>OX940795.1:30451771-40451771 GCA_954870985.1 Trifolium fragiferum | reverse complement strand
CCATTCTAGAAGATATGATCTATGAGGTCAGAGGCATGTATCAAAATTACTTTTTCATGTGTCTTTGAGAGGATCTTCGTATGGATATCAGTATGTGCCCCTGTGTTTTCATAAAGAACCCACGTCGAATTATAGCTTCATAATTTGAAATTCAAGAATTCAAAACCCAGGTTGAAAAGACAACTAACATACCTTTTCTTTGGACAAGAAGGCATCTTTATGACCGGATTTTTTATCGATTAGTTGAACATTGATAACGAAGCAGGGACACCATTGTTATCCACTCTGTGAAGAAGAAAACCAGCAGAACTCCTCTTCATTATTGAGACTCCCCCTTCCAAATTTTAAGTCACAGCTTCTGCAATAAATTTAAAAGTGATATTTAGATACCTATATGATGATTGCAACGAATCAATTAATTTTTCAGATAAAGGGAAAGATGAGGAAACTTCTATCAAATTGGAGTGTTTCTTACAACATCCTGTCAACATCTTCTAAGTTTCCTATATCCAGCCACCCATCATTATCAAGAAAACTGAGTTCATCATCAGCTTCAGATATGTGATTTTTTTGGAAGTTGACATGCCCCGTCATCTTCCACCCCGCACTTTTCTTCCAAGATGGTATCATCTGCACAAAGCTTGCTACCTCCAGAATCCATATCGCCTCTCTTGAAACAGTGGTCAGACATGCCTGTATGATCTGAAGTTGCCATTTAGATTTAACAATGACTGTATTCTGTACACTTCACAATAACAGTAACATCAGCTGCACCCACCGCCAATCAACAAGAAGTTTCTCAAGGGCAATGTTGCAGGTGTCTTGTTAATAGCTACCAAGCCACTTCTGCGTCCCTAGCACTACTGAACTTGGATTGCACAACAGCCTGCTTTTAAAATTATGCTACAGACCAAAATCACTCACTGCATAAATGAAAACGTCAAATCCAGAATCAGATAGTGATATCATCAATGCAATTACATAATAGTTAAAGTTATACAAGCAGATTCCAAAGGTGACTCGACAAAAATGCCATCATATTTGTGATCTTATATGGAAATTAATTAGGGTCGGCTGAATGTTCTGTTTCATGTTAAGAATGGTATTTGAAGTGGAGTCATGGAGACAATAAATACAAGAAAGGGTATTATATGAGTATATTGTGGCAAGGCTGCAAAGTAATATTGTATACTGGATTTGACTTTAACAATAGCTCATACCTCAAACATGTAGATGTTTGACATTCCCATTCCCCTCAGATCCTCTATCCATCACTAGTGATACATTCAATGCTTGATCCAATGTCATGTTTATTTAGCAAACCTGTCACCAAAGATGATTTATAATCACAGAATACACTGATCATAAAACATACCTGAAGTCACAAATTTGAAAAAACAACCAAGAAACAAATTTTATACCATGAGCCACCTCCCCTCTGTCTCCCCCTTCCCCGCCCTCACTCTCCTCCACTCCATCTCCAATTCCCTCTACCCCACCCCCAGCCTCCTCCCCTCGGTCTCCCTCTACTCCACCCTCAGCCGCATTTCCTTCGTCTTCCCCTTCCTCACCCTTAGCCTCATCCCCTTCGTCTTCCTCTACTCCACCTTCAGCCACCTCCACTTTCTCACCCTCGGTCTCCTCCCTCCGGTATCCCTCTACTCGAACTCCACCCTCAACCTCGTCCACTTCTTCACCCTTAGCCACCTCTCGCCCGTCTCCCTCTTCCCCGCCCCCAGCCACCTCCCCTCTGTCTCCCTCTGCTCCGCCCTCGGCCTCCTCCACTTCCTCACCCACCTCATCTCTGGCTCCCTCTGCTCCACCCTCATCCACCCCCTCTGCGCCACCTTCATCCACCTCCTCTGCTCCAATCTCGGCCTCCTCCACTTCCTCATCCACCTCTCGCCTGTCTCCCTCTTCCCCACCCCCAGCCACCTCCCCTCTGTCTCCCTCTGCTCCACCCTCGGCCTCCTCCACTTCCTCACCCACCTCATCTCCAGCTCCCTCTGCTCCACCCTCATCCACCTCCTCTGCTCCACTTTCGGCCTCCTCCACTTCCTCATCCACCTCATCTCCGGCTCCCTCTGCTCCACCCTCATCCACCTCCTCTCCGGCTCCCTCTGCTCCACCCTCGACCTCCTCCACTTCCTCACCCACCTCATCTCTGGCTCCCTCTGCTCCACCCGCATCCACCTCCTCTGCTCCACCCTCGGCCTCCTTCACTTGCCCACCCACCTCATCTCCGGCTCCCTCTGCTCCACCCTCATCCACCTTCTCTTCGGCTCCCTCTGCTCCACCCTCAGCCTCCTCCACTTGCCCACCCACAGCCACCTTCCCTCCATCTCCCCCAACCTCCTCCCCTCTGCCTCCCTCTTCTCTGCCCTCAGCCACGTCCCCTACACCTCCCTCTGCTACCTCTATAAGGCGGCCACCAACCTCCACCAACTCAATGACAGGTGCGCTACCTACCAAATTTACACCGCCTCCTCCCAAATCCTCCTGAACATCGGCCCTCTCAATGTCAGCTTGCCTATCATCTCGTGGGTAGTAGCAATATAGGAAAATTTGAATCCCTCCCAATGTGAGTCCAATAACATTGGGGAACTGTGAAAAAAAAATTAATCAATATATCAATAAATATATACATTTTTCTTATTATCATAATTTATATATATTCCAATTAATTTAAAATATTTTAATACTTACATAAATGTTAAAATCTCTTGCAAAAATGCCATAGAAAAACCATATTGTGGCGCTCAGTATAAGGAAAGCCGTAAGTGCAATAGGAGGCATGGATCGCGCACTCCTTGTTCGAATGACATGTACCTACGCATGTTATTGATGAAGCATGCAAAAAATTTACAATTAAAAAAAGAATAATAATAATAATAAAAATAATAGTAAAGTAGTAAAATTTAAATTATACATAATCAACTTACCATAACACTGAGAGGTGCCGCAAAGACAGCGATGGATACACATGTACAAATCCATCCAAGCGCCACAACACGATTCTTCTTAGCTATAGCAAATTGTATAGCTAAGAAGATCGATGAAAATAAACCCACATGCATTGCAAGAAGCAATTTGAGGGTAAATCGCTGTAATTAAATACAAATCAAACATCTTAGTTTAAAAAAATGGTAATAAACATCTTAACAATTTGTAACAAACTTAGAATCTACATATTTGAATAAAAGTTGGTCTACAATATATATTTACGGCAAAAAAAATTTATTATTATAATATTCATAAATTAATTTGATAAATTCAAAATACATTGTAATATAGTTTAACTAATATTATTATTCTTAAATATACTTACACTGAAGCCAAGAATACCCAGAAAGAAATAAAAATTCCTACACAACAAAAGTAATATGTTAATAGTTAGTAGAAATAGAAAAAACAGTGGAGAGTAAAGATACAAAATTAAATTTATTAAAGAAAAAATTACACTCACTTCTCCTAAAATCTATTAAAATGACACTGACTTCCCTTCTATTTTTAAAACATACAATAACCTCTCTTAGTTTATATCAAATATACAAACACCTCATTTTTCAACTAACTCCTTAACTTTATTTTTATTAGTTCAAGTTCTACTTTTTACCGCAGCTTGTTTAAAGAATCATAGAAACATACAAACTCCTACATCAAAACAACAATATCTAAGCATCGAAAGGCAAGACACCAAACACAATCACAAAACTAAACAATCTCCAAAACACTACAACAACTATAGTAACTAATGATTACATTATGGAAACAAATGTTGTGGCTCAATCCGAAAACAAATTAGATTAATCTCACTTCATTCTTTTTATTTTTATCTCCAAAATAAAATAGAATGCTAATATAAAAGAGGACAATCTTCCATCTCAAGTATCACTAGTCTCTTGCTTTCTCCAAATTCATTATCATTTAAAACTAAATATAATAAAAATAATATACCTATATCTTCATTACTATTAATATAGATAATAAGTCATGAATTAATAGCATAGATGAAGTAAGAGCATAGATGAAGTAAGGGAAAAATGTCTCATGCCCTTTATCTCATGAGTGTTTTCCCAATTTATATTAGTAAATAGTAATAGCAGAACAGAGAAGTGATAAAGTTAAACAACTTGTCACATACTCACATGAGGGTAAAGACCTGGCGTCTTTTTTCTTTTTTTTTTTGGTTACAAAATGTGGCCCCTGCAGGCGTCTTGTATGATACAACAACTGAGAATTTTTTTATACATACTTCATAGGGAGTGATAACTTAAAACATGTTCACAAACCAATGCATAATTATACTCAACAGAGAAATGACATTTTCATTTATGAAGATCAACATAAAGATCAAATAAGCATGCCACATGGCACAAATAATCTTAATATATCATAAATACATAACTCTTACAAATCTTACTGCCCACAAAATCAAGGCATATCTTATACATGAAGCAAGTATAGTTCACTAATATACTAATGAGTAACAAAATAAAAATTTAGAAGGGTGTGTGGATTAAATTTGATAGCATTAATAATCAATGAAAAATGACACTGCCACCAATCTGTGAACAATACAGTAGCTATCATGCAACTTGGAATTAGAAACTTCAATATCTTGTTGTATCTGGCAAATGACCCACAAGTGAATTAAAACTCACATCCAGAACCTACATTTCTGTGAATATACCAACACCTTGAGGAATATAACCTGTTAACTGATTATTGAGAAAAAGAATCTCTTTTAGCTTTGTACATACTCATAAAACCAAAACTTGCAGGTATGTTTCCACTCAATTTGCTGTTGGCTAAATTAAATTGATCACTGAAACCTACTAACCAGACGGGAGAAAGAAACACCTCTAAACACGTCAAAAATATAAAATGTGATAGTTTTTGAATTTTTATTCGTCATAATAGTCAATATTGAATTTTTTGTTGAAAAAATATTAAAAAATTAGTGTGATGTTTATAAACAATAAAATTATATTTTTTTCTTGTAATATTATTATTTCTAAAATACAATAATATGAACTAATAGTTATTTAATTCATAAAAATAATCATTAATTTATTAATTTATGACACAATATACCGGTACATTAGAATCATTCTAGTGATGCAATTATTTTATTTAGCAACAGATGGAGATTTCCTCCCACACAATTTTTTATTTTTTGTATTAAAAAAAATAAATAAATAAAAATGTCATTCTTCAACCTCAGATCTGGAGTATTAATATTACTTAAATTAAACGGTTAAACTTAAACAGACCTAAATTTTTTTATAAAAAAGAAAAACCTAAATTTAGTAAGGATAGTCTTGTAATTACCTAGTAAGCCAAAACAAGTGGCTATAGTATGTTGCTGCCATGTCATGGGTGTATCCATAGCGATGTACGGTATATAACTGCTTGCTTGGATTTATTCAAGAGCGATTTTGAGAAGAAGAAGAAGAAGAAGAAGAAGAAGAAGAAATTCCATTAATCAATACTTCAACGCTTCAGCATCTTCGACTTCATCTTTTTCACTCTCCGCTTCAAAACCTCACACTCCTCAATCAAACGGTTGCGATGAAGTTTCACGTTCCAAAGAGGAATTATTATCCAATTTTTCACCGGTTTTGAGAAAGTGGATTCACGACTGCGAATTTCAAGAACGATTTTACGAGATCGAATGTGTTGAATGAATCGATAGGTGTGAGGTGGTGGTCGCAGGCGTCATCGGCGAAGAATGATGAACCGGAGAGTGATGATTTGGCTGCGAAGAAGCGGAAAGAAGCTTCTCCTGAGGAATGCGATCAAGCGGTTGAAGGTTTAACAACTGCGAAAGCTAAAGCTATGGCGAAACGTTTGCAAGAATCTCAGAAAGAGGCGCAGAGTGTTTTTCAGCGATTTGGACCGTTGTGCTGAGTGTTTCACAGCTGCCTAAGTGAGGTACAATCAATGAGTTTCAGATTTATGAATTGGAACCCTTTATATTGAAAGCAGGCATTTCTGTTAAGTGATGAGACTTCTCTTTTTTTTTCTTTTTTTTTTTTCATTTTGGTGTTTAAATTGATTTGTTTTAACACTTTTCCCTCTCAATCATTTAATTTGTTTCCTCTTTATATTTTACCTCGTTTAAGCTACCATAGAGAAACTGAGTTTTATCTCTCATATTTCCGTTGGAGCTGTCTCGTGTCATTTTGGTCACTTGTTAGTATTGATCCTTTTATCTTACATTGTAATTGTAAGGAACTAGTATTCATACCCGTGCATCGCACGGGGCGGCACGGGAAGAATTCATTATAAAAGGTGATCTCAATACAGTATATGATAACATATAGTCGGAAAAAACATAATTAATAAAAACAACACTGATAAGTCTATTATAATTTATCATACGAATTTAGCATGGCAATATTGATAACATATAGAAATTTATCGAATATTATGGTTCATAATTGTAAACATACAAAATTGAAAGCATAATTTCTAATAGAAATCATCAAATACGAAACGATAGATTGTCATTACAACATAAATTAATAAAAACTTTAGGAGTCTGAAAAATAACATTAGAGTCATGCAAATAAAGAGACATAATAACTGATTTGAATTACAAACTTAAAGATCAGGATTTATGACAACCGGATCCATGTCAACCGGCTGGTCGACAACCATATCCATGTTAAGCGGCTCGATGACAACCACGGTTAATACTCCAGTTGCATTTGACATAGTTAATCTTAGTGTGAAACCTGCTTGAATGTTAGCATTATGCAAAAATCGTCCCCAATTATTATCTAGGTATCTGTCACGGGTTCTCGACAGTGCTGTTCTAACAGTGGCTTCCATAGAAACATTTGAGTTTTGTAGAACAACAACAATTTGCTGGTTATTTCGCAAATGCCGACCAATTCTCCAAGTTCAACTGCTTCTTGGAGACCACTCAATATATCACAACGAATGATATCTTGATTCTCTCTTATATAGGATAAGCGTTGCGCCTCTATCATAGTGTAACAATCCACAACATACTGTTGAAATAACCTCTTTGACTGAACAATATTGCCAAATTCATTGTTTCTTTCTTGAATTCTAAAGGCCATGAATTCTCTAATAGTGACTCTGTTTTTCTTTTTGTCGATTGGCTGTTCTGCTGTAGCCCTATGTGGGATATCTGGTTCCCAACCATTTTCACCCCAAGGAAATATCAGAGGATATTGAAGAGGCAAGAACAAAACATGAGTTTCATGTATCCTTGTCAATCCATATTTTCTGTCGTTAACAATAACATCTCTTCCAAATTCTGAATCATCAAAATCACCAACTATCAATCCAGCCACTTCATCAGCTGATGGAGTATTATGCATCCTTGAATCTTGATGACGTTTGCGAAATAGCCTTAAAGACAACTTGGGACAGTTGGCTATTTCTATGGCATCTCTCACCTTTCTATAAGACTTTGCAAGTGGATTGCAATGATCCAACATGTCTTTAAGATCTCTAACTAAAGAAATATCAAGTCCACCTGAATCACTAACAGATCTAAAAACAAAAAATTCGGTATAAGTCATTTGATAGAGATGAAAAAGTCAATATAAGAAGGTAAAGACAGTTTAGAAACTAATATGAATTAAGAAACATTACCTAAAAATTTTTGCTCTATTATTGACTTCATTTTGGGTATCATAAACATATAATTGAGCAAACTTTGGAGTTACTCCTGGTTCAGGTAATAAAGAACCAATTCTGTGATAATTTTGACCCGGTAGTATAAACTGTGGAGGTCCTTTGCCATTGTTGATTTTAGTGATTGGCTGACCACCCATTGAAGTAAATGCGAACATGCTATTGTAAGCCCTATAATTATCTTGGAAATGTTTGCTTCTTGGATCAACTCCATTTATTAACTCTAGGAAAAGTTTTAGAGGTTTTTTTATGAGAGGGAGTTCCACTTTGCCTCTTTGACAGCATATTGAAAATGCGATATCCTTGCCATTCCTAGATTTCTCAGCTCGTTCCTCATACCACAGTTCAGCATAACAGTGTTTGCAAGTAAACTCAGACAGTCCAAAATTTAAGAAAGCTGCAAGTAATAAACTATTTCAGTAATTGATAGCACAAGGACATATGGTATACATATAATGATATATCTGAGTTTTATTGTGTACTAATAATTTATGGTACTATATTAAACCATTAAACAAAATTAACTTCTATATCAGATTATTATACATAATGATACCTTCAATTTCAGATTTTGCATACATTGTAGATTTGTAAAATTCAATGTCATTTGTGTCATGGGAAATCCCTGTGTTGTAAAGAATAAAAAGTCATTATACATATAGGATTAACAAAGAAATAATTCATAGTTTGTAGATATAAGGTTAAATGATAAATACCATCTATCAAATTGTCATCATCAAAATCTAGCCTTTGAATACCAATGTATCTATTTTGTAGACGACTTGTCCTAGAGCTTGTGGCTTTGACAGTGTTGGAAATAGGATTGATAATTGCAGATGATGGCTCAGATGACTTGAGAATAGTAGCTGTATGTAAATAGGAATGGATTATAAGTAAAGCACAGAACAAATTTGTTTAGTAATGTATCTCACATATATCATAAAGAAATAGCCCTGCACTAATTTTGTTTTCAATAACTAAAAGACAATTTATTGATCACATGCATAAGGAATGCCCAAGAATACAAAGTTTACAAAGGCGCCAAACTCCCCATCAGTAACAGAACACCAATACAAACATTTGCTGTCAAATATGTATATTATCCATGCTACTAATACATTTCTAAGTCTATATTTTTTAGGATGATGAACAAATATAAAAGATAGAAAGTGATAATAAATTAATTTATGGAGAGTACACATGCCCCTCACAAAGTGAAAGCATTAGAAATGTATTAGTAGCATTTCAGAGGCAGAGATTTCAAAATAAATAAGGAAACATAAATGTATTATAAGTCTAAGTCTACAACCTTACTTCTTTGAGATGCATGCAATCCCTCAAAATTAGAACCTCGAGCAAATTTCCACCAATGCAGCTGCCAAGGTTCCTGAGACAAGAATTCAACTAACAAATTAGGACCAGTAAGAATGAAACACACCACTATAAGAATCCAACAACAGACCATCTCTAAAATCAGCTTCATGTAAATAACAAAACAAAATAAGGAAAACAATGTAATCAAACTCTAATTCTAATACCAAAAAGTAAAGCCAAAGAAACTGAAACAAAATAAAACAGAGATACAAAATTAGGGATTAGAAATGCCAAAGAAACAAAATAGATGCATATTAAAAATTAGGTATTTTGAAAAAGAAAGAAATTCAATTTAAGTGTTACCAGAAAACAATCATATTGTCCGAAATTTCGTTATCTGCGGAGTTTTATTAGGATGTATGTAGTAGTGCAACTTTAGCCAATCAAAACAATTATCTATGGGTATGAATTCAATTGATTGGGCATTTCTCTTAGTGTAACTAACTTTTCCATTTAATAACCACAATCAAATGAAGAACAAAAAAACTGAAAGTAAGAACACAAACAGATTATTACAGTTGATTTATGCTTTCACTTAACCAAATCTTTGTAACTTACCTCAACATTGGAAACATACAATGTTCAGTATTGGAAACATAAAGGCACTTGATAGCACACCAAATAGTAATCATATGTAGCACTTTAGTCCACTAACTGGAGATCAGAAACATGATAGAAATTAGCAAAGGGAAAAGGAAAGTGCACATTAGTAGCTTCTTAGCTTAAGCTATAATTAAATTAAATTTAAACATATATGTTATTGTCTACACAAAACTACTTTTAAGTAAGGCCTTTAAGTTTCAAAGTGAAAAAATCGTTCATAAATTTATAAGACGGGGGAATTTAAATATTCATAAACTAAAAGCTAACATAAGAAATAGTTTCTGCATCAAGCAATATTTTATATATTTTCATATATATGCATACATGGTGATTGAAACTAAAAGGAACCTCTTCAACAACAAACAACATGCAAATGTCTATTGACAATACATAAAATCAATCACTGTTATAGAATAACCAAATTAAAATGGTTTTGCTAAAGTCCCAGAGTTTTAGAATCAACACAAAATACTAATACTAATACTCCCAACAAAAGTGCATTCAATGGTGTCAATGTTTCTTAAAACAAAAGCAAACATAATATAGAGTCTATATTTATCTTAAAAGAACATTGATCTCCAAAATTAAGCTTCTTTCAACACATCCAAAAATGCCAACATTAAACATAGGAATCAAATTTGCAGTCCTTTATAGAATGACTATAAATCTCTTTCATATAAATCTCCCGTGACAATTTGCAGTCCTTTATAGAATCACCAAAGGGTCCCTACAATGATTATCATACATTGCTTAGGTACTTTCGCATTATATGAAAGAGAGTCTCCATACTTTCGCATTAGAAAAATATGTCTAAGCACAAATTTACATTGCTTATAATTATTTCTTTCATTAAACATCAAATCACCAAAACGCTGGTATGTTTATGCTTTATAGAATGAATATAAATCTCTTTCATATAATTTGCAGTTCAATTAAATTTGCAGTCCTTTCTAATACAATTAAGCTATGTATCTCACCAACTCTCACTAAAGTGAGGAATTCAAAGAATGACTATAAATCTTTCTATCTAATCAAAACAAAAGTAATTAGAAATATCACAATATAATTGATGCAGTTGTACTATGATGGAGGCATGACAAAAAAACTATCCACAAAACAACACGAGCAATTGAAGATAAAAAGAAAATCTAGAAAAGAACACGTACATCAAGAAATTGTAGAAATATAGTAAATAGCTATAGCTATGAAAACATACCTTTGAACCTCATTTCTCTTCACAGCAACAATGAAACCTAGAGGAGAACCTGGAAGTAAGAAAAAATGAGAGATAAATGCAAAAATCAGAAGAAAAAAAATTAAGTTAAAAATAAAATAGTGTGAATAGAGGTGGAGATTGAAAGAATTTTCTCATATTGGACTTCATTCTTAGTGTTGAAGATGAACCTAGCCTTTCTTTCATCAAAACTCTCTTCTTGTTACATCTCCTTCAATAAAGTTGAAACATGAAATATTAAAAGGATTGGAGAAAGAACTGGAAAGAAGGGAAATAAGAGGATTAGAAACCTGCATTTTATCTTTAATTGATTCTGGTCCCTTCCATCGCTGCTTGAATTGATTTTACTTTGTTTACTGTTTTGAGGATTTGGTACAATTGGACATTTAGGGTTTTGAGGTTAAGTTGAATTTTATTTGAGAATGGCAAAAATTGAAAGAAAGGGGGGATTTTGAACCGAGAGAAGAAAGAAGAGGATGAAAAAACTCTTGATGAAGAGAGAATAATTGAAACCCATGACAAAGAAGTGATTCATGATATTGAAGAGAGGGAGAATTTGAAATTTGAAATTGAGTCAAACAAAATTCATGGCTGCAGAGAATCAAAGTATAGTTTTTCACTAAAATGAGTATTTTTGGGAAGGTGAGGAAGAACATGACAGAATTGATACTGCAAGGATGAAAAAGGGTATAGAGAGAGATATGTAATGATTTTACAATTGAAACGATTAATGCTTCATTTAACACTTATGTTAACACAAAGGACTAAGATAAAGCATGCACAGTTTCTGAGAATATTACCTTTCTTGAACGTTGATTCATTTCCACAAAAACTTCAAGATCAAAACAACCCATGTGAACACAAGGTTTGAATCTTCCTGCAATCTTCATTCTTGAACCACTCATCTACAAATTTCACAAGAACATATTTTTTTTAAAACTTCAAGGACTGGTTTGTAAAACATCCTGAATTACTAAAATAATCCAATACATCAAAGCCTTATCGGACAACGAAGGTTGATGCTAAAAGTATCTAAAACCACCTCAAGATCACGGTCACTATCAGCTTCATTAGCTGAATTTCCACCCCAATACGACAACAGACACATGCAATAGAGGAATAAATGTATAGTCAAGCTATACAATATATAGTCAAGACTTAAACCAATAGTCTCACTGATTCAACAATAAATAATGCAGTTCCAATGGCATTAAAAGTATCTTTTTTAGAGTGCAATGTACAACCAATTAAATCATAGAAATTAGCTTATAATCGAAAAACCCGTTGATAATTAAATCATTATTCCAAAGTTCTATTTTGAAGTTAGGAAGCAAAAACCACAACAGACAACTGAGTTACATAATGTTTTCTTACAAAAAGTCATGAGTCATATTAGTGATGAGAGTAAAAAAAAGTCCCAAATGAACAATCTTCATATATTTTGAGGTACACATATCATAGATATTAAAACTTTGATAAAGACTCCAAATGTAATTATGTAGTTATATTTTATTATGAAATTAAATATAAGTCGCAAAAAGAAAAACAAAAAATAAAATATAAGTCACAAAAAGAGAATGAAGAAAAAGACCAACCTTGTTCTTTCAACATAAGTTATTATATGAAATAATCATGTTGATCCAAACAATAATAAAAGAAAAAAAAAGCAAAAGGATTTGGCAAGCAAATAGAATAGTTTAGCTACCTAAATCACATGTCTGAACTTATAATGATGGATGGAAGACCAATACTTCAAACAAAGAAACTAAAATGAGGGTTCAAACCAAGGCTTATCTTTCTATCCAAAATGCTAGCAAGAATGCAACATGTGGTTATGCAAAAAACCACATATCACTAACCATATTAGCTAATTATCTCACAAATCATACTAAATAAATAATCAATTTTATAAAAATCATTGATGAATAAAGAGGAAAAAAACAAAATCATTGAAGTCCTTAATGCAATCAAACCCTCTTGACATGTAAAAAACAGATCTGACAGTACAAAAGTGACATAAGTTTCAAGCTTGTGTGGCTCAAGAACATGCTATAAGATTTAAGCTAACATGGAAGCAAACCATACCTAAGCTGGAGCTATATTAAGCTAACGAACATCATCAATAAAGCCTTTAAAATAATGAGCGAAAAATGCATGCTTTTTGAAATCGGGGTTGAATCGCATGCAAGCTGCTTGAAATCAAACCACAACAACAACAACAACAATAACAACAACAACAACAACAACAACAGAAGGTGTGTAGAACAAAATAAAGGAAATCGCGTTGAAAAAGGAACCGAAAACATAAAAGCAAAATCAATATGATATTCGAAGCTTCAAGTATCGACATTTTAAGCGTGGGTGGAAAATAAACCTTACCGAAATCACGTTGAAAACGGAAGAAGATGAAATCAGCATGTGAAGATGGGTTGGACTGGAACTGAACTTTGACAATAGAGAGAGAAATGATAAGATAACTATTACAGAACATAAACAGAAAATTAAACATTAAAAATACAAATTATATAATTAAATCAAAACATGAAATAACTTATGTAGAATAGATTTGAAACCTTTATATGGGAATAACTTTCTTCCATGATTTTTTGCTCCGAGAGGATGAGAGAGAGCCAAAGAGAGAAGAGCTAAATTTGAAATTTGAAACAAAAGTGAGTTATGAGATTTGAAATTGATTCATGTCTACAATGATTCCATTGAAGGCTATGATATATTCAACGCAGATTTAATGAAAGTGACAGCACTATGCAATACTGCTAAACTTATCAAAGAATTCTTGTGAATCTTATGCTATAAATATATTTTTTCACATTGAGACATTTTGTCAAACACTTTGAGTGCTCACTTTCAAAATCAAATGAGTTTTCAAAACAAAAAATTAGAACAAAAAGCATACCAATAATTACCTCACCATTTTCATAACAAAAAATTAAAAAATGAAGACAAACATGCACTAAACCAATAAAAATGAAAGTGAGCAACAAATATGCAGACTCATTAAATAGATTAGTTGAAAACAAATATGCAGTAGAAACATGAAACAAATTCATTTTGGATGAGGAAACATGAAATATAAAACCAAATCATTTTCCATTATTAAGGCATTCAGTAATTATTTAAGTATTGGACCTTCATTTATTTATATTGACCTTCACTATATTGCCATTGTGAATTTTCAATAGGTATGCCAAGAAAATAAAAATAAAAATGTAAGTAAAAAATGAATTTGTGCATACCTTCGCTGCAATAATATTCTTTGCTTCATCGTTGTTGGGTTTGTCAAGAGAGAGATGAAGGAATTCCAAATTATGAAAAAAGCACCAAACAAAAAGAGGGTTAAAAATTTGTTTGAAGAAAATTAGGGATTTGGAAAAGGAACGAAAGTTAAATTACCTTGGGTCTTGAAACAGATCGGAGCATTCGATTGAGAAGAAAACCTAAATGACAAACATAGAGAAAAAAATTAAACCTTCCACATAAATCGGATGATCAAATTAAAACAGATGAAGAAGCAATTTGAAACCTTTTGGAGATTCCAGCTTGTGCCATCCAATATGGTTATTTGGTGAAGAGAGAAGATCGAAGGAATCAAGAAAAATGGAGTGGAATGGGTATAAAAGTGGGTTTTGATATTGAAAAAGAGAGGGAGAAATTGAATTTTGATTTTTGAAATGGATTCAAAAGAGTTGTAAAACAACATATTAGCTAGATGAAAGAGATATTTTGCTTTGAGAGAAACATGAAAGTGACACCTCAACATATATTGGCAGAAGAAAAGAAAAGCAACCTGACTTGAAAAAATGACGGGTCAAGCATATGCTGCTGCATTGACATCTCAGCTTCTTCCCAAACAAAAAGCCAATTGACCTTTTGTTCTTTGTCCTTTTGGTGTAAGGAATAAAATGGGCCGGGTTTGTTTAATGGGCTTGCAAAATATGAATTGAAATCCAACATTTTTTGAATGAGGAGTGGAGGGAAAGAAAGATTTGAAATGAAAGATGAAAGAAGTAAAGTTTGTGTGAAACTTTATAAAAAAAATTTCTCTAGGTGAATGTGGGTGTGACATGTGTCAAAAATTGCCTTCTAGCTGTTTTATTTTTGTGTAGTTTAAGGATTACTTATTAATTTAGCTTCCTCAAGTAGCTAAAATTGTTGGTTCCTGGACCAGTGTAGGGAATGCCCCAAATCTGCAGGTCTAGTCCCATTTCCTGACGTTGATTTTCAAAAAAATAAAATAAAAAATGTTAGTTCCCTCCTTTCTTCAAGTAACTTGGTAGAATTAATATGGGCAACCAACATTCACTCAAATAATTAAGGACATTTTATCAACTTATCCGTCCGTAGAAGAAATTAATAGTGTCCAGCTCCTCATTTTGTTCACCCTTCTTTATATTTATTTATATATGAAGGTTTTGGATTTTAAACTTGCAATTTAAGCTTAGACAGGTTATTGAATTGGTCTTGATCAAGTTTAAAAAGCAAAATGTCACTCCTTGAATTAACCCAACAAAATATTACATTGAATTACATAGTCACATAATATTGAATTATAAAGCAAAAGTTGACTTTTGAACTATTTAACATGAGAGATTATTTTGTAGAATAAAATTTTGAGAGATTTCTATTAACACATGCCAGAACACATTGGAAAGATGCTAAAGCTCCAAACACTACCAATGTTAAATTAACCATCAGGAGATGTCCAAAGTTGAAAAGCATGCCCAAAAATTCAATCTCTTCAACATCTAGAATTGCTAAACTGTGATGAGATGATACTCTTCTCAGCAAGAAATACTTCCTCTCTCACCACCCTTGTTATATAGGCCAATTGGTTCATTTAGAAAGCATCCTACAAAATAATGCTTCTCTCACTTTTCTAACCATTAGTTCATGTCCAAATCTTCTCTCCATTCCCTCAACTTTAGGATGTTTGACTTCTCTTAAAACACTAATAATTCGTTGGTGCGAAGGGTTCGTTATCATACCAGAAGATTTGCATGAGCTATCCTCATTAGAATGTTTGGAGATAAGTGAGTGTCCTAATCTTGTTGCTTTGCCAGAAGGTATACAAGGCTTGCATAATCTCAGGTCCTTATCTGTTGAAAATTGCAACAACATATCATCTTTACCAACTGGACTGCAACATCTCACTTCCCTCGAGCACTTGGCTATGATGTATATACCGGTATTGGATCGTTTGTCAGCTGAATTGACCAATCTTTCCAAGCTAAGGAGTTTGTACATCTTGAGCTGCCAAAAACTTTCATTCCTTCCTGAAAGTTTGAAGCATGTGACCTCACTACAAACTCTTGAAATACATAGTTGTCCTGATTTAAAAGTTTTACCTGGGTGGATTGATAATCTTTCATTTCTCCGATCATTGGTCATATCAGAATGTCATGGTATAAAGTCACTTCCAGAAGGTCTGAAAAACTTGAGCAACCTTCAACATTTATCAATACGTGAATGTTCAGCTCACAAGGAATGCAGAGAAGTTGTTGGCAGTGACTGGCAAAAGATAGCTCATGTTCCAAATAAGAGAAACAACAAAATAAAATAAGGAAGTGTATTAGACATACACTTCCAAAAACTACAACCACCTAAACCAAGACACCTGACAAATGGGAATAATAAAGATGAAGAGAGGACCGACAAAGAACAGGCCGATCACCACCAAGAAGCAACGGGACCCAACTCAATACAAGATTCTATTGTGCCATCAATCAAATACCTATGCTTTTGCGGTCTCTTCCTGGTTGACCTATGAGTGAGGCTAATCTAGTTGTATTGATGATGCATCTTCTTTAGCTATATTGTTACCTATGATTATGTATTAGCGACTTAGGGTTACATCATTGCTTGTCATTTTTATGTATGTTAGCTTATTCTGTGTTCAGGAGTGTGCTTTTGAAGAGTGAAGACCCTTAAAGGAACTTATATGCAATTTATATGTGGACAAGACATGAACATAGAAGTATAATCATTCAATTTTAAAAATGACTCACATTGAGACTTTTGATGCTGTTGTGAATAACACTTTCTTTCATTAGTGATTTTGGTCATCAAATGTGTCTTTTGTTAGCCAATGTGGTCCATAATATTACTAAAAGAAGATAGACTAAATGTGTCATTATTGATTCTTGTAATATCGATATATTCAACGGCTAGAGCGAGCTATTCGAGATGTTGGTCCTCTTTTACTACTATTGCCTGAAATGAAAATTAAATTCATGTAAAGTTCACAAAGGTGTGAGTGAAGCATAGTGGTATTGAGTAAAAAAGAAAAAAATGAGAGCTCAAATTTTTCATCGAATATATCAGGATAGGTGATGTTACCAACACCACAAATATATTTCACCATAGCTCTCAGATTTGCACCAGCCGGGAATCAAACCCGGATTTGTACCGTGGCAGGGTACTATTCTATCACTAGTCCACTTGTGCTTTCATGTTTTTAGCTTCGGCAAAATAGGATATCTATCTATACTAATAAATAAAGGCAAAACTTTTAGTTTTGGTGTAGCCTTTTTTCAATTCCAATTTTACCCTCTACAGTTTGCAAATATTTAGGCCCTGTTTGGATTAGCTTATTTTTTAGCTTATGCAAACAACTTATGCAATATAAATTAAGTTTTATGCTATTTTATAAATTCAAACTAGTAAAAATTGTATTTTTATAAAATATTTTATCATAAACTACCTTGACAAACATATAATAAATTAATAATACATAAAAATTGCATAAGTTGTTTCCATAAGCTCAAAAATAAGCTAATCCAAACAGGACCTTAGTAAGTAACTTCAACAAATAAAAAACACAAATAACTTCTTTACCAACTTTTTTAATAATCTACCTATATATCTATACCTTGTATTTATTTGATTTTCCAAATTTCTTTACTTCTTTGCTTTAAAAGTATGTACTTTTTCTACTCACCATTTAATCTTTAGCTATTTTGGTTATGTCAATGAATGAGTTATTTTTATAAATTTATTATTGAATTTACTTGTAACCAATTTTTGAAGGTTTGCAATTTTTCTGATTTTTTATTTATTTGTTTGTTCTCCTTCAATTCCACGTTGGTTGGTTGCTTTCACATTGGTTTTACCTCTTCAAAACTGAAAATGACCATTTGTAAAAAAGAAACTGAATTGGATGCATCACAAGTTGTTGCTTGTTTCAATGGTGAATTGTCACTTGTTAGTATTGATCATTTTATCTTACATTGTAATTGTAAGGAATTACATATTAATTTTGTTGATGTTTTCGTTGGTTTAATTAAGTGTAATTGTAATGAGGTGATTCATCAGCTTGCTCAGGTCTGGTCCCATTTCTTGAGGTTGATTTTCAAAAAAATTAAATAAAAATATGTTAGTTCCCTTTCTTCAAGTAACATTCACTCAATCAAATAATTAAGGACATTTTATCAACTTGTCCGTAGAAGAAATTAATAGTGTCCAGCTCCTCATTTTGTTAACCCTTCTTTATATTTATTTATACATGTAGGTTTTGGATTTTAAACTTGCAATTTAAGCTAGACAGATTATTGAATTGGTCTTGATCAAGTTTAAAAAGCAAAATGTCACTCCTTGAATTAACCCAACAAAATATTACATTGAATTACAAAGTCACATAATATTGAATTATAAAGCAAAAGTTGACTTTGAACTATTCAACATGAGAGATTATTTTGTAGAATAAAATTTTGAGAGATTTCTATCTATTAACACTACAAGAACAAAGGATGCTGATAAGACAGAAATACCAACAATACATATGTGAAAACTAAATTCTCCCTTGAAAAAAAGGTGATGAGGATATAATTTCCGATTCATAATGTTACATTAATCAGTTATAAGATGTGTTTATGTTAAAAAAAATAAAAAATAAAAGTAGTCTTTCATAAAAACAGGGTGGGTGAAATCCACTTCAATTTTTTGCAATTTTCTGATGATTCAATTTAATTCTCAGTAGCTTGTTCCTAATATGAAAATACCAAGGATTAATTTATATCTTATTTTTGTTAGAGATTCAAATGTGAATAAAAAATTGTGAGGGATTGAAATAAACTATCACTAAAATAAAAATTAGTAGTGAGGCTATTTGTGAAAGTTAAGTTATAATGAAGTAAGCATGTAGCCAAGAATATATTTAAATTTATATAAAAAGAATGATTTAAAGAGTTGAGTCTAGACTGACTGACACATGATAAAAGAAGTTTGAATCTCATTTATTTGGTTGCTATTGTTTGGAATTTAAATGTAAATAGTATTTAAATACTAATAGTATACAAAATTTTTATTGTTACTTTTATTTGTGCGTTAGCAATTTTATATGTTGGTTTATATTCCATATTACTATTACTATTACTAATAACTATAAGCATGTTGTTTCTTTCAATCATAATCCTATATTCATCTTCTTTTGATGGATGGCTGGTCCAATATGTCGAATATTTCGTATAGAATATGTCATATCATATGGTTAGAGTTTTGTTTTTCCTCTTTTTGGGTTTAAATTATCCTCCTGATTTTAAAGTTAACTATATAAGTGTTTGCGTTGATAATTGAAGTACTACAACTTTTGATATAGCCTTCATTGACGAACCATTTAAGCTAGACAGGTTATTGAATTGGCACCATCAAATATATAAGTGTTTGCGTTGATAATTGAAGTACTACAATTTCAAAATTCATAAGTGATTTGTCCTACTTTTGTGTTGCAATAATAAATAGTGGCACCATCAAATTTTCAATTTGAATTCGTTGACGATTTTCATAATTTCATTATATGCTCACACTTACTTCGCATTTGGTGTTGCCTGTAGTTTGGTTTCGTGCCTGTTGTGTGCTTTTTTCATGAGGCGGTTGGTACTTGAATCGGTCGGTGTTGGCGGTCATTTCATTTACCATTTCTCAAGATGTGAAAGCTCACACTACATTATTTTTTGTAAGTTCGATTTCGCGCCCCTACGCGGATCCACTGGGTAGTGCTTGTTATGTGTGTGTTTACATCCTTTTTGTTTTGAACCACTTTTGTTGTAATTGGACTTATATAATATCCGTTTGTGTTGTTTTCTCCCTAGTAACTTGTACTTTTCTTTTATTTTAATTTTAATCTATTTGAGTTGCAGGAGTGTTCTCTTCTGCATCTCTTTTGCTAAAAAAAAAAAAAAAAAACTAACTAATTGATACTTAAATTCAAATTCAACTGGACCACCAAAACACATGAAAACATCAAGAAGTTTCGTTTAACAAGCAGTCAACACAACTAACACAGCACATATGAAATTCAAAAACTTGTTGCAGCATATAGAATTCCTAAGTCCAAGACATATTGACAAACATAGTTTTTGTTTCTGCATAAGAGAACAAAAATCAAGAGAAAAAAGATAAGTATTCGTAAGGTGCGTTGTTTCATACATGGTTGAAACTTGACAGAATTCCATAATTTAATAGCACATAATCATTGACATGTGTGTGCCTGCCTATAGTCAATTCAAAGCTAGAGAAAAAGGATTTGGATTCTACGCTGCAGTCAATAAATTTGAACCGTTCGATCTCAATTTAGATTTTAAGATCAATTTTAATTATAAAATCTGATAAAAAAATCTAGGTTGTCTGCTCTTGATCAAACGCAACCAAATCGAATCAAACAGAACCAATTCAAAAGAAACCAAACAAACCAAACCAACTGTGAGCACTATAGTGACTCAACAAACAAATCCAATATCATATACATCAACACTATCTCCTTAAGGCTTACATTGTCGCGTGATATCTTGAAACTATGGGATGCTGAAAGGATAAAGCTGAAAGCTTTTCTTGCTCAGAATTGTCGAAGAGTTTGTCTCACTACGGATATGTGGACTTCTTGTCAAAGGATAAGCTATATATGTGTGACTGCTCATTTCATTGACAATAATTGGAATTTACATAAGATCTTAAGTTTTTGTCAAGTCACGAGTCACACGGGTGAAGCTATTTGTGCGGCACTGGACAAGTGTTTGAGCAGTTGGGGGTTAAACCGCGTGCTTTGTTTGACAGTTGATAATGCGTCAGCTAATGATGTTGGGGTTGACCGTCTCAAGAGAAGGCTTTTGTCTCGAGGTCATTTAGTTATGAATGGAGAATACTTACATATGCGCTGTGCGCATGTCCTGAATTTAGTGGTGAAGGATGGTTTGAAGGACATTGATGATTCTGTTTCAAGAATTCGCCATGCTGTGTGGTATGCTAGATCTTCTGCATCGAGACTTAATGCATTCAAGGAAAGTATCGATGAGAACCTTGAATATAAAGGTTTAGTTTGTTTGGATGTTGAGACCCGTTGGAACTCAACATATTTGATGTTAGTTGCTGCTCTGAAACAAGGAGACATTTGAAGAGTGGGGTTTTCAAGATAAAAAGTATGTGAATGAGTTGGTAAAAAAGGGAAAAGGTGTCCCGACACAAGGTGATTGGGATCATATTAGGTTAATTCTTCCATTTTTGAAGTTGTTCTATGATGCTACAGTGCGCATGTCAGGTTCCTCATATTTAACAAGCAACACTTATATGTTTGAGATATTGGGTATTGGAAAAAGCATTGTGGAAATGTGTAACTCTGAAGATGCTCATTTACGTTCAACGGCTCAAGCAATGAAGAAGAAGTATGATTGGTAACTCTGAAGAAGTATTGGGGAAATTATAAGAGCATTAACATGATGTTGTTGATTGCTCTAGTATTAGACCCAAGACGCAAGGTGAGATTGGCTGATTGGATGATGAGGCGGTTTTATAATAACGCTGATGCTGATTCTTTGAAAGAAATGTTAGAGTCTTGCTTAAAGTCTCTCTATGAGGAATACTGTTTTGGAGTTATGCCTCCTCAAGGTAATGTAGAAGCGACACAAGCTTTGGATAGTGTTAGTGATCCTTATGGTCTTAGAGCATTTTACCTTTCAGACAATAGCAACACATCAAATAATGAATTAGAGACTTATTTGAAAGAAGCCGTAGAGCAGAATATGGAGTTAAATGTTCTAGAGTGGTGGAAGGTGAACTCTGGCCGATATCCAATCCTTGCGAGCATTGCAAGGGACGTATTAGCTATACCTGTAACCACTGTGGCATCCGAGTCTGCCTTCAGTACTGGTGAAAGAGTTCTTGACCCATATCGCAGTTCATTAACACCTATAACGACTGAAGCACTTATATGTACCCAAGACTGGCTCAAAGGAACATCTTCATCCTTGATTACAAATGAAGATTTTGAGAATCTTGAGAGATTTGAGCAAGGTATGAAAATCAAATGTTGGTTTGCTATTTGCATGAGAAACATAGGGAGTTGGAAACATGTAAACTTGTTATACTTGATGCATAATGAAATGTGTTCATATCTTTTGTAGAATTAATTCGTATGGAAGATGGTCCCAGCTGTTCAACCTCTTCATCCTCTCTTGCACAAGAAGATGATTGAGTGGTAAAAAAATCCGATCCTTTTACTGTCCATTTACTTAAATCTGTCCTGCTAATATTTTATTTTATGTTGTCTAATATAGAATTTTGTCCTGATTATTGTTTAACCATATATAAAGCTAATTAGTTATTCTCTGAATAATATACAACCCATTAGTGTTTGTGGAAAGAGTGATATGATGAGATATTAGACTAGTGTGGACCAAAGCTAAATATTTTATGGTCAAAGTAGAACGTGCATATGGTTTAAGTTGATGAGATTGTGCAGGTCTGAATATTCTGCAATATGTTTTACTTGATTTGATTCCATAATGGTGACAAAATTGTGGTGCTTAGAAGAGATTTTTATGTTAAATTAGTATTAAAGTCTTTTAGTTGAAGTTTATTTGAATTGCATTCAAAAGATTTAGAAATCCAAGTGCAAACATGTTACAATGCATAATTATGAAGTGTTTCACACTGTGCTTAGTTTCTTTCTTGGTTCTCTTTGCTTCATGCTTTCAAAGGTATCTATCTATCTAACTATCTATCTTCTTTTGATTCTTTTGCTATTTTTCAGTTACTTGATTGTATCTGAGCTTTACTTGCTTCTTCTTTTAAGCTGCATTTTTTGGAAAATTTGAAAATAATTAAGCAGCTTGAATGATAATTTCAGTGTTATATGGTTAATTGAATTAAAGGGTTGAATCCAAAACAAACCCATTTTTTTTGTTGCTTTTATGTTCACATTGTCATTGCTTTCACATAAATCAATCACACATATGGATCTATGCACATAATTTATATCTGGTTCATTAATTTGATGGATCTGTATACAAAAATCAGTATTGTGTTGTGAGTTCTAAGTGATCATAGCAATAGTCTTGTGAGTTCTAAGCTGGTTTGCCACCAAGAGGTTGGAATGCAAGTGTGTGAAATATGATGTATTGTAAACTAACATTCTTGTGTGTTCTTTTTAGGATGCAGGGATTGTTGCCCGGATCATTGCCAAAATATGATGTATTGGATTTGCATTATGGATAGCTTTCATTTTGTAGCCCGGATCATTGCCAAAATATGATGTATTGGATTTGAATTATGGATAGCTTTTATATGATCATACTGTTGTTATAAGACTTAATTGTTTGTGTTGATAAATCAATTTTTTGGTCGGAAAAAACCAAATTTAGGCAAAAAATTGGTTCAGGCAAAAAACTGGTTCAAGTAGAAAACCAGATTCTACGGCCAATTTAAGTAAATAACCAATTTTAGAACCAATTTAAATAAAAAACCAGTTTTAGAACCAATTTAAATAAAAACCAGTTTTTATTATAAACCGGTTTTGAACCAGTTCTAAACTGAACCGAACCAGTTTTACAAAATAAACTGGTTTTAGATGAAAGTGGTTTTGGTTCGGTTCATGAACCACAAATTTGGTTCAGTTTGGTTTGGTTCATAACCATGCACACCCCTACCTTAAGCTCTCCATAGCGTTCCATCGTAATCATTGCCAACCTTCAAATTGATTATGCAGCGACATGCCTTTAACACCAAACAATTCTTTGAACAAAACAGGCCTTCCCAAAACACAACTATAATCCAAAAAATAGCATTTATCCTTTTATCACAATTCAATTACAAAGCAGCAAAACTCAAAGGAAAGAGTCTACTATGTGATTGGTTTAGACTATACAAATTCAGAAAATCAATCTTACTCGATCGACGACCCAAATTGCCAAAAGAAAAACTACCAAAGGCTCAAATTAAAAGTTGAAACGCTAATCCAATTGCATTGAGAAGATACAAACTACATACCAAGCAATATCATAGAGCTGAAACACCAATTTAATTTGATCTGATTGATAATCTCGCGAAGTGTCATCCAACATACCATCAAATAAGCAAAGAGAGATTAACTTTGACATTAGCGGCAAACGAACTCCAAATCCACAAACCCAACACAAAATGGTGGAACGATTTCAATCGATTCGTTAACCCAACGCACAAATCATCGAACTCAGCGAAATGATTTTTTTTCTTTTATCAGTAGAATCAATCAACAACAAACAAAAACAAACATATTCTCAAATTATTGGGAATTCGACAACGGAAGTCACGAGTGGTTCAAGGCGGCTCGAACCATGCTCTTGATACCATGTTAACATACGATCAATCAAAGAAGAGAGAAAGAAAAAGGAAGTTAGGATTTCATTAACAAAGCTTGAATAATTATCTTACAATAAGAATATATATACTAGGAAAATAGAGAAATAGAAAAGTCTAAAATACCCTAGCAGCAACAATTCCAGAACCACACTAACCTTACAAGGAACAGTATGAGGTTTTCCAATCTTGTTACCCCAATAACCTCTCCTAACCTATAATGCCCGATACTTCAAAAATGACGAAGTATCATGTCCGATACGTGTCCGATACCGATACTCGTTCGATGCTCTCCGATACTCATATCGGAGAGTATCAGACAATTAAAATTATTTTTTTAAAAAAATAATTACCGATACGTGTCGGATACTTCTCCGATACACGTATCAGAGAAGTATCGGGAAAATAATGTTTTATTTTTATGATAGAAATGGAGGAAATGAGACTGATACAATTTGTGTATAGTGAATGTTAGAGTATGATGTTTTTTATGGATTGACAACCATGTGTTTTTTGGATGGTATCGATGATGTTTTGTTTTTTGGATAGTAATAATTATCCTTTTTGGGTAGTACTTAATTAACTTGAGATATGTAATTGTCACTTGTTTGCTCAGTTCAAATAATTTGAATGTTAATTTATTATCTTTGTTGATTTTTGTTATGTTTATATATTGTGTATTTGTATATTTAATTTTAAATTTATTTTTAAACAACGTATCGCGACCGTATCGTATCGGGAATTTTAAAAAATTTCCCGTATCGATATCGTGTCGTATCGATATCGTGTCACGTATCTGGGCTTCATAGCTCCTAACAGGAACAACAGAAAGCTTAGCCAAAATAATAGCACCACGAATTGCAGTAGCTACTTTCTTTGCTACACTTAACACCAAGACCAACGTGACCGTTACTGTCACCAACAACAACAAAAGCCTTGCATGGCCGGCTCAACATAATGTGAGGCTCAAAGTTAGTATTAAAATGAGGCTTAATATAAAAATGATTTTTTATTTTTTTCAGTATAAAAAATGCAACATTTATTTGTATGTTATTAAATTAAAATAAAATGTGGGGAAAAATATTTTATAGAACAAATTCAAATAAAAATAAATCCAATCAAAATTTGTAAAAAAATAAAAACAGCACTTATAAAATATAAGGGAAAAAAGTGTATACTATCCATAATATACAAATGACGCTGCAGAATACAAAGTGAAAGATAAAACAGAAAAACTAAAAAATTTGCATATTTGCTGGCACATGGGAATCGATCCCGACTCCTTTCAATAATCATAAACGCGCGCTACCAACTGGGCTGCAACGCCTTTCTGATATCTAAATCGAGGCCTTAAGTATATATATCAATGATATTTATTATTTTTTGAGGCCTAAATCCTTAAAAAAAAAAATTAAATTTTGGGGGCCCAAAGCCCTAGCTTGGGCCGCTTTATGCTTGGGCCGGCCCTGAAGCCTTGAACCCGTTTCTCTTCTTCTTCACGTCTTCCACCTGCTCTACGATTACTCCCTTCACTTATCCTTTAAACAACAGTAGGATTCCACTTAAAACATTGTATAGATCCGGTCTTTATCTTACATGGTCCATAGTCATTTATTTGCCAACGACATTCTTTGTCGCAATCATCCTCGTCTCTTTTTTGATCATAAATGTCAAAATATTTAAACCCATTAATCCATGAAAAACTACAAAAGTATAGTTTATTTGGTATAATAGCCGTAGGATGAACACTGAAAATGTAACTTTCATTAAAATGTATGATTCCATATCCAAAATCATCATGCTTGTCTTTACAATCAACACCAAGCTGATAATTGTCAGTTATGTTGTTGGTAACATATACTTTTACTCGGCCGGGAAAAGTCTTAAAACTTTTACCCTCCTTGAACCGCAAAGCAACGATAATTGTTAGTAACATAAAAACTGATAGGGAGGTTGAAATCATCTTCATTGTTCAATAGATTTTTGGATAAACTGATACTAAAACTTAGATTAGGTTTTTTTTTTTATATTCAAGAGGGCTTAAAGACCAGAAAAAAGAAAAGAGATTAAAATCTTAATCTCTATTCATACATGTTGGGTTTGTGATGAGTTCACATTCACAAATTTAAAATCATAAATCTATTACTAATTACTAAGACAGAAGGATGCAGTAGCGTTTCTATAAACGAATAGATTTTGATTTTTTTTTTGTCTTCTATTTTCAAGTTTGTTTTCATGGGTCTAGTCTAGCTTTGCCTTATCATCTGAATCATTTAATTTGTTTTCCTTATATGTATCACCTAGTTTGGGATTAGGTATTATTAGCTTCATAGCTCCCAAAGCATCTCATGTGTTTTGCTTTCTTGTTTTGTTTAGATGAATGTGTTGTGATTTTGAGCAATGGACTTTCATTCTCGGTTAAATTATGTTACCATCATGGTAAAAGTATAATAGGAGTTTGGTTGAATAGATTTATTTTTTAGTTTATAAAAATTTGCTTAAGCAAATAAATAAGTTTGTATCTATATAACTTTTTTTTATTAATTATCTTGACAGGTTTATGAATAAATGAAATATTTACTCATGATGAGTAGTTTTTTACTCATGATGTAATCTCTAGCTATGTCAAATGTCAATAAATGAAATATTTGTTTATCAACCTAAAGAAAAATATTTTTTTTATTATTAATTTATAAATTATTGAATTTACAGATTTAGTACAATTTTTTAAAAAATCTATAATTTAAAAATCTACAAACCCAGCCCTTTCTTTGTGAATGAACAACCCGGCCCTTTTCAAAAACACTATCATTTTAATTTAATATTTTAATAATTATAAATAATTAATATGAATAATGCAAGAAAACTTTGAATTCAACTTTGACACAAATTACCCAAATTAACAACATAAATTGATAAAATTAACTTTTGTTGATGTATACAAACACAAATCAATTAAGTTTGATTCTCTTTTAATTATATCAATTCGGTTAAAATCAATTATTTTTGTCGTAGAACCAAACACTGCTAAGATTAATTTGTATGGTAACATAATAATTATGAAGTTTAAATTTACTAAAACAACAATCTCATCTACCCGTGTGATTTAGTTTTTCAGTTACGCACCCCGGTCAATTTTTGTTTTTTTATCATAATATAGTTGTCTTTCTAGGAATAATAGCAATCATTGAGCTAATATTGTGAGAGAGACTAAGCCCAAGTTTGAATGGCAGGCACCATCCACTTGAGCTACGGATGTAGAGACTCAAGACACACATGAAAGAAAACATCAAACGGTTCGTTCAACAGACAGTCAAAACAACTAACAACGTTGGTGTAGTGTAGAGATGCATACATACTACTCGACTGGTGGAAATACAATTAAGGAAAATGCTAACTACAGTTAGATATTAGTTAAAAAATCAAATATGATAAAATGATTTTTGAACTTCTGTAATTAATTTTTCATAAATATAAAAAACACAATTTTAATTAAAAAAAGGGAGTTTCTACGATACATTAGTAAAATTCTGGGTCTGGTTATGGTGCATAAACCCATGCTTATGCACCGTGCATAAGTTGCTATGTGCGCCCCCCAGGTTGCTACGTGCGCCCCCCAGCGCGCCCCCCATTTTCTAGTGCACCCCCCAGGTTTTTTCTTTTTAGATTTTTAGCGCACCCCTCAGATATTTTTTTATCACGCTTTTAATGTTTATTGATTGAATTTTATTTTATTTTATTGATTAGGGATAAATTTCAGAGTATTATGTATGGTTAAATATTTTAGTAGTTAGTTTTAAACTAAAATCATGACAAAACCATTTTTGCTGTAGAATTGTTTCAAAGATTTGTACTCCAAAACCATTTGTGCTGTGGAATGGTTTCAGAGATCTGTACTCCAAACTATTTAATGTACTTAATTATGTCAAAATCATTTTGCAGTTGAATGGTTTTAGAGGGTTATACTCTAAAACCATTGGATGTACTTAATAGTTTTTATGTTAATTGTGATAAATTAAACAATAATTATAGTACATATTTTAGTATGTAATTTTAAATTAAAATATGGTTATATAATCATCCAACACAATTAATTGAATACGGGCTCTTAAAGTATGTACTTCAAAGGAACAAAAGTAATTATTTAATTTAAAATGGGGGTGCGCTAGAAATCTAAAAAAAAAAGAATTTTCTTCAAAACCATTTTTACTGTGGAATGGTTTTAGAGATTTGTACTCCAAAACCATTTCTGCTGTGGAATGGTTTCAGAGATGTGTACTCTAAAACCATTAAATGTACTTGATTATGTCAAAATCATTTTGTTGTTGAATGGTTTTAGAGGGTTATATTCCAAAATCATTGGATGTACTTAATAGTTTTTATGTTAATTGTGATAAATTAAACCATAATTATAGTACATGTTTTAGTATGTAATTTTAAATTAAAATATGGCTATATATTATAATTATCCAACACAATTAATTGAAAATGGGCTCTTATAGTATGTACTTCAAAGGAACAAAAGTAATTATTTAATTGAAAATGAGAGTGCGCTAGAAATCTAAAAAATAAAAAAATTAAAAAACTGGGGGGGCGCATGTAGTAATGGGGGGGGCGTAGCAATGGGGGGCGCGCGTAGTAAATGGGGGGCGCGCGTAGCAATAGGGGCCTAGAAAATGGGGGGCGCGCGTAGTAAATGGGGGGCGTGCGTAGCAATGGGGGGCGCGCGTAGTAATTGGGGGGCGCGCGGAGTAATGGGATCCAATGGCTGGAAATGCCTTATGCACCATAAGGATGGCCTTATGTATAATAACTTTTGCCTAAAATTCTAATGTACCGGTACACTAGATTTTTAAAATGATAATTAAATAATAATTTTTATAATTTAAAAAGTTAATTATTGACTATTATATTTTACAAAACATAATTTCATAAGAAAAATCACAATTTCATTTTTTATAAACATGATACTAATTTTTTTTATATTTTTTCATTAAAAAATTCAATATTCACTATTATGAATAATAAAAATTCAAAAAAATTAAATTTTATTTTTTTGACAACTTTGATGAATAATATTTAGTTATTATAATATTTTATAACATAGAAAAAAAAATTCTTCTAAAATATACTCATTTTTCTATTAAAATAAAAACATATTGTACTGATACATTAGGATTAGTCTATTGTACCATAGAATTTGCCAAAAAAAATTACTTATTTTTATACTTCTAACTAGTATCTCGAAGGGACATGCTAGTTACCGTACCCTACATTTGAAGAACCAACATTATTTATTCAATTGCGCACAAAACATCCTAAAATACACTATGAGATTAATATATCATAAATAAGAGAAAAAATAATACTTCCTCCGTCTCAAAATAATAGTCGTTTTTAAAGTTTTTTCACGCATATTAAAATATATAATGATGTTGTCAAAAATATAATATGTTTACTAAAAATAAAAATAATGAAATAATTTGAAGTTTATGTAATTTGAAGAATAAAAATAATGAAATAATAAAAATAATAAATAATTTGAAGAATAAAAATAAAAAAATAATTTATTTTTTATTTTGCTATATAGTCAATCATAAAATATTGACCATTATGTGTATTATGAATTTGATGTTCCGTTCTTTCTAAAAATTTCCTTCTCATTAGCTTCATCTTCAACTATTTTGTGTTGGAAAAGATTTTGAACAGATTTCAACTATTTTATATTATTTTGATAATTTGCACTATTAAAATCGATTGACCACTGTATTGACGCTTTATTAAAACTTCACTTTTTTTGTGTGAAAAGTATTAAAACTTTACTTAAACTTATAATTTACATTGCAATCTGATTTGGGGAAGAATTTTTTTATTAATTCGAAATGGCACTAATTTTTTTTGAAGAATAAAAAATTGGATATATATATATATATATATATATATATATATATATATATATATATATATATATATATATATAAAAGAAAGTCTGGTGTCCCCTCAGCATAAGATGTGCCGGGGAGGACTACAAAAGTCTACAAAAAGATCATACAAAGAGTCATGAAACAACAACTACTCGATGCTCAAACAAAGCAAAGGGCTCGACCACCAACAGTGAGAATTAGTAACCAAAGTAGCATGCGTCACACTCAACCATCTGTAGGAGAACATCTTGACTTTATCCAGAAGCTGAAAAACTGAATTAGTCGATCCACCAACATCCTCCAGCACCACTTGCCCAACAGGGCTATGTTAAACTCCCTAATCTGCCTCACCCCCAGCCCTCCATACTCCTTTCGCAAACAGATAGTCTGCCAACGAATCCAAGATGTTTTCCTAGAATCCTCACTCCCCCCCCCCCCCCCCCCAAAAAAAAATTTACTCATAAGAGATTCAATAGAAGAAATAGTATCTGCGGGGGCTTTGAAAAAGGAAAGGGCATAGACAGGCATAGAAGTCAAGACCGATTTTAGAAGAACCAAACGACCACCAAAAGACAAAAACCGACTCGTCCAACCATACAATCGCTTCCTAATGCGCATAATTATCGGATCCCAGAAACCCAAACACCTCGGATCGCCGCCGATAGGGAGACCTAGGTAGAGAAAAGGAATTTTCCCCACTTTACAACGCAACGCAGATGCAGCCTCGTTCAACCAAGAGTCCGCAATATAAACGCCGACCAACATACTCTTATTAAAGTTAACTTTCAGACCCGACATCAACTCGAAAAGCATAAGCACCGCCCTCAAAACTCGCACATTCGCCCAGCTCTTCTCTCCCAACAAGAGTGTGTCATCCGCGAACTGGAGGTGAGACACCGTGACCGTCCCCTGCTCCCCCACACGGTACCCCCTTGAATTTATCCCCCTCCACCAACGCCTCATCAACACGTTCAACCCCTCTGCGGCAAGCAGAAAGAGGAAAGGGGATATGGGATCCCCTTGACGTAAACCCCGTTCCATAGGAAACTCAGTTGTGGGACTACTATTGACAAGGACCGAAGCGGTAGCCGTGCAAACACATTCCTTAATCCATTTCCTCCACAGGACCGGAAACCCCATCTTCACCATCACCGCGTCCAAGTAACCCCAGTCCACCGAGTCGTAGGCCTTTTCAAAATCGACCTTGAAAAGCAAAAACTCTTTTTTAGTACGTCGCGCCTCATCCACCACCTCGTTAGCAATAAGGATGCCGTCTAAGATATGTCTATCCTTCACAAAAGTCGTCTGTGACTCAGATATAACACTCCCAATTACCAGCCTCAGTCTATTCGCCAATGTCTTAGCCAAGACCTTGTAGAGACTACCCACCAACGATATGGGTCGAAAGTCATTCAGTCTTTGGGGGCTATCAACTTTAGGTATAAGGGCGATGAATGTTGAATTTATGCCTTTCGTTAATTTACCATTACAATGAAACTCAGACATAAACCGCATAACATCCCCCTTCATCACGTCCTAGAAATCCTTGAAGAAGCCGAAATTAATCCCATCCGGACCTGGACTCTTGAAACTGTCACAGTCCCAAACCGCATCTTTTACCTCCGCCTCAGAGAAATGTTTGATCAGGCTACCACTATCAACCGTCGGCAGCCTGTTAAAAACCAAGTTTTCCACCCCAGGGCGCACCACATTGCTCGCCGTAAAGTGAGACGCAAAGTGCGAGAAGACAGCCTGCCTAATAGGTTGCACCCCTTCCAGAGTGGTCCCATCAACTTGTATCGACACTATAGCATTGCCCCTTCGTCTGCTGGATAACACAGAGTGAAAATATTTCGAGTTTGCATCCCCTTCCTTTAGCCACAAGGAGCGCGACTGCTGTCAGTTTATGCTGGCCTGGAGCCGGGATAGCGAATGTATCTTCGTTGTAATGCCATGGAGATCCTCAACCTCATCCCCCGTGAGCATCCCCTCTTCCCCCTTCCTGTCCAGGACAGACAGACGAGCTTTGAGGACGTCCACCCTACGCGATAAGTTTTGGGCGTGAGACTCATGCCACTCCTTCAAAGCCCCTTTCATCAACTTAAGCTTTTCTTTTAAAACAAAACCACCCCAACCATCAACCTGAAAGGAGTCCCACTTGGCCTTCACAAACAAATGGTACCCGGGAATGTCTCGCCAGCATTTTAACATTCTAGTCGGCCTAGGCCCCCAATTGTCCTCGTCCGACTCCAAGACCAACGCACAGTGGTCGGAGAGGCCTCGCAACTGAGCCACCTGCTTGCAGTTAGGCCAAGACAGGCACCATTCTTCAGAGAGAAGGAATCTATCGAGGCGACTCATCGAGAGGCCATCCCCTCGATACCATGTAAACTTACGGCCACAGAGCGGGAGATCAACCAGAAAATTGTCGTCGATAAAGCTATTGAATGCAAGATGGTCAGTAGAACATTGTCCGGCCATCGAGGAGCGGCGTTCATCGTTACTCCTCACCGCGTTGAAATCCCGGCACACACAAATCCGAGAAGCTTCCAACACTTGAAGCCTAGATGAAAGGAACTCCCACAACCTCAGCTTTGCACCCGGGTCACAGGGCGCGTACACGTTAGCCACAAAAAAATCCTCACCTGACTTTACAAAACGACCATGAATCCACAGGACATGCTCCCGACTGAGAGACGACCACACTTCCACCTCAGAAGTATCCCACAGGGTGAGTAGCCCTCCCGACGCCCCAACCGAAGGGCGGAAAGAATAACCAATAAGCGAGTTACCCCACAACGCCTTACTCAGAAAATCATCGCAAGTCGACAACTTGGTCTCCTGCAACAGACAATGTACGGATGTTTCTCCACCACCATCCTCCGAACCTCATTTCTCTTATCCACCCTCCCCAGACCTCTTATATTCCACGAAACAATCTTCATATTGACTCAGACACCCCCCCCCCCCCCCCCAAAACTCGAACGGGACCTAACACTCTGACCTCACCAAATCACTCCCTCCCTGAGATGTGCACGGCGCCTTCATTTTGCCAGGCCCATTCTTCGTCAGCACTCTAAACATATTACCTTGTTCCCCTTAAAAGTTCCCAACGTCCAAAACATCCTCATGTACCACCCGTTCATTACCCTGCAGCGCCACCCAATTTTGCCAGTCATTCTTGACCGAAGATGACGATGAGACCCTTGCCGACGAATCCTGGGTTGCCTCTGCACCTGACCGTTTCCTTGCCCTTCTGGACCTACGCTTCCTAGCCGTTTTCTCTAGAATGTGCATCACCTTTTTGCGTTCCTCTCTAGGTAGCCTAGCTATTTTCTTCAGACTAAAAAGCGAGTGACGTAGAAACCCCCCCGCTTTCTTTCTGGGTGGCCCCTGATACCCCTCCTTGGGGCGTCCCGGTGGGGGACTCTTCTGTGCTGAGAAAATGACCCCGGCATTCCTAACATTATGATCATGTAGCCAGTCCAGACTCCATGGACCAGAACTCACAACCCCACGTGCCCTTGGAGGGCAGGACAATGATCGCTTCAGACAAGGGCTTCTTCCTTGAGAAATCGTCGTCTTCCTACTTTTCTGAAAGGAATTATTGGTACCAGTACCTAGGCTTCCCCGTCCCTGAAGGTTCTCCAGTGTCTCCGACACACGTTCCAAAGACCCGGGGGAAAGATTCGAATCTACCTTACGAGAGCAGCCGGGAGCCTGCTCCAACGCTGAGTTAAGAGTACCATGAAACTGCTTCCTCTCCAGATCACTACCTCTTGCAGTGTTAACGTGAAGATCGAACTTAACAAAGGGCTCAAAATCTCCATTGATGTGGAGGTGATCATTGCACTCCTCATCCTCTAGCCCCTTCGCTATTTGTTCCACCAACACATCCACCTGATTACCAACCTCGGGATCACAATGCACCTCCTCATCGGCACAAATAGAGACCTTCGAGTCAAGATCATCCTCCGGCACACAAGCATCATCTCCTAACTCATAGCCCCATTCCTCGATAATTTGGACAGTTACCATGATACCATCCACCAGCACTGTTTCTCCTCGTTTGATAACCTCTAGTGCTGGCGTCGATATCAGGACGCGGGCATAATCCATTCGTTCTTTAGATGCGGTATAACTATCAACGCACAAAAGTTTACCGCAATCGAAAATACAATGTTTGAAGAAATTCTCGCTCCAAGCCTGCAGCGGTATCCCGTAAATGCGCACCCATGCTCCCCTCTGATAAGGTATGACCGCCAAATCCCAGGTCACCCAGTTAGAAAAACATAGCCTGAAGAAATCCTTTGCAGCGGAGAAAATACTCAACACGTTTGAACCCACCGAGCTTCAAATAAGAACCCTATCACCCCCTAACAGAACAATAACTAGTTCTTGGAAGCCAGCATCCATAACTCTTTGACGCACTACCTAAACCACCTCCCCAAGTGCCAACGTAGCCACTACCCCACTACGTGCCCACTCCACGTCCGCGGGCGTCGCCTTGTAACTCCGAACAAACACCTTGTTTTCTGGATCCTTAACCAAGACAGGCTCGTTCTGCGGCAAGTTCCCTTGGCTCCTAATATCTACTGCTACTTCCTGTTCCCGACGTTTTCCAAGGCTAACTAAAACCTCCCCGACCCTCACACCTTCTTGGGTGGCAGGAGCCTCATTTTTCGGAGCTAACTTAGCGCCAACAGAAGATTGCGCGTGCACCAAAAGGCCTGTGACAGGGACATCTACCTCACCGCCTGTTTTAGGTTCGTCGACAATTCTAGCGTCCATCACCTCCTTGTTGTCTAAAGGCCTATTATTTCCAATAAAAGGCTTGTCGTCCCGAGCAAACCTAGCTACTCGGGCACGAACCCGTTGATGTCCAAAAGTCACGGAATTTAACGCTCTAGAAAGCTTAGACACGTCTTTAACGTTTGAAAATTTAGCAAAACCAAATGGTTCGCCTAGCTTATTGCGTTTCCTAGGAACATAGACGTAATCTAACATTCCACACACCTCAAATTCCTTCCGGATATAAATATTAGGTAAATTGGCCGAAAAATTCGTGAAATAAAAGACGACTGACCTTACTGCACAAGGGAAATCACCCACCTGTGAACTGTCCAACGCCTCCCTGGACGCGCCGCGTCCCACTCCTGCCTAGCCTGCCTCCTTTTGATGTTGCACCGACGCAGACCTTTCACATCCCCTGGACACGCCGCGTCGCCCTCCAGTCTTTCCTTCCGCCGCTCAAGACTGCACCACCGGCTGTTCTCTGGTGACCGCGACCGAGCTCGGCGCCGGAGCCTGGACCTGTTGCTGCGATAGCCTGCAAGATGAAGGCGCCGCTGAAGTCGAGCCTGGTGTAATTCACGACCAGGAGAAGGTGATCGACCAACACGCAAGCCCTTGGAATTTTGAAACTGAGCATCTGCAACGTCGTAAAAGCAACCCTTGACAGAACGATGGTCATAAGGATTGGGTGGAGAAAGATAACGACGGACATGATAAAGTGAACGTCTAGACAAAGGAGTGAAGTCTCTGTTGTAGTTTCTGATACGTCTTGACCGGTCTATGCCTTCTTCGTCCTGTCGCCAAGCTTTCCAACTTCTCCGCCTAACCACAGACCAACCTTCCTCTTCCCCACCCCTTTGTGGCACCCTGCCTGCATCCCTTACCCCCCAGAAAGCTCTATCCGCCAACCATGAACGCCGGCGCGATCGTCCTAGGTTTGCCCTAGAACCACCGCCTCTCTCACGCTCTCTGCCTCTCATGATTAGAAACTATTGAATCAATTATATTAATCTCGTATTCCGAAATGGCACTAATTAAAGATCATTTTACAATTGTTCCTAACAAAATTCGAACTTGACACCTTAAAGTTACAACTTACAAATCTAAATCAACATTTTTTTAGGCTAAATTGCAGTTTTGGCACTACAAATTTCTTAATTGTGCGATTTTGACCCTTTATTTCAAACGAGCAATGTTGACCATTTAAGTTTCACAATTGTTCGATTTTGACCTTAAATTCCTATTTATTTGCACACACTTTCTCTTTTTAATAAATTTAATATATTATACTATATCAAATAAAATATATATATATATATATATATATATATATATATATATATATATATATATATATTACGTAAAAAAAATAAAAAATGTAATATGTTATGTACAAAAACAAATAAAAACAAACTTTACTTTTTCAATTGGAAAATGCTATTTAGTAAGAAAATTTAAGGAGAAGAATTGTAAGAATAAATTTTCACCCTTGTTTACATCAACTACCACCCATGATTTCCATACAAAAAGGAGATTAAATCACATCATCCTTTAAGATTTTGCCATGTGTTGATTCTTGCATTTCTTATATAAAAATTTCTTACTAAATAGCAATGTTCTTTTCAATTATATAGTAGTATTTTTTTATACTAAGTAGTATTATTGTAAAAAAAATACAGTGGTGTTAACAAGTTTTATTGAAAAAGATGAGAACAATTAATAAAAGGTATAATTGATAAATTGTACCCTTAAAATATAAAAAAGACAATTAAATATAAATGCTAAATCTAACAAAAAAATACAAATAAAATGAAACAGGGGGAGTAGTAAATATGACCGCGAAAAAATTGAAATTTTCTAATGATACATATGAATGGACTTAAATGCAGAGACGAGAATTCGTGATAAAAAATATTTGTGAGAACAAAATTTGCAGAAAGCATCAAAATAATTAAATTATGAATAATTTATCTTAGATGAATAATTTTAGAAAGCTACTTTTCTCTGCAAAAAATTTTAAAATACCAGGCCCCCTTCAAATTTATTGGTTTATACAGAGTAAAAACATAGAATTTTTCTAATTTTTAAATGAGTGAAAATAAAAAAGGTGAGCAGTTTCTAAGAATCATGGAGGAAAAATCTTCTAATTTTGAACTCTTCTAATCAACATTGGGTCAGATGATTCCAACAAATTAAATGAGGGGCTGCTTTTGCTAACATAAATATATTCCTTTACATTTAAAAACTAAAACCAATTTTACAAAATAAGAATTACTTAAAATTAATTTATCAACACACACATATATGAGACCAACCTGAATTAATTCACTATTAAGTAATGTGTGAATGTAACAATGGTCATACGAATATGTATTATCAATATCATGAATCTTTCAAGCGTTGAACACAACTAACAACACAGGCTCCTGAGAACAACCTGGATATTGTAAACTTGCCGGTTTTATAAGTTTCAGAAGCTGTACAATCTTTTTTACTGCTGTGTAAAAGTAGAGCCTTGTCAAAACCTTCACCAATTATACACCAGTTTGACAAAACAACATATTAGCTAAGGAAATCTACAAAATTATCATGTGTTATATTTAACTTTTACTGTGACTATAATTAATAAAAATGGGAAAAAGTACTACAAAAAAAAAATGACAGCAAAATTATAGCATATATAAGGGCATAGCCAATAAATATTACTAAGGGCCTGTTTGGTAAAAATCGAATTTTTATAAGCTATTTTATCATAAATTGTATTGACAAACTTTTAATAATGCATAAAAATTGCATAAGCTGTTTGCATAAACTAAAAAAAAAACTAGGCCAAACAGGTTCTAAGTTCAAGCAACTTCAACTTACAACACAGTCCCCGTTTGGATAAATAGCAAAATCTAGTCAAAAAAATTTAATGCACTTGGTTAAAAATTTGAACCAAATACATTAATTTTCTTTGACCAAATTTTGCTTATAATAATTTGGGGCGAGAAAAGTATTTTATAATTAAGGATAAAATAAAGTTAAATTGTTTTGTCTTGTAGAGTTTATGAAAATAAGCTGAAAACAACTTATGAAAATGTCATAAAATGTTTTTTTAAAATTTCCAAATCAGTCTCACATGTAATTATGTCAATAAATAAAGCTCAAATAAATCAATTCAAATAACTTATACTAAAAATTATTTAGAAAACAAAATGAACAACAAACAATGCCATTTAAATGGGGTGGACAAGCCCGTATACCCACCTCTAACTATAAGTACCATTTAAAGGAAAAACGTTAATATGCAATTAAAAATATAAGTATCATTGAACACAAAAACAAATATAAGTACCACTAAAATGAGTCATTTTGTCACTTGCACCCGCTATGGCATTTAAGATGAATCCTTCCTTCATTGCATCCGGGATTGTGAGTTTTCTCGTAGCTCTTGGAACCACATTGATTTAAAATTCTAGATTTCTTCTCCAACCCGAATGTGTACGATTGGCTCAAACTGGGGGCCACAGGTTCACATGCTTTCCTTTTCTCAGTCGGAGTTTGGTGGTCTTGGAGACATCGCAACCTGATGTGACTAGACAATGAGACTTGGTCCTTAGGTCGACTCTCCTACAACATTCGAGTTATGATCGAAACCTTCATAAACTGTTATTATCTTGTCTCTAACGACATGTTGGTTGATAGATATATCCAGTGGAACAATAATAATCATTCTTGTGTCATTCTTAATGTGGATGATAGCTGTCTTGGTTCTCCCGTTCGATATGGATTTGACGGCATTATTAGAAACACTTTCGACTACTATCTTGTAAGCTTCTCGAGCTTCATTCAAGGATCATCTAACATTTTGCTCGCTGAATTATATGTTATCTAGAAGGGCCTCTTGTTGGCCAAATACATGAACATTGATTAGGGATGTCAACGGGGCGGGGAATGTGCGGAGGAAGCATCTCCGTTCCCCACCCCGAAATATCCGCGGGGGAATTTTTGCCTCCATACCCATTCCCACGGAGAAATTTTTGCCTCCATTCCCATCCCCACAGTATTCGCGAGGATCCACGTAGATCGATTATTAGAAAATTTCTATATTTTACCGACAAAATTATGACGTTATTTTTTCGTTTTTTATTAATAAATAAATAAATATTTTGCATCTTTCTTTTTTTAATGATCAAAACAACACATACTGCATTTTATAACAAAAAATAATGCATAACAACATATGCATAATGATACAAAAATTCATAACCAAAATATATCATAATTCATAGCAAAATAGAAACATAGAATTGTCAAATATAAATAAACCTAGAATAATAATAGTAGTAAAAATATATATTTAAGTAAACACAACATTTGTTATTATAAAGAGCAATTAATCACCTATTTACAAGAGTAATGTCGATAAAAGGGTGAAGATATTATTGGTCGACGATAACGGCAACCTTACAAATTACAAATACAATTTTATATGTAGTTTACCTAGAAATATTTTATAATTTATTGAATCACTATTACGAAGGATTTATTTTATGACATCTAAAAATCATTAGCTCAATCCAAATCTTATGGTTTATCATGTTATACAAGTTGTTTCCTTCATATAGTTCGATAATTTATATGTATAATGTTATATGTATAGTGTTATTGATGACTCATTACTGATCCGTGCGAACGCACGGGCATGGTATCTAGTTATATTAAATACAAATAAGAAAGCAACTTACTAAATCCTAATTATCTTACTATTAGGCGGGAATTACACTAGTTAAATACATAAGCTTCTTCCCAACCACTCATTAAATGTCGCGCTGCTCTATATGCTTATTTGTTTGTTTCATGTTTTTTTTTTCTCTTTATAAATTGACAGAAAACTAACTATGGATAATTACTGGTTTACTAGACTTTTTTGATCTTCTACAATTTTCTTGAGCAACTAACCAGCTTTTAATTCTCCTAACTAACTCTCTCTATTTACTATGAAAGATGCTATCAATCACTCCTTAAATGCTACACGTATATATGCATATATAAAGGGTTTTCTAAGCATGGCAGTTAATGATTTGTCTGTTTCATTTTTATTTTTTTAACTTTTGTTTTATAGCATTAATTAATGAGGTAGTAGTTACTAAAACATATCAATCCCTTTATAAATTGATAGATTTATTTCCTTTCTCACTAATCTCTTCCCACGCCCTTCAGTTTCTCTCCACTCCCTCTCTCTTCTATCTGTCCCTCGATCCCTCTCTGTTTTTCTCTCATGTAATTCTCAATAATTTTTTCTCTCATTTATCTCCAATGACATGCCTTCTATGCATTTTTTTTTTCTTCCAATTTTTTTACAGGTGGTCATTCTACAGGTCATCGTTATCCCTAACGCTGCCGTCAACTCACAATAGTGTCGTCTATTTTCTTGCTTACAACGAAAAAAAGGATTGATTCAGTAGCAACGAAATAACTATGTGGAAACATATAACAAATTTGAACAGCCACAATATAATGAATTGTAAGGTGAGATTGGAACAATAGAAGTAAAAAAAAAAATTCTCTTCAGTTTTTTCTTCTCATAGACCGCAAAGAAGACATAGATTCGCTAATAATCCTAAGTTTTTATGGTATATAATTTGTTTGTTTTGTCACCAATTCATATTCTTAGTTTAGAATTTTATTTAATGAATTAGTCTTAAATCGGATTTTTCAAGTAATTTTGTTTAATGATTTGGTTTCTAAATATGTATATTTAGACATTTGTTTAATGATTTGATTCTAAATTTGTATATTTATAATACACTTAGTTTTATATGCATATACTCTCTCAATCTTCGTCATCTCCAATTTATATCCGATGTATACAAGTAATTTTGATTCTGTATAGTACACACGTTTTTTTTTAACTAATGTATAGCACGACTTAAAAAAAATATGGTTGTATGGTTATAAAAAATTATGTTCTATGTGTAACCAATTTCTACTTTATTGGTGCGTTGTTTACATTTATGCATATTATACACTTATCAAAAAAAATTGGTGGGTGAAACTCATTTTTCCAATGAGTATAGATGTATTCATTTAATGATGTTTTGCAGATACAAAGAATTACGAATCCATGATATTCAAATTTAAAATATACACAAGTAACCATGTCTGCCTCATACATGCAATTCCAAGAAGAAAACATAATAAATTAAAATTTTATTGGAATTGTTGTAATTATATGCATAGATTATTGAGCAAGTGCAGAGTTGTGTAAATTATTGAGAGATGTTTCCAATGATTATCCGTTTAGCCTTGCAAAATTTATGAGAGGAAAGGAAGCTTCTATGTACTCCCTCCATTCTTTATTATAAGAAAAAGTTTGACTTCTACATTTATTGAATGTTTGATGTATCTAATTCATAATATGGTTTAAATATATAAAACATTCTATGAATTTAAAAAGCAAAAGTTTTCTTATAATAAAGACTACAGGCAGTATATTATATCGATCAATGTTATATAACTAAGTACATAGTTTATGTTGCTCACTAGACAAAAAAATAAATTGGTATGTTATAAATCTATTGCTTAAGAATCATGAGTTGTCGTATTGATTTAGAAAAAGGAATAAATTTGTATGTGATAAATCTATTAAAAATTCATATGCTTTAATAAATTCACAATTTATTGATGTCATATACATATGACCCGTGCAATCGCACGGGCAAGACGTCTAGTTAAACCTATGGTTGATGAGTTGTCATCTCTATATTTTTGTTTTACATGGTCTTTCCTCCGTGTAATGCTTATGAAGAAATTCAAAGACTGTAGAAATTTTTGTTGTATTAGTCCATTCAAAGTAGATTTTTTATTTTTTTTTATATATATGTATATTTTTGTGGTATCGTTTGAGCTGACATTTTTAGATCTTAAAAATTATCTAAAAGTTAAAAACTAAAGTTGTTTGGTAATTTTTTTTAGCTTCAAAAGTATTTCATCTATGTATTTTATTCATAAAAATTAAACAATTTTTTTTTATCAAAAACTTATTGAAATTATGTTTGGCATATCTTCTTCTATTATTGAGTAAAAAAGTTTGAAATAAGTTAGGTCAAACGGTACCTAACTTTAAATTAAATTTTTGTTTTAGTCTCTAACAATGTACAGTGTCTATTTTAAAATCCTTTTCTATTATTTATCTTTAATATAACAAATATGCATGACATGAAGTTCGAACTCTAGACACTCCAATATTTAATAATGTTAAAACTATAATTTTTAACCACTAGACAACTTGACAAATAAACTAATATTTTTTTGAGTATTTTTTTTATAAAGATGAGAGCAATAACTAACAAATTACGGGACAAATTAACAATTACGGAACAAATTATTGCTAATAAAATTTTAAACTTCAAATATTTTTATTTTTCACAATTTTTTAGACTAAATATCATACATGGGGAATAAGTAAAGAACAAATTATCGCTAATAAAAAATTCAAACTCCAGATCTTTTTATTTTTTGACAATATAATATTTTAAACTTAATAACATACACAGAGAACAAGTTGATAAAAAATTTAAATTAACTATTATACACGAGGAATAAGTTGTTACTAATAGCAATACATTTAAAGTTGTATTTTTATTGAATTTAATAAAATAATTTCGGCATTTTTAACAATAACATATAAATTAAATTATTATTTAATATAAAGTTAAAAAAAATGATTAATCAAATCCTTTTTACTCAAGTTATTAATTGGATTACCTTTTTTTTATAGAATAATCACTTTGTCTCTTATGAAAGTTTTATTGATAACTATTAAGACATTATATATTGAAAATAGAAAAGGTTAATTATCAAATTCTCAACTTCTCCATATTTATAGTATATGAAATTGGCCACTAATTTATTGACTAATAAATTAATCATATCATACTAATAAACTAAATGATCTCAAATTAATAAAAAAAGTGTAAATATATAAATTTATTTTAATTATAATAAATTTAAAATAATTTAATTGCATTTTTTTGTCAAGTTGTCTAATTACTACTAATTGACTTATATTTTTTCAGAATTGCATAATTTAATTAGAGAGAATATCAAATTATTATTTTTTAATTATAATTGTATTTAAACATAAATTATTTAATTTGTGTAATAGAATTTACTTGAACCAACCAACAATGAATTGGTTCAAGTGTAAAGGGTTTTGATTCTAAACATGTGGTTAGAGGCTCGATTTATGACTCATGCATATAAAAAAATCAGTTGAAAGGAGAAAATCCACCTTATATACTCTCCAACGGAGATTAATCATCACTGGCAGCAATAAAAATTTTATATCAATATAATAGTAACTAGAAAAACAAAAATAAAATATTACTTGCACGGGCCTCGACACTAGTTTCTACTTCAAAAGATGTCCATAGTATTCTCAAAAACCTCCGTAAAAAAAGGGTTAACATGCAATTAAAAAAAGTAATAGTTTTTTCAAAAAATAGTTTGATTTATTTACTTGACTAGATCAAGGGAATAAAAAAGATATAGTTTACAATTACATTTATTCGGTGAAGATAACTTGGCAGACGTTGCACTATAGTATGCAGTGGAGCCGAGTGTTCAAACCGGTCAATTTGATTAAATAAAAAATAGTCTAAATTCGATTTTTCATAAAATCAAGGGAAGAAGAGAGAGGTGCTATAGGGAAACTTTGCTGAAAGCGTTTCCGCTTCTTCTTCGGAACCTTCAATGTCAGGATCATCATCTCGTTCAACCGGCAAACGCCCCCTTCAAGAAGACGATGACAATTCCACCAATAATCAACCGTAATTTTTCTTCTCTCTTATTCACTCACAAACCCTAATCCCATTCATTACAATTCCGAAATTTTCATTCCTTGTTATAACTGATTTATTAGGTTCTGTGTTGTTGTTATAATGAGTTTGTGAAACTTAATTTTGTGATACTTGATTTGAATTTATGAATTTATACAGAGCTAAGAGGCCGAGGTTTCCAAAGGGTAAGAAAGGGAAACCAGTAGATGTAATAGTTGAGAAAGTAATTGTTGAGGAGAATGTGAATGACTTGTCAAATCCGGTTGTTGCTGCGAAAGAGCGGATGAAACGAAGGAATCAAATTACTGCTGAGCTTTTGAGTGAGGAAACTGGAGTTATTTCAAACAATATATCGGCTGCTGAAGTGAAATATAAGGTTTTTTTTTTTAGAGTTTTCTTTGATTTATCATGTTGATAGATAATAATAGGGTTCTTAGTAAAAGAGTTGAATTATTGTTTATATTGTGTGCAAAATACGAACATTGATGAATGAATTATTCTGCACTTTGCTGTTACTTGGGAATTTGAGTTTACTCCATTGTATACAGCTTGTTGATATATTCCAATTTTCAGCACTTGGATTGTTTCATTAATTGGCAATGCTTGGGATTAATCTTTTTTCTAAAATAATTTGTATTTGTTGTATGGAGTGTTTGTAATGGATTTTAGTAGCTTAAGTTATACGCTTGTGAAGTTTGTAGCCAATTGGCTTTTGTTTGAATTCAAATGCATTTTCATACTGTGATCAGTGAGTTTATAGTCAATTTGTTTCCATATTCATGCGTCCTTAGATTGATATAAAGGATAGGTGATGTTTGTTGGCAGGCAAATGAGAATTTTGTTGAAGACGGGATTCACATTGAGCCGTTCAACCTAGAGAAAGAAAGGGAAGAAGGTTATTTCGATGCATCCGGGAATTTTGTTGAATATGTAAGAGATAATGAGATTAAGGTGAGGTATATCTATTTTCTAGTATTTTTCATTCTTTATTCACAATTATTTCTTTTTTATTCTATTAATAAATTGTCGAGGATACTTGCAGGATGCATGGCTTGACAATGTTGAGATTGATCCTAGATTTGCTGGATTAAGCTCTGCAACAACAAAAGATGAAGAGGAGGTCCAAGAACTTTCTTCTAAAGATGTGGCAATCATGAAGAGGCGCATTGCAAATGTTCTTGAACCGGAGGAAACAGTAAGACCTATGTTCTATCATTCGATTCATTCTTAGGTCTGATTGATTTGTTTATTTCGTTAGAATTGGTCCGATTGATTTGTGAAAACAAGATAATGAATTTGTAATTAGTGAAAGTAGAAAATGAAAACAAAAAATATTTTCTTAAATCAAACAACCCTTAATTTTTTGTTTTGTGATTTGTTGTCTTTGTTATATTGAAACACAATTGTAGAATGTATCATTTATTTGTCAACTCACTCCAGAGTATATGATATATATACACGTTTTAGGAATTAGGTAAACATTGGTTTTCATCATGGCAATGAAGTTTTGAAGTTTCTCTTTGAGGGAATTTATGCCCTTTAAATATGTCGCAGTTAGTTTATCCTATAAATGTGCAATTTTAAAGTCATAATGAAAGACTGCCCAAAATAAATAAATTAAAAGATAGTGTAATTTGCTTCGCTGTTAACTCCATAGTAGGCTATTCAATGTCACTTTAAACCCGACTTTTTACTGTTTTCTCTCTATCATAGTTAGCAGAGAAAAACGACGTTATCGCCCAATTTATCCTAAAAAAGGGGTTACAAATGTTCTTAAAATTGGAAGCAAATTATTGTTTTAGAAAGTCATATATCTAGCTAGAAAACAGACTACCACTGTTAACTTTATATAATATTTAAACGTGGTTTCTTAATTCTTAAAGTCTTGCCATTGGAAATTAAATCACTATAATTGACAATAGAACTTACATATCTATTTTGTTAAGGGATGTTGAAGGTCATTTGTTGGTCTGTATTAATTGATACTTTTTCCAACAGGTCTTGCAATGTTTGAGAAGGTTAAAAGGTAGCGGTGATAGAAAGGCAAAAATGTCTGCTGAGACTAAAAGTGTATTTGACCAACTAACTGAGGATGCTATGAAGCTTATGGAGAATGGTGAATACGGTAAGTCATTCTCATTGTGCTTTGTAGATATCATTCATGGTTAAGACATGCATTCATTATACGGGATCCTTTATGTTATCCAACTTGTTGTGCTTCAAGATTTGTGTTTTACCACCCGATGCTTAATTTTGTTTTCTTTATGTTTGTCTGTGTTTCTTGCAGATGTTTATCATGAAAAGAAAGATGTTTTTGAGCGGGAAGCTGGTCAGTGCATTACATTATGGCTCTATTCTATTTTTATTATGTTCTATTGTTGTATTCACGCCTTTTACTTTTATGTTTTGTGACATGAGTTACTTTTTTATCATGATGTAATATGCTGCTTAATTTAATACTTGATTTAATTATTAACTATTCAGCTATGTCTTATCATGACGTAATTCTATATCATATTCGTGATGTGAAATGAAATATGTTGCCATATGATCATAACAAGAATATTTTTTCGGACCATCACATTAAGCTTTAGATTTAGGGGAAGTTGGTCTTCAGCTGTAATCTCAACATTTTTCTTGTCTCTTGTTCCATGAATGGTAATATTAATGTATAGAGTAACAAAGACTAGGGGGCAAGGAATGGTACCTGTTCTGTAGTAGCCCCAGTAATGTTAATGCTGATGCATTTTACAATTTCTATTTTTCAGAAGGATACGAGGAATTAGCCAGGGCAAGAGGAGAAGGAACATCTTCACCTTTGGCTGGTGCAGATGATTTTGATATGTTTGGTGATGATGATGCTGCCCCTGAGCCATCTACAGATGAAAATAATGCAGTTAGTGAACCATCATCAGATACCATTAATTCTGGTACAGAAGGTAAAAACACCACCTCCATAAATTTGGCATTTGAAATGATGATTTTGTTGCTGAATTTTATCTTTAAAGTTTTTAACCGGTTCTACTTTTCTTTCCAGGTGGAGCTTTGCAAAGCGATTATGTGTATGATGAATCTTCTGGGTATGACTTTTCTCTTCCCTATACTTTTTTTTGGAAATAATCTAAAATGTTCTACAGTACTCACCTATGTTTTAATGCCGCAAAAATTCATTTAGTTCTCATTTGTTCTTGTGATGAATTCTTTTATAAAAAAAAATCTGTTGAAAATTTGATCTAACATCGATTTATGTATTGGTCCAGGTATTATTACAGCAGCAGTTTGGGCTATTACTATGATCCAAATACAGGGCTTTATTGCTCCGCGGAATCAGGGAAATGGTATTGTGAATTCATGATTCATCTTAATGTGTAATGTGTCATTTTTTATGATTGTAGTCTCTGTATTAGCCTTCTTAAACATCAACATGCCTTTAAATGCGAGTTCTTTGCTCATTTGATTAAATCCCTAGTTCTATTCTGGTTATATGATGTTTCTTATATGATATTTCTCATATGGTAACTATATCAATAAGCATGCATTATTTTGGTGAAAATAAAATCGTAGCCGTATGATTTTGCTTGTGCTAGACCATGGTAAAAATATGCCAATAGTTAGAGGGAGATCAAATAACATTATAGCTCAAACCATTGAGAACCAAGACGTGGTCCATGGCATGACACCTTTTGACGCATTTAGCCGACCTTAATGGAGAAAGGTTTTACTTGTTGTATCTTGGTGATTGGTAAGGGTGGGGGTTGAAATTACTCTTGTTCATTTATAACTCGGGCTCTTGAATTTTTGGGATTCCTTGTTGGATGGACCTTGTAAAAGTAGCTGGATAGTTTTTCATTATTATAATTAGGTATTGCAACCCTCGTAGAACCACATGAGCGGAAATTTTTTCTCTCTAGAGTTTTAACGTTGTACTCCTAGGGTTTGAACTCGAGAGCTCTAGTTTAACTGTAAGAGACTCATGTTATCTCATTCAAACGCTCTTGGATAGCAACTGTATAGTTTAGTTTCTGCGTTTTGTGATCGGTTCATTCTTGGTCTTATTGATAATTTTGTTTGTAGCTCATTGGGAATGTTTATTTTTGTTTAAACACAGGTACTCATTTAATGAGGAGGCTGGCACCTACGACGAAGTTCCTGAGGTTTCATCTAATTCGAGTTAACCTACGAGTCCTGTAGCATATTTGTGTATCTTGTGGTGGAAGCCTTGTGATGGCACTGTATCCGATGTAAAAATCCCATGATTATGGAAACAAACATAGCAGTAGTACGTTTGCCCTTCAAATTGCAAATATGTTATGCTCATGCAATTATTGGATGACTGTTTTTAGTGTCAATTTTAGGGCCTTATTACTAATGTATTGCTTGCTGTTAGTACTAGCTACACTCTTTTTTGAAGTTTGTAGATGAAATGGTAACTGCCACTAAACTTTCACTCTCTTTTTTTATAATTGTTAGATGGATTAGGAATTGCAATTCATATTCACAGAAATCAAAAATAGTAAATCAATCATGATCATCTAAACAAGTAATATTCTTTTACTGGTATTTATTTTTTTTTTTTTTGGAGAATTTACTGGTAAAAATTTAAACAAGGAATGCTAACTGCAATTAGAAATTACAAAACAAAGGAAAGTAATAACACCACATTTATCGGAATATGCTGTCTTAAAGCATATCAAAGAATACGATGGAAGCAATTGGTCTGTTTGCTGGTCCACACAATTCACAAGATACAGCTAATTCCAGGATAACATGAAGAGTGTAAAGGGAAATGTTATTATGACATAAATATTTTGATGTCAATTGTCAACTACAATATTCTTTAATTTTTTGTTTTTAAAATATGTATAAATTTCTATGCGTATAGATATTTTCTTATCATGTGCCAATTTGTACATAAGAAATGAGTTTAAAGTACATGTATGGATGTATCGTCAGTCTAAATTAATTTTAACATCAACAATCAATAAAATTGATTTAATATTTCATATTCTATCAAAAAAGTGAGGTTATACTGTGAGTGTATATTCCTTTTTCTCATAAGAAATTCAAAAGAATAAATTTGTATTTTACATTATTAGAAAATTATAATCAATTACTATGTGTGAATTTAGAAACAATTATGACCAAAGTATAAATGATCTAATCATTATGAACTAAAATTATTTTCCTTTAAAAAAATAAATTTAAGCACATTTTTGTTTGACACATAATAGTTCCATTTAATGTTACTTTATAAAATAATATAAAAATTGAGATGTAATTAGATGTATGTATAAAAAATTCATGTATATAAATTAATTGGATGGTAAAAAAATAATTATGTTTATTATGACTATCATGATAGTGTTTATTATTATTTTTAGTTACAATATTATTTTTAGTTACAATAATATTTCTCCATACAAGAGGTAATTATAAGTTTCTAATATGATATATAGTCTTTTAATAATAATAATAATAATAATAATAATTGATAGTTTTTTTGTGACAAAAATATAGATTATAATGTTTTATTATAAAAAAAAATACAATGTGTTGACCAAAAAAAATAAAATTATAATATTACTTAAAAATAAATAAATTATAATTTATTCAAAAATAGTAACAATATGAGGCTCAACTAAATTATATTTTAATTTTTAATTTACTCTTCTTCTTCACACATACTGTAACTGAAAAAAATGAAAACACTTCTGAATGTATATGGCACTTCACTCTCCAAAATCGAACCATATCTATGCGTCAAACCCTAAAGATTCAGATTGATTTACACATCATCCAAAATCACCTGTGATTAGAATCCATGTCGGAGGAAAGTGGTGAAATCAATGGCGGATTCTCGATGGACTCATCCGAATCACGATGGGTTTTCCATGAGGATGAAGATGAAGACGTGTCCGATATAGAGGAATACCACGCTGATTTGAGATTCAGAGGACGCGCCACTGTTCCTGATTCCGAAGATGAAGATAACGCTGAACAAAAACTCATTCGCACTGGTCCTCGAATCGATTCTTTCGATGTTGAAGCTCTTGAGATTCCTGGTGCTCACAGAAATGACTATGAGGTCCTTCTCTCTGTTCTTTGCTAATCATCATGCATAGTAAAAAAAAAATATTTTGTTTTTAGCTTGTGTTACTTATTTTAGAGTTGAGTGTGGAATTTCCAAGATTTCTAATGATAGTTTATGAGGTAGTATTTCGTTTTATGAGATGGTAATCAAACTCGAAATCGCGTAGAGTTTAGTTTAGTTAGTTGTAGTAGGCTAGTAGCTTGAGAATCTTTTGGTTTCAATTTTAATTAAATTTTAGTTGTAATCATAAGTTGAAATTTCAGAATGGATAAACATTTAAGTTAATCTTAAATTTAGTGTTCCTATTTCAGTATGTGATTGGAACCTCATAATTGTTAATTGAGTATTATAAGCTGGTCGTAATTTGTAAATGGAAAATAAGAAGAAAAATGAGTATTAAATTTAACATGGTTCAGCCTAAAGTCTACATTCACAGGCAGAAAAGAGAGGTGATCAACCTAAAGTATCAAGTATCTGCCAATGCGCTAAATCACGAATTCAGATTCGCGGCAGTACACCTTATTTCTCATGAATTTTACAACCTAACTAATGATTTTACTATACAAGCTCCTTTAGCAATGTTTAGGGTCTAGAGATACTTACTTTTGTTGTTGTTGTTGGACTATTACTTTTGGAGGTTGATATTTTTGTTTAGTTTATGGATTGTATGAAAACCTACTTCACAACTCACTGATGTATTGTATATGGCTTGTGCTCACCCTTGAAAACCACATGCTGCTCATCATATAAAATTGTAAACTGTAGTAAAACATAAATAAATAAAAAAACTATATATTAATGTTTGTTTGTTTATGCTTATTGTCTTCATAATTTATTACAGGATATTAGTGTAGGAAAGAAAATTATATTGGCTTTTCAGACTCTTGGCGTAGTCTTTGGTGATGTTGGAACCAGTCCATTATATACATTCAGTGTTATGTTTAGAAAGGCTCCTATAAATGAAAATGAAGACATTGTTGGAGCATTATCACTTGTCTTGTATACTTTAATCTTGATTCCCTTGGTGAAGTATGTCCTGGTTGTTATGTGGGCCAATGATAATGGCGAAGGTATATTAAATATTGTAAAATAGATTTCGGATTTTATTTGTATACACCATCAGACGTAACACATTTATACACATGCATCCAATCAAATCACACACCATAGTCCCACGTGTAGATATTTGTTGAGACATTTTAGGAACAAACTAAAGAAAGTGACACTATAGTGTGATTTAATTGGATACATGTGTAAAAAAGTTTTGCACCGTTAGTGCATTTAAATTAATCTGCTCTAAAATAAACCTTAAATATTACTTGCATTTCTCTCTTTGGCTATCACAGTGTTCTGACAGTTATGTCCTCAATATCATAGTTGTTTTCGAACCACTGCAGGTGGTACTTTTGCCTTGTACTCCTTGATTTGTCGTCATGCTAAGGTGAGTCTTCTCCCCAACCAGTTAGCATCAGATGCCCGTATATCAAGCTTTAGGCTAAAGGTGCCATCCCCTGAGCTTGAAAGGTCATTAAAAATCAAGGAAAGACTCGAGTCTTCTTTGACTCTGAAGAAGACGCTACTGATATTAGTGCTTGCTGGTACTTCTATGGTGATTGCTAATGGTGTTGTAACACCAGCAATGTCAGGTCATTAACTGCTATTACTTTATGTATTTTTGTAATATCTTCGGACTTGCCTTGGTCATATTTTTGGAATGATACCCATTACATAGCTGTAATGATATCTTGTTACTTGTGTTCGTGAACAACCGGTGTTTTGATCACCATTTGAGTACTGTTTAGTGTGTTTAGTGTTTTCTTTTGTATAATAATTCTTACTTTCTATGCTGCAGTATTGTCATCTGTTGGTGGTTTAAACGTTGGGATAGATGCAATCAAGCAAGGTATTATATGAACCTATAAATCAACTATGTTATCTATAACCGGGGCTGATCTAAGGCAGTGAAGTAAGGGCTTTAGGCCTCAACACATTTTTTGCCTAGTATTATTAACCAACTTTTTGAGGAAAAATAGAAAGGCCTCTCATGAATAGAAAAAGGTCCAACTTTAAGCTCTCTCATTTCAAACGCATCTCTCAAAATTTGCTTTAGGCCTCACTGTTGGGGTGCTCTGTTTATAATCGTTATTGATGCCTGGGTTTGACATCGTTACCATCAAGATCAACGTTAGATGTAAAGATCCGGTGACATCCAACAATCAGTCTTAGCCACATGTGGTCTTAGGAATGAATACAGAAGTCAAGCACCCTAGACGTCGGAAAAGACTAATGAGGCTTAGCTCAATTAGCAAAATTAACTACAAGCATGCTTCCTGTGTTGACACAACTCACAAGCCAAATTGGATAGGTTGGGCAAGTTTGGCACCAGTTTATGCAACTTTGCAAGCCTGGGATAATTCAGTTGACCGTATATTAGAAGGGGAAATTTGTGTTACTGCAACTATGAGGATGAGTAGTGAGTTGGTAGAGGTCATTAGACTCGCATTGCATATGATGCCAATCATCTGGCCTAAACTCCAGCTCTGCAGTATTTACTATATTTACAAGTATAACTGTCCTATATACACTATTTCTAATAATTTACAATAAATATTTGCTACGGCAGTCTATTGACTTGGTCTGAGTCAATCAAAAGCCTCGTTTTAGTATTGTTTCTGAGGGTTAGATAGGTGAACATATGAATGAGCTGAGCTGATCTATAAGCTTATTATTTGGTCATTTCTATAGCTGCGTTAATATTTTCTCCATTTTTAACTATGCAGATGAAGTGGTGATGATATCAGTTGCCTGCCTGATTGTTTTATTCAGTGTACAGAAGTATGGAACAAGTAAAGTGGGACTTGCAGTAGGACCTGCTTTGTTCATATGGTTTTGTTCTCTTGCGGGTATCGGGATATACAATCTTGTCAAATATGACAGGAGTGTCTTGAGGGCATTTAATCCTATTCATATCTACTATTTCTTCAAGAGGAACTCAACTAAAGCATGGTATTCTCTTGGGGGTTGTCTTCTGTGTGCAACAGGTAAACAAAATATGCAGGATCTTGAAACTGGGAATTTAATAATAGTATATATTTTATCTTGCTGGTTAGGTAAATTTAGTAATGTGTTTTTATTTGTTTATATACAATTCATTGCCAACAATTATGATTGACGTTGTCTAAGTTTGTCCACAATAATATTTTTATTGTGGAGAATATGCTATATAAATGTAACTATTGCTGTACACAACCTGTACAACTACTTATTAAAACTCTCGCTGAACTATTGCAGGTTCTGAAGCCATGTTTGCAGATCTTTGCTACTTTTCTGTACGATCAGTGCAGGTAAAGTCGTACTCATTAGAGTATCGTGCTTCTTTCATATTTTTATTTCCTGTCTTATTGTGTACTAATATGTCATGCTTGATGGTGCTAATTGCAGCTTACGTTTGTCTTTCTTGTTTTGCCGTGCCTGCTATTGGGCTATTTGGGTCAAGCTGCATACCTTATGGAAAACCATGCTGATGCTGGTCAGGCCTTTTATTCTTCTGTTCCAAGTAAGTGGTGACAATGTCATTCTTTACACTGGGTTGTCTCAGCAACTTATCTTTTTTACAGTGGGTTGTTTCCGCTAATTAGAGGATTTTTCAAGTAATAATATTTTCTGTGTGTAGGTGGTGCATTCTGGCCAACTTTCCTTATTGCTAACATTGCGGCACTGATCGCAAGTCGTGCGATGACAACAGCAACATTTTCATGTATAAAGCAATCAACTGCACTTGGTTGTTTCCCTCGTCTTAAAATCATTCACACCTCCCGGAAATTTATGGGCCAGATTTATATCCCTGTCCTAAACTGGTTTCTACTGGCTGCTTCGCTGGTGCTTGTCTGCTCTATATCAAGCATTGATGAGATTGGAAATGCCTATGGTAATGGTTGTTTTAATGTTCTTTTACATCTGCAGATAATCTGTAAAATTTATCAGCAATAATTATGTTGCTTTGTGAAATTGAAACTTGGTGATAATGTTAATATCACATTTTAGTTGAGATCGACATTCAGAACAGAATGCTTTGCCTTTATCTAAAAAACAGAATGCTTTGCATCAAAAACATATGTTACTGTAATTATGTGGAAAAGCATTGACCTCCACCCACATTTATTTTGAGTGGATAATCAATAATACAACCAGAGCCTTATAAAAGAAGACCTAATTTGCTTAGAAAAACCCGTGCACAGAGACATTAAACCCTATTGTTGCCCTGTTTGTTTTTTTTTAAACTCGGATCAATGTCTTATTTTCAATCCATGCAATTGTTTCCATCAGCAAGACTTTTAAGAGGTAGTGGCTATGGCTATCCTTTTTATTACAAATGGGTATGGTCACACTTGTGTTGAACTTTGAATTTGTGAAAGGAATAGATCCTGATCGATAATAATTTGATTTGGAAATCTAGATTGGGGAATGGCGGCTGGAGAGTTTTGCTTTCTTTGGCTTTCAGTCACTGAACTCAGTTCATTATTATTATTATTAATGAATTCATATTCAGCTTTTTCCTTTTTCATCTTTCAGGAATTGCTGAGATGGGAGCGATGATGACAACCACTGTTTTATTAACCCTTGTTATGCTTCTTATATGGCAAATACGCATCATCATAGTGCTGTGTTTTGCGGTAGTCTTCTTGGGATTGGAGTTGACTTTCTTTTCATCTGTTTTGTGGAGTGTAGCAGATGGAAGTTGGATAATATTGGTCTTTTCCATAATAATGTTTCTTATAATGTATGTATGGAATTATGGAAGCAATCTCAAGTATGAAACTGAAGTCAAGCAAAAACTGTCGATGAATTTGATGCGAGAATTAGGGTCTAATCTTGGGACAATACGTGCTCCTGGAATTGGTTTGCTTTATAACGAACTGGTCAAAGGAATACCAGCAATTCTTGGACATTTTCTGACTACACTTCCGGCAATTCACTCCATGATCATATTTGTGAGTATCAAGTATGTTCCGGTTCCTGTGGTGCCTCAAAGTGAAAGGTTCCTTTTCCGGCGAGTCTGCCTCAAAAGTTATCATATATTTCGTTGTATTGCCAGGTAACTAGCTCCTTTTATTCACATTTTTGGCTCTGTGTATAAGTGTATTAATAAGAGGGGATGTTAACTTTTACACCCTGGCAAAGTGGTTTAACCTTGGAAAAGTTTAATGGATTATCAAAATGTTACAAATGGAATGAAAGAGAAGAAATTTGTAAGGGTTGATTGGATGTCTACAGAAACGGAAGAGAATTATCTCTTTCCAAAGGGTTTTCCCTTTTTCAAATGAGTTATTACTCACTTTTCCTATTATATTAATTCAGATTTCGGAATCTAAATCTTCTTATACTCCTCTCTTACTATTTAAGTTAACCACCAACCCAGTTATGCAGCTCATAACTCTTCATTACCAAAGTAATTTTCTAACTCTACCAGCAATGGAGCTCCTTTATATTTCTTCTAGACACAATAACTTGTGCAATGACTTCATTTAATTATTACTTTAAGGGGATAGTTTCTTGAAAAATCTATAATGTATGCTGCTATCATTTAATAAAAGTATTTCTATCTTTGCTTTTATGTCAACAGATATGGTTACAAAGATGTTCGAAAAGAAAATCACCAGACTTTTGAGCAGATGCTGATTGAGAGCCTGGAGAAGTTTATACGCCGTGAGGCTCAGGAGAGATCACTAGAGAGTGATAGGGATGAAGATATCGATTCAGAGGATGAGTATTCTAGTTCTAGAGTTCTAATTGGCCCCAATGGGAGTGTTTACTCACTTGGGATTCCTCTTCTTGCCGATTTTAAGGATACAAGCAGCTCTGTTTTAGAAGCAAGCACATCCGAGGTGTTAAGCCCTACAGTCTCTGATTCCCCAGCGTTTGATGCGGAGCAGAGCCTCGAGAGGGAGCTATCTTTTATTCACAAGGCTAAAGAATCTGGAGTTGTTTATCTTCTTGGTCATGGGGATATAAGAGCACGAAAGGAGTCTTGGTTTATTAAGAAGCTAGTAATAAACTATTTCTACGCCTTCTTGAGAAAGAACTGCAGGAGGGGGATCACAACTTTAAGTGTGCCCCATTCACATCTGATGCAAGTTAGCATGACTTACATGGTTTGAAAATCGATTTTACTATTCAATGGAACGGCAATTTACTTGGAAACCACCATATGACGGCGGTGAACAGGCCCTCAAAAGGTTTTATTTTGGAATGCACTGTTCGATTTACCTGCTAGTTGTTTGGTCTTAGACTAGCTCATCATCAGAAATCGTACTGATGTTTGTTGCGGTTGTGTCTGGCATCTTACACGGAATCAAAATAGGTTGATAACAAACAGAAACAGTTATGTTAAAAAAATTGATACGACATTATGTATACACATTTGTGAACAATTCCACTTCAACTTGAATGTACAACTATGGACAAAGTATTGTACAGTAGCATTGAATTGCCCTTACTTTCTTTTTTATATATATGATCGCATAAATTTGTTGTTTGCTTCACATTTTCTCGACTGAAACTCAATTGATGATTGGAGTGATGTGTTGTAGCAAGCAGCAGTGACTCAATGATGCAAGCAAATTGTGGACAATATCAGATATGGTATATGCACTTTTCAAGTTGAACAAATAAAACTCATCAAGCGAAGTTTTTAATATACTCGTTCAATTTGCACTACTAACTCATCGTACCATATAGCATCAATGTTTTTCTAATTATGTATCATGTTAAACCCTAATTTGTTAATTAAATTGGCGGACTAATTCTAATTAATTAATCGTACATAGCCTGCCCCACGCAAATGATAAGTATGAAAAAGTCAAAATAAAGCATGAGATTATTTTAGTATGTTAATTAAGCAAATGATAAGTATGAAAAAGTCAAAATAAAGCAAACTCTAATAAGCATGAGAAGGATAATTGTGGATCATATTAATTAATAACTAGTATGTTAGCCCGTGAAATTCACGAGATTATTTTCTTTTTTAATATTATTGAAATATTTATTTTAAAATGTTATTTGAGAACTTTGTTTTAAAATTCTACGATAAATTGAAGATAATTTTTGCATCATATATGTTTAAGAATGTTAGAGGGTACGTAAAGCGTGGTGATTCATTTGTTTCCCGTTCTACCCTATTGTGAGATTATTTATCTCGTCTTCATCCATGAGACTATATATGAACCATATATATAAAATAATTATAAACTCTATTATATTTTATATAAATATATGACAATATATTTTGATTGTTGATTCTATTTTCAAATGAAAATATGCTATGATTTTTCATGTCCTTCGAAATTTTTTGGAAGCATCACTTTCCATAAAATTAAAATATACCATGCGTAACAGTTCGGGCTTCTTCTCTTATATAGTAGGCAGTCCGATATTGTACATCACGATCTTCTATACTCCCCTCTCTGTAGAGTTTTTGGCTTACGTGAGAAACGAACCATGTTCCTTAGGATTCAAGTACATATGTTCAATCCTTTCCTCATGTACTCACATTGATAAATTAACATCCTTAAAAAGGCTTGAATGAAGGTTTATGAAAAGTTTAAAATTGATATTATAAAAAAATTTCCATATATTATATCAATATATTTTTGGTTTCCAATGGATTTAATCAGTTTGAAGTAATTTTAATGAAAGTGCGTTGAACACAAAATGAGGATAACTCTCGCAGTCGGAATACAAATATTATTTAGCCAGAGTTTAATTTTAATAGTGAGGTGAAAATTGCACCATGTTTCTCATTCTACACCACTAAAAGATTTTCTCTCTCTCTCTCTCTCTCTCTCTCTCTCTCTCTCTCTCTCTCTCTCTCTCTCTCTCTCTCTCTCTCTCTCTCTCTCTCTCTCTCTCTCTCTCTCTCTCTCTCTCTCTCTCTCTCTCTCTCTCTCTCTCTCTCTCTCTCTCTCTCTCTCTCTCTCTCTCTCTCTCTCTCTCTCAATCTCTCTCTATTCTCAATTTTATTTAATAGTGCGAAGGAAAGTGCACTTCGTGTCCCATTTTACACCACAAAGAGATTCTCTTTCTATTCATAGTGTGATGGGAAGTGCACACCGTTTCCTATTCCACACCACTGAGAGATTCTTTTTTATATGAAAAATATTTGTGATTTAGAACAATATCTTTTTTAATAGAGTGCTTACGTTAAGGTTTTAGAAATTGCACTACCTTTATTGTAAATTTCTTTTGATAAACGTTTATCGTAGGTTTATTCAACTGAATCCCATCAAACTATATATATTTTTTTAAATGCAGTGTAAATTAAAATATTTTTCCCATCATTCTCTCATCTTCTTGTTTCAACCTATTTAGTAGTAATCCACATGTAAATTTCAAAAAAAAAAAAAAAAAGTAGCCAACTTTGCATATCACAACATTTCCACTATTTTTTATGTTAGGAATTAAGGGTCAAAAACCGTTCCTTGCTATTGTAGAACTTTTTGATATGAAAAATTGTAACGACCCAACTAAATTATCTAGAATATTTAGTCGAAACATTAAAAACTGGAATCTTAGTACATTAATTAAAAGAAATATTGTTGAATAATACAATATCATTAAGAAATAATGAATATTCGATACGGACAGCGGAAACGAAACTACAGAGAATGGCAAGCTAAATAAAAGCAAGAATGAAGACTAAGTCTTCAAAGCTGACAATCCAAGCATGGCTCCAATCGTCAGATCCAACCTGGTTCCTGCTCCTGGAATAACCTGACTTACCTATACCGAAAAGGGAGTGGGGTGAGACAGTCACTTCGTCCCAGTGAGTTCTACTACCCTCCTAAAGGCTATTAAGCCGGGGCACCTAATCAGTCGTATCATATTTCATATCATATTGTCATAAGCATAAATAAATAAAGGTGTAACACTGATTAATCTTGTTGCTTTTAAACCGCAAGCACTCTGAGGTGAGCACGTCTCAGAGGCCTGCATTGTCCGCGAACAGAAAGCGTTCCGGCGTGCAGCTCACAAAGTTTTTACTAATGGAACATCTAAAACGAAGTCCACACGTGATAATATAATCACATACATAATTGACTGATTCTAAATTAATTACATGCTACCATAATTTCCCAAAGCCCGGGGAGCATACATAATTCTAAATTCCCTACATTATTCCCTAAGATTCCAATTGTGTTTGACTTCTTGTACCACATTATATTAATTATGTAGTCTGCAAAATATCAGAATTATCCGAGGATATAAAACGAGTGTTGAATTTTCAGAAGTTGAAGATAAAAGGTCAATCTGCACATTGCTCGCTACAGCGAGTCACCAACTCGCCATGGCGAACTAACAAGGTCTGGCCTAAATCAACTCGCTAGGCGAGCAAATGCTCGCCATGGCGAGTTTCATCAGCCCAGAAGTTGTTCACTCGCCATGAAGACTCGCCAGTAGCTCGCTATGGCGAGCTAGTGCAGAAAATACTCTGTTTTACAATTTTCAAAGATTTTTCAAAAGAACAACCTACAATCCTCAAATAAAACAGTGCAAACACATAATAGATATAATATATGACAAAATAGAAGAGAACTTGGGGTTTAATTCTCCTCACACAATTAATCCCTAATTTCCTAAGTGAACATGCAAGATTTCATAATTTGGGAATCTAAACTAACTAACTAAGAACCCATCTGATAATAGAAGCTTTAACTCGCTTCTTGGGCTCTACACAGCTACAACTTCCTCAGCTACACCCACGAATCCATTTGACAGAATTAAGATTTGAAGGATGATGTACTTCCTAGTTTGCTTGGTTATGAAGGTATCACTTGCAGCACCCAGGACTCAGCACGTTCATCATGCAAGACAGTCCCGATTGTGATTAGAAAGAAAAGCATGAATTTTGGAATCAAATAAAGGACAAGATTTGCATTTACCTAATCTTGTTCAAGGGTTTGGGAGTGGAAACAACTCTGATGTATACTATTGGCACGAACTCAGCTTGACAGAGCGCGAAAGGAACGATTGAAGCTCACCAAAAGGCCAGAACACGAAGAAATTGAGCTGAGAAGCAACCATAGATCCTGTCTAACTCGCCATGGCGAGTAGAACAGCTTGTCATGGCGAGTTTCTCAGTTTCAGCAACATCAACCACGCATTCCAGCTGCATTTTTCCAAAATTTCACCTTCCCACAGCACCCAAAACATTCCCAATGCTGCAAGACTCGTATTTTTGAAGATGAAGACACATGCAACAAGGATTCCAAGTATGGGGTTAAGATTTGAGGGATTGGATTAAAAGGGAAAAGCTTAAGAGTTCATGGAGATTGGGTTTAAAATATGAGAAATATGAGGGCTTGGAGAATGGAGGGATGGTAGCTCTGATTTGTTTCTCTATTCTGAATAATCACAGATGACATTCTTGATGTATAGTGTTGTTTAAGAGATGGGTAGAGATCATGTAACAATCTTAGTGTTATGTAAAATTTAAGGGGTTGGAACTTGTCATTGTTGTGGTTGAATTAATGTGATGGAGAGGAGATGAGAGGGTTCAGTTGCTGAAATGGGATTATGTGGAAATAGAAATGTTTGCATGTCATATAATTGGTTTAGAGTGGTAGAGTTGTGAGGTGTTGATTTACCATGCAATGAGGAGTGAGTCATAGGGTGACTCATTTGAGTAAGAGTTTGAGTGGTTTTGTGACTCATACAAGAATGAGAGAGGGAGCACGAGGGAGGGAGAGAATAGGAGGGAAAATTGAATCTCTTGTTTGATTAATTCACAAGTGTGTGATTAAGGTTTTTGTGTGTAGTTTAGATTTAATTAAAAATCCAAATTACACCTAATTCACCAAATCCTCACATTTAAATTAATTCAAACCCCTCCAATTAATTCTAATTTTAATAGATAATTTCTAATTAAAATTAACTAAGTGATTTAGAATTTCGGGGATGTTACAAAAATATTTTTAATTTGTGATTTAGAACAATTCCTTTTTTAAGAGAGCACTTAGTTAAGATTTTAGAAGTTGCATTACCTTTATAATAGATTTTTTTTTTTTATAGACATCTATTGTAGATTTATTCACCTGAATCACATCAAACTATTTTATTTTATTTTTTAGTAACACATCAAACTATTGTTGATTAAAATACTCTAAATTAAAATACTTTTCTCATCGTTCTCTCATCTTCTTGTTTCAACCTGTTCCGTAATAATTCACATGTAAATTTTAAATAACAAAAAACAAAATACAAAGAAATAAACTTTGCATATCACAACACTCCACTTTTAATTTTTTATTTTTTTTTGACAAAAAACTGCATATTTTTTTCAAATACAGTGTAAACATATGTTTATCCCTTGTTCTCTCACCTTCTTGTTTTAACCTGTTTCATAGTAATTCACATGTAAATTTAAAATAACAAAAATAAAAATACAAAGAAATAGGCAACTTTGCATATCACAACATGTCACCAAAAAAATATTATTAATTCCGTCAATTATCTAGTCTATCAAACTAAAGGACAAAACTAAAAAATGCATATAATAAAACATTAAAAGTAAAACAATGAAAAATTTATGGGTTAATAGGTCTTTACCCCACTGCAAAGTAGGTGAGATTTGTTTTACCCCCTGTAATTTTTGTTTTTGAGATTCGGTCCTTCCAAAATGAAGATTCTTTGTTTTACCCCTCTGGATGCACTGCGTGGCACCTGACTGGTATATAATGATGATATGGCATGTCCACGTGGAATTTTTTAATTTTTTATTTAATTTTTATTGCCAACTCATAGATGACTGCATAATTAATATTCCACTTATTTTTAAAAAAAAAACATTATTTCAATTTTAAAAAAAAAATCAAAGAAAAAAAAATTAAAAGCAAATTGTGTTCTTTTTTTTAATTAACTTCAACTAACATTGATGATACCCATATTTCAAATTTGGTCGATAGCTACCTTTTAAGGATGTTATCTCTCTAATTTGGATCCATGAAACCTCTAAGTTTCTTTCTAACATTTTCCCCTTCAAAAACTTCTCAACGATTGTAACAGAATAAGGAGTCGCAGCTGTGTAACGGCGGGGATTTGCGTGTGAGCGGAGAAGCGGTGGTGGGAAGAGATGTTGTTGCGATTGATCTGATTTTGTTTAGAAAATTGAAGGAATCGTTGTTTAAGAGATATGTGTTGTTGTTGTCGTTGTGAGTCATGGGTTGTTGTTTAGGGGTATGGGTAGTTTTCCTTTCCATTGTGGTGTAGATGATTTTGGATTTCCTGCAAAATATTTGGTAGTGTATTCATTGCCTTATTTCTATGTTTTGAATTTGCTGGAAGTGGAAAATATGATGATGTTCTTGATCATGACGTTCTTCTTATTTTTATTCTTAGTTGCAGATTTAATTTTTTAAAGGGTTTGCCGATAAATTTTAACACGCAAATTATTTCATTGATATGCCTTACAAATTACAAGAACACATATTTAAAAGCTTAATCACTTTCACATATCAAAAGATTCATAACATCTGATTATGAATATGAACATGGTAGTTTCTCTGATTAGATGAAGCAAAACAAAAATAATTAAAAAAGCAAATCAAAAATATTTTTATTAAGTGAAAATATTAAAAAACGATTTTTTTAAGTTTTTTTTTTAAAATAAATAATTAAATCTGATTTGGATTTCCACGTGGCAAAAAAAAATTAAATAAAAAAATTTAACACGTGTACCAACCTGGACGTGCCACGTGTAGATTCCGTCCAGTCAGCAGACTCCAGGTGGACTCAGGGGAGTAAAACAAAGAATCTTCATTTTTGAATGACCGAATCTCAAAAAAATATATTACAGGGGGGTAAAACAAAACTCGCCTACTTTGCAGGGGGGTAAAGGCCTATTAACCCAAAATTTATTGTATCACGATCATATAATATGAACGGTCTAGTCTTGATATATTTGGTTGTAGGTAAAACAGCTCCATCGGGGCAAACTCTCCTAAATGACACACCATCAACTTTATCTGAGCATAACTCTACAACATCTAAAGCAGTGCTATCTTTGACATTCTCCCCTGTTGTTTATTTGACCTCTCCTATGTTCTTTCATCAAACTTTGTGATAAAATCATGTGAATTGCACTGATAAAAAATTAGAACATATAAAATATGCATTGCACTGATAAAAAAATATAAAATATAAAGTATGAATTGCACTTATAAAAAATTAGTACTTTAAGGTCATGTAGTGGCCTAGTGGGTATGTACCTTAAATTTCCGTAATTTTTTCCAAAGTTCAATCAGATTATGATCATAAGTAATTGTTTTGACCTTATAAGATGGTTAGTTGCATGATATTCACCCTATTTAGAGTGACACTTAGACCTTTCAACTCATAAACATTTCCCTCTTCAAGTTTATCCTTAAATAGATAGATCAACTGATACGGCATAGTTGATTGGATTTCGTCACCCTGCAAAATAATATCAATTAAATAGTTATTATGCATTTACAGATTTTTATTTTTTTGTCAAAAATTAAACAGTTTAGTGAATGAATTAATATTGATCATACAACTTGAGTAACTATTGTTATATTAAACTGTTTGATGAATGAATTAAACACATATGATTTATAATAAAAAAATCGAGTTTAGGATTATGTCAAACATAGAAATATAGAAAATTAGTTAAAAAATTTTGAATCTTAAGAAATTTAGTTGTGCAACTTTGTATAATCTTATATATATATCCGATTAATTTAATAGTATATATTCAAGAACTTTTTTTTTAATAATGAGTTTTTTTTAAAAAAAAAACTAAAAAAGATACAAAAAATAATAGAGAAGTTCTAATTTAATGTCACCTAAGAAATTTTTTAAAAAACTTTAATTGAATGCCACCTAAGTTATTTTTCTTGAGAATACACGAGATAGCTCCGTGGAAATCTCGCTATGTATATAAATAAATAGAGATTTTATTATTTTTAAAAAAGATTTGTTAACAAAAAAACCATATGTCACACGTAAATGATAAGCATGAGAAAGTAAAAGAAAAAACGATAAGCATAAGAAGGATAATTATGCATCATATTAATTAATGATTTTATTATTTTAAAAAAAATATTTATCCTCCTATTATTATTCCGAATTAACGCAAAAATGATTTGGAATCCACATTTAAAAGGTCAAGAAGATTCTACACTGTATGATTATTATTATAAATTAATTGATTATTATCAGTTACACATATCGTCGTATAAGTAACCATACAATCGTATTTTATTTAATTTTTTCACAAATTCTTTCATTCGATTCACATATGGCTCATTACTGATTATAAAAAACCTTGGAAAGAACCATTAATGTATCCATATGCTATTTATTGATGAAAGGGTAACCATGTTTTTCTCATCTTGGAAAGATACAAGCTTCCGCAAAAAAGAGCTTAGTCGAGAAAATAAATAAAAGCACATAGCATAAAGAAAAGGTTTATGAGTTTCAAAATATGTTGGAAGTACTTAAACATATGAAGCACTTTTGTTCAACACAAATGTAATTTATAAAAAATGACTTACAAATATGCACTATATTAATTTGTGAATGATGTATTCGTAATATAATATAATTAATCATACATTATCAATATTTCTATTGTATAATTGAATGATTGATCCCGTGCGAAAAAGTCTAGTTCATAACAAATGAACTACAATTTTTTCTATCAAAAAGAAAAGAAAAAAAATGCACCGCAACTAATAGAGTAGTAAAAAAATTAGCATAAAGCTAAAACAATCCAGATTTACTTTAGTTTTTTCTTCCATCAGGCGTTACGCCCGTTAATTAGTTGATTAGTTACAAACTAAAATTAATGCAATGTAAAATAATACGTAACATTTTATTCATTATACTCTAAACAAATATAAAACATAGCGATTATAACAAAAAATTACAATTTATCAACTCTAAAGTTGATAGAAAACATTCTATTCGCTTAAACTTTTGTCAAACTTCCGATAAGTTGCGTCATCACCTAAATTTTTGTCAATCTTTCTACCAAGTAGATTCTCTTTCTTCGATATTTATTAAATTTTAAAAACATTAAATAAATTAATTGATGTCACCGTTAAGACGGAGACCTTACATGTTGTCTAATCAAAGAAATCACGGCAGTTATAATAACAGAATCATCATCAATAGACATTCCGTCAGAACAAATCATAGAAATCTTCAATGGCTTGACTGTAAAAACAACAACAAAACGATAACATGTTAGTGACACATAATTATGCAACACAAAACAATGTACAAAAACCAAAGGGAGTACTAATTAATTATAAACATAGATCTTGATATAATAATACATCAAAATAATAAAAAGCTTAATTTGAATCTAATCAACAAAGAATAAAAAATACCTGCCATGGTTAAAATGGATCTGAAGAGTTGAAGAGGCGAGTGAAATTGCATGAGGCGCAAAAGACATGAAGGTAGTTTTGTTAAAAGAGCAGAATGGAAGCGGCGAGTGAAGTGAAAATAAGGGTAGGGGTGGGTGGGTATAAATAATGTGAGTTTTAGGGTTGGATTGATTGGATTTGTTACTGGCACGTGTGTGATGATGCCAGCAGAAGAAAGAAGCTACTAGATTCATTCTATTCCGCTTTTTCTGGCCCACATGTCGTTTCACCGCAGATGCTTTTATTTAGGTTAAGTAAATTAGGGGTGGACATCGGGCGGGTTCGGGCTCAAAATGTTCATCCATCTCAAACTGCGGTTGATATATAAAGACCCGTTTTTGTCCATTTTCATCCTTCGGATTGGACGAGTTAGGGTTGTGCGGTTTGCGGGTTCGCGGGCGGATTATATCGGTTTCAATAAAAAAATATAAATAAATAGTGCAAGATAAAAAAAAAACTTAGATTCATAACACGAAAATTAAAATATCAATATCATCATTTGCATACCTGATATGTATCACCAAACCAACCAAAGAAAAATAAAACATAAAATAAAGAATAACAAAAGAAAAAATTTATATTTACAAAGACAAAAAATAATATAATGACGAAGAAGAGAAAAGCGGGGGAGAAAGAAGTGATTATCTACTTAACCTGTTTCATAACTTTCAATGTGCTTGGTTGTCTCATTACAATAATAGATGAAATGCAAAGATTAAAAGCAATTTTTGATTATTTAGTCAAAAAAAAAAAACAATTTTTGATTCTCAAGAAAGGAGAAAGTGTGTTTCTAAAATATGCAGAGGTAATATTTTATTGTGATAGTAAAAAGTTGTATTGTAAATTGAAATGTATTGATTACTTCCTTTTGAAAAAGAATAATACTAAGTATAATTCCTAAATATTTATGCATTTTTTGAAAGAAAAAAAATGACATATATGCATTCCACTAACGCCGACATTACTAGTGTAGTAGACTAATTATTTATTTATTTTCACTATGCGGGCGGGTTTCGGGTCCCATCGGTCCAGTTCTCTACACCCGGACCCGCCCACGTCAACTCTGTTCAAACCGAATTTACAAACCCGCAAACCCGTGGCCCAATCCAAACCGCCCATTTTTCGATTTATTTTATCGGTTTTTTCGGATTAGGTCGGGCCGTGGGTTTTTGTCCACCCCTAAAGTAAATCATTGAGAACAATATCAATGTATGTGTTTGGTTATGCGGTAGGAAGAATTGATTTTGATAGAATTGAGTTTGGCAGAATTGATTTTGGTTAGAAGTGAATTGAACAGAATTAATTTATGTTTGGATACATTACTGTAAAAGTGATTCTCAATATTTCATGTTGTTTGGATAGTTTAAATCAAAATTGATTTTTGATGTATAATTACCAAATTGGACTTACATATATGTATTTAAAATTAGATTTTATTTAATATTTTATGTAATTATTTAAATTTATATTGTATCACGGTCCAAAAAAAATTATATTGTATTATTAAATTTAATTATTTATATGTTCTTTTATATTAAAATAAAATGCATATTGTATTATAATTTTGATTTTTTAATTAAAAAGGTCAAACATTTCTTATGTAAAGACATAGAAAAATACAATGGGCCTATGCACTTTGGAGCCCATCTCTTCTTTTTTGTTTTGACCCGAAATTTTGAGCCCATCTCTTCATCCCTAACCTTGGAGAGTTAACTGTAGCACACACAAAAATACAGCAGCAGCGGCCATGGCACATCTCACCTTCCTTTGTGCAAAAAGGCCCAAAACGATTCATACCAGATACCATAACAACTCTAACATAGAAGAATGCCAAATCACAGCGCAAATAGTCATAAAGGGGCAATTAGTCAAAATACATAATACCAAAAATCAAATATTCGAGAATCACGTTTTTCTACCGCAGAAGCTTGGTTTCCTAGCTTCAAGAAAACGCACGTTTGGGTTGAGAATCACGGTGCTGAGAATTGCTTTTTACATTTACCCAAACATTGCAGCAACGGTGAAATCGCGTTTCGAGGCATCAAACTCGCGTTTGACGTTTATTTATGTGTGCCACTGCCACATAAACTATGATTATGAGACCTTAAAAAAATTAGGCATTGAAAAAATTATACTAGTAAATTTTCACTTTTTAGATTTATTGAATATCTAATGTATCTAGTATATATTTAAGACTGAATACATTAAATATTCAATAAATTTAGAAAATGAAAATTTATTTATAATTAAGGCCGAATGAAGTATTGTAGTAGTATTAATAAATGAGATATAACGAAAATTGTGGGTTTTTAAATAAGAGATTGTTTATAGTTTAGATATTTGAGATATTATTTATTTTAAAACGAGGAATTTTGCAAAAGTCATAATAGAGATTATTGTACTGCGAATAATTTTTTAAACAATTTAAAATTAATTGTTATACTATAATTTTATCAAATGAAGAGATGTATGATAAAGATTGTTTTGTTTATCAATATTTTTATATTAGTGGAAAAATAATTATTACTGTTATTGATGTTATGTTATTTGAAATTTGAATTGATAACAATTCTTTTGAATTTTTTTGTGTTTTTTCTTTTATTATGGCCTATTTTTAATAATCCTACAGGGCCTTTAAAAAGTCAGAGACGCCCCTGCTCGAGCATTGTTTGAAGTTCGCTCCGTATAATTACTCAATGTGGTATTTAAGTCATGAGGCTCTCCTCCTATTGGATTAGTCTTTTGGGTTGGGCTCTCCTCATGTGCTTAAAGCCTAATAATTGGTGCTTTCATCGAGAGATGGGCAACGGAAAGGGCTGCCTATAGGCTGGATTAAAGTGCTCCGCCGAATACTGATAGGCGAGTGAAGCAGCCGAAAAGGAAAGGGCTACCATCGGGTCAGTGCCGATAGAGTGAAAATCGTCGTAGACTTCACTTCTTAAATGGCGTGACAATGTTAAGAATCTCACATTGAGTATATCAAAATGCTCAATATGATATTTAAGTCACGAAACTCTTCCATCTATTAGACTAGTCTTTTGAATTGAGTTCTCATCATCTGCATAAATCTTAATGTTGTATTCAATATATAAATCTAAAAAAAAATCTTTATTTATTTATATGAGACTAGATGAAATATCAATTATTGCACCCAAAAAAAAGATGAAATATCTATTAACGTTTTTATTTTGGATTATTAGCGTTTCAGCACTCTACCTACAAAAAGATGTGTTGATGTGCGGTGAATCGAGTTTAAATTATAAATTTAGCTCTTACATGATTTTTTTTCTCGCCACATTACATAGCTATCAAATTATCAAATCATCTTATATAAGTTAACGTTCTGCTTATCAAAAAAAAAAAAAAAAAAAAGTTAACGTTCTTCAATATTAATATAAGAGAAAAATTTATTACAACTAGCGTCCCGACGGGCACTCCCGTGTCCGTCAGTCCGCTCTTTTTTATTTAACTGGTCAATGCCCATTTGTGTGATATGCATTTTTTATTATGTTAATTTATATGTTGAAGATTATTATAAATTTTTCGCACATCGTTATATATTTTTCGTACATTATTAACTGAGATACGTACGTTAACAAAATAGAAAATGCAAACAAAATCATGTCCTCCACCACTCGCCGGTGAAAGTTGCCCCGAACATCCCAAAATTTGTAACAACAAACAATCAACATTAAATTTCGAAGAATACTCGCCTTGTTGTAGTCTCCATTTTTTTTTCCTTAATGTATCACCAAATTTCTAAAATTAAAAATTAAAGAGAGGCTATATATTAATTGCATAACACACTAATATTTATAATTAAGCTCATATGAATTCAATCAGGGTAATCCGGAAGATAAAAATGTATCAATAATATCATGCAGTGTTAACTTATGTTTGGACTCAGATATTTATTAAAAAATATATGAACGCTCGTTTGTGTGATTCACATTTTTTATTTTTCTAACTTATGTTAAAGATTATTCTAAAATTCATTAATGACATATGAGGATGTCAATGAATAAAAAACCTTGAATAAATTGATTCGCATGTGTGTTTGTGTGATTCGCATTTTCTATTCTGTTAACATGCGAATAAATTGATCTTAATTTTTTGGCGGTACATAGCTTTAATTGTAAAAATTGATTTTCTTTTTTTTTTTTTTTTTTTTTAAAATGACGATGTGAATAATTAGGTTTCGAAAAAGATTATTAAATGCGCAGAACATAAGAATGAAAGAAATAAAATAATCTTCAACATAAATTAGCATAAAGAAAATGTAGACCACATAGACGGATACATAATTTATCCCTTAAAAATTCATCTCCAATCCAAGAAGGAATGCTATCCCACCACATAATGATCCTGTGAATGACCAAAGTTTGTAAGCCTGTCGGGAGCAGCACACATATTTCCCTCATGAAAGATATATGTGAAAAAAGGACATGTTCAATCCCAATTAAAGACAATCTTCACCTATTACGAAGATCCTAAGACACCACCAAATCATCAGTAAACGCTCAGAGAGCTACTGAGAATCACTACTACAATATTATTAACAGTTATAAAAAAACAAAATTTATTTAAAATGGTAGTATAGTATTAACACGACCATAAAAGTAATTAGAGTTGACATCTCTTTCACAAAGCCACTTAGCACTTGATCTTTAAAATAAATTTTGAGATACTTCCATTACTCACCATATTGTTCATATTGCTTCACCGCTCGACTTGCAACCCCACAACCTCTCCTCTAATATATTTTCATTCATTTTTTTTACTTTTTTATTTTGACTAAATATTTTCCTTTTGTTTATTGCTCTATACTTTGTGTGTGCATGTGTATGCATTGTTTTGAAGTAGGTCTACATGAAAGTAAAAATTATATGAAGGGAATAATTATTTGTCAAAAGTTGCAGCCACATTGTTTGAGTAGTAATTTCTTGTGCCTACAATATTCCTTTTATATGTGATTTTGATCTTCTTTGTGATATACACATTTATAACAATTTATATATTTGATTGGTTATTTTGGCAATATGATATTGATATTTGGCATGTTTGATTATTCACATGTAGACATGAATACGGTAAAAAACTATTCAACAATTTTGCAAATTGTCATGATTCAAGCTTCAATAATATAATAATATACTATGTATATACTCAACCGATTTAATACATACATATTCTACTCTCGTACTCCGACATCATATTTGATGGTTGCCTCTTCAATTCATACTTCATGTATAAATGAAAATGAGTGTATTTACCGGCCGAGGCAAGAATGAACCAACGCCGTGAATGGTAGCCTCTACAATTCATACTTCATGTGTTCTTGTATCACCACACAACCATCAAGTTATTGCGAAATGAAAGGGCCCTTTTCAACTCAACGCCTCTCCCTTTTCTCCATCCTCTCCAAGTGTGATTAACTATTGATTAATGGCTACACGCCTACATACTCCATTTCTTAATTCCATTTATCTAAATCCACCAAGTACCTTTTATCCCGGTTTCTCTCACTTTTTAGTCTATTTTTCCTTATTCTCCTTCATCTTTCTCTCCTCTCCAAATTTCTTCTGTTCGTAATGAAAATTTTCATATATTTGGTTGAAATATTGTTCCAACTTCAGTAAGTAAGAGATGTAATGTGAAATTGTAAAAAAATTCAGAGAAAAAAAAGGAGTGAGATAAAATACATCATCAAACTAAAACTTAGATTGAAAAATCTTCAATAATCTGTAGAATTGCCATGTTAGAGACACAAAAAATTCAACCATACACTTCAATATGCAATTTTCTTCCCTCAATACCACTTGATGTCAAGATGAGAGTGGTGATCCACATTGATCCTTCAAAACTACAAAAGTCGTGAAATAATTATGAACAAATTTATAGTAGTATTTGAGTTTTATCATAGTCGCCTGATAGTATTATCAACACACAAAAAATACAATAAAAAGACAAAATAAGTTATATACCAATGAGAATATAATTTGGTGTTGTACCCAAAAAAAAAAATGTAGTTTGGTGTATTTCTTACCAAGTTTTGGTAGAAACAAAACATAATACTGCTTCCAATATTTTGACCATTTGTGTGCTCCAATTGTAAGACGAAGTTTTGATTCCTATTAAAAAAAAAAAAAACTATAATGATTTAAAAAATAAGAGCGATAATTATGATAACCATGGAGCATTGTAACACTTTGGTTAGACAATTATTCCTCTCCCTTTTCCTTTTAAATGAGAAAGAAACTATTTTTATTTGTTACAATAAGAAAGAAATCCCGGAAGTTACACATACTATGTGTGTTTTGATTTGAAAAAAAAAATTTGTTATGTTCCGCCAGAAGTTATTTTTGTATTAGAATTAATTAATCTTTATGTGTCTAATTATTTTCTTCGTTTCTTTGTTTTCAATCCAATATTTCTAGTGTTGATTCTTGCAAATGAGTGGAAATTTATAGTTTGGTTTGACAAAGTAAATCAAAAAAAAAAAAACGGATGCAAAAAACCACATACCTGATGCCGGTTTGTTACTTAAATATAGTTTTCTTTTCAATTAAGTGGATAAAACATTTCCATTCATTACATTACAGCCAGTACCTTCCTTACAATGCAATAATCTATCATCCAAAATTTAAGCGGTTAAATAAAATGAAAATATTCAAAACCAAATTGAAAAGGACCAACACTCTGTGCTTTTTAAAAGCAACAAATCCAACTTGAATTCTCAAAGGTTAGAGTAAGAATTGAATAACTTTCTTCACTTACAATGTATTTTTTTGATTGTGCGGTAGTTACTTGTGAGTTTGTGTGCTAATTGAGGGAACCATTTTTTTTTTTTTTGTTTATGCAGAAACTGTTCTGTCCTTATGAGATCCTCAATATGTTCTTCTCGCATTTCTCTCAGGCTTAGTCAGTGATTGAAGGCAATTATATATTTTATGTTTGTTAGAGTTTTGAGCGATTGATGCTTAAAAGGTAAATTGGGAATTAAGAAAACCTGCATATATTAGAAAGAAGAGAATGAAAAAAAGAAGTTGAAAGATGAAGCAGTTTTGTTAAACAACCGTGTAATATGTTGCATTTGGTTAACCGTATGATGCAGTTTAAAATCTTATTAGAAGGGTAATGCTGGTATTTTGAAAAGCCCATTCCAAATAGAAAATCAGTCCTCTTTATATATAGTAATAGATATATTTGAACGTATTAGTTATTGTTGACTCAATTTTCTCTTACGACTTGAGTAATTATTTGACCAAAGTTTAAATATAATTTAACTAGTCTCATGATATTGATAGTTATTAGAGATATTTTTTGAAGAGGTGGAAGTTTAAATTCCAAATTTCATATTTCTTCATCACTAGGTTATTTTATAGAATTAACATCAAGTAAACAAAACTAAAACTGCAGGAAATTTTCAAGTATGGATTGTTTTGAATGAGATGTGCTTATTAAAACCATAATAATCATTTAGTACATTTCTCATCATGGTGTTAGTTTGAAATTGAATGTGGTTTTCATTTAATAACCATTTTATAAAGATCTTCAAGAATCATGTACCAAAAAAAACAGATCTTCAAGAATTCAAAATCGATGGATACACATTTTATTTTTGGTGAAAATTGCATCTAGACGATAAATTTTTCCTATTTGCATCTGCAAGAATTTTAATATTTTATCATAAAACCTTTCAAATAATTACTAACATGAAAGGATTGAAAGCTAATCTCGTTTAGAGGTAGTAATATTATTGAGTAGCAAACAGCAAGCAAGCATACTTAGTAACAAAGTTTATAGACTATTTTTGAATTTATGAAATGAGGTCGAATGGAATTGGAAGAGATGGAATAAATTATTGTTGGCTTAATTACTCATTTGGTCACTTATCTTTAATTTAGTTTTTAATTTGATCCCTTATCTTTTAAACGTCTCAATTTGGTCCCTTATCTTTTAAAAGTCTCAATTTGATCCCTTATCTTTTCTGCAGATCTCAATTTGGTCCCTTATTTTTTATGCAGTTCTCAATTTGGTCCCTTGTCTTTCTCAATTTGGACACGTGACACACTTGGACAGATGACACGTGTCCAAATTTAATGGTAATAGTGAAAAATTTGATGGGAGGGACCAAATTGAGAACTACAGAAAAGATAAGGGACCAAATTGAGACGTTTAAAAGATAAGGGACCAAATTGAGAATAAAATTAAAGATAAGAGACCAAATTAGTAATTAAACCATTATTGTTTGTATTATAAAAATAATAATAATGAAATAGGATGTAATAGATCTCATCTGGTGCCATCACTTTACTGTTAATTTTTTTTCATCCAATTTTGTGAGGTAAGGGATGAAATGTAAATTTTTTGCTACTCCTTCATAAAATATATATCCAAACAATAAAATGATATATTTGTTTCATTTCATTTTGTTTCATTCTATTCCACTCAATTTACTCCAATTCACTCTATTATATTCTATCAATCCTTCCAAACAGAGCCTAAATGTCCATTAATTATCATGCATGAGCAATTAGTTAAAAATATATTGAACGAAGGTAAAAACATATAATTTTTTTTGAAGCAGTAAGAACATATAGATGTAATCACCAAAAATATCTAGAAAGACAATAGGAATCAAAATTGAAAAAATTGAAATAAGAATAATGTTAAAATTAGAGATACAAATTAAGATAAAGATAAAGATGGTTTTAGGGTTCCAATAATATCTAAATAACATTGCTTAACATAATAAGAATTATTACAAGAAAATTTATCATAATATTTAATGACTACTAGACTACTAACATATAAAGTTCAATACTTTAAGGCCTGTTTGGCCTAGCTTATTTTTGAGCTTATGCAAACAGCTTATGCAATTTTTATATATTATTATACGTTTTTTAAGGTAGTTTATGATAAAATAGCTTTTAAAAATTTAATTTTCACTAGTTTAAACTTATAAAATAGCATAAAACCTAATTTATATTGCATAAGCCGTTTGTATAAGCTCTAAAAAAAGTTAGGTCAAATGAACCCTAAGTCCTATAATTATAATATATCTAGCACTTCCCCTCAAACTCACAAATGCATTAACGGATAATCATCGAAAGTTTGTTAAAAAAAACATATAACATAATAATATAAACTCAAAATATTTTATTTTTAATTATTAGAATAGTAAAAAGGAAAAGAATTTCTGAATATACCTCATGGATTTTCATTGATATTTTGTGAATGTTACAAGTTACTCATCGAAGAGTCCTTAAATATATATACAATAGGAAACCCAAGGACCTTAACAAAACTAAACCAAAAATATAGGAAAAGTCCTAATTAACTAACTAAAACAATAAATCCTAATAACCAAATAATAAACCAAAAATACAATTATAATAAAAATAATACGAAACTATTTTATTACTCCCCCTCAAGCTGGACAATGCACGTTGATGAGGCCAAGCTTGGAAACTAGATGTTGGAAGGCTGGTTTAGCTACAGGTTTAGTTAATAAATCTGAAAGTTGCGCAAAAGATGAAACTGAGAATAATTTGATGATGCCTTTTTCCAATTTTTCTCGTATGATGTGACAGTCGATTTTAATATGTTTCGTACGCTCATGGAAGGTAGGATTATTAGCTAAGTGGACCGCCAACTGGTTATCACAATATACAGAGGTAAGTTTGGAAAAATGAATGTTCATATCTTTGAAATGTAGAGCAGCCATTGTGTTGGGTTTTTGTATGTTGGCTACATTTTGTTAAACATACTATAGGAAGATGTCGAATCCGATGTCACGACATATGAGTACGACATCACAGCGTGTTTGTACTTTGCTTTCCTGGAAGTTTATTTCGCACAAGATATTTGAAGATTTGATTAGAAAATATATTTGTGTAATGTGGACGCCAAGTTAATTGTGAGACACACTTGTGTGTTTGATATTAGTGTTGGACTGTTTTTAGTTGAGTTGTATGTGTATGATTTTCTCTTAAGCCTTGAGGTATAGAGTAAGGTTATTTGTGTGATTTACTCTAAGCTTTTAAGCACGAGTGAGTCTTAGTTTGTCTAGGAGAGTGTCTCCATCAATGTTTTGTTATTGATTGTAGTACAGTGCTGGAGGTATTGTAATTGTAGTAGGAAGTGAGCGGAGGTTCTCATACCTAGGAGTTCTTAGGTGAGAAGATTTAAACGGAACGTTTAGTGCAGTCTTTGAACTAATACTATTTGAGTGGTTTCCTTTATGGATAGAGTATGTCATGTTCGGGCCGAACTAGATTAACAAATAATGTTTGCCATTTATTTCCTGCCTTGTTATTTTTAAGTTGTTAATTGTAATCTGTGTTATTATGATGTTTTGTCATCGCTTTCGACATCCTGCGTTATTTGGTGTCACGACATCTGATACTGATGTGCTAGAATTTCACATTGTATTTCACAAGGTAAGCTAGCTAAAGCCCTATTCTCAGCTTGATGGTCTTGACATTTGACTACGGTCTGGCAAGTGTACCAGTCTGTCGTCGAGTAATAATTCACACTCTAGGTGTCTAGAATGAGTTCGTATCCACAGGGATCGTGCCAAAGCTTCGTCAGTGCTATCTGAGTTTGTGGTTTTGCATTCGCTTTGGTTTTAAAAAAAGGTTTTTAATTTTATAAAAAGAAGTGATATGCGTGTGGAAAAGTAAATGTTTTGATTCAGAAACATAGAGGATATATATGACGGTTGAACTTACTCATTTCTTCATATTTGGCATGATCGGTGTACAACATAGTCATTCAGATGATTATTCGGCGTTGATTTTATTCTTGTTATGGTAGTACCTTACTACTACCATATGTAAGTGAAGTTTCCCTACATTCATAACTAAGGTACCTATGAGAGTTTAACATCGATGTGTCACATACCCTAATTACTAAGTGAGCTATTCAATAAACATGCATTATGACCATCAACCATCAAATGCCTCTAGATCCTAGTTTCGGGCTATTCAGCTTCTAATTGCTATGTCACAACTAGTGTCTGATTCCTCTAATTGTTATATCACAACTAGTTCATGATGTTACCGTCTCTATTCATCTAGCATTATTTATTACTAGTTCCGGACAAACATTAAAGTGAACCCTAATATTAATATCAAAGTTAACCCTAATATTTATTCTATGGGTGGTCCCGCTTATCCGGCCAGATTTCGGGCAACGTCATTAAAGTGCAAGAAAATAAATAACAAATATAATACTGAATAACAATTTATTATAATTTTGACTCAATCACATGACCCAAATATTCATAGGGGAGTTCATCTTCTCCACCACAACCTAAGGCATCTATTACAAAAGACTAAACATAATTAAGTTACGAGAATCTAATTGAAAAGCCTAAAGAAAACATACATTGCTGAGTGTAGCTATCCCGTAAGGAGAGAAAACTACGCCCTTAGAGCTCCTCCGAACCTCTCTAGAAGTATAGAAAAGTTCTTCTATTTCTAAATGAAAAATAATGAGGAGTGAGAGTTCTATTTATACTTTTCGTATTGGGCATCAACAAGCCATCGTGGCCATGATGAACCTATCGTGCTGCGATGGAAAGATTCAGTTCAAAATTATAAATGATCTTGTGCATTTCATCAGCTTGGTCGCCAAGTTATGTCATTGTGGTGCGATGGAGGACATTGTACTGCGATGAGAAGATTTCTTTGAAAAATAAAACTTTTGATTTCTTGGCCAGCAAGCAGCTCCCATCGTGGCACGATGGGAGCCATCGTACTACGATGAAGCAATTTTCTTCAATTTTTTTTCTTGTCTTTTGTGTATCTTCGCTTTGCCTTGATGTTTTTCCTCGATTCTGTAGGTTATTCTTCATACCTAGGTCTGTCTTGGTCAATTTATTACTAATATTACTACTTAAAATACTGCAGAAATTTCTGTCATCAACATTGTAGACTGTTTCTTTGACTTTCGGAAGATTAAAAAGTCTCCTAAAAATACAGTAAATCATGTAGCTGGTCTCTTTGTTGTGGGACAAGTTGTCCAATCACTATTTGCAAAGCTAGAAAGACAGATTTTAGAATTTGATGGATAAAACAAACCTTGAGCAATGCGTGATTTTAAGTATCGAAGGATGTGAGTTGCAGCCTTTGTAGTGAACATGTCTTTGTTTAGAGACATGTTGACTTAATTGTTGGACAACAAAGGCTATGTCGGGCCTTGTCGTGGTTAAATAAATAAGTCTACCGACTAGTCTTTTATGTTGAGTAGGGATGTCAATTTTTATATGATAATGAATTATCTTTGGGGATTATCTGTACAGTGATTTGAATTCGTTGATTTTTTTTCCCGTGGGGATGGAGGGAGAAATTCCCCCGTGGATAATTTGGGGCGGGGAACGGAGAAGAACCCTCCGCCACCGCAGATTCCCCGACTCCGACCATATTATTTAAATTATATATACAATATATAATTATATAACTTTTTATGCTTTTTTTTAATAAAAAATAATAATTAATACATTATAAAGATTATGATTATGTATGGTGGCAACAAGTTAAATTGGATATTTAATTTTTTTGACAAAAAAAATATATTAGAATGTGTTTTGTAGTTTTTTGTTATTGATGCAAAATATGCTTTTATTTAAAAAAAATAAAAGATACAAAATATGTATTTTTTTTTTAACAAAGGAAGAAAAAAACAAGATATTAATGTCGTGCTTTTGATTAAAATGTATAACAATTTCGTTAATTTTTTATGTCCGTGGAGATCTGTTGATACTGTGGGGATCCGTGGAGATGGGGATGGAGGAAGAAATGTCCCCGAAGCGGAGAATGAGGCAAGGAGTGATAAAGTATCATCCGTTCAATCACCGCCCCGTTGACATCCCTAATGTTGAGTTATATCATCAAAATATTCAGATTCGGTACAATGCAATTTCAAAGATAAATCGTAAGGTGTGAAAGACGGTTTTGCAGCTAACATATCCGTGTCACTTAACAGTTCAAGAGTGTAATTTCTTTGACTTAACATGATACCAGAAGAAGAACGAGCAACCTCTAGAGCAAGAAAATATCTAAGTTGTCCTAAATCTTTAATTTTGAATTTGTCATTCAAAAAAGATTTTACTAGTCAAATCTCACTAAAATCATTACCTGTAAGCACTATGTCATCAACATATATCAATATAGTAGTAAATTTATTGGTGCAAGACTTAGTAAAAAGGGAAAAATCAGCATTAGAATGGGAATAGCCAAGAGAAATAAGAGAATCAGAAAGTTTGGAATACCATCGTCGACTTGCTTGTTTAAGCCCATAAATGGACTTATTAAGCTTGCAAACTTTGGTAGAGCTATAAGTCGAATGAGCAAGTTTATAGCCGGGAGAAATTGTCATATAAACCTCTTCATTCAAGTCATAATGCAAAAATGCATTGTTGACATCCAGTTGTTCTAAAAACCAATTATTAAAGAAGATAAAGCAAAAAGAGTTCTTACAATGCTTAATTTGGCAACGGGCGAAAAAGTTTCAAAATAATTAACCCCTTCAAGTTGAGTATACCCTTTAGCCACCAAACGTGTCTTGTATCTTTTTATAGTACCATATCTATTGTACTTAACCTTATATATCTATTTGCAACCCACGGGAATCTTATCATGTGGAAGATCAACAATGGACCATGTGTGAGTAGATTCAAGAGCTTGTAATACAAGATGCATTGCATTTAACCAACATTCATGTTTACTAGCTTGACTAAGAGAACTAGGTTCGGTTATAGAAGAAATATTTAGACAAAAAGTTTTATAAGAATCAACACATTTATCATAAGATAAAACAGAACATAAGGGAAAACCATAAACAAGGAATTTTGAGGAGGATTTTGTTGAAATTTGAGGAGGTCGCATTGAAAATTTTGAAGGTAAGAAGGTATTTTAGTTATCCTAGTTCATTTTCTAAGAATTTGAGTGGGTACTGAATTTGGTGAAGGTGAGGCAGATTCTGGAGATTGTTAATTAGGTGAGGAATTATCAGGGGATGAAGGGTTATAGCAGGTGGTGGGGTTATAGTCAAACCAGCTTCGTTCGGATTTTTTGAAAATAATAATAGTTTTATAAATAATTTTATTTTATTTTTTGGTCTTAGATGAAGTGGTAATCCACTGAAATTAAACTCACACAACTGTAAAGTCCCGAATTCGAACCCAGGTCATGACGTCCGACTTATCAATTTTGACATTTGCCGGTTGAGCTAAGACTTCTAGACAAATTTATAAATAATTTTAAGTTATTCTGTTTACACATTCATATAAATTATATCAATGTAAATATTTCTTTAGAATTTATTATTAGCGATCATAAGTCTCTTAGTACACATTAGTTTAAGTATTGATGTAAATATTAGTTTATATTTTATTATTGAAGATTTTAAGTCTTCGATTATATGTAGTATATAATTTCAAGTTATATACTTTAATTTTAAAATAATCAATTTTAACTTTATTTGTCAAAAAATAAAAAACATACAGCGTAAATAAAATTAAGGGCAATAAACATACAAGCCCCCTTAAAATTAAAATAATAATAATAATATATGCATTCAATTTTTTCCTAATAAAAAATAATAAAATAAAAAACTATATATAATTATAAATTGCAGAAGAAAATTAGGCAAAATTACATATTTGGTCATTTATCTTATTTTTTTATAACATTTTGGTCTTTTATCTTTCATTTGTAACATTTTGGTCATTTATCTTATCTTTTTGTAACACTTTGGTCCTTTATCTTTTATTTGTAACATTTTTGTCCTTTAAAAAACATGAAAATATGAAAAAAATTGATAAAGGTGATGAACATTTTTATCAAAATTATGATTTTTATTTAATTTTAATAAAAAAGTATCTTAACAAATAAAATTCAGAATTTTTTTAATAAAAAAAAATATGAATAAAAAGATTTATATGTGAATGTTATAAAAGATAAAGGACTAAAGTGTTACAAATAAAAGATAAAGGACTAAAGTGTTACAAATATATAAGATAAAGGATTAAAATATTACAAATAAAAGATAAAAAATCAAAATATTAAAAAAAAAAAGATAAAAAATCAAATATGTAATTTTGCCATAAAATTACTATTTGGACAATAAACGTTAATTTTATACGGTCTAAATACAGTCGTTTAAATATTGTTTGTCCCTATCTTAACATTTCCACTGTTTTATTGTGATGAAAGCAGAGTCCAGATCACCTCCAGTTTGTTTACGCTCCAGTTTCCAGTTCCCTTGACGGATGTACGACACGTGGTAACAAAATGATTAAACGGTTTGGATCGAAACAATGGAAATTTAATAAAACAGGATTGCAACATGGCATATCTGCACGACAGGAAAACAGGACTGCATCTCTTCTCTTCTCTTCTCTTCAGTTCACAACACCGTCTCCCTATCGATCTTTCTCTTCTCCGTTGAAACAAACCACCTCTCTATCTCTCTGCCGCCTTTCAACTCTCTATCACTGTGTTTCAAAATCGCCGTCTCTGACTCATAGTTTTCGCCGTCGTGGTGTTTTCAATTTGTTTTTATTTTCCCCCTTTTCAGTTTGGAGATAGTTTGATTGAAATTGAAGATTGTTATTGAGGATTGAAGATTGTCATTGAAGGTTTTTTTGTTGTAATCAAGTTTAGGTTTCAATTTTAGGATGTAATTTTTTCCCTTAATGTTGAATCTTTTGTAATTTTTTTATGCAGAAAAACCTAATCTTGTATTGTAATAGAGTTGTCAATTTGATTATGAATATTTTTATGATATACAAGTCAATTTTATTCATTCCACAATTTTCAAGCATGACTGCCCTTCTGATATACTGATATGTTGGTATTGTTTTGTTTCATGTTAGTATTTGACGATGAATTCATGTCACAGTCCTTCATGTTAGTTAGTATTTGCACAAATATAAAAAATGAAAAACTAGAATTAAACCATAAAAGAATTTTAATAAAAGTATGATTCATATACAAAATCTCGACAGAAACCAATATAGCAGAAGGTGGATGGCGTAGCACGAAGATGAACAGTTTTATTGTGTGCAAGGAAGAAGAAGGAAAGTCGTTTATGTGTTTTTTTTTTTTCTTTTCTTTTCTTTTCTTTTTCTCTTTAAATCTGGACCTTTGAATTATTTGATGCCACATGTCATAGATCTGGGCAATAGACTGGAGGAAAAGGAGGATGAACAAATGGAGCTGATCTCAACTCATGAAAGCATTGTCTAGAAAAATGATTGAGGTATTCAACGCGTGAAACAATACTGTAATATTTTTTGCCACTAAAATTCAAAAAGTACAATTTTTGTAATAATAATGTTATAACATTCAGTTCTTTGTACCGAAAAATTCATGAGTCCCTTTTATTTTTTACTCCACAAATAATTCGGTTTTGTAAAAGTAATAATTGAATAAGAGAATGATAATGTCCAAATAACCAAAAAGATAATATGAATTAATTCAAAATTGAAATAGGCTAAAACAATATTGTGATTTCTCTTTTGTCCAAAATAAATTACTCCTTTATATATAGCTGACATTTTCAGGCCAAAAAAACAAACAAAAATTAGTGCAAAACACATTAATATACATAAAGTGTCTACAAAATAATAACCAAATTTATTTCTTCTCTATTCTAAATTACAAAGGTTACAATATAAATATTTTTATAGACTCTTCTTTTTTCTTTGTTCTAAATTACAAAACTTACAAATATAAATATCAAATGGAAAAAGATCAAGTCGTAATCAAAATAACTATAGAAGAGTTATTGATCTCCATGATAAATATTCACATCAATTACATGAGAAACTTGATCCTATATCTAAAGAAATGAAGGTCACCAGAATCATATTATCTCTAATCAAATAAATCACGGTAGCAACAAAATTATCAAGAATAAGCATTCCATCTGAAACAACAAAATGATTCCATCACATGTTAGTGAGAGATAATTATGCAAACACAAAACCATATATACTCCAATATAATTTATTAAAATAAAAAGGCTTAATTTGAAGATAACTAGCAAAAAAAAATACAGTACCTGTCATAGTTAGATCGGGGTGGGATTGCATGTGATACAAGAGACATTGGTTATGAATGAATTAATTTGGTTCAAAGAGTATAAGCAACGGCTAGCGAGTTGTAAGAGAAGGTAGGAATAGATGAGTATAAATAGTGAGAAAGAGTTAGGGGTTGGATTGAATTTGATGGTACTTACACGTCACATGTGTAATGGGATTAAGTAATCAAAAGAAGGATCTAGATTTTAGGTTTAGCAGTCAAATTTATATTAATTGTATGTGGTCATATTTAGAGAAGATTTCATTGTTTGATTAAAATTAAATTTAAAGTAGTCTTTGACCAAAAAAAGAAAAAATTAAAGTAGAATGTTTTCTTTATTTAAATTGTTTGATGTTAATTGGATAGACATTTTTTTTTTATAATGGACGGACATATTTTAATTTTTTTGACAAAAGACATATTTTAAATTAAGCAATCAAAATTCATATTTTTGTGTAAAAATAAAAATCATGTCGTTTTTTAATAGCAAATATATTGATCCTTGACTTTCGGTTAGGTTGGTCTCGTCATTCATGCAATTCTCCCGTCCACCGATCATGCTAGCATTCAATCAGTACATAGCGAATGAAAAAAACATTCTTCGTTCCTCAAATCAGTTAGTCAGCGAATAGTCCCACCAATGTGCAGAAGAGTTCGTCTCCAAGCATAAGACATTGGGATGAGAAAAATACACATTATTGCATAGTGAGAGCGAAAGATAAAATAAAAGGTAGTTAGAGCAACAAGAGCCAATGGCCACCTACACTACCAACACAACTCCACACAAACAACACACACTACCACTTTATTAAAAAAAAAACAACACACTATCAGACCCACTCTCAGGGAGTGCAAACAATTTTTTGCGTCAAAATATCATTTCTCTATTAAAATTTATAATTATATGATATATTCTTATCATATTACGAATTATCACATTTATCTCATCACTCTATTTTATTGGTTTCTCTCTCAAGTTGTATACACCCATATGAGTATACACCAAATATTTTCATAAAATTTAATTAATAATTATATCTATAGATATAATGAATAATTAAAAATGGCCTGAGTTAGGGTGTAATAGGTTGATTTAGTTCGACGTTTCGAAAGGAAAAAAAATAATGAACTAATAAAAAATAGTCATTTCAATTTTGATGATTTTTTTCATATAAAATTAGAACCAAAACAAAATAAAAAACCAAAAAATGAATATTGCTTTAAGAAGGAAAAAAACTTTTGAAAAACAACTTATGAAACCATTTGGTAGCTTTTCTAAATCTATGCCGTTGAACTTTCTCAATTCATATAAATGGCTATCATACCATTTTCTCAATTCATATTCTCTCTTCTTTCCCAGCAAGTATATAGGATCAGTAGTGGGGGTTAGTTTGCCTTAAAACTATAACCATTTAATTAGCACCTTTTCATCATGGCATTAGTTTGATATTGAATGTGATTTTCTTTTCCACTCGTTATAGGATGGATAAGTGAACTAGGTCCCTTATTGTGAGAGAGTTATGTGAGCCACTCAATGAGTGATATTCCATAAATTTATGATGTACCATTTATATTTGAAAACAGTTCAGTCGTTTAAAGGGTTTTGTTAGACTATCGTAAAACCTTTCAAATGGCAGCTAATCTTAGTAATTATTAAGTAAACAATAAGCAGACTTAGTAACAAATTAGTTTATTAAATGTCCATTATCATGAGGAATTACAAAGCTCCTAAAAATAGAAGGGTTCTCAAATTTTCAATGGATGTAAACATCTATTGTGTAGATCACAATAAAGGGTGTTTAGTGAGTGAATGGTTAAGAAGTAACTGCAAGCATTATTATCTATGAAATGAAAAGGAACATAAATACAATAACTAGAAAGCTTCCAAATGAAAAGTATATTATTAATATAACAAATGCATGATGAGAATTGAGACATGCCAAAATATTACAATCCAAAGCCATTTCCTAATACAAAAGTAAAGCCTTGCTTGAAACTAAATCCAAACGGCTCTCAAAACAAAACAAACTCATGAACCTGCTATTTGAAATCACCCCAATATTATGATATACCTATACATCAAAACTGAAATCTATCACATACAGACTTAAACACCAATTCAAATGAAAAGCTTCTTAAAACAATGACCAGAACTATTGAGAATCTTCAGATATCTCTGTCTACTAGGAACTCAGGCTGATAATAGTTCAAGTAGACCAGCAGGTAACTCATATTGATTCTGTTAAGACATAATGTGGCTATATGAGAATCTTAATATAACTTTATGTATCAAAAAGTATTATGATGCCATATGCATGCTTTGTAGTCAGCTATATATAAACTCAAGCAATACCTTATCCTTTACATGAAATCTTAAAAAACAAACTAATATGGTAGCATGTGCAAATGTTGATCAAAGTATGCCGAGGAAGATGAAAGTATATTGTATACCTCTAAGGGCAGAAGTAAAACCACATGTAGTTAAATGATGTGCAAGTGTTTCTCCTAAATGCTTTTGCCAATTTGGTGAAGTTTTCTCTTCAGGTAACAAAGGCGACAGGGAAACTAGTGCTGTCTCTGATGTTAGATTCACAGTAGCAGATAACACTTGTGGCTGTCCATTAATAACACATTTAGATTGCAGCAGTAATATTTGTAATAGAAAAAAACAAGGCTAGTTCTTGACGGTATCGAGCTCTAACAAATAACAATCTTCTCCCCTGAATACCTCGACTCGTGGCTAAACAAATTCTCGTCTCATGAATACTAGCAGTTTTCGTAGTCATGGTTTTTCTAATGTGTACAATTTTATCTTCATTTCAAAGAGCTAGTGACAAAACTCAGACACACACTAATGCAACTTCGAACCCTCGTTCTAGCATATCAAATGTCTCTACGCACTTTTAGCCAAATGAGTTGTACTACTTACATAGTTACATACCATACATCATCCTTAATTATAAGCAAAAATCCACTTTTCACATTCATTGAATAACTTATGTATCTCTGATCTATTTTTTTACTTATAATTAATGCTAGAGGGAGTATATTGTTTATTTCTTCTACTTAATTACTCATTGTACTACTTACATACCATACCTCATCCTTAACTATAAGCAAAAATCCACTTTTTACATTCATCGAAGTTATTGTGTATCTTTAGTCTATTTTTTTACTTATAATTAATGTTGGACAGAGTATATTGTTTATTTCTTCTACTTAATTACTCATTTTTCTATTTTAATGATGATTTATCTCTTTCTACTAAATAGGAAAATGAGTGGTTAATAAAAAAAAAAAGTAAGTAATTGATGATCTTATCGTGTGCAAAATGTTAGAAAAATCAAAATTAGAATTATTGTTGAAAATTGTAGGGTCATGCTAACAGTTTCTCGGACACTTGTTAAATACTACTCCCTCCATTCCTTATTATAAGATAAATTTTACTTTTTAGATTCATTAAAACCTCAATGTATATGGATCTTATTATAGTTTAGATACATTGATTTTTCAATGAACCTAAAAAGTCAAACTTCTCTTATAATAAGAAATAGAGGGAGTACCAAAAAAGAAATTAAAAACAAAATACTATTTACTCTCTCCGGTCTTATATATAAGAAACAATTGACTTTTTAGATACATTATAAAATGAATATATCTAGACAATAATATAGTCTAAATACATTAATTTTACAATATATCTAAAAAGTCAATTGTTTCTTATATATAAGACTAGAGGGAGTACATTTTTAAGGTATTCAATTCACAAGTTTTTAGATAAAATTTCCTTAATAAATTTAACTAGTACATGCTATTTAACATTTTCCAAAATTGAAATATACATACTTGAGTTTCTAGAATTTTTTTTACGCTAGATGCACATCCCTCACACATCATTCCCTGCATAAGCATAACAAAATGGAATTGGATTCACTTTGGTAATTCGTTCGTTAATGTCAAAATAGTACAATAATAATAATAATAATATTAATTAATAAAGATAAAAGGGGACACACACCCGAACATTGAGAACTATAGTATCATCAGAAGCAGAAGGAGTTGAGGCTGAGCACCGCAACGGCATAACAGAGTTGTGGAAGAGAACGCGGTGGTTCAGCTGCTTTTGGATGCCGGCTCTGATGGAGGGGAAATTCAGATTGAGAGGTTTGAAAAGCATTTTTTGCGTCACAACAGAATCCATTGCTGTTGGAATTTGGATTACAAGAATTGAAGATGACATAATTGAAGATTAATTAATAGGAAAACCAATCCTGTCCAATTCTATAGGTGTTGTATCTTTAGGGAATTGGATTACCTGCGGTCGGACCAGATGCGGTCAATGGTTCTTAGCCGTCTGATTAAGATCGGGAGATTAAGATTTTTATACAATTTGTATTTAATATAAAATTCTTAAATAATATCTAAGTTGTCTGATCAAAGTTAAACACCTAAAATTTACTAACATGACTGCACCAGTTTTCAAGTGTACATAATCTAGATCGTATTTTGAGGGCGGCAGAAGATGTTTGTGTGGCACGAACAAGTTCCTTTGAAGGTTTCCATCTTTATGTGACGTCTCTTGAGAAATCGATCGCCAACGAAAACAAACTTGGTAGCTCGAGACATTATCTCTCCAGAGGTTCACTTTTGCATGTTTGGTTGTGGCAACATCGAATCGGCTCGACACTTATTTCTCTCATGCAGTACTTTTAGTTTTCCTGTGTGGGCATTTGTTCGTTCTTGGGTTGGTTTTTCGACGATTGATGCTCACACTCTTTCTTACCACTTTATTCAGTTCACTTATTCAGTTGGGGGGCTACGAGTACGGCAGTCTATTTTGCAGCTTATTTGGCTAGCCTGTATTTGGGTCGTGTGGAATAAAGAAACCATCGCTTGTTCAGTAATGCAGCAAGTCACGCGCATCATTCGTTGGATAAAATCAAGATGCTCTCTTTTAGGTGGCTGAAGACGACAAATGTTACTCTTGTCTCCAATTATCATAGTTGGTGGTCGAACTCATTACTTTGTTTGGACATGGACTAATGTTTTTGTGCTTATATGATGTTTATTCTGTATTAATACATTTGTAAAACTATTGTAATTCTCTTTGACACATCTTGTGCTGAGACGACTACTTGTTTTTATTCTATATATTCCATTTTTGTTTGTTAAGAAAAGAAGTTGCATTATCCTCCTTAAAATAAACTTAAATTACACTCACCCTATATAATAAAATAAAATTAGGTATTTAGATGTGTGCAGTCGGTTCACTAACCACCGTAGATTAAGATTGAGTGATTCAAAATTTAAGATTGAATTTTTTTATTTATAAATAAACAATAAAAAAACTTGATTATAAAATCTGGATCGTCTGATCCTGATCAAATGGTCCAGATGCATTGATTGCATACATTTCGACTGCACTGAATCAGATCCTAAAATTACTCTACAGATCTGTGTGAGAGTCTATTGACTTTTATTTGATTTTGTCATTATATTAAAGTAAAAAAAATATTTCAAATAAAATATTTAGAATTTTATTATAGAATATTATTAAAATATAAGTGAAACTATTGTGTTATTTTTTTTTTTTTTTGTAAAAATCATTAAATCAATAAACTTGTTTTGTTAAGGTCATTGATCTATGTATAGTTTTAAATAAATTATAATTAATATGTTCTAATTATTAAAAATTTTAGTTAGATGACATCAAAAAGTTACTAAATTTATCTGTGATAAACATATATTTCGTGTATGATTTTCGGAATAAATTATAATTATCAATGACAGATATTTATATTTATTTTATTTTATGTATCGATGAAAACTAATTTTTTGTTGCTTAAAAAAAAGACAATTTGTGAATGCACATGCCTGTTATTTTTTTAATGATATTTAAGTGATTTTTTCCGAACCTATGATATTTAAGTTTGATATTACAAAAGTAAAAAAATTATTTAAAATAAAGTATTTAAAAACAGTGTTTTAAAAACCGGACCGAACATCGAACCGGTAAGGTATTGGGACACTGGTTCATTGGTCGAACCACCGTGTCACTGGTCGAACCGCAAGACTAAACTGGATTAAATCGGATAACTCGGTTGAATAAACTGGTTTATATAACAAAACTAGATAGATATTAAATCGGATTGAACAAGATGACTCGACTCGATTTCTAAAAGAAATCATTAGACCTAAAAAATGTAAAAAATTTAATAGTTCATTCATTAATTTCAAATTTTAAACATAATCATCACACAAACAACAATATATAGTACAAATGCAAATAAATTTTGAACAAAATATAACTATCATAGTCGTACGAATCATATCTGTCTCATTATCTGACTTTTTAATTTCAACTTTATGCACTTAATCTAGATTTTGTAGTTTTGTTGTATCGCGTGTATTATAGAATATTCTCTCATCATGATTTTATTTTTTTGAGCTCTGCTAGGGCACACATATGGTTAGCATCTGTAGTTGGCCGTGCTTGGCCAGTCCTCCTCCTTCAAAACCGCCTGTTTCTTCTCCTCATCAAGGACGTTCTTTTGCCCAGGTCCTGCATACCTCGTGTGAGGTTTTGGTTAGCCAACTTCCTCTACCGGCAATCAAAGGCGACTCTTTGCACATAAAGATCACCCAATCGGAATATGAAAAGGGACTAAATGATTGTAAACGCAATCTACATGGTCGGTTAATGTTTAACAAAGGTGATCAACCGTTGACAGCTAGGGATTTGAAGGTTAAGTTGTCGGTGTTGTGGAACCCTAGTTGTCTGTGGCACTTGGTGTCTCTAGGGAGAGGTTTTTATGAATTTCAGTTTGCCTCTTATGAGGACATGCGTTTAGCATGGTCGATGGGATCCATTAACCTCAAACAGGGGACCTTGCGATTGTCGAAGTGGACAAACGATTTCAATACTTATGCACCAAGACAAACCCATGCTCAGATTTGGATTAGGATTATGGAATTGCCTCAAGAGTATTGGCGACAACGTACGTTGTTTGAAATTGCTAGCGTCGTAGGAACGCCACTCACTTTGGACGATGCTGCTACACGAAGGGCCTTTGGTCATTATGCGAGGGTGTTAGTCGATATGGATTTGTCTCGTCGTTTGTTTGATGAAATTACGGTGGAACGTGATGGTTATGAATTCAAGATGGAAGTTTTGTATGAGCGTTTGCCGTCGTTTTGCCCTCACTGCACCGCCATAGGCCATGACCTTACTTCTTGTCGTTGGTTACACCCTGCCAAAGAATCTGCTCCTGTCAAAAATATTGCTCCTGTCAAGAAATCGGTTTCACAGTATATAATCAAGGGCTCTACTCAGATGGATCAGCCAGTGTTAATTGCTAAGGCTCCCAAGAATCCTAACCCGAATCCGATCCCGACTGCACCTCTCTTGGAAAATATTATCGCGGCACTTGACGACAACCCGTTACGGGGTTTTGCGTTTCACCAACCGCAACCGGCCGCATATTCGCCTGCTCCAGTGATGAATTTGGCCGAGGCTCCTGCTAATGCTGCACACAATTTAAATAATAATAACGATGCACCTGCTGTTGGTGTGCATAGTTTAAAAAATAATAACAACACCCCTGCTACTGTGATGTTAAATAATGAAGCACCTGCTTATCCTATTTCATTACGTGATGATGCATTGGATGTTGATGATTCACGTGGTGAGGTTGGGAAGGATGATGATGTAGATAAGGATGATGGTTATGATGATGATGATGACGATGATGCATGTTGTGTTGTTGTTGAGGATGATACAAATAAAATTGCAATTTCAAAGCCACGTATTGTGGAGGCACATGGATTGGTTTGTAATGATGTTGTTATTGCACCAGACCAAGGAACAAGCACTTCTGCTCATGTTGATGACGACTCTTCCGTCCCGGAAACACCACTGCTGCAAGTTGTCGTCGATGATATGGAAAAACTCAAACAGATTTGGTTGGCTAGAGCTCATGAGGTGCTCTCGGATGATGTACCATTCACCCCCTATGTCTCTAAGGCTCGTAAAAAACAGTTGCGGCTTGTGCGTAGCACCGGTAATTACCACACCCGTTCTTAGGGTCCTCTCCCTCCCTTTTCTCAATGAAGATTCTTTTCTGGAATATACGGGGTGTCGACAATGTTTCCTCTCAGATTGCCCTTCATAATTTATATGTAAGCTACATACACATGAGATTATACTTCTTGCGGAGCCTATGATTTTATTTGAACAGATTCCAAATCTTTTTTGGAGAAGCTTGAATGATTATAAATTTTGTGTCAACTCTAGAATAAATTCAATCCCAAGTCTTTGGGATTTGTGCGGTATTGCCTGGTCCCCAGTTGTGGTGTTCATGGCGGCACATGGCCATCTCATCAACGGTTTCCTTTGGTGTATTGAGAATAATTCAAAGTTAGTTAAGTGTAGAGTTAGTTTAATTGTTGCATAGGCTGTTACTTGTGTAACAAGTAACAGAATTAGTTAAGCATGTAAGTTAGTTAGTTGAGTTAGCTGCTTTGCTTGTAAGTAACCATAGTTGGTTAATGCTAACTCAATAGCTCTTGTGTATAAATACATGCTACACCAATGTAAAATTCATTCAAGTTGATCATTAATAAAATCTCTCCCTTTTCTCTCACTCTTTTCCCTCAATTCACTCAATATTCTTCACCTATTCTTAGTTCATAGTTCTAACAAACTGGTATCTAGAGCCTCAAGGTTCGTGGCTTCAAAGAATTGATCAAGATTCACTGCAATTTGATCAATTAACATAGGAAGAAGATGACAAGTCAATTGGAAACTCTCAGCAACAGTTTTGGTGGAAAGTTACCAATTCTTGATGCAACAAATTGGGATCGGTGGAACAAGCAAATGAAAGTGATATTTGGGTTCCAAGAAGTGCAAGATGTGATAGAAATTGCTATCACTGACCTTGCAGCTGATGCAACAGAAGTACAAAGGAATGCACATCGTGCATTAAAGAAGAAAGATTTTAAAGCAATGTTCTTTATTCACCAATGTATAGATTTGGTGAATTTCCAGAAGATTGAGAATGCAGCCTCAGCAAAACAATGTTGGGATATTCTTGAGAAGGCACACTCAAGGAATGAGAAGCTGAAGCAGGTTCGATTGCATACTTGGAAGAGGAAGTTTGAACTGTTGCAGATGGAGAACAATGAGAGCATTGCAGACTATTTCAACAAGCTCACAAACATCACCAACCAGATGAGAAGTTGTGGTGAGGTTTGTGAAAATCAAACTCTTGTTGGTAAGGTTATGAGAACTTTATCTCCTAAGTTTGATTACATCACTGTTGCAATTATGGAAACCAAAGACATGACTACACTGACACTAGATGAATTACAATGCACACTTGAATCTCATGAACAAAGAATCATGGAGAGGACAAAAGATAGAGCTACTGATCAAGCATTGCAAGCACATGCTGTGAAGAAAGGCAATGGCAAGTGGAAGGGAAAAGATAAGTTCAAGAAGTATAATAACTCACAAGATAACTCAAAGAAAAGCAATGATCAAGGTGAAACTTCATCACAAGGGTCTAATCAGGATAAGAAAGGGAAGTTTAACTTGAAGAATATACAATGCTACAATTGCCAGAAATTTGGTCACTTTGCCAAAGATTGCAGAGGAAAGAAGGTACCAAGACAATCAAACAAGCAAGATCCTAATGCTCACTTAGTTCAAGAAGATTGTGAATCAGAGGTTGATCCCAGATTGCTAATGGCTACAGTCACAGATGAAGAAATTCATCATGAGGATTGGTATCTTGACACAGGCTGCAGTAATCACATGACAAGCCATAGAGAATGGTTGGTGAACTTCAATGATTCATCAAAGACAAAGATAAGATTTGCTGACAACAGAACTATACCAGCTGAGGGTGTAGGATATGTACTAGTCAAAGGCAAGAAAGGGAATCAAGCACTCATCACAGGAGTGTTATATGTACCTGCAATCAAGACAAATTTACTGAGTATGGGTCAATTGTTGGCAAAGGGATTCATCATGCACTTAGAGAACAACATTATGGAGGTTTTTGATTCACAAAAGAACACTATTTTGAGAGCTCCACTGTCTCATAATAACACATTCCAAGTCCAAATTTCTGCAAACCAGTGCCTGGCTGCTATGAAGGTCAGTGATGAAGCTTGGTTATGGCATATGAGGTATGGCCATTTGAATTTTAAAAGTTTGAGTTATCTGCAAAACAATGACTTAGTGAAGGGTTTACCTGCTATAAGAGTACCAACTGATGTATGCCAGCATTGCTTGCTAGGCAAGCAATCTAGAAAATCCTTTATAAAAGAAATAGCTATGAGAGCTAAGCAGCTGCTTAATGTGGTATATACTAATGTGTGTGGTCCATTTGAGACACTGTCTTTAGGAGGAAGCAAGTATTTTGTGTCATTCATTGATGAATTTAGTATAATGATGTGGATTCATTTAATGAAGACCAAAGATGAAGTGCTTCAGAAATTCAAGTCCTTCAAGTTAGAGGTTGAGAATCAGTCAAGTAAGAAGATTAAGGTACTTAGAAGTGATGGTGGTGGTGAATACACATCACATGATTTCACTGAATACTTCACTGTTAATGGTATAAAGCATGAAATCACTGCACCTTACACACCTCAACACAATGGAATGGCAGAGAGGAGGAATAGAACAATCATGAACATGACTAGATGTATGCTGAAAGAGAAGGGATTACCACACAGTTTTTGGGGTGAAGCTGTAGTTACAGCCTGCTATGTCCTGAACAGATGCCCTACAAAGCAGTTAAACAAAGTACCTGAGGCAATTTGGTCAGGTCACACTCCATCAGTAAAGCACCTAAGGGTATTTGGATGTCTTTGTCACAGACACATACCAGATCAAAAGAGAAAAAAACTTGATGACAAAAGTGAAGTGATGATCATGATAGGCTACCACACTGCAGGTGCTTACAAACTCTACAATCCCATCACAAAGAAAGTAACAAGCAGCAGAGATGTAACTTTTGAAGAAGATAAGAGCTGGAATTGGGATAGTACTGCATCACCAGTTCAAAAGTATGTTCCATTTCAGTTACTTGATGAACAAGTAACTGAAGAAGCAACTGTGCCAACACCTGCTCCTGCTACAAATGTGCCAGCTGTGTTAAGAAGATCAGAGAGAGGAAATATTCCTAATAGAACACTGCAGGAATATGAGACAATTCCTGATGATATGGTAACAACAGATGGGGATATAGTGCACTTGGCACTGTTTGTAGATACTGAACCTTTGACTTATGAACAAGCAGCCAAATATGAAGAATGGAGAGGAGCCATGGATGAGGAAATAGTTTCCATAGAAAAGAACAACACATGGGATTTGGTCCATCTGCCTGCTAACAAAAAGCCTATAGCAGTCAAATGGATATACAAATTAAAATACCAACCTGATGGCACTATAGCAAAGTACAAAGCAAGGTTAGTTGCCAAGGGATTTTTACAGAAGCATGGTATTGACTTTACTGAAATTTTTGCACCAGTGGCAAGAATTGAAACAGTAAGAGTGATTGTAGCTATTGCCAATTATTTTGATTGGGAGTTTGTTCAATTAGATGTCAAGTCTGCCTTTCTCAATGGCACACTTGAAGAGGAAGTATACATTGAACAACCTCAGGGTTTCATAGTTGAAGGAAAGGAAGATCATGTGTTGAAGCTGAACAAAGCACTATATGGCCTAAGACAAGCACCTAGAGCTTGGAACATGAGAATAAATGAGTTTTTAAGCAGAAATGGATACACAAAGTGCACTGTTGAGCATGGAATTTTTGTCAAAGGTACATCACAGAAGAGAATCTGCATAGTGTGCTTATATGTTGATGATTTGCTGATAACAGGAAGTAGTAAAGATGAAGTTGATAAGCTGACAAGCTTGTTGAACTTAGAGTTTGATATGACAAATTTGGGAGGATTGAAGTATTTCCTAGGGCTGGAATTCACTAAGACTAGTAGTGGCATGCTGATACATCAGAGAAAGTATGTTTCAGATATATTGAAAAGGTTTAATATGGTGAATTGCAATCAAGCTAGCACTCCAATGGAAACTGCTTCAAATTTGAATGCTGATGATGAAGGAAAATCTGTGAATAGTACTCACTATAAGCAGATAGTAGGAAGCCTTAGATATGCTTGCAACTCAAGGCCAGATATATGTCATAGTGTAGGGATTGTTAGCAGATTTATGCAAACACCTAAGCTATCACATATGCAAGCTGTGAAGAGAATCCTAAGATACCTGCAGGGCACAACTGAGTATGGTGTTTTGTACTCCAAAACAGATGAGAATCAAAGGAAGCTTATTGGTTATTATGACTCTGATTGGTCAGGTGATAGAGTTGAAAGGAAAAGCACAATGGGATACATCTTCACACTGTTCAATTGTCCTATATCATGGAGTTCAAAGAAGCAAAGTGTGGTTGCTCTATCCACATGTGAAGCAGAATACATCTCTGCCTGCAATGCTGCCTGTCAAGGCTTGTGGCTGCTAGCATTACTGCAGGAAATGAAGATTGATATTGAACAGGAAGTTGAGCTAATGGTTGACAACAGATCAGCCATTAATCTGGCCAAAAACCCTATTGCTCATGGCAGAAGCAAGCACATAGAAACAAAGTTTCATTTTTTGAGAGACCAAGTTACAAAGGGAAAGATCAAGCTAACCTACTGCAACACAGAACTACAAGTGGCTGATGTGCTCACTAAACCATTGAAAATTGACAGATTAAAGGATTTGAGAAGAATGATGAATGTTCAAAGCCTTGAGACTTTGAATTAAAGGGGTGTATTGAGAATAATTCAAAGTTAGTTAAGTGTAGAGTTAGTTTAATTGTTGCATAGGCTGTTACTTGTGTAACAAGTAACAGAATTAGTTAAGCATGTAAGTTAGTTAGTTGAGTTAGCTGCTTTGCTTGTAAGTAACCATAGTTGGTTAATGCTAACTCAATAGCTCTTGTGTATAAATACATGCCACACCAATGTAAAATTCATTCAAGTTGATCATTAATAAAATCTCTCCCTTTTCTCTCACTCTTTTCCCTCAATTCACTCAATATTCTTCACCTATTCTTAGTTCATAGTTTTAACATGGTGGACTGCCTCACCTAGCTTTATTTACTTTGATTTTCTTCTTGATCGTTCCGGTTTTACCTTCTTTATGGAGTCTTAATTTGGTATCTCGTCTGTTGTTTTTCTCCTCTTGCGATGTCTTTTGTTTAATGGGTTTGGTACTGCCCCCCCCCCCCCCCCCCCCCCCCCCTTTGTACATACTCTTTTTCTCTTTTTTAATATATTATTATGAGTACTTGACATAAGATTATACTCTACAAGAAGTGCCAACCTAGTTTGGATGCTTTCTAGGCTCTTCGATGTCATTAAACTCTTAGTTAACAAAAAAAAATTTGGATACAAATTATTACATTTTAGATGTTTTTTTAAAGTATATTCTTGTTTGAAATACCAACTATCGAAAAACTTTTATGCTTTGGAACAAATTTATTGGCAATGTCAAATGATAAAAATAGTAAAATTGAAATGTAAAAAATTATTTATAGGGATGAACGTATATGTGCATTGTTGGATGAAATTTCTTTCTTAATTTGTTTGTTGGTAAGCTCAAAGAGGAAGAAGTTATAGAAGCAGGGAACCATCCTGGATTCCAGGAGAAAGGATCCTCTCAATTTTTTTCCCTCAATTTTCCTCAATTCTTACATTTTAATCATTCACCAACTTTCTTTTCATTTTTTCTAATTAAGGGGGGTGTATTCAATTAGGATTTCAATGGATTTTAAAAGATTTTTTTATGATGACAAAATCATGTGGTATTCAATTAGGATTTTAAAAGATTTTAAAAAATTTTAGTGGTATTCAATTAGGATTTTAAAAGACTTTAAAAAAGTCTAGTGGTATTCAATCAAGACTCTTTACAACTTATAAAAAGTCTTGTGGTATTCAAAAGTATTCTAATTTTGATGGATTGTTTAAAAAATAGGATTTTAATGGATTTTGATGGACTTTTTAGTGAATTTTGAGCTAAAAAAAGTCTTTCCCCATATCATGAGATTTCGATGGATTCTCATTTTTTTTTCACCTTCCCTCTTGTTTCTATTTCATGTTTCCTAATTATCTTATGTTTTTTATAATTGCTTATTTTCTACATCTCTTTTACGTTTCATCTTCATGCTCTGCCCGGTTGTTTCTTCTTCTCTTCTTTTTTAACTTATTCAACAAACTCACAGACTTTTCCAAACTCTCAAAAACTTTTTACTTTCATCATTACTATACCAATTTCTTCTTCTTCTTCTTCTTCTTCTTCTTCTTCTATAAAATATGTTTTTTTACAATAAAACAAATTAACAAATTCTACATCTTTTTTACAAACTTTTGATTCATTACAACTTTTATACAATTATGTTTCTTCAATTTTGTTTTATTTATTTTTACGGAAAACGATCTTTTTTTTTTCTTCTTCACATTCATCTGCTTCATATACGTAAAAACATAAAAAGGGAACCTAGAGTTTTTTTTTTTTTTTTTTTAATATTTTGATTCCCAAATTATTGATTCCTTTAAAATTTTCCTAATATACAAAAGTTTCCTAATATATAAAGTATTATGAAATCTTGATTGTAAAAAGTTTTTTGAAAAAAATCTCTCTAAATCCATTCAAATCATTTATTAAAAATCTTGATTGTAAAAATGTCTTCTAAAAATGTCTCAGGAAATCAATATAGTCCAACAAAATCTCATAAAATCATCAAGATTGTTTTTGCCAAAATTGTCTCATAAAATCTCAATCCAATAAACCCCCCTAAAATATTGTCACATGCTTTTGATCCAATGGTCTAAATCCAAACATTATTTCCTCAATTTATTTTCAAACGGTGAGAATCCATTTTCGGATTCCACTTATGGGTCTGAAATTGACCCACCAACCCACACGTGGCCACGTTATTGGTTACTTTACCATCAATAAAATTACAATTTACCATAAATAATAAATTTCGACAAAAAAATTCTTGTAAGAAAAAAAAATTAAAAAATTATATTATAGTATATGAAATAAAATGTCAAATATACCGCGTCAGTTTTTCACTTTGTCACGTCACTTGAGTGCTGAAGGAAAAAAGAAAATCAAAATAAAATAAGAACAGTCTCTCTCTCTCTCTCTCTCTCTCGTTTCGTCGTTCCCGTTGATTTCAGATTCAGTCATCGCCATGGCGGAGCGTCCTTCTTACGGACTTGGTCCTCGATTAGGTCATTTTTCTAATTCCTTTTTTGTTATCAATATTAATTGTTGAATGCTTGGATCTTGTCACTATTTTAGGTTAAAATCCAAATTAGGTTTTGATGATGATTATTTTAGTTCAATTAGGTTATGTTGATGTGAGTAATATGAACTATTGAATATTGATAAGTATTGTATTGCTTCACTTCTAGTATGATGCATGTTCTTCTGCTGAATAAAGCTATTGTAGTTGTAATTGTACAAATACAAATGATACTATAGTTTGCATATAGTTTTCTTCTCCCCTGATGAACTAACTTCGGGCCTGTTTGGATTTACCTATTTGAGTTTATCTGTCGCATAACTGCATAAGTTTTGTGAGTCTGCAATCCTAACAGGAGTGACTATAAGCATCATTACAAATACAAAGTAATTTCTTTGAGAAATCTTTAAACGTAATTAAATTGGGATCAATTTTTTGAAAATTATAATTGTTAATACTGACAAAATAAAACACTCTAATTTATCAAGTTTTCATAGAATTTTACTCTTATCTGCACAAAGAATAAATAAGCAGGATTCAAACCAGCGGTATTTTATAATATCTGACATGAATACGCATATAACTTTAGTAAGGCAGCCATGCCATTAGGGAAGGTAAAAAGAATTTAAATGGAGGGTACAATGCTTCAAACATAACACAAATATCACTAAATTAGTTCTATTTATGTGACCGCTGAAAGAAGAGTCTAGGGGAATTGGTAATGACGTAGGTAAAGAAATGGCGTATTGTTGAAGACTGCAAATTAGAAATATGCAATTGGTGAAAGCATGATCAATAATGCGATTTTAATTAGCTAGTTGGTGTGAAACACTGGTTGTGGAATCATCATTTGTCAAGTAGATTTATACTCTTTTAAATAGCTAGTCTCTATCGAGGACTTGTAGCATAATTTTACTTCACTTTTTTTAACATACTCAACACATGGCCATTCAAAGTGGAATTAATAAACTGAAGGCTTGCATATGTGATGTAATTTTGTTAATTTCAAGCAAGCCAACACCTTTGGTTGCAATGCTACTTATTTATCATTTAGATAACTGACATACATCTTTCTTTTTGTTAGATAGATAAATGGTTGGGGAATGGGGGGAGGGTGTCTGACTCTGACTGACCAGGCCTGCTAACAATCATTGACCGTTTCAGAGAAGAAGATGACTTCACTTTTCTGCTAAAAATTCTCAACAACATTTTGATTTTAAATTTTAACGATTTTGAACACTAAGTAAGCTAATTCAAACACTCACTTAAATAGACTAAAGTAGAACAGATTCTGAAGGAAAGGTTATATTTTTGGTAGCTGAAGTGGTTTATTAGAGACAAATGGGTTGCTTAAGGTGTGCACTGACTGGACACTTTGACTTCAATATTCAGCTGGTAGACGAAAGCATGTGTTGTTCTGTTGTTTAGTTTTATCTTTCATTTTTGTTAGTAAATAATTATTTTCTTATTGATGCATCTGAATTTTTGCGGCTATACGTTTGCTTGAATAAATTTTGATGTATGTTATACAATATTACAATTTTATGTGCAGATATTCAGCAATTACAATTTGAAGCCCAGCATCGGTGGTTGCGACCCGCAGAAATTTGTGAAATTCTTCGTAATTATCGGCTGTTTCATATCACATCAGAACCTCATATAAGGCCACCAAGTACGGTTATTGAATATGTTACTGATAATTTATTTAGCACCTCTATACTACCATGGAATTCTTAGATGTATATACGGGCTGACAAATCAACCAAAGCCTAAGCTTAGAAAGCAATCGTTTTCGTTGAACCGTTTTTCACTTTGGAGTTTTAACATAGTTATTTACTGGAATTAGTAACAGCCTTCTAGGTGTGCAATGTTGTGGTTTGGATATGACTGTTTGCCCTTCTTAGGTTTGATTAGCTGAATGTAGTTCCTTTCAAAGCTGTATACAGTTTTAAATTGTTCATTATCTGAACTTAAGGCGTATTTGGTCCAATAAATCCTATATAATTCAGATAAAGGAAAATGGGGACTTTGGGCAATTCATATGCAGTTTTGTATGAAATCTGGTTGCAAAAGAGGACCTCATGCTTATTGTATAATCTTGATAGTTCAATAGGTTTTAGGACATTATTAGTAGTATTTTGTTTTTGGTGAAAATCTTGCTTTATTTTAACTTCAATCCATCTATTAGCGCCTATTATTAGTGCATGCTTATCGAGACGGCATATAGGGGGTGTTTGTCGCAAGACATATGACTATATTCTTGGGAATGTTTTCCCTGTTAATATATACCAGGAACATTATTCCCAAAAAAGATGTTCGGTAAATATTTATCATTTCTAAGAATGCTTTTTAAATTTTCCATTCAAAACTAAATGAATTCATAAATATAAAAACAAGGTAGAATGAGGTAAAAGTGGGGCGATATGGTTAGAAGAATAAAAATAAAGCTTCTACACACAATGGGAATATAAGATTCCCACATTCCCACCCCTTGACATGGGAATAGAAAGTGGGAAAAACATTCGTATTCTAGATTCCAGGAATAACTAGTACCCATGAATATTTATATGGCAAATGCTAAATAGTGCACCCGGTGCACTTTTTAAGCCCCTTAAATAGTAAGTTTGTATAGAATTTTTATAAGAATATATAAATTCAACGCATTGGAAATTGTGTTGTTTACCTTTTGAATTAAAAAAATTCTTTAAATAGTATGCTTAAAGAGTGCACCAGGTGCACTTGTTAGCAAGACCCTATTTATATTGCTTGTGCCAAACAGAAGGAAACTACATTCCCTGGAATAATTTTTATTTTTACATGACTTCTAACAAACACACTCTTAATGACTTGTAATTTACAGGTGGTTCACTTTTTCTTTTTGACCGGAAGGTTTTGAGATACTTTAGAAAGGATGGGCATAATTGGAGAAAGAAAAAAGATGGAAAAACTGTGAAAGAAGCTCATGAAAAATTAAAGGTAATCCAAAATTCGAACAACTTATAACTTATAAGTTGCTGATCAATAGTCTTTTTAGGACTTACATGTAATCAAGTCTTAGTAAAACTTGCGATTATGTAAGAAGTTAATTTTTTTTTATCAACCAGTCTTCTCTAATTGGAAAGCAAGTTTTTATGCCATTAAATAATTATTCACTGGGGTTGTTTATCCTTCAAGCAAATTTAGGTCGGAAGTGTTGATGCGTTACACTGCTACTATGCACATGGAGAAGAAAATGAAAATTTTCAAAGGCGAAGCTATTGGTTGCTTGAACAGTGAGTATGAATTAATTTACTTCAAGATTTTGTATAATAGTATGTCAAAGGATAGAAATTACAGTGATATTTCACACATGTGTTGCTTTGTATTTGTCTTTTTAGTGCTGTGTTTTTCTCCCCCCAAACTTGGTGAATAGATCTATACTTCTTAACTTTTCTTTGGTGTTCTACTCATGGATACTCCATTGGAGGTGCTGTCTTAGATACGCTAAATGGGAAGCGTTACGCCATTCTCACTCGTTGCAATTCTCTTTTGATTTTAATATTCTCTGTTGTCTTATCCCCCCCCTCCCCCCCGCGCGCGCGAGCTTTGTAATTCACCTATCTGTTATTCAATTTTTTTGTTATGTCTAAAATTTGGCAATAGTAATTTTTTATTTATTTTAATGCCATTGATTTTATTCCTTCTTATTATTGATCAGAATATATCTATATATTTTACTGCAGGGATACACACATAGTATTTGTCCACTACTTGGAAGTTAAGGTATTTTTTTTATTTTTAAAATTCGTTCTGCTGTTGTTCTTTGTTTTTTCTTCTTTTTTATCAATCGCAACTGTCTTTCATTTCTTGCTGATAAACGATGAATGATTATTGACATCACTTCCACTCATGTTGCTATCAAATAATCAAAGCTGTAACTATTTTTGCTAAATCAACTGATGGAGAGTATATGCATGTTAATTTTTTTATATCATGCTTTTTTAAGGGGATGTAAGTGGAAATGAATAATGAATTTGCCCTAGGTTTGCAGGCTTAAGTACAAAATGTCACTACTCTATGTTCTAATGTAGCTTCTATTTGAGTTCCTTATGAAATTCTTACCTTGGGGATTGTGGAATATGCTTTCTTAGCATCAACCAATGATGCCAAAGATGTATAATCCTTTTAAAAAAGATCCTGTTATCTATAGTCTTACTCTTGGATAAAAAAATGAAAAACTTTTATTTTTATTAGAAAATTGTTTTTGTCTGTTTAAGCTTTTGAAATAAAATAGTAGTTCTGATTATTTGTATTAAATAATAATTTTTGTGATAGTCATGTACTGCATATCGTGAGTTTTGTTTTTTGGGCGCCGTATTAAATAGCAGCATCGCTGTTATCATACATTAGTCTTCAATCAGACAGAAATAATTTTAAGCTGTTCAATGTAGAGGGGTCCTTGTTTTGTAGTTCTGGTAATGTTTAACTTGTGTGCTATATGACTTATTAATAGATGTATTGTGGATTCTATCTTTCAGGGTAACAAGTCAAATATTGGAGGAAGCGCCGATAGCGATGGCGTCATATCAGATTCCCAAATGGTCAACTCTCCGTCGTCTGGTTTTCCCACAACATATAGTAGTGTGCCTTCACTGAGTGCAGATTCCATGAGCCCAACTAGCAGCTTGGCATCTTTACGTGAAGATGCTGATTCAGGTATTTTTGTCTAAATTTTGTTCATGAGGAAAACTTTGGAAATGGAAAAGTAAGCTAAGGTTTTTAATATCTTGTGTGGAATATTTGTGAGTGTGTAGTCCCTTTACATGGCACCTGCCTTATGTTTATTGATCTTTGTTATTTAGCATGATTATTTTTGTAATCTCTCAACTAAATTTTTTCTGTATACTGAATATTTTCAGGTGATCATGGACAGTCGTCAGTTTCTGGAACGGATTATATCCCGCTTTTTGACAGGGATAAATTTAGAGGAAATGATGCTAATTGTATTGATGGCTTGAAAGCACATGGCTTGGCATCATGGGACACAGTTTTGCAAGGCACTGCTGAGTTGAATGCCGATCCTTCTCTTGTATCTTTCCCTTCCTTCCCATCTAGTTCACTGGCAAACATCCTTGACCAAGAAAATAACATCTTGGGTGACTTTTCAATGAGCAGAAGTGGCCACACTATTGGAGTAGGGGGCTCTCAGCCTCTCCAACCAAATTGGCAGGTATTTTATGTTACTAATACATGTATCCGTACTCAGTGGAATCATCTGTGGCTATTATATTTTGGAATGGAAAAATTATAATGTGAGAGTCTTAGAGACTGATAAGAGGACACGGATAGTAACTGAAGTGTTGTAAGGAAAAAGATGTGCATGCAGGGAGTCACAGCCAAGATAGAGAAAGTGAAAGCTCCATTATAGGTCCTATAAGCATAGGGTCCATTTGTTGTAGATTACAAAGGACCTATAAGCAGGGAGTCACAGTCTAGGAAACATAGGACCTATAAGCACAGGGTCCATTTGTTGTAGATTAGAAAGAAAATGATTTTGACATTCCATAATTTAGAGATTTTATAGAAAAAAAATGATTAATTTTTTTACCTCCATTGACACTTAGCAGCTTGTTTTCTGATTTTTTTCAGTCTGATTTTTTTTAAAAAAAAAAAGCTGTAACAAACAGATGCAATCTTCATAAAAGTGATTTTTTTTTTCTTCTAAAAAAAGCTGCAACTAATAGCCTCATAATCATCTTGATACATATTTGGATTTCCATTAGTCAAACTCAGCCATGAACTACATTTTTAACTCTTTGGTCTTTTAGCTGCATGTGTCACAGTAAGTAGTTTATTCTTGTTACTAGTCTTGTTATTATTGAAGCTATAGCCTATAGATATGCTATAATATATTATTACAAATTTACAAATTTTTTGAGTGGCTTGAACCTTCTCCAGAATCATCTGCATTCATCTTTCTGTTGATATGAACTTTTACTAACTTGCACTCTTCCTAAATACCTAATTGGGAACCACATATTAGCTTGTCTTGGTGTCATGTTTGTCTTTTGGTTGCTTGATTTGAGTGGCTTGAACCTTCTCCAGAATCATCTGCATTCATCTTTCTGTTGATATGAACTTTTACTAACTTGCACTCTTCCTAAATACCTAATTGGGGACCACATATTAGCTTGTCTTGGTGTCATGTTTGTCTTTTGGTTGCTTGATTTGAAACTTTGATATTGTAATTGAGTTTGTTTGGTTATCTTGTATGTAGTTTCTAATGTTCAAACTACTATTTATGAGATCTAGGCAACAAAATTTAACTATTTCATATGGTTGTGTTTATTGGACACAGATTCCTTTTGAAGACAACACAGGGCACATGCCAACTTTTACCCAATCGTTGAGTTTGGAATTTGGATCTGATTATGGCACTGGTTTACTAGGGAATGAAATTCATAATGGAAGTTCTGAAATTGACCCTGTCATGTTTAGTTATCACGGTGAGCCAAAAGAGAAGCTTGCACAGCATAATTATCTGGGAGAGGCGGTAGATGGACACCCACAAGTTGACCTTAAGTCCAATTCCGCAAATGAAGTTCCTAGCGAAGAAACTATTAACTATCCCTTATCTGTGAGGCGCACATTATTGGATAGAGATGAGAGCTTGAGGAAGGTTGATAGCTTCAATCGATGGATTACTAAAGCACTTGGAGAGGTGGATAATTTGAATATGCAGTCCTCACCTGGTATTTCATGGAGTACAGATGAATGTGGGCATGTGATAGATGAAACCTCACTGAGCCCATCTCTGTCTCAGGACCAACTGTATAGCATAAATGATTTTTCACCCAAATGGGCTGATGCAGAGTCAGACACTGAGGTACTAATTTTAGGGATAATACTTTCAATAATAAAGAAAGACAGTAAATGGTGAATAGAAAATAAGGGCAAAATATCATTTCTTACTATGTTAGCATCCATTATTACAATTGAAAAGTTCAGACAAATCATTTACTTTCTCTTTTGGCTTCATTCTTTCATCCTCTTCTATAATGGGAATAAATATGTATTATATGTGGCGTATTCAGATACCAACGAATCTCCCTTATGTTAGATGCATGCTGCATGCAGTGTTTCTCTTTCAATATCATAGTTTAAAGTGTTCTCCGTTTTGTATTTTTATTGTTGTATTTCTTCTTACATCTGGGTATTTCGTAATGCATCTTGACAATTTTCCTTCTTATTCTTCTCCTTTATGCTATATTTGATTATTGGTTGCAGCATTCTCCTTTTCTATATGGATCTCCAATGCAAAGATGAATCAAGAAAGAACCAGGTTCAGTTTGTTCGATATCTAATCCTTTTCAAATCTATGCAGGTGTTGATTATTGGATCATTTTTGAAGAGTCAACCAGATGTTACAACCTATAATTGGTCCTGTATGTTTGGGGAAGTTGAGGTTCCTGCTGAGATTATAGCTAATGGAATTTTGTGCTGTCAAGCTCCTCCTCATAAGGTTGGACGGGTCCCTTTCTATGTAACATGTTCCAATAGGTTAGCTTGCAGCGAGGTGCGTGAATTTGATTTCAGAGAGGGCTATTCTAGAAATGTAGATTATACACAGTTTTTCAACAGTTCGAATGAAATGCTGCTTCATTTGCGACTGGAAGAGTTTCTCTCTTTAACACCAGTGCACCCTTCAAATCAAACCTTTGAGGGTGATATGGAGAAAAGAAACTTAATTCTTAAGCTTATTTCACTGAGAGAGGAAGAAGAATATTCAATCAAGGAAGAGCGGGCTGTAGAGATGGATATATCACGGCACAAGGTGAAGAAGCATTTGTTTCACATTCAGGTTAAAGAGAAACTCTACTCATGGCTTCTTCACAAGGTAACTGAGAGTGGTAAAGGGCCAAATGTGTTAGATAAGGATGGGCAGGGCGTTCTACATTTAGCAGCTGTTCTTGGTTATGACTGGGCAATAACCCCAATTTTAACTGCTGGAGTTAATATCAACTTCCGTGATGTGAATGGATGGACGGCTTTACATTGGGCGGCATCCTGTGGCAGGTTAGGGTACTTGAGAAATTTTTCCCTCTTTATTGTGTTAAGTTGATTGAGCATAACACAATTTCTGTTCATTAATTTGGTTGGACCTTCCTTTGTTACCCTTGTTTTTAATATTTTAAGACTTCTTGAACTGCTACTTTGTTTACAAATTTAGCTTGTCCTAGCATTCAAAGCTGGTTTAAGTTTCTTTCTGCTACAGAAGTAAGAAAGTAATGTGCGTTTCATTGAGTAGAATTCTCCCCTTCCCCTCCCCCCTTTCAATTTTAAAACTGTTTGGTGCTAAACATAACAGAAGTTTTCCTTGTGCATGTAAATTAATTATGGTTAGAGCTATCCCTAAAGCAATTGAGTTGGCCAGTAAAAGGCATATCACTGAGAACTTTCTATAATTTTGCTCTAAGCAGTATAACTCAAATTGATTCATATATATTCTTCCCTCCTTTGTTCAGAGAGCGGACAGTTGGTGCCCTTGTATCCATGGGTGCAGATTGTGGAGCATTGACAGATCCATCTCCAGAATTTCCTTCAGGTAGAACAGCTGCAGATCTCGCATCTAGCAATGGGCACAAAGGACTCTCTGGTTTTCTTGCAGAGTCTTCATTAACCAGCCACCTTGAAGCCCTCACAGTGGATGATCAACAAAAAGGTGGTCTGCAAGAAGTTTTAGGAACGAAAGCAGTGCAGACAGTTTCAGAGCGAACTGCAACACCTGTCTATAGTGATATGCCTGATGCCCTCTGTCTTAAGGATTCTCTGACCGCTGTCCGTAATGCTACACAAGCTGCTGATCGCATACATCAAGTATTCAGAATGCAGTCCTTTCAGAAGAAGCAGTTAACTCAGTATGAGGATGATGAGTTTGGTTTGTTAGATCAGCGGGCTCTTTCCCTACTAGCTTCTAAGGCGTCCAAGTCAGGACAAGGAGATGGCTTAGTCAATGACGCTGCAACTCAGATACAGAAAAAGTTCCGTGGTTGGAAGAAGAGAAAAGAATTCTTGATCATCCGTCAAAGAATTGTCAAAATCCAGGTTCAGTGATCTGTTCTGTTTTCTTCATTCAATTTTAAAATTATGGCCATTATTTTGCATAGGTTAGATGTTCTATAAGAAGGTGCAAAATTGATTATATCGGAGAGTTTGTTCGACAAAATCTCTGGTTAAGAATGCTAAAATGCTTTTGTAGTATCATTTAAGTTATATAAAGAGAGGATAGAAAAATTGAAGACTTTTGAGTTATGATCTGGGTAGTCAATGATTTGAGTTTTGACTTTTGAGTTATGCTTGTAATTTGCCATAATTTTTGTTACAAAAGATTAAGCACCAACCCGTACTGATACTAATACAAGACTTATATATATATAACGGAAGAGGTGTAAGCCTTGAAAGGAGTGGCATTTTACTACAACTGAAGTATACCATAGAATAATATCAATATATCATGTGCAGCACAATTACATTAAAGTCTTTCCTTGATTACCCTAGACAGAACTAAATTCTCAAAATGATATTTTAAAGCTACTAGATAGTTCAGGGACTACCAACAAGCCTGCAGTTCAATTTCCTCTATCCCATATTTTATGTGTGATGTTGGTGTTTGTCATGCCAACTTTTCCTTTTTCCCCGCGGTGCTTTGCACCTCTAATGTCCCAGTAGAAAAAGGCCTCTTATACTCATGGTTTTCTTTTTGGTATCTATTATTTTTTATATCCTTCCATATACATTTGTGACTAGGTTCCACTGACTGTTTGTAATTTTGTGGTTTTAAGGCCCATGTAAGAGGTCACCAGGTAAGGAAACAGTATAAAACTGTCATCTGGTCCGTGGGAATCCTGGAGAAGGTTATATTACGTTGGAGACGCAAGGGTAGTGGTCTACGCGGGTTTCGACCAGAAACCCTTAATAAAGCCCCTAGTCAACAAAATGATTCTCCGAAAGAGGATGATTATGATTATCTAAAGGAAGGACGAAAACAAAAAGAGGAAAAGATCGAAAAGGCCCTTTCTAGGGTGAAGTCCATGGTTCAGTATCCGGAGGCACGTGCTCAATACCGGCGCGTACTAAATGTTGTTGAAGACTTTCGTCAAAAGAAGGTAAATTTTCTAACATCTGGAAAATGTCTAAACTCGTTAAACGTTAGGCTTTATGATATGCTAACAATCATTTATTATCTGGCAGGATTTTAATATGGGTTTAATAAGTTCTGAAGAGACAGTTGATGGTGTGGAGGATTTGATTGATATTGATATGCTTTTAGATGATGATAATTTCAATGCCATAGCATTTGATTCTCTGTAGGTATTACTCCTATTCTCCCCACTGTTAATATATGGCCAGTTGGCTTTATTTGGCATGGGGGAAGTCCTACCCTAACATCATCTTGATGTAAATATTTCTAATCAAAATTACTTGGATCAAAGGCTGAATATTGAATATATATATTTACATAGGTTTTAATAGCTAGCATGCATTCTGATTTGACATTCAAATACTGCAATCTAATGATACATGGATTTTTATTTATGGTGATTTTATTATGACAGGATAAGATTATGTTTATAATTGGTTGGGATTGTAACATAATGGTGCAGCTTAAATTGCTAATGTATTACTCCCTCCATTCCTTATTATAAGAGAAATTTTACTTTTTAAGTTCATTGAAAATTTAATGTATATGGACCTTATTATAGTTTAGATACATTGGTTTTTCAATGAACCTAAAATGTCAAATTTCTCTTATAATAAGGAATGGAGGGAGTACTTTAATTTGTACAAAAGTCGACTCTGGTCAGAGGAATTATAACCTAGTGCTAACTATGATTATCCGGGTTTGTTTTTTGCTTACATTTTTTCTGGTTAGTTGGTTTTTCAACTTTCCATTTTAGTGATTGCCTCCCCATCATGAATTTGCGTTTTAGAGGGATGCAGGCGTACTGAGCGACTTTTCAGCTTCATGTATACTACTACAAGTATTGAGTGAGTTGGGTACAACAAGTAGTACTGCTAATTTTCTTTAGTTAAAAAAATATACTACTAATTTTCTGTAAACAATAAAAAATAATTACTAATTTGAACTCATCCCTACAGGCTACTGTGATGGTAGGTTTTAAAATGAAACTAATTTTCTTTGAGGTACGATGTCAAATCCAATCCTAGACAGATTGAGTTGGATTACGCCACTGAACTGAACCAGATCATGGCAGCATTGTCCTTGACAATGATGAATCAAATAAAAAGAAAATAAAATTTGAGTTATCTAATATTGTTTAACGTATTTATAATAGGAAAATTTATTTTACATATATAAGTTAAATTATTGTGAATGTAATAGTATTTACTTATTTTTTTCTATGCAAAAGTTATCTCATTTGATTCTCTAAACAATGTCTACAGTACACAGTTTGATTTTCCCCGTGAAGTATTCTCAACATTTGTGACATTGCAGGATGGGAAGAAGCAAGAGAAGTTCCTCTGTTCAATTGTAAAATGTTAGACTGATGAACATAAAGACTTTTACATGTGCGTGGAGGATACCCACCTCGTACTCCTTTTTGATATACTGTAATAGAATAGAATGACCATTTCAACGCGTGGAAACTCGTGCCATGCTGATTGCTTGCGATGATGATGATGATGATGATATGACCATGCGTGCCCGCCCACGTTAACAAGTACACCACATTTTCTATACTGTACCTTTGAAATTTGACTTGGCTTCCATCCACCAAATACTGCAAAGGCAAAAATTCGTGCAATGACAATGGAGATTAACTTTTTTGTTGACTTTTATATTGTCGGTCTTAACTTCCAATTGCGTAAATTAAAAAAAAGCTTGCTAACGAGTGCTCCCTTTGCACTTTTTAAGCATTTCATTTGAGAAAATTTTTTATTTTAAAAATTAAACAATGCAATTTTACTTTACGCATTTTTATAAAAATTATATAAAATTTTTACTATTTTAGGTCTTAAAGAGTGTCCCGGAGACACTTGTTAGCATTTGAGTCATATTAATTATTAATGTGTGTTCTAAAAGCAAGTGTTAAGAAACTTTAAAAGAACTAATGTACATGTGTCACTCTTAAAATGATTATTTCCTCTCAGCATTTTAATGATAGATAAATAAATATAAATATTCTTTAATTATTATTACATCAATTATATTCATGTTTGATTGATCCCCTCATTAATTACATATTATTCTTAAAATTCAAATATAGTCTAAGAAATGTTTATGATAATGGACGTCAAATACCATTTACAGGATCCTTAACTCCTGTAATTATATTATATATACGCCTATTTTCTACCAAGAAGAATTGCAGGCTTCCAAGCAGGTATCCTACGTACTATTGCTATTACTTTTCAATGTTTTCATTGTTTGATAACTATTATCATTTGAATATTAATTTTTTCTAATTAGTTAAAAGTATTTCATATATTTATTCTAATTTTCACCCTTTTTTAAAGACATTTTCTTCCTTTAATAAATTTTTATTATTTCATGGCACGAGCTCGATCAATAGAAATTTTGTTAATTATTTCTTGTATTTATTCTATGGGTCATGCTAAACAGTGCCCGGACACTGGTTAAGCATGCCAAAAAAGGAAATAAAAAATAAAAATAATATTAGAAAAATAATTTTTTTATGTTTTGAGGTACTGAATGCACGTATTTTGAGATAAACTTTCTATTTTGATATGCTTAATCAATGTCTCGGAGGCACTGTTTAGCATTTTCCTTATTCTATAAATGAAATATATGATGCATATTTTTTATTTGTTAATCATGAAATATTAAGATATTACTTTTGTAGTAGCAATTTTTACCCGTATTTGACACGCGGGCGCGTCCGAATTCTAATTTATTTATATATAATAAAATATTTATTTCACTCGTGCATCATTGGTTTACAAACACGTATCATAAAAAAAATCAATCGACTTCAAAATCGTTTTTTAGTACTAATCATGGTAAAAATTAGAAGGGTTAAATATGTTTTTAGTCCCTACATTTTGCTTTATAGTCAAGAATAGTCCCTACATTTTTTTTATAGTTTAAAAAAACCTTACAATTTTTTTCATAATCAAAATTGGTCATCGCCGTTAATTTTTTTTAACAAAACGCTGATGAGACACAATTAGCCAATAACATTATGAAATGTGTCTTTAACCATGACTTCAGTTTGAGTTGTTGCTGTGGTTTTGGTTGAGTTTGTGATGATGAAAATGTGGATTGTGTTTGAGGAAGAAAGGTAAAAAGAAAGATTTGGTGTGAAAAAAATGCACAGTAAATCTGATGGAAAAAGACACATGTCACCATGTTATTGGCTAATTGTGTCACGTCAGCGTTTTGTTAAAAAAAATTAATAACGGGAATCAATTTTGATTATGGAAAAAATTGTAGGATTTTTTTAAATCATAAAAAAAATGTGGGGACTATTCTTAATTATAAAACAAAATGTAGGGACTAAAAACATATTTTATTCAAATTAGAAATCAAAATTCACATTGAGGAGTTAAATCAAAATTGTACAACTTTCTGTGAGATGCTTCATAGTACTTAGGGGTGGACAAGAATCCGAAATCCGGCCCAATCCACTCGATCCGAACCAGAAAAAAGAAAACGGGCCGGTTTCAAACAGATTTGCGGGTCTGCAGGCCCAATTCGCGGGTTCCAATGAATAGAGGCGGTCGGGTTCGGTCTTGATAAATACATCCATGGGTAACCAACCCGGCCCGTGTAGTATATGTATATATATTTTATTATATTTACTTATTTTTCAACACGTAGTCTATACGATGTCGTTTCTTAAATCGTGAGTTTTGTTCCCAAACCAACAACTTCTCTCTCATTCACACTCATTCATTCTTCCTCCAAGTCCAAACCCTAGAAGAGAAACTGAAGCCGCCGCCGCTGTCCCCGTCCGACTTCCATCCAGTCACCACCATCTCACTGTAAGTATATTCTAATCCTTGGTGCTCTTTCTTGTCGTTGCCTTTCAATCTTCGTTTTTCTCTTCGTTCTTCATTTGAAACGCTAGATCTAACTGACTTTTATCTTTGTTTTTGTTTTTATCATGGTATGTACAAGAAGAAGGATTATTGTTGCTTATGGTTTATGCTTTTTAATCAAAGGTGATGTTATTTTTCAATCTTTTCCTTCCTTCTTTAACTTTTGTATTTAACTCTCAGTATTGAAGAACAAGAACTGCAGATCTTTATATTTTTACCTTAAGTTAAGGTTTTTTTTAGATACCTCTATTTAACTAATTATTTTTTTTGTTTAATTTGTGAGTTAGGGTTTGAGAATCTTCAATCTTAGTAGCATTTTTTAGATCTATGATGACTGCTGAGTGCTGACACTTCAAAAGTGATCCTTTATATCCCTTGATTTTATATCATTTTATGGGAGGATGCTATAGCTTCATATGTCTAAGAACATAGTAAATACATAAAGTTTAATTGTAATTATTTTTTCTTGTATTTTGATTTTATATGGGAGGATGCTATAGCTTCGTATGTTGTTGTTTTTTAAGCTCAAGTTAATCTATTTTTTAAGACAAATTGTACCTAATTTTAACTATTTTTAAGTTCTCTTGAATCTAATCTATTTTAATGTTTAATTTGAATTTCATTTCATATTGTTTAATGTTTGATTGTTTCTAATTTTTCAGGTGCAATGGGCAATTGATTCAAAATTGAAGAACAATTTGAATGTATTGTTTGATTAATTTGGTTCTCGATTGTATTTGAACAATTTATATCTTTAATTTGGTCATGGACTCGTTTTACTAAATTGTAGTGGTTAATTTAAATCAATTGCACCATAATTAATTTATATTTGACAAAAATAAATGTCCAATGAAAAAAGACGACAGAACAAATAGTAAAAAATATGGGGAAAAATGATAGTAAAAAAGGTCCAATATGGGGAAAAATAAATGTCCAAAAAACAGGGAAAGAAAAGCTTAATTGGACTGTTATAAAAAGAAAAAAAAAAAAGCCCAGTAAATAAAAAAGAGCAAAAAACTGAATTGGACTGGTACCAGCCCAACTCGTTAAAACCCACCCATTTGACCCGTGATCCGAATGGCCCGAACCTGCCTGAACCGAAGCTCAAAAACGGTTCGGTTTGGACTGTATTTTCCCACCCGTGGATTGGGCCGGTTTGAGGTTTTGGGCCTGTACCGACCCAAACCGGCCCGTTGTAGTACTTGTGAAAGACCTAGGGTAGGGTAAGTGCTGCTAGGCCACGTGATCAAATACCTAGGGTAAGTGATGCTTCTATTATTGATGATGGTAAGAAATTTTAATTTTTAAGTTTTTGCTAACAAATATATTAGGTGTACTCTTTAAGCATATTATTTAAAGAAATTCTTTAATAAAAGTTAAACAACACAATTTACAATGCATCGACTTTATATGTATTTTTATAAAAATTATATACAAACTTACTATTTAAATGACTTAAAAAGTACATCCGATACACTCTTTAGCATTTACCTTATTTTTATAAGATTTTACACTTAATGTTTTTTAATGGAAATAAAAGGTTCAGAAAAATATAGAAAAAGAGCAATTATTACATTCATGTTAATATTTATCCTTATTACATTCATCTTAATATATAAGATTTTTTTAAAAAAATATTTGTCCTATTTTATAAGAAAAAGTTTGTTATAAATATTATTAGTGTAAACTTTTGTTTTTGAGATATATTAACAATCAGCCAAATAAAATTTTACGGTAAAAGTTTCGAGAATATGGTATGAATGTTAATATAAAATTTTATTTGGCTGATTGTTTCATGATCATCATAAAATAATTAGTGTAAACTTTTGTTTTTGAGAATATGGTATGAAAGTTACATGATGCAATTTTGTTCAAACCAACCAAAAAGATATTGTTATATAGTTTATGAACAACTTAGAAATTTAATCTATAATTTTTTGAAGAATTTAATAATATTAGTTTTCGAAGAATTAAAAAAATTTAATTTATGAATTTTTGAAGAATTTAACAATTTTAGTTCATGAAAAATTAAAAAACTAAACTTTTATCTATTTTGAATTTCAGAAAAATTTAATGGTCTAGTTCCTGAAGAACTTAGAAAAATATCAATTTTTATGAATTACAGAAGAATTCAATAGTTTAGTTCATGAAGAACTTAACAAACTTAATTTTTATCCTCCATGAATTCCTGAAGAATTCAGCACTTATATGAAGGATGTACAATTCGATCTATTCTTGAAGAACTTAGAAATCCAAATTTTGTTCTCCATAAATTCCTCAATAATTCAATAGTGATACATCCCTGAAGGATGTATAAATAATTGATAAGAGTGAGCACCATACTGAAATTTTTGAAATATGAATCCTGAAGACTCATGGCATACAGTCTAGAAGTATATATCGTGATGAAATATTTAAAATATGAATCCTGAAGATTCGTAACGGATATAGTATTGAAAAAAAAAAAAAAGGAGAGATATCAAATATCTCTATATATTACGAAACATATTTTCGATAAAATAGGTGTAATGAAAAAGTTATAAGCCATAAATTTATACTACACTTATAAACATATATACTAGTGCAATTGAATCACAAAATATTATAAATCAGAAGTTTAAAAATCATATTAAATTTATCGTTGGCAATTCCAGTTGGGTCATACCAGATTATTATGATGCGAAAAAGAAATTCTTTAGATATGTATTTATGTGTTAAGGTTTGTTCATCCCTGAAGTTCCTTCATTCTAATAATATTTATGTATTAAGGTTTGTTCCCAAAGGAAGATGATAAATTAAGTAAATGAGCATATTTTATTGATATATCATGTGGACCAATTATATTATTAATTGATGCATAAACTAAATGGTCATATGTACGTTGGTTGTCAACTCACAACTAGAAGTTTATGAGGTACTGATTTGATTAAGAGCTCATTTTTATATAAAGTATTTGAGTATCGTATGTCAAATCTAAATTGATATTGAACATCTTGAAGTATATGTTCATAAAAAAAATGGACTTGAAAATCGATTCTTTAGACGTCTAAAGTTAATTACATGAAAGATACTTATGAAATCAAAGCTTCTAATTTGTATTTTGGGAACACTTAAACATGTATGTTGAGATATTGATTTGCATCAAGCCAATAATTTTTTATATGTAAGTCCATTCAATTTGCAATTGAATTTAGGTCTATAACCTAATATTTTTCATATAAGCATTTTTTGATGTGTTGGTATGTTTCAGTTGCTCTAATACAATGCACTAAGATGAATTATTAAAAAATATTGGGAAAATATATTTGATATGAATCTCCATACATTATAAAGTATTTTGAGATAGAAAAATTGGATACTTATCTACATCCATGTAGGCTAATCATCAAGTGATGAACTAATTTTCCCAATATTAGGGGAGAGAATAAGCAGTTGAAAAATATAAGCGAGAAGTTCAAATGAATCACTTGAAATAAATTATTATTATCTCATCTTGATCCTCTTAGAAATCAGGATGAACCAGAAGTTCATAAGATAAATCATTTGCAAAGTGTATGAAATAAACTATCTGCTGCTAATGCTCCAATCAAAATGGATGTCACTGTTGCACAATCTTATATTGCAAATGAGTTTTAACCACCCTGAAGCGTGGTAGGCAAATTGATTCCAAAGATAAAAATCCTCAAATAAGCAAAGAAGCTAATATGAAATATGACCAAAGTGAGGATACTAAAATTTTGAAAAGAGTATTTGACATTATTGATTTTTCAGTTCCATAAGAACTTATCAGGTACTTGATATTTATGAAAATAAAGAGATCTCAATAAATTATGTCATGAATGAAATATGAACCGAGATGAAGTCAACGTTGAAAATATTTTTGTACATAATAAAACATTATATGTGATAGATAACAATGAGGATCATGATTCAAAGTCTATTTAGGATTATAGACAATGAAATGATTGACTAAATAGATAGACGCAAGTCATACAAAATTAAACTAGTTTTGCAAAACAAAAGGTTTTTGGACCAGCAGTCTATACACCTAGATATGAATAATTTTCACGTGAAAATAAAATTTAGAGTTTGCCTTGTTATTCAAAGATATTGATAATGTCTATCATTGATTTTGAAAAATATCCGCCTGAAGTGAAATCAAAATCCTCTTCTTACTTGATTAAGTTGGTAACACACGAAAGGCTCAATTTATTTAAAAATTGTGTTGCAATATATTTGTATGGCTCACTTGTTGTTGGTGTGGATTATATAAAACTCCATGAAGGAGTTAATTTTCACGAGACATACAAACTATCGAAGAAATGACTCAATAAAACGAATAAGTCTCTTTATGTACGCATACAATCAAATTGCATGTTATATAACAATTTTAGCAAGTATTCTCAAATGAGGAATATGAGAATGACAACATTTGTCCATTTTTACTGTAAAAAAAAATAAAATTGTCCATTTTGGAAATGAATTTGTTATATGATCAGAACTCCTTAAGAGCTTATAAAATCTGTTGATTAAAGACAAATTTGAAATATGTTGGATGATCAAAGTTTATTTGAAATTGCAAACTTAGTATTTCAATGGGGTTTTGTGTATAATGTCACTTGATGTGAACAAAGCTCATTTCATGTCTCAAGAAAATGATGCGTTACTTGAATTGATCTTGAAGTACCATATTTTAAGTTCCGTTGAGAACACTATTGCATTTTGCAAATTTGCATGTAGTGGTATTTTATCTTTCTCAATATCAATAAACTCAAAGATATTGGAACAAAGTCAAGTATATGATTTGTATCTTAGAAATATGACAATATCATCCAATTATATAGAAGTTTTAGCACTACATTCAGAAAGTTCAGAATATGGTTTTGTTGAGACTTGATTCTACACATACAAGGAATTTGAAGATAGTATCACATTCATGGCTAATGGAGAGAAGAGAATATTAAAGGTGAAGAATTAGATCTCTCTATAGAGTCATCATCAAGTAAAACTTATGATCAACTATATTGAAGATTAGTTGAGATTCTTCATCTCATATATAATTATTTTTATGAGAGGGAGATATAATTGTGTTCTGCACTCTTTTTCTCTTAACCATGATTTTGTCCCATTGAGTTTTCCTTGTAAGATTTTTAACGAGGCAGTCCAAACACAAAAAATGTTGTACTCTTTTGTTGTAAAAATTGGACCTAGAATCACATCGAAAATAATAATCAACACATAAGTATAAATAACAAAACAAATTCTCAAAAGAATAAAATAAAATAAAGATCATAATAACTTATCTTTATTAATTTAGCTTTAAGATTGTTGTAGAATTGACATACAAATATCATAATGATAAACATGTAAGAATATAATCATCAAATAAATATGAGAATCAAATAAAGTAGAGATGATGAACTTATCTCTTGGTGAAAGCCTAAACTCATGAACAACGGATAACCTTTAGAATAAAGTAATAACATAAGGTGTGACAAAGTCATTGTCCTTAAGAATTTTTTCCGCTGTATATTTATGCAAATTCTCCAAGATTCAACATGTCATTCCCGAGTATAAATCATATTCGAAGTATCAGAACTAGCAAGAAAATAATAGACACAACAAAAAACTAAACTCAATTTTATGTGTGGGAAAAAATAGTTTTGTTCAAAATCATGTCATTTCATTGAAAATGCACGTGCACCTTATTATGCATTCTATTAGCCTCACCACTTCAAAAAGAAAGAAGCTACCTCTTAGTAATTTTATAACTGCCGTATATATTTCATTCTTGAATTTGGTGAAATAAAATTAAGTTACAAAATCATAAAGCCTAATAATTAGGAATGAAAGAGTATTGATACAAATGGAACGTTACACTTTAACCAAGTAAATATATTGAACAAATCTTTAATAATACTATTAATTCATTTAAAACAATATATAAATTTTTTCTAAATAACTTTAAAATAAATTATAATATTAAAATATACAATATTTTTTTCCTTCATTAGAATTTTGTCATGACTCATGAGTTCGATCCTCGGTCGGTGCGTGCACGGATTAAACCTTTGGTTTAAAAGAAAAAAGACTAAGGCTCTGTTTGGCAAAATTAGCGGTTGGCTGATAAGCTAGCTGATGGCTGATAGCTTATAACTTATGGCTGATAGCTGATGGCTGATGACTGATAAGTTAATTGAAGTGTTTGGTAAAATTAGCGGTTCAACTAGCTGATAAATGTAAAATGACATAAAAGGGTATTGTTAATTCAAAATAAAATTTATGTCAAATTAATATTTAATATACTTGAAATTTAAAAATTAAATGTATTAATATAATATATATTTTTTATATTACCAAACTAATTGTTATTGGTTGAAATTTTATTTTCAAAAAGTTATTGGTTTTTTTATTGACTTTTTTATTAAAAAAGTATGGTTTTTTTTTTGACAAGATTAAAAAAGTACGGTTTATTATCATATTTTGGTCCAAAACAATAATTATTAGACTATTTTATAAAACTGAGCAACGTTATTTTTTATAGTGACTAGCATACATAAGGTTTTTTTTTTTTTGGTAGTGCATACATAAGATTTATATTCACGTAAAAATTGCCATAATGTAATAATGAATGATTATGCATAGTTTGTTAAAAAAAGTATGGTTTATATTTATTAAAAAAACTATGGTTTATTAGGTAGCCAAAAAAAAGGTATGGTTTATTTTAAAGTGAAATAAAAAAAAGGGGTAAGAGTGAACATTAATTAAAATAATAAGGGGTAAAAATGGAAGAAAAAATAATAAGCTATAAGCTCATAAGCTACTTGAAATAGCATCTGAAAAATAAGCTATAAGTCAGTAAAATAAGCTATAAGCTCATACAGAAAAGTCTGTTACCAAACAGGTCTTTTAACTTATAAGCTATAAGACATAAGCTATAAGCTAATTTTTTTTAGCTAGCCAAACAAACCCTAACTTGAATTTGACCATTTAGCTTTTACTGAATTACTGGCGTAGGAGTAGTATATTACTCTATACAAGTGTATGGATTTATTTATTTAGATAAAAAAAACAAAAACTAGACTGCTATAGAAGGAAACCTTTTGACTTTCTGAGACATTGTCAGCAAAGTCCATTATCTACCCTTACAAATTTAACTTCATGTGAAATTAAACATGAGCCTCACAAGATTCCCTTCCCTGTCTTCAAAGTATAGCAAACTTTCTTGTTTCCTTCTCTCAGTCTCACACATTTGGCATTTAATGTCTTTTTTCAAACAAGTTATAAAAAATGTGAAGATTAAACCCATGACACTTTTTTGTCTTCATTAGCTGATTTTATGTTTCTATGCTCAAATATGACAACAAAGTTTTAATGACTTACCTGAAAATTCTGAACCAGCAGAGTTGACTATTGCTATAATGCAGTCGAATTATTAATAATAATCTTAAAACAAATTATTAGTACTACTAATTAAAATACTACAAAAACATGTACAAAAAAAAATAAAAATAAATACTACAAATAATAGTAGTAAAATACAAAAAACTGCAAAAAGTCAACAAGGGTAACCTCTTCCTTTTTTGTGTGTTTTGCAGACATTGAAACAAGACTTTCTCAATTCTTAGCAATTTATATTTTTTATTGTTTCTTAATTCTCAATATTAAACCAAATTGTTTCCTATTAATAATAAGCTCTTTATAGTTTCTATCAGAATAAGTTTTTCTGTGTTTGTTTTCAGTGATTGATTTGTCTCTTTCTCTTCCTTTCCGCAACAAAACGGCAGAATCCGTGACCACCCACGTCCTATATAGATCTTCCCTCTGATTTTTTCTGCAAAAAGTTGAGATTTTTGGATTGGTTACTTATTTCTCACATAATTGATCATCTTGGTATTGAAAATCATCATCTGAGTCATCATAATTCATAGCTGTTTGAAAATTTCGGCTTTGAATATTAGCTGAAGAAGTAGATGTTTGAGAGATAGTTGAACAAAATGGATAGTCTCTGTTGCTTCAACTCTTCCAGAAAGGTGATGAATTTTTGCCTCTTTGATTTTTTTCTTTTGTCTTTGTAATAACAAATATGTAACAGTATATATGTCTCTATGTGTATATACAATTTCTTAAAGTTATTTAATTAGGACATTTCCTTGATTCTAAAAGAGACTTAGATGGAACGTTAGAATTAAGTTCTGGTGATTTGAGTATTTTGTGAATTGTGATTGTCCCATATTTTGTTTTTATTAGCTTACTGATGAAGAAAATTGAAACTTAGGATTATTTTGTGCTTTTGTGGGAATCTGTAACCTCACAACAGCAGTGGATGGTGAGTGAGGTTAATAATTAACGTGGAATGAGTTCATGTAGCATCGACATTTTAGATTGAATGTGCGTCCAGTGCTCGGCGTCAACAGAAAATTGACACATGTAGCACATTCAATAATTACATTTTCTCAAATTATTAATGGTGTTGATGTGTTTGCGCTTGTGTCAGTGTCGTGTTTGGTGTCTAAGTTTGTTTTACTTTCATCTTGTAACCATATTGAGTAGCTAGGGTATGGTTCCTATTTCCTTGCATTGCATTTATGTTATGTGGTATCTGTTGACATTTGTAGTACTAGATTGTTAAAAGTAGTATATTCTTTTATTTTTGTTGTATATTAACTTGCAAAGTTTTAGGGTGTCGGAGGACGTTCTTCATGTAGCTCTGGCAAAGGCAAGAGCCTTCAGTGCCCTCTTAAGTATGGCTTTTGCTTAGTTCAAGGGACACAAGACCATCCAATGGAGGACTTTCATGTTGCGAAAATCGTCCAGTTCAACGGCCGAGAGTTGGGACTTTTTGCTATATTTGATGGACATTTGGGTGACACTGTGCCTGCCTATTTACAAAAACATCTCTTTTCTAATATCTTGAAGGAAGTGAGTTCTTCAAAATCTAAAATTATCATCTTTTCTGTTATATGTTGCATATAGCGAAGACTTTCTTCTCTGTTATATGTCATAATCTCTTTTGGAGTTTGGCCTTACAACTCAAAAAGAGTTCAAATTCCCTCAGGGACATTTAGAAAATGGCTGTTAGGACCGTATTAATTAGTAATAATATATCTTTTGGAATAATTTTACTTTTGAATTGAAAATCTCACTCGTAAGTTATGATTGGTTATGGTAGGAGAACTTTTGGACTGATCCAAACAGTTCGATCATTGAAGCTTATGAGGCAACGGATCAGGCCATTCTATCTCACAGTCCTGATTTGGGGCGAGGAGGATCGACTGCAGTGACTGCCATTCTTATAAATAATCAGAAGTTATGGATAGCAAATGTTGGAGATTCACGAGCTGTTCTTTCCAGGAAAGGCGTCGCTATACAGATGAGTATTGATCATGAGCCTAACACTGAAAGACGCATCATCGAGAATAAAGGCGGCTTTGTCTCGAACCTTCCAGGTTCTTCAATTAAGCTTAATGTCTATAAGATATTTCTTACATACATGTTCAATGCTTACTTGTTTATAAAAATAATTTTCTAACATCAAGTTGAAGTTTTAAGCTACAATTAAGATTGCCTTTCCATTACCATTGTTGATGAAAACTTGCGGATGTATTTGTTGATTTGTATTCTTTGTACACCTTAATGGTCCATAAATTGTGCACTCAGATAACAAACTTGAAAGTGAAATTACCCTCTATGCCATGAAGTGTAGAATCATCTTGAGAAGTCATTTATCATGTACGAATCCATGTTTGATTCTAGTTTATTAGAGGCTATCATTCGGACATGCTAATCAACTTCACTTTAGTTTAATCATGTTCTGATTTATGACATACCCTGTGCTTCACCTTCACTTGTATAGAGCATAGGTCTCAAATTAGTATGTGTTTGCGCTTGAGAATAACAAAAGAGTGCTATATTTTAACAAATTTAAGCAACAATGTCACTAACCATAATTTCCTAATCATATTCAATGTGATATGGCCTAAAAATATGTTTGTAAGTGGAAGGTATCCCTCACCTTACATATCGATTTTGTGAGATGGAGTTAGATCGCTCTACCTAAATTCTAAGTTAGTATCACAGTCTATCCTAGGTTTGTTAGCATATCTGTTATCAGTGTGACTCAGGTCACGCTTCAGATATTTAATCCTTAGCGCAAGGGGATGTGTTGTGAATCTCACATTAAATAGATGGTCCAAAATATATTTATAAGAGCGAATCATCCCTCGCTATACAAGCTGATTTTGTGGGATTGAGTTAATCACAGCCTAAATTCTAAAACTTATCAAAGGTTTATTTGCATAGATTGATGTTAACTCCGTTTGGGTTGAGTGTTCTGAACTTCCTCACTTGTGAATGTTATATCAGGAGATGTTGCTAGAGTGAATGGACAGCTTGCAGTTGCTCGTGCATTCGGAGACAGAAACCTGAAGTCACACTTGCGATCTGATCCAGACGTACAACCTGACGATATCGATCAAGATACTGAGCTCTTGATACTTGCTAGTGATGGTGTATGGAAGGTAAGTAAAACCTTGATTAATCTTCTCTTTTTGTCGATTATTGTTTCTAAAATGATTCATCTTTGCATTTGAGTCTCATTCATTTTTACATATTATCAGGTAATGGCTAACCAAGAAGCAGTTGATATTGCAATAAAGATAAAAGATCCACAAAAGGCAGCTAAACAACTAATTGCAGAAGCATTGAAAAGAGAGAGTAGGGATGACATTTCCTGCATTGTCGTACGATTCAAGTGATAATAAAAGTCCTTACATTTGTTTGAAAATCTCATGAAATCAATTATCAGTTTGGAATTTTATGCAACATAGGTTTTGTCCTTTTTCCTATGTAAAAATTCAATTTGAAGCTCTTAAATTCAATTAGGTGGTACCATTTTAGTATTTCTTTATTTTTTCTGTGTAGATTGATAGAGTCATATTTCTGTGTGATTTGCATTATGACATGAAGCAGTGTGGAGATGGACATTGATGTAATGCAATGCTGTTTGCATTGAACATGAGAATTGGGATTAAAAAAAATGCTTGGTATGCATGAGTTGATCTAGTTTGAGTAGCTTGATTCTTGGCTATAATTCAAGTGCCTATCTAAAATTGTTATTACTACTATATATTGCATGTGTGTATTGTATATTTGAAAGTTATTTTTAATTTGATTTCTGTTTATATCCTTCTGCTACTTGAAATATAAATGGCATTGAAAAAATAAGGATGACATTTGGAAAAAATAAGAAAAGTTTAATGGCTTGTTCAGGCCTCTGATTTTAAATAAGGATGACATTTGGACTAAACCATAACTCGTAGGATAAAAACCTGCATTATGCATACGAATACAAACATGAATAATTACCTGCAAAAATTTGCGGATATGATGCTGATACAAATACTTTAGTATTTATATGAATTTTCAAAAATACAACACTAATAATCTACTACAAATTTTTAATTAAAAATTTCATTTATAACATAATCTACTGATTTTAAATGTTTTTGGTGTTTATAATTTTGGATTATAAGTTGAATACTTAAGGTTATAATTTCCATAATTCAATATTAAGAATTTTGATTTTTTATTCATGTAAAAAAAATAAATTTGATTAGTTTGATTTAGTTAAAATTCGAACATAAAATCATTGAACAATTTTATTGGTTTGGATCTTCAAATTCTTCGGATCATTGGATTAGTTCTTTCATCCTTATTTTTTATAAACGACCAAATGATGTCAAGTGGTTGAAATCCCATAGAATAAAATACTAATAGTATCTACCAATCGTTGATTTAGTGGTCATTGACACTGAATTTGGTAGAGAATATCGTTATTAGATTTCCGCAACTACGATCGGAGAGAGTTAGAACCACTTAAAACTAGAGCTGTAAAAATGGGTCGGGCTATCGGACCGGCCCATTAGCCCTATAGTTTTACACGGGCCGGACTTTTAAAAAAAGGTGATCGGGCCTTATCGGGCCGGCCCCTTGGGCCTATATTTTTAATGGGCCGTTATGGGCCGGCCCCACGGGCTTTTGGGCCGGGCCCTTAAAGAGTTAAAAAAATATTTTGAAAAAAATTCTAAAAATAATTTTAGCTAAAAATAAGGAGTTTTAGTTACCATTAAATCTTTAGATAATTAAGTAACAAAAGATAAGATTTGTTAGTTAGGAGATAATTAATAAACCAAATTTGTTTTTTTTTTTAAGATTAAACCAAGTTTGTTATGATTATCTTTATTTGAAAAAAACTAATAACATTTTAATTAATCATTATAAATAGAAAAGTATAAGAAAAAATTATTCAAATTATAATTGGAAACGAAATAAAAGTAACATAATATAACAACCTTCGAGTACTAGAGGTAATGTATTAATACTTTGTGGTTTTGTTCATTCATATAGTTACAATGTAGTGATTAAGTTGCCTTTAATTTATTAGCACATATGTATATTAATATTATGAGTTGCACTAATACTTGTTACTAGTTCACTATTTATTTAGGTATATATGTGTTGTTATGTTTGTTTTAAATTATGCCCATATAAGAGTTTCAAGTATGTTGTTGATTGCTTCATTATGTGAACAGTATGACCGACATAAAATTTGATAATCTTATATACAAAATGTTATACGTCCAATGTAAATTGACCATGATTTATAGATGTCTGATATAGTGATATTGTCATGTTCGGTTCAGTGTATAAGCCAACAAGATAGAAAGAAACAAACATGACAATTGATTTATATATGTCTGATTGTCTCTTGTATCTTTCTTGTGTATAACTTATAAGTAATTCTTGTGCTTACCTTTTATAATATTATTTTAATGATCAATTTAATTTTAATGTGTTTGTACTTTGTAATGTAGTCATGGTTAAGGGAGACTATGTTGCAAAAAATACTAATAAAAAAAGGCCAAGGAGATCTTCTGTTTGGAAACATTTTACAAGGATTGGTAAAGTTGACGGGGGAGAAAAATGTACATGTAATGGTTGTCAGGGTATGTATTCATGTGGTGCAGGCACTGGTCACTTAAAGCGCCATATTATTGCTTGTCTTAAAATTCGAAACAATGATGAAGATGATGAGGGACACATGTTGGATGACAAAGAAACATTATTGAAGAAGTTTCAATTTGATGATAAGGCTTACAGAGATTCACTTGCTAGAAGCATCATACGACATGATCTTCCATTTAGCTACGCTGAGTATGATGCGGTTTTGGCTACAAACAAGATATTGAATCCTGATTTTGTTCCCATTTGTAGAAACACTGCAAAAACTGATTGCATGAGTGTGTTTTCAAGTGAAAAGGAAAGACTAAAGAGTGTTTTAGCATCCATTCTAGGTAGAGTTTGTCTAACTTCTGATGTATGGACAGCTGTAACAACGCAAGGTTATATGACTGTCACTGCTCATTATGTTGATCGAGATTGGAAGTTAAATAGTAAATTACTTTCATTTTGTCACTTGGATAATGTACATACAGGGTACGAATTATCTGAAAAATTGTTTGGTGCTCTTAAGGATTGGGGAATAGACCGTAAAATATTTTCACTCACATTGGACAATGCATCTTCAAATGATAGCATGATAAAATTTTTGAAACAAAGGCTTAATTTGCAAGATGCGTTGTTATGTAAAGGTAAATATTTTCATGTCCGTTGTTGCGCCCACATCTTGAATCTAATTGTTCAAGATGGTTTGAAGGCGGCGGGTGATGCTTTGCATAAAATCCGAGAGAGTGTCAAATATGTGAAGGACTCAGAGGGGAGATTGAGGGTGTTTAGAAAATGCATTCAAGATGTGCAACTAGATAATGTAGGAGGTGAATTCTTAAGGTTGGATGTTTGCACTAGATGGAATGCCACATATATGATGCTTGAAAGTGCTATTAGGTATCGACGTGCATTCATTAGCTTGAGTTATGAAGATAAGAACTACAACATTTGTCCAAGCACTGAGGAGTGGGAAAGAGCATAAACCATTTGTAATATCTTGGCTCCATTTTATAATATTACATGTTTAATTTCTGGGTCATCTTACACAACCTCAAACTTATACTTCATGCAAGTTGCACTTATAGAGATGGATTTGAATAAAAATTTGATTAGTGAAGATGAAGTGATCAAAGATATGACCAAGAGGATGAAGGAGAAGTTTGACAAGTATTGGAGTGAATATTCGATTACTCTTTCACTTGGAAATGTTCTTGATCCAACATCAAAGTTGGACTTTTTGAAGTTTTGCTTTAAGAAACTTTACCCAAATAATTATGAAGACAAGATTAAAAAAGTGAAGGATGGTTTGCAAGATCTCTTTGATGCATATAAAAAAGACACAGTTCCAGCAAGCCCATCTTTAGATAGTTCATCAAGAAACACTCAATCTCAATCAGTTGATCAACCATTGAAGAAGACGTCGTTTTTGAAGGTAAGGTTTATAAATTGTTACAAATCCTTATGAAAGTACTTATTTCTATTGTTGTAAGTCAAATAATAAAAGTTTAAATAATAGTAAATTTGATAATTCTATAATTAAAGTCTAAATAGTAATAAATGTGTCAAATAATTATTGTACTGCTGTCATTGATATATTAATATGTTCCCCTTAGAAAAGTTAAAATAAGTTAATATAAGTTAACTCTACTATTGTACTTATTTCTACTATTGTTGTCAAACAATTGTTGTGTTGCCCTCTTAGTACTGCTTACATTTTTTTTGTTTACATGAATGGGGTTGATTATATTCCATTCAAGTTTAATTTGAATAATTTTTGTATGTCTAATTCTAGGAATACCGTCAAGAAAAGATACAAAAGATCTCAAATGATGGTAAGTCTAAACTTGAAATATACTTGGATGAAAAGTGTCTTCTGGATGATGATGTGGATATTCTTCAATATTGGAAGTCAAATAGTGTTCGATTTCCTCAACTTGCAATAATGGCGTGTGACATCTTAAGCATTCCAATCACAACAGTGGCTTCTGAATCTTCTTTTAGTATCGGAGGTCGTATCTTAAATAAGTATAGGAATTGCTTACTCCCTAAAACTGTGCAAGCTCTCATTTGTACACGTAATTGGTTGCATGATTTTAAAGAAATTGGACCTTCTGGTAAGTTTAATTAATAACCCTTTTGTATTATTTGCGATTTGTATTTGCTTCTTAGTTGTTGACTAATCAAGTTATCGTGTATTATGAATTGCAGATATACCCGAAGTAGAAGAGATACAATTATATGAAAAATCAAATGTTCAAGAAGAGACTTAGGCCGAAAAGTTGCTTAATTTATAATTTACTTTATGTATTTTGAATTGTTAGGTTAAAAGTTTAGTTGGTGATGTAAGCTTGAAATTTATTAGCTTTGAAGGTGCACTTTATGAATCATCATCGACATATTTGTGACTTTTGCGTGAATATTTTGTAGTATTTATTATCTAGTGAAATCATGACATCCACTTTTTTATGGTTATTAATTTGTGTGTGATACATATGTAATTTTATTATCCATTGAATTTATTTTGTAAAAAAAAAAATATGTCAAAAAAAATATGAAAGTTTGTCAGGCCGGCCCATCGGGCCATGTAGGCCTTTGCTTATCGGGCTGGGCTTAATGGACCGGGCCATGAGGCTTATTGGGCCGGCCCACTAAAGCCCCTTTATATGTTATGGCCCCCGGGCCGAGGCGGGCCGACCCCTTTTGACAGCTCTACTTAAAACTGATCCCCGAATCGGATTATACTGATAATGAAAAAAAATAATAAAAAATACTAGTAGTATCTAAGGAAAAAATGCTCTTTAGGCCACCTTATTTGCTATCCAGACCCCCCGTGTTGACGAAATTGTCCTTAAGATATGTTTTGAAACTTAAATTGCAAAACTAATTAGTTTTGGTACCTATATTCCAAAATATATTAATATGTATTATTTTCAATCAATGGCTATATAAATTGATCTTTTCACATTTTGAAGCATTGAAAACAACATTTATTCATTCATAGAGGGTTCCTACACTTATTTGGTGTTATTCAATAGGTAATATATGCTGCAATCGGTTTATTTTTTGAGTTTTCAAGTGTTATTTGTAAACGTAAATTTTGGAACGTGTATTCCAAAATAATTTTGGAAGATAAAATCCAAACTTGGCAGAATTTTGGTTTTTGGATTTGTAGTGCACGTTTCTCATCAATGGCTATACAAATAGATTTTTTCACGTTTTGAAGCCTTGAAAACAACATTTATTCACTCATAGAGGGTTCCTACACTTATTTGGTGTCATGTAACAGGTAATGTATGCTTTAATCGATTTAATTTTTGAGTTTTCAAGTGTTATTTGTAAACGTAAATTTTGGAATCCAAACTAATGAATTTTGATTGGGTTGAATAACACAAACAAAAACTTATCAAAGCCGACCCGTTGGGTATCCGTATATATCTATTTGACCCATTATGAAACCGGCACTCCAATCCAAACCCAACCTTTTTTTTCCCTGAAGTAAACGTCGCCGTTTTGTCATTATAAAAAAAAATAGAAGATTTGTTGTTATGATTAAAGTATTAAAGAGATCAAAACCCTAAAGTCACAACAAGAGAGAATCCTCTCTCACCCTCTTTCCCCTCTTCCAACCTCCATTGCCGCGCCGCCGGCATCCTTCCTCCTCCGTTCACCCGTTTCATAGCTCTTGTTTCTCCGTTCACAGGTATGTTCTTCAGTTTCTTCTCTCATTTTTCCCTTTCGCATTTTAACTGATACATGTATAGTTTCAGGATAAGTATAGTTACTCTGTTGATTGTGATTTTAGCTGTTTGAAATAAGTCCAAGAATTTTTTGTTTTTTTTTTTCTTTCAAATTTATATTGAACTTTATATGTGCAATCCATACTCTGCAATTTGTACTATTATATTGTATGTTGACCATGTTTTGAGCGTGTTTATGTCTAAAACTAATTCATGGACTTTGTTATTTGTTCCTTAGCTAATTATGTCATGCTCAATGAATTTAATGAATCAGCTTGTGAAATTATGTTAATAGGTGTCATGATTTTTTATTTTTTTAGAGACAGAATCATATGGTTCAATCTGGTTTAATACCTATATACAAAATTGTTATTGAGATTGGGTTATAAGATTGGGTTATTCAGCTTAATTCGGTTTATTTATACGGTCTGACCAGTAAACCCTCAACCTTGTCAAGTGGGTGACCAGGCAGTTTTTAAATCATTGGTGTTAGGATTTAGTTAACGTTTAGGTTAGGGTTCTGTTGCTTACACTACACACTCAGTAGATTTGATTTGTGTTGAAGCAGATGGAGATAGACGGCGAGAAGATGTTTGAGGTGGACCTCGGTAATCTAATGGCCTGCGACTCTCATTACGCCTTCCCTTCTCAACAATCCAGGTTTGTTCCTTCTATTTATATTGATTTTCAATCTATATGGTGTATGTTATTATCGCTAACACTAGTTGTCAACCTATCAGGGAGGAACTGGTAAAGGAGTGTTTACAGAAAGGCACCGAGTTAGTTCAAGCTATCGCAGATTCTCTCTTTAATTTGCCCTCAACTGAAGATGTAGATGGACCCCTCGTTAAATTGCCTCCACCCACCACCAAATTACCCAGAGAAAAACATGTATTAACCCTTCTCTCTTTGTTCAATTTCATTATTATTAATCAGCCAAATTGTTTGCTCATCAATTCTTGTAATATTTTCAGCTGCCTAGGCCAAGACCTCCTACTAAATGGGAAGAATTTGCTAAAAAGAAAGGTTTGTGTGCTGCTTTTCTTGAAGCTATTTATGTTTTCTGTTTTGATTTGGGCTTATCTTAGACTTGTTTTTTAATCTTTGCTCTTGCGGAACCATGTTCTGTATTACTTTGCAGGCATTATTAAACGGAAGAAGGACAAAGTTGTTTTTGATGAACAATCTGAAACATGGAAACGCAGACATGGCTATGATCGTGCCAATGACGAAGAGGCCATACCTATTATCGAGGCTAAACCAACTGATGGTAAATCATTTAACACATATGTTCCCCCACGACGGCTACTATTATTTTTCTTTTAGCACTAACATTGCAACCACCTTCAAACATTTCAAGAGTAGTATATCATGCATCTATACAATGAGAGACCGCCGTCAGTCATAACTTCAAAATTTGGAACATGCCTATTTTGTTTTGTTTTTCTTTGTGGGGTAAATTGTTTTTTTGTACTAAATCCTGCATTTTGGACATAAATATTTTTCCGCGTGATAAACTAAATCAAGTTAGATTGAAGTTTACATGTATTTATTTCAAACCGTTAAAAAATGTATGGGAACCTCTTGTACTATTAGTATTTTTTTCAGGCTTGTTCTTCACATTTTTACAGTTTTTTACTCTATTCAAAGCTATAAGGTGCTATATTGATAATGGTTTTGTAACATTTTGCAGATCCAGATGAGGATCCTTTTGCCAAAAGAAGAGAAAACAAAAAGGGAAGAGTTGATAAACAGGAGAAAAATCGGGTACAGAACTTGAGAAATGCTGCAAAGTTCGGGGATTTACCTAGGTTTGTCTCCTAATCATTTCCAATTAGCGTTGATGTTTTTGTTCTACGGTAGCATTCTATTTGTACTCATCCCTCATTATATGCTCGTACTTGTGAATGTAATTTATTGTATGTAGTATTGGTTCCTTTCTAGAAATTAATATTGTGGTTGATTTATACCTTAGTTTGTCATCTATCTGTTGCAATCATAGTGTTATCTGTTTTACAAGTTTGTTGGAGTGTTTTGACCTATTGCTATTTGTATTTGTATACTTAGTACGTACACATGTGTTCTATTTTTCCTCTACCTTGCTCATATTCATGCACTGTTTTCTGTTGAACAATTTGTCTGATTGGAAAGAAGGCAGGGAAAAAGAAAGACGGGACAGAGTGTATTGTCTGCTAATCCCATTGAGGATAGTTTTATTATCACCCTTTTCACTATCTGGAGAGGAACCATGAACTTTTAATCTCATGTGTGAAATATGATAGAAGAGTCCCATAATGGTACTCAAAATGTGAGACACTAACTAGCCAAACAATTACAGAAGAAGTTACAAAGAACTAATCGTGCTAATTGTCTAACTTTCAAACAACTATTATCTACTGTCATTTATTCAGTTGTGACCCTCGCTCTAATTTGTTTGCATTGTTTTACACCTATAACAAACAGTAACACAATGGAAATGATATCTAAATAATTTCCTGTACAGCCATGTTCAATTGGCTGCTACTTCCTTGCCCATAACGGGAACTCAGGCAGTGCAGAAGAAGGTTACCAAGGATGAATTAGGCAATGTAGCAGGAATTGCATCAACTGCCACAGCTAGCGGTGGGAAATTTGACAAGAAATTGCCAGGTGAAAAGCCTCCAAAACATAAAGGAAAATTCCGAAAGGTGTGCACTATACTCTTACAGAAATTAGTTTATCTTAATATCAACCATGTAGCAGCAGTTATCTTCCAATAAATTGGCTGATTATCTCCCTTTGTTCTCTTTTCATCTAGTTCCCGCCGGTGGCACCTCCGGTAGCAGACGGAAAAGCGACAGGCCCATCAGAGAGGGAGCAAACTGAAAAAATATTGAACAAGATCTTGTCCAAGAATAACCACGATATACTCAATGTTAACAAGGTGCATTTAAGTCATCTAGTGACAGTTGCATTGATTTCAATTGTTATCAAGTTTTTATTGTTTATTTTTTCTTTTCATAATTGTACTCTTTGTATTCTAGGCTGTCACAGTGCACAATGTGAAGAAAGAGAAAAACCGAAAGAGCGATAAATCCAAGTCTTCCGCAACCAACAGCAAACTGAAACCTCAGAAGAAGCCTTTTAAAAAAGGAGGAAGTGCAAAGAACGGCAACCCAAAAGCACAGTAATTTAGATTTTATGGAAGCTTGTAGTTTTTTTGAAACAACTCTTTTTAGTTGTTTAAAGTTTTGTAGTCGACGATTATTTTGCATATCTATTGTTATTCATTTTAGTATGTTTTTTAAAGATTTTATTCCATTGAAACATCAGATATCTCAAGTGATTATACATGAAATTACTTGTATTAATAGAGTAAACTTACAAAGATTTATTGCTAGTCAGCGTAGTCCTAGTTTTTGTCATAACTTATTCCGAAATAACGAAATTAGGCTGTGTTTAAACTTTAAAGTGAACTCTGTCAAGTCCTGTCGATTGAAATTTTACGCTGTAATTAAGTTGTATGTGCTCAAGTGGTAAGGAGCTCATTCTAAGAACGTATCCGGGAAATACCGAGTTTTATTCTCAAGATGAACAACGTATGGAAAATTTTGGATTTTTTGAGTATTAGTTGATTTATTTGTTAACTATAATTAAATACTTTATTTTTTGGACCCGTAGGTTTATGAGGAAATGAATAATTCAGAGATAATATCTGCTACTGCTATACTTTGTTTTTATCTTACGATAGTTATCACCAAAGGATATTCCCATTGACAGTTAACACCATCTTGCAAAATACTACTACTAGTAGAACCTCTGACGTGCGATTTACAATATATGAAAGTTTACTGTATAATTTATTACTTGAAGTTTAAGTGGCATTATTTAAATATAAAAATCTTTTATCCCTTAATATTAATATATGTGTACTCGTTTTATCTATGAAGATATTATTTAAACAATGTTTGTAAAATAAAACTATGAAGATATTATATATTGTAGGATATACTTCCTCCGTTTCTTTTTACTTGTCTTTTAGAATTACATTTAGCGTTTCTATTTAATTGTCCTTTTGGTATTTTTACCGGTATGATTTGTCAATTATACCTTTTGTCAATTACTCTTATCTTTTTCAATAAAACAAATTAACGCTATATATTTGGAAAATTAAATCTTTTTTATTTTTTTTGGAACATAACATATTAAATTTTGTTTTTTTTAACATAATATATTAAATTTATTAGAAAGAAAAAGTATGTGAAAAAAAAGAATTTATTGGTGGATTAAAACGAGGATATAATAGGAAGATAAAATGTAAATATACACTTCTTTAATTTGGTGTTACTATTCTAAAAAGATACGTAAAAAAGAAAAGAAACGGAGGGAGGGAGTATGATATATTGCAATAGATAACTTAAAAGCTTGGAAATGCATGTGGTGGAAATATGAAGAATATTTTTTTTTTATAAAGAATATGAAGAATATTTTATGAAGAATATTTTTTGAATGTGTGGTAATATGAAATTTGGTAGTTTAGTCAAACTTGATACATTTTTTGCCACTTTTATTTTTTTTATAAATGGCTTTTGACTATAAAAGAAAAAGAAGAAAATAAATGGCTTTTTGAGTATCCAAAAAAGAAAGAAAGAAATAAAATGGCTTTTGAGTAATTTGTAGCATCAGGTACTTTGAAATAACATGAATAACATTCATTTTTATACTCAAATTTAGTATATTGGAAATAAGAAAGATTACACTTTGAATTAAAATTTTCAAGTTTGAGTCCCACTTAAACTTTGAAAAGGAGGTAAGAATTAAACACTTAGCTCTATTTGGCAAAAATAGCTTATGGCTGATGGCTGATAGCTTATAGCTTATGGCTGATGACTGATAAGCTGATTGAAGTGTTTGGTAAAATTAGCGGTTCAACTGACTAATAAATGTAAAATGACAAAAAAGGGCATATAAAATCTTTTATAAAAAATCATTATTAAATCTATATCTAATTAATATTTAAGACACTTCAAATTTAGTTATTGAAATTTATTAATTTAATGTATCTTTTATATATTATTAATTTTTTTATATAGAATTAAATTTTATTCTTTGAAATTTTATTTAAATTTATTTTCATTTATATTATTATACTTTATATAAAAGATTAAACATTATATTGTTTAGGCTTTTATACAAATACATAAAAGATAGATCAAATGTACTTAAAAAAACCGTGACAATATAGGTACATGCATATTTTATAGTAATATAAATACATGAAAAATAAATCAAAAGTACTAAAATGAAGGGGTTATAATGATAATATAATTATGTACAATGCGTCATAAAATATTGTTATGGTAAATAACTTTTTTTTAATATTTATGTACAATTTTTTTTTTAAAAGGAGATATAACAATGACAAAAAAAAGTAAGCACAATATAATAAAAATAATAATGATAGACTAGCGTAAAAAAAATACAAAATTTTCCTATTTTATTTTAAATTGTAATAATATATTTTGAAAGATAAAAAAAATTTAAGATACTTTAATTATTAATGATTAATTATGTATTCTAATGCATTTTCTCCCATCTAGTTTAGTATATTAAAAACTAAGGACGTCATAGAACATAATGTAAACCATACAAATTAAAATATAGAAAGAGTATTTATTTTATTTCATAAGCATTGGAAGTAAAATGTAAAAAAAAATATTGGAAGCAAAGTAATGACGTTTTTTATTTTATATTATAATAAATTAAAAAGAGTAAAAATGGATTTTAAATAAAATGATAAGGGTAAAAATGGAAGAAAAGATGATAAGCTATAAGCTATAAGCTCATAAGCTATAAGTCAGTAAAATAAGCTATAAGTCAGTGTTGAAAAAACTGTTACCAAACAGGTCTTATAACTTATAAGCTATAAGACATAAACTATAAGTAAGTTTTATGGTCTTGCTAAACAGACCATTAACCACTTAAATGTTTTACTCCACTTTAACTAAATAATATGTATAATTTAATCATTTCTTTAAGACAAACTTTACTAAAACTGTAACGTCTCGAATTTAAATTTAAATAAATATATTTATCATTATTAATATTTTCAGTTGAATTAAAAAGACTTATAAACCATAGATAAACATATCTAATAAACTAACATAAATACTAATTTATTAACACTTGCATATTTCACCCTCAATTTTACTATTTCTTTTTATGATCAAATAGTCTAGTGGCTAGAAATTTCACCCTTTAGATGATAAATGAGATGGTCGGAGTTCGAACTCCGACCCCTGTATATTTAATGCATTGTCCTACTATTTTATTATGTCGCATTATTATTATTATTATTTTCAAATAACTTAATTGTAAAAATCACATATAAATATAGACAGAATAATGGAAGACATTCCGCACCTCAAATGTCTTAGTATCATTGAGATGTACTTTGTTTTCTTCTCTATAGACTACTAACCTGAGGTGTTATGTTATCTATACATTTGTTTCGAGATCTTATCTGTACTTAAAATTGGAACAATTAGAGATCTATCCATGTTATGTTATTTTTTGTTTTTATTATATCTTCTAAAAAATAATAGAATGCACAAGAACATACACATGTAACCTCTTCATGTATTCACAATCCGCAATTATTGCATCCAATTTGAGTTGGCAATATCTCGTGTTCTTCGCTCACCGTCTTCCTTATTCTTCCATCGATCAATCTTATGAATCATTCAATATAATAAATCTAACATTAAATTAATCAAAATTCTTTTTTTTTCCTCTGTTTCTTAAATCCATCGTTTTCATTATCATCATATAAAAATAATATACCCTTTTGAATTTCTTCATTACCCATTTCAAATTCTTCAAAAACATTCACAAAAATCAAAGAAAGATTCATTTTTTTATCTTTCTTCTATGTTGTCAAAATTTTCAAAATGCTTCAGTTTTGCCGCTTCAAGAGACTGGTTATACCGTCACTCGTTCACCGTCGCCGGTCTAAGATCGGTGGTGACTGATCTTGGCGACGGAACCACCATGCATTGTTGGATACCAAAATTACATAACCCATGTAAACCATCACTTGTTCTTGTTCATGGTTTTGGCGCCAATGCAATGTGGCAATATGGTGAATATCTTCGTCATTTCATCACACAGTTCAATTTGTATGTTCCTGATCTTCTTTTCTTTGGTGGATCGTTCACTTCAAGGCCAGAGAGGACTGAATCTTTTCAAGCTTTGTGTTTGATGAAGCTCATGGAGATTCATGGTGTTAATAGATTGAGCTTGGTTGGGATAAGCTATGGTGGATTTGTGGGGTATAGTTTGGCTGCTCAGTTTCCTGAGGTGATTGAGAAGTTGGTTTTGTGTTGTGCTGGTGTTTGTTTGGAGGAAATTGATATGAAAAATGGGTTGTTTAAGGTTTCTAGTTTGGGGGAAGCTTCTAGTATTTTGTTACCTCAAACTCCTGATAAGCTTAGGGAATTGATGAGGTTGTCTTTTGTTAGGCCTGCTAGGGTTGTTCCTTCTTGGTTCCTTGAAGATTTCATTCATGTATGTATGGATGCTTCTCTCTCTCTCTCTCTCTCTCTCTCTCTCTCTCTCTCTCTCTCTCTCTCTCTCTCTCTCTCTCTCTCTCTCTCTCTTTATATTCGAGTTCAAACTTTATGTAGCCCTGACACTTCAGATTGAAGACATATCTGATGTGAGACAGATACTGCCACGACACCTACACATTTTATAACATTTATTCACTTTTATTTTCTCAAATTATAAATTATTACGAATGTGTGCGCGTATGTGGTGTCTATATGTCAGTGTTGTGTCTTGTGTTTGTGGCGGAGTTTCATAGATCAAGATCAATTGGTTTATCACATTACTCCTATGATGATTTTGTCATATATGTGTTTATTAATTTGGACAGGTAATGTGCACAGATCACATTGAGCAGAAGAGAGAGTTGCTTGAGGCAATACTAAAAGATAGACAACTTTCCAACCTTCCAAAAATCAATAAGGTATATATCTATATCTTCTCACCCTGGGTTAGAAACAATAAAATATAGCCATTCTTGATTTTTAAACTATACCTTTAGCTTTCGACATAGTAGATATGGCTCGGTTGTCATTAATGGCTGACTACTGTCATAGTTCTGGATTGTGTTTGGATTTTCGGTTTGAATGAGATCTAGCTTATTTTACTATGTTGAAAGCTAAAGGTATAATTTTAAAATAAAAGTCATTCCACTGAGTAAAAAAGGGATTCTTTTGGTGAATTAACTCAATTAGTTTCTTTCAAATTTGAAACTGAAATCCAAATACATTTTTAGTTTGTATACTACAGTGTACTGGTTTTTTTTTATTTAAATAATTTTTTCCTTGATCACATCACATGAACACTTGGAATTCTAGGCCTGATACCTTGCTTATGTTGGATCCGGATGACCTATTGTAATAGAAGCATCTATTTAGAAACCGTAAACAATCCTGGCCGTTATTTTGACGGTCAAGGTTGAAAATTGTGCAACGCAGTTACTGCGGCAAATCCGTTTCTGTTTATGTTGGGCTTTATCATTTATGATAGTAATTCCTAAATATTTACATTATATCTTCTCATTTAGGATGCATTGATTTATACGCACACAAATCAACAAGTACATTACAATTTACATGATTCACCTTCTTTTGAATATTCACATCATTTTGGATTTTTATTGGAGCAGCCTACTCTAATCATGTGGGGAGAGCAAGATCAGGTATTCCCTCTGGAATTAGGCTACAGATTAAAAAGGTGATATTTCAATTTCACTTCGGTGAAAGTTCATTCATGTTGCTGCTTATAATTTGCATTGTATTAAACTAGTTAGCATGGACTTGTCCTTTCTTTGAAGCAGGCATATAGGTGAAAATACTCAAATGGTGATCATCAAGAATGCAGGACATGCATTGAACATTGAAAAGCCTAAAGAGTTTGCTAGGCACTTGAAATCATTCCTCATCAATGGAGAGTCGCGCCCTTCCTCGCCACCTTCTTTGAAAGAGCAAATCCAGAAGACATTTTCGTTCGATTTCAGTAAGTCATAGCACTTGTCTTCTTGACAAGCGCTTCAAGATGATGAAGATTTCAATTTCATAACTTTTCAGCTTCTACAACAAGAAGCTTAAACAATTAAAACATCCAATTTTCCGAATATCTCGGGAAGCAACATTTTTGTAAAGGGAATTACTACTTTTACTTGGTTGGTTAGCAAATGCTTAGTTTGACAAAGTTTAATTCTTCCCTTTTTGGTCATGCTTGGTGGCGAAGGAACTCCTTTGTTATTATTTTATAAAATTTCCGATTTATCCGACTTAAGTTGATTTTCAGAGGATATTATACATGGTACATACAAATCTACATTAAGCTCAAAATTAAGGAAACAATGTATAATACTTATTTTGTGCTATTGCAGTTAGGTATTGGTCAGGCTGGGGTGCTTTGGCATGGGGTATTGCTCTATTATTATTGGAGCCAATATTCGAAACCAAATTGTTTGTAATGCTTCTCATCATCTTTCTTCTAAATTTCTCTCTTTGTTTCCTCTTTCTTCATAGTACTTAGATAAGCCGAATAATAGCATCTGTCATTTGATGCAATGGAGAAGTTCTCTCAATTGTCAATCCTCAGTTAGAAGTAAAAGATCATCTCCATTTTTATAAATATGTTTGTTATAGTTTTGAAGTAAAGGATATAAAGAGACTTCTAAAATTCCATTAATAGACTACAAAACACTACTATTTTTTTTTTTTGACCAACAAAACACTACTATTTAAAAGGTAGGTTTAACACGGTTCGATCCCCCGCAACTGCGATCGGGAGGGGGCTGGAACCACTTGATGCCAGAAATGACCTCCGAACCAAATTCAACTGGTGGTGAAAAACCGAAAAAAAAAAAAGGTAGGTTTAACGTTGATGTATTTTTCATACTCATTTGAATTTTAGACCACTAATTAAGTTGGAGTAGATGCGCCCAATCTCCAAGTGATTTTGGGGTTCTATTTTTATGTAAGTAGTTAATTGGCAGCCCGCGTAGTAATTGGGCTAACCCTATAAAACCCATTCATACTTGTTGGGCCACCAAGTTCAATCTATTTGACAGTTCTAACCATTTGATACTTGGTATTCTGACGAATAAGAAAAAATTTCTTCTCCCCATGAGTCTTTTTTTTATTTTTATTTTCTTTCTCAAATATTCATTTTTGCTTTTGAATAAAAACTTCGGAACTTGTTTTTTTGAAGTTTTTCTAGTTCAAATTGAAAAAAATTGGGAAACACATTTCAAAGTTTTCATTCAAGGAAAAAAAGATATATATGAAAATGTGTTTAAAAGTCAAATTTTTGACGAATAATATGATTCATACACTTTATAAGGCGTTACTCATAACAAGAAGGTTCTTGCATCCATTCAAAATAAACACAATGATTGCAACACATTAAATGATGTTTTTACAAGATTCTATTTATTTTAAAATTTTATATGTTTCAAAACAAAATGAGATCATGATTTATTTTAAACAGATTTAACTCAGATTTTAAACGAGATTATGACTATTGCGTTATATTTTGATCACTTGTTTGAATCCAATTAATGTAATATTTTTTTTTTTGAATGACAAAGATAAATTTAGGCTATGTTTGGCCCTACTTTTTTAAGGTTTAAAAGTCACTTTAAGCTTAAAGTTGAAAATATGAAATTTAAAGTTAAAGTAGAAGTTGTTTGGTATTTTATTATTTTTTTCAACTTAATTAGTACTTTTAAGTTACAATCTGTTTGGTGAAATATTTCTAAAAAAAATTATATTCAAATATAAATTTATCATAAATAACATGAAATTCATACTTTTTTAATAAAAATGCATAAATTATTTTATGAAACATTATCATAAATTAAATTCAAAGAGTTTAAAAAAATAATCCATAACTAAAAATATAAATCATCACAATCTTAAACGATTTTGTCTTCCAACAATCTAATGGCTATTTGATTTCTAGCTCTATCCATATAGCTCCCATCTTGTACTCTTCTAAGATTGTATGAACTCATATCCTCATTAATATTTCTTTCTTCTTCGCGCTCGGGTATATGCCCATGAATATGATCACACTTGTTAAATTCCACATCTTCAACACCACATATTCGAATGAAGTTATGGAGCGCTGTTGTTGCAACTATAATCTTTTGTTGTTTGATTAGTGGAAATGGTCTCATATCACATAAGATATGCCACCTTTTCTTCCAAACACCAATTGTTCTTTCAATGACATTTCTCAATGAAGAATGTGCATGATTGAATACTTCACGTATACCTTCTGCTGGACTTCCATCTCTAAAATCAGGAATATGATATCTTTCACCTTTATATGGTGATAAATATCCTTTCATGTTTGGGTATCCAGCATCAACCAAATAGTACTTTCCTATAAATATTTAAAACAAAAGTTATAGTTAGTTTATATAAAAAATGATTATGATAAATATATAAATGATAAATTTTATTTATAAATTAAATATTAGTCATACCTTCAGGAGGATGAGGGAAAACACTTTTCATTTCTTCAATAACTGACGAAAGAATACGAGTGTCATGTGCAGTACCAGGCCAACCAACAACAACAAAAGTGATTAACATATCAAAGTTACACACTAACATGACGTTCTGTGTTGGATATCCCTTTCTGCCAATATAGCGAATTTGATCATTAGTGGGAACAATGGCAGGAATATGTGTTCCATCTATAGCACCGATGCATCCTTCAAAGTATGGCCAATACCTTCGATCATCCTTGATTTTGGATGGAATTTCTACAAAGTTAAAATCTGGAGGTCTCACAATTTCTTTTGCTAGTAAACATAAACTGTCTAGAACTTCAGCAAACTTCCTACTTACGGTCTCTCCTGACTTTCCAAATTTATTTTGAATATTTCGATTAGTTTCACTGTGCGCACAACACCAAAGAAACATAGCAAGTGCCTCCAATGATGTCATTTCTTTAGATGGATGTAACCATCCCTTGCTCACTAATAATTTTTCAAGTTTCAATATAGCATGAGTTTCCATTCTAAACATGTTATAACTTTCACCTGGGGTGTTAAGAGTTTCTCGAACCCAAGTCCATCCATGAGAATAAAGAAATCTATTACCTTGCTTCAATAGGTACTTCATATAATAGTCATATGCAATTATTGCTGCCCCATAACATATTTTATAAAACATGTATTTTCTTTTTTTAACTTTTCTCGAATGCACATTGATTTGATTCGAAGACATCTTTTTTTAACTATTCATTAGGGAGTTTGTTGCTACTAGTTAAGGCTATTGGTTTTATATGTGAAGCATGGATCATCATGTTTCATGAGATTTTATTGCTATTTCTTCTACTGATTTAGGTATGTCTTATAATTATTATTAATTCATTCATAGAACATAATAGATGATAAAGAACAAATAGACAAAAAATAATCATATAGAAACTAAGGTAAAAAAACAAAATCTGAATGATGTACAAAGGGGAATAAATGACAGAGTAAAAAAAATTAAACTAAACACTAAAGGACAAAAAATTATAAAGTGCCATGAATTAACAAATGAAAAGAAATTTCATACCTGCAACTGCAAGTCTGCAACTTTGCAGGCGGCGTGAGGGTTTTGTTTGGTAGTGGGTGTAAGGAAAAATTATAATAATATATATATATATATCAATGAGAACCTGTAAATATGGTAAGAAATTTTAGCGGGAACAGTTTACTGAAATAAAACGAGAGCGGGAACAGTGCCAGAAAAATAAAATAAAATATAAATTGACATACACGGGAATCGATGAGTGGTCATGTAAAAGAAACCACCGAATAAGTTGGTTTAAAGTTGGTTTTTACTTCTTTTTTTTTAAGTCACTTATATTGTGTTTTCTTCATTATAAAAAAGACACTTTTTACTTTTAGCACTTTATCAAAATTATGTTTGGCCCTACTTTCACTTAAAAGAAGTAGTAAAGTAGAAAATAAGTGAGGCCAAACACTACCTTATTATATACGAAAAAGATAGCAGTATAAACAAGAGAAACAACAAAATAAAATAAGGAAGTGCATTAGAAATATACTCTCAAAACTACTACCACCTGAACCAAGACACCTGACAAAGGGGAAAAATATGATGAAGAGAAGACCGACAAAGAACAGGCCGATCACCACCAAGAAGCAACGAGACCCACAACCAGCAGATCACCTACTGCTATCGGTTTCAACACAAGATAAGTTGCACCTCCCACTCATTGAAGGAGCAGGTGATATCAGGAGTTTTAGCCATATACCACTTCCACGATGAAAGTTTCACCTTATCCACCAAAGAATCGACAGAAACAGTTCCTTTCGCAAAGATGACATCATTCTGAGAGTTCCAGATAGTCCAAACAGTAACATGCCAAATTAACAATCACCCTAGCCTATTCTTTCTACCCCTCCCAAAGCCTATAAAACCTTGAAAAACACTACTAATACTTACGGAAGACACAAACTGAAAACTCAACCACCTCAAGATAGAATACCAAACCGGAGAAACAAAAACACAAGTAACGAGAAGGTGATCAACCGCTTCGATTGAAAATCCACAAAAGGCAAAAATTAATTAATGTAATTGAATTATGAGTTTTCGACGTTCTTTCAATATGCTTGATTCTAAGAATTAAAACCACGCGAACTCACGTTGAAAATTGGCCATCACAAAATCGAGGATGCCATGGATCATTGACGGTCAGAAGAAGGGTACTTAGACATGTATTAACACTCTTAATCTCTCTCTCTCTCTCTCTCTCTCTCTCTCTCTCTCTCTCTCTCTCTTCAATTACACACATAGCCAGGATATTAAAACAGCAATGCTGATATTTGAATTAATAACCCAAACTTGCACCTTGGTTTTCTTAGTAATAATATAATCAAATTGAGTCATCTTAGTATATTTTGTGTTAAATTTTGTCTATTTTCTAATGGTTTATGTTTCACCTCAAATCGATGTGTTTAGAATAAGTTTTGGGCAATTTACTAACAAAAAATTATATGAAATTAAGGTTAATTCTTCTTTTTCTAAATTTCTAACCCAAACCATTGATTTCCATGAGTTTAGCCTAACTTCCAATAACTTTATTAAAAATCCAAAATCAACACATACAAGAATAATATTAAAATCTAACTCTATCTGTAATTTCTATATTCATCTAATTTCTTTCATTTTCTGTAATACTCCCCTAACTTAATAAGTTCTCTATGAAAACCATCTTAATCATTGCTAGCATTCCCATTCATCCCTTCATTGTAACCCATGACATTCGTCCTCAATTTCAAACCCGATATTAAGAATTGATAGCCGAGTTAAAGATTTAACCTTAGTCTTGGAATCATCATCATCATCATCATTTGTTGATGTAATATCAATGTTTAAGTACGTTGCGTCCTAAAAAAAGTTACAAAAAATAATGTTACAATTTAAATGTGCATATTATAGTTTGGATTTTACAATTTGGTGTTTAGGATTTAGAGTTTAGGGTTTAAAGTTTAGGGGTTTTGGATTTCGGGTTTGAATTTTGTGGTTTGGATCTTAGGGTTTGGGGTTTTGGATTTGAAGTTTGTAGTTTATAATTTAGTGTTTGAGGGTTTAAAATTTGGTGTTTAGGGTTTGGAATTTCGGGTTAAGGTTTTGGATTTGGGGTTTAGAGTTTGTGATTTAGGGTTTTAAGTTTAGGGGTTTGGATTTTGTGGTTTGGAGTTTAATGTTGGTGGTTTTGAATTTGAAGTTTGTGATTTAGAATTAATGGTTTGAGGGTTTAAAATTTGGTGTTTGGTGTTTAGGGTTTAAAATTTGGGATTTGAAGTTTAGGCTGAATATTTGGGGCTTGGGTATTAAGAGTTAGGCGTTTAGGGTTATGATTTGGGGTATAAAGACTAGGGTTCGACGTTTGGAGTTTATATTGTACACAAACCCTTAAATCCAAACCCCAAAGGGAATACCACAAACTGCAAACCCAAAATATATAACTCGAAATGTGAAACCCTAAATTTCCAACCCCAAATCCACAAACGCTACCCTAAACTCCAAATTCTTAACCTCTCAAATGCAAATAATAAACTTCAAATTCACAAACTTCAAACAAGTAACCCTAAATCCTATACTCAAAAACCTAAAACCCATACTCTAAACTTCAAATCACATACATTAAACTATAAAATCAAGCCAGAAAACCTAAAGTCAAACTCTAAATCAAAAATCAAACTCCAAAATCAAAATCCTAAATTGCAAACCCTAAACATGTAACCCCAATTTTTTTAACCTGAAACGCTAAACCCTAAACCCAAAACTCAAGCTCTGAACTTCATACCCTTTTATTTTCTACTCAAAGAATTATTATATCTTCTGTCTCACATCTCTTTTCATCTCTCTCTCTCTCTCTCTCTCTCTCTCTCTCTCTCTCTCTACAAGAAATATGAAATACAAAGTTGCTGCGAAATACACTACAAGAAATTCCTTTATTAGCCACAAATAGTTACCCACGACTTTATTGCTATGGATAATTTTAAAAGTAACGACGACTTACCCACGACTAAGCCATCTATAATTTTTTTAATTGTTTCCTACAACTTACCCACGGTGTAACCGTCTGTATAATATTTATAACCATTTTTTTGTCAGGTTTGTCTAATGACTAAAAAATTCACTATTAAGATGGATAAGTGAAGTGTTAAGAATTTGAATTTCAGTCCTACATATAAAATGTGATTTCATTATCAAATGAGTTAAACTCACGAAACATATTTAAGCGTGTATGTTTTAACATTAAAAAAAGAGAAAATCTTAAGTGAAGTCGAACGTAACATCACACTCTTAGAATCAACCAATCACAAAATTTAAATAATTAACTAATTAATAAAATAGGAAAAAAATATTTAACCTCATCCATTAAAAAAAATATATATACATTTTTCAAAAAAAAAAAAACACAAAGAATGCAAAAAGAAAAACTTGGTTCCCACGAATTTACTTGTTCCATATTCTTCCTCTTCTGAGAAAAACAAAAACACAAGAATAGTGAGGTCTGTTTTTGTTTTTGGTCCTCATCATCATCATATAATTGCACGGACATGACAATCAAATTGGATGCCCGACCTTAATAATTGAACGATTTGCACGAGTAGAAAACGTGGGGTTGTTAGAACACATGTTGCAATGGTTGTGAAAAAAAAAAACTAGAATGGTTGATCAAGAAGAGGAAGAAGATAGAACAAGTTTAAATTCGTGGGAACCAAGTTTTTTTTTTTTTTTTTGCGTTCTTTGAGTTTGTTTTTTTTGGAAAAGTGTATATTTTTTTTAACGGATGAGGTTAAAATTTTTTTTTCCTATTTTATTAATTAGTTTTTTTTTTTTTTTTTTTTTTTTTGTAAAAGTGTATATTTTGTTTTAATGGATGAGGTTAAATCTTTTTTTTTTCCTATTTTATTAATTAGTTAATTATTTAAAATTTTGTGATTAGTTGATTCTAAGAGTATGATGTTACGTTCGACTTCACCTAAGATTTTCTCTAAAATAAATTGAATTAAGAGCAAATTACACTAACCACGCTTGAAATATGTTAAAACTAGTATGGACACCCGTGCCAAGCACGGGTTAGAATTTTTTTTTTTCATCAATAAAAAAGTGCTTGTCATATACTATCTCTGTCCCATTTTATAAGAAATATTTTGACTAAATATACACTATTTATATGTTTTGATTTAACCTCATTTTTCTAAAAATATATAAATGTAAATATTATCATATAAGATCTTGTTTGATTTGTTTCGATGAGTATTTTCTAAATATCAAATTTCTATATTTTTTCTAATACACAATTAAAGATATTCGTAATTAAAATTATGCATTGGCATACGTGCAATACTCAAAGAATTCTTATATTTTGGGACGGAGGTAGTATATATATATATATATATGAGTCGGGATCAAATGACACCAATATGTCAAACTTAGTAATATGAAATATTCAATAATTTTTTTCCGAATAATCATATTAGGAAATCAACTGTTGGATTTAAAGATACTAATACATAGAATAGATCATGTCTAAAAAATATATCGTTAATCATAAATCATTTGATACTTCAATGAGATACATCGAAATTAACGTCTTAGAAACTTTCAAAAAATGAGTTCATTTTAATGTTTCTCATTGACATATTAAATGATTTTCAATTAATGTTATATTTTATAGACATGATTTATGATATAATATTTTCAATCAAACAGCCAATTTTGTAGAGTTATCGGAGGTGTCATATTACTAAGATTGACACATTTGTGTCATTTCATCTCGTCTCTCTCTCTCTCTCTCTCTCTCTCTCTCTCTCTCTCTCTCTCTCTCTCTCTCTCTCTCTCTCTCTCTCTCTCTCTCTCTCTCTCTCTCTCTCTCTCTCTCTCTCTCTCTCTCTCTCTCTCTCTCTCTCTCTCTCTCTCTCTCTCTCTCTCTCTCTCTCTGAAGTGTGGAAAGTTGAGACTTTGAACCGTGTCATATATGAGTTAGCTTTTGTTCATAAAAATATAATAATTTTAGACTTCAATGTATACATATATGAATTTTTCTTTTTTTTTTTCATAAAAAAATCAATAAATATATCAATTGGGGTTTGTTCTAATGGAAGAGTGTAATCTTTTATGGGGTGAAGAACTCAATCAAGATCATCTAACCTTAAGTCTTGTATCTTGATTATTAGCTAAAAAATATTATATATGATCTAATGGAATGAACTAAATCAAGTCAGTGTAAAAAGTAAATCAATTGAAACCAAAATCTTAAATCTCACATCTTAATTATTTTTTGTAGAGATTCAATTAAAATATTCAAAGAGACATAGTTTAACAAAAGAGTGGTGATCTCTTAAAGTGTAAAAAACTAAACTAAACTCGCGTTATTGTTACAATTAAAATATTAAAAGAAATTTGATTAAACAAATGATGGTTAATCTCTTACGGTGAGAAGATTTAAATCAGACCGGTGTAAAGAGTAAAACAAATGAGACCATAATCCTATGTCTCAATTCTTAATTATTTTGGTAAAAAACTCGATTAAAATCTCAAAATAAATTCTATCTAACAAAAGAGAGTAATTTCTTACAGTGTGGAAAAATTAAATTACACATGTGTAAAAAGTAAAGCAATTTTAACCATAACATTAGGCCTTACATCTCAATTATTCTCTTAAAATGTTCAATTAAAAATTTCAAGTGAGATATGATTTAACAAAAGAGTGTAATATCTTATAGAGTGAAGAACTAAATAAAGTCCGTGTAAAAAGTAAATTAATTGAGTTCATAACCTTGGATCTTGCCTCTTAATTATTATTATTATAAAAACTTCAATTAAAATATCAAGTAAAATTTATGCTAACAGATCGGAAGATGGTAATTTCTTAAGGTGTGAAGATTTAAATAAAGCCCGTGCAAAAAGTAAGACAATTGAGACCATATTCTTAGGTTTAGCGTCGTAATTCTTATTTTTTAAGTTCAGTTAAAATTTCAAGAGGGATTTGATGTAATAGAAAAGAGTAATTTCTTACGGTGTGAAGAACTAAATTAAACATGCGTAAAAAGTAAAACAATTAGGTCTCGCAACTTAGTTATTTTTCTAAAAATTTAATTAAGATATCAAAAGGGATTTGATCTAACAAAAAAGGGTAATGTCTTGCATGTTGAAGAACTAATTTAAGCCCGTGTAAAAAGTAAATTAATTGACACTATAATCTTAGGTCTCGCCTCTTTATAATATTTGTTAACAATTAAACTAAAATTTCAAAAGAGATTTAATCTCATAGAAAAGAATAATTTCTTACGGTGTGAAAGACTAATCAATCTCATATAATAAGAAAACAACTTTGACCATAACCTTAAGCCGCATAACTTAATTATTTTTATAAAATGTTCAAGTAAAATATTTAAAGAGATCTGATCCAACGGAAGAGGTTAATCTCTTACGACTTGAAGAACTAAATGAAGACCGTGTAAAAAGTAAAACAATTGATATCATAACATAAGGTCTCAACTCTTAATTATTTTTGCAAAAGCTTCAATTAAAATATCCAGATAAATTTTGTTATAACCGAAGTTGATGATCTCTTAAAGATTGAAGAAATAAATAAAGTCGTCAAAAGTAAAACAATTGCGACGATGTTCTTAGGCTTATAGTATGAAGAACTAAATCAAACACGTGCAATGTACAAAACAAATTGGACCATAACCTTAGGTCTCACATCTTAATCATTTTTGTAAAATGTTCAATTAAAATATTCAAAATATCTGATCTAACTGAAGAGGGTAATTTCTAACTACGTGAAGAACTAAATCAAGCTCATGTAAAATGTAAAGCAATTCAGATCATAAACTGGTAATCTCTTACGATATGAAGAAATAAATAAAGCAAGTGGTAAAAGTATAACAATCGAAACCATATTCTTAAGTCCACGTCTTAATTATTTTTTTTAAAAAGTTCAATTAAATTTTCAAGAGGATTTTTTTTTGAAACAATTTCAAGAGGGATTTGATATAGAAAAATGTAATTTCTTACGGTGTGAATAACTAAATAAAACTCATGTAAAAAATTAAACAATTGAGACCATGACCTTACATCTTAATTATTTTTGAAAAAATTTCAATTAAAATGTCAAAAGGATTTGATCTAACAAAAGAAGGTAATTTTTTACAGTGTGAAGAACTAAATCAAGACCGTGTAAAAAATAAAACAATTGAAACTACTCCAATTTTAGGTCTCAAGTCTCAATTATCTTTGTAAAATGTTTGATCAAAATTTCAACAAATTTTTTATCTTAGGTTTCATCTCAAGTCTTAATTATTTATTTTGTTATCATAATCCCAATATGTATCAATAACTCATCCTAATCCTAATTGTTTGTTTTTTTGAGTTAAGATAAATTTAAGTGTGATGCATCGTTGTTTATTTTTTTTTGGCTTTGCTAATTCTGTACTTTTTCATTTTTAAGTTAAAATAAATTTAAGTCAAATTGATCAGAAGTTACATTGTTTGTTTTATTGAGTTATGCTAATTCTCATTGTTTATTTTTTTCAGTTATTTTTTTTATTTTTTTCTTTTTTGAGTTAAGATAAATTTAAGTCAAGTCAAATTGATATGAAGCTATGATCCATCATTTTTTTTTGAGTTATGCTAATCCTCTATATTATTTATTTTTTTGAGTTACTTATTTTGTTATGCTAATCCTCTATATTATTTTTTTGAGTTATTTATTTTGTTATGCTAATCTTAATATATAATCGATCAAAACAAATTTGATTTGTTATGAATTGTTCTAGTTTTTTGTTTGTTATAATTTATTCATAGTTTTTCGTTATAATAGATTCATGGATTTGGTAAATAATGAAAATAATTTAAATTAAAATATTTTCTTGTTATTGGGAATCAAACATAAAATCTAAAATAAACACCGATGCATGGGTGATCGTATTCGAACCAATTCAAAAGTAAAATCGCAAACCGAACCAATTCAAACCGCAAACCGAAACAAATTTATTTTTTTTAAAAAGATTAACATGACTTAAAAAAATTGTGTATAGCTTGAGGATTAGCATAACAAATAAATAATTTAAAACACAAATAATTTAAATTTGTAATCTATTTTAGATTTTTTGGGTTTTTTTTCCTCTATATTAAGATGTTGAGTTTATATATTTTTATTTGTCTATTTATCTCATTCAAATTTGTTTCTTCCATAGAGAAAATATATAAATTTGTTTCTTCCAATTAAGAAATCATGATGGCACCAAAATAAGGTAATATTTTCGAAATTGATTCAGAGAAAGAGTGATGTAGCATAATTACGCGAATCATTTATATTTGGTTTGTCTGAGATGTGAACCGGGGCGACAACAAAAACAAACGGTTTATAAATTTGAATTAAATTTATCTTAACTAAAAAAAATAAAATTAACATCACTAAATAAAAAAAATAATCGTGTATCATAGCTTGAGGATTAGGATGACAAGTAAATAACTCAAAACACAATGTAGAATAACATATGATTTTAAATAAATAATTAAATATAGATTAATTCGAAAAAGAAAATAGGATTAGCATCACTATTTGTTTTTTTAGTGATGTTAATCCTCTTTTTTTTTTGAATTATTTATTTTGTACGATAAAAAAATTAAATTGAAATTAAAATATTTTGTTGTTAGTGGGAATCGAATCATGTTCCTTTAGGTTGTACATAAATGACACGTAGACGCCACTTTGGATTAAAATATTTAAAATAATGCCACTTGTACATTTGTTCCTTGAGAAACAACGTGAGGATGCCAAATGTACTTTTTACTTTGAATAAGTCAAATAATAATAGCATGGATAGATATCCGTCACACCCCCTCTATTTTTAGACAAGACACTAACCTCCCCCACTTAATATTAACATACTCCCTCCGGCCTTTTTTATAAGAGAAGTAATGTATCTAGTCTATATTTAAGACTAGATACATGACTTTTTCAATGAACCTAAAAAGCAACTTTTGCTTATAAAAAAGACCGGAGGGAGTAAACACTAACCTCCCCTGCACAAATTTCAATGTCATAAACATCCCTTGACTATCATAACACCGTTTGCTTCCGTTAAGTCCCCCTTCCACACCCATTAAGTTCCCTTCATCTGGTGTCACGTTTGGGGATGATTTTTTCCTTTCATTTCTTACACCCACTAAGTTCTCTTCCACTTCCATTATTGTCTCTATTATAAACCAATTGATATGTGCAATATGGAATTGTCATATATACCGATCTTTAGATTCAAATGCATCTTAAACCAAGTTGCTGTCATGGCAACAAGCACATGAGGTTTTTTCTGGATTTAAGAAATTGACGCCAATATTAATCCAACCGAAAGGTCATTAAAATCATGTTGTTCTACACAAACTCACTTTGTATTTTTGTAGGGCAAATATTACAAACATATATACCCAACAAAAAAGCAAAAGAAGATGCAAAACAGTTTTAAAGAAATCAAAGACAAATGATAGAATCTAGAATTTGTTTCAATTCATTTATGGAAAAACGCAAACAATGAGAGAGTGCAGTTCTAATATTTTCAGGGCAAGGTGTCGTAGGAATATTAGTAACCATGTGTTAACGGTGTTAACTTGAGGGGAGGTGAGTGTTTTTTCAAAATTAGAGGGGGTGTTTGTGTTGTTTAGTTAAACCTCAAGGGAGGTCAATGTAATTTTCCCTTGAATTAAATATGTGTATGTTTTAAGTGGTAACTACCTAAGATTTTCTCTAAAAAATTTTTTGAATTAAATATGTGAATTAAATATCTGCTTCTCGACGAACCCTCTCTCAGTCTCCCTCTCGACGAACCCTCACCGTCAAGAACGAAGACCCACTTCTCGTCTCTTCTCCGGTAAGGTATTTATGTATTCCTCTTTTAAAGATTCATCAAGAAAATATATGAATTTAAGTGAAGTTTAAGAATCCTTGCTTTGATTTGGTATGGTTTTTAAAGATTTTGAGCAATCTAAAATAAAGTGTTTTTGTTGATGGTTAAGAGAATTAGTATCAAATTGATTATCATGTTAACATGTATGTGCTTTTCTAAAGCTTTGTATTGGGTTTGTTTTAGTTTCTTTGTATGTTGTTTTGATGTAGCGGTGGTGATTTTATGTCTATGTTGAGTTTTTTAGCCGGTGGAGATTTGATTGGTCTACTTCTTCTATGGTCGTTGGCATCTTTTCTTTGAAGATGAGTTTGATACTTTGGCAACAACGAGAACGATACAACTAAGGGTCAGAGTAGCCTCTATTCATCCTTAAAAGAAGAGGAATTGGTGGAAGATAAGAAATTTGATTGAATGATGAATCGATGTAAACTTTGGTGGCTCTAGAATAATGGAGTAGCCTATCTAGATTGATGTATATTTATGGATTGATGTTGGTAGATTCATAGGATGAAGAAGATTCTAATTGTAAACATTCATACAATTATTTATGTCAAACTTGATTGAAGTTATATAAAAATTTTGGTCTATTTTTGCTTTTGTTGAATAGTGAATGTGACATGAATTATATAATTATTATGACAAAAAAGAGATATATATATATATATATATATATATATATATATATATATATATATATATATATATATATATATATATATATAATATGTCGCTATAGTAAAAAAAGTACGAATCAAATCAAATAGGTTACAAATGTCTAAGTTGTGGGTAAAACTGTCCTTAAAAAGGTCAATGTTATAGATGACTTTGTGTGGGTAAATCAAGACAAATAAGTTATTATTAAAAAAATGTTTACCCACAAATTACCCATGGTGTACCTGATGGTAAATTATAGATGGTTTTTTGGCCATGGGTAAAAATTACCAACGAGGCTTTTTCCCACCACATTGTGGTCGTGGGTAATTTTTCACTAATTCAATATTACTCACGGCTTTTATCATTTACAGACGGCTTTTTCTGTGAGTAATAACAGAATTTCTTGTAGTGATATTTTTTCGCAGCGAAAAAATTGTCGCTGCATGTCGTTAGCATAAGTGTCGTTGCAAAATGTCTTGCGAGGACAATTAATGTCGCTGCCATAACTAATATTTTGCAGCAACAATTAATGTCGCTGGCATACAGCAATTAATGTCGCTGACATAACTAGTATTTTTAGTAACAACAATTATTGTCGCTGGCAAAAAAAGTGTTTTTCCCAACGGAAAAATTGTTGTTGCATGCCGTTGCAAAAAGTTTTGGTCGCTGACATAACTAGTGTTTGTCAATAATTCAAATATTAATTTAATCTCCCATGAAATAAGATATTAGGAATTTACGTTCAATATCAACAATTTACTGGTAAATTTTATTTATCAGTTATGTCACTACGAGAAATCATGTTATTACTCACAGAAAAAGCCGTCTGTAATTGATAAAAGCCGTGGGTAATTTTGAATTAGTGACAAATTACCCACGACCACAATGTGGTGGGAAAAAGCCTCGTTGGTAATTACCCACGGCCAAAAAACCATCTATAATTTACAGTCAGCTACACTATGGATAATTTGTGGGTAGGCATTTTTTTAATAATAACTTATTTGTCTTGATTTACCCACTCAAAGCCATCTATAAAATTGGCCTTTTTAAGGACAGTTTTACCCACAACTTAGACATTTGTAACATATTTGATTTGATTCGTATTTTTTTTACTATAGCGACATATTTTATATATATATATATATATATATATATATATATATATATTTTATATATATATATTTTATATATATATATATATATATATTTTATATATATATCTTTTTTTTGTCATAATAATTATATAATTCATGTCACATTCACTATTCAACAAAAGCAAAAATAGACCAAAATTTTTATATAATTTCAATCAAGTTTGACATAAATAATTGTATGAATGTTTACAATTAGAATCTCCTTCATTCTATGAATCTACCAACATCAATCCATAAATATACATCAATCTAGATAGACTACTCCATTATTCTAGAGCCACCAAAGTTTACATCGATCCATCATTCAATCAAATTTCTTATCTTCCACCAATTCCTCTTCTTTTAAGGATGAATAGAGGCTACTCTGACCCTTAGTTGTATCGTTCTCGTTGTTGCCAAAATATCAAACTCATCTTCAAAGAAAAGATGCCAACGACCATAGAAGAAGTAGACCAATCAAAGTTCCACGGGCTAAAAAACTCAACATAGACATAAAATCACCACCGCTACATCAAAACAACATACAAAGAAACTAAAACAAACCCAATACAAAGCTTTAGAAAAGCACATACATGTTAACATGATAATCAATTTGATAATAATTCTCTTAACCATCAACAAAAACACTTTATTTTAGATTGCTCAAAATCTTTAAAAACCATACCAAATCAAAGCAAGGATTCTTAAACTTCACTTAAATTCATATATTTTCTTGATGAATCTTTAAAAGAGGAATACATAAATACCTTACCGGAGAGGAGACGAGAAGTGGGTCTTCGTTCTTGACGGTGAGGGTTCGTCGAGAGGGAGACTGAGAGAGGGTTTGTTGAGAAGCAGATATTTAATTCACATATTTAATTCAAATTTTTTTCGAGAAAATCTTAGGTGAAGTCGAACGTAACATCATACACTTTGAATTAACCAATCACAAAATTTTAAATAATTAACTAATTAATAAAATAGGAAAAAAAAAGATTTAACCACATCCATTAAAAAAATATATACACTTTTCCAAAAAAAAAAACTAATTAATAAAATAGGAAAAAAAAAAGATTTAACCTCATCCATTAAAAAAAATATACACTTTTCCAAAAAAAAAACCTAATTAATAAAATAGGAAAAAAAAATTTAACCTCATCCATTAAAAAAAATATACACTTTTCCAAAAAAAAAAAAAAAACACAAAGAACCCAAAAAAAAAAAAAAAAACTTGGTTCCTACGAATTTAAACTTTTTCCATCTTCTTCCTCTTCTTGATCAACTATTCTAGTTTTTTTTTGTCACAACCATTGCAACATGTGTTATAACAACCCCACGTTTTCTACTCGTGCAATATCGTTCAATTATTAAGGTTGGACATCCAATTTGATTGTCATGTCCGTGCAATTATATGATGATGATGAGGACCAAAAACAAAAATAGACCTCACTATTCTTGTGTTTTTGTTTTTCTCAGAAGAGGAAGAAGATGGAACAAGTAAATTCGTGGGAACCAAATTTTTCTTTTTGCGTTCTTTGTGTTTTTTTTTTTTTTGGAAAAGTGTATATTTTTTTTAATGGATGAGGTTAAATATTATTTTCCTATTTTATTAATTAGTTAATTATTTAAAATTTTGTGATTGGTTGATTCTAAGAGTGTGATGTTACGTTCGACTTCACTTAAGATTTTATCTTTTTTTTAATGTTAAAACATACACGCTTAAATATGTTTCGTGAGTTTAACTCATTTGATAATGAAATCACATTTTATATGTAGGACTGAAATTCAAATTCTTAACACTTCACTTATCCATCTTAATAGTGAATTTTTTAGTCATTAGACAAACCTGACAAAAAAATGGTTATAAATATTATACAGACGGTTATACCGTGGGTAAGTTGTGGGAAACAATTAAAAAATTATAGATGGCTTAGTCGTGGGTAAGTCGCTGTTACTTATAAAATTATCCATAGCTATAAAGTCGTGGGTAACTATTCGTGGCTAATAAAAGAATTTCTTGTAGTGTGTTTCTCGTTCAATTTTTTTTTTTTAATCAGCAAATTTTATTTATACAAAATTAAAATACAAAGAACCATAATACAAATTACAAGTCATTTAGATCGTAACAAAACCAAGTGGCCATCACATAATATCAAAACATTAAATTAGAAAACACAAAAGAGCAACATTATTTTGAATGTTTATCACTTAATCCTTTAAGAACACCACAAAAAATTCTAAGACACTGATGACTTGATTGCTTGCCCCTTGTTCTCCGTTGTTCATCATCTTCTTTCATAGTCTTCACACTTTTCTTGAATTGCGTCGGTATTCTTCAAAACTTTTTAATAATAGATACCTTCTCGTCGTAGTCTTTTTTATTGAAATTCTACTCAACCTTTAATAAGGTTATGTGTGGAACAAAGTGAGAGAATTCATTTTGAAATGGAAAATTATATAATTTGATGAATAATGATGACATGATGGAGAACTGGATCAGTTAAATTTTGGAGAGATCAAGTGATTAAATTTTGAGCAATGAACAAAAGAGAAAGAAAAGCGTTGGATGAATAGTAATCTACAATATAGAAAGTTTGCAATATTAATATATGATCAAAGTGGATGAATTTATAGCTATTCTATTAGTAAATAGATTTGATTGAATAACAAATATTCCAAAATACATGGGAAATAAAATAATTAATGAATTATATTTACTCAATTAACCGTCACACTACATGATTATCTCAATAGTTATAGTGGATATGTATGGAGTGCTACCGTCAAATTTTAAAAAAAATAAAACAAACCACTATTTTTTTAATCCAAATAAACTTAATTAATTAATCTACTTCTAATAATATATTAAAATTGATAACTACGATATTTACTAATCTGTTGAGAAAAAAATTAACTTACAACAACAACTTAAATTAGTTGCTGCTATACGTATATTTTTGTCAACAATTTGAAATTTTTTTGTACTCTCTCTCTCTCTCTCTCTCTCTCTCTCTCTCTCTCTCTCTCTCTCTCTCTCTCTCTCTCTCTCTCTCTCTCTCTCTCTCTCTCTCTCTCTCTCTCTCTCTCTCTCTCTCTCTGGTATTTTGTATTTAAAATATGGCCCTGTTTGGTAAAAAATAACGGTTAACTGATAAGCTAGCTGATAGCGGATGTGATAAGCTAACTTATAGCTGATAAGCTAGCTGGTAGAGGATACGATTAGCTAGCTTATAGCTTATAAGCTAGCTTGTTAAGTTTGTAATGTTTGATAAAATTAACTGTTGAACCAACTTATAAGTATGAAATGACATAAAAATAAAATATTTAATTAATATATAGTTTTCTCATGTAGGATGATAGGGACAAAATTGGAAGAAAAGATGATAAACTATAAGCTCAAAAGCTAATTGAAATAGCATCTGGAAAATAAGCTATAAGTTCGTAGTGAAAAACAGTTACCAAACAGAGTTTTTTTTTGTCATATGAGCTTATAAGCTATAAGCTATAAGCTCAAATTGAGGTCTTACCAAACAGAGCTATTTTAAATTAAAATCAATTATAAAGGGTAAAAATGAGTTTTTGTTTATATAATAAGGATAAAAGTGGAAGAAAACATGATAAGTTATAAGCTCATAAGCTACGTGAAATAATGTTTGAAAAATAACTTATAAGTCAGTAAAATAAGTTACAAGTTCATGTTGAAAAGACAATTAACAAACAGGTCTTTTATCATATAAGCTATAAGACATAAGTTATAAGTTAGCTTATTGACATTGCCATTCAACGCCCTAGACTCAGTTTGGTAATTTAAGCTATAAGCTAGATTCTAGTAGAAACGCTAGGTGATAGTTGATAATTGATAGCTAGCTAAAAAGTTAGTGTGATGAACTTAAAGTGTTTGACAAATTTAGTTGTTGTATATATATACAAAATACCATAAAAGTACATGGTTAATACGTAATTATCATATTTTTTAAAAAATAAAGAAAATAACAAATGAAAATAATAAAGGTAAAAAGGGGGAAAATTTAAAAAACTATAAGCTATAAGTTCAAACGCTACTTGAAATAACATCTCTAAAAATATTATAAGCTAATTAAAGAAACTTTTATCCAACACATTTCATTTTTATCAAACAAAATTATAAGTTAGTCCATTAGCTTATTAAATTTACCAAACAGATATTTAGTTGAAAGTTTCATCAAGTGGTATTTTTGTAGTAGTTATTCTTCTCAACCAATTTGTTTACCTTATTTGTTTAATACTCTAACTTATCATGAATTTTTTTTGCCATAGAAAAATAAATTTTAGAAATTATATGAGCCATTGCTCTTTAGTCTTGCTTTTTTATTTTGTTATAGATACACAATTTTTATCACATAACTATTTATTGGAAAATTTATAGGGAACAGAAGGCGGATTATCTCCTCTAACCAAATATTTTTTATGCACAAAAGCAGACAAAAATCGAACCCAATCTATCTGCTTAATGGACTCAATACCACTTGGGTCACCTACTTATTAGTTTTTTTTTTTTTTTTTTTTTAATTTTGTAAAAACTATAATTATTAGTTTTTATTATGATTATTTAACACATACTAGTTCTAATATATTTTCCTTTAAATCACATGTCCCTATTTTGACAAAATATACTAATCACACGTTAGTTTGTAGAGTTAATGACTTATACACCAATTTTAAAAAATTGCTGATATATTTGAACTAAATACATTTTGACCCGTCGTAGTTCTCAATCATTTCGTGACATCGGGTGTGTAGCACAACAAAATAAATAATTGATTTTTTTTAATCTTTTTTTACTGTAATTGTAGTATCCAATTGTATTTTTGTAGTTTTGTCAAAGATAAATAAATTATATTTTTGTAGACATTATAATTTTCCATACGGATGAGCATCCATTGGATTCGGACCGAAAATTGTCAAACCGATAAAAGTCGTGACCTCTTAATTTAGATCCAATTCCGACCATTTATATCTTCGGTTTATTCGAGTGTCGGGTTATACGGATGACAAGTATAACATGTTGGTTTTAACGGGTTAGATTGAAACTTTGTTGTTATATATAAAACTTCATTGATCAAAAAATTATTATTCTTCAATAATAGTTCAATATTTTGTACACATTGCAACAAAGAATACAATAAAAATGATGAGATGCAATTATTTTGTTTCAAATTTACAAATTCAACGGCAATAATAGATAATAGATGTGAAGTAAAAATTCAGTTAAATCTAAAATATTATTTTTCACAACTCATTTATCAACATATTATAAGCATAAACTTGTAAAATATAACATTTTTCTCCTCTATCAAAGATAGATAAAATTAACAAAGCGAAGAGTATAAGAGATTAAGAGAGAGAAGTGGTGCTCGAAACTGGAAAAAAAAAATTTGTATTTTAGTAATTGTTCGGTCGATTTCGATTATAAAGAGAAGAATTTTTGGAGTCCCACACCCGACCGTATACAACCGTTCATGATCGATGTTTTCATATATTGACAGTTATATTGATTTCGAGTCGAGTTGCAGGTTCGTACCCAACCCTAATTTTCCATGTCTTATAAAACCCAACAAGGCATCGGAGGCTATTATTAAATCCAATTAAAAAGTAAGAGAAATATTATGATATGATATTAAAATAAAATTATAGGCTTTGAAGTAAGATAAAAATATTTTTCTACCTAATTGGCGGGGTTGGAATTAAATAAGGTGTGATATATCCGAGTTTGATGTCGTTATAATGCGGCGTATCACTATTGAAGATATTTTTAGATATATCATAATTTTTTTTGACACAGAGAATAAGACAATTTAATAACACTCTTTGCTTCCTGATTATCATCTAGGAGTAGAAAATTATTATGCAAGGTTCAAGAAAATATAAAAATAGAAATAAAATTGGGTGACTGTAAAATAATTAAATGAAAACTCATAACATAATCTACCATAAGGTATATTGCAGCAGCTTTACTATTTTTCTAGCACAATAGCTCATTCTCATTTATAGGGAGTCTTTGTACTCTTCCATAGTGAAGCTTCAAGGTTACTCGACATACATGATCAATGCACTCAATTTTAGCAGGGAACCAATATTTTGGACAATCAGCATCAACTTCACATTCATAATTTGCTAATGAAAAAAGATAACAAAATAATTTTACTAATTAAACATAGTGTACAAATTATTATTACAAAGTAAAATCAAAATTTGAAAAATATAAAAAAAGACTTACGATGACCACCACTAACTTTCTTTGTGACAAGAAATAAGAAAAGAAATAGAGTTGTAACATAAAAAAACTTGAAAAATTCAGCCATTTTTTTCTTGTCAACTTTCAAGCTAAAAATATAATATGATTAATTTTTATCTCTTAATAGTGTATAAATTGCTTGCTCTTTGGGCCCTCTTTTATCTACCAAAAAATATAAAATTGCTTGCTCTTCTATAAATATTTAAATTGTTTTAAACACTTATGTTATGTTCTTTCGTGTTTGTCATAAAATTATTACCATTAATTTTAATATATTATCTTAAGTATATTCTCGTAATGTGTTGGTTACTTTAATACGCCTGCTAAGGAGGTCATATAATAATAGTAGTAAAGAAAATAATAGTAAAAAAAAAAGAGAATATTTTTAACCTTTCAGGAAGATTTAAAGTGAATTTTCTGGTAAAAAAAATGCTTCGTGTGAATTTACAAAGCAAATATTTTATTTTTGTTTTATTAAAAAGTATGGATTTGTATTTTATAAACACATATTCTATTCAATAATAATCGAAGAATAAAAACTTAACGTAAACATAGATTACAATTGCTTTATTAATTCAATGAATCTAGAATGATCATTAATTTATACTTTTAAACAATAATATTTATATAGTAGATAAGTTTTAAGTTACAAAAAATAAACATAGAAAACCAAAGAAATAGAGTTATTCATATTTAAGTTCACATATAAATTTAATACAAGAAAGAGAACATAGAAATACTAATTCACATAAAAAAAAACAAATCAACAACATATTAAATTGCTTAAAAAAATATTAGATTGAGTTGACCCAACAAAGAGATAACATTTAAAATATAACATATTAACTGATATTTTTTTTATAATTTATTTGGGCTTTCGGGCTAGCCCATATTTTAAGCGGGGTTAAACAGACCAGGCTAAAAAATTCGGGAAAAATTTTGGCTCAAATTTAAATGCCCAAGTCCAAAAAAAATATTTGGGCTATTCGGGTCGGCACATTTGGGCTAGTCCATTTTGACAGCTCTCCTATCAGAGTAGTACGCCTTTTCCATTATTTAAGTAGCAGACATTATAAAAATGAATAATTTTTGTAAATTTGATACACTACTTAAACATCAGACGTTACAAAAATAAAATTTAGTAGAGTATTTTTAAGAGTTATCCACTACCTAAATAATAGATAAAAATATTTTAATAAATTCGTAGGACGTCGAAGAAAATAGGTAGAATTACAAAAGAAAATCCTCTTTCATTTATACCGAGAAAGAAATGGAGACAAGTGTGGTGTTTTGCCTAATATAGGGCCCATTTGTTTTAGATTTTTTTTTTAAAATTGGATTTTATAGTGTTACATTATTTAGTGTACAAAAAATTTACAAAGAAACTTTTTATAAAAGTTTCAAATGAAAATTTGATTTGAATAGTTATTCTAGGTATTTCATCATTTTATTGAAACTTTTTTGGATACCAAAATTTTAAAAAAATCATTTAATTTTGAAGCTATTTCAAATACATCACTAAAAAATGGTCCATACAATGTCATGTAATAGTTATGCAATTCATACATATTTTACTTCAATAGTGATACCACTCTAGCGGTATCATATACATTATCTACCGTTGGATTGAAAGTTTATATCATATAGATCATTTGTGTAAACTGTTAGACAAATTCAAAATCATTTGATATGTTATTGAGACGCATAAAGATTAATGGCATTTAAAAAAATGCCCAAACCGTTAATTTTGATGTATCTTAATAACATATCAAATGATTTTAGATTTGTCTGACAATTCACATAAATGATCTATATAATATAAATTTTCAATCCAACGGTGGATTTTATAAAATTTATATCGGTTAAAACGTTATTGAGAGGTGTAACATTTGGTGTCAAACTAATTGGTGTCAACGGATCTGACTCATATATATATATATATATATATATATATATATATATATATATATATATATATATACATACAGTGACATTATTATAGTTTTTCATATTATCTACAACTCAACAAGGTAGTGAGGTTATTAAATCAAATTAAAAAATATTATGACATGACATAAAATTATATGCTTTGAAGTAAGATTAAAATTATTTTTCAACCTAATTGGTGAGGCTGGAAATAAGATATGATATGCCTGGATTTGATTTCATATGATGTTGATTTAATTATTTGATTAATCAATTGACAATAATTATTAATTATAAATTATGGTTTATTGTTATTAAGCACTTAATAAATTATTTTATTGAGTTCATGTCTTTGAATGGACCATGATGAGTTGAGTCATTTAGTTTTGTCCAATGAAAGGTCCATGCACCCGGCTATTTCAATTATTTTTTTATTACAGATTTCATTAGACGTTTTGACATATGGTAAAAACACAACCAAGTGGGTGTGTCACAAGTGCTAAGCGGCTTGGGCCCCTTAAGTATTTGGTCAGGGGTTCGATTCCTGGCCGGTGTGTATGAAAAAGCATTGCTTGGGAGAGGCAGCCCTTAAATGCGCTCCAGATCCTCGAAGGAATTAGTCTCTGCAAATCGCGCAGAGGATACCCTGGGAAACCAAAAAAATATGGTAAAAACACTAAACAAAACGAGGGTAGTCCGTAGTCATATCTTCTCATTGCTTTACTCTCTCACTTTTGTCACTCTATAATCTAAAAAAGGTACGCGTCATGATACCTTCTGATGTGTAAATATGATACGATATAGTATGATAGTATCTGTGATAAGTGATCTATGATTATTATTTGTTAAAGTTCCAACATATGATACCTCTAAATTTAAGAAAGAAAAAGACAATTTAAATTACACTCTCTGCTTCCTTGCCACCAGATTAGAGTACAAAATTATAAATGCAATGTTCAAGAAAATATAAAAAGAAAACTTGGGTGATGGTAAAATAATTAAATGAAAACTCATAGAATATACCATCACAAGGTATCTTGTAGATTTATTTTTCTAGCACAATAACTCATTCTTTGTTGTAGCAAATTTTGTACTCTCTTAGGTCTGGTACATAGAATCGGGAAGATTACCAACATATCGACATACATTATTAATGCACTTAATAAGTAAAAACTCGTTCGAAGATTTTGGGCAATCATCATCAAGTTTGCATTTAATAAAATCTGTAATAACAAAATAATGTTACTAATTAAACATAATAAAATATTGTGCATAAATTATGTTGTAAAGAACAAAATTTGAAAAGGATAAAAAAAATACTTACCATCATCAGTACTTTTCGTTGCGACAAAAAATAAAAAAAGAAACAGAGTCATAGCATAAAAAATCTTGAGAATTTCAGCCATTTTTTCTTTTCAATTTGCATGTAAAAATAAAATATGACCAATTTGATTTCTTTATAGTGTATAAATTGCTCCCTCTTTTACAAATAATTAAATAGTTTTTAACACTTATGTTCTTTTATGTTTGTCATAAAATTATAACCATTATAATAATAATTATTATTATTATTATTTTTTTTTTTAATTATTATTATATAAACTCATATATATATATATATATATATATATATATATATATATATATATATATATATATATATATATATATATATATATCCTTGTACTGAGTTTGTCCCTTTAACACACCTAATAAATAGGTATCATAACAGTAAAGAGAATATTTTTAACCTTTCATGATAGTAGAAGGAAAAGAAATTCTTGACCAAAAAAAAAAGAAGGAAAAATAATTAATTAATCTTGTCTTTACTGTTCATTACTTAACCTTTCATGATGATAAAGTTATTTGTTAGAATAATGCACCATTGGGGGTGTGAGAACATCTTTATGCACGCAGGGCCGGTCCTGACTATTTGGAGGCCCGGTTCAAATATTAAAAATAGATTCTTAATAAAAAATTGAAAAAAATTTATTCTCTATTTAAATCATTATTTTTTTTATTTGATTGGAAATTTTTCACCAAACATATGATATTTTATAAACATTAGTAATATTTAATCATTATTATAGGATCTCAAAATTAATCTATCGAACACATATAATATTTTATAAAAACTAACAATATATAACTATTATTATAGGACCTCAAAATTTTGAGTTGAGGCCTCTAAAATTTTGAGGCCCGATGCCGTCGCACTTGTTGCACCCCCATAGGGGCCGGCCATGTATGCACGAGTAGAATGTATTGTAAGATTGATTACTACTATTAATTTTTTGTTGATAAAACCTTTGAATAAAAAGGAGGGTATATAATTTAATTTTATAATTGTATAATTTATTCTCTGTTATCATTTACATAAATTATATAATTCATATTGATCTGTAAAATAATTTGGTATTCAACATAAATCGAAATAGTTTACAGAAATGATTCACTAATATATATTTTCTTCGTCCCAAAATATAAGCAAAAATGAGTCAAAAAAATTGAATGTGTTTTGTTAAAAATTTAGACCAAATACACTTATTTTTATTGACAAATTTTTACTTATATTTAAAAGGAGGAATATTATGGAATCATGTTTCAAATAGATTTAAGTTTCAAGTAAATTTACAAAACAAATATTCATATTTTTACTTTATTGAGAAAATATGAACGTGTGTTTTATTACACTTTTTTTTTACTCAACCTAGACATACGATATACAAATGAATTTTTTTTCTTAATAATTAAGAATTTATTCATAAAATCTAATTAAAAGGCAACTAGATAAACGCCATACAACAAAATAAATGAAGAGGAAATTGAAAACAAATACACCTAAAAGCAACTACTCCAAAAACTAAACACACCAAGACAATTAAGACAAATGACTAATCATGAAATAGAAAATTAGTACAAAGCGTATACAAATGACATTTATTTATAAGCACCCTTAAAAATACAAAATAAACATAAGAAAAAGAGTGAATACATTTGTTTTTCCACTTTGAATAATAAATAAATCATATTCTCCACAAGGAAATGGAGGGACCCAACCTTAGAGGAAGGATTCATAGGACATATACATGCATATAAAAGTTTTTAAACAATTAGACAATATTAAAACTTAATATCAAATTGTACAAAAGGAGTTAATTTCAAAAGTCAAAACTATGATAATATTTTATTTTGAAATGTACCAGTATACTATTGAAATAAATAGTTTTTATTTATTTAAAAATTAATAACTATTATTTATAAATATATTATGGTTATTCACCTTAGTAGTATAAAAATACATATAAAAATAAAATGTATATGGAAAAATTCATCAATTTCAACTTAGTTTAACACTTGTCATAGCTGCTACAGGGATCAAGAGGGGAAATATCCTCTGCCAATATTTTCAATTTATTTTTATAATACTATAAATATACTATAGTAAATTAGACATACGTACAAATCATATATCAACTGATAAAAATGTTGAAATTATTAGGTCGAATGCCATGATCGAGATATTTGAATATTGATCCTATCATGCCACCATGTTATATGTGTGAATTTTCAATAACTTGTTAGTTCATCTATCTAAGAAATTAAGGGTTGAGGAATTGAAGATCCGGGATTTTAGTCTTGACGAAAAAAAATTAACATAATAATTATTGATTAACATACTAACAATTTACCATTAAAAAGTGATTTTTTTAATGAACTTCATTGGTGAATTAGACATTGGGCCCATTAAATTAATAGATAAAATCAGCAAAATATATTTGTAAGGTGAGAACTTGGCTACCCATTTCACAAAATTGGGTCACCAGCCCATCCTAGTTGTTTTAAACACAGTGGTTGAAAAAATATCATTAAAATAATAAATAGTTCTCAATTGTGACCATACAACTTTTAATAATTGTAGATTGACCCATATTGTACATTTCACGTTTTCTTCATTCTATTCCATTTTCTTCTATCCTTCAACCTCCTACTCCTGCTTCTTCTTCATCGTCTTCTTCAACCTCCTTCAAAATCTCTTCTCACTTCTTCTTTTCTAACTGCATCTCCTTCTCACACAAACTCTCCTCTCGCTTAATCAGTAACAAACTCTAAACTAATCATGGTTTAGGTATCAAATCTAAGTATTTCTTCAATAAATCTTGGTAGTTCTTCAACAAATCTGGGTATTTAAACTTGTTCACATTTTGTCAAATTTTGATTTTAGCTTTTGATTTAAGACTTTTTTAATTGAAATTAAAATCAGAAATATATTAAAAATGTATTTGTATGATGTTTCTTGGTTATAACTTGCGACTCTCAATCTACATATTCGGGTTAAAATCCGGGTCAAAATGACCCGTTGGAGGTTGAAGATGACCTTTTTTTTACGTATTATTTACCATATATATATTAAATAACTCAGATAAATGTACAATCTCCACCAACAGTCCAGCGGTATCAATTTTATTATTCAACTTGTATGTCATGAGTTCAAACCATGGTGAAGCCACTTTATTCTTTTACTTTTTTTTAAAACGTTTAGTAATATATAAAACAACTAAATAATAAAATATATGTGAATACCATACCATAGTGTAATGGTAACCTTACTTTTCTTAAAATTATTGGTTGTGAGTTTAATTCTTGGTTAAATTAATTATTTTTTGAAATTTTATTAATTTCTATTCTAAGACGTTGTTTTTTTTAATATAAATAGTTAATTTGAACTAACAATCAATTATAAATTTAAATTTTAAATTGATGAGATTGAACTGTTTGAAATATGGTTATTAAGTCAAGGATATTCAAACTAGCCAAGATTGAAAAATTAATCTGAAGACATTGAAATTCATAAGTGATTGTTAGTCTAATTTAATAAAATTGAGCAGTCGAATTGAGAAAATTAAAATTATTAAATCACATTGATAGAATTGACCATGAAGGATAACCACACAAAAATGTAAGAATCAATCATAAAGGATATTGTTGATGTCAAAAAAATAAAATAAAGGATATTGCAACAATAATGAAATAACACATAAGTTGTAAATAAAATACAACCATAATAATGAATTCAATTGTGAAAAGAACAAATACGCACCATAAGTTATAAAATAATAGTCAACCTTATAAGTCTCGTAGAAATAATCAAAATTATGTCTTTGTAATAATATATCAATATAAATATAAGTCCCATAGAATTTGTCAAAAAATAGAAATTATGAAAAAGTTGACATAAATATTAATATGAGTAAAAAACTAAAAACTATAAAAGCAATGAATAATAAATTATAATGATTATAATAATAGAAAGCCCTTAATATGGACCCTTAATTAAAGGAGCATGGGTGGACCTGAGTAAATGACAGCCTCCAACCGGTCACTATCGTTGGTGGGAATTTTTTTTTTTTTTTTTTTTATGTTCTTCAAAGTTTAAACACTCAAAAAAGGAAGAAAAAAAACACTCCTTTCAGCTATCAAAATTTTTTGAATGATTTTTTTTTTGTTAAAGTAGTAGATCTAACTCAACAATCTTCAATTTCATGGAATATGTCACGAGAAAGACAACTATTAATTAAAATATGTGCTTAAATGAAACTGGAGCTTTGAAAAGCCATTGAAGTGAAACACAAAAAAAATCTCATCTTTAGTCTTCCCATAATATGGTTGATTTTATTAGAGCTGTTCAGAAAAAGTGTGGATGAAAGCTCTGTTGAAATTGGTAGTTGAACAACATGGGTGGCACTTGGTAAAGAAACAATTTTTGGTTGAAACCAAAAGTGGAAATTTTTGTTCTTAAAACTGATCACAATCCACTAGAGTTGCGTTAAAGGGCCAAAAGAATTGGTTTTGTTTTTGATTATTCAAGAGAAGCGGAGGCAAGTGAAAGTGACAAGTTTGAACCTTTTGAATGGAGGGGAAGAGGGTCTTCATGATGGATCTGGTTTATGAAAGTATGAGTTTATTTTGAGAAGATAAAAGGAGATTTTCTTCTTCAAACAAAAAAAAAAGGAGATTTTCTTTTTGAAGATCCGGGATTTTAGTCTTGACGAAAAAAATTAACATAATAATTATTGATTAACATACTAACAATTTACCATTAAAAAGTGATTTTTTTAATGAACTTCATTGGTGAATTAGACATTGGGCCCATTAAATTAATAGATAAAATCAGCAAAATATATTTGTAATAATTTATTTTGTTATTATTAACAAATAATACTATTACACACCGTGGGAGTCACAACAAGTTGCAAAATCCATCAAATTGTATTAAATGATATCAATATTGTCGGTATTAAATCGAATTCAATACGGTAAGATTATTGATGCATTCACGTAGTTGAGGTGGTTCCTTTTCTTTTCTTTTTGGTCAAGTAGTCTATAGACTAGAATTTCAAATTTAAAAATGAATAAGTGGGAGTACCAGAATTCGAGATGGTCTTTTTTCTATCATGGTTAGAAGAAAAAAAAAGACACTTTATTCTTTAATTTATTACATTTTAAAATATCACATTTAAATTTAAACTATCCGATCTTAATTGAATAGCTATTGATGACCGATTATTTGAAAGTAGATAAATTTTAACTATAACATAATAGAAAGTCTTTGAAACTCTGACATATAACTTATAAGATATTCGTAGAAATTTGAATTCAGTGCCGTCAAATTACATATAATTGTGCAATATTAGACGGTCCAAAATTTATAATTAGATTTTAATTGTTTGTAAATAGGAAATTTGAACTTAAATTCTAAATCATCCGATTTTAACTTAGCTGTAATTATTAAACGACTGCTGCGGTCACTATTACCCGAGGCACGCACACTCCATCCGTTTTGGTAGGTAGCTCAATTTAATAGATGCAGACATATAAAGGACCGGTAAGAACATTATCACTACTAATGGAAAATAGAATATCCTTAAATCCTTACTAGTATTCTAGTTCTAGAGGAAAAGAAATATCCTGCTCAATAAGTACAAAACGCGTTTATCAATTAATTTTTGTCAAAAATAAAGTCAATTTTTTTGTCAAGTAATAGCTAGAAAATCTAGTTTAAAAGTGAATAAATGAAGTGTCTCGGATTCGAATCAAGAATTCTACACATATAAAGCGATGTCTTTACCCACTGAATCAAGCTCACAGAGACAAAATAAAATTAATTAATTAATGATAAATAAAACAAAATAAAAGCTTATACAACTCAAATGAGATTGTGCACCTAAATATATAAACATCGGAAGACCGTGTTTGACAAGAAAAAATGGGGAAGCAGAAGAACGCGGAAAATACGTACGGCGGCGCCACCACTCCGCTTCCACTTCCGCCGCTCCTTCGAACCCTAATTTCATCCCTTTTCAACTCCGACAAAAACTCCTTCCTCTCATTCTCTCTCAACTACAAACTCTTCCAAACTCTACGTTTCATAATCCTCACTTTTTACCTTTTTCTCCTTCGTTTCATTCCTTCTTTTTTCTTCATTGAAAAATACGAAGAATCCATCAAATTCAACCTCAAAACGCATAACAACAACAAATTCACACACGATACACGAAACGACACCGCAATTGGACGCGCTCTTTCTCAGCTTCTTTCCGCGTTAAACGATATTCCAGTTAGTTCAAGAAAGTATGAAGTTGTTCGATCGTTAACGGAGAAGATTATCGATGATAATCACCTCGACGGTGTTCATTCGTTGCGTGAGGTTAATCGTGTTGCGCTCTCAACGGCGTTTGGGAGGGCGTTGAAGCAGTTGGAAGGGAAGGTGGCGGAGATAGAAGGAGAAGTCGAAGGTGAAGGAGATGGTGGGGAGTATTATAGGATGATGAGGCGGAGGATATGGAAGGTGGTGAGGACGGTGGGATGGAGGGTGAGAAGAGGAGAAGAAGGTTTGGGTGGTGTTCCGGCGGAGAAATTGGCGGCGGAATTGATTTGGATGGTTAAGAAGATGGTGGAGTGTGGCTGCGCCGATGAAGCGATTCGCCGATGGGCTGCTGCGTCCAATTTGGGCTTCCTGTCTCTTTCTGCTGACCCTCGTTTGCAGGTTTCGTTAGTCAAACTTGCAGGTACTGTATTGATTCTTCTTCTTTTCTTTATTAAGATTATGAAGAATTTATTTTTGTGTTACAGAATTATGAATTTGATTTGTATGAATGTTACAGAGTTATGAATTCAATCAAAGTTATGTTAATATTTGTGAAAATGTTTTATACTAGTAAGAAACTAGGAAGAAAGAACATAACAAAGTAGTTCATAATATGATTTGATTGAAAATTTACACACTCAATGAATGAAAATTAATCTTGTTATTATGGTTAATACATTTTTTTAAACTATTTTATCTCAACCATATTTAAGTGATAGGCAAATATACTAAAAAGAGATTGGTTTTTAGTTAATTTCTTTTAAAACAAGAAATGTTAGTATTGTTGGTATATACTATTATATTGGTTGATGTTGTGGACGTAGGTTGGAAATTTCTAATACGAAAATGCAAAGATAATATAATATGGCTGTGAAATAATTGTGTAAACATTTCCTCAAAGCTTTTTTAGTGGTTGATATCATTTCTTGAATCCTTGTAATGCAAAAAGACAAAAATGTTACTATCAATTTGTAATTCTAGCAAGGACATACGTCTTGCTCTCACCGTCTTTTAAAATTTGAAGTCAGAGTTGCATGTTTGGGTACGCCACGGCATGATGTGTCACTATGACTTCGACAAAATGTGCATTTTGGAACTTTAACATTACACTCACCGTGATTCCTATGATGCAATCAATGATGATAAATAATAATAGCTTTGAACACCAAAGGCAACAATTTTGTCTTAGAAATACCTGTGAATTTAAGGTTTTATAGTCATTAGACATTTGGATTAGATTAGATTAGACTTGTTGTTCTGCAGGAAAAAAAAAAGCAAAATTTATACATACAGTAAGAAAGAGTGTGCAGTGTATAACTTATACTTCTAAAGAGATCCATTTAACACATTGTTGAATCCTAGTTAGTGACAGCAACATTCTGGCTTGTCTCAAAGTTTAGATTGGCCAGTAAACCTATTATGGGATTGAAGTGATAGAAGTCATAGAACAATAGAAATAAAAAAGAGATATAAGAGAAATAAGTATGAGAAAACTAGAGTTGTTTACCATTAGATTCTTGATCATTACTAACTCTAAGTATCGTAGTCTATCTCCATACCTAGAATGCAGAGTCACCTCATCCAATTTTGAGATTTATTTTTAATTAAAGTGGGAGATTAAGATGACTCAAATGTACTTCATAGTGGTATACATTTATAAGTGTTTAGGAAAATAAACTCAACACACTTCAAATTTCATAAACTATTAATAACATAAATTGAGTGGCAAACTGAGAACTATATACATCAAGATAATTCACTTTTGACTTTTATGATCCTACAAGTTTATTTATGTTCTCTAACATGCTTTGATTTTTCCTTGCAGCATTCCTGTTCAAAGAAGCCAAAGACTTGGGCATAGATGAAATTGAGGAAAGCAAGATAAAGCAATGCATGCAGGTAAAGTTAAAGATGTTACAAACATGGCTGCCATTGTTGTGCAGGGCCAGTAATGGCACAGATGCCCCAGCATTGAGTATCAATGAGAGGGCTGGGTTAGAGAGGGTGTTAGAAGACATTATAGAGGAATTGGAACAAGAGAAGCAAGAACAGGTTCTTTCTCTTTGGCTCCACCATTTTACACATTGCTCATCCTCTGACTGGCCAAACCTCCATTCATGTTATGCTCGCTGGTGCTGTAAATCTCGCAAGCAGTTGCTACTTTTGAATGAAAATTGATATTTATACACTTCGCTATATATTCATGTAGAAGTATACACTTCGCTATATATTCATGTAGAAGTAGAAGCAAAATTACAATTATCAACTGCAGCTCTAATAGTTTTCAAAAATGTAAAAAATGTTAAACCGAGAAACAAGTATTATTATAATGGGAATAGATAGAGAATATGTAGATCTTGGTTGTATCATTAAACCGTTATACCATTGATAAATTTGGCAAGTGTAGTTTGTGGAGCTTGATCCACCATGTTGTTTGTAATGCATGTTTAATATTGTTGAGGTGCTCTCCCTATCTATAAGGGGTACTAAAATTTCTCTTTTACTTAAACGCCAGATAACAATTCTATGGAGGTTAATTTATTAGCTTTCTCCTCCTAGTTAACAATTTTACAATTTAAATTTTCTTTGCTAGTTCCACGGCAAGTGTTGTAGAGTTTGGTGGACGTGTGTTCATTATCATACCACTGCGTTACCAAGGTTAACATCTTGTTTGTTTTGAGAAAACTGTGATTTGAAAAAAAGGAGAATTGGGTCAAGATTCAAGAGTTCTCAAAAGGAAGATATTTTGGTAGAATTTACCTTGTTACCTTGCACGAACCTTTTTACTAATTAAAAAGTCTAATGCAATGGTTTTTGTTCAAGTAAAACAACTTTTTGGGGTGGTATAATCAAGTTTGAAGCAAAATACTCTTTTTTTATTGTTACCAAAACAAACTCATCATTTCATTCATCAAAATAGGAATATAATACAAGATGGACTTAAATCAAATGTTTGGTGACAAGCATGAAATTTTGATGCTTTAGCTGTGTGAGCAATAAAATTGGTTTGCCTCCTAATGAAATTTATCTTAAAGTTTGGAAAATTAACTAACATAATTTTACAATCATCTAAAATAGCTCCAAATTCGGTGAATTCGCTTATTCTATCTATCAGTAATCCTGTACCACTAGCATGATGTCTATTTCTATATCCACTCTTGATAGTCCAAGCTCTCCAAGCCAAATAAGTGCTTCTTTAGAAGCATAAGCTTCAGCTTCCAAAGGTGGGGGGCTGCCATAAAAAACCATGGTCTTGGCTTTCATGAAGAGGCCTTGTGTCTAATACACATGTCAACACCAAACTGGTGTTGTGCATTAAACAAAGCAGCGTCGACATTACATTTAACTACTCCATCTACCGGTGTCTGCCACCGTGCCACATGTACTGAACCTGGTGTAGTCGCATGGTTCGTGCTTGCCCGTGCCTCTTGCCATTGTAGCAACAATTCTCTTAAAGCTTGAATCGATACTCTTACCAGCTTCTCTACCTTCTCCCATATTTTTTCATTTCTTCTCTTCCATAAGCACCACAATATCATCACAAAGTCACTTTTTTGAGGTTCCTGCAGCGCTGCCAGACCTGCAAAACAGAAAGACTCAAAGCTAGCAGCTACTTTAGACATCTTGACGAAGCGTCAAAATAAGTATTAAAGTGTATCGTTTCACAGAGATTGTAGTGGATCAATCACGGTAATCGTATCATACAAGAGTAAAAATTGCAATTAAATTAAATGGGGGGATTTGTTTGGAATATTGTTTTCTTCGAGAAATAACAACAAAAAGAGGGTTTTAAGTCAAGTTGAGAAAACGATTGGACATTTTCGGTTCACCTAACTACTATCGTCTCGGTATTCCATGCATGTTAACAAACTACGAATTTAGTTCCACGATTTGATTAAATTAAATAACTATGTCCAATGTCTTGGTACATAATCCTCTCAATTGATTATCAATCCCCAATGTCTTAGGATGACCTATAATCAATCGAGATTTTTGCCCTTTAATCTTTGAATTCTCAATTAACAAACCGATATGTCTAAAGTGAAAGTTAATTGAACAATTATCCCTAGATCAATTAATTTGCTTCTAATGTCTTAGTAAACAAACAATTATAATCATCACACAAGTGATCAAGTTATGTAAAGCATTAAGAACAAAGGATAATTGACTGAAACTAACTTCGTAATTTAATTAACAAATCAAATGAAATACATAGTTCGAGAACGATAATAATCAGGATCCCCTAGGATCCAATCTAAGAGTTTAGTTACTCATAATCAAAGCAATAACACAAAATAGAGTTAAAGAATTCATTACAAGAGAAGGAAAACTTGATCTGGACTTGCTCTCAAAATTCGCCTTTTTCTCGCCGTCAAAAACTATCCAAGAATGGGGAGAAAACTCAAATATATAGGATAGGTCACGCGCTCGCGCAGCTGCGCCACATAGCCCGCGCAGCTGCGCCCCAAACAGAGAGATAGAGAGTTTTAGCGCTCTCTGGGCGCGACTGCGCCATGGGCCACGCAGCTGCGCCACAGACCTGCAAATGAAATTTTTTCCTTCATGAAAGTTGTAGCTCTTGATCTTAGCTTTCTTTTGCTGCAAACCCCGCATCATTCCGAGTTACGAAACTCTAGATATGGTCAAAATACCGGGTATACGTCATGATGCAAATTGTGCTGATTTTCTTCAACTTTCTTCTTTTTCTTGTGCTTCAAGAAAATCTTGTAACAAATCTTTTTCTCTTTATTTTTTGTATAAAAACATATAAAATACTACTTAAATATGCCTTGAAATGTGGTTAGAACACAGTAATGACGTGAAGTCATCACATCTCATGGATCTTCTCCCAACGCCCCGCTTCCATCCATACTTTCTTCGCCTCGGCGCACCCTATAAATAAGTGCCATTCATTCTCAAACATAGTTTCGCAATGGGGATACAAATCCGTACACTGTACACCTTTCCGTTGAAGTCTATCACATGTAGGAAGGCAACCTCGTACCACTCTTCATATGAAAACCTTGACTCTTTGTGGTGTCTGTAGGTTCCAAATTTGCATCCAAATTCAATTCCTTGGAATTCTATATTCCTCGTTATTAATCAAGTTTTTATGCTGACTTAACTGTATAGACACCCTTTTTATTAAATCTCCATAAGCGCTTGTCTTCCCTTGTTGCACGCTTGGACTAGTTATGAATGGATTGTCCATTGTTCTCAACCATGGCTCCTTCCAGATATTAATATTTTGCCCATTTCCAACACACCAATGTAGTCCTCCTCTGACTATTACCTATGAAGTGTAGATACTACGGCAAATAAAACCTGGGTTGTGGTTTTGATCTCCCAGGCTTGCAGTGACTAGTGAGTGCGATGCATTACTCTCAATATGTTTATGCTTATACTTTATATATTTTTTTATAGATAAATGTATAATTTTTAACTTTTATATTCCATTTTCTGTCATATAATCGTTGGTCTTTCTTTTTTGCCTCTTTTGATATTTAATCCAAAGTAAAATTTAACGTGCGACAGATACGATCCACGCCTTCTGCTGCATGAGCAACAATTCATAAGAGTTATATAAACCATTTCCTTCCAGTTGTCATGTAAGGCTTCTCATGAATATTTGACATAATAGACACAATTGAATTGTTAACTAATAATTTCTTGTTCTAATTTTAGCTCAACACCAACATTTTACATTTCAAATGAAATTCGCAGGAAAATCAAATTGATAATAGATGATAATAGATGTGAATGAAATTCAAGCATCTGAATTATCATCATTTCTATGCATATGTGAACTAGTTGCCTATTCTTGGTGGCATTTACATTCCAATATGACCTATAGTGAGAAAAATATACTAAAACCACATTTACCTGAGAAGATAGGATGTTGATTATGTTTTTAACGAAAATGCGGATAAAATGATATGATGCGAGTTAGTAATCAAGATTGGATTTTGTATGACTAAATTTATGCTATCTAATTTGCATTAGGTTACTTTCGAAACAAACTTCTTCAACCCAAAATATCTCTCCATTCCACACATGGCCTTTACAAATTACAATTATGATATTCTGAAATAGCATTGATTTTTGGTGCGCCGCCGCGGATATTGTCCAAAAGTAGAGATGGCAACGGGTGTCAGCGTGCGGGTTTTACACTATCCATATCCGCACTCGAAACTAATATCCGAACTCGAATCCAAATCAAAAAGTTGTTCGGATGGCAAAACAAAACCCACACACATTGGATTCAGGTGTTTTCACCCAAATCCGCAGCAAGACAATAATAAAATTATAATTAAATTACAATAATTTTTTTGAAAATGCAAAATATATTAATGAGTGAATTAAAAACAATGATACACTAACAGAGTCTCCAATTAAATTAGAGAAAAACATAGATAAATAAAATTAGAAAACAAATAAAATTAAGTAATTAGGTAATTAGCTATATAAGCGGGTGGATGTAAGGGTTTCAGATGTGGATTTGAGTGGTCCCAAACCTGCACCCGAAATATCGGGCGACACTCGAACCCGAGTACAGTCAACTCGGATTTCGCCCGTTGACTCGGGTGCGGGTGGGCCCACGGGTTTGGGCTATTTGCCATCCCTACCCAAAAGAAATTATTCCATTTACAAGTCTACTCTCTATTCAATCCAATGCACTCGTAACATTTTCACCATAACACTCTGAACCGATCAGCAGCTTCATCAAACCAGCTTTGCAGTCAATGCAACCAATTATAGGGTTGGTCTGGGGACTTTTCTCCAAGCTACTACAGAGCACATACTAAATTGCATGATAACCTTTTGTTGTCAAAATGGCACGATTGGTGTTTCAAGTAGATTTTTTATATTGATTTAATTTTCATTGGGGTCACCATGATCAATTTTGCATCCGACAGTTTTTGTATAACAAATTTGCAACACCATTACTTATAAAGCGGTGGATATCATTGCAATGTGTAGCACCACAAGCCAAAGTTGCTGCACCGTCATTGCAATAGTATTTCTTTGGATATATCATAGTGGCTTGTATATATCATGGTGTCTCCTTAACATATGTATACACAGATGATAAAACCACCAATAAACTATTAAAACTCCAATAACAAATCAAACTGCATGATGTTTTGAACATGTCGTGCATTGGTCGTGCATAGAATCCTTAGTGCTATATAGCTGCCATTCAAGATGAAAAAAAAAACGCTAATACATAAAAAATAATTAAAGATACATTTTTCTAAGTTTCAATTAATTAGTTTAATTGAAAATGAAAAGACATGTTTATCATCGCGTATATATTGTCATTTCTCGCGTATTGATAGTCTCAACATGTTTATCATCGAAAATGAAAAGAATGTGATTGATTGACCGCGTTGGATTTGCCTAAAAATATAGTGATTATATATTATAGTTTAATTGAAAATGATAATCTTAATCTAATTTTTTTTTTATGATGAGAATATTGTGTTCATCCTTGCGATTAAAATCTATTATAAAACGAGTTATCATGTTTTCATTATTTTGAGAAATATTTGTTGGAATATGTTAAATAGTGTCCGGGCATTAATTAAACATATTAATATAAAAATTTTATCTTGAAATGTGTGCATTCAGTGCCTCAAAAGTATAAAAAAATTGTTTTATTATTATTATTTTAATTTTTTATTTTCTCTTTTGGCATGCTTAACAAGTGTCGGGGTACTGTTTAACATGACCCATATTTATTTTGGATGAAAATGAGCTACTTGCTTATTTTGAGAATACCGTATTTTGAGAAATATTTATTTTCCATCGATTAAAATGAAGCAAGTAGAACACTCTTTATATTTGAATTGTTTCTTGACAAAAAAAAAAATGAATTGTTTCCTTTTTGACTTAAATGCATTTTTGGTATCCCTATTTTCAATAAAATGGAATTTTGATCATTTATTTTAAAATTCAACTTTTTATGAGTTTTGGTCCCCCGTCCTATTTTACTATCAATTTTGATGACATGACCTTCTTACTAATGATGTGGCATCATCTAGGTGGACATATTTAATATCCACGACATTATTAATTTATTTAATTCAATTATAATTATTTTATAAAGTATTTTAAATATTAAAATAATATATTAAGTTACAATAATAGGAATTACAATAGAAATTCATCAACTTTATAAAAAAATAAAAATAATACAAATTCATCAATTCACTCCAAACATTCCCTTAACATCATCATCACCATCAAAGACTCTAACCAAGCTTCATCATCATCAACACTATGGCAGGTTGGGGATTCTAGATGCACAGCAACAACAATAAACCTAAAAATTCAAATCTAGTCACAATGGATATTTTTGCACAATAAACTTATGGGTAAATAGGTCTTTACCCCCTGCAATATAGGCGACATTTGCAATACCCCCTGTAAAAAAAAAATTGGGATTCCCACCTTGCAAATTTTTTTTTATATGCGTTACCCCCCTGAGTGGCCAACTAGACATGGAATATTCTGTTTTGCTGACGTGACATGCATATGTGGAATTTTTTAAAATTTTTATTTATTTATTTCACTGATGACTGGGTAATGTATATTTTTTTTTTAAAAAAAATAAAATTATTTAAAAAATATATGAAAAATTTTATTAAAAAAAAACTGAAACATTAATGTTTTGAAAAATATAAATAAAAAAAAATCTGTAATATTAATTTTTTTTAAAAAAAAGAAAAAAATATTACTTTAAAAAAAATCTGAAAAAAATTAATTTTTTTAAAATCTGAAATATTAATTAAAAAAAAACTGAAAAAACGTAAATTATTAATTTTTTCAAAAAAATCAGAAATATTATTTTTTTCAAAAATCTGAAAAAATGAAAAACATATTGGTTTTTAAAAGATCTGAAAAACATAAAAAACTTATTATTTTCAGATGTGAAAAACATAGGAAATAAAGATGTGAAAAACATATTATTTTTTTCAAAAATCTGAAAAAATGAAAAACATCTGTAATATTAATTTTTAAAAGAAAAAACAAAAAAAACTTAAAAAAAAATAGGAAATAAAGATTTTTAAACATCTGAATTATTAATTTAAAAAAAAACTGAAAAAACATAAAATGTAAATTTTTTTAAAAAACTCATAAATATTATTTTTAAAACTGAAAAAAAAAACATAATTGTTTTTAAAAAAATAGAAATAAAAAGATTTTTAACCATCTGTAATATAAATAGGAAAATATTTTAAAACAAAAAAAATTAATATTTTTTAAAAAATCTGTAATTTTAATATTTTAATACTAAGTTAATTCTATTTTAATAGTCTCATTACTAAAAATTATGTGTAAAATCTTCTTTGTTTTTTACAAATACTAATTTTCAAACTTTTACATAAAACAAGCTATATATAGTCTATAAAGTCTATTTTACTAATTAAAGATTGTAAAAATTATGTGTAGATATTTTTCATTTTTCACATAAAAAATAAGCTATGTAAATTATTAAAATGTTTAATTTTTTAGATATTTAAAATAAAATATTAATAATTTAGATTTTTATTAAAGTTTAATATATATCTGTTCCGGTGTGGAACTTAGGGGGTGTATATTTAGTGATAGTGAGTAAAGTATCAATTATACTTAGGTTAATTTTCTGTCTGCCTTTAATTTTCTTTTGGGGGTTGTATTTATAGGCACACAGAGGGGATGTATAACTCCCCACAATCCCATGAAGTCTTATTATGGGGTGTGTCCGAATTTGGCGCGTAGTGAGGGGAAAGGCGTTGGCGCCAAGCTTCCCCGATCGTGGCAAGCTTATTTTTCACGTGTTTCATTGATAGTTCGTGGCATATTGGGCCTGGATAGGCGAAATTGGGCCAGGCGAGCTGGGTCGGGTATGAAGAGTTGGATTTGGACGTATTGAACCTGTTCGAGCGCGCAATATGTTCTTTCCTGGGCTGTTGGCCATAGTGGGCTTGAAATATGATTGGGCCTAGGCGAAGCTGGCCGGTACACAGCCCCTTAAGCGCAAGGCCTAAAGGGGCGCAGCGCTGATAAGCTTGTTGCGCTCTCTCCGATTCCTTCGATTTACATATCTATCCGTTACATGATGGGCCTTGGCCGTTCCCTTTTTTCTGGGTTTCAGCCGTGCTAAATATATACGTTTACAGTGTATTTGAGTTTTATAAGCATATTTACAAGATGAATGACCCTGTGGATCTTTTGATTAGTACCCTGAAGTCAATACTCCTTCAGGAAGCTGATGATCTGATGGACAACTATGAGGACTTTGCCTCCATTGTTGCTGACCTTCGTGATTACTCATGGCGCCTATCCACTTCTCAGCATTTGTTCCTTGATCGCCTGCTGGCCGTTAGGGATCAGATGATAAAAGACTTTCCTTTTATTGAATCTGTGGAAGCATCACGCCTAGACAGCCAGAGGTCCACTTCTGCGTTGCTTGAGGAAACTTGGCTGGTGAAGGAGGGAATGCGCATGTATGAAGGCACCCATGCTGCTGCTTTTGACGAGGAGGATTCCGTTGATCAACAAATTTGTAGATTGCAAGCAGAGATAACCCAGTTGTCTGAAAGGAAACGCCGGTTGCGGAAGGGCATTCGCGATGATGTGGCGAAGTTGCTGGAAAAACGTAAACTTCTGCTAGAGTTGAAAGATCGCCAGAAGGCTCATGGTGATGTGGCGGCCAAAATCTATGACGAGGTAGACACTGCAAGGGAGTGCTTGAAGAAGATTGAAGGCATGTGGGCGGATGCACGAGAGGCGGCTGATAGTATTTAGGTTTCTATTATTAATTGTTTTTTCTATATCTGTACTTTAATTTTGTATAAGCGGCGTCTATACGGCGGCGTCTTTTTCCAATGATAATAAATATTTTATTGTAAATCTTTGGCGTTCTGTTCTCTTTTACCTTTGGGCGTTATGGCTTTAACTTCTAGTATTCCTCCCTGACACGTGTGTGTTATCGTGTGTGACTACACACTATTAACCGTTGGATACTCCTAACGTTTTAACTTCTACGCCTTTATTCATTGGGCAATGGTTCTAACCTTGTCTATATATATATCCTCTTTTCACTTGATTGGATCATTCTACTTTCTTAGTTTGCTTACGCTTCCAACTCGTACTGCTTTGCTCTCCCTCTTTTTAGAGTTTACGAATTTGCTGTCGTTGCTCTCTTAAATTACGTAAGGTATACTTCTCCTCTTTCTCTGGTGGTTTTTTCTTCTGCTTCTTCTATGGTTATCCTTAGGGATTTAGACGATGAGATTTGGGGGTCTTCTACTGTTCCCCCTCTCGATTCTGAACTTGAGCGACAAATTCGATCGCACTTTACTAGGTTAGATGGGTCGCTAAACGAAGATGGGTATTTTTCAGAACTTCTAGGGTTTGTGTTGAGTGATTCTGATAGTAGCAACGACGATTGTGTAATAATTCCTCGTTCTTCTTTCACAGGGAAGGAGTTGATTCCCTTTGTTCCGAAAAGTGGTGGCGAGATGTTTATTTCTTCAAAGTTTACTACGGAAGAAAGCGTTCAGGCTCTTAGGAATATTGTAAGCCTGTCTGCGTCGGGGAATGAGGGTGATGTGATAGTAGAACCTGTAGGGGTGGATGATTTGGTGTCTATCGTAAATAGGAGAGTTCCTCATTACTTCCTAATGTACAATGTTGTTGTCCAAAACCTTAACCTATGGTTCCCTTTCACTCCTTTCGAGATTTCCATTCTGCGTATTCTTAACCTTCCTCCCATTCAACTACATCCCAACAGTTGGGGTTATGTAAAATGTTTTGAAATCCTTTGCGAAGCCCTGGACATAACTCCTCGCCCAGGCGTTTTCTTTTATTTTTATTATATCAAAGGTCTAAATGAGAAATTCGTTTCTCTTTATGCTCAGCCTAACAGAGGTTTGTTTAACCGCTATGCCTCCAACTTTAAAAACTTCCATGATTCTTTCTTTCGAGTTCGTGGCGGTACAGAGTGTCCTGGCGTGATGTTCGACGACAAGGGAGTTGGTTTGTTCTCTTTTTACTGGTCTGATGATCCAAGAGTGGTTAAGGGCGTCAATGAGGAATTGTTGACGCCTTTTGAGTTTGAAACAATAGCTTTTCTAAGTAGGTTCAGGGTGTTTGAGACTAAGGATCTCCTTCGTCTAGAGTCTAATCCGGCAAGGGTCTTGGCCCTTATGAGTAAGTACTTTAGCGTTGAATTGGGTTGTTTTGGGTTTTAACAGTGTTGATATGTAATTCTAACGCCCGTGTATTTTCTTGTTTCAGAAAAAAATGAAGAAGTTTGATGATCAAGAGTTTGCGTCATTTCTTTTGGCGGCCAAGAATCAAAAGCTGAAGCCTGACGAGGTTGTGGATCCTGTGTCATAACTTCTTATCGCTGAGGGCACGTCTTCTAAGGTTGTTCTCCCCAAGAGGAAGAGGGGCGATGATGAGGGTGACTCTCAGAATGCTGAAGAAGACACCGCAAGCGAGGGTGTTGTAGTCTCGGTTCAGATTCCGCCTAGGGGGATTAGGACTATACGTGCTCGCGTGAGCAGCTCTGCTGGTGGGGTGACGTCGCCTTCTAAGGAAGTGGCGCCGGTGGCTGCTACTGACAAGAGTGGGGCCGCGCCTATGGAGTCTGCCTCTAACTGGGGTGTTGATTTTGATCCTGTTTCTTTTGTGGCTGAGCATATGAAGGGCGACACAAAGAGGTTTGAAGCTATGCCCTTAGAGGAGGTTAGGAAGGTTGTTGTTGGAAATGGGCTGAGGTGTATCACTCTAGCTTCGCGTAACTGTTCAACTATGCATTAATTGCGGTTTTGACTGAGTTTTCCCTATAAATTGTTGTCTTTGGTTTACTTCTCTTCACACATTCCTTTCTTTTCTGCCTCCTCTGTTTTTTCTTATCGTTATCCTGATGGGGGTGAAGTCTAAAGGTGAGGATACGACTGCCAAACCAAATTCTCAGAAAGGAAAAAAGAGAGTAGATGTTTCATCATCCAAACGCAAACGTACTAATGAATCCAGAAAAATTGATTTGTCAGAGGTCTTTCCTTTGGTTGAGTTTTATGATTCTGATGAAATGGATGATGATTATGAAGAGTTCTTGAAGGCTCATGGCCCTTATGAATCTTACCCTGGGGCGTGCTCCTCTGGAGAAGAAGAAAACTCTCAAGTTTTTGCGGATTCCACGAAGTTTCCACAGAAAAACGCCGAGGAGGAGATTCTGAGTAGCTGGTTCCCTGATGAGTTGTTCCTTCTCCCGATTTCTTCCTCTTGCTGGAGAGATTGGGTCCAAGGATATTGAGGGACTGAGATTCATGTCTTCAGGTTTCTTTCTCTTGGCGAAGGAGCTAGATCCTTTGACAGCTGATGGATTGGGATTCATGTCTCCGGGTTTCTTTCTCTTGGCGGCGAGGACAGTAGTTGTAGGATTTGATCATTTGTCTTTTATTTGATCATTTGTATTTCATTTGTTTGTAATTTCTGGCTTTTTGTTTGTTTGTATCTTCTATTTCTGAATGAAATAACAGCCTTAACGGCGCATTTGTTCTGCAACGTCTTACCTGTTCTTCCTTGTTGTCGTTCCTGCAATTTTGATTACGCAACTTGTGTTTTTATATTAAAAATTTATGGGGATAACTTGCCTTATCATATAACCTTTGAACTCCGAGTTGTTGTTTTCGCACGCCAAAGCCTTAGACTTACATGGCGGCCTTCCATGCCGGATAAATTTTTGCACACCAAAGCCTTAGACTTACATGGTGGCCTTCCTCGCCGGATAAATATTTGCACGCCAAAGCCTTAGACTTACATGGCGGCCTTCCTTGCCGGATAAATTTTGCACACCAAAGCCTTAGACTTACATGGTGGCCTTCCTCGCCGGATAAATATTTGCACGCCAAAGCCTTAGACTTACATGGCGGCCTTCCTTGCCGGATAAATTTTGCACCCCAAAGCCTTAGACTTACATGGTGGCCTTCCATACCGGATAAATTTTTGCACGCCAAAGCCTTAGACTTACATGGCGGCCTTCCTTCCCGGATAAATTTTTGCACGCCAAAGCCTTAGACTTACATGGCGGCCTTCCATGCCGGATAAATTTTTGCACACTAAAGTCTTAGACTTACATGGCGGCCTTCCATGCCGGATAAATTTTTGCACACCAAAGCCTTAGACTTACATGGTGACCTTTGTATTTTTGTGTGCCTTGAGGGCGGCTTCTCCTGTTTCAATCTTTTCACATAAAAAAAGGCGTTATCAAGAATAAAATGTGTAAATAACTTTTGCTCTTAATGTTTCTAAAATGGTGGGCCTCGATAAAAACTCCTGCCCTTGCAGGAGAAAAGAGCGTCCCAACATTGTTTATTTATTTATAAAATGGATTTTTAGTACATGAAATGGTGATGACTAACAATCCTAGAAAGCAAGAAATAGTCCTAAAATATTTGTTTTATGGCGCCTCTTAGGTGGCGCCTTTCTTCCTAAGTGCTTTTAGCTGTAGTAGAACCTGAGGTTGGATACGTTCCACGTCATGGGCATCACCTCGCCTTTCAGAGTTTCTAGTCTGTATGCTCCATTTCCAAATGCTTCATTAATCCTGAACGGTCCTTCCCAGTTTGGTGCCAGTTTTTCTCCTTTGTCCTTTCCCATTGGTCTTTTCAAGACCAAGTCACCTTCCTTGAAGTTTCTTGGTATTACTCTTGTGTTGTACTTCCTTGATGCTCTTTGCTTTAGGGCGAACTCCCTGAAGTGTGCTGCTTCTCTTACTTCTTCCAAAAGGTCCAGGTTCTCCTGAAGGGTCGCGCTGTTTTCCTCGCCTGTGATTGTTTCTCTTCGCCAGCTGGGGGGATCTATTTCCACGGGAATCATTGCATCTGTCCCATAGACCATTCGAAATGGCGTTTCTCCTGTTGTTGAGTGTGGTGTGGTATGATACGACCACAAAATTGACGTTAAGGGTTCCGTCCAATTCTTGTCTTTTGCTTCCAGCTTCCTTTTAATTGCCTTTAGGATCACCTTGTTCGCCGCTTCTGCTTGTCCATTAGCTTGTGGATGCTCTACAGAGACGAAAGTATTTCTGATTCCTTTTTCTTCGCAGAAGCGAACTACTTTCTCACTTGTGAACTGAGTGCCGTTGTCGGAGACTATGTATTTGGGCAGTCTGAACCTGCAAATGAACTTCTTCTAATAGAAATGCTTTACCTTTTCAGCTGAGATTGTTGCTACTGGTTCGGCTTCAATCCACTTTGTGAAATAGTCTACTGCTACGAGGAGGAACTTTGCCTGTCCCTGGGACGCCGGAAAAGGTCCTAGAATGTCAACTCCCCACATGTAGAATGGCCACGGCGACATGACTGTCTTTAGTGGTTCTCCAGGGGCGTGGTGTAGCTCTGCATATCTCTGGCATTTGTCACAGCTTCTGACGTATCCTTTGGCGTCTGACAAGATTGTTGGCCAGAAAAATCCTGCTCTGATGACCTTTCCTGCTAGTGATCTTCCTCCTATGTGACTCCCACATGACCCGTCATGGATTTCCTTTAGTATACTTTGGGACTCTAGGTCACTTACACACAGGAGCATAGGTGCTGCGAAACCTCTCTTGTACATTTTGTCGCCTATTAAGGCGTAATGGATGACTATTTTCTTTATCTTCGCCGCCTCTTCTTTTTCTTTTGGGAGGGTATCATTCTTCAAATATTGCCATACGGGATGACGCCAATCATTGCTTTCTATCATCATCATTGTTTCCATGGTGTCAGTACTCGGCGTTGCTATTGTTTCTTGAATGACTGTTTTGTTGTGCCCAGGCTTTTTGGTACTTGCTAACTTTGAGAGAAGGTCTGCTCTGGAGTTCTGTTCTCGTGGCACATATATTAGTTCAAAATTTTCAAATTGCGCCGCCATCTTTTTGACCTTATCTAAATATTTTGTGAGCTGAGGGTCTTTTGTTTGATATTCTCCTGACACTTGATTTGTAACCAGCTGGGAGTCGCTTTTCACCTGGAGGCTAGTCACTTCCATTTCTTTTGCCAATCTCATTCCTGCTATTAGGGCTTCGTATTCCGCCTGATTGTTGCTCGCCCTGAACGTGAAGCGTATAGACTGTTCGATTAAGACTCCGTCTGGTCCTTCGAGGACAACTCCTGCTCCGCTCCCTCTTAAATTGGAGGCGCCATCTACTGATAAGATCCATGATTTTTTGGTGGTTTCGCCTGGAGGCGAGGTCATTTCCAAGACGAAATTGGCTAACACTTGAGATTTGATGTTTCCTCTAGGCGAGAAGGTTAGGTCGTATTCGGAAAGCTCTATTGACCACGCTACCATCCTTCCTACTAGGTCTGGTTTCTTTAGAACTTTTCGGATGGGGTGATCCGTTTTGATTATGATCTTATGGCCCTGAAAGTACTGTCTTAGTCTTCTGGCGGTAAATACTACTGCCAGGCACAACTTTTCAATCTTTTGATATCGCAGTTCTGCGCCTCTTAAGGTTCTGCTGACAAAGTACACTGGTTTTTCTTCGCCTTCTACTTCTTGGACCAGCGTCGAGCTCATTGCGTTGTCTGATACTGCCAGGTATAGGTAGAGGGGTTCTCCTGGTCGCGGTCTTGTTAATATGGGCGGAGATGACAGGAATTTTTTCAAACTTTGGAAAGCTTCTTTGCATTATTCGGTCCAGGTGAATCTTTCCCCTTTTTTGAGAGTGGAGAAGAAATGACACGCTCGTTCTCCGGCACATGAGAGAAAACGGGACAACGCCGTTATTCTGCCAGTTAGTTGTTGGACTTCTTTTACAGATGTGGGACTGCGCATGTTGATGATAGCCTGACATTTTTCTGGGTTAGCCTCTATGCCTCTGTTAGTGAGCAGGAATCCCAAGAATTTTCCTGCTTGTACGCCGAATGAACACTTCGAGGGATTCAGCCTCATGTTGTATTTTCTTACAGATGCCAAAATGTCCTCGAGGTCTTTGTGGTGATCACCATCTTCTTCTGTTTTGACCACCATGTCGTCTATGTAGACTTCTAGATTGCGCCCAATCTGTTGGGCGAACACTCTATCCATCATGCGTTGGTAGGTGGCTCCTGCATTCTTTAGTCCAAACAGCATCACTTTGTAACAGTAGTTGCATGTGTTTGTCATGAAGGCGGTGTGTGGTGCGTCCGCTGCGTTCATTTTGATTTGATTGTATCCAGAGTATGCGTCCATGAAGCTTAACATTTTGCAGCCTGATGCTCTGTCTATGAGTCTGTCAATGCTAGGAAGGGGGTATGGGTCCTTTGGACATGCTTTGTTTAGATCAGTGAAATCCACGCACATCCTCCACTTGCCGTTATGCTTTTTTACTAACACCATGTTGGTTAACCAATCTGGATATTTGATTTCTTCAATGAACTGCGCCTTTTTGAGTTTTGCAACTTCTTCGTCCACTGCATTCCTTCTTTCCTCGCCTAGCTTCCTCTTTTTCTGTGATATCGCCTTGAAGTTTGGTGAGATCGCCAGTTTGTGTGTGATTATGCTTTTATCTATTCCTGACATGTCTGATGGTTGCCATGCGAACAAATCCACATTCTTTCTTAGTATGGCTATCACCTTTTCTTTTTCTTCTTTCTGTAAGGTTGTTCCCAACTTTGTTGTTTGGTGTTCCTCTTCTCCTATCTGCACCTCTTCTAGGTCTTCTATTGGACTTACTCTCCTGTCTTGGAATTCTACCATTGGGTCCAGGTCAGCTACCTCGTTCATATTGGCTATGTATTTCACCTCTTTTGCCACTTCCTTCTTTTTCACTATGAGGCTTGATTCATAACACTGGCTGGCTAATATCTGATCACCCCTGATGATTCTGATTCCGCCGTTATCCAGTGGGTATTTCATGGCCAGGTAGAGTGTTGACATGGCGGCGCCTAAAGTATTGAGTGCGGATCTTCCTATGATGATGTTATATGAGGCTGAGAGCGTCCTTACCACAAGGTACCTTACCTTTATGGTTTTAGAATTTTGCTTGTCTCCAAATGTCGTTAGCAGGGTGATGTGCCCCATTACTTCTGCTTGTTCCCCTACAAAACCCACTAAAGTTCCTTGGTAGGGTTGGAGTAACTCATTTGCCAATTGCATTGCCTTGAACGCGTCCCAAAACATGATGTCTGCTGAACTTCCTGAGTCTATCAAAACTCTTTTAACGTCACAATTCAAGATTTGCACTTGTATTACTAACGGGTCGTCATCATGTGGCGCGATTCCTGTGGCGTCTTTTGGCGAGAACGATAGGTCTGAGGCTAGTGGGAAAGATACATGTCCTACTGACTCTATTCCCCTTTCTGACTTTCTCACGTACCGTTTTCTGGCAGAGCTGGAGTTTCCGCCTCCTGCGAAGCCTCCCTCGATGGTGTTTACCGCTACCCTTGGTTGTTCTTCTTTTGCTTCTTCCCGCCGTCTGTGGTCAGGTGATCCTGGCGGTGTCCTCCTTCTTAAGTCGCCTCCTGTGGCTTTGTCTAGGAATTTCTTGAGGTGTCTGCTTCTCACAAGCTCTTCTATCAAATCTTTCAGGCGGAAACACCTTTCCGTATCATGGCCTCTGCATCTGTGGTAGTGACACCATTCATCTTTGTTTTTTCCCATCATGTAGTCATTGTCTCTGACTGGTGGGCGCTTTGCCAGATTGGCATTCAGGATTTCATCGAGAATATGCACTTTTGCCCTGTTAAGGCGTGCATAGTCATCGTACATTGGAATGTACTTCTTTGATGACGGGTGATATACTCTGTCCTTCTGGTATGGTCTGTCATTACCTCCTTGATATCTGTAATCTCTTGACGGCCATCTTGGTTGTTGATAGTTTGGCCCTTTGTAGCGTCTTGGGTCTGGGCCTCGTTCCTTGTTGTCTCTGGATCTCTTCTCTGCATTGCTTTCCTCGCCTTTGATATAGCATTCTGCCCTTTTCATTACTTCTGCATGGTTTTGGCTGGTTTCTGCGCCAAGGACTCGTTGAAGTGACCCGCTCTGAGGCCGTTGTGAAAGGCTGCTACGAACATCTCCTGGTTTGGATTGGAGACTTTGATGGTTGCTTCGCTAAATCGGGCGAGGTACTCTCTGAGTGTTTCTGAGCTTCCCTGCCTGAGACTGAACATGTTTGTGGCGGTTACTTGGATATGTTTGCTCCCTGCAAACTGGTGCATGAATTTTTTGTGAAAATCTGTGAGATTTGTGATGGAATTCTTTGGCAGATTCATGTACCACCTGAGGGCGGCGTCGTTGAAAGTGCTGGATAGCAATTTGCACTTGAGGTGTTCCTCAGTACCGATGATTGCAGTTTCGGTTCCAACTGCCATGAGATGTTCTGATGGGTCAGTCTTTCCGTCAAAACTTGGCAGTTGAGGGATTTTGAAGTTGGCTGGAACTTGAGCGTCCCATAAGTGTTGGGCCAGGGGTTGAGATTCTTCAATCTCGTCTTCTTTCGCGAGTCTGGCTAACTCTGCTGCTTTTTCTTTCTCCAAAGCTGCCATCTTTGCTTGAAGACGACGAACTTCGGTTTGCAAACTCTGGTTATTCTGATTGTTCTGCTCTGTAGCCATGGTTATGGCTTTTTGGTTGCTTGAGGTCTGGGAAGTGTTTTACTAGAGCCCCACGGTGGGCGCCAATTGTTCCGGTGTGGAACTTAGGAGGTGTATATTTAGTGATAGTGAGTAAAGTATCAATTATACTTAGGTTAATTTTCGGTCTGCCTTTAATTTTCTTTTGGGGGTTGTATTTATAGGCACACAGAGGGGATGTATAACTCCCCACGATCCCATGAAGTCTTATTATGGGGTGAGTCCGAATTTGGCACGTAGTGGGGGGAAAGGCGTTGGCGCCAAGCTTCCCCGATCGTGGTATAAGCTTATTTTTCACGTGTTTCATTGATAGTTCGTGGCATATTGGGCCTGGATAGGCGAAATTGGGCCCAGGCGAGCTGGGTCGGGTATGAAGAGTTGGATTTGGACGTATTGAACCGGTTCGGGCGCGCAGTATGTTCTTTCCTGGGCTGTTGGCCATAGTGGGTTTGAAATATGATTGGGCCTAGGCGAAGCTGACCGGTACAATATCATTTTCTATTTTTTTTTTTAAAATACTTCTGATTTTTAAAAAAAATTAACATTTTATGTTAAATATTATTCTTTTAGAGATGGTTAAAAATCTCTTTTTCCTATTTTTTTTAAAAAAAATTATTTTTATTGTTTTTCAGTTTTAAAAAATAATATTTCTGAGTTTCTTTTTTTTAAAATTAACATTTTATGTTTTTTCAGTTTTTTGAAAATTAATAATTCAGATGTTTAAAAATCTTTATTTCCTTTTTTTTTTTTTTAAATTTTTTTGGTTTTTTCTTTTAAAAATTAATATTACATATTTTTTTAAAAAAAACCAATATGTTTTTTGTTTTTTCAGATTTTTGAAAAAAATAATATTCTGATTTTTTTGAAAAAATTAATAATTTACGTTTTTCAATTTTTTTTAATTAATATTTCAGATTTTAAAAAAATTAATTTTTTTCAGCTTTTTTTAAAAGTAATATTTTTTTTCGTTTTTTTAAATAAAATTAATATTTCAGATTTTTTTAAAAATATTTTTTATTTTTATTTATATTTTTCAAAACATTAATAATTTTTTTTTAATAATATTTTTCATATAATTTTTAAATAATTTTATTTTTTCTTTTTTTAAAAAAAAAATATACATTACCTAGTCATCAGTGAAAAAAATAAATAAAATTTAAAAAAATTCCACATATGCATACCACGTCAGCAAAACAGAATATTCCATGTCTAGTTGACCACTCAGGGGGGTAACGCAAATAAAAAAAAAAATTCAAGGTGGGAATCCCAAATTTTTTTTTACAGGGTGTATTGCAAATGTCGCCTATATTGCAAGGGGGTAAAGGCCTATTTACCCTAAACTTATTCAGACTCAACAATATACTCACAAACGCAAAAACAATAATGAACCGATTCAATTTTTCGGCATCTCCGTCTTCGCAAGAAACACAACAACAAACCATAAACTCAACAACATAAAAAACAAACAATTAAAATAAGTTCAAAATGTCATGCATAGTCATGTCGTGTTGCCTAAGTCTATGAATATAATTTTTCAAATATTGAATTTTGCTATTCAAAAAGATTTAGCGGCGCAACTTGTTACACGTCTACCATTTATTCATACGTAATTATTCTATATTAATATCTATATTACAAAAGAAGTTCACAAAGGTGGTATTAAAATAAACCAACAACATACCCAGTCACAACTAATCCAGAAGGCAAAGGTTGAATTTTTTTTCTTTTCTAGTATTCAAGACTGCATTTCAGAGATGGAGGGTGAAAGAAATCAAGGACAGAGATAGACTTGGGTTTCAGAGATGGAGGGTGAGAGAGAGGGTGAATCCGTAGCTGAAGATGAGTAATTAGTAGAAGAATAAGATGATGGTGAAGAAGGTAAATGGGTAGTGAAAGATGTTAGATGTGATTTTTCTTTTATAAGTTTGATGATGTTAAAGATGGAGATGATGAAAGGGATAAAAAGTTCAAGGAAGAAGATGAACCCAGAAGACGGTTTGAATGTTTGATGATTTTTCTTTTTATAAATGATATTTTAAATAGGAAAATGCTAAACAGGCACTAATTAAGTATATTAATATAGAAATTTTGTCTTGAAATGCGTATAGTCAATACTTCAAAAGTGTAAAAAGATGTTTTATTATCATTAATTTTTACTTTGATTTCCTTTTTTAGCATGCTTAACAAGTACTTGGAGAACTGTTTAGCATGACCCTTTTAAATATAATTTTTTTTTGACAAATATATAAAATATTTTTAATTATAAAATAAATTTTAAAAAAAAATTATAATTGATTTAACTAAATTAATAATGATGTGGATATTAAATATGCCCACCTAGATGATGCCACATCATTAGTGAGAAGACCATGTCAGCAAAATTGATTCTAAAATGGGATGGGAGACCAAAACTCATAAAAATTAAAAATTGGGATTCAAAAAGTTGAATTTTAAAATAGAAAGATCAAAACTCCATTTTATAAAAAATAGGGGATCAAAAATGTCTGTTTGGTAAAAATAAGCTATAAGCTAGCTGATAGCTGAAAAGCTAGCTTTTAGCTGATAGATGGTAGCTAATAACTTATAGCTGAAAAGCTAGCTTATTAAATTGCATTGTTTGGTAAATTTAGCTGATATAAATATAAAATGACCAAAAAGTACAGAATAATTCAATTTAAAAAAAAAACAAATAATATCAGTTTTTTTGTTACACAAAAAATGTAATTTAATCTTCAACATAATAATAGTAATAATAATAATAATAATAATAATAATAAAAAATTCAAAGGCAAAGAATAATTTTTTTTAAAGGCAATAATAATTTAATTTTAAAAAAATAAATAATATAAGTTTTTTTGTTACACAAAAAATGTAATTTAATCTTCAACATAACTATTATAATAAATTTATTTTTTTTGAATAAGCTAAATTAGCCCACCCAAATTGGTATCGGTGATAATCGAAACTGAGACCTTAAGAGGAGCACACTCCCAGATCTCAAGTCAATACCACCAGACCAACCCAAATAGGTTAATAGTAATAATAATAAAAATAAGGGTAAATAGGTCTTTCGCCCCCTGTAATATAGGCGAGATTTGTAATACCCCTAGAAGAAAAAAAATTTAAGATTCCCACCTTGCAAATTTTTTTTATTTGCGTTACCCCCTTGTCCGACACATGGCAGCGACTTGGATGGAATCTCCACGTGGCACCACCAGATGTTGCCACGTGGAAATTAATAAAATTTAAAATTAAATTAAATTCCACATCAATTCAAATAAAATAATTTTTATTATTTATTAATTAATTATTATATAAAAAATGAAAACATAATGAAAAAAATAAAAATATTCCACATCAATTCATCAGATATGGTACCCAACAACACACACCATAATCGATTCTTCAAGCACATCATGTAAATGACCCTGAAAGGAGCAAATGGGTTTTTCGGTAAGTGCAAACACATTTTCAGGGACCACAAACTGGTCCAAGCTCAACGATTTCCTACTAATGGACGACCTCCCTTTTCTCTTCCTTTCCGCATGATTATCCGCCAAAGGAGACAACGATGTGGGTTCCGGCGACCCATTAACAAGAAACAACATATTAACATTAACACTTCCTGTTTCTCCTTAAGCAACAATTCACCTTTCCTCTCACATTCCACTACCTGCCAAACATGAATCACACAATCCTCACCGGCACTAGCAAGATATTTCCCATCTAAACTAAATTTAATACACCAAATCGATCCATTATGCGCTTGAATCTCTTGACTCTTAAACAATGCAGTTAACTCTTTACATGATTTTCCATATTGTCTCACTCTCACCCTCTCAGGTCCATGATTTGCCATATCTGTAATCTATGCAGATATTGTTGCAAGGTTACTCCACTTGATTTTTCCGATCTAGGTCATTTGACGAAGCTTTAAGAATTTTTGTGCTTGGATTCGATTTTAGAAGAGGAAAACAAATATTTTCGTGTTAAAAAAATTTAATTTTGGGGTGGTTTTGTGGTCTCCGGCGCGGTGGCGCCGCCGTATGGCCCGGCAGCCACCGCGCCGGAATCTGGGCAAATATGAACATTGATGCTTTAATTTTTATTTTTTTTTTTCCGGAAGATTTTTATGAAAGAGAGGTTCTGTGAGAGGAGAAAAGTGTGGAATATTTTTATTTTTTTTATTATGTTTTCATTTTTTATATAATAATTAATTAATAAATAATAAAAATTATTTGATTTGAATTGATGTGGAATTTAATTTAATTTTAAATTTTATTAATTTCCACGTGGCAATATCTGGTGGTGTCACGTGGAGATTCCATCCAAGTCAGCTACCATATGTCGGGCAAGGGGGGTAACGCAAATAAAAAAAAATTTGCAAGGTGGGAATCCTATTTTTTTTTTCTAGCGGGTATTACAAATCTCGCCTATATTGCAGGGGGCGAAAGACCTATTTATCATAATAATAATAATAATAATTTTTAAAGGCAACCATCCCAAGTACAAGAATGAAACGTGAGTAGTTGGGAGCAGTTTTCTTTCTTGTAAAGTCAGTTTTTCAATTCTACACATAAAGGCAATAAAGTAATAAAATAAAAATAATAAGGATAGAAATGGAATAAAATATAAAAAACTATAAGCTATAAGCTCAAACGCTACTTTTATTAGCATCTTAAAAAACACCATAATCTATTTAAAAAAGCTCTTTACCAAACACATCATTTTTTTTAAACAAGTTTATAAGCTAGTACAATAAGCTATAAGCTAGCTTATTGGACTTACCAAACAGTGCCTAAATATAATTTTTCTAAGATAGTCATGTGTACATTTAAGGGTTAAATATGTTTTTAGTCCCTACATTTATGTGAGTTTCGACTTTTAGTCCCTATATTTTTTTTATTATATTTTTAGTCCCCACATTTTCGCCGTTTGCATTTTTAGTCCTTACCGTCAATTTTTTATGACTCGGATAACGAAATCAGTCACATAGGATAACACGTAGATGTCACGTCATTCGATGCAAATGTCATCCTAGTCAATTTAAGTTATCCTATGTGGCAAATTCTGTTATTCTAATCATAAAAGTTTGACTAAAAATATAATTAAAAAATGTAGGGACTAAAAATATAATAAAAAAATGTAGGGAATAAAAGTCGAAATTCACATAAAATAGGGATTAAAATACATTTAAACGACACTTTAAAAAATAAGTCTCAAATATATATGGGTGACCCTACTATGGTCCCCAAAAAAAAAGGTCCACTGGTGGTCCTTTAGTTTTAACCTACAAAATACCAATTACACCCTTTACCTTGTTATATTTTCATCTCCATAGTAACACAGCAAGCCATATAAAATTTAAGGAATATAAACCATTTGATCAATCATATCAACTATATTGCGCCACGTGTCTTTCTTTTTACTATTTTTTTTTAAAGAAAAAAAGAAAAAGAAAGAACGCAATCCACATCTTCTTCTCGTAAAAAGGAAATCGCAATCCACATCTGTAACCCAATCTTCCATCGCCGTTCCATCCCACCACGACGTCCGATACCGCAATCGACACCGACCACCACCTCTGTAGTTTCTAACCGCCGCATCTACATCAACGCCGCTATTTTCTCCCAAGTCCGAGTTTGGCTTGTGTGGCGGCGAAGAGATTCATCGAGGAGGAGGAGAAGTTGGTCGGAATTGCTTGCTGCAGATCAACGATAAAGCTTCTTCTACATAATTTCACGTTTTGCATAATTTCGTCGTTTTCTAACAAGTGAGTATTTCAATTTTCTTTCTCGTTCAAACAATGTTAATTTTGCAATGAAAAATTCTGTATGACAAGCACCTTCCTTCCAATTTTGTATTTTCACACATATATAGACAAGCACCTTTGATTTTCTTTTTTCAATTATTGAGTCAATGACTTTGATATTGTTGAAGCTATGAGGTTTGTAGTTTATCATTGTTTAGTGGTTTAATCGAAATAAGAGTTTTAGGGTGAATAATGATTGCCTCATCAATTTTGTTATACTAATATCATCTTCTCATGAATTTCCAATTTTGTTATACTAATATCATTTTCTCTTTTTAGAATTTCCAAAAACATGACATTTTTCGTTTCTATGAAAATGGGGTTTTAGCTATAAAACTATTTTGCAGGGTGCCAAGGATTAAGGGATTCATTGTATTTGACATCTTGGCCCTGCAAAGGTTAATTTATTAGTTCCAGAAGAATCTTTGTGGGTACCATTTTAATATTGTGGTGAAACATCATCGTGGGGATGTCTTTTGACAATGTTATTGGACTTGTGTTGGCTCTATCTTCAAGCATTTTCATTGGTTCAAGTTTTATAATTAAAAAAATGGGTCTTAAAAAAGTTGCTACCAATGGCAATAGAGCATCAACAGGAGGGCATTCATATTTGTATGAACCACGTTAGTGGGCTGGAATGACTTCAATGATTATTAGGGAAATAGCTAATTTTGCACCTTATACATTTGCACCTGCCATCCTTGTAACTCCTTTGGGAGCTTTAAGCATCATTTTCAGTGCAAATGCTTGAATCTCAATTCATCCTAAAAGAGAAATTGCACATCTTTGGCATGCTTGAATGTGCTCTTTGCTTGCTGGGGTCTACAACTATAGTTCTACATGCACCACATGAGAAAGTTATTCATTCTGTCAAGGAAGTATGGCAACTTGCTACAGAACCAGCTTTTATTGTACACTCTTGTTGGATGGTGGGACTGGTTCTAGTTCTTATTTTTCGTTTTGCAAGAAGTCATGGACAGAGCCATATGATTATTTATATTGGAATATGTTCTCTCACGGGCTCAATTACGGTTATGAGTGTCAAAGCACTAGCGATAGCTTTAAAGCTTACATTTGAAGGGATGAATCAATTTATTTACTTTCAGACATGGTTCTTTACATTAGTTGTGATAGGATGTTGCCTTTTGCAAATCAACTACTCGAACAAGGCTTTAGACATCTTCTCATGAAGGATTATAGTTTTTTCCTCATTTGATTTTAGTTTCTTTTTCTCCCAAAATTTGTGTTTTCACAATCAGAGTTTGATTTTATTTTTTTCTTGACATTTGTTGTGATGTATGATAAAAACTGTGCTTATTGAACAAAACCTTGGTTTCACACCATATAACTATAATCCTTCGTGAAATATGGTTTCATACCATATATGCACTTCTCTTTTGCAATAATTTTGGATAGTGGTTGCCCTGCATTTTCCATCTTCATAGTTGAAATTTTGGATAGTGGTTGCTGTTTTAGTTTTTTGGTTTGTGCACTTTTGCAGTTGTATCGGTCTCTGCTATGTAGGTGTGTTTGTTTTCTTGCTTCCCTTGCATAGCCTGTGCTATGGGTTGTGCTTATCAAGTGTTATAGTTACTCTTAAAATTGTTTAAGCTACATTGAGAAATTAAATATATATATTTTGAGGATAGTAATCGTAAATCTTTGGTTTTGATATTGAAGAATCCCTAATTATTATCTCTTTGGAACCATGGTTGCTTATTATATAAAAATGCTGAAAATGCTAGTTTTGTTTCTATAGCTTGTAATTCTAGCATCCACATTAGACGTATCCTAGGATAAACTGACTGTCTTGCTAATCAATTAAGTCATTTCATTTTAGCACGTTATTTACTAAAGATTATAAATCTTATGTTTGCTCCACAGATTGGTTAAGTGAAGGACTCGAAAACCAAATTGGCATAATGGAAACCTCATCGAGCAGATTTGCAATGATCATGGATTCTGTTTAAAGTGACATAATGCAAGTAAAGAAACAAACAAAGGAACTTAATTTGGAGAGTAAGTGACTAACATTCTAAGATTGTTGAATATTCTGAAAATAGTTTATGCAAGTTGTATTTAACTATTTATACCAATCAACTTAAGTAGTTTAGTATTTGGAAGAAACATAAATGATTCACAAAACAAACTGTAACATCGTTCATATAAATAAAGTAGAATACATAGATTACCCAATAATAGGATATAGTAGATTACATTTGCCATGATACAAGATTGGAGTTTCCAAATTCTGATATAGAGTACATTTGAAACACAAAAATGACCCCATGATAACATTGATGGAATAATCAAAAATCACAACCTTGAGTGATATATCAAAATAACTAAACAACACACAATTGGCCTTGACAGTACCAAACCATACATAACAATTTTGATCAAAATAGATAAACTAAACATAAAATACATAATAATACTGAAAGCAAACACCATTTGATTTAGGCAGCTCGTTTGGTGCTCCAAGCAAACACCATTTGATTTAGGTAGCTCGTTTGGTGCTCCAAGCAAGTACAGAATCATCTTCCAGCTTTTTCTTGAGTTCATTGTGATCACCTAGCAACAAATTCATTGTCAACCTCATCCTAATTTCTTCCTCAGTCACCCCACCAAAATCATTGTTTTGTAGGGGAAAATTCTTGTCCATCCAGTCCAAAACATAAACAGCAGAATGTTGGCTGATATTAAAATGGCAAATATGTTAATGAAAATGACAATTAAGATAGGACAAAATTAATGATTTTCAAAAAATAACAAAATTATAGAATGTATTTGAAATGTATACCAAAATCCAGTTCCCAAATGACCCAATGGATCAGCTACACTCCAATGTTCTTCATTAAGTTTTTCAGCAATGAAGTTGGCAGGGAAGACAGGGGATTGAGACATTTGAGTGATTGCTTGCCACTGTATTTATTAATTTATGATATAAAATTAGGCAATGTGCATGTACTTTAATTTAAATATTTAATTAGCTAAATAGAATAAAGATTACCATGTTTTGAATTGATTCTTGTCTAGGATTCACATCTTGTTTTTCAAAGTAAGGATCAATATGATACAACACTTTCTCTTCAATGGATGCAACCATAAGATACCACAATCCACAACAATCTTCAATTGGAACATAAATCTGTATTTAACATGATATAGCCTTATTTTATACAAATAAAATAAAATATAGGGTATATGGGGTTATAGTCATGAACATTAGGTTGACATACATGTTTTAGATCTTCAAAAGGTGGCATCCAAAAAGCTGCAAATTCTTCAACAAGATCCTCTATGGTGTTTCCCATTTTTACAGCATTCTAACAAACAAAGAATATAGAATATAAGGTTTATTGGTGGGCACAGTGATGAACATTTGGTTAACATACATTTAAAGTTTAAATGATACCATAAAGCTTGGTGGAAGTGCCCATTTTGATGGTGATACCATCTGTTTCTGAGTCCAGTTAATTTTTAATGCCATCATGTGCACAATCTAAATTTGACACATAACATTAGTTATATTTGTTATTGGTAAATTAGAAATATTAGTGTGAACTAAGAATAACCTTGTCGTCAACAGTAACTGAAGGGGAGAGAGTCTTGAAATGTTTCCTAGTGCCCAGAAAATCACCAACTTTGAACAGATTTTCCCTATGAATTGATATATATTTCATCATGAATACATTTTTTTTATTACAGTCAAGTGTAAAGTTTTTAGTACTTAATAAATATTTACTCTAGATTGTTAAATGGGTGAAATATATAGGATGAAATATGAGATTGATTTGTTGTTACATCCACTTTTGGTGTCAGAGGAAAGTTAGGCTTCATGAACTGCATATAAAAGAAAAAGGATAAGTGTTAAGTATTGAAATATATGTATTTGTTTCACTTATCATTGTAGTTTTGTATATATTCACCTTTGATAAAATTAGGCCTGTAGAAACTTCGGTACCCAATTTGGAGAAACTTTTTGGTTGCACAAAATTATGCATTGGCTCTATCTTAGGAACCCTCAATGGCTTAATGTTTGGTGAAGGAACAAATGACAGTTTCCTTCCAACCATGCAGTCCACTTCATCAACTATGAGTTTTTGTTTCAACTGTCATTATTAAATAACATGTTAATAGTAATAATCCATAACCCATAAGTTGCATTATTGTAGGAACTAAAGTTTAATTTGTTCAACTACTTATTAATACCTTAGAAGAACTTACTCCTTGTTTGTCTCCTCTTATATAAGTACTTCTAGGAGTAGATGATTTGACAGTTGGTATACGATTAGCTGAAGGATTTTTCTTGTGGGGGGTAGCATTCTTATTGAGTTTGTGTGTTTTTCTAGGTTTATCTTTTGGATCCTCTTCATCAGAAGATATGAACAGTATGATGTTTGAGATATCTTCATTTCCTGAATGTGGTGAACTAGAGTAAACAACAGGTGGGGAGTTAGTGTTGGGTGACAACAGAGTGTTTGCAGTAGTTGAAGCTTTAGGCTTGTTCAGTACTTTCTCAATGTTTTCCATCTTGGTCAATAATACATTGCATATCATTTGCAACTCAAGTGTAGAAGAAACATTTTCCTGCATAACAAGTAATACATTAATATTGAAATCTAATGTGCATAAAATGAATAGTCATATTTGAGAATAATATTTGTTTGAATACCTGGACTTTGTCGATTGTTCCATGAATAGTTGAAATCAATTTTTCTACGTTATCAGCATGGTCACCAATTCTTTTACTTTGTTTCTGTATAAAGAGATTAAATGGTTATTAAATGTAATAAATATATTGTATTGTAGGTAAAGAGACTTCTTGGCAGATGTGTCTTTATACCTGAACAATTTCTATCACACCTTGAATTGAAGAACATATGATGACCATCTTGGCATCCATGTCTGCCACTTTTTCTTGAAGCTCTTGGTTGTTCAATGCCAAGTTGTTGCCATTAACACCAGTTGAAGTCTGAGTATCAGAAGAGGTTAGTACATTAGTTCCTTCCATAATTGACAATTTAGTTTGGGTAGGAAATTATGTAATTTAGTTAGTGTAAAATTATGTTAACAATGTACCTCTTATATAGTAGTTGGTAAATTGTATCTATCAGACTATCACTCTCTTAAAAGTTTACTAAGTGTAATGATGATATTAATCTAATGAAGAGACTTCTTTGTGTACCATAGGATGCATGACATGATGTTTGCTTTTTGAATGAGCACTTTCAAATGTAATTTATCAATTAGGTTTAGTTATGCTTTAATTTAATATGTGACTAGTTAGGTTCAGTTAAGTTGTAATAATTTCAACCATTTGGTTATTCTAGTTAGGTTTGTGTGGATAAAATAAACCAGTTACATGTAAACCAAATGGAACAAGTCTTGAAAAGCCAACAAAATAAAGTTATGGGGAATATCAACTGATGTACATCCATTTGGTTTCCCTAAGTGTAATTGACTTTGTAGTAGAGCCCAAAATTTTCTGTTACATAAACTCAATCCTATTGTAACAAGCAACATAGACTAGGGTACTTGTTTAAATTTTGGTTAACAAAGCTGTTTTTGTTTTCTTTTACAGAAACTCAATCTCATTGTAACAAGCAACATAGACTAGGATACTAGTTTAAATTTTGGTTAAAGACATGGAAAAGGAGCATGTGGGAGCAAAAAATCTGCAATAAAGAAAACACATGTTCAGTTATCCAAATTATTTACTATATCACATGTTTAAATTTTGGGTAAAGACATGGAAAAGGAGCATGTGGCAGCAAAAAATCTGCAATAAAGAAAACACATGTTCAGTTATCCAAATTATTTACTATATCACGTGTCTCGAGAATGAGTGGAGAAATCTTTTCATATGCAAAGTTTTAAAAAAATGATAAATAAACATGCTGGTCTTAGAAGAAAGGAGAAATATTTTCATATGCAAAGTCTTAGAAAACTAATAAAGTCAACACCAGTGAAATTTAGTGGCCTATTTGATAACAACATCGAGTCTTGATTTAAAAAATAAAGTCATTGGAATTATTGGATTAAAAAATAATTAATAGTTAAAAGAATTACAGAATAAAATAATTATTTTTAAAAAAAATTTCTGCTTTTGTAAAAATTATTATAATAACAATTAACGAATCGAGTCTCGAAATATTTTCGAGTTGATTCGGTTCATTGTCAATCCTATTTGTCACATTTAAAGTGAAAATTATTGTAAATGAAATTGCCGAGAACCGTGAGTTGTCGAGAATCGTGATTAAGTTAAAGTGAGAGTGTAACTCAGACATATTAACACTAAGTTAGACTAATATTAAGTCGGACATACATATTAAGACTAAGTTAGACTAGTGTTAACGAAATCCCGATTTGACGACTAGTAACCTAACTCGGACATATTAAAACTAAGTTAGACTTGTCTTTAGACTACTAAATTTCGATAACCCCGATTCAACAACTAGTAACCTAATTCAGACATTTTAGCATTAAGTTGGGGTAATATTAGGGTTAGTGTGTCTTAAGTGCTACGAGTTCATGATATCGAGAAATCATAGGTGAACTAAAATAGTCGAATTATAGTTAGTTCGTCTTAAGTGGTGCGAGTTAGAGCCTAGCTGATGTAAAATAGTTTATTAGAGTTAGTTTGTCTTAAGTGGTGCGAGTTCGAGGATAGTTGCTTGAGGAATGATATCGAGAAATCGTAGTTGAACTAAAATAGTTGTATTAGAGTTACTTAGTCTTTAGTGGTGCAAGTTCGAGTATAGGTGCGAATTCGAGTATAATTTGTCATAAAGAATATCAATTTTTGTTGACAATAAAAAGAATAATAGTAATTAACTAAAATAATACTTGAATATTTATAGTTAATTATGTTTATCCAATTTTTTTTTATGTTTATCCAAATTATTGACTTTAAGTATGTTAGTTTTTTTTTTTTTTTTTTACAACTTTAAGTATGTTAGTCGAATTAATGTTAATCCAAAAAAAAATTATTGACTAAATTCATAATTCTTTTAAAAAGACTTAAGGGTTATATATAATAATTATTACTCCTTAAATACTTAAATGAATAAATAATTAAATGAGGGTTCCAAGGGTTCCAAGGCATATAAGGGTTACAAGGGTTAGGAGTACTAGTATTCTATATAAAATAGAGTTGCAGGAACAAGTTCACCAACAACTTCACCAACAAGTTTAAACTGAGTAAGTTTCCTATCCAATCCCTAATTTGTTTGATGTTTCCCAATTTGTTTGATATATAGTCATTAAAAATGAATTTATGATTCATTATAATTAGATATGTGAGGCAATACATGGTAGACCGGATGGAGTATACTTTAGCTTCAGAATTTTATTAAATAAAAGAAAAATAGAATGATGGTAGTAATTAAATGTTGGTTGGTGTTAGACTTATAAGAACAAGTTCATTAAATATGTACAACCAATCAATTTAATGTCAATTTTGTATATAAATAGAAGCTTACTTCATTCTTATGAATGATATAAGATCTGATAACCATATTCATGGAGAAAAAAAGCTATGTTGTCTACAATGGTCGTAAGACCGGAGTATATACCAGTTGGATAGATTGTTATGCACAAGCAAATAGTTATCAAGATTGTGTTGTGAGATTGTATGATTCAATTAGAGACGGTCAAAATTCATGGGATGCTTACCGTGATAATTGCAATTCATCGTTGCAAACCAAGAGAAATATAGAAGCACAAATTTATAATGGATGTGGATATGTTAATGGAATTCTCAGCAATATTTTAATGGAAAAAGGTTAGTATGTTGAAGCTTCAATCTAACATGTGGTAATATTGTTCATAGTTTTTTGACGCAAATTTATAGTTTTTAATTTAATTCATAGTTTCAAATTTTATTAAATAACAACGTTGCAGTTAAAATTTAATTTAATTGGTTTGTATGTATGTTATTGATTTATAGTTTAATTTTTTATTAGGTGACGCAAAAATAATTCCAGAACAATCCACAAACGTGTTAATGAAAAAAGATATTCAAGAATGGCTTCAATTTGCATGTTTTAGATTTCATATTGAACAACCAAGATACATGTTGCATGAGCACAAGGATGATATTGATGGTAAAAGGTATTATCGATACGTAATCAAATATCATCATACATAATTAAAAAAAATGGCGGTTCATAACAATAACATGATATAGAGTAATTCATAACATTATAACTGTTAGCCGAATATTTTGGCAATTCAGCATAATCTCATTATGTCAATTAGCTATAAATTAGCATACAACATGGAATTAATTTAGCATATCAGATCAATTTCCATTATACCAATAGCTGTACATTAGCATCACTAGGAGTTAATTTCGCTCAACTCATGTGTATATATGTGTGTATCTTTGCTTGTATCAGATATAGAAAAATAAACTCTTCTTGAGCAAAGAGTTGCTTTTCATGTTAATAACTCATGTTTGAAACTCATAAAGTACAAAATACATTCTATAATAATCTCATTCTATGTCATACTGCATTCTAGACCAATACTATTGTTTGACAAAAGAATGTCTAAACCAAACATCAGTTGAATTACATATTAAATATGAAACTAATATACATATGTGAAGTACATAGCTAACATTGTCCATAGCTAACATAGTTCAAAAATATATAAATAAACCAAATATAAGTCTAAATTGGAATTTCCAGAAAACATCCACTGTCTGCAACCTTCTGCAAAGTGCAAAGTTAATCAATTGAACCTGAAAGAAATTAAAATTAATGAGATGTAGCAGTCAATTAGTACATTCATGTTTATAAAATGAAGAACTTGTACTTATAATATACTTGCCTCATTAATGAGTTGGACCTCTATAATCATCATCATCATCATCATCATCATCATCGCCATCCTCAGAATCATTGTCAGTTGATCCGGTCTCGTCCAACTGTTTTCTGAGATTTGTCAATCCGGTACAAGTCTGCTTATTATGTCCCACAATACCGCATAAGCCACAATGACCCCTCCGCCTTTTGCGTTTGCTTTGATGTTTAGTTGCACCCCTGCCACCGCGGCCTTTGGTATTAGCATTTAATGGGTTTTGCAAAAAACGATCATTACGATCTTCCAAAACAATGCCTTCTTTCTCTAGTTGTAATCCGTATTTACTTTTAACACGTGCATAGTGAGCATTCAATATCTCCATAGTTTCATCATACGCTTCAGGAAATTGGCAAACAAAACTGTTCACATCTCTGCATTTTTGATTTAAAGATTTATAACGGCAAACCGTCATTGAATCCCAACCATTTGATTGTCCTCGACTTGAATAATTAATTGAATCCTTTGCATTTTGTGTCCATCTTTCCAATACCAAGCATTTGGGAAGTTCAACCATATTCAAGTAAATCATAACACCAACTATGTGATCACAAGGGATTCCAATGGATTCCATCCTAAGGCAGGAGCATTTTATCTCCATACTCGACGGCCAATAAGAAACATGCCACTCACTCCCAAATTTGCGGTATTTAGCAACGATATATATGAAACATGTGGCAGTTTCTTCACAGCCAATTACCCTCACAACGGATGACCTTTGCAGAATAGAACGAAAAAGGAAAAATATGTTTTTCGTGTACAACTTTGATGCTGATTTCTCCAATTCATGAAATTCAGTTTGTAACACACGGTCACCGTGCATTGAAGAAAAATCAGCTTCAAGCTCTTTGAACCTTAAGTATTCTGAGCACTGGTTGAAATGTTGTAAAAACTCAGTCAAATTGTTGCGGTAATTTACAAATTGACCTATTTTAGCATTCAAGCCCTCACAACGGGATGTTGTTCTAAATCCACCAAAAAACTTGCCACGTATATGTGTTGTCGCCCACATATCCTTCTTTTCATACATATCTAAAACCCAAGCATTATCCTCAACTCCGCACTTTTGTACCATTTCAGACCATTTTCTTTCAAAATCAACAATCTCATAATCATACAACATACATTTCTTAAACAAGGCTGTGAATTGGGGACTCTTCACATTGCAAGTAGCATTTTTTGCAAGGTGCCACGCACACAATCTATGATGAGCTTTGGGAAAGACTCTTCTAATAGCATTCCGCATTGCTAAATCTCCATCGGTTATCACAGAAATTGGCATCTTCCCTTGCATTGCTTCTAAGAATGTCTCAAGCAACCACACATATGTATCTTCAATCTCATTGGCAACAATAGCAATACCAAACACAATAGTTTGGTTGTGATGATTTACTCCAGAAAATACAACAACCGGACACAAATAATGATTCTTCTTATATGTTGCATCAAAAGCCAAAACATCACCAAATAATTTATAGTCAATTTGACTTCGGCCATCACACCAGAATAGATGTTCCAATCTTCCTTCTTTGTCAACCGTGTGTTTCCAGAACAATGATGGATCACCATTCTTCAAAGAGCGTAAATATGATAATGCCGCTCTTGAATCAGTACCTTTACTACGCCTTTCCTTATCAACTTCATTGTACATGTTCTGGACCGAAAAAGTCAGATGTTGATAGCCTCCAGCTTGACCAGCAAATGAACCAAAAATTTGAGAAGTTTTGATGCCAGCCTTCCTAAAAGAATGCATTTGGAGTATGTCGTCATCATCCATACCCCTATGACCAGATAGAAAGGAAATAAACTCTTGTTCAACAAACTTGTGATTGTGGATGTTGTTAATGTACCGAATATACCAGCGTTGATTGTGATTATCAACGTGCACAACACAATTAGCCTCACATCCGCAACGGGTGTCTGCTCTAGCTTCACGTTTACGAATCTTATTATTCTGAAACCTATCTTCTCTAAATCCTTGTCTGTAGCAAACAAAATTCTGTTGAACAACTTCTTTATACTTGTTTCTTCTAACCTTGCTTTTACGTGCAGAAAATCCATTCATTCTAGCATACCAATTATAGAATGTGAAAGCCACCTCAAGATTTGGAAAATGGTACTTCTTCATATCATCTTCGGTTAACATCTTGAAATCAACGCCACCCATATCTTCTAACCTGTTTACAGAAATCCCAACATGGTTAATTACCTCTTTGCCAAAAGAACCTTGTACATTGTATCCTTCACATCCATTTTCACCTTCCATGAAATCCTACAACAACAACTATGAGTTAACTATGATTTGTCCGATAAATTAAAATCCTTCAAAACACAACATAAACAATATTGATTTTTACACAATTAAAGGATAAATCTGAATAACAAGGAAACAATTGGACAAAGTACCTGAATGGTCAAAATAATAATAATAGAAAAGTCAAACTCAATTGACACACACTAAATATATTTGGCATATATACCATTTCCAAATATTAGAACACCACATCAATGTCAAAATTTGTAGAAGTGTTTACCAGTATCAACGCCACTGTTCTCATACAAAGCTACTTAAAATGGATACCTTAAAAAAACTATAAATCCTTAACTTTCACCAACTTGATAAATATCAAAAAAGCTTGATTAAATTACATGATATGTATATATACTCTATGCAGGACTATGTCCTCATTCTTATATCACTAATACATCATTGCTCCATATAGTATACTAGAAATAATGACATACACGCACCAAACTATGACAACAAGTCCAAATAGCAGATGAACATTCTCCTAAATAATTTTTAACTATCTCAATTTCAATTGAATGAACTATACTAGAGTAAAGTATTTTCTGATGCTGCAAATTATTGAACAGAATTTTTCATTGCAAAATTAATATTGTTAGAACGAGAAAGACAATGGAAATACTCACTTGTTAGAAAACGACAAGATTATGCAAATGGTGAAATTATGTAGAAGAAGCTTTATCGTTGATCTGCAGCAAGCAATTCCGACCAACTCCTCCTCCTCCTCAACGAATCTCTTCGCCGCCACACAAGCCAAACTCGGACTGATATTGGGAGAAAATAGCGGCGGTTAGAAACAAAACAAAGGTGGTTGTCGACGGTTAGAAACAAAACAGAGGCGGTGGTCGGAGTCGATTTGGTATGGAACGGTAATGGAAAATTGGGTTTCAGGGTTGCGTTTTCTTTTTGACAGAAGAAGAAGATGTGGACTGTGATATCCCTTCTTTTTCCTTTTTTCATTTAAAAAAATAGTAAAACATAAGACACATGGCGCAATATGATTGATATGATTGATCCAATGGTTTATAATGTTTAAAAGTCATATGGAACTTCAGTATTAATGTGGAGAGAAAAATATAACAAGATGAAGGGTGTAACCGGTATTTTATAGGTTAAAATTAAAGGACCACCAATGGACCTTTTTTTTTGGGGACCATAGTAGGGTCACCCAAATATATATAGACAGATATAAATTAAGTTGGGTTTACATCAATTTTCTTTTTTTTTTTTTACCAGACAACAATATCCTTATATGACAATATCCACTGCAATCACATTACATAGTAACAACTTCAAAATACTATTTCTCTTTTGGTTTCTTGAGTTGCAATGCTTTTCATTTTCAATTATTTGCATTTCTTCAATTACCAAAATTTTTAAATATTTTTGGAAATATAAGTGTTTTGATATCATTTAATATCAAACTTGCATCTATATTTTCAAAACCATAGAGAAAATAAAAATAATTAAAAATGAAGATGATTGCAACTCTTATTTCTTGTCTATTTTTGGTTGAATGTCTCCAACTCAAAAACTTTTGATCATGTAGTCTAGTGGCTAGAAATTTCACACTTAAAGTAGATAAGTGAGGTGTTTGAAGTTTAAATCACAGTTCATGCATATAAAATATAATGTTTCAACCAACTAAGTTAAATTCATAAGGACAATGTCTCCAACTCAATTTAGTTTCAATTCATAATAAAAGGTACTGCATGTTAATTGAAGTCAATATGAGCAAAATTTAATAAACTAATAGCATTTAATAAATAAATATATGAATAAAATATGATAACAATCAATTTGAGAATTGGTTGAATCGGGAAAGAGTGTCTAATTACTTGCATACTAGCACTGAGCAGAAACTGGTAGAGGAAAATGTAAATCTGATATTTTTTATCTTATTTTCGTTTTAAAATTTTATTGAATGGAGGATCATCTTATGTAACATTAACACGATCAATTGTTTATTTCAGGTCAAGTGTGTGGAAGTTTTTAAGGACTTTTATGAAACAAGCAAAAAAACATAAAAAACTTACTCACCGGGAACTTGCAACATCATTGGCAAGTTTGATTCAAAACCCATTGAGTTAATCGCCTCAACCTATCATGTAATTCCCTTTCTGAAACTTGTCATCTTCTATTATGTTTATTATTACGTAAATATTTGATATTTTTCTTTTACAGGTTGCTGCCATACAACTATTCAACATTGCGGATACATTGAGTTATTCAGAAATTATGACTCAGTTGAATTTAACCGATGAAGATTTAGTTAGATTGTAGGGCCGGGCCAAGCGACCAAAGCAAGGGCTTTAGGCCCCAATTTTTTTGGCTAAAACAATGCTTTTTGTTTTCTTCTTTCATTTGTTTATAAACATATAATACATCAATTAAATTTTAAATATTTCTTTAATTGAACTGATAAAGCGTAAATTTAAATGCCATAAATATTTTTCGTGTTGTCCGGGTTAGATTTATAAAAATTGATTTTTTATAAATTATAAATAAGTTTTGTTTATCGAAGTTAAAATAGTAAATGTTTAGAATGAATAAAATAGTACTTTTTTTTTTGTAAGGTAAAAATGAGTACATATAAACATAGAAAATATTTCATTATATATTTAATTAAGATAAGATAAGATAAATTATGAATACAAAAATATCATACACACGGTAGCCATGATTATGGATAAAATTCACCCTATGAAACAAATAGTTTAATGGATACATGAAAATAAAATATGTTTATATAGTAATATAGTAAATAATCGTAAATATTGGATGAACATAAATTTATTTAATAGTATTGTAAATAGTTAGAGGATAATATGTATTTTTGTTTTTCTAGTAGCAATGTACTCTGTAAATTGTTAAAATTATCTTTTATATTTATTAATGTATGAAAAAAGATGAAAGAAAAGTAAAGAGAAATATATTAAAAAAAAAAAAAGAGATCAAAGAAATAACGATGCACGTAGTATTACATGAAAAATTAAGAGGAAAACAAATTATAATATATTTATGGTGTTATGTATGTAATAAATGGTTGTGGGTGGTTTTTGTGATTGATATACATGACTTTAAGAGCCATATTTAATACATGAGAATGAGGGAGTTGTGTATGATTTAATAATATTAAAATTTTAATTTGTTAAGTTAAACTCTATAATTGATTAGCAGTGTCATGTATGTAATTGGTTGGTTTTTTTTTTTTTTTTTGTGGTTAATATATACGACTTCAAGAGTCATATTTGACATAAGAAAATGAGAGAAAATAAATTGTGTTATTTATCTAATATTCAATAAAAATAAAAATTGTATGACATATTATTTATGTTTTCTTCATTTCTTAAATGAAATTATGCAACATTTAAATTTCTAAATTAAAAGTTAAATTCTTAATTTTAGATTAAGTTCAGAATTAAATTTTCAATTGAGTATTCAAGTTTGATATCTAACTTGAGCAAAAGATGCATGAAATAAATTATAGTGAAATTAAATTATACTTTAATTGAGTATACATAAAAGTCATTAGGTTTAGTCTACTGATGAGGAGAATTTAGGTATAATGCATAAGGTCCTAGGTTCGATAGACTATTAATTTTTCATGTAATTTTTTATCTTATAAAGCCTAATAATAAAATTTGCTTTAGGACTCTAACTATGTTGGAACGATCCAGTTAGATTGCTTTATTTTCTCTCTTTTGCGCAAAATATAAGATCCTTGTTATAGTTACGGATTTTTGCTACTCACACCCCAAAAACTTCTAGTTACACCCAAATTTCATAAAAATTTCATCATAATACCAAAATTGCCCCCCTTTATATAAATGTTTAAAATCAGTTTTCATCTTTCATTGTAGTTTCAATGTTTGTTTCACCGTTTGTCTCATAAACTCCATCGATCCCCATTAATGCTTTTTTTAACCTCCAATTGCTTCTCATTAATTTAAATTCAAGATTTGAATTTGAAGGTATTTTATTAAGACTTTATTGCATATGTTATAATTTATACTCATTCAATTCTATGTCATTCTCTGTTTATGTTTTCTTGCAATCGCATAGTTCAGAATGCCTAATGTAAATTCAATTTGCATAATCCTATGTAAATTGAGTTTACACTTACATCGAAGGTCCTATGTAAATTGAGTTTACAATTACATCGAAGGTTTACGTTAATTGTAGAGTTTACGTACACTTGAATAAACTCTCATGTAAACTGAATTTACACTTACATTAAGCGGTTTTCGGGTTCACGTTAATTGTTAGTTTACGTACCCATTAAAAGTTTTTGTAAACTGAGATTACGTATGTCTATATAAATTATGTAAACTAAGTTTACATATACATTAAGTAAACTCAATTCACACTTACCTTCGGCAATCGCAATCTAAGGGTACTATTCTCAGTTTAAATCATGTTAAATAAACTCAGTTTACATATACATAACATAATCTTACTTAAACTCCCGGATTACTTATAATATAGATTTCTACAACGGTGGTTTGAGCGACGTCGACGAAAACTGTGGTTTGAGCACGTCGACGGAAACATGGTTTGAGGTCGATGGAAACGGCAGAGATGAAAGATGAATCGTAGCAGGAAACGCAATTAAGGGTTTTGGATGAATGGAAATTTAATTTATTTTAAGGGTATTTTGGTCAATTTGGGGTGTAACAAATGTTTTTTGGGGTGTGAGTAGCAAAAATCATAGTTACGTTGAGCAGTTGGGCCACATGTTCACGGTAAAACACGTGCTTGAATGAATTTATTATTTATCTTTGCTAGTGTAAAATGAGGTTTCGATACTTAAATACCTTAATTGCTATATAAATTTCATGATTTTTTTTCACATTTTAATTTGTAATTTTTAAAAATTTGATTTATAATCTAATATCAAAGCAATCAAGAAGCAGATTGAAGATCTGGGGACAAAGATTCAAGTATCTGGCTTAGAGAAATGTACTGATGTACAAAATTATATGAGTTGAGAAAGCTACTAAAATAACTGAATTTGATTCTTAAATATAGTTGATTGAGAATTCCCAAGATTTACATAACCTTGTAAATGGATGTAGTCAGTTGCTTAAACCTAGCCCGTAGCGTTTTTTTTTTTTTTTTTTTTTTTATAAATGAGAATTTAGTTATAGTTACGATTGTGTCCATATATATAGAGCCTGGTATGATCATTAATATATACGGCCTTGTTATCTAGTTTTTAGTTGATAATCGTAGTTTCATATAATAATAACAAAAACAATTTAAGGAAAAATTAAAATAGATGAAATTGTAATTCATGAGATGTAACAGAAAAGCATGCATGAAATTGCAGAGCTAGCTAGCTCAGTCTTCAACTTTTCATGGACCACTCTTTCAAATCTCTCCGATGGACCTTTATTTTCCTTCCACAAATTGACATATTTTATTTCCTACAAACAAGACCAACTTTTATTTTTCAGTGCCACTCCCGGCTATCTTTCACATTGCAATATACTTTGAATAAATATCAAATTTCTCAGAACTCGACAGTTGTGGCTCCTGCAAACAAAATCCATTTTGAATCAGTTTCTTATCATAGTAATTATTATATCAATATGTTTGTATGAGAACTGATGTAATACATGAGCATACTGCTGCCGATTCTCCATCACATGCTCTTGATAATCTGGACCAAACTTTTCTCTAGCTCCGCGGATTGTAGAACGCATGCCATTTAGCAATTGACCATAAGTCAGGTTACGTCCAACTTGCATAGCTTGGATGAAACTGTAAGTCAAGGCACCAGCACTTTCCATACCGCTAAAGGCCTAATATAAACCAACCAAGCCTTTGATCAGAGGAAAGTTACATTCTCTAGTTGACAAAAATCAATGGCAGGAGAAAAGGTATGCATCAGCATTACTAACCGATGTGTCTGCTGCACTTCCATCATCGTCACAAGCTGAAATGCAAACTGCTAGCCCACCTCTTGTGCCTTTGTAGCCAGCTCTGGGGTGTCTATGATCTTCCCATCCATAATAACCTTTTCTGTTTTACTCAAAAGAAACAAAATCATATCAAGGTTTATTAGCGTCTCGGTTTATTTTTAGCAAATGTATTATGTCATGTTTTTATTCTTAATAACAAAACTGTCAACTATTTTTAATCAATTTCAAACATTTGTATACGAAATGTTTTGTAATTAATGATTCATGGCAACATATCTACTATACTAACCTGTTAATCCTGCACATAAATGGTAAATCAAGAACTGTCCCACTAAAGCATGTATCAATGACAGCATGAAGTTTGGCACCATGAGGTAGAGGCCTAACAATTGTAGCATTGATTTCATCGTCAAGAATCTTCCCCTCGCTCTCATAATCAACGGGGCATATAGCTTCATCATACCCATCAACCTCATCCATGCTATGGTCCACTTCCCTTGATCCATGTCCTGAGAAGTGAAGCACCAATGAATCCCCTGGTTGACAGCCTTCAACCAACCACCGCATTGCCATTCGCATGTTATATTTTGTTGGGATTCTCATCGGATTTCTCTCCCCTGGTTCATCTGCAAGACAAATTTCTATGTTGTTATATAGAAATATAGAAAGAATAGAATGAAATGAGTGAGATTGAGACCATTTTTGGCTTTTAGTTTTAGACGTAGTCTTATAGTCTAGTTAAACCATTACAGTCACCATCTTTTAGGACATTAGCATCTAAATTATAACAATAGTACTTTGCAGGTGCATACGAAATATGAAACGTATAAGTGTCTAGCATATAGAGCAATGACAAATTGACAATAAGCATCATAAGCATTTAGCTATAATAAAAAAGGACGGTTAAGTCTCTCAGCTGACGTTTGGAGAGGATAGATGTATGCAGTCTTATCCCCCCCGCTAGCAGAGATGTAATTTCCATCATTAACTATATTATCATGTCGAATAAAAGAGCTAGTTAGTTAGTACCTGTGAGCATGCGAATGGAATCAGTAGGGAAACCCAAGTTTTGAGTGAGAAAGTATTTCATGCAGTGAACATCATTGAGAGAACCTTTAAGGCTGTTAGCACGATTACCATAACTAATACCAAATAAGACAGCCCTCTTGTTACCATATGGAGAAGGAGATGCCATTGAATGTTGCGGGGCCATCAGTGTCTGTGGCCAAGACTGACGTCTCCCATAGGCGGGAGGAGGAGGTGTGTTGTTGTTGACAAAAGGGTAATTTGGTTGCTGGGAGAAACCTCGAGAGTTACAACCCGAACATATCATAGTTATGGAAGTGGCATAGCCATACTCTTCTAGTTCTATTGGCACTAGTATTGCCCTGCCACACTTGCTGCATCTTGCTCTTCTGGTTGCCATCTTTTTGAGTTTTGCAGAATGTTTTATTTAAGCCAAATCAGTGAAGAAGGAGTTTATATTTTAAGAATGATGATGATGAGCTTCAGTTGGAGGTGTGTCCATTAAATCAAGTGTGTTGGAACCTTTATGGGATGTGACAATATGGACATATAGAATCACATTCTATTTGTCTTTTCTAGTGGACGAGGAATTGTATCAAAACCAATGGATATTTACCAAATTTTCAAAATATGCTTTCTATCACATATTCACTAGTTGATTGCTTTTTGGTTTTTTATTTATAAAGTCACTAATTGATTGCTGAGATGAAGATGACAGAATAATGGCATCAGAGGATAAAGTTTTTTATGATATGGCTTAGTATTAGAGTTTTTATTTTGAATCACACCATAAGAGTTTGTTGCTTGTAATATTTAGTTTTCTATGACTATGACCTGTTGTTACAGGAAAGAAAAAAAAGTAGGGAGAAGATGAGACTAATATTAATTAAGTTCATATTTTTAGGGTCAGTGTGAGATTAATAGTAGTATTTTCAGATTTCCTACATTTTCCTTTTGACATATTTGTTTCTATTGTTACCCTTTAAACCTGCTTGGGGTAACAAAATGTTATTCAATAATTTTTATGCGCATCCTTAATTGACACTTTATATTTTTTGATGATTTATTGACACTATTTAGATTAGTACCAACATGTTTGCCTACTGAATTTTTAAAGAATGAACATTCATACATTCTTATATTCAAGATACAAAAGTGTTATATATAAAATCATTAGTGTTTTTATTTAGGTTCTTAGGATTTTGAGATGGTTGATTCTTTACATGCATGGTATGAACTATGAAGTTAACCGTGTAGTCTACAGTTTCAATCCTTATTGGATTGGATCTGTTACATTGTCAACTTCCCTAGACCATATTCTTTGTGATTGCTCTTATCCTCATTGATAATGTTTACAACAATTTTATAATGCATTCACTAATTCATCTTTGTAGTTTCTCGGAAAAAGATTGTATCTATCTCAGCAAAGAACAAGCAAACACAGAACCAAATTCAACAATGCAATCTACATAACTCATTCACTTCGTCAGTAAATCATATACACATAAACCAGAGATAGTAGTTTATTGTCAAAAATGTCTTAATTTGCATCAATATTTATGAACAGCTACTAGAGGTTGGACAGCACAAATGAGTCGGTACATAGTATACATCTAATCCAAGTACCTTCCTTATTCCCAACTGGACATTAGTCTTTTTCTATTCCTGCGCCCATTTTATTTAACAATGCTGTTATTTATGTGTCAGATTATAAACAACTTGGTAGAAATATCAAACTTCTCAGAAGACGACAGTTGCGGCTCCTGCAAAAAATACATTTAAAATCAACTTCTGTAAGTTAATATGTTATGAATAAAATAATTTATGAGAATCTCAGCCTCGTATATAACTGATACAATACTTGAGCATATTGTTGCCGAGTGGTCCTTGCAAGATCTTGGCCTTTTAGTTCAATCTTTCCAGCTTTAGCCCATTGGATTGTATAAAGCATAGCATTGAGCAAGCGACCATATGTCAATTTAGGTACATCTTGCATGACTTGGAGGAAACTGTAAGTCAAGGCCTAATTAACCAGCAAAAAACTTTGTTTTCAGTGACAATTCTGTTTATTGTTTCTAACTGATTTATATCAACCATTAGAATAGAAAAAAATTATGCCTAATGCATTACTACTAACCGATTTGCTTGCTGCTTTTCCATATTTGTCATCACAGGCTGAAATACAAACTGCTAGCCCTCCACTTGTGCCTTTGTAATCGGCTCTTCGGTGTCTATGATCTTTCCATCCAAAAGAACCAATCCTGCTTGAACCAAACATAAGCTACTAAAGAGTTTTTTTAATAAATCAAATCATCTTATATAAAATAGAATTAATTCCTAATAAACTCACCGGTTCATCTTGCACAAAAATGGTAAGTCAAGAACTGTCCCACTAAAGGATGCATCAACGAAGGCATGGAGTTTGGCACCATGAGGTAGAGGCCTAACAATTGTGGTACTGATTTCGTCATCGAGTATCATACCCTCGTGTTCATAATCAACAGGACATATTGCTTCATCATACCCATCAACCTCATCCATGTTACGGTCTTTAACCCGTGATCCATGTCCACAGAAGTAAAACACCAACGAGTCCCCTGGTTTGCTGCCCTCAACCAACCACCTCATGGCCGTTCGCATGTTACTTTTTGTTGGGATTGTGTTTTTATCCTCTGAATCATCTGCAGATCATATATAAAGTGTTAAATATATAAATTTGCACTAGTACCAGTATTATCATAAATAATAGTTGAAGAGAAAGTACCTGTGAGCATGTATATGGAACTGCTAGGAAATCCCAACTTGTCAATCAAAAATTGTTTCATGAGTTTAGCCTTGTTCACAGAACCTTTAAGCTTCCTCGGAGCTGCCGTGTCAACATAACTGATTCCAAATAACACAGCCCTCTTGTTACCAAATGCAGAAGAAGGCCTCAATGGAGGATAATAGGAAAGGACAGGTGTTCCATAAGTAGTAGGAGGATAATGCATGCTGAGATTGTAGTTGTAGACGCTAACGAAAACTGATCCATTCCCATTTCCTGAAAGGTTACTAGGTAGGTTATTGATCAATGTTTTCTCACTGTGTTTGCCATCACCGTCGTCCTTTAATCCAAGATTAGCATATGTAAAAGACTGCAATTCCTCGCTAACCAGCTCTTTTTTTGTGTTAGTGTACTTAGCAGTAGTATTATCCTGGTTGTGCTGAAAAACTATATTCAACTTGGTGTTTTTCATGCCAACTTTCATGTACCTAAATGCTAACCTGGTATTGTGAATATAAATCTGAGCTGAACCTAAATCATGCTTAAATCGCAACTGTTTGGAAGACCCAAGACAATGAGAGAAGGAGAATCTTACTATTCATCTAAAGATAAGATTGCATATGTATGAATTCTGATCACTTACCATGAAGAACCAGATGCTGCACCTGTTCTTGATTCTCTCTTGCGTTATAGAAAAGGAAGAACTACATGCTTTATTTTAAAATGACTAATAGTCATTGACTATATTCTTTGTATGCAAGTTGAAATTGATGTTGTTGCAATTTGATTTGATTATTTCCTAATTAATTGGTAGGATATGAGAATTGATTATTTCCTTATAATATTCTTCATTTCTTCTTGTTTAACCTCCCACACCCACCTTTATCACTGATTTGATTGCATGAGGTTTTATTTCATGCTAAAATTTTCTTTCCAAATATAAATTATATGCCTTCGATCTCATATCAACAAATTGGTGACCTTAAAGAAGAACATGTTCATTCTTGATGAATTTCTATTTTCACAATTGCTGATATTCTTTTATTTTTTGTTGGAATATACATACATATAAATGATTTTTGAATTACAAGGAGCGGTCGGATAGGTTTCTTTAGGATTAAAACTGGGTTTTTCAACTTGGAGGTTCCCAAGAGAACTCATATCTAGATTTCTCTTCAAATAGAACTAAACCACGGTTGCCAAAATCACCACAAGCAAAGTTACAATATTTAAGTAATGCATCATAAATTCATCTGTATATAGATTCTCTGCAAAAGCTCTTGTACCATTTGATCTATCTTAGCAGAGAACAAACAAGGATATAGAACACAAATCTCCACAAAGTGAATTAGATAGATATTTATAAATCATGGTGATAAGCCAGTGTTTAGGAAGAGTTTATTGTCCAAAACGACTTAATCTGCATCAATGTTTAGGAACAGCTAATGTTCAGACAATACAATATTGGACACTGAGTCTTTTTCTTCCAACAGGATGGACCTCAGAACTGAAACTCCTCGAAAGACAACAGTTAGTTGTAGCTCTTGCAAAACGCATTTACAATAAACGTCGTGTAAGGTATGGTATGTTGTAAATATATACAAAGTGTTGTAATAAATAACTTATATCCATAAGAACTTTGTATAACTGATGCAATATGTGGGCTGACAGTGCTTCCGAGTGTCCCTAGAAAGCTTATGGTTTTTTAGATCAAACTTGAAACTTTCCTGCTTTAGCACAATGTGTTGCAGAGTGCATCACCAAGGAGCAAGTGGCCATATGTCAATTTAGGCTTTTTGTATTGTTCCAATGTGTATGCTCAAAATGATATGCGCATATTAACGTCAAATTTCTCCGACGATGATAAAAGAGGGTCCTGCAATGCAATGTTCCAAACACTCCATGAATGTCATACATTAGGAATCACCAATTATTACTTATATATTAAGTGTTGGATTAGTTGGTTATAAAATCATGATATTTAGTAAGGAGAAACAAAATGAAGGTATCGATGCTTCTTCAAAGAGACATCACATATGTAGCTTGTTTATTTTCCTATATCACAGATGATGCGAATTATACTCCTTAAAAGCAATAGCATGTAAAGAATATGATGCAAACCTACCTGGTCAATTCTACTGTAAAAATTACGTTTAAAGAGCCCATTGAAGTGTTTCCTTTGTTGAATCTTCCCAATCTCCTCGTGCAGTGTTTCTAGCAAACTGCCATATGTAATTCCAGAATATTCTCTAATTATTTTTGTTAAAAGATAGGTCATAGCACCATTCATCTCTTTTCCTCCAAAAACCTGCGCAGATTAAAAGAAGGAAGTGAACAAATATGTCTATTTCATTTCAGCATTGCAAGAACAGATTAAAAATATATTCAAAATTCTTCTTACTGCAGCATCAGCAGCCATCTGACTTTCTTCACAAGCGCTGAAACAAATGGTTAGTCCACCATTTGTACAGCTGAGAGTATTGTTATTCATCCATTTCCAAATGCCACTGCAAGCATATATGCATACAAGAGATTAGTTAATTAGTTGGCTTTCAAAGGGCTAGAGTGTATTTTCGAATCGAATAGGAAACAGATTTCCTGCACAAAGTAAGCCGTCTGATTTCTATTCAACGGTTTAGATAATAGACTGACAGCAGATTACACGAAATTCAAAATCAAATGGAAGAAAATCAAGCATTAAATATATGTCAGTGAAGGTATAGTCCTGTGGTATGGATTGGGACGCTGAAGGAGTATTATGAAGGTACATGATTATTCTGCTGCTAACGAAATTCCCGTTCTCCCTAACAAATTAACCACTAACATTTGCTTATAAAAAAACATTGAATATAAATGTACTTACTTGTCCTTTTTATAAACATGCTTGAGATCAAGAGTTGTTCCACTATGACAAGCATCAATAATGGCATGAAGTTTAACACCATTCTTGAGTGGCACAACAATGGTGGAGTTGATTTCATTTTCAGTGATCATTCCTTCTGTAATAAAATCAACAGGGCAAATAGTTTCATGAAACCTGTCAATTTCATCTTCTTCGTCATCTGCCGGTTGTTGCGCGCCATGTCCAGAGAAGTAGAACACCAATGAGTCTCCTAACTGACAATCCTTCACCAGCCACTTCAAAGATTCCCTTATATTCCTTTTTGTTGGAATGAAATTTGGATCCTTCTGTTCTTCTGCAATTTACAAGTTTCACAATAATATCATCAATCTCTTACTATCTTTTTACCAGTACCACTTAATCTGTTTCTAGCATATAGGAAAAGTTGAAAATAAGATGAAATATACCTTTTTTTTACAATGATGAAATATAACTTGATAACACAAAAATAACAACTTTATTTTCATCTTTTGTTGACATATTCTAGTCATGTAAATACATTATAGTTCAGAAGGAGCTTTCAATTTAATTTTGTTATGCATGGATTAAAACATTGAAAATAGAATTCTATAAAAAAAAAAAGTTTCTATAGCAGATACCTGTGAGGACACGTATGGATTGAATTGGAAATGCAAAATTATCAACCAGTAGAGAGTTCATGTTAACAACATCATTAACGGTTCCCTTGAGCCTATACCGGCTTCTATTGTATCTAACTCCACAGAGAACTGCACGCTTGTTACCAGTCGTAGCTGTGGATAACAAGGATGAGGAATAACCGGCTGCATTGTGTAGTTGAGATTGGTTGAAAAATTTGGCTCCTAAACTGTTTTCTCTTAATTGCTTATAACCTGATATCGATTTGCTAACACCTCGGCACTCATAGCAACGGTATGCAGTTACTTTTGTTGGTACTACAAACTTTCGTTTGCAACCACTGCAAGCAAGTTCTTTTTCCATAGTATGCTTTGAACTAAGAAACTTATAGTGATCTAAGCAAGCACCACCAGTAGTTGTTTTTGTTGGTACTACAAACTCTCGTTTGCAATCATTGCAAGGAAGTTCTTTTTCCATAGTATAATTTGAACTAAGAAACTTATGGTGATCTAATTCTAGGCTAGCACCACCATTGGTTCTGTTTGTGGTAATCGGAACATGATAGGCTTTGCTTTTTATGGCTTTTAATTTATCACCCATTGTTTGATCAGGCCAAGTCTATATGCAGTCAGCAAGATGAATATCTATAGAGAAGTTTTCAACTCAAACTTACCATTGGATTCGAGCTGTGCGCAAATGTTAAAATAGACATACTGGTTAATACTAATTCAGACAAGTTTTCTTATCGAGAACCAGATGCTATATTAACTTTGGTTTCTATAGCACCCAGAAACTGGTACATCTCTCCATACTACTATACTATATAGTGAATGTGAAACTGAGCTTAACCTAAATCATGCTTAAATTGTATCTGTTTGGCAGATCCGAGAGAATGAGGGGAAGGAGAATCTTTTCTGTTTCATCTAAGATAAGATTTATATATGTCTTTAAATCATGATAATGGATCACTTACCATCAAGAACTAGATGCTGCAACTTGTTCTAGATTCTCTCTTGCGTTATAGAGAAGGAAGAACCAGATACATGTTTTATTTTGAGAAGACTATATTCTTTGTATGCATAGATGAACTTTGTAGTCAATCATATAATATTCTCCATTTCTTCTTTTTTCGAAATTTAAATTATATGTCTTTGAATCGAAGCACGGTTGCCAAAAATCATCATAAAAAAATTTACAACACTTCATTAATGCATTAATAAAGTCATGAAATATGATATTTTGACACATATCTAGGCATTGACACTGTAGATTTATTATACGGTTTTCTATATTTTTATCTGGAAAAGCTCATATAACATTAATTGATCTATCTTAGCAGGAAACAAACAAGAATAGAACACAAACTTCAACAATGCAAATAGATAGCTATATAAATCATAAATAAATATACATATTAGGGGGACAAACATCGAGTCCAAAATATCTTAATCTGTGTTGATATTTGCCTTGAAAACAATGATCAGAAGACAGTAAGTTGCTGCCAGCCGCGCATTAGGCGCAGGAAGCCACACATGGGGCGCAGAGACTGGCAGGTGCAACCATGGGTTGCTGTCTCCTGCGCATGAGGCGCCAGGAGCTACGCATGATGTGCAGAGCGGGAGTGTATTTATGCAGTTTCCGTTTTCTGATCGCGGGTAAGGGGATTTTAGGGTTTCTAAGGCCAACATATAAACTAGGGTTAATAAAGAAACATCTTAGAAATACTCTAGGGTTAAGAGAAACATTCTATCATTTTAGGAAACATTTGTTGATTGAATCTCTTGGTCACGGGGAGAGATTCGGGAAAATAGTAGAATTAGGAAAATCTAATTATTGTAAATCTTGTGGCGAATCTCATTGTAATCAAGTTTTCTATCGATAGTAGAACGGAGAGGATGCTCTCTCCCCCATAGTAGGTTGATTTAACCGAACTAGGTAAACAATTTGTCTGTGTTTTTTACCGCTTTCGTTGTTTATCTTTGTTCATAATTATTATTGTTATTCTCACTTGTTTGGTTGCTTGTTTATTTGCTCCACACATCAAGGTTATTGGTGTGAGTTTAATTGAATTCACAACAATCTGCATCAATATTTACGAACAGGTAGTGTTTAGACAACACAAATGAAACAATACAATACAATATACTACTTCCCTTGTTTTATTAAAACCAAATCTCACCATCTGGACATGATTTTTTTTCTTCCAACAGGACAGACCTCCCATGCCTGTTGTGTTATGTATCACAATAGAACCTGTTGGTTTTGGATTTTCAAATTATTGTATTTTGGTTTTCCAAATTCTATTTTACAAGAAAATATCTACCGAAGTTGTTAGTAGGTTGAGTTACGATCAGACCGCTCTCTTTAAGATGTTTCGTGGCACTACCCGAAATTGTGCAAGGTAGACTATCAACCACGCCGCCTCCAGGATAAAACAAGCTCAGTTACAACTGTGCGATTAACTACTGCACCGTAGAAAACCATTCGAGAATTACACCTTCAATATGGTACTAAGACCACTCTTTTAATACTGAAACCACTTTAATATGGTATTGTTACCACTCTATTATGGTGCTGAGATCACTCAAATATGGTGTTACCACCATTCTAACTTTTAAGTTCTCCTATCAATATGGTACTACGACCACTCAAATATGGTGATTCCACCATTTCGACTTTTTAATTTCTCCTCAAATCAATATGGTACTACGACCACTCAAATATGGTGTTACCACCATTCTAACTTTAATTTCTCCTCAAATAGAAAAAATATTAAAAGAATATTTATATACTATTAAGATCATTCTTAATTCCGACGGGACATTCTTCAAAAGGGACTATGATCTTAAAAATACTCTTTATTCTGAAGAGACATACATTATTAAAGGGACTATGTTTTTAAGACCTTTCTTTATTTTGAAGGGACATTATACTGAATAGGGACTAAGGTCTTAAGAACACTCTTATTTCCGAAGGGACAGAAAAAGGAGAAGAGAAGAAGAATAGCTCGTCAACACAAGCTGGAGGGAGAAGAGAGAAAGAGTTCTCGGCAACTCAATAGAAACTCTTTGGTGTGATTTTTGAACTGAGTGAAGTCCTCTATTTATATAGAGATTTTGTAACTGTTTTAGCAAAAATTGCTACAGTGGTTACTCTAATGAATAAGATCAAAAAGAAACTTATTCAATAATCCGTTCAACAACATTTGTGGATGAGATCAAAAGAAACAAATCCACAATAACAGACTAATGAGGGAAAGATAGGAAATTCAGTTGGATTCTCAATCTTATCACAATAACCATAAGCTAAAATTATGGGAAGTGATATCCATGAATAAAATTAATAATTATTATTATTTTTATCATTATCATGTATTTAAAATTAAATACCACTATTTAAACACTACTAATATGTATGTTCTATTTTATGTGGGACCCTCACACTCTATTTTTTCAATTCACACAATATTAGATCAAAGTTTAATTACTTAGTGTTTAATCTTCCAACCTTCCAATTTCTTTCCAATTCACAGCAATGTTCCAACAATCCCCCACTTGAATTTAAAAAATGGTTTCAATAATAACGTCAAAATGTTTCTATAAGGTTGCTAATAAACAAAGGTGTCGCCAACAACTTGAACCTTTGCATAGCGGGTAAAATTTCGATTAACAAGAGTGGCACGTAGCATTGAACTCAATCTCAGACATAGAACCCACACACTGTTAGGGTAATCCAAGATAAGAGGAAGAAGATAACAAGTAAGAACTAGAGAGAAAACTAGGAGGAAAGTGTTAAGATTTATTGATAAGAAAAAATAGAGAATGAGTTGTCTACAATGCATGAGGCACATGCTTATTTTATAAGGAAAACTCCTAACACATCTATTACTTGTAACACAAGTAACCATAACTAACTAACTCAAGGTAGTTATGTAACCACCTCCTAACAACCTTTTAACTACCTAACCAAGTCTAATAGGATTGAAGTTATAAAACATCATGCTCCCTTAACTTCAAGCCTAAGCAAACTTGTCTGTCCTTCAGAAATCCTTCAGAACTGCTTTAGAACTGAAATCCTTCAGAACTGCTTCAGAACTGAAAACTTGTCTGTCCTTTAGAAATCCTTCAGAACTGCAAACTTGTCTGTCCTTCAGAAATCCTTCAGAACTGCAAACTTGTCTGTCCTTCAGAAATCCTTCAGAACTGGGCGCGTGCCTGACACACACCAAGTTCACTTCTGAGCTTCAAACACCTGTCTGTTTTCAAACTCTTAGTTAGAGCATCTGCAACCTGAGCATCTGTTGCACAATGCCTGACATCTAAGCTACCTTGATTCACCTGCTCCCTCAAGAAATGAAACCTGGCCTCTATGTGTTTGCTTCTACCATGCAAAACTGGATTCTTGGCTAAGTTTATAGCAGACTTGTTATCAATCTGCAGAACCACATGTTTCTCTGCTTCAATTCCTAGCTCCTTCAACACAGTCACAATCCACAAAGCTTGGCATGCTGCATATGCACCTGCTATGTACTCAGCTTCACAAGAAGACAATGCAACAACTGGTTGTTTCTTAGAACACCAAGCAACAGGAGCCTCCATAAATCTGAAGAAATACCCAGTAGTACTCCTTCTATCTACTTTGTCACCACACCAATCAGCATCAGAGTAGCACACAATCTCAAATTTCTCATTCAGAACTGACTTTGGAAAAAGAATTCCAAACTCCATTGTGCCTGCTATATACCTAAGTATTCTTCTAGCTGCATTCATGTGTGACCTTCTAGGCTTATCCATGAATCTACTTACAAGCCCAACTGCAAAGCATATATCCGGTCTGCTGTTGCAAATATATCTCAATGATCCTACAATTTGCTTGAAAATTGTAGGATCCACAGTCTCTTCTGTCTCATTCTTCTCTAACTTCAAGTTCACCTCCATAGGAGTTGCAGCATATGTACACTCAGTCATGTTGAACCTCTTCAGAATTTCTCCTGCATATCTCCTCTGATGCAACAATAGACCTTTACCATTCTTCAGAAGTTCAAATCCTAAGAAGTAAGACACTTCTCCCAAATCTGTCATCTCAAATTCAATTTTCATTACTTCTTTGAATCTCTCTATCTCAGCTGTGACACTTCCAGTTACTAGCAGATCATCAACATACAAACATATCAGAATGATGCTTGAAGCTGCTTCCTGCACATATACTCCATATTCTGACTTGCATTTCCTGAAACCTTGTTTCACAAGAAATCCATCTATCCTTTTATTCCAAGCTCTTGGAGCTTGTTTCAAACCATATAGAGCTTTGTTCAATCTGTAGACCATGTCTTTCTTCTCTTCAATCATGAATCCAGGTGGCTGAGTTACAAAAACAAGTTCTTCTAATGGACCATTAAGAAAGGCTGACTTAACATCCATGTGGAACATAGGCCATTTCCTTGCATTAGCTACAGCTATGACAAGTCTCACAGTCTCAATTCTTGCCACAGGTGAGTAGATTTCTGAGTAATCTATTCCTTCCCTCTGCAGAAAACCTCTTGCCACCAGCCTTGCCTTATATTTTGCTATAGAATTGTCAGGATTTAGCTTCAGCTTGAACACCCATTTTACTTCAATTGCCTTCTTATCTGATGGAAGTTTAACTAACTCCCAAGTTTGATTTCTCTCAATTGAAGCCAACTCCTCCTCCATAGCTCTCTTCCATTTCTTGTGTTTCAAGGCTTCTGTGTAATTGATAGGCTCAGAACCAGCCATCAATGCAATATGAACTAAGTCACCATCTGCATTTACCTCATTATCATTAACAATTTCACAATCCTGCAATCTAGCAGGAATGTTCCTTGTTCTGGCAGGCCTGTCGCTAGTCACAGCTGCAGGTGCTTCATTCTCATCACTAGAATCACTATCTTCTTCATTCATGATTGGATTCAATTGAGCTCTACTTGAACTGCAACCAGCAATCCAATCCCAGGATTTCTCTTCATCAATTACAACATCTCTACTGTAGATCATTTTCTTTGTGACAGGATCATACAGCTTGTAAGCACCTGTGACATGATAAATCCTTAGGATCTTTAGAAGCACCTGAGATTTGGACATTTGAATTTCAAATATCTGAATCAGCTAGGGAGCAAAGGAATGGTACTTGGCCTGCCTAAGATTGAAGCTTCAGAAAGAGTATGTGAAGGTTGCTTAGTTGGTAAACAACCTAGAAATGCTTTCAGCAAGAGTTTGCCTATGAGATCATCAAGTGTACTAGGTGTTGTGCATTCTGATGTGTGTGGTCCCTTTGATGTGAATTCACTTGGTGGTAATAGATATTTTGTTACCTTTGTTGATGAGTATAGCAGGAAGATGTGGATATACTTGATTCAAACCAAGGATGCAGTATTTGATGTCTTCAGAAATTTTAAGGCATTAGTTGAAAATCAAAGTGGAAAGAAGATCATAGCTCTCAGAACAGATGGTGGAGGTGAGTATACTTCCAAGAAGTTTGAGTCATTTTGTGTTGAACAAGGTATAGAACATGAAGTCACAGCTCCCTATACACCTCAACACAATGGCTTAGCTGAAAGAAGGAACAGGACTATTCTTGATATGGCAAGGTGTATGGTGAAGCATAGGAACCTGCCTAAAGCTTTCTGGGGTGAAGCAGTTCACACTGCTGTGTATGTGTTGAACAGGTGTCCAACCAAGAAGCTGAAAGACAAAGTACCTGAGGAAGTGTGGAGTGGTAGAAAACCTAGTGTAAGTCACTTCAGAATTTTTGGTGCTTTATGTCACAAGCATGTGCCTGAAGCAAAAAGGAAGAAGCTTGATGACAGAAGAGACTGTGGATCCTACAATTTTCAAGCAAATTGTAGGATCATTGAGATATCTTTGCAACAGCAGACCGGATATATGCTTTGCAGTTGGGCTTGTAAGTAGATTCATGGATAAGCCTAGAAGGTCACACATGAATGCAGCTAGAAGAATACTTAGGTATATAGCAGGCACAATGGAGTTTGGAATTCTTTTTCCAAAGTCAGTTCTGAATGAGAAATTTGAGATTGTGTGCTACTCTGATGCTGATTGGTGTGGTGACAAAGTAGATAGAAGGAGTACTACTGGGTATTTCTTCAGATTTATGGAGGCTCCTGTTGCTTGGTGTTCTAAGAAACAACCAGTTGTTGCATTGTCTTCTTGTGAAGCTGAGTACATAGCAGGTGCATATGCAGTATGCCAAGCTTTGTGGATTGTGACTGTGTTGAAGGAGCTAGGAATTGAAGCAGAGAAACCTGTGGTTCTGCAGATTGATAACAAGTCTGCTATAAACTTAGCCAAGAATCCAGTTTTGCATGGTAGAAGCAAACACATAGAGGCCAGGTTTCATTTCTTGAGGGAGCAGGTGAATCAAGGTAGCTTAGATGTCAGGCATTGTGCAACAGATGCTCAGGTTGCAGATGCTCTAACTAAGAGTTTGAAAACAGACAGGTTTTTGAAGCTCAGAAGTGAACTTGGTGTGTGTCAGGCACGCGCCCAGTTCTGAAGGATTTCTGAAGGACAGACAAGTTTGCAGTTCTGAAGGATTTCTGAAGGACAGACAAGTTTGCAGTTCTGAAGGATTTCTGAAGGACAGACAAGTTTTCAGTTCTGAAGCAGTTCTGAAGGATTTCAGTTCTAAAGCAGTTCTGAAGGATTTCTGAAGGACAGACAAGTTTGCTTAGGCTTGAAGTTAAGGGAGCATGATGTTTTATAACTTCAATCCTATTAGACTTGGTTAGGTAGTTAAAAGGTTGTTAGGAGGTGGTTACATAACTACCTTGAGTTAGTTAGTTATGGTTACTTGTGTTACAAGTAGTAGATGTGTTAGGAGTTTTCCTTATAAAATAAGCATGTGCCTCATGCATTGTAGACAACTCATTCTCTATTTTTTCTTATCAATAAATCTTAACACTTTCCTCCTAGTTTTCTTACCTTTGTAGAAGCACATGAGTTGATGATAAATGAAAGGAAGGGGGTTCAAGAATCTGTACAAGCCTTACAAGTTCATGCTTACAAGAAAGCTAACAGTCACAAAGAGAAAAATCAAGATAAGGGAAAGAATGGCTCTCAGAAAAAATTTGATGGAAAATCTGAATCCTTCAAGAAAGGAGGAGGAACATCAAATTCAAAGAAATTGAAAGGCAAGGACAAGAGTCACATTCAGTGCTATAACTGTGAGAAATGGGGACACTATGCTTCAGATTGTTGGTTCAAGAAAGGCAAAGAAAAGGGCCAAGACTCTGATGATGAAGCAAAACTTGTGCAAGAAAAGGTTGAAGACAAAGCTGTGACTTTCATGGCTACATTATCAGAGGTAGAATCACAAGATAAAGTTGATGCTGAGACTTGGTTCTTAGACACAGGGTGTTCCAACCACATGACTGGTCACAAAAACTGGTTAGTGAAGTTCTATTCTGGAAAGAAAAGTAAAGTGAAGCTGGCCAATAGCAGTTCATTGCAGTCAGAAGGCATTGGTAACATGGTTATCAAGAGGAGCAATGGAAGCACTGCAGTAATTGAAGATGTGATGTTTGTACCAGGTATGGATTGTAATCTTCTGAGTGTTGGACAGTTAGCAGAAAAAGGTTTTTCAGTTATCATTAAGAATGAGAAATTTGAACTTTATGATCCTGCAAATAACCTAATTCTGAGGACTCCTTTGGCCAAGAATAGAACCTTCAGAACTTTGATTCACACAAACACTGTTCAGTGTATGAAGGTAGTAACAGATGAGAAGTTGAATTGGCTATGGCACCTGAGATTTGGACATTTGAATTTCAAATATCTGAATCAGCTAGGGAGCAAAGGAATGGTACTTGGCCTGCCTAAGATTGAAGCTTCAGAAAGAGTATGTGAAGGTTGCTTAGTTGGTAAACAACCTAGAAATGCTTTCAGCAAGAGTTTGCCTATGAGATCATCAAGTGTACTAGGTGTTGTGCATTCTGATGTGTGTGGTCCCTTTGATGTGAATTCACTTGGTGGTAATAGATATTTTGTTACCTTTGTTGATGAGTATAGCAGGAAGATGTGGATATACTTGATTTAAACCAAGGATGCAGTATTTGATGTCTTCAGAAATTTTAAGGCATTAGTTGAAAATCAAAGTGGAAAGAAGATCATAGCTCTCAGAACAGATGGTGGAGGTGAGTATACTTCCAAGAAGTTTGAGTCATTTTGTGTTGAACAAGGTATAGAACATGAAGTCACAGCTCCCTATACACCTCAACACAATGGCTTAGCTGAAAGAAGGAACAGGACTATTCTTGATATGGCAAGGTGTATGGTGAAGCATAGGAACCTGCCTAAAGCTTTCTGGGGTGAAGCAGTTCACACTGCTGTGTATGTGTTGAACAGGTGTCCAACCAAGAAGCTGAAAGACAAAGTACCTGAGGAAGTGTGGAGTGGTAGAAAACCTAGTGTAAGTCACTTCAGAATTTTTGGTGCTTTATGTCACAAGCATGTGCCTGAAGCAAAAAGGAAGAAGCTTGATGACAGAAGAGACTGTGGATCCTACAATTTTCAAGCAAATTGTAGGATCATTGAGATATCTTTGCAACAGCAGACCGGATATATGCTTTGCAGTTGGGCTTGTAAGTAGATTCATGGATAAGCCTAGAAGGTCACACATGAATGCAGCTAGAAGAATACTTAGGTATATAGCAGGCACAATGGAGTTTGGAATTCTTTTTCCAAAGTCAGTTCTGAATGAGAAATTTGAGATTGTGTGCTACTCTGATGCTGATTGGTGTGGTGACAAAGTAGATAGAAGGAGTACTACTGGGTATTTCTTCAGATTTATGGAGGCTCCTGTTGCTTGGTGTTCTAAGAAACAACCAGTTGTTGCATTGTCTTCTTGTGAAGCTGAGTACATAGCAGGTGCATATGCAGTATGCCAAGCTTTGTGGATTGTGACTGTGTTGAAGGAGCTAGGAATTGAAGCAGAGAAACCTGTGGTTCTGCAGATTGATAACAAGTCTGCTATAAACTTAGCCAAGAATCCAGTTTTGCATGGTAGAAGCAAACACATAGAGGCCAGGTTTCATTTCTTAAGGGAGCAGGTGAATCAAGGTAGCTTAGATGTCAGGCATTGTGCAACAGATGCTCAGGTTGCAGATGCTCTAACTAAGAGTTTGAAAACAGACAGGTTTTTGAAGCTCAGAAGTGAACTTGGTGTGTGTCAGGCACGCGCCCAGTTCTGAAGGATTTCTGAAGGACAGACAAGTTTGCAGTTCTGAAGGACAGACAAGTTTGCAGTTCTGAAGGATTTCTGAAGGACAGACAAGTTTTCAGTTCTGAAGCAGTTCTGAAGGATTTCAGTTCTAAAGCAGTTCTGAAGGATTTCTGAAGGACAGACAAGTTTGCTTAGGCTTGAAGTTAAGGGAGCATGATGTTTTATAACTTCAATCCTATTAGACTTGGTTAGGTAGTTAAAAGGTTGTTAGGAGGTGGTTACATAACTACCTTGAGTTAGTTAGTTATGGTTACTTGTGTTACAAGTAATAGATGTGTTAGGAGTTTTCCTTATAAAATAAGCATGTGCCTCATGCATTGTAGACAACTCATTCTCTATTTTTTCTTATCAATAAATCTTAACACTTTCCTCCTAGTTTTCTTACCTTTGTAGAAGCACATGAGTTGATGATAAATGAAAGGAAGGGGGTTCAAGAATCTGTACAAGCCTTACAAGTTCATGCTTACAAGAAAGCTAACAGTCACAAAGAGAAAAATCAAGATAAGGGAAAGAATGGCTCTCAGAAAAAATTTGATGGAAAATCTGAATCCTTCAAGAAAGGAGGAGGAACATCAAATTCAAAGAAATTGAAAGGCAAGGACAAGAGTCACATTCAGTGCTATAACTGTGAGAAATGGGGACACTATGCTTCAGATTGTTGGTTCAAGAAAGGCAAAGAAAAGGGCCAAGACTCTGATGATGAAGCAAAACTTGTGCAAGAAAAGGTTGAAGACAAAGCTGTGACTTTCATGGCTACATTATCAGAGGTAGAATCACAAGATAAAGTTGATGCTGAGACTTGGTTCTTAGACACAGGGTGTTCCAACCACATGACTGGTCACAAAAACTGGTTAGTGAAGTTCGATTCTGGAAAGAAAAGTAAAGTGAAGCTGGCCAATAGCAGTTCATTGCAGTCAGAAGGCATTGGTAACATGGTTATCAAGAGGAGCAATGGAAGCACTGCAGTAATTGAAGATGTGATGTTTGTACCAGGTATGGATTGTAATCTTCTGAGTGTTGGACAGTTAGCAGAAAAAGGTTTTTCAGTTATCATTAAGAATGAGAAATTTGAACTTTATGATCCTGCAAATAACCTAATTCTGAGGACTCCTTTGGCCAAGAATAGAACCTTCAGAACTTTGATTCACACAAACACTGTTCAGTGTATGAAGGTAGTAACAGATGAGAAGTTGAATTGGCTATGGCACCTGAGATTTGGACATTTGAATTTCAAATATCTGAATCAGCTAGGGAGCAAAGGAATGGTACTTGGCCTGCCTAAGATTGAAGCTTCAGAAAGAGTATGTGAAGGTTGCTTAGTTGGTAAACAACCTAGAAATGCTTTCAGCAAGAGTTTGCCTATGAGATCATCAAGTGTACTAGGTGTTGTGCATTCTGATGTGTGTGGTCCCTTTGATGTGAATTCACTTGGTGGTAATAGATATTTTGTTACCTTTGTTGATGAGTATAGCAGGAAGATGTGGATATACTTGATTCAAACCAAGGATGCAGTATTTGATGTCTTCAGAAATTTTAAGGCATTAGTTGAAAATCAAAGTGGAAAGAAGATCATAGCTCTCAGAACAGATGGTGGAGGTGAGTATACTTCCAAGAAGTTTGAGTCATTTTGTGTTGAACAAGGTATAGAACATGAAGTCACAGCTCCCTATACACCTCAACACAATGGCTTAGCTGAAAGAAGGAACAGGACTATTCTTGATATGGCAAGGTGTATGGTGAAGCATAGGAACCTGCCTAAAGCTTTCTGGGGTGAAGCAGTTCACACTGCTGTGTATGTGTTGAACAGGTGTCCAACCAAGAAGCTGAAAGACAAAGTACCTGAGGAAGTGTGGAGTGGTAGAAAACCTAGTGTAGGTCACTTCAGAATTTTTGGTGCTTTATGTCACAAGCATGTGCCTGAAGCAAAAAGGAAGAAGCTTGATGACAGAAGAGACTGTGGATCCTACAATTTTCAAGCAAATTGTAGGATCATTGAGATATCTTTGCAACAGCAGACCGGATATATGCTTTGCAGTTGGGCTTGTAAGTAGATTCATGGATAAGCCTAGAAGGTCACACATGAATGCAGCTAGAAGAATACTTAGGTATATAGCAGGCACAATGGAGTTTGGAATTCTTTTTCCAAAGTCAGTTCTGAATGAGAAATTTGAGATTGTGTGCTACTCTGATGCTGATTGGTGTGGTGACAAAGTAGATAGAAGGAGTACTACTGGGTATTTCTTCAGATTTATGGAGGCTCCTGTTGCTTGGTGTTCTAAGAAACAACCAGTTGTTGCATTGTCTTCTTGTGAAGCTGAGTACATAGCAGGTGCATATGCAGTATGCCAAGCTTTGTGGATTGTGACTGTGTTGAAGGAGCTAGGAATTGAAGCAGAGAAACCTGTGGTTCTGCAGATTGATAACAAGTCTGCTATAAACTTAGCCAAGAATCCAGTTTTGCATGGTAGAAGCAAACACATAGAGGCCAGGTTTCATTTCTTAAGGGAGCAGGTGAATCAAGGTAGCTTAGATGTCAGGCATTGTGCAACAGATGCTCAGGTTGCAGATGCTCTAACTAAGAGTTTGAAAACAGACAGGTTTTTGAAGCTCAGAAGTGAACTTGGTGTGTGTCAGGCACGCGCCCAGTTCTGAAGGATTTCTGAAGGACAGACAAGTTTGCAGTTCTGAAGGACAGACAAGTTTGCAGTTCTGAAGGATTTCTGAAGGACAGACAAGTTTTCAGTTCTGAAGCAGTTCTGAAGGATTTCAGTTCTAAAGCAGTTCTGAAGGATTTCTGAAGGACAGACAAGTTTGCTTAGGCTTGAAGTTAAGGGAGCATGATGTTTTATAACTTCAATCCTATTAGACTTGGTTAGGTAGTTAAAAGGTTGTTAGGAGGTGGTTACATAACTACCTTGAGTTAGTTAGTTATGGTTACTTGTGTTACAAGTAATAGATGTGTTAGGAGTTTTCCTTATAAAATAAGCATGTGCCTCATGCATTGTAGACAACTCATTCTCTATTTTTTCTTATCAATAAATCTTAACACTTTCCTCCTAGTTTTCTTACCTTTGTAGAAGCACATGAGTTGATGATAAATGAAAGGAAGGGGGTTCAAGAATCTGTACAAGCCTTACAAGTTCAGGCTTACAAGAAAGCTAACAGTCACAAAGAGAAAAATCAAGATAAGGGAAAGAATGGCTCTCAGAAAAAATTTGATGGAAAATCTGAATCCTTCAAGAAAGGAGGAGGAACATCAAATTCAAAGAAATTGAAAGGCAAGGACAAGAGTCACATTCAGTGCTATAACTGTGAGAAATGGGGACACTATGCTTCAGATTGTTGGTTCAAGAAAGGCAAAGAAAAGGGCCAAGACTCTGATGATGAAGCAAAACTTGTGCAAGAAAAGGTTGAAGACAAAGCTGTGACTTTCATGGCTACATTATCAGAGGTAGAATCACAAGATAAAGTTGATGCTGAGACTTGGTTCTTAGACACAGGGTGTTCCAACCACATGACTGGTCACAAAAACTGGTTAGTGAAGTTCTATTCTGGAAAGAAAAGTAAAGTGAAGCTGGCCAATAGCAGTTCATTGCAGTCAGAAGGCATTGGTAACATGGTTATCAAGAGGAGCAATGGAAGCACTGCAGTAATTGAAGATGTGATGTTTGTACCAGGTATGGATTGTAATCTTCTGAGTGTTGGACAGTTAGCAGAAAAAGGTTTTTCAGTTATCATTAAGAATGAGAAATTTGAACTTTATGATCCTGCAAATAACCTAATTCTGAGGACTCCTTTGGCCAAGAATAGAACCTTCAGAACTTTGATTCACACAAACACTGTTCAGTGTATGAAGGTAGTAACAGATGAGAAGTTGAATTGGCTATGGCACCTGAGATTTGGACATTTGAATTTCAAATATCTGAATCAGCTAGGGAGCAAAGGAATGGTACTTGGCCTGCCTAAGATTGAAGCTTCAGAAAGAGTATGTGAAGGTTGCTTAGTTGGTAAACAACCTAGAAATGCTTTCAGCAAGAGTTTGCCTATGAGATCATCAAGTGTACTAGGTGTTGTGCATTCTGATGTGTGTGGTCCCTTTGATGTGAATTCACTTGGTGGTAATAGATATTTTGTTACCTTTGTTGATGAGTATAGCAGGAAGATGTGGATATACTTGATTCAAACCAAGGATGCAGTATTTGATGTCTTCAGAAATTTTAAGGCATTAGTTGAAAATCAAAGTGGAAAGAAGATCATAGCTCTCAGAACAGATGGTGGAGGTGAGTATACTTCCAAGAAGTTTGAGTCATTTTGTGTTGAACAAGGTATAGAACATGAAGTCACAGCTCCCTATACACCTCAACACAATGGCTTAGCTGAAAGAAGGAACAGGACTATTCTTGATATGGCAAGGTGTATGGTGAAGCATAGGAACCTGCCTAAAGCTTTCTGGGGTGAAGCAGTTCACACTGCTGTGTATGTGTTGAACAGGTGTCCAACCAAGAAGCTGAAAGACAAAGTACCTGAGGAAGTGTGGAGTGGTAGAAAACCTAGTGTAAGTCACTTCAGAATTTTTGGTGCTTTATGTCACAAGCATGTGCCTGAAGCAAAAAGGAAGAAGCTTGATGACAGAAGAGACTGTGGATCCTACAATTTTCAAGCAAATTGTAGGATCATTGAGATATCTTTGCAACAGCAGACCGGATATATGCTTTGCAGTTGGGCTTGTAAGTAGATTCATGGATAAGCCTAGAAGGTCACACATGAATGCAGCTAGAAGAATACTTAGGTATATAGCAGGCACAATGGAGTTTGGAATTCTTTTTCCAAAGTCAGTTCTGAATGAGAAATTTGAGATTGTGTGCTACTCTGATGCTGATTGGTGTGGTGACAAAGTAGATAGAAGGAGTACTACTGGGTATTTCTTCAGATTTATGGAGGCTCCTGTTGCTTGGTGTTCTAAGAAACAACCAGTTGTTGCATTGTCTTCTTGTGAAGCTGAGTACATAGCAGGTGCATATGCAGTATGCCAAGCTTTGTGGATTGTGACTGTGTTGAAGGAGCTAGGAATTGAAGCAGAGAAACCTGTGGTTCTGCAGATTGATAACAAGTCTGCTATAAACTTAGCCAAGAATCCAGTTTTGCATGGTAGAAGCAAACACATAGAGGCCAGGTTTCATTTCTTAAGGGAGCAGGTGAATCAAGGTAGCTTAGATGTCAGGCATTGTGCAACAGATGCTCAGGTTGCAGATGCTCTAACTAAGAGTTTGAAAACAGACAGGTTTTTGAAGCTCAGAAGTGAACTTGGTGTGTGTCAGGCACGCGCCCAGTTCTGAAGGATTTCTGAAGGACAGACAAGTTTGCAGTTCTGAAGGACAGACAAGTTTGCAGTTCTGAAGGATTTCTGAAGGACAGACAAGTTTTCAGTTCTGAAGCAGTTCTGAAGGATTTCAGTTCTAAAGCAGTTCTGAAGGATTTCTGAAGGACAGACAAGTTTGCTTAGGCTTGAAGTTAAGGGAGCATGATGTTTTATAACTTCAATCCTATTAGACTTGGTTAGGTAGTTAAAAGGTTGTTAGGAGGTGGTTACATAACTACCTTGAGTTAGTTAGTTATGGTTACTTGTGTTACAAGTAATAGATGTGTTAGGAGTTTTCCTTATAAAATAAGCATGTGCCTCATGCATTGTAGACAACTCATTCTCTATTTTTTCTTATCAATAAATCTTAACACTTTCCTCCTAGTTTTCTTACCTTTGTAGAAGCACATGAGTTGATGATAAATGAAAGGAAGGGGGTTCAAGAATCTGTACAAGCCTTACAAGTTCAGGCTTACAAGAAAGCTAACAGTCACAAAGAGAAAAATCAAGATAAGGGAAAGAATGGCTCTCAGAAAAAATTTGATGGAAAATCTGAATCCTTCAAGAAAGGAGGAGGAACATCAAATTCAAAGAAATTGAAAGGCAAGGACAAGAGTCACATTCAGTGCTATAACTGTGAGAAATGGGGACACTATGCTTCAGATTGTTGGTTCAAGAAAGGCAAAGAAAAGGGCCAAGACTCTGATGATGAAGCAAAACTTGTGCAAGAAAAGGTTGAAGACAAAGCTGTGACTTTCATGGCTACATTATCAGAGGTAGAATCACAAGATAAAGTTGATGCTGAGACTTGGTTCTTAGACACAGGGTGTTCCAACCACATGACTGGTCACAAAAACTGGTTAGTGAAGTTCTATTCTGGAAAGAAAAGTAAAGTGAAGCTGGCCAATAGCAGTTCATTGCAGTCAGAAGGCATTGGTAACATGGTTATCAAGAGGAGCAATGGAAGCACTGCAGTAATTGAAGATGTGATGTTTGTACCAGGTATGGATTGTAATCTTCTGAGTGTTGGACAGTTAGCAGAAAAAGGTTTTTCAGTTATCATTAAGAATGAGAAATTTGAACTTTATGATCCTGCAAATAACCTAATTCTGAGGACTCCTTTGGCCAAGAATAGAACCTTCAGAACTTTGATTCACACAAACACTGTTCAGTGTATGAAGGTAGTAACAGATGAGAAGTTGAATTGGCTATGGCACCTGAGATTTGGACATTTGAATTTCAAATATCTGAATCAGCTAGGGAGCAAAGGAATGGTACTTGGCCTGCCTAAGATTGAAGCTTCAGAAAGAGTATGTGAAGGTTGCTTAGTTGGTAAACAACCTAGAAATGCTTTCAGCAAGAGTTTGCCTATGAGATCATCAAGTGTACTAGGTGTTGTGCATTCTGATGTGTGTGGTCCCTTTGATGTGAATTCACTTGGTGGTAATAGATATTTTGTTACCTTTGTTGATGAGTATAGCAGGAAGATGTGGATATACTTGATTCAAACCAAGGATGCAGTATTTGATGTCTTCAGAAATTTTAAGGCATTAGTTGAAAATCAAAGTGGAAAGAAGATCATAGCTCTCAGAACAGATGGTGGAGGTGAGTATACTTCCAAGAAGTTTGAGTCATTTTGTGTTGAACAAGGTATAGAACATGAAGTCACAGCTCCCTATACACCTCAACACAATGGCTTAGCTGAAAGAAGGAACAGGACTATTCTTGATATGGCAAGGTGTATGGTGAAGCATAGGAACCTGCCTAAAGCTTTCTGGGGTGAAGCAGTTCACACTGCTGTGTATGTGTTGAACAGGTGTCCAACCAAGAAGCTGAAAGACAAAGTACCTGAGGAAGTGTGGAGTGGTAGAAAACCTAGTGTAAGTCACTTCAGAATTTTTGGTGCTTTATGTCACAAGCATGTGCCTGAAGCAAAAAGGAAGAAGCTTGATGACAGAAGAGACTGTGGATCCTACAATTTTCAAGCAAATTGTAGGATCATTGAGATATCTTTGCAACAGCAGACCGGATATATGCTTTGCAGTTGGGCTTGTAAGTAGATTCATGGATAAGCCTAGAAGGTCACACATGAATGCAGCTAGAAGAATACTTAGGTATATAGCAGGCACAATGGAGTTTGGAATTCTTTTTCCAAAGTCAGTTCTGAATGAGAAATTTGAGATTGTGTGCTACTCTGATGCTGATTGGTGTGGTGACAAAGTAGATAGAAGGAGTACTACTGGGTATTTCTTCAGATTTATGGAGGCTCCTGTTGCTTGGTGTTCTAAGAAACAACCAGTTGTTGCATTGTCTTCTTGTGAAGCTGAGTACATAGCAGGTGCATATGCAATATGCCAAGCTTTGTGGATTGTGACTGTGTTGAAGGAGCTAGGAATTGAAGCAGAGAAACCTGTGGTTCTGCAGATTGATAACAAGTCTGCTATAAACTTAGCCAAGAATCCAGTTTTGCATGGTAGAAGCAAACACATAGAGGCCAGGTTTCATTTCTTAAGGGAGCAGGTGAATCAAGGTAGCTTAGATGTCAGGCATTGTGCAACAGATGCTCAGGTTGCAGATGCTCTAACTAAGAGTTTGAAAACAGACAGGTTTTTGAAGCTCAGAAGTGAACTTGGTGTGTGTCAGGCACGCGCCCAGTTCTGAAGGATTTCTGAAGGACAGACAAGTTTGCAGTTCTGAAGGATTTCTGAAGGACAGACAAGTTTGCAGTTCTGAAGGATTTCTGAAGGACAGACAAGTTTTCAGTTCTGAAGCAGTTCTGAAGGATTTCTGAAGGACAGACAAGTTTGCTTAGGCTTGAAGTTAAGGGAGCATGATGTTTTATAACTTCAATCCTATTAGACTTGGTTAGGTAGTTAAAAGGTTGTTAGGAGGTGGTTACATAACTACCTTGAGTTAGTTAGTTATGGTTACTTGTGTTACAAGTAATAGATGTGTTAGGAGTTTTCCTTATAAAATAAGCATGTGCCTCATGCATTGTAGACAACTCATTCTCTATTTTTTCTTATCAATAAATCTTAACACTTTCCTCCTAGTTTTCTTACCTTTGTAGAAGCACATGAGTTGATGATAAATGAAAGGAAGGGGGTTCAAGAATCTGTACAAGCCTTACAAGTTCAGGCTTACAAGAAAGCTAACAGTCACAAAGAGAAAAATCAAGATAAGGGAAAGAATGGCTCTCAGAAAAAATTTGATGGAAAATCTGAATCCTTCAAGAAAGGAGGAGGAACATCAAATTCAAAGAAATTGAAAGGCAAGGACAAGAGTCACATTCAGTGCTATAACTGTGAGAAATGGGGACACTATGCTTCAGATTGTTGGTTCAAGAAAGGCAAAGAAAAGGGCCAAGACTCTGATGATGAAGCAAAACTTGTGCAAGAAAAGGTTGAAGACAAAGCTGTGACTTTCATGGCTACATTATCAGAGGTAGAATCACAAGATAAAGTTGATGCTGAGACTTGGTTCTTAGACACAGGGTGTTCCAACCACATGACTGGTCACAAAAACTGGTTAGTGAAGTTCTATTCTGGAAAGAAAAGTAAAGTGAAGCTGGCCAATAGCAGTTCATTGCAGTCAGAAGGCATTGGTAACATGGTTATCAAGAGGAGCAATGGAAGCACTGCAGTAATTGAAGATGTGATGTTTGTACCAGGTATGGATTGTAATCTTCTGAGTGTTGGACAGTTAGCAGAAAAAGGTTTTTCAGTTATCATTAAGAATGAGAAATTTGAACTTTATGATCCTGCAAATAACCTAATTCTGAGGACTCCTTTGGCCAAGAATAGAACCTTCAGAACTTTGATTCACACAAACACTGTTCAGTGTATGAAGGTAGTAACAGATGAGAAGTTGAATTGGCTATGGCACCTGAGATTTGGACATTTGAATTTCAAATATCTGAATCAGCTAGGGAGCAAAGGAATGGTACTTGGCCTGCCTAAGATTGAAGCTTCAGAAAGAGTATGTGAAGGTTGCTTAGTTGGTAAACAACCTAGAAATGCTTTCAGCAAGAGTTTGCCTATGAGATCATCAAGTGTACTAGGTGTTGTGCATTCTGATGTGTGTGGTCCCTTTGATGTGAATTCACTTGGTGGTAATAGATATTTTGTTACCTTTGTTGATGAGTATAGCAGGAAGATGTGGATATACTTGATTCAAACCAAGGATGCAGTATTTGATGTCTTCAGAAATTTTAAGGCATTAGTTGAAAATCAAAGTGGAAAGAAGATCATAGCTCTCAGAACAGATGGTGGAGGTGAGTATACTTCCAAGAAGTTTGAGTCATTTTGTGTTGAACAAGGTATAGAACATGAAGTCACGGCTCCCTATACACCTCAACACAATGGCTTAGCTGAAAGAAGGAACAGGACTATTCTTGATATGGCAAGGTGTATGGTGAAGCATAGGAACCTGCCTAAAGCTTTCTGGGGTGAAGCAGTTCACACTGCTGTGTATGTGTTGAACAGGTGTCCAACCAAGAAGCTGAAAGACAAAGTACCTGAGGAAGTGTGGAGTGGTAGAAAACCTAGTGTAAGTCACTTCAGAATTTTTGGTGCTTTATGTCACAAGCATGTGCCTGAAGCAAAAAGGAAGAAGCTTGATGACAGAAGTGAAGCCATGATCTTGGTAGGATACCATGTCACAGCTTTGTCTTCAACCTTTTCTTGCAAAAGTTTTGCTTCATCATCAGAGTCTTGGCCCTTTTCTTTGCCTTTCTTGAACCAACAATCTGAAGCATAGTGTCCCCATTTCTCACAGTTATAGCACTGAATGTGACTCTTGTCCTTGCCTTTCAATTTCTTTGAATTTGATGTTCCTCCTCCTTTCTTTAAGGATTCAGATTTTCCATCAAATTTTTTCTGAGAGCCATTCTTTCCCTTATCTTGATTTTTCTCTTTGTGACTGTTAGCTTTCTTGTAAGCCTGAACTTGTAAGGCTTGTACAGATTCTTGAACCCCCTTCCTTTCATTTATCATCAACTCATGTGCTTCTAAAGATCCGACAAGATCCTCCAACTGTAATGTAGCTACATTCCCAGTTTCTTGGATGGCAACAATGACATGATCAAAATTTGGAGTTAGAGTTCTCATTACCTTCTCTACAATCATCCTATCTGTCATCACCTCACCACAGCTCTTCATTGTATGGACAATGCCTTGAACCTTCGACACATAGGCTCCAATGGATTCACTCTTATCCATCTGCAGAAGCTCATATTGCCTTCTCAGAGACTGCAACTTTACTCCCTTCACCTTTTCTCCTCCTTCATAATATTTCACCAAGATATCCCAGGCTGCCTTAGAGGATTCAGCACTAGATATCTTATCAAAATTTGCAGAATCTACTGCAGCTTGAATTGCATACATTGCCTTGCAATCCTTCTTCTTTAAGTCTTTGTGTGCTGATCTCTGAGCTTCAGTGGCATTCTCCACCAAGTCTTGCACACCATTAGCCACCACTTCCAATGTATCTTGAAAACCAAAGAGAGACTTCATCTGTTTGCTCCATCTTTCCCAATTCTTACCCTCAAGAATTGGAAGATTGTTTGGTAAACCATTCCCTGACATTGTTTCTGAATGGAAGAAAATGTAAACACCAAACAAGACTGAATCTTTGTGCTTTCTACACTAAGAACCTAAGGGCTCTGGATACCAATTTGTTAGGGTAATCCAAGATAAGAGGAAGAAGATAACAAGTAAGAACTAGAGAGAAAACTAGGAGGAAAGTGTTAAGATTTATTGATAAGAAAAAATAGAGAATGAGTTGTCTACAATGCATGATGCACATGCTTATTTTATAAGGAAAACTCCTAACACATCTATTACTTGTAACACAAGTAACCATAACTAACTAACTCAAGGTAGTTATGTAACCACCTCCTAACAACCTTTTAACTACCTAACCAAGTCTAATAGGATTGAAGTTATAAAACATCACACACAACCTTTTCTTAAGGTGTATTCAAAAAGCCCGTGCATTTATGGCCCTGCACGTCTATCCCAGTTTTACCGAACGCTCTAGGTATTCTGCCCCAAATTCCATAGGAACCGGCCTCAGTTCTACATTCGCATAGGTGAGTCTATCAAGAGTACTTCTGTAGCTGTGTACTCCACTCCATATGGAATATAGATCTCATTAAGAGTTTCTATTATCTCATCCTCTATTCGCTGCAGGAATCATGCTTTCTGTATTTTCTCTAATAGCATGTTCTATCACTTTATGACTTGTTATTACCCATTGAACCTATTTCTTGGGATCTCCAGTCAGTTAGGTCGGGTTACCATCACTAGTGAGCTATAGGCATTAGTCTCATCTTAACAGATGTATTTAAAACTTTCTCTCTTGTTAGTCCTTTCGTCAAAGGATTAACTAATTCTTTATCAGTACGTACATGATATACTTAACCGTTCCTTTTGAGAGTAGCTAAGCTCTCTATTCCTTTATGTGTTCGTGCCTTAATAATCGCCTCCTGCCATTGTAGTAGCGATTCTCAACTTTTGTAATAGCTGCAGTACTATCACAATTAACACTTCTGGCAACGGTTTTATCCACTATGGGATCTCAACTAGCAATCATTTTCTGAACTTGCTTCTTCACTAGTTTTCTCTAGTTTTCTCATCTCAGATTCATTTCATATTGGACTGAGTTAATATCATTTGTTTTAACAAACAACTCCTCTCGTGATGCTCAATGTCAGCCACTGGTCACTTTCAGACTTATCTGAAGGATGTTCTATTTTGTATCTTGTACCATTTAAGTACGATAAGATACTTCTCATTTGTATCTTGTTCCATTCAAGTACAATATGATACTTCTTATAATGTAATTCTAGAGTCATAATCTTCTTAAGGCACCTTATGACTCTTTCAATAACATGGTAATGCTTCTCATCAGTCTATTAGTAAACTTGAATAAGAGTCTTATGATGTGGCCAACGTTGACTCTAATACATTCAATGGCATACCTAAAGATTGCCAATGATGCTCGCATATTCCGTTTGTCTAACACCATCTCAAATGTTCTTGAAAAGTTTTACATTTGGATCATAAGGTGTGCTTGCAAGTTTACATTCAAATAATTACATTTTCTTAAGAAATTCTCAACTTTGTGAGATTCATCAGAAAAGTTCTCTTTTTCTGATCTAGTAATCTTAAAACCAAGAATTACTTCAACTTGGTCTAAGTTTTTCTTATCAGTGTTGTTGATAAACAATGATTTCACATAATTCATAACATGAATCTTTAAACCAAATATGAGCATGTCGTCTTCATAGAGACATATGATCGTGCAAATATTATTTCCATATTTGTGGTAAATACATTTGTCACTTTCATTCACTTTATACTCATTTGATATCATTAGAATGCCAAATTTTTCGTGTCATTCCTTAAGAGTTTATTTTAGACCTCACAAGGAATTATCTAACTTACAGATCTTGTTTTCTTGTCCAAGAATTGCAAAACTTTCAAGTTGTTTCATATAGATTTCTTCTTCTAGTTCGCCATAAAAAAGGGAACTTTCACATCCAATTGGAGTACTATCGAGTTATGAACAGCGGCTAAAGGGACTAGTACTCTTATGGGTATGATTCTAGTGGCTGGTAAATTATTGTTGAAGAAGTCTATATTTTTCTCTTTTTCTAAAACCTTTTACTACAAGGAGAGTCTTGTATTCATCAACCGTACTATCAGGTTTTAGTTTTTCCAAAATACAAATACAACCGATTAGTTTTCAACCATGAGACAAGTCAACTAAGTGTCATGTTTCGTTAGAATCTAGAAAATCCATTTCATCGTTTATTGCTTTTTGCCATAACTCGGCATCTAATGAGTATATAGTTTATTTGAGGCTTAACGGATCTTCTTCCAATGTATAAACCAAGTTCATACTCTTTAGCAATTCTTGCTTTCTTACCTCTTTGAGGTTCTATAACATCTCGCACAATATTTTCATAACTATTTCTGATTACTGGAATGTGATCAGATATAGTGCCCCCACTAGTTCTTTATTTTTTTATTTTTTTTTTTTGAAAAGGGAATTTATTTTGCCCCCACTAATGTCATGTTCCACTAGTGCCCCCACTATTCTTTATTTAAAGGGGTAAATATTTACATAGAAATCATCATCGTTTTATTCTATAATCACTTTAGCATTTAAAAACTATATGCTTCACTATTTATAGCATACCCAATGAATACACATTCATAGGCTCTACTAGTGAGTTTAACTCTCATGGGGTCCAAAATCCAAATATAGTTCAGACAATCCCAAGTTCAAAAATAAGACAAGTTGGGTTGTCTTCAAAAAAAATTTATTATAATTTTTGTTCTTAGACTTGGGTAATCTATCCAACACATATTTCAATTTTCGTTATAGAAACTGAACATACCAAACATAACAATTTTATTTTTCAAAATTCAAGGTCATCAATAAATATGATAAAATATCATTTTATCATTTCTAGTTTATGTGCCATCAAGTTCGCACATATCATAATTTATTAAGTTTAGTGATTCATATTCTCTAAACACTAATTTAAATGAACTTTTGGTTCAATTATCTTGACCGCAATAAATAAGATTTTTCTAATCATATAACGTTCGAATTGAGTCCAAGTTACTCAAGTATAAAATCAACCGCTTCAAAGACACGGTCTTTTCCCAACAAGAATGCATGGTTCAATGGTCTCTTTTTAAGTCTGAGTTAACTCAGTCTTATTCAATAGAAATCTGAAATACAGATTCTTTCGTATCTTTGTATGAAACATTTGGAACAAATTTCGCATTTCTAGTTCATCAAAATTCTTTTCAATTTGGTCCATTCTTTGATTTTGTTTTTCCAATGTTCTCATTTTCATACAAATAGTAGTAACCACACATAATTTTCTTTTTCCGGTCCAAACCTTATGTTTTGTAACAAACTTGTCAGTTTTATCATTATCAATGATAACTAGGTACCATTACGTATATGAATTTTTCAGTGTTGTTGTTATAACAACAATCACTTCATTATTTCAGTCGAAAGATGTACTTTGTAGCTTGATCTATCCTTAATGTATTTAGGGACAACTTAACCTTAATAAGTAACTTCTCCGGTAGACATAGCAGTTCGAAACGTCTTAAAATTGTTGGTTTTGGATTTCCAAACTATTGTATTTTGGTTTTCCAAATTCTATTTTAAAAGAAAATATCTACCGAAGTTGTTACTAGGTTGAGTCACGACCAGGTCGCTTTCTTTAAGACGTTTCGTGGCACTACTCGAAATTGTGCAAGGTAGACTATCAACCACACCGCCTCCAGGATAAAACAAGCCCAGTTAGAACTGTGCGATTAACTACTGCACCGTAGAAAACCATTCGAGAATTACACCTTCAATATGGTACTAAGACCACTATTTTAATACTGAAACCACTTTAATATGGTATTGTTACCACTCTATTATGGTGTTGAGACCACTCAAATATGGTGTTACCACCATTCTAACTTTTAAGTTCTCCTATCAATATGGTACTACGACCACTCAAATATGGTGATTCCACCATTTCGACTTTTTAATTTCTCCTTGTAGTTCTTCTGAGATTGGCTGCATCATAAGGCTAAAACAACTTGGTCAGAGTGACTTAACTAAAGCACCAATTCTGAAGTAATTAAGTCTAAACCACTTGTGCATATTAAAGATGTGCAGATGCAACATGTTGAACAAGATGTCCTAGACATCTTGTCACTGGGTTCAGAGCATGCATAGGCAGCATGTCGAACAAGATGTCCCAAGACATGTGGGTAGGACATCTTGACCCAGTTCAACTTAAAAGATAATGCTTATCCATTAAGCGCGCGTGTTTGTTTTAAATTGAATAAAACGCGAATCTTTTAGTAATAAGCTGAGATTAGGATTAATGATGAAGTTTGTTATTAATCCTATGTGTTAGATACGATAGGATTCGTATTTAATTAGTGGATAGAAATTGATTCTTTATCTTTCTGGAATTTGTTTTAAAACAAGTTTGTTTTAAAACTAATTTTTATTTGAGTGCATCTGAAAGACTGAAGACTATCTGAAGAATTGCACGCCTATATAAAGGACTCAACATAGAGCTTAAAACTCAACCCACAATAACTGAAGATTGTGAGTCCAAAGTTTTGTACCCACTGTGCAAAATATCTAGTGGCTCTTAGTATTGTTCTTGATACTTTGAAGCTTTGAGTCGTTGAATGTTGTCATTCAACTTTGTCTTTTAAACTGTAAAGTTTAAAGTTGTTTCATCACTTGGGATTAGTGATTAGAGGGAGTTGGGTAGGTTCTCATATTCAGGGGGAGTTAGCCCTTGAGTAGAAGATTACTAGGATTAAGAAAAGGCATACATGTCAAAAGGTGTTTGGTAGTGTTGTAAGACTAAGTATTGATTCGGAGTAGTAGTGTTCACTTCCTGGATTGGTATCCTCCAGAGTATGGCTGTTTAGCGCCGAACTGGGTTAACAAATCACTGGTGTTATTTATTGCTTTTATTTACTTCAGTACTGCAATAAATCGTGATCCTCATAACCAGTTGTCTAGGACATCTGGACTGCTGACACATTGTCCTAGACTTTGTTTAAGACATCTGTCCTGCCAGAGAACAGAATTTCAATTGGCATCAAAGCAGGCACCCTAACCTGCTGGGTGAGCTCCAGGGAGACAAAATCTTGTTCAAGATGGACAGGAATGGAGGATCAATAAACAGACCACCAATTCTGGATGGATCAAACTATGACTATTGGAAAGCAAGAATGATTGCCTTCATCAAGGCCACAGATCAAAAGGCATGGAGAGCAATTATCACAGGTTGGAATCACCCAATAGTCTCTGCAGAAGATGGTTCTTCAATATTAAAAGGTGAAGGAGATTGGACCCCAGAAGAGGAGATTGAGTCCAATAGCAACTTCAAGGCACTCAATGCTATCTTGTCACAGACACTGAAGGCGGTGATAACAATGAAGAACCTCTCCACCCTTCAAGATACACTGCTAAAATATTATAGCAAGATGAAATTATGGAAAGGCTTATCAGGGAGCATAAGGAACAAGCAGCTCTGAGAAGGGAACGCGACTTCTTACAAGCTAAACTCAAGAGCATGACTGAATTTTTTAGTTGTTTAGACTATGACTCTGACTCAGAAGATGAGCTCCCTGAAACTGAGAAAATAGCTGAAGACATGATTGGATTAGGATTCGATCACCCTTTTCAGAAAGGCTGAATCTGCTCCAGAAAAGGTAACTCCTCCTCTACAGAAACCTAAGAACTAGATGTCATGCAAAATGTCTCAACATCCTGCTCCACACAACGACAGGGTCATAGACAACATATCTCAGCACTATGTTCAGACCAAGAAGGAGATGTCAAGTCAAAAGTCTCAACATCTTGTTAGGCACAAAAACAGGATCATAGACTACAAGTCTCAACAGTCTGTCCAAACAAAAAAGAAGATGTCAAGCCACATGTCTTAAAATCCTGTTCAACACAAGAAGAATGGGAACATAGGTCAGCTTCACAAGCAGCAGAAGAAGCACATACCAAGACCACATCTTAAAAAGCTATACTCCCAAAATAGAAGAGCTTTCAATAGATGTGATCACTGTGGTAGGTCTGGACATGTTATGAAAGAATGCTTCAAAATTCATGGCTATCCTCAAAGATCAAGATCACCAAGGAAGGATGAAAAGAAGATTCTTGCTCAACAAGTAAAGTGCCAGGAAACTCAAGTCAAGAAAGTATGGAGGCCAAAAGAAGATTCAAAACTAAAGGCTCATACTTGTATCAGGCTATCCTCATATGAAGACTGGTACTTTGACAGTGTATGCTCCAAACACATGACTGGAGAAAGGAAATATCTTAAGGAATTAAGACCTTAGTCCAAAGGAAGTGTTACTTTTGGTGATGGTGCTAAAGGTAGAATCAAAGGTGTAGGCAAGCTAAGAGATCCCAGCTCATCATACCTAGATAAGGTTCTACTAGTTGAAGGACTCACTACAAACTTGATAAGCATTAGTCAACTATGTGAACAAGGACTAGATGTGTACTTCAACAACTCTGAGTGCATTATTGCTAATAATCAGAAGGTAGTGATGAAAGGTGTCAAGGCAAAGGACAAATGCTATAAGTGGACTCCTCCCAACAATAGTCCAAAAATAGCTCGCTTGACAGTCAAGGAAGAGAATGACCATATGCTCTACCAGATGTCCCAACATTTGTACACTCGTCAGGAAGTTGAATCACTTCAACCTGAACGTGGGAAAGGAACTCTAGAGTTCCACACATCCAAAAGCGTGTAGAACATTAAGTGACGGGGTGGCGTGCAGAAAATTATAACGTTAATCATCATTACTTATGCACAATAAACGAGGTAACATACTACTTAGTTCCGTCTATAAAAAGCCACCTAGATCATCACTTGTGCTATCACACACGCTTCAACATCTGGTACGACATCCTTCAAAAATCTCTCAAAAGAAATTTTCCTCAACAAAACTCTGAACAACATGAGTCAAGAAATCACAATGAGCACCAACAACCAAGAAATCAATAAAGGCGAAGGACCTAGTGATCCAGCTAGGGTTTCAGGCTCAACTGTTAATCAACAAGAGGTTGATCTTGACAAGATGGTTATTCCCAGAGGAAGAAGAACGACAACAAGGAAAAGGAGAAGCAACACATTGGTCGGGCCCTTCTAATCCAACATTCAGTGAAGAAACCAAAGAAGCGTCTCCGCTAAAAGCTCAATCGTCACCAAAGAGGGCTGAAGAACAAAATCATGAGGAATCATCTCTGAAAGAGACTACTCAAAACCAGAACCTTGAGCCTCAAACAGAGAAAGAGAAGAATGGTGAAGAAGATGTCATGACATCCGACCCCAACATCAAGGATGTCGCAACAAATGTCTCAACATCAAGAGACACCACATCTGAGGAACATCCAATGGAAGAAGATCCAAAGGATGCACAGGAGAAACTCGCCTCAGAAGATGAAGAAGAAGGTTCACAATCTCTTGAAGTCATAGAGATTGATGAAGAAACAGAGAGCGAAGAAGTTGCTCCAAGAAGAACTCAATCAGTGGCTGATAGAGTGAAAAGAAGCAGAGGGAAGAAGGTGGAGATTCCCAAGTCATTCTTGGAAGAAAGCTCTCAGAAGAGGAAGAGGAAGCCAGAGTCCTCAAGTGAGTTTGAACCTGATGTCGAAGACGATGTCCCAGACATCATGTCAAAGAAGAGAAAAGTTGCACCCTCAACATCCTTCCACACTGAGGATAATGAACAGAGGTGGAAAATAGTAAGCCAGAGGAGAATGGCTACTGAGAGGGAACTAAGCACTGAAGCACTCTCTTACAAGGAGATCATTACACTCCTTGAAGAAGCCAAACTCATGAAGACTGTGTTAGGAGTTGGCAAGTGCTATGAAAGGCTGGTAAGAGAGTTTGTGGTCAACTTATCAGAAGAATGCGCTGAAGAGGAAAGTGATGGCTATCACAAGGTGCATATGAGAGGAAAAATTATTGACTTCTCTCCAACTGTGATTAATGAGTTCTTGGGAAGAAGCACAGAAGCTGAGAGCAACAAAGTCCTGTCACTAGACAAAGTTGCTGAAGAAATCACTTCTGGCCAAGCTGAGCAATGGCCCAAGAAAGGACTACTTCCAACATCAAAGCTGACAGTCAAATACGCCATACTCAACAGGATTGGCACAGCAAATTGGGTCCCAACCAATCACAGCTCAGGTATTACCCCAAATCTGGCAAAACTCATATACCTCATAGGAAAAGGGAAGAAGGTAGACTTTGGAACTATGTCTTCGAACAAACCATGAAACAAGTGGAAACCAGTGCAACAAAACTACCAATAGCCTTCCCTTGCTTGATCAGTGAGATAATTCTTAGCCAATACCCAAGCATCTTACTCCATGAGGAATTTGAGAGCAAAAGACCACCACCAATATCATTCAACCGCAAATTGTTTGCTGAACCACATGTCACAGACATCACATTCAAGGACAAAGAAGCAGCTGAGACCTCTGCTCCACTAGATAGAAGCTCACAAAACAAGGTGCTGGCTGAGCTTGTTCAAGTATCTAAGGAGCTAGAGGAAACTATAAAATCAAGTACAATAAGAAAAACCTGTGTAGATCACTTGATCAAACAACTGACGAAGAAACTTGCTGAGGATGAAAGAGATGCTCAAGCTGAGGCTGAGCAAGAAGAAGAAGAAGGTTGAAGAACAGCAACTGGGTAACTTAGGAAAATAAGTACTTTTGTATTTTTCCTTTATAGTTCTGTTCTGCTTCTGTAAGTTTTGTGGTCTACCAAATGTCCTAGACATTGGAGACTTTGACATCCGGCACTATGTGTGCAACTTTTGTATGCAGTTCACTCTTTAATCAATGAAATATTTTCCTTTAACCTTTGACAAATTATGGTAAAAAGGGGGAGAAATAATTGATAATAGAACAGCTCTTTGGCAAGTAGAATCTTCTCTTGCTTTACGGATGAATAATAGCAAGCTTTAAAAAAATTAAAAACTAAAAAGCTATGCTAAAATAAGTGTGTCCATAGCATAGTTTAAATGCTCAATATGAACCTCTAAGAAGTCTAGTGAGTCTTGATCACTCTGATTAAGTACTTTCCGCTGCAACTCAAGACTTTGGTTCACTAAGTCACTAGGTATCTCATCTCTGGACTTAGAAAATTCATTGTAATGTATCATGTGAAGACAAGACTAAGACTGTCTCATACTAGAAAAGGTTCGTCACACATTCAAGATTGAAGAAGTCCTGAATATTGAAGACACACAAGATTCTGAAGATCAAAGACATTGAAGACCTGAAGATTTCAGAATTGAAGATTGCATCTACAGAGATCAATTTGAAGATTGAAGATTGAAGACTGAAGAGTGCACACTCAACAAAGTGGTTTGTGGTTGTTTTAGCCATAATTTGCCAAAGGGGGAGATTGTAGTTATTCTGAGATTGACTGCATCATAAGGCTAAAACAACTTGGTCAGAGTGACTTAACTAAAGCACCAATGCTGAAGTAATTAAGTCTAAACCACTTGTGCATATTAAAGATGTGCAGATGCAACATGTTGAACAAGATGTCCTAGACATCTTGTCACTGGATTCAGAGCATGCATAGGCAGCATGTCGAACAAGATGTCCCAAGACATGTGGGTAGGACATCTTGACCCAGTTCAGCTTAAAAGATAATGCTTATCCATTAAGCGCGCGTGTTTGTTTTAAATTGAATAAAACGCGAATCTTTTAGTAACAAGCTGAGATTATGATTAATGATGAAGTTTGTTATTAATCCTATGTGTTAGATACGATTGAATTCGTATTTAATTAGTGGATAGAGATTGATTCTTTATCTTTGTGGAAGGGACAGAAAAAGGAGAAGAGAAGAAGAGTAGTTCGTCAACACAAGCTGGAGGGAGAAGAGAGAAAGAGTTCTCGACAACTCAATAGAAACTCTTTGGTGTGATTTTTGAACTGAGTGGAGTTCTCTATTTATATAGAGATTTTGTAACTGTTTTAGCAAAAATTACTACAGCAGTTACTCTAATGGATAAGATCAAAAAGAAACTTATTCAATAATCCGTTCAACAACATTTGTGGATGAGATCAAAAGAAACAAATCCATAATAACAGACTAATGAGGAAAAGATAGGAAATTCAGTTGGATTCTCAATCTTATCACAATAACCATAAGCTAAAATTATGGGAAGTGATATCCATGAATAAAATTAATAATTATTATTATTATCATTATCATGTATTTAAACACTATTAATATGTGTGTTTTTATGTGGGACCCCAACACTCTATTTTTTCAATTCACACAATATTAGATCAAAGTTTAATTACTCAGTGTTTATATGGGCTGATATTGCTTCCAAGTGTCCCTAGAAAGCGTTTGCATAGCTGATGCAATAATAACTTTCCTGCTTTAGCTCAATGAGCTGCAGAGTACACACATTGAGCATCTGGCCATATGTAAACTTAAGCCCTTTTTTCGTTCCAACATGCATGCTCAAAATAATATTTTCATATGAACATCAAATTCCTCCGATGATGATAAAAGAGGGTCCTGCAATGCAATATTCCAAACACTTCATGAATTTACTACATTAGGAACCACTAGTTATTATTTATGTATTGATTATTTGATTAGTTGGTTATAAAATACTGATATTTAGTGAGGAAAGACAAAATGAAGGTATTGATGCTTCTTCAAAGAGACAACATATGTAGCTCGTTTTCTATCCTATATCATAGATGATGCATATTTGGGTATGAAATACAGATGATAGTGGATATATATACTCCTTAAAAGAAATAGTGTGTAAAGAGTATGATGCAAGCCTACCTGGTCAATTCTACGGCGAAAAATACGTCTCAAGAACCCACTGAAGTGTTTGCTTCGTTGAATCTTTGCAATATCCTCGTGCAGTTTTTCTAGCAAACTGGCATAGGTAATTCCAGAATGTTCTTTGATTATTTTTGTTAAAAGATAGGTCATAACACCGTTCATCTCTTTTCCTCCAAAAGCCTGCACAGGTTGGTCACAACTCAAGAAAAGAAGGAAGTGATTAACAAGTATGTATATTGCATTGAAAAAACAGATCAAAAACTATTCTTACTGCAGTATCAGCAGCCAACTGACTATCTTCACAAGCACTAAAGCAAATGGCTGTTCCACCATTTGTACGTTTGGTTACAGATTCTATGCTGGAGGGATTGTTATTCATCCATTTCCAATTGCCGCTGCAAGCATATAATGCATACAAGAGATAAATCATTTAGTTATAGTTCGAAGGACTAAGTGAGATTTGGAATTGAATAGGAAAGAGATTTTTGTACTAGGTCCTTTGATTTCTATTCAATGGTTTAGATAGACTGACAGAAGATTACAAGAAATTTGGATCGATGGATTAGAAGCATAAAATCAAATGGAAGAAAATAAAGCATTAAATATGTCCATGAATATAAAGTTGAGTGGTATGGATTGAGACGCTGAAGGAGGATTATGAAGAAGGTATATGATTCGATCTTGCTGCTATCAAACTTCCCTCTCTTCCTAACATATTAATCAACAACATTTGCTTATAAAAAAAAAAACATTGAATATATATGTACTTACTTGTCTTTTTTATAAACATGCATGAGATCAAGAGTTGTTCCACTATGACAAGCATCAATAATAGCATGAAGTTTAACACCATTCTTGAGTGGCTCAACAATGGTAGAATTGATTTCATTGTCGGTGATCATTCCTTCTCTAATAAAATCGACAGGGCAAATAGTTTCATCAAGTCCGTCAATTTCATCTTCTTTGTCATCTGTCGGTTGTTGCATACCATGTCCAGAGAAGTAGAACACCAATGAGTCTCCTAATTGGCAATCCTTCACCAGCCACTTTAAAGATTCCACTATATTCCTCCTTGTTGGAATCAAATTTGGATCCTTCTGTTCTTCTGCAATTTACAGGTTTCATAAATAAGAGTATCAATCTCTTATCTTTTTACCATTACCTCAAAATCTGTATCTAGCACACATGACACATGAAAATTTGAAGATGGTGATGGAATGTAACTTGATAAAACAAAATTTACAACTTATTTTTTATCTTCTATGATATATATTAGTCGTGTAAATTATCACAATATAGTTGAACTGAAGATTATGCATTGATTAAAACAAACATAAAGCATGAAAGAAACAAATAAATATTAAGTTTCAAACAGATACCTGTGAGGACGCGTATGGATTGAATTGGGAATTCAAAATTCTCAACCAGTAGAGAGTTCATGTTAACAACATCATTAACGGTTCCCTTGAGCCGATACCGTCTTCTATTGTAACTAACTCCACAGAGAACCGCGCGCTTGTTACCAGTAGTTGTGGACAACAAGGACGAGGAAAAACTTGCTGCATTTGTGCTATCATTGTGTGGTTGATCTTGGTTGAAAAATTTGGCTCCTAAACTGTTTTCTCTAAATTGATTATAACCTGAAATCGATTTGCTAACACCTTTGCACTCAAGGCAACGGTATGTAGTTACTTTTGTTGGTACTACAAACTTTCGTTTGCAACCACTGCAGGCAAGTTCTTTTTCCATAGTATGTTTTGAACTAAGAAATTTATGATGATCTAAACAAGCACCACCACCAGTACTGTTTCTGGTAAATGGAAAAAAACTGTTTTTGCTTTTTCTTGCTTTTAATCTATCACCCATTATTATTAGTATATATATGCAACTATAGCAAAGTAAGAAGAATATATATAGACAAGTTTTCAACTCCAATGTGAAAACAAACATATACTAATTGAATATCAATTCATATTAGTTTGATGGATTGACAACTTTCACCTTTGTTGATGCATTTGATTTCATGAACCAAAATTGTGGACCGTTACATAAACTAATATTTTGTAATCTTGGCATGAAAATTACATTTTTTGTATTAAAAAGTTTTTATGTCAAATGTGGAATCCAATCCCTCACAATTGGAGGATGCATAATGGTTACCTTTTTTTGTGGTGAGGCACCACTATGGCAATTCTGGTGCTGGGCTGGAAACTCAAAAGCTGAATTTACATGAGAAGGTATTTTCTTTTTGGTTCTAGAAGGGATTAATTAATTTTCTATAATTGAATAAGAAGAAATGAAGAATACTTGTTATTGGTTGAGGCATCTTATTTGTGTAGAAGATATGATTTTATCAATTATTCTGCATTAAATCATCAAGAATCAGATGCTCTTCTCTTACTCTCGTCCTAACTTTGGTTTTATGTAGCCCCCCAAAACTTATGCACGTGTGGTTTTTTATATAAAAAATAATCTACCAAATTCAAATGTTTTTAATTGTAATTTTTTTATTTTTTACTCCTACTAATGTTTTGAAAGAAAGGAAGAAAAAAAAAACGATTTTCACCCTTTTATTTGTGTTTACAACAAAAGTTTAGAGAACTGGCCTGTCTAGCTCAGTTTGTAGAGCGCACGACTCTTAACCTTGTGGTCGTGGATTCGAGCCCCACAGTGGGCGTTTATATGTTTTGTTTCTTTAAAAAAAAAAAACCAAAAGTTTAGAGTGAGAAGATAATGATTCATACATATGTTTATTAAGGGTCCGTTTGATGCGCAGGATAGTATAAAATTATCCTATCCTACTTCAATCCATTGTTTGGTGCACTAATAGAAAATGATAAATTAAACCTACTTCTATCCTATCATATTGCTCCTTTGTTATTTTAATCCTTAATTTACACATTATTTTCGTAACATTTTAAAACCTTTTTTTTTTATATTTCTGTAAGTTATTTTACACTCATTTTAAAACTTTTTTTTTTATATTCCTGTAAGTTATTTTACACTCATTTTAAAACTTTTTTATGCTATACACATATTACCGATGTAAGTTATTTTACACACTTTCCTGTAAGTTATTCATGTAATTTTTTTTGTTGATATATATTTTTTTTTCGAACTTCAACCTCTGTGTTATTTTACACTCTTTTTTTTTTGGAAAAATAGTCTTCTTTCTAGTTTGATTTTTGTTGGAAATTGTCTAATACTTTCATTACATATTTTATTTAATGCTAATTAAAAAAATTAAAACTATTTTTATTATAAAAAAAATGTATTTATTTTACAAGAATAATTTTTGTATTTAAATATAACATGTGTCTTATTATCATGTCAATATAAAATGCATTTATTTCTTCATGATAAATTAATGCTATCATGTGTCTTATTATATGTGCACCAAACACATGACATGATATATGTTTATCCTGTCACTATCCTATCCTATCATTATCCAGCTTTTTATCCTATCCTACTCCTATCATATCCTGCGCATCAAACGGACATCCCCTATAAGAGAAGAGGCTCAAATTCAAACTTAAAAGTCTTATTAGAATAAAAATAACTATATCACTGTTATTGTTAATATAAATACTTATATTTTCTTCTTAACAATATCAAATTCATTTACAAGTTCACACAATGTGTTGTGTTGTGTGAACTCAATTACAAGATACTCTAAAATTTTACATTACATAATTAGTAAGCTCTTCTATATCATATAGTACATGTTATTAATAGCCTCTGTTTGTTTTTATTGTTTTTTTTGCAATCACTACGGATATGCTATTTAAACTGTCACTAATATTCATTGCCTTTTTCATATTTTCACTTGATGGAGCTATGGGAAACACTCACAACACACTCATCGTGTAAGGAGTTCAATTGAAAGACCTATAAAGCCAATTACTACATAATAATATTGGTTCTTTTGCGAATAAACAGGATACTGGGATAATACAACATACAGTGAGTCAAGGACAAATTAATTGAGAGCATTCTACGATAAATCTATGCAGGCACCATAACTGAGGATGATCAACCCCAAAAGCTGGATTTTCTCTTCTAGATCAACTCCTGCTACTGATTTTCATTAACATCATTCAGCTGCAAAATTTGAAAGGAAAAGAAAAAAAAACTTAAATATGACATCGGCATGCCTACCACTGCAGTTGCGACAAGCAAGACAATAAGATAACTGAAACCAACTAACCACCTTGTTCTGTTTTTTTTGCTTTTGCAGTAAAAGACATTTTTTTAGTTCTGGATATAAACAATCACTAATTCAATCCACAATGCACTCAGTTTATCAAAGGTTGCCAACTCAGACACTAGTGCACATTTTAATAATACACTATACTTTAAACAAAGTAGTGACTACGGCGTCTTTCAGTTAGGAAGACAAAATAAAAGTTAGCTTAGCTGATAAGAGAACAAAAACCATTCTTATCATCAATTTATAGAGAATAAACAATTACCAGTCTAAAGAAGGCCAACATTTGGTGATCCACTGTCCAACACATTTATTTGACCAGATATTTTTGCCTTGCAAACTGGACACATGAATCCAACAGAATCTGATTGTATTTCAGAATTAACAGCATCGTGGTTAAACTCTATTCCACACCATACACACGTGGTTGTGAGCTGATTATTGCCATCCACATTTAACATAACTTCTTGTGATGCACATGTCCCTTGCACCACTATGTTATTTGCCAAGTCAGCTGACACATCTTGAACACTTGCAAAATCATACTCAAGAGAACCAATATCTTCTAACCTCAAGTCCTGGAACCCCTGTCAATGAGGAATCACAAGAATAATATTTAAGGTTAGATCAACACTGTCAATCAGTTCAGCGCATCATGCGTGGGTGGGCAGTAGCTAATTGCTGCATAAGAGAACTTGATGTCCATGACGCTAGATTCCAATAATGAAAAAATAATAGATCAAATAAGAAATGTACTAGACATGTTTGTTTAAAGTACGCAAGCACATGGTCATAACCTAGCAACTAGCACTGCTCAAGTCTCCAAGACACCTAATCTAAGAGTAGGAGAAATGTGCAAGGCTGATGAGCAAGTAAGATACCATACAAGCTTTCTTAATCTCAGTATAAACAAGGAGGGGCTAGTTTGATAATTTCTTCATCTCGCCAAAAACAAGCAAGCCCCAATAAAGAAATTATTTTTTCCCATTGTAAGATACATGAAAAGAACATTCAAAAGGAAAGAGCTTTAATCCCTGGTTCACCAAAGGCATTGGAAATAACGAAAACTTACAGCAACAGATCAATACAAAATAAAACCTGGATATATTAGAGACAGAGGAAGGAAAGCACGGTAGACTACAATACATGCATAAAGGGCTCCAAATTAACCACTTTCTAACATGACCTGATATAATACCTGTAGGAGCATTCTCTCTACTTTGCAACAACATATATGAAACTCTGACAATAATGGCAAGGATAAGTTATACATTATACCTTGTCTGAGCTGAATGCAGAAAAAGAATCCATAGATTGTTCTGGGGATACAGATGGGTTAGAAACCATAGATTGGATCACATTTTCTTTAGAAGTTGGCATTACTGTCACTTGAACATTAGCAAAACCGTGTACATCCTTGCAGCCATCTAAACCAATTTTCAAGTCACTCTTATTACTATTGTTTTCGTCAAGTTTAACCTCCCCCTTAGTCTTAATGCAACCAGAATTTTCACTCTTCTCATATCCAGGTTTCATGTGATTCCCAAATGAAGGAAGCAACGGGCTTTGAGAAAACCCTTGCAGATCAATCCCAGAATGATCGAATCCCTCAACAGTCAGCGCCACGTCACCTTTTCCTTTAGAAGTATCAGGTGCATCAACATTTTTATTATTTACAGATAACAAGCCTGTGTTATCTAGAAAACTAGACATATTTGCATTAATAACTCGGTTATCGTTGTCAATTTCTTCTATTGTTCCACCCATGAGTAAACGAGGACTACCTTGCTGATTTAAATCGCGAACTACATTTGGGCCAATCGAGCACTCTTCCATTTGTTGTTCACTGATCGGAGACTCAACATTTATGTCTTCATCTAAGTCACCAGCCACAATTTCTGAAACATGAATCGTATTCAGTTTAGAGGAACATGGTTCCATGACAGAATCCTCCACAATAGAGTTTTGAGCAATTTCGACGAGGGCATCCATCTTAGAGATCCTTGAAGGCATCTCATCTGTGACGGGAGACTCTTCTGCTCTCAAGATATTAGGCTGACTCGGCAAATCTTCAGCTTTCCTCAAATAATTCCTAACATGTATCCCAACGTGACTATTGTAGCGACGCTTTTCCAGAAACACTTTATGACAGAACTGGCACTCAAACTTCCCATCTTTAATTATAACTCCATCTGAAACAGATGAGCCAAGTCGATACCGCCTCGTCGTCTTCTGATGAATTGACAACAGGTGCTCCAAGTACGCATCCTTCTCATCAAAGGTCATGCTACACTTGTGACATTCAAACAGATCATGTATTTGCACATCTGCAAGGTTCTCCATCTCCAACAAGGACATTTCCTTCAATCGTTCATTAGAGATAGACAAACCAGATACATCCGAGTTAGTGGCAACAATCTGCCGTTGATCCTGCTCCTCGTGAGCAACACCTGCAGACTGCAGCGTAACTCATTAACCTCCAGAATAATATCACAACAGATCAACAACAGCAGGGTTACTTACGTTTTCAGTAGTCACTCTCTGTTCTTGAAGTATGCTTTCACTCCTATGACTGATTTGTAAGTGTAAATCAGAGTGACCAACACGAGACTGCAAATAGGAAGAAACTTCTTTGCAAGACACAAACTGCTGTCCACTAGGGCTGGAGAATATCAAACAGAACAAATAAGCTCCAAAAAGCAAACCAACACAAATAAACAAACAAACAGCTATATTTAGGGTATGTTTGGATTGACCTTACCCACTGGCCACTTGCATAAGCATTCATGAGACTGTTTAGGCGAGCTTATAGAAACGACTTATTAATGTGCATAAATTGTTTTATCTAATTTCCATAAGCTCTCCGGCATAGCTTATGAAAACAGCTTATCATTTATTGGAAACAGTTTGACTATATTTTATCTTTCATTATAGAAATAACTTATCCATAAGCACTTAATTAAACTGTTTGTCTTTTCACTCCTAACCCATTGATAAACAAAGCACATTAATTCTATTCCAAATTAACAACAAACAAATCACATTACTCATGCATGTAAATTTTGCAATATTGTGATGCAAATTATATAAATGTGTTATCCAAACATTGAAGAATATAATATTGAAAACAAATAGTGCATTAAACCTTATATATCTCCGGCAATAGATCCAAGCACGACCATCTTTCCTCTTCAAACTAAGCAGAAGCTTCCAACCAAGAGGCAAAACATCTCCAAAATCAGCAGCATCAACAATCCTTCTCTTCCTCCTCCTACTTCCCCACTGACCACCCAAATCACTCAAAAACCCTAACAACTCCTCTTCCTTACTCAACCCTTCCGTCCGTCTCGCAATCTCCACCGCAAACGGATGCTCCACCATCGACAACACATTCAAATCAACAGCAACACCATTCTTATTCACAATCTCCATCCCTCTATAACAGTCATCCAAATGCACCTTCATTTTAGGTTTCCTCCCTCTCTTCCTTTTCCTCACCTCACCGGAAAATATCACCGGCGGTGAAATTGAAGGAACTACCGGCTGAAGAAGCTCAACCTGATCGAACTTCGGATCTTCTCTAATAAACTGTTTGAGGTAATCAACGATGATACGGTGGTCGGAGGGAAGAACAGGAGTTGGAAGAAGCGGTGGTGCACGACAACGACGGTGAGATCGGGAGTAGGTTTGACGGTGAGAACCGGCGCTGTGGTTGAAAGTTGAAGGATCGATTTTGGGAGTGACGATTTGGCGCGTAGATTTTAGGTCGAAGGAAGAAAGAGAAGAGAGAGAAAGTGCTTGAAGTTCAGAGTGAGAAAGAGTTGTTGAATCAATGGAAGTTAACCACTCCATCTTCACCGTTGATTCTTCTTCTTCTTCCTTCATCTTCTTCTTCTTCTATGTTTGTTTGTTCAGTTTAGCTCAGTTGTGAAAATTGAAAATGTTTCTTCAACTTAATTAGGAAAGTTTATAGCATAATAAATTCTTACATGACATCAACATAGACATTAGTTATTATTACATTCATTAATTTAAAATATTTTTATTTTTTCTTATTTCCTTTTGTTTTATGTTAATCATTTACTTTTATTTTACTTGACTTTGAAGTTGGACTGTGTTTTTCTTCTTCTTTTCTTCACAATTTCTTCTTCTTTTCTAGCACCAAAAATAAACTGCGTAATTCCTTTTTGTTTTCCATTATTTTATGGATTCTTAAAATTTTAAAAGGATTTTTTTTAAGGACAAAATTTACTATGCATTGTTATAGGCGCATTTTTTACTTTTCTACTCACAAAAAGGTGATTTTTTGTGTTTTTTAAATATAAATAAATAAAAGAAAATTGTTTTATAATTAAAAAAAGGCAAAATTACATATTTGGTCCTTTATCTTATTTTTTTGTAACATTTTGGTCTTTTATCTTTTATTTGTAACATTTTAGTCTTTTATCTTATATATTTGTAACACTTTGGTCCTTTATCTTTTATTTGTAACACTTTAGTTCTTTATCTTTTATAACATTCACGTATAAATCCTTTTTTTCATTTTTTTTTTATTAAAAAAATTCTAAATTTTATTTGTTAAGATACTTTTTATTAAAAGTAAATAAAAATCATAATTTTGATAAAAATATTCATCATCTTCATCAATTTTTTCATATTTTCATGTTTTTTAAAAGACCAAAATGTTACAAATAAAAGATAAAGGACCAAAGTGTTACAAAAAGATAAAATAAAGGACCAAAATGTTACAAATGAAAGATAAAGGACCAAAGTGTTACAAAAAAATAAGATAAAGGACCAAATATGTAATTTTGTCTTAAAAAAACTATCTCTTTGTGAGAGGAAAAGTAAGAAATGCATTTATAACAATGCATGTAAATTTGTTTTTTTTTAATCCAAAAAAAATATAAAGGAAAATATAGAAAAGTATATTGTTTTTTTCTTTTTAAGCAAACAACAATACATTAAAACCATTAAATAAAAAGAAGGTAAAAACAACTTAAAATGGTAATACAACTTTAATTAAGTTACACAAAAGTGGTATACAAAAATTGGATTAAATTCCGGTGAAAGAATCAAATGCAAAACAAACGAATATATCATAATTTTGTTTGAATTTTCACCAATGTTTGATTTTGGTCATCCATTTATGACCGGATCGGCTTAACTTAACACAACATAGCGGTCATGTATGCAAACGTTTGAGAAATCAGCATTTTTTGTAACGGTAGCAAACGACATGGACTAAAACCAATAAATTTTATACATTCAGGGACTTATTTGCAATAAAAAAATATACATGAACTAAATCCAAAAATTCGTAAACATATAGAGACGAAAATGATATTTAAACCTATACTATATAAAATTAATTTAATAATAATATATAAAAACAATATTACATTAATGAATTTAAATTACTAAGAGTAGGCAAGATCTTCCATATTATAGATTTTGCTAGTTTTCCTTTGAGGGTTTTGGTCTGATTCCCCTCTTTTGTATAGAATCACACTTATTGTTTGATATATCCTATGTTTTCTTAAAAAATTAATAATATTTTTAAAAATATTTTTTGAAATTCTCAATATTTTTATCACTTTCACATTTATTTAAAAACAATTATTATCATTAAAAAAAACAATTATTAGTTTTTTACTTACTTTTTATTTAATGAGAAAATAAGTACTATATTTAAAGCAAGATAATTTTTAATATACCAAAAAAATAAAAATAAACAAAGTAGAACTAAAAAAAGAAGACGAGAAGACAAAAAACACCGCCCAAATGACAGAAATGGATTCAATGTTGTCAGTTTGTGTGCAGTCAAACTGCAGTCATCAAATTAGAGTCGATTTTATCTCAATATAAACATTTTAAAATATAACTTTTTTGACTTTAAATTCAGAATTGTCTGATCTTAATCAGACAACTCTGATGTCACTGACTGTATGCAATCATGGGTGACGACTGCACCCGATTCGGATCCCCCAAATGACTGATGTTATGTTTACACTTTACGTGTTGCATTCACACGTTTCATTTTTCTCATTTTTTTTCCCTCCCCTCGGTTTGAAAACTCTATTCCTCTTCCACTCTCCTTCCTCTACCTCATCTTCCTCTCACAATTACAATGGCGAAGAGGCAAGTTTCTTTTCTTTACGTAATCACCGATTAATGGTTTTCAATCGAGTTTTGCTTTTGTGTGTCCAAGTTTGATTCTTATTTGTAGGGTCGATTAAGTTTTTGTGTTCGATTTACTTTTCTTGAAACTGTATTAAGATGATCTGGTTTCAATTTTGATTAATGTTTCTTGTATTAAGATGTTTAATTTTGTTTTACTTTTCTTTCAATCTTTATTATTTATCGTACAGTTGATTAAGTTTTTGTGCTTTAATTTGATTTACTTTTCCTAATTCTGTTGGTTCAATTTTGATTCTTTAGGTTAGGGTTTATTAAGTTTTTGCGCTTCAATTTGATTAATATTTCTTGTATTAAGATAAGATGCCTTGGTTCCAATTTTGATTCTGTTTTTTTTTTTAGGAAACATGATGCGATCGAACCCAACGAAATTCCAACCACTGAAGATAAGGATGTTCAACATGAGGAGAAGGAAATACTAGATGCTCAGAATCATGATGAGAAAGTGATTTCACTTGAAATCACTGATGAAAAGGAAGTACCAGATGCTGAGAACATGATGAGAAAGTGATTTCACTTGAAATCACTGGTGAAAAGGAAGAACTGAATGCTGAGAATCATGATGACAAATGGATTTCACTTGAAATCACTAATGAAAAAGAAGAATTAAATACTGAGAATCATGAAGACAAAGTGATTTCACCAGAAATCACTGATGAAAAGGAAGAATTAAATGTTGAGAATGATGAAGACAAAGTGATTTCACCTGAAATCACTGATGAAAAGGAAGAATTAAATGCTAACAATCATGAAGTGGTTAAGTATGGTATTGATGAAGGCAATGCTCAAGTTGTGTTAGGTGAAATATATCAAAATGATAATAGTATTAGTGATGTTGATCTGTTTTATGATCCTGAAGTTGCTGTGATTGAAAATCGTCGTGTGGAGAATGCTCTTGCAAAACTTGAGTATGCTGGTCTTGCCGAGACAATCCTTGATGTTATAAAAGGCGAAGAAAAATGTTCGATGGAGGCTAGAAATGTAGGTAATGTAGAAGCTGAAGAAGCTGAAAATTTAGATAATGGAGAAGCTGGAAATTTAGGTAATTGAGAATTTGAAAATTTAGGTAATGTTAGTCCGTTTAATAACGTTTCAATTATATACAACAGAGTTGTCATGGTCTAGCGGAATTGCAGGGCTTTTGTTATTAAGTTATCCGGTGTTCAACTCCTACCCATACCATTTTAGCTTGTATTTGCATCTTTTATTGTCATTGTTAGCAAGTTTGACTACTACACCATAAAGATCAACATTTTTTCACTTTGTTTAATACGTTCAACATTTTATTATTGTGATAAACACAAGTGTGTGTGTGTGTATATATATATATATATATATATATATATATATATATATATATATATATATATATATATATATATATATAAGAAAAATTAAATTAAATTGATGTAACATTTAAGTAATGTTAGTCTGTTTAATAATGTACTACATAGGTGTTCCTGCAGTTGTTTAAGGTATTCCACCTTGTATTGTTCAAGGTCTTCCTCCTACAGTTAATGATGTTTCACTTGATGATACTCCGTCTCCTACTATAGTGAAGCCAAAGGCACATGTTCCAAATTATCAAGTGAGACGCGATTATGCAAATATTGTTGATCTTTTCGTTCCTGGTTTTATTCTACATAATCCAGGTGTTGATGATGTGCTAATGGATGATTTTGTGGAAGCTCTTTAAGTTCAGAACATTGTCTTAAAAGTTGACATTGATGGTATTGTCAGTGTTGTGCTTTAAGTTGAACCATTTGTAGTCGAGCCTGTCATGAAAGACTTAAGAAGGTAGTGTGAGGAGACTCATCAAGGGAGTCAAGGAAGGTATTCTACTCATTTTGCGGATCTTCTTGTTACATTTGTTAAGTATAAAATCGTAGATCAAGTTATGGTTGAGTGAATTGTTTATGGGGAAGATGTTAATGGTGAAGATGCTAATGGAGAAATTGATATTTTCAGTCTAAGGAAGAATTAAAATACAATATATTGAGATTTATATTAGGCTGAGGAAGTATTGATAGAATAGGCAAATTATGAGGAAGTATTGATAGAATAGGCAAATTATGGATAAAGTTTTTCGCCATCGTATGCCTATACAAGATTTTTTGAGTATATTTGACTTCATTTGTATAAAAATTAACAATGATTAGGTTTCTTTATTTTAATTTCGTGAGTTATTATTCAATTTAGAGATTTTATGAATTATGTAAAAATTACATGGCTTTAACGTTTTTTATGATGATTTTTTATGTAATTCTATTTTTTTGTTGCTCCAGGTCAATGAACAAAATGGCAGAAGATCAACATGTCCCAATGGAAATGGGTCAGGATGTGCCACTAGCAGTTAGTCAAGAAGTGCTAGGACCAGTTGATCAGGATGTGCTAAGAACAATTGGTTTGGATTTGCTTTGAACGGAGCTCCCGACGGGTTGTGGAGGGTCGCGCCCTGACCCAAAATTTTCAATTTTAATAAGTATGTATTCATATTTTTTTACTTACTTTTATGTTATATATAAATATCAATTGTTTCAATTATATACAATACAATGGTCTAGTGGTTTTTTACTAGTTACAAAACAAGTTAATTTTAATGTTGTGCGGGTCTTTTACTAGTTACAAATACAAGTGATTTTTAATGTTTACTTAGTTGAATGACTGAAGTGATATTGTCTTTCTTAGTTTTAATGTTGCATTGTTGCTTCGGTTAACAACAAAAAATACTTCACAAAATACATTGAACTGAATGGTTGCCTTATTTTAATGTGTTATAAGTGTTTCTATAAAAAAATGTCATTTTCGTTCCTGTATGTTTGTGAATTTTTTGTTTTTTTCTCTATATGTTTTTTTGTTGCAAACACATCTTTGAATTTGCAAATAAAAATTTGCTAACATACAAGAACCAAAAGGATATTTAAACATAAGAAAATTTGTAATAAATTAAAATTAGTTGCAAAATATTTCTTTCATTTGGATATTCTCTAGAAATTGTCCAAATAAACATTGCCTGTGCAAAAATAGCACCAACAACAAAATATAATGCCGTAGTGCAAATACCTTAATTAATTTTCTATAAGCTGTGCAAGCTTCAATTTCAAATTTTTAATTGAAAGGAATGTAATTTTGATGTAGTGTCTTAATTACTTCACCACATTGTTTTTTAGGCAGGTGTTAGTAGTTATGTTATTTTTAAGGATCAAATCCAAAACCTCTTGATTTAAAATCCATGTCCTTCGGTTCACTAACCGAGCTAACTTCACAGAAAAAGTCAAGACCAGACTAACCCTATAATAAAATATAATTATAATTACATCCGTTAAAAGTTCATATCAAAATTCCAAATGAACTGAACTCGAATTCTAAATAAAATATGAGACGGCTTAAATCACTTTTATAACAATATTACAATATATCTTTTTTTTACAGAGCCTAAACAATATATCAAAATTAAAATATTTGAAATGACCATCTTTCATGTAATAAATTTCACTTTGAAGCATGCATTTTGATATCAATTATATCTAAGAATTTTTATTCATTATTGAATACTCAAACACAAACAGACACAAAATCTATCAACTCAAGTACAAAACTTGCAAGAACAAACTCACACATACAGAGCTACGCTGAAATAGCACAATTCAAGTTGTGCTACCAGATTTGGTCTATGTCCATTGCTTACTTAAATATATATCTAACACTAATATTTGTGATCCAAAGGGCAACATAAGAATCCCTTTTCTCTAAATTGTGAATGAAGAAGACAAAGATGGAGTTGATTTAAGCCTTCTCTTACGCAATCTCTCTGCAATAGCAAATGCAAGCTCAAGAGATTGAGAAGCATTAAGCCTAGGATCACAGTGAGTGTGGTAGCGTGAACTCAAGTCATCGAAAGTAATAGTCCGTGAGCCTCCAACACATTCTGTCACATTCTGCCCGGTCATTTCCAAATGAACACCTCCAGGGTAGCTTCCTTCTTGTTCGTGGACATCAAAGAATGCCCTCAGTTCAGCCTATGACCATAATAAAAGAAAAAATAAAATAAAAAATCCAGAGAATACATTAATTTAAATATTATGAGATGCAAAAGCGAGATCTTGCGGAAGATAATAACGAAGCACATAAATCATAAAAAAGGACAAACAACACCCAAAGTAATTCTAATAAGCTCAGTTCCGATAAATTTTGGAACTGACACTTTATTTTCAAACAAATAACAATGATTTCACTATTATGGCCAACATACATATACTCCAAGACAAAACTGAATATGTAGGATAGACAGAAGGACAGTGGTGATCAACAAAGTCAATCATTCGCTTTGTCCTCCATTAGGCCAACAAAATCACATTTAGTAAATTTTCTGACATATAGCCCCTTTACAGTTTGTTAGTGGGTGAGTTAAAGGAGTTGCAAAGAGCAAAGATGAAGTGCGTAGCGGAGACAGTTGAAATTTGACAAACGAAACGGAGATCAAAATGAGGAAAAAAGTATGTGCAAAAAAATAACAAAAAGAAGATGGTCGATCTTTGACAAAGGAGAAACAAGGATGGATGGAAATAGGTTGGGCAGTTTTAGGGAAATGAAACAGGTTGGGGAGGTAAACTCATTACTGTCTGGATTTATTGGGATGAGTCCAACTCAGTAATGACTAATGATAGATAGAGATTGTGAAAGTAAAATAAAAAATGAAAAAATTCAGGATTTCATGAGCCAAATCCAAATTAATGTTGCTCATTTGGTTAAAATAACCTAGTCCAGCATGTCAATTCAGCAGTAGATGGTGATCCAATTGAGACTTTTTCCTTCCGCCTACACATTGTTGGGCAAGTGCGAAATAGGGGGGGAACAAGAAAGCAATTCACATAGACTCTTCTACCATTATCAGAACCAGACTTTTCTATTATCGTTAGTGTAGAAGAGTGTTTGGGTAAATTACGAACTATATTGAGTTTCATGCTGCGGGATCATGGTGGGACTGTGATGATATAGATTCTCTTCAAGCTTTTGAGGTCCTCATCGGACTCTGGTTCATTCATCATTTATCTTGAGTATAAGGTAAAAACTTCAGGGGTGGAGTATTGATTAGGTAGCCTCTTTGCAGTTAGTTAATTAGGTAGTGGGTGAACTAGGAACATAATTAGGAGAAATAATGCACATTGTCTACGAATAAGAGGAAAGATTAAGAGAGTGTGTGTCTAGTCATTTGAGTGTATTGGCCTTTGGGCATTTGAGAGGTGCAAGGCTTTCGAAGTCTAAAATTCACTGTAATAAGGGGATTCTTCCCTAGTTCTTTCTAAAAGATATTGGTTCCTACCACTTTCCATGTAATGGACACTTTATGTTATGTTTGGCGGAATTTCGGGGTTAGGAAAATCTTTTTTGAAATTCATGTTTGAAAGCAGCGGCCAGCCACCAAATAAAAGAGATATTCCAATAAATGTTGTGCAGTATATGAAAACACAGAGATCACCAAAACACTCACTTATGCAAAAAGTCGTTGTTTCTTTATATCGTGAAAGATTTAAGAGCTAAATTGCATGCTCTATAAAAAATAGCAGCAACATGGACTAAAATGCTTCCCCGGAATATAAAAGCTATGATCTAGTATAGGCCATATTTTTATGCAATTTGTGTATTGCATAAATATTGAACAATGAACACATACACAAATAGAAAAAAAGAAGAATAAACAAGTTCAAGTGAAAATTACCCTTATTGAATCAAAAGAGCGGGTTTTAAGTCCAGATGGAGCCTTAATGGTGTTCCCATGCATGGGATCACTAACCCAAGTGACAATTTGACCAGCTCTGCGAACTGCCCTGATAAGATGCGGAAGCTTCACTCGCATATTCTCAGCTCCCATTCTTACAATTACTGTAATTCTTCCAGACTTGTTTTTAGGGTTCAGAATATCTATCAGCTTTACAAGTTCATTTGGATCCATCTTATCACTAACCTGAAAGTGAAAACCAAGTAGACATTTAGTAACAACACATTTTTTTGTCAGAAATGCATCATGTATCGCCAACAAGGCCGTGGTCCTTCAAATATGATTGATTCAGGTAAGTAGTTAGAATTATCTATCAAATACTATATTCAAACACCTAAACTACAAATATCAGTTATTCTCAATATTGCTACATGCTCTCGTAAACTATAAGTTGATCTATACTAGGGTAGGTCTTCAACTTTAGTTCAATCCTTATCCTTTCTATACTAGGCTAAATATCATATGCAGAAGCAATTTTGACAATCACATCAAAAGTAATTTTATACAAAATGAAAAATAAATTAGATGAAGAGTAATTTGATGAACCTTGATGCCAAGTGGATTAGCAATTCCTCTCAAGAATTCAACGTGAGCACCATCAAGTTGGCGAGTACGTTCCCCAACCCATAACATGTGAGCTGAGCAATCATAATGAAATCCAGAAGTAGAATCCTCCCTAGTAAGTGCTTGTTCATAAGGGAGAAGCAAACACTCATGGGAGGTCCAAAAGTCAGTTGTAGTCATGATTGGATGGTCAGCTGTAAGTCCAGCGCAACTCATGAAGCCAAGAGCCTCGTCCACTCGATGCGCCAATTCACGGTACCTGTTGGCCCATACCGAAAAGAAAAACGAATGTGATAAAAGTTGAGAATTACTAAGGCAATTTCAAGAATAAGCATATCTTTTGCAGAAAGCACAAAAGAAATTGGTAAAACATATCAATTAGTATTTGGATTTACTTGTAAAAGATCACTACAGATAAATTTGCGCATCTGAATATTAACACTGTTTTGAAGGAAGTAAGAATGCAATATTATAAATAAAATCCCTATCAACTAGTATTTAAAATTACTTGTACAGGATCACTACAGATAAATTGGTGCATTTGAATTTCAACACAGTTTTGAAGGGAAAATAAAGTAAGAAAGCAATACTATAAATAAAATCCCATCCCATTTTTTTCTCTACCATGTTACTCCAAACAGCATGAGTGATTATACATGTGCTGGGGAGAATATCTCTTAATATAGTATCTCACATCCAGTCCATACAATGCAACTAACGAAGCATAATAAAATGTTAATTTGGTTAAACTTTTGAATCAAGTACTTCTAGGAAACAAAATGGTGACTAAATAACTACAAGTCTTCTTAATAATGTATCAGTTATTCTCGATATTGCTACATGCTCTCATAAACTAGAAGTTGATCCATACTAGGTTATGTCTTTAGTTTGATCCTTATCCTTTCTACACATTTTCTGATTTTCTCCCTGTTTCTTTTTTCCTAAGGTCTCTAACAATTTGAAAACAAAGAGCAATAATCCAAAATTATTCTCAATTTACATTCCCTCTTTTTGTACACCATTTGCCTTCCACTATATTTTGAGCAATGTGGAAATAGTCAGTTCAGTTTTCAAAATGGTCCATCCAAACCATTTTAATGTAGTATAAGAATAAGAATGAACAAACACTAATCAGTCAAAATCAAGTTAACAAATGGTACCTGTCTCCTTGTTCGCTTTGCTCCATGAAATCAAGATTCCACTGGTTGACCCTTTGCATGGCAGCATAACCTCCTGTGGCAAACGCCCGCAAGAGGTTGAGAGTAGCCACAGACTGGCAGTAGGCTCTTACCATTCTCTGTGGATCTGGAGTTCTGGATACTGCATCAAATGCATCCCCGTTCACATTGTCACCCCTGTAACTCGGCAGCTTGACACCATTTTTCTCCTCAAATGAATCTGATCTCGGCTTTGCAAACTGACCCGCCATTCTCCCCACCTGATTCATTAAGCATATAGCCAATCCAACACAACAGTAGAAGTATGTCATTCTCATTGACCACACATAAATAAAATTCTAACCAATTCATTATTTGAATAACTAAAATTTGACAACTTTTCCGACATCAATCTAAATGGTTAAAGTAGTTCAAAAATAGGTGGTTAATTCAATTAATGATTAATAGATATATCAGCTGCAAAACTTATTAAGTATCAACATAACTTCATTAACCACAGAATTGGACGGGATTAACCATAATTTTCAAGTGTTCAAATCCAGTCGACACACAGTTTAACACCTAAAATTTATCATTAACCACTACTGCTAAAGCTATGGTTAATGAAGTTACGACACCTGATATATGAATTAACCATTTACTAAATTAATTATACCTAATAGCATAGAATCTGATTTCAAAATCCAATTAAAAAAATAACAATTCCCAATACAAGAAACAACAAAACAGTGTCTTTTTATAATTTGATGATGAAATAGAGATAGAAAGGATAAAGATGAAACCTTGATAACAGGCATTTGAGCACCAAACATAAGAACAACACCCATTTGAAGAATAACACGAAAAGTATCCCTAATATTATTAGCACTGAACTCCTTAAAGCTCTCAGCACAATCACCACCCATAAGTAAAAAAGCGTTACCCATTGAAGCTTGAGCAAGTTTATCCTCAAGATTTCTAGCCTCACCGGCGAAAACAATCGGTGGAAAAGATGTAAGAGTTTGAAGAACTTCATGAAGCTGATTTTGATCTGGATATTCAGGAAGTTGCAGTGCCTTTTTTGTTCTCCAACTATCTATCTTCCATGTTGTGGTGGTTGATGATGATACTAATGGAGAACTTGTTGCTGTTGACTTTGAAGCGTCGGAGGAATTTGCGACGATTATGGATCGTCGTTGGTGGCGGCGATGTTGTGTCAACAGAGAAGGTGCAAACCCGATTAGGGATGCAGATGTTATAGACATTTTTTCTTTTCTTTTCTTCTCTGTTTTGTTTTGTTTTGTTCTATTGAATCAATCTAATTCTCACATTTATATATGAATGAATATGATATGATGATGATTTTTTTTTTTATGATTATAATAATGATGATATTTTTATGAATTTATTTATGGATTCAGTTATACTTTAATCTCAATCCCTATGTCAGCCACGTAGATAGAAGAGTGTGTATGTGCTTACCTAACTCTTTGGATTTCATTAACTGACTTGCACCTATTCACTTAGTTAGTTAAGAGATCTATTATGACCGTCCGATCAAGAATTGACGAGTGGAGTGTTTTAAACTTGGTAATTTTAATCTCTATTTATTATATACATACCGAGATTTCCACGGAGCATTCTCCTGCATTTTCAAGAAAAATTGTTTATGTGGCGTTTAATTAGAGTTATTAGAGTTTTTGTTTAGATGACATTCAATTAGAATTTTTCTATTTTATTTTGTATTTTTTTAATCTTCTCTAACCCATTATTTTTTAAACCAAATTTTTGGATATATACTATGAAATTAATCGGATATATCTCTCTAACCCATTATTATAAAACAAAATTGTTGGATATATACTACTTTTTTTAGAATCTCTGATATATATATATATATATATATATATATATATATATATATATATATATATATATATATATATATATATATATATTTTGTAGAATCTCTAGTACTTTTTAATTTTAGAAACTCTAATATTATACGTATCTTAATATTTTTATTATTATATTTTAATAATATTGCGTTAGTGAAATTCAATTAAAGCTTTTCTAATATTATATTTTTTTGTAGAAATTAAAATATTATATTTTAATTACTAACATAAATTATATTTTTAATGACGACAAACTTATTTAATCCATGATTAAATATTATATATTTTCTATATAAAAACTATGTGAACACTTCAACTAAAATTTGATTTGACATGTATCTATTATCCAATCATTCAATTACATGTAACATTTCTATTTTGATTTTTTTAAAATAAATAAAGAATTAACAACTATTTTTTGTTCATGGAGTAGCTATAGAGTCCCGTAATGGACACGGAAGACAGATAGAATTAGAGAGAGTTTCGATGGTGTAGAATGAAAAACGGGGAGCATTCTAACCTTCACTATTAAAAATATACATTGACGAATTAAAATTTGAATTTTGAATGTGTAAGTTATCCATAATATTTTGTCATTGGGATTACTTATTCAAAATTTTATCTAGCACGATGAAACATGATCCCCATGATGAAAACAGTATGTAGATGATAGTGAGAACTAAGCACGAGAATTTTATTGATATCCATTAAAAAAATATAGAAATAACAACTTTTTTATTGATAGAAACCCTATAGAGTATTGAGAGAGAGAGAGAGAGAGAGAGAGAGAGAGAATGGGGGGTGGGGGGATTTCTCGGTGGTATAAAATGAAAAATCAGAAGCATTTTCCACCCAACTATTAAAAATACATACTGACTAATTAAAATTTGAATTCTAACAGTAGGGCTTATCCATATTTTCATATTTTATTACGGGGATTCCTTATTCAAAATTTTATTTATCACGATGAAAATTGGTTCACCATGAAAAAAAATGTATGTAGAAGGTAGTGATAAATGAGCACAAAAATTTTATTCATATTCATTATAAAAATAGGGTCTTGCTAACAAGTGCACCTGGTGCATTCTTTAAACATACTATTTAAAGAAATTGTTTAATCAAAAAGTTAAACAACACAATTTCCAATACGTTGACTTTATATATTTTTATAAAAATTCTATACAAACTTTCTATTTAGCATTTACCATAAAAAATAATACAGAATTACCAACTATTTTTTGTTGATGGAACCCCTATAAAATCATGTAACTGAGACTCTAGATAGAGATAATCTTTGAATGGTATATAATGGGAAACAGAAAATAATTCTCACTACACTATTAAAAATATATATTGACTAATTAAAATTTGAATTCCGACTATGGGAGTTTTTCCATATTATGTGTACATCGCACTTTCACTATATTACATCCAACTGAAAAAATCTATAGGAATTGAAACCTAAAAAAGATTAATATAATTTTAATTTTTTATAATCAATGGGTTTTTTATTTATAATTTCGATTTTAAACTTTCCATAAACATTCGTTCAAATCTTTTTCTGGATGCTAATTTATCAATGTGAGTGAAAATTCATACATAGATTTTTCCATTTGACGCTCACACATGAAAATTGATTATTTGTGGTACAATGACAAAAAATTGTTTGAGTATAGAAACACGGTCAAAGTATGTTAATATTCATTTGAAAAATATTATAAAATTTACAATTATTTTTTGTTGATGGAGTCCCTATAGAGACGTGAGAGAGAGTGAGGGAGAAAGAATCTCATATAGTGTTGTTGAACGGGGAATGAGGGTGTAGTTCTCATCCTACTAGGTCCCTGTAACATCTTTAAACATATATCGCATTTTCATACTCAAGTAAATTAAATAAAATCAATTTCATAAATAATTGAAAGAAAAATATATGCAACATTCAAAATAATATAAAATGAAAAATGACATAGACAACCTTCAAAAGAAAATGAAGAACATAAGCAAATCAATATTATTAAAAATGAAAATGATCCTGTGGGAGAAATGTAGAAATAGAGAGAGAGAGAGAGAGAGAGAGAGAGAGAGAGAGAGAGAGAGAGGAAGAGATAGAATCTCTCACGGGTGAAGAATGAGAAACGCGTAACACTTTCGATCCCACTATTAAAAATGCATCTAGATTAATTAAATTTTCATTTGAGAATGAAGTTTATAATTATTTTATATTTAAAGGGTCACTGTATAGTCTTGAAAATGAAGATGAAAGAAAAAATCTATCTCTTAATAGTGTATAACTGAAAGCGAAATAATATTCTTCATTCCACTTTATCCTATAGCATTGTTAAATATATATCATGCAAAATCTATATCAAATTTATCTTACTATTTTTAACTAAAGTGTTCAAATAATATATTAAAATAAACACATTAATATTAAAAAAAAGAATAATCCCATGCACGGCACGGGTTAACATACTAGTTTACTTTAATTTTTAAAGAAAATTGAGATTTTGTTGGTTTTTTAATGGTTTGATCTTGATGGACGATCATGAATCTTCTGATTTCGTGAATGTGTGTAGCCGACGACTATAAAATTTTATTTGTCCTCATCACTTTTAAATTTTTAATAATATTTCACCATCAAAACAAATCTATTCATAAAAACAGTACAATAAAAATCGCTTCTAAAAATAGACATAAAAGTATTAATCAAATCTAAATAATTCTAAACTAAAAAAAATACAAAACAAAAAATATTATAGAAACAAAGTAAAAATATGAATTTATGCATAAAAATAGAAACAAAAGATAAACAATAAAAAGATTACAAAAAATTTAATCAAAACAAATTATAGCAAAAAAAAAATACAATAAAGATATATATTATAGAAGTATATTATAGAAAGTTTAGTCAATAAAAAATTGATTACTAATTTTATTAATTTATCCTTATTAGTTTTAATAATATTACAAATTTTCTAGCCTTCTACGTAATTTTACTTTAATAAAGAACTAACTATTTTGTTTTTTGACAACCATAAACTTATATAATTTCATTAAGTAATAAAGTTGAAATACAAACGGTAATGTTTCGAAAGTACAACGACTAGACCAAGAAATGGCCGTCATAGCTAATGTGTGAGCTGTTGAATTGATAAGCCATGTTTTCCTGCATAACTAGTCTGAGAGACTTATATGTTAGTTAATAGTTAGTTAGTTTGGCAGTTAGGGGTTTTTGATTTTGACTTAGGTATAGTTAGTTTACAATTGTGTATATAACTATTTTGCCCATTGTGGATGAATGCAATTTTTCTTTTCCCTTAATTCTCATTCTATTCTCTCTAATCTCTCCCATATTATCACATTGTTCCAACAAATTGGTATAACAGCCCGGTTGTGATTCAATCATTTGCATTGATTCTTTGATCAAGAAATAATGGCAAACAATGACACAACCTCATCATAATTCCCTGCAAATCTTCCTGTTTTCAAAGGTGAAAACTATGATCGTTGGTGTGCTCAGATGAAGGTCATATTCAGGTTTCAAGATGTTCTTGACACTGTGAATGATGGGGTACCAGACTTGGCTGCAAATGCTGATGAAGCAGCAAGAACCTTGCATCGTGAGTTGAAGAAAAAGGATGCAAAAGGCTTGTTCATCATACCAATGTGTGGATCCTAATATCTTTTAGAAGATCATTGAATAAGAGTCTTCTAAAGGTGCTTGGGATACATTGAAAAAGATTTATGGAGGTGATGAAAAACCGAAGGGTATCAAGCTACAAACTCTAAGGAGACAATATGAGATGTTGGTGATGAATGATCAAGAAACAATAGTTGAGTATCTTTCAAGAATGTTGAGTATCACTAATTTGATGAAGTCAAATGGTGAAGCTCTGTCAGAGAAGTCCAAGATTGAGAAGGTTTAGAGAACTTTGACTGAGAAGTTTGATCACATAGAAGTAGCAATAGAAGAATCAAATGATTTGACTACTATGAAGATAGAGGAGCTTCAAGCCTCATTGGAAGCACATGAATTGAGAGTCAAGCAGAGGAGTTCAAAAAAAGCTATTGATCAAGTTTTGCAAGCAAAGTTTCAGAAAGGTTACAAAGGAAAAAACAAGAAAAAGAAAGAAGACTCAAAGAATGATGGCAAGAACCTAAAAGACTCAGAGCCTAGCAAAGGTAACAAGAAAGGTTCAAAGAAAAATATTGATAAGAAGGATGTGAAGTGTTATAATTGTTAGAAGCTTGGCCATTATGCTAGAGAGTGTTACTCTAAGAAAGTTGAGAGAAGTGACAAGGATGTAGCTCAATTGGCAAAGGGAAATGGTAGTGACTCTGATGATTCCCTGCTCATGGTAATTACAAACACTGAAAGTGACAAATCCAACATGTGGTATCTTGACACTGGCTATAGTAATCACATGACTGGTAACAAGAAGTGGTTCTTGAAGCTTGATTATTCAGTGAGAAGGAATATCAAGTTTGCCAATAGCAGTCAAATCACTAGTGAAGGCATGGGGACAATTCTTGTGAAGAGAAAAGATGGTCAGGAATCCTTCATTAATGAGGTATTGTATGTTCCTTCTATGACAGGTAATTTGATTAGGTTTGGTCAATTACTTGAAAAGGATTATACAGTGACAATGGCTAATAAATAATTGAAGATTCATTATGCTAAAGATAGGTTAATCCTAAGAGCTCCATTGTCAAGCAATAGAACCTTTAAGGTTGAAATCAATGTGATTGATTTCAAGTGCTTGACCTCAGTTACTGGTGTAGAAGAGTAGGGATGACAATTTACCCAAGCATAGAAAAGCAAAATTCGCAACATTCTCTCCATATTATCCAAGCATAGGGATGACAATTTACCCATACCCAGTGGGTACCCACAAAAAATACCCACGATGGGTAGGGTAAAAACCCGCATTTTGGTTATGGGCATGGGTATGGGTAATTACCCACAAAATTGAGCGGGTATGAGTGCGGGTACGGGTACCTTAGGTACCCACCCCATATACCCATATAGTATATATTTATTTTTTTATATTATATTATTATATAATTATTTTTATAAAATTCAACATTATTATATTATTACACATTTTGAATAAAAAAATGTTTATTTATAACATAATGTAAATATGTCAATAGAGAAATGAACTTTAGGATGATTTTACTAATAATTTTGTTTATAATTTTCATGAATCGACATTAAAATCTTTGAATTTTTTTAAATTCTATTAAAATGATATGATATTTTATAATTGATCAATTTATTTTTAATAAAAATGCGGGTAACGGGTGCGGGTATGGGTACTTAGGTACCCATAGGGCATGGGTACGGGGACAAAAATTGTCACCCACGCGGGTATGGGGATGGGTACGGGTATTTTTTCAAACTGCGGGTATGGGGATGGGACTATAGTACCCTACCCATTGCCATCCCTCCAGAAGAGAATTGGATATGGCACCATAGGTTTGGACACTTAAACTTCAAAAGTTTAAGCATGTTGAATTCCAAGAAGATGGTTCATGGCTTGCCTCAGATCAGAGCACCAAGTGAAGTGTGTGAAGAGTGTTGTGCAGCAAAGCAGGCCAGAAATTCATTCAAGAATGAATTACCTATGAAGTCAACTCAGAAGCTAGGAATGGTGTATTCAGATGTGTGTGGACCATTTGAAGTGAAATCCATTTGAGGTAATAACTATTTATTGACATTCATAGATGATTGTACTAGGCATGTTTGGCTCTACCTTATAGAAAAGAAGAGTGATGTATTCACCAAGTTCAAGAAATTTAAGACACTAGTTGAAAATCAAAGTGGATTTAGTGTTAAGAAATTGAGAACTGATGGAGGTGGTGAATACACTTCACATGAATTTGTAAAATTCTGTGAAGATGAAGGTATAGAGCATGAAGTCACTGCACCCTACACCCCTCAACACAATGGTGTAGTTGAGAGGAAGAATAGAAGCATCATGAACATGGCCAGAAGTATGCTTAAAGCTAAGCATATGCCTCATAAATTTTGGGGTGAAGCAGCTTCTACAGCAGTTTACATCATCAATAGAAGTCCTACAAAGAGGTTACAAGACAAGACTCATCATGAAGCTTGGACAGGTTTGAAATCAAGTGTTAGTCATTTTAGAATATATGGCTCACTTTGCTTCAAACATGTTCCTAATCAAGTTAGAAGAAAACTTGATGATAGAAGTCAGACAATGATATTGTTAGGTTATCATCCCACTGGTGCTTACAAATTGTACTCACCTAGAGATAACAAAATTGTGATTAGCAGAGATATCAAGTTTGATGAATCAAAGGGTTGGGATTGGACTGAAGGCACAAGTGCTGAAGGCTCAATGCTCAACAGAAGACTTATGCTTGAAGAAACAAATCAAGAGGAGATTGAAGTTGAAGATCATCAACCTAATGCTGCACCTAATCAACAGTTGAGAAGATCAACCAGAGAAAGGGTACAGTCAATAAGATTGAATGAGTATGATGTGTTTCCTGATCAAGCAATCACTGAAAATGGAGAACTGGTCAATGAAGCAATGATTGCAGAGTTGGAATCAGTGACTTTAAGTGAAGCTTTGAAAGATTCAAATTGGTTTAATGTTATGAAAGAGGAGTTGAAGTCAATTGAGAAAAATAACACTTGGACATTGATGAATAAAGCTGTAAACAAGAGACCTATTGATGTGAAATGGGTTTTCAAGCTGAAGATGAAACCAAGTGGTGAAATTGCCAAGTACAAAGCAAGGTTGGTAGCTAAGGGTTTTCTTCAGAAGCCTGGACTTGACTTTAATGAAGTTTTTGCACCTATGGCAAGGCTAGAGACAATTAGGCTAGTTGTTGCAGTAGCTACCTTCAAAGGATGGGCTATGCACCAGCTTGATGTGAAATCTGCCTTCTGGAATGGACCATTAGAAGAAGAGGTATATGTGAAGCAGCCACCATGATTTGAGATTAAAGGTCAAGAACAGAAGGTGTACAAGTTGAACAAAGCCCTCTATGGTTTGAAACAGGCTCCAAGAGCTTGGAACAAGAGAATTGATAGCTTCCTGCTGGATTTGGGGTTCACTAGATGCACATTTGAACATGGAGTGTATGTGAAAGGCTCAAATCATGATGAGATTATAATACTATGCCTATATGTTGATGATTTGTTGATCACAGGATCAAACAAAGTTGTGCTAGAGAGGTTCAAAACAGACATAATGAAGGAGTTTGAGATGACTGATTTGGGAGAGCTATCATATTTCCTTGGCATGTAATTTGTGAAAACTGATAGAGGCTATTTCTTGCATCAGAAGAAATATGTCATTGACATTTTGAAGAGGTTTCATATGAGCAATTGTAACCCATCAATTACTCCTATGGAAACTGGTGTGAAGCTGAACAAGAACACTGATGATGAGCTGATTGATCCAACATTGTACAGGCAGATCATAGGATCACTGAGGTATTTGTGCAACACTAGGATTGACCTTTGTCATAGTGTTGGTCTGCTGAGTAGATTTATGGATCAACCAATGATGAATCACTTGACTGCTGCAAAAAGGGTTCTTAGATATGTGAAAGGAACCATTGATCATGGCATTTTGATTCCAAACCAAAAGAACAGTAGCAAGAAGCTAGTGGCTTATGGTTACTCAGATTCAGATTAGGGAGGAGATCAAGATGATAGGAAAAGTATTGCAGGATACCTGTTCATGATAGGTAATGCACCAATCTCTTGGGGTTCTAAGAAGCAAGGGATAGTGGCATTGTCATCATGTGAAGCTGAGTATGTTGTAGCTTCATTTGCAGCTTGTCAAGCCAATTGGATTGAGATGTTGCTCACTGAATTGAAGGCAGTAGAGGCAACAAGAATGAAGCTACTTGTTGACAACAAGTCAGCAATTGACTTGGCTACAATCCAGTTAGTCATGGAAGAAGTAAGCACATCGAGAGGAGGTTTCACTTTTTGAGAGATCAAGTGAATAAAGATAAGCTTGAATTGGAATATTGCAATACTGAAATCCAACTTGCAGATATTCTAACCAAACCTATGGCTAAAGCAAGGTTTGACACTCTGAAGAAGCTTATAAGAATGAATGCTTTGGAAAACATGCCTTAGGAGGTGTGTTCAATTGATAAGCCATGTTTTCCGGCATAACTAGTCTCTCCTCTAAGTAGTTTTCCTGCATAACTAGTCTGGGAGACTTAGCGTCTCCTCTAAGTAGTCTAAGAGACTTATATGTTAGTTAATAGTTAGTTAGTTTGGCAGTTAGGAGTTTTTGATTTTGTCTTAGGTAGTTAATTTACAATTGTGTATATAACTACTTTGCCCCTTGTGGATGAATGCAATTTTTCTTTTCCCTTAATTCTCATTCTCTCCTTCTATTCTCTCTAATCTCTCCCATATTATCACATTGTTCCAACATGAGCAACCATATTTGCTTGTCGTTTAATAAAGTTTACCGAATTAGTTTTAATAATATTACAAATTTTCTAGCCTTCTACGTAATTTTACTTTAATAAAGAACTAACTATTTTTGTTTTTTTGACAACCATAAACTTATATCATTTCATTAAGTAATAAAGTCGAAATACAAAGCGGTAATGTTTTGAAAGTACAATGACTAGACCAAGAAATGGTCGTCCTAGCTAATGTGTGAGCAACCATATTTGCTTGTCGTTTAATAAAGTTTACCGAATTAATTTTAATAATATTACAAATTTTCTAGCCTTCTACGTAATTTTACTTTAATAAAGAACTAACTAATTTTTTTTTGACAACCATAAACTTATATCATTTCATTAAGTAATAAAGTCGAAATACAAAGCGGTAATGTTTCGAAAGTACAACGACTAGACCAAGAAATGGCCGTCCTAACTAATGTGTGAGCAACCATATTTGCTTGTCGTTTAATAAAGTTTACCGTAAAGTTTGAACTAGGAACCAACAAATTATTAATATCGGCAATAAGTAAACTAAACTCCGAATAACCCCCGTGATAATGATGAAGTGCATCCACAACGGATTTAGAGTGCGTTTCAAAGATCATCTGCTGCATATTTCTAATTCTCATTGCTCTCATGGCTTCAATCATGGCAAGTGCTTTTCCTTCAATGATGGAACAATTCCCTTTGAAATTCCGGCACGCTGGAACTAGATGTTGAATGAGATGTTCCAACATTAGGACACGAACAAGATGTTGAGTCGGATGTTCCAACATCGTACCAACGTAAAACACAATGAACAAGATAAAGATATATGACAGAAAGTAAAGAACACGCGTTATTTGTTAACCCAGTTCGGAGCAACCTCTCCTAATCTGGGGGATATCAATCCAGGAAGGAAATCCACTATAATAGTCCTAGTTCAAAGCTAAACTCCCCCGTTTACAACTTATCGCCTAGACACTACCCGTGCAACTTCAACCTAGGAACTCCTAAGTCTGAGATCCCATCTCACTTCCTACCACAACAGTACAGACAACACTGTTTACAAGCAAACACACATAAGAATTTGGAGACACACTCCTAGAAACTAAACCACTCATACCTAAAGGCTTAGAGTGATTTACAAGAGACAACCATACTCCATGCTTAAAAGCTTTGGAGAAACTACAGAGTTACAACTCAAAAAACACAATCCTACAAAAGCATCAAGATGATACTAGAGAGGCTCACAAATAAAGCACAATGCTTACAAAGACACGAAACCCTAAAAGTCTACATTTTGATATATTGGTTTCGGTGAAGAAACTAGGTTTAGCTCCTTCCTTTAAATAGCCACGAGTTAGCATGGGCTTTCTGAGCAAATTGGGCTTCAAACACAGCTGGAAAAACGTGTTAGATCCGGCTTAAAAGTATTCTTGAACCAAATATAATCTTTCCTTAAATATATCACATCTTTAGGAAATAAATAATCTTCATAGAATCTTCAGTCAATAGAGAGATAGTGCTCAAGAAAATATCTGAAGATACCAAAAATAGTAGGATTCAAGAAAAAAAACGCGTACACATGGCACGAGATCAACGCGCAGACATGGCATACTGAACAGGTATACAATGTTGAAACATTGTATCCAACATCTTGCTTGTATATTTGTTTTAACAAAATGATGCCAACAACCAAATATCCAACACCCTTCAATCCACGTGGTCTCCGCCATAACAAAACGCCCTAAGTGATCACGTAAACACAAACTTGTGCTAATTTTATTAATTCCTTGATGAAATCCAGCATCTACATTGCATTTATACCACCCATTGGGAGGGTTTTGCCATGTTAATACATGTTGAATGTGACTAGCAGTTGTTGCACCATGTTGAACCTGTTGCACAGTGGCCCATTCCTCCCATAAGTGATGTGCTTTCAATCCCAGGTTGCGTCCTGTCTCATTAGTACCATTTCATAATTGGTTGTTTCGGTTATTCCACACAGTCCACACAACCATTGCAAATATACTGGTAGTATCGGGATCTTCATGTGAACAAACGCTGAAAATTAATTCTCTTGCATTCCTTGCTTGTTGGAACCGAGGTAGTAGTCTGTGTTCAATACCGGCTGCTTGTCGAGCCTGCAAACTAACAGCACAATTACTTACAATATGCCAATCATCTTCAGTCATATGGTCGCACAACGGACAAGCTATTGGGCAAGGGACATGGCGTTCTTGTAGTCTCACACGGGTAGGTAAACACCCTCTACATATCCTCCATATAAATGTTTTGCTTTTGGAGGTGCATGGATTTTCCAAAGCCTTGACCAATCTGCTTGTGTGTTTATTTCATTCATGTTTCGTGAAAAATTACATAACAATTTATATCCATTTTTCACACTATAAGTACCATGAGGGTTGTCCATCCATATAAGCTTTTCATCCTCTAACATATCAAACAAGGGAGTTTCCAAAACAAGGCTAGAAACATGTAAAGGAAAAATAGATTCAATTTTCATTTGATCCCGTACTTTCACATTAGGCACCATGAGTTCATTCAAAGTAAAACTATGCACACCTTGTATTTGGGGTGAAGGAAGCCAAGCTCCTTCTTTGTTTCTCAACCAAGGACCCCCCATTACTTTAATGCTACTACCATCATTGATACTCCACCTGCAGCCATGCATGAGAATTTGTCTAGTTTTCCAAATGCCTCTCCAAGCATAGCTTGGATTATGGCCGAGTTTTGAATCAAAGAAAGATGAATTTGGAAAGTACATTGATTTGTAGAGTTTTGCCACTAAAGTGTGGGGTTTTGTCATGATATTCCACCTTTGTTTTGTTATCATAGCCAAATTAAAATTGTGAAGATCACGGAATCCCATACAACCTGGACTTTTTGGAATTGACAAACGGTCCCAAGCTAGCCATCGAATGCCTCTACTATTAGTTCCTCCTCCCCACCAAAAAGAGTTCATCATTCTCTCGATGTCTTTGATTGTGGACTCCGATAAGAGATATATGCTCATGACATAAGAAAGAATCTACTGCAATACTGATTTAATCATATGATCTCTTTACCTGCTCTAGACAATGGTCTTCTTCTCCAAGAGTTTATATATTATATCATTGATATATGCAAATGCATCCTTTTTCTTCCTACCTATCATAGAGGGTAGACCAAATTTATTTTTCATTTATTTTTATTATTCTTGTATTTGTGCCTGAATACATAAATACATATGTCTATGTAATACTTCCTCCAATTTTGATATATGAGCTTGTAATCTAGACTTATATCCAATGCAAAATAGGTAAATAAATGCAAGCAATAGTAGCCTGCATCATCAAACTCAAACATACAGTATGAATAAATTATCTTCTTGTTAGAACAAGACGCCTAGTTAAAAAAGCAGCATGACTTCTCTTCTCCACTGTATTGTACTACTACTGCAATCATTCATCCATTAGGCTTGGTTAAGAAATATTCATATTGTCACACACCGGTAGTAAGTATAGTTTGATTCTTTAAAAAATGTAAATTTTATTTACACACTCTACTCATTATTCAAGAGTCGGGCAAAAAAACTTTTAAGTCAACTTTATTTGACTGTTTGCATTTTTTTGTATAAAAAGATTTTCTCAATCTCCACAAAAAAACATTTTCATATAAAAAAATGCAAACAACCAAATAAAGTTGACTTAAAAACTTTAAAGTTCAAACCAATTACTCATTCACAAAGTAATGCTTCAAAATTCCAACCCTATTTGCGCAAGAGTGAGACCAAAATTGTCACTTTACCTAAGATCACAAAGGCTGTGAAAAAGTTGAAAGATTTTAGCACTTGGTTGATGAGTTGATACAATAATTGTTATAAGCTTCGTTATTATTTTTTTAGATATAATTATAAGCCTCATTATCAATTCCACTAATTGCAATTGTGCACATAACATAATAATTTTTTTTACGACAACATTATTATTTTGGTGAATTATATAACACAATAATAAGCTTCACTTATTAAAAAATAATAATAATAACAATAATAAAGTAAGCTTCACAAGCTTAATTTAATGCATGCAATGACCATTTAAATTGAAGTGGACTATATCATAATAGTTCGTGGAGTACGTTTGGATAGGAAATTTTTTATCTATTAATTTGTAGAATTTTTAAAATTATGATGTTTTATAAAATTTAAGAAATTACAAATGACACTTAAAAATTTAGGAATTTGAATTTTCTTCCTCTATATATTTTAAAATTTTCAAATTGACTCCTAAAATTTTCTAAAAATTGCAAATTGGCACCTAAATTATTTGAATTGGTCTTTTAAATTGTAAATTTTAAAATTAATTTTCTCATAAAAAAAGGTTTTATGATAAACAACAGTGACACATTGTTTTCCAAAAAAAAAAATTCCTACCCCAACATTTATCTCTTTACCCCAACATATTTTGAAATATTCTCATTCTACCCTTATTTTACTCTAGTATATTTTATTATTTAATATTTTATCATTTTATCTTTTTTCGGTAAATTGTACACCCACCTGAAACACTATATCGGTAATGTATTTTTTTCAATATGTTGAACAATATGAATTTAAATGTTACCAGAACACTTTTGTTCCGATTTGTAATATGAATGTGCAAAAAGTATTCCGGTATGTTAAAAAAAATGAATTTAAATATGTTACCGGAACACTTTTGTTCGGTTTGTAATATGAGAGTGCAAATGAAGTTTATACTATACTGCTTTTTAATCCTTGCTATTCATAAGCATTGTTGGCACCAAGCTAAGACCCCGCCTGAGTGTCCTTTACCATCTCAAGTCTCATCTATACTTAATATATATTGACGCAAGAATAACACCTGCCGTGAAGGCTTTTGCCGCGACAAAGAGGTTTCCGTCGGTGCAAAGATACCGGCGGTGTTTTCCGATTAATGGAATCGCAATTCCAGCCATTCCTGCTAAAAGAATCGATGCCATGGCTATGAATTTGAGAACGAACTTAACGCGGCTGATTCGTCTCTACATAGGCCTGACTCAGCACCTCCACATGTGGAATTCGCCATTGATGATGATGTTGATGTAGACGATTCTCTGAGTCTGATGAACGATTCGTTTTCTATTTGGAAAATGAACAGCGGGTCAAGAATTTTGCTAAATTGAAGTTGTTTGTTTCTATTTCTATAAAAGAAAGCATATAAAATAGAGAATTATTATTATCATCATCATCATCAGAGAAGAAGCAAGTTTTTCCAATGAGGAATTGAAGAAGTAATTGCGAGAGATCCTGAAAATGAAAACAAGAAAGAATGAGTGGATTAATTTATATAGGAAAGTGGTGAAGGAAAAAAAGAAAGATGGGGTTGGAAATTACCAACTTCAAGAATAAACATGGGAATAAAAGAAGAAAAGTGTGGGTAAAGAAAAGAGAGAAAATGGTGTTATAGAATGACGAAGAGAATAGAATAGAAGAGATGTTGTAAGAGAGGGGAGTGTCGTCATATGGAGGAAATAGAAGCTAGGGTGGGTGCAGTGAATCAGTGATCCAAACCACCCATAGCAATTGTGTTGCAACAAGGCACATCCTCAGCAGTCTCCTGTCTCTGAACACTTTACCCCAACATAAATTGTACCGGTATCAATTCAATCCTACATTTTTCAAAACCGGTATACTTTAAAAAGTGGTCCGGTAATTGATTTTGTAGACGATACTTTCTTAAAAGTGTACCGGTAAAATTAACATATCGAAGTCCCATAAGTCCTAGCTCAACTGACAAAAATTTGCCGAAATTGCAAGGCATTGACGTCATGACCGGGGTTCGAACCCCGGCTCTCTCACTTGTGTGAGAATTTCTTATATTTACTTTGTCAATTCTTCTATGTACCAAAAAAAAAAAAAATTAACATATCGAAAATAATACATTACCGGAATAGTGTTTCAGGTGGGTGTCGAAAAAAGATAAAATATTAAATAATAAAATATATTAGAGTAAAATAAGGGTAGAATGAGAATATTTCAAAATATGTTGGGATAAAGAGATAAATGTTGGGATAGGAAAAAAAATTTCCATAACGAAATAAATGATGAATTATAGATTACAATTTAACCAATAAAAAATTAATATTTTGTAGAACTTATGTAAAATTGGCTAAAAAGTTGGAAGTCAACAAGTATCCTAAGCAAAATACACTTTGCGATGTTCATTTGATCCTCTTTTACCACAAATAACATTTTTCTAAAATATGGAACCAGAAAAACATGTGGGAATACAAAATAAAAATTAGATGATTGCTCAATGCAAAATTTTATTTTCAAATGATTACTCTTCTCCGTATGCATCAATCAATTTAATAATGTAAATTTTATCATTTTTCAAAAAAAATAAAATGTGAATTTTACTACAAAATCTTAATAATATGTGAGCTCTTGATACGGCTATAGGATAGCCCATTTAAATTGAATGGACCATACCCAAAAATCCAATTGCTAGGTCGGTTTATGTGATATAAATAATAATTTTTTTTTCTCAAACTCATTTTTTATCGTTTCTTACATATAACAAAAACAAAATCAAAAGCGTGAAATCAATCTTCTTCACGAAAACCTCCATATCTAGGGTTTTGGAAGCAGAAGAACCATGTCGTCGAACGATGACGAAATTAGGAAGACGCAAGAGGACCGAAAGAAGATGGAACAAGAACTCGCTTCTCTCACTGCACTCACCTTCGATACTGATCTCTATGGCGCAAGCGACAGATCTTCATACCTCACTTCAATTCCGGCAAGCGAAGATGCCGAGAATCTCGAAGCCGATAACGAGTTTTCTCGCAGACTTCCTTCATACACCGGCCCCAAATCTATCATGAAAGAAATTCCTTCCGCCGAAAGTGATGCAGGAGATTCAGGTTTAAATCACCAGTCGCGGAGAATAATTGATCGTGAAGATGATTATCGTAGGCGTAGGTTGAATCAGGTTCTTTCTCCGGATAGAAACGATGCTTTTGCCGCCGGAGAGAAGACGCCTGATCCATCGGTTAGGACTTATGCTGAAATTATGAGGGAGGAAGCGTTGAAGAGAGAGAGGGAGGAAACGTTGAGGGCAATTTCGAAGAAGAAGAAGGAGGAAGAAGAGAATGCTAAGGCTGCTCCGGAGAAGTCTCAGTCTCAGTCGTCTCAACAGGCGAATCAGCAGAAGAGGAGGAATAGGTGGGATCAATCTCAGGATGAAGGTGGTGCTAAGAAGGCTAAAACTTCTGATTGGGATGCTCCGGAGTCGAGTATGCCAGGGAGATGGGATGCTACTCCGACTCCGGGGAGAGTTATTGATGCTACTCCAGGGAGGAGGAATAGATGGGATGAGACTCCGACACCAGGGAGGTTGGTTGATTCTGATGCTACTCCTGGTGGTGTTACCCCTGGCGCTACACCTGGTGCAACTGCTTGGGATGCTACTCCTAAGCTTCCTGGGATGGCTACTCCAACTCCTAAGAGACAGAGATCAAGGTGGGATGAAACACCTGCTACTATGGGGAGTGCAACTCCACTACCTGGTGCAACTCCTGCTGCTGCTTATACACCTGGTGTTACTCCCGTTGGTGGTGTTGAATTGGCTACTCCTACTCCTGGTGCTTTACAAGGTTCATTTACACCTGAGCAGTATAATTTGTTGAGGTGGGAGAGGGATATTGAAGAGAGGAATCGTCCTTTGACTGATGAGGAACTTGATGCTATGTTTCCACAAGAAGGGTATAAGGTTTTGGATCCTCCTGCTTCTTATGTGCCTATTAGAACTCCTGCAAGGAAGCTTCTTGCTACACCTACACCGTTGGGGACACCGCTTTATCAAATTCCTGAAGAGAATCGTGGTCAGCAGTTTGATGTTCCTAAGGAAGTTCCTGGTGGTTTGCCTTTCATGAAACCTGAAGATTATCAGTATTTTGGGGCCTTGTTGAATGAAGAAAATGAAGAGGAGTTGTCTCCAGATGAGCAGAAAGAGAGGAAGATTATGAAGCTTCTGCTTAAAGTGAAGAACGGTACTCCACCGCAGAGGAAAACTGCTTTGAGGCAGTTAACTGATAAGGCTCGTGAGTTTGGTGCTGGACCTTTGTTTAACCGAATTCTGCCATTGCTTATGCAGCCTACTTTGGAGGACCAAGAGAGACATCTTTTGGTTAAGGTAATTGATAGAGTTCTTTATAAATTGGATGAATTGGTTAGGCCTTATGTGCATAAGATTCTTGTTGTTATTGAGCCCCTGTTGATTGATGAAGACTACTATGCCCGTGTTGAGGGGAGGGAAATAATATCCAATCTCAGTAAAGCGGCTGGTTTGGCCACCATGATTGCAGCCATGAGGCCTGACATAGATAACATTGATGAATATGTTAGGAATACCACTGCTAGAGCTTTCAGTGTTGTTGCGTCTGCTCTTGGTATTCCGGCTTTATTGCCCTTCTTGAAGGCTGTTTGTCAGAGTAAGAAATCATGGCAAGCTCGACACACTGGTATTAAGATTGTACAGCAGATTGCCATTTTAATTGGATGCGCTGTGTTGCCCCATCTGAGATCTCTTGTGGAGATTATAGAGCATGGTTTGAATGATGAGAATCAGAAGGTGAGGACGATCACTGCATTATCGCTTGCTGCTCTTGCTGAGGCGGCTGCCCCTTATGGTATTGAAAGTTTTGACTCGGTGTTGAAGCCACTGTGGAAGGGTATTAGGCAACACCGTGGTAAGGTGCTGGCTGCGTTTTTGAAGGCAATTGGGTTCATTATTCCTTTGATGGAAGCCTTATATGCTAGCTATTATACTAAGGAAGTTATGCTTATTCTGATTCGGGAGTTTCAGTCACCGGATGAAGAAATGAAGAAAATTGTTTTGAAAGTGGTGAAGCAGTGCGTGAGCACCGAGGGTGTCGAAGCTGAGTATATTAGAACTGATATCCTCCCTGAGTTTTTCAGAAACTTCTGGGTTAGGAGGATGGCTTTGGATAGAAGAAACTACAAGCAACTTGTGGAGACGACTGTTGAGATAGCAAATAAGGTCGGTGTTGCTGATATTGTTGGAAGAATTGTTGAAGATCTTAAAGATGAGAGTGAACCTTATAGGCGAATGGTCATGGAAACTATTGAAAAGGTGGTCACTAACTTGGGATCATCTGATATAGATGCACGGTTGGAAGAGCTTTTGATCGATGGTATTCTTTATGCTTTCCAAGAGCAGACCAGCGACGATGCTAATGTGATGCTTAATGGGTTCGGTGCAGTTGTAAACTCACTCGGGCAGAGAGTTAAACCATATCTTCCTCAGATTTGTGGTACCATCAAGTGGAGGTTAAACAATAAGAGTGCAAAGGTGAGACAGCAAGCTGCAGACCTCATTTCTAGGATTGCTGTTGTCATGAAGCAGTGCCATGAGGAACAATTGATGGGTCATCTTGGTGTTGTCTTGTATGAGTATCTTGGAGAAGAGTATCCTGAAGTTCTCGGTTCAATTTTGGGTGCTCTCAAGTCGATTGTTAATGTTATTGGTATGACAAAGATGACTCCACCTATTAAGGATTTGCTTCCTAGGCTGACTCCAATATTGAAGAATAGGCATGAGAAAGTCCAGGAGAACTGTATTGACCTTGTGGGCAGGATTGCTGATCGTGGGGCTGAGTTTGTACCTGCCAGAGAATGGATGAGGATCTGTTTTGAACTTCTCGAGATGCTTAAAGCACACAAGAAGGGGATTCGTAGAGCTACTGTGAATACTTTCGGATATATTGCAAAAGCCATCGGACCACAAGATGTCCTGGCAACTCTATTGAATAATCTCAAGGTGCAGGAGAGGCAGAATCGTGTATGCACTACTGTTGCCATTGCTATTGTTGCAGAAACATGTTCACCCTTCACAGTTTTGCCAGCACTGATGAATGAGTATCGTGTGCCAGAGCTTAATGTGCAAAATGGTGTGCTCAAGTCTCTTTCTTTCCTTTTTGAATATATTGGTGAAATGGGCAAGGACTACATATATGCCGTGACTCCTTTGCTTGAGGATGCTCTTATGGACAGGGATTTGGTTCATAGGCAGACAGCTGCATCTGCTGTGAAGCACATGGCACTGGGAGTGGCTGGTTTGGGTTGTGAGGATGCGCTAGTCCATTTGCTGAATTATGTCTGGCCAAACATATTTGAAACTTCTCCACACGTGATTAATGCTGTGATGGAAGCCATTGAAGGGATGCGGGTAGCCTTGGGTTCTGCTGTTGTTCTTAACTACTGTCTTCAAGGGCTGTTCCACCCTGCCCGAAAAGTGAGGGAGGTGTATTGGAAGATTTATAATTCTCTATACATTGGAGCTCAAGACGCTCTTGTTGCAGCATACCCTTCACTAGAGGATGAGCACAACAATGTTTACAGTAGATCGGAATTGATGATGTTTATTTAGATCGCGATTTAGACAAATGAGAATGTCCCTGTTTTGCAATTGTCAATGGATTGGTAAGTTCTCTCTGAATGCCTAACTTTTATGTATCTATAACTTTCCTGTGTGAAAATTTTCTAATGTGCCATGTGTTACTTTTGTTTATATGAATTGAATTACTATAGAAACTGTGTATGAAATAGCTTTTTTGATACTTTGATTATCTCAAATTAAATTACCGTGGAAACTGTGTATGAAAGCTTATTTGTTACTTTGATTTGATAGCATGGTGTCAGAGGTGTGATCCAAGAAAAAGGTACTGAAGTTGGAATTGAAATATTGTGAAGTTGGAATTGAAATCTGTTAGAGGGCATATTTTATTGCCTCTAACACATAGTTATCAATGCAAAACATATGTTGGTAAAATGAAAAATGCAAACAGATTTGAATTACTATAGAAACTGTGTATGAAATAGCTTTTTTGATACTTTGATTATCTCAAATTAAATTACCGTGGAAACTGTGTATGAAAGCTTATTTGTTACTTTGATTTGATAGCATGGTGTCAGAGGTGTGATCCAAGAAAAAGGTACTGAAGTTGGAATTGAAATATTGTGAAGTTGGAATTGAAATCTGTTAGAGGGCATATTTTATTGCCTCTAACACATAGTTATCAATGCAAAACATATGTTGGTAAAATGAAAAATGCAAACCGTAGAATCTTACACTTCAATTTGTAAATTAAATGTTAGTGTTACTTGTTTGTAAATAATAGAAATTTGGTATTAGAGAGACACATTATTAAGGGTTGTGCAAGAACTTACCATTGTTTCTCTCTCGTGATGCAGATTCCGTATTTCCGTGGTGTTGACAGTGGATTCAGGTGAACCATATTCATTGCGAGACTGCTCAAGCTGCTGATGGTTTTGCTAAGTTTGGTTCGGATATGTTAGAGTCTATTAATTTTTTTTATTCCTTCCCTTCTTTTTGCATGTAATGTTGTGAATGCTGACCTATAGGCAGGGGGTTCTTTATGCCCATGGTTTAGTTGTGTTCTTTTTATTTTTATGGGGCTTGGCCCCTCTTTGTCGTAAAAAGAATATAAAATTGAAACTTGGAAAATACGATCTGAATTAGAATTTTGCATCACTAGTGTTCAAGAAGCGTTATGATTTTTGCATTACCTATACTCCAGAAACGTCTGACATTTCCCTCCATAGAATTATTACTATCAGTTACAATTTGTGTGTATGGTGTGGAACGGAGTTTAACCATGATGCTGTTAATTCTGAAATACAATCAGATTCTGTTGGATTCATGTGTCCAGTTTGCAAGGCAAAAGTACCTCTTCAAATCAATGTGTTGGCAAATGGATCCGCAAATGCTGGCCATCTTTAGAATGGTAGTTTTCTATTCTCTGTATATTGATATTGATGATTCGCTAATAACATTTTCTGATATCTCCCAACTACAGTATTATTTTGTCTTTGTAATTGAAAGACATCTTAATCCCTACTCTGTTTTGAGTAGAGTGTATTATTCTGAGATTTGAATATCTCTATATAGGCACTGTGTCTGAATAGGTGACCTTTGATAAACTGAGGGCATCGATATTTATTGTTTATTTTAAGAACCAAGGCCTAAAAACCGCAAAACAAAACAAGTTGATTTCAGTTATGTTATTGTCGGACTTGGCTTAGATGACATTAGCGCGCGAAAGTCAGGCTGACTTTCAACATTTATAGGCCATTGGATAAATCATGTGTTTCATATATGACCCACGTGTCATTTTTAATTTAAAAACTAACAAAAGTATTGTACTCATCTTCTCCATTTGGTTTATCAATTACTGTTGTCAAGGCCACCAAACCGACAGACCACCGCCAACTGCGACGATCACTATCGACTCCAACCACCGCCGCTCACCACCTCAACTACATCAACACCGCCTCTGTCTCATTTTTAATCAACTGCAGTTATGCTTTAATTGATCTATAAATCAAAACATTAAATTTGAACTCATAATCTCTTCAACACCACTGTCCATAATCCATTCAACATTAATTTAAATTAACATCAAACACCCCCAATTGACTTGTGTGTTGTGATCTGTGTGGTGGTCGAAACTACAGCCATAGTAATTTACCATCATCTGGTTTCAAACTGATTGCAGTGGTTAGACTCAAACGGCGACGGTGGTCTGCAACTTTCTTTCAGTGGGTATCAGCTTAGACGGAGCAGATGTCGGCGTCAGTGAGGATGAATGGTGGAGATGAAGTGGACGGCACCAGACGACGGCGATGGAAGAGGCACGGCGAAGGAGTTCATCGCCTTTTCTTTAAAAATTGTTTCGACTTTAAAAATTAAGCTTTTTTAAAAAGTAAAAATAGGAAAGGCACGTGGCAGGATTGGGTACATTAGATTGATCGAACGGACAAGAATGGATCAAAGTCACGGTGACTTTCCCGGGTTAAAGTCACTTAAGCCTTGTCCTGTTATTGTCTGCCATTCAGAAAAAAAAATTATGTTATTGTCTTGTCACAAGCCATTACCGCATTAGGTGGCATGCTGTTATAATATTCTGTGTTATAAACTTTAGCAGCTGAATGATCTTTATACATATCAGTAGCAGGGGTTGAACTAGAAGATAAAATCCAGCTTTTGGGATTGATAGTGTGCTCAATTAGGGTGCCTGCATAGATTTATTGTAGTGTGGTCTCATTAATTTTTCGTTAATTTCACACTAGATTTATTGTAGTATCAGTGATTTCCAAAGTACTAAAAGATGTCCCAAAGTAAAAGATTTCGCATCAACTTATCAGTGTTTATTTTAGAAAAATGCTAATTAGTGCCCCACTAGTTAAGCAACTAAATAAAGTATGAAAATATTGGAACTTGTGTAATCTACTCTTTAAAAGTGTAAAGAATGTTTTTTTCAATGTAAAAATTTCTTCTTTTGGTATTCTTAACTAGTGCCCTTAGCATGACCCTTTATTTTATACGGTGTTGGATATGACGGTAGTTTTATGTGTTTTGTGTTTGGGATTTAGACAAATGAGGACTTTGTTGATAACTTGTGTTAGAGTTACAAACGTGCTTCCTACAAACAATTTTTTTTTTTGCTCTGATGTGAGGAGTTGATAAATCATTTTGTTTTAGGCGGATTCTAGGGTGGGTGAGTGAGTTAGGTCTCTCACCATGGGTAAATTACCTGAACCGTTGGATAAAGGACGGTATCATGCACCATCTGTACCTTATACTTATTTTTCTCTCTCTTCTCATCATCTCTTTCATCTCAATCTCTGCATTTTTTTTTTGTTTTTGTGGTTGACTTCCTTTCTTCAACCTTACAATCACACCCTTTTTCTTTAAATCAATAATGATAATAATAATAATACACAAACCTCCCAATTTAATCTCCTATTAACTTTATTCAAATTTCAAACCAAGAGTATATATACAGTCAATCACTATGTCTATACATCATAAAATACTCATAATTGAATATAGAAAAATCCAATCAAGTGATTGAAGAACAAAAGCAACTTAAGGTAAAATCAAATAAAGAACTGAACAATTTTCCTTGTCGACGACAATGCATGACTGATGTTTTGTGTTTTGTTTTTGGCGTGCTTTTGAATTTTGGTGCTAGCATTCCTCTTGACTTTGAAATCTGCTACTGCTTTTGTTGTTTGAGTGAGGCTTATGTGTTTTGTCTTAGTGCTTCTCTTGATGTTGGGTGTTTTAGTTTTTTCTTGGAGTGCCATTTTTATTTATTTCCCGTTTTTGTTATGTGAAGCCTTCATGTTTGATTTTGGTCTTGTCTTGTATCCTTCTTTTTTTTTTTTTTTGTAAAAATTGGTCTTGTATCTTGTTAGCTTTAATTATTACTTGTGTTTGTCAAAAACTAAAATAAAATTACTATTGTGTTAAGCTAATGCTACGGTGGACCACCTTTACAAGTGGTCCACCGTGGACATTAGCTTAACACAAGTCGACATTTATTTCACCAAACTTGTAATTTACAAGCTACTCATGTATATGTTTTCTTTTGGATTTGGCCTTTCTTTGAAATTCAAATAAAATATTATTATAGCTTAATTACTATCTATAAGTATGTAAGGGATCAGAGTTCAAACCCCCACCGTCCCACTTATCCACCTGAATTTCTAGTCACTAGACTACTTAATACAAAAAATAATATTTTAAGGTATTGTCGTTCGTAAGAGGAGATTGGCTATTTGTTTGTTTGACGAGGGTGTGCTGTTTATAAATTATTCTTACTTTTGACGAGGGTGTTTTGTTTATAAACAATGTGAATTTTTTGGTGAATCGGAAAAAGACCTTTCAGTTGAGACTAGAAAGTAAGGGTGTAAAAAGTAATTTGGATATTTTCTTTTCTTTTTCTCTACATTTTCTCCTTCCTCTCTATCTCTCTCTTTAATTTCATTTTCGCTTTTACTTTGTTTATTATTTGTTAATGAGGAGAGATATTGAATTTAAGAGAGATAGAGAGAAAAGAGAGATATATAGAGAAAATAGAAATGAGAGGATTCAAGTCCGGTGAAAAGGATTTATTATCTATCGTGCATGTATTATCTAATTTGAGATTGGATTTAATGGATATGCACAATCAACGTAAAATATTTTTACACGGACATCCAATGAAACCCCACAAACTTGTCACATCACCCCACTCATGTATGGTTATTTTTAAACTACATGTATGACATGGAAGAATGATGATTTCTTATTGGTTGTTCGTGTAAACATCATTTACACCCTCTGCCTACCATATTTAATCTCTTTGGGATTTTGTTTATTACTGTCACAATTTTATTACTTATAATTTGTAACAATGTGCGTGTTTATAAACTACCATTAATCTTAATTTTGTTATCGAAGTATAACTCTTTGGTGCGTAAAAAAAGTTAACAAGTCAACTTCAAAAAAAAAATCGAAGAATTTTTTTAGAGTTACAATTTCTAAAAATACCAATAAAAAAGATAACCAATTTAACATTTGTGGATTTTTAGAAGCTCTTCTAATAAACTTCAAAGATATTTGTGGAATTACAATCGCATGTCATTGTTGGACCCGAGTTCTTTTGGTGGGAGCAAATCAACCAAAGAACCAAGTGGACGGTGGCAATTGCTGGTTCTCTCTCATCTTATATGATGTGTCTTCGCAAATTTAAATTTCAAATTTACATAAACAAAAAAAGAAAATATTTTTATGATTTTTTTGTCAAATAGTCTAATAAGTAGAATTTTATCTTTTGGGTCATGTTAATATGTGTCCTAAGGACACATGATAATCTATGCTAATATAAAAATTATACATTTAATAGGGTAAGAAATTTAATACTTGAAAGTAAAAATGCACAAGTTTTAACTATTAATTTCTACATTTACTTCCTTAATAGTATATGTCATGTTAACATTCTTTTTATCTTTTTAAGATGAATAAATAAAAATACCAAATTGAAACTTTAATAATATCCTATTAATTGAGGCATGTTTATGAAAAAAAATTAATGAATTTTTTATTTGACCAAAAGAATTAATGAATGTTGATAAATTATAAATTTAACATATTTAATTAACGTTGAGTAAAAAAAATAAAATTAATTAACTTGTGTAGAAAAAAAACATATTTTAATTAATATTTTTTAAAAACACCATTTTTTCACTTTTAATGTTTACGAATTTAAAATTTTATTATAGTCCTATTGTAAAAAACAATTCTACATTACTCAAAAAAAAAAAAAAATCTATAAACAGAAGTACAGAAGAACCCTAGCGGTTTGGGTGGTTGGTTTTTCAAAGTTTGAGAAGCGGCAATTAAACGGAATGACGAAAAAGATGCAGAGAGTGCTTGAGTTTTACAGTGGAGTCGGCGGCATGGTACGAACCCCTAATTAATCAATCATCTTATTCCAATTTGCAAATTGAATATTGAAAATTGAAATCATGTTTTGTTCTGTTAGAGGTACTCGCTGATGAAGGCACAAGTAAACGCGGAAGTGATTGAAGCATTTGAAATCAATAATATTGCAAATGATGTTTACCAACATAACTTTCATCATCGTCCTTATCAGGTTTCTTTCTTAGAATTGTGTGTCATCTTAAATGTTCGTGCATTTATGAATTGTGATTTTGACACTATTTGGACAACAACTTAATCAACAACTTATAGCATAAGTGCTTATGTATAATCTGTTTATATGATAAAAGATAAAATGAAGCTGAATTATTATTATTATTTTTTTTAATATAAACTATAAGCTGTTTTCACAAGTTATTATGAAGATGTTATTCATATAAGCTAAAAATAGCTTATGGACTTGTCATAAGTTGTTTCAATAAGCTCTCCTAAATAGTCGCAGAAGTGATTATGTGGCACAAGTTATGCCTGTAGATAAGCTCAAATAAGTCGATCCAAATAGGGCCTAGATGGATATTTTTGGCTTATTTTGTACTTTCTCAATTTTTCGCATCTACCGATTCATGAATCCCCTCTAAGCTGTTTTTGGAAGTTTATTTCTAGATTTCTATCTGTTATGCAAAATTCGGTTTTACTCATAAACTTGAAGTTGATACAAACAACCCAAAGCTCATGTCATAGTAGGGCTCAAGGAAAGGTTGACTCAGTAATCTTGTATTTACAATAGACTTATTCCAAGACTTCATCCAGTGAGCAACAAGTTGAAGCTAATATAAGCTGTGAGCTTAAAGAGCTCTTCTAAAACATAACAAACCATTTTTGTCAGTCAATGATCGTTTGGCTATGGGATGATTGGAAAACTACGTCAATATATTAAATGTTTCCCAAACAATGTCAGAGATTTAAATGTACAGGAATATCAACATTCTTGTACTTTAGTTTGCTGAACTAACCGCACTGGTGTGTGTCTTGACAGCAGTTTTCATCTTTCAGTCAGCCTCAGAGAACTGATCATATATTTAGTCTGGCTGCGTTTGTTGTAAATTCTGTAGTTTCAAATGGGGTTTCATTTTTCGAGTAACATTTTATCACCATTTTGTTGTAATATTATCTTGGTGAAAAGAATTGGTATTATCAATCCAGATAGGTTAAAGTAATGGAAGCCTTAATTGGCTGAATCCAAGCCAATGTTTATTTTTTCTAATAATGTTATGTTATCCCATTGCATTAGTTAGTAGTGAATTAAAGAGAAATTTTATTTTCAGCCAAGAAGCATGACACGATCTGGGACATATTTCCTTTAACAAATATTTAGCCACAATCGTCCGTGCCATAAATATTTTCAGCCAAGAAGCATGACACGATCTGAGACATTTTTCCTTTAACAAATATTTAGCCACAATCGTCCGTGCCATAAATATTTTCAGCCCAGAATTTTATGTCACATTATATGTCATAATCTACATCAATAAAATTTCTTGGACATTTTTTTCCCACCTGATTGGGATTTATTTGTTTTGGTTGACTTAGGGGAATATTCAATGTCTTACTGCCGCTGACCTAGACAAATATGGTGCTGACGCATGGCTCCTTTCTCCTCCCTGCCAACCTTACACGCGACAAGGTGAATTTTTCTTCTTCTCATTCTATGATAACTTATTTATTTAATTCTGTAAGCAAAATGTTGCTCAATAATCTTGTGTTAGGTCTCCAGAAGGACACCGGTGATGCACGGGCATTTTCTTTTCTTCAGATTCTTGAGCTCATCCCGTTCTTATTGCAGCCTCCACGTATGTTATTTGTGGAAAATGTAGTTGGATTCGAGGTTTGTCTTGTTCAATTCAATATGTTGACTAAGAACCTAAATAAGTTTCATTAATGGTTTCTTCTATTCATTAATTCTTTTGTGTCCTTTCTGGCTACAGACATCTGAAACGCATGCAAAACTGATTGAAATACTGGAAAAAACAAATTTCATCACACAAGAGTTCATTCTGAGCCCTTTACAGTTTGGAATCCCATATTCTAGGCCTCGTTATTTTTGTCTGGTGGGTATTCCTTAGCTTTAGAATATTATTTTCTTCTGAAGTGGAAATGAGTGTTTCGAAGATTTGGGTTGTATTTGATGTCATCAACAGTTGGTGCCACGCAATATGCTTTGGCATATTCTCATATGGTTGTAATCCTGTTTTTGTTGCTGCTGGGTTTTAATTGCATTTTAGTGTCATGGAAAAAGTAATTGCTAATTACTTGTTTTGCAATATATGTTGATAATAATGGCCTATTTCACATTGAGAGTAAAAGTAGATAGATTTAGTTATTATAATATCTTTAACTAGGATTCTTGCTAGTTGAAGTTGTAAACCTTTTGGCTTATAAGTTTGTGATTTCTGACTTGAACGTGTGTAATTTTTTCAGGCTAAGAGAAAACCGTCATCTTTTGTAAATGAATTTTTGAATGGCCAACTGATTCAATCTCCAAGACCATTATTTGAGCATTTTAATACAGTTGCTAAGGAAGATGATTTATTACTAGAGGACAGGCAGAATGTGTTGCAGTCATGTCAACCTATTGAGAAATTTCTCGTATTAAAGAATCCTAGGAATGATGATACAGATGTTGAATCTGAAGCTTCATTGACTGGTCTATCTAATGACACTTCTAGAACTTCAGAAAAAGATAATGGTCATGAATATAACTCTTTAGACACGTATTACGTTCACCCAAGCTTGTTAGAGCGGTGGGGAAGTGCTATGGGTATCCTTGCCCCATTTATTGGTTTTAAGCATACTTAAATCATTATGCTCAACTTATAACCATATTTATTCCCAAAAGGAAAAAACAAATTATGCTTATATAATAGTCTTTCTTGAACTGCATTTCCTTAAAAAAGCTTAGATGTTGTCTATCCTGATTCACAGCGTTGTTGCTGTTTTACGAAAAGTTATTATAGATATGTGAAAGGAACTGGCTCCCTTTTGGCTACTGTTCAGGTTTGGAATTCTTAACAGAAGACTTTATTAACCATATGGTTTTATGTATTCACATTTGACATAACGGTGCAATTCATTTATCTTGTTGAAGCACTCAGATGCTATTCCGTGCTATATAATCATCCTGATGTCTTATGTTTGGTAACTATTCTCAGTTGCAACTTTGAAAGGATAAATTAATGATACAAACTTTGAAATGACTATCCATCGGGTGTTTGAAAGGTTTTCCATATTTTACATAAAATATGCAGTTTCCAATATCAATTCAGATATGATAGTATTATGATGCTACAGCTGAATATGTTTCTTCTCATTCACTTCAAACCGGCATGTAGTTTAAGTTTATTGTTGGTTTTTTATGATGAAAAGTATATCTACAGTGACAATACAAAGATATGGGGTTTAGTTTCATTTAGAAATAAAGGTTAAATAACAGGTTAATAACAATTCATGGGTTTTTTAAAATAATTTTTTAATAACTGTTCATAATGACTCTCATTCTCATAAGTAGGAAACTAGTCTCACTCTTTGCTACCCTCAGTGACTCAATTTGAATGTGCAGCCAATGAAGAGGGACAAAACATCACTCAAGGAGCAGTGTCTTAGATACTTTACACCAAGAGAGGTGAGTGGATTTTTTTATTCTCAGGGATATCATGCATTCTTGTAAGTTTGTCTATTGTGCATAATGCTTGCACACACATGAATGCATGTATCTATTTATAAAATTATATTGTTTTGATTTCAAGCAGTATTACTAACTGGAAAGTATTTGTTATCCTGTGGACTAGGTTGCAAACCTACATTCTTTTCCTGAAGATTTTGATTTTCCAGACAACATTAGTCTAAAACAGCGGTATGGCATTTTGTTGGCTTAAACAATACTTTGGCATTCCTATGTGGAATGGTTTTGTTGTTGTAATTTCAAATATTCCTTAGTGCTATGTATATTGCATTTGGATTTTTATTAATGTATTAGTCTTCTTTCTTAAGCAGGTATGCTTTGCTAGGGAACAGTTTAAGCATTGCAGTTGTTGCTCCCTTACTTCAGTATCTCTTCACTGAAGCTTAGTGATTTTGAAATCGCAATATTCATTCAACAGAAACAGATAGTTTCGTCATGTGCCCATCATGCAATGATAGTGAGATCATGTAACACCATGCTGTGAGTTATTGTTTCAACCACGCGATCAAACACTTATTGCATGTGTTGGAATATTTTCACCGCAGAATTCTGGGATAATTATTCTTAATAGTGATTAACAGGTGAGTGAGCTTGTGAAAAATGTAATTTAAAGTTTGTAATAGGGTTATAAAATGTTTGTGCCAAGTATTTTGCAGAGTAAATGATAGGATCCGGTATGCATATTTGAGCACTTCTTCATACAAGGGTATGTGTGACAAGAAATAAAAACTTAGTAGTTTTGGACAGTTGCATCAATCATTATGAGGAAAACGTAAAAATTTGAGCTATGAGCTACCTAATGCATTATGGTTTGATTGAACAATGCTCTCTGGTTTTGATAGCATAAGGGAAAAATGATGGCCATGCATATGCTTCGTTCCACAACCAAAATATTACTTTGCTCTTTTTTTTTTTCTTTCTTAGTTGCTAGACTCATACATTTCAAGTGTGTAACCCAAAATCAATTTTAATCATCTACATACGATAAGATGCTTGTTAGAGAAAAAAATAAAAATGAGAAATAAGAATAGTTTTAAAATATTTTATTTTTTCAAATGAAGGTTGAATATAGATAAGTTAGTCTCTTACGATTCACAAATTAGAATACAAATTTCAGTTAAATAGTGATATCTACATTTTGTTTATCTACCAATATAAAAAGAAGAGATGTCTCCATTTAGTGTTCGATTGCGTCTCTCTAAAATAATAAACCAAAGTTGTTTTGTTGAATAGTATTAAAACTAACGTTCACCAATATTTCAAAAAAAGAAAAAGTTCACCAAAAATAACTAAAATTTAGCCACTTTACAAAAAGAAGACTAATTTTATTTTTAATTTTAAGAGCAAAAGGAAAAAAAAAAATTTAAATGAAGAGAACAATTTATGCTATTTTATAGGAGTGAAAGATAAATAATATATTTTATTTTTCAATTTTGCACAAGTCTTTTTGCAATTTACAAATTTATTTTTATCATTGAAATAATAAGTCTCGCCATTATATCAAATAATATGTTATGTGTCATATTTATTTAATGATAAAAATAAATTTATACATTTTCTAAGGCCCCGTTTGGCCCGGCTTATTTTTTCCTTTTTTTCGTCTCCTTAAAAATAGTAAAGAAGGAAAAAATTGTGTTTGACTTCACTTTTATTTATTTTTTACTTCTTTACTTTATTTCTTTGATACTTTTAAGGAGAAATATTGTCAAATATAATTTTATACTTCTCTATTTCGTTTAAACTAAATAAAAAAGTAAAAAATAAGTCAGGCCAAACGGGGGCCTAAGAATTGTTTCACTTGTGTCCAATAGAATTAATAATTTTATGTAAAATACTCTAATAATTTACAAGGATCAAATTTAAATAAAGTTTGATTAATTTCATGACTAAAATCATATTTAAATTTTAATTTAATACAGCGTATTAAAATCAGAACTATTGTACTAGTACTTTCTTTAGCACATTAGACTAGACTTGACACAGACAGAAACAGCGCCAGTTGTTTCCCGCCCAAACACTCGCCGGACTGATGGCCACAGCCGATGATCCACAATACTGGACGCAACTGATGGCCACTTACCTCCTCCGCCCCGAATCCGACCATTCCGATCAGCTCCGCTCCATTGCTTCTTCTCCCGATTCCAATCTTCATTTTCCTCTATACGTCGAGTAAACTACTTCCTTCATTTTCATCTTTTTTATTATTACTACTTCTATATTATTAACCCTAACTCTCTTTTTTCTATTTACTCTATAGCTTCGCAGAATTGTTGGATTATGATCCTCGCATTGCTCATCTCATCTTTTCCCAATCCAATACATATCTCCAACTATTTGATGAAGCCGCACTTAGGACTCATGTATATGCATCTCTCTCCATTCCATTTCCTTTTTTTAATTAGTTTAAAAATATTAATTTGAAAAATTAACTATCAATTTAGTCCTTTTAAACTTTCATTCTTTCGCCGAATTAGTTCTTAAACTAAATAAATGCAATAAGTAGTCTTTACGGTATATGAAATCCGTCAATTTAATTCACAAAAGTCCGTTTGATTTACAAAAGATAAATGTTGGACATAACATGACAAACTTTTAAGGTATTAGTCAAGTTTTTTGTCTTATTTTGGTATTTAAGAAACTTGTACTTGAGGCAAAAATTTGTATGTGGTTTATTGAGAGATAATAACTTCAGTTTTTGTCCAGTCTCTTGCCCTCCAATTTGTTGAGTCTCGAAGCAGTTTTAAAATCAAACACAATACACCTTGAGTTGTTGTGTCGAGTGTCTTATTTTTTAGCAGATAAAAAGTATATGAAAATTTGTGAATTTAGTCCTAAACATCTTAGTAGTAGGGACTAAATTGGAAGATTTTAAATATTTTAGTACTGCTTAATATATTTTTATAGTTTAAGGACTAAAAATTGAAGAGAATGTGATAGTTTAGGGACTTAATTGATGGTTTATGCACAATTGAACTAGAACAAAAGAATGGAAGCTTGACTTATATTGGGGTTTTGTTGTTGGTAGAGAATCGTGTTAAGAGAAATGGCTAGTGATGACAAGAATAGTGTGGTTGAGAAAAAGTACATTCACGTTCGGATTAACATAAGTGGTTCTCCCCTCGAATGCCCTGGTTTGTTTCTTCTCACTGCTTGTTTTTCGCAATTCCCCATTAAGGACCCTCATGCCAACTTCTCACTGATAATGATGTGATTCTGTTAGAGACTTTTCCAAGCATAGGACGTGTACGGGTGCAACACCGAGGGATTCTTCTCACTCTCAAAGGGATAGTAATCAGGTCCGGAGCTATCAAGATGCATGAAGGAGAGAGGAAGTACATGTGCCACAAATGCAAAAACAGGTGCATTGCGTTCTCCTCTTCCCCTTTTGCTCACTTTATTATTTATACTGAAAGGATATCATCTGTTAATCAATCACTCTTGGCGAGGGTTGAAGGTAAGGATACTATTGGTGTTTTGCAAATAATAAATATTTAAAATTTTTGTTGTACTACAGTCATCAGTAACTATTACATGTAACTCTATATGTAATGTGACGAACATACATACATACACACACAATTCTGATTCATTTACGCACACTTATTAATTTTTACAATAACTTCTTGGTCTCTTTCATTAAATGTCATCACAAGCAAGATATTAAATTGCAGCCTGGTTATGGGTTAGTTGCAATCCTTCGTGTTGTGGACAGAGATGGTCGATGCGATTGCGGTCATAGAAGTTTCAAAAATATTGACATTGCAGCCTCAATTGCAGTCAAATATCTCTATTTAAAACCATGATCATAAGGGCTGGGTGGAAATTCTACATACTTGCCCTTTTGGTTGGTCATCACTCCAGTCCTTTGTCTTGTTAGCTTTGCAACTTTTATTTTACTTTGTTCGACATCCTAATGGATCAAATGGGAAACTCCTACTAGGACAGTGCATGTACAATCATGTGGCAGGTGCTTGAATATTGTGATAATTACGGGTACTATTAACTTCATTAGTTGTATACTTAAACCTGTACTATTTGGTTCTACAGTACAGGTTGTAATTAAATGCTTACAGTCATATTTCTGTGTGTGTGTGTGTGTATACAAATATGGTTCACTTATGTACATTCACAACTTGGTAAAGTTATCTTTTTTTTTTCCCATGTACCCCATGACACGTTTGTAGATTACCAGTTAACAAAGTCTTTGTGCAGCTTCACAGTTCATCCTGAGGTGGAAGCTCGAAACTCCATATCATTACCTTCAATTTGTCCATTTCAGGTATCTTTTGCGTCTTGAGTTTGAAGTCCTGTATTTTCTCAATTCAGGTTTCCTTGAGCATTTGTTCCTGTTACATTACACTAAAAAAAAAAAAAAAATCCTGATTGCACTTTGCAATCATCATTTATTAAAATGAAATATTAGCTTAGTGCCACATAAGGATTGGCATGCATACTATTGTGAAGTTTGTTGCTATTAGTTGGGGAATATGTAGGTCCATCTATTTAATCCACAAATTGGCTTGGGAAACTTATTTTTTTATTGACAATATTGGCCTGGGAAACTTAAAATCTGATTTTTAGACAAAATCTTTTGAATACTTATCTTCTCATTTATATGTAATCTGGTTTACTATATTAGTATACTTAAATTGGTAGTCAGTCCTGTTTCATTTGGTTATGTTTGTTTGTTATTCTTAATGGTAGAAGCCGAAGCCTTGTGGGGGTACAAAATTCCAGTATGTAGAGAATACTATAGTGTGCCATGATTATCAGGAGATAAAAGTCCAAGAGAGCACACAGGTGCTAGGTGTTGGTGCGATTCCTCGTTCAATTCTTGTCATCTTGAAGGATGACCTTGTTGATGTTGTTAAAGCTGGAGGTATTTTTCCCTCAAATTCTCATCTTACTCCTCAATGCTATCTAACTTGTCCTCGCCATACTGGGCTGAAATTTTTAGTTCATCCACAGGTATATTTGTTTCATGTTTGAATGCATGTGTGTATAATTGATAACAAATGGAAATAGTTTCAAGGTAGAATTTAAGGTAAATTTTCATATCTCTTAAATTGGACTTTAAGAGACAAGAGGGTAACATTTCCAAAGCATTTAGGAGTGTTTTTAAGCAAACTAAGAAAATTGTCACGTTTTCTCCATCTTCGGCCTAAACCGCTTCTCAATTCGATAGTAACTAAATCAATATCTAGCCCAGTAAGAAAAAGTCAGTATCAACTGTTTCCACAGACACTCTGATTCCATGAATTTATTAGTTTTAAAGGAGAGAAATAATTAGAGCTTGATATAAAAAAACTAAACACTAACGCTATTTATAGGGATGCAAGACTTTTTAATTGTAAATAAATAAGGAAATCAGGAAACAAATCGTGATAATTACTAAGATAAGAGGCTAATCTTATATTCTAACTGCCATTTTATTCCTTATTTTTTCATCAATCTCTGGTCTTAATCCAGTACCAATCTACATATAGTGAGATCACAATCACATGCTACAAGTTAGGCTGTATAGTTTAGTAAATCTAGTAAAAGTGAGTCTTAGGGTGCATCAGAAGTAGGGCTTGAAAGTAAAGTGGTCACTCATAATCTTCATTGATCATGATGGATACAATGCTGGTCAAACTACGTTCATTTTCATGTCTACTTCCTTTTCTCCCTGTGTCATGTTTGCTTCCCTGGCTACAATAGCTTTTAAAATAAACAAGAAAGCTTGTTACTTATTTATTTATTTACTTTTCGAGAAATGCTAGCAACATGTTATCCTGTACATTCTTTCTAGCACACACTCTTCTATTGGTTGAAATTAATACGGGTCATATCAAAGTTATATGGGACCCACATAGTTTACTAGGATCCATTTCCAAATTAATGGGACCCATTTAAGTTTCAGCCAATGGTTATAGAAGAGGGTGTGTTGAGATGAGTGTATTAGAGAGTGTATTGTTAGTACTCATTTATTTGATTCAAGAGTGTCAGGTCTTTTTGTTTGGATATATACTTTTCAGTTTCTGGTAGATAATGTAATTTTTTAAGTAGTAGTTTCCTGAAAGTTTGGTGATCTATCACAAGCTAAAGCCGGAGTGCTGCAAAACAGTATTGATAAATGATTTTGGGAAGTTAGCGAAATACCAAAAAAGTAAGCATTGAGAGAGTTTTGATTCTGAATCAATATTATAAGAGGTAATGGTATATCCTTTTGTTAATGATGGAGATCTAAGGAAACAACAACTAGTCAGTCCTATTATAAAGTATATGCATTATTTTTGTTAATTCCAAAATAATTAAATTAAGAAATGTGTCTTGATGAAATTTTAAATCTATACATGAACATATCGAGCAATGTATACCTAGTAAAGATTGTAAGGCGAGTTGTGGAATGCAACCTGAATTCAGAACATATTTTTTAAGTTAGCTCAACCTTGAGGATTGTGATCTTTTGTTTCACTGTAGCATGTGTTTCCCCCCAGGGCGTAAGGGGTGTGAGTGTGATGAGTTCGTAAATGCAATATTTTTTGTTGGATGTTGGTTATGAAGGAATTTACTTTTTTACTTGCAGATGATGTGATTGTTACTGGTCTCTTAACAGCAAAATGGTCTCCAGAGTTGAAGGATGTGCGCTGTGATCTTGATCCGGTATTAATAGCCAACAATGTAAGGTGAAAAAGAAGTTTCTTTTTGTTTTCCTTTAAAGTAATTATAATAAATTAAAGCTTCCTGACATATGACATTTTGGTACTCTTTATGGAAAAGTTTGCCAAGTGGAAATATATATTTGTTTATGCAAGTTCGAAATTATTCTCCTATTAATAGCCAGCAGTGTAAGGTAAAACAAAGTTCTCACAGTGTTCGCCTTTAAAGTAATTATAAGAAACTAAAGCTTCCTGATATTATAACTTTTGGTGCTTTTTATGGAAGAGTTTGTCATGTGAAAAATATAACTATTTATGCATGTTCTTAATTGTTCCCAACTCCACATAGTTTATAGACCAAGCAATGGTGCCTAAGGTTTAAATGTCAACCTTTTCTAGTAATGGCTTTTCATCATTCTCTGTGTACAGTGATGTCATGAAATTTAAATCCTATACTACAAAGTTACATTGTGAAACAAGCTAGTCCAGCCTCTCATAATTGCCAGCCGGCCATGAAAAAAAATTATGATCCTCTTAGCTCAATTTTGCTGCTTTAACCATTGGCCTTATTCGCTTGCTGGATTAAGTTCGTAACTGGAGAACACTAGTTCCTTGTTAGCTTGATGTTCTTTTCCTAAATATGATTTCTGATATATTTGGTGTCTAATTTTAAGTTCTTCACAGCCTAAATATGAAATCCCAAATTATTCATTAGACCTACTGCGAAAATATTCTTCAAAATAACAGAACTGGAATGCGAGACATGAAACATACAATTTTGTAGCATGTGGTCAGCATATTATTGCTCTAAACAATCTGTTGCAATATATGAAAACTATCCCATTATATTTAGGCTGTATCTTAAAACAATTAAGAATATGTTATATTATTTGATACGATTGGTTTTCATATTTCTATTAATTTGGATATGCAGCACTTCATGCATACTATTCATTCAATTCATTCTTGCTTCACCACTCTCTAACTTTCCTTATAACTCCTCAACGAAATCCCTGCTTTCCCCTGGCCCATTTGTGAACATTCCTTTCATTATTTTCTCATTGCTTGCCCACACCTATTTTTAACTCTTCCCCATTATTCTCCTAGTGTAAAACTTTGCAACGCGTAGTTTATCAGAGTGTAAGTATTATGTGTCATATGTTTTAATATTTTTAGATGAAGCACAAATTGATCATGGTGAATACACCAATACTAAGGTTAATTTGGTGAAATTATTATTTTATTTTATTTCATTTATGGCTTCTCCTTAATTTATGTGAAATAACCAAATGTGACGCTCATAATGGGACCAAATGTGACACTCATAATGGGATGGAGGGAATAGTTATTTACTACGATTTAATGGAAGGAAAGCAAATTAAAACTGATACAGTTCATTATTTTTCTTATTGATTTCAGGAGAATCAATGAATTGAAGTCAGAAATTGATATTTCTGATGCCATCGTTATGAAATTCAAGCAGTTTTGGGATCACTTCAAAGACACACCTTTAAAAGGTGGTATTCCCATGACACATCTTTGTATCCTCGTATCATTCAAATTCGTATTTTTGAACCTTTTGTGACTGCCTCTCAATATTTATTATTTTAATCCATCTAAAATGTTTGATCATACTCTGCTCACACCCATTGATGGTCAAATTTGGTTAGCAATCGTCGAAGGTTTCTGGATGGTTTTATACTTTTATATGTGAATTATGCTATGTTTGATGAAAACTTCAAAACCTCTTTTTACACAGGAAGGAATGCTATTCTACGAGGAATCTGCCCACAAATATTTGGTCTTTTCACGGTCAAGCTGGCAGGTAAACACATTCACCTTGAAGTTTATTGCACTTTGACATTTGATATTTTCTTTTTGGATGCTTTGGTCACATTCTTAATGTTTCTCCCAAGGATTTCCTTTGACATATTTCTACTTGTATTTATGGACATGGAGTCTTCGTATTGCCCTAAAAAATTATTCAAAAGAGGAACCTATTGCAGAAAAAATACATTACCTTAATATAACTTAGATTGGGAAAAGTTGGGAAAATAAGTGTGAAATGATGAAAACGCTCATTTATATAGATTAGAAGTTGGCTATGACATGAAATTACTACAATTAGAATATTGTTGGGTTGGATGAATCCAAACCCAAGCCTGAATTTTTCACACGCAAATCTAAAGTAGGAATTAGGAAAGGTGTTAGAGTGGAAGCAACTAGTTGAAGAGGGAAATTGGTCAATTTGTAGGAGTTAGTTACTGGAGAGAGAAAAGAAAAAGGTGGGTGAGGGCATTTTGGTTTCAAAAACCCATTTTCTACTTTCAACTATTTTCAGTTTTACTTATAAAAATGCTGCATTGCTTTCACTTTGTTTTTCGTTTTAAAGTGTTGCACAGAAAGCAAAGTTTTTATTTTTTTACCAAAGCAAAGAAAAAGGAGTTTTCTATTCAAAAAATTTTAAATAAATAAAAAATTGAAAACATTTTCTAAAACAAAATAAAATATGCAGTGGGGCTAGTTCACATTGGGTGTCATCTTTTCTGTTTTGGCTTGTGCCTTGGGCTAGGAGTTTCCGCTCTCTGTAATAACTCTTCAGTTTATAGAAGAAATCAATCTCCATCTATTGGATAGGATCATAGGAATTGCACCTGTAAAATATGGGAGGATTTTTTCCTCTCAACCGAGCATTATTCATTTCCTTTGATAAATTAGTATAGCTTCTTTAACTGAAATTTCCCTTTTTATAACTAATTATCATGTCTCTATGTAAACATTTACGTATTATGTTTTTCTGATCAGTTGCATTAACCCTAATCGGAGGTGTACAACATGTCGATGCTTCTGGAACAAGGGTAAGGGGGGAGTCCCACTTACTCTTGGTTGGTGATCCTGGTATGCAATCAATTGTTGTTACTATTTATACTTCCACTGCCATCAATACTTCTATTATTACTTCTTAAAAGTTTTTCTTTTGACTAAATTACTTCTTAAAAGTTTAAAACCTGGATTATCATTTAATGCTTGATGAATACTACACTTCCTGTGCACCCCTGAAAGTGACATAAAATAAACAAAAAAAGAGGCGACTTCTACCATTCGGATGGTGTAATGTTGTAAAAATGTTATGAATGTAACATCATCGATGCCACCTAATTGTTAAGTTAATTCTGTCGTACTTTAGTTATGCTGCCACTGATTTAGTATTTTTAATTTAACAAAAATATTTTTTGTTGCTCTGCAAGCTCCTTTCGTGCTAAAATGGTGGCATCAACATGTTGCTCTGTTAGGATTTATGCTATTAAGTTTCTGTATGCTATTAAACTGCCACAATAATTGGTTGATGCTTCACCTTATGACTTGAGTTTGTGTCTGCTGTATCTATGAAATGAAGTTTTCGTAAGGTGCATTTCAATTGTATGTTGATTTTCCTGTCAGTTCTTACCATCAAATTAAGGGGGAGAAAACAAAGTTAAACGTGTAATGTTAAATTTCACTCACTTATTGTCTGTGTCTATTTGTTACAGGTACTGGAAAATCTCAGTTTCTGAAATTTGCTGCAAAATTGAGCAACCGGTCTGTTATTACAACTGGGTTGGGAAGCACAAGTGCAGGATTGACTGTTACTGCCGTGAAGGATGGGGGTAATTTTGATACAGCTTTATTTTACACTATAACAGTTTCTTTTTCCATCATTCATAACTTTGTAGAATGATATATTGTATTTGTAACAAAGATTCACATGTAAATCAAAACCAAAGCTAGTTTATTGAAATGCTCTTTAGTCACTGTTGGGATTCCCCCTCCTGTTGTTTTATGAACAAAACAAAGTCTTTTTTGCATTCAGTTTTCACGAGCTTTCCTTTCGTCATTTTCTGACTGGTAACAAGATGATTTTTTTTTTTTTTGACAAATGTAACAAGATGATTGTTAAAATCATAATCTAGCATTTTAAGTGGACTTCTAATTAATTAATGACATAAAATGGACAACCTAGTACCACAAAGCTCCTGCAATGGCGGGATCCAGGAAAGAGTTTGATTCGTATTGGATCTCTTATAGGTAGTCTTAATGAGTTTTTGAATTTGTGACATTCTGGTCATACAGAAGCAACTCCAACTACTGCGCCAAAGCTCTCCTCTCTTACCACATAAATTATTGATTACGGATTTCAACATGCATGGATCTGCACCTCGTAGTTGTTTATACTAAGTGAGTGCCACACTAATTTATGGAATCTTTAGGTGAGTGGATGTTGGAAGCTGGCGCCCTTGTCTTGGCAGATGGAGGATTGTGTTGCATAGATGAATTTGATAGGTAAGCTCGGGTATAATTCCTTTGGTTATGATTTTTTTTCCTGAGGTTTAGTCCTTAATCAAAATCTTGTATGTGGCTATGTAATACCCCAATTGTGGATCTATAAAGCAAAACAAAGAGAAAAAATATATTCATGGTTGTAGGTTTAGATTGAATATTGCTTACTGGAAATATTGTGTTAGTAAGAATTATAAAACATTTTCTTTTTGTTCATTATTTTGAAAGATTGGATGATTGTTTTTTTTGCAAAGAGATGATTTCTTTTCAGAAGGAGTGCCTTAGCCAATCAGATTTATCCTCTATATCGCTTATGAGTGAGACAATAAAGCTCACCATCTTTAATAGGAAAGCATTTTTCGTTTTAAAGAGAACTGAACTTTAAATATGAATTGCACCAAGTTCTTTTCCATTTGGTAACAACCCTAAATATATATTCAAGATAATTACACATGAATGAAAGACCTCAACAAGATATACATTTAATCGGTTCTACTTTTTAACTTTGAAACTTTGGTGAGATTTAGACTTGTGATAGTACAGAGTACAGACTTGATGTAAATTCTGGCAGAACTGTCTATGATTCTTTAACATGCTGCATTAAACTAAAAGTTCATTTGGCAGTATGAGGGAACATGACAGAGCAACAATACATGAAGCCATGGAGCAGCAGACAATAAGTGTTGCCAAGGTATACTATTTTAATCAATGATACAAAATATGATTGACCTTCATTTTTGTTCAAATAGAAGTCAACTTGTGTTGGCAGGTTTGTGGTAAAAAGTTTAGCTACTGACTAACTCTTTTTAACCAGGCTGGTCTTGTAACAACACTCAGTACCAAAACAACAGTCTTTGGCGCCACAAATCCTAAGGGACATTATGATCCTGATCAGCGTATCACTTTAGTCGATACTCGATATACTTAAGTTTAATATTACTCAAAAAATGATGTTATTACAGTCCCTATTTTCTTAGGGGGCATCTAATTCTTTCCCCTTACCATTTGGTTAGGAATTTCCAAATCATGATATATAAACCATGCTGGTTGCTGCTAAATGTTTGAAGTAGTTTATTGTAGCTTGCTTGATACATTACTTGTCTGACTTAACACAAGGTAGCTCTGTCTGTCAATACAACACTCTCTGGTCCTTTGTTAAGCAGATTTGATATAGTCCTGGTGCTCTTGGATACAAAGAATCCTGATTGGGATGCAGTAGTTTCAACTCATATTCTTTCGGAGGTAATCTGGATTCCTTTACAATGCATACAATTTCCTATGATTAAGATTATAATTTATAATACTAGTATGAAAACTAATATCCAGGCAGAACTGGATAGAACATCCGATGATGATCTAGCAAATATCTGGCCTCTTTCTACACTCAAGAGGTAAACTAACACTGTTTGCATATAAATCTATTTTTTTTATTAAAAAAAAAAGATGTTTGAACCTGTCTTTCATTACTATAAAACTGCATGAGAGATACCATTCAATTTAGTATCATGGTTAAGCTCTGTCAGCAAATTAGGGATCTAGAATTTGAATTTCTATTCTCGCTAATTTGATTGAACCCCATTGGTCATGATTAAGTTGGATTTTTGAATCTTCTCATAATTTTACGATAACGTGTAGCCTTCTGATTTTTTTCCCCCTACTTTGAACATCACATGGTGGGTACTTTGATTTATTGATGGTTGACACACTCTAATCTTACTCCCTTTGCATAGCTGATTCTTTTTCCCTTTTGGTATGCAGACTCCTAATAATTTGAAAAAGTTAGATGAAACACGATAAACTATAATGGAGTATGGACAAGTCACAAAAATATAGCGTCCAAAATTAAATGTCTAGAGTACATTTGGTGCTATAGAACGCTTTAAAATTTGATTGATCTGAACTTATCCAAATTTCTTGATTTTAATATTAATGGCTTTGTAAGATATCCACGACTACTTATAATAGTGAAAAGAACCCTGCAGGTATATACACTATTTGAAAGAAAAATTCAGGCCAGTCCTTACGATAGAGGCCGAAACAGTTATATCCAGCTATTATCAACTTCAAAGGAAATCTGCGACTGATAATGCAGGTTTGATCTAAAAATTGTTCTTTTCTTAAGTGAGTCTAATTCTTATTCATGTCATTTTATTTAGTTACAAATTTGCAATGTAGCTAGGACAACTGTCCGCATGCTTGAAAGTTTGATTCGCCTAGCTCAAGGTATGTACTTCCATTGAAACTTTTCTGTCCAACTCCCTGGTCAACTTCCCTAGCCTCTTATGTGCTATTGTTCCTTAACTCAGCTCATGCAAGGCTGATGTTCAGAAATGAGGTGACTCGGCTAGATGCCATCACAGCTATTTTATGCATAGAATCCTCCATGACTACCTCAGCTATTGTGGACTGCATTGGGAATGCTCTGCATTCCAATTTCACCGACAACCCTGATCAGGAATGTATCCTTGCTGTCTTTCTTTGCATAATGTAGTTTTGCATATTTTTTTTGCTTCAATAACCAACCGATATCTTTTTAAAGGAGGCGGAGCACATAGATCAATTATACCATTGGGCTCTATTAAAAAAACTGAAATTTTAATGAAACCAAATATAGCTGTAACTTCTAATTTTCATGATTTTTCTCCTCAAACATAATAAAGCAATATGGATTAGTAGTGGTCTTCAAGACTTCTTTCATGTCTTTTAACTAATTTAATTTACATGGAAAATTCTGATGTCATCTTTTCACAACGACCAAGCTTTATCCTCCCTCTAGGTAGGACTGGCTACACAAACCAATTGACATTATAAAGTCTTGTCATGTATAATTTTATAGCTAGACCATATGTCACTAATCTCTCTTAATAGTTTGGCTCAGTTTTTCAAGGTATCCTACCCCCTAACTATTAAACCATTTTTTACTTACAACAGCATTTTGATTTGATAAGTACTTCTTTACTACACAATACAACAGATGCAAAGCAAGAAAGGTTGATCCTAGAAAAATTGGGATGCAATGACAATTTTTCTGATATGAATAGGATGGAAGACTGAAGGCAAAGAAAGGAAAAGAAAGTTAAAGATCATGTCGATTAAATCACTTTCGTAATTTTGTGTAATTTTGTTATATACTCGTGCGCATTTTCAAGGTTTTTTTTTTTAATGAAAAAAAATATTATTATCGATTTATTGTTTAGAAGGTTAAGTCTTTTCATTTTGTTTTCTTTTTTGACCAAGTCTTTTCATTGTGTTATCATATTTTTATTTTAATAAATCATCAATTCATTACCTTAAATATTATTTTCTTTTCACTTTAGTTCTTAATGATAAAAAAAAAATTGTCATGAGTTTGGTGGGTAGAGATTTACACACATTAATTGTGAAGAAATGGAAAATCTAGAGTTTGAACATTGCCCCTGCATATAAATGTTTCTACAGGAAAAAACTAAGTTGAATTTACAGGACTAAATATTTAAATTACATGTTTCTACAGGAAAAAACTAAGTTGAATTTACAGGACTAAATATTTAAATTACATAAAATTTGTCAAAAAATGGAGTAGGTTAATATAAGTGGACAGTGACTTTTCATAAAAAATAAAATAAAATAGGATACTATATAAAAATATACAAGAGTAATTAAATGCTTATATACAAGAATTCTATGCACAAAATATTTCTACAATTCAAACAATTGGTGGAGTTTATGTTTCGCATTTTAAACTGTTCTGCCAAATGTGAGAGAGAGAGAGAGAGAGAGAGAGAGAGAGAGAGAGAGAGAGAGAGATATGTTGTTTAGGGTTTGGAGTTCAGGGTTTGAGTTTTGAATATGGTATTTAGGGTTTTAAGTTTGGAAATTGAGGTTACTTGTTTAGGGTCTGGAGTCAAGGCTTTGGGTTTTAGAGTTTGTTGTTTTGGATTTAGGGTTTGACTTTAAGTTTTATAGCTTAAATTTATAGTTCAGGGTATGTGGTTTGAATTTTAGAGCAATTTAGAGTTTGTAATATAGGATTTTTGATTGCATGTTTGGAGTATGTGGATTTGGGGTTTAGGGTTTACGTTTAAGAGGTTCAGGGTTTGGAGTTTTGGATTGCATGTTTAGAGTATGTTGATTTAGGGTTTTGTGTATTAGACATTAGGGTTGCATGTTTAAAGTTAGTGGATTTGGGGTTTGGAGTTAAGGGTTTGTGTACAATATAAACTCTAAAAGCCAAACCTTAATCTCCAAACCCCAATCTTAACCCTAAACGTCATATCTTAAATTTTAAATTCTAAACACCAAACACCAAATTATTAACCCTCAAACCGTAAATCCTAAACCGCAAAGGTCCAATCCAAAACCCCAAACCCTAACTTCCAAACCACAAATCCGAACCCCAAATCTTAACCCTAAACGCCAAACCCTAAATTTTAAACCCTAAACACCCAACACTAAATATTAATTCCTCAAACCTTAAATCATAAACCACAAAATTCAAATCCAAAACCCCAAACCCTAAACTCCAAACCCCAATCTTAACCCTAAACGTCAAATCTTAAATTTTAAATTCTAAACACCAAACACCAAATTATTAACCCTCAAACCGTAAATCCTAAACCGCAAAGGTCCAATCCAAAACCCCACAAACCCTAACTTCCAAACCACAAATCCGAACCCCAAATCTTAACCCTAAACGCCAAACCCTAAATTTTAAACCCTAAACACCCAACACTAAATATTAATTCCTCAAACCTTAAATCATAAACCACAAAATTCAAATCCAAAACCCCAAACCCTAAACTCCAAACCACAAAATCCAAACCCCAAATCCTAAAACCACTAAATTATAAATGCAAAACCCTAATCCAAAACTCCAAACCCCAAACTCTAAATCCTAAACACTAAATTGTAAAACCTAAACTATAATGTGTCTAACATAATAAAAACTTAAATTGTAACATTACTTTTTGTAATATTTTTTTTAGGACGCAACGTACATTCCGATCATATCTTCTACACAATTAGTCTCAAACATTGACATTATATCATTAAATTTTAATTATAATAATATCAAAATTGTCATTTTTTTTATATAATGTTTTTAAAACAATTTCTCATCTTTTATTCAATTTCTACACTTCTTGACATGTTCTCTTCCTCGTAAACTACATTATGTGTTGTCTCTCACAAACCTCGTTAATGTGTCATTAATCTCAATGAAAGGTTAAAAATTGAATTTGAAGATCTTTTATTAAGATTTTATTGCATAGGTTAATAAATTATGCTTTTTCAATATTGATTCTATGGCATTCACTATTTTTTTTTCTCATGTGATTTCATGTTTTTTTTTTTACGAATGCAAAGGTTAGTGAATGTAAACTTCTAATTTAAGGTTCACGTGAACTGGCATAGGCGCTATGTAATATAAGATCAGGTATAGTTTTCCAAAATCATACATGAACTCAATTTACTTAACCTATGTAAACTCAGTTCACATTTACCCTCAGTTTAAGGGTTTACGTTAATTCAGAGTTTACATAACCTCACGTAAACTAAGTTTACATAACTTTATGTAAACTAAGTTTACTTATAGATTTCTACAACTTACACATGATTTAATAAGGAACTTGTGGATTCACAATCGAACTGAAATAAACCGCATAATCATGAATCGGTAACTCGAAAATGTACCTTTCAAATTGAGTTTAAACAACAGAGATGGAGATGAACGCGATGGAGATTTGAGTGGCAGTGTTTTGGGTTTGAGGGTTTTTGTTATGAGTTAATGATGAATGAGAATGGAAGATAAACGGTAAGAATTTTTGGATTGCATTGAAAATTTAATTTATGTTAAGGGTATTTTGATCAATTTGAGGTGTGACTAAAAAAAATCTAATAATAATAATAAGTAGTAGTGGTAGATGAAGGTAGGGTTCCAAGAAAGAGGTTAATTCTTTGATTAGGCTATCAATCCTTAATGTGCTTAATGTGGGGTTTGAAATTGGGGATGAACCTCATGGGTTACAATGAAGGGCTGAATGGGAATGCCAATGATGATTAAGATGGTTTTCATAGAAAACGAAAACTCATAAAGCTCATAAAGTTATGAGAGTATTACAAAAAACGAGAGAAATTAGATGAATATAGAAATTACGGATAGAGTTAGAATTTTAATATTATTCTTTGTATGTGTTGATTTTTGGTTTTTAATAAAGTAATTAAGAATAAGAAGAAGAATTAAACATTAATTTCATAAAAATTTGTTGTCGGTAAATTGCCCATAACTTGCTCTAAACACATCGTTTGATGTGAAACATGAACCATTAGAAAATAGACAGAATTTAACACAAAATAAACTGAGATGACTCAATTTGGTTATATTATGACTAAGAAAACCGAGGTGCAAGTTTCGGTTACTAATTTAAAAATTTGCATTGATGTTTTAGTGTCCTTGTTATATATGTTAGTGCAGTGCTCGAATTGGAGAGAGAGAGAGAGAGAGAGAGAGAGAGAGAGAGAGAGAGAGAGAGAGAGAGAGAGAGAGAGAGAGAGAGAGAGAGAGAGAGAGAGAGACCATTAATACATGTATAAGTATCCTTCTTCTGACCGTCGATGATCCATGGCATCCTCAATTTGGTGATGGCCGAGTTGCAACGTGAGTTGGCATGGTTTTAATTCTTAGAAACACCATAGTTTCTCTTCAGTCACAAATTCACACAATCACTCTAGCCAAATAATCAAAGAATATTGGAAGAACGTCGAACAACTCATACGTCAAACAACTCATATTTCAACTGCATAAATTGGATTCAAACAAGAGATCAAAATATAAGTTGTCCGTTTTATCCAACATTTCCGATTCACCGACTGAATTTGCAACCACGGGCGATCTTAATTCGAGACACACACGCCTACGCATGAGATGAAATTTTATAGAAGGCATATTTTTTTTTCCCAATATTGCTATATTATTTTGTTTTATCATATATATGCTTACTAGGAAACTTAGCATCAAATGTTATGATGCAGGTATCAATTCTTATATTCCAACATAGGATACCGTCCGGCAACGGTGAAGGTATAAACTAAACCTCATGTATTCACCAAAATAACACTAAAACCTCATGTTATCACAACCGGCAAGATCAAAGTTGGCCATATGTTTGTTTGTTTAAAAGGGAGCTGAGCATTCTCCCAGCGTACAACAACATGCTTCAAAATATTTGAAAGATGGATCCATTTTTATTGGCTTTAATCTGCTCACTGTATATCTATTTTGTCTACAGACATTGTTATCACTAAGCTCAAGTGACTACAGATTTTGACAAAAAAACCATAGTAAGATATCATTCACAATTAATCAAGAGAAGTAAATTCAAGTCTCTACAATGAGAGGAAACTTTAGAGTAAAAAAAAAGGCGCGGAAACGTGAAGGGGATTGTCACGCATCAATAATAGCAAATGATGTATAATAAACATTGCAATTAAAAGCGACCTATGAGGGCCAAATGTGCCGACGCAAAAAAGAACTACCCATGAATTCTACAAGGGAAAGACACTCCCAGGACATGGTGAAACTAGGTATGTATTATTGTATTTTAGCACTTGCCATTATGCTCCCACATTCAAACCAATGTAAGTATATCAGTGAATGTATATAAAGTAAGGCAAGGTAAACTAACATTATTTAAACTAATAAATAAGTGAGCCAAAAGCAGAAAAAACTTCATGTTAAAATGATGAACTCAACTATCCTTCCTCAAATGAGGGACCTTATGTTTCGGCCGGGAATAAAGAAGCGTATTAGAACTGCTATTTACTTACAAGGAAATGGAAAGTATCAATATAAGCCCAAAAATTTCCACCAGATAGAGCCAACACCTCCCCAGATGATAGCATTAATAAATGCCATGATGAACCCAGTTTTGAATATATCGGGAAGGTCTACATAGCCAGCTGTTCAAAATGAAGAATTGAAATCACATCAGCTACCATACGTCAACATATCATCAAATCAAATTCAAAAGGTATAAAGGGTGACACATAAAGATAAGTCAAGTCTGCCTTAACAAATATAGCCTTTTGGTCACTAATTGCTACTAGAAATCACCTTTATAAGAATAAAATCATTTATCTTGGATGGTTTTTGAAATTAAAATCAATTTCATTTCCACAGTTATACCATTGAACATACAGAAATGAAGTGAAGGGAAGAATGAATAATATGCAATGTAAATGTTGGGAATTAAAACAAAGTTACTGAACAAATATGAGCTAAATAGTTAAATAGCAGGAAAGAAAAACAAAAAATTGTGTGGCGTTATAGAAAGGGACAAACCTCCATAGTATACAGCAGCTTGACCACTGCTATAATGTGTAATTGCACCGAAAAGATTTGTATTATATCCTAAAGCAAGCGCTGCGAGAACAGCAGGAACACCGGCTGCTCTATGCATGGCAAGAAATGCGGAGTATAAAGCCCCAACATGCCCAGTCTGGCTTGCAAAAAGGTAGTGGATCAAGAAATAAGCAGCCTGTAGAACAGCCAGGGAAGCTGGCCAGCTCAAGGAGAATGACCGAAGGCTGTTGGCCACACAGTCAGACATCCAGGTCACAATGCCGAGGTTTGTCAACTGAGTTGCCATACCTACTAGAATGGCAAACCAAGCCAAGGTATCCCATGCCGATTTTTCATTCAAGCAGTCTTGCCAGTCAAGGACTCCTAATACGAGGAGTATTGATAAACCAATCATTGCAGCTACAGCACTTGCTATGCCAAGAGTCTCTCTGCAAGAGCAAAGAAATACTGATGATAGTACTGAATTTAACTAGGAAAAATTGCATTGTGAGAGAAAGAACAATCTAAAGATGTAACAAGTGAACTCTTGCACGACCACTGCCAAAAGAAGGCATAATAATATGACCATATCACATCATAAACATATGTTATTATACACACCAATAGTCGATGCCTTTTCCCACATGGATAAACAGCTTAATTAAGCGCTTATCATATAAGTGCTTATATATAAGTTATTTCTATAACAAAATTTTAAGATGAAGTCAGATTACTTTCATATAAACTATAAGCTGTTTTCATAAGCTGTCTTAGAGAATCAGCTATGGAAATAAGCTGAAAACACTTATTGACATGTCATAAAATGTTTCCATAAGCTCCCCTAAAGAGTCTCACAAGTGCTAATATCAGTAGATAATCTCAAATAAGTCAATCCAAACAAGCTCTAAGTGGGGTTGGCTACATGGATTAAATGACACCATAATTCTATTAGAATTCATGTTCAATGAAAGAGCATTTATTTCTTGTAATCAAAGTTAATATGCATATGAGAAAAAGAGCATAAACCAGGAGGCTAAAACATTGATAAAAACTAGAAAATATTACTTGAAGAAACACTCTTCCTTCAAAAGTTCAATATTTTCAGCATCACCATGAGACCTTTTACTCAACAAAAAATATCAATAGACTAATACGGTAAAATGCATATGACATACCCAAAGATCCACAAAGAGACTGCAAGAAGCATCGTAACAACCATAACCCATTCATTTAGAGTGACAGGGCCCATAGTTTCCAGTTTCTTTGCAGCCAAGGCAGGTGCCTCTGGTGTGTCTTTAATTTCAGGGGGATAGATCTTGTATAAAATCAACGGGGTAGCAAGAAGACAAACAAATGCAGGTACACTAGCTGCCTTAAACCACGTAACCCAAGGGTTTGAAATTACCACCCCAAGCTCCTGTGCTAATTTAATACAGAGCAGATTTTGAGCAGCAGCGGTTAGGAAAAGGGCGCTTGAGTTACCAGCAGACTGCCACATGTCACGGAGGCAACACAAAAGTTATTTCATTGAGAAATGATAGCAATTTGAAGACAAGAAACACAACAAGTAGAGTTCAGTGAAATCATATATGATCATCGTTGCTGAGAAAAACACAGAAGTATAATAGCCATACATAGTGATAGAACCATCATGTCTCACAAAAACAAAACACATTCAAGGATGAAATAGAAATACAATTTTGCAAGGCAAAAGCATACACCAAAATGGCAATATCATCTCAACTTGTTCCACAAAAAAGCAAAATATGAAAAAACAGATGTCATGAAATCTATCCTAAGTGATTATTTGGCCAAATCTCAATCAGAAAAATGATTTTTCTCACTTTAATGTAAGCATCAAATCATCTAAAAAGAATTTCTCATAGAACTTCCCATAAAAAACCAATATACTTATTCAGCAGCATAGATCAAAATTAACAAAACGCAAGTTTTTGCATTCAAATCAAATGTTCTTATATTACCTCGTTAAGTTACATCAGTGTATGTGTTTCCTTCTTAATTTTCATAATTGTTCGTGTAAAAATACAACAGAAATGACTAATGACCATGCTTATAATAATCACATCATGCCATGTTATTCCTTTAACTCAATTAGAGGAAAAAACACTTTCTCTTAGTTATACTTAAATGATGATAAACTTCGAAATAGAGAAGCCGTATTGGGATTGAAGGTGTGTCTGTGTCGGTGTCAAGTGTCTGACCCCAATACATATTCAATCACTTCAATTTTCTCAAATCATCAGCTATGTCTACTTGTCAGTGTCCGGTGTCGATGAATGTGTCAGTGTTGCATAGTGTATGTGTCATGTAAACATATGTTAGGTAGGCATAAATAAACACAATTTCACCTAATAATTGTAGTGCTATATGAATCTAAAATAGAGTAAAACCAGACCTGAAATTGGTTCTGAATAAGAAAAGCCCCCAACCTCTTAGAGGTAGGACTATTAGGTTCACTACCAGACGAGAGTGAAAGTGACTTAATAATTGGCAAGAAAACACCACCAGCTCTTGCAGTAGTACTAGGCATAGCAGGTGCAATAAGAACCTCACTAAATGTCAAACCATAAGCAAGTCCCAAAGTACTCTTTCCCAGCCATTTCACAAAATAAGTAGCAATTCTATCACCTAAACCGGTTTTAACAAATCCGCGCGCAAAGAAAAACGAAATAACAATCAACCAAATAACTTCATTTGTAAAAGCACTAAATGCATCAGTAAATGTTAAAGTTTTAGTGACCACAGATGTAGTGAGGCCGAGAAAAGCCCAAGCACCAACAGGCAAAGGGCTTAGAACAAGGCCTGCAATTGTTGAAAGGAAAATTGAAAGCAATTGCCATGCTTGAGGAGTAACATCAATTGGTTTTGGAACAAAGAAACGAACAATGAGACCTATGGCTATTGAAATGACAAAAGGAATTGGCTTTGCACCTTGAAGAATATTGGGTTGTTGGGGTTTTGATGGTAGTGGTGGTGGAGTTGAATTAGCATGAATTGGGAAATGGGGTTTTGAGAAATGAGGGTTAAAGGTTGAAACTTTGGAGGGAAAAGAGAAAGATTGAGAGATTGATGATGATTTAATTGATGGGTTTGAACGTGAAGATGGATTCAATGGAAGAGAAAGTTGAGATCTGAAAATGGGTCGTGGACGAAGATGATGATGGAGTAAGAAGGAGGTTGAAGATGGTGTGGAGAGCGAGTGAAGTGCAAAGCTCTCCATTGGAATTGGAACAACAATGGTGGTGACAACAACAACAAAAAATGAGAGTGTGAGGCTTTGGTTGGTTTAAGGTTGTTACTTGTCACTCACTTATGTTCGGAGTGACCGATGATTTTTGTTTTACTCATGTGAGAAAGAAGGGAAATTTGAGGGGATTTGTTAACCTCATCTTATTTGTATTTTTCATAACCAATCATACTTTCTGGGCAAGCACAGTTGTAAACTTGTGGTTCAATCGGTATTTTATTTTTGAAAAATGCTACTATTTAGTAAGAAAATCTATGGAGAAGAATTACAAGAATAAATCTCTACTCTTGTTTACATTAACTACCCTCCATGATTTTCACTAAAAGAGGAGATTAAAATTACATTATTCTATAAGATAATATCATGTTTTATTCTTATTTCTTCTCTAAAATAATTCTTATTAAATAGCAATGCTCTTTATTTTTTTCTTTATAAGTTTTCACAGTTGATTAATTTTTTTTTAATAGGGTAATCTTTTCAACTTAATTTTGTTTATTTTGTATTTTTTGTTTTCACTATAAATATCCGGTTCTCTAGACTGTTTAATCTGGTTTGAAAGTTAATTCCAATATAAAGTGGTTTCAGTCTCCTCCCGATTATAGTTGCGGAGAATCGAATTGTGATTCTCTCTATTTAAAAAGTATATGTTTTATTATTAAAAAAAAGAAATATTTTGATTTATAATTATGTGGCATTTTTAATGACGTGACAATTGATATGACATTTAAATTTAATTTAAAAATTAAAAAATTCCACGTGTACATGCCACGTAGGAAGCCAAGGCAAATAAAAAAAAAATTGCAAGAGGAAATCCTTCAAAAAATCTTTGTAGGGTATTATAAATTTCGCCTATATTACAGGGGGAAATGACTATTTACCATAATTTTTAACTATAAATTGACGATATATGATTTAAACGACGTGAAATATGATTTGATGATGAAAAAATATCAACATCGATGATATTGTAAAAAAAAACTTTCATAAAGTACATTTAAAATATATTGTATCATTATATTTTAGATAAAATATATATTAGGGAAAGTTTAAAATAAAGAACTGAAAGTACAATTAAGCCTTATATTTAATGTCCGATTATACCCTATATATAGATGATTATTTTAGAGAAACTAAGCAAGGAAAAAAAAACTGTGGTCTGGTTTTCATTTCTTTTTTCCTTTTGTTTTGTATACCACAAATTGTGATTCTCATGTGCTGTGCCATGTTATTATATTGATGATGATGTCGTTTTCTGCTATTTTGAAGAATCGTTTGGAATCACTTTCATTTTTTCCTTTATTATTATCCTCATTTTACTAAGATGGAGATTGAAAGAAAAAAATTGGTAAATTAATTGGAATTTAAAGTTCTCTATTCATTTTATTTTTCTTATTACAATATTAAGGATATAAATTTTTTTCCGAAGTTACCAACAAGCAGAAGGGTACCCGGGAGGGGCTGGAGGTGGCCACGGCCCCTCCCCACCTCAAAAAAATAATTTTTTTTATAGGTATGATATTAATATAAATATATTATTAATAGTTTTAAGTAATTATGTATACATATTTGTACAAATATTAATGTAACTACTAATTTAGAGTTTATTTTTTAATGACTATAAGGAACAAGTATTAGCTATGAAGCGTCGACATCTGTCCGTGTTCGACACTCGTATGACACCCGTACGACACTCCTACAAACGTGTCAGAGAGGTGTTCAAGAAAATAATCTTTTCTTTATTTCGACACTCCTTAAATCGGTGTCCGACACCTATAAGACACTTGTACAAACGTGTCAGGGTAAGTGTCCAAATTTTATTTATTTTTATTGGGAAAAATACATTAACCTCCCCTGAGGTCTCTTTAAATGACACGGACACCCCCTTTAATTTTACATTAGACACTAACCTCCCCTGAAGTCTATTAAAATAAAAGAAACTTCCCTTATCAACTTAACACCGTTAACTAATCCGTTTACCACTCATCCAATTTTACATTAGACACTAACCTTCTCTTAAGATCTCTTAAAACTGATAAAAGTCTCGCTTGTGAACTTAACACTATGTTTTCATGGATGTTGCTATATAATTAAAGATACCATTGCATACTTCCATATGTTGCTATAATTAACTGTTATATCATTTTTCGTTTTATCCGACTAAATACAAATTGACTTATTGGCAACTTGTAATTGTAATTACTATGGCACTAACCGAAAATTTGACAGGTTGCCTTCATCATTTTAGTTGGCTTTATTAACATGACAACATCCTTTTAACAAGAGTATGCAAAAGTAAATAGAAGGACAGCTAACAATTAACATGTACCAATACCCAATATATCTGATAAACTCAAATCTGTCATAGAAATACATCAGAATTGTAACTAGGCAATGACAATTAACATGTATTAGTACATCATATATTTCCAAGAATAAAAAAGTAGTACATCATTTTATTCAAGTTCTTCACCAAGTACCAAGAGCGTGGCGAAAATGAAAGTGTCGTTATTGACTGTGGCAGAAACAATGACATTGACGATGACGAAGAATATTGAATATTTGAATGCTATAGGCGTTGTTTGTTATTTCCATGGTGAGAAGCAAGTGATGTGAACGATGAATATTTCTTGGAGTGAATAGTGAATAGGCTATGAATTTAGAAGAAGAAGAGGGAAATTGAACAGGCGCGTAAGAATTTAGAAGGAGATGCAACTTTCCATTCTGTATTTGACGGACTTTAACGGTGTTAAGTGGCAAGGGAGGTTTGTGTCATGTGAGAAAATAGAGGGGGTGTTAGTTACATATGGATAAAGTTCAGGGGATGTTAATGTATTTTTCCCATTTTTATTTAATTATACTTTTCTCATACATATATACAACGATTAAAGATGTGTCGAAATAATAATATTGATCAACGAGGGATTAAAGATATTACATTTTAATTACATTATTTTTAGTTTTTCAATAGTAATTGGATGAGTAAATGTCAAATGTACTATCATATATTCTTTTAAAACTTTTTTTATTGAAAAATTTGTTCAACTTAGTGCATATGTATGTGTTTTTAATTCTAAACTTATATTTTTTATAACTATGTAGCGGTGTCGGTGTCGTATATTTTTTACATTAGCAGTGTCGGAGTGTCCGTGTCGTGTCGCGGTGTCCGTGTCAGAGTCCGTGCTTCATAGAGTATTAGTACAAATATTAGTTTATATTACGGTAAAATATGTTTTCAGTCCCTACTTTTATAGCGAGTTTTGGTTTTCGTCCTTGTAAAATAAAATCGTTCATTTTCATCCCTAAAAAATTTGTTCTTTTGTTTTTAGTCCCTAATGGACAAAATTTTGACATTTTTTTTTAACACGATATGGATTTATATAAGTTTACCATGATATATAAACATAGTATAGATCATTTTGAATATAAAAACATAGTAATTTTGGCATTAACATGTCAAAATTATGTTCATTAAGGACTAAAAATAAAATAATTTTTTTGTAGGGATGAAAACCATTGATTTTATTTTACAGGGATAAAAACTAAAACTCACTATAAAAGTAAGGACTGATAATATATTTTTTACCCTTTATATTATTGATGATTACGTAGAGTATTATTTTAAGCTATACAGATTAATTTTATAATAATGAACTTTGATTTTATTTGTCAAAAAATAACAGATAACTAATTGAGTTTATAATATTGGATAAAATTACCAATTATATAAATATGAAATGACATAAAGAAATATGTTTATCAGTTAAGTTTTTATTTTCTTGATATGAATTTATAAGTTTAAAATTTGGAATTGTCAAATAGTATATTTATACTTTTTACGACTTATATTTTTTTTACTAAATTTATACATTAAAAAAATTTATGGCTCCCTAAATAATTTTTTCTGGTTCCACCACTGCCAACAAGTAATTGGTAACGAGTGGTTAGCGGTTTAATATCGGACTAATTAAAAAAAATAAAATTTCAATGTGTTTTAGTTTATAAGTTGGTGGTTATTTCTTGTCAAAAAAAAAAAATGGTTGGTGGTTATTGTCTAAAATATTTTGTTAGACACACAAAATACATTTTCTCATCTCAATGAAATTTTTTTATACACAAACCTTTAAAATTGGATTCTTGACTAAAAGGTATATAAATTTCTTACTATTTTAACAAATTTAATATTAGTATTTTCATGTATTTTTAAGTTTCATTTATTTTAAAAATATTTTCACTTCCTTTAAGCTCAACTCCTGCTTTCGTCCCGGTATGTACATTGAGTTTGCGAACATATGTGAATTTATTTATTTATTTTATCACATATGTGAGTTCGCCTTTAGGGATGACAATGAATAGGATGAGTAGGGTACTATAGTCCAAATTCTCATATCCGCAGTTTGAAAAAATACATGTACTCATGCTCATACTGTGTGGGTGATAATTTCAGTCCCCGTACCCATGCCCTATGGATATCTAAGTATCCATTACCTGCATTTTTACTAAAAATAAATTGATCAATTATAAAATATTATATCATGTTAATGAATTAAAAAAAAAATTGATTATTTAATGAATTTGAATTGTTTCTTCTCCAATAGTAAGTAAATTGATCTGATTGCTTTTTATTAAAGTAAGTTTTGATAAGAAATTAATTTGATCGATTGACATGATTAATTTTTTATTTTTTTTATATATAAGCAAAATAATGAATTATATGGAGTACATGAATACTCAACCCTTACAATTCAAAGAGATGCCTACAAATGCAGGATAATGGATTTTTACATCAATCTGAAAAAATAAGATAAAACTCGGTAGCTATTCTACCTATAAATCAAAACTAGGAAATATACATTATTTGATTGACATGATTAATGACTAAAAACCTAATGTAATAGTATAAATTGGAGTTTAAGCAATTGATGAAAGAGGGGGACAAAAGAGGTGAGAAAGAAAGAAAACACGGTACATCCTTATGTACGATGTACCTTCATCTTTTTTTGATATATTCTTCGGGAAAGAAAGGCTAAGGTGGGGAGAGGAGGGGAAGGGAAGGAAGAAAGGAGGGAAAACTTTCCCCTTATTTCGGAGTTAAAAAACCAAAAAGGAAAGGAAACGGGGTACTTATGTGATAATTTCACTATTTTACCCTTTTTTCTCTTTCTTTTTTATTAAATACCCTTTTTTTCTTTTAAAATTAATAAATTGGGTTATACCTTAGAATTTTGAATTATTGTGAGGGTAAAATTGTCAATTTATATATTTAGCCCTTCAAAACCTCCCAATTTGGGGACTCTAAATTTGGACAAAATAAGCCTTTGAAAACCCCCCAAAATCTTCCCCTATTTTTTAAAACTCCCAAACAAGGATTTATTCCTCCACAAGCATTTCCTTTCCCTCCTCTCCTAAACTCAACTCTCAAACAAAGTTGGCTTTGTTTGCGAGTTTGGAGGGGAGGGGAATAGAAGGAAAGGCTAAGGAGGGGAGGGGAAGGGAAGGAAGGGAGAAATGAGGGAAAACCTCCCCCTTGTTTGGGAGTTAAAAAACCAACAAGGAAATAAGATGAGGGCTTATGTGATAATTTTACTATTTTACCATTTTTTTATTTACTAAATACCTTGTTTTCTCTTAAAATCAATAAATTGTGTTATACCTTGGAATTTTAAATTATTATGAGGGTAAAATGGTCAATTTATATATTTAACCCTCTAAAAACTCGAATTTGGGGAACTATAAATTTGAACAAAATAAGCCATCCAAAACCCCCCAAAACTTTCCTCTATTTTTTTAAAACTCACAAACAAAGGTTTAACTCTCTACGAACTTTTCCTTTCCCTCCCCTCCCATCGTAAACCCAACTCCCAAACAAAGCCGAAGTGTTACTACTGTTACTATTACCATTGTGTCGTTCTCCTTACATTTACACTTATTTTGATCAATGATTATGATTACAAAAAATGGTAGAGCATACATCCCTTTCTCTCCCCTCCAAACTCGCAAACAAAGCCTTAATATCAGATTCAATTGCATAATATTTAGTATACTGTTAAACTAATTCATAATAATCCTATAAAAAAACACTACCAGTAAGAATCATTGCTATTCATAAGTAACTAGCTACCAAATTAAAATTCAATTTCAGAAAAAATTAAACAAGAAAAGGAAGAAATTTAAGAAGCCACAAAAAGCAAAATAAATGGCTTCTCTACAATCGGATTGATCCCAATTTATTTATTTGTGTTTAGATCTTCTATTATTTATTTGTGTTTATATCTTCTCCAGCCAATAATATGTTTATAAATTAAATACCAATAATAGGTTTAAAAAACCTTGATCCGTTCTATAAACAAAAAAACCTTCCGTTTCAATATATTAAGTTTGTCTCTTTTCTCTGTAAAAAAAAAAAGTTTGTCTCTTTCCATTTTTCGTCGTCGGAATGGTCGTGACACTTATTTTTGAATAAAGACGATGATAGAAGCGGTTTAGCACCGGAGACAATCGACATGAGGAAGATCTGGGGTTGGAAACGTTGTTGTCATTGATGATGTCATGAATGATGAGTTAAATGAAACACTGAATGTTTGCAACGACAGATCTTAGGATTTAGGGTTAGATATAAGGATAAGGATTTAGGGTTAGATCTCAAGATGTAAGGTTTAGTGAAAACGTGGTGTTGAGGAGGTTGGAGTTGAATTTGTAGCGGTGTTGTGATGGAGGGAAAGGAAGTTTGTGGCGGTTGAGATAATGGAAACACTAGAGCGCGACAGAAACGGACATTGCCAGTGCGGTTGAGTAAAGGGGGAGTTTTTTTAAGTTGACAACGGTGGTGTTGGTGATATCAAAGCCTCTCAGAAATTGTTTCTAGTATTTCTTAATTTTCATCATTCTTGTTTTGAAATTTTCTAAGGTTATTTTTTTTTTTCTTTAGAATTTCAAAACAAGGATGACAAAAATACTAGAAACCGCTTATGAGAGCATAATTAAACTCACTTGAAATCCTCGTCAATGTTCTAACTCACCAACCTCATCATTTTAACTCTGATTGCACCAACACCACCGCTGCCAACTTCAAAAAACTCCCATTCTTACTTAACCACATTGGCCATGCCCGTTTTCGCAGCGCTCCGGTGGTTCTATTACTCCAACCGCCACAAACTTCCTTTCCCTCCACCACTACACTACTGTCGTTTCAAATTCAAACTCAGCACTAATCTTTAACTCATGATTTCACTAAACCTAACATCTTGGGATCTAATTCTAAATCTTTATACTTAGATCTTAAATTCCCAAAGGAAGCATTTAATGGTTCATCTAACTCATCTACCATCACTAGCAACGACAATGTTTCCATCAGCAAACAAGGTTAATTTATCTTCCTCACACTGACTATCTCCAGTTGTAAACCACCTCTATAATCTTCTTCATTGAAGAATAATAGTCATGGTCACTTCGGCTGAGGGAAACACACCGACTCTAGCAAATTTCACTGCATGAAGAAAAGGAAAAATAAGATGAAGAGAACAGTGAGAGTAGCGGCGATAGGTGAGAAGATCACCGATATACTAGAGGACAGGGACGGATCTACTCTATTACAATTGGGGGCAGTTGACCCCACAACTTAATTCATTTTGCAGCTAGTAATAAGATGTTTTGATGATATGCCCCCACTTCAAATGGTATCGTGTCCCCACAGGCCTTTTAGTTCTAGTGAAAACTTTTAATGTATACTATATACTAGCGTAAAACTTTTAGAATTTAGATATTCAATGCTAATTTTTTTTAATCTTTAATTTTAATTTTAGTTCTTAAAAGGCTTGAGGTGAAATTAACGCCAATAATTTTCAATTTTTTATTTCATAAAAATTTCTATGTGGTTGTTTCAACAAAAAAATTGTCGATGTGGTCAATTTATCACTTGCATTTATATAAATCATTATTAGTAAATGACTTTGACCCCACTAGTTTAAATTTTTGGATCCGTCCCTGGTCATTATTCGCGGAGGACGTATGGTCGGAAACCGATAAAATGAATCAATGTATCCAATGGGTATTATTGGTTCAGTATAGTGAAAGAGTGTGTCTAAAGAAGACGTTAAACTTAAAACATCGAACCTAATCTTATGTTAAAAGAATTTCCAAAATTGTAAATACCATACTCTATTTCATTAAAGTTCATTCCTTCTTACATCAACAAGCTAAAGATACCCATAGAAATATCAAAACTACATAATCCTAGTAAAACTTTTAAAGTTCTTTTTCGGTGGTTTGTATTCTTTATTTGTTGACCTATGTTTTTGTGGTTTTGCTGTTGATTTTGTTGAATTGCAGGTTTTGAGAATTGCAGAAAAGGAGTTTTGTTGCCCAGTCGACCTGTTGGGAATATTTATCTTGGTTGCATCTCATAAGGTTATCGCTCGATTGTCTTGCGTCAGAAACAGATTGGTTTATGTTTCCCGAGCGTGTTAGTGGCATGACGCGTGCAGGGGCGGACACATGTGTAGGCCAAGTGTGGCCTTGGCCACACTAGATTTTTAAGATTTTTTTTTTATAATAGAGATATATATATATTTAGGGAGAATGGTCATTTTAGTCCTCGAAAGTGTAATTCGCTGTCATTGTGGTCCCTCACTGGGCAAAAATAAAAAAAGTCCCTCAATCAGCATTCCGTTAGTCATATTAGTCCAAACTGTTAGTCTGGCCGTTAAATTGAACAAAAACGCTGATGTGGCCCTTTTTTGGACACATGTCAGCATGATGAGTAGACAAAAACGCTGATATGGCACGAGGGACCAAATTGACAGTGGATAGAAAAATTACCAAATTTAAATCCTCAAATCCCTAACCCCATTCTTCACCTTTTCTGTTCATGTCTTTCTTCTCCTTCTTCTTCTTCTTCATAGATTGTTGATGTAATTGAATTTGTTGTTGCTTTCCATTAATTGAGCAAATCGATCTACATGATGGGGGGAGGTGTGAATTCATCACAACGCAGCAACACGCCGTCGTCGCGAGCTGCGTTTTGTTCTTCCGTTAAGCTTTATTGTGGTTGTGGTAGAATAGCAGTTCGACGTGTTGCACAAACCCAGGCGAACATGGGTAGAGCATTCTTCACCTGTGCAATTAATAAGGTAAAGTTTTCTTCTATTTTCATACTAGTGAGTTGCCATTTTTAATTTCTCCATGTTTCTAGGTTAAGGTGAATTGGGATTATAGAACTGAACAATCATAAAAAATTGCAGGATGATTATGGTTGTTGTGGATACTTTGTATGGGTTGACAAATTGATGGAATGGCTTACAAATTCAACTGATGAAGGAATTGAAACACTTGGAATGCATCCTGGAAGAGAGATTGGGCGACAACAAGCCATGGAGGGAAATGTTTCTTGGAAAGCAGAAGTAGACACAAAGATTAGCTCTATGGGAGTGGAACTAAAGATTTTTAAGTCCATTAATTGTAGTTGGTTTATTTGTAATGCAATTGGTGACCATGATGTGGGTTAAGAAATAAGTGTATATGAATGATTTATAAGTTGTGAATGTATGACTCAATGTGTTATATGAATGATTTATCTAAGTTGTATGTAATGACACAATTAAATTCCTTAATTTTCAACATGCACATACCAAAAAAAAATTTCATTCACAAATCAACTTTAACTTGTATACCATAACAAAATTTCAAGCATACTACAACAACCAGAACTCTAAGAAGCTTTTGGTAAGTGTAGGAGAGGACATGAATCACATAGCATTGGATTGCTTGTCCATATCCTATAATTATTGTATCACTGCATAATTATAGGATTGGTTTCAAGTTCAATGTGCCAATAACATAAAAACATAACAAAATAAGAAGTCACAAGAATACATAATAAATGGCATATATTACCATAAGATTGATACCTTATATAGTACATAAACATGTTCTGAAACATCATCATCATACTAAATTCATAGTTAAATTACAACCAAAATATAACATAAACATGTTCTGGAACATTTGCCTCCAAAATGATTATAAAAAGATCCATATCATCCTAGCCGATACTACATATACTAGGTGATAAAAGCAACAAAAAACAGACAACATTACATATATATCAAACTTGTCTTCAATCTTCAAGGCCTAGGACCCCTAGGATTAAACCTTGGTGTTAGCATGAATGACATTAGCATTTGTTCCTCAGAAAGTGTAGCATTTCGAGTTGTGGGATTTTGTCCCCTTAAAGTAGCTGTGGGATTTTGTCCCCTAATAGGTGGTGGCCTAATTCCAGTTGGTATCAGATCAAATGTTGCCTGACCAAACCCCATAGGCTGTGGTCCAACTTGTGGTCCTTGGACAGCCACATCAACAGCTGGTCCTTCTTGTGTTTGAGGATGAGATTGTGACAAATCTATGTCCACTTGATCATCTTGGACTACATTACTAGCTGCAGGAGGTGGAGGTGGAGGTGGTGGAGGAACCAAACCTCTTGGTCTAGGTGACACGCCTTGGTTAACACAACCATTTTTGTTGTGACCTTCAAGACTACACCTTGAGCAAGTTATGACTAGATATGACCTTTTCATTTTTTTAGAATTTGATGGTCCTTCTTCAGATGCATATTTTCTTCTTTGTTTCTTAGGCCTTCCTGGTCTCCTTCTAACTGGTGCAGGCACAGGTTTAACATACTCAGTTTTTTCCCAATATTGTATTCCTTGTGTTGGTTTGACAAAATGCTCATATGTTGCATTGTATGATCCTATAGTCAGCCACCCATGACAAAATTCTTCAGGTTTTTCTTTCTTCCATGCAAGGGCTGCAATGCCATGTACACATGGCATTCCTAAACATAAAAGTAAAAAAAAATAGTCAATTATCACTAATTGTCATATTAGTAAATACAGTTTACCTGTTAGTTGCCAAATTCTGCATGTACATATTTGAGCATATATGTCAACATCCACATGAGTGACAAAATTATTCTTTGATACCTGAAATCTTCCATCACCAGACCACATTGGTGTCCAAATATTGCTATTAACCTTGTGTTTCTCCAACCTAGACTACTGCATTGGACAAAGTATTCCAGTTCTATTAGCCAACTTTAGTCTATTAGTGCTCATTGTCCTCATAATATAACACCTTATCTCCTCAGCCATGGTAAGAATAGGCTTTCCTCTATACTTAAGAATTCTTGAATTAAATCTTTCACAAGTATTGTTAGTGTCATACCCCATTTTTTGACCTAAGATTCCACCTCATATTCATTCGTCATACCATAAATTTTGCCCATTTTCATTCTTTATCATATTAATTTTTGCCACATTTTTTTATCAGTTATGTGAACTAGCTCATTTGGTTGTGATTAGAGTATGAGTGTGTGGTCATAGGTTCAAATCCCACTTTAACCCTTTTACTTGTTCTTCTCTATTTATTTATTTATTTATTTTAAACAAAATCCAAAAAAACATGTCAATTTATTTTATTAAAAAATCCCAAAAAATTTGTTAAATATTCATTTTGTCCTTTTTATCATTATTTCTTTCCTTTTATTTCCTTAATTTACAATTTATCATCATTATTATTATTTTCTTTCTATTTTTATAATTACTATTATTATTATTATTATTTAAACAAAAAAAAAAAACAAAAAAAATATAGAATAACAAAGATGCAGCACGTGCTGCATCTTCCACCCCCTTCCCCCTATAATTTTTTCTTTCCTTTTTTTGTCATCTTTATTGTTATTATTATTATTAAAAAATAGAAAAATAAAAAAAATGAAAAAGGAACATGCAGCCCGTGCTGCATAATTCCCTATTCCCCTTTGAAATTTTTTTCTTCTTTCTTGCTTTGTCTTATTATTATTATTTGTTTTGGGAAAGCAAAAATAAAGTTGGTTCAAAACACAATATCATGCCTTCTCTTCCTTTTTTACTCAGCTCCCTTTTCATTATTTTCTTGTCTGTAAAATTAAATGAGATAAACACATGCAGCAAACATTCAATAACTTCTCACACTCCTCAAAGCCAACCACTTTTGTTTCAAAGCTCTATAAAAAGAGGGGAAGGAAAGTGAAAAGGAGGAGGCCAAAAAAATTTCAATCTGTAACCGCACAGAATTGTTCTTCTCAGCCAACAAGCAATTCTAACAAAAAAATACCAAATTTCTCCCTCGAATCCCAATCTCCCATTTAGCCAACGAACAGCACCATCAATAATTTCAAAACTATTTTTTTTCCTTTCTCATATCCAAATTCAAACACTACTCACAAAATCAATAACACACCGAATCTAACTACAGCAGAAATCGCAACCAAAAAACCCACAAATCTTTCTCCAATTCGAATCAGAAATTCAAAGAAAAGGTAAAAAAAATTGTTTCTTTTTTATTTTTTTCGGAAAATAAAAGTGTAGATTTAGGAATTTTCGTGAGTTATTTGCAAAAACTAAGTTGATTTTTGAAGGCAAGAGAAAAAATGATTTTGGAAAAATTGTTTTTTTTTAAAAAAAAAGGGAATATTTTTTTTCCGGTGGTGGCGCCGCCGCACCACCACCGGAATCTTGGCCGGAAATCTGGGGAATAGATGAAGGTTTGAATGAATATTTTGAGTATGTTCTTGGAATTAAGAACATTGAATGAGAGAGAAATGAGAGGGAGTGAGAGAACCAAGAGAGAGAGAAGTTTGAGGGAAGAGAGAGAAATTTCTTTTGAAAAATGAGAGTTCACGTGAAAAACAAACACATACCCCCATTGGAATTCTGTGCGCGCCAGCCTATGATACCGTCATGCACCCACGGAGCCATGATCCTTCGATCCTCATCATGCGGCCCTGGCTGTTTGGGCCTGTGATACAATCTGATCCGTCTGATTAAATCAGACGACTGTGATTAAACACAGTCTGATTGCTTCGCGCGCCCCCCTTCCTATTTTTGTTTGTTTGGGCTGATTGTTTTTTTTTACAGGTCTGGGCCTTACATCTTAGCCTTGTTTCTGCTAATATCCCCCACTGTTTCCTTCTTTGCACCCCCTTCGGTTTTATTTTTATTTTTTCCTTCTTATATATATTATGTGTGTTCTTTATTTATTTATTTTATTAAATTATTAAGATCTAGAATGTAATTAGGGATCAATGTAAATATAAATGAGAACTCCTGCATTGCATGCATATTTACTTATTTATCGCTTTATGTCAAAAACTAAAACACAAAAATAGTAGCGTTTAATTCCAAGGAAAAGAGGAGTTTCATTTCGATTCAATATCGTTATGAAAAACTCTTGCGTTAGTTTTATTTAATCATGTTTAGTGTTTTTTCAATTAGTTAACCAAAAAACCAAAAACATTCAAGTAGTCAAAAATTATTTTCAAAAAAAAAGTCTCTTTTCATAAAAAACCTCGATACTCGTCGAGAGACTTTTTCAAAACTTTTTTTTTATAATACACTTCAATTCATTTTAATTTATTTAAACTCTTTTCTCCAAAAATACAAAAAAATACAAAAACATTTTTGCCACTGGTCTCTTTATTTTAAAACATTTTTAAAAAACTAAAAAAACATCAACAAACAATTTTCACGATTTTTACCCGAACTACGGTGGTTTTGATCCCTCGGGTACGTAGTGCAAAAGGCTTTAAGTCTTCCCAAATCACCAAAAATAACAAAAACATTTTCTTTTGTCTTAATCAAATCAAATATATTTTCTTAACACTTTTTTCTCTTAAATCATTACTCTAGTCCTAATCTTATACTTTCTTTTACAAGCAAACAAAATTAAGCGCATAGATAAAATAGAAACAAGAGGTTCCTATAGAATACTATAGATACTTAGGGTGCTAGTACCTTCCCTTCGTATAACTAACCCTCGAACCTTGATCTCTAAAAAATAGGGTTTTAACGAATTTTTTCCCTTTTCCTTGGAAAAATAAAAGATCGGTGGTGAATCTAAAAATTGCGATTCAATGCTCTTCAATAGTTTGACATCCAAAAATCAGCGCGACAGTTAGTAATGTTATCCACTTTAACTTCAGTACTAAAATAAGCTTTTGTCCATGCTTCTTTAGGCCACTTATTCAGATATTCCCATGCCTTCTCACTTTTTGTCTTTACCCTTTCCATGACAGCATCAAATTGGGCTGGTGTAGTTGATCTGGCAGCTTGCCACACTGCACCTTTAAGTTCTTTGTCTTTCCATTGCTTTGTAAAATTCTTCCACAAATGCATCACACAATACCTATGATGTGCTCCGGGCATTACCTCTTGCAAAGCAGGTATAAGTCCCTAAAAACATGTTGGCAAGAAGTTCAAAATATAGCAGTTCAAAATGCACAGGACATCCAAATGTGTTCCAACTTTCAAACCAACTAAAATCAATTGTAGAATTACATAATTGACTACCATAACCATAAAGGGCTGATTTCCTGCATTTTTTTATACATTTAACAGTCATAAAAAATGACTATTTGCAACAATTATAACAGTTTTAGCAATCATAAAAATGACAATTTTTTATACATTTAACTGAGTCCCTAACAGTCATTTTTTATACATTTAACTGAGTCCCTAACAGTTTTAACAATCATAAAAAATGACAATTTGCAACAATTATAAATCATGTCACTGACACAAATACATAAGTCCCTGACTATTGTCATTTACTGTCATATCAGTCCCTAACAGTTATCAGTTATAATCATGTAAGTCCCTCAACATTATGATTAAATTGCACTACGTACCTTTTGCATGTCACTCATAAAATTCCACCCATGTTGTCTATAGTCTCCCAAATCTTCATGTAGTAAAGTCAGGAACCACTTCCAATTGTCGTTGTTCTCTGCATCTACAATAGCATATGCTATAACAAAATTCTGGTTGTTTGCATCTGTTCCAACAACAGTTAGTAACTGACCCCCATAATAGCCCTTTAGGAAACAACCATCCAACCCAATAAATGGTCTGTAGCCAGCCTTAAAACCTCTCTTACATGCATCTAAATACACATAAAATCTTTTAAACTGTGGAGGACCTTGAAGCACTGGAGTAACATTAATTTTAGCTGTTGTACCAACATTACTCCTTTGTAGTTCTCTTGCATAGTCCCAAATCAAACCATATTGCTCTTTATAATTTCCCTCGACATTTGTTTTTGCTTCCTTTAATGCCCTGAATAGTTTGGTTTCATTAATTTGAACTCCAAAAGACCTCTTGATGTAGTCATAAGCCTCCATATATGTGATGTTTGGTTGTATTTTAATCTTCTCTTCCAACTTATCTGCAACCCACTTTGTGGTTGCTTGTTTGTTCACAAATCCACGAGGACAATCATGAGTACTTGAGAAAGTCTTCACTTGGAAACTGTTGGTTAATTTACTCCAAGAACAAAATATCTCCCAACCACAATTTTCAGCAACACATACAGCTCTACATCTTGACTTATCATTTTTTGTCCACTTTATCTCCCTCATATGGTATATGGTGTAATCCTTCACTGCTTGTTTAAACACCGTTAAGGTTTCAAACTCCATTGCCTTTTCCAAGTGAACCTGCCCAAACTGTGCATTTGCATCAAATTGTGGGAAAACTTGTTTCCCATTACTATCATATTCATCATCACTGCTTACAGGGGTTTTTGGGTCTTCAGAATGGTACGAGTCATTGTCACCAGCATCTTCATCAACATTTTGATCAAGATCAATACTTATGCCTTTATTTTTTTCTTTGCCTATTCCTACTACTTCCAGGTTCTTCTCTTTCCATGTCACTCAAATCACATTCAACATTCATAAATGAATCATCATCATCACTTAATGTGGGAGGCCAATAATCATCATCTTCAGAACTATCATCTTCAGCCTCATTGACATTATCACCTTCATTAGCTTCAGCCTCCTGAAAATTTTCATCACCTTCAGCCACATTAACTTCCTCAGCCTCATTCAAATTTTCCTCAGCTTCAACCACATTAACCTCCTCAGCCTCATTCAAATTTTCCTCAGCTTCAACCACATTAACCTCCTCAGCCTCATTCAAATTTTCATCTTCTTCAGCATCCTTCAAATTTTCTTCACCAACAGCCACATTAACATTTGATTGATTCACATTAACCTCTTCTTCTTCGTCAAGAACTTGGTCAGATATTATTGGCTCATCAATTGGATGTTCAGCATAGATGTGAACTTGATAATCATGGCGTATAGCAGTGGTGCACATATCATGGATGTCTTCATCTTCGAGCAATTGAACATAAGCACCCCTATCAGGAATCAACCACCATATATTCACAATACTACAGTAGTTTCCAACAGACTTGAACTTATTTTCGATGATCATCTTGTTAAGGAAGTCACAATCATAATCTTTCCGAACAAAAAATTCACCATCTAGATACTCCATATTACCATTACCATATCTTTTAAAATATCTACCATGATGCAAAAACATAGTAGCCACAGGTTCCATTCTAAAAAAACAACAACATAGAGATGTATTAACAACTATGAAACGAACCCTAATATTCAATAATAACTTTAACCCTAAATCTTAAATCCTAAATACATAAAAGGAACAACAAATAACCTAAACCATTACACAATCAGAACTATGAAGATCAAAGTATTTTATATTTACATGCTCAAAACTAAAAGGAAACAAAGAACAGCTTTTTACTAACCTTCGTACTCAGTAACTGTAAACAATGAAACTCAGGAATGGCGAAAATCAGTGGAACGGTTTCAGGGAATGATGAACGGAGACGGCGGCGCGCGATTGGGTGGTGGGTGGTTGTGATGAACGGAGCGTTGCTGCTGTAGTAGGGAGAGAATATGAAAAGGGTTATGATAAAGGTGATGGAATGAATGTGTTGGAGGGAGTCAATTTGGTCCCCCACCTTCTATTATAAAGAAACCCATTGAATTAATTTTTAATAATATTTTTCTATCCACTGTCAATTTGGTCCCTCGTGTCATATCAGAGTTTTTGTCTACTCATCATGCTGACATGTGTCCAAAAAAGGGCCACATCAGCGTTTTTGTTCAATTTAACGGCCAGACTAACAGTTTGGACTAATATGACTAACGGAATGCTGATTGAGAGATTTTTTTTTAGTTTTTGCCCAGTGAGGGACCACAATGACAGCGAATTACACTTTCGAGGACTAAAATGACCATTCTCCCTATATATTTAAGTACCATTGGCTCTAACTTATTTCAAATTTTTTTACTCAATAAAATGTGATGTTAGGCCAAATAAATTTGTTGCTTAATTTTTATGAGTAAAATAAATAGATAAAAGTCTTTTGAAGTTAAAAAAAAATAACAATTACCAAACTACTAACCCACTTGGGTTGGTGCTGAGAGTATGCTCCTCCTCAAGGGACTAATTTAGTTTCTTAAATAAAAAGTTTACCAAACAATTTTTAACTTTCATATAGCTTCTAAGATCTAAAAAAGTTAGGTCAAAGGATACCTTAGTTTTGAAGTTGATTTTAGTCTTGCCGATAGCAACTGCAAGTGTGTGGATGTGTTTTTTCAGCTACAAATTTAGTGAAGAGTCTGCTATATGTAACAAAATAAGTGACCAGTTGTTAAAAAACCGTCTTAAAACTGATATAGAAAGATATGTTTTTGGAACAATTGACAACAATATTATTTTAGCTCATTTTCAAATAATGGATATTGGATGATTTTCATTGTAAATATTATTACATTTAATAATATTATATTTTATTTTCAGAATAATTTAGTTCATTATTTTTTTAAAATTTTGGCCACACAAAAATTTTATGTCTGGATCCGTCCCTGCGCGAGATCCCGAGTTGAAATATTTCTTGGGCATTTGCTGCTATCATAGTTGTCTGTTGCGTAGTAACAATGTGTGGATTATAAGAGGGATTGAATATAGATGGGCTGGTTGCATTTTCTACCCAACTCAGCGTATATTTTTTTGCTGTTCTGGGTGTATTTTGTTATGCTATGCAGCCATTTTGGTTAAGGTTTTGTGCTTCTTGGGTGTCATGCTTAGGCTCCTAGTTAGTAAGTTTAGTCTTAGCTTGTTTGTTATTAGAATGGGCTTTGGCACCTTGGTGTGCTCTTTGTATGAGACTTGTCTGTCATGTTCCTCTAGCACACCTTGTGTGCTCTTTTCTCATCATTTCAATAAAGTTTTTTGCTTTTCCAAAAAAATAAAATTCTGTATTAAACAAAGGAATAGTCATGGTCAAAGTGATACTGCAAGCAAATTGATACAGAACCGCCATCCTCATTCATTGGATATAAAAAATTATTTTTAAAAATCATGTATTTAATTTTTTAAAAGTCAAAATATTATCATTTTTATTATAAAAAGTTTACTTTAAAATTCTTTAACATGAGCTTTTAAAACACACTTTAGCGACACTTTTTGTATTAAGGATTTTTTTATTATGTGCAAATCTATACACGTTAAAAAATTTAAAACAGTAAATTTATACGAAAATTTGTGTATTTAATATTAAATATATAACTTTTTATTAAATAATTGATATTTTTTAATAAAAAATACTACTTATAATTATATTAACATGCAGAATATTACGCATGTTGGACAAAATCTTTTAATATTACTTAAACTTTTGTGTTGGAATCTTTTTTTTTTTAAGGAATCTTAGTGCCCATCACTTTACCCATTGCCACCGATATCCACACATATTATATTGCATTTTATATTATACGCCATTGCTTACATATGCTCCCTCAAATCTTTTTATTAAATAACTATTGTAATAATTATTTTTTAAAATTTATTAAATAATTAATTAAATAACTAATGTATTTGACCTAAAAATATAAAGGTATAAATATATATACTTTTGATCCTGCAATTATGTTTTGTTTTGAAAAGAACTTTTATAAAAGAAAAATTTGATTTTTAGTTCATGCAATATCTCAAAACTTTTAAAATAATATTAAAATCAATTTTTTTACAGAAATTCTTTTCAAAACAAGAAATAATTGTAGGAACCAAAAACATATTTAAAAATTGGTCACGTCAGCTCTAAATCCTACCCAGTGCTGCCATGTCATAATCCAAGTTACATGTCATCAAGAAATTCAGATCCAATGCTATTTTAAAAATTTTGAGATATTACAGAGATAAAAATCAATTTTTTTTACAAGGATTTTTTTAAAATATGACATATTTGCAGGGATTAAAAACATATTTAAGTCAAATATAAATTATTTTTAATAAAGCTTGTAAATATTTTTTTTTTTGACTAAAAATATATATAATTTTTAACCAATGGTAAATTGTTTTTTATTTTATATAATACAGCATGGGGAACGCCTGAGTGATAGAAGGAGGCAGTAGTAGTAATCAATTACAACTTTTCGACGTTGCTTCCTCTCTCCCTCCATCCAGCTATATGATCAAAGGAAGTAGGTAAAAGGCAGTTGACGAACGAATCTCATCTCATCTCACCCATCTTCTATATATATATATATAACAAACCAAACCAACAACGTTCTTTTAATTCAACACAAACACAATGGCGGCTGCTTTCAATCTCTCCTCTTCTTCCTCACCGCCCCTCTCATGCCCCCGGTAACTTTTCTTCTTTCTTTCATTCTTCTCTCAATCTCAAGCCAATCATGTTAGTTTTCACGATCCACAATTTTCCCTCATTTTTAATATTTTATTATATATTCTCCCTTCTTTTATTGCTTTGTCAATACGGAGTAATCTATTCCTCGCATGAATATTGTAATTTCATTTTATCATAAAAGTCTTTATTTTTATTTACAAAATTATACAAGTTTCTTAGAGTTAGTTAGTTAGTTAGTTGGTTATATAGCTAGTTTGTTAATCATTATGAATCCAAATGAATCTTTATCTCTTTCATCATGTCATTCATAACAATTTTCATCTCATACTAATTGTTACTTTTATCTATACATACCTTCTATCTTTATGAATCTAGTAATTAACTTGCTCAAATCTGGTCTGTTTTTGGAACTCGATTTCTTAGCTGATGTTAATCTTTAATTTGATCTGTTCTTCGATGTAGGGTATCCAATAACTTCGAATTGTTCAATGAGTTGCCCCATGCCAGAGTCAATTATAAAATTCCCTCAAGTCACAACAATGCTGTTTTTAGTGTTAAAGCTACATTGGTAACTGGAGGAGGTGACTTGCTTTCTTATCCCAAAGATACCAATGATGTTGTCATAGGTAAAGATCTGGTTCTTGGTGCTCAAGTTGTTCAAATTAAGGAACAACTTAATGGAACATTGACATCAGACTCGGAGATAACGAGCACTTCTTTCCCTGTTGACTATGATGAATTTGATTTGGAAAGCCCCGCCGAAGGTTTTGCTTCTATCCCTGAAGCCATCGAAGACATTCGCCGTGGAAAGGTTGTCAAGTTGTTTCTTTGTTTTTCTGCTTGTTATAAGTTTTTGTTATTTTGGACCCGTTTGGATTGACTTATTTGAATGTATCTGCTTACATAAGCAATGGTTAGATTGTTTGAAAGAGCTTATGGAAACAACTCATGACATGTCTATAAGCTATTTTTAGCTTAGTTCCATAGAGGCTCTCCAGGATAGCTTATGAAAACAGTTTATAGATTACATTAAAACAGTTTCACTATATTTTATTTTTCTTATTGAATTAACTTAGACATCATGATTGATTTATTTTATTATCTGATATTACTCATGCAGATGGTAGTGGTTGTAGACGACGAAGATAGAGAAAATGAAGGAGACTTGATAATGGCTGCACAGTTGGCAACACCTGAAGCTATGGCTTTTATAGTAAAGCATGGAACTGGCATAGTTTGTGTTAGCATGAAAGAAGAAGATCTTGATAGATTGGAACTTCCTTTGATGGTGGATAGTAAGGCTAATGCTGAAAAACTTTGTACTGCATTCACTGTGACAGTGGTATGTATTACTATTCATCTTTACACACCTGCAGTTAGTAAGGCAAAGTTGTTAAATAGCGGCCAAAACATAGCAAAATTTGAACAAATCGCTATTGTCTGCAGTACGCTATTTAGTATAAAATGTTGTCAATTAGAAGCTATAGCACATAGTAGATTTTGAACAAATTGCTATTTCCCGCGATCCACAATTGACAATGCTGGACTAAGATTTTCCACTGTTATATATCATGCTGCACTTGTATAATACATTTATTTTGTTGCACGTGATAACTGATAGCTAAAGTTTATATATCTTTGCGGCATTCATTGTCATTTAACAAAATGGTTTCAAATCAAGAAAATTATTGAAATTTTATCTACTATGCTATTGAAGGAATTCTCGTTTGGTGTGGTTTAGGCTTTTATTGATGGAATTTGATACATTTCAAAAATTTAAAATGCATTTGTAGGATGCTAAACATGGTACCACCACAGGGGTGTCAGCTCATGATAGAGCAACTACAGTCTTGGCACTTGCATCCAGAGATTCAACTCCAGCTGATTTCAACCGCCCAGGCCATATTTTCCCACTAAAATACAGAGATGGTGGTGTCTTGAAGAGAGCTGGACATACAGAAGCTTCAGTTGATCTTACAGTACTTGCTGGTTTGGAGCCGGTGTCAGTTCTGTGTGAGATTGTAGATGATGATGGTTCCATGGCTAGATTGCCTAAGCTTCGCCAGTTTGCCAAGCGTGAGAATTTGAAAATTGTATCTATTGCTGACTTGATAAGGTATGTGGTTACCTATCGTGGAAGATGTAATAAAAATCATTGTTTATGATGTCTGTTATATTTATATTTTACTTTAAAGTGCAAATAACATAGCTTATACTGTATCCTTTATGTTGCCTTATATGTAACATAATATTCGTGACTAAATAATTGAACTAACTCGGACTTTATGGTACTTAATTTTGTCTGTTCAGGATATAATCAGTCAAATTAAGTACCTTTTACACTTTTAATGTATTGAATGCATGCGTTTCAAGACAGACTTTCCTTATTTATGTCAAAAAATAAGAGATCTAGAATTAAATGGTCTTTCCATAGATATTGTCAATGACATAACATTAAAGCATCATTTTATCATTGTAGACAACCTCACATAATGGGAAAAGGCCTTGTTTGATGTTGTTGTATTTGTTTTTTCCTGTACTAAGTTCATTAAAATTATGAATTCACTGTATAATCTTAAATACTAAATGGTTGTCTTTTATGTAATTTTGTTCCTTGCTTAAGTCTCTTTTTTCAAGATTTTTTCTGCCTGAGATACTTCTTGTTGCTTATTTTGTTATAGCAAGGAGATTAACACTTATTGTTATACTTGCAGATATAGAAGAAAGAGAGATAAGTTAGTGGAACGTGCTTCAGCTGCAAGAATACCTACAATGTGGGGGCCATTCACATCATACTGTTATAGGTCTCTGTTAGATGGGATTGAGCATATTGCAATGGTTAAGGTGAGCATTTCTTATGTTATAAATATAGTGTATGCAGATTTACCTATATTTTGCAACACTTAGTGATCATTCTTCAAAGTCCAAATATGTATAATAACCCGGCTTAAATTTGGTTGACTATTTGTCATTTAACAGGGTGACATTGGAGACGGAGAAGATGTTCTTGTGAGGGTACACTCAGAGTGTCTAACTGGAGACATATTTGGATCTGCCAGATGTGACTGTGGAAATCAGCTTGCACTTGCAATGCAACAGATTGAGGCTGCCGGTAGGGGTGTACTTGTATATCTACGCGGACATGAAGGAAGGGGTATCGGATTGGGCCACAAGCTTCGTGCTTATAACCTACAGGATGATGGACGCGATACTGTAGAAGCCAATGAGGAGTTGGGATTGCCCGTTGACTCTAGGGAATATGGCATCGGCGCACAGGTAATATATGCTTAATGATTTGATGATGATTCGTTTACAATAGAATTTGAACTGTTTTAATACATTGTGTAATCACAGTTTTTATGGAAGATTATCACTTTCACGGTTTTCAATCTGAAATGTTACTTTTGCAGATACTGAAGGATCTAGGTGTTCAATCTATGAAGTTAATGACAAACAATCCATCAAAGTATGTTGGCCTCAAAGGTTATGGTTTGACTGTTTCTGGTAGGATACCATTGTTAACTCTTATCACTTCAGAGAACAAGAGATATTTGGAGACAAAACGCGTGAAAATGGGCCACGTCTATGGCAATGGTAAAAATGTTGAAGATTCAAATGGTGTTACTGGTCTTTGAACAAGCCTTCTTTCTTTTTTCCTTCTAGATACGTATGTCAGACATAGCAGAAGAGGAAGTAGAAATCAACACTGCAGATGAATCCAAAAAGTGACAGTTAATTAATTCTATTTATGAATTGATTTGCCTGATTTTCTTCAAGCAGGCACTACTAAATTACACTTCATTTTGAAACTTATAGTGCCATTGATTATAGATAAGGCACTACCAATACAAATTTCAGGTTTTCTTGTCTTTACTTGGTTTCTATTACAAAGGTTCGTTGTATTACATTGCTTCTGAACTCTGGAAGTTATTGGAATATTTCAACCAAGTTTCTTCATTCTTTTTGGAAAAATAACTCTCTTCAGTGGCCTCTATAAGAGTCACATGTTCTGTACCTCTACTGTATATGACAAGGATAAATAAATTCCTTTTTTTTTTTTTTTTTTTTGTAAAAAGATCTTGCAAATCAAGTGACTTCCATTATGTTCAGGAATCAAACTCTTAAAAAAATAAAAGCTCCATTTTCTTTTTATAATTAGGAATCGAACTTGGTATATTGTATTTTACAATACTCACACTCTATACACCAATCACTTCTGCTGAAAATGTTTAATTTAAAGTCACATTGAAGTAAATTAGAACATATATAAATAAATCTCTATTATGTGTCCACAATTACAATTTGAGATATTTTAAAATCAAATCAATTGTACTCTATACCTCTTTAAATAAAAATAAAGGTAAATGTATATATTCAGACCTAATTTAATCCTTCACAATTTTTTCTTGGATCAATTTAGTCCTTGATAAAAAATAAATTCAAACTAGTACTTATATTTTTATATTGAGAAAAAAAAAATAGTCAACGGGCATACATTAAATCATTAAGCATTCATTAAGGGAATATGCACCAAAATAAAAATTAGTCATTCTGTTATAAGCTTATAATAATTAGTCATTTGTATGAAAATGTCACTAACTAATATGGACTGCTTTTTGTCAGAGACTAAATTGAATCAAGAGAAAATTGTGAGACCAAATTAAATCTTCACCCTATAAATTTTTTTGTTCTTGTTGATGACCTACACAATATCAATTACTAAATCTTAATTGTCAAGCACAAGATAAAAGTTGTACAAAAAACATAATGTATATAAAAGACATGAGAATTAGTACAAGTGTTTTGTCCTTATATATGAATCTTTATCAATAGATCCAAGAAGAAATATATTAATAGCAATAGAAAATGAAGGTAATCATGGAACTAAAGGTACCCCCCAAACTTTAGGTTTCTTTGCTTCTGGAACAAGAAACCAAACACCTCCTGTTCCTAATGGCCACAATGGAACAGTAACTGCCCAACCAATCCAACATCACTCATTGCTCTAATAACCAGACATGCCACATGAAGATCCAATAGTCAACACAACACACACAATAAGCTTAACTTGATTCTCTTTTGTAGTTATCCCGGTCGAATAATAACGGCGGACTAAAATCCCAACTGCCACAAGCATGAAAATAAAAATTGTTGAGATTGATAATAAGTTCGAAAGCATACGAAGATCTGTGAAAAATGCAACCATAGCAGTAGATATAACCATTGCGAGTGTAGCATTCAAAGGTGTCCTGGTTTTTTTGTGAACAAGCGCAAACCAAGGAGGCATCATTTGAGTACGAGAAATGTGCGTTAAATAACGTGAAGCACCGACAACATTAACCAACAAACTGTTGTCATTCCTTTTAATGCTCCCAGTCCCAATGCAACAATGTATTTAGAACCAAGGTTTTAAATAGCGGTCGCGGTTGCGTTAAGGTTTTCACGATTTCGGCTGTTACGGATGCTGTGTTGCAAATTACGGTCGTCGCGGTGTGAATTATTCACAAAATTCACAAATCTTATAAAATATTATTTATACATGTATAATAACTTAAACTAAACTTTTTTCTCAATATTATAAGATGTTTAAAGTAAATATAATAATAAAAAGCTAACTCTATCATATTAATAAAGAAAAAGAAAGATACAAAAACATCAAACTTGGAGGGACTAGGCCAATACCCAAGTGGGAGCAAAATAACAGATAACTGCCTCATTAAAAACCTTACCTGTAAAACCCAAAGAAAAAAATCAGGTGAAGGAAAAATACTTTACTCAACCCAAATATTCCCCCCAACCCAAATCTTCAACCCAAATATTCCCCCCAACTAAAATCTTTCCTCCCATTTGCCTAACAAACACACAGCCAAGCCAATAATTTTTTTTTTAAATAAAAAAAATCTTATGTCACAAACCCACACATACACATATGTAACAAAAAAAAAAAAAAAAACTCACATATTACACTACACGAGAATTTCTTGCATAGGCTCTCCCTTAACACTTAATCCTTGGGCTCAACCAATCAAAATTGGACACATCATCATTTAATTAAAAATTAAAATAACAAAACGTAATTAAACACGATTGCCGTCTTCTTTGTTACTATATTTTACTTCTTAGTTGCCGCATAACAAAGGTAATCGATGATCTCCCTATCTGAAAGTTTCGACTCAAAAATCTCTTCTATAGTTCCATCGATCCCAAACTACAATCACAACAACCATCACTTGTGATTCACCATCTCACCAAACCTCCAAAACCAAGGACCGGCGATGGTGATATGGTGACGGTTGCGGTGGTGGTGCGTTGTGGTTGTTCGGCGGAGGAGATGGTATTGATTCCATTGAAGAAGATAAAAACGATTCCCTTCTTCCCTGTTCTTTTTTATCTGTTCTGTTTCTTTTTCTCTCTACGATCTGAAACTAGAAGAAACCAGTTTCATAGTTCAATTGAAAAACCATGTTTGCAGGAATTTTTTGAACTATTTGGAGAACCCTCTTTATTCCAAATCACTACTATTATTCAACTAAAGCTCCTTCAAGGTCTGACAAAGAAAGAGCTTGAAATTAATTTTTGAAAGCCAACAAACATATTCTTAACCAAGCAAAGTTTCATAAACCGGAGGATAACTACAAGCCAAAGACTGAAATTTCAATGGAAAAGAATTGGTCATGTATTACTCACTGTGTTTCAATTTTCACATGGAACTATGGAGAGATTTTTGTGTGGAAGGTTGAACTTTGAGATGGAACTATGGAAGAGATTTTTGAGTTGAAACGATCGATTACCTTTGTTATGCAGCAAGTAAGAAGTAAACCGTAAAGAAGAAGACGGCACGATCGTGTTTTTTCTTTCATAATTAACCTAATTATTTTTTGTTATTTTAATTTTTAATTAAATGATGATGTGTCCAATTTTGATTGGTTGAGCCTAAGGATTAAGTGTTAAGGGAGAGCCTATGCAAGAATTTCTCGTATTAATTACCCTTTATCCTGTGCAATCTTGCACAGGTTAGAAAAACCCTTATCTTAATTATATGTAGTTTTGATCTTTGTACGAAATTTTATCCATTTTATATTAATTATTATATTACTTTCATTTAAATTTCATGTTCTTTATTCTTAATAATAATAATAATGCAAATAAATATTTTGCAATTGTCATATCAAATTCTAACGAGAAATGTTGGATATTGACGTAAAGAAACCGATTAAAATAAGACCGTGCTAATATTTAGAAAAATTTATCTAAACATAACATAAGACGGTGCTTATATGTCTAAAGCGCTATCTAAACATAACATAAGGCAGCGCTTACAAGTAGCGCTATTTAAACATAACATAAGACAGTATTTAGAAGTAGAAAGCGCTATTTAAACATAATCTAAGATAATGCTTATATGAAGAAAGCGTTATCAAAACATATCATAAGACAACGCTTATAAGTAAAAGCGTTGTCAAAATGTAACATAAAATAGCGCTTAAAAGTAAAAAAGCGTTGTTTAAATGCAACATAAGAGTAGAAGTATTGTCTAAACGTAACATAAGATAGCACTTATACAAATAAGCATTGTCTAAAGATGACATTGGACAGCGCTTTTACTTGATTATTAAGCGTTGTCTATACTTTTAACAGCGCCAGAATAGATAGCGTTTATAAAGCGCTTTCTAACGCAAAAAAAAAAAACACTATCTAAAGTTTTTCTTTGCATAGTTTATTTCATACACCGGTTCATAAAACTATACTACCATATTAAACACATCATCACTGAGGGTTGATACACCAAAGGAAACCGATGGAATCGGTCAATAAAATGTACAACATTTCCTCAAAGTTCCTGAGAACTTTCCCAAACTTTGCCTTTCCACCATTTTGTTGGGTCTTCTCAGCAATGTTCACCATTTATCCGTTGTTTCATGAAATAGTATATCATCCATGAGAGTTGATACACTAAAGAAAGCTGATTGAATCGGTCAACACAGTGTACAACCTTTCCTCGGGGTTCATGAGAACTTTTCCGATTTTTGCTTGTCCATCGTTTTTGTTGGGCCTTTTCAGCAATGGCACATATATCATCAGAGGCAGCTACAATCATGCCATTATGACATTTTAAATAAATAAAGTCTTTTGTACGATAGGTTATCCATTTTATATAAATTATATTACTTTCATTGAGATTTCATGTTCTTTATAATAATAATAATAATAAAAATACAAATAAATACTTTGCAATTGTGATATCAAATTATAACGAGAAATGTTGGATATTGAAGTAAAGAAACTGATTAAAATAAGACAGTGCTAATAAGTAGAAAGCTTATCTAAACCTAACATAAGACAATGCTTAGATGTCTAAAGCGCTATCTAAACATAAGGCAATGCTATTTAAACATAGCATAAGACAATGTTTAGAAGTAGAAAGCACTATTTAAACATAACCTAAGACTAAGACAACATTTATATGTAGAAAGTGCTATCTAATTAAATGTAATATAAGATAGCGCTTGAAAGGAAAAAGCGTTGTCTAAATGTAAATGAGTAGAAACGCTATCTAAACGTAACATAAGATAACACTTATATAAATAAGCATTGTCTAAAGATGACATTAGACATCATTTTTATTTAATTATTAAGTGTTGTTTATACTTTTAACAGCGTTGGAATAGATTGTGCTTATAAAGCGTTGTTTAAGGAGAAAAAAAAAAGCGCTATCTAAAGCTTTTTTGGCATAGTTATTCCATACACCATTAATCCTCATGACTCTTATACCCTTTAGAGATATTTAGAAACAAAACGCTTGACAATGGGTCACATCTAGCAATGGTAAAAAATGTTGAAGATTCAAATGGTGTTATTGTTCTTTGAACAAGCTAGAAATCAACACCGCAGATGAATGCAAAAAGTGACAGTTAATTAATTCTATTTATGAATTACTTTTTTCATGAGAATGTTATTTTGATGCGAATTGGTTTTGCCATTTAAAAAGATTAGTAGTATAGTTAGTTATCCGTTTACCTTATATTTATTAATATATACATTTTATTAAGCAAAAAAGAATTATGAATTGATTTGCTTGATTTTCTTCAAGCAGGCACTACTAAATTACACTTCATTTTGAAACTTATAGTGCAATTAATTATAGATAACACACTACCAGTACAAATTTCATGTTTTCTTGTCTTTCTTTGGTGTTTATTACAAAGGTTATTTTTTTTATTTATTGCAAATGTACCTAACACCATTTATTTATTTATATTTATCCATACAAATATATTCCATTCATTTCTAATACCAAATATAGGCTTAATTTTTGCAAATCATGAATAACTCTTCAATAAAGTCAAAAGAAAATACATCGAATTAAATTAGACCATATATATCTAAATAAATAAAATCATACCTTATTAGATAAAAAAAAAAATGCATCTGATACAAAATAAAGAAATTGTTATGAATATTAGTGGATGTCCATATAGGTTCTTGGCCCATGATATTGGCCCATTATATTTACCTATAAATAGAACATATTACTCATGTAAAGTTCATACCTTGAATAGAATAATACAAGAGTCTATTCCTTTCTCTTCTCCCTTTCTCTCCTTCTTCCATATTCTTGTTATTCTTTAGAACTAGTTTCATAACACGTTATCAGCACGGGTCTCTAACCAACCGAGGTACGCAACTCTTAATCTATTTTTATGAACCCATGAGTAATCTTTGTTTTTGATTCTTATATGATTATGAATCTTATAAATCTTGTATACTAAAATAAATAAATAAAATCAAATAACAATAATGATAATTAAAATTAAATAAATGGGCATCAATGTCTTTATGCATTTGAGTGGTTGATGTTGTTTGCGCTTCGTGACCGACATTAGTATGGTGAAGCACAATACTTTGATCATTCATATTACATAAACATGTTGATCGTTTATTTATTTATGATATATATTTGGATGTTCGATATTATTTGAGTTTCATGACCGACAACAGTATGGTGAAACTTCGATAAATCGATCATCCAAAAGAACATAAATATATTTATTTTTATTTATACAATATGATGTATCTTTTCTCAATAACTTAAAAGATTGATCTAATGTCATTGAAGATAAAATTAGTAACATCATAAGAAAGTGATGTTGTATTGGAAATCAATTTATTTTTCTTTTATGAACATATTTTAAAATCAAAATAAAAATAATAATAATAATAATAATAATAATAATAATAATAATAATAAATTGGAAAAGTTTATAAGAAGAAATCGCATGACATGTATAGAATTGTTAAGGATTGAAGTCAGACTACAATGAATTTTTATTCAACATGCAAACACTTTTATTAAACTATTCAACATGTTTTCTTTCTATATAATTCTATTGGCTTGACCAATTATTTTCATTGACATGTTTTTACCATTTATGACTCTTACTAATATTGATGTATATGCTATTGATATGATATTAATTACGTTGACTATTCAAAATCAAATATTAATAATTCATTCTTATATTGGTTAATATTTCTCTTATATCCATACATAATCATCGATATTGATGGATTAATAATTATTCCTGTTATTTAAGATAGATAATAATTAATATTGATATATTAACCTCGTGCAATGAACATCCAATTTTAATAATGAAATTCAATAAGAAAAGTTAATAATGAATATTTAATGGCAAAACTATAATCTTTATTCGATGAGTTCTAAGCGAATTCAATATTAACTTTTCTAAGAGCATCACAAGGTTATATATTATAGTTTTTGAAGAACTTATAAAGATTTGATGCTAAGAAAAATTTCCAAATCTAATTTTTTTTTTTTGTAAGAAGATCATAATATTTGTTGATCCAATCTACTTAACCACACAATTTTGTTATTTCTATGGTTGTTGTGTGTGTTTGCGTTGGATTTAGTATTTGGTTTAATGATGGAAATAATTTGTGTTACTGAATAATTACATTTGCCAAAAAAAAAGCATCATTAAATCTTCCAAAAATTAAGGTATTCAATCATGATAAAATTAGCTTTACAGTCAAGTTAAGAGATTTGTTCAGAATTAACTTTTACCTTTATGTGAAATTGTTTCAAAAAGGAAATAAAAATCGTGAGATTTTATATTATTCTTTTATTATTTGAAACTTGCCTTAATTTAACACTTGATTGACATATCATTAATTATTAATTTGAATAAATCTCTTTTGGCATTTAAGTTTAAGATTTCATGTCCAATTATGTGATATGATCCTTATTTGGTTGTGACTATTATTTTTTTATCTCATACGTTCATGTGTTAAAGAACTATTTTAATGATTTTATGTCACAATTTAAAATTGTCAATTTAGTATTATTAAATTAGTTGCTAATATTTAGACTTGGCAATTCTATATTCTATATATATGTATTGTTCTGAAAAATTGTGTCCTTGTTAAGCATGACAATAAATACTACCTTATATATTCTAGAAAATACTACACATTATATATTCTGAAAAATATTGAGGCCATTTTTTGAATCGGTATATTACGGATGCCAATTTTTTATAGGTCATCCATATATTTTTTGGCCAGTTAATTCAATTGAAAATAATTGAATATCTTTTATTTCTTTCTTTTATCATTACCAGATCATTTAGAGAATAAAGTTTTATGGCTAATTAATTTCATTAATTCTCTTCATCTTTGACCAATTTTTTTTTACCAATCAATCCGATCAACATGGAAATGCTAGAAAAATTATTAGTAACATTTTGAAATGAATATAAATCAAAATTCTTCTACTGTAATTTTGATGTATGCAAAGTTAATTAATAGAGAACCTTATTATTATTTTTATATTCTATTTCATGTCCATGTTCTCTATCACAACTATTTATTTAATTTATATTTTTATGTGTTGATCATATTTAGTGTTGATGAATTCTAGAAGAATTCAACATTAAAGCATCCTCGAATGATTGCTTAAATATTGATCCTTTTTTTTAAAAGATCAACTATGATATAGTTTCTGAAGAACTATATAAGAAAATTTTAATATTGAAACAAAGAACTTCTCAAAGAATGAATTATATCATTGTTTTGAACATAGTTCTTTAAGAACTAGAAATTTAATATCACGCATCCCTGAAGGATTGCGCAAAGAATGGATTGCTCTTGAATACCATGAAGATCATTTGTAATACAAATTCAATATAGAGCATCCACGATAGATTTTGCAAAAGGTGAATTGTTCTTGATCCTTATGAAAGTCTTGCAAGATCGATCGTTCCGGAGAACCAAAAGTTCATAGCATCCTTGAAGGATTGCTTAAGCAAAACAAATTTTCTTGATAACCAAGTTCATTTGTAGATGAAATTTTATTTCTTGAATATGCTCATGAAGTAGCAAATTTGAGAAAATAACCAAACGGAACGAATTCTTTCATATATTTGGATCATTAGAAGAAACAAGAAATAAAAGTGATGTTGAATAAAATATATCTCTTTATTATGAGACATATTTTGGATAAAATAAGTGTAATGAAAAAGTTATAAACTAGAAGTTTATACTACACTTATAAATATATTTAGTGCAATTCAAGCACAAATTATTGTAAACCAGAAGTTTACAAACCATATTAAATTTATTGTTGGCAAGACCGGTTGGGTTATCCCGGATCTATTATGATGCAAAAAATAATTATTATTGGATATGTACGTATTGAAGAGTCCGAAGATTCTTCAATCCAATAATTTGTGTGTTATTAGTTCCCAAATGAAGTTGAATATTTGAAAAATGAGTCTCTCACAATTCGAGAATATACGAAAGGTGATATCTGTAAATCAATACACCGATCATGACCATGTGGACCAATTAGGGCTTTATAATTTTAATTGATGCATCAACCAAATGGTCACATGTATGTTTGTTATCAACTCACAACCAGAAGTTTGTGAGAATTATTCTCCTGGCTAGTGGCTAACTTGATTAAGAGCTCATTTTATATAGAAAGCATTTGATATGTATCATATCATATGTCAATGAAAATTGATATTGAACATCTTGAAGTATATGTTCATAAAAATGGACTTGAAAATCCATTCTTTAGACGTCTAAAGTTAATTACTTGAACGATACTTATGAAACCAAAGCTTATAATTTATACTTTGGGAACATTCAAACATGAATGTTAAGATATTGAATTGCATCATGCCAACGATTATTATACAAATAAATTCTCCCATAATTTATTTGAATTTTGGTTCCCCATATAAGCATTTTTGGATGTGTTGCATACAACTCAATTGCTCAAATATAATGCATTTGAATGTGTTGTAAAAGAATATTGGGAAAATAATTTTGATATGAATCTCCAACTATTATAAATTACCTTGAGTAAATTGGAGATCTTTTTACAGCCGAGTAGGCTGATAACCAATTGGTGAATTAGTTTTCCCAATATTATGGGGAGATAATAAGCAGTTGAAAATATGAACTAGAAGTTCAAATGAAATCATCTTGATCCTCTTAGAAATCAGTATGAACTAGAAGTTCAAAAGATAACTCATTTGCAAAGTTTATCAAATCAATTAACAACTGCTAATGCTCCAATAAAATTGAATGTCCCTGACGGACAATCTTGCAAATGAGTCTTATCCATACTTGAAGTATGGTAGGCAAATCGGTTCCAAGGACAAAAAAAAAAATAATCCTCAAATATGAAAAGGAGCTAAATAGAAAGATGACCCAAGTGAGGATATGAGAATATTTGACATAATTAATTTTTCAGTTCTAGAAGAACTTATCAGGTACCTGTAATAAAGAGATCTCAATAAATTATGTCATGAATGAAATGTGATGGAACCAAGATGATGTCAACGTTGACAATATTTTATACATAATAAAGCGCTATATGTGACATATGATAATGAGGATCATGGATCAAAGTCTATTAAGGATTATAGACAATGATATGATTGATAGACACAAGTCATACAAAATTAAACTAGCTTTGCAAAACGAAAGGTTTTTGGACCAGCAGTCCATATATCTAAATATGGAAATAATTAGATATGAATAATTTTCACGTGAAAAGAAAATTTAAAGTTTGACTTGTTATTCAACGATATTGATAAATGTCTATCATTGATTTTCAAGAGGCATATTCACCGAAGTGAATTAAAAAAAAAAACCTCTTTGTAATTAATAAAGTTGAGTAGCATATAAAATACTCACTTTATGTGAAAGATGTGTTTTAACGCACTTGAATGACTCACTTAATAATGATGATTATTTGAGAATCCCTAAAGGATTTAGTTTTTGTGAGACATATAAATCATATTATATTGAAGAGATGACTTAATAAACATGAATAAGTCTCCTTATATACTCAAGCAATTTATATGCATGTAGTATAATATTCTTATTGAATATCTCCAAATAAGAAATATGAAAATGACAATTTGTTCATTTTTTAAAAAATATTTGGCAATGCATTTGTTATATTTAACATTTATGTTGATAATAAAAATATCATCAAGACTCCTGAAGAGATTATGATATATTGTCCTTTCTTACAAAATAAATATTTGAAGAATATTTTGTGAATCATAAAACTTATATAGCAAATGTCTTCAAATGATTCTATATGGAAAATCATAGTAGTTGATTACTCTAATTATGGCAACGTCTCAAATTTTGAACAAATGTTCTTTTAAAGTTCGAGTAAATGATGAAGAACTAATTGGTCCCGAAGTACCACATTTCAGTTCAAATGGAGACAAATACATTGTATACCTATTGTTTGTTGTCAATATATCATCAAGTATATATATTTTTTTATTTTAGATATGCAGGTTATTTGTCTAATACAAACTATATGTTTACATGAGGAAGTACAATCACTCTTTTAGATATGTGAAACTAAATAACAATCTCATGAAATAAAATGATGAGGAAAGTTTAGCACCACATGAAATAAATCAAGAATGTGATTTGGTCAAGTATGCGATTCATCAAATACAAGAGAAGATGAATTTCCTTCTAAAGGATTCTTGCAACAATTCAATGTGAAGATAATGACGCACAAACTGCAAATTTGGAGAAGAGTACGTTAAAGAAGATAAGACAAGTCTTTCTACGAAGTCAAGTTCAAGTAAATGTTTTGAGCAACTAGCACAAAAGATTATTTGATTTTTCTTCATCTCATATATAATTGTCTTTATGAGGGGGAGACATGAATATGTTCTGCACTCTTTTTCCCTTCACCATGGTTTTGTCCCATTGGGTTTTCCAGGTAAGGTTTTTAATGAGGCAGACAGTTAGAACACAAATGATGTTGTACTCTTTTTCCTTCACTAGGATTTTTTCCCAACGGGTTTTTCTCTAGTAAGGTTTTAACGAGGCATATCCTTCATGGACATCCAAAGGGGAGTGTTATGAATATTAGTGGATGTCCATATAGGTTCTTGGCCCATGATATTGGCCCATTACATTTACCTATAAATAGAACATATTACTCATGTAAAGTTCATACCTTGAATAGAATAATACAAGAGTCTATTCCTTTCTCTTCTCCCTTTCTCTCCTTCTTCCATATTCTTGTTATTCTTTAGAACTAGTTTCATAAAAGAAATTTATTTATCTCCTATATTTTCCATTTTTTTCTACTTTTCCTTTTTGGTATATACCTGGTCCTGTTTCCGACCGTTAGCACTTTGCCATCCAATATCCAACGGAAACCTTCATTTTCCATAATAATAACCACGCGCATATTCGAGATTACCAGCTCAACACGTCATAATTAGTACTAATTCATAGTAGTAATCAATCATATTAAGTATACCCTTTCAACATCAACGGCTGAAAATAAAACGACCAAGCCCATAAACATCTTTTTCACACTTCACGCGCTTGCATTTCCTATATATACCCTTCTACCCTAATCTCTAATTCTCACTCAAACACACACCTTTACTCTTTCAATTTCAACAAAACAAACACTCTTCTTTCTCAATTCTCTCTCTGAATTTTGAAAAAATCTGAAAAATTGCAAGAACAATGGGTCTCTTAAAATTGAACTTGTTTTCTGTTATGATTGTTGCTGCATTGTTGTTAAGCAGCACTACAATAATGGCTCAATCTCAATCTCCAGCTTCATCTCCTACCAAATCCCAACAACCGAGGAAAGCGATCTCTCCTTCAGCTGCAGCTTCTCCTCCTCGATCATCAGATGCTGCTACTCCAGCTTTTTCTCCTTCTTCAATCTCTGCTCCACCGTCTGAAGCACCTGGACCTGCTTCAAACGCTGTCGTTTTCAACAGAGTCTCTGTTGCTGCTGGATCTGCTGCGCTTGTCATTTTCGTAGCGGCTTTCATCATCTAGAAAATTATGGATTTATCTTTTGTTTCCTTTATTTCGTTAATAATTAAATTTATTGATTTATTTATTTTGTATTACAGTGTGTGTTCTTTCTCAATGATACAGAAATACTTTTTGTATTTTCATTTCTATACGATATATTTATAATCCTTATTATGAATTTATTAATTGTTTTAACTTAGGTTTATATTTGTGTTTTTTTACTCTTCCAATTTCAAGATCTTTCTCTCTTTGTGATTAGAAAAATAATCAGAAGAAATATTTGAGAATGAATCTTTTCAAATTGAACTTGCTTTTTATATGATTGCTCTGCATTGTTGTGGAACAGCATTACAAAAATGGCTCAATCTCATCTCCTTCCAAATCCCAACCACCGAGAAAAGCAAACAATTGCTCATCATAAACAGTAATAGAAAAAAAATCAATAAATTATGGGTCAAGATGACAAGATCATGAGCAAAATAGTAAATACTCTTAAAATAACGGTGACGAGTCTCAATAATTTATTTAAACGAACACGCATAAACATTCACGTGATTTATTTATTTCAAAAATACATACATTAAATTCTTTTATTTATCTTTAAAATACTCATCGATAAAAATACTCAACCAATTTTTTAACAAAAAGGACTCATAAATTAACGTCAATGCTATGGTAGACCTTCTCAAGTGGTCCACGGTGGACAAGTGATGAATTCTATTATAACGAATACGAATTTTACAAAATTCATCATTAGATTGAAAATTCATATCATATAGATCATTCATAAAAAATGTAGAACAATTAAAAATCATTTGATATTTATTGAGACCTATAAAGATTAACGGTTTATTAAATACCGTAAATCTTAACAAGTCTCAATAACATATCAAACGATTCTTAATCTTATCTTAATTTTAATCTTAATCTTTATCTTTATCTTTATTATAATCTTTATCTTTATCTTTATCTTTATTATAATAAAACTAAGGTTTTGCAAGTGATTAAGAAACCCTAATTTGCAACTAATTTCCCTCCTAAACATCACAATTAATAGTTGCCATTTTTTAAAAACACAAATCTATAAAAATTGTGATATGCAAATCAGTATTAATGCACCTGTTTCTTATTTTTAGAAATTGTATTTATTAGTTAGTGTATTTCCCTAAATATTTGAAATCTCTCTCTTCCATCTAACTTAATTTCTATAATTCTCTCTCTTTCTCATTTCACTCTCTGTTGAAAAATAAACTTATTTCTCTCTTTCTTTTGTCTTCACTCTTTCTCATCTTTCTTCTTGCATTCTCTTTGTTGTTTTTTGTTCAAAGATTGAATTTTTATTCATGAATAACATTTTTTTTATCTGGATTGTATTTTTTTTTTTTGTAGGTGTTAAACTTTTGAAGTGAAGTTTTTCTTGGTGTTCTTGAATTTATCTAATGGTAAGTGACAATTATTACAATAGGATTTCTCTCTTCCATCTCACTTAATCTCTCTCTCTCTCTCTCTCTCTCTCTCTCTCTCTCTCTCTCTCTCTCTCATTTCACTATGTGGGAAAACACTTCTTTCTCTCTTTCTTTTCTCTTCACTCTTTCTCATCCTCCTTCTTGCATTCTCTTTAGTTGTTTTTTGTTGAAAGATTGAATTTTTATTCATGTGTAACGTGTTTTTTTTATCTGCGTTGTGTTTTAATTTTTGTAGGTGTTGCACTATTGAATTGAAGTTTTTCTTAGTGTTCTTGAATTTGTCTAATGGTAAGTACACACGATTTAGTTTTATGATTATATTTATTTTTTATAGGTTTGATAAATGTTATTGGGATATATTGTGTTGGTTTTGTCGTTGTAAGTTTATGGTGTTTGAGTGGTGGTTAATTAGCCACTAAATTTTATATGTATGCTAAATTTTTTCTTACATAAAATATCTCTTCAACACATGTTTTTGGTTATATTGCAACAATTTATGTTTGTTAAAGTTAATGATTATGTGTTTGCCATATTGAATTGATAAATGATCAAGACTTTTGCATGAATAACATTTAGTGGTTATCATTCAGTTCATGATAAATTGCAAAAGTTTATTATATTAGTTACATAAACTATAACCTAATTTGGTTAATTTTCCATGTTAAGTTTATTCTTCTATAAACTATAACTTAATCTTTTTTGTGTATCAGACTATTATCTTAATCTTCCTCCTTCTTTATCCTACTCATGACTTAACAATTCTATGATGTTATCACCAATCACATATAGTTTATAAATGTTCACTGAAAAATTCATGTTATATGTATGCAGATTTGTTTCACTTGAAGCATTTTATTATGATTTCTCTTCTTTTGCTATGTGACTAAGACCATAAGAATGTCACAAATGTTTTTACGTGGTTTGTCAAATAAGCATTTTATTGCTCATTTGTAATTTCTGTTTTAAATTTCAATATATTTATGTTTAAATTTTTTTTTTTTTATTTACAATTTTTATTATAGAAATTTAAATCGTATATCTATTGTTGAACTAAATCCGTGCAACGCACGGGTCAAAGTCTAGTTATAATAAAAGTAAAGTTTGTTCCCTCTTAAAACCCTAATTAGTAATCACTTAACCCTAATTTTTTTTCCTCCTAACTCCTCTCTTAATTACCACCCCAACTACCACCTCATTTATTGTGTATCCAAATTTGAATTTCAAATACAACATTGAAAAAATGAGAAAGAAAATGCATTGGGATCATGTTTGCATTGAGATTAAAATATAGACTTAACACTCCACTTTCTAATTAATAGCATATCTAATTTTTATTTACCTAAAAATTACTAGGCTTTTTTATTTTTTATCTTTCACTATATTTTTCTCTTTCTCTCCATTTTGATATTTTTTTCCATATCTTTCTCTGCGTTATTTTTTTTCTTTCTTCTCTCCATTTTTTTTTTCTTTTTCAACCTCATTGTTCTTTCTCATCTTTCTTTATTTATTCATTTTTTCCTATATGTGTATGTAGTTTATTCATTCTTTTCTATATGTGTATGTAATTTCAAAATAAAATATTTAACTAATATATTAATATTTAGTAACTTTGTAAAAATCAATTAAACGAATTTCTAACCCGTGCCAAAATCTTATCTTATCTTATCTTATCTTAATAAAAGTTATGTTTAACACCTACTAAAACACTAATTAAGCTCTTAACTTAACCCTCATTTTCCCTCCTAAACCACTATTAATTAATACTCTCATCTAATTTCTCTCACCTAAATTTGAATTTTGAATTAGTTATTTGCTATGTATTGAAAATAACATACTTCTCTCATCTAAATTTGAATTTTGAATTAGTCATTTGCTATGTATTGAAAATAACATAGGAATACAATAAAAATAGAAAAAGATTGATTGATATAAAAATTATAACTTTTAAAATACTTTTAATTAAATTAAATATGTCACCTTGAACATTAGCATGATTTGTCATCTTCTCAATCTTTTGAAATCACTATCCTTTGACTCAATTATTCAAGATTGGTCTAATTGATGTAGAAATCTAAAATAAAATTTTTAGTGAGTACAAAATGATAAGAATAAATTAAATATAGGCTTAATTACAGTTTTGGTCCCCCTACTTTGCTCTTTTCTCAGTTTTAGTCCCCCTATTTTAATTTTAACCAGTTTTAGTCCCTCTTACTCAATTTTGATCTTATGTGTCATATTTTTAATGACATGGCAAACATAATGATGAGGTGTTAAAATCCACATATATTAACACTCTCCATATCACTAACTATGTTTATTATTTTAATTTATAATAAAATACAAAAAATTGACAAAAAAAAACACAAATTAAAATAGCAATTATTATAAATCAATAAATAAGAATCAAGAAACAAATTCCCAAATCTTCCAAATCTCTCATTCTCTCCCTAAAAACATCTCAGAGATCCCCAAATCGATGCCGCTCAATCGACCCTAAGAAGCAAAAATATTTGTTGCTAGAACTCGACCCATTCGAAACCGTTCTTCGTTGTTGCTAGAATAATGTTCGCGAGAGGGGGATTTGTTTCGGTACACAAATACACTAGAAATTACCAAAAAAAATGCCTAAAAATTCCTAAAAAACTAATCTTCAACTTTAAATCATCATGAGCCTTGTTTGAAACACCTTTTTCTTCACATCATTCATCTTCTGTTATAGGAATTTAGTACTTTATTTTAAATAATTCTTTAGCATCATCAGTTATCTTCTCATCAAACTAGTCAAAAAAATCACAACCTTTTCTTCCTTGTAACTGAAAAGAAGAACTTTGTACAATCAGAAATACATAAGAGAAAAATCGAAATTCATAAGAAGGATTAACCAAACAAAAAATTTCGAGCAACAATGATTTCTTTACCAACGAAAATTGAAGAAGAACAAAAAGAAGTGGAACAAGGACAAGACAATTGAAGAGGAAGAATAAAAAGATGAACGAAAAAGTGGAGCAAGGAAATTTGGGGATTTGTATGATTCTTACTTCGATGGAGAGAAGTAGAGATTTGAGAAATTTGGTAATTTGTTTCTATTTTAGGGTTCTTGATTCTTATTTATTTATGGAATCAAATAATAACAATTTAATTTTCTATTTTATTTTTTTGGTTTATAATAATTGCTATTTTACTATTTTAATTTTTGTGTTTTTATTATAAATAAATTAAAATAAACATAATTAGTGACATGGAAAATATTAATATATGTGGACTTTGACACATTAACATTATGTTTGCAATGTCATTAAAAATATGACACATAAGACAAAATTTGAATAAGAGGGACTAAAACTGGTTGAAATTAAAATAGCGGGACCAAAACTATGAAAAGAGCAAAGTAGGGGGACCAAAACTGTAATTAAGCCTTAAATATATTTATTTTGCCGAATGTATGATTTTTTTTTTATCATCACTGTTTAATTTGTAAATTGAACCCGGGTCAAAGAGATACGAAGCCTCCATTCTAACCACCTAAACTAACCAAACATTCATATTAAATTTATTAAATTATGTTGAATTTTTTTTTAGATATATTTTTGACCCAAAATTTTAAAACCTAAAACATTTGCTTCAGTTGTTTGACTTTTAGCCAATTTTACAATTAATTTTGTAGTACCATTTCTGAATCAAATTATTTTGATTCTATATGATTTCAATTTTATGGCATCCTCTATTTTTATTAATTTATTAGTATTGCTTAGTTTCATTTGTACTCTCTTTTTAAATTTCAATATATTTATGTTTAGATTTCATTTTGTTTTTTTATTTACAATTTTTATTATAAAAATTTAAATCGTATATCTATCGTTCAACTAAATCCATGCGACGCACGGGTCAAAGTTTAGTTATAATAAAAGTTATGTTTTGCAAGTGCTTAAGAAACCCTAATTTGCAATTAATTTCCCTCCTAAACATCACATTTAATTCTGACCGTATTTTAAAAACACAAACCTATAAAAAAAAAAATGTGTCTTGCATATCAGTATTAATGCAGCCTTTTTTTTAACCTTTCTTGGAAAGGTGCACTCCCTTAACTAATCCCCTCCTAAACATAATGCGCGCATTTTAAAAGCAGAACACGCTTCTACCAACACTGCTAACATAGGCTTCTTGGAAATTTGCTTCTATTCCATGATTTGCCTAAGAAATCAATCAAGCATTTGGTGTATTATATTTTTTTTTTTTTTTTTATTACTGTATATATTCTTTACCATATGTGGAAGATCATTTCATTAGTGTAAGATTTCGTCCCCCTCACCTATCGGTTTCTATTTCAATATTCATATGATATTATTGATTTCACATATTAGTTTCTATTCTATTACTCATTTTGTATTCTTGATTTCATTTATAGTTGCTTTGAGGATTGATCATGAGAACAAAACATCACTAACCGTTAAACTATTGAATCTGAGGACCTAACATGTGGAGTTTGATCCCAAGAATGGTAAGAACATCTTGCACTTAAATATTTCCTTTATTGTATTTTTTTTTTCTTCTGATTATATTGTGTTTTTTGTTTTTGTTCTGATTATAAGATTCTTGCACATATTCTCATCTTTTGTGTTATTCTATTAAGTAATATGTCTTTAAAAATCTAATTTATATTCTGATTTTTGATTATTAGTTCCGATTCTGATCATAGGAATTTCTGTTTGTTTTAGGTGAAAAAATAAAAATAAAGCAAGCATTAAAAATAGAGGTTTGTGCTTGATCTTGGAACTGTTGTTGGAAAATATATTTGATTCTAATCGATCCAAATCGTATTGAGGTGGAGGTATTTGTCGAGAAGAAGAAATATCTGTGTAAAATCAATAATCAATAATATAAGCGGTATATTTCCTTTATTTTAATTTTTTTTTTCAGCATACTTCTTAGTTCTTAGATACTTTTTCCAGAAACTTTCTCAATTTTTTTTTATAGGCAAAAACTTGCTTTAGTTATTAATGAATAAAATTAAATTTTTTAACTGTTAATAGCTTTAGCCTTAAGAATAGGAATGGCATCCATAGTATATTGCAATTTTTAATTAATTAAATAATTTTTTTTTTAATTAGCATTAAAAATAGCAATTACCTTAAAACTAGCAATAACATCCATCGTAATAGTTCAATATTTTTTACATTGTCAAATGTTATACATTGCTCTAGAAAATGGATATCACTTTTTGTGCCTAGAAAATTAGAAAATGCATTTCGAATTAGTTGTGTTCGTCTACCAATATAAACTTGAATTTCTATATAAACAATCATATGTGTATGAGATACGTTCATCATCAAATCGTCCCACACACAATATTTGATCATTCCGCTAAAAATGCATGATTGCATGCACTCACTATGTCAATGGTTACTCTCTCGATTTTAAAGGTTTTCTTGATTCTATTATATATGATTTAATTTCTTGATTTTATTGAATGCATTCTAATTAATATATTTTATAAATCACAGTTGCTTTGATAGTTGACCATAATCACGACACTTCAATTATGATAAAGCTTTTGAACATTACATACTCCTCAATTCATTGATATCAAACTGCCACTCAATAAATTTGTACACAAAACGGTTTTTAAAAAAATTGTGATTGACAATAAAAATTAACACATTTCATGCTTATTCTTTTTGTATCTTTTTTTGTAATCTATTCTTTTTTAAATATGCATTAATAAGGTATTCCTTCCGTACTAAATTATAAGTTATTTTGTGAAAAAAAATTTGTATTAAATTATAAGTTGCTTTTTTATTCCAAGATTATCATTGACTCCATTTGATAAAACAATTCTTTTCAAATTTCAATTAAAGCAATTTTTACTTATGGTTTCATTTGCTATGACTATAAACAAAGGCCAAGGTCAATCGTCACTTAAATCTGGACAGCTATATCTAACTCAGTTCATATTCTCTCATGGACAACTATATATTGCATTATAAAGGGTTACATCAAGAAAAGGGTTAGAAATATTAATAACCGAAGATGAATGTAAAGATTCAAACACAACTTGAAATGTGATTTGCAAAGAAATTTTCCATAATGTTTTGTAGTTGGTTGGTATATCAATTGTTAGATTATTTTATGTGATTTCTATGTAATTTTATTTGTTATTATGTAATGATATTATTGTAGTTTATTATGAATGTTGTAAACGATTGGTTTTTTCTTTCAATTGTCTTCATTTATATCTCAATTATTCGAATATCTTTTTCATTTTTGTTTAAATTTTTAGTATTGATTTAATGCTTTTAAGTATCTTTTTTAGTTTCATTATATTTATTATATTTATTTTATTTGCAATTTTAATTATAGTAATTTAAATCATATATTTATCACTCTACAAAATCCGTGCAACGCATAGGTAGAAGTCTTTCTCTATTTGACAATTTCAATAATAGTGTTCTGACTTGTGACTATGTGTTGTAGGCAAACTATGTGAAATTTCTGATGCAAATGTGAGCGAAACATTTTCACTTTGATTTTAGGTGGTATAGGGTGCATTTGTTTCAGCTTTAAAAAAATGAATTTTTTTCTTTGTATTTTTGAAAATAGATTTAATAGAATTGTTTTTAAAATATTATAAGTTTTTTGTATCCACTTTTTCTAAATTAAAACACTAATTTTGACATCATATAACATAAACATACACTATTGAAGATTAACATATAGTCAAAATCTCAAAAAGTTGTATTTCAAAAATAATTTTTACGAAAATGTATTTGAAATAGCTTCAAATTAAGTGATTTTTTTTTTAAAAAATTTTGATATCTAAATTTTTTTTCAATAAAATGATGAAATGACTAAAATGACATTTTAAGAATAACTAGTCAAACCGAATTTTCATTTGAAACTTTTATAAAAAGTTTCTTTATAAAATTTCCACAAAATTATATAACACTATAAAATCTATTTTTAAAAAAATAAAAAATAAACGGGCTCGTACTTGTACAAGCTTGAACGGTTATTTTCAACCAGTCAATTACTCATCTCATGGAGCCATTGTAGATAAATTGTGGAGCTCTTGTAACCACTTATTTTCATTTTATTTTTTTTCATAGATCGAGGTGTGTTATTTGAATACCCTCAAAAAGTTGTCCCGATTGGACAATTACTTTTTCATGTCTTGCACGCAACCTGAAGCCAACCTAAAATAATTGGGAAAAAAAAGGCGATGGGACCCCACATACTGTAGTTGTCCGACAATTATAAAGTTATTCATATAACATTTCTTTTTTCATATAGTTCTTCCTTAGACAAGTCAACGTAGTAGTAGACCATATTTACTTGCTCATATCATGTTATTAAAAATGAAAATGACAACTTTTGTTTTATTGAAAAAAGAAAACCCCTTGTAAAGAAAAGACTAATTTCGTGGTTCTAATAAATTGGATGGTTCTCTTCCCACCCCCTATATCTCTTTAACCCCTCCCCTCGAATTTTCAATTTTATCTTTGGGAATATCAGTTTGGATTCTACAAACTGAACTTTTGGTAACTTTTTTTAGTTCGGGTTCTAGGTTTCCAACTTTTGCGATATAGATAGAAAATCACATCACTATCTCTTTTTCATTTTCAACACTCAATCTTATTCTCACCATATTCTTCATCTTCAACACTCAATGTTGAGTTTTTTTTTTTTTGACAAAACACCCAATCCCGAGTTATAAATTTGTGTTATGTTATATGTTACATATGGCTATGAAATTGCAAGTTAGAAGTTACTTATGAACTTGATTTGTGTTATGTAATTTGATCCTGAATATTTGAAAGTTGAAATTTGAAAATTGCAGGTTCTGTAACTCAAGTTATATGTTATAGTCATTTTCAAATTTTTCTGGTTATGCATATTCATAGTTTGGTTTCTATATTCCAAACTTTTACAACGTTGAATATTAATTCAGGTTCTATATTCCGAAGTGTTTCTGATTGGTGGTAAATGATATGAATGGATCATTTGGTCATAAGACTAATAAGGGAAAATTGTTTATGATATTAGATTAAATGTATATAACTCTAACTTTCCTTGGAGAGAATGAGTGTTGAAGATGAAGAAGAGAAGCGATGTGATTTTTTGTCTATATCGCAAAAATTCGAAATCTAGAACCCGAACTAAAAAGAGTTACCAAAAGTTCAGTTCGTAGAACCCGAACTGATCTTTCCAGAGGTAAAATTGGATTTCGGGGGTGAAAGAGATATAGGGGGTGGGAAGAGAAAATTTCAATAAATTGGGGAGATGAAATAAAATAGGCCCACCCAAGAGCACTTAGATGAGATGGCGCAGGTCTTTTCTAGCTTAACCAAGGTCCTGAATTCGATCACTGGCTTGGGCATGCAGCAGTGTTAAAACTCTTAGGGAGAGTTTGCCACCCATTTGGGTCCCACAAGGCTCGAGGGATTAGTCTCTACAATTGCGCGCAGATGATACTCGGTTTAAAAAAAAAAAAAAAAAAAAGGCCCAATCCAACCGACATAGTACGAATTGAAAATGAAGTCCAACCAACTAACTGTCGATGTAAAAATGAATCAAATGGCTTAAAAGTCAATGGCTGCATAAGTGCATAACCTGCTGGAGTGTTCTTTTTTTTATTTCTTTTTCTTTTTTTAATATATTTTCTTTCTTATTTTTTTAGAGGACTATACACCAAATTCAAAAGATTTTTCTTTCTATTAATTATATTTACAATAAACTGATAATTCCTAAACTTTAATTTGAAGTTTTTACTACGATACTCTAACTTAGGTAGTTGTTCAATATAATATTTAACATGAAACTAATTATATCATTTTATTTATTTAATTATTTTACTGTAAATTTAATTTTGAATTAAAAAGTAAGTAATCGTTTCTTTCTCTCTTCAAAACTCTCAATAAATATACACACAAAATATTCAATTTAGTTACTCAATTTATCTTCAACCATCATATTTAAAAAAATTTCTTGTATAAAATTACTTGTCACTTTAAAATCACAATTATAATTTAACAACAAATTTGTGTAAATAATGGTAGGAGATACGAGTCCCTTCAAGAAATAGTTAGAGATTTGATCACCGATCCTACATAAGTACATATTGAAAATTTCATAAAATTTATCTTGTGCGTCCATGTTTTCTTTTAAGTTTTATTTTGTGAGAATTTTTTATTTTACGTTTTACATTTTTTTATAATAAACTTACCTCTAATATATACTCCTTCATTCCAAAATATACTTTAATAATATTTTTATTATTAATACTTTTTTAGTACATATTTTTATCATTACTTCTTTCGTTCCATGTTAACTGTCCGCTTTTGTCGTATTTAGCGTTTTTATTCAACTGTCTGTTTAGTATTTTAAGGATATGATTTGTCAAATGTACCCTTTGTCAATTACTCTTATATTTTTCAGTAAAACTAATTAATGCTATATATTTGGAAAACTATTTTTTTTTACAGTACATAACATATTAAATTTGGTTTTTTTTACATGATAAAAATTTATTATTGGAAAAGAAAGTGTGTGTAAAAAAAATATGAATTTATTGATACATTAAAATTGAAATATAATAGGAAGATAAGATAAAAAAAAATCACCTTTTTTAATTTGAGGTTACTATTCAAAACGGACAATTAACATGAAACCGATGTAGATTTAACGAAAGGTAGATTTAAGGTGGCCTACCTATAGCTTATTTATTATTTTTTGGCTTTATTTATTGCACCAAGAAGAAAAAAAATAAGATGTTTGATTTATCCAAGGTTCAAGGGGTTGGATCGGATTGGACCGTTTTTAATCAAATATATATTTTTTAATTAATATATAATTAAAAATAAATAAATAATACTCAATATTCACTATCTTATTCTCTATCTAACAAAAAGGAAACACACATCTATGACAGTCTCTCAACACTGTTATTTTTCACTTTATCTTTCACACTATCTTCCACCACTATACCCCTCCAAACCAAAACAATTCATATTTCTTGTATCATTTAACATAAATTTCTTGGCCATGAATAAGAACCTTTGGATAATGTAAAGTTTCAACAACAATGAGGTTTATATTTTTCCTCTTCCCATTTCTCAAAAAACTAGAAATCTACAACAATGGGGTTTTAATATCTCTAAAATCTGATGATGTTTTGTTGGAAAAAATCTAGTACAACAATGGTGTATTTTTTCAGATCTGAAATTTAAGTTATAACCACTATTTATTTGTTTTCTTCATCACTATTATTTGTTAGTAATGTTAACTGTTCATAAAATAGAAAAGTTAATAAATCTGTTCGTTAGCAAAGGGAAACCGTGTTCTTTGATTTTGATGTTGCTGCAAGTGAATGGAGTATGGGGAGAGGCAATTTGCTGCAAGTTTTGTTCGATGAAGTTAGTGTGAGAAAAAAAATTAAGTTTGTGTTTTAGAGTTTTGTTCCATATACAGTATAAAGAAAGAAAAGCTATTTTCTCCTTTAGTCCAAAAGTCCCACATCGAACAAAACTTCACAAACTATAACAACCATCCTATATATAAGTGTACATAGACAATGTGAATCTCAATGAACTTTGAGTGCTTGTTTTTTATTCTGAAAAGAAAAAAAGGAACTTAAGCCTCAAATAAAAAAAAACTACTAATATTTTTTTGAAAATAATTTAAAATTATAGTAGTAGTTCAACCGGTTTTAACTGGGGAACCACCGGTTTACCGTTTTTTAACCGGTTTTATCCGGTTTACCGGTTTTATATCCGGTTCCTTTGTGCAGCGGTTTTTTCTGTAAATCGAACCGCTTAGTTGTCCGGTTCCCGGCCGGACCGGTTGAACCGGCCGGTCCGGTCCGGTTTTGATTACATTGGATTTATCTTGGTAAATATTTTTAAAATAATAATTTTTGTAAATTATAATAATAAATATCTAATATATTAGTAATAGTCAAAATTTTTTTTACTAAATATTAATAGTCAAAATTATTCAATTATTGTAGTCAATTGCGACCTTTACTTTTCTTAAAGAATGATAAACAACAAAAACAATAAATTCCGTAAAAAAAAAACAAAAACAATAAATACAAAATAATCATAGTTACTCCAAATTATCTTAACAACGAATTTACTTTTTAAATATATTAAAATATTAATATATCCAGTTTATAATCGAGTTTAAATACATTAATATTTCAACGTATTTAATGTTTTCTTATATGAAGTATACTCCACTTGTTAAAAAATAAAATAAAAAATCACAGCTATATCTAGGGTGGGATTATGTAAACTGAAAAGTCAAAGTTGTAGACCTGACTCAATTTCATCATCTTCTTCATCTTCAACAACTTTGATGAGAAAATCTGAGTTGAACAATTTTTAACTCTGTAATGATAAAATGGGATTTCATAACAGAAAATTTCTCACAGAATTATGTGAGTTAATTTGTCATGGAAAGGAATCTGTATCAAATTGTTCATCAAACAACAAAGATTGCACCACCGTTTGCTTCAAACTCTGTCTTCCCAATCCTCAATACCCATTTTTCAATCATCCACCACCACCACCACCACCACCACCACCACCACAACAAGATGAAAATAACAACCACAAACTCACCAATTACTTCATCCTTACCCTTTCTCTTGTTGCTTTTATTTTCTTTCTTGTTTGTATTCGTGCAATTTGTATCAGTTTTAGGTCAAGAAGAACAAGAAGATTATTGGCAGTGACAAGAGCATCACCTTCATCAGCATCATCATTATCAACAACAATTCAACAAATTGATCAGAATTTTGATGAAAATCAACATTTTGTGGATCATCCAATTTGGTATATTCGAACCCTAGGTCTTAATCAATCTGTTATAAATACAATTAGTGTTTGTAAGTATAAGAAAGGTGAAGGTTTGATTGAAGGAACTGAATGTTCTGTTTGTTTGAGTGAATTTGAACAAGATGAAAATCTTAGACTTTTACCTAAGTGTAATCATGCTTTTCATTTACCTTGTATTGATACTTGGCTTAGGTCACATACTAATTGTCCTATGTGTAGAGCTCCAATTGTTAGTAGCAACCCTACAGTTTCAAGGGTAGAGTCTTTGGAGCCTGTTGTTGCTGTGGATTCTAGTTCAAGTTCATTGGAACATACACAAATTGAGGTTTTTGAGGAAAATAGTGGTGCTGGTGAAACCAATTTAGGGTTTGAAAGTTGTGATTTTGATTCTGAATCGAGGAATAGGGCGGCGGTGGAAGAAGACAGAGAAGGGCAATTGGGGGTATGTGAAAATGAAAGACGAGTTGTCGATGCGGTTGGTGTGGTTCGGCCGAGGAGATCGTTATCTATGGATGATTCTTTTGTTGCAAATATCAATAATGCTCTTGCAAATGTTCTATCAGTAGAATCGAAAAGTAACGGTGAATCAAGTAGAGTGATTTACAATGAAGATTCTATTTCTAAGGTAAATGGAAATGAGAATTTGGCAACTACTTCCAAAGGTAGTAGTAGCTTTTCTTTTAGGTCAACAAGATATTTGCAGGGTGTTCCTAGTCCAATGAAGAGATCAAGTTCATACAATGGGAATTTTTTTCTGTCTTGGTATGGTCGCACTCAGAAGAAGCCAAATGCTATTCTGAGAAGCTTTTAAGTTAATTGTGTTGATTTTTTGGTTGAAGTTAAACAACTTTCATTCAACCAGAAGAAGCTGAAACAACAACTGAAGTTAATTGTGTTATTATTACTGTCTTTTGTGGTAACTTCCCAACTCAAATATACATGTAACTCGGTAACTCTCAACAAGCTGAGAGGCTGAGACTTTTAAAGTTTTCTGTGTCATACAAATTATGTGATGCATCAAGTGTATAATAGCAAAACAAAAATGTCACAAATAAATTTTGCTTGGTTCTTTTGTTCATATTGCTCCATGTTTTATGAAGATTTATTCCTCACATGTTATTCTGGTATTCTAGAGTCTATATATCATGTATGTCATTTTGGTATCATCATGGTTTTTCCAAATAGCCAGCTCTTCATTCTGCATATCCTGTTTCATTCCAAATTTCTTTTGTCCATTACTATCATGCTTTGATTTTGTTATCTAGAGACTACACCTGTATATTTGCTTCCCTTAGTTTTAAGCAAGAATCTAATTTAAAAATTGAATTAATTAACCTTTTAACATGCAAGAGAAATAACAAATTTGGAGTGGCAGCAAATAAAGCTACTACTATCTGTATTCATAAACAGATTAAAAACCAGTTGGAAAAATCACAGTTAACCAACATATTCAGAGTTGAGTTTTCCATATAAAGTCACAGTTTTCCCTATGGTAATTTGCCAGTTGAGTCGCATCGAAGCAATGGAAAACAAATAAAGTGCAAAAATTACATTTCAAAAACAACTTGAAGCACGTAGAGGTTATGATGTGGCTCAGTGACTGGTCCTTTTTTACTCTGGTCTGCAATACATTTTAGAAGGGAAAAACATCACACTGTTGACCGACTCGGTGCAAGAGTGGTTAAACCGGTATATAGTATGTGCAAGTTTTGCTCATGCAGGACTCATTTAATTTGCTTTACAATGGTTTGGATGAGTGGAAAAATGGATAAAAATAATACTACTTCACTTATTATAAGCACTTTGAAAAAAATGTGTCTAACTATAAGCTCCATTATAAATCAGTAAATACTTTTTTTCTTCAAATATATTTCTTGTTAAAACTATTAATTCATAGTGGAAAACATAAATTTCCGAATAGTCAACTAATGATAGAGATCGAGTCTGAGATATATAGGAAAAGGACTACTTTTGTAATAAAAAGTATAATGAGGTTTTATGAGTAATTTGTGAGTAAGATAGGTGCTTAGTTGGCAAGTTTGTTATGCCTCTTAGTAGTATATATAAGGAGGTGAGGGAAGTGTGAGATTATTATGGAAGATTATTGTTAGAACCATTATGGTTAGGCAAAGAAAGAGTCGTTCGTAACAAATAGAGTATAGAATAAATGGGGTGAAAAGCGGAAATATGGAAATAAGTGTATTATTAATGACAAATGAAAGATAAATGCAAGAGGATGAATATCCTAATGCCCAAGAGCAAAGCTCATTTCAAAGAAAGAGAAGACTCTTTCTTTGTCTAACCATAATGGTTCTAACAATAATCTTCCATAATAATCTCACACTTCCCTCACCTCCTTATATATACTACTAAGAGGCATAACAAACTTGCCAACTAAGCACCTATCTTACTCACAAATTACTCATAAAACCTCATTATACTTTTTATTACAAAAGTAGTCATTTTCCTATATATCTCAGACTCGGTCTCTATCAACTAAAAACATTGAACTCAAGTTGTTAATGGACTCTCAATCTCTCTAAGACGAATCGTTTGGGCTCGAGTTTAATTTTCTATTGAGACCAATTTATTCGCAAGACTTTACTTATCTCGCGACCGAATTCTAGATTATCAGAGTCTCTTCTCCTAAAAATCAGATGGTTAATGCAAAAGAAATTATTAATAGTCATATAGTTAAAAATACGTGTTTTGTAATTTACGAGAACCGTGATAAATGACATTTTTTTTTGTCAAGTAGCTTATTGGTCAAAAAATTCATCTTAAAAGTGAATAAGTGGAGTGTCTAGATTCAAACTCGGGCTCCTGCACATATAGTGCGATGTCTCTACCAACTGAGTCAAGCTCACGGAGACTGACAAAACGACATTTAAAGTAGGATTAAAATTAATTAGTTAACCAAAAATAAAATAAAATAAACCTTATTGTTATATTTGGTACGGCTTGAACAGTGGGCTTGATCCCCCGTGTGTGTGTGTTGAGGTGAGAGTAAAACACGCCTCCGTGTCCCGCAGGCAGCCACCCATCTCTCAGTCGCACGCAGATCACGTCTCCACCGCCGCTTCATTCCTCAGCTCGTCTACAACTCTCCAGTAACGAAGTAACAATACTCTGAGATTCCACCTTGCTTCCCCCAACGGATTCTTCATACACTATACGCACAGATTACTCCTAAAGTAACCTCAATTCCTTTTCTTTTCTTTTCATTTTTGTTATACAATTCATCATTCAATCATCATTTTTGCTTACTTTTTATTAATCATGATTCATTCAGAATGTTTCGAACATGGAGCAAAGCAATTATTCCACTCTCCAAATTTCGACTTCCATTGCACCAAACCTATGCTAGGGTTGCAGCAGCTGCGCCTGCACCAACCATTGAAGAAAAAGTTGAACCTCTGGTATGCAATTGCAAACTCTCTTACTCCCTTAAGTCCCTGTTACAATTTCAACTTCATTCAATAACTCATGTATCAGTGACTGAGTATTACATATGAATCTGGTATATAATATGTAGCAATGAATCAGTGACTGAGTATTACCTTTGACTTTCGGGGCTACTTTCTGGGTCTGATGGGCCGAGTAATTTTAATTCGAGTTCGGAAGTTAGTGCCTAGTGGTGTCTCCTAGGGTCGGATAGGGATTAACTCTGGTGGGTTTAGCGGATCATTATTGGTGTATGGGTGGATTGGGGTTTTGATTAGGTGATGGTAATTGTGTTATATCAACCTTTGTTGTATGTTCCACGACAATTCCTTTCACTTCTTGTGGAGGAGTTGTCTTTAATAAAATTTAGCCGTTTCAAAAAACAAAAATGCTTCGGTTATTCAATAACCGAAAAAATGATTTTTTTTCGTATAATAAGTACTGGAGGGACTAGGGTGTATTACTTTAATTTATTACACACTGAAAAACAAAATATGAACCAATTTTTATTTTTGTACTTTGCAGGTTAACCTAGACAAATTGTTTTGGTCTAAACCATGTTCTCTGGCCCTGCCACCTGACTCGCCTCTTCGAGTTGATGAACCTGATTATCAGGGGTTTAAGCGTTTCATGCTCAAACTTATGCTGTTTTATAGTAAGCAGAGCAAGTCCATTCGGGGGGCTAATGTTGTCTACAAAAGAATCGTCTCTCAAGTTGATAAACCGCTTATATATGAAGGTTCATTCTCTTCATACCATTTGAAAACACATGCTTTATTTACATATACATAGACCCTGATGTATAAACAGTTTAGTTAAGTGCTTATATATAAGATTTTTCTGTAATAAAAGATAAAATAAAATCTAACTGTTTTTGTATAGCTATAAGCCGTTTTCATAAGATATCCTGGAAACCTTATGGAAATAAGTTGAAAACAACTTATGAACACGTCTTACGTTGTTTCAACAGGCTCTCCCAATTCCCAAACAGTTTCGTCACTGTTTATACGAGTAGATATGCTCAAAAAAGTCAATCCAAACATGCCCATAATATATATCATTATGCACGCACATAGGCTTGCATATGGAAGTGCTTGTGCGCCTATAGTCCATCAATTCACTCATCTAGGTTGGTTTGGTGTTTTGTAATTTCACAACCAGTTTAGTTTACACATCGGTAGTTTAGTCTGAGACTTGTGGCCATTTTCTCTGATATTCTACTTGTTTCGCATTAGTGGGATGTTTTAGGTCCACCCAACTGAATTTTAATTGGAGGAAGACAGATAAATTTTGTGAATTTGTACATGTAACTTAGATAAACTCCTCCACATGTACTTTGGGACAGAAATGTTCCCTTCAATTCACTCTATTCTTTGGATCATATTTATTTTGGCATGTTTCTCTGTTGAATATTTGGAATTTAAAGCTAGTTGTCCAAGTGTCTGGCTTTCTGCGCGTGTATTACTTTGGCCGATCATGTTGATCTTTCTTTCCCTCTGTTTTTTCTCTAATGATTTCATTCCGTAATGATGAAAGAAATCTTATTTAAACGTAAAAAAAAACACTATATCTTTGTGCTTTTTTTTTTCCTGATTGAATACCAATATCATATTCCTTTCTTATTATTTTTTCTCACTTTTAAAGTTCCGTCCATTAAAGTAAAGACAACTGGAAAAAGCTTCACATCAGCAATCCCATCATGTCTCTGGTGGCTAGACATACCATTTTCTAAAATTATATGTTTGCAAATCAGTCAAAGACAAGTAATTTTGGTGCAGGAGTTTGATGTGGATTAGTGCTTGTCATACTAGTAGTTCACAACGTCCTATAAATTTCTTTCTTCTGTTTGCAGTGTTTAACTTGGAGAAAACATTCAAAACAACATTCTCTTTGCTTGTACTTCACATGTGGTTTTACTTGCGCCGCATTAAGCAAGAGGGAAATGATGGTGTTGAATTTGGGCAGTACCTTTACGAGATTTACAATCATGATGTGGAGCTTAGAGTGTCCAAAGCTGGGGTGAGTTGTATTCTACAAACAGATATAATATTTTTACCATAAATTCATTTTCTTACAATTTTTCCCAAAATAGTTTCAGTGCATGTCGGAATTGGCCTCTCTTGGTGAATTGTGCTCATTTAATTTGAAATGACAGGTTAACCTACTATTGATTAAGTGGATGAAGGAGCTTGAGAAGATTTTTTATGGAAATATTGTTGCTTATGATGCTGCTATACTTCCAGAAGCTAAACCGGGTGATTTCGCTACTGTTATATGGAGGTTGGTTTTGATACGAACTCCTCCTACTTCATATGAAAGTTCTGCTTTATTCAAAGTTGTTGAAGTAATATGTTTTTGATAAAAACCAAGAGATATTCAAAGCTTTTTAAGTCAGGGGTTTTAGATACAAAGGATCAGAGAAATAATAGGAGCTTGAATATTACTAATAATAACTTGATAGTAGCTTACACGAATGATTACACACCTAACCCCTATAAATAGCCAGAGTTCAAAATGAGGCAATGACATGATTGAAGTACTCTTTGGCATTATGTGACCTCGTCTTTTGGTACTCACCGAATTGATTTTAATGGTTCAGAAGAAATTTGGGAAAAGGCTTTAAATTATATTGGGTAAAACCCAAGTTCTACGTAGAATAGAGATAAAGCTTGAAATGAGTTTATAAAGAGTGACACTGCTCACCTTACAATCCGGTTTTGTTAAGGTTGAGTTAGGCCCAACCCAAATTCGAAGATAGTATTAGAGTCGATCCAAGATCTATTGGGGGCACACACCGGATGATATATGGTTGAAAAATATGTTTATAAGTCGGAGGCATCCCTTGTTACAAGTCGGTTTTGTAGGAATTGTGTTAGGCCCAACTCAGATTCTAAAAAAATTATATCTTATCTGTGTTATTTTTTTCCAGGAATATATTCTCGGACGATGGTTCTTCAACACCAGACGAAGCTGCATGGCAATCAGTGCAGGTATGTCTTCTAAATGAAGTTAACATTGTTCATTATATATTTGTGGAACAGATATTGTGTTACGTGTGACTTCCTGAAAAGTCTATCTAAGCCAAGATGTTGTATCCAGAGACCAATTCGAGTCATACAATTTATTACCCATTCAACATTAATCAGTCAATTTTGCTCAAAAAAAACAAAAACATTAATCAGTCAAGTTACTTCATTCAACCGACAGTTGTCAGACTCTTAGTTTAACATTTTGGCTTCGCTTGAAGAATTCTCCATTTTATAGTTGATATTTTTATGATATATTATTATCATATTGGAGTCTCTTAGCCTGTCAAATCAGGGAGCTTATAGTGATTAGTTATCACTATCATCGCATGAAGTACTTATGAGATTGCCACCTTTCTCTGTTCTAGTGCTTCCTGTCTTTTTTGTATTAACTGCTGATTTGCCTCTTTCTCTAAAACTGTTTCCAAAATAATAGTGTTGACATATTGAAAAACTCCATGTCATCGCCATCTCTTGTAATGTTTTGTTTTTCTTCGTTTCCTCTGCCTTTCATTTTTGTACAACAACATTGATTATATATTTGCTTTCAGAATGCTTACATATTTCCTTAATTATATTGAGTACAACAACATAGATACTGAAATCAAGTTTTTATATAGGCATTGGCCAGATATGCTCGACGGGAAGTGAGCTGCATGACTTTAACAGGTAAATAATAACTGTTTCTGTTTGTAATATAATATTGATCATGAAGTAGACGGAAATAAATTTCCTATTGCTTACTTTACTTCTATATACTGGTTGCTAAAATGGGCTGAAGGGTGAAGAGATCCCTATCTCACTACAGGGCTCTCATGGTAAAACCTTCCCTGAAGAAGGGTTTTGAGGCCACAGATATAATAATGCTCCCTCTGGTCCTATATATAAGAAACATTTCACTTTTTAGATTCATTGTAGAATTGATGTATTTAGATTATACTATTGTCTAGATACATCAATTCCACAATGAATCTAAAAATCAACTTTTTCTTATATATAAGATTGGAGGGAGTAGTATTTTGCTAGGAGTTCTGCTTTAATTCCAATCGAAAATTTTGATCAACTTGTCTAGTTTCATACAATTTTTCATAATTGCTAACCACATGCTAGTTAACTATGGAATTTTTAATCTTTCTAATACTCTTTATGGACTGCATTCTGCCTTTTAAGCAGTCTGTTTTCAACATGCATCATTCCTTTCCCTTGTGTCTGTGACGATCTAGTTAGAAATATAGCATTGTCATCAAGTCATGTAATATTAGTTATATAATGCTCACTGCATGTCACTTTTACTAGTAGAATACATGAAACTGTGAAAGTTATGTTTATGAAAAACTCTGCAGATCTACATGAAACTTTGTATTTACTAAATCGTGAAATTTGAATGGCAGATAAAGAAGCACTACTTTCAGGGAATTTCATGTTTACCTCTTTGAAGCATGAGATCAAAAGCAAAGAGGGGAATCATTTATAAAGTAATGACTTCTTAATTTGTGACTAAAAGTAAATGTAAAATACACGCCGTTCTTATTTTTAAATTTTTTTTTCTTCAATAATTGCGATAAAAGATTGTATTGTTCTCCATAAGGCTTTATTATTTAATTAGCTTGATGTTTAGAAACTAGAAAATTCATATTGTTGCTGATATAAATGATAAAAGATAAGGGCAGAAGTGATTGAGAACTACATATATAAAATACTGGGGTGTTATATCCTCCCTTCAATTGTTTGAACCCTTGGCTTCGGGGTTTGGTACGGTAGGCGGGTGTACCTCTTGTGGTTACGCTTTCTGTTTACTTGCTCTTTGTTGTTTCTTGCTAGTTTTATTTCTCTTTCCCCGTTTCAGCCTTGTTTTAGGATTTCAAGTGCTTCTTGTACTCCAAGTTTCTAATATATCTTTAATTATCATTAAGAAAATGTATGAACCCTTGTTTTTATCATTCAAGAATTGTCAAAGATGAATTGAAATCTAATTTATCTTTCTGCTAATAGCAGCGTCACGAGACTGCATATTTTATATCTGTCTGGACAAAACATTGATCCTTAATGTCTCCTTTGGATTACATTGAATTAGCAAGCTATCTGGTATACACATTCTTTGATAGTTCTCCATTGTAGTCATGTTGCGTTGGAATCTTTTCATAAGTGCTTTAAAAATATCACATTGATAGTTCTCCATTGTAGTCATGATGCACGAGTTTGACTTTCGATAAAAGTTACACTTTAAAGCTTCAAAAATATCACATTGTCTCCATAGTTTTCTCAAATTCACCATAATTTCAAACATGTGCTTAGATATTTATAATCTTTAGTAATCTTTAGGGGGGCGTCCATTGAGAGAAGCAACCCTATATCCCAATTGAAGAAGTTCTTTGCATTTTTCATATTTTTAAGTTTTACAATGTTAAAGTTAAAATAACTATAACTTTTAATAATTAATATCAAAATTAATCGAAAAAGTTGTACCTTAAAATTTGTTATAGGATACATGTTACTCCCTCCATTCAAAATAAATGTCGCAGTTTATCACTTCACATAAATTTTCTTAAAAAAAAGTTGATAAATATTTATTTTTTCCAATGCAAAACCAGACCTCCATATAAAAGAGACAAATTGATACATAAAACCTATCATAATCCTTATTAATACGTACATAATGATTTGTAAAAAATTATGTCATAATCCTGCTGTAAATGATTTGTAAAAACTTTTACACTACAACAGTTGGAGTGTACGTACATAATCCTGCTGTAATGCAGGCACACAGAGAGAGAATGTTAAATTTACACAGCCACGACTAACTATCTTACACCAATCATTCATTTGCAATCCTCAAACATACTAGAACATTTATTTACGTACAACATTTGTGGAGATAGAGTAGCAGTACTATAATAATATAAGGCCTATGGTTGTAAAAAGGACAATTGTCTATTTTGGTACAAGTAGTAATAGTATAGCCACACATGTCACATTCATTTTGCTTCCCATCCCATCATCCCCCGCCACTTTGTTTTTTTTTTCTTATTCATATAAGTAGTATGTGGCTCACTAAACCGTTTAATTTAATTTGTTTTTTTTTTTACTATACATATATGTTGTTCAACTGTTGAAATTTATGCGGATTAGCTATTATTTTCAAATGTTTAATTATAACATGCATATTTGAACACTTGAAATTTATGATTAATAAGTTTTGACACCTAACTATACTCATTAACCATCATCTCTATTAACTATTGCAAATTATCTCTTTCACCTTTCCTATGAAATTAGATTGATATTGCAAAAGTTGTCAAAATAACCCAACTGTTTTTTAACCCTTTTTTCCTGTTAATAACTATTGCAAATTTTCTCTTTTACCTTTTCTCTGATTAATTAATTAATTAATAAATTACACCTATAAAAGCCAAATCCTATCATGATTCATGAAAGTGGAAATTTGTTAATCATAAAAAGAATGTTTTTTATGACATAACAAAAATTAACAAGAAACTAAAAGAATAAAAAAGTGTATGGAAAATGAAAAGACATGTATGGTGTGAAGCATAAAGACCCTGGCACTGTCCTTACTTATATACATACATTTCTATCATCCAATCCAATCTGAAAAAGAAATAAAACACACACAAACACTGATATAAGATAAGACGCAGATCAATTCATGTCGATATTGATAATAATTTTAAAAAAATAACATAATTTAATATAATTATAAGTATCAATATTATGTCTGACATTAACGTGTGTCCGATACTGAAACACGTCTAATTTAAAGAGTGTCAGTAATAATTCACTATTTAACTCATTGGTACTACTATGCCCATTTCATCACAGCCTGTAACACTTCCAAGAAATTTTTGTTGTATGTTTTGAGAAGAAACCGACAAGTTTTTAAGATAACTTAAAATAGTTTCAACCATTCCATGTGGTTTCTTACTATTTTCACTCAACTAACTAACTCTTTTATTTTTCTCTTTCCTTTTATATATTTTTGGTTTTGATTCTTTCTGAGTTAAAGCTACTTTCCTTTTAGAACAGTAGTGTACATTTTGTGAATCTGGATTTTTTTTTTCATCCATGATGTGGGAATCTGAGAGTGATTCAGCTGCTAGACACAAATATGGAGATGGAATTCTCACTTCAAACAAACCTGCTGTCAAGACTGAAGGATTTCTACAAAGAGGTCACTCTTGGTATGTTAATTAAAATGCTTAATTAGTATTAATATTAATTTGTTTAGGACCCTTTGAAAATGCTATCAATTTGGTGTATTTTTCATGTAGGTATGTTGCAACTGATATTCCAAGTGATTTTCTTGTTCAAATTGGAGAAGCTAACTTCCACTTACATAAGGTAGCTATCTATTTTTTGTTTCTTAAAGTTTTCAATTCTTTCAATTATAATTTTTAAATTTTTTGGATTAAATATGTTTTTAGTATCTACAGAATTAACGATCTTTCAAGTTTAGTCCCTGCAAATAATTCGTTGAATTTTAGTTCTTCTTTTGCTTTTATAGTGACTAAAATTGAACAAATTTTTTGTACGGACTAAACTTGAAAGATCGTGAATTTTGGAGGGACTAAAAATAGATTTAACACTAACTTTTACACTAAGATTGAATTATTTGTGTTGATGTTTTCCCTTTGTTGTGAAAGTATCCTCTTATATCTCGAAGTGGAAAGTTGAGTAGAGTCATATACGAATCGCGAGAACCGGATGTGAATAAGATAGTTATGAATGATATCCCTGGTGGATTTGAGGCATTTGAACTTGCAGCCAAGTTCTGCTATGGAATTGCTGTTGATTTAACAGCAGGAAATATCTCGGGACTAAGATGTGCCGCGGAGTATCTAGAAATGACAGAAGATTTAGAAGAAGGTAATCTTATATTCAAAACAGAAGCATTTCTTAGCTATGTTGTTTTATCATCATGGAGAGACTCTATAGTAGTTTTGAAAAGTTGCGAAAAACTTTCACCGTGGTCCGAGAATCTTCAAATTGTTCGTCGATGCAGTGAGTCTATAGCTTGGAAAGCTTGTGCTAATCCAAAAGGGATAAAATGGTCTTACACCGGAAGATCATCATCGAAAGTTTCAAGTCCAAGATGGAATTCTAATAATAATAGTAATGATATGATGAAAGATACAAGTCCAAGTAGGAATCAATTAGTTCCTCCAGATTGGTGGTTTGAAGATGTTTCAATCCTTAGGATTGATCACTTTGTTAGAGTCATTACTGCTATTAAGGTAAAAGGAATGAGATTTGAGTTAATTGGTGCTACAATAATGCATTATGCAACTAAATGGTTACAAGGATTGGTTAGTGAAACATCAATCACATTCGATGAAACCAGCAATTGCGGTATCAGTAATAGTAGTAGTAGTAGCGGCGGTAGTAGCTGGATCAAAGGCGATCGAGGACTTCATATGATTGTTTCTGGAAATATAGAAGAAACTTCAAGTCTTCAAGCAAAAGAACAAAGGATGATAATTGAGAGTCTCATAAGCATTATTCCTCCTCAAAAGGATACTGTTTCATGCACTTTTCTTCTAAGGCTTTTGAGAATGGCGATCATGTTAAAGGTCGCGCCTGCATTGGTTACTGAATTAGAGAAAAGAGTTGGAATGCAATTTGAGCAAGCTACACTTTCTGATCTTTTAATTCCTTGTTATAATAAAGGAGAAACAATGATGTATGATGTTGATCTTGTTTTGAGGCTACTTGAGCATTTTCTCGTACAAGAACAAACCGAAAGTTCTAGTCCTAAAAGACAATCTTTTTCTGAGAAACATTTGGGAAGTAACCTTAATGCTAAAGCAAGAGTAGCAAGGCTTGTTGACAGTTATCTTACTGAGGTTTCAAGAGATAGAAACCTTTCATTGACAAAGTTTCAAGTACTTGCTGAAGCTTTGCCTGAATCTGCTAGAACCTGTGATGATGGACTTTATAGAGCTATTGATTCCTATCTTAAGGTAATTATTTTTTGTTTCTAAGAAAAAATAAAATCAAAATTGTTTATTTATTTATTTACTTTTTCAATGATTTTATATCACCTGGAGGAATCCAACTCCAGGTGATATTTAGTAAGAGTCATAGTCAAATAATTCGCTATATTTAGTTTGGCAATCAAGCATGGTGAATCTTATTTTAAGTGGTCACATAATTCGCCATAGTCACATAATTCGCCACAGAAAACCGCAAATTGGTCCTTACTTGAAAAACATTAGGGTTAACTTGTATATCCATTAGTTTGGCATCGAGTAAATAAAAAAACAAAGAGCAAATCACCGATTTGTCCTTGAAATTGTAGAGGTTGTTGAATAATTTCAAAATAATTCTTGAAACTGAAGATTCTCGATGACATTAATTTCTTTCGAGTAATTTTAGTGACGAAATTGACTGACTCAAAAGAACTAATGTGGTCGAAGATTCACAACATCTTATAATTTTAAGAACAATTTTGGTGTCGCTCAAACCTTAGGATAAAAAATATATTGATGAGTAGGAATGTATGGTAGCTCAGCTTAATTTTTATTCAATTAGATTTCTTATCTGTGAAGTAATCTAACAGGCACATCCAACGCTTTCTGAACACGAAAGGAAGCGACTATGCCGCGTAATGGATTGTCAGAAACTCTCAATTGATGCATGCATGCATGCTGCACAAAATGAAAGGCTTCCACTAAGGGTAGTTGTGCAAGTCCTATTCGCCGAACAGGTAAAGATAAGTACTGCATTATCCAACCCTTCTCTTAAAGATGTTGAATCCTTTACTCAACCAATTGTTACAAACCGAAAAGCACTTCTCGAGGCGACACCGCAATCATTCCAAGAAGGATGGACATCTGCTAAAAAAGATGTCAACACACTAAAATTTGAGGTGGAGAGTGTGAAAGCAAAGTACTTGGAGCTTCAAAATGATATGGAAAATTTGCAGAAACAATTTGATAAGATGTTAAAGCAGAAACATACTTCAGCTTGGAGTAGTGGTTGGAAGAAATTGAGCAAACTTACAAAGATTACAAATGTACAACAAAATCATGATCAAGATGTTTCATCACCTCATAATATTGTTCCAGCAGCTGCAGAACATAACAGAAAGACTACTAGAAGATGGAGAAATTCAATATCTTGATTCCTAAATTGTAATTTGTCACCAAGTTAATCACTTTTTTCAAGTATGAATTCTATTGCCATTTTAATCACAAAAATGATTTTGCTTAAGTTTTATGTGTAATCTTCAAATATTTCCAATTTTATCCTCTTTGTTATCATTTCTAAGGAAAATATTCAACTAGTAAAAAGAGAGAATTATAGTTAGAGTAACGTTATTTGAACATTAAAACACTGACATTTTAACAACTGTATGTACTTATTTCTGTCTCGCTTACTTTTTACTATCTATATTTTACGCACATTTCAAAATTACGTGCATAAAACAGTTGAAAACAAATTTGGTGACAAATTATTTGTCCAATCATTATTTATTATGAGTATAAAATTTAGTAAAAAACCCTAATTCCAGAAGCAGGAGAAAAAAACATGATTTGATATTTGAACATAAAATCATGTCATCTTGCATAAATAAATATCTAATGATACAGTTGTCATGTGACATGACAAGAGGTTTCTACAAATTAGAAAAAGGACCAACTGACTATCATGGTAAGCTACCTACCATGCTTGATTAAAAACCAATCAACAACTTTGAAACTTATCATTGGGATCATTTTGACACTAATTATAACCAGGAAAACAGTGATCATGGATCATGATTTGTAGGCATTCAAATTGACATGAGGATTCTAATACTCCTATTACACAATTATACACAATCATCAATATCGAATATCGATCATTGATATGAGCTTGAACGACTCAAATTACACATTTACTTCTACTAAATCAATTTTAAAGATTTCGATCATTAATTTAGACTAGACGGCGGACACAAAGGGGATCGGTTTCCTTCAAAGTGCTTCATAATTGCAACTCATGTTTACTAATGGTTTTCTCCTTTTTTTTTATTCTTAAATTCAATTTATCTAGAAATTACCAAAATAAAGGTTTAATATTTTGCATGAAGCATCATTGTAGACTTGTAGTGCCCCTATTAGTAGCAAATTTCATTAAATCCACAGAATCAAACTGAGGCTTAGTTTTGTTAAAAAAAAAAAAAAAAAAACTTCCTTAGTCTTAAAATTAAGGCTTAAATATGTAAAAGGTCCCTGCACTTGGGGTCGTTTGATTTTCAGTCCCTACATATCAAAAACCTTTCAAATTTACCCTGCACTTTCAGTCAACTTTAAAAAAATCCTTGGGTTGAATTTTTTATGATGTGGCACATATTTTATCACATGTTAGTGTTGATTGGACTTAAATATTCATGACTCATTTAATTTTTTATGAATGGACCAAAATGCCCTTATAAAAAATCAGAAAACATCATCTTCCCCACAATCCATCATCTTCCCATCCCACAACAAACATCACCTCGCAATCATCATCAGTGCCACCATAAACCATATCAATACCACAAATCACCATATCCATCCATAACCCACAAAATTTCAATTTCAATCTCTAGCCTTCATCATAATCTCTTCTCCAATACCATTAATTACCTCACCAATAACACTAACCAAAATCACAGCAAGCAAAACAAGAAGAAAAGGGAACAAATCTGCCTCCGCCGTACAATAACACCACCACACAAGGCCTACTGGATTTTCAAGCAAAACAAAAACGAGTCAAATTCCTTCATGATTCTCAACAAAAAAAATCTATTCACCCTCTTTCCGTACAAAAAATCTATTTACCCTCTTTCCTGTACAAAAAATCTATTCACCCTCTTCATCGTCCTCGCCATCAGATCTGAAACACCACTGCGAACTATCAATTCTTCCAGTTGTTATTCCTTCGCCACAGAGGGAAAAGAAGAAAAATCGAATCCAGTTTGGTTGAGAAGGGATGAGTGCGAAGAAGTGACCACAGCGGTGAGAGTGGTTTTGTTGGAGGAGACCGAAGAAGATGAAGTTAGCTTGTAACAGAGGTGTAATCTCGTAATCTAGATATTTGTGGGCTTATGTTAACAGATTTGTGTTGATAGATCGAAGAAAAAAAATCATTATGTTGAAGGTGGTATGCTAGCAATAGATCGTGAATCGTGATGGTTTAGCAACATGATGTTTGGTTCATTACCTTGCCTAAAAATTCCACTTTTACTTAAAAGCAAGAAAATCAAATATGAAGATAACGATTTTGCATTGTTCACATGCTTCACCTTCCTTTGCAACATGTAGAGACAAACACATTTTGCCTAGTTGCTAACATTAAGGGCATTTGTGTCTATCCACGAAGTTTTGATATGAGTCAGCATGTTGGAAGCCTAGTCAAATGTGCCACATGTACAAAAACATGACACTTCATCAAAAAATTCAACCCAATGATTTTTATAAATTTGACTGAAAGTGTAGGACAAATTTAAAAGGTTTTTGAAATGTAGGGACTAAAATTCAAACGACCCTTAAGTGCAGGGACTTTTTGCATATTTAAGCCTAAAATTAATTCAAATTATGAGATGTTATTTTTTTCTTTAATTTTCACAAAGGGGATCGGTTTCCTTCAAAATGCTTCATAATTGCAAATGTTTGCTAATGAGACAACATAGACATTTTCTCCTTTTTTTTAATTCTAAAATTTCTCTTTTTTTTATTCTTAAATTCAATTTATCTAGAAATTACCTAAATAAAGGTTTAATATTTTGCATGAAGCATCATTGTAGACTTGTAGTGTCCCTATTAGTAGCAAATTTCATTAAATCTGTAGAATCAAACTGAGGCTTAGTTTTGTAAAAAAAAAAAGCTTCCAAAGATTTAAAATTAATTCAAATTATGAGATTTTTTTTTTCTTCTTTAATTTGCATAAAATTAAGTCAAATAGTAGTATACTATTTTTCTCTTTTTGAAATTGTGGATGTTAATAAAGGTTGAAGAGATGAAAGAAGTTAAAAAGATTCACTCTTTAATCTTTAAATTTGGTGTTTCATACCATTATTGCTTTTATGTCAACAAAATGTGGACATATGATAAAAAGCTAGCTAGAAGGCCAAAGTTGCTTACATAAGAATTGTTAGGGGCAGACTGAAAATTTGGGGGATCTTAGTTAAATAAATTAAAAGTTTCATTCATATATATATATATATATACTTCACTTTCAAAATAATGGATGCTAATCTAAGCAAATACCGCACAACACGATTTTTTATTATTTATTTTTTTCAAATTACTTTTTACATGCACCACTACTTTCTTTTTCTTTTTTTGGCTTTTCCACTCCTTTCTATTTGAACATGAAGTGTCCATAATATGAGTGATAACATCATCAATATTTTCTGCAAAAGGAATGTTACTTGATGTCATTAAATTTCGGAACTTTAATACTAGTGGTAAGTGGTATCATCAATATTTTAACAAGACTTCCTTCAGAATAACAAATTTTATAAAGTTTGAGAAAAATGAAAATATTAGACTCTTTGAAACAAAAATAAATAAATAATTATATTCAACTTTTATTCTACTCATTTAATTTATTTATTTTTGTCTCTAGACAAAGTAGTAAATACCACATAAAACTCACACATAATAGAAGATTTATGTTTCGAATATGAGACACCAAATATATCTGACTAAAAATTTTGGTGCCATATGTATTACATATAGTATAGTCTAGTGATTTTATTCCTTCCAAAACTTAGTATTTTATTAAAAAAAAAAAAAAAAAAAAGACTCAAAATAAGTATTGAACTTGTTCAGGTTAGGAAAATACAGTGTATAGTCCGAAGTGTTTAGAAGTTGAGAACATTTTCAAACACTATAGTAAAAATCTCGTAATTGTGAAAATTGAAATAACACGCATTAATATTGAATATGCGCATTAGAACGCACTATTCTTACTCGTTTGATCACACTAAGTTTCACTCTAAACTATAGCGCACTTGAATTAAGCGCATTGGAACATTCCAAGTTGAGAAGGTTTTCAAACAATCTACTTTGCTAATCTGAGTTTATCTTGTGAAGTTTTGATCAAGTGTAGAATCCATTTTCAAAAGAGGCCACAATTAAAATCCCTGTTTCTTGTGATTGATAGTTCCACTTCATCCATAAGTATTTATTGCATAGAGAGAATTAAGTGAGATGATATAAAAAAGGGTTTTTCTATCATGTGCAAAGTTGTACATGTTAAGAAGTTTAATATAGTAGGTTTGCATTGGAACTTGTACATTTTATATTAAAAGTATAATTTCTTTAAAAATCGTTGTTGTTTTCTATAAAAAATAGAGAATTAATTAGATAAAAAAGTAGTATTTGTTCAGATTTCTTATAAAGAACAAGATCAACTGATTAATAGCTTAACGTAGAAAAATAAAATTTATCAATTCGACCGCTGAATCATTTTGTTAATATCTTCATTAATTATGTACATTAAATTTCAAACAATTTGAATACCCAAAAATATGTTGTCAAATATTTACTTTCATTTACTTATCTTACAAAGAATATTTCCTTTCATTTAAGTATATAAGAAAACAGAGGAAATTGGGAAACATGGATTTCTAATAAAATGATTTACAACAACATATCATACACACGAAGATACGTAGAAAATGTGAGACCATTGCCCCAACATTGACACTCCAATTATTCATACAATCACTCATGCATAATAGCATCATGAAAATGAAACCTGGAATAGATTACTCAACAGACACAGTGACACACACACACAATAACAACGTAGAAAATGGAATTGCCTATCATTCCACCCACACAATACGTAAAACAAAGTAACCTTAAACAACAATTGATGATATTGCTATTCAACAAAAAGGGACCCATCAACTCATGATGAAATGAAACACCACGCTCCCTAACATCAGAAACTTTCTTGTGCCACTTTGAAGAGAGGACAAAAGCATAAAATCCTGAATCAAAAGGAGGGTGGAAAGTGGGACCCCAGGTTACCTAACACGCATGCATATAATCACAAACAAATTTCAACACTTCTTTAGGGAAATAAAGAAAGTGTCATCATTTACAGCACAACCATCCACTAACCATTCCTTCCTGTCTATTCAATCTATGTGACCTTTTATCTCCCAAAGCTTTAAAGTTTTGGTCAACAATCACAAATCCCATTTTTCTTCTTTTACATTTTACAGTGCCAAAGTGCAGTACTTAAAGTTCTGATATATTTTGCTGCTTTTGCACCTTTATTTCTAAATCATAAATATACATTGAGAATGAGAATAACAGAAGAAACCATGCTAAGTTCAGACTTACCATGCAACAAAGCTAAGAACCAAACGAATTCTGCCTTTTCGACGACATATAATTTAGTGATATTTCACCCCATGCATACCACTTTGGGACATCAACGATTTTAAGTAATCAATAGTTTCATCGATGACTAACAGTGGATGCTTACCTTTTGCTCCAGGAGTTAAGTTCTCGAGAATTCTCAATGTTTCACGGATTTTATCCCTTTTCAGCTGAATATCACCAGCCGCTGAATTATCTTCTTCAGTTTGCCTGGCATAATACATTTCGCAACCAGAATACTTTGATTCAGCATCACTGGAAAAGTCGCATGGTTTATTTAGTCTTACTGAACTAGCACTGTCCACAGGCAGTGGTAATCTTGTGTACCTACCGTCAATTAACTTATGTCTTTTGTTTGGCCAATCAGAGCTAGCAACATTCTCCTTTGTGTCCTTGATTTGTTCTTGTATCAAATAAGTCATTTGATTAGCCAATGGAGAATGGCCTGTGCTTGTTACCTCATCGTCATCGTCGTCATCAGAATCACAATCATCAGAACATAGCAATGCATTGATTTCTTCAGTGTCTTCGTGCATTTCACTTTCTTCGTTAACTATGTGATCCTGGTATGACTCTTCAGGCGAACTGCATTTCGGAAAATGTTTGTGACCAAAATTATTTGCCTGTCCATCCAGATTTACATCACATGCTTGAGCGAATTGCGTAGTAACAATTGGACTCTGAACAAGTGAGAAGATAGGACTATAAAACAACCTTGTCTTATTGCCAGACTGGTCAAAAATAATAAACTTCTTCTGCAAAGATGCAGGATTTGTGTTTTGCATAGCCCCACTAGCATGTGATTCTTTCAAACATGGTTCTTGTTTGGGATCCTGAAGGAACCCTTGGACTTCATTGGTTTGACCAGTCTGCAGGCTTGGGGTAGCAAGAGTCTTGAATCCCGGAAATGCACCGACAGAAGGAAAAGTGCGTGCACTAGGGTTCAGATTTGCCGAATGACCACCCATAATAGGATCAGGCAACGTGCCATCGCAATTCAAATAATGTGATGGCCAAGCCACATGCTGTGGACAAGGCCAAGACTCATGGGCCTTAACCATCCAACCCAAAAGATGATCCGAAAGAACAATAGAATCAATCACTCAACGCTTGGGTTCTTGGATATGGGATCTTCAATAACTTGCTGCTTCTCTTCGGAACAAATTACAGAAAAAGAAAACTACAAATTCCAGCTTTAAGAAAAAATAAATGTAGAGCAGTTATGTGATAGGCTTAAGCAATTGACGGAAGTACTCAGCCTGCAAAGAATTCGAAGATAACATTCATCACACACGAGCTAATAAAATCATCACACGACTATTAACAAACAAGCTTTCATTAAACAGTAACCTAAATAATCATGTTAAGAGTTACAAAGGAAAGAAACAAAAATTGGAAAACACTGAATTAGCAACACGATACTGACCTGACAATCATGTAACGGTTGAAAGCATGCTATCACTCTAACAATAATTGTTGGTTCACCTTCAACGCCATTCCAATGTTTCAATGCCCGGAATCTTGTCTGACTCGCTGCTTTCCCTACCATAACTACTTTTGGTCCTCACTACACTAGCTATTCAGTCAATCTAAATTGCACGCACCAAAAGAATGATGATCTACAGAATAACTCTACAGTATAAGTTCAAGCGTACAACTTGGCGGTATACATCAACTAAAAGACCCAACCAACGCATGCTGATTTGTTCCTTTATTATTAGTTGAGGTTGAGATGTCCAGAATTACTTAGAACTTCACACAGATGTTATGCCCTCCACAAATTTTCCTGAAACAATTTTGTATCAAACAAAAAAAAATCAATTTTACAAATAATAATAAATTGCCAAATAAAAATAATGATTTAAAAAAGGTAAAAGAAAGCAAAAAACCCCCAAAATTTAAGAAAACACTAATAACTAATATGAGGTTTTAAAACCGCAATTAGGTGAAATTGCAGTCAAATACGACTGTAACCCCAATTGCGGTGGTGTAAACGTAAAAAAATCTAACATTGTGGCTCCAATTGCACGCGCAGACCAAATTTTAAAACATTGATGACAGTAGAAAAAGCTCATTTCAGCATCCAAAACAAAGATGATTATGAAGCTCACTTAGCAAGTAAGATTATTGCTCAGTTACTTAATTTAGTTCCATGGAATTCCTAGTTTTTTTTACTTAATAATAATAATAATAATAACAAAAAAATCATTAGCAAGAAAATAAATAAATATATAAAAAGATTAAATTACTCGACAATTCTGAAATTTGATGGCAACAAACCAAAGTACATAAAATTAACAGCAAGATAATCTCGAGATTAAAAAAGATAATAACAATATGTTTGAATTCCAAACCACACCCATGATTTCTAATTCCTAATTGATAACCCCCAATCACTTAAAGCGTTCAATTTTAACATGATTTGTACTATAATTACCCAATTAAGAAGAAAAAAAGGGATCAAATGAATTGAAAATACTTACAGATGGATTGTAGGTGGTGAGATTAGGGTTGGAAAAGTGAGAAGAAGAACGAAAGGAAATAGAGAGTGTACAGTGACGAAGTGTGCGTGCGTGCAAGTAGAAGAAGAGGATTCTAAGAAAATATGGAAAAGAAAGAGGTACTGGAGGTTGAGCATGCGCACACTATATACACGACTAAATCTTCCGCATTTTCTTACTATTCATTTGTGGCCTAAATCACGCTTGCGATAATAAAAAATGTACTTTCTTGTAAAATTAATTTTGATGGAATTGATTTCGATAAAAATTAATTTAAAGATAAAATAATTTATGTTTTGATATATTAATATAAAAGTAAGTGAAAAAAAAAATTTAAATGTAAAAATTGATTCTAAAATAGTAAGTTACGATTTATAGTTTTAAGTATAATCAATTATGAAGGTAAAAAAAAATAAAAATTATGAAGGTAAAATCAATTCAACCAAACGAGCTAGAATTTCTGCCTCCTTTAGAATTGAAATTAAACATACATTAAATTGATCATATAAAATAGAATTTAGACTAAAATGAATAATAAATGTAATGAACTATTTCTAAAGAATAGCAAGAATAGAGAAGAATGAGAGAAAGAGATAAGAGAAATGAATAGACTCTTGTATTATTCCATTCAAGGTGTACATTACATTGTAACATAGGTTCTATTTATAGGATAATATATTGGGCCAAAGACATGGGCCAAAATCTAGTGGACATCTATTAATTGGAAGTATTCATAACACTCCCCCTTAGATGTCCATTAAGGATATGCCTCGTTAAAACCTTACTAGAGAAAAACCCTTTTTGGGAAAAAATTCTAGTGAAGGAAAAAGAGTACAATCCTTTGTGTTTGAACTGCCTCATTAAAAACCTTACCAGGAAAACCCGATGGGACAAAACCATGGTAAAGGGAAAAAGAGTGCATAACACAATTATATCTCCCCCTCATAAAATCAATTATATATGAGACGAAGAAGCTCGATTAATCTTCAATATAGTTGATCAAAAGCTTTACTTAACAATGATTTTGTAGAAAGATCTGATGTATCTCCTTTGGTATACTCTTCTTTGAATTAGCCGTTGATGCAATACTATATTCTTCAAGTTTTTTGTATGTGTAGAATCACAATCTTCAACAAAATCACATTCTTAACTTCCTTGATGTAGTGTTAAAACTTTCATATAATTGGACGATATTGTTGTATCTCTAAGATACAAATTATATGTTTAACTTTGTTCCAATATTTTGAGTTTGTTGATATTGACAAAATACCACAACATGCATAATTGACAAAATGCAATAGTACCCTCAATATGGTACTTCAAGACAAATTCAAGTAAGTCATCATTTTCTCGAAACGTGTAATAATCTTTGTTCACATCAAGTGACATATACACAGAACCTCATTGAAATACTAAGTTTGCAATTTCAAACAAACTTTGATCATCCAACATATTTCATTTCAAACTTTTCTTTAATCAATAGATTTCAAGAGCTCTTCAGGAGTTCTGATCAAGTTTATATTATCATAATAAAAAAATCAATTGTAACAATTTCATAATAATGGACAAATGTTGTCATCCTCATATTTCTCATTTGGAAATATTCACTGAAATTATTATACAATATGCATTTTGATTGTATGCATACACAAAGAGACTTATTCACCTTATTACATCTCTTCAATAGTTTGAATTATACGTCTAATTGAAATTAAATCCTTCAAGGAGTTTCATGTAATTCGATCACTAAAAACAAGTGAACCATATAAATATATCGTAACACATTTTTCAAATAAATTGAGTCATTTTGTGTTACTAAACTTAATCAAGTAAGAAAAATATTTTGATTTCACTTCATATGAATATGTCTCATTTCACTTGAATATGAAGGCTCACATATGCCTTATTGAATTTATACCTTCGGGGGATAGACTTCAAGTCTAAAACCACTATATTTTGCAAATGAATTGCTTCTTTGTGTTTTGGTAAACCACACACTTAGTTTGGATTCAATGTTTTCGCACTTATAATTTTTAGTGCTACTATATTTGTCGACATTTTTTCGAGTTCTTGGTTCCTTATTTTAACTGGTAGAGATATAATCAATTGAGATCTCTTTCTATCATAAATGACAGGTACCTGAACCTCTTCAGGAGGTATAAAAACATTTTGCAATCTCTACACTTTTCATGATAGTTTTCTTCACCAACAAGACCATCTTCCTTCTCTAAAGTTTATCTTTGGAACCAAGTTTTAGGCATGCCTTATAGTCTAATAAAATTTCAATAGAGAAGGACATTGCAGCATTAAGGAATTTAGAAATCCCTTTTAGGTCAGAGATTAATGCATATTTTGAACTTCAGGTTCATATTATTGTGTGCGACTATATGTATGCATTCTATACAAATTTTTTAGAGCTGCTTAATTTATTTTTTCTCCCCCTAATGCCAATAAGTAAAAACACGATATGAAATATCTTACGGTAAAGACTCAAATTCATCACATAATCTCAGTTTTCTTGTAGTTTCATATAATGGTGTCTGCTGGACAATGAAGAACATATAATTCACATAAAAATTCTTAGATGAGAGATATTAGGTTCCTGAACATGAACCAATTGTAATGGGGAGAATTTTAATGATTCATTGGCTTGATGCACATAGATGTTGCTATTAGCAAAATAAAATGTCCAATTTAGGACCTTTGTTTCATGATAATTGGCTGGCTATAAATATGAAGCATATAGCTAAATATCTTTTCCAGACCACTCTAAATATGAACATGTGCAACTCGACATTCAAAATCATGTCCCACACCAACTTGATCAAGGTTGGTGACATTTACTTGGACATTTAGTCGATGCATCGATAAACTTATATAATATTCATGTGGCCACAAACTATTAGATATATGCACATGTATCACATCAAATAATGGGAAATTCAAACCCTTTATTTTGTCTTTTGTTGGCTTTGAGAACAACATCTGATAATTCATTTCAATGAAGAATGTTCATACTCTTCGATTGCATCATAAGACTCGGGATGGTCTAACCGGTCATGCCAATTATATTCGGGTTTCCAAATGTAAAGCAATGATACTTCAATATTTCAAATAATATTTTCTCGCAATTTGAATCCTTCAGGGATTTTCATATTTCCTCATTTTATCTTCATACTTTGATGTCAATAGTTAGAAAAAATAAGAGAGTCTTTAAATCACACTTGAATTCTCAATATTCTCCCCCTCAAGTTTGATTTTCACCATATCATCATAAACATTGCTTTAGGATTTCATAGATCTCTTCCGGAGAATCACCATACAATTTCGTATACATCTTCATGTCCTTCTGGGACAATTTAATCATACTTTAATAAAATGTCACAACTTGATAAATTACATCACACTATGGCTCTTCTGGGCTCATAGTATATAACTCAATAAATCTCTATGAGCACTTGAGGAATATAATGCATTGATCTTAATATTTACTAGAATTCTTTCGGATAACAATATCTTAGCTCTTTTAGAGCCTTCAATCATTTTTCAATGCCATATATGATGCACACATTTGATTCTTTTATTGTCAAAGATAAGGAATATAATTTACTTTTAACTATTGTGTGCATTGTTGCACAATCAGCGAGATAAATATTTTCTCTATGACAATCAATAGTCATAGCTAAACAAATATTATAGTTTGAGCATCAAATTATCTAATACATTTCAATGCTTACGGTCTTTCTTTTTGCAACTATTTATGAATCTTCTTGATTCATAGCTATATTGTATCATACTATGGTCTTCAGAACACATAGTTTATTTGAATTTTCTAGTGAGAAGTCGAGTTTTTTAAAATTAACACGGCCATGACTATTATCATGACCATGACCATGATTTTATCCATGATGATCGTGTGTTGCTACATTCACTTCTGGGAATGGAGTAACATCGGTAGGTCGAACCTTATTCACTTCCGGGAATAATTTTTCACTCATTTCTCATTGATACGAAAGATTAACTCTTCTGGAGCCTTTAATAATTTTGTAAAATGTTATTAACTTTAATTTCTTCCAAAAGAGAGAAATGTTTCTTTTAGAATTCACCTACTACCGTTACTTCTCGTTACTTGACAATTATTACAAGAGATAATTATCATGAAGATGTATAATAACTAGTGGTTTCAATTTATTTAATAGGTATAAAAAACAATAATTTTTTAACAATTGAATGATTGAATAAAAATCAATTATGTAACCGAAACATAAAGTTCAAAGTTAAACATGACTAACAATCCTACAAAATGGAATAACTATGTTATTATCTACTTGTTTAATTTTATTTTATTTTTATTGTTATTTTTAAAATCGTAACATCCAACAATTAGTAACATACAACAATTAAGTGCTATTTACTACAATGATGTAGTAATTTGAGTGCAACACTTTTTGTTTAGATAAGCATACCAAACACAGTAAAAAAAAAATTCCAATTATTTTTTATTAATACTAATATAATGTAGCTTACTGAAAGCTTATAATACAAATTAAATAACGTACTGAAAATTGGTGTAAGAATGAAATTAATTAGTAACTTATGAAAATAAATTGGCATATTATTATGTATAGTAACTTTTGATTATAGGTTAATTGTAATGATACACATTATGCATATTATTATTATGTATAGGTCTCGTTAATACAAATTCAAATTATTTATCAACATGGTATGTATAGATCATGAGCAATACACATGGATTATAGTAATAATATAGAAAATTGGTGCATGATTAATCATATTGTAAAACATGAATTATAGTCATGTTTAATCATTATTATAGTAAATAAATAAATTCAATAAAAAAATTATAAATTGTTAAGACTCTAAATAAATTTGACAAAGCTATTATAAGATTTTCCACATTTTTTTTCTTTAGTTTTTCATGAACTATGTTTAAAGAATTATTCATGAACTAACTTTTTTTTTCTTTAGTTCTTCGGGAACTATATTAAAATTGATCTTCATCAACAATAAAAAATTACTATTTGAACAATCCTTCGAGGTTGGTTTAATGTTGAATTCTTCTGTAATTTAACAAAATTAGATATGATTAATTTATAATGTACAAATAATTCTTTGTGCAATCCATCATAGATGCATGACTATTGAAATTCTTCCAGAATTCATGATGATACTTCGTAAGTTCTTCAGGAACTTATATTAGCTAGCGAATTCTTTCGGAATTCATGATGGAAAAAATTGAGTTTTATAAGTTCTTCAGGAACTTCTAGAATTCATAATAAAAATTGAAATTTTCCAAAGTTCTTCGGGAACTAGAATATTGAATTATTCTGAAATTCATAAAAATTGATATTTTTCAAGTTCTTCAGGAACTAGACCATTCAATTCTTCTGGAATTCAGAATAGATAAAAGTTTAGTTTTCTAAGGTCTTCAAGAACTAAATTTGTTGAATTCTTTAGGAATTCATAAATTCAATTTCTTAGTTCTTCGGGAACTAATATTATTGAATTCTTCTGGAATTCATAGACTAAATTTCTAAGTTCTTTAGGAACTAAAAATATTGAATTCTTTGAGAATTCATAAATTAAATTTCGAAGTTCTTCGGGAACTTCAAAATATCTTTTGCAATCCTTCAGGGATGCACAAATATATTAATTTCGGGAACTTTGAAATATCTTTTGCAATCCTTCAGGGATGCACAAATATATTAATTTTGAATTTGCATTGGTTTGAATATTATATATACATTACGATTTGATACTTATACTGATTCATTGTGAAATTGGTTAGTTTCAAAATTTCTTAATTCAACATTACATAGCAGCAAGATTATGATGACATAAAATAAAGGCTTAAATGCACTTTTGATCCCCCTATTTTGATATTTTTGAACTTTTGATCCCTCTATTTTAAAATTCAACTTTTTGGTCCCCCAATTATCAAAATCAACATATTTTTTGGTCCCCTTCTATTTGAATGGGGTGTCACTTAGGTGGCATCAATAAATTGGACACTTATTTTTTATGTAATTATTATTTATTTTCATTATAAATTAAAATATTAAATCGAAAACCCAAAAAAACCAGCTGAAAAATCGAAAATCGACCGAAAACTCAAAAAACATCCAAAAATCCTAAAATCGGCCGAAAACCCAAAAATCACCTGAAAACCCAAAAATCGGCCGAAAACACACGAAAAACCTAAAATCGGTCAAAAGCCCAAAAAAAAAACCCCGAAAATTGGCCGAAAACCCAAAAAACACTCAAAAAGCCTAAACCGGCCGAAAACCCAAAAAATGGCTGAAAAACCGAAAATCGGTTGAAAACCCAAAAAACACACGAATACCCGAAAATCGGCTATTTTGGGCTATTATGGACTGTTTTCAACCGATTTATGGATTTTCGGCCGATTTTTTTAGTTTGCAGCTGTTTTTTGGGTTTTCAGTCAAATTTAAGATTTTCTAGTGTTTTTTGGGTTTCGGGCCGATTTTTGGTTTTTCGGCCGATTTTTTAGTTTTCGGCCGATTTTAGGATTTTCTGGCGTTTTTTGGATTTTCGTTCGATTTTTGATTTTTTAGCCGGTTTTTTTTTTGGGTTTTCGGGTTAATATTTTAATTTATAAAGAAAAAAAATAATAATAATATTAATTTAAATGATAATTACATGAAAAACAAGTGTTCAATTCATTGATGCCACCTAAGTGACACACCATTCAAATAGAAGGGGGACAAAAAAATATGTTGATTTTGATAATTGGGGGACCAAAAAGTTGAATTTTAAAATAGGGGGGCCAAAAGTTCAAAAATATCAAAATAGGGGGACCAAAAGTGCATTTAAGCCTAAAATAAATTTGAATGAAAAGAGATTATGCGTTCATACCTTTGCAAATAATTTGGTAGAGTCTCGTGTTGATAACATGTTATGAACTATTTCTAAAGAATAGCAAGAATAGAGAAGAAGGAGAGAAAGAGATAAGAGAAATGAATAAACTCTTGTATTATTCCTTTTAAGGTGTACATTACATTGTAACATAGGTTCTATTTATATGACAATATATTGGGCCAAAGACATGGGCCAAAACCTAGTGAACATCTACTAATTGGAAGTATTCATAACAATAAAAAATATTTGCGGATCTATTTACAATTTTAAGACTAAAGTGACTCGAGACTAAAGTGTATGCATTTGAAGACTAAAATCATATAGTATAGTTCATTTTTTTTGGGTTATATTAATGGGGAGATACTAGTTAAGAAGAAAAAAATATATTAATCAGACAAAAAAAAAATATAACTTCAACGGATTAATTAATACACAATTTTTAACAATATAATTTAGGGTTAAATATGTTTTTAGTCCCTACTTTTATGTGAGTTTCGACTTTTAGTCCCTACATTTTTTTAATTATATTTTTAGTCCCTATATTTTTGCCGTTTGCATTTTTAATCCCTACCGTCAATTTTCTGTGACTTGGATAACAAAATCAGCCACATAGGATGACACATAGATGTAACGCCATTCGATGCAAATGTTATTATAGTCAATTTAAGTTATCCTATGTGGTCAATTATGTCATCCTAGTTATAAAAAATTGACTAAAAATATAATAAAAAAATGTAGGGACTAAAAATATAATTAAAAAAATATAAGGACTAAAACTCGAAACTCACATAAAAGTAGGGACTAAAAACATATTTAACCCTATAATTTATTATCTTTTTTATATTAACACTTTCCTTATTTTCAGTTTTTACCCTTCTTTCTTGTTTCTTTTTTTTTTTATTAAATAATAGATTAATTGACAAAAAAAATGGTCTTAGATGAAGTGACAATCCACTTAAATTAAAGTTACATACAACCGTGAGGTCCCGAGTTCGAACCCGGGTCAAAACATCTGGCGTAACAATTTCGGCATTTGCTATTTGAGGTAAGACTTCTAGACAAAAAAAATTATAACAATTAATCTAAAAAATATTTTTTTCCATATTTTTAACTTATATTAACACTTTCCTTACTTTCCTTATATTAACACTTTCCTTATTTTGTTCCTACGAACATAACTTACTATAGTTTCTTATTGATTGTCATTATGAAATTATGTTAAACAAAAGATGTATGTTCATTAAACTCTATTTTTATCTATATTAATTGTTATAAAATATATATTTTTTGTCAATTAACCTAATATGCTCACATAGACAAGATTTTTACATTCCACTAACCGAGTTCTAATAATATATTTCTTCTCTATTTGTAAGTTTTTTTTTTACATTTTGGTCATACACTCTATTTACTCATGCCAAAATTTTAAGATGAAAGATAAAACCTCTTATCAAAGCATACCAACTAACACTATATTTCTAACAAAATTTACACTAACATAAAATAAAATACCATCTAATAATATTCGAGTTAGTATAATATTTTTGCTTATAACTGACACAACAATGTTTCTTGAGAAAAAATGAAAAGTAAAAACATTTGTACATGTTTTAAAAGACAAAGATATAAGCAGGAAAAAAATAATAATGACTAAAGAGTGCCGATAACATATACAATTATGATGGGTATTTGCAAGCCCCGCTAGTACCTTTGGAGAAAGGTAAATGTAAATATCTTTATAAACGTTTTTTGAGCCCTAAGATCTTCTCTGTGTTAGACTGAGACATCATCCTTTTAGCCTAAATTTTACTTATAAAAAAACAAACTATGATGGGCATTTAAATATCCGTAAGCTATGAATAAAAGCATTAGAATTGTTCCCACACGTGAACCTAACTCAGTTGTTAGGATATTTACACGTAAAGTGTAGGACCGGAGTTCGAACCCTGGTATGACCATTTATTCATCTTTAAGAGATGAAATTCTAGCCACTATACTACCTGACAAAAAAAAATCCACACGGATTTATATATCATGCGTAGTGTATATTCAATAACACTTACATTTACCTCTTTCAAAGGGTTAGTAGGATTGTTTATTTATTTTTAATTATCATTTTAAAATTACTGTAATATAATGAGTAAGCGTGTCACTATATATTGTATTTCTAGTCAAATATTTATCCCAGTATACAAGTTGGGTTAGAAGCAACTAGATAGGATAAGAAAATTGTTTTTGAAAAATATTTCACATTTATTATTCGACATGTCTTGGATAATATTACCTCTGTTGGAAAAAATACTGATATATTATAAAATTATATTTTTTTTACTTAGATTTGAATCCAAAATCTCACGTGAATTTTTGTAGTGTTTTACACATGAACAAAAATGAAAAGAAAAAAAAATAAAGGTGACAAGTTTGCTTAAAACTGAGTTGATGTTTTTTGACTTAAAAATTGAATTGATTTTGGTGGCCCTGATTAATTAATTGGCGATTATCAAAGCATGAGTATATACTTATCATACGGTTGAATATTCATAATAATACTTAAAATAATTATGATGACAATAACATTGGTGAAACTTAAACATCAGTTCACAAGAGACATATACATGTGCCATTGACTCACATATAATTTAGTATACTCATTAGAAACCTAATTTGTTGTTAATTAGCAATAGTAACATTTTTTTTTTGAAATTCAACAAACCAAAGGGCCCAATTGCCCCCACTTAAAGCAAATACATTAGCACGAGGTACATGGAATGAATCATGTAATACATCTGACAATAAAAAGAAAGATAGAATTATTATGCAAAAATGGTGGATCCATCAATTGCAATAACCATTTTAAACCCACTAACTACAATCATACAATCTAATATATTACACCCGTGCATATAAAAAGAAGAAGAAAAAGACCCAAAATTTAAAAGAGACCAATAATTTATGTATAATATGTAAATAATTAGTAGTATATGCATATGGTGCTATGTTACAACATTTTTGCTTAGAGTGGAAGTGGACACAAACAACAAATACCAAAAATGTATGATGAGGTCTTCCCTTTCGGTTACAACTAATACCAAAGTGCGGTTGGATTTCAGAGACTAAATGCTAGAATTCAGGGATTCCCTTTAACCCTTTTATCATAAGAAATATTCACTAATGGAGTTCATTGCTTTCTTATTATATTTCTTTATTTATAAAAGGCAAAGGTAATAAAATAAATGCATTTCCTTTTGGCTCTCAACAAATTTTCCTTTCAATGAGCTTTTTTTTTTTTTTTTTTTTTTGGTTTTCACCACCAGTTGAATCTGATTCGGGGGTCAGTTCTGGCATCAAGTGGTTCCAGCCCCCTTCCGATCGCAGTTGCGGGGGATCGAACCGTGGTCCTCCCTACCAAGTTCAGCGCCAATCACCACCGAACCAACTAACGATTGGTCCTTTCAATGAGCTTTATCGGAGACACCAAGAGTTTGGCTTTGTCCACAAAATAAAATTGTGGGTGAAATATATTATATGAATTGTATATGTTTATTTTTATTATATTTCTCTTGCTTTTTATTTTGACAACTGAGACATATTTTGAAAATACACAAAAATTAAAGGACACCTTATAATAGAATTTTGATGTCGTATTTATATAAGTATATACTAATACAAAATCTTCTTTGTGTTGAAATGCACCATCTAAACCCAAATTTTTGGATGTTTATAGGAGTTCGAATTTTGATTGGACTTATCTTTTGTAATATTTTACTTGTCTCTAACCGAATTTCTTATCACGAGAATAATTTCTCCTAAAAATTTAAAGGTTAAAACTAAACAAAAAAAATTCCAAAATTTAGCAGTATATATGATTGAAATATCGGAAATAGTGATCCTCTATGAAATAAGTGAGCCTTTTTATATATATAAAATAGAGGGTCTAAGCCCCAAAAATGAACTATTACAAGGAAATTAACTTGGAGACATTCCTCCCGATCATATCCGCAACATATAAATGACTAATTTATGCCGTACAAGACTCATAAAATATCACATCCTATATGTGCTAATTAGGGTTAGAAACAGGCCAGGTCAGACTTTGACAGGCCTGAGTCTGGCCTACGGCCTATTAAATATTGAATTTTGCTATTGAGGCCCCCCTAGTTGCTCCAAAGCCCCCCTAAAATCCCAAAATATCCCTGAGGACATGATCAAAATTTTTGTTGTCTAGGCAACGAAATCCAAATATATTGTTGCCTGCAGGACGAAGGCGCGTTCCTGATCTAATTTACTTGAAATTCGTTGTCTAGCCAACGAAATAAGCGTAATTGTCACTTAAGTGACGAAACACATAGTTTCGTTGTCTATCTTACGAACACGCGTGGTTTCGTTGGATAGACAACAAAAATAGGTGATATCAGAAACGGAGGAAACGATTCCCCAATCACTACAGTAAATCTAAGCAACGATTGGGAAAGGGTTTAGGGGCGATTTTCATTGCGATTTTGATCGATTTTGCATCCAATCATTGAATAGTACTCGATTTACATCAAAGGAAGCGTGGAACTAAGGTTTTGGAGGTTGTGAAGAACTTTGTCACTTAGGCAACGAAAATCAAGTAAGAATCCCTTTGATTTTGTGCATTTTCGTTGATTTAGCTTGTTTGATTTTGATTATAACAGTCAATTGCATGAATTTAATTTGTTGATGAATTTAATTTAGGGATTTTGATTTGGAGATTTAGGGTTTATGTGTTGGATTGGGAATTTAGGGTTTGTGTTAACAAAATCATTGTCCAATATTGTTGATTATATTTTGTTGATAAATTAAATTCATTGTTGATTAAGTTAGATGTTGCTTAGAATTTGGATTGATCATAATTGATGATGTTGCGTTTTGCTTGATGTTGATATGATAAGAATTAGGGTATAACATTGATAATGTTGTTAATTGATCATAATTGATGATGATAAAAATTAGATTAAATTTAGTAGTTTAGTTGATGATTAAATATGATGTTTTGAATTTAGCTGATGATGATGATATAATAATGTTGCTGGAAAAATGGATGAAGTTACTCGTAAAAGAGCGGGTAGGGATAGTGTTGCCCATAGCTCGGCCCGTAGGGAGAGAGAGCGTGCCCTAGCACAGACAAGTGGCTCAAAATGGACAGGTGGTAGAATGAAGGAAGTTTCTTCTACTGCGGAAAATCATCCCGATCCGATGCCCGATCATGAGACTACTTTAGAGACGGAGCACAAGGTGGATGTTGAGGAGGATGATTTTGACGAGGCGGAGGTTGAGGAGAATGATATGGAGGAGGGAGAGGAGGAGCAGGAAGATGAGGATGAGGATGGTGATGGTGGAGATCATGAGGAGGAGCGGGAGGATGACTTTGACGAACGGACGCCGTCTCCTCCGAAGAAACCTACTAGGAGGACATAGCGTAGAAAAAGGCCCGTAATGACTAAGGGATATAGGGTGCCACCAATTGACGCACCGGAGGGGGGATACCCGGGTGGCCCAAGTGATCTGACAGTTTTGCCTGGATTTGGCAAGCATATTGCCAACTTTTTGTGGTTGTGACAGGTAATTTTTCAACAAATAGCAAACATTAATTTTCTTAATTTGTTTGTTTGGATTTGTGTTTTGTTTTTCAATTCAATTGTGGAACTAGTTAATGAATGAATGAGTCATATATAAGGTTTTGTTGTGATGAGAATGAGAAATAAAAATAAACTACGGGCATTAGAAATAAATTAAGAAAATTACTATATGCGTTCTTTTTTTTAAAAATATGTGTTATGTGTGTTGATTATGATACATGCGTTATTGTTTAACTTAATTTTTAATTTGTTAAATTAAATTTTTATGTATGCCTTAATTCGTTAACATTAATATGCGTTATTTTTTATATATGCAATATCTGTTGCGATATTTGAGGTGCATGAACAACGGCAAAAAAATTAATGACTTCGAGGTGCCCGGAGAAAACTTGCGTTGGTTTTGGGATCCGGTAAATGCAAGTGGATTGACACCCCTGTTGAAGACAAACTACGACAACGTCGATTGAGGTGTACTGACTGCATTCTCAGAGAGGTGGAAACCAGAGACCGGCACCTTCCATATACCGGTCGGGGAGGTGACCATCACTTTGGACGATGTTGCGTCCTTGCTGCACATTCCGATTCGTGGTAAGATGCTTAACCACGAATCCACTGCATGCACGAAGGCTGAAGGAGCAGATATGTGTGAGGAGTACCTCAACTTCGGGAAGGCGGATTGCATGGATGAATTCTTTAAGATGAAGGGAGCGCATATTGGATTTCCTAAGCTTTTGCAGTTATACTTCGACAACCTCAACCTTGCTCGGAAGGCAGAGAGTGATAAGGACCCGGAGGACACCGTGCTGTAATATAGGGAATGCACGGTCAGATGCTTTCTGCTGTACTTGCTTGGTAGGACACTGTTCACCAACAAAAGTACGCGGTATCTGGATGTGATTTTTCTCACATACTTGCAAGACCTGGCTGTGCTGCACACATGGAATTGGGGTGCCTCAGGACTCGCTTATCTGTTCAACTAATTGAATAAGCAAACCAGGCATAAGAGTGGAAACAACGGCGGTTACAATTGCCTTTTTCAGGTAAATATTTAAATTAATATTTTAGTTCTTGTTTTCATTTAATTTACTATTTTTGCGTAATAAATTAATATGGTTGTCATCGTATAATTTATTTATTTTCCGTTATAATTCATTATCGCTGATAATATGTTTTTGATTGAATTTGTTTATTTTGCACAGGCTTGGGTTCATGCACATTTCCCTAGATTTGGGACATATGTTTTGAACAGAAAATTCCAGCCACATTTTCCCTTGGCTGCAAAATTTCAACCGTTGAAAGGGGGTGTGCAACCGGATGAAACAAGGTTGACGTTGGATCGGATGGAGCACGACGACATCGTGTGGCAACCATATGAGGCTCGTCGCCATGTCAAGCCGTTTGAAGATGCAAGTTGGTATTCGGGCTGGATTATGTGTGGAACGTCAATGATTTCCCCACATTTGTCTGAACGTGCCCTCCGGCAATATGGACATGTTCAGTCAATACTGAGAGCTCCGTACATATCTGCAAAGGTGAAAATGAACAGATTCACAATTGATCACGCCTTTCATAATATGTTGACTGAGAATTATGTGACGGAGGAAATGCGGGGTCCAAGATCCACACATGGATTTGAAGCCGACCCTGGATATATTGTGTGGTTCTTCAAAGTCTCGTATCCAAAGATTAATGCACCATGCATGGGCAGTCCTCCACGGCCGGCGAATCTTGAAGTGTTGATTGAGGAGGACAACAAGGATTCGAAGTTGGATGTGTTTGAAATTTGTCGGAAAGTGCGGACGGAGGTGTTGGAAAAATTGGAGGATGACATGACTTTGGAGGAGGCTAAAGCATTATTGAAAAAAGTGTATGCTGATTTGGAGCCAATCACGAGTTACTCGGTGCGGCGCAAGAGGAAGAAAGACGGTGAAGGAAGGAGGCGAAAGAAGAAGAAAAACAATGACGTCGGACCAAGCTCTCAAGCCTAGAGTCTCGTCGTTGTTTATTTTGTTTTTGTTAATTTGGTGTTGTTTGTTCGTACTTATAGTTTTTGAACTTGATTTTGTAATAATGGTACTTTATTAATCAACAATATAAATGCGTTTTGTAATTTTAATTTGTACTTTTAATTTTCGTAATTAAGTTGAGAAATGTATATTCAAATTATATGAACAGGTCTGTTAAAAATGAACATGGCCAGGTTTGCGTGGTTTCGAAAACCATGTGGATAGACAATAATAAGCCACTGCAACTGGTTCTGTGATCAATGGTTTCGTTGTCTAGGCAACGAAATTTGGGACGTATTTCCCAGATTTTCGTTGTCAAGACAACGAAAACTTGGAAGCACTTTTCCAGAATTTCGTTGTCATGACAACAAAATATGGTCACAAAGACGAAATGCCCAGAATTTTAAATGATAATCTGATATAAAGTTAATTTTTTATACTGTTAATTTTTTAATTTTATTGGATAGTTGATTTTGTTATTTACAATAAGTTAATGTTAATTTATTTTAATTTAACAACATGAAAATGAAAATTAAAAATAACATTAACAATGCAAAATACAATTAACAAAAACAATTTCATTTATTTTTTGTTACAACCATTACAAATGGATACATTAGGCAGAAATAATACATTTATCTCTCGTAATCCCGGGGAACAAAGAAACATGCTCGGGGCAACAAGAAATCCGGTGCAAAAAAATACAGTTGCTCGAAAGCGCAAGAAAATCAGCCCGGAAAAACATGAATGCCGGGGCAAAAGAAACTCACTCCGGGGAAAGAGTAAAGTCGGCCTAGCGGAATATCCCTTCGGGTCATCTCAGGCAGAAATAATACATTATTTCGCCCACTAAATTTTGCGCAATTTCCCTTCGATTCATCTGCCGACGACTAGTCCCACACTATAGGGCAGTCTCATTTGTGCAGTAGTAACCACAAGTCAAGCAAGACTCATTTGGACTAACCATACCGTTCCTAGTGAGGACACAAAATCCCTCGTGGAATAACATACCGCTCCCAACCATTGTGCCTTAACAACACCGGTAGGAGCGGTATGGTTAGTCCACGACGGACCATGCGCCCGATAGAAACCAACTAAAACTAATAAAACTACGAAACTATAAAAGGCAAAAAATTAAAACTTATGAGCAAAAGAGGAAAAGAAGTGAATGGTAAAAAATTATGGCACATTAGGTGCCTATTTATAGAATTTTTGCTCAATTCTGATTGGCTGGTGCACTATTACAGCCACACACGTGGCCAATCACAGTTGGCCACGTGTCAACCAATTTTGACTGCATGGGGAGCTGTTTTTGGCTGCCGACACAATTTCGTTGTCTAGGCAACGAAATTCATTATATTTGCCATTTCGTTGCCTATACAACGAAAATCAGCGAGTTCGTGAGTTAGACAACGAAAAGCAGCGTGTTCGTGAGGTAGGCAACGAAACCAACTTAATCTGGGCAAAATCCTGAAGGCGCGCAGGCATTGCTCACTTTTGTCAGTTTGTCACCAATAGTCATTTTTTTTTCGTTGGCTATGCAACGAAATTTCTGTCCAGGGGTAATTTAGTCAGTTTGGAGGGTCTGGGAGCAAACGTGGGGGGGCCTCAATAGCAATTTTCTTAAATGTTCTTTGTTTTGGCCTGGCCTGGGTCTGTTTAAAGTTTTGCCTGACTTTGTAGCCTATTTAAAAGTTTGTGTTACATTTAGGCATCTATATAGTCTTTTTAAAGAGGCTACTTAAATAGGCCTTAAAGCCTATTTCACACCTAAATTTTTATAATTTCTAAAACATTAAGAAAACTATAATAAAATGACTAGCACAATAATTAAAAACTAATAAAATAACAAATATATTTTGTATTCATATAAATAATATTTTTTTTTCACAACATGATATAAATAATAATATTATATAAATAATAATTATAATTATTAAATATAAACAGGCTGGCCTAACATGCTTCATAGGTTTTTTTAAAGGCCTAAATCTGGCTTATTTATCTAAATAGACTTTTTCCAAAATCTGAACCTGATATTTTTATTAAACAGATCAGGCCTAAAGCAGGCCGCAGGCCCCTGGAGGCCGCCTGACCTATTCCCAACCCTGCTAATGCATTTGCACAAATATTAATTTCACGTAAGTATGACATACGAGCACCTCGCAGTACTGTTATAGCAATCTTCAAATTTTCTTGTCTAAACTCCTCCCAACCTTCAATGCATATACCTCAATTGTTGCACAGCATATTCACAACTTGCATAGAGTCAACCCGGAACTCCACCTTTCCTCCAAACATAACAAAGGTATTCAAAGACATCTCACATCTCAGCTATCAAGACACTACAAACCCTCAAACCTTTTGTAAAACCACCAAACCACTCACTAAAAGAAGTGAGCCTTTTGTAATGCATAAGTTAGCCAGCCTAATTACAATCTTATTACACTCTTTATCAGGAACAAAAAAAAACCTATGATGTCCCTAATTTGAATGAAGAAAGAAAACCTAGGAGATGAATAATATTAAATAGTTTTTTTTTTACAATAATATTAAATAGTTTTTATCTTCTTTTTGGTTTAATATTAAATAGTGTTTAGTTAAAATGATACTTTTTTCCAACTTAATTATTAGTCTCAAGTTCGAATGAATTTTGTCGTCCATGTGATCTTATACAGGTTAAGAGATCAATTTAAATAGTTCACATAGATATTTACATTATTTAGATTTATATTATTGTATCTGTACTTTAGGAAATAATACATTTACATGTCTAAATTATGAAATTCTCTCATCAAATAATAAATTATGAGATTTGATTGAATGTACACGGGTCAAGGCCAAACCTGATTTTTGATCTAATCAAATACTTTAAGACTTCTTCATTCCGCTCCCTCGCATTTCGTCACGCGCCCTCTGAAATAATTTGAATACCTCCTTCGCTATATAGGAAGCGAACTCAGTTCGCAACCTATTTTGTGAGTGGCAATTTCATTTTACTCAAGCCTAACATCTTCGCATCCCATGAATGAAAAATATTATGAAATAAGAGTTTGCCTCCTATGATGCAAACTAGAATGCGAACCTTAAAAATAAGATTTGCATTCTAGAATTAGAGAAGGGTGAAGAGGATACAAAATTTAATGTTTATAAGGTTTGCATCCTATAATGCGAACTATTTTTTTCTTTCAATTTTTGCTATTTAGACACTCGTTTTTTACGTTTCGAGGAGGTAAAATTAAAACGCCGGGAAACGCGTGAGACTTGGGAGCACAAAAAGGAGTCTCTACCTTTGATTCAAGTTGAATTCGTGCCTTTATTAAAAAAAATATATGTTTAGCTCAGGGGTCCTAATTTTTTTTTTTCTAGAAAATAAAATTAACTAAATCAATACACTTTTTTATACTTTTTGTCAAAAAATAAAAATAAAAAACTTTTGATACTCTCTGCTTTGGACGTTTCAGAAACAAAAAAATTCAAGTATAAATTTGACCCAATAAGATGACTGAGAGATTCTGATATTACATCTCTATCTAGAATTTTAAAGCATAGAGATTATAAGTCATATCTCTTATGCAACTGTTATCTAGCCAATTTCTATAGAGAAGTGCTATACATAGCACAAGTCATTTACCCACGACTAAGAATGTTGAAAATCCATATTGTAGTATCACATTATTACGTCAAAAACTAAGATAAAAAATTAATGAGAATTGTGTTTGAATGTATTCTTTGAAAGTAATAATGAAATGGAAATAGCAATGCTTGGTGATGGCATGCGAGGTCATGTTTCCTTAAAACTTTATAAGGAGAAACTTATATTATCAGATACTGCGTGCTTATGTATCGTATTTTTGAGCTTTTGATGAAGAGACATGAAAAGATGAATATTTTTTTCCTACTTTACCAAGGGTTTGGACATATTTGTTAAAGAGAATGTCAATAAGAAGAGCCTTGGAGGTCATCATAGTAAGTTCATTATCCTAAAACAGCTTAAACGGAACCTTAATCCAAAAACTTCTCTTTTCCCAGCTTATGTAGAAGCTCTGAAAAGAGCTTACAAGCAAGTATCGTCGAATTACATAATAAGCTCTTATGAGCTCTTCAAAATAACACCTTCATCCTAACAGGACCTTAGAACTAATTTCTATTAACAAAAGCGCAAATCCTGGTAACAATAACTCATAAAGTATGATGTAAATCCATTAACAAATACGGGGCCCAGATAATTAACTTCGGCTTATTGGTGAAGAAAAAACTCTTCAGGATCCATAAAAACCATCTAAAGACTTTCATTCAGAAGCAGAAAGCCAAAAACTAAGACCATATGCATTACCGAATAATATTGATCAAGAAATTGATAAGGAAATAGAGAAAAGATATAGTAAACACTACCAAATATTAATACTTCGAGAGTTTGATATCAGTGGAATTTTATTTAGTATTTAAGTTCAACAACTCAACCACTGTAGGATACTCAACTCAACCACTAGGATATCAGAGTGGAGTTTGATATCACTTACACATGTCAAAAGAAATGTAGGATACTCAACTCATAACAATAATTTACCACAGGACAGACAAAAGGTTTTCATTGTGCACTTAAGACCTCGATCTCAAACTCCAAGACAGAGTTGGGCTGTATTCCCCAAGCAGGAAAGCCACTGGCGCCATAGGCATAATCGGGAGAGCACTGCAAGATTAACAACAAAGTGAATAACAAGGATTATTCAAATTGACAACTATTTGACCAAGTATCAAATACAGTACTAGTTTGTTTATTAATTAGAAGTATCAAATACTAGTTTCTATATGTAGCAAAAATTAATAAACTTGACACTCTAAGTAAGAACGTTTCATTAATCAGTTGGATTGATAAAATGTGTTGTCTATAACCCAAGTAAGTCGATATCCACCTTGTGTATGTTTGTGCAAGTAAATACAAACAGCAAAGGAAATTCAATATATTAAGGCCATGTTTGGAATTGGATGAACAGGTTAAACTCTTATACCATTAGTACACTTAGAATTGAAAGTTGGGTCTAACTCAACACTACAAAACCCAGTTTGTAGGATGAAAATTGCCTCAACTTATAAATCCATCATGTTCAGATCATCTCACATCCGATGTGAGACTCTTAACAAGTATTTATTTATCATAGAAATGTTTATATATAAGCTATTTCAACATTAAAAGATAAATGAAGTCAAATTGTTATCATATAACCTATCCTAGAGAGCTTGTTAAATAAGCTAAAAACAGTTTGTAGACATGTGATGAGTTGTTTCCATTAAATTCTCCAAACAAGTGCTTATGCAAGTATCCAATCCAAAAAGCCCTAAGTGGCAACAGGTAAATATGTAAGAAAATAGATATTATACCCGGAGACGAGCAATTTCGCCGATTTGCATGCCAAGGACACCTTCATCCCATCCTACAGACACAAATAATTGGAATAAATGATATAGTGAATCAATTTTGAATGCTTAAAAGAACAAATCTTAATAAAACTGTATAATAATTAATAACAATAATACCTTTAATGACAGAACCTTGTCCAATTTTGAAAGTGAAAGGGTTCTGACCAGGATCCTTTGTACTGTAATGTAGATGAAAGAGAAATACAATAAATGATTATTATTATTATAGAAAATGAAATAATAAAAAAGGGTAAAGAAGTAAAAGTAAATAAGCACCTCCAGAACTTCTGAGAAAGATCACCGTTTTTCCCTGTGATCAATCATCACAATCACAATCAAACAATCAATGAATCAAAATCAAACAATAGGTGGATCTAATACTATAAATTAATTTGATTATGAAGAAGGGATAGAAACAAAAGGATTGAAAAGGGGTTTTAGGGTTTAGTTAGTACCGTAACCGGTGCAGTGAACAGTAACGTTCTGACCGGGATTTGGCTTGGGACCGTTTCCAGGTCTGACAACTTGCTTCTCAACTCCCATCTTCTTCAAAGATCTTTCGAGATTCTTCTTCTTCCTTTACTCGTCGTCTTCACCTCACTTCACTGTCCTTTTCTGGTTCGCAGTCGCACGCTTTCTCTATTTTTATTTTATCCCCTCGTGCGTTTTTTATTTATTTTATAATAAAAAATTAATTCATTTAATTAATTATGATTTAATCATCATAATCAATACAATGTTTAACTAGTATGGACACCCGTGCCAAGCACGGGCTAGAAATTCATTTTTTTTTTTTATAAATTTTAAAAATGCTTGTTATATATATATATATATATATATATATATATATGTTAAATATATTTTTAGTCCCTACATTTTAAAAATGATTAAAAGAAATTCTATAAGTTTTGCTGTTATCCAGTTTGGTCTTTCGGTTTGTTTGGTTAACCATGGATGAAACTAGAACATCACTTTTGGCAGATGATCTTCGTAAGGTTGCTACAAGTGGGATGTCTAGTAGCAGTGGAAGAGAACAAGCGCAGGGATTATTTATTACTAGAGGGAGGACAAATGAAAGAGGACAAGGCAGGGGAAGGAAGTCTAGATGAAAATCTAGAGCTCCTGCGGATAAAGCGTGCTTTAAATGTGGCGAGCTTGGGCACTTTAAAGCAAATTGTCCAAATAAGAGGATATTATTTAAGAAGTATACCAATAACGAAAACAACTCCAGAGGTAAACAAGATTTGCAGGAGGCGAGTTATGTCTCAAATGGCGAGAATGATTACTTCTCGGTTTTAGAGCAAGACCATGATATCTCCGGGAGATGGATGCTTGATTCAGGAGCGTCACACCATATGTGCCCAAATAGGAAGTGGTTTACTACCTACCAAAGCACAGATGGTGGTACAGTTTTAATGGGAAATAACCATGCTTGTAAAATTATGGGGTATGGTACAATACGAATCAAGATGCATGATGGAGCGGTAAGGACTCTGATGAACGTGAGACATGTCCCTAATTTGCGGAAAAACCTTATTTCTCTTGGTGAATTAGAGGAAAATGGTTGCAAAATAATCTTGGAAAATGGAGGCTTAAAGGTTGTTCGTGGTTCGTTGGTTGTGATGAAGGGGGTTCGTCACAGGAATCTTTATCCTCTTATGGGGGAAACTGTCACAGGTGATTTGGCAGTTGGAATCAATATAAGTAAAGACCAGACTGAATGTACGAGGATGTGGCACATGCGCCTTGGGCATTTGTCCGAAAAAGGTTTATCACTGCTTGGTGAAAAAGGTTTGCTGAAGAACATGGAAAAGCCATGCATGGAATTTTGTGAACATTGTGTGTATGGCAAAACACATAGGTTGCGGTTTTCTACAAGCAAGCATAAAAGCAGGGGAATGTTAGACTACGTACATACTGACGTTTGGGGTCCGGCTCCGGTTACTTCTAAGGGTGGTTCCAGGTACTTTGTTACATATGTTGATGATCATTCGAGGTATGCTTGGATTTATTTCCTTAAGCATAAGAATGAGGTATTTGATACTTTCAAGTGTTGGAAAGCAATGGTTGAGAACAGAACGGGTAGAAAGCTGAAAACTCTGCGATCGGATAATGGTACAGAGTATACGGATGGAGCTTTCAAGAGGTTTTGTGATCAAGAAGGCATTGTTAGTGAAATTCTGGTGGCAAGTGTCAGATGTGTAGCACGATGTGTACACTTTAGGAATCGTACGATGTGTAGCCTAATGTGTCAACATCGTGAACATGCTGAACTTGATGAACAAGTAAACAATTTAAAGTGCAGGAAACAATAAAACACTGTGAGTTTGTTAACCCAGTTCGGCGCTTAAACAAGCCCTAATCTGGAGGATACCAATCCAGGGATGAATCCACTATGGTAGTATCAATTCAAAGCTAAACTCCCCCGTTTACAACTTCTCACTTAATCACTACCCGTGCTAATTCTACCTAGGAACTCCTAGATATGAGAACCTCTGCTCACTCCCCCTCAACCTTACCCAGTAAGGATTTAATAACAAACTCAGTTTGGAGACACACTCCTAGAAACCTATGCACTCGTACCTAAAGGCTTTGAGTGTTGCACACTCTAACTCCTTGCTTCAAAGCTTTGGAGAAAGAACACTAGAGATTACAACTCTATCGAACTCAGTCCTTACTTGTATCAAAATTATGATTCAAGTGAAGGCTCACAAATAACAATAAACAGACTAAGACCTAAGACTCGATTTCTTCAACTCTTGGCTTCGTGCTTCATTATGTCTTCAATCTTCCTTTATATAGAACAAGTTTCATGAGCTTGGATCTTCAATGTTGACAGCTGGCCTTTGTTAATTCTCCTTGAGATTTATTTGATCATAATCTTTTAATTGTTTGTTTCAAATCTTTTTGATCAAAGTCGGCCAATAAAATAAAACAGAACCATGAAAGATTATCTTGTTCCTTGGCGCGCAAGCTGGCACGATTTAATTTGAAAAACAAATCTTTTTCAAAAGATCGCGTGTAAATTAAAAGAGAGCGCGTCCAGCTAGGGTGTCCAGATGTGAAACCTGATGTGCCACACATCATGCTCTACATCATGGAATCAGGCTTATTTTACCAAATGAAGCCAACACCCTAAAATCCTCAACAATCTCCCCCTTTGGCAAATTTTGGGCTAAAATAATCTTTGAGTCACCCAACAAAACTTGGAGAGATGTGTAGGCACATCAGAGGCATGCAGCAGCGGATCAGAGCCTCACAAATGAAGAGAGAATTAAACTCCCACAAGATAGGAAAGTAACTTCCCAAAGATTGAGAAAAATAAATTCTCAGACACATACAAGCATGAGATTCCATGCACACATAAGGGAGGGTAGCAAACCCAGTAGTAGTTTACTCCCCTTGAACTAGAGCACTTTCCAAGTACTCCCCCTAAATCTCATATTCCCTATAGGCTTCTTCAGAATGCATGACCTAGAGAGATATAGAGAAGTTTTAAACTTGGCTTCTTAAGAATGCATGACCAAGTTAAAACTCACAGATGTGTCAAACATCACACAAATTAGCAACTTCTACAGGCTTCTTAAGAATGCATCACCATGTAGAAATCATACAAATGGATCAACCATTACACAAATTAACATCTTCAATTGGACTTCTTAAGAATGCATCACCCAGTTGAAAACGTACAGATTAATTCTTCAGAAAAACATGCTTTAGAAAACTAATTCTTCAAAAAGTTGTTGAGAAAACATTTGAAGAAAATTAAGCATGTATGCCAGATGTGTAGTCAGATGTGCCACACATCATAATTTTTGCTGCAGTTTTTAAGACTTCAAATTGTTCATCTTAATTTTTACTCCCCCTTTTTAGCCAGAATTTTGACAAATATAGTCAAACACATAGAGAGTAAGTAAAACACCATAGAATGCAGATAGCATGAGATGTAGAGATGATGGTGCATGAACAGAAAAAGGCACTCAGGCCATTATTAGTGCAGCAGTACAAGAACAGGCACACAAAGGTGCTACAGAAATCCAGGGCATTGCCCACAAAATACAAGCAAAACAACAGGAAATACTGAGTACAGGGAAATAATGAATTACAAAGATTCAAATATCCTGGCTCCCATCAGTTTCCTCAGCTTCAAAGTCATTGGGCTCCTCCTCCTCCAATTCCTCATCCTCAGCCATTGTTTGCTCATCCTCAAGCTCCAGTCCAGCAATGACTGCTTCCAGCTTGGCCTTCTTCTCATCCAGAGCCTTACAAGTCTCCTTTAAAGCAGTAATCATGTCTGTCCTAGACATTGCATTAGTTGAGCTGGATGTGCCCACATCAGGAGTTACATCAGACTGCTTGAGACTAAAAGAAATAGCAGACTCTCTTCTGCAAGACAAATCATCCTTGCCTAGAACATCAGGTCTCTGGTTCAATATGATTCCACACAGCAGGGAAGGGAATGCAATGGGTAGTTTGACAGATAGGGTTTTGGCATGTTTGATAGTCTGATCAAAAATATAAGTACCAAAATCAAAGTTAATTTTGTTACCTACAGTATAGATGAACCTAGCCAAACCTGTAGCCACATCACAGTTGTGTGTGGTAGGCACCCAGTTAGCAGTAGCAATCCTATTCAGGATGTTGTAGATTGGAGTGAGCTTGCTTGCTTGCAACTTTCCCTTCTTAGGCCAAATCTTGACCTTTCCAGCTGTGATGGCCTTGATTATGTAGTTGTCATTGGCCTCCATCTCAGCATAGGGCTCCTCACTTCTGCCCAGAAATTTGTTGATCACAGTGGGAGAGAAGTGAATTTCCTTGCCTCTCACAAAGACTGTTAGATACTCCTTGTCCAAAGGATTATCACAGCCAGCAGGAATGTTTACCAAAAATTCTTTGACCACTTTCTCATAGCAGTCAGTCAGCCCAGTAACAGTCTTCATCAAGCCAGCACGCTTGATCAACCTCATAACTTCCTTGCACTGCAAGGCTTCAACACTTAGCTCCCTCTCCAGAGCTAACCTTCTATGAGCAATGTACTTCCATTTACCAGCATGTGCAGGGTTGTGGAAGGAAATCAAATCAACTGGGATGTCAGGAATTCCCTGAGGAATTTTCTTCTTCCCATAGCTCTTCTTCACAGCAGACTCAATGTGGATCACATCAAGCTCCACATTGCGTTCCTCAGCAGATTCTTCTTCAGACTCACTGATGTGAGCTACATCACGCTCCCCATCGTACTCTGAGTCACTTGTAGGTGGCTCTTTTCTTTTATGAGTCTTCTTGGCAGGTGGAACCACAGCTTTACTATATCCCTTCTTGGGACCATACAGAACTTGCCTCTTGACAGGCTTCTTCTTCTCCTTGGTAGCAGCAGGAGATCTTTCAACAATAGCAGGACCCTTTCCACTTCTGGTCCTTCTAGCAATGCTATCCTCAGCAATCTTCTTCAAAGGGATGTTAGAATTGTAGCCTTCTACATCCATAACAATTGTATCTCCATCAACATCCTTGTTAGAAGGATTAGAGTCTTCATGGTATGAACCTTCAATAGCTTTTCCCTTATCAGACTGGGTATCATCTTTAGGTTCCTCAACCTCAGCAGGTTGATCTTCTTCAACAAATCCCTGTTCTGGAGAATCAGGAATATCAACAGGTTCTTTAGCAACAATAGTCTCTTCTTCAGCAGCAGGAGACTCTTCTTCACCTTGTGGCAATGATGTACCAATATCTGCCACAACATCAGGCTCTTGCAGGGCCTGGAGTACAGAATCAATGATCTTCTGAGTCAAGGGGTGTCTTTGACCCTCAGAGATCTTCATAGCAGCCTTCTCAGGGTTAGGGTTTGAAGAACCTATACCCACAGATGCTTCAGCATTCGCATCACCAGATTTAGCAGGAAGGGGATCAATGTGCAGGCTTTCCATGGTGTGAACCCTCTTGGGTGAGCCAGTCTTTGGCTTCTTGCTTTTCTTCTTCTTCTTTGATTTTTCTGTGGAAGGAGAAGGAACAACATTTTCCTCTGCAGCAATAGGAGTTGATTCCCTTCTTGATCGTTTAGACTTCTTTTTCTTTGATCCAGATGGTTTGATCATTGAAACAGGAGTGGCATTGACGATTATGTCACTTTGAATATCTTCAGGATGTGGGGAATTTGGTTTTGGTGAAGATGGAGGAGTGGTGGTTTTGGTTGAAGGAGATGTTTTCGTTGCAGTAGACATGATGATGATGACGGTTTGATATGAAGATTTCAAAGAAAAATTGCAGAAAGATGAACAATAGGGTTTCAGAGAGATCAAAAAGAAATTTCAGGTTGTTTGAGTGTTTGAGAAACAAATGTGGTGAACAATGTGGTAGGCAATAAGAGAAATATCTTGAATAAACGGATTTCTTGGAGAAAATCGCGAAATAGCCGTTAGAAAATTTTTGTAATCATTGCCTTTGGATTGCGTGCAACTATGGATGGAGGGAAAGGTAGGTAACCGTTGCACGCCGGAATAACTATTATGGCTATTGATCCTCAAAGAGGCAAATACCAAGTTTGCCCCTTAACACCTCAAACCTATTTGCATCTAAAGCCTTTGTGAAAATATCTGCCAGTTGATTCTCTGTGGCAACATGCTCTAGAGTCACAATGTTGTCTTCAACAAGATCTCTAATAAAATGGTGACGTATATCAATGTGCTTTGTCCTACTATGTTGGATAGGATTTTTGGAAATATTTATAGCACTTAGATTGTCACAGTATAATGTGAGCACATCTTGCTGCACATTGTACTCACCCAACATCTGCTTCATCCAAAGTAGCTGAGAGCAACTACTTCCTGCTGCAATATACTCAGCCTCAGCTGTAGAAAGAGAAACACAATTTTGTTTCTTGCTGAACCATGATATAAGGTTGCTTCCCAAAAAGAAACATCCACCAGAAGTGCTCTTCCTATCATCAGCACTACCTGCCCAGTCAGCATCACAATAACCCAACAATCTTGTGTCTTCACCATGAGAGTAGAGAATTCCATAATCACTTGTACCACTAACATACTTAAGAATCCTTTTGACTTGATTCAGATGACTCATCTTAGGCTCAGCTTGGTACCTTGCACACACACCAACAGCAAAGCTAATGTCAGGTCTACTTGCAGTGAGATAGAGTAGACTGCCAATCATGCTTCTGTATAGACTTTGATCAACACTGACACCATGCTCATCTTTAGAAAGTTTGAGATGGGTTGCTGCAGGAGTTCTCTTGTGATTTGCATTCTCCATTCCAAATTTCTTCACAATGTTCTTGGCATACTTGCTTTGAGAGATGAAAATTGTATCTTCCATCTGTTTGACTTGCAGACCAAGAAAGTAGGTAAGTTCACCTACAAGGCTCATCTCAAATTCAGACTGCATCTGATTCACAAACATCTTGACCATTGGATCAGACATTCCTCCAAACACAATGTCATCTACATAGATTTGTGCAATCATGAACTTGCCCTTTTCTTCTCTGACAAACAAGGTTTTATCTGATTCTCCTTTTCTATAACCTTGCTGCACAAGAAATTTGGTTAGCCTCTCATACCATGCCCTAGGAGCTTGCTTTAATCCATATAATGCCCTCTTCAATCTGTAGACATGATCTGGATAATTTGGATCAACAAATCCCTTGGGCTGCTCCACATAAACTTCCTCATTCAAGTAGCCATTGAGGAAAGCACTCTTCGCATCCATCTGGAATAGCTTGAATTTCGAGATACATGCTACTCCCAAAAGTAACCTTATGGACTCAAGACGTGCCACAAGAGCAAATGTTTCATCAAAGTCTACTCCTTCAATCTGAGAGTAACCATGAGCCACAAGCCTAGCCTTGTTTCTAGTCACAACACCACTTTCATCAGATTTATTCCTATAAACCCATTTAGTACCAATGACGTTGACTCCTTCAGGTCTAGGAACTAAATCCCACACTTCATTCCTCTTGAACTGGTTCAGCTCCTCTTGCATAGCTTCAATCCAAAACTCATCTGTCAAGGCTTCTTTCACATTCTTTGGTTCTACCTTTGACACAAAACAAGCATTGGATACAACCTCTCTTGATCTTGTCATAACCCCTGACTCAGGATTCCCTATTATGAGTTCTTTTGGATGATTCTTTTGAACTCTAACAGAGGGACCCTTGTTCACTGGAGTCACATCTTCTTGCTGATCAGTCTTCTCAGGAATCTCTATAACTTCAGAGTCTTCAGGCAGGGGGTGAGATGTGTCCACATCAGGATCAACATCAGACACATTGTCTGAACAGTCATCTATGACAACATTGATGGATTCCATCATAGTTCTTGTTCTGTTGTTGAAGACTCTATAGGCTCTGCTGGTTATGGAATAGCCTAGAAAGATTCCTTCATCACTCTTGGGATCCATCTTCCTCCTTTGCTCTCTGTCAGCTAAGATATAGCACTTGCTACCAAAGACATGGAAGTGTTTGACAGTTGGTTTTCTTCCTTTCCATATCTCATACAGTGTGGTTGAAGTACCTTTTCTCAGAGTCACCCTGTTGTGTACATAGCATGCAGTACTCATGGCCTCTGCCCAGAAATAGTAAGGTAGCTTCTTGGCATGTAGCATAACTCTTGCAGCCTCTTGCAAGGTTCTGTTCTTCCTTTCAACTACACCATTTTGTTGAGGTGTGATTGGTGAGGAGAACTCATGCCCAATTCCTTCATCAGCACAAAACTCAGAGAATCTTGAATTTTCAAACTCTTTCCCATGATCACTTCTGATTCTAACAATGCCACTATCCTTCTCTCTTTGTAGTCTAAGGCATAGTTCTTTGAATGCATCAAAAGTGTCAGACTTCTCTCTGATGAAGCTAACCCAAGTGAACCTTGAGAAATTATCTACAACCACAAAGGCATATCTTTTGCCACCAATACTCTCTACCTGCATTGGTCCCATCAAGTCCATATGTAGCAGTTCAAGAACTCTGGATGTCACCTGATGTTGCAACATTGGGTGTGACATCTGAGCCTGCTTTCCAACTTGGCATTCACCACAGATACTGCCTTCAACAATCTTAAGCTTTGGTAGTCCTTTAATAGCTTCCTTGGACATAATCTTCTTCATTCCTTTTTGATTCAAATGACCAAGTCTTTGGTGCCAAAGCTTAACTTCTTCTTCCTGACTAATAAGACATGTAGTAGAGTGAGCAGTTTCATCAGGAATCCATAGATAGCAGTTGTCTCTTGACCTAGATCCTCTCATCAACAATTCTCCTTTGTCAGAAGTAATAAGACATTCATTCTTTGTGAAGTTGACTTTGAGACCTTGATCACACAATTGGCTTATGCTGATAAGATTAGCCTTCAAGCCTTTAACAAGTAACACATCATCTAGGTCAGGTAAGCTTTTGCTGCTGAGTTTACCACTGCCCTTGATTTCACCTTTTGCTCCATCACCAAAGGTTACAAAGCTTGTTGTATGAGGCTTGATATTAGTGAGAAATTTCTCAACACCAGTCATATGCCTAGAACAACCACTATCAAAATACCAATCTTCACTGGAAGATGCTCTGAGAGAAGTGTGAGCAATATGAGCAGTTTCAGAAACTTTTGGCTTCCACATCTTCTTAGGAGTGACCCTTGCTGATTTGGCTTGGACCTGAGGCCTTTTCTTGGGATACCCATAGAGTTTGTAGCAAAAGGGCTTGATGTGACCATTCTTCCCACAGTAGTGGCATCTCCAAGCATTAAACTTCTCTTTGCCAGCAGGTCTCTGATGTGGGGTGTGATGTGTCCACATTCTTCCAGGGTCAGGTTTCTTCTGAGCAAGAACAAACATAGTATTTGTATTCTTGTTGTGATGTTTGTTCTTAAATCCTACACCAGATGAGTCACCAGCATGCTTTCCCACTTTCAAAATCTCATCAAGCATGTCAGTTCCAGTATTGAGCATCTTTACAGACTTGGTCATATTCTTCAAGTTAGTTGACAGTAACTTGACTTCACTTTCAAGACTAACTACTTGGTTCTGCAGTTGAGCCTTCTCTGTCTCTAGTTGACTGATAACCACCTTCTGTTCTTCATTGATTCTGCACAGTTCCTCACTTTTGATGGATAGCTTTTTGTAGACTGAGGCTAGTTCATTAAAGGTGAGTTCTTCATCATCAGAATCAACATCAGTACTACACACACCAGTCATGGCACTCACATGATTAGCAGCAACATTCTCTGAGTTAGTGTCAGAGTCTTCATCAGACCATGATACAGTTAGGCCTTTCTTTTGCTTCTTCAGATATGTGCCGCATTCAGTTCTTATATGACCAAAGCCTTCACATTCATGACATTGAACACCCTTGTTCTGAGTTGACTTATCATCAGTTTTGGTTTTTGTTGAAGTGTTACCTAGTTTACTGATGTCATTCTGGATGTTCCTCACATTCCTCCTTGGTCTTTTATCCACCCTCCTTTGAAGCTTGTTGAATTGTCTTCCTAGCATAACTATGTCATTTGAGAGATCATCATCTGACTCATCAGCTTCTTCCTCTTCACCAGCACAAGATACAAAGGCTATACCTTTTCCTTTCTTCTCAGTTTGCTCACCTAAGTTCATCTCAAAAGTTTGAAGAGAGCTCACAAGTTCTTCAAGTTTCATACTTGGGATGTCTTGAGCTTCTTCAATAGCAGTGATTTTCATGTTAAATCTCTTGGGTAGAGACCTAAGCATCTTTCTCACAAGCTTTTCTTCAGACAATTTCTCACCTAGAGCCTCAAAGGAATTGTCTACCTCAAGCAAATTCATGTGAAAGTCATGAATTGATTCTTCTTCTTTCATTCTGAGGTTTTCAAACTTAGTGTTGAGAAGTTGAATTCTTGAGCTTTTTACCTTGGCATTACCTTCATGAGTGGTTCTGAGTATCTCCCAAGCATTCTTTGCAACAGTACACTGCTTGATCAATCTGAACATGTTCTTGTCCACTCCATTGAATAAAGCATTCAAAGCTTTGGAGTTTCCAAGTGATGCAGTGTCTTCTGCAGCTGACCAATCTTCCTCTGGCTTGAGTACACCAGTGTCAACACCATTAGCATCCAAAATTTTGGGATGCTCCCAGCCTTTGAGCACAGCTTTCCAAGTCCTGCTGTCAAGTGACTTTAGGAAGGCAATCATCCTTGGCTTCCAGTAGTCATAATTAGTTCCATCCAGGAGTGGTGGTTTGTTGACTGTTGTTCCATCCTTGTCCATGTTTCCAGAAAGTAACTTCCCTGGAGCTCACCCTCAAACAGGCAGGGTGCCTGCTCTGATGCCAATTGAAATTCTGGTGGCAAGTGTCAGATGTGTAGCACGATGTGTACACTTTAGGAATCGTACGATGTGTAGCCTAATGTGTCAACATCGTGAACATGCTGAACTTGATGAACAAGTAAACAATTTAAAGTGCAGGAAACAATAAAACACAGTGAGTTTGTTAACCCAGTTCGGCGCTTAAACAAGCCCTAATCTGGAGGATACCAATCCAGGGATGAATCCACTATGGTAGTATCAATTCAAAGCTAAACTCCCCCGTTTACAACTTCTCACTTAATCACTACCCGTGCTAATTCTACCTAGGAACTCCTAGATATGAGAACCTCTGCTCACTCCCCCTCAACCTTACCCAGTAAGGATTTAATAACAAACTCAGTTTGGAGACACACTCCTAAAAACCTATGCACTCGTACCTAAAGGCTTTGAGTGTTGCACACTCTAACTCCTTGCTTCAAAGCTTTGGAGAAAGAACACTAGAGATTACAACTCTATCAAACTCAGTCCTTACTTGTATCAAAATTATGATTCAAGTGAAGACTCACAAATAACAATAAACAGACTAAGATCTAAGACTCGATTTCTTCAACTATTGGCTTCGTGCTTCATTATGTCTTCAGTCTTCCTTTATATAGAACAAGTTTCATGGGCTTGGATCTTCAATGTTGACAGCTGGCCTTTGTTAATTCTCCTTGAGATTTATTTGATCATAATCTTTTAATTGTTTGTTTCAAATCTTTTTGATCAAAGTCGGCCAATAAAATAAAACATAACCATGAAAGATTATCTTGTTCCTTGGCGCGCAAGCTGACACGATTTAATTTGAAAAACAAATCTTTTTCAAAAGATCACGTGTAAATTAAAAGAGAGCGCGTCCAGCTAGGGTGTCCAGATGTGAAACCTGATGTGCCACACATCATGCTCTACATCATGGAATCAGGCTTATTTTACCAAATGAAGCCAACACCCTAAAATCCTCAACAGTTAGACACTGGATGGTCAGAGGCACAACGCAACAGAATGGAGTCGCGGAAAGACTAAACCGTACACTTCTTGAGAAAGCAAGGTGTATGCGCTCTAATTCTGGGTTAGGTCGAGAATGGTGGGCAGAGTCGGTTGCTACAGCTTGTTATGTTGTAAACAGAGCCCCACATTCTAGTTTAGATGGAGACACACCCTATAGGGTGTGGTCAGGTGAACATGCTGATTATGAAAGACTGAAAATCTTCGGATGCACGACCTATTATCACCTCAAGGATAACAAACTTGATAATAGAGCCAAGAAAGCTATCTTTCTAGGATATGCAACAAGGGTTAAAGGATATCGCCTTTGGAGTGTAGAAGATTCTAAGTTTGTGATTAGCAGGGATGTTACCTTTGAAGAAAAATCTATGGTATCTAATGGTGGTGATGTGACAATATCAAATAAGCAAGTTATTGAGATAGAATCTAAAGACCAACCAGATTCTAGTCGTGGTCAGGTGGAGAATCCTATCGCTGGTGAAGACGAGGAAGAGGATGAACGTGATCATGAGGAGGTTCAGCAGGAAAATATACATGTATTACAACAGCAGTAGCAGGAATCTTTGGATGCCACTAGGCCAAAGAGGAATTATAAACCAGTTCAAAAGTTTGGGTCAGACAAACCTCTGAGGCATTATGGGCAGGTTAACTTGGTGGAATATGCACTCTTGGTTGAAGATGATGAGCCGGTCACCTTAAAGCAAGCTATCAAAGACAAAGATAAAGAGAGTTGGTTGGTTGCTATGGAGGAAGAGATGCAATCTCTTCACAAGAATAGGGTCGACAATGAACCGAACCAACTCGAAAATAGTTCGAGATTCGATTCGCTAATTAACTCGTTGAACTTGGTTCATGAACCAATTGAGCTGAAAATTAAGTTCGTTAATTAAATGAACCGAACATGAACGATATGCAGTTCGACTCGTTTGGTTCATGAACCAGCTCGATATATATATATATATATAGGATATATATTATGAGAATGAATAGGAGCCATAAGATTAAAAGGAATGGTTGAGATTAAAACAACTTAAATGAGTCTTATTCCACCGAAACCTCTTTCTTCTAACTGTATCTCTCTGCGTTTTCCAAATCACGTTATTCACTTTTCAGGCTTCTTCTTCCTCTGGTTCTGCGAGCGTCTCTCTTGCTAATGACAATTTCTTCTTCTTCTTCTTCTTCTTCTTCTTGTTTCCAGTTCTGCGTTCCTTTCCCTTTTTCAATATCAATCGGCTAATTTCAATCTCTTCAAAATTTAGGAACTTGCTTATAAGATTTAGGGATTCTTTCTTTTAATTTCAATCTTCTATTTTTTTGAAATTTTAGAACTTGTTTATTATTTTACAGGATTGTTTACATGAAATACATAGATCCCTTTGCTTCATTACAATCTGTGTGTAGTATATTGCTTCATTACAATCGCTGTATGTTGCAAACATTCAATGATATGCAATTGAAATTAGGGATTTGAAAACATAACAAAAAAAAAACGTAACAAAATCAGCAAAGCAAAAGTTGGAATGAGAGTGATAGGGTTTCCATAATTTGTTTAGAAACTCTGTTAACGTGGTGGTGATTCTATGTGCGATTCGACGAGAGAATGGGTCAGAGAAGAAGAAAAGTTGAATAGGATTACTATGACAGATTGGATGTGGTGAGACATGTGTGGTATTTAAAACCAATCTTGTAATCTAAACCATCTATTTTAATCCAAAGGCTATTAATTGTTCTTACCATTCTCATATACAAAACTCATTCTCATAAGATATGTCCTATATATATATATATATATACACACATACACGCACCTTACACTTTTTTAAATATTTTTTTATAAAAAATATGATGGAGAGATACCAATAATTTTTTTTTCAATTAGTATAATGCATTAATATATTTATTTTTACTTATTTCTTTAGTTTGTTTAATGTCTTTATTTTTTTGTAGTTTTAAATTAATTTGCTATTGGGATCATTTTTATTGTATTTTAATGTATTTCTTTTAAAAAAATTAATTTAAAAGGTCAAGTATGTAAAATTTGACTTTTTTGTCGTGACTTTTAAACCATGTGATTCGAGCAAACGAACTGAACCTAACGAGCCGAACCGAACTGCTCGTGAACTATAAACGAGCCGAACTCGAGCTGAAAAAATTGTTTGTTTCGAACTCGAGCCGAGTTTCGAGCCAAACCAATTCTTATGGAGTCGAGTCGAGCTCAGACAAGTTCGACTCGACTCGACTCATTTCCAGCCCTACACAAGAACAAGACGTGGGAGGTGGTCCCATTGCCCGTGGGAAAGACTGCTATTGGTTGTAAGTGGGTGTATAAAAGAAAAGAAGATCATACTAAGTCGTGCGGTACAAGATATAAGGCTAGGCTAGTGGCCAATGGGTTTGCACAAAAGGAAGGAGTTGATTACAATGAGATATTTTCTCCGGTGGTGAAACATACTTCTATCCGGGTGCTATTAAGTTTAGTAGCTCTTGAGCTGGAACAACTAGACGTGAAGACAACCTTCTTGCATGGAGACTTAGATGAGGAAATATATATGTATCAACCTGAGGGGCACAAGGTTTAGGGTAAAGAGAGTCAGGTATGTCGTTTGAGGAAATCACTTTATGGGTTGAAACAATCTCCTAGATAGTGGTACAATCGATTTGATTCTTTTATGATAAAACAAAGTTTCTCTAGAAGTAGTTATGACAGTTGTGTCTATATTCAGAAGCTTCGTGGAGGTGATTACATCTATCTATTATTGTATGTCGATGACATGCTTATTGCCTCAAAAAGCAAGGTGGAGATAGATGAGCTGAAGTCTAAACTTGGTAAAGAGTTTGAGACGAAGGATTTGGGCGCTGCAAAGAAAATACTAGGTATGGAGATTAGAAGAGAGCGGACAAACCAGAAACTGTTCTTGAGTCAGAAAGGCTATTTAGAGCGGGTTGTTGAAAGGTTTGGAATGAAAGGTGCTAAGTCGGTGGTTACTCCATTAGCAACACATTTTAGGCTTTCTGGTAATCAGTCTCCCACTACAGCGGAAGATAAGGCAAACATGGAAAATGTACCTTATGCTAGTGCAGTTGGCAGTTTGATGTACGCTATGGTGTGTACACGTCCGAATATTTCACAAGCGTTAAGTGTTGTCAGTAGATTCATGGCGAATCCGGGAAAGGAACACTGGGAAGCAGTGAAGTGGATCTTGAGGTACTTAAAGGGTACCATTAACACCGGTTTGTGTTTTGGTGGAGATACATGTCAAATAAGCGGGTTCGTTGATTCGAATTATGCTGGTGATCTAGATAGACGGCGATCTACTACTGGTTATGTATTCAAAATACACGGTGCTCCAGTTAGTTGGCGATCGATGTTACAGTCTACAGTGACACTCTCTACTACGGAAGCCAAGTACATGGCAGTAGCAGAAGGAGTAAAGGAAGCATTGCGGCTAAGGGGTCTTCTAAGTGATTTGGGTGTTAAGCATGAACGAGTGAGACTGATGTGTGATAGTCAAAGTGCAATCCATCTGGCTAAGAATCAGGTCCATCATGCTCGAACCAAGCATATAGATGTCAGATATCATTTTGTACGGGATGTCGTAGAGGAAGGTCATATTTCTCTTACGAAGGTACACACTGATGAGAATCATGCAGACATGTTAACCATGGTTGTGGCAGGTAGCAAGTTCCAACACTGCTTAAACTTGCTAAACATAATTCCATATTCGTTCAAAATTTGAAAATGATGAACGAGGTGGAGAATTGTGCAATTATTCAACACAAGAAATATTCAACACAAGCCATAATAAGAAAATAAGGGAAAGGCTTATATTTTATTGTAACGTGCTTCGTTCATATGTTCATTACTATATAAACTTAACAATGTTTGTAACATCATCAAGCAACATTGTAACAACAACTTTCTCTTATAATCAATCTCTATTCTTTAGACATATATTCCTTCATACAAGTTATTATTCTGGCTACATTATTTCGTGTTCAACATTAGTGAGGGTGATATTTCATATCATTATTAGAAGTCAAATTTCCGCTGCGACTCCAGCAGAAAAAAAATTCCCAATTTAAATCCCTAAAACCCATATCTCATTCTTCATCTTTCTTTTCTATTGTTGTTGTTCTTCATCTTCACATGTGCAATTAACAAGGTAAATTTGGCTTCTCTTTTGATATTAATGAGTTGCCACTTTTAAATTTCATAATTCTAGATGGTGATTTGAGATTATAGAACTGAGCACAAAAACTAAAAACAAGGTATTGCTAAACACAACTTCCTCACTAAAACAAACTTTCACACCAAAAGCATGAAGAGCTCTACCAAGTGAAAGGTTGCCAATATTTGCACAAGCCACAAGAACACTAACCAATGTGGTCGAATCCAAATTAACCCCCAGAACCAGCATCTGGAAAAAAAATCTCAAGTCCTTTTTTGGTAAAACCATTCACAACACACTCGTTTATCATAGAATTCCATGAAATCACATCTCGCTCAGTCATTCCATCAAACAGATTACTTGCATTCTCAACTCCACCAAATTTAAAATAAGGTGCAATTAAAGAGTTAACAACAGCAATATTAGAATCAAAATCCAATTTCAAAATATACTCATGAACTCTTTTACACTCCTGAAGTTTTCCCAATGTAGCAAAACACTTCAAAACACAAGTAAAAGTAAAAGAATTCCCCGAAATTTCTAACTTTTGCATATTCTTAAAAAGACTCACACTTTTCTTATAATTACCAATCTTTGCATATTCAGACATCAAAAGATTCCAAAGAAAAACCTTATCATTCATAATCCCATTCAAAACAAATTTGCCACTTTTAGTTTTTGTGCTAAGTTCTATAATCCCAAATCACCACCTATAATTATGAAATTTAAAAGTGGGAACTCACTAATATTAAAAGAGAAGCAAAATTTACCTTGTTAATTGCACATGTGAAGATGAAGAACAACAACAATAGAAAAGAAAGATGAAGAATGAGATATGGGTTTTAGGGATTTAAATTGAGAAATTTTTTTCGTACTATCATTTTAGTTTCTCATGCCATGTCTTCACTGTCAATTTGGTCCCTCATGCCATATCATCATTTTGGTCTACTCATCATGCTGACTAGGCATGGCAAAATAACCCAAACCCGTAGGTGCCCATCCGCCCCGCCCTGATTTTGACGGGAAAAAACCCGAGTTGACTGGGTTTGAGTTCGGGTTTGGGTTTTCACCGATTTTAAAAGTTGGGGTTGGGGCGGGTAATGGGGATATTAATACCCACCCCGAACCCGCCCCACTTATATCGAATTACATTTTGTCATTTATATATTAGAGATCCTTAAACAAACACTAGATTGCATTCATATTTTTAAGTTGATATTAATCAATTTAATTTTTCTATTTATTTTCTATGTATAAATATTGTTGAAACAATATAATTTTCTACTTTTAACTATTTTTATAATAAAACAACAACAAAGTGCAACTCAAATTCATATGAAGGTAGAGCGGAATGGGGATACTCGAAACCCACGGGGATACCCGAACCCCGTTGGGTATGGGTTTGGGATTTTAGTTTTCATCCCCGTTAAGAATTGAGACGGGTTTGGGGATGACGAAATCCGTCCCCGACCCGCCCCATTTCCATGCCTAACTGACATGTGTCTAAAAAAGGGTCAAATCAACATTTTTGTTCACTTTAACGACCAAACTAACAGTTTGGACTAAATTGGCTAACGAAATGCTAATTGAGGGACTGTTTTGTAGTTTTTCTTTAATGAGAGATCAAAATGACAGCGAAGTGCACATTGAAAGACTAAAATGACTATTACCCCATTTATTTTATTCTTGCATGGAGAGGGATATCATTTAAATAGTATTTAATTAAGTGATCCAATTGTTTATATATAAAAAACGTTCACAAACTTACAACATGAAGTGGCTGTAGTTTAGTGGTAAGAATTCCACGTTGTGGCCGTGGAGACCTGGGCTCGAATCCCAGCAGCCACACATGAACCTTTTTTTCATATTTTTTTGGCATAAAACAAAACGACAGCGTTTAACAGCTCCGTTCAATTCACACACTTATGAATAAACACAGTGAATGCGAATGATAAACAAATTCGCTCTGTAATCCCAATTCCCGATCTCACTCCCATAAGGTCAGTTTCTTACTCTTCTTCAAATTCTTTCATTCATCTACGTTTTTTCAATTCAAGGATTCACGTTTGGTTTTGATTCTGTTTAATTTATACGCTCTGTTACTGTTTTGACATGATCCATATTAGTTTCGCATAATTGGTTCAGATTCGTTTTATTGTGATTATTGAAAAATTTAAATCCAAAATTGTAATAAGTTGCGCCGCTAAACCTAATCAATCGTCGGAGAAACTACATCCATATTAGTGGTTGTTGGCATATTATCAGATTTATATTTATATATTGTAATTTGTAAGCAATGTGAAAGGATTTAATTTGATGGTTATGTTGCAAAATTGGATTAGGAAAAAATAAAATAAAATTTGTTGCTGGGTAGCTTTGGAAGAATTTGTGCGTTGTGCCATTGTTTGGTCAAGGAGGTAGCTAGTAGCTGCCAGGACATATTTGATTTAGGTTCTGTTTGGATAAACAATTTAATTAAGTGTTTGTAAAAGCGTAAACATATATCACTTATCATATTAGTGTTTACGTATAACGGCAGAAGATATTTTTATAACAAAAAAGGTAAAGCAAAGTCAAGTTATTTTCATGTAAGCTATAAGCTATTTTCACCAGTTATCCGGTAGAGCTTCTGGAAATAACAGTCTCACAAGTGTTTACGCTAGTACGCAAGCTCAAATAAGTAGATTTAACAAGTAGATCATATTGTATGAGGTTTTAATAAACAGAATAATGACGATGCATTTTTTTATATAAACAAAGACAAAAGAGGTAGCTCATCCAACTTCCTTACGCCTCCTAGGGTTTCTTACTCTTTGTTATTACCTACCTATCTTCCGTCCTAGATTTTTTCGTTTCTCTGATGTTTGGTTACAATTTTTGTGATTAGTTTTACTTATTCAAGTTCAAGGAAGCAAGATGTTGGGTGTCATAAGAAACAAGGTACAATAGCAATCATATTTCTTCAAATCTGTTTCTGTGCTTTTCATTTACCAATATTTTATTAACACTTTCATTTTCAGAGTATTCGCCATACCTTCTCCAATTTCAGACATTTCTCTTCTTCTGCTAAACAGGTTTAATTTTCTGCTTTCTTACTTATCATCAAATCAAATCTTAGTAAACTCTAATTCACGTTTTCCCCTTTTGAAATGAAAATATCTATTTATGCAGTTGACAGTGAGAGATGCTCTCAATTCTGCGCTTGATGAGGAAATGTCCGCTGATCCTAAAGTTTTCTTGATGGGTGAAGAGGTATGTAGCTCATCCAACTCAACTTCCATATAATTTATTGTGGTTTAATGGACATGCTTTGTCAGTGTAAATTAATTTACATTGGCATCCAATAGAAATCAAGCATTCCGCCATGTCATATAATTAAAGTGGGGTGATTTGGCAGAATACATGGTTGCTATTAAATGACAGTGCAAATTTACACTGTCAGTGCGTCTCCTATTTTCTCTAATAGTATATTGGAAAATAAATTATCGGAGTTCATTTTCTTATGGTCATTTTGCTTGTATTTGATTACAGGTGGGAGAATATCAAGGTGCATACAAGGTTAGTAATGTGTTTCCACTTGCTCAAGCTGTTTCCTTGCTGCGTTTTGATATCTATTATGAAATATACCAATTTTATTTGTTCCTTCATTTTAGATAACCAAGGGACTGCTAGAGAAGTATGGCCCTGAGAGGGTTCGCGACACTCCCATCACTGAGGTTATTTTTCTTACATATAATTCCTCACTTATTTGATGCTTTTGCACCCATTCATTTGCGAGGTTTTTTTATTTGTGTCCTTCTGCCCCTCCTTGCTTGAGGTTTATTTACCCGTGCTTGTGATTTTGTGAATTGGTTCAAATTTTTATTTTTCGGGCCATTAGTGCAACCATCTAATAAAATAAACAAATTCAAATTTTGGTAATGTGATGGCACGAGGTGCCATGTTGGGCTGTCGTCCTCAGGTAAGCTTCTGCTAATTTATATTTTGTAAAAAATGCTTATTGAACATGCAAAGTTTTTTCCTGCTTCTTACCTCATGAGAGCAACAGTTTAAAATTGGTATTTTAGTGTGCCATGAATGGTTGGTTTATTTCCATCTTAAAAGTTACACAATGAGTGGACTTTTTATGAGTTTTTTTTACGATAATTCCTACCTACGAAAAAACAGAGTTATACATGGTTGCAGTTGTTTGCATGGCGTAATTTGTTCAAATGTAATGCAGGCTGGGTTTACTGGGATTGGAGTTGGTGCTGCTTACTATGGTCTGAAGCCTGTTGTGGAGTTTATGACATTTAACTTCTCCATGCAGGTTAGCATTTATCTCCACTGCATTCTTTTGTTTCTTAAACTTAGTGTGCAATTAAGTGTGTTAATTTTACTTCTTTGCCACCACTTAATTTCTGTGTTTCGTTTTCTGTTTGGAATTTTCAAGCCATGCTCTTAATTTTTAAAATCTTCTCCTGAAAAGTTGGCTGCCCTCAATGATCATTGGATGTCATCTTATGAATTCTGTCTTCTGCATGATAAGATACACATGGTACTGAGTTTCAAAATGATGATTAATTTACTTAGGACACATATTGACTTCCTTGTGAGTTTGCATTGAAGATCATGTTGTCAATTTATTTTAGAGTGTTCCACCCCGAAAATTTTATACCAAGATGATCACTATATTGAAGATTATGTATATAAGATGATTAATTCATATAAGGTGCAATGAATCATGAATGCTCAAAAGTTGAAAAGTTACCCAGAATTAAAGACATTATTCTTTAATAATTAGAAGCCGTGATAATATAGTATAGATGTAAATCCGTGAAGATAATTGAAGCATAAAAGAAGCAACATTCTGTAAAGAAGAATGACAGTAAGTTGCAGCAATAAACATAAAATATGGAAGTTGTGAAAGCTCAAACCATCAAAGGGAGGGTGTGTGTGTGTGGACTGTATAGGTCAGATTAGAATGGTAGGCATGTCAAAAATCCCAACAGAAATCTGATGGGGACAAAGTAGCAGTCTCTATTTAATGGGTCTTGGTGATAGGATAGCTTGCTTATTCAAAACCCAAACCATTTCTCTTTGTACTGCGGAAGCACCAACCCACAAAATCCTCCTGCTAAAGAAACACACTATGGATTTGTGGCTGGAGGAAATCTGTTGACCTCGAACTGGTTCAGTTTATTGTTTTCAGTGCCTTGACTTCATAAATTAGCCAAGGCATTGTTAGTTGGCAGGTTTTTGCCGGAATTTTGTTCCTTCTCAACTTTTATTGTTGGTGAAATCTCTTATGACTCTGCATGCCATATATGTTTGCGATTCTTCCTCTGCATACCCATTTTATTAATCACACACCCAAAAGTGTTTTTTATCAACACTAAGTTCTTTATGTCAAAATCACTTTTCGCGTAACATAAATAAATTCACTTAATATCATTTTCCCCTAAAAAAAATGTTTCTGACTAAAATCAATTGTGTGAAGTCAAGTTCATTGAAAATAATTTTCCGAAGACTACTATCTAAACATACCCTTCATCATCGTGGCTTACTAGCTTTTCCTATCAGTTTTATCCCACTTCATTATCATGTCATATTGATTTGTGTTGCAGGCAATAGATCACATCATTAATTCAGCTGCAAAATCAAATTACATGTCTGCTGGGCAAATATCTGTACCTATTGTCTTCAGAGGACCCAATGGTGCAGCTGCTGGTGTTGGTGCTCAACACTCTCATGTATGTTTTTCCTGACATTCTCTTCCATGTGAAACTTCTGCTAACTATTTGTTTATAATACCCACTGTTTTGCTTTGGTAATGACCTATTGAGCACATGTACTTTATAGTGTTTTTCGATATTTATGTGCCCTACAACTTTGCCTTTATGCAGTGTTATGCATCTTGGTATGGCTCATGCCCCGGGTTAAAAGTTTTGGCACCATATTCATCTGAAGATGCTCGTGGGTTACTTAAAGCGGCTATAAGGGATCCTGATCCTGTAGTTTTCCTTGAAAATGAATTGTTGTAAGTTGTGCTCCTTGATTAGTAATTGTAAATGAGCTGTTGAAGCTTGAAGATTTTCAACATTATTTCTAGTTTTAAATGATATTTAATTTGATGGGTTATGTGCTCTAGATATGGTGAGTCATTCCCCGTTTCTGCCGAAGTTCTTGATTCCAGTTTTTGCCTTCCCATTGGAAAAGCGAAGGTACTTGCTTATCTGTAGTCTGAAGTATTTGAAATACATCATTCTTGTATTTGTGGTTTCACACATTATGAAATTTAGCATTCTTATCAAATTCATGTTTTTTCCCTTAACAGATTGAGAGAGAAGGAAAAGATGTGACTATTACAGCCTTCTCAAAAATGGTTGGCTTTGCTCTAAAGGTTTGTTTACCCTAAGATCGTTTTCTATTCTAGAGATTTATTGTTTGTTCAAGAACTTATTTATCATTTACCTAGTAGTATGTGAAATGATATAGGTTTGTCTAGCATTTATCTTAAGTGTTAAATAAATAATAGAAGAGGAAAAGAGGAAATAATTATTTTGGATCAATTGTTCGTTATGTGTTTTTATATATTTGAAGAAAAATCGGAATCTCTAACCTTTTCCCGTCCTCCCAAACAAGCAAACATTTGTAAATAACTTTTTTTATTTTGTTTAGGCTGCTGAGATACTTGAAAAGGAAGGAATCAGTGCTGAGGTAGGCTTTGCAATAGTTTGTGATGAATTTTCACCTTCTATGCAGCTTCTTTTTGGTTATAACTAAAAATGAGTGATGATCTATATCCACACAGGTTATTAATTTACGATCAATCCGGCCGCTTGATCGATCCACCATCAATGCTTCTGTCAGGAAAACCAACAGACTGGTGACAGTTGAAGAAGGGTTTCCTCAGCATGGTGTTGGCGCTGAAATCTGGTTTATCTCTTAACATTAGTTTCTCCACATCATTTGGTTAACTCTCGGAAGTTGTCTAAGTTCATACTTCTATTTTGCAGTACATCTGTCATTGAGGAGAGTTTTGGATATCTTGATGCACCGGTTGAGAGAATCGCTGGGGCTGATGTTCCCATGCCTTATGCAGCAAATCTGGAGAGATTGGCTGTCCCTCAGGTAATGTTTCTTAAATATTACTTCTTATGTTTAAATTCATGTCTATTGATCATCTAAATCTGTTTGTGTTCTGGTATATGTGAATGTACAGATTGAAGATATTGTTCGTGCTGCAAAGAGAGCATGCCACAGATCGGTGTCTTTGGCTGCAGTTGCCTAAAATTAACAATTTAGTCCTGAATTTTTTCAAGTTGTGGTTTGTTGTTTGGTAACCCTTGATGTTACCAAAAATTATTACCACCCAAATTTCCACCACAACTTCATAAAGAGAGGTTCACTCATTGGATGCTTTCATCCGGGTTCGATCGGATCTCACGGTATATGTGAATTTTAAGTGGTATTTATAACTCCATTTTCAAACAGAAAAAACCACTGTACAATTACAGACACATTTTCATCAACAAAAAAGTAGAGACACGTTTGATGTCCAAATTCAATTTTACATTACATCAGCAGCCTAACATGGGGGGTTCTCTTCTTCAACTTATGTCTACCGATAACTTTTTAAATATGCGAACTTTCACAACTTTTTCCTCCATCTTCTATGGATAGTACTAACTAGTTAATCAAAATATAGTAGTAACATATTGGAAGTTGTATGGTTAATCACTTAAAAATCTAGAAAGTACTCCCTCCGATCTTATTTATAAGCAAAAGTCAACAAATAAAGTTGGCCTTAAATATAAGCAAAAGTTACCAAAATTAACTTTAATTAATGCTATTCTTTCAAAAATACCCTTATTAATCACTCTACTTTTTAACATGATTGTAGAATTCCAATACAATTTTAATATAGTTTAAGGTTATTTTAGGAATTGTAATAGAAACATTACATAAAATCAAGATAAAAAAGCAACTCCTTAATAAGTGTGTAAATTGGTATATTTACTTAAAAAAAGGTCGGAGGGAGTACTTTTTAACACAATTTTCTTGTCCCTAGACTACAAAAATATAATAAATCGTTCTTCAGCAATTTTCAACCTCTCAAATTACCCTCTACATTGTCACTCTCTCTTATTGGGTCATATATTCGTATAATTAATGACCAAATAAAAGCACTTGATAATTTAGAGGGAAATTTTACTCAATCAAAATGTAAGAGGCATTCACAAAACAATATCAGTTTAATTTGTACTCGTAGCATATAGTTATTTTACTGATGCATCTAATAAAATATTGTCCGAATTTATCATGCTTGAAAACACACTATTGTCATACTCATTACATGAGGTGATAATCCTATTGAACAACTTGTTTTTTACTATTTGATCAATAAGTCTCATAATTAAATTAAAGGTGAGAGAGGATTCTCTCAAGTGACTTTAGGGTAAATTTATATTTGAGTCATTGATTTAGCAGGAGAGAAAAAAGAAAAAGAAGAAAAAGGTAAAATGGAAGGTGGAGATTGAAACAATTGAGAAACATGAGGAAAATAAAATTGAGAGAATTCATTCTCGTCTTGCAAGTGAGAGTGATTTGGAACACTATAAGATTTCATTTAAAGAAATTATTTATTCAAAAATAAAATATTTCAATGGATTGATTCCACACATTTTTATAAAAAATTATTATTTAAGATTCTTAAAAAGTGTTATGAGAAAACCGTTAGCATTTTTCTTAAATTAATATATTACACCAGAACTCGTACGAGGAAATATCGAATCTTTTTTATTCAATGATAAAAACAAGTTTGTCCATGGTAAAAAAAAAACATATGCACCTTAGTCTTGTTCTTAATTAATTGCCTAACATTATGTTGATGAAACTTTAGTGCATTTGTTCTTTGAATGTGATTTCTCTCAGAAGGTTAGACGTGCAAAGTGCATTACCAAATGCTTTGCAGTAGTTTTGTAGGTTATAAGTTCATCATTTGTAAACCCGAAATCATTTTTGGGTCATTTGATTGGCTACGATATGAATTTTGTGGAAGCGCAAAATAATCTTATTTTAATTCGAAGAATTTTTACTTTGAGTAGGTGGTTTATCAAATAAAAATTTAAGTGTGCCGGTGGATTAAAGTTAAATTTTAAGAATTTTGATTATCTTTTATCTTTATGATAGACTAATCCTCTAAATTGTTCAGAGTTACTTGAATCGGTTTAGATTTTTACTATTTTATATCGGTGTATTTGTTACCTTTTATTTTCTTTGGTGACCCTTTGGAACTTTCCTTTTTTTATTTTTTATTTTTGCCTATTTTTTGAAAAAAGTTAGCATGAAATAAAACGACAGCGTTTAACAGTAGTGGTGTTTAAATAAAACTGAGCAACAAAAAGTCTTTACACCAAAAACAACTCGGAGTGTGATTCTGATTCCCGATCTCAGATAAAGGTCAGTGTCTTACTTTTCTCCTTCACATTCTTTCATTCACCTACGTTTTTTTTTTTTTTGTTTTTCATTTCCTTATTCTTATATATTGGTGTTGAGATTCGTTTTATTGTGATTATTGAACAATGAATCAGATTTATATTGTTATATATTATTGTAATTTGTAGGCAATGTGAATTGTTTTGATGGGTTTGTTGCAAAATTGGAAAATAAACAATCTTTTGTGGTTGGGTAGTTACTGCCAGGGACAAATTTGATTTAGGTTCTGTTTGGATAAAATAAACAACTTAATTAAGTGTTTATAGCATAAACTTTTCATATCAGTGTGCATGTATAAGTTATTTCTCTAATAAAGGGTAAAATAAAGTCAAGTTTGTAATCTATATATAAGCTATTTTCACGGGTTATCTTGAAGAGCTTATGGAAATTACAGTCTCACATGTGTTTATGCTAGATGAGCTCAAATAGGCCCGTTTGGATTTGCTTATTTTTTAGCTTATGTAAAACAACTTATGCAAATAAATAATTTTTTATGTATTATTTTAAGCTTGTCAATGTAGTTTATGAAAAAACAATTGACGCAGATACAATTTTCATCAGCGAAAACTTATGAATTAACATAAAAACTTATTTATTTGTATAAACTATTTTTCTTAAGCTTAAAAATAAGCCTATCCAAGCGGGTCATAACTCATAAGTCAATTAAAATAGGCCCTAATAGTTGATTTAACAAGTAGATCATATTGTAGAGGTTTTATTGATATTTTTTTAATCATATGTAGATTGTATTGCCACCTTCAGGAAGAAAAAGATGATTGATGATGAAGCCTTGGGATTTATTGCCAATTTTCTTGGCATTTTCATTTTTGCTCTGGTTATAGCATATCATTTGGTCATTGCAGACCCCAAATATGAAGCCAATTAGATACTAAGATTTTTTTTTATGTATTCAAAATACAACTTTGTTGGATTTAGTTTTGTTGGTTGGCCTGTAAGGTCAGTTTGTAGCTTATGGCAACAGCTAAAATCTTCAATATTTGATGGTTGGTATTAAAGATATTTCGTTGTCGTTGGTTTATATTTTGCATATTAGTGTTTATATTATGAAACTATTAATTGCCAAATGCTACTGGGCGGCCACGGTGTTGTTTGTTTGGATTAACTGAAGATGTTAATCGTATCCCACTTTCCCGCCGCATTCATTCCCCATGGGCCATGGCTGTCATTGGCCTAAAATTATTAGAGACTACTGAGAATTTATGCTTAATGATTCTGCAAATACATGCAATGACTCATAAATTATGCTACATTTGTCTTCTGTGAAGCATACTTGTACTAAATTATTCACGAGGATTGGTGGGTGTGTGTGGGAGAAGGAGGAAAGTTCAGGTGATGAATCTTTTTCAGATAGAAGTGCGTATTTGGATCCACCACAGGATTTGAAAAGTGAGTTTCCCTATAACCCAGTAGGATTTTGGTTTGTTTGGTTAATTTGTATCAAAATTGATTTTGTCTTGTCCAAGTTTGGCTATAACGAAATGTTGACAAATTTATGTCTTTTACATCAAATTTGTTTTTATTATGAAAACATCGTAAGTCGTAACATGAATCACTTTACTTGACTCTATTTTAACCAAATCAATTTTACACAATTGATTTCATTCACTCGCATCTGCATCAATTATTGATAGTGATAGGGTGGCCTCTTTTCTCTTTTAGCTTTATTTAACCATCAATTAATCCATAACTCCAATTAACCATAACTCACTTGGGTTGGGTCTATTGTGTGATAAGAATTAAGTTGATTATTACAAGCATAGACTAGATAAGGACGCAGCCTCAAGAATGTATGAAATACTGATACATACTCAAATGTTAGATGCATTTTTAGTTATAATGTATAGTGGATGTGTTGATCCCTATAATCCTCAATCTTGCATCGACCAGTTGTGTTGTAGAACAACTCAAAAAATGCATATCTGTTAGGAAGATTTTTCTGCACTATGACTCAATAGTTATGTTGCTAACACAGAAGTTATTGACATAATGGTAATAACAAATATAAGTGGAACATGCTATATTGGAAGATTAAAGGGTGTGAGAACTGAGAAGTGTGCCATTACTCTTACACGTTTATATGTTGAAAGCTACCTGTTTTGATGATAAGCAATTCATAATCCATAATTTTTTATATTGTTATCATAATAACTCATGCAACTGGGTGCTGTTATTATAACCTGCTGCGCATTGCATGGGTGTATAACTAGTAGTAATATAAGAAAGTGATAAAACTATATCTATATATTTTGCATGCATTCCATGTACTGAGATAACTATGTAACCTTGTAGGGAGAGTGCAGAGTATGAACAAGTGAAAGTGTGTTAAGGAGTGGTGGGGAGAAGAATAGGGAAATGGTAGGAAATTTGGGGATGGAGGGAGTGTTGGGCAATGTAGGAAACTTGAATTGTGGTTGGAATGTTGGGCAATCGTTTCTATTATAGGTATGGCACAAGAGAAAAAAATGATACTGAATTATTTTATGCATTTTCTTTTTTCTTTTGTGAACTGTTGAATAAATCATAAAGTCAAGAAAAAATAATTTGAATTTAATATATTATGCATTATAACCATCCATATTTAAACATTATGAAAATATAACATTTATTATAAAGTGTACACTATAGCAATAGATCTCCAAATACATAAAGTAATGAAAAAGGGAATACAATCCCATACACACAAGTATGAAGAAAAATGAAAAATAAAGATCACACACACACACAAACAAAAACTAATAATCCCCAACAACAAATGAACAATGTATAATATGTAAAACGTATCTATAAAACACTTGACATGAACTTCATTCAAGGGCTGGTTTTTGAAGGTGGTGGAGAAAAGAAGGGGAATGTTGGCATAGTGATTGGAATTGTAGTAGGAAAGTTTGGAAGTGGTGGAAGAGTGAATTGTGGAATAGTTGGGATTGTACTAGGAATTGATGGTTGAGTAGGTTTTGGTAATGTTGGGATTGTAGGCAAAGGTGGAACATTTGCTTGAGGCAATGTTGGGATTGTTGGCAAAGGTGGAACTTTTCCTTGAGGCAGTGTTGGAACTGTTGGCAAAGGTGGAACCTTTCCTTGAGGTAATGTTGGAACTGTTGGCAAAGGTGGCAATGTTGGTTTTGGAAGTGTTGGTGTAGTTGGATTTGTAGTTTGTAGAAGATTGCGAGCTGCTAAGCTAATGTTCATGCTTGAGAAGGAAATAGCAATGAAAATTGCCAGAATGAAGGAACTATAAGAGGCCATGGTAAAAGGTTTTGGTTTGTGATGAATTTTTATTAGATTTTACTATGAGTTGATTAGTGTGTATATTTCTGAGATTAGTGGAAGGCCTTTTATAGACATCGTCGTTAAGTTTTTTCCATGTTGGTTTAGCTAATAACCTTCATTTGGTGATGGTGGTTGGATAGTATAAAAACAATGGAGACCCAAAAATTGGACATAAATTTTTTTGAATGAATGGTTTAAGCAGAGTAAAATAGGAGTTTACTTGTGTGGATTTACAATGTGTTTGGTAATCCAACAATGAGATGATTAAGGGAAAAGTTATATAAGCACTAGAATCTACCTATCAAGTTTATCAGGTTAAGTCTAAAGAAAGAAGTTAGCTTTCTATACGTTACAACAAACTAATATCCCACATTTTTTTAGTTAAATTGTATGTTTGGTTCCTTAGATTTATTTTAAGTTTTTAATTTGGTTCTCTATTAAAAGAGTTTTAAGTTAGTCCCTTGCGTTACCAATGTTGTTACAATAAATTAGTTTTTTTAGTTAAATTTTTGTTTAAATCATCTATGTGGTTCATAGAATCGCGTACGTTGATAACTTAAAGGGAATGTTACATGAAAGTTATAGACAGAATTAACTCAAAATGTGACGAAAATGATAAACTTATGTTGTCATTAGTAATTTAAAACCTAAATTAAACGCAAGAAATCAAATATGCAATTAAGTTACCATTTTGCTATGTGGAGGGAACATGTGAAAAACCGCAAAAAATAAAATAAAATAGAAGAAGTCTCTAGATAAGTTTGAAGCTAAGACTTATATGCGAGTTGATTTTTAGAAAGGAAATACTAACTTATGTCGTCCTATGCTGCACATCATCAACTCTGGCCCTCGATTTAGTTTCACTTCGTATCATGCATATACTATAATATATGGATACTCCATTTGTTTTTTTTAAGTGTCATTTTAGAAGAATTTGTTTGTTCTTATTTATTTGTCGTTTTGATATATAAGATACAATTTCTTAATAACTCCACTTCACATTTTTCGTAAAATTTATTGGAGAGAGGAAAATTGTATATAGTAAATTTATTTGGAAATAAAAAGCAAATGGTGATTAAATAAGGATTAGATTGGAAAAATAATACAAACCTTAATCGAAGAACTTTATGTTAAAATGACAATTAAAAAAAACCGATAGACTAATAATTAGTATAAAAAAAGTACTCGGTATGTAATAGTTTGTAACACCTACGGACAAGTTTACGGGTCCCAATAGTTTCTTTTTCTTCTCAAGCTGAATTAAGAGATAAAACATTTTGGGTATGTTTGGTTCTGTGGTAAGGAAAATTGATTTATGTTTGGATATATTTATGTAAAGATGAATTGAATAAAAAAATTGAGTCTAAAAATTAATTCTAGAATCAGAAGCTACGATTTTTAACTTTAAGTAGAATCAATTCTAGAAGCAAAAAAATCAGAATCAATTATACACGTCTAGAATCAATTCTGGCAACTCCAAAATTGAAACCAAACAATACACTTTGTCTCTTATTGAGATTGAATCCACATCCACAGAAAGAGATTGGTATTGAATAATGTAATCACGTGAACATGAAAATGTAATGTTGTCCCTATGGACAATTACAAACTTAATATGGCTTTTTGTAGGGGTTGGCCATGTGATTAATATTATTAGCCATGTGGCTAAATACGTTAACCAGATAGATTTTCTGTGAATTACTTTTACTAATATTTTTTTTATATTGTTACCGGTTATTAGGTTGATCTGTACAGTATCCATATGATAAAAGATAGAATGAATAAACAATTTTCATCTTTTAGATAAGAAGGTTGTATGATTGAGTTCTCCATTTGAAGAGAGGTTAATGTAAATATCTTTTGAAATGCTCTTTGAACCTTAATTATTTTATTTACTTTAGACGAGACATTATTCTCTTACACAAAATATAATTTTATTTTTGAAATTATTAAAATCGATCAAACTCGTAATTGATTTTTACAGATTGACATTTATGTCGTTTAAATTGTAAAACGACCCACGATTTAATCCAACCATCGGATATCATGACATGGAAAATTTAATGAAGATGTAGCAATCCACATAAATTCCACATTGCTTATCAAAAAAAAAAAAAAAAACATAAATTCCACATCATTGTCATGCTAAAAGAATAAAATTGGTTATTATAATTTGTTGAGCAAAATGCTAGGAGTTAGGCTTCCAATTTTTCCTATCCTTGATAGGAGTACTGAGTATGTGACACTGATGCGGAGTTTGCATCAAGTGTCACATTATACTCTCTAACAATTGAACTTAACTAACGAATCTTTTTCGATTCAAATGTTAAAGTTTTGGCTTATATAAGTAAAAAATAATGTCACGATTTTAAAGATAAAATTGCTAATTTGTAAAATTGAAGGACTAATTTTTTAGTATGACTTTGCACTATTAACAATCCTTTATTTTTTGTCCTATGACAGAGAGACACAAATAATAGATTAATAAGATTTATTTAATAATTGTATCTTAATAATGAATTCCACCCTTTTTTTTTATTTCGTGTCTATCTGCGCCTTCTCACACACACACACGCACACATAAATGGACACCAAATTTAAGATTGTAAATAGAACAAAGGCAAACTCCTAATTTTTTCTAGTAATCACATTATTGGTGAAAACTATCCACGGGCATTACCGATGAATAATTTCTATTGAAAATCATAATACTTTTAATAGAGTATTCTTTTAATAAAAAAAATTTTATCCACAAAACCTGAACATGCAACCTTATTTAAGGGATTTGGATTGATTTCCTATTTTTTCCTCTCATATATGTTGTCCATTCAACACTAATTTGTAATCTCAACATTTCATTCATATTATTTTCTTCTCTTTTTTAGACTAATCTTTTTCTTCTTAATAAACTAACCACCTTTAAATAAGAAAAAGTATAGAGGGCCAGATCAAAATAGCATCCTTATTTAAAATATTCAAGTTTCACATAACATCCGTAGTCAATGATTAATTTGACAAATAGTTACAATGAAATTGCTTATTCACTCTAAAAAGGAAAAGCTAAAATTCCAAGAATGTTCATGTATTCCATTTAGGATAATACTATATACTTTCCCTGTGACATTTTATTAGCAATTTTTATTATAGTTCAGATATATTAATTATAAAGTAAATATAAGAATATAAAATTTACTTATAAAATATCACCGAAGGAGTATTATTAAGATTTTAGTCCTCAAAAAGTATAAACAATATCAAATAAGTCTTCCAAATCACTACAATTTAAGTATTTAATTAATCACCTAATTTTAAATTAATATCAAACAATTGGTCCATGAAAGCCTAAACTTCTGGATTAATCATCCAACTTCTTTGATATATATCTTTGATCAATGTGATCATTCGTATATCTTTCTTTTTTCGAAAAGGTGGTGAGTATATCTTTAGAAACTATAAACCTATTGACAAATATAATTCATTGCATGATCTTTAGATTATGAGAATAAAAGATACATATGTAATTAATTAATTATATATATAATAATAAACAAATAGCTGAATAGGCCACATTAATCAGATGATACAATCACAGTCAACAATATGTCGTAGTAATTAATTATAAAACATTAAATTGAACACAACATGTGGTTCAATAGATACATATTCATATGGTACAAATGAAACCCACAACAGAAACACACAAACCAAATTTTAACAAACACATAAATAGTACTCTTTTCAGCCTTATTTATAAGCAAAAGTTACTTTTCAGATTTATTGAACAATTGATGTATCTAAACTATATTTAAGCTAGATACATTAGTAGTTGAATGAATCTAAAAAACAACTTTTAAAGTAGTAGAATTCTTTAACATTAAATACTTATGGTATAGGCACTCCAGGCACACCAGGAATCCCAGGAATTTTAGGCACATCTGGTATAACAGGAACATTAGGGATTAATGGAACACCTAAGTTTGGAATAGTTGGCAATGTTGGCAAAGTAGGTAGTGTGGGTAGTGTTGGGCCTGTTGGCAATGTTGGTAGTGTTGGCAGAGTAGGTATAGGTAGGTTTGGCAAGTCAACTTTGGAAACTTCATGTATCTTTAGAAGGTTACGTGCCCCTTCAACATTTGTCATTGAAGAAAATGCTGCTATAAGTAGAAGTGGTACAATCAATGACCAGAAATTCATGGAAGCCATTTTTTTTGGGAACTAGAGAGCTTAATATTAGTCTATGATGATAATAGTTTTGGTATGCTTGAGGTAATGGTATGTGTTTGTTGTGGGCTTTTATAGGCAGAGAAAAGTGTATCATTTGATTGTTAGGATTGGTATTGTATGGTTTGGAAATTTTCTATGGTAAAATCAGAAATATACCTTGAATATGAATAGTTTAATTTTTACATATATATACACATCATGTGATTCTTTTTTTGAATGATATGCATCATGTGATTCATTTCAATGTTAAAATAATTGATTTTTGTTTGAGGAATGTGATTTGATTTAGTGATAAGAAATTAAAGTGACCCGTATGCCAATATCTTTTAATTTTAATTTATTTTTCATTTCCTTTTATTCGTGTAGTAATTTTTTTGTATTAGCCCTTTTATTCTAAAGAAAAGAGACTTTGATAATCTAAAATTCAATAACGAGAGGGAAGTAATTTGACTGATATCTTGTGGAATATTGTTTTCGGAAGAAATTGTTTACTCATGTGATTTATAATTTTATATTGTGCTAAAAAGAACAACTCAAACATAAATATGATATGGAGTTGCATGTCAAAAGAAATTTTGTGATTGCAATCTAAGTCTTGACATTTAAATTTCTTTATTTCGATAAACAATATTTGAGATTGTATATATTCATTCCACATAACTGCAAATTTTTGTAATAAAACCATCGTGACTCGACTATTGTAAAAAAATATAATTAATCTTCAGTACGTTATAAAAAAAAAAAAAAGAGTATGGAGCAAATAATATATTAATGAATATATCCACAGCTGGTTAGGATTCCTTTTTAAGGGATGGATATCTTCTTACGACAGAAAATAATTCATGCAAGAATTATATAAATAATAATGATTTGATTGATCAAATTATATGTAACAATTCTTAAATTAGCTGGAATTACTTTTTCATTTTAGCATATGTACTTATTTTTTTCAATTGTATAGATATACAACGAGTCTAAATACGAATAATCTCCAACCAAACTGATCCGTTACACTTGTAATTTCATCATATTTCATTAAATATTTAATAGAACTTCCATGCTTAACTAACGTCCCGGAAATACTATTTAGCATTTTCCATTTTTTATATAAATATATTCAAGAAATTATTTTGCAATGATTCACTTTTAATTTAATGAAACTCAACATTTGTCGTGATGGAACAACATCTAACATTCCAACGTACCCAACTCATATAAAGATTTCATTCATGTGATTCAAGCAAGTGGTATCCATCTTACAATTATTATTATTTGTTTTTACCAAATAGTTTACGTTGAAGTGTAAGCATTTGAGTAGTGGAGAAGAACAATGCAATTTTAAGCCTCAAAATCTTAGGCCAGTAGGTAGCAATAAGCCAATAAAGATAAGAAGTAGTACCTCTTTTACATGTTGAGAACGTGAAACTTTTTGTCATATTAGAGGCAAGGATAACAGAATGAGGCTGGTATGTAATAAACCACAAGAATAAGGTAAGATTAGTTTTCCTATTTTGGACAAATTCACTATGTGACTTGTGTGTACAAATTATTATCATGATAATTATTTTAATTAAACTCGTATAGAACCACATATAACCAGCCTATCAGGTTCTTCTCTGCTGTACAGAGCTTAGAGCTACATTTATTTACCAGATTCATATTATATGAATCTCTATTTGATCTGAATAGGGTTAAATAATTTTTTTATCGTTATGAAATATTTCAATTTTATTTTTAGTCACTAAAAAAATTTCAGTAATTTTTGTTCTCTCAAATAGTTTCTATTACAATTTTTGGTCTTATTTTTAATGAAACTTTTGTATATTTCACATTTTTGAATAATTTTTAGTATTTATGTTTATAATATTATAAAAACCTCTCGTACAAAAATTTAGAATTTCTTAATATAAGATGAGTTATTTATGCGGAAAAAATTTAAAAGTTCATTTTTAATTCATCCTAAGTTAAAAAAATTTAAACTTTTGCAAAAGAGCTTCCTATAATATAATATAGTAAACAGGACCGAGAAAAAAATTAAAATTTTAAATTATATATACACAAGTTGACTGAAAATCGGAGACAAAAAAATCATGATATAAATTATTTAAGGAATCAAAACTTGTTGAAATTTTTTAAAAGGACTAAAAATGAAATTTAAAATGTTTTTAAGGAAAACAAATATTTAGCCCATTAAATTATTTTATGATAAAAGGTCTATTAGTATATAACGAGGAATTTCATGGTTGCTTAAAGTAGTTGGTATTGATATATAGTTGAGTATATTTAAGAAACTTGTGCCATTGTTTTTACGTAAATTAAAATTTTTCTACACATAATTGCATAGACCGATCACTCAAACCTTGTGGTATCTAATATAAGTGGTAAACTCTCCCTAATAATTTATGCCATTTCAAATTACTATTACGAAGATATGAAACTCTTGATAACAAGAGAGAGAGAGAGAGATATGTATTAATTTCATTTCATTAATAGTATGATGTGATAGTAGTTCATAAAAATTCCAATTAACTAACTATTGCAGTTTACCATGAGGCAAATATTTGATTTAATTTCCATCACCAACGGTTTCCAAGTGAATATTAGCATTCCATTTATTAAGCTCTGACCTTGCCCCTTGTACCTAGTACTGGTGAAACTTTTTGCTGAAATGGCACACTTGTTTGGACGGGATCCAGTGCAGTAGAAAATGGTACAGTTGCACAAACAGTTTTCGTGAACTTAGCTAAGTTGGCAGAGATATCCAGTTATCCAGGCCATCACAAGCTGGAACGTGGACTGAACAATAATGGGTGGCCCAAATAACGGGTAGTCCTATAAATCTTATAGAGAGGCTCTGATACCATGTTAGAAATAAGTATAAGCCTAACTCATCTTCACAAAACCGGCTTGTAAGTTGAGGATTGCCACTTGCTTATAAAGACTTATCTAGGCCATCACATATCCGATGGAGACTTTTTAACAGTTATTGCGTCATATCTAAACTCCACTTATTTGTGTATGGCTGGTTTTTAAAACACGGATGTTAGAAATAACACCGACAATAATTTGAGAAAATTAATTGAGTATAATTATATGTGTTGGTGTGGAACACCGACACATTGACATCGGTAATAATTTTTAAAAAATGAATTAATTGAATATAATCACATGGGTTGGCGTCATATTGATATTGAACACCGACACATTGGTAATAATATGAAAAAATGAATTAATCGAATGTAATAACATATTTTGGCATTGTGCCGGTGTTGAACGGTAACACCGACAAGTGTTGATACCATACATGTCTTTGATCATAGATGTAAACGCTGCCTTTCAATGTCCTACATTCAGAGGTTTGGAAGAAAACTAAAACAGGTAAATCTCAAGCTTTATATTTTTTAGAGTAGATGACTGGTTTCTGTGTGTAATTTGTATTGGCAGTGATTTTGTGGATGGTTGAGCATTATTTCCACTTGGAACTACTTGATTCAAACAAAACATTCTTAGAATTCATATTAATTTTAACCGAACAGAAAGAAGGATGACATAGAGACAAATAGAAATTATTTTCATTCAACTATTTGTGCTAGTCATCTACTACCACTCTGACAAAATAAATAGTGATTACTATAAACAGAAAATATATCGGATTGTAATTCATACTTGGGTAGCTGATTACTCTTTCTTTATTGTTGTAACTATCATCCATTTGAATAAAATTTAGAATCCATTATGAATCTTCTCTGATAATTGGTTACATCACATTTGTTTAATTTTAACTTACACTTAATTATAGGATTCAACACTTGTGAGCAATTAGAAAAACAAAAATATTGCTGACAAAACACAGTTCTATGTTCATTTTTTAGGTTAGTTCTATGTTCATGTTAGGCATTTCCTTATGAAAATTTCTCTTCCAACCTCTCACGTTTCTTTTATACCCTCCTAACTGACATTTTTTGTGCAGGCTACCTTATTGCCTTCTTTTGTGCAGGCTACCTTAAACCCACCTGGACTAGCCTTGTTAAGCTTCATTGGGCCTGGCAAGAAAAGTTCGGAAGTAATTCGGACTCATATATTTTTTAGCCCAAATCCGACATTTTATCGGGGTTATTTTGGCTGACCCATTTTGCCAGTTCGCAACAACTATAGCTGGATTATGGACTCTCATTTGGATGTTTTGTACGGGCATGCAAGATTTAATATTAAATCTTTGAACTATTCTGAACTCAAAACTTTCAGTAGAACTTTGAGTTTCTCACCAGAGATAAGACCGGTGCAAAGCAGAGCTCTAGTACCATCTAAGAATACAAAGAATGAGCTCATATAGAGATGAAAACAAAATTCATTCATTATTTATTCTATCATGTGCATATACACAAGAAGATGAAAGCACATAACTGATGACATAACCGCTAACCGTTCATTAACTAACATTGTTAAGCTATCTGCGGGTACTGTTGAGATGTCTTGAGTGTGCAGCTGACTCGCTCTCTCATCATTGTCATGAGTGAAAAAAATTGCAATAAAGGAATCATATAATAGATAGACGGGAAATTCTATGGTGAAGTTGTGTTTTTGACAACATTGAAAAAATTGTTTGACTCACTAATCAAAAAGCAAGGTTGAATTGTCCTTTGCCACATAGAATTTGTTGTGAATCCGATGAAACCACATCAATAGCCTTACTAGTGTGAGACAAATGAATTAAGCAACCAAAACAAATGGAAGAGCAATAATCACACAAAAGCTAAAAAACTAAGAAAACGATAAAGAATACAGATAAAATTGTTTATCCAATTTGGTTAAATCAACCTACTCTGAAGGAGAAAGAGCTCTCAAATCAACTATCAAACTTGTTCTTTCTTGATTACAATGAGATTCATACAAGAGTTGCAAAAAATTAGAGTTATCCTAATTTCTACCATTTTCCCAAATCTCTTGCCGTGACCAAGAGATTTCAATGATAATAATTACAAGATGAAAGAAAAAAGTGTTTCCAACCCTAGAGTAAACCCAAGAGAAACCCTCTTAAAATCTAGCCTCAATGTTGATGAACAAACCCTAGCCCCCATATCTATTTTTCTCTCTTCCTCGTGCTGCAAAAACAGAACATGGCATATACAAACACGCATCCGCGCCCGGCTCTGGTCTGGTTGCGCCTGGCGCCACCAGTAGACCAACCCAGCCAAAGCAAAATGATGTTGCGTCTGGCGCCATTCACCCTGCGTCTAGCACAAGGGACATAGTGGAACAGGATTCTGTTTCACCGCTTGTCAATTTTAAGGAAAAATCCAACATAATTGTATGGTGCATACCATTTTGCTATGCACCCTCTGTGTACCCTCATAGATCAAGTGAGTGTTAAAAATCTTAGTATGTAGAAGCTACATCTAATAACATCTCTTTTTGATTATTTTTTTTAATCTTCTTTAAACTTAAACAAATAGGTTAATTAATCAAATTAGTTTTATAATTCAAAATCTTTAATCTTCGTCTTCTACATAAACTAATAACCAAGTCAGAGGGAATTGAACTGAATATGGTAGGTTTAAGTTGAAAATTCAAAAAACAAATACAAGTTAATAACAATTACTAGTATTTTAATATTTTTAAAGATTTATTTTTATTATTTTGAATTAGAAAATATGTTTAATAAAATTTTGAAGATATATTTTTGGGTGTGAGATTTTTTAAAATTAAGAGACATAAGCTCAAGGTTTCAAATTATTTTATTAAATTCAATAAAAATACAACTTTAAATCTATTGCTACTGGCACCACCGTTTTAGGAGGACACCCTTGCAAAAAGAAAAAAGAATAGACCAAGTCCAATCTCTCTCATTAACCCAGTTCCTCTGACCCATAATAAAACACACAACTTTAATCAAATGAATTTGATCAGAAAACTTGGGATTTTTCAATTTATTTATTTATTTGTATTGGATTCAATCTAAATAAGGTTTATGGATAAAGAGAAATAGTATGGGGAAAAATTCTCATCCCACCCCCCACAAGTCTTTTTCACCCCCCTAGATTTCAAACTTTGCCCTTGAATCAAAAGTTCGGAACGCGTTTTTCGAGATTTTTTTAGTGCAAATTCAGCAAAAATTTCGGAAAAACACATTCCGAAGTCCATTTTCAAGGCTCAAAAAAGTTCGGAAAACGTTTCCCGAACTTTTTTAACAAGGGCAAAATCGGAATATTGGGGGGTGAAAAAGAATTATGGGGGGTGGGATGGGAATTTTTCTAGTATGGGATACAACATAATCCAAAGTAATATGGGATTCAACCTGAATGACTCTTAATTGATTCAATATAAACCATAAGCGATTAAACATAATACCAAATACAATATGTTCTGAATCAATATTGACGCCACAAATCAGTCAGTGTTAAAGAAATAATATACAGTTTGCGAACCTAGCTTAATTGGAAGGACATTTGCACATAAAGAATAAGACGCTCACTTTTTTTTAGTACATCGATCAATACAAATTCAAATTCGCTAAAAATAAAAAGGATAAATCTGCGAACAAACTCACAGTATCCATGTTAATAGTATAAAACGGCCAATTACATAAGCTTATAAATATGACTATATTGAAGTGTCCGGAATGTTCATGAATCTGGATCTGTAGCATTGATGACACCAAAGTCGACATTGATGGGATCTCCACTGGACCGAAATTAATCCTTCAACCTGAAACAAATGAACACGGCACAAAAACGAGACAAACATAATACTTCGCACAAAGACGAGACAAACACAATACTCCGCACAAAGTCACACTTATTTATTATAATGAAAAAGAAAAAACAATTTGGAGGGATGATTTAAGGCCAAAATTGACCTTAAATCACTCCCTCTTCGATAGATTAAAAAAAGTTATGACGGCTAGGGTTAGAAGAGGAGAAGAAGAAAAGAGTTATTATTTGGTTTTCATGGTACGCCCATTTATTTACATTTAAAAGGTGAAATTCTAACCACTAGACTACCTAACAAAAAAAAAAAATAAAAAAAATCGCCATATAATAATATATACTCCGTAATATATATACCAATAAACCCATTAATTTGAGAAAGGATTCTCTCAAGTTGAAAAAAAAAATGAGGAAATAAAGTGGACTTTTAGACCATTGAATTATAAATATAAAACAATATTTAAATTGAAAAGAAATGAGAAAAAATTGATTGATGGTTGAGATGTAAAAATTGAAGAAAAATGAGAAAAAATAAATTGAAAGGATCCATTCTCCATTAATTTAGTGAAAACACAATTACCGAAATCAAGAACAATATATGATAAAATTTGATCGATCGAGTCAAAACATGTATTGGGATGCATACAATTTCTACCCTTAAATTGCAAAGATTTACTATACATCATAATAAAATTTTCACACCATATTTTATTCTCTTTCATCTTCTTTTTTTAGATTTTCTCTGTCACTCTACTAATTTTTTCGTGCACCTTGCGAATTTATAAAAATATCCTTGTCCACTACTTAGGTAGCGGATCCACCCCAAAAATATCCTATCATCTTTGTTTTTTATAACTTCCACTATTTAAGTAGCGGACGACATTTTTTAAAAAATTCCTCAATTTTGTAGCGTCCGGTATTTAAGTAGCTGACGATATTTTTCAACAAAAATTCCTCAATTTAATAATGTCGGCTACTTAAGTAGCAGAAGGATAAAAATGGAAACGCGTAGAACGCGCGAGAAGCCGGTAGGATGGCAAAAGAATATCTTTATCTTGTTTCTGCAACACCACAAGCTAATCTGTACACATGGATGAGCATAGCAACGCCCGCCCAACCCAATTATTTTTAAAGAAATATATTTTATGAATAATTTCTAGTCATTTAATTTTCTATACATAGTAGTGTATATATATATATATATATATATATATATATATATATATATATATATATATATATATATAAATCTAAATATTAGTTTAGAGTTTATTATTGATGATTGTAAGTCTCTCGATACACATATTAGTTTAAGTATTAATGCGAATATTAGCTCATAGTTTATTATTGATGATTTTAAGTCTTTCGTTATATGTAAATATTATTTTAAGTTATATGGTTTAATTTTAAAATAATCAACTTTGACTTTGTTTGTAAAAAAAAAATGGATAACTAATTAAATTAGTAACTGAACTGCATATAATTAAGGCTCTGTTTGGCAAGACATAAAATTAGTTTATAGCTTGTAGCGTATAAGCTCATGTGACTAAATTTGTCAAAAAAAAAAAAAGCTCATGTGACTAAAAAAGACCCATTTGGTAATTGTCATTTCACTATGAGCTTATAGCTTATTTTACATGTAAAAAAAAAAACTCATGTGACTAAAAAAGATCTATTTGGTAACTGTCATTTCTCTATGAGCTTATAGCTTATTTTACTAGCTTATAGCTTATTTTTAAGATCTTTATTTCAATTAACATATAGCTTATGATCTTTTTTTTTTATTATTATTTTTACCCTTACTATTTTAACTAAAACCAATTTTTATTCTTTACCATTTATTATAATTATAATTTAAAATAAAACAAGTGTCTTTTAATTGCAACCATACCAATAATTAATCTTGTATCTAAAAAAAATCAAGAAACAACCATGAATCTTATTGATATATTGTCCGTCGTCTCTCCCATTCTCCAGTATTATTATTTTTAGTTCATGTCCATTCTCAATTATTTATTCTCCATTCTGTAATTACTTTTTATTATATCTTAACTATTATTTACTTATAGAAAATGCTAAACAATGTACTCGATGTATTAGTTAATTAAGTAAATTATTATGAAATTTTTTTTTTGAAAATTGTGCATTTAATGATTTAAAGTGGTGAAAAGTTATTTTATTACTATTACTTTAATTTTTTATTTCATTTTTTAGCATATTTAACAAGTGCATCCAATGAGCTCTTAGCCTCTTGCTTTATCACATCTCTATTTTGCTAAACTATGCTATACGGTAATTTTAAGTTTTAATTTGATATAAATTATATATTGTGTTTCATTTGATATACAAGATTTATTAAATTAATATTTAAAATATACATTAATTTAATAGATTTAAATTACTAAATTATAAGTATGTTAAATATTAATTTAAAAAAAGATTTATTATCAATTAAAAATACTTTTTTATGTCATTTTACACTTATAAGGTATTTGAATTGCTAATTTTACCAAACACTTAAAATATATTATCGGCTATAAACTATTAGCCATCAGTTAGAAGCTATCAATCATCATCTATAAGTCATTAGCTAACTTATTAGTCATTCACTATTTTTTGCTAAACAGAACCTAAATATAAAACTCAAAATTATATGTTGGTTCAATTGGTCAAAAAATACATGTAGAACCTAAAACTATACTAGCTTATAGTTTATTTTGATAACCTAGTTCAATTGCTAATTTTACTCAATATTAAAAATTCAATTAATTATCTATTTTTTTGACAAACACAGTCAAAGTTGATTATTATAAAATTAAACTATATAACTTAAAATAATATTTTACGTATAACGAAAAACATAAAATCATCGATAATAGACTATGAACTAATATTTACAGTAATACGTACTTAAACTAATATGTTTACCGAGAGACTTATATTATAATCATCAATGATAAACTCTAAATTAATATTTACATTAATATTTGTACTAATATGTATACAAAATGACTAGAACTTATTCATAAAATATTTTTTTTATAAAAATAATTGGGTTGGGCTAGTGTCGCTATGCCCGACCATGAGTACAGATTAGCTTGTGCTGTTCCAGAAACACGAAAAGGAGATCTTCTTTTGCCGCCCGACCGGCTTCTCTCGCGTGTCCTATGCATTTTCATTTTTATCCTTCCGCTACTTAAATAGCGGACATTATAAAACTGAGGAATTTTTGAAAAATATCGTCTACTACTTAAATACCAAACGTTATAAAAAACAAAGCTGATAGAGTATTTTTGGGGTGGACCCGCTACCTAAGTAGAGGAAAATAATATTTTTATAAATTGGAGGACGCGCGAAAAAATTAGCAAGATGACAAAGAAAATCTCAAAAAAAGAAGTTGAAAGAGAATAAAATTTTGTGCGAAAATTTTATTATGGTGTCACTACAAAAAAAAAAGTTCATTAGCCACGGTTATATTGTGGCTATATTAATTGTGTCTAAATCTATATGTTTACCATGGTTTCAAGTGAGGCTAAGGGGGATGTATTGGATTAAGATTTCACAAGACAATTTTAGCAAAATAAATCTTGAAGATTTTAAAAGATTTTGTGAGATTGTATTGATTTTGTTGCCTTGAAAAAAAAATCTTAATTGTCCTAATTGAATACCACATGACTTATTTAACTTTTATAAAAGTTTTAATTGAATACCACAAGATTTTTTTATCATAAAAAAGTCTTTTAAAATACTATAAAATCCTAATCCAATACACCCTCCTAAAATAATCTCAGATTTCATTTAAAATATATATGTTTGCCTCTTTCCAAATTCAAAATCAATACGCGCGCTTTGTATTTTCATTCTTCCTCAATTTCTTACTTCCCAAATTTCTTCATTCAATTTCTTACTAAGTTTTTCCCAAATTTCTTCTCTCAATATATTTCTTCTCTGAAGATTCCGATAAGTCAATCCGTCACGCTTCTGGCACTGCTCTCTGTTCCGTCGCCGAGCTTCAGATCCACCACCGCTGTCTTTCGTGAGGTTCAGATCCACCGAATTTCATATCTCACCGAGTTTACTACAGAATGTCGCCGATTTCATCTCTCTTCCTTTCGATGCCGATTTCATCTCGCCGAGCTCTTGCGTGATTCGCTGCTCACTCTTCGACGTCGAGTTGTTCGCCGGATTCAACTCTTCACTGTATGATTTCTTTTCCGATTTAATTAACTGTTTTGCTGTGACCTAATTTTATTCTAATTTTTTCTTATTTTGATATAATTTCACTTATTCTGTTAGGTAAATTGAAATTTGTGTATCTCATGTTTTGGCTTCAATATGAGTTTGAAATTTGTTTGAAATTTGAAATATGTTATCATAATTTTGGAATTTGATTGAATTTGTCACTCTATTGTCCACGTTTCTTAGTTGGCATTTGATTGAAATTTGGAATTTGATTGAAATAGTGACAAATTTCAATCATACTATATCAATTTTCAGTAGATTAATTGTTTTAGTGAATTTCCAGTAGCAAATCACTAATAACATACAAGCAAATAGGAGCAATAAGATACATTAAAATATAAGTCAAATGCTCATGACTTGATCAATTCAGTACTTATGCAGGTGGAGTTGCAAGTGACCACTACCTTCAATTTATTATACATTACAGACCCTTTCGATACTGCTATTTGTAGTTACATCTTTGTTTTGAACTTGTATACTAATACAGTTGGCAATAGAATGACAGTTAGATAAATATTTATAACATTTTATTGTGTTTATAAGGTGTTTAGCTAGTTTCATACATTGGATCACAAGTGTGTTGTGTTCTGTTATTTCAAAATTTGTAGTATCGTCATTTTTCTATAGTTGGACTACTTTTACCCATGGCATTTATTCTGTCATCTGTGGCTGGGTCTAGTTTTGCTTTTGTAAATTGCTTCACTTTAAGTTGTTTCTCCTGACTCTGGCTTGGTAGGTGCTTCATATATACAGTATCATGCAATATTTATTAAATGAAGATAATATTTGAATCTATAGTCTAGAACAAGCCTACAATTTCAATCATGAAATTGCTTATTCACTCTAAATGATCTGTAAAATACTAAAATTCCAACGAATTTCATGTATGAAATATTGATGTTAGATGGAGTCTTCTTTCAATCAATACATCTTACAAGCGAGGATATCACAAAAGTTACTGTAGAAAGGCGAATTGGCTATTTCATGGACTGTTCATTTTCAAAGTTTCCTTTCCTTCCATTTCCCTTTTACTCGTTTTGTCTTCTTAGTTTTAATGTTTGTAAGCTTTTCCTTCCATTCCCTTTTCATTTGTGTCAGTTGCAGCTTTCGCTCTTTCTCCCGTCCAAAATTGGCCGTGGTCTTTACGCGGTTGCCTTTCTCCAGCTTCCTTCCCGTTCCCTTTTCTCTCTATTTGTTTGATTCCCTTCAATTTTTGCAAGCTTTTGTGTAAGCCAGGCTTTAAGGAAAAAGGAATGCAAAAAGGTTTCAGCAAAAAAGAATGCAAAAAGGTAGAGCTTCCTTTTGCCTTTTCTCTCATTTGTTTCCATCATATATGGTTGCATCTGGTTCATTTCTTCTTCCCATCCATCGCTCTCTTTCTTGCTCTATTCTGATTTGTTTTCTTTTTTTCTTTCAGGATGCAAAATCTCAGAATCAAGCTGTTGGGAAAGCTAATTCAAAATATGGTCACTTCCTCCTTCTCAGGCCGGTTAGTTTTCGATTTCATTTCTGTAAAGTTTTAAACTTTCTTGTTTTTAGGTTATAAAAATTGCTGCTTTTGTTATGTGGTTTTAATTTGGGTAATTTGATTTATCTATTTTTTGTTTCAGAAAATGTGGGTTTTGTTTATTTGTTGTGATTTTTGTTGATGATTTATGTTCTTGATTGTGTTTTGGTATTTGACTTTTGACTAAATTGTATGTTTAGGTTTTATGATTTATTGATTCATTAGTGTTTCAATAGGTTTTCATTTCATATACATAAAAATTGATGTTTTTCTTATGTAGTTTATTCTTTTTTTCTTTTGCAGAGTTTGATTTTGATTGTTTTTTAGTTCCACAATGATTTGTAGTAATTGCTTGTTTTTTCATGTAACACTAATTGTTTGTACTGTTCTTGGTTACTTAGGTGACAATAACTCCAGAAGTGACATCAAGAGGTGTAAATCGGGCTGTTATGGAACAACTTGTGAGCCTGTACCGTGATTCTAATTTAGGAAAGTGACTTCCTGCTTGTGATGGCTGCAAGAGCCTCTATACTGCAGGGCCACTTTCTTTTATCTCTAAGGACTTTAGAATCACTCTTGTGGATGAGGATGATGGATCTGGAGGCCAGAGGTTTGTTTATATTTATTACCATCTGTTTCTCCATGTTCAACTTTATCCATGGCTGTTATGTTTTGATTTGTTTGCATCCTTTGGTTTTTTCTATTTGTGGGATTTGTCTTTCTTTTGTTTCATTGCCATGTGTGCTCCTTATGTTTGCATCCTTTTTCTGTTTGACACTGATGTTAAGCTTCCTTATGGAACATATTGTAGGAAAGCATTATAAAAGTTAATTACCATTTTTGATGGTTATGTAAGTTTATAATATATTTGTGTTGGATTACTTACTCTTTGTTTGATAGTTCTTGAAAGTTGTTGTGCTCGTTGCTAACTATGAGCTGTTGGATGGTTTCTTAGTTCCCTTGTGATTTGAGACTTTTTACCAATTCACATGTACTGATTGCATGTAGAATTTTTGGTTGTACATTTTATGATACATTTTATGTATATTTTTTGCATGTAGAATTTATAGTTCTTATGGATGATTGTACATTTTAGCAATATTGTGATCATAATTTTGTATTCTAGGCGGGTTATACATTTTATGGACATGGTTATCCTTGAAGAACCAATAGAGGGCATGTGGAAAATTGAATTTGAAATAATATGATTGGTTGCGTTAACCCCTAAGTTAGCATGTGGAAAATTTAAATTGAAGGTAATGTATTGTCAGACACCATTGATTGTGAGTATTTAAGTTTTGTTTGTCTTTAGCTTAGAGCATACCCTTTTACTGCTCATAACTTGAGTATGAGCTGTTTAAAATTAATGTTAAGTGCTTCTTAATCCCATTTTTTTAATTTGTCTTTAATCCAAATAATAGGTAGCTTCAATTGTGTTGTTTTCTCTTGTAGGATCATTCACTGTGTGTGCAAGAGCACTTAGAATTTAATTCTAACTGGCTATCTATTCCTTTTTACATCAGTGAGTTGGCTGAGGATTCTATGTGATTAAAGTTGGTTTTGTTTAGGCACTGCTTGCAAACATGGTATGCTTGATATCCAGGAAATATGAAAATATTTGGCTAGATTGAGTTGCTTTTTTTTTTCTTCTTCTGAATTTTAACTCAACTTTGTTTTCCCTTTTCTTCATTATCTCACAAAGCGCAAGAAGTTGTCGCTATGCAAGGATGTTGCTCGCGCCTTAGTCGATTATGTCAAGTAAGTTCACACTCTTATTATCTTTCTCACTTCAAAATCTCACTTTAATTTGATTTGAGTGTGTTAGTTCATGCATTTGGAAGTAGCTCAGAACCTTTGCTGATTTTTTTATTTTTTGTATTTGTGATTGTGTTTGAGAAGATATTAAAGAATAAATGGTTCTCAAGTGCTAATTAGAAACTACGACATTGGTTAAAGATATATGCCAAATATTACTAGATAAAATCATTATTCATAAGCTACCAACTATATGATGACTTTTAAGATTTAATAGTAGTGCATTTGTTTCTAGGATGAAATTATATTCTTTCTTTTTTGCTTTTAAGGTTCTCAAGTGTTTGTCCGATTCACTGATTGTAATGGGGGGATGATGCCATAACCATATGGAGAAATGACCCCTCTCCTGTTGATTGCACATATTGCTGGGACGATGGATTGCAATATAAGTTATATTGACCTTGCAACGCAGGGGCTGCATTGTGTATAGTTGGTTGAGTTACCAAAACTGAAGGATATGAATGGTTTGGCGTAGCAGTCAACTATTGTGTGGGCATAAAGACATGGGTTTCTTAACTTGGCATAGATATCATAGGTGTTGGTTTGGACTCAAATGTTAGACCTCATGGTGAAGACTCAAAGTACAACCAGCTCTACAAGTAAGGTGATTCGAGTCATGATGTTGTATTGGGAATGATGGACATTATCATGTTTTTGAAGCTGTAATGTTGAATTTCCTTTCTTCAAGAACTTAGTAGAATTAATATGGGCAACCAACATTCACTCAAATAATTTAGGGTTTTATCAACTTATCCGTCGAAGAAATTGATAGTGTCCAACTCCTCATTTTGTTATCCCTTCTTTATATTTATGTCTACCGGTAATGTTCTTTTGGATTTTAAACTTATTTATATTTGTACTGTATATATTTTATACTTGTTGAAAAATAATTTTAAAAATTTAAGCTAGACAGGTTATTGAATTGGTTTTGATCAAGTTTAAAAGCAAATTGTCACTACTTGAATTAACCCAACAAGATATTAGATTGAATTATAGTCACATATTGAATTATAAAGCGAAAGTTGACTCTGAACTATATTTAACATGAGTTATTTTGTAAAATAATTTTTTTGAGATTTCTATCTATTAACACTACAAGAACAAAGGATGCATATGAACATTAATTAGTTATACAAAATCCATTTGTTTATATAAAAAGAAAAAAAAATATAGTCTCAAAAAATAAAGAGTGAAATCCACTTCAATTTATTGCAATTTTTTATGGTCTAATTCAATTCTCGAAAATGTAAAGTTTAAGTTAGTCATTAATATTTCTATATTGGAGAGAAATTAGTAGTAACTAGTATCCAGACCTGTGCCAAGCACGGGTAAAACTGCGTTAGTAGATTTTTTATTTTGTAGATTTATTGACTCATATAAAAAATATTTTAATATATTTTACTTTAGACTGAAAACTTAAATTTTGATATTGCTTATGAAAAATAATTTATAAAACAAAACAAATATTTACGATCTTATATAATACAAATAATTAAAATAACGCTGTGTAATAAAAACTAATGAAGCCTTAAAATATTGATGAACAAAATTATAGGATTCGGCTGCAACGAACAAAGTAATAAAAAATCCTATAATAAAATAGAACTAAAGACTATTAATTAGTTTGGGTTTCCTCGTATTAATATATAAGTCATAATATATAATAAGCACCAAAAATATCTGAGGAAATTATTAACTTAAAATTTGCACAAAAAAAAACTTAAAATAATGTTCCAAACAATAATAATAAATCTGTAACACTCTAATCGATATATATTCAATTATAATTAAATAACAAACATACATACATCAATCAAGGCATTACATGTCAAATACTTTTATAAAACTTAATGAACATGCATATATTCATTTGAACTAGCAACGGAAGCATCATTAAATAATTCATAAGTCATTACTCAAAGTACTTAATAAAATTCAAATATCATAGTTATAAATCATATTACAACTTAGACTAGGTCCTTCTACCACAAGGCCTATCCACATAATCCAAATCACATTCTCAATATTCAAGTCATAACATAATCCAAATTAAATAGCAAGGTCATACAAGTCTCAATCAAGCGAACTAGCATACTAGTTCTAGCAAGGTTACAAGTATCAGAGCAAATCCTAGACCTCTAAGGTTCCTAGAATTTCTACTCTTCCTCCTTACCAAGCTAAGCTAGTCTCAAGCTAAACCTCCAAGCAACGGAATCACTCCTCAAGTGAAGTATCTGGACCCAAACCATTCAAATACACAAAATAGAGAGTTAGTTATAATTCAAGCTCATAATAACAAGTATAGTATATACTCATATCATGCATAAAGATAATAATACCATAAATGACGCATAATCGTCTCATGTCATAAATAATACTTTCATGGCAAAACAATAGCATACTTACATTAACTCACAATATAATAAGTAAGGTTGCAATATCATAATCATAACGAGCATCAATGACACTTATCAATTACCAAACAAATGCACATTTATCCCTAATGCAACTAATGCCATCAATCAACATGTCTCAACCTAGACACCTCTAAATGCATGTGGTACCCTCATCAAGTTCAGTTTATAGTCATGATAGACTTCTCATCAAGCTCAGTTTATAGTCATGAGAGACTTCTCATCAAGTTCATTTTATAGTCATGATAGACTCCTCATCAAGTTGACTCATGTATGCATGAATGATCACATACCATACCATGATGATAACCCTACACAACTACATATGAATAAAAGGACACTCCTCCTAATATTCCTCATCAATATGTATCAACTCATCATGGTATCATCACTAAGGTATTCATCCAAGCATATCACAATATCAATTAATTAATTCACATAACATGAGTCATCATCATCCAATCCAATTCATATCAACTCAAGAACATGACAACCTCATTTAAGCTCTAGATTCCATTAATCTAACTTAAATCATGTTATAAGATCATAGCCCAATTATATATCAAACATAAGATTCATTTCAATTTCACAAATTACTGTTCATGCTGCACTAGCTCGCCTAGCGAGGTGAATGGCGAGCTCGAGGCGAGCTCAAGTCAGAAGCTACTGGAACAACTCGCCACCAACTCGCCTCAAACTCGCCATGGCGAGCTTCTACTCGCTAGCCAGCTCGCTATGACTCGCCATGGCGAGCTCATGCATTTCTGGAATTTCCAGAAACATGAATACTCGCCATAGCGAGTAATATACTCGCCCCAGCGAGTTCAAGCAGACAGAAAACTCTGCTTTCGGTTTTGAACTTCAATCCATCAAAAATCTCATTTTTCGACATACAAATCTTAAAAGTTATTAACTTTAGGTCTATCTAACATGTATAAGCCTAGAAGTACAAACTTTAGCATCATCAAACACCATTTCTTGATAAAAGTAATGATTTTCCCAATTTTCACCAAAAACCCATTTTCAAACATAAATCACATAATCATTCAATTAATACGAAATTGTTCATAGGAAATCAAATTGGAAATATATAACAACATGTTAACAACATAACATAGCATAACAAATCATAAACACCTTCCCAAATTCCCATTCCCCACCAAGAAAGAGATGAGAGGGTTTGGGTATGGAGAGTATACTTCTCCCCCCTCTTTGATCATCTCACATGAATTAAAACTACTCTCTAACCTTTGATTGCAGCTCTAATCTTCAAGCTCTACCTTGAATTTCCCTTCTACTCTCTTCAAGCTCTTGGTTCTCTCTTTCTACCTCTTTCTCCAAAATGAGTTATGAGCTCTCTCACTCACTACTCCTCACTCTATTCAAACCTAAAATATCAAAATACGAAAATGCCCTTTCTTATCTTAAGTTAATTTAATTAAACTCCACCCATTACCTTAAAAGGTCTCTACTCATAATTCTATTTTCCTTATCCTCTACCATTTCCTCTTCTAGCCAAATTCTAATTAATCACTAGCACTAACCCACATAATTCCAATAATGCTAATTAACATCTAATCAAACAAATAATCTAATTAAATGCAATTAAATAAATACGGGTGTTACAACTCTACGGTTAAAAGAATTTTCGTCCTTGAAAATTTACCTGAAAATAACTCCGGATAAGAATCCCTCATCTTGCTCTCTAGCTCCCAAGTAGCATTCTCTCCCGCGGGTCCTCCCCAAACAACTTTCACCAATGCTATCTCTTTGTTCCTCAATTTCTTGACTTCTCTTCCTTCAATCCTTAACGGTATTGCCTCAACCGTCAAATTGTCTTTTACTTGCTCATCATCCGATACAATCACGTGTGAAGGATCCAATACATACTTCCTCAATTGAGACACATGGAACACATCATGAAGGTTCGACAATGATGGTGGCAAGGCAATCTTATATGCCACATTTCCTATCCTCTTCAAAATTTGATACGGTCCAATAAACTTAGATGTTAACTTCCTTGATTTCAAAGCACGACCAACACCGGTAGTTGAGGTAACTCTCAAAAATACATGATCCCCTTCTTGAAATTCCACATCTTTCCTCTTCTTATCATGATAACTCTTTTGCCTACTTTGAGTCACTTTCATCTTCTCTTGTATCATCTTAATCTTTTTCGTAGTTTGTTGAACCAGTTCCGGTCCTAACACAACACTTTCACCATCTTCATACCAACATAAAGGCGTCCGACATCTTCTCCCATATAAAGCTTCAAATGGTGCCATACCAATACTCGAATGAAAACTATTGTTGTAGGTGAACTCAATCAAAGACAACCATTCATCCCAATTACCTCTTTTCTCTAACACACATGCTCTCAACAAGTCTTCCAAAGATTGAATAGTTCTTTCCGATTGGCCGTCCGTTTGAGGATGGTAAGCGGAACTCATTCTCAATTTAGTACCAACCGCCTCTTGCAAGCTCTCCCAAAATCTTGAAGTGAACCTCGGATCTTGATCCGACACAATACTTGAAGGAATACCATGAAGTCTCACTACTTGCTCAACATAAATCTCGGCTAACTTAGGTATCAAGGTTCCCGTTTTGAACGCAATAAAGTGTGCCGACTTTGTCAACCTATCCACAATCACCCAAATCGAATCATTTCCCTTCCTAGTCTTGGGTAACCCACTTACAAAGTCCATTGCAATGCTATCCCACTTCCACTCGGGTACAAACATAGGTTGTAACAACCCCGATGGTCTTTGATGTTCAACTTTGTATTTTTGACAAACCAAACAAGCATAGACAAACTCCACCACTTCCTTTTTCATACTCGGCCACCAAAATAATTTCTTCAAGTCTTGATACATTTTAGTAGCTCCGGGATGAATACTCAAACTACTTCTATGACCTTCCTCTAAGATTCTTTTCTTTAACTCCGGAACATCGGGTACACAAACTCTATTGTGGAATCTTATCACTCCAAAATCATCAATCTTAAAGTCCACTTGCCCTTCTTGGTTCTTTGATGTCAACCGATCAATCAAACTCAAATCCTCTTTTTGACTTCTTTTCACCTCTTCGAGGAAGTCACTAGTTAACTTCAACATTCCTAATTTGACACTTTTAGGAGTTACTTCACAAATCAAACTCAAGTCTCTAAATCTTTCAATTAAGTCCAACTCTTTACTCATAAGCGAAGACATGTGCAACGACTTCCTACTCAAGGCATCCGCAACCACATTCGCCTTTCCGGGATGATAACTTAACTCAAAATCATAATCTTTTAATAACTCTAACCACCTCCTTTGCCTCATATTCAATTCTTTTTGGTCAAACAAATACCTCAAACTCTTGTGATCACTAAAAACCTCAAATCTTGAACCATACAAATAATGCCTCCATATCTTCAAGGTAAACACAACGGCCGCCAACTCAAGATCATGTGTTGGATAGTTCTTCTCATGCACTTTCAATTGCCTAGAAGCATAAGCTACCACTTGCCCATTTTGCATAAGAACACCACCCAATCCCATCAAAGATGCATCACAATATACGGAAAAAGGCTCATTAGGTTTCGGCAAAATCAAAATTGGAGCCGACGTCAACCTCTTCTTCAACTCTTGGAAACTTCTCTCACATTGATCATCCCAAACAAAAGCTTGATCCTTTCTAGTCAATCGAGTCAACGGTAATGCTAACTTCGAAAAGCCTTCAATAAACTTCCGATAATAACCGGCCAACCCAAGAAAACTTCTTATCTCAAACACCGATTCAGGAGTTCCCCACTTCAATACCGCATCCACTTTAGAAGGATCTACCGCAATACCTCCACTAGATATCACGTGACCTAAGAAACTCACTTCCTTCAACCAAAACTCGCACTTGGATAACTTAGCATAAAGCTTCTTCTCTTGCAAAGTTCTCAACACAATCCTCAAATGATCCGCGTGTTCTTCTTCGGTCTTGGAATACACAAGAATGTCATCAATGAAAACTACCACGAATTTATCCAAGTAACAATGGAAAATCCGGTTCATGTACTCCATAAACACTCCAGGCGCATTAGTTACACCGAAAGGCATAACCAAATACTCATAGTGACCATATCTTGTTCTAAAAGCAGTCTTCGGAATATCCTCCGCCTTAACTCGAATCTGATGATATCCTGACCTCAAATAAATCTTACTAAACACACAAGCACCCACCAACTGATCCATCAAATAATCTATCCTCGGCAACGGATACTTGTTCTTGATCGTGACTTGATTCAAACGACGGTAGTCAATACACAATATCATACTTCCGTCCTTCTTCTTTACCAAAAGCACTGGCGCTCCCCACGGTGACACGTTCGGTCGGATAAACTTCTTCTCAAGTAGCTCTTCTAATTGCTCCTTCAACTTACTTAACTCAGATGCTGACATCCGATACGGTGCCATAGATATTGGACTTGTACCAGGTACCAAGTCAATAGTAAACTCTACTTCTCGCTCCGGTGGTACATCAGACACATCCTCTTGAAACACATTAGGAAATTCTTGCACAACAGGAAGTCCTTCAATTCCAACCTCACTCTCAAGCTTCAAAGATGCAAACATGACAAACAACTCACCATGATCATTCAACGACTCCCTTACTTCCTTCCCACTCATCAAGTTCGGATCTTCTTCTAACTTTGGAAAGATCACCGTCTTATCGCAACAATTAATGTGAACCCGATTAACAATTAACCAGTTCATACCAAAGATCACATCTATACCCCTAAGTGGAATACACACAAGGTCCATACCAAAAGATCTACCAAAAATAGACACAGGACAATTAAGACAAACAAGTTGAGTAGTCACAGAACCACTAGCAGGAGTCTCTATTTCCATACAACCAATCATGCTTGACACAGGAATATTAAGACGCTTCATGCATTTAAAAGATATAAAAGAATGTGTTGCTCCCGTATCGACAATTGCAATTAAAGGGGTGTCATGAATGAAGCACGTACCTCTAATTAAATTGTCTCCTTGATCCACTTCATTCCCGCTCAAAGCAAACACCTTACCCATCGCCTTCTTTGGCTTCTTGCACTCAAAGCTCTTGTGACCTTCTTCCTTGCAATTAAAGCAAACCATCTTCCCTTTGCAAGCATCAACCTTGTGACCAAAGTCTCCACACTTAAAGCACCTCTCTCCCTTTGGACAACTATTGGAATAATGACCAAATTCATTGCACTTGAAGCACTTGACATTAGCAACATCCTTCTTCCCTCCACTAAATTCCACCTTGCCTTTGTTCTTCTTGTCATAAGGCTTTCCACGGTCTTGACTCTTCCTTTTCCTATCATTCATATCCTTGAAATAGCTAGATCTTGCTTTCCCATCCAAGTCACATATGTTACTCTTGTTCACCAAGTTGGCAAAGTTCCTAATCTCCAAGATGCCAACCAATTGCTTAAGATCGGGACGCAATCCACTTTCAAACTTCACACATTTGTCCGCTTCCGCCTCCACGGTGTTATAGTGTGGACAAAAGCGACACAAATCTTCAAACTTGGTTGCATACTCCGCAACGGTCAAGTTTCCTTGCTTAAGCTCCATGAATTCCACTATCTTCCGGTTTCTCATATCCGCCGGAAAGTACTTAGTCAAGAACTCCCTCTTGAAACTTTCCCAAGTAATGATAGCTCCACCTTGGCCCAATCTTTGGCTCACATTCCTCCACCAATAACCGGCGTCTTCATGCAACATGTAACTCCCAATAGTCACCTTTTGTGTCTCCGAACACCTCATAGCACCAAAAATCATTTCAATGCTTTCCAACCACTTTTGAGCTCCCTCGGGATCATACCCTCCCTTGAATGATTGAGGGTTGTTCCTAAGGAATCTCTCCAATCTTAGCTCATCTTCATTGCCCATGCGATTCTCATGTGCCACCCTTTCGGCCGCTCTTGCCGCCGCATCTTGAGTCAAAGCATTAGCCATCAAGGCTATAGCATCCGCCATCGCTCTTTGCGCCATCACCTAAACAATTAACCAAAAACCCAATCTCACATTAAACTTAAGGATGCTAGAAAGTGTTCTACTACACTTATGCACCTAAGGGTATTCTAACCTAATTGATCCACATGGACCAACCAAGCTCTGATACCAAATTGTAACACTCTAATCGATATATATTCAATTATAATTAAATAACAAACATACATACATCAATCAAGGCATTACATGTCAAATACTTTTATAAAACTTAATGAACATGCATATATTCATTTGAACTAGCAACGGAAGCATCATTAAATAATTCATAAGTCATTACTCAAAGTACTTAATAAAATTCAAATATCATAGTTATAAATCATATTACAACTTAGACTAGGTCCTTCTACCACAAGGCCTATCCACATAATCCAAATCACATTCTCAATATTCAAGTCATAACATAATCCAAATTAAATAGCAAGGTCATACAAGTCTCAATCAAGCGAACTAGCATACTAGTTCTAGCAAGGTTACAAGTATCAGAGCAAATCCTAGACCTCTAAGGTTCCTAGAATTTCTACTCTTCCTCCTTACCAAGCTAAGCTAGTCTCAAGCTAAACCTCCAAGCAACGGAATCACTCCTCAAGTGAAGTATCTGGACCCAAACCATTCAAATACACAAAATAGAGAGTTAGTTATAATTCAAGCTCATAATAACAAGTATAGTATATACTCATATCATGCATAAAGATAATAATACCATAAATGACGCATAATCGTCTCATGTCATAAATAATACTTTCATGGCAAAACAATAGCATACTTACATTAACTCACAATATAATAAGTAAGGTTGCAATATCATAATCATAACGAGCATCAATGGCACTTATCAATTACCAAACAAATGCACATTTATCCCTAATGCAACTAATGCCATCAATCAACATGTCTCAACCTAGACACCTCTAAATGCATGTGGTACCCTCATCAAGTTCAGTTTATAGTCATGATAGACTTCTCATCAAGCTCAGTTTATAGTCATGAGAGACTTCTCATCAAGTTCATTTTATAGTCATGATAGACTCCTCATCAAGTTGACTCATGTATGCATGAATGATCACATACCATACCATGATGATAACCCTACACAACTACATATGAATAAAAGGACACTCCTCCTAATATTCCTCATCAATATGTATCAACTCATCATGGTATCATCACTAAGGTATTCATCCAAGCATATCACAATATCAATTAATTAATTCACATAACATGAGTCATCATCATCCAATCCAATTCATATCAACTCAAGAACATGACAACCTCATTTAAGCTCTAGATTCCACTAATCTAACTTAAATCATGTTATAAGATCATAGCCCAATTATATATCAAACATAAGATTCATTTCAATTTCACAAATTACTGTTCATGCTGCACTAGCTCGCCTAGCGAGGTGAATGGCGAGCTCGAGGCGAGCTCAAGTCAGAAGCTACTGGAACAACTCGCCTCAAACTTGCCATGGCGAGCTCCTACTCGCCAGCCAGCTCGCTATGACTCGCCATGGCGAGCTCATGCATTTCTGGAATTTCCAGAAACATGAATACTCGCCATAGCGAGTAATATACTCGCCCCAGCGAGTTCAAGCAGACAGAAAACTCTGCTTTCGGTTTTGAACTTCAATCCATCAAAAATCTCATTTTTCGACATACAAATCTTAAAAGTTATTAACTTTAGGTCTATCTAACATGTATAAGCCTAGAAGTACAAACTTTAGCATCATCAAACACCATTTCATGATAAAAGTAATGATTTTCCCAATTTTCACCAAAAACCCATTTTCAAACATAAATCACATAATCATTCAATTAATACGAAATTGTTCATAGGAAATCAAATTGGAAATATATAACAACATGTTAACAACATAACATAGCATAACAAATCATAAACACCTTCCCAAATTCCCATTCCCCACCAAGAAAGAGATGAGAGGGTTTGGGTATGGAGAGTAGACTTCTCCCCCCTCTTTGATCATCTCACATGAATTAAAACTACTCTCTAACCTTTGATTGCAGCTCTAATCTTCAAGCTCTACCTTGAATTTCCCTTCTACTCTCTTCAAGCTCTTGGTTCTCTCTTTCTACCTCTTTCTCCAAAATGAGTTATGAGCTCTCTCACTCACTACTCCTCACTCTATTCAAACCTAAAATATCAAAATACGAAAATGCCCTTTCTTATCTTAAGTTAATTTAATTAAACTCCACCCATTACCTTAAAAGGTCTCTACTCATAATTCTATTTTCCTTATCCTCTACCATTTCCTCTTCTAGCCAAATTCTAATTAATCACTAGCACTAACCCACATAATTCCAATAATGCTAATTAACATCTAATCAAACAAATAATCTAATTAAATGCAATTAAATAAATACGGGTGTTACAACTCTACCCCCCTTAAAAGAATTTTCGTCCTTGAAAATTTACCTGAAAATAACTCCGGATAAGAATCCCTCATCTTGCTCTCTAGCTCCCAAGTAGCATTCTCTCCCGCGGGTCCTCCCCAAACAACTTTCACCAATGCTATCTCTTTGTTCCTCAATTTCTTGACTTCTCTTCCTTCAATCCTTAACGGTATTGCCTCAACCGTCAAATTGTCTTTTACTTGCTCATCATCCGATACAATCACGTGTGAAGGATCCAATACATACTTCCTCAATTGAGACACATGGAACACATCATGAAGGTTCGACAATGATGGTGGCAAGGCAATCTTATATGCCACATTTCCTATCCTCTTCAAAATTTGATACGGTCCAATAAACTTAGATGTTAACTTCCTTGATTTCAAAGCACGACCAACACCGGTAGTTGAGGTAACTCTCAAAAATACATGATCCCCTTCTTGAAATTCCACATCTTTCCTCTTCTTATCATGATAACTCTTTTGCCTACTTTGAGTCACTTTCATCTTCTCTTGTATCATCTTAATCTTTTTCGTAGTTTGTTGAACCAGTTCCGGTCCTAACACAACACTTTCACCATCTTCATACCAACATAAAGGCGTCCGACATCTTCTCCCATATAAAGCTTCAAATGGTGCCATACCAATACTCGAATGAAAACTATTGTTGTAGGTGAACTCAATCAAAGACAACCATTCATCCCAATTACCTCCTTTCTCTAACACACATGCTCTCAACAAGTCTTCCAAAGATTGAATAGTTCTTTCCGATTGGCCGTCCGTTTGAGGATGGTAAGCAGAACTCATTCTCAATTTAGTACCAACCGCCTCTTGCAAGCTCTCCCAAAATCTTGAAGTGAACCTCGGATCTTGATCCGACACAATACTTGAAGGAATACCATGAAGTCTCACTACTTGCTCAACATAAATCTCGGCTAACTTAGGTATCAAGGTTCCCGTTTTGAACGCAATAAAGTGTGCCGACTTTGTCAACCTATCCATAATCACCCAAATCGAATCATTTCCCTTCCTAGTCTTGGGTAACCCACTTACAAAGTCCATTGCAATGCTATCCCACTTCCACTCGGGTACAAACATAGGTTGTAACAACCCCGATGGTCTTTGATGTTCAACTTTGGATTTTTGACAAACCAAACAAGCATAGACAAACTCCACCACTTCCTTTTTCATACTCGGCCACCAAAATAATTTCTTCAAGTCTTGATACATTTTAGTAGCTCCGGGATGAATACTCAAACTACTTCTATGACCTTCCTCTAAGATTCTTTTCTTTAACTCCGGAACATCGGGTACACAAACTCTATTGTGGAATCTTATCACTCCAAAATCATCAATCTTAAAGTCCACTTGCCCTTCTTGGTTCTTTGATGTCAACCGATCAATCAAACTCAAATCCTCTTTTTGACTTCTTTTCACCTCTTCGAGGAAGTCACTAGTTAACTTCAACATTCCTAATTTGACACTTTTAGGAGTTACTTCACAAATCAAACTCAAGTCTCTAAATCTTTCAATTAAGTCCAACTCTTTACTCATAAGCGAAGACATGTGCAACGACTTCCTACTCAAGGCATCCGCAACCACATTCGCCTTTCCGGGATGATAACTTAACTCAAAATCATAATCTTTTAATAACTCTAACCACCTCCTTTGCCTCATATTCAATTCTTTTTGGTCAAACAAATACCTCAAACTCTTGTGATCACTAAAAACCTCAAATCTTGAACCATACAAATAATGCCTCCATATCTTCAAGGTAAACACAACGGCCGCCAACTCAAGATCATGTGTTGGATAGTTCTTCTCATGCACTTTCAATTGCCTAGAAGCATAAGCTACCACTTGCCCATTTTGCATAAGAACACCACCCAATCCCATCAAAGATGCATCACAATATACGGAAAAAGGCTCATTAGGTTTCGGCAAAATCAAAATTGGAGCCGACGTCAACCTCTTCTTCAACTCTTGGAAACTTCTCTCACATTGATCATCCCAAACAAAAGCTTGATCCTTTCTAGTCAATCGAGTCAACGGTAATACTAACTTCGAAAAGCCTTCAATAAACTTCCGATAATAACCGGCCAACCCAAGAAAACTTCTTATCTCAAACACCGATTCAGGAGTTCCCCACTTCAATACCGCATCCACTTTAGAAGGATCTACCGCAATACCTCCACTAGATATCACGTGACCTAAGAAACTCACTTCCTTCAACCAAAACTCGCACTTGGATAACTTAGCATAAAGCTTCTTCTCTTGCAAAGTTCTCAACACAATCCTCAAATGATCCGCCTGTTCTTCTTCGGTCTTGGAATACACAAGAATGTCATCAATGAAAACTACCACGAATTTATCCAAGTAAGAATGGAAAATCCGGTTCATGTACTCCATAAACACTCCAGGCGCATTAGTTACACCGAAAGGCATAACCAAATACTCATAGTGACCATATCTTGTTCTAAAAGCAGTCTTCGGAATATCCTCCGCCTTAACTCGAATCTGATGATATCCTGACCTCAAATCAATCTTACTAAACACACAAGCACCCACCAACTGATCCATCAAATCATCTATCCTCGGCAACGGATACTTGTTCTTGATCGTGACTTGATTCAAACGACGGTAGTCAATACACAATCTCATACTTCCGCCCTTCTTCTTTACCAAAAGCACTGGCGCTCCCCACGGTGACACGTTCGGTCGGATAAACTTCTTCTCAAGTAGCTCTTCTAATTGCTCCTTCAACTTACTTAACTCAGATGCTGACATCCGATACGGTGCCATAGATATTGGACTTGTACCAGGTACCAAGTCAATAGTAAACTCTACTTCTCGCTCCGGTGGTACATCAGACACATCCTCTTGAAACACATTAGGAAATTCTTGCACAACAGGAAGTCCTTCAATTCCAACCTCACTCTCAAGCTTCAAAGATGCAAACATGACAAACAACTCACCATGATCATTCAACGACTCCCTTACTTCCTTCCCACTCATCAAGTTCGGATCTTCTTCTAACTTTGGAAAGATCACCGTCTTATCGCAACAATTAATGTGAACCCGATTAACAATTAACCAGTTCATACCAAAGATCACATCTATACCCCTAAGTGGAATACACACAAGGTCCATACCAAAAGATCTACCAAAAATAGACACAGGACAATTAAGACAAACAAGTTGAGTAGTCACAGAACCACTAGCAGGAGTCTCTATTTCCATACAACCAATCATGCTTGACACAGGAATATTAAGACGCTTCATGCATTTAAAAGATATAAAAGAATGTGTTGCTCCCGTATCGACAATTGCAATTAAAGGGGTGTCATGAATGAAGCACGTACCTCTAATTAAATTGTCTCCTTGATCCACTTCATTCCCGCTCAAAGCAAACACCTTACCCATCGCCTTCTTTGGCTTCTTGCACTCAAAGCTCTTGTGACCTTCTTCCTTGCAATTAAAGCAAACCATCTTCCCTTTGCAAGCATCAACCTTGTGACCAAAGTCTCCACACTTAAAGCACCTCTCTCCCTTTGGACAACTATTGGAATAATGACCAAATTCATTGCACTTGAAGCACTTGACATTAGCAACATCCTTCTTCCCTCCACTAAATTCCACCTTGCCTTTGTTCTTCTTGTCATAAGGCTTTCCACGGTCTTGACTCTTCCTTTTCCTATCATTCATATCCTTGAAATAGCTAGATCTTGCTTTCCCATCCAAGTCACATATGTTACTCTTGTTCACCAAGTTGGCAAAGTTCCTAATCTCCAAGATGCCAACCAATTGCTTAAGATCGGGACGCAATCCACTTTCAAACTTCACACATTTGTCCGCTTCCGCCTCCACGGTGTTATAGTGTGGACAAAAGCGACACAAATCTTCAAACTTGGTTGCATACTCCGCAACGGTCAAGTTTCCTTGCTTAAGCTCCATGAATTCCACTATCTTCCGGTTTCTCATATCCGCCGGAAAGTACTTAGTCAAGAACTCCCTCTTGAAACTTTCCCAAGTAATGATAGCTCCACCTTGGCCCAATCTTTGGCTCACATTCCTCCACCAATAACCGGCGTCTTCATGCAACATGTAACTCCCAATAGTCACCTTTTGTGTCTCCGAACACCTCATAGCACCAAAAATCCTTTCAATGCTTTCCAACCACTTTTGAGCTCCCTCGGGATCATACCCTCCCTTGAATGATTGAGGGTTGTTCCTAAGGAATCTCTCCAATCTTAGCTCATCTTCATTGCCCATGCGATTCTCATGTGCCACCCTTTCGGCCGCTCTTGCCGCCGCATCTTGAGTCAAAGCATTAGCCATCAAGGCTATAGCATCCGCCATCGCTCTTTGCGCCATCACCTAAACAATTAACCAAAAACCCAATCTCACATTAAACTTAAGGATGCTAGAAAGTGTTCTACTACACTTATGCACCTAAGGGTATTCTAACCTAATTGATCCACATGGACCAACCAAGCTCTGATACCAAATTGTAACACTCTAATCGATATATATTCAATTATAATTAAATAACAAACATACATACATCAATCAAGGCATTACATGTCAAATACTTTTATAAAACTTAATGAACATGCATATATTCATTTGAACTAGCAACGGAAGCATCATTAAATAATTCATAAGTCATTACTCAAAGTACTTAATAAAATTCAAATATCATAGTTATAAATCATATTACAACTTAGACTAGGTCCTTCTACCACAAGGCCTATCCACATAATCCAAATCACATTCTCAATATTCAAGTCATAACATAATCCAAATTAAATAGCAAGGTCATACAAGTCTCAATCAAGCGAACTAGCATACTAGTTCTAGCAAGGTTACAAGTATCAGAGCAAATCCTAGACCTCTAAGGTTCCTAGAATTTCTACTCTTCCTCCTTACCAAGCTAAGCTAGTCTCAAGCTAAACCTCCAAGCAACGGAATCACTCCTCAAGTGAAGTATCTGGACCCAAACCATTCAAATACACAAAATAGAGAGTTAGTTATAATTCAAGCTCATAATAACAAGTATAGTATATACTCATATCATGCATAAAGATAATAATACCATAAATGACGCATAATCGTCTCATGTCATAAATAATACTTTCATGGCAAAACAATAGCATACTTACATTAACTCACAATATAATAAGTAAGGTTGCAATATCATAATCATAACGAGCATCAATGGCACTTATCAATTACCAAACAAATGCACATTTATCCCTAATGCAACTAATGCCATCAATCAACATGTCTCAACCTAGACACCTCTAAATGCATGTGGTACCCTCATCAAGTTCAGTTTATAGTCATGATAGACTTCTCATCAAGCTCAGTTTATAGTCATGAGAGACTTCTCATCAAGTTCATTTTATAGTCATGATAGACTCCTCATCAAGTTGACTCATGTATGCATGAATGATCACATACCATACCATGATGATAACCCTACACAACTACATATGAATAAAAGGACACTCCTCCTAATATTCCTCATCAATATGTATCAATTCATCATGGTATCATCACTAAGGTATTCATCCAAGCATATCACAATATCAATTAATTAATTCACATAACATGAGTCATCATCATCCAATCCAATTCATATCAACTCAAGAACATGACAACCTCATTTAAGCTCTAGATTCCACTAATCTAACTTAAATCATGTTATAAGATCATAGCCCAATTATATATCAAACATAAGATTCATTTCAATTTCACAAATTACTGTTCATGCTGCACTAGCTCGCCTAGCGAGGTGAATGGCGAGCTCGAGGCGAGCTCAAGTCAGAAGCTACTGGAACAACTCGCCTCAAACTCGCCATGGCGAGCTCCTACTCGCCAGCCAGCTCGCTATGACTCGCCATGGCGAGCTCATGCATTTCTGGAATTTCCAGAAACATGAATACTCGCCATAGCGAGTAATATACTCGCCCCAGCGAGTTCAAGCAGACAGAAAACTCTGCTTTCGGTTTTGAACTTCAATCCATCAAAAATCTCATTTTTCGACATACAAATCTTAAAAGTTATTAACTTTAGGTCTATCTAACATGTATAAGCCTAGAAGTATAAACTTTAGCATCATCAAACACCATTTCATGATAAAAGTAATGATTTTCCCAATTTTCACCAAAAACCCATTTTCAAACATAAATCACATAATCATTCAATTAATACGAAATTGTTCATAGGAAATCAAATTGGAAATATATAACAACATGTTAACAACATAACATAGCATAACAAATCATAAACACCTTCCCAAATTCCCATTCCCCACCAAGAAAGAGATGAGAGGGTTTGGGTATGGAGAGTAGACTTCTCCCCCCTCTTTGATCATCTCACATGAATTAAAACTACTCTCTAACCTTTGATTGCAGCTCTAATCTTCAAGCTCTACCTTGAATTTCCCTTCTACTCTCTTCAAGCTCTTGGTTCTCTCTTTCTACCTCTTTCTCCAAAATGTGTTATGAGCTCTCTCACTCACTACTCCTCACTCTATTCAAACCTAAAATATCAAAATACGAAAATGCCCTTTCTTATCTTAAGTTAATTTAATTAAACTCCACCCATTACCTTAAAAGGTCTCTACTCATAATTCTATTTTCCTTATCCTCTACCATTTCCTCTTCTAGCCAAATTCTAATTAATCACTAACACTAACCCACATAATTCCAATAATGCTAATTAACATCTAATCAAACAAATAATCTAATTAAATGCAATTAAATAAATACGGGTGTTACAAAATCATTTTTCTTATTTATTTTGTGTATGCTTAATATATATTCGTTTATTTATTGGGTCCTATTTATATTTCAATTTTAATCATCTAAAGTTTTATATATTTAAAATAAAAAATTGTTCATTAATTTAATTTTGCTATATTGGTCCCAAGAAAAAAATTTATTTGAAGTTGAAAAAAAATAATAATTTGAATTGTTTCCTTTATAATGTACACATTTGTATAATATAATGATTTGTTCATCCTTTATTTATTATTCATCCTTTATTATGAGATTCATCCTTTATTGTGAGTTTTTTTTTTTGAAGCAAAAATATTTAATGGTAAATCAATATGAGAGGAGAATGCTTGTGGGAATGACATGTGGCAATTTTCTTTGAAAAAAAGCTCTCAAATTATATATATAGAGATTGGTCCCAAGAAAAACAATTATTTGAAGTTGAAAAAAAAATAATAATTTGAATATTTTAATTATAATTTGAATTGTTTCCTTATAATGTACACATTTGATAATATAATGATTTGTTCATCCTTTATTTATTATTCATCCTTTATTATGAGATTCATCCTTTATTGTGAGATTTTTTTTTTGAAGCAAAAACATTTAATGGTAAATCAATATGAGAGGAGAATGCTTATGAGAATGACATGTGGCGATTTTCTTTGAAAAAAAGCTCTCAAATTATATATATAGAGATTTGTTTTTGATATGAAAATATCAAAGAATAATTTATATTTTATTTTTGTTAGTTGTTTTAATGCTTTGTATTTGGCTTTTACTTTTATTTGTTCTTTGTTGTTTGGGCTAATTATTTTTTTCATATTTAGTCCAGCTTTTCTAGTCTTATAAAAATTCAATTTTAAGTTTGATCCACACGGGTCGCACCCTAGTACTATACATAGTATTATAATTTTAGTACTCGAAAAGTATAAACAATATATTAAATAAGTATTTCAAATTACTACAATTTAAGTATTTAACCACCTGATTTTAAATTATATATCAAACAATTGATCCATGAAAGCCTAAACTAAAAATTCATATGTGATCTGTCTTGGAGCGTAAATATAGTACAAATGACAAATGTTCTATAGATACATATTCATATAGTACAAATGAAACACACAACAGAAACACCCTTAAATGATAAACCAAATTTTAACAAACACATAAATAGTACTAAAGTACTAGAATTCAAGGGAATTAGACTCCCTGCTGTTACAACAGTTTAAACAAACACATAAATATAGTACAAAAATATTAGAATTCATGGGAATTAGACTTCATGCTGTTACATTGCTGTAACAGAACTTAGCCATCCGATCTCTGATCAGTGACTGAGATCATTTTGATTTATAAAATTGTATTTAAGTTTAAACCATCCAATTTAAAGTTAATGGTCAGAATTAACTACAGCGTTAAACTGCGTCAATAATTAACAGCATCAAATTTAAATTAGATTTCCTCCTATTACATCAAGGTGTTGTAACTGATCTTGATCGTCATGAGCTTATGGTATAGCTACACCAGGCACACCAGGAATAGCAATAGTTGGCAGTGTTGGGAGAGTAGGTAGTGTGGGTAGTGTAGGCAATGTTGGTAGAGTGGGTAGTGTGGGTAGTGTTGGCAGAGTAGGTAGTGTAACTGGCAAGTCAACTTTGGAAACTTCATGTATCTTTTGAAGGTTACGTGCTCCTTCAACATTTGTCATTGATGAAAATGCTGCTAGAAGTAGAAGTGGTACAATGAATGACCAGAAATTGATGGAAGCCATTTTTGTTTTGGAACTAGAGAGTTTAATGTTAATGGTCTATGATAGTAGTTGGTATGCTTGAGGTAATAATGGTATGTGTGTGTGTTGTGGGCTTTTATAGGCAGAGAAGTGTACCATGTGATTGTTAGGATTGATATTGTATGGTTTGGGAATTTTACCTTGAATAGGAATAGTTTAATTTTTACATATATACATCATGTGATTCATGACAATGAATCTCTTCATTTTTTTCTCCTCAATTTTTATATTTCAATCCTTAATCAATTTTTCTCATTTTTTCAAATTTTAACTTTATCCTCTTTTAATAATATGAACGGTCTAGATTACACATTATTCTCTCAATTATTTTTTACAATTGAGAGAATCCACTCTCGTAATTCATATTCCAAAATTAAATTTGACTCGTATGACAATATCTTATAAAATAAAATACATCTAACATTAGTGTGTGCTATACGAGAAGAGAGAAATTAATACAAAAACAAACTTAATTTGTATTTTTATATAGTGTCGGATGTGTCGACTAAATATTCTTGATAACAAGTTATTAGATTTAGTTTATTGGTAAGATATTTGGGGAGGACTATATGAGGTCGTAGATGCAATCATTATTGACTCTATTGTAAACAAAAAAAAAAATAGTTCAATAACTTTTATTTTGTTTCTTTCATCTATTCTTTTTGTATAAATTATTTATTTCCTTTTACTCATGATTTTTTTATATATTAGTCCTCTAGTCAGGGGCGGATCAGTGTGAGGCACGGTGTGGTTATAGCCACACCAGCCCATATTTTTTTTTTTAAAAAATAATATTAATAATTTTATAAATAATTTTAAGTTATTTTGTATATATATTCGTAGAAATATTAGTATACATATTAATTTAGAGTTTATTATTGATGATCGTAAATCTTTCGATATATTTATTTAAGTATTAGTGCAAGTTTATAGTCTATTATTGATGATTTCAAGTTTTTGGTTATACATTAAGTTATATAACTTAATTTTATGATAATCAACTTTAACTGAATTATTAGGATGAAATTATTTTTTTGAGTAGTGCCTAAAATTTTTAGCCACGCTGATAATTTCTGTCTTGGTCCGCCCCAGCCTCTAGTTCTCAAAAAAAAATATCCGGATAATCAAAAATCGACCGCAAGAGGTATACGGCTGAATATTATTCCCGGCATAAATTGATTACTCTTGTGTTTTTTTTTTTTTTTTGACAAATTTTACTCATGTGATTTATCTCGTGCGAAAAAGAACAACTCAAACATAAACATGATATGAAGTAGCATGTCAAAAAAAAGTTTTGTGAATGCAATCTTGGTCTTGACATTTAAATTTCTTTATATTTCGATAAGCAATATTTGAGGTTGTGGTCAATGCTAAGTGGTCCATTGTAGACATATGATCAATACTGTTATAACGAATACGAATTTTACAAAATCAATTGTTGGATTGAAAGTTTATATTATATATATTATCCACAAAAAAAATGGAAAAATTAAAAATCATTTAATATGTTACTAAGATCTATCAAAATTAACGGTATTTAATAAAATTCCATAAACTGGTAATTTTAATAGATCTCACTAACATACAAATTGATTTTCAAGTTCTCTAAATATGTTTCCTGTAAAAAAAAAGTTCTCTAAAAAAGTTGCGTAAAAAAAAATCTCTAAAACAATTTTTGAATGATTTATATGATATAAGTTTTAAATCCAACGGTAAATTTTATAAAAATTATATTCTATTTAATATTATTTATGATTGGTCCACCATAAATCATTCGAATAAGTGATCCATATTAAAATTTGACTTGAGAGTGTATATATTCACGACACATAATTGCAAATTTTTGTAATACCAATTATCCATCTCAACTATGCACTGCATACCGACTTAAAACCTTTGTATAACACTTGGTCTAAGATATTCGCACTTTTAGACTAGACAACTATCTACAACATATCCTCTTGTTGATTTAAAAATGGATTATTAAAGGAAAATATACTTTCATACAGCTATAGTATATTCATTTGTTTGAGGAATGTTATTCCAAAATTAATGTCGACCCGTATGTCAATATCTAATAAAATAAAATACACCTAACATTGTACCAAAAAAATAATAAAAAATGCACCTAACATTTGTAAAAAAAAAAAGAAAACACCTAACATTAGTGTGTGCAATATGAGTAGAGAGAAATTAATATAAAAACAAAATTATTTTGTATTTTTATATAGTTTTGAATGTGTTGACTAAATATTCTCAATAACAAGTCATTGAATTTGGTTTATTTGTAAGAGATTTGGATAGATCGTATGAGGTCCTAAATTCGATTATTATTGACTTTATTTTAAACAAAAAAAAAAATTTCTCATTAACCTTTTTTTTTTCTTTCTTTCATCTATTCTTTTTGTATAGTTTATTTATTTCCTTTGACTCATGCTTTTTTTTTTTATTAGCCCTCTAGACTTTGGTTCTCAATAAAATATATTCCGATAATCTAAAATCGACCATAAAAGATGAGTAAAATACGGCTAAATATTATTCCTAGTAGAAATTGTTTACTCGTGTGATTGTTTTTTACAAAATTTACTCATGTGATTTTTCTCGTGCTAAAAAGAAAACGCAAACATAAATATGATATGAATTAGCATGTCAAGAAAAGTTTTGTTTTTTTTTTTTTGAAACTGCTAAATTCAATTTATTAAGATTGGTGAAACAACATAAGGTATACAAGTAACACCAAAGGGAGCAGGTTACAAAAGCAGGAAAGCAGAAACAGAAAAGGCCACAGAGAAAGCCTAAAACCTAGGCGCTAGCAACAACATAGACAGCCTAGAAATCAAACAGTACAAACTACAAACTAAATTGCAGTTATCTCAAGAGACATAAGCGAGGTTCAACTTGCCATTCGTAGAACAAACAATGGTTGTTAGTTGACCGGGACAACCACCACTTCCACGACGAGACCTTGACGGCATCAACCAATTCCGACACCGCCCCCCTTCCATTAACGAACAGAATTGAATTCCGGCATCTCCAAAGGTTCTACATTGTAGCACTGTAAATCATTGTCATCCCTTTCCTAATATTCTTGTTACCATATCCCCACAGACAATGAATAATGGAGAACAAGTTATGGGCAAGAGCAAAGGGAACCTGCAGCCAATTAAAAATTTCTATCCAAAGTAACATTGCAACTTCACAGTAAAGGAAGAGATGAAGCTCAATTTCCAATTCTTCTCTGCACAAAGCGCATGACACATCACTTCCAACATCCAGAATTTTCCTAATAACCAGATTGTTTCTAGTCGGAATCCTCCCATGTAACATTTGCCACACAAAACCATTCACTTTTGACGGAGCCGGGCATTTTCAAATGGAAGAAAAAACTGCAGAATTCGAAGGGGATAGCTCTAGGACTGGAGAACACAACGACGAAACATTCCAATAAGTCGATTTAACCGTAAAATCGCCCGTCACATCAGGCACCCACCCCCAATTGTCTTCTCCTCCTACCAAGGTGCCAACTGAATTAATAGTCACAAACAACTCATTGAGTAGAGTTTTTTCCCACTCAAAAAATCTCCTTCGCCAAGTCAGCCCCCATATATCTAGGCCAATTCCAGCACCTGATACATCAGCCACTGCCGCATTCTTCTGGTTTGAAATAGAGAAAAGACGGGGGAACTGATCTCGCAGAGGTCTATCACCAACCCATCTGTCACACCAGAAGCTTGTATGCCTTCCATTCCCTAAGTTTCTAGTCACACTCTTAGAGAACCAATACTGATTGAGATTTTGCCCAATGGAGCAAACATCTCTCCACCACAGAGATGCAATCTTAGGCCTGAATTCATCTTCAATCTCTGTCTTACCAATGATCCATTCCCCGTACTTATTCTTAAGAACCTCTTTCCACACCGCTTGATCATCATGGAGAAGTTTCCATCGCCATTTAGCTAGGAGACTAATATTGACTACACGGACATCTCTCACACCAAGACCGCCTTTCTTCCTAGGGACACACAACATCCCATTTAATCCAACTAACCCTCTTTCTACCACAACGACAGCCCCAAAGAAATTGTCGCTGAATTCGACGAATTTGTTTCCACACTTGGACCAGCATCTTGAGGAAAGACAAATAAAATATGGGAATAACATTAAGCACCGAGTTAAGGAGAACAATGCGGCCACCAAGACTCACAAATTTATTCCCCCACACACCTAGTCTTTTGCGAAGAAAAGCTAGCAAGGGTTCCCAAGTTGCCAAATGACGAGGATTTGCGCCAATTGGGAGACCAAGATATTTGAAATGAATTGTACTCACCCGACAATTGAGAAATGATGATGCTAACCTCAAAAAATCAAACGGTACATTCACTCCCATTAAGCTACTTTTCCAAAAGTTGACTTTTAAACTGGACACCATCTCAAACCCTCTAAGGATGGCCTTTAGGGACCACAAATTCTCAATGGAAGCCTCTCCAATACAAAGGGTATCGTCGGCGTATTGAAGATGCGATACTGTCATACCACGATTACCCACTTGAAAGCCTCTAAATTTATTCAACTCCACCGCTTTCTTCATGAGGCCACCTAATCCTTCCGCCACAAGAAGAAAAAGAAAAGGAGCAAGAGGGTCACCCAGTTTTAAACCTCTTTGAATATTGATCTCTTCCGAGGGACTCCCATTGACAAGAATCGACATGTTACCGGAGAAAACACACACTTTGATCCACTCTTTCCACTTCGGACAGAACCCAAATCTATCAATCATATAGTCCAAAAAGCTCCATTCAACCGAGTCATAAGCTTTTTCGAAGTCCACTTTAAAAATTAAACAACTTTTGCCATTTCTTTTTGCCAAGTCGACCACCTCGTTCACAACCACAACACCATCCACAAGTTGCCGCCCTTTTAAGAAATCCGATTGAGTTAGAGCGACTAATCGATCCATAACCCGAGCTAATCTTACCGTCAAAACCTTTGCCACAATTTTGTAAAGACTCCCTAAAAGTGAAATAGGCCGAAAATCACTTAGAGTAAAAGGAGAGTTAATCTTTGGTATTAGAGCCACAAAATAGGAAGTGAAACTTTTGGGTAAAGTCCCAATTCCATGGAATTGATCTAGCATAATTCTAATTTCTCCTTTAATCAAACTCCACATCGCTTTAACAAAGGCAAAATTAAATCCGTCGGGCCCTAGGGTTTTGTTACCATCGCAATCTTTCACCACATTCTCTAATTCTTCCATGCCAAAAGGTTGAACCAGCCAGGAGTTGTCTTCATCTGACAGCATTGGAAAAGTAATCCCATCCAGCCTAGGCCTATTCCAAGGTTCAAATGTAAAGTGATGGCGGAAATAAGAAACAGTTGCATTCCGAATGGACAAGGGAGTCTCAAACCACTGTTCACCCACTCGAAGTGCTTTAATAAAAATTTTCTTCCCTCTAGAATTGATGCACGCATGAAAATACCGGGAGTTAGCATCACCATCACGCAACCACCTCGACCGAGATCGCTTGGCAAACACTGAATCCTTGCTTAATTTTAGATGCCACAGTTGAGCAAAGAGATTCTTCCGAAGACCCACTTCACCATCCGATAGACCTACATCTTCGCTACGAATGTCAAGGTTGTTTATGTCAAGAACCAGTTTGTCAATTTTTGAATCAATTAACCCATAAGTCTCCCTGTTCCAGTCCTTGAGATGAGTCTTCAACCCTTTTAGTTTTTCTTTTAAGATGTAAGCCATCCACCCTTGGATATTACAGCCCCTCCAGAAATCCTCTACAACCCAAGAAAATTCATGGCTGAAACAAAATTCGCAAATTCTGTCACTTCTGCTGAGGGGGTAACAGAACCAGAAACATTCAAGTCGCCTAAAACACATCAAGCACCCCTCCCAAATCCATTCTTTGAAGCTATTAAAGATTCCCAAAGTAGGCGTTTACTCCTAAGGTCACACTTAGAGTAAACATTCACAATGAAACATCTAATCTTTGTCGCGCCCCACTCCAAACAAACACCAATATAATTATCGCCAGAGAAAGAGTAAATGAGGTCGCGGAGGACTTACACCAAATAGAAAGCAGACCACCACTGTTACCAATGGAAGGAAGATACACCCATTGACAGTCCTCGCCACCCCAAATACCAAAGCAAACTGAATCGGATACAGATTCCAACTTAGTCTCTTGAAGAGCTAAGAAATCTACCTTCTCCTTATGAAGCAGCTCTCTAATTGCATTTCGCTTGACTGCCCCACCCAAGCCTCTAATGTTGAAGGAGCTTATAATCATTGGAAATCATTTGACTCCATGCCCATTGGCATTTGACCTCTGTCGCGAATCTCCATATCCATCATTCTATCAACCGGTAATTTCTCCATTTGATCAAAGTTCACCCCTAACTCTTGTTGCTTAGTCAAAAGAATTTGAGCTTATGACTTCATGTTACAAGGTAACTCTCTGGCTGCTGTAAATCCATCCACATCTTTGATAGAGTCTTCATTTAATAGAAACCGTATCCCAGAGTGCGACCCCGTGTCATTTTGAAAGGGTAGAACCACAGACAAGTCAAAACCTTGTATGTTTTGATCCTCCACCTCCTGAATTTCTTCTTCAATTGCTGGGATTTCCCCCTCTTCCAACGCCTTAGAACCGCCATCTGATGCAAGAATCTGAGATTCTGCAGACTCAGAAATTGAGTGCAGATTTCGCCGCTTCTTATAGACAAGCATCGAGTTGGAGATGACGTCGGCGAAGCATAGGCATTTTGGGCCAAGCAGAGGCGGAAAAAGATTTTGACTCCTACGTTGCCTTCCCGATTTCTTAACCGGAACAGCGGGAGCACCAACATGCAGGTCCTCCATATCTCCTATGGGAACAGACGACGGATTTTCTTCAAAAAGATAAGATGAGGCTTCACCCCTTTGGATGAAAGTTGGGTAATGCAATATAGGTCTTGACATATAAATTTCTTTATATTTCGATAAGAAATATTTGAAATTGTATATATTCACTGCACATAACTGCAAATTTTTGTAATACCAATAATCATAACTCGACTGTGCAATTGCATGTCGACTTAAAATCTAGGGGTGTAAGCGGATTAGAAAAATCAAATTTAACTGATTATCCAAACCAATTCAAATCGCAAAAAAATCAATTTTTATGGTTCAGATAAAAAACCGAACTGAACCAATTAAAAACCGAAGTGTTTGGTTCGGTTCTCGGTTCCAGTTTTCATATCCAATGGACAAATTGAATCAAACCAATATATAATATATATATTAAATTTTTTTAGGCAGCTCATATCTATCAAAAACTACAACTGACCCAACTACTTCTGAAAAATAAAATAAAATTTATCTCACTTAGAAACTCTAACTTAAAAATGCAAACTTAGAAACACTCACAGCCGCAAAGGCATGTTGCTCTCACCACACCCTCATTTTCAAGCTGCTCTCATCTCACATCACCTCATCCTCAAGTTGCTCTCAACCAGGGACGGAGCTACGTTGGAGGTCCTGCAGGCAGGTGCCCCCACTTTCTTTTCAACCTTTATACTACTACTACACATATATATGTTCCCATTCTAAGAGATGTAGTGCGTTTAATTATTTTATTTCATGCATTGCATATGCATATGCATATGCATATATATGTAATATAAGTATAATAATATAACAATTTTATATGCATGACATTTCAATTTTCAAGTCATCTATTTATCTTCTTTGATTCTTTTACTTCTTTTTATATTATTTAACTAATACCTCTAGTGCACTAGTTTAATAAACAAAAAATGTTTATTTTTAGCGTGTAAATTACATAAATTTTTAGATTTTTTTCATATTAATTTCTTAACTAGTGCTCCTGCGTCTGGTTACTAGCTAACATTCTTTTTATATATTTTACAAATAAATAAGCATCTTAATCTTTGAATTTTCATCCATCAATATATCCTTTTTATTTGGTTTCATTTTAAAAAAACAAACTATATACTATTTTATATCTAAATTCAAATTTTTTTCTTAATTTTAATATAAAAGAGTCACAAAAATAAGTATATATATATATATATATATATATATATATATATATATATATATATATATATATATATATATATATATATATATATATATATATATATGTAAATAATGCCTCCACTAATAAAAAGTTCTGGCTCCGTCACTGCTCTCAACACTATGCAAACAACATTCTCACGTCACGTTGCTGCTCTCATTTCAAACCCTCATATATAACAGTACTTTTTCAAGTGTTGTTTTGATTTTTAGCTTTTTTAGATTTAAGTGAAAATAGACTTGAAATTGTTAATTTATTCATGTGATTTTTTTTACTCATGTGATTTATCTCGTGTTAAAAAGAACAACTCAAACATAAATAGCTCAAACATAAATATGATATGAATTAGTATGTCAAAAAAAAAGTTTTGTGATTGTAATCTACGTCTTGACATTTAATTTTCTTTGAATTTCGATAAGCAACATTTGAAGTTGTATATATTCACTGAACGTAATTGCAAATTTTTATAATACCAATTATCGTAACTCGACTGTGCAACTGCATGCCGACTTAAAACCTTTATATAACTACGGCTACAAACCTACAACATATCCTCTTGTTGATTTTAAAATGGATTGTTAAAGAAAAATATACTTTCATACAGCTATATAGCATATAATTATTGTGGATTGTCTTTAATAAAAGGCTTTGATATATAGTTCATATCATGGATGTATGCTTCTGCGGACGTTTTCCTTTTCTAGTAGTGTGGAGCAAATATAAAGTCATCATGTATTTGTTTAATATGCATGAGCATGAGGTTCTAGGTTTAATTCTTACCTTCATTATAAATAAATAAAATATATGGAGCAAATATATGAATGGATATATTGTTAGAATTAATTTAATATTAATTATATAAAACATGTTCAACCCAAAGATTAAATCTATATATAATCTTATTTTAGTGTGGAAGTATCAATATGTTGATTTATCAAAGATTAATATTAGGAATACATGGATAGACGAATCAATGAGACAAACTAACCATTGATGTACTAAGTAGTACTCCTGAAACACAAAGAAGGAGAATCGGATGACGAACACACTCTTCAGATGGGGAAAAGAGGTGATATTCGGTGCGTCCAGTATATCGAGGACCATAACCTATATATAGGCGATAGCCAATTAGGGTTTTTATTATCTCGAAATGGGTAATTCTAGCATTCACTCATATTGAGCTCATACCAATTAATTAAATAATTACTCAAATAAATATCTAATTAGTCTTTTCACTTAATTTAATCACTAATCAATTAAAGTTTCTAATTGATAAATAACTAATATAATAAATATATTTACTCACAAAATATTACTAAAATATAATAAAATATTTCAACATATATCCACACAGCTGATTAGGATTCCTTTTTAAGAAATTGATTTCTTCTTACAACAAAAAAATAATTCATGCAAGAATTATATAAATAACGATTTGATCGATCAAATTATATGTAACAATCCTTAAATAATTAGCTGGAATTATTTTTTTCATTGTAGCTTATGTGCTTATATATTAGTAGTATAAAAATTCTATAACGTTCTATTTAAAGTTAATTAATTTTTAGATTTTTTAAAATAACTTTTATGCCAAAAAAAACTTTTTTTAAATGTTTGAAAATGTTATCCAATGAATCGAATTAGACCAACTTGTTCTTTATTGGTTTGAATTTTGTAAAAAAAAATCACAAAAATAAAAAAACCATACCAATTATATTATCGATGGATTCAATAAATTGATCTAAACCGACCCTTTACACCTAAATTTTTTTATCCAAAGAAATTAATCATTTTGCAATTATTCACTTTTAATCTAATGAAACCCAACATTTGTCGTGATGGAACCACATCTAACATTCCAACGTACCCAACTCATATCCAAGCAAGTACTAGTACCTATCTTACAAATATAGTTTACGTTGAATGTAGGCAAAATTATATATTTGATCCTTTATTTTATTTTTTTGTAACATTTTGGTCTTTTATCTTATCTTTTTGTAACACTTTGGTCCTTTATCTTTTATTTGTAACATTTTGGTCCTTTAAAAAATATGAAAATATGAAAAAATTGATAAAGATGATGAACATTTTTATCAAAATTATGATTTTTATTTAATTTTAATAAAAAGTATCTTAACAAATAAAATTCAGAATTTTTTTAATAAAAAAAAATATGAAAAAAAGGATTTATATGTGAATGTTATAAAAGATAAAGGACTAAAGTGTTACAAATAAAAGATAAAAAACCAAAGTGTTACAAATATATAAGATAAATGACTAAAATGTTACAAATAAAAAATAAAGGACTAAAATATTAAAAAAAATAAAATAAAGGATCAAATATATAATTTTACCTTGAATGTAAGCATTTGAATAGTGGAGAGGAGAAGAACAATTTAACTTTAAACCTCAATAGTCAAAATCTTAGGCCACTAGGTAGCAACAAGCCAATAATGAAGATAAGAAGTAGTACCTCTTTTACATGTTGTGAACGTGAAATCTTATGTCGTATTAGAGGCAAGGATAACATAATAATGAGGCTGGTATGTAATAAACCACAATAATAAAGTAAGATTAGTTGTCCTTTTCTGGACAAATTCACTTTGTGACTTGTGTGTACAAATTATTATCACAAACTCATGTTGAGCCACATACAAAGCAGCCTATTAGGTTCTTCTCTTCTGTACAGAGCTACATTTATTTGACCAGATACATCAAGTTGGTCCTTGAATTAAGGAAAACTAAAAAGTAATCTTCGACTGCAAATTTTGTTAGTTAGTTAAAGGAAAATGCTTGGAAGCACGACATATTTTGTCGTCTCCAGTGCACGACCATATACATACCGCAGATGTTGCCTGTTATACATTGTTTCACTTTAATGTATGTATTTACCAACCAATAAGATCAAATTTAAATTAGTAAGTAACTAACAGCAGTTATTGTAAAATTTATTTAAAAATTAAAATAAATTAAGTGCATGTTTGGTGGGTTCAATAAGTTAGCTTATAGCTTATTATACTAACTTATAAGTTTGTTTGATAAAAATGAGACGTGTTTGGTAATAAGTTTTTTTAATTAGTTTATTGGACTAGCTAATAAGGTTCTGTTTGGATTGGTTTATTTTTGAGCTTATGCAAACAGTTTAAGCAATGTAAATTAGATTTTATGCTATTTTATAAGTTCAAACTAGTGAAAATTGTATTTTTATAAGTTATTTTATCATAAACTACCTTGACAAACTTATAATAAAACATAAAAATTGCATAAGCTGTTTGCATAAGTTCAAAAATAAGCTAATCCAAATAAAAATGAGACGCGTTTGAGTTTATAGTTTATGAATTTTTATTTTTATTCCAATTTTAATCTTATTATTTTAATTTTATTTTTTTAAAATGTAATAACTACCCACTAAGTATGTATTTTTATGTCATTTTGTAATTGCAACGATTAAATTTTCGAACAATTTAATTTGTATTGTACTATTTTTTTAACTACTAAACTACCAGTTATCGACTATAAGCCGACATTTTAACTATCAACTAACTTTCTACGCGTGTTTATAATTAAAAGGCTTAAATATGCTTTTGGTCCTTGCAATTATGCATTGTTTTGAAAAGAGCCTCCGTAAAAAAAAAAATTGATTTTAGTCCCTGCAATATCTCAAAACTTTTAAAATAGCCCCTAACTGGAGTTAAAGCCGACGTGACCAATTTTTAAATATGTTTTTGGTCCCTACAATTATGTCTTGTTTTGTAAAGAGTCCCTGTAAAATAAATAAAAAAATTGATTTTAGTCCCCGTAAAAAAATAAAAAATTGATTTTAATCCCTGCAATATCATCAAGAAGTCCAGTCAGGGACTAATTTAAAAGTTTTGAGATATTACAGAGACTAAAATCAATTTTTTCTTTTTTTAAAAGGGCTCTTTTCAAAACAAGACATAATTGCAGAGACCAAAAATATATTTAACCATAATTAAAATATACAACTAAGTATGATCATATCATATCCTTGTCTAAAGAAAACTTTAAATAAATCAATAAGGCAGAGGTGTCGTGCATGTGTCGTGCTTATGGCTCTCGTGCCATATAGCACCGTTGTTAGTTAAATTCAAAACGTTAAATATCTGTTAAATATAATGATGTGGCATTATTAATAGAATATTTATTATTTTATTGATTTTTTAATGTCCATTTTTACTTTTATTTTATTTAACATTTATTTAAAAACATGAACATGATAATTTAATATCTCTCCCTCTTGCTCCATTTCAATTTTCTCTGAAATTTGCATCTACATCCTATATTCGCCGCCTGCGGCGCTGAGACGACAGCGGTCTGGCCACAAAGTTTTCAAAAAGAAAAAAGTTTGATAAATAGAGAGAGCTCATGACTAGGAGTAAGGATCCGGTGCTTGTTGTTTGTGGGTTGGCTTGCAGACTGCAGTGGTCGAAAATCAGCTATGAATTACGTCGATAAAAATCATACTTTTCAAATTTTAAAATAAATTGGTGGGTTTCATCAAAGAGATGACGAGGAACATGAATCTCATATTTATATTTTGAGATCCGACATAGTGGGTGACCAGAAACGGTCTTTAAAGCGGCGGAGCTCCGACAATTTAATGAGTAAAAGAATGGTGGCTGTGGCTAGGGGCGGAGCCCTTAGGGGTTGGGCAGGGTCACGACCCGCCCCAAGTTTCAAAATTTCCATTTTTTATTGGCATTATATACATATTTTTAGTTTAAAATTATATTATACTATATATTACTCGTTGCAAATATAAACAAACTAAGTGAAGTAAATTAGATTATATTTTTTGTAACGTACAATTCTTGCTGCAACTCTATCATGCAAATTATATCTCTATAGACAGAATCTCCTTGAGATCATTTCAAATATCGATCAATCGCATTAATTATCTCAATGTACACTTTGAGCCATAACTGAAAACACGATACAGGCCTGCAAGATTTAATGTTAATCTTTGCACTATTCTGAACTCAAAACTTTTAGTACAAATTTGAGTTTCTCAACAGAAATAAGACTGATGCAAAGCATAACTCTAGTACCATCTAAGAAATCAAAGAGTGATCTCATATAGAGCTTAAAGAAATTTCATTCATTATTCATTCTATTGTGTGCAAGGTAAAGCCATGTGTATATACAAGGAGATGAAAGCACATAACTGGTGACATAACCGCTAATCGTTCATTAACTAACATTGTTAAGCTAATTGCGGGTACTGTTGAGATGCCTTGACTCCATGCTTTCATCATGGTCATGAGTTGTTAATGATGGATGAAAAATATTGCAAGAATGGAATCATATAATAGATAGATAGTATCCTTTACCGTAAAAATAAAATAAAATAGATAGATGAGAAATTCTAGGGTGATGTCGCATTTTTGACAACATTGAAAAAGTTGTTTGACTGACGAATCAAAAAGCAGTGTTGAATTTTCCTTTCCCACGTAGGATTATATGGTTCACACCATTTTACAGTGCACTCTCTCTGTACCCTCATGGATCAAGTGAGTATGTAGAAGCTACACATAATAACATCTCTTTTTTGATTATTTTTAAATATTTAAACATAAAAAATAAGTTAATTAATCAAATTAGTTTTATAATTCAAAATCTTTGATATTCATCTTCTACATAAACTAATAACCAAGTCAGCGGGTTATTTATAATAATATATAAAAATTATCTTAAAAAATTTATAATAATATATAAAAATTTATTTATTTGCATAAGTTGTTTCTCATAAGCTTAAAAATAAGTCAATTCAAACGAGCTCATAGTAGATTTAAGTTGAAAATTCAAAAACAAATTACAGTTCATTAATAACACTAACAATTAATATTTTAATATTATTATAATATTTTTAAAGATATATTTTTATTATTTTGAATTAGAAAATATGTTTGATAAAATTTAAAGATATATTTTAGGGTGTAAGATCTTTTAAAATTAAGAGACATAAGCTTAATGTTTCAAATTATTTTATTAAATTCAATAAAAATACAACTTTAAATCTATTGCTATTAGCACCACCATGTTAGGAGGACACTCTTGCACAAAACAAATGAATGGGACAAGCACAATCTCTATCATTAACCCAGCCAGCATACTTACTCCTCTAACCCATATTTTCTTCGTTCTTCTCTCCTTCAATCGTCGCCGGTTTTTGCCGCAATCACCAATATGATCGGTCTTGTTGACTTGGTCTCCTCTACCATCTCTATCTTTCTATGGGTTCCTTCTCCTCTGAAAAATACATATAAGGATCTAACTTCTTTCTAGACAGTGTTGATAATCAAATTCTACATATGATTGTTTTAGCCCTTAAACATTTCCCTTATGTGATTGTTTATTCTTTTCATCTTTTGGGATCTTTGCATTACATGTTGTTGAGACTTGCAATTGAGAAAAACAATATTCTAACAATAATGTTCACAATCTTTTCATGGTATTAAAACTAATTAGTGAATTTATGAGACTTAGAGCTCGTTTGACCTAGCTTATTTTAAAACTTATGCAAACGGCTTATGCAATATAAATTAGGTTTTATGCTATTTTATAAGTTTAAACTAGTGAAAATTGAATTTTTAGAAACTATTTTATCATAAATTACCTTGAAAAACTTATAATAATACATAAAAATTGCACAAGTTGTTTGCATAAGCTCAAAAATAAGTTAGGTCAAACAGACCCTTAATGGTTTAAGTTTCACAATCTTTTCATGGTAATTATTAAAACTAATTAGTGAATTTATGAGACTTAATGGTTTAAGTCTTTCACTCATTCTATCTAATTGTTAAAGCTAGTTAGTGAATCAACGAGACTTGCAATTTAAGAAACAACATTCTAACTATAATGTTCACAATCTTTTGCTGATTTTTGAGTGGAGAAAATGCTAATTAAAATCTAAAGTTACGGTTGAGATTGATTTCTTATCTTTTTTTCTTGATAATGTGCATTATAAAATTATGGGTTAAATATGTTTTTGATCCCTATAAATATCTTAAATGTTATTTTTAGTCCCTATAATTTTTTTAGCAATTTTTTGTCCTCAAATATTTTTTTATCACAACTTTTAGTCCTGCTTTTTATTCAACTCATACATATCATTCGAAATTTTGAAATTTTTTCGGGAGATATTGACGCCATGTGTTTTGAATGTAGCGACTATACATTACATTTTGATCCATCTTCGGAAGACTTATAACTTTTTGAATTTTATAATATTAAGCAAATTTAACGGATTTTGAAATCTTAATTATCATTGAGTTGTTTATTCTCTTGACATGACATGTTTTCATGTAATATAACTATCCATTTAATTTTATCACAAATGTATACAGAATTTGCAAATTGAAAATTGTATACGAAATTACTAAAATATGGTGCTTCTCATGCGTTACCACGGGTACTCCCATCAGTAGATACATATTATAGTAAAAATGAAACCTACTACGTAAACACCCTTAAATGAAAAACCAAATTTTAACAAAGTACTAGAATTCATGAACTTATGGTATAGCTACGCCAGGATTTGAGGGATTAATGGAACACCTAAGTTGAAATAGTACAAAGTACTAGAATTCATGAACTTATGGTATAGCTACGCCAGGAATCTTCGGGATTAATGGAATACCTAACTTTGGTAGAGCAGTTAGTGCCGGTAGAGCAGGCAATGCTGGCAGAGCTGGAAGAGCAGGCAGTGCTGGCAGAGCAGGCAGTGCTGGTAGAGCAGGCAGTGCTGGTAAGTCAATTTTGGAAACTTCGTGTATCTTTTGAAGGTTACGTGCCCCTTCAACATTTGTCATTGATGAAAATGCTGCTATAACTATAAGTAGAAGTGGTACAATCAATGACCAGAAATTCATGGAAGCCATTATTTTTTTGGAACTAGAGAGCTTAATATTAGTCTATGATAATAGTTTTGGTATGCTTGAGGTAATAATGGTATATATGTGTGTGTTAAGGGCTTTTATAGGCAGAGAAGTGTATCAAGTGAGAATGTTAGGATTGGTATTGTATGGTTTGGAAATTTTACCTTGAATATGAATGGTTTAATTTTTACATATATACATCATGTGATTCATATCAATGTAACTAATTGATTTTTGTTTGATGAATCTTATAAAATACACCTAACATTAGTGTGTGTAATACGAGGGGAAAGAAAAACAATCTAAGAGAAAATTAATATAAAAACAAAATTAATTCGTTTTTTATATAGTGTGGAATGTTGATTTTTGAGTTGACTAAAAATTCCTTATAACAATCGACAAGTCACTAGACTTGGTTTAGTGATAAAAGATTTGGGTAGACATTTTTAGGTCATAGGTTCGATCATTTTTTTTATGCATTAATTCGATCATTGTTGGCTTTATTATGAATAAAAAAATTCTCAAAAACTTTTTTTCTTTCTTTCATCTATTCTTTTCATATAATTTATTTATTTCATTTTACACGTGAATTTTTATTTATACTGTATTAGCTCTCTAATTCTCAAGAAAATATATTATGATAATTTAAAATCGACCACAAGTGATGAGTAAATTCCGGCAAAAATTATTTACTCAGTCGTGTGATTTATCTCGTGCTAAAAAGAACAACTCAAATATAATTATGATATGAGGTAGCATGTAAAAAAATAATTGTGATTGCAATCTAGGTCTTGACATTTAAATTTCTTTATATTTCGATAAGTAATTTTTTTTATAAACAAATGTTATTATAAGGGAGTATAAGGGGTACTCAATCACTTGAGTAGGCAATGAGTGCGACGGCCTGAGGCTCAATATTTTAAGGGGCCCAAATTTTTTTTATACCTACCTACTAATATAAAAATAAATAAAATAATAATACTTAAAAGAAAAAAATATGATTAAACCAAAGAAATATGTGTAGGATTATTAAAGAAAATATCATTAAGGGGTCCAATTGGTAGAAAATATGATTAGGTATAATTAGTAGGATTATTAAAGAATAATTAGACTGAGAGGTTGATTAATGCACTAAAAAGTTTTGAATTTTTTCTTGGTATGGTTATTTGGTACGACATTTTATTTGCTATTAATATGGTCTGTAAAAAGTTGCAATCTAAGTCTATATGCATTGATGTTACTTGAGATCATCAATGTCACAAGAAAGATTGAACGGTTTGACAACTTTGACAATTGAAAAAGATATGTTGGCGGACATTAATGTTGACGGACTTATCAATGATTTTGCATCTCAAAATGCTCGACGAAATCACTTCTTATGAATTTATGAGTAAATTGTTTTTTATATTTCGTAAAATTTATTATATATTGAATGAAAGAGGTTTTTTTTTTATGTTTAACCTAAGGCCCATAAAATGTTAGGAATGAGATTGGTTATAGTATGCTAGTTTGAATACAAGTCATAGGGTCAATACACCAATTCGAAAAGGGAATACAAGAGTTTCGGTTGTGGCAACCCATAATCCAAACCCACGAAATGGTTTTGATCATCTTAAAGAGAAGAGGAGTCTGAAGTACATCCATTAAAAATAACATTATTACGAAGCTTTCAAATATTCAAAGTAGTTACTAGCCAAATCAAATGACTAATCCTTTCCCCTTCTTTATATATTCACGGCACATAATTGCAAATTTTTGTAATATCAATTATCGTGACTGTGCAGTTGCATGCCGACTTAAAACCTTTGTATAACATAACACTTGGTCTAATATATATTCACACTTTTAGACTAGACAACTACAGCTACAACATATCCTCTTGTTGATTTAAAAATGGATTATTAAAGAAAAATAAACTTTCATACGTACTGCTATAGCATATGCATATCCTTTTGTTTGAGGAACTGTTATTCAAAATTAAAGTCTACATATATCTCAATATCTCATAAAATAAAATACACCTAACATTAGTGTGTGCAATACGAGGTGAGAGAAATTAACATAAAAATAAAATTAATTCGTATTTTTATATAGTCTCAGATGTGTCGGCTAAATATTTCCGATAATAAGTCATTAGATTTAAGTCATTAGATTTGATTTATTGATAAAAAATTTAATAGACGACTGCATGAGGTTTTAGATTCGATCATTAATGTTGATTCTATTATATAATTTATTTATTTCCTTTTACTCATAAAATTGTTTACTCATGTAATTTACTCATGATTTTTCTCGTGCTAAAAAGAACAGCTCAAACATAAACATAATATGAAGCTGCATGTTAAAAAAAGTTTTGTGATGGCAATCTAAGTCATGATATTTAAATTTCTTTATATTTCGATAAACAATATTTGTAATATTGTGCAACTGCATGCCGACATAAAACCTTTGGATAACACTTGGTCTAATTCACGCTTTTAGACTAGACAACTACAGCTACAGCATATCCTCTTGTTGACTTAAAAATGGATTATTGAAGGAAAAATATACTTTCATGTAGCTATAGCATATAATTATTGTGGATTGTCATTAATAAAAGGCTTTGATATATAGTTCTTATTAAAATCAGCATGGATTAATTTCTGCTTCTGCGGACGTTTTCCGTTTCTAGTAGTATGGAGCAAATATAAAGTCATGAGGTTTCGTCTAGATTAGTGATAACAGATTTGGTTAATATGTATGAGATTTTTTATATGAGCTATACATTTAATAGTACTTTGGAAAATTGAAAGTAGAATTTGGAGAAATGCTGATGCTAAGAATTTGGAAGTACTTTGGAATTTGGGGTTAATTACCATTATTTAATAATAAAATTAATGGATAATGAGAAGAAAAGTAATTAATATTGTTAGAATATTATATTAAAAAAAGTATGGAGCAAATATATGAATGAATATATTGTTAGAAAACATGCTCAATATAAATATATAATTTTATTTTAGTGCGGAAGCATCTACAATATGTTGATATATCAAGGATTGATATTCAGGAATATCTGGATAGAGGAATTCAGGAGACAAACTAATCGCTGGTGTAGTTAGTAGTACTCCTGAAACACAAAGAAGGAGAATCAGATGACGAACACACTCTTCAAATGGTGACGAACACACCATATATATAACCTATATGTAGGGTTAAGATTTTCATTTTTATTTTTTTTTGAAGCAAAGTTTTTCATTATTCTGAAATGGATCATCCTAACATGTACTCATATTGAGCTCGTACTAATTAATTAAATAATTTCCCAAATAAATATATAATTAGTCTTTTCACTTAATTTGATCATTAATCAATTAAAGTTTCTAATTCATAAATAGTCAATATAATAAAGATATTATTATTATAATATTATTAAAAAATAATAAAATATTTCAACATATATCCACCCAGCTTATTAGGATTCCTTTTTAAGGGATTGATTTCTTCTTACAACAAGAAAATAACTCATGCAAGAATTATATAAATAATGATTTGATTGATCAAAGTATATGCATGTAACAATTCTTAAATAATTAGCTAGAATTTTTATTTTTTTTCATTTTAACTTATGTACATATTCCTTCTGATTTTATATATATATATATAAGTAAAAAAAAAAAATTTATAAATTTTTTATAAAAGTAATATATATATATATATATATATATATATATATATATATATATAGGCAATATAATTGTCTAAATATATTATTTTTGCAATAAATCTAAAATGATAAAATTTATTTATAAATAGAACCGAATGGAATATATTAGTAGTATAAAATTTTTATAACGTTCTATCTAAAGTTATTAATTTTTAGATTTTTTTAAAACAACTTTTATAAATGTTTGGAAATGTTATTCAATGAATTGAATTAGACCAATTTGTTCTTTATTGGTTTGAATTTTGTAAAAAAAATCACAAATACTTAAGAAACAATACCAATTATATTATCGATTCATTCAATAAATTGAACTAAACCGACTCGTTACACCTAATATTTTTTTGGGTCATGCTAAACAGTACATCCGGTGCATTTGTTAAGCATGCTAAAAAGGAAATAAAAAACAACAGTAATAATAATAAAATAACTTTTTAAACTTTCAAAATATTGATCGCACAATTTTCAAAAAAAAAAATCTATAATAATCACTTAACTAGTGCACCAGGTGCACTGTTTAGTATTTTTTTATTTTTTTATATGAACAAATATATCCAAAGAAATTAATCATTTTGCAATGATTCATTTTTAATTTAATGAAAGCCAACATTTGTCGTGATGGAACCATATCTAACATTCCGACGTACCCAACTCATACTAAGGATTTCATTCTTGTGATTCATGCAAGTGGTACCCATCTTACAATTATTATTATTTGTTTTTACCAAATATAGTTTACGTTGAATATAAGCATTTGAATAGTGGATGGAGAAGAACAATTCAACTATAAGCCTGAAAAGTCAAAATCTTAGGCCACTAGGTAGCAACAAGCCAATAATAAAGATAAGTACCTCTTTTACATGTTGAGAACGTGAAATCTTCTGTCGTATTAGAGCCAAGGATAACATAATAATGAGGCTGGTATGTAATAATAAACCAACCAGAAATTTTATAATAATATATAAAAATTTATTTATTTGCTTAAGTTGTTTTTTATAAGCTTAAAAATAAGGCAATTCAAATGAACTCATAGATTTAAGTTGAAAATTCAAAAACAAATTAAAGTTCAATAATAACAATAACAATTAATATTTAAATATTTTTAAAGATTTATTTTTATTATTTTGAATTAGAAAATATGTTTAATAAAATTTGAAGATATATTTTAGGATGTAAGATCTTTTAAAATTGAGACATAAGCTCAAGATTTCAAATTATTTTATTTAATTCAATAAAAATATAACTTTAAATCTATTGCTATTAGCACCACCGTTTTAGGAGGACACCCTTGCACAAAACAAAAGAATAGGCCAAGCCCAATCTCTCTCATTAACTCAGCCAACATTCTGACTAGAGCTTTAAAAACGGCTTAAGAGGCGGACTCACTTATTTTTAATTATTATTTTTATTTAAATTTTAGACACAATTTTTTAGTGTGCCGATCGTGAATAGTGCTAATTGAAGAAAAAAATAATAAGTTCACGACACTATAGGAAAATTGTTTACAATTTAAATAAAATTAATAATTAGAAATAAGAGGTCTGACCCCTTAAAACTCTTTTTACAGCTCTAATTCTGACCCATATTTCCTTCGTTCTTCTCTCCTTCAACCGTCGTCGGTTTTTCGCCACAATCACCAACACAGTCAGCCTCATTTTCTTCATCTCCTCTACCGTCTTTATCTTTCTATAGTTTCTTTCTCCTCTCAAAAATACATGTAAGGATCTAACTTCTTTTTTTCCCTTTTCTTTACATATGATTGTTTTAGCCGTTAAATATTTCCCTTATGTGATTGTTTATTCTTTTGGGATCTTTGCATTACGTTTTGTTGAGAGTTGAGACTTGCAATTGAAAAAACAATATTTTAACTATAATGTTCACAATATTTTCAAGGTAATTGTTAAAACTAATCGGTGAATCAATGAGACTTAGGGTCCGTTTGATGACCAGGATAGAAAGACAGGTTATGATAAGCCTATCATATCCTATTAATATCTTTCATTTGATGCACCAATTAAATATGATATATTAATTTAATCCTATCATGATCGGTCTTTGTATCCTGAGAATAAGTTGGGTTAAAAATATGAGTTGAGATCTGCTCCAGTGGGTTATGCTCCATTTGCTCCAGTTTAGTGTCTAGATGTGTGACATTTGGCAAGACAATAATTTAATGATCCAGATTTAAAGTATGATAAAAAGATGTTTCTCCTTCCCTGCACAATAAACAACTCCGCATCACCCCTCTTTGTTTGTCTCAGCACCGCTCGCCGTCGTCACCCCTCTGTCATCGGTGAACCTCTCTTCCGCCATAATAGTGTCATAAGATTGTTGAGTTTTGATGAACAAGTGATATTGCAATTACTGATTAAGCATTACCAAGGTTTTATTAAACATTTACCGGTTTGAAAAACAAAGAACAGTTGTATCAATAATAATAGAAACACACCATGAAATTGATTGCGTCAGATGTTAAATCAACAGATTATTCACAACAAAGTTTATTACAAAAAAATTCCAAATTTAATGTGTCACAACTCACAACAACCTATGCGGTCTTCATTTTGATAAAAAAAAACCTTCGAATTGCGGCGGCGGAAGTATCATTTTGTGTTTGGAGAGCAACGAAGAGAAGTGTTGCTTATTATTACTGTTTTTTTGTTGAATTGAAGCATTGATTGAGAATAGAGAAGAGATATTGGAGGAGGAGGAGAAGGAAGAAATTGAAAGCACAACAAACAAAAAACAGAGAAAAGAGAAAGTAGAAAGAGCAAAGATGGTTTTAAAAATAAGGAAAGAGAAGCGCTACAGCGGAGCGATCAACGTCGGTGAAATTGTTCAAGGAGTGCTGCGGCGGAGCAGTTTGAGGGTGACCTTCAATGTTCTTTTCTTTACATTTTCTACTAAAATCATAAAATAATGTGGATTTCCAGATTTTTTTATCCCAACCGTTGATTTCTTTTAAAGCCACATGTCTTTCATCTGTTATGCAAACTGGATAACTGGAGCGTATGGAAATGGAGCAGATCTGAACTCTAAAAATATCCTATTATGATTAGTAATTATTTTCCTTATTTGTCCTCCATCTTTTCCTCTCTCTCATTAAATTTCTTTCCATTCAATAATAATAATATTAATAATAATAATAATAATGATGATAATTCTGTCATTTAATTATCATATATATATTTTATCCTATTTAGGGTTAATAGGCTTATACCCCCTGCAATGTTGGCGAATTTTATGATACCCCCTATAATTTTTTTTTTTTGTAGATTCCCCCTTGCAATGTCAAGATTCCACGCTTTACCCCCTGGCTGTACACCATGGCTGATGACTGGGCAAAATCTCCTACGTGGCATGTACACGTGGATATAAATATAATATTTTATTATTTTTTAATTAATTTTTGCCACGTGGAAATTCCACGTAATATTTATTTATTTATTTTTGTCAAAACTTTTTTTTTGTCAAAAAAAAAACAGAAAAATTAAAAATTAATATTATTTATATTATAGTATTTATTTAATTACATATTGATATATATAAAATAAAAATTATATATAAAAAAAATAATGAAATCAAATAAATATAAAAATTGTGAAAAATAAAAATATGAAAGTTGTATACACTGTAGCAGTCTGATTGTGGATATTATTATTATGGTGTGTTTAATGGTAGTTTTGTCGCTCTTTCTTCTATTTTTATGATTTTACATTTTTTTCTTTTATTTTTAAATTTAACAATTTTTATCTATCAATCATATTTTTTTAACTACAGATTAATAATGTTATATATTTTAAACAAGCATATATGATTTAATGATAAAAATTACCAATATCTATAAAATTGTAAAAAAATAATAATTAAATTTCATCCATATTTCTTTTTTGGGTGGCCATCTAAAATATATTATATCACTATATTTTAGACAAAAAATTGATGTAGAAATCAATATTGTCAAAATTTATTTGAAAACTACAGTTAAAATATAAGACAAATAGCATCCAAAATATATTACGATATTATATCACTATATTTTAGACAAAAATTTGATGTAGAAATCAAAATTGTCAATATTTTTCATTATAGAAAAATACAGTTAAAATATAGTTAAAATACAGTTAAAATATAAGACAAAAACTACAACAACAACAATAATAATAATAATAATAATAATAATAATAATAATAATAATAATAATAATAATAATAATAATAATAATAATAATAATAATAATAATAATAATAATAACCACAATCAGACAGCTACAGTGTATACAACTTTCATATTTTTATTTTTCACAATTTTTATTTTTATTTGATTTCATTATTTTTTTTTATATATAATTTTTATTTTATATATATCAATATGTAATTAAATAAATACTATAATATAAATAATATTAGATTTTTAATTTTTCTGTTTTTTTTTTTTACAATTTTTTTATTTGTATTTGATTTCATTATGTTTTTATTTTATATATAATTGTTAATTTTTTTTTACAATTTTATTTATTTGATTTCATTATTTTTTTTATATATAATTGTTAATTTCTTTTTTACAATTTTTTTATTTGATTTCATTATTTTTTATTTTATATATAATTGTTATTTTTTTTTTTACAATTTTTTTTATTTGTATTTGATTTCATTATTTTTTTTTAATACATAATTTTTATTTTATATATATCAATATGTAATTAAATAAATACTATAATATAAATAATATTAGATTTTTAATTTTTCTGTTTTTTTTTTACAATTTTTTTTATTTGTATTTGATTTCATTATGTTTTTATTTTATATATAATTGTTAATTTTTTTTACAATTTTATTTATTTGATTTCATTATTATTTTTTTATATATAATTGTTAATTTCTTTTTTACAATTTTTTTATTTGATTTCATTATTTTTTATTTTATATATAATTGTTAATTTTTTTTTTTACAATTTTTTTTATTTGTATTTGATTTCATTATGTTTTTATTTTATATATATCAATATGTAATTAAATAAATACTATAATATAAATAATATTAGATTTTTAATTTTTCTATTTTTTTTTTTATAAAAATAAAAATTTTGACAAATTTTTTTTTAATATTACGTGGAATTTCCACGTGGCAAAAATTAATTAAAAAATAATAAAATATTATATTTATATCCACGTGTACATGCCATGTAGGAGATTCTGCCCAGTCATCAGCCGTGGTGTACAACCAGGGGGTAAAGCGTGGAATCTTGACATTGCAAGGGGGAATCTACGGAAAAAAAAATTATAGGGGGGTATTACAAAACTCGCCAACATTGCAGGGGGGTATTAGCCTATTAACCCTCATATTTATTATCATATGTATATCAAACACATGATATGATATGTAATTATCCTGTTTATATCATATTTTGTCTCTATCCATCTCTATTTACTATCCTGTTTTTATGTTATCCTGACCATCAAACGGACCCTTAATGGTTTAAGTCTTTCACTCCTTCAATCTAATTGTTAAAGCTAATTAGTGAATCAATAAAACTTCCAATTGAAAAAACAACATTCTAACTATAATGTTCACAATCTTTTGCTGATTTTTTAGTGGAGCAAATGGGGATTAAAATCTAAAGTTAGAGTTGAGACTGATCTCTTATCTTTTTTTTTTTTTATAGTGTGCATTATAAAATTACAGGTTAAATATGTTTCCAGTTCTTATAAATATCTTAAATTTTGTTTTTAGTCCCTATAAATTTTTGGGTAAATAGCTATTAACCCCCCTGCAAAATAGGGGAGTTTTGATTTACCCCCTGACTAATTATTTTTTTAAAAACAAACCTCGTAATATGAAAATTATTTCATTTACCCCCCCGGTTGGACAACTAAGCTTCTGATTGTACATTACTGCTGATGTGATACGTACACGTGGCAATAACTTAATTTATATTTATTTTTTAATTTCACATCACTTATTAACATTATTATTATTTTTTTATTAAAAAATTCTGAAATAAAAAAAAGGCTTTATTAAAAAAAAAAAAATTGTTCATATTCTTCAAACTCATCTTCATCCTTCATCATATTCGTCAAACTCACATTTTTGTCTCAAATCAAGAACAACAACACAAACAAAATAATGATGAATGTTCTTCTTCCTCAATTTATATTTCTTTTTTTTTTCCTTAGAATAACAACAACAACAACAACCCACAAATTGATTTGAATTTGGTAACTGGTTCTGATGATTTTCTGTTTACCAACAACAACCTAAAACTAAAGTTTTTATTTCTTCTTCCATTATCCCCTATTCATCATCTTTATCCTTTAAAATCATTCTCCAATTCAATTAAAATAAATCAAAACAACACAACACACATGAATCTAGGAACAACAACAAACTTCATCTTCAATCCTGAACTTCAACCAATCAATTCAATCCCTAACCCATAAATTCAAAAATCAAACGCAACAAAATTTTGTTCTATCTTTCCTTTTTTTTTTTTTTTCCTCTTCAAGATCTAAAACATCAAGAATCAAAATTAAAATTTAAAAGAAAATCAAAATCTTCCACAAAAACATCAAAGGACAACATAAAAAACAAACCCAAATCTTCCTCCAAAATCAAAATATCGAATCTCTCTCTCTCTTGATCTCGAATTTGGTTGTTCTGTTATGATGATGTTGATGCTGTTCTTCATAATCTGCGAATCAAAATCAGTGAATCCCAAGTTTTTTTTTTTAATCTGTGTTTTTCTCGAATGATTTTAAAGGATGAAGATGATGAATAGGGGATAATGGAAGAAGGAATAAAAACTTTAGTTTTAGGTTGTTGTTGGTAAACAAAAAATCATCAGAACCAGTTCCCGAATTCAAAACAATTTGTGGGTTTTGTTGTTGTTGTTGTTGTTGTTGTTATTCTAAGAAAATAAAGAAATATAAATTGAGGAAGAAGAACATTTCATCATCATCATCTTGTTTGTGTTGTTGTTCTTGATTTGAGACAAGAATGTGAGTTTGAAGAATATGATGAAGGATGAAGATGAGTTTGAAGAATATGAACAATTTTTTTTTTTAATAAAGCCTTTTTTTTATTTCAGAATTTTTTAATTAAAAAATAATAATAATGTTAATAAGTGATGTGAAATTAAAAAATAAATATAAATTAAGTTATTGCCACGTGTACGTACCACATCAGCAGTAATGTACAGTCAGAAGCTTAGTTGTCCAACCGGGGGGGGGGGGGGGGGGGTAAATGAAATAATTTTCATATTGCGAGGTTTGTTTTAAAAAAAATAATTAGGCAGGTGGGTAAATCAAAACTCCCCTATTTTGCAGGGGGTTAACAGCTATTTACCCTAAAAAAATTTAACAATTTTTTATCTTCAAATATTTTCTGTCACAACTTTTGGTCCATATTTTTTATTCAACTCGTGTATATTATTCGAAATTTTGGATTTTTTTTTCGCGGTAAAGTTTTAGTACATTATTGTAATGTCTCTTGCAGAAATTTAGATTTTTTTTAATAAGGGGTCAATTAAATATGAATTTTAAAGTTTTTTGCGCTAAAAAAAATTCATAATGGGAAATATTGACGCCATGTGTTTTGAATGTAGTGACTATGCATTACATTTTGATCCATTTGAAAGAATGATAACTTTTTGAATTATACGTATAATATTAAGCAAATTTAATAGATTTTGAAATCTTAATTATCATTGAATTGTTTATTCTCTTGACATGACATATTTTCATGTAATATAATTATACATTTAATTTTATCAAAAATTTATACAATATTTACAAATTGAAAGTGGTGTACAAAATTACTAAAATATCATGCTTCTCATGCATTATCACGGTACTTCCATTAATAAATACTCCCTCCATTCCTTTTTATAAGGAACAATTTGGAAAAAACACACATACCAAGGAATCATATTTTTTTATTAAAGATTCTAAAATTTTATAATCTATTCCAAAAATAACCTTGGTGTAATTAATGCATAGGGAATATGTTATTGTAATTAATGCATAACATTGAAATAGATAAAGGGTAAAAATGAAATTAAAGCTTAAATTTAATGATTGTTTCTTATTAAAAAGAATAAATTTGTTTTTCAAATTGTTCCTTATAAAAAGGAATGGAGGGAGTATATATTCATACATTACAAATGAAACCCACACTAGAAACACCCTTAAGTGACAAACCAAATTTTAACAAACACATAAATAGCACAAAGTACTAGAATTAATGGGAATTAGCTTCCAAACTGATAACAGATCTTAACCGTCCAATCTCTGATCGGTGATTGAGATCATTTTGATTTATAAAACTGTATTTAAATTTAAACCGTCCGATCTAAAATTAATGGTCATAATTAACTACAGCGTCAAACTGCGTCAATAATTAAGAGCACTAAATTTGGATTAGATTCCCTACTGTTATAGTAGGGTGTTGTAACATTTCTTGCCCGTCATGAACTTATGGTACAGCTACACCAGGAATATGAGGGATTAGTGGAACACCTAACTTTGGCAGAGCAGCCAATGCTGGTAAAGCAGGCAGTGCTGGCAGAGCAGGCAGTGCTGGTAGAGCCGGAAGAGCTGGTAAGTCAATTTTGGAAACTTCATGTATCTTTTGAAGGTTACGTGCCCCTTCAACATTTGTCATTGATGAAAATGCTGCTAGAAGTAGAAGTGGTACAATGAATGACCAGAAATTGATGGAAGCCATTTTTGTTTTGGAACTAGAGAGTTTAATGTTAATGGTCTATGATAGTAGTTGGTATGCTTGAGGTAATAATGGTATGTGTGTGTGTTGTGGGCTTTTATAGGCAGAGAAGTGTACCATGTGATTGTTAGGATTGATATTGTATGGTTTGGAAATTTTACCTTGAATAGGAATAGGAATAGTTTAATTTTTACACATATACATCATGTGATTCATATCAATGTAACTAATTGATTTTTGTTTGAGGAATCTTATAAAATACACCTAACATTAGTGTGTATAATACGAGGGGAAAGAAAAAAAATCTAAGAGAAAATTAATATAAAAACAAAATTAAATCGTTTTTTATAAGGTGTGGGATGTTGATTTTTTTGTCGACTAAAAATTCCTGATAACAATTAACAAGTCGATAGATTTGATTTAGTGGTAGAAGATTTGGGTAGATTTTTTGAAGTTATAGGTTCGATCATTTTTTTACGCATAGATTCGATCATTATTGGCTTTATTGGAAATAAAAAAAATTCTCAAAAACTTTTTTTTTTTTTTTTTTTTTGGTAAACCAAAGGTATCCTCCGCGCGCAACTGCAGAGACTAATCCCCTCGAGGTAACTGAGATCCATTTAAGGGGTTGACCTCTCCCAACAAATGTTTTTCCATACGCACCGGCCAGGGATCGAACCCAAGACCAAATGGTTAAGGGGCCCAAGCATCTACCACTTGTGCCACACTATGTTGGTAATTTATTTCTTTCAAAAACTTTATTTCTTTCATCTATTATTTTCATATAATTTATTTATTTCCTCTACTGTTAAGTCTCAAGTTCAATTCTCTCTAATGTCAATTTGGATCATGGCCTAATTTAACTTCTTAAAAAAAATTATTTATTTCCTTTTACTCATGAATTTTTTTTTATATTAGCTCTCTAGTTCTCAAGAAAATATATTCTAATAATTTAAAATCGACCACAAAAAATGAGTAAATTACAGCTAAGTATTATTCCCAGCAAAAATTGTTTTCTCAGTCATGTGATTTATCTCATGCTAAAAAGAACAACTTAAACATAACTATGATATGAAGTAGCATGTAAAAAAAACTTGTGATTGCAATCTAGGTATTGACATTTAAATTTATTTATATTTCGATAAGCAATATTTGAGGTTGTCTATATTCACGGCACATAATTACAAATTTTTGTAATATCAATTATTTTGACTTTGCAGTTGCATGCCGACTTAAAACCTTTGTATAACACTTGGTCTAATTTTTGTAATATCAATTATCCTCTTGTTGATTTAAAAATGGATTATTAAAGAAAAATATACTTTCATACGTACTGCTGCTATATATAGCATATCCTTTTGTTTGAGATCATTGTTATTCCAAAAATTAAAGTCGACCCATATGTCAATATCTCATAAAATAAAATACACCTAACATTAGTGTGTGCAATACGAGGTGAGAGAAATTAATATTAATATAAAAACAAAATTAATTCGTATATTTCGGTAGAGTATGAGATTTTAGATTCGATCATTGTTGATTCTATTGTATAAATTATTTATTTTCTTTTACTCATAAATATTTTTTTTGTATTAGCCGTCTAGTCAGGGCGGACATGTGTGAGGCATGGTGTGGGTATAGCCACACCAGCCCAGCCCACATTTATAAAAAAAATAATAGTAATGATTTTTTAATTAATTTAAAGTTATTTTGTATACATATTCGTACAAGTATTGATTTAAATATTAATTTAGAGTTTATTATTGACAATCGTAAATCTTTTGCTACACATTAGTTTAAGTATTAGTGCAAATATAAATTTATAGTCTATTATTGATGATTTCAAATTCCTGATTATACATCAAGTTATATAATTTAATTTTATAATAATCAACTTTGACTGAATTATTAGGATGAATTTTTTTTTAGAGTTGTGTCTAAAATTTTTAGCCACACTATTATAATTTCTATCCAGATTCGTCCCTGCCTCTAGTTCTCAAGAAAATATATTCTGATAATCTAAAATCTACCACAAGAGATAAATAAAATACGACTAAGGACCCGTTTGACCTAGCTTATTTTTTAGCTTATGCAAATAGTTTATTTAATATAAATTAGGCAAAATTACACTTTTGATCCTTTATCTTATTTTTTTGTAACATTTTGGTCCTTTATCTTTTATTTGTAACATTTTTGTCCTTTATCTGATTTATTTGTAACACTTTGGTCCTTTATCTTTTATTTGTAACACTTTAGTCCTTTATCTTTTATAACATTCACATGTAAATCCTTTTTTTCATATATTGTTTTATTAAAAAAATGCTGAATTTTATTTTTTTTAAATACTTTTTTATTAAAATAAAATAAAACTCATAATTTTGATCATTATGTTCATCATCTTCATCAATTATTTCATATTTTTATTTTCTTTAAGGACCAAAATGTTACAAATAAAAGATTAATAACCAAAATATTACAAAAAAATAGATAAATGACCAAATTGTTACAAATAAAAGATAAATTAATGACCAGAAATGGTTTACTTACATGAATTTTTTTTTGACAAAATTTACTCATGTGATTTATGTCGTGCAAAAAAGAACAACTCAAACATAAATAGCATGTAAAAAAAGTGTTTTGTAATTGCAATCCAAGTCTTGATATTTAAATTTCTTTAATCAATATTTGTAATACCAATTATCGTTACTTGACTGTGGAACTGCAGGCCGACTTAAAACCTTTGTATAACACTTAGTCTAATACTCTAATTCACGCTTTTAGTCTAGACTAGACAACTACAGCTACAACATATCTTCTTGTTGATTTAAAAAATGGATTATTGAAGGAAAAATATACCTTCATATATAGCTATAGCATATAATTATTGTGGATTGTCACTAAGAAAAGGCTTTGATATATTATATAGTTCATATTAAAATCAGTAGGATGTCTTCTTCTGCGGACGTTTTCCTTTTCTAGTAGTATGGAGCAATTATAAAGTCATCAGGTTTCGTATAGTGACTAGTGATAAAATAATATGCATGAGATTTTTTGGTTCGATCTTCACTTTCATTAATAAATATATTGTTATAATATTATATTATAAAAAAGTATGGAGCAAATATATGAATGAATATATTGTTAGAATTAATTTAATATTAATTATATAAAACATGTTTAATATTAAGATTAAATTTATAATTTTATTTTAGTGCGGAAGCATCAATAATATGTTGATTTATCAAGGATTAATATTAGAAATATCTGGATAGAGGAATCATGAGACAAACTAACCACTGATGTAGTTAGTAGTGATCCTAAAACACAAAGAAGGAGAATCAGATGACGAGCACACTCTTCAGATGATGAGAATATGTGATATTCAACGTATCAAATGTATTGGGGACTATATATATATATATATATATATATATATATATATATAACCTATACAGGGGCGGACCTCCTTAAGGCTTGGTGTGGCTATAGCCACACCAGCCCAACCCAAATTATATTTTAAAAAAATAATAATATTTAATGAATCGAATTAGACCAATAATTATTAATATTTAAAAAATAATATTTAATAATTTTTATAAAATAATTTTTAGATTTTTATAAAACAACTTTTATAAATGTCTGAAAATGTTATTCAATGAATCGAATTAGACCAATTTATTCTTTATTGGTTTGAATTTTGTAAAAAAATCAAAAATACTAAAGAAACAATACCAATTATATTATCGATTCATTCAATAAATTGAACTAAACCGACCTGTTACACCTAACTTTTTTATATGAACAAATATATCCAAAGAAATTAATCATTTTGCAATGATTCATTTTTAATTTAATGAAAGCCAACATTTGTCGTGATGGAACCATATCTAACATTCCGACGTACCCAACTCATACTAAGGATTTCATTCTTGTGATTCATGCAAGTGGTACCCATCTTACAATTATTATTATTTGTTTTTACCAAATATAGTTTACGTTGAATATAAGCATTTGAATAGTGGATGGAGAAGAACAATTCAACTATAAGCCTGAAAAGTCAAAATCTTAGGCCACTAGGTAGCAACAAGCCAATAATAAAGATAAGTACCTCTTTTACATGTTGAGAACGTGAAATCTTCTGTCGTATTAGAGCCAAGGATAACATAATAATGAGGCTGGTATGTAATAATAAACCAACCAGAAATTTTATAATAATATATAAAAATTTATTTATTTGCTTAAGTTGTTTTTTATAAGCTTAAAAATAAGGCAATTCAAATGAACTCATAGATTTAAGTTGAAAATTCAAAAACAAATTAAAGTTCAATAATAACAATAACAATTAATATTTAAATATTTTTAAAGATTTATTTTTATTATTTTGAATTAGAAAATATGTTTAATAAAATTTGAAGATATATTTTAGGATGTAAGATCTTTTAAAATTGAGACATAAGCTCAAGATTTCAAATTATTTTATTTAATTCAATAAAAATATAACTTTAAATCTATTGCTATTAGCACCACCGTTTTAGGAGGACACCCTTGCACAAAACAAAAGAATAGGCCAAGCCCAATCTCTCTCATTAACTCAGCCAACATTCTGACTAGAGCTTTAAAAACGGCCTTAAGAGGCGGACTCACTTATTTCTAATTATTATTTTTATTTAAATTTTAGACACAATTTTTTAGTGTGCCGATCGTGAATAGTCCTAATTGAAGAAAAAGAAAATAAGTTCACGACACTATAGGAAAATTGTTTACAATTTAAATAAAATTAATAATCAGGAATAAGGGGTCTGACCCCTTAAAACTCTTTTTACAGCTCTAATTCTGACCCATATTTCCTTCGTTCTTCTCTCCTTCAACCGTCGCCTGTTTTTCGCCACAATCACCAACACAGTCAGCCTCATTTTCTTCATCTCCTCTACCGTCTTTATCTTTCTATAGTTTCTTTCTCCTCTCAAAAATACATGTAAGGATAACTTCTTTTTTCCCCTTTTCTTTACATATGATTGTTTATTCTTTTGGGATCTTTGCATTATGTTTTGTTTTGTTGAGAGTTGAGACTTGCAATTGAAAAAATAATATTTTAACTATAATGTTCACAATATTTTTAAGGTAATTGTTAAAACTAATCGGTGAATCAATGAGACTTAGGGTCCGTTTGATGGTCAGGATAGAAAGACATGATATGATAAGCCTATCATATCTTATTAATATATTTCATTTGATGCACCAATTGGATATGATATATTAATTCTATTTTTAATCCTATCATAACCGGACTTTGTATTTTATATCCTGAGAATAAGTTGGGTTAAAAATATCCTATTGTGATTAGCAATTATTTTCCTTATTTGTCCTCCACATTTTTCTCTCTCTCATTAAATTTTTTTCCATTCAATAATAATAATGATAATAATAATAATAATAATAATAATAATAATAATAATAATAATAATAATGATAATTCTGTCATTTAATTATCATATATATTTTATCCTATTTGTTATCATATGTATATCAAACACATGATATGATATATAATTATCATGTTTATATCATATTCTGTCTCTATCCAGCTCTATATAGTATTATGTTTTTATGTTATCTTAACCATCAAACGGACCCTTAATGGTTTAAGTCTTTCACTCCTTCAATCTAATTGTTAAAGCTAATTAGTGAATCAATGAAACTTCCAATTGAAAAAACAACATTCTAACTATAATGTTCACAATCTTTTGCTGATTTTTTAGTGGAGCAAATGTGGATTAAAATCTAAAGTTAGAGTTGAGACTGATCTCTTATCTTTTTTCTTGATAGTGTGCATTATAAAATTACAGATTAAATATGTTTTCAGTTTTTATAAATATCTTAAATTTTGTTTTTAGTCCCTATGAATATTTTAAACAATTTTTTATCTTCAAATATTTTCTTTCACAACTTTTGGTCCATGTTTTTTATTCAACTCGTGTATATCATTCGAAATTTTGGATTTTTTTCGCGGTAATGTTTTAGTACATTATTGTAATGTCTCTTGCAGAAATTTAGATTTTTTTTAATAAGGGGTCAATTAAATATGAATTTTAAAGTTTTTTGCGCTAAAAAAATTCATAATGGGAAATATTGACGCCATGTGTTTTGAATGTAGTGACTATGCATTACATTTTGATCCTTCTTTGAAAGAATGATAACTTTTTGAATTATACGTATAATATTAAGCAAATTTAATAGATTTTAAAATCAATTATCATTGAGTTTTATTCTCTTGACATGACATATTTTTATGTAATATAATTATCCATTTAATTTTATCAAAAATTTATACAGTATAATATTTACAAATTAAAAAAGTTGTGTACAAAATTACTAAAATATGGTGCTTCTCATGCATTATCACGGTACTTCCATTAATAAATATATATTCATACATTACAAATGAAACCCACAATAGAAACACCCTTAAGTGACAAACCAAATTTTAACAAACACATAAATAGTACAAAGTACTAGAATTAATGGGAATTAGCTTCCAAGCTGATAACAGATCTTAACCGTCTGATCTCTGATCGGTGATTGAGATCATTTTGATTTATAAAACTGTATTTAAATTTAAACCGTCCGATCTAAAATTAATGGTCATAATTAACTACAGCGTCAAACTGCGTCAATAATCAAGAGCACTAAATTTGGATTAGATTCCCTACTGTTATAGTAGGGTGTTGTAACATTTCTTGCCCGTCATGAACTTATGGTACAGCTACACCAGGAATCTTAGGGATTAATGGAACACCTAACTTTGGCAGAGCAGCCAATGCTGGTAAAGCAGGCAGTGCTGGCAGAGCAGGCAGTGCTGGTAGAGCCGGAAGAGCTGGTAAGTCAATTTTGGAAACTTCATGTATCTTTTGAAGGTTACGTGCTCCTTCAACATTTGTCATTGATGAAAATGCTGCTAGAAGTAGAAGTGGTACAATGAATGACCAGAAATTGATGGAAGCCATTTTTGTTTTGGAACTAGAGAGTTTAATGTTAATGGTCTATGATAGTAGTTGGTATGCTTGAGGTAATAATGGTATGTGTGTGTGTTGTGGGCTTTTATAGGCAGAGAAGTGTACCATGTGATTGTTAGGATTGATATTGTATGGTTTGGAAATTTTACCTTGAATAGGAATAGGAATAGTTTAATTTTTACACATATACATCATGTGATTCATATCAATGTAACTAATTGATTTTTGTTTGAGGAATCTTATAAAATACACCTAACATTAGTGTGTATAATACGAGGGGAAAGAAAAAAAATCTAAGAGAAAATTAATATAAAAACAAAATTAAATCGTTTTTTATAAGGTGTGGGATGTTGATTTTTTTGTCGACTAAAAATTCCTGATAACAATTAACAAGTCGATAGATTTGATTTAGTGGTAGAAGATTTGGGTAGATTTTTTGAAGTTATAGGTTCGATCATTTTTTTACGCATAGATTCGATCATTATTGGCTTTATTGGAAATAAAAAAAATTCTCAAAAACTTTTTTTTTTTTTTTTTTTTTGGTAAACCAAAGGTATCCTCCGCGCGCAACTGCAGAGACTAATCCCCTCGAGGTAACTGAGATCCATTTAAGGGGTTGACCTCTCCCAACAAATGTTTTTCCATACGCACCGGCCAGGGATCGAACCCAAGACCAAATGGTTAAGGGGCCCAAGCATCTACCACTTGTGCCACACTATGTTGGTAATTTATTTCTTTCAAAAACTTTATTTCTTTCATCTATTATTTTCATATAATTTATTTATTTCCTCTACTGTTAAGTCTCAAGTTCAATTCTCTCTAATGTCAATTTGGATCATGGCCTAATTTAACTTCTTAAAAAAAATTATTTATTTCCTTTTACTCATGAATTTTTTTTTATATTAGCTCTCTAGTTCTCAAGAAAATATATTCTAATAATTTAAAATCGACCACAAAAAATGAGTAAATTACAGCTAAGTATTATTCCCAGCAAAAATTGTTTTCTCAGTCATGTGATTTATCTCATGCTAAAAAGAACAACTTAAACATAACTATGATATGAAGTAGCATGTAAAAAAAACTTGTGATTGCAATCTAGGTATTGACATTTAAATTTATTTATATTTCGATAAGCAATATTTGAGGTTGTCTATATTCACGGCACATAATTACAAATTTTTGTAATATCAATTATTTTGACTTTGCAGTTGCATGCCGACTTAAAACCTTTGTATAACACTTGGTCTAATTTTTGTAATATCAATTATCCTCTTGTTGATTTAAAAATGGATTATTAAAGAAAAATATACTTTCATACGTACTGCTGCTATATATAGCATATCCTTTTGTTTGAGATCATTGTTATTCCAAAAATTAAAGTCGACCCATATGTCAATATCTCATAAAATAAAATACACCTAACATTAGTGTGTGCAATACGAGGTGAGAGAAATTAATATTAATATAAAAACAAAATTAATTCGTATATTTCGGTAGAGTATGAGATTTTAGATTCGATCATTGTTGATTCTATTGTATAAATTATTTATTTTCTTTTACTCATAAATATTTTTTTTGTATTAGCCGTCTAGTCAGGGCGGACATGTGTGAGGCATGGTGTGGGTATAGCCACACCAGCCCAGCCCACATTTATAAAAAAAATAATAGTAATGATTTTTTAATTAATTTAAAGTTATTTTGTATACATATTCGTACAAGTATTGATTTAAATATTAATTTAGAGTTTATTATTGACAATCGTAAATCTTTTGCTACACATTAGTTTAAGTATTAGTGCAAATATAAATTTATAGTCTATTATTGATGATTTCAAATTCCTGATTATACATCAAGTTATATAATTTAATTTTATAATAATCAACTTTGACTGAATTATTAGGATGAATTTTTTTTTAGAGTTGTGTCTAAAATTTTTAGCCACACTATTATAATTTCTATCCAGATTCGTCCCTGCCTCTAGTTCTCAAGAAAATATATTCTGATAATCTAAAATCTACCACAAGAGATAAATAAAATACGACTAAGGACCCGTTTGACCTAGCTTATTTTTTAGCTTATGCAAATAGTTTATTTAATATAAATTAGGCAAAATTACACTTTTGATCCTTTATCTTATTTTTTTGTAACATTTTGGTCCTTTATCTTTTATTTGTAACATTTTTGTCCTTTATCTGATTTATTTGTAACACTTTGGTCCTTTATCTTTTATTTGTAACACTTTAGTCCTTTATCTTTTATAACATTCACATGTAAATCCTTTTTTTCATATATTGTTTTATTAAAAAAATGCTGAATTTTATTTTTTTTAAATACTTTTTTATTAAAATAAAATAAAACTCATAATTTTGATCATTATGTTCATCATCTTCATCAATTATTTCATATTTTTATTTTCTTTAAGGACCAAAATGTTACAAATAAAAGATTAATAACCAAAATATTACAAAAAAATAGATAAATGACCAAATTGTTACAAATAAAAGATAAATTAATGACCAGAAATGGTTTACTTACATGAATTTTTTTTTGACAAAATTTACTCATGTGATTTATGTCGTGCAAAAAAGAACAACTCAAACATAAATAGCATGTAAAAAAAGTGTTTTGTAATTGCAATCCAAGTCTTGATATTTAAATTTCTTTAATCAATATTTGTAATACCAATTATCGTTACTTGACTGTGGAACTGCAGGCCGACTTAAAACCTTTGTATAACACTTAGTCTAATACTCTAATTCACGCTTTTAGTCTAGACTAGACAACTACAGCTACAACATATCTTCTTGTTGATTTAAAAAATGGATTATTGAAGGAAAAATATACCTTCATATATAGCTATAGCATATAATTATTGTGGATTGTCACTAAGAAAAGGCTTTGATATATTATATAGTTCATATTAAAATCAGTAGGATGTCTTCTTCTGCGGACGTTTTCCTTTTCTAGTAGTATGGAGCAATTATAAAGTCATCAGGTTTCGTATAGTGACTAGTGATAAAATAATATGCATGAGATTTTTTGGTTCGATCTTCACTTTCATTAATAAATATATTGTTATAATATTATATTATAAAAAAGTATGGAGCAAATATATGAATGAATATATTGTTAGAATTAATTTAATATTAATTATATAAAACATGTTTAATATTAAGATTAAATTTATAATTTTATTTTAGTGCGGAAGCATCAATAATATGTTGATTTATCAAGGATTAATATTAGAAATATCTGGATAGAGGAATCATGAGACAAACTAACCACTGATGTAGTTAGTAGTGATCCTAAAACACAAAGAAGGAGAATCAGATGACGAGCACACTCTTCAGATGATGAGAATATGTGATATTCAACGTATCAAATGTATTGGGGACTATATATATATATATATATATATATATATATATATATATAACCTATACAGGGGCGGACCTCCTTAAGGCTTGGTGTGGCTATAGCCACACCAGCCCAACCCAAATTATATTTTAAAAAAATAATAATATTTAATGAATCGAATTAGACCAATAATTATTAATATTTAAAAAATAATATTTAATAATTTTTATAAAATAATTTTTAGATTTTTATAAAACAACTTTTATAAATGTCTGAAAATGTTATTCAATGAATCGAATTAGACCAATTTATTCTTTATTGGTTTGAATTTTGTAAAAAAATCAAAAATACTAAAGAAACAATACCAATTATATTATCGATTCATTCAATAAATTGAACTAAACCGACCTGTTACACCTAACTTTTTTATATGAACAAATATATCCAAAGAAATTAATCATTTTGCAATGATTCATTTTTAATTTAATGAAAGCCAACATTTGTCGTGATGGAACCATATCTAACATTCCGACGTACCCAACTCATACTAAGGATTTCATTCTTGTGATTCATGCAAGTGGTACCCATCTTACAATTATTATTATTTGTTTTTACCAAATATAGTTTACGTTGAATATAAGCATTTGAATAGTGGATGGAGAAGAACAATTCAACTATAAGCCTGAAAAGTCAAAATCTTAGGCCACTAGGTAGCAACAAGCCAATAATAAAGATAAGTACCTCTTTTACATGTTGAGAACGTGAAATCTTCTGTCGTATTAGAGCCAAGGATAACATAATAATGAGGCTGGTATGTAATAATAAACCAACCAGAAATTTTATAATAATATATAAAAATTTATTTATTTGCTTAAGTTGTTTTTTATAAGCTTAAAAATAAGGCAATTCAAATGAACTCATAGATTTAAGTTGAAAATTCAAAAACAAATTAAAGTTCAATAATAACAATAACAATTAATATTTAAATATTTTTAAAGATTTATTTTTATTATTTTGAATTAGAAAATATGTTTAATAAAATTTGAAGATATATTTTAGGATGTAAGATCTTTTAAAATTGAGACATAAGCTCAAGATTTCAAATTATTTTATTTAATTCAATAAAAATATAACTTTAAATCTATTGCTATTAGCACCACCGTTTTAGGAGGACACCCTTGCACAAAACAAAAGAATAGGCCAAGCCCAATCTCTCTCATTAACTCAGCCAACATTCTGACTAGAGCTTTAAAAACGGCCTTAAGAGGCGGACTCACTTATTTCTAATTATTATTTTTATTTAAATTTTAGACACAATTTTTTAGTGTGCCGATCGTGAATAGTCCTAATTGAAGAAAAAGAAAATAAGTTCACGACACTATAGGAAAATTGTTTACAATTTAAATAAAATTAATAATCAGGAATAAGGGGTCTGACCCCTTAAAACTCTTTTTACAGCTCTAATTCTGACCCATATTTCCTTCGTTCTTCTCTCCTTCAACCGTCGCCTGTTTTTCGCCACAATCACCAACACAGTCAGCCTCATTTTCTTCATCTCCTCTACCGTCTTTATCTTTCTATAGTTTCTTTCTCCTCTCAAAAATACATGTAAGGATAACTTCTTTTTTCCCCTTTTCTTTACATATGATTGTTTATTCTTTTGGGATCTTTGCATTATGTTTTGTTTTGTTGAGAGTTGAGACTTGCAATTGAAAAAATAATATTTTAACTATAATGTTCACAATATTTTTAAGGTAATTGTTAAAACTAATCGGTGAATCAATGAGACTTAGGGTCCGTTTGATGGTCAGGATAGAAAGACATGATATGATAAGCCTATCATATCTTATTAATATATTTCATTTGATGCACCAATTGGATATGATATATTAATTCTATTTTTAATCCTATCATAACCGGACTTTGTATTTTATATCCTGAGAATAAGTTGGGTTAAAAATATCCTATTGTGATTAGCAATTATTTTCCTTATTTGTCCTCCACATTTTTCTCTCTCTCATTAAATTTTTTTCCATTCAATAATAATAATGATAATAATAATAATAATAATAATAATAATAATAATAATAATAATAATGATAATTCTGTCATTTAATTATCATATATATTTTATCCTATTTGTTATCATATGTATATCAAACACATGATATGATATATAATTATCATGTTTATATCATATTCTGTCTCTATCCAGCTCTATATAGTATTATGTTTTTATGTTATCTTAACCATCAAACGGACCCTTAATGGTTTAAGTCTTTCACTCCTTCAATCTAATTGTTAAAGCTAATTAGTGAATCAATGAAACTTCCAATTGAAAAAACAACATTCTAACTATAATGTTCACAATCTTTTGCTGATTTTTTAGTGGAGCAAATGTGGATTAAAATCTAAAGTTAGAGTTGAGACTGATCTCTTATCTTTTTTCTTGATAGTGTGCATTATAAAATTACAGATTAAATATGTTTTCAGTTTTTATAAATATCTTAAATTTTGTTTTTAGTCCCTATGAATATTTTAAACAATTTTTTATCTTCAAATATTTTCTTTCACAACTTTTGGTCCATGTTTTTTATTCAACTCGTGTATATCATTCGAAATTTTGGATTTTTTTCGCGGTAATGTTTTAGTACATTATTGTAATGTCTCTTGCAGAAATTTAGATTTTTTTTAATAAGGGGTCAATTAAATATGAATTTTAAAGTTTTTTGCGCTAAAAAAATTCATAATGGGAAATATTGACGCCATGTGTTTTGAATGTAGTGACTATGCATTACATTTTGATCCTTCTTTGAAAGAATGATAACTTTTTGAATTATACGTATAATATTAAGCAAATTTAATAGATTTTAAAATCAATTATCATTGAGTTTTATTCTCTTGACATGACATATTTTTATGTAATATAATTATCCATTTAATTTTATCAAAAATTTATACAGTATAATATTTACAAATTAAAAAAGTTGTGTACAAAATTACTAAAATATGGTGCTTCTCATGCATTATCACGGTACTTCCATTAATAAATATATATTCATACATTACAAATGAAACCCACAATAGAAACACCCTTAAGTGACAAACCAAATTTTAACAAACACATAAATAGTACAAAGTACTAGAATTAATGGGAATTAGCTTCCAAGCTGATAACAGATCTTAACCGTCTGATCTCTGATCGGTGATTGAGATCATTTTGATTTATAAAACTGTATTTAAATTTAAACCGTCCGATCTAAAATTAATGGTCATAATTAACTACAGCGTCAAACTGCGTCAATAATCAAGAGCACTAAATTTGGATTAGATTCCCTACTGTTATAGTAGGGTGTTGTAACATTTCTTGCCCGTCATGAACTTATGGTACAGCTACACCAGGAATCTTAGGGATTAATGGAACACCTAACTTTGGCAGAGCAGCCAATGCTGGTAAAGCAGGCAGTGCTGGCAGAGCAGGCAGTGCTGGTAGAGCCGGAAGAGCTGGTAAGTCAATTTTGGAAACTTCATGTATCTTTTGAAGGTTACGTGCTCCTTCAACATTTGTCATTGATGAAAATGCTGCTAGAAGTAGAAGTGGTACAATGAATGACCAGAAATTGATGGAAGCCATTTTTGTTTTGGAACTAGAGAGTTTAATGTTAATGGTCTATGATAGTAGTTGGTATGCTTGAGGTAATAATGGTATGTGTGTGTGTTGTGGGCTTTTATAGGCAGAGAAGTGTACCATGTGATTGTTAGGATTGATATTGTATGGTTTGGAAATTTTACCTTGAATAGGAATAGGAATAGTTTAATTTTTACATATATGCATCATGTGATTCATATCAATGTAACTAATTGAGTTTTGTTCGAGGAATCTTACAAAATAGACCTAAGATTAGTGTGTGTAATACGAGGGGAAAGAGAAAATTAATATAAAAACAAAATTAATTTGTTTTTTATATGGTGTGGGATGTTGATTTTTGTGTCGATCGACTAAAAATTTCTGATAACAATCAACAAGTCGATAGATTTGATTTAGTGGTCAAAGATTTGGATAGATTTTTTGAAATTATAGGTTCGATCATTTTTTTACGCATAGATTCGATCATTATTGACTTTATTGTAAATAAAAAAATTCTCTAAACTTTCTTTCTTTCATCTATTATTTTCATATAATTTATTTATTTCCTACTCTTAAGGTCTCAAATTCAATTCTCTCTAATGTCAATTTGGATGGACTAATTAACTTCTTAAAAAAAATTATTTATTTCCTTTTACTCATGAATTTTTTTTATATTAGCTCTCTAGTTCTCAAGAAAATCTATCTATTTAGAATATATTAAAAGAAACTACTATCAAAAAACCTATTTTGTCCTTAGCACGTTTAATAGTATTTCACCGTTTATACCCTTAAAAGTAATTTTAACTTTAAACTCAAAAAAAAAAATACAAAACAAAACAAAAAAGAAAAGATAAACATAAACATAAAACAAATCTATTCATAAAAAAATATAAAAAAAAAAATAACATAAAACAAATTTACTCATAAAAAATTATTAAAAAATTAAGAAAAAGAATAAAACAAACTTACTCATAAAAATAGCAATAGAAACCACTTCTAAAGATAGGCATAAAAATTAACTAATAGTTTTTTTTAAACAAAACAAGTAGTTCTTATCGATAAATATAAAAAATCATTGACAAATATTTTTCACTCATACATAAAAAACTGGATAAATATTTATCACCGATAATTATAATTTATTACTACGTCCGTTTCTTTTTATTAGTTTTTTATCGTCAGATTTATCGTTCCTTTTTATTTGTCTTTTTTGTATTTTAAGGATACGATTTGTCAATTATACTCTTTGTCAATTTATCTTACTCTTTTTTAATAAAACTAATTAAAGTTATATATTTAAAAAACTTATTTTTTATTTTTTATTTTTTTATGGGTACATAACATATTAAATATTGTTTTTTACATAATATATTAAATTTATTGAAAAAAGAAAGTGTGTGAAAAAAAAATAGGAATTATTTTGTAAATTAAAATGAGGGTATAATAGGAAGATAATGTGCAAAAATATACTTCCTTAATTTGATGTTACTATTCTAAAAAGAATAATAAAAAGGAACGGAGAAGTATTAAAATATACACGGGACAATAACTTTAATAAAACAAATATAGTCATTTAATAAATTTATATAAACTACACAATTTATATTTCAAAAATATTTTATCACATATTTCTAAATATTTTAATCTAAATAAATTTTATACTTTAGTATAATATCAATCTTAAATATTAAAAAAAAATCAACGGACATGAACGATTCACAAATAGTTTTTTTTTAAAACAATAGAAGACTCAACGATAATAAATATATATAAAAAAAACACAGGACAAAATATTTATCATGACACACGACAAAATATTTATCACCGATACATATAAAAAATCAAACAATTTTGTTTATTAATAATTATAATTTATCACAAAAATCATACACGGGATTGTAGCTTTAGTAATATTTCTTTAAAAATTTAATAAGTTTTACAAGAAAGAGCACAATGATTTCAATTATATTTTAATAATATTATATAACAAAATTTTAAATATTACGTTCTAAATAAACTTTATACCTTAATATAACGATGGACATAAATATTGAAAAAAAGTCAATGGGTCCGTGTACTTTATTATAACAATATACATGGGACAATAACTTAAATAAACTAAATTTATTCTTCTAATAAATTTTACATAAAACTACACGAAACAATAGCTTTAATAAAATAAATTTTCTACTTTAGTATATAATATCAAAATTACAAATCAAGAAAAAATCAATAAGCATGTGCATTCACAAATAATTTTTAGAAGCAACACAAAAATTAATTCTCATTGATAATTATAATTTATTACAAAAAATCATACACGGGACATTTGTTTATCATAAATCAATAAGCTAATTTTTTATTTTTTTTTGCTTTTTAACAGCTTCTAAATAAAAATTTGAATAATTAGAATATATTAATTATAATTTATTTAAAAAATTTCACGGGACAATAACTTTAATTAAATAAATTTATTCAGTAAAAAACTTATTTTGTAATTTAATAAATTTTACAAGAAAGAGTGCAATAGTATAACTTATATTTTAACAACATTTTTATGACAAATTTTTAAATATTTTATTTTAAATAAATTTTTATATTAATATAATGACAAATTTAAATATTGAATAAAAATAATAGACCCGTGCGAATGCACGGGTCTCAAAACTAGTTTACAATATATTAAAAGAAACTACTACTAAAAAATCTATTTTGTCCTTAGTACGTTTAATAATATTTTACCGTTTATGCCCTTAAATGTCATTTTAACTCTAAATTGAAAAAAAGATATGTACAAAACAAAAATAATTAAAAAAAAAATAGATAAACATAAAACAAATATACTCATAAAAAAAATACAGAACAAAAATAACAAAAAAAATCCAAAGATAAGCATAAAACAAATCTACTCATAAAAAAAATTAAAAAGAGAATAAAGCAAATATACTCATAAAAATTGCACGAGAAGTGTATTATTGATGAATATATATTATAATAAATAATTACGGGGTAAATATATATTATAGTAACACACGGGGCAATTGTTTTAATAAAAAAAATTAATCTTACACGGGACAATTGCTTTAATAAAAAAAGGAATTAAATAATATATTATAATAATACACGGAACAATGTTGATGAATATATTATTGATGAATATATATTATAATAATAATAATACACGGGATAATTGTTTTAATAAAAATAATTTAATAATACACGGGACAATTGTTTTAATATAAAAATTTAATAATACACGGGATAATTGCTTTAATAAAAAAAAGGAATTGAATAATAAATATTTGTTATTATTACTTATAGTTTATTACATAAAAATCATACACGGAACAATTGCTTTAATGAAAAAAATTACTTAATTTAATAAATTTTATAAAAAAATAACAGAATAACATCACTTATTATTTTTATTTTTTTGGTACACTACGTCACTTATATTTTAGCAATATTTTATAAATAAAAGTCAATAAACTCGTGCGAATGCACGGGTCTTAAAACTAGTATATTCTAATAATTTAAAATCGACCACAAAAAATGAGTAAATTACAGCTAAGTATTATTCCCGGCAAAAATTGTTTACTCAGTCATGTGATTTATCTCGTTCTAAAAAGAACAGCTTAAACATAACTATTATATGAAGTAGCATGTAAAAAAAAATTGTGATTGCAATCTAGGTATTGACATTTAAATTTCTTTATATTTCGATAAGCAATATTTGAGGTTGTATATATTCACGGCACATAATTGCAATTTTTTGTAATATCAATTCATGCCGACTTAAAACCTTTGTATAACACTTGGTCTAATTTTTGTAATATCAATTATCCTCTTGTTGATTTAAAAATGGATTATTGAAGAAAAATATACTTTCATACGTACTGCTATACTATGAAGCACGGACTCTGACACGGACACCGCGACACGACACGGTCACTCCGACACCGCTAATGTAAAAAATATACGACACCGCTACATATTTATAAAAAAATATAAGTTTAGAATTAAAAATACATACATATGCATATAAGTTGAACAAATTTTTCAATAAAAAAAGTTTTAAAAGAATATATGATAATACATTTGACATTTACTCATCCATCTACTATCGATAAACTAAAAGTAATGTAATCAAAATGTAATATCTTTAATCCTTCATTGATCAATATTATTATTTCGACATATTTTTAATCGTTGTATATATGTATAAGAAAAGTAGAAGCAAATAAAACAAATAAAATTTGGACACTTACCCCGACACGTTTGTACGAGTGTCTTATAGGTGTCGGACACCGATTTAAGGAGTGTCGGAATAAAGAAAAAATTGTTTTTTTGGATACCTCTCCGACACGTTTGTAGGAATGTCGTACGGATGTCATACGAGTGCCGGATACCGACACGTGTCGGACACCGCGACACGTCTAATCATAGAAGTGTCGGTGCTTCATAGAGTGCTATATATAGCATATCCTTTTGTTTGAGAATTGTTATTCCAAAAATTAAAGTGGACCCATATGTCAATATCTCATAAAATAAAATACACCTAACATTAGTGATTAGTGTGTGCAATACGAGGTGAGAGAAATTAATATTAATATAAAAACAAAATTAATTTGTATTTTTACATAGTGTCGAATGTGTCGAATAAATATTCCCGATAATAAATCATTAGATTTAATTTATTGATAAGAGATTTCGGTAGAGTATGAGATTTTAGATTCGATCATTGTTGATTCTATTGTATAAATTATTTATTTTCTTTTACTCATGAATATTTTTTTATATTAGCCCTCTAGTTAGGGCGGACATGCCAGCCCACATTTATAAAAAAAATAATAGTAATGATTTTTTTAATTAATTTTAAGTTATTTTGTATACATATTTGTACAAGTATTAATTTAAATTTTAAATTAGAGTTTATTATTGATGATCGTAAATTTTTTGCTACATATTAGTTTAAGTATTAGTGCAGATATAAGTTTATAGTCTATTATTAATGATTTCAAATTCCTGATTATACATCGAGTTATATAATTTAATTTTATAATAACCAACTTTGACTGAATTATTAGGATGAAATTTTTTTTAGAGTAGTGCCTAAAATTTTTAGCCACACTAATATAATTTCTATCCAGATTCGTCCCTGCCTCTAGTTCTCAAGAAAATATATTCTGATAATCTAAAATCTACCACAAGAGATAAATAAAATGTGACTAAGGGTCCATTTGGCATAACTTATTTTTGAGGTTATGCAATATAAATTAGGTTTTATGCTATTTTATAAGTTCAAACTAGTAAAAATTGAATTTTTATAAGCTATTTTATTATAAACTACATTGACAAACTTATAATAATACATAAAAATTGCAAAAACTATTAATATAAGCTTAAAAATAAGATAGGTCAAACGACCCTAAATATTATTCCCGACAAAAATTGTTTACTTATGTGAATCTTTTTTTTTTGACAAAATTTAATCATGTGATTTTTCTCGTGCTAAAAAGAACAACTCAAACATAAACACGATATGAAGTAGCATGTAAAAAAAGTGTTTTGTAATTGCAATCCAAGTCTTGATATTTAAATTTCTTTAATCAATATTTGTAATACCAATTATCGTTGCTTGACTGTGCAACTGCATGCCGACATTGGTCCTTTATTATGTAACATTTTGATCCTTTATCTTTTATTTGTAACATTTTTGTCCTTTATCTGATTTATTTGTAACACTTTGGTCCTTTATCTTTTATTTGTAACACTTTAGTCCTTTATCTTTTATAACATTCACATGTAAATCCTTTTTTTCATATATTGTTTTATTAAAAAAATGCTGAATTTTATTTTTTTTAAATACTTTTTTATTAAAATAAAATAAAACTCATAATTTTGATCATTATGTTCATCATCTTCATCAATTATTTCATATTTTTATTTTCTTTAAGGACCAAAATGTTACAAATAAAAGATTAATGACCAAAATATTACAAAAAAATAGATAAATGACCAAATTGTTACAAATAAAAGATAAATTAATGACCAGAAATGGTTTACTTACATGAATTTTTTTTTGACAAAATTTACTCATGTGATTTATGTCGTGCTAAAAAGAACAACTCAAACATAAATAGCATGTAAAAAAAGTGTTTTGTAATTGCAATCCAAGTCTTCATATTTAAATTTCTTTAATCAATATTTGTAATACCAATTATCGTTACTTGACTGTGGAACTGCATGCCGACTTAAAACCTTTGTATAACACTTAGTCTAATACTCTAATTCACGCTTTTAGTCTAGACTAGACAACTACAGCTACAACATATCTTCTTGTTGATTTAAAAAATGGATTATTGAAGGAAAAATATGTTGGAACAAAGAATCTCAATTCAAGCTTTCACACAATTGCTTGAATCAGAAGTAACTCACTTTCACTTTGCACAAAACTGTGATCAACACATTCACTCACACTATTGATCAAGTTTGATACACACACACAATTTGAGAGTAAAAGAGATTAAAAAGGGAGAAGAAGATTGAGAGAGAATTGAAGTTTTTATTGATTTCACACACTACACTTTTACAAAACACCCTTATATAGTGTTGCTTGTACAACAAGGAATTTAACCAACTCATTTGGTTAATCACTAACTAACTCTCAACCTCTCTCTCTAACTATAGTTAACTTCTAAAACAAACCTAACAAACTTTGTAACTAACTATAACCACCAAAACATAAAGTTACAACACTCACATGCACTTACTTGCATTACAAGCAACTACACTAGGTTGATTTGAATTATCTCAACACACCACCTAATTCATTTCAACCAGTGTTAACACACACAACATGTCTCTAAGCTTCTTAAACACTTCAGTTTGCACACTTTTAGTGAGAATATCAGCAACTTGCACCTCACTCCTACAATGCTCCAGTTTTAAGAGACCTTTAGTCACTTGATCTCTCAAATAGTGATACCTCAGCTCAATGTGTTTGCTTCTGCCGTGTGCAATAGGATTGTTTGCCAAGTTTATGGCAGAGATGTTGTCAATCTTCATAGCTACAGCTCCTATACACTCATCAGTGATCTCTTCAACTAGTGTTTTCAACCATATAGCTTGTGTAGCACACATAGAGGCTGCTATGTACTCAGATTCACATGAGGATAATGCCACCACCTGCTCCTTCTTTGAACACCAAGAGATAGGTGCATTTCCTATGTAAAACACATAGCCAGCAGTTGATTTCCTATCTTCAACATCACTGCACCAACTAGCATCTGTGAAGCCTGTCAATTTCAAACTCTTTCCTGTGTCAGTAGCAGGAAATAAAATTCCACAATCTACTGTCCCTTTAACATACCTAAGTATCCTTTTGATTGCAGCCAAATGGGATACCTTAGGCTTGTCCATGTATCTGCTTACTATACCAACACTATAAACCAAGTCAGGCCTAGTATTACACAAATATCTCAGTGATCCTACAAGGCTTCTGAACTTAGTTGAATCCACACTATCCTCTTCTTCACACTTTGATAACTGCAGCCTTGGCTCAGATGGAGTAACTGCAGGATTGCAGTTCATCATATCAAACCTCCTAAGTATCTCTGTAGCATACTTTCTCTGGTGCATTATCAACCCTTTACTACACCTTAGAAATTCAATACCTAGAAAATATGATAGAAGCCCAATATCAGTCATTTCAAATTCATCCTTCATCTGCTTCTTAAATTCACTAATGCAAGTTTCATTGCTGCCAGTTATCATCAAATCATCAACATATAGGCACAATATGATTACACCATTATCCTTGTCTTTTCTCACATATACTCCATGTTCAGTTTCACACATACTGAACCTTATATCATATAGGTAGCTATCAATCCTCTTATTCCAAGCTCTTGGAGCTTGCTTGAGCCCATACAGTGCCTTATGAAGCCTATACACCTTTGTCATTTGATTCTTCAATTCAAAACCAGGTGGTTGTTTCACAAACACCTCTTCATCTAATGGCCCATTCAAAAATGCACACTTCACATCCATTTGGTGTATTGACCAATTATGGATGTTGGCCAATGCAACAACCAACCTTATAGTTTCTAACCTTGCCACTGGAGCAAACACCTCATCATAGTCAATTCCTTCTCTCTGAAGAAATCCCTTAGCAACCAACCTAGCTTTGTGCCTTGTAATTTCTCCTTGTGGATTAACCTTAGTCTTATAAACCCACTTCACTGCTATAGCCTTCTTTGTAGGTGGTAAATCAACCAAAGACCAGGTTCCATTCTTCTCTATTGACTGCAGCTCTTCATTCATGGCTCTTATCCATTTCTTATCCTTCAAAGCTTCACTAATGCTGACAGGCTCAGATTCAGCATTGAAAGCTAGGTGTACAAGATCACCATCACTAGTGACTGTATCATCAGCTGCCATCTCATAATCACTGTACCTTGTTGGCATTTGCCTTGTCCTGCTAGGTCTTGTCACTTCACTGTGACTGCTTTCAGGTTTGCTATTCTCAAGCTCTTCACACACTATGCTGACAGAGCTTTTATCAACACTCTTGCTCCAATCCCATTCTTTCATTTCATCAAACACCACATCTCTGCTAATTACAATTTGCTTATTAATGGGATTAAGCAATTTGTAACCTCCAGTGTTGTGATAGCCAATCATCACCAGTTGATCACTCTTATCATCAAGCTTTCTTCTTAGTTGGTCAAGTATATGCCTGTAAGCTATTGCACCAAACACTCTTAAATGACTTACATCTGGCTTGTGACCAGACCAACATTCCTCAGGTGTTATATTCTCTAGTCTCTTTGTAGGACACCTATTCAACACATAGGTTGCAGTAGTTACAGCTTCAGCCCATAGCTCCTTTGGCAGATGCTTACTCCTAAGCATGCTTCTCACCATATTCATTATAGTCCTGTTCTTCCTTTCAGCAGTCCCGTTTTGTTGTGGAGTATATGGTGGTATCACATCATGAATTATACCTTCACTTTCACATAGAGCTTTAAATTCACCAGATACATATTCACCACCACCATCAGTTTTCAAAACCTTTAGCTTTGAACCACTTTGTCTTTCAGCCATGGTTTTGAATCTAGTAAACACTTCAAACACATCACTTTTGTTCTTAATTATGTAAGTCCACAACTTCCTGCTGTAATCATCTATGAAAGTCACAAAATACTTGTTACCACTGAAGGAGCTTGCCTGCATTGGTCCACACACATCAGAGTAAACCAACTCAAGCAGTTTACTTGATCTACACTCCACATTCTTATTGAAGCTATTCCTTGCCTGCTTGGCTTGTACACATTCTTCACATACTTCAGTAGGTATCTTCACCCTGGGCAAGCCAGTCACTAGCCTCTTACTCTCCATTAGATTAAGGTCTCTAAAGTTTAGATGACCTAACCTATAATGCCATAGCCATTCACTTCTACTATCTGATGTAGCTAAACACTTATGTTCTAGAATATCAAGCTCAATTTTGAATGTTCTGTTGTGTGACATTTGAACCTTCAAAATTGCCTTTCCACTAGCATCACTTATTTTCATTGCTTTGTTTTCTATCACTACTTTGTAATCTTTCTCAATTAGTTGACCTATACTGAGAAGATTACTCTTCATACCTGGAATGTAGAGTACATCAGAGATTAAAGCTTGCCCTCCATCTTTCTTCTTGATAGACACATCTCCTATGCCTTCAGCAGTCAGTGTACTGTCATCTGCAAACTTCACTTTATTCTTTGTAGTTGGATTGATCTTTACAAACCAATCTTTCTTACCAGTCATGTGGGTGGAACAGCCAGTGTCAAGATACCACTCTTCATCATTACTATCACTCTCTTCTCTGATTGTCACCATTAGTAACACTTCATTATCCTCTTGTTTGGCTAGTTTTGCATCTTCACTATGAGATTCCTTCTTGTTTGAGTGACACTCATCAGCAAAGTGCCCAAATTTTTGACAATTATAACACTGTACATTGCTCTTATCAAATTTCTTTCTCCCACCTCTTCCTCTATTACTGTAACCTCCTCTTGAACCACTATTATTTCCATTTTGTTTCTGACTCATAGAGCCTTCAGCCTGTGAGTCTCTGCCATTGTTATTGTTGTAACCTCCTCTACCCTTGTTTCCATTCCACTTTCCTTTCCCTTTCTTGTTTTTGCTTGTCTGAACTTGCAGTGCAACATCACCCTTTCCCTTGACACTACCACTTCTTTCATTCATCCTTTGTTCATGTGATTCTAAAGAACCAAGTAATTCTTCTTTGGACAGGGTTGATAGATCTTTAGCTTCTTCAATTGCTACTACTAAGTGATCAAACTTAGGAGATAAAGATCTCAGAATCTTGGCTACTATAGACTTGTTAGGAATTACCTCACCACAATTCTTGATTTGATTCACAAGTCTTGAAACCTTTGTGAAGAAATCAGCTACACTTTCACTATCCTCCATTTGAAGTAATTCGTATTGTCTCTTATAAGTCTGAAGCTTCACCTCTTTCACTTTTTCTGCACCACCAAATGACTGGGCCAAGATATCCCACGCCTCCTTTGAAGATTCACAGTCACCCACCTTTTCAAAATTATCTGGATCAACACATTGGTGTATAATGAACAAGGCTTTGAAGTCTTTCTTCTTCAGTTCGTGATTTGCCACCTTATCTTCCTCTGTTGCTTTACCACCAAGAACTGGAACTCCATCAGTCACAAGATCCCACATATCTTGATATCGAAACACCACCTTCATCTGTTTACACCAATTATCGTAGTTCTTTGCAGTCAAGATTGGGAGATTCATCGGGAAATGGCCATTGGAATGAGTTGTAGACATGGTTGTTGATCAAGAACTTCCTCAAGATCAGAACCAGGCGCTCTGGATACCAGATGTTGGAACAAAGAATCTCAATTCAAGCTTTCACACAATTGCTTGAATGAGAAGTAACTCACTTTCACTTTGCACAAAACTGTGATCAACACATTCACTCACACTATTGATCAAGTTTGATACACACACACAATTTGAGAGTAAAAGAGATTAAAAAGGGAGAAGAAGATTGAGAGAGAATTGAAGTTTTTATTGATTTCACACACTACACTTTTACAAAACACCCTTATATAGTGTTGCTTGTACAACAAGGAATTTAACCAACTCATTTGGTTAATCACTAACTAACTCTCAACCTCTCTCTCTAACTATAGTTAACTTCTAAAACAAACCTAACAAAATTTGTAACTAACTATAACCACCAAAACAGAAAGTTACAACACTCACATGCACTTACTTGCATTACAAGCAACTACACTAGGTTGATTTGAATTATCTCAACAAAATATACCTTCATATATTAGCTATAGCATATAATTATTGTGGATTGTCATTAAGAAAAGGCTTTGATATATTATATAGTTCATATTAAAATCAGTAGGATGTCTTCTTCTGCGGACGTTTTCCTTTTCTAGTAGTATGGAGCAATTATAAAGTCATCAGGTTTCGTATAGTGACTAGTGATAAAATAATATGCATGAGATTTTTTGGTTCGATCTTCACTTTCATTAATAAATATATTGTTATAATATTATATTATAAAAAAGTATGGAGCAAATATATGAATGAATATATTGTTAGAATTAATTTAATATTAATTATATAAAACATGTTTAATATTAAGATTAAATTTATAATTTTATTTTAGTGCGGAAGCATCAATAATATGTTGATTTATCAAGGATTAATATTAGAAATATCTGGATAGAGGAATCATGAGACAAACTAACCACTGATGTAGTTAGTAGTGCTCCTAAAACACAAAGAAGGAGAATCAGATGACGAGCACACTCTTCAGATGATGAGAATATGTGATATTCAACGTATCAAATGTATTGGGGACTATATATATATATATATATATATATATATATATATATATATAAGGTGATGGCCAATTAAGATTTTCATTATTTTGAAATTGATCATCGTAACATGCACTCATATTGAGTTCGTATCAATTAATTAAATAATTTTCCAAATAAATATATAATTAGTCTTTTCATTTAGTTTGATCATTAATCAATTAAAGTTTCTAATTGATAAATAGGCAATATAATAAAGATATTATTCATATAATATTATTGAAATATAATAAAATATTTGAACATATATCCACAGAGCTGATTAGGATTCCTTTTTAAGGGATTGATTTCTTCTTACAACCAGAAAATAATTCATTCAAGAATTATATAAATGGTGATTTGATCGATCAAAGTATATGCATGAAACAATCCTTAAATAATACGCAAATTTTGTCTTTCTAAATTTGCGATATATCTACTCATATATTTAGATAAGCAATACTCTATATATTTAGATAATATTATTATTTAAATACATTACTTTTGCAATCAATCTAAAAAGATAAAATTTATTTATATATAAAATCGGAAGAGTATATTAGTAATATAAAAATTCTATAACGTTTAATTTTTAGATTTTTGAAAATAACTTTTATAGATGTTTGAAAATGGTATTCAATGAATCGAATTAGACCAATTTGTTTTTTATTAGTTTGATATTGAATTTTGTAAAAAAATCACAAATACTTAAGAAACAATACAAATTATATTATCGATTCATTCAATAAATTGAACTAAACCGACATGTTACACCTAATTTTTTTATATAAACAAATATATCCAAAGAAATTAATCATTTTGCAATGATTCACTTTTAATTTAATGAAAGCCGTCGTGATGGAACCACATCTAACATTCGACGTACCCAACTCGTACTAAGGATTTCATTCTTGTGATTCATGCAAGTGTACCCATCTTACAATTATTATTCGTCTTTATCAAATATAGTTTACGTTGAATGTAAGCATTTGAATAGTGGAGAAGAACAATTCAACTATGAGCCTCAAAAGTCAAAATCATAGCCTTAGGCCACTAGTTAGCAACAAGACGATAAAGATACTTGTTCAAAAAAAAACAAGCAAATAAAGATAAGAAGTAGTACCTCCTTTACATGTTGAGAACGTGAAATTTTCTGTTGTATTAGAGGCAAGGATAACATAATAATGAGGCTGATATGTAATAAACCACAATAATAAGGTAAGATTAGTTGTCCTTTTTCTGGACAAATTCACTATGTGACTTGTGTGTACAAATTATTATCATGATATTTATTTTAATTAAACTCGTGTAGAACCACATATAACCAGCCTATTAGGTTCTTCTCTGCTGCATGTACAGACCTTTAGAGCTACATTTATTGACCAGATTCATATTAATTATATGAATCCCTATTCAATTTAATTAGGATTAAATAAGTTTTTAGTGGTCGTTTTGGTCAATATTCTTCTTATTCCATTGTTAATTGGTGTTATGATCCTTTTGTATGTCTTCAAAGTATATTATAATTTGTTTTGTATTGTAAGGGATTGAGTATCTCTTGTATTCTTTTATAATATATATTTGTTTATAAAAATTAAAAAAAAAAAATTGTCTTTATAAATATTTTGAATTTTTTGTCTCTCAAATAATTTTTATTGTAATTTTTTGTCTCTACTTTTAATCAAGTTCTTGTATATTTTTACAATTTTTAATGATTTTTTGTATCGATGTTTATAGTATTATAAGAACTTCTATCTAATACAAAAATTTAGAATCTTTTAACATAATATGAATTTTTATGCGAAAAAAAAAAAAATCATATTTAATTTATCCCAAATTTTTTAAAAAAAAAAATTATCTTTTGCAAGAGAAATTTATATAATATATTAAACATGTTCAAGCTAAAAATTTGAATGCAATATACACAAGTTGAATGAAAAGAAGAGATAAAAAATCATGATAAAAAATATAGTTAAATATGTTTTTGGTCCCTATAGATATCTTAAATCTCGTTTTTAGTCCCTATAAAAAATTTCAGCAAGTTTCGGCCCCTCAAATATTTTCAATCATGATTTTTGGTTCTTATTTTTCAATCAACAAGTGCATATCATTCGGAATTTTAAATTTTTTTTATGTAGTTATGTTTACTACATTATAGGACTCTTTTTTGCTTAAGTTTAATTTTTTTTTAACAATAGATAAATTAAGAATTAAATATGATTTTGTTTTTAGTTTTTGGCGCATAATAATTCATAAATAATTTGCCTTATGTTAGAAAATTCTAAATTTTCGTGAAAGAGATTCTTATAATATTATAAACACGAATACAAAATATTATTAAAAGAATGTGAAAGTACACAAAATTTTAATTGATAATATGGATTAAATTAGTTGTGATAGAAAACACTTGAGTGAAATTTTTTTGATAAAATTCGAAATGTTTATAAGGAACAAAAACTTATTTAACCCTAAAAAATATTTGAGGGACCAAAATTTGTTGAAATTTATTAAAGGGATTAAGAACGAAATTTGATATATTTATAGAGATCAAAAATATATTTAACTCATTTAATTCCTTTTGCACAACTACGTACAGAGACTAATCCCTCAAATATTGTTATATCTATGTAAGTATTATACTCTCCCCGATAACTTATGCCATTTTAAGTTACTATTAAGGTCAGATGTGAAACTCTTGAAATCAACGAAGAGATTGGAGATGTGTTTCATTTCATTAATAGTATGATATGATTTTTTTAAAGGTAATAACATGATATGATATTAGTTCATAAAAATGTCATTCCTATTTACTAACTATACTACTATTTCATTAATAGTATGATAGAAATTCTCATCTACTCTAAAATTATAATAGGTGCTGCATGACTTGAGTCATCTATGGTGAAGTCGTGTTTTTGACAACATTGAACATGTCAGTCCTTCGATTCTTTGTTTTGTTGCATTGTATTATATATCACTATCATGAATGAATCTAGGGTTCTTATATATGCTGCATATTGCAATTGTTATATCCTATCTTGATTTTTTTTGGGTTGGTTTACTTCTGTAAGTGTTAATTTCAATATTAAGTTGATTTAGGTACTTGAAATTTTTTAGGGTAGTTTCTAAAGCTGTGGAAATTTAATTGAATTGTTTATGATGTTAGAGAAATTATATTTATTTTTGTTTTAGTTCAATTCTGTAGGTGTCAATTGCAATTTATAAGTTGATTATGCTTGTCACTTTAATGTAAGATTAAGTAGATGTTCTCGATGATATTGTATTCGGATCTTGTTTGCGGTAAGGGTTTGTTCCGGTGTGGAACTTAGGGGGATATATTTAGTGATAATGAATAAAGTAACAATTGTACTTAGGCTAATTTTCGATGTCTCTAGAAAAGTTTTAGGGGGTTGTATTTATAGGCATATGGAGAAGCTTAGTTCATTGAGTAACTTCCCCACAATCCCATGATTCCATGATTTCTCTTTTAGTGGAAGGTGGGGTTGTGTTCATTCATCATGGCTGAATGCATGTTTTACATGTGACAATTTAGTTAGTGGGGCGAATTGGGCTTGGATTGAAATGTAGTGGGCTCAGAGCCCCCCATGCCGGGTCGGGCGAACCAGATGAGTAAGTAATGAGCTTAGACGAATATGGGCCTGGGCGAACTGGTCCGGTACACAGCCCCCCAAGCACGAGGCCTGTCAGGACGAAGTGCTTTAAGAATGTAGTCACTGTTTATGCATTTAAGTTTATCTAATCTTTACAAGCGAGATAGTATAATATTTAACAAATACAACTTGATCGTTATAAATTTTCCAAAATAAATATCGTTTGGACAGTTGGCAAATTTAATTTTGAAAAAATATAGTCTGGCGACATCGTCCTTGGCGGCGAGAAAATTCACTTTTATTTGGCGAGACGGCGTTTTTAATATAAAGTTAAGTTTACCCGAATAACACCTCTTTCGCTATAAGGACAAGTCTAGGCAAGACAACATTAATTTCGAATAAACTGAATCTTAATATCAAGAGTTAGAAGTCTATGCTAAATTTGCACAAAGTAATAGGTGATGACGACATAACCTTGTTTTTAATGTGTTAGCCATTGCTTGGCGATGAGGTCACGACGTCATCATGACAGGTATTGTTTGTTGGGGCAAACTTGGCTTTATAAGTATTTATAGCATTTAACGCCTTCCTTATTGTTTCATAATTCTCATAGGAAATGTCAATGTTTTAAATAAGAAGTATAAATATAGCATCTCTTACTTTTGCGATGACCAAGTAAAATACCTTTCCTTTTTTTGTTTTGCTATCACGTGGCTTAGTACGTTGACGTTGACTTTTCTTTGCTTCTTTGGCGAGACTGTTTCGGCGTTTCGCTTTGACTCGCCTGATGATTTCTTGAATGAATCGTTTGGTGATGCCATTGTGCTTCACATGATTGTCGCGGTGATTTTTGGATATCAAGCTATTGAGAAGCATTGAATCTCAAAATTTTAATTACACCACCGAGCTTTGATTTTTCCGAAGAAGGGAGAAAGTTTGTTAAATACCCTAATTAGAGAGATCGAGGTAAGGGGGTTGGTTATACGAATGGAAGGTATTAGCACCCTAAGTATCTATAGTATCCTATAGGAACCTCTTGTATTATCTAATCTATGCATTTGATTTTATCTGTTTGCAAAAGTGTACAAGACTTAGGGAAAATAGAGTGATTATTAGGAAAATGGTTTTTGAATGACAAAATGCTCTTGGTTTGAAATCCAAGGTTTTAATCTAAAAAAAAAAGAATTGATTGGTTTTGAAAATGCGACTTGGTTTGGAAAACCAAGTGTTTTTTCCTAAAGAAAATAATTGTTTGATTGATTGAATAACTTGGTTTAAAATCCAAGTGTTTTGAAAATGCTTTAATAAATGACATGTTTTGGATATTTTTGAAAAGAGGTGTTGACCTCTATTTTGGCTAAAAGGGTAATGGTTCGAGCGAAGGTTCTACCGTTTGACATATATAACCTAAAGCGTTAAATCGCGCAAAGACACTCCGCAACGACATATAAGTCAAGGCGACGCCCTCTCTTCGGATTATTATACTAATCATACAAACGAATAAGAATAAATGTAAAAACTTTAACCACTCAATACAACCGGGGGGGAAACATGCAAAGGGGAATTAAACGATAATAATAATAATAATAATAATAATAATGAACGAATAGAAATTGCGCCAATTACGCGCATTAAAATATACAACCGGGGGGGAAACATGCAAAGGGGAATTAAATGATTAATAATAATAATGACTAATTATAATAATGAGAAGTAAATATAAAGCACACACAACATAGTATAGAGGCAAAACATGAATATAAGACATGACAAATATAAAGCATGTGATAAAATATAAGCGTAATGAATAATAAATGTAAGGCACGAAACAAGCGATATAAATATGATAAAATAGCATACAAGACATATGTGAGATAGAGATAACCAAGAACTATGAAAACAATCAAGAATAATAAACTACCACGTCATGAGAAATAACAAAAAAAATTATCAAGCATTTTCAATCCACATACAAACATACTTATGAATTTAATTGAATAAAGTATAATTCGCAATTTAATCAAAACACTTAGGACTAAACATATCACAACCAATAAACCTAGAGCTAACATGGAAGCATGGTCCAAGCATATTCTTAAACATAGAATGAATTTGAGCAACATTTAACAAGTAAAAATATCAAATAAAATTATCTAAAAATCATAACATGTAAATCTTGCACTTAATTAACACAAATAAAATAAAACAAACAAGAAAATCATGTGATCATAGTGAAAATAAGCAAAGGACAGAGAGCAATATTTTTGATAAAAATAATTAAGAGTTCATAATAAATAATAATCAAAAAGAATTAATTTAACAACATTTAGAACTATTTATTAACACTTAAATTAATTAATGAGTGGCAAAAAGTTAAAATAAAACAAAATTTCATGCTTAATGAGATAAAATAGCTCAAACAAACATACATCATGCATCCCATATCATTGATTAACAAGCAAGAATAATTAGCAAAACATTAATTGATTAAAACCTAATTTAAGTAATAACATAAAAAAAAAATATGAGAAAAATAGCAAATAAATAAATAAAAAATTTATTTCATGATATATCAATTAATAATAGCCTAAAATATAATTAAAATAATAATTATCATCTCAGAAAATAAAAAATTAAATTAAATGAAGGGGAGGTGCAAATAACAGGTTAAAATAAAAGGGGGGTTCAGAGAAGCAAAAAGCCCAGAAAAGCCCAAGGCCCACGCAAAAATAAAAAAATTCTGAAAATATATAGGTCTGGATTGTGTGTGACGCACACGCTGCGTGATCACGTTTTACAGCCGTTTGATCTTCATCAGAGAAGATCAAACAGATACGATCATATTCACGCGCGCGCCATTGGATCAAAACAAGGGCCATGATTAAATCTGGGAAACCTAAGGAAAACGCGTGCAATAGCAACAGATGTGGATCAGGTGTGAGCGCGTATAGTGGTCCTATCGTCTGACCACCGTCAGATCTTCATTTAATGAGATCTGACAGGTGCGATCAAAGGAGCACACGTGTCGTACGATCAATCCAACGGATACGATTTAAACTTGGTGAGGACGGAGTCTCACGATGGATCATCGTCTCCGTTCAACCCTCACCGTCGCCGGCGCCGTTTCTGGCACCGGAGTTACAAAAACAACCCAGAAATCAACAAATCTTATATGGTTTTGCTCGTTTTTTCACAAGGATTCCAAATATGTAATTAGTTTTGCAAAATAATGTCTGTAGCGTCAAAAACAAACGAGAAAAGAAAATCCAATCAAAACTCAAACTCACAAATACGTAGGAATCAAAGCAAAACAACAACCCAGATAGTTTCTACACATTAAAACTAGATGAAAGGAATTAAAAAGGTTGAAGAAAGCTACCAGAAACGAGTTGTAGAACCTTGACTTTTTCACGAACTTTCCTCTTCAAAACTAGCTGCAAATCAACCTTGAAGCTTCAAATTTGTGCTTGGGTTTTGGTTCTGGAGGCTTATAGAAGGTAACAGAGGTGTTAATTGCAAGAGATGATGATGAATTTGTGTTTTTGGAATTTTGAAAAAGTGAGAAAATGTGAGCTCGTGTTTGGTGATTCTTCCTCCAATTCTTCCAACCCCTTGCTCAGAAATGAGCTCTGTTATTTATAAGGGAAGTTTATGTTAAGATAAGAGTGAATTTGTGTGAATGAGAGGGGTATTTTTGAGCTTTTGCAAAATGGATATTTGTGGTTTTTTTATCAATCAAGGGTACACTTGTTTTGATCTGATGCATTGTGTTTAGAAGGTGTATTCTGAGATCAAATGGATGGATAAGGATCAAGGAATTTTTGGAATTTAATTTGTGGTCAAAAATGATTTTAAAACAAATTAAAACAATTATTGTAAATAAATAAATATGTGAAAATATAAAATGTTCATAAACAGGGGCAAAAATGTCCTTTTTTAGGGTTTATAAGATGCATGGATTAAATTGAAAATGTTTGGAAAAAGTTTGAATGAAAAAGGTTACTTGTGGGAGAAGAAATCAATTTTTGAATTTAAATGTAATAATAATATGAATATAATAATATGAAATAAAATAAAAATGTAATTAAAATAATTTTTTGGCATATTTATAAAATATAAAGATAATAGAAATAAAATTGTAAGTCAAAATTAAGAAGAAAAGGGAAAAAATGAGGTTACTTGCAAAAGAAGTAACCTATTTCTTTGTAATTTTTGAAAAGGGTAAAATGGGAATAAAAAATTATTTATGTGCAAATATTGATATGAGAGTATATGTGGTGAAAACATAAATTCAAAAAGCCACATGATTAATTATCTAAAAATGAAACAGTTAAGCAGCGTAAACGGGATAAAATACTATTTTTGACATTTTTAAATTTAAAATAATAAAATAATAATAATAAAAACATGATATTCTAAAAAATATACAAAGGGTAGGTAGGTCAAAAAATGGGGTACAACAGATGCCCCTATTTAAGTTTCTTCTACCGGAAATTTGAAAAAGAAAAAGATAATTTTGATGTTTTTGTTGTTTTGAATGGACGGTAGAAGAGACTTAAATACAAAGTACACCATTTTTTGACCGACAAGACAGAAAATGCTATGATGTAATGTTATGAATGTTATGCTTGTAAACACTTGAAAATGCAAGATTATGATAATTATCAGACGGGAAATAGACAGATTTCTGGGGAACATGAATAATGATGACAAAAGCAGTAAAGTCTTGTAAGTAGACAGAAGCGGTAAAGTCCTGTAACGGACAGAAGCAATAAAGTCCTGTAACGGACAAAAGCGGTAAAGTCCTGTAACGGACATAAGCAGTTAAGTCCTGTAACGGACATAAGCAGTAAAGTCCTGTAACGGACAGAAGCAGTAAAATCCTGTAAACGGACAGAAGCAGTAAAGTCCTGTAAGCAGACAGAAGTAAAGACAGAAAGTGATAAAGTCTTGTAAGCGGACAGAAGTAAAAGACGGTGTCTACCAACACTGTGGGATGGTAAAGGCACAACAAGGTGTTATATTGTCTGCTGTCAATGTAGGCGAGCAAGACATAACAAGGAAAGCAATAAAGTCCTGTATGCGGACAGAAGTAAAGACAGAAAGCGGTAAAGTCCTGTAAGCAGACATAAAGCAATAAAGTCCTGTAAACGGACAGAAGCAATAAAGTGTTTATCAATCATTAGGATATGGTAGGGACCTAATCAAGGGAATGAACTGTCAACTGACGTTGTAGGAGAAGCAAACCATGTTATAAAATGATGAACTGAATTGACAGAATGTTATTGGGAATAACCTTTCCGGGGAATTGAATGATTGTCCGTAGCATTTGCTACCTAAAATATATTTGATGATGGATGTTATATACGTCGCATGTGAATATGAGCACACACATGTATGCATGAATGTATGGATGTGAATGTATGTTTGAACTCTTATTTGTATGGCAAGATTGACAGGACTTGTGATAGACAAAGGGATAGTGGGAACAACTAGACTGGCGTATCCGTGCAATATTCCGTCAAATTTCTGCTAAGGATAGTATCCATGTACAGTAATGGAAATAGAATCTGCAGGGCAAACCAAGGATAATACATCATTCTTCAACTAGTTCTCGGAGCAAATCTTACGAATAAAGCATTTGGTGGAAGTCGCCATTTCACATTCTGAACTAAAACATTCACTATCAGCCATTGCTTTTTTCACTTTTCTCTTCCTCTTTCCTCTTTTTTTTTGTATCCCTAATTTTTGCCTGGATCGCCCTTTCAGGTTTTCAATCCACCGGGATGCTCATTTTTTGCCTAAGCCGCCTTTTCAGGTTTTCGACTTAGCGAGCTATTCTTTTTATTTTTTATTTTTCTCTCTTCTTTTTTTTTATAGCAATGGCTGTATCTACTTCTTGAAATATGTCCACATTCGGGGTACTGTTATAGCATGCTTATGTGACTCATGAGTTTAAGAGATATGTTTGTCATTTTATATTTTCAAAAGAAAAGACACAATTAAAAGTTTTGACATTATTTTTGAGTTTCTTGCTTCAAGTATCTTAAAATTGAATGAAGATAAGAAAAATTAAAATTACGAATAAAATGAGAAATTTAAATAAAAACACAGGCTCAAGTTTGAGTAAAAGAGTGGAAACTGGCGGAAAGCGCAATCCCATAGATCATTATAAAATTTAGAAAATGGTAATTATACGGGGAAGGTACATCAAGTACAATGATTACTATTTTCCTCATCAACTTTGAGTTCCAATCTAAAAGATTATAAATGAAATAAAATCATCACCGACTGAAGTGCTCCAAGATAAGTGATGCCTGGTCCGATGCAGTTACTTGTCTTATTTCCTTAATTTTTACATAGACCGCCCTTTCGGGTTTTCGACCTATCAGGATAATTATTTTTGTTTTTGTCTCTAATTTTTGCCTGGACCGCCCTTTCGGGTTTTCAGCCCACCGAGACGCTCATTTTTGCCTAAGCTGCCCTTTCAGGTTTTCGACTTAGCGAGCTGTTCTTTTTTATTTTTAGACAAAGTATTTCTTGACTGCATCGGCATTCACAGGACGAGGGAGCTCATCACCATCCATAGTTGCGAGAGTCATAGCACCACCTGAGAAAGCTCTCTTGACAACATACAGCCCTTCATAATTGGGCGTCCACTTGCCCCTGGCATCAGGTTGAAAGGACAGAATCTTTTTAAGCACAAGATCACCTTCATGAAATTCTCGGGGTCGAACTTTCCTGTCAAAGGCTTGCTTCATTCTTCTCTGGTACAACTGACCATGACACAAAGCCGCCATACGTTTCTCTTCAATCAAATTCAGCTGTTCATATCTGTTTCGGCACCATTCAGCCTCAGTCAGTTTGGCTTCCATCAAGACTCTCATTGATGGAATCTCAACCTCTATCGGTAACACTGCTTCCATACCATATACCAAAGAGAAAGGGGTTGCCCCTGTTGAAGTACGCACTGAAGTACGATACCCATGTAAAGCAAAAGGTAACATTTCATGCCAGTCTTTATAAGTAACCACCATTTTCTGCACAATCTTCTTAATGTTCTTATTTGCAGCTTCAACTGCACCATTCATTTGAGGCCGGTAAGGAGACGAATTGTGATGCTCGATTTTGAACTCCTCACACAAATCTTTCATCATCTTGTTGTTCAAATTCGACCCATTATCAGTGATAATCTTGCTAGGAACACCATAGCGACAAATAATATTATTCTTGATGAAACGAACCACCACTTGCTTAGTAACATTGGCGTAAGATGCCACTTCAACCCATTTGGTGAAATAATCAATAGCCACTAGAATAAAACGATGTCCATTGGAAGCTTTTGGTTCAATCCGACCAATCATATCAATGCCCCACATAGAAAAGGGCCAAGGAGAATAAATAACATTCAGGGAAGTTGGTGGCATGTGGATTTTATCCGCGTAGATCTGACACTTATGATACTTTCGGGCATGCTTATGGCAATCAGACTCCATTGTCAACCAGTAATATCCCGCTCTCAACATCTTCTTAGCCATTGTATGCCCGTTAAGATGAGTCCCAAATGACCCTTCATGTATTTCATGCATCAAAGAATCAGCCTCATTTTTATCCACACACCGAAGCAAAACCATGTCAAAATTTCTCTTGTACAACACATCTCCATTCAAAAAGAAACTGCTGGATAACCTCCTCATAGTCTTCTTGTCTTTGTTAGATGCCCCAAGGGGATACTCTTGACTTTGAAGGAACACCTTGATATCATGAAACCATGGCTTATCATCAACCACTTCTTCCGCTGCAAACACATATGCAGGCCTTTCGAGACAACGAATACTGATGATTGGTACTTCATTCTGGTGATTAACTTGGTACATCGAAGATAAAGTAGCTAAAGCATCTGCCATTTGATTCTCATCACGAGGAATATGATGCAACTCCACCTTGTTGAAGAAAGTCAACAATCTCCTTGCATAATCTCTATAAGGGATCAGGCCAGTGTGGCGAGTCTCCCATTCTCCTTTAATCTGATTAACTACAAGAGCTGAGTCTCCATAAATGTCAATATTTTTTATCCTCAAATCAATTGCCTCTTCAATACCCATGATACAAGCTTCATATTCAGCAATGTTGTTGGTACAATCAAACTGCAATCTAGCGGTGAAGGGGATGTGAGAACCTTTAGGAGTAACAATAACTGCCCCAATTCCACTACCAAAGACGTTCACAGCCCCGTCGAATATCAGTCCCCACTGGGATTCAGGATCTGGACCTTCCCCAAACAGTGGTTCATCACAATCCTTCATCTTCAAATACATAATCTCTTCATCTAGAAAATCAAACTTGATTGGTTGGTAGTCCTCAATTGGTTGATGAGCCAAATGGTCAGCCAGGACACTGCCTTTGATTGCCTTCTGAGCACGGTATTCAATATCATATTCGGACAATAAAATCTGCCAACGAGCAATTCTCCCTGTCAAAGCAGCCTTCTCAAAAATGTACTTAATTGGATCCATTTTGGATATCAACCAAGTAGTGTGATTAATTAGGTAATGACGCAGACGCTTGGCGGCCCAAGCTAAAGCACAACAAGTCTTCTCAAGCATGGAATATCTAGACTCACAATCGGTAAACTTTTTGCTCATATAATAAATTGCATGTTCATTTCTACCGGTATCATCATGTTGCCCCAGCACGCAACCCATAGAATCTTCCAACACAGTCAGATACATAATAAGTGGCCTCCCTTCAACTGGAGGGATAAGAATTGGTGGTTCCATCAAATACTTCTTGATACTATCAAAGGCTTTCTAACAATCCTCTGTCCAAACAATCTCGTGGTCCTTGCGGAGCAGTTTGAAAATTGGCCCACATGTGGCAGTCATATGGGAGATGAATCTAGAAATGTAATTCAGTCGACCAAGGAAATCTCTAACTTGCTTTTCTGTTTGGGGAGCTGGCATTTCTCTAATGGCTCGGACTTTATCAGGATCAACCTCAATACCTTTCTGACTGACAATGAAACCCAAGAGCTTTCCGGATCTAACACCAAAAGTACAATTGTTAGGATTCAGCCGGAGTTGGTACTTCCTCAACCTCTGAAACATCTTTAACAAATATTCTACATGTTCTTCTTCAGTGTCTGACTTGACAATCATATCATCCACATATACTTCAACCTCTTTGTGCATCATATCATGGAACAGAGTAGTCATGCCCCTTTGGTAAGTAGCACCTGCGTTTGTCAAACCAAAAGGCATTACTTGGTAGCAGAAAGTACCCCCAAGGTGTGATGAATGAAGTTTTCTCTCTATCTTCAACAGCCATCTTAATTTGATTGTACCCCGAGAAACCATCCATGAAGGAGAAAACTTTGTGGCGGCGCCTTTGGATTTGTATCTTGATCTTTTCTATTTCCGAATGAAATGATAATTTTGGCTGCATTTTTGCAAGCTCTTCGCCTGTTTTCTTTCTGCAATCTTCTACCTGTTGACCTGCTCTTTTATTTTGATAATCCTGCAATTTTCTTATCATATAATTTATACGCCATGCCATATATTTGATAATCCTGCAATTTTCTTACCATATATTTTATACTCCAAGCCATATATCCCACGCCGTATAAATTTTGCACGCCAATGTCGTAGTCTTACATGGCGGCTTTAATAATTTGCACACCAACGCCGTAGTCTTAGATGATGGTTTTAATAATTTTGCACGCCAATGTCGTAGTCTTACATGGCGGCCTTCCATGCCGTATAAATTACTCCAAGCCATATATCCCTCGCCGTATAAATTTGCACGCCAATGTCGTAGTCTTACATAGCAACCTTCCATGCCGTATAAATTACTCCAAGCCATATCCCTCGCCGTATAAATTTGCACGCCAATGTCGTAGTCTTACATTACGGCTTTAATAATTTTTCACGTCCCAAAGGCGGTTTATATCGGGCAGTTGGCAGTTTTATCCACTCGTACCTACAGTAAACAATTCACGGCAGGGAACTATATATACCGTGTTAATTTGGTAGTAGTCACACAAACTTTACATATGTATATTTACAATCATATCATTGTCCAGTGTATACAACAACTTTCAAATATCTCTTTGCACATGAGAAATTAGTTCGCACATACACACTCATTGAGCAAGAACACGCATATGCAACGAATATAATGAACTTTATCATATCGCAAGGACAGTATAAGCATGTCATACAATATCAAGCAAATTGTAGAGAAATAATAAGACACATACTTAGATTTACATTAAATTATTTACTTGGTTAAAGATAATCCGGCGGCAAGCACAAGTTGTTATAGTAATATAATTAAACACACTGCACGTCAATATAAACATGCCATCAAGAAGAAATAATATAAAAATAGTTCCGAACATACGACTAAAAACTGGAGAAATTCATTAGAGTTTTGGGTTGATGTCACCTGGATTATGATTGTTCAAGCTGACAAATGATCCGATATTGTTCCCGTTTATGCAATCAATTTCAACAGCTACATGACTTTGATGGCAGCGGCGACACCACACTTGACATAATGATAAGCAAAGTTGTAACACCGACGACAATTGCGTATGAGTCGGGCGGCATTGGACAACGATGGCGAGATGAAGCTAATTAATTCCTTAGCTGTTGTTTCTTCCTATTTGTTTTATATATTCCCTTTGCCATCTTGTTTTTGTGATCGCCTCTTGAAAGAGTGTTGCGCACATAGTATTTTGCACATGTAAAAATAAAACAAAGAAGGTTATAAGAAAATGAAATTACTTAAGAATTTAAAATACATTTGTGACAAATTAAAATTATTATAAGTAAGCATATATAAAACGATTGTGCTTGAAAAATTGCAACTTTTAACCGGGATTGGAAGTCGCCTAGCAACAGAATTAATAACGGCGAGGCGATGATGTTGGGCAGTAGATTGGCGATAATAGCTCGGTTAAGGCGGCAAAATTGGATCCATGTCATTGAAAAGAAAATCAAACATGAGTGAATTAAAAACAAAGACATATGTGAATGAACTCAATTAAAATATAAATAAATGACAACAATAATTAGTCATAAGTTTTATTCATAATATGAGTGGATATCTCGTATGAAATGGGTGACCAACAGTCTAATTCAAAATGTGAGTTTACCAGATCACAACAATGTGATTACTAAATTATATTACTGATTTTCATTCATAAGTCCAGTTATAAAAACTAAGACCACACCAACATGTTTGTGGACCTGCTCTAGGCAACGATACCATGTCAAAACTTCAAAGTTAATTCTATGTGGTGATACACGTAGTAGAAAACCTCTTTATGTCGTGGTGAAGCTTTGGAATGATGCTTCGATTGTGAATCAAGTGCGGCTTGGGAAAAGTTTTACCAGGGCTCCACGGTGGGCGCCAAATGTTCCGGTGTGGAACTTAGGGGGATATATTTAGTGATAATGAATAAAGTAGCAATTGTACTTAGTCTAATTTTGGTGTCTCCAGAAAAGCTTTAGGGGGTTGTATTTATAGGCATATGAAGAAGCTTAGTTCATTGAGTAACTTCCCCACGATCCCATGATTCCATGATTCCTCTTTTGGTGGAAGGTGGGGTTGTGTTCATTCATCATGGCTGAATGCATGTTTTACATGTGACAATTTAGTTAGTGGGGCAAATTGAGCTTGGATTGAACTGTAGTGGGCTCGGAGCCCCCCATGTCGGGTCGGACGAACCAGATGAGTAAGTAATGGACTTAGGCGAATATGGGTCTGGGCGAACTGGTCCGGTACAGGGTTGGAGTACCCCTGTAATTCGCTTAATATACTATAATTTCTTGACTAACAAAATAAAGTAAAAGTTCTCTAGGCTTTGTTTGGTACTTGATATTTTGTAGGGTGTTTGCTGAAATTGGGAAAATTTGAATGTATTGTTGATTGTGATGTTAGATAAGCTATATCGGGAAGCTTTAATATGTACAACACATTATAACTAGAGAGTAATATCAGTAAGAACAGTGTAAACTTACATCAACTAACAACCAAGTCAGCAGGGAATTGAACTGAATATGGTAGGTTTAAGTTGAAAATTCAAAAACAAAATCAAGTTCAATAATAACAATATCAATTTGTATTTTAATATTTTTAAAGATTTATTTTTATTATTTTGAATTAAAAAATATGTTTAATAAAATTTTGAATATATATTTTGAAAATTAAGAGATATAAGCTCAAGGTTTTAAACAACTTTACTAAATTCAATAAAAATACAACTTTAGATCTATTGCTATTAGCACTGTCATTTTAGGAGGACACCCTTGCACAAAACAAAAAATTGGGCCAAGCCCAATATCTCCTTACTCCTTTCTCTTCATCTTGTTCACTCGGTTCTAGTTGTGTGACAATGTGTTTCAATTATAATGTCCCACGAAGATTTCTTTCCCCACCCCCCAACTTTCTTTTTCACCCCCTGGGTTTCCATTTTTAACCCTTGAAAAAAAGTTCAGTACACGCGTACTGAACTTTTTAACGATGTAAAACACCTATTTTTCAATATCGAAAAAGTTCAGTACGCGTTTACCGAACTTTTTGGAGGTAAAATCAAGGGTAAAGTTGGATTTCTGGGGGGTGAAAAAGAATGACGGGGGGTGGGATGAGAAACCATCATGTCCCACTATCATAGTGGTTAGAGGTGTCAATTTAGAGGGCTATTGAAATTGGGTCCAGTGCTGAAGGGGGCCTAAATATGCTAAGCATAAATGAGCCCCTTATTATATAGGCCCCATTAATGCTAAGTCCCCAAAATAAAATATAGGTCCTAAGGTTCAAAATGGGTCCCAAAGTCATAATTTTTTTTAATTCAAGAAAATTTGAGAATTAATTTTTATAGAGAATTCTCGAAATCAATAATTTCGAAAATTAAATTCTTAGAATCGAGAATTTTGAGAATTTTTGAAATCCAGAAATTCAAAAAATTTCGGAAACTTTCAGAGTGCAATGATATCTTATTATCTTTGAATACAATCAGTGTCGATATTTCAAGAATTCTCGGAATCGAGAATTTCGATAATTCTCGAAATCAAGAATTCCAAAATTTTTTGAGAACTTTCAGTGTGCAGTGATATCTTATTAACTTTGAATACAATCAGTCTCGAAATTTGTTTCAAAAACTTTTTGTAAAATAAACCTGAAAAAAAATTGGGAAAAAAGTTATAGAATTTTCCACGAAAAAATAATTTATACTTTGTTGTTTTTGTTTTTATGGGCCGATAGTAATCCCCATAAGGGTGTCAAGATTAAAACTAAATACTATGGGGCTGGGCCTAAAAACAAATAAAAGCATTTGAAAATTACTTTTTAGGCCCCCCTACTTGCTCCCAAACCCCCCATAAATCACAAAATGCCCCCAATTTTGGACTCAGGATATTATGTATTCTAGGATACGAAATTATATATTTTTCGTATCGTAGAATATGAAATAATGATTTAAGTCTAATTTCATATTTTACGATCTGAAAACGTCTAATTTCATATTCTAGAATATGAAAACGCCTAATTTCATATTCTACGTTCTGAAAACGTCTAATTTCATATTCTACGCTCTGAAAACGCCTAATTTCATATTCTACGATCTGAAAACGTGTTTAAAAAAAAGGGGGGCGTCAGAAAACCAAGCAACAACGTGTTTCATATTCTCACAAAACAACGCGAACAATTAAAGAAGATGGGCGATTTTAGGGTTTCGATTTGCCAAATCTTCATCTCCATTCAATCTCTAGTTTAATCGATTTGTCAAATCTTCTTCTCCATTATCCAATCAAAGTCACGAAGAAAAAAAAACCATTTTGTATCCTACAAAACGAATCACCAAGTAAGATTTCTTTAATCCCTATCACGAAATTGAACTTTGATTTTGTTTATGCTTTTTGTTTGTTAATGTGTTTAGGGTTTGTATTTTCATCAATTGAATGTTTAGGGTTTTGATTGTTTTTTATTTGGCCCTCTGTACTAAACTTAGATTTTCAAATGTTAATGGAATTATGGAAAGACTCACAGGATAAGAACATGTTATGTCAGACCTATATAAGTTTTATTCTGGTATATGTTCCTTCCATTCTATATCATGCTATATATATATTTTATTTGTAAAACCTGAATATATCTATGGATTTAAATTATGTGACATACTTAGTAGGTGAAGGGGTTATGAAAAAAACACTAGGGAAAAATATAGATATATAGGTCGACTTCGTATTCCAGAATACGAAATTAAAACTTTTCATATCCTAGGATATGAAATAACTCAATTTCGTATACTAGAATATGAAATTGGAGCGTTTTCAAAAAAATGTATATTTCGTATTCTATTGGCTGAAAACTTAAATTTATTTTCAAAAAATGTCAATTTCGTATTCTAGGATACGAATGTGTGTGTTTTTACACCCAACAAGACGAGCTAACCAGTTGTTGGGGTGTTTAACATTCTTTCATATCCTAGGATATGAAATTGGGTTATTTCGTATCCTAACTTACAAAACCCTTTATAAGGGTATTTTTGTCACGATGGGGGGCCTGAGAGTAATGATGAGGGGCCTAAAAAGCAATTTTCAAAGCATTTTTACTTAAAGGGGGCCAAGTGTTTTGGGGCTTAACATGGGGCCAAAAAATAAAACCTTTAAATTTGGGGTTTTTTGACAGCTCTAATAGTGGTTAGCTTTAGGGGGTGTTTTGCTGCCTTGTTGTTTAGGTTTGTGGTGAATGATTGTGGAGTGTGTGAGAAGGGGTACTCAAATACTCTTATTGGAAGATTATTTTCTTTTGTATGTCATACTTATAACATTTAATAAAGTTTGTTTAAAAATAAAAAACATGATGTGGATTTTTCTTACGAGTTTTCTCTCTTAATGACTTTTTGTTATAATAATAGATAGTATTTTCATTGTGTGCCATGTATTGATTTGTGATTGTGCATTGTAGGTCTCTCTTTATGCCTGATTTAGTGGTATAATACATGTAGAGTGATGCAAAATACTCCTCCCCTGCAATTTCTTTTTCAAATTTAAAGCAGCTCTCTTTTTATACTTAGTGGTATAATACATGTAGAGTGATGCAAAACCGCAAGGTTTACTTTTTCATGTTGATGGATCTTATCACCCCTAACGATCCATGTATGCACAATAAAGTTACAATTACTCGATACAACTGCATAACATATATAATCAATTGAATCAGCCAAAAATCAATAATCAATTGTGTTCGCCGTCTAGTGTGCGAACAATGGTTTTTCAAAAATCCACGCGAGGGGTGGTTGCATTTTGAGGGTGGCACAAAGTCCACATCTTTAACATACTCGCATTCGATAATTTGAGAGGGTGCGAGATAATTTTGGGGGGCGGGAAAAGTAAATCTCTATTTTATTTATGAAGGCCCAAATCTGAAGGCCCATGTTTTAACTTATTCCCCACTCTTTCTCTTTCATTTGTACGCCCACACTTCACAGAACTAAAATTGTAACACTTTCTCTGTCTTTCCTTTCTCTCTCTTTCTACTTAGTTCGTTCTCAGGTTACAATTTTCCTTCGTTTTCTCACTATTTTCCCTTCTCCCAAACAGATCGATTCAATCGATCGCCACTATCTTTACTTTCCAACTTGCTTCTAAATTTAATTTACTCACGATTTGAAAACCCAATTTTTTTTTTAAAAAAAAATCCCTTTTTTTTACTAGGGCTGGTTGAAAATCGATATTGTTTATAGTGTTTTTCAAATTGAAGTGTTTCTTGTTATGATTTTTGTAAAATCAGATTATTTTCGTTGTTAATTGTGATTTTAAGGTTGTTTTGTTTGTACAGATTGTTGTTATAATGGGTGATAGTCAATACTCGTTTTCTCTTACAACATTTAGGTATGCTTATTACTTTTAATTAATCACTGTTTAGAATTTTTAAACTGATTCTGTTGTGAATGTTTGAACTGATTCTTCTGTTGTGGAACAGTCCTTCTGGAAAGCTTGTTCAGATTGAGCATGCTTTGACTGCTGTTGGTTCAGGACAAACTTCTCTTGGAATTAAAGGTAATTGGATCTGCTTGTCACCTTTTATTCTTCATTGTTCGTGTTGCTTCCGGTTTTTTATTTTGAATGAATGCTTTTAAGGAAACATTAGACACTTGTGTTGTTGATTGGTTGTGTGATCTGGATTGATAGACTAACGGGGTGGGTTTTAGGAATGTGGAACTAAGGTATCTATCTTAGGATGTTAAAAGTAAATTTGGGTTCTTGATTTCATGCCCTAGTTTCACAAGTAGTATGGATTTCTTTTCCGAGTTAATTTAGCTGGAGTGAGATGTCTGAGAGTGCTAGTAATGGTAAGCGGATAGAATTTGTGACTTTGGTTGGTTGTACGCCCTATATGCAATGAAGAATAACCTAGGGAATACTAAGTTTGTCCCTAAAAAAGTGAATTTTGCTTATATTTTGTCACGGATGGAGTATCAGCTTTTTCATTATTAGAGATTTGGGTAGTAATAGTTTATGCACGAGGTCCTAGGTTCAAATTTCAAACCACATTAGCTCCAATTGTAACAAAAAAAAGAATGACCGAGGTTTTTTATTTTTATCTCTCCTAATGGTGGAATGAGCTTGAATGATTGTTGTCTAATATCTGATATATGTGTATAATGTGGATTTCTTATGTATTTTGTATAAAGAAGGCTAAAGGCTTACAGTTCTTTATGGTCATGTGAGTTTATTTGGCATGGTGTGGAGGATAATTTATGTTGTGAGATATCAGTGTTATCTGAAAATCAGGATCAGTAGGTTTTGGAGGAGACTGCAGTTTGTACTATTTACTTTCTAACTCAATGAGTTTGTGTGGATAATTTACTTCTTGTAATATTGGCTTCAACTTTTGTTATTTGTAACTATATATTTGGTTCTTGCAGCTGCAAACGGAGTTGTCATTGCAACAGAGAAGAAACTTCCATCTATATTGGTTGATGAAGCATCAGTAAGTTGCTCTTTCTATAGATCCATTTCTGTACATTTACTACATTATGAATGTGACCACTTTATAAAATTGTTCAATTGGTTGTGCTATTTGTTTTCTTTCCTTATACTTTTTCTACATTCCCAATAAATTATTCGACATCCTTTTCTAATTTGTTATTGTTGCTTTCTGAGTTTCTCTAATAACCCATGTATGCCTATTACTCAAAAATATAGTATGTCACATTGTTTTTGTTTTATTTTTTAATTGAAAAGTATTTGCTAAATGGAAGTTTCTCTTTTTATATCTTGATAATTAAGGATATTTGCTTGTACGCCCTGCAAGCTGTTGGTGAATTTACTTATTTAATTAAATTTCGAAGATATTAGGTTTTTCACTTAATTAGTTTTAGATTTGACACACTCTAGGTCTTACTCTTTTTGTCATATGATTGTAGGTCCAGAAAATTCAGTTATTAACACCAAATATTGGGGTTGTATACAGGTTTGTTTTTTCATACATATTTCTATGGCATTATTATTTTGTTGTACAATAGTAGCTGCTTCATATTATGGCAGTTGATGGTTGAGTTGTGAATGTGTTCTTGAACATGAGATGCCATTGAAGTTTCTATTAGGAACCCATAGAAATCGAAATGAAAGAATGATAGAATAGAAGTGAATGCTTGAAAACCTTTATATTCAAGGTTTTCCCTTTTCAAAAGATCCATCATTCTGTTTACAAACCATCAGAAGTACTCAATGAATCCCCCTAAACTGATTTCCCACTATTTATCTAACCAATCCCCTTCTAATCCCTTCCAACTAGCTAGCTAATCTTACTAATGGACTAAACCCTAACAGAGAAGTTGTCCGTATTCTACTCAATGACACATCCCAACAGTTTCCTAGATACAGTATTTGATTGAGGTGGGTGGAAAGGCATTCCGAAGGAAGTAGCTCAATTCGTTTTGGAAAAATATTCAATTATGTATAGAATGGAAATAGACGTGCCAGGCTTAAAGCTGCTTAAGGAAATAATAGAAGGAAAATAAGATATTTCAGTCAAAACATTAACAATTGTTGTCATTGGCAAAGCGTAAAATGAAGTTTATACTGATGTAATTTGCAAAGGTACTCAGATCATATATGCATGTGGGCACTGGGCATGAGGCAGATTTATAGTATTTAGCGTTTTGATATATTAATAATGGATCATTGCTGTCCTTTTCAGTATTTCAATGGATTCTCTGATTAAAAATGATCTACTGCCTTTAATGCACAACAGGCTTGACTATTGACATATTTTTTTGGAGGGGGTATCTCTTAATAACTCCTTCAAACAGTTTCTCAAATACATAAATAGCAGATGACTGTTTAAAGCTATATTCAATATTTTTCTATTTTCTTTTTAGACTTTGTAAAAGATAAATCTGATGTTTACTTCGTATTTGGAACTTTTCCATTGCTGTTGAGCTTTTGGTATATGACTGGTTATTTTTCCTTAAATTGTTTTTAGACATTAATTGGCTTCAATTTTGTCTTTTTTGTTCAGTGGAATGGGTCCTGATTTCCGAGTTTTGGTACGAAAAAGCAGGAAACAGGCTGAGCAGTATCACCGATTATATAAAGTACAGTATACAATTTTATATTACAACATTCTTTCTTCCTGTTCTGCCTTTATTTGGTCCATGTGATTCAGTTATAATGTTATCTTATCACCTTCACTTTGGAATTTTGATATTGAAATGAATTTTATTGGCCACCGCCTTTTCTATTGCCTGGAATGAGTCAGGACACGTTTCCTTTTCAACCATGGGATCTTTAGTTATTCTTGTTGCTGCCTTGTGGGATGTATTCTGTTGGTTGTTTACATTGATTGCATGTTCCTTGGAGCATTTCTTTTAATTTTCTGGATAGTGACGAGTACTTTTTAATTGTGTTTGTTAAAGAATAAACAATTTATGCTACTGATAATCTTCATCTTTATGAATATACTTTTTCTAGTCCAAATGTCTTCTCTGTTATCTTTTGATATTCTATTGTTGATCATTTGCTAAAAAGAGGCTATCTGATATTGTAAGTGAAAATTGCAGGAACCAATCCCTGTCACTCAACTTGTAAGGGAAGTTGCTGCCGTTATGCAGGAATTTACTCAGTCTGGGTAATTATTAATTTCTATGTTGGGTCTGCACTTTCAGAAACATTTTCACAGCTGAATTTTACCTTATCTACTCATTGCATATAATTTTATGTATGTATCCCACTACCAAAAAAAAAAAACTAAGGGCAAAAAACCCTGCAATTCACATAGTTGGTGTATCCTCGTCAACTTTACCTTATCCGCTCATTGCATTTGCATATAATGTTCAGGGATCATTTCAAAAAAACCTTGATTATCATTAAATGTTGAGGGAAGTTTGGAATGAGGCTAAAACAAGGTGTCTGAAACTTGGGACATTTTCCTTTCTGAAAGAACCATTATTTACAGATCCATCGTCAGCATGAGTTAATTTTGTTGCAACTTTTGGGGACTCAACTGTTTAGATAAACGTTTTTGTTCCTAATGGAATTCTATAACGAACCCCTAAATAAAAGATGCAGTGAACTTAGTTGGATCCTCTGACTTTTATTATACATGCAAGTACTCCTTTTTCTTTCCATTTTCCCTCTTTATTATGTTTTGAATATTAATATTTCTTTTTTTGTCCTGATAGTGGTGTTAGGCCTTTTGGAGTGTCCCTGCTTGTTGCTGGGTTTGATGATAATGGACCACAATTATATCAGGTATGACATATGTTGTACATGTTCTTCTTTCACTTAGAATTGTTTAAAGTTACTGCATTCTTAGAGAAAAAGATGGAAAAGTTGAAGATTGCTTTTTTGTGCAACTTTTTTTGCTGTAGGTGGATCCATCTGGTTCATATTTTTCTTGGAAAGCTTCTGCTATGGGGAAAAATGTTTCTAATGCTAAGACATTTCTTGAGAAGAGGTATATGCTTTAACATTAATGATGACAATATTGTAGTCAAATATGTTGAGTGAGTGTATCGATGTATGTTGTCTCTGTATCTTTTGTCCATTTTGTGGTTGAAACTATAGAGATTATTATAACTATATGTTTCTGTTTGATGTTAGCATCTTTCATTACAGTTATACCTCTGCCTCCATCAATTCAATTCTTTTCTTGATTGTCCAATTGTAGGTACACAGATGATATGGAGCTTGATGATGCAGTCCACACAGCAATTTTGACACTGAAGGAAGGGTATGAGAATGCCATTTAATGAAAACATCATATTTAATTATTACCGTTGAATAGGAGGCAAAAAACAATTCTATATTTTTTGTTTCCTTTTCCATTTAATCAAAATGCTTCTTCTTCGTCATAAATAGTGCATAATTGCTTCCGTGTTTAAGAATTAAATTGTAGAAGGAAAAATGCACGACTTATTGGGCTCGCATGAAAAATATTGACCTTACTATTATCTAGGGACTATGGTATTAAAGCAAATTTTGTATTGGTGAATAGTGATCTTGAAAATCACCGGAGACATCCTCTTGGGCAGGCTTTTATTATAAAAGTAAAAAATGACGGTGTGATAACTGTTCATAATCCCTTTTCTGACAATTTTGATGTTATCTGTTTCGAATATTTTCCTTGTCTATACTGTACTATGCTACCTATACAGTCATTTTTTGTTTTTATTTTTGAATCAATTCCTTTTTGTTTTCTTTTGTGGGTGTCAACCAGGTTCGAGGGACAGATCTCAGCAAAAAACATTGAAATTGGCATAATTGGTGCTGACAAAAAGTTCAGGTGCATATCTTTGTCCACTAAAATTTATTTTGGCCTACTTGACATCATATCATATCATCTGTTTTCTTTCATGAATTAAATTGAGCTAAATTTTGGGTTTTCGATCTGAATTAATAAAAGGTGTAGGCTAGAGGCAAATAGGTTGGGACTGGGAAATATAGCAACTCGAGTGAAGACTATGGTGTGCTTGTTTTACATTTGCACCAACGTCTAAAACTTAGATAAAGTCCGATGGGTCTTTCGCAGTTTGGTTACTTGTTTTTAGTTTTGTAGTTTTTAATAACCAAAATGGTATTCAATTTTGGGGTTTTTGTTTTGAAGTGATTAAATTCTTGGGCACTGTTGTCTGAATGTCTCTACCATGGTTGCAACTAAACACCCTCCATCTTTGCCCATCATTCTCTCCTACTCCCCTGCTAGTTACTTTCCACCACCACTGCTGCCATCACCACCAAACACCTCTACATTAATCAGATACCATCCGCCACCCGACCACCTGCCATTGTCGCTACTTGCTAGTTGCCACTCATGACTCTCCTTGCCATTGCCACCCACAACCACAATTAGGAAAAAGCCGTTTCGTTTTAAAATTTATACTTGAAAAATCAAAATACTGAAAACTCGCATCCAAACAAATCAGTCCGGATATTCTTGTTTCTTGTCACCAAGCTTTTGAGTTAACTAATTTAAGTGCGTTTTAGGTAATATCCGTTTGTTTTCCATGTATTTTAATGCAACAAGTCTTCTTTCTTGTCACCAAGTTTTGAAATCAATTACATGTGTATTCCCTTTTTCTTCAAATTCGACGACATACCATTTTAATGGAGAGGTTATTTCACATTGTGAAAGATAAATACATGGCAAACTTACCATATAAAGAACTTGTTTTGTGAAAGGTAAATACATGAAAAACTTAATCATAGATAGAACTTGTTATCCTTTTACCAATGCAAATGAAAAACTTCCCAATGCATTTCATAAGTAGCTAGTTTCTCTTCTCTTATCTTTTGCTGGTGGGGGCATTGTTGCGTAAAATGACAAGCTCAAGTTATTTGCTTCAAATGCCTGATCTGGTAACTTAATAGTTTGCTAATTAATTATATATATATTGCAGGGTATTGACACCAGCTGAAATTGACGATTATTTGGGTGAAGTAGAATAAACTGCAATGAAGAATCCATCGTTATGTTCCCGAACTTTGGTGTTTGTTTCATGGTTGAGTTTAATTGAATTTCAAGATGGGTTGATAAATGAAGACTTGTGATGGCACTGGTAAACTTGTGAGCTACTCTTATTTTGGCCAGCAAGTCTTCAGAAAAACTTTTCTGCTAAGCCATCAGAATCACCATACAAACTTAGCTTGTTTGAATATATGATATGATAATGACTTTTAGTGAAAACATTCTAATTTTATTAGTTTCATTTTATTATCTGATAGCACCTTATAGACGAGCATATTCAATTATGCAAAGATGGGTTGTGTGAAAAAAAGTACAGTAGTAATTACTAATTAGGAATTAAAAGAAGTACTACTAAATAGAAAACCAAGTACTAATTAGGAAACAAAGTACTAATTTTTGTTTTCTATTTCTCTCCCTCCAATATAATATTGAATATACATTATACAACTTTGGAAAAAAGTACTACTTTTGTTTAGTAGTCTATAGTCTTTAGCTTCTATGGAACAATTTATCACATTACCATCAACCAAGAATAAACTCAATGATTGATTTATCCAAACACCCCTAACTATGGGCGTTTTTTATTACCGTCACCAATTGTAGTTTTTATTGTTTTTGTCAAAAAATAATAATATGGGCTGGCCCGGCAGACCGTGCTGGGCCGGGTTTGGGCTCTATTTTTGTAGGAAGATTTCTCTTCCCACCCCCCGTGTTTTTTTTTCACCCCTCGGGTTTTCATTTTTATCCTTGGAAAAAAGTTCGGTATATGCGTACCGAAGTTTTAAACGATTGAAAACACATGTTTTTCACTATCGGAAAACTTCGGTATGTGAAAACCGAAGTTTTTGGGGTTAAATTAAGGGGTAAAATTGGATTTCAGGGGGGTGGGAAGAGAAATCTTTTTGTAGCCCGTTTGTCATCCGGGCTTTGAAATCTTAATTATCATTGAGTTGTTTATTTTCTTGACATGACATATTTTCATGTAATATAACTATCGATTTAATTTTATCACAAATTTATACAGTATTTACAAATTAAAATTTGTATATGAAATTACTAAAATATGATGTTTCTCATGGTTACCACGGGTACTTCCATTAGTATATACATATTCATATAGTACAAATAAAACTCACAACAGAACCAAATTTTAACAAACACATAAAAGTACTAGAATTCATGGGAATAGATTCCCTGCGGTTACAGTAAGTAACATTCAAATTACTCACCATAATTTAAACAACTTAAGCTATTCTCTTGGGTCTACATTAATTCATTACAAAGACCCATCTGAGGCCATTTCCATTCTTTATCGCATACTTGGTGATCCTTCTTCTTCTCCAGAAGCTCTGCGCTTCAGGCAAGAGAACAGGGCAGAGGATCTGTGCAGCCTTCTCACTCGGTTAAGGCCATTCTTTTCCTTGATTCCCAAGGCAAAAACTGCAAAGATTGTGAGGGGGATAATTGATTATGTTGCTAAAATACCTGGGACATCTTAGTTACAAATTTCACTCTGCAAAGAAATTGTGCAATGGACTCGTGTCGTGATGAAAAGCGTACCTTTCTGAGGCAGCGAATTGAGGCAAGGCTTGCTATTCTTCTGATGGAAAGTAAGGAATATTCACAAGCTTTGACTCTCCTTAATGGCTTGATCAAAGAGGTTAGAAGATTAGATGACAAACTCCTACTTGTAGACATAAACTTGCTTAAAAGCAAGCTACACTTCTCCCTAAGGAATCTTTCAAAAGCAAAAGCTGCCCTCACAGCTGCAAGAAAAGCTACAAATGCTATTTATGTTCCACCAACTCAACAAGGTGCCATTGATTTGCATAGTGGAATTCTTCATGCCGAAGAGAAGGATTACAAAACTACATATAGTTATTTCTTTGAAGCTTTTGAGTCTTTCAATGCTCTTGAAGATCCAAAAGCTGTCTTTAGCCTGAAATACATGCTTCTATGTAAGATCATGGGAGCCAAGCTGATGATGTTGCTGGAATCATATCTTCTAAAGCAGGCCTGCAATACGTTGGACCTGATCTGGATGCGATGAAAGTTGTTGCAGATGCTCATTCAAAAAGATCCCTGAAACTATTTGAAACTGCTTTGAGAGACTACAAGGCACAGTTGAAGGAAGATCCAATTGTTCACAGGCACTTGTCATCCCTGTATGATACCCTTATGGAGCATAATCTTTTCAGATTGATTGAGCCATTCTCAAGGGTTGAGATTGCACATATTGCTGAACTTATTGAGCTTCCCATTGATCACGTGGAGCGGAAGATGTCTCCGATGATTTTGGACAAGAAGTTCGCTGGGACATTGGATCAGGGTGTTGGGTGCCTTGTCATCTTCGATGACCCTAAAACCGATGCTATATACCCTGCAACTTTAGAAACCATTTCTTATGTTGGGAAAGTTGTGGACAGTCTTTTCGGTAGGTCTGCCAAGATAATGGCATGAGATCTCCATCTGGTTACTTTATTAACATGAGTCATTGATACTTTTGTTGTTTTCTTCTTAATGATAAGTCGGAAAACATTTGTTTAGCTTATGAATTTGTCAAATTGGAAGATATTCTTAGTTTTTGAATCGGTTGATCACTAAACCATTTCAGTTGTGGCCTTATGATAATGTGTTTGGATATTTGTTCTTGAGTGAAAATTAAATGCGTGTATGTGTTTGTATTAAAGATATACATGCAACTCGCTTATTGCAGACTTTTTTTTTTAATCCTCTGATTCTTAGGAGAATGTTGTTTTTTGAAAACTTAAAATTGGAATCCAATTATGATGGATTTCAAAATTTAGTTTCTGATAACTTCCAAATATATGCATTCTCAAAAAAATTAATTTGTGAAATAGAATGCTATAATTCTTTGGTTTCTTTGAACTTGTAAGATCCTCTTGAGGTCATGGTGGATGGAGTTGTTGATATGTACTTGATGAGGTTTGTTGTTTATTTGTTATGTAATTTGTTCTTGTTTGGAGGTAATATTTTGTTCTGTAATGAGAACTTGGTGTTTTGTAATATGATCAAGATTTGTTTTTTGCTGTAACGATTGTTACATTTTAATCATGTATCTATATGGATTAAAATTAATTGTTTACTTATGTTAAGAGTTTAAAATAATGTTTGTGACATTATTAGTAATTGATTATATTGAACACAGTGGAATTTTATCTTACAAGAAGTTTTATTATGTTTATGTATAATTAATTAGGATGAGGAATATAACCAAGTTCAACTAAATCACTATTAACTCTAGTATTTGATTGATGATTATACTCTGGTTCAATTGAAGTACTATTAACCATAGTTTTTTATAAAATTCAAAATCTTCAATTAAAATAGATAGTTTTATTCAAACTTCACGACCCTTTCTTTAAATCTAAATTTCCGATGAGACTATTATCACAATTGGTCTATATATTCGGAGTCCGATCATCGAAATTTTCATTCTAATTTGTTTGTCAATACAATTAGGTGATATTGAACGGTCGCATTTGATAAAATTTAAAATCTCCTATCAAAATCATTAGTTTTAGTCAAACTGTCGATTTGCCAACTTCACCATAGAAGCACCCTAGATAGATAGATGCATTATATAGCAAAATCCTACCTTTTGGAACCAATAGAATATGATCTAGAAAATTTTCATCATTGGTTAAAATACCATGGTACATTGTAACTTTCAGAAAGTACAAATAAACAGACACACGAAATGGTTGTTTGTTGTTTGCTCAAACAACTTAAGTTACAAAATTTTATAGATATTGTACAAAAGTACATTATTTAATCTATGCTTTTTAAAATCGTAAAATTATGAATTTTAGACACGCAAATTGGCACATCAATCAGTAAAACAGAAGTAAAAACTCAATACCAAAATACTTTATTTTTTATAGCAATTCTTCCATTTTCCTCTAGTTTGGCTCCCCTATAGTCCAATGTCCATTTCTCAAATGAACAATTAACAAAGTCATAGTAACCACCATGAATAGCGAGTTCTTCCTTCTCCACCTTTTCTTTGATCCAGGGATAAGTAAGTAGGTTTACTAAGGAATGGTTAATTGATACCTGTAAAATAAAAACAACTTATAAATAATCAACTTCTTACTAGTTCATGTTATTCAACTTTTTGAAACTTCAACAGCAAAATATCACCTTTTCACAATGTGTGCACTGGCCATCAAAGTCGAGGTTGGAAGCAGCAGCCTTGGTTTTTACTCTTGCATTCTTTGCATTAACAACCCAACTTTTTATAAAGCTGCGTCAAAAAATAAAATGTTTAAGTGAGAAGTGTGTACAACATTTTTACCGAAGAAAGAAAGAAAAGGAAAACCATAAACTAGAATTAAGCACCTTGTATTGCCATCATCTTCCATACCCATAAGGGCGCGTATACCCCCACAGCAGCTATGCCCAATGACCAAGATGTTCTCAACCTGCAAAAAATTCTCATTAACAAGTGCAAATAGTACAGTTTTCTGATCACTATTAAGAAAGCTAGTACAATATTTTACACTAAAATGTTGTACGAAATTCCAAATAATGGATAGATGAATAAAAGCATTTGAAATTTCCAAATAAAAAAGATAAAGCATGCCTTGCACTTTGCAGGTAAAACCAATGCTTACCTGAAGAGTGTTTACTGAGAATTCTAATGCAGCATTTGTTTCTGAGGGTCCACTCTGTATCAGGAAAAAGGAATTAGAAGAAGCAAGTAGTCCGTCTCTTCACGCCATAGCAATGATAATAAATTGGTGAACACAAACAGCTAAATAACTTCAGACCTGTTTAGAATGACTTATTTGAGTTTATCTACTGCATTAGCACTCGTGGAATTGTTTGTGAGAGCTTATGACATGTCCATAAGCTGTTCCGAACTTATTTTCATAAGTTTCTCAGAATAGCTTACGAAAACAACATATAGCTTATATGAAAACAGTTTGACTTACAAATGGTTTATAATAAAAGCACTTATATGATATACGCTAATGATAGAATTCAAATAGTGCCTATACCTCAAAGGTCGGAACCAAATTAGCAATATTGCGAATTGTGAATGCTTCTCCTGGTTGAAATCCCAAAATACTTGAAGGACATACCCTAGAATCTGCACAGGCAATAACCATGAACTGTTCTCGGAATAGTTAGCAAAAATACTTATTTCCATTACAGATTAATATAAAAAAATTGAAGAATGAACTTAAAGGAATAAGCTACAAACAACCGAAGGATTAGCTAGAGAGTGGATAACAAAAAGACAGAACAATTACCTTTGGCACTTGAACCTTGGCAAGATTTTCAAACTCTTCAGCGTTTTCCCTGACAATAAAACATAACCGACATTAATTAAGTTGCTTCTTTAATTTAGACATGAGAAAAGAACTTTTCTGACCATAGGTTTTCTGAAGCTTACAAATATACATTCTTCTTAAAACTTAAAAATCTATCCTTCAGACCATCAAATATATCATCACGACCGTCTTTAACTTCGGCTAAAGTGTCTAACTTTTTATTGTTAAGTTGCTGGGTGAATCCTGGAGACCCCATAGAAGCCTTTAAAGTAGAACACTGACTTCTCCTGCAAACATTACAACTAAATGTATAAAGCAGAAGCCACAGAAAGAAACAGATTCCAATGTACTATTCCTTTGAATAAGACTAACTAAATTAAATGTTTTTATTTCTTACTTTAAAGGAATGGCAGCAAAAAATGGAAATTGATCAAATATTAAAATCAGTGCAAAACATATTTAGATCACAAAAAATGAAAATCACCTGCAGACTCTATTTGATCACAAAAATATACATCATGCTCACTTAGAGAATAGTACTTATAAGATTTGGAGTTATCAAAGTATAATTAAATTACAGACAAATTGTCTTTGTGAGCATAACTCAGTTGGTAGGAATATTGCATGTAACATGCTAGGGCCGGGGTTCGGACTCTGGTACTCCCATTTATTCATCTTAAAAAGTGAAATTATAGCCACTAGGCTACTTAACAAAAAAAAAATTACAGGCTAATTTTATTGTACACAAATAAGATAGTGTTATACCACGCACAAGTTTGTTTTCCACCATTGGATCAATAAGTCTCATCATATCTCACTTGATTCAATAGTGGCACGTATTGATCCAACGGTGAAAATATAAATTTGTGCATGGTACAAATTTCACAGTGTGCAATTACTCAAAATCTAACATGTACACCATAGAACTATCCTAATTAACAATAGCGGTATGCAATTACTCAAAATCTCAAATGTTTCCTCAAGATTCAAACTTAATAACCATTTTCATTTAATTTTTGGTAAATCAAGATTAACATGAAACATAAAAACAATGTAAAGACTACTAATTGAGCCCACAACTAAAAACACTTAAATTTACATAAATTAAGCCAATTATTCAACACCATTGAAGCATAAAAGAAGAAAAAAATTGGGCACAAACCTTAATGTTGTCAATTGAGTTTGCTCAATTTTCACAGGAACAGAGATCTGTCACAACAGAGTCACTTTAATTAGCTCATTATTATTAACAAAATCAATAACCAAAAATTAGCACAAATATAAGAAAACAGAAGAATGAATACCCTTGATGGTTGATAACTGGAAGAAGAAGAAGATAAAGATAGAAACTTGGAAGCAAAGGGATCAGAGATTGAAGAAGGAATAGCCATTGAAGAGCTCAAAAAACTCAAATGAAAATAGGGGATTGAATGAAAGGGTTATAAACATAGTTGGTAACTGTAATCAATTGATGATTAATTAATTAATCAGATTCAAATTAATAAAATTAAAAAAAGAGTGTGGTGGATAAAGTTTGTTATGCTGGTAAACAACATGTATTGAGGTTTCTCCAAGAAAGACGGAGAAACCAAGGTTTTTATACATAAAAATAAAGAATAGTATTGATTTTTGAGCAATATAGTATTATTATTGAAAGGATTCTCTATAATTTAAAATTCGACCCTGACATAAATAATAATGTTAGATTAAAAATTATTCTCATTAGAAATTAAATTTGAATTTTCTTAATCAATTTGTCGTAAAGGAAATTATTAACTAAGTCTAATGTTTTATTCTAATATTATTAACTCGAATTTTTTTAGATCTACATTGAGGTTAGCCGATGTTTTGGTATACGGATGAATAAGAAGCAAACATGTATGTGTGGACTTGACTGAAGTTTCTCCACTTGTGGGGTTGATGACTGAAGATTTTACTGTAGGACAGTAGGCCCTAAAAATTGCTTCAAGAAAAGTGGCCAAACATGAGAGGGCGTGTTCTGACAAACAACAAGCTTTCATACAATTTACTTTTGACACTTTTGGTTTTTTAACACCAAATGCTGTCAATATTTTGAAAATAGTTCATAGAGTTATGCATAACAATGTAGTATCTCTTAAGTCTTTAGATGTAGTATTTAAGAGAATTGATTTTGTGATCCAAAAAAGAGTTAGTGGCGCCAGGGGCGGCCTGGAGGGGGTTCAGGGTGCCCTAGCGCACCGGGCCTCAAATTTTTAGGGCCTCAAAAATAATATTATGTGGTAGTAAGTCTCTTAAAAAAAAGATGATTTAGAAGAATTAAAAAAAAATATCTTAATATTTTTTTTTTTTGTCCCAATTTAAAGTGGCTAGGTACATGTTTTAGAAAAATAAAATAAAATGAACATCAAAAGAAAGGTTTGTCATGTCTCAAACATAATTAGAAACTCATGTATTTTTTTCTTCTTCATCCTACTAATTAGAATATGATTACTTTATATTTGATTTTGTGTTTTTCTTATAATTAAAGGATTCATTTTAAATATTTTGTACAGGGCCTCTAAATTGTCGGGACCGACCTTGAGTGGCGCAACTTATTATCCGGTTGTCTTATATTCAAGTGTAATTATATATATATATATATATATATATATATATATATATATATATATATATATATATATATATATGGGTAATGCTAATGCACACCCACTCAAAAAATAACAGGTGTGCTTTAGCAAGGTTCACCTTCTTTCTTTGGACCAAAAACCCAAATCCCTTACTTTTTGAATGATATTAAATCATAGGTTTTATGGTAATTTACAAATTCATGTATTTTTCAATTCTTAATTTATTTTTTAACTTTCTTCCTTTTTTCTTGTGGTTTCATTGTTGTGACCCGTGCAACATTTTTCTACCCTTTGAATCAAAGTGAAAACAATTTCATGTTATTTTATAAAAGGTAACTCCTCCATATATAAACAAATTAAAAATAAACAAGTAACAAAAAAGATTAAATTGTTGGGTTCTTTCACAAAAGAATAAAAATGAAGAAGAAAAAACTGTAAAAAAAATAATAAATTGGCTTCTCTATTGTTGCGAGAAAAGTGCTTAATTTGTAGCTATTTATAGTGTCTTAAAACCTATCATTTAATAGGAGAATGGATCCTCTCAATTTATTTTCCCTCAATTTTCCTCAATTTTCACATCTCAACCATCAATCAACTTTTCCTCATTTTTTTTCAATTTAAATATTACTTTATATTTATAATCCAATGGTTTAAAACCCCACTTTATTTCCTCATTTTTTTTTCAAATTGAGAGGATCCTTTCTCATTTAATAGCATTGAAAAAGTAAATAATTTGGATTTTTGGTCCAAACATAGAAGGTGAACTTTGTTAATGCACACCTTCTATTTTTTGTGTGGGTGTGCATTAGCATTACCCTATATATATATATATATATATATATATATATATATATATATATATATGTTTTGTAGCTGAACATCATAATTTTATATTTTTATCAAATTATTCTGTGAAGATTTTTTGACTTTATGAGTTGTCCTTTTTGTGATTGTTGGGTTTTTGTTTTTCGAATTTGTTTTTGCCTTTCCCTTTAGTGGAAATTTCTGGAATAGTAGTGACTGGTGAGAGTGGAAAGTACATAAAGGGAGTGAAAATAGTGGTTGATAAATAAAGGCATAATAAAGAAGAGAATAATTCATAGATGTTATCACATCAAGCAACCTTTGGGGCTATTATTTGTTTTGTTATTTTGAAAGATAAATCCATTTCGGTGGTAAGAATTTTATGTCTTTAGGAAATTAGGAGTGTAATTTTTGGTTTCTACAAAAAAATTGTTTTAAAGGAAAAAATTCACGTTATGTGCTTTATAAATCTTTTGAGAAATCATTCATCGTTAACGGCAATGAAAATTTAATATTTATAATATGGTAACTAAAAAAATACTAAAAGAGTCTGGCTTCTTCAAACTAAATTTCGACCACAAAATATGTTTAAATTTAGTGTATGATGATATGCCTTATATATAAATAAAAAATAAAAAAATTTGTTTTCATTCAAACAATTAATACTACCAAGGGGAGGTGTATTATAGACCTTGTTGGGCTAAAAAGAGGAAGAAAAAAAAACTTGCTTTCATTCAACAAAAATGATACCAGTTGTGGGGGTGGAGGGTATGTTTCATTCAAAAAGTAAAAGGATGTGTCATATAAGAGATTTACTTTTTTCATCCTATCAATTACTCGTGCATCTTACATTTTTTCCGTTTTATCTTTCTGCTTCTTAAGTAGTAGATATTATAAAAATATAAGTCGAATCCCATCAGAACTATACAATTAAGCGTGTTTGGGCGATAATAGTAATATGATGGATGACCTACTGGGATTGTGTTGCACCTTTTTTTGTAAAAAAAATGATAATTTTTTGAAAAATGATTGTCTGCTACTTAAGTAGCCGACATTATAAAAAAAGGGTTAATAAGTTGTTACCCCCCTGCTAAGTGGGCGTGTTTTGCGTTACCCCCTGCTAAAAATTTCTTGAAGATTGCCCCCTTGCAAAGTTTTTTTTTTGTTTTCCCCCTTGAGCGCACTTTTCACATCGGTTATTTTGTTTAACCGATTTAAAAAGTTCAAATTTCTTGCATCCAAGAGAGGAAAAGGGGGGAAACCAAAAAAAAAACTTTGCAAGGGGGTAATCTTAAAAAAAAAATTAGCAGGGGGATAACGCAAAACATGCTCACTTATCAGGGGGGTAAAGACCTATTAATCCATAAAAAAAACAATTTTGATATGGTGTTTTTGGGGTGTATCTGCTACTTAAATAGAGTATAGAGGTATTTTGATAAAATTGTAGGTCGTGCGAGAAAATGGGTAGGGTGACAAAAATATATTTCGTCATATAAACCTTGTTGGACTCAACAAGGGCAAGGCCCAAAACAAATGGGCTACATGATTCACTTATATAAGAGGAGAAACCTAATTGGCTAAGGCCATACTTCATTATCAACCTCAAGATCTAGGGTACAATTGCAAGACACGCACCGCCACCATCGGCGGCAGATCGAACCCAAAGATCTCATTCTTAAATATGTGATCTTGGTTAAACCTGATCTCAAGTTTTAGATCCATCGTCCCAATCGTGTTAGCAAAACCTAACATCTCTCATGTAGTTGGTTGTTGTTGTCCACCATTGGTCGTCTCAAATGATCTCACGAAAGCCTCGAATTTCTCCGACCAAAATCAAAATGGTAACATCAACATTAATTTTGACAGAGGATGATGCTTAACTTAAATGTCAATTAACACAGTTTCTCTTTTTTGCAGATCTAATACTTTGATACTTGTTAGAGATCTTAATCGATATGGAAACAATGTTTGTAAGAGGTATTTCAAATGGGCTACAAGATTCACTTATATAAGAGGAGAAACCTAGATGGCTAAGGTCATACTTCACTATCAACCTCAAGTAAGATCTAGGGTATAATTGCAAGACATGCGCCGCCGCCATCGACGGCAGACCGAACCCAAAGATCTCATTATTAAATATGTGATCTTGGTTAAACTTTATCTCGAGTTTCAGATCCATCGTCCCAATCGTGTTAGCATCCTCAAAACCTAACATCTCTCATGTAGTTGGTCGTGTTTGTCCACTGCTGGTTGTCTCAAATGATCTCACGAAACCCCCGTCTTTCTCCGACCAAAATCAAAATGGTAACGTCAACATTAATTTTGGCAGAGGACGACGCTTAAATTTAAATGTCAATTAACACAGTTTCTCTCTTTTGCAGATCTAATACTTTGATGCTTGTTAAAGATCTTGTAAGAGGTATTTCAATCCTTTCAAAACATTTATTATGAGCATTACCCGAAGCCATAAAATAATAGTTCTTCTTGTATCATTTTCTTCCTTAATTGAATCTCTAAGATATTTGAAGCGTCATTGATTGAATGGTTCCTCATTTTGATCGACGAATCCCAAAGATCATATTCTTAAGCATGTGATCTTGATTAAACTTTATCTTGAGCTTCAGATCCGTCTCCTCAGTCATGTTAGCATCGTCAAAAATTGGCATCACATGTAGTTAGCCGCTGCTATCCACCCTGGATCCACTCGAATCTTCGCACCAAAGTCCAATCTTCCTCCAACCAAAGTTGAAATGGTAACGTCAATATTAGTTTTGGTGGAGGACATCGCTTTTTTTTTTTAAAAAAACCAATTAAAATAATTTCTCTCCTTTACAGATCTAATATTTTGGCACTTGTTGAAGATCTCAGTCGACATGGAAACAATGCTTGTAAGAGGTATTTCCAATGCTTGCAAGAGGTATTTCAATCCTATCAAAACATTTATTATTATTTTTGGTAAGTTCAAAACATTTATTATGAGCTATCGTACCCTATACTCCTTTACTTGCATCTCTAAGATAGTTGAAAATTCATTGATCGAATGATTCCTCATTTTGACCGGTGAATTAATCTCAAAGGGGAAGTCGAACCAAATGCCAGTGTTTTTAAGTTGAACTTAAAATACTTGAAAAATAAAAATAAAAAGTGTGAATAATTTTCAACACATTTTTTGTCAGGACAAAACTTAGATCTCTCGCTCCTTTTGTTTTTCATTAGCTTATGTCATGTTTGGAGAACAACAAAAACAACTCACAAAATCGTACATAGAGAAGAGAATAGGTCAAACGAATCTTTCTCTCCCTTTCATTTCTCTTTTTCTTCCTCCTCCATTTATACATCATGTAAAAAGCTATGGCACAAAATCTCAAAAAATATTGCAAAATTCATGTACTAAGTTATGGGGAAGGCATGTTGAAGTTTTGAACATTGCAACATAGAAAGAATAACAAAAATTCCAACCAACAGCGAAATAACAAGAAATCCAACGAAATATGCAATCACCTTTCATCCACAATCACAAATTTACTAAGAGTCCCAAAAAGCATTCACTTAAATTTTGTAAATTGGTGATGACATGAAATTTATAGAAGTCAGTAATAAAAGGGTGTAACTAGTGTCTAGTTATGTTGTCAATCATAATTGTCCGTGAAAATAAGATAGTGAACCAAAAGAGAAAATCACATAATAAAAAAGAAATAAAAGAAAGAAATCACAGGACCGTAGCTCTTGTCACGTGGACTTGCTCACGAGTGGTGGCTCCGGTAAAACAGACAGTTGAACACCCTTCACAATGGTTACTGGTGGCATGAGACGCAGTAAGCGTGTCATCTGAAGTATGCATCATCGAGGTTGTGGGTGGCAGTCATGCGACAACACCAGACTTTTGGGCCAAAGGTGGGGGAAGGAGTCGGTGTTACTCATTTAAAACATATGAAGGGAGGAGAGCAGAGAAGAGACAGGAAGAGCACATGGGGAGAGGAAAACAGATAGAGGTGTGATCTCATGCCACCAGTGAGGGGCTTGGTGGAGCCTGCCACAGAAACAACGCTCATTTACAAAAATATCCAAAAGAATAATGCAACCTCAGTAGCCTGCCATAGTAGTGAATGTGATAGTCACAGTTGAATAACTGGTGATAACTACAGTATGCTGCTTATATGAAACAATAATGCAACCTCATCTTAAAGGCATCCCGCCAAATCTTTATGAAAACATAAATACCACCAACTACCCCTTTAAGAAGAAATAAACTATGTGCTTGCATCAAGTTTGCAAGGGAAAAAATGTAGAAAAGTCAACAAAATATAACATAGGAAGGCCGTTCTTTCAGATTTCGATATCCTGTCATAATCCTTGTCCATGACTAGTTTCTATTTTCATTATTATAGACTCCTTACCTTACCACAACTGAAATGTTGAAAGTATAACTTGTTCTTAAGATTCACACTTGAGATCAAGTTAAAAAAAAAAATGCTTGGAGCACCTGGTAAATATGCCACATGTAAACCAAGTGAAAAGACATTGGCAAAATAGTATGGCACTAATTGAGACCTTTAACAAAGCCTTCGAGGTGAAAGCTCCCTTAGAGAAATTTAGTTTCTTTCAACCTTTTAAGCCAGACTTATTACCGACTATAAAAATAAGAACACTGCAATTTCCCTTTGAAAATCTTAAAGCAAGAACAAAAATACCTTGAAATTTTAATGGATTAAAAGTAGAATTTGATGACAGAACTCATTTCACTACTATCATCACTGCTATCATCATCTTCATCAGAAACCATATCAGATGACTGATTCTGAACCAAAATTAAATCAGTGGTAATAAACAATAACCCTCTAAGCAAAGAAAACGTGATCAAGTGAAAATAAAAAGATAAGACAAAAATAAGAACTGAATAATTACTTTCAAGTCAAAATCATACTCAGCATAGCCAGACATCTCTCTAGCAAAGATATAACTTACTTTTTAGAAAATCTTTACCTGCTAAAATTTACAAAGGAGACATCATATAAGCCTATTTCTAAGAGGGAAAATAAGCACAAGCAGAGGGGACCCAAGTCCTGTGCAGCTGGCAGCTCGGCCCGGCACAAGCAGTGTTGTCAATCTTAGTAAATGGCGGTTTAATCCAATTCCGCTATGCTGCAGCGCTATAGCAGCCTCTAAGCGTTATTTGATTTCATTTTATAAATTATCCAAAATAGTGTATCGCAGAACAATAGAAACTTCTTTAAATTCCGCTATATCCCCGCTATATGACAACAATGAGCAGAGAGGTCATACAAAGTGAAGAGGACAATAAGCTAATCAATGCCCATTAAAACAACGTATACCAAACACATACCTCATTATTGGACTCGTGTGAAAATACTAGTTAGTTGTCACTTTGAAAAGCAGAGGAAAGTAAACAAACCATACACGGCCATTGCTTATTCAAACAATAACTAGTTCCAAGTTTAGGCCTGGAAGCAAAAGACTAACAACTAACCAGGATGAAATTTGCTTAGCACGTTTGGACAAGACAGAATGCAACAATTTTAGAGTAATTCATAAAACTTCAAAGTTTGGCACTTTTAGAGTTTGATCATTAATTGACTGATAAAAGTAATGTTATTAAATCTTAACCATTAAAGCACACAAAAGATTCATGACAGTGTCAATGTTTTCTTATCAGTCAACTTTAGACTCACAAGGTTCTAACCAAAAATCAACATGCCAAAATCCTAACTATTCAAAGTTAGCAAATTAAGATTTAAAGTTCACGTGACAAATGATATTCATGTCATTTACGATTCTATAGGATGTTGGAAAGACACAAGTGATACACACTAGAGTTATTTAATCAATTGATGTGATGTCAGACATAAGATTCAAGGCATGGGAATAAAAAAATTGGCGATTTAAGCTTATACAAGTACCATGTTAACGGCCACATGAACAACAAAACAGTTGTGAAAATTACTCATATAGCAGCACTGAAGTTATTCTATATAAGCAACTTTAAAACACAAGAACTTTGCAATAGCTACATTCAGGCTTCATGTTAACAAAACACTACCAAACTGTAATTCTCACGTCTTTAGAAATTGCCAACATTATGTTTAAACTAAACAATCAATGAAAACAGAAATGTCATATGAGTTCTCATGAATAATCAAGACCAAATATGAACCTAAAAAGGTTGACATCTTAAACTTCAACATGTCTATATTCACAGGAACAACAAACAGTTATAACTCTTGCACACATGTTATACTCTAAATGTTGATACCGAGTCACATTCCTAACTACTCAAGGTTAGCAATTTGAAAGGTAAAATTCATGTGACATGTGAGAGTACTTCCATCAGTTCCAATAAGCACAAAAGTCATATGAATTCCATTAAGTGATTAAAACTAAGAAGCTTAAAGAAACATACTTAAGGCAAAACGACATTATACTAAATTCAATTTTTTTCAGTTCATAACAATTGAACAAAGGGAACAACTAGCAAGATATAACTTATTTATTTCTCACAAAAACACCAAACAAAAACACAACAGAAGAAACAACATTTAAGAAAGAAATCAAGCCTTGTGAGTTGTGATCTCTCGCTAGGACAAAACATGAACATCACAAAAACAAAACACACAGATGCATTCAGAGAAACACTAACAAGCATGGTTAGTGTGCCGATAGATAATGCCTGCGCATAATAAGTATGAATTAAATGACTGTCCTGTATCCAATCTATAGTCAAGGACCGGAAAAACACCAAACTAACAACACACATTTATTGGCATGGGTGCATGTGTGTGATGTGATAAAAAAAACTTGAATTAATAGTATATCCTTCCTAATCTGTACGAGATAAATTAACCGCCCTCGCATTTTTCAAAAAGCAAAGTAACAAGGTTGTTATAAGACTAACAAAGATAACAATTCACAAAAGACCAGGTCAGTTCACCATGAATTTGTGCAACAAGTAACAAAATACAAGTAGCACCTACATTGTACAACAACAAAAAGAAATCAGGCACCTAAAAGACTAATGACACTTAACCTTATCATCTGCAACAACATTAAGAATTGGTAAGCTATTAAGGAACTCGTCAAGCCCTTCAAAAAACCCAATTCCTTCAATATTATCCTCAGCATTTCCAGTCCCATTCACATTCCCTTCTTTCATTCCAGCAGCAGCAGCAGCAGCTTCTTCCACCTCATTGCTAAACTCCACATTCAAATCCAACTTACCCAAATTTCCAGCACCCCTCCTCCTCATACCACTCAACATAGCTCTCTTACTAGCTTCAACATTCGACAGCATTCTAGGCGCAGAAGCAGCATCAACAGTCTCACCATCAACCACATTATCACTACCACCACCATTATCATTTCCAGCATTATCATTTTGAACCATCCTCCTCGGCCTATCAACCGGTCTCCTTTCATCACCAGCACCGCCACCTAAAGTCCTTCTCCTCCTTCTCCTACCCGTCTTCTTCCCTGAGGTACCATTCCCTCTCCAATCATCATCATCAGAATCATCCTCAGTTTCATCCGAAAGCTCCGCAAACGCCGCACATGTATCATGATCATAATAACTAACAGGCCCCTTCCTAAAACCTTTCTTTGAATTACTAGGGCAAGGAAACAAAGGAGAAATAGGGTTCCATTCCGAAGCTGACCCACTAATATCCTTAAAATTCCCAGTAAACCCTAAAGGAAAATACCCAAAGCTGCAAAACGAACCACCGTCTTTCCCCCCATCATCTTCACTAAGCTCCGGCGGTGCCCGCACCACCACGGCATGAAACCCCCTCCTACAATTCTGACACCGGAGGGTACAATCCTCATAAACCTTAGGATACTCAAACATGCCAAAACAGTAAGGACACGCCGTCCAGAAACTTCCAGCGTCGGTTCCACCCGGCTTATCCCCAGCAGACTCAGGCCTGGCCCTAGGCCCAGTAGGCTCATCAGCATTGTCATAACTCGGCCCATTGTTTTGCTCCTCGTGAATTACCCTAGCTTCATTAGATGACCTAGGGTTTTTCCTCTGTTGTTGACTGTGATTGTGATTCATTTGAACCTGAGGATGAGGAGGTTGAATCGGTTGTTGCTGTGGCGGCAGCGGTGGAGAAGGAGGTTGAAAAAACAGCTGTTGCTGTTGCGGCGGTGGTTGAATTGGTTGTTGTTGTTGTTGTTGCGGTGGTGGTGGCGGTTGAGTAAGAAAATGAAGCTGTTCATCATAAATAGCTTTCTTATGCGGATTAGAGAAAATGGACCAAGCATCATGAACAAGTGAAAAAGCGTGAGCAGCATAAGCGAAAGGGTTCCGGTTAGGGTCAAGGAGAATAGCAAGGCGGCGATACTGATCGGCGATATACTCAATATTCTGAGTATAACGAATGATTTGAAGAACGGCGTAGTAATCGAGATGTTCTTTGATTCTCGCTTCACCGGCTAACAGAGTGTCGATGACGGCGAGTAGAAGCTCTGTAGCTTCGAATCTCGGGTCGGATTCTCTTGCCCGAATGGCGAAGGAACGTGCACCGTGTAGATCACGCGCGCTCAGAAGTTTGTTGGCTGTGTATAGCCATCGTTCAGCTTCTCCTCTGTTTGTTCCATCCATTTTTTTTTTTTACAGTTCAAAGAAAACGCTTTGTTTTTGTTATTGCTAAATCTGAATTGGTACTTCACTACATGCATTCATTAGTGATGCATTGAAATGGAAGACAGAGAGATTATGAGGGAGTTGGAAGGACGAGAATGGACATGTATTGACTACATGCAAGGTGTGTAGGTGAGGGTGATTTGGTCATTTTGATGCTAGTATACAAACGAGTATCACATGGGGTTTGGTTTGGGAGTGAGAGTGTAGAGTGTGATGATGTACTATTTGACATTGACCTTGACCTTATGTTAACATGGAAAAAACAAGACACCTTTGTGGGTTGTGCTGTGGGCTTGTGGGGATGTAAGAATAGACAAATTTAGAAAAGTGTAACAAGGGTAGCTTTGTTTCTAAATTTAACTTTACCAACTCAAGCATTAAGATGCTACTACTTATTTTGTCATTTTCAATCTCTTTTTAATCGGTAAATTTATGTGAAATTTATATAATTTAGTTTAGATTCATTTAATACCGATTAGATACGGTGTTGAGAAACTTCTAAGCATGTGTTGATCTACATGTTGTTCCTTCTTTCGCCAATTGGACAAGGGAATGAGACTTGAGATTTGAAGTAATGGAGCTTGATTCTCGCTGATATTGAGTATATCGCCGATCAATATCGCCGCCTTGCTATCCTCCTTGACTCTAACCAGAATCTTTTCGCTTATGTTGCTCATGTTTTCTCTCTTGTTCATGATGCTCGGTTTGTTTTTTCAAATTCGCACATGAAAGCTATTTGTGACAAAGAAACTTCTTTTCTCAACTCACCTGACACCACCACCGCAACCAATTCAACCTCCACAACCACGACTGTAATTTTGTTTAACCTCCTACAGTCACTGCGGCTACAACAACAACATACTCAACATTTCTGTCATCAGATTCAAGTCAAACATAGTCACAATCACCAACAGAGTAAAAACCCTAGATCATCCAATGAAGTTATGGTAATTGTTGAGAAAAAAACAATGGGTTGACTCATGACAATATCGCGAGCCCATTAGGCCTAGACTTGAGTCTATTAGGGTTAGGCTCAATGAAAACGACGACCCAATTTTCAAAACGGATTATTTCATTAATCGAATTGTGGCAATAAATGCCACAACAACTTCAATCTAAGGGGAGTTTCCCCATTTTATATAAAATTAGGTGGACTCTGTGTGTGTGTGTGTGTATATATATATATATATATATATATATATATATATATATATATATATATATATATATATAGTTTATAAATTTTTAAATAGGTTAATTTTTAATTAAGCAATTGTTCATGATATTTTTTATTTTTTTAAAGAAGTTAAATTTGAAAACAAAACAGGCTCAAATGAAATGAAATGGAGTTAAAGTTATTTTTTCAAATAATTTAAAAATACATGGTTTGTGATGTTAAGTGTATGTAAAAAAAAAAATTGGAGGGGATAAACTAAATCATCATCCAGATCAATTGGATTAATGATAATAAACTCTTATTCAAATTTTGAACTACTTTCAACTGCAAATTAGAATCTGCTTTGAACGGGAAAAATTAGATGGTTCAGTTTTTCAGGAGAAGGGTATGTGTGAAAATGTTGACACTCTGACGCTCAAGTCAATGACTGTTTAAGATGGCAATGTATGAGAATGGATGAAATGTGTGTACCTCCAAGATGAGTGCATATGCATAGATATATAGTAAATGATATGCATAACTGTTTTAGGGGTCCCACTATATTGGTGGAACAAGTCGCAAATATCATGCGAAGTGGTCATTATCCGCTGTCGTTGGTGCATCATAAGGATACAATGGTCCTGTGGTGGCGTCATTTATACGTTGTGGGTGAGGTTCCACGAAGATGTTACGTCTTAGTAATGATAACAAGAATTTACTACTATTATTAGGATGTAAATGGACTTGTTGACTCGGTGGGTCTTTGGCCAGTTTAGAACAGGATCACCGAATGAACAAACAACGAGAAGAAAAACTAGGGATCAAAATTGAAGAAAAATGGCAATGACTCGAAAAAGATGAGTGACATACATGCTCGAAGGAACGCATATTTCAAAATGGGAGAACGAGGGTTGTTAGGGTTTATGAATCTCTTGTTCATTTTGTGAAGAATTTTCACGAATTGATCAATCTTCTTCTTTGTTGAAATCGAATACTTGAATTTTGTTTATCGTGGAAGACGGTTGGCACCGAGTCACTAAGCAAGTGAGCGATAAACTCAGCAACGATAAATAGTACCGAGATGTCTCTCCGAGCAAGGTTGTCAAAATCGAATTTTTATCTTAACTCGTTTTGAATAAGTAAACTCGACACGTAAACTCGTTACCGAAAATTAAAATAATATTAATATATTATTTATATGACACTAGCATCTTGACGGGCACCCGTGCTCGTCAATCCGTCTTTTTTGTTTTGTTATCATTCTATGGCCATTATCGTAAATAGTGGTTTATTTTAAATTGGGTTACGTGTATATATATATATATATATATATATGCGGTTATCTAGCTCCAATAAAAATATGTTTGTTAATTTTTTTTATAAGAATATGTTTGTTAATTAATTGATAACTACTAAACCTCTTTTTTAGCTGTGCTTAATTATTAAGAAAGAAAAGAAAACTGAAAATAAACTTTTGCGTAGAAGTTACTTTTCAACAAATACAAATATTTGAATAAAGTGAAAGGTGAAAATGACAATAAATTACTAATACTTACTAATCTATAAATTACTTAAATTATTTTACTAATATATAAGAAGAATACCCCTTTTGGTGTAGACTTTTTTAATGTCACTTTTACCCTTCAATTTAATCAAATAATATTTGTATTTGTTGAAAAATAACTTTTACACAAAAGTTTATTTTTAGTTTTATTTTCTTCTTAAGAATTAAGCACAACTAAAAAAGGGGTTTAGTACTATATATCAATTAATTAACAAACATATTCTTATAAAAAAAAGATCAACAAACATATTTTTATTGGAACTGAATAACTGCATATATATATATATATACACGATACCCAATTTAAAATAAACCCTATTTACGATAACATGCACAAAATGATAACAAAACAAAAAAGACGGATTGACGGGTGCCCATCAAGACGCCAGTAGATATAGATTAAGAAAGAAAAGATTTTTTTTTTGACTAAGAAAAAAAATTGAAACTAACTTTTGTGTGAAAGTTTTTTTTCAACAAACACATACAAATTACCTTTTTTTTGTTGTGCTTAGTTATTATTAAGAATAAAAAAGATATTTTATTTTTTGACTAAGAATAAAATACAACTGAAAACTAACTTTTATATGGAAGATATTTTTTAACAAACATATATATATATATATATATATATACAAATATTTAAATAAAGTGAAGGATAAAAGTGACAATAAAAAAATATCTACACGAAAGAGAATATTATCTTTATATATTGGTATAGATATATACCAAAAGTAAATGAAACAAAAATTTATCAATAAGTTAAAAACGAAAGGAAATAAAAAAATGATTTAATTTGTATGTATCGATTGTGTAAAATAATTTTATACTGTCAACCAATGACAACCATGTATTTCGCCACATCACCCCACTTTCTTCATATGACATAAAAATTGATAGTTTTTTATTGAATGACCGTGTAAAATTATTTTACACCGTCAATGTATATAAATTAAACTCATAAAAAAAAAATGAAAAGTTTGTCAAAAAGTAAAAAGTAAAGAGAATTTGGACAAACACATTTTCTGCTCCCACCCAAATTCCAAATCCCAAATTCACATAAAACTCGCAACAATACTCTGAGAGACAATTTTTAGTACTATTTATCGTTACCGAGTTTATCGCTCACTCGCTCAATGACTCGGCGCCCACCATCTTCCACAATCAACAAATTTCAAGTCTTCGATTTCAACGAACAAGACGCCGACCAAGGCGTGAAAATTCTTCACAAAATGAACGCGAATTCCATAAACCCTAACAAGCCTCGTTCTCCCATTTCCAAATACGCGTTCCTTCAAGCATGTAAGTCACTCATCAATTTCAATTCCTTTTCATTTTTCTTCAATTTTTATCCCTTTTTTCTCATTGTTCGTTCATTCGTTGATTCTCATCCGCAGTTGCGAGTAGTTCCAAACCTGAATCAAAGTCTATTCCTACTGATCCAATTGATCTCGACGACGACGATGATGATTTAGGTATGTAATGCGTAATTTTGTACCATTCATGCAAAAATATTTCGTACATTTTCAATTGCTTCATTTAACTTTTGTAAATTTCTGTGCAATTTTGAAGATGAAGAAGAAGCTAAGGGCTTACCGGAGAAAGCTGTCAACAAACCTGTAGAGGTTGGCGATGATGATGATGACGATGGTGAAGAGGATGATGACGATGATGATGCTGGTGACGACGATCAAGGCATGAACCCTAATGTATGTTCAATTGATTCGCCATTTCATCATTCTGCTTATAGAGAGATGTCTGGCTATGCTGAGTATGCAGACAGTGATTTTGACTTGAAAGTAATTATTCAGTTCTTATTTTTGTCTTATCTTTTTATTTTCACTTGATCACGTTTTCTTTACTTAGAGGGTTATTGTTTATTACCACTGATTTAATTTTGGCTCAGAATCAGTCATTTGACATGGTTTCCGATGAAGACGATGATAGTGGTGTTGATAGTAGTGAACTGAGTTCATCGTCAAATTCTACTTTTAATCCATCAAAATTTCAAGGTATTTTTGTTATGCTTTAAGATTTTCTAAACGACATTGCAGTGTTCTTATTCATATAGTCAGTAATAAGTCTGGCTTATTTTAAACTGGTTTTCCATTCATGAATTGTTTTTTGTTTGTTGTGATCTAAGGTTGCTTTGAAGACGAGCTAGTGCAGGATGATTCTGCTGCATTTAAAATTGTAAGTGTATTTGTCATGTTTATATGATCAACTTGTAGTACTGTTTCATACCTGCTAATGGCTGTAATCTGTGGACACTATATAAAATCTTTGGTTTCATTATTAAAAAAAATTTATTTGTTCTGCATTATATATCTCTTTTGCTTTATGGGTAAATTGAAGAAAATGTTAATATGACATATTAAACAACAGTGTTTTGTCAGTGGATGTGGTATAGACCAAGAAAGAACGAAAGAAATAATTAAGGTAGGTGGGGAGAAGAAAGAGATGGGGAACACAATAGGCATGAGTGTGTTGTAAATAAAAAAAGATGATTTTTTTCCTCCCCTTTCTAATGTTGTGGAAAATGTGATAGAGTGATGTCCATAATTTCAAAAGTTACATGAATATGGAGCATTTAACTCAGAAGAATTGTAGATAGAAAATAATAAAATTAAATGACCTGAAGGCAGGTGTGATGTTTAGCAATGGATCATTATTCTGCACTTCCTTGCTCTCCCCTTTCTCTTAAATATGTTGGTTTTTTACCCTTTTGGTTCCTGCAATTGGTTTGGTTAGCTTATGTGATCTAATCTGGTATAACTGAGTCACTTCTAAAATAAAGTGTCTGAACAACTAAATTTTAGTTGTATATGTAAGTTGTAGGTTTTCAATTGGAATTATTTTTTATCTTGTACCGAAATATTTTGTGCTCAATCTTGTTCTTTCATGCATTGGAAATATATAACTCCATAGCACAGGGACATGTTATTTTTTAAAATGTTAGATAGCTCTGGTTAACTGTCCTAGTTTCTCTTCTCAATGTGCAGGATGACATAGAGAAGACAGTTGCTATTTTCCCTGATTTTATTCAATACGAGGAGTTATATTCCACCAGTTCTCGGTTAATATTCTCGTGCGGCTCCCTGAGACTTGAAGGCCCAACAAACAATCAAACTGGGAAAACTTTTAAAATTGAATGGGAAACTGAAGATATTATAAAAATTGAATCGTGCTGGTTTGGAAAGGTACATTGCTCATTTATTTACTTTTATATTAATCCCTCAGTGATAAATTTGATTGTCTTCTGTCTGTAGATTGAAACAGCACTGATCAACCTTTTCCTTAAATCAAAAGATTCTGAAGAAGTTGGCATTACAAATGAAAAACCAGGTGCGTCTGCTTTTGAAAATAATATCAGTGATCTTTTTATGTGTCAGTATAGGTCTAATATCCTTGATCTGCTTACTAGTGACACTAGCAGGTATACAGTGTAATCAATTGGTTGGGTATTGTTTGCTAAGTTAATTTGAATAACAGAATAGCAAAAGGAAGAATATTTCTTATGCCCCTGATAGTAATCACAATGTTTCCTGGCTTGCTTGAGATTTTATAGGTTTTAGTTTAGTGTAATTATTAGCTGATTGTGTTTTTGAGAAATCTTACAATAGTTGAAGGATATGTATTGTTGTGGATTTAGCCTCCGGTTCTTGGCTTTTGAAGGCTATAATGAATACATATATTTTCTAGGCCTCTATAGTTTAGATCCATGTTGGTTGCGTAGACGGTGGATGGTGTAAATGTTCAATAGACAATAATCGACCTATTTTTTGTTCCTTATTCAATTATTTTTAAATTTAGGAATGTCTATAGTTACTTTTTCAGTGTTCGACAAATTCCTATATGCGTACAGGATGCTTTGACTTATCACTTTTCATCTGAATTATTGTTAATGCAGGCTTTAAGATATTGAAATTTGCAGTTTATGATTCAGATTGGTCCATGGCAGAAGAGGCTATCAAATTATTCGATATGAGATACACAAATATCTGGAGTACTGTTTTCGAGTAAGAATTTTATTGTTTAAAACACCGGGGTGTAAATATCTTTTGTAAGTGTAGTGATGTTTGCCTTACTACCTAAATCAATGTTTTAAAAACTGGACTGGAGATCAAACTGGTGATAGCTCCGGGTCACGGTTCAACCGCAATCAATCCGGATTACTAATAATTAGCTAAATTAATAATATAAAATAAATATGATCACAAAAAATACAACTTTTTCACTAAGCCCAATACACTAACATAATGAAAAGGAGGCCCATTAAGGTACACACTTTCACTAGCCCAAAATGGTGGCAATGTTAACAGCTTGTGTGCCGCCACAGCTTATGTCATGCACACAAACAGCCTTCCTACATTACTTCTTCCTATTTCAATTTCTGTTTTTTATTTATTTTTTAATTTTTAAGAAATCAAGGTTATGAATAGTAGGATCATGATTTAGAGTTCATTGGGACTGGTTTAGGCAAGCTTCTACCAACAACTATATGCAGATGTGGATCTATCTACCCTTTTATCTCCTGACTTCATCCCCTTCTCTTCCATTGACAAGTTTTTTTGCGAAAATAGTTCTGCAAGTGTCTTTTTTTAGATTGAACGGTTTTCTAAAACCGGTACCGGATCAGCAGTTTTCATCCGGTTTTGACCGATTTCCATCCAGTTTTGACCGATTTTAAGGGGTTTTAGCAGTTTATCTGATCATCGGTTTTTAAGGGCCGACTGGATCGGACTCATTCCCGGTTCCTGGTTCAACCACACATTTATGCTCTCTCTCACACACTCTCTCTCTCTCTCTCTCTCTCTCTCTCTCTCTCTGTGTATGTATACACACAATTTTTTTTAACATACCTTTACTGTGTTGTATCTTGAGTTTTAACAATTTCCTGCATGCTTGTGTCGTGTCGTATCTGCATTGCACTATGTATCTCAGCTTTTTAGATATTAGCTATACCAAAGGTTGTTGTGCAATATTGTAAGGTGTGGATTAATATCATTATTTTATTTCCTTCATGCAGCATTAATACAGATAACTACGGAAATAATTCTGTAATGGGACTGGGTAATTTGTTGTCTCAGAGGCGTTATTTTCCCATGTAAGTCGAACAGACACTTGTTCATCCATTGTTTGATATTTGTTGAACTATAATCTGTGTTACATCGAATGTTATTTGATAATTAACTTTCTCATTTTGATTCCTTGTTATGTTAATTTTAATTTTTTTGCAAAAGGTTATGTTAATTTGTCAGTGCTGCTTGTCTATGTTATTTGCTTTGACTGTTATATGAGCCAGAAATTCTTGAGCCATTTAGCTTGTTTTTTCCTGCCACTCCACGACGCTTTGTTTTCACAGTTAAAACTGTATAACTTCAGTGTTTTTTAGGAAACCTATTTTTGGTAATAGAACATTTTATCAGTGTTTTTTAAGACAGCCTATTTTTGATGCAGTATTGACGAATCATTTGAGGAGGTTATTTATCCAAAGGGGGAACCTGATGCTGTTTCCATTAGTAAGAGAGATGTTGCACTTTTACAGCCAGAGACATTCATCAATGACACTATCATTGATTTTTATATCAAGTAAGTATGATGGAAGATTGTAACTTTCCGATGGATTCCATTGATGATGCTTTGATTCACTCCTATTCGGAAAGTAGTGTTTCCCCTCTTTTGTCTCTCATTCATGCACACAAGCACTCTACAATCTCATCACTTGTACTCCTCTCCACCCTTTAGCTTGAAAGTTTAATTAGTTATTGTTGATAGTGATGCTCAACTATTTGTTCTACCATTTTCTTTTCAAATGAAATAACTCCTTGATGGTTTAGATATGCCTCTTTATTTGAGGCTTCATATGAATTAGCATTTGCTGAATCTGGTGTATCTGTAGGTATTTGAAAAATAAGCTCCCAACTGATGAACAAAAGAGGTTTCACTTTTTCAATAGCTTCTTCTTTCGAAAGCTAGCTGATTTAGATAAAGATCCATCAAGTGCTAATGATGGCAGAGCAGCATTTCAACGTGTACGTAAATGGACAAGGAAAGTGAACCTTTTTGAAAAGGATTATATCTTGATTCCCATAAACTACAGGTAAGAGCCTATAAAAGTATTTTGCTAGCAAATATGGTTTCTGCAGCATCTTTAGAATAATTATTTATGTATCTTCATGACAGTCTTCACTGGAGTTTGATTGTAATTTGTCATCCTGGGGAAGTGTCATGCTCCAAAGGCAAGATATATTTCATTTAAGTTGTTATTTTATGGTTTATTTGGAAGATCTTCATTTTATTGGATTGTCTTGTAGATGAAGAAATTAAAGAATCTTCCAAAGTACCTTGCATCTTGCACCTGGACTCCCTGAAAGGAACTCATAAAGGTCTCAAGAATCTTTTCCAAAGGTAGCTTGCTGATAGCCACGTCTGATATATACTCAATGCCTGTTTTAAACTTTATGATAATTCGGAGGTTCAATAACAAAGATCTATTGCCCTCTTTTTTTCTTTAGATTTTCATTCAGTGCAAAAATTGAAATGCTTTGTTGGTCCAAGTTTTGGCTGTTTAACATATGCATTAAGATGCCAAATAAGGCAGGATATATATGCATGGGATGTATAACTAAATTATATCAACTGATGATAAACTAATTGGTAGTTTTGTAGAGAAACAAATGTACCAACCCCAGGTCATGAGTTTTTTTATTCTTTAGACCGGGCATTGCCTTTTAGTTGGAAAATTATTTTCTCTCTTGAGAATATCTGCTTGAGAGTGTTAGGTTTTCATGTTTGGTACAACAACTCAAAATATTTCCCATCCAACATTTTTGCTCAGCGTTCACTCACTTTCATTCTTGTGGGGTAAGTGGATATGCTCCCATGCTATGGGATAATAGCAACACTTTCTGTTGTCATGTTATCAAAACTGTTGCCATTTCTTTGCTTGTGGTGACCAACAGCCATTGTCCAGCACTGCTGGTTTCCAATTTCCAACTGCCATTAAATGCTACTGGGGATTGACAATGATCAGCAAATTCTGCCACCATCATTGATCACCACTCACCAGAATCCAGCCACTTTTACTCTTCTCCAAAATCTATTCACACTTACAGCCGCCTTCTGCCTCTGCTGTTGCTGATCACCAGAACTCAACTATCCTCTGTTATTCCTAACTGTTGACTTTGGCGAACTCCATCAGACACTAAAATCTTGTCATCTACACCTAACAAAAGTTAAGAGTGGCTGGCTACTTTGGCCACCATGCCAACCTCTGATCAACAGAATCTGGCCAACAACCCGTCAATTATCAATGTTATTCCCAATTATGTTCTTGTCAACCAAACATGCCATTAAAGTCCATATTAAACTAATGGCTACCTTGCAAGTTATTGAGGCATTGACATTGGAAGTTTCATAATCGGTGACCAAACAGTATAAAGCTTGTATTGATATTTTATCTGAAGAACCATGAGCTTAGATGGTTTGACAAGGCTGACCGAGTTATTTCATTGAGCCACCGCACAAAATTATATTAACACAATGTAGTAAAAATGAAAATAAAGTAAAAGCTTTTTTTTTAGTGGATTTCATTTGCTTTCTGTTATCGCAGAGTCTGACAGTTCTTTCTTCTATATATTGTGAAATGACAGCTACCTGTGTGAAGAATGGAAAGAGAGACACTCCAATATGGTGGATGATTTTTCTTCTAAATTTTTACAGTTGCGGTTCATCTCACTAGAGGTAATCTCTCTCCATACGAAACTAACAAATTCAGTTAAAAAATTTATTGACTTCTGTTTTTCCTTCCCTATTTTTTTCAGCTTCCTCAGCAGGAGAACCTATATGATTGCGGTCTGTTTTTGCTTTACTATGTGGAACGATTTCTAGAGGAAGCTCCTATCAAATTTAACCCTTTCAAGATAACAAAGTTCTCCAACTTTGTGAGTGACTTCATATTGGATTAAAACTTGAATCAATGTGATGTAGTCTCATTTTGAATTTTAAATGATATAATAATGTTGAATCTTCATTTTAATTTTATATGTAAGGCAGCATTGTTGTTAGTGGTATGTGGCATCCATGATTCTCTAATCTGATTTTTTCCGATTCCATTACGTGCTATTTTAAATGAGAAAACTTTAGGATAATCACGACAACATGCTTGCTGCTATGGTCCTCTGATTTTCATGGTTTTAGGAAGCAAACTGTAACGGAGGGATAGCAGTGTCCGAATGAGTTGTTGTCACAACCTTGTAAAAGTATTTTACTAGAGAAACCGTATAAGCAATTAATATTGTGCTGTCCAATGCCCTTTTTCTACACCTTGAAATTTTATTTTGGGAATTGTGCATTCGACACCTTGAAATTTTAAAAATTGCCTTTTTCTATATAAAAACTTATCACTTATTTCCTCTTTTGACTTCTTAAGAGTTGAGAAGTCAAAAGAGGAAATAAGTGATAAGAATTTATATAGAAAAAGGCAATTTTTAATGTTTCAAGGTGTCGAATGCACAATTCCCAAGATAAATATTCAAGGTGTAGAATAAGGGCACTTGACAGCATTTCCCAACAATTTAAGCATAGAAGTGCCTTGCAATCTTCAGGAGAAGGGGAGACGGAGGAAATAAGAATGAAATAACCAAGTAAAAGTATGCATTTTATGTACCTTGACTAATTTTATCTTGGGAGTTGTGCATTCAACACCTTGAAATTTTAAAAATTGACTTTTTCTATATAAAAACTTATCACTTATTTCCTCTTTTGACTTCTTAAGAGTACTTGTTACCTTGACCCTAAAATGTTCTACACACTATTGTATTATACTTTTTTACTTGAGCCTGTCGTGTCAGATTGTATCTGGTGCTACTGCTCAATCATATCTTTTATGGATAACTCTAGCTTGCAGTTGAGTCACATTTGAACTTTTCTTTTCATTTTCAGTTGAATGGTAGCTGGTTCCCTCCGGCTGAGGCTTCACTGAAACGATCCCATATACAAAACTTAATTTTTGATATATTTGAAAATAGTTCTTTGCGAGCACCTCCTATTGATTGCAATGGCAAAGGTCCTCTCTCTGAAGTGCCCGGCGTTATGGAGCACAGTGTGGAAGCAGATTTCTCCGGGGATAGCTGTTGTCCTACGTGGCATGGGAATCCTTCAAATGCCTCTACTGAGGCTGATTTTCAGTTCCCAATTGTTTCACCAACAAGAGTTGCACCATATTTAAGAGAACCTGAGAATGTTTTCAAGGACTTGCAAGCCGCAGATGTATCTCCACATTTCAATTCTCGGACGATGCCAGTGTGTCATCGAAATGGATTCTTGTCACCAATAGAGGTATTTTAATCATTTCAGTGATCGATTACTGTGATTATTTCATTGCTATTTATCTGCAGTATATTCCAACTCTTTTGGAATGTGTTTTCCGGTTGTCTACTTGATGTTGTTTAATCTACCTCGAGTGTTTTCAGGTTTTCTACTTGATGTTTATTCTAACTTGAGTGAGAACGTTGCACGATTGAGATCTATTATGTCGTCCTGTGCCATTTTCCCTTTACAAACTTTTCCCAAAACATAAAAGGAAGAGATTGAATGCTGGAAATCAAAGTGCCTCCTATACAAAACTTACTCTCTATGATTTGGAATATAATGAATAGTAACGGGATTAAAAGAATTGATGTACAATCAAACATAGTTTAGCTTAAGAAGTTGCACACTCTTGGGTTGAATGGGATGGCTTGCCCACTCATTCAAGAAGACTACAATATTTAATTTAAATAAATAATAAATATAATGAAATTGTTGGGTATTTTCATTGGTTTGTAATTAGGATATAGCTTGTAATATATTATTTCACAGGGTAGAACCCTTTGCAAAAGAAAAATTCCCAGGGTAGAATGTAAAGTTTAGAGTCCTATCACATGCATTGGAATAGTTCTCAATTTCCTTGTCCCCTCTTTTTTCTTCTCACAAGCAAATTAGTAAGAATAAAGAGAAAGTAAAACGGCTACCCGGTTATTTATCTGGTTAGAGTTTTATTAAATTAATGGGGAACAATATGAAGCAACACACACTAATGTATATATCTTTTGCACACACAAATGTTTCTAGACCCAGCTGCAGAAATTCACATTTCGTTACTCTGATGCAGGAAACTGAAGAGTTTGGTGATGATGAAGTTGCTATCTCAATAGAGAGAGCAAATTCTCAAGTAGGCATTTTGGCATCTGATTTACCATCCACATCATATATAGGTAAAGATCATGGAGCATCAGAAACAACACAGCAGGGATTCTCTGCCGAGGGCCTTTCACATTCAAGAACAACTGCTACTTGGAACAAATTGGATTCAGGTACTCTTGAAGACCAGCTTCTAGAGAAAATTGAAGAGTCTAACATTCCAAACAATATAGTTGTTAAAGATTCTCAAGAGTCAAATGATGGGCATGAGATTCATGTTATTCAAGATTCTCAAGAGTCAAATGGTGGGAATGAGATTCATGTTGTTCAAGATTCTCAAGAGTCATATGACGGGCACAAGATTGATCCATGTGTGAAATCTCAATCCTCATTGCAGGATAATATAAATTCTATGACCTATCAAATACTGGATTTGGCTGATAATACTAGTGTTGAGGATGATAGTCTAGTTGGCAAGAGAGAACCACCAGCATCCGAATCTCCAGAACGAGATGGCAAAAGGCAAAAGCTCATGAATGAAACAGGTGGTTCAAGTCGGCGTTTCACAAGGAGGATGTTAAGGGAGGCATGTGTTTAATCTAATGTCATGTGAATAGTGTTGTTAGCAGCAGCAGCAGAAAATTTTATAGGAAAGTTAAATGTTAATATTTGGATTTGGAAGTATTAACCCGGAACTGAAGACTCAGGCAGAAGAGAAGTATGAGTAGATTTAAGAACTGTGTTGGTACCAACATGTGGCCATTGATTCATGAATCTTTTTATGCGTAAACATATGCTTGAGTTGCCTCGCATCTACAGGATGACGTACAAAAATGTTGATACCTCTTTTTTTGTAGTTTTGGCGGGACTAGCAAACTATAGACATTGCCGCTCAAACTTTTAGTGTAGATATGTCAAGTGTTCCATAGGAAATTGGATTATGTATCACCAGAATGGGTGATTAATCATAGGTCAGTCTTAAGCTCTTTTTGGTAAGTCCAACAAGTTGGCTTATAGTTTATTCATTGGATTGGACAAATTTATCAGCTTGTTTGACCAAAGTAACAGTGTTTGGTAAACAAACTTATATATGTGGTCAAATACATATATTTATCTGAGATGCTACTTAAATTAATGTTTGAGTTTATAGATTTTAGTTTCTTTAAGAAAAAAAAAACCCTCCTTTTTTACCCTTTGAAAGTTTAAAATTAAGGTGAAAAATTTGTCCCAAGATATTTCAGGGCCGGTGATTCTTCACTTCTCTATATTTGTAGTATGTTAGTCTAGCCATTGGATTATTGGAAGAAAAAAAATGATGGCAAAATGTTAACCACTCCCTCGCACAATGCACAATAAATCATACTATGTTTTTATTATTGGATCTTTTTATTTTTGAAAATAAATACCGGATTCTTACGATAGTACATTGAGTTCTTTAGCATAACTTTTTGTTTTGATATTATATATTCTGTTAAGAGTCCTACATTTGATAAAATATGGTATTACAATATGTTATAAGTGGTGTAGTTCACATTTTATAAATCGATTTTGCAAAGGTGCATTTGCCCCAATTCAAATTCTAAGATTTCCATTCAAATTGTATTAGAGAAAAATTACATGTTGTGTAATATGAGACAATTTATGGTCAAAGCCTCTTATGAATTGTAAGTTTGTAAGTGTTAAATAGATATTTCTATTCTACATTTCATATTCTATTATGTTAGTCTACGCACTGATCAGAGGAGTGCCAATGCATACATTGACGCAGCATACTAAAAAATGTAAAATAGAAATATCTATTTAACTCTTACATGAATTATAAAAAAAGCTCTTATGAGCTTATTTTGAGATAACATATTAATGTTATTAATAATAAATAACTTAATATACATGTAAATAGTTTTTTTGTATTTATAAAAAAATTTATCACAGGTTTTAGTCTCTACTAAATTCAAATTTGTTTAATTATTCTTAAACTCTTAAGTCAATGATTTTTTTTAATACATTTTTAGAACATTATAAATATATTCTCCATAAACAAAATAAGCTTAAAATTTGATTTATAGTCCAAATTTTTATTACTCTATTCTTAAATTTTTGACATTTAAAAAAAATCATATTTCATTTATTGTTTTCTTTTTTCAGTAGTCTAGTCACTAAAAATTTCACCTATAAGGTGGATAAGGGATGACCAGAGTTCGAACCCCGACCCTCTCTATGTACTCCCTCCGGACTTTTTTTTAAGCAAAAATTCCTTTTTGCACACTTATTAAGGAGTTGGCTTTTTATCCTAGTTTTATATGTAATTTTCAATGCAATTCCTAAAATGTCTTTTTGTCTATTATGAAATATACTCCTACTTAGATGTAATCATTATTAGTACTACTCCAACATAGATTACTTGTAGAAATGAATAAATGCATGTGTAGGGGTATTGTTGGAAAAAAATATTAATTAGAGTTGAATTTCATGACTTTTGCTTATATTTAGGGCCAAAAAATTTTATTGACTTTTGCTTATAAATAAGGCCGGAGGGAGTATAATGCATTTGTCCCTACCAATTGAGCTAATCTCACGAGACTATTTCATTTATTGCTTTATTCCATATTAAAAAATTCTATTTTTTTACAAAATTTTTATAAATGTTGGCTTGGAAAAAAATCATTAGAATTTGAAAATAATTATATAAATTTAAATTTAGCAGAAATGAAAACCTCATAAATTGTAGTATCTGCACTCCGAGAGAGAGAAAGAAAGAAATGGGAGATTCTTGTTCGGAGAAGACGAAGTCAGAAGCAGTGAAGATAATCGAATCATTCGAAATTCTTCCAAAACTAGTCGTTTTCGATCTCGATTACACTCTCTGGCCATTCTACTGCGAATGCCGATCGAAGCGCGAATCACCTTCTCTTTATCCCCACGCCATGGGAATCTTGTTAGCTCTCAAACACAAAGGAATCGATATTGCAATCGCTTCTCGATCTCCAACCGCAGATATTGCTAAGGCTTTTCTCAATAAATTAGGAATCACTTCATTCTTCGTTGCTCAGGTTTCTGTTCATCAATTCATCTTCTTCAGAGATTATTATTATTATTATTATTATGCAGTTATTGTTGATTTTTTTTTTTTGTTTTGACCTAATTTTTGTTGTTGTTGTTTGATTAGGAAATATATTCGAGTTGGAGTCATAAAACAGATCATTTTCAGAGGATTCATTCAACTACTGGAATTCCGTTTAACTCTATGCTCTTTTTTGATGATGAGAATAGGAATATTCAAGCGGTAATAATTATAATTATAATTATAATGATAGTGTATGTTTGAATTGACGGTGAATTTGACAGAATCACGAGTGGTTTTGGTAGAGTTTGAATGTGTTTATTTCACTTTTAGAAGAGTCAAAATTAATTTTAACTTTTGGAGCTTTTGCCTCTATGATTGATTTTTCACCTTGAATTTTGTCATACTTGGATTGATTTATTTGAACTTATCTGCCGATATAAACATTTGTAAAACTATTTGGTAGAACTTATGTATAAATTGTTTTTAGCTTATTTTTGCAAGCTTATAATAAACAGCTTATAACTTATATAAAATCAGATTGATTTTATTTTATCTTTTATTATAGACATAACTTATATATAAGCGCATATATCATAAACGCTTATGCTATAAGCTACAAAATAAGTTGCTTATTCAGACAGGGTTGTTTAACTCACTTATAGAGTCAATTCATTCAAAACCAATTTTTGTCATTGCATCACTAGGTATTGCACAAGTGATTGTGCGCAATGTGCGTGAGTGTTGTGATTGTGAACTCCTGTAAATGCGAGTACTGAGTTCAATTCTAATTGATAAAAAAATTGTCACTGTAGAACTAAACTTAGTATCACCGTGATTTTGCGAAATTCAAACATGCACTTAATATTTATAGTACCTACTCATATTAATGGAGTACTTTTGTGTATTTTTCGTTTTCCCAACTTAGTGACTGCCACTTAATTTGTTCATACTATTTCATACAGGTCTCTAAAATGGGAGTGACTAGCATTTTGGTTGATAATGGGGTGAATCTTGGAGCCTTATCTCAAGGTCTTACACAGTTTTCTCGTAACTGGAATACATCACAGAAGAACAAGCAGAAATGGCTGTCCAACTATTCTCAGAAGCCAGATACTTCCAACTCTTCCCCATCAAATTCAACGTCCAAGTAAAAATTTTCTCTGGAGTTTATTCAGAATCTAATTGATTGATGAATTTGAATATATGTTGTATAATTGTCATGATAGTCCTTCTTGAATTATAGTCTCAATCAAATTACTAATGGCCTAACGTGTTACCTCTGTGGTGCATGCTGTTGTTGTACTTGACTTGACATCAATGTTACTTTTCTGTTCCTTTTGTCATTTTCTTAACATTGTATTCATCAAAATTAAACTATTTTTTGGTATTATCAAATTTATTTAACATCGAAGGGCTTTATAGTAAATGAAAGAATGATCAAAACCCCTAAAAAACTACATGTTTTCAATTGATGATGATCTCTAAACATAGTGTTAGTTTTGTTGTTTATAGTGATTGCATTGAAGAACCCGAAAGTTGAAGTGTTTGTTGTATGGATCTCAATGAAGATCAATCTCATCCCCTTCATTTAAGCCTCTTCTCGCTACAAAATCTTTGAACCACTTGCCCTTGAAAACATGGCTCTCTGGAGAAGGATATCCGTAGAAAACTAGAGAGTACATGGAGTGACCACATCTCAAATGCTGACTTGAATTTCCTTGTCACGAATTTCGTCATCAACACCCAACACAGGCATGCAACACCAACTTTTCTGCAAATTCTCTACCCAACAAGAGTCTGTGCAAGTTGCTGACATCACTCTCTTTCAAACACCTTTTTGATTTTCAAAGTTCCAAGGGTCATCATGCAATATCAACTTAGTTAAGAAACCCACCTTTTGTCTACTTCACTGCATGTCTTCTTTTTTGCACCATTTGTTGCTTTGTGACCAAGTTTCCTCGTTTTGGTAACAAGGATACATACCTAGGGATAAATGGCTGCAAACATTGGTAAGAGTAAAAGAACAAACATCCGTTGACAAATGTCCAATGTGGGTGTTGGGCAATAGATCAACTTTTCTGTGGGGTTTAAGTTTAATCTCATAAACTTATTTCTGAAAGTTGTGTATGAATAGTGTTGACAGTCATCCATATATCGTGAAGATGTTTATTGAGATTCATACGTCATATTGTTTTTTTGGTTACAGATTCATACGTCATATTAGGATGAGTAAAAAATAAAAAAGTACAATCATACTATTATTATTAGGGGAAAAAATGACAACATAATATATAATGAACTAAGATTGCAACAATACCATATTTTTTTTTATGCAATGCAACAATACCATATACAAAGGAAGCATCGTAATGATACTATTTAAACTTATATATTTTCATAATCTCACTAAATTTTGAAAAAGTTTAGGCATAAAAAGTCTCCACGATCTCACCCACTTAAATATATAATAGATTTTTACTTTTATAAATACTCATCAAACCTTTTTAAATAAGTTTTTACACATAAAATTTCCATATTTTTTTACTCAATTAAAATGAACTACTTTTTTTATAAAGCAAATAAAAAATGCTAATAACTTTAATTTTTATTTCTCAAAGATATATCAAACAATTATTTATTTATGTAAAAATTTGTTGAGATAATCTATATATATTTCATTCAACAATAAGTTTTATAAAATATATATGAAAAAACTATTGAGCAGACATATTCCCTTCTTTTTTTCTTCATATATTTCATTCTATACAATACCATCAATGCAAACATATTGGTAATTTTATTTACTTTGTATTCACCAACATTATACATTTTTTTATACTAAAAATTGTAGTCGCTGCATAAAATATGAATGAATTCAATCATTTAACGTGTTATGTTATTAGTATAATACAAACTGTGGCAAGGAGAGTGATTTGTCATACGTAAGGTCCCGTAATTATAGGATTTGAATTCTCTACATTTGATTTTCCTAAATTCATCTGCATTCAAGGAAAAATTAACTATTAATTCACCCTGCTTTCTCTAATCAATACTCATTTCTATCTTTTCTTTTCTGTTCCTTTTGACATAGTTATTTTTTTACTTTGTATTTACTAAAATTAAACAGCCTTAATAGTATTATCAAATTTACGTAGAGCAATAATAATAATGATAATGCAACTACTGCTCAAAATATAAAAGAATTCAATTATTGACTAGACTTGGAGTACATAGACCAAGAATCAGAAAAAAATTTCCCACATAGTTAGCATTCAACTAATCAAACATCTCCGACGTGTGTCGGTTTCAATTAGTGAAACAACAAAATACATGAGCAGATGTAAGGTGTTCAAAGTTCCTGGTATAGTTTCAGCTTGCTTGAGAAACAACCAAAACCTGCAAGTTCATAGGATAAATTTTCAGATGCCTTATCAAGGGAAACAACAGTATAGCCCTAAGTGAAACTAGTTCCAAAATCAACTGTTTGCAATCCTTAACAAAATATCAACATTTTACACAAAACAGTTTTGGGTATTATATGAAATTCTGAATGTGCGAAGAAATGACAATTTCTACTAATCTGTGAAGTTAGCACACAGTTTCTTGTTGTCTAAGAAATTGTCATTAATTTACAGGTTAGTAAATGGGTCTGCAGTTCTTGACAAGATTACACGCAAAAGGGTTTGCTAAGAGAAAACAATGGCATACGAGGCTTAGAAAAATCATTATTATGTGGTTCCTATAGCATGGCTTATTCACTACCTCCATTTTAAAATCGTCTTGAGACATATTCTTCCTCAAAAGATGCTAGTTTTTGGAAAACAGTTTGCATATACAACTAAAGGCATAAACAATTAAACACAACAGTAAGAAGCGGTACTTATTTATAAAATTGTATACCTTGTGGTATTTGCTTCAGCAACAACACGGATTTCTTCTCTGGTCTACATATGCAAACTGTTAACCTCTCTCAATGGCAATCGCTCATCAAAATTTTCTTCAATTTTTTTATTTGTGGGAGGAAAAAGAAGACCATTTGCACTATTTTGAGCAGAACCATGTATCTTATCACAAACTAATGAATCCATAGAAGTATCCAAGATACTTCCTAGCCTCTCCACCAACTCTGTATCCGCAGACAAATCTCCAAGTTTGTCATAGAGGTATTCTATATGTGCCAACATCTCTTCCCTTTCTGTCGATAATTTCGTGATGTCTTGAACCAAATTTCCTTTCTCAAACTCGATCCCTGCAATTATCTGTTCCGCCTTCTGCTTTTCATTTGTCAACTTCTTGGTTTCAAACGCCATGGCTTCCAATGATGTTTGAAACTGTTTAGTTTCACGTTTTAAATGCGAACATGATTCTTCAGTGTGTGCCAAATTCTCAAGCAAACAGTTAATTTCAAATTCCAATTTCATCACTCTAGTGTTCTTCTCTTCCATTTCTAGCTTTGTCAGGTATTCTGCATTCTTCAAAGCCTCGGTAAGCATGCTAACCTCAACCAACTTTTCCACTTGTTTTGAAAAAGAGAAACACAGTGCATCCAATAAATCTTGTTCTGATGATTTAGCTAGCTCCTGATAGTGTTTTGTAGTTTGATCTTTTTCACCTTTAATCTTCCAAAGAAGATCTTCTACCTGCTCAAGGGCTTTTTTTGCATCCAGTTGCGAAAGAACTGCATCTTCTAATTCTTTTTTCATGGACTCTTGCTTCAGGTTCGCAATGGTTATATCTTTCTGAAGACCTTTTATGCAACAATCCTTCTCCATTATTGCTTCGACTAGTTCATCTTTCTCTTGTTTAAACCTCTCTGCTTCCTTTGTTTTCTCTGCATTGCAGGATTCCAGTAAAGCTACCTGCAGTTGAAGGTCTTCAGTTTCCCTCTCCTGATCCTTGACAATGCAGAGAAGGTTTTTGTTCTCCTGCATAAAGGCTTGCTCATTCTCAATCCGTGACAGAAGAGAAGTTTCCATCTCTTTACAGGTTCCCTGAATTTCTTCGTAGGAAACTTTAAGAGTTTCAGCAGTGGACTTCCATTTCTGCATTTCACAATCTAATCGAGATAGTTCATCATTTTTACTGGTCATTTCATTTTTTAGCATTTCTAGAGCCTCAAATGCAACATTTCTTTCATGATTTAGTGTGTTTTCCATCTTCAAGAGTTGCTCTTTCAATACGAGTTGACCTGCAGATGACTCCTCAAGCAATTTCTTCTGCTGTTCAAGTTCTTCCTCCAACAGAAATTGTTGCTGTGCCAGAGTTTTTAGAGATTTGTCTTTCACTTGCAATTGGTCAGTAAAATTTATAATCATATCTTCATTATCTTTGACACAAACTTCTTTAACAGTTTCTGTACCGAACGATTTGTAGTAAGCCTCAGCAACTACTGATTTAAAGATCAACAGTTCAATCTGATTCTCTAGGATGGCACAAGAACAATTTTCCAATTCCATCTGAAGCTCCCTAATTTCTTGTTCTTTTTTGGTCAGTGCAGATTTGCAACCAATAATATCTGCTTCCACCTTTGCTATCTGATCAACCCATTGGGATTCTTTAGACTTGAGAATTGCAGAACAGTTTTTATGAACCTCCTCCAACTTTCTTAGCTTGTTGCGAATATTTGATGTCATAGAATTCCCTCTGGCATCACGTATTTGAGCTTCTCTAAATTCTTTAAGTGAATCTCCCAATTCCTGATTATCTTGTTCAAGGTAAACAATTTTCCTTTCCAATTCTTTCACAAGAGTCTCTTTCTCTCCCAGTGAGTTTCTTAGTTCAGCTATTTCCTCATTCCTCAAAACTGTCAATCGTTGTATCTCAGACTTCTTTTCTTCACACTTGCCATAAACATCCTCAAAGCTAGTCTTGAACTCGGATATCTCCGCCTCCAAGAGTTTCCTCTTGCTTTCTTCGCAAGCCAATGCATGGTTACACATTTCAAAACGAGATTGAAGACCCTCCAAAGTTCTTGTCTGAGAATCCAAACTGGTCTGCAAGGAAGATATTTCGCTGATCAGTGAAGATCTCTCTGTTTCCCACTCCTCCTTGCTCGATCTGAACTGAACTTTAAGCTGTTGGTAAGCTTCTTCGAGATGTTTAAACTGTTCATTTCTCCATTTAATTTTATCTTGCACTGTGATATTTTCTTCCTCCAATTGCATTATCACATCCTCTTTCAATCTCAGTGTCTCCGCTTGCCTAGCTCTCTCCTCGGCTTCGATATACTTCTTCTCTGTAGCCAATAGTAGCGCCTTGAGGCGTTCAATTTCCTCACTGCTAGCAGAAACATTCTTCTCCAAATACCCGTTTCTAGCAGTAATTTCATCCAAAGCCAAAACCAACTCACTATTACTTCCCTCCAATTTTGACACCTTCTCAGCAAACCTAGCTTGAATCTTGTTATTCTCTAAACTCAATTGCACAATGTGTTTTTCTTTTTCATTCAAACTTGACTTGAGATCCTCATTAATTCTCTTCAGTTCATAAATCTCCTCTGACTTCAAATCAAGCTCGCACGCTCGTTTCTCAGCCAGCTTCGTAATTTCTTGAAATTGCACACCGCGATCATTCCTCAAACTCTCGATGTGTTCTGTTTTGACTCGGCATTCTGCCTTAAGCTTCTCGAGTTCTGCTTTTACATCATCCAACTCTGCGTGCACCGTATCCTCCATTATTTAATCTGTCCCTAAAACACATACAGATCAACATTGTTCAAATCCGGCGAACAAGAAAATAGTTAAAAAGCTAACAAACAAGTACTAATAATTCCTAACATATTTCTATCCATATACACACAAAATTAATACGGATTTGAGATCTTATGAGTTACAGAGTCATTAATTAATTAACCCTAATTAATTGAAGAATTACAAAATTAAATTAGATTTGTTTACGTGAAAACTATATATAAGTTGAAAAAATAGATCTAATGAATGAACATAAATTGATGCGTAACGGTAAGAAATGACAATAATGATGATTATAATAATGATGAAAAATTGTTGTTAATTAATTAAAACGGATCTGAGAAGTGCATTGTAAGAGAAGAGAGAGAGAAATGAGGAAGGAGTGTTACCTGTGTTGTTGGTTGTTGCTGAAAATTGAAACTGAAATCGAAGATTGTGAGTTAGAGAGAGCGTCGAGGACGCGGTCTTTAGTTTTCAAATTTCGGGAGTAGAGTGAGATGAGAGGGAAACACGCCTGACTACTAAAGCCATTTATGAATTTTTGTTCAAAATTCCCTTATTTAAAAATTAAATTTTCAAATTTTTTTATAGTACAATCGAACTTATATAATCTCCTCTCATCGATTTCCATCGTACAAAAATTTATTTAAAAATAAGTGAAAATTGTTTTGTTACAATTTGTTTCATCTAGTTTATGAAATAATTTTATTATAAAAATATAGCTCACAAAAATTTTATGAACTACATTTAAAAAAAAAATAGTTATAAGGTATTTTTTTTCAAAAAATTCATTTACTTTTTTTTGACAGAAAAATTCATTTATTTATTTATTTAGAAAAACACAATTTACACATTTTTTATTTATTTTAAAATTATTTTTTTAATTTTAAAATGTCACATAAATAATTTTTAGTCAAAAAAGTCAACGAGTGACAAACAAATGCAAAAATGGTTAAACTTGAGGGTAAAAATCGAACAATTCAAACTTAAAGAATCAAAATTCAATAATTGTGAAACTTAGGAGTTAAAATTGCATTAAAGCCTATTATTTATTGGCTTAAATATGTTAACAATTCCAATAATTATATATAAACTGTTTTGGTTATGGTCATTGGCCCCAAGGCATATGCTAGAGTTGTCTCCACTTATAAATTTATGTTTAGATTTTATCTCATTTGGTGTGAGATTTTTAACACAATTACACAAAAATATGAAGCATGATCTGAGTGGCTCGATAGCAACCTAATGATAAAATATGGTCAAAGTTCTTGATTTGAATTTAATACCATAGTTTTTTATATTTTGTTCAACCCATCTTTATAAAAATCCACTTTTTCTTACAAAATTATAAAACAGGTGAGAATTGTTTACTTTTAGAAACTTATGTTCGGTTTCAATAGTATATATTTATTTCCACATACCTCCATACTATCTCTTTAGGATTTATCAATGAAATAATTATGATGATTCAGCTTTCTAAGTGTGTGTTTGGTTTAGCTTTAGATAAAATTGATTTTGATAAAATTAATTATGGTAGAATTGATTTTATTAGAATTGATTTTAGCATAATTGATTTATGTTTGGATACAGTTATGTAAAAGTGAGTTAAACAATAAATTTCAGTGTAAAAATTATATTTAAAGCCATAAGCTACAAATCATAGCTTCAAGCAGAATCAATTCTGGAGGCAGAATCAATTCTGCTTTAAAGTAACCAAACATCTAAAATCAATTATACACCTCTAGAATTGCTTTTGGCTCTTCCAAAAGCTAAACCAAACACACACTAAGAAATCAAGGCGCCTTCTAGGGTGGGAAAGGGCCCTAGGTCTCCTATGATGGGAAAAATAATATTATCCATTAGATTACTATAGATCATCCTAGACTATTATGGAGTTGCTACATTATATAATTTTATTTTTCTTTTTTGGTACAAACATTATATAATTTTTTTTATTATGTTTATTTTAATTTATCTTTATTTCTATTGTCTCTTTCCACCAACATTTCACCACTACTTTCTTACACAATGATCCATCCATCTATCTTCAGATTTGGTTTTCTATATATCAAATTTCATCTTTTTACTTTGTGGGTTGTTTAGAATTTCTTCTTCTTTTTCTTTTATGGGTTGTTTGTAGGGAGAGAAAACAGTAATAGTTGTTATATATGATTGTAAAAAGAGAAAATGATAGAAAAGCACAATGAAGAAACTTTGTTCTTCTTGAGAAATAGCTCAACAAAGAGAAAAAAAAAATCATTGATTTTCTTTCTATTATAATTTATTAATGTTTATCTTACAAAATCTGTAATCAAATGAATTGATTTCTTCTTATTTTCTTAAAAATTATTTTAACACTACATTTTTTTTCCTATTTTTAGGTGGATTTTTTTTTTTGTTGTAATTTTTTTTGGGTGAACTATGAAGCTTGAGTTTTATAGATTCTTCTGCATATGATGGATTCTTCTTTATTGGTTTCATAATTAAATTATATATTTTTTAGGTTTGTTGGATTCTTCTTCCCGAATTCATGTTGTCGGTAGCAAATTAATGGACTGCTAAACCAATAATGTTTCAATTAGTAAGAAAAAAATTGACAAAGAGGGTGGAATTGAAATATAAGTGTCTCAAATGAAAAATTTACAAATTTTAAGAAATACAAAAAGTGTGAATCACCATTTAAACAAAATCATTGAAAGTTTTGATTTTAACCTACAAAATAAAATATATTCAACAAAAAATACATAGAGAAAAAAAAACTTTAAACTATGTTAATCTGAATTTGTACTAATTTTTTTTTTTTTTGAAAGGAATTTGTACTAATTTTTTAGCTAGAAGGTAGATAAAGACAATAACCAGAAGGTGAGTGGAAGAGAAGAAGAAGATAAGAAAAGTTTTTTTTTTTTATAAGCATAAGAAAAATTATTTGAATGTGTGTGGTACATCATAAGTATTTGTGGGCTGTCATAATCCAACCATAAAATACACTCACCCACCATAGGAGACCTAGAGTACTTACCCACCCTAGCCTTGGCCAGAAATCAAACTTCAGAACCAAGTGCAAAGATTACTTACTAATGTGCAATATGCACGCCTTAATCTTCCCAATCTAGAAGGCATAAAATAGGCAATGTAGACAATATTCAACTAAATCAATGCATGCATGTATAACTTTGCTCATGGGATGGATGATACACATCTATCTAGTAATAATTATAATTATTCTGTTCACAAATCTCTCACAAGTGACCACATTAATATTCTCATCCTCAACATTATCATCATTATCTAAACTCTCTAAAATGTGACATTCTGCCTAATTCTTCAACTTCATCCATAACATGATCTAGTTTTGCCATCATCTCCACAAGCAAAGAAGTGAAAGCAGCAAAGGGCAGTGCTTCTAAAAACTCAATGCTAGTGATCAGACTCATAGTCTTACTAAGTTGTGGCCTCAAAACCTTCTTGTGTCCATGTCCTTCTAATGTTTGTTCTCGCATGTGCTCTTTCGATTTACTTTCCAATCGGAGAACCTAATCACTTTTAATACCAGATAATAATGTGATTCTAGTGTCTTCATCAAGCTTGTCATGAATCATGTGTTAAATAGTATATATCCAAGCATGAAAAAAGGACGTTACATTTTGTATTAGAGCTTATTCCAATACTTGTGAAGGCGCTATGCTAACCAAATAGAATATTAATGTAGACTATTGCATTTCATGTTTAACTACTTGACAAAAATGAGACCGATATCCCTATGTAATGTGCTCTACAAAATGGTCTCCAAGCTGTTGTCAAATAGGTTGAAGGGATGTATTGAGAAATATGCATTGGAGGAACAGTCTGCTTTTATTGAAGGACAATCCATCTTAGATAATGCACTAATCCAATAGAGGCAATCCATGTCCATAAAAGGAAGACAAGGGGATCAAAAGGTGAACTTGCTCTTAAAATTGACATTAGCAAGGCATGAGGTTGAGGATCAGGTTGATGTTGAGGTTCGGGAGGAAGATTACCCAAACCCTATTTTGAAGGAGGTAGATTGGGGCTTCTAGTGTGGTATGCTTAAGAGAATGAAGTTTGCTAATGAGGGGATACACTGGATGATGCTATGTGTTAGTTCTGTTAACTATTCAGTTTTGGTGAATTATGAAAAAGTAGAGCTTATTTATCCGGGGAGGGGGTTAAGGCAGGGAGACCGACCATCTCCCGGACTTGGATCTTCTCCTCCTCTTTATTCTCTCCATCTATCTCCTTCTAAAAATGTATCTATCTCTCTCTTAATCTTCTCTTTCTTTATATTTTTTATTATTTTTTTCTCTTTCTTAATTTCTCTCAAAAATTTTAGAGACAGAAAGAAACAAATGTTAGAAGGAGAAAGATGGAGAGAATAAAGAGAAGGAGATGATTCAATGTCTAAAAGGACACGGGGTGAATAATTTGGATCCTCTTTCTTACAATTTGACGCTTTTACTTATATTCACAATTTTACTTATATTGCCAATCATCATGTTTTTCAATCTACTATTTCATCTTTAATCACATCCGTTTGATTAATCATACGGTTGATATAATTACTGTAGACACAATTGCAGACAACTTTACAGCTGAGGATCCGGATCGCGGATGGAATATTACATATATTTTACATGGACAAAAAATGCAAAAAGTAAATCATTTTGATGTGACAAATTCTATCAAGAGGAGGTCGCTTCCGTCTAATGCTTACTCAAATACCTATTATATCTAATTTAACGACAAATAGTGAGGTAGTAAGGATTACAATTTTTTAAAAAAATGGTAACAACTAACAAGGATATAGACGATGGAGATTTTCACTATGTCACATTAATCTAAAGTTGAAAGAAAGACATTTCAAATATTAATAGTACCTTTACATATTTACACAAAATATGCCAATTGTGCCCTTTAATGAATGTAATTCAATCGTTTCATATAAAAACAAACAATATAGTAACCAAAACTAACATAGACATTCATAAGTTTTAATGCTGTCTTATGCCCTTTACTATGTAATTCGACAATTACAACCCTACTTTCAAACGCTTTAAACATGTTCTGTCACAAGCAGCTGCTCAAGTTCTTCTCTACGTCGTTCCAACTCCTGTCAAGTTTCAAAGGAGTAATTAAACTGTTGGTATAATCTTTTCTAATATTGGATTAACCAAGATAAAAGTTACTGAGAGATAAAATAATATGAAATTTGTCACTTAAGAACGAATACATAAACAAGCATAGTGATGTTGCAATCCCATTACATGTCTAAACTCTAACCATTCTAAAAGAACTGAACCTTCAATATTCAAAGTTTATTTGAATAACTGGTAGGTATAGTTCTATTCATATACCAATGTTTTCAAATACATACAACAATAATCATAATACAATTCCCTAATCTTTAATTCTTTTTAAAACTTTGATTCGAAACAATAAAAAAATATGGGTTAGAGTCATTGGTTTTAGGTTTATAAATTATAGGTTAAGGAAAATGTTCCAACAATTAATAAATTGCAAGCAATTGGTGCAATGTTATGTCATTGGAACCAAGGGAGACAGAGAACTAAACACATGCACACATGGAATGCAATCAGAATAAATAATAACATATTAATATAAGCATATCACCTCAAGATCCTTGGCTGCTTGCTCTCTAGTGATCTCCTTCTTTTGGAGATGACGTTTTAGAAAACCGACGCAAAGGATTCCCTTCAACATAAAAAATAAAAGAATAATTTAATAGAACATGGTATAAACTCTGACCGAGGATATATCACACAAGAGACGTGAAATATAATGCAAACCATGCAGTATGCAAATTAAAAGTTAAAACATTTCAGAACATCTCAAAGTGATAATGGAAATATTAAAATACCGGCAAGGACAACATTCAAAGCTCAATAATGTGAAAAATCAATGGAAAAAGTTTAGATTATAAAATGAATATAATTTGCACATAAAAGTACAAACATCATATTGTTTAGAAGCTGCTATTTAGATCATCATTGGACTAACAGTTTGTCAGGTAGTATTAACAAACCAGGATTTTGGGAAAAAGGCGTAATAGAAAAACTTTTGAATTGGGACTATAGTTTGTCTGTTCAATAATCTTACCGAGAAAATGTAAACTACGCCACAAGAAAGAAGCAAATAGCAGGCAATGTTTTGAAGAAGAACAAGATCTTGTCGATTCCCACTATAGTCAGGGAAAGCCCTGGTCATCACTGCCACACTGTAGAAAAGAAAAACCAAAGTTCAGATGAAAACCAAACTACAACTAATGTTTACGCATCATCGCGTAAACAAAAGGGTCATGCAATTCTTCACCTCACACCCAAACATTATAGGCGTGTGTTTGATCTTACCATGTAAACTGTCAGAATTGGTTTTGCAACTATCATATATGATTTTAGACTAAACCGTGAATTTAGAATCTAAACTATCATTTCTCTCCAATTAAATCTCTAAAGTATATAAATTGAAATAATAAATGGTCCTTAAATATATAAAATATGTCACTTTAGTCTTTCCTCTCAATATGCTTGCTAGGTACTAATGGGACAGATTTTCATATACTTTAAAGACTAAAACAATATATTTCAATTTCATATGCTTTAGAGGCTATTTGTTATTTTTATATATAGATTTAGAGACTTAGTTGGGAAGAAAGTGACATTTCAAGGACTAAATTGAGAGTTTCTTCCTTAACTTTCATATGATATCAAACAACAGACTTGCTTTGAGAACTATGAAGCGCATACTCCAATACAAACACCAGATACGACATGGACACCACGACAGAGGGTAATATCTAGTATATAGGACACGCCGGCATGGGATATATGATTGTGTATATAACAACGAACATGACAATTCTAAATACACGATTAAGATTAATATATTAACCTTTTAAAAATAAAGTTGTGGTAATGATAATACCCTAAAAAGGAATACTAACAGTAATCATTTACAATGCAATTCTTGCATAAATAATCATAAGATTTAAAGATATCATGTGTAAAAACACAAAAAAATAAATAAAATCATTTCACCTCAAACACGAATTTAAACAAATCAATTCTATTTAAAACGATGGTTATTAATCAAACTCTAATCCAAATCACACAATAATAATTACATAAAACTGTAATGAATTAAGAATTGAGTTAGCATAACAGAGAAAATAAATAGAAAACATTTCAGAAAGCAAAGAAACGTACAATATCTGCAGCATACCCCTCGCTGCCCAATACTCCAAAACCTGAAAACGCAATGCAATTGAATCAAATAAAAATATAGAAAAATCAAATCAATCATTGATTCAATTGAACAATGAAGGAACGTAATTAACCTGCCAGAACTTAATGATGAAACTCCATTCAGTTTCAGCCAATACCGCAAAAACCGCAATCACAACAGCGTAACAACGAAATATTCCATCGAAAATCTAAAAAAAAAATAAAAAAAAAAATCAAATCATAAAATTAAAAAGAAATTATAGAAAGAGGAAAAGAAATGATAGATACGGTGTTTTGATTTCGGAAAGAGCGAACGGCGGAGAGGACATTGACGGCGATGCAGAGAATTAAAGCTAAAGATGTGATTAAACTGAAACATCTACAGACTATGAGGAAAGGATCTGCTCTTCGTGGAACTCGTCTTGTGTTGTTGTTGCTCGTAGAACTCGTAGGGAGTAAAACTACAGCCTCGTTTTCTTCATCCCCTTCTCTAGGCATTTTCACACAACTAACTAACTAACGGAATGGAAGGTAGAAGAAGAAGAAGAAACAATAAATTAGATACTATTTTCTATGTTGCTAATGCTAACTTTCTTAGTTGGGTATGTGTCATTGTTTGGAATTAATTCATTAATTTATTTTGTTTGCTCTTCAAATTTTTTTTAATTAAGTATAAATTAATTTTACACTAACATCAAATATAATTTAAACAATTTTTTATGTCATATAACAAAAATAGAAATAGTGATTTGACAAAATATATGTTATTGAATTGACGAGATATATGTTATTGAATGATAAATATAAAATTATTTTATATTATCGATATATATTTATTATATTTTCTCCTTTTCTTTTTATATGAAAAATATATTTAACTATGCTTTATCATTTTTATCAAAGAAAGTTTATGTGAACCGGGTTAGAAGAACATATCCGTGTGTGTATGGCTTGAGTTGAATTTAACCAAACTTAATATTGTGTAAAAAAATAAAAATCAATCTTAATATCAAAAGTAATAACATGTGTTTTAGTTTCAGTTTGACGAGTTTGGTTAAAATGCAGATTGAACTAATTTGATAGTTGCGTTTATGAGTTTATTTGTATTCGTAAACTCTCCTACTAAAAACTTACATGTACATGTCAACGGTTTTATTGAAAGTTATTATGATATATCTTTAAATTTATATACGTATAAACGAAGATTTTATGTTCGATTGAGAGAGAGTTAAACTAGTATTTTGTGTTATGAGCCAATTTCTTTCTTTTTTGAAAAGTCTACGAGCCAATTTCTTTCTATTATGTCTTAAACTCGTAATTTTTTTAACTATAATTAAAATTCATTTATCATATTTTTTACCTGAATTTAAATTTAAAATCAAACAGTTGTGTATTCATTTATCCCTTAGCATGTACTAGTAGATATAAAAGAATAAAACTTTAGCTCTTTTATTTTCTTCTTTCATGTCGGCACAGCACACACATACTTTGCTTTGATCCTACAAAGTACAGTAGGATTCTTTCTTCACCTACCATTCAATCGGGCTGGCATGGCAAGTGGCAGCTAGAGAATGGAATCTAAAACCAGGAGAAGGAAAAGGACACATGTATCTCAATAAAGAAGATTTCTCTTCCCATCCCCGGATTCTTTTTCACCCCCGAAATTTATTTTTACCTCTTAATTTAACCTTCAAAATTTTGGTTTTCACGTACCGAAGTTTTTTGATAGTGAAAAATATGTGTTTTCAATCGTTTAAAACTTCGGTACGCATGTACCGAACTCTTTTTTCAAGGGTGAAAACGGAAACCCGAGGGGTAAAAAAGAAACACGGAGGGTGGGAAGAGAAATCTTCAAGGCTGGCTCCAATTGCCACATATAACTATCCTTTTGTGATTATTTATTCACTGTGACATTTTAACTCTTTGACACATTGCCATTTGCAGGTGATACCTGACTGTGATCTTTTGTTTTACTCGTATAGATTAGATTATACTACAAGGAATAAAAGACACCTTAAATTAATCTATGATTTCTTACATAATAAATAAAATCTTATTTTAAATTATTTGGTTTTTGTGTTAATCTTATTGTCTATATGAAATGGTTGTGATAATTTTGAGTTAGATCAATGGGTATGTAAAGTTCGATTAGTTTTTAAAAATTTATCTCATAAAAATTTTTAAACTATTTTTTCCTAACAACATTATTTTATAAAATACGTACAACAAAAATAAATATTTTAATAAATAATTTTCCTGCAAAGCCCTCTTGAACACTTGTGCACCTTCATAGTCTAGTCCAAAGGACCAACTGTGTGGTATTTTCTCCAGAGACCATGTACAATAGAAAAAACATTCAACACTCATTTTTTTTCTTTTTATTTTTTACACTCCACGTCATCTTTTCTTTTTTTCATCTAATAATTCAATATTCATTCAACTTTTATATTCTCTAATGATTTTTCATTCATTACCCTACCCCATCATTTTTTTATTTCATATTCTTATTTCAATTTATATTTTTGTTTTTATGATTACATAAAATTACAATTATTGATTAAAATTATACGATACAAATCATTGATTAAAATTTAATTAAAATTATCGATTACCATTATAATAAAAACAAAATTTATTTAAATAATTATACGATACAATCATCTTAACTTAATTTAAAATACAACACACAAGAAAAATAATTAGTACGCTACAAATAATTTAAAATAGTGAAAAATTTATGCAAACTTAATTTAACGTAATTAACTTAATTTTACTCTATTGAATCTTAACTTAATTTAACGTAATTAGTGAAAAATAGCTTAAGATAGTTAAAATTTTGGTTTTTTTTTCTCTGTCCAAATCAAATAAACCAAAATCATGAATTTTGGTAAAAAAAATAAAATAAAATAAATTTACAATGAAATAATTGAGTTCAAAGTAATAATTGGATAAAAATCTGAACAGCCAATAAAAACAGGACAAGTGTCCTTCTCTTAATGTTTCAACATAGTTGAATACTTTCCACTCGTCTTTTCTCCACCTCATTTTCAACAGCACCATTGGACACTTCATTTGTGTTGAAGCTCTCATTCAATATAGCATTCAACTTCTATTGTACATGGTCTTATATGAATGTATGACATTTTTTGTTACTCTGTTTGTACAGAACTTTTCAGCATGATTAATATGCATTTCATTTATACTACATATCAAACGTCCATGGTGTTGTAACTGTTAGTGTTCACTATTCGATCTAAACATTTGACCGAAGAGGATTATAATTGAAAGAAAAATATTTCGCTTTAGACAACACTATAGACAAATATCACTATCTAGCTATACAATCTGAATGATTAACACATGCATAAAACAATGAGGGCAAATTGGATTTTTAGCTAGCAAAGCAACCACTTTGAAGATGTGAGTTATATCTTACCAATCGCCTCCTCAACCTTGGACTGTATATATGAGTCTTGTCCTATCAGTATAACTTCTTCAATCTTAGACTGTTTGTCGAAGAAAATCTTGTCATTTCAACATTATTCTCTTATAAATCTTCTCACGACAATTGATAGATGATAAAAAAAATTCAAAACGGGATTGAATATTATCCGGCAACACCTCACAAACCCCAAACTAATTATATATGCCCTCCGCCAAATGTTCCAAATGAAAGTACATGACACATAAAAATGGTTTTCAAATTATAGCCCCCAACACACAAAGGGCGCAAGAGGGGGATCCACCATGGAAGATCACATCTCGTAAAGCCAAACTCAATCTAGTAGGGATACTAGTGTGAAAAGCTTGCCAAGAAAATACTGTAAATCCGCCATGGAAGATCACACCTCACAAAGTCAAATTTAACCTAGTAGACATTCTAGAGTGAAAGATTTGTCAAGAAAATACAGTAACTTTTTATAGTGGCCAACTACCCCGCACGTTTGGCAAATTTTGACTAACAGTAATAGTATCCTTATTTTGATTAACTACAAAACTTGCGAGCGAAAAAGTGGTCAGACAAAGTGAGAGAGGACATAAAGACAGAGAGAAGGAGACGTAATACAATTAGGGTCATGTAGTCTAGTTTTAATAACTAATTACTAGCATTGACCGTTTAACAAATAAATGAAATTAAAGTAACACAATTAGAGTAATGTAGTCTAATTCTTTACTTTTCAAAAAATAAAACACATTTTCCAATTTTTTGTTTAGGGGTACTGGTACATGTCAGGGACGGATCTAGGATTTATTTTTGGTGTGGCCAAATTTTATTCGTATCAAAAGCTTAAGTATGAAATATAAATTTTATCTGTTTCATATTTTTGGTTCTTTTAGAGTTTCACACATAAATTAAGAAATAATAAATATTTAAGCGCAAAAAAATAAATAAATAAAATATTAAGTTATTTTTACTCTTACTTTTGTAGGGAAACAATTGGTAAAACATCATTAATTGTACTTTGATTTTAGTTTTTGTAAGGAAACAAACAACCAGTAAAAACATCATTAATTGTACTTTGATTTTTTAAAAGAACCAAAGTTTTGAGACAAAAATAAAAAACTAAAAGAACTAGAGATTAGAGCCAGAAGGAATAATAAAAGGTTGGTATTCTCTTCATCATACCTAGCGTTGAACTTATCCAAGTGCAAATTTACAACACTAAATAATTATATTTCTCTTTTATTTATCATTTTTGACATGATATTGATTCAATTGAGTTTTTTAAAAGGCAACGATTCAAGATACAAATAATGAAAATCATGACCCAAAAATCAAATTTTTTGAATTTATTTTTTCATAATGAACTTTTTTCAAAACATACTTGTAAAAAAATCATTCAAAAGTACACATTATCTTAACGATATGGACCAAAACTGAGTGAATGATAATTTTCTAGAGACTAAAAATTAAATAAAGACTAAATTTAAAATGCTATCATTTTATAAGGACCAAAAACATATTTAACTTTGTATACATATACATATATATACAAACAAATTTAAAAATTTGGTGTGGCCGTGACCGCACTAAGCCTTAGAGTAGATTCGTCCATGGTACATGTAACCATCTCCAAGTAGACAAATGATAGCTTTTGTGAATGTTAAATTGGTTTTGTCTTACATAATCCATAATAAATTATGATCAAAAGTAGGTAAATCATCAAGAAATAAATCTAAAGTAGTGGTTAAATAGAATATAATTTGATAAGTAAAAACAAGAAAGAAGAAATTATAATAAAACATTTTATTCAATAATAATTAATACTTACAATAATTGAAGCAAGTCAAGTTTCTTCAGTTTTGATCTGAAAAATTTGCATGCTTCTACAAACAAACGAAGGATCCTTTTATAGAATAAGGAAACACTTCGGACTTCAAAACTAATGCAATACAATTGATAATTACTAACAGCTGTAAAGAGAACTAATAATTTTAACAAACGACAGAACTAAAAAGCAAAAGCATAAAGTAAGACATGACTCGAGACTTAATAATTCTTACAAACGACAAAGCCAGTAAAGAAAAAGCAAAAAGTAAAAAGCATAAAGTAAAAGTTACATAATTATTTCTTATAATTTCAATAATAGAGACCTAGTGATGTCAAATCTACAGGTCTTGAATACCGTAACAGTCATCTTCATTTTCAGCCGCGCTGGTAATACTGGTACTTTCTGTGTCAGATAGAACAGACATGGCATCCTTTACTTTTTCTAAAAATTCTTGAGGATCAGTAATCTGTTTTAATGATTCTAATAACTTTGGGTGAAGTGACGAAAAGTCCTTAATATCTGATGAAGGAGATAATTTTGTTGTCTTGCAGAGATTAGGGTTTGCTTTGAACCAAGCATTTAATCTATCTGATGAGAGTAATTGCGGATTAAATTTACTCCACCATTTGACGGAGTATCTTTTAACTAATTGCAGAGGAGGAGCATCTTCCCATAACGGTTCAGTAGATAAGGTCCAAGAAGTAATCCAAGTAATCCCAAAAACAGCACAAAATCCAAGTAAAGCCTTGTGCTGGGGGCAAGTAGTAGTTTCTTTAAATGTCTTAAAAGCTTCATATGCATAATCTGGTAAAGAATCCAGGATTGGTCCAATTGCATGGAACCACTCAACAAACCAAGCTGGAAAATTAATTGATATATTTTTATTGAACCAAATAAACCATGTATGGTTGTAGGGTTCAACATCTAAAAAATAGTACCAAGCTGTCATATAGTCAAAGTAATTGTAACATTGTGGAACAAAAGTTCTACTAAGAGATTTTTCTTTAAAAGGAGGTTGTCCCCAATCTGCTCGAGATAAAACCTTGTTAATTTTAAATTTTGAAAAGGTAATTTTTGTTGGGTCTTTAACATCATAGTTATGAGTGAGGATTATTGAGTCGGTATCAATTAAAATGAACTCATAAAATTTTCTGGTTTTGAATAAATTCGAATCTTCTGGTAGATAAAAGAATCCAGGAGGTAAAATTTTTGACACTATTTGGGCTAATGAAGAATTGGGTAGACAATAATGGTTTTCTAAAGGTAAAATGGGTACAATCTGGTTTTTAGTAATGAATGATGCTTTAGGTGTAGTTTCTGGTGGTGAGTAATAGGACAATTTGGCAGGGCGAGAGTTTATTGAGGAAGGGCTCGGACGATGAGCGGTAAATTGTAATGGAGTAACAAGAGCAGGCCTAAGACCTGCGGGTGGTCTAATTCTCGTAAACGGCTGAGGGCTAGCCATAATTTTGTTCAAATAACTAGGTGATTCTAAAGTTTTTTCTGATGATCTGGACGAATTTAATGCTAACGTTGATTCTGTAATTTTCTTTGGGGGTCCATAATTATCACGAGGGTCAGCAGGAGCTTTACTCATGTTTACCCTGCAGAAATTCTCTGGTTAAGAAATCTGGTAATGAATTTTTTATTCCCTGTATATGCTCAATTTCAAAATCAAAACAGGAGAGTAATGCTTGCCACCTTGCAAAAATATGTTTTGAAACCAAGTTTTTAACATCTTTTTGTAAAACACTAGTTGCCGCTTTGCAATCAGTTTTTAATAGAAAGGTTTTCGAAAACAAATCATCTTGAAATTTTGTAATGCATAAAACAATTGATAAGATTTCTTTTTTAATAGTACTATATTTTAATTGGGCTGGGTTCCAAGTTCCAGAATAGTATCTGACCACTTGATCCTTATCCATGTCCGGCAATCTTTGCTTTAGAATTCCTCCAAACCCAAGATCAGAGGCATCAGTTTCCACTATTAATTTAGCTGTAGGATCAGGTATTCCCAGACAGGGTAGTTTTTTAACCATTGCCTTAAGTTGTAATATACTCTGGGTCATAGTATCATCCCATGGAGGTGGATTTTTCCTAAGTCTTTTAAACAAAGGAATACATATAGTTCTCAGGTTAGGAATAAAATCCGACGCATAATTAATACATCCTAAAAACCTTTGTAATTGAGTCTTATCTCTTAATTCATTAGGAAATTTACTAACAAATTCTAACGACCTACTAATTGGGGTGTACATTCCTTGCCCTATATCAAAGCCTAAAAATCTAATTTTTGACTGATATATTTTTAACTTTCTCTCAGAAAGAACTAACCCATTATCTTTAATGATTTGGTAGAATAATTCCATATGGTGAAAATGTTGATTAATAGAATCTGAAAAGACCAATATATCGTCTAAGTATACTATAGTAAAGTCCGAGTATTTATTAAATATAGTGTTCATAATGTTTTGAAATTCTGAGGGAGCATTTTTTAATCCCAAGGGCATGACATTCCATTCGTAATGGCCAAAAGGCACAACAAACGCTGTTTTATACTTGTCTTTTTCTTCTATTTGAATTTGATAATAACCAGATTTCAAATCGAATTTAGAAAAAATACTTTTATTATGTAATCTATTAATCAAGTCCTTTTTATTAGGTATTGGATACCTAATCCATTTTAATGCTCTGTTTAAGGGTTTATAGTTTATTACAAGCCGAGGACTTCCTCTTTCAAGTTCAGATGCATTAGGCACATAGAATGCCGAGCAACTCCAAGGAGATTTACTGGGCCTGATTAAACCTTTATCTAGATATTCTTGTATTTCTTTCTTACAGTAGTTAAGGTGTTCTTGATTCATTTGTATTGGGCGAGCCTTAGTTGGTATACTAAGTTCTTTAAAATCTGACTCATAAGGTAAAGAAACAGTGTGTACTTTTCTTTTCCAGAACGCATCAGGCTGTTCTGAGCAGAGATCTTTCTTAAATTTTTCTAAAATATGATTAATCTTTTCTTTAATGACTGGCGTTTCTAATTGTTCTTCTATTCTTCTAGAATGTATTTCTTTATTAATAAAATTAATTTGTTTCTTCTTTTTATTTATCAAGTTAATTCGAGATACAGCTCTTCCTTGAACAGAGTTTAAATCTCTAATTTTTGATTTATCTAAAAACTCAAAATTAACCTCTTTAGTTAAAACAGTCGTAGTTATACCATTTTCATTAACCTTGAAAGGGTAAAGTAAGGATAGAAAAGGTGTTCCTAAAATAATTTCTTCGGTAATATTTTTGACTAAAAGGAAGGAGGTTTTGTAACATATTTTATCTTTACAAACTTTAGCGTTGGATAACTTATACGAAACTTGTAATCTGTTACCATTAGCTCCTCGTAAAGATTCTTTAGTTTTTTTCATAATATTGGGTAGGAATTAACCCTTCTTGTATACAATTTAAGTCGGCTCCAGAATCTACTAGCGCAGTAAATTCATACGTGGTATTTTTTATTACTAGGTTAATCTTTGTATACCATTTATGAGATATCAACTTTTCTATCTTATTTATGTATATTTCTTCATTATTATCTATACTGGTAGAAGGTAGAGAAACAATTTTTCTCGATCTATTCTGTTCTTGAATAATCATAGTTCCTTGTAATTCTAACAGTTTAACTTCTAATTCATCATCTCTAGTTTTTAAGGATTGAATTTCTCTTTTAAGGATTTTAATTTCTTCTTGTAAATCCTTCAGGGTTATAGAATTTTGAGAGGGTTTCTTAAAGAGTTCCATAACATCCTTAAATTCAACCTTATGTAATTCTTTCTTTTCTATCTCGTTATCATCGATGATATCTTTAATTTGTCTCATAAAAGCCTGTTTACTTTCTGATTCTTCCATCTTATCTAAAATTCCTATTAACGTATTAGCTTGATGATTAGTTAAAACATTAATGCTTTTACTACAATTATTACAGTTGCAGAAGTCTATACCTAAACATTCTTCTAATTCTTCTTCGCTAGATTCACTACTTTCAACTAAATTATTAATATCTTCAACTTCAGATTCATAAGACGAAGAGAAATCTTCATCCGATAATAACATTATATTTTCTAAGGTATGAATAAGATTTTGTTTTAACTCTTCTGATATGTCCAGACCACTAATTTGTTGAATTTTTTCTTTAACTTTGCAGTCATTAGCATAGTGACCGAATCGACCACATTTATAACATTTAATATCTTTAGTTTTATTATTAGATTTTTGATAAGATTTTTTATTCCTTTTTCTTGGGTTCTTATAAAATTTTCTATTCTCTTGATATTTTTCTTTTTGATAGTTATCTTTCTTATAATATTTTTTAAGATTTTTCTTATTTCTACTAAAAGATTTCTTTTTACTTTTAGGGTTACTAGGAGCTCGTATGGGGGTAGCACCGTATTGCTCACAGAATGATCCCATTTCTCTTTTATTATTTGCCTTTTCATTTTTAATTTTATTTTGTATTTTATAATCTGTACAGATCTGTAAACCAGTTTCAACAATATAATTCGATATTTCTCCCATAGTTAAAGAATTAAAAGGTATTTCACCATTGTAATTTTGTTTAATGTTGCTTTTAACTTTTTCCGCAAATAATCTAGGTAACCCACTAATAAATCTTTCTTTCCAATAAATGGCTGCCCCATCAGGACGCAGACATAGCTTAGAAAGAAACATGTCTTTATACCAGCGGTAATCAGACATGGTTGGGCAGTATAGGTTTAATAATTGATCAGACGCTCTTTGTTGTAATTTTAAAGGTTCTCCTATAAAAAATTTAGTTATAGCATATAATAAGGTTGTAACACAAATTTCTTCATTCGTTTCTATTTTAATTGCAGAATCAATTTTTAACTTATCCTCATCACTAAGAATATTATCCCACCATCCTTTTAATTGACCCGTAAATCCCATTACAAGCATATCTTTTGTTTTTCTATCAGAATTCTTTTTAATTTTAAAAGCGGTTGCCGCCATAGTCATATTTTGAATAATATTTAATATATGTTGTTCGGACGCACCATCTATATTCCATTCTATAATACAATCTCCGGAGTAACTATCTCCGATGAAACTATTTCTTTCTTCAAACTGAACATCAGCAAAAGAAGGTCTAGGGTAATAATTTCGAGTTTTAGGCCGAGGGACCTTATCTAATCGAGAAATAATACCTTCTTCTTCATTTCCAAAAGATAGAGTGTTAATTTTTACTTCTGATGTAGATCCTATATTTAAGATTTTTAATCTATCTACTAATTCATCTAGTTTCTGTTCTGGATTAAATCCTAGGGTTAAATCTTTAATTTCTTTATCTGTAGGTATATTATAATGATAGACTGACCTAGTAGGGTCAGATATTTTAGTTTCTAAAGTTTCTGGTAAAAATTGTTCTACTCTTTCCAATTGTTGCGACATGGTGTATAATATTTGATTAATGTAATTTAGTTGACTATGAATATTGTTTATATCTTTTTTCTGTTCCGTCGGGTTACTTATAGCTTTAAAAGGTGAGGCTTCTATCTCAATATTTTCTTTAGGATGTGTAATTTTTAAAGCTTCTAAAGGTGGATGGATAGATTTAACTATTTCTTTTTTAGAAGTTTTCCATTTAATACTCATTCTTGTTTTGGTGTTTAGAAATAATTTTTTAGCATAAGGGTTTAATATGTTATTTTCTAAACAATATAATTCAAACCAAGTAAAAAAGTAAATATTAATTTCATGATGTTCTAAAAATTGGTAAAACAATTTTAGATATAAGTCTGTTTCATTTTTTGAAAAGGTATCAAAATACCATTTACGTTTATCTTTGTTATAGTCTAACAAAAATTCTTCTCTAATCCAGATTTTATCAATTTCAAAAGGTTCTTCTGTTTTAATCATTCCTAAAATTTGGGACTCAGTAGGTGAAGGAGATCTACTGATTCTTTCCTGATAGATAGGTTGAGGTATTGTCGGAGCGAAATTAACTCCTGCTAAGTTTAATCTAATTGTGGAATCTATAGAACGTCGAGCAGAGGAAGATCCTATGCTGGGCGACTGATTGTATCTAAACGATTGACTTCTATTCATTCTAATTCGAATGTTTCCATCTTGATCAGTGATAATATCTCTAATAGATCTTGATTCTAGCTTTTCTGGTTGCGTAGCATTCTCTATTATCCATTCTTCTGGGATTTTTTCTTTCAATTCAGAAATGGTTAATATTTTTGGGGTAATTACACTGGATTTCTTTAGATTGGCTTCTATGATACAGGTTTCATTTCTATGTGTAGATCTTAAGGATTTATAATTGTAGTTAACATTCGTGACCTTATAGGTTATTCTAGTTATAATATCTACATTAGATATTCCTTCTGTAAAGTTATCATTTTGATGTTGTACGCAGATGACTAAAGATGAACTTGTGATCTCATCATTTAAGCTCATCGAGTAATTTGGGTAACAATTAAAATAAACAGGACCATCGTTAAGATTAGATTCTAACATGGCTATAACAGAGTCATGAAAGTCTCTAATTCTAGCGTCTCTTAAAATTAATAATATGGGTGAATTTAATCCTAATTTATGTAAAGGTTTAACTGCCACTTGAACTAGACCCAAGTGGATATATCTGAATCCATCTTTATAATGTTGGTCTAAAAGTTTTTTATCTAATAACGTAAAAGTTTCTTGTTTATTCTTTACATTTCTAGCTTGTTCTAGAGTATGTATAATTTTTTGACTTTTAAAATCAAAGGTACTAATCTTATAAACTTCATTTAACTTAATTTCTGGCATATTCCAATTAATTAATTTATTTTCCATTTCTTGTACTTCTAACTCTTGATTTTGAAAAGTATCTTGGTTTAATGTTGATTCAGTATCGGAGGAAGTAGGCGGAACTAAAGTCCTATTAGATCTGCTACTTCTACCACTAATACTACTCAAAGCCCTATTCAGTAACCGAGACATCTTTAACTTAATTATACCTATAAATTTTCAACTGATTTACTTTTAAATTAAAACTCTCAAAACTTACCTGACTAATCTCTCACTATATGACTCTCTTCTCCCCCTTATTTTTGTTTGAGTTTTAAAGAAGAATACAAATGGTAGTAATTGACATGTGGTAACCTATTCATCCAAATATATGTGAGTTTTGAACCTGATTACAATGTCCGACTTAATAATTTTAATATTTTTTAAAATAAACAAATGAAAATACCTAGATTAGAATTCATAAATCATAAGATATATGAGTCCGTTTGTTATACCTTTTTTTTAAAAAAGAATTAATTATTTAAAAAAAAATCACTTTTAAGAATATTATGTCTGTTTGTTATAGCTTTTAAAAATAATTAGAATCTAAAAATAATATAAAAACTGTTAAAAATGATATGCTAAAAATAGCAGCTTATTAAAAAATAGACTTTTGAAGAGAAAACAGTGGTAAAAAAGTAGAGATATTTTTTATCCAAAAATATCCTTACATAAATTTTAATATTTCAAAAAGATCTTTATAAAAAATAATTTTTATCAAAATAAACAAACACAAATAATTTATACTTTTTTATAAATTTTTTAAAAAATAATCTCAAAATTATTTAAGGTAAAAATTATTTATTTTTGTAATCTATAACAAACGGACTCCTAATATCTCTGATTTATAAATAATAATAATGACAACGAACTTGAGGGAATATTTAGTAGTATTGAGTTTAATTGTTGTATACTATTAGTGTAAAACTTTTTTACACATGCATCCAATGATCTGTTGGCACATCATTTAATGAATGTGACACATCATGTGTTTTTAAACACAATATATAATGTGTTGATATATTATTAGACTAATGTCTAAAACAAATTTACAATGATAGTGTATATAAATTAAATTCTTTAGTATTTACTGCTACAGCTTGATGATGTAAAAAATAATTTACTATTACATTACATCTGATCAGAGTAAGCAATAGTCCACGAGTGCGCGGGTTCTGAAACCCTAAGCGCAGTACGCACCCGCGTCATTCCCTTCGGCGCATTCTAGCAATCTCAACTCCATCGTCTTCTTCCCACCTCCTGCAACTCTCTTTTTCATTTCAATTCCTTTCAACAATTTTCAAATTTCAATAATTATGAGCAGTACTAGTAATTTCCTCTCACCGCCAACCAAGCGCCCCATATCCGGGTTACCCGACCCGAATCCACTTCCTCCAAACGGATCTTCCAAGCGCGCAAAACCTTCCAAGCCTCAACAACAACCACTCCCCATCCCTCCCGGACACGTGGCATTCCGTCTCCTCTGCAATTCCTCCCGTATCGGCGGCGTCATCGGTAAATCCGGCGCTGTAATTAAGACCCTCCAGCAGTCAACTGGCGCTAAGATCCGAATCGAGGATTCTCCTAATGAGTCACCGGACAGAGTAATTATGGTCATCGCTTCCAGTAATCTCGAACGGAAAGTTGTTCTGAGAAGCAACGGGGGTGATGGTGAGGGAATTGAGGTGTCGAATGCGCAGGAGGCACTTTTGAAAGTGTTTGATAGGATTTTGGAAGTTGCCGCGGAGATGGAAGGCATTGTACTTGGGGATAGGACAGTGTCGTGTCGGCTTGTGACGGATACGGCGCAGGCTGGTTCTGTTATTGGGAAAGGAGGGAAGATGGTGGAGAAGATTAAAAAAGACACTGGATGTAAAATTAGGGTTTGTAAGGATAATTTGCCAGCTTGTATATCATCTCCTGATGAAGTGATTGAGGTATGGTGATTCTTACTGTTCAGTATCTGACTTGTCACTGAAGATTTTAGCTCAATTACTTGTAATGACATTATTCGATTTCATTATTGCTGCAGTGTAGTTCTAGCGGATTGGTATGAGTTTAGGTTAGTAGAATTGGTATGAGTTTATGGTTTTATAGAATAGTGATTTAGATTTGTAATGTTAGTAAATTGAATCAATATGTACTATAGAGAGGCTACAAGTGAATGCAATTTGTATCTCTTTTGGCATTTCCAACAAGTACACCGATATCATAAAGTACACTTAAGAAACAATGATGCACATACATGGCTTTATCAATTAGTACACTGATATCGTAAAGTACACTTAGAAGCAACGAAGCGCGTATATGGCGTTATCAATAAGTACACTGATATCATAAAGTGTTTGAATTTCACTTTCTGTATGTTCTATATTTATGTCTGTCATTTCCCTTAGATGGGCTTGCTCTGGGATTGGGATATGTTTGTGGTTTTTTTGTTCAAACAATTAACCCTGAAACAACCAAAAGTTATACGTTAATACATTAATTGCAGTTTTAGATATAATCGAGCGAGTGGTTTGTTGTGGTCAAAGTATGCAACAACTCTTCAGACAATATGCTTGTTTAATCCTTATTTGGGGTATTTTCTTGTGATGTTTGACCTGTCAGGCATAGTGAGTTAGTGACCAAGTATTTCTAATCTTAGAAGCTTATTGCATGCCATGTTAAGTGAGATGGAAGAGAGATTCTTCTGGTTTAAATTGTTTAAGTAGTATTATTCATTCTGAGTTTTCTTTTTTGCTTTACTACCCACATGATGGTTATAAACTTCTCATAGTAATATTGGACTCTTAATATCTATACCCAATTTATTGGAAAAGAGAGAGGTCTCCCTTCTGCTTATACATTTTCGGTTCTCAGATTAGATTTTGTTAATGGCGAAACTTGTAGTTGAGACTTTTCTTTTTAATACCTGTACTGATTCTTGATTGTTTGGTTAGAACTCAATGGTGAGACCTTGGTTGCTACTGCTGGTGGTATAATGTATTAAGGGGGCTAAGCAGGTGTTCTAGTGTTTCAATTTAGGCACCTTTGACTACCTTTGATTTATATAAGGCAGGATCATAGTTTGTGGGTTAGGCTTGGTAACTTTTTATCACCGACCAATAAAAAAACATGTCAATAAACAAATGTGCTTCAATTTATTTATTCTTGAAAATTTTCTCTCTATTTACACTTAGAAAACATCTTTTGGATTTGTGGTAGATAGAAGGCAGTGTGTCATCCGTAAAGAAGGCACTTGTTGCTGTCTCTCGTAATCTTCAAGATCGTCATAATGCTGATAGAACAAAGATGACGGGACAAAATCCTCCTCATGATGTGGTTCATCATGAAGCTTTAATTGGACTACCTCGCGAGACTTTAACTTCAGTTCCACGTGAGGCTTTAAATGCAGTTCAACGCGAGACATTCACTGATCTGCATATGGACAATTTTCTGCAAAGGAGCTCTGTTCTCTCTACTTTACCTAGTAGCTCTAGCAGCTATGCCACAGGAGTTCATTCGTTGTCGGAAGAAGTTAATAAAGTCTCATCGCTGGAACCAAAAGCACATCAGCACGAAATCACCTTCAAAATGATTTGTTCCAATGATAGAATCGGAGGTATCATTGGAAAGGGTGGTAACATAATTAGAGCTCTTCAAAGTGAAACAGGGGCCACTATAAATGTTGGTCCTTCAGTAGCCGAGTGTGAGGATCGATTAATTACTATCACTGCATCAGAGGTTTGTTAAATAAATTTTTTCTTTTATTAACTGTTGGTCCTATTCTGTCAGAGGTGTCATTTGCGTATTTGTTGTATGTGTATCTTTATTATTAATTACTGTTATATTAACTTTTTCTTTTGGCGGTGGCTTTATTTTTTATTAGAGTCCTGAGTCTAGATATTCCCCAGCACAAAAGGCTACCGTGCTTGTTTTCTCCAGGTCTGTTGATACTGGTATTGAGAAAGGGATAAAATCTGGATTAAATACGGGGTCATCTGTGACTGCACAACTTGTAGTCTCATCAAACCAAGTTGGTTGTTTGTTAGGAAAAGGCGGAGCAATAGTGTCCGAAATGAGGAAGGCAACAGGAGCTAGCATAAAAATAATTGGAGCTGATCAGGTTTCAAAATGTGCATCGGATAAAGAACAAGTTGTACAGGTCTGTATTGTTTTGTTTTATTTTACAATTAAGCATGCTGAGAATGCATTTTATTTTTTCAATGAACTTTTTGTTTTTGTATCTAGCAATTCAAATGAATCTCTCCCCACTGAACTAAACTAAGTTTTCTCATTCTCCATCATGCTAAATTCACGGTGGTAGTCACGCCTCTTTACTTTTCTGCAAAACTCTTCAATCTTTGTTACAAGGCATTTAAACATTTTATGGTATGTGAAATTGTAAATCCTTTTCCTGAAACATAACTAGCAGGCTTTGTATCGGAGAATGTTAGGGCCTAAAATACTATGAAGCCCATACACTTGATACAATATGGATACGGAGATGCAGAAAATTTTTAAAATTCAATATACGATATGGCCAATATACTTTAATAAAAAATTAAATTTAAAAGACAACAAAGTCTTTGAAAGGGCTCTAGCTGTTTATAGCAAATTCAGGAGCAGCATTTATCCTCCATCTTTTTCTACTGTTTTCTTTCTTATTTCAATGCAACTTCTTTTATTAAGAGAAACAGACCTCTGTGCAGTGTGTTCTTATTTATTATCTACTAGAGATTAATATTATTTTCTTGAGCTTTTCTATGTTGCACACAAAGATCTAAATCTAATATGTACAGTTCATATTTGTTTAAGTCACCATGATAGTTCTTGCCATGATTTTAAAATACGTATTAGTTATTCTATCTATATCCTTTTTCCCCCTCAGATATCAGGAGAGTTTTCAAATGTGCAAGATGCATTATATAATGCAACTGGCAGACTGCGAGATAATCTTTTTGGTGGCACGCAGAATAGTGCTGGAACAAGCAGCCTTTCCGCTGTACGAGATAATCTTTTTGGTGGCACGCAGAATAGTGCTGGAACAGGCAGCCTTTCCACTGTACGAGCTGATACCAGTCCCTATGGAAGACTAAGAGATATTCCTCTTGGAGGCCAATCCTCTCTAAGAGCTGATACCAGTCCATATGTAAGACTGAGAGATGGTCCTCTTTTAGGTCAATCCTCTTTACAAGCTGATTCTAATCCTTATGTAAGATTGAGAGATGTTCCTCTTGGAGGTCAATCCTCTTTACAAGCTGATATCAGTCCCTATGGAAGACTGAGAGATGTTTCTCATGTTGGCCAGTCCTCTTTACAAGCTGATATCAGTCCCTATGGGAGACTGAGAGATGTTCCTCTTGGAGGAGAATCATCTGTGGGTAATTCTCATAGTCTGAGCAGACACACTTTTTCCCAAGGAACTGATAATTTCACTCTTAGTAGAAATTATGATCGTCCTTCTTCCCCAGGCTTATGGACACCACCGGTATCTCTCTCTCTCTCTCTCTCTCTCTCTCTCTCTCTCTCTCTCTCTCTCTCTCTCTCTCTCTCTCTCTCTCCTTGTGATTGTTGTTGCTATTATTATTATTATTATTATTATTATTATTATTATTATTATTATTATTATTATTATTATTATCATTTTTTATTGATTGATCGCAGAGGGTTGCTGGGATCAATTCAAGAAACATTAATGATGCTAGTTGGGGATTGACATCTCGAAAAGGTGGCCTAGAACTTGTCAGGTTGTTGATATGCAAAATTATTATTTAAGTTGAAACAAAGTAAAAATTATTTTGGCATCTGAAAATCCAAGGGCTTGTTTGGTGTCGGGAAACATTTTTTGTTTCTCTTTTAATTACAAAACTGTCATATTGTTTTAGTTTGTTTCCTATTTTCAGTTTCAATGTTTCCTATACAAATCATTGAAAACGGGAAACGAAACCTAAATAAGGTGGCAATTTGTCATTAAAAATGAAAATAGGAAATGTTTTCTGAAACCAAATAAGCCTTAGATTATGATAATATTAAGGGCTATGTATGGTGTGAGTTAATAAATGTAGATGTCTGTGGCATATACTGAAATTGCTTTTGATATAGACCTATATTTCTAAAACACTATTATAGTTATTGACTTATTGTGTGTGTTTTAAAACTTCACCTGTAACACCAAATGCGAGTTTCTTTATGAAATTCAAGAATATTAGGTGATATTGTACCATGCATTCTGCTCTTTGTACCCAATATTAAACCTGATTTGCAACTACTATTTAATTTGACATTGCTTTTCTTGGGTCATTGCCCATTTGCACTTATTTGAGATCCTTCTTTGGAGTGATCTTGTAGCCACTAGCGAATTCAAACATTGATTTCTGATTGTGGTGGAAATAGTACGTTGAACCTATAAAATTAAAATAGGATGTTACAAACCATCAATTGCTTATTATTTTTCTTGTTTGGTCTGCAGTGGAAGCAAATCTGCTATTGTGACTAATACAACAATAGAAATTGTGGTTCCTGAGGATACTCTATACCTTGTGTATGGGGAAAATGGCAGCAATCTGGCTCGTCTGAGACAGGTATTCAACATGGATAAATTTATGAATGTATTTCTTATTTAGTTGTTCATCAGCTCATCATTTTATCCTAGCTCGTCTGATCACAAATTTGATTTCAAATTGCTATTTACTTAGTTCGTTTCAAATTATGTTTTCTGCTAAGGAAATTTTTTGTAGTTTGTTATTTTCAAAACTCAGGTACATCACTAAATGAAATATACTACCGAGTATTTTAGTAGTATATGATAAAAGTGGTCCAGTGCCGTTACATTTCCATTAATTGAGTCTATTCAGTAACTAGTTTTTATATTATTTTGTCCATCACCTTAAACATCGTTTTTGACTTAAAATGCACGGAGTATTGTTTTCACCTTTTTTATAACTTATAATTTGAAAAGTAGCAGTAACAAAGATTTTATGAAGGCTTTTATCTTCCGTGTATTTTATACTTTGTTATCCTTATCAGATTTCAGGTGCTAAGGTTGTTATCCATGAACCTCATCCTGGAACAAGTGACAGGACTATTGTCTTATCTGGTTCACCCGATGAAACCCAAGCAGCACAGAGCCTTCTCCAAGCATTTATTCTTAATGGATCATCATGACATTTCCCCTCAAGGATTGTCTAGTAGATCATATGTAACTTATTGATTGTTTTATCTTTTCTTTTTCCTCCCCACCTGAAATCATGTAAAATCCAATCTTCCTGTATTCTTGGCTTAATCGATGCAGATGCGGCTCTCTAGTGGACGTTATTGTAGACATCAATTACTTGACTATTCATTGCATACCTCAGTTACAGTAAATGTACCAGTTAGATTGAGTTTTCTTGGCATGTCATCATCAACTACTGACCCTGTTTTAGTGTGGATAATTTAAAAGCAGTCTCCATGATGAGCATATGTGAGATCCCTTTAAATACTTTCAATTATTTATATGCATCTTGGCACATTATCTCGCAGTCGAAGCATTGATTGTCAAATTTAAGAGGCTTAAGACTACATTCTTGATTTTCAGGGTGACTTATAGCTGATGCAGCTTCTGTTATGTTGTCTCCTTTTGGATCTCTCAATTATGTAACCTTCTGTGATGTAGTGTTTTTTTTACTCAATTTTGTAATGTTGTTTAGCTTTATATTATGCGGAATTATGTCAATTAGAGCATTTGTGTAACTGTAGATTTGTTGAGTTTGTATAACAAGCTTAAGGTGTACACCATAAATAAGAGCTTCAAGTCTCTCAGCAAGTGATCTATAAATAAGAGATTTAAGGCTCTCTGTTAAGTGCATCAGAATGTGCATTGTTACTTAATTTTCAGTTAATTATGCTATTAAAGCTCCATCAGCTATATACTCTATCAGTTACAAGGATTAAAAATAAGATTCTCAATTTTTTTTGTTGCATATGCCAAAGGTATGTTTGGGGAGGAAGATTTTGAAGGAAACAATTAAGAAGGGTAAATATAATTCATGTAAATATTCTCTAATTTGTGAAATTTTGTGATTAGAGGTTAAACTATCAGGAAACTCATGTCCTAGTTTTTTTTTAAATTATTTTTTATATTATTATTATTTTTTATTTTATTGTTGGTACATTTTTATATTAATTTTAAAATGAAGGTTTTTATCTGGAAAACGCTATTAAAAATATACTAAAACTGTTGGTTATGACATCTGAAACTTTTGTAACATAATTCTTTCTTTCTTTTTATTAATTTTGTGACATAATTCTTGATAAAAAGATTTCAGACAGATCATAATTTTCATGCTGTAACAAATGACGTTGATTGAATAGAATTAAACAGTATGCTTATAAAACCAGAACACACATAAGTTATTTTTGTTCTTTCACCCTTCTTTTATAGTTTTGGGTACATGGTGTTTCTTCAGTTGGCAGCAACTGCAGCAGGGGTGGGATTAAGAGTGATTTCGACATTGTCGTGGACTCCTTGCAGCAGCAGTTCACCTTCGTATGTTAATACTTTTCGCTTTTTCGCTGCTCTTAGTGTCCCAACAAGTGCTTCAAATATATTTGCGCATTGATCATCATGAAATAGTGTTCCAAATGTAACCTTCACAATATAATTCAACTCGCATTTTGTTCATTCATCTCAAGAAACCAATAATCAGCAAAACAAATCCACATGATGGTTAAAGAAAACTACACAGTGCACATAGACAATTTTCACATCTAAACAAAAGAATGAATGTATTACCTAATCAAATCTATCAAACCACAGCCAATTATCACATCTAAGCAAATTAATGAATGTACTATAGCCAATTATTTGGTTTACAATATAAACCGGATACACAGTTATTCAATTAATCTGAAAAGTGAATTTTTGTTTATAATTAAGTTTGGATGGTATATAGACTGAAAAACTATCTAACTATATGCATTTACCAATGATCAAACAGTTATGTATAAACTTGCTGGCTCATCAAATCATATCAAACCATAGCCAAGAAAAAAATATAGGCTTATGCCTTATCTTTGTATCACTAAAAAAAGATGAATTTTTCTATAGTGCTTCAAACAAGTCATCAAAAGTGAAAAGAGCAATCTTTATTTTCATGCTAACCATATTAGAGTTCCCAAACAGAATCTCTGATTAAATTAAGTCAAATCAATCTAAACATATACATAAGACAGATCCATAGATTGATGCAAGATTCAGATTGACCAAGATGAACTGAATCAAGATAAACAGATCCAAAAGCACAGAAAAGTAGACAAGATAGATCTAAATGAAAATTGAAATGAGAAGGATTTTGATATTATTACCTTGTAAGAACCATCTGATTGAAGATTGCCAAGCCTCTTGATTTCTTCCCTTAGACGACCAACCTCTTCTTCCACATTCATGCTTCTGCTTCCAACTTGTTATTATATGTTTTTCTAACAGATTACAACAACCTTATAATCATATAAAACACACCCACACACACAAAATATCTTCCACCTGATGTATGTATGTGCCATTTATATTTGTGCTATGTTGTCATTGTGTGTTCACCTTTTTACATTTTAGGTAAGGTAAATCAAAACTTCCATTGTATTTTATCTTATTTTATGGTAACAAATTAATCATTTATTTGTTTGCAATATTCAGCCGGTTAGTTATAGATTTTTTAAAAATAGATTCTTATAAAATTGTTTTTCAAAATATTATAAGTTTTTTTATATTCATTTTTTCTAAATTCAAACATTAATTTTGACATTATATAACATAAACGTACATTATTGAATATCAAAACATAGTCAAAATATCAATTTTTACAAAAAGTTGTATTTCAAAAATGATTTTTATGAAAATCTATTTGAAATAGCTTCAAAAAAAGAGATTTTTTTGAAATTTTGATATCTAAATAAAATTTCAATAAAATGATGAAATACCTAAACTGACATTTTAAGAATAACTATTCAAACCAAATTTTCATTTAAAGCTTTTATAAAAAGTTTCTTTGTAAATTTTTTTTAGACAAAATTATATTGCACTGTAACAATCTATTTTGAAAAAATCTATAACAAACGCACCCATAATTTTTTATAAAAAAATTTTCAAAGAAACTTTTTATAAAAGCTTCAAGTGAAAATTTGGTTTGAATAGTTATTCTTAAAATGTTATTTTAAGCATTTCATCGTTTTATTGGAAAAAAAATTGGATATCAAAATTTCAAAAAAATCACTTTTTTTTAAGCTATTTCAACTAGATTTTCATAAAAATCATTTTTAAAATACAACTTTTTGTAAAAATTGAGATTTTGACTATGTTTTGATCTTCAATAATGTATATTTATGTTATATAATGTCAAAATTAGTGTTTGAATTTAAAAAAAAAAACAAATATAAAAAAACTTATAATATTTTGACAAACAATTTTATAAAATCTATTTTCAAAAATACAAAGAAAAAATCAATTTTTTTAAAGCTAAAACAAACGCACCCATTACTTCAACCGACAACATCAATATTGTTTATATGAAACAGATATCTTCGCTCGATTCAAATTTAATCACTTTGCGTTCAACTAAATTTAACTATAATCAATTTTACTAAATTAATTAATTCAAAATCAGTTTTTGTCTTTTAATTTTTCAACAAAACATTCATCAAGACCAAATGTGATGGGTTTGAATATTGCACCATTTTTTAAAAATCAAATTATTGAATGATCATTTAGTCCATAAGTCATAACTTAACTAATAAGATCAGTTTGAATTTAACTTATTTTTTAGCTTATAAAAATAGTTTATGCAAAATAAATAAAATTTTCATTTTAATTTATAAGTGTTTACTAACAAATAAAAAAAATCACTTTTTTTTAAGCTATTTCAAATAGATTTTCATAAAAATCATTTTTAAAATACAACTTTTTGTAAAAATTGAGATTTTGACTATGTTTTGATCTTCAATAATGTATATTTATGTTATATAATGTCAAAATTAGTGTTTGAATTAAAAAAAAAACGAATATAAAAAAACTTATAATATTTTGACAAACAATTTTATAAAATCTATTTTCAAAAATACAAAGAAAAAATCAATTTTTTTAAAGCTAAAACAAACGCACCCATTACTTCAACCGACAACATCAATATTGTTTATATGAAACAAATATCTTCGCTCGATTCAAATTTAATCACTTTGCGTTCAACTAAATTTAACTATAATCAATTTTACTAAATTAATTAATTCAAAATCAGTTTTTGTCTTTTAATTTTTCAACCAAACATTCATCAAGACCAAATGTGATGGGTTTGAATACTGCACCATTTTTTAAAAATCAAATTATTGAATGATCATTTAGTCCATAAGTCATAACTTAACTAATAAGATCAGTTTGAATTTAACTTATTTTTTAGCTTATAAAAATAGTTTATGCAAAATAAATAAATTTTTTATTTTAATTTATAAGTGTTTACTAACAAATAGTGTATTATTATAAGTTGTTTTCTCATAAATTACCTTAAAAAACTTATAATACATTATTGTTTGCATAAAATATTTCACATAAATTTTAAAACTAATCAATCCAAATGAACCCTAAATACTACCGAAATTTTTATTTCAGAAACTTACGCCTCGAGTTAGAACTTATGGTTGTACACTTGTCTATAAGTGAATTTAAATAGAATTTGTGAGTTGCCACACTTCCTAAACAAATAAATCTATATTTAAAACAAAAAATGTTATCCCGAGTTTCAATTGGTAAGAACATTTCATTATATATGTGACGAATATTCACTTATTCATTTTAAAATTGAAAGTTTTAGTCACACATACTTAAAAAGAAACCAAAACTTAATTTTGCTTTTAAGTTTTAATTTTTATAAGTATTTTTCATCTAACCGCTAATTTTTTTTTGTTGACAAATCTAACGGCTGAAATCGAGGTAAGCGTTTTGGCTGCACTGATGATCATCCCGCTCTCAAACATCATTTCCCTCTTTTTCTTTCAACACCGTCCAGTCGACCTTCAAACCGGTGACACTCGCCGGTGACGTCGGAATTAGCGTCTCCGTTCCTTCGCTTTCAGATTCATCAAGCAGATTACAGAGTTCAACAGTGATTAATTCTGAAGAGGGATTATCTTCATCTTCCATGAAGCTTATTATGGTTAGTTGATTCTCTTTTCTCTGTGCCTTCAATTCAATGTGTTTTTATGTTTAGGATAATAATAATAATCATAGACATTGACACTTAAGTTTTGTTTGAATGTGAAGTGCTGAATATGTAACTGAGATTATGGAAAATTTTGCATTGTTTTTGGGTTCATATTCATGTTTGCATCACATATAAACCCTAAAAAAAATAATTATGAAAAGAAGTATATTTTATGAAAATTTAGTACACGTGACTTAGATGTCTTGTGTTTGTATTATCTTCATAGCATCAGAAATTTGAATTGTAAGAACCTTTAATGCTAAGATAAACTGTATGTCAGATCATTGAATATATAAATATCATTAGATTAAGATATGAAATCTGCGGCAAAGTCTTTTTTCGAAGAGTGGAAGAGAACGAATAAGAGAAACAATAAGAAAAAGTTGAACTGATAGTTATACAAAATTGAATGTCATGTCCAATTCAAGAGAGGAAATACATTATACAACATACACTGCAACACTGTTATAATGAAGATAGATTAACATCGAATACCGAGTATTAATATCAATTAATTAATTATCTTCCACCAAACGTTGACACCGACATCTGGTTTATGCTATATGAGTCAAAACAATTAGTGCCACTTCCATAAACACCGTTTTCGACATTGATAACCGACGTCGCTGTTCTTAGCAAGTTGTCAGTCTCTTCTGAAGACAAATTGTCACTTCTCCAACGGTGATCTTCGTAAACTAATATTCCCTCCAGTTCCATCGCCACTTCTTTCATGGTGGGTCTTTCCTCACCCTTCACCCTTAAACACCTTTCTGCAATATGAGCAACTTCCTTTAGTTGCTCGATATTCGTCCCATCTATATTTTTGTCCAAAACATGATGTAACCGACCTTCTTTCATTGAAGAAACAAAGTACACTGAAAGGTTTCTATCTTCCTCTGGCCTGCTAAAAGACAGTGCCTTCTTTCCTGTCAGTAGCTCTGCTAGTACAACCCCAAAGCTATAGACGTCACTCTTCTCTGTTAACTGGCTTGTGTGGAAATATTCTGGGTCAAGATATCCAAATGTCCCCTGCACTAGAGTAGTTATCTGACTATGATCAAGAGGAACAATCCTAGAAGCTCCAAAGTCAGAAACCTTTGCAGTGAGATTGTGATCTAGGAGTATATTTGCAGATTTCACATCTCTATGTATGATTGGTGTAGATATAGAAGAATGCAAGTATGCGAGGACTCCAGCAGTTTCTTTTGCTATTCTCAATCTTGTTTTCCATGTAAGCTTTAAAGTTTGGTTTTGATCATGAAGATGCTCATGAACAGTACCATTTGAAATGAATTCATAAACAAGTAAGGGAACTTCCGTCTCTAAACAACAACCTAAAAGCTTTACGACATTTCTATGGTTGATTTGGGAAAGCACAATCACTTCATTGATGAACGGCTCAATCTGTTTTGGGTCACTGATTTTGGACTTCTTTATTGCTACAATTCTTTTGTCTTGTAAAACTCCTTTGTAAACTGTTCCTTGACCACCTTGGCCTAGGATTTTGCCTTCGTCAAAATTGTTGGTTGCTTCATTTAGCTCCTCAACAGTGAAGAGTTTAGCTGTTTCAGTTGACCCTCCATGCCTCACAATCTTTTGTTGTAACAGTAAGCCACCATTTCGTTGAAAATATTGTTCTTTAAGTTTAATGAGCTTTTGTTTCTTCAATGCCAAATACGCATAAAAGCTTCCTACCACTAATGCTACGAGGCTTGCACTGACACCTGGTCATAAACAAATGGAAACATAATCAATTTATGTTATCAACGACATTAGTCAAAATCTTAAAATGCCACTGTTCTGGTCTTGAAGGAATCCCTTGGGTAAAACGAGTTTAAAATCAAACAATTTATAACATGGATTAATAATTTGATGGCCATTGTAACTTTTCAAGTCTTAACTATTTTCTCTGTGATAATAAAATTGGTTGACATTTTCATGTTATGATTGAATCAATAATAGAATGTTGTACTAACTCAATGCAATGATCAATATGATCTCTTTCCTTGATTTGGTACTGGATTTTGGGCTGCATCTTGTTCCACTCTTCTTCCCATTTCCCTCATATTCTGCTGGACATGAACAATGGTAGCTTCCAGGAAGATTGATGCATGTTGCCCCCTCAACACAGTCATTGGACTCCTTGCATTCATTAATATCTAAAACATAATTTGTCAGTTTCAATTTCTATTTTCACAATGGACAATAGAGTTTTCTATAAACAATAGTTACTACTATGGATTACTAATACCTGCAATCAAATGAAAACTACAAAACCAACACACAAATACATAAACCAAACAAAACTAAAAAAAATAAAGAAAGCAAATCCAAAGAGATTAAAGAAGAGAGAAGAAGAAAGAAGGATGAAGAATAACACCAAGAAATTTGTGGATCAGTCATAAGACTTGATCCACGGGAGAGGGAGCACAAATGAATCCACTATGAGTAGAATAACAAGATCAAAGTCGATAGCATAAAGTCTCTTTGGTCCTTTGATTCACCAATGTTGAGAAACAACAACAATCATCAAGCCATTCACACTCTCTTTTTCACACTTTCCTTTGAACTCTAAATCTTTCTAATTTTTCTTTTCACAATGTAGAGAGTTACTTGAATATGTTTGACATATATATTCCTTAGATTCTTAGATTTTCCACATGGAATTACCTTATGCTATTTATATAGATCCCTGAATACAAGCTCTAAACTACTCAGTTCCCATTGAATTAGTTCAATAAGTAATGTCCAGTAACAGAAAGTAACAAAATTGTAACAGACTGTAAATCTAAATACACTAGCATATATGCTTGTTTGTAAAAAATTTTGAGACACTTGAATAGTTACATTTTATTATGTAAAATTATAAATAAATCCCATTTAGCCAGGAATTGAAAATTTGTACAAGAAAATATAGAAAAATTAAAATGATGATAAAAGAAAAAATATGGAAGTTTCCTTTATTAAACACCAAGCAAAAAAATACAAAAACCAAATTGAACTATAATAATTATAAGTAATTTTGACTCTGCCATATCTATGTTCAGAGATGAACATACGATAAGATTCACCCATGTTTTTGGCCAACTAATTTAAAAGTCACATAATTGTTTCTATCTTTCTGCAGGACACAATTTCCCGTTTGACACCCGAAAATTGTCATTTTTGTATACTAAACCCATCCTTATTTCTTAAAATCGTTGAAGACAGCACTGCATATAAATAATATAATGTATGGATCAATGAAGTCACTTTTTTTCTTTCTTTCTTTCTGTTCACCAATAAAAGCATATTATGTCCCTTGTAAAGAATTATACAAATTTCTCAAAAAATATGATCCAAATAAGAGATAAGAAATATAATATATATTATATAATACCTTGGCAACCATGAATGAGGTAAGGATTTCCCCGATATCCATGAAAGCATCTGCAAAGGTAACCAGATCTCTCGGTTGAGTTGTAACATGTACTTTTATTGTCCTTACAGGCATAATTTGAAAGATTCTTCCGAGCTTGCTGGCACGTTTGGTTCCCTACTGCCCAGTCGAGCATCACAGGAAACTCCTCCTTCTCCAACTTGAAGAGGTCTGTGGCTTCAAACTTGTAGGCTCCATTTTCAACCAAAAAAGCATAACCACATGGATTGAAGTCATGCACTGCTGAGTGATTGTTGAATACACCTCCAGAAACATATATTACTTTCGTTAACACATGACCTTGGGGTATTGGAATCTCGCAACAACCAGTGCCGGAGCAAGATTCATTGGCCACAATATCATTAAGCCTGTTGCACAGAGCCATACATGCTGTGGTGTAGTTGTTTCCCCCGGAATCATATGCTGCAAGTGCTCCAGACGTGTCACAGCCAACTGCGATGAATTTGTTTCGAGTTGACGAGATGTGGAAATGTGCTGTGTTGATAGTCCAGTATGTTCGGTTCACAAGTTTGCTATTTTCAGCATAACAATCTCTGGCTACTGGCCATGCAACATGCAGTTCACCGTCGAGTGAGATGTTTAACACACTTCTCTTACTAAGTGGCAAGTAGGGTACATGTGTTGAGGTTGAAGATGTAGATGTTTTGTTGCAGTTGATGAGAAACGTGTTGTCCAAGGAACAACCCTTGGTGGTTCCAAATGGGAAGGGAATGTTGACAGAGCCACACTTTGTTGGGCAGTTTGGCAGAGATAGTAACTGAGATGCTACTTTTGATAAAAAGACCGTAACAACCACCAGCAACAACCGCTGTTTTGAGTGCAAAACCATGGGCATGGATTTGCTAATTTTTCAGGTTCATTATTGTACAAATCCTTGGATTTTTTTAGATGTTATTTCTTCTCCTTGTAATGCTATTTAAAAAGAGAAAAGTCAAAATGACTGAATCTTGCAATAGTGTTAACTATGTTTTATATGTAGAATATGTCAGAAGACACCCTATGTTAACAAAAGGAAATTAATTAAACATGATCAAAAGCTAGCAGCAGATTAAATAACACCTTGTCTTCTTTTCTGACCCATTCAACCTTTAAAACTTAAACAACATTGTTAAAGATATTTTGAAGCAAAAAAATTGGGGAAGAGGAAAATTATCATTAATTAAAGTGTCACGAATTACAAATTTACAACTATAGGGAATTTGAACACTATCCCTTTAGGTTACAAAGTCAAGCTCTAATTACTAAGCATATATCTCACGGAGATTGCAATCGCTTTGGTATTAAAAATAAAAAAATATTGTATTAACGTATATATGTATAACCAAAGGGGGCTAGACTCTCACAACGCGGCAAACCAAAGTTTAAATCCTGGCTGAAAGAGGTGCTCACATTAAATGCACATCAGTGCTTCAAATAGGATATAAAAAAAAATTGTTGACATAGATATTATATTCTTTCTCTCTTTTTTTTGGTTATCTATATTATATTCTAAATGATCTAACCCTTATGATCATGATAATATGATATATATAGTAATAGTATGTCTCTGTTGTTGATAAAGTCTTTGTTTTTGCTGACATGTATGTGCATATATTTTTTTTTTGACAATTATATTTTATACATATTATTGTCGTGTAACTGGCACTATACAACATTTTCTAAACTATTTTTTATTTCTTTAAACATGATAACTAAACTTAGTTTTTTTTTTTTTAAAAATTTATATAAACTCAGAGGGTAAATTTTATTTACACATGCATCCAATCACAATTTTCGTCCATTAAGACAATCAAGGGGAGGAGATAACTATAGACAATGGTGGAAGGGATTTATATTATGTTAGAATGAAAATTTTCACTCTCCACTACATGTTGAAATACAAGTTTGTTAAGTTCTTGAACACTAGAGAGAATATTTCTGATCGATCTTATTATAGGACACATATGGCCAGGCTACGTGAAATAAAGTGTATATGCAATTTTTATTGCCACTTTGATCATAATTTGTATTCCCTTCATGTTTCCTCTTCAGAGGAATTACAAATAATTGCAGACAGTGGGCAAGACACTAAATGGTAGTCGTGGAGCAAAAACCAACAAACTATGAGATGATGCTCAACCTTGAAACAGTATGCGTGCAACAACAATCCTAAAATTGGGTATGACACTGAAATCGTGCACATATTTTGTTTTTTTAATTTAAAAAAGATGCAGTGAGCCACAAAGGGGTATAATTGTATAAATGGAAAATGTGCAAATTTTCATTCTTTTGGTGGCGTGAATCGTTGTACTATATAGAGATGCTGCTAGCAAAAAGAGAAGGGAAGGAAATGCAATAAAATGTTGAGGAACAAGCTGGACAACTACATATTTTGACTGTATGGTGTTAGGTTTTTGAGAAGCAGATCTTGGTTTCCTTGAACTTATGTTTTATTACTTGTATTCTTTAACTTTGTGCTAATTTACAAAGGTTCATGCAGACGACAACAGTGGATGCTTATGAATGTGGGGGATCATTTTCATCTCACAGGAAGCTAGCTATGGTTAGTTGGTTCTCTTTCATCTGCGTCTTAAATTCAACCTATGTTTTGTTGTTTAGGATAATAATCATAAACAATAGTCATATATATGTTATTCAAGTTTTGTTTGAAATTGAAGTTCTGATATGTAAGCGAGATTGTGAGTTCAATGCAATAATGCCATCTAGCATTTCTGTGTGCGTTTACTTCTAAGTGCATAATATATGTTAATCAATGGTTATGTTATGCCTGGGAAATTAAACATGGACTGGTTTGTGTGTTATTTTCATACATTTATTTTGCTCTTTTCTTATTTAATTTTCTATTATATTATGCCTAAGATTCATTCTAACTTATGATAGAATAAATTTGAACACATTGGTTGACTCAATTTGAAGTGTATAATTCTGTTTTTTTTAATAAAAAGTTTTGCATTGTTTCTTGGGTTCATATTCATGTGTGCATCACATATAAATCCTAACGAAATTGGTTACTTAGTAAAAGAATTATATTTTATAGTAGTCGTCATAACATAAATTCTTATGAAAACTTAATACATGTAACTCAGATGTCTTGTGCCTGTATTGGGTTCACAGCACTAGAAATCTGAATTGTAAGAACCTTTAATGCTAAGCAAAACTACTCTTTTATGTCAGATCATTGAATTTATAAATATTATTAGATTAAGATAAAAAAATCTGCTTCAAAGTCTTATTCACAATATTAAGTTGGTGGAAGACTGAAAGAGAATCAATAAGAAGAAGTTGAAATGCTAGTTATAGAGATATGAATGTCATGTCCAATACAGTAGAGGAGATACAACATACACTGCAACACTGTTATAATGAAGATAAATTAACATCAATTCCTGAGTATTAATATCAACTAATTATCTTCCACCAATCGTTGACATTGACATCTGGTTTATGCTATATGAGTCAGAGCAATTAGTGCCACTTCCATAAACACCGTCTTCAACATTGATAACCAACGGCGCTGTTCTTAGCAAGTTATCAGTCTCTTCTGAAGACAAATTGCCACCTACCCAACTGTGCTCTTCAATAACTAATATTCCCCCTAGTTCCATTGCCACTTCTTTCATGGCAGGTCTTTCGTCACCATTCACCCTTAAACACCGTTCTGCAATATGGGCAACTTCCTTTAGTTGCTCAAAATTCGCCTCATCTATATTTTTGTCCAAAATATGATGTAACCGACCCTCTTTCATTGACGAAACAAAGTACACTGCAAGGTTTCTGTCATTCTCTTGCCTGCTAAAAGACAGTGCCTTCTTTCCCGTCAGTAGCTCTGCTAGGACAACCCCAAAGCTATAGACGTCACTCTTATCTGTTAAGTGGCTTGTGTGGAAATATTCTGGGTCAAGATAACCCAATGTTCCATGGACCAGAGTGGTTATCTGACTATGGTCAAGAGGAAAAATCCTAGAAGCTCCAAAGTCAGAAACCTTTGCGGTGAGATTGCGATCTAGAAGTATATTTGTAGATTTCACATCTCTATGTATGATTGGTGTAGTAGCAGTAGAATGCAAATACGCTAGGACTCCTGCAGTTTCTTTTGCTATTCTTAGTCTTGTTTTCCATGTAAGTTTTAAAGTTTGGTTTTGACCATGAAGATGATCATGAACAGTACCATTGGGAATGAATTCATAGACAAGCAAGGGAACTTCTGTTTCTAAACAACAACCCAAGAGCTTTACCACATTTCTATGGTTGATTTGGGAAAGTACTATCACTTCATTGATGAACGGCTCAATTTGGTTTGGATCACTGATTTTAGACTTCTTTATTGCTACAATTCTTTTATCTTGTAAAACTCCTTTGCAAACTGTTCCCTGACCACCTTGGCCTAGGATCTTTCTTTCGTCGAAGTTGTTGGTTGCTTCGTTTAGCTCCTCAACAGTGAAGATTCTAGCTGTTTCAGTTGACCCTCCATGCCTCACTAGTTGTTGTTGTAAGTGTAAGCCACCGTTTTGTTGAAAAAATTGTTCTTTAAGTTTAATGAGCTTCCTTTTCTTCATTGCCAAATAAGCATAAAAGCTTCCGACCAGTAGTGCGATGAGGCTTATGCTGAGACCTGATATAAACAAATGGAAACATGATAATTTTCTTTCTGCTCTGCCTAGCGTGTTGATGTTTCAAGTTATCAATGACATTAGTCAAAATGCCACCGTTCTAGTTCTAGTCTGGTAGGAATACCTTGGGCATATGAGTTTAAATTCAGAACAATTTATAACATGTTTTAATATTGTTGATCGCCAATGAAACACCTTTCAAGTTATACCAAATTTCATTGTGATAATAAAACTTGTGTTTTGTACTTACTCAATGCAATGATCAATATGATCTCTTTCCTTGATTTGGTGTTTGATTTTGGACTGCATCTTGTTTCATTCATCTTTCCGTTTCCCTCATATTCTGCTGGACATAAACAATGGTAGCTTCCAGGAAGATTGATGCATGTTGCCCCCTCAACACAGTCATTGGACTCCATGCATTCATTAATATCTAAAGGATAATTTGTTAGTTTTGATTTCTGATTTTGTAATGGACGATTGATAAGAACGATATTTACTGTTATGGATTGCAATAACCTGCATTCAAATGGAAACAACAAAATCGACACAGAAAATACAATAATCCAAACAAGCAGACCTGAGTCGACTAAAAAATGGAAAAGGAAGAAGAATAACATTACGAAATATGTGGTTCGGTCGTAAGACTTAATTCACAAGAAAGATAGCTACAATGAATCCACTATGAGGAGAAGAACAAGGTTAAAGCCAATATACAACAGTAGAATTTATGTGGTCCTTTGCTTCACCAATGCTGAGAAATAACATGAATCCTCAATCCCTTTCACACTCTATTGACTGTAAGTAATTTTAACCCAGTCATATCTAAGTGCAGCAGAGATGAACTTATGATCACAAGACTCATCCATGTCTTTAGCTAACAAATTTACATAATAACCAATCTTTCTCTATATATATATGTAAGATAATTACATAATTGTTTCTATTTGTCATTTTTGTATGCTAAACCCATCCCTATCTCATCAAAGTCATTGACGATAACCCTATATATATATACACGTTGAGAAGATTCATACAAATATCTAAAAAATATAATCTAAATAACAGATAAGAAATATATATTACCTTGGCAACCATGAATGAGGTAAGGATTTCCCCGATATCCATCAAAGCATCTGCAAAGGTAACCAGGTCTCTCGGTTGCATCATAACATGTACTTGTGTTGTCCTTACAGGCATAATTTGAAAGATCCTTCTGAGCTTGCTGGCATGTTAGGTTCCCCACTGCCCAGTTCAACAACACTGGAAACTCCTCCTTCTCCAACTTGAGAAGGTCCGTGGATTCAAAGCCGTAGGCGCCATTTTCAACTAAGAAAGCATAACCACACGGATTGAAGTCATGTACTGCTGAGTGATTGTTGAATACACCTCCAGAAGCATAGGATAATTTCGTGAACACATGACCTTGGGGTATTGAAATCTCGCAGCAACCAGTGCCGGTGCAAGATTCATTGGCCATTATATCATTAAGCCTGTTACACAAAGCCACACATCCTGTGCTGTAGTTGTTTCCCACAGAATCATATGTTGCGAGGAATGCAGCTGTGTCACAGCCAACTGCGATCAACTTGTTTCGAGTTGACGAAATTGGAAAATGTGTCATGTTGATACCCCAATATGTTTGGTTCACAAGTTCGCTCTTTTCAGCATAGCAATCACTGGCTACTGGCCATGCAACGTGCAGTTCACCGTCCAGTGAGATGTTTATTATACTGTGATTACTCTGTGGCAAGGAAGGTACATGTGTTGAGGTTGAAGTTACAGATGTTTTGTTGCAATCAATGAGAAAAGTGTTGTCCAAGGAACAATCCTTGGTTATTCCAAATGGGAAGGGAATGGTGACAGAGCCACACTTTGTTGGGCAATTTGGCAGAGATAGTAGCTGCTGATTTGCTGCCTTTACCAAAAAGACTGTAACAACCACCATCAGCAGCTGCTTTGGGTACACAACCATGGGCATGACTTCCCTAATTTTTCAGGTACATTTTTTTCGGTGAACAAATTTTTTCAGTACATGATAATACTTATACAAATATTTGAATTTTTTAGTATTTATTTCTTCTCCTAGTAATGCAATTTAAAAGGAGAAAAGTCAAAATGATTGATTCTTCTTATATGCAATGGCTTGACAAAATCAAACACGGTTTTGTCTAATATTTGTTATAATTTATAAAAGGAAACTGTTGACTTGTTATGATTTTAAATGTGAATACTTAATAATATATTATATTCTAAATGATCTATATCTTATGGTCATGATAATATAGAAACCTTTCTGCTTTTGATAAAGTCTTTGTTTTTGCTTACATATATGTGTAGACATTTCTTTTTTACAATTATATTTTATGCATATTATTGGTGTGTAATAGGCTCTGTACAACATTGTCTAATATTTTTATTTATTAAACATGATATATATTTTTACAGATGTATCTGTTGAATGATTTATTAAAATAATAATATATTCACGGTTGACTTTAATTTTAATGACTCATCTTTATGCTATATAGATTAATTTCAAAATTTATAAATATGATTTATATGATAGTAATTTTCAATTCAACAGTAATGAAAATAAATAAAAAGAAGTTTCAATTCGACGGTTGATTTTGAAAATATTATCTGGTAGGATGTTATTAAATGAGTTGTTAGTGAAACCCTTCAGGTTACATTGGTGTAACATTTAGTTTGTAACTATTTTTTGAAATGGAACATTTAGCTATTATTACACGACTCAACAATTTATATATTTAATGAAATTCACTATTGATTTAAAATTTATATCATATAGATTATCTCTATCAATTTTTACGTATATATTAAAATATTTAGTGTGACAATAATAAGTATAAATATTAACATTAATTAAATAAAACACTTAAAGAAGTTAATTTTGACGTATTACAATGACATACAAAAAATATTCACATAAGGGCATTTTAGTAACATGTGGTATCAGAGTGAGTCTATGCACGGTTTATGCTATGAGTTTAAAGAATTAATGCCACCATTTTCAGTAATGATAACCGATGTTTCTGCTCTGAACAAGTTATCAGTCTCTTCAAAAACTAATATTGCCTCTAATTCCATTGCCACTTCTTTCATGGTGGGTCTTTTCTCACCCTTCACCATTAAACATCTTTCTGTAATATGGGCAACTTCCATTAGTCACTCAATATTCGCCTCATCTATATTTTTGTCCAAAATATGATGTAATCGACCCTCTTTCATCGAAGAAACAAAATACACTGCAAGGTTTCTATCTAGCTCTGGCCTGCTAAAAGATAGTGCTTTCTTTCCTGTCAGTAGCTCTGCTAGTACAACCCCAAAGCTATAAACGTCACTCTTCTCTGTTAATTTGCTTGTGTTGAAATATTCTGGGTCAAGGTACCCCCATGTCCCCTTAACTAAGGTTTTTATCTGACTATGATCAAGAGGAACAATCCTTGAAGCTCCAAAGTCAGAAACCTTTGCGGTTAGATTGTGATCTAGGAGTATATTAGTAGATTTCACATCTCTATGTATGATTGGTGTAGATGCAGTAGAATGCAAGTATGCCAGGACTCCAGCAGTTTCTTTTGCTATTCTCAATCTTGTTTTCCAGGTGAGCTCTAAAGATTGGCTTTGATCATGAAGATGCTCATAAACAGTACCATTTGAAATGAATTCATAAACAAGTAAGGGAACTTCTGTCTCTAAACAACAACCTAAAAGCTTTACTACATTTCTATGGTTGATTTGGGAAAGCACGATCACTTCATTGATGAACGGCTCAATCTGTTTTGGGTCACTGATTTTGGATTTCTTTATTGCTACAATTCTTTTGTCTTGTAAAACTCCTTTGTAAACTGTTCCTTGACCACCTTGGCCTAGGATTTTGCCTTCGTCAAAATTGTTGGTTGCTTCATTTAGCTCGTCAACAGTGAAGACTTTAGCTGTTTCAGTTGACCCTCCATGTCTCACAATCTTTTGTTGTAACAGTAAGCCGCCGTTTTGTTGAAAGAATTGTTCTTTAAGTTTAATGAGCTTTCTTTTCTTCATTGCCAAATATGCATAAAAGCTTCCAACAAGTAGTGTTACGAGGCTTATGCTGACACCTGAACATAAACAAATGGAAACATTATATTTTTCTTTCTTCCCTGCCTATCTTCTTAATGATTCAAGTCAATTTATGGTATAATGACATTAGTCAAAATCCCAAAATGCCACTGTTCTGGATTTGAACGAATACCTTGGGTGTGTGAGTATCAATTAATAACCTGGATTAATAATGCAATTTTCTTTTTGATAATAAATTTTGTTGTACTCACTCAATGCAATAATCAATATGATCTCTTTCCTTGATTTGGTACTGGATTTTGGGCTGCATCTTGTGCCATTCATCTTCCCATTTCCCTCGTATCCAACCGGACATAAACACTGGTAGCTTCCAGGAAGATTGATGCATCTTGCCCCCTCAACACAGTCATTGGACTCCATGCATTCATTAACATCTAAAGAATAATTTGTTAGTTTTGATTTCTGTTTTCACAATGGACAATTGAGTTTTCTAAGAACAATAGTTAGTGTTATGGATTACCAACAACCTGCAATCAAATGAGTACAATAAAACCGACAAACAAAATACGATACACGGAACAAAACTTGAAAACTAAACAAGCAAAACCGAATCAATTAAAGAAGAGAGACGGAAGAAGAATAACACCACGAAATATGTGGTTCGGTCATAAGACTTATTTCACGAGAAAGAAAGCAAAAATGAATCTACAATGAGTAAAAGATCAAGATCAAAGCCAATACAATAGAGTTTCCTTAATCCTTTGCATATATTCTATTAGATATTTAATTGATTTTTTTCCATGTACATGCAACATAGAAGGACTCGTTGCAAATAAAGACACACATGCTAATTGCTTGAATAGAGTGCATGCCAATGTGTTATACTGAAATATGGCTTCTCTTGTTTCATAAAACTAGGATATTCTAATAAACCGGAGTATAAAGGATGCTTTTGTTACTGAAAAAATTAATTTCTGCAGTTGTCCTGTAAGGAAATTCCTATGCACAGTTGTATTCAATCTTTTGACTTATACGTACTCTATACAGATACTTATCCATTTGTTATTCATAGGTATACAACAGTCTAGCCGATTGTTGTGGTATGTCTCAACTTACACAGAAGTTAAACCAGGTATAGCCTTTATGTCATTTAACAGTATTGTTAGCATTTTACCTACTCTTATGTCATGCTTGAAGTAGAGATGGAAAAAGTCTAAACAATGATTAACATATTAGCCCATTTGTAATTGATTAGAAGAAATCAACCAGCCTGTTTTCTTTGTTATAAGTGGATGTCTAACTTGCCAACTTGTATTTGTTCGATAAAAATTCTCGCATTTCAGGTATGGAAATGGGTGATTTCTTTTCAAATAACTTGATTAAAGAAGTTACAGAAAACAAAAATTAAAGAGAGAAAATTAAATTGAATCTTAATATTTCATTGATTGATTGAATCTTAAAACCAAATTCAACTGCAAGTAATTTTGACTGGGCCATATCTAAGTTCAGATTCAGATATGAACTTGTGATCACAAGACTCACAATTTAAAAGTCACATAATTGTTTCTATCTTTCTACATGCCACATATAGTTGTCCATTTGACACGGACTTGGGATCCTCTACGGCTGCAGGTGTAGAGACTGTTAGATTTAGTGTTTTCTCTCTCTAAATCTAACGGTACCTACAACCGCAGTACTATATTGCAGCTGTATAGCATGCAAACATGTTTGACCCCCCAAAAATTGTCTTTTCGTATAATAAACCAATCGATACTTCATTAAAAACTTTTGACAGGAGTACTATATAGGGATAATATAATGTATGGATCATTTAAGCATAATATTTCCCTCGAGAAGCATCATAAAAATGTCTTAAAGTCTAATCCAGACAAGAGATCAGAAATATAGAATACCTTGGCAACCGTGAATGAGGTAAGGATTTCCCCAATATCCATTGAAGCATCTGCAAAGGTAACCAGATCTCTCGGTTGCATCGTAACATGTACTTTTGCTGTCCTTACAGGCATAATTTGAAAGATCCTTTTGAGCTTGCTGGCACGTTTGGTTCCCTACTGCCCAATCCAACAACACTGGAAACTCCTCCTTCTCCAACTTGAGGAGGTCTGTGGATGTGAAACTGTAGGCTCCATTTTCAACCAAAAAAGCATAACCACATGGATTGAAGTCATGTACTGCTGAGTGATTGTTGAATACACCTAGAGTAACATAGGTTACTTTTGTGAGCACGTGACCTTGGGGTATTGAAACCTTGCAACAACCAGTGCCGAAGCAAGATTCATTGGCCACAATATCATTTAGCCTATTGCACAAAGCCATACATCCCGTGCTGTAGTTTTTCCCCTCGGAATCATATGTTGCTAGTAAGGCAAGCGTGTCACATCCAACTGCGATGAACTTGTTTTGAGTTGACGAGACAGAAAAATGTGTTATGTTGATATCCCAATATGTCTGGTTCACCTGTTCGCTCTTTTCAGCATAACAATCACTTGCTACTGGCCATGCAACATGCAGTTCACCATCGAGTGAGATGTTTAGGACACTTTGATTACTCTGTGGCAAGAAAGGTACGTGTGTTGAGGTTGAATTTGAAGATGTTTTGTTGCAATTGATGAGAAAGGTGCTGTCCAAGGAACAATCCTCGGTGGTTCCAAATGGGAAGGGAATGGTGACAGAGCCACACTTTGTTGGGCAGTTTGGCAAAGATAGTAGCTGCCGAGTTCCTGCTCTTGCGAAAAAGACCGTAACAACAACCATCAGCAGCAGCTGCTTTGCGTGCACAACCATAGACACGACTTTGCTAATTTTTCAGGTTCATCATTATTGTTATACTTATATAAATTCTTGGATTTTTTTTAGTATTTATTTATTCTCCTTGTAATGCTATTTAAGAAGAATAAAGTCAAAATGATTGATTCTTCTTGTATGCAATGGATTGACAAAATCAAACATGGTTTTGTCTAATATTTGTTATAATGTAATTTTAGTTTTTGATATTAGTGATTGAAATGTCTCTAACCAATTGTTAATTTCATTTTTCCCCCCTTCTTTTTATTTTATTAAAAAAAGGTTGTTAATTACATTTTATTGGCCAGAAGAGATATTGTGTTACCAAAAGGAATTAAAGATGATAAAAAAACTAGCTACTAGGACATGGAGAAGAAATATATGTTCAAATTGAAACTGTTGATTTGTCAAAATAATGTTTATAAAAGGAAACTATTGACTTTGTTACGACTCCAAATTTGAATACATATATTATATGATATTCTAAATGATCTATCCTTATGGTCATTATAGTAGTTGGTAAAGTCTTTGTTTTTGTTAGCACCAAAAAAAAAAGAGTCTTTGTTTTTTTTTTTTTTTTTTTTTTTTTTCGGTTTTTCACCACCAGTTGAATCTGGTTCGGGGGTCAGTTCTGGCATCAAGTGGTTCCAGCCCCCTCCCAATCGCAGTTGCGGGGGATCGAACCGTGGTCCTCCCTACCAAGTTCAGCGCCAATCACCACTGAACCAACTAACGATTGGTTAAAAAAGTCTTTGTTTTTGCTAACATAGTACTATGCATGTTTATACACGCATTTCTTTCTACAATTATTGGTGTGTAACATTAACTTTCTTGCCTAAAATAACATTAACTTTCTAACATATATTTTATTTATTTTAACCTTGACTACAATCCCGCAAATATATTTCAGTTGGTAGCTGCAATCTAGTCCACCATCCGGGATTTGGATCCTCTCCAATTTTCTCTCCAATGTGATCTTAACCATTTATTTGCTTATTTTCTCTCTCTTCTTAAGTATTATTTTATTCTTTATAATTTAACAACCATTGGATTAGGAAAAGGAGAGAAAACATTGGAGAGAAAATTGGAGAGGATCCATTTTCCACCATCCGTAAACTCAAACTTTAAGTATGATAATATCTTTTTGAGTTACTCATATTAATCATAATGACCACACAAAAAGTCTCTCGTCAATTACTATATCGATTCCAACTATGGTCACAAAATCACCATGGTGGGATTGATATTAGTTAAAAACAACAAATAAAATTACTAAAATGAAAATTAAAAATAACTATTTAAAAAAAAAAAATGCAAGAATCAGAGACAATGAGGGAGGTAGAGAATGAGTATGGTGTGATGTTTTCACATAATGGTCCCCTTTTTATAGACATTTTGAAGTAATTTGATTGGCCGGAGCCTCTCATACGGTCAATCATATTTGGTCATGTGCCAATTAGTTTTGACTGTATTAGAGATTTTTTTTTACTGCCAACATCTTTCCTATGTGGAATGCGAACATTGCTCGCAGTTTAGCATGCGAATTGTGGTTTTCCAGTTTTTGCAATTTTACACATTCGCATCCTAAGTATTGAGAAGAGTAAATTGCGAATGTCAGGGGACTTACGAGTGCAACAAGAGGTGAAAAAAAATCTCTTAAAAAATAGGTAATATAGACTATATAGAGAATTTTATGTAAGCAGACTTTTAAATAAGTTATGAGGTCAGGTCAAACTTTTCAAAAGGTCAGACCACAAAAAAGTCTTTGATAAGCCATGCATAGACTATGCTCGGACTTAATTTTTTTTCTTCATAAACCAGGCTTAGGCCTACCAAAACCTAGTATGACCTTACCAATATCCACGCCATGAAATTAAGAACATAAATCCAGTAGCTCAAACAAGATGTCCAAATACGAACATCCACGCACATACTAATAAACTATTCATACCAAAGGCAAAGGGATTATATCCATTGATAAATTGTGAAGAATTTAACCATAGATAATCTCGTAACCATCCCATCAAATAGGTGGAAGATTCGTTAAATTGTGAAACATTACCCTGCATAATGTAATATGCTGCTATAAAAAGTAATCCGTCCAATGATATTTACCCATACCTATTACCAAAATATTAATAATTTTTTTATTTTACAAAAATTAATAAATATTTTCCTTCCCATTGAAAAATAGTGAGTACTATAGTTACCACTTACCACATCTTTTTTTTCTTTTCTGTTTTTTATTTTAATTTTATTTTTTGTTGCAGTAAAAAAATACTAATAATTTTAAAATTTACAAAACATAAAATGCTAGAACTTAGTTACCTCTTCCTCACTCTATTTCTCTTCTGTTGTAGCAAGAGAACGTGATTATATATATCTTCATTTCAAAAATCAAAATTCTCTACGCAACACACCACAAAGTGAGACTGAGTCACACCGAGTTCGACTCTCCAATCATTCCGTTACATTTCTAAACCCTAACTAGGGTTCCATTTCCATTTCCATCTCCGATCCAATCATGGAGGACGACACCGTCACATCTCCTCCTCCACCTTCCTCCGCTCCTGTTCCTCTTGGTTCCGGCGTGATCTCTTTGGTTAACCGTCTTCAAGACATTTTCTCCCGCGTCGGAAGCCAAACTGCTATTAATCTACCACAAGTGGCGGTTGTTGGCAGTCAGAGTAGTGGTAAGTCTAGCGTACTTGAAGCTCTCGTCGGTCGTGACTTTCTCCCCCGTGGTAATGAAATCTGTACCCGCCGACCACTTGTTCTTCAGCTAGTTCGGAGTTCTGAACCGTCCGATGAATTCGGTGAATTTCTCCATTTAGCTGGAAAGAGGTTTTATGATTTTTCTGATATTCGTAGGGAAATTCAGGTAATATTTCATCATTTCAAACTAAGAATTTGTAAAATCTGTATTAGTATTGCTTGGTTACTGTATTATGTTTTCGCATTCTAATTAGCAAGAATTTGATGACTAGATTTTAGAAATAGTAATTATGGAGAATACATTAGTATTATTTTTTTTGAATTAATGACATATAGGCTATATATGGTGGAAATATTTGAATTCTTAGGAATTTTAGTTTGCTTTAGTAATTGTAATGCCTTACTCCTTCCCGCCGCGCAAACTAGGCGAGTAAAGTCTAAAGAAGTCTAAACAACGCCCCAAATAACTGAATGTTGCAGAAAAGAGAATTAGTCAATCAACAGTTAGCAGTTAGTTATGCTGAAGCTATATAAGGAGTAATTGGCAGGAGAGGAGAAGGTAGTTTTGAAGCCTTGATGAGTAAGGAGAGGTTAGGGTTCTCAAGTATGCTAAGTGTCACTGTATTCTTCTCCAATCTAATTATTGATGGACTGGGTCCACACTTAATAAAATCATTCGCCCATTTTGTTTGGTTCCAATCACTAGTCTTAGAATTTGGGCTTTAGGCTGAATTCATGAGATGAGATTGCAAGGGTTGAGATGAGACCACAAGGAAAAGAGCAAGTGGGGCAATGGAAGTTGATGGAATCACAAAAGCAATGATGCAAGAGATATTGGGCAAATGGGAGGAGGACTTGAGAAATCACAATCAAATCACATCTCAAGCATCAATGTTGGAACATGCAACAATTTCATTCCTCTTTTTGCAAGGGATGATGCATGCATGAGAGTGAGCAAGATGGATCGACATTTTCAGTTGAGGGGTGCTAAAAGCAGGGAGGCTATTGGCCACCATGGTAGCCATGAAAGGATGTGGTTTGTCTTGGTTTCAATAGTGAATTCTTGCAATCCAAACTAGATTTGGGCGGCATTTCCCTGTAGGACTACTGCAGCCATTGCCCAAATTCTATGGCTATCTTTCAAGCCAGACTTACAATTTGGTGTACATTTTAATAAGCTGTTGGACACCAATGTTCTTATTGTAACACTAATTTGGCTTCTCTCCATATGAGTTGAATAAACCTTGACGTCAGTTTTGTCACTATTTTAAGAGGTGACCCTTACCTTTCAACCATTATGACAATTTTCTCTATCTAGAGACACTCATGCACACAGGAGGTTTAGCCACCATGGAACCAAGGTGAACTCAAGTGCAGTCCAGTAGTGATCCTCAAAGGCCATGTCCATATACTCCATCTGGTCCTATATATAAGAAAAAATTTACATTTTAGATTCATTGTAAAGTTGATGAATCTAGACTATATTATAGTCTAAATACATAAATTTTACAATGAATCTAAAAAGCACACTTTTTCTTATATAGAGGACTAGAGGGAGTATTTGAAGTTCACTATATGTATGCATGGCATTCAATGGTCCAACCTAGAGTGGAACAAATTGATATTGTAGAGACTCCATCCTCTGACATTAGTGAATTGGAGTACAATTGAATATAAATAGTTGAACGAGCTTTGCGGTATACTGTTTTCTCATTTGTCACGGTAGCTTTCAATGTAACATCAAAATTATTACAATAGTCACTGGTAGTTACTGCCTTGGTTAACTATTCATAATCGGTTTGAAATCATTTTCATCTTTTTTATCTCGGAAAGTAGTTGAATCTCAGATTTCCTTATTTACATATGTATATCATGTGATTATATTATATTCTTGATACCAATGTCCTGACAAGTTATGCAATGTTCTAGTTTAATCATTTATATCTCAATGTTGACTTGTATTCTATTATTATCTTTCTATAGGCTGAAACTGATAGGGAAGCGGGAGACAACAAGGGTGTCTCAGACAGGCAGATTCGTTTGAAAATTGTTTCACCAAATGTTCTGGACATGACACTTGTAGATCTCCCAGGCATTACAAAGGTTCCTGTTGGTGACCAGCCTTCTGATATTGAAGCCCGGATCAGAACAATGATCATGTCATATATAAAAGAGCCGTCTTGTCTTATTCTAGCTGTCACACCGGCAAATTCAGATTTGGCTAATTCAGATGCTCTTCAGATGGCAGGGGTTGCTGATCCTGATGGTATGCATTTGCTTCCATATACCAAAGGCTTTGATTAATTTTATTTTTTGTATCCCCTTAATTGGTTTTAAATGATCATATATATGATGCAGGTAATAGAACAATCGGCGTAATCACAAAGGTTCGGTGTACTCTTCAAACATTTTAATTTATGCGCATCTTTGTGGATTTTGTTATACGCTTTTGAGTCTGTCATTCTGACAGTGTTTGGCACATATTTTTTGCTATGTAGTTGGATATCATGGACAGAGGTACTGATGCCCGGAATCTATTACTAGGAAAAGTTATTCCCCTCCGACTTGGCTATGTTGGGGTTGTAAATCGTAGTCAGGAGGTAATGATATTATCCTACTTTGATGAAGACGTTGTTTGACTAATTTAACTATTGCATATAATCAATTAGATACTTAGATTTGTTTTCATTCTATATACATGCAATATGGAAGGGCACTGTGCAAATAGAGACATGCTAATTGCTTGAATAGCGTGCAGGTTAATGTGTTATACTGAAAATGGTTTCTCTTGTTTCATAAAACTAGGATATTCAAATGAACCGGAGTATAAAGGATGCTCTTGTTGCTGAAGAGAAATTTTTCCGCAGTCGTCCTGTAAGGAAACTCCTATGCATAGTTGTATTCAAGCCTTTTGACTTATATATAATTTATACAGATGCTTATCCATTTGCTATTCATAGGTATACAGCGGTCTAGCAGATAGTTGTGGTATACCTCAACTTGCGAAGAAGTTAAACCAGGTAGAGCCGTTATTTCATTTAAACCAAATTTTTTTAAATATATTTTACTGTTCAAAATGCTGGAGGTTATTAGGATTTTCAGCTTTCCCTTATCCATACAGAGCAAAAAATCCCTTTCTCATCCCATTTTTCCCTTCTATATTTGACACACTAATATCTTGGTTTTTCCTTTATACAAAGGCATTCAAAAGCTTCCTCCTTAGTATGATTTAGTTATATCCCTTAAGTATTGAACCGGGCTTTCGATTCAAAGAAATTAATTAATTGCTTCACCTTTAGGCATTGTAGTTTGAGATTAATTAGCATACACTGCAAGTGTGAAACTTTTTTAATCATGAAACCCAATCACAAGCCATCATTTGTATGAATTCCATACAGAGCAAAAAATCCCTTTCTCTTCCCATTTTTCCCTTCTATATTTGACACACTAATATCTTGGTTTTTCCTTTATACAAAGGCATTCAAAAGCTTCCTCCTTAGTATGATTTAGTTATATCCCTTAAGTATTGAACCGGGCTTTCGATTCAAAGAAATTAATTAATTGCTTCACCTTTAGGCATTGTAGTTTGAGATTAATTAGCATACACTGCAAGTGTGAAACTTTTTTAATCATGAAACCCAATCACAAGCCATCATTTGTATGAATTTCAAATTATATATGATGAAAGTAAAACTTTTTAGTGACCGGACAGTTATGATTAACTAACAGTGTGACAAATATTTACTAATCAGTGCATTTGAGTTAAGTCCTTGTATTTTTGCTTTCAATAATTTGTATCATCCTTTGAAATGTGATGGTAGTGAGGTTTTTTATTTTGGTGTCATAAAAGAATGATTCTTTGGAGTGAGGCTTTTTATTGGAGTAATATAGCCATATCAACATTGGAGAGGGAAAATTGTTCAAATGATTCTTGGAAATACACAGTAGAAAGAACTAAATTCATGCAAATTTTGTAAAAGAGTAAACCATTATGTATTCAATTTACATTGTGGTTTCTGAACGGATGCATCCCATGCATAATTGCCTGTCCTTTACTTTGCAGATTCTAGCTCAGCATATCAAAGCTGTGCTACCTGGGCTGAGAGCACATATAAGCACTAACCTCATTACTGTTGCAAAGGAGCATGGAAGCTATGGAGAAATCACCGAGTCCAAGGCATGTTTTAATACTATAATATTTTTTTGCATATGTCCCTATGACTTGTTAACTAATTATTAGTTAAATTTACTCTATAATCTTCTCCTTATTTAATTAAATATCATATTTTATACTTTAGCTGGATTTTTGTCTCATTTAATCTATAACTTTTAATTGTTGATCCTCAATAGGCTGGCCAGGGTGTTCTTCTCCTGAATATTCTTTCAAAATATTGTGAAGGTATATCCCTACATTCTGGTTTCATTTCTCCTACTCAGCTTTTCCATTTGTGAACTCATTTTTCTTTTCCCTACAATCTACCTTTCCTAATTCAGTAATTGCTATCTCCATTTTCTTTCTTTCTGAAAACAGCATTCTCCTCCATGGTTGAGGGAAAGAATAAGGAGATGTCTACATCTGAGTTGTCTGGTGGGGCTCGAATTCATTATATTTTTCAATCCATCTTTGTCAGCAGTTTAGAGGTATATAATGATGTATTTACTTATTAACAGTATTGTGAAAATTTTACCTATTCTTATGTCATGCTTAAAGTAGAAATGGAAAAAAAACTAAACAATAATTAAGGGATTAGCGCATTTGTAACTGATTAGAAAATAATTAAGTGGATGTGTAACCTGCCAGCTTTTTTTTTTTTGTTTGATAAAAATCCAGACATCCCTTTATTGCATTTCATGAATTGAAAAGGGTTATTTCTTTTCAAATAACTTTACTAAAGAAGTTATAGAAAGAGAATACTAAATTGAATGATTGAATCTTTATTATTTCATTGATTGATGTCTTTTTCAAATTATTAGAATTTTCTTGAATGTGTCGTAATATGTACGTACTCGCACTAAAGTGACCAACTATAAACAGAATGCTAACATAAGAATATTTAGAATAATAGGAGGTAGGATCGGATGGTTTTCATATCAACATATCATTCCTCCTTCAAAGCATGGGTTAGTGAAAACTTAGTGAGAGCATCCGTAAACTTGGCAATAAGTATTCAATGCTATACAGCCTAGGAGATGTGTTGCTTCTGTTCTTTTTCTTCTGATTTAGCTACTTTGCGACTTGTGTAACTTGACTCTATCTTGAAGGAGGTAGATCCATGTGAAGGCTTGACTGATGACGATATTCGGACTGCCATACAAAATGCAACTGGGCCAAGATCAGCATTGTTTGTACCAGAAGTGAGTCTCACTACTCTTTCATCGAAGATCTGCTAATTTTGTGGATTAATAAATATATCGTGTGAAACATGTAAACACAATTCCTATTCTTGATCATATTTCTCTATTTGTATTAGGTACCATTTGAAGTCCTTGTGCGAAGGCAAATATCTCGCCTATTGGATCCAAGTCTTCAGTGTGCCAGGTTTATACACGATGAATTAATAAAGGTAGGGGCACAGCTTTAAAGTTTTCCATTTCTACTGTCTTACCTCACCAAGTATGCTCCTAACTGAATTTTCTTATCTTCAGATGAGCCGTTACTGTATGTGTATGGTGACTGAACTGCAGCGGTTCCCTCTCTTACGGAAACGCTTGGAAGAAGTTGTAGGAAACTTTTTACTGGACGGCCTTAAACCATCAAAGAATGTGATTGAACACATCATAGATATGGAGGTATGCTCATAAATTGTTTGAGGTATAAATGTATAATTGGTCCTATTTTGTTTTTATATCGGACCTTACTGATCCTCTCAAAACTGACTTGTAAGGTGAGGGGTCTCGCTCCTTATAAACTCATGTTAGGCCCTATCTCCATTTAATGTTTTGTGAGACTTGGGTTTTTCCCAATACACCCCCTCATGTCCAACTCTATTTATTTGGCTTGATGCGTGGATATAAATGGTGGTAGCCCGATTCATAAGCTCTGATACCATATTAGATTTTTATATTGGGCCTAACTCTGTAGTTAAAAGTGGCTTGATGTGTCGCAGCATGGTGGGTGGTCGCACCCACCCGCGACGTTGCATTCTAAAGCAAGTAGCGTTTGCAAATAGATTTCACATCTAACTTTGAATGTTCCACAGCACGACTGGAGTGCCATGCACTTCTACTGTGAAAGCAGCTGATGGTGGGTTACATACAATGAAAATAAATGTTAGGGTTACCTATGAAATAAGCTAATGGGCTCGTGTTTTTTGTTTGAACTATATATATATATATATATATAATATGGTTGAGATTAAAAGATTGATTTAAGTGACTCATCTGCCTTTCTCACATGCAATTCATTCTCATTCACATGTTCTCTCCCCTAACTCATCGACGCCCAACAGTTTCGACACCCATCTTTGTCTCTCTTCTATGCATTTTTAACTCAACTGAAAGTCTGAAATCAATTACTTATAAAATCAACTATGCCTTTTTTTTTGGTACATTCAATTATGCCTTTTAACCATTCTTAATCTTCATATCTCCACTTGCCAACAACAAGAACTCTTCTTCCCCAAACATAGATTCATCACCATCGTTACCAATAACAAGAAAAAATCTCCAGTTCTAGGTTTCTCCCTTAAGTTGAACTTGTATAAATTGTAATACTACCATGTTTCCATGATATATCGGTGCTAGATCTGCAAATAAAGGAACAAGTTTATTTCAAATCTTCTTCAACCCATTATCATCTTCAAGCTAATTCAATCAAGGAACAAAGTTTATTTCAGTTTTCTTCAAAACCAGAAATCGGAGAAATTCTACCCATCTTATAAATTTAGGGACTTGTTTATGGGATTTAAGGATTCTTTTTCAACCTTTAATGGAAGACCAAATCTTCTAATTTTTCTTTTTTGGAATTTTCTTTTAACTTCAATCTTTCTTTTTTTTGTTGAAATTTTAGATCTTGTTTATTGTACAGGTTTGTTTAAATGAAATACATAGATCCCTTTGCTTCATTACAATCTTTATTTTCAACGTACATATGTCTGTATGTTGCAAACGATTTGACACAAATCTGTCATAACAACATCTCAATAGAAGATGAAATGGTTCAAAGATATGCAATTGAAATTAGGGATTTGAAAATAAAACAAAACAAAACAAAAAAAAAACTAACAAAATCAGCAAAACAAAAATTGAAACGAGAGTGATATGGGTTCCATTTTTTATTAGAAACTCCATTAACAGCAGAAGAAGAAGAGGAGTTGAATAGATAGGGGTTCCATTCTATGTATGATTAGATGAGAATGGGTCAGAGAAGAAGAGGAGTTGAATAGAATCATGAGATTAGATGTGGTAAGGCATGTGTGGTATTTTAAACCAAACTTGTAATTTCAACCCTCTATTTTAATCCAAAGGCTATTAATTATTCTTATCATTCTCATATATAAAACTCATTCTCATAAGATATGTCCTCTATATATATATATATATATATATATATATATATATATATATATATATATATATATATATATATATATATAAACTGATACACATATTATTATTTATTATTTATATATAATAATAATAGAGGATATCCCGCTTCGCTAACTGGATTGACATCATTGGCCTAACTCTTACCTACAAAATTGGCTTGTAAGGTGGAGAGGCACCAGCCACTCTTTATAAACGCATGTCAGACCTTATATCTATTCAATGTATGACTTGGATTTTTCCAAATAGGTCCTTCTAGCTACCTTCTACTTTAATCATCATGTTAATAATAGTTTATTATAAGTTCATAACTCCATTAGGTTAAGGGGATAACACATGCTTACACATGACAAATCCTACTGAGACTGTGGCGTATGTTATAACTGAAATACAGTAATTGTTTGGAACTAAAATTCTTATTCTCAATATACTTCCTACTATAATCAATTATGGAGTCTCAACCTTTCTTATTTATCTGGATCCTGGCCGCTCCATTTCCTCAAACATTATCTTGCATTATAAAATGAAATAACTATTGGCAAAGGAGTTGTGGACCGTATCTGTTGGTGGGTATGTTAAGTTTTCATTTCTTAGAATTTATCTCCTTTTTAACTGATGCATATGGAGTTTCAGAAATTTTAGCAAACCTGAAATATTTTTTACTTTATTATTATTGGACTGTTTGTTTTGGTATTCTGCCACCCTCCAACTGGCCATTTGGTCAAAGGTTTTATTTCTTTTGTAAAGCGTATTGAGAAGTGCATTTGTTGTTGCTATTATTTCTAAAACAAACATGTTGTATTTAATTGGTTGAGCATGAATTGGGTTGCTATTTTGAAACTTCGAACATTAGTGACTAGTATTCTCTCTTTTGAAATAAAATGGAAAGACTGTCAATTGACAATACTCATAAGCCAAGTCGAAACTGACATACTATGAGTTAGTCAGTCTGCTTCTTGTTGTCAATTCTGATGTCCAGTTTATTAGTTTGAATCTTCATTTCCATCTCCATGATTTCTTATTTAAAGTTTGAACCACTCAATTATGCAGATGGACTACATAAATACTTCACACCCAAATTTTATTGGCGGAAGCAAGGCATTAGAAATCGCAATGCAACAGACGAAATCTTCTAGGGCTGCCTTATCAGTTTCTAGGCCAAAGGTATTCCTGGCTCTAATTCCAAATATGCCCTATGTTTTGAGACATCAAAACTAATTCGTGCTTGCCTTTCTTTCGTTTTTAAATTGATCTCAAATAGGATGTTCTGGAATCTGATAAGGGATCTGCCTCTGAAAGAAGTGTGAAGTCTCGGGCTATTTTTCCAAGACAAGCTAATGGAGTAGTTGCTGATCCGGTTTGTAATTATACTGTTTAGTGAATTTAAAGTTTTATTCATATTTTTATTGGTGGCTAATCAAAGTAAGTGCTACTAGATTGGTATGTCATTCTTATATCTTCTATTATGGTATCAAATAAAAAAACAGGGTGTCCGCGCTGTATCAGACGCTGAAAAAATTGCAGCTTCTGGTAATTATTTCTTCTATTTATGTTTCAATTCATGGCATTTGTTTTAGCATATATTTGCTGTTGATCTTGTTTTTTGGTTGTCTAACCTTCAGTCAAGTGATTTTTATGTATCCGTATTGTTTTATTAAGATATTCACATTTTTCACGGTTATTTAGGAAACACTGGTGGATCAAGTTGGGGTATCTCTTCCATTTTTGGCGGAGGTGATAAATCTGCGAAGGAGAATGTAGCTAGTAAACAATATACTGAACCATTTCATAGTGTGGATTCTGTGGAGCAATCATTCTCTACGATCCATTTGACAGAGGTTTATATCTTGCGGCACATCATCATATTCATCATTATATTTTTAGGTATAAGTTTTGACATACAGTTTGTTTTTGTAGCCACCTGCTATCTTGAGGTCGTCTGATTGTAATTCAGAGACAGTAGCTGTTGAAATTACAGTAACAAAGCTGCTTTTGAAATCATACTATGACATCGTCAGGAAAAACATCGAGGATATTGTCCCCAAAACAATTATGCACTTCTTGGTACTTAATACCCTTCTTTTTATTCCTACAAAATTACAAATGATTGCAATTATAGATCATCTAAAGTAATCTGTAATTCTGTATCATGCTGTTGATAACTTGTAGGAGCTTTATTTATTTGCATAGTATAAAATGATTAAGTTGCAATCTCTATTCTTGACGGTTAGAATGCCAAAAGAGAAGGAAGTCAGGAACACAAAATTTATTAAGGAACTCAGTAGCAGAACAAATTGAATAAGCAAGGCTGAAAATAGTCAGGTATCAAGAGCAATGTTTTAAAAACCGGAACAGAGATTGAACCGGTTAGACCTTTGGGTCATGGTTTACTCAGTTGAACCGGATGATTAATAAAAAAACATTAAAAACATTTTTTTTAAAAGAAAAAAAAAACCTTGTTAAACCCTCCTGTTCAATTCAATTCTTGCAGACTCGGAACGAATCACGGTTGAACCAACAGGTGACTGGCCAGTTCCCGTGGTTTTGATAACACTGATTGAGAGTCTAGTTCTGACCATTCAACCAATGTCAAAACAAAAAATAGAAGAGTCAAAATGACCCGTGTCTTCAAAATATCCTCATCTTTCTAACTAACTCAGCATTCAACCCTTGCTATTTTCCCTTCTTTGCTTAAACTCTCCAAACAAAACTATTCATTTAAGCAAAATATAATGTTGGAAAGCGAGATAAAAATGCAATATCTGACTGAGTTTAGTGAAAATTATCCATTTATATTTCAATATAACACACATATATAGGGAGCAGGGCTGCTGATACAACACCATCTCATTCGCTAAATGTCTTGCCCCATCATTCATGGTTTGGAATTGCTTTTTTTTGGTAGACGGGGTAGGGGGGAGGGATGTTAGTGCTTTTATTATATCTTATAATATATGCTTTGTGCTATTTATTTTGAAATGGTTGAGAATGCTTGAATTTTCATGCATTCCATAAATCCTTACGACTGACTTTTACTGATCCATACCAGGTAAACGAAACCAAGAGAGGGCTACACAATAATGTAATTAAAAAGCTATATAGGTAAAATATAGTGGTTATGGCTTGTCAATTCCTTCTGATGTATATATAAGTTTCTCCAATGTTTATTGCTAACTGTACTTTTTATGTTACACTCAAACCAGAGAAAATCTTTATGAAGAGATGTTCCAAGAACCTGATGAGATAGCCTTGAAAAGAAAGCGTTGTATAGAACTTCTTGAAGCTTATCGGCAAGCATCTAAGGTGGACAGTCATAATACTTTAGTTTAAAACATCTTATCCAAATTTCAGTCATTTTACATGGTGTCTGGTTATCCCGTAATTAAATTTGTTTGCCCTGATATTGTTGAAATGTTTGCTTTTTGCTGCTCACGATCTCTCTGTTCTGTCAACTGTTTATTAATAAGTATGCATTATATTTGGATTCCATATGGCGCACTCCTTCCAAATGTATAATCGAAGAATTTTTTTCTTTCTAGTTTTTCTACCTAAACAAACTGGTAGTGGAAACAAAGTTTAGCTACTCTCTTATGACTGTATTTTGTCCTCGTAGGATTTGGAGGAGCTGCCAATGGAAGCCGAAACACTTGAAAGAGGATATAGTTTACCTGAAAGAAGCGGTCTGCCTAAAATTCATGGACTACCAACATCATCCTCGATGTATTCAACAAGTAGTTCCGGAGAATATTATGGAGCTTCTCCTAAGCACCCTAAGTCAAAAAGGTCTTCTCATTCTGGGGAACTTCAATCTCCATTTTATGCTAATGCAAATTCCAATGGAAATGGAAAACAAGGTTTTTATCCCACGATTGATACATAAGGTATAGCTAAACAAGTTCACTGGACAAAGTAGTTTAATTTGAGGCATATTATTTATTTGATTACCTTGCAATATTTGGGATTTGGTGTTCTGCCTTCTGGAGTTGGAATGCATGAACCTTGTTTTCTGACTAAGATGGTCTTGAATGTCGGTCAAGGCTTTCTTAACACAAGCTCACATTTTATTCTCGTATAATATTGACATGATTTAGAAAGCTCCAGAACAAATAATAGGAGCAGGCGCGGTCTTTCACATTTTTGAGAATCGGCTTTCTGTATATGACCTTTTTTCTTTCGTTATTAGTCAGGTATTTTATCTTAGCATGTATGCAGCTCCACAGCTTGTTTGCAGTAACATTATTTGCTATATGAAATGGCTTGCATCATTGATTTTCTTTTAATGATGAGATGTAGGGAATTTATCGTTGATTGTTATTCCAATATAATGTAATTCCTTTGTGATGAGGATGTGCTGAGTTGGGCATTCTATTATGATAAGTTTAAATTTAAATGATATATTTATTATATTTATAAGATGATTTAGAGAGCTCAATTAACTTTACCAGTGGAACCGTAAAATCATCATTAGATTTTAATCAATGGCTTAGATTTGTCAATAAAAATTTAGAACATTTATAAATTTCCACAATTTTTCACGACCTATCCCTCGTCTATGTTAACTGTGTCCTCAATGGCGCTTCATTGGAGAAATTTGCCAGGCACTCAAATTGTGATCAACCACCATCAAGCTCTCAAGTCGCGCCTCCAACTAACCAAGCAATATAGTTTGAATTAATTTGGACAGATCTAACAAGCAAGTTAGTGAATCGTTGGTAGTGAAAAGTGCAGGGGCTATTACAAAGAAGACATCCAATTTGTGGACTTTTTTTGGAGCCAGAGTTTTTCATCAAACAACATTTCTAAGAGCGAGACAAACAAACTAAATGCAAAGATGAGTTTAGATCCATGTTTAATGTTAACTAGTGTTTCTAGGACACTAGTTAAATAATCAAAAGAAATTTTATATTGAGAACACAATTTATCCTTTTAAAAATACGACACAATTCTCATAATATTTTTATTATTTTTGCTTTCCTAATTAGTGTCCTGTGGACACTAGTTGGCATTTTCTTTCATGTAAAGATCAATCTAAATGAAACTTCACCTAGACCTTCATTGAAACCATTTAATTTAATCATTACATTAAAGATAATGCTAATTAGTTTGACCTAAACTCAATGTGTGAAAATCACCTAAATTTAGTTTGACCATTACATTAAAGAGGTACCATTTCGCACATTGAATTTATGTTATTCTTTCCCCTCAATTTCAATGTCTGAAAATCACCTTAAGTGTTTTGTTTTACTAATTTTGGTTTCTCTCCTAAATATAGTGTATATACTCTTGTATTTTGGTTTCTCTCCTATATAATAATTGTATCAACCTTTTTTTTCTTTCTATTTACACTACTTGAATACATAAAAAGGTGATACAACCAATTTCTCACTCATTGTCTATCTATCTATCAAACTAATTCTAATAATTATAACTTTAAAATTCTTTTATAGTGTACACTCACTCCACTTAATTTGTTTGGAGGATAGTTTCTCTACATATATATCAAGCTGGATCAGCTGGAGTGAGTGATGATGTCCAATTTTTGTCATGACATGTTCCCTCTCACACTAATAATAATCATGTTTCAATCATGAAATAAAAATATAATTATAATAATAACGAAAGAAATAAAAAATAATTAGATGATATCACTTGTTTACGACTGTGTCCACTCGTTGTGGGTAAAATATAGTCACGTGTCGGTTTGTCTGGATGATAACTCGTTTTGGACATTAAATTTTTTAGGGATATATACAAAGTAGAATGCAATGTAGGACCTCAAAATATTTGAATATACAAGTCACTATGTGAATAATTATTGTGGAAGATATATATGGGTCCTTTTATCTCCAAATAATTGATAAGGTGCACCCACTTTGTTTTCCTCAAAAACACGCCCGACCCTGAGAGTAGGCAATGAGTGCGACGGCCTGAGGTCCAATATTTTAAGGGGTTCAAATTTTTTTATACCTACTTACTAATATAAAAAAAATAATCAATAATACTTAAAGGAAAAAAATATGATTAGGCCAAGGAAATATGCGTAGGATTATTAAAGAAAATATCATTAAGGGGCACAATTGGTAAAAAATATGATTATGTATAATTAATAGGACTATTAAAGAATAATTAGGCGGAGAGTTTGATTAATGCATTAGAAAATTTTGAATTTTTGCTTGGTATGATTATTTTGCACAACATTTTATTTGCTATTATCAATAATTTTGGCGGACATTGATGTTGATGGGCTTATCAATAATTTTTCATATCAAAATGTTCGAAGAAATCACTTCTTATGAATTTTTAAGTTATTTTTTATATTTTGTAAAATTTATTATGTATAATGTTATATATATCGAATGAAAAATGGTTTTTTTTTTTTTTTTTTTTTATTGTTGGCCTAAGACCCATAAAATGTCAGTAATGAGACTGCTAAAAAAATTATTGCTAAGATATATTTTTGATGTAATTTTCAACTTCTTTGGCATCTGATTTCTATTTAGAGAAAATAATATCATTCTTTACTTTTCAAATTGGCCAAATATGTCAAATCAATAGTAATCTCTTTGGTCTTTTTTTATTTAAGAGAAAAATAACAAATTTCTAAAAGGAGAAAGATATATATCCCCTAGCATTAACCATTTGAAGATCTCATACTAATTAAAGTTTGCAAAAAATTGGGGAAAAATACAGTTTGTCATCTAGAATGTAAATTCAGGGTGCAAAGCTTGTAAAAAACAATTCGTTATTTAGAATGCGAATCTCATAAAATTTGATATATTTTTATATTTCTTCCTTCGCACTCTAATTTTTAAGATTCATATTCTAAATAATGATTTTTTTTTTTAACTGTGACACTCCCTGAGTTCACTACTTAAGTAGCGAGAAAATAATATTGAGAATTCGAAGGAAACATATGAGATTCAGAGGGCGCAAGAAGTACTACTCTTACTATATTATTATACGACTCTTTCCAAGGATAAGATAATGACAAATGCTAAATATTGCATCTCTTGCACTAGTTAAAAACTTAAAAGTGGTAAAATTGTCTCTTTTTTTTTGACTATATGATAAAATTGTCTTGAAACTTGTATAATCAACCTTTTAAAATTATAAGTTATGTATTTTTCAATATAAAATTTACTACTTTTGAGTTTCTTAACTAAGATAATTTCCTATTTTCTCCATGCAAATAATTGTGCACTAGCTAACTTTCCTTTTCATTTACTATTCATTTCCAATGCGATCAGTCTCATCCAATGTCAATGTTTATGTGTTTGGCTTTCAATTCCTTTTTTGTTCCTTTTTTGTATTCTTAATTTAACCAGAATTTAAACATTAAATTTGTTACGTTACAACTCTTTCACATAACTTAACCTTCAATTTTCTATATTGGTTGTTATTTTTTTTTTTTGACAAATATATTGGTTGTTATTATAACAACATTTTGGATATATTTAAGGGGTGTACAGGATTTTCCGAACTGATCCGAATCTGATAAAATCGATAAAAATAATTGTTGGGTGGTAGTGAGTCGGATCACGAGTTAAACGGGTGAGCAAAGTTGAGTTTGGGGTAATATAATGTTTCTTGTAGATATATTAATATATTTCTCACTATCATAAATACACATTGGAATATTACAATACCGTGGTCTTTGGGGTAATGCATACGGCAAGAAGTTAATATGTTAAAATTAGAAATGATATTAATTTTAAAACAACTTTTTGTACAAAATTGACACTAATCATAAAATATGGTTTTTTCGGCGCAACCCTCTTGAAAATTTGTGATATTTATTCAATGACTAAAGAAAATAAGTCTGCAAATGAGAAGTAAATGTTAATTGTGAGTAATATATATAAATTTGCTTATGTGATTTATTCTTATTGATTGTTGGATAAATACTTTTAAATTATCAAAAACATAGGTGGATGCATGTTGGGACTGAATGTGGCACCAAATTTCCCAAAAATTTATATATATACTTTTTAAGTCTTTTTTATAAAAGACAATTTATTTTTTAGATTTATTGGATAATTTATATATATGGTCTATGAAATAAACCAAATACGTATATAAGTTATTCAACGAATTTAAAAAGTCAATTATCTCTTACAAAATGGACGAGAGAGTACATTTAAAAAAGAGAAGTTAAATATTTTTTTATCCCTATAAAACAGTGACCTAAGTTTAATCCTTACTTGATTTTTGTTAAATTTTTTACCCTAAAAATATATTCTGCACTCACTTTGGATTCATACTAATAAAATAACGTGTATTTTTGAATAATTTTTTTGCAGGTATATATAATGTATAAAACATCATAAAATATTCCTCCAAAAAAAAACTCAAAAGTTTTATTATTTTCTATATAATTTAGTACATAGTTTCAATTATACATAATTTAGCCACACCAATTTAGTGTGTTTGAATCCATCGATGAGAAGAGATAATGTAAGTCTCACTATAAAATATGGGCAATATCAACATTTCACGCTCTTCTTTCTCTCTAGTTAAGGAATCTAAAAGTAGTAAATTTTATATTGAAAAAACCATAACTTATATTTACTTAAAAACCAATTATATCCATATAAACCAACATAAGTCATAAGGTTAGTTTTGTAAATTTGTATTTTATTCTAATTTCAAAACAAAATATTTGAAACATGGTTTCTTAATTTTAGTAAATGTCTCATAATTAATAACTAACATTGTTCTTGTGGTTTTCTTTTCTATTAAAGTATTGTGAAAAAATCCACAAAAAACATTATATTTTTATATTAAAATAGTTTCTTACGAATTATTTCGAAAGTAAATTCGTAGGAAAAACAATGTAAATCTGTTGAAAATAAAATATATATTTTACAGTTTCCTATGGATTAATTATTTCGAAGGTATATTTGTAGAAAATACAACGTAAATCTGTAAGAAATAAAATATATATTTTAAATTTTCCGATGGATTATTTCGAAGGTAAATTCGTAGGAAAGACAACGTAAATCTGTAGGAAATAAAATATATATTTTACAGTTTCCTATGGATTATTTCGAAGGTAATAATTTCGTAGAAAATACAACGTAAATCTGTAAGAAATAAAATATATATTTAAAATTTTCCTATGGATTATTTTGAAGGTAAATTCGTAGGAAAGACAATGTAAATCTGTAGGAAATAAAATATATATTTTAAAGTTTCCTACGAATTTGTTTGTAATAAAATCTACAAGAAACATTATATTTAGCTGCATGCGGATTTTTTCAAAGGTAAATATGTAGGAGATAATTACGATTTTTGTAGGAAACGAGGTTAATCATTAAAAATAGTTTCTTGATTTTCTTACATATTTTCCTTTGAAAACCAAAAGAACTTTTTTTTTAATAAAAAACATGTATATATTTTCTTGCAAATTTTATTTTGAAAAATCGGCATGAAACTATTTTTATTGACTATTAAATTTACATAAGTTTTTTTAGTTGACAATTTGTTTGAGTGACTATAGAAATTATTATTGGGAGGTTTAGGGTGGTCTTTGGGTTGTCTTTGAATTGAATTGTCTTTGTACATTTGGATTGAGTTGGGTTGAGTTGTCTTTGTACATAATTGTATTAGAATTAATTAAAAATTAATGTTAGCATGTGTCTATGAAATATTTACTAAAATTAAGGAAACATGTTTTTGATATTTTATTTTAAAAATAGAATGAAATGCATTTTACAAATTTATCCTTTTGTTCAAATTGATTTATATAAATAGAGTTGGGTGTTTGGTAAATATATAGTGGAAGTTGGCTTGCTAACATACTCCCACATGTTTTTAGATGGGAGTATGTTAGCAATCCCCATATATATATATATATATATATATATATATATATATATATATATATAATTAATTTATGTCTAAATGCATGTTCTTTAAACTCTTTAAAAAGTATGTCAAGTTAGCAAAATTACAGGTTAAATAAAAAGGAGGATTACATGTCTAAATTATTTATAATAGGTGGCAAAAATTGGACAAAAAAATTGCTGGACCAAAATATAAAAATAATACTTAAATAATTTGAAACATGCGTTATGCTCGTGCTTGGCACGAGTGTGAATATTAGTTAATTAATAAATGACAGAAAATAATATGTCATTTTTATTATTACCAATTACCAAATTATTACAACTAGATTGTAACAAAACAATCTTAATAATATTACAATGAAAGCAGAATTTTGGGTTACTGGGTCATGATTGACCTTTAAGAAATGTGAGACAAAGTGTTTTCCATGCCTCTGCGTCTGGCTCCCTTAATGCTGCCTTTACCTTTACATCCGAAGCAAAACCTTCCTGCAATTCCACACATATTAATTAAATTTATCATTTATTATACTATTTATTTGTAAGGTTAATATATTTTTTTTTGACAATTTGTAAGGTTTATATATATATATATATATATATATATATATATATATATATATATATATATATATATATGTTGTTGGTCCCTGTAAATATTCACAGTTATGTTTTTAGTCCCCCGAAAATTTTTCTTCGAATATTAGTCCCTAAAAAATCTTCAATTAACATTTTTAGTCCCTACTTTTAAATCAACTCATGTGTAGACTTCATATTTTTAAATGAAATTTTTCAGAAAAGTGTAGAATATTTTAACAATCACTCAAAAAAATAAATAGATTTTTTTAACAAAACATGAATTAAATATAAATTTTTAAACTCTAAAACTACAAAAATTCTAATTTTTTTTGAGAGATTGTTATAATATTCTAAACATTCATAAAAAATTTCATTAAAAAATATAAAGTCTATACATGAGTTGATTTAAAAGTAGGGACTAAAAGTGTTAATTGAAAATTTTTGAGGGATCAATATTCGAAGAAAAATTTTCGGGGTACTAAAAACAAAACTTTGAATATTTACAGGGACCATGATAAAGAGATTATCAGTTGAGTTTAATCTTACCGACATTAAAAAAAATTGTATAGGTATGTTTAGCAATTTTGTGTATAATTATTTAGCACCATTTATTTATTTATTATTTTATTTTATTAAATTGCTTTTTATATATGGAAATTTGTGTACACTTGTGTTTAAAAAACATTTTTTTTTGACAAGTTGTGTTTAAAAAACATATGTATCTAGTTATTTGAATTGGGACTTTATACAGAGACACACAATTTAATCACAAATGAAACTTATTCATAAGGACATTATAGATAATATTCTATTTCTATCTCTTTCAAACACCATACCACAAAGCAAGATTGGCATAAATTAAGCAAATGAAAGAGACTTGTCATAAAAAAAGAAGAAGAAAGTAAATGAAGTATGTAGTATATTTTATATCAATATTGTGACGCATTGCACTGGACGTGGTGCTATTTAACCAAATTATGATCCCCTACCAAGGATCAAATCTTCCATGAATTTTAAAATAGAGAAATATTGCAAAAGAATCTTACACTTAAATTAATTAATTGTAGCTAGATATAATAATAATAATAATATAATAGTATTTGTAAAAATAAAATAAAAAGGATCAATGTAGTTTGCCATAAATATGAAGATTAAAATTATTACATACCTGAATTAAATTACGACGTGTGAGACGGTCAATAAAGTGAAAAAGAATGTCAATTGTGAATTCAGGATGACCTTGTATGCCCAAAATGTGATCTTCATATTTAAACATCTCAGTTCCAGTCTTTTCTGACCAGCCAATTACCTCAACTTCAGTTGGTAGATCAACAACCTAATCAATTTATTTAAAACAATTACATCAATCACTTTTATTTTATTATCATGAAAAATATAATTATTACATAAATCTAACATAATTTTTGGTGAAATAACTTAGAAATACAAACACACACACACCTCATCCCGGTGGCATTTGAAAAGTGAAAGCTTTGATGGAAAATTGAGTAATGAATCATTAGAAGATGATGATGGTAACATGAAGTTGATGGTTGTGACACCTATGTCCCAACTAGAAGTAGAACGAACAACCTTACCTCCCAATGCACGCCCAATTATCTATATATAGTAAACAAATTCAATATAAGTGATTAGTTCATTTATCACATATGGAAAGTAATAGTACTATTATTAGTAATAAATACATTACCATACAAGTGACACTTAACTATAATTTTGGTTCATGTCACAAACAATACTCTATGTTATTCCTTCTTATTTTTCATGGAATTACTTTTGAATTTCTTATTATATTCTTTAACTCTTAAACATCTAATTAGTGAAATAATAATTTATTATTTTAGAACTACAAGGTAACTATAATGTAATTGAGTAAGAATAAATTCATAAATTTTATTATGTTATTTTTAATATGATTTTTTCTATATTATCTTTTGACAATTTAAAAATATTTACCTAACAACAAATAAGAACAAGTCGCATGTATTAAAGAAAAAAATTAAATTTAGTTTATGTATTACATATAAATTTATTTATGTAGCTTATTTTTATTGATTATTACATAAAAGTAGTGTCATTTTCACTTTTTAATATCCATATTTTAATGGGGTTAATTAATCATGATATTTTCTTACATGTGTGTGATGTGATCCATAACAAAATAAGACCACATATTGAAAAGGAATTTTAACATTATTATTTATTACATATAAATAACTCCAACAAGAGAGCGGTACCAATTATTTGTACAGGACCACACAAAATGCTTTCAAATATTTGTGACACAATGATATCGAAATAAGATTTAGGCGCACACACATCAAATATAAAAATTTAAAATAAAATAAAATATATAATCATATTAATTAATATAATTTTATTTTTTATTTTTTATTACTATATGAGTGTGCTTAAAATAATTTATTTGTGTTTATATTTATGTTAACATTTCTCCACATGATGGCCCAAGCCAATTTCATTCATTGGATGGAGTAGGCACTCATAATTGCATAGTGTTAATAGGATGCGACAATTTAATTGAAATTGGATAGTTTAAATTATAAAATCAAAAAATATATATTTAAAAGTATCAAAAGTTTATTAAATATAAAAAAAATTTATTTTAATGAACAGTTATTAACATCTGACTAGTGCTAAACTGCACACAAGTTAGCTGCACTGAATCTATTTTCATCCTTTATATCTACTAGTATATTTTCATGAAGACAAAAAGATTCATTAGATGAAAAAAGAAAAATACCCAATTCTCTTAGAAAGCCATATAAATTAGTTAAAATAAAAACCACATGTTTTCCCCATTTGGCTGCTTCACAAAATGCTTCAATACACTTTTTATCATTTGAGTGTTAAGAATATTGTGAAAAAAGCTTCAATGCGCTTTTTATCAAGGTTGTCAGAATCGAGAATTTACTTTGAATTGAAAGAGGATGGCAAGATCGCATAATCGTAAATCGCAACCAAAATCGATGGATTCTACTCAAATCGTTTTGTTGAATCGAAAGGGGAAATCAAAATCGCATAATCGGAAATCGCAACCAAAATCGATGGATTCAACTCATAATATTAATATATATATATATATAACAAACATAAAACAACCAAGTCTCAAATCTTAAATATAAAAATACTAAAAAGTTTAAAATCATAAAACAAACATAAAACAACCAAGTCTCGGATCTTAAAAATAAAACAAAATACTTAAAGCTTAGATCGCAAGAGTCAAGGTTGAAGACTTGAAGGAGAAAGAAATACGTTTTAGAAGCGTAAACATCAAAGGGATATTAAAAAAATAGGGTTTGCCGTTTTTTACTTAAAAAAGGGTTTAAATCGGGTCGCAAAACAAAAACGGGTTATCTTTACCCATTTCAAAATTACCCAAAATAAAAAAGTACAGAATCCATAGAATCCTCCTGAAATCGCCGATTGTGCTGCGATTATGTGCGATTTTACATGAATTTTGCTCTAAATTAGAATCGTATCACGAATCGCATCCTTTGGGATAAGCAAAATCGCAAAATCCTAGGATTTTACAGTTTTAATCGCGATTCTGATAACAATGCTTTTTATTGTAAAAAAAAGGAGTGTTAGAAATATTTTTTTATCACTTTCTAATCGGTTGAAATTAATGTAGCTCTCATATTTTGAAAATATGTCTCATAAAATAGCGAGACTTATGCGAGTTTAACTCAATTAAAGATTGAGTATTAAAGAGTGTTCAAAAGAGTCTGCTACTAGCATTCCTCTATGATTAAAGATACTTTTTTGTATTCTTCATAAAAAAAAATCATTTTATAGTTGCTTGCATTTTTACCTTTCCCGACAAAAACAAAACATTAATTAATCTCTGATGTCAATATGACTAGTTTGAATTTTATTTTTGTCATAAACTGAATTGAGTCATCAAAAAACAGTGAAGATTAAAATGAACTTTCATTCTAATATTTCCGACTTGCGATGTGATTGATATCTATATGTTAAATTCATAATTACCTGGTGGCGATCAAATCTTGAAACTCAAGCAATTAATGGACTTTAGATATATACAAATTGTTCAGATTTTATTTATCTTTCGGTCAAATTTCAAATTATCACATTTGATTAAGAGAGTTAAGAAAAACAAGTACCTGATGGCCAAAGCAAATGCCTAGGATTTTTTTGTTTAGGGAATTTAATGTGTGAACAAGAGTGAGGAGTTTATGGATCCAAGGGTCATTGGCATGTGCATCATGGCAGCTTCCAGTGATGACAAAACCATCATAGAAAGGAACATCATCGTCCTCAGGAAACTCATTCTTAACAACTTTGTAAAGGTCCCATGTTTCCCCTTTCTCAGCCAACATTCTTGTGAAGAAACCATAACAACCTCCATGTCTCTTCAACAAGTATTCTGAATCCTCTCCACACATTAATATTGCATACCTCTTCTTCCTCTCCCTTTCTAACATCTCTTAAATCTTTTAGAGAGAGAGAGTGAGAGATTAATTAAGAGAGGAAGAGAACACAAATGGGTGATTGACAATGGAGTGGAATTCGTGCATATATATATATACATCTTCAAAATATTGTACCTATCAAAATGGCCCACATTTTATGGCCATTTGTTTTACCATATTATCCTCATTTACTTGTTATTAAAAATGTTGAATCATTAGATTTTTTTTATATTGACCAAAAAGGCATCCCAATAAAAATTTCAATGGATGGACATTGCTTGTTTAAAATATTAGACTGGTATTCAATGATGATTCATAATATAGTTACAAAATCTTATTTTAAATCTGTATTTAAAAAACAATGGTTAAATATTTAATTCTTATTTGTTGTTGATAAAAAAATTAGTTTATTTATAGTGCATATTCACTTCTCTTTTAAAAGTAAAAGTTTATTAATTATATTACTTACTTTCTTATTTAGTAAATCAACTCATCTTCACGCGCAACCAAAACAATCCTTGCAAGTTGTAACTGGTTGAGAGATCATCCTCAAGAAATTAGATATAAATTTGAAACACAACGAACCACATCATCGAAATCCATTGAATCCAAACCATCTCAACCACGAACATCTCATAAATGTGAAGAAGAAAGAACTTAGGGCAATGAGTTTTTTTGGAGAAGGAAGAACTTATGTCCCCCATGTCGGTGGTTTTTTTACAGTAGTTCTTCATTATTTATTTTGTTAAGATAGATTAAAAGTTATTTATTTATTTTTAAAATATCCAATATTAGTATTATTAGTCTAATAATTAATGTTCAAGTCTGTGATACACAAGTAAAATAAGTTTTTTACTATGCACAAATTTATTTTTATTATTGGATCAATAAGTTTTATTATTGGATCAATATCATTTTATAAATTTTATTTTGACAATTTTTAAAGTTGACAAAACTGTGACAGTCTTGTAAACCTTCCGTAATTTTCCTTGGCACACCTTGTGCTGAGACGATTACTTGTTTTCCATATATATATATATATATATATATATATATATATATATATATATATATATATATATATATATATATATATATATATATATACTGAAAGTGAAAATTGAATCATCAATCTCCTTACACACTTTTTGACTCATCCATCTCACATTTTCGCTCACTATAGTACTTCTGTTATTCCTCTTTTCATATTTAAATGTGTAATATGATAAAAGCTTTCTTGAAGTGTTTTATGTTTTATTTTTTACAATAAAATAATATGAGAGAATATATATATATATACACACACAAAGGAGAAGCTAGCCCAAATATAACGAGGGGGCCAAATAAAAAATAAAATATCATTTTATAAATTTTATTTTGACAATTTTTAAAGTTGACAAAACTGTTTAATATATAGTTACTATAAAGACATAACAAACAATTTATTTATCAAATAATAATTTTTTGTATTTATTATTTTAAATTAGTTTTTAATAAAGAAATTTATTTGAAATAGCTAAATATACATCTCTAAATTGTAACTAGCTAGAAAATAAACTAACATATATATAAAAAAATTAAACAAATGAAATAAAATGGGATAACAAAGGCCACCCCAAGACTCAACTGGGCTTCGCCCTTATATATATATATATATATATATATATATATGAGGAGGGATCCGTTGACTCCAGGAGTGTAATTCTTCATCGATTTACTCCGCTTAATAACTCGATATCGGCATTATATTTCTTCAATCAGACCGTTGAATTCAAAGATCCCATTGAGTAGATTAACTCTACAAATTTTTATAAAAATTCAAAAAAATTTGTTATATATTCGAACTATTGAAATTCAATGGTTTTTTAAAAAATTTATCATACATACATTAGATTTGTTTAAAATGTGGATATAGGTGTCTTCGGGGCTTATGCACCGTGCATAATTTCTCACGCCCCCCCCCCCCACCTGCTACTCCCCCCCCCAAATTGCTACGCGCGCCCCCCATTTCTAGCCCCCCCTCCCAATTTCTGTTTTTTTTTTTTAAAATTTCTAGCGCACCCCTCAGTTTTTTTTATCACGCTTTTAATTTTGATTGATTGAATTTTATTTTATTTTATTGATTAGGGATAAAATTCAGAGTATTATGTATGGTTAATTATTTTAGTAGTTAGTTTTAAACTAAAATCATGCCAAAACCATTTATGCTGTAGAACAGTTTCAAAAATGTGTACTCCAAAATCATTTGTGCTGTGGAATGGTTTCAGAGACCTGTACTCCAAAACTCTTTAATGTACTTAATTATGTCAAAATCATTTTAATTTAAAATGATTTTAACCGAAACCATAAGTATAGCTTAATGGTTTCACTAGTGTTGTATCTGAAAACCAAAGTAGTTCTCTTATGGTTTCAAATAAATATTCCATATTTAATTTAAAATAAATATTTTAACTGAAACCATAAGTGTGACTTAATGGTTTCATTAGTTTTGTATCCGAAACCAAAATAGCCCTCTTATGGTTTCCAATAAAATATTTTTCAAAACCAATTTTTGCCCTGGAATGGTTTTAGAGATTTGTATTCCAAAATCATTTGTGCTGTGGAATGGTTTTCAGATATCTGTACTCCAAAACTATTTAATGTATTTAATTATATCAAAATCATTTTGCTGTTGAATGATTTTAGAGGGTTATATTGTAAAACCATTGGATGTACTTAATAGTTATTATGTTAATTGTGATAAATTAAACCATAATTATAGTACATGTTTTAGTATGTAATTTTAAATTAAAATATGGCTATATATTATTAATCATCCAACACAATTAATTGAAAAATTAGTTCTTATAGTATGTACTTCAAAGGAACAAAAGTAATTATTTAATTGAAAATGAGAGTGCGCTAGAAATCTAAAAAAAAATAAATTTGTGTCAAAAAAAAAAAAAAAAAAAAAAAAAACTGGGGGACGCATGTAGTAATAGGGGGGGGAGGGCGTAGCAATGGGGGGCGCGCGGAGTAAATGGAGGCGCATGGAGTAATGAGATCCAATAGCTAGAAATGCCTTATGCACCATGCATAAGGATGACCTTATGTATAATAACTTTGGCCGGTGTCTTCAAAGCCAACTTAAGTATAATGACACTACAGTAATTAATTATAAAATTAAAATATTGTTGATTGCATGGAAAACATACATAAAATATGTTACCACTAGTAGATACTTAAATTACTATATATCTTTTGACATTTTGATTGGCATGGGAAAAAAAATCTTAATAAAGAAAAATATACTATTATATCACCTGATTCATGCCACTCAGCCCAACTAATGACTGCCTGGCAAGGGTAATATCGTATTTCAATTTTGTATTTCAATATATTATTATATTATGTTTAACAAAAAACAAATATAGGAGATGGGACAAGATAAATGAGATTCACGTGCTTAACAAGCTGGAATTTGCTGGCGATATTATTGGACCTTTGTGTATATATTGTTAGGTTCCAGTCACTATTTTTATTTTTATTTTTTTGTCAAGAGTTCCTTCAGTCACTATTAAATGATTTATTTTCACTATTTGTAATTATTTTTATTAAGGGTCCAACTATTAATATTGAAATTTATTTGTTAACAAGTAGATAAATTGCAATAAATGATTCTTTTTAAGAAAAATAAAATGAAAACAAAAAAAAAAATGCATTAGTTTTAGTAATTTTTTTACCTTCACATGGCCTTTTATCTAATTTGTCTTGGACCTTAAAATGTGTTAGGTCAACCCTGATTCTAATATGAATCACTTATATAAGTGGTTATAAACTTATAATAGTTTAGAATTTTAAAAATATATTTAAAATTGTAATGATGAGTCGACGACCTATGTTGTTGTTTGGAAGTATAAATTACTCTCTCCAGTTCTATATATAAATAAAATTTGACTTTCTTGATTCATTGCAAAAGTAATATATTTGGACAATAATATAGACTAGATACATTACTTTTTCAATGAATCTAAAAAGTTAAATTTTGCTTATATATAGAATCAGATGAACTAATGGTCATTCTTAAGACTATATACATTGGTGGGTATTAAACCCAAAAAAAAAGGTTGAATAACTAGATTGATGAGTATTAACGTTGGAGTTGAATGAGGTGGAGAGAAGAGGGATTGAAAGAGGAAAAAGTAGGGTTTGAGGGAGACACATGGCACCAGGGTCGGCCCTGCGGCTGGGTAAGCAGACCCACAACCCAGGGCCTCAATAAATTATGGGCCTCACTCTTTTTTTCTTTAAGTTTATTATACTAAATGTTGCTTAAGTATATTTTCTGCAACTTTTATTGACAAAAAAACGTGTTACAATGGTTCACGTTCACGGTTTGGCCCTAAGGTTTACTTGTTAAGGGGCGGTAGTTCAAGTCACACTTGTAACAGCTTTTTTAATTTTATTTGAAAGAGTTTTATATGAGTTAAATCACTCTACAAATTATAAATAACTTTATTATTTTATTTTTAAAAATCACTCTATAACTTATAAATAACTTCACAACTTTATTTTTTTTAAAAAAACTACATTTTATTATTTCTTTAAAAATAAAGAATTAATTTCTAAAATTAAGTTGCACTTTTTATTAAAAACACTATCAATTTTTAATGGTATTAGCTTAAAGGTGTATTTTGTTATTATTGATTTGAAAGTGATTATTTTTTTACATTATTGATGTTGTTTACATTTAAAATAAAAAATTACTCTTTTTAAAAAAGTATCGGTTCATTTTTAATGATATATCGCTTAATTTTTTATTTATCGGTTCAATTTCAATACATGGATAAATAATTATTTTTGATGTTGTTAATACTATTTATAATTTAAATAAATGATGTTCTTTTTAATAAAAAAAATAATTAGTAGGGGTCCATTTTTATTATTTGTCCCAAACTTCCAAAATCTCGGGACCGGCTCTGCCTGGAACGAGCTGAGCCTTTATTTTCTAATATATATATATATATATATATATATATATATATGTCATATTTTGATTGAGTGCGTAGATTTTTATTTATTATAATATTTTTCGGGGCAATTATTGCATATCATATATTTTTTAATATTTTTTTAATACCAAAATTCATAATTTTTAAAACTCTATAAATAGAGGTATGGTTTGGTATATTTCAACATAAAAAAAAACTCATTTTTACACTTCCTTCTCCAGTTTTTCTTTGTACAATGGATCAAAATAATTACTCATTTAACAACTAAAACACGAATAATTATCCATTTAATAGCCAAAGTTCCAAGCAATTATCCGTTGAGCAACAAACACCCCAACCAACCACAACCTCGGAATCCATCAACTTATGAATTAAATAATATATAAAGTTAAATAATATAAATAAGGAATAAAGAATTAATGAGGGGATTTGGAAGAGAGAATATTTGGTTTAAACTATACCATTGTAAGAGTAAAAATTGAATAATAGTTTAATTGTTATATGGAAGAGAGAGAAAATGATATGGAGTATTGAAAAATGGAAAGTGAAAAAATTGGAGTTTAATACCCCTCTTTGGCCTCCTTTGTCATGCTCTCTATCTCTCTGCACATTTGTACACTAATTTTATACGCCAAAATTGTGCTGAAAACAATGCAAAAGATAGTTCTTTGGATTTTCTTCCAGGTTTGTCTAAGATGAAAATTGAAGATTTGCCTGATGATGTAATCAATAACGGTGAAGAGGAAACACTATTCTCAAAGACACTTGCTTCATTGGGTCAATGTTACCTTAGGCTAAAGCAGTGGTTTTGAATTTCTTTGAGGAATTAAATCCACCTTTGTTTGTTGAGGATATGAGATCAAAGTTTCAGAATTTTCTTTAGGCAAATGCTAAATAGTGCCTCCGGAGAACTCTTTAAGCCTTTAAATAGTAAGGTTTTATTAAAAGTATTATGAAAATGGGTGAAGTCAACGCATTGGAAATTGAAATGTTTAATTTTTTAAAAAAAATATTTCCTTAAATGGAATCCTTAAAGAGTGCCCCGGGGCACCGTATAGCAAGACCATTTTCTTTATGTTGGTTTTCTCACTCTTTCAATTTCTCTCCCACCTTAAAAAGTCATTAAGATGAAGTATTATACCCAACTAGTTACCATATCCGTGCGTTTGCACGGTCAATAATAATAACACAATATTACCACTATACATATATAAATCAATGTGCTATATGAAATGAAAAAAATGTATAAGATGGCAAAAAATAGGATATCTTGTGATAAATCTTTCAAAATATGATATTAAATAGTTGATGATGTCAAGTACATTTCGTAAATTTTAAAAAGATTGATATTACATATTATCTTACAAATTTTGAAAGATTTCTTGGTAAACTAAATTTGACTGTAATTATAAAGTAAGATAAAAGCCAGAAATTATTGTTGTAATTGTCAAATAACCAATTATCCCAAAAGCTTAAGCTGTTAGGATTTGGCACATCAATGGTTTTATATTATTTCTAACATGCCCCCTCACGCAAGAGCCCACTTGGGCTTGAAGCGTGGATAATGCATAGGCCCACCTACCATATGTTTAAATTCCACTTTTAATTAGAAAGTGAGGGGAGCGGGAATCGAACCCTAGACCACTTAGTCATAGAGGCTCTGATACCATATTAGAAAGTAAAAACTAAAAATATTTTCATTGATAATGTTGCTCAATATTCAGGCACCATTCATTTTTCTGATGATTTTCAATTATATAATGTCTTGTATATACCTAGTTTCACACTTAACATCATTTCCGTTCATCGCCTCACATCCACTTTACATTGTAAACTCACTTTCCTTGATTCTGTTTGCCATATACAGGATGCTACCAGTTTGAAGATGATTGGGCTTGCTAAGCTTTGCAATGGTCTCTACTACCTTCAAGTACCAAGTTGTCCTTCAATTCCTATTTCATTTTCTGCCACACATGCACACAGTGTCAATATTACTAGTTTAAATGTTCCTAATTCTCATTTTGATATTTGGCACATCAATGGTTTTATATTATTTCTAACATAATTACAAAGCAAGAAATTTATAAATTAAAAGAGAAGGTTGCAAGAAACTCCATAACCTCTGAGTAAATTAAGAGCAAGAGTAGTAAAGGGTGAAAGATGAGCCATTGGAAAATAATAGAGAAAGTGGATGCTTGGATAGTAATAGAGAAGTGTAAAATGGAAAAGAAGATGGCTAATTAGAGAAAAGTGTACGTATTTTTTTTTTCTTGATGGATATATATAACTCATTTGGCTTGCATTGAAAAGTGGAGAAGAAGTTAAAAAATTTCCTAGTTTCCTAGTTAATAGAGAGATTATCATGCTTGTAGAAAGATAATATGCTTGCATAGAAAATAATACCTAGGTAGTTAAGTTGTAATTAATAACAGTTAATAAACAAATTACCAATGGTAATATGAGTTTCCCGTCCAGTAAAAAATACAATTAGGGCCCGTTTGATGGCTAAGATGGAGAGTAGGATATGATAAATATATCATATCCTATTTTTATTTTTTGTTTGACTCGCCAATGAGATATGATAAATTATTCTTTTTTTTAATCATATCCTATTACTCCTTTATAATTTTTATCCTGAATTTTTGCTGAGTTTAAGTTATCCTGTCGACGGAAGGATAACTGAATCCTTATTTTCCATATGTGCGCCTCCTTAGGGTTTACTTGGGAGCAATTCGGGAAATTAGAGTATAGAAAGATATTCTATGACTTATTTTACAAAGTTATATTGACAACTGGTCTATATAATCAAAGCTATATAAATCAAAGGGTCTTTTTGCTAGGAGCATTGCTATTTAGTAAGAATTTTTTACTCAAGAAAGAGAAAAATCCATAAAAGTTGGAAATATGACCAATCAAAGATTGGATAACCATACATGGGAGAGAGAGTGATTGACCAATCAAATATTGACACATGTGATTCTTCTTTTTCTTGCATACCAAAATTCTTACTAAATAACATTTTCCTTTTGCTAGATAGGGAAAGGAAATGAAAATCATCCTCACGATCCAATAATTGGAAATACAAAACATCTATAGCTATTTGCCATAGTTTGAATATGAAAGTTGTATCATTAAATTAAACTAAACTAATTAATAATGTTCTATAAGAACTAAATTTTTTATTTGTAAATCTAGAGATTGATCAACTAGTACCTGGCCGGCCTAAGGCATGCTTGAATAGCTACAGCCTCCTGCAAGTAATGTGGCAAATTTTACCTAGATATTGTTTAAAATCAATTCCTTAATTAATAAGGTTTTCAATGCTGGGTTCAACTTTCAAATGGTAAAATTTATCGAGACATATATATTTGGTGAACATAAAGTAAAGGATATGATTTTAAAGAAAAGTCCAGCCTAGAAAAAGTGACATTCAAATCAAATGCAAGGAACCGATATAACATGAATTTTTTATTTCTTTTAGCTTCCTTCTCTATTTTCAAATAATATTTGGGGGCCTAGGTCATGATCCAACTGTTGACGCAACATATCCTGATCCTCCCTTCTATTTTGGGCCGTGAGGAGGAAATCTCATTAGATTGGATCGACACATTGAACATTAAACAATCATACAAGTGACTTTTGACACCACAACTCTTCCGACTAATGTAAAATTTAACTTACACTTAATAGACCACCTCAATAATTTGTAGGGAAGGTAGCAGCAAGAATATTGTATTTTCAAATTGGTGGAACAACCTTCTCAATTGCCTCAAAATCATTTGATGTAGATTGGATGGAGCAATGGTTAAACGTCCTGTGTAATTTATTGTCATGTCATGTGTGTAATTTGGCTAAATGAGTAGGTGCTGCTGTCATGAAGCTGCAGGTTAGCTTATGTTGTATTCCGTTTTCTTGACTTCTATGTGATCACACCAACATAATAAGCCTATGATGGAAGCGGAATACAAAATAGGCTAACCTTCATAGAAGTCAAGAAAACCGAATACAACAATAATAAGCCTCTGCAAGTTATACACGTCCCAAGTGATCACATCAACATAGTAAGCCTCTGATGGAATGAAATGGATAAATCATTTACAAACAATAGACAGAACACCTAATGATGCAACAAAACATATAGTATTTGAAACAAGAACCATCAATAGTAATTGGGGGTTACTATGGCTAAGACAACTTCACCCGAATATAGGTCTTGATATGAGCCAACTTCACCACACAATGAGGAATCAAGACGATGTACCTTTGGACCCTCATAAACGGACCTAACGCCACTTGCAGATTTAATGCCATTTGAAATGACATTGTGGCTATTATTGTCATCATTAAACTGATGTTCGCTTTCATTTGTTGAACCATGCTTTTTTCTCTTGTCATTGTCTCTCCTTTAAAAACGAATATACTTATATTAGAACTGTTAAAAAGTTTCACATTAGTTTTTAAAAATGAAAACATTATGGATAACTAAACAAAATTTGTAGTTCAATCAATTGCTAATAAGAACTAGAGGGAAAGGTAACAACAAAAGAATATTGGATCATATTGATTTTGTCTTAGACTCTAAAATTGTCATAAATGCCTTTCACCATCAGGGGCCGAATATATCAGAGTTCGGTCAAGTAATATCCGCTAGTAGAAGCCTCATTTCCTCATCGTTTACAAACTCTCGGGTTGAGTTTAATCGGCGACAAGCAAATGCGGCAGCTCGCGTTTTGGCGAGGGTTGATCTTTTTTCGGCTAGTCCCACTATTTATATTGATGTACCCCATATTGAACAAATTATTATAAATGAAATGCTATAAGCACCTTTCCTTAAAAAAAAAGTAGCGGAATAGTAAAATGAAAAACACGTAGGGCGCATGAGTAATCGGTAGGCTGTCAAAAGTAAATTTGATTTTCTGTTACTAAATAGAGGTGCATTGGGCCGAAGACATTTGGGTCCAGCCCATACAAAGGCCCCAAATAATTCTTGGAATTTTTTTTCTACCCCTACATTTAACTCTTTACCTCTACAAATAATTCAATATTCCCATTTTATCCCTCTTATCATTTTTGGTATGTGTTTTCAATTTTTTTTGAATTGATTTTGCCATCCAATAAGTGTTAGCGGCGCAATTTGTTGCCCATTTGCCTTCCATTAAAGTGTAATTATTAATTTCATATATATCTATATATATATATATATAAAACACATACCAAAAAAGTATTTTCCAAGTTGTCCGGTGATGAAATTGTACAAAAATAGTTGATTAAACTTTTTCGGTTTGTTGATTTTTACCGAAACTCTTCTAAGCAATTATTCCGGTTTGTTTATATGTTAAGGAAAATTCTAAACAATGTCCCCGGGGCACTAGTTAAGTATATAAATATAAAAATTATGTCTCGAAACTTGTACATTCAATGCATCGAGAATATAAAAAGTTATTTAATCAATATTAATTTTATCTTTTATTTCTATTTTTAGTATGCTTAACAAGTGCCCCGGGAGCACTGTTAGCATGACCCATATGTTAAATATAGTCACAACTCACAATGCCCGTTTGTGTGCCCAGATCAAGATGATGTTTATTTTAATTATGCTAGAAAGTCACTTTACAAAGTATTTAAATCATGAAAATTATACAATAATAGGGGATGATTATGATGATGATCGGACGGCTCTTATTATTAGTGCCAACACAAGTTTTGGAGATTTTTTTTCTGCCAATTCTTTACTTATCAGTGATTGGAAGGGTCATTCATTTGTTGATGATAGACAAACCAAAAAACTTAATACATATCTTCTATTAACATTTTCAAACTATAGTATAAATCTAGTTTCCGGTGAATAAACTATAGATATCGTTTCCATAAATTTTTATGAATCGGAATTCTTTTTACATACCGATAATGTTATGTAGGGGAGAATTCATAGTCCGAAAAAGTTGGAAAATGGGTTAAAAATTGAAGTATAATAAAATATTAAATGATAAATAGGGTAAAATTGGAATAATTTAATGATTTGTAGGGGTGAGGGTATAATTATAGGGGTAAAAGAATTTCTTTTTCAATAGGGTATGTTTAAATGTACCATCTTTTATACGAGTCGAATCCTCTTCGATTTTTCTTCTCCATTACTATAATTTGTTAGAGTTATGATGTGTAAAAATATACGGAGTAATTGAATTCACTAATACAACATTATTATGTTTATATTTTCAAAACTTTGATAATAAAAAAGGTATTCCCTCCGGACTTTTTTATAAGCAAAAGTTGTTTTTTAGATTCATTGGAGAACTAATGTATCTAGTCTATATTTAAGACTAGATACATTACTTTTTCAATGAATCTAAAAAGCAACTTTTGCTTATAAAAAAGACCGGAGGGAGTAATAGAAAGGATCTTGACTATTTTTTTTTATCGAGATCTTAACTCCTTTTATATAGGCCTCAATTTAGTAAGCACCCTAAATCAAAAGTTGGCACCCAAAGCTCCCAACTTTGTTAACACAATTTTGCAATATTTTTAACTTTTTTGAAATTCTCAAGGAAAATAAATTCGGAAAAAAAAGTTTGAAATTTTTTGGGAAACAAATTTGTGAATTTATTTTTCTGAAAAAAAAAAAGTTCCAAAGTTTTTTCACGAGAAACAAATTCTTAAGACCATTTTTCTGGAAAAAAAAGTCCGAAATATTTTTGGGATTAAAGTAGCAATTATTTTTCGAAATTCATTTTGGAATCTTTTTTTCTAAACAATACTCAAAGATTTTTTCTAAGAAAAGGTTCAAGAGTATTTTTTTGGATAAAAATGTTTCAAAATTTTATTTCGTGAAGAAAAATACCCAAGTTTTTCCAAAAAAAAAATCTCAAATTGTTTAAATAAATACCCTTTTTAAAACAAGAAAAATGTACATTACCACCACACCAAGTAGCTAGGAGAATTAAAATTAAAAAAAAATAAAAAAATCAAATCTTCCACAATTCTGTCAAACCAAGCGGAGGAATTATATATGGAGTCAAATTGTAATTTGGTATATATTTCTCAAAAGGTTGACAATGTGGTGTTTTTTGCTTGAAAAGGTGGAAATTATTTTTATTGGGTGGGAGTGTTCACCAAAAGGATGAATCAAAATCAATTGTAATGGAATTTATCAGAGGTCTATAAATTTAGCAGGGTGTCAAGCATTTTATGGGATTCAGATGCGAGCTGGTTGAAAGGGTATGCTCGAAAAATTGAGACGTGTGATGCTCTCCATGTAAAAATGTGGAGAATTTTTATTGGTATTGATTTGGCTCGCGAAAACAAGAAATTAATCATTTTATCATAAAAAGTGACTCCAGGTTCCATCAAAAGTTTCTTGTTTAGTGTGGAGAATGTTCCAAAATAGGTTAGCTACAAAAGTTTCTTGGTTTTTTGTTGGTGCCAATAATCAGTATGAGATTGTGCTTTTTGGCTGAGGGTAGTACTGCGTATCATTTTGAGGTTTTTGGGGCTCTATCTATGGATGCATCTCAATTTCCTTGACCAATTGGTCTCATGTTGTTAGTGCTGCTATCCACGCTTCTGAAGGTCTGGCGGCTCTTATTTGTGAAGTTTGAAAGCTGTATCAGGGTCTTTGTCTCAATTTTGGGTGCTCACATGCTATGAAGTATGGACACCTCTATGATTAACTGTATCAGGGTTTTTGTGATAGACTTTCTGATACTTTGATTGAAGTGCATTTTGTTTTCTTAATAAATCCCTTTTGACTTTTTCCAACAAAAAGAATAGCGAGTGCCACGTGAACAAAGGACTTTTTCCATACTGCTTGACGTAGGACTCTCCACGACACATTTCTTTTTTCTCATATAATGCATGCACTCCAAATCAATGAGATCCAAAGTACTACAATAAATATTAAATGTGATAACGGATAAATTAAATAAACAAAAAAGTACATGACGTGATAAAACAAAGTAAAAATTTCCACACGACTCCACCTAACTAATTAAGCAAAAGCAATGCGTGGGAGCTAGGACTCCACACGTAACAACAACAACCTTAACTTACGTGAAAATTTAATGATAATACTCCCTTAGTCTCATTTTATTTGAGCCAATTGACTGCCCCACATTTGCAAATGTAAAACTTTAACGATTAATATCTTTTAATTGTATAATAGTAAAAATTATTAAAAATTGATATTTTGAAAATATAAATCGAGACGAATCCAACAAGATCTTATATGCTAATATTTATTTTTATTTATGAATAGAAAAATAGGGTCAAAACGAGATATATAATACAAAAAAAAACATCTTAATGTATAATAAATTAATTTTGGACGGTTTAAATTTGACTTACTATATAATTCAATTTTAATCGAACAACTAAATTTGTCCTAGATACAATACTTCATGCAATTTTTACCCCATGCAATCTAGGATTATGCTTCTTTACAAGCGTCGTCTGAATGGAGAGTGTGGGGAGACATGCAGTTATGAATGCACCGATGGTTGCACTCACCATTCCATAACAAGTGTTACTACTTACCATTCCACATTGGAGAACACATTGAATAGTTGTATGAGGTGTTCGGGTCGGGAAGGATGAATCCATCCCGAAAAAGAATCTATAGATTCTCTTAATTGGATGGACCGTAGGCGCAATGATTAACTTCACGGACGAGGTCTCTAGTTCAAGTCCAGTAAGGTCTTGTTGCGCCAATATAAATACAATATTGTTCAGTAAAAATATATTTGTTGAAATTGAAATGAGTTTTTGTCAATGAATATAATTTTTAAAATTATTGCTTATATATTCACGTGCACTTGATTTGAATTAAATGATCAAAGTTTTCATCATCATTTAATAGTGATAAATCTATCAAACAACATGTGAGATATATAAGGTGGATTCTTCTTTCCCAACCGATTTTTTTAATGCGCATGAGTCTGTGACCAACTTAAAGCACCAAAAATTTTATCACTTTGATGATCAATGATTATAGGTAAAATTGTATTATTACCTTTAGTAAAAATCTACGTGATATGTATATTATATATATATATTATTGGCCAAGAAGAGGTTGAAGCAATTAATTGCAGTGTTTGTATCTGCAAAATTTTATAGTTCCCAAGTCACAACCTCCCAAATCTCATTTTGCCATTGTTGTTTTTGCTAGCAGCTACCATTTCCATTCTCCACTCTCAAGCTTCAACCAACATCATGACAATCTCATCATCAGAGAAAAAACATGTTGCAGTTTATGTTTTTCCCTTTGGAAGCCACCCTGTTCCTCTCTTAAACCTTATCCTTAAACTAGCACAAGCTTCACCAGACACACTATTCTCATTCATTGGTACCCAACAATCTAATAAACCTCTTTTCTCAAAACCCAACATCCCAAATAACATCAAACCTGTCAATATTGGTGATGGAGTTCCAGAGGGTCATGTACTTGGTTTCAACCCAGTTGAAAAAGTAAACTTTTTTCTTCAAGCTGGTCATCAAAATCTCCAAAAGGGAATAGATTTGGCTGTTGCAGATACAAAAGAGAGAGTTACATGCATCATTGCTGATGCTTTTGTTGTTCCTTCTGTCATTGTAGCTCAACAACTGAATGTTCCATGGATTCCTGTTTGGCCTCCTTTGTCATGCTCTCTCTCTGCACATTTCTACACTGATTTGATACGCCAAAATTGTGCTGACAACAATGCAAAAGATAGATCTTTGGATTTTCTTCCAGGTTTGTCTAAGATGAAAGTTGAAGATTTGCCTGATGATGTTGTCAATAGTGGTGAAGAGGAAACACTATTCTCAAAGACACTTGCTTCATTGGGTCAAGTGTTACCTCAAGCTAAAGCAGTGGTTTTGAATTTCTTTGAGGAATTAGATCCACCTTTGTTTGTTGAGGATATGAGATCAAAATTGCAGAATTTTCTTTATGTTGGTTTTCTCACTCTTTCAATTCCTCTCCCACCTTTGCCACCATCTGAGAGTGATGAAACTGGTTGTCTGTCATGGTTGGACAAACAGAAAGGTAAATCAGTAATTTATGTTAGCTTTGGAACTGTGGTGACACCACCTCCACATGAGCTTGTGGCATTAGCAGAAGCATTGGAAGAAAGTGGATTTCCATTTCTTTGGTCTCTTAAGGATCATTTGAAGGGACTTTTACCAGAAGGGTTTCTTGAGAGGACTAGTAATTTTGGAAAAATTGTGCCTTGGGCACCTCAAGCTCAAGTTTTGGGACATGATTCTATTGGAGTGTTTGTGACTCATTGTGGATGTAACTCAGTGTTTGAGAGTATTTCCAATGGAGTGCCTATGATCTGTAGGCCATTCTTTGGAGATCATGGGATGACTGGTAGAATGGTGGAAGATATTTGGGAAATAGGTGTGAAAATTGAAGGTGGAGTGTTCACCAAAAATGGATTGGTGAAGAGTTTGAACCTGATTCTTGTGAAGGAAGAAGGGAAAAAGATGAGAGAAAAAGCTCAAACAGTGAAGAGGAGTGTGCTAGATGCAGCTGGACCGCATGGTAAAGCTGCACAGGATTTCAAGACTTTGGTGGAAATAGTTTGTAGCTCTTGATTAGTAACTCATGTTACAGTATTTGTGTGTTCTTTTACTGTATGTGTATTCTGTCAATAAATTTTGTGTACTGTGTATGACGTTTGTTTTGTCTGCAACGGTATAAGTAGAAATTAATGTTTACCGTAATCTAATTAGTCATTATTTAATAATATCCTCATTCTTATTTTTTTACAATTTTCTATATCTATTTATATATAGATATAGAATATCTATAAAGAATCTATTTATGCACCAAAAAAATAAAATAAAGAATCTATTTATAGAATAGATATAGAAAGTATTCGATAATATTAAAGAATCTATTTATATATTCATAATGATTTAAATAAATCATCTTCCTAATATAATTATATTCATTTTTTTATTATATAATAATATATTTATATATAATCAAAATATCGGGATAAATAAATATACATATAATACGGTACTAGTAATTAAGGAGTTTGAGACCCCTTTATTAAGGGGACCGACTCCTCTCAATATATATTGTTGTAAGCATATTCCATTGGAAAGAACTCCACACCACATCTTTGAGGGATCTCAACTTGTCACACCATATTGGTATATCTTTATAGTAAGAAAGTAACTTCAAAAAATTAATGTGCAACGTCACGATGCGAGTGTTTTACTAGTTACAGAAGAAAATGTTATAATAAGATGAGAGATTAAGAATAATAATAATGTTTTTTTAATGGAATATAGTTTTTGAACAGAGACGGAAGAATAATAGTAATGTTAATGATAGTAAACAAATAAAATTAAGTGATGTATTACATAGGGCCGGCTAAGTGGCAGTGCAGCCAGCTCTTTATATCAGGGCCACACATTTTTTGAGGACTCAATTTCTCAATGTATGGTGCATACAATAGGCCACAATGCACATTCCAGTTCCACAATCTGTTTTATCAACGTCAACATGACAACATAAAACAAAAGGTCCACACAGCTAGTCATGCATGATGCATCTAAGTATAGCTGTATAGGCAAGAAAAATGTGGGCAGTAAAAAAAATGTAGTAATTAAGGAAACAGATTCTGTGCAGTTGTGACTGTATGCAGTCATGGACCGTGAACCATTTGATCATGATTAGACTGATTATATTTTAAGATAGTTTTTTATTTTATTTTAATATAAAAGTTTGAGTTAATATTTGAACCATTCGATCAAAATCATACGGTTTAAATTGCATGACTGCACGACTGCACCTAGTGTTGAAGTTACAGAATCCAGATCCAGTAATTAATGTTAAGATGTGACAAAAAGAAAAGTATATTACATAAAAATGTATCTGAAATGTGACCACACTTCACTTAAGCTTTCCTATATACTATTTATTAATCAGTTAATTCTTAGGATGTTGTTAATTTGCCATGCTATTGTTTGGGTTATTTAGAATTCTCGGAATGATATCATTTTTGTGAGAGGAACTGTTTCTATCGATTTTTTGGTGGATAAGGTGAAACTTTCATCGTGGAAGTGGTATCTGGCTAAAAACTCTGGTATCGCCTGATCTTTCTATGAGTGGGAGGTGCAACCTATCTTGTGTTGGAATCGATAGCAGTAGGTGATCTGCTGATTGTGGGTCCCGTTGCTTCTTGGTGGTGATTGGTCTGTTCTTGTCGGTCCTCTCTTCATCTTTATTTTCCCATTTGTCAGGTGTCTTGGTTTAGATGGTTGTAGTTTTGGTAGTGTATTTCTAATACATTTCCTTATTTTATTTTGTTGTTTCTCTTATTTGTACTGCTATCTTTTTTGTATTACAATATATTTATCTTTGCCATTAAAAAAAAATCAGTTAGTTCTCTCATAAACAAAATTCTCACTTATTTTCCTTTTTTTTTAACCCTCCCTTTTTTTTTAGAGAATTAGAGAAAGAGACATTATTGATTTAAAGTTCTAATAGAAACTAAGTAAAACATACTAGTAATTATTACAACCGAAATGTCAATCTAAATTCTCTTAAACAATTGATATTAACTAGTGCTTATTGTCTACTTGAATATAAGTATATATTTTGAGAGATTAATTTTTTTTTTATCCCTCTAATTTTTAAGAACAATGAATTATGGTAAAATATTTGACCAATACCAACAAGATAAATGATAACTCTTTTTAAGTGCTGGTTAGAAGATGATAATATTAAATTGAAGTTGCGTTTAATTTATTGATTGAAATATGATTTTTTTGTGTTATTTACATGGATGACTATTTGTTATACTATTGTTGATTTATAATTTAAATTTAAATAGAGAATATGTGAGAAATTTGTGTTGGGGATCTGCTGCAAATACTTGAACAAAAGAAGATGAAGAAGAACATAATAATAATTTCATTGTTATATATCTTGTTTGTTGGGAAGATGCTACAGCACTTGAAAACCTGAAAAGTTTAATCACTATGCACGTAAATCTCAAAGCGTGTGGGGTTGCCACACTAACCTTTAGGTTCGATTCGCCCCCACCAGTTTACGTACCGGATGCAAATGGGTTCAACTGGCGAATCCCCTTCAGGATACTTTGAGAACCTTGACGTGGTTTGCACAGTCACACCAAACATATCGATCAATGATAGTTTACAGAATAAAGTTCCTTCGATTTCTCTCGTGCACTAGACAAATGAAGAAATGATTTAGAAATATTTTTGACAGAATTCTGACTCATGAAATTCATGAATTTTGTTGTTGTCTTTTTTCTGCCTCACGAGTACCTCTATTTATAGAGAAACTCGTATAGGTTGATGAAGGGAAGCAATCATTGAAAAATATCATGCAATATTAATATGAAACAATGCTATGATTCATTCTTGTTCTCAAAAGGTTGCAAGACTAAACCAAAAGACATATTATTTCAAATCAACCATTACATCCTTTCAAATATATTTTGGAAATTTTCCAACAGTCCCCCACCATTTTCAAAATATATCTAAATCCATTATTCCGAAAATCACATGGTTTCAGACTTTGAAGTCCGGATACGTGACACAATACCGATACGATACGATACCGATACGGCGATACGAGAGATTTTTTAAAATTTTCGATACGACACGGTCGCGATATGTTGTTTAAAAATAAATTTAAAATTAAATATACAAATACACAATATATAAACATAACAAAAATCGAAAAAGATAATAAATTAACATTCAAATTACTCAAACTGAACAAACAAGTGACAATTACATATCATTAGAGGAATGCTAAGAACACAACATTTAACACTCTCTCTTTGACACACCCTCATTTATCGGTCTTCCTCATTCAATTTTTAAACCATCAAACCGGTTACCTGTTGTTTACCTCTTGACACTTTAATTATTTTTATTTTATTTATTAAAAAAAAATGTTGGGTTTCTAAATTCTAACCGTCATCCATTACAATCATCATCCCCTGCAAATCTCAATTTCTCTGTACCTCAAATGAACAAGTGATGTTTTTATTTTATTTTTTGGGTTACATTTCCCTTTCAAAACTTAATGATAGAAGATGTTCAACTTTGTTGATATGGCAAAAACCACCACCACTCTATATTGAATTTTCTGCTCTTCTCTTCCAACACAAATGACTAAAACGATGTTGTTTCCTCCTTCAATTTGAACCATACATGCTCTATCCTATATGCCTCAAAAAAATCACAACAACTTCACTTTATTTTACAAGTTACAGTCTCCATGTATATCCCAAATTCCCAATTGCCCAGATCCTCCATGAATGAATATGGGTTCTCTGTGCTTGATTTGCTTTAGATACCCATGAAGACGATGTTGTCATTAGCAATTTAGAATCTCATAGTGAAGGTCAAGAATCATATTGGATAATGGGTAGTGCAGAAACGTGGGAGAGTACAATAGGGACCATGGTTGTCTTTGAGAAGATGAACAGTTAAATTTTAACTCCAAAAAATAAAATAAAAATTATAAAAATAGGATGTGTTGTTACCGGTGGAACCAGTTAAAAGGTAATAGAGTTAAAAATAGAGATGATGTGGCATCATGTCATTAGTGTGTGTTAAAAGAGTGTGTTTAAGAGTGTGATATTAGCACTCTCCTCAAGATAATTAAGTAATATCTAAAGAGGATAATTATTACTGTTAAAAAAACAAAACATCATCGGTACCATTCAAAAAACACATGGTTGTCAATCCACAAAGAACATCATACTCTAACGTTCACTATTTAAGAGGAAACACAAATTGTATCAATCTCATCTCCTCCATTTCTATCCAAAAAAATATTATTTTCCCGATACTTCACTGATACGTGTATCGGAGAAGTATCCGATACGTATCGGTAATTATTTTTTTTTAAAAATAATTTTAATTGTCTGATACTCTCCGATACGAATATCGAAAAGTATCGGACGAGTATCGGTATCGGACACGATACTTCGCCATTTTTGAAGAATCGGGGCTTCATAGGTTTCAGATAATGGTATCTCACGATTTGAACCACTACTTAGTAAGAAATGGGTTTCACTTATCCCGAATAGACATTGGTAGACAAGCTTTGAACCAAGTATTCATTAGAATAAATGTGCAAAACTTACACATGAAATCTCGGTACCATTGATCGAATTATAAGTATGACACATTTGTTAAGGCTTTGTGTCACGTATCCTTTTCATGAGAATTTAAGAGTCAAGCCCTTGAACTCTGTGAAGCGGCCAAACTTCATTCTCACATAGGTAGACTATATCGGGAATGCCCCATAAGTATGCATTCCAGCAAATATATGCTATATGTCCATTAAGAGGAAAACCCCATCCTACCCTTTTTCTTCTTATGGTCCAAGTACTTTTGCCCCTTGGGATGTTATTTATTATTGTCAAGTACTTCAATCACTCTAATAGTGTACTTTCACCATTGAACTCAAGCCTTGATGCTACTTAAGTGTGAATTGAGTTTCCACCATTGGTCATCAATTATATCTGGGCTTGTATCACATCCCTAATGATGTCTTCAATGACTTAACCATCATATCTGAAAACACCATATCCTTGTCAATCCTTTCGTCAAAGAATTGCAAGATTTTTCAACTTTATTACTTTGAATATTCAATCAACCACATAGCTATGCTTTTAAAAACTTTGAATATTCTTTATGTATTTTTGATAGTTTTAACCACTATCACAAAACCATGACACTTTTGTCATTTCATTATCATTGTGTCATACGGACAAACTTTATGTCAATCTTCTCTTGCTAGTGCATATTTAATAGTCATTTCAATATGAAGTTTTACATCCACTTGAATGTATCCAAGATCTCGGACATTCAATATATTATATATATAGCACCAACAAACATGATCATAAAGATTTGTCATGACCAATTTTTATTTCATAAGAATCACACATGTAAGTCATATACACCACATGAACTTAAAAATAATACTTTAGAATTTATTTCACTTTAATCATAAGAAACCTTTTCATATTAGCTTTCACATTAGGGGTGTTCGCGGGGCGGTTTGGTTCGATTATGAGCGAAAAAGTCATCCTAACCGCGAGATAAAAAAGCATGCGGTTTGGTTTGGTTCGGTTGGATTTTAAAAAGTCATCCAAACCAAACCAAACCAAACCAATGCGGTTAGGATTGGTTCGGTGGCGGCGGTTTACGGCATAAAAAATTTCTATCATGATCATTTGACACACACATGAACTTGTTACAAAATAACATTACAGTACCAATAAAAGTTGTTTATTCAAAATAACATTATAGTACCTTACAATTTTAAATATCCAAAAAAAGAGCTTGAAGTTCCAAAATAACATCACATTATCGATAAAAGTTGTTGATATAAAATAATATTACAATACTAAAGTAATATTATAATACAAAAAATAAAAACGACTTGAAGTTTCATTAATTTGGTGGACTGACTTGATAATTAGACTATGTATATTGAATTATAATAGAAACTTAAAGGAGTTTTAGAGGTATTGGAATATAATATAAACTTAATGCGGTTCTAGCGGTTAACCGCGGCTTTTGCGGTTTTAGCGGTTGGCGGTTTTGCGGTTTGCGGATCAATAAAAAAGTCATCCAAATACATCCGAACCAAATGTGGTTTTTGCGGTTTTCGGTTTGGATTGGTTCGATTTGCGATTTTACTTTTGGATTGGTTCGGATACGATCACCCCTATTTCACATAACTAATACATGTATCACAAATTCTAAATTTCAAAATCAAGTTTCATGTATAACATGTTCTTTCACCATAGTCAAGAGTATATGTGAGTTCATTTCTCCTTCAACATTACTCGTTAAAACCAACACCAAAAGTGATCATGGAATATAGTTTCGATCGTAACCCTTCATGAACCAATATAATTTTCTTTCACCACATGACACATCATTTCAACTCCAAAATGTTTAGAGAAACAATATTCATGTTTTGCATTTGAGAAACTAAATATACACTTCATCAAAAAATCGTTAAAAATAAAATCTATATGTGATTAATATTTCTATTCATCAAACAGTTCTTGTATCTATTCATTCTTAATATATCATTCCTCCATTTTAATTTGTTCCAATGCATGAATACAAGGTAAACAACTTGCCAAAATTATTTAGAGAGATTAAATTAACATGTACAGAACCATGGGTTACATGAATGATTAATGACAATTCATTATCCATTATCTACATATGCATGTGAACAATATTGACATCATCGACACAATATCATAAAGACCATATAAAATTAAGATCAATTTCATTAATGACATAACATGAAACATACATAAAAGGCCAAGATGCATGCTTATCAATTGGGTTTAATTAGTCATCCACAATTTAGATTTGTATCATTTCACCATTATTTAGATTTGTATCATTTCCACACCAATGTCACAACACCATGCATGAAATATATTATCAAAATTATAATAAGCATCAATGGTTCTGTTATGCATGTATAAATCATCTATTAACATAAATTTACTAGTCAAATATAAATAAGAAGACATAAAGATACTTATCCCTTGAAGATGTCTTTCTTAATCATCACTCTTTATATTGCAGCCATTAATTAATCACAGATTAATCATAAATCGAACATCATAAATCGAACCTAAAGATTGTGAGAAATTTGTGTTGGGGGTCTGCTGCAAATACTTGAACAAAAGAAGATGAAGAAGAACATAATAATAATTCCATTGTTATATATCTTGTTTGTTGGGAAGATGCTGCAGCACTTGAAAACCTGAAAAGTTTAATGACTATGCACGTAAATCTCAAAGCGTGTGGGGTTGCCACACTAACCTTTAGGTTCGATTCGCCCCCACCAGTTTACGTAAACCGGATGCAAATGGGTTCAACTGGCGAATCCCCTTCGGGATACTTTGAGAACCTTGACGTGGTTTGCACACTTACACCAAGCATATCGATCAATGATAGTTTACAGAATAAAGTTCCTTCGATTTCTCTCGTGCACTAGACAAATGAAGAAATGATTTAGGAATATTTTTGACAGAATTCTGACTCATGAAATTCATGATTTTTGTTGTTGTCTTTTTTCTGCCTCATGAGTACCTCTATTTATAGAGAAACTCGTATAGGTTGATGAAGGGAAGCAATCCTTGAAAAATATCATGCAATATTAATATGAAACAATGCTATGATTCATTCTTGTTCTCAAAAGGTTGCAAGACTAAACCAAGAGACATATTATTTCAAATCAACCATTATATCCTTTCAAATATATTTTGAAAATTTTCCAACAGAATATTGTTTTTTAAAAAAATGTATTTTTTATTAAGGTTTATTATTAATATTAGAGCTGGGCATCCAATTTGATCAGGACGGCCCTAGAAATGCCTAAAAAATAATCATTACATTTTCTGTGTATAGAAATTACCTTTAAAACTTAAACAAATGAGCTTAAATGTTTATTCACATGTAAAAAAATTATTTTAGGACAAAATTTAGGTGCATTTTCTTAGGTGTTTTTTCGTACACTTTTTCACATAAAACTCATATTTTGTGGTTATAACAAACTCATATAAGCTATCTGTCAAAAATAAAAATAATTAACACATATAAGCTATGAATAAATAAACTCTTTCGAACGCTACACAATTCTAGTTTCCTTTTAGACCATGTCTACTTTGAAGCTGAAATTTGAATAGCTATTTCTTCAAAGAAATTCATTTATTCTTGACATATTACAATACTTCATACCAAAGTGTATTACTGACAGTGTAAATTTAATAGAAACCGAAAGTTAAGAATATATAAGATAATTATTTGACAGAATTTATTATATTTAGAGTGCAAAGATTTTCAGAAGCAACATACATTGACACTCTTAAGATTTTTGAGAGGTTGGCATTGCCATGTTAATCTTGTCCTCACTATCTGAATCCTTCCAATTCTGAGTTACTGTTTTGATTTGTGTATAAAAGTTAACCCCTGCCTTGCCTATCATAAAAAAAGAAAAAGAAAAAACAGCACCAAATTCAAAACTAAGTCCATGATAAATAGTCAAGTAGTATAAGTGAAAAGGAAGAGCTAGATTTGTGATACCGTAGAAATTAAGATCGCCTGCAAATGATGCCTTGTTGCCAGTAAAGGAGAAAAAGGGCAAAGGAACAGGAATAGGAACATTGATGCCCACCTAGTTCAATTCAAGTTACTATCCATTAGAATATCACTCGAAGATAGTAGTGTTTTTAGTCCCTCGTCAGTTTATTATCATTTTTTAAGGAGTAAAAATGTACAGCATTTTAGTAAGGGCTAAAATTAACATTTTTTCAATGTTATAGGGATCAAAAATATATTTAACTATATTAATTTTGTGGTAGAGAGATATAGCCAAGGGAAACACATGCAGTGTTTGGTTGACAAATAAATACTGGTTCAAATCCATAAGACCTGTGATCTGTTAATGTGCTTTCAAGAGCAAATGTAAACCAACCCACCTGCCCTGCCTCGATTTCGATCTGAAATTTCCTTGCAGCAACACCAGATCTAGTGAATATAGTAGCACCATTTCCATACCTGTTGCAAAGACTCATAGTAAGAGATAAATGGAAGTTTAACAAAAACAAATGACGCAGGGTGGTTGTTAACGAAATACTTGTTTCCATTGACAATGTTTATGGCCTCTTCCAAGATATCAGCCTGAAGTGAAAAAGAAAAACACTATCAGCATAACATTGCTTTGAGCCAAAATGAAAAATCCAACCAAAAAAAGATAAATAAAATTGTTCCAAATTAGAGGGTTTTGAGGATTGAACGAATAAAACGTACCTCCATGAGAAGAAGAACTGGGCCAAAAATCTCCTCCTGCACAGGCATCATAGATGGTCAAATTTAAGTCTAAAGTTCAAACCTTATTCATTGGAATTCTTAAGTGAACACTTACGCATGGGAGATTAATAAGAAAATACCTTGTAGCACTCCATGTCGGAACTAACATCTGCTAAGATGGTTGGGCCAATAAAATTGCCAGATTCATATCCAGGGACCTACAAGACGTGCATATAAGAAAAATAACTAACACGTAAATATCAGTTCCTATGCTATATATAACATTTAAATTGATAATATACAATAGTAAAGAAATGTGTGAAGTGAACTATAAAACATGAAATGATAAAAATGGCTGAGAATACAAAAGCTACCACTATACTTCTTCCATCAAGCAATAGTCTTGCCCCACTTTCAAATCCAGATTGAATTAATCTGTGTATTCGCTCCTTTGCCTGTGCAGTTAGTGAGAATATTTAAGAAACATATATACGCACTGAATGCCTATGACATGACAGTAATTCTTAAACAATACTCAGAAGATTTTATATTAAATTTTAGCTCAAGTTCACAACACAGAAAAAGGAAAATAAGAACCATATACAAACCTGTATGCTAATGACTGGTCCAAGGTCTGCATCAGGTTCAGTTCCAGCGTTTACTTTAAGAGCTTTGGCACGCTCCACCAGTATACTTTCCCTGGACAGTGTGAAGATTAAAGCATGAATATATACTAGTTAACTGCTTATTGGTGCATGGTTAAGAGTAAATTTTATAAGGATGCAAAAGAACTAAGTCAATTTCCCCAAGACAAATTTATTGCGAGTCCAAATAGTACAACTATTTTTTCTCTTGCTGGCTCCGGGGGAGAGCATGAAATTGCTTCAAGCGTAAGATGCTATTATAATAGTCATAATAAACACAGATTAATTAAGAAACTAATAGAGTATCATACCATGGTTTTGAGCCTCCAACAAAAACAACTGTGCTTAGAGCCATGCACCTTTGTCCAGCAGCACCAAAACCCGCAGCAATTAAAGCATTTATAGTTGCATCAACACTTGCATCCGGCATGACAACCGCGTGATTTTTGGCCCCCATATTAGACTGCAAAACAAATGCCGTTACATATACAACTTTGATCCTTGGCATGGTTAGAAAGAAACAATTGCACAATGGAAAGGAAAAACTAAGACTAAGTGCATCCACCTGAACACGCTTCCCTTTAGCTGTTGCTCTTGCATATATGTGCATTCCCGCCTCAAATACAAAATAAGATAATCAAAATAAGGATATGTGACGAATTTAATAATTGCATTCTTCTGTCATACAGTAGGATTGCCTTTGGTTAAATAGTTTGGTTTATCATTAAGTGTAAACGAAAAGGCATCACATAGAAGCAGTGGAGTTTGAAGAAAAAAAAAAAGCATTATTAGATGACTTACAACATTTGAACCAACAAAAGATATAGCTTTGATGTCATCATGATCACAAATAGCATTCACAGTATCCTGTCATCAACTGGATTATCATAAATATCAACAAACAAGAAAAACATAAAACAACACGGGGAATTTCTGCAGCAAAATTTGACTAGTTATGTGCAACTCTCTAATTTGGAATTTGAATACATGATGAAATTACCAAATGCCGAATTATGAACCCTTGAGTTCCTTTACTTGGAAAGTATCACAAGAAAAAGGTGAAAAAATAGAAGTTTAATTAAAGAAAAATGTTACGCCATACATCGGCTCCGTGAACTATATTTAAGACACCCTCAGGCAAACCAGCCTCCATTGCCAATTGTGCAAGAAGCATAGAAGCACCTAAAAAATGTATAAATTAAAATATGACCACCAATTCTCTCTACCATAAGTTGTAAGAAACAAAAAATATGAATAATGAAAGCTGACAGAAGACCATATACTTGTGAGTACCATAGGAGCTTGCTATATGTACCATCACCAGTTTAGGGAAGAAAAACTAGTGGGTGGCGGATACAATACAACTGTCCATTACTAAACGGATCAATAAGACCACTATATCAAACTGTAAGATATGATATTGCTCCTAAAAAGTTCATTGAAAATTCCTTAGTGAGGATCACAGTCAATAAAATTATATTTGAATGTAATGATAAAGGAAGGGTTAACAATGTCTGAACTTCTATAGCATCGATATTTGGAACATTGGTCTTGCTCCAAAGTTTCAAAATCTCCAATTTTTTAAATCCAGTTTAGCAATATAGATGAGATATTCAAGGGTAATGCTTAAGAAAATTTAATAAGAAAGATGTTTGTTTTATTCAAAAATTTCTTAGTCCTGGAGTTCACGATAGTGCAATATAATCCAGACTGATATTTCCAAATTCAACAATGATAATATCATATTAAAGGAGCATAAGTTTCCTTGGTCCATTTTATTCAACATTAAGCTCCATGACAAGAAGTTAAGTCCACCGTAAACAACTGAAATAAGTAGAAAATCATCACCTGGATCTTTCTCTGACGGTTTTAGGATAAAAGTATTGCCACAGGTAACTGCCACTGGGAACATCTGCATAATGATCATATTCATTTGGAATATATTACGTTATCTTTATCGATAACAGTACTTTCATTCTTCTAACCAATACAATACTAGTACTGTGTTATAATTCACATTAACAATTAAATGGGAAGAGACAACTACAAAGCTATTTCTAGCCTAATCTTTCTCTGATCATTTTACATAATTTGACCATTCCTATCTCATTCAAGCTGATATGATGACATAACCGAAATGCAAAAATTAACTCCGTAGCAACAAAAAAAGTAGAAGTAATCTTACCCACAGGGGAATCATTGCGGGAAAGTTAAAAGGACAGATACCGGCACAAACACCGAGTGGTTCTCTGATGCTGAAAGTATCAATTCCATGTGATACATTGGAAACATACTCTCCCATCTGCAGTGTTGCCATCCCACAAGCATGTTCCACCACCTCTATATGATACAAATCAAAATGTGCAGAGAACACCGTCACAAAAAATTATGAGCTCAATCATCATCTCATTCTCACCACAACAACTTCTCAAGCAACATATTAGAAAGACCAACCTAAACCACGGAATACATCTCCTTGCGCATCCTTCAATGTCTTTCCTTGTTCTGTTGTCACATTCAGGGCAAGTTTATCCTGAAAAATTACAACTTAATGATAGTGTTTTTAAAAAATTAAATTAAATTTCTGTCATGTAGTGTCGAGGGCTAACCATATCTCTGCGAATAAGCTCCTGGAACTTCAACATAACACGCTGGCGTTTCGTGATTGGAGTGTTCCGCCATGATGGATATGCCTTCTTTGCTGCAGCCACTGCAGCTTTAAACTCTTCATTTGTAGTCAAAGGAACTTGTGAAACAACTTCTTGAGTTGCCTATTATATCCGACAATATCAACATTAGAAGCATGCCTTTCTCAAAACCGCAAACAAAAAACTCAACTATAAGCTCAATAGTAAAAAAGAAAACCACTTACCGGGTTTATAACATCTATAAAAGTCAATGATTTTGACTCAACAAACTTGCCTCCAATGAGATTTGGAACCCTCTGATTCAATACAATAAATGAAAGATAAGATATAATTGGAAAACTCATTAAAAGAAGAGTACTAATCGGATTTTGCACAATCAAATTCTAACTGATTCTCACTATGTAACAATTGAAGGAGTTTTGGATGTCCTACAAATACACGACACTAACACATTCAAATATCTCACTTTCTCACATTATTATCGGTGTCTGTGTCGGTACTTCGTAGATTCCCAAATTCGTATATAACTTTCTTAATGCAAAATATGAAATCCAAAAGCAAATAATCTGATATCACCCATTATATTTCACATATGTATAGACTAAAATAAACAAAAGCCATGGTTTTATCCAAAAAGATACCCTATTTTTCATGTTAATTTCAATTTGGTGTATTCTTCCTAACAAATTAAATGAACAAGATTAAAACAAACTGCAGCGAACACAAAATGCTGAAAAAAACATGGATTTTTTCAAAGTAGAGAGTAAGTGAGTGAGTTGAAGGTTGAGCTTACCAGGGGATAAGGTTGTGTTGAAAAATGAGAAGTTGCCATGAATGAATGAATTGATCAAAGTGTTCACTGCAATACTAGCATTAAAATTGATTAGATTTTCAAATTTCAATTATTGTTAATCAATCATTCATCTGTGTTAATTAATTAAGTAAATACAAAGCGGGAACACACATAAGCAGTGTGCTTCATTATTTGGGGAAATTTTCCTTTTTGTGGGAATGTGAAATTGGAACAATCATTCAATTCGATTTGGATTGGATTAATCCACGTGTTCTTTTCCAATATTAAATATTTTTTTTATTTTATTTTTTAGTATATTTAACGAGTGTTCTGGATCACTGTTTAGCATCACCGTAAATCTTTTTAACAATTACAGTGTTTTCTTTTCACAATGATTCTGAATCTTAATTTGAATCCTCTGTCATACAATTGCATGGCATTCTTCACCCGACAACTCTCAGCCACTGTGATCCACACATTATCCCCTTTAGACCATATCAAAAGCTTGGTTTCAAAGGGTCTTTATCACCAAACACTTGAATTTTTCACACAACTCCATTTCTCTGATCACCATTACAGTTCCATCCCTTATGTTCTTCCATCAGTCATCAAAGCATGTTCATATACTCACTTTCATGCATTTGGTACACAGCTTCATTGCTTAGCTCTTATTAGAGGCTTATATTCCGACCCAATTGTCCCGAATTCGATTATCTCCATGTATGCTAAGTTTTCGGATATTCAGTCGGCACGCCAAGTGTTTGATACAATGCCTCACAAAGACCACATCACCTGGAACTCCATGATCAATGCTTATTTGCAAAATGGGTTGCTTGCAGAAGCTCTGCAAACGTTGAAAGATTTGTACTTTCTTGGTTTGCTTCCCAAGCCGGAATTGTTAGCAAGTTTGGTATCTGTGTGTGGGAGGAAAATTAGTTCGGGTTTGAGGATAGGAAGACAGATTCATGGTCTTGTTGTTGTTGATGGGAGGATACAAGTTCAACATTCGGTTTTTCTGTCAACTGCTTTTGTGGATTTCTATTTTAGGTGTGGTGAATCTTTGATGGCTTTGAGTGTGTTTGATGGGATGGAGATGAAAAATGAGGTTTCGTGGACTGCGTTGATATCTGGCTGTGCTGCTAATCAAGATTATGATGTAGCTTTAGCATGCTTTAGAGAAATGCAGGTTGCGGGAGTTAACCCGAATAGAGTAACACTGATTGCACTTTTAGCAGCTTGTGCAAGGCCAGGGTTTGTTAAGTATGGAAAGGAGATTCATGGCTATGCTTTCCGTCATGGGTTTGATTCATGTCATAGTTTTTCCTCAGCTCTCATAAACATGTACTGTGAATGTGGAGAATCGCTGCACTTTGCTGAACGAATTTTTGAAGGGTGTAGTTTAAGGGATGTGGTGTTATGGAGTTCAATCATAGGGAGCTATTCTCGGAGAGGAGAAAGCGAGAAAGCTTTGAAGCTTTTTAATAAGATGAGGACCGAGGAAACTGAACCAAACTATGTAACATTATTGGCAGTGATATCTGCCTGTACAAACCTATCTTCATTGAAGCATGGTTGTGGAGTCCATGGCTATATCTTAAAATTTGGACTTGGTTTTAGCATCTTTGTATGCAATGCACTTATAAACATGTATGCCAAATGCGGTTGTCTAGACGATTCTCGCAAGATATTTCTGGAAATGCCAAATAGAGATTTTGTTACATGGAGTAGTTTAATTAGTGCATATGGCCTTCATGGATGTGGAGAAAAAGCTTTACAACTTTTTTATGAAATGAAAGAGAGAGGAGTGAAGTCTGATGCTGTCACATTTCTTGCCGTTTTATCCGCTTGTAATCATGCCGGCCTTGTCACCGAGGGACAGCAAGTATTTCAGCAAGTAAATGCAGATTGTGAAATTCCAATCACTATAGAGCATTATGCATGCCTAATTGATCTTCTTGGAAGATCAGGGAAGCTTGAAGATGCTTTGGAAATGTTGAGAACAATGCATATGAAACCGAGTGCAAGAATATGGAGCTCTCTCGTATCGGCTTGTAAGCTTCATGGAAGATTAGACATTGCAGAATTACTATCATCTCAGCTTATAAAATCAGAACCAAATAATGCTGCTAATTACACATTGTTGAATATGATTTACGCTGAGAAGGGTCATTGGCTTGATATCGAACAAGTGAGGAAAAACATGAAACTACAAAGATTAAAAAAATGCTATGGATTCAGCCGCATCGAGGCTGGAAATTGATCAAGTTTCTTGCAAAACAAAGAAGAATGTTTGAACTTTGAAGACTAGCTTGACAAGATCAAAATGCTTTGACAGAATGCTTTCTTAAGATTTTTTTTGCCTCTCAACCAAAGAGCTGTAGTTTGTCAAATGATATTAATGGGACAGAGGAAATTGGTTGTTGAAAATCAAATAGTTGGACAATAGGATCAAAGGAAATTTGGGCTAATTCACGTGGAATTTGTATCTTCGAAAGCAAGGTGTTATAGGCAAATAAAGCAACAAGGGAAGTGTTCACAAGTCATAACTCAACTAGCAATGTCAGACGTCCTCACCTGAATCGAAATTTGAAACCTCAGAGTTGTATATACTAATTTTAGTAGTACTTGTTACTTCGTCTAAGACCAAAGAAAAAGGAAAACCTTATGTGTAAAAAAAAAGGAAATAGAAATAATTAAAAATCAACTAAGAGTCTGCATAATTACCTTATGTTTAAAATTTAACCTAATGTAAAAGAATTACTACTACTTAACAAACCTAGAGAGATGAATTTTATGATTTCACATATTTATATATTTATAGAAAAGGTAACCATTGTGCGAATAAGTAGGCTGCAATTGGTTTGTTTTTGGACAACTACACTTGATGGAACTTAATTACATTATCCAAATTCCAAACAATACTTAATTTCTCTATTCAAATCTTGTTTTGTGTTCTTAATAGTACGACTCCTAAGAAATTGAGATTTGTAATCCAAAGTTTGAACAGAAGGATAATATTTTAAAAGATTGTTCAAATCAAAATTCAAACTACAAGTCCTAGCTCAACTGGTAAAAATTACCGAAATTGCAAGGTATGGACGTCATGATCGGGGTTCGAACCCCGATTCTATCACTTGTGTGAGAATTTCTTATATTTACTTTGTCAATTCTTCTATGTACCAAAAAAAATAAATTTTTTTTAAGTGAAGTTCTTTAACAGCTTAAGTCTCATCACTAGATTTTTTAAATGTTATAAATTTCATTAAAAAATAGTTTTTGATTTATTAAAAACTGAAAAATTAATAACATTATTTTAAATGATAAGTATTTATTTTTAAATAACAAGTGTTTAAAATTTTATTTATGCATGCCGATAGAAATAATTAATTTTGATATTTGTATAGAATTATTTATATTTTAATTACACACTTAGTTTTTTTTTTTACAGTAATTACACACTTAGTTATTTATTAACTGTCTCAACCTATTTATTTATCTATAGTAAATATTTTCGAGTTTTTTTTAGGGAAATTCTTTGGTACACATATTATGTGGCGGTGTATTAGTACATTGTTGACATGGTTAACAAATGGCAAGTAATAAATGCAGATTTTGTTTCTTTTATTGATTTTCTATTTTAAACGTTACTTTTTAATATTTGCAAATGTATCATTGGCATAAATATAACCATCAATAATGTTCCACAATTAATCAAAGCATCAATCAAATCTTTTAAACTAGTATTTTTTTTTTCTTTTAACAAGATTCAAATAGTTTTTTTTGGTAGAAAAATATTGTAATTCATAAATTATTAAAATGTGAATCCTTAATTTTTTTACGGTTTGATTAAAATATTCACCCTTATAGCACCAAAAATAAAATATTGTTCGCCCTTATGTATCCTTCAAGTATTTTAATTCTTTTTTTTTTTTTTGTACTCTTCAAATATTTTAATTTTTAAGTTAATAAAATATGTATCCTTCAAATTTATTTTTTAAATATTATTAGTTTAAAAAGTTTAAAATTTATTTACCATTTAACCATAAATTTTTTTTTTGTACATTTTAAAAAAAAAAATTAATATGTGTATATATTTTATCATAATATTGTTAATTTTTAGTGATTCGTAATATTTTATAGAGTTAAATAAGTGTTTTATCTCTGCAAAAGTACTAAATTTAATTTCTCGTCTTCTGAAGTTTTTTCATTCGTACTAAATTTTTATGCAGCAATTTTAGTCATGTTATTAAGTTGATGTGTATTTATGATTATTTTGCAAATATGTATAGAGCATTATTAGGGTTTGATATAGAAATTTTGATTTCTTTAGTCACAATTGACATTATTACTTGAGATTTAACTAGGTTTTCTTATGAACTGGTTTCATATTTAATATAGCGAGTTCAGGCTTAACTGTTTGATTGTCGAAATTTGAATTCTTAAGTGTTTCTCATTTCAATTTGGTCAAGTTGAACAGTTAGACTGGGGATATTTGATCTTCTTAATCCATTTCAATCTAGTTGGTTTGTGAGTTAACAATAATTTCATAATAACTAGATTGAACCATTAGACTGTTGAAATTCAGCTTCTTAAGTGTTTATTATTCCAATTAGGTCAAGTAGAGTAGAATAACCGAGATGAATTGATTCTCATAATCACAATTGAGAAAATTAGTTGATTCTCATAGTCGTAATTAATCTAATTAGTTGACGTTGAACTGTTAGATTGTCGACATTTAAACTGTAATGTGTTTTCTATTTAATTTGGTCAATTTATTTCCTTGGTTCTTATCGGGAGAATTGGTAGAGACTTAGTAATTCGTTTCTGATAACTAGGTTTTTGAGTATGTGCGTCATTTCAATTAAGTGGTATTGAATTGTTTGAGAGAAAATTTGGTTTCCTTTGTCACAATCGGGAACACTATTGTTTTGAGAAATCACGATCGGTAGAATTACTTGAGAGTTAATTGTCCTTTCATAGGAATTAAAATTCTTAATTAAAAAGTTCAGTTACCATTAGATTATCATAAATAAATTAATTGTTTGAGATAAGTATAAGATAAAAAAATTAGAATTTGGTTCGTGAAGGATTATTCAGTAACTGTTAGTTCAATTAGTTAATATTTAATCATTATTTACTTGCATAAGTTATTTTTTATAAGTTCAAAAATAAGTTAATCCAAACATGCCCTTAAAAGATCATTGTGTAAAGATTAGAAATTTATTTTAAAAAAAGGTAAAATATAAAAATTAACCCATGAGATTTATTCATTATTTACTTGCATAAGTTATTTTTTATAAGTTCAAAAATAAGTTAATTCAAATTTGCCCTTAAAAAATCATTTTGTAAATATTAAAAATTTATTAAAAAAAGGTAAAATATAAAAATTTACCCATTAGAGAATTGAACCCATGACCTTTAGTAAAGCATACAACATACCAACAACACTAGTGATCCTTTTGTTAATTGAAATTGTTTGTTATTATTTTATATTAATCTTTTGTTTTATATTGTTAATAAAAAAAAAATTGAGCGTAAATTGAATCTTCCCTAACCTAATTCCGCCGTCGCGCACAGTGAGTTGGAAAACACGATCTTTCAACTTGATTTTCTTCAAAAATACTACTCTTCTAAACAAAAATCAACAAGATCTTCAACTTCGATTTTCTTCAAAAATACATCTCATGTAAACAGAAATCAACAAGATCTATCTACTTTGATTTTCTTCAAAAATACTACCTCTCTAAATTAAAATTGATAAAATCTTTCGATTTTGATGTTCTTAAAAAATATAACCCTTATATATAGTCATGTATCATTCTTGCAAATTCACACAACAAAATACGGTGTATTTTCTTCTATTCAAATCGCCACTAAATGGAGGAAGGAGAAGGTTCCTTTACGTCAAAGATGGCACTCCTGGCAAAAGCTGCTCTGTTTTCTTTTAAAAAAAAGTACAAAAAAATAAATTTATGGTTAAATGGTAAATAAATTTTTAAATTTTTAAACTAATAATATTTAAAAAATAAATTTGAAGGCTACATAAGGATACACATTTTATTAACTTAAAAATTAAAATATTTGAAGAGTACAAAAAAAAAAAAAAAAAAAGAATTAAAATATTTGAAGGTTACATAAGGGCGAACAATATTTTATTTTTGGGGCTATAAGGGTGAATATTTTAATCAAACGGTAAAAAATTAAGAATTCACATTTTAATAATTTATGAATTACAATATTTTTCTACCAAAAAAACTATTTGAATCTTGTTAAAAAAAAAAAACTAGGTTAAAAGATTTTATTGATGCTTTGATTTATTATGGAACATTATTGATAGTTATATTTTTGCCAATGATACATTTGAAAATATTAAAAAGTAGCGTTTAAAATAGAAAAACAGTAAAAGAAACAAAATACATGCATTTATTACTTGTCATTTGTTAACTATGTCAACAATTTCCAAAGAATTTCCCTTTATGTAAACCAATAATAATAATCCATATAAGTAATGTACCGGTACACCGCCACATAATATGTGTACAGGAGTGTGCACCTTTTTTTTAACGACCTTTATAATAAATATTAAATATTACACAGTTAGTATTTATTAACTGTTTGTCAAAAACACTGTTTCAACCTTTCTTTCTTTTTTTGGTACATACTGTTTCAATCTACTTACTTCTCTATAATAAGTATTTTAGAGTATTAGTATTGATTACTATTGCATTGAACTTTTTTTGGTAGATACATTGAACATTAAAACTAACAAATAATTAAAAACAATTTTGTAAGAAGAAAAAAGGTAAGCAAAAATGAACAAAGGAGTGATATATTAATTTTTTGTTTTTGATGAATAATTTCTATTTTTAATTTCTTAACACATTTTTTCTGAATTGTTAAATTCTTCTCTCAAATTGCCAATATTTAATTGAAAATCAAATAGGGAAAGAAAAAAATTTAGTTATAAGTTTATAAATTGTTCAAATTTGAAGCCTACTTATGAGACATGTCTATATTTGACGCTCACACGCCCGTAAATATGATTATTTCGGATAAAGAGAACCTATGAAAAACATTGTTTAACATGTAAAATTTAAATTTGTCGTAGTCTTCAATGGTGAATAATTTAAGTTCTAGTTTTCTATTTATGATGTGAATATGTTTTTTTCTTTTTTAAATGTCGTATGTTGTATGTCCTTTTTAAGTTTAGATACTTCTATTTTGAATCTTATTAACATAAGCCTTTCATTCAATTCAAGAAAAATGCTATGTATCCCTAAAATCTAATCATGGTAATAAAACCACTATGGTAGAATGATCAGTACGTAGCTCTTCCTTTTTTAGCCACCAATGTATTCCAATAAATTTAAGATCTAACAACAAAAAATAATTTGCGATTATGGGATAATTTTCTTGGCCACAAATAGCATGATCTTCTTAATTGAAACATGAGAGAATCTAAATCCTATAAATTTGTGTCTAGATGTTTTTCATATGACTATGTATGTGAGGTCATCACGTTTTGCTTCTTCTCTTCCAAACACACACACACACACACTTCATCAACCAAAATTAGAGTCTTTGCTTCTTTTTCAAACACAATCTACAATCAACTAGCATTTGTGTGTCAAGTACAGCAAGTTATGTATCCACTCAAGAGTCTAAAATTGGAAAAGTTAATATCAACGTTAAATATCCTTATCATTGCTTGCAACATCAAGAACATATAAAGCTAGCCAAAGAACATAATATAATATATATATCTTGGAGCATAATCTCTTCATTTGAGGATAAGGATAATTTGGTTATTATTTTAAAAAATACAACTTTGTTAATTTAGAATTAAGATGAACTTATCTATGAATAATTCAAAGTGACATCACTTCATTTCACACATATAGTTTCGACAATCTAACCATCAAGAATTTAGGCAGTGATTGGGGAAGGTCAATTTACACTTGCCTGCCCTACGACACAAGGCAATGAACTCCACATAATACTAGCAGTGGTCCATTTAATTCAACCTCCACGTTTTATTCAATGACACAAAATACATTAAAAAACTTAGGCAAATAAGATTCCATCTAAAATCATTGTTGGGGTGAGCAATACAGTAAGATTGTTTGTGGTCCATTTCACTACCTTTAAAGCGACTATTACCAATCACCTAACTATTTTTTATCTTTATGTAGATTTAACATAAATCTGTTTATTATCATCTTTTTTTGTTAAATAGTGAGGAAAGGAAGTAAAAATATAGGAAAAATGGCGAGTAAATTTCCATTTTCAGCTAAAAAAATCCATCTTTTACATGGTTAATCGGAAACTTCGCAAAAGTGAAATTTGATCCTCTGCGGCTACAGGTGTAGGAACCGTTGCATTTACGGAGAGAAACTTTATCTTCCTAAATCTAACGCTCTCTATGACAATAGTTGGCGAAATCTGTGAATTTCACTATTCCATGTCATTGTTTCATGCTTGCAAGAAAATCCAACACCCTTTCTCCCTCCTCATTGTTCTATCAAGAGATATAAACAACAGAAGAAAATGATCACACACAAGTCGTACAAAATTATAAAAATGTACAATTTCATAGAATCCTTAGTCAGAATATCCCAAAGAACCATAGATAAGGTATACCAGTACACTACACAGTGCAGAATCACAGGTTGAGCCTCAGAAGCTTCATTGGAGGTGCGAAAAATCGCAAATTTCACAGCGAATTAATAAACAAATTAGTATAAACCATAAAGATGAGGCTAATTAACATTTGAAAATTATCAAAAGCAACAATGCAAAAGAATGGCACTGTTACCAATCTACAAACACATCATATTTACACAGCATTACATGCCTAAAACCATAATCAGATGCTTGCAATGTCAAGTGGTTCATAAAATTGATTCACAAGACTAATGTAGCACAAAACATTATGAAAGTTGGATCACTTGAAACCCATTCTACATATGACAAAAGATACAAACTTATCATATCACAGTAGTTATTGATAAACTTAAAATGCATTGGTGGATAAATATAATTTACAATGGGAATAAGGTAAAATGATGCAAAAGACATTTCCATCTAACAACCTTGAGACTGATGAGAAAATTTCCATTTAGTGGGAATGGGAATCATCAACATCATATTCAACAGAGAAATTACAAAACTCCCTAGTAAAATCAGCACCTTCAATTAACTCAATTTCATCATCCCTCATAAACTGCCTCAGTTTCTCCTTAAAAACCCCCAAATCTTCTTCCAAAAAGCACTTCTGATTCTCAAGCTGCACAACATCCCACCTCAGCGATTCAATCACTTCTTTATCATACTCTTGTCTCTCCTCCACCATCCTTCGAAACTGATTCGCTTGAATCTCAATCGAACTCTTCTCATTCTGCAGCCTCAAGATCATCGCCATTGCTTCCTCCGCCGCACTAGAAGCGGCCACACGCTCTTTCTCGATCTCCGCACATGCAGCAAAATACTTATGTCTCTCCATTTTCACCATTCTTCTCAGCGACATTACATCAAACACCTCATCTTCGGGATCCACCTCCTTCTCCTTCTCGTCCAATCCCACAACCCCATCATCACATTTCACCGTAGATTTCAACTGCTTATCCAAATCAAGCTCCTTTGGCGGTTTCCAAAACCTGGGTGCATCCGAAAACTTAAGAATCTTAAGACAAATTCCAAAGATCAAAACAAGACCAATGAAATTGAATAAACGAGAAACATAACCAAGAAGAACCAAACCACAACCAAGTTCACTAGCTTGTGTAAGAAAATTGAAAGTGGATGGAAAATCCATAAAGAGAAAAAATTGAAGAGAAAATCGAAGAAATTTATTGTAGTGATGAAGAAAAAGCAACAAACAAAAACGACCCAGAGTCTGCATCTGCATCATCTGGGTACACTAACAATAGATTTTGACACAACACCCAATCTTAACGTTAAAGGGTGTTACTTCAAAATTAAAAAATTAATTAAAAACACTATTAATTAATTGTAAGACAAAACAAAAACAAAATAAGGTTGTTGGGTTATTGGGAAATGATGATTAAGATGTAAGAAGTGACATGATGAGTGAAGAGAGAAATGAAATGTGAAGAAGAAGGCGTAGAAATAGAGGAAGCAAGAAAAACGGTTATGGTTTGGGACATTTGAGAGAGAGATGAGGTTTTTTTATACCGTTGGCCATTATATATTGCTAATAAATAGTAATAATCTCATGTTTATCTTTATTTTTAATTTAATGATATAAAATAAATGTATTTAATTCTAAGATCCACTGTTTGTAAAAATATAAGAATAAAATAAAAAGGAAAATTATACTAGTACTATCCTTGGTATTATCCGGTTTGATGTGTTTTTAAATAGTTTTAGTAATATTGCAATACACACAAATTTATTAATGATGAAAAGTAAGGAATTTTTTTTCCAAAAGGAAATTTGTGTGTATTAAAATAAATTAAGTACTTATATTGATGACTTTTCCTTTTAAATTTAAGTTATTGTTAAATTAATTATTAAAAAAAATTGTGTTATAATAGTAGAGATTTTATTTTGTTTTGGTAAAAAGATTATTTTTATTTTTTTATAATGAAGAGGGCCTAAGCCCAAAAAAGGAGATTAGTTTATATTTATTTTGATTCCTAAAAATAATTACTTTTTTTACAAAATTCCTAAAAATAAATGATAAATATTTATAATGTCTTTGCTGTAAATTTTATTTTATATTATGACACCTATTATACATGAACCCTTTTAAAATTTTCTATACAAAGCTTTTCCACTTTTCCCCTTATATTGTTAAATTTAAATTTTACTTTTTAAAAATTTTCCAATCCAATGAAGGTGTTTATGGATCCGCTTAAACTAGATTTTATTATATTAAAAAAAGTTAAATAATAGTTTAGAAAGTCACCAAGTTGGATCTAATAGCGAGAAATTTATGTAGTATACATATATAAGGTGGGAAAATTCTAACATGGACCACTTCTTCAAGTGGTCCATGGTGGACCATTTATGAAAAATCCGATAACGAATACGAATTTTACAAAATCCACCGTTGGATTGAAAGTTTATATCATATAGATAATCTATAGAAAATTTTAGAAAAATTGAAAATCATTTGATATGTTATTGAGATCCATCAAGATTAACGGTTTATTAAATACTGTAAATCTTGATAAATCCCAATAAAATATCAAATGATTTTCAATTTTTTTAAATTTTTTTATGGATGCTCTATATGATATAAACTTTCAATCTACCAATAAAATTTGTAAAATTTGTATTTGGTTAGATCACTTGTCCACGGTGGACCACTTGTGAAGGTGGTCCACCGTAGCATTAGCCATATAAGGTGTACTCGGTTTGATTTTCTGCTCCATTATAAAAAAAATGTTTAGATAATCAATAACAAAAGCAAAATATATGCTTTAAAGACTTGGATCACATACGGTTAAAACATGCTGCAGTCATTGCATGTGAATCCTTAGATTAAATTTTAATTAAATAAATAATATACTTTAATAAAATTGAAAAGCTGAGATTAACCTGCAATCAAATAGTGACCGCATGCAATCCCTGCTTAAAGTCTAACCAAACATCAAATAAGATTTTCTTTAGTTAAATAAACCAATGAAAAAACAAAATATATAATAGTTTTTCATTAAAAAAAGATTATATAACATTTATGTTTTTTTTTTTTTATCAACACATGATAGCAATTATATACGACATTAAGTAACATATTACAAACTAAATAACAATGAAATGTGTTGTAAAACTTAGCTCAATTGATATATGTTGATATTGTTAGGTCGGATATTTTTATATACATTTGTATGTCTGAACTTTTGGTGACGATTGTTACTTCGCCTATATATCATAAAAAAAAATCATAAAATCAATTCAATGTTTTGTGAGAAAACGTAATATAATAAATGAATCCTGAAACTTAGTTTATTATATCTCTCTAGTTCAAAATCTTATCTTGAATTTGAGTTGAATTACAAGCAACATAAGATAAGAAAATGTGAGACATACCCCTTCATAATTTAGGATATTTACCTATAAATCAATGAAAGCAAACCACATAAGTATATTTGAATGTGGGTATCACATGTAAATAAAAGTTAGTTACAAGTTAGTTTTGTGTAGCACATGCAAATCTACTTATGTGGTTTGTTCTTATTGGTTTGTAGTTAAATACACTCAAATTATGACTGGGTAGTTTAGAAAAACCATAAGAAAATAATTTACTAATTTATCATATGAAATATATTTTAAATTAAAAATAATAAAATAATTTGATAGTAAATTAAAAATAATCATTTGTAAATATGTACGCGATTTTATCACAAGCGTAATTTTTTAATTTATATAATCTTAAAAATCAAAATTTTAATAAAATTTAATTTTTTTATAGTAAAATACTTATTAGAAATAGGAATATTAATTTAAATTTTATTACAAATTAAATACAGTTCTTTTGCAATGGTAGTTTTATTATTTACATATAATATATATATAACTGAGTCATTTTATTTGATCATGGTTCATATAAAAAAAATTAATTTGTTCATTTTTTCATGATTTTTATTTAAAACTATATTAAATAATTGTATTCCTTAATTGAATTTTTTATTTATAAAACTTATAGTATTGCAAACTAATTTACAACAAAAAAAATGTTTTGCAAGGATAATTTTCTTGTTTAAATATGACATATCTTATCATATCATTATGAAGTATGTATTAAAAATATGATATGATAATTATCATGTTTATTATCTTGTGTGCACCAAACACATTTTAGGATACCATTATCTTATTTATATAATATCATACCTTTATTCTATTTTAAGTGTTATCATATCAATATCATATATTGCGCATCAAACGAACCATAAGGGTTTGATCTAGTAGTAAAAAGATAAGAAGATTGTGTCTGTTTGGAATGGGGAATCATCCATGCAACAGGGCCGGTTCTGACTATTTGGAGGCCTGACTTAAATGTTAAAAGTGGACCCTAATAAATATATATATAAAAATAAACCTCATTGAAGTTAAAACGGATTTATAAACAATGTTGAAGTTGAACTGGAAAAAAAATTTAAGAGATAATTAGCAATTTCTAAATACAATCACAAATTAGCAAAGTAGAAGAATAAATTAGCAATTAGAATAGAAAAAAATAATAATAAAAAAATGAGTAATTAGTAGGGTCTTTCCAATTAAATTAGTGTCCCGACTCTCATTATAAAAATAAACCCTTAATAAAAAAAATGGAAATTGTTATAAAAGAACAATTTTCTATTTAAATTGTACAGAAATACAAATAAATAATTAATTAGGAGGTGTGAACAACAATTAAGGTGTAAACTCAAAAATTATTTTGTAAAGGACATGCACAAATAATAAGATTGTATTTTGTAAACTCAAAAAATAAAGCACATATCATAATGGAACAATTACAAAATAATCATCGATGTCACTTTAATCAATGATAACTAGAGATAAACTCGTGCGTTGCACGGGTTCGATTAAAATACATACTTAATTTTTTTAAATAACAAATAATAATTATAATTTTAAAATATATTGACATACAAATATTAATTTGTATTGAAAATAAGATGTTTGTTTAAAAAAAATGAGATTTTGTATTAATTTATAGTAGATTTGTGCTTGTGTGTATATATATAAAGGACATTTAATATAGTTTTTAACATAACCAAAGGTGGATGATTTTTTAATGAGTGAGTCAAAGCTATAAAATAAAATATATTTTACAATTTTTATTGTTAACCAAATTCTCTTTATAGTTGCTTAAATGATCGAATGTATTAAAATATATAAGACAAAATATATCTATCAAACAAAATGAATATTTTGTGATTTTTTTTTCCTACTAAGTTTCAGTTAGTATGTGATTGGTAGTTTTATAATTATCATTTTCATTTTTTGATAGTTTTATCATAAGGTCTCTTATATTTTTTTATTTTTTATTTTGTTGTCAGCTGGTTTACGTTTTTTTTAATTTGCTTAATTTTTTTTTATTTGGGTTTTTTCCTTTGTGAAGTTTATATCCCCTGTTGTTTTTTTTTTTTTTTTGTCTCTCTTAATTAATAATATTACTTGTATTGTACATTTTTAGTTATGTTTAAGAACTTTTAATAATGAGTTTCAAATTTACTCCAATATAGAAATGAGAGAACGAAACAAAAAACCTTGATTGCTGGATATAAAAAGAGAATGAAATTTAAATAAATATTCATAATTGGTTTATGATTTATGATTCATCTTTGGTGGTTTTGTCTTTTTCATCATTTGAATTTTCTTGTAAAATTACGCACTGCAATTTAAGATCTCTTGTATTTATTGAAAATACAATTCTTGCTTTGATATCAATTTTATTCTTATGGAATTCCTCTCAAACATTCACTTGATCAAAAAGTAATAATATAATAAAATAGTTTATATAGTGCTCAACAATAAAAAGAAATATATACCCTCATTCTTTATAAATTTCAAGGCACTATAAAAGTATAAGAATGGATGAGAGAAAGCTTAAGTTATTATTAGACCTTCATTGTGCTGACGTGACACTCTAAAAAAGTTTTTCATACTCTCTTACATAGTTTATTAGACTTCCATTGTGCTGACGTGACATTCTAAAAAAAACTTAGATTATTCTTAACAAAATATATCATCACACTTTCTTTAAAAAATAACTTAAGCTACAATATAACTTATGTTATGAGACAAATCAATAACATCTAACATCACTCACAATTTTATTAGGACCTACTACTTTATGATTATAAATTTTATTTTGTAAATTGTAATGTAAAATACAAAGAAATTTTGTATGTGTTATCACTTATCATAATTATAACATGAGTAGTGGAAGGAGCTTTTGGAAAGAGTATGATATGATTACCATAACATGTTTTCAAGCTGCCGATACAATTGATGATCTTGACGAGTTGCTTCCATTCTCATCATTATGTATCTCTCATTTACTTCACTGTCTTCCTCTCTTATTTATCTATTTTCATTTATTTTATTTTTCTGGGTAAGATATTGAACATATATTATGTTACTTGGATTTGTTTATTTATTTTAAGTCCTATTTTGAGGATTAGTAAAAAGTTAAGAAAAATAAATATAAAAAATGTACTAATGTGTAGTCTTTATGGAGTAGTTTTTTTTATCTATTAATGCATTACACAATTTTTTTTATCTATTAATATATCATTACACATTAAATTAAATTAATTTAAAAATCATATATTTATACACACATAGACTATGGATTGGAGAATAGCAATTTGTACAAAGCATAACTTACCAATTTATTAATTAAAAATTTGTATTAATACAATGAGTGAATGAATAGTCATAGTTATAGAAATATAAGTTATGGAATATGAAAGAAATATATGTATATATAAATTTGTTTTATATATTCTTTGTTTATAATTAACCAATTTTTTTTACAAAAAAAAACTAATAATTTTTTTTTGTAGTGTTTGTTATTGTTGTTAATGTGGAGGCTAATTTATTTTTCTTTGATTGCATGAATGCATATGTATCGTGGCAATTGAGTTAACTATAGCAACTTGATAAACAAAATGACATTTAGGATTTAAACCATGCTATGAAGAATTTAAAAACATATAATTGATCAATTTTTTTAAGATATTCTTAAAGAAATAAACCTTAATTTTCTTTTTATAAACCTCACTATAAAGTCATGTATTTTTCTTTTAAAATTTTTGTCAAATTATTCATAAAAAAAAAGAAGAAGAGAGGTTTATTAATTTGATCAATTTCTTGTAACTGACAAACTAAAATAGTCATTTTTAATATATTATCATTTTTTCTTTTATAATTAGCATCATCTTTAAAAAATCTAAATACAGTCTACTATTAAAATTTATATATATTCATGATAAATGCATGAAAATTATATATTTGGACAATCTCCGAGTCTAGTTGAATCAATATACTTCTTATATTACAATTATAAGAATCATATATGACTTATAAAGTGATAAGTGTCAACTTCAAAATCTTTTATTTTCTACTCTATTTTGATTTGATATTTCTCTTGAAATCAAGTAGATCACCGACACATTGTAGATAAGATTGCATTTACAAATAAGACACATATTTATATTTGTAAATTATTTGATTTGTCCTCCTTTGATTGAAAGCCTCCAACATCAATATACCCTCAATCATTATAAATTTCATGGCACCACACAAAAGTAACAATTAGAAGTCTTTTTTATCCTCTTCAACTCGTTCACATTAAAAGAAAGTTATATTCCTATTAATCAACCTAAGAAAATAAGAAATAAGTACGCTAAAACATTAGACTAATAAAATAATTCACGAAAAAGAAAAAATTAGTCAAATTACAAACATTATAGATGGCTTACATATTGTTTATACAAATATTAGAGTTAAATACATATCCTTACATGAGTCGTCACTTCAAGAGCAGTAAGGATGCAACGAAAGCAAAAACGAAAGGTTGTTTTATCCCGTTCTCCTTCTTCACATGAAAATAATAATCATAGTTATTTTCATATTAATAATTAATATAAGAATAAGAAAATAAGAAGAGCGCTTGAAAATTAGACTTAAAAAATATTATATCGCTTAAAAATGAGACCTTAAATATTTGGAGAATCTATATAATAAGGTAATGGGTATCAAAATAATTAATAGATAAGACATATGTGAACACCGAGAAATAGATAAGACATATGCGAACACCGAGAAATAAAACAAAAACTACCATACAAAATTGAAGAGTACTCTTTGAAAAATTGTTTAGAGAAAATGATGATTAGTGAAACCAAAATGTACAAAATCATATATTTATACACACAAAGACTATGGAATGAAGAATATCAATTTGTACAAAGCATAACTTACCAATTTATTAATTAAAAATTTGTATTAATACAATGAGTGAATGAATAGTCATAGTTATAGAAATATAAGTTATGGAATATGAAAGAAATATATTTATACATAAATTTGTTTTATATATTATTTGTTTATAACTAACCAATTTTTTTTTGTACAAAAATAAAAACTAATCAAATTTTCATTTTTTTTTATTAGTACGATTAATTTTTGTCACTTCTTATTTATCTATTTTCATTTTTTTTTTTTTGGGTAAGATATTGAACATATATTATGTTACTTGCATTTGTTTCTTTTATTTTAAGTCCTATTTTGAGGATTAGTAAAAAGTTAAGAAAAAAAAATATTCATTTTTTTATTAGCACCATTAATTTTTGTCACTTCTTATTTATCTATTTTCATTTTTTTTTTGGGTAAGATATTGAACATATATATTATGTTACTTACTAATTTATTAATTAAAAATTTGAATTAATACAATGAGTGAATGAATAGTCATAGTTATAGAAATATAAGTTATGGAATATGAAAGACATATATGTATACATAAATTTGTTTTATATATTATTTGTTTATAACTAACCAATTTTTTTTGTACAAAAATAAAAACTAATCAAATTTTCTTATATATATATATATATATATATTCATTTTTTTTATTAGCACCATTAATTTTTGTCACTTCTTATTTATTTATTTTCATTTTTTTTTGGTAAGATATTGAACATATATTATGTTACTTGCATTTGTTTCTTTTATTTTAAGTCCTATTTTGAGGATTAGTAAAAAGTTAAGAAAAATAAATATAAAAAAATGTACTAATGTATAGTCTTTATGGAATAGTTTTTTTTTTCTATCTATTAATGCATCACACAAATTTTTTAATCTATTAATAATATCATTACACATTAAATTAATTTAGAAATTGTGGCAAGATTTTTAATAGAAGATGAAGAATTGAGTTAATATCATTACACATTAAATTAATTTAGAAATTGTGGCAAGATTTTTAATAGAAAATGAAGAATTGAGTTGAGTTTATTTAGATATGCCACATAGGCAAAATGGAGGCTTAGGAGCTAACATAAACTTCCTATTATAATGTATATATGTATATATATTGATGATTGATTGATGATTTATCCTTATCCATTCCTTTTTTTTTTTTTTTTTTTTTTCTTTTTAGAATTCGAACTCACATTCTATTTTTAAATAATTTGTCCGAATATATTAATTATTTGCACTTGGTTACTTGACCGTAACTCTCTATTTAGTTCTGTTAATAAAGTTATGGGATAAGTATTTATATTTTGCTAACGTATATAAATTATACATAGTGATTTATTATAAATTTGATTTTTATTTAAACTAATTTGTGTATTTTTAGTTTCCCTCAAAATAAAAATTGTATTTTACATGTATTAATGGTTCAAACCATATGTAATTTATCATAGTTACATATATAAATGATTTAAAAAATAAAGTTGGTTTTGGAAGTGTTTTTAGAAACATGTTGGTTTTTGGAAGTTAAGGGTATTATTGGAATTCCAAAAAAAGACTACACCAAAATTGTGTTTTGCATTTATCTATTAGTATAGATTTCTCATATGTCATATGTATTTCTATTTTTATCTTCGTAGCAGATATTATAAAAATGAGAAATTTTAAAGAAATATCGTCTGCTATTTAAGCAGTGGATGTTATAAAAAAAACAAATCTAATTGAATGTTTTTGAGATGTATCTGCTAACTAAATAACAAATTGAGATATTTTGATAAATTCATATGGTGACAAAAAAAAATCACAAAAAATATTTTTAAATTTACTATAAAGATGGAAAGTTTCTTTTCCAGCCCCCCTTGATTCTTTTATACCCCCCAAAAATCCCATTTTGACCCTGGAAAATGGGAAAAAAAATTGCATATTCTGACGGTTTTTACGAACCGAAAAAATATGAAATATCGGTTTTTAAAAACTACTCGCTAATTCTGACGGTTTCTACAAACCGAAATAATCCTATATGTATCAGAGTTGCAGCATCACTTCCTCATTTCTCATTCTTCCTCAATACACTAACAAAAGGGGGATACGGAGTTTTTGGCGGTTTGGCGCGATTTCAAGCACAAAATCAAGATTGGGACGTTGGCTAACGATTGGGAAACACGAGAAAGCTTCATATTAAGGTATTCATCGGTTTGATTTATTGTTTTTCATAGTCATAGAGGTCTAGAATTTCTAGGGATTTTGATAGAAGCGGAGCATCTAGGACTTGTTTTCCGTTGCGTGGCCAACCGTCACATGGTGGTTCGAAGATTATTTGCATTGGGGCTATACCGAATCACTTTATGTTGGTCACTTTGAAGGACGGATCGCCGTTACCTCCCACGGTTCTTGGATGGAGGCAACAATGTAAACCGGAAGCTGTTGAATGGGAGACACTTTTTGCGGACAGACAAATTCAATTCAAAGAGTTGTTGGAAATTGAAAGAAGCGAATCAATTGTGGTACATCAAGGGGTCGGAAGTAATGTAGAGGATCCGATAGAAATCTAGGCGCATTATTTTGGTAGTAGGCGCATTTTATGGTATTAGGCGCATTTTGTGGTATTAGGCGCATTCTTTTTGTATTAGGCGCAATATGTTGCGTTATGCGCATTATTTTGATGTACTAAACATTATGATATTAAAGTTGAACTTTATTAAAATATGAATGATATCGATTAACATATTAAAGTTGAACATTATTGTTGTTGTTGCTGTTTGGTTGTGTTTGAAATAAACAGGTTTTGACCTCAAAAAATAATTTGAGGTGCTTCTGTTAAGTACAGCTTCTGTCTGTCAATATTACAGGTCATTTCGGTTTCTATTAACCGAAGAAGCTATCGGTTTCTGCGAACCGATAAATTTGCGAAATTTGAATTTTCCACTGATGGGGGGGCAGAAAAAGACGTTGTGGGGGGGAAACAAGATTACATTATGTCGGTTTCTATTAACCGAAGATGGCTTCGGTTTCTGCGAACCGAAATATGCATGAATTTAAATTTTTAACTGACGGGGGGCAGAAAAAGATTTTGTGGGGGGAAAACAAGATAACATCCTATCGGTTTCTGCGAACCGAAAAAAAATTGAAAAAATTCTGAACTTGAAAATAACGTTGGGGGTAGAAAAGAGATTGTGGGGGGATAAAAAGATGATCAGTAAAGCGAAAATGATACGAAAACTTTGAACGGTTCAAAATGCACCGACACTTTGACAGGTTGTCAAACTCAAAAATTTATTTGTTGTATCGCACTTTCGACGGTCTTGATTTTGCCGACAATATAAATGGTTAGGATTACTTCCATATGTACTATAAATAAGCGTGTCACCGTCAAACGTTAAGTGTGTCACAGTCGATCACAATCGAACCCAAAGTAAACAATTTTTTTTCAAACATGTCTCAAAATTCTGTTCCCGAATCCTATCCATTTACTATCAAGTTTCGGGGAATCGATGAATTGTTTACCGCTGAGTTGAATGATACATTGACAACTATGAGGTCTCTCATAAATAAGATTCAACGTCTGTACCAGGCCAAATACGCTAAACAAATCAAAATTGACCAAATTTTCCATTACGATCATTACATGAGTTTGGCATGTGATATTCTGGTTTACGACGACGCAACGCGTATTTACGAGTGGAAAGAGTTGAAAGATGATGATGATGTCGTTTCTATGTTCGGTGTTTGCTTAATTGATCCGAAGTATCCACATTTGTATGCTACTTTGATAGTTGAGTAATGATGAACGAGTTGTAAGCTACTTTGCCGTATTTTTAATTCTGTTGTTTTTATGATATTATGCAATTGTCGTATTTTAAATTACGTTATTATGTAATTGTCGTATTTCATATTTTCGCTTGTAATCTGTTTGCAAAATAATAAACGTAGAAGTATTTTATGTGTGTATGTTACGTTGTAATCGTTGGATTTTCGTAATTGTTTTTCAGTTTATTTCCATTAATAATGTTGTTCGTAATCGTTGTTTAGTTTTTCGTAATCGTTGTTCGGTTTATTTCCATTAAAAAAGATCCACTATGTGGTTGTAATCGTTGTTAACGTTGATTGAAATAAAAATTATGTTTTTAATTTATATCGTACAATATTTCGGTTTCTATAAACCATTTGAATATACGTGTAGAATTATATCGGTTAGTACAAACCGAAGTTACTTCGGTTTCTAGAAACCAAAATGCACTTTTACAGGTTACAGAACCGATTGCAGTTCTGTTTATGCATTACCACCTCATATGCGAGGTCAAAACCTGTTTTTGTCGTTAAATAACTTACAACAAAATCACCCACATCTCATTCTTGTCATCAAACTCAATACGATAAATCAATCAAACCACAAATTCAAATAAAACACAATACGATAAATTAAACATATATTGTTAAATATATCACAATACGCAAATTGCAAATATAAAGTCTACGCAAATTGCAACAACAATTAACGCAAAGTATTCGCTACGTCAAAATACAAACAACATATTGTCTTAATCAAATAAAAACAACAACACTAATTACGAGTGCCCCTTCTTTCAAATCTTCTCCCCCGCCTTAATCGTTGACATGTTATACACGGCTTCAACATCCTAAGGACTCGCTGCACCGTATCCCAAATGGGAGATCCCTCCCGCGCCTCACCAGCGCCAAGTGCCCTTTCAAGCTCACGATGCACATCTCTGCATACCTCCAATGCATTAGGATCACGCCTTGCTTCTTGCGCCTCCATCACAACCTCTAAGTTAGGTGGCCTCGGTGGTGATTGTGGTGCTTCAACGGGCCGCATAATCGGATGTGAGACATTGTAAAACCATCTCATATATCCCGGTTCGTGATCCCATGCACTAACCACAGGCTGACCCCTCATTTCTTCATCAATCATTCTCAATTCCAGCTCTTCCATCCACACTCGATCTATCTCGTACAAGTTCATGCCCGGCGTCGCAGACGTATTCGGGTGTCTTGGAATGCCTTGTACATATTTAAACTGTCTCAGCACCCGTTCAGGCAAATGTTTGCCTCTCAATTGTCCTTCCCTTAACCATCCTGAAAACCAACATGCATCTATCAATGGGCGCAAGTGCCGACGGTGGTCATACGGACTAAAAACGCAGTCCGTAAATTGGATGTTATCCAAACTTTGCCTGTATGCAGCACCATCCTTATGACCTTGGCCTGGATTAAATCTTCCGGCCCAACCGATCCAGTCCTCATAATTCTCTGAATGACCCCACACACTAAGTCTTGGAAAATGTACAATTACCCATGCCTGAAATAATGACGAAATAATTTGGTTATAGGCAAAACAAAATAATATACTGTATAATTTAATTTATATAAAAAACCAAAACGCGTGTAAATTTTTACCTGCATAAATGACATGTAGCCAGCCAACTGAGTCACGCTTGCATCGGATGCATCATCCAAATAATTTTGCAGATGAACAAGAGCAGCAGCACCCCAATTCCATTGATTGACAGTTGACAAGTCCTGAAAGTACTGCAAGTAAACAACGTCCACGTAGTACGATGTTTTGTTGCTGAAAATTGTACAGCAGACCAAATGGAGCAAAAATGCTCGTATAGCCCTCTCTCTGAACAGCCTAACCTCATGCATAGGCTTTCTTTCAGCCACCGCTTTTTCTGCCAAACCCCAATTGTCTACGAAAATAGTTTCCACGAATAAATGCCTCAAATGTGGGCCGCCATGCTTAGCAAACAGTTCCATCACCACATCTTTATCAACTCCTAGAAAAGAACTAACCATGTCAGCCCCTTCATCCCTTGTCATCTTCCTATGGTTCAAAAACTTCCCTTCAATTGGCAAATGCAATAGACACTGTACGTCGTCCAATGTGATGCCTACTTCACCTATAGGAAGGTGGAAGATACTCGTCTCCGGATGCCATCTCTCAGCAAAAGACCAGAGAAGACCATAGTCAAGGACACTATAGTTAGTCTTGGTTAGCGATCTCAAACCAGCAGCATCAATTGGATCCCAAAACCACCTCTGATCCTCATCCGGTTTATCGATATCTATCACATTCTTCCCACTTGCAATGCAACGCAATTTTCTTCTTAACACCTGATACAATTTAAACAAAACAAAATAAGTATTACATTACACGTACTCAGTAAATTAATAAATTAAACTTCGTTTTTTTATCTTACATCATTATTTTGAGAATGTGCCTCCCATATCTGAATTGACCTATGCTTATGGTATTCCGATAATAACGACAAATCGTGCGGTCCTCCTCCATAAACAACTGGTTCTTCAGCTTCTGCCTCTTGCACTTGTTCTTGCGGCTGTGCTTGGTTTTCGGCTTCAGCATACTCAGCATCGTCGTTAATGTATTGATTTGCATCAAAATCAGGTTGGCCACCAGGGGCATCAACTTGTGCTTGGCCTAAACGTGAACGTGACCGTGCACGCGAACGAGAACCACCCGAACCACCGGCTTCACTATCATTTCTTCCTTGATACACAGGCTGTCCATGCTTACCACGACCTCTTTTCCGTACAGCAGCACTACCTTTTGCTCGAGCAGAAGCGTGTGCTTTACTTTCTCTACCGTGCCTACCTCTACCACCAACATCATCTCCTCCACCAACATCATCTCCTTCCATACCCTATACATAACAAAAAAAATTCAAAATCAATATACGAAACTTGTAATCTATGAAAATTTCAAACTTCTAAATCAACCAAACATTTAATCGTAACACAAATGATTCACTTAGACATTTGTTTTTTCACTTAGACATTTTGTCAAACACCTAGCATGCAACATAATTGGAAACAACATCAAATTCAATTCAAACCTAATACTCTACATGCAATCATGTTAACATGTTATAATTATTCATACCTAACAATTAATCAACAACAAACAACAATGCAACCAACAAATTCAACAATTCAAAGAGAAAACTATAAATTTGAATAAATAAAAAATTTTAGAGTAATGAATTTGTAAGACAAGCATACTGAATGATCAAATAGGATTGAAACTTACTTGATTAAGTGTGTTTGGGAGTTGGATGTTGCAGTTCTTCAAAAATCGACCAAGAGGTCTTGAGGAGTAGAGTTTTTGTATTTTTTTGCTTTAGAAACGTAACTGACAGAATAACACAGCTTCTGTCTCTATATAAGTTTACTTCGGTTCGTATAAACCGAAATATTTCGTTTTCTCATATTCTATCGGTTTGTAAAAACCGATAGAATGCGCAGGGGTAATTTCGTAAGTAAGGGGGGCATAAAAGAAACAGGGGGGGCTGGGAAAGAAATTTTCATAAAGATGATGTTAAAGCCCAGTTGTAGAAAAATGTAGGTAAGCCCAATAGAAGATCGAAATCCAATCCAATAATTGCTAAACCCTTTTCACGGCTACGCTGTATTCATTTCCATCATCACCTAAACCCTTCCCTTCCCTTCCCTTCCCTTCCGCCGTAGACAGACTCTGCCACCGCCATCTTCGCAATTAGGTATTCATTTCCCACACTTTCTATGATGCTTCTCAATTTCAATATATTCAATCTCACTCACATCTCTCTCATGTTTCATGTTTAGGGTTTTAGATTTTTCATCGTTCAGTTACACGAATCCCTCTTTTGATTTACTTCAATTTCTTGTTAATTTGCACGAATCCCTCTCTTTTATTTTCACAGTTATAAATTTGTAAGGGTTTAAGCAATTCCATAGTTGAAAACATTGACTATAGTGAACACAGTGACCGAACAAAATTAATGAAAATCTTAACATAATGTTTGTTACAATCACTTGTTATATGGATTATCTCCTTAGTCCAATCACTTGTTACAATCTTGCAAGAAGACATAAACCTTTGTAACTAAATTTTGTTCTTTTTATTGTTTTACAGCATCAATGTATATCTTTTGCAATCATTTGTCTTTTGATGGATTATTGTTTAGTTGAATTATGTAATGAATGAATGGATTATTCTTTAAATTGTGGTTAAGTTGGTTTTTTGGTTTACTGGTTTAAAGCTACTGAATTTACTATACTGATTTCCTGATTTAAAGCTACTGAATTTACTAGTTTACTGATTTCCTGGTTTTTTTCTACTGGTTTAAAGCTTATTCTTTTTGTTTTATTACTTTTTATATTGATTCTGCAATAAGTTAAATTTGTTTGGCCAAGGATTTTCTGCGGTAGCAGAGGTTGTTCTTCTTTGTAATGCCTTGGCAATTCCTATAGTTGTATGGTTTAGGTAATTATGGATGTGTTTGGTTTTTTAAACATTTAGGGATTATTTTGTTGTTTTTAATGATAGTTTAGTTTAGGGACCTATTTTGTTGTTTTTTATGATAGTTTAGGGACTAAATTGACTGTTTACTCTACATATTTGATTAGATGGTAGGTTTCATCTGAGTTATACTCGTATTTATTTTTCAGGTTTGCTTGTGAAATATGAGTTTAATATCTCAAAATGCTCGCTCTAAGAATGAGACCAAAAGGGAGGAGGACATTAAAGAAAAAGAGGTTGAAGATGGGAGAGAGGGGGATGTTGATACCGTGGAAGTGAAAAAGAGGAAGCGAGATGATGGAAAGGAAGAACAGTCGGCAAAGGAACAAGTTAAAGCGATGAAAAAACTTGAGAACTTTTTGTTTGGGTCTCTCTATTCCCCTCTTGAATTTGGAAAGGGTGATGATGATGAAGTGGATGCCGACACTTCTGATTTGTTCTTCACTGATCGTTCTGCAGATAGTGTCCTCACCGGTTACCAAGAAGATGCTGACTTTTTAGATGGAAGTTCTGATAATGATGATGCTTCGCAAAGAAAGCCGGTGTGGGTGGATGAGGAAGAAGAAAAAGTCACCGTGAACATAGCCAGCGTCAACAGGTTAAGGAAGCTAAGGAAGGAAGAAGATGAGAAATTGATATCTGGTTCAGAGTATGTGGCAAGATTGAGGGCTCAACATGTTAAGCTCAATCGAGGAACTGACTGGTCACATCTTGATTCAGGCTCAAGAATGGATGAATCTTCTGATGATGAGTTGACAGACGATGAAAATAAAGCTGTTGTGAGCCAAGGTTATGAGGACATGGGTGATATTCTCAGAACAAATGAAGACTTGGTTGTGAAGAGCAGCTCAAAGTTGTTGCCAGGACATATTGAATACTCGAGACTCGTAGATGCAAATATACAGGATCCTTCTAATAGTGTGATAAATTCAGTTCAGTTCCATCGAAATGGTCAGCTGCTTCTTGCTGGTGGATTAGACCGGAAGCTTAGGTTTTTTCAAATTGATGGTAAACGGAACACCAAACTTGAAAGCATCTTCCTTGAAGATTGCCCCATTCGTAAAGCATCTTTCTTGCCTGATGGGTCTCAGGTGATAATATCAGGAAGAAGAAAGTTCTTTTACAGTCTTGATTTAGTTAAGGCTAGTGTTGATAAAATTGGGCCACTGTTGGGTAGGGAAGAGAAGAGTTTAGAAGTTTTTGAGGTCTCTCCTGATTCTCAAATGATAGCCTTTGTGGGTAATGAAGGTTATATTTTACTGGTTTCAACTAAATCAAAGCAGTTAGTTGGTACTCTGAAGATGAACGGATCAGTCCGTTCGTTAGCTTTTACTGAAGATGGACAAAGGCTGTTAAGCGCTGGTGGTGATGGCCATGTTTACCATTGGGATATGAGAACAAGAACTTGTATGCACAAAGGTGTAGATGAAGGCTGTTTAAACGGCACAGCACTTTGTACTTCTCCAGTAGGGACACATTTTGCAGCTGGTTCAGAGAGTGGAATTGTGAATATTTACAACAGTGAGGAATTTCTGGGGGGAAAGAGAAAGCCTGTCAAGACCATTGAGAATCTGAGTACTGCAGTGAATTTTATGAAATTTAATCATGACTCTCAAATATTAGCAATCTGTTCAAGTATGAAGAAGAGAAGTTTGAAATTAATACATATCCCATCCTATACTGTTTTCTCTAACTGGCCGCATCCAAATTCGAGCCTGCAATATCCCCGTTGCATTGATTTTAGTCCGCGTGGTGGTTTTATGGCTGTAGGAAATTCTTCGGGGAAAGTGTTATTGTATAAGTTGCACCATTATGTCCATGCCTAAAACAGATTAGAAACTTTGGCAGGCTGATTTTTGTTGTATTTTATTTTTTTGAGGTGTTGTGGAATTTTTGAGACTTGAGTTATATTTTATTATCATTAATTAATGAAACTTCGTTTTTCTGCATCAAATAACCACAGTTTCATGTGTTGTCATGTATTTTCTTATACCTACTCACTCTACCTATGTATGAAATGCACTTGCTTTTGTTGTAGGGGCACCCCCAATTCCCCCAACTTAGTTGCAGGAAGCTGGTACCCAGTGATCAAGTGTAGAAGCATTCAGATTGATCATTTTTGTAGTATATTTAAAGATTGAAAATGTCCCCTTCAAGGAGGAGGATCATATGATTACTTCTGTGCTGAAGCTTCAAAAACATAATATCAGAATGAAAAATTCGGTTAATAGTTTAACAGAAAATAAATAGCTGAGTTTAGGGGATTATGTTGCATTATGTGCCAACAATTGCCACCGGTTGGTTACAAGAGGGTAAACTAAGATAAGACATAAATAAGATTTTCTGCTTGAGAAAAATTATGTATTCCCCTACCCTCTCATTACCAAGTTTTTATTTGCCATAACAACACAACAATCCATATCAACCAGTTATTTTAATACAACAATAGTGTTGGAGCTAGCAAATGCAACCTATAAAATCTTGCTTATGTATTATGAATGCACAAATACTTGACATTCTACTGTCAATTAGTATCAATACTGCTTTTTTTAGCTAATAATGGTTTAATACGAAAAATTCTGGTTTAGTTCCAATACTGATTTATTTAGTATAAAAAATTCTGGTTTACACACTGCACACAAATTGTTAGTTCATGACTACACACAGCTGGTTTAGCACCAAATATTTCAAGATGGATGGATGTCTTCAATGAATTACAGTGATCCACATGAGTAGATATAGCGAATGTTGCTACTTATGACCTTTACCATTAGGTGTTGTGTTTACACTTACCCACAAGAGTCATTTTTTTTTCTTTTTCAAAATACATGAAGAGACGTTACAAAACTCTCAAAATATGTGAATTCAACCCATTCTTACAACACTCTAAATATTTTACAAAATTCCAGTTAAGACCCCTTTTTGAAATTAATAGACTTTGAAGGTCGTGTGTAACAATTACTCTACAAGTAAAAACATTGATTTTCTGAGGAGCTAAACTGGAACTATATAGGTTGTTGAATAATTCCAGAAAAACCATCCTTCCAATGCCAGTGCAGTGGCCCCATTGATCTTTTTAGTATACCAATAGTTGCATAACTAGAGTTTCCAAAAAACCAGGACACATTTCTTTCATTTTGTTTTAGTCCTAAGGACACATCATCAAACTATGTCCTTCAAAATGGTCACGTCTTTTTTCTAAGACAAAATTAACTAATTAAGTAAAGAGTGGAGGATTAATGTATTTTCATGAATTATGGATTGATGTGATAACGTGTTCCATTTTCGGGGACACAAATGGTGTTTTGATGAATAGTTCTATTAAAAACATTGACCATGACCAAGACTTAACTTTATTTTGAGTTCTTAATGTGTACTAGAATACTACAAACCTAAATATTTCTCTATAAATGTTCTTTGAGTTGTTGCCTGTAAAGCCTACCTCAATTTGTTCTTGAAATCGAACTCATCTAAACTTTTTGTAACCGAAAAAGACTACAACAGACTGATACCTCATGTCATGTCCCTATTTTATGGCCCTCTCAAGAGCTTTATTTGCATTACTAGATATATGAAATGTGAATCATCTATATATCTAGCAATCATTACATAACACTGAACATCTCTTTGCGGTATGTAGTATATATCAAACAAGGTAGTCCTTCCATGTCAAACTTCTGAACCAACTTCATATTACTCTAATTCTACTTAAGGGAGTTTCCAATGTCTATTACAAACCGATATTTCACATCCTTATTTACGACCCTGTCAAGAGCTTCATTTGAGTATCCAATTGGAATGAGTTCTATATCTGGGTAAATACTGTTTGCAGCACAGAAGTCAACCATCTCCTGTATTTCTTTTGTACCACCTGAAAGACTTCCGGAAACAGTTCTTGATCCTGTCAAACAGATGAGGGTTATTTAAGGTTCCGGCGCTACAATCAATGAGTTACATGAAAGAAAACTGACCATTCCAACAAAACTTCTGTACTTCAAAAGAAACATACCTAAATTAAGGCTTGCAGGGCTGAATTTGACTTCACTAGGGAACCCAACTAAGACTAGAACACCAGATATCTTCAACAGTGACATGTAAGGATCAAATGGGTGATCGCCCGATGCTGTGTCAACTATAAAATCCAATGATTTAGCCAACGCCTGCATAAAAATCACCATTAATTTTTTAGATAAAAAACAGAAGCACAAGTCATTGGTATATCAATAATACTTACCCTCATCTCTTCTTGATTAGATGAAACAACAAAGTTGTCTGCACCAAGCAGGCTCAGCGCCTCCTCTTTCTTGGAAATACTAGTACTGAAAACCGTTACACGCAAACCAAATGCCTTCCCAAATTTTACTGCCATATGACCGAGGCCACCAAGACCAACCACTCCTAGAGACTTACCAGGTTGATTCATCTTATGGCGTATCATGGGAGAATAAACAGTGATTCCAGCACAAAGCAAAGGACCTGCTGATGCTAAAGGATAGCTTTTAGGTATCAAGAAGCAATACCTGCATATGCAAGACCATATATGATATAAAGTTATGAACTGAAGCTAAAACCTCCAATTAATATGAAAATAAAAAAAGTATTTTTAGCGCTCATAATAAGTTTCAGGAAGAGAAGGCCTCACAAAAATTGACATAACCAGAACAAAGTTGCTATCTATTAAGTTTACCTTTCATGTACCACAATGGAAGTGGAGTATCCTCCTTTTGTAACTGTACCATCAAAATCAACTCCATTAAAGGTGTAAACTGATCCCTTGACACAATGATTTTCTAATCTGTCGTTACAATACTCGCAATCCCTGCATGAGTTGACGTAAGTCCCCACTCCAACATGGTCGCCAACCTTGAAACGCTGGACATTAGGACCAACCTTTGCCACAACCCCAGCAATCTCATGTCTGATAAGTAAAAAGAAAAACACCGATAAATTTAGCCTAGGTCTATAGTATTGTCACCCTTACACACATGACACATCAAGAAAAGCCAACCACTTACCCCGGCACAACAGGATACTTTGAATCCCCATGTTTATTCCTTGCCCAAATTACATCAGCATAACAAACACCACAGTGTGTAATTTTAACATAAACATCTTCACTCCCAAGTGCCCTTAGCATTCATCATTATCATATTGTCAATATTTAAGAAAAAATTTGAAAAAATGTAAAGGCTAGTAAGTCATACATAAATACATACATTCTGATATGTGTATGTATTTATGTATGTATTGGTATGAATGTGTACTACAATAACCAATACATACATAAATACATACACATTCTGACATTGTGTAGCATCAAACTAGGAACTTCAATAACCACTAGTAATTTATGGTGGTACGAAGGTTGCCTTGAAAATTAAAGGAAAATGAAATTTTATACAAAACAATTACTCCAATCTGCAACGTAGAATGAGGGGCACTAAGTAACTTATATATATACCTGCGATTGAATTTGTATGGCGACAGAACTCCAGATGCATCTCTTGCTGCCCATCCAAGGCAATCTTCGCCGACACCTACGGAACTCATAGTGTTTGTTTTTCTACTCAAAACATAATAACATAATTAGTCCTCAGTTTAATTTGAAGTTTCATTTCATATAATGGCCATGTTTTGATAAACAACTTAATTTGCAGCTTACAACATAAGCTATTTCTAACCCACAAGATAAAATAAAGTCTAACTGTTTTCGTATGAGCTATAATATATAAGTTGTTTTCATAATGAAATAAGCTAAAAACAACTTATGAATATGCCGCCATAAGTTATTTTCATAAGCTCTCACAAGTGCTTATGTCAATAGACAAGTTAAAGGGTGCGTTTGTTTTAACTTTAAAAAAAATAGATTTTTCTTTGTATTTTTGAAAATAGATTTTATAAAATCGTTTTTCAAAATATTATAAGTTTTTTTATATTCATTTTTTCTAAATTCAAACACTAATCTTGACATTATATAACATAAACGTACATTATTGAAGATCAAAACATAGTCAAAATCTCAATTTTTACAAAAAGTTGTATTTCAAAAATGATTTTTATGAAAATCTATTTGAAATAGCTTCAAAAAAAGTGATTTTTTTTGAAATTTTGATATCTAAAAAAATTGCAATAAAATGATGAAATATCTAAAATGACATTTTAAGAATAACTATTCAAACCAAATTTTAATTTAAAGCTTTTATAAAAAGTTTCTTTGTAAAAAAAATTTACGCAAAATTATATTACACTATAAGAATCTATTTTGAAAAAATCTATAACAAACGCACCCAAAATAAGTCGATCCAAACAGACTCGATTTCTAATGACTCAAACAATGTATCAAAGTTGTAAATGAGAAAAATATTTCATTTTTATGTAACACTTTGATATGAAACAAATCAACAATGATACAATAGTAAAGCAGAGAAATCAACATGCACAGATTAAGAAACTAAGTAGCATTCATAAAACATAAATCATAGATCCGATAAAAGAAAAAACATTATTTTTACAGAAACACTGAATCAGTATACAACGAAAAATACAAAAAATCAAAGTTCCGACAAAATACAAAAAAATCATAGATCCGACAAAAAAAAAACATTTTTTTTTCTTCCAGAAACACTGAATCAGTATACAACGAAAGTATGAAATCATAATACAAATGAAGATAGAATTTACAAAAGTTATGAAATTCGATTAAAAGTCATAAAAGTCAAAACACGAGATTATAATTCGATTACACAGTGTCGTAGCTATGGAGACCAAAAAAAAAGGAAAACACGAAAATGAATAAGAATGAAGAGTTTCAGAATTGTAATTGAGAAATGATTCGTTGGTATAATCTAAAATGTTGATTGATAGTTTGAAAAAGAGAGTTACCTTTGAAATTGAAAGGAATTCACAGAGAGGAAGATGAGTGTGAGTTTTTGTCTTTCTGGGCTTATAAGTTTGAGTGACAAATACATATTTTTATTTCCGCTTAAATACAATTTGTTTTTAGTAAATAAACTATTAAATTGATTTCCACCTCTTGGATGAATTGAATAAATATATTTATTAAGATATTAACAGATGGATAAAAATAATTTATTAATCTATTAACAATTTATTTTAAAAAATTCAATTTGATGCATCAGCTAAAAAATTGTTTAATTCCTCCGTTGTCATATTTTCAAAGGACAAATATTCATCCAATCCATTTATAAAACTATATTTATTTCATTTGATAAATAAATTTTTAGCTAAATTACATTTTTAATAGATAAATATCTCTAATTTTGTTTAAAAAGATGTAAAAAAAATAAAATAAGAAAAAAAAATCAATTTTTTTTAATTAAAAAGATAATTTTATCGGTTTTTGTATGATCCATTGAATATCTAAAAATTGTTGGATGAATTGAAAGAATGATGAATTAATTAATGGATTAAATTGCCACCTTGATCCATTGAATATCAAAATAGTTTTGTCTTTCGTGGGCGTTTTTAAGTTGGTGGTCCTTGCATTGTCATTTGTTTTTTGACGATGTTAACTGTGTTGATGTGGATTGTTAAGTCTCATAGTTTTAGTAATAGGTAGAGTGAATTTGATTTGTTAAAAAATAAGTAAATGTTTAGAAATTTGTATTGCGTTTGATTTAAAGTTATTCCTAAAACCGGACAAATTGGAGAGCAATAAACTAGACAAAAATTGAAACACTTATCTCATTAAATCACAAAATAATTTTTTATCCTAACTACAACTGTACAAGTTATCTAATGTACCAAAATAATATTTTGTCTATTAAAGAATTATATAGGATAAAACCAATTAAATATCTTAAAATTTGTTTTGTGTCGTTCTATTCAATACATATTTCTTACAAATCAAACAAACTCATAAAAGTATATCAGAGCCAAATATTATGGCGGGGTCTATGTACCGGAGACGGTGGGGTCTAGGCAGTGGCGGAGCCAGGACCCTGGCTCAGGGGGTGCAAGTTTTCTGACTACAGTTAATAATTACTCTTCGTATGTTTCGGTTTTGTATTTCTTTTAATTAATTGTCATTATTAAAGTTTAAAGTAGTGTTAGTTATTTTTTTTTTTTTATCGGATAGTCTAGTGGTTAGAATTTCACATTTTTAAGGTGAATAAGTGGACTGTCCGGAGTAAGAACTCTATTCCTATACCAACTGACAAAACTCAAGTGGACGTTTATTCTTCGCTGTTTATTAGAGAAAAATATGTTCCGTGAACATTACTCAATTAGTATAAACATTGTAAACAATATATATATGGATTGGTGGTGTTTGAACTTTGATACATCCATTTATTCATCTTAAAATATAAAATTCTAGCCACTAAGTTACTAAAAAAAAGAAAAAAAATAGAATAAAAAATAATGAATAGTTAAAAGTATTATATTAAAATGACAAATAATTTTATAAAAAATAAAATATACAAAATTTTTGCCAATTAAATAGATGATATTTTGTTCATCATAATTGTATTGCATATTTATTATTCCCATTATGTGTGTTGTATACTCAGTGCTGGTACGTTTGGAATAATAGAAATAGAAAAATATAATAAAGTTACTTAATCAAAGGAAGTAAAAGAAACTAGTTATTATATATAAAAAAATGACAAAATGGTAATGAAATGATAAAGTTTTATGCACAATGGAAAACAATCGGTGCAGGGGTGCAGGGTCAACAAATCAGGGTGTGCAAGTTATATTTTCAATAGGATATTAGATGCATTTATCCAAATGTCGGGGGTTCATATGCACCCCCTCATTGCTATGTAGCTCCGCCACTGGGTCTAGGAAGGGCAATGGAGGTGGAGACGTTAGTTGTTTGCATGGGAGGAATAATTGTTGGCAAACTATTGTGCTTTGTTACATGACATTGTTTTACAAAATAATGTTTCTAACACGTGGCTTTGGATGACTATTCACTCAGAGTCTTTTTCAGTCAAGGAAGTTTATTTTTCTTTGATAAGTTCAGAAGAGGAGGAAGTTATTAAGGAAGGCCATGCCGATTTGGTTTGGATCAAAAGTGTCCCTTTAAAGGTTTCAATTTTTGCTTGGCGAATCGACTTCAAACAAAAGAAATTTATTCAGGAGGGAAATCATGAATGTTGGTTCTCAACATTGTAGTCTAGGTTGCGGCTTAGGTGAATCCTTATCACATCTTTTCTTTGTTTGTGAGTGCTCTCACAAGGTGTGGTGTGTGGAATTGGCTGTACAAAGTGATTCGCCCATGAATGCTCTTCCTCATGCTCTTTCGTTCAGTGATCTACAAATTCTTTTCTTGAAGATTAAAGATAGCCTTAAAGTCGTTTGGTTAGCGACAATTTGGAATATTGGAAGGCTAGAAATGATTAATGTTTTAATCAAAAATCTTTTGAAGTGAAGTGAACTCTGTGATTCTTAATATCTAACTTCAGGTGTGGTGATGGTTTAAAATGACATTTAAAAACTTAGCTTGTAATTTTTATATGTGGTATTCAAACCCCTTACTTTGTTCGGAGCGCTACATGACATTCTTCTCTCTTTAGTACCTTGGCTTGGTGATTTTATTGTAATTTGACATTGCTTATTCACTACATTGTGCACATCTTGTCCTAATGTAGAACATTTTATTTTTGGTAATATAATTGGTTCTTTGGTTGCTTAAAAAAAAGTAGTTATATATTATTGATATTTAGAAAATGCTAGATTTGGTGGTGGTGGTGGTAAAAGCATATCACTTAAAAGCTCATTACAAAATAATATATTGAGCCCAAATTGCTATAGCTAGGCCCGTAATTACAAACTCACGTCAATTTAACATTGTTAAATAATTGCTATAAGCTTAATCAATCCACAGAAATAAATGGGGTAAATATAACACTATTGTTGAATAATTGGTCATTTTTGTTTCTATATCTATAAGCTTAATTCTATCACCAATTTAGTGAATAAACTATTAAAATCAACTAAAAGTAGTGTACTAGTTAACACTTTTGTTAAGTCAATTGTTAGTAGTCCTAAATTATAAAAATGCATCAATACTATTCTTAGGCTATCTTATAAAATAACCAATTCCTTCTGAATGGGTTTTTTTATTTATTATTCTCTTTCTTATTTAAATTATTCTTACTAAATAAGAATGCTCTTTGTTGTTTGATATCATTTTTCTTTTGAAAAGGTTGTTTGATATCATATTAGTTTGCCAAAATGACAAATTCACTATTATATTAAATACAGTAGATATGCATTAAAATAGCTAATACTAGCATTCAATTGTAATTTCTGCCCTTTTTTTGGCCACATAACCTTTTTTTTTAATTTCTGTTTTTGTTTTGTAATTTTTGTCTTCCTAAAAATGTGGAGGATGATAATTTGAAATTGACCCGTAAAATAAATAAATTTGATCAAGAATTACTTTTTCAAAAATCAATCTTGTGTTTAAATTATAATGGTTGATGGATGAACAATAATGAAAAGTTTAGGGGAGCATATCCCGTTAGGATCTCAAAGAAAAGGTGGAAGCAAATACAAAGACCTTTACTGTTGGAGCCTTTGAAAACTCAGACACAGGAAAAAAAAGCAAAAAATTGGTTTGGTGCAGTTGACTGCGTTGGGCGCAGGTCTTCCGACGCTGGGCGCCAGGAGCATAGCAGAAAGTGTGTTTGGTTCTGTCATCTGCGCCGGGCGCAGGTACGCGTGTATAAAGTTGTTGTTTGTGTTTTCTGAAGTAAAAAAAATGGGATTTTAGGGTTTCTGGATCCAACACAAAGACTAGGGTTAATAGAGAAACATCTTGGAAAGACTATAGGGTTGGAGAAACATTCTATCACCTTGAGAAACACTTTGATTGAATCTCTTGGTCACGGGGAGAGATTCGGGACTAGGGTAGAATTAGGAAAAACACTAATTCTTGTAACTCTTTTGGAGAATCTCATTGTAATCGATGTTTCTATTGATAGGTGGAACGAAGAGGGCTGCCCTCCCCTAGAGTAAGTTCGTTAACATCGAACTGGGCAAACAAATTCTACTGTATTCTTTATTGCTTTTGGTAGTTTAGCTTTTAGTTGATTATTATTGCTTGGACCATTGTTGTTGTTTGGTTGCTTAATTGTTTTGCCTCACACTAGTTTAAGTTTCATTGGTGCGGTTTCATCGAATTCACAACAATTGGCGCCCACCGTGGGGCAAAATGTAAATCAAATTAAGGCACCATGGGTGAGACTTTCTAGAAACAATTTTGAATTGTGGGAAGTGAAGATAGAAGCAATAATAATGTCCGGGATGATGGATAAAACATGGAGTGTGGTTATCCGGTGCCTCGAAGATGAAAAGCTAAAGGAGATTGCGAAGAGGATCAGCCTGGAGAGGCGGTGACAATAATACTCAACATCAGCCTAGAGAGGCGGTGGTAAGAATACTCAACATTAGCCTTGAGAGGCGGTGGTAAGAATACTCAACATCAGCATGGAGAGTCGGTGCTAATAATACTCAGGTTACTACTGAAACAACAACGTTATTATGGAGATGTGAAGATACTAGTGGAAGTTGGGAATCGGTGGAGCTTTGAGCTGTGGACTTTGGATGCTCCTATCACATGTGTTTGAAGAAGGAATACTGTGAAAATCCTAGAGCTAGTTGAAGGTGGAGTCGTTCACTTTGAAGACGGGAAGGCTTGAAAGGTTTGAGGTATGGTTTTCGGTTGGTCTTACGATGTTTGACAATCGTGTGGTTTGTTTTGCACTATGTACGGTATGTTTCGGAACTTTAAATGTGGTTATGCATTTTGTTACTAGTGGTGATTCTCATATGGTTAAGTTATGAAGCTTCGGGTGGAGTTTGTTAGTGACATGAGTTTTAGTTGGACTAGTGAAACGAGGTTTACTAGGTGGTAGAACTAAACGGGAAGTGTTGGAAACTAACAATGGTTTGAAGTGTGCTTCATAATAGTTGAATAGTTTTGCGTTATAAGGTGGAAGACATAGTGGATATACCGGTTTGAGGCTTTGGTGGAGAAATCTAGGTTTGAGGCGGAGTTTGTTACTAGTGGGACTAGAGGAAGACAAACAATCAACAATAGCTCTTGTCTATCTAATGAGAGATAGGGAAGAGAGTGTTAATGTTGCACCAAAGTGGTATGGCTATGGAGACCTTGTGTGTTATGTTTCAATTGTGTCTGAAGAAGTGCAAAACTTGAAAGATCTTCAGTGAGGCAATTGAAAATTGGTGACAATTAGACTTGGTAACTTGTAGGGCTATTGAAGGTAGTTGGATACAAGGAAAGTCCGATGTTGCAACTTGTGGAACTTATCTAAAATTCCAAGGTTAACTTGAGAGGCAAACAATTCTTCAGGAGTATGGACATGAACAATCCGGGGGCTGAAGAAGGTATGATGAAACTTGTAGGATTGTCCTAAAATTCCAAGGACAATTGGAGGCAAGTATTTCTTTGAGAGTACGAAGCGATTCACTTCGAGGTTAAAAGAGGGTGTGGTGTAATCATGGTGGTTGATGGGAAGTTGGCATCACCATCGTTTTAAAGGCAAGGTGGAGATTGTTGGATATTGCCTTTGAAAACTCGGAAACAGGGAAAAAAAAAAAAGCTGAAAACTGGTTTGGTGCAGTTGACTGCGCTGGGCGCATGTCTTCCAGCGCTGGACGCTAAAATTGCTGTTTGCGTTTTCTGAAGTAAAAAAAAGGGATTTTAGGGTTTCTGGAGCCAACACAAAGACTAGGGTTAATAGAGAAACATATTGGGAAGACTCTAGGATTGGAGAAACATTCTATCACCTTGGGAAACAGTTTGATTGAATCTCTTGGTCACGGGGAGAGATTCGGGACTAGGGTAGAATTAGGAAAACACTAATTCTTGTAACTCTTTTGGAGAATCTCATTGTAATCAAGGTTTCTATTGATAAGTGGAACGGAGAGGGCTGCCCTCCCCTAGAGTAGGTTCGTTAACACCGAACCGGGTAAACAAATTCTACTGTGTTCTTTATTGCTTTTGGTAGTTTAGCTTTTGGTTGATTATTATTGTTTCGACCATTGTTGTTATTTGGTTGCTTAATTGTTTTGTCTCATACTAATTTAGGTTTCATTGATGTGGTTTTATCGAATTCACAACATTTACAAACTGTTCCTGCAAATGCGCTATGATTAATTAATAAATGAAAATATTAGTTAGTATTCCTAATACTAACTTATATAATCTATCTTTGTCAAAAAAAAAAAACTTATATAATTTATCTTTTTAAAATATAAAACATACTCACTTTTTAATAATTTTTTTAACTAATAATTTGAGATAGTTGACATGACCTATTAATAAAAGAAAAATATTAAATAGTGTCTTTAAAACACTGGTTAAACATATTAATAAAAAAAAAATTATCTTGAAACGTGTGTATGTAACACCACAATAGTATAAAAAAAAATATCATTTCAATATTAATTTTTTTTCATATACTTAACTAGTGTTTAGAAACACCATTTTTTTTGAGAAGAGAAACACCATTTAATATGACCTTAATAAAATATAGTAAATACTAAAGAGTGCACCTGGTCTACTTTTTAAGCTCTTTAAATGGTAAGTTTGTATCGAATTTTTAAAAAATATATAAAGTTAACGCATTGAAAATTGTGCTGTTTAACTTTTTAACTAACAAATTTCTTTAAATAGTATGTTTAAAGAATGCACCATGTGCATTTGTTAACAAGACCCATAAAATATTACTATTTGAAAATATACTCGTACTATGATTATAATACTAAGCCACAAATTAAAAGCAACCAATTATTTAATCCTTTGACAATATTTTACCATTATCATGCTTCTGGAAATGTGAAATTTCATCTAACGGTTTATAATGGGGACCATTAGGCATTACCTATGTTTTACGTTTTTGCTTTCCACTCATGGAAATGTGAAATCGTCTTAAAATAAAATAGTTTTATGATAAATGAAGCAACTTTTTAAATTTATTTTTGGTCAAAACTATATGAACACTTATATGATAGAAGTGCTTGATTTTCCTATATAGTAGCAGAACCAAAAAAAATTAATTGGACGGTCACTAAAAAAATATAATATATATAAGTTAAATATAAAAATTATATGAGTCATTAAAAAGTATAAATATTCTATTTGACAATATATAATTTCAAATTTATGTCACATAGCTTATAAATTCATATTAAAGAAAATCTGTTAGATATTATTTTTATGAGTTTATCGCTTATTTATATTAATTTATATGAGAAAAGTTTTTTTATAGTGCATTTTTTCCTCAATTGACATCTCACACGTCCATTTTTTTATTGTAGCTACCGTTCACATTATTAAAAAAAATATTGAAATGCTTTGATTGACACTGGACAACCTCCGATGAAAATCTCATCGGAAAGATCCATGTTGAGTTTATATATAGCTTATGTTGATAATTTATTATTTTTATTTTACCCTTATCATCATATTTAATTATTTTTTAAATCATTGATAATAATACACCTAAACTAATACTTCATATGATAAAAAAAATTATTTTTCAGTCTTGGGGGTGGATCACGACTAAAAAATATGTGACAAAATATAGTGATCAATTTCTTCTATTCATATAAGACTTTCTCAACTTCTTTATTTTTTTCATAATGTTTATGGAAATGGGGAGTCGTTTGACAATTTTTCAACATCAGGAGAAGAGATAACATTTACATTTTTTAATGTAATTATCATTTTATTTCTTATTACACTCTTTAATAAATTGAGCATCTCACTTATGCGCTATAAATTTAGTAGTTAGAAATTCAAAATTTAATATGAATAAATAAGAGTTCTAAAATCAAATTGCAACCTCTACCTATATAATGTAATTTTTTTTTTTATCAACGCACGATGTCCTAACCCATCTCCAAATATTTCATTGTGTAGTGTACCATGGAAGTAGTAACTAATATACAAGTAAATAATACTATTTGTCAGAAAAAAAAAAGTAAATATCATTAGCACCAACTATGAAACTGACACTCAGACACTTTGATATCGATAATATAATAAATATATGACACCGACACTATTATATATATGATAAAATTTTACTTTGATTATTGATTTATTATTAAAAAAATAAAAAATATTCTAATTAAAATTAGGCTAAATTATATATTTGGTCCCTTAACTAAATTGTTGATTTCATTTTGGTCCCTTAATTAATAAACGTTTCATTTTGATCCTTTAATTGTGTTTCCGTTAATCAAGTTAGTCCCTTCCGTTAGTTTTAACGTCAAATGTCTAAAGTGGACCAACATTCTAGTGGTCCACCATAGACCTCAATAATATTTTAAATTTTAACCATTTGATTTTGTTGTCAAACGAAAAATCATTAGATCTCATAGGTCTCAACTGTATCTAATAATGGACCACCAACATATGATTTTATTTATTTTTCTTCATCTCCTTTCTCATTCTTGTTCATCTCTTTTCTCATTCTTGTTCATCTCTTTTCATAAACTTTATAAAAAATCAGATCTTCAATCTTCAAACAAATCCAGAAGAAAAAATTTTCCCAAAATTAAAAGGATCATCAGCAAATTTAAGATTTTCTTGCTGAAGAGGCACCTCAATCCAATCAAGATTCATTCATTAGAATTTTCTTCCACCATCACAGAACCTGAAGCTTCCTTTTATTTCAAATTACAAAGAGTTAAGATTACATAGAAAAATAAAAACGAAAACATGAATCAAATGTAAAAATTAAAACTTTAATACAAATCTAAGAAATCCAAATTTGAAATGAGATATTTATTGAACAAAACCATCTTGTTGACAGAATTGAACAACCAGAAAAGAAAATTAAAAAAAAAATTTGGGAAAAATAAAAACCCTAATTTAAAAGCAAATATGAACAAAACCATGATCCAAAATTTGAGATTTTTGTTTGGATTTTGCAATTTTGGAATTTATTTTTCTGGGTTTGTTGAAGATCCAAATGAAATTTATGAAGAAAGTTAAACAAGAAGGAGGAGGAAGATGAAGAAAAGTAAATAAAATCATGTGTTTGTGGTTTATTATCAGATACAATAGATCTACAAGATCTAATGGTTTTTCTTTTTGATAAAGGAATCAAATGGTTGAAATTTAAAATATTATTTAGGTCTACGATGGACCATTATAATGTTGGTACATTTGATGTTAAAATTTAACAGAAGGGACTAACTTGATTAACGGAAACACAGTTAAGGGATCAAAATGAAACATTTATTAGTTAAGGGATCAAAATGAAACCAATAATTTAGTTAAGGGCCAAAAATATAATTTAGTTTTAAAATTAACATCTTTAATTATTCATTAATGACATTATTTCAATCTATATTTAACATTTTTAAAGTATCAAAACAAATAAAAAAATAAATTTAATGAAACTTGTTTAACTATTTCAACAAGTATCAAATTAAATATGATACAAATATCAGACATTAAGATATGCTACCTTCTAAAAATGTATGTGTTTCGTGACCAGTATAAGTATAAAGTACACTTCACTAAAAAACAAAGTACACTTAACTTTAAGATAATTTAAATTACTCCAATCAAGAGAGTAAATGATGTTTGACCAATTCGTCGAATCTTGATGATTGACATCTGGTTTCCCTTAGTTGGAGACGTTGTGCTTATGTCTTTCTTAATTTATTCTACCACCACCTCCTTCCATTGATTGTTTGAGGAAACAAGATATCCTCGTTGGGCACATGAAATCTCTATCACGTGGGCTACAACCAATCAAGAGAGAATAAGTTATCAATGAATTCCTCATCCTCGAGCTAAATACTTACTCCCTCCGGTCTTATATATAAAAAAATTATAAAATTGATGTATCTAAATAATAATATAATCTAAATACATCAAGTTTACAATGAATCTAAAAAATAAAATGTTTCTTATATATAAGACCGGAGGGAATACTACTAAACAAATGGGATTATTGTCTCGGTTTAATCCCTAGTGATAAGTGAGTGAAAATAGATCATGCCGATTTATATGGATCTATATTCATCTCTTCAAATTTAAAGTCTTAAATATAAACAAAAGTCTACTTTAATTATTAAGTTTTACGACATCATTCCAATTTCAACCAATAAATGCAATGTTTTACATTTTTCAAGAAGAGTATAATGTGTTTTTTCTCCTCGGTTAATGTATTTTACATACTTTCTTAAATGAATAGCTTTTTTGAAAATTTTCTTATATACAAAACTAAAGGGAATATGGTATATTTTTATATACACTTGAATACTTCTTTCTAAATTTATTGAATATCATCCGGAGGAAATATTAATTTTTCTTTAAAGTGTTAGTAAAAAAAACTTGTTTAGGGGAAACATTTAAGAGTTTGACTACATAAATTCTAAGATATTTTACTATATTTATTTTTTTAACTAGTACTCCATCCGGTTATATATTAAAATCCTCTTTACACAGTATTTAAAAGCTTCAGTTAAGTGTAGTTAATTATCTTGATTTAGTGTAAAACATAGTTAAGTTTACTATATATTGCCCTTTTTATTCATCTTGGAAATCATATGCTTTTTTAAAAGTGAAGTAAATACATAAAAAAAGGTAAAATTAAATAAGGATGTAAGTGCACCAGTTCATCCTCATGTTTTAATAATTGTCAAAACACATGAAAATAGAGTAGAACATATTTTGGCAACATTACAAATGACTTGACAGCGTGAAACCTTTTAAAACTTTGAAAAACTGATTTTTAGGTATTATGTATCGATACATAAACATGTGTATCGATACAAATGTCCTGCAATTACTTCAGACTGATTTTGTGCAATTTGTATCGATACATATATCACTTGTATCGATACAAAAGTGGTCACTCAGAGGCAGAAGGTCATCTGTGTATCGAATCATGCTTGCATGTATCGATACACACCCCTGCTTCTCAGAAAACCTGTAAATGCTTGATGTATCGAATCATGCTTGCATGATTTGATACATATCAGTCAAGATTTCAAGAAACTGATATATGTATCGATACACATACGTGTTTGTATCGATACATAGGTCAAAATTTTCAATTTGAACGCTGGTCAAAGAGTTTTGTATCGATACAAACCATCATTTGTATCGATACACGTATGTTAAATTTTGCCCAAATTTGCTCAATTCTATTTTCTCTTTAAATAGCAATGTGGTGTGTCATTGTAACCGAGAGGAAACTAGTGAGAAAATTCAGAAAACACTTTGGATACAAATTGAGTGAGAATTTGCATCAAAGGTTTGATTCATCACAAATTCATCATGTTCATCAAGGATTGCAATCAAATTGGATTTTGAGTATGGGATCAATTCAGTAAAGATTGTGTTTTTGTGTGATAACGTTCGATACGGTTCGCGGTGAATCAGAATCGTAGTCGGGTTGAATTGTGTGACAAAGGTTCTAGTGTTTCTCTCAAGTGATTCAAGATCGTGCGTGTCTTGAAGGATTCGACAACAAGAAACGAAGGACTCAACTGGACGATCGGGTGCGGTTTGGCACAAGGTGGATCGTTGGAATCAGAGGGCGAAGTTTCGTTGTGTGTCGAGGTTATTCGCATTAGTTTATATTTTGTGTCGTTATAGAATTATAAGGTTCAATTGTAAACTGTGCACTCTTTTTGTTCATCAAGTTTTTGATCTATAAACTCTCAAATAACCCGTTTGGTTATTTGGGGGGAGACGTACTCGAACAAACGCGTGGACGACGCGCAATCCGGGTAACTCCCTAATCACATCGTGTGTCTCTCTCTCTCTCTCTCTTTTGAATTTCATAATTTCGTTAATTTGTTAATCGATTGAATTTTTGGTGTTCGTATTGGTTCACAAAAATTCAATTGATTCTTGCTTGATTGTGATTGATTTGAATATTGATTTGTAACTTGCTTGGGACTAAATTTAAAATTGTTTAATTTCAATTTATTTTGAACTCGAACATTTTCGTATCTTTTCACAAAATCGTTCAAGGCTTAATACTACTTTTCTTTTGGTCAATCGGTGCGTAGACTACCGATCCGGCGGCTCTTCCGCTCGCTTGATTAAATTGAAACATTATTTTTTAAAAACCTCATTGTTTTAAGGATCACTTATTCAACCCCCCTTCTAAGTGATAAGCCTAGTAGTCTAACAAAGGATATATTAGAAATAGTAGTATTAATTAGTTTAAAAGTTGTTATTTTTTGTTTATAAATGTGACCGAAGGGAGTATATGAGAGTATTATTTGGCATTTTCAAATTTTTTAATTAAATATAGAATGTTAAGACTTTTTTTTTTTGCCAAAAATGTTAAGACTTTTTTAAAAGTCTATTTAGTTGAAACAAAAGTCGGATAATGACGTCGTACTACCAAAACAACTCTCACAGCCTATCAAATTAAGGTGTAGTACCTCTTTGAAAGAAAGTAGTAGTTACTTCATGCGAAGTTGGAGACAAAAACCTTTGAGTTAAACTTTAGTGTTGATCTTTATATACTATACTTGTGTTGTTGGATGATAGATCCTCGTAGGTTAAATATTTCTTACTTTTAAATGACCTTAGAAGTAATAGTATTAAAATAATTTTTTTTAAAAAAGTTGGTTGATACACACTATTTCCAAACAATTGTATTAAAAAATGTGAGTTAAATACTTAAAGCATATTAATTTATATCAATATATAAGAATTTGTGGTTTTTTTTTTTTTAACAAAAAATTGTTCATATGCACTTGACCAAAAAAAAAATTGTGCATGCAAATGGTTCAACTACATAGTACTTGATCGGTCTAGTAGTCACACTGAACTAGCTATACCCTCTCGATTCATGGTTATGGCCAATTGAATTTGGTTTTTAAAACACCGACACAAAATTATATACTTCTTGAACTATTTTTCTTCTTTGATTACTATCTCCGTCCTAATATATAAGATCCATTTACAAAATTCGATTGTCCCTTTAATTGAATTATTTTTGAAGTTTAAGGTGCATTAATTATATTTTTATTAAAATATCTGTAATTAAATAGACATGAATTAAAAGATTATTATTGATAATTTTTTTCTTTCAAAAACTACTTTTATTAATTTTTATGTTTTTGTCAATGAGATCTTATATTTAGATATATATATTTTAGCCTTTAAAAAAAATGTTCGGAGATAATTTTTTTTATCATAGTTCAAAGATGTATGAGTGAAAAATTAAACTGCTGACCATTTTATATGAGTTCAAATCCCATATTATTGTTCTAATTTAGTGTTGGTGAAAAAAAGCTTATGAAAATGAGAAAAGTTGCTATAGGTGTACAAAATTACGTACTACCGATAGCGATTTTAAAATGATTTTGGTTATATAGTAAATACAACTTATGAGTATTGGAGAATATATTTCCAGTTTTAGAAATGTTACTGAATATGAAAGGACACTTATATTTGTGGTTACACTTAGCAGCAGTCTTTCCACAAATTGCCAGTTTATCACGTGTAAAATGTTTGATTCTTTTTTTCCTGTGTTTTTCAATTTCATGCATTTGCCAGATCCCGTTTTGTAACTTACAAAATCACTCGTACTATATATATATATAAAATACGAGTAAAATATATACTTAATTATTTAAACAATGTTAATCTTAATGACTCTTATACACGTTAAATTATTGAGTAATATTACACATGTAATTTAATTCTTCAAATATATTTCTTTTTAATATAGTCATTTATTTTTAAATAATACAAATAAAAAGCTAAAAGGTAATAATATGGAAAAAGTAGAACACAAGGCAATTTGACATCAAAGGCACCACATTACCACCAGAATCGGGATTGGTTATCATGCATAAGCCATCATTATGCACCATGCATAAGTTACTTAGCGCTAGGGGTGTTCGCGGTGCGGTTTGGTTCGGTTATGAGCGAAAAAGTCATCCTAACCGCGAGATAAAAAAGCATGCGGTTTGGTTTGGTTCGGTTGGATTTTAAAAAGTCATCCAAACCAAACCAATGCGGTTAGGATCGGTTCGGTGGCGGCGGTTTACGACATAAAAAATTTCTATCATGATCATTTGACACACACATGAACTTGTTACAAAATAACATTACAGTACCAATAAAAGTTGTTTATTCAAAATAACATTATAGTACCTTACAATTTTAAATATCCAAAAAAGAGCTTGAAGTTCCAAAATAACATCACATTATCGATAAAAGTTGTTGATTTAAAATAATATTACAATACTAAAATAATATTACAATATAAAAAATAAGAACGACTTGAAGTTTCATTAATTTGGTGGACTGACTTGATAATTAGACAATGTATATTGGATTATAATAGAAATTTAAAGGAGTTTTAGAGGTATTGTAATATAATATAAACTTAATACGGTTCTAGCGGTTAACTATGGCTTGTGCGGTTTTAGCGGTTGGCGGTTTTGCGGGTTGCGGATCAATAAAAAAGTCATCCAAATACATCCAAACCAAATGCGGTTTTTGCGGTTTTCGGTTTGGATTGGTTCGGTTTGCGGTTTTACTTTTGGATTGGTTCGGATACGATCACCCCTACTTAGCGCACCCCTTAAATTTTTCGCGCACCCCCTAAATTTCTCATGCACCCCCCAAATTTTTCGCACACCCCCATATGACTTTTGCCCCCCATTTTTTTTGTCTCCCACATTTCTAGCCTAAACCATTTTGCTGTGGGAATGGTTTCAAAGATATACACTTCAAAACCATTAAGTGCATACTATGATTTTAAAGTACAACCCTATAATTAGAATAGAAACAATAATTGTGATTTAATGATTTCAATTGTCTTATATGAGAAACCAAAATTATTGTTAAATGGTTTTAAATAATGATTATAAATGTACCAAAATAAATAAATAATGATTATAATAAAAAAACATTTAAACCATTTTGCTGTGGAAATGGTTTCAGATGGTTGTAATAAAAAACCATTAGGTGCATAAAATGGTTTTGGAGTACAACCCTTTAAATTAGAATGGAAACAATAATTGTGATTTAATGGTTTAGATTGTCTTATATGAGAAACCAAAATTATTGTTAAATGATTTTAAATAATGATTATAATTGTACCAAAAAAAATAAAAAATAATGATTCTAATTATAGGTTGTACTTCAAAACCATCTTATGCACTTAATGGTTTTGGAGTGTATATATCTGAAATCATTCTCACAGCAAAATGGTTTAGGCTATAAATGTAGGGGGACAAAAAAAAATTGGGGCACAAGTCATATGGGGGTGCATGAGAAATTTGGGGGGTGCCCGAGAAATTTGCGGGGTGCCCGAGATCGGGTGTGAGTGTGTGAGTTGAGTTTGACTATGATTATTACATGTGGATGTTCAATCTAATGTGTGTTATTGATTTATGTACCATACATAAGGATTACACTTATGTATAATAACTTTAGCCCACCGGAACCACACAACAATCCTGTTTAAATTTGTAAAAGTTAATATATCTTAATATCTAGCAAAAATGAGTACATATATCCAATAAAAATGAGAAAAATTTGGGACCGGCTGCAGTCGTCTTCAACCTATAAATATCCACCCATGATATTATTATATGCCTCAATAAAAAACTTTCTCTTTTGTTGTCTAGTATATTTCTTGGAGATTAATCACTGATGATACAACGATATATTTAACCGGTGACATAACTACAATGCAACACGACGATTAAAATAAACACTGATAACATTCTTTCATAATTAACAAGTTAACTGAACCTGAAGGCGGATGATTAAATGAAAGAGTACCCGTAGGTAGAGAAAGAGCATAATTTGCGAACTAGTCTGCGATTTGGTTTGCTCTGTAGATGTGAGTGATAGTAACTTGCCAATCCCTCATCATAAGGCAATTGATGAGTTTAACAATAGTGGCACAATAATGCGCATCTGGACAACCTTGAGATCAACGTGGCTGCTATTACTGAATCTGATTCCAATGCTAACAAGTATCACCCTTTATCCCAAAAAAGAGTAAGACCTATTAGAATACTCACAACTCTGACATTAACACCGATCAACTTCCCAAATTTCGATCGGGAGAAATCTCCAATCAAAGAACCAATTGCGTCTTGCAAGACACCCGTACGCCGCTCTATCAAATTCTAAATCACTTAAAGGAACTTATCTTTTTATTTTTGAACAACAACTGAACAAAGTTACATGTTATGTTAAAAATGGAAACGGTACAAAAGGTACTTTACCAACAGCTGTAGGATAAGTACATGTAGTACTCACTCCAATTACATCGGACACAAACAAAATAAAGTGTAGTCCTATACTATACCCCAAAAGCTAGCAAACTATGCAATCAATGGGATTAACACACCATTCTTAAAATAAACATGGATTGCTAATCTTCTTTGCTACTAGCCATTTCCAAGAAGAAATTTGGATTTTATCAAATAGTTCTTCCACCGTCACATGTTTTTCGTTAAAAATCTTATCATTCCTAGCGCCATAATGCACAAGTCACCACATGCCAAACCAAGAGAACTCCTTTATGCTCATGTTTTCCTTTTCTATAGACATTGAGAAAACTTTCACACATAGAAAACATAATCAAAGGCACCACCGATGTTACACCAAACCACCTATGGACCAAAGACCAAATGGCCCAAGCAATTGGACAAGGAAACAAAGAGACGATTTTCCGATTTACTTATTCTATCACACCAAAGACACCATGAAGACACACCACTCTGTAGAATCCCTCTACATGCTAAATTTGCTCTCATTGATAAATGACTATAAAGTGTTTGCTAAGAAAAAATAATCACATTTAACGGTGTCCAACTCCTCATACAATCTCATTAAGAACCTTATCTATCAATCATACCGCACTATGTGTCAAACTAGTGGCGGAGTCAGAAAATTTATAAAGCCCAGACAAAATCTCAATTTTAAACAAAAGTCTTAGTTTTGCACTAAAAATCTCAATTTTGAACGAAAAATTCCAATTTTGCCAAATATCAACCTCTAAAAATCTTAAATTTGTCTAAAATTAACCTTTAAAATACTAAATTATTTTACCCAAGTCCGGGCAAGTGCCCCCGCCCCTGTGTCAAACTGAATAATATACTTCACTTAATCACTATAACTTCTTTAAAAAAGTTTGTCCATTCCGTAAAAAAGAATTTGTTTGCATTTCGGTAATTATTACTATTAGTAGCATAAAGCTTGATTTTAAATATAGGGAAAGGTTTTTTACTATATAAGGCATCATATCATTCTCACATATGTATATATAGTAAGATTACTCCAGTAATACCTTCCTTCAAATAGCCTCCGCAACATGCATTATAATAATAAAAATATAAATATGATTTCCATTCTGGAAAAGCAAACGAAATAATAATAGTATTTCAATTTATTATTATTTTTCAATATATTCCCCTAATCTCATTATTCATTAAGGACAAAATTGTCAACAGTGAAGAACCACTTTTAGCAAAACCTTAAAGCAGGAAAAATAAGCGCCCTCGGTTTTAGTAACACAACGTGTCAATTCCCCATACGTCACTACTTTCAGGCCCCCCACGATTCCTGGATTCCGATGTTGTCCTAGGATACATGTTTACCCACGCGCATACTTGTGACTTTATTGCCACTCTCTTCCACAATTCGAAACGTGCCCATTTTTTATCAATCAACGAGCGAGTATAAAGCACGCGCTTCCCTTATATACTTGGTTCAGGCATACCAGACACAGCAGAACCTTAAAACAAACAATTAATTGTTTATTAAAAAAAAAAAAAAAACAATTAATTATTTTTCTGACAAGCTTAAAACCACTAATCTTAGAAAACTACTTTTAGGTTTTGCATCAGAAATAACCAGTTCACGGTTTCCGTTTAGCTTGCACCCATCAAAGTATTGGTCCATGTTGGACCAATTTTTATTTACCATTAGATTCATCTCATCCACACACACTATTGTACTCCAACTGCACTTGGTTATTTTCCCCTTTCCTCTACCACTCTCTCTCCACCGCAGACAAACCATCTTTCTCAATCCTTTGCAGCTGCGTTTCGAGCTCCGGCCGACGTCCATATAGTTGCAAGCTCATTCCTTTCCCCTCAACCCTCTAGTAGAAGCTGTGATTCTGGAGATGGTGCCAAGGTCGTTTATTGCTTCAATTTCACCACCACCATACCCATTCTGACTAGACAAACTCTCTCCCTAAATTTTGGATTGCTCCTCTTCCAAATTCTAACTATTCCATCTCTCCTCCTTTGTTGGGTTGATTTTTCCTTTTGATTGGTTGAGACTCATGGTATGAAATTAGTTCCACAATCATATTTTATTTTCTCTGTGAATGAAAATAAATTATTCTATTTTTTTTTTTATTAAGAGATTGTTCTATGGTGTGTTGATTATGGCTCTCAAGTCTTTACCTTGCTTGTTCCCCTCTTCTCTTCTCTTCTCATTTCATATTTGTTTTCTTTAAATAAATAATTTTGGTTCACTCCCTTTCCCTTTGCCTTCTGCAATATTAAATTTAACATAGGATGATAACAAGGATGAGATTGTAGTGGTTGCACAATTTGGATAATGCAGAGAGAAAGTGTAATGAAAGAGATTTTGAAAATACAGAGAGAAAGGGAAAAAGTGTAATGAAAGAGAAAGAGTTGAAGAGTAAGATATAGTATGGTGATTGCATTATAAAACCTATAGACTTGTTTGATCTAATGGTCACAAATTTTGATCCAAGATGGACCAATACATGTTTGGGTGCAGCCTAAATGGACCCAGTTCACACTATCCCCTTCAGTACTATTATACCTTTGGTTTGGGAGATCTGAGATTTTAAAAAGGAAATAAAAATGATACATGTAATTGATGTAGACCAAATACACAATTTTCTATCACTCACTTTCGCATATAATTAAGGTCGGACTAAATACAATAGTAATAAACAGTAAAAAATCAATATAAGTATTTTATTGAAATTTATTAAAATAATAAGGTTGCCTTTGAATTGAAACAATACCATTGGTTGTTTGGTACTATAGTAAGAATATGATATTCACAGTGGTTTATCGTAATTTTTCAAAAGCTATATTATGTAGTTTGTGCGAAATCACATACTCACAATGATATCAAACATAAACTTAGACGACTATACTTATGAATATTATAAATTGTACAAAAAAAAAATAGAATATTATAAATTAATCGCTAATCGTGAGAAAACATTTTTTCTATGGTTAAGTTATCTAATGACTAAAATTCTACCTTAAAAACAGATAAATGAGGTATTCGAAATTTAAACTATTTTTACATGTAAAATGTAACGTTTATATCAATTGAATTAAGTTGACGGATATATTTCCTCTGATCTCATATATAAATAAATTTACAAAAAAACTCTTCTTTTAAGAAAAATGTCTTAATGCATTTTTAAGTCATACATTTTTCTAATTTTACCCATATATTTTGACTTGCAAACCATTAAAAACATGAAAATGTGAAAAAAGTAACGATATATTTGAAAAAGTAACATTTATTGTAATGAATAGAGGTTATTTTTTCTTATATTTGAAATTTTCAATTTTTTTGTTTTGTTGCTTATATATGAGACCGGAGGAAATATATATTAAGAAAAATAATTATTAGCTCTCTTTTATAATGGACACCTATAAATAGAATAAAAATAAAATTATATAATTGTGGTATCGACTTTTGTCCTAAAGCTCTTCGGTCTTTCCATATAAAGAATTAAAATTACATCACATATAACTCTTCCATTCTACGAATCTCAAAACAGCTTTGTCAAGTTCTTCATCTTCTCCTTCCTTTTCTCCTTACTACTCACTCCTATAATCTTCAAGTAAGTCAAACATTTCTTGGGATTTTTATCACCTACGATTATTTTACTCTTATTTTTGCTTTTAAGTTTTTTCTATAAGCATTTTCGTTTTTCTATTAATTTTTTTCAAAAGATTTAATTTGATCAACTTCCTCACCATATTAGTCAATTTTTTCATTAAGTCATAACCAAAGATCTTAATTAGAAGAGTTTATGCTTGTTGATCTATCAGGTGAAAGAAACCCTAATAAATATTTTGAGGAAATTAATATTAAGATGGGAAGAGGAAAGATTGCAATTAGAAGGATCGACAATTCAACAAGCAGGCAAGTCACTTTCTCAAAAAGAAGAAATGGATTATTTAAGAAAGCAAAAGAGTTATCAATTCTTTGTGATGCTGAAGTTGGATTGATTGTCTTTTCAAGCACTGGAAAGCTTTATGATTATTCAAGCACTAGGTATCATATTTGAATTTTAATTATTAATTTTTTGATATGATTTTAAATTATTGTCCTAAATATCTCCTTCTCCTATTTGTTTTAATTAATTTATTCGATTTTTTGTTTATATTTGTTTTAATTAATTTATTCGATTTTTTGTTTATAAACTTAGTGCTCATAAATCCCAATTTTTAGCTATCGTTTGGAATTGCCAGTTTTTTATTTACTGAGGAGAAAAAGATAAATCTCATATTTAAAAGTGTAAAATTAAATAAAATATAAATATACTATATATGTTTTTATCTTATATTAGCCGTTGAAAAAAAAAAAAAAAAAAACCTACGTTTGTGATTGTTGTCATACACTATTTCATTGTTAGTCTAAGTTGTGTTGAAAAGTTGCATTATTAGGAGTTGTTTTTTTTTGTATGACATTAATTTCATATGATTTTCCCCCTTCTTTGATGGGTTGATAATGAATGATATTGTAACAAAAAATATGTATGTTATCTTCATTTTCTTTAACTATGTGTTTAACTTAGATTCACTCCACACAAAACGTAATTAGCTTCTACTTGATTTCATGTTTCACTATCAATTTAAAAATTCATCTAAATTCTTAATATATATATATATATATATATATATATATATATATATATATATATATATATATATATATATATATATATATATATATTATAAGACTATGTATTATAAGTAGGTAGTTTAAAGTAGGGGTGAGTATCGGACGGGTTCGGTCGGGTTCGGGTCCACAATAGTTTACCCGGAAAAAACCGAGAGTGTAAAATTTTGGTCCATCACCGACCATTTCAAGTTTCGGTTTTATCGGGTGTCGGTTTATATGGGTTACGGGTTGGTCGGTTCGGTTTATTCGGATTAGCACATTGATAAAAAAAATACACACACATAGAATATCGTAATACAATAACTTGTCAGTGAATACTATCTAAATATTAGATCAACAATATGACAAATATGTAATTTAACTTTGCAATAATACAGTCTAACTTGAGTTTTGTGTGTAAATAACTTGTATTGTAATTTTTTATAAAAGAAACGTAACTTCAATACATACAATAAGATGGAAAAAAACTCATGATTTTACAACCTCGGTCGAGTTCGGTTAACTTAACATATTTAAATTTTTAAAACCGAACCCGACCGTATATAACCATTTTTACCCATTGTTTGTAAACCGTAGACCCGACAATCCGTATAAATCCGCCCGATACACCCAACTTAACCTCGGTTAGAATGGGTTCGGTCGGTTATGATATTTTTGCTCACCCCTAGTTAATACTATTATTATGAAGTAAATCTGTAAAATATGATGGTAAAAAAAATAAAAATTTAATATAAAAGACTAGAAGAAATGTTTTTATATGGATAATTGAGCTGCATTATATTGCAATCCACGCATGCATTGTCCCCAATATGCAAAGTCCAAAAACTACAAATTAGATTTAGCATGTTAGAAATTAGTAGCAAATCAATTAATAGTTAATTTTTCATTTTAAGCACATTTTTTTTCCTCATCCCAACCATTGCTATGGAAGATAGATACGTGGTTCAAATTTTGAATGGATGCAAATTAGAAAACAATTTATATTTGATATGGGAGATATAATGTTGTCTTAGTGGTTTGAATATGATAGTTATAAATTGATAAGGAGATAAGTCATAAGGAGATTAAGAGTTCAATTCTAACCCCAATATTGATTTTTCTCAAAATGTATACAAGATAATTTGGTTGTGTTGTTTGGTGTTTGTGGCAATACATAGTAGGACATTGTTTCAAGATGGTGTAGCTTAATATGTGTTGGTATCTTTTTGATAATCTTACTTGATGTAATGAGTTGTTACTCATTGCACTCCCTTTTTTAAGGATCAATTCTTTAAATTTAGACATTCATAATTCTCATACACTCATTCAATATCTCATTTTCTTTCTATTTCTCTCTTCCTATCACATTATTAATATATCATATATCTATCACATCACTCTCTATTTCTACCGTTAGATCAAGTTCACTTTAGATGTCTCTCTTTTTAATGTACTTTTTTTTGTTGTTGAAAAATAAAAATACAATTACAAAAGTTTGTTTAAAATTGATCAAAATGATAATAATTAATTAAAATTTGACTTTTAAGTTTTATCAATCTTGTTATTCAAAATTGATCTTATATCACATGTCATTTTTTAGCCAACTGCAAAACTCTACCTTTGATCAATGTTTTTTTCTTTCTTTCTGACTTGCTTTCATATTGGAACCCTAACATTTGCTAGCTAGTTTAATGTATATATATGTATGTACTATTATTCAGCTAGAAAGATTTGGCTATATATCTTTGGTCTCACCCACTTAAAGAAACTTAGCTATAATCCAAAATGTCACTCATATTTTGTACATAAAGATAACTTTTTATAAGAAAAGTAAAATATGGTAGATTTATTATCTACATGGAATGTCTAATATTGACTTAGTTTGTCCTCATGAACATAGTTCAATTGATAGGAATATTGCATTTTATATGTAGAATTGGGATTTAAATCTTGGACCTCTCACTTATTCATCTTAAAATGTGAATTTTTAATAATTAGGCTACTTGAAAAAAAAAGTCAATTGTATTATTTTTAGTAAATTTTAATAAAATGTTATATTTATTTTTCTTTTATTATTATTATAAAATTGTTATTTTAGTAAATAAGTGAATAATAATAAGAGTCCACCATTAAAAACATCCATAATTTATATACAGAGAGGGTTAATGGAGCAAATTTATTTGTTAACAACTACTCATGGATACTCAATTTAAGCATGTAGTACATGAATAATCTCATGCGATATATATAGTTCATTAAACGAGTAAACTAACTCCTCTTTTATATTCACGATTTTTTTTAATGACAATATATATATATATATATATATATATATATATATATATATATATATATAAGTGATAAGAGTACAAAAGATATTTAAAACAACAAAGAGGTACAAAGTACATTCCACCACAATCCAACAAATAAAACTACAAGAAAATATGAATGCACACTCCCAACACATTAAAATCCTTGAAATGCACCATCACGATAAGAAGAATACATTCTTTGAAAGAGAAAAACAAGAATCAACTACATGTCCTCTTTTATATTCACGATATTTGTTCATATAATTGTATAAGCATTATTAATGGAGATGATTTGTCACTTATAACTTAGAAGAGAAATTTTATCTTAACTAATTAACTTTTTGTGTACCTACTATTTCAACTAGAGAAATATAATCTCGTGTACTTTTTATGAGTGAATAATCAAATCTTTCCTTTGTCATTGAGATAATCTTGGAGGATTTTTTTGGTCTTGAGCTGAATTTTTGCTACTTGTTGTTTTTCAGTTTTGTTTCCATTTGCGTTGTCTTGTAGTTTTCTCTCTTGTTTCCTTTAACCTTGAAAGTACATCTTGTATACTAGTATTTAACAAAAACAAAGAAAAATAATAAAGGATACTAGTATAGACATGCACCTCCTTTTTTTCTTTTCCAAAAACCATTTTCAAGAAAAGAACTTAATCAATTCTTCAGCCTCTTCCACAATGGCAATGACCTCTACTATGTATTGGTATTGTGTTGGGTTTGTATTGTTTTAGTGAGATTGATTGTATGCTACCTACTGCACACGAGTCATTATAAGAAAATCTCAATTAATTTACAAACATGACTAAAAAATATTTATTAGTGGATTTTAACCCTCGATAACTTAGTGGCGAAAGAATTCGCCGATAACTTACACTAAACCACCGTCATAAAAGAAATAAAAAAAATATTTTGCATTTAATGACGGAATATTCCACCAGTAAGTTGATTTGGAAAAAAAAAATATAGAGGCGAAAATTGTTGGGCAGTCCGGGGAAGCTCGAGAGAAATCATGGGTCAATGCTCCAGAACCACAAGAGAGGGAGACATTGCATCTCCACTCAAAACCTTATGGCGTTAGGTTAATGAGTCACATGCATCTCTTATAAATCCAACATTCTTTCCATACATAGTCGATGTGAGATTTAACAACTCACACTTGATACCCAACAATCTCCCCCCAAATATGAGTTCTCACATCCTATAATTAATCCAATATCAGGTTTCACTCCCGCTCCCCCACCAAGCTGAACCATAGCTCTGATACCACTTGTTGGGGAGTTTGGGGAAGCTCGGGAGAAACCACACGTCAATGCTCCAGGATCACAAGAGAGAGGGATACTACATCTCCACCCAAAACCTTAAGGCATTAGATTTGATGGGTCACCTCTTGTAAATCCAACATTCTTCCCGTACATAGTTGATGTAGAACTTAACCACTCACACTTGATACCCAACAAAAATATCCCGCCAATAAGTTGATCATAAAAAAAATAAAATAAAATAAAATAGTGACTCGAAGATTATGTCAGTAAATTTATTTTTAATTTATTAATCTTCCCAACATCTACACTCTGTATACACCTCTGTTCTTTCTTTCCTTAAATTTTCCGATCTTCAACCTCACTTAATCATCTCTATCAAAATTCGAAACTCTTCTTTCCTCCACCGTTCAAATCATCCATTACTGGACAACACAAAATCAAAATGCAAAAATACAAAGACTTCAACGCTAGTTATCATTTGTATGAGACTTACCTTCACCAAATTTTACCAACGACTTCAACACCTTTTTCGAGATCCCAACCGCATCAACAACACTGATCTCCTTCAACACAAAAACATTCCTTTCGGTCGGCGTATATCAACACACAAAAATAGTGTGATGAATTCAGACATTTAATATTGAATGTAAAGAGAAGGGATAGAAAAATCAACATAAGAGAATTATATTGGTTCATCTAATGTGGACTTCCAATCCTCACAACTGTGAGATTTTCACAATGATGCTTGAGAAACTTTCTCAAATCTTACACCTAATTCTTCTGCCACTTGGGACTTTTACAATACGTATTCTCTAAGCTTAAACAAGCCCACGATTACCTATAAAAGTCACACTAGACACTAGAAATTGTAGTTCACTCAATCTCACTTTTGTACATTAATAAAGAGAGATGAAAATGTTTACAATTACCTATAAGTACTCACACTTGACACTAAAGAAATTGCAGTTCTTACTCTTCAATGTTGAGTGATGCCTTCTATTTAAAGAACTTCTAGACTGTTCTAGGTTGGCGAATAACAATTACACATGTGTCATTTGCCCAGAGTCTCACGAAGATTTATGATGAACTTTCTAAGCTTGCTTCAGATCTTCATGAACTTTAGAATGTTGTTGGGTTGAATATTATGAACTTGCTTTGTTTTTGGTGCATGTGAGATCAAAGTGAAATTGTCATTTCTTGTCCTTTCTTTTTGGCAAACTTTAGACGCCAAAGTACCTATGCATATTTTTTTTCTCATAAGCACTTCATGTACTTGCTTATTGATTTGTGGTTCAAGCATGTACTTGTTTAGAACATTTTGATGTTTATGTTCAAAAATTTTGTTCTTCATAAGATGATTCGTAAGATTTTTATTTGATCAAACCAAATTCTAATAGTGAAGAATACTTGGAGGACAGTTTGTTGTAACACAAAGGTTGATTTTCTTTTATGACACAAGAAGAATATTCTTCGTTCTCCATTTGACATTCATTATGTCACTTTTGACTTTAGTCAAAAACTTTGTCTTGAATGTTGTTTGATCCAAGAATACAATCGATTATTGTATGTTGCATGTTTGTTCTTCATACGCATAGGGTGTTCTTTGACACGTGCATCAAATGAGCTTGATGGAGGGATGAACATTTCTAGGCATTACATTTTGATGTTCATCTTTTGCTTGAATCTATGGGTTGAACTATCTGAGGTTCATCTTCAATTTTCTGATGTTCATCATTTTTCGAGTTGAACTTTTTGAGGTTAATCTTCTTATGAATTTTTGGGTTGAACCTTCTGAACTTTGTCATGAACTTTCTGATGTTCATACTTATGAGTTTATGATTTAAACCTTCTGAACTATATCATGAACTTTTTTATGTTAATACTTCTCATGAGTTTCTAATTAGAAACTTTTGAACTTTGTCATCAACTTTTTCATGTTCAATATTCTTCTGAGCTTTTGAGTAAAACCTTCTGACCTCCACTCCAAACCTTATGAACTCTTGTACAACCATTCTAAACTTCTAATATGAACATATCTACTCTTAATTGTTCAATATCTTTCATGACTCTCGATGATAATATAATAAAGGTCAAATGCATATGTAAGTCCTTTAAGTTTTGTGTTTGTATCAGATAGGTCCTTTAAGTTTTTTTTTTTTTTTTTTTTTTTGTTTCAAATAGATCCTTTAAGTTTTTAAAATTGATCATCTAGGTTCTTCCGTTACAAAAAAAAAAAAGATGACATGTTTAAAGAAAACAAATTCTACGATTTGTTCTTCTTGTAATTATGTCTCATTTAAGTCGTTCCACATCATCAAATTAACGACCATGTCATCTTTTTTTTGTAACAGAATATAACAGAAGGATATAGATGATACAAAAAAAAAATTAAATGACCTATCTGATACAAATGCAAAACTTAAATGACCGACATATGCATTTGGCCTATAATAAAACATTTATTAATATGTGTCAAAACCTTATATAAAACTCGCTTTAAAATGGAGAGAGTATTGTAATAATACACTTAATCCTCACAAAGGAAGGTTTAACTACTGATTGTCATAGTACCTTTACAAGATCAAGATAAAAATATATGAATTGACCTTCAACATTGTTCTCCATAGCCTTAATTTGTTGATGTAATATAAATATTGGAGCCTACATGTGTAGAAAATATGATCGAATGTACAATGTGTGCTACACAAATATAATATAACGAGTAATATTAGGCTTTAGCCTTTTCTAAGAAATACATATTATGATACAAGATATACAGTTTGATGTTTAAAGTTAGGTTGGGGTTTGTAGTTTGTGGTTAAGGGTTTATGGTTTGAGGGAGTTAAGATTTGGGGTCTAGGATTTGGAATTAAGGTATGGGTTTTGAGTTTGTGGTTTAGGGTTTAGGATGTTTGGTAATTGGGGTTTAGGGTTTGGCAATTAAGATTTAGGGTTTGAGGATTGAAGTTTGTGGCTTAGGATTTGGGGTTTGGTTATTAGGGTTTGAGTTTTATGATTTGGGGTTTGTTGATTGTGGTTTAGTTTAGAAATTTGAGATTTGGAGGTTAGGGTTTGAAGTTTGGGGTTCCAAACCCTAATCAGCAAACCCCAAAACATAAGTCTCAATCCCTAATCACCAAACCCCAAATCTTTAATTACAAACTTCAATCCTCAAACCCTAAATCTTGACTACCAAACTCCAAATCCCAAATACCTAACATCATAAGCCCTAAACCACAAATTCCAAATACTAAATCCATAATCTTAACCCCTTAAACCCTAAACGCTAAACCCTAAAACACCAAACCCTAAATTTCAAATGCTAAAACCAAATCCACAAATTCCAAAGTTGTAACCCCATATACTCCAATCCATAAACTTAAGGTCTAAACACGAAACCCTGAATTTAAAATCACAAACTCCAAACCCAAATATCAAAACCCTAAACATGTAATTCTAAGTCCTAACCCCAAACTCCAAATCCAAACCCCAAACTTCTAACCCCAATACTGAAACTTCAATTCCAAAACACTAAACCCAAAACTCAAGCCCTAAACTCCAACCTGAAACTTCAAACCCTTTTATGTTCTACTCAAGAAATATTATATCTTGCCCAAGTCTGTCTCCCTAAAACTAACTTCAAACCCTTCAATTCATGATAAAACGGTTGTCAATTGTATGAATCGCTTTAAATTTGCTTAGCGAATTGTGGCCTACAAAATCCAAATCCATTCTGATTGAATTCACTCAATGAATTTCTATGACTGCAAAAGGGAAGTTTCTCACTTGATTTTGCTTAGCTAAGTCCAACTTCTCTTAGCAAAATTTCTCTGCATTGTTTTCTTCAATTCCACCTCAAATGATCTTTGTAGATTTCCTCCTTGATATCTTGTTTTCCACCATTTACCTATGAAAGCAAGGAAAAATGAAAAAGTCAATATTCACATGATTAATTTAACAATAATCAAATATAAAGATTGGGGTAAAATAACATGTTTCACATTAAATTAAGTTAATAAGTGCTTTAACATTATATCAAATATTTGGTAAATTTTGCACTTATCATAAACTCAAATACTGAAGGTAGCTCAAAGAAACTATTGTGAATTCGACTGATAACTCACACCAATAAACTTTGATGTGTGGAGCAAATTGAACCAAGTAACCAAATTAAGTTGATGATGCAATAATCCAAGAACAAATAAAGAACGATAAAGAACACACTATGATTTGTTTACCCAGTTCGGTGTTAATGAACCTAATCTGGGGGAGGGAGCAGCCCTTCCGTTCTACTATGATCAATGAGAAACTTACACAAGAAATTTCAAATAGGATTACAAGAATTAATCATAATTCAACCCTAATCCTGAATCTCTTCCCGTGACCAAGAGACACAATTGACCTAGCTACCCAAGGTGAATAAGAACAATTTGCCCAAACCCCTAGGATTATACCAAGAGCAATCTCTCTAAAACCCTAGCCTTAATTGACGGCAAAAACCCTAAAATTCCCTTAAAAAAAACTCAGAAAACGCACAACATATATATAGGCCTCGCGTGCCTACGCATTGCGCAGGAGGCAGAACCATCAGTCCCCTTCCACACTCAAGTGTTGCGCATTGCGCAGCTTTCCTGCGCAGGAGGCGGATTCTGACCATGTTTTCTGAACTTCGTTTTCAAGGCAATTCCAACAATTCTCCACATTGTCTTTAAAACAATGGTGATCTAATCATCCACCGTGTTGCTCCCTCCGTCTTGAACTACTATTCAAGATCACCGGTCAAGTCCAAGTCCCATTTGAACCTGGACCTCTTCCACTTGCGTCCAACAACTCTTGCTAGAATCACAAGTTGTACCTCTACCTCTTCATTCCTCGGAATGCCTTCCGCCCTCATGAAGGTCTTGTCTCCAACTACCATAGGAATTTTAGGTAACCCCACAAGACTCACCGCAACCTCTTCAGCCCCCAGAGTGATCAAACCCGTCTTCCTGAAGATACGCTTGCATCCAACTATCATCGGCCTTTTGGATAGTCCTACAAGCTCCACCACACCCTCTTCGAACCCCGGAATGCCTTCCGTAATCTCGAAGTTTTGCTTGTTCCCAACATATCCTGAAATTTTATGTGGTTGTCCAAGCTCCAACATTGAACTCTCCTTGTGCTCCACTACCTCAAGTAGCCCTACAAGTTCTCAAGTTCTATTGTTGGTGTTCCCAATTGCTTCCCTAAAGTTCTTCAATAGGTCTTCAGCCTCAATTGGAACATACCCCACAAGGTCTTCACAGTCATACCCAAAAAGTGCAACACCGCTTTCCTCCCTATCTTCTACTAGATAGCCAAGAGCTAATGTTAACTCGCCTCCTCTAGTCCCACTATCGGAAGACTCCACCTTAACTTTAAACTCCACCAAATTCTCAAACCCGGTACTCACACTATGAACTCCACCTTGCAATTTGCAAAACCACCCAACTCGTGCTTCTCCCTTTAACGCCTCAACACACTTGTTCTGAATCAATACAACCCTCATGTTCACCTTCCACAACCCGTAGTCGTTATTCCCGGTGAACTTCTCAATATCAAACTTTGAACCCATGGTACTTGATTATCGATTTAATCCTTGCCCCACGGTGGGCGCCAATTGTTGTGAATTCGACTGATAACTCACACCAATAAACTTTGATGTGTGAAGCAAATTGAACCAAGTAATCAAATTAAGTTGACAGAGTTGATGATGCAATAATCCAAGAACAAATAAAGAACGATAAAGAACACACTATGATTTGTTTACCAAGTTCGGTGTTAATGAACCTAATCTGAGGTAGGAAGCAGCCCTTCCGTTCTACTATGATCAATAAGAAACTTACACAAGAAATCTCAAATAGGGTTACAAGAATTAATCCTAATTCTACCATAATCTGAATCTCTTCTCGTGACCAAGAGACTCAATTGACCTAGCTACCCAAGGTGAATAAGAACAATTTGCCCAAACCCCTAGGATTATACCAAGAGCAATCTCTCCAAAACCTTAGCCTTAATTGACGACAAAAACCCTAAAATTCCCTTAAAAAATCTCAGAAAACGCACAACATATATATAGGCCTCGCGTGCCTGCGCATTGCGCAGGAGACAGAACCATCAGTCCCTTTCCACACTCCAGTGCTGCGCATTGCGCAGCTTTTCTGCGCATTGCGCAGGAGGCAGATTCTGGCCATATTTTCTGAACTCCGTTTTCAAGGCAATTCCAACATAAACTAAGGATTGTTTTCATCTACCAAATATTCTCAACACTTAACTTTCCTATAAGAAGTGTATGATCCACATGAAAGATGAAATAAATTCAATCTCGTGTTACCAACCAAAAAATCTTTGAATTTACCTAATACATCTTTAGAGGAATTAACCCACTTAACCAATCAACGACAATAAGAAAGAGGAAACGTGAAAGAATGTATGCTTTCAAGCCTCTCTAAAGATGTCAGTGAAGGTTTAGAAGTATCTTGAAAATGAGTATTGGGTAAAAAAAGGAAATATATGACTTTTGTTGATGAATTGAATCATTAGATTATTTAATTTAACTGTAAAATAAAATATATTCTTGAATATTTTAAAATAAATTTGATATCATAAGATATATCATGATAAAACATGATATTATCTAAATTCCAAATTAATATTATTTCTGAAATTAATATAGTAAACTAATGTATGTACCAAAAAAAAATATATAATAAACTAATGTCAACTTTCTGTGAATGGCACTAAAATAGTAAATAACAAAGAACATTGATGAAATCATGTGAAATTATAATCTCCAATTGGACTATAGTACAAATAATTAACTTAACAATTTATCATATTAATATACATTTTAATCATCAATAGTTGCCAATATGTTTTTTACTGACTTTTTATATTATGGCAGCATGAAATCTGTTATTGATCGCTATAACAAACAAAAAGAGGAACAACATCAACTAATGAATCCTGCTTCAGAAGTGAAGGTAATTAGTACTCTACTATTCATCTAAGTGGGGAAACATCAAGTTACAATACACATTATTCTTGTTTTTCCATAAAATATATATATGTGTGCATTGCTAATTAATACCATTAGTTTGCTTCTATATTCTTGCTCACTTTCATTCAAAAGATATATGAATTATTGACATTATGAAAGTGTAGAAACTAAACCATTGTTAGAATAGATATTATATGTAATTTGTTTTAACATCAAAACATATTAATAGAGAGAAATACAATGAGTACTAAATCTGCAACATGGAGAAAAATACACGGGGTACTTTACCTACCAAGCTTCAAAACAAAATAAATTGTAAGTTTAAACTAAGAGTAGGATTATACCACTGATAAAACAAACATAAATCCCTCTTCTTTCTAGCTAAGAATCATTTCCAAGATATTGTCCGCTAAATATACATGGCCCAACAATCTCATTAGGAGCCATGAGTCTTTCAAAATACTCCATCCGTAATAAAATATCAGCAAAAATTCACTTTTAAAATTAATTGTATTATTAATGTATCTGGACAAGAGCGCCTATATACTTGTATGTAGGAATTACCTCCCTAATTACATGAATGAAAACATTAAACTTCATACGGTTGAGAATAGAACAAGAATCTTGAAACAAACTCTAACATAAAAATTAAATTATAAATTCTTGTTCATTATAGTAAACAATATTTATTCATAGTATGTTGTAGTGAGTTTACAAAATCTTAATATTTTTAAACGTCAATTTATCTTTTTTCTTTCTTAATGTTAATCTTTATGTTGTCCAACTTTTGAAATTACTTACTTTTGTTGAATTGCATAATAATTTGCCTTATTCTCTGCTGCATAATAATATAGACCAATATCCGTCAAAAAAAAAAATATAGACCAATAGTCCAAAAAAAATATATGTATAGGCCAACCTTATCATTTTATTCAAATACCTAAAAACCTAAACACTTATACTAGTCTCATCCTAACATACGAATTTCTTCTACTTACTTCCACTAGAAAAATAGACACATACCTAATTACTTAAGAAACTACTATTGCAACATAGTTCATGTTTAAGACACAACGAATTTAGGGATTTTTTAGTCTATGGTGAAATAGTAGGATTTGTTTAATATCTCACTTAAATAGATCAACGAACACACTATATATGTGTTGAATAGAAGATTCTTCAGAAGAAAAAAAAAGGATCGAAAAATAATTTATTTATTTTAATAGTTATTTTACAACTTTTGTAGATTATAAACTACGAATTTTGTGATTTTTCAAATCTTGATAAAATAATAGAATTTGTTTGATATCTCACCTAAATAGATGGATAGACACAATATATTTGTGCTTGATAGAAGATTCTTTAAATAAGGGGATAAAAAAACAATTTAATAATTTTGATAGTTTTTTTTTTTACAATTTTTATAGGTTATATAGACTACGAATTTTAGGATTTTTTTGATCTTGGCGAAATAATAAGATTTGTTTGATTTCTTACCTAAATGGATTCACAGACTCATTATATATGTGTTATATAGAAGATTTTTCAAAAAAAGGATTAAAAAAATATATTCATTTTTTATAGTTTTTTTTACAATTTTCATGGGTTATATATATATAGACTACGAATTTTGGAATTTTTTCAATCTTTGTGAAATTATAGGATTTGTTTGATATCTTACCTAAATGGATCCACAAACACACTATATATGTGTTTGATAGAAGATTTTTCACAAAAGGGGATAGAAAACAATTTATTCATTTCAATTTTTTTAAACAATTTTCGGGGGTTATAGACAATAAAATTATGAGATTTTTTTCTAACTCGTAGATAAAATTGGATTTGTTTGATATCTCACATAAATTGATCCACAGACACACTATATATGTGTTTGATAGAAAATTCTTCAAAAAAGGATAAAAAACAATTTATTCATTTCAATAGTTATTTTACAACTTTTGTGTACGAATTTTCCAATCTTGTTGAAATAATAGGACTTGTTTATATCTCACTTAAATTAATCCACAGACACACTATATGTGTGTTGAATAGAAAAGTCTTTAGAAACAAGGGGATCGGAAAATATTTAGATCCCCAAAGCTTAGACTACATTGGTTTAGCTCACAATTATTCTGGTGAGCATGATTTAGACTAGATTGTTAGGTTCATACTCTATATAGAAATTTGTAAACATATTCATTGATTCTTCAAGATAATAGATTATAGAACCACTTTTTCACACCTTTTCTCTAGTTTCTAGAACTTCCTTCCTTCATCTTCATCATCATGAAGAACTTCATGAGTTCAAATTCATGATTTTGCAGCTGCCAATCCAATTTTAGGTATCTCATATTCTGTTCATCACTTCATGTCATATGCTAATATTTCAATTGCTCACAAGTCCTACATCTTATCCCTTTCCTCTCCTCTTCTATTGAAGGCACAAATTAAGCTTGACTTAAACAACAAGAAAGTATGGATTATATGGAGACTCTTTCTCCCGTCATCAATGACTAAATGACTAAATAAATATCATAATAGTTTTAACTATCGTTGATGCAAAACATCGACGTTCCCATCAATTAGATGTGAATAATGTTTAACTTTGAGTGAGAGAACCAAGAGAAAGGTGGAAGATGCTAAAAAGTATATTTGGAGTTTTGTTTTTGTGAAAAGGATAAGAAAAAATAAGCAGACCCCTTTTTTCTTGATTAAAATTATTCCTTAGTATTCCTTACTAGACACCGAGGTCAGGTCGGTCCAACCCGTGTAGAGGTATAAAGTTTTTACATGAGTTGTTTGGCTCTTAGGCCGACCCTGGCCAAGGTTCTACATGCACATGTTTGGATTCACTTTTGGTGTAACTAAAATTGATTTTCGTATGTCTTGAAGTTCTCGATTAAAATTGATTTTGCTTGTAGAATTTGATTCTAGCTTAGAACTAGCTAGGATTTGTTATGGCTAAAGTCATGGTAACAAACCCTTTATGTGCCAAAAAAAAGTAAGATAAGTAGCATCAATATCCCATTTTCCCTCTACATTTCAAAAACATGGCTGCTCTCTAGGAAGATCTATATTTTTGTTTGATTAATAATTTCTCAATTTTATGGTTGAAATTGAAAATATATCATATTCTATTTCTGGGTAAATTGGAATTTCTGATTTTGGACATAATAGGCCAAGCCCAAGACTAACACAGTCAAGGAGGACACAAACTACTTATATGTTTCCAACAACAAATGGATTATTTCTTTGTTATATTATATATTTTCTCCTTATAGCTAGTTAAGTTCTGTATACAAGAATCTATTTAGTGTTTGCTCATTTTTCTGAAGCAACCATAATGCCCAGAGTAGTGTTTTTCATCTTAAGGTCTGTTGGGGGTTGATATTATGAGGAAAAAGGGAACTATTTTTTTTTTAGAATCTAGCTAGTCCGTCCAGAGAGTATTCTTAGATCTTCGTCCATTTAGACCGGCCATGAGACTAATCTCCGTTAATTAGTTAGTTAGTTAGTTAAAAGGGGTTAGTTAGACAAATAAATAAATGTCTGAGCCCCTTCTTGTCTTATTAGAGTACATATTTCAATCTACTTCAAGTGGTAGATAAACTTAATTTTTCTATATCTTTTCATCTATCATTAGTGTACTGTAATTCTGTTACTCTGTTCATTCATTGTTTAGTTTGTTCATGCAGCACTGTTTGATTATGTTAGATTTACGCATTTCAACTTGTATGAAAATCTTGTTAGTGTATGATTTAGTTATGGAAAATGCTAAAAAATGCTCTTGAGGTAATGTTAAGGAGACAAAAATGGTACATGCAATGCCTTGATTCTACTTAAAGTCTTTGTTTTTGTTTTCATTTTTCTTTCCTTAACAATTGCCGTCTAGACGCCGTTTAGCATGACCCGGATAGTTATTTACAAATAATTAAATGTGTTGTTATAATTTTTAATCTTGGTTTCTAATTGTTATTTTTACATCAAATAAAACTCTTACTAGTGTATATAAATCTGAGTGCATGAAAGCTTAACCAATTTCTTTCAACTCTCATCTTGTATAATCTTTAGAAAAAACAACACAAAGCAAAGAAACAAGAGATTATGAAAAGATTAGAGAAGGTTTGTTAATTCAACAAAGCAATAAGGGAAAACTAGTATAAAGTAAACACTAAACAGTTATTTCATTTGAAGATCTTTGTATGATCTGGCAAGCGTTTTTTTTTTTTTTTTTGGTACATATCTGGCAAGCTGATTTGTTTGTGGTGTTAAGATATATTCATAGTAAACTATACTGTAATAAATAGTTAAAATCCAATACTAAGCTACATGAATTTTAGAATCACATAATTCTATTTTATTTCTAAGAATATAAATATTTCTTTAAGATTTAAATGCATCACATTTGGATACAAATTTGGAAGGATGTACCTTCTATCTGTAATTGACTTAGAATATGGGTCTGTTTGGCCTAATTTATTTTTGAGCTTATGCGAACAACTTATGCAATATAAATTAGATTTTATATTATTTTATAAGTTCAAACTAATGAAAATTGAATTTTTGTAAACTATTTTATCATAAATTACTTTGAAAAACTTATAATAATACATAAAATTTGCATAAGCTGTTTGCATAAGCCAAAGGAAAGCTAGGTCAAACGGACCCTATATAAATTACAATACCTATAATTGACTTCTTTTTTTTGATGTGGAACTATTGAGTGGTCAAATCAAATTTACAATGTATAGATATAATAATAAGTTTAATGAATATGCATTGTCAGTGTAATTTTATTTTATTTTACACTGAAATTCAAAAAAAATGACCAACTCTTCCATATTATATCAAGAAAGGGAAATAAAGTAACTTGGCGAAATATAAGATTGTTATCACTTGATAGTGTAAAACAATTTTACATTGTCCCTACATATTATTTTATTATCTCTAAGAATATAGGTATAAAATAAAATATCATAAAGGATAGTAGGGGAATAAAACTCTTCACTGACATTGAATTTGTAAAATCGATTAGAAGAGTTGCAGATGCTACTATTTCTTGCTTCTGTTGAACTCAATTCTAAAGCATAAAATCAATTTAAACACCAAAACAACATTAAAGCATGATAATACATTATATGTCAATATCTCTTTCAAATGAAATTCAGAAAGTGATTTGCCACATTGTAAGAGTGTAGTCTCTTCGACTTGAGAAAATCGTTGTTGATTCTTTCTCTTCTGATATGTAGCCATGTGGGTCAATTTAGTAATAATAAGTAATACAGTGATGCAGAATTATTTGCAAAATCCATCTATATCTACATTTTTTTTAATGTTCAAGCTTGGAGGGATTGGATAAGTAGAAATATTATAAAAGAAATTAAAAAAAAAAATGTGCTTGTACAGTCCACTTTAGACAACCATTTTAGAATGCTTCATTGTAGATGTTCTTCACTAGGTTTTTAGATGACATCATTTTATAAAATAGTTTATGTAAGTTAAAAAATTATGTAGGTTGGTTTGCTCAAATTAATGAAAAGTTAGAAAGCATATATTCCATCAAAAAAGAAGTTTGAATAGAAAGTGTATAATATACACGGTTTAACAGAAGACACCTTACCAGAGTATATGGATTGGTTGGCAAGAAATTTAAATAAAGGATAATCAATCATTTTTGTTCTATCTTAGAGAGACATTTGATGATATATTTGCAATTTTGATATATTTAAATAATGTTACCGTTTCACACATATAAAGACCAATAATTATTTTCCTTTTAAATAAATAAACTACATATCTCTAACAAAGCCCCCTTCTATTATTTTAGAACATGAAGATCCATTCACCCCAAAAAAAAAAAAGATCCAAATCATATAAAATTTCAAATTAAGCTACATGGATTCTCTATGCTTCGAATTAAAAGAGCTCATGCGTGCTACAGATGATATAAAACCATTCATAGACAAGATACAAAATGCATATAGAATACACCAGAATGCAGACATGTAGATTCCCCATAAACAGTAATTCCATAGTGCCATTTGAAATATGTGAGGCTAACCAATAAATAGTATCTACCATACATGCTGGTGTGAAAAATAGAACCAATGTGCCCAAGAGAATGAGTGGCAGACTCCCACTTCTGTGTCTCTCTAACCACTTCCCCTAAAAACTCTTCTCCCTGATGATGGAAATGGAACCATTGCAAACCAACTAATCCAGAAGTGTGCCTATCCAAAAAATAAAAAACTAATCCAGAAGTGTAAAACAATACCCCAGCAAAATAATAAAACTACAAGTAGCAAAATGATGTGGGCAAATCACCATATTAGCAATGATGTGTTAAAATTCTCTTCTTGTTGGTTCTTGTCCATAATGTTGTTCTTTGCATTCTCTACATGACATCTATTGCATTTTAAATAATTTTCTTTAGTAGCAATTGTTAAACCTATTTCATATTTTTATTTCTACTTCCTAGTTTTGGCAGACAGAAGCAGCAAGCCTGAGACAACAACTGCAGTACTTGCAAGAAAGCCATAGGTAAAATAAATAAACAAGTACATAATAAATATTAAGTACCTAGCAGTTGCATAATTGTAAGTGTAGTACATTATTCTGGGGCGAGGGGGCATAAAAAGGAAAGAAAAAGGAAAATTTTGCCATCCATCTTCGCAGAACTAATGGTTTTCCTGTTATAAGTAAACCATCCCATTTCAGATGAAAATGTATTTTGTATTTTCTTTTCGGTAAAAGCAGGCAATTGATGGGTGAAGGACTTGCTGGTTTGGGTATTAAAGAACTACAAAATCTGGAAAACCAGCTGGAGATTAGTCTAAAGGGTGTTCGAATGAAAAAGGTGTGCAGGATCAATTCAAATCTCATCCATTCAATATTACGTATTTGTTACGGCACATTAATGACTATTACATTGTCATATATTTCCCTGTAGGATCATATTTTGACTAATGAGATTAAAGAACTACACCAAAAGGTATTGGGATTCTGGTTTTCTAGCTGTATTAGACTAAGCTTTCCCACTAATTTCTGAACAATTTCCATTAATGCCATTGTAGGGAAATCTTGTTCATCAAGAAAATGTAGAACTCCATAAGAAGATGGACCTTGTTCAAAAAGAAAATGCAGAGCTACTGAAGAAGGTAAATGATAAAAAAAAACTGTTAATCATCTTCACGTAAATACATACACATCATAAAAGACTGAACACACATAGACGCGGCCATATCAGCACAACATATTTTTCATTAGGTCAAATACTACTATTTATCTAGAAGCTAAAAAGCTTCAATTTAACTTGTGCTAAACCTAAACAAAAGATTTGGATATTAGGTTTATGAAGCAAGGAGTACAAATGAAGAAAATGCAACAACCAAACTTTCATGCACTATCAGAAACGGATTTGATTTACATGCACCTATCAGTCTCCAGCTAAGCCAGCCACAGCCTCAATACAGTGAACCAGCAGCCAAAGCCATGAAATTAGGGTATTCCCTTAAACTGATGATGTACAACATATAGCTTCAGTGTACACCTTTTCTTTCTAATTTCTTCAGAAACTAAACACCTAAATTCTGAACCAGATTACAGCTGCATTAGCAAGAACTGTTCGATAATCACCTATGCTTTCAATTCTGAAAAGTTGTCATGAACCAGTTCAAACATATAATCAAGCTGCTAAGTGTGGGATCTTGTAGTTCAACAACCACATTGTTCAATTCAACAGAATAGAGTATGATATTTCCTATCAAGAAGCTTACAATTGCTATTAAGAATCAGACGTAATGACTACCTCTGTAAATTTTATGAAATAAAGATATCAATGATTGTGCCTTGTGTTTTGATATGATTTCTACATCTCTCATGATCAATTTAATGGAATTTGGAACACAACTACTTGTGCTTGCCTATACATGTGTAGTTCATACTGTCACAGTAATTATTCTATTCCTCTCAAGTAATAACAATTCTTCACAATGAATTATACAGAATAATTGCCAAACAATAAAGTAGGAGCAGATATCCCTGAATGTGACTCAATAATTTTCTATTGAACAAGCAGATATATAATGGTACAACATAAATACAAGAGTAAACAACTTAACATAGAGGCCTCCTCCACATATATCTAACACATACACAGCAGAAACAGAAAGTTATCTACCGGGAATAGGAAAAACTTCATCTTTAGATGCACACCCAAAAAAGTATAGACATGGTTAAAGCATCTCATATTCTAACCAAAATTTCAATCATTTATTAGTGTATGCATAACGCAACTGCATCACAAATAGACAAGGAAAAAGTTACCATGTATATGGGCACTGTCTCAGTCTCTCCCAATGTTTGAGAACACACAAATGGTTGTGTAGAAAATCATTCTTGACCAATCCAGGATGTCCACATTCCATTTGGAAGAGAACTCAGCTGTAGGGTAACATCACTGACCATATGATTACAAGAGTTAAATTCATTGCAGTTTGCAACTCTGTTTAGAAAATTCAGATTCAAAAAAAAAAACTTGGGGGAAATAACTATAGCTGATACCTGATAGCAGACAATTATGCCTAAGCAAAATTGCAGCATTTCAAAAACATTTGACATCTCAGATTCTGTTTTCATATTTGCCCTAAACCCTGCATATTGACGACCAAAGTTATAATGTAAATCATATAGCCACATGTCATGTGACACAATCCCCGTGGTCTAACTATCACTAGTTAAAAGTCACAAGAGCAACAGTATATGGCAGTAAGTGAAAACACTTACCTACTGAAAAGGGTAGCCATCAACAAGATCACATCAAATGGCAAAAATAAATCACAGTATCAACAATACAACCGAAAAAACAGTGGAAAGGCATGTTATAGCACTTATTAATTTACAAATTATTTAAACATAAAATTAGTATGAGATTGCCAATAATAACGATAAAGTTGTTTTTCTTGTGGATGCATCAGGTGTGCAATAAAACAATCTGGAGGGATATAAAATAGGCCTAAACTCTCACAGGTTAACGCTGGATTACTATAAAGATCACATTCATCAGAAAAGAATGGTTCGTGTGCATGAAGGCCTAATAGAAAGATTTTACATAAGGGAGCCTATAATATGAGTAACATTCGATGTGTTATGAACCAATCTATTTATCCCAAATATTGTTAAACCACAATCCTAAAGTACAAAAATTCCGTCAGTACAAGCACTTGACATCTCATGTACAGAAAGCAAATGATTCCTGTAGTTCCAACACGGATGCACATGTTATCAACATTACATGGATGAAATAAAGGGCATGGATGTTTATAGAATGATTTTGAATTTTATCTTAAAGCATACTTCGAGGTTTGAGAACAACAACTATAAGCATTCAAAAATATCTGATTGCATGATTCATCGGCATGAGGGGAGGGATCTATTGAGAATATATTTAGTAGAATAAACCACCAGCAAGCAGCCATGGAAAAACAGTAAAGCCTGACCATGGGTCAAACTGAACTGGATCATCTAGATTGATTTTGTACGATATTAAATATTATACTAGTGAGAGATGGGCAGTGTGTTAGACCTCTCATTAAAAAATACTATGTAAGGAAGGGAAACCGAAACTGACTTGGCAGTTTTTGTGTCAGTAAGTAACTAGTTATTTTCTCGTGTGTATTTTCTGTTGTACTAGGAATAAATAAGAAAAAGACAGAACATAGTTGGTTATCCTAGAGTATTGTGCGATTATTTGGAAAAAGAGAGACACAAGGCTCTCAAACCCTTGTGGAAAATGTGACTGTGTTCACTTGTCCTGTCCTGTGTAATTTCAATTCTGTGCAAGTGTGTTTAACTGTGTACTGTCTCTGATTTAGGAACTCTTCCCCAGAGAATTATTCAATAAACTAATTGTTATTCAGTTATGAATCCTATTTTTGTACCAGTTGCTGTCAGTGTTTTGATACCTGAGAAAACTCTCATCTTAAGCCCGCTGCTTCATCTTTAAAGCAGATTTTTACCAAACCACAGTTCACTGGCTCTCCTCTCCTGCCTACCATGTCAAGTGTTCCATTTGCTAAAAGCCATGTTGCAAAAGAATGAAATGATAGAAAGCAGAACTTGGGGAGTAATTAAAGATTTGGGTAAATCTAAAACATTCCTGCAAGTTACAAGAGTCTATTTGTTTTAAAAAAATGATTTCATTTTCGGTGTTGGCTTTTATTTGCAAAACAGACACCTTTTTAACTTTGTTTCCTTTTACCAAATATTTGAAAGCAAAATTGTAATTTAAAGTGAAAATTGTTTTCACTGCCTCCTTTACAAATACTTTAAAACAACAAACCAGGAGAAAACAGAGTGGTAGTTTTGTGAATAAAAGTGACAATAGGAAATGTTTCTTTCCTTAATTAAGACACCTCAGGTGTAAACCACAACCTCTTGCTTCTAGTGTAAATGTTATTTCATTCTCTTCTCAATTAGGATAAAGGTTTATATGGTAGTTAGCTAATTTACTGACTTGTCAGCTTGTAATTAAATACAATCTATTGGAGAATTTTCCAGCTGGAGAACACAATTTTTGGCCTACATTACATAATTTACATTTCTCTGAATTTGACAAATAAAGTATCTAGAAGGCTTGTGGAACTCTTTTTTCCAACAATCAAGAAGTATGCCTATTCTATGCACCAGTTTAATAAGTTTCATTTTTGGTTGACAGAAAACCAAATCCCAAGACAAGCCCAACATTTTTATAACCATATAATGATTTTGTCATACGCTAGATGTTGCCCATAAAGCCCACTGTGTTGTACCCATAACAGATATCATATGTGGACAATACTCCTAGTAGATATGTATCCGTAAAACAAATCAAGATAAAAACAAAGAACAATGGAAACTACTCCTGAGAGATATTCAAAGCTCCTCTAATGTAAGAAACTCATCCTACAAGATAATATAAAATGATATTAAGATATTAAAAGATATATTCCAATCATTTAACACTCCAGCTCAAGTTTCATAAGTGTGTTATATTACAAAAGAGAAAAATAACCATATAATTTTATCGCACTTGGAAAAACAGCTGAGACCAAATTGCAATTGGGAAGTTGGGACTAAATCACAATTGGGACAGGACAACATGTGTCAAAGTACAATTAAAACAAAATCAATGCCAAACTACAACTGAGACAAAACTAGTGCCAGACCACAACTGAGACAAAACCAATGCCAAACCACAACTAAGACAAAGAAACCAATGTTTTCAAAGAAACACATCAAACCATAGGTCAGATCAGAGGATATAATGTGGAGGTGCCGCTGGTGTTACTAATAGTGGAAAAACGAAATTCTAATTAGACCGACAAGACAGAAGTGGCCTTGATAAAACAAGGAAAGGCCCACAAACCAAATTTGACCAGCGGCATGGTGAACAAACAGTAAGAAGGTTAAATGTGGCCTTCAAATGCCGACTGAAACAAAAAACTTGATGGCTGAAATGTGAAGACAATGGCCTACCTCAGTGATACTAGTTGAAGTTCTAGGGTATTAGATAAGCAGAGAAGAGAAAAATTAAAGCGCGCATTTGATCTGCTAAAAAATTAGGGACAAGACAAATTCAGTGTACATTGTTTGATTTTAAAACTATTTACGGGACTAGACAACTTGGGGGTAAGGGATTGGACAAAATATTTTTGTCCCGCACTAAATCACAAGACAACTCTTTGTCCCAAGTATACGTTGTTTAAAATAACAAAATAATCTTTAGTCCACCAAACATCATACCAGATAAGAAGTTGTTCAATACCTTAAAACTTTGTCATATATTGTTTTGTCCTATGTTCTTCTGACAAGTACTTATCTTTTACAAATCAAACGGACCTAAAAACTTTGTATTACGAATATGGTTTAGAATTATTATATTATTATTATTATTATTATTATTATTATTATTATTATTATTATTATTATTATTATTATTATTATTATTATTATTATTATTATTATTATTATGATACAAAAAGACTAAACATTAATTCTTTTTTATAGTAATAAAAGACTCCAAATCCTAATTACATAGGGAAACAAATCATGTTAAAGCAAAGAAATATAAAACTAATCTTAAGAGATATTCTAAGATAAGAAATTAATCCTACAAGATAATATGAGATACTCTAGGATAATATCAAGATATTATAAGCTAATTTCCAATCTTCAGGCACTTAGAACAATAAAACAATTTATTTTTTTTAATTACTATATTGATATTGTTAAGAGTACCAAATTGGATGAGATAAGGCTTGAACATGGATTTATGTGTAGAGACAGTCCTCACCTTACAAGGCGGTTTTGTGGAATTGAGTTAGGCCCAACTCAAAATCCAGTGGGCCACCTATTAGATTTCCGCTATCGGACCACCTATCATTTATATGGACGCACCAAGCTCGATAGTGTTGGGCGTGAGGGGGTGTGTTAAGAGTCCCAAACTGGATGAGAAAAGGCATGGACATCAGGACATAGGTTTATAAGTAGAGGTAGTCCTCACCTTACAAGCCGGTTTTGTAGGGTTGAGTTAGGCCCAACCCAAAATTTTAAGAGATGTTAATGTAAATGATATATTGGATCTTATTTCAAATGTCAAGAATCAAGATAGTAATCCTTACTAATACTTACACAAAACTTTATTTTCATTACATAAGTATGAGGATATATGGAAAACAATCCTATCTAGATTGTCTAAATTACTCTAATATACAACTTCAATATTATGAGATATTGTTCATGTATTCTAATAAGTAATAATGCACTTAACTGCATAGTTATAGGACCTAAAATGATATATGAGATTCAATGTAGGACAATAAATAATAAAAAAAAAGTTAGCTCACATAGAGATGAGAATGTTAAATTGGTTGAGTAGTGTCACAAAGCCAAGAAAAATCAAGAATACAATAATGAGAAAGAAAAACAAATGGGGTATTTGTGTTTTTCTATATAAACTTGTGAAGCGTCTGAACTAGTAAACTCGTAAGAGTTTGAGTTCACCTCATAAACATAATATTTACAAAAATAAAAAAAATAAAAAATGGTAGAAACTCATTTTAGGATGGCTCTACCTGATTCTAACATGAAACAAGATTGAAAGTGAGATAACTCATTTTTCTTATATAGAATTGTAAAATTGAGTAGACTTGATAGTTTGACCCTTGGTTATGTCGACATAAAGCTTATCAGGTGGCTAAAAGGCATCTATCATTTTCCTAACTCTACAAGATCCCTAATATTTGTGTTATAATCAAATGACACCTTTTTAATTATGTTGTTCTTTTCTTTCGGTAAACTTAACTCACCAACTACCTAGTGAGATTATGCATGATAACATTTGAAAACAGGTAATCAACCTTCCTTTCTCTTTTGTGAGACAGTTTTAGAAAATGACATACCTTTAATAGATCATAAAACGCAAGACATGTGGATGTAAGATTATTGTTATTATTGCAGCTGCATAGCTAAGCTGAAGACAATACTCCAGTTCACCGTGCATCTTTTCTGGATACAAATAAAGGAGGGAGATGTCATAATTATTTATCAATGAATAGAAAATAACTTGGTAGATAATGATAGGTAAATTAACTGTGAACTTCTGTCTTACGAACAACTATGCTTGGTAGGAAAATGACAAAGTAGACTTAGATTTTATTTTTGAATTCCTTGTTTCTTGATAGAGTGTCTCTTCGTATTAAATTCTTAGAAAAATATTTCATATCCAATCATATTAATCATGAGAAGCTTGTCCAGGAGCGCGCAAACTTGCATTGGTAAATTGTAATAGACTAATAGTAATATCTTTCTCAAAATAGTGGTAGCTAGTTATGTTTTTAATGGAAAAGGATGAATAAATTCAAACAAATAGTAGACAATAGCTTGCCGTACATTACTGATCCAATTCATACAATATTATACGCCATTATAAACAAAAAGTGAACCTGAAGTATATGAGAAAAATAACAATAATTCCAAATAAACTCTTCTAAAGTTCACCTTAAAACTCTAAGCTAAGTTCACCTACATTGTTCAAAATCTTATAGAACAAACTGTAAATAGAAAGGAAATGAAAGAAAATAATCATAAAATAAGAAAAATAACGCACTATTACTTGATTATCACAATAGAATTCCGAGAACGATTTCAGTATTTCACATGCAAAGATGAAGATAAGAAAAATATAATAAAATAATGAGTTATAGTAGAAATAGAATGAAAAAAATGAAAACCTAGATAGATTTTTGTGGATTCTCGGCCGGAATTTTGATGAGAAGGTGACGAATCAGTGAAGCACCTTGAAGATAGGGCATGGCGGCGAGAAGGAAAAAACGAATCGGTGGGTTGAATTGTGGAGTGATTGACGTTGGGATGCGAGAAGAATGGTGTTTAGCTTTTGGTAAGCAAAGAGGAGTTTGTTATTTGCAGTTAGGGAACGAAAGGGTTCGTTTCTATCCAATCACATGACCAAGATCCTCCGCGTTGTCCAACTACCACTACAACTGTATTCTCAATTTCATTTTCAATAATAAATAAATAAATACCCTCATTGGTAGATATATCGCATAATATAGAGTATGTTTGAATTTGGCTTATTTTTGTGTTTATAAAATAATTAATGTAAATAAATAAAGTTTTATATTGATTCATACATTTATACAAACAAAAATGTTAGTATGTTAGTTTTATAAATTATTTTATTATAAACTATCTAAAAAGTTTATAATAATATATAAAAATTAATTTATTTAAATAAGTTATTTCGTATAAACTCAAAAATTAGTCAATCCAAACAGGGTTATAGTATCCATGAGTTGATATTTGAACTATGAATATTTCATTTATTTATTTTAAAGGTGAAATTCTACGTGTTTGACAAAAATTAAATGATATTTAGTCTCTAAATTTAGGGCGAAAGATGAATGATGCGTAGAAAAATAGCATAATACAATTAAAAAAGTACTTATAAAAATATGATGACTGATATTTTGTCACATGTTTTCTTACACAATAAATACACAAGGTTGTTTGGTAATATTTTTCCTCTTCATCTTCTTTTTCTTTGTTTCTCTACAAATATTTTTCTCATTGACAATTTTTATTGGTACCACACCGTCGTTTACTAGTGACTAATTTATATCAAAGAACCCGTGAAACACATAAGATAGATTTCTCTCTTTCGATCAATTTTTTTTTGTATATGCAAGGATTAGGAATCAAATCTCTGACAATTTACATAAGAGACACAAAATTCTTACCACTTTAAAGTTTAAACAATTCATTATTGATCTAATTGACAATTTTTTGTATATTTTAAAAATTGATCCATAGATTTTGTATTGTTATAAAAAAGAATTGATATCTATCAAATTTTAATCTAATGGTGATTGGCGCTAAACTTGACGTAATTCGTTTCCCCGCAACTACGATCGGGATGGGACTGAAATCACTTAATACCAAAACTAATCTCTGAATCAAATTAAATGGTCTAATTGCCCGATTATTGTTTGTGAAAAAAGTGATAGTTAAGTATTTAAATTATAGTTTATCATAAATGCTTATCCATTTCATTTTTGTTTTTTTAAACCATCAAATAATTAGTTGTTAGATTATTTATTTTTTCTTTTGTTAGGTTCAAACTTCAAACCTTATACTCTTTTAATTCTTAGCTCAAATCATTTTAACAACTTAACCCATTTATAATGCTCTTATATTAGTCTTTAAAAAAATGTTCTTATTTTAGTCTTATACAGTGTTTTAAAAATCAAATCAGACAGGTCGATTAGACCGCGAACCGAAGAGGTGACCGATCTAATTTGAATGTTGGACCGACCATATAGTTAGTTGGTGGGAACCGCTCAAAACCGAAAAAATTGGTGAACCGGCGGTTTCTCCAAACCGCCGATTTGATTGCACGCGCTTTTTTTCCCAGCCAAGAGTCCAAAAATGTTGTTGTTTTGTATTTTTTATTTATTTTTTAAAAAATATAATAAACATAAGAAATAAAAGAGAGCCCAACATTGAAACAACTATGTTTTCTTGGATTTAAATTTATTAGACACTTTATTATTCCGTTTATATTGCAATTAGATTTTGTTTAAAACTTATTTGGGTTTGTATTTTGTACTATTTTATTGTGTGAGGTGACGATGTTTATAATTTGAATTTAAGAACTTATAACATTATGAAATTTTTTAGTTTTTCAAATTTTTAGATGTCATTTCATGAATTTTGTAGAGACCCGATCATCAGGTATGATCGGTTTAATATCTATACAGTTTTATTATAGAGACCGGTTCATTCTATCAATTTATCCGGTTTAATTCAATTTAGTCATGCGGTTCAACCAGGTGACCCAGTGGTACGATCAATAAACCAAATGACCCAGCACCCCACCGGTTCAATGTCATAAGTTTAGACCGCTGAGGGTATTTTTAGCCCTAGAAACAATAATTGTTTGTCCTAAGGACGATCTCACCTATATAAATTTCAAGAAAAGGAAGTTCTTTTTAAAAGCTCTTAATAAGAATAATCAATAAGAAAAGGGAGTGTGTTCTTCTGTAATAGATTTGTGCTATCATTTCTATCCGGACCAAATTATTAAAATCGTAATTTAAAAAGTAAAAATTATATATTTTACGTTTCTAGGTAGTGATTTCGAGTTTAATCGCTCGTAGAATTATTTTCTGGTAAAATCATGATATGAAACGATTTTAAACGATTTAAATCGTAGTAAAATTTCTGAAATCGTGTAAAATCGAGTAAAATCGTTGGTTTTAACTCTTTGAGACGATTTTACCTTCTTTTTTTTTGTGACAATTTTTTTTTTTAAAAGGCTAGTCTTTTGGATGTCACTTTAATGATTTGGTGGGTAATTTGCATAGTTTGATCCAAGTTTATGAATATTACATTTTATTATGGTGATTTAGTATATTTTAGCTTTGAAATTAAGTTAAAATTTAAAATTATTAATGCATTATAGTATTATATAAGTATATATATTCATGTGTATAAAATTAATATTATTTTAATGTATGAGGTAAAATCAGCGATTTTACATTTTGATTTTACCTAGACAAAAAAAGTCAAGATAAAATTTTGATTCTAACAACCTTGATCCAGACAATAGTTCTTCTTCCCTCGCAATCTTTTGGTTTTGGAAAGTTTGTTTCCGTGAGTTTATCTTTTAGTCACCTTCTTCTTATATGAATATGATATATGATGTCTCCGAGTCACCATTTCCTATTATTTCTTCGAGTTACATGAAGGTCTTAAATGTGAACTATATATATATACTTCATCTATACCTCATTTTTTTACTCCACTTTTCTTTCTAATATATCTTTGTTTATTATTTTAGGCTTCCAATTTATGCTTTAAAAAATCAAAATTGACATCAAAGTATTTTATTATTTTATTTTATTTTTGTAAAAAAAAAAAGATTAGAAAGAATTGCTCCAAAAAAAAAGGAATTGAGAAAATAATGGTAGTAAAATATAGAAAAGATTTGGTAAACAGAACAAAAGTAATAAATTTCAAATTAGAGAATAAAAAAATGGGAAAGTCGTGTGAAAAACTACTATAGTAGACAGTAGTTGTATTTTCTACATTGTTAATATAATAGTGGTGAATAATATGGTTATCTCTTTCGAAGGATAAATTGATATATAGTTTTAACACCTTAAATTATCATGTTAAAATAATTACAATAGCAATATTAATTTATTTTTTTTGAAGAAGCTAAATTAATCCACCTAAATTGGCATCAATGAGAATCGAACCTGAGACTTTAAAAGGAGCACACTCTCAGATTCCAAGTCAATATCACCAGACCAATCCTAATGGGTTAGCAATATTGATATATATTATTCATATTAATCAAAATAAATCGGTATGTAAGGCCCAAAAGAAATTTTGCTAGTCTATGGCATGTCTTTAATTAGTTAGATAAGTTTTCAAAAATGTCTTTGCCAAATCTACAAAAAATACTTGTAAGTAATTGAATGTGTGATGTATTAGGGATGAACAGAAAAACCCCGGCTCAACCTAATTCGAAAAAACTGACAAAAAACCCCCCAAAAAATGAGCGGTTTGGATTAGACTACAGATTAGCGGATCTAAAAATTTGATTTGCACATAATTAATTGAATGTGTGACCTATGTTTATCCCTATATATTCAAAAAATACTTGTAAGTAAGCTACACCCATGATTGAATGTGTGACCTATGTTTATCCCTATTGTCTATCATCGCAGTCGTGTCGTGAAATATAAGATCTATTTAACAAAAAAATAATATTAAAGTTGTCAATAATGTACAATTTTTTTTTAAAACTATCTTTCAATTATCGAAATTGTAATCTTTTATTACTTTTCATTTAATTATATTATATTTTTGTGAAAATTTAATTACGCACTTTGAATTTTGAGAAAGGTCTTGTAAAATAGGACGACCAAATTTTGGAAAATATCTTTATATATCGGAATGGAGGTAGTAAAAAAATATTTTTGCTTTCAATTTATAATCTTTTTCATTTGATCCGAATGTTTAAAATGTTACATAAATCCAGCTCAATTGATAGTTGCATGAACATCATAAATCATTGATATATGGAGACCTAAATTTGAATATAAAGTTATTCACTTTATATATTTAATAAAATGGAATCTAACGACTAATCTACTCGACAAATAAAAACAACTTAATTTCTTACAATCTAAATCATTTGTTTATATTTTTTTTTTTATAAGATGTTTATATTTATGTTAATTTTTCTCATTGTTACTTCTTTTAATGGTAGAGCTCGCGATAAAGAAAAATGTTATTGTAGCAAACAGAGAAAATTATTGATTTTTTATTTTATTTTATAACAGGTGTGAAAATAATGTGAAACACATAAAGGTCTATTTCCACCATATTTTCTCTATACACGAAATTTTAAACCTTTAATCCACTAGTTTAAAGGCCCAAAACTTTTACCAATTGATAAAAAAAAAGTAAATTTAAAATAAATAAAACCATAAAATATATATATTTTTTATAAAAAAAAACCTTGTTGCACCACCAGCAAGTAGCAACTATATATACTTTTTTTTTATAATGGCCAGCAACTATATATACTCGCGATTATATATAAATAAATGAATAAATAAATTGGAGAAAAAGAAAAAATAAATCAACAAATATTTATTTCTTATTACATAGAAACTACTTAAGCTGATTTCTAATAAGAAAAAAAAGAGCAGTTTGAAAGGCAAAAACACATGCGTAATATACCCCAAACTTTAAAAAAGAAATAAAAAATAATAATTATGAATTAATCGTACCTAGTAAAAATAAAAGACCAGATCTGTCTCTGTCATGTTTTGTAGCTTCCTCGATCGATGTCTATTATTAACCTGTTCATAATAACCAAACATTTTCAGTTAATCAAGTTCAGCTTAGTTCAAATCACTCAATAGCGGAGAAAGAATAGAATTAAAAGATGAATACAAATTATACTCACAATATATGTTGATTTGGAAGAGAAATGAAGGTGAAAAGTAATCAAGAAGGGTTCTTCCAAATAGGATGATATCATTGATAGATTATAAGTGGAATGGAATAAGAATAATCAAAATCAGCATTATAATTCGAACAGGTGTTGGGTTTATAGAAAGGGTAGGTACTATAAAAACACTAACGTGGTAGAGAGAGAACAAAATATCTAAGGTTTAATGAATATTAAATTAACCATTGGCTACTAATTTATTCCTCCCTCGACCCTCACACAAATTTCTCCATTTAAAAAATGATACTTTCTACCAATCGTTAGTTGGTTCAGTGGTGATTGGCGCTGAACTTGGTAGGGAGGACCACGGTTCGATCCCCCGCAACTGCGATCGGGAAGGGGCTGTAACCACTTGATGCCAGAACTGACCTCCGAACCAAATTCAACTGGTGGTGAAAACTAAAAAAAAAAAAAAAAAATGGTACTTTCTCCACCGGAGGACCTCAGGTCTCATTGATAAGAAATATTCTATTTTGTAGATTTATTATAAAATTAATTTATTTAAACACATATATTTTACAATGAATTTAAAAAACAAAATATTTCTAGTATATAAAATCGGAAGAAGTACGTTGCAAGGATACAAAAATAATACTAGTAAATCGGTCGGGGAGCTAAGAAAATTTGAGTCCCTTACTAGTTAATTTCATTGCCTTATAATTTATCAGTTTTGCCTCCAATTATATTTCTGTTGTTTTCTTGAAAAAAAAGTTAAATATTAATTATATATATATATTTGTCATTTTATATATATTTATATGTTAGTTCAACCATTATAAATTCAATTGGCTAGTTTATTCACTATCAGTTGTTTTTTTTCTCTCAAACAAAGCCTAAGTTTATTTAGCTTATCTTTTTTTGCCATAAGCCATAAAAAAATCTTGTAGACCTGACTGATTTATTTAAGTAAATACGAAAAATAATTTATTTTTTATTACTATTATTATATTAAATTTGTAATTTTGATAAAATTATAAATTTACTAATATTTTTAATAATTTAAATGTATTAGTTGACATTAAAAAATTGACTTATTTAAATATATTATTATAAATTATAATAATTGAAAAAATAAAAATCACATTTGTTTTAAAACTTTTTTTTTCTAAAGTGACATTCATGTATTTTTTTAGTCAGATATTCATGTTGATATGATCTTAAATAAGTAATGGTGTTGACTTGAGACCTTAGAGTTTGCTCCTCTCAACTCTCAAGGTTTTAGGTTTGATTCCTTATGGCATTAATTTCGGTGGACAGTCTATATATACAAAGTAAAAAATTCTGACTTTAAATAGGGCTCCTGCAAGTGGAGGTGAGGTTGGTCCTCTCAGATTAGTTGGTCATTGAGTTCAGATAGTGAGTTTTTTTGAGTAACAAACAAATCTTAAAACATAGTACCGAAGTAATTGAATCCAATGAAAGTAAGTTGTGTGTGAATTTGCACAAAATACCGTAGAAGTTGTCGGAATAGGAAATTTTCAAGACAAAGGTACTAATGGGAGGTTGTTCCTTGCCTTTGTTTTTTATAAGAAAATGAATTAAATTACCAAACCAACTGAGGAAAACTAACTCTTCTTACATCATCTTCTAGTAGAAGTTTCAGAGTAGAAAAAAAACTCAATAAAATAACAATTAAAATCTAAAGAAGTGAGCCCGAAATTTTATAATAGATCAACATATTTATTAGCCTCGCGATACACATGACGGACTGAAGTGCTCCATCCAGAATGGTGGAGAAGATGGTGAAGGAATACATTCAGAGATGAGCCTAAATTTACCATATTGACCAACCCTAGAGAATTCATCTCAAAAACACTAACATTTTTTATATTCAATTTATTTTCCATTTATATTCCAATGCGAAGGGCCCAGAGTTCCGCCCACATAGCAAAGCAGGAACCAAGTCAATTGTAGAAGCCTCAAATGCACTTATCATGAGAGTCTCTGATCAAACCTCCACAAGTAGAATTTCCTGATGGCTTCTTATGAGACCCATCAACATTAACCTTATAGTGATCATGTGGTGGAGGAGTCCAAGACACCTCTATGCTTCGTTTAGATGTATACAAATTAGAATCCACATGAAGGTTGGAGGAGGATGTAGTGAAACTAACTTGGTTTGTTGTCAGAAGAAGAAGTTGATTGTCAATCAAAGACTTCTTATTAAACATCAGGCTATTTCTATCTTTCCAAAGCTCATAAACAGCAACTCCAAATAAGATTTGTCAATTGTCATGTTTCGAACCAATATTAGGAGTTGTGATATTTCAGTCAAGTCAATTATGCAATCCAAGACTAAAGAATTTACTCCAATCATCTTGAACGATGAGATCATTCCAGAACATTTTTACTTCTTCACAATCTCCATGTCAGGGTAATTATCACATATAGGACATAAGTTATATCTCTGGTCATGCATTAATTAGAATTTCATCATGAGCTAATTTCCATAAAAATGCTTTGTACATGTTCCTTGCCTTTGTTGACTTCAATGATTGTATAAGAGATGTATTCTCTCTAATATCATACATTACATAAATAAAATATATTTTAGATTCATTAAAAAATAATATATCTAATTTACTATATATCTAATTTATTATATAGACTAATTTTTTTTTTTTAATAAATCTAATTTTTTTATTTACATATAGGTGGAAGGAAGTTCAAAGAGTGTGCACAACTTGAACTGCTTTTTGAGATAGTGGTAAACCATATGTGCAAGTGGCCAAGTTGAACACAACTCACTAGGAGAACAAGCAAAATACTACTATACGGTAGCAAAAGAACACCATAAGTTGTTACTTTTAATATTATTTTTTTTATCTTCCACGTGCTTTTATTCCCAACAAATATATTTGCTATTGGAAATATTTTAGTTAGTCTAATTGAGTTGCCTTGTCTTTATTTATTATAAAAAAATATCGATATTTGAGATTTCACATGAATAGTCTTAGTTTATTATATCTTTGTTATAAGTGAAGGGTGCATTTTCAAATCAACAAAAGAAGTATATATTACAAAACATTTAAAAACAACTTAGAGCATGTATGAAATGCGACCATCCCCTAAAAGATATATTTGGTATTAGAAGATATTTTTAAGTAATTTTTAGTGTGAGCAATCTGTGGGACGAAGAACAACTATAAGAAAATTATACGAAAGTTAATAATATCTTTGTACTGAAGTCTATTCCGAAAATATCAAGTGCCAACTGGATCCAAATTCTAGAATTTGTTGAAGAGCTTATTGCAAGAACATGAGTTATATTATCTTTTTAGTTAAAGACTATTTCCTATTGATGTATATAATTCAAATAGGCCATTAGAAATGTTAATCATGATCATATTTTATTTTATTTCTTGACAACGTCATGATTCATATGTTAAATTAGTTGAAGTTGGTAGTTTTTTTTTTTTGTTAATTGAAGATTAGTTAGGATTACTTGTTGTGCAAGTAATTCAACTAACTATGTTGGTTATGAAGTTTTGGGTCTAGTTAGTTGATTGTAAGCCCAATGCATAAACGTTATAGATACACAATGTGAATGAGAATGTACATGTGATTCTGTGAAGAATTGTAACCAATTTCATAATTTCCTGTCTTCTTTATCTCTCTAGTTTTGCATTCCTCATGTATGTGCATCAAGTTCTATGCACAAGTTATAACATTTCCTATTTCAGTTGGTTTAATTTTGTAATAAGAGTCATTTTACTTAAGAACAAAAAGCAAAATACTGCTGGAGAGTGGCTTAGACGTCGATGATCGCATATAACTTTATCCATTGTACTCTTCTTTAAAAAAAACTTTATCCATTGTACTTAATATTTGTCACTACAAGAAATGTTACCAAATATTACTCTCAATTGATGTGTCGATAAAAAAAAAACTGTTTACATTTCTGCCAAAACTAAAATCAAAGTCCAAAATTTGCAGTACCAATTCACAACTAATAATCATGCATTTTACCTTGAACACTGTCTTTTTATTCTCCCTTGTTTTGTTACTTTAAAATATAAGATAATTACTCCTGCTTAATACCCCCAATATAACAAAATCATATAACACTAACTTCTTTTTAATGAGTAAGAACTGAATTTGGTACCCCCGAGTTTTACAACACTTCCACACATTGCGCACCAATCATTTTGCGCTAGACCCCGATTGTACCATGTAACACTAACTATTTACAAGCAAACATAGATGTTATGCATCACATTGTGCATTACTTAATACTACATTTTTTTGACATACTGGCACAGAATCACTTTTGTACCGGGCAATCACCAAACCCTATGCCTTTTGCAGTTGGGCAAGATGCTAGTGGACAATGTTCACCACCAGTTCCCCACCAAGTAATACTTCTGTTTTCCAAACTCAGTGAAAAGTAAAGCAGAACAGTCATAAAAGCAACTCCAGTATCAAGTGCTGCTGATAGAACATAGTTATATCTCTGCCACCATTTCTTTCTGTAACGGAACACAAAGAAGTTGAAAACAGTCCCAACGAAAATCCAAGCATTATAGTTTAATACTGTTGCCGGTGGCATCATTGCGGTACCTCCAAGGAGAACTGGAATGTTGATCAAAGGAATCCATGACTGTCTAGGAAATTTTTTATGCAATAGCCAAACAAGTATTGGTCCTATCGCACCTCCAAGGAAAAACCAATTCATTGCAGTGTAGTTTCCTTTAGAACCAAAGATCCTTTTTGGTCCTACTAAACCCCAAATAACCGAAGCATCAAAGAAAACACGGTCACCTGGACATGTCCATGGACTGCCTTCTGGAAGGAGATCATCATGACATATGTTCTCAATAGAGTTTAGCAACCACCATGCTACCCCAATGTTGATGGTTCCAGCGAGCATTGTGCCTATGAACTATGCATGTATGAACAAATTGAAGTATCAGATAACTATGAGTAACTGTTCAAAGTTGTATCTTAGGTGTTATATATCTATTTCTTTTATGTTTTTCTTTAACAAAAAAATCATGGGAAGAGGAGTGGAATCATAATGTACCTGAACTAAGAACATTGATCTTGGAGGGATTTTCATGTAGTGTCCAAGCTTGAAATCACTAAGGAACGAGACCGCTTGTGCCATACTAATGTATCCATAGGTTTTGAAGCATACATTTGCTATTGGTCTTCCAGGGTAAATCAAACCGAAGACATACTCGGTGATGATGTTCAATCCTGGGGTCTGTAGACAGAGCATAATGTCAGTTCAAAGAGGAAATAAATTCAATTAAAATGTACATGATATTTGTCACTATTCTTTTAACTAAAATGAAATTTTAGCACTAAGAGAAATTTACTATTACGCATATAGTAATAGTAAGCAAAATTTTCAAAATCTTAACCTGATTTGTGGTGGCAGTTATGATGCTAATAGGAAGAGTGAATACAAAAGCTATAGCTGCGGAAAAGAGAAGTCCCCACCAAGGCATCTGAATTTGGTCATTGAGAAAGATGCATAATGCCAGAGAAACAGCTAGTGTCACAGCCAGCAAAGCGTAAAACCACCAAGAAGGTATGTCTTTGTATCTTTTCATCAATTTTGTATGTATATCTTCTTTACCCTTAGAAGAAGCACGATACCGCTCCATAATCTCCCTGCATATTTTGTTATACATCAAGCTATAGCAAAAAAAAATACTAATGACATTGCTTATAGCTCTATAAACGTATAAGCTGCAAAGTAAGTTAGTTCCTCGTGATCAACTAAGTCATAGTGTAAACATCTTAAAATGTTGCACATTAACTCTCAAGAGAACTGTGGAAAAAAAAAACCATCTTAATTGTTTCTTTTAATACAATTTTCTTAAGCTACTCTATAAAGCCATAATTTCTAAAGCTATAGCTTATATGAGTGATAGTTTAGAATTCTGAAAATTATCTTTAAATGTCAGATATTCATTGATTTTCACAATATGCTATGCAACTTACATCAAACTTTTGTCCGTGGAAACAATTCGATATTAAAAACATTTATCTTATTAAATTAAGAAATTAAACATCATTTCTAAATAATTTGGATGGCATTATTACCTTCCATAGAAGCAAGCAACATGCGAAAGGGTGGAAGCTATGGTGGCAAATCCAAAGCCATAAGTGAGAGCGAAAAACACACTTAGATGAATTCTACCTTGCTCTTCATACTTTGCAACGTCTAGCTCAAATTTGTCATTAACAATAGCAGATATGTTGTATTTTTGACCTTGAGCAGTGAACAAATGAGAGGAGAAAATGGGAAACGTTTTAGCATTGTAAACATTTAGGCCCCAATATGCAATGGGAATCACAGCATAGATTATTATTGTAAAGCCCACAAAAACATTGACAATGGCAAAGAATGGTGAGATAAGAGGACTGAACAAGAATGAAGCCACTACAGACCAATCAAGTGTAAGGGCACCAATTCCAAGGCCTTTCATTCCTGAGCCCAACTGCTGAGCTGTGACTGACTTGGAGAATACCCAACAGACCCATGATATGGTTGAGAGTGTTGTGAACAAGTATCCTGGGATCACATACCATGAAAAACTGCATACTAGTGCAATAAAGAAAAACTTTGCCCGTGAAATTCGGTGGTCGTCATCTTTCTCATGCAAAGCTCTGCACAACAACAATTTTTACATGTAAGCATGTGTATGCTTCAGAAAATACATACATCAATATACAATCTGCACTGCACACGATGAGGTTAATTTAGTGTGAAATATTTTATTGCCATCACCTCTGTTATAAAATCAATGAGATGTATACTCAAGTAACTGTCATATGCAAATGAATCATCCTTTGAAACCACAGATTATGTGAATTTGGCACAAAAGAGGTAATGTAATGCAATACTAACTTGTAATAAGCCACATAAGCATCATATTCTATCCTATGTGGCACGTTACATGGCACTTACCTTGTCACATAAGTAAGTGTGTTGATGTTAATGGACTTAACATAAAGACCAAATTGGCTTCAGATTAGTTTTTACATTTTTAATGCATTTCCTTGGTTTGGGACTAATGTTACCTACCCTTACACTCTTACACTATTAAGGACTAAAACTATGTTCTACTCTATTTTTCAAAGTCAAATAAAAAAATAAATACATTAAAATATGTCATAAATGAAAAGGGTGGAATGTAATGGATGACTTTAGGTGAAAAAGAGTTCAAATTAAATATGAAAACAATGATCATGGGTTACACAACTCTGATGCCGTGAGGAGCTTGTTACTTGTTAGTGTGGACAGAGCCATTAAGTTGTTTCCACTTGCAGTCAAGCTGAGTAATAGAGTATTCCTCCGGTCCTATATATAAGAGAAGTTTTACTTTTTAGGTTCATTGTGAAATGAATATATCGAAACAAATAATTGTCTAGATACATTCATTTCACAATGAACCTAAAAGATAAAACTTCTATTATGTGTAGGACGCGAGTAATAGGGACTTTAATAACTTATGGACCACAGATTATTTGCCGTATGAAAACAAGCTGGAATGTTTGACATCAACGTTGGTTCTGGCTAGCTAGTACTCTAACATTGAAGTCAACTGTGTGTGGAAGTGATAAGCATATGGGCCAGCTCAGTGTTCTTATTTCCACAAATACACATCCATTAATTAATACTACTACATCTCTTCTCTTAGCCCTCAATATATGCCTAGATACAAGGAGAATAATTAAGATCGGTTCCACTATGTCAATAGACTAATTTTCTTGATTAATAGTATTTTCTTATACCCTCAATAATGCATGATTATCTCTATTTCAACTCAATGACTTTCTACGTACTGAAACGATATTGTGGGCAAAAGTTATTATGCATAAGCCTGATATTTATGCACGGTGCATAAGTCAATATCCACCCTCAGATCCAAACAACACGTGTAATAATTATAACTGAAAAACTTTGTATTTTTGTTTGCTCAATTTCGGCCACATTTTATATGCGATTCGATCACCGATTTCGAAAACTAATACCTAATTCATTCATAAAATCGAACGACGATCAAACCGGTATAAAGAACGTCGAGTTTCATTGATTATTGAGGGAGAACGAACCGGGTCGACGAACCGGGTCGTCGCGACCCGTTTATGCAGAAAATGGGTGAGGAAGATTATGAACAGTGACGCGCCTCCTCGCCCACTCTCACTGGCGGCGCGTGGGGGCGCGTGCAGTGCCTAGGTGAACTCCAAATTTTTTTATTTTTTTTACAAAATAATAGGAAATAATTTTCTGGGAATTTTGGGACCAGTTAGGTATTTTTATGAGACCTGGAACTATTTTTAGTTAATTAAATGAGGTAAATATGCTTTTATAAATATCAGATATTAATAAAATTTTCCCAAAATTTTATTTAGGGTATTTTGAATTATTTGGAACGGTTGGGGATACCTCACTCTCTCTGGTTTTATATCGTGTTAAAAATTTAAATTTATGACCATTATTATAGTTAAATGAGCATTAGTGCCAATATGTTATACACTGAAACCATTTGTATAGTTAAATGGTTTCATACTATTATACACTGAAACCATTAGTCTAATTAAAAGGTTTCATAGCGTTATATAATGAAATAATTATTCTAGTTAAATGGTTTCATAGCGTTATACACTGAAACCATTAATCTTTTTATTTGGTTTCAAGATGTTATACACTGAAACCATTTGTCTAGTTAAATGGTTTCATACTATTATACACTTATACCATTATTCTAGTTAAATGGTTTCATAGCGTTATACACTGAAATCATTAGTCTTGTTATTTGGTTTCAAGATGTTATATACTGAAACCATAAGTCTAACTAAATGGTTTCATGGCGTTATACACTGAAACCATTATTCTAGTTAAATGGTTTCATAGCGTTATACACTGAAACCATTAGTCTTGTTATTTGGTTTCAATATGTTATACACTGAAACCATTAGTCTAGCTAAATGGTTTCATGGCGTTATACACTGAAACTATTATTTGGGATAAATGGTTTCATATGGGCATTAGTGTCAATATGTTATACACTGAAACCATTGTTATTCAGTAAAACATCACATAACCATTTTACAAAACCATGCTACATAAAGCAAAAAATCATATAAAGCAATTAGGGTTAGTTTAGTTGAGAAAAATTTGGATAGTATGCATGAGATATTGGATTCGATCATTTTTTTATTGTAAATAAAAAAATCCATATATATATATATATATATATATATATATATATATATATATATATATATATATGTAATTAATGTATGAAATTTTATTTATGTTGTGATTATGATTGATAAAACTTAAAATTAAATTGTATGTTTGACAAGTATGCTTTATATATACATGAACCATTAGTTATTATGTTGGGTTTCGAGGGGGTGTATGACGAAAATTAATTAAAAATTGATTCTTATAATATATACTTCAAAGGAACAAAAATTATTATTCAATTGGAAACGGGGGGCGCGTTAGAAATTAGGGTGGGGGTGCGCTAGAAGTTTGGAGGAGGGAAAAAAATTGGGGGGCGCGCTAGAAATTTGGGGAGAAAATGAGAAAAAATTGGGGGGGTGCGCTAAGCAAATGGGGGTGCGCAAGTAATAGGGTAGTATATGGGGGGCGCGCGAAGTAACTAGGGGGTGCACTAAGCAACTGTAAGAGTGATTATTTTAAGGTGGACTTTGAGTGGAGTGTATAACAAAATAAGAGGAGTGCAAATAGGAAGTTTATGTACGGTGCATAAGCCCATGCTTATGCACCATAATCAAACCCGATATTGTGATACATACTGAGTATAGATAAGACAAACTTACACGTCATTGATATAGACAAAACATTTGAATCAATTAACAATTAATCATAAATAAAATAGAAAATCACAACCTATTATTTCTTTCCCTCTTAATTGTACTTCAATTCATATTATTGATTGATATTTTGTAAGCTTTGAACAATAGAATATTCCTTCTTTTTTAATTTTTTTTTGAAATTGAACAATTACTAATTATTATTTTTTTACTAAAAAGTCTAACGGTGAAACTTATAAACACTAAGTGTTGAGAAAATGAGAAGTAAGAAATTACAAGATAAAACTCGTGCATATGAGTTTGTCAAATGAAGAATATAATATTCTATTAAAGGTTAAACAGTTGTATATACGACTAATCAGTGTAACCGATTTTAGTTTATAGATGTGCAAAATGATGTCCATAGTCATGAATGTGTTAAAATTAATATCGATGTCTTCTGCTTGCAGTTTTTAGACACAATGAACAAACAAGACAAATTCGATAACCAATATAATAATAGAAAAATATATTCCATAGCTAACTAACAAAAAATACATTCATAGATTTTTTATTTTTTAGAGTTTTGATTTGACATTCAAGGAATAAAAAATAAAATAATTATTAAAAAATGAAATAATTTTTTGCTCATTCTTTTATGGGCGTACCGGAAAAGTGACACTTGAACAAGGGTGCTGGGCCACCACATATGGGCCGGCTCCACTACATACTTCCTCAGTAATCCAGCCCATCCGTATCCCAGAACCTGCAAATACACAATTTGTCGATTATTACAATGTATTTACAATTTAAATTTATTTATTTTTTGACGATCACAATTTAATTTTTTATAACCAATTTATTTACACAAATTAATTACGAGCAGCAGGCGCTCCAATTGTTAAATATGGATGAATGAGTCCTCCAAGGATAGTGGATGTTTGATTGTAGTAATAAGAAAGTGAGTCAATCATTACATGAGAATGAAAAGGACTCAGCACCAACTATAATGATAACAAAAGATGGTGGTACAAACAAAGTTCAATTTATCTTTTTTTTTTTTTTTTTTATAAACAACTTATTTGCAATTTATAATTAACGTTTAAATATAAATATTTACATAAGTTAATTTTATAGTAAAAATTTAAAATAAAGATAAGTTGTTTCTAAATTACTAGTTGAGTAGCCAAACAGAGTACAAAAATTTGGATTCAGTGCAGTTGGAGAGATCGAACGGTGATAATTAATAACTCAATAAATAAATAAAAATGTATAAAGCAAATCTAACGGCTGAGATCATCTGCGATCACTAAACAGAGTAGTATCAATTTTAGCGGTGAAAAAGGAAAAGTGCGTGAAGTGTGAAGAAAGAAATCTGACCTGAGTAGTAATAATGAGAATCCAAGCAGCATGAAACGAAATACTCCGTCCATAAAACGCTTTAATAATATTCACAATCCCAACCGCATAAGGCGACCCGGATCCGAAAGCACTTCCAGCATTAGCAAAAATAGTAATCAACACATGTTCCTTCATATTAAACGGACCCGGGTTCAACGACATCATTTTCGACCCGAACCGAAACTTTCTGGACGGTAAAACCGCTGCCATGAAATGACCGATAGGTAGTGTAGCTACTTGAACGGAGATGAGAGTAATGATAAGCGGTTCTGTTCGGTAAGCGAAGAATTGATTGAGAAATGATAAGAGTGAACATGAAATGAGACCTAAGAACCACATACGGAAAGTCCATACGGGTTGAGTCGGGTCATCGGTGTTTGTTACGGTTAAACGAACTTGTTCAATGGGGGATATTTCTTCTTCATCTAACTCTACTTTTTCTGTTGCGGTTGTTGCTATCTCTGTATCGAAAGTGTTCATTCTGTTGGAGAAAAAGTGATGAGAGAGAGGATTTTGTTACTACTGCTATAATATAACTACATTGGATTTGGAAGTGAGGAAGGGATTATATAGTTGTAGTATAAGCTTATGCGGTTGTTGGATGGATACTCCATGCTGCTATTAAATTGGATACTTTTTGATTCCTTATTGTGAGCTTTTATTGGTGTTTAGACTTTTTGGTAGGATTATTTAATTTTGAAAAATTACTCATTTGACCTTTTTTTAGTGTATTTTTTGGGTATGGACAGTTGTGTGGGCCAAAGTATTTAAAATGCTAGGATTTTAAAATTTAAAGTTAACTTGTGTCATAAAAACATAAAAAAAAATAATAATTAAAGTTAACTACTACAATAACGTGCAATTATAGATATATAATTGAGTTATTTTGATAAGCACATGTAATAGGTTACTTTGTTACTTGTTAGGAAGATGATATTACTATTAGTTGTTACTCTGTGTGGTTAATGTATTAAAAATGTTAAATTTATTGTTTACAATAGTGATAGGGGGAGTATATTTATTTTATTTTTTTGCAATTTTTCAACTTATTCATTGTAATATAGTTTTTTATAGAAACACTTCACTTTTCGTAAAATATTGGAATACACTGCGAGAATCACACGCGTTAAGTATTTAGAAAAAAATGCTTTTAGATTGAAAATTTGTGAGTTTCTCTTTGAGCAAATTTTAACTCTGACTCTTGAATTTCTTACGCTTAGTTTAAATTATTTGAACTATTTCAATTTCCTTAAATGATACTAGTATGATATGTTAACACCAGATATTGAATTGTGTACCGTGTATGAATCCATACCATTAAGCCATTTATTTAAGGACCAATAGTGATTTTGTCATCAAGTGTTTTATCCCTTGCAATATCTATTATGGTATGCTCTATCATATTGTGGCTTTTAAAAAATGCTACTAGTGTACTATCAAACAAAAAGATAAGGTAATAAGAATACTGAAAATTTTATGCAGCCTGCAAAGGATGAATAATCCCAAAGCAGATATAGTTGTATTATTATTCATTAGCATTTTGATTTTACCAGTTTGTTTATAGTCTCACATAGCTATCCACGTTACATGACGCTGGCAAAATATAGTGGGAATTATATGTCAAGTTGCTTATTTAATTTAGCTGTCACATGTAAATGCATGACTAAATTGCATTCTTTCTCCCATCCCACCCACAGTTTCAAATTCAATGGAGCGACGCCTTTTGAGAATATTGCACCACGGTGGTCTTCTAGTATGAATGGATCACTATGCCACACTACTTTATCGACTCCAATAAAACCACCCGGCTGCTCCCTGTGAGCGTAGTTTAGTTGGCAGAGATATTACATAAAATATGTGAAAATCGAGGTTTGAATTTTGATACTTTTACTATTTATCTTAAGGTGAAATTTTAGCTAATAAACTACTTAACGAAAAAACAAATCAATTAACGGCGCGGTTCAATGTAACGTGGACAGCTGCACAATTTCTTGATAATCTCCAAACAACTTTATTTATTGTTACTTTAGGGTCCGTTTGAAACGAAAGAAAGAAAGATGAAGGAAAGAAAATTACAGAATTCGATGAATGTACTTAGACTAAAGTTAATCTAAATTAATTCGTCGGCCCTAGGGGAGTTTACTCAACCCATTCCCCAATCTTCTGCACTACTCAAGTAAGTGTGTGACTCCGTATAAGAACCTCTTTTCCTATTGAAAATTCTATCTACAAAAGGAGGTCAGCGGAAAATACTCAAGTTGCTCTCACTGACACTAGACATCAAAAAAGAGTTCGACTCAACATTTTATTTATGTCCTAGTTTTTGGCATCAATGCACCAACCTCTTGCAAGACCCGATCAGAAACAACCCAAGAGGAATTAGAAGAGTGGGTTAAACCCATTTTTCCAATGTATTAAAAATTCCAATGGTTTTTGCTACTATAACCTTCCCAACCACGGTTTTTTTTTTCTTTTTTGATAGGTGGCTCAAAATGATACTTCTTACAATTTTTTATTACAAACTAAACTTATAAGATAATTTATGCTAGAGCTTGATGCGGTCCAATAGACCATACACCGGTGGTAATAATAAATAAAAAAAATTATTATTATTGTTTGATTTTAAATATGAATAGTTAAGTCTCACACCGAATTTGAATGAAAATAATATTAAATTTATAAGAGAAATTATCCAAACATATACTTAATCCGGTAAGATTTTGGGTATATTTTCTTCTAAAGAATTGATTATATTTTTCTTCCAACACTCCTTGAGACCAGCTTTTCAGCAAACAATAAATTTTTATTAGTTGTCTGTAAATAAATTTTTAAAGTGATGGTGCTTATCGATTGCACTCAACATAATAACCCAAATATCTATGTGACTTTGATTTTTTATCCCCTAAAGAAAGAGTGAAAGACTTAGATTGATAGTAATATTACTAAAAAAATGTCCGAAAGCTAATTGTGCCACACTCACCCTCTTTGATCGGCGAGTGTTGTATGGCTATCAAGACATATAGTTGACATAATTATCCTAAAATTAATAGGATTTGTTCCTCTTCTTAAAATAACGTGAGAAAAACTACTACTAAAAATGAGGTGCATGACTTCTAGTGAGGAAAAATATGCCAATGACTCGTGAGAAAGGTAAACGCAAAGAGTATGAGTATCCAACATTTCCACAAGCCTGGGACCGCCATGAACATGGAGTGTGTCTGTGATTTTCGACTTTTCTTGTTTACAATTCTTTTGAAATATTAAAATAATTAAGGTCAGCTGTCAGTCCTGTACAAGTGTGAGGTGAGCTATGCAGTCATCTAGGTATAAGCGGATCAGAAAAATCCAATAAAACTGATAATTCAAACCAATCCAAACCAAAAAAAACTGACTTTTATGATTCGGATCAAAAACCGAGCCGAACCAATTAAAAATCGAAGTGGTTTAGTTCAGTTCTCGGATCCAATTTTCAGATCCAATGGACAAATCGAACCAAAACAATATATAATATATACATTAATTTTTTTTTGGCTGCTCATATCTATCAAAAACTACAACTGGCCCGACTACTTTTAAAAAATAAAATAAAATCTGTTTCACTTAGAAACTCTAATTTAAAAACGCAAACTTAGAAACATTCATAGTCACAAACGCAAACTCAGAAACGTTGCTCCCACTCTCATCCTCAAGCTGCTCTCGATACTACGCAATCAACACTGAGCGTCACAATGCTGCTCTTAGAACGGTAACTTCTCAAGCGTTGTTTTGATTTTATTTTATTTTTCGATTTAAGTGGAAATAGACTTAAAGTTTTATTTTGATTGCACTTTATCATTTGAAGAACATATGAACTTAATTTCAGTATGGTTGTATTTTGTATTTGATGAACTTATAAACTTAATTTCAATATGGAAGTATTATATTTAATGAACTTCTTTGATAAACTTAATCGAAAAGAACTATATATTTTATTTGTTTTCAATATGATTCTATTATGTATATGTATTTGATGAACTTATGGAAAAAAATTGTATTTTGTATTTGATGAGCTTATAGGAAAAAATAGTAGCATGAAATACATCGAAAAAAATCGATTAAAGTATCTGAACCAAACCGACGGGACCGACGGGTTTGGTTCGGATTCATTCTTGAAAAATGCTAAAAACCAAATCAAACCGAACCAATTGATAATTCATTGGTTCGGATATCGGATTCACTCAAAACCGATCTAAATCGATCCAATTACACTACTTCATGCCTCTATTTTTTGGGGCCTAACAAAAAAATAAAGAGATTAAGTTAAAAAAATAAAAATATAAAAATAGTAGTAAACAATTTACACTGTATCAAATATGGCATCAATCTTTAGATGTTCATTTTAAACAAATATCACAACACAGTCGAAAAGTGGTTGTGGTGCTCAGACTGAGACACACAACGCACATAATCATATTTCAATTGTTTTTTTTTTTTACGGAATATTTCAATTGTTTATTTAAGTCCCGTTTGGATTTAAATATTTGGTTTAATTCAAAAAATTTCAATGACAAAAATTACCTTTTATATGTTATTTTCACATAAATTATCTTTAAAATTTTATAATGATACATAAAAATTTATTTATTTGCATAAGTTGTTTCGAATAAACTCAAAAATAAACCAATTTTAATGGCCTTTAGACACATAAAAATTAAAATCTTATATTATATACACTCACTTTGGTCACTATTATAAACAAATAAAATTACATTTTAGGTTCATTAAGAAATATTATATTTGGTATATTTTTCCATAAATCTAAATATGATTTTTTATTTATTTATAATAGAGACAGGATGGAGGGGAGTATGTATGAGTGTAGTCTAATTTCAAACAGTCATGAGATAGAGACTAAAAACAAAAATAAAAATATTAACGCTTGAATTACTATTTTAATCTTTATAAGTGTAATTCATTGTGATACTTGTTCATAAATGTATCAAAATTGTAAATATATTTATAAATGTATCTTTTATTAGCTATTTTGATCCTCAAATTTTTTAGATAGTCAATTTAAATTTAAAATAAGTTTTTTATTGGTCTATTTAGTTCGTAAAATTACTATAAAAAAGACTCTGAAGATGTATTTATAATTTTAACATATTTAGAAAATTGTAAAATAATGTGAAGACTTACACTTTTAGACACTAAAATGATGGTTTGTTTTTGTACCAAATTTTTTTTAAAAAAATGGTGGCTTACCAAAATATTTACGTTTACATATATTAAAATTTAAAAGCAAAGGAGCAGAGGAAAAAATTACAAGAACAAACTATAACAAACTAAGAGATAATACTTTAAACTTTTAATTTTCATTTTTAACTATTGAATAATGAATTTAATTTCTATGTTAACCTAAAACATTCCTTTCTATATTCTTTTCTAGCATTCTTTAAAAAAAAAATTAAAGAAATGAACAAGTTGATGATAAGATGCATTCTAGTTACCGATTGACAAGCGGAAGGATTTAATGTCCTTATGAATAAAGCGGTGGCCGATGGCAGCTTCATGGGGTATAAAGTGGGAAGGAAGGAAGAGCTTACAATATCGCATTTGCAATTCGCAGATGATACACTGATAGTGTGTAAGAGGAGTTGGGCAAATATCTTCGCGATGAAGGCAATCCTTCAACTTTTTGAACTTATTTCTGGCCTAAAAGTAAACTTCCACAACAGCACTTTGGTTGGCATAAATGTGAAAGCGTCATGGCTGAAGGATGCAGCGCATGTTTTGCATTGCAAGGTTGGTAGTCTCTCAGTTAACTATTTGGGGTTTCCTTTAGGAGCGGATTCTAAGAGGACTCGCACATGGGATGCGGTGATAGAATCCATTCGCAAAAGGCTTTCATCTTGGAAGAGTCGCTCATTATCTATTGGAGGTAGGCTTGTGCTTTTGAAATATGTCATGTCTGCTTTGCCCATCTACTTCCTATCTTTCTTCAAGGCACCACCAGGTATTATCTCTCTCATTGAATCTCTATTTAAAAATTTTCTTGGGGGGGGGGGGGGGGGGGGGAGTAGAGAAGCGAGAAAAGTTCATTGGGTCAAATGGGAGAAGATTTGTAGGCCTAAAGAGATGGGGGGGCTAGGAATTAGAGACTTAAGATTCTTTAATATAGCTCATTTAGGAAAGTGGTGGTGGAGAATCAGGAATGAACAAGAATCTCTATGGGTATTAGTTCTCAAATGTAAGTATGGTGAGCTGTTGAATGAAAGAGAAAACCATAGTTCTCTTTGGTGTAGGGATCTTCTTTCAATAGTGAGACTTCCGGGTCGGGGAGGGATTAGTTGGTTTGAGGATCGGTTGAGGAAGAAGGTAGGTAATGGTAGAGAAACATCTTTTTGGAGAGACCCTTGGATTGATGGAGATAGCTTGTATAATCTTTTTGGAAGGCTGTTCGATTTAGCCTTGGATAAAGAAGAAAGAGTGTCTGATATGTTAATTGAGGTGAACGGTGAAAAAGTTATAAATTGGCGGTGGAGGAGAAGGCTATTTCGGTGGGAGGAGGAGTTGGCGGAGGTATGTCAAGGATTGGTGCTTGGGATTGCGAGATCAGAGGGAGATAAGGACTGTTGGAAGTGGGGTGACTCCGTATATTCGGTTAGAGAAGCATATCATTGTTTAACTTCTGTAGAGCTGGATGATATTGGTTGGCACCTTGATGTTTGGAATGCCTTAATCCCATCAAAAATTTCGATTTTGGTTTGGAGGCTCTTCCTTAATAGACTCCCTACCAAAGAGAATCTTCGGAAGAGAAACATAAAGATTAACTCGTCTTATTTATGTGTAGGTGGATGTGGAGAATTAGAAACTGAAACTCACTTATTTTTCTACTGTCCTACTTTATCTTCTGTGTGGAGAGAGATTGTGAGATGGCTTGGAGTCCCGATAGCTCTAGGGGCAGGAGGCCATGAACACCTTATCATCTTTAAAGGTTTAGTAGGTGGAAATTCAAAAGTTAAGGAGAAGTTGGGGGTGATTTGGATGTCAACTATTTATTGCATTTGGAAGGTGAGAAATGCTATAATTTTTAAACTTGAAGGGTTCGAATGGGAGAAGTTAGCCGATGAGACTAAAGTTTTTTCTTGGAGAATTCTCAAATTTAGATCCAAAGACTTTAGCTTTTCTCTTAATGATTGGCTATTAAACCCGCTCGCGTGCTTGGGAGTGTTAAATAACGTGTAGAATACTTTTTCGATGCTATTTGTTGTGCAAGTTTTTGTGCTCTACTTTCTGCATCATCTCTGCTTATGTGTTCACTTTGGTCTCTATTAATGCTGCTCTTTTTGTTGGAGGTGCTTTGATTAGCTTTGTTTTGGTCGATTTCATCATCCTGGCTCGGTTGGCATTAATGCAGATTCTGACTCTAATCAGTTTCTCTACTATCCAATGTCTTTTATGTGGCTAGGAACGAAGTCCTGAGACAAGGCTAAGCTTGGTATCTTCTTACTGCTGCAGTGGTGTGCTACTCACAGAGACACAATAACTGGTTTATTGGCAGGGAGTTAAGTAGTGGTCTATTAGTCTTAAAGCTTGATTGGATGCTTTCTACTGTTTTTGGAGTTTTAAACTTTTGGAGTGGTGTAGTTTTGTGCCTTGTAATGGAGTTGTTGCTTTATTAGTTTGATTCTTGCAGCTTCTGTTATTTCAGTGTACACTGACTTTTGTATTGATTTTGGGCATGTCTTATGCCAAATTAATACTAATCTCTTTTGCTTGTGCAAAAAAAAGTTACCGATTGACAAGTTGTGGAGTTGAAAAAACTAGTTGTGAGGTATAAAAATAGTTGCCAATTTTTATCAAAAGCCCGTATATGCAAGATCGTTGTTTCTATCTAAGGCCTGGCCTGCCATATATTTTGGTGAAGATATCTATCACCACAATACACACAATTTGCTTTTCTCACCTCCATGTTCTTGAAAGCTTCTGTCAAGATTTATTGATCCGAACGGAGAGAAAAAATTATTTATTTTCCTTCTTTTTCTTCCGAGTTTTTTCATTTAGCTGTGGGACAAAATAGTGTTTTTTCTTGTCCATATTGGTAAATTTGGAGGGGCGTCAATTTTAAGAAAAATAGTAAAAGGGTAAAAACAATACAGTGATTTCACGAATTTGTAAACTTCCAAAAGTGTGTTTTTGATGGAGGAATAAGAAATTTTAGAAGATTTAAAATTCTAAGCAATTCAAATAATACTAATTAAATTACCTTTATTCCTAAATGTATGCGTTTGATAGAGTAGTAGAAAAGTTCATTGTGAACATTTTTGGGTCACTTTTTTAAATTTGAAATGTTTTGGGTCAAATGTAAAATTTTAGAATTAGGGATTAATTTGCAATTTTCAAAATTTTAAAGGACCGATTTTGAAAAAAAAAACAGGAGGCAATTTTTAATTTTTGAAAAAATCAAAAGGTTTATATTATATGTATCAATTTGAAAATTTTGAAATATATGAAGAATTTTTTTCTTCAATTTCCTAGTTTTTAGATGCCATTTAAAATTTCTTAATTTTTATTTTTGAAAATAAAGACTGCATAAGCCCAAAGTAGGGGACTAAGCACGGAGTATCAACTCCGAAGTCCAAATAGATCGGCAAAATAAAAATCCCTAATAAGATCAAGACAAATATCAAAAATATTTAGGTTGTCTTTGAACTCAAAAATAAAATTGTTAGACCATCAACACAAAATCAGAACCATTTATATTATTATTCATTTTTTTAGAAGAACTATCAATATTATCTAATAACAATACACTGTCCTACTTTCAAAAAAAACAAATACACTGTCAAAAAAAATCTAATAAAAATATACAAATTTAAATAGTATAAAATTAAAATAACATCTTTTATAAGCTAAAAATATCAAACATACACAAAAATAAAAGTTACCCAATATTAACAATAACAACTTGCTGGTTGATTAAAAATTTAAAATAAGTTTGCAAAAAATAAAAAGAAAATATAAGTGCATTCTATTATTTGGTAAAAAAAACAAATTAACTTTTAAAGGAAAAGAACAACCTTTGAAGTACATATGTAAATTTAACATGTATCAAATACAATCAAATACATCAATCATCAATCAATTAATCAATCAATCATCAAATCAAATCATCAATCATCAAATACAATATAAGAAAACTGTTGTACTTGGAAAGGATAAAATTGCCCATGTTTAATATGCTGACACTTGGCAAAAATGAGGGTATTTGATGTCCAAAATTTATCTAACTGAACTAAACTCATCCTCAACCGAGCCGTTTTTCAAAGTAACCAAGCCATTTAAATGTCTGTGAGACAAACTTCACTTTTTACATGAGCCATAGTTTGTTTTGAACTAAGCTATTTAGATTTAAATTGAACACTTTTGCATTAAGTTGAATATTTAAATAATAAACATTTGCTGTCAAAAAAACAAAAAAGGGCCCACCGTCCTTTTGTCATGAAATTCAAATTCAAAATTTTCCCACTCTTTAATAATTTAAGTTTCATTATATACACCTTTAAAATTTCATTCACTCACTACTTTCTTAGATTTTAGTTTTTCTTTCTCTCTACTCTTCTTCCTTTCTCTATTCATCCTTAACTACATTTTCTCTAATAATTTTACTTTTGTATTCTGCAGAAAAATTAAAAGGTATTCTCTAAGAAGAACAACAACAAAAGAAAAAACTCAAATATGAAGTTTATGATCAAACCCAGGTATGAAGATTATGAACAAATGCACTTTTCTATACTCAATGATAATATCATTTCACTTTTCATCTAACTTTTTTCGTTTCCCTATTTTTCTAATCTTCATGATCTATAGTCTCTTCCGATAAGTAAATAAATAATATGTTATTTTCTATATGTAATGAAGTAATGAGAAAAGAAGATGAAATACCGCGAAATCAAACTCATTATTCTTTATTCATGGAAAAGTTAGAACAACATCAAGGTATGAAAAATAATTATAAGCTTTTTTAAATCAATTATTTCATTACAAATATAAGTAACTTCTAACTTCTTATGTTTATGTTTATATGCAGGTTAAAAATATACAAATATGAGAAAAGGCAAATGATCTAACATACAATATTCTACTTTTTTTTTTATTATTTTTACTTTGACATGTAGTTTTGAGAACTATCTTCTTTTTTCTATTTTTTTTATAACAGTAATGAGGATGTAGATCTGGCAACGCAAAAAAAAATACGAAAAAAAAAAATCTAGCACAAAAAAGAACAGAAACATGAACAAACACAAAACTCAGAAATATTCTTGATAAATAGCATATATAAACAAAGTCCAATTTAATCAAATAAACTGGAAAAAAAAACCCAGAAAACAACATTAATATGCTTCAAACACAAATACAAACAAATTAAATATTCAAATAAAGCTGAGAAAATACAAACGGACGCTACAAGAAAAATGAAGTTTCAAAATCTAAACTATACTTTTGTTGATACATGTGTAAGAGAAGGGAAGAAGACAAGTAACATATTTACAAAAAAAAAAAAAATAGATCTACACTGTGTATATAAAAAAAAGTTGAAACTAAATTTAAAAATGAAAATTTGAAAATCGAAATAAGCATATGAACAGATCTAAACTATATTATTGTTGTTACATAGAAGGGAAGAAAACAAGGAGTAACATTTTTTACAAAAATAAATAAATTATTCTAATGAAAAATACCAGCTCTGTATTCACAAGGTATGGAAGAAAACACGAAATATAGAGATTTCATTTTCCGGTACGGTGGCTGAAACTTCCGGCACGGTGGTTACCGACAAAATTAGTAAATCTTGATTTTTACTTTGTGAGTTTTGTAGAGAAGATGGTTGGGAGCCTTTTTATGATGATGATTTCTTTGAAGGTGGTGGAGATCTAGACGAAAAGGAGGTGGGTCAAAAGAGTATAACACAGAAAGGAGAAAAACATGTGGAAGACAAATAATTTAGAATGAGTAGTTCTAATAATATGGCTTTGGTGCACAAAGTGGCCGGAGGAATGGTGGAGGTTGGCAGCGGCGGCTAGGGTTTATTAGAGAAGGAGAGAGTTTCTCAAAGAAATGTCAAGTGAAGAAAGAGAAAAATAGTTGTAAAATAAAAAACTAATTGGTGTTTCAAGTTAAAAAAGGAAAGAAAAAAAAAAACACGGGAGAAAGAGATGGTAGGGTGAGTAGTAATTTAGGTGAGAGAGTAATAAAAGTGACAAGTGAATGAGTGATGGAGACTTTTTGCAGGCACATGAGGTGTGTGATAATTGTTATCACGTGGGAGAGATGCAAAGGCTAACTCATTGGCCCCAACAAAAAACATAAATCTTCCATAATAATGTCATTATATGTTTTTATAGTGAAGAAAATATTGTTATAAATTTTTTCAACATGAGATTTAGAAAATTACGGTATTTGTCTAGAAATAAATGATTTAATTTTTGAATGTGTATTATTTATATGATCCACTTAGATCATATTTTTCTACTAATGTATATATATATAAATATTAGCATATAATATGTTGTTTGCTTAAAACTAATAACAATTATTGTGTGAAATATACATGTTGTTTGCTTAAAATACCTGTAACGTGTAAAATACACATGAGACAAATTATGCTACTGATTTATAAAATTGATAACAATTTCAAAATAATAGTTGTATGTATTAAATATTGACTTTAGTAAAAAAGTGGATTCAGTAAAAAAAAAAAAAATCCATTTCTTATCCTAAAATTTCACAATTGTTTAATTTTAGACCTCTAAATTTTAATTTCTTAATTTTAACCCTTTAAATTTTATAATTGCTCAAATATTACGGAAAATATTTAATTATAATGTACTAAATAAATTATACAATAACAAAATATACCATCATATATGGCCATATGGGACAAATTAAAATAGAGGAACTAAAATTTCAATTTTTTTAAAATAGAGAAACTAAAATTGCAATTAAACTTAAAAAATCAATAGCATCATCTTTATTCGTTGAAGTGGTGGTGTCTTGCGGACAGAGAAGAAAGAAATTGGATTTACCTGATTGATGAGTGATGAGGAAGAGTGAAGTCAAAAAAAAAAAAAAAATTGTTATTTGAGAGTGATAGAAGAGAGATCACAGGGAAACGATTTACCCTTTACCTCCTAATGAACATATGAAAAGACATTGCATTGGTACTAGGGGAGTGAAAAAAATTAAAGACTCTACACTCTGCATGTGCTAAGGCATTTGTTTTTTCTAAAATAAAGTATTTAAATGATAACAAGTCTATGTACCATTAAGAAGTCTATGACAACTTTTTTTTTTGACAGATGTCTATGACAACTAAGAGGTAATGGTAGAAGAAAAAAAAGGAGTTTCGTAAAAAAATATAAAGAGATGTGAAAGAAAATTGTACATATAAGTTGAAAGATTGGAAAAATTAAAAGGAGGATTTATTTAGAAATAGAATTAAATATTAGGGATATATTAAAAATACTCTTTAAAAGGTTGTGAAAATAATACATGGGACAAATTATGCAACTAATTCATAAATGAAGACAGATTCATTCACTCCAAAAATAAGTGTAAAGAGTTATTTTTATACATATCAAAATTATTTGATTTTATTTTCCGGTTATTCTTTTCAATTTAATAACCATAAGATTGTAGCAGCTTTTGAAGAGAAAGGTATATTGACCATCATCGTATTATCTTAATGCTAAATCCTATTTGCCAATTCTTTGATAATGAAAGCATACAAAAGTTGTTTGTTTGTAGGTCTCAATTGATCTTCTATGCAGCCTCAGGAGTTGTTTAGGGAAAAGGAGAACACAAATCTTACCATGGTGATTAATAATAATTAATCATGATCATTAATTAATATTTAAATCAATGGTAAATATTTGTTAAAATAACTACCATATACGACACAAAGTATGTTATTGATTCATAAAATTCATATCAATTTCAAAATAATTATTATATATAATAAATAAATCATACACAAGATAAATATAGGACATTATTTATTAAAATAACTATATACAAAACAAAATATGCCATTTATTCGTAGAAGTGGGCGACAACTAAGTAGTCTATGTATCACAAGGAAGTCTATCAACTCTATGTCAGTAACTTAAGACCATAGAATTTATAGTAGTACATTTTTACTATAGTAGTACATGAATATGGCCGTACTGATTAAATAAGACAAATTATATTATTGACTCATATATAGTACTGATTAAATAAATTTAATTTATTTTTAATTTTAATTAGTAAAATGTAACTTCTAAAAATATATGCGTAACACAACGATAATATAATTTAAGCAAATTGTAACTATAACAATAATAATAACTTATGCAAATTGTAACTAAAATAAAAATATCCCGAACGTTACGAGGTCTATCGCTAGTTTTTATATAAAGCAATATAAAGTTTTACATATATGGCAAAATATAAAGCAATTTAAAGTTTTGCAACTTAACGCGTTTAATTAATTTTAGTTTGAAGTTTGAATAAATACACTAAATTTCCGGCAACGATTTTTAGTTAAAGACAACAAATTTTAAACTCAGAGTTGCTGGATTTTAGCGAAAAATAGATAGATAGATAGATAAGATAAAAACACATAATAAATGAAATTTGTAGGTTTTATTAAATATTCATATCCCAATACGAAGTTTCGTAGAATCTCTCCACTACTTCATTTTCAATATATTCCCTCTCTCTCTCTCTTCCCTTTGAATTTGTCACGTTTTGCTCTATCCAGATTCAATTTCTCAGTATTCAATTCAACAAGGTAATGCATTTTTATTTCTAATTTTATTTTAATTGAGTAAAATTAATGTTTAATTGCATGATTATACTGTAAATTTACTCTGGGCTGAAAAGAATTTATTGCAATTTTGATTCAGGGTTTGATTCATATTGTGTAAAGTGAGGTTTTTTAGAAGATTTTTGTGAAGTTGTGCATTGGCTGATTTGATTACCTTTCTGGGTTTTCAGTAATTTTAGTTGTTTTCGATCAATTTCATATTGGGTTGTGGAATTTGAAGTTTGGATTTTGATATTATAATTGATTGATTAATGCATGTGAGATAGGGGATTTGGATATTGAAGTTGGAGTTTCTGGATCAAGCTGTTTGTTTGATAATATTTTGTGTAATTAGTGTTAGACGACTTGTTTTGGGGGGTAGTTTGTGGAAGTTATGGAACTAGCTAGGCAAAGAGTAATGGAGAATGGGGGAGCTGAGGAAATGGATGTTGAAAGTCCTTTGGATGAGCATAGATTTTATTCTTCTCATCCTTTTGGTTTGGTGAAGAAGAGAGCTTATATATTTGATGGTTTGGGGAATTTTTATAATAAGGAATGGGATCTGGCAGACCTTTATCAAAAAGAAGAAAAGGAATCGGTTGCGGTGGAAGGACGAGGGAATGAGTTTTCTTGGTACCATGTGGAACTTCCAAAAGGTAATCAAAAGTTGGCGCAATCTGCACAGGATTTGATTGGTGTTTTATGTCCGCCTTTGAAACTCCAAGATATTCTTTCACTTGTTAGCAATGGACCCTTTTGTGCACATGTTGATGGTGCACTTGTGTTTCGGGTTAATTCGCCTGGCCCTCCTTCCAGTGATTTTACATTTAGACTTGCTGCTAGAGTTACGGAGAATTCGGTGATTACCGTGTCATTGGGACGTGTTCCTCGGCTAGGTTTCTCACGCATGGGTGAATCTTTACTTTCGGAAATTCCTAGCGTTGAAAGCTCCTCTCGTTTTAGTGGTCAGCAGAAGGAAAGAAGTGGGACTGTGATTAAGGAACATGTTCTTGAATTCTTATTGACTATGAATCATTCGGAGGAAGCTGACAATCCTGTTCCTAGATCTGTCTCAAATCTCGTGGTTCACATTATTGATACACATGTAGATCAGCTTCAAGATCTTGTGACAAAGCTTGAGATGGAGTTGGACTCTGTCGAGCTTGATCTGGATAAAGGTAATTCCCATTATTCTCTAATAATGACATTAACAACCATAATTATATATGCTTGTACCATTCCTAGTTAAACGGTTTCTAGGATATAGTCATTTTCAACTCTTCATGCTTCAAATCTTACAAATTCAAGCTGCTTTTGGTTTCTGGAAGTTTACCTTAGTTTCTGTTAACTGACTTAAAAGGAACTGTGATATGAATTTAGGCACACTTTGTTGTCTTTCTGTGGTTGTATTGAAATTGTCACAGGGATGATATTTGAAATTTGTGATAACTATATTGCTTGATTGAATGTAATATGAAGACCGTGTTTATTTCCTCAAATTTTTGGAATGAGAACAGAGGTTACTCTAATTTCAAGTAAAGTCTGTAGGATTTATTTCCTTTTTTAATATCTTAATATTTCGACATTTTTTATAATGGATTTCATGAAAACCTGTACCTATCCACGCAAATTTAGACATATTGGATTTCATGATAATGTATTTTGATTTTGAATTTTGCTGAAAATTTTGACAGAACCTTCTGTCCAAAAATATAGTCTTCAGCTTGCATATTTGTATCTCCTTTTCTTCCCGTAGTGTTTGGGGTCCTAGGATGTGTGTAGGGTGGTGGTAAAACATTTGCTCCTTTAAATGTTCTTACCACTATTATGCAACCGGGAAGGGCTTATAGAGCGTAATATAAAAGACTGTTTGGATGGATATATAATTGTTATTGTTAAACTACTTACACCGTCTTCCACTGGCTAAAGGCCAAAATTAGGGGAAGAACTCCTAGTATGGCTAGTTTATAAAATAGTTAGAATGTCCACATGGCATCAAAAGGCAAAACTAGGGGGAAATTTCTGGTATGGCTAGTGTATAAAATCATTAGAATGTCTACATGGCATTTGATGTAGGGCTGTAGCCTAAAACTGCAAAATTTTCTAGCAAGGTTCAAAGTTCTGCGATATCATTCTGTAATCAAAGGGATTTTCCCTATTTCTTTCTTATATATGAGTTGGTTTCTATCTGTTTATATATCAGTTGTGTTATTTGACCATCAAAATAAAGACACTATATATTTATATCTCACTTGTCTTTTATCTTCTACAACTTACACACATGTCAAAAATACATTTAACAACCAAGGGATTATATTTAACATCAAAATTTTGATGTCCAGGAATAATTTCTCATATGTAAAATCTGAAATTTCTGTTTCCAACTTACATTTGGTCCAAGTTGCTTCTGTATTACATCCTTGATGTGCAGTATTTGAAGAATGGAATTAAGGACTCACAATTTTGCTTTGTTGTAGGTGGTTATGCTTTGAAGAAACAAATGCTAGATGATCGAAGATTCCCCAAGCTACATATTAATTTGCAGCGGCTCCTGCAGGTGATATACTTCACTCATTTTGATTTATTTTTATAAATAAACCCTTGAGAGTTGAGAGGAGAAACATAAGGCTTCTATCAGGATTTTAAATAACTCACCAAAGCTCATTAGTCATTATGTTAATGAACCATGAAGAGAGATGTTATAGTTTTGCAATCAAGCATAAGGATTGATGCCTTTGGAGTCCCATCATCATAGTATAATCAATGGCATCAAGATTCAATAACAGTTTAGTCACTGTTCTGACAGTTTTGTGTGGTTACGCAAAACTGCCCCTGAAAACTGGTTCTTTATCTTGTTAGATGGAAAAATGAACAATGATGGTTTTGCTGCTTCCATTATTTTTGTTCCAGTATTTATTAAATCAGATTATATGGACTGAGTTTCCTCTTGGTCTTGCATTACCCTAATCTTAAATTTCTGGTTCAGGTGATTGCCCATGGAGAACAAGTGTATCTTCGTGTTAAAGAAAAATCCTCTTCGAAAAGATGGTTTGCGAGCGAAGACATTAACTCCCTTGAAGAACTAATTGGAAGGTTGAGGAGGCTAAAGGAGAATGTAGGGTTTATAGTTAATCGTGTCACAGCAATACAGGCTAGTCTTGACAGTTGGCAGTCGGAGCAAATAAACCGTAAACTGTATTATCTTTCGTTCCTTTCAATAATATTCCTCCCCTTGTCCATCATAACAGGAGGTTAGAAATTTGCTTATTCGTGATCTTTTATAATTCACATCTATAGGCATTGCAATACTTTATGGTTTTGATTTTTGGACTCTGATTGCAGTGTTTGGCATGAATGTTGGAGGAGTTCCATGGACAGGTCAAAATTCGCCAGAGTTAAAGGATGGTTTTCGCAATGTTATGTTAGTCTGTGTCGCTATGCTTGTTCTTGTACTACTCTGTTTCCTTTTCCCAGCTCTTTATACGCGGATAGTTACTGGTTGGCGAGAAAAGAGAACTCTTGGAAAAAACTGGTCACTGAACAAGAGGTCATTGCTCAGGAGACCATTAAGAATAGATGATGCGGCAAGAGGGGGTTACCTTCGGATTTAATGGTGTTAGTGTCCGTTTCATTTACATACTTCTTTTCTGTTTATAAGAATGTATCACTCACTCACTCACAAGTCACAACTCACAAGCAAAAGCTATCTTATCAGATGGTTTTCTCCAGTGGCTCACACTGAAGAAACTTGTAAAACTGACATTTAGTTGTCAATAAAAAAATCACAAGAAGCACAAATGGAATCCTCATGAAGCACATATTTTCTGGCTGATGAAATGGGAAATTGTGATCAAGCCAATTTTTTTTTTTTTTTGCATATTCTTTCATTTTTTCCCCTTCTTGGGAGACATGCTGTGTGAGCCCATTAGTATACCTTTTTCTACACAAATTGTACAGTGTATTTTCTGGTTAAAAGCAAAGTTTCTTATTTAGTATACATATTATTAAATGTCACTGAATATTGTAGTTAGAAATGAATACGTAGCTTAATCCTTGAACAAAATTTTAAGGTGACTCTTTATGTCTAATAAGTAATTTTTGTTAACAAATTTTTAAGGTGACTCTTTATGTCCAATAAGCTTTAATCCTTGAACAATGAATTCGGTGGTGTGTTGAAAATTCATTTGTCTGCATTACTTGCAGAGCAAGTAACTGCTTTAGAATTTATTTTTTGAAGTTGTTGTGCCAGCTTGATACAGTTAGAAGTGTTAGTTAAGAGGTAGTTGATAGGTCCTAATAATTAGGGAAATTAATTACAAATACAACTGTTGCTTGTTGTGTAATTAATAGCTATATAAGGCATTACATTATAATTTTGTGTTCCCTAATCTCTCATCATCTTCTTCATTTCAATTTTTTGTTTTCATTAGTGTATGAGTTTCAAAGTGTGCGTGTTTGTGTGCAAATTCCAAAACTGTGTTGCAATTCATTTGACTGTGTTAGTTTTCATTGTGTGATTATCATGTGATTGTGTGGATGAAGTTCCAACATTTTTCTTGTACTGTCTCGTGGCCATGAGAATCTTATCCTATTGCTAGCTTGTCCTTGCTGAACATTATGTACTTTATATTTGTACCCCTCGTCTTGGCATAACAAATGAAATGTAAGGAAACTAGCACAAAACCCGTCCGTACGCACGGGCCGCGGCGTTGCCATAATATTTTTTTTTATTTTAGAACGAATATTATATAGTGTAAAATTAATTAGTTTTGTTATAAAATTATTCATTATTGTAAGATTATTGTTCGATCTATATTAGTTATAATTGTAATATTTATAAATGATAATTTATTCTTATATGAATAATATTAAACTATTGTGGTGATATCTCTCATTTTAATATAGCAATTTTGTATATATGTGTCTTACAAAACATAAAAGTAAAAAAAAAAAAAAAACTATTAATTAAAGTTCATTATAATTTTTTTTATGGAAGTTCATTATAAATTTTTAAATTACAATAAAGAAGATTTCACATGAGTTAAAATCTGGAGACTCTAATTTATAAGACTTGCACTCATTATATCAATTTAAGAGTGTGGTAAGATTACCTGTAACAATATGCTTGAAAACTATTTTCGTATCATTTTAAAATGGGTTAATAGGTCTTTACCCCCTGCAAAGTAGGTGTGTTTTGCTTTACCCTGTAAAAAATTTCTTTAAGTTTCCCCCTTGCAAAATATATTTTTTTGTTTTCCCCCTTTGATGCACTTTTTAAATCGGTTATTTTGTTCAACCGATTTAAAAAGTGCAAATACCTTGCATCCAAAGGGAAAAACCAAAAAAAATTATTTTGCAAGGGGGGAACTTAAAGAAATTTTTTACAGGGGTAAAGAAAAATACGCCTACTTTGCAGTGGGTAAAGACCTATTAACCCTTTTAAAATAGAGGAGTGGTAATTTGAGTTCCTACTAAATTATACAAATTTACGTTTATTTATCAACCATGAGTAAAAATATAGGTCCTTGTAGAAATTATATAAAAAAATATATATATGAGTAGAAATATAAGTTCATGCAAGATTTATAACAAAAATAGGCTTACATATTAACATATGAATAGAAATATTGATCTGTGGAGAAATTATAATAAAATAGACATGTGTATTAATATATGAGTAAAATAGCATAAGGACAAAAACATTTTAACCCTTAAACCATTTTCGTCAGCAACACCTTAATTTTCGTGTATAGTAATTATTTAAATTTTTCATTAGTAGCAACTTGTTCCCCCATGTATAATAATTAATTTTAAATTTTTATCAATAACATTTTATTTTGTGTATAATCGTTATTAGTAGAGAAAAATAAAATTCAAATTTTTCATTAGCTATAATGTACTAAATATGACCGCGATTTTTTTTTTTTTGAATAATACACATGAGTTGATCTAAAAGCAGAGACCAATTGTTGTAACCAAAAATATTTGGAGACCTAAATTTGTTGAAATAAAAAGAAATTTGAGACATTTGTAGGGACAATTTTTTATTTATTTAAATTAATAATTTTAAACTGTTTTTTTATGGGCAATATTTTTTTTTTTAATGGATAATATTAAACTATATAGGTTGTAACCATTATGCATGAATGAATAAATGAAAAAATATAATACTAACAGTTAGATATAATTGTAGTGTTATTTTTTGGTTCAAATATTTAAACAATGATGTGTCATAATGTAGTGAAAGCAAAAGTATAGTGACATTTAATTAGTATCTAACTTTAATAGATTTACATGATGATATTTGTTTCAATAATAATACTCATATTGTTTCAATAAAAAAACATACATAAATATTGTATAGGATGGATAGGATAACCCCAACTTGTCTTTATTCAATGTCGGATTAATATTTGAATAGTCCTAAAATTTCTACTTTATATTGGAACTTTAAGTTCTAAAATTCTACTTTACTTTGTGTATTTTGTTTTAAACACGTTGATTTTTACAAGTGATTTTATGGTCCTGATACTTGCTGAATACACAGCCTACATTGGTTTAGAATGATACAATTTTTTCTTTATTAAATTGCTCTAATTTATTCTTATATTAGAATTTGGAAAATTTGTACTCAATCAAAAAAACTAGTTTGATAGTCGATGTGTATACTATTTTTATAAAGGCTATTTATGTTATATATTTAGCCAATATAGACTTCTAACAGTTCTATTTTGACTCTATATGTCAATGTTATTTTCAGATTGATGATTAAAACCAAATTAGAATGTCTTTAATTTTTCAACTTAAATTTCTCCTTTTGCTTAAAAAAATTAAAATATTTATCTTAAGTTTTTGTTAAGAAGTCTAACTTTCAAATTAGTCTTCCAAGTTATGAAGGTTCAACATTTTCTTTAGGTTTATTTCCATCCTTTCATGGTGTATTAATGTTGTTGAGTGAAAATCTTTTGGCGTAAACGTAGTTAGTCAGTGTGCTTTACAACTTTGAAATTAAACTAAATAAATTTGTGCATTGTGGATATATGATTTTTAAAAATAAATAAACCTTTCATACCATAACATTATAGATCAGTGTAAAAAACAATTACAGTATTTTAAAACTATCACATTATAACTTTTATTTTCCTACATCAATTGATACTAGTTAATTTTTAAATTTGTTAATCGATTTTGACAATGAGCAGTGCTATATCAAGCAAAACTACTTAAACACTTCTCAAAGCCTGTTTGCACTTTTATACAGCCAATGACATTCATTCACAATGCCTTCGTGATAATTTTGTTCACTTGCTGTAGCATTATCCTTTGCCAATTCTATAGGAATTTCATCATTGTACTACTTAAACATTTCTCAATGCTAGTATATCTGTTTCTAGTAATATCAATAAGCGTCTTCTCTCTTGATTTATCTGAGCATGTAACTCTATTTCTTTGATCATTTTCCCAATCTCATTGTCTAAACATAATAGTGACATGTTGTGCTTTATCGGCGGTTCAAAGTTCAAACTTCTCCTTCGTTGATATCATGTGTTTGCATCTTCGAGCTCGGCTGGTGTGCCTACAATAGCTCCTCCCCTTTCTCATTCTGAAATAAGTTAGCACTAATCATAAGTTCCAAGGATTTAATTTTTAACTTTTTTTTAAACTAACGTGGCAATAAAAAAATAAAATAAAATTTCACTACGTGCCACGTTAAGATTATGTCTTAATCATATTGCTGTTGTGCAACCGAGGGCCAAAAGCAATGAATCTTCATATTACAGAGGTAAAATAAAACTCACATGCTTTGCAGAGGGTAAAAACATATTTATCCTTTAAAATATGATAGTTTTGGTCTCTCCTTTAAATGTAGTAAAGTGGGTTAAGACATAGAGATGGAGTAGATGTGATGTTTATGTGAAAAACAAAGAAACAAAAACGAAGATATTAAAAGATAATGAAGAAAAGCAATGAAGGAATGTAAATTAAGTTGGGCATGCCTGCCCGCGTGTTCAAAGTTCTTTTTTTGTTATGTGTCTCGAGATACACCTAAATAAAGGAATAATGAGGAAAAAACAAAAGACTCTATATCTTAAAAAGTATGAGGGTACTTTTGAAATATGATTTTTTTTTTTATCATGTGCAAATTTTCACATGTTAAAAAGTTTAGAATAATAAATCATAAAACAATACTTGTGGCGTGCTGATCGCATCGTTCTTAAATATTTATGCGCCTCAACAGCGCAAATTCCCCAAGATCAACATGTTATTCTCATTGAGAGATTCATCGAGTCTTTCTCGATGGGTTAATAGAATTGATAAGAAATTATTTGAAACATGTTTAATGTTAAACTTAGAGACAAAATATGTAAGTGGAGAAAATATTAAACAATGGTGTTATTATCTTGAGTGTGTGAGAATTTGGTTCCATAATATTTTTTCGCGATGAGATAATATTTTTTCATAATAATAACAAAACCTCTCTAAACGAAAGATGGTTTATTATGAGGAGAGGAGAAACAAAAAGAAAAGTAATAGAGTTGGTTAAGACAGTGAGAGTAGATGTAGTATTTATGTGAAAAACAAAGAAACAAAAGCTAACATTGTGTTGCTTCAAAAAAAAAAAAAAAAGACACTAACATTGTGTTTGGTATGAGAGAGTTAGGGAAGAGAGAGTTAAAGAAGAGAGAGTAAGAAGAGAGATAGACAAGTCACCTTGTTTGGTTTGCAAAGAATTATAGTAGAGAGAACTAAAAAGTGTGGGTCCCACCTACTTTTTATTTCTTCCCTCAGCTGACGAGAAAGAGGAGAGAGATGGTTTGTTTTATTTTATTTCCAAGATTACCCTTTGGTTTTCGACATTACTTCTTCTCGGTACCATAAATTTAGTAAGAAAGGAACTTCTCCTATGGTGTGAACTGGGCATGCGAATCAAAATCATTTTGTATAGATCATGAAAAAACATTTCCATTATTTTTTGATTGAATGTTAAGTATAAAAACAGTAGATTTGTTGCTAGATAGAAGAAAGGTCTTATGGCAATATAGCATAGTGAGTTTATAGCAATGACCATGGAGGTCTCAAGTCTAAGACGATGAGAATTAAGTTATTCTCGTTTCCATTAACCTTCATCCAAATAACAAGAAATTTATTAAAAAAAGAATTAAAATTCGTCAAAATTTTTATTTATTTATTCTTTTCACTGAAAATTCCATTTTCTTAAAAAATTAAACCCATCTTCTTCCTACCTACTAACTTATTGCTACTTTGCGAAGATCTGCATTGGTTGGATCCAGAACCAACTTATCTTTTAATAAATTTATTTAAATTTAATTACTTTCTATTTCAAGGGTATTTTTGTACTTTTAAAAAATAGTGACATTTCTCTCTTCTCTATTTCTCTTGTTTTTCTCTTATACCAAACAATCTATTAAATCTACTTTATTTCTCATATCTTTCTCTCTTCTCATACTCTCTTCTCACTTTCTCTTTTCAACCAATCAAACCCTAAAAGATGACTGAAGACAAGCAAGCAAGGAAGGAAGGTAAATAAATTTGTGCATGCCTGCCCTATTCAGAGTTTTTGTTGTTGTTGTTGTGTGTCTCCGTGGAATAAAAATAGAGTAGTACTGGTGTTTGCCACATATATATATACACACACATACACGGGTCTACTTATTTGTAATTTATATGGGGCCTATTTTATACTATATATTAATTTGGAGTTTTTTGTATTTTATACGGGACTTATATTTATAGTCATATTTGCCTATTTTTTGTAATTGCTACATATGGACCTATATTTATTTTATTATGTTAATATAGGGGGCCTTTTTTTAAAAAAATATAAATTTATACAAAGCCTGTATTTATACTAATAAATAAATATTTATATATCATTTGATCTGTCTTTTTTTTCTCTTCTCTTTTTTTGGAAGTAAGAAGCTAGGGCAAACAATAATTTTTAAAAGCTCTAGTAAGAAAAATGCAGCTTCTATATTTCAAAAAAAAAAAAACTAATAAAAGAGTTTCAAAATAAAGTGATAATAGTTACTTTGCAACAACTTTACTATTATTTATTTATCTGATTAATATCTTTAAATAAGTTTTTTTTACTCCATCTTTAAATAAGTTATTGTTTATTAAAAAAAATTTATGTTATTATCAAACATCTTTTAACCCTATTATAATTTTATAAAAAAAAAACAACTTTTAACACTTTCTTTTATAAAAAAAGTTAGATTTACCAAACAGTTTTATCTTCGGTTTTAAAGCTCTTACTTTTAGATTTGTGATTAAAATAGCTTATGCACTATTATCACAATGCTTTCTTTTTAAAAATTTCAATGAAATTTACGGCCTGATTATCACTCGTTTCTTCAAATTCATCAAATTGACCGTTGTGACATACACAGTAAAATACGATTTATAATACATACATAATGCTATATATTTCTAAGTACATTTTACATTATCATTGCATACTAATAAAATATATTAACGTCTATGTTTCACCTGGAGAAGATGGTTATCCAGCTGCCTTTTTTCAGCATTGTTGGGACACGGTAGGAGAGTCTATGTTTCAGTTCATTACACAGGTGTGGTCTAATCCTTCTCTTATATCTTATATCAATAATACTCTTCTTGTACTTATTCCTAAAATTGATAAACCATAATTTGTTTCTCAGTTTAGGCCTATTGCTTTGTGTAATGTTATTTACAAAATTATTTCAAAAGTAATACTTAATAGAATAAAACCCCATCTAGATAAGATTATATCACCGTATCAATCTAGTTTTATTCCAGGTAGAAGTATTCATCATAATATTATTGTGGCAAAAGAGATGGTTCACTCTATGTCTAGAATGACAGGTAAGAAGGGGTTCATGTCCATTAAAATTGACTTGGAAAAAGCTTATGACCGGCTTAATTGGAACTTTGTGAAGAACTGTTTGGAGGAGTGCAAATTCCCTACTAAACTCATTCAGATTATTCATCATTGTATTTCTTCCCCTTCTTACAAAATTATGTGGAATGGTGAGAAAACTGACACTTTTATTCCATTTAGAGGTATCAGACAAGGTGATCCCCTTTCCCCTTATCTTTTTGTTATTTGTATGGATCGATTGTCGCATATTATTACTGATCAGGTTGGAGCTCATTATTGGAAGCCAATGCGTGCAGGTAGGCATGGTCCCCACATCTCTCACCTTCTTTTTGTTGATGATCTTATTTTGTTTGCAGAAGCATCTATTGAGCAGGCTCATTGTATTATGCATTGTCTAGATATGTTTTGTCAAGCTTCAGGTCAACGAATTAACAGTCAGAAAACTCAGGTGTATTTTTCTAAGAACGTTGACAATCAACTTAGAGATGATATTATGCAGCATACAGGTTTTACCCATACTAATAGTATCGGTAGGTATCTAGGAGCTAACATTGTCCCAGGAAGAAATTCAAGAGGTCATTTCAACCACATTGTTAACAAGATTCAGAATAAATTGAGTGGGTGGAAACAACATTGTTTAAGTTTAGCTGGTAGAGTCACTTTGTCCAAGTCTGTGTTGAGTTCTATTCCTTATTATCACATGCAATATGCTTGTTCCGGACTGGACTTCTAAGTCCAAGTCCCCTAAAAACTAAAGGCTCTGCCCTCCTGAGGGGCACCCTCCCTGTCGGCCAGATCCTCACAATCTGTAACGCCCGACCACCGGAATGATGGCATTAACTGCTCATCATGGCCAACGGCCAAAATTTCGGCAGCCACTTGCCTTGGCCCAGCGCTGGGGTATATATACTCCTCATTCAGAGGAGTCAGGTATGTTTTTCACCACTTTGTAACCTTATATTCACACACTTTACTGACTTGAGCGTCGGAGTGCATACAAGTACACACCCCCCTCCGCTTCAACAAGGGGCTTGCTGAATCAACCTACTCTGTTCCGGTCACCTTCTGATCCTGGTAAGATCAGTGGCGCCGTCCCTGGGAAAAAGTTATCCCCTTCTTTCTAAACAAAGAACAAAACCTTCAAACTACCACAAAAAACACTAAAGAGCTAAGAATGGCCGAGAACAGCAGATCCGAGCATTCATCCGCTAATCACCTGTCCAGCGAACATGCTGACAACCACAACACCAATGGAATGGTCGTATCCCAAATGGAAACGGACCCCACTTACCAGCCTACCAATGAGACCAACTCTCTGATCGTACCCATTCCTCCTCCTGGAGCTACTTTGGAGCACATTATGACTGCGCTGCTGACCACCGTCAACAACCAAGGGCAGGCTCTCAGGGAGCAGAATCGTCGCATTGAAGCTGTCGAAGAATCGCGCATCCCTAGGGCGATCACGAGCAGCTATAGGCGGCGAGAGTCCTCTCGACGGGATTCGAGGACTAGGTCAAGATCACCACGGGCACATGAGACTAGAAGCCGCATAAGCCCTGCTAGGAGGGTCGCTGGAGCGAGGAGATCCCCTGCGCGATCAACCGGACATAACTATCAATCTCCTCCTCGTCGTCACCACCGTTCTCCACGAAGCGACGATGAAAGGCATATGGGGCCACTTTCTGACAGGATCATGAGGGTACCATTGCCCGTGGGGTTGGAAAAGCCACCGGCAATGGACACATATGATGGGACTACTGATCCAGACGACCACATTGAAAATATAGAAGCTGTCCTCGACTACAGAGGAGTTCGAGGATCTATCAAGTGCAAGCTATTCTCCATTACGCTAAGAAAGGGAGCAATGGCTTGGTACAAGAGTTTGCCACCAGGGTCCATCGATTCATGGGGCGAGCTGTGCAGACTCTTTACTGCACACTTCACCGCTTCTAGGAAGCACCCCAAGAATGAGGCTACTCTCGAAGCGATCGTCCAGCAAAACGACGAATCCCTGAGAGAGGAAAAGAAAGAGTAAGAGAACCAAGGGAGCCAAAGCCTCCCCGCAGCAAATTCATGGATTACACCCCCTTGAACGCTCCTCGCGAGCGAATTCTGGCAGAAGTTTCAATGGCTGAATTCAAGAAGAATGGAGTTCGAGCACCGAAACAGTTGGTCGTGAGGCCAGGACTGGATAAATCTAAATACTGCCGCTACCACAAAAGCTACGGGTATGTGACTGAGGACTGCATCCATCTGAAAGATGCAATCGAGATCATGCTGCAAAAGGGACTCCTCCAGAAGTTCAGAAAGAAGGAACGTCAAGGGCGGGGAAAAGAGCCCGAGGTTGGACAGCCATCTAGAGAGGCGCAGCAACAATCAGGAGCAGACAACAGCAACATGCAGATTGCTTACTCCATCTCAAGACCTGAAGACTTCATTCTTCCCGAGCACCAAGAAGGAGAAGACGTGCTCGAGCATTTGGCTGCTCATATGGGATCGCTGGTAATCTCCGGGGGAGGATTTGGAACTTCCACTATAGGGTCTTTGAAGAGAAAATTTGAAGAGTTGGAAAGTGTTTGCTCGTTGGAACCTGTCCTCGCGACAGAAGAAGCAAAAGAAGGATCTATGCCCTTGGCTTTCTACAAGGAAGAGATCCCCGGAGGCTCGCCTAACCACCAGATTCCGCTGCTAATAAGGGCCAGGATGGCCAACTTTGACGTGAGAAGGATACTAGTGGACCAAGGGTCCTCGTGTGATGTGATGTACGCCGGTTTGTTTAAAACTCTGCAATTGACGGAGAAAAACCTTGCTCCATATATAGGTGCTGACTTGCAAGGATTTAACGGAGCGACCACGAAGCCATGGGGGTACGTGGATTTAATCATGACTTTTGGAGAGGGAGAGGCGACCAAATCCATCAACGTCCAATTTCTGGTCGTGGATTGCCCATCTCTGTATAACTGTATCATGGGAAGGCCTGCTTTGGCGAACCTATTTGCTGTATCTTCGACCATTCACCTGAAGATGAAGTACTACACCGTGGATGGCAAAATCGCTACACTGAGCGGAGATATAGCTGCAGCGAGGAAATGTTTTGAAGCCGCTGCGAAGAATATGAGTTCCCTCCTTACTCCAAAGAAGAAGACTGATCACAAGCTGCCCGTCGTGAACACCCTGCAAGCAAACGACATTGTGGACTTAGATGCACGCATCAACGAGCAGGAGCTGAAGGACGAGGAGGACCCCATCGCGAAAAAGGTACATCGCCCTATCCCCGATGGAGAGTTCGAGATCATCCCCTTGAGCGATGACTATTCTCAAGGAATAAAGATAGGCGCTGACATGCCCGAGCTGGTGAAGAGGCAATTGGAAGCTTGCTTGAAAGATTACGCTGAGTTGTTCGCCTGGAATGCTGCAGAGATGCCGGAATCGACCCAAACGTCGCTTGTCACCAGCTGACAATAGATCCTAGGGCTAGAGCTGTAGTTCAGCGACGTAGGAAGTAGTCTCCCGAAAAAGCGGAGGCTGCTGAAAAAGCTATAAAAGATCTCCTAGAGGCAAATTTTATTTCTGAAGCCAGATACACAACATGGCTGTCAAATGTTGTATTGGTTAAAAAATCTAATGGAAAGTGGAGGATGTGCGTTGACTACACCGATCTCAATAGGGCTTGCCCTAAAGATTCTTATCCATTACCTAGCATAGATATACTCGTAGACAATTCCTCAGGGTTTAAACTACTATCGTTTATGAACGCTTATTCTGGATATAATCAAATTAAAATGGCTGAAATCGATAAAAAGAAAACAACGTTTATGACTGAATCGGGTAATTATTATTATAACGTAATGCCTTTTGGGCTAAAAAACGCAGGCGCCACTTACCAATGAATGATGAACAAAGTATTCAGAAATGAAATAGGTGATATGCTCGAAGTATATATGGACGATATGATCGTTAAATCCGAACAGGAAAGCGATCACGTGTCCCATTTGAGAAAAGTGTTCGAGAGAGCCAAACAATACAACATGAGGTTCAATCTGGAAAAATGCACGTTTGGGGTAAAAGCAGGCAAATTCCTCGGTTTCTACTTAACAGAACGAGGAATTGAAGCTAACCCTGAAAAATGCAAAGCCTTCTTCGATTTCCCTACTCCGAACTAGAAAAAGTCAATACAATCCTTGAACGGAATGTTAACTGCTCTTGCACGCTTCGTCGCAAAATCCGCTCAACACGCGCTGCCTCTTTTCAAATTATTTAGAAAAGAGTCCGCTTTTGAGTGGACCGAAGAATGCGAAAACGCTCTCCAACACTTGAAACGAGCACTATCAGAACCTCCAGTCTTAACACGTCCAATTATGGGCGAGACTTTATTCCTATATCTGGCCGTGGCTCACGAAGCTTTGCAAGGACCAGAACTTTGATACTTGCAGATCGAAAAAACAGCGTTGGCAGTGGTCATCGCTACGAGAAAGTTAAGGCATTATTTCTTAGCACACTCTATCGCAGTACGAACCGACCAACCAATAAAACAGCTGCTCGAAAGGCCAGATATGGCCGGGAGAATGCTGAAATGGTCCTTAGAGTTATCGGAGTTCGACATAACATACGAAAGCAGAAAAGCTTTGAATGCCCAAGTACTAGCTGACTTCGTTGCTGAAATGACTCCACCAGCAACTTCGAGCAGAAATAAATGGACCATATACGTCGATGGATCTTCCAACTCCAAAGGAAGTGGAGCAGGGATAATCCTAGAAAACGACGAAGGAGTCCTCATTGAATTATCGCTGGAACTGTCATTCCAAACGACCAATAACCAGGCTGAGTACGAAGCTTTCTTAGCAGGATTGCGACTAGCCGAAGACATGAACGCAGAAGAAATCGTAATCTTCACAGATTCCCAACTAGTTGCATCCCAAGTAAACGGGGAGTACCAAGCTAAAGACGAACGTCTAGCGGAATACTTAACCCTTATACAAGAAAAGTTGGCTAAATTCAAAGAGTCAACTGTGCAACACATTCCTCGAGAGCACAACTCATGGGCAGACGTCGTCTCCAAACTCGCGAGCACCAAAAAGAAGAAGGGGAGAAATCAATCACTTATCCAAGAAACGTTGCAAATGCCGAGCATTGAGAAAGCTCTTGAAGTGAATCTCATATGCCCGATTAACGCCAACAGTTGGATAAATCCAGTGAGAGAGTTCCTCGCCTCAGGAATAGTTCCCGATGACCCCAAAGAGGCAGTCAAAGTCAGAAGAAGAGCGTGCTCGTACGTTTTGGTAGACGGCCATCTCTTCAGAAGAGGGTTCTCAACCCTATTACTGAAGTGTGTCGAGGAAGAAAAAGTGGAATCCATCCTACAGGAAATACATGAAGGAATCAACGGACAACATATCGATGGACGATCACTCGCACGAAAAGCACTGCGGGCAGGGTACTACTGGCCAAATATGCAAAAGGATGCCAAAGAGCACGTCAAGAAATGTGACACGTGCCAAAAGCATGGGGATATGCACTTGGCTCCACCTAACGAGCTAAAGTCTCTATCATCCCCATGGCCGTTTGCATGGTGGGGGTTGGATCTTTTAGGACCATTCCCACGAGCACCTGGGCAAAACAGGTACCTAATCGTCGGAGTAGATTACTTCACAAAATGGATAGAGGCTAAACCCCTCGCCCAAATCACGTCCCACAATGTCCTACGCTTCTTCAAGAGGAACATCCTCGCAAGGTTTGGAATTCCACATACCGTGGTGACGGACAATGGAACACAATTTACAGACAAAAAATTCCAGGAGTATCTCATCAACCTAAAAGTGACACAACACTTCACTTCCGTCGAGCATCCCCAAACAAACGGCTAAGGCGAGGCGGCCAACAGGGTAATTTTGTGAGGCTACAGCGAAGGCTAGGCGAGGCAAAGGGTAAGTGGGTCGAGGAACTATACAGCGTGTTATGGTCCTATAGAACCACACCACACTCAACCACGGGAGAAACGTCATTCCGATTAACTTACGGAACTGAAGCTTTGATCTCCGTAGAAATAAGGGAGCCGACTCGACGAACGGAAAATCCTCTAGACGAAGAAACAAATAACGAGCTACTCAGAGAAGAGCTCGATTTGGTCGAGGAGTTGCGACATGGAGCAACCCTAAAAGAGGCCGCATTGAAACAAAAAATTGCTGCTCGACACGATCGGAAAGTCATCAAAAGGGAATTCGAAGTAGGCAGTCTAGTCCTACGACGGAACCAAAAAGACTCGTATGAAGGCAAGCTCGCCGCCAACTGGGAGGGTCCTTACAGAATCCGAGCAAAAACTGATAATGGGGCTTATTTCCTCGAAAATTTATACGACGAAGAAATTCCCAGAACATGGAATGCAGATAAGTTGAAACAATATTACAGTTAGCGAGGTCTCGTGTATTCGACGACTCGCTAGCGGCCGGAAACCAACTCTAAACGACGAGAGGTTTGGCCTTTACAACGGAGGATTGCTTAGGTACGGGCAATGAATCTAAAAGAAGAAAAAGCCAAGTTTCCATCAAACTAGTCTTGACGAGGAACAACTCTAAACGAGTCCCATCGTCACAAGTACACGTCAGGCATGGACGCCCAGCTCGCGATGGGTCGATCCAGCCGCGAGGACACAATCTCCTACGATTCTATCCTCGCCTTTCGTTTGGAAACCCGATCCAAACACTCGAGCAAGTTCCCCTAACTCCTCGAGCACGGCGTTCGTAGATATATTCTATCTCGTGCAACAGCCACCTAAATACTCAAAAAATCCTAAGTATGGATATCGCAAAAACGTATTCAGATTATCGAGCATCGTAAATAAGACACGTGCAAAAAGATAACAAAATACGAGCATAAATAAAAAGCAGATATAGCTGAATCATAAATGCATTAATAAAGGGAAACTGTGCTTAGTTACAATAAAGGGCAGCCTCGAGGACTGCCCAACAAAAAGACGAAATTAAAACAAAAGGGCAAACAAGCGCCCAAGTGCCAAAGGCGAGCATAACGCCGACACTAGAAAGACTTGATCAATCTTCAGAAGGAGGAGGAGAGGCGATGACTCCATCGATGACTTCCTTGAACTCATCGAGGCCAGCTTCAACGAGCTTTACCCCCGGATTCAAGACTTTAAGTTGAGCAACAGCATTGACAAAACTGCTATGCCCAACCTCGACCATTGAGTCCTCGCACTCAGCTATTCTCTTGATAAGGTCGGCACGGCTTGAATTCCGGTATACCCCCTCAGGGTCAACAACATCCTACTCCTCGGTGCAAATGGAGGGAGCAGTTTCAGCCCGTTTCTCCAACTCCTTGTTGCGAGCTTCAAGATTGGCACAAGTGACCTCTAAGTCTTTGAATTTCTTGACCAAATCCTCCAGCTCCTGCTCCTTGCGCACCAACGTCGTTGCCATCTCTGCCTGCAGAGTATACTTGTTCCTGTAATCTTCATAAGTGGCCACTGTCTCGCCTAGCTTCAGATTCAGGTCGTCTGCATGCTTTTTCTGCTTGTCCCTATCGCTCAGGTAGCGGCTTTCACGACCATTCAGAAAATTGGCAATTTCTATGAGCTTGAACGCAGCAGTGGTCGTCGTTGCCAACTCCGCCTTCAGAGCCACCGGTCCCATGTCATGGATGATCGCCTGATCGGCATCATCTATGATGACCTCGGTATCTTTGTCAAATAAATTTCCCCGAGTAAAGACAGGAGGCAAGACAAAGCGACTAGCAGGCTGATCAGGATCGGGCAAAGAATGAGGGCCCTTTGTTGAACCTCCTGCCCCACCGGTAGCAATCTTCTGCACCTTGGATGGCCGAGCATCAGCACTGGTCGACGCGCTGGTACGTTTTTCAACAGCAGGAGGAGGGACAATATTGGTGTTCTCAGCGCCCTGGCGAGCATTCTTAGCTTTGTTGGCAGCCTATACCCGAAGTGTTGAAAGGCGATCTGATACATACTGAAGTGCGCAAATCCAAAGTTATGGAAAATGCGACGACGCTTCCCGGGGACGATGATCTCCCAGTTGTCATTAGGGGGATCCTGAATAACTTTATAAAGTCCGAGGATCTCTACTCCATCTGGTTGACCGGAAAACCGCGAGCGCGTCAAACGTGGCTCATCCGCGACCCAGTCCTCGGGTTCTGTTTCAGTTGTAATTGGGATTCGTTCCACTATGGGCTCCGAGGATTCCGGTACATCAGGCTCGCCTTGGGTTTCCACGAGCAAGGGATCTCCTTCCTCGTTGAAATTAACATTTGACGACGAGGGCTCTTCTGCCATTTAAACCTGAAAGACGAGGAAGAGAAAAAGTGAATTCGACATCTTTGAAATATCAAATCCACCCTTCCACCGCCGTTCAAGTGAAAGGGCGTGGACATGCGTTTCGAAATAATCCTTGACGTTGCTCGCACAACGAAGGGAAGAGCCAAATGGTCGCGAAGCGCAGATGACGAGGACTATGTTAACTCTTAATATGTCAACAGCTAAGCTAAAATCTATCGAGCATTCGTTCCTACCTATGAATGCTCGAGATAAAAGCGCACGAATGGTCGCTACAACATCCTAAACGCCAGAACCAAAAATAGCAAAAGAACACGTTTCAAAGGCGTTAAACGCCTACAACCACCGCGTCGGAAGATAAAAACTATAAAATCCTAGTTTTGTCACACTAAAACTACCATTTTTTTGGGGGGGGGGGGGGGGGGGTGTAGAGGGTGTTAACCACCACTTATAAACCCCAAACCACCGTTTCAAACTCCAAAAAACTTCAAACAACTAAAAACCTGCAATCAATGCTGTAAAAACGAGAAATAGAAACTTACTTGATTAAATAGTTTGAGGTTTGAAACCGGAAGATGGTGATGAAGAAACTTGATCTCCAAAGATGAACTTGCGACGGGAAGTTGAAGAGAGAAGTTGAAGAGAGAAAGAGTTTGAAAACACAGACGTTTGGAAAGGGGTAAATGAAGTGAACTTCAAAAAATCCCTCCTTTTCTCTATATATAGAGGAATCTCATACGAACACACCTGTTCAAAACGAAGTGACGCCACCAAAATCTGATCCGTTGCTTTGATCCAAAAGTTGTGATCTAAAACGATCCAACGTTTCAGAGTGAATCATCACAAAAAACGAAAAGGGCGCGAAAATCCAACGGTTCAGAAACGACCTCGTGAACAGAGGCTACGCTGCTAGTTACTCAAGCGTCTCAAATAGCCTTTACACGTGGCAGCAAGAGACGAAGCGGTTTGTCCTTTCAGGTCACATCCACTGAACGCGAAAATCTCGCAGAGTCCAAGAGAATCTCCACGAAAATATCGTCGCGATTAATGGCATAATCATCGAGAGAATCTCAACGGATAAAGGCAAAAGGAAATCCTCGCAATAAATGGCAGGATCTTCATTAAGAGCTAATAAATCCACAAGATCCTCGAAACCACGAGGACAATAAATGGAACAATGCTTCCACGAGGACGTATAAACGATCAGCGCCAGACGAACGCCAAAAAACTTCAACGTCCTCGCAAAATATTTCAGTACAAGCTCCTCGATACGAATAAACGAATCCATGATCTTCGCATACAACGGTGCTCGTTGATAACGAAATGCGATCATGATCCTCGTTGCTGGTATGCGCAAACAAAGGCTTAATGCCAAAGTTAAAGTCGTCATGCTCGCAAACGAGCATAACGACTTAGGGGGCTTCTGTTCCGGACTGGACTTCTAAGTCCAAGTCCCCTAAAAACTAAAGGCTCTGCCCTCCTGAGGGGAACCCTCCCCGTCGGCCAGATCCTCACAATCTGTAACGGCCGACCACCGGAATGATGGCATTAACTGCTCATCATGGCCAACAGCCAAAATTCCGGCAGCCACTTAATGGGCATTAATTGCCCATTAAGGGCCTTGGCCCAGCGCTGGGGTATATATACTCCTCATTCAGAGGAGTCAGGTATGTTTTTCACCACTTTGTAACCTTATATTCACACACTTTACTGACTTGAGCGTCGGAGTGCATACAGGTACACACCCCCCTCCGCTTCAACAAGGGGCTTGCTGAATCAACCTACTCTGTTCCGGTCACCTTATGATCCTGGTAAGATCAATGCTAAACTGCCAATAACACTTTGCGCGAAAGTGGAAAAAATCCAGCGAGGCTTTATTTGGGGTGATACTGAGAATAGTCGTAAACCTCATCTTATCAATTGGGATGTGTGCTGCTTACCTAAATTAGAGGGGGGTCTTGGTTTCAAACGTCAACACCAGATGAATGATGCCTTTCTTATGAAGATGCTTTGGAACCTCACTAACAAACCTGACGACCTTTGGTGTAGAGTTCTTTATAGTAAGTACGGAAGGAACAACAATCTTCGTGTTTCTGTTAGCTCTCAACCTTATGACTCTCCTCTTTGGAAAGCTCTTGCAGGGATTTAGGGAAAATTTCAAAGTCATGTGGTGAAACAAATTGGGGATGGTAATCATACAAACTTCTGGTTGGATAAATGGGGGCCTAATAATGTATATCTTATCAACTTTTCTACCAATTCTTATGTTGACACAACCATTACTGTTAAGGACTTGGTGGATCAGACAGGTAACTGAGATCTTACTTTTCTTTATGGTAATCTACCTTCTAACATTGTGAACAAGATTATAGCTCTTCCTGCTCCCCATGAAACGGATGGCCCTGATGTTTTTGGTTGGGGTGGCACCAGTACACATAATTTCTCAGTGAAGAGTGCTTATGACTTGATTACCGAGAACATTGCAGGTGTTGAAGGAAATTGGAAGGCCCTTTGGAAGTGGAAAGGCCCTCATCGGATTCAAACTTTCATGTGGTTGGTGGCCCATGGTCGCATTTTAACTAACTACCGAAGAAGCAATTAGGGGGCTGGCATATCGCCCGTATGCCCAAATGAGGACGAGACTATTATTCATGTGCTCCGGGACTGCACTTTTGCAGCGCAGGTATGGTCCAAAATTGTTCCTCAAGAATTAATAACTAATTTTTTCTCTTTTGATTGCAGGAACTGGGTTTTCCACTATATCAACATCAATTGGTGGAAATCAACCTTCATGATAACCTGCTGGCATCTGTGGGCATGGCGAAATAAAACAGTTTTTGAAGAAGGTTTCCAGCGTCCAACCAACCCTTCGTATACCATTCAAAATTTTGTCAGGGCCACCGAAACAAGTTCCTTCAATCAGCGGCAGGGTTTTCCTCAGAATCGGGAAATTGTCTACGTCGGTTGGAAGAGGCCTCAAGAAGGTTGGGTCAAGCTAAACTGTGAGGGGGCGTGCAAAGATCTTGGTTTTACCGCGGGCTGCGGTGGCCTATTTCGGGACTCAGATGGCAGATGGATCAAGGGTTTTAGTCGAAAGATTGGAGCGTGTGATGCTCTTCATGCAGAGATGTGGGGCATGTACCTGGGACTCGACATAGCTTGGAGGGATGGTTTATCACATTTGATTGTGGAAAGTGACTCAAAGGTTCTCATAAATATGGTCACAAACAAGTGCAATATAAAAGGGAATACCCCTTCGCTAATTCGGCGTATTCAAGAGTTTCTTCAGAAAGATTGGCAAATTCATCTTGTGCACACCTGGCGGGAAGGCAACAGAAGTGCAGACTGGTTGGCTAATTTTAGCCTTACTTCTACTTCTTGGAATCTTGTTACTATGGAGTCTCCTCCTAGTGAACTTAAGCGACTCCTTTTTGATGATATTTCCGGGGCTTGCATGCCTAGGAGCGTTGGTTTAATTCCTTAGTTTTTTTTTGGGCTCCGGCCGTCTCTTGCACCAAAAAAATAAAATAAAAATATTAACGTCTTATAAATCCCTGAAATCCAACTTAACCGTAATAAGCAAACTTTCATAAATTGTGTTCTTTATAAATTATAAAGAAAATAAAGAGTAATTGCTTAAAATAAATACAATTAATCAATTTAATTAATCTAAATACTCAATTTAAAACCTCACAATTTTCTAACTACTTAATTCTCTCACAAAAAATAAATCTGACAAAAAATAATACTAATAATTATAACTAATAATATACGAAAAATTCTCATCCGACCCCCCCACAAGTCTTTTTCACCCCCGGGTTTCCAATTTTGCCCTTGAATCAAAAGTTCGGAACACATTTTCCGAGATTTTTCTAGTGCAAATTCAGCAAAAATTTCGGAAAAACACATTCCGAAGTTCATTTTCAAGGCAAAAAAAAGTTCGCAAAACGTTTCCCAAACTTTTTTAACAAGGGCCAAATCGGAATATTGGGGGGTGAAAAAGAGTTATGGGGGGTGGAAAAATGTTCTTTAGGCCCCCTTATTTGCTACCCAATCCCCCCCGTGTTGACGAAAATGCCCTTAATACAAGTTTTGGAACTTAAGTTCCAAAATTAATTAGTTTTGGAACCTACAAACCGAATTGTATTTTTGAAACTTTTTTACGCTTCTGAACTTACTATCCAAAGTATTTTTTTTTTTAAAAATTTATACTTCGGAATTTTAACATCCGAATTGTATTTTGTTTGAAAAAACAAAATTACACTTCGGATATTATAACCGAAAACGGACACTGACATTTCCTCGTTGTTGTGTCTTCTTTCTTTAACTTTGTTTTCATTTCCTTGTACTCACCGAAGTTTTCACAATCCAATACAAAATACTTTTTCTTTCGTCCATAACTGTTATTTGAGCAATGTCGGATTCATCAATGTTTGATTTCAATTCAACCATAGGTTCCGCCATCCTAACACATACCTATATAAACCAATACAATAACTACATATCAGAAACGAGCACTACAAAGCTGGAAAACCAAAATTCTGCCAAGTTTGGATTTTATCTTCCAAAATAATTTTGGAATGCACGTTTCAAAATTTACGTTTACAGATAACACTTGAAAACTCAAAAAATAAACCTGTTAAAACATACATTATCTGTTGGATGACACCAAATAACTGTAGCAATCCTCTATGAGTGAATAAACGTTGATTTCAAAGCTTCAAAACGTGAAAAAATCAACTTGTATAGCTATTGATCGAAAATAATACATATTAGTGTATTTTGGAATATAGGTTCCAAAACTAATTAGTTTTGAAATTTAAGTTCCAAAACCTATCTCCAGGACAATTTCGTCAACACGGGGGGCCTCGGTAGCTAATAAGGGGGCCTAAAGAGCATTTTTCTGGGGGGTGGATGAGAATTTTTCATAATATACGGGCCCAAAGCCCTGTCAGAAAAACAAAATATACAAGCCCAATATCCAATACTCGGATTGATTGATGAAACTCCATTTATTTACTTGACGTATCAGCATATTAATCGATCTAGAACCTTCCTCTCTAGTAGTATTTGGTAAGAAGAAGAACTAGAATAATCTGGTACTAACCATAAAACCCTACCTAAACCCTCATATATACAAAACCCAAATCTCTTCTCTCTTTCATTTTCATTTCCGATCACTAATTCTACATCCTTGTCTTCTCCTCATGGCTGCTGCCACCGCCTTGCTCCGCTCTCTCCGTCGCCGAGATGTTGCTTCTGCTTCCTTCTCTACCCTTCGTTCGGTAACATCTCTTAACTCTTGATTCTCTTTAGATTTTGGTTCAGTTTGTTTGAAATTTAGACTTTATTTAGTTTAGCAATTGATTTTTTAGTGTTCTCGTTGTTATTTGAGCTATCTATTTATTAATTCGTTTCACACGAGAACTCGCACGAAAGTAAAAATAGGACTGTGACTACCAATTTTATTGTGCAGATCTTTGAATTTTAATTCTTTCTAAAGCTGATTTTGTAATAGGATTTTCGTGCTTAAGTTTCTATGTAAGTAGTTATGTTTGTTTTCATAGATTTTCTTGCTTTTGTTCAGATTTTGGCTAAGATTGTTTGAATTTTGGTCACTATTTAGTTTAGCAATTGATTTTGTAGTGTATTTGTTGTTATTGGATATTGTTGTACGGTGCATCAATTCACGCGAAAGAAAAAATATAAATATAATTCCCAATTTTATGGTGTAGATCTTTGAAATTTAATATTTTTTTAAGCTGGTTTTGTAATAGGATTTTCGTGTTAGAGTACTTACGTATGTAGTTATGCACATTTTTCATAGATAGTTTTTTGTGTTAACCAATTTTGTTGTTGGCCAATGATATTGCTTTTATAGCAGTCAATCTAAGCTTAACGGTTTCTATCATATACGGTATTAGAATTGCTGGAATTGTGTTTTTAGCCTAAGCTACAAAATTTGTTTTCTGCATTTAGGGCCTTAATAAAATATGCGAACAATTTTTTGGTATCACGACATGTATTTAGAATTGTAATTAATTGGCTTGTTATTTGCATTAAGCGTGTTGATTATCATTCTAAAGGAAACTTTTTCTTACTTTGATGTTGTATTGCAGTTGACGGGCAACACTAAGCCTGCATATGTAGGACACAGTTGGTCAAGTTTGTCTCGACCATTCAGGTGATGTTTGCTGTTATGGTTTTGTTTGTAATTCTCTTAGAGGTTAGGGAAGCCATGTTTCTAATGATATCAAAATTACTCATGATATCTTTTTGTTATGCAGTTCAAGGCCTGCTGGAAATGATGTCATTGGTATTGATTTGGGAACAACTAATTCTTGTGTTTCTGTTATGGAAGGAAAGGTAAGCCATTAATGGTTTGAATTTGCTTGTATCTATTTCCATTTTTCAATGATGGGGTTTGTGCTGACTTAATTTATATATTTTCAGAACCCAAAAGTCATTGAGAATTCTGAAGGTGCACGAACTACACCATCAGTGGTTGCCTTCAACCAGAAAGGGGAGCTGCTTGTAGGCACTCCCGCCAAGCGTCAGGCTGTTACTAACCCAACAAACACACTCTTTGGTATCAAGCGTCTCATTGGTAGGCGCTTTGATGATGCTCAAACCCAAAAGGAGATGAAGATGGTTCCATTCAAGATTGTTAAGGCTCCAAACGGAGATGCATGGGTTGAAGCTAACGGGCAGCAGTATTCCCCTAGCCAGATTGGGGCTTTTGTTCTGACCAAGATGAAGGAAACTGCAGAATCGTATCTTGGAAAGACACTTAGTCAGGCTGTAATTACAGTTCCAGCTTACTTCAATGATGCTCAAAGACAGGCAACAAAAGATGCTGGTAGAATTGCAGGTCTTGAGGTGTTGAGAATCATCAATGAGCCCACTGCTGCTGCACTTTCATACGGGATGAACAACAAGGAAGGCCTAATTGCTGTTTTTGACCTTGGTGGTGGAACATTTGATGTTTCCATCTTAGAAATTTCTAATGGTGTTTTTGAGGTATGCTAATTTATTTATTTATTTATTCTGTTTATCTTTTCTTAACCTGTCAGAAGTAATAGTATGATGAGCTTATTTGTACTGATAACATTTTTCCTGTCAAGGTGAAAGCAACAAATGGTGACACTTTCTTGGGAGGAGAGGACTTTGACAATGCCTTATTGGACTTTCTTGTGAATGAATTCAAGAAGACTGAGAATATTGATCTTTCTAAGGATAGGCTTGCCTTGCAAAGACTCCGTGAAGCTGCCGAGAAAGCCAAGATAGAACTGTCTTCAACATCTCAGACAGAAATAAACCTGCCTTTTATCACTGCTGATGCATCTGGTGCTAAGCATCTAAACATCACATTGACTAGATCTAAGTTTGAGGCTCTAGTAAATGACTTGATTGAAAGGACTAGGGCTCCATGTCTGAGCTGTTTGAAGGATGCGAACATATCTATCAAGGATGTTGATGAAGTTCTTCTTGTTGGAGGGATGACCCGAGTGCCTAAAGTCCAAGAAGTGGTTTCAGCGATCTTTGGAAAGTCTCCCAGTAAAGGTGTAAATCCTGATGAAGCCGTTGCCATGGGTGCAGCACTCCAGGGTGGTATCCTAAGAGGAGATGTTAAAGAGCTTCTACTCTTGGATGTAACACCACTCTCTTTGGGTATTGAAACTTTGGGTGGTATCTTTACAAGGTTAATCAACCGTAATACTACTATCCCTACCAAAAAGAGTCAGGTAATCCTTATATCTATTGATATTTAAATACAATTGTTTTTTAGTTGCCAATCTTGTAAAGGGTATTCAGTCTTTTCAAAGTAATTGGTTGTTGAAACCAAACACTTATGTTTATTAGAAATTTTCTCGAGGTATCTTGTTTATTACATTAACACATTTAAAGTTTAAAAGTATCTCCTATTTATTTGTCTTTATGTTGTGGTTGAGTGTTTTCCTTGTGACATTGTTCCAGGTCTTTTCAACAGCAGCAGACAATCAAACACAAGTAGGTATTAAAGTGTTACAGGGTGAGCGGGAAATGGCTTCTGACAACAAAATGCTTGGAGAATTTGAGCTGGTTGGCATTCCTCCTTCCCCTAGAGGTATGCCTCAGATTGAGGTCACTTTTGACATTGATGCCAATGGCATTGTTACTGTGTCTGCCAAAGACAAATCCACCGGTAAAGAACAACAAATAACAATTAGGTCATCTGGTGGACTATCCGACGATGAGATTGAGAAGATGGTCAAAGAAGCAGAACTACATGCTCAAAAAGACCAAGAAAGGAAGGCTTTAATTGATGTTAGAAATAGCGCAGACACATCCATTTATAGCATCGAAAAGAGTTTGGCTGAATATAGAGACAAGATTCCTAGTGAAGTGGCCAAGGAGATCGAAACTGCAATTTCAGATTTGAGAAGTGCAATGGCAGGGGACAATGTGGATGAAATTAAGTCAAAGCTAGATGCCGCCAACAAAGCTGTGTCCAAAATCGGGGAACACATGTCTGGTGGTTCAAGTGGCGGTCCCTCTTCCGGTGGTGGTTCTGCTGGTGGAGACCAAGCTCCCGAGGCAGAATATGAAGAGGTGAAGAAGTGAAGACTCGGCCGGTTTTGTGATTAATGGTTCTTTAGATAAAAGAAAATGGTTTTTCTTGTAGTTTAGTGGGAGATATAAGATTGCTTATTGTGTATCTAATGTTGGAGATCTTTTTTTGATGAGAAGGCCTTTCAGTTTGTAGTGTTTTGGAGAACCAAAGTACACTATTCGAATAACCAATCATAATTTTGCATAGTGGTTTGTTAATTCTTTAATTTTGATGATTGCCTTTTTGCACATTAAGAATTGACTGTAGTATTGCGTACTGTTTGGGAATTTCTACTACTACAAAGAAAAATTGCAAAGAAAAAAGGGTAATACTACCGATACTAACACAAGTTAAGTGCATTTTGGGATTAATAGTGTTAATTAAAGTGAACGGCTGTGATTTTGGTAAAATCTACAGTTTGGGAGCTTCAACAAGAACACATTGTCAAAATAGTTTTGTCAAATTTAGGAACCATCCAAGCATATATTTAATGGAGGAAGTTAAAAATAACAGCGGTGCATGGTATTGTAACTTTCTTTAAATTCCTGGTTGAGCAAGTTTGTTCCAATCCACAGTACATAGACTCTCAAAACTTCTGAGGTCCAGAAATTGAACAAGATGCCAAGAGAAGATCATAATACGCTTGTCAGCAGAGCGAAGCAGCGTTCCCTTCTTTTCGGCGGCATCGCAAAGTCCCTTCTTTTCGGCAGCATCCTTCCGCATTGGGTCCAAGTTAGCAAGATCTTCTGTAGAAAGCTCAACATTGCCACCCCACACCCTCCCAAGTTCATAAGTTGGAATAGAGATTAAGTTGGGACTCATAAGTTGGGAGATTAAGTTCTTCTACCAAAATTTTGTAAAAAAAAAGTTCTTCTACCAAAACAATTATAATAATTAAGTTCTCTGTAAATTCATAACAAAAAAAATCTCATTAAATTCGATTACATCCATTCAACAATTATTTAAATTTATCATTCTACAATTGTTTTTCAGAATTTAAAAAAGGCTCAAATCTAAAATGAAAAACTACAAAGCAACAAGTTGGGAGAAAGATACCAAGACTATCAACAAAAAAGCAATAAGCAAACATAATTGTTTTGGATAAACAGTTACAACGTAATAGTAATGGCAAGTGATTAACACATACTCAAATAAATATTCCTAAACTTTAATAACAAAAACGGTACATATGAAATCTTAATCTTAATAAAATATATGTTTCAAATCATTGGCAAAAAATAACCAAATAAGCTATTCCTCCTATAAGTTTACCCAAAGACAACAAATATATTCATGTTAACAAACAACTTAAATAAATTGTTCACAATTCCCATCCAATCTCACACTTAATACATGTCAATTAATATTTCTTAGAAAAAAGTTATATTAATAATTGTTAAAATATAAATTATAATTAAGTTTTAGTTCAACTTATTTTGGGTGGTGTTTCTTTTTTATGGTGGAATTTTAGTTCGACCGATGAAATATCAAAATTGTTGGACCAAATATCTTTAACTTTTTTGAATAGAATATTTATAATTTTTAGAGTTTAAATTCAAAATCTCTCATTTTTATATATGTGATATTTATCATTTGACTATAAACAAAACAAATGTATCTTACAATTAATATTTACATGTTTCAAAAAAACAAATTAATATTTACAATTTCATAATTTTTTTTTAATATTCACAACTTTTTAAAAAAAACATGCACATAAAATTTAAAATAGTTTCACACTGTATTTTAATATGTTACTTTATTTCACATCATTATTTTATAATGTTACGCAAACATTACATCATTTTTACTTTTTTATTAAGTAGTTTCGTGACAAAAAATTTCATTTTATAATGAACAAGTGAAATTTTGAGGTTCGAACTTCAATCTCTATATATACATATATAATACAATGTCAAACCAACCGAGCTAAGCTTACGGAAATTATTTTTATTTACTATCCGTGTAAGTTTATTTTTTTGTTACAATAAGTTAATTTTCATGTTATTCGGTTGGCCTCTACCGCGTCGGTGCTGACCGCTTCGAGGCGAGTTGCAAGCTGAGACGTATCTGCCAAAGCTTTTCATCTGTTGTTGTACCTTCAACTTTGTCCTACGGAGCTGCATTTTGGACACTGATGGGCCGGTTAATTTTAATTCAAGATCGGAAGTTAGGGTTTAGTGGAGTCTTCTTGAGTCGAGTTGAGGTTCTCTGGTGGTCAGAGAGTTGAGGAGTGTCATTTTAAGTATGGGCTTAGAGTGATTTTCTTTAAGGCAGTGTCTGTTTTGGTTTATTTTTGGTGTTCTGTTTATATACGACGCAATTATTTTGTAACATTTTTTTATTGGTCTCTGTTCTTATTGTGCGGAGATCATATATTTATATTTAAATATAAAATATAAAATATATGAGATAGGTAACCCTTTTTAACCTGAAAACGCACACTGCGTTGGGTTTGTGTTTGTGGAGGTTTAAGCAGAACCCTAAAGCCGCGCAACCTCAAACAACACTTTCTTCTTCTTCTTCTTCTTCTTCCTCTCTCTCTCTCTTCAATCTCAATCACCAACAATGGGTAGTACCACTAAGAACAAACGCAACAATTCCGTTTCCGATGAACACGAACAACCCAAAGATTCTCACGACAAACCTCTCAATAAAAAACCTAAAACCACCGTTTCTACCGCCACTCCATCTTCCACCAAACCAACAATGGAAAATCATAAAAAAAGTAAAGCTTTCGACAAAAAAAGGCGTAGCGACAAATTGAAATCCAAATCAAAATCCGAACCGATTGATTTGGATTCCGAACCTGCAGCTTCGGATTCCAAACCTGCTGCGGATTCGACTAGTGGTAGTGGAGGTGATTCTCCTCCGGAGTTTCACATTGGTGTGTTTAAGGATTTAGCTGTGGTGGATGAATCGGCTAGGTTAGCAGCTGCTAAACAAATGGTGACGGAGTTGAAGGCTATTCAGAATGCTTATGGTGGTGTTCAAGAGATGGAGATTGGTGATGGTGGATTTAAGCTTGAAGCTGAGAAAAATGATGGATTGGATGAATGCGCACCATCTGTTCGATATGCTGTTCGTAGGCTTATTCGCGGTGTTTCTTCTTCAAGAGAGGTAGCTTTTGGTGTTATCTTTGGTTCTTATGTTGTAATTGTAAATTTGTAATGTTTGTTTTGTTTTCTAATTTCAATTTAATAATGTCTTTGTTTTAGTTCGAAGAAAAACTAAAATTTCAATGCTAAGTTGTTTAGTTTGGTTATTTGTTGTTTTAGGGTCCGTTTGGATTGTCTTATTGTTGAGCTTAGGAAAAATATCTTATGCAAATAAATAAGTTCTTACTTGCCCAATTTGCTTAGTTATGTTGCATGAATCCTGAGATTGTGATGTGTGTGTTCTTGTGAGAGAAAAATGTTCCGGAATCATGATAGTGTTTCGTTCTTGGTAAATCATTTTTTTTTTTATTTTGTTAAATTTGCTTACTGTGTTGCTGGGAAGGTGACATCTTTTGTTACTTTTGCAGTGCGCGCGACAAGGTTTTGCTTTAGGCTTAACAGTTTTGGTTGGTGCTATCGACAAAATCAGGGTTGACTCATTTCTTAAGCTCGTAGTAGATTTATTGGAAGTAACTTCTTCGATGAAGGGTCAGGTATGAAATCATGGTTTCTTAGTTATTATGTTTTGGTGAAATCGTCAGCTTATTTGATAGTAGTGTATTTGTTGTAAAATTGCAGGAAGCAAAAGATTGTCTTCTGGGTCGCTTATTCGCTTATGGTGCTCTGGCTCGATCAGGAAGACTTATCCATGAATGGAGCATGGATAAAAATACTCCACACATAAAAGAATTTGTTGGTATACTTGTTTCCCTTGCAAGTAAGAAGCGATACTTGCAAGAGCCTGCCGTCTCAATAATTTTAGAATTGGTTGAAAAGGTTTGTATGTCATAAGTATAAGGAGTTTTACCCTTTACTGTTCATTGCTACATTTGATGCCTGTTTCCTACTGTGGTGGGATTTACTTTGAGTATTAATGGGTTTCAATGTGGTCATGTTCACTCTCTACCTACATTCGCAAAATTATCCCCCCCTCCTTTTACTCCCTAGTCAGGGTACACATGCATAAACTTGTGGATGATAATTATCTACACCCATTATTTGTTTTTGTTCTAGTCAATTCAGTTGTGATAATTTGAAAGACATCTTTTTACTTAAGACAAACATCTTATAACTTATGACATGTTTTGGTGGATCTCTTGGCTGGATTACCATACTTTGCTAGATCAGAATGTTCCCCTTGTTATGATGTTATGCTAGTTATCATGCCATTCTTTTACTTTTTTTTGCTATTGAAGATTTCAAAACATTTCCACTTCCTCTCCTTATGCACTTGTGTACATGCACCCTCAGAGGCTCATGCAAACAACTTCTTGCACACCTGGACGTGTGTGCTATGAATAGATCACTTTCTGATTTGATCATTGGTGAACTTTCAGACTAACTACACGTTTCATCGAGCCATACGTTTAACCTATCAAACCCTTTTTTTTAACACCAAAAATAGTTATTTGCAGCCTATTACTTAATAATTTATTGGTTTTATATATTGGTTTAATTCTTATTTGTAGTTGCCTGTTGAAGCATTAGCAAGTCATGTTATTGAAGCTCCTGGGCTCGACAAGTGGTTTGAATCTGCTGCAGAAGTAGGAAATCCTGACGCTCTATTCCTTGCTTTAAAACTTCGAGAGAAAATTTCTATTGATAGCTCCATATACGGGAAACTACTGCCAAATCCGTTCAGCTCTAGCCAGCTCTTCTCTGCCGATCACCTGTCCTCCCTGAGTAATTGTTTGAAGGTATCTTAAATCCATTCTTGTATTTGCGACAGATGCTACTTGATATCGGTTTATAGAAATAAATGGTTCTTATGTATTTTCTGAATGTTGCAGGAATCAACCTTCTGTCAGCCCCGTGTTCATAGTATCTGGCCGGTTTTGATAAATATTCTCATACCCAATACTGTTCCACAATTGGAAGATGTGGCATCAGCTTCAAATTCATTAAAGAAACATAAGAAGAGTAGAAAATCTTGCTCTTCTGATGAAGAAATTGCGAAGAATCTCAAGTCTTTTTGTGAAATTATTATTGAAGGATCCCTTCTCTTCTCATCTCATGATCGTAAGCGCTTAGCTTTCGATGTTATGTCTCTTCTTCTACAAAAGCTGTCTGCATCTTTAATTCCAGTTGTTCTGTCAAACAAAGTCGTTCAGTGCCTGATGGATATACTATCAACAAATAACACATGGCTGCATAAAGTTGGACTATATTTTCTTAAACAATTGACAGATTGGGTGGGGGATGATGATGTCAAAAGAGTTGCTGTTATAGTGGCTATACAGAAGCACAGCAATGGAAAATTTGATTGTATCACAAGGACAAAGCATGTTAAAAATTTGATGTCACGGTTCAAAACAGAACCTGGTTGCATGCTTTTTGTGCAAAACTTGATGAACCTGTTTGTGGATGAAGATAATACCATGGAAGAACCTTCTGATCAGAGTCAAACAACTGATGAAAATTCTGAAATAGGCTCCATTGAGGATAAAGGTTCTCCTAGGATTAATGGTAATTCAGAGTTATTGAAGAGATGGGTTATAGAATCTCTTCCTGGTATTTTGAAATTCGATGAGCGGGACCGCGAGGAAATGTTCCGAGTACAAAAAGAAATAATGAAATTTTTGGCTGTTCAGGGTCTGTTCACTGCATCTCTTGGCACTGAAGTGACTTCATTTGAGTTGGATGAGAAATTTAGGTGGCCCAAGTCTCCCACATCAAATGCTCTTTGCAAGATGTGTATTGAACAGCTGCAGTTGTTGTTGGCAAATGCTCATAAGGTAGAGAGCTTGGCTAATGCTAAGAGCCTCGAGCCTAATGATCTGGGTTCGTACTTCATGAAGTTCTTCAGCACCTTATGTAGTATTCCTTCAGTTTCCCTCTTCCGGTCTTTAGATGACGAGGATGAAAAAGCAGTGAAAAATTTGCAAGCAATGGAAGCTAAATTATCAAGAGAGGTATTTATGCTTTGGAATTATTATTGATTCTTAGATATATATATACTCACCGTGGTCCTTTTGAAGTTTTAAGCTCTAATGAGGTTAGACTCCATCTAGTCTTCTCATTGGCTAGTGTGTTAGTTGGCTGTCTTGTCATGTTTATGATATCTACAACTCCTCAATTTGGATATAGGACTCTCTTTATTACCATTTATACTTATGGTTTTGTGATTTCTTAAGCGTTTGTCAAACTGAGGTTTTCCTGTTTTAAAAAATATTTATACCTGTTGTATTTTTCTTCTAATTTTCGGCACTTTCAAAATCTTGGCTTCTTGTGTTCGCTGTTCATTTGACAATTGAAGAATACAAAGTGTAGGAGACATTGTTATGCTTTACCTAGGAGCTCACATGATTTGTGATCCAATTTATGGTCTAACTGGATGGTTTGTTGTTCTATCTGATCATGGTGTATCTTTAGATACTTGATACCTATTCATGTGGCATTTGCATGTATAAATTTGTATACAAAATCATTGAGCTGCTATAAGGAGCCTTGATAAACATTTTAACCGCTATACATTAATGTTGACTGTGATTATATTATGATGATTCTCTGTATAATAAACACAATCCTGTGATTTAAATCTTCTTGATATGTGTTTTATACACCTTTGTGTGTGTTTCTGTATTTATTTATGTCACTAAATTAATCTTCAATTTGAATTATGTGAACTGCATTATAATTTATTCATTATTATTGATGCTCATAATTTATTCATTATTATTGATGCTCATGTTTCATCTCTGCGGTACTGATGAGCAGGAAAGGAGCCATGACTGCAGTGATGATGCAAATAGAGATCGTGCACTGAGATACTTGCTTATCCAGTTGCTCTTGCAAGTCCTTCTTTGTCCAAGGGAGTATGCAGAAGCTGCGTCTGAACTCATCATCTGTTGTAAGAAAACATTTTCTACTCCTGATATTGCTGAGTCCTCTGGAGAAGATGACACAGAGGTTGGTGATGCACCTGAGTTGATGGATGTTCTTGTGGATACATTGCTTTCTCTGCTTCCACAGTCATCGGCTCCTATGCGGTCTGCTATTGATCAGGTTATATAAAAAGCTTGCTTGTCTGTAGTTTGTAATTGTAGATCAAGTAGGTTAGAGTACCACATTGTTAACCTGTATGTCAACATGCTCCTGGGACTGTGAGACTGCCTTTAATCTGGTGTTTAGATTAGAGGAAAATGGTAAATAAGTAGAAACTTTAAAATGGTATATAAATAACAGAAACATTTGCTATCATTTATATTATCACGAGGATGCCTTCTGTTACAAAACTAACATAATCAGACATTAATTGAAATAAATTCAATTTTTTCCCTTTTGGAATTTGCCTTGAATATAGTTTAAGTTCTCACCGTAACAAATAATAGTGTTTTTGTTTGATTTAATTCAAAGCCAAATTAGAGCTCTTTAGTTTGAGGGAATTCCCAGTCCAGGTTTAATTGAGCCAGTATAGCGCTCTAATTTGACCTGTCTAATGATTATTTTAAAGCAGCCTTTTCACATAAGGTTTGGCCACGAGAATGACATTGTAATTTACTAATGCATCGGCTTTTTTTCTCACTTCAGTACTAGTCAATGACCCTCTGATAATTTAGGGCCTTCTGCTTGCAGATATTTATCAACTTCTAATATTTATGCATTTGAAAATTGATCCTTAATTGAATGAATGGTATGCCTATATGAACATGCTATCCAATATAATGGTTGGACTTTTTTCTTTTGTGATTTACCTGGCTGTTATTAGATAGATATGTTGAGATTGATTGGGCTATAGACAGGCTTTGTCTAATATGCATAGGTGAGACAGGTTTTTCACCATGCACAAACTTGTTTTCACCATTGGATCAATATGTCACATCGCCTCATTTGATCCAATGGTAAAAAACAAGTTTGTGCATGGTGAAGACTTGTCTCATTTGTGCACCATAGACTTGGTCTATATGACATAGTATATAGCAATCAATCTTTGTTGGAAAGCAATGACCATGTAGAAGACTTAATCATCTCTGGCTGTACATAATTTAAACTTGAATATATATCATGGCTTACTGATTGTATTCTATATTCTAAAACTTATTATTTCTGTATATAGGTGTTCAAATGTTTTTGTAATGATATCACGGATGATGGGCTGATGCGGATGTTACGAGTCATAAAGAAAAATTTAAAACCAGCGAGACATCCAGATGCGGCTAGTGCAGATGAAGATGATGATGAAGATGATGACTTATTCAATATTGAAGATGAAGAAATTGATCAAGCCGAGACTGGTGAAACAGGTGATAGCGATGGGCAGACTGATGACTCTGAGTCTGTAGTCGAGGCAGAGGAAACTGGTCAGGACCATCATGAAGATTCTGATGATTCAGATAGTGGGATGGATGATGATGCAATGTTCAGGATGGATACATATCTTGCTCAGATTTTCAAAGAAAAGAAAAATCAGGCCGGAAGTGAAACCGCTCATTCCCAACTTTTGTTGTTCAAATTCCGCATCCTTTCATTATTGGAAATTTTCCTACGTGAAAATGCAGGCAAGTATACATTAATTATGCCATTTATCAGTTTTTAGGCTAGCTTTGTGTTTGTTATACTGCAATTTTCCAAGTGTATATGCATAAACCATGAAGTGGATAAACAACTGTTCAATATTAGCCTGAATAAAAAGCTGACTGCTTCATACAGTAACAAAAAGTTTTTTTTTCGCTGAAAGTTGATGCCTTTATATTTAGATATTTTTAACTTTGGCTGATGGTGTCTTGATGTTACACAGGCAAGCCTCAGGTTCTTACTGTGTACTCACATTTGGCTAGGGCCTATGTTAACCCACATACTGCTGAAGTTAGTGAGCAGCTCAGTCAACGTATATGGGGAATATTGCAAAAGAAAATACTTAAAGGAAAGGTGGCTTGTCCAAAGGGTGATGAAATCCAATTATCGACACTTGAATCTCTGTTGGAGAGAAATTTGAAACTAGTATCAAAACCATTTAAAAAGCAAAAGTCTGCAACTGACCCCTCAAAGCAGAAGTCTGCCTTGAACCGACACAATAATGTTGTTGACTTTGCCAAAACATCGACTTTATGGATTTTGAGAATTGTCGATGCTAGAAATTTCACGGAGTCGGAACGGCAGAGAATTGTTCAAGTTTTCCAGAAAACAGTGGCAGATTATTTAGACAGTAAGAAGTCGCAAATCAAAGCTGGATTTTTAAAAGAAATAATTCAAAGAAGACCATGGATTGGCCATGGTGTATTTAGCTTTTTGTTGGAGAGATGTGGAAGTGCCAAGTTAGACTTTCGGCGAGTCGAAACCCTTGATTTGGTAATGTACATATTGAAGTTGCTAGCAACCTCGGGTGGTGAAGGGCAGAATGCATCAAAAAAGATTGTTAAAAACAATTTGGATAAATTCTCTCATGCTATGAAAGAGTTGGTGACAAATATGCCGAGCAAACCAGCCAGAAGGACAGCTGTACTGAAGTTTTTTGTCGAGGTCTTCAAGATCATGGCTAAACACAACCTCACCAAGTATCTTCTTAAAACATTGGCACCTGATGCTCAAGCTGCCCTTGAAGCACAGCTTGGTGAGAAATTTGTTAGTTTGAAGAAGCTGAAAAAATGAACAAGGGATGTAAAATTGCTGCTACTACCTCAGTAAAGAGGTAAAGAGATTCTTGCTACTCGCCACTCTTATTAACAGACAAGCCAAAGTAATCTGTCTTTGGAGCTTGTTTATGCCTTTGGAAGGAGAACTTTTGTAGAACTTTTAAATTTATATTTAAATCAGTCAACTTAAAAATTCATTTAAGATAGATTTGTTTATGCCATTTGAAGGTAAATTTTTGGTAGAACTTTTAATTTGTATTTGTTTGTCATTTGTGAACTTTTTGTATGCTACACTTACTATATTTGAGTTCATTTTGAGTTACTAGTAAAAGGATGAGCTTTGATTTTTTTATCTTGTTTCAGAAATTTTCTCCAGTAATTATTTTACACGACCCATACAGAGTATACTAAAATTGTGTATGATTGAAAAAGCTGGTGCACAAAAGATTGATTTAAGATCCCGGTTTGTGATGCACGGGTACTCCATTTGAGGGAGAGTACCGGTATCGGGTACGTATACGTATCAGTACCGGGTACATATCCGTACCTTAATTTATAACCATACACGTTTATTCGTTTTTATAAAAATATCGTATCCCGTACCGATACACGTATTGGGTACTGGTACCGTACCTGCACCTAGCCAGCATACCTCAATGTGTACACGAGGAACAAATGCACAAGAAATGCTTTCTTGAAAAAAGGGGAACTTTGATTATATAAGGTCTTTGTTGTTGTCACTATGAAGACTATGGTTTTTTATTGACAAACTAATATTAGTATCTACTACCTAATGACTTCTACTTTCGATTAAAAAAAAGATAGTTTCTACAAAATAGTAAAAGTATATGATATACACGAATTAAACCTTAAAATTTTGTAACACATTGATTTAATTTACTTTATCATGTGCGGCATTCATTGTTTTTATTTGATTTCTTTTTTCTGTGATTTATGTTGTGTTTATTGGTTAGTCGCGTCCGTATCATTGTTTCGGCGTAATTTTTTTTCACCATATAAAAATGGTGGAAAAGGTAACCGTAGGCACCTATACCTTTTTGTCCAGCCTTTTTCGCAGTAACGAACCTTTATTTAAAAACCTTGGATATACCTACTACCTAGGTGATAAAATTCTGATACAGGTTTTTATAAATGTGTTTTCTTTATTTGGATTTCAAACTTATGTTGACTCAATCATTTGAAACTTTACTTCAATTAAAACTTATCGGTGACGATTGCGAGAATATGACCGATAGAACTCTTGCTGTGATTGCTGCCCGACATGAGTTACTCCAAAGTCTTCAGTTTGAATCAACTCAGGCTTTCAGGCATTAGGGATGTAAATGCTGATGCTATTATTGCATTGGCTACCTATTGTCTAAAGTTGACTGATATCGGGTTTATCGATTGCCTGAGTGTTGACAAGCTTGCATTGGGAAATGTGCATTCGGTTCGTTTCCTTTCTGTTGCGGGAACACCAAGTATGAACTGGAGTGCGGTTTCACATCTTTGGCATAAGCTTCCTAACCTGACAGGATTAGATGTTTCATGAACCGATATTGGTTCGTCTGCTGTTTCAATTTCAAGATTGTTATCCTTACCACCAAATTTGAAGATTTTGATTGCTTTGAATTGTTCTATCCTCGAAGCAGTGACTAGCTTTTCTGCTAGTAAATATAAAAACAAGTAGTTGATTTCCCTATCCACGGATATTTTTAAAGGACTAGGTTCTTTATTTTTTGATAATACAAATAGAGGAAAGAATGTGTTTTTGGACTGGAGGACTTCAAAGAGTAATAATGATAAGGTCCTTGATGAAATTATACCTTGGCTTGAGTGGGTGCTATCACATAATTTCTTGCGTCTTTCTGAGAGCCCTGAATCGGGATGTCTTGATAATTTCTGTCTTGATAATTTCACAGGCCTTGGAACTTTTGTTCTAATGGACGATGAAAATGCTAGCATTAATTGTGGAAGGGCTGAAGCAGTTATGCGAGATGGTGGTATACGTCTTCTTCTTGGCCTTGCAAAATCTTACAGGGAAGGGCTTCAGTTTGGGGCAGCTTCGGCTATTGTGAGTTTGTCCCAGATGCTAATGTGGCGAAAGCGATTGCAGAAGAGGGTGGGATTTAGATTCTCGCTAGTTTGGCTAGGTCAATGAACAAACTGGTGGACGAAGAAGCTGCTGGAGGATTATGGAATCTCTCTAGTAGAGAAGAGCACAAGGGTGCCATTGCTGAAGCTGGTGGAGTACAAGCGTTAGTGGATCTTATATTTAAGTGGTCCTCTACTGGAGTCTGGAGATGGATTTTTAGAATGTGCAACTGGTGCATCGGCTACTTTGGCTATTGACGACAAGTGTAGTACAAAGGTTGCACTAGCAGGGGGCATACACGCTCTAGTGGTGCTTGCGCGTAACTGCAAATACGAGGGAGTGCAAGAGCAGGCTGCTCGTGCCTTGGCTAATTTAGCTTTCGGACAAGCTGTCGGACAAGTAGAGGGTGTTTTTGAGGCTCTTGTTCGACTTACACGTTCTCCCCATGAGGGTGTCAGGCAAAAAGCTGCTCATGCACTTTCAAATTTGTCATATGACGATATAAATCAAGAGGCCATTGCAGCAGCTAGCGGAGTTCAAGCTTTGGTTGCTTTTACCCAATCTTGTTCTAATGCTTCCCCTAGACTTCAAGTAAGGGCTGCTGATGCTCTATTGGGATTGTCGCTTTCTGAAGCCTATAACATTGCTATTGGACGAGTTGCACCTCTGATTGCAATGGCACGATCCGAAGTAGAGGATGTTCAGGAAGCGGCTGCAAGAGCACTATGCAATCTTGCGTTAAACCCTGGTAATGCTTTACGAGTAGTGGAGGTAGGTGGAGTAGCTGCACTTGGTGGTCTCTGTTCATCATCAGTGTCAAAATGGACACGGTTTAATGCGGCATTGGCCTACATGTTTGATGGGAGAATGGATGAATTCGCTTTAGTTGGCACCTTGTCAGAAATTGTTTCTAAGAGTGTGGGCCTGTATGGAGCCAGAAGGATGGCTCTGAAACATATTGAAGCATTCGTCCGCATGTTTTCTAACAAACAAGCATTTGTGGCTGCTGCTGCATCATCGGCTGCTGCAGCACTAGCATAGGTTACTGAAAATGCTCGTATCCAAGAAGCGGGAGATCTTAGATGCACTGGTGCTGAAGTTGAAAGACTTGTTACTATGCTACAAAATTCGTCATCTATACTCAAAGCTTGTGCAGCATTTACTCTTCTACAGCTTACAATTCCTGGTGGAAATTATGCCATCCACCATGCCAGCCTCATGCAAAATGCAGGTGCAGCAAGAGTTCTACGCAGTTTAGCCGCCGCCGCAACCACACCTCTTGAAGCAAAAATCTTTTCCATGATTGTTCTTCGTAATCTCACGTATCACCGCTTAGAGATCAAATAGTAAGTGCTATAACATGCCTTTTGTTTTTCCAGTTGTGATATGTGTATGTTCTTATGAGAGAAAAAATTTCCGGAATCATGATAGTGTTTCATTGTTAGTGAACCATCTTACATTTGCAAGAGCATGATGTCTCAATAATTTTAGAATTGGTTGAAAAGGTTTGTATATCATAAGTATAAGGAGTTTTAACCTTGCTATGTTTTGAAAAGAAAAATGAGATGATAAGGGGAATTCCATTTTATTAACAAATGTACAATACCATCATATATATATATATAATAGCAAATATTGGTTATTTACTCATACAATTTATGATAGGATATATATCCACACACACAAACAATATGTAATTTTTTAAAAATTAAATCAAAACATCGTTACAAGTACAATAGCATTTCCCAGTTTGGTGAAATGTATTAGCTCGCAAAAATAATAGTTGGGTCACAGCAGCACTCGTCCAAGAGGCAACAACAACACAAAGCAGCTAGGCTGCATGTATCAAGAAAAAGAAAAAAAATAAACACACAATTAGTAAACAATTAAAATAAAATAGTAACAAAAACTGAATTTAGATTTAATTTGTATACTCAAATAGTGTAAAACATTTTTACACATACATCTAATTAAATAACATTATAGTGTCACTTATACATCTTGGTTCCTAAAATATTTCTTTAAATATCTATGAATATCGTGATTTAGATAGATGTATGTATAAAAAAGTTTACACTGGCAGTGCATAATTAATTAATCTCAATGAAATGAACAGATGCTTGAATAAATAATTAGGAAAATCAAGGCATTCCAATAATTCATATTTTCATTCCAATATACATTTCTCACTATTCTTTTTTATAAATAAAAATTCTTTCCGATTTATACGAAAAAGAGACATAGTTAATATGGAGTTTGACCATATCATAAGCAAAGTTTGATAAAAAAAAATTATTCCTCTCAGTAATAGAACTCAAGTTCTAATTTTTTCCCATTTACAATTTTTGAAAACAAACCTAGCATTGAGTCAAATTTTTTTGTTTTGAAACTTGCCTTCCATATCCTCTTTATCACAATTTTTCATCAAACATGTTTTTTTTTGGGTTACTAACATGTCTTTCATCCCATTGTTAACAATTTAAGAAAAATAAATTTTAAAAAATAAAAACTGAAAATGTTTTAGGAAAATAATTAGTCTTTTTTTTTTTTTTTTTCTTCTTAATTAACCTTTCTATATATAGTATAAAATTGCTTACCATCCTTCAAGAAAACCAGGTTCTCTCTTCGGTGGTGGTGGAGCAGCATAATATTGTGGTGGTGCCGCGACTGGAGGCGGTCCTTGATAAGGGCCTGTACATAACAACAACTATATATTTAGTAACATTAATTTACAAATATGATCAATTCCTACAAAGATGTGTTTTCATTGTCATAAAAAGGATATTCAAAAGCTAAGAAAGGTTTAGTATATAATTTAATGGATGAGATGTATATATGGTGTATTATATGTACCTTGAGCAGGATATGGGTAGCCATATTTGATCTCACTCATTTCTTCAAGAACAACACTTTTAACTCAATATATTTCTTGTAAAACAGAACTTGTAATTTTGTGTTGGAATGCAAGGTTTGATATATGCTGTTATATATACGCAAACACGTGCTTTTAGGGGGGAAAAAAGTAAGAAGAATATAACTAGTGGAGAGTATTAAGAAGAAAGCTCAAAAAAATTATATTTCAATTCACACATTAATTGGATATTGGTGTGTTGCTTCATTGTCACGATATTAGATGCTATTTGTGTTCTTTATTACTTTTTGCAAAGTTATCCCACTACTTTCTTAGAAGAATATCTATCTAATCTTTATAAATTAGAAAAATGATACTTTGAAATTGGAATTTTGATGTCAAATATGATGTTCTTATACTTTTATGTGCATTTTTAAAAGATTGTATGTAAATTATAGAAGATAAAAAAAAAGAGAAAGATAGAAGTGAATATATACAATGTAATATGTACGTTGTTTTTATTTTACTAATGAAATAGGCATACATATTTTGTCCTTTATCTTATTTATTTATGACATTTTGGTCCTTTATCTTTCATTTGTAACATTTTGGTCTTTTATCTTATCATTTTGTAACACTTTGGTCTTTTATTTTTTATTTGTAAGATTTTGGTCTTTTAAAAACATGAAAAAATTAATGAAGATAATGAACATTTTTATCAAAATTATGATTTTTATTTAATTTTAATAAAAAAGTATCTTAACAAATAAAATTCAGAATTTTTTAATAAAAAAAAATGAAAAAAAGGACTTATATGTGAATGTTATAAAAAATAAAGGACTAAAGTGTTACAAATATATAAGATAAAAGACCAAAATGTTACAAATATATAAGATAAAGAACTAAAATGTTACAAATAAAAGATAAATGACCAAAATATTAAAAAAAATAAGATAAAGGACCAAATATATAATTTTGCTAATGAAATATTAATTTAATAAACCCATATGCTTGGGACACATTATGCCAATTTCAACTTTAAGATTTACGATTATCATATTATCCAAGGTTTTCAGAACCGGACCGGTCATCGAACCGGTGAGCTTAGCGGTTCAAGGTTCAAGTGGTCGAACCGAGGTCGGACCGGTCGGACCGTTTTTAATTATATATATTTATATATTTTAATTATTGGATTAAATGAGATTTAATTATCTCATGTGTACAAAGTATAAACTACTTTCCGTAAAAAAATACCTTATTCTTTTTTGTTTTCATGTTTGTTAACTGGGCTTGTTTTAGTTGGGCTAGTTTTATCATATATTCTTTGATCCAAACCCATATTTTACAATATTTTTGGTCCAAAATCCACTTGTACCCTAATTCTAGAATTGACGATTTGAATCAATAAACAATGTGCCGCCGCCAGCCTCTTCTCCATTGCTATCTTATTCTTCATTTGGATGGTGTATTGAGTGCTCATCATTCTTTTTGTTCTAATTTCTTACAAACATCTTCTATTTTCTTTGTTTCTTCATATTTTTTGTTATTCTCTAAATTTGATAGTTTGAAGGTTCAATGGTTTTAGAGTTTCTTCTTCTTCTTAGATGGTTTGAAGGTTCAATAGTTTTAGAGTTTCTTCATCTTCCTCTTTATTCTTCTACTGTATGCAGAAAAGAAAAAAATAAAACTGAAAAAAATAAAATAAAAGTCCAGATCGCTGAACCAGCTAGACCGGCCGGGTTACCGGTTTTTACCGGTTTATACGGTTTTTTTCCGGTTTGCTTGCGCAGCGGATTTAAGCACCAACCGGACCGGATACAGGTCCGGTTCCCGGTTCAACCGGTTCGACCGGCCGGTCCGGTTTTGACAACCTTGATATTATCCTTCAAGGCTAATGCTACGGTGGACAAGTGATCTATCAAATACAAATTTTACAAAATTTATTGGTAGATTGAAAGTTTATATCATATAAAGTATCCATAAAAAAATTTTAAAAAATTGAAAATCATTTGATATTTTATTGGGATTTATCAAGATTTACAGTATTTAATAAACCGTTAATCTTGATGGATCTCAATAACATATCAAATGATTTTCAATTTTTCTAAAATTTTCTATAGATGATCTATATGATATAAACTTTCAATCCAACGGTGGATTTTGTAAAATTCGTATTCGTTATAGGATTTTTCATGAATGGACCACTTTAGAATTTTCCTATCCGTCAATGCTAAAAAATAACAATAACACGTAGTGAACCTTACTAGAATTTAATACTATTTAATTCATAACTAGTCTCTATCACTGGATGGCTAAAGTGAAATTAAGGAGTAAAAATTCAGAATTTTATCACTTGTGTGTAGGGGTGGCAAAATGGGCCGAGTCCGCCGGGCTGATTCGTTTGACCCGCCATTTTTGACGGGTTGGGCCGAGATTTTCAGCCCGCTACTTTAAGTTGGCCCGTTCCGCTTCGTTTTTTAGCGGGTTTAAACGGGGCGGGCATGTCCGTTTTGTCACTCTTTTTTAGTATTTATCGTTTTATCTTATATTGTAAAGAATTACTTATTAACTGAGTTGATGATTTTGTTAGTTTAATTAAGCGTGATTGTAAGAAATTGCTTATTAACTCGGTTAATGTTTCTTTTAGTTTAATTATCTCTATTCTCTGCTGCAATCTTCTCTTAATTATCCTTATTATAGTATTATTGTTAGTTTAAAAATAGGAGGTAAGAATTGTAAGGAATTGTGAAGTTATTATAATTCAACCTGTTTAATACTTTTTTTAACATTGAATTGTGAAGTTGTAATTCAAATTGTAAAAAAAAAAAAAAAAACTATTTGGCGGGTATGCCCGCCAATAAACGGGCGTACTTGAGTTTTGAACCCGAACACCTATGTTGGCCCGCTCCACCCCACCCCATTTTTGGCCGGACATAAACGGGGCGAGCATGCCCGTTTTGCCACTCTAAGTTGTGTGTGTATAAACGGTTCATAAAATTTTGCTTAGCATGCAATTCCATGTGAATACAAAGTTTTATTTTGAATCTAGAAAGCACTCACATGAGTAGTTTAATCTCGAATTTATTCTTTCCTTACACAATGTCACACGCTAGCTAGCTATTACCGCATTTACTTTGTTCTACCTTTATGTCAAACTTTGGGTTCACGTTAACTCAAGTGATTATTTAAGAATCTGAGAAATAATATTTATTTGTAATTAAATTGGATTTGTTCTGCTTTTCAAAAATAAAACGAAAATGGATTTGTTCTTTTAATAAGTCCCTGACAATGTGAATTTATTTTGATTTTTGATTTTTTTAAGGATTTAGTATATATTCCAAGAATCGACTAATCCAAGAGACATTAATCTCATTGTCCACCGATAGATATTCATGTAATGTCAGAATAAATAATGTAAATCTATGTTGCCTAGGTGCGGGTACGGTACCGGTATCCGGTACTGGTACGGGGTACGACATTTTTAGAAAAACTAGGATACGGGTACGTCTGTATATATATATTTTTAATATAATTATATAAATAAAATAATGAAACTATATTGTTAAAACAAATAATTACAGATAAAAAATACTACACAAGTAATTCAAAAGCAATTAGCTAAAAAGATTTAAATTGTTTCCCTCTCCATCATCATTAAAAAAAGCGGCGTCTAGTTCAAATTTTTAGCAAAAAAACTTACAACATCAAGAATATCAGCTACATCAAATAGATTTCATTTATCTTTACCAATATCGCATATTTTTGTTGTTACTTCATTATAAGTATTAATATTTCTCATTATCGAGAGCAAATGAAGAATTGTATGGATAATATTAGATTGAGCATATTCTTTTTCAATGAATGAGTGAATTTATTCAGCAACTACTTTGTTATTGCTATTAGTAGAGCTGATACTTTTAGATTATAAACAAATAAGAAACACAAATCTTCTTATAAATAAAAAACCGAATAAAAAAAAGGAAAAAAATTTGTATTTTTTTTTGGATTCATGTACCATAGGAGTACCATACGCGTACCACAGGAGTACCACACGCGTACCCGTTGCAAAATAAAAAATAAAAAAAATAGGTACGCCATCGGTGCGTACCTAAAGAGTACCGTACGCGTACCAGTACCCGGTACCGATACTCTCCTAAAATGGAGTACCCGTGCTTCATAGATGTAAATTCATATTTTTAGGTCAATGTTGGTTGGTTAGGTCTTAAACAGCTAGCCTAGGACTTATAGTAGAGAGAAACCGACACTTATTGAGGCCTAGCTAAAACTTTAAAATAACTAATAAGACATAAATAAAAGTATTTACTCCTATAAAATTTTCGTGCCTCAAACAACTTGTGTATGTACTAGTATACATCTATAGATAAGGATGTAAATGGATATTTATGGGGTGGATTGATAGTATGATATTCTTGTCCGTTCCTTTAGATAAATATGATATCTATATCCGCACGGGTATTCGCTAAGTAAGTAATCCACATATATTTACATATATACTGCATGGATAACAATATTTTATTTTAATCACTTTAAATTTGTTTATCTTGTTTTAAAGAAACAAGAAAACAATTATTAACACATAATAATATTTATACACTTCAGTTTTGATTTGACAACAAAAGTCAACACACTTATTTTTCTTCTTTTCACCAAAATATAATAATACATTTCTCTTAAAGAAAAAAATTCATACATTTCATTATAATCAAGATAAAGTTCATCAAAGAGTTTTAACGAATTTGAAACTATCTTTTATATTTGATAACTAAAAATATTTATGTAATTTTCTTATTTACTAATGGGTACAAATATCCGCGGATACAGATACCATTAAATCCACATCCGTATCCATAAACTAATGGGTATAGTTTTTTTTTTTTTTTTTAAGCAACAAGGAGAGCAGAGGAAACCCTCAGCCCTATCCCAAATATATTAAACATAAAAGAAAGGATATTACAAAGCAAACCGGGGGGACATCAACCTGACCCAGTTAACCACACAAAGTAGCAACTAAAAATAAAACATTCCAATCCAACTACCGGTGGTTGTAGAACCAACCCTAACAGGTGAAAAACCAAAACAAAACACCGACACATCGAGCACTATTTAGCGAACCCGCGTACGGGCGCGAAACCAAATAGCAAAAAAATAACGTGTGAGCATTAGTTGAGGTAAGGAACGGCGAATGATCGACTGCCAACACAGACCGAAGCACGTACCGACAACTCCCTGCGATAAAACACAGCAAGCAACAAAGACCCTTTCGAGTCAAACTATCCGAAATCAGTCAAAGATTGAGACGGATTTAAAAACAACTCAACTCCTTAGGTGCAGCGACGTAACCATAAGCTTTGTGACCTGCAAATCTCAACAGACTTGGCAAGGAATCAGGAAACAAAGCGAGAAAAACAAACACCAAACAACTGAGGAAGAAGAGGCAGTAGAACAAATCTGCAAGATCTTCTAAGCCACACACAACATCAGAAATCCAGCAACTGAAAATCCAACCAGAACTCCAATCCACTTGAAATTCCAAAGATCCAAACAGGATAACAACACGAACAGAACAAAAATCTGAACGTGTGAGAAAGAAGAGCAAAACCGCGGCCATGGGCACCGGCGGCAGCTTCTGCTACCCCAAAAGGGGTTGATAGCGAACAACAAAGATAAACCTGTACCTCTCCAGCGCATATAAAGACAGAGCACAACGAACCAAAAAGCTCCGCGATCGACGATGACAAAGGAAGATGCTCACCGGAAAGGAAGGTGTGAAGCAAGGCGGTGTGGAGCGAATAACTCCTCACACCACCAGCCAAGACAACTACATTGAGAAAGAGAGGGTTTGGATTTTGGGGAGGCAGCGGCGGCCGGTGGTTTTTAGGTTTGGCTAGAGAGAAGGCGGAGAGAAAAATCTAGAGAGAGAGTGTCTTCAATTTAATTCTATTTAATTCGATTATCTAATGGGTATAGTTGAAATAGGGGAATTCTTAGGTAGGCACAAACCCAAGAAAAATGCATTTGGGCACACATACAAACACAAGAAAAAATAAAAGTTAAATAAAATAGTCACATCAATAGCTATTCATTATTTCTTTTAACTTTAAATTTTTTGAAATTATGTGTGTGTGCCTAAATGTATATGTGTTGGGGTTGTGCCCAAGTTAGAATTTTCCAGTTGAAATATCGTTTATCTTATTCGCGGATTTCCATAAAATATCTGTTTTGTGTCCACGGTGGATTTTATCTGTAAATATCCGAGGATACAAATATTTTTGTCATCCCTATCTATAGGTATGTTTTTAATTATTAAGGCCTAGTTTTACTTACATGTTCCTCAAGTTTTTGAGGAGCAAATCTTAAGGAATTTATCAGGGAAGATAGTTTGGTATTTGCATTTGAATGAATGAGTGGGACAAGTTCAAGAGGCTTTGATTAGTAGAAAGTATATTATAACACTCAACTATCATTCTGAAAGATAAATGAAGCTTTCAAAAGTTTACTTATACCAACATTGATATTAAAAAAATCATTTGGAAATGTACCAATATTAAACGGGGTGCGGACAGAAAATTAGTAACTTACTAAAATAAATGGCGTTTCTAATGAGTTAAAGTAGCCCAAATCCACGATTTTCCATGGACATGCGAATGGAGAATATTTTTCAATCCATCTCCCAAAAATGTGGGACTTATCTGAAGTGTATTGTATGACTTGAGAAACTGTTGTTATAAAAATAGGTTATCATGTCTTGCGAGTTATGGCGTTCATTCGGTTATGTGGGTATGCAAAGAGAGCCACCGCACAAAGTTTAAAAAATTGGAGTCCTTCAAATTTTTATATAGGTCTACAGCAACACAAAAATTCATTATCAAATGAGACAAAAATGTAGTCATAATCTTTAATTACAAAAACAATTTTAGTTCTATGGTGAATCAAACCAGGGGCGGAGCTATAGCCCAGCATGTCCGTTGTCCGGTCTCCGGTAAAAAAATTAGTATTTTAGGGATTAATTTTAAACAAAATTAAGATTTTTAAGGATTAATTTTGAGCAAAACTGATATTTTCGTTCAAAATTAAGATTTTTAATATAAAATTGAAAATTTTGTTTGAAATTAAAATTTTATCCGAAATTTATAAATTTTTTGGCTCACTGATCAAGACATTGTTTATTTCTACAAGAATGGTTTTTTATGTAAAGATTACATTCCACCAAAACATTACTACTCTTTGGTAGATCATGCAGAATGATTTTGGTAAAATTAATGGCAACACATTTAAATTGTTCTTGTATGTGTGATTTTGAGAACACTTTTTATTGGGTTTTTACATAAACACTTTAAATTGTTGTCGTTGATTATATACTCTCTCCGTCCCAATTTATTTGAGCCAGTTGATTTCAGCACACATATCAATGCACAACTTTGACGATTAATATTTTTAATTGTATAATAGTAAAAATTATAAAAATTTAATATTTTGAAAATACTCATCAAGATGAATTCAACGACATCTTATATGCTAATATTTATTTTTATTTATTGAAAGAAAAATATGGTCAAAATAAGATATATGAATAATGCAAACATTCTAAATGGCTCAAATAAATTGGGACGGAGGGAGTAAATTAAAATCACTTTGTTTTTATTAAGGGCTCAATTTTTAAGATTAGAAAAGGACTCTAAGGTGTTTAATAGTGTTCATGGCAATTAATTTTGGTGATTGCTTTTATTTTGGTGATTGCCATTCAAAAAGGTTTGGCGGCGCAGCTTGTTGTCCGTTTATATAAAAACCAAATAAAAACTATTCTCAAAATCACACATACAAGAACAATTTTAAATGTGTTGCCATTAATTTTACTAAAACCATTCTGCATGATCTACCAAAGAGTAGTAATGTTTTGGTGGAATGTAATCTTTACATAAAAAACCATTCTTGTAGAAATAAACAAGAGTAGTGAGTATTAGTGGTTCGAGTCCAACCATGATTTGGAGAGCATTACCAAACACAAATGCAATGCAGGAGACGAAGATCCAGAAACCAATATTGAAGAGGGTGTTGCCGTGGTTGTTGATGCGGATGTTTTCTCCGAGTATGAAGAGGATGGTGGTGGAGACAAGAAAGCAGATGCATGTAGTAGCAAGGTTGATGATGCTGTTGTTGTCGTCGTTGGTTGGGTTGATGATGCACATTATGTAGTAAATAATTACGCCGAGTAAATTTATAAGAAAGATATAGAAGCTTATCTTAGCAAGATAGATTAAACCCTCAATACGACGGAGAGTGACGGTTTCCTCCGCCGTTGCTTGATTGAGTTGCCGGTGGTAGAGAGTGAGTGAAAAGAGGAAAGTAATAAATAATGTGAAAACTGAAGAGCGAAGAGACTTGAGGAAAGAAGCTAAGATTTTATTAACATGTGCCGGGTCGGGTAAGGACGGTCGGGTCGACCATTGGGACAAGATAGACCATTCACAATATTAGTAATTTCTTGCTCAATAAGCATAAGTACTACCATATAGGTAATAGGTACTCTTATTATGGAGGAAAAGAAAATGTTTTCGTTTATTTTTTTTAGGTAATTAAAAAACTTTTATCTTCTGTAAGATATATAAGATGAATTTTCTTTTTTAAATTGAATTTTTTTCTATATACAGGAGTCAACAAGGTCGTAAAATACTTGTTTCAATTGTGCACTAGAGACTTTAATAGATAAATGAAATTTAAAAGTTGTTTGGTTTTATTGTGAAAAAAGAAAAAATTAAATCAAGTAATTAATTAGAAAGAGAAAAGATAATAGGAACTGTTCAACAAACTCGTCTTTCTTTATATGTTTTTTGGTACAAAAAGAGGGCATAGCCCAAGAAACAAACTAAACCACTACACGAACACTCTGAGGCATGCAAGCGCCGGAAACATCATAAAAAATAAGACTTTGGAGTTCTCTGGGAGGACTCCCTAGAATATGCAAATCGAAGGAGTTCAAAGTTAGACTGAAATTAGCTAACCAATCAGCTGATCTATTTCCTTCTCGCCAGGTATGGCTAAACTGAACATGCCAATTCATGTTCTTGAGATAGCGAATACGCTTTATCAAAGTTGGTATATTTCCGTTAACATTGCAGTTTCCTGTTACCATGTCAACCAACATCTTTGAATCACTTTCTACTTGAAGATGAGTAATCCCCTGTCTACGAGCTAAATTCATTCCGATGTACATGCCCCACATCTCAGCATGCAACGCATCACAAGAGCCAATTTTATGCGCAAAACTGCTTAAACAGTTACCATTGCTGTCTCGAAGGAGACCTCCACACCCTGACAAATTAATTGAACTTTTATGAGCTCCATCACAATTGAGTTTAATCCATCCTTCTTGAGGTTGCTTCCACCCAATAAAAATAGTATCTTTTTGTTGAGGCCCTCCATGAGTTTGCTTGCATTTATCAATCTCGGTGACCATCTTGAGAATCACATGAGTTGGGTTGTTGGGGCGGCGAAAACCCTCCTCAAAGATACTTTTGTTTCTCCACATCCATAAGTACCAGCATGTTACCACAAAAATAGTCTGCCGATCCTTATTGTGTGCTCCCGATATGTTATCAAAGATCCAGTCTCTGCAAGACAAAGACAAAGAAAAAAAGTTAGTAATATGATTAGAGGCCACTACCTGGCTCCAAATTTGGGTTGCATGGATGCAATCCCTCAAAACATGGATAGTTGTCTCATCAGCATTCCCACAAGAAGGACATGTGGGCGAAATCCCATTCCCCCATTTGCTTCTCCGGTAGTTTGTTAAGAGGCGTTCATGAGTAGCAATCCACAAGAAAGTTTGGATTCTATGAGGTCCATTCCAACTCCACACACTTTTCCAATTTCCCTCAATGGAGAGATTGTTTTCTCGTTGAAGGTTGTATGCACTTTGCACAGTAAAATGATGAGTGCTAGTGCCACCCCACCCTAACAAATCTGGACCATCTATATCTTTTGGAGCCGGTATAGCCACCAACTGGTTCACAATGGTATGAGGAAGATGAGTGGTGAGAAAGTTGATATCCCAGTCTCTCATATCTGTTAGAATATCCTTCACTGTAAGCGTTGTGTCAATGGTCTGCTGGGTGGAAAAATTCATAAGAGAGCGTCCATTAGGCATCCATTTATCAAGCCAAAAATTTATTTGTTGTCCATTCCTACTTGCCAAACTGTCTGGCTCCGAAACTGATCCCCAATACCTGCCAAGGCTTTCCATAAAGGAGAATCGTAGGGTTGTGTGTTCATAGATACTCGAAGATTGGTGTTTCTACCATACTTGCTGTAAAGAACTTTGCACCAAAGATCATCAGGATTATTGATCATACTCCAAAGCATTTTCATAAGGAAAGCGTCATTCATTTGATGAGGACTCCTAATGCCAAGCCCTCCATCAACTTTTGGCAGACAACAAACCTCTCAGCTAATCAAATGAGGTTTTCGGGTTTGTTCAGTATCACCCCACAAGAAACCTCTTTGAATCTTTTCTATCTCATCACATAGAGACTTTGGGAGTTTGGCATATTGCATGTGATAATAAGGAATAACACTAAGAACAAACTTGGTGAGAATGAGTCTTCCAGCCAAGCTAAGACACTGATGTTTCCAACCGCACAATTTATCCTGTATTTTCCCAATAATATGGTTGAATTTTCCTCTAGTTGTTCTCCCGGGAGCAATGTTGGCTCCCAAATATTTACCAAAATTGACAACTGGCGTATAACCTGTATGTTGAACAATATCACTTTTGAGTTGCTCATCAACATTTTTGGAGAAGAAAATTTGAGTTTTTTGGTTGTTAATCTTTTGACCCGACGCCTCACAAAAAAGATCCAAACAATGCATAATACAATGTGCCTATTCAATAGAAGCCTCTGCAAAAAGAAAAAGATCATCAGCAAAAAGAAGATGAGAAATTTTGGGCCCCGCTCTACCTGCACACATAGGTTTCCAATAGTTAGCCTCCACTTGATCAGAAATAATATGAGAAAGACGTTCCATACAAATCACAAACAAGTAAGGGGACAAAGGGTCCCCTTGTCGGATGCCTCTCGTAGGGGTAAAAGTGTCAGTTTTATCCCCATTCCACAAAATTTTGTAAGAAGGGGATGTGATACAATGATGGATAATATTAATAAGCGTGGGAGGAAACTTACAATCAGTCAGACACATTTCAACAAAATTCCAATTAAGACGGTCGTACGCTTTTTCAAGATCAATCTTGATGGACATAAACATTTTTTTACCTTTCATTCTAGCCATAAAGTGTACCATCTCTTGAGCCACAACAATGTTATGATGAATAGTACGCCCTGGGATGAAGCTCGATTGATATGGGGAGATGATACCATCCAAGAGTGGCTTGATTCTATTAACAATCACTTTTGTAATAATTTTATAAACAACATTACATAGAGCAATAGGACGAAATTGAGAAATAAACTCAGGTTTATCCACTTTAGGAATCAAAACAAGCAATGTATTATTAATTGAAGAAATAAGTGAAGGATTAGACCACACCTGATTCACGTAGTGATACACGGAGCTACCAACAATATCCCAATTTTGTTGGAAAAAAGAAAGCGGGGTATCCATCCTCACCAGGGGCTTTATAAGGTCCCATGTAGAAAAGAGCTTGCTTACACTCAAAGTAATGCACCGGGGAGCTCAACATGTGATGTTCGGTCTCAAGATTCTGAGGGTAGGTCGTCCACGAAATAACAGGGTCGCGAACAGGTTTGTCTTCATGATATAAACCGAGGTAGAAATTTCTTACCATATTGCTGAGATTTTCTTGGTCCTCAATCCAATCTCCTGCCTCATTCCTAAGGGAAACAATTTTGTTACGGCGTCTTCTAACAATTGTTTTTGAATGGTAGTACTTTGTATTTCGGTCACCATCTGCAATCCATTTCCCTCTTGATTTTTGGTACCATAAACATTCTTCTTGATACAAAGTAGTCGCGAGTTGGTCGTGGAGCTCCTTTTCCAAAGACTCGAGAAAATTGCTATAACCATAATGTGGACTATTCTGAATCCCATTCAATCTTGCCAAAAGCTCCTTTTTTCTTTTAAAAATATTTCCAAACACCTCTTTGTTCCAAACTTTGAGATTATCAGTGAGATTGTTTAAGAGAAACACCAGATCTCTTCCTCTTGTCCAATTTTCATGAAGAACCTGTTGAAAATTCTCATGAGTATTCCAAGCAGCTTCAAATCGAAAAGGACGATTTCTTCCTTCATTAGGCTCTCCTTCGTAAAGAACAATAATAGGATGGTGATCAGATTGAACACGGGGAAGCACTTTTGCAAAACCTTCATGGTATTTTAATCTCCAAGAGGCATTACATAGAACTCGATCAAGTTTTTTAAAGACTATGTCCCTTCCATTCCATTGAGGTCCCCTCCAAGTAAACTTTGTTCCCACGGTAGTGACCTCCATAAGATTGCACTCATTAATCCACCGGTTGAATTGCAAGCATTTTCCTATATCTACCCGCACACCCCCTTTTTTATCATCTGGACTAGCAATCTCATTGAAGTCACCCATCACGAGCCAAGGTTCGGTAATGTTTGTTGCTAATTGACGAATATGATGCCAGGTCTCGTTTCTCGCATTCTCACGAGGGCTAGCATAAACCACAGTTAGAAGCCAAGGATCCATGTCTTTTTCCTTAACCTGCACATGAAGAAATTGGTAGTTTTAATAAGGTGAACCTTGATGTCCAATCTATTCCACATAAGCCAAATACCGCCAGAGAAACCTCTAGCTTCCTCTAAAAGAAAATATTTAAAACCCAATTTTTTTTATAGTATTGCGAGCAATAGTGCCACTACACCGCGTCTCTTGCAAAGCAACTAAGTCTACTTTATTATTCCTGCAAAAATTAATAAGTGCTCTTCGGAAATTTTTTCCTTGAGCACCCCTGCAATTCCAAGTAATAACTTTCATTAAAAAAATAATTAAAGTAAAATAAAAAATTAGAAAATAAGAGACACTCATTGTAAAATCATAGAGCAAGCCTGAGCATGCCCGTCGCCTGGGCTATTATTTTGCACGTCCAATCCATCATTCTCATTAGATTGAAGCTCTTCCATTTGCATTTCAACTAAGTCATCTCCATTTGTCCCCTTCATGTTGGGACGTTGATGTAAAGAGGTGGAGAAGTTTGTATTTTGAATAATTCCACTACAATGTCCTTTTTGAGAATCATTTCCATGCTGAGCTAGATGTGCACTATCTCCTTGGACTTGTAAGGCTCCACTCCCTTTTTTTGCTATACGTGTAACAACATTTGTAGGATTAGTTGAATTAGTACTTTTAGTACTTTGGTTGAGTTTATTCTGAAGGTGTGAAAACACAAGAAGAGGGGGGTTGAATTGTGTTTTGGGTAGTTTTAAAAACTTCTTCAAAGTTTTGCAACTTATCAGATTTCGCAGCGGGCCAAGTTTAAACACAAACAACTTCTGGGATGGTGAAAGCGAAAACAGAGCAAGAATGAGTAAAACAGAGAGAAGAGAGAAGAAAGAACACAAGAGATTTATACTGATTCCTCTCACAAACCGAGAGTAGTCCAGTCCCCTTGCACTTCCAAGGGATTTCACTATAATCACACAAGATTACAAATGCTCATGCCAACAGCAAGAGACTTCCTTTGCTCAAGTAACACCTTACAAGAGACTTCCAAATGCTCAAGCTCATCAGCAAGAGACTTCTAACACAAATAGAAAATACAATGTTTGAACAACTGATAAATAATATCAGAGTTCTAAGAACAAAGAAATACAACTTAAATAACAAGACTATTCTTAGAATTCTTGAAAAGAAAACTAAGATTCAACAACTGACAAGTCAGAAGTTGAAAACTGTTTGTCTTGAATTTTGATATAATCTCAAGTTGTATCTAAGTTAAAAAATGCTCTTTGAATTTTAGCAGAATAACAGCTCTTTTGTTCTTCGCAAGTGTGTTGTCACGTCTTCAAATTCTTCCTCCTTTTATAGATGAAGTTGGAGCGTCTTGAATTTGAGCGGACAATGATGAAATCAGCTACGTAGTACTGTACTATTGTTTTCATTTGAAATGTGCTTATTCAAATCAAGTAAAGATCAAAATCTGAGCCTCGATTTCGAATATTCGCCCAAATCAGGAAAACAAAGATAGTACAATAGTACAAACGTCATTATCATGAGGATAACGGTCTGAAAGAAATTCTTCTGCTCCTTCAGATCTTTGCCAAATAGATGATAGTCGTTAATGAGAATAGAATGTTCTTCTGGCGTCCTCTTCTGTTTCATCGTCATCAGAATCTACAGATATTAAATTTGCTTCTGATGAGTTCAACTTATGGTTGACTTTGACTTGCAACTTCTGATGACTTCAACTTCTGGTGTTGTCTTCAGAACTTGCATTTTCCCAACTTCTGAGGATACTTTAGCATAGCAACCAGAACTTCAATTTCTAGTGAATATAAATTTTAACTTGTATATCTGCACACTAGAGTAAATTATCAGTATTTCCTATTGTATATTAATACTATTGTTATCATCAAAACTACTTGGGTTATATTAGAACCAACTTTGTTCCAACATATTCATACTACTAGTTTCCTCATTCAATCTTTTCTTTTTTAATCTAACATTAGCTTTTTGATGAGGCCCAATAAGTGGATCCATTTCTTCATTCTGGAAATTTTTTTTCATATTGATATAGCTTTCCTTATTAGGGAAATCCGAATTTGGTGTGTTGTTGTAACGGTCCCCCTTTTAATAGTCCATTATTGCCATGATTCTTGAATTTATTGTTTCTTTTTTTCCTTTCTCCCTTGATCCAATCACCATGCAATAAATTAGGAAGGCTATTAACTTCCATATTATTTTTTTCCTCGCAATTAATAGCTACATTATTACCAACAGTACTATTTTGATCTTTTCCAACTGCTTCAGCATCCGGTTCACCTAGTTTGGTTGGTTCAACTTCCGGTTCAACGAGTGTAAGGACCGGTTCAATTGGTTTAGGGACTGGTTCACTCGTTTTTCTTCCATGTTCATCCTTCCTGCCACTGTCATGTACCTTTGTTACTGGTTGCTTCGTCGACGGCGGCGCACAGTCTTTCATCAAATGACCATAACAACCACAGTGCGTACAAATTATGTGTGGCCCCTCGTATTGCACTTGGTACCATTCACCGTTTATCCCCACACGGCCAATCACTGGCTTTGTGAGATCAACTTCAACAGACATACGAGCGAATCTTCCTCGAGCAACCTTCAATGTTTGAAGATCCACTTTGATAGGATTTCCTACCATTGAAGCTATAGCCCACAAAACACTCTCATCATAGAAAACAAGATTTAGACTCGGAATTCGTATCCACACCATGGTTTTGTCAATCTTTGCGGTGGAAGCGTTAAAATTTGGTGTCCATTGTCGCACCGCCAAATAGTGGTCATATATCATCCACGGGCCTTCGTTGATGACTTTGTTTTTGTCTTCCTCTCCATCAAATTTGACCATGTAAAAAGCATTCCCGACGTCCATTAACTCAATTTCTCCCATGAGTTTCCAAGTGTTCTCTAGTTTTTTCTTCATGATATTGTATCCAAGATTTTTACCAAGAAGTTTAACCAATAGCGCATCCTTCCAAGGTGTACTCAAATCTTCCATGACCGTCTTCTCCACATGAAGCATAGGCATCAATCTATTACCTTGTACAAGTTCAATCTTTGCCATGTTGTTCGCGACGAGATCAACTTTTTCTCTAGCCACAAGCGTTTGAGTTCCCAGAACCTTATCTCGAAATGATACCTTCATTCGATCTTGCATAATCAGAGTGCTGGCCATCTGGTGGTTCAGGTGGCGTTTGTGGCGGCGGCATCGGTCGGATTGCTTGAAACGTGAAAGCCATTGCTGACAGCAAAGAAACGTTACAAAACTTTAGATAGATGAAAAACACCTTAACTCGTCTTTCTTTATATTCCTACTGCAACCTACTATTACCACTACTAGAAATTTCATCATCCAAATCATAATTGAAACAAGATAATATTTTAACAAGATAATATTATTATTGATTAACAAAATAAGATAATATTTTACATACATCATAATAAATTATGAATTTGTTAAAACAACAATTATTAATATTCTCATTTTACAATTTAGTCTTTTAAAACATCACATAAAAAACACTCTAATTAACACCTTTTGATTGTTAATCTCCAGTTTTTTGTTTAAGGGTACCTTATAATTTGGAATTCGACCGCAAATTAAAAATAAAGTCTTACTAAAAGTTATTTATTCAAATCGAACTCAAATTCTTCTAAATTGTTCACTATAGAAAAAACTTATTAAATATTTAAGAACAATCACTTAATTTTTAAAACATGATATTTAATCTTTATTTAATAGATTAAAATTTACACTGGATTCCACAAAATTTATATAAAATTCACATAGTTTGGTGGAACTTGTAAAAAATGTAAGAGTTTAATTGTTATCCACTGTCACTGTAAAGCTTTTTTTACACATACATACAATGATATGTGCTACATCATTTAATGAACGTGACACATCATGTGTTTTTAAACACAATACATGATGTATTGATATATATTATTGAATATATGTGTAAAATAATTTTACACTGACAGTGTATATAAATTAAATTCGAGATGTAAACAATCAAAAGAGACCATATATATTTAAGTGCGACAGAACTAGCACTCCTAATTATTCTATATATAAATAATTTGCAGTTAAGTAACAAAACATCCTCAGTAGCACACAAGGCAAATTCAATAGTTATGAATTCTGGGTTCGATTCCCGGCTGTGGAATATCTTTTTAGGTCTTATTTTAATAATTTTTATACAATTATTCTCATTTAATAATTTTATATACCATTTTTCTTTGTTACAAGACCACATATCTTTTGGGCAATAGGTCAACTTTGTACTTGTAGTCTTGTAGAACCTATAATATATTTGTTGTGTTTTTTTTCTACGAAAAGGGGTATATTTGTTGTTTGTACGAATAAGAATTTGTTATATATATATATATATATATATATATATCTTTATTTTACTTATTATTTCTACTATTTCTAATGTGCAATTTATAAAACTCTAATTATTTCTAGTATTTCTAATGTGCAATTTAAAAAACTCTAATTAGTTAATCATTTGGACGGGAAAGTGTTTGTTGACTAATTAATGACTAGTCGTCTCATGATGATTTTGTTGGATAATTAAAAAAATAAAAATTTATCACCACATAATTAGTTAATATGGTTGGAGATCCCCACCAATTAGAGACCAAAAAAAGCAATCTCTATAATTATCTAAAAAATTATATTGTGCCACACAAACTACTTCTTCTTCTTCTTCTTCTTCTTCTTCTTCTTCTTCTTCTTCTTCTTCTTCTTATTATTATTATTATTATTATATAGTTTAAAATCATTAACTACATTTTATTTTTTATCACACTATCAATGTATCAACTACATTTTATTATTATTCGAAATAGAATTTAAATTCTTTCAAACAATTCATTATAGAAAGAATTCATTAACCATTTAAGCATGATCACTCGATTTTTAACACATATTTTTCAATAATAAACTTTATTTAATTGATTAAAATTTACGCACGTTCCACCAAATTTATATAATTTACTGGATATAAAATCCACAAAATTTGGTGGAATTTCTGTGAATTTAAGTGTGTGGCTAGAGAACTAAGACTGCTTTCTTTTCATTCTTTTTTTTATATGAGGGGAACTACACTATATATTAATATTTGTCAGTTAATTATCACAACTTCCCAGTAGGACACAAGACAAATTCAATTGTTATGAATTTCGGGTTCGATTCCCGGCTATGGAATACTTTTTTCAATCTTAATTTAATTTCTTTTATACAACTCTTTCTTTCTTAAATTGAAATTGGTATACCATTATTTTTGTTACAGGACCACATATTTTTTGGCAATAAGTCAACTTTGTGGAACCTATAACAAGTACTTAGCTATATTTGTTTTCTTTATGATAGGGTATACTTGTTGTACAAATAGGAATTTGTTGTATATATATTGAGTTTTCGGATTTTTATAAAAAAAAATTATCTATTTCTTAAAAAAAAAATTTTTTTTTTTAAGAGAAAGACTGTTAGGCCAAATTATAAAAAAATTAGAAATCGTTTAGTTGGTGAAGAAAGAACATTCATTTTCCTATATATAATTAGATATTGCCAATTGGATAAATTAATTCAAAACACTACAAGAAAATCACGTTTTTGCGACGGCCAAAAGCCCTCGCAAAAGGCTAAAAGCCGTCGCTAACTACTAACATACAGACGACCATCAAAACCCAGTGTCCGTCTCTATTTTGCCCACCGGTAAATTTCCAGACGGCCCAGGTCGTCTGTAAACGGGCACGACGGAATTTGCGACGGCCTGACGCCGTCGCTACAGGCAAACGGTCACATCCCTCTGTACATGTAACGACGGCTTAAGCCGTCGGTAAAATCGGCTTAGCGACGACTCAGATCGTCTAGAAATCTGGACGGACTGACACAGCAGAGATTCGTTGACTGATTTGCGACGGCTTAGGCCGTCGCTAAATCTGGACGGATTTTTTTAAAAAAATTAAATATATAATTTTTTAAAAGAAATTAAATATTTTTTTTTTTTTAAAAATTAAATATTTTTTTTATAAAATTAAATATTTACTTTTTTTTTTATAAAATTTATTTATTATTTTGAAACTTACTTTTTATGTACAACAATGTTTACATGTTGAACTTCAAATCACAGTAAGGGAATTTTATCTACATTTTCTACAACAAAAATTTAAAAATATCAATAAATATAATAAATTGACAATATCATTCAAATATTCAAATAAAATAGTAGAAATTACTCACAATCTATTAAAAATCAAAACTTTGAAGAAGAACAAAAATACTATATAAGATGAAGAAATATAGAGAGATGTTGGAGAAATTTTAGAGAGAAGTTGGAGAATTATAAGAGAAAATCGTGTAGCTTCAAATGAAATGGAAGAAGAAAATATATCTTCTCTTCAATTTTTGACCGTTGCAGGAGCAACCAATACAAATGCTCCGTCCAACACCATTACCGACGGCCTGGGCCGTCATTAAAGGCTCCGCGTCCTTCAAGGTCTGACTTCGCACTGCCCAACGCTGACGCGTTTTTTTTTTTTTTCGTCCACCTTTAGCGACGGCCTAAGCCGTCGGTATATCCGTCAACATTTATGGACGACTTAGGCCGTCAGGAAATGAAGCTTTAGTGACGGACAGAGCCGTCAGTAAATCTTGGACGACCATGCTCACAACTTTTATTATTTTTTTATTTTTTTGACGGCTTTTGTGTCTGTAGCGACGGCCCAGGCCGTCACTAAATTCCAGACGGCCCAGGCCCTCTATATCCAATTTAAAAATTCGTCTGTAAACCAGGTTTTTCTTGTAGTGAAAGGAATTATAAAGTATCATTAATAACGTGTTTGGTTTTAAAATTATTCTTGCAATTTAATTTAACTTCTTCAAAAAAAGAAATTATTCTTGCAAATTTACAAATTAGGAACAAATGATTAGACAAAAACGAAAATTCATGCCTCTCACTAAATTATAGGAGACGTCTATTTGTCCAAATACAAATTTTCTAACGTATCAAAATAATATTGTATCCACCAAATGAAAATTATTTTTGTCACCCTACTGATTTTGGGATGTGCCCAACAAAATTACCAAAATACCCTCGTCTGTTACTTATTCTTATTTATTGACGATGATTACATTTTGTTAATTTTATACTACTAAAAAATTGTTTCTTAACTTAATTTGGAGTTCGGTTTGATCCTGTTAATTTCAGATATGTAAAATAGAGAAGCACATAACGGCTAGAGTTTCATAGAATATCAATAGCTTAACAATAATAAAAGTTACAAGCAAATATATAATAGGTTGTTACTCCCTGCTAAGTGGGCGTGTTTTGCGTTACCCTTGCTATTTTTTTTTTAAGATTGCCCCCTTACAAAGTAAATTTCTTTGGTTTCCCCCCTTGGATGCACTTTTAAAATTGATTATTTTGTTTAACTGATTTAAAAAGTGAGGTTTTTTAAATTTGTTATTTTGTTCAACCGAATTACAAAGTGCAAATTTCTTGTTCCCAAAAATGGACAAGGGGGAAACCAAAAAAATTTACTTTGCATGGAGGAATCTTCAAAGAATTTTTAGCAGAAGTAACGCAAAACGCGTCCACTTAGCAGGGGTAACAACCTATTAACCCTAAAATCTAATAGACTATTCTAAAGGGCCCAATAACATACGCCTACTAATATTATTATCTAACACTTCCTCTCAAACTCACGATGCATCATCATGAAGCACCGGGAGTTTGTCAAGCAAGAAAGAAAAATAAATTCAAAACATCTTATTCTAATACTTCCCCTCTTAAAGCTTACTAAGCTTTAAACTTGTTACAAAATTATCTCTGAAAATAAACTACATGAACTAATATCAGATTCAACTCTAATATCAGATTCAACTTCATACTTCAAATTTAAGTTTTTTAGATTGTGAGTATCCCCTCACCGGATTCAGGAATATTCCCTCACCGAATTCTTCGGACTATGAGTACTCTATCACCATATTCAGATTATGAGTATTCCATCCGCCAGACAGATTCAGATTGTGAGCATACGCTCACCAGACATATTCAAATTGTGAGTACCATCTTAACTCACCAAACGTACCAGTACCAAACCAAACAAACCCAATCAAATCAAAAGAAAACTAAACCAAAAAAGAAGGAACATAACCAAATAAACCAACCAGATCAATCAAAATCCATACAAAATCAAATCAAACAAATTCAAAATCAAACTGATCAAAATCAAACCAAATAAAACGATGGACGCCAAGAACCAATAGAGAGGAGACCAACAAAATTTACTCACCAAAAATTGCAACTGGCTGTCCTTAGTCAACCAATGGCTTTCAATTGGAACAACTCCACACACCCCATCCAAAATCTATCGGAAGCAAAGGCCTTTAGACAGATAAAGCTCAATTTATCCCAATTTTTTTTAGTACACCAACAAGCTACCAGCAACAATTTATTAGACACAAAACTATGGAAGCAAATCAATTACGTACCAAGGACTGCTATCATCGTTCTTAATATCAAATTATGTACCGTCATAGCGGATCCCCGCGGGGATTGCTCCGTTCGGAGATTTTTTTCCCGTGGGGACGGGGATGGAGGCAAAACTTCCCCCGGAGGCAGTTCGGGACGAGGATCGGGGATTAAGCATCCGTCCCTGCGGATTCCCCGAATCCGTCTATATATACTTAAATATATATATTTTTACTACTATTATTATTCTAGGTTTATTTATATTTGACAATTATAGGTTTCTATTTTGCTATGAATTATGATATATTTTTGTTATGAATTTTTGTATCATTATGCATATGTTGTTATGCATTATTTTTTTTTATGAATTTTTGTATCATTATGCATTATTTTTGGTTATGAAATGCATTATGTGTTGTTATGATCATTAAAAAAAGAAAGATGCGAAATATTTATTTATTTATTAATAAAAAAGAAAAAAAATAACGTCATAATTTTGTCGGTGAAATATAAAAAATTTCTAATAATCGATCTACATAGATCCCCGCAGGTACCGTGGGGATCCGTGGAGATGGGGATGGAGGCAAAAATCCCCTTGCGGATATTTCAGGGTGGGGAACGGGGATGCTTCCTCCGCACATTCTCCGCCCCGTTGACATCCCTAAGCAGCAACATAAACTTTTTTTAAAAAAAATTCAATGAAAAGTTACAATGCACCAAGTGGGAATTGAACAAAGGCTAAATCAATTTAAAGTAAAAACTACCACAGATGGGACTTGAACACAAGCCACTTCAATCACAAGTGCAACATTTACCACCAAGCCACATGCAAATCATGATAAAAGCCAACCTCAATATATATATAAAACATACGAATTAAGAAAAATATGTATATATATACCTATATATATATCTATTAAAAATGAAAATTCCACTGTGGCCAAAGCCACAGTAGGTCCGCCTCTGAATGAAACAAAAGCAAGTCAAACAGAGAAGAACACATACCAAAAGAACCTTTGAACGAACTAAACAATGGGATGCGAAAAACAAAACAACCCACAAGATTCTAATCGAATTAACCAAATAACTAACAAAAACAAACCAGGAGAACTAACCAGACCACTACAACAATTATCAAAGAGCAGAGCAAATATATTCTCAAACTATTGAGAATTCCAAGTGGAAACAACGGAAGATTCATTATATATTTTGTGGTTTATCTAAACTAATTTTTATTTTATGTGTTGAATGCTAATACTGTAATACAAGTCTAATGAACTAGTTAATAATTCCAAATTTCAAGTCTTGGCTCATATTACACTTTAGTGAAACTTGTTGTAGATTTTATGAAATATTTGATTTGTCTTTGAAAAAAATGCATTGCATTCATTTTTTATATGGTTTAATAGATTTTTTGGTCCATGTATGTTCACGAATTTTTTGTTTTAGTCTCTGTATCTTGTTTTGTTGCAAATAAATTTTGAATGTACAAAATTTGTTGGTTTTAGTCCCTAAAGTCAAAATTCGCAGAAAAATCTAGACTTTTCGTATAGATTTTCCTTCGGATTTTTCTGCTGATTTTGACTTTAGAGACTAAAATCAACAAATTTTTCACATTTAGAGACTTATTTGCAACAAAATAAGATACAGAGACTAAAACTAAAAATTCGCGACCAAAAAGATCTATTAAACATTTTTATATTTATCTTTTAAAAAAAGTGAAGCAAAAGCCCTCTTCTGTAGTGATCTTGATACAATTATAAGCAAGAGCTCGCATTGAATCATCATGAATTCTTGAATAGATTAGATTTAAAAGAACTAAGAGTGTCTTGAGAAATCTTGTTCACCATGTAAACTCTTTTTACCCTCATCTTGATCTTGGACAAGTTTTTGAATAGATATTTTTAATATGGTGATGGTGCAGATATTATAAAAATATTTGAGATATATATATATATAAAAATAAAATAGTCAAAAATAAACAACAATTGCTAATCCTACACTTTTCCAATGAAGAATGGAGCCACGCAGCCAGAAAATGTCATTAGAAACAGTGACATGTTAATGTATAATACTATTGCTAGTGTGAAGAAGCCAATAATGAAACTTGTAAGAAAATTGGTGTGAAAGAGACATACTCTTCTGCTTAAATTCAAAGGAAAATATGGTAGGGGCCTTTCATACTCAAGTAAACGCACTCTTCCTTCCTATACCAAAATTCCACCTATTATGTTTGGTGTCCCTGTTTTTATTATTATTATTATTATTATTATTATTATAATAATACATAATAATCAAATAATCCAAATAATTATGATTTGGATGGGGGCAGTTAACTAAACACAGTGCACTTGTCAAATACTGATACACTACATGGGACACGAAAAGGTTAAATTCACAATTATCTAAATTGGCCATAATAATAGTCATCACAGGTTTGATTGCTACAGTTTGTTGTTTAGTATACCTTTTGATGCACATTCATGAGGATGATAGAGATGGAGACAATGACTACATTTTCAATATTCACATACTATCTGCCATTTTAAATTACTTTTTTCAATTCACTTATTTAATCAGTAAAAAGAATTCAAATATTAACTAAACTTAGTTTCTTTTATCCAGCTCTTGAATTACATGGGGTCTACTTTTCTATAAACTTGGAGGGTTAAGGTAAAAATTATGTAATCCCTCTCGCTTTATTTATAAGCATAAGTTGTTTTTTAGATTTATTAGAGAAGTAATGTATCTAGTCTAAATTTAAGACTAAATACATTATTTTTCCAATGAATCTAAAAAGGAACTTTTGCTTATAAATAAGACCGGAGGGAGTATAAAACAATTCGACTTGCCTTAACAAATGAAATTAATTTAACAAATTTTCCAAAAGAAAGAAATTTTGTATCCATGATATTCAAGATTCAATTTATTTAGAATAAATTCAAAATTCTATTTCAACAATAGCAAAAACACTAGAAAATTGCAATGACATCGTAATTGCAATAACCAAGTTGTTTGGACTCCGGTGGTAAGGAGTTTCTACCAAGAATGTAACTAGGGAATATCAGATTCGATTAACAGGGGAACAACGCTTGGCCAGTGCGCATACCTCTACGCACGAGTCGGATTAGTCGCTCACCTTTGATGGGTCGAAAATCGGTACGAAACGCAAAAAAAAATAATTCGTAATTGCAATAATATCGTCAACAGCTTGATCACGATCTTATCATAAAAAAAAAAAAGTTTTATCACGATCGGAGAAACTTCATAATAAATCTTCTTTTCGATTTAAATTACAAGTTTCAAACTCAAACATCTACAAATAATATTCTACAACAGCTACATTTACCGAACAAATTAGGCATAATTCTAAAGACAAATAAAGCATGAATAAACCTTCAATTTAGTCCCCGAACTATCAATATCTCTTCAATTTAATCCCTAAATTATAAAAATATGTCAAATAGTCCTCAAACTATCATGAGTATGTCACTTTAGTCCCTCAACTTTTTAAAAAATAAGAAACAAAATGATAGTAGTTCGGAAATCAAAATGAATTATTAATAGTTCAGGACTATTTAGTACATTTCTATAATTTAAGAATCAAATTGAAGAGAATTTGATAGTTCAGAAATTAAATTAAAGGTTTATTCAACAAAGCATTGTATTGACACAAATTAGTGGTCACAGAAAGAAATTTAAACACAGCCATAGCATAATACAGTCCACATCGTGTACAACAACAATAGTAACATGGTAACACACTTATTAACATGATAATTTCAAATTAACAATATCTTAATCACACTGAACCTTGAGAAATCTTGCTCATTACTTTAACGTCTGTAGTAACAGGTGCAGCAACTCCTTGGTATGGCGGAGCGTGTACTACACCACCAGGCGCATTATAGTAAACTTGTCTGCCACTCGCACTATCATACGCCACCTGTGCGTACGAACTTACCGTATTATCCGGTATCCCACTCGACCGAACCACACTAACTCCTTCACCATAAACAGGACCTTTAACCGGCTGCGCCGGTGCATAAGTCGCCGGAACTCCCGACGAAAACGGCGCTTTAGACGACGGAGCGCCGCCGTAAATCTGCGCTTCACGGTAAGCATCAGACGGCATTCGTTGTACCGTGTAGTAGCCTTGAGTTGCCGGTGGACGCATCACCGGCGCGTGATAGTAAGTTCCCGGTGCCGGAACCATATAAACCGCCGGATCACCTCCTCCTGACACTCCCGGTGGATAAGCCTCACCGGAAACAGGCTTTTCTTGCCAATAACCAGGTTGATGCTGATGCTGCTGCTGTTGTTGTTGCGGTGGTGCGAAATTCGACATCGCCGGAAATTTCTCCGGCACTTTCTGAACGTAATAATCTCCGGCAGGATGATCTTCACTTTTCCTCCGATAACCAGTTTGCTCGTTCTCCGCAATATGCATGCGTTGTAACTGCCTCTGAATCTCAATCGGATGGTTCAAACCCGGATCCGAACCTACAACCCTATCAGGATTCAAACCGGGTCGAATATGACTATGATTATGATACTCAGGTAACGGAGCAACCGGTTCTGGAACAGGATCGTGAAATTTAACAGCGGAAGGAGGCGGAGCAACAACGGTAACAGGCTTTTCAATTCCGAATAAATAATCAACGTTACTCGGTTTAACCGGGTCGGGTGGATTTGAAACAGAATCAGAATCGTTAACAAAAAGAAATAATCGCATACGAGCGGGTCTAGCGGAAGCACGGTAGAGACGATCATATTCATGCATCATATGATCAAGATCATCGTCGTTTGTTACTGAGATAAGTGCATCGAGATCCTCGCCAGGGAGTTGGTATTTAAATGAAACATCAGGTGCTTCGATGAGAGAACAGAGCTTTGAGATCATTAAAGGAAACTTGATGTTACGATCAACGGCTAGGATTTTAGTTTCGCCACCAACGTAAGAGAGTTGATTGTCGTGTGGTCTTGGTTGGATTTTGCCACCGTAGCTGCACATGAATTTTGCTTTGTAACTTGTTTGGTTTTGTTGTTGTTGATCTTCCCATGGTGTTGTTCCAGTGGGTGGGTTTTCAAAGTCGATTTCTCTAGAACGTGGTGATGAGTTACCTGAATCTGGGTATGATTGATATGAATAGTTTTCCATTTGGATAAGTTCACTACTCTTTCTGAGTTGATTATGTTGTTTTTCCTATGGGGTTGGGTTGGGCTATAGTCTCATTCATGATGATGACTCGTGACTTGATGGAGAAATGCATAAACAGGATTGTCTAGAGATTTTTTTGCAACGCGTTTTTATAATACTTTTGCGTTAGTTATTCTCCTTTTGGAGTTTTTTCTACGTAATTGGTCAGTGAAAGTGAAAATATAGATATTGGTGAAAGTTATTCTCCTTTTGGACTTCTTCGAACAAGGAGCCTAAACTTAAATTAAAGAGAAAAATATAGATATTGGAGAGTATTTCAAAATAAAATTTTAAAAATTTTATCTAAAATAAATAGTATTCAAACAAAAGTTAAATCAACTGACTTTATTATCAATTTAAAAAGAAATATTAAACAAAATACTTTCTCCGGCCTTATTTATAAGTAAATGTTGCTTTTTAGATTCATTGAAGAAGTAATGTATCTAGTCTATATTTAAGACTAGATACATTACTTTTCCAATGAACCTAAAAATTAATTTTTTTTCTTATAAATAAGGCCGGAGAAAGTACTATTTTACGTATTGAAATTGGTCTCAAACCTTAATGTGAAGTGGAAGAAGCTTAGATTTTTTAAGATGAAATCATCGTACGGTTTGAAAAACGAGATATAAGAAATTGTTTGGTCGTGAGGTGATCCAGAGGGTTAATTCATAGTATTAGATTATTTTTTAGTTAAATTCAAACATTAATTCAACTAATCAAGATGAGTTGTTAAAAGTGACGAAGCTTACTCTGTCACGACTCAAATTCACATCGTGATCGGCGCACGAATTAATATTAGTCCGGCAAGTCTAATAACAAAACTTAATCAATAAATATAAGATTTTCAAAATGATCATTTATTCCAAACTAATATTTACGTAATTTCGACATTGTCCTCTGTATTTGTAATGTTGCCAAAATAAAGATAAATTTTGTTTATAAATTTAGCTAGAATTTCAGAATTTCTACTTAAAAGAAAATATAAAAAAAAAAACTATAGTCAAATAAAAATATAAAAATAACAAAAAGAAAGTCATTGTGAGAGAATCGAGAGATGACTCCATCTCGTTGATAGCTCTTTCCTTCTAAGAGCGGCCTCTCACTTAATGGCGGCTCAATCTAACGGATAACCATTTTCTCATCGATTCGGAAAACACGTCATCAAATTATATCGCATTATATATATAAACAAAAAATTTCAAACTAAATTGTAATAAAATATAAGCAAATTTAACTTTGCTCCTTATATTAAATCATAGAATGCTAAAAATACCCTTGGAATTAAACTATACAATTTGATGGAAAGAAAAGATTAGAAAATAACCTATACAATTAATTAATGACTGATGCTTGAGAAAATGTATCACCATGTGCCGCCAATTTGATGGAAAGAAAAGAAATTGTACTGTAAACAATCGAACTCATTGGAATATTAAAAGATCTACTCAGCCAACTTTATTCATGGAGTACTAGGCATATTGGATTAATGATCTACTTTATTCTTACACTAAATTAGGATTAGTAATCAATGTAACTGTACATTTTTTATAGGGTAAAATTGATTAATTACTAATATAATAACGGCAAATTTGGTAATGTAATTGAGAATAAATAAAATTGATTATATTTTTTAAACTGTGAAACGACGACTTTTGCTTATATACCGAAACAGAGGGAGTAAATTCTTTAAGAATAAAGTCCACGGTTTGAAAAACTGAGATACAAGAAGAAATTGTGTTAGGTCTTGAGGTGATGATCTAGATAGATATTTCATTGGACGTTTTTTTTACAAATATTTCATTGGACTTTGAACTATATAGTACAATGGCAAAGTTAAATATACAAATTATATTGTATATAATTTTTTAAAATTGTAAAAAACTCATACTTGGCTGTAAAAAAATTAAGCTATGTAATTTAAAATAATACATCACGCGTGATTTGAAATCATAAATAAAAAAAATTGAATATATAAAACAAAACAAAATATCGTGAGACAATATAAACTTTAAAAAAAAAAATTAGGTAACATAAAAATAAAATGAGAATTTTGATCCTCTTCAATTTTTTCTTCAATATTCTTTTCGATCATTATTATAAGCAAAAAACTACTTTTTAAATTCATTCAAAAGTTAACGTACCTAGTCCATTATATAGACTACACATCAACTTTTCAATGAATTTAAAAAGTAATGTTTTGCTTATAACAGTGACCGGATTGAGTACAACATAAATATAGAGAATAATATAATGTTTTACAACAATAGACAAATAGTTATAATTATATATTGTTATTTAAATGGGCATTACTTTTTTTTTTTTTTATTATAAGTGGAAGATTTGATTCATTTTATAGACTTAACCAAAATTTGGAGTTCAATCTCTGGTTTGGACATGCGATTCGTTAAAATTCTTAAGGGGAGTTTGTCGTCCATTTGGGACCTATAAGTCTCGAAAGATTAGTCTCTACAATTGTTCGTTGCGTGCAAAGGATATCTAGTTTGTGAAAAAATAAAATAATTAAGGTCAAATCTCATATGTTTATAAAAAAATATGTGTGAATGATGAATCAAATCCGCAAAATACTTATATGAGCACAAACACTAATAATTTTTCCTTAGGCACACTCATAATATGCAGGAAACAAATTAAGAAAGAAGGAATAAAATAATATTAATTGATGTAACAAATTTATTTTTTATTTAATTTTTTGAATTTTTGTGTGTTTGCTAAAGACTTGTGCTTATGCAAGATTTTCTTATTAAGTTCACGACATATAAAAGCAAAACAAAAAGGGTCATGCTACTGGTTAGTATTTTCCAAACAAAAATATACCACCTAAAAAAAAAGCAAAACAAAAATACAACCACGGAATGTTTAACATAGAGACACGCACGCACACACATTTAATGATTATTGCCTGTGAAGCACGGATACAAACACGGACACCGGACACGACACGGACACTGACACATCGACACCGATAATAATTTGAGAAAATGACATAATTCAATGTAATCATAAGTGTCGGTGTCGGTGTCGTGTCGGACACCAATACTGACATGTGTCGGACACGGACACGCCTAATTCGAGAAGTGTCGGTGCTTCATAGATTATTGTAACAACGAGTCATACTTTTAACAACCAAAATGATAATTTTAGCTAGGATAAAACATGTACTTAATTGTACTATATGAATACAGTTGAGTGCACTTTATGTGATATTTTTTATTTGTAATAAAAAATATTCTTTTAATGGTCCATAAATAATGGAGGTTTTGGTTGTGAACAAGATTAACTGATCAAAAGTTTTGGTTGTCAAGAGTCACAAGATTAATTGATCAATTATATTGGGTGGTAATGGCCTCTTAATTCTTGATGGTAGAATTAAGCCTATATATAGTAGCCTTTGGTCCCCAAGCTCTCTCTCATTCACTATTCAGAAAACAATACACCATCTATAGTTGAAAGCAAGAGTTTGGAAGACAAAAGGAGAACAACACACAACAATGGCTGGAGGTAATTTTAAGTTTTTATTTTCCGCATTTGGTTTATTGATCTTGTTGTTCTTTTATTAGCCGGAACACATGATCAATTGAGTTTTAGTCTAACATTTGGTATCAGAGCTTTCCTACTGCCTCTGCCTTGTTTCATTTTGGTTCTTCCATATTCGGTATTTCATGGTTTGTTTTTGAGTTTTAAGAATCCATAATTTATTAATTTTCTGGATTTTCAGTGATTAAATATGCTTAAAATTATGTATAAAACTCATAGAACGAAACGGATTTTGAGTTGGATCGTAACTGGGTCAAACTGACCCGCTAGAGGTTGAAGATGAACAGTAACCCGAAAAGAAAAAAAAAAGGGTTAATTGCTGGATACAAGATTTGAACCTGCATCCCTTTCGTATTTTTCTGTGTTGTTACCATTCGCGCTAACTGTTTTGTTTGTATATATGACTGCGTTAAACATATATATACTCTGCTTTTGAATTTGAAAAATAATACACAGAATAGAGAGTGAGGGACTCGAACTCAGGTCTTTTCTGTAAAAGTAATGGCATGTTAACCATTGGGACGGGTAACGTTTACTGTTATTTTGTTGCCTTATAATTTATTGATATTCTGAATATTCTGTTTTCTGATTAATTAAGAAATAAGGATTTATGCTTTACTATTTAAAATAAAGTTATGTATAATTTTAATCAGATACATAATATTCTGTTTTAGTTGTACAATTGCATATGGAAAATTTATTTTAGTCATGCAATTGTGTATGAGAATTTTTTATCAATATGATAAATATAAATTTATTCTCTCAAATAATTTAGTTGTTATGTCTAGTGACCTTTATAACTTTAATTAGTTTTGGATTAGCCGCAGCACCCTTAATTAATTAAAATTATCTCTAAAGTTTTAAGGTCACATAAGGAATTAGACATAATATTGTGATTAATCATATGTGGTATAGTGGATTTTATCCCGCAGGAATTTTCATTATATTTGTATGGTTAATTAGGATAAAATGTTAAATTATTTTCATAATTTGCCCACAGAGATTATAAATTGGTATATAATTTGATAGTTTTTTCATAAAGTATAAACTTCGGATGAAAAATCAAATTATTTTACACATATAAAGTGAGATTTTGTGTATAATTTGATTTTTTGTAAAATTTAAATAAGTCTTATTACATTAAAATTTAGCCCGCAGGTAATTTTATGTTGTAAGATTTATTTTCGAGTATGTTTACATTGGTAATACATACATGATAGATTATATATATGCCTCAAGATTTTGACATAAGCTTTTTGAATTTTTCAGCTTCTCAATCTGTTATTTATTCTGATATCAAACATAACATTCCTAAGCTTGAAGGTAATTCATTCTCTTTAGTCAGTTATGAATCTAATATGGCTGCTGTTAATATAAACACCTGGTGGATTGATTCTGGATCAACAATCCATATAGCAAACTCCTTGCATGGTATGCAAGACTTAAGAAAGCCAGTAGGAAGTGAGCGGACTGTCCTATCAGGAAGCAGGATGGGCTCACATGTGGAGGTTATTGGAACTTGCATTTTAACTTTGAACAATGGTTTTGTTTTGAAATTAGAAAGGACCTTTTATGTACCAAGTTTCTCACGAAACTTGATTTCAGTTTCTAGACTTGTACCATTTGGATATTCCTTTCATTTTAAAGACACGTCATTTGAATTATTTTATAATTCAGAATATGTTGGGAATGATATATTGTCTGATGGTCTTTATCGTATTAATTTACAAAATGAATCCATTTACAGTTCAATGCATGTTCAAACTGGCAATAAGCGGTGTAATATTAACGAGAATTCTTCTATGTTATGGCATCGGAGATTAGGACATATCTCCATTGAGAGAATTAAAAGGTTAGTAAAAGATGGGGTACTTAATGCTCTAGATTTTGCTGACTTTGAAACTTGTGTTGACTGCATTAAGGGAAAGCAGACCAACATTTCTAAGAAGGGTGCCAATAGAAGTTCAAGCATATTAGAAATAATTCATACAGACATATGTTGTCCAGATATGGATGCACACGGTCAGAAATATTTCATCACCTTCATAGATGATTACTCACGATATATGGATATTTATTTGCTTCATAATAAGAATGAAGCATTGGATGCATTCAAAGCCTTTAAGGCTGAAGTTGAGAACCAATGTGGAAAGCAAATAAAAATTGTGAGATCTGATCGGGGTGGTGAATACTATGGTAGATACATTGAAAATGGACAAGCACCTGGTCCATTTGCTAAGTTTCTTCAAGAACATGGGATTGTTGCCCAATATACCATGCTCGGTTCTCCGAGCCAAAATGGTGTTGCAGAAAGGAGAAACCGAACTTTATTGGACATGGTGCGGAGTATGCTTAGCAACTCCAATCTTCCTAAATCTTTGTGGAATGAAGCACTAAAGACGGCTGTGTATATCCTCAACCGGGTTCCATCCAAGGCTGTCCCAAAGACACCATTTGAGTTATTTAAGGGTTGGAACCGAGTTTGAGACATATGTGTGTTTGGGGATGTCCGTCTGAGGTGAGGATTTATAATCCACAAGAGAAGAAACTGGACCCGAGGACCATTAGTGGGTATTTCATTGGATATGCCGAAAGGTCTAAAGGTTATAGATTTTATTGTCCATCTCACACAACTAGGATTGTGGAGTCAATAAATGCAAAGTTTCTTGAAGATCACTTGGTTGGTGGGAGTGATCAAATCAGGAACATAGTTTCTGTGCATGATCATATAGAGTCCCAACCTTCAGTCTCAAGTGATAGATTGGTTGTTGTTCACAATATCCCTCAAGTTCAAATGGATGTTGATCAACCACCAATCATTGAGATTCCACAAAATGCTAATATTCTAGTAGATCAAATTGATCATCAAATGCCTGTAAACGATGAACAATATGATCCACAAGAAAATTTTGATCCAACATTAAGAAGGTCTACTAGGACAAGAAAATCAGCTATTCATAGTGATTACATTGTGTATCTACAAGAAGCTGACTACAACATTGGAGAAGAGAATGATCCTGAAAACTTTGCACAGGCCATGAGTTGCAAAGAGTCAAATTTGTGGTATGATGCCATGATTGATGAGATGAATTCCATGAACAACAACGGTGTCTGGGATCTTGTAGAGTTACCTAATAGGGTGAAGGCCATATTGGCTGTAAATGGGTTTTTAAAACCAAAAGAGATTCATTAGGTAACATTGAAAGATACAAGGCTAGACTCGTTGCTAAGGGATTCACTCAGAAGGAGGGAATTGATTACACGGAGACCTTTTCTCCAGTATCAAAGAAGGATTCTCTCCGTGTCATTTTGGCACTGGTTGCACATTTTGACCTTGAGTTGCACCAAATGGATGTGAAAACAGCCTTTCTTAATGGTGATTTAGAGGAGGAGGTTTATATGAAACAACCTGAAGGTTTCTCCTCTAATGATGGTGAGCATTTGGTTTGCAAGCTTAAGAAATCCATATATGGTTTGAAACAAGCATCCCGCCAATGGTATCTTAAATTTCATGCGGTAATTTCTTCATTTGGATTTGTTGAAAATACCATGGATCAATGCATATACCAGAAGGTTAGTGGGAGTAAAATTTGTTTTATTATTTTATATGTCGATGATATTTTACTTGCTGCCAATGATAAGGGTTTTCTACATGAGGTGAAACAATTTCTCTTTAAAAATTTTGATATGAAGGATATGGGTGATGCATCTTATGTCATTGGCATCAAGATCCATAGAGATAGAACTCGAGGAGTTTTAGGTCTATCTCAAGAAACATATATCAACAAAGTTTTAGAGAGATTTCGGATGAAAGATTGTTCACCGAGTGTTGCTTCAATTGTGAAAGGTGATAAGTTTAATTTGAGCCAATGCCCTAAGAATGATTTTGAGCGGGAACAAATGAAGAACATTCCTTATGCTTCAGTTGTTGGAAGTCTTATGTATGCTCAAGTATGCACAAGACCCGACATTGCATTTGCTGTTGGAATCTTAGGAAGATATCAGAGTAATCTAGGTATGGACCACTGGAGAGCTGCAAAGAAGGTGTTGAGGTACCTTCAGGGAACTAAAGATTATATGTTTATGTATAGGCAGACGGACAATCTAGATGTGATCGGCTATTCAGATTCTGACTTTGCTGGTTGTGTTGATTCTCGCAAATCAACATCAGGATATATTTTTATGATGGCCGGTGGAGCTATTTCATGGAGAAGTACTAAACAGTCATTGATTGCTACTTCTACTATGGAAGCCAAGTTTGTCTCCTGTTTTGAGGCAACTTCTCATGGTGTATGGCTTAAGAGTTTTATTTCTGGGCTTAGAATCATGGATTCTATCTCTAGGCCTCTGAAAATTTTCTGCGATAATTCAGCTGCTGTCTTTATGGCTAAGAATAATAAAAGTGGAAGTCGAAGTAAACACATCGACATTAAGTACTTAGCCATTAGAGAAAGAGTTAAAGATAAAGTAGTGGTCATTGAGCACATTAGCACTGAATTAATGATCGTTGATCCTTTGACTAAGGGCATGCCACCACTAAAATTCAAGGATCATGTAGAAAATATGGGACTTGGTTCTTCCTTATGATTGTATACATTCAGTTTATTAATAAAAACTCTTATATATTATGGTATTTTCTCATATTCATGCGCACTTCAGTTTTTTGAGAAAATATATTTCATTTTGGACCAAGAATAAACATATGGTTTATTCATTAAGTTTTATGGTTACCACATTAAGTATATACTTGAGTAATTAAATATGTTGTAATACATAGATGATAATACTCACGTTCAGAGGAACTATCGCTATGATTCACATATTTTGTTTCTTAAGGAAGATATTTGATGACTCATTTAGACCAATAATTAGATCCTATGGACCAAGTGGGAGAATGTGATATTTTTTATTTGTAATAAAAAATATTCTTTTAATGGTGCATAGATAATGGAGGTTTTGGTTGTGAAGAGTCACAAGATTAATTGATCAATTATATTGGGTGGTAATGGCCTCTTAATTCTTGATGGTAGAATTAAGCCTATATATAGTAGCCTTTGGTCCCCAAACTCTCTCTCATTCACTATTCAGAAAACAATACACCATCTATAGTTGAGAGCAAGAGTTTGGAAGACAAAAGGAGAACAACACACAACAATGGCTGGAGGTAATTTTAAGTTTTTATTTTCCGCATTTGGTTTATTGATCTTGTTGTTCTTTTATTAGCATGAACACATGATCAATTGAGTTTTAGTCTAACACTTTATACTACATAAAATCATATTTGGATTTCCTACTGTTACAGTAAGACGTTGTAACAGATCAGGACTGTCCAATTGGAAATGGACAATTAAGATCGTTTTAACATATTTTGATTGATGTACGATCTGTTACTGCGTCAAACTTTGTGTTATGTTATTGTGTCTAATTCAACATCAATGATTGTGATTTGTTAATGCGTCAAACTTTATGTTCCCGCTACTGTAGAAAACCCAAATCCAAGAAAATATGGTCCATTGATCCATATATCCATTATTTATTTATTTATTTTTATTTTTAAATAAAAAATCAAAATTGCAGTGTTAATTAGATTTAGAGCGGATCTAAGGCCCAGCTAACCCGGGCACTTGTCCGGGCTCGGCTGAAAATTTTCGGTATTTTAGGGGTTAATTTAGAAAAAAATTAAAATTTTTAAGGATTAATTTATGGCATAACTGAAATATTTTGTTCAAAACTTAAAATTTTCAGTACAAAACTGAAATTGACCAAAAACTTTTGATATTTTACGGGTTAGTTTATGAAAAGATTAAAATTCTTAAGGATTAATTTAAGTCAAAACTAAAATATTTTGTTCAAAATTAAAATTTTTCAATACAAAACTTAAATTTTTGTTTAAAATTAAAATTTTACCCAAACTTTAAAATTTTTCTAACTCAAATTGAATGCTGAAATGTCACTAATGCATGGGAGAGAATCCATCCTTCCTGTAGTGATTTAATATGCGGTAGTGAGTTAGTTGGTTTACTAACAACCAGCCAGCACTTTGAAAATGTACAAATCTTATAGATGTATTTATTTATGGAAAATGCTAAATAGTGTATTCGGTGCACTAGTTAAGCACATAAATAAAGAAATTTTGTCTTGAAATCCGTGCATTTAATACATTGAAAGTGTAAAAAGTTGTTTTATCAACATTAACTTTATATTTTATTTCACCAATCGTTAGTTGGTTCAGTGGTGATTGGCGCTGAACTTGGTAGGGAGGACCACGGTTCAATCCCCCGCAACTGCGATCGGGAGGGGGCTGGAACCACTTGATGCCAGAACTGACCCCAGAACCAGATTCAACTGGTGGTGAAAACCGAAAAAAAAAAAAACTTTATATTTTATTTTATTTTTGATATGACAAGTGGATCATGACCCTTTATTTATTTATAGTAATATTAAAATTTGGCCCCACCCCACCCGCCAATTTTGGTAGTAGTAAGTAATACTACTGACTGATACGGCACACCGTATGGTGGATTCTCCGTCCGCATCACTGCAAAACAACTTTACTGTATCTCCATAATCATCATCAATCATCATCATCATTGCTACTACTATTTATTACTACTACTTCTAGGTTTCTTTCTTTCTGCTCTCACTTCCAATTTCAATTTCTTCTTCGTTAATCGTGTTGTTAATCGCTAACTACATTCATTGATTTGAATCTGTATTAGATAATCCTAAGGAAAGGCTCCGGTGTGTTTTTTGATCTATAAAAATGGGGAAAAAGCGTGTAATGGTGCCGGCTAAGGACGTTGACTTGTCTTCTGTCAAATATGAACCTGAAATTGTTCAAGGTTAGTTATTATTCTACTAACTAGATTGCTTCTTTTATTAACCAATTTCACTCCAATTGATTTTATTTTTTTTTGTTTTTTGTTTTGCAGCTCCACATTTGACTGGCTTTTTGTTTAGATTGTTTGTGAGGTTACTCGAAGCTCCATTCATAGGTCCTCTCCTTTTGACTCATTTGAAGAAGGAAAATAAAATTAATGAGGTTTGTCATTTGTATGACTTACTCAGTGTGTTAGATTGGTTAATGGTTTTTTTTTTTCGGTTGCTGAAATTGTTATGAATGTTTGTCCGCTTTTATTAGTAGCACCGGTTATCCGACACGTGTCTGTGTATGACACCGATTGACGTGATAAAATAAAATTATTATCAATGTCTACTTGTTGGTGTCATGTTTGATGTTTGTGTCAATGTTTAATAGAGTGATATTGTTAACTGGTTTAATGTTCTGTCTGCTTGTTTTACTGAAAATTACAATGCTGAACAGTTATTGCGGAACACTGTCATACCCGAGGAACCCATGTTTAAACCTGAATATCCACCTCAAGGTGATTTCTTCTCTGATGTATTTATATGTTTGCATTGACGGTGTTTTTGTGTGTGGAATTTACCTAAATTTGAAGCTGGATTTGTGGTGATTGAAAAGGAGGAATGAAGTCACTGTAGAGAGAAATGATGAAAACTAGCAATTTTTTGCCGTATAATAACCCAGCTTAATTTTGTAACATAAATTCAGAAAAGGAACATGGTGTTGTTGAGGTTGACGAAGATGGGAAACCTGAAGACCGAGTTAAGTCTGCCTTGAACTGTCTTCCACATTATGATCCTGCTAAATTATGGGAGAATTCATCCGCACCCTTTCGGTACTGGAAAATACGTGACTTTGCTCATGCTTATCAGTTTAGAGAAGTAACCCCATCTATGGTATGTGACATTCAGTTGGTAGCAACCTCAATTACAGATTTGTCTCTGTTCTAAATTAATTTGTTAAATGAAATGATTCCGCTTCAAATACATAGGTTGCTGAGCGCATCATCTCAATTATAGAGGAGAATGAACTAGATAAACCTCCGACACCACTATTACTATCTTTTGATGCTGCAGAAGTCCGAAAACAGGCAGCAGCATCTACTCAGAGGTTTGAAGCAGGTAATCCTGTATGATCAAATACTCATTTAGATGTTAGAAGTGTAAATCTTTGATACGGGGTTATGTTGAGATATGGTGGGACTAAGGATGGATAATTACTGTGGCCTCACTGTTGGACTTTATGCAGGAAATCCATTATCAATATTGGATGGAATTTTCATTGCTATCAAAGATGACATAGACTGCCATCCTCACTCGTCTAAGGGTAAGGAAATCTTAGGATCTGACCTTGTGTGAGTAATCAAAGAAACATGCTTAGGTTATCTTTTGATGATGGCAGGTGGATCTACATGGATGCACGAGGTACGTGCTGTAGAGAAGGATGCTGTTTGTGTTTCAAGACTGCGTAGTTGTGGTGTCATATTCATAGGGAAGGCAAATATGCACGAGTTTGGCATGGGTACGACAGGAAATAATTCTAATTATGGGTAAGCTTATCTATATGTTATTTATTGATTTTGTTATAAACATAAAAAGGCTTTTGGCATGTTAGAAAGGTGATATCTGCTTGCTTTACCTGATATTAACAAAGATGTTCCAAACTAGGGAACATAACTAGTCAAATAGAGATATATGGAAGGTAAAAAATAATATATGGAAAGGCAACTAATGGGAGACACCTGAGAAAATGGAAGAGTAATGGAGAATTGCACACTCATGTGCACAAGTAGAAAAAACCACGATTTAGGAAATCTGCCATATGGCATATAGGGTAAGTGATGGGTATCTTTGAGAGTAACAAGATAAAAAGAAGGGAAGGAGTGAGGAAGGGGTGAGGTCGAAATGAGTATGCTACTAGATGTGAGGTTACTCGTCTCTCAAATTACATGTGTCATGTAGCAGGATAAAAAAAAAGGTAAGAAGTGAAAAGAGTAGGTAAGCAAGAATTTAGTGTATGACTGGATGCGAGGTTACATTGTTATTTATAGGTCTCTCAAATGGCCTGTGTTATCTTTTGTTTTCTTGGTTGTTTTCTTTAAATTATAATTTATATCTTAGACTCTCAGTTCTCTGTAATTACTGGTCTGACTCCTAGTTTCTATTATTTGAGAAGTTTCCACCACATGACGTGTCACTCAAAACTCAAAAGCCTTCAGGAAATTAAAGGAAAACTTCCAACGTTATTTTCCTTGAAAACTATTTTGGTTTGCTCATAATTTTCTTACATCCTTCATCGAAATATACATGTGATTGTCCGAATTTTCTTGAGTTGCAGAACTGCAAGAAATCCTCATGCACCTGATAGATATACTGGTGGATCTTCGTCAGGACCAGCTGCAATTGTTGCTTCTGGACTATGTTCTGCTGCACTTGGAACTGACGGTGGAGGTTGTGCAAATCTGATGTGTCAAACTATTTGTTTGCATCAATTCTATATATTGATTCTGATTTTTAAAATTTGTGAAGGCAGGTTCGGTCCGTATCCCTTCTTCCCTGTGTGGTGTGGTAGGATTGAAGATAAATTACGGGCGAATGAGCATGGAAGGGTAATTTCTCATCATGTGATAGATCAATTATAGCCAGCTCTTTGTTTGTACTATTTATTCCTCAAAAAGTGATTTTTACCGCGATGTAGCCTGCAGGAGAAATTATATTTTGTGATCTTATTCTATACCAATTGGGGCCAATCCATGATTGCCCATTTTGTATTAGGGCCACGAAATGAAATTTGTCAAACTGCTAACTTTTTTATTTTCTAGTGTTGCACTAAAGAAAATAATATACTAAGTTTGGTAAAAGAAGAAGCAAATTATGGTTGAAAACTTGTGTGACAAAATGTTGAAGAAATTCCTTTAGTGCCTAATTGAAGAAAGATTGCTACAATAGGCCTTCAACATATTGATCAAATTTGCACATGACTGCAATGATCATAACTCAATAATTAAATTTTTAAGGATGAAAGTGCTCCCATTTGCATCTGTTTGTTATTACTATCGAATATATCATCACTTGACATTGGTTTGAAAATACAGCGCATCCTTAGTTTATCTAAAAGACTGAAATCTAGGGAGTTAAGCTCAGCAAACAATCCTCCTTTATTATATGGGAAACAGTCCTGTCTTTTGGTAGTGAAGGAACTTGTTTATCTCGTCAAGCTTAAGAGTTTCTTTTCATATTCTAGTCTTAGGCATCAGTGGATAATAGTTGCAGTGTGTTTTGTGAATGTTGTTGGTTCTTTGATGGTTAGTGAAATATTTTTTTATCTTATAATATTGCATGATGCATTTTCTCATGTCATTTGCACAAAAAATTCAATGAAAATATGTTATCTTCTCATTAAGTTTTCAGTTTTGCAATTTTAAAAGAGCAGCATGTCTGAGTAACGTGTAATCTTCCAAGAGTTTTGACAATATTAATTTTTATGTACCAAAGTTTGTGACATTGACATGGTTATGAGGAAAAAGATCTATGAATAATATATTTAGTTGCATTAAATACAATTTGTGTTTGACTGGGTAAATTTGTTTCATCTGGAACTCACTAATTTTATTTTTTTTACAGGTGCTTATGTGATTCTGGGACAGTGGAAGTTATTGGACCCATTGCTTCATCAGTAGAGGATGCGATGCTAGTGTATACAACATATATTTTTTCCTTTTTCATTCAGCTTTACATTTTTATTAAATTCTCATTAGCTGCCCTTCAATTGTTATACTTGATTTCATGTCTACATGTCTGCAGTTCTAATTGTTAGAGATAACAATTCAATAGGCGATGTTAAATAGAAAACCCAGATAAATATAGCCTTCCTCTTCACAATATATAATGAATATTTTGTGTGCTCATAATTTAGGTACGCTGCAATGTTGGGTGCATCACCTGCAAATAGAATCAGTATGAGACCGGTAATATTTAATCCTTCAGTTGATATTCTTTGCAGTGATAAGAAAAGCTGAGATTGGAGACTAGAATGTTGCAAATTAGATGTCATGGACTAATTATACATAGCAAAAAAGAAGGCAACCTTACGGTTAGCTCAGGCGAATTGTGGTAGATAGCTACCATCATTAAAATAAAACTTAAGTGCAGGAAGAAATCTGATAACATTATCAAATGCCACTGTATTGTGCTTATGAGAGACTTAGAAGTTATGATTAAGCACTCTGGCAATCTTATAGTTCATACCAGTATTCGGGAACACCAATGCCAAATAGCATTGTGTAGACACAGAGACTTCCCGGATGAACTGCTTGAGAACTTTCATGTGAAACAAAATAGCTTCTGCTATTTCCATAAACATTTATGTTCCAGTGCTGTTCAGTTGGGGAAGGACTGCACAAGGGGATTGATTAATGGAAATGTGTATATGATTCTGAATATTATTTGAAAAAGATCTAAAGAGTAAAGGAACTGATCTGAATATATAGACTAAGCAATGGGCCTGATTAATGGGATTAAAACAAAATTACTTACATAATATGTGCCTACAACTACAATTACTTAGCTACAAAACTGTATGACATAACCAAACTACTATACCTACCAACTCTTATTCTACCACTATACATACCCTATTATTTATTTAAAACATTCTATTCTTTTTACAAATTATGATTATGATGTTTACATTTCCCGGTTTCTTGTAGTCAACACCTTGTTTGCCAACTTTGTCATTCGATGATGATACAGATGCTTTGGGATCATTAAGAATAGGGATCTACACTCCGGTAATCATGCTATCCTTTCATCATGGATTTATATGCTAATCTGAAACTTTTTCTGAACAATGTATTTTTTCCTGTGAAGTGGTTTAATAATGTTCATTCAACTGAAATCTCTGATAAATGTGAGGATGCTCTTAATCTGTTGAGAAAGGCGCATGGTTGCGAAGTAAGTTCATTGTAATATCAAGCACTGCATGATTGTTTGCACTTTATTTCTTGTTTAGCATGATGGATTTAAACAATTCTAAGTATTTCACATATTTCTTATATATGAAGGTGAAAGAAGTTGTTATACCAGAGATTATGGAGATGCGAACTGCCCATGTTGTTTCCATTGGCTCTGAATGCGCATGTTCACTGAATCCTGATTGTGAAGATGGGTATGTTTGAGTTTTTCTTCTTTTTTTTTTTTGTTAAAAGGCATCCTTCTCATCTTTAATTTTGACTGGAAGTTTTAGTGAGAAATTTATGGTTGTTTCCTTTTTTTTCTTAGGAAAGGTGTAAGATTGACATATGATACTCGCACAAGTTTGGCACTTTTCCAGTCGTTTACAGCAGCGGATTACATTGCAGCCCAATGTATTAGGTAGCACAAGTTTATGATAAATGTACCAAATTTACATCATTTTTATTCAAATGTAAACCACATTTAAAAATTGTTGTGCATGTAGCTTCTAAAGTTTGTTTCATCTGTGTTTCAGACGAAGAATTATGCATTACTTCTTGGAGATTTTCAAGAAAGTTGATGTCATAGTGACTCCAACAACTGGGTATGCATGTATAATGAACAATTATTATAGTATAAATTCACCTCATTGTTATGAACCATTGTACTGTGTTAAATTTCTGTTCAATTGATCTAATGTGGTTTGGATTCACTATAATTATTTGGTAGGATTAAAAGTTGATTTTTAATCTGGACATATAACATTTTTAAAATGCTTTCTTGGTATTATGCATAAAAAAAAGAGACAAACATATTATCTACTTTGTTCATGTTCATCGAACCAAGAAAGGAAAAAAATTAAAACTTATATGGAAAACCTAATTGACCGATCTTATCAGATCTGATGATTTATCTTTGATCAGTTCTAATAGCAGCAGCTTTAGTAGGTTATATGTGTATAATTTTGGGGAGGGTGATAAGGAAATACATGTTTACAAAATTCAACTGCAACTTATTTTGGAAAGTTTTGTCATTGTTGCTGAACTGCTTTTATTTGTAACAGCATGACAGCGCCTAAAATACCTCCAAGTGCCCTTAAAAGTGGGGAAACAGATATGCCAACTACAGGTCATTGTCTTCACCTTTAAATTGCAGATTTAGGATATCTTTTTCATAATGATTTGCAGAGCAGCATCGTAATTAGCATTATTAGATCACCCTTTTCTATTACTACTGATAATATAAACAACCGAGTACAACATTATAAGGTTTATCATCTCGCAATAAGATATCCTGTTTGTTGGTATAAGATGAGTTAATGGTCTTTAGACTCATAGGTCAACAAAAGAGCCACAGAAAGTTTTCCCTACAATATAGCCCTAAGATTCTGAATTCATAATCTATTTATCATGACTGAATCCAGAATATTGGTGGCATTTGTTTGCACTAGATGTCATGGAAATTTATGGATTGGATGTGTATTATTGGACACTGTAATCTGGACTCATTTTACATTTAGAAGTTAGAACCTAATAATTCATGACAGACCTTAAAATATAATTGAAATGCCATGATTACGACAAGTCACCAACTAATACACAATAACTTGCCTCGTTCACTATATTTTAATTAGAAGCTTTTTTCTCAGGTTACCTTATGCGGTTCGTTGTTCCAGCTAATCTTTTGGGATTCCCTGCCATTTCTGTCCCGGTAAGTGAGTGATTATCAATCACTCGAGAGTATTGTGTTTATTATTTTTATCTTTGGGTTAACACACTAGTAATTGCTAATAGACATATTTTCTTAAGCTAGCAAATATTTTTAAACAAAAGTTTATAGTTGGCACAAGGGATGACAAATTAGGCCACAAAATTTCAAACCAACCCGAGAGGGAGCGATACCGCTAACTCTCCCTAACCCCAATAAACTACGCAGGGATACACCAAACAACAAAAGAAATAGTTAACATATTAAACTACACGCAGTAATTTTCAGAAACACCCAAACATACAGCGGGGTTTGTCAACCAAGATGAGGTAGGGTATCTATAACCAGATAATCTCGCAGTTGGCCCACTCTAAGCTTTCAGTTTCTCCATTTCTACAATCTCTTCCACATCCAAGTAAACACTGACTTGAATACTTCCTCATTACTAGACCACCAAATAGCTCTAATTATTGCAAACCATATAGATTAATTACCTAGCATCCCGATACTCCTTACTACATCACAGCACCCCCTGAAACTTTAAGAAATGACTCCTACAGTCATTATGTAATATTGAAGTTACAGCTATCCACTAGAGACATGACCTAAGTAGGACATTCAAAGAATAAATGAATGATTCTACTGTCGACTGACAACCAAGATACATCCATTTTGATAGTGACAACATATTTTGATTCACCAGATTTGCTTTTGTGAGCACTCTATTCAATGCCAATCTCCAAACAAAACCACACAGCTTCAGTGGCACAAGTTACTTCCATATATTAGCCTAAAATAAATCTGGAATGTGGGTTCTCCCATTTAATTGCCCCTTATATGTAGTCTTGACTGTATACTTCCCACCCTGATCTTGTTTCAATCACCAACAGTCAGAAGCCTCTATGTTCCGAATTCCTTTAGATAACACCACCTGCCGTTGATTTAACGTTTGAAGTTCTCACCGAAATAACTCCCTTCTCCACTTTCCCTCAATCCATTGATCCATATCTGGTTGGTTATCTGCTACTAAACGAAAGAATTGCTGATATATAATGTTTCTATTATCTTATATACTGTTTATTCTTTAACGGACACGTTCCATCTATAGGTTGGTTACGATAAAGAAGGACTTCCAATAGGTTTGCAAATAATTGGCCGACCATGGGCAGAAGCTACTATTTTGCGAGTAGCATCTGCAGTTGAGGTATGTGTATATTCATGCATAATAAGTGTTGATATTCAAAAGTCAAAGCCTCCCTGCAGTTTGTGTAATATACGAAACTATTTGCCTTTATTATCTTATATTATAAGAGTTTAATTTATGTATGTTCTAAGTGTAAAAATATTTTACATGAATCCGATGATGTACCATCACATCATTTGAGTAGTTTAAAAACACATTTTGTCATACTTATTATATGATATGGTAACATCATTTGATGAATGTCTAAAATATCTTTACACTGACGGTGTACATACTTTTTGCTGATGCTTTTGGTAAACATACTTCCTAATTTATTCAGAAACTCTGCGGTGAGTCAAAGAAGAGGCCTGTGTCATACTATGATGTTCTGAGGGCTAACTGAAGCTTAAGATACTCTTGCTGGTCATTAAACTGTGGCTGAATTCTTCTAGCTTTATTTGGAGATTGCTATCCTTTTAACAGGATTTACGGTTTGGCAAAGTTCTTTGAAATTAATCAATCTAGCTCTACAGAGCAGATTTGTAATAATCTACAGATATGAAATATTGTTTAGAAAATAACGGATGAGGATAAAATGCACGTTATATCTAGGTGTAGAATGGGAGCTTCTTCTCTAAGAATTTCAACAGGATTCGGTGCGAAGGACTGTTCATGGCTTGGCCACTCTTAAACATTTTTGTTAATTATTATCCCCTGAAATATATTTTATTTCATATTTGATGTGCCTGCTCTTACTACTGTTCTATACAGCATATACAGATTAGTAGCATCCATTTTTTTAATGTGATTTAGGAGTTTTAATTTTATTATATATATTGTTTAAAAAAATCTAAGATAATATTAGGCTAAATTGCATGATTGGTTCTTAATGTTTATTTTAGGTGAGTGTGCACATGCGTGTGTATATTGTGAATCACACCGCTAGACTTGTTGATTATTTCTATTACACCTAAACTAGTTGGTTCAGATGGGGTGTGTATTGCAAAGATGAGGCATAGCAAGCTCACTGTTTAGATATTCCTTTCTTCCAAATGCGTTTATAGTATGAAACAAAAATGCTATCCTTCTCTTTTCGTGTCCATAATCTGTGACGAAGTGAAAACTCAATACTCTCATATGAACCATACCACATGTTGTCGAGATAAAAGAGACAGCCCTGTCATGTAAAAAGTAGGTATAACGACGCAAATTTAGCCTTTCCAAACAATGAAAAAACTCTTTTGCAACTTGCCTTCAAATCGTGGATTTGGATCTTCTCCTGTCCTCAAATTGTGTCTAACGATTAAGGTTATTTGTGATCACGTGTAAGGCTTTATTTTTATTTATTTTTGACTTGGCGGCCAAACTTATTCGAGATCACACACACCTTCGAATAAAAAATCTCCTGTACATTTAGGTATTAAGACTAATTTATCAAAATGTGCTAACCAAAAACAAAATGCAGAAGATCCCAAAGTATGCTGGAAAAAAAATAAAAAATCCTTATTTGTATATTGGTATCATACTACAGTGCCATTAAACTTTTGTGTTTTTAAGAATTAAGATTATATTTAATTCCAGTATAAAAAATATATGACTTAATCATTTTATCATATTTATCTTGTATGATACTTTTTTATTTTCATTTAGTAAATACTATTCCTAATCAAAATATAAGTCGTTTTGACCATATTAATACTTGTATGGAAAAGAGAAATTATGAGTTAATTTACAAAATTGTTCTTCATTAATGGTATGAGAAAGATATATTAAAGAATTGAAAGAAGAAAGAGAAATAAATAGTTAAGCGTATAATAGAAAAAAGAACATTAAATGTACCAAAAAAAGAAAAAAAAAACATTAAATGTTTCATTGGTAATGTAAAGTAATTTATAATTGGAGAATGTTAACTTGTGCCCTTAAGGCACATGATAAGAAGACAAATATAGAAATTTTGTTTTGAAATTTTGTGTGTTTTTACTTTTGATGCATTAAATTTCTTAGCTTATTAAATGCAAAATTTCCATATAAAGATACCTTATCATGTGCCCTTAGGGCACAAGTTAATATGATCCTTTATAATTTAGTATAATTTCTTTTTCTTCTCAAAATGCCTTATATTTTGGTACGGAGAGAGTATATAGCTTGGCCACCACAATGTTGAACAATTAAAGGATATTTTTTTAATGTTAAAAATAGATTAAAAAGACACACCGTTCAAACATCAGCATCCAATCCTAATTCAGAATAAATATAAACCGTTTGGTCTATATATATACTCCCCCCGATTTTATATAAACAAAATTTATCTTTTTTTAATTTATAGCAAAAACAATATATCTAATCTAGATAATAATTATAGATTAAGAAAATGTTTACGTCTTAAAATATATTGAAATTTTGATATATCTAGAATAAATTATAATTAAATACATCAAACTTTTTTTCACAATAAATACATTAAAGTATAAGTAAACTATTCCTTATATTCTAGACCAGAGAATCACCGCCACCACTCTCTTTTGCTATCAGCTTCAATTCCATCGCTCCAAACCAAAAATCTCAAATCAATTAAATTCATTTTTTCAATGGCTCTGAGAATTCAACACATTCCCATGTTCTTCACAATCTCACCCACCACATTCTCCACCCACAACAAACCCAAAACCCAAATTTCATGCACCACCAACAACAAAAACATCATCAGCGACGCATCACTAGCATCAGAGTTTGCTGAGAAAGCATCCATAATCAGCATACGTGTGAAGCAAGCAGAAGAAGCTATGACAAAGAGCAGAAAGATTCTTTTCAAAGAATTTTGTGGGTATCTTCAACTCAATGAAGAAGAAGCTAAACTCAAATGGAATAAAATGGGCGAAGATGAAAAATGGGTTTTGGTTAATGGGTTTGTTAAGGAATTAGGTGAATTTTTTCATCCTTTGTCTGCAAAATCTACTAAAGAGTTGGTGGAAGAATATTTGATGCAAGAGAATCTTCCTCCAAAATCTCCTCCTCCTCTTTCTTCTACTTTGTTTCCATTTGATAGTATAATTGGTTTTCCATAGAAAGAAACTATTTTTATTTCTATATTCTTGTTTGGAAAATTTGGCAAAAAAATAAATTATAATCTGCTTTTAAATTTTTGTTTTAGTTCATTCTTTATTTTTCTTTTTTGCTAGCATATTTGATCTCGGTTTATTTCATGTTCATATTCAAAAATACTCAACTAACTTCTATATCACATAAAGAATAGGTAATAACAATTCTATGTAAGCTAAGAAGTAACCTGTGAATTCAAGTTATGCATAAAATGGACTAATGAAAAATTATGCATGTAGCACTAATCAATATGTTAATCAAGATTCTATTTTGGGCAGATAGTAAGTTTTTGCAAAGCTGCAACTGATCTTAATCAATCAATGTTTAGTTCAAAACAGAAGATAAGAGAAATTTCAATCAAAATGTGATAAAATAAAATCAGATCAAACAATTTATTGAAGTATTTCATGCTGGGAGACAGGCCAGTGAATACAAATTTTAAGCAACACATATTTAGTGCAACCATTATTGTACACAGCGACACGCCAGTGAATACAAATTATAAGCAGTGAGATCATGGAATTAAATTTAAAAGTGATTCAGACTTGGTAAAGCAAGAATTGTAGGTAAAATTGAAGAATCCACTTTAGTCATGGAGATGAAATCATTATGATAGCACCAAGTTATCAACAGGTTCTTTTAATTTTTATTCACTCGGTTATTGGTCATGTCAAATGCTAAAGATCATTTAGAATATCTATATACAACCAGAAAACTATAAATGCCGACTCCACCAATAAAATATATGCGAGATAAATGCACAAACTTCGTCAGAAATGCACTTGTCTGCAGTGTGCAACTGTAGCTTCTGCCGGACAATATGGACACTTGAATGTTCTTGTGCTATTTTTTGATAACTTCATAATTGATTGCTTGCAAAGGACATGTAAACATGGCAGCAGCATTGGAGGATTCTCGTCGCTACCTTGATCCCTACTCACAGGGCAAACAAAAATTGAATGGAACTGAAATTCCTTTCCCAATTCTACAGGCACTGGCAACTGTTTCATTTCCTGCCATTCTTGCTTCTTTGCCGCCATTACATTTGCCAACTTTAATAGTGTGGGAAGCCCTTCAACTCCAGCTGTAAATACCACATTCAGTGGGTTCTCATAGGGCTGTCCCATAAGAGAACAGAACTGCCGTGCCAGCTCTTCAGTTGTCACCTCCCAATGAATTGGGGACAGCAACTCAGCATAAGGGGATTTCTCTAGCCTTCTTACATACAAGAGGCAACCCATAAGCTTTTGGAAGTCATCCTTGTAGAGATCGGCAAAATGACGAAGATAAGCTCTGGAATACTTTACGGCATCAGCTTGGGTTCCATTCTGCACAATCTCTACATACTGCAGTGTGTGAACCTTAAGTTCAAGATTGGAACCAATCTGGATAAGTTTTTCACGATTAGCAGTGACCCATGTGAGAGCAGGCTGAAGGTTTCTATTCCTCATGGCTTCAATAACCTGGTGCATTTCCAAGAATTGAGATCTAAGTGCAGTTGCATTAGGTTCTCCGGCCTCATTTATGATGCTGTCTCCAAGATCAAATAAACCTTGACGGTAGCAGTGGCTTGCAATGATCTGATTGATAATATGAGCATCAAATTCCACATTTCTGTATGCCTTTGAGATGTCAGGGTTTAACAATTTTTCAAGAAGTTTTTGATACTTTGCAAGACTTGAGTTCAATTCCTTATTCGGTCCTTCTAACTGTTGAAGTGACCCAATAGCATTGAGCTTTGACTTAAGTTCTATTAGAACGGATTTCTGGTCAGCTGGAGTTGAGGGATCATGAGGGGACTGAAGTGTTGCCAATGCCTGCTCAATTTCACGCCCTACCTGGTCAACAGTTTCTTCAGACTTGGAAGAACATAACTTTTGCTTCTTAGCCACACGGTCAAATGCATCCTTGATGCTACTAATTTCCATCTTTATGTTCAAATCACAGGCTCCTAAAAAAAATGAAAAGGTTAGAAACAACTACTTACTGTTGTTCAGAATGATGCGAGAAACTCTTCTTGTATAAAAACTGCGGATGTGGGTAGCACAAAAGGCAGCATACAAGTAAAAGCTATAGCAACTGCTTATAGTCCACCATTACCACCAATAGCCAATAGTTACAAAACTCCATTAAGAACTATAGTCATATGCAATAAAGAATGATGAAACATATCTTTATCATTTGGTTTCTCCACCTTTCAGACACCTTAAAATATGTTTCTAGTTCTACTACCTAATAGTGCTTTATATTTAACTTTAATTTAAAGCTACAACAGCTCCATATATGAGCCTGACCAAAATAGACTCTAATTTCCACCAACTAGTTTATCTATTTCCTTACTGAAAATAGATTCTACAATTCCCTATTTCGCGAACTAGCGAGCGGTTACTATTTGAATTTTGATGTTTATATAAATTACCAATTATACAAAAATTACCTAGAAACCCCAACTATACTGTAAGATGTATTTGTAGGTATACTTTTTTTTTTTTTAAAGAATTTGTAGATGTTAATTCATCTATACAAAGACAACAACATCTTCAAACTAGATGGGATTGGCTACATGGATCAATCAACTCCATAGTCCATAATACCATGGAACATGTTAAATACAGAAATAGACCATTTACCTCTTAATCTCCCTCAATGGTTTGGCCGATAGATTAGCCTCTTTCCACTAGACGGTATCGGCCACATAGATTAATCAACAACATAATATGATGTCATGTATAAAGTCCACACATAGACCACTTACCACTTAATCTCTCTTAATTGATTGACTTATAGTTTTTCTCTGATCCCCCACCGTCTATCTAAATATATTACTATCTCTCATTGGATCAATTCTCCTTGTTTGTGCTTCAGTGAATCTTCACCCCACATGACCAAACCACCTAAGATGAGACTTTGCCATCTTTTTAGAGCCGACCTAACTTTCTAATGATTGTATTCCTAATCTTGCCTAGTCTTATATAACCACTCATCTCACATCTCTAAAATACTTGCATCATAATTCATATATAAAGTGAAAATATATAAACATGAAAAGAATTAGAATCCTTATTAAAAAGTTAACCACGAAATCTGAAATCTCAAACAATAACCGCAGATCTTCAATTAACTAGTGATCGAAATAATAGTCCTCACTCCTCCACTTTGGAGTATCAATTTATTGGTATCAGGTATCTATAATACAAGAATACAACCATAGGTTTATTTGTTAGACATCTAATGAAAACAAAGCAATGCAGATATCTACCAGCTGGTTCCCTACAATGCTGGCTAAATACTAACGAAACATATCTTTATAAAAAGCATCAACCTTCCTGATACAACATTAAAATTTGCATAGAAAACAACATTTTTTATATATTACAATGATCATGATAACTGAAACTAAACTTTACAAAGCAGGTATAGCATAATTCTGAAATCTAGAATCACCAAATAAGCTAACTAGTACATACTAAATACACAAAATGCAATAGATCCTTCCCACAAGCCAGAGTCAAAATGGTAAATATTGGTCACAATGTTTAAAATAACTTACTTTCTAAAGCTGCATTTCACAACAAACAAAATGTTCAATCAACAATTAACTAGGCAAGATTAATACCTATGTATGTTTATTAAGAATCAAAATCTACGAAGCATTGACACTGACACATCAACAAAAATAATAATTTGAGAAAACGAATTAATTGAATGTAATCACACATGTCAGTGTTGTGACGGTGTCGAACATCGAACACGCCTTGGGATCAGGGATGTGGATGCTACAGAGATCAAAATCAACATTACCATGGAATAAAATGGAAACGTGGAAGCAGATTGCAATGTCCAAATAATTGAATATCCCAAATATTAACACAATTAAGAAACAAAAAACATAATAAGATATACTCTGCTATAAAATAGAAAATAGAACAGTTGAACATGAAATCAAGAGGATTAAGCAGTTAATAGTGCATAATCAGAATCCATTATTAGGGAAAAATTAGAATTCAAAATTTGACAGTAGGAAGTGTGAATTGAAAATGATAAAGTAAAAACAAATGAAAAATCGTAAAAGAGGATCAAGCGTAAAATTGATATATGCGGTCGATTTTGTCGAGAGAAAAAAAAAGTGAATCGTTGAAATAATAATAATAATAAAGGAAGGAGAAAATGAGAGATTGAAAAAACGACGATGGGTTAGGGTTACCTGAAAAGAGTGTGAGAGAACGGAAGCGTGCGTGAGAGGGAGACGAGACGAGGAAGAAAAGGGTTGGGAAGCGTGCGAGTCAGACTAAATCGCTCAGAATCAGATTACCGCCCACACGTGCTAAAATATATAACTTCTTTCTTTCTTTTTTGTTTTTTTTTTTTTTACGAAGAATTCTTGCTTTTTTTTTTACAAAGAATTCTTGCTTTTTTTTAATGTTTTAAATATTATAAGAATTTATCTCAAATTTTTTTTTGAATTTTTTAATAAAGCATAAATTAAATATAAATTTTGATATTTTTTGGGATTAAAAAATCATATTTAATTCACGTTTTGTTAAACCATTCTAATTTTTTTTGTGCGTGATTGGTAAAATATTTTAAACTTTTTTGAAAAATTTCATTAGAAAATATGAAGTCTGTATCTGTATATGACTTAATTTAAAAGTAGAGATCAAAAGTATTAATTAAAAATTTTAGAGGGACCAAAAGTCGAAGAAAATTTTTAGAGGGGCTAAAAACAAAACTTAAAATATTTATAAGGATCAGGAACATATTTATCCTTTTATTAATTGATGAAATGAATTAAATTTATGTATTTGAAAAAAAATTATTGTAATATTTTAAACAACTTATACTAAAAAAATTAATAATATTATCCTATAAGTTTTGTTGAGAGTATCTTGTGCTCTAATCCACCTCTAACCTATTTTTGTATACGATACACACACTATCCACCAAAATCATCATGGAACGAGAGAGGATTATTTCAAGTGACTTGAGGATAAATTTTTTTAGCCATTGATTTGAGAGGAGAGAAATAAAGAAAAGAAGAAAAAAAAGGTAAAAATTAAAACAATTAGGGAAAATAAATTGAGAGAATTCATTCTGATCATGGAACCATCATGGTTCATAGCACTTGTCTCTCTATGCATGGATCATCTTCCTTATCAGAGCCATCTTCTCCACCAAAACAACCACTGCAACCCTCCCTCCTAGTCCACCACACATACACATACCAATCATCACTAACATCTTATGGCTTCGAAAACCACTCTCCCAACTTGAAAGAATTCTCAAAACCCTCCTCCCCAAATACGGTCCAATCATCACTCTCAGAGTCGGTTCTAGTCCTGCCATTTACATCGCCGACCGTTCCATTGCTCACCAAGCTCTCATTCAAAACTCCTCTGTTTTCTCCGACCGCCCCAAAGCTCATCATCCCACTGAAAAAATCAATACCAGCAACCAACATAACATCAGTTCTGCTTCATATGGTTCTACATAGCGTACCTTCTGTCGTAACCTCGCTTCTGATATGCTTCATCCTTCCAAAAACAAATCTTTCTCCGAAATTCGTAACTAGGTCTTGAAAGCTCTCATCAAACGTCTCAAATCTGCTTCGGGATCAGAATCTAAATATTATGTTAAGGTTTTTTCTCAGTTTCATTATGCGATATTTTGTTTACTGGTTTTTATGTGTTTTGGTGAAAGATTTACTAATGAGATAATCTGTGACATCTTCCATCTAGATCGAAATAATTTGATGGGTATTAGAAGATTCAATATTTTGAATTTCTGGCCTAGAGTTACGAGGATTTTGTTGTGGAAACGATGGAAGGAGATTTTGAAATTGTGTAAGGATCGAGAGGATGTTATGCTTCCGTTGATAAGAGCGAGGAAGCAAGTTAAGGAGAGTATATTGAACAATATTAACAATGTTGTTTCTTATGTGGATACTCTTTTGAAGTTGGAGTTGCCCGAGGAGAAACGTAAACTGAGTGAAGATGAAATGATTACTCTTTATTCTGAGTTTCTAACAAGTGGGACGATTACTACTTCCACCGCTTTGCAGTGGATTATGGCGAATTTGGTGAAGTACCCACACATGCAAAGGAGGATTGTGGAGGAGATTAGGGATGTGATGGGCGGGGATGATAATGGAGAAAAGAAGGAAGTGAAAGAGGAAGACTTGCATAAGTTTCCGTATCTCAAGCGTGTGATTTTGAAAGGGTTGAGGCGTCATCCACCGAGTCATTTTGTGTTGCCACATGCGGTGATTGAGGATGTTGTTTTGAATGGTTATTTGATGCCTAAAAATGGGTCAGTGAATTTTATGGTGGCTGAGATGGGGTGGGATCCTCGTGTTTGGGAGGATCTAATGGAGTTTAAGCTAGGGAGATTTTTGAAGGATAAAACATTTGATATCACATAGAGTAAAGAGATAAAGATGATGCCGTTTGGAATTGGGAGGAGAATTTGTCCTATAGATATAATTCAGCTTTGCTTCATTTAGAATATTTTGTGGCTAATTTGGTTTGGAATTTTGATTGGAAGGTTCCAGAGGGTGGACACGTCGATTTGTCGGAAAAACAAGACTTAACCATGGTCATGAAAAATTCATTGCAGGTTCATATTTCTCCTAGGATTTAGATTATGTGCTTTGTGTAGCCATTTCCTTGGAGTATGTAAATACAATAAATGTTGGTTTAGTTGTTAATTGTTATTGAAAGCAAAATATGTCTACAACTTTGTGTAAACCATACCCTTGATTCTCTGCTCGGCGATGTCATATTAGAACAGAGGATGATTATGATTGTGGATTTGTCACTTGGTGAGATTTTGCTTCATCCAATGGTCCATGATGCATACATAACTGCTGATGTTGTTTTTTCTAAGAATAATGCAATGAGTGGAGAAAGCTGAATAATTTTGGTCAGAGTGAAAGATATCCACAGTTGTAGAGTTAGTTTGTCAACATGAATTAGGAAATGTTTAAATTAGCTTATTTTTGAGCTTATGCAAACAATTTATGCAATATAAATTAAATTTTATGCTATTTCATAAATTCAAATTAGTGAAAATTGTAATTTTATAAGATATTTTATTATAAACTACCTTGACAAACATATAATAATACATAAAAATTGCATAAATTGTTTGCATAAACTTAAAAATAAGCTAATCCAATCAAATCAATTACTGTATTAACTTTCTACTAGTTACAATTTAGATAGAAATTTGTATTTCTGTATCAACTATCTACTATCTATTAGTTTGTGCCGATTTTGTTATTAGGCATATCTTCAAAAAATGAAGGATCCTATGCCCAAAGAAGTTTTCCTTGCATTGAACTTATGTTTGTACAGTGGGATTTACAATTTCCACAAGAGAAGGTTGTCAATTTCCCTTTTTTTTTCTTTTTACAAAAGTGGTGTCCTAGAGTCTTTTAATTCTCTGGATTATAATTCTGACTCGCGGGAAAATGGAGTTGGAATCTAAAATTCAATAGAAAAATAAATAATATCCGACAAAAAAATATCTTTTTGAGATTAATTTAGTTGGTAGGTACATTACATTACGTAAGAGTCAAAGTTTAAACTACGGATATTCCACTTATTCAACTTAAGAGTGAAATTTCTAACCTTCGGCTTTGACAAAAAATATCCGAAAAAATATTATTACTCTCAGAATCTGTTTGATTTACAATTATATGACATAATAAAACATGACAAGACAAAATAAAAGCCAATAGTTAATCATTAAAACCAACAAAATATTATTACTCTCAGAACAAAAGCTAAAAAATCGGACAAAATATTATTACTCTCAGAGTTTGTTTACTGGTTTTCATGTGTTTTGGTGAAAGAGTTAATCATAAAATAATCCGGGACATCTGGCGTTACAACAAAGTAATTTGTTGGGTATAAGCAAATCTGATATTTTGAATTTCTATCCTAGAGATACGAGGATTTTGTTGTGGAAACAATGGGAGGAGTTTTTGAAATTTCATAAGGATCAAGAGGATGTTTTGCTTCCGTTGATAAGAGCGAGGAAGCAAGTTAAGGAGAGTGGATTGAACAATGTTAACAGTGTTGTTTCGTATGTTGATACTCTTTTTGAGTTGAAGTTGCCTGACGTAAGCTGAGTGAAAATGAAATGATTATTCTTTATTTGAAGTTTTTGATAGGTGGGATGGGTACTATTTCCACCGCTTTGCAGTGGATTATGGCGAATTTGGTGAAGTACCCGCACTGCACGTGCAGAGGAGGATTATGGAGGAGATTAAAGAGGTGATGGGCGGAGAGAAGAAGGAAGTGAAAAATGGAAGACTTGCCTAAGTTTTTGTATCTTAAGTGTGTGATTTTGGAAGGGTTGAGGCGTCATCCACCTACTTAGTTTGTGTTGCCACATGCGGTGACCGAGGATATTGTTTTGAATGGTTATTTGGTGCCTAAAATTGGGACAGTGGATTTTATGGTGGCTGAGATGGGGGTGGGATCCTCGTGTTTGCGAGGATTCAATGGAGTTTACACCAGAAAGATTTTTGAATGATGAAACATTTGATATCACAGGGAGTAAAAAGATAATGCCGTTTGGAGCTGGAGGAGAATTTGTCCGGGATATAATTTAGCTTTGCTTCATTTGGAATATTTTGTGGCTAATTTGGTTTGGAATTTTGATTGGAAGGTCCAGAGGGTGAACACATCGATTTGTCGGAAAAATAAGAATTCACCATGGTCATGAAAAATCTACTGCGGGTTCATATTTCTCGTAGGATCTATTTTTTACACAACTTATTTTGACACATTATAATCAATTGTTATTTATCTTTTTTTGGACAAATTAATATCCTTATGTACACAATTTCTTTTTGAATTTTTTTTTGAAAAAGCCAAAATGAGATATATAATATAAAGAATAATCTCCCTAGCACAAGGTGTGCCAAAGTAGACTCACAAAATTTACAACGAGTCACATAAGCTACAAAAAGATAATCAGAAATAAATCAAACAAGGCCCAAACAAAGTAAATGACTAGACCACCAGCTATGGTAGTTAGAAGTTAATGTAACACAAGTCGCTTTCAATCACCTAAGAGAAAGAAGCTTGATATTGTCCATCAGCTGAGAAGCAGTGCTAACCGAGCCTCGAAATACTGAGAAGCAGTCACGTGGCCACAATTTTAAAATTGGTTTTAACTCATTAGTCACAGTTTTATTTCAAATGATAAATATTAATACTGAGTACTAGACATCTTCACTCAATTTTAAATCTGAAACTCTTAATATTAATTATCATTGAATTTTAGTGTATTTATGGTTTAGTCTAAGACAAAAAAACTTTATAACCCCATTTAAGACATGGAAAGGAAAGGGTGACAAATATTATTTTGAAGATATTTTAATGCTATTTTTTGGTGTAATCATTTTATTGATACGAAGTAATATTTGATCTATACGGATCTTTAGAAGAAACTATAGTTAATATTATTTTTAATTTTTAGTGAAATATCCTCTCTCTATCACATTTTCGAATCCACAAAGTTCAAACTAAACAATTGATATAAAAATCAAAATTTAAGAAGTTTTATTTGAATCAATTTATCGTTAGTTTTCATTTGAAACACGTCTCTCCCAATTTTGGTTAGTTTCTTCCTGCCAAGAGAATTTATAGTATTTGTCATTTATTTATTTATAGGCGTATCTTGTTTGTTACCAAATGCCCTCGCCATCCTTATAGTACCAACACTAATTAACACATTCCTAACACTTTGTAAACACTTTTCGAAACACTATATGAATGTGAGTAAAGGTGGTACAATACAACACGTCATGAAATGGGAGAAATACTAACATAGGCACAAACATAACATCTTATTGTTGGGTACACTCACAATAAATTGAAGAAAAATTAAATAAAGTGATAGTGATTGATGTGATCATTTTATTTTTCTTTTAATTGTTTTAATTTATGTGTGTGCGCCTAAATTTGTGCCTAAATGTTTTGTGCCTATGTAAGACTTTCTCCATGAAATGGAGCTGAGGTTCATTGGATCTAGTTTTTCTATAAGTTACTAATTTACTTTTTTTTTTTTCTTCAATCAATCTGTTAAAATTTTATCTTATATGATGAAAAAATGCAAGTATCAGATTTTCATTTGGGGATAAAATCCAATGACAAAGAACACAGAAGAAAGAAAATGATGAAGAAAAAATGAAACTTAGGAAAGAAAGAATGTTAAAAAATCTTATTCACCAAAGTTGTTATTTACATGTGAAGTTACACCCGTATTTATACACAACTACCTAACGGATAACTTCAAACTAACTACCAAAACAGAAAAATATAACTGAACAGAGGTTCAGAAAACAGAGCTTCAGAAATAAAACAGAGCTTCAGAACGAACCGAGCTTCAGAAGTAGATGAGCTTCAGAAGCTGCGAAGCTCCAGAAGCTGCTGAGCTTGCCTAGCTTCAGAACCTAAGACACTTCAGAAGCTTGAGAGCTTCAGAAGCTAGGAGGCTTCAGAAGCTGCAACCATGTTTCAAATCTTGGCTTACAAAACCAATACTCCCCCTTAAGACAAGCTATCGAAACATACAATCCCTATCTCCCTCCTGAGCTTGAGGAACTGATCTCTCTTCACAGCCTTAGTCATTATATCAGCTTGTTGATTCTCAGTGGGGCAATACTCCAGAATCAACTTCCCCTTATTAACTTGGTCTCTGAGAAAGTGAAACAGAGTTTCAATGTGTTTGCTCTTGCCATGACTAACAGGATTCTTAGCCAAATTAATTGCTGATTTGTTGTCAAGCTTCAGCACCACTGTGATGTCTTCAACAATGCCTATCTCACTGAGAAGTGATTGCAACCAGTTAGTTTGACAAGCTGCTAAAGAACTTGCTACATACTCAGCTTCACAGCTTGAGAGAGCTATGACTGACTGTTTCTTGGAACACCAAGACACAGGTACATTTTGGAACTTAAACAAGTAACCATTGGTGCTTTTCCTTTCTACCTTATCACCACACCAGCCAGCATCAGAAAATCCACTCAACTCTAGCTTTCCATTACCCTTAGAGTATGGAAACAGCACACCATAGTGGATTGTACCATTGATGTATCTAAGTATCCTCTTTGCTGCTAACAAGTGACACTTCAATGGTTTGCTCATAAACCTGCTGACATAACCTACTGCATAGCTTATGTCAGGCCTGGTTTGACACAAGTATCTTAATGAACCAACTAGCTGCCTGAACATAGTTGGATCAACACTGTCACCACCTGCCTCTTCATCAAGCTTGACCTTAGTATCTGCAGGTGTGACTGATGAATTGCAGTCAAACATCTCAAACTTCTTCAGAATCTCAGTAGCATACTTGGATTGATGTAATATCATTCCCTTTGGAGTTTCCAAGAGCTCCATGCCTAGAAAGTAGGTCAGCTTCCCTAGGTCAGTCATTTCAAATTCACACTTCATATGTGATTTGAACTCCTCTATTTCTGTAGGTGAGCTACTTGTCACCAACAGGTCATCAACATACAAGCATATGATCAACATATGCTTGCCATCACCGCCTTTTACATAAACACCATATTTTACACTACATTTCCTGAAACCTTGTGTGACAAGGAACTGATCAATTCTCTTATTCCAAGCTCTTGGAGCTTGCTTCAGACCATACAAAGCTTTATTTAGCTTTAGCACTTTATCTTCCTTGCCCTTCAGTTCAAACCCTAGAGGCTGCTTCACATACACATCTTCCTCTAGGGGTCCATTCAGAAATGCTGACTTCACATCTAAATGAAATAGGGGCCATCTGTTGCTGCAAGCTAAGGCCATCACTAACCTTATTGTCTCATGTCTAGCCACTGGTGAAAATACCTCACCATAGTCCAACCCTTGCTTCTGCAAAAACCCCTTTGCTACAAGCCTTGCCTTGTATTTTATCACTTTGCCTTCAGGATTTTGTTTGACTTTATATACCCATTTCACATCAATTGCTCTCTTGTCTGAGGGCAATTCACACAAGTTCCATGTTCTGTTCTTCTCAATTGACTTCAACTCATCAATCATTGCCTCCATCCATACCTTACTCTTTAATGCAGCTTTGGTATCTATAGGCTCAGTGTCTGCAAGCATTGCATAATTCACAATTTCTCCTTCATTGTCTACTGTATTATCAGGAACAATCTCACAGTCAGCTAGCCTTCTAGGCAACTGAACATTCCTCTGAGGTCTTGGTGGTACTACATTATCATCATAACTAGAAGTATGCATATCTTCATCATTGTTGGCACCTTGGTTGTGATTTTGGTTCACAAATGTGACTGTGTTGTTAGTGTTGCTTGATCCAACATCTAAGTCCACTGCACAAGCTTTCTTAGATGTGATCTTATGTTTCCAATCCCAACTTTCATCCTCTAACACTTTCACATCTCTACTAATCTCTACCTTATCTAAAGTAGGATTATAGAGCCTATAAGCACCAGTCCTATGATATCCAACAAATATCATAGGTACACTTTTATCCTCTAGTTTCTTCCTCTTAACATCAGGCACATGTTTGTAGCACAAGCTACCAAACACCTTCAAGTGACTCACACTTGGCTTACTCTTAGAACATACCTCTTCAGATACCTTATCCTTCAGTTTCTTAGTTGGACTTCTGTTTAGTATGTAAACAGCTGTGGCTACAGCTTCACCCCAGAACCTTTATGGAAGGTTCTTATGCTTTACCATACTTCTGGCCATATCTAGAATGCTTCTATTCCTCCTCTCAGCAAGACCATTGTGTTGAGGAGTGTATGGTGCAGTGACCTCATGAATTATGCCCCGATCCTTACAGAATTTCTCAAATTCTTTAGAGGTATACTCACCTCCACCATCTGTTCTCAGAATCTTCAAAGACTTGTCACTTTGCTTTTCAACCAGTGTCTTAAACCTCTTAAACACTTTAAAAGCTTCACTCTTGGCCTTGATATGATACAACCATATCATCCTTGAGTATTCATCAACAAATGTCATGAAGTACTTGTTTCCACCAGTTGATAGAACATCAAATGGTCCACATATGTCAGAATGCACAACATTCAGCACATCACTAGATCTCATAGGCAAATGACTTTTGAATGAAGATCTATGATGCTTTCCTAACAAACAAGTGGTACATGTGTCTACTGGAGTTATGACACTAGGTAAACCTAACACCATGCACTTTGAATTAAACATTGACAAGCTTTAAAAATTCAAATGCCCATACCTCTTGTGCCATAGATCACTATCTCTATCCTCTGTGGTTGCAGACAAACATGTAGCTTCAATGGCTTTGATCTGAGTCTTGTAGATTCTGTTCTTACTTTGTGCTGCCTTGAAAACTAATCTCTTCTTAGAATCAAATAGTTGTAGAGTCTCATCCTCTATAACTATCTTGAAACCCTTTGAAATCAACTGTCCCACACTCATGAGATTGCACTTCATCCCAGGAACATAGAGTACATTTTCAATCACAACCTTCTTTCCATTAGACCTCTGAATCACAACATTTCCCATGCCTTCTGCCTTAATGGAATCACTATTAGCCAATCTGATTTTGGTGTTGAGACACTCATCAAAGTCAGTTAAGATGCTCCTATTATCAGTCATGTGATTAGAACATCCTGAGTCAAAGTACCACACCATGGAATCTGTTGCTTCATCAACAATTGTCACCATGAAACTTGTTTCATCCTCTGAACTTAAGTCATCATGTGCTACCTTTGCATCTTCTTCATTCTCTTGGCCCTTCTTTTTCTTTGGATTTTTGCACTCATTTGCATAGTGGCCATACTTATCACAATTGTAGCATTGGATCTTGCTCTTGTCAACCTTCTTCTTTGACTTAGCCTTCTGTTTCCCTCCTCCTCCATCAGAGGATTCAGGTCCTGTCTCACCATCATCTTTGCTCTTCTTGGAATCTTTCTTTCCCTGCCATTTCTTCTTGTCTTTCTGGTATTTCTTGAACTTTGTGAAAAGAGCTTGTTCATCCTCCCTGACATGGCTTCTCTCACCATGCTTTAGCTCATGAGCTTCAAGAGTGCTCTGCAGATCCTCAATCTTGATCTTACTCAGGTCTTTTGTCTCTTCTATTGTCACTACAATGTGATCAAACTTAGGAGTTAAAGTTCTCAATACCTTTTCAACCGTTTCTTGCTCATCAAGATTACTACCACAATTCTTCATCTGATTGGTGAGAGTCACTAATCTTGTGAAGTAATCTGAAACTGACTCATCATTCTTCATCTGCAACAGCTCGTACTGTCTCTTCAAGGCTTGCAACTTCACCTTCTTGACATTTGCATCTCCACCATAACATTTCTGCAAAATGTCCCAAGCATCCTTGGAGGTTGTAGAATCTGCAATTTTCTCAAACACCTTCGCATCAACGCATTGATGAATGAGAAATAGAGCCTTGTTGTCCTTTTTCTGTGCTTCTCTGAATGTTGCTCTCTGTTGATCTGTTGGATTTGCTGGTAATGGGTTAAGGACTGTATTCACTTGTTCATCCACTTCTTGAACAATGTATATCACCTTCATCTGTTTCACCCATGTATCCCAATTCTTTCCATCAAGAATGGGCAAATTCGCGTGAAAATTGCTTTTTCCAGCCATGGTTGATTCACCTCAACCTTTGAGTCTCCTCTTGAAGAAGATTTGAATCAAAATCCCTTGGATCGTGCTTGCTCTGACACCACTTTGTTGGGGATAAAACCCAATGACAAAGAACACAGAAGAAAGAAAATGATGAAGAGAAAATGAATCTTAAGAAAGAAAGAATGTTAAAAAATCTTATTCACCAAAGTTGGTATTTACATGTGAAGTTACACTCGTATTTATACACAACTACCTAACGGATAACTTCAAACTAACTACCAAAACAGAAAAACATAACTGAACAGAGGTTCAGAAAACAGAGCTTCAGAAATAAAACAGAGTTTCAGAACGAACCGAGCTTCAGAAGCTGCGAAGCTCCAGAAGCTGCCTAGCTTCAGAACCTGAGACACTTCAGAAGCTAGGAGCCTTCAGAAGCTACAACCATGTTTCAAAGCTTGGCTGACAAAACCAATACCAATCTTTATTCATACATGTTACATGCAATATCGTTACGGGTTCACTCACTCTATCTATACAATTCAAATAGAAAAAAAAAACACTATGTATGAGATGAGTGAACACCACCAATATAGCGGACTTGGATCCTCTCCTTCAATCTATTCTCTCCATCTCTCTCCTTCCAATTTTGTTTCTATCTCTCTCTAAATTTTAGAGAGAAGATTAAGAAAGAGAAAGAATATTAAAAAAAATCAAGAGAGAGAGGGAATATGAAGTGAGAGATAGACACAAAATATGGAAGGAGAGAGATGGAGAAAATAGATGGAAGGAGAGGATCCATTGGCCAATATAGCATATATGAATTGTAGTATCAGTTTAAAAATTTACTATGATATCATAGTCCCGCATAAATTAATAATATATGTTTTTTGAGTATAAATAAATAATAGACATGGCTTTAAAGATGTTGAGATAAAATTTGATATTAATTTTCATTTTAATTTATCTCGCATAAATTAATAATATATTTTTTTTGAGTATAAATAAATAATAGACATGGTTTTAAAGATGTTGAGATAAAATTTGATATTAATTTTCATTTTAATTTATAATTAACATGAAATGATATAATTTCTATTTGGAAAAAATAGAAATTAGATATTAATGGAATGAGATAATTTCTATTTGGAAAACATTATAAATTATCAAATTAAGTGTTCAAAATACTTACCATTTAATCTAATTCATTATTGATATATGGATCGAAAAATTGAGTTATGGTTGATTCATTTTATTCATTGATGAGATTTTTTTTTAAATTTTTTTTTTACAAGAACACTTATGGTGCCCTAGAGATTTCAATTGTCTAAATTATAATTCTGACTCCCAAAAATGGGGTTTGAATCCAAAATCCATAGAGAAATAAAAAAAATTCAACAAAGAGTTATTACTTTTAGAGTTGTTTGATTTAGAATTATAAGACATAATAGAATATTACAAGATAAAAAAACACAAGAAATTTTAAGATTTTAAATAATTTTTATCTTATAGAATATTTAATAAACAAAAAATTATTTTGATATTGTAGACAATCTATACTCAAAACAAAATACTATATTTTTCGTAAGAGACACTTTCCATTTGAAGTCGAGCTGTCATATAATATAGACCAAATACATTAATTATTAAATGAATCTAAAAATATGAAATGTTGTCTCTTGTAAGAACGATCGGGAATATTATCACATAACAATTTAGTGACAAGTTCAAATTTTGTTAAGTATCTTGTCCTCTAATCCATTTTTTGTTGAGTATCTTGTCCTATATGGTGCGTTTGTTTGGGATTTTTTTATGAAAAAATCTATTTTTTTTTAAAAAAAATTCATTTTATAATGTTGATAGTGTTTGTTATAGATTTTTTTAAAAATCATTTTCTTATAAAAATCATTTTTAGCCCCAAAATGAAAATCTATTTCTAATAGCTTTTCAAGAATATATATTTTTTAAATTAAGGAATCTAAGTGCATGAACTTCCTTTTAAAAAAAATATATTTTTATGATTGTAAACAAACACAAAGTAACTTTAAATTTTCTTCAAAATCTTTATAAAAAAATCTCTAAATTTTTTTAAAAAAAAAAATCATTTTTTTTAAAGCTTAAAAAAAATCTCTATCCGAAATTGAATATGTCAAGTCAACCTTGCAACCACATCCATATCTTATTTTTCATCACACACTCTGTTTTATTATATATGTGACTCACACAAAAACACTATCCTCATAAAGAGTAAAGTTACAAAACACACTCTTTAGTTACGTACTAATAATAATGGAATCATCATGGTTCTTAGCACTTGTCTCTTTCTGCATCATCTTCCTCATCAGAACCATCTTCTCCACCAAAACAACCACCGCAAACCTCCCTCCTGGTCCACCACACATACCAATCATCACAACCATTTCATGGCTCAGAAAATCATTCTCCAATATTGAACCATTTCTCAAAACCCTTCACACTAAATACGGTCCAATCATCACTCTTAGAATCGCTTCTCGTCCTGCAATTTTCATCGCCGACCATTCCATCGCTCACCAAGCTCTCATTCAAAACTCCTCTGTTTTCTCTGATCGCCCCAAAGCTCTTACCACCGCTAAAATCAATACCAGCAACCAGCATAACATCAGTTCTGCTTCATATGGTCCTACATGGCGTACCCTCCGTCGTAACCTCGCTTCTGAGATGCTACATCCTTCCAAAATCAAGTCTTTTTCTGAAATTCGTATCTGGGTCTTGGAGACTCTCATCAACCGTCTCAAATCCGCTTCGGAAAAATCTGCAGAATCTGCAGATTCTGTTACGGTTGTTTCTCACTTTCATCATGCTATGTTTTGTTTATTGGTTTTCATGTGTTTTGGTGAAAGAGTTAATGATGAGATAATCAGTGATATCTTGCGTGTACAACGGAATCTTTTGTTGGGTATTAGGAAATTCAATATTTTGAATTTTTGGCCGAGAGTTACGAGGATTTTGTTACCTAAACGATGGGAGGAGTTTTTGAAAACACGTAAGGATCAAGAGGATGTTTTGCTTCCGTTGATAAGAGCGAGGAAGCAAGTTAAGGAGAGTGGATTGAACAATGTTAAAGGTGTTGTTTCGTATGTGGATACTCTTTTGGAGTTGGAGTTGCCTGAGGAGAAACGTAAGCTGAGTGAAGATGAAATAGTTACTCTTTGTTCGGAGTTTTTGACAGGTGGGACGGATACTACTTCCACTGCTTTGCAGTGGATTATGGCGAATTTGGTGAAGTACCCGGAAGTGCAGAGGAGGATTGTGGAGGAGATTAGAGAGGTGATGGGTGGGGATGATAATGGAGAGAAGAAGGAAGTGAAAGAGGAAGACTTGCATAAGTTTCCGTATCTTAAGTGTGTGATTTTAGAAGGGTTGAGGCGTCATCCACCGGGACATTTTGTGTTGCCACACTCGGTGACCGAGGATGTTGTTTTGAATGGTTATTTGGTGCCTAAAGATGGGACAGTGAATTTTATGGTGGCTGAAATGGGGTGGGATCCTCGTGTTTGGGAGGATCCAATGGAGTTTAAGCCAGAGAGGTTTTTTAAGGATGAAACGTTTGATATTACAGGGAGTAAAGGGATAAAGATGATGCCGTTTGGAGCTGGAAGGAGAATTTGTCCTGGCTATAATTTAGCTTTGCTTCATTTGGAATATTTTGTGGCTAATTTGGTTTGGAATTTTGATTGGAAGGTTCCGGAGGGTGGACACGTTGATTTGTCAGAAAAACAAGAATTCACCATCGTCATGAAAAATCCATTGCAGGTTCATATTTCTCCTAGGATCTAGATTATGTGCTATGTGTATCCACATCCTTGGAGTATGTAAATAACAATAATATGTTGCTTTTTTTCTTTTTTCCAATCAATAATAATATGTTGGTTTAGTTGTAATTGAAGGTAAAATGTAAAACGTGTCTACAAGACTAAAACTTTGTGTAAACCAGATCTTTGATTTCTCTGCTTGGCTGGGAAAGATTATATGTGGATTTGTCACATGGTGAGATTTTGCTGCATCCAATGATTCATTATGCATACATATACTTTTTATTTTTATTTTTAAGAATAATGCATACATATGTTTGTTCATTCTTATATATTATAAAGGTATGATGATGATATTGGTGTTGTAAAATATTAAAGTTGGTTTTATTTTATTTTGGTAGACTAATGCAGATTATGGTGGTAGACTAGGAATGTATGTATGTTCTAGCTGAGACAGTGTAATTATGTTTAGGTTCACAGTATCTTAAATCATATGGATTAAGAGTCTCCACCAAACACCAGTGGTCTTAGTTATAGTGCTCCTATTAGTTTGTGTCTGTAATGTTCTTAGGCATATCTTAAAAAAATGAAGGATCCTATGCCCAAAGAGCTTTTCCTTGCATTGAACTTATGTTTGTATAGTGTGATATGCAATATTGTGTGAGGCCTAGCTGAAATTCTTAATTAGCTAGGCTTTATCTGCAGTTAGCTATGTAGTAGAGGCATCTATCCTCAATGTATTTAAATGGTTTGTTGGTTCCATTCCATATTATAGGATAAAATATGTTTTCCGTCTCTACAAAATTTGCGAATTTTAATTTTCGTCCCTATAAAAAAAAATCACTTGTTTTCATCCATATAAATTTTTTTCTTTTGTTTTATCCCTAATTGACAAAACATATTTTACCCTTCATATTATTAACATTGCATGCATTATTAGTCAAATTTGTTAATTAACTAAGAATACCATAATCCAAGTTAAGACTCTTAGAATCGGAGTTGGGCCTAACTCAACATTCCTCTATAAAATCAATTTATAAGGTGAAAATTGACTCTATTTATAAACTTATGTCCAGATCGTCTTACATCTCTTAACAAAAATATATTGCGGTATTGTATTTTTGTTTGGGTCTTGAGCACTTTTTCTTCCATTCAACAATAATGTAAAATTCTAGCGTTAATCTAGTGCAAGAATTGCAATTAAAGGGTTATTCTTCTTTAGCCTTGCACATTGTTTTACTTTGGATTTTGCATTTCCATTTTAAAATTAAAGGAAAACGAGACAGGCAGAAGATTATAAAACTCTTGCAGAAACAATTAAAGTAACAAACAGAGAAAAAAACACAAAAGAAGGTTGTGGGTGTGACGTTGTAATGAATAGTCCAAGATGAGCCCAATAGTAAATTTATTAGGTCCAAATCCATTTTAGGATGAGTCATTTGTTTCTAGAATATTCTAGATAAGTTTTAGTGAGTCGTGTCTATCTAGCTTATATATAGAGAAGTTATCAATGTAATCATCAACCAAAAATGAATGAAGAAATTAGTTTTTAGTTTGTTAGCTTAGTTTTAGTCATTTAGCATTTTTTAATTCATAACAGACGTGGGATTCAAGTCACCAAGTAACATATTCGATATACACCACCGTTGGATGCATACATTTCATGAAAAAGAAGGAATGAAAATTAGGCAAAAACTTATGCAAAAAACTGAAATTTAGGCAAAAACTTATAAAAAAATAAAATTAGGCAACACCCCCTACGTAAATGTATTAGGAGGAGTGTTATTTGAACACTCAAAAAAGTTGTTCTGGGTAGACAACTAATTTTTTCTTTCTTAGCACGCAAATCGATACAGATCAAAAATAATAAAAAAAAGCAAAAAGGTAGCAGGTCTCACATTTTGTGGTTTTCGGACAATTTTTAGTTGTTAAAATAACATTAGTGATGTATTAGGCACACCACGATCAACACATCTCTAACCAGTTCAGTTAGTAAATGTATTTTTAAGATTTATATCTCAAATATTACACGTGACAATCGCGAGATGAAAGAATTTTCTTTGTTATGAATATTATCATGAAATAGATAGTAATTGTACCTAATCACATGTGAGATAAATTGTTAAACAATTATTTAGCTACTTTTTAAAAATACTGATATATTTTTATGGGTTAAATACATTTTTATTTTTGAGAAAAAAGAATATGCACTAACAATGTAAAATAATTTTACACTGTTAATTAATCACAACCATATTTTCAACCACGTTACTCCATTTAATCTTACTTTTTTCATATGATATGAAATATTGAACCATTCTTATTGATTATCAGTGTACAACTGACGACTGACGGTGCATCTGTTTTAAACTCTATTTTTTTTATAAATATTTCAAATTTCATATTCCCATCAAATACAAACAACTATATTGTAATTTTTATAGAAAAAGCAAAATAAAAACAAAACTGAATGAAGTTAGCTAACTTGTATAACTAACATTCAACTCAAAGATTTTCAATTTTGTACGTCTAGTGTTAGATACAGAGAGTATTTATTGTAGTTAGATCAGTTAGATGTCACTTAACTGCAAGTAACATCCAAAGCAATATTGTTCCCTTCACAACTTATGCATTCTTCCTTTGTTTCCTGTTCATGGAACCACCAATAATATCATCCACCATGATTCCCACAACTTCATGGTTTACACCCAAAAGGTATTACTAATACTAACTTATTTTTGTTATAGCATGTGGAGACAAACCTTTTAACCAATTTGGGGTCTGTTCCAATTTTCATCATGTAAATAAACAATCTATGTTTTTTTTTTTTACTTATAATGTTTATTGTTTTGTTTTGAAGGTTACTTGCTATATTTTGTGTGATTAATTTGTTAAACTATTTGGATCGAGGAGCAATAGCTAGCAATGGTGTTAATGGAAGTAAAGGAACATGCACTGAAGGTGTTGCAGCTACTTGCACTTCTGGTTCAGGAATACAGTAAGATATAATAATTTTAGTATGATCACTTTTCTCACATTTTGCCATTTAATTTTTCACATATAGTCTAGTTTTGAGTTTGAATCCTTGGCTAGACTTTAGTTATGATCTTACCAGGATCAGAAGGTGACCGGAACAGAGTAGGTTGATTCAGCAAGCCCCTTGTTGAAGCGGAGGGGGGTGTGTACCTGTATGCACTCCGACGCTCAAGTCAGTAAAGTGTGTGAATATAATATTACAAAGTGGTGAAAAACATACCTGACTCCTCTGAATGAGAAGTATATATACCCCAGCGCTGGGCCAAGGCCCTTAATGGGCAACCGGAATTTTGGCCGTTGGCCATGATGAGCAGTTAATGCCATCATTCCGGTGGTCGGCCGTTACAGATTGGGAGGATCTGGCCGACGGGGAGGGTGCCCCTCAGGAGAGCAGAGCCTTTAGTTTTTAGGGGACTTGGACTTAGAAGTCCAGTTCGGAACAGAAGCCCCCCAAGTCGTTATGCTCGTTTGCGAGCATGATGACTTTAACTTTGGCATTAAGCCTTTGTTTGCGCATACGAGCAACGAGGATCATGATCGCATTTCGTTATCAACGAGCACCGTTGTATGCGAAGATCATGAATTCGTTTATTCGTATCGAGGAGCTTGTACTGAAATATTTTGCGAGGACGTTGAAGTTTTTTGGCGTTCGTCTGGCGCTGATCGTTTATACATCCTCGTGGAAGCATTGTTCCATTTGTTGTCCTCGTGGTTTCGAGGATCTTGTGGATTTATTAGCTCTTAATGAAGATCCTGCCATTTATTGCGAGGATTTCCATTTACCTTTATCCGTTGAGATTCTCTCGATGATTATGCCATTAATCGCGACGATATTTTCGTGGAGATTCTCTTGGACTCTGCGAGATTTTCGCGTTCAGTGGATGTGACCTGAAAGGACAAACCGCTTCGTCTCTTGCTGCCACGTGTAAAGGCTATTTGAGACGCTTGAGTAACTAGCAGCGTAGCCTCTGTTCACGAGGTCATTTCTGAACCGTTGGATTTTCGCGCCCTTTTCGTTTTTTGTGATGATTCACTCTGAAACGTTGGATCGTTTTAGATCACAACTTTTGGATCAAAGCAACGGATCAGATTTTGGTGGCGTCACTTCGTTTTGAACAGGTGTGTTCGTATGAGATTCCTCTATATATAGAGAAAAGGAGGGATTTTTTGAAGTTCACTTCATTTACCCCTTTCCAAACGTCTGTGTTTTCAAACTCTTTCTCTCTTCAACTTCTCTCTTCAACTTCCCGTCGCAAGTTCATCTTTGGAGATCAAGTTTCTTCATCACCATCTTCCGGTTTCAAACCTCAAACTATTTAATAAAGTAAGTTTCTATTTCTCGTTTTTACAGCATTGATTGCAGGTTTTTAGTTGTTTGAAGTTTTTTGGAGTTTGAAACGGTGGTTTGGGGTTTATAAGTGGTGGTTAACACCCTCTACACCCCCCCCCCCCCCCCCCCCCCAAAAAAATGGTAGTTTTAGTGTGACAAAACTAGGATTTTATAGTTTTTATCTTCCGACGCGGTGGTTGTAGGCGTTTAACGCCTTTGAAACGTGTTCTTTTGCTATTTTTGGTTCTGGCGTTTAGGATGTTGTAGCGACCATTCGTGCGCTTTTATCTCGAGCATTCATAGGTAGGAACGAATGCTCGATAGATTTTAGCTTAGCTGTTGACATATTAAGAGTTAACATAGTCCTCGTCATCTGCGCTTCGCGACCATTTGGCTCTTCCCTTCGTTGTGCGAGCAACGTCAAGGATTATTTCGAAACGCATGTCCACGCCCTTTCACTTGAACGGCGGTGGAAGGGTGGATTTGATATTTCAAAGATGTCGAATTCACTTTTTCTCTTCCTCGTCTTTCAGGTTTAAATGGCAGAAGAGCCCTCGTCGTCAAATGTTAATTTCAACGAGGAAGGAGATCCCTTGCTCGTGGAAACCCAAGGCGAGCCTGATGTACCGGAATCCTCGGAGCCCATAGTGGAACGAATCCCAATTACAACTGAAACAGAACCCGAGGACTGGGTCGCGGATGAGCCACGTTTGACGCGCTCGCGGTTTTCCGGTCAACCAGATGGAGTAGAGATCCTCAGACTTTATAAAGTTATTCAGGATCCCCCTAATGACAACTGGGAGATCATCGTCCCCGGGAAGCGTCGTCGCATTTTCCATAACTTTGGATTTGCGCACTTCAGTATGTATCAGATCGCCTTTCAACACTTCGGGTATAGGCTGCCCTTCACAGATTTCGAAGTGGCTATCTTTCATCACTTGAGAGTCGCTCCTTCCCAACTGCACCCAAATTCCTTGGCTTTTATGGGAGCCTTCGAGGTGGTATGCAGCCACTTGGATATTGTTCCAACCATTCCCCTTTTTTTCTTTGTGTTCGGACTCCAACGATCAAAGCCCAAAGGAGACCCATACAGACTAGGTTGGGTGTCGTTTAAGCAAACTCGTCGTTTGTTCTACATGTTTGAGGAGTCTGTACGACCCTTTAAGGATGATTGGTATATTGTTGGTCCCAAGAATGCTCAGGGTTGGGCGGACGTGATTGTTCCTGGCCCTGATCAAGATGAGAACGGGAATGTTATCCTTGGGGAGGATGGGCAACCTGTTTTGGTCGATTATGGGAAATTTCATTTCCGCTGGGATGTGGAGCATTACCTACTGCCCGCTAAGGAGTTTACCACTCCGAAGAAAGAGTTAAAGCTCGAAGAGTGGGAAGATTTCTTAAAACTTCAAAATTTTGTAAAGAGCTTTAGAGGAAAAGCGGTGATTGACGAGGAGGGTAACCCTTGTCTAGACGACGACGGGAATCCTTTAACGGTTCCTCGTTATATTAATGTGAAGAAACTCCTAGCTTGCTTGACTCGTGTTGAGGCTGAGGAAACCCTTAGTATGCTTGCTTTATCAGTTTTTTGCTTACATTAACTGTTCGTCATATGTTTATCTCTTTGCCTGCTCGTACTAATGGTCGTTTATTTTCTCTTTTTTTGCAGTTAACATGGTGAGCGCTCAAGAAAAATTTCGTCGCGCCAACAAAGCTAAGAATGCTCGCCAGGGCGCTGAGAACACCAATATTGTCCCTCCTCCTGCTGTTGAAAAACGTACCAGCGCGTCGACCAGTGCTGATGCTCGGCCATCCAAGGTGCAGAAGATTGCTACCGGTGGGGCATGAGGTTCAACAAAGGGCCCTCATTCTTTGCCCGATCCTGATCAGCCTGCTAGTCGCTTTGTCTTGCCTCATGTCTTTACTCGGGGAAATTTATTTGACAAAGATACCGAGGTCATCATAGATGATGCCGATCAGGCGATCATCCATGACATGGGACCGGTGGCTCTGAAGGCGGAGTTGGCAACGGCGACCACTGCTGCGTTCAAGCTCATAGAAATTGCCAATTTTCTGAATGGTCGTGAAAGCCGCTACCTGAGCGATAGGGACAAGCAGAAAAAGCATGCAGACGACCTGAATCTGAAGCTGGGCGAGACAGTGGCCACTTATGAAGATTACAGGAACAAGTATACTCTACAGACAGAGATGGCAACGACGTTGGTGCGCAAGGAGCAGGAGCTGGAGGATTTGGTCAAGAAATTCAAAGACTTAGAGGTCACTTGTGCCTATCTTGAAGCTCGCAACAAGGAGTTGGAGAAACGGGCTGAAACTGCTCCCTCCATTTGCACCGAGGAGGAGGATGTTGTTGACCCTGAGGGGGTATACCGGAATTCAAGCCGTGCCGACCTTATCAAGAGAATAGCTGAGTGCGAGGACTCAATGGTCGAGGTTGGGCATAGCAGTTTTGTCAATGCTGTTGCTCAACTTAAAGTCTTGAATCCGGGGGTAGAGCTCGTTGAAGCTGGCCTCGATGAGTTCAAGGAAGTCATCGATGGAGTCATCGCCTCTCCTCTTCCTTCTGAAGATTGATCAAGTCTTTCTAGTGCCGGCGTTATGCTCGCCTTTGGCACTTGGGCGCTTGTTTGCCCTTTTGTTTTAATTTCGTCTTTTTGTTGGGCAGTCCTCGAGGCTGCCCTTTATTGTAACTAAGCACAGTTTCCCTTTATTAATGCATTTATGATTCAGCTATATCTGCTTTTTATTTATGCTCGTATTTTGTTATCTTTTTGCACGCGTCTTATTTACGATGCTCGATAATCTGAATACGTTTTTGCGATATCCATACTTAGGATTTTTTGAGTATTTAGGTGGCTGTTGCACGAGATAGAATATATCTACGAACGCCGTGCTCGAGGAGTTAGGGGAACTTGCTCGAGTGTTTGGATCGGGTTTCCAAACGAAAGGCGAGGATAGAATCGTAGGAGATTGTGTCCTCGCGGCTGGATCGACCCATCGCGAGCTGGGCGTCCATGCCTGACGTGTACTTGTGACGATGGGACTCGTTTAGAGTTGTTCCTCGTCAAGACTAGTTTGATGGAAACTTGGCTTTTTCTTCTTTTAGATTCATTGCCCGTACCTAAGCAATCCTCCGTTGTAAAGGCCAAACCTCTCGTCGTTTAGAGTTGGTTTCCGGCCGCTAGCGAGTCGTCGAATACAGGAGACCTCGCTAACTGTAATATTGTTTCAACTTATCTGCATTCCATGTTCTGGGAATTTCTTCGTCGTATAAATTTTCGAGGAAATAAGCCCCATTATCCGTTTTTGCTCGGATTCTGTAAGGACCCTCCCAGTTGGCGGCGAGCTTGCCTTCATACGAGTCTTTTTGGTTCCGTCGTAGGACTAGACTGCCTACTTCGAATTCCCTTTTGATGACTTTCCGATCGTGTCGAGCAGCAATTTTTTGTTTCAATGCGGCCTCTTTTAGGGTTGCTCCATGTCGCAACTCCTCGACCAAATCGAGCTCTTCTCTGAGTAGCTCGTTATTTGTTTCTTCGTCTAGAGGATTTTCCGTTCGTCGAGTCGGCTCCCTTATTTCTACGGGGATCAAAGCTTCAGTTCCGTAAGTTAATCGGAATGGCGTTTCTCCCGTGGTTGAGTGTGGTGTGGTTCTATAGGACCATAACACGCTGTATAGTTCCTCGACCCACTTACCCTTTGCCTCGCCTAGCCTTCGCTTTAAGCCTCACAAAATTACCCTGTTGGCCGCCTCGGCTTAGCCGTTTGTTTGGGGATGCTCGACGGAAGTGAAGTGTTGTGTCACTTTTAGGTTGATGAGATACTCCTGGAATTTTTTGTCTGTAAATTGTGTTCCATTGTCCGTCACCACGGTATGTGGAATTCCAAACCTTGCGAGGATGTTCCTCTTGAAGAAGCGTAGGACATTGTGGGACGTGATTTGGGCGAGGGGTTTAGCCTCTATCCATTTTGTGAAGTAATCTACTCCGACGATTAGGTACCTGTTTTGCCCAGGTGCTCGTGGGAATGGTCCTAAAAGATCCAACCCCCACCATGCAAACGGCCATGGGGATGATAGAGACTTTAGCTCGTTAGGTGGAGCCAAGTGCATATCCCCATGCTTTTGGCACGTGTCACATTTCTTGACGTGCTCTTTGGCATCCTTTTGCATAGTTGGCCAGTAGTACCCTGCCCGCAGTGCTTTTCGTGCGAGTGATCGTCCACCGATATGTTGTCCGTTGATTCCTTCGTGTATTTCCTGTAGGATGGATTCCACTTTTTCTTCCTCGACACACTTCAGTAATAGGGTTGAGAACCCTCTTCTGAAGAGATGGCCGTCTACCAAAACGTACGAGCACGCTCTTCTTCTGACTTTGACTGCCTCTTTGGGGTCATCGGGAACTATTCCTGAGGCGAGGAACTCTCTCACTAGATTTATCCAACTGTTGGCGTTAATCGGGCATATGAGATTCACTTCAAGAGCTTTCTCAATGCTCGGCCTTTGCAACGTTTCTTGGATAAGTGATTGATTTCTCCCCTTCTTCTTTTTGGTGCTCGCGAGTTTGGAGACGACGTCTGCCCTTGAGTTGTGCTCTCGAGGAATGTGTTGCACAGTTGACTCTTTGAATTTAGCCAACTTTTCTTGTATAAGGGTTAAGTATTCCGCTAGACGTTCGTCTTTAGCTTGGTACTCCCCGTTTACTTGGGATGCAACTAGTTGGGAATCTGTGAAGATTACGATTTCTTCTGCGTTCATGTCTTCGGCTAGTCGCAATCCTGCTAAGAAAGCTTCGTACTCGGCCTGGTTATTGGTCGTTTGGAATGACAGTTCCAGCGATACTTCAATGAGGACTCCTTCGTCGTTTTCTAGGATTATCCCTGCTCCACTTCCTTTGGAGTTGGAAGATCCATCGACGTATATGGTCCATTTATTTCTGCTCGAAGTTGCTGGTGGAGTCATTTCAGCGACGAAGTCAGCTAGTACTTGGGCTTTCAAAGCTTTTCTGCTTTCGTATGTTATGTCGAACTCTGATAGCTCTAAGGACCATTTCAGCATTCTCCCGGCCATATCTGGCCTGCTGTTTTATTGGTTGGTCGGTTCGTATTGCGATAGAGTGTGCTAAGAAATAATGCCTTAACTTTCTCGCAGCGACGACTACTGCCAACGCTGTTTTTTCGATCTGCAAGTATCGAAGTTCTGGTCCTTGCAAAGCTTTGCTGATGAAGTATACCGGCTTTTGTCCTTGCTCGGTTTCTCGAATTAGAACTGCGCTTATGGCTTCGTGAGCCACGTCCAGATATAGGAATAAAGTCTCGCCCATAATTGGACGTGTCAAGACTGGAGGTTCTGATAGTGCTCGTTTCAAGTGTTGGAGAGCGTTTTCGCATTCTTCGGTCCACTCAAAAGCGGACTCTTTTCTAAGTAACTTGAAAAGAGGAAAGAGGCAGCGCGTGTTGAGCGGATTTTGCGACGAAGCGTGCAAGAGCAGTTAACATTCCGTTCAGGGATTGTATTGACTTTTTCGAGTTCGGAGTAGGGAAATCAAAGAAGGCTTTGCATTTTTCAGGGTTAGCTACAATTCCTCGTTCTGTTAAGTAGAAACCGAGGAATTTGCCTGCTTTTACCCCAAACGTGCATTTTTCCGGATTGAACCTCATGTTGTATTGTTTGGCTCTCTCGAACACTTTTCTCAAATGGGACACGTGATCGCTTTCCTGTTCGGATTTAACGATCATATCGTCCATATATACTTCGAGCATATCACCTATTTCATTTTTGAATACTTTGTTCATCATTCGTTGGTAAGTGGCGCCTGCATTTTTTAGCCCGAAAGTCATTACGTTATAATAATAATTACCCGATTCAGTTATAAACGCTGTTTTCTTTTTATCGATTTCAGCCATTTTAATTTGATTATATCCAGAATAAGCGTCCATAAACGATAGTAGTTTAAACCCTAAGGAATTGTCTACGAGTTTATCTATGCTAGGTAATGGATAAGAATCTTTAGGGCAAGCCCTATTGAGATCGGTGTAGTCAACGCACATCCTCCACTTTCCATAAGATTTTTTAACCAATACAACATTTGACAGCCATGTTGTGTATCTGGCTTCAGAAATAAAATTTGCCTCTAGGAGGTCTTTTACAGCTTTTTCAACAGCCTCCGCTTTTTCGGGAGACTGCTTCCTACGTCGCTGAACTACAGCTTTAGCCCTAGGATCTATTGTCAGCTGGTGACAAGCGACGTTTAGGTCGATTCCGGGCATCTCTGCAGCATTCCAGGCGAACAGCTCAGCGTAATCTTTCAAGCAAGCTTCCAATTGTGTCTTCACCAGCTCGGGCATGTCAGCGCCTATCTTTATTCCTCGAGAATAGTCATCGCTCAAGGGGATGATCTCGAACTCTCCATCGGGAATAGGGCAATGTACCTTTTTTGCGATGGGGTCCTCCTCGTCCTTCAGCTCCTGCTCGTTGATGCGTGCATCTAAGTCCACAATGTCGTTTGCTTGCAGGGTGTTCACGACGGGCAGCTTGTGATCAGTCTTCTTCTTTGGAGTAAGGAGGGAACTCATATTCTTCGCAGCGGCTTCAAAACATTTCCTCGCTGCAGCTATATCTCCGCTCAGTGTAGCGATTTTACCATCCACGGTGTAGTACTTCATCTTCAGGTGAATGGTCGAAGATACAGCAAATAGGTTCGCCAAAGCAGGCCTTCCCATGATACAGTTATACAGAGATGGGCAATCCACGACCAGAAATTGGACGTTGATGGATTTGGTCGCCTCTCCCTTTCCAAAAGTCACGATTAAATCCACGTACCCCAATGGCTTCGTGGTCGCTCCGTTAAATCCTTGCAAGTCAGCACCTACATATGGAGCAAGGTTTTTCTCCGTCAATTGCAGAGTTTTAAACAAACCGGCGTACATCACATCACACGAGGACCCTTGGTCCACTAGTATCCTTCTCACATCAAAGTTGGCCATCCTGGCCCTTATTAGCAGCGGAATCTGGTGGTTAGGCGAGCCTCCGGGGATCTCTTCCTTGTAGAAAGCCAAGGGCATAGATCCTTCTTTTGCTTCTTCTGTCGCGAGGACAGGTTCCAACGAGCAAACATTTTCCAACTCTTCAAATTTTCTCTTCAAAGACCATATAGTGGAAGTTCCAAATCCTCCCCCGGAGATTACCAGCGATCCCATATGAGCAGTCAAATGCTCGAGCACGTCTTCTCCTTCTTGGTGCTCGGGAAGAATGAAGTCTTCAGGTCTTGAGATGGAGTAAGCAATCTGCATGTTGCTGTTGTCTGCCCCTGATTGTTCCTGCGCCTCTCTAGACGGCTGTCCAACCTCGGGCTCTTTTCCCCGCCCTTGACGTTCCTCCTTTCTGAACTTCTGGAGGAGTCCCTTTTGCAGCATGATCTCGATTGCATCTTTCAGATGGATGCAGTCCTCAGTCACATGCCCGTAGCTTTTGTAGTAGCGGCAGTATTTAGATTTATCCAATCCTGGCCTCACGACCAACTGTTTCGGTGCTCGAACTCCATTCTTCTTGAAATCAGCCATTGAAACTTCTGCCAGAATTCGCTCGCGAGGAGCGTTCAAGGGGGTGTAATCCATGAATTTGTTGCGGGGAGGCTTTGGCTCCCTTGGTTCTCTTACTCTTTCTTTTCCTCTCTCATTCCCTGGTCGAGAGGGTCCAGTTTCTACTTGACGCTTTGGCTTTCTTGCGTCAGCGGCTACTTGCTTTTCCCTGTAAGCTATGTATTTTTGTGCTTTTTCGAGGAAAGCATCCAAAGTCCTTACTTCTTCAATGCCAATTGCTTTGGCGAAATCGCTGGATGGGCGCAGTCCTCGCTCCAGCAGATACAGCTTCATTCTGTCATCGGTCCTTACCTCGATGGCAGCTTTGTTGGATCAATCAATATACTCTCTCAGGGATTCGTCGTTTTGCTGGACGATCGCTTCGAGAGTAGCCTCAGTCTTGGGGTGCTTCCTAGAAGCGGTGAAGTGTGCAGTAAAGAGTCTGCACAGCTCGCCCCATGAATCGATGGACCCTGGTGGCAAACTCTTGTACCAAGCCATTGCTCCCTTTCTCAGTGTAGTGGAGAATAGCTTGCACTTGATAGATCCTCGAACTCCTCTGTAGTCGAGGACAACTTCTATATTTTCAATGTGGTCGTCTGGATCAGTAGTCCCATCATAGGTGTCCATTGCTGGTGGCTTTTCCAACCCCATGGGCAATGGTACCCTCATGATCCTGTCATAAAGTGGCCCCATATGCCTTTCATCGTCGCTTCGTGGAGAACGGTGGTGACGACGAGGAGGAGATTGATAGTTGCGTCCGGTTGATCGCGCAGGGGATCTTCTCGCTCCATCGACCCTCCTAGCAGGGCTTATGCGGCTTCTAGTCTCATGTGCCCGTGGTGATCTTGACCTAGTCCTCGAATCCCGTCGAAAGGACTCTCGCCGCCTATAGCTGCTCGTGATCGCCCTAGTGATGCGCGATTCTTCGACAGCTTCAATGCGACGATTCTGCTCCCTGAGAGCCTGCCCTTGGTTGTTGACGGCGGTCAGCAGCGCAGTCATAATGTGCTCCAAAGTAGCTCTAGGAGGAGTAATGGGTACGATCAGAGAGTTGGTCTCATTGGTAGGCTGGTAAGTGGGGTCCGTTTCCATTTGGGATACGACCATTCCATTGGTGTTGTGGTTGTCAACATGTTCGCTGGACAGGTGATTAGCGGCTGAATGCTCGGATCTGCTGTTCTCGGCCATTCTTAGCACTTTAGTGTTTTTTGTGGTAGTTTGAAGGTTTTGTTCTTTGTTTTGAAAGAAAGGGATAACTAGATTCCCAGGGACGGCGCCACTGATCTTACCAGGATCAGAAGGTGACCGGAACAGAGTAGGTTGATTCAGCAAGCCCCTTGTTGAAGCGGAGGGGGGTGTGTACCTGTATGCACTCCGACGCTCAAGTCAGTAAAGTGTGTGAATATAAGGTTACAAAGTGGTGAAAAACATACCTGACTCCTCTGAATGAGGAGTATATATACCCCAGCGCTGGGCCAAGGCCCTTAATGGGCAATTAATGCCCATTAAGTGGCTGCCGGAATTTTGGCCGTTGGCCATGATGAGCAGTTAATGCCATCATTCCGGTGGTCGGCCGTTACAGATTGTGAGGATCTGGCCGACGGGGAGGGTGCCCCTCAGGAGGGCAGAGCCTTTAGTTTTTAGGGGACTTGGACTTAGAAGTCCAGTCCGGAACAAGTTACTTCTCGGCTGAACTCTGAATTACCAATGTCCCTTTGACCTATGAACCATATGGTTAATACAAAAAAAGGACATAGTTTGAACCATATGTAGTCTTTAGTTTCCCTCATGCAAGATAACATTTTCTGTTGTGTTCAATGCTCGGGCATTAATATTGTAATATGCAGAAGTAAATTTTCAGCAATTTAATAATTTTTGACTAAATTTCTCTCCTTATGTGCAGGGGAGATTTTAACTTAAACAATTTTGAAGATGGGATTTTATCATCTGCTTTTCTGGTTGGACTTCTCGTGGCTTGTCCAATATTTGCCTCTCTAGCTAAGAGGTAATTAGAATAACCATTCGTGTTGCAATCAATTTGAAACCTGACATAAGAATCCTTTCTCACAATTCATTTGTTTTGCAGCATAAATCCATTTAGACTTATTGGAGTTGGATTGTCTGTTTGGACTCTTGCAACCTTGTTTTGCGGTTTTTCTTTTAATTTCTGGTCCATTTCAGTTTGTCGCATGTAAGCGGTTCCTTATTTTCTTCAAGCTATATGATTTTTTGTTTTGTGAAGTTAAACATTAGTATAAGGAGAATCGGCTTATTGTTTCCTTTATGCCTTCATTATTCTGTATAGGTTGGTTGGCGTTGGCGAAGCTTCGTTTATAAGTCTAGCAGCACCTTTTATTGATGACAATGCCCCAACTTCTCAGGTTTGTTCCTTTCCCTTGAAATAAAACACTACTATTAGTACTAAATTGACATTAAGAAAACAGGTTTTTTTTGTCATGTTTGATTCGTTTCAACATTTCTATGTCCTTTTCTTTCTGGTGTAAATCTCTATCTCATACTAATTTTTGCATCAGAAAATAGCATGGCTCGCAATGTTTTACATGTGTATACCATCAGGATACGCACTTGGCTATGTCTATGGTGGTTTGGTAAGTTTGTATCTGGTTTACATACCACTACTAAATATCCACGAACTGATTTTTTTATTTTTTTTCAATTTGAGAATTTTACTTCTTTTTGAAAGTAAATAAATTAATCTTTCTGGTCCATCCTTTGTGTTCGATAACAGGTTGGAAGTTATTTTGGTTGGCGTTATGCATTCTGGATAGAGTCTATATTGATGCTTCCGTTTGCTATTTTAGGATTTTTAATGAAGCCTTTACAGTTGAAAGGTACATATTTATATGGAATTGGTTTATGGTAAACAGCTATTATCATTTTCCATCTTTAAACTAGTTTTTGATATAGGATTTGGTTCTGCCGATTTGATAAAGCTAGAACCTAAAACAGTTGCATCAGAAGTTCAAGGTACACTAAGAATTAAGAATTAGTTTAAGACAATCTCTTCGTCAATTTTATTAGCCTTGACAAAGTTCATTTGTTTGATTCAAAGTTGCGAACGCTTCTAATGTTAGAGATGATTCACTGTCCTTAAAGGAAGAGTTCAGAGATAATACCTCAAATGACCAATCCAAGTTAGAACACATAACTTCTGATTCTGAAATAACTAATTTTCCATTTATTGGTTTCTTGTATCATTTAGTGTGGCTGATATATTCAAAACTCTATCTGGATGATGTTATTTTAGGTCTAAATCTGCGACGAAAATGTTTGATCAGTTCTCAATATTTTTTATTGATATGAAAGCGCTCCTGCTTAATAAGGTTTATGTTATCAATGTTCTAGGTACTTCTCACTCTCACTATCAACTATTTTTATAAGATTTCCATTAATTTGTCGATAAATTTGTGTCAGAAAGCTTCTACTTTTATATATTCATATCTTAATATCTTATATATTGTATTCTATTTTTTGCAATTATACTTTACAACATCTATTTATTTAAGGCTGTGACTTAAATATGTGTTTGTAGGTAACATAGCTTACAACTTCGTCTTAGGTGCTTACTCGTATTGGGGTCCTAAAGCTGTCTATAATATTTATCATATGGTGAGACTTTGCTTCATCCAATTATCCCTTATGCATACTTACACCTTTACTATCATAGTTGTTCATTCTTATATTTATATATATAAGTACTTGACTATAGCATGTCTAGCATTATGGAAAGCCATAAGTACTTGACTTGTAATATTTAAGTTTGTATATTTTGGTAGGCTGATACTGATTTGGTATTTGGAGGAATTACAATTGTATGCGGAATAGTGGGCACATTAGCTGGAGGATTTGTTCTTGATTTTATGACTAGCACCATATCAAATGCATTTAAGGTTGGTATTCAAATTATAATTAGGTAATAGTATTACTTTCATACCTTTATATTATTTTAAGGTTCATAGTATCTTATTCAAATGCAGCCTCTTAGATGAGATATGTTTATAAACAATAAATTGAGCATCATGGTTGCGGCTTTGTAATAGGTTTGAAGTGTTATACAAAAGAGACATTCCTTGTAATATTGAATAGGTCTATATGTAGCCTTACATCGACTGAAAAGCTATATCGGTTTAGTAAATACTCTCTCCGGCCCTTTTTATAAGAAACAACTCACTTTTTAGATTCATTAAATAACTGATGTGTCTGGTCGATACATCAATTATTTAATGAATCTAAAAAGTGACTTGTTTCTTATAAAAACGACCGGAAGTAGTGTGTATTAATAAGTTTTTCTGAGCATATTGTCTACGTTTCACTTCCCTGCATACTAAACACTATTCGTTGGCAGCTTCTGTCGGTGACAACATTTATTGGTGCAGCATTTTTTGTTGGTGCCTACTTATGCAGAAATGTGAATGGCTTTCTTGTTCTTTTCTCTATCGGCGAACTTCTTGTTTTTTGCACTCTGGTACTTTCATTCTACGCGCGCAAGATCTGTGTTAAACATACTACCATTTTATAATGCTTACTCACAATCAATGAATATTTTGGCTAAATTCTTGAAAGATAATCTTTTAATGGCACTGAGTTTGTGTTATGCTTAGCTTAGGATTCGTCGAATTACTGCTTCTAAGAAATGATATTACAAGCCTGATTGGACTCACAATTTTAGGTTTAGATATTTACTTGTACTTTTCTTTTCAGGGTCCTGTGAGTTATGTATGTCTCCATTGTGTTAAACCGAGTTTGAGGCCTCTATCTATGGCTATAGCTACCGTTGCTATTCATGTCTTTGGAGATGTGCCTTCCTCACCTCTTGTTGGAGTTCTCCAGGTCAGCCTTTTACAGAAATCTTTTGCTAACACTTTTCTGATTCAATAACTTCACAACATAATTTATTAATGCAGGATAGTATTAACAACTGGAGAACAACTTCATTGATCTTAACAACCATATTGTTTCCAGCGGCTGGAATATGGTTTATCGGTATGTCATCACAAAGTCTTAAAAGAACTGAAGTTAGCAATTCTTTTATCATTATAGAAATGAATGGAGTCATTGAATATGAATGAAATTAATTACTATAGAAATCAAGTCCAATCCAACCTACAATTAAAAAGAGTAAACTCTCAAATCAATCCTGTAAAGTCTAGCTTGCACATCACCACCACAGTTTTTCAAAAGATATCGTCGCAATTGCTTCTTAAAACTCTTCTATAAATTGTCACCAAATAACTCTTCTATGTGTATCTTGTAGGAATATTTATGCATAGTGTGGATAGATTTGATGATGACAGTGTGCATCAAGTGTCAAACTTTGAGAGGTCATGCACTATACCATTGCTTCAAGAGAAGACTGGAGAAACATCAATATCTCATGCACAATCTCAAGAATGTTGATTTTCTTGATTTTTATAAAAACTATGCATGTCCAAGGACAACACAATCTTAATCAGGCAGATTGAATTAAAAAATACAAGATTTAACTAAAATTTTAGGGACCTTCTTTCAAGGGAAGGTCACCTCCCAAAAATAGAGGAATGTCACTTAAAGTAGCAAGTACACGGTATTCTTTAGTAAAAGGCGAAAGAATAGTTTGCTTTGTGCTCATTGCACGGCTCCATGATGGAAAAACATGTTAAGCCTACCTATTTATAATGTAATAATAACTTTAATGAAAGTGTGTACCCAATTGAAAAAGCTAGTATTAAAGTTCATTCAAATTGAAATTGCCTGCCAAAGTCACAGGCAATTTCGACATTGATTAAGAGTTTTCTCATCTTTCTCAAAAATATCATAAACTAGTTTGAGTCTTATTTTTTTTTTTTTGAAGCAGTTTGAGTATTATTTTTTGTTGGGAATTAAATTGAACAGATAAAAAAATTCTAAAAGACAGAATTGAAAATTCACTCAAATTTTAAATAGAAAAATAAGGTATATTCTCCCTTACAAAAATCAACTCCCAAACAAAAGCTATGAGAGTTGACATTTTACAGGACTAATGGTCCAACAAAAGTTTTGTTATTTACGAAAAGCTTCAAATTTTTGAAAAGTGTGGACAAGGTAGTTAATGTGAACAATTTACTGGTACAATAATGGGGACCCACATCCACAAATATTGAACAACATCACCATAATTTTTTTCCCATGTTTCCCATATGTTTGTACTTTGCTGAGGGAAAGCAAAAAAAAATCAATACTTTCATAACACTTTATAAATAAGGGTATTGCTAACAAGTGCATACGGTGTATTTTTTAAGCATATTATTTAAAAATGTTTTTTAATCAAAAAGTTACACAACACAATTTTTAATACGTTGACTTTATAAATTTTTATCAAAATTCTATGCAAATTTACTATTTAAAGGGCTTAAAGAGTGCATTTGCCTATAAATAAAAATGTATTTTTTTAGATTCATTTGTATATTTAATGTATTTAGTTTATAATACAAATCATATATATTAAATATAGTGTTATGGAAGGAGTATTTTTCATAATATAGACGGACAACAAGCCACAATTTAAAATCTAAGTAGACATTCTAACTGCTCAATATAATTTGTAAGTGATCTTACCTAATCAGAAGGATGATGACCGGCAACAATCTCTCGTGCAAACCCCTTTGTTGAAGTGGAGGGGGGGTGTGTACATGTATACACTCCGACGCTCAAATCAGTATAATATATGATATCTTGGTTTTCAGAGGGTAGATAACATCCCTGACTCCTCAGTATGAGGAGTATATATAGCCCCCAGCGCTGGAAGGAGTATTTTTCATAATATAGACGGACAACAAGCCACAATTTAAAATCTAAGTAGACATTCTAACTGCTCAATATAATTTGTAAGTGATCTTACCTAATCAGAAGGATGATGACCGGCAACAATCTCTCGTGCAAACCCCTTTGTTGAAGTGGAGGGGGGGTGTGTACATGTATACACTCCGACGCTCAAATCAGTATAATATATGATATCTTGGTTTTCAGAGGGTAGATAACATCCCTGACTCCTCAGTATGAGGAGTATATATAGCCCCCAGCGCTGGGCTAAGGTCCTTAATGGGCAGTTAATGCCCATTAAGTAGCTGCCGGAACTTTGGCCGTTGGGCCATGATGAGCAGTTAATGCTCATCATTCCGGTGGTCGGCCGTTACAGAATGCAGGATTCTGTAACGTTGGCCGGCGGAGAGGGTGTCCTTTTGGAGGGCAGAGCCTTTGATCTTGAGGAGACACAAAACACTAAGTAAATGACAAATTGAAAAGAAGGAACTTGAAAAATACTATTTCCTCAAGTTCTATATATAAATAAAAATTAGCTTTATAGATTTATTAAAAAATAATGTATGGTCTATCCCTTTGATTCTATATATAAGTAAAAATTGGCTTTCTGAATCTAAAAAACCAATTTTTACTTTTATATATATAGAACCAGAGTAAGTAAATCATATGCTACAGTTAAGTAGATAACCGAGCTTATTAAAAAATGCTTCTCAACGTCATAGACACAAACAAATCCACTGGAACAACTAATGGAACTGCAGCTATATGTTTTCTAATAAAGCATGGCTAATGCAGCTGCAACCAAGGGTTTTCTATCTGAGAACTGGTAGTTAATTTTTCTCCTGTTTCACCAATTTCAATCACAACAAGAATATACTATTGATCATAAAAAATTTCAAACATGACTTGTTAAAACAAAGTTTGAGGCCTTCTAACAATGTCACTTAAAGTAAAGAGTACAAAAAAATAGTTTGTCATGTACTTACTATATGCCTCGACTACTATCTACTATAAGCAAAAATTCTATTTTGCACACTTATTAAGGAGCTTGTTTTTTATCCTAGTTTTATGTGTAATTTAAGTACACTTCCTAAAATACCCTTTTGTTTTTTATGAAGTCTACTACTATTTAGATGTAATCATTATTAGTACTACTCCAACATAGATTACTTGTAGAAATGAATAAATGCATGTGTAGGGGTATTGTTGGAAAAAAAAATATTAATTAGAGTTGAATTTAATGACTTTTGCTTATATTTAGGGCCAAAATTTTTTGTTGACTTTTGCTTATAAATAAGGCCGGAGGGAGTACATGATTAACTTCAACCACTTATATTTTATTTCCTCCGATTTCATTTACAAACAAAAGTTACTTTTAAGGTTTATTGAACAAATGATGTATCTAGCTTTATTTATAGGTTAGATACATCACTTGTTTAATCAACCTAAAAAGTAATTTTTATTTATAAATAAGATCGGACCGAGTATAAAACATATAATTTCATAAAAATACTAAAGGTGTTTTTAGTAATTTTCTATTTTTTTGGGTGGGCCATGACCCACCTTAGTTCACCCCTAATTTCATCTCTGACAACTTGAAAAAAAAAATATCAAATCATAGTAAATTTGAATTTGAACTCGGAAAAAATTATTTTCAACATCAAACATTACCTAAAAGAGAAAGATTTTTATAGGCACAACCCCAAATAATTTATATTTGGGAACACACACAAAACTAAAAATTTAAAACAAAAATAATATAATCACATCAATCAATATTATTTAATTCTTTTCTATTTAATTTTTAATTATTTGTGTGAGTGTGCCTACCACTTATTTTTTATGTTTGTGTGTATATTAGAATTTCTCTACCTAAAAAATTCTAACACTCATATCCCAGAGTTTGATTGATATGGTAGGCGAAAATACTTCTTATATTATGTCATATTTTTATATTAATTTTTTCTAAAATAAATTCAAATTTGAAATAAATTTATCTACAAATATTAATATTCAATCAATTTTTTTTATTGAATGGACCTAAAAGAGAGATTACAAAATAATTAGTCTTGAAATAACAATTCCAAAATTATCAACAATTACAAAATGAAAAATTTGAGCTAGACATGATTCGTAAATAATAATAGTAGAACCTAATTCACATCCAACATGTGTTAATATATCAGCACATACGTTAACTTCACCGAACAATATGGACTTTCCAAGCTACAAAAGCCTCCAAATTCTCTCTTGCATACCCCAACCTTCAACTTGAATTTCTCCTACCTCCTTGTTAAGCATATTAACCACACCTTTGGCATCCAGCTGCAGCTCAACAAGCCTATAAAAATTGACATTATGTTTGTATTAGTAATAAATATAAGTGGGACCAAAATACTAGTGAGTATTAAATAAAAAATACTAGTGAGTATTAAATAAAAATATATTTGAATGAAACGAGAAATTCTTACATGGTCTCTCCCCTAACAATTAATGCTTAGGCTCAACCAACCATAATTAGACACATCATTCACTTAAAAATAATAACAAAAAATTAATTAGGTTGAAAGAGGAAAAGATAAATAAATAGAAATGGATCCTCTCAATCTCCAAAAATAGAAATCTTAATCTTAATCTTATCTTAATCTTAATCTTATCTTAATCTTATCTTAATCTTAATCTTAATTATAATAAAAGTTATGTTTGACACCTACTAAAACCCTAATTAAGCTCTTAACTTAACCCTAATTTTTCCCTCCCAAACCACTATTAATTAATGCTCTCATCTAATTTCTCTCACATGAATTTGAATTTTGAATTAGTTATTTGTTATGTATTGAAAATAATACATTTCTCTCACCTACATTTGAATTTTAAATTAGTCATTTGTTATTATTGAAAATAACACATCACTAAATGATTTTTTTTGCAATTAATTTTGTACTACCATTTATGAATCAAATTATTTTGATTCTATATGATTTCAATTTATGGTATCCTCTATTTATATTAATTTATTAGTATTGTTTAATTTCATTTGTACTTTCTGTTTTAAATTTCAATATATTTATATTTCATTTTGTTTTTTTATTTGCGATTTTTATTATAGAAATTTAAATCGTATATCTATCGTTCAACTAAATTCGTGCAACGCACGGGTCAAAGTCTAGTAGGGTATAACAATTCAATTCTTTTTTGTTTTGAAATTTGCCTTTTATTATATGATTTCAATTCTCGGATTTTTTTTCTTCTTCTTAAGATTTTTGTTTGATGAAAATTCAAAAGGAATACAATCAATGAGAAAACCAATTTATATTTGCTCATAAAAACAAATAAACAAAATAATTTATATTTGACATGTTATATTTTGTTTTAGAAAAGCATGTTATATTTTGTTTTAAAAAATTATTCCACTTATTTTACAAAAATTATTCCACTTAGTTACATATGAACGTTCATAAAAAAAATATATCAGGTAATAATCTAAATTTTTTTTTGAAGGGAGGTAATAATCTAAATTAAAATTTGACAAAAACGTTAAGCAAATATACCATATTTCTATTTATGGAGATTGAGAGGATCGATTTCCATTTATTTATCTTTTCCTCTTTCAACCTAATTAATTTTTTGTTATTATTTTTAAGTAAATGATGTGTCCAATTATGGCTGGTTGGGCCTAAGCATTAATTGTTAGGGGAGAGACTATGTAAGAATTTCTCGAATGAAGCTAGCATTCAATTTTCGTACTGCAATGTATTTAGATGTCGGTCACATGATGATGAGCTACAACTGCAAGTAATATCCAAAGCATATGCATTCTTCTTCTTTGTTCACTATGATTCCCACAACTTCATGGTTAACACCAAAAAAGTATTATGTTTTTGTGAAATGATATGTTTATTTATTATTACGTTTTTTTTTATTAGTGTTACTTATGATGTTTTTTGTTTTATTTTGTAGGTTACTTGGTATATTTTGTGTGATTAATTTGCTAAACTATTTGGATCAAGGAACAATAGCTAGCAATGGTGTTAATGGAAGTAGGGGAACATGCACTGAAGGTGCTGCTACTTGCATTTCTGGTACAGGAATACAGTAAGATATACAGTATAATACTTGTCTCATATTTTACCATTTAATTTTCATACAATTTAGTTTTGAGCTTTTGGTGGTTTTTTGCATGTGTATACATTCTTCAGCAATATGTTCAATATGGTTGTTGAAGGTTTGCAATTATTAATGTTTGAGACTCCTTGTGTGTAGGGGGGATTTTAACTTGAACAATTTTGAAGATGGGATTTTATCATCTGCTTTTATGGTTGGACTTCTCGTGGCTTCTCCGATATTTGCCTCTCTAGCTAAGAGGTAATTCGAATAACCATTCGTGTTGCGATCATTGGAGAATACTTTTACTAGCTTAAACATACAATACATCAAATGATATAAGAATCCTTTCTCACAATTCATATGTTTGCAGTGTAAATCCATTTAGACTTATAGGAGTTGGATCGTCAGTTTGGACTCTTGCAACCTTATTTTGTGGTTTTTCTTTTAATTTCTGGTCCATTTCAGTCTGTCGCATGTAAGTGGTTCCTTAACTTTCAAGTTAATTATATGATTTTTTTTTTTTTGTTTTCTGCAGTTAACTATTGGTACAAAATAAAAGGAGAATTAACTTATTTTTTATAGGCTGGTTGGCGTTGGCGAGGCTTCTTTTATAAGTCTAGCAGCTCCTTTTATCGATGACAATGCCCCAGCTTCTCAGGTTTGTTTCTTTCCCATGTAAATAATCGAGCTGACAAAGAATATTACTACTATTAGTACCCTGTAGTAATCGAACTGACAACGAAAATTACTACTAATCACTTGATTAACATGAGATGGGCCGTTTCAACTGTTGGACATTGCAATGTAATTTATCAAGAATGGCTTTCTGTTGGGAATCTCTATCTCATTCTAATAATGTTTGCATCAGAAAACAACATGGCTCGCAATATTTTACATGTGTATACCATCGGGATACGCACTTGGCTATATCTATGGTGGTTTCGTAAGTCTTTATCTGGTTTTGATAACACTATTAAACGCTAAATACTAAGAGCAATGTACTTATCTTCTGGTTTATCCTTATTGTTCAATAACAGGTTGGAAGTCATTTTGGTTGGCGTTATGCATTCTGGATAGAGTCTATATTGATGCTTCCATTTGCAATTTTAGGATTTTTAATGAAGCCTTTACAGTTGAAAGGTACACACTTTTCTTGCATTGGTTTATAATAAATTCCTATGATTATTTTCCATCTTTAAACTACTTTTGGATCCAGGTTTTCCCCCCCCTGATTTCGTAACAGTGCAAGAATCTGAGACAGTTGCATTAGGAATTCAAGGTACGCTAGGAATTAAGCATAAGCTAAATACAATCCCTAAAATTTTATTATCCTTAACAAAATTCATTTGTTTGATTTGAAGTCACCAACAATTCTATTGCCAAAGACGAGTTACTGTCCTTAAAGGCCGAGTTCAAAGATAAAAGCTCAAATAATCAATCCAAGTTAGAACACTTACCTTTTGACATCTATCATTTAGTGGCTGATGCATTTGAAATTATATCCGATCCAATTCTTATTTAGGTCTAAATCTGCGGCGAAAATGTTTGATCAGGTTTCATGTTTTTTGGTTGATATGAAAGCACTCCATCTTGATAAGGTTTATGCTATCAATGTCCTAGGTATTTCTAACTCCCACTTATATACTACGCATTGTTGTGATATATTAAGTGTGAGTTAAAGTCCTACATTTGATGGAAGAGTTGAGGTTGCGCAACATATATGTGCGAGGACCCATAAACCATTTGACTTAAGGTTTTGGGTAAATATGTGGTGTCTAAAGTCACTTGTGTGGTTGCTCTTAGCCGAATGTGTTGATCCAACTCAGAGAGGCTCTCCCTGATGGTCTAACATTTGTGTCAGAAAGCTGCTATTTGCATAGCTTACTACGATGTGAAATTCATATCTTAATATCCGATATGGATTCTGTTTTTAGCAATCATATTTTATCACATCTTCTCTTTTAACTTAACCCCATGATTTAAAAATCTATTTCTAGGTCACATAGCATACAACTTTGTCTTAGGTGCTTACTCATATTGGGGTCCCAAAGCATGCTATAATATTTATCACATGGTGAGATTTTTCTTCATCCGGTGATCCCTTATGCATACATACGCCTTTACTATCATATAGTTGTTCATTCTTGTATATCTTGGTGAGATTGTTAACTTGCTGCAATATTAAAGTTTGTATATTTTGGTAGGCTGATGCAGATTTGGTATTTGGAGGAATTACAGTTGTATGTGGAATAGTGGGCACATTAGCCGGAGGCTTTGTTCTTGATTTTATGACTAACACCATATCAAATGCATTTAAGGTTGGTATTCAAATTAGAGATGGGTTATAGTATTAACTTTATATTATTATGTTGATCCTCACTTGAGGCACATTTCAGCCTCTCAACACTAATAACTCACTAAGTCTACCCTCCTAATTTTGCAGCTTCTATCAGTGACAACATTTCTTGGTGCAGCATTTTGTTTTGGTGCCTTCTTATGCAGAAATGTGAATGGCTTTCTTGTTCTTTTCTCTATCGGCGAACTTCTTGTTTTTTCCACTCAGGTACTTTCCTTCAATGCAGTGAATATTTACGTGTTTCAAGTAAAATAACCTCTACGTTTGGGAAATTAGATGCGAACTTGGTCTTCAAGAACTAAATCTCATTGTACTGTCGTTTGTGTTTTCTTCTGATTATTTAGATGTTTGCTTGCGGTTTTCTTTCCAGGGTCCTGTGAATTATGTATGTGTCCATTGTGTTAAGCCAAGTTTGAGGCCACTATCGATGGCTATGTCTACTGTTGCCATTCATGTCTTCGGAGACATGCCTTCCTCACCTCTTGTTGGAGTTCTCGAGGTCAGCTTTTTAGAGATTCCCCCACGCACCTTTTACAGTTTTTATCTACAATCATACCTTTCAAGAAACGCGTATCTTGGAAATCCTTTTGACAAGGATTTGATGCAAAATGATGATGCAGGACAGCATTAACAACTGGAGAACAATGACATTGATTCTAACAAGCAGCTGGGATATGGTTTATCGGTATGTCATCACAAAAATTTCTTGTTAACTTACCAAATAGAAGAATACTTGTCAGTAATTTATTTGACATATCATCTTTACAAGAGTATACTCTCAAATAAGTTTCACGCGTCACCACTCACCACCACAGTTTCTCAAAAGTTATGGCCGCCATTGCTTCTTAAAAGTTAAAAGTTTTAAAACGACACCATTTTGTTGAACCTGTGATGGATGTTACTTGATCACGTGAAAATCAGCCTATCTTCATAAATGCCTAAAACATGGTAAAGATGGAAATTATTTTTATTAATGTCTGTTGTGATTAATGTGTATGTATATCTTGTAGGAATATTTCTGCATAGTGTGGATAAATATGAAGATGACAGTGAGCATCAAGTGTGCACTATACCATTCCTTCAAGAGAAGACTGGGGAAACATCAACATCCCATACAGTCTCAAGAATGTAGACTTTCTTTACTTCAAAAAAATTATGCATACTGAAGCACAGTACAAAGCATTTCTCACAATAGTGTACAAATATTTGTAGAAGTATATATGTAAAAAGATTTAAGTAAGAAACAAAATTGTTAATTTACTTATCTAAAAATATTTATATGGACTTTAAAGTACAAGTATTCATTTTTTTACTAAAATTTCAGGCACCTTCTTTAAACGGAAGGCCACCTCTCAATGTTCAGAGGAATGCCACTTAAAGTAGCAAGTACACTGTATTCTTTAGTAAAAGGTGAAAGAATAGTTCACTATGTACATACTACATGGCTCCACGACTAGCTACATGGTAAACCTCAACTACTTATATTGTAGCTATAGCTAGAATTTCTTACAATTAAGCAATGTGGGACTTGGTGGTTTTCATAAGTAAAATCTACATTCTGCAACTGAAAGTTTCACAGTAAAGTATTTCTTGACAATATGGTTACTGAGAGTGTTTGCAGCAGTATTAGAAAATATAAAGAAAGAATATAAGCTTTGTGACTCGCAATTTCATAGGCATCATATCCAGAGCATATGGTCGAAATATAACCATTGGCATTGACACAGTGTCACTAACAATCTTTTTCATGTTAAACTTAAATGAAATTCAACCATTCATCAGATATAACGAAAGTCAATATTGCTCGAAGATATAGCTAATCACTCACTGGTGATGGAAATCTTCGGTTTGAATCCTATATGTAGTAGTACTATAGTTTAGTTATAAATTATCAAACCTTTTAAAGAACCATCTAGGTTAATATCTCATGAGAACTATTCTTTCGCCTTTTAAGTGTGTAAAAAACAGAAAATTAACCAGTGTCATATAAACTGTCATGTGAGAAAAAATTAGACTAGAATCAATAGGGGACTTCCATCAGGAGACCCCCTTACAAAAATTTAGGTATGCCACTTAAAGCAATGAGCACACGGTATTCTTTAGTAAAAGGCGAAAGAATAGTTCGCTTTGTGCTCAGTACATGGCTCCATAATTTTGTAATATGACTAGCCTTGAATACTTATACTATAGCTATAGCTGAAACTTCATTCCATTAAGCAGTGTGGGACTTCATGATTTTCATAAGTTGACATGGTGTGTATATACTTCCATGGAGATAATATCATGGAAGTGTAATTATCAAAGAACAACAAAGGCTATTGAACTTCCACTCAGATTTATGGTTATAGATATAGACATGAGTAATATAGCTATAAGTAGGTTTCATAGAAGAATGAATTCATTCTTTGTTCTTTCTCTTCATTGGAAGAACGAGACGTGGCAAAGTAGGCAGCATAAAAATTGTATTAGTAATTTAGAATAGATTAATACTACTATCAGACTATGATGTTAAAGCCAATGATTGATGATTCTGTCCCAAATTGATAATGACAGAAATTGAGCACTAAAATAATTACAAACTACAGTACAATCATTTCATTTTATTAAGTGACAATTGTGCACCAAAATTGATAATAAGAACAATTGTGCACCAAATTAATCATAAACTACAATCATTACATTTTATTAAGTGACAAAAACATTGGATTAAGAGCAACAGGGGTCTTCCATCAGAAGACTACCTTAAAAAAATAGAGGTATGCCACTTAAAACAACGAGCACACGGTATTTCTTTAGTAAAAGGCGAAAGAATAGTTCGCTTTGTGCTCACTGCCTGGCTCCATATCATAGAGATGTGTTAAGCCTAGCTAATTATAATGTATAAATAACTTGACCTCCTTTTACTTAAGCAATGTGGGACTTAATGGTTTTTATATAATCTCAGAACAAAAGAACAGGGATGTTAATCAAGTAGATAGTAAAGGATGCTATGCTACTTTAACTTCATAATAATAGGCAACTTCATAAGGCACAAACTAATAGATAGTAGATATTTGATAAGAAACACAAATTCCTATGATTGTTGTAATAAGAAAATCAGAAACCACATAACATAGCATCTACATTCTAAGAGAAATATGAACCTTCAATGGATTTTTCATGACCACAGTGAATTCCGATGTTTCCGACAAATCAACATCTCCACCTTCCGGCACTTTCCAATCAAAATTCCAAACCAAATTAGCAACAAAATATTCCAAATGGAGCAATGCTAAACTATATCCGGGACAAATTCTCCTCCCAGCACCAAACGGCATCATCTTTATCTCTTTACTCCCTGTGATATCAAAGGTTTCGTCCTTCAAAAACCTCTCCGGCTTAAACTCCATTGGATCCTCCCAAACACGAGAGTCCCACCCCATTTGTGCCACCAAAAAATTCACCACCCCAGTTTTAGGCACTAGATAACCATTCAAAACCACATCCTCAGTCACCGCGTGGGGCAACACAAAGTGCCCCGGTGGATGGCGCCTCAACCCTTCCAAAATCACACACTTAAGATACGGAAACTTCTGTAAGTCTTCTTCTTTCACTTCCTTCTTCTCTCCATTATCATCACCACCCATCACCTCGCTAATCTCCTCCACAATCCTCTCCTGCACGTGTGGGTACTTCACCAAATTCGCCATAATCCATTGCAAAGCAGTGGAAGTAGTATCCGTCCCAGCGCCCAAAAACTCCAAACAAAGACTAACCATTTCATCTTCATTCAACTTACGTTTCTCCTCGGGCAACTCCAACTCCAAAAGAGTATCCACATACGTGTTAAGATTGTTCAATCCGCTTTCCTTAGCTTGTTTCCTCGCTCTTATTAACGGAAGCAGAACATCTTCTTGATCCTTACGCAATTTCATAAACTCCTCCCATCGTTTACGCAACAAAATCCTCGTAACTCTAGGCCAGAAATTCAGTATATTGATTTTACTGATACTCAACAGAAATGATTGTTGTGCACGGTCGATTTCATTAATTTTTTCATGGTTAACTCTTTCACCGAAACACATGAAAACCAGCAAACAAAACATTGCATACTTGAAGTGAGGAATGACAGTAACAGAATCTGCAGATTCCGATTCTGAAGCGGATTTAAGACGGTTGATGAGAGTGTCTAGGACCCACTTGCGGACTTCAGAGAAAGATTTGATTTTGGAAGGATGAAACATCTCTGAGGCAAGGTTACGCCGGAGGGTACGCCAAGTGGCACCATAAAAAGCAGAACTAATGGTGTGTTGGTTGCAGGACATGATTATGGTGGTAGGTAATGGTTTGGGACGGTCAGAGAAGACGGATGAGTTTTGAATGAGAGCATGGTGAGCAATGGAATGTTCAGCAATGAAAATAGAAGGGCGAGAAGTGATCTTGAGAGTGATGATAGGACCATGTTTGGCATGGAGTGTTTTGAGAACCGGTTCGAGTTGGGAGAATGATTTTCGAAGCCATAAGAGGGTTGTAATAATAGGTATGTATGGTGGACCGGGAGGGAGGGTTACAGTGGTGGTAAGGGAGGAGAAGGTGGCTCTGATGAGGAAGATTATGCATAGAGAAAGTAGTGCAATGAACCATGTTTCCATTTTATGTAGAAGTATTGTCAATTATTATGCAACTTTACTCTTAAATGAGTAGGATATATAGTGTGCTATGAACCAATGATTCCATTTTAATCTTGTAATGTGTGGTTTCTATTGCATGTAAATGTATCTTTAGCCTCTGGTTTTTCGATGTGGGACTCGTTTTACTTGTTGGTTGTGACAATTATTTGATGTGGGACTCATTTTACTTGTTGGTTGTGACAATTATTTTATGTGGGACTCATTTTATGGATTCTCTTTTTAGAAATCATATATTATCACATCTCTTTACATAATATTTTTATTGGTACAATCATCTCTTTATTTAATTTTACCCAATGATTTTATGACTAACACCTTATCAAATGCATTTAAGGTTGGTATTAATTTTATACCTTTATATTATGTTGATCACTACACTCACTGTTCTCATTTCAGCCTCTTAACACTAGTAACTCACTAAGTCTACACCCCTTAATTTTGCAGCTTCTATCAGTGACAACATTTCTTGGTGCAGCATTTTGTTTTAGTGCCTTCCTATGCAGACATATGAATGGTTTTCTTGTTCTTTTCTCTATCGGCGAACTTCTTGTTTTTGGCACTCAGTTACTTTACTTCTATGCAAGGAAGATCTATGTGTTCAATTGTTATTTTGAAATTCTTGTTAATTTAACAACTGTATTATTTCCAGAAGCTGGAATATGGTTTACCAGTATGTCATCACAAAAAATTCTTGTTAATTTACCAAAAAGAAGAATTAATGTCATTAATTCATTTGACATATCATCTTTACAAAAAGTCATGATGTTTTATATAAGAAAGTGGAATTGCTGGACATGAATGAAATTAATTAATATAGAAATCAAAGAGTACTCTCAAAATTTATGGCATTTTGTTGAACCTGTGATGGATGTTACATGGTCGCATGATAGTCAGAAAGAAACTTGTAAATATTTATATGCACCAATAATATATACAAGTATTCATTATTTTTACTAAAATTTTAGGGACCTTCTTTCATGGGAAGGTCACCTCTCAAAAATAGAGGAACCCCAGATATAGTAGCAAGTACACGGTATTCTTTAGTAAAAGGCGAAAGAATAGTTCGCCTTGTACATACTACATGGCCCCACAACTAGCTAGATGGTTAACCTCAACTACTTATATTGTAGCTATAGCTGAATTTCTTACAATTAAGCGATGTGGGACTTGGTGGTGTTCATAAGTAAAATCCATACATTCTCCAACTGCAAGTTTTACAGCAAAGTATATATCTTGAGAATATCATTTTAAAAGTGTTTGCAGTATTAGAAAACTGAAATAAAGAACGAATATAAGCTTTGCGATTGTAGTTAGTGCTGTTTTTTTTCTGTTAAACTTTTCTGCATAATCACAGCTTTGCGATTGTACTTAGTGCGGTTTTTCTTCAATACATGCAGTTTTCTGGACTGTTGTGGAGGTGAAACCTAACTATCAAAAAGTGGCGTGATTCATACTTAAAATGAAGAAACTATAATTGTTAGTATATAATTTAATTTAAAATCAGCATAAACTACAATCATTTAAGTTAGAAAAGCTTTGGAGTAGGATCAATAGGGGTCTTCCAACAGGAGACCACCTTAGAAAAATAGAAGTATGCCGCTTGAAGCAATGAGCACATAGTATTCTTTAGTAAAAGCGAAAGAATAGTTTGCTTTGTGCTCATTGTATGGCTCCATAACATAAATGTATGTTAAGCCTACCTATCGGCTGCCGATGATCCAAATTGTATTAACTTGATCTCCTTTTACTTGAGCAACGTGGGACCTAATTTTTTTTATTTTTTATTTTTATCTCTGATCGTATATAGTTTATACTTTAATGGTATCAAATAGTTGCTTCATTTTCTATTTCCGGAACCTTGCCATTTTTCTCCATTTTCAACAATCTCCACCACACCAACTATATACAGATTGAATTAGACATGTTTGGTTGCAGTTCTATTTATAATAAATATTGAGATAACATGATGGAAAATGAAGTCTAGTCTACAATATTCATTTGCACTTTAATTTCATAGTATGCAAAAGGTGGATTTTATATAGTTAGATGGAAAGCAAAAAATGTGTATATTGTATACTTGGAGAACAAGCAAGACCAAAGAGTTGATGATTAAGACATGAGAAATGCTACATTGTTCAAGGTGCTGCAACATGTAGTGGAGGAAAAGGTATTGAAGCTTTCTCAACTTTGATATCTGTCATAGATAGACATCAGTAATGTTGGCTCCATAAAGACTACAAATCAACAAATAAAAAAAATTACAAATATCAACAAGAATAAATTTTGGACTAAACTATAGGGACCTTTTAAAAGGTCACCTCCCAAAAATAGAGGAATGACACTTAAAGTAGCAAGTACACGGTATTCTTTAGTAAAAGGCGAAAGAATAGTTGGCTATGTACTTACTACATGGCTCCACAACTAGCTAGATGGTTTACCTCAACTAATTATATTGTAGTTATAGCTAGAATTTCTTACAGTTAACCAATGCGGGACTTAGTTTTCATAAGTAAAATCTATACATTCTGCAACTGCAAGTTTTACAGTAAAGTATTTCTTGACAATATTGTTTCTGAGAGTGTTTGCACTTTGCAGTAGTATTAGAATGTAAGCTTTGTGGCTCGCAACTTCATAAAGCATCATATTCCAGAGCATATGGTCTAAATATAACTATTGGCATTGACGCAGTGTCACTAACAATCTTTTTCATGTTAAACTTAAATCAAATTCAACCATTCATCAGATATGAAAAAACTCAAAATATTGCTGGAAGATATAGCTAATCAATTTGAGGGGGGATGTTAATCAGGAATTCATCTCACCATTTATTGTAAATAATTTACTTTCCTAGAATAGGTTAGATAAATTAGACAATAGAATATTTGTCATTATGCATTGTAAATACCTGTAATCACAATACTATTATATATAGTATGAAATGCAATAGAGAAAGGCATCAAGCCAATTTTCATGACAGAGATCACCTTACAAAAATATAGTTATATGCCACTTCAAGCAATGAACACACGGTATTCTTTTACTTAAGCAATGTGGGACTTTAATAGTTCTTTTATAATCTTAGAACAAAAGAACAGTGATATTAATCAAGTAGATAGTAAATGAAGCTACTTTAACTTCATAAGGCATAAACTAATAGATAGTAGATATTTGATAAGAAACACAAATTCCGATAGATGTTGTAAATAAGAAAATCAGGAAGCACAATTCCACCTTCATAAGGCACGTGACAAAGCATCTACATTCTAAGAGAAATATGAACCTTCAATGGATTTTTCATGACCACACTGAATTCTGATGTTTCCGACAAATCCACATCTCCACCTTCTGGAACCTTCCAATCAAAATTCCAAACCAAATTAGCAACAAAATACTCCAAATGGAGTAAAGCTAAAGTATATCCGGGACAAATTCTCCTCCCAGCACCAAACGGCATCATCTTTATCTCTTTACTCCCTGTAATATCAAACGTTTCGTCCTTCAAAAACCTCTCTGGCTTAAACTCCATTGGATCCTCCCAAACATGAGAGTCCCACCCCATTTGTGCCACCAAAAAATTCACCACCCCAGTTTTAGGCACCAAATAACCATTCAAAACCACATCCTCAGTCACCGCATGAGGCAACAAAATTCGTATAACTTTAGGCCAAAAATTAAGTATGTTGATTTTACTGAAATTCAACAGAAATGATTGTTGTACATGGTCGATTTCACTGATTTTTTCATGGTTAACTCTTTCACCGAAACACATGAAAACAAGCAAACAAAACATGGCATACTTGAAGTGAGGAATGACAGTAACAGAATCTGCATATTCCGATTCTGAAGCGGATTTAAGACGGTTGATGAGAGTGTTTAGGACCCACTTGCGGACTTCTGAGAAAGATTTGATTTTGGAAGGATGAAGCATCTCTGAGGCAAGGTTACGCCGGAGGGTACGCCAAGTGGCACCATAAAAAGCAGAACTAATGGTGTGTTGGTTGCAGGACATGATTATGGTGGTAGGTAATGGTTTGGGACGGTCAGAGAAGATGGATGAGTTTTGAATGAGAGCATGGTGAGCAATGGAATGGTCAGCAATGAAAATAGAAGGGCGAGAAATGATTTTGAGAGTGATGATAGGACCATGTTTGGCATGGAGTGTTTTGAGAATCGGTTAGAGTTGGGAGAATGATTTTCGAAGCCATAAGAGGGTTGTAATAATAGGTAAGTATGGTGGACCGGGAGGGAGGTTTACGGTGGTTTTAGTGGTTGTAAGGGAGGAGAAGGTGGCTCTGATGAGGAAGATTATGCATAGAGAGAGTAGTGCAATGAACCAGGTTTCCATTTTATGTAGAAGTGTTAAGTAGTATAATGCAACTTTACTCTTAAATGAGAAGGATAGTGTTTGCTATGAACCATGATTCGATTACATAACAACAATGCATGTAATATAATGATATGTGTGATTTCTATTACATGTACCTGCAACGTTAGCCTCTGCTTATTTCGATGTGGGACTCATTTTACTTGTTGGTTGTGAATCGTACATAGCCTCTGCAACAATGTATGTACTATGTAGTGTGTGGTTTGCTTTACATACCAACTTTAGCCTCTGGTTCTTCAGTGTGGGACTCATTTTACTTGTTTGTTGGTTACTTGGTTTGCTATGAAGCGTGACTCATAGAGAAAGCTTGTGGGACTATTACTATACTTATCTCGTACTTCATAATTGTACATATCGTGTTGTCATATCGATGGTACTTCCTTTGGTCACATTTATAAACAAAAAATATTATTAAAATTTTTGTCAATATTTATAACCAAAAATTAACTATTTTTAAATCAATTAATACTTACTCTCTCCGTTACTATATATAAATCCTCCAAGAGAAATTTCACGGTTATTAAGAAAAGTTGATAGTGTAATTAATGTATACTTTTTGGATATTATAATTACTAAATTGTCCTTAGTGAAAAGATGTATTTGTAGTTAACTTTACACATTTCAATGCAAAGATGTATTTGTAGTTAAGAAAAGTTGATAGTGTAATTAATGTATACTTTTTGGGTATTATAATTACTAAATTGTCCTTAGTGAAAAGATGTATTTGTAGTTAACTTTACACATTTCAATGCAAAGTGAGGTTATGTTTGGAAAAGTAATAATAAATGTGTCTAGGGAATTGAAAATGGACTTATATTTAGGGACAAATAAAATCTTTATAAGGATGCTTATAATAAGGAACGGAGGGAGCACTTAATTAAAAAATTTATTACACTTAATTACACTTAATTAAATTTCTTAAACACCTTCGTAAGTAGTTTATTTTTTATTATAAATGTAACCGGAGGTAGCACATATTGAGTTGGATCGTGACTTTTCCTGCCATCAAGCACTATTCACACTACTTTTGAATGTTTTTATTATTAGTTAATGAATTTTATATTTTTCTTTATAATAAGTTGAAAATTTATATGAAGTTGTCTATCAAGCTCCTATATTCTAAAATGATGAAGTATCGTGTTCGATACGTACTTGATACTGATACTTGTCCGATATATTTTGATACTCGTATCGGAAAAGTATCGATTAAATCTTTAATTTCAAATAAAAAAATAATATCTGATACGTCTCGATACTCATATCAAAAAAGTATCGGTCATATCTTTATTTTGACCCTTGTATGTTGAACCTCAAACTGTTTTGCTCTTGTGCAAATTTATTAACTTGTTTGTACTTTTTGCACAACGAACTATTGACATTTATAATAATAATAATAATAATAATAATAATTTTTTTTTTTCTTTTCAAAAAAATTATCACTATTAATATTATTGATTTTAGTCATATTTATATATTGTGTATTTATATATTTAATTTAAATTTAATTTTTAAATAACATATCGTAGCAGTATTGAATAGAAATTTTAAAAAAATTCTTATTTCGACGTATCATTTCAGTATCATGTCCTGTTCAAGGGCTTCATAGAAAGTTGTATATCAAGCTCTCTACTAGTTGTAACCAAAAAAAAAAAGCTCTCTACTAAATTAAGTGACATTTGTCTTGTTTCGTGGACTCCACCCCCACATGCCACACAGACACAAACCACTACTGGTCAGTTCTCACAGACCAGTTTCACATTTGGCAACCTCTGAAGTTTGAAGTGTTCTCTTCTTCTTCCTCACTCATTTCATTCTTAGTTTCTTAATTCACTCTCCTAATTAGCCAAACAAAGGTACTCTATTATATATATAAATTCTAACTTTTTATGCATTTTTCCATGCTTTTTTTTCACATTCACATTGAAGATCTAATAAATATAGTATATCATTCTTGGCAATCTATTTAATTTTTTCTTTTATAATTATTTCTGCATCTGCATGCATGCATGATGTTGTTTCATTTTCCTTTGCTTTGTGATTGAAAGTTGAAACCCCTATCTTCTAATTGGAGTAATGTATTATTATACTTGTTGGTTGATCTAAAACTTTTTTATTGGGATGAATAGTCATCTTGGTCCCTAAATATGGTACTTGGATTCAGTGCAGTCGGAGAGAGATGACTGCAGTCGGTCAAATTTGAACCATTTGATTGAGATTGGACAGTGATGATTAATAATTTAAAAAATAAATAATAATATCTAAATCAAATTGGACGGCTGAGATAATCCTGCAGTCCCAATCTGACTGCATGGATTCCAGATCCCTAAATGTGTAAGACATTATGATTATAATCTCTGAATGTATCGAAAATACAAACACATCTTGAAGTATTTTTTTAGTAGTCATATTGGTTCTCGAATGCGTCTTTTGTTAGTCAAATTGGTTCATAAAATTATAAACAATGAGACACTTTAGGATGTATTTGCAATTTCAATACATTCAGGGACTATAATGTAAGCTTCTTAATTTTGTTTCTTTTTCTTCCTAGTATTTGAAGTGGTGTAGTTGAATAATGGTTTTAAACAAGAGGCCTTTTGATGACACCGATTCCTTGCACACTTCGGTTAAAAAATCAAAGGAGTCGTCATTTTCCATGAAGATGATGACGAAGGGCATGCTCAGATTGGTTGAAGAATTGATCGAGGAATGCGAAAGAAAAAGGAGCGCGGAGGAGCAGAAATTGAATTCCATAGAGAGAGATATTGAGGATTGCTACAAAGAGATTCTAAATAAGAAAAATCAAGCTAGTTATGTTAAAAGAATTAACCAATATTACAAGAAAATGCAGAACAAAATTGAAGAAGGTGTCAAAGATCTTGCAGCAAAGGAAGCGCGGATATGTTTAATTGAGGACTTGATTAAAAAGCACACGGATGAGCTCGAGAAAAATAAGAAAGAACTTCGTAAAGTCATGGATAGCAATGATAAAGACGGTGGAAGGAAGGAAGAGAAGCTCAAGACTCTTTCGCGAAAAATTGCGGAGTGTACTAAGGAAATTGAGACAAAAAAGGAAGAGCTTGATGCTACGAAAATATTCGTTAGTGGTAAAGTTGAAGAACTATATTCAAAACGGAGTAAGTTACAAAAGGTAATGTCAAAGAGGAAGACTGATCAGCGTGCTCAAATGAAGGACTTTGAATCAACGAAGAAGCAAGTTGAAGGATGCGCAAAGGAGTTGGAGTCAAAGCAGGAGGATTTAGAAGGTCGAGTGAGGGAGTTTGAATCAAAAAAGGAGTATTTTAAAAGCCAGGTAAAGAAGCTCAGATCAAAAGAGAAACTGATTGAAAGACGAGTAAATGAGCTTCAATCAGAAAAGAAGGATTTTGAAAGTCAGGTAAGGGAGTTCGAATCGAAAGAGAAGTTATTTGAAAGAAGAGTACATGATCTTAAATTATTCAAGATTCACTTTGAAAGCCAACTGACGGAACTCAAATCAAAAGAGAAGCAGTTCGAAGGACGGATGAAGGAGTTTGAGTCAAAAGAGAAACATTTTGAAGTACGAGTGAAGGAGTTTGAATTAAAAGAGCGTGATTTTAAAGGCCGGATGAGAGAGTTTAAATCAAAAGAGGAGGACTTTGAAAGGCGAGTAAGGGAGTTTGAATCAAAAGAACAAGAATTTAAAGGCCGAGTGAGGGAGTTTGAAGTCAAGCGGTTGGAACTGCAATTGAAGGAGCTTAAGTCAAAAGGGAATCAATTTGAAGGACAAGTGAGGGATCTTGAATCAATGCAGAATAACTCTGATGGACAACCGAACGAACATGAGTTACGAGATAATCAATATGAAACATTAATAAAATCATTTGACGAGGAAATTGAATCAGGTAAATGTTCATCATCTACAGTTTAATGATTTTAATATTTTTAATCACTTGATCCAGCTAATTTATTAAAAATATCTTTAGTCACGTTAACATTGTATGTCTCAGATGATCGACTAAGTCCTACCATTGACGGAAGAAGTTTTCAGTTGCTCCCAATTGAGGAATTTGATGAACTTGAGTCAGATGGCAATGACGTTCTAGTTAATCTGCTAGCATCATCATCCGATCCATCAAAAGATGTTTTGGATATAATCCAGTACCCCCTCATTCCACGGTGTAAGGGAGACAATGGTGAAATTATTGATGAATGCCACATTGATTTGCTCGAAAAACTGATGAGAATCTCACCACATGTTAAACCTCATGTGCAAGAAGAAGCAATGAAGCTAGCACTTAATTTGAAAGCTTACATTGGTGAAAATACTGAAAATTCAGTGCCGGTTCTGGGGTTTCTACTCCTTCTGTCGATTTATGGATTGGTTTCTTCTTTCGATGAAGATGAAGTTTTAAAGCTTTTTGGATTTGTTGCTCAACACAAGATAGCAATAGAGTTGTTTGGGATTATGGGTTTCGCGCATAAAATTTCCGGTATGTTAGTTTAGAAATGTTTTGTCTTTCTGTGCATTTAACCATTATACTTATTTTCATCTCACTGTGTTTTGTCTTTCTGGAGGGTTAAGATCAAAACTAATATGCATATGTTCTATTTTTTAAATGTTAGTTCTGATGAAATGAAATTTTCTCGCACCTTGCAGATTTTGTTCAGAATCTTATCCAGAAGCAGCAACATATTGAAGCTGTGAGGTTCATATGTGCTTATAACATGGCCAACAAGAATCAAACAGTTGATCTCTTGCGGGAACATATGCAAAATGCAAAAGTGATTTCTGAGAGCAGTTGCAAGACAACCAACTTCGATGAAATCAAGGTTCTTTTTTCTTATTCAAATTCTATTTTATGAAACATTCCATCTTCTTACAGCTGCATGTTATTAATAAGTTGAATTTGGAATCAGGATAAGGCAATCGACCACGAAATTGCTAGTCTGGAAACTGTTCTACGATGCATTTCAGATAACAATATTGATTCGGTGGATTTACTTGACGAGATTCAAGGTAGAATTCTTGAGATAAATAGAGAGAAAGGCAAGTAGCTTTTGTAAATATTCTGGAAATGGATAAACAAGAATCTGTACAAAGTTTTGGTAGCATTTTAGGTTTCAGTTCTTGGATGAGGTTAAATTGATAGTACTTATGGTTTTGGGATGGTTAAGAGAATGATTATCAAATGTATTATCTTGTTAATATGTATATTTCTATCAATGTATCTCATCAACACATAACTGAACTTTACAAACTGATGTAAAAATATGTTGTATATACCTTGTATCATTATGATGTTTTGATTATGATCATAAGAGTTAGTTTTGATGTTCCAAAAAAAATATTTGACTCAAGTTTTAGGGACCTTTTGAAAGGTCACCTCCAAAAATAAAGGAATGCCACTTAAAGTAGCAAGTACACGGTATTCTTTAGTAAAAGGCGAAAGAATAGTTCGCTTTGTACTTACTACATGGCTCCATAACTTGAAACAAGACTGGTGTTAACTTCTTATACTTTAACTATAGTTGGAACTTCATTCCATTAAGCAATGTGGGACTTGATGGGTCTCATAATTTCTACTGTTCAATGAACAACACAAATAGTTTACATAAAAAAAGAGAAACTGGTTAAAATAAAATAAAATAGTAGTATACAAATTGACTCAGCAGTCCTATTAATGATTATGCAGTAACATGAATTAATTTGATTTCCATTAGGTGATAGCTTGGAAAAGTCCCTTAAAAAATCATCCTAACTGATTATAAGCAGTTAGGTATGTAATTGAGCTTATTTGAAAATGCTTCTTCATATGTAAGTAAAGCCTTTGGAGTATCTGATGAAATTGCAACTATATATTTTCCAATCAAGTACAGCTAATTCAGCCAAGGGTTTGTCCTTGAGAAACGGTATTGAAGCTCAAATTTGACGCTATAAAGTTGGCATATTATAAAGAACAAAAATAAATAAATTACAAATGTTGACAAACACTAAATATTTGACTAAGATTTTAGGGACCTTTTGAATGGTCACCTCTCAAAAAATAGAGGAATGCCACTTAAAGTAGTGAGCACACGGTATTCTTTAGTAAAAGGCGAAAGAATAGTTCGCTTTGTGCTCGCTGCATGGCTCCACAACTTGAAAGATGATAAGCCTAAGCTTCTTATATTATAGTTACAAATGGAACTTCTTTCTACTAAGCAATGTGGGACTTTCTATTAAGCAATGTTGAAGTTGGATTCATTACCAAATCACCATATATTGAGTGAGAAAACATTAACAGTTGTCCAAATTCATTAGTTTTGAATGATTGGATATAGTTATATGCTCATACTGCAGGACTTCCTTTCAAAAGGCCGAACAATACTACGCATTTTGATCGTGCAGAGAGGATGAGTATGACAGTTCACACAAAGGTGCGATCCAAAGAATCGTGGCATCTGCAATTTTGACTGCTACATGTCTTCAATTTAAGTATCAACTCAAATGCAGAAAGAAGGTTAGCATCACTTAAGGACAAATTTTAGACTATGTGATTGATAGGGAGCTTTCAAGTTCAACAGAAAGTCTCCTTACAAAAATTAAGGAATCCCACTTCATACATATAATGAGTACACGGTAACATATATTCTTGTAACTCTTGCACAGTTTTCTTCGTAACATATTGCAACGTTCTTATAACATATATTTGATCAACACACAAACCAAAATATATGTCATCGTATTCATCAGAATTGAATAGTTCATAGTTTCTTGAGATAAGCAACTTCAATCTGGCTTTAGTTCTTAAGTTCCATAAGAGAGTTTGCACATTTTGTTTATCATGAAGCAGATAGAGCAACTTCAATATCCCCCTTTGATTCTGATGTCACAGGACTTATGGTATGAAAATGTTTATTCATATTCTATTTACATGCTTTATATTGTTGGCAATGATGTGTAATGTGACATCCTCCTTTCAATGAGAATAATTAAAACCTTTCAGGTTAAATTTAAATCAGGTGCAACTGAGCACAATTTTGATCTGATTAAAGTTATCATTTAAAAACATTTTTGCTTTATCACCCAAAACCAAGATTGCATACTAATTATGTTATGCATATAAGTTTGAGTCCAAAAATATTATAGTTTTATTCTCCACTCATATTAAAGAGTTGTCTCATTGGAATGGAAAATGAATAAATAATGACAAATAAAATAAAATTAGAATACAAAAGCAAGATGGATGTATTCAATTAGTGCCTAACCAAAAGGGCAATAATGTCAAGGACATAACTGAGAAGCTCAACAGAAGAGTTTGCTATTTCATAAATAGAATGTTTAAAAATGCAAGCATTGGCTTGAATAATTATACTCTGCCAATGCATTTTTACACAAGTGACAGCTCTCCTGAAGGAATTGATCTCTTCACAAGTTTACTCCAAGACTCGTTCGTCTCTGTGATTACCTTTAGCGCATAATCCTGATTACAAAAAATAAGTTTCAATTTAGACGAAATTAACTGAGACAAAATGAGGACATTAACATTGCAGTAGATAAAGGTCGCACTTTCATCTTTCTCATTACTACTTAACTTTACGAAAATTTCTTGCCACGTTCAATGATCTAACTTAGTAATCAAACAAATAAGAATAATACAATAATATTACATGTAATCCTAAACACTCTTATTCACCGGACCGTTACGGTAATCAAGGCATCTAACATAAAAAACCAGTTGTAAACAGAAACAAAATACAGCCAAGAGGACAATAGTTTTAGTGATCAGAACAACGACCAACAAGTCAATTAAAAGAAAATATAAACTTCTAAACTCAGTCAAAAGATTAAGGACAATTGCATTAAGATTTAAGAGATTTGTCCGGTAAAAGTACCTTATTTACTGCCTGGTTGCCGAGACCAAATCTATTAGCAGGCTTCCCGTCAGGTATCTTGTAGTCTCTGAACCAGTCCCTAATTGCAGTGAGGGTTCCCTAAAAAAAATAAAATTGAAGATTATATCCCATCGGGTATCAACTATCAAGCAATAATTTTTCCATCTTAATAAATGGAACTTGGGCATAAATTGCACTTGAGAAGCACATACTTGTTCTACTAGTATAAAGGTAAGCAAATCATTAAGATGTTAACTAGTTATTATGTTATAGAGCTTACTGGAAAATGTTTCTCAACATCATCAACATCATTCACAAGTGAAGCTTTTGGATCATCTAATGAAATTGCAACTATTTTCCAATCAAGTTCTCCTTCATCAATCATGGCTAATGCAGCCAAGGGTTTGACCTTAAGAACCTCTCCTATCTTCCTTTGGCTTTCACCGATCTCAACCACATCAACTACATACAGATTAATATGAATTTTAGACACGCTTTGTTGCAGTCTTATTTATGACAAGATATTGAGATAACATAATAGAAAAGATTTGAAACTACAGTCATACCTGGATCATTATCTCCAAATGCTCCTTCAACTTCATGGTTTGCCAGAGATGGATCTTCCCATGTTTGTGGAAGTAAGCCATAGTTCCAATGAATATTATAGCTGGAATAAAACAAAAGATATGTTTCAGATTATGGAACCAATCTTGCCAAATTAACAAAGCAGAAGTTTCAAAAGAAGACAAAAAGAACCAAAATAACTGATGATTGAGACACATAATGCTACAAGAATTTAAGTACATCAAGATAAAGATGGCATCATAGAAGCAAGGGTAGCAATAATATATATATATATATATATATATATATATATATATATATATATATATATATATATATATTAACATCAATAAAGAAGCCATGTGTATGAATATGACATTTACAATGTCTTGGTTGGATTAGAGAAATGGTTTTAGGTTAAAACATAAAAGTGAATAGGAAAAGACAAATAATGCAACCAAAAAAAGGAACAATATGAGCTTTGAAGTTGTTTCTCACGGGTAAAATCGAAGCTTCCCCTTTTTAATATCCTGTTTTATGGGAGTGAAAGGTTCGTCAGTGGCAACTTCCATCTTTGCACTTGATTCTTTTGGTATTTCAACAATGAAGTTGAAGACACCATCACCTAGCTGCAAGGGAATATCATGCCATGGAGAAACCTGCATATTTTACGAATTACATTAGTATATACCAGTATACAAGCATCCATAGTCAAGGGTAATCCACATTGCAGTAAATACGAACAATCATATAGTAGATCATTAATTTAACTTGTCATGTTCTTCATGAAAATTCCAATAACACGTTCTATACTAAGTTATTAGGTTAATTCACAATTCCTAGCTACCAAAATTAGGCAAATCTAACCCTAAGTTCCTGTCCTCAGTAAACAGCTCCCTTGCACCTGCCCTTCATTCATTTCATAAAAGCCGAGGGCAAGCGTCACAGAAAAGGAGAACTCACACACACATGAAACATGATACCTAACCTATGGTTTTAAAAAAAGGTCTGCGGCCACAATGAGCCATGACATCAAGGTTGTTTGTCTCGGCGACCACAATTGAGGCTGTATTACCACATTTGTCTATATGGTTCTCTACCGGACCAAAGATGACAATATCAAGGATTGCAACCCAACTATCCTTGATCTGTCAGCTAGTGAAGTATATCAAAATCAGTTAACACCAGTACACCACACTAAACACTACAGTATCCCTTAACAACTGAAAACAATCAATTGATCTATCTATCAAAGTAAACAAAACTGCTAAACCAGATACATACTCCCTCCGTCCCTTATTATAAGCACCCTTACAAAAATTTTATTTGTCCTTTAATATAAGCCCCTTTTCAATTTCCTAGACACATTTATTATTACTTTTCCAAAAATAACCTCACTTTGCATTGAAATATGTAAAGTCAACTATAAATACACATTTTCACCAAGGACAATTTAGTAATTGTAATATCCAAAAAGTATGCATTAATTACACTATCAACTTTTCTTAATAAGTGTAAAAATTTTCTTGGGGAGCTTATATATAGGGACGGAGGGAGTAATTCCTAGACAAGTAATTAAGCATAACTAAACAACTCTAAACCCTCCAATAATTCATTTACTTCAAAACCACCATCATCATCCTATCAAACAAAAATCCCTACATCATCACCATGCCATAGCAATGACACAAAAAGGAACAAACTTTAAAGACCCAACATCATAATTTCCTAATTCAAACCAAAACCCATCATCACAATCACAATAATAAATAAAAATCAACAAAAATCTAATACCCAAATTGACCCAATGTAAAAAGAGAGTACCTTTTTGCCAGATTTGTCATGAAAAAAGACTCTATAATCAAGGGTTTGAGGTTGACCATCTTCCTTAACAGTAACCTCAGGGTAATAGATAGCCTTACAAGTAAAAGACCTGGTAGTTCTAGAAGAAACCTTGAGATTGTTAAGACGAAGGGAACGGGCACCGAGAAATGGCTTCTTACCAAGAACAGAGTAGGTTGAGTTGCTTGCTATGGTTATCGCTCTAGTGGTGGCTGCCATGGTTGATGATGGTTTGTTCAGAAACCTGAAAAGAGTGTGTGAATGTGAGTGTGAGTGTGTGTTTGTGTGACTCTTGTTTCTGATAGGATTTTGGGTGTTCTGTTTTGTGTGTGGCAGTGTCTGATTGTTGTGTTTTTTTATTGTCGAAAATGGAACACCTTTTTTGGGAAAAGATTCTTGGATCAATCTCACTTTTGATTTCAAGCGCGTGTGTTTATGTTATGTAACTCGTGAGTTAGTGAACCTTACCCTCTTTCTTGTCTGTATTCATTCAATCATAGTTAAGTGACCCACTGCGGCTCTGGAGCGTCTGACCACGGAAATTGATTTCCCGCAGTTATAGTAGGATGACCTAATTATTTTAGGTCGTCTAATTTTTTATCAATGGTTAAAATAGTTTTGTTTTATAAAATTATTATATATTAAATTTAAATTGTTTGATCTTAAATCAAGAGACATGATTACTTATTGTGGGGAACTGCATTATTGTGTGACAGTAGCAAATTCAGATCGTCGAAACAAAGTCTTGATATTGTTGTATAGTCAGCTGCAGTCACGTCATCAGGTCTGTCCGATTAAGATCGTACGGTTACTATTTAAATATAATTTTAGTTTTTTATATTAAATTTTTTATTATTAAATTATGATCTTTCAATCTAAATCAGACATTCATAAAGATTTTGACTACATGAAGTATGTAATTTGTGACTTCACATAATTCAAGTCCTACAATCTAATTGACCATTTGAGTGTTTGACTATAAGATGGGATATTCTTCATCTTTTTTTGAGATCAACACAAAACTGATTTCACATATGACCAATGATAAAATTAAGAAAGGAAAAAAAAACTCAAGATACAATGTTGTGAATTCCATCAATTACTCGAATAAATCTTTTGTTTTTACAAACTCATATATAAGTCTTTTTAATTAGAGAGGAATAATTTCTATTTCTATAATTCTATAATAATAATAATAATAATCCTTACAATATAGTAAAAACTCTTAAGGGTTAACCCTACTGCCTTTGTGAAAATCCTACCTCATTATGTAAGCAATGATGTCATGCTTATGTAATTATTGATCAAACACTACTTCACACATGTTCCAATCAACAACTGACTTATATAATATGTTGGTTCTGCATCGAATCCATGTGTTCCTCTTCCTTTCAAATGGTAAATAAAATAAATACGTAAATAAATGAGAATGGATCCTCTCAATTTTTTTTTCTCAATTTTCACATTTCAACCATCAATCACCTTTTTTCCATTTCTTTTAGAATTAAATATTATTTTATCTTTGTAATCCAATAGTCAATTGTCCAACATTATTCCCTCAATTTTTTTTTTTCACTTGAGAGAATTCACTCTCTAAATAAATAAACAAACAAAAGAAAAAAAGAGAGAGAAAGTGAAAACGCAGAACCAGAAGAGAGAAGGAGATACGTCCGCGCGTAAGAGGGAGAGAGGTGATTACGCGGCGGCCGAAGGGGACGATTTGGTCGGGTTCGGCGACGACAGTGTTTGGCAATGGTTCTGTTTTGTCTTCTCTTTCTGTTTCGTTCTTTTATTTTTGTTTGGTGATTGGTTTTGATTTGGGAATGGTGACAGGTGGTGGGTTGCAGTGGTTTGAAGCTTCGCAAAATCCGGTCGATTCTTCTTCCTCCTCCTTTCTCTTTGGTTCAGTTTCTGTAGTCTGATTGTGTTTTGTTTTTCTTGATTATGGTTGTTTGTGGTGCTGATTTTGTGATGGAAGTGGTGGCCATTTTGTTGATTATGTTGTTTGTGGTTTCTGTAGCCTCCTCTTTCTCTTTTTTATTTTTTAATTTTTGCAGAAATTTTTTTGCTCTGCAGATTGAATTGAAAGGTGTTTTTAGTAATGAGGTTGCAATTTTTCTTCTTACCCTTTAATTTATTTTGGTTAAAGCCACTGCTTTTCCTTCTCTCAATTTTTTATGGTTTCTCTCAATCTCAAAGGTGATTTGATAATTTGTGCTATTTTGATTTTCAGGGTGTTCGAAGAAAATTGATTCGACACATTATTTCCGGTGAGTGACTCCACCCCATAAGAAGGTAAAATTGCTTTTTAGCTACATGTTTTATTTGAAAACTTATTTGTTATAGGCTTTCTTATTTTTTTAAGTTGTTATAGTGAAATTTGAAGATGCAAATTGCCATTTTTAACTCTTCTTTGATAAAGAGATTTCAATTTAAGAATCTTATTTAAATATAGAGTCACCTGTTTGGAAGGAGAAATCACAAGGAAAATCTTCATATGGTGAAGAAACATGGTAGTTGATAAACTCTCAAGTTTGAGAGGTATGGTTTGAAGAATAGTATCTTTAAATGTGCATTAATCTTCTATATACATATCTAATAATGAGTTTATGATTAATATTAGTAGATTACTATATTGCAACAGCCAACAAACATGTTTTCTAATTCTATTGTTTTCAATGTTTGATTTAATTGATTTTCCTAATTTGTTTTCTAATTTCAATCTTAGGACCATAATCATATGTTTGATTATGAAGGCACATTTTTCTAATTTCAATCAAATGTTTATGAAGGTTGGGTTTATTGATTCTAAGGATTCATGTATGCTTTGATTTTTTATTTGATTAGCCTGTTCTTGAAATTATTTGGTGTTATGTTTTTTGATCATTCACTCAACACAAGTATTGAAATTGGGTCCTGTTCAATTGGTTTGTATTATGGAAGCTATTTGAAGTTGATAATGTCATTTATCTTAATACATTTTATAAACTATTTATGTTGATGCTTATTAAGGATTTAAATTAAGTGAAGCAAAGTTAAAAGCAGGTAGTTGCTACAGAGTTAGACTTTTGCATTTGAACATGACTTCTAAAATTTGAATTTTATACCAGTTAATAACATTATGACATGAGCAATGTGTCTTTTATTTCAATTATAAACGAGCTTTGTAAATTTTACTCCTAACTATGCATTTTCTTTTTGACCATGATGAGAAAAATGTTGTATACTACTATCCTATTTTCTACATAATTGGAACTTTGTTAGAGATAAGTGTTACTTCTTTTAAATAATTTGCTGCATAATTTGATTGTTTTACAAGATCTAAACTTTGATTAATTTGTATTAGGCTTTGCTTTTGGATATTCAACCAAATTCCGTCCTCTACAAGTTATGTAAGTTGTGTCCTCCTTCCTCTTCATTTTTGTTTTAGGGTTGATTTAGAAAACAATTTGATAGCATTTTTGGGATGCAAAGGTCAATACAAAGAAAATTCGTTCGTTCTATAATGATTGAAGGAGGACAATACTACATGGCATTAGGTGGCGTCTCAGTGGGAATGATCATATAAATTTTTTAACTGCATTGCTATCTAATTTGTTATGGAGTCTTATATTGAGTAATTCGAATCAAGTTTTATTAGTTTTGTTGGCCGGGATTTGGATTGGCGCATGGATTTTCTTAATTGCTATTGTTTTTACTTTCTTTTCTTCAAGTTATTGCATTGATTTACTATTTATGAAATTCCGGTCAAATTAGAGCACTTGATTAGAGTTCATTGAAGATTCATTAAGACATAAAAGCCTAAACAAGAGTTGTGAAATTGATCTATAACAGTACCCTTTTTATTCTATGTTTTGTTTTGAGTAGGAACCATGAGAAAGAAAAGTAGATGATGCAAATTGAATCATCATACTCTAATATGTAAGGATGCACTATAAAGGTTCTATTAAGATGATATTACCTGAGAAGAGCTTGATTGAAGTGAGTGACAAAGATCATAACAGAGTTAGAGGTACATTTGTCTCATTTGAATCAATAATATTTGATGTATATTGTATAAGGCAATATGATATCACATAGATGAATAATCTATGTTAGTTATATCTGGAAGAAAAGATGATGATTTAATTGAGCAAGATCTGAATGACCTAAATTAGGTTTTCTTACTGTTTTGTTTTGTCAGATGTTGTTGATTATAAAAGAAGGTTGAGTATCGACAAAATTGGTGCAATTTGTGTATTTGATTTTCAATTTTCACAAGCTTATATTTTGTAATCGTTAGATGTTTTCACTAACCTAATGGTGTATGACTCTTCTTTAGCTAGCTTTTCTTCTTAATCTAAATTTTAGCTCAGTCTCATGTCCATTATTTTATACAGGTCATTCAAGCATGGTATGTCATGGGTCGACTTGGTGCCTTCAATTCTTCAAATTTGCAGGTAGCTACTTCTTCCATTCATCCATTTCAATCAAATATATGCTTCACACAATTACCTCATTCCCTTTTAACAAATACATTCATAATAATTCAAGTTTCTTTAATTCACCATAGATATCAAATTTGCCAATGGAGTATGATCCTCTCTATGTTGTCATCTTTCCATGATATCAGTGACATTGAGTTCCATGATAATTGGATACGTGTCTGGTATATCATCCTTGACTCTATTCTATACATAGTTTGGATTTTGAAAACCTACTGGAAAAATAGTAACACTAATATTATTAAGTCATAATTAAGATTATTAGGATTAAGATAACAATTGCTTCAATTTGAACCAACTGCATTTTTAATTCCAATAATCTTTAGTGACATAATAATAATAATAATATTAATGTTACGGTCTTTTCCGGTGGGTTTCCAAAATTCACACTTTGTTGCCCTTTTATATAATTTTTTATTTGCATATTAACTATATTATGGTGGTGCAGTGCTTTGTAAACAATTGTTCTTATTGATTAGGTTTTTGTGAATTTTTTGTGTTCTGATATCTATGTTATGACTTTTTAATTTGTGGTGTTCCAGGGTGATACTAAGGGATCAAAATTGGATTTACTCTAGACTCTCACAACTGAGAGAGATATTTACATTTAAGTGTTCGACACATCTCAAATATGAATGGATAACTCAAACATGATTTTAAGATGTACAAATTTGAAACGAAACATAGGCATAACTAATGTATCAAATGATTAGCATGTTTGTTTTGAAATATTGTTTTTTTTCCCTTGAGACAATGATCTTTGGAACATTATTTTAGGTTTCTTGCAATGTATTATTTTAGGATCTCTGTTCTGCTAATTAACAGTGGCATGTTTGGGAAGTTTTAACTTCTTTAGTAATCCTATTTATGGAATTGTGATACCAACTCGAGTTTCTCACATCTGAATGAATAGTTGTATTTTTTACTAGCAAATATTGTCAAATTCTTTCATATTGGATATATCTCTCTTCTTCCATGCGACCAATCAACGGTATGGTCCACTAATGCTTGGATCTACTTATTTTTCCAAACAAAAATTCTGCTTTCCTTTAAACTACATTTTGATCTATTGTTGAGAGTACCTATCCAGATCTATTGCACAACATAAATAATCTAGCTTTCTTTTAAGATAGAGCCATTCTTGCACCTATGAATATCATTATTACAAGTTATTATTGATAAAAGTTTATAATTGACGGAGATGATATTTTTTATCGATAATAAAAGTTTAAAAAGCACTATACCTCGCGGATTTAAGAAATCTTAGCAATTAGATAATACTCAGCTTTTTTAGTGCTATTCGATTAATACAGATTTCTTTTTTATGATAAGTTTTGACTTTTATCGGATTTAGATAATTTCAACAAATTATATTGTATGTTTTTAATGACAAGGTCTAATCGTTACTATGTTCACATAATCTCAACAAATTCTGATTTTTAGTGTTGGGCAAGTAATAGATACTATTTTTTTATCTCCAATTTATGTAATTATCTTAATTTGATTTGATCATTGGTGTCAACTATTTAATTTGTTTGTTGTCATGATGAGGCTTTTTTTTAATCCATTGAGAATTGTCCTTTAGAATCATATTATTTGCGCAAAAAAAAGGGTAAAAATTAAGTTTTATACATTATATGAATAATTTTTAATTTTATTATCTTAACGTACTATTCATGAGAGAAGTAGCCCAACTTAATTTATATTATTTGAGATGCACGCCTAAACATCACAGGTTTTAAAAGTTCCACTATAAAAAATTGATTTAAAAAGTTAAATGTATAAGTCCTATAATAAATGAATTTTCTATTAAGTACAAATGACGCTTCGCCGAAACCCGTGCACCGCACGGGCGGGCGACTAGTAATAATCTTTATATCTACTAAAGGTTGGATGGGGTAAACCCTAATGCCCCTTCCAAAACCCTACTATCATGCATCATCGATGATATCATCATGACATCATCTAATCCATGTCATCCATTCGTTGTCCGCCACATGTATCATCTCGCCACGTCACCTTTGACACCTCAACATCCACATCATCCGCCACGTCACTCTAGCCACGTCAGCATCATATTTTAAAATTACAATTTTGCCCCTATAACTTATATATTTACATTTACACCCCGCACTTTTATTATTTTCGTTTTGACCCCTGTACTTTATAGATTGCATTTTGAATCATAATTTTTTTAAAAATTTTAAATTTGCTTCTATTTTTTTTTAAATTACAGTTTTGTCACAATATTTTTCAAAATTACATTTTTACCTTTTACAAAAAAAATTAAAACCCTATTTGTTTTTTAGGCTTCCCATTAAATGGAATTTTATGATTGATGTTTGGTTAAGTCCGTATGGTTGTTTTGCTAGAGATAATATTCCAAATGTCACTTTAGACTTTATGTTGAGTATTGAATGATTGGATAAAATCTTTTATATTGATATGTTTTTGCCTATTATTTGCTAATGACCGATTTATGTTCACATCAATAACAATCCAAAGAGAGATGAACATGGCAACTGTTTTGCAGTAAAAGAAGCAACAATAATTGAGTTGTTTGAGGCAGAGATGACCTCTACATTGCAATTTAATCTCGGTGGAACTTTCTTACTTGAAAGCAACACAATGTGTAAAAAAAAAAAATTTGTTAACTTGGATGAATGAAAATAATGACCAACAATTTGCATTTTTACAACAAAAGTTAACATATAGCACTAATATGATAGACTTTTAACCACCCTAAATCACTTCTACCTCGCAACTTGAAAGAATCTATTAAGTTAAGAGTGTTCAGTTACCACTATAAGATGGTCAATTTTATGGTGTACAAGTGTACTAACTTAATAAAAATTGATGGGTCTCCGTAGGAATTTGTAGTGTGTTTAACAAAACACTACTACTTTTCTTGAACTAAGAATGTCTTATTTTAATCTATAAAGATGTATCGTAAACCTTTCTATAACATCTAATGGCTCTTCTAAATAAATATTTATAACGGGTGATTGAACTCTTAATTAAATGTTAATGTTTCGAATTTAACTAACTTTTACGCGCTACATATAAATAGGTTTGTAATTTCTGCGCTCTACTTACATAAAGTTTTAAAAATTTTGCGCACTATGTCAAGTATCCTATCTCTAATCCTCCCAAGAGACATTTATTGCATAAGAGTGGTTTTGATTGTGAGGGTTGGTTCATCTAGTTTGCCTCTTTCTCGACCAAAATTATTTGTTCATTGTTTGATCCAAGCATTGACATTATCCGATATTATTTTTCTATATGCGGCAACACTACTTTATGGCACATGATTAGTTTCAACTATTTTGATTGTTGTCTTAATGAAGTTTTCTTTTTAATTCATTGATGTTTGTCATTTAGAATCATATTAATTGCACAAGAAAAAAGGGTAGAAATTAAATTTTTATACATGTCACGGGTCTTTGAAGGTTCCACTATAAAATTTGATATGACTGAGCTATCCAACAATCGTATGCAATGTACTTCTTGATCCTATTATCATTGACAATATGAATGATTTTTAATTTCATTATCTTAACGCATTTCTTTATAATCATATTAATTGAGCAGTAAAAAAAGGTAAAAATTAAATTTTTATACATGTCACGGGTCTTTGAAGGTTCCACTATAAAATTTGATGTGACTGAGCTATCCAACAATAATATGCAATGTACTTCTTGATCCTATTATCAATGATTTTTAATTTCATCATCTTAACGTGTTACTCATGAGAAAATTTGACCAACTTAATTTATATTATTTGAGATACACACACCTAAACATGAGAAAATTAAATTAAGTGTGTTGTTACGTCAAAATTAAATTGTATGCATATCACGGGTCTTGAAGGCTCTATTGTAAAATTCGGTGTGATGCTTCATTTGATTCGCTTTATTATGGCGTTCCACAAAACATGTGCAACGCACGATTAATGCTATAAGCATGTATCCTTTTTATGCTATATATTTTTCTTTTCTATGAATTTAGACTTTGTAATCGTAACTTAATGCTATCTCTAAATTATTTAATGCTTGCAACTAAATCACTTCATCCTAATCGAGCATTCAAATAATTGGCATTATCAAATATTATTTTTCTGTATGCGCCAACACTACTTTGTGGCGCAGAATTAACTTAGTGCTATCTCTAAATTATTTAATGCTTACAACTAAATTACTTCATCCTAATCGAGCATTTAAATAATTGGCATTATCAAATATTATTTTTCTGTATTTATGTAGTTATTTTTACTTGATTTGATCCTTGATATCAACTATTTTGTTTGAAGTCTTAATGAAGTTTTCTTTTTAATCAATTGATAGTTGTCCTTTAGAACCATATTAATTGCACACAAAAAGGGTAAAATTAAATTTTATACATGTCACGGGTCTTTGAAGACTCAACTATGAAATTCAATGTGACTGAACCATCCAACAATAGAGTGGTTCACTTTTGTATTGTATTATCCCATTATCAATGATTATATTAAGTATACTCTTAGGAAAAAATTAAATTTTATACATGATACGGATCTTGAAAGGTCCACTATAAAATTTGGTATGATGCTTCACTTGATTCGCTTTGTTATGGCGTTTCACAAAAGCCGTGCAACACCACGGGTCAGCGTTAGTTGGATAGAGATTGTATTCATTGATTTAATTTGGTTAATCCCTTTGTATGATTTAGTCTTTGAACTCACATCAAACATTTCTATAATTACCTTATATCATACCGCTAATCTAAAGCAACAACCATAATTGACATACATATGTCGTTCCGCCGAACTCGTGCATCGCACGGGCCGGCGACTAGTAATAATAATACTATAAAAGTTGCAATGTGCAACCCTAATGTCCCTCCAATAACCCTACTTATGCAATTGCTTATGTCATGAATTGGATTGACCTATGGTGCATGGACACACACTCCTCCATTCTCCAATGTTCTTCTACCACTTTGATTCTATTGCTCTTTCACACATGTCTTGCTTAATTGTACATGCCCTATGATTAGTTGACAAATGCTTCATTCTTATTCTTGCAACTTACTACACTTCCTCTCTTCAAATTCACCATTTTCACTTTCTTTCCTTCAAACTCACATAGTATATATACTTTAGTTTTTGCTTGATATTTATTCGTTTTGTAGATGATTTTTTTTGTGTTTGATTAAATAACAAATGTTCCTACTCTTATAAAACAATGTGATCATTGTAATCTCCAAAATAAGGAGGATTGAAGAGAAAAGGGGTTAGGTTTTCGAAACAGAGAGATAAAGATTAAAACTCAAATTTTAATCCTTAACTTAGCTTCACAGTGGTACAAGATAACGAATTGAGACATTAATTGAGACATGCAAGCTCCAATTGAAACAATGAAGTGGAGTTGGCTGAAGGGAATGAAGAGAACACGAGTGAGAGAGAATAATGGAGAAAGAGTTGATATTTTTTTTTTCTTGATTACTTTGATCTTTAAATCTTTAGGAACCTAATCATATATATAATTGCATGTGAGTTTTGTTTCAAGGAAGATGGCTGATTTGAAGTTTGAGAAATTGTGTTTGTGGTTGTGGAGAGCGTGACATTGAGGGAGAAGAGATAGAGAGTTTTTGCCCTTGGGGTTGTAGGTGCGAGTTGAGATCCTCTCCATTTTTCATAATTTTTATTTCTTCCATTGCTAAAGTTTTTAAATATTTTGGGATGTATAAAAGAGATTTGGGTCAACTTAATGTCACACTTATGCATTTATATTTCCAAAACTATATAATAATGGAGGAAATGGAAAGCATAGGAAATGAAGATGATCTCAACTCTGTAGGTGCTTATATAGTTCCTTGGGGAAATCTCAATTATGTCCTTCCCTTACTACCATTTTGCACTTCATAAGATTAATCTCCAACTATGCAATAAAATGATCTTTTATAAACACCATTAGAATGAGTACATTCCATAAATTCCTATTTTACTTTCTAATAGGATTCTATAATTCCTATTTTTTTAAAATCACTATAATATGTTATTAATAATAAAAATTTATAATTCATTACGAGATGACAATTTTTTTCGCCGATAAAAATTTTAAAATCACTATTATAAATTATTACTAATAAAAAATTATAATACATGGGGAGATAAATCTTATCTTACTTATTTTTAATTTCTCTAATTTGCAACTAATAAAAACCCTAATATGGTGTTTATTTAGGCGGGAAAATTTTCTTAATAATGTGCAATTAATTAATAAACTTTATGCTTACTCCGTCGTTCCCCAATCGTTATCCACTTATTTTTAATTTCTCTAATTTGCAACTAATAAAAACCCTAATATGGTGTTTATTTATGCGGGAAAATTTTCTTAATAATGTGCAATTAATTAATAAACTTTATACTTACTCCGTCGTTCCCCAATTGTTATCCACTGAAAATTTTACTATTTAGATTCTCATGTCAATCTCTAAAACTATGTCAATCCCTAAAAATATGCTAAAGTGATTTTTTTTTTTTTTTTTTACATAGAATCCTATTAAAATTAAAATAAAATTTGACCTTTTCACAAGGAAAAAAAAAATTTCCGGTATACTTTTCTCTAACAATAATACTAACTATACCCATAAAAAAAATATACTAAAAATACTCTTTGAAAATTCGTTTACATATATCATCATATTTGAAAATTTTGTTAATTTGAATCTCATGTCATCCCTCAAATTTTTGTGTTTCTAAATTATTTTAATCAATTTTATTTATGTATAATGAAATAAATTTTATGATTATACGTACTCATTTATTCTAAAGATATACTCTAAATTTCTATTCAACTTCGACAAATAAAATTTAGTCATATTATATATATATATAGAATAAATTAACTCCATATGTAAATTTTATAAATTACTCAAATTTTGACTTTTAATTTCAATATCAATTAATAATTAGGATTGATTAATAATAATCACTAAGGTGAGACTTATTTGTTTGCTCAGCACCAGAAAATAATCAAAACATACTTTAAGAAGAATTAAATGATGCACATTAACTGTCTTTCCTCTCCTTGCTTATTTTTTTTACGCATAAAATATTAAACAACAATTAAAATGCAATTTTTTTATTCCAGAATACAAATATGGTTGAATACGAACCAAATAATTGTGTGACTAAAAAAAATTGATCTTAACAAAAAATAATTCATCTTATGAATGATAAAGGGTGGATTTTAGGTGTGGAAATATCTCATGAAAATATTTCAATGGGTTCAAAAAAACTAATGTGAAACTAAAACGTTGTTAGAGATTGAATATGTCATAATCAACTTTGGCGGTTAAGAAGTTAGTTATTATTGTTATAGTTAGTTTCACAAGTTATCTTAGTTTAGTACTATAAATAAGTGCATTGCAATGTAATTCATTATCACTCAATAAAAGTTTTACATTTTGCACAATATCATTCCTTTTCTCACTATTCCTCTTTCACCATTATATATTCTCTCTTTTGTTCTTGACTTACACTAGGGTTTACTCTAGGGTTTGTTCATGATTTTATGTGAAACTTGTTCATTACCAATCTTTGTTTCATCTTGATCTGTGTTCTATCAAATGTGACGGGTTGAAGAAAAGGTTGCGGCGGTGATTGTGTCGGGGTAAATGGTGACGAAGAAGGTGGTGATGATGAAGAAGGTGGTTCCGAGGCGGAACCAAGCATTGCGATGACAAGAGAGAACAAATGTGAAAAACCCATTGTTTCTTTCTCTTTTCTTCTACTTTCTTTTTCTCTTTCTTTCTCTTTGATTTCAATTTGATTTACCTTCTGTTGTTCTCTTCTCTCACTCTTTATATATAGATTTTAAGTATGAATTTGTATGTTAGAGCAACTATTTGTTAGTTATCATTTCTCTAGCCGTCTGTTTTTATTAGTTAGAATTGGAAAATCGTTAGTGCAAATGTTAGTTAGTCATTGTTAATATAGTTAAGTTTGTTAGTGATAGCTGGTAATAACATTAACTGTCATGTTTTGGTTATTTGCTATATGAAATGAAATTATCATTTAGCTTTGAGAATACGAGAGATTAAGGAGCTAGGCTCAAAGAGGAATTTCCATCCTTGCTTACCAAGCATAGAGAGATTAAAGGCTTCCATATTGCAAAAACCAAGTCCACCAAAGTCTTTGTGAAGGGTAAGCCAATTGTTACCTCGGCGACTGTCTTTTTTTGAACCCCAATAGAAGGAATTCATAATTCTTTTTATTTCCTCACTTAAGGTCTTACGAAGAAGAAAACCACCCATACAATATGAAGGGATGGCTTGAGCAACAGACTTTATCAAAACTTCTTTACATGCGCGAGAGATCTAGCATTCCAAGACTGAAATTTCTTCCAAATTCTGTCTTTAATGTAATTGAAAATATATTTTTTACTTCAACCAATCAAAGAAGGGAGACCTAAGTATTTTCCGGAGCCAATAGGTTGAGTCACACCCAAAGCGAGAGAGAGAGCGATGCAGCCTGAGAATTACTAGCATTTTTGCTAAAAGCAATGGCACACTTACCATAGTTAACATAACGAACTGACAAAGAATATTACTACTAATCACTTGATTAACATGAGATGTACCTGTTGGAATTAAATCAATAAATATTAATCACATATACATGCTCTTTCATATTATGATATATACTTTAGTGCGAAAACAAAATAGTCGTATAAGCATGTATAAAGTTATAGGATCGACAATATGATCTTTGGGAATACCTGCATCCATGAAAAAAAGCCTTTTGCAGTGATCCTGAAATAAAGAGATTTGGCGGCTTGTATGGTTCTTCCTCAACCGGTACCCTAATGCCTTGATTCTCTTCAGATGGGGAGAAGAGAGTGTTTGCTTACGTACGGTATATTGGGGACCATAGCCTATATATAGGGTGATGACCCATTAGGGTTCCCATTATCCCGAAATGGGCCATCATGACATCCACTCATATTGAGTCCATATCAAATTAATTAATTAATTAATTAATTCCTAAATAGAAATCCAATTAGCTTTTTAACTTTATTTGATCACTTAATCAATTAGGCTCTTAATTGATAAATAGCTAATATAATTATATAAAGATATTTGCCCACATAATATTATTGGAATATCATAAAATATTCCAACAATCTCCCACTTGGGCAATACATCGTAACAATTATATCATTATTCTTTAGGCGCGCATCCGAATGCTATTTATCTTTAGATTTCAATCTTACAATCTGGTCCATCTCATACATCAATGATGGGACCACCGCGGCTGTCGTCACTGACGTATAACGTGATGGAACCCCGACGACCACCATATCAATGTACTTGACGACATAGATCGATATGGATGAGTGGCATGGAAATTTCATGCAACGTGATCTCTAAATCATGCCTATTTCCAACTGGTCCAATTAAAGTCTTTAGTGAGATCAAACTGAAGTTTGCAAATCAAATTTGCACAAAAGATACATAATCGGTTATAACAATTATAACCTCAAACTTTATTTCTGCAAAAAACCTTAACAAAATTATGAATCTGTATCAATACCAACGTTAGAACATAACTAAAGAGAGACTCCCACTAATCCAAGACATCCTTAGTGACAACAACAATATGAAAGACCTTAGGTGTCAAGTCTTCGATTAGTGAGTCAACTAGCATAAAATTTATATCTATATGTTCTATCCTTCAACAACTTATAAATTGATAAACAATAAAACTGTTGTTGAAACATTATCTGACTAATTTATGTCACAATATATCTTGAGTTGTCTTTCAAAAAACCTTTTACTTTATGCAACCAAGTGACATAAATACTTACAGTCATTTCTTGAATTAGGATTTCCATTATAAATGGACATTCAAAATGATCGGAGTCGAACATACTGATGATCTCCAAATTATTCGATCTCCGATATGTGAGCACAAATTATTTATGTTCTCTATAACAATCCTTACGGTTGCTTCATTTCAACAATTCAAATTTTGAATTGCTAAAGTATCTGCCAAATGATCTTATTATATGCGCTATTTCTGGATGCATATAAGTACGATCATACATAAGTTTCTTCAAAGTTAAGGCATATAAGAAAACACTTTATTTTCTAAATTTCTAGATTTTCTTTTGGGAAATTATTTAGACTTTTAAACAGTCTCCCTTTATGATTAAAACAATCCCTTAGTTTATTGACTTTCATGTCGAATTTACTTTCAACTTTATTGATATAACTCTTTTGAAAAACCAAATGATACAATGAGGATGATCTCTAGTATCAAATTTCCTAATACAAAAGAGGTGTGCCCAAGATCTTTTGTCACTAAACTTTTGTTAGTGATATCTTGGTTTCGCACAACAATCATATATCACTGTTGACTTGATAAAATAAAATCGACATATTAAACTAAGAATATAAACATACTCCCACTGAACCTGTATAACCCACAACTCTCCATAATATAAATCTCAGAACCAAATGAGACAATTACTTAATAAGACTTTTGTGGTATCATTAATGAGACAACTTTCCAAACTCATAAATGGATTTCATTTGTTTGCAAACCACTTTGTGTTTATTGACACAAAATTTCTCTTATTGCATCTTATTGTATTTCATAATGTTACCATTAAGAAATACTATCTTGATACCCATCTTATGAAGCTCCAAAATTATAATAGGTAACAAGTGTTGTGACTATCCTAATAGAGTTTTCAAATCAAAATAGATATAATTTCTCTTTTCAGTCAATACTTTATGACACTTGACGCCACAACTCTTGAAGGTATTGAGTTTGATATTTATGAAATAATTTCTTAACTTAATTGAGATGAAGAACACTAATATCCTTATGAGGATCCAAATTTCCTATATAAATAGCAACTTTATGAATTGGTATAGAACCAATTCTTCCTCACTCAATTTTGTTCTTTTATCATATCTCTCCCCCAAACTCAATATCTTCAAGAAACTTTGAAGTTTCTATCTCAAAATGTTCATTAACATGAGACAAAAGTTTATATTTCTTAAAAGTTTCAACAATTCTAGATTGTCACAAGTAATGACTGAATTGACTATAATAATATTTATATTTAAAAGACATATTGGATCCCTCATTTTAAAATAATAATAAAGAATTAAAACAAAACTAAATTCAAATAATGATCCACAAATTGTCTTTTAAATACAAATATAAGTTAATAACAACAATCTAACAAATAGTTGAAATACCATCAATCTTCACCGACTTATTTCCCCTCTAGATTGATGTGTCTTTCAACATCAATGGAGATTTGTCAGTTTAGATCATATTTTCTTATTATTCTTTATTTGCCCTTATCATTTGAAGTATTTACATAATGAGCACTATTTTATTTTCTCTTGCTTCAATATTTTCTTTATTGCACACTTTATGAAATGATCATTTTAAAGAATCATTTCTAACTTTAATAGCGATAAATAATTGTGCAAAGAGAACACTAAAGGCTATATTTTCAACAATGTCACTTGATTGTTGAAACCACAACGCTTTAGCAAGATTAAATAGTTACATCATGTGCTCCTAATATTTTCTTTGCTCAACAATCTTAATGAAATTCCATCTCTCCAACGAGAGTTTGTCTTTCCCCTTATTGCTTTAGAAGCACTTTAATTTAAGCAAAGTAAACCATGATAAAATTATGTCATCTTGAATAACATCTCAGATGATGTTTCTGTAGTTAAAACTTTATGATCACACGACCTTCGTGATTAAGAGTATACTCACTATCTAAACTTGATTCTCACTTTAAAATTACCGAATAGTGAGAGAATTTGAGTTTCTCCATCTTTATCCAAAGTCTAGATCCAATAACATAATGTTCTTCTTTTATTCCAAAGAGTTAGAATTTTAAGAATTTAAATTCCAACGTTATTATGCAGATACACAAACTATATTAGTTTATAGAAAACAAAAAATTACTCACCAAAATACCTAGTGCACCATTGATGTCAAACCAGTAGAAAATCACATCAATTGTTAGTGGTATTTTGTGGCAATGATCAAACACTAACAATCAATATTGAGAAACAATAAATCCTTATGATCGTCACATATTTACCATTATAGTGTGAATGCAATCCACTAAATATTTTCACGGATTTACACTTACACAATTTTATTATGCATGTCAATAAATTATTACATGGACATGCACATCTTTATTTGTAAATTATAAGACAAAACAAGATACCAAACGCACCATTAATCCACAATCTTTGATTGCCAAGAATTAACTGCAAGCGGTACTCTCAACGTAATGATCAAATATTGGTAATAAGTCCTGTCAGATAATGTATGTCTTTGACACCAACCATTATCCACATGGAAAAAAAACTTAATAATTACCACACATTTACCATCACAAGTATGTAATTATCTGGCCAAACTGTGTCTTCCTTTTGACCGACATAACAGCTCGCATGAATAATTCCACACCACATCTTTTGCAATTTCAATTGAATCAAATCTACACAAGAGATGTTACTTTTGCAACTTATTGTTTCAACCAACTCAATCAAAATTACTAGACAATTTAATAAATTGAATACATATGTATAATTATTCGGCCAAACTGCGTCTGCCTTTTGGCATACCAAAATAGCTTGCATGAACAATTTTATACATATTTTGTGATTCCAATTGAATTAAATCTACACAACAGAGGTTACTTTTGCAACATGTTGCTTCAACCAACTCAATCAAAATCACCTGACAACTTATTAAATTAAATGGGAAAAGTCTTAAATTTACAAGCACTACCCACAAAATGTAGACTGTGTTCCTTTATGATGTCCCTTCATAATCATAGGATTAACCGACATCCCTTAACGTGAGAATAAATTCTCACAATCAGATTAAAATTGGCATGAAAATATTCAAAAGCATGATAAAACAAATAATTGTAGAAACTTAATAACAATAAGCATAAACATCACAATCATACTATAACCAAATATTTAATTTCAAATAAAATTAAATCTTTATATACATACCAAAGAATTCATGCCACAATTGATTCACATATACTTAATGATTCTTTAAATAAAGAAACAAATAATTCTAGAATCATATTTTCCAAATTAAAAGGAAATAATTCTTTATCCTTTTATAAATCAACAAATATTTCTAGAATAAAAGATTTCTAAAACAAAATGAAACAAAACTTTATATTCTATAAATAAATAATTAATTATAGAATCTTTGTTTTTCAAAATTTAAAGAATCGTAACTTTAATTTTGTACATACCAAATTGGATTAAAATATTTTGAGATTCATCATTAATTGCTATTTAACAGCAATTGATCTCTTACGAAAAATATATATACTAACCAACTATATAAATATTTCTCAAAATAAACCTTAAGTACAAAACTAACGTGAATAAATTTTAATCAGGTAACTCAAATCAAACCCAAAAAACTTATTTTAAGCAATAAATCGTGTTTACAACAACCTTTTAAATAAGTCAAACCGAAAATTTGATTTGAAACATTTAATCCCCAAAATTAAATTAAATCCTTATTTTTAGCATTTGATCTTGAACTGAATAAAATCAACTTCTAAAACCATATCAAAATCCTTTTATAGTTTTCTACAATCGCCGAAACCATTATCCATAAAATAAATATCTTTATAGTTTCAGATTTCCAAAAGCAATTGAAAGAAATCAACTACAAATATACTATATGATATACTTTAAAGCCAAGTATTTCTGGTCAAACCAACCAATGACAAAAGAGCTAAATAAACGTTTTCACTAGAATCTGGATATATCATATAAAATAAATGGTCCTTAAATGTGGTCATCAACAAAGAAAAACAATTCTTTATGTTCCAGACAAACACAAATTTGATGAAAACAAATTAATATCCCCGAACTGGAGATAAATAGAAAACATTAGGATTGTACTCATTTGCCAAGATTTCTGATGTCTCAATAATTGCTCAAAATAGAAACGAATTGTTCTTGCATCAATTAATTATTCTGGCTGGATCCATCAAAAATCAAGTTTAAAGCAATCACATTTAGTATGACCTTATGGTGCAATTTGAATTGTAAAAAGTAATAAAATAATCCCAATCACACAAGATGGATATACTGCAGAAAAGCCACATACAAAGAACACAACAAGAACTAGAACACACACCGATACACACGTATAAATTGGATCCACATAAAAACTCAATTATATTTTATTCAGCAGAATCATGAAACGATATAACAAGGCAGTCATATTCATATAAACAAAGTAACATCAACCGAAAAACAACAATAAACTAAATATGACTGAAAAATGGTATTCTTAAGGATCAAACATGTCCTGCTCTGATATCACTTGTTGGAATTAAATCAATAAATATTAATCACATATACATGCTCTTTCATATTATGACATATACTTTAGTGCGGAAACAAAATAGTCGTATAAGCATGTATAAAGTTATAGGATCGACAAGATAATCTTTGGGAATACCTGGATCCATGAAGAAAAGCCTTTTGCAGTGATCCTGAAATAAAGAGATTTGGCGGCTTGTATGGTTTTTCCTCAACCGGTACCCTAATGCCTTGATTCTCTTCAGATGGGGAGAAGAGAGTGTTTGCTTACGTACGGTATATTGAGGACCATAGCCTATATATAGGGTGATGACCCATTAGGGTTCCCATTATCCCGAAATGGGTCATCATGACATCCACTCATATTGAGTCCATATCAAATTAATTAATTAATTAATTCCTAAATAGAAATCCAATTAGCCTTTTAACTTTATTTGATCACTTAATCAATTAGACTCTTAATTGATAAATAACTAATATAATTATATAAAAATATTTGCCCACATAATATTATTGGAATATCATAAAATATTCCAACAGTCCAAATTTGCTCCATTTCATATGTAGTTTGTCACAAATTGTTTTTTTGGTTCCTTTTTCTTTCTGGTGGGATCTTTATCTCATACTTATAAAGTTTGCATCAGAAAATAGCATGGCTCGCAATATTTTACATATGTATACGCACTTGGCTATATCTATGGTGGTGTAAGTCTTTATATGCTTTCGATATCACTATTTAACACTAAATACTAATTATCCATGTACTTATTTTCTGATTTATCCTTTGTGTTCAATAACAAATTGGTCTTGACAACAAAAAATAATTCATTTTATGAATGATAAAGGGTGGATTTTAGGTGTGGAAATATCTCATGAAAATATTTCAATGGGTTCTTCAAATACAGACAAGGAATTAAATAGTGAACCGGGTATTGAGATGGATTTTTTTTTATTCATTAAATGATTTTCTTGGTCTAATTATCTATTTTTTACGTAATCATTTTTATTTTTGTCTCATGGGATTATTTTTTATTTTCACCATAAAATTATTTATGTTTTGGTTAAGACCAATTTTTTATTCAATTTATATTTTAGTTCTTTCATATCCATTTCCACTACTTACATCTACCTTGGTTTCTCCATGATTTATTTTCCGTGGCGCTAATATCTTTTGACATCTATATCAACACCTCTGTCGACCATCCTCCTCCTCGCCCCATCCACTATCACCACGACCACCATCATTACCACCACCAGCTGGGAAAACGAAGACTCTGACGTCAATGAATTTTTTAGGACAAACTTTCTTAGTATGTGATAATGTATTGGTTCAGAGATAGTTGTCGTATGGGGGTTGGTAGGACACTTTCTGACACCACTTCATTCACCACATTCGACCTCAACATCATGTTTCTCATCTCGTTCACCGTCACTGTTGAGAAATCCGCAAGTGCACGATTTAATCGTAAGTAGTAAAAATATCATTCCTTAGGAATTGTGCTTTTATTCGAACAACAAAATAACATCGTCTGCTAGTTCTACAAGTATAGTAACATAATTTGGCAGGAGGGAGGGATTTTATCAAAATATTGGTTTCATAACGGAATTCAATGCAAAGATTCAAATACGAATATTAGAATCAGTAAAAACAATTGGATCACGTTGAATCCGTAATTTCCTTCACAATCAACAATGGAACAATCCTTAATCAACTCACTCTTATGCTCAAATGATTAACCTAAGTAGTGAATTTCACTCTCATGAACAATTATCCTCTCATCTAACAATAATTTCCTAATTTCTTAGACAAATTCATTATCACGCGAGGATTCAGCAATGTTAATCATATAATTGATACACATTAATCCTATAATTCTAAAGAACTAATGAGCATTCAACTGACCTAGATCTATCAATCAAGTCATATTCACATATTAGAAATGATCAATTCATTTCAACTTTAATGTGATCAGAATCAAAGAAGCATTAAAACACAAAGTCAATTGATTAAACATAAGAAAAAGTCATTAATAATTGAGATCCAATTACATCATATGAAGAAAATCACTTCATCTTCAAGATCCAACAAATGAAGAATTTAGCTACACATCATGGAAGAGTAGAAAGCAAGAGAAAAAGATCTAAAAACCATAATTCTCATTCAACTTCTTCAATCCTCAGTTCCTAGTACTAATTTCCAAGTTTGAACTCTTAAAATTTCGTTTATATGTGTTCCTTACCAAGAAGATCTGAACCTGGCTCCAAAAGTCTAATTTTCCTTTTATAGAGGAGCCAATCAGATCTGGAATGCACGTCAATCATGTGTGCCACGCGCCTATACGCTTCATGTCATGCGTGAATGCAGAGGCATATCAAGCAAAAATGCGTGTCACGCGGCCAGCGCCTTTCACCACACGTGGCACGCCTGATCTCCTGCGTTCAACGCCCCAATGCAGAGTTGATTAGTCCATCATTGTGCTGCACGCGAGTACTTAGCACTTTTTGGCTCCAATCTCTTCCCTTTTTTTGTACTACAAGTTAACTCCACTTTTCTGTCATTTCTTCAACATAACTAGACTAAAAACCTTTACATTAATTATCCTATTTTTTACTTGAAAGTACTCGGAAGACATGTAGTGACGACAAGTCATCAGTCACCACCACCACCACCACCACTGGCGGAATCATCTTCCTCCTCTTAAAATTATCACCCCCTCACAGTGGCTTGTACAAGACAGACTGCCTTGGGTTACCTTATTATCTATTTTTTTTCGATTATGCGCTATACTTTGAACTCATACATTCAAAAGAAAAATGAAAAAAGAGGAAGAAGCTTCGGTTGTTCCCTTTATTTATTCTTTTTTTTTTCTCATTTTTTATATGATTAATGAATTACAAATTATTTCTTTTCTTATGTTCCTCGTGAATGAGTGAACCTTAGTACCTTACCCTCTTTCTTGTCTAGGGATGTCAATGGAGATCTGTAAATGGGGATTTTCACGGGGATTGTCCCGTTTGGGATCTGAATTATGGAGAATTTTTCTTCGTGGGGTTGAGGATGGAGGAGAAAATCCCCCCGAAAGAAGTTTGTTACTCAATCCATGACCCGTTGACATCCCTATTCTTGTCTGTATTCATTCATGATTAGATAACTCACGAGTCACGACGGCTCGGGAGGGTCCTAAACGATCATTACCATTAACCCTGGTCATGATATCTACAATTTGACACATAAGGAAAAACATTCATCATTTTATATTTATGAAATAATTAATATTTTTAACATATCAAATATATCGGTTATCTAATAAATTTAAATGCTAAATATAAGCTTTATTCACATGCTAAAACAAGAATAATAGTATAATACAATCTAATTGACCATGAAATGGAACACTCTTCCCCTCCATTTTGAGATTAACACTAGACCATTTTGAGATTAACACTAGACCGGTGATTAAGAGAGCCAAACTATTTTTTTCACATGTGACCAATGATCAAGAATAACTCAAGATTCAGGGTTGCGAATTCGATCAATTATTTTTTTAAAAGGATCCTACTAATTGGTGGTAAAGTCCTTAAAACACTAGTTAAAGAAATAGAAAAAAAAAAAAAAAAAAATCATTGTATTAAAAATATCCGTTTTTACACTTTTAGAAAGTTAACTATACAACTTCCAAACATTTTTAGTATACTTAGCTAGCTTCTTTAACTAATGTCCAATAGCACTATTTGACATTTTTCTTAAACAAAATATATGAAACAAATAATGGTGTCAACCAAAATAAATAGTGGAGGAGATTTCTAATAAAATTGATAGAACAATTTTTTATTTCTTTTTGGTAGTGAAAGAGGGTCGAAGCCCAGACGGAACAACTTATTTAATAGACTTAAAAGTAAATAAAAAATGATTTAACTATTTCAAAAAAATTTAAAACAAAATTGATTAATGGTCACAATTTTTTTTAAAGTACTATTTAGTAAAAAAAAATTGAGTAAGAAAGAGAAAAATCTTATGTTGCATAATTTAATACTTACGTAATCACTCTTTCTTTTATTAGCATTGTTATTTAGTAAAAAAAAATTACACAAGAAATGTTGGCGCAGCAGGCTTGGCACTAGGCTCAGGATTCACCAAGAACGCGTCCAGAACTAGGCTCAATACTGGGCACGACGCGCGCGCAGGCAAGGTGCCTGGGTTACTGCACACAGTTGCAGTAACTTTGATCACAAGGAATCACACACACTATAGAAGAATGAACAATGAGAGATGAGAGAGAGAAAGAGAAAGTTTTTATTAATCACAATGGAATGAATGAATACACCCACAATCACAATCTCAATGCTTTATATACTTAGCTTGAGAGACAAGTAACTGCAAAAAAAACTAACTACTTTCTCCTAACTCTAACTCTAACTAACTCAAAAGTTAGTTACACATCACACACAACATTAATATGAGTTAACCACATCTAATACTCCACCTTAACTCATGTTTAACACTGATTCCATTCCCATTTGATCTCTGAGCTTTTCAAACACCTGGACTGTCACAGCCTTGGTAAGTAAGTCTGCAACTTGCTCCTCACTTCTGCAGTGCTCCAGAGAGAGGTTCCCACTATTAACTTGTTCTCTGAGATAATGGAACCTCATCTCAATGTGCTTGCTCCTTCCATGAGCAACTGGATTTTTTGCTAGGTTGATAGCTGACACATTATCAATTCTCAAAGTTACAGTTTCACACTTCTCTTGACTTATTTCTTCAAGTAAATTCTTCAACCAAGTAGCTTGACATGAGCTCAGAGAAGCTGCTATATACTCAGCTTCACAAGATGAAAGTGCAACCACAGGCTCCTTCTTAGAACTCCAAGACACAGGTGCTCCACCATAAAAGAACATGTATCCTGCTGTAGATTTTCTATCTACCAGATCACCACACCAATTTGAGTCTGTGTATCCAACCAAATTGCACTCAGCATTTCTATCCATAGCAGGGAATAGAATACCTAGCTCCTTAGTGCCTCTAATATACCTCAATATTCTCTTCACTGCATTCATATGTGATACTTTAGGCCTTTCCATAAATCTGCTTGCAACACCAACACTATAAGCAAGATCTGGCCTAGTATTACATAGGTACCTCAGTGAACCAATGATTTTCCTATAGAATGTAGGGTCAACATTCTTTTCTTCATCACCATTAGTAAGCTGCAGTCTTGGTTCTGCAGGTGTAGAGGCACTATTACACTTGTCCATATTAAATTTCTTCAGAATCTCACCTGCATACCTTGACTGGTGCATTAATATTCCATGCTTACCTCTTACAAACTCAATACCAAGAAAATAAGACAATTTGCCTAGGTCTGTCATTTCAAACTCCTTACTGAGTTGAATTTTGAACTCATTGATGTAGGCTTCATTACTCCCTGTTATCAACAAGTCATCAACATATAGACACAACACTATAATCCCTTTGACACTATCTTTCTTCACATATACACCATGTTCTGTGACACATTTCACAAATTCAATCTCCAGCAAAAACTTGTCTATTCTCTTGTTCCAAGCTCTAGGGGCTTGTTTCAATCCATAAAGAGCTTTGTTGAGTTTGTACACTTTTGATTCCTGATTCTTCACTATGAATCCAGGTGGCTGAGATACATACACTTCTTCCTCTATTGGCCCATTGAGAAATGCTGATTTTACATCCATTTGGTACATTTGCCAATTGTTTTGATTGGCAATAGCAGTTACAAGTCTGATTGTTTCCATTCTAGTGACTGGTGCAAAGACTTCACCAAAGTCAATGCCTTCTCTTTGAAGAAATCCCTTTGCTACAAGTCTAGCCTTGTACCTGGTTACTTCACCTTTTGAATTTAATTTCACCTTATAAACCCACTTCACATCTATTGATTTCTTCTTTTGTGGAAGATCAACCAGCTCCCAAGTGTTATTACTCTCTATTGACTTCAATTCCTCCTTCATGGCACCTATCCATTTCTCATCCCTGAGTGCACTATCAACATCAATTGGTTCTGATTCAGCTAGAAAAGCTAAATGAACCAACTCACCATCATCATTAACTTGATTATCACTAATCAACTCATGATTTTGAAGTCTGTGAGGTAATTGTGTTACTCTTGTTGATCTTCTAGGCTCAGCAGCTTCTGCTACTGCAGGAGTTGGAGCTTGTTGATTTTCTTCAAATTCTTCAAGCATTACACTTGTTGAACTTCTCTTCTCCTGACTGTGCCAATCCCATTCCTTTAACTCATCAATTATAACATCTCTACTGACCACTACAACTTTGTTAATAGGATCATAGAGTTTGTATCCTCCAGTTGAATGGTAACCAACTAAAATCATCACAGTAGCTTTATCATCAAGCTTTCTCCTTAGTTGGTCTGGTACATGTCTGTAAGCTATAGAACCAAACACTCTCAGGTGTTTCACACTAGGCTTGTTTCCTGACCAGCTTTCTTCAGGTGTAATTCCATTAAGTCTCTTTGTAGGACACATATTCAACACATAGGTAGCAGTTGACACTGCTTCACCCCATAACTCTTTTGGTAAATGCTTACCCTTCAGCATGCACCTTACCATGTTCATAATGGTCCTGTTTCTTCTTTCAGCACTCCCATTTTGTTGAGGAGTGTAAGGTGGAATCACATCATGCACAATCCCTTCATTGTCACAAAACTTAGCAAATGCAGTAGATACATACTCTCCACCACCATCAGTTCTCAAGGTTTTGAGTTTGCATCCACTTTGCCTCTCTACAGTCACTTTGAACTTCTTAAACACTTCAAGTACTTCACTCTTCTTACTAATCAGATAAGTCCACATTTTCCTACTAAAATCATCAATGAAACTGACAAAGTACTTGTTACCTCCAATGGAATCAACCTGCATTGGACCACACACATCAGAGTAGACCACTTCTAGTACACACTTTGACTTGCTAATTACATCTTTGCTGAAACTGTGCCTATGTTGTTTTGACTGCACACACTCTTCACAAATCTCATCTGGCACTTGTAGATTTGGTAAACCTGTGACTATGTTTTGCTTTTGCATTGTAGTGAGATCCTTGAAATTCAAGTGCCCCATTCTATAATGCCATAGCCACTCTTCTCTGCTAGCTGCAGTCATCAAACACTTGTGATTCAGGACATTCAATTTCACCTTGAATGTTCTATTCTTTGACATTGGTACCTTGAGTAATAAGTTACCTCTTGTGTCAAACACATTCAGTAACTTATCCTCCATTACAATCTTGTAATTCCTTTCTAGCAGTTGTCCCATACTCAACAAATTACACTTCAATCCAGGTATATACAATACACCAGATATCACTGCATGTTTACCATCTCTTCTTCTTATAGACACATTTCCAATTCCTCTCACTGTCATTGTGCTATCATCAGCAAATTTCACTTGATTGTTCTGAGTACTCTTCAAACTTATGAACCAATCTTTTCTTCCTGACATGTGTGTTGAACACCCAGTATCAAGATACCATTGTTCACTACCCTCAGCTTCTTCTCTTGTTGTCACCATTAACATAACTGACCCTTCATCATCATTGTTTCTAGCCAGTTTTGCTTCAGTTTCATTTGACCCTTCATTTGAATTACACTCATCTGCAAAATGACCATATTTCTGGCAATTATAGCATTGGATGTTTTTCTTATCAAACTTATAATTACCTCTTCCACCTCCACCTCTGCCACCTCTACCACTTCTTCCACCTCTTGCTCCTCTACCACTTCTTCCACCTCTACCTCCAATAGAGTTGGAATCTTGATTGTCTTTATCACTTGAATTCTGATTATTGCTCTAACCTTTGTTCCACTTTCCCTTTCCTTTCTTATCTTTTTGATTTTGAACAGCATTCAGAGCCACTTCTTTTGACTTTTCAGAATTCCTTTCATTCATTCTTTGTTCATGAGCCTCTAAAGATCCTTGCAGTTCATCAACTGTCATCTCTGAAGTATCTTTAGATTCTTCAATGGCTACAACTATGTTATCAAATCTTGGAGATAAAGATCTCAAGATCTTTTCAATCCTACTCTGACTTGAGATTGTTTCACCACAGCCTTTCATAGAATTAACCAATTTGGAAACTCTAGTAAAGTAATCACTTACAGTTTCTTTATCCTCCATTTGAAGCAATTCATATTGCCTTCTTAGTGTTTGTAGCCTCACTTTCTTCACCTTTTCTCCTCCACCATAAGCAGAAGCAAGAATATCCCAGGCTTGTTTTGAAGATTCACAGTCACTAACCTTCTCAAAGATATCTGCACTCACACTTTGATGAATGATGAATAATGCTTTGTAATCTCTTTTCTTCAATTCTCTATACACTACCTTCTCCTCCTCTGTTGCATTTGCTGTTAATGGTGTCACACCATTACTCACCATTTCCCACACATCTTGATAGCCAAACACCACCTTCATTTGCTTGCTCCATCTTTCATAGTTTTTGCTATCCAAGATTGGAAGATTGGCTGGGAATTGACCGTTACCAAAGGTTGCCATTGTTGTACTCTTCAAGGTTCAAGAACGGATTCAAGAACCAGGCTCTTGATGCCAAATGTTGGCGCAGCAGGCTTGGCACTAGGCTCAGGATTCACCAAGAACGCGTCCAGAACTAGGCTCAATACTGGGCACGACGCGCGCGCAGGCAAGGTGCCTGGGTTACTGCACACAGTTGCAGTAACTTTGATCACAAGGAATCACACACACTATAGAAGAATGAACAATGAGAGATGAGAGAGAGAAAGAGAAAGTTTTTATTAATCACAATGGAATGAATGAATACACCCACAATCACAATCTCAATGCTTTATATACTTAGCTTGAGAGACAAGTAACTGCAAAAAAAACTAACTACTTTCTCCTAACTCTAGCTCTAACTAACTCAAAAGTTAGTTACACATCACACACAACATTAATATGAGTTAACCACATCTAATAAGAAAGACAAAAATCAACACATGACAAAATCTTAAAAAATGATATCATTTAATCTCCTTAAATTTTCTTACCAAAAAACATTTCCCTTCTTTTATACATGGTCAGGCCAACAATGAATCTCACGAACCATAATAACTATAGAATGGTCATTGATCGACAAGAATGATCTAACAAACAAAAATTATTGTTCACAAAAAAAAATATATACTCTTTACCGTCTTAAATAATACATAATAAAATTTTAAAAAACTAATTATATTTAAAATCAAAAAAAATGCTTAACTTGTTAAGTTGAAACATTTATGATTAATTCCAAATATTAGACTATATGTTTACTTATTATGACTAAGAAAATCATACTCATTCTTTTTAAAAAAACAACCAAAGTTTAATGGAAAATGCTAAACAGTGCACCCGGTGTACTAGTTAAGTATACTAAAAAAAGAAATAAAAAAATAAAGTTAATGCTAAAAAGTTAACTTTTTACATTAAATGCACAAATTCCAAAAAAATATTTCTATATTAATATGCTTAACTAGTGCATTGCATCGGGTGCACTGTTTAACATTTTCCTTTTAATTATTACTACTTACTTTGAAATTAACAAGCTATCTTTTTCAATTTTGATAAGTTGAGAACAAAGTCCACCTACCTATATTTCTAGAAAGGTTTCTATATGGCGTGAATTGCTCCATTTCCAGCACACAACAGCAAACATTTTTTATTTTTTAATTAAGGCAGCCTCTCAAAGACTTGACTCAACCAATTCCCACTAGAAGAACAAGATCATCCATTCGTGGGATTCATTGGTTTCAATATTCAACTCAACAGGAGAATTATTTGAAAATATTCCAATCATATCTATTTAATATTTTATAACTTTTTATCTTAACGCAACTATATTATTTATTTCTCCAATTATTCATTAACTTATCTGTTCCCACTTCATATAAAAACGACAAAAGTATATATCACCAACGCAATTTTGAGTATCTAATAAATTAATTGTGTGGACTATTTAATTAATATTCCGGTTCTAGCTAGGGTCTACATATCCTTAACCAACCATACGTGCCTTTAGGGAATTGGCTTCAATTTTCTCAAGTCAATGGAAAAAGACTCTTGTAATAATTCATTTGCTTTATATTTTTCTCTTGACCATCTCGTTTTCATGAAAACAATTTTGGGTCTTGCTAACTAGAAGCAACTTTACATTAAAATTATTAAAATTTTGACTTTTAAAAAGTTAAATGCATATTTTTCAATAATATTTTTCTAATTTTGTTATCTTAACTAGCCCTTGAAGTTAGCATTTGCCACAATTTTTTATAATTTAAAATTTTATTAACAGATAAATAAAGTCTCATTTATAAAAAAAATGTTTTGGTGGTTCTTCCAAATTTCTCAGTTTATTATCCTAAGCATGAACTTACAATAATGTGGCATTATATATTGGAGTATTTTATGATATTTCAATAATATTATATGGGTAATTAATATTTTATATAATTATATTAGTTATTTATTAATTAGGAGTTTTAATTGATTAAGTGATTAAATAAAATTAAAAAAATTAATTGGATTTCTATTTAGAATTAATTATTTAATTAATTGATATGAACTCAATATGAATGGATGTTAGGATGACCCATTTCGGGATAATGGGAACCCTGATGGCCATCACATTATATATAAGCTATATGGTCTCCAATATACCAAACACACCGCATATCACTTATATATAAGCTATATGGTCTCCAATATACCAAACACACCGCATATCGCCTATTCTCCTCGTCTGAAGAGTGCTTAAGACATAAGGAGTCTCGGTTGAGGAAGAACCATACAACCCGTCAATCTTCTGTTTCAGGATCATTGCTAAAGACTTTTTCTCCATGAATCTATATATTCCTAAAGATCATCTTATCGATTCTATAACTTTATACATGCTTATATGACTATTTGATTTCCGCACTAAAGTATATGTCATAATATGAAAGAGTATGTATATGTGGTAATTGTTATTAGGTTCTTGTTCGTGTTGTTTTGTACTTTTTTTAAATCTTTTTGTTGTGAATTTTTTTGTGTTATTATTGTTAGGTACAACTTGTGTTTAACTTGTTTTTAATATAATTATTTGGCTTCTTAGAAAAAATTGCTATTTGTGCCAAAAAAAAAACTTGCTATTTAGTTCTCATACATACTCTTGCATATTACTAGTGACGAATTTTAATGAACATAAATCTTTGACGAAAATGAATATAAGAAAGTAACTTTTTTAGATAGACAAAATTATAATAATTATTGAAAATTCTTATACACATGTAAAAGAGTTGGAATTCAAATTTCAGTCACGATATCTAACCTAACAATTTGAGCATTTTAACCAATTGAGTTAGAATTTATAAAATAAATTAACTTGATTAGAGTGGAAATGAACAAAAGGTAAAAGCGAGTTCAGCAAATTAATAACGTTTAGGGTAAATAGACCTTTCGCCCCCTGCAATATAGGCGGGATTTGTAATACCCCCTAAAAGAAAAAAATTCAGGATTCCCACCTTGCAAATTTTTTTTTATTTGCCTTCGTCCCCTATGTGCACACCATGGCAGCTGACTGAATGGAATCTCCACGTAGCACCACCAAATAGTGCCACGTGGAAATTAATAAAATTAAAAACTAAATTAAAATCCACATAATTTCAAATAAAAAAATATTGTTTTTTAAAAAATCTGAGTTATATTTAAATATTTTATGTATTTAGGGTTCATTCTTTCATTCTCTATCTTGGTTTCTCTCTCACATATTCATCATTCAAGCCAATAACACCATCGGTGTTCATACAATTTTCCAGATTCCGGTAAGTCTCCGGTGGTGTGCGGCGGCCGGCACGGCGGCGCCACCACCGGAGTAAAAAAAAAAAACTTTTTAAGAATCTTTTTCCGAATCCTTTTCTCGTCTGGATTTCGAAAATCAAATTAGTTTTTGAAAAAAACAACCACTAATTCCTAGATCTAAATTTTTATTTTCGAAAAAAAATAAAAGTGTAAAGATCTAAATCATTTCCTTTCTGTTGCTTCGATTTCGGATTTTTCTTTTGTTTCTTGTTTCTGATTTCGGTTGGGTTGTGAACGGGTGAGTGTTTGGAGATGGATTGGTTTTGAATTTTTGTATGTGTTTGATTGAATTCGTATGGGTTTATTTGTTTTGTTGGCCGATATTTTGGTTCTCTGTATACTTTGGTTCTAATTTTGGTTTTTTGTTGGAATATGGGTTTTTATTTGATTGATATATTTGTGTTGTTGGTTCTCTGTTATATTGTTTTGATGTTGAGAAAGAATTTTTTTGGGGCTCAATTGTTTTTTCTGATGTATGTGTATTGATTCTAGTGAAAGTGTGAAAAGAAGAATGTTGAACAAATCGCATTGTTGAATGAACAAATCGTGAATCTGTGAAAAGATGAACAAATCAAAGAATGTGGAAAATAAGTGAGTAAATGTGCACACTATGAAGCTTCCTTCTCTGGACTAGAGTCCTTTGGATGACTCAAGAAGAGGAATAAACAAAACCATGTCACTTTAACCGATCGTTAGTTGGTTCAGTGGTGATTGGCGCTGAACTTGGTAGGGAGGACCACGGTTCGATCCCCCGCAACTGCGATCGGAAGGGGGCTGGAACCACTTGATACCAGAACTGACCCCCGAACCAGATTCAACTGGTGGTGAAAACTAAAAAAAAAAAAAAAACATGTCACTTTCTAAATTTTAGAAAACAAGAGGTTGGTTCCTGTGTGTTTGTTTTTTTCTTTTATTTTTAATTTAATTTTAAAAATAATTATAATTAAAATCATAAAACACATGTTATTTAACAAAAAATAAAGTTAAATAAAAGAAATTGTGATGTGGCATTTAATTATGTGGATTTTTTTAATTTTTTTTATTAGGCTAATATCCACGTGGCACAATCTGGTGGCGCCACGTGGAGATTCCATCCACGTCAGGTGTCATGTGTTGGGCAAGGGGGTAAGGCAAATTAAAAAAATTTTGCAAGGTGGGAAATGCCAAATTTTTTTTTTTACAGGAGATATTGCAAATGTCGCCTATATTGCAGAGGGTAAAGGCCTATTTACCCTAACGTTTAAGACGTGGCAAGGGACCACAATTTTTCGTTGATAATTTGCAAACCCTTTGATTCAAAATTTCAATGTCTAGTTGGTGAAGAACACCGACAAAGTTTGCAAAAAAAACAAAATTGTTGAGATTATTTATTTGTCAGCTTGAAATAGACTCTATAATATAAAATGGCTTTTCAACCTATTAGTCCTTGATTCATATATAGCTTTCTATTGTTGTATCTAAGCCAATTTCACATCCAAACCCGTGACCATTTCATAATGCAACAATTCTTCTAACTTTGAAATTATAATTCAGTATAGCTTTTGAGGTGAACTCATATCAATTCATATAAGTAAGCTTTTTCTTCATCTTATTACATTATTATATAATAAGATCTTTATTTCAAGTTTCTTAGAATTGTTCTATGATACTATATATCAGCTATGTGAAATTCAAATGACAAAAAACTGATTAACTTTTGCTTCTGAATTTTCTTCTAGGATGAGTTCTCACATGGAGATTTCATCAATCAGAGGGTTACCTGAATTGGTAAGATTTTTATTTCTTTTAAACACCTTAAACTTATGGTTTTAAATTTCGATATGCAACAACAATATAACAGATTTTAAGGTCTCTGCAACGTCCACACAATTGTAATTTTGACCGCATCAACTAGATTTTGTCGCAATATAAAGGCTTCTAGTGCAACTCGAACCCCGATTTAAAACCATGCTTACACCTATTTCTTTGAACAAAATTGAATAAATTTAGATTGTTGATAATTTATTATGTCGACATTTGACTAAATATATTTGATGAAATTTCTTTGAACCTAACTTCTAATAGTTTTGTGCTAGCTAGGACTAATTAAGAGTCTAACGTTTTCTCATTATGCAGGGATTAATAGAGGATCCTAACTTTCTCCATCACTGGAATAATCACCTAAATTCAATTGATAGCAATAACTTAACTGCTTCTGCTTTTGGAGATGCTTTACAAAAACATATTTTGTCAAATAATCCAAATTTCAACAACAAAACATGCATGGAAACTTCACCTACCGGAAGCGAAAGACCAATGAAACAGCTTAAAAATAACAGCTGGAATTACAACAATAGTCCACAAACATCAGAGACACAATATGCTAATTCTTGCTCCAATAATCTTCTTTCATTTGCTGATTCGAATTACGAAAATCAATTGGGACTATTGAAGCCTAAGTCCGAGATGGTTTGTCCTAAAATCGATAACAATAGTACTCTTGCAAACATGTTTGGGAATCAAAACCATGTCTTTAAAGCTTTTCAAGAGACGAAAGATATTGAGACTCGTCCTAGTAAACTTTCTCAAGCTCGTGATCACATAGTAGCTGAAAGGAAGCGCCGCGAGAAGCTAAGCCAGCGGTTCATTGCTCTGTCTGCTCTTGTTCCAAACCTAAAGAAGGTACCAAATAATGGTTATGTTAGTTATCAGGGTTTGAACTCTGGGCGCGATTTTTTTTTTTTAATTCGTAAAATTGATTAACCTAACATTAGATATATACATAGGTCTCACTTTTCAATATTTATTGCATATAGATGGACAAAGCTTCTGTTCTTGGAGAAGCTATAAGGTACTTGAAGCAAATGGAAGAGAAAGTGAGTGTTCTTGAGGAGGAAAAGAAAAGGAAGAAAAGTGTTGAATCTGTTGTAATAGTCAAGAAATCTCAACTTTCTGATAATGATGTTGAAGACTCTTCTGATAATACTACATATGATGAGACATTACCTGAAATTGAAGCAAGATTTTGTGATAGAAGTGTTCTCATAAGACTACACTGTCTTAAGAGTCAAGGAGTTATAGAGAAAACAATAAGTGAAATTGAGAAACTTCATCTAAAAGTTATCAATAGCAATGCCTTAACATTTGGAAATTTCACCCTTGATATAACCATTATTGCTCAGGTAATTTCACTACATACTAGTGTTATATACATTGATTTAAATTTCATTTATAAGAGTAACGAAAAAATAGTTCAGAAAATTCAAAACTATATGTTGATAATACAAATTCAATACACACACTATGTTGCATATGCATAATTATATAAAGTTTATTTTTTTAAGACACGTTTAGTGTAAAAAGTTTTACAATGTTAGCAAATAATAACCACGTGATTAAAATCAAATTAATATTTTTAATAATCTGACGATTATGATTAATTGATAATGATTAACTGATAATGTAAAAATAATTAGGCTAATAATGTATATGAATTAAGTCCTAATTTTATTTGAAAATGGGAAATATTTTTATAATTTGCAGATGGATGTGGGATTTTGCATGACACTGAAGGATCTTGTGAGAAAGCTACGGTCAGCATATTCATCTTTCATGTGAACAAGTTCACTATTACAATCAAATCATAAAGCAGTTAAATTTGAAGCTCTTCATCAATAAAAATCATGTTTGCAAGGATTGTGTTGTCATTTCCAAAAAATGTTTGCTCTAGAGGTTCATTTTGCAGAAGGGTTTTTTAGTCATATTTTCATTTTTTGCATGGTCAACTCGTTGACCATGTTATTATCATGTACCCTTTTGTTTCAAGAATGTAGAGCATTCTTTCCTTTCCTTTTTTTTGGGTAGAATTGAAGGTTTCAATTAGATCCATTTATGTTTATTTCTTACATAAATATTTTGACAAAACATGTCTTTGTTGTGTAACCTTTTTACTTATTCTATAAGTGCTCTTTAATTAGTTTCTTAAATTTTAGTTGGATCAACATCTATGTTTATGATTGATAGTAATGAATCCATTATTTATATTATCTTTTCCTTATTTTATTTCTAGTCTTCTTTTTTATTTCTAGTCTTCTTTTGATAATTAACATAATATATATATATATATATATATATATTATTACTATAAACAAATAATTAACATAAAATTGATCTTCTCACTTTTGTATGTGAACACTAATTTTTGGACAGGAACTATTACTTTTGTGGACCATGATCAAAGGAACATTATTGGTATAAAAGCCAACTACTTATAAATTAATTTTATAGGTAAAACATGTCTTTTAAAATATTATATTCTCCTTTCTTTTGGAGAATATATATTTATAAGACTTAACTCAATTGATAATACTTATATTGCTAGGGTGAACTGTTGGACATATACACTGGAATTCGAATATGAAATTTTGTATTTATTGTGTGAGTTTCATGCGATGTTTGTCATTTTATCCGCAAATTAAAAAAATTTATGACCCTCTCCAAGATTGTTTTCCATTTGTTCTGTTGCTCCCCTGAACTTGGGGGCAAATAAATTATTGGTAACAATGTTTGTTATAACACGAATAAAATGATGAGGGATTGACAATATTTAACACTTTAATGTCATCATCCAATTACATATATAGAGCATATAAAATTAACAACTGGCCATATAGACATAGAAAAATTAAAAGTGTTGTCTTAATCAGATATCCTATCGAATATCTTATACTTTTAGCAATGTACATATATTAGTTGTCAATATTTCTTTATAATAATCTTAGTCCCCACTAAAGATTGTGATCTTATTGTGATTAATATATTTCTATGTAATATGATGACTAAATAGTTTGCCTGATCACTTAGGTCATTGAAGCTTATAGTTTTTTGTTCATGACCTCATTCTATTTTTATAAGTAAATTTGAACATAGATGTTATAATTTGAAAAAATAAAATTCTCTCTCTCTCTCTCTCTCTCTCTCTCTCTCTCTCTCTCTCTCACTATTAAGTTTACATGTGATTCGACACATTTTTCCTATATCGACTTAAACATATTCACTTAAACATTTTTCCTATATCCACTTAAACAATTAATTTTAGGGTCACCATAAGGTAAAATGAACCCCCTCGGCATCAACAACTTCTGACTTCATAGCCAAGTGAGATTGAATTGCCTATATGTGTTATAGACCTAAAATGAAAGAGAGTCACATATTCCAACTCCGATGCCTTCAGGTTGCACAAACCCCAACGTGAACCGTCGTACCGGTCACAAAGGATGAGATGGACTTGTGAAGCCTCACGAGGTATCTTCACATCAACCATAGTTCTCTCTTTCCCTTGAATATTCCAACTTTTAACGGATGTGCATGTGCCACATGAGTCTCGAAAAACTTCTTGTGGTCAACTATTAAGCATGGATGGTTGAATTTCAAAGAAATGAACTTGAGCATTAGCAATCCACATGAGTTCTTCATTGCTCCGAACAACTTGGAAAAAATTCAAATCATAGCACCGGCGATATGGAAAACACGCAATCGTCGAGAATACAGATTTCACAGTGGTAGGGTATGAAATATTGATTTCAATTTCATAAAATAGAACTGTTGTTTTGAAACTATTTTTTAGAACAAAATGGGTGAATTGTTCTGATTTACACAAAACACAGGGTATGAAATCAACACTCTCGAGTCTCAACAACAATAATAAAATAGAATGATATAAATGTAAATTGGATACAAATTCAAAAAAAAGGAAAAACCGCACACAACAAAGCATAAATCAGCATATAAAGCGATACAAATTTTTTTTTGGCTGAATGTTTTAATATATCCATTTTACCTTTTTAAAAAACCGTACCAACCGTAAAATATACTTTACCCATTTTATAAAATAGAAGGATTGATTAAACCATGTAAACACGATGCAGATTCCAAGATTCGAGCATTCAACATCATTATATTCGAGTTCACGGTTAACCGCTTGAATCATGTTTCCCTCGTAAACCATGTTAAAACGATCCAGATTCAAAGAGTCAACGTACCAGGGTCTAGTGCAAGATAATCGGAGATTGTAAAAGAAATAAAATTGAATAGATTGATGTTATCTGAAGTCGACCTTATTCCATCTATTTTGTTGGGTCTTCTCGCGATTCTCGCCAATCTCATACCATCGTGGAATTCCAATAAAAATCTCATGCAATCCTTCTCTTTCATACCTACTCCGATCAACTCCATCGGTTTCACCTCCATTGGAAAGAAAAAAAAAAATCGCCGAAACTAGCATATAGTGATGGTTGGACGAGAGGTTAGTAGAGATTGTTATTTTATTTTAGGTTTAATTTAACATTTGATCCTTTGTTTATTTTATGTTTTAATTTGGTCTCTTGTGTTTTAAAAGTTTCAATTTGGTTCCTTATGTAACAAATAAGTTATGTTTCCACTGTTTGCATAAGTTGGTCCTTTCTATTATTTTTGTTATTAACATTGTTTAATTTGAATATGTGTCCAAGTGTCCACGTGTTTGTCCACGTATACAAACCGTTTGTTACATGTGACAAAACTGACAGAAAGACCCAAATTGAAACATAAAATAAATATATAAGGGACTAAATTAAAACTTGTAAAACATAAATGATCAAATTAAAACCTAAATTAAATATAAAGGACTAAATGTTGAATTAAGCCTTGAATTTTTTATTGCCCTTTTTACATCTCCACAAAAGAAAGACCATGAATTGGTGTTTGAGGTGTTTTTGATGATGATAATCATGAATTTTATTTTATTTTGTTACAGAATTTTTTTTAATAAATGATTAATTGTTTAGTTAATGATTTTAATAATTAAAAATATATTTGAAAAATAATAAGTATTATTAAATTTAACAAACTATTAATCACATAGATATTAAATTGGTCCACTTAGGCATGCCACATCGTTAGTCACAAAGTTATGTTAGCAAGTTTGACTCCAAAATAGGATACGAGACCAAAACTAAGGAAAAAATAAAGTTGGGACCAAAAAGTTGATTTTTTAAATAGCAAAGATTAAAACTTAATTTTTTTTTTATAACATAGAAACTAAAAAATATATTTAAGCCTTATTTCAAACATGTTGTACAATAATAATAAAAATAATTGTACATGATTCATACCTTTTCATTTAGTTTCATGAACTAGATTCAAAGAAATTTTGGAGTTCGGATACTAGAGTGAGTGCGTGAGATATAACTGTGTAAGAAACTCAAGTTTTAAGCGGTAGTTTCTCTTCTTGCATCCTTACATTATGATCCTTAATTCCATCATATAAAGTCTAATTAAGATTTATAGAATAACAAAATTATGGTTTATCCTTGGAAGAAAAATAATTTTTACTTCAGTAATCGCCACTAACTTAAAATGTTTAAATAATATCACTTGCATTTGTTTCTTAATATGTGTCAAATTAAACTGCTTGGACCAACAAACTTGTTTAACTATTAGCTTTGTTTTCCATTTCCATTGGAATCTGCATTAGCATAAGATAGAGATTGAAGTTCCCCAGAATGAGAAGACCTTTTTGACTTATATTGCTTAGGAGAAGCTCTATAATATTCTTCAGAACTACTTGTCGAATACATCGATGATGATGATGTTGGTAGTCCTTGAATTTTCGGTAGTGGCAGAGCAGTTGTTTCGGCGGCTTCCATTGGCAGCTCATCCAAATCCTGCATCGACAAAATACAGTCATCAAAGAGTGAAAATTTTGAATAAGACGTTTTAAGCTAAAGTACTATTATGATTTTTCCACCTTAAATGCTTTCTGATAAGCTTCGAGAAGTTCGCTACAACGCTTTCTTTTCAATGCTATATCATCAGGTTCTTGGAACATCTCTTCATACAAGTTATCTCTGGTTTTTTTAGTGTAACATAAAAAGTACAATCAGAAGCAAGAAACTTTAGAGAAACTTATATACACATCAAAATGAATTGACAAGCCATAACCACTATATTTTACCTATATAGATTTTGAATGAAGACAGTGTGTAGCTCTCTCTTGGTCTTGTTTACCTGGTATGGTTCGGTAAAAGACAGTCGTAAGGATTTTTACGGAATGCATGAAGAAAATTGAAGCATGATACAAATTACTTTAGATCTATAATTGCAATTGTTTGTAATTTTGTAGGATTTAAAAGAAGAATATTAATTAATTACCAAGAAGTGCATAATTGCTTTGGGGACAAGATCCTCGACGTTTTTCCTGACAATGTCAAAGTATGATTTCAAAAGCAGCTTTGTTACGGTAATGTTAACCGCTTCCGTCTCTGAATTACAATCAGATGGCCTCAAGATAGGAGGTGGCTACAAAAACAACACGTATATGAAAACTTATAGTTATACCTAAAAATATAACGATGAATATGATGTGTCGCAAGATATAAACCTCTGTCAAATGGATCATAGAGAATGATTGCTCCACAGAATCCAAGCTATGAAATGGTTCAGCAAATTGTTTACTAGCTACATTCTCCTTCGCAGACTTATCACCTCCACCAAAAATCGAAGAGATACCCCAACTTGATCCACCGGTGTTTCCTAAAAGACCGTCACGCACTGAAAAATGTGAATATCTCGATAAAAACGATAATGATATTTGCCGATACATAAAAATCACTTGACTGAAGGTTAAGACAACCAAAAAACAATCAATTGAAAAGAAACATTAAATAGAAGAAATAACTACCAGAAGCTGCAGTTTTTTCGGCGTCTGATACAGCACGAACAGCCTGTTGTTTTTTATTAATACCATAATAGAAGAGATAAGAATGACATAAAAATTTAGGATAAACTTACTTTGATTCCCCACAAATAAAAATATGAATAAAACTTTAAGTTCATTAAACAGTATATAATTACAAACCGGATCAGCAACTACTCCGTTAGCTTGTCTTGCAAGAATAGACCGAGACTTCACACTTCGTTCAGAAGCAGATCCCTTATTAGATTCCAGAACATCCTATTTGATATCGATTTGAAAACAAAAGAAAGGCAAGAACGACGAATTACTTTTTATGTCTCAAAGCATAGAGCATATTTGGAATTAGAGACAGGAATACCTTTGGCCTAGAAACTGATAAGACAGCCGTAGAAGATTTGGTCAGTTGCATTGCAATTTCATTTGCCATACTTCCACCAATAAAATTCGGGTGTGAAGTATTTATGTAATCCATCTGCAGAATTGAATGGTTCAAACTTTAAATAATAAACTTTATGTAGTCTCGCATAACATTAAATAGAGACAAGGCCTAACATGAGTTTATAAAGAGTGTCAGTGTGTCACCTCTCACCTTACAATCAGTTTTTGTGACGATCGGTTAGGTATAATACAAAAAAACAAATAGGACTATGTTTATACCTCAAACAATTTATGAGCATACCTCCATATTCATGATATCTGTAATTGTTTTCTGTAATGGTTCAAGGCATTCCCGTAAAAAGTTTCCTATAACTTCACTCATGCGCTTCCGTAAGAAAGGGAACTGCTGCAGTTCACTCACCACACAGTGATGGCTCGCCTGAAGATAAGGAAATTTAGTTAGGAGCATACTTGGTGAGGTGAGACGGTAAAAATGGAAAACCTTAAAGCCGTGTCCCTACCTTTATTAATTCATCATATATAATCCTGGCACACTGAAGACTTGGATCCAATAGACGAGATATTTGTCTCCGGACAAGGATTTCAAACGGTACCTATTGCAAATAGAAAAAATGTTCAAGAGTAGGAATTGTTTTAACATGTTTGATACAATATATGAATTTAAATCCACAAAAATTAGGTAATTATTTACAAATATTAACTGAGGAATTTTCAAAATTTAAATATCTATTTAAAACGAGTAGCGAGACTCACTTCTGGTAAAAACAATGACGATTTTGGCCCAGATGCATTTTGTATGGCAGTCCGAATATCATCATCAGTCAAGCCTTCACATGGATCTATCTCCTTCAAGATAGTGTCGAGTTACAAATGCGTCAATTATTGTTTAGTTTTTTCTATTTATACTTTAAGCATGACATAAGAGTAAGTAAAATTTTAACAATACTGTTACATCATATGTAAATACAGCATTATATACCTCTAAACTCTTGACAAAGATGGATTGAAAAATATAATGAATTCGTGCCCCGCCGGATAACTCAGATGTAGACATCTCCTTATTCTTTCCCTCAACCATGGAGGAGAATGCTGTTTTCAGAAAGAAAGAAAGAAAATGGATATAGCAGTTACTGAATTAGGAAAGGTACCGTCACAATATTTTGAAACCAGAATGTAGGGATAGATACCTTCACAATATTTTGAAAGAATATTCAGGATAAGAAGATCCTGGCTAGCCTATTGAGGATCAACAATTACAAGTTATATATTAAATGAGACAAAAAATCTAGCAGAAACATAAAACATGATATTTAATTAAATAAGGAGAATGATTATACAGTAAATTTAACTAATAATTAGTTAGCAAGTCATAGGGACATATTCAAAACAGATTCTAGTATTAAGTAACACATGCCTTGGACTCGTTGATATGTCCGTAGCTTTGATGTTCCTTTGCAACATAAATTAAATTAGTGCTTATTTGTGCTCTCAGCCCAGGTAGCACAGCTTTAATATGTTGTGCTAGAATCTGCAAAGTGATGAACAGGAAATTATACACGGCATGCATAAGTTCAGAAACTACCGGATTCAAAACGGTGTACTCCTTTACAAAATTTGAATAAATTTAGTTTTTGTTTACTGTATATTTTCAAGAATCATTTTAACAATTTTCCATCTCCAATATTGATATGGCATTTTGTCTGAGACAGTTATAACTTAGCCATATATTCCGATACAGTTCTTTCTTTTATGACACCAAAATAAAACACCTCATTAATCTCAAAGTTTTAAAGGATGATACAAATTATTGAAAGCAAAAATACAGGGATTTAATTCATTCTACCTGGTTTAACTTCTTTGCTAGTTGAGGTATACCACAACTATCTGCTATACCGCTGTATACCTATGAATAGCAAATGGATAAACACATCGTTATAGATTATATATAAGTCAAAAGTCTTGATACAACTACGCATATGAGTTTCCTTACAGGACGACTGCGGAAAAAATTCTCTTCAGCAACAAGAGCATCCTTTATGCTCCGATTCATGTGAATGTCCTAATTTTATGAAACAAGAGAAACCATATTTCAGTATAACACATTGACTTGCAAGCTATTCAAGCAATTCACACGTTTATTTATTAGATTATATGCGACAGTTAATTTAGTCAAAGTCGGAGGGGAATAACTCTTCATCACATTAGGATAATATCATTACCTCCTGACTACGATTTACGATGCCGACATAGCCAAGTCGGAGGGGAATAACTTTTCCTAGTAATAGATTACGGGCATCGGTACCTCTGTCCATGATATCCAACTACATAGTTAAAAAATGTGCCTAACACTGTCAGAAACTTAGAATGACTGACTCAACAGTATTTAACAAAATCAACTAAGATACACATAATATAATGTTAGAAGAGAAGAGTATACTGAACCTTTGTGATTACACCGATCGTTCTTTTACCTGCATCATATATATGACCATTTAAAACCAATTAAAGAAATGCAAAAAATATTCAAAGCTTTTTGTATATGGAAGCAAAAGCATACCCTCAGGATCAGCCATCCCTGCCATCTGGAGAGCATCAGAATTAGCCAAATCTGAATTTGCCGGTGTGACAGCTAGAATAAGACATGATGGCTCTTTGATATATGTCATGATCATTGTTCTGATCCGGGCTTCAATATCAGAAGGCTGATCACCAACAGGAACCTTTGTAATTCCCGGGAGATCTACAAGTGTCATGTCCACAACATTTGGTGAAACGATCTTCAAACGAATCTGCCTGCCTGAGACACCCTTATTGTCTCCCGTTTCCCTATCAGTTTCAGCCTGTAGAAAGAAAATAGCGATGTACAAACCAACAATGAGATAGGAGAATATCAGAAGAATAAAATGACAGTTAGCGTATATGAGAACCCTATCCTCTCCTTACTAATCAAGGCTTCAAAACTACCCTCTTCTCTCCGACCAACTACTCTCTATATAGCTTCGGCATATCTAACTGATAACTGTTATTTAAGGAGCTGTAGTCCCCTGCTTATCTCTTTAGACTTTACTCACCTAGCGCGACCTTCTTAACTATTAACTTGCTATCACAAAACTTTATCAAACAAGCGTGGGCAAGGTTATAAACTTGATGATCGACAACTACCATCTTAACATGCACATAACTTTGACTGAATAAATAATCTGGAGAATTAGCCTTCTCTAAGGTTATGAACTAAATTATCACTTCTTACTCATCCATGAAGATAAGAAAACATTAGATGTCAGTGGGAGGCATTTGAGGAGGGCACGAAGACAGATACTATTTGAGGTAAGAAATTACTTCAAGCCGGCTAAAATTCCTAAGAATTCAAATATTTCCACTTCATATATAGTCTACAAGTTTGCTCATTAAGCGAAACATCTCATTCTTTTTCCTTATTCCTTCTGTTAGACAGATCAAAGGTTGAAAACAAATAAAAAATTGTCCCAAATATGGAAAGTATGAGATTGACACTGAAGGTAGAAAATCACTAAACTGTAAATAGGTTCATAAATTTACCTCAAGTCGCTTCTAAAGGCTATTTTCAATTGGTCCATAAAAGTTCTTATAATTATATGATTTTGGAATTTCAAATATTTTGCCTCTTACTATTTTTAATTATATCTTTTAACATCCAATGAACCAAATTCTTGCTAGTTAATTAGAATCCTAAACTAGAGTCTAAAGAGAAACATACTGGTATGAACAACAATTACTCGTCATACGTGTATCCTGTGTCAGACACACATCGGTGTCAAACATGGCACCGACACTTATGATTACATTGAGTTATGTCGTCTTTTCACATTATTATGGGTGTCGACGTGTCGGTGTCCGTCCATGTTGTGGCTGGTGAGTCTAGAGGGAAACATACCAATTAATTAGTATGAACCACAGACACTCCCCGTATCCAGTGTCGGACACGCGTCAGTGTTAACACCGACACACTTATGATTATACTGAATTAGGTCATTGTTTTAAATTATTATCGGTGTCCACATGTCAGTGCCTGGTGTCCGTGTTTCAAGCAACTAAAGATTTTACACATTCATGAAACAATGATTACCTGAATTTCCCTACGAATATCATAGAAATCGTAAAACCTATGGCCAGCCAAATGAAGAAACTCGCCGAATTCATCGGACGGTTGAGAACTCCGGACTAGTTGAAGAACTAGTGGTCGGCGGGTACATATTTCATTACCGCGGGGAAGAAAGTCACGGCCGACGAGAGCTTCAAGGACACTAGACTTACCACTACTCTGACTGCCTACAACCGCCACTTGTGGTAGATTAATAGTGGACTGGCTTCCCACGCGGGAGAAAATATCTTGAAGACGGTTGACCAAAGAAATCACACCAGAACCAAGAGGAACAGGAGCAGAGGAAGAAGAAGGATATGTCACGGTGCTGTCAACCATGATTGGATTGGTGATGGAAGTGTAAACCTAGTTGCTTAGTTGTGTTGTGTGGAGATACCAAAAACTATATTAATTGGAGAAGATATCCAATCATGGATTGTGTACGGATTTCAGGAGGAGATTATATATCCACACTTTACTATTTAATTGGAGATTTTTTTTTATTTATTTTGATATGAATTGATTATATGCTAATCACAGTTCACAACGTTTTCTTGCTCCATAAGTAAGGTGCCTATTCTTGGTCCACAAGTTAGGTTCGTATAATACATGGTGGCTTGGCTTCTAAGGTGAGGCGGCAGCCCACAGTGGAAAATCAGCATCCTAACCTCCATTAAACACGCAGCGCTGTGCAGCATGTCGGCGGTCCGACTCCGATGCACAACACCGCCGTAAAATAAAAATCTACTATTAATATTTATATATTATGAAAGATAAGTTCCATTGTAAAAAATAGGATTAATAGGTTCTTATCCCTGCTAAGTGGGCGTGTTTTGTTAGCCTTGCTAAAAATGTCTTGAAGATTCCCCGCAAAGTAAATTTTTTTTTATTTTCCCCTTGAATGCACTTTTTAAATCGGTTATTTTGTTTAACAGATGTAAAAAATGCAATTTTTTAAATCGGTTTTTCTATTCAACCGATTTAAAAAGTGCAAATTCCTTGTACCTAAAGGAGGACAAGGGGGAAACAAAAAAAATTTACTTTGCAAGAGGAGAATCTTCAAGAAATTTTTAGCAGGGAGTAACGCAAAAACACGTCCGCTTAGCTGAGGGATAACAACATATTGACCCTAAAAAATAAACTTACACTTGTGCAACATTTTTTTTTCTTGCGCGACATTTTTTTTTTTTCAAATTAAAATACCATCTTATTAGAATTAGCATATTTTTATAACTAAATAAATTTTAAAGAAAATAAAGATTGGAATAATTTTATAAAATATCTCTTTATTAATTAAAGATATGTTTAAATTGTATAAGGCAAGTATTATAAAAAATATATATAAAAGGCAATTACTAAATAGAACAAAAACACCATATGACATTTTTTTTAAGTGAAGAGCATTCAGATACTAGGGAACAAAATAAACTTCATCACATCTTTTGCCAATATCACCTTATCACCTTATTATATATATATATAATAAAATATGTTTTCAGTCTCTAGTTTTACAGTGAATTTTGGTTTCCATCTCTATATTTTAAAATCACTCTTTTTCGTTCCTACCTAATTTTGTGTTTTGATCTTAGTCCCGAATGTCCACGTGGACGTGACACAGTGGATTCTTTTGACATGTGGCATCCTACATGGACTACGACATCATTTAAAAAATAAAAATATTTTTTAAAAATAATAATTTTTTAAAATTTTTTTTATAAAAAAAACGGTTTGTAATTTTTTATTAATTTTTTTGTAGTAACTAAAAAATTATATGATTGATGAACTAAAAAAACATTTTTTATTTAAATAAAAATGAGTTAATAATTACTTTTAAAATCTTACCAAAAAAAAATTTAAGGAATTATTAACTCATTTTTTAACTAAGAAATTAATTTTTTTGTAAGATTTTAAAATTAATTATTAACTCATTTTTATTTAAATAACATTTTTTTAAGTTTATCAGCCATCTAATTTTTTAGTTACTAAAAAAAAATTAATAAAATTTAAAAAGGTTCTTTTTAAAAAAAAATTATTTTAAATGATGTGGCAGTCCAGGTAGGATGCCACATGTCAAAAAGATCCACTGTGGCACGTCCACATGGACATTCATGACTAAAACCAAAACACAAAATTAAATTGGGACAAAAAAGAGTGATTTTAAAATATAGGGACGAAAACCAAAATTCACTGTAAAACTAGGGACTGAAAACATATATATATATATATATATATATCTTTAATCTTTAATATAATAAAACGAGAGTAACTACAGACACCCAAAACCCTAACTCTAATATGAATGGTCTAGATTTTGACACGTGAAAAAAATATATTATATCAACGGTTATGATAAAAACTTGAATACTATGTTGTCACGTAAATTAATGAATGTAACACGTCATGTATTTAAAAACACAATACATGATGTGTCAATATATGATTAGATGTGTGTATAAAATAATGGGGAAATGGTCATTTTAGTCCCTGAATGTACAACTCGCTATCATTTTAGTCCCTGAATCAAGAAAAAATACAAAATAGTCTCTGACTCTGCACTTCGTTAGTCACTTTGGTCCTTAACGTTAAAAGTGACTTTTAACTTTATAAAAAACTGATGCGGCCTTTTTTGGGGCCACGTGGCACGATGAGTAAATATGCTGAGTAGACATATATGGTCAGGGACTAAATTGACAGTTACAGAACAAATATTTTCATTTTAAATCCCTAATCCCTAAATCTATTTCTCCATTGTTCTTCTTCTTCTTTGTTGTTGTTGTTCTCCTCCTCCTCCTCCTCCTCCTCCTCCTCTATGGTTCTTGTTCTTCAATTCATTGTTGTTTCTTTCCATTAATAGAGAAGACATATAAGGTTAAACAAAACTTTACAATAGAGATGATTAAATACAATTTTTGCAGCTTGAATAATATTTATACACTACAAAAGAGCATAGAGTACTATCAGTTTTGATTAGCCTAAATTGCAGTTTTGGTCCCCCAAGTTTCAAACGAGCAAATTTAACCCTCTAAGTTTCACAATTGTGCGATTTTGGTCCCCCAAGTTTCAAACGAACGATTTTAACCCCCTAAGTTTCATAATTGCTCGATTTTGACCCCCAAAGTTTACCCTCTTTTGCATTTGTTAGTCCCTGTTTAATTTTTTTGACTAAAAAATTACTTATGTGACATTTAAAAATAAAATAAATTTTTAAAAAAATAAATAAAATATGTTTTAAAATTTAAAAAATGTTATAAATAGTAATATTTGTATTTATGAAAATGTATTACAGTAAAAATCATTTTTTAATAAAAGGTTTAATAATTTTTTATTTTTATTTAAAAAAAAATTGTCTACTAATTTTTTTAAAAATAATTCATAAAAAAATATATTACTTTTTTTTATAACAAAATTATTTTATAAATAAATCACATAATTACATATAATAAAAAATATTTTATAAGTTATTTTTAAAAAAAAAAACAATTTGTAATTTGTTTAAAAGAATAAAAAAATGTATATTTAATTTTAAAATGTCACATAAGTAATTTTAATCAAAAAAATTAAAAGGGGACTAGCAAATGCAAAAAGGGGTAAAATTGGGGAGCCAAAATCGAGCAATTATGAAATTTAGGGGGTTAAAATCGCTCGTTTGAAATTTGGGGGACCAAAATCGCACAATTGTGAAACTTAGGAGGTTAAAATCGCTCGTTTGAAACTTGAAGGATTAAAATCGCACAATTAGAAAATTTGGGGGACCAAAACTGCAATTTAGTCTTTTGATTAACACAATCTAGCTCCCAAATGATTTCATGGTCTGATTCAAATAAGCAAGATAATATTGTTACAAGTTACAACCACCACCTTAAAACTCTTCCTAAATAAAATTGTCCTTTTTATGACACCATATAAACACATGGAATACATAAGTGTTGGATTGTCCTTAATTTTAAGGTCTCGTCTAAACCATACAATAGTTTTATTGCATCCCATCTCATATTGTATCTAGGCTTCAAATTTTCATTGCATGGCCAAAGCTCTAAAATTTACCTCAAAAATTCAAAATGGTTTTTCTCTCTAACATTAAATACGAGTAAGCATATATGGCAGCAATGAATTGAATAACAAGAACAATAGAGAAGAAGAACAACAACAGCAGCAGCAAAAACAACAACATTTGGGAAGAACAATGGAGAAATAGTTTTGGAAATTAGGGATTTAAAATGAAAATTAAATTGTTCTGTACTGTCAATTTAGTCCATGGCCTACTTAGCATGCCTACTCACCGTGCCACTTGGCCAAAAAAATGCCACATCAACTTTTTTTGTAAAGATAACGGCCATTTTTAACGGTGAGGATCAAAATGACTAACGGATTGTAGAGTCGGGGACTATTTTGTATTTTTTTCTTGAGTCAGTGACCATAATGACAGCGAGTTGCACATTTACACCAATCCCTAATTTTGTTACATACTAATCGCTAATTATATGCTTTCATTTGATGATTGAATATACTCCATGGAATATATTTTACTTATAGCCTTAAATTATGCGTCTTTAAACCCTTTTATTTCTTTCTTCCAAAAGTGTATCTCCAAAGAGTGTATCTTTCATATTAATTATAGCCTTAAATTATGTATCTATTTTCATTTTTTCTCACATATTTACATTTTTTTGATTTGATCCATATTTGACTTTGGGGTTCTATAAAGATACTCCATGTAATTGAATAATATATATATCTCCAAACAAATTTTAGCTGAGGTGTTCACATAGCTTTTATATAGAAAATATATAATATTTCATTATGGATTAAATAAATTTGTAATCATTAAAAATATAATATATATTAGGCTTAATTCAACATTTAGTCCCTTATGTTTATTTTAGGTTTCAATTTGGTCCTTTATGTTTTAAAAGTTTCAATTTGACCCCTTATGTTTATTTTATGTTTCAATTTGATCATTTTCGTTAATTTTTTTATTAACACCGTTTAATTTGTCCAAGTGTCCACGTGTCTGTCCACGCATGCAAACCGTCTAGTACATGTGACAAAACCGACAAAATGAACCAAATTGAAACATAAACTAAACATAAGGGACCAAATTGAAACTTTTAAACATAAGGGACCAAGTTGAAACCTAAAATAAATATAAGGGACTAAATGTTGAATTAAGCCTATATATTAATAATTACTCCCTCCGTTCCTTTTTGTTTGATGTTTGAGAGAAAAAAAATGTCAAATTAAGAAAGTGTAATTTTGCACTTTTTTTTTCCTATTATACCCTTTTTTGGAATATATTATACTCTAATTTTAATCACAAAAAAATTCATATTTTTTTGCACACACTTTATCTTTCCAAAAAATTAAAACCACAAAAAAATTAAAGGCGGATCGTAACAAAACAATTTTTTTGTTTTTGCCTTTTCAACAAAAAAAATAATCAGTTTTTTGACAAGATATACTTCATCGGAAGAATAGAAAGGAAAACTTATTTAATGAAAAACAAAGGCTATAAAGAATAGGACAACTATCCATTCAAATGAAGTGTGAATCAATTTTAGTACGAGAAGTCAATGATTATTTAGGCATGAAATAATACTTATTGTGATTGGGTTGTAGTCACATTTTTATTTTTAAAGTAGAGTATTTCAAAAGTTTATGTGTTCTAAAAGTTCTCATATTTTCAAGTTGTAGTCACTTTGAGTTTCTTAATGTTGTGTAACAAGATTTTCAACAAACATGCAAGGAAAAAAAAAGAACAAAACAAAAACAATAAAAAGATTATATGAAGAAGTTTAGTAAAAAAAAAAAAGATACAATAAAAAGATTATATGAAGAAGTTTAGTAAAAAAATAAAGATACAATAAAAATATTATATAAAATTTAGTCAAAAAAAATTAGGAAGGAGGGTATAATAGACAAAATATAACCTTAAATTATCAAAACATCAAACAATTTGAAACAAATTTTTTTTTTCTAAAACATCAAACAAAAAGGAACGGCGGGAGTAAAATATAATATTTAGATTTCTACAAAAAAAAATATTATTAGAAATGTTATAATATTTAATATTTTTCTATTAATATGTATCTATTTTCTTTTCTATTTGTTCAAGAATATTTGTCAGCAACTCTCTTCTCTCCTTGATTTTGAATTAATATATATATATATATATATATATATATTTTAAACATTTTGTCTATTGGCAATAAAAATTCAATACACCTGTTAATAGAAAATAGATACATATTAATAGAAAAATATTATTATTAAAATATAATATTAGAGCTTCTAAAATAAAAAAATGTCAATTCCCATAAAAAGAAAGAGTTTCTATAAAAAAAAGATATAATATCAGAGATTCAACAGAAAAAATATATTAGAGTTTCTAAAATAATTAAAAAGTCAATCCCCACGAGAAACGTTTCTCAAAAAAAATGATATAATAGTAGATATTCTACACACACAAAAATTTGAGTTTCTAGCAAAAAAAAAAAAAAAAAGAATTTCTAAAATAAATAATGTCAATTCCCAATAGAAAATATTTTCTAAAAAAATAATAATATTAGAAATTCTAAAAAAAAAATAATATTAAAGTTTCTATAATAAAAAATATGAAAAATGATTATTTGTGCGATTGTTTCTATTGAAGAAAGGCAAGAATGATTTCTGGCCGTTTATTTATAACCATGCACCCCCTAATTTCTATGAAACAAGGAAATAATAGTTTTGAGTTTATATTGATCCACCTGTCCATTCTTGCATTTCGTTTATGCATTCTTCCTAATCTTTATCATAGCCCAAACAATATTAATGAAGCGCTAATTGAATGACAAAATAAAAATACAAAAAAAGAAATCATGAAGGTCTAATTTAGTTGTATATATTCAACAATCTTTTTTTTTTAATAATGGGTAGACAAGATACAAAAAAATAGAGAAGCTCTAATTAAATGTCACTTAAACAATTTTTATGGAGTTTTAATTGAATGTCACTTAAATTGTTTCTATCGAAAATATACGAGAGAACTCTGTGAGAATATCGTTATATATATTATGGAGATATAATTGATTGACTTAAAAGTGTAATACATATTTTCACACTAACTATATATGAATTAACTAAAAAATATCACTAATAGCTATATGTATTTTTCATTTAGCAAAATTGAACTTCTTCGCCAACTCTTACTCATCAATATTTTCTTAACATTCTACCGTCAAAAAAAAAAATAAAAAATTCCAAACAGTTGTAAAACGAACTATTGTTCTCACTTCAATATCGAAAACATATATAAGTATTAACATATCAAATTCATTGCAACAAATGGTTTCGTGGTGTAGTTGGTTATCACGTCAGTCTAACACACTGAAGGTCTCCGGTTCGAACCCGGGCGAAGCCATGTTTTTTCTCTTGACTTTTATCGAAAACGGCGTCGTAGCGTATAACAATTTAGTGGTTAGCATTAAACCCCGAGATCAACGGCACATAATTAGGAGTTTTCGTATAATTAATAAACTTTTTCCTTTTTTGGTTTTTAATTTTAACTTTTCATGCGTATATATATCTCCACGAATCTCCACCAATCAAATTCATTCCCAAATAACTTTCTCCATTCTCATTGGTCCACGTCATCACCCCAGAACCTTCCACTCCAAAACAAAAACCCACTATTTACGTTCTTCTTGTAAACCAAAAAATAAATAACCAATCAACAAAACGAAAATCAATTTCATTCACAATCACTTTTTCTTCATCACAATGAAATCGCTTATTGGCTTCGGAATTGCTTTTCTCCTCATTCATTCATCACTCGCTTCTGACACCAATCCTCCATATCCCAAGGCTTTCTCTGTAAATATCCCATGCATTTTAATTTTCCCTAAATTAATCAATTAATTAACAATTTTTCACAAACCTAACGTTGAATTTGTGAATTCTGTGCAGGATTTGAAGGAATCGATTGTGAAAGGGTTAGGTTTTACGGCAGAAGATGATATTAAGATTACGGGATTTGATCCAAGAGAAGCTCAGGTTGGACATTCAGTAGAATATCAATTCGATGTTGAAATTGATGATAAAGTTGTTCCTTTTAAGCTTCTTGAAGATAACAAACGCTGGGATTATGTTGATCTTCCAATTTTTAGGGTTGAGGATCAAAACGGTTTGGTTCAGAAAAAACGGGTTGAGAGAAATGGGTTACCCGTTTTGGCTCCGTTTCAGCTTGCTGGACCTATGGAGCTTTGGATTCAAGATGCTAAGGATATGAGAATCTCTCTCCCTGTATGTCCTTTTCTAATCTTCCCTTAATTGTTTTTAATTAAGTTAAACTATTTAATTGACATTTTGAGAATCAAAATTACATTTTTTTAACATTTTATTTTGACTTTTTTTTTAGTCAACTTATTTAATTTTTAATTTTTTTGACACATTTAAATGTAACTTGTGAAACCAAATTTATGTTTTTAATTACTTTGATTAAACAATAATAGAGTTATCCATAGCACTTGTATGAGATTTATTGGGTCGTTTCGATTAGCTTTGCCACTCAATATGGTTCCATTCGACGAGAGGATTAGTCTATGTAGTTGTGCGTCCGCATTGTATATTAAAAGTTTCAATAATAGAGTCTAATAGTGCAAGGAGATAATCATAATCATAGTAAGCATTGCATTTAGATAAATGATATTGTAAAGATTGAAAGGAAAAATTAGAACAGATAGCAATTATACATTAGTTCATTCCCTAAATATATGATTGGAGTTTATCAAAGAATTTCAAAATTGTTTTGGTGATATGAAGAGTGAAGGGTGTGTAAGGGCGCTGGATTCAAATGGTGTACTTGATTTTGGATAATGTGAAATTGACTTGATGTTTGTTTGGTATTTGCAGCATGATGTGGATGCTGGGGTGTTGAAGAAAGTGGTTTTGGCTGATGGTGCAGTGGTTACTGTGAAAGGTGCAAGATCAGTGAGTCTTCGCCATCCCCTTAATTTACCTCTACCCTTAAACCGAACACAGAATGGGTTTGCTGCTGGGCTTCTTACCTTGGCTGAGCATCTTCACCATGCTTCTCGTGGCCAGAGTGATCCTCTTCTTTCACTCCGCATTGTCGGTCCTACTTCACTTGAAGCTCCTTCCTCTGCATCAACCTCTTCCAACAACAGGCTGAAGCTCAAGCGTCTTGCCCCTGGTCTTGTGGAGTTATCGTCTCAATCAAAAACAAAATTAATTGACGCCCTATCTACCGTTGATCTTCAGGAGGAAGCCCCGACTCTCCTTACTCCAACCCAGTTTACCGCACTATGGCCTCTTGCCTCTCTTAATGGATCAAATGCCAACTTGTTGGGTTTTGAGAGACTGTTATCTTCTGTTCTCGGTCCTAAGGCTAACCAAAAGGGTTCCTTCAGGTTGTTGAAAGCTGATGTTTCTGCTCAGACTTTTGTAAAGGTAGGATTTCAGGCCGAGAAGAAGTTGAAGGAAGGAGATGGAATTAGTTTTGAGGGTTTCCCTGAATGGAGGACCAGGCCTGAGACTGTTAGATTGCATTTTGAGGTGTTGGCTAAAGTTGATGGTGATAAAGTCATACCTGAGAGAGTAATGCAAGTGAACCCTGTTGCTGTGGAGGACAGTGTGGCGTTGAATGTGCTGACTAACAATGGGACCATGTCAAAGATGCCAATTGTTCAGCCTCCGCCCATCCCCTTCGCCCTGTAATTAGTGAAAAGGGTTTGATTTTTGTATACTTTACCCAAAAGAATTGTAGAGGGGATTCTTGTTTTGCCTTTCATATATAGTACTTCATAGTTAAGATACTTGTAAAAAGGCTGAGTAATGAGAAAGTTGTTTTATTTGCCCATTTGCTTCGTGATCAGTGTAATATTTCTCTGAACTACTACAACTACTTTGGTCAACTAATTATTAACTTAAAATGTAGGATTTGATTTAATTGTATCTATTATCTATTTATTAATCTATTAATATGTATCTATTTTCTTTTCTATTTGTTCAAGAATATTTGTCAGCAACTCTCATCTCTCCTTGATTTTGAATTAATATTTATATATATTTTAAACATTTTGTCTATTGGCAATAAAAATTCAATACACCTGTTTCAGCCATGATTCTCTTATTGGCACTGAACTCCATTGCTTTTAACTTTTGAGCTTGACAAATAAAGTCAGCATACATTATGTTTTCTTTTTCCCCTTAACATTCACTGCCTGATAAAGGATTTATTTTCCTCAACATTCATTACTTGATAAAGGAATGAATCCATTGATGAGATATAAAGTTACACTCTGATTTGGGATGATGATGGCACTGTGACGATGAAGCAAGGAGGAAGTCTACACACAGATGGTTTTGAACATAATTGTTTTTAGAGTATGCAGTGTTCTCCCCTGTTTTCAATAAGCCTGCACGATATTTTGAGTTCTTTTAACATACCAGGATTGTGAGATATGAAATTACTGATTTGTATTGCAACCTTTATTTTGTCTAATTTGCCACAACTTACATATTTGATTAATTTGTTATGTTGGCAGGTTTGGTAATTGTTTGTATTTGCATGGATTGTATTTGTTATGTTGACTGAAAATTAAAATTATGGCGACATGATTAATGGGGCCGTTGCACTTGAGGCACAGAGAGTGAGTCAGGCCTAAGATCGGGACGAAAGGCATAGTCGATGGACAACAGGTGAATATATATTTCCGTACTACCTCTTGTTAGTCCCGAGAAATGGAGGAGGGACACATTACTGAGTTGCTAGTTGGAATGTCTATTAGTTGAAAGAAATACAACACTCAAGAGTAAATTTCACAAAAACAAGGAGAGTTTATCCAAAATAAAAAAGTGTGTTGAAATTGAAACATGATATGATATTGCAACAATGATGCAAGAACAATACATCCTGATACAAGGTATGTCTTGTATTCTAGTATTCTACCTGTCAAAAATGAATTAACGTGGCTATAGTTGCTTGTTAGTGCAATAATCAAACACATGGTTCAAAAGTGGAGCATATGACTATAGGAAGAAAAAAGGTAACATCATTACTTGGTTAGTCAATGAGTAGTTTATGTTAGATAAACGTTCATTCATGGTTTTGCGCTTTTCTCTACAATAGTAGTTACACAATTACATTCATCTAGAACATCTTTTGTAGACCATGATAACGAAAATTAAGTTTTAATTTCCATTAAAATACTATTTCGTTTTCTTTTTTGGATAAATCAATTATACTATTAGTTTACAAAACAAATAGTATTATCATGTAAGCTTCTGTTGTTGTTTATCCTTCATGGACCAATCTAAGTAGGATAATATAGGGCAGACTTGTTAGTTACAAAATAAACAATAAAAATATTAGTTTAAGGAATAAACTATTTATTTTAAATTAAATTGACAGGAATTGTTTAATATTATATTTTTTTTATAAAATAATCTATATAGTCATACTGCATATCTTAGTGTTTATTTTCTATATTACTAAAGTAACAACTTAGATACTATTTAGTGTTTTTGTGAACCACCTTCATAAATAATATATTGTAAATTAATGTATATAAATATTAGAAATTCTAATGAATATTGATAATATTTTAAAAAAATGAAAAATCACGGCTCACAGTCTTTATATCTAATTCAATAATATAATTGATACCGGTTCGACCCAAGTTTCATTTTCCATTATTTTAATTAAATTGATATTAATTAAGATATTGTTTTAGTTTTAAGAATGAGAATGTCCATTAACATTTTTAATATATAGCATCATTGAGAATTTAAATATACTCATGATGCCATGATGGATTATTTGTAGAGTGATCTATATATTACTTTTCTTAAAGTGAGATCTCCCGCAAAATATGTGGCTGTAAAATATAATCATCAATGAATCATAAATTGAAATTGAATAGTAGATGTAAATTATAATCAATCAATGAGTGGACTCAAACTCAAAAGTAGCAGCAGGTAAGATAGAAACAAAGGTGGCAACTCAGTCAACTTCTACGGCCACAGCCGCCAAAACGGAAATAAAGACACATAAGTCTTGTCTTATACTCCTAATACACTATTGGTTCTGGGGTAGTACAATAATTAATACAGATAAATTAGCTTAAGATCCGTTTGGTTCTATGGAAAGAAAGTAGAATGAAAAAAAATTGCAAAAATCGATTAATGAACTTAGACTAACTACTAATACACTATTGGTTCTGGGGCAGTACAATAATTAATACAGATAAATTAGCTTAAGGTCCGTTTGATTTTATGAAGAAAAAAAGTGGAAGGAATGAAAATTACGGAAATCGATGAATGAACTTAGACTAAAGTTAGACTAAAGTTAGTCTAAATTCATTAATCGATTTTCGCAATTTTCTTTCATTCTACTTTCTTTCCATAGATCCAAACATAGCCTTAAAAGACCATAAGTCTTCTGTCTGTCTCGTATACGACTTGTTGAAATTCTTTCACTGCATACTTTTCTTCTGAATTTTCCATAACAACAATAACAGATGGTAGCCGTCCGATCAAGTGTGAAGGATTGAAATTAAATTTTTAATTAAACTGTTATATCAAGTTGTATTAATTACAGTTGTTCCATCATAAATCAAAGGTTCAGACCGTCTATTGCGTGAAATATTTATAATAGATAATTCGAATCTCTGAATAATACATTAAACAAACTTTTAAAATATTGATCAAATTTTTATTTTTCACACTATTTTTAATGGGTTTTTTTTTTATATTTTATATAATTTATACTTAAATAAAAAGTTGTAGTGAAAAAGTTATCGCTCAATTTATTTAAATAAAACCAAATACAATATAACATAATTAAAAATCCTAGTCATAGTAGTACAATCCTATTGAAATCTGACATCTTAATTTCTATGAAATCAAACAAACCATTAAAGTTACTTTGTAGTGGTATGCTAACTGTCACCTGTATTTCATAATTCATACTTTAATATCTATAAAATAATATGGCAATGGAAGGAAGGATCATAGCGATCCACTCACAGAATATATTGATAATGCAATACTCTCAACAACCCAATTAGACCCAAACATAAACTAGTTATCAGGCCCATGCACAAGTACAATGTTATAAACACATTCAGTAAAAAATTTAAAGTAAATCAAAACAATAATATTTTTTTTAGATTGAGATTTTTCTACATTTACATTTTAAAGAAAGATCAATACAAATAAATACATTAATATTAATAGAGAATCTTTTCTCAAATGGAAATATCGTTTTAAATAAAGAGTATTTTAACTCGGCTTTCCTTGAATAAAAAGTAACTAAACATTGCTTTAGCATATTTAATTATTTAGGTAGAAAAATCATCACTCATTTATCTAGTTACTATGATTTGGCCTCGTACTGGAGTAGTATTATTTTAACACATGTAGCATACGGATGAGTGTGCTTACAACCAAACAAGCACCGTCCTGTTTGAAACCTTTGACTCCGACACTCTATTCATGTTTCCGTGTTTGGCTTTTCTGCATACATGTGCTCATACTTTTCCGTCTAAAACCAAACCCCAAAATTCAACTCTAAATCAAAGTAGGACCGACATTTCTAATCGAACGAAGACATGTGTATTCAACCAATCAATATCTACCAGTGTCTCATACTTGCACAATCTCGGAAGTGGATCATCTAATGCTATTTTCATTCATTCTGCCATCTCTCCAATGTGTCTATCTAACGGCCGAGATAAAATTGAAAAGAAAAATTAACAATGATGTCAGAATAGAGAGAATCGTCTTAGATGAATCCAACAGTTGATATTTGCGCAGAACAAACGGCAGCACACAACAAACAAGAGACAATTTGAATCCCACAATCCCGATATATAGTATTATATTTACTAATACTATTATTTTCAAATAATTATTTTTGTTAACATATCATTTTCGTATCTGATGTTCGTGTATGTGTCTGTGTTATCTTGTGGTACATAACATACCTCATAACTCACCAATTTCTTCCATTTTCCACCCACTTTCCTCACTCTTATTATACTAACTTATTCCACACTAACATTCTAACAAACCAACCCAACCTTCACCGGAGTTATGTTCACCAGAGTATTTTTCCGTCGCGGCTCACCACCGTCCATTTTTCTCACTGCTCTGTTTTTCCTCTCTTTCATTACTCACTCACACTCAAATGAGCTTAAATCTCTTATGAACTTAAAATCCTCAATCCAAACTTCTGATTCAAACATTTTCACTTCATGGAACCTATCAAATTCACCCTGCAACTTCACCGGAATTCTATGCAATTCCAAAGGTTCCGTTACACAAATCAACCTCGCAAAGAAAAATCTTGTGGGCACTCTTCCATTTGATTCAATATGCAACCTTCAATCACTTGAGAAAATCTCTTTGGAATCAAATTTTTTGCATGGAAGCATCACTAATGATTTGAAGAATTGCATAAACTTGAAGTACTTGGATTTAGGTGGAAATTTATTCAATGGAACATTTCCAGAATTTTCATCTTTGAATAAGTTAGAATACTTGAATCTAAATTCAAGTGGGATTTCTGGTAAATTTCCATGGAAATCATTGGAGAATCTAACAACTCTCACTTTCTTAAGCCTTGGTGATAATTATTTTGAAGAAAGTTCTTTCCCTTTGGAGATTCTAAAGCTTGAAAAATTGTATTGGCTTTATCTAACCAATATCAGCATCTATGGAAAAATTCCATTTGGTATTGGAAATCTCATTCAGCTTCAGCATCTTGAGCTTTCTCATAACAATTTATCTGGTGAAATTCCACATGATATTGGAAAGCTTAAGAATCTAAGAGAGCTTGAGATATATGAGAACCATTTCAGTGGAAAAATTCCATTTGGATTTCGAAACCTGACGAATCTTGTTCGATTTGATGCTTCGGTTAATTACCTTGAAGGTGATCTTTTTGAGCTTAAGTCATTAAAAAATCTTCAATCTCTGCAGCTTTTTGAAAACAAGTTCTCAGGAGAGATTCCACAAGAGTTTGGAGATTTTAAGAATCTCACAGAACTGGCTCTTTATGATAACAAACTCACCGGCTCTCTTCCTCAGAAACTCGGTTCTTGGGTTGGAATGGCATACATAGATGTTTCAGATAATTCACTTTCCGGTCCTATACCACCTGATATGTGCAAGAACAACCTAATTGATCTTATAGCTTTGTTGAATAACAGTTTCACAGGAAGTATACCAGAAAACTATGCAAATTGCACTTCTTTGGTTCGGTTTCGAGTAAACAAGAATTCACTTTCTGGTGTTGTTCCTAAAGGTATATGGGGCTTACCAAAGTTGGAAATTTTTGATATTGCAAAGAACAAATTTGAAGGTTCTATTTCATCTGATATTAGAAAAGCTAAATCTCTAGCTCAACTTTTCTTATCTGATAATCAGTTCTCAGGTGAGTTACCATTGGAAATTTCAGATGCTTCTTCTTTGGTTTCGATTCAGTTAAGTTCAAATCGTATTTCTGGTAGCATACCGGAAAGTATAGGCAAATTGAAGAAACTAACTAGTCTTAGTTTGAATAAGAACAATCTTTCTGGTGTTATACCAGATTCTATTGGTTCTTGTGTTTCTCTCACTGATGTAAACCTTGCGGAAAATTCCATTTCTGGTGTAATTCCAACTAGTATCGGTTCTTTGCGTGCACTTAATGCATTGAACTTGTCTTCAAATATCCTTTCTGGTGAGATTCCATCAAGTTTATCATCTCGAACACTTAGCCTTCTTGATTTATCAAACAATAAGTTGTTTGGTTCCATACCAGATTCACTTGCTATTTCAGCTTTCAAAGATGGTTTCATGGGAAATCCTAAACTATGCAGCCAAATTTTGAAGGATTTTCAACCATGTTCATTGGAATCTGGCAGCTCGAAGCACCTCCGAAACCTCGTGTTCTTTTTGATTGCTGGTTTAATGGTTCTCGTTGTTTCATCAGCATATTTGCTCTTCATGAGACTTAAACAGAAGAATAATTTCGAGAAGCAGGTACTCAAAACTAACTCATGGAATTTCGAGAAATATCATGTGGTAAATATCGACGAGAATGAAATTATTGATGGAATCAAAGCTGAGAATGTGATTGGAAAAGGAGGGTCAGGGAATGTTTACAAAGTTGAACTCAAAAGTGGTGAAGTTTTTGCTGTCAAACACATTTGGACTTCAAATTCAAGAAGTGATTATAGAAGCAGTTCAGCAATGTTAAAAAGGAGTTCAAATTCATCCGAGTATGATGCCGAGGTAGCAACTTTGAGTTCTATAAGGCATGTTAATGTGGTGAAACTCTATTGCAGTATCACAAGTGAAGATAGTAGTTTACTTGTTTACGAGTTTTTACCAAATGGAAGTTTGTGGGAAAGGTTGCATAATTGTAAGAAGACTCAGATGGGTTGGGATGTTAGGTATGACATTGCATTAGGTGCTGCTAGAGGATTGGAGTATTTGCATCATTGTTGTGATAGACCTGTTATGCATAGGGATGTTAAATCAAGTAACATATTGCTCGATGAAGAATGGAAACCAAGGATTGCGGATTTTGGACTTGCAAAGATTGTGCAAGGTGGAGCTGGTAATTGGACTCATGTCATTGCTGGAACGCTCGGCTACATGGCTCCTGGTAAGCCTCAACTTTTCTTATTTAGATAAACCATGTTTTGATAAACAGCTTAATTAAAAACTTATCCTATAAGTGCTTACGTATAAGTTATACATTATAAGTTATTACTATAACAAAAGATAAAATATAGTCAAATTGTTATAAGTTGTTTTCATAAACTATTCTAGAGAACTTATATGAAAATAAGACGAAAAAACTTATGGACATGTCACAAACAGTCTCAAAAGTGCTTATGCTAGTAGATAAGCTCAAATAAGCCAAATCAAACTTATTAGATAAAATAATTATGAACCCTTTAGATATTAGTTTCAAAGTGAAGTTTAAATTTTTGTGTCTGATTATTTTTTTCAAAAAATTCAGATTTTAACTTAGTCATATGCATCTATAAATTTAAAAGAACTTGTTCATATGTGAAAAGCTACAAACTTCAATGAACTTAGAAGCTTTTAACATGTTTTTATACTTGAAAATTAGTCCATTATGGGAATTTTCAATTTTTTGCTGTTAAACTTGAAAATTGATCATGTTGATTTTTATGATGACAGAATATGCCTACACAAGTAACGTGACAGAGAAGAGCGATGTTTACAGCTTCGGCGTAGTACTGATGGAGTTGGTAACAGGGAAGAAGCCTATGGAGCCAGAGTTTGGAGAGAATAGCGATATTGTCAATTGGGTATGCAGCAACTTTAGGACCAAAGAAAGTGTACTTGAATTGGTGGATTCTACCATTGCAAAGCATTTCAAAGAAGATGCCATTAAGGTGTTGAGAATCGCGATATTGTGCACCACGAAAGTTCCATATTCAAGACCGTCAATGAGAAAGTTGGTCCAAATGTTGGAAGAGGCAGAGCCATCAGCCATGCTCTCCAACAAAGTGATTGTCACCATAAATGGTTAAGCATGTTACTGCAAAAGTTTTCCGTCAACTGCAGTGTACACATTTTTTCACTACTATAAGCTAAGCAAACACAAAGTGAGGCGGTGGAAGGGTTATAAATAGTTAATAGTAAATGTTGGAATTAATTTAAACTTAATTACTAAAAGACATGCTCTACATTATAAAGATTAAATCTATAATCATACTTTAGTGCGGAAGCCAAAACTATATGAACATGTATATATAAACTGGATCTACATCATGTTGATTTATTAAGATCATAAGATTTTAGAAATACCTCGATAGATGAATATGAACAAACCGTAGCCTATCCGATAGCAATTCTGAAACGTAAAGAGAGACGAACAACAAGTATCCGTTGGCTTGTGGTTCTTCCTCAACCGGAACTCCTTATGCCCTAAGCACTCTTCAGATGGGGAGAAGAGACGATATGCGATTGTGTTCGGTGTATTGGGGACCATAGTCTTTATATAGTGTGATGACTCATTAGAGTTCCCATTATTTTCAAATGGGTCATCCTGACATCCACTCATATTGAGCCCATATCAATTAATTAAATAATTACCGAAATAGAAATCTAATTAGCCTTTTTACTTAATTTGATCACTAATCAATTAAGACCCCTAATCGATAAATAGCTAATATAATTAATAAATATATTTGTCCACCTAATATTATTGGAATATAATAAAATATTCCAACAATCTCTCACTTGGGCAACATATCTTAATAATTATATTATTTAGGTGCACATCTGAATGCTATTTATCTTTAGATTTCAACTTTACAATATGGTTCATCTCATACATCAATAATGGGGCCGTGCGGCTGTCGTCACTAACATATAACGTGACGGAACTTTCGACAACCACCACATCAATGTACTTAACGACATAGATCGACATGGATGAGTAGCATGGAAATTTCATGCAATGTGATCTTTATATCATGCCTATTTCCAACTGGTCCAACTGAAGTCCTTAGTGAGATCAAACCGAAGTTTGCAAATTTAATATTTGCACAAATGATACAGAATCAATTATCATAATAACCTCAAACTTTATTTCTGCAGAAAAGCTTAATAAAATATGCATCTGTATCAACACTAAAGTGAGAACATAACTAAAGAGAAACTCCCACTAATCCAAGACATCCTTAGTCACAAAAATCAGATGAAACTTTTACTTTATGCAACCAAGTGACATAAATACTTACAGTCATTTCTTGAATTAGGATTTCCATTATAAATGGACATTCAAAATGATCGGAGTCGAACATACTGATGATCTCAAAATTATTAGATCTCCGATATCTGAACCCAAATTATTTTGTTCTCTATAACAATCCTTATGGTTGCTTCATTTTAACAATTCAAATTTTGAAATGTTTAAGTATCTGCCAAATGATCTTATTATATACGCTATTTCCAGATGCATATAATTAAGATCGTACATAAGTTTTTCAAAGCTGAAGCATATAGAAAAACATTTTATTTTCTAAATTTCCAAATTTTCTTTTGGGCAATTATTGAGACTTTTAAATAGTCTCCTTTATGATTATAATAATCTCTTAGTTCATTGACTTTCATGTCGAATTTACTTTCAACTTTATTGATACAACTCTTTTATGATAACCAGATGATACATAGAGAATAATCTCTAAGTATCAAATTTTATAATACAAAAGAGATGTGTGCAAGAACTTCACTAAACTTTTGTTAGTTATTTCTTGGTTTTGCACAACGATGATATATCAGTGTTAACTTAATAAAGTAAAATTGACACATTAAACTAAGAATATAAACATACTCCTACTGAACCTGTATAACCCACGACTCTCCATAATATACATCTCAAAACCAAATGAGACAATTTACCTAACGAGAATTTTGTGGTATCATTAATGAGACAGCTTCCTTAACTCATAAATGGATTTCATCTGTTTGCAAACCATATACTTCGTGTCTTTTGACATAAAGTTTTCTCTAATTGCATCTTATTGTTTTTCTTAATGTCACCATTAAGAAATATTATCTTGATATCCATCTTATGAAACTTCAAAATTATAATAAATGACAAGTGTCTTGACTGTCCTAATAGAGTTTTTAAACTCAAATCAAATATGATTTCTCTTTTCAGTCAATACTTTATGACACTTGACGCCCAATTCTTGAAGGTATTGAATTTGATATTTATGAATCAATTTCTTAACTTAATTGAGAGGAAGAATACTAATATCCTTATGAGGTTCCAAATTTACTATATAAATAGCAACTTTATGAATTGGTTTTAAACCAATTCTTCCTCACTCAATTTTGTCCCTTTACCATATCTCTCCCCCAAACTCAATATCTTAAAGAGACTTTGCAGTTCATGTCTCAAAATGTTCATTAACTTGGGACCAAAGTTTATATTTCTCAAAATTTTCAACAATTCAAGATTGTCACAAGTCATAACTGAATTGACTATACTGATATTTAAATTTAAAAGACAAGTTGAATCCCTCATTTTAAAAATAATAATAAAGAATTTATAACATTAAAGCAAAAACTTAATTCAAATAATGATTCACCAAATTGTCTTTTAAATACAAATATTATTAGTAACAACAATCTAACAATTAGTTGAAAAATAATCTTCACTGACTTATTTCCCCTCTAGATTGATGTATCTTTCAACATCGTTGGATATTTGTCAGTTTAAATTTCCTTATTATTCTTTATTTGCCCTTATCCGTTGAGGTATTTATACCGAATGAGCACTATTTTATTTTCTCTTGCTTTAATATTTTCTTCATTGCAAACTTTATGAAATAATTATATTAAATAATCATTTCCAAGTTTATTAGTAGAACTAATTGTGCAAAGAGAACACTAAAGACTAAATTTTCGACAAGGTCACCCGATTGTCGAAACCACCACTTTAGCAAGAATAAATAGTTACATAATGTGCTCCGGATATTTTCTTTGCTCAACAATTTTAATGAAAAGTCATCTCTTCAAAGAGAACTTGTCTTTCACCTTATTGCTTTAGAAACACTTTAATTTGAGCAAGAAAAAACATGACAAAATTATGTTATCTTAAATAACACCTCTAATGTCTCTGGAAATTAAAACTTTATGATCACACGACCTTCATATGATTAAGAGTATACTCATTTTCTAAACTTGATTATCACATTAAATTTACTGATTTGTGAGAGATTTGAGTTCCTCCATCCTTATCAAAGGTCTATATTCAAGAACATAATGTTCTTATTATATTTTGCTGATACATAAACTATTTTAGTTTGTAGAGAACAAAAATTACTCATCAAAATACCTAATGCACCATTGATGTCTAGCCCTTAGAAAATCGCATCAATTGCTAGTGGTATTTTGGTACAATGATCAAACACTGACAATTAATATTGATAAATAATAGTCCTCATATTGTCACATATTTATCATTATATGTGCAAATGTAATCCACTAAATACTTACATGGATTCACAATAACACAACTTTATTATGCATGTCAATAAGTTATTATAGAGACATGTAAAACCTTATTTGTAAATTTAAAGACAAACAAGATACCAAGCGCACCATCAATCCTCAATCTTTGGATTGTAAGAATTAACTGCAAGCGGTACTCTCAATGCAATGATCAAACATTGGTGATAAGCTCTGTCAAATAATAGTCACGTTTGCGCATCTTATTATTCACATGGTAAATAACTTTATAATCACCACACGTTTACCATCACAAGTATGCAATTATCCGATCAAGTTGTGCCTTCCTTGGGGCCGACGACAACTCACATGAATAATTACACACTACATCCTTTGTAAGTTAAATTGAATAAAATATACTCAACAGAGATTACTTTAGCAACATGTTGTTTCAATTTCAATCAACTCAATCGTCATTACTAAACAATTTAATAAATTGAATATATATGTATGTAATTATTCGGCCAAACTTTATCTACCTTTTGGCAGACCCAAATAGCTTCCATGAACAATTTTATACACCCTTTTGTGATTTCAATTGAATTAAATCTAGACAACAGAGGTTACTTTGGCAACTTGTTGTTTCAACCAACTCAATCAATATCACTTGGCAATTTATTAAATCAAATGGAAAAGTCTTAAATTTACAAGGCACTACCCACCAAATGTAGGCCATATTTCTTTATGATGTCTCTTCATAATCATATGATTAATTGACATCCCGTGAGAACAAATTCTCACCACCAAACTAAAATTGGCATGAAATATAACCGAAGAGCATGACAAAAAAAATTATTGTAAAAACTTAATAACAATAAATTCAAACATCATAGTCATGCTACAAATCAAATATTTAATTTTAAATAGAATTAAATCTTTATATATACCAAAGTATATTCATGCCACAATTGATTCACATATAACGAATGATTCTTTAAATAAATAATAAAATTCTATAACCGTATTTTCCAAAATAGAAGGAAACCAAAACTTTATATATCTTTAATTAAACAAATAATTATAGAATCTTTATTTTCCCAAAATTTAAAGAATCAAAACTTTAATTTCTACGATGTACCAAATTTCCATTTTGAGAATAATTATTAATTGCTATTTAAAAACAAATAATTTTCTGCAAGAATATATATAATAACCAAATATATATACCAAATCATATCTTTATATGTCTTATTTCTCAAAATAAATTTAAAGTACAAAACTAATGTGAATCAATTTATAATTTCAAATCAAATCCAAAAAACTTATTTTAAGGAATAAACTGTGTTTTAAATAACTCTATAAATAAGTCAACCAAAAATTTGATTTAAAAAAAAAAACTGTAAATTACCAAAATCAAATCTAATACAAATCTTTATTTCTTCAATAACCAATTGATCGCACATACCAAGAAAACAATACCAATAATCGTTAACTTAGTGATCCTTAACGTTTAGCAAGCATGAAAAGAAAACTTAAGTCATAATATACCATATATACATGTCTAGCACACCGTAATAAACAACCATACGCCCAATCCAGAATTAAAATAAGTCTGCAATCGGTACGTAGTTTACAAAACAATCTCCAGGAAGTTTAACTAATTGATAGAAACCAATCAAACCTTATGTAACTTCCTGAAAATCAATTAAAAATAGCTATATACAAATCCTGTATGTTCAAAGCAAATAAATATGTGCATCTCAAGAACCCATATATTTCAACAGACAACGAAACAGATTTTGTCCGTGACCACAAATACTTTGTGAACCAAATTAAAATTCCAAAATTTTATTGAACAATATTTCCAATTGATCACCGAATCATGCACACAAAATATAATGCGATAAACTACAAGTATCTCCTACTTTCAATAAACCAAACTTGAAGACCTGCTCTGATACCACTTGTTGGAATTAATTTAAACTTAATTACTAAAAGACATGCTCTACATTATAAAGATTAAATCTATAATCATACTTTAGTGCGGAAGCCAAAACTATATGAGCATGTATATATAAACTGAATCTACATCATGTTGATTTATTAAGATCATAGGATTTTAGGAATACCTCGATAGATGAATATGAACAAATCGTAGCCTATCCGATAGCAATCCTGAAACGTAAAGAGAGACGAACAACAAGTATCCGTTGGCTTGTGGTTCTTCCTCAACCGGAACTCCTTATGCTCTAAGCACTCTTCAGATGGGGAGAAGAGACGATATGCGATTGTGTTCGGTGTATTGGGGACCATAGCCTTTATATAGTGTGATGACTCATTAGGGTTCCCATTATTCCCAAATGGGTCATCCTGATATTCACTCATATTGAGCTCATATCAATTAATTAAATAATTACCGAAATAAAAATCTAATTAGCTTTTTTACTTAATTTGATCACTAATCAATTAAGCCCCCTAATCGATAAATAGCTAATATAATATAATTAATAAATATATTTGTCCACCTAATATTATTGGAATATAATAAAATATTCCAACAGTAAATACTAGTAAGTGTACATGTTTAAGGAGGAACACTAGTATCAGAAGTCACCCTTCGAGTAAGCGCACCAGTGTATTAGTTCAATGTATTAGCACTAATGCATCAAATCTCATAAGAGCTCTACAATAAAACATGTATCAACCAGAGTAGCACTAGAATATGTCTTTTTAGAAATTCTTCACGAAATTGTGGAAGTTTATCCTTTAGTATGGTAAAATTTTCCAAATGTCTTTTTCAATTGAGCAAGCTCTAACTAAACATTTTCTATGTTCAGAATCATCTACAATGCAGTCTAAGGAAGAAAAAAAAATTAGAATAGCAATTATTATCACTAACAAATGTTGAAAAATTGATAAAAGAATTAGACAAATTGCACATTGCTATACTAGCTTTTAATGGCTTGTAATAAGCCATCAACGACTTGTTTTGCTAAATGACCTATAAGTTTTTCAATATTTAGAAAAATATCAAATGAATGAAGAAAATTTTTGTATCATGCCAAAGAATAATAAATGAGTTGGTTCATACACAAATATTCCTACCTAATATGATATGTCACATCTAAATAAACCAACTTCCTCCCTAACATTCTAAAGGGGACCATCAACTTAGTCAACGGTCAAATAAGAGTGTTCCTATAATTAAAGTCTTTAGATAAACTAATATAATTTGGGTCTGTTTGTTGTAGATTTTTTAAAAATAGATTCTTATAATGTAGTATAGTTTTGTGTAAAAAAAATTTACAAAGAATTTTTTTATAAAAGCTTCAAATGAAAATTTTATTTGAATAGTTATTCTTAAAATATCATTTTAGGCATTTCATCATTTTATTGAAATTTTTTTATATCAAAATTTAAAAAAAAATAACTTTTTTTTAAAGTTTTTCAAATAGATTTTCATAAAAATCATTTTTGAAATACAACTTTTTGTAAAAATTGAGGTTTTGACTATGTTTTGATCTTCAATAATGTACGTTTATGTTATATAATGTCAAAATTAGTATTTGAATTTAGAAAATACGAATATAAAAAAACTTATAATATTTTGAAAAACAATTTTATAAAATCTATTTTCAAAAATACAAAGAAAAAATTATTTTTTTAAAGCTAAAACAAACGCACGCAAGATAAATAAAAAAGAAATTAATATATACGTTGGAGAAAGTATATGATATTATGATGGTTATAAACCTGTAGATGTAAGAACTCAACTTAGATTATGTGATTCTTGAGCTAGATTCAAAGTTGGTAGTTTTTTTTTTTAATAGACAATGTTAGTTGTTAATATATTACAATGTTAGTTTTTCTCCTTTACCTGAATTTGAATCTTGGACCTTCAACTCCTTAAGTTTAGCTCAATTGGCTAATTGAGCTACTCATCTCACCCTAATTCAAAGTTGGTAGTTGATTGTATGTGTCATACGGCTATGGATGAAACTGAATTTAGGGCCATTGGCGAATTTAGTAGGTTATTTAGCTTGTCTTGTTTCAACTATCATACACAAGACAAGATAACATAGTTTTTTTTTTTTTTGGTCCAAGACAAGATAACATAGTTGCTTATAACATAACAATCGCGATTATGGTTCACACACTTCATAGTCTCAAATTTTAATAACTTCTTATTTCTTAGCATTTGTTTGTGAGCAGGGGCGGAGGCACCATGGGGGCACACAGGGGCTGCAGTCCCCCCCCCCCACAAATTTTAAAGTTTTTTTAATACTATATATGTATATAGTTGAATGTTGAAGCAAGCTCTTGCATTCATGAATGGTTACAAGATAAAATTAGTACCAAAAACTGACATGTCATATCTTACACCATGTTCAAATCTCTTCTATTGATAATATGTTTTTAAATGTCCAACTTCTGCTTTTGTATAAAAGATACAAAAATTCTTTAATTAAAAGTTTAAAACTTTTTTTAACATTAATCTTCGATTCTCAGAAGAAGTTTATTAATATGAAATTCAACTGCAAAGTAAGTAAAATTTGACTAATTTTTTTTCCTAGTAATTGTCTTAGACGAAATTACTAACTACTTGAGTCCAAATAGATCTTGGATTTTTTTTCTATTAACTTTCTCACACTCAAACCAATTGAACTTGGTGCGTGGATATGAATTATCGATGGTCTGCATCGATAGACACATATAACATATTAAGGTTTTATGTTGAAACTAACTTATACTTATAAAATGAACTTATAAGGCGAGAATACTTATCTTTATAATCTCATTTCATTTCAGATCGTATCTTTATTGTATGTGGTTTTTATTTTTGCAATAATATGAAGAAAAAAAATTGTAAAATGAAGGTACATGAAAGTTCAACATTTATTTACTAAAATCTTTTTTTTTTTTTTTATCTTGGTCCCCCCCGAAGTCAAAATCCTGGCTCCGCCCCTGTTTGTGAGTTAGTACGTAGTAGCGCTTAACTACCACTTTTTTGTTTTATTATTCATATAATTAATGTCGAGTATTTACTAAATTTTTCTGATGATTAATCTTTATCGAATAATTTGACTAGACACATTTTCTAAAATCTATTCTCTCAACTAAACACTCGGTGTATATATATATATATATATATATATATATATAATACGGAAAACTTATTTATAAACAACATTTTCAACATCATCCATATCTTTATCTTATTTCGTCAGTTATCAATATTTTCAAATCTTTCTTTAAAGTTACTTTTGACATTACAACATATAGTTGACTGTGGAATATATACATCAACATGTCTATGTTGAAACTTGAACGGAATTCTTTTATATAAAGGAGTCAATGATAACCTTGGAATAAATTTTTTTTCAGCAATATTGTTGTCGGATATCAATTTACCTCAACGACATATGATCCCAAATTTGTAACTATCAATCGTGTACCATTACATAATTTGAATCAAGTAAAAAATAAAACATGATTTGTTTATAATTTTTTACCTTTGAATCAGCAAGTGGTTGCAAAGAGGAGTAAATCACTGGCTCTTGTGGTTGGAAATACTTCTATCGCGGCGGGAGGACTGTGGTTGCGAAGAAGGCTAAATCGTGGAATAAAAGTAGTCCATAGAGAGAGAATTAATTACAGAGATCAAGAATTCCATGCTCATTTTCATTGATGAAGCTCGTCGTGGCCGGAAATGGTATCTGAAGGCGACGGTGGGTTGTGGAAAAAATGAGTTATCTTTGTGTTTGTGTGAGAGTGATATATGGGGGTTTGAGAATTGGGGTTGGTTGGGGTGAAAAACAACTCTTTAATGTATTCTCAACTTTCAATGGTATTGGGAAAGATTTTCATAGAGAATATGAAAAGAGAAAGATCAAAAGAATTGTTCAGCAATTGGTCAGGGTTGTACGCATGATACCAAGAGAGTTGCATGCTTAGCTAGTTATTGATATGGGCCCCACACGCGTGATACTGGTATACATGGAAAAACTATCAGGATTAGAACGCATTAAATTAAGAATCGGTTGGTTAACAGCAAGATTGCATTTAATTAGGCTTAATTCCCGCCCATTAGCATAAGAAAATTAGGCTTAAAATGAATGTCGTTTAAATTTTGTGCAAAAATCAAAAAATAAAATAATGTTGTGACTTGTGATAAAACATTAACACATTTTTACTAAATTAACTTTTTTTAATAAATAAAATGATAAGCACTAAAAACTCACATATATTGAACGGACTAATCTTTAAACTCCGATCATAATATTCGGAGTAACAATTTCGATATTTCTATCAATTTATTTAAAATTAGTGAACTTTACTAAATTATTATTTTTTATTCTAACTTTACTAAATTAACTTTATTGACTATTAATACTATTTCCCACTTTCAAAATAGTAAAATTAACATTCATTTTTAAGCAAATTTTTTATTTATAAAATGACATTCATCTTAAAAATAAAAAGTAAAAAACAGTTGATAAAACAAGATAGTAGAAGTCCTCTTCAGTCTAATTTAATTAATAAAGAATATTGCACATCTATATGTATTATTATTTACCTTACTCAAAATAAAAAGTACGCTTGGCATCCTCACGTTGCTTCTCAAGAAGTAAACGTATAAGTGACATTATTTTAATGACGTGGCGCCTATGTGTTTTCTCTTTACGATCTAAAGCAACACGGTTCGATTCCCACTAACAACAAAATATTAATTTTATGATTTTTTTGCCTTGATTTTTTTATTGTTTATTAAATCTATAATGTTAAATCTATAATGAAACAAAAAAAAATTAAATAATAGGATTACCATCAATTCTATAGGATAACTGGATAAGTAACATAACAATAATCTATTGTCAAACAAAAAAATAGGATTGCCTTGAATATTTTTTTTTACCATTTAATGTATTGCCAAACAAACACTAATAATAATAATAATAATTAAAAAACAAAATAGACATATGTACCAAAAAAAAAAAACAAAATCGACATTAAGATTCTCATGAATTTTATACGGATAAGTAACTCCACCCTAATATTCTTATGATCTATAATTTGTAAAATCTAAAATATATTATATTTTATATTTGTTTTTATTTTTATTTTTTTCAATGGGTTTGGATATGACATATTTTTATACAGACTTGATTTGATTATTCACAATGTAAAAGATTACCATCTTTAATTAGAACAAATTTCTCTCAATATCTTAATTGATTGTTTACATAAATAATTAATTGTAATACCTAAAGTTATAATATCAATTGTTTTAATTTTTGTAGAGATTAGATTAAACTCTTTTGTTTAATCATATCTCTTTAAATATTTTAAATGAACATTTTACAAAAATAATTAAGATGCGAGACATGATGTTATGATCTAAATTGCTTTACTTTTTGCATATGTTTTATTTAATTTTTCACACCGTAAGAAATTACTTTCTTCTATTATATTCGGCTTTACTTTTTACATGGGTTTGGTTTTACTTTTTACAATATTTGGATATTTAAATAAATATTGTACAAAAATAATTAAGAATTGAGACCTAGAATTACGATCTCAATTGCTTTACTTTTTACACATGTTTGATTTAATTTTACACACCATAAGAAATTATTTTCTTCTGTTATATTTGATTTCTTTAATTGGATATTTAAATGAACATTTTACAAAAATAATTATGTCAGACCTAAGATTACGATCTCAATTGTTTTACTTTTTACACGAGTTTGATTTAATTTTTCATACCGTAAGAAATTACTTTCTTCTGTTATATATTCAATCTCTTTAAATATTTATTTGAACATTTTAAAAATAAAATTAAAATGTGAGGTCTAAGGTAATGGTCCAAATTTCTTTACTTTTAACATAGACTTAATTTAGTTTTTCACAACGTAAAAAATTATACTCTCTTCTATTAGATAAAATCCCACTTGAAATTTGTTTTACTTTTTACATGAACTTTATTTAGGTTTTCACAACGTAAGAGATTACCATCTTCGGTAAGAACAATTTTTTTTTTTTTTTATATTTTAATTGAATTTTATTTTAGTAAAAAATTTAATATGTGAGACCCAAAATTATATTCTCAATTAATTTACTTTTTACATGGGCTTGATTTAGTTTTTTTATGTTGTAAGAGATTACCTTCTTCTGTTATATTCAGTCCCCTGGATATTTTAATTGAACATTTTACAAAAATAATTAAGACGTAAGGCTTAATGTTATGGTTCAAATTTTCTTACTTTTTACATGGGCTTGATTTAGTTATTCACAATGAAGAAAATTATGCTTTTCTGTTAGACCAAATTTCTCTAAAATTTAATCGAACTTTTTACAAAAATAATTAAGACGTGAGACATAAGACTATGATCTGAGTTACTTTACTTTTTACACTTGATTTAGTTCTTCATACCGTAAGAGATTACCATTATCTGTTAGAAAAATTTCTCCAAATACCTTAATTGATTATTTTACAAAATTTTTTAATTAAGATGTGAGACCTAATGTTATAATCTCAATTGCTTTACTTTTTATACGGGCTTGATTTAGTTCTTCACGCCATGGGAGATTACCCTATTTCATTAGATCATATCTCTTTAGATATTTTAACTGAACATTTTAAAATAATAATAATAATAATAATAATTAAGATACGAGGTCTAAGATTGTGTTCTAAATTACTTTAGTTTGTCACGCTGTAAAAGATTATCTTTTTACATTAGATTGTATCTCTTTGAATATTTTCATTGTAGTGGTGAGGGGTTTAGGTAGTATCCATGAGGTCCTAGGTTCGATTTTCATTGGCAACATTGCAAAAAAAAAAAAAATTTACATTAGATTGTATCTCTTTGAATATTTTCATTGTAGTGGTGAGGGGTTTGGGTAGTATCCATGAGGTCCTAGGTTCGATTTTCATTGGCAACATTGTAAAATATATATATATATATATATATATATATATATATATATATATATATATATATATATATATATATATATATTTTCATTGAATGTTTTACAAAAATTAATTAAGATGTGAGGTATAAGATTGTGTTCTCAATTACTTTACTTTTTATACCGATTTGATTTAGTTTTTCACACCGTAAAAGATTACTCTCTTCCGTTAGAACAAAATTCTCTAGAAATTTTAATTGATTTACAAAAATAATTAAGATGCAAGACATAATATTATGACCGCAATTGCTTTACTCCTTACACGAGGTTTATTTAGTTCTTCAAACCGTAAGTGATTACCATCTTCCGTTAGATAAGATCTCTTTAGATTTTAATTGAACATTGTACAAAAATAATAAAAACGTGAAACAAAATATTATAGTCCAAATTACTTTACTTTTTACACAGGTTTGATTTAGATTAAATCCCTCTTGAAATTTTAATTGAACTTTTTAGAAAAATAATTAAGATGCAATGTCTATGATTATGGTTTCAATTACTTTATTTTTTACACGGGTTTGATATAGCTTTTAACAACGTAAGAGATTATGGTTTTTTGTTAGACCAAATTTCTCTGGATATTTTAATTGAATTTATTACAAAAATAATTAAGTTGTGAGACCTAGGGTTATGATCTCAATTGCTTTACTTTTTACACAGATTTGTTTTAGTTCTTAATGTCGTCAGGTATTATCCTATTTTGTTAGATCAAATTTATTTGGATATTTTAATTGGAGTTTAATTGTTGTGCACTGTCGGTGTAAACTTTTTTTACACATACATCTAATGATGTGTTGCCACATCATTTAATGAATGTGACACGTCATGTGTCTCTAAACACAATACATGATGTATTGGTATATTATTGGACGAATGTATAAAATAACTTTACAACGACATTGTATATAAATTAAATTCTTTTAATTGAACATTTTACAAAAATAATTATGACATCTGCCTTAAGGTTATAATCCAAATAGTTTTACATTTTACAGGGGATTTATTTAGTCTTTCGCACCGTAAAAAATTACTCTCTTATGTTATATTATATCTCTCTTGAAATTTTGATTAAATTTTTTTAAAAATAATTAAGATGCAAGACCTAAGATTGTGGTCTCAATTGCTTTAATTTTTACACTAACTTTGTTCAACTTTTCACACCATATGAGATTATCCTCTTTCGTTAGATCAGATTTCTAATTTGAATATTTTGATTGGACTTTTTGCAAAAAATAATTAAGATGTTAGACCTAAGATTATGATATCAGTTGGTTTACTTTTTACACATTCTTGAATAGGTTCTTCAGTTCGTAAGAAATTATCCTTTGCAATTTGAAGAAATCGATCTCTTGATACTTTAAATTAATTTTTAATTAACAAAAAAGGAAAAAATAAAACTTTCATCAGATTTTAACAGCAAAATAAAATAATTAGTAAGACAATAATAATATACATATATTTGGACATTAAAGTCTAAAATTATTATATATTTATAAATGAAAGATAACTTATGTGTGATGCTGGTTCGAACTCCAATTTTTTATTTCTAAAATATTTCTTAATTTATATATATATATATATATTAAATTATTAAAAAATATTGAACTTCATACTAGTTTATACAGAAATCAGTAAAAAAAACAAGTAGAAACATGTGATACCTGCGTTGGCACTAACCAATCCAAGATGTTACTAACGACACGATCTCAAAGTTTGTTTCATAAATAAAGAATGAAGTTGGGTTACAGTTTTAGTCCAAACTACTACACACTTCCACTCTCACCACCTTCCCTAATTTTCACCTCTCCCAAAATCTCACAACTTCCATTCTCTCACTATCAAACCACTTCTTCAGGTAAGCTTCTCTTCTCTTTTTCTCTTCATCTTTGTTTAAGATTTCATTGAATCTGTTTCTTCTGTGTTTTTATTCATCTGGGTCTTCTAAATTATTATTTTTTTCATGTGGGTCTTCTAAATTTGTCGTGTTCTTTCTGTGATAATACATGCAGGTAGAAAAAGATTGGTTTTTTGTGTGCAAAACATTGATCATCATCATCATCAAATTGAGTCAATACCTAGTGCTTTGATGGCTTCAGAACAAGAAATTTCACAAGTTAACAGAAATTTGTACCCTCATATTGAACCCTATAGTACTGGTTTTTTGAAGGTTTCAGATCTTCATTCAATTTACTGGGAGCAATCAGGGAATCCAATTGGCTATGTGAGTAGTAATTGCTTGCCTCATTAGCTTAAATTTGCAAAATTTGTAGAGTGATTTGTTAATTAATTTAGTTGTGAAATTTGAAAGGAACTAAAATTGAAATTCTCCATCGCATTGATTGGTTCCAATTTTAGGGATTAGATTGATCGACTCGAAAGAAACAATGTGATTGAAGATATTAAATTTAGGATCATTTTGAAATTTTGTTAATGTTTAGGATCAAAATGTTAGCCACTTACAATTTCGGAGACTAAATTGGCGATGAACCATATGAAATTTTTAATAACAAAGTTTTAAACTTTTCGAAGATTTTATTTATGGTGTTTACATTGATTTACTATGAAGCATGGAGACCGGTTAGAGTGGAAAAAATATTGATTTAGCATTTTATAAGTAGTTTTATTTATCGTGTGATTATATGTATTTATCTTGGCTAAGAGTGGAAAAAATATTGATTTAGCATTTTATAAGTACTTTTCTGGCAGTCAGTTATCTTCCTTCATGGAGGCCCTGGAGGGGGAACTTCCCCAAATAATAGAAGATTTTTCGATCCTGAATTTTACCGAATCATTCTATTTGATCAGGTTAGTTTCGAAACTCTATTGTGTTATAACTGTCTCCATCTCTTGTGATTTACATTTTTTCTCTTTATCAGCGAGGTGCAGGGAAAAGCACACCCCATGCTTGTTTAGAGCAAAACACCACATGGGACCTCATTGACGACATTGAAAAATTAAGAGAACATTTGGTGATTCCAGAATGGCAGGTCATCTTTCACCTCTGGTTGTTTACCAATTACCAGTATACATTTTGTGGCTCTTATGTAACAGTATATGATTTTATGATCCATATAATATACAGGTATTTGGTGGGTCATGGGGAAGCACACTCGCCCTTGCATACAGCCAAACTCACCCAGATAAGGTGTATAGATCTGTTTTGATTTTCATTGCCTTTATATAAAAAATATGTTTAATGTTTCCATGCTATGTTGACTTTTTTAAATACTTAATAATTTTGTTACAGGTTACTGGCATTGTCCTCAGGGGTATCTTCCTTCTAAGGAAGAAAGAGATTGATTGGTTTTATGAAGGTGGTGCTGCTGCAATATTTCCTGATGGTATTGAACTATTTTTTTATTTGTTTGTTTAGTGAATTAAGTTTGAGAAATCGTCATCACATATAGAATAAGCCTGGAACTTTAGGTTATATCAGTTTCTTTGCATGTGAGAAATAAAATAATTCTCTATGAGGAATATGAGACGAGGAGCATATTTGATTTGACTGTTTTTTAATTGTAGCTTTTCTACTCATTAAAAAAATCCTGACTTTAAGTGGTTAATAGTTTTTGCATTTTGTCTCATGTCAGCCTGGGAGCCATTCAGAGATCTCATTCCAGAAAATGAGAGGGGATGCTTCCTTGATGCTTATAAGAAGAGATTAAACTCTGATGATATCGAAATTCAGGTGATTGTTTGTCTGGTTTCTGAGCTTGTCTGGTTTTTCTTTAAATGTTGTTTTGGTTTCAATGCTATTGTTCCATCTTTTGGCCTGAACTATTCTAAGGACATAGTACATATATTTGAAGATAATTGAACTAGTTTAGAAATCTATCCTTAACAATACCATTAGGTTTTCGTATCTGAAATGACAGATAACAAGCTTCCATATTAGTTGTTACCTGACTGGATTATTAGAGTGCTTTTTCTTGTGTATATTGACAAGTTGAGTACCATTTTAATTTTTACACGATGGATTTTTTTTTTGAGGGGGTTCAGGGAAGAATCTTTTTGTTAAATATAAAAGATTGGTCCCGAATCGTTCTTTAATCTTTTTTTGTGCCAAAATATTTTTGTTGTTTAATTAATTACCTATATCTTCATTTGTAGTATGCAGCCGCTAGAGCGTGGACCAAATGGGAAATGATGACTGCTCATCTTCTTCCAAATGAAGATAACATCAAAAAAGGAGACGACGATTACTTTTCACTGGTAAGTTCATCAAGTGAGGAATAACGCAGATTTTAGTTGATAAAAAAGCTATCGTAAATCTTTCTTAAAATTGTGTGATAGAGCCCATCTCTATTTCTATGCACAGATCTTAACAGATTTCTAATACATATATATGTAGTGCACAATGGTTTTTTTGTGTGGGGTTGAATTATGCCTAGTTTGTCAAAACCTTTTCTCCGCTATAAAGAAACAGTTAATGTTCTATGATCTCACTAGGTTGACACTAAATAGCAGTGGTGACAACTGCAGATTATTTTTCTCTGAAACGACGAAAAGAAATTGACAAACCGGGATTTGTACTCTAAGTCATACACATACACTTCTTTCTACATCTTAATGCTTAACTTTTAAGTGCCCCTTCCATTTTTAGCTATAAGTTCAAACAATATTTGAATTAGCTTGCCGTGAAAAGCCATAAGCTATTGAGTTGAGATAAGTTCATTTACTAAAATCCTCAACAAGCTTATACGCTAGTCAAATAAACTTTAAATTAATATACTGGTGTTGCCAAACAAAGACGCAATATAAGTGGAAGGATTTTCTTCCTTTTAAAAAAAAGTCTGCAATTTTTCCCCTTCATAATTTATAATTGAGATTCTTTAACTTGCATGTTGACTTAAGAGTGATGTTACCCCCTTTGTATTTTTTCTATCAGGCATTTGCAAGGATTGAAAACCACTATTTTGTTAACAAGGGATTTTTCCCTGCCGACTCATTCTTGTTAGACAACGTTGATAAAATAAGGCATATCAACACCACAATCGTTCAGGTAAATCACTTTTTGCTGCATCATATTCCTTCAAAATTCAATCTCTTATGATATTCATTCTCGACTTTATAGGGAAGATACGATGTTTGCTGCCCTATGATGTCAGCCTGGGATCTTCATAAAGCTTGGCCAGAGGCAGATTTTCGGGTAAGAATAGTGTTGCTTTTGGTCATTGGTCTCACGTACATTCACAATATTGTTTTGCATCTATGATAATTATCTATGATGATTGATGAAGTTTCTGGATAGAGATTTTAAAGTCACATTGTACAGCGACACATGTCTTTTAATTAAATGCCAAATGATGATTTTTTGTTGTTTACTTATCTTGTGCAAAACTTGGTCAAGTTACTGAATCATACTATGAAATATGAAACACAGGTGGTTTCCGATGCAGGACATTCCGCCAACGAACCGGGCATATCCGCTGAACTTGTGGCTGCAAATGAGAAATTAAAAAACATAATAATAGAGAATAGGGGCTAGAGTGAGTGGACAGCCAAACTAAACAGAAGGCGCAGTTGGAGATTAATCAGATTCATCCAAAGCCAGCTTGTTTGTCTGCAACGAAACAAATTACAAGTGTCCGGTTGCTTGTGAAATCAACTTGTTGAGAAATTTTTGAACACTTGTTGGTAGTTTGGATCATTTGAATTTGTTTTAGTGCTGGTGGTTTGGATCACATTTGAAAACTTGTTGAGAAATCAACTAAGCTAAAAAATGGCTATTTGATTGAAATACCCCTTGGTAATAAAGTTACATCTTTGTTTTTTACACATTTCTTGTTATTATACAAATCTTGTTCTGGTGGTTTCAATCAATACCTCTTTGTTTATTATCATTACAGATCTTGTTATTAAAAAATGCCCCTTTGTATATAAATTAAATTAAATCAAATCAATCAAATCTTACACAAATCAAAACTCTAGCTGATATAGGGTAGCAGTACAAAAGATTCATCTATCTCTATAGTAGGTTACAACAACACATCTTTTTTCTACAATTTAACAAAGCACTCAACATAATTCAATGATGATATTGAACAAATATCAATCCTTCACTAAACTATATGAGTGCCTCTAAGTTGGTTTCTTGGTGATGCAGCTCTTGGGCACATGGAGACTATGAAACTTTGGTTCCTTTGGGACAGTCAAAGTTCTCTTTCCTTGTGAACAAGATGCATCCTTTTTACCTGTTTCCTTTGGTTTTACAATTTCCGAAGTCTTTTCAACAATGACATCCGGTTTACACGCCGATGCAAGAACTACTTTTTCTTTCTTCCTTGACAAAACACTGCAATATACACTTATATTATTAAATTTCCAAAACCAAAATACCATTATAATAGATAGAGGCTTTATTCTTAAATTCCCAAATTGATTTATTACTTACCTTAAAGGCATCACAAAATTACGCTGCATCATTTTGGATTTTGTTTTGAAATTTTCATCTACATAAACATGTTTCTGAAGTTCAGGAGCAGGATTTCTGTTAGGTGTTTTGGGAGATAATTTATGTTGTACTTTGCTGTTGGAGTTCTTGCCGCTATGAATGTTTCCCTACATAACATTTTGAGTATGTTTCAGCCATCGTCTAAAAACACAGATTAAGCAGTAATTCAGGTGCTTAGCAGTAAGCAGGATCTTATGTGCATTAACTTACAGTTTGATTTTGTTGAGTTGTTCGGTGTGATTTCTCGCTGCAGCTGCTATAATTGTCTTGATCACTTTGCGCTGTACACGTTTCATTTTTCTGAAAGGAAGAGAAAAGAAAAAGCAAATTTTAGATATACAATTGATAAATACCGGGAGGTAGATTGAGTGAGTTCACATTGAAACTTAATCGTTTACATTCTTATTTTTCCTTATTGCCGCCTTGCCATCTTTAGCGGTCGTTTCTTTCAAGGGTGCTGTGATTTTTTTCTCCATGTTTGCTTCTTTGAGAATTCCCCTTTCCTGCAGCATAAAGAAATGGCATAAATCACACACTGGATTATTATAACTTACTTATAAACTAAATAAACCAACCAGAACAAAAGTCCTTACTTACATCAGTTCTGAACTTAAAAGGCTTAGGATTGGTAGGCTTTAACTTTCTATATTTAACAACTTGAGAACCAGTTGTGGTCAATGCAGATTTCTGTTTCAAAGCATAAAGATTAAAATCAAATCATTTTGAAGTAAGTGGGACTGAACTGAAAATAACATCAATGAGATTCTAACAATACCAAACCTTGTGAATTTTTCTATCCTCTTGCTTGCTTCCTAGAATGGCCTTTTTGGAACCATCACTGTTAGTACTCATTGATCTGCTGCCACAAAAAATCAATGGTTACATTTAGTTTAAGAAACACAAGAGGGTCAGAGAAAAACACATTTTGAGACGACAAATCAAATTACTTACATATTCTCACTAGGAGCTGAAGAGTTTTCCTTGTCATCATTCTCATTAAGTTCAATCTCATTTTCTTTATCATCATAAACCTTAGAATTTTCTTGCACCTTTCTCTTTTTGGCTTTAAGAAATTTTCCCTTGTTTGAGCCTGTGATCCTTTTCTCTTCATTTTCACTCTCTTCAATAGTTTTCTTCTCTTCTTCGCTCGAACTTGACTGCAAGGAAATATCATCTCTAGAAGCTTTTTCACTCTCTTCAATAGTCGTCTTCTCTTCTTCGCTCGAACTTGATCGCGAAGTAATATCATATGTAGAAGCTTTTTCACTCTCTTCAATAGTTTTCTTCTCTTTGTTGTTGGAACTTGACAGCGAGGTAATATCATCTCTAGAAGCTTCTGACAGAGCTACAACTGAATTCTCTCCTCTTTCTAGAGAGTCACTCCTAGACTTTTCTTCTATCTCGATATCACTAGAGTCACTTTCATGCTTCACAGGAACCTTATGTTTCTGCATAGCCACTTTCATCTCTTTTAGACATCTAACAGTGTTAGTTTCAGGTTCCTTTCGATTACTAGAATACAACGAATCAAAAACACGGCTTTTAACCTCTCGTCCCTTGAATTGCTTCTTTCTAGATGAATCCACAGGCAATGAGTTGTTACATCCTTCTCCATTCTTCTTCACTCCATTGAACTCAAGCTTCTTCATTGCAGAACACAATGCTTTCATCGACGATTTCAATTCTACAGAACTCTTAGTCCCAGTCATCTTCTTTGGTGAGTTAAAATTCAATGCCTTGGCCACCACTCTACTCTTAGCCTTAGGCACAGCAACAGTCAATGATTTCTTGTTCTGAACACTTCTAAACTGTTCCAAATTAGAAACCTTCTTTTGATTCCTTGGAGTTGTCAAAGCTTTTGCAACTGATGATGATTGCTTCACCTTGGCATTTGGGGTTGCAGCAACCTTAGAAAGAGGTTTAACAACTTTCACATTATTGTCAGCCACCTTGTGTGACAAGGAGGAAATGAAAGCCATTCTTGACATCCTTGGCTTTGCAGGAGCTGTATTAGGACACTTCAAATTTGAACTGAAAATCAACAACATTGAGAAACCGCGTTACTTTAAAAGCTCTACTACACAAGATTTTAAAGTCCAATCACATCATGATTCTTGATATTGTAGAGAACCGCGGTTAAATATGTGTTATAGTTTCACATACACTAAAAACCTTGATGTTTATATAGGTTCCTTTTGTATTAACTTATTTGAATTTAGCTACTAACATAAACACTTACAAGACTCTTTGTGAGATAACTTGTGAAAAAATGTTATGATTTTTCCACAAACTTTTTGTTAGCTTATTTCCATAAATTCTTCAGAATAGCTTATATGAAAATAATTTGACTTTATTATATCTTTTACTACTAGTATTAAAATAGATTCTACCTAAACACTTAAGCTATATTAAGAGCTTAATTAAGTTGTTTATCCGAAGATTCCGAACATGGCCTAGGTTAAAAAAACTGTTGAGAAAACAAGAGTGTAATTGGTTTGGCTACCTTGCTTCTCTTTGTTTTCTATTCAATGCTTTTCTGAGACGAACATTGGGACTTCTAGCTGCCATAACCTGAAAATCCAACACAAATTTGAGAGAAATTACTCATTATACATTACTCATTAATTAGTCTTTTTCAGTATTAAAACACCTAAATTAAGAAAATTATAACCAACCCGAAGAACGAAATCCTTGTAAATTGCTTCAGAATCCAATTCTTCTTCATGCTTTTGATCACATCCTGAGAATTAAGTCTCAATTAGCAACAAAATTAAAATTGAAGCTGAAAATGAGAGTTAAAAAAAATGAAAATTACCGAAGCGTGCGCAGAACCAGTGACGATCATCATCAGGGCGGCGTTTATCAGGTGCAGTGAGGTCAACGAACTTAGGTGCTTGAATCTTTTCATAGAAATCATCATCAATTATTTCTATTTCATCTTCTTCTTCAATAATTGGCAAGAATCGATTTTCCGCCATTACTTTGTTAATGAGAAAAGAAGCGTTACAGTGACACTGTGTTTGTTTTAGTGGCAACGTTGTTGTAATAAGATAAGACATAGAATTCTTTGGAAGTTTTAAATTCCCGTGAAACTAGCCGTTACGATTCCGACAGGCTGGTGAGATTAGAAAAGAAACGGCATGGAAGGGGTATTTTAGTCATTTTCTTGCCACTGGGTTTAGATTGGATTTAGCCCAAACTTAATATCCACTCACTTCAATATTGGGTCAAAGCCCATTCTTTTGCAAAGTTAGGAAAATTGTTTTTTCTACCCCAACATTTATCTCTTTACCCCAACATAATTTAAAATATTCCCATTTTACCCTTACCTTACTTTTTTATATTTTATTATTTATTATTTTTCCGTTTTATCATTTTTTTCTACCCCTACATTTATCTTTTTACTCCAACATGTTTAGAAAATTGTACACCCCCTGAAACAGTATTCCGGTAAGGTACTTTTTTTCCGGTATGTTAATTTTACAAGTGTTCCGATTTGCAAATAAAATATAAAATTGTTGTCGTTTATGATATTTTTTTCAACCTTTTCGGGATCTGTGCATGCACACCCATCAACGACGGTAAGAAAATATTGTTTCGGTTTGTCATAATTTATAATTATGCTTTGCGAAAGTAGTGTTCCGATTTTTCGCCATCGATGTATCGCCGTGGTGTCGCCTCCTCTGTGATTTTTTACAAACCAGAACAATTTACAAAGTGTTCCGGTATCAAAAATATATGTTTTGGGCCCAAATAGAAAGTGTCTTGGTGTCGATAAAATATGTTTTCTATGCACAAATACAAACCGGAACATTTTAAAAGTGTTCTCATATCAACAAAATATGTTTTGGGCATAAATACAAACCGTAACACTTTCTAAAATGTTCCGGTATCAATAAAACATGTTTTCTACACACAAATACAAACCGGAACACTTTTAAAACTGTTCCGGTATCAATAAAAGCAGAAATACAAACCGGAACACTTTTAAAAGTGTTCCGGTATGTATAAAATATTGACAGAAATACAAACCGGAACACTTTGAAAACTGTTCCGGTATCAATAAAAGCACAAACACAAACCGGAACACTTTTAAAAGTGTTCCGGTATGAATAAAATATAGACAGAAATACAAACCGGAACACTTTGAAAACTGTTCCGGTATCAATAAAACCACAAATACAAACCGGAACACTTTTAAAAGTGTTCCGGTATCAACAAAATATAGACTGACCGGAACACTTTTACCAATTGTAACACTTTAAAAAAACAATATTGTAAAAAATAATATTTTAAACAAAGGATAAAATGGGAATATTATGAAAAATGTAGGGGTAAAGAGATAAATGTTGGGGTAGAAAAAACAATTTTCCAAAGTTAGATGTACGATAATTTCTCATCTCACTCCTCCTGTTTCTTTTTTTTTCGAATTTTTTTAGTGTAAATTAAAAATTTGGAAAATGTTTTCCAATTTTTTTGTGTAGAAAGAGAAATTTTGAAGGGTGGGCAAAGTGTGTAAAACATGCTTGTATATTTGGTTTTGCCATGAAAAAAATTGGTTTTATGTGAATTAATTCAGACTAAAATTGAGTCGAAGGTAAAATGATTTAAGTTTGATTAAATTCTGTTCTGGCTCACCTATAAGTCTTACATTGCTTGGAACTCGATGCTAATGGTAGTTTATATACAACACGCCACACTCCTCTAACCAACCGAGACGCCTTTTCTACAAAGGACAAACCCGTGACGGGTTAACCCAAAGCGGACAATTTCTCGAACATGTGGACTTGAGGTCGGGTCGATACATATCTATCCCCTGCGGATAAATCTGAGTTCTGTTCAGAACAAATTCAAATAAGAATGAGTTGAATAATAAATTTGAATATAAAAATTAATTTTAAATTTTAAAACTACAATTTCTAACTTTAAGTTGAATTAATTCTGAAGGCAAAATCAATTCTACTTTAGAAAAATCAAACTTGTCAAAATTGATTCTACGCATCTAAAATTAATTTTGGCTCTAAAATTGAAACCAAATTTATACTTTTAATTCTAAAATTCGAGCCCGATGTTTTCGGGGAAATAATAAGTGTTTATAACATTTAGTAGGAGGAGGTGTATGCAAAACAAATGGCATGACAGCGAATTATCATTGCGACAAAAATATCCAAACACACAAACACAAGACTTGATATAGAAATGAAACTGAATTAAATTGAGAATGCAATGTCTGTGGAAATTTGGTTAGGTAATTTTTTTTATAATTATTTGATTAGGTACGTAATTAAATGTTCAACTAATTTCAAGTACTCCATCTGATTTTATTTATAAATAAAAATTATTTTTTAAATTCATCGAATATAATCTATATTTAAGTTAGGAGTAGTGCTAGGGACACAGACGGTCTCATTGAGATACTCACATTCATTGCTTCACACCATCTATTTTATTTAATGTTTTACCTAATAACCGATTAAGCAGGTTTTTTTTTTTTTCAATTTTATTTTATGATAATTAATCATTTATCATTGTCTCCTCCACTCACCACTACCCATTACCCATCAATTTCTCAACCATAGCCAACGCAAAGGATCAGGAGGAATAAGCAGTTTGTACATTTAAATGGAGTTGTTTCGATTTTTGAGAGGCATAATCCATAACCTTTATCGAAATGTTTCAGATTGGTTGAAAAAGAAGAAGAATGGAAAACTGGTGGTGAAGGGGGTTACGAGATGTGACTGGCGGTGGAAGGGTTGCGAGTTACGGCCGGCGTTGATTCTTAATACGGCGGCGGTTGACTTTTCAATCGTTGAATTAGTTATTGCATCTTTTTTTCATTCTTTGATAGTTTTGATTTGCTTTGTGTGTTTTTTTTTTTTTTTGGAGTAATTAATTTTTTAAAAGGGGAATTGGGTTCTGTAACAAAAACCAGAGGGAGAAAAGGGAATTTGATCACCTACAGATGAATCATGATGAAGTTGGTAGTGGGATTCATTTGGTAGAGGAGAAAATCTAATATAGGCACAAAACACAAATGAAATGTGTTAGTCACACTCACATAAACTAAAAAAAATTAAAGAAAAAAGAAATAAAATGATGTTGATTGATTTGACTATATTATTTTCATTTTAAATTTTTTGATTTATGTGTGTGTGCCCAAATGATGTGCCTAAAGGCTTGTGCCTATGTAAGACTTCCTCAAAATTATTCATATGTTGAAAACCGGTAACCAAGTTAAAAAAAGTTGATGACATGAACCAATAAAAGAGAGTGTGTTAATAGGAGTGTGTTTGTGAGTGTTCCTAGCACAACTCTTAAGTTAGATGTATTAGTGGTTGAATGAATTTAAAAAAACAATTTTTGCTTATAAATATGATCGGAGGAAGTATGCGAATTAAGAAATTAAAGAAGATCTCTCATTTCTTGGCTCACACGTATTATCACTAGGGAGAAAAACATGCAATAAACTAGGCCATCAACTTTTCATTGTGCAATCTTTATTAATTCCTTTACTACTTGTCAAATTTCAGATTCATTATTATTTTTTCCGAAATGGTTTATCAGTATATTCTTATAGGAATTATACTTATAGCTTATTATAGTTTGTTGTTTGTGTTTGTTGTGTATGGTTCTGCATGAAAGGAAAAAGCCAAAGGTTCAGAAATTAATGATTGTGTTAATATTAGTAGTGAAACAGAAAATGGAAAACTATTTCCTCAAGAAGCCTCTGAAAGTGTAGACATCATCATTGTAGGAGCTGGTGTTGCTGGTTCAGCCCTTGCTTACACACTTGGAAAGGTATCAAATAAATGGCTTTTCTTGATACTACTACATTGTCAAACTCATACCACTGAGATGATACGCCATTAATGTACATTGTTTCAGGACGGAAGAAGAGTGCATGTTATTGAAAGAGATTTGAGTGAACCTGACAGAATTGTGGGTGAATTGCTACAACCCGGAGGTTATTTGAGATTAATTGAATTGGGTCTTGAAGGTAATTAAGCAAGTAACATGTCAAATGTAACATGTCATTTTATTTAATCTTATTCCTTCATTATTAAGAGAAATAAAGTCCTAATAATTTGAAATTCGACTGAAAAATGAGTAAAGTATAACACATAACATGCACGTGTGCATACAATTGTAACAATTGAAGTAGTTAATCTTAGGTATATCATTTATGCCTCGAAATCAAATTGAAGGGTCATAATAGATGAATATTGTGAGTTTGTTGTAGATTGTGTAGAAGAAATTGATGCTCAAAGAGTCTTTGGCTATGCTCTTTATAAAGATGGAAAAAATACCAAACTTTGTTATCCCTTGAAAAAATATAATGTTGATGTTTCTGGAAGAAGCTTTCACAATGGTCATTTCATACAAAGAATGCGAGAGAAGGCTTCATCTCTTTCAAAGTACCAAATTTTATAGAATTTGTTTTTTATTTTTGGAAAAGAAAAAATGTTTGATGTAATTGTTTAATCATGGAACTCAAAGTTATAATGTACTCAAATTTTATACCATGATCTTAATTTTGAGCAGTGTAAGATTAGAACAAGGTACCGTTACATCTTTAATAGAAGAAAAAGGAACCATCAAAGGGGTATACTACAAAACCAAGAGTGGACTAGAGATCAAAGCAAATGCTCCACTTACCATAGTATGTGATGGTTGTTTTTCTAACTTATGACGTTCTCTTTGCAACCCAAAGGTAGTAGTACAATATTATTTTGTTCATTAGTTTTTTTATAGTATATTCTGGCCTTTAACAACTAATTATCAAGTTATATCATTATATCATATGGAAAATGTTTGGATTTCCTAAATGGATTGTTTACTTGTCTGGTCTCGAGTTGCATTTATATTTTAAAATTGGGTAGAACTTGATGACATAATCGGTTGAATCGAGAACCAACCAATTTATCTGTTGGTTTGATTTGGATTGTCGCATAGTTTGATTTGGATTGTCATATGTTTCAGTAAAAGTTAAACCGATTGAACCATGAATACAAGGTCTCATTAGTTTGATCTCTAGTTTGATTTTTTATTTTAACTATTGTCTTAATACATATATAAATATTTCTATGCAGATTGATGTACCATCTCATTTTGTTGCCTTCATATTAGAGAAATGTGATCTTCCATATGCAAACCATGGACATGTTATCTTAGGTGATCCTTCTTCCATTTTGTTTTATCCAATCAGTAGCACTGAGATTTGATGTTTAGTTGATGTACCTGTCAAAGTCTTACCTTCCATTGGTAATGGTGACATGGCACATTACCTCAAAACAATGGTAACACCCCAGGTAGAAATAATTTTAATCTTTTAAGAAAAAATAAAAAAAATTCTTAAATCACATGTTGCAACTAGCAAGCATGTCTTCTTTACTTCGATGTACTTATTATAATTATAATATTTCATATTTCTCCGTATGTAACATCTAACGAATTTCAAATCTTATGATAAATAATTATTATAATGCCAGGCCAAGCTGCAAGTATGTGAAAGTTAAATGTATAATTTAACCTAATTAATAATAATGTATAAAATTCATTGTGAGTCACCAGAGCTACGGTGTTCTTTTGTTGAAGCAATTGATAAAGGAAACATAAGAAGCATGCCAAATAAAAGCATGTCAGCATGTCCTTATCATAAACCAGGTGCTCTTTTAATAGGAGATGCTTTCAATATGCGCCACCCTTTAACCGGAGGAGGAATGACTGTGGCTTTGTCTGATATTGTTTTGCTAAGGGATCTTCTTAGACCTCTACATGATTTACATCATGTTTCAACACATTGAGAATATCTTGAATCATTTTACATTTTGCGCAAGGTAATTTTATACAAATAAGTAAATGCAAGGCTTAATTGTACTTTTGCCTTCTAAATATTGTGCTTTTTCTCTCAAATTTACACTTGATATTATTAGAGATATATAAATTTACTATATAGAATAGGAGTTTGTTTAGTATTGGTTAGCATATATAAAGATTTTAATGAAATCATTTTTAGTAACTTTCATAATTTTGTATATGCAGCCGGTAGCATCTACAATAAACACATTAGCTGGAGCATTGTACAATGTGTTTTGTGCATCTAGTGACCCTGCTAGTAAAGAAATGAGACAAGCATGTTTTGATTATTTGTGCCTTGGAGGAGTTTTCTCAAATGGACCAATAGCTCTACTCTCTGGCCTTAATCCTCATCCATTAATCTTGCTTCTCCATTTCTTTGGTGTAGCTATATACGGAGTTGCTCGCTTACTCTTACCATTTCCTTCTCCAGGATGCATGTGGATTGGAGTTAGATTGATTTTGGTGAGACTATTATTTCTAACACATTTTCTTTACACAAACAAAATATATAACGAGTTTTATTTAGAACACGAATTACAATTTTCAACTTCCATTTCAAAACATGTGCAACACATTTCTTAATGTTGTTTAAATTTAAATTGGACCCATTGAATTAATGGATAGAAAACAATATATCGAAAATGTGCGTTAAAAAATATGTTGCTGGCATTTTTCTTGTTTTAGATAAAATTTCATAGTTTAGTAAATTGTTGGTGAATAGAATTGGATACTTGAGAATACTAATATTTTCTGTCACTACATTACTTTTACAAATCCTTCATTAAGCACAACAAATTGTTGGTGAATAAAATGTATGATTTTGTTGTAAAAAATGTCTGATTTTGAGCTATGTTTTTTATTTCTCTTGACTTTTCAGGGTGCATTAAGTATCATTTTTCCAATTATCAAGACTGAAGGAGTTAGACAAATGTTCTTCCCATTCACTACGCTAGCATACTACAAAACACCATATGCAAAGTTTTCATAATTCAATAAACATATATCCAAGAAGGAAATCTATATATATATATATATATATATATATATATATATATATATATATATATATATATATACACACGGTAAATCAGACATTTTAGACTTATTTAAGAGGATTAATTGCATACACATTAATGATTACATATTTGAAACTCGACCTCTTGGCTAGGGTACGTGATAACATGGAGTAGGCTCCCATGGATGCACCTAGTTGACTCGGTCCATGGTGACTTATACTTGTAATTAGGGTAATATTTGTATGAGCAATCACATATCACATCACATATTGCTATAAAAGATAAGTAATCCGCCGAACAATATGTTGAATAGTTATATTATGCGCCAATTATATTATTCGCCAGCACGTAGCGACGGCCAAAGCCGTCGGTAATTCCGTCCGTTATTTACGACGGCTTGGACCGTCAGAATTCCTTCCATTTGTGACGGCTTGGGCCGTCAGTATTGTTATGACGAAAACCTTGATCAGAAATACTATTTTTTTAATTTATCGACGGCTTTTGATGCAGGTATTGACGGCCAAGGCCGCCACAAAGTTAGAGAGGGCCTAGGCCGTCGCAAACGGTTTCTAAAATTCGCCATAAAATCAAGGTTTTCTTGTGGTGAATGTTACTATTTACTATTCATTCTCTACTCTTTCTATTAATAACTAAAAACCACATAAAAAATATTCAATTAATTCACAAAATAAATTATAAATAGCAAATTAATTATAACTTAATAAGTTTCAGGTCGTTACATCCATGGGTATGGGGCTTGTATGTTGAAGTGGTGTTTCAACTGTCTTTGCTGAAAATAAGCACGCTTCACGTTGGGTATGGTCGATTGTGTGTTTGAAGAGTTTTGATTAAAAACAAGAAAGTAAACGGTGGAAAGAAAAGAAAGGGGTATAAGAATTAGTCAACCAAAAAAAAAAAGATAAGGAAAAAATAGTTAGTTTTGTTATAAATCGATATAAATAAGAGCAATAATATAGAGAAGAGATGTGAGAAGAGAGAAAGGATAATATGTATTCATCACTAGGATTATGGTTACGTTACGATGTTACATAGTGTCTATATATAGGTAAACATAATGGGTCAATTACATGGGTCTATGACTTATATGGACATCCACTAATAATATTCATAACACTCCCCCTTGAATGTCCATCAAGGATATGCCTCATTAAAACCTTTACTAGAAAAAACCCAGTGGGAAAAAGTTCTAGTGAAGGAAAAATAGTACAACATCCTTTGTGTTTGAACTGCCTCATTAAAAACCTTACCTGGAAAACTCAATGGGATAAAACCATGGTGAAGGAAAAAAGAGTGCAGAACACAATTATATCTCCCCCTCATAAAGACAATTATATCTGAGACTGAGACAGAGACGGACGATTGATCTTCTATATTAGTTGATCATAAGCTTTACTTGACGATGACTTTGTAGAAATATTTGATTTATCTCCTTTGATATACTCTTATCTGAATTAGCCGTTGATGCAATATTATCTTCTTCAAGTTTCTTGTATATATGAGTAGAATCACAAAGCTCAATAAAATCGTATTCTCAACTTCCTTGATGTAATGCTAAAACTTCCACATAATTGGAGAATATTGTTGTGTCTCCAAGATACAAATTATATACTTGACTTTGTTCCAATATCTTTGAGTTTATTGATATTATCACATATATAATTAGTAAAATGCAATAGTGTTCTCAACGGAACGAAAATATGGTACTTCAAGACCAATTTAAATAACTGATCATTTTCTTGAGACATGAAATGATATTTGTTCATATCAAGTGACAACAAATTATATTTATTAATATCAAACTTTGCTTTAATCAATAGATTTCAAGAGTTCTGATCAAATTTATATCATCATAATATAACAAATTCATTTCCAAATCTTTTCTCTAAAAATGGACAAATGTTGTCATTCTCATATGTGTATAGAAATAGTCTTATCCATTTTATTAAGTCATCTATTCAATATTTGGAAATATACTTCTCGTGGACATTTAATCCTTCAGGGAGTTTAATTAATCACCACTAACAAGTAAGCCATACAAATACATCGTAAAACTTTAAATTTTTCATGTGTTACTAAATTTAATAAAGTAAGAAAATTATTTTGATTTCACTTCATGTAAATATTTCTCATTTCACTTGAATATGAAAGCTCATATATACCTTATTGAATTTATACATTCAGGGTATAAACTTCAAGTCCAAAACCATTATATTTTGCAAATAAATTGCTTCTTTATATTTTGGCAAACCACATACTTAATTTGGATTCAATGTTTTCGCACTTATAATATTTAGCGCTACCTCATTTGTCGACAGTTTTACAATTTCTTGGTTCCTTATTTTAATTGGTAGAGATATAATCGATTGAGATCTCTTCTATCATAAATGACAGGTACCTGAACCTCTTCAGGAGGTATAAAAACATTTTGCAATCTCTACAATTTTCATGATAGTTTTCCTCACCAACAAGATCATCTTCCTTCTCTAAGATTTATCTTTGGAACCAAGTTTTATGCATGCCTTATAGTATAATAAAATTCCAATAGAGAATGACATTGTAGCATTAATGAATTTAGAAATCCCTTTTAGGTCAGAAATTAATGCATATTTTGAACTTCGAGTTCATATTATTGTGTGCGACTATATGTATGCATTCTATACAAATTTTTCAGAGCTGCTTAATTTATGTTTCTCCCCCTAATGTCAATAAGTAGAAAGACGATATGAAATATCTTGCGCTAAAGTAGCCATATATCTTAGGCTAAAGTAGAATTCTTTGATGAATTCATTGATGGCCTTAATCCTTGTCCATTAATCTTGCTTCTCCATTTCTTTGATGTAGCCATATATGGAGTTAGGGCTGGGCACGGGTCGGGTACGATCGGATTCGGACTCCAAAATCTCAAACCGACCATAACCAGAGAGGTATGTAACTCAACCATTCCCGACCGTTTGAAGCGTCGGCTTCGTCGGATTGCGGGTCAGACGGTTGTCGGGTTCCACGGATGTGTTCACACGGTTTTGGATAAATAGAACAATTTTTTTTACAATAATATAAGCTAAGTGAAATTCAGAAGAAAAACAAAAAAAACACCATGGATATGAAAGAATAAAAACACTCTTACATGAACACATAAGCTTCCACAAATGAAAACTTTAGATTATTTGTTTTAAGGTTAATAAAAAGGTTGAAACTTGAAGCCTCCTTCATTTTCGTTGAAGAAAAGACATTTCTTTTGTCAAATCTTAGATATATGTTTTTCTGACGTTGAAATGCTTGTCAACCCTGTTGATTTTGAGCTGAGTCACAAAATCCTTTTATAAGTTTCAATAAACATCACTAATCTAAACAAATCCTGGGAAGTAAAACCCAAAATGCTTTGTACAAGTGAAATTAATGGAAATAAGGAAAGAAAAGTTTTGGAGATTTGATGAGAAGTTGAAAAAGGGTACAAGAAGAAAGAGAGAGAGAGAGAGAGGAATGAAAAGTAAATGAAAAATATTGAAATGACAAGTCTCTGTATAATGCAGAATGGGCACTCATAAATTAAATAATCTGTCAAAAGTTAAAAGATATACATAAGTTTCGGTCGGGTTCGGTTAGAATAAAATGAAATTTTAGAAACCGAGCCCGCCCAGTAATACTCACTTGAACCTGATTTTAACAATTTTAAGACCCGCAGATCCGACTCGATTGACCCGAAAGTGTTGTTTTGCATGCGGGTTTCTCGGTTCTCGGTCGGGTCGAGATGATATGCTCACCCCTATATGGAGTGTTGGAAAATTTTCAAAATATACTTGAAATGATGTAATGGTTGATTTGAAATAATATGTTTTTTGGTTTAGGCCCCGTTTGGCCCGGCTTATTTTCTTCTTTTTTTGTCTCCTTAAAAATAGTAAAGAAGGAAAAAATTGTGTTTGACTTCACTTTTATTTATTTTTTACTTCTTTACTTTATTTCTTTGATACTTTTAAGGAGAAATATTGTCAAATATAATTTTATACTTCTCTATTTCGTTTAAGCTAAATAGAAAAGTAAAAAATAAGCCGGGCCAAACGGAGCCTAAGTCTTGCAACCTTTTGAGAACAAGAATGAATCATAGCATTGTTTCATATTAATATTGCATGATATCTTTCAAGGATTGCTTCCCTTCATCAACCTATACGAGTTTCTCTATAAATAGAGGTACTCATGAGGCAGAAAAATAAAAAACAACAAAATCATGAATTTCATGAGTCAGAATTCTGTCTAAATATTTCTAAATCATTTCTTTGTTTCTCTAGTGCACAAGAGTCAATGAAGGAACTTTATTCTGTAAACTATCATTGATCGATATGTTTGATCTGAGTGTGCAAACCACGTCAAGGTTCTCAAAGTATCCTGAAGGGGATTCGCCAGTTGAACCCATTTGTATTCGGTTTACGTAAACTGGTGAGGGCGAATCGAACCTAAAAGTTAGTGTGACAAATCCACACGCTTTGAGTTTTACGTGCATAATCATTAAACTTTTCAGGTTTTCAAGTGTAGAAGCTTCTGTTCAACAAACAAGATATATAACAATGGAATTTATGTGCAACCATTATTATATTTTTCTTCATCTTCTTCATGTTCGAGTATTTGCAGCAGACCCCCCAACACAAATTTCTCGGATGGAGTTGATCGCTTACTCTTACCATTTCCTTCTCCAAGACGCGTGTGGAATTGTGGATTGGAGTTAGATTGATTTTGGTGAGACTATATTATTTCAATACATCACACAGACAAAGTATAACGAGTTTTATTTAGAACATGAATTACTGTTACAAATTTCATTTTAACACATGTGCAACACACTTCTTAATCTTCTTTAAATTTAAATTGGACCCATTGAATTAATGGATAGAAAACAATATATTTAAAATGTGTGTTAAAAAATATGTTGCTAGCATTTTTCATTAGATAAAATTCAATACTTAAGCACTACAACTGTAGGTGAATAAAATTGGATACTTGAGAATACTAATATTTTCTGTTACTACATTACATTTACAATTACTTCATTAAGCACCACAAATTGTTGGTGAATAAAATGTATGATTTCACTACTACAAAAAGTACATTTTACATCTGGCGAAACACACATTTTACATCTGGTCAGAGTGGGATGCAAACTTACATGATATAGTAAGTTAGGCACTTTTTACTTCTGGCGAAGGTCAGATGTAAAATGTGAAAACCATTTTTCCAATTATTTTTTATTAAAATTAAATTGTACTTTTAACATCTGTCCTTACTTTCCACAGATGTGAAATCGTCACTTTTTAAAAAAAAAAAAAAATCCTGCATTTTTGTTTTAAAAATCCTGCATTTTTTTTTCTAACTCACAAACCAGAATTCAAAACATAACTTGCATATATAAACATCACTTCACAACAAACATCATCCAAAATTTAAAATCAAGAACACGATAACTCAACATCCAACATTATCTAATCAATAAATGATTTAGGAACAAACTTTTATTTACAAATCAAAGTAAAGATTGCCCTGCAAATTCTAATTGAACACGCCATTTGTATATACTTACACATTTTAGTACCTAATCATTAAAGTATAAAATATTCACTAGTACCCTAAAAGTAAGAGCACAATAGCTACCGAAACAAACAAAGTTGGAACCTTTCCACCAGCTCTATCACTCTCTGCTGTTCCTTTGGTTTCCACTGTGGCTGATGGTGCATTTTGACTTGGCTCAATTTTAGGCATCACAAGAATATCCTGCAATATCCAAAATATTAGCAGAGAGATTAAGCACTTCATGCAAGCCTATTAATTTTCAATATATAAATATAGTTGAAGACTAACTAATGCATACAAGGGAAGGGGATCATTCAATCTGAAGACCTATACTTCATTGTCATGTTAAGGAAAAAATCTCCAAGTTCCCTAGGCTAAACAATCATTAGTAAACCAAATCAGAATTTAATTACCAAGCTTTTCTTTTCGAGAAAAGGAGTCCCAAACATATTATCAAAACCATAGAGAATAATATTCAATTATAAAGAATTGAAGGACTTGGAAACTATGATTATCGAATCCTTTTGTAAGACTTGGAAACTACCCAACCATGATTATCGAATCCTTTTGTACAATGATGTTTCATTTAAGTATTGAAGGATTCCAACTACAGCATTCTTTTAATTTACCAATTAAATATAAAATGTATGTTGGATATACATAAGCTAAGTTTACAAACACGTAAATGATTTACCTCTCTTTTTCAAGATTTTGCACCAAAATGGAAAACTCCATAAGCTTCAAAGTGACCTTAAGGATTTACATTCCAATTAAATAATGCAGCAAAAACAAGTCAGAAACTAGCATTGCACTCACCTCTTCTTTATCATCAAGACACAATGCACATTGAAAAAACATGAAAGCAGTGATTACCTGCAAGATGGATCTTGAGAAAGTTTCCTTTTATCGAGTCTTCATACAACCCCCCAAGATAATCATTAGAATATCAGCTACAATACAAAGAAAGTAAGCATTGAATTTATCAAGTCTTCCTTTGTTATGAAGGGAAAAGTGCATGTATAATGGAAAATTACCTCAATCAGAGAAAAAATGTGATTCATTCACAAAGAACTATGCAACGATAATTTATAAAAGAATGATCCTTTGCTTTCTTCTGACATTGAATAAGAGAACAACTAAATAAAACAAATAAGTAGGACTATGACCATGTTACTGAATTTATTTAAGTGTAGTTTAAATACAAATACAACTTTTTGAGCACAAAACATTGTTAAACTTAAACAGGAGCAATACTTTTTCTCTAGATATAATGTGTTTGTCTAAGTCCAATAGCCTTGAAAGTAGTTGTTGCATCTTATGTTAAGTTAATAGGTATTCAAAATAGAACAGTGAAGACATCCAAGTAAATACCATAAACTAACATTTTCATCTATGTAAAAAAACTCAATTTTTCATGCAAAATACAAGAGTAGCAAAGATGTGAAATAAAAAAAAGATTGAAAGGTACAAAAACATTAAGCAAAATCTCACTACTCTTACCATGACAACTCCTCTCATTGAAGGAACAAATATAAAGCTAATTTCTTGCTAAATTAACATCTAAGCTACTCATTTTAAAATGACTAAAACTATAAAAATAAGGTATTGTACCAATTGCATGGTTTAAATGCCATACCAATTGCATAATTATCCTACTACAAATAATAACAAAAATCAGTCCTTACTAGAGATATAAATTAAAAAGGCTATACAATCATGTCTAAGAATTTATTCCCTACCTTGCTACCAGAATTAAGGTTACCAACAATAGTTGGATTTCCATAAGCATCCGTGACTGAGATCTTCATTACACTAAACATAAAAGAGGACAACAAGATATTACCTGCTACAAAGAACTTCATTGGACAAAATATGAGAAAACTACATGTATATATAACTCCCATGGAGATGAAGTTTGACTATCCTTTTATCGTTCCTCATCTTTGAGTATTCTCAACAGAAACACTAAAGCTTATATATCAAACTTAAACAATTGTTACTCTTAAAGTGAGCCACATGTGAAAGCAGTTAAAGCTACTATCTCAAACAAGCATGTATCATTAAAGTAATCTTTATTCTCAGTTATTGTTGAGAAGCCTCAATTGAACTAACCTAAGTCTGCAAATGCAACCATATATTCAAGAATAAACTTCTACAATATATAATCATCTAATTTTAAAGTGATAGTTTTTCATATAGTATGTTTTAAAATCATTTCCAGGGCCCTAAATATCCACACTTAAACTTAAATCTAAACCATAGAAACAATGTTAGCTAATGAGGTAATTCAGAAAAAGTATTTGATGCAACTTCTACATGTGAATAAGTACTAATCCTTAGCTATTGAGTGAAATACATAAACTCGACAATGTTGATCAAATTGTTGAAATTCAATGAGCTAATCATCTACGCATTCTAATCACATAATAATGATCTCATAAATTATAATATTGAATAAAATCATGTAGCATGAAGGTCACGATTATGATAGTTAGAAGCTAACATTTTAGGCCTGTCAATAAACACAAAATGAAGCTGACATTTTAAGGAAATATAACCGGTCATTCCTTTAAAAAATTATAATGGTAAACAATAATGATGATAAGGATAGAAAAATGCACTTTGTTCTCTACTGTGGCTTCAGCATGAACTGTATCAACAAAAAATACTATATTACTTTGTTCATTTTGACAGTGTTGATATCATTCATTCTTGCTACTAAGGTGTTAGTTAGACTTGTTGAGGGGAAGAATTGATCATACTTGTGGACACAAATGAAACAGGTACATTACTTAGATGTTTTGTTGTTGCTATGGGTTGTATCTCTCACATGCCTGTACACATAATTCCCCAATAACCCCTTTTAAGTTAAGCATTTTAAAACCACACACATTTCAAGTTGAGACCATACTCAAACACATTCTACATGATTTATGTTTGCAATTGCAATTAAGATGCCAATTTTGCCCATCTTAAAAATAAAATCATTAACTAATCTAATGATATAAATAGAACGTTAAACTATAAATTAGGACAGCAAAAAAGGGATCTAAATAAAAAAAAAACTGAATTTATCACGGTAAACTAACATGACAAGAGATCAGCAAAAAACCCAAAGGTACCAAGCTTTAGCAAATAATAAAACTTTGCAAACTATGAATCATTTGAAAAAAATAAACAAATTTGAGAATAGAATCAGTACCTTTGCATTTTCAGTCGGAGGAAGAGGAACGAGAGCTTCGATTCGTAACAGTGAGTTCGGTTAGGGTTCCGTGAGCCTTGATTTTTCCTTCAATTCGTTTGACTGAGCCTTGATTCTTCCCAATTGGAGCGATTCAGTGAGAGCAGTGAATGATAGAGAGTAACACTTAAGAGTAAATCGAAACAAAAAATCAAAACAACACTTGATAGAAGGTTGTTTGCGGTTTTGAGTCTGTGACTATGAGGGAGAGATAGTTTGAGAATTTCCGAGTTAGTGTTTGTAATATGATGTGAGTGAGGAATATTTTTTTTCTTTTTACAAGTAGTTGGTATTGTTTTATTTTTTTTCAATGATGTGAGTTGTCTACATTTTTTTTTTAACTTAATTATATATATATATATATATATATATAGGGAAGGGATCAAATTACACCAGTGTAATTTTAAAATTGTTACACTCATTAATATAAAGCTAATTTCTTGCTAAATTAACATCTAAGCTACTCATTTTAAAATGACTAAAACTATAAAAATAAGGTATTGTACCAATTGCATGGTTTAAATGCCATACCAATTGCATAATTATCCTACTACAAATAATAACAAAAATCAGTCCTTACTAGAGATATAAATTAAAAAGGCTATACAATCATGTCTAAGAATTTATTCCCTACCTTGCTACCAGAATTAAGGTTACCAACAATAGTTGGATTTCCATAAGCATCCGTGACTGAGATCTTCATTACACTAAACATAAAAGAGGACAACAAGATATTACCTGCTACAAAGAACTTCATTGGACAAAATATGAGAAAACTACATGTATATATAACTCCCATGGAGATGAAGTTTGACTATCCTTTTATCGTTCCTCATCTTTGAGTATTCTCAACAGAAACACTAAAGCTTATATATCAAACTTAAACAATTGTTACTCTTAAAGTGAGCCACATGTGAAAGCAGTTAAAGCTACTATCTCAAACAAGCATGTATCATTAAAGTAATCTTTATTCTCAGTTATTGTTGAGAAGCCTCAATTGAACTAACCTAAGTCTGCAAATGCAACCATATATTCAAGAATAAACTTCTACAATATATAATCATCTAATTTTAAAGTGATAGTTTTTCATATAGTATGTTTTAAAATCATTTCCAGGGCCCTAAATATCCACACTTAAACTTAAATCTAAACCATAGAAACAATGTTAGCTAATGAGGTAATTCAGAAAAAGTATTTGATGCAACTTCTACATGTGAATAAGTACTAATCCTTAGCTATTGAGTGAAATACATAAACTCGACAATGTTGATCAAATTGTTGAAATTCAATGAGCTAATCATCTACGCATTCTAATCACATAATAATGATCTCATAAATTATAATATTGAATAAAATCATGTAGCATGAAGGTCACGATTATGATAGTTAGAAGCTAACATTTTAGGCCTGTCAATAAACACAAAATGAAGCTGACATTTTAAGGAAATATAACCGGTCATTCCTTTAAAAAATTATAATGGTAAACAATAATGATGATAAGGATAGAAAAATGCACTTTGTTCTCTACTGTGGCTTCAGCATGAACTGTATCAACAAAAAATACTATATTACTTTGTTCATTTTGACAGTGTTGATATCATTCATTCTTGCTACTAAGGTGTTAGTTAGACTTGTTGAGGGGAAGAATTGATCATACTTGTGGACACAAATGAAACAGGTACATTACTTAGATGTTTTGTTGTTGCTATGGGTTGTATCTCTCACATGCCTGTACACATAATTCCCCAATAACCCCTTTTAAGTTAAGCATTTTAAAACCACACACATTTCAAGTTGAGACCATACTCAAACACATTCTACATGATTTATGTTTGCAATTGCAATTAAGATGCCAATTTTGCCCATCTTAAAAATAAAATCATTAACTAATCTAATGATATAAATAGAACGTTAAACTATAAATTAGGACAGCAAAAAAGGGATCTAAATAAAAAAAAAACTGAATTTATCACGGTAAACTAACATGACAAGAGATCAGCAAAAAACCCAAAGGTACCAAGCTTTAGCAAATAATAAAACTTTGCAAACTATGAATCATTTGAAAAAAATAAACAAATTTGAGAATAGAATCAGTACCTTTGCATTTTCAGTCGGAGGAAGAGGAACGAGAGCTTCGATTCGTAACAGTGAGTTCGGTTAGGGTTCCGTGAGCCTTGATTTTTCCTTCAATTCGTTTGACTGAGCCTTGATTCTTCCCAATTGGAGCGATTCAGTGAGAGCAGTGAATGATAGAGAGTAATCGAGTGCGAAAGCAAGAGCGATTCAGTGAGAGCAAGAGCATACCTGTTTGCGATTCTGTGAGAGAAATCGAGTGAGAGAGCAAGAGCGAATGATTGAGGATGAGAGAGGAAGAACGATCTTCAGTTCGTTGGATTGAGATGAAGAGTGATTGATTCTGTGAGCGAGTTAGGGTTTTGTGAGTTCGAGGACGAGAGAGGAAGAGATGAGTGTTACGCGTATACGAGGCTGCGTAGATGAGGAACAAAACAAAATTGAAGACTTTTTACTTCTGGGATAATATGGTCAGAATTAAAATTAATTTAGACAGTTTTTATAATAATTACAGGATTGCCACCGTGTTTTGATTTGCTTCTGGGATTATTATGGTCAGATGTAAAATGTTATGTCTATGTATTTCTTACTTCAGGTAAAATTGAAATCAAATGTAAAACATACTTCATATTCCTTTTTGCATCTGGTATTTTTTCCACTGAAGTAAAAAGCTTATTAATAAGTCATATTTGTACTAGTGTTTTGATGTGAAAAAGAAAAGATTTTAAACTGTCTTTTTATTTCAGGGTGTGATAGGTATCATTTTTCCAATTATCAAGGCCAAAGAAGTTAGACAAATGTTCTCCCATTCACTATGTCAGAATACTACAAAACACCTCCCGCAAAGTTTCCATAATTCAAGAAACATATACTATCTAAGAAGGGAATAGATATATATGGATATATAGGGCCATTTAGAGATGGGGTGGGGTTTAGCATGCACAAATTGTGGCTGCACAAGTTTATCCCATCCAATATGGACCATTGATTTAATAATATATATATTCCAATGGTCAAGATTAGTTTAGATTGATGACTTATTAACTTTTGATGACTTATTGTTTATATCAAAAAAAAATTGGGACCCCACCAAATCATTAGTGTTTAGCGTTTGGACTTAGTGTTTAGCTTTGGACTTAGTTTTTTTAATGACTTATTAAATTTTAAAATGATATAAATTTCTATTTATTTATTTTTAATCTTAGTGTTTAGCGTTTGGACTTTAATATATTGTGAAGCACAGATTCTGACAGGGATACCGTGACACGATACGGATATTTTGATACTGTTAACGTAAAAAATAGACGACACCAACACCGCTATATATTTATAAAAAAATCTAAATTGAAAATCAAAATATATAGATATGCTTCTAAGTTGAACAAATTTTTCATTAAATTTTTTTTTAAGAGAATATATGATAGTACATTTGATATTTATTCATCCATCTACTATTGAAAAATTAAAAATAATGTAATCAAAATGTATAAGATAAAAAAAAAGTAATCAAAATATAATATCTTTAATCTTTCATTGATCAACATTATTGTTTCAACAAAACTTTAATCCTTGTACAGTGTAACATGTCTAAGGAGAGTAGAAGCAAAGAAAAAACAAATTGGGGCACTTATCCGACAAGTTGTACAAGTGTATTATAAATGCCAGACACCGATTTAAGAGTGTCAGAGTAAAGGAAAAATGATTTATTTTTGGCTTAATAGATCTTTTGGTCCCTGTATGTTCGTGAATTTTTGGTTTAAGTCCCTGAATGTACAAATTTTTTTGATTTTAGTCCCTAAAGTCAAAATCCGCAGGAAAATCTGAAGGAAAAACTACAAATTTTCCTGCATATTTTGATTTTAGGGACTTAAACCAAAAATATGCGAACATACAGGGACCAAAAGATCTATGGGTGATCGTATCCGAACCAATCCAAAAGTAAAACCGCAAACCGAACCAATCCAAACCGAAAACCGCAAAAAACCGCATATTGCAAAAACCGCACGGATCATTTTTATTCTAAACCGCACGGTTTGGTTTGCGGTTTTTATTTTAGAAAACTGAACAAAACAGCAAAAGTTAACTTAATTATATCAACTAGCAGAAATCAACTTATTACCTATTCAAACTTAGGAAGGGAAACTCAAATTGAGTCCATAAAAATGTAGGTTGTCAAAACATATAATTTTACACGAACTAAAACTATACTATTAGTATTAAAAATAAGTTCTTATGTGCATCCAATTTATGTATATGCATATTATATAATGTAAACAATAAAATAAATTAAAATTTCCGATGTTTATTTTGTAACATGTTGGTAATATTGTCATATTTTTTATATCGTGATAAACCGCGGAAACCGAACCAATCCTAACCGTATTAGTTTGGTTTGGTTTGGATGACTATTAAGCCTTTTTTTTTTTACACTGAACTATCTAACATGTATCGTACGAGGGTCCGTACTTCATAGAGTATTACGTTTATATCTTATATATTATTAGTTTCTAAATCAAACAGATGCTATAATCGGTTTCTAAATCAAACAGAGTACAATAATTTTGTTTTGTCAAATTCCATAATTTTATAAACTTTTCTTTTTCTTATGTAAATATTTGTTATTAAATAACAATATTCTTATACAAATTTATTCCTTCCATTACAGTTAGATTTTTGGTGTTCTTCCTTTTGAATATTTTTTTTAAAAACTTTTAATTATTATTATTATTATTATTATTATTATTATTATTATTATTATTATTATTATTATTATTATTATTACGTAATTAATGACCAGGAAATAAAGAAACCCAAATCCTGGGTTGTCTTCATCTTTACCAATTACCAATCACCATTCACCACCTTCCCACCACCTCCATTGTCAATATTCAGTTACTCACTTTTGCATCTTCCGAAATTAAATCCATAAAATTACTGATTAATTATTTGCATAAACATCTAATAAGAACAAAAAACAATTATCAATCAATTCTAATTCTGAAAAATTAATAGAAATAAAAATGATCGGGGGTAGAATGTTTTGTCCAGTTTGACGAAAATTAATACATTTGGAGTCTGGTTATAAAATTCTCATTCGTTTGTCAGTCCAATTTGATGATATTGAACGGTCGAATTGATAAAATATTTTAACCAAATATTATAAACGATCTTATAGCTAATTTTTTTTGTTAGATAGCCTAGCGACTAGAAATTTCACCCTTAAGATGGATAAGTGGGATGACCAGGATTCGAACTCCGATCCTCAACATATATAATGTAATGTCCAACCAATTGAGCTAAGCTCACGGGACATCTTATAGCTAATTTTATTTTGAGCCAAAATTCATTTACGTGCCCCAATTTTTTATTTTTATGAGCCCATATTGTTAGTTCGTTTTCTCAATTAAATTTTTATATTTTATTGTACCGTTTGTCTATATATTCTACGCCGACGATGACAATTAATTTAAAAAATAATATTAGTAATAATATTATGTTTGTTGACTTAATAGTGATCAAATTAGAGTTCTGGTAACTTAGTAAACTTAAGATTAGTCTAATTTACTCTTATTATGTTTGAGTTTTTTTTATAGAATGTTTGAGTTTATTTATGAATGGTTGAATTAGGATTATGGTAAATGGGTATACTTAAAATTAGCCCAATCAATTTATGCCATATGGTAGTTTAAAGTGTTATTTTTAAACTCAATTAAATAAAAATAATCTATAATTTAATTTTCTATTATTATTATTATTATTATTAGTATTATTAGTATTAGTATTTAATTTTAATAATAATTTAAAAAAATGTAAAACGTGAAAAGAGGGGCAAAAAGGTAAGTGTAACTATGGAGAATGGATCCTCTTAAGTGGGAAAAAAAATTGAGGAAATAAAGTTGAACAATTGACCATTGGATTACAAATGTAAAATAATATTTAATTCTAAAAGTAATGGGGAAAAAGTGATTGATGGTTAATTTGAATTGTTGACTTGTTACTTTTTTATGACTTATTGGTCATACACAAAAAAAAAAAACTAATGACCCCACCAAATTATTATTTAAAATGATATAAATTTTGTTATTCTTTGTGTGTTTTGGACTAAGAAATTGGGTCCAAATATTTTTATGAGTCTAATTTTTATTTTTATTTTTGACAAAGAGTCTAAATGAATTATTGAAGGGAAGTTATTATTTTGCTATATACGAGTGAAATGTGAATGTTAGGTATAAATGGTTAATATAATTAGTTTGATAAATTAATTCTTTCATTAATTAAAAAAATAATATGTTTGTCGAGTTGCGTAAAAAAATGTTTGTTGAGTTATCTATAAAATAGAGGTGTGTTATATGAACAACTACAACTCATGAGACAATTCAAAATTATAAGACAAATAAAAAATTATTTAAAAAAGTAAAATGGCTTTGTATGGAGGATTGTCCAAGATTGTGCCAAATTAGATGTCAAAATATCATTTATCATAAAATAAATATGAAAGTGTTCTATTAATATAAATTTTTTTTGGGGGCTATATTTTGGGTTCTGATGCACCGATACAATAATACTCTTTGAAACGTAGTTGATACATATCGAAAGAGTGTTCAAATTTATTTTTTAAATACATAAATAAAAAAATCTACATGTTTTTTAGTCAGTTATTTGTATTATTTGAAAACATTTATTTACATGTTATTATAATAGATTTATACATTTAAAGTCCGGTCGTCAAAATTCTTATTATGATTTGTTTGTCAGTTCAATTAGGTGATATGAACGGTTAAATTGATAAAATTCAAAATCTCTAATTAAAATCAGTAGTTTCAGCAAACTTCACGGTCCTTTCATTAAAACTAGATGAGATTGTTATTACAATTGATTTTTGTACATTTGGAGTTTGATCGTCAAAATTCTCATTTTTATTTGTTTGTTAGTCCAATTAGGTGATATTGAACGGTTAAATTGATAAAATTTGTAATCTTCACTCAAAATTGATAGTTTTAGTCAAACTTTATGGCTCTTTCATATAAAAAACTAGGTCTCACATGTATTTGTTATAACAATTGGTATATACATTTGGAGTCCGATCATGAAAATTTTAATTCTCATTTGTTTGTCAGTTCAATTAGGTGATATTGAACGGTCACATTGATAAAATGTATAATCTCCAGTCAAAATCAGTAGCTGCAATCAAACTTCAAGGCAATTTCATAAAAATTAGGTCTCCCATGAGACCGTTATTACAGACGGTCCAAACATTCGGAGTCCGATCATCAAAATTTCGATTTTCATTTGTTTATCAGTTCAATTAGGTCATATTGAACGGTCGGATTGATGAAATTTGAAATCTCCAGTCAAAATCGACCATTTTAGTCAAATTTTGTGAATGTATTGCGCATAGATACATGTTGTGCATCCATATAATATAACATATGAATCAGAATGATAATTTTGATTATCGCACTCTGAATATATATTCTGATTGTAATAATTATGTCACCAAAGATCTAATTTTATGAAAGGGCCATGAATGAACTTTGACTAAAATTAGAAACTTTTTTATCGGAGATTTCAAATTTTATCAATTTGATAATTCAATATCAACTAATTGGACTAACAAATGTATGAGACTAAAAAATTTTGATTATCAGACTCTGATGTAAAAACCGATTGTAATAACTGTCTCTTATGAGACTTGTTTTTTATGAAAGAGCCATGAAGTTTGACTAAAAGTACAAACTTTGATTGGAGATATTGAATTTTATCAATCCGACAGTTCAATATCACCTAATTAGACTAACAAACGAATGACAATGAGAATTCCGATGATCAGACTCTGAATATATAAATCAATTATAATATTAGTCTCATCGAAAATCTAGTTTTTGAAAAGAGTCATGAAATTTGACTAAAACTATCAATTTTGAATGGAGATTTTAAATTTTGATGCGGTGAGAATTTTGATGACCTGACTCCGAACGTACAAACAACTGTAATAACTATCTCATAGAAGATCTACTTTTTATAAAAGATATATGAAGTTTGACTAAAACTAAACTATAGACTTTGACACAAGATTTTGAATTTTATCAATCCAATTGTTCAATATCACTTAATTAGACTAACAAATAAATGAAAAATGAAAATTTTGATGATCGAACTCCGAATTGTATAGACCAATTGTCAAAAAATACAACATTCAATATTTTTTTGAACCGATTCCTCATAAAAGTCAATATTGATTTTTTTTTTTATGAAAGAATGTTAAAAAACTAGTATAATTCTTATAAAAATTAAATTGTATTTTAAAATTGTTTCTGATGTACCGGATTCAATTATGTAGATCCTCCCATTTCATCTTGAATAATCAAAACAAATTAAATTGCTTATAAAAAAAAAAAGCAAATTTCTTCAAAAAAAAAAAAAAAGCAAATTAAATTTAAAAATTTAAACCCAAAAGTAAGTCAATCCAAGCTGTTGGATTTCTCCCTCAATTTGCTTTAAAATCTTGCATACAATTCCCATGAACTTAGGCTACGTGGTGTTTCCAGGGAATCATATTGAATTTGTCATTACCAATATTTTTAATAGAAGCATAAGGAAAGAAGCAGGAGTGTGAGATTTCTTCAAGTGGCTGCATACCCATTTACATAGTAAAACGATACTTTAACCAATTTTTTTTTAGCAGATCTGGAACCATCACAAAAGTTTCACTGTTCATAAAAAAAAAAAAATCACAGTTCTCAGAAATATTTCTAATACGATGTTGATCTCAGCCTCCCAACCTCCAAATCGGTGATGATTTGCTCGGTGGTGATGATGTTCTCATGAGTGAGCAATTTCGCAAGGAGAACCATGACGTGGATCTTACTGTAAAGGTCGAAGATGGTGTTATTGTCGCCTTCGAGTTCGATGAAATAGCGGTAGTTGAAGGTGTACTGAACCAAAACCAGTTGTTAGAGGTATAGGGAAAGAGGTGGAATTAAAATAGATTATAATTTTTCTTTATTTTTTCCACTATAACCGGTAAAAATAGGTGTCAACCCACACCTGTCCATTTTTAAAAACTTGTGCATGGTGCACAAATTTTCCAATTTGTGCACCCTAAATGCCACCATTTAGATACACATATTATATGAAAATGATTTTAGTATTAAAGTTTTTAATATAAGAGCTTCCACTAAAAAGTAAGTTATTTTGTTTGCATATATGCAATAAAAAGTATTTGTATTTGTATAAATTAAAATGTTTGGATGTGTTATTATATAAGTAATTATAAATTTAAGATTAACTTTGTATAATTATAAATAAATTTAAGATTGACTTAAAAAGATAATTTTTTTTTAAATATAAGTGGAATACTTTTAAAAAATCTATTACTATATATAAAGAGGACTCATCTTTTCATTTGGAGTGGACTTTTCATATTGCCAATAATACCCTTCACACATTAAATCTAATAAAATTTCCAACTGCATAATAATATGGTTAAAATTAAAACTCTCTCACATCCATCTAAAAAAAAAAAACATTCTCACATCCTTAATTTCTAAAACTGCTTCACAATTATCCAACACAATCAACTTCATCTCAAAATAATACTATTTCTATTATCATATTCCTATTATCAAAAGAGGGTTAACGACAAACACCCACTCAAAATAAAAAAATGGTCAAAAGTAAAGTAGGAATGAAAGAAGAACACAAGGATAATGGTATAGAGATAGGGTCATGGAGATTGGAGACCATTGTTGCCCATTAATGGTAATTATCAATTGATAATTTTCCCCCAATTTATTATTTTGCTTTTGATTAAATTCTCAATTTAATTTTAAGAGTAATGTTATATGATATCATGCGAAAATTCTCATCACGAGAATATCACGAACACATCCTTAGAATCTTATTACTACCTTTGCTCACAAACCCACAGTTTTTATGAAAATTAACATATGAAATCTCTTCGCTTTTTTCTATCTAGACGATTTTCTTCAACCCTTAATTGGTTCAAAACTTCATATTTATTGGTTAAATAACCAACTGCCATTATTACAATTACTTATTAATAAAACCATTATCCATCATTTATCTATTCAAAAATGTTACTCGGTTATGGAAAAAAAATCAAACTTCTCTTCCCCATCTACATTTGAATCAATCATGTAATTTTGATGACTTCTATTGGTTTTTCAAATCATCATCATGTACGTACGATTGTGCTTTGAAATGCAATGTTTTGGTTCATGATTTTATGGCTATGGAAATATCAGCAAATCAATTTAAATATTGATTGGTTTTATTGCTTACTTTGAAATTCAATTGTTTTGAATTTAACGTTCTCTATAATTACCTTATACATGATCACGTTGTTTATAATAATTTATTTGATTGAGTTTTGATTTAGGAAACAGAAACACTTAACAAATTAGATCAAAGGGTTTCGGTGTTAGACATGTGTCAATGTCCAATACAAACACGACGTTGACATATAGAATTGTGTTAAATTTTGTTATTTTCTTAAATTATTGTTGGTGTTAACGTGTGTTCATGTTATACATATGTGATTCATAGTTTTTTTATCTGAGGACAGCTGAGCCTTGGTTGAGAAATTGGAGGAAGTGGTTGGTTGTAATTTTGGGTGGACCGAGAGCTTATTCATACCAAATTATATAAGTTACTATAGAATATGAATTGAGATATTTTCATTTGGACTATGCTTAGTGTAAAATAAATTTGATCATGCCTTTTTTTCTTATCTTTTATTTGTTACTTTTTTATTTGTTTCTTTCTAATATGTTTGTTGCTTTTCATTTAAAGGAGAGCATATCATATTTACAGAGTATGCTAAAAGTATAGAAGATGACAGTTTTTTTATGGAAGAGACAATCACGATTAGAAACTTAAAAGGACTGTTTTATTTTGATTATTATATTTAATGAAAGTAAAAATGTGAAGCTATACGATACGATAATGAATTTTGATTGACCGACTATATAAAGTTTGCTTTACATTGTCCATACATTTTCTTTAATCTCATCTTAAATTGTGCGTGGTTAAAGGATAACAATTTGATCAAGAAAATTAAATTCTCAGAGCAGTCAAGTATTCATGCTCTGTTTTTACTCTCATTGCAAGTATGAACTCATGTTACCAAATGTTACAATTTGGAAGCCAGTATATGATCTTTGCATTAAAAAGCGTACTGAAGTTTCTAACTAGATCTATTATCTATATCTATACAATATATCTAATCTAAAAAATATATAAAGACATATATATATATATATATATATATATATATATATATATATATATATATATATATATATATATATATAAAGATGTTTTGGTGTAGCTTTTTCTTTTCTATTTTACAATACAAAATTTGCTTAAAAAGTGACAATATACCAAATGTTTTTTATTGTTCTTGGTTTTAACCATCATATAAGTGTGCTTTGTTCTACACAAGAAAAATTGGAGTGAAAAATAGAAAACTGGTGGCTTTATTTAAATTATTACAATTTGCTAATGATGTGTGGACATTTGTATTATGTATTGTAGAATTATGAGGGAAATTCAAAAAGGTACACACTTATCCTTCATTCTAAATCAAATACAATAGTGTTGCCCCTAACTTAAATCAGCTTTCAATTTTCACCATATCAAATATTGCTTTAATTGTAAAGTGATTCTCATATTTTTGATTCTCTTGCTTTCTTATTGATTAACAGGTTTCGAAACGTCAGTTGCAAAATAGCGGGGGTGCCACAAATTTTGATATTTTGACGGAAATTTGCCTTTAGATAGGAATGGGGTTTTAATTCTTTCTTTTCTTGAATTTTTTATTCAAATTTTTAGAAAATTTTAGGAGAGTTTGTGTCCATGTTTGAATAAATAATAAGAAACATTAGAACATTTTCTCAACCACTACTTATCTAATGGTTCACTTTGTTTTTTTTCGGAAATAAAGGGTGCGTTTGTTTAAACTTTAAAAAAATACATTTTTTTTAAAAAGAAAATTATAGATTTTTTTTTAAGAGATTTTGAGAAAATCTAAAGTTATTTTGTGTTTGTTTACAATAAAATTTTTTTTTTTTAGAATAGGAAGTTCCTACACTAATCTATTAGAAATAGCTTTTCATTTTAGAGTTAAAAATATATTTTTTTAAGAAAATAATTTTTTTAAAAAAATATAACAAACACCATCAAAGTTATAAAATAAAATGGGAAACAAACACACCCACAGTACTTATCATACTCTTTATCTACTTCAAAGGTACACGTGAGATAAAAATAGCCACAACAGCATAATATATCTATGTAGATTTAGGTAATTCAATTTCTTATAAGATTTTTTTTTCTTTTAGAGTGAAAAATGTGTTTCATGTCACCACTGCAAGAGAAAGGAAATAGAATAATTGCGATAGAAATTAAGAAAAATAAAGGGAAAAATGGGCTACAATGATGATGGTGGTAATGTCAAGGTGGTAAGAGGTAGCCGCAAGAAAGGGGAGTAAACAACACAACCATGTTAAAGAAGAGAATTAGTGCGACTCTAATATGAAAAGAATAAAGGGTTGGTTGACAATAGTGCGTGAATATATATTTTTTTTTTTGTTTTAAAGAATGAGGGTGCAAAAAAAATCATCCTAAAGGTGAATTTACAATATCAACAAATACTTATATGCTGAGTAAGATGTTCTATTTATATTCGAATAGCGCCTTTTAAAAGGGTGTTAATAGACTGCAAGTTTTTCTTGCCCTTCAGAATTTTTGAATATTTGGTTGCTTTTAAAATAGATTGGTTACTAATTTTATAGTAATTTGATTATTGCCAAACTACATTGTCAAATAATTACTCTATTGCTCAAAACAAATTTATGTTTCCTATAATTACTCTATTGCTCAAAACAAATTTATGAAAAAAAATAAATGCAGGAAATGTCAATTGAAAGAAGTGAAGCAGAAAAATTTGTTATTTTCAAAGTCAACTACTCAAAAAAAAGAAAGAAAAGATGTATAGAAAATTGAGAAATTATCTTTTACACATATTATTATCACTAGCGTCCAGACGGAGTGCCCGTCAATCCGTTTTTATTTTTTATTTTGTTATTGTCATGTCACCGTTTGTGTGATCCGCATTTTCTATTCTGTTAACTTATAATTATATGTTAAAGATTATTATAATTTTTTACACATTTTTTTATGAATAATTGTTTTTTGAAAATGATCTGCATTTTTAATTATGTTAATAAAGCACTATTTATAGTTTACACACGTTAGCAGAAAACATAAATCACACAAATAGACACGGATAATAAGAAAATAAAAAAAAAGGCGGACTAGAGTGCCCATCAGGACGCTAGTTAAATATAAAGAAAAATTATATAAAGTCTCTACTATTGGGACACATCACTGTTTTTTTTAATCAAATCCTTAATTAATAATTTGCTAACAATCGCAGTGGTGGAGCGGAGCCATAAATTTTGTTGAGTTTGGACAAAATTTTATTCTAACAATTTTTTTTCAGTTTTGTACTAAATTAATTTCTAAAAATTTCAGTTTATTTCAATATTGAAAAAAAATCACGTTTTATCATAAACTAATCACTAAAAATTTTAATTTTGCCCTAAACAAACTCTTAAAAATATTTAAAATTTTGGCGAGATTGGACAACTACGCAGGCTTGTCATGTGTAGAAATCGTCATGCTAACAGGCTAATCGAGACTATAGTTTAGAAACACACAAATTTTTTTATACCGATTTTTTTTGACACAAATAAAATGATATTCATTCATTCAAATCGACAGAATACATCAAATACAACCACATATTCAACTTCGCTAAAAACGTAAAGGATGAATCTGCGCACAAACTAACAACATCCGAGTTAATAGCATACAACGACAAAATGCTACTACAAATAATATGATAAAATTAAAATCACCGGAATATTCATGCTTCTGGATCTGCAACGTTGATGCCCAAATCATTGATCGAATCTGTAATTGGCTGAAGATAATCTTTCGAGAAGAATCAAATGAACACCGCAACAATACGAGAAATCAAATAACGCCGCACAAGACGACGACTCACACAACATTACACTTAGACGACGAAATTACACAAAAAACACAAAAGAAAAACTTAATCTATGTGAAAATCACTTATTTATATTAAAAGAAAAAAACAAAAAGGTGTAGAGGGAGTGATTCTAGGCCAAAAATGACCCAAAATCATCCCTCTATGATGAACAAAGAGACCTTGGAGATAAAAGAATTTTTTAAAAAACTAGGGCCGGCAGGATTTTCAAAGCGACTTTTTTTTTTATACCGATATCTAATGAGCATCCTGTATTCCGTTAAATTGTAAAAATATTTTAAATTTACTTGTATGACATGATAAATTGGTGGTTTCTTATTTAATGAGTGTAAAATATTATCGGTGCATTTCATTAAACTCTTTTTTAAATGATAAAAATCATATTAAATATTAACAAGTTAAATAAATAACGTTTTAATATTTTTAGTCAAAAAAAAAAAAAACGTTTTAATATTTTTAGTACAAGAATTTGTTTTTGCGTCAAAAAATAATATTTTTAGTACAAGAATGATATAATTGAAGAGAATACCGATCCTCCGACGGTGCCGCTGTAGACAGAGCCAAGGTACGCTTCTTTCCGACCAATGGTTCCAATTTTCAAAAAAAATTTCTTCCCCGATTCTATCTGTTTCTATGGATTTCAACTTTGCTATTGTATTTCGCCTCTGATTCTTTCTATCTGCAAAAGTTTTAGTTTTTATTTAGTTTCACATCTTTCTTTGCTACAATTTCCGCCCTTTATAGCTTTCAATCGTATAATGGTAGAATTCTAGGGTTTAAGGAATTGTATGATGTCTCAGGTTATCCAATTTTGCTTTTTTTACTTTTTATTTGAACCCTAATGGTGCTATGTAGATCATTATGCTTTATTGGGTTTGAACCCTAATTGGGATTCGGATTGGGATACAATCTGAAATGGAGAAAAGTTTGTTTCTTTTTCTGGGTTTTTCACTTACAACTATCTGAATAAAAAAGACTTTTTTTTTGCTTTTGAATGACAATAAAAAAGACTGGTTGTTAATGGTATTTGTAGAAGTAAGTAGTAATCAGAAGCTTTTAGGGTATTTGACTGATTTTTTGTATTAAGAGGTTTTGGAATTTCGGATTGGAAGAAGATTTTGTTTTGGGGTTTTTGCTTGTTATTCATTTAATCAAAATAGTGTTTTTAACTTTGTTTTTGTCTAATATTATCAGATGGATCTTCAAACTGAAAATAGACTAGCTGCTATGCTTATGAGGGAAGCAGCTGAATTGCGGCGGCAGTCTGAAAAGGAAGGTGTTCTGGCTTATCTTCAAAAGCCTAATGTACGGTGTCGGCCAAATTCACGTTTTCTCACTGCTACCGTACGTGGGGTACAACAAGGTTCTTTCTTAATTACTAATTTTAGATAGAGTTTGGTTATTATTGCTCTATATTGACCTGTGTTTTATGGGTGTGCTTTTGGTAAAGGTTTATAATTGTATGGGAACTAGAAATATCATTGTATGGGACACAACAATCTGTTTTGTTTTTGTTTTTCTTCGGTTAAAGTTTATCGTTATATGTGAAATAGGAAATATATTTTGATCTGTTCAGTGAATGCTGGGCATGCCCTTTGAATTTCTAAAAGTTCTTATTCAACTTAATTTGTTTGGGGGCAGAGGGAAGCATCTACTGTTATAGTGTATCCAATGGCTTATTCAAGGGAATCAAATATTTAGATATATTAGAGTGTGATTCATAATTCATAGGACTTATGGTCTTGTTTTAATCTTTTACTTTTTCTGCTTAGATATAGAGATCATTATTCACTTCTCATCTTTTGGGTTTTATGCAAAAAACCAAGGATTGTTCTTGAGTTAATTTAAAATAGACAGCCTTTTGTGCAAAAAAACAAAGATTGTTCTGCGTTGAGTTTTCATCGTATCATACAAAGTTAATGTGACTAAAATGAGGGGTGCAATTTATATGGACAAGTGGGGTTACAATCCTTGATTAGTAAATCAGTGGTTGAGATTATGATATGCTACATAGATACTCCTATATGGATGGTAAATTGGGAAGCTGTTAAAATTCACTCCCTTTCCCCAAAATTCAGATAGAATGGAATTCCCCCCTCCCTCCCGTCCATTTCTCTCTAACTAAACACTATTTTAATGAAGCGAAATCATTGTTAACATATGTCTTATGACCACAGATTAAGAAGCACTTGTTACCATGTTAAATTATATCTAATTACTGGAAAACAAAAGTATTCAATATTTTTTGGATTTTCAAGTAAATTTTCATTCAATGGGTTTTATTTTAATTTGCAAATATAGCCTAAGGTCACAAGTTACAAAAATAGTTTGTATGATGTTTCCAATTTCAATATGAATTGGATACTATCGAAGTAATCCAATATGACTCAGTACAAGCAGTTTGGTGCAAAACATGAATTGTCGCTAATGGTTTCTTTGGATGCAGAGAGAAAATGGGAGGATAGAAATTGGGTAGCAAGAAAATGAGTTGTTATAATATGTAAAGCTATTTATTAATATCTCCCAATAGGGGCAAATTGTCATATAATGGCCTCTGGATATTTTTTAGCATCAGATTATTACTCATTGTCGTCACCGTCTAGCTGCCATAGTGGCTGAAGTCTTGTCAAATCAAGGAAGTTGCGGCTGCATCTTAGAAGCCTTCATATAGACCTATTTTGCCGTCACTTTGAATGTTTTTGGTATATAAAGTAATGTCATTCTTTTTTCTTTAGGTTCCCTTTCATCTGTTCCATACCCATCTACTACCGTGGTCTTTTATCTTCTTTAGGTTCCCTTTCATCTGTTATGTAACTAGTGTGTCTATTACTTTTGCTTATTATGATTGTAATTATAATAATAAATATAGCTTCACGTTTTAGTTTTTTTTTTTAATAACTTTTGAGTAGCCATAACTTATACATGTATACTATAACTTTTCAGTTTAGCAATCATCCCGTTATCTGCTATCATGTTATAGCAGTTTTGGGTTTGTCCTTTCACTCACTACTATCCGGGATTAATAACGATGGACATTATATATATTAGTAAGATGAAGAGAAAAATGAAAGAAAGAATTATGAAAACTTCTCTTATTTGGTTAAATGGAAGATTGCAAAAAAAGAAATTTTATTTGTCGGGAAATGACTTTTCTATTCTTTTAGAGTAACGGTAGGTGCTCAAATGGGTAAATTTGTCATGTCAAACACAATGTAATTGAAGCACCCCCAGCTAGTTCACTCATGTCAAATATGAAATTTATTTTCTTGAATGTTTGAGACATGTAAATAGCCCTTCTTGTTTACATGTTGAGATGCTAGTTTATCTATATTAATGAAACTGAATTTCTTTCGGTGCTATCTACCAGCAAATCGAGCTGTGGAAGTAAATGAAATGTGGCGAGCGCGGGAGAAAGAACTGGAGCTGGATAAACGGGTTACAGGCACATCATCAAGAGATAAAAGCAGTGATGACAAAAGGCATAGGGATCATAACTCATCAAGAAGCTCAGGAAGACATTCCAGGGATGATAGAAGCACTAGTGCCTCCACTTCATGCTCAACTAAAAAAGAATATGAGCATACTCCAGAAGGTTTAAAGGATGAAGAGCTTGAGGAGTTTCTACACTCAAGGTATTATTTCTCTCTTATGCTTTCTAATGTTTTATGTGCATGCATGTATGTCTTCATAATATAATCTGTCAAGTAAATAGACATTTTAGTCATTGAAATTGTAAAGGTCGGTCGATTTAGTTCCTCCGATTTACAAACTAGCAAATTAGCCCCTTGATCAAAATATTTCTTTAGTAAATATTCATCAAAACCAATAAAAGACATACATAGTGACTTAAATAGTCTTCTGCTGCATCTAAACAAGCATAGACCTTTAAATTTGTGGTGCAAAATTTCAGAAAAAGACGAAGTTGATTGAAACTTTTCAAATGTAAGGGACTAAATTGCTATTTCGCAAATTTGAGGGACTTAATTGAGCAACTTTTCTGTCTTTTTAATTGCTTTAGAGCTGAGGAAACTCCGTTTTGGTGCAGGAAAAAGCGAGGCAGAGGTGCTATTGGTCCAAGGATGGATGAAACTGGGCCTTACCTTCCTCCAAATCCTGATGAGGAGCCTTGTACTAGTCCAGATGTAAGGGAATGTCGTGCTATTTATGGTCCGCTGAGGCCTTCATCGTTGCAATCATATGAATCTTCCAAGGACGAGCTTCATGAAGAAAAACGGAAAAAGAGCAAAAAGACGCATAAAAGCCGCTCGGACAAGGAGCATTCTAAGAAGCACAAGTCCAAAGAGAAATCTAAGCATAAGAAAAAGAAAAGGGAGGAAAAAAGAAGTAAACATCATCGATAAGACTATTCTGTAATATGATATATTCTCACAGTTACATGAAACTAATGTTATGTATTTTGCACAAATGTTTTCTGTAACATCAAATGCAATTCCTGCTAGAGATATTAATTCTTTTAGCCATAGTATGCAGGTGCTTCTTAATTAATTCCATTTTGGAATCTTAAAATCATGGCTTGGGCAAAACTTACAAGAATTAATTGTACAAAACTCAATTTAGATTTTAGACATAATTTCTGGCCATATTAGCATTGTCAATAGATGATGGATAAAATATTTCCTCATGTTAGTTACTTCAACATCAAGTAATAATAATAATCAGGTACTAGTGTCACGTTTGTTTTGACATATATATATTTTTTAATTTCTATTTTTTAAAATTAGAAAACTTGAGATATTTGAAAATTAGTAGGACAGCATATGCTAAATTTATGCCAAGTCCAAGCACATACATTCCTACAATGTTAAGTATATGTTATAGGGAATATATTCTGGTATATACTTTTTGCATTCCCATATAGTTGTTATCAAATACTATATTATTAATGTACCAAAAAAAAAATACTACAGAATTGGCTGCCCATTTGAGTTTTACAAAACTTGAAAGATTAATTACTACAATTTTGCATACAAAATATCCGACTTACACAAAACTACTCAAATTAGTTTTGTAAGTTCAAAAACGTCAACAATGTTAAACAAAATCAGTTTATAATTAAGGTGTAGATTACCTCCGTCTTCATTCTTCAGAAGTTATCTCATTCAATATGAAACTTTTAAGACGCTGATTATATCATGTTTTAAGAATAGTTTCCACAATTCGGCATGGCGACATTTGGACTAAGATGACACAACAAAGCCATGATTAAAGTCTACATAACCATGTTTGTCCAAATATTTTTGTCAATTAGTATCATGCATGATGTTCACAAATGTGTTACGTATCTATCAGTATCAAATCCGTATTATCTCACATAATAAGATTTTCTGGCATGCCTAGTTGCCTTGTAATAAAAAATTGATGCTGATGTATTACTCAAAATTGAAAATAATTTGATGCAAACAAACATGTTACAATAATAACAAATGCTTTCCCCATCACTACTACTTTTTACAAGGAATAATGCCTAACTAGTCACATTTCCAAATCCTATCACACACCACCATATCCCCTAACATCTTTTCTGATTATATATGTAATTAAATTAATTAATCCAATTAATTTATATATAAATCTAGATACAATACAAAAAAAAGGAGAATCAAAAGTAGCTAAGTTTTATAGAAAGATCATTGTTATGAGTCTTCAAAATGATGATCTGTCTCATCAAAGATCTCCTCCTACACAAAATTAAGTAACATGATATCAATTAATGTGTCTCTTCAAGATTTCAAGAGTTAAATAAATTTGTTCAAAATTAAATATCTAACGGCTAATATAAATAACATTTTTAACTCCTAATTTTTACAAACTTGCGACGTGGCATGCTAGTCACTTTTTGCATGTGCGTTGACTTGATCAAAATCAATGCCTTTTGCAAAAGAGGTTAAAATTATGGGCCAAAAGTACTGTTATGAATGTTAAAGGGTCAAAATTACAAATTTGTGAAAGTAAGTAGAAAAAGTGCAATTTAACCATAATTAATTACCTGCAAAAGCTCTTCAATTACATCTTCCATTGTAATTATTCCAACAGCTTCTTCTTTTTCAGGTAGCTTTGGAATTGAATTTCCATCAATTTCCAAAATATCTGAGTATATACTTTGTGACCATTTTTTGCTCCTAGAACTAGTACTCATATTTGAATTATTTGCATTTGGTAAGCTTTTCCTCTTATGAAGTTGCATCTTATTTTTCAACATTTTCTCTTGTTGAGGAGTCTTCTCCACATCAATAGTCACCTTCACATCTCTTACTGAATCTATTTCACAAACATAATTAAAATTAAGGAATCTTAATTTTATCATAATACAAACAAAAAAAATCAAATGTTAGCAAAAGATAATACTCCAATAAATTAACTTCATTTATAGCATGCATGTGCTTAATTACCACTGCAATTATTATTGGTTGTTTGTTGCTCTGTCTTGTCAAAATGTCTCACAACAACAGCCATGTGACTATGGCCCTTTTGGAATTCATTCAATATATCATAAAGTGGCATCATTTCTGGAACCCTGTAAATATGTGTAATAATTTTTAAATTTGGAATTTTCTTTTAAAAAAAAAATTATAAATGCATCTAATCCTATTTCTCCACATAAATTTTTTAGAAGATATTTTAGAAAATAATATAACAAAGTGACACAATGATTGAAAATGATAGGCTCTGCATGTATAAAACTTTTTTACACTGACTAATAGTAAATACTAATTACATACAAAAAAAATTAAACAATATATATATAATTTAAATTTTAATAGCTTAATATAATGCTATTTAATTTGATTGTACAAAATAAAATACCTTGGTATTTTGCGTATGGTCACACTTTTCACAGGTAGTTCTTCTTCTGGATCAATAGTTAACAAATTCTTGATCTAAAATTAAGAAGCATGCATTAAAAAATTTTAAAAAAAGTAATGAACAATGATAATAAATAAAATAAAAATTTACATATAAAGAAATGATCATAACAAATACAAATTTTACTTGATTAAAGAAATTTAACACTTTGTATTGTATACCAAGATAAGTCCAATGATATTTGTAGGCTCTTCATAATAAACAGGGACTCTGCTATGTCCTTTCTCCAGTATTAGAGTCATCAAATCCCTGATTAATATTAATATAGGGGCATTAATTTAGTTTAATAACAAAAAATTGAATGAAATTAAAAAAAATCTATCTAGCTTAAAATTAATAATTTTTTGAGACACATAACTTACCTATCAAGTTTTGAATTAATATCAATAGAAAATATTTCATTTATAGGAGTCATGGCATCACCAGCAGTTTTCTCAGAGAGTTCAAGTGCCCCAGCAATGATAGTTGTTTCATCATGTGTTAGTTCACCACCTTTCCCAGCCTAATTCAAACACAAGAACCATAATGTTACAATTTGGTCTTAAAATTAACAAAATTTGTAAATGATTTTGAAATTAAAAATCCTCGATCGCATTAGTCTTTTTAAGTCGACCAAACGAATTTAGTCTCTGAAGTTGTCTAGAAGTAATGTGTAGCTATGTTACGTACCTCATTACCGTGTAAATCTACAAGCGTTTTCAACTCGGCTCTACGGAAAAGAGCTTCGTGTCGATGCCCCAACAAATAATCCAACAACTGAATAATTAAGACATAAAAATCAATATGGTCTAGGTTGATTCAAATTAAAATTTTTTAAAAAAAATATCAATAAAAATTATGGTCTATATTTCACCTTGCTAATTGGAAAAGCAACAGGAAGACATATCCATACAAGAACACGAACAGCTGGAGCCACTGTTGCACCAATTGTTAAACCATACCGAGAACAAACTGATTGAGGAATAATCTTCAAAAGAGCAAAAGAAAAAAATTTAATGTAAATTTGTTATATGCAATATATTTAATTCAACATGTAATGTATAGAAAAAATTTCTAACCTCACCAAACAGAAGAATTAATGTCACAGAAATTAGGATAGCACCCCAAGCAACAACAAGACTATCAAGAAAAATTGGAAGTGCCTGAAAAAATTAAAAAGCCCTATCCAATTATATTTAGCTTCATCCGTAAGGTATCAATTCAGTCGTAAAAATTTAGTCATGCAATCTTAAGGTATCGAGTTCAAATCCTTTTGGAGGTGTCAAATGGTCATTTTTTCAATTATAATATGTCTATCACAATTTGTAAAAAATAAAATAAAAAATTAACACATGAAATTTTGATGTACCTCCATAGCTGCTGCATTGCAAATTAGAAGTGTGCAAAGTAGTAGATGTTGATTTCTTACAACAGGCAATATTTTCTCTATCACAACAAAATCACACAAAGTTATTCATCACTGCGTTGTTTCTACTAACTGAGCTAAACTCACATAGCCTTCAATGTCTCCATGAAGTCAGGTGAATTTGATGAAATCGCAGTAACAACTTATTTTTTACTAAAATCACAATAACACTAACACCTTGTAATTATATCAAACTCAGCGTGAAATCAAACATACACATAAACATTTAAACAATAAATAAAATGAAAAACAAGATGAGTTTATGTATAAACAGTACCAGCATGTTTTCTATCGTGAGGTGTACCAGATTTAGCAAGAACTTCAAGATCAACAAGACTCAAAGACATGAGACCTAAAGTAAGCCCTGACATCAATCCAGCAAACACAACAAGTAACACAATTATCACAATTCTTATAAAAAACTCTGTTCCACAACATGTATACTCCACTGCCATTGAAAATCAACAACTATACATACACAAGCTGTTCAGAATTCAATTCCCATTAAAGGGTATTCAAATTATGGTAAAAAGATTATTAATTTATTGAATGGAATATGATAGAACTTAGAAGCATGAAGATAGATTTTTCGGTGCTTTTTTTTTTTTTTTTCTTTTTCTTGAATGAGATAGTGTTTGTTAAATTTATGCTAACGTTGTACTCTGTTTTCATTCTGTTTTGTACTTGTTTCTATTTTTCACTTTGAGTCGGCACCATTGATAATGAAGCCACCATGGGACCCACCACTTGGCACTTTCTTTTTAAAACTACCATGTGGTTTTGCTTTGGTTCATGCCGATTTAGGTCATTTCATAATTTTCATCTCATGCAACTGTAATAAAGTTTTGATTCTTGTTATATTCCTTTTTGTTGAATCTTATGTGTGTGTAATGTTATCACTAGTTGTTGGAGAGGGACATGAAAACACTTCTTGATTGAGTTTTATTCGGTGTAATGCGTCTTGAATTTTGTGAGACTCAAATGGATAGTAATGTGGCTGCGTGTTCAAGTTAATGATGGAACTCAAGACCTAATTAAGCTAGAAAGTCAAACGTTATCTAATCTAAGCGCTATTATATGATTGTGGTGTTCAATATGAACTTTTCCAATCAATGTGAGATTTAATTCACATTTAATATATTTCAACATGAACAAACTCACAACATTCAAGTTAATAGTATAAAATAATAAAATATTTACAAATAATGTGGCAAAATCAAAGTGACGAAAATATTATATTTCCGAATTTGCAACGTTCATAAAATAATCATTAGTTGAATCAAGCAACACCATAATGAGATGATGAAATTAAGAGGAGAAAAAACCACTTAGATTAAAAGAAGGATTAAAAATGCACACTATCGTTTCAAGTCAAAAAAATGACTAACCACATCAAGAAGAGAAAACTCCAAGAAAATGTAGAGCTATTCACTAATTTTCTATCAGTACGTTTTCCTTTTTCTAGTGTTTCTCTTCGAGTTATATTTGTTGAGTCACACTAGCTAGTATCTCTATGGTATTGTTAAAGAAATTTTTAAAAAAATTATATTAAAAACAACATTTTTTTTAGAGGTTGATTCTATAAGTTTAAGAGACTTTATCATATTTGATTTTTCAACTAGTGTTCTTAAAATACTAGTTAACATTTTCCTTATTTGTTTTACCCTCTCACTAATCTTCTCATTTTCTTCTTTCTTCATGTGTGCTTAGTGCTTGTGTATACTATCCTCTCTTAAGAACTTTGCATCTCCTAATTTAGTGCTTGCGTAAATGATTATTGTGTTGATGTTGGAGTGCAATATTTTTGCACTCTTTTATTTTGCTTCATAAATGATGATTGTGTTTATTTGTCTCAAGGATGGAGTGCTTTCCTAGCAAGTGATTATTATGTTGATTTATCTCAATAATATTTTTAAAATATTAATTTTTTATAATTTTTAATAAAAAATAACTAAAATATTAATGACCAAAATCATTGTTTTTGTTACACCAAAATCATATATTGATTGATATATGTAAAATGATTACTTGTGTAATTGTGTTCTTTATTTTACCATATGTGTCCAAATTGAAGATTTTTCTTTCCACCCTCCGTCTTTTTTTTTCAACACCTGAGTTTCTATTTATACTCGTGAAAGAAAAACTTCGGTAAACATGTACCGAAGTTATAAACAATGTAAAACACATGTTTTTCTATATCGGAAAACTTCGATAAATGAAAATCGAAGTTTTGAGAGATAAAATTAGAGATAAAATTGAATTTTTGAGAGGTGAAAAAGGTGGGAAGAGAAATCTTCGTCCAAACCGGAAACCATTAGGCCCAACGTCTAAAACATCATTTCACGTGTATTGTGTCTAGCATTCTTACTTTTCACACACCCTTCACACATACATAAAATGTTGCAAATATAATCTTTTCCATCACCATCTTCTTAACACACCCACACCTCACACCCAAGACTGCCTGGAGCATGATTGGAGTGGTTGACCTGATAGTAGAAATTTTCTAGCAAGTGATTGAATAGATTTTGGAGAAAACTTTGATACAATTTTAAAATTTTGAGTTTGATTCAACTTTGCAAAATTAGCTTGTAAAGTGAGAATTGACCTCATGTCATCTCATAGCCATGTGGGACTCTTAAGATTAGTTAAATTGAGTTTAATTTTTTGGTATAATTTGACAATTACACATTCAAAAGTAACTTTGATCAAACTATCCAAACAATTTGAATCGATAAAGATTACTATTATGTGAATACATACAAACAAAATCAATTCATGTTAAACTCACTTTTAACCAAAATTAATTTTTATTACGATAAAACTAAACATACTTTCAATTATGGAGACATAATCAAATCTATCAAAAAAACATTTTGAACATCTCAAATTCAATTTAACATATTTAGAATCAATTTTGACGCAATCAAAAATAGAATCAAACAACTCAAAAACACTTAGATGAGATGGCGCAGGTCTTTTTTAGCTTAACCAAGATCTTGTGTTTGATGTCTGACTTGGGCATGCAACAATGTTAAAACTTTTAGCGAAAATTTGTCATTCATTTGAATCTCATAAAACTCGAAAAATTAATCTCTACAGACTGCAGTTACTGACAAAGGATATTCGGCTTACGAAAAATAAAAGAATCAAACATGTTTGATTTCAATGTATAAAATCTCATGGAAATGAAATTTTTTTCCCAAGGAAATAAAATTATGTTAGTTTATTTGGTTTTGAATATACGTAGTACCATTTTTAATTTTTCATTTTGAAGTTGCTTGAAAAATAGTGAACATGAAATAGTTTGAATGAAAATTGATAGCAAGAAACAAACCGAAAAAGAAATATTAGTTAGCCAGTATTTTCTCTGTCCCAAAATATAAGTAAATTTTGATAAAAAAAAAAAAATAATTTATTTAGTCTAAAATTTACACAAAATATATTAGTTTTTATATGAGTCATGTTAACTAGTGTTTCCATTAAAATAATTAAGAAAACCAAAAAGAAAAGTTTCTCATTAAAAATATAATTTTTTATATTTTGAAAATATTAACTAAACAAATTTTAAAATAAATTTTCTATATTTAATTTCCTTAACCAATAGTGTCCAAGATCACTAGCTAGCATTTTCCCACTTTTATTAACCAATTTTTGTTTCTATTGTGAGATGGAGTATATGGGTGCGTTTGTTTTAACTTTAAAAAAAATAGATTTTTCTTTGTATTTTTGAAAATAGATTTTATAAAATCATTTTTCAAAATATTATAAGTTTTTTATATTCATTTTTTCTAAATTCAAACACTAATTTTGACATTATATAACATAAACGTACATTATTGAAGATCAAAACATAGTCAAAATCTCAATTTTTACAAAAAGTTGTATTTCAAAAATGATTTTTATGAAAATCTATTTGAAATAGCTTCAAAAAAAGTGATTTTTTTGAAAATTTGATATCTAAATTTTTTTTCAATAAAATGATGAAATACCTAAAATGACATTTTAAGAATAACTATTCAAACCAAATTTTCATTTAAAGCTTTTATAAAAAGTTTCTTTGTAAAAAAATTTTACACAAAATTATATTACACTATAAGAATTTATTTTGAAAAAATCTATAACAAACGCACCCTATAGCATGCTGACTTTCTGCCGCCACAATCTCACAATCATGAACAAAGTCAACTTAAGCATGTCACAATATAAAATATTAAATGAGACTAAATTTGTGTTAATTCTCTTTTCCAGAAAAAAATATTTGCTAATTAGAAATTCGGTTATAAGATAGGTAAAATATTGAAAGAATTGATTAATGGTACACTTTAAAATTCATAACAATATAATTATACGATTCACTTTTATATATATATAATGGAAAATAAAAAAAATAAACAATTAAATTGAGACAGAAGATTAGAACAATATTATAAATGAGACACTATAGTGAGACAAAGGGAATAGATAAATACAATCTTACTATAATTTTAGAGACCAAATTTATTTTTTTAACCTTTAAATTTAGCCTTGGTACGATACTTTAAAGTCATCCATGATGATATATGATTCCTTCCTCAATTTTTGTTAGATCTAAAATTCAACTAAATTATAGAATAAAGACACTTATATTAATTAAATCGTACATCATGATCCAAGTTTAATTAATATTAATATACTACTACAATTTACTTTCAATTTAAAAAAAAAAAAAAGAAAAAGTTAGCATATAATTTATAACTTTTGAAAGTGATGGTTATAATATATAAAATAAATAAACATTGCAACGTTAGCTAAGGATTGGGAAACGCATTGAAGCTCAATCTTAAGGTAATGTTCGGTTTAATTTTGTTTATTTCACTGTCATAGAGGTCTAGGATTTCTAGGGATTCTGACACAATTTCGCTCGGTTTCTACAAACCGAAGTGGTCTTCGCTTTCTGCGAACCGAAAAAAACTGGAACTTAGGATTTTATGCGCAGCTCTCTGTCAATGCTATGTCTGGCTTATAGGATTGATTAGAAACTTGTTATAGCTTATAAAATTTACACATTAGAATTGAATTATGTATGTATATTAGATGTGAAAAACACTTAGAAATTTAAATGTGGCTGATTATATGTTGTTTTGCGTTTTTTTAATAGGTAGCTATGTCGAACGAAAGCGAACCGCATCGGTGTGTGGTGCTAGGCATTGAAGCACCAGGCATTGTTGAGATGAATCCTAGTAGTTCGAAGCTACCGGTCATACAGATCGACACAGCAGCACATTTCGTTACGGACAAAACAACTTCCGACCGTGATGAGATGATTGAATGGGCACGAAGTATCGCGGCAAAGTTAAATTTTGCGATCATCATTGGAAAGTCTGATTATGGTGGTGGTAAAAGAAAGCAGTTTTTCAGGTTGGAATGCGAACGGAGAGGAACTTACGTGTAGCAAGCAAAGAAGTTAAAAACGGACAAAACCGGGACGAGAAAATGTCAATGTCCCTTTCGACTCCGAGGTTATTTTCATGCCGATAAAAAATGGCATCTATCTGTTGTGAATGGCATGCATAACCACGAGTTGGACAAAGGCTTAGAATGTCATTTGGTTGTGGGTCGATTGAAACGGGAAGAGAAGGAAGCTATGGATGAAATGACGAGAAATTTGGTCGCACCTAGAAACATTCTTTCAACTTTGAAGGATAGAGATCCAAGCAACAAGACAAATCAAAAGCAAGTGTACAATGCTTGTTATCGGTACAATGTTGCATTGAGGGCGTCAATGACGGAAATGCAACACCTCTTTAAAAAACTTGCAGAAAACAACTATTATTTCAAGTCTCGATCAGTTGATGTTGATGGATCACCCGTGGTTCAGGGTGTTTTCTTTGCACATCCTAGGTCTGTGAGTCTCTTTAATTCATTTTCTACTGTGTTAGTTATGGACTCGACATACAAAACCAACAAATATAAAATGCCGTTGTTTGAGATTGTCGGTTTCACATCTACGGAAAGGACCTTTAATGTTGGTTTTGCGTGGATTAGTAATGAAAAAGAAGACAACTTCAGATGGGTTCTAGAGCAATGTCGTAGTCTTTTAAAAAATGACGACATTTTGCATAAGGTGATTCTTACCGACAGAGATGTGACATTAATGAATGTCGTTCCTGAAGTTTTTTCATCCTCCGCTGCTATGGTTTGTCGTTGGCATGTGGAAAAAAATGTTTCTAGTCAGATGAAGGAGTTGGTTAAAGTGAAGAATGCAGAGGGGGTGAGGCAGTCCGATGTGTGGGACAATATAATGCGTGCCTTTAAGGATTTGTTGGACTCGCCTAACGTGGAATGTTATGGAGATGTTGTGATGGGGTTTAGGAAGCTATGTGAGAAGTGGCCGAAATTTGTAACATATGTGGAGCAAACTGTTTTAGACACGGACAAAGAGAAGGTTGTCCGTTGTTGGGTAGACCAGTTTATGCACATGGGAAATTATACCACCAACAGAGTTGAATCGGCGCACGGTGTCTTGAAGAATTACTTGACGGATGGTAATGGTGATTTGGTGAAGGGTTGGGAAGCGATAAATAAGATGTTGATTAATCAATTTGCGGAGGTCCAAACACAGTTTAGTCAAAGTATGTCTGTTGCGGAACACAGATACGAGGAGAATCATCTTTACTCGTTTTTGTTTTACAAAATTTCAAGGACCACAATGGATCATATTTACACCGAAGCAAAAAGAGTCGAAGAAGTCGGGATGGATAGCAAAAAGTGTGGCTGTGTTATTAGAAAAACCTTTGGTTTGCCTTGTGCTTGTTTGATTGGTAAGAAGATTCAACACAAGCGTCCGATTCGACTCGATGAGATTTATATTCATTGGAAGAGGCTTTGTTTTGAGGCTGATGTGCGAGCTGACGAAGTCGCTGATGATTATGCGTGTTTGGCAGAGTGGCACGCCATTCAGGTTTGTATGAATTTAAATTAATTTCGATGATTTTATTTGCCTTGTTACGTTAAGTTTATTTTAAATTACGTTAAATTATTTTCAATGATTAAAGTTGCCTTGTTATGTTAATTTCGATTTAACGATTGTTATTTTTATTACGATTTTATGATTGTTAATTTTCATTTACAATTCCGGTTATGTTGTATTGATTATTGAATATTTTTTTTTGTTGTTTTTAGGAACGGTTGAAAAGATCGGATGTCACCGTAAAAAATGAAATTCGAAATCAACTTCGTCTAATTGCGTTCCCGGAAACAACCAACTTGAAAGCGCCTCTTGAACCTGCCAAAGCAAAAGGTGCAAAAAAGAAGAAAGGAGTTCGTGGTTCTCAAGCAAAGACAAATGCATCGACAAGTCGGGAAATTTCTCGTTGGGAACACGTTGATAGACAAGTTGCCGATACACAGTGTTCTCAATCAAAGCCGTCATCTTCAAAGAAAAAGGTGTCTAGTTCACAAGGACAGCCGTGCGAGTCACAAGGAATTAATTTGACTCCAACTCCTATTTCATATGCACCTCTTCCTCCAAATCCACTTCTTGAGCATATGCCGAAGTTTATGCATCCTTTCATTGAAGATATAAGAGACATAAATGCTGACGGATATTGCGGGTATCGTGCGATATCTTTGTTCCAAAACAATATCGAAGAGGATTTTGAGCTAGTGAGACTTCACATGATGAGGGAGCTTAGCTTGCACATGGAGTTGTATTTGAGTCTGTTTGGTGGTCCGGATCGGATGGCATATATTGAAAATGCACTTGTGTCGCCTAAGAGAAGGTCTAGGCATGCTATTTTACCACAAGATAAGTGGTTTACTTTCCTTGACATGGGATTTGTTGTTGCTAGTTGCTATGGAAAAGTTGTGGTTCAATTGTCAAAACTTGATAGAAGTGGAGCATCTAAGACTTGTTTTCCATTGCATGGCCATCCATCACATGTTGGTTCGAAGATTATTTGCATTGGGGCAATACCGAATCACTTTATGTTGGTCACTTTGAAGGACGGATCTCCGTTACCTCCCACGGCTCTTGGATGGAGGCAACAATGTAAATCGGAAGCTGCTGAATGGGAGACACTTTTTGCGGACAGACAAATTCAATTCAAACAATTGTTGAAAATTGAAAGAAGCGAGACACTTGTGGTACACCAAGGGGTCTGAAGTAATTCAGAGGACCCGACGAAATTCAATTTTCAAGCAGTATCAGCGAAAGAATCCTATCGAGTTAGATGCGACACTGAAGAGATCCGTTGAAACCATCCTTGAATGTTGTGTTGGACCGGAAGATCGAAACTATGGTAACAATTAAGGATCCGTTGAACCCGTCGTTGGATTTTCGTAATTGTTGTTCAGTTTATTTCCATTAATAATGATGTTCGTAATCGTTGTTTAGTTGTTCGTAATCGTTGTTTAGTTTATTTCCATTAAAAAAGATCCGTTGTGTAGTTGTAATCGTTGTTTACGTTGATTGAAATAAAGATTACATTTTTAATTTATAACTTCCAGTATTTCGGTTTCTATAAACCATAAATATATACGTATAGTTTAATTTCGGTTCGTATAAACCGAAGTAATTTCGGTTTATAGAAACCGAAACGCATTTTAGCAGGTTACAGACCTGCTTCCAATTCTGTTTATGCATTACCACCTCATAGGCGAGGTCAAAACCTATTTTTGTCGTTAAAAAACTTACAATAAACTCAACCACATCTCAGTTTTATCATCAAACTCAATCAAACCACAAATTCAAATAAAACACAATACGATAAATTGGTTAATATATTGTTAAATACATCACAATACGCAAAATGCAAATATAAAGTCTATGCAAATTGCAACAACAATTAACGCAAAGTCTTCGATACGTTAAAATACAAACAACATATTGTCTTAATCAAAATACATAAAATTAAAACAACAACATTAATTACGAGTGCCCGGTCTATTATATCGTCTCCCCCGCCTTAGTCGTCGACACGTTAAACACGGGTTCAACATCCTAATGACTCGCTGCACCGTATGCCAAATGGGAGATCCCTCCTCCGCCTCACCGGCGCCAAGTGCCCTATCAAGCTCACGCTTGACATCTCGGCATACCTCCAATGCATTAGGATCACGCCTTGCTTCCTGCGTCGCTATCACAACCTCTAAGTTAGGTGGCCTCGGTGGTGATTCAGGTGCTTCAACGGGCCGCATAATTGGATGCGACACATTGTAAAACCATCTCATATATCCCGGTTCGTGATCCCATGCACTAACCATAGGACGACCCCTCATTTCTTCATCGATCATTCTCAATTCCAGCTCTTCCATCCACACTCAATCTATCTCGTACAAGTTCATGCCCGGTGTCGCAGACGTATTCGGGTGTCTTGGCACTACAACAAAACACAGGCTTCAATAGCACTTTTTTTTGGCTTTAATAGCACTTTAAAGCGCTATTGAAGGCAGTGCTATTAAAGGTCTGTGTCTATTATAGCACTTTTAAAAGCGCTATCATATGTTTAACTTTTAATAGCATTTGTATGCCTAAAGCGCTATCATACATTCCAGTTTTCAGTGCAAAATAACACTTTTGGCAACAAGGTTTAATAGCACTTTTTTTAAAAGCGCTATCATAGGTTCCAGTTTTAATAGCACTTTTGTTCAAAAATGCTATTGTATTCTTTTTTTAAACCTGCAATTCTTTTTTTTATAACCTGCAATTTAATTTATTTTTTTCCATCAGGTCTCTTTCAATATTTTTTTTTACAGAAATATATTTTATACAACCTAAAACTTAATTTTTTTTTCAACTGTGACCTGAAACTTAAAACATAAATAAATAATACAAATGTTCTATTAAAGATAATTTGGCAATAGAAAGACCAATTATAGTACAATCAAAATTACATCCTTCCCTTCATAAAACAGACAATAAGTACCAAAGCTTGGTTTTCTACAACATTCACAAAATAGGTTCACAGACCATTTCCAAACTAATTACTTTACATAAGTCAACCACTAGATAATGTTCATAACACTAATTAAAATAAGACAACCTAATTAACCTAAACCAACCACTAGATGATGTTCATAACACTAATTAAAAAAAGACAAACTAATTAACCTACACAACCAACCATTTTCCAAATCAAAGCCGGCATATCTCTTTCATGTTTTCAAGAAGTCCCTGAAATATAAAAAATATACTATAGTCAATACCTTGTGGTTATGAGAGATTGATACAAATTTTGTTTCAAATTACTCCAAGCCCACACCACAATTGTCATGTAACGGCACATTAAAGTAAGTGGCAGGCAAATGAAATTTAGTAACAAAAAACAGTACACTTGTGAAAGTGGGTGAAATGAAGAAAGCATGGGTTGAGGATTCTTGTAGCCACGTTCATCGCCAACCACATGTGCATCCTGCAAGATAACATAGCTCATTACAAAATATAACACAAATAGATAAACAAAATTAAAATTTTACAACTACTTTGAGTTAGCATGTTACTTGTATTGCTTACCAAACATTTTGTTTATAACTGGCCAATATTTTTTTTTTTCGCACTCCAATTGTACGTATTAAGTGGAACTAGCCGACAAACAATCAGTCCAATGTAACTAACAAAAGGCACACTATTACGCCCGATTGGTTGACCTCTTGCATTCCATTGTACCTAACATACCACAATCAAACATAAGGCATTTTTGTTGGGAGAAATATACAAACAGGTCCAAAACAAAGCTATCCAAACCAAATAGTACTATCTGATCTGATTATAGCAAATATAAACAAAGTCTAAAACAGCATGTGGTGACTGACATCTCATGAACTATAGAATCTCAATGCATAAACAACCACATCTGAACAAGAAAATATTCCTAACTGAATAAACCCTTTGCTTTATTTATACTCTAATAACAGAAACTTTCAGATTGGCACTTTAAAGAAATGTGAAAGTAAAAAAGTACCTGCAAGAGTGGAATTCAAGTATATATGTTTCTTTGTAGTAAATCAACCTTTATTATAGACTAAGTAATCTTAAAGTCTTTCACAAGTTTAGGCTTTCCCTTATATATTTTGTTGTGAGGATTTCAAGACCAATATAGATTTTCTTATACTCAAAGTAGATAAGGGGATAGTGATGATAGCTTGCTAATCGAGTGGTGGGCCTGCCTCCACCATTTTAACTGAACTGCTTCATCTCAGGATTGCCTCCAAGCAGTCCTACCCATCTCACTACCTCAAACCATCGCCTTCGCCAAGATTAAGGAAGACAAGATCACCGATCGCAATAACGTCTCTACCATCTCAGTCTTTGTCTGCAATCGGCACCATTTTCCATGTAATTAATGTACGCCTGCTCCATAGAAAGTATGTCAGTTATAACTTTGATTTGTAGAGTGTATCATTCAATTAAGTTCAAAACTGAGGCACGTTAATAGTTTTATATATCTAATTTTGTTTCATACCATATAAATTTTTCCTTGGGGATAACATTTGTGACCATATAAGCTGTTCATTCCTGCTTCACTCTATCACTTATCCTTAGAGTATGTACAACATTTGTGGATATCAAAGTAGTTCAAGTAAAAAATTAGCAAAAAGTTGTGTTAGAATTGAACTACAATGCATACGCCATCTTGTTTCAAATTAATAATATTTAAAATCACGTACATTACATATGCCAATTTTAGGGTCTTAGTCCTATCATCAGATACTCCATAGCTCAAGATCCTGAACATGAACCTTCTGCTGAATACATGGATCTTCTGCTGTACAAGTGAATCAATATATTTAACAAGATATATACTCCAAAGCTCAAAACACCAAAACACAAAAATATTCTCTATGTTCCAGAGATTCTTTAATTAGCTGTACTGTATTTAATCCAAGTCTTGAATACATGGACCTTATAAAAATTGAGTAATAACTAAATATACTTGTTGTTTATATTTTTTATTGATTTGCTTAATGATTCTGAAAGTGACGTTTTAATTCACTCTTTAAAAAACACTAATGCTTAGTGTTACCAAAGTTTTCAAATGATATTAAGAAAACTAGTGTGGTTAGTCTATACTGTCAGATTCCAGAATGCATCAGAGAATGAACCAACACTATACTGTCCTTGTTTTCCAAACAACCACAAACCACCAAACTCTATCCTCTTTTGACCTTGCGATACGCACAATGCTGAGAGTATTCATCAACTATTTTAGTTGTTCTCGTTCCCATTGGAAGAGAGGACATCCCCACATCAAGTTCCACTGCCAAGCCAAGCCATCCCAAACTCCCATATTCACTATCTTCTCATTTTTCTGCAGAGAAATTATAAATAATCTTGGGAATCTATGCTTTAACGCCTTGGATTGGGAATAATCTTAATTTTCCTTAGTAAATAATCATAGTTTTCCTCTGTAAACTAAGCACACTAGTATGATTTGAGATGGTTTCATTGTTGTTATTAAGTTCTTGCAAGGAATTTTAGATTTGTGTTGGAATTTCAGATATTAGTTCCAATCAAAATATGCATAATATTTGTATGAAATATTACGAAACATTCTAAAATTTAACATAGTTTGGAACTCTTACATAGGTTAGTAAGCATTGTCATGAATTGAAAGTTGGAAGAAAGAGTGAAATCTAGCTAGAACCAAATGTTAGGAGTTAGGACCAATGTAACTAACTGACAAATGAACTATTGCAGATCGGCAAGTTCATTCCCTCTTACAAATTTTGGATTCTACGTAACATTTTCCATTGACCAAATAAAGTAGTAATCAATACTCAATTATAAACATTAATAAGTTGCATATAAGAAAGTAGCACTCAATGATTAACATTAACAAATATTATATGCCAAAATTGGTCATGATAATGCTAAATTTGACTTTAAGTATCAAAATGTAACACAATTAATCACCCGTCTCACAAAAATCCCCTAAAATACAACAAACAAATCACAATAAAAACCCTAACCTAACAAGTGCTTATCAAAAAGGGTTTTGTGACTCACTTACCTTATGTTTGAACGGAACGTGATCGAGACGGCGAACGAGGATGACGATCGAGACAATTAAAAGAGGACGGCAAGCTAGCGCGAGCTTGATACTGGCTTGCGAAGGGTTTCAATCTGTGTGGTAATGATTTCGTTCTGTTTGGTTGTGGGTGTCTTCCGTAAGGGTTTCAATCTGAGTTGTACTGGGTTTCGTTCGTGAGTAAGAGCAAGAAGAAGAAGAAGAAACGGTTCGTGAGTGAGTAGGAAGAAGAAACCTGTTCGTGTTGACGGGAGGGTTCAACGAATTTAGGATTCTTGGCATGAGTGTGTTAGAAGAAGAACAACAACAATTTGGGGATTTAGGGTTCAACGACAAGATCAATCGAAAGGAAATGAAGAAGAGTTGCTCTCAAGACTAGATGAATGGCAGTGAAAAAAAATATATCTTGTTTTTTCATTTACAATAATAAAGAGTCAAAGGTTCGACACCCAACAACATGATATTTTTAATTTACTAATATCACACATTAATTATAGCGTTTACATGAAAAGCGCTATTGTATGTCATCAGCCTTTGTGATTTTAATAGCACTTTTTCAAAAAAGCTATTATAGAGTACCAGGTTTGTGGTTTCAATAGCGCTTTTTTGTAGAAGCGTTATTATAGGTCTCCGTGTTGATCTTTTATAGCACTTTTTAAAAAAGCGCTATAAAATAAGTGCTATTAAAGCTAATTTTTGTGGTAGTGTGGAATGCCTTGTACATATTTAAACTGTCTCAGCACCCGTTCAGGCAAATGTTTGGCTCTCAATTTACCATCCCCTAACCATCATGAAAACCAACATGCATCTATCAATGGGCGCAAGTGCCGACGGTTGTCATACGGATTGAACACGCAGTCCGTAACTTGGATGTTATCCAAACTTTGCCTATATGCAGCACCATCCTTATGGCCTTGGCCTGGATTGAATCTTGCGGCCCAACCGATATGCTCCTCATAATTTTCTGAAAGACCCCACACACTAAGCCTTGGAAAATGTACAATTATCCATGCCTGAAATAATGACGAAATAAATTGGTTATAGGCAAAAAAAATAATATACTATATAAGTTAAATTATATAAAAAACGCACGTAAATTTTTACCTGAAGAAATGACATGTAGCCAACCAACTGAGTCACATTTGCATCGGATGCATCATCCAAATAATGTTGCAGATGAACAAGAGCAGCAGCACCTCAATTCCATTGATTGATAGTTGACAAGTCCTGAAAGAACTGCAAGTAAACAACGTCCACGTAGTACGAAGTTTTGTTGCTGAAAATGGTACAACAGACCAAATGTAGCAAAAATGCCCGTATCGCCCTCTCTCTGTACAGCCTAACCTCATGCATAGGCTTTCCTTCAGCCACCGCTTTTTCAGCATAACCCCAATTGTCTATGAAAACAGATTCCACAAATGTATGCCTCAAATGTGGGCTGCCAAGCTTAGCAAACAGTTCCATCACCAACTCTTTTTCAACTCCTAGAAACGAACTAACCATGTCAGCCCCTTCATCCCTTGTCATCTTCCTATGGTTCAAAAACTTGCCTTTAATTGGAATATGCAACAGACACTGGACGTCGTCCAATGTGATGCCTATTTCACCTAGAGGAAGGTGGAAGGTACTCGTCTCCGGATGCCATCTCTCAGCAAAAGACCAGAGAAGCCCATAGTCAAGGACACTATAATTAGTCTTGGTTAGCGATCTCAAACCACCAGCATCAATTGGATCCCAAAACCACCTCTGATCCTCATCCGGTTTTTGGATATCTATCACCTTCTTCCCGCTAGCAACGCAACACAATTTTCTCTTTAACACCTGATACAATTTAAACAAAATAAAAGATTAATAATTATTGCATTCGACATACTTAGTAAATTAATAAATTAAACTTCGTATTTTTATCTTACATCATGATTCTGAGAATCTGCCTCCCATATCTGAATTGACCTATGCTTATGGTATTCCGATAATAACGACAAATCGTGTGGTCCTCCTCCATAAACAACTTCTTCTTCAGCTTCTGCCTCTTGTGGTTGTTCTTGCGGCGGTGCTTGTTCTTCGACTTCCGCATACTCGGCATCATCGTTTATGTATTGATTTGCATCAAAATCAGGTTGGCCAGCAGGCGCATCAACATGTGCTTGGCCTAAACGTGACCGTGCACGTGCATGCGAACGAGAACCACCCGAACCACCGGCTTCATTATCATTTGTTCCTTGAACTACATACTGTCCATGCTTACCACGACCTCTTTTCGGTGCAGCAGGACCAGCCTTTGATCGAGCAGAAGCGTGTGCTTTACTATTATCTCTACCGTGCCTACCTCTAGCAACATCTCCTTCCATACCCTATACATAACAAAAAAAAAATTAAAACTCAATATACGAAACTTGTAATCTATGAAAAATTGAAACTTATAATTCAACCAAACATTTAATCGTAACACAAATGATTCACTTAGACATTTTGTCAAACACCTAGGATGCAAGATAATACCAAACAACATCAAATTCAATTAAAACCTAATATTCTACATGCAATCATGTTAACATGTTCTATTATTTCAAAACTAACAATTAATCAACAACAAACAACAATGCAACCAAAGAATTCAACAATTCAAAGACAAAACTATATATATGAAGAAATAAAAAAATTTAGAGTAATGAATTTTCAAGACAAGCACAATGAATGATCAAAAAGGATTGAAACTTACTTGATTAAGTGTGTTTGGAAGTTGGATGTTGCAGTTCTTCAAAAATCGCCCAAGAGGAGTTGAGGAGTAGGGTTTTGGTGTTTTTGTGTTGGAAAAACGAAACTGACAGAATAAAACTGCTGCTATCTCTATATAAGATTACTTCGGTTTTTAGAAACCGATAGAAATAAAAAAGCGAGTGGTTTTTAGATACCGAAATATTACGTTTTCTCGGTTCATAAAAACCGATGAATTGCGCAGCGATAAATACGTAAGTAAGGGGGGCATAAAAGAAACAGGGAGGGCTGGAAAAGAAATTTTCATCATTTTGATCCTAACTTTGACAAAGAGAATAAAAAGTAGTAACAAAAATACCTCAAATCTTCCTCCTGGGCCATGGAAGCTACCAATTTTTGGAAGCATACACCACCTAATTGGCTCCTTACCCCACCATAGAATGAGAGAATTGTCCCAAAAATATGGTCCAATCATGCACATACAACTTGGAGAAACTACAACCATAGTTATTTCTTCTAAAGAAATTGCCAAAGAAGTGTTGAAAATAAATGATGTTTCATTTGCTCAAAGACCTCGATTACTTGGTTCAGAAATTATTACTTATGGTTGCACTAACATTGGATTTGCACCCTATGGAGATTATTGGAGACAACTAAGAAAAATATGCACATTGGAGTTATTTAGTGCTAAACGTGTGAAATCATTTCAATCAATTAGGGAGGAAGAGGTGTCAAATTTAATAAGATAAATTTCTCTAAACATTGGATCTACTATTAACCTCACTCATGAAATTTCATCTATGTCATATAATATAGTTTCTAGGTCAGCTTTTGGTGACAAATGCAAGGAGCAAGAAGCATATATTAAGTTCATCAAGGAACTTCTAAAGGTGGCTGAGAGTTTTAGTGTTACTAATTTGTTTCCCTCACAACATTGGCTAAATGTGATTAGTGGTAGTGGGAGAAATTCTTACGTGAGTCCTCACCTAAGCATTAATTATTAGGCACGACCAATCAAGTAATGACAACTCATTAAAATATAAAATAATTATAAATAATTAATAGTGTAATAATGAAACCAAATCAAGACAAAATCCTGAAAATAAGGAAATAAAAAAACTCATGTGCTAATTTGTTATGAATGGTTGTATTCCCTCTAAATTTTTACTTATTGTCCGTCGTCACAACTAAAACAAGGAAAAGACAGAGTATGTACTGTAAAGTGCCGTCACCACCAAAACAAGTTCCATAATACTTATATTATCTTGTTGTTTCTCTTCTCTTTTTTTTTTTTTTTGTATATATTAGTGTTCCTATGTTTTTTATCTATTTAAATGGTTGTATTTTCTTCGGTTTGGTCATATTTATAATCTTCTTCTTTAGTTAAATTTCCATATACTTTTTCTTCTTTTTTATTGTTTTAAATCGTAGTTTCATGATAGGATACACATTTTGTTTTGATTTTCTTTGATTTTGTTTGATCCATGGTGCTTCAATTTGAATTTAAGTTTTGATTTTTTACAACCCTTTATAGAAGATTGGTAGAATATTTTACTATGATGCTGAATTTCTACTATGAATAATATTTCTATTTATAAAAAAAAATCATACATATATTCTTTAATTATAGAATTATATATTTATTTTATTTTAGACCATTTAAAATACATTTATATTTTTGTAGGAAAAATATGGAAATTGATGGGTCTGAAAAAAAATTTCTTGGTCAAGTTGTAAATAATAAGGATGAGGCATACAACTTGTATCAAGAACATGTCTTCATTATATTAGCTACAATACTATTGTTCTATTATTTGTTATGTACACCGATTGAGTTTTACTAATTTTTATGTTGATTTTAAGTTGCGATTATAGTTTGGTATTTATTTCTATAGAATCTATTTTACAATACTCAATTTTGAGTTTATAGTTCATAGCTTGTAAGTTAATATAAGCTATTTTGATAACCTAATTCAATTTACATATAATTTATTATTTTTTCTCCTAAATTCTTACTTGAAAAAAATTAAATATCACTTAAAAGACATAAATTATCAAAATTATCCGCAATTTTTTTTTTTTATCGATTTGAATCATAATTGTTTGAATAATCACTGAATTTTCGAAAAATATGAAACCAAAAAAAAATTATAGCCTTTCTTAAAAAACACCTAAATGTTTGAAATATTTTTTTTAAATTAGCTTATGCTATTATCTCTTTAGTCTCTTCTTGTTCTTATGTGATGGACAACACATACAAATTAGGAGGGAATCATAGTTAATGACTAAAAATTTTTGTTTCTTCCTTTTTTTCTCTTTCTATATTTGGTTTAGATTTGATTTCATTATTACACTATTAATTATTTATAATTATTTTACATTTTAATTAGTTGTCATTACTTGATTGATCGTGCCTAATAATTAATGCTTAGGTGAGGACTCACCTAAGAATTTCTCGATTAGAGGAATGGAGAATAAATTGTTGAATTAAGTGGATATCATATCACCAAAATTATGTCTACATGTTTCTTGTTATCTAAAATTAAACTCTTCCATAAGGCGAATGAATTGCTGTGGAGGAACTTTAATTTTTTGAACTTTAATTTCATGGATATCATAGAACTGGTGATATGATTCTTGAAAAGATAATCAACAATGCAAAAACAAAGATTGGTCGAGATGGAAGTCTTTTGTCCTATCTTTTGAGCCTCAATGATCGCGCATCTTCTAATTTTGATGAATTTCATTTGACAATCAACAACATTAAAGCGATTATTTAGGTTAACTATTACCTCTCTCTATCTCATTAATTTTAAGTGTCCTATTTGAGTTTTACATAGTCTTGATGATTTGCGCAAAAAATAATAAATATTTTACTCTTGTTTCATGAGATCTCACTCACCTGATGTAGGATATTACTATTACTGGAACCGACACATCATCTACAACTTTAGAATGGGCTTTCTCAGAAATGCTGAAAAATCCAAGAGTACTAAAAAAAGCTCAAGCAGAAGTTAGACAAGTTTTTGAAACCAAAGGACATGTTGATGAAATGGCCCTTAATGAATTGAAATATCTAAAATCAGTGATTAAAGAAACTTTAAGATTTCACCCTCCTGGTCCTCTACTACTTCCTAGAGAGTGTATCGAAACGTGTGAGATTAGTGGATACACAATACCAGCCGGAGCACAAGTCTTTCTGAATGCATGGGCAATTGGAAGAGACGAAAAATATTGGAGTGAAGGAGAAAAGTTTTATCCAGAGAGATTCATGGATTGCTCAATTGACTACAAAGGTTCTGATTTTGAGTACTTACCTTTTGGTGCAGGAAGGAGAATATGTCCAGACATCTTGTTTTCTGAACCTAATATAGAACTTCCTCTCGCACAAATGTTGTACTATTTTGATCGGAAACTTCCCTATGGAACTAGTCATGAAAGTTTTGATATGACTGAATCCTTTGGCGCTACCGTGAAAAGGAAAAGTGAACTATTTGTAATTCCAATTCGTTACAATCATGTACCTCTTGAATAAGAGTTAGTTTCATCAAGATGTATCCACATTAACTTTTCCATCTTATTATTCAGTTTGGAATTATGAACAATAAATTTAATTTTTCTATCTTTGCATATTGGTTTTTGAATGTATCATTCTTACTTTTCATCGGTGTAGTAATATAAAGGAAGTTGTAGTAGGGTGTTGTCAACTTTGAGATGGGTGTAATGAGAATATGTGGTGAACATTGTTTCTGAAAGAATTATGATAGGTTGAGTCAATCTATAATTCTCAATTAGAGTTTCATGTGCTCAACTGTTTAGCTATTCAATTGTTGTCTCATTAAATGGTTAGCATATGTTGAAAGTCTACGCTATATTCAAGATCACAAGAGAGACACCATATCTCAACCCAAAATTTTAAGGCATTAGGTTAATAAGTCTCACATCTCTTATAAATCTAACATTCCTCTCATACATAGTTGATGTAAGAATTACCACATCTATGATATCGCTTGTTGTGGAGTCTGGGGGAGCTCGAGAGAAACAATGAGATCAATGGTCTAGAACCACATGAGAGAGAGAGAGAGAGAGAGAGAGAGAGAGAGCATCTCCTCCCAAAATTTTAAGGTATTAGGTTAATGAGTTTACCTTTCTTATAAATTTAACATTCCTTCGATATATAGTTGACGTGAGACTTAACCACTTGCACTTAAAATCCTACATATTTTTGATCTAATTTCTTCATATTTGATTATATATTGTAATTCTATATAAAATCCTTCGACTAATATTCAAAGTCTCACTCTTAGACATGTATGGACTATCCTCTCTCTTATTTTTTTTTTTATTTTTTATTTTTTATTATAAAAAAGAGGGTCAAACCGAAAAGGAAAAAATAAAATTACAAAGAGATAAACTTAGAAGTAGTGAACCACAACACAACTTTTTGTCCTAAATACAAGTTGTCTAAAGTATAATTTTGTTCACCAAACATCATGTAAAATAAAAAATTGTTCAATATTATAAAAGTTTATTCCATGCTATTCTACTATATGTTATGTCATTCTGTCTTATATTATTCTATCCGGTACTCATTAACTCATTGAACGCGCCCCCAAAGACTAAGAGAATCTAATAGTAAAATGACGGGACTTAGAATAGTGGTTAAGTTTTGCTAGTATATCATTTTAGAATGAGTTACATAAATATAAAGATTTCTGTAAGTGTTAACCAAGGGTCAATCTCTATGTATGTATTACATGGGTCATAATACGGGGGTCTAAAAAATATAGAAAAATAGTTCAGTAAATTGGAGTATAAAAAAGACATATTTAATGTATATATTGATAGTAATTATGAATTTTTTCTTAAAAAATATATAATATGAAGACTTGATTGATAACTTTATTTTAAAAAATATTATTATTTTACATTATTTAAAAGAATTAATTTTAGCATTTAAAATAATTTATAACTCAATTGATTTTTCATTTACTTTTTATTCACGTGTAATTATCTTATCCTATAATCATTAATGAAATTACAAGTCACTTACTACTATGGTATTTTTTGATTGGCGTCGGTGCGTGTGAACCTGATTCTGGTTGAAGTCCAACCAACCCAATATGCTATACTATTGCAGAAAAATCTAATTTTGTTTGAGTGTGTGTGTGTGACAGTGTGCATAACATAAGCATAAATTAAATAATTATCATTAAAAAAAAAAAAAGACCTGTGCTTGAATCTATCTCTACTTTAACTACGCGGCTTTCAATTCAGAGTCTTTCTCTGTCACAGTCACACTCACCGCTCATTCAGAGTAAGATCAGATCTGAGAACAACAACTCATCTATCAAGGTATAACCCATTTTGCTTCTTCTTCCATTCAAGATTACGTTTTTCATTTATGCATTCTACTTCATTTTAACTAAATCCCTTTCTGGGATTAGTTTCTTGTGCTTGATTTGGGATCTTTTTGGATTAAATAAGTAATGGGTTTATTCTAATGTAATTGTATTGTGCTAACATATCTTAAAATAGCTTCAACAACTTGCTACTAATGTGTTTCATGGAAACTCATTTGAAAATAAAAACACTTAAAATTCTCTTTTTTTTGCCAAATTCTTTTCTTGTGTGTTACTTTGTATCTTAATTGGAAACTCTGGAGGGATCTGGATTCCGCGCAATTTACTGATCTTGGCTGTCCAATCTCAAATCAACTGTGAATATTATTTAGTGAAGATATAATGTAAGACAACTGATCTCGAATCAATGGCCAAGATCAATTAATTGCGCGTAAATGTGTGATTTTTTAAGCATAGGGAATCTGGGTCTGGGGTAGTAGTTGTTGCTTAGGCTTTATTTACTTGATTGTTAATAGAGATGACACAAGATTCTGGTTCGGAGTATATAGTCTCTCGAGTTAATAACCGATTGTGCTATGAACTGTTTAGCCTTTTGAATTAGTGACATTGGCTTTAAGAGAAATTTATCTATAATAAAGCTACTTAGGCATAGTAGATATTTACATTGACACAAGTCAAAGTAATGAGTGGAAAATACTTGATGAAGTATAAGAGGAGAAACTATTTTACTTTTTGAAATACTAAAATTGAACTTGTTGCTAAAATTTCTGCTAGGTGTGAAGTATCGTTGCTGTTATCATGTCAAGGAGGCCAGTGAATCCTTCGCGTCGGATAGGCGATGGTGGAAGTATGCCATTTGTGGCCTCTATCCAGTCTAAATCTCAGAATTCTCCCCTGCTATCTATTGGGCTTGTTATTCTGGTATATGTTCTTTTTTATTTATTTTTTTAAATTGAATATCATTACAGAAATATTCTGGTATTATTAGATTTAATTTGATATTTTTGTAAGCATCATTTTGATGTACTTCCGAAATTTATGCTCATTTCAACAATGGGACTTCCCCTTTCTCCTAATTCGATATTATAGTCTTTTCAGTTTATTTTGTTCGATATATTCTTCCCTAAATGCCATCAACCCAAAGGTATAATTAATGAACTGTTTTTTTGCTGAATTTTCAGGGCGCGATTCTTCTGATTGGTTATTGTTACAGCAATTCAGGTTTGTAATTAATCTGTTAACCTTAAAGTCTGAAAGTTTCATAAAAAGGATCTTTACCATAGAATAAAACAACGGTTTTGAATTTAGCACTCTCTAAATATTGTGTTTCAGATGTCAAACATTAAACTTTTCACTGTTTCTTAGACCTGAATATTTTGCAACTTCCTCGGGTTTAATAATTGGATCCAGTCTTTTGTTCATGGCGACTTAGGAGCATGAGTACTCAAATCGAATACTGTCAATGTAGCTAAATAATAGAGGAATATAAATGGAAATTTATTTGCATCATCATGTAGATTCATAGATCTTGCAGCAGCCTCATAGAACCTAGCTCATAGTGTCACATCACTGCATAAACTAACTATAAACATGATCTGTTTCATTAATTTGCATTTGCTTTAAAATTCTAATGATGCGGATTTTGACTTTGATTTGTTTGGTTACGTGGCAGGTGGAGCTAGCAATGATATTAAGGATTTGAGTAAACTTGAAGGTACAAAAAACTATCAATTTGTTATTTGAAAATCTTATGCTTACAAAATATTTCCCACATAAGAAAGCTTGGGAGAGTAACTGTGGTACTGGATTGTATAGGTGTCTTATTTTCTCTTACTTTTGGTAATGTTTTCGATGTCTCCTTTAATCTTTTAATTCATTGATTCAACCAACATGCACACAGTGAGGTTATTTGTTGTCTCGACAATGGACATAGTTTTCACTATATAGGTGGTGTATTGCGTACATACTACTTATTGGGACTTGATGTTACTGTATCATAACCTGTAATTATTAATCTCTTGTTTGTATGATTAGTTGTAGAAGTTAGTTGGCATTCATTGTACAACTGTTATTTCAAATTGTGAATATTGAAAATTTTGTTGCAATTAAAACAGCTCAAGTGTGTGTTTGCAGGTGGTTCATCATGTACATCAGAAGTACTACAAGCACTGCCCATTTTGAAGAAAGCATATGGAGACAGCATGCGTAAGGTTTTGCATGTTGGCCCTGACTCTTGTTCTGTGGTATCTAGTTTGTATGAAGAAGAGGATACTGAAGCTTGGGGAATAGAACCATATGAATTAGATGATGTCAGTGTAAAGTGCAAAAGTCTTGTACGCAAGGGCATTGTGCGTGTGGCTGACTTGAAGTTTCCTCTACCTTACCGCGCAAAGTCATTTCCTCTTGTCATTGTGTCGGATGCATTGGATTACTTATCTCCAAAATACCTGAATAAAACCCTGCCTGAGTTGGTGAGGGTATCTGCTGATGGTGTTGTTATCTTTTCAGGTACCTTCCCTTATGAATCTTCTGATCTTCTAGTTTATGCTTTTGTGCACTGGAAATTAATCCGGACCTGGATTTATTTTGGTAATATTTATTTGGCTGACCAGGGCTATATTCACCTAGGCAATAATGCCAGCAAATACTAATAAACTCGTGGTCTTAACAATCTTTTACTGATCATGCTGTTTTAGTTTTTATTTCTATTTAATGCAAATCACGTTGAATGTGATAAAAAACCAAGTTTTAATTCACTTGTGCTTTCTTTGTCCTGATTTCTTATTATCATGCATAGGTTATCCTGGTCAACAGAGAGCTAGAGGTGGAGAAGTGGCCAAATTTGGTCGTCCCGTAAGTGACTATTATTTATTTAGTTTGATATCTTTTTGACAACACGGCTTGTAGGCTACTTGCAGTTTTGATTGTTAGAAAAACCTTGACTCTACTAATTAGTTTGTCCCAAACGCACGGATTGTGTTTTTTGGGGGTGCTTCGTAGGAGAAATGTTTAGTATGATAGTTGGTAATAATTATTTTATGAAATTGATTTTTTTAGAAGGAAGATAGGAAAGTACATAATGGGGGTTAGAAAGCTATAATAATTCTAGATTGAATCATTGAAACAAAAGAAACTTTGATCGGTAGAGTGTGATAAATTACCTGAATGCATTGGGAAGACTTGGAAGATGGTCAGATAGATCAAGGGAAATATTTTTATGTTAATAAGTAATAATGATTTCAGCTTAAACTTGGAAAATAAGATATTGGTTAGTAACAGGAGTGCTAGCAACATACTCTTGAACACTATCTATAATCGACTAAATCCACATGATTCCCACTAAATAGGAGACCTCTATGGATTCTACCCAATCATTCAATAAGTGTTCGAAACATAATGTTAGAGTATGTTGGTAGTACTTCTCGGCTAAGCATAGTGCGTATTTCCTGAAAATAATGGGAAGATAAGTCATTAACTAGTGTTGTTCCATGTTACTCTCTTTGAGATCTGATTTTGTCTTTATGAAGGCCAAATTGCGGAGCTCATCTTGGTGGATAAGGTTTTTCGTTCAAACAAGTTTAGAAGAAAATGAAACTGCTGGAAAGAAGTTTGAACAGGCTTCAGCCAAGAAGGCGTACGCACCAGCTTGCCAAGTTTTCCATCTTAAATCATACAATTGAAATTTTTACTGGTTTGTTTTAAACTTGACTTTTTGGTAAGAAACCATACTGATGACGCTCGCACCTTGAGCACCCGAAGGGTAAAAGTTCCATACATTATATTCAAGTTATAGTCTTGTTTGATCCGAACTTGACAAGATATTAGGTTAAATTATGTACTTTATTCACACTACCTTTGTAAACTATTTTGTGTTGATAGTTTTTCATAGCAGCTCTCTGTTTCTATAATATTTATTAGCTTAGGAACTTTACTATTTTGACACTATGTATGACTTCTACAATTCATTTTTAATTTATTTGAGGCACCTTATATTATTATAAAGCTCCTGTTATGTTGCTTCTAAATGTAGGACAATAACCAAAAGTTTATTCTATTAGGTGAGTTCAAGTATATAAAAATTTGGCTACATGTCTACAACTAGTGTGAAAGATTTGCTGAAAACTACAAGTTTGAGCCAACTATTAACTTTGAGCCCTTGTCTTTTTGTTTTTGTTATCGAATTCATGCAAGAGTAGATGTTATGGTGCATCATCATTGAGAATGATACAAATAGAATGTTATTTGTATTCATATTCATTTTAATAAGAAAGGGTTTTTCTCAGAGAGAGATCCATTCCAATAAATATACCAAAATTGTAGTTTTAAACTGGTTCAAGAATCTTAAAAACTGTTTCCAAAATTGTCAAATTTTAGTTATTGAAACCAGAAAACACATTTGTAATCTTGTGACTCTGTCAAACTTTGCAGCAAAAATTCATCTGTTAAAAATATCAATAATGTTTATTTTTTTTTTATATCATTAAATATTTCAGTTAATATAGCTGGGATTGAAATGGTACTTCATATGTCAAATTTAATTACAAAAGTAAAAGGTGGACAAGAAACTTCACGGACACCACGTTTTTCATATCTAAGAAGTATCTTAATTAAAGAATATAATGTAACATAATAATTGAGCCCTTTAATTATTTGATTCTGGATTTGATCATTGACCAACGATTATGAAAAACATTTATTGAATGAGATTAACCTCTTAAATAAATTTTAATTACTTCGAATAGTTTTATTGTTTTTGTAATGATTGTTAGATTAAATTTTTTAAATTTTCTTTTGTTGTTTTAGCAGATCGATTATCTAATTCAGTGCATTTTTAGATGGATAGAAATTAATTAATACATATTACTTTTTTTTTGTTATTAATATGTCAATCCGTCAACTCTCCAATTCAAGAAAAGGCGGGGTGGGAGTTGCGACTACATATAAGTTGGTCGTTCCACCCCACTTTAATCGAGTTGGTGATAAAAAAAATTGTTGCCCAATTTTGTCAACCATAATTTCACTGCTTAAAAAAAAAGCTTCCGAAATTTGTGGCCAGAAGTAACTGAAAACACATGTGAAAATAAAATATTATTAGGTTCTTCTGCACACTATTTCTAGATTCATATCTCTTTATGTTTATTTTTTATTTTTTTGACTCATTTGCTAGATTCATCTCAGGCGTATACGCATTATCATATAAATGAACTCATGCTTACTATAGTTTATAAGAATGTAGTTAGTCACATGAGTTTACTATTACTCATTTGTAATGTTGTGTGTTTCAAATGAATGGTAGAATGATTCACATGTAAGATCAGATAAGATAACATATATAAGGTAAGATGGGAACTAATGTAGAAATGAATCAAGATGCTATCAAAAAAGACAAAAAAATAAAATAAATGTTAAGAGAAGATATATATCAAATAATTATATTTACCATTATATAAATATATAATTTTTTTACTTAATATATACATTTTTATTATAATACTTTCTCTCTTTATATTTTTTTTCCAAATAATCTAATAGCAAATTGGTTTACTAAAAAATTGAAATATTTTAAATTCTTTGCTTTCTACGGCTTCATGTGCTCCACACTCTCTAATTGCTATAAGTACCCCTCAAATATACATTACTTCACACACAAAATATTAACAACCAAGAACAACCTAAAATGAGTTCTCAATATCATACAATTTTATCCATTTTCTTCATTTGCTCAACCCTATGTTGCATAAATATATCCTTAGCACAAAACTCCCCTCAAGACTACCTTGATGTACATAATCAAGCTAGAAAAGATGTTAATGTTGGTCCACTCCAATGGGACAATACCCTTGAAGCCTATGCTCAAGATTATGCAAACAAGAGAATCAATGATTGTGAACTTGAGCACTCAATGGGTCCATATGGTGAAAACATTGCTGAGGGTTATGGTGAAATGAATGGTACGGATTCTGTGAAGTTTTGGTTAACTGAAAAGCCTAATTATGATTATGACTCAAACTCTTGTGTTAATGATGAATGTTTGCATTATACTCAAATTGTTTGGCGTGATACCAAACATCTTGGTTGTGCTAAATCAAAATGTAAGAATGGTTGGAATTTTGTCATTTGTAGTTATTCACCACCCGGCAATATTGATGGACAAAGACCATATTGATTGATTGTGTATTTTGTTATTCTAAGAAAATAAATAAATTAAGTTGTTACTAATAATCATATATTTCAGAATATAATAAATTTCTAGTGGTAAGAAATTTCATCTTTGACCAACTAGTCTATAATAATAACTTTTCTTCCATATATAATTAATTTCAAAATATTCTTTATAAAAACTTCCAATCAAATAAAATGATTGCTTGTTTACCAAATCACAAATTTACAAATGAGGTGCTAGTTTAGAGTTGTAATCACAAGGTGCCTAATCCGAATTCCCTTAAAAATTATTGTAAAATGGCAGTTAGTGTCACTATATTGAAAAGTTTCTAGTCAATGGTGAAGAAAGGTAGAACAAATTACATGAAAAAGTTACCCATTTTTAAATAGAGATATATTTCCAAAATGCATATATATGATACATTGATACTACGTGTTTTACAGTTTATAGTGAAATGAGTACAAAAGATTCACCAAAATGCTCTGGAGTAAACAATACTCCTGAATGTTATCATTCATTAGTGAAAGCCTTGTATAGGCATAGTACATAACATAGTAACAAACATAACTGCCTAGCACAAGACACACATAAGCACGCTTGGAGCCTAACTACTTGGCCTAGTACACATGCGCGCGCGAGCGCTGAGCACATAACTTGCTCGCTAAGCCACAACCTAAGCTCGCTAAGCCACGAGGCCTAACAAATGCAAATGAAGTTAAAGCTCTGCTTAATCAAGATTAAAATCATATATTGACGAGGAATATTTTAAAACTAACCAATTAAAGAACCAAATATTTTTATATGTACTTTTTTTAAGCAGTATTTTTATGTACTTGGCTGATGCTCTTGTACAAACATGCATGATTGGGTTATTAGCAAATAAAGAAGTTGTGACTTGTGAGGTGTCCAAATGGGTTCACGGGCCATTATTATTTATAGTAATGCCAAACGATACTCTCTTCCCATATAACGCCAAAATAGTGTATAAATCCCTGATATTCAAACTATTTTACGATTTTTATGGAAATCCCAAAACCAACAAAATTTATAATGAGATCACTGATTTTGTTAGTAATATAAAATTAGATTACTAGATGAGAGCTCTGAATTCCATTCAAATCACAAAGGCTCAAGATATTTGATTCTAGAAGTATGATGCTATTAGGATTTTTTCTGTTAAATCAGCTTACTCAGTTGTTTGTTGAGCTAACCTTTGGGGTTGATGTGTTGGTCCACCAAAGGTGTCCGGACTTACCTTGGCTAAGGTGTGGAAGTCTTGGGCACCATCCAAAGTGATTGTCTTCTCGTGGCAACTACTCCAGAATAGGATTCCATCTCGTCAAAATCTCTTTCGGCAAAGGATGATTACAGATATTAACAATACCTATATGGTATGGTACTCTATTTTCAGGTGGTTAGGGTTCCAATGTGTTTTGCCTAGAGGGGTTATAGGCATGTTCGAGTTTCTGTTAGGAATGAGTACCGGTAGGAGAGCTCATCTAAGGTGGTTGTTAATCTGACATTATTTGGTCGAAATAGAATTCCCGGAATGACTTAATCTTTTCTAGGGGATCTTCATCGGTTGAATACCTAGTTGATAAGGTGAAACTTTTTTTATGGAAATGATATATGGTCAAAAACCCTGGTAACCCCTGCTCTCTTTATGAGTAGGAGGTGCAACCTATTTTGTGCTAGAACTGTTAGAGTCGCGTGAGGTGGTCATTCTAGGGACTGGTTATCTTGGTGGACTATGGACTTACTTTTTGCCTTCTTTTCGTGATTTCTTATCATTCTATCCTTTTAGCTCGTATGGTGATTTGAGACTAGCTTAGGTCTAGTAGAAATTTTCCTCTCTTTTGATTTCATTGTATTTTTATTTTCTTTGAGGACTTAATACTTCTGGTACTTCCTTTTATAAATTCTATTTGGTGTATCATTTTTTCTCTCTTTTATATATAATTATATTTGTCATTAAAAAAAATTATTAGAGTAAAAAGTTTGTAATAGGATCTTTAAGTTTTTAAATAATTTGTAACTAACTTTGAATTAAGGATCAAATTACAAATTATTTTTATTAAAAAATTACAATGATACTTCTGCATATTCCTCTCTTGGCCGGCTGACAAAGGAGTTTGTTGGTTCCATATTTTTTTATTTTTTTTAATTAAGAATATAATGACATCAAAAGAAATAAAAATTAAAGGTGCAAAATATCATTTGCAATGATCCAACATCCCAATTATATTTGACATTGCTGACATTATAATGCAATTCTATCTGCAACATCTCTCACAAGTATTATTAAGTAGTAGAAACATATTGAAATTCAAAGAAATATCATGCAAACTTATAATAAGGCAAAGACATTTTATTTCTAAATATTCATCAAAGATTAAACTAGGAGCATCCCACCTATGATCATTAAGATGAGATAAACCATAATTATTAATTACCTAACTTATCTGCTTAATGACCCCCTCCCTAAAAATGTGAGAAATATGAATCTGAAATAAATGTTAAAATATTTAATCTTATAGGATAGATCCTCACAATTTTATTTCCTCAAGTTTTTTCAATTGTGTCATCTTAACCATTGACCAACTTTTCTTTATTTTTTTTTTCTAATTAAAATATTATCATATATTTTATTCAACGGTTTAGATACACACATTATTTCCTCAATTTTTTTTTCCAATGAAAAGAATTCATTCTCTTAATCTAAAGATTGTGAAGTCTCTAAGAACAATAAAAATAATAGTGAAATATCCACAACAAACTTAGTATAACATTAACATTCTATAACCAAATAAAACTCAAATGTTTCTCCTTTGCCAACTCATATCCTCCATTGTTGCTACAAGATTAGATATTCCAACTTGTGAGAAGGTAGATTAGAGATAAATTTGTTGATAAAAAGTAGTTATATTTGTAATATCAATTATCCTTTTTATTTCTATTTTTCATTTTTATATGAACTCATATGTATAAATAGGATCGATCATTTAAATTCATTATTATTCAATCGATCACATCATCAATAATAGTAGTTATTTATTATTTTCTATATGTTTCTCTCATCTATAAGTTCTATGAAATAGGGCCGGTCCAACACTAATTAAGTCTAAAGTGAATTTTAAATTGAGATATTTTTATTTTAAAAAGTAATATTTCATTAAAATTATTTTACTTTTTGAAACAAAATTGTTTATTGAACTATCATAATTAATTTTAAAACATTTTATTTTCAATCAATAATAAAGTCAACGCATTTAATCTTTATTGAAATATTGTTGATTTAAGATAAAGTTTTATTAATTTTAGTTCTAATACGCAGAGATTCAAAAGTTATAGATAGATGTTCGTGTTCTCAAGGAATTGTATAGTTATTATCTAATTTTTATAATTTTTTTTAGAGGCCTTTATATTGTTTTTCTAGACCTTATTTCTACTATAGACTAATGTACTTATAACTTACAATAGGCCTTTTTCTATGGTATTTTTTTTTTCTTTTTCGAGGGCCTAGCTACAACTCTTGTTTAGATTGTCTTACCCTTAGACCGACCCTGCTTTGAAAATTGTAATAGGGTGAGTACAAAATAAAGACTACTTGGGGCTCAAACATGAAGAATTATCGGGCTTTCGATATCCATTTGACTAATGATATAATTTCTTTTCCAATCTTTGTGTTTCTCAAAATTCCTTGCTTTATCTCAGATTTTAAAATCAGGATGTGCATAAAATCCTTTTTTTAATCAATAGTAGTTATCCTTTTTTAATTTCCTATTTTGTTTTTAAAATATTACCTTTTTTGTCAATAATTATTACTTATTTATTTGTTAGAAAATGAATTATTATGTATGTTTTAGTAGAAAGAAAATAATATTTATGTAATTAAAAATTTGAAGGGTTATTATTAAAATAGTCAAAGTTTCTCATGATCTTATATTTGCATACATATATACTGGTGGCAATATATATGTTGATCAATTTGATAAACGATTCCACTAATTAAATTCCATTAGGATTTTAGTTTGATTGTTTCTCCTCTTGTAAGTGGATAATCATGTAATTAATCTAAGCAAGGCTAAATTTAGTGCTTAATTTGTGTTAAAACGCAAGACTGACAAACTCACGCAAAAGGAAAAAAAGACATGTATTACGTATTAACAGATGTATCAACAAATAAAAAATATTAACAGTTGGGCCTCCATGAAACGACTTTGTGAAACTAAATCTTCAGATGCGAATATGATATATCTTCACTAAATAAAAAATGCATAAGAATCAATCGTTAGTTGATTTTGTGGTGATTGATGTTGAACTTGATAAGGAGGACCACAGTTCGATCCCCGCAACTGCGATCGGAAGGAAGATAAAACTATTTGATGTCAGAACTGACTCCGAATCAAATTCAACTGCACAAGAAGAACCATTACACTGTGCTACCATAGAAGCTAGAAGGTTTCTAGGAGGTTGAGTGTACGTACTTGTTTCAAGTTTACAAAATTTTCATTTCATGGGATTAACAATTAATATAGAAACATTTGTTTATATTTTTAAAATATGCAAAGTAAACAGCCAAATAGAATTGGTAAAAAAGAAAAGCATTTCTAATGGCATTAATTCATTGACCAAGTAACTTAACACAAAGAAGTGAAGAACATTACACACGTACGTTGGTATATAAGTCATCATGAATCACATGTTTGAATCACATGTCACGCCTTGATTGAAGTCCTTAGTTGGAAAACAAATGTAAATAACTCTGAAATTTTACTAAATCAACTTGTTGAATATTGTCATAATATATTAATAAATAGGAGTACAACAATTTCTATATAAATAAAAAATTCGCAGTTATGAAAACTAATTATATTTACGCATGTTTTTTTTTAATCAAACAATTATTATACACATTCATTTGAAATCATTTAATGAAATATATTTTTCGAACTGAACTAAAGCTTATAATGCACATCCCTCAATTCCACTCACTAATAGGGTCTATAAGGTTAAGTAAAATAAAATAAAATAGGGTTTATAAGGTTATACATATGCTTATGCATATCGTACATTTTTTTCTATTACAAATACGCATATAGTCTCAAAGTATGCATAATTTATTCAATTCATACACACTCATATCGAACTATTATTAACTTCATGAGCATTTAAGTGCTAATATTTTGGCAGATGTTATTTTCCATCGTTCGTGAAGCTCACAACCACCACTAGATTATCCCCTATCTAAACAAAGGAACCATTCTGATTGCTCGAATCAGTATAATAGTTTTAAAATTTGTTGAGTTGCCTGGCCCAATAAATATTTTACTAATTTGATGGAAGTATATATTTTCTATTTGGAGTTGTGAAAAAAGCACAAATAGCTTAATACCACATTCAAATTAGACTTTTCTTCTTTTTGTACAAACAAATTTTTACTTCTCAATTCACATCAAAACGAAAGTACTACCTCCATTCCAATTTATAAAAAAAAAATAAATCCTAATTTTTTTTATCTTTTGAACTAGTGTCCGGACGGGCACAAGAGTGTCCGTCAGTCCACATTTTTTGTTTTGTCATCGTTTCGTGCTTGTTATCGTAAATAATAATTTATTTTAAATTGGATATCATATATATATAAATAAATGTGAATAGAGATTTCCCACCAGCAGCTTAGCTTTTCGTTTCTGCAGGCGCTGGATCTTAAGGGAAATGCCCGGATATATATATATATATATATATATATATATTTGCCATTAAAAAAAACATTAACAAAAAACACCAATTTTTTATCATTTTTAAAATTACATTTAACTTTATTTATTTTTTATAATTAATAACCAATAAAAATTATCTTTACATCTTACTATAAAATTTATTTAAAAAGAAACAAAAAATTATACACCATCATATCATGTTTTATATTTTTAATAGTATAATAAATTATAGTATTTTTTGTTTATAATTACGTACACAAATCAATTTCAAATTCCATGTGTGACACGGAATTGGATGGCTCATTTTTTCCTCTAAGATTAATTTATGACTGCTTCATGATCAACTAACTTAACTTCTGCCTATTTATTAATTATAGCCGGTCGGTCTAGACTCTAGAGGAGAGGTTTGAAACTTGCATTAGTTTTATTTTTTTAAATTTTGTTAAAAAAATGATATTTGTTACAAATTATAACACACACACACACACACACACACACATATATATATATATATATATATATATATATATATATATGAAATCACTTATTTAAATAAAAAAAATAGTTAAAAAAAGTAACACCGAAGATCATAAATCACTCCTACTAGATGAACAAAGAAAAAAAAAAACACAAATATGAGATACGGTTATTATGTTGATTGGTGGCTTAATACCTTCTAGTACTATTTTTCTTACCAAAACTTTAAAGAGATGCTTGTGTTAATTTTTATGTAGCACTAAATTAGTTTATTGATTATCCGCTATTTTTAATCAAATATAGCCTAAATAATTTTTATTTTTAATTCTTTAAGTACACTCAAGTTTAGTTGGATAATAATAGTAGTAAAATTTTAAAGTGACCACAAGAAAGTTGCAGATATGATACTATATTATGGCTTGAGAATTTGCATAGCCATGAAATGTTTTGTCTAAATTCAAGCATTAGAAATGTATCTATTATTTTCAGTCAGTCCCGTTCCTAACATTTTATGGGCCTTAGGTAAAACATAAAAAAAAAAACTTTCATTCAATATATATAGCATTAATACATAATAAATTTTACAAATTATAAAATAAAAAGTAATTAAAAATTTATAATTTCTTCGAGCATTTTGAGATGCAAAATCATTGATAAGCCCATCAACATCAATGTCCATCAAGATATCTTTTTCAATTGGCAAAGTTGTCAAACCGTTCAATCTTTCTTGTGACATTGATGATCTCAAGTGGCATCAATGCACATAGACTTAGATTGCAACTTTTTAGTGACCATATTAATAGCAAATAAAATGTCGTATCAAATAATCATACCAAACAAAAATTCAAAACTTTCTAGTGCATTAATCAAACTCCCCGCCTAATTATTCTTTAATAATCCTACTAGTTATACATAATCATATTTTCTACCAATTGGCCCCTTAATGATATTTTCATTAATAATCCTACACATATTTCCTTGACCTAATCATATTTTTTTTTCTTTTAAGTATTATTAATTTTATTTTATATTAGTATGTAGGTGTAAAAAAATTTGGACCCCTTAAAATATTGAGCCTCAAGCCGTCGCACCCATTGTCTACCCTCAGGGCCGGGCCTATTTTCAGTGTTTGTTTATTTGATAAGGCATATGATAAGTTAATTGTGGAACTTATCATATGTTGTAAAAGACTGACTTTTTTTTTGTAGATTCAATTTTTGTGTGGGTCTATCGCCACATACCATAGAATTTAAATTCATCCAAAAGAAACTTAATGAATTTAATTAATGATATATAACATAAAATAAATTACAGTTTGTAACTTTTCTTTGATAAAAATGAATTAATAATAATTTAATATAAATAGTCATGTACATCTTTGATTTTTTTATTATCAATTTTATAGTAACGAATCAAGACACATTTTATTTTGTTAAGAGACGTCATTTCTTTTATGTTGAATAGTTCTATATACAAGAAAGAATAATTATAATTTGTAAATCAATCTACTTTAGTGAGAATTACATCAGCAGCTAAATTTTCTAGTGACACAATTTCATTTTTTAAAATTATACTCTTTTTTTTTTTTGACTAATTTACCCATGCCACTTGTCTTTCTAACTTAATATATGACCTTTTTTTATTATAAGAAGAATAATCTTCTCAATACCAAATTTTCATGTAAAAGAGATTTCCTATAAATACATCACATAGAGCCCCAACATTTTTCATCAAACATTTCACATTTCTAAGATTATAATTATTATAATTGTATAATCAAAATGAGTTCATTTTCTTTAATGTATGTCTTGAGCTTATCTCTCATTATGGTTCATGTTGCACAATCCCAAAACTCACCATCAGACTATGTCAAAGCCCACAACGCAGCAAGATCAGCGGTTGGCGTCCCAAATATTGTTTGGGACAACACCGTAGCTAAATTTGCGCAAAATTATGCTAATCAACACAAGGCCGACTGTCAACTAATCCACTCAGGTGGCGGCGGCCGTTATGGGGAGAATCTCGCCGGGAGCACGGGTGACTTGAGTGGCACGAATGCAGTGAAGTTGTGGGTGGACGAGAAAAAAAACTACAATTATGGTAGTAACTCATGTGCTAATGGTGCTGTATGTGGTCATTATACTCAGGTGGTTTGGAAAAATTCCAAACGACTTGGATGTGCCAAAGTGAGATGTAACAATGGAGGAACATTCATTACATGCAATTATGATCCACCTGGCAACTATATTGGCCAAAGACCATACTAAGTGTATGATACATATATAATATCATCGATCACTTTGTGTCAATTTAGCTATATATAGATATATCATATAGTGATCATAATTAAATAAATAATACCAGGAAATGTAAAGCGTATGTTGGTAATGAGTTCCTGACTCATTATTATTTTGTATAAGATGTTGTTGATTCAAATTATAAATGTTGTGTGAACCGTAAAAAAAATGTTCATGTGAATTGATAATATATATATGGGTTTTGCTAACGTACATCCGGTTATTTTTTAGAAGGAATGTTTTAGCAAGTTATAACTAAAAATTTGTTAAATACACCTTGAGGTGCATCTTACTAAAACACTCCTTCTAAGATATAGGTGAGTGTAAGTTAGTAACTCCTATAGGCCTTTGCTATCGTACGCCCACTTATTTTTTAGAAGATATGCATTAGCAACTGATAACTAAAAAGTAGTTAAATAAACCTTAAGGTGTATGTCGCTGATGCACACCTTCATGAAAAATAGTGGGTGTGCATTAGCAAAACCCTATATATATATATATATATATATATATATATACTATTATTGTGAGTGACATCTTTCTTAATCCAGTTGGGTTGGTCTAGTAATGTTGGATTGGGTATTTGGAGTTTGCTCCTCTCAAGATCTCAGATTCTCGATTCTCTTTGGTGTTAATTTCGTGGGTTAGTTCATACAAAGTAAAAAAATAAAACTCTGACTTTAAACGGAGCTCCCGCAAGTGGACGATAGAATTGACGTCCTTGAATTAGTCGGTCCTTAGACCGGATATCAAATATTTCTTTTAAAAAAAAGTGACACCTTTTTTGTATCTCTTATTCTGACTCCATATTTCATGAGATTTTGGAATAAATAAATATATCAATGCTTATACCAGTATATTTTTATATTTTAATATAACAAATTACTTTTACAGAATTTTATATTTTTCTATTAACATATAAAATGTTATTTGGTTTGTCTCAATAAAGGTAGTGTTATGGGCATTGTGTCAGCAAATAGAGTATAAAAAGCAATTTTTTTAGGTATCATAAAATAATTTAAGTATAGATGACTGACGGATTAGTCTTTGGGATGTAAATTAAAGGGTTTGGATTTTCTTCATTTATTTTCTCTTCATTTGGAGAGAGATAAACACATTAAAAATTAGTGGATCAATTAAAAGGTTTTTCTAACATATGAAATAATACGACTACTAAAATTATTCATGAAAATATATTTGTATAATATCTCTGTCTTTAAAAAACAAAATTATATATAAAATTTTATATTGACTATAAATTAAAATGATTAACGACTTAGATTAGCTACCGTGAAAAACTGTGGCAAATAATTACTGTAGGGAATTGGAGTCCAAAGATACCCGAGTCATTTTTTTCATTCACGTGAAGTCTTGAAGTAATAGAGTTATGCATGGGAATACACTTATACACCTTTCAAAGAAAATTTAAAGCGCAAGGTGTGCAGTAAAAAAAAGATACAACACAAAGTCTTAATTACTCCGCTTAATAACTCCTTTTAAAAACTTTTGTCTTCTTGGTAAGTCGGTTCTAATTTTCTTTTAAGGAGTTTTCTTCTTCTTGCTTCAAGAAGAGGGTGGTTTTGGATCTTTCTTCGACCTATAATCCCCTGTGCATATTTTTTCCTTCCATATTAATCTAAATAAGTGATTTTCACATAAGTTAAGATTTTTTATTTTATTTTTTGATTTCGTCGTCACAGTGTGTTGTTATTTGATTTTCCGTCTTCGTGCGGTGTTCGTGTGATTTCTCGCTATGATACGGTGTTTATTTTTCTGTCTTGCTATGTGTTTGTTTGATTCGGATTGACAACTCAACTTTGATCAACTACTAATTCAACCAATTACTAGGTCGTCAACGATGCAGATCCAGAAACAAAAATATTTTGATTACTTTTATTTTATTGTCACATTATTTGTAGGTTTGAGTATGCCGTTTCACGCTATTAACTTGGATGATGTGAGTTTGTTCGTACATTCATTATTTTCCTTTTTAACGATGTTGAATTTGTACTTATATCTAATGTACTCTATCAATTTAAATGAATAAATATTTTGTTTTAGTAAAAAAAAAATAACTCCTTTCAAAAATGTTTTTCACTAATCCAACTTTGTTGAATATTGTCATAATATATTAATAAACACAACAATTTTTATAGAAATAAAAAATTCGCAGTTACGCAAACTAACGTATTTACGCTTTTTCTTAATTAATCATATATTATACGCATTCATTTGAAATCATTTAACAAACTACTCCATCCGTACCAAAATATAAGTCGTTTTGACCATATTACACAAATTAAGAAATGTAATAATTGTTGTATAGAAAAGAGAAATTATGAGTAAATTTATAAAATTATCCTTTATTAATTGTATGAGAAAGATAAATGATAGAATTGAAAGAAGAGAGAGAAATGAAAAGTTAAGGTATAATATGAAAAATAACATTAAGTGCTTCATTAAAATTGTAAAACGACTTATATCTTGGAACAAATTTTTTTACTTCAAAACGATTTATATTTAGAAACGGATGGAGTATATGTTTTGGATTGGGCTAAAGCATGTAACAGGTTACAGTTACTTGATATTGAGGCACACCATACTCTATGTTACGCTGCCCATAATGTATAAATGATCCATGCAAGAAATGCCACATCGATCTCTCAATTCTAGTCAAGTAATAGAGTCTACAAGATTGTTATGCATTGTGTGTTATTTTTTTTTTTTGAGATATCATTTCCCCATCGTTCCTGAAGCTTACAACTACCATCAAATTACACCCTATAAAACAAATTTTTACTTCTAAATTTTCATCAAAATTAAAGTACTACCTCCGTTTGAGTTTATAATAAAAAAACTAATTTTCTTTATCTTAAAGTATAAGTAAAAAATACTATAGTTTTTATCATTTTTAAGATTGATTTTAACTTATTATCATGAAATTAAATGTAAATTGCATTTAACTTATTTTCTCTTTTTTTTTTTTCTTCAAATTATCAATAACTAATAAAAATTATTTTTATATCTTATCTTGAAACTTATTTTAAAAAACACAAAAAATTATATTTCAAATTATCATATTTTGTTTTTCTTAATAAGCGTGAAATTAATTATTTTTCTTATAGCCTTTAAAAAAAATTATTTTATTTATAATTTGAGATGAAAAGAGTAATTACATACAAAGATCAATTTCAAATCCCATGCGTGACGGAATTGGATGGCTCATTTTTTCCTCTAAGATGAATTTATGTCTGTTTCTTGATCAACTTAATTTCTGCCCATTTATTAATTATTATAGCCAACCGGGTCTAGAGGAGAGGTTGGAAAATTGTGTTATTTTTAGTTTTTGATTTAGATTAAAAAAACAACGATATTCGTTAATTTAAATTGGTAAAATATGAGATTATTATATATCCAAATTTGTTAGAGATTATTAAAATGATAAATTTATAAACAAATTTAGTCACAACATTCGAATTAATAGCATAAAATAACTTAATAATTTCAAATGTGATCCACACCAAAATTTAAAAGTCTCATTTAGTACCCTTTAATATAATCCACCTTAGAAAATTTTTTTTCCTACCCCAACAATCTTTTTAATACCCCAACATTTGAAATTGAAATGACTAAAATGCCCTCATATATAAATTAAAAGAGTGAAAAATTTATCACTTTTACCATTTGCAAACAAAGTGTACCGAGAGAGCAGAGAAAGTGAGTTTACCGGCACACTTGTGTAAAAGTATACCGGTATGTAAACTTGCATACCGGTACAGTTGGTTTGAGTGTACCGGTATGTATATTCATACCGGTACACTTTTGTGCGACTGTACCGGTATGCATATTCATACCGGTACACTTTTGTGCAACTGTACCGGTATGCATATTCATACCGGTACACTTTTGTGCAACTGTACCGGTATGCACATTCATACCGGTACACTTTCAATGACTGTACCGGTATGTATGTTCATACCGGTCCAGTTGAAGATTTATTTTTTTTTTTCTAAAAATTAATTTTTTTTTTCAGTGGTGCGCACCAGAGGACGAGACGGTAGAATTCGACGTATGGGAGGGACTAGTCGTGGCGATCATCGTGAGCGCCAGGCAGAGGATCAGCCTGTGCCGGAGCAGCCTGCGGCTGTGGGCTGGCCTGGAGGTCCCATTGATACCAGACTTCTGACACGATACGAGCAGCATGTATCTCGTCATGTATGGTTTGATCAGGTAACTAATTGTTTATTTTGTTATTATTTGTTAAGTTATATTGATGAAGTTATATCAACAGTAGTGTTAAAATATTATTGATAATGTTTTTTTTTTAAATATATGCAGGATCGTCCACTTTTGAGGATAGCATCTTTAGGAGCAAAGTTAGCTAGTTGGGTTTCTGATCAACGTCCACCAGTTATTAAAAATTGGTTGGAATTGTCTGGATTGAGCTGGCTTGAGCATACGAGTTTGACAAAGGTTGATCCAAACCTTTTAGCAGCATTTATTGAGAGGTGGCATCCGGAGACATCGTCATTTCACATGCCATTTGGTGAAATGACGATTACACTCGACGATGTGTCATGTCTGTTGCATCTGCCTGTTAGGGGTAATTTTTACACTCCGATATCAGTTAGCATGGAAGAAGCTGCATCACTTGCAGCAGAGTTGTTGGGGGTCAGTATTGAGAGCGCATTGGTAGAAACTTCAGAGCAGAGGGGTGGATATTTTTCTCAGCAGTGGCTATATGAGTGTTATAAGAATAATTGCCAACACGGGAGATTTGTTTTTGCTGGTAGGGCGTGGATGCTGTTGTTGGTTGGATGTACTATTTTCACGGATAAAAGCTACACGCGCGTGGACGCAAAATGGCTGCCTATGTTTAGAGATTTATCTGCATGCCATACATATTCTTGGGCCAGTGCTGCGTTAGTTTGTTTATATGATAACTTGAATGATGCCTCCATGTTCTCCACAAAGGCTTTTGCAGGGTACGCGACACTTCTACAGGTAACATTTCTTTTTCGGTACTGTAGATGTTATTTAATTTTGGACATTTTTGTATGCATATTGCATGTTTAGAATGTAATTTAGTATGCGATTTTTTTTTTAGTATTTAATATTTTTTTTCGTTGCATAGACATATTTTTTATTTTTGTTGTAACAGTGTTGGATTCACGAGTATTTCCCTGGCCTTGGTCGGCGGGGGGATGCGGATTCCGGGTTTTCTTGTAATGCACCCGGTTTCCCTCGAGCTATGCGATGGAGATATAAGCAGGGGAAACTGAAGGTTCATGAGTATCGACCGATCATGGATGCACTGACCCCGTCTGATGTGATTTGGCGTCCGTTTGAAGATCACAGGGGTATTAGACCTTATGACCCGATTTGTATGTATAGTGGTTATCTGCGTGGTTGTGCGGTAGTTCCTCATTTGCCTGAGAGGTGTGTTAGGCAGTATGGATTCTTACAGTATATACCACCACCACCACCTTCAGCTCCTGCCACTGCTGTCATTGATAGCGATTGGATCGGTTATAATATTTCTGTTGATCAGATCCTTCAGGCGACACGTGCAGCGACATATCCTGCTGAGGCTACAGATGATTATCTGCCGTGGTACTATACGGTGTCACATCCTATATTATGTCGCCCTGTTGATGGACCACATGGAGTACAGTCAGTTCCCCAGTATGTGCCAGTACAGCAGCCAGCACAGCAAGATGATCCGATACCAGAGGATGCACCACGAGGCGAGCATTATTGGAGACATGAAGCTGCTACCGCGCTTGAGAGATATATCACTAAGATTGACGCTCAGAGAGAGGATGACGCCTTTTATGATCTTTTTATGGCATTGGATATTTGCCAAGGTGTAGAGGTTGATCCTGATCATTATGTGCCTTGATGCATTTGCTTCTGTACTTTTTTTTTTTAGCATTATTGGATATTTGCTTGTGATCTTATCTATGTACTTTTGTGAAATTTTTGTTACAGTTATTTCTTGCACTTGTTTATTTACGTAAATTATTTTCATGTCCTAAAATAATCACACGATTCAAACCAAAAAAGCAAATAACCACATTACGCTATGTGTAATAATCTTTAATATAAGTTTACTAAAACGATTGATGATGTGTATATAAATGATGTCATCTATCATAAAATTAAACAACTAAAAGTATCAAATTTAGATTCAAAATTAAACAACTACGATTCGAAATCAAACATCCACAACATCACGAGGATGATTAACCGGAGGATTTAAAAGTTGCCAAAATTGTAGTCGTCCAGTTAATCTTTTGATCCAAGATTCTGCCTCAGGTGAACAATATTTTTTCCAATCAGGGTTCACATCGGGCAACGGAAATCCGGGATTCATATTTACCTATAAGAAAAACAAAATAAGTTCAGGTTCGTAGAAAATAAAAACATAATAATTATTTTGAAAATTGATATGTTTAAGTTTAAATTCATATTTACCTGAACCCAATGATTTCCATCGACATAACCGATACAGAAAAACCTTGCTGAAGGGGAATATGATCTCATCATAGGAAAGAAAGTCGTGCTAGGTTTACCCAAAGTGACCAAAATGACATTATACCTATTTGCAACCAAGTAACCCATGGCAGGTATGGTGAACCATCTATCTTTTGACTGAGCGCCTAATCCTGATATCTGCAACGATTCTTTCACGAGTTGTATACGTTCGCCGAATAACTTTTCGTACAAACTGATATTACTTTTCAATTCATTGTCTAACTCTCGACGGACCATGGGCCAACCATCCTCTGTGTAACCAAGTAAAGATGCAATAGCTCTAAAACCACAATTTCCATCTGCAATGACTTCAATAATGTGAGCAACATGTGGATGTATATGCTTTGGAAATTGTGACAAATACTTTTGAAATATTTTTTTTTTAGATGTCTGAGATAGTTGCTTCTGAGATGACTGAGATAGTTGCTTCTGAGATGACTGAGGTGGTTGCTTCTGAGATGGTTGCTTCTGAGATGATTGAGATGGTTGCTTCTGAGATGACTGAGATAGTTGCTTCTGAGATGACTGAGGTGGTTGCTTCTGAGATGGTTGCTTCTGAGATGATTGAGATGGTTGCTTCTGAGATGACTGAGATAGTTGCTTCTGAGATGATTGAGATGGTTGCTTCTGAGATGACTGTGATGGTTGTATACACAACCTCTTCGATGCACCTTGTGATTCACACTCTTCTCTTTCAACATGCTCAAAGAATGACGGATCACGATACACATCATAACCCACCGGTGCTTTGCCTTTATCTTTGTTCTTCACTCCACCTCTAGTTTTAATTTTTTCAGGCGGTGGAATCAAGGAACTTGTATTTGGATAAGCAAGTTCAAACATTTTACTATTTAACGCTCTTTTACCAACAGTATCAAGTGATCGAAATCGACTCCATATTGCATCTATTGCACGACTCATGTCTAACTCATATATATCATCTGTGTCATCCTCTAATGGTTCCTCCATAGTTAATTTCTTCCAATGACCATGAACTGCCTCTAATGGTATCGATTCAGCGCTCTTTATATACCCACCCAATTCACATGCACAAGGCAACTGACATGTTGACCTAAGTATACAACCACAAATGTCCTTGTCGGTTCCAACAATGCCAACTCTCTGAAACTCCTCAGAAATTAGATTCATAGCGGCTCTTGACACAAAGCTTCTTAAATTCTTAAAAAACGGACTGCTATGTAGAGGCTCCGTATAATAAAAACTTTTTTGAAATGATGCCTTCACTTTGCCAACTTGAAGAATTATATTGTCATTCATGGATGTCAAACACTTGAATAAGTCACCTTTGCTATTTCCCAACATCTGCTTCAATTTCCAATGCGATGACTCGACTCTAAATATTAAATTCCACACAAAAGTCAATTAAATGAAGAAAAAAAATAGAAAAAAAATTCAATTTTGAAATTGACATAATCATACCTATTAGTTGTTGTGTTTCCTAAATGCATCACTTTATTAGTCCATGCTGCAACAAATTTTTCCTTGTGAGGGGTCAACCAGGTCTTACTAACATAGTCAAAAAACGTACTTGAGTTAACACATGCTTGCTCAAGCGCATTCAACTGTTGATGATACTCCGCCTCATTTGTACTACGTACAACATTTTGCCATAAATTTTTCACCAACTCTCGCATATCCTTAATTACATGTACGCCGCATCTTCCAGTCACATTTTTGTTTATGTGCCACGTACAAAGCAAATTTACAGTACGTGGAAATACAATTTCAATTGCTTTCATCAAAGCAAGCTCCCTATCGGTCAAAATTACTTGAGGAACATTATTTTGCTTAATAAACAACTGTTTTAACTTCTCTAATGCCCAACAATAATTGTCCGTCTTCTCAGCTTCCAAGTAAGCAAATCCAACATTGAATGTCAATTTGGTTGAAGTTATACCAATAATTTCAAGCAATGGTTGTCTGTATTTATTTGTTTTGTATGTGCAATCCATTTCCAAAACAATTGGAAACAAATTTAACAACTTGATTGAATCTGGATGTGCCCAAAAAATATCACTCAAAATATCAGACCCATCATCTTTTCTTCTATTCCACGTGACATATTTTTTATCATCTAAACATTGCAGCACGTGTTGCATCTCTGATATAGAACCTCTTTCTTGTTTTTGCAGCATGTGTCTTTTTCGATATATTTGGTTGGCATCAACAAGAGAATCTGGATTAATTCTTTTTAAGTCTAAAACGATGTTCCTTGGTGCTACATTACACTTTGACAGATCTTCAACACGTTTATTTTCTTCCACGGTTAAACGCGCCTTACGAGGATGACCTGCATATTTTTTTATTTATTTTTGAATTGCAAAGATAAATATAATATATTATGAAAAAAAATAACATTACAAATAAGAGAAACAAGGATGACCTGCATATTGATCAGGTAGTCCGTGATTGTGAACTCCACATTTAACCTGAACTTTCCATCCCGAACCATCTGTTGAAGGTGTGGCTCTAACTTTGAATGGACAATTACATTTTTTTGTTGCTGTTGACGTAGAACTTTTCGAAGAGTCATATTTTCCACCTCTATCACAGCCCAAAATTAATTTGTCATTTCTTCCTCTTATTCCATTCTTTGTATCTGATCTAGTAATTATTATACTCACTTTATTGTCAATTCCAACATCTTGTGCCCATGTTATAACATCATCTCGTGTATTAAATTTTTCGTTGGTCGTAAAAAAAGCTGTGGTATCTACTGATATTTGATCTGCATCGCCAGTTTGAGCCATATCTGTTGTACAAAAAAAAAATAATAAAGTTTTAAAAAAAGTGAATAACAATAAAGTTTTAAAATTTTTTTAAAAAAAAAAAACCTGTACCGGTACACTTTTCCAAAGTGTACCGGTACAGTTTTCGAACAACATACCGGTACAGTTTTAAAAGTGTACCGGTATGTTATTCTAACTTAACTACACCGGTGCTCTTTTTAAAGTGTACCGGTGTGTTCTGGAAAATTTAAAATACCGGTATACTTTTAAAAAGAGTACCGGTGGATTATGGAAATTGAGAATACCGGTATACTTTTAAAAAGTGTACCGGTGTCGCTTTAACTCTGAAAAATACCAAAAAAAATAAAATTTTAAAAATAGTAAAATAACAATATTATATAAATAGTAACATAAGGGTAAAATAGAAATATTTAAAAATTTGTAGGGGTACAGAAAAGATTGTTGGGGTAGGAAAAAAAATTTTCTCCACCTTAATGAGAATTAATTCAGCAGCCAAATTTTCTAGTGATGACAAATTTCATTTTAAAAAGCTATATTCTTATTACCCATACCCCCGTCTTTCTGTATAGCCTGGACCTAAAGATATATTGGTCCAACTTAGACTTATCAATTTGAATCATTGATTAAATAAGATGTACAGATGATATGATAGTCCATCCATACATAATTACTCTCTCACTTTCTCTCTCCCCCAACACCAATTTCCACTTTCGAAAAACATTTCTCTCCATATCCAACAAAACATTTTCTTGATTAAATGTTTCATTCAACAATTCATTGACAAATCTAAAACCTACATTATTTGTAAATCCTTATAAAGAAATTGAAGATTAAACTTTGTATGTTTGAAAGATTGTTTGGGACTTTTCTTGTTAAAGCATTGTGGGAAGTTAAGAAATTGAATATTTTTTAGCTATTATAGATTATGGAATTTCCCTTATTATCAAATTGTTTGAAAAATTAAGAAAACAAATCTTAGAGTTTGTTCATGGACTAATGAATCTGTCTTGTTTCTTTTTTCTATAAATTCATTTGTTAATAGTTTTCTTTTATGCCCAAAGCGTAACATGAAAATAAAAAAACTTGGGAGAAAAATAGTACTATAGTTTTTTGTTATGAATAATTTTGGATATGATGAGTGAATAAAGATCCACCACTGTATTTAAAAGAAAATTCACCATATTGTTAGCGTGAAGAAGCTCAAAGGAGAAAGAAGATAAACATGAGGGAGTACTTATATGTAGATGGTCCACCATAAAATTAATATACTTTAATTGATCAGTGGTTCAAACTAATGGGTCCAAAACGGACCAATCTTTCTATGGGTCCAAGCTAAACGGACCCTCTTACTTAATAACCTTTTTTTTTTCTTATAAGAAGATAATCTTCTCAATTACCAAATTTTCATGTAAAAGATTTCCTATAAATACATCGCTAGAACCCCAACATTTTTCATCAAACATTTCACATTTCTAAGATTATAATTGTAATATAAAAAATGAGTTCCTTTTCTCTATTCTATGTCATGGGCTTATCTCTTATTATGGTTCATGTTGCACAAGCGCAAAACTCACCATCAGACTATGTCAATGCCCACAACGCAGCAAGATCCGCAGTCGGTGTCCCAAATATTGTTTGGAACAATACTGTAGCTGCATTTGCGCAAAACTATGCTAATCAACGCAAGGCTGATTGTCGACTGGTCCACTCATATGGCCGTTATGGGGAGAATCTCGCGAAGAGCACCGGTGACTTGAGTGGTACATATGCAGTGAAGTTGTGGGTGGATGAGAAAAAGAACTATAATCGTAGTAGTAACAAATGTGTTGGTGGTGCATGTCTCCATTATACTCAAGTGGTTTGGAAAAATTCCAAACGACTTGGATGTGCCAGAGTGAAATGTACCAATGGAGGAACATTCGTTACATGCAATTATGATCCCCCTGGCAACTATGAAGGACAAAGACCATACTAAGTGTATGATAAATAATATCATCACTTTGTGACAATTTACCTATATCTTATAGTGATGATAAGTAAATAAATAATACCAGGAAATTGATGTTGATTCAAATTATTTTGTAATCTCTTTATTATTTTGTATAAGATGTTGATTCAAATTATAAAATAACTCATGAGTTGATAATATATACTAGTACTTGCAAGTTAATACCATTATTAGTCTTAAAACTTTGTATATATTTTATAAGTGACATCTTTCTTGTATTCCCTTATTCTCACTCTATTTCACGAGATCTTAGAATAAATAAATATATTAATGCTTATACTACTATATTTTTATCTTTTAATATAGAAAATTACTTTTTCAAAATTTTATATTCTCTCTATCTCTAAATAAGTGTCACACTTTGACTATGTGCATTATTTTCATAACATATTTTGACTGTATTTTTTTTTATTAACATATAAAATGTTGTTCGATTTGTCTCGATAAGGATAGTGTTATGGCCATTGTGTCCACAAATAAAGTTTAAAAATCAATTTTCTTATGGTATTATAAAAGTTTACAAATGACATAAAGAAATATGTTTATTAGATATATTTTTATTTTTTTTATATTAATTTATAAGTTTAAAATTTGAAATATGTTGGAAATTAATTTATAAGTCGTTTCAAATTTAAAAGTACAAATAAATTATAGTCCTTACATTTTTCAAAATAGGCAAGAATGGTTCCTATATTTTAAAAAATTATAGGATTTGTTTTTTACCTTTTCTAAAATTAATTTAGGGATCATTTTTGTCTATTTCGCAAAATATAGGGATTACAATTTAAATAATGGGGTCCACTAATAATTACTCTATTAGCTGATGTGAAAAAAATGACGGAATGGACCATTCTCGATAATGGAAAAACTTATGAAATTTATTTTGACCATTTTTAATATGTAGGGATCATTCTTAACAATTTCACAAAATATATGGACTAAAAACATATTTAACACTTGAATTAATAATTCCCAAATTTTGATGGATAATTTTTGTTCAGACGTTATTTATTTTATGGCTGAATTTTGAATCATCAAAACTTATTCCTTAAAATTCAGAGGGTTAATATAAAAATATAATAGTCTAAACAATAAGTGATCTAGATACAATTTTATAATAAGAATAGTCTAAAACAATGAACAAGAAAAAATTGCAATTTCTTAATCAATCAACACTACAAGTTAAACTAATTAAAGTCACTGTGCCCTGTAATTTATTCCAACCATGAGAATTGATTACGCTACAAGTGAAGAGCAGCCAAATTTGTTCGGTCATTTGGAAGAAATTTCATTTGGAAAATTCTATTACCATTTGGACTAGTCTTTTTTACATATGTTAAAAAAATCCCAATAAATACACCACAAGATCCCTAATATTTTCTTAATGGCATATATAATATATAGAAAAGATCAAAACAAACAAAGAGCATCATACGTGCACATAAAGAGCAAACTACAAACATAAATATAAAATCAACGATACACAATAATAAAAGAAAATATAAAATGGTGACAAGAAGACAACTCCATACCGTGAAACCAAGCAAATATTTTTGTATCACAACATTGGTCATTAGGGATTATGTGCCTATTTGTTTTTTTAGGCCACAAGATCTACAACATCTTAAATATATAAATTAAACGAAAAAGATATTACAAAAATACTGAGGGACATAGACGTGACCCAATACAATCATGTAGTAAATAATCCCAAAGGGAATTAACAAATAATCAAACTACAACAAAAGTGATATAAAACAACCTTAATAGGTACAAGCAAATCCGCGCATGAAGCAAACCACACCCACCACAACATTATGGTCTCCTTAATCTTAATAAAGGACTTAGTCATTGCTAATACTCACTTCATTTTTAATCATTGCTAATATTAACTGGAAAATTATTTGTTTACGAAAGGAGTATGGAGGGCTGGGGATTAAGCAGCTGAGGGAGTTTAACTTGTGTATCAGAGTTTAACTTGTGTAACTGGTGTTGGAGGATGTTAGTGGACATAGAGGGATTATGGTTTAGAGTTTTGGCAGCACGTTACAGGGTGGAGGAAGGGCGGCTCAGAGATGGAGGGCGTCTAGGATCCTTGTGGTGGAGGGAGACAACGAGTATTAGGGAGGGCGGGGAGTTAGGTGGTAGATAGTTTGAGGTGCATGTGTCGAAGAAGGTGGGGGATGAGTCAGTTACTCTTTTTTGGACCGATCCCTCGCAGGTTCCGGCTCTAATGGATGAAGCGGAAAACCTCATTTGGCACTCTCAGGTTCCGCTGAAGGTTTCCATCCTTGCTTGGCGTCTTTTACGCGACAAGTTGTCCACTAAAACCAATCTAGTCACTCGAGGCATCTTATCTACTGCAGCTCATCATTGCGTTTTGGGTTGTGGCGAGGAGGAGTCAGTCCACCATTTATTCATCTCATGTGGTACTATTGGTTCTCTCTGGGCACTAGTTCGTTCGTGGATTGGCATCCCGGGGGCGGAGTTCACTTCTTTATGGGATCACTTTTGTCCAGTTTACATATTTAGCATGTGGTTCTCGGGCTCGTCGCTCCTTCTTACAGCTTATCTGGCTCGCTTGTGTGTGGGTGGTGTGGACGGAGCGAAATCACAAGTTGTTCCGAGGCTCAGCTAGCACTATTACTCAGCTGTTGGACAAGATCAAATTTTTTTTTAGGTGGTTGCAGGCAACATGTATTACCTTAACTTCTAACTGTCATAGCTGATGGTTTAGTCCTTTGCTTTGTTTGAGCCTTGTTTGATTTGCTCCTGAGTATCTTGTTGTAACGTTATATGATCCTTTGTAAATTTTGTTAGTCTACCTTGGCACATCTTATACTAGGGAGATTGTGTTTTATATTTATATATCTCATTTTGCCCTGTTCAAAAAAAAATTACAAGTAAAAAAATTATTACATTTTAGCTAGGTTTATTGAATAATCGATATATTTAAATGTATATTATTGATCAAATTCATCGATTATTTAATAAATTTAATAAATTAATTTTTATTTATCCTTTCCTTATTGGTAAATTTTCATGCGAGATGTGTTATATTAGAATGCATGAAAATTTACCAAAAAACATTAGAATACATACATAAGAGAACATCTCCATGCATATTGCATCTATTTTAGTATTTTTATTGATGTTCCACTTATATATAGTGCCATTGTAGTCCTTCTTTTATTGGTTTTTGTTCATCTTATAAAAAAACCTGATTATTAATAATAATATTTTACCATTAAAAAATTAAAACTAACATGGCGGCAAATAGTAGCACTAATTAAGGACATGACCAAAGGCTGCTAAGGCTTTATACGTAACATAAAGACTTTATATTGACTAATTAAATCGCAATAATTAAAAAGGTTGATTATAATGGAGTTGGAAATTTATTTTTTAAACATAATCAATTGGGTTAGAAATTTTGATCTAACCATTCACTCTAAATTTTATTTTAGTTTTTAAAATTAGAAATGCTTTTTAGCAAAATCAGAATAATTAATATTTAGGCAAATGTTAAATAGTGCACCTCTTGCACTATTTAAAGAATCAAAAGTTATAAAATTATCTTGGAAGTTGTGTAGTCAACTCTTTTAAAATCTAAGTAATGATTTTTTCAATGTAAAATTTACTATTTTTAGATTCTTTGACTAGTGCACTAGTTAGCAAGACCCTAATATTTATAATTTAAAAAATTTAATTTATACTTTATAAACCCTACTTTATAAACATTGCCAACTCTCATTCCCTTGAATACTACAGATTTGTCAGAGTCTTTTGATACAGTACATGATTCCTTATTAAATGTAACAACACACCCATTGTCACAAAATTGACTAATGCTCAATAGATTGTGTTTAAGTCCATCAACTAACCAAACATCTTTAATGGAAAGAGAAGAATTACCAACTGTACCTGTACCAATGATCTTCCCTTTTTGTTTTCCTCCAAATCCCACAGAGCCTCCCTCTTTCAGAGTTAGGGTTTGGAACATATGCTTTTCTCCCGTCATATGTCGTGAGCAACCACTGTCCAGGTACCAGGGCTGCTGTTTTACCTTTCCTTGCATGAGCATCTGAAGCAAACATTATTTCAGATTTTGGTACCCATATTCTGATGGGTCCTTTAGAGTTAGTCTTCTGAATAGTATTCCTTCTTTGTTTTCTATGATCAACACAAGATCTAGAATTAATTAAGCTTTGACAAGAATGTTTAGGCTTAATTTGATTCTTGGATTTTGATCTGGAGTATATCACAGTTCCAAAGGTCAAGCAAGGATCTGAAGTAACTTTACCTTGATTTCTCAGAGGTTCAGATGACTTCTGAGCCTTAACTTGAGAACTTTTGGACTCAGAAATTTTAGGTTCAGAAGAACTTGGAACTTCTGAGTCTTTGGGTTCAGGTTCAGAACCTCCTTCAGAGTTGGATGCCTTCAGATCAAGTGTACCACTTTTAACAAAGGTAGAGAATAATTCAGGTGGAGTATCATCCTCACTATATGATTTCAGAGGTTTATCCCAGTTCTTAAACCGAGAATAACCAATGCCTTCACCATAGTTACGAGTCATATGATAAATCATGGAAGCCATTTTACTCCTATTGAAGGTACAACGAATAAATTCGTGAAGAGCATCTTCATGATCATCATTGAGCTTGTCTGCCAAGACATAGTTAGATTCAACATGACAAATACGAATGTTTAACGATTCATTTTCATCATAAAGAATCTTGGCATCCTTTTTCAATGATTCATGAACATTCTTCAGAATTTTGTGTTGACTTACTATACGAGAGTAATGTTTCACGGCAATCTTAAGAGAATCAATTAATTCAGATTTAGTCATGTTAGAGTATACCTCATTTTCATCATCTGAGTCATCTTCAGAATCTCTATCAGAGTTGTTACCTTCAGAAGTTCTTGCCATTAAAGCCAGATTGCCTTCTTCATCATCTTCTCCTTCAGAGTCATTCTCAATGGTCTCCCAAGTGGCTAACAAACTCTTCCTTACCTTTTCTTTGTACTTTTCTTTCCCAAAGCTCTTATTCTTTCCTTTGTCCTTGGATGACATTTCTGGACAGTCCGCAATGAAGTGTCCAGATTTCTTGCAGTTATAGCAGTTGTTCAGTTCTTCCTTTTTGTCCTTTGAAAAGGAACTTCTTGAGTTGTTTCCTTTGTTTGGAAACCTTTTGTATTTCTTGTTCCATTTCTGAAACCTTCTAACCATTAGTGCCATTTCTTCATTCTCAGAATTTTCATCCATCATATCATCAGAAGTTTCTTCCTCTTGTTCAGACACTTTGATCTTTGCAGCTTTTGAGGAAGTCTGAACAGAGCTTAGAGCCAAGGACTTCATCTTCTTGACAGGTTCATCTGACATAAGTTCTAGCTCATGACTTCTGAGTGAGCTTATTAAATCTTCAAGAGTCACATTGTCCAAATCCTTGGATTCCTGAAAAGCTGTAACTTTTGGTCTCCATTTGGAAGGTAAGCTCCTCAGAATTTTCTTCACGTGATCAGATGCAGTGTAGCTTTTCTTCAGAACTTGAAGACCAGAGACAAGGGTTTGAAACCTTGAATACATGGTTTCAATATCTTCATCTTCCTTCATTCTGAACAGCTCATATTGATGAACTAATAAGTTTGCCTTAGCTTCTTTGACTTGCTTATTTCCTTCATAGGTGGAACATAGAGAGTCCCAGATAGTTTTGGCACATGACTTGTTGGATATTTTTAAATACTCAGCATGAGATATTGCACCAATAAGCATATTCTTAACAGTATGATGCTTCTTATACTGTTTCTTCTTTTCAGCATCAAAGAACTTTCTGTAGGTATTTCTTACAACACCTTCATCATCCATGTGTTCAAAAAGTATACCATCTTCAATGATATCCCATAACTCATCATCGGTCCCAATGATGTAACTATACATCTTGGTTTTCCAGAAAGGAAAAGTAGTAGGATCACTGTTGAAGTAAGGTGGTTTGTCTCTGTGATTATCACTGTTCCTTTCCCTATCATAGTTGTGAGGAGGTGGAACAGCAGAGTGATCAGGTCCAGAGGAAGCAGAAGGAGAGGTAACACCAGACATGTTTTTCAACTAAGTACCCCTAGATCTTTTACTGTTTCACTGTTAAGTGAAGAGCAACAGACCGGAGCTCTGATGCCAATTGAAGGTTGAAAAACACACAAGAAGGGGGGGGGGGGGGGGGGGGGTTGAATTGTGTGAGACTTTTTCTAAGTTAAAACAAATTGCAGCGGATAAGGTATAACACACACAATATATGAGGATAGGGTTAGAGAGAGATGCTCAGAATTTTTATACTGGTTCCTCCCACTAACAGGAGTAGTCCAGTCCTCTTGTCCTTCACAAGAGATTTCACTATAATCACTCAGATTACAAATGCTCAAGCACTAAGCAAGAGACTTCAAACTGCTCAAGCACAAAGCAAGAGACTTCTAACTGCTCAAGCACAAAGCAAGAGACTTCCAATGCTCAAGCACAAAGCAAGAGACTTCCAATGCTCAAGCACAAAGCAAGAGACTTCCAATGCTCAAGCACAAAGCAAGAGACTTCCAATGCTCAAGCACAAAGCAAGAGACTTCAAACTGGTTTTAATGTTAATAAAGATAAGAGATTAACACTTGATATACAATCAGAGGTGTTTACAAAATACAACGCAGTTACAAGACTAACTTAGAAAATTATCACAAAGTTTCTAAGTGTTTGATAGCTTCAGAATTTGACAGAGTTTCAGCACGTTCAGAAGCTTAAGTCTTGATTACATTTCTTCACAAATCTTCTTCCTTTTATAGATGATAAAATGAACGTTGAAGATTATAGCCGTTTGAAGAATTGAGACGCTCCTTTGTATAGATCAGTGAGCTTATTAGCTGTTCTGATTTGCAGTAGCTTAGGAGCTTAACGTTTACTACAAAATGAGAGATTCCTTTTGGCTTTTGATATTTGAACCTTGGTGAAAGCCAAATAAGGAAATAATCGTTTCTGAAGCCTGACTTGAAAAGGACCTTTCCATGGTCAAACCTTTTCATTCTTGGTTTCTGCGTTTGGACTTAGTCAGGCACAGTCTTCAATAAAATTGTACTCTCAAATGTAGCTTAACACTTATATCTGACGAGCCTTCAGATTTTGATAGGCTCAGAATTACTTGTTTCAGATCTGGTGAGCTTAGATGTTCTTCAGATTTTGATAGGCTCAGAATTACTTGTTTCAGATCTGGTGAGCTCAGATGTTCTTCAGATTTTGATAGGCTCAGAATTACTTGTTTCAGATCTGGTGAGCTCAGATGTTCTTCAGATTTTGATAGGCTCAGAATTACTTGTTTCAGATCTGGTGAGCTCAGAAGTAATTCCTTCAGAAATTCTAAGGTTCAGATAATAACTTCAGAGTTTCACAGGCTCAGAATTACTTGCTTCAGATCTGGTGAGCTCAGAAGTAATTCCTTCAGAAATTCTAAGGTTCTTTAGTACGCAAATTTTAACTTTTAATCCTGCACACTGAATTAAATTATTAGTACTCCAATTTAACCTTAAATACATTGTTATCATCAAAATCAATTAAGGAGATACAAAATCATAATTTTGTTCCAACAATCTCCCCCTTTTTGATGATGACAACTATATGTATTTAAAATCAATTGTTGTTGTTTTTATTTAACATCTTGACTTCAGGTTCTGAGGTTTGCAAGCTCCCCCTGAGTCTGATAAGCTTCAAAAGTTTATCAATGATAAATATAAAACAGTCTAAGAGTAATATTTAATGTCAAATATAATTTCATATATTCTCCCTTCAGAATTAGAGGTTTGCAAGCTCTATTTCTTCAGATTGACAAATATAAGATATGGTTTGCAAGCGTATCTTATATTATATGAATTTATGTTGGACAAAATTTATTACTCCCCCTCATTAAAAGTTTAAAAGACTTTAATATAACTTAACAAGAGTAGAGTTCAGAAAATGTGATCTTTAGAGCTTCAGAAATAATTTCACTGCCATAGGAAATGAAATAATATTTTCTCCCCCTTTGTCATTATCAAAAACGGGTCAGTCAAAGCACAAGTTACAGGGTAGTAAATGCACACAGCAAACAACCACCAGCAGTAAATGCATTCAACGGTAAAAGGGAATTGTTAAGTACCATGGTGAAACAGGGAATTGTTTCAGAATGAAGACGAGTTTCTTCAAGATCTGAATCAGTTCCAGGAAAAGGTGGAGTGGTTTGAATGGATGAGGGGTTTGGTTCAGAAGTGGTTGGCTTAGGAGATGAAGTCTGAAGGGGTTCAGTTTGGGATTCAGCAGGGACTTCAGAATTTTGAACATTTGAGGGTTCAGATTGGTCTACGTCCATTGCTATTGGGGTAGACTCAGAATCTTTAATAGGAGATTTCTGAAGGGATTTAGGAGTGTCAGAAATGGTTATAGTGGAAGTTTCAAAATATTGAAAACGTGAGAAGTGATAGTGACTAGTGTGTAGTTAAGTGATTATAGTGGAAGTTTCAAAATATTGGGGAAACAAGATAGTGACGTAATGGGGGCTTGGCAGTTACTTTTAATAAAATCATCATTAGCTCTCCTTCATTACCCAGCGGTTACTAGACATGATGGGAAGTTACACAGATAAGTAGTGTTTTCAGAAGCCAGCTGTCAGTTAGAGAAACTGAGTGGTCAACTAACACTTAGAGTAGGTATCTGAGTCACAAGAAATCATATTTAATAATAAATAATTCTGATTGCTTCAGATGAGAGAGTGCTTCAGAACCTATATAATAGTTTCTGAGCCGTCCAAACTTCTGAGGCCCTTCAGAACCAGTTTATTCATTCAGAGTTAACAGCATTCAGAGATATCATTCAGAAATAAAAACCATGTTCAGATTTTTCTTGATAAAATCGAAACGATCAATAGCAAGAGGTTTGGTAAAGATATCAGCCCATTGATGCTCAGTATCAATGAATTGAATCTTAATTACTCCCTTCTGAACATAGTCTCTAATGAAGTGATGTTTGATCTCAATGTGTTTAGCTCTTGAATGCAAAATAGGATTCTTAGACAAACAGATAGCAGCAGTATTATCACAGAGAAGTGGTATACTACTTATCCTTATCTGATAGTCCTCCAACTGATGTTTCATCCAGAGCAATTGCGTGCAACACTTAGCAGCTGAGATGTACTCTGCTTCTGCTGTAGATAGAGCAATAGTTGCTTGTCTCTTACTAGCCCATGATATAAGGTTTTCACCTAGAAATTGACAGTTTCCACTAGTGGACTTCCTTTCAATTTTATCACCAGCATAGTCAGCATCACAGAATCCAATAAGCTGATAATCTAAGGATTTCTTATAAAGTAATCCAAGATTAGTGGTTCCTTTCAGATATCTAAAGATTCTCTTAACAGCAGTTAGATGAGACTCTCTAGGATCTGATTGAAATCTAGCACACAAGCATACACTGAACAAGATATCTGGTCTAGATGCAGTGAGATAAAGGAGGGAACCAATCATACCTCTGTATAATTTCTGATCTACTTTGCCTTCAGATTCTTCCTTCAGAAGACAGCTAGAGGGATGCATAGGAGTTGACATTGGTTTACAATCTTCAAGACCAAATTTCTTCAGTAAATCCTTTGTGTATTTGGTTTGATGCACATATACTCCTTCTTTTCTTTGATTGATTTGAATTCCCAAGAAGAATGTTAGTTCTCCCATCATACTCATTTCAAATTCATCCTGCATAAGCTTAGAGAAATTCTTGCAAAGAGAAGCATTAGTTGAACCAAAGATAATATCATCAACATAAATCTGAACAATCAAAATATCAGTTTTTAAGGTTTTTCTAAAGAGAGTGTTATCAACATGTCCTTTTTCAAAACCATTTTCTAGAAGAAATATACTTAACCTTTCATACCAAGCTCTTGGAGCTTGTTTCAAACCATACAGAGATTTCTTCAATTTGTAAACATGATCAGGACACTTTATATCTTCAAAGCCAGGAGGTTGTTTAACATAGACTTCTTCATAAATTACTCCATTCAGAAATGCACTCTTAACATCCATTTGAAATAGAGTGATGTCATGATTAACTGCATAGGACAAGAGAAGTCTAATTGCCTCAAGTCTTGCTACTGGTGCAAAGGTTTCAGTGAAATCTATGCCTTCTTGCTGACTATAACCTTGTGCAACCAGTCTAGCTTTATTTCTGACAACTTCTCCCTTTTCATTTGACTTGTTTCTGAATACCCATTTTGTTCCAATAATGTTCTTGTGTTTGGGTTTTGGTACCAGATTCCAAACATCATTTCTTTCAAATTGATTGAGTTCTTCTTGCATTGCAACAATCCACCCATCATCTGAGAGTGCTTCTTCTATGTTTGTGGGTTCAATTAATGAAATTAACCCAACTAGGGATTCATCCTCTTTGAAAGCAGATCTGGTCTTTCTTGGGCTATCCTTGTTACCAACAATTAGCTCTTCAGGATGAGATGATCTATACTTGAATTTACTCTTAGGTGGAGCAGGTGTCTGAGAGGGTTCAGTTTCTGAAGGGTCTTCAGTTTCAAGGCCTTCAGAGATATCTTCATTTTGAGTCTCAGATGGATATACAGCAATGGAGAGATCTTCACACTCAGAATTTGAGGAAACTTGAAATTCTGCAAAAGTCTCAGCTTGCTCTGACATTTTATCGTCAGGCTCTTTATCATCAAATCTAACATGTATAGATTCTTCAACTGTGTGAGTTTCAGAATTATACAATCTGTATGCTTTTGAGCGTTCAAAGTAGCCTATAAAGATACCCTTATAAGCTCTAGCATCAAATTTCTTTCGATAGACCTTGTTGTCTAGAATATAACAAGTACATCCAAACTGATGAAAATAAGAAATATTTGGTTTTCTTCCTTTGAACAGTTCATAAGCAGTTTTGTTCAGAATAGGTCTGATGTAGATTCTATTCTGAACATAGCAAGCAGTACTCACGGCTTCTGCCCACAAGAACTTAGCTAGGTTAGACTCAAGCATCATGGTACGAGCCATTTCTTGCAAAGATCTATTCTTTCTTTCTACAACACCATTCTGCTGTGGTGTTCTAGGAGAAGAGAATTCATGGATTACTCCATGCTCTGAGCAGAAAGATTCGAAAGAGTCATTTTCGAACTCTCCCCCATGGTCGCTTCTAACCTTCAGAATCCGAAGATCCTTTTCACTTTGTATTTGTGTGCAGAAGTCACTGAACACCACAAGTGCTTCACTCTTAGAACGTAGGAATTTCACCCAAGTCCATCTACTGAAATCATCAACCATGACCAATCCATATTTTTTACCATTGATAGAGGCTGTCGAAACAGGACCAAACAGATCAATGTGAAGCAATTCTAAGGGTCTGGAAGTAGAGACAATGTTTTTAGACTTGAATGAAGTCTTAGCAAATTTTCCTTTTTGACATGAGCCACAAAGTGCATCTGAGTGATAATCAATGTCAGGCAAACCACTAACAAGCTTTTGTTTGCTAAGCTTAGAGATCAACCTCCAGTTAGCATGACCAAGACGCTTGTGCCATAGCCATTTCTCATCACTCAGAGACAAAAGACATATAATCTTTTGGTCAACCAAATCAGAAAAGTTTACTTTATAAACATTGCCAACTCTCATTCCCTTGAATACTACAGATTTGTCAGAGTCTTTTGATACAGTACATGATTCCTTATTAAATGTAACAACACACCCATTGTCACAAAATTGACTAATGCTCAATAGATTGTGTTTAAGTCCATCAACTAACCAAACATCTTTAATGGAAAGAGAAGAATTACCAACTGTACCTGTACCAATGATCTTCCCTTTTTGTTTTCCTCCAAATCCCACAGAGCCTCCCTCTTTCAGAGTTAGGGTTTGGAACATATGCTTTTCTCCCGTCATATGTCGTGAGCAACCACTGTCCAGGTACCAGGGCTGCTGTTTTACCTTTCCTTGCATGAGCATCTGAAGCAAACATTATTTCAGATTTTGGTACCCATATTCTGATGGGTCCTTTAGAGTTAGTCTTCTGAATAGTATTCCTTCTTTGTTTTCTATGATCAACACAAGATCTAGAATTAATTAAGCTTTGACAAGAATGTTTAGGCTTAATTTGATTCTTGGATTTTGATCTGGAGTATATCACAGTTCCAAAGGTCAAGCAAGGATCTGAAGTAACTTTACCTTGATTTCTCAGAGGTTCAGATGACTTCTGAGCCTTAACTTGAGAACTTTTGGACTCAGAAATTTTAGGTTCAGAAGAACTTGGAACTTCTGAGTCTTTGGGTTCAGGTTCAGAACCTCCTTCAGAGTTGGATGCCTTCAGATCAAGTGTACCACTTTTAACAAAGGTAGAGAATAATTCAGGTGGAGTATCATCCTCACTATATGATTTCAGAGGTTTATCCCAGTTCTTAAACCGAGAATAACCAATGCCTTCACCATAGTTACGAGTCATATGATAAATCATGGAAGCCATTTTACTCCTATTGAAGGTACAACGAATAAATTCGTGAAGAGCATCTTCATGATCATCATTGAGCTTGTCTGCCAAGACATAGTTAGATTCAACATGACAAATACGAATGTTTAACGATTCATTTTCATCATAAAGAATCTTGGCATCCTTTTTCAATGATTCATGAACATTCTTCAGAATTTTGTGTTGACTTACTATACGAGAGTAATGTTTCACGGCAATCTTAAGAGAATCAATTAATTCAGATTTAGTCATGTTAGAGTATACCTCATTTTCATCATCTGAGTCATCTTCAGAATCTCTATCAGAGTTGTTACCTTCAGAAGTTCTTGCCATTAAAGCCAGATTGCCTTCTTCATCATCTTCTCCTTCAGAGTCATTCTCAATGGTCTCCCAAGTGGCTAACAAACTCTTCCTTACCTTTTCTTTGTACTTTTCTTTCCCAAAGCTCTTATTCTTTCCTTTGTCCTTGGATGACATTTCTGGACAGTCCGCAATGAAGTGTCCAGATTTCTTGCAGTTATAGCAGTTGTTCAGTTCTTCCTTTTTGTCCTTTGAAAAGGAACTTCTTGAGTTGTTTCCTTTGTTTGGAAACCTTTTGTATTTCTTGTTCCATTTCTGAAACCTTCTAACCATTAGTGCCATTTCTTCATTCTCAGAATTTTCATCCATCATATCATCAGAAGTTTCTTCCTCTTGTTCAGACACTTTGATCTTTGCAGCTTTTGAGGAAGTCTGAACAGAGCTTAGAGCCAAGGACTTCATCTTCTTGACAGGTTCATCTGACATAAGTTCTAGCTCATGACTTCTGAGTGAGCTTATTAAATCTTCAAGAGTCACATTGTCCAAATCCTTGGATTCCTGAAAAGCTGTAACTTTTGGTCTCCATTTGGAAGGTAAGCTCCTCAGAATTTTCTTCACGTGATCAGATGCAGTGTAGCTTTTCTTCAGAACTTGAAGACCAGAGACAAGGGTTTGAAACCTTGAATACATGGTTTCAATATCTTCATCTTCCTTCATTCTGAACAGCTCATATTGATGAACTAATAAGTTTGCCTTAGCTTCTTTGACTTGCTTATTTCCTTCATAGGTGGAACATAGAGAGTCCCAGATAGTTTTGGCACATGACTTGTTGGATATTTTTAAATACTCAGCATGAGATATTGCACCAATAAGCATATTCTTAACAGTATGATGCTTCTTATACTGTTTCTTCTTTTCAGCATCAAAGAACTTTCTGTAGGTATTTCTTACAACACCTTCATCATCCATGTGTTCAAAAAGTATACCATCTTCAATGATATCCCATAACTCATCATCGGTCCCAATGATGTAACTATACATCTTGGTTTTCCAGAAAGGAAAAGTAGTAGGATCACTGTTGAAGTAAGGTGGTTTGTCTCTGTGATTATCACTGTTCCTTTCCCTATCATAGTTGTGAGGAGGTGGAACAGCAGAGTGATCAGGTCCAGAGGAAGCAGAAGGAGAGGTAACACCAGACATGTTTTTCAACTAAGTACCCCTAGATCTTTTACTGTTTCACTGTTAAGTGAAGAGCAACAGACCGGAGCTCTGATGCCAATTGAAGGTTGAAAAACACACAAGAAGGGGGGGGGGGGGGGGGGGGGTTGAATTGTGTGAGACTTTTTCTAAGTTAAAACAAATTGCAGCGGATAAGGTATAACACACACAATATATGAGGATAGGGTTAGAGAGAGATGCTCAGAATTTTTATACTGGTTCCTCCCACTAACAGGAGTAGTCCAGTCCTCTTGTCCTTCACAAGAGATTTCACTATAATCACTCAGATTACAAATGCTCAAGCACTAAGCAAGAGACTTCAAACTGCTCAAGCACAAAGCAAGAGACTTCTAACTGCTCAAGCACAAAGCAAGAGACTTCCAATGCTCAAGCACAAAGCAAGAGACTTCCAATGCTCAAGCACAAAGCAAGAGACTTCCAATGCTCAAGCACAAAGCAAGAGACTTCCAATGCTCAAGCACAAAGCAAGAGACTTCAAACTGGTTTTAATGTTAATAAAGATAAGAGATTAACACTTGATATACAATCAGAGGTGTTTACAAAATACAACGCAGTTACAAGACTAACTTAGAAAATTATCACAAAGTTTCTAAGTGTTTGATAGCTTCAGAATTTGACAGAGTTTCAGCACGTTCAGAAGCTTAAGTCTTGATTACATTTCTTCACAAATCTTCTTCCTTTTATAGATGATAAAATGAACGTTGAAGATTATAGCCGTTTGAAGAATTGAGACGCTCCTTTGTATAGATCAGTGAGCTTATTAGCTGTTCTGATTTGCAGTAGCTTAGGAGCTTAACGTTTACTACAAAATGAGAGATTCCTTTTGGCTTTTGATATTTGAACCTTGGTGAAAGCCAAATAAGGAAATAATCGTTTCTGAAGCCTGACTTGAAAAGGACCTTTCCATGGTCAAACCTTTTCATTCTTGGTTTCTGCGTTTGGACTTAGTCAGGCACAGTCTTCAATAAAATTGTACTCTCAAATGTAGCTTAACACTTATATCTGACGAGCCTTCAGATTTTGATAGGCTCAGAATTACTTGTTTCAGATCTGGTGAGCTTAGATGTTCTTCAGATTTTGATAGGCTCAGAATTACTTGTTTCAGATCTGGTGAGCTCAGATGTTCTTCAGATTTTGATAGGCTCAGAATTACTTGTTTCAGATCTGGTGAGCTCAGATGTTCTTCAGATTTTGATAGGCTCAGAATTACTTGTTTCAGATCTGGTGAGCTCAGAAGTAATTCCTTCAGAAATTCTAAGGTTCAGATAATAACTTCAGAGTTTCACAGGCTCAGAATTACTTGCTTCAGATCTGGTGAGCTCAGAAGTAATTCCTTCAGAAATTCTAAGGTTCTTTAGTACGCAAATTTTAACTTTTAATCCTGCACACTGAATTAAATTATTAGTACTCCAATTTAACCTTAAATACATTGTTATCATCAAAATCAATTAAGGAGATACAAAATCATAATTTTGTTCCAACAAAGTGTCATGTGATAACGGAGGGACATTCGTTACTTGTAACTATGATCCCCCTGGCAACTATCAAGGCCAAAGCCCATACTAATTAATTATATGATTCAGTATGCTCTATCATAGTTTGTCTAAGCCATATTAAGAATAAATAAGACTATGAAAAACGTACGGAATATATATATATATATATATATATATATATATATATATATATATAGTTTGTTAAAATAATGTTCATGATATCATATATAACTTGAAAACTAATATTATGAGTGAACTTCCTTGTGTTAATCACCCTCCTCATTCTAACATTCTACTTACGGATAATATGACAACTTTAATTAGGTGTCATTTGCGAGTTTAGAGAGTAATGGAGTAAAGGAGAGACATTTGAAAAAAGAAAATATATAAATTTTTGAGTTAAATATGTTTTTGGTCCTCTAAAATTATCAAATTTTATTTTTGGTCTTTATAAAATAAAGGGTAAATAGGCCTTTTCCCCTGCAATATAGACGAGATTTGCAATACCCCTATAAGAAAAAAAAAAACTTAAGTATTCCCACCTTGCAATTTTTTATTTTTTTTAATTTGCCTTATCCCCTTGCCCAACACATGGCAGCTTAGGTGGTGCCACGTGGAAATTAATAAAATTAAAAAAGCCACATAATTACAAATCACATAATTTAATATTTTTTAAAAATCTGAGATAAATTTAATTATTTTGTGTATTGGGTTAAATTTAAAAAAAATAAGGAAGAGAAGATGGGAATTTTCCATCTTTGTAATCCTTCTTTCTATTCAAAAACCAATCTGGAACCTTGAATTGACGAGGATTTGCAACAACAGTCATCAAATTATCCAACTCTGCAGCACTCAATTCACCAGCCCTCTTGTTCATATCAATATCAGCTTTTTTACAGCAAATCGTCTTCCAATACCCTTGATGGAGGTCACTGCGAACATGATTTTCGTTCGCCACCAAAGACATTTTTGTCTAGCCGCGGTTGATTCGTCGAACGATTTCCGCCAAGACTGTGAATCGCAGTGGCCAATTGAGATTGTGAAAGCAAAATTAATGATTAAACTATATAAAACCCACCAAATTAATCAGAATTAATATGAACAAGAGACCGCAGAATTAAGCAAAATTAATTTATCAGAATTAATTATCAAACCCACCAAACCCCAAAATCCATCAACAGTAGACTCATCAAACCCAGAAATTCATCAAACCCCGAAATCCAGAAACTCATCAAACCCAGAAATTCATCGGTAAGCATCAATTAAGCTTAGGGTTTAAAATTGGGAATTTTTGAAAACTGAGAAATTATGGTGAGTTCTTGGTAAATTAAACCACAAATTCGTGTTTAGGAGTAATTTTAGAGCAAGATTAATACAAAACTTGTTTGTTGTGACGGCGTTTCGTCGTCGCCGGTTATATTCCGGCCGAGAAAGGGAGAATTCGACGGGAGAGAGATAGCTCGCGAGAGAACATGAAGCAGAGAGAGAGAAAGGTCGGTCAGAAGAGAAAGAGAGTAAGCCGGCGACGACGGTGGCAAGCACCGGAGCCGCTGCCGCCGGTGAGTGAGGAAGAAGAAGAAACACTTATATGTTTCTTTTTTTTTTTTTTTATGCAAATGTTTCTTTCTTTATTTATTTATTTTTTATTTATTTGTAATTAAATGATGTGGATTTATATTATGTGTATTTAATTTTTTTTTATTTGATTAATTTCCACGTGGCACTATCTGGTGGTGCCATGTGGAGATTCCAGCCAACTAAGCTGCCATGTGTTGGGCAAGAGGATAAGACAAATTAAAAAAAATTTGCAAGGTGAGAATCCTTAGTTTTTTTTTTCCTAGGGGGATATTGCAAATCTCGCCTATATTGCAGGGGGAGAAAGACCTATTTACCCTAAAATAAATGATATGTTTTGGTCATTACAAAATTTTTATGCATGTTATTTTAGTCCATGTTATTTTTCAAAATTTTAAAAATTATTTAATTATCCTTAATTAAAATTTTAGAATAATTTTTTAAGGTATGTTTAGTATACTATAAAAAAATTCTTTACAACTTTAGAATTTTTTTAAAACGAGAAAATTAAATATGAAATGTTTTATAATTAAATAAGTTTTTTATTCCCATAAATATAAATATATCATATTTTATTTTTAATCTCTCTAAAATACAAAATGCTATATTTATTTGATATGTATCTGAATGAGTATTTTAAAAATAAGAATTTTTTTTTTTCAGAAACGAAAATACCTATTTTATTTTCAAAATACCTATTACCTACAAACTATTTACTTCACGTACGTTACATGTGATGATGTGAAATGAATAATAGAAGTCTTTTAGCTAAGATGCTAGAAAATTGCTTCAAAAAAAAAAAAAAAAAGATGCTAGAAAATAACTACTTATGTATTACCCTTGGAAGAGGGAAGAGACATATCTCGGGCTTTTTTTTTTAAACTTCCAAATTTTATCTTACTTATATTAAATATAGAAATAATATGTTATTAACTAAATCCTAATTACATTTGTTATTTTGAAGGGAATTTCTTAGTCAAAGACTTTAAATAATATAAAAAAATTGTTTCGATTGAATTTAAACTCACACCTCTCTATACAGGCCGGTCCCAACAATTTGGAGGCCCTGCAACGAATATTAAAAATAAATCTTTTAAATAAAAAAAATACACAAAATTCAAATATAAAATAATCATATTATAATTAATGAGCGAAAGAAAGAGAAGATACACGACAGACGGGACTAACTTTTTTTTATGTTTATTTTATTTTTTTAAAACATGCACCTAACAACTTTAAATTGGAGCAACAAAAATAGATTAAAAAAAATATTAAGATTTATTATTATTATTATTATTATTATTATTATTATTATTATTATTATTATTATTATTATTATTTTGAAGGCTTAAATATCATTTCGGTCCCTGTATGTTTCCAAATTTTTGGTTTTAGTCCCTGTAAGTTTTTTTTGTTCTGCATTAGTCCCTCAATGTCTTAATTTTTTTTCGTTTTGGTCTCTACCGTCCATTTCCGTTCCAAAAACGCTGAGTTGGCAAACGGTGGTACATGTGGCCTAGGTGTGTTGGATTAGTGAATGCTGAATCACACTTACATAAGGACCAAAACAAAAAAAAAAAACGAAATCCTCATTCACAAATTCCCAAATTCCCAAATTCCTTTGAATTTGAAAATTTCTTTCTCTCTTCTCTTCATTCATCTTCCTCATCCGAAATTTGTTCTTCCACCAAATTTCTGCAACATGTCATCATCTTCCTCTGTTGTCCACGGAGTGCCATTTGAACTTCCTCGTTGTGGTTGCAAAATCCCAATGAAACTGCATATCTCACATTCAGATGATAACCCAAAGAGAAGATATTGGAAATGTACAAGATTGGGGGTAAGTTTCAGTCCATAATGTTTCTTCTGATTCTTCTGATTTCGTCTTGAAATTAATGATTGGAATCTTTTTATCCTAATTTTGTTCATTTGAATTGATATATATGTAGGGTTGTGGGTTGTTTATATGTGATGATCTGATTGAAGGTCAACCTCCATATATGCGTCCCAGTACCCATGAATCTAGTAATCGATTGATGAATTCCAATGACAGAGGAACATTGAATGGAAAAACTTCTTGTGACTGCAACTGTGCAGAACTTGTGAAGGACATCACTACTATTATTGACAGCCTTCAATGCAAAAATTTGGACAAGATGAAGATGAAATTGTATAATGAAAGGAAGACATTAAAGTTCTATAAGATTGTGCTGTTTGCATCTTGGATTATGTTCTTTGCATATGTTAAGGTTGTTGGTTGAATAATGTAATATGTTGATGGTTGTTGCTTGATTAATGTAAGGTTGTTGCATATGATGAACTAGTAAGTTTAGATTTATTTTGAGCAGTTTGAATCCATTGTAACAAATGATGTAATGACCTGAAAATGAATGAAAAATGTTTGTTTGAGATGAAATAGATTCATTGTGTTTGTTTTAGTTGATGTTTGTACTATGTTTATGGATTGACATAATTTAGTTGTGCATAATATGCCAAAGTTAAGCAAAAATAAGCATACCAGAACATGGTAAAGTTGGTGCCAATTTATGTCAAAGTTATGTGCATATCAGTGCCAATTATATGCTCAAAGTAGTGCAAAAACAGTGCCATATCATAGTGCCAAAATAGTTTTATATTAGTGCCATATCATAGTGCCAAAATAGTTCCATATTAGTGCCAAATTACATAAAGAAGCATATCAGTGTAATATGGATACCAAACTAATTGCATATCAAAAATTGTGGTCATAAGCATACCATTGTAACCAAAATAATTGCATTTCATTGTAACCAAAATAAGCATCTCAGTGCATACAATTGTAAATTTGTTACAAGCATCTCAGTGCTACATTGTTTAACCAAAATAATAGCATACTAGTTATAAGCATCTCTGTGCTACATACTTAATACAAAACAAGACTATTAGTTATAAGCATTCAAGTACTACATTCTTAACCAAAATAAGCTGACAATGGTACAATTGTTCAATAAAATAAACATATTACATAATCACTTCATTTTCCTTAATTTGCTCAAACAGTTTCCAACTTTTGGATCATTTAACTCTTGAGTTAATTCACCATCTCCATCTACATCCTCATCAATATCAATTGGCTTCTCTGGCAATGTCCCTGGTGCGCCAAGCTTTGGTTGTGGTCCAAAATATGTTGTCCTACCACTCCTTCTCAACTTGGTGAAATCAAGCTTCTTAAGGGGTTTTGGCCCTTTTTTCTTAATTTCTGGGTTTGATGATCCAGACTTCTTAAAAGGTTGAGTTGCTTTTGTTAATGGATTTTTGAAGTAGATTGGATGTGTAGTCTTTGGTTTCTTCATCACATGTTTTGATTGAGCAGGTGCAATCACAGTGGTTTCATCAACACAAGCATTATCCTTCCTTTTTCCCTTATTTGTCTGCAATTAAATATAGAGTTAATTAAAACACAAAATCAACAGATGCAGTGGGTTAACTAATTTCTTCTAAAACAACTATAACACTTAACTGGTTGAACTAATTTAGAAGGTGAAGCAGGTGCAGGTGCATGTGCAGCAGGTGAAACACTCACAGGTTTACTTGCAGATGCCTTAGAATCAATTCCAACCTTCTTTGCAGTTGCACAAGATTAAGTGTCAGCAGGTGCAGCAGGTGAAGCAATTGCTTCATGATTTGTCTAAATTACATAAAATAAGTGCAATGGCTTAATTAAACTAGTGACTTCAATTAATTAAAATAAACAGTCAGTCTTACAACCAATGACTTACCTTCTTAGATGATTTAGAAGCACTAACAGGTTTACTTGCAAGAGTTGGTTGAGATTGAGTTGCTTCAAATGCAGCAGCAAGCTCTACAGCAAGCATTTCAAACTGTGCATCATCTTCATCAGCAATTACAGGCTCATGCTCAGCTTCTGGAGCAGGTGCAAGTGCAGGTTCAGGCTCAGCTTGTTGAGCAGGTGCATGCTTAGCTTGTTGAGCAGCTGAAGGTGCATTTTTCTTTTGTTTTTTCTGCATTAGGTGTTACAACATATCATTCAACACATGATTTAAATACTAGCATACATAAATGAAATAACACAAAATATATATCAGTCTCTTTTGTGCCTCTAGGTTAGCCTCAAGAGCTTTGCAAGTAGTAATCTTATGACCTTCAACACCACATCTTGTACATTGATAAGTTGATTTTATCCTCCTTTTGTTAACATCCTCAACAGGACCCCTCCTCCTTAACTTCTTAGGCCTTCCAGGCCCTTTTTTGTATGCTGGAGGTAAAATATCCTCAACCTCTACATTAGGTTTAGGCCACATGTCTTGGCCATTTATAGGACTCACAGGATAACTATAACATTTCTTGTATGTTTCTATGGAATAATAATCATGCACAAAATCTTCAGGTTTCTGTGACCTATACCCTAATGCAGCTACTGCATGTCTGCAAGGGATTCCAATCAAATCCCAAAAATTACAACTACAAGTCCTCTTTGATACATCAACAATATAGCTAGACTTGTTGTGTAAATGCTCAACTTGAAACATGTCATCACCAGACCAGTGTGCCTCCCAATTACCTACTAGTTGAATTTCTTTGTCTAACCTAAACTTTGGTTTTGGACAGATTTTTTGATCCCACTTAAGAACTTTTTGTCTTAAACTAGCATTCCTATTCATCAAATATTTTCTAATCCATTCACACATGGTTAGAATAGGTTTATCCCTAGCTAATAAAATGGTAACATTAAAAGCCTCAGACAAATTGTTCATGAGTACATCACATTTAGGATGGAAAGAGAAAGCATGCTTACACCATAAGTTTCTTGGGTTTTTCACTAGCCACTCCCAAGTCTTTATGTTAATTGCTTTCAACTCTATCATCTTAGCCTCCCAAGCTTGGTAATATGTTGCCTTTGCAGCACCCATCATGAGGTCTCTAATATGTGTGCCTCCACCAATTTTGTTTTTGAAATTGGCATATAAATGCCTCAGACAAAGCCTGTGCTCAAGGCTTTCAAACATTTCTTCAAATACTTGCATCAATCCCTGCATATAAATCAAACAAATCATAAAAATCTAATAAGTCAAACAAATAAAAAATACCACTAATTATAATTAAAATTACATAATCAACATATTCATACCTTTTGTTGGTCCGATATAAAAACCCATCTCTTCTCTTGACCTATGTCCTCCATCAGTAAAGTCAGAAACCACCTCCAAGACTCTTTTGTTTCAGTTTCACAAACACCAAAAGCTAAGGGAAAATATTGATCATTAGGGTCCCTTCCAACTGCAATTAGCAGTGTTCCTTCATATTTAGTCTTCAAATGGCATCCATCAACTCCTATAAAGGGTCTACAAGCTGTTACAATCCCTTTTTTAATGCCATCAAGGGAAAAATAAAAACTACCAAACCTTGGCACAATTGTAGATCCAATCCTGTTAACATTGATCTTACAAGTGTTTCCCTCATTAACCCTCCTCAATTCTTTAGAGTATCTCCACAACAAACTGTACTGTTTTGCAGCATCACCATCAACAATTTCCTTTGCAATTTTTTTTGCCCTCCATGCCCTATTCATTGTTATCCCCACAGAGTAAGTGGATTTGATCTCATGCACAATCTCACGAAGCTTCACATTATCACTAGTTGCCATCCTTTTTGCCACAGTCTTAGAAATCCATTTAGAGTTAGCAGTTTTGTTGTTTGTAACCCTAGCACACGTGTGTGGACCAGAGTATGTCTTTAGTCTAAATGTTTGTTTATTGTCTACTTTACTTGCAAGAGCCAAAAAACCACAATTGCCCTTGCAAGCTATCCTTACCCTTATTTTGTCATTTTTCAAATATTTGTTTTGTCTTTGGTTCATTATTGTCCAATCTCTAATTGCAGTCTTAAACTCCTCAAGTTATGCAAACTCAAGCCCTTCTTTAAATACATAATCTTTGTGTAACTCCTCCATCCGAAACTTGTCATAGTTTGGTGCTTTTTCACCATCTGAAACATCAGGGTCACTACTATTAAGCTCATCACTATCATATTTTTGTTCCATGACAATATCATAATCCACAACTTCATCTTCATTATTGTCACTCACATTGGATTTCTTTGGTGTGTTCCTATTTGCATTAGTTTTTCTCCTAGTTTTTTTTGAACAACCCACATCACATATTTGTAGAGGAATAGGTTGTTCCTCTAGCTCTGTACCAAAACCATCATCCAACCCAAGAGCTCTCTCATCCTCACTGTCATCAAAGTTTATACCAGCAGCTTCATCTTCACTACTATCACTTCCATAATAACTACTATCTTCACTGTCATGTTCACCACCTCCTTCATCATCATTTCCATCATTAACAGTTGTGTCATCAACATTTGGTTGTCTAGTTGATTGGTTAGGGGCAGGAATATGATCAGGGATAGGGGTTGGGTTAGAGGCAGCTATGCCTTTGCAGGAATGGTCCACAAATATTTCTACTTGAGTGTTCATTTCAGATGCATACTTAGACACTTCATATGCATCATTGTCATCAACTATACTTATGTACCTATCATCAGAGTTCCTATACCACCATATCCTAAAGGGAAAATGGTCATTTTAGTCCTCCAAAGTGTAATTCGCTGTCATTTGGGTCCCTCACTGGGCAAAAACTAAAAAAAAGTCTCTCAATCAGCATTCCGTTAGTCATATTAGTCCAAACTGTTAGTCTGACCATTAAAGTGAACAAAAACGCTGATCTGGCCCTTTTTTGGACACATGTCAGCATGATGAGTAGACAAAAACACTGATATGGCACGAGGGACCAAATTGACAGTGGATAAAAAAAAAATTATTAAAAATGAATTCAATGGGTTTCTTTATAATAGAAGGTGGGGGACCAAATTGACTCCCTCCAACACATTCATTCCATCACCTTTTTCATATTCTCTTCTCTATTACAGCAGCAACGCTGATCATCACAACCACCCACCACCCAATCGTGCGCCGCCGTCTCCGTTCATCATTCCCTGAAATCGTTCCACTGATTTTCGCCATTTCTGAGTTTCATTGTTTACAGTTACTGAGTACGAAGGTTAGTAAAAAGCGGTTCTTTGTTTCCTTTTAGTTTTGAGCATGTAAATATAAAATATTTTGATCTTCATAGTTTTGATTGTGTAATGGTTTAGGTTATTTGTTGTTCCTTTTATGTATTTAGGATTTAGGATTTAGGGTTAAAGTTAGTATTGAATATTAGGGTTTGTTTCATAGTTGTTAATACATCTCTATGTTGTTGTTTTTTTAGAATGGAACCTGTGGCTACTGTGTTTTTGCATCATGGTGGATATTTTAAAAGATATGGTAATGGTAATATGGAGTATCTAGTTGGTGAATTTTTTGTTTGGAAAGATTATGATTGTGACTTCCTTAACAAGATGATCATCGAAAATAAGTTAAAGTCTGTTGGAAACTACTCTAGGATTGGGAATATATGGTGGTTGATTCCTGATAGGGGTGCTTATTTTCAATTGCTCGAAGATGAAGACATCCATGATATGTGCACCACTACTATACGCCACAATTATGAAGTTCACATCTATGCTGAACATCCAATTGACGAGCCAATAATATCTGACCAAGTTATTGACGAAGAAGAAGAGGTTAATGTGAATCAATCAAATGTTAATGTGGTTGTTGGTGAAGATAATTTGAAGGATGCTGAAGAAGGTAATCAGGCTGTAGAAGATGAAAATTTGAATGAGGCTGAGGAGGTTAATCTGGTTGAAGCTGATGAAAATTTGAATGAGGCTGAGGAGGTTAATGTGGCTGAAGGTGATGAAAATTTGAAGGAGGCTGAAGCTAATGAAGATGATAATGTCAATGAGGCTGAAGATGAAAGTTCTGAAGATGATGATTATTGGCCTCCCTCTTTAAGTGATGATGATGATTCATTTATGAATGTTGAATGTGATTTGACTGAGATGGAAAGAGACGAACTTGGAAGTAGTAGGAATAGGCGAAGAAAAAATGAAGGCATAAGTATTGATCTTGATCAAAATGTTGATGAAGATGAAGATGTTGGTGACAATGACTCATACCATTCTGAAGACCCAAAAACCCCTGTAAGCAGTGATGATGAATATGATAGTAATGGGAGACAAATTTTCCCACAATTTGATGCAAATGCACAGTTTGGGCAGGTTCACTTGGAAAAGGCAATGGAGTTTGAAACCTTGAAGGTGTTTAAACAAGCGGTGAAGGATTACACCATATACCATATGAGGGAGATAAAGTGGACAAAAAATGATAAGTCAAGATGTAGAGCTGTATGTGTTGCTGAAAATTATGGTTGGGAGATATTTTGTTCTTGGAGTAAATTAACCAACAGTTTCCAAGTGAAGACTTTCTCAAGTACTCATGATTGTCCTCGTGGATTTGTGAACAAACAAGCAACCATAAAGTGGGTTGCCTATAAGTTGGAAGAGAAGATTAAAATACAACCAAACATCACATATATGGAGGATTATGAATACATCAAGAGGGCTTTTGGAGTTCAAATTAATGAAACCAAACTATTCAAGGCATTAAAGGAAGCAAAAACAAATGTCGAGGGAAATTATAAAGAGCAATATGGTTTGATTTGGGACTATGCAAATGAACTGCAAAGGAGTAATGTTGGTACAACAGCTAAAATTAATTTTACTCCAGTGCTTCAAGGTCCTCCACAGTTTAAGAGATTTTATGTGTGTTTAGATGCATGTAAGAGAGGTTTTAAGGCTGGTTGTAGACCATTTATTGGGTTGGATGGTTGTTTCCTAAAGGGCTATTATGGGGGTCAGTTACTAACTGCTGTTGGAACAGATACAAACAACCAGAATTTTGTTATAGCATATGCTATTGTAGATGCAAAGAACAAGGACAATTGGAAGTGGTTCCTGACTTTACTACATGAAGATTTGGGAGACTATAGACAGCATGGGTGGAATTTTATGAGTGACATGCAAAAGGTACGTAGTGCAATTCTAAATAATTAAATCATAATGTTGAGGGACTTATATGATAGTAAATGATAACTGTTAGGGACTGATATGACAGTAACTGACAATAGTCAGGGACTTATGCATTTGTGTCAGTGATATGATTTATAATTGTTGTAAATTGTCATTTTTTATGATTGTTAAAACTGTTAGGGACTCAATTTTTTATGACTGTTAAATGTATAAAAAATGCACGAAATCATTTATGTAATTCTTATAGTTTAGCACATTTATGTAGTTTAGCACATTTATGTAATTCTTGAACTGCTATATGACTCAATTTTTGTAATTTAGCACATTTATGTAGTTTAGCACTTTTATGACTCAATTTTTGAACTGCTATATTTTTATAGTTTAGCACATTTATGTAATTCTTTCTTGGTGGTTGATATGATGACTAATTTACAATATTAACACCTCTTGCCAACATGTTTTTAAGGACTTATACCTGCTTTGCAAGAGGTAATGCCTGGAGCACATCATAGGTATTGTGTGATGCATTTGTGGAAGAATTTTACAAAGCAATGGAAAGACAAAGAACTTAAAGGTGCAGTGTGGCAAGCTGCCAGATCAACTACACCAGCCCAATTTGATGCTGTCATGGAAAGGGTAAAGACAAAAAGTGAGAAGGCATGGGAATATCTGAATAAGTGGCCTAAAGAAGCATGGACGAAAGCTTATTTTAGTACTGATCCAAAAGTGGATAACATTACTAACAATACTTGTGAAGGATTTAATTCAAGTATTCTTAAGTATAGAGGAAAGCCTATTCTTACCATGGCTGAGGAGATAAGGTGTTATATTATGAGGACAATGAGCACTAATAGACTAAAGTTGGCTAATAGAACTGGAATACTTTGTCCAATGCAGCAGTCTAGGTTGGAGAAATACAAGGTTAATAGCAATATTTGGACACCAATGTGGTCTGGTGATGGAAGATTTCAGGTATCAAAGAATAATTTTGTCACTCATGTGGATGTTGACATATTTGCTCAAATATGTACATGCAGAATTTGGCAACTAACAGGTAAACTTTATGTACTAATATGACAGTTAGTGATAACTTTCAGGGACTAATATGACAATTAGTGATAACTATCAGGGACTAATATGACAATTAGTGATAACTGACTATTTTTTTACTTTATGTTTAGGAATGCCATGTGAACATGGCATTGTAGCCCTTGCATGGAAGAAAGAAAAACCTGAAGATTTTTGTCATGGGTGGCTGACTATAGGATCATACAATGCAACATATGAGCATTTTGTCAAACCAACACAAGGAATACAATATTGGGAAAAAATTTGAGTATGTTAAACCTGTGCCTGCACCAGTTAGAAGGAGGCCAGGAAGGCCTAAGAAACAAAGAAGAAAAGATGTATCTGAAGAAGGACCATCAACTTCTAAAAAAATGAAAGGCTTAAATATGCAAAAGGTCCCTGCACTTAGGGGTCGTTTGAGTTTTAGTCCCTGCTTTTCAAAAAACTTTCATTTTGCCACTGCACTTTCAGTCAACTTTAAAAAAGGTCCATCGTTTGACTTTTTTGCTGACGTGTCACCAATTTCGACAGATATCACTGATGACTGGGTTTGAAGGATACTGACTCATCAAATTTTATAGTAGAATGACAAAAATACCCTTGCAACTTAAATAACTTAATATTCTTAAATAAACAATAAAAACATAAGGGTTATTCCTCAATTAAAAAAAAACCAAAATCCTTTAAAAAAGAAGAAAGGAATCAGAAACATCAATTGAGTTCCATTTCTTCTTCTTCGTGAAAGCACAGCACCTCCATAGTCCATACCTTGCCAAAAACATCAATTGAGTTCTTATTCATCTTCCTTAAACACTAATTTGTGGTCTTCATCTATCTCTCCAACTCTACCCACAATCGCTGCCTTGTTTTTCAAATCATTCACTCCCCTTCCATTCCTACGTCCTTCCCTCTTCATCAACAAAACAAAATCAAAAAATCGAACAACAACTGAAGCAATGGAATCATAGATCTGAAAAACCAAAAATAAAATACAAATTATGTTATTAAAGAAGAAATTGGCGGTTTTTCAATTGGAGAAGAACAACCAAGGTGAGATAGAAGGTCTGTTCGGTTCTCTCTCTCTCTCGCTCCCCCCCCCCCCCCCTTCTCTCTCTCTCTCTCTCTCTCTCTCTCTCTCTCTCTCTCTCTCTCTCTCTCTCTCTCTCTCTCTCTCTCTCTCTCTCTCTCCCCGTCTCTTCTAGTTTATTGCTGCAACCATGCGTCCGATTTGGCTTCGTCCAATGTTGCCGTCGGATTCAGTGGACCCGTCGTCTTCTTCGTCGGGGTTTACGCGAGATAGATCGGATTGTGATGTGGCGACAACTCCAACCCCAATTTCTATCTTCTTTATTATTTTAATATGAAATTTACAAAGATTTGTTGTTCAAAAAAAGACAATTTCTTAGTTTGTTCAAAGTTAAAGAATTGGTAAATTCCAAGTTTTGATTTCTGGAAAAGAAAAAAAGTGTTTTGGATTTGTTAAATGAAGATGAATGATACTGTCAAAAAAAAATGAAGATGAATGATATTGAATATGAATATTGTGTGTTTTTAGTGAACAAGGGCAAGAAAGTAATTTCACAGTTTCCTTGCAATATTAAGGGCATTTTCGTCTTTCCATAATATATTTTTATGAGTCATCAAGTTGGAAACCCATTCAGCAGCGCCACGTGTGCAAAAATATGACACATTAGCAAAAAAGTCAAACGAGGGACCTTTTTTAAAGTTGACTGAAAGTGCAGTGGCAAAATGAATGTTTTTTGAAAAGCAGGGACTAAAACTCAAACGACCCCTAAGTGCAGGGACCTTTTGCATATTTAAGCCAAAATGAAAAGGTCATACTCAGTCATAACTTGCTCAAGGTTTAGTCTTGAAGGTCACAACAAAAATGGTTGTGTTAACCAAGGCGTGTCACCTAGACCAAGAGGTTTGGTTCCTCCACCACCTCCACCTCCTGCAGCTAGTAATGTAGTCTAAGATGATCAAGTGGACATAGATTTGTCACAATCTCATCCTCAAACACAAGAAGGACCGGCTGTTGATGTGGCTGTCCAAGGACCACAAGTTGGAGCACAGCCTATGGGGTTTGGTCGGGCAACATTTGATCCGATACCAACCGGAATTAGGCCACCACCTATTAGGGGACAAAATCCCACAGCTACTTTAAGGGGACAAAATCCCACAACTCGACATGCTACACTTTCTGAGGAACAAATGCTAATGTCATTCATGCCAACACCAAGGTTTAATCCTAGGGGTCCTAGGCCTTGAAGATTGGAGACAAGTTTGATATATATGTAATGTTGTCTCTTTTTTGTTGCTTCTATCACCTAGTATATGTACTATCAGCTAGGATGATATGGATGTTTTTATAATCATTTTGGAGGCAAATGTTCCAGAACATGTTTATGTTATATTTTGGTTGTAATTTAACTATGAATTTAGTATGATGATGATGTTTCAGAACATGTTTATGTACTATATAAGGTATCAATCTTATGGTAATATAGGCCATATATTATGTATTCTTGTGACTTCTTATTTTGTTATGTTTTTATGTTATTGGCACATTGAACTTGAAACCAATCCTATAATTATGCAGTGATACAATAATTATATGATATGGATAAGCAATCCAATGCTATGTGATTCATGTCCTCTCCTACACTTACCAAAAGCTTCTTAGAGTTCTGGTTGTTGTAGTATGCTTGTAATTTTGTTATGGTATACAAGTTAAAGTTGATTTGTGAATGAAAATTTTTTTGGTATGTGCATGTCAAAAATTAGGGAATTTAATTGTGTCATTACATACAACTTAGATAAATCATTCATATAACACATTGAGTCATACATTCACAACTTATAAATTATTCATATAACACTTATTTCTTAACCCACATCATGGTCACCAATTGCATTACAAATAAACCAACTACAATGGACTTAAAAATCTTTAGTTCCACTCCCATAGAGCTAATCTTTGTGTCTACTTCTGCTTTCCAAGAAACATTTCCCTCCATGGCTTGTTGTCGCCCAATCTCTCTTCCAGGACGCATTCCAAGTGTTTCAATTCCTTCATCAGTTGAATTTGTCATCCTGCAATTTTCCACCAAAGTATCCACAACAACCATAATCATCCTGCAATTTTTTTTCTTCATGTTCAGTTCTATAATCCCAATTCACCTTAACCTAGAAACATGGAGAAATTAAAAATGGCAACTCACTAATATGAAAATAGAAGAAAACTTTACCTTATTAATTGCACAAGTGAAGAATGCTCTACCCATGTTCACATGAGTTTGTGCAACACGTCGAACTGCTATTCTACCACAACCACAATAAATCTTAACGGAAGAACAAAACGCAGCTCGCAACGACGGCGTGTTGCTGCGTTGTGATGAATTCACACCTCATGTAGATCGATTTGCTCAATTAATGGAAAGCAACAACAAATTCAATTACATCAACAATCTATGAAGAAGAAGAAGAAGAAAGACATGAATAGAAAAGGTGAAGAATGGGGTTTGGGATTTGAGGATTTAAATTTGGTAATTTTTCTATCCACTGTCAATTTGGTCCCTCGTGCCATATCAGCATTTTTGTCTACTCATCATGCTGACATGTGTCCAAAAAAGGGCCAGATCAGCGTTTTTGTTCACTTTAACTGCCAGACTAACAGTTTGGACTAATATGACTAACGGAATGCTGATTGAGGGACTTTTTTTTAGTTTTTGTCCAATGAGAGACCAAAATGACAGCGAATTACACTTTGGAGGACTAAAATGACCATTTCCCCTATCCTAAATTTGTCTTCAACATGACAGTCCTCTTTCAATATACCCTTAATTTCAAACAAACTCCATCTGTCAGGATCAATGCCATCTTTGTCATATTCCTGACCCCCTTGGTAATACAACAAACAGTCCCTAACAAATTGACCCCCATAGTGAAATTTCACTTTGAAACTCATCTCTGTCAATTAATGCATAATTTTAACAGTTGCCAGTCACCTATTTGTTGTTTAAACCCTACAAAACAGTAATTACCAATTAAACCTAATTGTTTACTAATCAATTCATTGTTTACACATAGAAGGAATAAAATAGATGCAGTTGAATATTCAGTGTTATACAGTTATCCCACATGTTTAATGGTCCCCAAATTCACATGTGTGGACAGAAACAATGAAAGGAATCAACTAAATACACTTCATTTACTTCTCAACAACCATAAAATGACAAAGAAAAAGAATATACTTTACCTTAAAAGCAGTGATTCGTGTCTGGTTCCCACGAAGAAATATCGATCGTTGATGACCTTCAACCTTTAATACTCGCCGTCGGTTCGTCACACAAACCCTTTCTCTCACTGATTCTTTGTCAGGCCGGGTTCGTGAAAATGATTCGATTTCTGAATGATTTGGTGAAGATGGTGATAACTTGGACGTTAGGTCGCCGTCGTTTGGTCGTCGCCGTCGTTAGGTCACTTGGATTTCTCTCTTCTCTCAGCTGCGTTTTATTATTGTGTTTGGATACTTTCTATTTCAAACCCTAATTGATAGGGACTAAAACCAAAAACGTTTTTGTGTTTACTGTTTGAACTTAAGTGTGATTCAGCATTCACTAATCCAACACACCTAGACCACGTGTACCACCGTTTGCCAACTCAGCGTTTTTGGAACGGAAATGGACGGCAGGGACCAAAACGAAAGAAATTAAGACATTGAAGGACTAATGTAGAACAAAAAAACTTACAGGGACTAAAACCAAAAATTTGGGAACATACAGGGACCGAAATGATATTTAAGCCTATTTTGAATTATCTTTTTTTATATGCAAAATTACACGTTTGGTCATTTATCTAATTTTTTTGTAACATTTTGGTCATTTATCTTTCATTTGCAACATTTTGGTCCTTTATCTTATCTTTTTGTAACACTTTGGTCCTTTATCTTTTATTTGTAACACTTTAGTCTTTTAAAAAACATGAAAATATGAAAAAAATTGATGAAGATGATGAAATTTTTTATCAAAATTATGATTTTTATTTAATTTTAATAAAAAAGTATCTTAAAAAATAAATTCAGATAAAAGATATGAAAAAAAGGATTTATATGTGAATGTTATAAAAGATAAAGGATTAAAGTGTTACAAATAAAAGATAAAGGACCAAAGTGTTACAAATATATAAGATAAAGGACCAAAGTGTTACAAATAAAAGATAAAGGACTAAAATGTTACAAGAAAATAAGATAAATTACCAAATATGTAATTTTGCCTTTTTCATATTTTTGAAGCCCCTAAAAATTGGAGGCCTGGCGCGCTATAGCACCCTGCACATACTCAGGGCCGCCCTTATCTCTATACAATTTTATTATTTAGCCAGCAAGACATTTGAATTCATTTGAATTATGTTGGTAACATCACATAATAACTATGACTTTTCATCAACTTTCAATCTTTTTTTTTAATCCAATTATTGTTGTTTGATGTACATGAACTACATTTTTAAATATTTTGGTTGTGACGAACGATATTATATTTCCTTTTTTTTTTCTTCTTATTTTTGAAATTTTTTTGTGGCATTGCAATTTTTTTATCATATTCTCGATTTTTTTATGCTATAAATTCAATTTGTTTCATTGCTTATAAAATTCAATCAATTTTTATTTGGAACTTTTAAAAATTCTTTATAAAATAACTAATTAATGCTATATTAGCTCATAAAAATACAATTGTTGATGCAATAAATGATTATACTTTGGATTTAATTCCTAGAGAAGAAAAAAATGTATTTGAGTTATGATTCTCCGTGTCAAGCCAAATCGAATCTTGACACACCAGATGATATTTATTCACATGAATTCTTAAACACCACCTTTGCATATGGAGTTTCGAATTATAAGTTAATATTAAAAGTTGGAGTATCGATAATGTTGCTCAGAAACATTGAACAATCTTTGGGATTATGCAATGGTACATAGTTGATAGTTTCAAAATTGGAAACATATGTCGTTGAAGATAAAGTGATATCCGACTGCAATATTGGTAAAAAAGTTTTTATTCCTATATGGTTATCATTGACTCATTCAGATAAAAGAATCGCGTTCAAGTTTCAACGTAAACAGTTTTCAGTGGTTGTTTCCTTTGCTATGACGATCAACAAAAGTCAGGGTCAGTCACTTAAACATGTTGGCGTATATCTTTCACAATCAATTTTCTTTCATGGTCAACTATATGTTGTAATGTCAAGAGTAACTTCAAAGAAAAACTTGAAAATATTAATAACCGACGAAAAAGAAGAAGATACGGATGAAACTGAAAATGTTGTTTATAAAGTAGTTTTCCGTATTACACATATATGTAAATTGTTATGTCACATATATGACCCGTGTAACGCTCTAGTAGCTTTTATTTATTTTATTAAATATAGAGTCTATTTATTTGATTTATTATATTTATGTGATGTATTTTTATTTGAATGACTTTATTTTAATTAATTGTAAGGAGATGAGTAGTAAAAGGAATAAGTAGAGTTAAGGGGTTGAAATTAGAGTTAGATGAAAATAATAGTATTAAGTGGAATTAATAGGAATTAAATAAGGAAGTGAGAGGTTAAGAAATAGAAGTCAGAGAAAATAAAACACTTTCACGAAAAACAGAGAAAAGAAGGGTTTTGAAGAAAAGGGAGAAGCATCAAGAGAGAAGAGGCTTAGATAATCAAGAGCAGCCGTAGGATTATTCGTTCATCAAACCTAAGGTAAGGGTGAGAATTTATACTTTAATTCTAAGCATGTAGTTCTGAAAATTGATTTAGCATGAGAATTGGTGAAAATTGAGAAAACTAGGTTAACTATGAATTTGATTAATAATGGAATAGAAACTCCTGAATCATGTTAGAATAACTGTTGTTAGATGATTAGTGATATTGGATGTTTGATTTCTAAAAACTAAGAGAGTCTAAAGAGATTATATGAAAAAGGGTTTTATTAAAAAGTGGTTAAATTATGATGAACAATGAATTTTCATGAAACTTCAGCTTCTGTACCCGAATTTGAAATAAAAACTGGTAATGATCGGTATAGAATTGGTCTTAGGTGTAAACATGAAAGTTGTAGATAAAGATGTTAGCTTTTCAGTGGCTTTGGTTTGACTTCAAAATTATTTTTTGAACTTAAGTTATCGTCAAATTACTACACGTAGGTCACAGTGAAACTTTAGCTTCTGTACCCGAATTTAAAATAAAAACGGGTACTGATCGATACAGAATTGGTCTTAGATGTAAACACGAAAGTTGTAGATAAAGATGTTAGCTTTCTAATGGCTTTGGTTTGACTTCAAAATTAGTTTTGGAACTTAAATTATCGTCAAATTACTACACGTAGGTCACAGTGAAACTTCAGCTTCTGTACCCGAATTTGAAATAAAAACTGGTACTGATCGGTACAGAATTGGTCTTAGGTGTAAACACAAAAGTTGTAGATAAAGATGTTAGCTTTCTAATGGCTTTGGTTTGACGCGAAATTTTATATGAATTTATGAAGTTGTATGATGAATTAATATGTTGTGAAGTAGAGTCCTTGTCGTCGTGTCAAGGTCATATGAGTTGTAAGAAGTTGTCTAAGTTGATTAAGTTGCTGGTTGTCCTGGCATTTTACAGAGTCCACATATGCATTAAAGATGGGGGCTTAATGCCCTGTGAGCCTACGCTCAAAAACATTGGGGGCTTGATGCCCTGTGAGCTTATGCTCAAACCCGTTGGGGGCTTGATGCCCTGTGAGCCTACATTCAAATTTGTTGGGGGCTTGATGCCCTGATTGGTACCACATGCATGCTGCATAGTCAAGTCGTCTAAGTTGTTTAAGTTGGAGTCATGTTATCTAAGTCGTTGAAGCATTGTCGAGTTGTCGAGTTGTGATAGAATTAATGAGATGCATTGAAAAGTTGTGTAGTTAAATGATGAAATAATATGTTGACGTTTATGATGTTTTAAGTTATTAAATCTATGTTGATGAATTATATCCTTATTATTATTGTATATGTATCTCACCCCTTCTGTTGGAATTGCCACCTTGTGGGCAAGTGCAGATATTCAGGACTAGCTGCAGTTGTGAGTCGAATCCCTCATGGTCTTAGGATGCTCTGATACGTAACGGGGCGGGTTTTATTGTTGGATTGTCCTTGTTACGTATTTTTTCTTGAGATTTTATGTTGAAACAATTTAGTTGGATTTTTGTATTAATGTTGAACACGTTGAGGCCTTAGAGCCATATTTTGGTTGAAAAGATTTATGAATACTATTTCCGCTGCGAGATTATTAAAAATGTTATCAGTTGATGTTTGATTTATTAATAGAAAATTTTACTCTATTACTTAAGTATTTTACAAAGTGTAACATTCCGTATATGTTGAAATACTCTGATTTATACGTATGATTTACATTGTTTGGAATACGGGGTGTTACAACCTGTGCGTAGGGCTGGAAATGAGTCGAGCTAAGTCGAACTCAGCTGAGCTCGACTCAGCTCAGTAAAAATTGATTCAGCTCAAAACTCGGCTCGAGTTTGACACGAACTATGTTTTTATCTTAAATTTGGCTCGTTTAAAATTCACGAATAGTTTGGTTCGACTCGTTAAATTAAATCACGTATTTTAAAGTTAATTTTTTTGTCAAAATTAAAAAATTTGATTTTCAAGCTTTTTAAACCTTTTTTTTAACATGCACATTATAGCCACTGAGATACAAATATAACCAAATCATATCAAAAGAATGCTGTTTGAGATTTAACACAATATGCAAAGAATGCTTATGTAGAAAAAAAGGAGAGGTAAAGGAAAATGAAAATTTTTAACTCGAGTTCAGCTCATTTGGTTCATGAATCAAGTTCACAAATTAATTATCTAATTGGGTTTCGAACTATTTACGAGTTGGCTCGGATCATTGTCAGCCCTACCCATACGAATGCACGAGCATGATGTCTAGTTATATATATTAAAAAGAAAAGGAGAATTACAAAGAGGGGGTTAGGGGAATGGATCCTCTCAATTTTTCCCCTCAATTTTTAAATTTTAACCATCAATCACCTTTTCTCCATTTCTTTTAGAATTAAATATTGTTTTTACCTTTATAATCCAATGGTCAATTGTCCATATTATTTACTCAATTTATTTTTTCACTTGAGAGAACTCTCGGGGGTTCGTGGTCTAATTCTATTAGGCTTTGTTTGCGAGTTTGGAGGGGAAGGGAAGGGAAGGAAAGAGTAAAAAGGAAGAAACAAGTGAAAGAAGTAGAGAAGTTTGGGAAGGAAGGAGTTTGAAGGGTTATTTTTTCTTCATAACATAAAAATCCCCCAATTTGGGGGAACTCAAAAATTGTATTGGATGAAGGTTTGGAGAGAGTTTGAAGGGTTTATATGAATTCTTTAAATTTAATTAATGTTGTTATAATATTCTTAAATTCATAATATATTAATCATAAGTATTTATTTGTCATTCTCTATAAAAAATACTTTCTCAAAAAATGTAAAAGATTTATCTAATTTTCTCTCTATTTCTCTCCCTCCAAAGCCTTCCCTTCCCCTCGCCTCCAAACTCACAAACAAAGCCTTAACAATAATTAACACATGATATATTTTGGTTAAAATACAAATATTTTCTTAGTATGAATATAAAAATAATATAAGACAAAGAAAAGTTGCCATTTTTCAAAAAATTATAGATGGGGATGTTACATTAAACTTGCACCAAATCCTGTTAAAAAGTCAAATTTTTACTATTAAACTAAAATCTCTTAAATTTTTAAGACATTATACGTAGATAACTAATTTTGTTGGATTTTGAAGCTCAAATTGTCTTGTCGTGGAATATATGAATCATTTTTTTTTTTTTTTAATAATCGAATATATGAATCTTTCGTTATATCCCAAAACTCTTTTTATAATTTTTTTTAAGGTTAAATATGTTTTTAGTCCCTATATTTTGTCTTATAGTCAAGAATAGTCTCTACATTTTTTTATGATTTAAAAAAATCCTATAAGTTTTTCCTTAATCAAAATTGGTCCCCGCCGTTAATTTTTTTTTAACAAAACGCTGACCTGACACAATTAGCCAATAACATGGTGACATGTGTTTTTTTTCGTCAGATTTATTGTGCTCCATTCCTCACCAAATCTTTTTTTCTACCTTTCTTCCTCCAACACAACTCTCATCTTCATCACCACAAAATTCAATCAAAACCACAACAACAACCCAAACTGAAGCCATGGTAAAAGACACATATCATCATGTTATTGACTAATTGCGCCTCATTAGCGTTCTTTTAAAAAAAAATTAACGGCGAGGACAAATTTTGATTATGGAAAATTTGTAGGGTTTTTTTAAACTATAAAAAAAAATATAGGGACTATTCTTTACTATAAGGCAAAATGTAGGGACTAAAAACATATTTAACTTTTTTTTACCACAATAACTCTTTTTATATATTCATCACTTTTTATGTTTCTACAGAAAAATTAATATAATAAATTTTGATATTGATTAGTTATATATCTCGATTGATAAAAAAATCTCTTGAAATTGAATTAGCGATATCCACGCCTCTTTAATTATTAGTTTTCATTTTTGTATTTGAAAATAAGTAATTAATTTAATTCAATCTATGTTTTATCAATTTAATTTATAGTAAGAAATCAAAGACAATTTGGTCAAAAAGTATCAAAACACCTTTATAATAAGAAAATAAATCAAAACACGATATTTCCTTTACTTTTTAGGAAACATTTAATTCTCAATAGTCCATAATGAGCAAAAATAATATATATACCATAATTTCGTAAACAATCAACACCAAAACAAAAGTTTAAGTAATAAATAGATGATATCGTGAAATGATTTTGTTTGAAAGTAAAACTGTGAATAAAAAATAATTTATATTTAGCTATATTCAAATAAAATTACAAAATTAATTATAATTCTAAATTGTAATTCTTATTTAAAGTTAGAATCAATTATTATAGAGATAAATACTATTCTAAAACATTTAAATATGTTCAAAAAATCAATTTTATTTGTCAAAAAAATTAATGAATTCCATAGCTAGAATATTGTTTTTTGGTCAAAGATCTACAATATCAATTATTTTTTGTCAAATTTTCTTAATCGTAGACACAATTTCCTTTTTGAAAATAAAAATAACCTAATTAATCAATTACCAAATTTTCATGTATAAATAGTTAAATACATCATTAGAGACCCAACAATTTTCATCAAATACCTACAATACTATTTATTTAGCATTCTGAAATTAATATTCTAAGAACCAATGGGTTCATTTTCTCTATTGTGTGTGTTAGGCTTAATACTCATTATTAATGTTGCACATGCCCAAGATTCACCAGCAGATTATGTTAAAGCTCACAACAAAGCAAGATCAGCTGTTCAAACCGATGTTAAACTTCCAAACCTTGTTTGGGACAACAAAGTTGCTGCTTATGCACAAAATTATGCTAATCAACGCAAGGATTGTCAGCTGATTCACTCCGAAACTGAGCGTTACGGAGAAAATATAGTGGAGAGCAGCGGCGACATGAATGGCACAGAAGCAGTGAAGTTGTGGGTTGATGAAAAACCCTATTATGATTATAGTAGTAACTCATGTGTTAATGGTGAAATGTGTGGCCATTATACTCAGGTGGTTTGGAGAAAAACACTACGTATTGGATGTGCCAAAGTGAAATGTGACAATGGTGGCACTTTTATTACTTGCAATTATGACCCTCCTGGTAACTATGTTGGCGACAGACCATACTAAATATTCATTCCTTTGTATCATTTTTTTTTATCAAAGAATAAATAAAAAGATATTTGAATATTGAATTGAGATAAGTTATTTGCTGTATAGCATAAAAAAAAAAACAATAGAAAAACGATGAGTTGCCTTTTTATCCATAATTTTAATTGTTATATTTAGAATTATAATTGATTTTTTGCTGTAGAATGAAAAATAAAAACAATAGAAAAATGATAAGTTATTTTTTCTTATATTATGTGATAAGATTAACCGAGATCAAGATGTCAAATTTAATTTGATACCAAATCTCATCCACTAATTATATTTAATATAAAGATTTAAAATTATCACAAAAAATTTCACGTACACCATATATTTTCCGTATCATCAGATTAAAACAGTCTTTCTTCCAACTATTATTATAGTTTTATTTTCTTAGTTATAATTTCCCAATTATTTTTGCATGTCCAACGATGTTTCTTTGTTGTAATATTTTTCTGTCTTATTTTGTATCCTCTTATTGTTGTTTTTATTTTCTTTGTTGTAATTTTCTTCGCCTCCCTTTCATGTCCACATAACATTTTTATAATAATGAAATAAATTGGAAAAAAATATTATGTTAAAAAAGCCATTAGAATCAATGTTTTGAAAACCGGATCGAACATCGAACCGGCAAGGTCTCGGTTCACTGGTTCATTGGTCGAACCTATGGGTCACTGGTTGAACCGCAGGACTAAATCGGATCAAACCAGATAAACAGATTGAATAAACCGGTCACTATAACAATATTATATAGTTATTAAACCGGTAGAGGCAAAGGTTATTATGCATAAGCCTGATATTTATGCACGGTGCATAAGTCAATATCCACCCTCAGATCCAAACAACACGTGTAATAATCATAACTGAAAAACTTTGTATTTTTGTTTGGTCAATTTCGGCCACATTTTATATGCGATTCGATCACCGATTTCGAAAATTAATACCTAATTCATTCATAAAATCGAACGACGATCAAACCGGTATAAAGAACGTCGAGTTTCATTGATTATTGAGGGAGAACGAACCGGGTCGACGAACCGGGTCGTCGCGACCCGTTTCTGCAGAAAATGGGTGAGGAAGATTATGAACAGTGACGCGCCTCCACGCCCACTCTCACTGGCGGCGTGTGGGGGCGCGTGCGGTGCCTAGGAGACTCCAATTTTTTTTTTTTTTTTTACAAAATAATAGGAAATAATTTTCTAGCAATTTTGGGACCAGTTAGGTATTTTTCTGAGACCTGGAACTATTTTTAGTTAATTAAATGAGGTAAATATGCTTTTATAAATATCATATATTAATAAAAATTTTCCAAAATTTTATTTAGGGTATTTTGAATTATTTGGAACGGTTGGGGATACCTCACTCTCTCTGGTTTTATATCGTGTTAAAAATTTAAATTTATGACCATTATTATAGTTAAATGAGCATTAGTGCCAATATGTTATACACTGAAACCATTTGTATAGTTAAATGGTTTCATACTATTATACACTGAAACCATTAGTCTAATTAAAAGATTTCATAGCGTTATATACTGAAATAATTATTCTAGTTAAATGGTTTCATAGCGTTATACACTGAAACCATTAATCTTTTTATTTGGTTTCAAGATGTTATACACTGAAACCATTTGTCTAGTTAAATGGTTTCATACTATTATACACTTATACCATTATTCTAGTTAAATGGTTTCATAGCGTTATACACTGAAACCATTAGTCTTGTTATTTGGTTTCAAGATGTTATATATTGAAACCATAAGTCTAACTAAATGGTTTCGTGGCGTTATACACTGAAACCATTATTCTAGTTAAATGGTTTCATAGCGTTATACACTGAAACCATTAGTCTTGTTATTTGGTTTCAAGATGTTATACACTGAAACCATTAGTCTAGCTAAATGGTTTCATGGCGTTATACACTGAAACCATTATACCCTAAACCCTAAACCATTATTTTGGATAAATGGTTTCATATGGGCATTAGTGTCAATATGTTATACACTGAAACCATTGTTATTAAGTAAAACATCACATAACCATTTTACAAAACCATGCTACATAAAGCAAAAAATCATATAAAGCAATTAGGGTTAGTTTAGTTGAGAAAAATTTGGATAGTATGCATGAGATATTGGATTCGATCATTTTTTTATTGTAAATAAAAAAAATCCATATATATATATATATATATATATATATATATATATATATAATTAATGTATGAAATTTTATTTATGTTGTGATTATGATTGATAAAACTTAAAATTAAATTGTATGTTTGACAAGTATGCTTTATATATACATGAACCATTAGTTATTATGTTGGGCTTCGAGGGGGTGTATGACGAAAATTAATTAAAAATTGATTCTTATAATATATACTTCAAAGGAACAAAAAATATTATTCAATTGGAAACGGGGGGTGCGTTAGAAATTAGGGTGGGGGTGCGCTAGAAGTTTGGAGGAGGGAAAAAAATTCGGGGGCGCGCTAGAAATTTGGGGAGGAAAAAAAATTGGGGGGCTCGCAAGAAAATCTAGGGAGAAAATGAGAAAAAACTGGGGGGGTGCGCTAAGCAAATCGGGGTGCGCAAGTAATAGGGTAGTATATTGGGGGGCGCGCGAAGTAACTAGGGTGGTGCACTAAGCAACTGTAAGAGTGATTATTTTAAGGTGGACTTTGAGTGGAGTGTATAACAAAATGAGAGGAGTGCAAATAGGAAGTTTATGCACGATGGATAAGCATGGGCTTATGCACCATAACCAAACCCACCGGTAGAACCGGATGAGTCAGACTCTAAAAAAATTGACATAACAAACATAAATTGACAACTTCACGAAACAGAACAAAAACTGATAAATTGAAGTAATATGAAAGGAATTAACAGGAAATAATATGAAAGTAACAAACATAAACTGATAAAAGTCGATGAAACAAAATAAACAAAGCATATAATGAAACAAAATTATAATTAACAAAGATAATAATAAAATAAAACAAATAATGATAATAAAGCATAAATTTCAGAACTGATAAAATAAAAGAAATTGAAAAAATAGAATAAACAACTTTTTTATTTTCTATTTTAATTGCTTTTTTTTTTTTAAAAAAATATAGGGTTAAATAGTGGTTACCCCCCTGCAAAGTAGGTCGGTTTTGGAATACCCCCTGTAAGTTTTTTTTTAAGATCCCCCCTTGCATACTAAAGATTCTTTGGAATACTCCCTTGGAGTAACACATAGGCAGAGAATCTCCTACGTGGCACCTATTTTTATTAATTTTTAATTATTTTTTTTGCCACGTGGCATTAAAAATTTATTTCTTTCTTTTTCTTTATTTGTTATTTAAAAATTAATAATAATTAATTAATATTTGTTGATTTAAAATAAAAAATGAAAGAAAAAATAAAATATTTTTTAAAAAAATTAATTATTAAAATAAAATAATTAATATATGAAATTGTAACAAAAAATAAAATAAAAAATTGTAACAAAAAAACAATTATATATGAAATAAAAATATAATGAAATCAAATACACCCTTAATGAAATCAAATTCACGCTTCAACCTAATCAACTCCCTTTGCTGTTCATCATATTCCTTAGCATACTATTTGGCTATAAGTTTCCTAGTTTCAGATCTCTTCTTCTTAGCTGATTCAAGTTCTTGCTTTTTCGCCAAAGCCCATTCTTCTTTCCTTTTCTGCTTCTTCAAATCGGATTCAGGAACCACTGATTTCACTCCCTCTTTTGCCATTCTGCTGCCGCACAATAGAACCAAAACCCACACATAATGTTCATCAGTTTCTTCTTGCTTCCTCTTCCATATTAATCCAAAAAACTCAACCAAAAAAAATTATTGCGATTGATGGAAGAAAAATAAACTACTCAACCAAAAATTGCAACATCGAATAATCTTCTTCCCTCAAAACAAATTCTTTGTGTTAAATCCAACTTGTTGAATAACTTTCTTCGATTGACAGAGATCCAGAGAGAGAGAAAGAGAGAGATATGGTGGCGTTGTTGTTGTTGTTGTTGTTGTTCATTCTTCACCTTCCTCTTCTTTGCGTTTTTTAATTTCGGGATTGATTTATGTTTGTGTTGCTTTGATTTATGCATTTTCTGTTTGTTTCAATTTGTTCTGTTGATTTGGGGGAAATTTGTTCTGGAAATCTGTTCTGTTTGTGATGGGTTTTGTTTTGTTGTGATTCTGGGTTTGGGGTTGTTCATCTCGATTTTGAATCTCTCTCAATCTCGATTTTGAGTGGGTTGTTTTTGTTGTTTTGAATGGTGATAGTGATGGTGGTGGTGGTGGGTTTTGTTTGATTTTGAAGTCATGGTTTTTGTTCATCTTGATTTTGAATCTCTCAATCTCATGTTGTTGTTGTTGTCTTGGTAGTGTTATTGAGATTGTTGTTGTTCTTGATGATGATGATGTTCTTGTTTTCTTGTTCTTTCATTTTTTATTTTAAATAAACAAATATTAATTATTATTAATTTTTAAATAACAAATAAAGAAAAAAAAAGAAATCAGAAAAAAAAAATTTAATTTTTAATGCCATGTGGCAAAAAAAATAATTAAAAATTAATAAAAATCCACGTGGAGGTGCCACGTAGGAGATTCTCTGCCCATGTGTTACTCCAAGGGGGTATTCCAAAGAATCTTTAGTATGCAAATGAGGGATCTTAAAAAAAAAACTTACAGGGGGTATTACAAAACCGACCTACTTTGCAGGGGGTAACCACTATTTAACCCAAAAATATATTATAAACGGTTAGAGTTATTATGCATAAGGAGTATCCTTATGCATGGTGCATAAACAAATCTCCACCATCCAATGCTTTTTTGATCAATTAGATTTTTTGATCAATCAAATGCACTAAAGCATGCATGGTGGAGATTTATTTATGCACCATACATAAGGATATTTCTTTTGCATAATAACTCAACCCATTATAAACAAAACGACGTCGTTTACGTGTTTTTGGCAAAAAAAAAAAATTAAAAAAAATAGGGGCATGCAATCAGACCGCCGATCGGTCAGACCTCCTGTTCACCGGTTTTTTCGGTTCTGAGCGGTCTGATTACAACACCGGTCCAACTAATGAACCAGACCGGCCAAGCTCCGGTTCACGATCCAACCGGTGTGACCGGCCGATCCGGTTTTTAAAACACTGATTAGAACTAGAATAAAATAAAAGATGTGTTATTTATTTTTTTGAGCCATTAGAATAAAAAAAAAATCGTCTTGACAAAAAAAAGAATAAAAAAAATTGTTATTGTAATAAAAGCAATCTGGTTTTTCTATAATAAATGGATGAAATTAATCTTCAAAAATTAAATTATCATTGTATATTAATAAGTTTCTTAGAACATTTTCAATAAGAATATCTAAAAAAGTTTCATAGACCAATGACATGTATCTTTTTTTATCTTTTATTTTCACTCTCTCTCTCTCTCTCTCTCTCTCTCTCTCTCTCATGTTCATGTTTTAATCACTATGTTTGTGGAAAGTTGATTAAGAAAATCAAATATGCAAGAAATGTTATCTTATTTATTATAATGTGTGCATCAAATATATGACATGATAAGTGTCTATCCTGTCATTATCTTATCCTGTTCTTATCATACTTCTTATCTTATCTTATTTATATCCTATCATGTTCATCAAACGGACCCTTAGATTAAATGAAATGAATAGATGTGATTTGGTGTCAAATTAATTTTAACACCATGGTGAGAAGACAACTTAAAGTGAGAGATGAGAAAGTTAAATCATAACCCTTAGATTAAACCTTGAAATCAAAGTTGAGAAAGGCACAATGTTAGAGTGTTAAAAACTACTACTTTACTAACGAGTAAATGAAAACATAAAAAACATAAAGAAAAGACATAAAATAAAGATAAAATTAACATATGATTTCATTGATTGGATAATAATATATAAAGGCTTAATAGGCCCGACCTAAAAGGCCCAAAGGCTAAGAAACCTAATATTTCAAATAAAAGTTCAATCATCTATAAAAATAAAGTCTACTTCTAATTTAATAGCTAAATTATTTCATTAATTAGTCTAACTCTCTATGGGTGTGTTTAATTCGTAAAACAGCAAGTACTAGACAGAATAGTATAAAACAGAATAAGATAGTATATGACAGGATAAAACTGTACTAGAGAGATATAGAGCGATAATATTTTTTATATTCGAAAATAAAATAGGTATTTTCGTATTTTTTATAGTTGTACTATGGACAAAAAGTTGTCCCATGATTCTGTGAGACACAAAAAATCTTGTTTTTGTCATGTCCCTTACTGCCTTTTTTATCCAGTTCCACAACCAGTTTCTAAATCAAACAGGATACAACAAAAGTTTGTCCAGTCCAGTCCCCTGTTTTTTAGCAGATCAAACGCACCCTATTACACAAAGTTGGAGAGACCATCAAATGTATTAATCCTACATAGAATTTACTTTATATCAATTGCAAAAATTTGAACTTATATACTTTCTTCTGTCTTTTTTGTAAAAAACAATTGACATTTAGATTTATTTAATAATGGATGTATTTGAACTATAGTATAAACCAAATACATCAGATATCAAAAAAATTCTAAAAAATGAATTTTTTTTTTATAAAAAAGATTGGAGGGAATATTAAAGGTCCAATAATTTATTTATTTTTCACTAAAACATAACATTCATTTCATTCAAACATATAAATAAGTAGAATGTGGGAGTCTCTCTATATCATAACTTTGCTAATGAGATTTACAAGATTAGACGGGTAATAAGTAGAATGTGGAGTGTGATGGTTGAGCATACACTTCCAGAGGGTAACAGATGTGCAGACCTTTTGACCAAAAGAGCAACTTCGAAGTCCCCACTATTGTTACTAACAGAACCTCCTAATGAGCTAATCAGTTTGCTTCATGCTAATGCTGAGGGGGTTGTTGTTGTAAGGGGGTAGTCCCTCTTTCTTATTAGTTTTGTTTTTGTCTTTTGTAACAAAAAACAAAAACAAATAAATACATCAGATACAAACACAAACAATAATGCTAAAACTAATAGACGACTTAGTAAAATACTAGCTAACATGGTCGTACTGGACATCCCTTCTTTAGAAATGTATATATGTGATCCACCTTTCTTGTTTTTTACTGTAATATATGTGATCAAACTAATTAACTATATATTATTATATTGCAAGAGATATATATATCATATATATATGCATGTTGATTTGCTATATATTAATTTAACTAACTATAGCCGGCTAATAGTAGGTCATGGCCAAAGTCTGCGAAGGCTTTATAACACATAAGTTAGTTGATTTATTTTAAGAGTGAAAACACTTTTATCCCATACAAAAATTTTAACGGGTCAATTTTGTATATAGAAAAGGTAATAAATTAATATTAAAAAAATTATAATTAGAGATGGACAAGAAAATAAGTGGGTAATTTATAATTAATGCAAGCTGGTTGTAGAAAATTTTAACAAGAAAATTTTAATCCAACCCAATATGATAGTAATAATATCTAATCATCTTTTATAAAGAATTGTAGAAAATTTATCCTATTATTTGTTTGAAAATTGGACTAAACAAATATAACTCTAACCACACCAATTAACAGTATTTTATTTATTACAAATTTATCATTTTTATATTCTATCGATCCTACTTTTTTTTTTTTTTTTTTAAGCAAAAGAGAAAGCAAGATTAAGGAATAGAGACATCCCAACTAGGCTGGCACCCCTCCAAACCCTTAATCAACAAGCTAACTCCCATATAATAACTTATAAAAAAGAAGAATGATTACAAACAAACTTGGAGGGACTAGACCAAAACCCAAGTAGGAGCGAAATAATGACAACTGCCTCGTTAAAAACCTTACCTGTAAAACCTATAGGGAAAAATCAGGTGAAGGAAAAAAGGGTGCAGTGCTCCAAAATCAGACAACAGAGGATAAAATTAAAGTGGATAAACCAACTAAGAAACACAATAACGAAAATTAGGTAAACCATTTTTGTTTCTAAGTAAAAGCTCCTTAGCAAAATCAGGAGGATCAGACTAAGTAGTAAATCCAGTCAAAGAAAGACCATGATTTGCCAAAGCATCAGCAACTTGGTTGCCTTCTCTACAAAGATGAGTGACGATAAATTTGAGATTACAAAGCATTGTCTTCATATTCTTCCACCGAGTACGCAAAGACCAAGGAATATTGTTAGCACTTCTTCTAAAAGCACCAACCACAAGAGATGAATCAGACTCCAACCAGAGATGAGACCAATTATTATGATAAGCAACTTCAATAGCATGCATAGCCCCACAAAGCTCAGCATAATACGAATTGGCTTGCCCAAGAGGTTCAGCAAAAGCAAAAACAAAATTGGCGTGCATGTCACGAAAGACACCCCCACAAGAAGAGGCGCCAGGATTACCTTGTGAAGCCCCATCTATATTGCACTTTAACCAAGAAGGTAAAGGGGGATGCCAAATAATTTCTTTCACCAAAGGAGGCCTAGGAGAGTGAAGGTTTATATCAAATTTTTTTAAGAAAAGTAAATCCTTGACCGAGTTAGAAGAGACTTTCCTAGTATTGTTGCCCGACAAGAAGGTGCCAGCTTGAATCAAACCAATGGCCGTTGTCGAAGTGATGAGATTATTGTTGTAACGGTCTTGGTTTCTAGCATACCAAATAATATTGAGCAAGTTGATAATGGCGGCAATAAGAGTAATTTTGCACTGAGGAGACCAGCCCGACTCACACAACTTCCAGATATCGTCTTTAGTGACAAAGTTAAGGGTAGTGTCTAAACAACCTGCAAGCCAAGACCAAAGGTGCACAGCAAAGTCACAAATAAAAAATAAATGAGAGGAGGTTTCTTCATACCTGTGACAAAGGTTGCATATAGGTGGGATGTGACAACCACGTTTACGTAAATTCTCATCAGTAGGCAATTTATCTAACATTAATCTCCAGACAAGCAGAGATTTGGCTGGAGGAATATCAACACTCCAAATGTAACTGGCCCAAGACTGCACTTGCCAAGCATGGGATTTAAACTTATAGGCTTCCTTAAGAGTAAGACAACCATCGTCAGTGTGTCTCCAGAGAAGCTCGTCTTGACCAGGTTCAAGAGGAAGGGGATCTCATTCACAATAGTATCAAGGGTAGGAAAAATATTAGCCAGAGCTTCAGGAATACACCAATTGCCATTACGGACATAATCACTAACTTTGGAGGATAGAAGAGAACTAATATTGGGAGGAATATTAAAGTGAGAAGCCAAGGAATTACCCCACCAAACATCATTCCAAAAATTGATATTATTACCATTGCCAATAAGCCAAGTTGAATTATCCCTAATGTCATCCATCTCTTCTTTCACACTGCTCCAAATGGAAGAAAAAAATATGATAGTGGATGTGATGATTATTACGAAGAACTCTGTCCCTAAGAAGAATGGCCCAGGAACTTTGAGAATTGAGAAGTTTCCAACCCAAAAGAAGATTAGAAGCCTTGTTAAGGTTGATTAAGGATCTAATATTTAAACCACCTTGAGAGTAAGGTCTACAAACTTTTTTCCAAGAAACAGTAACAAGCTTCCTTTGATCCACGTCTCCACTCCAAATAAAATTCCTAATAGCTCTTTCCAAGTCTTTAAGCAAGGAGACAGGCCAGGAATAAAGAGCTATGTTGTACACAAGCATACTATGAACAACAGACCTAACCATTTGAACCCTGCCAGCAATAGAAAGAAGAGAAGCTTTCCAAGAAGAGAGCCTGAGTTTGATCTTGTCAGCAATAGATTGAAGATAACAAGCTTTAGGTTTCCTACTTAAAATTAAAGTGCATAGTTATTTCTTTGACACGAATTGTAGCTTATTATTCAATTTTGCATTTCTCTTTTCTATTCATTTTGTTAAAATTTTCCTTTATCTTTTGCTAAATAAAACAAAAACCTCTTGAAATATTGGTTCTTGAGGTGTCACATCTCACATTTCTTTATGAGATGTGAGGGGAATTGGCAAACCAGAGTCTAGAGTTCCTTGAGAATTTACTTTGGAGGGATGATTATTTTACTCTCTTTTTATTTATTTTTGTTTTAGGGTAAGCTAGCCCTCTTTATGTCCATTTTTTTCTCATTTTTTAATATTTTTATGAACTATCGATATATATATATATATATATATATATATATATATATATATATATATATGAAGCGAGTATTTAGAAGTGTATCAACTTTAATAAAATGTTTATTCCATTTTTTATGCCTAAATATTCTTAACTTATATTTAAAAAAAATAACCTCTTAAATTATTTGTATAGTACCTTTGTCTTTGAATATAATGTTTTATTGAATAGTCTAATTTAAATGAACGGTCCTATTGTGAATTTTATAGTAACAATTGTTTCTTTAGAAGATAGTCTAAAGCAACAAACAAGAAGAAGAAAAAAAATCAGAAAACCAACCAACACTATTTTATTTTTTTTACATCAGCACTAAAAGTTAAACGTAGCTACTATGCCCTGTGATTTATTCCAACCATGATGAGAATATTACGTTACAAGTGGAGCAGCTAGCCACCTTTGTTTGGTCATGTGGAAAAAATATTCATTTACAAAATTTTGTTACCCTCAATTGACACTAGTCTTTTTGATTAAGTCTTCTTTACCAAATTTTAATTTAATGTAAAAACACCAAACATACCATTTAGACTTTTTGCAATAGTAAAAACAAATATGAGTTCATTTTCTCTATTTTGTGTCTTGGGCTTATTCCTTATTATTGGTCATGTTGCACTTGCACAGGACTCACCAACAGACTTTGTGAATGCACACAACATAGCAAGATCCGAGGTTGGTGTTCCAAATATAATTTGGGACGACACTGTAGCTGTATTTGCATAAAATTATGCTAATCAACGCAAGGATTGTCAACTAGTTCACTCCAGTGGTAATCATGGAGGCTACAGAGAGAATATTGCTATGAGCACCGGCGACTTTAGTGGCACGGGCGCCGTAGAGATGTGGATTGATGAGAAAGCCAACTATGATCATGACAGTAACTCATGTGTTGATGGTGAAATGTGTGGCCATTATACTCAGGTGGTTTGGAAAAATTCAGTACGTGTTGGATGTGCCAAAGTGAGATGTGACAATGGAGGGACATTCATTACTTGCAACTATGATCCCCCAGGCAATTGGATAGGCGAAAGCCCATACTAAGTGTGCGATTAATAATTAAGTATGCTCTATCATAGTTTTGCTATATATAGTAGCCCTATAAAGAATAAATAAGACTATGAAAAATGATATATATAGTTATCAATGTTTTTAAATTATAAAATAATGGGTTTTTCTATCATGTACATGTAAATTTGTACATGTTAAGAAGTTCAAAATAGTAAGTTTGTATTCGAATTTGTATATTTTATATTAAATATATTACTTTTTAATAAATTATTGTTGATTTATCAAAATAATAATAATAAATAATTATTGTATATTTGAATATGCAATATTGCACATAGACAAACCCTAAAATATATTCAGGTAAGTTCATCATATATAACTTGCACACTAATAATATGAGGGAAAGTTCCTTTATGTTCTCCCAACCCCTCCCTCCCTCGCTAATAACAATTAAGTATCAATTAAATTAAGTAAATAATAAAAATAAGTTATCTATTTATTAGTATCAATTTTTTAGTAACAAATAAGTCAAATCAACACATAATATGTTTGCGAAGGAGAGTCGTGGCTAGGAAAGTTGCTATCTGAGGAGGTTTAAAATTTGCGAAGAGATCTACATATTGATTACGTTCTCTGAAAGTAATCTGTTTAGGATCGATGCAATAGAAACTTTATTGCTCAGAAATTATTTATATTTTTTCTTTTTCTCTTGACTTCTTCAGCTTTGTTACCATAGTATTTCCATTTGTTTTAGGAGATATTTCCTTTTCTTTCAATAATCCATAATGAATAAATGGAATACAAAATAAATTGAATGTAAAACAATTGATATTTGAACAATCTACTTACAATATATTAAAAGAAACTACTATTAAAAAACTTATTTTGTTCTTAGCACGTTTAATAATATTTCACCGTTTATGCCCTTAAATGTAATTTTAACTCTAAACTGGAAAAAAGATATGTACAAAACAAAAATAACAAAAAATCTACTACAATATATTAAAATAAACTACTATTAAAAACCTTATTTTGTCCTTAGCACGTTTAATAATATTTCACCGTTTATGCCCTTAAATGTAATTTTAAGTCTAAACTGGAAAAAAGATATGTACAAAACAAAAATAACAAAAAAAAGAAGAAGATAAGCATAAAACAAATATACTTATAAAAAAAGATACAAAACAAAAATAACAAAAAAAATCCAAAAATAAGCCTAAAACAAATCTATTCATTAAAAAAATTAAATTAAAAAAAAGAAGAATAAAATAAATATACTCATAAAAATAGCAATAGAAAACACTTCTAAAGATAAGCATAAAAAAATCTGCTCTATTTTTGTTTACTCTTATATAAAAAATACATTAGAAGTGTATTATTGATGAATATATATTATAATATAAAATTACGAGGTAAATATACATTATAGTAACACACACCGACACACGGGACAATTGTTTTAATAAAAAAAATTAATCTTACACGGGACAATTGTTTTAATAAAAAAAGAAATTGAATAATATATTATAATAATACACGGAACAATTGTTGATAAATATATATTATAATAATACACGGGACAATCGTTTTAATAAAAAAAAATTAATCATACACGTGACAATTGCTTTAATAAAAAAAAAGAATTGAATAATAAATATTTGTTATTATTAATTATAGTTTATTATACAAAAATCATACACGGGACAATTGTTTTAATAAAAAAAATTACTTAATTTAGTAATTTTTATAAAAAAATAGCAGAATAACGTCAGTTATTATTATTATTTTTTTTTTTGTACATGACGTCACTTATATTTTAACAATATTTTATAAATAAAAGTCAATAGATCCGTACGAATGCACGGGTCTCAAAACTAGTTTTACATAAAAGTAAGTGGAACAATTTATTCGAAAAGGTCTAAATATATGCAAAATGAAATCAAATATAAATCATCGTGTGAATTACGTTGCAATTGGTGAAATCAAAGTTTCCATTGTCAAAGATGCAATTTTCTTTTTTGAAATGAATAACCTAACCAATTATCAAATTTCCGTCTTTAAAAACCTATATAAATACGTAATACAGACCCAACAGTTTTCATCAAACACCTATTATATATAATACCATTTAATAATTTGAAATTAATTACCACTAGAAAATCAAAATGGGTGCATTTTCTCCGTTATATGTCTTGAGCTTAATACTCATTATGGGTAGTCACCATGTTGCACACGCTCAAGACACATCAGCAGATTATGTGTACGCTCACAACGTAGCAAGGTCATCGATTGATCTGAGCATTCATATTCCAAATATTGTTTGGGACAACAATGTTATCGCTTATGCACAAAATTATGCTAATCAATGCATGGATTGTCAACTGATCCACTCCGATGGTGGGGGCCGTTACGGAGAGAACATAGCGTACAGTACAAGAGAAATGAGTGGCACGGAAGCAGTGAAGTTGTGGTTGGATGAGAAACCTTATTATGAAAGAGCCACGCTTACTAAATCGATAATACTCATGTAGATTATCCAAGAAATTTGACGAGTTTTTTTTTAAAAAAAAAAAAAAAAAACTAAATTAGCCCACTCAGTGACACCAATGAGAATCGAACTTAAGACTTTAAAATGAACACATTTCCAGATTTCAAGTCAGTATCACCAGACCAACTCAAATGAGTTAAAAAACTGACGAGTTGCTAATCAATTTATCTTCCTCATATACCTAGTGGATAGTTAAATTAGTATAGTTTTCTTGTACTTGGAAGTAACAAAGCATTAAGAAGTTTTGAATTTATACATATAAGAGTAATGCTAGCGACACATCTTTTAACACATTATTTTCTATTGTTCCACATCGCCATATTTTTTTAATCAGTTACCTGATGACCAGTTTAACCGGTTGTGAAAAAAACACAAAATTCACCGTAAGAATTTGTATTAGATCTGCTTCTTCTCTCATCGTGTTCTCTCCTCCGCCCTAGATCTGCTTCTTCTCAGCTCTCCCCCCACAAACCCCAAATTTGTATGAGTGTGCTGCATTAAAAAGAAGCAGCTCTCCCCCACAAACCCTGTTTCCCAAACGTTTCTATTGCAACCTCTGCCGTTGTCGAACTCGCACGCATAGTTAATTGATTCTTAGAAATAAATCAAAAATCATTGTTATCAGCAGTGAAAGGTCCTTGCTTTATGAGTATGATGCGTTTTTCCTACGGTTTGTGTGCTGCGTTTTTCCTGTAGAATTCTTCTTTTCTTTGTTTTGTATTTAGTCAGTTTTAGTGGGTAATGGCTTTGTTGGCTGTTCAAAAATAAAATAAAATAAGATAGAATACTATTGATGTTCTTTGAAGAATCAAGATAGATGTGAAGAAGTTTAGTTATTACTGATAAATTATTACTGATAAATAGTTTTCTGATATAGTAATTCCTAGTCTTGTGGAATATGCCTAGTTTTTAGGAAGTTTAATTTGCATCTATTTTGTTGGAAGTTATCACTTTCCACTAGAACATTATTTTAGCTAAGTAGTTAGCATAGCATGTCTATTGTAATTTTGAAGAAGAAAAGTAGCTTCTTTATTTTAACTATGGCAAATTCTGTCTATACTGATACATTTAAAATTTTTGTTGATGCTGGCTGTTTTCTGAATGATTGTACAGGTTGGGGGTTGGTTGCTATCGATCAAACCAACTCAGTAGAGCTCTCAGCTTGCCGAAAAGAGGGGATAGTATAACCGCCGCGATTCTTGCTGAAGCTTTGGGTTTAGATGGGGACTGCAAATGGCAAAACATCTCAATTAAAACACTGTAACCACATTCTCAGAAGCGGAAGTGGTAGTTAATTGTGTCAACTCAAGATATGTTATAGTTGCAATTGATCACATAATTCAAGACTGTCATGAGCTTTTGCTAGAGATGAATAGATCTCATATAGTTTATGTTAAGCGTAGTTTAAATTCTGTAGCTCATAGTCTAGTTAATCTGTCAAAAGAAGTTAGTTGTAGAACATGGTTGGGGCATGTCCCAATTCATTGTAATAGCCATACTGATGTACCTCTGTTTTCTTTCATCTAATGAAGTTTATTTGGTGTCAAAATTCTTTTCTTTGAGTAGTTATTTTCTTTGTAAAATTCTATGTAACAGGTTATGCGTACAATGCTATAGTCTTAACAAAATTCTGCATAACGTGTTATGCTTACAATGTTTATAGACAATTAGTCATAACAAAATTCTGCATAACAACAATTAAAAAACATGTCCAATTGTTTGGAAACTTTGCATAACAGTATACAATTACTACAATGAAGGTTAAGTCAACAATTCTGCATGATTTTGTCCCATCAAAGTATACAATTACAATGCTTATAGTTTTGTCCCCTCAATAAATTCAATAGTCTTTTCATATAAACGATCAAACCTCTCCTTACTAGAACACACATCTTCATCTGTATTTCTTTTAAGATGCTTGCTTCTTACATCCTTGCTCCATCTTCTCAATATATATTGTGATGGGATAGCAAAGACACCAACAGTTAGAAGTGCCATCAACGAATGTCTACAAAGATATCCATTAAACTCAAATAAGCGACATAAGCAAGAAATTTCTGTTTTTGATGCATCCCACTCTACAACATGAAGGTTGAAAAACACAAGAAAGGGGGGGATGAATTGTGTTAAGATTTTGGTAAGTTTAAATCTTTTCGCAGCGGCTAAATACAAACACACACAATATAAGAGAATAGAAACAAGAGACACACAAGTTTTTATACTGGTTCCTCCCACTAACAGGAGTAGTCTAGTCCTCTTGTTCTTCACAAGAGATTTCACTATAATCACACAGATTACAGATGCTCAAGCACTAAGAAAGAGACTTCTAATGCTCAAGCACAAAGCAAGAGACTTCTAATGTTCAAGCACAAAGCAATAGACTTCTCACAAGTTTTAATGATAATAAAGATATGAGGGGGACACTTGATATACTATCAGAGGTGTTTACAAAATGCAACACAGTTACAAGACTTCTTAGAAATGTTTCACAAAGTTTCTAAGTGTTTAATAGCTTCAGAATTTTGACAGAGTGTATGCACGTTCAGAAGCTTTAGTCTTGTTGGTTATTCTTCAAAGATCTTCTTCCTTTTATAGATGAGAATATGAACGTTGAAGATTATAGCCGTTTGAAGAATTCTTGAGACGCTCCATTGTATTGATCAGAGTGCTAATAGCTGTTCTGATCTGCAGTGTTTAGGAGTCTTGACGTTTACTACAAAATGAGTGATTCCTTTGGGCTTTAGATATCTGAACCTCAGTTTAAGCCAAATAAGGAAATACTCGTTCTTGAAGCCTGACTTGAAAAGGACATTTCCATGGTCAACCCTTTTTCCTTCTTGATTCTTTCGCTGAGACCAAGACTAATAGACACAGTCTTCAAGAAATTTGTTCTGATGTAGCTTTAGAAATGTTAGCTTCAGAATTCAGTGAAGCTCAGAAATTACTTGCTTCAGAATTTGGTGAGCTCAGATGGACATGCTCAGAAGTAATTCCTTCAGAATTCCAATGTGCTTATAAACGCAAATTTTAACTTTTAATCCTGCACACTAGAGTAAATTATTAGTACTACCAATTTAACTTTAAATACATTGTTATCATCAAAATCAAGCGAAGAGATACAAAACCAATTTTGTTCCAACAATCTCCCCCTTTTTGATGATGACAACCATATGTATTTAAAATCAATTGTTGTTGTTTTCATTTAACATCTTGACTTCAGGTTCTGAGGTTTGCAAGCTCCCCCTGAGTCTGATAACCTTCAGAAGTTTATCAATGATAAATATAAAATAGTCTAAGAGTAATTCATAATGTCTAAGATTATTTTACATATTCAACTTTCAGAATTAAAGGTTTGCAAGCTTTATTTCTTAGGTTGACAAATATAAGATATGGTTTGCAAGCTTATTTTATATTATGTGAAAATTCTTTAGACAAAACTTATTACTCCCCCTCATTAAAAGTTTAAAAGAATTAAATAAGTATACATGAGAGAAGAGTTCAGAAAATATTAATTCTTGAAAGTTTCAGATTTTAATTTCACTGCCACATAGATAGATATTTCTCCCCCTTTGTCATTATAAAAAACAAGGCAGTCAAAGTGCAAGTTACAAGGTAGTAAATGTGGCACAGCAAACAACCACCAGCAGTAAATGCATTCAACGGTAAAAATTTGAAAACGCTAGGTACGAGGTTAAAAACGCATTATAAAAGGAGCACCTCAGTTTGCAAAAGATATCACATTTCAAAAACAACATTTGAAGTCATGGACAGAGAAAATGAAGAGCAAGTGCAAAGAGAGTGGGAGAGACAAGTTTTGGAAGAAGAAGTCAGAGCTATGCAAGAGAGAAAAGAACGTTTGAACAAACGTTTGGAGGCGGCGCTGGAAATGGAAAGAAAAGCCAGCCATCTCGTGGAAAGCCTGATGAAGTTTGCAAGGAAGGACCCAGAAGATGCAGGAGCATCAAAGTAGATTTTAGCAAATATGTTGTTATGTATTTGAAAAAAATGTACCTTTGTTGTTTCTGAATGAATAAAATAAGTTTTGATGCTATGTGAAAATTGTACTTTTGTGTTTTAGAAAAAAAATAACTGTTGAAAAACAAGCGATGAGAGTAAAAGTACAAACACAGATAAGTAAACCAAACGCAATTAAAGAAAACAAAAAAAAAAATAGAGTTTAATATGCAAAACAGAGCATACCCCAAAAAATGTTCAGAAATAAAATAAACAACCTAAGTGCCTAAAGAGTCCTAGGGTTTAGAGGCAAGAAGGGCTATCAGGGTCTTCAGATCTGCTGCAATAGCATCCTGCTTGGCTTCTAAGCGTTCAAACTTCTCATCTTGCTGAGCTGCAAGTCTATCAATCTTTGCATCCAACTCAGCTTGCTTTTCCTTCTGAGCAGCAAGTTCCTTCTGAATCTCAGAAATTTCTGAAGCAGAGGTAGAAGAACCAACAATATCCTTTCAAACAAACAAATCCCCAGGATCCAAAGAAAACTTAAGATTAGTAGAAATGGAGCTCTGCATAGACATGGAAAAATGATTTCTGAGGTAGTCTTCCTGCCAATGACGAGCTTCTTTCTGAGTGAGCCTCAGATGCCCTTGCTTAATCTGATCCAACCAATCATTTAGTGCCTTCTGATAATCCAGCATTTCATTCATATCTCCATCCACCAAATGATAGATATCCTTCAGAATTTCTTCCCGAACTTCAGCCCAAGCATTAATGTAATCTTTAGGATTGATAAGAGAGTATCTAATCCTATGTAATGCTTTCACCTTTCTGTAAAGTTTATTACTAATATGCTCAAACATGACATTGGATACAGGAGGTGGTAGAGGAGGAGGGATATTGTGATATGAGGATTCTGAATCATAAGATTCTTCAAAGTCAGAGTCAGAAATCTCAATAACTTTTCTGGGAGGTCTGAAAGAAATGGGAGGGTCAGTATTGAGGGCCAAGGTGAAGCAAGAATATGTGTCAGAGTGGAGGATGTTAGCAATGAGATCAGAATCAGTGCTAGGAGATGAAGATTGAACTGGTGAAATAACAATAGTGTTGGGATTATCACTTGGCACATCTTGTGTGGGGGATTTTGGTGGTTCAGAAGGTTGGTCAGTAACAGGTTCAGAAGTTTGGATGGGTTCAGTTATGATGTTAGCAGATGGTGGTTCAGCCACAGTTTCAGAAACATCTGCAGGGGCAGATGTTGTGGTTTCAGGGGATTTCTGAGGAGATGGAGTGGAAGACACAAGATCACCTTGAAGATGTTGTTCAAGGTGCTGAAGATTTTATGTGTCAGGATTAATGTTGGAGGTTTGTTCTTATTGTTGAATGGCAGTATGGAGTTGATTTAGAGTTTCATTTCTCTGAGCTGCTACAGTTTTAAGACAAACTGAGGCATGATCAACAGCATCATTGAGCTCATAGATGGTTGGGAAATCAGTGAGATTATGTAGGGCAGGAAAGACTTGGTCACTGTTAGGAAACATCATGTTAATGGGTTGAGAGTCATCAACGGAGGGGGCAGAGGTGGATGATGGTAACGGTGTTTCAGAAGGTGTTTCAGATGTTTGAGCAGCTTTAGGAATATTAACAGAAGGTTTAGGCATACATGATGCAACTTCTGAGGGAATCTTCTGAGCAGTTCTCCTCCTATTTGGTGTTACGTGTCAGAGGCAAATCATCTTCTATTTCTGAATCATTATCTACTCTTGCCACAAATGGCTCAGCCCTTTCAGCTTCCTTCAGAATTGACCCTTCAGAATGATCAACTTGATGAGCCTTCTCTGAACCTTTCAGAGTCTTTCTTTTCTTGGTTGTTTTCTTTTCTGGACCTTCAGCAACAGTATCAACTTTCTTCTTAGTGGTGCGCTTTCTTTTCTTGACATGGTCATCATCAGGCTCATATTGCAGATCATCAAGAGTGATGTAGACTCCTTCTGCTCTCCTGGCAGCAATGTAATGAGCAATTACCTCCATAGGCTCATTTTTGAAGACAGGAATAACATCATCTCTTAAAGATGTGAGCTTTTTCTTCAGAGGGTGATCTGGATATCGTAATTGTTCTTTAGGAATCTTGTGCACAGTGCACAGGTTCTCAACAGTCAGAAATGAACTCCTTATCTCTTGAACAGTCTCATGAGCACCAAATTCTCTTAACTTCTCAACAAGTCTCCATTGAAAGAATAGCTCAGAAAGCAACCTGGGAAAGGCAACCCATACTTTCCCTTTTTCAGTGGTATTCCTGATATAGACACACAGAGAGTGAAACAAATAAGTAGGCAAATTCATCTTAGTACCCTTTACTAAGAACAGCAGAATATGCCTTTGATCCCAGGAGACTTGATCAGTGCCTCCAACCCTTGGAATTAGAGTAGCAATTAAAATTCTGTGTAGAAGTTTAACATCCAAATGTAATCCAGCAGTTCTACCCATTTGAGCTGGATTGTCATACAAAGAATCCTTAATTTCAGACCTATACTTGGTGATGGGTATAGGTTTGTCAGTGTCAATCTGAAAGAACCCTTCATTAGGAATCTGAAGCAGCTCAGAAATATGATTCCTAGTGATGGTTATAGGCACTCCAAGAATAGTTGAGCGAATCTCAGTGCCAGTAAATGGTTTCAACCCAAGTTCCTCTCTTGATTTATCTTTGTTTTCCTTGGGGTTTTCAGCAATTTTGTCGTTCTGTTCCTTCATGGCTTTTTCTTTTGTAAATACTTTAGCGCCAAGCCAAAATTACTTTACCAAAGTAGGGTAGATGACACCATTCAACATCTCAAAGTAGTTCATCCACCCCTGACGCTCAAAATACATTTTTAAATCCAGATTATTGACCCTGAATGATTCAAAATCAACAGGGGTTTCTTCAACTAAGCGAAGTTGAACAAGAGTTACAGGAGAAGGATCAGGATTTCTGGAGACATTTTCTTGCGATTCGACATCAATGGGTTTAGGAATGGTACGAGTAGACGATGAAGAAGCCATGGTTAGGTTGATACTAAGAGGAAGAAAGAATTTTGAGAGTTGGAAGTTTAGAGAAGAAGCAAAAGTGTGAGTAGTGAATAGTGTGAATAGTGTGAATAAGTGATTATAGTGTAAGTTTCGAAAACATAACAAATATTGGGGGAAAACACGATAGTGACGTAATGGGGGTGTAGCAGTTACTTTTAAGAAAATCATCATTAACTTCCTCCATTACCCAGCGGTTACTAGACACGATTGAAAGCTGCACAGATAAGGAGTGTTTTAGAAGCCAGCTGTCAGTTGGAGAAACTGAGCAGTCAACTAACACTAGAATAGGTATCTGAGTCACAATAATCCATATTTAATAATAAATAATTCTAATTGCTTCAGATGGATGGATGCTTCAGAATCTAAGACATTAGCTTCTGAGCCTCCCAAATTTCTGAAGCCCTTCAGAGTTAATTATTCACTCAGAGTTAGCAACATTCAGAAACATCACTCAGAAATTAAAACCATGTTCAGATTTTTCTTGATAAAATCAAAACGATCAATAGCAAGAGGTTTGGTAAAAATATCAGGCCGTTGATGCTCTGTATCAATGAATTGAATCCCAATTACTCCCTTCTGAACATAATCTCTAATGAAATGATGTTCAATCTCAATGTGCTTGGCTCTTGAATGTAAAATAGGATTCTTAGACAAACAAATAGCAGTAGTATTATCACACATAAGTGGGATACTGCTTATCCTTATTTGATAATCTTCTAGTTGATGTTTCATCCAGAGCAATTGTGTGCAACACTTAGCAGCTGAAATGTACTCTGCTTCAGCTGTAGATAAAGCAATAGTTGCTTGTCTCTTACTAGCCTATGATATAAGGTTTTCACCTAAGAATTGACAGTTTCCACTAGTGGACTTCCTTTCAATTTTATCACCAGCATAGTCAGCATCACAGAATCCAATTAGCTTATAATCTAAGGATTTCTGATGACTTCACGTCATTACTATGCTTTTACAACAAATTCAAAGCAAAGTAGTATATTTTTATTATGCAATATGCAAGAAATAAAGAGAAAAAGAATCAATACAAAATTGCTTGGAGCGTAAGAAACCGAAGAAAAAAGGAGAAGATTGATGAAGAGGCACAGTTGCGCAGGCATGGCGCGCGTCGCGCCTAGAGAGCACCAGAAAGCTCTATCTCTTCTGTCTATGGCGCAGCTGCGCCGGTTATATGGGCCATCTGGCGCCGCTGCGCGAGCCCGTACCCTAATTCTATAAATTCATATTTTCTCCTCATTCTTGGACAGTTTTTGACGGCAAGAAAATGCAACTTTTGAGAGCAAGTCCAGAGCCAAGTTTTCCTTATTTTGTAATGAATTCTTATACTCTATTTATTGTTATTCCTTTAATTATGAGTAACTAAATTTCTAGATTGGATCCTAGGGGATCCCAATTACTATTGTTTTGAACCATGTATTTCATATGATGTGTTAATCGAATTACGAAGTTAGTTTCAGTCAATTATCTCTTATTCTTAATGCTTTATACAACGCCGCGAATTGTATGATGATTATAATTGTTTGTTTACTAAGACATTAGAAGCGAATCAATTGACCTAGGGATAATTGTTCAATTAACTCTCACTTTAGACATATCGGTTTAATAATTGAGAATTCAAAGGTTAAAGGGCAAAAACCTCAATTGATTATAGGTCATCCTAAGATATTAGGGATTGATAATCAATTGAGAGGATTATGTACCAAGACATTGGACATAGTTATTTAATTTAAACGAATCGTGGAACTAAGTTTGTAATTTGTTAGCATGCATGGAATACCAAGATAATAGTAGTTGGGTGAACCGAAAAGATCCAATCGCTTTCTCTCTTGACTTAAGAACCCTAGTTTTGCCGTTATTTCACCAAGAAACTCTGATTCCAAACTACTCCCCCTATTTACTTGATTGTAATTTTTACTCGCGTATGATCCTGATTACCGTCATTGAGTCACAACAATCTCTGTGGGCGATAAATTTTATACTTACTTTGACACTTCGTCAATTTCTTATAAAGCAATCCTAGATTTGTAATTCCTTTCAGATATCTGAAGATTCTCTTAACTGCAGTTAGATGAGATTCTCTATGATCTGATTGAAATCTAGCACACATGCATACACTGAACAAAATATCTGGTCTAGAAGCAGTGAGGTAAAGGAGAGAACCAATCATACCTCTGTATAGTTTCTGATCCACTTTGCCTTCAGATTCTTCCTTCAGAAGACTACTGGAGGGATGCATAGGAGTAGACATAGGCTTGCAGTCTTCAAGACCAAATTTCTTCAGCAAGTCCTTTGTGTATTTAGTTTGATGAACATATACTCCCTCCTTTCTTTGATTGATTTGGATTCCCAAAAAGAATGTTAGTTAACCCATCATGCTCATCTCAAATTCATCCTGCATAAGCTTAGAGAAATTCTTGCACAAAGAGGCATTAGTTGAACCAAAGATAATATCATCTACATATATCTGAACAACTAGAATATCATTCTTTAGGGTTTTTCTAAAAAGAGTATTATCACCATGCCCTTTTTGAAAACCATTTTCTAGAAGAAAAATATTTAACCTTTCATACCAAGCCCTTGGAGCTTGCTTCAAACCATATAGAGATTTCTTCAATTTGAACACATGGTTAGCACATTTTACATCTTCAAAACCAGGAGGTTGTTTGACATAGACTTCTTCAGAAATAACTCTATTCAGAAATGCACTCTTAACATCCATCTGAAACAGAGTGATATCATGATTCACTGCATATGATAGAAGAAGTCGAATTGCTTCAAGCCTTGCTACAGGTGCAAAGGTTTCAGTGAAGTCTATGCCTTCTTGCTGACTATAACCTTGTGCTACCAATCTTGCTTTGTTTCTTACAATCTCTCCTTGTTCATTTGTTTTGTTTCTGAATACCCATTTTGTTCCAATAATGTTCTTATGTTTGGGTTTGGGTACTATATCCCAGACATCATTTCTTTCAAATTGATTGAGCTCTTCTTGCATTGCAATGATCCATCCATCATCTGACAAAGCTTCATCTACATTTGTAGGTTCCATTAAAGAGATTAGACCAACTAGAGATTCATTTCCTTTGAATGTTGATCTGGTTTTTCTTGGACTATCTTTATTTCCAACAATTAATTCTTCTGGATGAGATGACTTGTATTTGAAAGTTCTTTTAGGCTTAGTTGTCATCTGAGTAGGTTCTTCTTCTGAATGATCTTCAGACTCAAGATCTTCAGAAATCTTGTCATTCTGAGTCTCAGAAGGATAAACAACAATGGAGAGATCTTCACATTCAGATGACCTTAGAGGGATTTGAAATTCTGCAAAGTTTTCAACTTGCTCTGACATTTCATTGTCAGGCTCTTTGTCATCAAATCTTACATGTATAGATTCTCTTCAACTGTGTGAGTTTCAAAATTATACAATCTGTATGCTTTTGAGCGTTCAGAATATCCTATGAAGATACCCTTATAAGCTTTAGCATCAAATTTCTTTCGATAGACCTTGTTGTCTAGAATATAACAAGTACATCCAAACTGATGAAAATAAGAAATATTGGGCTTTCTTCCTTTGAACAGTTCATAAGCAGTTTTGTTCAAAATAGGTCTTATAAAGATTCTATTCTGAAAATAGCATGCAATGCTTACTGCTTCTGCTCACAAATACTTAGCTAGGTTAGTCTCAAGCATCATGGTACGAGCCATTTCTTGCAAAGATCAATTCTTTCTTTCTACAACACCATTTTGCTGTGGTGTTCTAGGAGAAGAGAATTCATGGATTACTCCATGCTTTGAGCAGAAAGATTCGAAAGAAGCATTTTCAAACTCTCCTCCATGATCACTTCAAACCTTCAGAATCCTAAGATCCTTTTCACTCTGTATTTGTATGCAGAAGTCACTAAATACTTCAAATGCATCACTCTTAGAACGAAGGAATTTCACCCAAGCCCATCTACTGAAATCAACAACAATGACCAGACCATATTTCTTACCATTGATAGAGGCTGTAGAAACAGGACCACACAGATCAATGTGAAGCAATTCTAAAGGTCTTGAAGTAGAGACAATGTTTTTAGACTTGAAAGAAGTCTTAGCAAATTTTCCTTTTTGACATGAGCCACAGAGTGTGTCTGAGTGATAATCAATGTCAGGCAGACCACTAACAAGCTTTTGTTTACTAAGCTTAGAGATTAAACTCCAGTTAGCATGACCAAGACGCTTGTGCCACAACCATTTCTCATCACTCAGAGACAAAAGACATATAATCTTTTGGTCAACCAAATCAGAAAAGTTTACTTTATAAAAATTGCCAACTCTCATTCCCTTGAATACTATGGATTTGTCAGAGTCTTTTGATATACTACATGAATTCTTATCAAATGTAACAACACATCCATTGTCACAAAATTGACTAATGCTCAATAGATTGTGTTTAAGTCCATCAACTAACCAAACATCTTTAATGGAAAGAAAAGGATTACCAACTGTACCTATACCAATGATCTTCCCTTTTTGTTTTCCTCCAAACCCCACAGAACCTCCCTCTTTCAGAGTTAGGGTTTGGAACATATGCTTTTCTCCCGTCATATGTCATGAGCAACCACTGTCCAGGTACCAGGGCTGCTGCTTTACCTCTCCTTGAGTGAGCATCTGAAGCAAACATTATCTCAGATTTTGGTACCCACATTCTGATGGGTCCTTTTGAGTTAGTCTTCTGAATTACATTCCTCCTTTGTCTTTTATGGGTAACAGAAGATCTAGAATTAATTAAGCTTTGACAGGAATGTTTAGGCTTAATTTGATTATTGGATTTGGATCTGGAATATATCACAGTTCCAAAGGTCAAGCAAGCATCTGAAGAATCTTTGCCTTGATTTCTCAGAGGTTCAGATGACTTCTGAGCTTCAGCTTGAGAACTCTTAGGCTCAAAAGTTTTGGGTTCAGAAGAACTTGGAACTTCTGACTCTTTGAGTTGAGGTTCAGAACCTCCTTCAGAATTAGATATATTCAGATTCTGTGTTCCACTTTTAACAAAGGTTGAGTATAATTCAGGTGGTGTATCATCCTCACAATATGATTGCAGAGGTTTATCCCAGTTTTTAAACCGAGAGTAACCAATGTCTTCACCATAGTTACGAGTCATATGATAGATCATTGAAGCAATTTTACTCCTATTGAAAGTACAACGAATAAATTGATGGAGAGCATCTTCATGATGATCATCGAGTTTTTCTGCCAAGACATAGTTTTGTTCAAAAAGACAAATACGGGTGTTTAAAGACTCATTTTCTTCATAAAGAATCTTGGCATCCTCTCTCAATGACTCATAAGCACTTTTCAGAATTTTATATTGTCTTACCATCTGAGTATAATGTTTCACAGCAATCTTAAGAGAATCAATTAATTCAGATTGAGTCAGATTAGAATATACCTCTAGTTCTTCATCTGAGTCTAGCTCAGAATCCTTATCAGAGTTGTTGTCTTCAGAAGCATTTGCCATTAGAGCAAGATTTCCTTCTTCATCATCCTCACCTTCAGAATCATCCTCAACTGTTTCCTAAGTGGCTAAGAGACTTTTCCTTACTTTTTCTTTGTATTTCTCTTTTCCAAAGTTCTTGTTCTTTCCTTTGTCCTTAGAAGACATTTCTGGACAGTCAGCAATAAAATGTCCAGATTTCTTGTAGTTATAACACTTGTTTAACTCTTCCTTTTTGTCTCTAGTGAAAGAACTTCTTGAGCCATTTCCCTTGCTTGGAAACTTCTTGTATTTCTTGTTCCATTTCTGGAATCTTCTGACCATGGGAGCCATTTCTTCATTCTCAGAATTTTCTTCCAGCATATCATCAGAAGTTTCTTCTTCAGGCTCAGCAACTTTAGCCTTCATAGCTTTTGAAGAACTTTGAACAGAGCTTAGAGCTAAGGATTTGATCTTCTTGACAGGTTCATCTGCCATAAGTTATAGTTCATGACTTATGAGCGAGCTTATCAGATCTTCAAGAGAGACATCATCCAGATTCTTAGATTCTTGAAAAGCTGTGACCTTTGGTCTCCACTTAGGAGGCAGACTCCTCAGAATTTTCTTTACATGATCAGGTACTGTATAGCTTTTCTTCAGAACTTGAAGACCTGAGACAAGAGTTTGAAACCTTGAGTACATGGTTTCAATGTCTTCATCTTCCTTCATTCTGAATAGCTCATATTGATGAATTAGCAGATTTGCCTTAGCCTCTTTAACTTGCTTGTTTCCTTCATAGGTAGAGCATAGAGAATCTCAGATAGTTTTAGCTGTAGATTTGTTGAATATTTTCAAATATTCAGCATGAGTTATGGCACCAACAAGCATATTCTTGACAGTGTGATGCTTCTTATATTGTTTCTTTTTGTCAGCATCAAACAACTTTCTGTAAGTGTTTCTTACAACACCTTTTTCATCCATATGATCAAAGTGTATGCCATCCTCAACTAGATCCCATAACTCATCATCAGTTCCAATGATGTAACTGTACATCTTGGTTTTCCAAAAGGAAAAGGTTGTAGGATCACTATTGAAGAAAGGTGCTTTGTCTCTATGACTATCACTTCTTTCATTTTTGTCATTGTTATGTGGAGGGGGAATAACAGAATGATCTGGTCCGGATCCGGAAGCAGACATGTTTTTCAACTAAGTACCCTATACCTTTTAGTGTTTCACTGTTAACTGAAGAGCAACACAGACCGGCGCTCTGATGCCAATTGAAGGTTGAAAAACACAAGAAGGGGGGCGATGGAGATGCAACCAACTCATTTAAAGATCCTTTGCATGACATAGGAGGTCCTATGACTAGGTCCAAGACTATGAGGATGAATCAAGCTCTACAAAGTTTAGTCATCAAGATCAAAGAAAAAGAAGATCGATATCCATCGGAGGCTGAACCAACTTGGCTCAATTTCTTACAATTGGATGAAGATGCGTTGAGCCCAACTTGAAACCCAAGTCACATAATAAGAAGCTTCCATGAGCCGATGTGTGGTCTAATAATATTGGACTAAATAATAAATAATTAAGTACATTTTCCTTTATTTTATTTGTAATTTTGTTTTTGGTCTTTGGAGGTTTTTAAGATGAACTTTAACTTCATTCTAGCCTCTCTAGATCCTTCCTAGTGGTGCACTAAGTCATTATAATGGCTAATGGGAAGTTATATGAATGTTAGTGCTCTTTTTCTAGTTCCTATGATGAATGAATGGTAGTGGACAATAAATCATACTATGTAAGGATATGCTATAAATAGGACTTCTCATGTACTTCTCAAATCACAACTTGAATATTATCAATTTGAGAGTTTTCTAATTGTGAGAACTTTTCCTTTGTTCCTGAGATAAGAACTTTATAGTGTTGGTTCTACCGGCAGGTCGCGGTTAGGGTCGCACTTTCCTTGATAACTTTGGTTCTAACGGCAGGTCGCGGTTAGGGTCAAGTTCCTATCCTATTTTCAAGACGATCATAAGCAGTCGCTTATTAGTTGGCATAAGAGCTTCGGGTCTTGAAATCAGGTTTCGTTTATCATCTTTTTATCTTGTTAAAAAAAAAAATCCGTTTGTCGCGGTGATTTTTGGATATCAAGCTATTGAAGAGCATTGAATCGCAATTTTTAGATTCACCACCGATCTTTTATTTTTCAAAGGAAAAGGGAAAAAATTCGTTAAAACCCTATTTTTAGAGATCAAGGTTCGGGGGTTAGTTATACGAAGGGAAGGTACTAGCACCCTAAGTATCTATAGTATCCTATAGGAACCTCTTGTTTCTATTCTATCTATGCGCTTAATTTTATTTGCTTGTAAAAGGTATAAGTTTAGGACTAGAGTAATGATTTAAGAGAAAATGTGTTAAGAAAATGTATTTGATTTGATTAAGACAAGAGAAAATGTTTTTGTTATTTTGGTGATTAAGATAAGAGAAAAATGTTTTTGTTATTTTATGTGATTAAGATAAGAGAAAAATGTTTTTGTTATTTTATGTGATTTGGGAAGATGCAAAGTCTTTTGCACTACGTACCCGAAGGATCAAAATCACCGTAGTTCGGGGTAAAAATTGTGAAAGTTGTTTGTTGATGTTTTTAGTTTTGAAAATGTATTAAATGTTTTTTTGTATTTTTTAATTTTTTTGAGAAAAAAGAGTTTAACATATTTACATGAATTAAAAGTTTATTATGAAAAGAGTTTTGAAAAAAAAGTCTCTCGATGAGTATCGAGGTTTTTTATGAAAATAGATTCTTTTTGAAAATGATTTTTGACTATTTAATTGTTTTTTGGTTTTTTGATTAATTAATTAAGAAAAACTAAACATGATTAAATAAAATTAACGCGAGAGTTTTCATAACGATGTTGAATCAAGATGAAACTCCTCTTTTCCTTGGAATTAACTACGCTAATATTTTTGGTATTTTCGTTTTTGACATAAAGCGACAAAAAATAAATATGCATGCAATGCAGTTTTTTCATTTATATTTACATCGATCCTAAATACATTCTAATTCTCAATTATAAAATTAAACTAAATAATGATGCAAAAATTAAAAATGCCTTAAAATAAACTAAGTCCTAAATAGAAAAAAATGAGATGATAACCTCTTTTGAACCAAAACGGCGCAGACAAGATGATAACCCCCACCAAGCATTGATTATCCAATCATTGGACACCAATCCCAATGCCGTTCCCAAAAACACTCTTGATACCCCCACTCAAAAACTCCCTCACGTGTTAGCCTCAATGTCAAATCTGTCCCAACCCATTCATGACCCCCACGTCACCAACCGGGACCCACCATCCATCTCTCACAACACGTCACCACCTAAAGAAGGTAAAGAGATAGTTACAAACATGCAGATCTCCACCCCAACGTCAAGCATGACTATTTCGTCCCCTACTCTCACAAACGAGGATCATATGAATGATGCTGACATCAATGACAGCTCCCAACCCCCTGGTGCGGAGGCTATGATTACGTAACTCTTCTGTTCTAGGTTGTTCCCTTGTTTTTATTCTTTGCTATTATGGAAGCCCTCTTTGATACCTCTATCCTCTCTTGGAATATTAGAGGGGCAACTAATAATAATGCTAGAAGACATCTCAAGGATTTGATAAGAAGATTTAACCCAACCTTCTTCGCCATTCTCGAAACTCATGTTCCCTTTGCAAGACTCTCAAATTTTTGGTCTCACAATGGATACATACCCGTCCATATCATTGAAGCTTCTGGTCAGTCAGGAGGTATTTGGCTCCTTAAAAAAGTTACTTCTAACATCACCACTTCCATTCTTCATTTTAACCATCAGTGCATCACGTTCACCATTAGCCGTGGAGATGCTACCACCACCTGCACCTGCATTTATGCCAGCCCTAACCCTACCTTACGACCCCATCTCTGGAATTTTCTTTCCAATATTAGTCAAAATATCACTGGCCCGTGGATGATGATAGGTGACTTTAATGAAACTCTTTTACCAGGGGATCAACGTGGAGGCATCTTCCACCATAACAGAGCTGAGCTCTTTGCCAACTTCATGGGCAATTGTAACATGTTTGATCTCACAACTATAGGAGGCCGTTTCACCTGGCACCGTAACCATAATGGCATCAGAATCCTCTCTAAAAAGTTGGACCGTGGCCTTGCCAATGTTAACTGGAGACTTTCCTTTCCTGAAGCCGTTGTAGAAGTCCTTTGCCGCCTCCATTCAGATCACAACCCTCTTCTTCTCCGGCTTGGCGGTCTCCCCTTAAATAGAGGCCAAAGACCCTTTCGATTCGAAGCTGCTTGGATCGACCACCATGATTATATAAATTTGGTCTCTCAAGCTTGGAGCTCTTCCAACCACAACACTATCCTTGCTCTAAAAACTGTCAGAGATAATTCAATAGTTTTCAACAAAGAAGTTTTCGGTAACATTTTCCAACGGAAGAAACACATTGAAAGCAGACTAAAAGGGGTTCAAAACTATCTTGAAAGAGTAGACTCAACAAGGCATCTCCTTCTAGAAAAAGAGCTCCAGCAACAATACAACCACATTCTTATCCAAGAAGAAATGTTATGGTACCAAAAGTCTAGAGAAAAATGGGTCCAGTTTGGCGACAAAAATAGCTCATTTTTTCATGCCCAAACCATCATCAGAAGAAAGAAAAATCGTATTCATAAGCTTCAACTTCCTTCTGGCATATGGACTTCTGACCAAGATACCCTCCAAACCGAAGCTCTTAACTTCTTCAAAAGCCTTCTTGCAAGCCCTCAACATCACCATAGCCGTACCTTCCGTGAAGGAGCCCACCCTACCATAGACAACATGGGAAGAACCTCCCTCACCCATCCCGTTACCAAAGCTGAAGTCTTTGCTGCCCTCTCCTCCATGAAGCCTTATAAATCCCCCGGCCCCGATGGTTTCCAATGCATTTTCTTCAAACAGTATTGGCACATTGTTGGAGATGACATATTCCACCTCGTCTACCAAGCTTTCCTCACAGGTTACTTTGACCCAGAGATCTCGGACACCCTCATTGCTCTCATCCCAAAAATTGATCCTGTTGGACATTGCCTTGAAAACTCAGAAACAGGAAAAAACAGGAAAGGGGCTGGTGGCGGCGCAGGAAGCATGGCGCCGTGCGCCAGGAGAGTTCTAGAAAGCTCTGTCCCCTCTGTCTGTGGCGCCGTGCGCGGGACATGTGGCGATGTGCGCGCGCGCGCGTCCATGAGCCTATATATAAGGCTGTTTGCGTTTTTTGTTGGGAATAAGGTGTTTTTAGGGTTTCTAGAGCCAACACAAAGACTAGAGTTAATAGAAAAAGTTCTTGGTCACGGGGAGAGATTCGGGACTAGGGTAGAATTAGGAAAACACTAATTCTTGTAACTCTTGTGGAGAGGGTCGCCCTCCCCCCAGATTAGGTTCATTAACACCGAACTGGGTCAACAAATATTATCGTATTCTCTACCGCTTTCGTTGTTTGTTCTTGTTCGTGATTATATTGCTATTCTCACTTGTTTGGTTGCTTAATTTATTTGCTCCACACACTAAAGGTTATTGGTGTGAGTTAATCGAATTCACAACAGATCCTCCTAAAACTTTCAAAGATTTTCGGCCCATAAGCCTTTGTAACATTATTTACAAGATCATCACAAAGGTTCTGGTACATAGACTCCGTCCTATTCTCAATAATATTATTGGTCCCTATCAGAGCAACTTCCTGTCTGGTAGGGGTACAACTGATAACTCCATTGTTTTGCAGGAAATTGTTCACTTCATGAATAAGACCAAAAGAAAGAAGGGTTACGTAACTTCTAAACTTGAGTTGGAGAAAGCCTTTGATAATGTTAACTGGGATTTCCTCCACAATTGTCTCAGAGACTTCAACTTCCCAGAGGCTACTACCAAGCTCATCATGCATTGTGTCACCTCCCCCACCTACTCTCTTCTTTGGAATGGCAACAAACTGTCTCCTTTCAAACCTTCCCATGGTCTCAGGCAAGGCGATCCCCTCTCACCATATCTCTTTATTCTGTGTATGGAAAAGCTTTCGGCGGCCATTAACCATGCAGTGAGTCAAGGCAGTTGGGATCCCATCAGCATCTCAAATGACGGACCCCAGATTTCCCACCTTCTGTTTGCAGATGATGTTCTCCTATTCATGAGAGCCAGAAAATCTCAAATTAAATTTGCCAAAGATTTATTTGACAGATTCAGTCAAGCTTCAGGCTTAAAGATCAATCTTGCCAAATCTAGATCTCTCTTCTCCGCAGGTATACCTCAAGGGAAAATCAACAGCATCACTAACATTTCAGGCATCAGATGCACCACTTCTCTTGAAAAATATTTGGGTTTTCCTATGCTTAAGGGCAGACCTAAGAGGAGTGACTTCTACTTCATCATTGAAAAAATGCAACAAAGGCTTTCTTCTTGGAAACACCGGCTGCTTAATAAGTCTGGAAGATTAGCTCTTGCCTCGTCTGTGTTGTCTTCTATTCTATCTTATTACATGCAGATTAACTGGCTTCCCCAAAACATATGCGATGACATTGACAGAGTCACCCGTAACTTTATCTGGAGAGACACCAACAACTCAGGCCTTCATCTTGTTAATTGGAATATTGTTGCTAAGCCAAAGTATCAGGGCGGTCTGGGTATTAGAGCAGCCAGGGCAGCAAACACATCCCAACTTCTTTCTCACAAGTACACAGGTGGATCAAATTTATTCCATGCTAATGCTCCTTCTAGCAGCTCTCCCTCTTGGTCTTCTATCATTAAAGCTAAAAATATTCTCAAGAATGGTTACACTTGGAGAGCGGGGTCAGGCTCTTCTTCCTTCTAGTTCAGCAACTGGAGCCATCATGGATTGCTTGGCACTCTTGTCCCCTACATCGATATCCATGACACCCAACTCAATGTCAAAGACGTGTTTTCCTCTCCTGGACAACACTCTCGCATCCTCTACACCACTCTCCCCCAACATCTTCAAGATTTCATCAGCAACACTCACTTCTCCTTTAATGATTCATCCATGACGCCTTTATTTGGCCTCAAAACAAAAATGGTGTATTCTACCAAGAGTGGCTACAAGTGGCTGCTCTCTCTCAATGAGTCCGTCCCCAACACCTCTCACCTCATCACATGGTCTTGGATTTGGAAAATTCAAGCCCCGAAAAAATTCAAATTCCTAATTTGGCTCGTTTGCCACGACGCAACCCCAACACTCTCTCTCCATCATCACCATTTATCAGCTTCAGCCACTTGCTCCAGGTGCAACGACCATGAGGAAACCTTTTTACATTGTATTCGGGACTACACTCACTCCTTGCCTATCTGGACGAAAGTTGGTTTTCGTCACAATGACTTTTTCAACACCCTTAGTGTTGTTGATTGGATTAGGCGCGGCCTCAACTCCAACATGCCTATCTTATTCTTGGCCACGTTCTGGTGGGTTTGGCGCAATCGAAACATGAAATGTTTAGGCAACGAAACTTGGTCTCTCCATCATGTTGTCTCCAACATTCAAGCCACGGTCGTCACAATCACATCGGCCTTCAATGGTGCTAGCTCTTCAACCTCTACCGAGCGACTCGTTAAATGGAACTGTCGCAATTATTCTGGGTTCATACTCAATGTTGATGGGAGTTGTAATGGCTCGCCCATCCGCACCGGTTTTGGTGGCATCCTTCGTAATGACAGTGGTCTTTTCCTAGCTGCTTTCTCGGGGAGAATTCACTCCACGGATGACATTTTACTAGCTGAGCTTTCTGCTATCTCCCATGGATTAAAACTGGCCACCGAGTTGGAGCTTGACAACTTAATTTGCTATTCTGATTCTCTTATTGCTGTCAAACTGATTCAAGAGACTACGCCACCCTTCCATGTGTACGTCGTCCTCATTCAAAGCATCAAAGACGTCTTGGCTGCTAGTAATTTCTCTGTCCATCACACCCTTTGCGAAGGGAACCAAGCGGCTGATTTTATGGCAAAACTCGGAGCTTCGGGCGATGATCCCATTGTCACCTTCATAACACCTCCGGAAGGCATCCACCTTTTGCTTCTCAACGACGCAACGGGAACCTCCTTCCCTAGAGCTTAGTTTCTTTTTTTCCCTGTGTTTGTTTTCCTTCTTTTAGCCTTGTAACCAAAAAAAAAAAAATGAAACAGAATATGGAGTGTAGTAGCAAAATACAGGGTCAAAGCCCAAACCCAAGACCTGCAAAAAGATTAGTGTTCACAAAAAAACAGATGGGGAGAATCAGGGCTGTCTGATGGAGATCAGAAGGCCCTGTTTTGATCATGGATGTGATCGAACAGATGCCACTTGATCAAAGATCAAGGGCCAGAGGCGCGCGGTTGCATGGTAAGGCCATAGAGTAACGCGTGTGGGATCAGGAGGAGTATATATACTCCACAACAACACAAAATTTCATTTGTTAAAAAAATTTCTCTCTCTTTTCTCACATCAAGAACACTGATGAGTGTTCTTCTTTTCCAGAAACCGCCAAGTTCCGGTGGTGGTGCGCGGCGTCCGTCACGGCGGCGCTACCACCGGAAAAAAAAATTTGCTTTTTTTTTAAAAAAAAAAAACTTAATGGGTGGTTGGCCTTGAGTGATGGGAAAATTTAATGGATGTCTGCTGCAGGTGGTTGTGTCAAGTCTTCTGCAAACAAGAAATTAATTGAAAAAGAAACTTTAGCAGAAAAAAAAAAGAAAGCGTGCTCTGCATTTGTTGTTGCATGTTAGTGTCTCAATTTTTTTGGTTTTTTGTTTTGATAATAATAATAATAATAGAAAAAGAAAAAAAGAAGGAGATGAGGGAGGGGGCAGCGCTGCTGCCTCTCCTCTTTATATTTTTGTTATTTTTTGTTTTATAAAAAGAAAAAAATATGTATAAAATAATAGTAGTAATAATAAATATGGAAATAAAATAAAAATGATAATAATAAAGAAGAATAAATATGAAAATAAAAATAAAAATGGTAATAATGAGGAATGATAAATGTGGAAAAAATAAAGATCTTAATAATAAGAATTAGTGATAAATGATGATAAAATAAAATGAAATAATAGTAATAATATAAAAAACAAATGTTCAACATATTTTTGGATTTTTTTATTGATTAATAATTGTAATAAAAATAAAGAATAAAAACAAAAGGAGCAAAGAATAAAAAGGACAAAAAGACACTCGAACCAAAAATCGCAAATGAGGTATTTTAAAATATTTTTTATGCTGAAATTTCGTCAAAAATAACGAAAAATTCGATTTAAAGGATAAATAAATTGGTCAAAAAATGGGGTATGAAAAAAAAATTTAACACGTGAGAGAATGTTGTGGAGATTTTCACCTAAATGCCACTATTTGAAACCAAAATTTCCAATATGCCACATATTGAAAAAAATTTCCTCAAATGCCACACTTTCTTACATGACTTTGACTGGAAAAATTGTTCTATTAAGAGAAGCCACACCATGTGGCGACTCTCTAATGTGTTTGAAATTTTTTTGTCTTATATGACTGGCACGGAATCTCACAGATTCTTTGTCTTTTTTTGTTTTTTGTGTTTTTCAAAACTCTCTTCTAACCCTAACCCTTCTTCTCCTAAACCCAAAAAAAAAAATTTGTTATAAAATTATAAAAAAACTAATAAAAATAGAAAATCATAAAAACTGAAATTTTTTTTTAAAAACTCTCATTTATTTAATATTTAATTTTTTAGTAGAGGAACACTCAACATTTGGACGATACAATTTTAACAACTAAAAAAATAATAACTAGTGTTGAGTAGATGGACCCCCAAGATTTGGACACTTGCTACGATTATGACCCAGTTGTCCACATACCCACATTTTCTTGGTTGTTTGATAAATTCGTCCATTTCGGTCCTTATCCGTGTACTGCTTGGACGACCTCTTTTGGTTCTTCGCATCTCTTCATTTGCATATAGTTTTATGCCGTGAAAAGAGGGCCAAAAAGATTCGTTGCGAATAACTTGAAAATGTTCGTTGTAAACGTTGAACACAGTAGAAACTTGGTACACTTCAGAGATATAGACTTGATAGTCTTGATGAACACTAGAACATGCAGCAATGACATGTGAACAAGGTAGATGTAAAGCTTGAAATCTACCACAGTCACAACACTTGTTATGCAAATCGACCATGAAATGACCCATTGGCCGGCCCTCATTATGGTTGACAGTTTCTTGAACAGAGAATGTGAGACTTTGTCGGTCAAAATGTGTGACTCTATGACTGGTGGACTTCTGCACTGCTTCATTAATCATCTTCATACACTTTTCAGTATATGCTTGACCATAATTTAATACAGCATTCCATTGTTTTCCTCGTTGCACAAATAAATCGACCAACTTGAAGTAGGTTGACTTCACCAAAGCCGTAATAGGGAGGTTCCGAGCACCCTTTAACACGGAGTTCATTCACTCTGCAAGGTTGGTTGTCATGTGACCCCATCGCAAACCATCATCATATGCTTGTGTCCATTGTTTTCTACGAATATTGTCAACCCACCTCCCAACCTCTAGATTTTCACGTCCAATTTCCCCGCGGTAGTACTCCAACAATGTAGTGTATCAAATTATCGAGAATGGATCCTCTCAATTTTTTTCTCTCAATTTTTCTCAATTTTCACATCTTAACCATCAATCACCTTTTCTCCATTACTTTTAGAATTAAATATTGTTTTATATTTGTCATCCAATGGTCAATTGTCCCACTTTATTTCCTCAATTTTTTTTCCCACTTGAGAGGATCCATTCTCCAAATTATCAGTGTATTAAATTAGTAAATTTTTCTCTCAACTCAACTCTCAACTCTATAAATACTCTCTTCACTTATAAACCATTCAAAATCACTCTCTCTTTCTCTACGCCACACTTCTTCTCTCTATTTTTTTTCATTCTTATTTTTACAAAAATGGATAATGATATTTTATGGATGGGAGATAATCATAGATCAAAACATATTATGGGAGGGGTAAGTGTTTTAGAGGTTTTATATATTGTTTTTAGTCTCATGAATATTTTACACATTGTTTATTATTTAATTTACACTTATTTATTTTATTATATATGTTGTAGGAACATGATAAACTACGATGCCGTGCTCATAAATGGTTCATCCAAATGAACACTTGATACCACTATTAGAACAAAGTGGTTTTGGAGAAGTTATAAAATTAGAAAAATATATAATAGACCCACATTTAATCACTGCTTTAGTGGAACGGTGGAGACCCGAAACACACACATTTCATTTTCCAACGGGTGAAAGTACAGTCACGTTGGAAGATGTTAACATGTTGATTGGTTTACCAGTTGACGGTAAGGCAGTAACCGGTGTTTCCAAATGGTATTATGAAATTGTATCTACTCAACACTAGTTATTTTTTTAGTTGTTAAAATTGTATCGTCCAAATGTTGAATGTTCCTCTACTAAAAAATTAAATATTAAATAAATGAGAGTTTTTTAAAAAAACAAATTCAGTTTTTATGATTTTGTATTTTTATTAGTTTTAAAATAATTTTTTTATAATTTTATAACTAAATTTTTTTTTGGGGTTTAGGAGAAGAAGGGTTAGGGTTAGAAGAGGGTTTTGAAAAAGACAAAAAACAAAAAAAGACAAAGAATCTGTGAGATTCCGTGCCAATCATATAAGACAAAAAAATTTCAAACACATTAGAGAGTCGCCACATGGTGTGGCTTCTCTTAATAGAACAACTTTTTCGGTCAAAGTCATGTAAGAAAGTGTGGCATTTGGGGAAATAGTTTTCATTGTGTGGCATATTGGGAATTTTGGTTTCAAATAGTGGCATTTATGTGAAAAAGCCGAATGTTGTGTGAGGAATTATTTTTATCTATTTGCAATCACTTCTAACCCATATTTTGCAGCAATTTAATCATGAGTGGAGAAGGAGAAGACAATCAATTTGATCTTAAATCATTTGTGACGGCTGTTAACCAACAATTCCAAGCTTTAAATATGAGATTGGATAGCGTCCAACTCCCGAACCGAACTAGCAGCCGAAGGCATCCCAATTCAGAGGAAGAGGAGTATTCCGATAGAAGAGGTAATGAAAGGAGACGAAGAGTTGAATCAAGAAGAGATAGCCATGTGGGGAGCGTTAAGATGACAATTTCTTCATTCAAAGGTAAGAATGATCCTGAACTATATCTAGAGTGGGAGAGAAAGATTGAACATGTGTTTGATTGTCATAATTATTCCAAGGAAAAAAAAATTAAACTAGCCGTTGTTGAATTCACTGATTATGCTAGTATTTGGTGGGATCAACTTGTTACTAGTAGGAGGAGAAATGGGGAGAGGCAAATCAATACATGGAATGAGATGAAAATTGTCATGAGAAAAAGGTTTGTACCAAGTCACCATCGTAGAGATTTGTATAGAAAATTGCAAACTTTAACACAAGGGTCCATGAGTGTTGAGGATTATTACAAGGAGATAGAAATAGCCATGATTAAAGCCAATATTGAAGAAGACCGTGAGGCAACTATGGCTAGATTCATTGCGGGGTTAAAGAAATAAATAGTTGATGTGGTAGAATTGCAATACTATGTGGAGATGGAAGATTTGTTGCACAAAGCTATTCAAGTGGAAAGACAATTGAAAGCTAAGAGTACTTCCAAGTTTCCTTCTAGTTCTTCATGGAAATCAAATTCTCAAAATAACAAATCCATTTCAAAGCCAAGAGAAGATTCAAAGGCCCAAAACTCATTTGTTCCACATAAAGGTAAATATGAAACAAGCTCATCTTCTAGGTCTCGAGATATAAATTGCTACAGGTGTAAAGGAATTGGTCATTATGCTGTTGATTGTCCAAACAAAAGAGCCATGATATTGTTGGATAATGGAGACATAAAAAGTGAGAGCTCCAATGATGATGAAATGCCTTCCTTAGAGGATTGTAGTGATGTTGACATTGTTGAACCTGTGAGTGGAGATGTCCTTGTTACTAGGCGTGCCCTTAACATACAGCCTAAGGTAGGAGGTGACGAGGAGCAACGTGAGCATATTTTCTATACGAGATGCCACATACATGACAAGGTATGTAGTTTAATCATTGACAGTGGAAGTTGTACTAATGTAGCAAGCACTTTATTGGTTGAGAAATTGAGTTTGGCCACTTTGAAACATCCTAATCCATATAGACTTCAATGGTTGAATGATTGTGGAGACATCAAGGTGACTAAGCAAGTGATGATTTCTTTTTCCATTGGTAAATACAAGGATGAAGTTCTTTGTGATGTGGCACCTATGCATGCTGGACATTTACTTCTTGGGCGTCCATGGCAATTTGATAGAAAAGTTAAGCATGATGGATACCAAAATAGATACACCCTTGTTATGAATAATCGCATCGTTGTTTTAACACCACTTCAACCTGCTGAGGCTTATGCTGATCAAATCAGAATTTCAAGAGAGTGTAAGTTGAGAGAAGAACAGTTGAGCATTCATGAAAAAGAAAAGAAAGGTGAGAGTGAAAAAAAAAGTGAGGGTGAAAAAAAGAAAAAAGAGAGTGAAAAAAAAAATGAGAGTGGAAATAAAAGTGAAAGAGAGCAAAAGAAAAAAAAAATGAAGAAAAAAAGTGAGTGCATTTGCAAAGAAAAGAGATGTTCAAAGTGCTTTGATATCTAGAGAGCAGCTACTTGTACTCATGTACAAAGATGTTTATTATACTAAGGGTTAATAGGTCTTTACCCCCCTGCTAAGTGGGCGTGTTTTGCGTTTCCCCCCTGCTAAAAATTTCTTGAACAATGCCCCCTTGCAAAGTTTTTTTTTTTGGTTTCCCCCCTTGAGTGCACTTTTTACATCGGTTATTTTGTTCAACCGATTTAAAAAGTTCAAATTTCTTGCATCCAAGAGAGGAAAAGGGGGGAAACCAAAAAAAAAAACTTTGCAAGGGGGCATTCTTCAAGAAAATTTTAGCAGGGGGGTAACGCAAAACACGCCCACTTAGCAGGGGGGTAAAGACCTATTAACCCTTTTACTAATGACTTTAACTCTTCTTTGCCTTGTGAAGTTGTTGCATTGTTACAGGAATTTGATGATATTTTTCCAAAAGAAGTACTCGACGGTTTACCTCCATTAAGAGGTATTGAGCATCAAATTGATTTCATTCCCGGTGCTTCACTTCCAAATAGGCCAGCCTATAGATCCAGTCCCGAAGAAGCAAAGGAAATCCAAAGACAAGTTGATGAGTTCTTGCAAAAGGGATTTGTGAAGGAGAGTCTCAGTCCATGTTCAGTTCCTGTGATTTTGGTTCCAAAGAAAGACGGAACATGGAGAATGTGTACTGATTGCCGAGCCATAAACAAAATCACGGTAAAGTATCGATATCCTATCCCTAGATTGGATGATATGCTTGATGAGTTGTATGGTTCATGTTTGTTTTCTAAAATAGATCTGAAAAGTGGATATTACCAAATCCGCATGAAAGAGGGTGATGAATGGAAAACAGATTTTAAAACCAAATATGGTTTATATGAGTGGTTAGTGATGCCATTTGGTTTGTCTAATGCACCCAGCACTTTCATGAGGTTAATGAACCATGTTTTGCGTTCTTTCATTGGGAAATTTGTTGTAGTGTATTTTGATGACATTTTGATTTATAGCAAAACATTAGGTGAGCATGTTGATCATTTGCAAGTTGTTCTTAAGGTTTTAAGAGAAAATAAATTGTATGCTAATCTTAAAAGATCCTTTTGAAGAGGGGGAGAATGATAGAGATGCAACCAACTCATTTAAAGATCCTTTGCATGAGATAGGAGGTCATATGACTAGGTCCAAGACTATGAGGATGAACCAAAGTTATCAAGGAAAGTGCGACCCTAACCGCGACCTGCCGGTAGAACCAACACTATAAAGTTCTTATTTCAAGAACAAAGAAAAAGTTCTCACAATTAGAAAACTCTCAAATTGATAATATTCAAGTTGTGATTTGAGAAGTACATGAGAAGTCCTATTTATAGCCTATCCTTACATAGTAGGATTTATTGTCCACTACCATTCATTCATCATAGGAACTAGAAAAATAGCACTAACATTCTTATAACTTCCCACTAGCCATTATAATGATTTAGTGCACCACTAGGAAGGATCTAGAGAGGCTAGAATGAAGTTAAAGTTCATCTTAAAAACCTCCCAAGACCTAAAACGAAAATTACAAATAAAATAAAGGAAAATGGACTTAATTATTTATTATTTAGTCCAATATTATTAGACCACACATCAGCTCATGGAAGCTTCTATGTGACTTGGGTTTCAAGTTGGGCTCAACGCATCTTCATCCAATTGTAAGAAATTGAGCCAAGTTGGTTCAGCCTCCGATGGATATCGATCTTCTTTTTCTTTGATCTTGATGACTAAACTTTGTAGCGCTTGATTCATCCTCATAGTGTTGGACCTAGTCATAGGACCTCCTATCTCATGCAAAGGATCTTTAAATGAGTTGGTTGCATCTCCATCAGGGGGGTTGAATTGTGTTAAGATTTTGGTAAGTTTAAATCTTTTCGCAGCGGCTAAATACAAACACACACAATATAAGAGAATAGAAACAAGAGACACACAAGTTTTTATACTGGTTCCTCCCACTAACAGGAGTAGTCCAGTCCTCTTGTTCTTCACAAGAGATTTCACTATAATCACACAGATTACAGATGCTCAAGCACAAAGCAAGAGACTTCTCACAACTTTTAATGATAATAAAGATATGAGGGGGACATTTGATATACTATCAGAGGTGTTTACAAAATACAACACAGTTACAAGACTTCTTAGAAATGTTTCACAAAGTTTCTAAGTGTTTAATAGCTTCAGAATTTTGACAGAGTGTATGCACGTTCAGAAGCTTTAGTCTTGTTGGTTATTCTTCAAAGATCTTCTTCCTTTTATAGATGAGAATATGGACGTTGAAGATTATAGCCGTTTGAAGAATTTTTGAGACGCTCCATTGTATTGATCAGAGTGCTAATAGCTGTTCTGATCTGCAGTGTTTAGGAGCCTTGACGTTTACTACAAAATGAGTGATTCCTTTTGACTTTAGATATCTGAACCTCAGTTTAAGCCAAATAAGAAAATACTCGTTCTTGAAGCCTGACTTGAAAAGGACCTTTCCATGGTCAACCCTTTTTCCTTCTTGATTCTTTCGCTGAGACCAAGACTAATAGACATAGTCTTCAAGAAATTTGTTCGGATGTAGCTTCAGAAATGTTAGCTTCAGAATTCAGTGAAGCTCAGAAATTACTTGCTTCAGAATTTGGTGAGCTCAGATGAACATGCTCATAAGTAATTCCTTCAGAATTCCAATGTGCTTATAAACGCAAATTTTAACTTTTAATCCTGCACACTAAAATAAATTGTTAGTACTACCAATTTAACTTTAAATACATTGTTATCATCAAAATCAAGCGAAGAGATACAAAACCAATTTTGTTCCAACACAACAAACTCTTCATTGTTCTGAAAGTCTAAGATTTCAAAAGTAGTAATTTGACTATCCTTGTTCTCTTTCATAACACGACATCCAGATAATCCCAAAACTTCAATTTGAAATTTCTTAAAGACTTCATGGGTGTAGATCAAAGACATTTGTTTCTCAAAAGGTGATGGAGTCTTAAGAATGGGTTGCTTGTTCCATGTATTAAAATCAGCTTGCCTTTCTGCCTCTTCTCTATCATGCAAAGCAACTTTATATTTTTCAACAAATTCTTTTAATGTAGTTTTCTTACAAACATACTTGTCAAAAAATGAATTGATGCTCTCTGATCTCTGAGTTGTAGACATCCCACCAAAAAATGTATCCTTCATGTAAACAGGAACCCAATGTTCGCATTCTTCATATAAAGACTGAAGCCCCTCATCCTCCAACAGCTGAAACTTTTCTACCATTTCTTGCCATTTATCTTCAAATTGCTTCTTTGACCAAGACCTATAAATACATGAGTTGAGATGCTTCTTGAAGTCTTCATTATTTCGTAACACATGACTAAGCTTCTCAGGCACCTTTCTTAGTATATGCCAAAGACAAAACCGATGTCTCGTATTTGGAAATACTTCTCTTATAGCCATTTTCATCGCTCTGTCTTGATCAATTATTATTGCATTTGGAGGATTTCCACCCATAGCTCTAAGCCATGTTTCCATCAACCATATGAAAGTATTTGAGGTTTCATCCGCTAGTAATGAACAACCAAGTAACGGTGACTGAAAGTGATTGTTCACACCAATAAAAGGAGCAAATGGCATTTTATACTTATTTATGATATATGTTGTATCAAATGAAATCACATCTCCAAACTCTTGATAATCCTCTCTACCTTTTGCATCCACCCAAAATACATTTTTCACACGATTTTCTTCATCCAAATCAATTGCATAAAAAAATCTTGGATTTTCTTCTTGCATAGCCATAAAATAGTCCAACATTGCATTTGCATCTCCTGATTCTAAAGATAGACGACGAGTTTTATCTAAATGATTCCTAACATCCTTCTCCAAGCAACCTAGGGATGACAATTTACTCATACCCAATGGGTACCCATAAAAAATACCCACGATGGGTAGGGTAAAAACCCACATTTTGGGTATGGGCATGGGTATGGGTAATTACCCATAAAATTGAGCGGGTATGGGTGCGGGTACAAGTACCTAAGGTACCCACCCCATATACCCATATAGTATATATATATATATATATATATATATATATATATATATATATATATATTTTTTAATTATATTATTATATTATTACACATTTTGAATAAAAAAATGTTTATTTATAACATAATGTAAATATGTCAATAGAGAAATGAACTTTATGATGATTTTACTAATAATTTTCATGAATCAACATTAAAATCTTTGAATTTTTTTAAATTCTATTAAAATGATATGATATTTTATAATTGATCAATTTATTTTTAATAAAAATGCGGGTAATGGGTACGGGTATGGGTACTTAGGTACCCATGGGTATGGGTACGGGGACAAAAATTGTCACCCACGCGGGTTTGGGGATAGGTACGGGTATTTTTTCAAATTGCGGGTATGGTGATAGGGACTATAGTACCCTACCCATACCCTACCCATTGTCATCCCTAAAGCAACCAACATTTTCATATCCACCATGTTGTTTGGCCATTGTTGCAAAAATTTTGGTTGTTCTCACTCCGGCATGTTGCAAAGTTTCAATATAGCTCTTTTGAGATTTATTGATTCGTCTATGGCAAGGAAAATAATGTGCATGTGCTGGAAAAAGCTCATGATTGTGCTCTTTAATGAAATCGTGAACAATCCATTTTCCATCAAACTTTCTTTTTATACGTAAGTAAACCTCACATTCCACCTTCAAACAAGGACGTGGGTTAACTGCAGAGGATTCTCGCTTTTTTCCATACATTGTGCAAGCATATTTTACATCAATAAATTCTCTAGAAATCCTTAACCGACGACTAGTTTTAATCGAAATCCCAAACCCAATACATTTTGCACAGTGAGCATAGAATGAATAAGCATTTTCTTGTGACTCAAACTCCATTCCAATGTATGGTTCTTGATTTCCATCAGCATTTGAATCACTAATATGTGAATCATCGTTGACATATGAATCAACAACATACTCTTTGTCTTCAATAATAAGTTCTCTACTCTCATCAACAACTTCCATTAATTCCTAACATTTCAAATAACATATACATATGTGAAAATAATGATTGTATGATTGGGAAGAATGAGACACTACACTAACTTATATGCTCATATAAGATGAAGTTCCTGTAACAAAGTTTAAAAATAGAGAAACAAAAAACCAGCAAGAACAACAATAAAACAAATATGTATGTTTTATAAAATTCTTCACAATGTTAACTTATTGAGTGGGTGCTATGGCTCCTTTTGTGGATGATGTAGCATTCAAACATGTGCAACAGTGTGTGGAAGAAGAAGGGAAGGAAAAAAAAGAAGTGGAGAATGTAGAAGAAAGAAGATGAAGGGTTCTAGTGAGAGAATGAGTGTGAAAAGGTCATGACTCATGAGTGAACCAAATAATAATAATAATAAATAAATAAAAGAAAAAACTTCCACAACCAGTAACTAATTAGTGTTTTAAAAAAGTGGTGATGTGGACCAATAGAAAGTAGTGTGTTAGAAAGAATGTGTTTGTGGGTGTGACAATAGCATTACTCATACATATAAAGATGCATGTACATTGTTTACATTATGGAACTATCAAATGTATCACAACATTGGTCATTAGGGATTATGTATTTTTTTTAATGGCAAATAATATATATATATATATATATATATATATATATATTATTATTATATACATAGCGAAATTTTCACGGAGCTCATTCTCAAGAAAAATTGCTTATGTGACGTTTAATTAGAGCTAAATTGAGTGTAAAAAAAATTATAGTTAAATTGCTTAGGTGACATTCAATTAAAGTTTCTATTTTTTTTGTATCTTCTCTAACAGATTATTATAAAAAAAAAAATTATTGGATATATACAACTAAACTAGATATTCTCTTTTTCTTTTTTTTTTATCAAATTTTTTTTTCCATTCAATTATAAATTCTTTCACATTTTCTTATTGTAGAAACTTTAATATTATATATTTTTTATATAAATTCTATTTTTTTGTAGAATCTTCGTTATTATTATTATTATTTTAGAAACTCTTTCTTTTTGCTGGGATTGAGATTTTTTTAGTTTAGAAACTATAATATTCTATTTTAATATTATTGCATAAGTAAATAAAATTCAATTAAAGCTTTTCTATTTTTTTTAGAAATTCAAATATTTTATTTTAATTATTAATATAAATTATAGTTTTAATGACGACAAATTTATTTAATCCATGATTAAATATTATATACTTAATATATAAAAACTAAGTAAACACTTTGATTTTGGATTTCTATAAAAAAAAATGAACACTTCGACTAAAATTTGATTGGATATGTATCTATTATCCAATCATGCAATTAAATGTTATATTTCTATATTGATTTGTTTTAAAATAAATTTAAATTATATTTCATATTTTTTTATGGGATCACTCATTTGACTATTAAAATTATACCTTAATTATTAAAATAGGAAACAAAGAGCACTTCTCACTACGTACTATTAAAATTATCTCTAAATTTTATCTAGCACGATGAAAAGTGATTCCCGTGATAAAAGGTGTTTGTAGATGATAGTGAGAAGAACTAAGTGCGAGAATTTTTTATTTTTTTTAACAAGAGTGCGAAAATTTTATTGATATTATTAAAAAATAATAAATAATTTACAACTATTTTTTGTTCATGAAGCAGCCATAGAGTCATGTAACAGACACATAAGACGCTTAGAATGAGAGAGAGTGTCAGTGGTATAGAATGAAAAATGGGTAGCATTCCTCACCCCATTATTAAAAAAATACATTGAATAATGAAAATTTGAATTTTAATACATATCCATACTTTTATATTTTATAATGGGATCACTTATTTAAAATTTTATCTAGCACGATAAAAATGATTCCCAAGATGAAAAGTTAATATATGTGATAGTGAGAACCGAGCACGAAAATTTTATTAATATTCATTAGAAAATAATATATATATATATATATATATATATATATATATATATATATATATATATATATATATATATATATATATATATATATAGAGAGAGAGAGAGAGAGAGAGAGAGAGAGAGAGAGAATCTCTTAATGGGAAACGGAAAACACTTCTCACTCTACTATTAAAAATAGATATTACGGATTAAAATTTGAATTCAGACTAAGAGAGTTTTTTCTTATTTTGTGTTTGTCGCACTTTCACTATATTACATCCAACTGAAAAAAATCTATGGGAATTGAAATTTAAAATAAATTAATATAATTTTAATATTTTATAATCAATGGATTTCTTTTTTATAATTTCAATTTTAAACTTTCTATAAACATTCGTTCAAACCTTTTTCGGGATGCTAATTTATCAATGTAAGTGGAGATTCATACATAGATTTTTTTCATTTGACGCTCACGTGAAAATTGCTTCATTGTGGTACAATGACAAAAAAAAAAGGGTTGAGAATAGGGACATGGTCAAAGTATCTTAATATTTATTTAAAATTTTGTTGATGAAGTTCCTATAGAGACGTGAAAAGGAGGGAGTCAAATAGAATATCATATTGTTGTTGAACGGGGAATGAAGGAGTATTTTCCGCCACTCTATGCCCCTGTAATATCCTTAAACATATATGGTATTTTCATACTCAAATAAATTATACAAAATCAATCTCATAAATAATTGAAAGAAAAATATAGACAACATTCAAAATAATATAAACTGAAAAGTGACGTATATAGACAACCTTCCAAAGAAAAAAAACATAAGCAAATAAATATTATTAGAAAATGAAAATTATTCTGTTCGAGAGATGTAGAAATAATGAGAGAGAGAGAGAGAGATAGAATCTCTTACGGATGTAGAATGAGAAACGTATAACACTTTTGACCTCACTATTAAAAATGCAGTTAGACTAATTAAATTTTCATTTGAGAATGAAGTTTATAATCATTTTATATTTAAAAGGTCAATATATAGTCACGGATAGGAAGATGAGAGAAATAATATATCTCTTAATAGTGTAAAACGGGAAGCGAAATAATATTCGTCATCTCACTTTATCTTATAACATTGTTAAACATATATCATGCAAAATATATCTCAATCTTATCTTAGTATTTTTAATTAAATATTACACAAATAATATATTAAAATAAACATATAAATAATATTTTTAAAAAAATTATCCGGTGCCGGCACGGGCTAACATACTAGTATATGTATAAAAGAGAAAATTTAGAATATAAATAAATATCAGTAATACATCCCCCGCGCCAACCGCTAACAATCTCAAAAAAAAAAAAAAAAAAACTTAGGAATTATGTACCTGCTCAGCCCTCTCTCTTTGGTCTCCTTAATCCTAATAGACGACTTAGTAAAATACTAGCTAACATGGTCGTACTGGACATCCCTTCTTTAGAAATGTATATATGTGATCCACTTTTCTTTTTTTTACTGTAATATATGTGATCCACATGATAAAACTAATTAACTATATATTATTATATCGCAAGAGACATCATATATATACATGCATGTTGATTTGGCCAAAGTCTGCGAAGGCTTTATAACACATAAGTTAGTTGATTTATTTTAAGAGTGAAAACACTTTTTATCCCATACAAAAATTTTGACGGGTCAATTTTGTATATAGAAAATGTAATAAATTAATATTAAAAAAAATTTATAATTAGAGATGGACAAGAAAATAAGTGGGTAATTTATAATTAATGCAAGCTGGTTGTAGAAAATTTTAACAAGAAAATTTTAATCCAACCCAATATGATAGTAAGAATAATATCTAATCATCTTTTATAAAGGATTGTAGAAAATTTATCCTATTATTTGTTCGAAAATTGGACTAAACAAATATAACTCTAATCACACCAATTAACAGTATTTTATTTATTACAAATTTATCATTTTTATATTCTATCCTACTTAAAATTAAAGTGCATTGTTATTTCTTGCATAGTTATTATTCAATTTTGCATTTCTCTTTTCTATTCATTTTGTAAAATTTTCCTTTATCTTTTGCTAAATAAAACAAAAATCAAAACCTCTTGAAATATTGGTTCTTGAGGTGTCACATCTCAAATTTTCCTATGAGATGTGAGGGGAATTGGCAAACCACAGTCTAGAGTTTCTTGGATTTACTTTGAAGGGATGATTATTTTACTCTCTTTTTATTTATTTTTGTCACTTTTAGGGTAAGGTTTACTAGCCCTCTTTATGTCCATTCTTTTCCTTTTTTTTTTAATATATTTTTTATGAACTATCGATATATATATATATATATATATATATATATATATATATATATATATATATATATATATATATATATATATGATGCGAGTGTTTAGAAGTATCAACTTTATTAAAATGTTTATTCAATTTTTGATGTCTAAATATTCGTAACTTATATCTAAAAAAATAACCTCTTAAATTATTTGTATATAGTACCTTTGTCTTTGAATATAATTTTTTTTATTGAATAGTCTAATTTAAATGAACGGTCCTATTGTGAATTTTATAGTAAAAATTGTTTCTTTAGAAGATAGTCTAAAGCAATAAACAAGAAAAAAAAAATCAGAAAACCAACCAAGACTATTTTTTTTTATTTATACATCAACACTAAAAGTTAAACGTAGCTACTATGCCCTGTAATTTATTCCAACGATGATGAGAATATTATGTTACAAGTGGAGCAACTAACCACCTTTGTTTGGTCATGTGGAAAAAATATTCATTTACAAAATTTTGTTACCCTCAATTGGCACTAGTCTTTTTGATTAAGTCTTCTTTACCAAATTTTAATTTCATGTAAAAAATCCCTATAAATACAGCACAAGAGCCCTAACATTTTCATCAAACACCAAACATACCATTTAGACTTTTTGCAATAGTAAAAAGAAATATGAGTTCATTTTCTCTATTTTGTGTCTTGGGCTTATTCCTTATTATCAGTCATATTGCACTTGCACTTGCACAAGACTCACCAACAGACTATGTGAATGCACACAACGTAGCAAGATCCGAGGTTGGTGTTCCAAATATAATTTGGGACGACACCGTAGCTGTTTTTGCACAAAACTATGCTAATCAACGTAAGGATTGTCAACTGGTTCACTCCAGTGGTAATCATGGAGGCTATGGAGAGAATATTGCTATGAGCACTGGCGACTTTAGTGGCACGGGCGCCGTGGAGATGTGGATTGATGAGAAAGCCAACTATGATCATGGTAGTAACTCATGTGTTGATGGTGAAATGTGTGGCCATTATACTCAGGTGGTTTGGAAAAATTCAATTCGTGTTGGATGTGCCAAAGTGAGATGTGACAATGGAGGAACATTCATTACTTGCAACTATGATCCCCCTGGCAACTGGATAGGCGAAAGCCCATACTAAGTGTGCGATTAATAATTAAGTATGCTCTATCATAGTTTGGCTATATATAGTAGCCTTATAAAGAATAAATAAGACTATGAAAAATGATATATATAATTATCAATGTTTTTAAATTATAAAATAATGGGTTTTTCTATCGTGTGTAAATTTATGCATATTAAAAAGTTCAAAATAATAAGTTTGTATTGAAACTTGTGCATTTTATATTAAATATATTACTTTTTAATAAATAATTGTTGATTTGTCAAAATAAATAAATAAATATTATCTTTCAATAAATTAAAAATTACTACTTTTGATTTTTTGACATGTTCAATATTACATTACAATTCCTAAAATAATATTCATGTACGTTGATCATATATAAACTTGCAAACTAGCTAATAGTATGAAGTTCCTTGTGTTTTGATGTTCTCCCCCACCCCTCCCTTTCTCGCTTGGGATTTTGGATAAATAAATAATAAATCATTGGTAATAGTATGCGGGAAGTTCCTTGCGTTCTCCATAATACGCTATTTGTTGATTAGCTTATTTTTGAGCTGGTAAAAATAGTTTATGCAAATAAATATAATTGTATGTTAATTTATAAATTTTTATTGACAAAAATTGTCTTTTTATAAATTATTTTCTCATAAATTACCTTATAAAACTTATAATAATAATAATAATAATAATAATAATAATAATAATAATAATAATAATAAAAGCTTATTTATTTACTTAAATTATTTCGTATAAATTCCAAAATGAATCCATTCAAACAGATCTTAACTAGTTTTACTTTTTGTCTTTTTCTCTTGTCTTATTTAACTTTGCTACCATAATATTTCCATTTGTTTTAGGAGATATTTCATTTTCGCTCAATAGTCCATAATGAATAAAAGGAATACAAAATAAATTGAATGTAAAACAATTAATATTTGAACAATTTTGCATAAAAGTAAGTGGACCAATTTATTCGAAAAGGTCTAAATATATGCAAATGGTTAATTTATATGTAAAGATGCAAATCAAAGTTTCCATGGTCAAAGATGCAATTTTATTTTTGAAAAGAATAATCTTACCAATTACTATCAAATTGCCATGTTTAAAAACCTGTATAAATACATCACTAGAGCCCCCAACATCTTTCATCAAACACCTATAATACCATTTAACATCCTGAAATTAATTACCACTAGAACATCAAAATGGGTGTGCATTTTCTCCATTATATGTCGTGGGCTTAATACTCATTATTATGGGTAGTTACCATGTTGCACAAGCCCAAGACACACCTGCAGATTATGTGAACGCTCACAACGTAGCAAGGTTATTGATTGATCCAAGTGTTCATATTCCAAATATTGTTTGGGACAACAATGTTGCCGCTTATGCACAAAATTATGCTAATCAACGTAAGGATTGTCAACTGATCCACTCCGGTGGGGGCCGTTACGGAGAAAACATCGCGTATAGTACCAGAGAAATGAGTGGCACGGAAGCAGTGAAGTTGTGGGTGGATGAGAAACCTTATTATGATCACTATTCTAACAAGGCTTAAATATCATTTTGGTCCCTGTATGTTCCAAGTTTTTTGGTTTTAGTCCCTGTAAGTTTTTTTTTTTAAATTAGTCCCTGAATGTCTTAATTTTGTTTGTTTTGATCCCTACCGTCCATTTCCGTTCCAAAAACGCTGATGTGGCAAACGTTCGTACACGTGGCCTAGGTTAGTAGGATTAGTGAATGCTGAATCACTCACATTCAAACAGTAAACCACAAAACATTTTTGGTTTTAGTCCCTATCAATTAGGTTTTCAAATAGAAACTATCCAAAAAGGAAATTGAAACGCAGCTGAGAGAAGAGAGAAATCCACGCCGGCGACGACAAAACGACGGCGACCTAACCTCCATTTTTCCACCATCTTCACCAAATCAATCAGAAATCGAACCATTTTGACGAACCCGACCCGAGAAAGAATCAGTGAAGGTTATCAACGAACCGACGGCGAGGATTAAAGGTTGAAGCTTATCAACGTTCGAGATTTCTTTGTGGGAACCAGACACGAATCACTGCTTTTCAGGTAAAGTATATTCCTTTTCTTTGTCATTTTGTCATTTTATGGTTGTTGAGAAGTAAATGAAGTCTATTTACTTGATTCCTTTCATTGTTTCTGTCAACACACGTGAATTTGGGGACCATTATACATGTGAGATTACTATATAACCCTGAATATTCAACTGTATAACACTGAATACACAATGAATGGTAGTAAACAATTAGGTTTAATTGGTTATGACTGTTTGGACACTGAATACACAATGAATGGTAGTAAACAATTAGGTTTAATTGGTAATGACTGTTTGGTAGGGTTTAAACAACAAATAGGTGACTGACAACTGTTAAAATTATGCATTAATTTACAGGATGAGTTTCAAAGTGAAATTTCACTATGGGGGTCAATTTGTTAGGGACTGTTTGTTGTATTACCAAGGGGGTCAAGAATATGACAAAGATGACATTGACCCTGACAGATGGAGTTTGTTTGAAATTAAGGGTATATTGAAAGAGGATTGTCATGTTGAAGACAAATTTAGGATATGGTGGTATAGGAACTCTGATAATAGGTACATAAGTATAGTTGATGACAATGATGCATATGAAGTGGCTAAGTATGCATCTGAAATGAACACTCAAGTAGAAATATTTGTGGACCATTCTTGCAAAGGCATAGTTGCCACTAAACCAACCCCTATCCCTGATCCTATTCTTGGCCTTAACCCTTCAACAAGGCAACAAAATGTTGATGACACAACTGTTAATGATGGAAATGATGATGAAGGAGGGGTTGAACATGACAGTGAAGATAGTAGTTATTATGGAAGTGATAGTAGTGAAGATGAAGCTGCTGGTATAAACTTTGATGATAGTGAGGAAGAGAGAGATCTTGGGTTGGATGATGGTTTTGGTACAGAGGTAGAGGAACAGCCTATTCCTCTACAAATATGTGATGTGGGTTGTTCCAAAAAAACTAGGACAAAAACTAGAGCAAATACGAAGACACCAAAGAAACCCAATGTGAGTGACAATAATGAAGATGAAGCTGAGGATGATGATATTGTCATGGAAAAAAAATATGATAGTGAGGAGCTTAATAGTAGTGACCCTGATGTTTCAGATGGTGAGAAGGCACCAAAGTATGACAAGTTTAAGATGGAGGAGTTAAACAAAAATTATGTATTTAAAGTGAGACTTAAGTTTGCATCACTTGAGGAGTTTAAGACTGCAATTAGAGATTTGACAATAATGAACCAAAGACAAAACAAATATTTGAAAAATGACAAACTAAGGGTAAGGATAGGCTGCAAGGGCAATTGTGGTTTTTTGGCTTTTGCAATTAAAGTGGGCAATAAACAAACATTTAGGATAAAGTCATACTCTGGTCCACACACGTGTGCTAGGGTTACAAACAACAAAACTGCTAACTCTAAATGGATTTCTAAGGCTGTGGCAAAGAGGATGACAACTAGTGATAATGTGAAGCTTCGTGAGATTGTGCATGAGATCAAATCCAGTTACTCTGTGGGGATAACAATGAACAGGGCATGGAGGGCAAGAAAAATTGCAAAGGAAATTGTTGATGGTGATGCTGCAAAACAGTATAGTTTGTTGTGGAGATACTCTTAGGAATTGAGGAGGGTTAATAAGGGAAACACTTGTAAGATCAATGTTAACATGATTGGATCTACAATTGTGCCAAGGTTTGGTGTTTTTTATTTTTGCCTGGATGGAATTAAGAAAGGGTTTATAACAGCTTGTAGACCCTTTATAGGAGTTGATGGATACCATTTGAAGACAAAATATGGAGGAACACTGCTAATTGCAGTTGGAAGGGATCCAAATGATCAATATTTCCCCTTAACTTTTGGTGTATGTGAAACTGAAACAAAAGAGTCTTGGAGGTGGTTTCTGACTTTGCTGATGGAGGACATAGGTCAAGAGAATAGATGGGTTTTTATATCTGACCAACAAAAGGTATGAATATTTAATTATAATTGTAACTATAATTAGTGGTTTTTTGTTATTTGTTTCAGTTATTAGATGCAGAGATTGATGGTTTTTTGGTATGAATATTTAATTATGATTTGTTTGATTTATATGCAGGGATTGATGCAAGTATTTGAAGAAATGTTTGAAAGCCTTGAGCACAGGCTTTGTCTGAGGCATTTATATGCCAATTTCAAAAAGAAATTTGGTGGTGGGACACGTATTAGAGACCTCATGATGGGTGCTGCAAAGGCAACATATTATCAAGCATGGGAGGCTAAGATGACAGTGTTGAAAGCAATTAACTTAAAGGCTTGGGAGTGGCTAGTGAAAAACCCAAGAAACCTATGGTGTAAGCATGCTTTCTCTTTCCATCCTAAATGTGATGTACTCATGAACAATTTGTCTGAGGCTTTTAATGCTACCATCTTATTAGCTAGGGATAAACCTATTCTAACCATGTGTGAATGGATTAGAAAATATTTGATGAATAGGAATGCTAGTTTAAGACAAAAGGTTCTTAAGTGGGATCAAAAAATCTGTCCAAAACCAAAGTTTAGGTTAGACAAAGAAATTGAACTAGTAGGTAATTGTGAGGCACACTAGTCTGGTGATGACATTTTTCAAGTTGAGCATTTACACAACAAGTCTAGCTATATTTTTGATATATCAAAGAGGACTTGTAGTTGTAATTTTTGGGATTTGATTGGAATCCCTTGTAGACATGCAGTAGCTGCATTAGGGTATAGGTCACAAAAGTCTGAAGATTTTGTGCGTGATTATTATTCCATAGAAACATACAAGGCATGCTATAGTTATCCTGTGAGTCCTATAAATGGCCAAGACATGTGGCCTAAACCTAATGTTGAGGTTGAGGAGATTTTACCTCTAGCTTACAAAAAAGGGCCTGGAAGGCCTAAGAAGTTAAGGAGGAGGGATCCTGTGGAGGATGTTAACAAAATGAGGACAAAATCAACTTATCAATGTACAAGATGTGGTGGTGAAGGTCACAAGATTACTACTTGCAAAGCTCTTGAGGCTAACCCGGAGGCACAAAAGAGACAGGTATATAGTTTGTGTTATTTCAATTATGTATGCTAGTATTTCAATAATGGTTTGACTGACTGCCTCTGTAACATTGACCGACTGCCTCTGTAACACCTAATGCAGAAAAAACCCAAGAAAAATCCACCTGCAGTTGGGCCTCAGGCTGCACCTGCTCAACAAGGTGAGCCTGCACCTACACCTGCTCCTCAAGCTGAGCCTGAGCCTGCACTTGCTCCACCATCTGAGCCTGAGCCTGCAATTAATGATGAAGATGATGCAGCAATTAATGCTTGCTGCAGCATTTGAAGCAACTCAATCTCAACCAACTTTTGCTTCTAAACTTGTTATTGCTTCTAAGAAGGTAACTCATTGTAAGACTGACTGACTGACTGTTATTGCTTCTAATTGAAGTTTAATTAATCCATTGCACTTATTTTATGTAATTTAGTCAAGTGCTGCCACTAAACCTTTTGCAACTGCAAAGGCATCTGCAAGCAAGCATGTGAGTGCTTCAGCTGCTGCACCTGCTGACAATCAATCTTGTGCAACTGCTGCACCTGTTGTAAGTGTTATACCTGCTGACAATCAATATTGTTGTAACTGCTGCACCTGTTTTTAGTAACTCTATATTTAATTGCAGACAAATAAGGGAAAAAGGAAGGATAATGCTTGTGTTGATAAAACCACTGTGACTGCACCTGGTCAATCAAAACCTGTGATGAAGAAACCAAAGACTACACATCCAATCTACTTCAAAAATCCATTAACAAAGGGCCAATCTACTCAACCTTTTAAGAAGCCTGGATCATCAAACCCAGAAATTAAGAAAAAAGGGCCAAAACCCCTTAAGAAGCTTGATTTCACCAAGTTGAGAAGGAGTGGTAGGACAACATACTTTGGACCACAACCAAAGCTTGGCGCACCAGGGACATTGCCAGAGAAGCCAATTGACATTGATGAGGCTGTAGATGGAGATGGTGAATTGACTCAAGAGTTAAATGATCCAAAAGTTGGAAAATGTTTGAACAAATTAAGGAAAATGAAATGATTATGTAATATGTTTCTTTTAGGTTGAACAATTGTACCATTTTCAGCTTATTTTGGTTATGAATGTAGTACTTGAATGCTTATAACTATTAGCCTTGTTTTGTATTAAGTATGTAGCACTGAGATGCTTAGAAGCCAATTAGCTATTATTTTGGTTAAACAATGTAGCACTGAGATGCTTGTCACAAATTTGTCTTTTGTATGCACTGAGATGCTTATTTTGGTTACAATGGAATGCAATTATTTTGGTTACAATGTTTATGACCAATTAGTTTTGATATTTTGATATGTTTTGATATGCAATTTATTTTGCACTGATATGCAATTATACAGGTAATGTAACATATCAATTCCATATCTACACTGATATGCTTCTTTATGAAATTTTGGCACTGATAAGGCCTATAGATGTGGCACTGATATGCACATAATACCAACTGTACCATGTTCTAATATGCTTATTTTTGCTTAACTTTGGCATATTATGCACAACTACATTATAATGATTCTAAACAAACATCAACTAAAACAAACACAATGAATTAATTTCATCTCAAAGAAACATTTTTCATTCATTTTCAGCTCATTACATCATTTGTTACAATGGATTCAAAATGCTCAAAATAAACCTAAACCTACTAGTTCATCATATTCAACAACCTTACATTAATCAACCTACAACCTTAACATATGCAAAGAACATAATCCAAGATGCAAAGAGCACAATCTTATAGAAGTTTGATGTTTTCCTTTCATTATACAATTTGATCTTCATCTTGTCCAATTTTTTGCATTGAAGGCTGTCAATAATAGTAGTGATGTCCTTCCCAAGTTCTGCACAGTTGCAGTCACACACAATTTTTTCGTTCAATGTTCCTCTGTCATTGGAATTCATCAATCTATTACTAGATTCATGGGTACTGGGACGCACATATGGAGGTTGACCTTCAATCAGATCATCCCAAATAAACAACCCACAACCCTACATATATATGAATTCAAATGAACAAAATTAGGACCACAAGATTCCAATCATTAATTTCAAAATGAAATCAGAAATCAAAAGAAACATTATGGACTGAAACTTACCCCCACTCTTGTACATTTCCAATATCTTCTCTTTGGGTTATCATCTGAATTTGAGAGATGCAGTTTCATTGGAATTTTGCAACCACAACGAGGAAGTTCAAATGGCACTCCGTGGGCAACAAAGGAAGATGATGACATGTTGCAGAAAATTGGTGGAAGAAGAAATTTCGGATGAAGAAGATGAATGAAGAGAAGAGAAGAAATTAGGGTGGAATTTGGGAATTTCTGAGGAAGAGAAGAGGAAGATGAAAGTGGGTTAAGTTTTTTTGGTTTTGGTCCTTATGTGAGTGATTCAGCATTCACTAATCCTACTAACCTAGGCCACGTGTACGAACGTTTGCCACATCAGCGTTTTTGGAACGGAAATGGACGGCAGGGATCAAAACAAACAAAATTAAGACATTCAGGGACTAATTTAAAAAAAAACTTACAGAGACTAAAACCAAAAAACTTGGAACATACAGGGACCGAAATGATATTTAAGCCTTCTAACAAATGTGTTGGTGGTGAATGCCTACATTATACTCAGGTGGTTTGGGAAAAATCACTACGAGTTGGATTGGATGTGCCAAAGTGAAATGTGACAATGGAGGCACATTCATTACTTGCAATTATTATCCCCCTGCCAATATTATTGGCCAATTACCCTACTAAGTGTGCTTGAAAACTAATTATATTATATCATCGATTGTAATACTATGTCTATGGTGCATGAGTTATTGTTTGGATGGACATGTCTACAAAATCAAAATGTGGTCTTTTTTTTTTGGTTTTCTTAAGCACTAGTGATCATTTTCTTTATATTAATCGGCCCCGTCTACCGTGAGAGACCTTAATAGGTCTCTTACGGTGAGAGACTTATTTTTTATTTTTTATTTTTTTACAGCTTGTTTTTGGGCCTTTGATTTAAAAGTGGTGCATAATATTATCATGCACTAGAAGCATCGTATTATATTCTCACGCACAGGAAACCAATTCCAACCTCAAATCCTTTTGCGATCAGAAACCTTTTCTTTAGAAAAACAATTGGAAACTCACTTTCCAATTCATTATCAGTAACAACCATTTTTCCATCATCAAACCCAAAGGGGCCAAAAACCACTTTCAACGAGAAACCAAATTTTCTCCTCTAATACCATTCACGAATCAGAAACAAAAATCCAACAAAAATCAATTCTTTCAACCACCCACATCTGAACCGAAAACAAAGAAAATAATTCTCAAGCCGAAATCGAAACAGAGAAACCAATTTGAATCGGAACCAGAAAATAGAGAAGGTAGAAAAATATTTTTTCTCCGAAACTTAAAAGTTAGATTTAGAGTTTTTTAAGTATTTTTTCAGAAAACTAAGTTCGAAATCGAAATCTAAAGTGAAAAAGGTTTTAGAAAAAGGTTTCATTTTTATTTAAAAAAAAAGGTTTTTACTCCGGTGGTGCCACCGCCGTGATGGCCGCTGCACCACCACCGGAGGACTCATCGGTTTCTGCAAAGTGGAAGAACATATGAATGTTCTTATGGCACCAGAGAGAGAGAATGGTGAGAGGAGAGAAAAGAGTGGAAAATGAATGTTTTGGTCTGAAAATATAATACGATACAGATAGCGCATCATAATATCATGTCTCACTTTTGAATCAAAGGTCCAAAAGTAAGTTGCAAAAAAAAAAGAAAAAGAAGCAAGTCTCTCACCGTAGGAGACCTATTAAGGTCTCTCACGGTAGACGGGGCCATATTAATCAATATCAAACTATAAAAGTTGAAGTCGCAAATTATATATTTTCTTAAAAATTCACCCGTGGCTAAGTACCGAAATTTTTGTAGTGTTGGTGTCCTTGATATATTTTTATCATAAACCATTGATTTTTAAGAAAAAATGTCTTAATAATCTAGAATTAAATGGGATGTAAATATAACATTATCATTATCTGTTGTCATTATTTTTTATATTCAACATGATCATTATTTTAATCAGAATTAAAACTTGATTAATTTTTCTCAAATTAATAATTTATTTGTACATAGTTCATTAACTACTTTAACTTAATTATTTTTTGTGGTATCATGTAATTAATGAGAATTCAGTTTCGGAGAGAAGCCAATTTTTTCTTGTCATGGATCCATGTCACTGGTCATTCTTGCATACACTATCTCTACCTATGTAAGTGTCATTTGCAATAAAAATAAGGTTTTGGTACTGAAAAATAAATAAATAATAATAATAATAATAATAATAATAATAATAATAATAATAATAATAATAATAATAACAATATGTGGATGACAAATATAATGTTACATTAAAATTTACTAAAAATAGTAAAGTCTATCTTCATACCAATTATATTAGACAACCCCCTAAAAGTAATCTTATATATTAATTAGTCCTAAATTATGAGTAAAAATTAGTCAAATGATAATTTAAGAAGTTTTATAATTTTGAGATTGAGGGATAAGTGTTACTTCAAGTTATTAAAATATTTACTAGTTTTTCCTTTCAAATATATCATTAATTTGAATGAATACCATTTATTTAATTAAAATATCATTAATTTTTCTGATAAGCTAAAAAAAAGATATTCATATACTACTAAGGTGAGAAATTCTTGCATAGTCTCCCCCTTAACACTTAATCCTTAGGCTCAACCAACCAAAATTTGACACATCATTTAATTAGAAATACATGGAATTTATATGAATATATAAAAGGAAGGATTTCATTCGAATTAAATGTGATTGATATCCATAAATGCAAATCATTGACTTCTTTTTTTTAGAAAATCATTGACATTTATTAGCACCTAATATATTCATATAATATTCCCTCTTTTTGTTGCCAATCGAATGAGTATTTCATGTTCATGTTATTTCTTTTAATACAATTACTTTTTTAAATTTATTTTCAGATTTCTTATAATATTTTATTATATTGGTAATTTATATATGTAAATTATTTAAAGTTGATCAATTTTTTTCTTTTGAAAAAAGTTTTGCACGAAAATATTATATTAATTTTAATTTTAAAATTAATTCAATATAAAACAATAATAGTAATTTAAATTCGAAAATAATTATTTATTTGAATTAATTGAATTTAAAATAATAATAGTAATTTAATTTGAATATGAAAATTTGAAGTTTTGTGGTAAGAAACATTTGTACATGATTTTATAAAAAAAAATAAAAAATACATGTGTACATGCACATTAATTTAAACCTATAAAATAAGGCTGTATTTATGGATATCAATCACATTTAATTCGAATGAAATCCTTCATTTTATATATTCATATAAATTCCATGTATTTCTAATTAAATGATGTGTCAAATTTTGGTTGGTTGAGCCTAAGGATTAAGTGTTAAGGGAGAGACTATGCAAGTATTTCTCCTGAAAACAAATAGACCAAAGTACTAATGTTTCAATTGCAAAGTTCATAAAAAAAATGTTTCAATTGCAAATAAAGAAAAAGTCTTAATGTTTCCTTAAAAATAAAAATAAAAAATAATTCTTTTATTTTATTTTAAGAAATCCCTTTAAATACTGTACATCACTAAAGCAACAACATTTATCATCAAACACTTATATGTACACCAATTAGCTATAGCATTCTGAAAGTATTACTAAGAACCAAATGGATTCATTTTTTGTATTGTGTTTCTTTGGATTAATACTCATTGTTGCACATGCTCAAGACTCACCAAGAGACTATGTGAATGCTCACAATGAAGCAAGATCAAAGATTTTTCTTTTCAACCTTCCAAAACTTGTTTGGGACAACAACATTGCTGATTTTGCACAAAACTATGCAAATCAACGCAAGGATTGTAAACCGATCCCCTCCGGTGGCCATTACGGAGAAAATCTCGCGGTGAGAGCCGGCAAAATGAGTGGCACAGATGCAGTGAAGTTATGGGTGGATGAAGAACCTCACTATAATCATTATCTTAACTCATGTGATGGTGGTCATGAATGTCATCATTATACTCAGGTGATTTGGAAAGATTCAAGACGTGTTGGATGTGGCAAAGTTAGATGTGATAATGGGGGAACATTCATTACATGCAATTATGATCCTCCAGGTAACATTGCTGGCCAATCACCATACTAAGTGGTATCATCACTTTTGTTCTTAATGTTATTAAATTTTACAATAAGGTTATTGTGAGTTCATCATATGTAATAACTTGTAAACTAATCTCGTTAGATGTGATAATTGAGTTCATCATATTATTATCTCTTTCGTAATCAATTCTTATTCTTGCTCAGGCATAACATTAAATTAATTATATTTAGCGCACACACGTAAACTAAAAAGTAAAAGATAAAATAACTTATTATTAGATAATGTGATTAAATTATTTAACGTTTAATATTTCATATTTATGTGTGCATGTACAGATTTTTTTTAATTTAGAATTATATGTTCATCTAAGACTTGCACCTCTTTCATTCATACCTGTACTTTTTAAAATCTTGTCAAATAATCAACAAACTAATTCATACATTTTGAGACATTGTGTGAAGTATTTCAAGATTTACCATAAAGTTCAATGTGATGTTGTGTTGTGTGTTCATTTCATTTGTGGCTGTGGGTTATACTGTGTGCGTATGACTTTTTTGGTCCTGTCTCCATTATTGTACGTCTATTGTCCTTTGAGTTGAATACAACTTTTGATAGATCTGCAATTGTTCACATTACCATGTCGACAACTTTCAAAAATTTGAAGCTTTTTGTAAAAAAAAAAAAAAAAAAAATTATATGAAGTATTGATCCTGTAAAATATCAACTCGTAGCTTTTGTTTGGGAGTTGATTTAGGTAAGGGAGAATAGAACTTTTTTTTCTTTTTAAAATTATAGTGAATTTTCAATTTAGGAAGTATCGAGTAATTAAGGATAAACAATTTGCTATCTCTCCTTATCTTTTATATGATTGTTATTAATTATTAGAAATTCATGCCATAAGAGTATGATCCAATCATTCTCACATTAGTCATCATTATAAAAAACATAGGGAGTTTCTACGGTACATTCGAATAATTTGAATGTGACGATACATTAGATCATTAAATTCATAAATGAATGATTATTTATATGAATTAAAAAACTATTAGCCGATTATTGTGTATTTAAGAGATAATTATACTCTCACAAGAAAAAACACAATTTCATTGTTTATAAGCCTTACACAATTTTCTTTAACATTTTTTCATAAAAAAAATTCAATATTAACTATTATGAAGAATAAAAATTCAAAAAAAAAATCAAATTTTATATTTTTGACAATTTTAATAAATGATATTTGATTATTATAATTGTTTTAATGAGAGGAAAAATAATTTCTTTAAAAAAATATTTCTATAAATTTAATGACCCAATGTACCACTACATTAAAAATTATCATATGTACCATAGAATTTTTCTAAAAAAACATGCATGGTCAAACATTTTGTTCAAGGACTACATAAACTTATGTAGATTAATGTTGGACCACAAACAGACGGATGGCTCAGCAGACTACAGCCCACCCCAAAAATAAAAATTATTTGGATACACAATTTTTTTTTAACAATTTATTCTCTTTTAATTAGTATTATTTATTTTGGATTATATCATTATCTTTTAGTATATATGTTATATAATAAAAATATAACCTCTTTATTTTTATTTTTTTTAAATCACAAAAATATAATATTTTTATGATTAATTTTGTGCAAATATTAGTTCAAAAATATAACATTTTTATGACTAATTCAAGTATAACTCCAGTCAAGATTAAAGGAAATGAATAAAAAAAAATTATTGATCGTGATTCATGCTTCAAATACCAAAATTATGCACCAGAGATTTCAAGAATTTTTAAACTAAGTTATGTAAATTGTTAATATAGGTGGCATTCTCTAATGACAAAAGCTTATTATATAAGAGACATGATTTTATTTATTTATTTATTTAGCACTTGCTAAGAAGAAGGAGAATTGATAGGTTGCTATATGGAGCTTTGAGTTTGATTGTAAACTAGGTGATGAGATATAATCAAAAATATGAATTAAAATTAAAATGAGTGATATTTTCTTTTTGATGTGAGTGATTTAATTCTCTAGTCGATCGTGCATCTTATTTTAACAAAACATGATCTAGCATTTTATTTATCATCTATTGATCGAGATTAATTATTCTCATTTCTCATAATAACTTAATGTTTTCACTGGACTTTCTATATATATATATATATATAAAAACAAATTGTTTTCATTAAAATATTTTAGCGAAATAATTTTTATTTCAAAAGTCACGGTTTTGTTGAATTTTAGCCCACACATAACAAAAATTGTGGCTTCCAACATGCAAAGAAGAAGCTAGTTATTTGACAAGTTTTAGCTCACAGCTTGTTTAAAATTTGTATTAGTTAAACAATGGTATGGTGGAAAAGATTAACAACACTCATCGTAGCAGAGGATCCAAATATTAACAAATCATAATAGAAAAGTCATCAAACAAGCATCAAAGCTAAACAATGGTATGGTGGAAAAGTATTAAGGAGAATCGGGTTCGGTCTTTCTTATTTTTCAAAACCCTCGCCTAATCACAAAAAGTATTAAACTAAAATTCATAATAAATTAGGTTAATTAACCTATTTAAATAGGAGGAAAAAAATTGATCACAAATCAATATTTACAAAAAAAACAAAAAAGTAATGAATATACAAGCTTGACAATAAAATTTTCTTATTAATATATTTAACTAGTGCTTAGAAAATATTGTTCAACATTTCTACCGTGAAGTTAATAATGTGCGGATGCTCTAGCCAACTATGACCGTGAGATGACATATGAATTTTTTCTTTTTTTTTATGATTTTCCAAGTGTGTTTTAAGGATTGTTAGTAGATTTTATGAAAATTGATACACTTTATTTAATTCTATTTTAGTTTTTTTTTTTTTTAAATTCGGTCCTCTTTATAAAAGAATAAAAAAATTAAAAAAAAAAAACAGCCACGCTTGTTATCAGCTACTCGAAATCGATAATGACGTAAAATATCTAATTAAGAAAACTGATGAGTTCCAAATCAAATTATCTTCCTCATATACCTAGTAGATAATTAGATCAGTATTGCTTTAATTTCTTGTACTTGGAAGTCATAGAGAGTGGGTAAGAAGTTTTGAATTTATACACATGAAGATGCATGTACATTGTTTGAATTGAACTATCAAATACATCACAAACATTATAGCTATTGTGCCTATTCAGCACTCTGTCTCTAGTCTCCTTAAATCCTAATAGACTTTTATATATATATATATATATATATATATATATTTATGGTGGACCAATCACAAATAACATTATAACAAATACGAATTTTACAAAATTCACCGTTGGATTGAAAGTTTATATCATATAGATCATCTATAGAAAAATTTAGAAAAATTAAAAATCATTTGATATGTTATTGAGACACATCAAGATTAACGGTTGTTAAATAACATAAATTTTGATGGGTCTCAATAAAATATCAAATGATTTTTAAAAAAATTAAAAAAATTAATGGATGATCTATACGATATAAACTTTCAATCCAACAGTAAATTTTGTAAAATTCATATTCAGTATATCACTTGTCCACGGTGAACCATTTGTGAAGGTGGTCCACCATAGCATTAGCCATATATATAAATTAATCCTAAGACGACTTCGTCAATACTAGCTAACATGGTACTGAACATCCCTTCCTTATAGGGATGGCAATGGGTGCCCACGGGTGCGGGTTTGATACTCCCCAAACCCACACCCATAATTTCGGGTGTACCCAAACCCAAACCCAAAGACTGTTTGGGTGGTAAAACAAAACCCGCACCCACACCCATTGGTTTTGGGTTTTTTCACCCAAACCCAAACCCATAGTTTGATCATGCAAAATTAAAATTTTCGAGTTTTTTCATCCAAACCCAAACTTACATTCAAATTTGATAAAATGCAAATTGCATCAAAAAAAGAAAAAACATAGTTTGCAATACAATATCATAGTTTAACACACCTTTTTCCAAATGCAATAACATAGTTTAACACATTTTGTTTACAACCACAATACATAACAACATACTGTCAACAAAAAAAAACAACAAAAAATAAAAAAAAAAATTCCACATCCTATTCATATATATATATAAGAGAATATTTTGGTAATTTAACATATAAACGGGCGGGTGTATGGGTTTCGGGTGTGGGTTTCATACTACCCAAACCCACACCCATAATTTCGGGTGCCGCCCAAACCCACACCCAAACCCAGTCAACTCGGGTTTCACCCGTTGACTTGGGTTTGGGTTCGGGTGGGTCTATCGGGTTTGGGTGAAATTGCCATCCCTACTTCCTTAGAAATTGATATATGTGAATGTGATCCACTTGATAAAGCTAATTTACTATATATATTATTATATTGCAAATGAGATCATCTACATGTTAGCATTCTGCATTTAACTAACATGGCGGCTGATACTAGGACATGGTCTAAGGACATGGTCAAAGGCTGCTAAGGCTTTATATCACTCCGATTTTATATATAAATAAAATTTATTTTTTTAAATTTATTAAAAAAATAATATATCTATATCGAAAGAAATAACATATAATTAAGCTCTCTTAAATAAGTAAATACATTGGACAGCGAAAATAGGGGGGGTACGTATATGAATTTGAACTCTGTCTTATTTGACAAAAAATTTATCTTTGATTCTTATTGTAAAAATATTTTTATATTTTAGATTTGTAAAATATTTAATATATTTAGTCTATAATATGAACCATATATCTAAAGAATTTTATGAATCTAAAATATAAACTTCTTATAATAAAGACTAGAGAAAATAATAAATATTCTTAGGTACGGATGTAGTAACTAATTAATAAGAAAACAAGTGGCTAACTCACGATCCTTTTCATGTGCATGCAAGGTTGGACACATTAGAAAAACACTTAAGTTACTAATTTGACTTCATCTTATAACTTAAAATCTTTTATAAATAGGCTTATAATATTGTCCCTAAACACCAACCATCAATAGTCCAAAGAAACATTTATCCACATGACTTTACCAATGATCTCAATGTTTGTCCCTCTCATAGCTCTCTTAGCCATATTAACACAAACCTCATATGCTCAAAACTCACCACAAGACTATCTCAATGCTCACAACAAAGCACGTTCTGAAGTTGGTGTTGGTCCTATAACATGGGATTCAAATGTTGCATCTTATGCACAAAACTATTTGAACAAATTGAAAGGAAGTTGCCAGTTAGTACACTCTGGAGGTCCATATGGAGAGAATCTTGCTTGGAGCAGTGCTGATCTTACTGCTACAGCTGCTGTAAACATGTGGGTTGGAGAGAAGCCAAATTATAACTACAATTCTAATTCTTGTGTTGGTGGTGAATGCTTGCATTATACTCAAGTTGTTTGGCGCAATTCAGTTCGACTTGGTTGTGCTAAGGTGAAGTGTAACAATGGTCGTAGCACGATCATTAGTTGTAACTATGATCCACCAGGCAACTATAGGGGTCAAAGACCTTATGGTATTAGTCCTTTTGAAATACCATTGAGCTTCAACAATCATGGCTTTGATAACAAGTAATTAGATATCAAACAGTCAAGTATGAAAAATAAATGGATAAAGTGACAAATCTGTATATTTTCATATGCAGATATATATAGTCATATGCCAGCATCATATCATGTGTAACAATAACATGCTTAATATATGTTCAATTATCATTTTATCTATGATTTTTATTTATTTTAATGAAAATTAACTTTGTTAAACTGGCCGGTTTGACTGTTGAACCGGCTAGTATAATTGTTGAACCTATGGACCGATTGCGGTGGCCGGTCTACCAAGTTCTAATGAATCGGATAGTCTGACCAATGAATCTATAAACTCGTAGATGCGACCGACGCATGTTCAACACAATCTAAAATAAACTCATCATTCAAAGTAGACCAATTTAAAATTTATTTGAGTACTAAATATTTAGTACTAAAATAATGTCAAATAATTAATTAATTATTTAAAAACACAATTTGAAGACCATAATGTCAAATAAAATAGAAATTTGTGAATATTTTTGTAACTTTGATACATTGAGACACTATTGCAATATCGTCTTATAGACCAAAATAATTGTTCACCTTAATGTTAAATTAAAATGAACTTTTGACAATAACATAAAATAAGATAGTTAAAAAATGGCTTAAATATGCTTTTAGTCCCTGCAATTATGCCTTGTTTTGAAAAGAGCCTCTGTAAAAAAAATTGATTTTAGTCCCTGCAATATCTCAAAACTTTCAAAATAGCCCTGACTGGATTTAGAGCTGACGTGACATATTTTTAAATATGTTTTTGGTCCCTGCAATTATGTCTTGTTTTGAAAATAGCCCCTGTAAAAAAATAAAAATTGATTTTAGTCCCTGTAAAAAAATAAAAATTTGATTTTAGTCCCTGCAATATATTTCATTTTCACCCTCTCGCTATTTAGGAAGCGAGTGTGTAAAATTGCAAAAACGGAAACACCACGGTTCGCATATGAACCTTATAAAAGTCAAAAAAAAATTGTCATCTTCACCCTTTTTAAAGTGTAAACTGAATTCGCTCTTTAAATAGCGAACTACTACCTCCGGCCTTTTTTATAAAAAAAAGTTACTTTTTAAATTCATTAAACAATTGATGTATCTAACCTATATTTAAGCTATATATATTAGTGGTTGAATGAATTAAAAAACAACTTTTACTTATAAATAAGGCCGAAGGGATGAAAAAATGTAGCAATGAAATGAAGAGAAGAGAAAAACAAAAAGTAGTATAAAACAATAGAAGAAGAGAAAACAAGTGTAAGTTATAGACAAAATTCAAAATTTCATGACAGTTTTACTACCTTTTTTCCAATTCTACCCATGCTACTCCACAAACATCGTTGAGCCTCGACAGTCATGGAACACCTTGCCTCCTAACGACATTGTGCTCTCTGCCTCATTGAACGCTAAACAGATACTATTAGCATCATAAAAGGTTTGACGCTAAAATTTTGGAAGTTAAATCACAATTTTCCTATAGTGGTTTGTTTCCTATTACCTGAAAGGAAGAGTATGCTATGGTACTTATATTATCGGTTCTGGCATTTAGGTGAACTCATTTACCAATATTATAGTATATCCAACCTTCCAACACACAGCTAACTGAACTAGGTTGGTAGGTAGATTAAGACAAGTGAGTAAGTAACTACTCAATGGTAGGAGTAGAGGTGTCAATTTAGGGGGCCTAGTAAAATTGGACCCAGCCCCAATATGAAGGGGGCCTAAATATGTTAAGCATAAATGGACCCCTTATTATATAGGCCCCATTTATGCTAAGCCCCCCAAATAAAATACCCTTTACCGTAGGAGCCCTCTGCATGTGGAGGAGCTACCTTTCTCTCATGTTCCTAACTAATAGCCAACTTCTATGATTACTTTATTCAAAAACAGCTGCAAATTTTACTCTTTCTGCTACAGAGGAATTTCTGATTAGTTTGGAGATTAGACTAAAATTGCACAACAATTGAATTATGAACTATGATTAGGAGAATTTCCATGATGATATTGATTATGAAAATGCTTTTTTTTTTTTTAATTATTCAACAGAACAACACCTTTTATAACATCAAACAATTTACAAGAGTGGTTACTTAACAAACAAGTAACTCGACAAACTTGAAACTACTCTAACTAATATAACTATTTGAAAGTTGGTTATTCTAGTTTTCTTATACACAAGTAATACACTATATATATGAACCCCTTATAATTTGAATTACAAAACAACAAAAGATACATGTAGCATCCCAATATTAATTACAAAGCTACTTATCTACCAAATCAAGAAAAATGAAAATTTACAAGTGCACAGATGCATTTCCATTAGAAGCTAGCTAGAATTTGAAAACTATCAATCAACAAGGCTGCTTAGCTGAAACCACAAATGTTATGCCACTTAATAAGCTTCTGCAAGAAGGCCTCCAAGCAGCTGTGCTGTGCCACAAAACAAAGCTTATATTAGATTATCTTCTCTTGTTAGATATCACATCGAAATTAAGTCTAGCCATATATATAATTACTGTGTTAAAGCTACTCTTTCGATTTTTTCATTAGTTCAGCAAAAGACTATTCAAGTCATTACATAAGTTTTCTCATGCATTTTGATGAATGTTTACGAATGATATATTCTGATGGAGGGATTGATTGATCTTTTTAAATTCAAAGGACTAATTTGCAACTTTGTAGATTTGAGGGACTAAATTGCTTGACCCATATGTGTCCTACAGAATACAATTAGTTAGCATAAAGAAATAACTTGAATTGAAAAAGAGGTAACCAAAATTCAAAGGACTCACCACTTAGAAGAGTTGATCCATTATTAAAATAAAACTGATAGTCATTATACCAAATTAAACAATTTGATCCATGAATTTCCCATCTTTTTGTATCTCCATTAATGTTCCAAAATCAACCAGTTGAGTATCCAGAAAATTTTTGCAGTCCAAACTACTCGATGTTTATAGTTCTATACTCTATGTCACAGTCACACTAATGATTTGTACTCTTTGCTTAGGTAGGAGCCCTCTGCATGTGCTTTTGCTCAGTCCCCTCCCTTCATTTAGCAATTGGTACCTCAAATTTTACAAAGTGGAAGAGTTTGACATTTGTTGAATGTGGAGGAGCTACCTTTCTCTCATGTTCCTAATAGTCCAAGTTGAAACTCCACGTTTAACTTCTCCATAAATGCCGATAAAGACTTCCTTAAAAGTAAAGACTTACTGAGCCGAACAATTGTTGACCTTTAAATAAAAGATGCATAATTTCTAATGCAAAATTGTTAACTATGGTATACTAATAGGTGTCCTTAGAGCACATGTTAGCTTTTCGCTATATATAAAAGCAACATTATACATGTATCTAGTTTTTTTTTTTTTTTGGTTTTCACCCTCTGATTCCTAGGGGAAAGGGGCCTAATAGTCCAGAGTTCGGGGCGAAAATTTAAAATATATAGCAAATTTAAAATAATTAAACTACTACTAACATAGAAATATAAGCCCAATATCTTAAGCTCATTAATACTGTATTAAGTCTAGTTTCAACATGTTACCTAGTGAATCTCAAATTGGTAGGATAGTCAAAGAACTCACCACTTAGAAGAAGAGTGGAGCCATGACATGAAACAATTTCATCCATGAATTTCTCATCTTTTGTTGTTTTCAACTACAGCTCTAAGAGTGACCAAATGACCATCCAAACACCTTTTGAAAATAAATTCATATAGGCTTCACCACTAACCCAATATAAGTTAGCAGATATGTCCCTTCTGCATAATATTGTGCTATAAACCTTGTTCGCTTTTTTTTTCCGACATCGGTTTGATGAAACCCGCGGTGATCCATCGAGGGTGGGCAGAAAAACTAAAAACTTAACCGAATTGTTGAACTAAACTGAACTGAACCATAACTAACAGTTTTAAAATCAAACTGAAACAATTTCGGTTCATAATTAACAGTTTGGTTTGCTTTGATGAAAAGTTGGTTATGGTTTGGTTTAAAATCATAAAACCGAACCAGTTTAACAGTTCGGTTCAATCATTATAAATTATAAAAACAGTTTGGTTTGGTTTTCCTCCAAAACCAAACCATGCCCACGCCTATCCATCAACCATCAGGGTTGAAGCAAGAGAGTCAAATAATCTTCTCACATTCTTTAGGATTTTGTCATCATAATCAATTGCTCCACAGTCAGAGTATATTTGTTCATTAGTATATATCATCAGCAAGACAAAAAAAGAAGCTGACAACACAGCATATATAACAAATTGAGATGTCTGCATAACGTGTTACCTAAAATAGTTTAACTTTAATACTAGTTTGTTCAAAATAATCTTACTTTTTTCAATTACCTCAAACATTTTTTTATGCAATGCACTTCAATCAACTCACTACTCATGTACTTTATTACCAACTTCTATGATAATTTCAAACCAACTGCAAATATTACTTTTTCTGCTACACAAGATTTTCCTCAATATTTACCATAAAGATACATGTAGCATCCCAAATATTAATTAATAAGCTACCAAATCAAGAAATTACAAAGTAATAAATTATAAAATAGACCAAGAAAAATGAAAATATACAATTGCACAAATACATTTCCATTACAAGCCAGAATTAGAAAATTATCAACAAGGCTGCCGAGATGACAAATGCTATGCCGCTTCCTAAGCTTCTGCAAGAAGGCCTCCAAGCAGCTGCACCACAAAGCAAAGCTTATTAGATATCACAAGGAAACTAAGTCTAATTACTATATCTTATATCTACTTTACAACAAACATCCCTTTTGGAAAATGAGTTAAAAAAATATATCTTTCAAGAATTTCAAGCCTATTAATAACTTGTCATATAAGTTAACATCTCATCTGTTAAACCTCCAATTTTAACTTTTCTACAGCTACCTATATACACTTTCTTATAAGTTAAAGAGTTACTGCGCCGAACATAAATATAAGCAAATAGTACTTGTACGTGGTTTCAAATGCATGTGGACCAAATACACGTAATTTTTGCTTATATTTAAGTCTAGACGAGTACATAGTTCAGTTGAGGTTACCTAGCGAATCTTAAATTGGTAAGATAGAAAATTATAATTGATAAATAGCCAAAATTCAAAGAACTCACCACTTAGAAGAAGAGTGGAGCCATTATTAAAATAAAACTGATAGTCATTGTACCACATGAAACAATTGTATCCATAAGTTTCCCATCTTTTTCTGTTTTCATATCCATTTCTAGCAAAGTCAAGTTGACCATCCAAACACTTTCTGCAATCCTTCCTGCTGATATCTCTTGTGCATTGAGCCATGCCATATCTCTTCTCACTTTGATTAAAGTTCAATACTTCTGTGTGGAACAAGAACGAATTTACCGAAGCTGCGGCTGCTACTCCACTCATGAAAGGTATCCCTTGTGAAGCTAAAGAAGGATCATCAATATCAGTGTCATTAGCGGTTCCCACAGTTGTTCCTTGATCCATTTCTCCGAAGATGTTATCGTTCGAATAGTGTAGGAAACACCATCTAGACCAAATTGCAACATCTCTACTCTTAGGACAAGTGCCATTTGAGGCTACTGCTAGTCTAGTAGAGTTAAGGACACAAACAGAACAATTGTTAGCAGAAATGTCCCCTCTGCATAATATTGTACCATAAACCCTGTTGGACTTTGTTCCTACAATGGTTTGGTAAAATCCATGGTGTTCAACCACGTTTGAAGCAAGAGAATCCAATAAGGTTTTCTTATTGGTTTCAAATGTATCTTCATTTACAGTATTATCATTTCCACATGATGCACCTATTTCTGTATTAGTATCAGCAGCAAAGCAAAAAAAGGCATTATGAAAAACCAGAACAAAGAAGATGATAACACATAGCTTAACAAAATAAAATGGTTTCATAGTTTCTTAATTTGGTATAGCACAAGAGAAGAGGAAGATCAAAAGCAATGAGTTTGTCAACTACCTTGCAAATTTTGAACATTTATCAGTTGGTCAAATATTGACATTTATTATAATTATCACTTATATATTATATTTTATGTGCAAGTAAGAAACTCTTGGGTGATGTATACGACTGTCTTTCATGCTGTTTAGGATAAAGTCAAAGAAAATTTTCAATTCATCGTGTTGAATTGAATGTACTTAATCTCATTCAAAGAGCTAGTTTAAATGATGACCATACATCTCCATTTAACATGGATTTTGCATATTGTGTGAGGATATAACTGAATCACAAGATGATTTTTTGTTCAAAACACAAGTTGTCTAAAATATTACAATAATTTTTGTCTACTGAATATCGTGAATATCATATAAGACAAAAAATTATTCAATACCTTAAAAAATGGTATTGTACGATTCTATCGTGTGATGTTTAGTCCGGTACATAATTTGCACAAATCAAATAGACTTTATACTAATAGATAAGTATAAATGAACCAATTCAAAATGTGCCTGACCTACACAACCTCAGTTTCTATAAATTTAAAATTAGAATAGTAGTATTGACTTTAGATTGCTAATAATGAATTTCCATGAGTTGTTTTTGTTGAAAAAAACAAAGAAAGAAGCTAGTGCTGTGTTGGCAGATATTAAACAAATTTTGGTTAACTATTGGAGATTTACATTTCGCACCCCTTAGAAATTCTCATGCGTTGTTTGAAATGACCAAAATAACATCCTCACATTCTAGGATGTGAACACCGTTCGCAATCTATTTTGCAAATAACTCTCTTTCTCTTCGTGGCAATGGATATGGGCATGTGAAGTTGCTTCTTCTTTCTTCAAACTTGGTGGTCGAACTACTTGTTATTAATAAATTGTTTTATTCAACAAATTTATTATACTGTATTATATTAGATGCATCATTTGGTTAGCATACCAAGATTGAAACATGAATGATACTATGTTAGTATCGTTTTTACAGCCAAGTCTATGGTATATAAGTAAGATAAATTTTGTACTATGTACAAGTTTGTTTTCGGTATTAAATTAATAAATTTTGGCATTAAATCAAACGAGATGTGATGAGAAATATTAATCCAATGATGAAAAATTAATTTGTACATGGTACAAGCCTTATTTACTTGTGTGTATTAGACAAAACATTGTTTTACTATAATAATCGCATAGAAACGAGCAAAATTAATTATTAATCACTTCACAAATAAGGAGTAAAAATAAAAATATACTTCTTATGAACAGGATGATCCAAAAGACCAGATCAATAGTATAGTACAGAATCCAAAAGCTTTGTTAAATTTGGAAACCTTTTATAAGTGTTTTTTAAAATTTTATTTTTATTTTTTTACTTCAAATTTTGATAATGTGTAGTTGAGTGATTGCTCAGCATTTTTACAGGAAAGAATCACCAAACATAATATTACTGCAAAAATGCTGCCAAGACCACAACCATGATCAATGTTGAGCAAGAAGAGTGTCTCCAAGTAGCTGTACCAAAGAGTTTTGAAAAGTTAAAATGATCAGCTGTCCTATATGGTGCGAAAAGCAACGCCCGCGAATTTGCACGAACACGTGCTTCACCGCTTGCTCTACCCAATTTCCTTTTTCTAATTAATTAATTGTCTAACTTTCAATTGTTGCAAGGTGACAACTTGAGTACCCATTCCTACAAAATGGGCAGAGCAGCCCATCTTAGTTGGCACTCATCATAACCATCCATTTAATCTTTCATTATTTATGTTGTAAAAATTATATAATTTACAATATTAGTAACTCAAAAAAGTTTAATTGCAAAAACACCCACTAAATTCTTTTAACACTAACTTTTCACCTTACTCTTCTTCTTGGTGTTTATGTTTGCAGCAAATGAACTTCATCATATATTCATTCTTTTATATTTCTTAACAACAACCTTGTAATTTTCGTTTTATCTTCTTTGCCAAATTTCCAAATTTTGATATGCAATAAACTCAAGTGAAAATCTATAGGTTTTTGTAGAGCATTATTTTACGAATCTAATGTTACAAATTTCGTGTTTTTTTGACAATCAAAGAGGGAGAAATCTAAGAAAAACCTTGTCTTTAATGGGTTCACATATTTGCAAAGTTCTTTGTAAATCTCACGTTTTTTATGTTTAAAACTTATTATTTTGTGTTAAGATCGTTAGAAATTAAATTCTGGTCGAAACCCACAAAAAATCGTACAAAACGGTGCTGAAAAACGGAATTTACATGTGCTGGAGCGGTGACCCGCGTTTGACCCGATTCTGGTCATGGGTCAACCCGCCAGAGGTTGAAGATGAAGTGTTTTCCTTTTGTTGTTTGTCGTAACGTATATGTAAAAAATGAAACGAAAAATAAATGATAATCATCCATGGCCCAGTGGTAACCCATGTGTTTATAATAGCTTACAAGTCATGGGTTCAAGCCTTGAAAAAGCCATTTTTTTATGGTAATTTGATATTTTTTTAAACTATTGGTTGTAAGTTCAATCTTTTGGTTAAACCAATTCTTTTTTTTTATTTTATTAATTTATATTTTAAAAACTAATTAGATTTGTTCTTTTTAAAAAAAAAAAAAAAACTAACTTAATTTGATATTTTTTTTAAACTATTGGTCGTAAGTTCAATCCTTGGTTAAACAAATTTTTTTTTCAATTTTATTAATTTCTATTTTAAAAACTAATTAGAACTGTTCCTTTTATAAAAAAAAACTAACTTGGACTAACAATTAATTATAAAATTGAATTTTAAATTAACGAAATTGAAATATCCGACTGGCGAAATTCAAATGTTTAATCGATTGCTAGTCTATTTCGGTAATAGATGAAATGATTTGAACTGTCTAGTAAAAAAAAAATTGAATTCCATTTAGTATTTGATTTCACACATTTGATATATTCGTAAACGTTAATAAATAATAAACATCGTGCCTAAGTTTAAAGCCAAATAATTCAATAATCGAACAATATTTATTTAGGTAACGATTTTTGAAGAAGGTTGATAAAGACATAAGTGAATATATGTATTTTATTCTTCTTTACAGTAAAATTTAAATTTAAAAATTACATTCAATAATTAAATCTAGCAAGTATTTATTTATAGAACATTTAAAAGTAAAAAAATATTTATTTACATTTGGCAAAAAAACAAAATTGCAGCAAGATATTTAATTTATGTTTCTAACGATTGTCGATAATACTCTTTAAGAGTAAATAATCATTACTCTTCTAGATTTATGTTTTGGTTCGTGTTCAGATTCAATCTTTCTCTGAAAAAAATAAAGTCTAGTTCAAACCCTAATTATGAAAAACAACAACAGCATCACGCTCATATTTTTAGAACCCTATAATTTGACTTACTTGTATACTCCGGTTTCAGAATTTAAATACATAAAATTTATATTTAATAATTATATTTAATGATTAAATTTAATATTATGTTTAAAAATTAAAATTTATATTTAAAAATTGTATTTAATAATTAAATTTAAGAAGTAACAACTTTCGTATTGCACCAACACATGTACTCAGGTTTAAGTTACGTAGTAAGAACTCTAGAGCTTGACTTAGACGTACACTCCCGTTTAAGTTAAATACTAACACTATAATTTGACTTATACGTATACTCCGATTTAAGAATTTAAATAATTAATATTCATATTTACTAATTGTATTTAATAATGAAATTTTATATTACATTAGAAATTAACATTTATATGTAAAAATTGTATTTAATAATTTTTTTTACTGAATAATTAAATTTAAGGAGTAAAAATCTTCGTATTGGACCAACAGATGTATTCCAGTTTAAGTTATGTTGTAAGAACCATGTGGTTCTACTTAGACATGCGAAGGTTTAAATATAAATATCAAATATAAATTTTAAAAATAAATTTTAAATATAATATTTAATTTAATTATTTAATATAAATTATAATTATTTAAATTCTTAAACGGAGTATACATGTAAGATAAATTCCAAAGTTCTTAGTACTTAACTTAAACTAGGGTGTACGTCTAGGTTAAACTATAGGGTTCTTATTACGTAACTTAAATCCGAGTACATATGTTGGTCCAATATCTTTAAATTTAATTATTAGATGCAATTTTAAATATAAATTTAATTTCTAATGTAATATATAATTTAATTATTAAATATAAATTTTAATCATTTAAATTATCAGTTGCTAAAAGCGATTTTTCTGGTTGTGCGCACAACCATAATAATGAATTCAATTGTGAAAAAAAAAAAAACAAATATGCATCGTAAGTTATAAAATAATAGTCAACCTTAAGAATATATAGTATAAGTCTCATAGAAATAAAAAAATCATGTCTTTGTATTAATATATCAATATAAATGTTTGTAAGTTCGTATGATTAAAAAAGTCTCACGAACTTAACTTAGTTAAAAAATCATGTCTTTGTATTAATATATCAATATAAATTTATCTTACATGTATACTCCCGTTTAAGAATTTGAATAATTATATATTAAATAATTAAATTAAATATTATATTTAGAATTTAAAATTTATTTTTAAAAATTGTATTTAATAATTATATTAAGACCTTCGCATGTCTAAGTAAAACCACACAGTTCTTACTGCGTAACTTAAACCAGAATACATGTGTTGGTCCAATACAAAGGTTATTACTTCTTAAATTTAATTATCAAATGAAATTTTTAAATATAAAATTTAATTTCTAAATATAATATTAAATTTTATTAATAAATGCAGTTATTAAATATAAATTTTAATTATTTAAATTTTTAAACCGGAGTATACATGTTAGTCAAATTCTAGAGTTCTTAATATTTAACTTAAATCAGACCGTACGTTTAGGTCAAACTCTAGGGTTCTTACTACGTAACTTAAGCCGGAATACATGTGTTGGTCCAATACAAAGGTTTTTACTCTTTAAATTTAATTATTAAATACAATTTATAAATATATATGTTAATTTTTAATGTAATTTTTAAATTTAAATTTTACTGTAAAGAAGAATAAAATAAATATATATTCAAATATGTCTTTATCAACCTTCTTCAAAAATCGTTACCTAAATAAATATTGTTCGATTATTGAATTATTTGGCCTTAAATTTAGGCACTATGTTTATTATTTTTTAACATTTACGAATATATCAAATTTGTGAAATCAAATACTAAATGGAATTCAATTTTTTTTCACTAGACAGTTCAAACCATTTGATCTATTACAGAAATAGACTAGCAATCAATTAAACATTTGAATTTCGACAATCGAATATTTCAATTTCGTTAATTTAAAATTCAAATTTATAATTAATTGTTGGTCCAAGTTAATTTTTTTTTTTTTAAAAAAAAGGAACAAATCTAATTAATTTTTAAAATAGAGAAATTAATAAAATCGAAGAAAAAAAATTAGTTTAACCAAGAATTGAACTTACAACCAATAGTTTAAAAAAATATCAAATTAAGTTAGCTTTTTTTTTTTTTAAAAAAAAAAAAAGAACAAATCTAATTAGTTTTTAAAATAGAAATTAATAAAATTGAAAAAAAGAATTGGTTTAACCAAAGATTGAACTTACAACCAATAGTGTAAAAAAAATATCAAATTACCATAAAAAAATGGCTTATTCATGGCTTGAACCCATGACCTGTGGGCTGTTATAAACACATGGGTTACCACTAGGCCAGGGATGATTTTCGTTTATTTTTCGTTTCATTTTATAAATATACGTTGCGAGAAACAACAAAAGGAAAAACTTCATCTTCAACCTCTGGCGGGTTGACCCACGACCAGAATCGGGTCAAACGCGGGTCACCGCTCCAGCACATGTAAATTCCGTTTTTCAGCACCGTTTTGTACGATTTTTTGTGGGTTTCGACCAGAATTTAATTTCTAACGATCTTAACACAAAATAATCAAGTTTTAAACATAAAAACCGTGAGATTTACAAAGAACTTTGCAAATATGTGAACTCATTAAAGACAAGGTTTTTCTTAGATTTTTTCCTATTTGATTGTCAAAAAAACACGAAATTTGTAACATTAGATTCGTAAAATAATGCTCTACAAAAACCTATAGATTTTCACTTGAGTTTATTGCATATCAAAATTTGGAAATTTGGCAAAGAAGATAAAACGAAAATTACAAGGTTATTGTTAAGAAACATAGAAGAATGAATATATGATCAAGTTCATTTGCTGCAAACATGAACACAAAGAAGAAGATTAAGGTGAAAAGAAAAGTGGCCAAAATTTAGTGGGTGTTTTTGCAATTAAACTTTTTTGAGTTACTAATATTGTAAATTATATATTTTTATAACATAAATAATGAAAGATTAAATAAATGGTTAAAATGAATGCCAACTAAGATGGGCTGCTCTGCCCATTTTGTAGTGATGGGTAGATAAGAATTTGCCTTGTTGCAACCCGTCAGATCAATCTCAAGCATCAAAGGGCCACACGTGTCTTAATTAAAAAAATTAAAGGGAGAAAGGAACACGACACACACAACACAACGTTTCCGCTGTTGACCGTTTGTTTAAACCAGCCGACCACTATTTTCTACTCCGACCACCGGCTCCGACAACCATAGACAGTCTGAAGGGAATTAAGCTAGATAATCATTTCTAGATGTGGAAATTACCATATTGTAACAACTAAGAAACAATATAAGAAGAAAAAAAATTCAATGTTTCAATCTATGCAGTGATAAGAAAATCTGCAATAACAAAATAGTACAAAGGTTCAACATCACGAGCAGAGTGAAGAATTCGTTTCAACGGAAAGGGTTATTTGTTAAAGATGGATTCAAAACTTCTAGAAAATTAGATTCAACAAATCAGTTTTTTTAGTATTCATTCACTCTACGGTGGTGATCGGAACCGTGGCAAAACGGTGGCGCCAACAATGACAACACCGTCAGATCGACATTGTTAACCCACCGCCTGTGTTCCTCCAACGGTACTAATATCCGTTTAGTCGACAATGTTAACCGCCCCACCAAAACTTAGAAACAACCTTCTAATAATTGAAGCATGACAACGTGTGTTGGGTTTCACAACGGTTCGGCCGGTGACTCCACCATGGTCGCCGGTGGAAAGCAATTCGATGGCGGTAGTCGAGGACAATAACTTCACGGTAAAAGAATTCAGTCTTGAAATAAAAAAATAATAATAAGTTGGACACATTTGAATGAAGTAGAATTATAGAGAGTGGGCCAGTGGCGATGCCAACTCATTCGCGGGATTTGCAAGAAGATTGTGTCGTGCCTTTCAGCATTTTCATAAAATGATATGCAATGATAATATTTCTACGAGTAAATCAGTATTTTAATCAAGGTTTTAAAAAAGGTCGCGGTCGCATCTCAGTTACGAAAAGTTTTTTGCGATTTTGGTCGGTACAGGTTTTACGACGCTAATTGTGGTCGTCGCGGTGTGAATTAATCACAATTTGTTCTTTAATAAAAAATATTGTGATAACGGTAACGTTATCGGCACCTGCCAAAACTGTTTTATCGCGGCCGTTTTCGCGATCGCGGACCGTTTTTTAAAACCTTGATTTAAATCTTAAATATTGTAACGGCTAGTCAATTTTAGTCCCAAAAATTTGTGAGTTGGCAATTTAGTTCCTCAAATTAAATAATTTATGTTTTCCGAAGTTAGTTAAAGGAAAATCCGCTCATAATCTTAATACTATACAAATGAGACAAATTTTATAAGGTCTCATTTAATGGCATTTCCAAATGCTTTCCTCACATTGCTTCTCAAGATTTTGCATTCAATTTCTATATTAAAAAGGAAACAATTCAAATTCAATTCAAATAATAAAATTTCAAACATATAATTATTAAAAAAAATTCAATTTTGTTTAAAAGGAATTTTTTATTTTTAAATAAATTTCAATTTTCTTTAATAGCAAAATAAATACATCATGAATTTTTTATTTTATAATTTCAAGTGATTAATATTGAAAACATAAATAAAAGAATTAAAAATATATTCTAAAAATTCATGAATTTTTTTTTATATTAATAATTCACGAAATTTTTTTATATATTTTTTTAATATTAATAATTCACGAAATTCACAAAATTATTTAACTATCAATAAAATTTTCAAAAAGGTTATTTTAGTATTGTATTATAAGCATTTAATTTTTATGAGATTCTTTTCTTCTTTCTAAAGTTTGTGTGTTAAAATAATTTATAATAATTTATGAATGATTAAAAAAATATTGAATTATTTAAGAATCTTTACAATTGAAATTTTAATATATGAGAATATGCCAATTTTAATATATAAAATATTTCAATTATTATTTCAACTTCAAAAAAATTTAAAGCCAATTTTTGTTTTAATTTTCGTGCATTAAATGATTTAAACAGATGAAAAAAGGTAAAACATAAAAAAAATTATTTTTTAAAAATGAATCATGGCTTGACAAAAAAAAATCATGGAATTTCCTTTTGAAAAACATATGATATAGGAATGTTATTGATTGTTGATGAATCATTTAATTTATTATTTTGACTAATTGGTCATATTTGAGATAAATGATTTTAATTGCATATTAAAGACAAAATTATTCATATCTCCATTTTTTTTCTCTATATATATGATCTTTGTGCGAATACTGCAACTCACAATTTTCTAAATTTTTTCTTTTGGTTATTTCTCTTTAGATAATTTTATATTTATTTATTTACTCGAATATTGTTTTCACGATTATTTGTGCAGGGAATTATTTTTGCTATTTTAATTTATTCTCTCTTTTATCACTCATATTTGTTGTCTTTATAATTTTCTTTAATTTTTTCTTCTTTATTCTATTATTCTATTGATCATTTTCTCTTCTTCTATTTTTCAGGAATGTTATCATAAAGAAAGATATGAAGAGAAGATAAGTGTCTCTTCAATCTGAAAATCACTTTGAGATGTGTCACAAAGTTGAAAACAAAAATCATTGATGAATGATTTCATTTTGGCATATTTTGTATGTAGATTTTTTTAGAGAAATAGACTATAAGTAGATGCATGTTAGTCAAAAAATATTTTTGAGAAGATGAACTATAAAGTACCGTCTCAATAATATATTGTTTAATGTAGTCTTAATTAGACAATATTTCTTGTCAAATATTAATTATTAAAATAATTTATGTGTACATCGGCCAACTTCTTGAATTTTCTCTTTGGTGCTTGGAAAAAAGTTTCCTCTGTAATATTTGATTGAAAGTTTTCTCTTTAGTCTTTACATTCAACTATGATATAAATTTGCATATGTTTTGACAAATTTACATGTATAAAAAGTTTTTTTTTTCAGTACAAAAATATTATAACATATAACAAGCTAATTATTATTAATGGGCACCATCATCTACACAACATTTAATAGACTGTTATACATATATTTTTCTAAATAAAAAATTCTTATAGTTTTTTTGGTGCAAAAAATACATTTTTTTCACTAAAAAATCTTATACTTTTTTTTATCCGTAAAATAATCTTTTATAGACAAAATAAAAATTTTAAAGTCACAAGATAACCCATCATCTCCATTGATATTTACTAGACAAATAAAAAAATTCTCTAAAAAAAATCAACAATAAATTATTAGCAATAATTATATAATAGAATAGAATTTAATTTCCACAATTTCTAAAATTAATTGTCTATCTATAATTCCCAATTAAAACTCGAGGTTGACCAAAAATTTATTTTTTTATTAGAGTTTTGAATCAACAAAAATGAACTAAATAAAACTATGGACAAAATCAATTAACATTAAGGTGTCAAAATTTATTTAACACCAAATCTCATCCACTCAATTCATTTGATCTAAATGTTTAAAATTATCACCAAATTAATTAATGTACACTAAATATTCTATATCTTACCTAATTAAAAAAAATTATTATCAACATAAATGCATAATCAAACATTCCCTACATGTTTTCCCATTTTCTTATTCACTCAATTTTTATGACAAAATCATACTTTTTTTATATATTTAAAAAATAAAAATCACGCCAAGCTTATATAATTAAAAATTTAGAATTTTTATATTGAAAAGTTGAAATCATACCATAGTTTGTTCACTTTGTTCTAGGAAATAATATACATTTTCTTTTGATGAAATCATAAATATTCTTATGCTAGCTGAATCATTTGAGTTTTTTTTATTACAATTTATTTAATTATATTTGACAAAAGATTTTACGTGTTGAAACCATACCACAGTAAAATAGGCCAAGTCTTCAACCACCCAGTCTGAACAAAGGGAACAACACGTAAAATAAACAAAGTGAGCAAACACCACCAGCAACCCAAACAAGCACCAACCACCTGAACAAGCTCCACCTACCAACCCACCTTCGGTACGAACAAAACCCACACCAAAAGAAGGCGCACCAACCCAAACAAACAGAACAGAAAGCCGGAGGCAGAAACAAACCAAAAGGAAACCGATGTTGGGAGAAACAGAGCAAACGAACAACTCACCGGAAAAGAATTCCGAGCACCCAAAACCACCGGAAACCGCCATAAACAACGCGATCTGACACCGGCGGGAGAAATAGGTGATGCGATGCCAAGGCCAAGATCGCACCACCAAACAACGTGGCTACATCGTGGAGGAAAGGTTTGGATGAAAAGGGAGAAAAGCAGCGGCGACGGATCTGTTTGGTAGAGAGAAGGTAGAGAAACGCGTTTTTAGAAAGAGAAAGCAATCCCCAAAATATTCATTTCAAAAATATAGTTGTTTCATTTGTACTCTTTTGTAAACTTTGGTAGTTATCCTCGGCACACCTTGTGTGCTGAGGGAGCTATCTGTTTATGTGGTTTTATATATTTCATTTTTGTCTGTTAAAAAAAAAATTGCAAAAAAATTATATTATATAAAAAATTATGAGTATGTCATAATTATAATTACATACGAGGGGGAAAACAAATAGGATATGTTTGATTATACATTTATGATGATAAAGATTTTTTTTAATTAGGTGAGATAGAGAGTATTTGATGTACATTAATTATTTTTGTGATAGCTTTAAATTGCTAGATTAAATGAAATGAATGGATGAGATTTGGTGTCAAATAAATGTTGACACCTTGGTGTCAATTAATCTTAACTCATAAAACTGTACTGCCAAGAATTATACAACTTACTACACCATTTTTTAATTTTAATATAATATATGAAATGATTCATTTACATGTTACTAACTTGATCGATTTTTATTTTTTTTATATAAAAGGGGCGTAAACCCAAGAAGAAGAAAAACTACACAGAGATGACTTTAGGGGTAGCTATCCCCATAAGATTCATAAGCAATAAATTACTCAAACTAGCTAGACATTTATTATAGTAATATTTATAAGAGTAAAGAGACCTTTTTTTTTTTTTGTAAACCATAGGTATCCTCCGCGCGTAGCTGCAGAGACTAATCCCCTCGAGGTAACTGAGATCCATTTAAGGGGTTGACATTTTCCAACAAATGCTTCTCCATACGCACCAGCCGGGAATCGAATCCAGGACCAAATGGTTATAAAGACCCAAGTATCTACCACTTGTGTCACACTTTGTTGGTAAAGGAGACCTTTATAGTCTCATTTAAAATCCATTGTTAAGATTTTTTATTTGTGGATTGAATATTCTCTACACTATAGAGATTAATTCATTGAGTTGATTACTACTATAAAGAGTGAAAAAATTCTCCATCAAGATATTTATATAAAAATGGGGTAGTCAAGACTGCACATATACAATATCCTCCACCGATGTTCATCTCAAAATCCACTCACTAGGTCCCACTAAAAGCGAGGTTGCACTGAATATAGAGGATCAGAATCGCTAAACAAACTAAAGAGGCTAAAATTACACAATTAAAAAATTAAGAAGACAATAATACAATTAAACCTATATAAGTATCATTATTGATAATACTAACATATCCTTATTTTTATTCGAGTCTTTATTTTTTTCATGTTTAAAATAATAATTAATATAAAAACGCCATATTGGCAATCTTAATTAATAAAAAACTTTAATTAAGTTTATAGATAATTTCTCTAAAAGAATTTTTTTACTCATAAGAAAGTATATTAAAACAATAAAAAAAATTACTATTCTTGATGAGAAATAGACAATAACTATATTTTTTTTGTCAAGCAATAACTATATTTTTTATTTATAATAATTATTTTTCTTTTTATCCTTTGATTAAAATGAGAGCCAAAGTCTAAGAAGAGAAAACTACATGGAAATGATACGAGGGAAATCCCAACATGTCTACGACCATGAAATAACTAAATTGAGACGGACACGACTCAACATACACGATATATGACCATTCAATCTTAAATTTAGTTTTAAAATGGTGCATTAATTATCGATAACAATTAAACTCAAATCATTTCAGAATCCATAAAAAATACTCACAATGGGAAGGATAAAAAATTGTATTATGAATAAAAGCACGAGTACAAAAAGTTATAACTTTAAAATGATTATAATGCATATATGAGGTTGAATTTTTATTGTTTTTCCTATATATTTATCTGTTTCTTCTTATTTTATGGATTGTAATGGTTAATATTGTGGGATATCCTTTTTTTTTTATTACGTACAATATTTTATTTGATACATCAATAAAAATTATACTCTTTTACTCTTTTATATGTCGAGATGAGTTTTGTTATTTGTTTATCCTGTCCATTTATACGTGATCTATATTTATACTCATATGTTAATAGTGTTTTTTTTTTAAAATTCAAATCAGGCTTATATTTGTATTCATATATTAATATAGAGATATTTTTTTATAATTTATGCAATAATCGGTATCTATACTCATATATTAGTATGGAGCCTATGTTTTTGTGTAATATATACGAGGACTATATTTGTACTCATATATTAATACATAACTCTTTACAAAGGTCTTTTTGTACTCATATATTAAATTTATACGGGGTCTATATTTGTACTCATATTAATATAGAGGTCTTTTTTGTAATTTAGACAATAATCGGAAATGTTTACTCATATATTAATATGGGAGCTTTTTTTTTGTGTAATATATACAGGGACTATATTTATACTCATTCTAATACGAGACCCTTTCATGTTGACAATATTAATACACGACCCTATTTTTTTAAAATTTATACAAGGTATATATTTATACTTTATATATTAATACGAGGACATATATTTATACGGGGGCCTTTATTTTTAGTCATATATTAACCAAGGCCTATTTTATTTTATTGTTTTACTTTATATAAGACTTATACTTATAGTTATATATTAATACGAGATCCTATTTATACTCATATTAATACAGAAGTCTATATTTATACTCATATATTAATACAAAACATATTTTTTGTAATTTTTACGGGAATTTATAGTTATATTCATATATTAATACAAGGTTTTATTTGTTTTTGTAATTTATATGAGACATTTTTTTGCTTAATAAAAGACCTATCTTTATACTCATATATTCATTTGTAGGTTTTTTTTTTTTTTTTGTAATTTATATCAGCGCTATATTTATAATTATACTCATAAATTAATTTGAGCGACTTTTTTTGTAATTTAAATGGGGCTATTTACAATCATTTTAATACGGGGCCTTTTTCGTAATTGCTACAAGCACTTATATTTATAATCATGTTAATATAAGGAGCTTATTTTTTATTTTATTTTTTTTAATTTTTACGAGGCCTAGATTTATACTCACAAAATAACATATGTGCCCTTTAATTTATATGTATATGGACCTATATTTGTACTAATGTATTAATATGGGAGTTTTTTTTTGTAATTTATATGGCGATCTAATTTACACTCATATATTAATAGATGGTCTTATTTATTTATATTTTTAATTTACATGTACCCTATATTTATACTTATATATTAATATGAATGTCTATTTTATTGTAATTTATATTGAGGGATTTTTTTGTAATTTATACGAAACTATATTTGTACTTATATATTAAGGAATATAATTGTTTTTAGTAATTTAAACGGTATCTCGACAAATGTGTAGTGTTTTTATATTGTTTGTGCATTATGCCTTCAAACCTATAAAATTATGTAACTTTTCAACATTTTTTCATATTAAATACTATTTAAATATAACACAGTTACAAATTACTCTCTTCATATTTTTTGAAATTGTCTAGACCAATTATTCATTCAATCGGTGGATCGGTCCGAATTTTAAAATATTAAATATTACTGTTAACTTTTCTGTTTATTTTAAATTTATTCTTAATTTATGATAACTTATGTGTAAAAAAATAAAAACATATACTAATTTATATTAACTTATATGAATTGATTGTCCGTGCTTGGCACGGGAGTATCTTAAAAAGAGAAACTTAATTTTTATAACTTCAAGATTGAAAATTAATACACGAAGAGATTGGCCTTATTTATACTACTAGTCCTAGAGGCTAAATTACAGATGAAATAACTAACTTGTTAACTTTAAACCTCCATGTTTAACTTCTCCATAAAATACCTATATAGACTTTCTTATAAGTAAAGACTTATTACTCCAAATATAAATATATAAGCAAATTATACATATATCTAGTTTCAATTGTTATGGAACATATACATGTACTTTTTTGCTTATATTTAAGTCTAGTATCAACATGTTACCTAGTGAATTCTCAGATTGATAAGATATACAATTATAACTTATCAATAGCCAAAATTTAAAGGGCTCACCACTTATTAAAATAAAATCGAATAGCGTACAAATTTGTGGCCAATTTGGCTATTGGTTTTAAAACACCATCCAAACCAAACTGTAACATCTCTACTCTTACTACAATGATTTGAGGCTACTCTAGTAGAGTTAAGGGCACAAACAGAACAATTGTTAGCTGAAATGTCCCATCTGCATAATATTGTACCATAAACCCTGTTGGACTTTTTTCCTACAATGGTTTGGTAAAATCCATGGTGATCAACCACATTTGAAGCAAGAGAATCCAATAAGATTTTCTTATTGATTTCAAATGTATCTTCATTGACAGTAGATTCGTATCCGTCACACGCGAAACTTATTTCTGCATTAGTATCAACAGCAAAGCAAAAAAAAGCCATTATGAATGACCAGGAGGACAAACAAGCTGATAACACATAGCTTAACAATATAAAATGGCTTCATAGTTTCTTAATTTGGTATAGCAGAAGAGAAGATGAAGATAAAAAATAATGAGTTTGTCATACCTTACAAATTTTGAACATTTATAAAATGCATTTATTATAATTATCACTTTTATATCTTATGTGCAAGTTAGAAACTCTGGGGTGATGTATACGATTATATTCATAGTGTTTAGGGTAAGATAATTTAAACCGTGCCTTTCATTTATCTGATAATTATATAAGTCAAAGAAATTTTTTCAATTTTTTGCCAATAAAATAAATTAAAGACTTCTTAAGGCATGTCTTAAAACACTTGTTAGTATTTTTCTTAATTTATATATGTTGTCGATATTTATATATTTTAATACAATCAATCATAACCGCTAATTAAATCATTAAAAATGTTTGACAATTTTATCCTAATTACATCTAAAGTAGTACAACATAAATTAACGATTATGACGTGCTGACAGTGTAACACTTTTTACGCTGACAGTGTAAAAAATTTAAATTTATTTTTATTTAATTCTTATTTTTTACTAAAAATAAATGATATTTATTATTCTAATTGATAGAATATATCGATATTATACAAATTTAAAATCATCAAAAATAAAAAATATAAATCAACGAACAAACTATTATAATTAACAATAATTTTTTTTTAATTCTGTTACAATACTTTGATAATAGTTTTACAGTGAAGATGATTAAATGACATATTTGTTACTTTAAAAATTTAAAAAATCTACCTATTACAAATCTAAAATTTAAAGAACCAAACTTTAAAAATTTAAAGGAGATATGAATGTCTTTTACCCAAATTTATAATAAGAACTCAGTGAAACGTTATGTAAATATTTCCTCACCCAAATTTATAATAAGAACTCAGTGAAAAGTTATGTAAATATTTCCTCCAAATGTATATGTGTGTATTTCCACGATTTGAAATTGAAACGATTATAGGGAAACTGGAATCTGCATCCATGTCACTTTTAATTAATCTTATCCATATATTTTTCTTCCCTTTCAGGAGACATTGAATATTCTCCTATATATCTTATCTTGAATACGTACATACATATTAATGAAGTATATAAAAGCATCAAATTGTAAAGTGGCTTTTTTTAAAATGATTAAGTAGCTTTCTGCACCCATATGCATTCCAAGGGGTTGAGTTATTATGCATAAGGAATATCCTTATGTATGGTGCATAAATAAATCTCCACCATGCATGCTTTAGTGCATTTGATTGATCAAAAAATCTAATTAATCAAAAAAACATTGCATGATGGAGATTTGTTTATGCATCATGCATAAGGATATTCCTTATGCATAATAACTCTAACCCATTCCAAGCAAGAGGCAGAACTAGTTGGGATGTTAACGATTACACTAAAATATCACATAATATGTTTTTTATTGGCACCTAAGGATTGAGATGATGACCTCGAGCTTTCAAAAGACCTTATCAATAATAACAATAATTCAGAGCATCTTCCCTTGCTTCATCCCTTTAAAAGTTTCATATGAGAAAATGGGATAAGACTTCATATATTAAAACATTTTGTTTTTATGTTTTTTTTTTTTTTTTTTTGAAGAAGTCAAAATTCTATGTATTTTTTAAAATATTATAAGTTTATTTTAATTTGTTAATAAGATGACATAAGATTTTTAAAATGGACAATATTGTGATTGGCAGGGCATATATTCTCTTTTTTTTTTTTTTAAAGCCCAACATACACGATATTGGTTAAGTAGTTCTTGTGAGACAAAATTTCAAAAGAAGTGATCTTGTGTAGTCGTCTATGTTTCATTGTTAAGTTTCAAGTCTGTAGAGGGTGTGGGTTCTATTCCCTCTTGTGTTAGTTTTTTTCATTAATTTCATTTTATAACTTTCAAGTTTCAATTGTTTAGAGGGCGAGTTCTATCCCTCTTGTGACAGTTTTTTTTTTAGTTTCATTTTAAAATATATTTGATAATATTAATATAATATACAAAACAATAAGTTTTTTCTATAAATAAAATTATTCTACAACTTATACATAATTTTACTACTTTTTTTTTATTAGGGGTCCATTTTTATTATTTGTCCCCGGCCTCCAAAATCTCGGGACCGGCTCTGATGATAATAGAGAGAGGATGAAATATTAGTTAGCGATATAATATAATACATTTTTAAAAATAATGAAACCTATGTCTTGGTTTATCCATAACATTTTAAATTCCTTTATTTTTTGTGTTCTCTTATTTTAATTGTTTTTTATATTGCTTTAGTTTTTATATGACAACTTGACTATCCATTCTATAAGATTGGGTCAGATGACCCATCCTAAGTGTCTTAAATATATTGGTCTATCAAAATGTCATTTATAATATTATTAAAATGTAATTAATTTTCAACCGTGACAACAAAACTATTAACAATTGTAAATATACTCATGTTCATGTTCCCATTCATGTTTTCTAATGTTCTTTCATTCTTTTCGAGTTTTTTATTTTTTTACGGATGATTCACCCATTCTCTTCCATCTTCTTCCACTTGATATCCACCTTTGGTATGCTCAAAAATCCTTTTTTTACTTCTTCTTCTCTAAATGCATCTCTTTCTTCTTACTCAAATTCTTCTATTCATAATGGGTAACATGGTTTAGATATCAAATCAGGGTATTTTTTTCAACAAATCTAAGTAGTTCTTTAGCAAATTTGGGTATTTGTTGTGTGAATATAAACAAATATAAAAATGGATTTGCTAAAGAACTATTGAGATTTGTTGAAAAAAAAATATCCGGATTTGATACCTAAACCATGTTACCCATTATGAATAGAAGAATTTGAGTAAGAAGAAAGAGATACATTTAGAGAAGAAGTAAAAAAAAGAGGATTTTTGAGCATTCTAAAGGTGGATATCAAGAGGAAGAAGATGGAAGAGAATGGATGAATCATCCGTAAAAAAAAAAAAAAACTCGAAAAGAATGAAAGAACATTAGAAAACATGAATGAGTACAGGAACATAGGTATATTTACAATTGTAAAAGTTTTGTTGTCGCAATTGAAAATTAATATCTATCTCTATTATATACATAGCGAGATTCCCACGGAGCCTTCTCGTGCATTCTCAAGAAAAATTGCTTATATGGCATTTAATTAGAGTTATTAGAGTTTTTGCTTAGGTGGCATTCAATTAGAGTTTTTCTATTTTATTTTGTATTTTTTTAATCTTCTCTAACCCATTATTTTTTAAGAAAACAAAATTTTGAATATATACTATTAAATTAATCGGATATATCTATTTAACCCATTATTATAAAACAAAATTGTTGGATATATACAACTAAACTAGAGCTTTTTTTCTTTTTATATTTTTTTTTATCGAGTTTGTACTTTTTTTTTTTTGTCACTCAATTAGAGATTCTCTAATCTTTTTTTATTGTAGAAACTTTAATATTATGCGAGTATATTTTTTTGTAAAAAATCTAATACTTTTTTTTAGAATCTCTGATATTATATTTTTTTGTAGAAACTATTTCTTTTTGTGGGGATTGGTAATTTTTAATTTTAAAAACTCTAATATTATACGTATCTTAATATTTTTATTATTATATTTTAATAATATTGCGTTGATGAAATTCAATTAAAGCTTTTCTAATATTATATTTATTTTGTAGAAATTAAAATATTATATTTTAATTACTAACATATATTATATTTTTAATGACGACAAACTTATTTAATCCATGATTAAATATTATATATTTTCTATATAAAAACTATGTGAACACTTCAGCTAAAATTTGATTTGACATGTATCTATTATCCAATCATTCAATTACATGTAATATTTCTATGTTGATTTTTTTTAAAATAATATTGAATTAACAACTTTTTTATTGATAGAACTCCTATAAAGTTTTGAGAGAGAGAGAGAGAGAGAGAGAGAGAGAGAGAGAGAGGGGGCGGGGGGATTTCTCGATGGTATAAAATGAAAAATCGGAAGCACTTTCCACCCAACTATTACAAAAACACACTGACTAATTAAAATTTGAATTCTAACAGTAGGGCTTATCTATTTTTCATATTTTATTACGGGGATCCTTTATTCAAAATTTTATTTAGCACGATGAAAATTGGTTCACCATGAAGAAAAGTGTATGTAGAAGATAGTGATAAATGAGCACAAAATTTTTATTCATATTCATCATAAAAATATAGAATTACCAACAATTTTTTGTTGATGGAACCCTTATAAAATCGTGTAACTGAAACTAGAGAGAGAGAGAGAGAGAGAGAGAGAGAGAGAGAGAGAGAGAGAGAGAGAGAGAGAGAGAGAGAGAGAGAGAGAGAGAGAATCTTTGAATGGTATATAGGCCTTGTTTGGATTAGCTTATTTTTCAGCTTATGCAAATAGTTTATGCAATATAAATTAGGTTTTATGCTATTTTATAAGTTCAAACTAGTGAAAATTGTATTTTTATAAACTATTTTATCATAAACTACCTTAAAAAAACTTATAATAATACATAAAAATTGCATAAGTTGTTTGCATAAGCTCAAAAATAAGTTAATCCAAACGGGGCCATAATGGGAAACAGAAAACACTTCTCATTACACTATTAAAAATATATATATTGACTAATTAAAATTTGAATTCCGACTATGGGAGTTTTCCATATTATGTGTACATCGCACTTTCACTATATTATATCCAACCGAAAAAATCTATGGGAATTGAAACCTAAAATAAATTAATACAATTTTAATTTTTTATAATCAATGGGTTTTTTATTTATAATTTCGATTTTAAGCTTTCCATAAACATTCGTTCAAATCTTTTTCTGGATGCTAATTTATCAATGTGAGTGAAAATTCATACATAGATTTACTTGAAAAATAAAATAAAATGAAAAATGACATAGACCCTTCGCAAAAAAATGAAGAACATAAGCAAATCAATATTATTAAAAATAAAAATTATCCTGGGGGAGAGAGAGAGAGAGAGAGAGAGATAGAATCTCTCACGGGTGTAGAATGAGAAACGCGTAACACTTTCGATCCCGCTATTAAAAATGCATCTAGATTAATTAAATTTTCATTTGAGAATGAAGTTTATAATTATTATATATTTAAAGGGTCACTGTATAGTCCTGGAGATGAAGATGAAAGAAAAAATCTATCTCTTAATAGTGTATAACGAGAAGCGAAATAATATTCTTCATCTCGCTTTATCCTATAGCATTATTAAATATATATATATATATCATGCAAAATCTATAATAATTTTATCTTGCTATTTTTAACTAAATTGTTCAAATAATATATTAAAATAAACACATAAATAATATTATAAAAGAGAATAATCCCGTGCACGGCACGGGCTAACATACTAGTTATATTTTAATAATATTATAAATGGTATTTTGATTGACCAATCTATTTAAGACACTTAAGATGGAAAGCTTCCTTGTTCTGGTAAAAATAATAAGGGGTGGGTCCAAGTATATTAATGTGGAATAATGATACCAGGATCTTGTATTTACCAAAAAGTTGAACCATTTACGATGAATTTTTCTCTTCTACTTATAGAGGAAGAATACAATCGAAAAATATCTAAAACCGCCCCACTCCTCTCTAATGGAGGTCGTGGGTGGTTTTCGCCGTGTCCACCGTGTTACAGGGGTGGTTATTGGCGGTTTCTTCTTCTCCTCCGCGCTTAAATGGTGGTAGTGGGTAGTTAATCCCTTTTGGGCGACGTAAACATAACTTGGGGGAGTCGCCCCCAGCCTCTGGATCTCGCCATCGCCTTACCTTTCCCGCCAAGTTATTTGTTTGAATTGTTTGGGCCAATTGTTGGATCATTGAGCTATTGGGCCTCTTGGATTTTGTCCAGTACACAGCCCCCCAAGCACGAGGCTCAAAGAGGCGAAGTGCTGATAATGGCCGGACGTGGTGTGGTAACTGCCCACTACTTCTGATCATGTTCGATATCCTTTGACTATAAATAGGAGTTCTGCGATACACAATTTACTTTATTTCTCACTATCTATCCGCTTTTGCATCATTTGCTTTTGCGACTATGTCTTCTCCTGCCGTCACTCCGGAGTCGCCTGCCATGCCGGTTTTGTTCCAACTGAGGAACATGCTGTGTTATGATACTGACGATTTGCTGGACCAGGTGGAGGATTTTTCCTCCATGGTGAAAGAATTGCAGGACTATTCTTGGAGGCTGACAGATGGGCAAAAGGAATTTATGGCCGTAGTGCAGGAACTGAACAAGAGGTTCTTAGATGACGGTGCTTTCATTGAGACCACCGAGAATGTGGAGCAGTGTCAGAGAGAACTTTCTGATGCTTTGGAGAGAAGGATCGAGATGGTGAAAGAGCATATAGCATCTCAGGAAAAGGTGATGGCGATTTCCCTCTCGGCCGAGGAAGCCATAGATAACCGAATCGATGAGTTAGAGAGCCAATTTAAACCCCTTGTGAAGAGGAAGAGGTCTTTGCAGATGGACATTCAATATGATGTCGCCAAACTAATCTGAACTCCCTCACACTTGTGCCGTCTCCAGGAGAAGGATGACGCCCTTAATGACGACATGAGGAAAATCGCCCAAGATTCTAACGCGGCGAAGAAATTGAAAAGCTTGATGGAGGACTGCCACACCCGCGTCGTCGAGGCTGCTTACAAGGCGTTTAAGTAGTTTTTCATTGTTTTCCTTTGTTATATGTTATTTTTCTTATTCCTCCAAATGGCGTTGAGTGTGCTCCGCCTCCCTTTGTAATTGTTGAATTTAATGAATGAAATGATGTTTCCTGTTTAATTCGCGAATTTCTTTTCCGCCATGTATTTCTGAGTGATTCTGAGGATGTGCTTGATCTCGCCCGTTGGCGATGTCGTTGAATTTCAAACGTTTGGCTTTCTCGCCCTATCTCGGGATACGTGTCCAGTTTTACACGTCAATGCTGACACGCGTAAGGATGCTTTCTTTTACCCGTTGGGTATTAGGACGTTTCGTCTCACCCTCCACTTTTCCTATAAAACAGGAACTTCAACCTTTTTTCTTATATTCTTCCTTGAAGAAGCTGGATCCTTTGTTAAAATTAGGATTTCTTCCCTCTTTTCTTTGAATTTGTATCTTGATTTCAATGTAATCTCTCTTATCAATGAAAAGTGGATATTTGTTGATATAAGTCTTTTTCCAATATTGCTTCTTTTTCTGCACTGTTGCGTTATACAATACTGTAAAAAAAGATTAAATAATGACATGCATTATACCTTTGATTTTCTTTGGCGGTTTTTGGACCTCGCCTTTGATATTATTGTTTCTGACGTCGCCTGCGCTTTGCGCCTTTTATTTTACCGTCGTATCCAACTCGTAAGATTTAGGGATAACGCCGTTTCTATTTTAGACATATCCAACTCGTAAGATTTACAGATCATGCCATGGTGTTTCAACACTCTTTCCTCCTTTGCCGCCTTCAAGAATAAGATTGAGATAATAATAGGCCATCTGCAAACATTGGAACAATGATTCTTTTTTTATTAATGGAAGACTTTTTGCATTTTGAATGATGAGTCTCGTTAAAAACTCCTGCTTTCGCCGGAGAAAAGAGTTTCTCATCACTTTAACATTGTTTAGATCAGTGATACATTCTCATGCATTTTCTTTTAAAAAATAAAAATAAGAAATGAAAATAAAAACCAGAAATATCTCTGGGGTGGCGAGGCGAGGTTGTTAATGCTCCTTGGAATTCGTCTCGCCTATTAGGCGTTGTTGACCTAGCTATAATAAAATCTGAGATTGGAGATGTTCCACGTCCTGTGTAGGACCTCGCCCTCCATGGTTTCCACCCTGTACGCTCCGGCTTCAAAGACTTCATTGATTCTGAATGGACCTTCCCAATTTGCTGTCAATTTTCCACCTTTATCCTTTCCCATCGGTCTTTTCAGGACTAGGTCGCCTTCTTTGAATTTTCTTTGGATTACCCTTGTATTGTATTTTCTGCCTACTCTTTGCTTTGTGGCGAATTCCCTGAAGTGTGCTTTGTCCCTTACTTCTTGTATCAAGTCAAGGTTCTCCTGCAACGCCTCATTGTTCTCTTGAGTTGTTGTGGTTTCACGTCGCCAACTTGGGGGATTTATTTCTGCTGGGATCATGGCGTCAGCGCCATAAACCATGGTGAACGGTGCCTCTCCTGTTGACGATTGCGGAGTTGTGTGATACGACCACAATATGGCCGTGAGGTGAGCCACCCAAGCTTCTCCTTTGCTTGATAATCTTCTTTTCAGTGCTTTCAATATGACCTTGTTGGCTGATTCAGCCTGCCCGTTGGTTTGAGGGTGCTCAACTGATATGAAGGTGTTTTGAATTCCTTTTTCTTTGCAAAATGAGACTACCTTCTCACTTGCAAACTGTGTGCCGTTGTCTGATACGATGTATTTAGGAAGACCAAATCTGCATATGATCCTTCTCCAGTAAAATTTCTTCACCTGCCCCGCTGAGATGCTTGATAAAGGTTGCGCCTCTACCCACTTAGTGAAATAATCTACCGCCACTATGATCCATCTAGCCTGTTTCCATGAGGTAGGGAAAGGACCCAATATGTCTACGGCCCACATGAAGAAAGGCCAAGGTGAAAGGACTGATTTGAGGGGTTCTCCTGGAGCGTAGTGCAAGTTTGAGAATCTTTGGCATTTATCACATGCTCTTACGTATCTTGCAGAGTCACTATGTAGCTCTGGCCAAAAGAATCCTGCTCTGAGGATCTTACCCGCCGATGATCTCGCTCTTATATGGCTTCCACATGATCCTTCATGAATTTCCTCCAAGATTTCTTTGGCTTCTTCCTTGCTTACGCACAACAGTAAAGGGCTTGAGAATCCCCTTTTGTATAGCTTATCTCCCAGCATGGAATACCATGACGCCATTCTTCTAACTCGGTACGCCTCTTCTCTTGGTCTGGGTAGTTCATCCCTCTGTAAGTATTTGATAATGGGAGTTCGTCAATCTTCCTCTTCTATGACCATGTGAGTCTCCTCTTCATTGATGCTTGGGTTTGCGATGGTTTCCTGAATAAAGGTCCTGTTGCTTCCAGGTTTCTTGGTGCTGGCGAGTTTGGATAACAAGTCCGCCCTAGCATTCTGCTCCCTAGGTACATAAATCAACTGAAAAGAATTGAAACATTTCGCTAACTTGTTTACCTTTTCTAGATATTTGGTTAATTGGGGATCCTTTGTCTGAAATTCTCCTGATACTTGGTTGGTTACTAATTGTGAATCACTTTTTACTCTGAGGTCTGTGACCTCCATTTCCTTTGCCAACTTCATTCCCGCGAGAAGGGCTTCGTATTCAGCCTGGTTGTTGCTTGCTTTGAAAGCAAACCTCAGAGATTGCTCTATAAGTACTCCATCAGGTCCCTCTAGGACCACTCCTGCTCCACTTCCCTTTAGGTTAGACGCACCATCTACTGAAAGTGTCCAAGGTTCCTCGCTGTTTTCTTTAGGCGGGGTTGATAATTCCAGTTAAAAATCCGCCAGAATTTGCGATTTTATTGCGCCCCTAGGGGAGAAGGTTATATCAAACTCTGACAATTCTACTGCCCATGCCACCATTCTCCCTGCTAGATCAGGCTTCCTTAGGACTTTCTTTATGGGATAGTCCGTCTTGACCACCACCTTATGACTCTGAAAGTATTGCCTTAACTTCCTCGCCGTGATGACGACGGCCAAAGATAGCTTTTCTATTTTCTGGTATTTTGCTGCAGCGCCTTTGAATGTTCTGCTCACAAAATATATTGGCTTCTCTTCACCCTTGACCTCTTGCACCAACGCTGAACTAAGGGCGTTGTCTGAGACAGCCAAGTATAAGTACAAGGTGTTACCTTTCTGAGGGCGAGTTAGTATTGGTGGTGACGCCAAAAAACTCTTCAGCTTTAGAAAAGCTTCTTCACATTGAGGAGTCCATATGAATCTTTCGCTCTTTCTTAGAGTGGAGAAAAAATGGAATGCTTTTTCTCCAGAGCAGGATAGAAATCTTGATAAGGCTGCAATCCTCCCTGCTAGTTGTTGGACCTCTTTCACTGTCGTTGGACTTCTCATGTCAATTATGGCTTGGCATTTGTTTGGGTTAGCTTCTATCCCTCTGTTTGTGAGCATGAAGCCTAAGAATTTTCCTGATTGAACTCCAAAAGAACACTTCGCCGGGTTCAATCTCATGTTGTACTTTCTCACTGAGGCGAGGATGTCGCCTAGATCTTCGTCATGCTCGCCATCTTCCGTTGTCTTTACTACCATATCGTCTGTGTACACTTCTACATTTTTGCCTATCTGCTCCGAAAATACCCTGTCCATTAGCCTTTGATAGGTGGCGCCAGCGTTCTTCAGACCAAACGGCATGACATTGTAAAAATAATTGCAGGTGTTAGTCATGAAAGCTGTGTGAGGCTCGTCTGCAGGATTCATCTTTATTTGGTTGTATCCTGAGTATGCATCCATGAAGCTTAACATTTTGTACCCTGAGGCTCCGTCAATAAGCCTGTCTATGTTAGGCAGAGGATATGGATCTTTTGGGCAAGCTTTGTTCAAGTCTGTAAAATCCACGCACATTCTCCATTTGCCATTTGCTTTCTTTACCATTACTACGTTCGCCAGCCATGACGGATACTTTATTTCTTCGATGAAACCTGCTGCTTTCAGTTTTTCCACTTCTTCATTGACTGATGTCCTCCTTTCCTCTCTTATCTTCCTCTTTCTTTGTGAAACAGGCTTGACATTGGGCGCGATGGATAGCTTGTGTGTTATCACGCTTTCGTCAATTCCTGGCATGTCAAATGGTTTCCATGCAAAAAGGTCTATGTTCTTTTTTAACATGGCCACGATCTTTTCTTTTTCCTCTGGTTTCAAAGTGGTTCCGATGTTGGTTACTTGGTGTGGCATGTCGCCAATTTGGACTTGCTCTAACTCTTCGATGGGACTCATTCTTCTTTCCGTGAAATCTTCTCTTGGATCAAGGTCTAAGGGCGAGATCATGTTGACTCCGCCTCCTTTTTTGGGTGACGCCATTAATTCTGTCTTTGTGCTTTGTTTGTGCCTGATCTTCAGGCTAGACTCGTAACATCTCCTCGCCAGCTTTTGGTCTCCTCTAATTGTTCCTACCTTTCCGTTGTCCAAAGGATATTTGATGGACAGATAGAGGGTTGACAATGCCGCCTCTAGTGTGTTGAAGGCTGACCTTGAATACCAAATATCTCACCTTGATAGTCTTGGCGTTCTCCTCCTCTCCAAACGTAGTCAAGAGGGTAGTATATGCCATAACTTCTACTTGTTCGTCGGCGAAGCCTACCAACGTGTCGTTGTAGGGTAATAGGTGTTCGTCTGACAATTGCATCGCCTTGAAGGCTTCCCAATACATTATGTCTGCTGAACTTCCCGAATCTATCAACACTCTTTTGACGTCACAGTTCAGTATTTGCACTTGTATCACAAGGGGGTCGTCATCGTGTGGCATGACTTCTCTTTTGTCTTCCTTGGTGAACGATAGATCAGGGACGGGCGTCACTTCTGTATGACCTATGAATTTCTCATTTTGATCCATCCTCCTTACATAACGCTTTCTAGCATTTGAGGATTCTCCACCTCCTGCAAATCCGCCTGCAATGGTGTTGACGGAGATCATCTTTCCTTTGCCTGGATCCTCTCCTTCAGAGCGATCCTTTCGGTGATTATGCTGAACCTTTGGGATAACTATTTTTCCTGCGGCGGCATCATCTATGAACTTCCTCAGGTGACCGCTTTTTATCAGTTCTTCGATTAAATCCCTTAGCCTGAAACATTTTTCAGTGTCGTGGCCTCTGCATCTATGGTAGGCGCACCAAGCGTTGGGGTTTAATCCCATGGTGTGTTCCTTGCTTCTCGGTGGGGGTAGTCGTCCTAATCCTGTTTCCAGGATTTCATTCATGATGTAGACCCGTGCGCGGTTTAGTGGTGTGTATTCCTTCCTGTCTTCCTGAAAGTGTCTTTGGGGTTGGTATTGCTTCTTATGACGCTCAATTCGGTGATGATTGGGTATTGGGCGCCTATGATGATGGTAAAACTCGCCTTGGCCGTTACTTCTATTAACCGGGCCTCTTTCTCTGGCGTCTCTCATTCTCTTTTCAGCATTACTTTCTTCCCCCTTTATGTAGCATTCCGCTCTTCTTGTTACTTCCTGCATAGATGTGGCTGGCTTCTGCGCCAGAGATTCATTGAAATGTCCCACCTTAAGGCCGTGATGGAAGGCGGAGACGAATATTTCCTGGTTTGGGTTGCTGACTTTACTTGTGGATTCGCATAATCTTGCCAAGTATTCCTTCAATGACTCATTGTGGTTTTGTCGTGGGGAGAACAAACTGGTTGTCGTCACCTTTATGTGCTTGGAGCCGGCGAACTGTTGTGTGAATTTTTGCTGAAAGTCTGCCCAACTCTCAATGGAATTCTTGGGCAGATTCATATACCATCTCAGGGCTGCATCTTTCAGTGTGCTTGAGAGAAGTTTGCACTTCAGATGATCCGTTGCGCCGATGATGGCGGTTTTAGTACCCACCGCCATCAGGTGTTCTGTTGGATCCGTTTTTCCGTCAAAGTCTGGGAGATGGGGTGTTCTAAAATTGTCTGGTACCCTCGCGTCCCAGAGGTTTTGTGCAAGTGGTTGGGAGTTGGTGATGTTGGTTTCCTCCGTTTCATCCACTCTGTTTGCTTTTTCTTTGTCGATTTCGTTAACCTTGGCTTGCAGGCGCCGTAATTCCGCCACTGCATCCGTCAAAGTTAGGTGGTTTTGGTTATCATTTGATGGTTGTCCTCCTGCCATTTTCTTGAGGAGGACTTCGTACTTTGTCTGGTTTTAGTGGTAGGCTAGGAATCGTTTTACCGCAGCCCCACGGTGGGCGCCAAAATGTTCTGGTAAAAATAATAGGGGGGTGAGTCCAAGTATATTAATATGGAATAATGATACTAGGATCTTGTATTTACCAAAAAGTTGAACCCTTTACAATGAGTTTTTCTCCTCTATTTATAGAGGAAGAATACAATCGAAAAATATCTAAAACCGCCCCACTCCTCTCTAATGGAGGTCGTGGGTGGTTTTCGCCGTGTCCACCGTGTTACAGGGGTGGTTATTGGCGGTTTCTTCTTCTCCTCCGCGCTTAAATGGTGGTAGTGGGTAGTTAATCCCTTTTGGGCGACGTAAACATAACTTGGGGGCGTCGCCCCCAGCCTCTGGATCTCGCCCTCGCCTTACCTTTCCCGCCAAGTTATTTGTTTGAATTGTTTGGGTCAATTGTTGGATCATTGAGCTATTGGGCCTCTTGGATTTTGTCCGGTACATTCCTATTACGACGGATCACCTGACCAAATCTTATAGAAAGGGTAGTTAAGAATTTGCCTACTTTTTATGTTATGGCCTTTCCCATGAGTTTATCATTGGTGCAAATTTTTTTTTTGTTAAATATGTTTTTAGTCCCTACATTTTAGCCTATAGTCAAGAATAGTCCTTACTTTTTTTATAGTGAAAAAAAACCCTACAATTTTTTCCGTCATTAATTTTGGTCTCTGCCGTCTTGTTTTTTGCACAGTCACCTAACAGGATGCTTATGTGGCAGTTGTGGACCCATTTTTTAATTAGCTGAAAAATAATATATTGACACGTGTCAGCATAATGACATATTTTAATTAGTAAAAATGTAAAAACTTGTTTATAAAAATTCAATTATGCTGACACGTGGCACCATATTATTTGTCAGCTTATTAAAAAATGGACCCACAACTACCACATAAGCATTCCGTTTGATGACTGTGCAAAAAACAGAGAAAAAATAGATGGCAGGGACCAAAGTTAATGACGAAAAAAATTATAGGATTTTTTTTCATCAGAAAAGAAAATTAGGGACTATTCTTGACTATAGATCAAAATAAAGGGACCAAAAACATATTTAATTTTTTTTTTAACCCCTATCTGCAAACTGTAGTAACTACTCCTTCATTTTTAATCTTAATTTGATCCTTTTAACATTTTATTTTTGTTCTGATTCTTTTAAAAAAATATAATACAATTAATGAGATTTTAGCATGTGTACGATTGTATGTACCCTTATGGCCCTATGCAAACCAAAAGTAAGCATTGAATGACTTTAATTTTTTTTCTTTATGAATTAAGGTTCAGAAGCATTTAAGCAAAATTTTAGAATGAAAAAAAATTACTTAACCAATTATGTGAGAGTTACATGAAATGAAACATTTGGAATTACTCATATAACCTTTTTTTTCTGAGTTTTATGTAACTTTTATTATTGGGTTATTTTTCAAAAATATTAGGCACTTTTTAAAAAGTTATAACTTGTTAATGGAAAAATAAACCAGTTAAAGAGTCTTATTTGTGAAAGTAAAAAAGTGTGTTTAGTTAGAGATATTTGTCTTTCTTGTGTAGATCCATGTGACCTAACACTTCTATAATTTACGATTTCTAATGTAATATTCGGGTATATAATCTAGAATCTATTAAATAAAACATGTGAGTACCTTCTCTCTCATGAAAAATTAGTCATGCATTGTGAGTCATATTGGCACTATAGAACATTGTCATTTGTCCCTTAAATGTAAGTGCCTTTTCATATAACCACTAGCTAGTTTAACTCTGTCAAAGATCCAATACATAGTCAACACATATATGCATGCATGATTCTTCACACATCGTATCTAAATTTTTTAAATTTTAATCCTTGATATTAAAACCTTATACAATCACTAATCGGATCCAAGAATATTTCATGTTATCCACTTTTTCATACATTTGTCAAATATAAGTTAATCAAGTTTAGTTAATCCAGTTGAATAGATAATTAATTTAGATCATGTTAACATTTCAATTATTCATGTAGTTAAGTTTATTTATTTTTGTCAACTTTATGTAGTTAAATTAATTATAATTTTAACTGTGCATTTTAATTAATCATTTGTTCAACTAAACTAACTTTGTATTTATACGTGATTAATAAGAATAATTTAATCAAGATTATCCATAAGTACGGTTAAAATAAGAAAATACTAAAGTGCATCATATATGTCACAAGTGTGTGATATGCTAATACATTTGAATTTGCAATTCTCCACTTTTATCAACAACTTAGGCTTTGTTTGCGAGTTTAGAGGGGAAGGGAGGGAAGGGGAGGGCTTTGGAGGGAGGAAAATAGAGAGAAAATTAGAGAAATTTTTTACATTTTTTTATAGAGAACAACAAATAAATACTTATGATTAATATATTATGAATTTAAGAATATTATAACAATATTAATTAAATTTGAAGAATTCATATAAACCCTTCAAACTCCCTTCAAACCCCCCACCAATACAATTTTTGAGTTCCTCCAAATTGGGGGGTTTTTGTGTTATGAAGAAAAAATAACCCTCCAAACTCCTTCCCTCCCAAACTTCTCTACTTCTTTCACTTGTTTCTTCCTTTTTAGTCTTTCATTTCCTTCCATCTCCCTTTAAACTCGCAAACAAAGCCTTAATGTATGTAAATTGCATCGAAAGGCTTTTAATAGAAAAGTTAAAATGTCTAAACATAAAAAAGGTCATTAGAATACATCAGACATAAAAAACGGAAAAGAGAAAAAAGAGCATTTGAAAATACTCGAACAATACTAACAAAAGCACACCACCTAAATATCAAAAAAATGGCTACCACCAAAACGAAAAAACCACCCACCACACCTTACTACCAAACACCACAAACATCTGATAATAACGGAAAATAAAAAAATAAAAAAAATAAAAACAAAAGTGAAGAAAAACAGGATCAGACCACCCATCAACCAAAGACAACGGAATTTAATATCCATGGCCACCAACCTCTATCGACTCTAAAATCAAATAGTTCAAATTCTTCCAATGTTGTTTTCTATATTTAACTATTTTTACAGAGCCGATAGAGGTTGGTGACAGTTAAATTCAAAATTCAATTAGCCCTAACTAATAGATATAGTTAAATTAATCTCACTCAAATTAATCACTTTTTACATCAAATACCAAAAAAAAAAAATCATTAACCAAACTTTTCCAACTCTCATCCAAGTTCCAATTTCAGAGCTCCTTTAGAAACTAAAAGCCAGTTCTTCTTTTTTGCACAATGGATTAGTCTTTAGTTGTGTCAAAAAATAAACAATAGGGAAATTTAGCACATTGTGCTGTGTCTATAGGTATCTAAATCAACGGCGCGATAGTGTTTTTGCTATCAGACATGTAATTTTGTCGCGTATTGTCATTGCCACTGCTTTATACTGACATCAATGTCATGTGAGTGAGTATGTGACCGTGGAAATTCTATAGGCACAACCTCAAATTAATATTATTTGGGCATACATACAATAAAAAGAAAAATTTAAAGATAAATTATTAAGTCAAATCAACTATCGTTAATTAATTTTTTTATATTTAATTTTTAAAAAATTATATATGTGTGCCTAAAACATAAGTATTGGATTTATAAGTAAGTAAGAGTTTCTCATATGACCATGAGCACCTCCAGCGGGTAGAATTTCACTACCGTCCGCCAGCATGGCAAAGGAAAGATCAGCCTTTTTGATAAAGCCCACGGATTGAGTTCCGCCAGCTGGAGCAAAGTAGTGTCAGAATGCAACGTTTCTTTGAGTGTCCTTCAATTAAAATAATAATATATTTGTTATCTTTTTGTTTTGCTTTACTTTTCTTGTTTTGTTTTATTAGGAAAAAAAATAAAATATTAACATGTGAGGAAAAGTTGTAGGATCAATGTGAGTTTTTTAAAGTTGCACTGTTGAAGTAAAAAAATTAATAAATTATTTTAAAATGATGTGATTTCAGTGGGACCTACAAAATCCTTTCAAGTGACCCACAAAATGATGTGGTTCCTTTGTATTATACATCTTTTTATTTTGCTTCATGTTGCCAAATTCTGAATCATATATATCCACCTTTTATATTGTTACTATTATATATGAACAACTTTTCAAATAACAAAATAAAAAGAACACGTTATTTTCTACTTTTTGCTTCATAATTAATTAAAAAAGTGCAAAACAACAAAAATGAATTGCAATTCATTTTGTTTTAAACCATCAACTTGTACTGTTACCACCGGACCAGGATTTCATGCAGTCACATTTTGGATGCAATCACGCAGTCATTCCACTTATAGCCATATGATCAAGATCTACCTGTCATGATTTAAAAATTTATATAATCGAACGGCTATAAAATAACTATAAAAAAAAATGACTGCACCTAATTCATTTTCGTTACCACTTCATCTATATGTCCCTATATAAAGCCACTATACTATATTGCCAATCACCTTATATACACCTAACCTCCGTCTTCATCATTTGCTTAAACGAAAAACACTCTCAAAACCATAATGAGAACTAAAAGTATTATAATATTTTTAGTTTTTACCTTCTTTGCTTTCATTCCTTCAATTTCAAGTGCAAAACAAACACAACCCTTTTCAACTATGCTCAATATTGATCATATTGTAGAAAAAATTTCTCACTTGAAAAATGTAACACAAAGATTCAATGAGTCAGAGTTACAAATTTCAGTCCCTTTAGTGGTAGCTGGAATTCTATGCTTCATAGCATCATCAATATCAAGTGCTGGTGGAATAGGTGGTGGTGGAATTTTTATACCTATATTAACTATTGTAGCTGGATTAGACTTAAAAGTATCTTCAAGTATTTCAGCTTTTATGGTCACAGGAGGATCAGTTGCAAATGTTATATGCTATATGTTTTCAACTAGTACTAAATTTGGTGGCAAGTCATTGATTGATTATGATATAGCACTTTCATCTGAACCATGTATGTTATTAGGAGTAAGTGTTGGTGTTATTTGTAACCTTGTTTTTCCAGAATGGTTGATAACTTTAATGTTTGCTGTTTTTCTTGCTTGGTCTACTTCAAAAACATGTAAAAGTGGAATGATGTTTTGGAACATTGAATCAGAAGAGATAAGGAAAAATATTAATGGAGTTGAGGAAATTGAAAAAGGGTTGCTAGAAAATGAAAGTGCTAATAAAGGGTTGGTGAGAATAATGGAAAATGATGGGTCAAAAACTGTTGAAGAGAATCTTATTTTGGTCCCTAAAAAAAATAGTAGCAAGTTGTGTATTCCTTGGTTGAAATTGGGAGTGTTGCTTTTGGTTTGGTTCTCTTTCTTTTCCATATATCTTCTTCGTGGCAATGGATATGGACAGGTGAAGTTTCTTTCTTTCTTCTACAACATTCATATATGGTCCAAACTCCAAACACTAATGCTACTTGTGATTAATTAAATGTTTTATGCAACAAATTTATTAAATTATATTATATGTATCATTTGGTTGCCATATTATGTTAGTAACAGTTTTTACGGCAAAGTCTATGGTACACAAGTGAGATAAATCTTGCACCATACACAAATTTGTTTTCGCTATTGAATCAATAAGTCTCATCACTAGATCAAATGAGATGTGACGAGACATATTGATTCAATGATGAAAAACTAATTTGTACATGGTGCAAGACTTATTTACTTGTGCACATTAGGCAAAACATTGTTTTACTATAATAATCACAAAACTAATTACTAATAACTTCACAAATAAGGAGAAAAAAAATGAAAATCTACTTCTTCTGATGAACAGGCAGATCCAAGAGATCAATAGTATAGTACAGAATCCAGAAGCTTTGCTGAATTTGGAAACCAAATGTTTTTTTAATAATGTGTTTGTTTTTTTCACTTCAAATTTTAATAATGTGTAGGATCCAATCTCAAACTTTCCCTTTGTAAAGCATGGGGTCATAAGTAATTATGACTAATAATATATTGCATAGTGTTGATCTTGTACTTCATCTCAATAGCACTAATGCTAATATATTGCATAGTACAACTTGATCTTGTACTTTATTCTTTCAAGGTAATTCCTGGTCTCTATGATTTGATATGCGGTTTTTAACTTCTTCAACTTCTTTTAACGCTTAGTTCAAACCAGTTGAGCTATACAACTCTCACCCTAGTCTTCTACTTTTGATTCTTATATATCGTCTTTCCCGTATATTACATTACATTTGATGAACAATCCTCTGATGCAAATGTTAAAACTATGCAGAGAATCATTCAAATGGAACCATGCGGTGTAGGATATTGGATTATCTCATCAGTTCAAGTACCACTAGCTGTGGTTTTCACTTCTTGGATGGTATTTAGAAAAGAAAGTCTTCAAGATCCAACACTTATACCAGAGGTTCATAAACAACATAGAATGAAAGATAGATTTTTTGTTGCTTGTTACCTTTTTCAATCTATTTACAGCTAAATTCCATCGCAATGATATGCAGGTACAGTGTCAGAATAGAAATTGTCCATCAAATAAGCTTGTTTTTCCAATGATAGCACTACTAGCAGGAATGTTGGGTGGTGTTTTTGGAATTGGAGGTGGAATGCTGATAAGTCCACTTCTTCTTCAGATTGGAATAGCTCCAGAGGTAATTAAGCTCGATGTTATAAGTTCTAGCCTCATTTTAATATTCGCTTTAGGCCACATAATATATTGGGCCGGCCTTGATAAACGCTTATTATATAAGTGCTTGTGTATAAACTATTTCTACAATAAAAGATGAAATAAAGTCAAAACGACAAATTGCTTTTATATAAGCCATAAGTCAAAAAAGTCATTTTATGGACATGTCATAAGCCATTTTCATAAACCCTCTCAAAAACAAGTGCTTATACTAGTATATAAGCTCAAATAAGTCAATCCAAACATCTTCTAAATAATGTCGTCAACATTATGCATTAGTGCAATAAAATTTAACAAGCAATCAAATTTTCTTATGTTATAGGTAACAGCAGCAACATGTTCTTTCATGGTTTTCTTCTCTTCTACCATGTCAGCATTGCAATATCTATTGTTGGGAATGGAACATGTTGAGACTGCCCTTATCTTGGGTATAATGTGTTTTGTTGCATCACTTCTTGGGTTATTAGTTGTGCAGAAAGTAATTGGAAAGTATGGAAGACCCTCTATAATAGTATTCTCAGTTAGCATAGTTATGTCTTTAAGTATTGTTCTAATGACTAGCTTTGGGGCCATAAAAGTTTGGGAAGACTATAAATCAGGGAAATATATGGGGTTTAAACTTCCCTGTTAATAAAACAGTTATGTTAGATAAGTTTTTGTTTGTATACCTTCCTCTTTTTTATAAGTACTTTCGTTATTTTCACATATATTGAGAAAAGTTGATAGTGCATATTTAACGTGGCCATTTTGTGAACGAACGTTAATAAAAGACTCTTTTGAGTATAGATGTATCCAACTCAAATTTTTCATTCTCCCAAAACAAATTTGTAGTATTAATAAATCCACAACATTGTAAGCTAAAGATGTAGGAATTTTTGCTGACGTAAAAACTGTTGACATATATCGAGAGTTGTACAAATTTTCACATATATCGAGAAAAGTTGATAGTGCATTTAACGTGGCCATTTTGTGCATGAACGTTACTAAAAGACTCTTTTGAGTATAGATGTATCCAACTCGAACTTTTCATCTCCCAAAACAAATTTGTAGTATTAATTAATCGATCGACAACATTGTAAACTAAAGATGTACAATTTTTTTCTGACATAAAAACTGTTGACAGTAGTAACCATTAACTTAAGCATTGAGTTAATGGAACTTGAAAATTACACTTGAAGAAGGGACATAAAACATCACAAATGAAAAAGATTTGACAAAGATTCTGTAGTGGAGGACCACGAACACACTTGTTACAATTTGCAAAGAGAAAAAAATATCATACAGATGTTTGTACTAGGCAATCGATGCACGAGTGGACTGAACGAACCCGTCTATCCTTTTCTTAATCTCTTCTGGATTAGCACCAACTATCTTCTCCAATGGAGCACCATCCTTCAGCAACAAAAATGTCGGCATTGCCTTTATATCATTCCTGGTTGCCACCTCCTGAAACCGCCCAAAAAAACAAACTTTTCGGTTTCAATTCCTCAAGCATGAACGTAACACAAGCAACGCATACCATCAAATTAGTCAAGTATGCATATCAGAAAAATAGATTTAAGATGACAGTATCAGTATCAGTATCAGTAGAATTATATATTCGTTGATCTTATGCGTGAATCTAAATTGTAAGATCTAGACTACTAATCCTAAATCCACTCATAAAATCATGTCGAGATTGTATAGTGCCTAATAACAAAAGAAATTATTGAACCATATTAGTTATCCGCATAGAACTAGATAAGCATTAAAAGATTACAAGTTATAGAGTAACAGTTTTCGCTGAACATTTGGCAAGACAGTCCTATAAAAGGATAAAGCTCTATCTACAATGTTTCACCAGAAGTCTGTTTCTTAGCATTAGGACAGTTCAAATCATTTGTTGGATTCAAATATATTTTATCAGTTAAGTACAAAATCAATGATCAATTGCCTGATTCTTCTGCAAGACTGCAACTGTCATTCAAGTTAACATCCACCTATACTGCTTGTCGGCTTGTCGCACAAGCATGATCTCTTTTTTTTGGTTAATTTTCAAATGTCGCCGAATAGCAGAGATAAAATAATTATTACGACCTTTCCTTTCAGATAAGAGACTTATTGATTACGTCGATGGTTTGATTCCAACCTAACCATATTCTCGAATCTCATATCTTTAGACAACCAACTTCAGCGGTGCCGCAAAGACAAGACTATTGCATATTTCAAACAAGATGGACTTGTCTCTACGTTCAATTTCCAATTGCCGTTGCGATACAAGCTCTAACCATCGTAAAGATATCAAGTTACTATCCAAATGATCTATAGTCTATACAATATCAAGGTAGCAACTATTTCACATCAAGACAAACAATTTCAAATAGTATGTCAATAATCATATGACTTTGAAGGACATAAAGCCTGTGAAACATTGGCACTAAAACTTTTGATCTTGGGCAGTGTACCACTTCAACAATTCTTTGATATGTGCATAAATAAATCAGAAGAAATCTAAATAGGTACTGTATGTCAATACAAAACACATGCAAGATTCTCAGTACCTCACATCAACTCAAACATAAGACTAGTACAGTGTTTAAAAGAGATGGTAAAAAAACATTACCTTAACTTCATCAACATCAACAGAGAGAAACAGAAAATCTGGATAATCTGATGCAAATTCTTCAAAAAATGGAATCATAGCCACTGATGGCATACACCATGAAGCAGTAAAGTGAACAACAATCTAAGATCCATTCAACAAAATACCAATCAATCCACTATTCTATCATAAAACAAGAACAACAATAACAACAAAACAAGCAAAACAATTTGAATCAAAACTAGATAACCCCAAAATTAAAAATACACAATTTCATACTCTTTGTGAAGAATTTAAAAATCAAGCATCATAAAAATCCAAACTTTAACATGAAATGGTTGACTTACAGGTGAATTCTGAGTAGAAGCTTGATTGACATAGAATTCCCAAGATTGCAAAGAATCAATCACCACCACCTTGGGCTTGTTTTGATCTATGGTATCCATTTTCACCTTCCTTCAACTTCTACTTGATGAATTGAAATATCTGAGAAGAAAAAAAAAAGATTTTTTCTTGACACTGTTTTAGTATCTGACAGCTGAAGACAGTCTTAAACAAAATGGACAGTACTAAGAATAAGATGACAGTAGACAATAGTTTTCTTCAATGGATAAGTTCAAACTAAAAACTGTGTACCAAATAAATAATTAATTTTGTTTGACAAATTTAATCTTAATAACTTAATAAGTATGTTGTTTTTCACATTTAAATTTAAATTCAAAATTAATTACTACTTTTAGTTGCATTATGTTATTTTTCTTGACTAAATTTTAAACAAACTATAAATTTTAAATATAAGTTATATAACAAACCTCAAATTCCATAACAAACGAATTAAATTGAAAAGAATGTATATATTGGAGAAAATTAATTGACAGGGGTAGTTTTTGTGACAAATGATAACGAAAAGAATATCGATATAACAAATTAGAAACTTAAATAACTTATTCATTATTTAAAAATTTATTATTTATTACTTGAATTACTTGAAAACTTAAAAGATTGAATCATTGGCAACTAATCACAATGAAAGATAAACATGTACAGAAGTATTAACGTGCCCGACTTCTTAATAATAACAAGGGTTGTGCACTTGTTATTTTGTTAAGCATTTCAAAAATAAAAATAAAATAAAAAATTAATATTAATAAAATAATTTTTTATATTTTTAATATATTGAATATACGTATTTTACAATAAATTTTTTTATTTATGTGTTTATTGGATATACTATTTAATATATTTTTACTAATAATAATAATAATTAGATGTATTTCTATAATTTTTATTTTTTTTATTACTCTATAGTTTTAAAAATATAAATATAAAAGTGTGACAATAAATGTGTCAAAATATTTTTTATATATCTCGAAATATTAAAAAAACTTTGGTAATTGATAAAATGGAAATTATAGAAAATGGAGAGATCCCATCTCAGTTTGTAGAAATGGCAAAAGCAATAAAAAAGATGAAAGATATTTGTGGGTTTGTTTATTCACCGTTCATCTCCATCCATTTTGTGGGTCTTGTTTATTCAAAAAAGTATATTTGTGGGTCACAGCTTCGTCTGGAATATTCTCTCATAAAATATAACAGAAATGTAGTATTATTTCCTTTTTGTTCTATTGAGTTTTTGCCATAGTACTATTGATCATAGTTAACACTACTAACATAAAAGTGTCGGTTGTTTTATTAATTCTCAATTTTCTTCCCATTTAATTGGTGAAATCATCTGTGTCAAAAAAAAATGGTGAAATCATCCAAATATAGTGTTTATATATTACACTAAAACTTCAAAGAGGTTTTTGAGCTTAGCCAAAGAAAACTCAAATAATGTTGAAACAATTTGTAAAGAGGTTGTCTTTAAATTAAATACAAAATTTTCCTCAAGTAATATTTATTAGGCTAAATTACATTTTTGGTCCCCAAAGTTTCCCGATTGTGCGATTTTAGTCCCTCTAGTTTCAAACGTGCGATTTTGGCCCTCACATTTGCCCCCTTTTGCAATTCTTGGTCCCTCTTGACTATTTTGACCAAAAAATTGCTGACATGACATTATTTTACACATGGCTTGATTCTATTGGACAACCTAAAATATATATATATTTTAAAATAAAAAAAAAAAAAAAAACTCAAGGTGCTTGCAATGTCTTTTGAAATCCCCATTCATGGTACTTGCAATGTCTTTTAAACCATTCCACAAAATGCTATGAGGCCAATTCTAGCATAGGCGAGTGTCTTAGGTTTCCCACAATGGGAAAGTTATTTTCACCATTAGATTATGAATGTTCACAATAAATTATAATGAAGTTTCTACATTGTATTATACTCTATATATATTATATATTTTTGGCAAAATTATATTAGTGGTCCTTTATCTTATTTATTTGTAACATTTTGGTTTTTATCTTTTATTTGCAACATATAGGTCCTTTATGTTGTTTATTTATAACAATTTAGTCCTTTTTTTTCCATTTAGATCCTTTAACTTTTATAATGCACACATATAAACTATTTTTCTCATTTTTTATTAAAAAAAGGATAATTTTATTTTTTAAATTATTTTTTATTAAAATTAAATAAATCTGGAATTTTGACGAACATAAGATGAACATATTCATCTTCTTCCTTTGATTCTTTATCATCTTCCTTGAATAAAAAAATTTCTACTCAAATATACCTACAAATATCATGAATCTAGATTATATTCACAATGATGAACATGATGAATATCTTCATCAATTTTTTGGATTTTCAATTTTTTAACAAATAAAATATTTTTAAAAATAAATATCAGTATTTTTTTATTTAAAAAAACGAGATAAAAGTTTATATATGAGCAAATTATAAAAGATAAATAACCTATATATGGGAAAAGAAAAAAATAAAGGAATAAAGTGTTACAAATAAACAACACAAATAACCTATATATTAAAAATAAAAGATAAGGGACCAAAATATTATAAATAAATAAAATAAAGGACCACTAATGTAATTTTTGCCAAAAAAATATAATATAGATTAGAATACAATATAGAAACTTCATTATGATTTATTGTGGACATTCATAATCTAAGGGTGAAAATAACTCTCCCATAATGGGAGACCTATGACACTCACCCATGCTAGAATTGGCCATGCTATGATACCCTTCATTTGGACTAGCATAGATCGCAATAAAAAACCACCGGCCCCTATTTGAGTACTTCACCTTCATATGGATAAATTGGAACTTTTTGATATCTACATCGAATTTATATGATCCTTCTGCCTCCAGAAAATCCATGACCTTCAGACGCCACGCCACATAATCATCATATCCTAAAAACTTGAAAGTTTTACAAAGCTTATTTGGGTCACACCTCGTATCAATGATAAGTTGATAACAATCATATAAAGTTTACTAAAGTTAACATATTGCTGCGTCAAAAAAAAAAGTTAACATATTGCTTGCATGGTTGTTTTTGAGAAAAATACTATATTCATTGGGTGCACAAACAATAGCACCATTCCGTTTTCAATGGAACAGCTCCACCCATATACAGTCCAAAAAGAAAGCTTGGAATATAATTGAACTCTGGATTTTATGATGACAGAACAACACTAAAACAAAAAATGTCATATACATATAATTAAACAAATTTATATGTGGTTGAGTATTCAAGAAAAACACAATTTAAGAACTTCACCGGGAAGGTAGAAGTGGACTAGGAGACTTCAGTTGGTTATCACGTGACCTTGAGTTTTTGATGTTTTTTTTAGATTGTCTAATAGAATCAACCCATGTGTAAAAGATGTCATGTTAGCAATTTTTTTGTCAAAATAGTCAAGAGGGACCATGAAATGCAAAAGAGAGTAAATATGAGGGGCCAAAATCGCACGTTTGAAACTAAGGTGACTAAAATCGCACAATTAAAAAACTTGGGGGATCAAAAGTGCAATTTAACCTTAATTTATTTCTCACATATTATACACTATGATCAATATACACTAAAATCCTTCGAGTTTTTTTCTCTCAATCATTTAACGCAGCAATCATTTAAGCAATCAGTTAACGCAGCAAATAAAGTATTCTCAATCATTTTTAAATACATTAAAATTTGTTGGCCTTAGTGAAGATAGGCTTAGAATCCTTTGAGTTTTTTATCTTTTTATCAATGTACAAAAAAAAATCCTTCAAGTTTAAAAATTATGAGGAAAAAAAAGGTAGTTGAGATGAACGAGCACACTAAAGTGGTCATTCAATTTCCAATCAATTAAATATTGTTTGGCAAAGTTAGCCGGTAACTAATCAAAACAAGAACAAAAATAGAGATGAATGAGAGTTGCTATACTATGCAAATCTACTTTCCTATTACACGATTAAGTTATATCTATAACACAAATGTAGCAGTGACATTGGTCGGCAGACCTTTTTTCTTAGCCATAGCTCAAACGAGGATCAGCTAACTTAGTAGATGTCTGGCGCCGTGGAATGCCAATCTCGCAACTATTTACTCTCGCAGCAAAACGTAGAGAACAAAGTGATTCTCCTGTTGAGGAAGGGTCGGGAGAAATATTTACAAACATTAATGTTTTGGAGTCTCCACCCAGGTATGGCTGTCAAAGCAAAAACCAAAAAGTTAAATTATATATCATAACCAATCATATGAAACTTTATGATAATATCGAGTTCACTCAGCTCATGTGATGTTAAAGTATATAAGGATATAATATAATGCAAACAGAGGAGCTATATTTCAAGAAGATTCACAAACGCGGCTAAACACTCTCTCACACAGGCATATATATACAGTACTAAAAATCATGATTAATAGAATTATTTTCAAGTAGTTACGTTTTAACTTCTATCCTATTGACTTCGAACCTCAAACTACAATGCTCAATAACTCGTCATCTGTCATTATCCGCCCCTCACCGCTTCAAACATATCAAAGCAATATAAACTAGTAATAAGAAAGAAAAACAAATGCCTCTTTTTCTCTTATTTTATAGTATCTTGTATTTTTGCATTGAACGACTAGCTAGTGGCAACACTTTATCAGCGATTAAATTCATTAAACAAATTCTCACTACATCTGATAGAAACTTGAATGAAGAAGTGGGCTTCGTTTTTGGGCCCAAATATAAGGTGTGGAATGAAGGATGATGTGGTTACGTAGTGTATGAACTTCATGGGATAGTTACTATATAATAGGAAGGGGGGAGAGAGAATAAACTAGCTAGAAATTCAATAAGAAAGGATGGGATCACATTGTTGCTTTTGGGATCACTCTTGTAATTGTTCATCCATTTCAATACAATTGCATATTTTCCACTATCATTTACTCATTACTGTTATTTCATTCATTCATATATTCATACGCAAACCCATCAACATCTCAGAGAGTGTACGGGTTGAGGGGGTGAGGGAAGCACCAGAAAGTGAGAGGGGCTGGTGAGCTTGTCTCCAAGCACTATTGCATGAAGCATAAGGTTGTCGTGGGGTTCATTATCTAAGAAAATTTAAATTTTGTAGCCAACAAGGGTCATTCGTGGGGATTTCACAAAATTTTGGTTCATACCATACAGCATTTTTCTAATGCGAATATTCAAGCTTTACAAATATAATGCGTTATTAATGAAAATAATGCAGAATGAAACAGAAATGATGCAAATATTCAAGCTTTGCATACCTGAAGATATGTCGTCAGTTTAGAATTCCTAAAGGGGACATGATTCTCTTTCTTTGCCAAGGCAAAAATGACATCACTCAAACAAGAAAGGCTTTTGTTTATCGCCTGGCAGACATATTGCAAACGTTTGTTACTAGTTGATTAATGAAACTATAGTTATCAACATAGAACTCAAGTCAAAACAATGAAAATCAAAGATACCTTAGTTTCATTCAGACGGTCCCCAGTTGCTCCACTTTTCGACAGCCTTTCACTTCCAGCAAGATCAATCAGGTTTAGAACACCTTGAACCTGTTGCTCGGTGTTCTACAAACCAGACAAATGTAAATCATGAGGCAATTGACAAAAGAACAGAAAATATACCATTATATCAAAGAAAGGTACCTCATTTATGCCAGTTATATGCAGAGTAAAGACAAAGTGACTTCGCGACGATTGTTCATTCATCTGTGTTCTGCCTACTGACCTGGAAATATGTAACATACCAGGCACTGTCATTTAAAAACAAAGGCCAGAAAGAACACAATAAATTGTACTTTATCTTAAAATGAACACATTTTAGAAAATTAAAATCAAAAAATAAATCACTTAAAAATGTGACATAAATTTTCAAACTGTATCAAAAACACAAAGTTATTATGAAACAACTAACAATATCAGGAAACTTGACGGCTTCAATAAATTATCAGTTAAAAATGAATAATATTGGTCATCCAATATTCAAGCAGAAAGAAGATTTCAGTTTTTTCTTTACCTGCTTTGTGCAGCCTTTTGTAGGAGGGTGGAAATCTCATCTGCGTTGCAAACATCTACAATAGTCAAGTCTGGAACATATGTGTTTTTTCCATTGGCATCATGTACAATATTGTACTTCTTTCCAGGATTTTCTGTTGGCGATAACAGATCCCTTATGGTCTCATTGTATATTTCAAGTACTGAGGCCTATAAATAAATGGTACACAAATTGTAAAGTCTTCACTGATATTTGTATCTAATGCAAATGAAAATACTGAGAAAGTACAATAGTATATTCACCTGCATTGTGAACTTCCACCCTTGATCTTTCAGGGCCTGACTAACCAGGAATATCTGTTCAAGTGAACGAGGGATCAATCCTTTCAGCTCAGGTGGACCAGGCCTGCCGATCATCGTATAGGTTTTTCCAGAACCTGTTTGTCCATAAGCAAAAATGCAAACCTGCCACAATAAACCATGAAACCTTTGTCAATTGTCAGCCAGCCAAGGCATAAGTTTATATAGTAAAAGCCTAAATACACATAAAAATGGGAAAATATAAAAGAAAAAGCCCTAGAAAGATTGTACCAAAATAGCATAATCTATTCCATTGCAGCACTGCTTCGTGAAGGAAAAAATACTATTGTTTTTAAGAAACAGCCAAATTCTTAGGACTTATTTCATTAGCAACAGAAACACCAAGGTATCAGCACTGCTTCGTGAAGGGAAAAACACTATTTTTTTAAGAAACAGCCAATTTCTTAGGACTTATTTCATTAGCAACAGAAACACCAAGGTATCAAGCACAAGGTACTACTCAGACATAGCTAGAATATACTGTGCCAGACTTTGTATTTTAGTTTTAGAGAGCAAATACAAGCTCAATTTCAATTTTTAAGCAGTTTGACCTTTTTTTTAAAACTATCAGAATCAACCAGCAAACAACAGAATAATGATAACAGCAACCAAAAGATTAAAAAATTGATTCCAAAATGAAGTGCAAAATCAACAATACAAAAGAATGCACTTCAAAAAACAAATCACAGAAAAAACTGTAAATAGTTGAAATTGCTACACAATTTTGATCTTGCTACAAGTCAAACTGCATTAACAATACAAAACTGTGTATGTAAGTCTCCAAAGCCGAGAGTAAGTGTTCTTACATCTTGCGAGTTGTAACATTTCCAATTCCCACTCTTTGTTTTGCGTGCTTTAATGCATAAAGGATTCTGTATTTATATAGTGAATCAAAAGAATAGACAGTAGAAATCACCTTGTACCCATCAAGTGCACTTTGTACCAGCTGAGAAATTTCTGTGAAAACATCCTCCTGTGAAGCCTTTTGATTAAATACTTTGTCAAATGTAAAAGAGTACTTCTGCCCTGCATATTTTCAAGTGATGAAATTCTTATAGTCGATTAGGCACCTACACTTGAAACCCATTCAACATAGCGCGCAACAGAGGAGAGAGGAAAGAAGCTTGTGTACATACCACTCTGTGCTAATTCAACACCCCGGTCAAGAGCTTCTGTTGACGAAGGGAATGAAACAACCATATCTGCTGAAGGACCATCATCAGGTAGCAACGGTCGAACACGGCAGAACACACGGATATTTCCTTTTAATTCCTATATGCATATATAATTTATAAATACATAAATGATTGTATAGAATTGTTGATAATAATTTTTCAGCAAAAACAGCTTACCAGAATGGTGTTGTGCAGTTTTTTCCGTAACGACTCTCCTTCGATTACTTGCTGTTCTTTTTCTTCCAGTCTCTCTCGTAGTTGACCTATAATTCTTTTCTGGTCTTCAAACACTGTTCTTGTTTCTGAATGCGATAAATCAGCCATCTAACAAAAAATTAAAAAAGTTTTCATATGAAATTATTATAGAGAAAAGCACAGCAAACACATATAAACATCAGTCCAACTTAGTACCTTTAACTTCTCCTTTTCAGCATTCAACTGCTGCTGCAACATATCTATTTGTTGTCTTTGTGAAGTACATACCTCCTCAAGAGCACTTGTTTTAGCCGTCAATGTACCCAATTGTTCACTTGATTTCCCTGTATATTCTTTATATTTTGCTACTTCTCCAGTTAAAGATTGTACTTGTCCTAGTTGGCGATCACGGTCATCTCTAATTTGTTTTAGCTCATCTCGGAGGCATTTGAGTTCAATAGCTAAAATGTCTTTCGCCTTTGTAGCCTCATCTTGTGAAGCCTGAGATAATAAAAACACAAGGGATACAACAGAAATATTGTTCAGATATGTCAAACGACAATTCAAAGCAAATATTAATATATCAGCAAAACAAACAAGGTTTTCAAGTTCATAATATTTTCATTTCACTGCCGTTCATTTGATATACAGGGAATATTATTATTATTATTATTATTATTATTATTATTATTATTATTATTATTATTATTATTATTATTATTATTATTATTATTATTATTATTATTATTATTATTATTATTATTATTATTATTATTATTATTATTATTATTATTATTATTATTATTATTATTATTATCCAATCTACTCATTGTCAAATTCATTTCCGAGAATCAATCAAAGAAGAAAAAAATTCCAACTTGTTCACAACAGGAACTTCGCACAATTTAAATCATTTTTAGTATCAACGGGAATCATTAAGAACCAAAATCATCTATCTATTAACATTACATATCATAAATGCTGACTTGATGGCATTAACAAAACTTAAATAACTTACTTTGAGAGATGCCAACTGCTCTTGCAATGCCTTATTGTGGCCTCTTACATTGCTAAGGTTTTCAACAATAGTTGATTTCTCTGTTTCCAGTCGCTTATGTGCTTCATTAGTTGTTTCAAGATTTGACTGAAGACTTCTATTGTGCGACAGCAAAGTGGTATTATACTCTTGCATTCTCTTGTACAGGTCCTCGTTTGCAGTGGCCTACAAGAATCAACAAATTCAAATGGAGGGGGGGAAAGATAAGTGAGGCAATCTGCTGCCTGCTGGTATCAAAAAGCAAGATCCTACGGGACTAGTGGAATTACAAATTTAAGCAGTAACTGTAATAACATAGCATTACCTTCTGCTCAGCAGCTGATTTCGCATTGGAAATTTTCTCAAGTTCGGTTGTAAGAGAAACATTCATCTGCTCAGCTTCATTTCTGGCTTCTTTTTCATTTCTACAACATTCAATCGCTTCCTAGTAGTCAAAAACAAAAGAAATGAGGTCATAAAGGCAAAATAAAACATCACCTGGAATATCCAATTATAACATTGTGGCTAACAACCATACCAATTTATCTGATTCTTCCTTTGCAATCTTCTCTTCTAAAGAGGAAATCGTCATTCTCAAATTCGATATAGCCTCATTCAATTCTGCTATCTTAATTTTCATCTCATTCTCTGAGAAAACACAAATGTAGAGAATAATGAAATGTTGAAAACATATTTCTAGCAAAAAAGAAAGACCAATGATTATCCTCAAGTTTAGATGATGGCATAATGCAAAATGATAAAACTATTCAGTAAATACTTTGAATAGAAAGAACAATTTCTTTCAGAGTATGGAAAAACCATTCCTTGGTTATATTCGAGTCTAGAGTAGTATTTTTAAACCATTGTAATTGTAAGCATAGCTTTGAATAATAAAAACAAGCAATCCCTTAATTTGTCATTTGAATTGAAGCCTTATCAACTATATTAAATCAATCAAATCACTCGATATACTTCATACTTTCCAATCATGAGTAGTCTACTTATACTATATTCATGAATCCTACTTCCAGATATCATACAACAATGCCTAATAACTCAACATGCAACCTGCTCAGCACAATAAGAGCCACGATACTAGAAGAAAGCATAATAAAACACTTGATGCTCAAGACTTAAATAAATAAGTAGTGAATGAAACAAGACATGCATCTAAAAGCATGCTAATTAAGGTGTTTTCGACAGTGTCAAAGAGTAAAACAAACTAAAAAGTTCAAAGAGAAGAAGAAGAAGAAGAAGACAACTCACCAATATCAACGCATTTCTTCTCGGCAGATTCTAGATCTGTCTGAAGCTTTTCCTTTTCTTGAACATACCCTTCTTCAACTCTCTTAAACCATCTAACACAGTTTTTAAGTCTCTTAATAAGATCCCCCATCTGCTCCATTTTTTTCTACCAAACAAAACGCAAAAAATAAAACCCAAATAATCTTAAACTACAACAAAACTCAGAAATCCATAAAAATGAGAGACATACCTTAGTATCTAAGCGAGTCTCCTTCTTCATCCTCTCATTCAACAAAGCTTCTACTTCCTCTTTAGTGAAATCAACAACGCTGGGTTCAGATCCCTCGGCAGCACCGGTACCAGTACCACCATCATTAGCTTCTGATCTGCTGTTTATAGCACCAAGTGGAGCCCTAGCTCTACCCTGTCCAACCACTCTTTCACCGCCAATCCTTCTACGCTTATCTGAAGGAATTTCTTCACCGATTTTTCTCTGCATCTAAGGATGAAACAAATTTAACACTAATCACACTAATTTCTAATAATGAAACAAAATTAACACACTAATCGCACTAATTACAAAAAACTAGTTCTAATCTAGTGAAATTGAGACCTAGTAAAGTAAAATCTGGAAAATTGAAAAGCATGAGAGTGAGAGAGAAGGGGGCTTACGGTGGAGGGACTTCGCGGTGGCCGATTCTGGTTCCGAGAAAACATGTGAGGGTTTGTAGAAATGGGAACGACGACGTTAGGGTTTTGAGATTTGTGCTGTGTTTGGATTTTGGAAGAAGAACGTTGTGAAATGAAATTTGAAATGAGAGCGTTTTTTTCAAAATTAATGCGCTCCTCTTTCTATCTCTTACACAATTCGGTTCTAACTTTATATTGGACCGGTTAAACCGGTTCGAATGTTGAGCCCTGGTTTTTTTCCAAATTTAGATTTTGAACTTAACGGTCTTGTTTGACATTAGGAATTAGTGACCCACACACCTTTATTCCCATTAGAAAATAGATATAATGTTTGATAAGCATCTCAATCTCAATATATATAATTTTGATTAAAGGTGACTATAATAATCCATTTAATGACAATCTTTCATTTAATTATATCAACTACTTATGTTTAATTACATCATTTTATCATGTCACATCATTAAGAATAAATAAACATCATGTTTATTTCTTATCTGAAGACCGGACTTAATCTCAATCCACTTAACTAATAATAATATTTCATTTATACCACAAATAAAGTACTCCAATAAAATATAATGTAGTTTAATATAATGTGATGTGTGCTCATGCAAATTGGTGCAGTGTGCTATGTTATGATACCAGTAAAGGGTTTCAACTTTCAATTCAATAAGTAGAAGTTACAAAGTTGGTATGACAATGTGGGCAAGGGTGTTTGTGTTGGTGTAAGTTCTAGAGGCCAATTATTTATAATTGCATGGAACTTGTATTGAATAATTTATTTATTAAATAAAGACTTTTTTTTATTATGTTTATGTGTTAAAGTAATAGAGTCCCTAGAATAGTTAGTTCGTTAAATGGAACATTAAGTATGTCTTAATCGTGAGAATCCATTAAACATAAGAACACTATTCTTAAAATATCCATAGTCAAACTTTATTGTGAATTGGGATAACATTAAAGCATAGAGGCTATTATGTTGGTAAACTGATGCTCACATCTCACGGATCATAGATATAAATGTTAAGGGTAACATCTATATCGGATTGACCCACCATGAGAATACTACATAGTATGTTATGAAATATCATAAGATATATTCTCATAGTGTTAAGTGGTGTATTCCACCCTTCGACCTGAAATCACTATGTACCCTAGATGTAGGAGTGTAGTACCTTGTTGCCGTTCAAACGTTATCCGTAACAGGATGACTATAAAGTTGGTTGATGGCTATTCCATGAATCATGCTGAGGGACATGAGTGACCTAGATGGAATTTGCTCCTCCTACATAACATGAGATACATGTCTATGGGCCCAATATTAAACTTAGCAAGGGTGACATATTATGTCTTGTGTTCAATATAGACATAAGGGTAAAAGGGTAATTATACACAAGATATTTATCACGAAAAGGTTTGTCATATCACGTGACATTCTTGTGACTTGGGTAGCAGTGATGTGTTGCTAGATACCGCTCACTGTTTATAATGTTTAGATTAATATTATTGTCAACGTCATAAGAACCTACAGGGTCACACACATAAGGACAGTTAAGACGGGAGAAATAAGTGAAACTTATTGGTTGGGGTGCGATTAGTGACAGGCGGTTATTGTGCTTGTGAAGACCAATGATTGTTTGACCTGAAGACCACATAAGAAACTCTATAAATAAAGCTTTATGTAGTTCAGTTGTTCACTCACTACACATTCCGAATTTTGGAGAAACCTAAATTCTTTGAAACCCTAACCGAACTCCCTCAGCCTTCATCTTGTAGCAGCTAGCACTGAAAGTTGAAGGAACCTGTTCGTGTGGACCGGCTAGAGGTGCTGCGATTGTATGGTACTTGTGATTGAAATACAAGCAAAGGATTTGCTCTTCAAAGGTAATAATCTAGACCCTGATCATGTTCATTCGCAAGAATCCATTGAAGGGAAATTATTTTAAAATTCCGCTGCGTTTATGTCTCTGCTTATGAAACGATTTCCCAACAGTTTGAATCAAGGAATGAACATGACATATGTAATAAAAGGAATATATAGAAAGGATGTATAATATTGATTGTCTCATAAGTTTAGTTTTGTTGGTAGGACATTGCATTATATATATGTATGGAATTGAGTTTCGAACTCTGGTCATTCCATCTATCCACCTAAAGAGTGAAATGTATAGTCACTAAGCTACTTGATAAAAAAATACATTGAATATATAAATGAAGTTTGGCTTAAATATGTTTTTGTCTCTGCAATTATGTTTTGTTTATGTTTTAAGCCTTGAAGTTTTGATTCCCTCTTTAATATTTCTTTTGCTCTTTCTCCCCGAGTCATCTTGTTATAAATGATTAAAAAAAGAAAAACACTTCTTAACTTAATGATTATTTCCTTTTTTTTATTCTTCCACATACTATTTCGTTGTATGTTGCTTATACTGATCTATAATACATTATTGAGTCTATCATAGGTTAGTCAATGGTAAAGGAATGCCTAGAACCATGCGATTTATGGATTTCACTATGAAATTTTGGATTTCAAGTCTTGACCCAAGTATCTCTAGAGCTAAAAGAGTGATTTATCAACCAAGTGGTCTCTCAGGAAATAGGCCACAAATCAAATGTTTGTCATTGGTAAAATAGTTAAATATTATTTCTTCCGTCCCATAACTTTCATCAAAATTTAAAAGATAAAAATGTGTATTTAGGGTTCAATATACTGAGTTAAATATACTGAGGAAATAGGCTACAAACCAAATCACTTCGCTTGGGCTCCATATGCTGAGCACAGAACTACACGGCCGATGGAGGATTGCTTTTTTTTTTTTTTCTAGCTGGCTCAGATGTGAACCCTCCGAGGCCATTTACCTCCCCGAGCGAGTCATCCGGCAGTTCGATCACACACAGACCATCCCGCGCCCTCTTTTGGAGTCATGTGTTTCCATTACTGCTCCTAGCGCCGCTCTCACTGAAGATTCGATTCAGTTCGCCACTTGAGAGCAGCGAATCTTGATGTCAGACCAGAGGGGACTCCGTGCTATATATCCTTGGTATACAGCGCCTGGATACATGCGATGGTATTTTCGCATCTCCCATCCTTACATGATTCCTCTGCCCGAGAGAGATTTGTCGATGCCATGTGAGATGGAGGCCATTATGGAGGAGGAAGCTGAGGTTGCAGGACTGCTTATCGCACGTCCGCATAACAAGTTGGTGAGCATTCGAGGGATTGCAGAAGGACTGTTGGCGAGCGGTGAGTTGGCGGCGATCTCTGTTGCTTATCGGGAGGTGAAGCAAATTGCAATTACACCACAACAGTATGGCAAGAGTTATCAGAAGAGGGGTAGTGGACGTTCGGCTTCGCAGTAGCCTTTGTTTTTATTTTTTGTTTATGTTATTTGTTGTTGTTTCGGATAACATATTTGTTGGATAATCATTTTGTTGTTTGGATAATTTTAATGAAGTATTTTGGCAACTTATGATTTATTAATTTTTGAGTCTTCATTATGTTTACATAATTACGCGTATTCACATCGATAATTACGCGCATTCACATCGATAATTGGTTTATTTTCACATCGATAATTATGTGTTATGATTTAAAATTGACCGCACCATGTTTGAATGATTACACGCATTTATATCAATAACATTATTTGCGACAAAAACAAGTCCAAAAGGACTGGCTATGTTGCAAATTTATGTTTTTGAGTTTTCTGTAACAGAGCAGTCCGTGACTTAGGGCACGAACACCCTACGCCAGATATCCGTCACTTAAAACACGGATTGGAACAAATTACTTGGGGTGTTCCGTGACTTATGACACATATGATTAAGTTGCATAAAGATTGAAAATGCCAGAATCAGAATAAATGCCAAAAATAATTATAACAATATTTTTTTATTAATAGGTTAGACACAAAAATTATATCGATTTAAATATTACATACAAAATCTCGATTCCTAATTAAATTAGATAAAGACCCTCCTCTTGTGAATTTTTGTCGTCGAATCATAAACTGCAAATTTAGCCGAATTTTCGAGCAACGACAAAAAGTTTTGCAGGGTATACATATTTTAGATTTGGATGCAACTGCCAAAAACCTGGCCAGGTCCGTATTTCAATGATTCACCCTTGAATTTTTCGATTAGTCATAGAGTACCTACTAATTAGGAAACAAAAGCCACACACCGATTAACATAGAGCACCCAAATATGGTGAATAAACACACAAGTTGGTGCTCTATGACTAATCGGCGGAGGACTATGTGTCGATTTACACACCAAATGACTAAAATTAAACAAAATAACATTATGAAAAAAAAATGAAGCGGAGAGGTACAGAAAGAGAAGTGTCAGATGAAAATTTCTAATGTGTGTATTTATAGGCAATTTGGTCGTCCATGTGACCAATTAAAATAAGCCACGTGGCAGACCTTTGATTGAAATAGAGGTGCCTGACCACCGACTGTTCCGTGACATAAGACACAGATGATTGGTGAAAAATTACTCAGAAATTACTTATTTTAGGCATATTTCGTAGGACACGTAAGCAAGCCATATGATGACAAAAGTAATTTTCATGATAAGAAAGTCAAATTCACAGCGTGTTATTTATAAAGCCCAATTCAAAAAGCCTTTGTAATAAATTTGTGAAAATTGAACAACGGCTCACACACACCTAAGGGTGTGTTTAGTTGGGTGAACAAAAAGAATAATACATAAATTGATGAATAAACTTGAACTAAACCAAAGTTTAAATTAATTTTTTGGTTTCCGTATTTTTTTTTCCTTCCTTATTTCTTTCCCTTAGCCAAACACACCATGAGAATTATAATGCTATACTATACCATAAAATCAGGGATTTGTACAAAAAATAAAATAATTTAGGGATTTCAACTTTGACAATTGGAGGGTGATAAAAAATTGATGGACATTTTAATAGTGTGTGTACACATGCTAGAATATACGTGAAATTGATATTCCTTTATTTGAGTATAAGAATACTCTAGCACTTTCTCTAATATTTCATGTATTGTCATAATTTTGACCATTCATTCAACAATATCTCTTTTTTCTTCTTCTTTGTAGCTCAATCAACCATTAAATTAGAAGAAAAAAAGAGGGCTGCACATAAAAATTAAAGAGGATCCAAATAAAAAAATGAGGTCAATTTTCTAACCAATACATTGAATGTATTAAAACACTTTTTTTTTTCTTATAAAAAAAATGTATTAAAACACAATATTAGAGATAACAGCGGGTAGGGTGCAGATTTTACATTTTCAAAGCCCGCACCTGAAACCACCACGCAAATCTAAAGACTATTTGAGTGGCAAAACAAAACCTACACTCGTTGGATTTGGGTTTTTCCATCCAAACCCAAACTCTAGTAAGAGTACACAAAATTAATTACCTGCCTGAACCCGATCCAAATTCATTGGTCTTTTCCCTATCTAAGCGGGTGTGGTTTCAAGTGCGAGTTTGAGCAATCACAAATCCGCACCCGTAATATCTGGTGTCACCCGAATCCGAACCCAATCAATTTGAATTTTTATCCATTGACTTGGATTCGAGTTCAAATGAACCCCACGAATTCGGGCTTACTTGCCATCTATAGAGAATACTAGTAATTGATATTTTTTTTTGGTAAGAAAGCTAAAAAGAAAAGGAAAGAAGGCAAAACTAAACTAAAAAGAAAAAGATTATTCACAAAGAAAGAAGGTTTCCATCGAGTCGTTCTTAAGATTTATTTATTTATTTATTAGAAAGAAGCCAAAAGGTTATAGGCCTTTAAGCGGGATTATGGCCTAGCATTAGGGATGACAACGGGCACGAGTTTCACACTACCCAAACTCACATATGAATCTCCCGCCACTGCGATCGAGAGGGAGCTGGAACAAAAAAAAAAGACTTTTAAGAAATTAAACTACAATTAAAATTAAGGTCTTCAAAGAATATTAAAACACAAGCATTCCAATTTGACATATTACATTCAGCTGATACATACATAACTAATATATACTTAAGGACAATTAGGTAATTTAATATATAAGCGGATGAGTGTTCGAGTTTCGGGTGTCACCCGAAACCAAACCCAAACTCAATCAACTCGGGTTTCGCCCGTTGACTTGGATTTGGGTTCAGATGGGTCTATCGGGTTAGGATTTTCCTGCCATCCCTACCTAGCATTGAAGTTTATGTTTCCTCAATTTGTTATCCCTCCAATTATTCTCCATTTAAAGAGAGATAAATACATGGAAAATTAGTGGGATCCACTTTTTAACGGGTTTCACTAATTTTTAATGTGTTTATTTCTCTTCAAATAGAAAATAAATGGAGGATAACAAATGGAGAAAACTCGGACGCTTAAAAAAAAATTATAATTAAAAATAATTGATAACTAGTATGGACACCCGTGCCAAGCACCGGCTAGAATTTTTATTTTTTTTCATCAATAAAAAAGTGCTTGTCATATACTACCTCCGTCTCATTTTATAAGAACTATTTTGAATAAATACACTATTTATATGTCTTGTGCTTTGACCTCATTTTTCTAAAAATATATTGTTCCTGTATGGAACTAGGGGGTATATATTCTGAAGTGTTTAATGTTGGTCCAAAGTGTATGTTTGATTTCTTTGGGTCAAATTCTTCGTCCCCTTTCTCATTAATGGACCTCCTATTTATAGAGGAGGGGTGAAAGAGTGTGGGAGAGATAACTGCTCCACTGTGCGCATCAGAGGTAGTGGGTCGTTACCTTCTTCGTGGGATCATGGATGTTCCCGCGTCTTTCTTTTTTACTGAGAGTGGAGATCGTGCGTTTGAGGGATAAGATAGTGGGCTTTGGCCTATTATCTAGATGGGCCGACCCAATTGATGAGGCGGTATGGATTTCTTAGGCGATGTCGCCTAGACGACGTGCGCCACTTAAGTGGGCTTCTTTTCATTATTTGGGCCTAGAAAATCCCGACCGGTACATATATAAATGTAAATATTATCATATAAGATCTTGTTTGATTTGTTTCGATGACCATTTTCAAAATATCAAATTTCTATATTTTTTACTAATACACAATTAAAGATATTTGTAATTAAATTTATGCATTGGCATACATGCAATACTCAGAGTCTACGGAGGTAGTATATGTGTGTGTGTGTGTATATATATATATATGAGTCGGGATCAAATGACATCAATATGTCAAACTTAGTAATATGAAAGATTCAATAATTTTTTACCGAATAATCGTATTAGGAAATCAACTGTTGAGAGAGAGAGAGGGAGGGGGAGGGAGAGAGAGAGAGTGAGTGTTCACTCTATAAGATACTACTACATTGAAAAATATAATAATTTTAGACTTAAATGTATACATATATGAATTTTTCCTTTTTTTCATAAAAAACTCAATAAATATATCAATAGGGGTTTGTTCTAATGGAAGAGTGTAATTTTTTATGGGGTGAAGAACTCAATCAAGACCATCTAACCTTAAGTCTTGTATCTTGATTATTAGGTAAAAAATATTATAAAGGTTCAATTAAAATATTCAAAGAGACATGGTTTAACAAAAGAGTGGAGTGGTGATCTCTTAAAATGTGAAAAATTAAACAAAACTCGTGTAAAAAATAAAGAAATTGAGACCATACTTAGGCCTCGCGTCTTAGTTATTTTTATAATTAAAATATTAAAAAAAGTGATCTAACAAATGAGGGTTAATCTCTTACGGTGAGAAGGTTTAAATCAAGCCCGTGTAAAGAGTAAAACAATTGAGACCATAATCTTAGGTCTCAATTCTTAATTATTTTTGTAAAAAATTCGATTAAAATTTCAAAATGAATTCTATTTAACAGAAGAGAGTAATTTCTTACAGTGTGGAAGAACTAAATTAAACATGTGTAAAAAGTAAAGCAATTTTGACCATAACATTAGGCCTTACATCTCAATTATTCTTGTAAAATGTTCAATTAAAATATTCAAGTGAGATATAATTTAACAGAAGAGTGTAATATCTTATATAGTGAAGAACTATAATTAAAGTCCGTATAAAAAGTAAATTAATTGAGTTCATAACATTGGATCTTGCATCTTAATTATTATTATAAAAACTTCAATTAAAATATCAAGTAAAATTTATGCTAACGGATAGGAAGATGATAATTTTTTAAGGTGTGAAGATTTAAATGAATCCCGTGCAAAAAGTAAGACAATTTATACCATATTCTTAGGTTTAGTGTCTTAATCTTTTTTAAGTTCAGTTAAAATTTCAAGAGGGATTTGATGTAATTGAAGAAAGTAATTTTTTACGGTGTGAAGAACTAAATTAAACATGTGTAAAAAGTAAAACAATTAGGTCTCGCAACAATTTTGTTATAATAGATTAATGGATTCGGTAAATAATGGAAAAAATTTAAATTAAAATATTTTCTTGTTATTGGGAATTAATAATTGAGACCTTAGGTTATGATATCAATTGCTTCTGTTTTTCTCTAAGTTAGCTTTCATTCATAAAAATATATTATTTTTCTCCAGGATATTGATTTTTCTCTAACTTATAAAAATATATTGATTTTGGACTTTTTTGTTAGAATTAATGATTTTAGACTTTAATGTGCACATATATTTATTTGATTCTTATTTTGGTTGGAAATTTAATTAATCTATCAAGATCTAATGGAAGAGGATAATCTTTTATGGGATGAAGAACTCATTCAAGAGCATCTAACCTTAAGCCTTGTATCTTGACTATTAGGTAAAAAAAATTCTATTAAATATCAAAATGTATTTGATCTAACGGAAATAATTAAATCAAGCCTGTGTAAAAAGTAAAACATAATTGAAACTAAAATCTTAAACCTCGCATCTTTATTATTTTTTGTAAAAAAATTTCAATTAAAATATTCAAAGAGATATCCGGTCAAACGGAAGAGGCGTAATCTCTTAAAGTGTGAAGAACTAAATTAAACTCACGTAAAAAAATTAAGAAATTGAGACGATATCCTTAGACCTCGAATCTTAGTTATTTTTATAAAATGTTCAATTAAAATATTTAAAGGAGTTTGATCTAACAAATGAGGGTTAATCTCTTACGGTAAAAAGAACTAAAACCAGACCCGTGTATAAAAATAAAGCAATTGAGACCATAATCTTAGGTCTTCTTAATTGTTTTTGTAAAGAGCTCAATTAAAATTTTAAGAGGGATTACATCTAGCTAACAGAAGAAAGTAGTTACTTACAGTGTGAAGAACTAAATTAAGCCTCTGTAAAAAGTAAAGCTCGTAATCTTTTACAAATTAGTTATTCTTGTAAAATGTTAAATTAAATTTTCAAGAGAAATCTGAATTAATGGAAGAGTGTAATCTCTTACATTGTGTAAAACTAAATAATGTCTGTGTAAAAAGTAAAGTAATTGATATCATAACCTTAGATCCCGCATCTTAATTATTTTTTTAAAACTTCAATTAAAATATCAAAAAAGATTTAATCTAACAGAAAAGGGTAATCTATTACGGTGTGAAGAATTAAATCAAACGTATGTAAAACGTAAAGACAATTGAGAGTATAATCTTATGCCTCGCGTCTTAATTATATGTGTAAAATATTCGATTAAAATTTTAAGAGATATTTGATCTAATAGGAGAGAGTAATTTATTATAGTACGAAGAACTAAATCAAACCCGTGTAATATACAAAACAACATGAACATAACTTTATGTTTCACATCTTAATTATTTTATAAAATGTTCCATTAAAATATTCAAAGATATATGAACTAATAGAAGAGATTTATTTCTAATTGCATAAAGAATTAATAAAGAGAAGGTAATATAATTTACTATATATTATCTTTTAATTAAATTTTGTTTTTTTTTTATTGTGTAAGGTTCGTTATTATTTTTTTTGGCAATACATTGAATAATTGGTAAAAAAAAATCGAGTTAATTCTTTTTTTTTTGTTTGACAATAGATTTTTTGTTGGTACTTATCCTATAGAATTCATCTCAATCTTAATTTCTATATTTTTTTTCACAATAAATTCAATAATTTGTAAAAAAAATAAAAAGCAAGGCAAAATAAATAAGAAAAAAAATCATAAAATTAATATTTTGTTGTTAGTGAGAATTGAACCGTGTCCCTTTAGGTCGTAAAGAGAAGACACGTAGGCGCCACATAGACGCCACATTATTAAAATAGTGCCACATATGAATTTGCTCCTTGAGAAGTAACGTGAGGACGCCAAGTGTACTTTTTACTTTGAGGAGGGCAAATAATAATAGTATAGATATAAAAAAAATATAAAAAAATAGATAATAATACGTATTCTACGCGTCTTTTTCTTCTATATACGCCGAGAACCTTGATAGGGTTTCACTTCCGAAAAAAAGCAACTCTCAGTAGGGTTTTTCTCTTCACTCACTATTCTCTCAAACCCTAATCCCAATTCTCAATGGCACCAAAGAAACGCCTCCCTTCTCCTCCTCTTGAAGATGACCAGCCACCTTCAACCCAAAAAAAGCCAAAAGACGAAGTAGCTGAAGAAGAAGAAGATGACTCTTCATCCGAAGAAGAAGATTCTTCATCCGAAGAAGAAAAAGATGAACAACCTAAACCTGCTTCAAAAAACCCTCCACCTTCTACTCCGATCTCAAACCCTAAACCTGCTTCTGAATCTGAATCCGAATCTGGATCAGACTCCGGTTCTGATTCCGGTTCCGAATCCGAAACTGATTCCGAACCAGAACCAACTCCACCTCCTAACCCCGAAGTTAAACCCCTTGCTTCCAAGCCCATGAAGGCCCAACCAAAGGCCCAAATCCAGGCCCAATCAACTCCTGTACAAGCCAAATCTGGAACTAAACGTGCCGCCGAAAACGAAAATGACTCAAACCGTTCTAAGAAGAAAACAACCGCGGCTTCCGGTGGTGGTTCCGACGACGAGAATGAGACCGAGGAAGACGTGAAGTTGACTGGAGAAGACTCAAAGAAGAGTACTCAGAGAATTTTCAACGAAGAAGATGAACTTTCCATTCTCAAAGGTCTTGCTGATTTCATTTCAAAAACTGGTAAAGATCCGTTGAAGGATGGAGCCGCATTTCATAGTTTTGTGAAGAAATCGCTTCGTGCTGATGCTAATAGCGAACAACTGAAGCGAAAGGTTCGTGGTTTGAAGAAGAAGTTTGAAACCAGTGATAGGTTCACTAAAGCCCATGATAAGAAAGCTTTTGAGCTTTTCAAAAAGGTGGTTTGGGGTAACAATGAAGCTGAAGAAAATGGAAAAGTTAATAAGGGTGTTAAGAAGGAAGCTAGTGTTAAGAAGGAAGCTACTGTTAAAAATGGTAGTGATGTTGATAAGAGTGTGGTTTTGAGTGAAATGTCTCGTTTTAATGCTTCTGTGGGTTTTTCTGCTTTTAATAGGGATGCTGTGATAAGTGGATTGGAATTGATCGGGGAATCAAAGCGGGTTGAATTGGCGGAAAGGTGGAGGCAGATACGAATTGCCGAAATGGAGTTGGTTGTGAGGCGTTCGCAGCTGGCTAAGGAACAGAGTAACTTGATATTGCAGGCACTCAAGAAATCAAACAACTAGGTTTATCTTTATTAGGTATAGTTTTTTGGGGTTAATGTGGTCTTGTTTTGGATCTGTTATCTTTTAATTAATGTAGCGATTTTGAATCTATCTTATGGTCATTTACTTTAACAAGTGATAACAACTGTAATATTTTGATTATTGGCTACATGAAATGGAGTTATTGTTATGGTTTAGGAATTTCGCTGAACGTACACATGTACACATTGTGTTGTTTTGATTGGTTAATTATCATAATATTGTTTAGGTATGTTTGGATATGTGATTAGAGATAGCTTATGCATTGGCTCAAATAGATTGGTCGTTCTTTGAAATGGATTTCAAAACATGCATTTGATTTAACTTTTGTTGCTTGTGTTATTTCAACAATTTTGATCGATGATCTTTATGCATCAATGAAGCTACGACTAGTTTGAAGAGTTCATTGTGTAGTTTTAATTATAAGTCATGAGAATGTGATAAGAACTCATAGCAGATATGTTATATGTTTGTTTGTTTCACTATTAGTTTGAAGGATTCATTGCATAGTTCAAGTAATGCAATTGTGATATAAGAACTGGTAGAAGATATGGTTGTTTGTTACGCTACTAGATTGAAGGTTTCATTGCATAGTTTCAATGAATGAAGTAATGAGAATGTGATAAGAACTGGTAGCAGATATGTTTGCTTGTTACCTCCTTAGCCATATATTTCCAATCTTTTAAGCGCTGCCCAATAACCTGTTTTAACTTATATATGGTAGCTGAGGAAAATACCTTTTGGGTGAGTTTTGATCAAAGTATGTTCAGTTCTATTATAGATTATAGTTTGGTCGTGTATACTGCTATGAGGTCTCTGTTATTGTGGGAACTTTCCCTTTCTTTTCGGCACTTGAGTTGAATTTGTTATTTGTGCAATACTATATGCCCACGGCATCAAAGGGCAATAGCACCACGGTCTTTACATTCTACTATTTCTTTGTTAGCATTCTCTGTATAGTAATGGTAGGAACAATTGAGTATTTCGGATCCAATGATGCAATTGATCATGTCTGGTTTAAGTTAGTTCTGCTTTGAAGCAATATTTTTCATATAAAATTTGAACAGCCTGCAAGCTTGCATTTGATATGTAGAGCCATTAATGAGCAATAGTGTTTGCTACTGTTACTACATGTAGACAACTAGGACGAAGTAGTGTCTCTTGTATGTTATACACTGAACCAATGGTTGAAAATTGTTTGAAAGTTGAAACTTCACCAATTATCAATGTTTTTAGATGTTGAATTTTTAACATTACTTGTTCACATGACTAAGACAATGCTTGAATTATTGTTGATTAGACAAAGAAAAGAAAGTGTTATTGCCTTAAAATTCAACCTATAATCGTTTTCTCTTCTTTCTGTGGAATCAACATTATGTGCTTTGAGTGATAAGGACATGGAGAATCCCTAAATTTTTGCTTTAGATGTTGGCGGTCGGCGAAGTTTTGAGTGATTTAAGTATTGATGTCTTATACTCTATGATAGTTGACTTACTTGATTCCTATCCTGGTTATTTCCAAATTGTCTGAATCTCTTTTTCTATATGTCCAATTACTTCTCTTTTCAATACGAACAATTTTCTTGTGGTTAGTATTTTCTTTTATCTTCTGTTTGCCATTTTTCTTTGATAAATCTATACCCCTCCCAAGCACCAAATAATCAAACAAAGGCATTGCTGTATTAAATGTAATTTTCATTTGTTACAAAGTGAAAGCCTTTTCAATACTTATTCACTAAACATTTAGTGTTATTTCATTATTCATACATGATATGAGATTGAAAATAGCATGACATTACAATAATAGCTTTCAAAGCTAAAACCCATTTGAAAAAACATTACACCTCTACAGTCCTTGTACTATTTCAGATTGACAACTCAAACTTAGAAACAATAATACCATCATTATCTGCATAAAGCCATTCTCCATCACGAATAAAAGTTCCTCCAACATAAACAGCAACATGTTTTTCACCAGTACCTTTTTTATTAGACTTAAGTGGATAAGAAGCCAAAGCTCTAACACCAACTTGACACAAATCAATCTCATCCACGTCTCTAATACAACCATTCACAACAATCCCTGACCACCCCATGTTTTGTGCCAACTGCACCAAATTCCCACCAACTAGAGCACATCTCATGCTTCCTCCTCCATCAATGACCAAAACTCTCCCTTCTCCTTTTGTTTCAAGAAGTTCTCTTACCAACACATTGTCTTCAAACACCTTTACAGTGACTACCGGGCCGGAGAATGCGTGAGATTGGCCGTACCTCTGGAACACTGGATGAAGTATCCTTAAATCACCACTTGATATATGTGTTGTGTTTGTGTCACATATCTCTGCAGTTGGTAGAGAAGCCATGTTACACTACTCCTGCAACCACATCAAGAAGAACCCTTGTTGTAATTCTTTTTTTGCGGTAAAATCTCAGCCACTCATTAATTTCTACTGCACAAGACATTACTACCGTAAAGGTAAATGAAGTTTTACTTACCGTTTAAGTGAACCAACTAGGCTTAATTTAGAGCCTTCAGCCGTAAAAAAATTTCACGGTGAAATCTCAGCCACTAATTTATCTTTAGCGAATATAGTTAAAGTCATTTAGTAGAAATTGAAGGGTGAGAATTTTTATATGACTCTATCTAGTGAAAGTTCCACAAGAGAGAATCTCTTTGCATGAAGAAATTAGTTGCTCTCAAGATTATAGAAAGAAAAACATATGATACATAATTGTTTGAATAACATGATTTTTATTTATAGTAGGTGCTTATGTGTTAGAAATAATATAAAACCATTGATGTGCCAAATCCTAACAGCTTAAGCTTTTGGGATAATTGGTTAATTGACATGGTATCAGAGCCTCTATGACTAAGTGGTCTAGGGTTCGATTCCCGCTTCCCTCACTTTCTAATTAAAAGTGGAATTTAAGCATATGGTAGGTGGGCCTATGCATTATCCACGCTTCAAGCCCAAGTGGGCTCTTGCGTGAGGGGGCGTGTTAGAAATAATATAAAACCATTGATGTGCCAAATCCTAACAGCTTAAGCTTTTGGGATAATTGGTTAATTGACATTATGGTTGGAATATTTACAACATAATGAAACAACATACCAAGGCAGCTTAAATTATGATGCAAATTAAACAGAAAAAAAGAAGCTTATGTTATGCTTACCAAAAGACAGAGGAGAGATGAAAGCAGCTGAGGAAGAGTTGAGGAATTAATTAATGGGATTGGTCCTTTAGCCTTTGTTTGCATTTTAGGAAAAAATGTATGGAGGGGGATTTATAATTTTTATACTAAGTGATTCATTTTTTTGGGTACCATCATTTAGTTTTTGTTTAATGGATGTGGACAAAAAACTCAATAAATGTATTACTTTGTCACAAAGTGGAATGAAAAGGATGAAACTCAGCCTAAGCATGTGTGGCTCTCAATGTACATACAACCAAATATGATGATCTCAGTACCCTTGATGTCCGTGCCACGATATCTAGTGGGTCAAATAAGTGGTAGCAATGAGCACGAACCCGCAACTCGACTCGAAACTAACATAACTGCCAACATATAGAAGCATTTGGCCAGGTGTGGGTCGAGTTTCGGGTCAACAATTGTGAAAAATCGGTCATGAACGATTGTATACGGGCGGGTGCGGGTCTCTAAAAATTTGTCTCTTTATAATCGAAATCGACCGAACATTTCATAAGATACAAATTAATTTTTTTTTTCTAGTTTCGAGCACCTCTTCTCTCTCTTAATATCTTATACTATTCACTTTGTTAATTTTACTTTTTTTGTTGTTGTTAATTTTACTTAGGAGAAATATATTGTATTTTACAAGCTTATTATTGTAATATGTTGATAAAAGAGATATGAAAGATAATATTTTAAATTTATCTTAATTTTTATTTCTAATCTACTTTCTATTATTGTACAAATTAACTGCATCTCATTATTTTTATTGTATCTTTTGTTGCAGTGTGTATGAAATATTGAACGAATTGTCAATTTTTTTTTATCAATGAAGTTTTAAATTTAACAATGTTTCAATCTATCCCGTTAAAACCGACCCGTTGTACACGTCACCCGTATGACCCGAACCCAAACAAATCGAAGATGTAAACGGTCAGAATTAGGTCCAAATTAAGAGGTCGCGTTTTTATCGGTTTGATGATTTTTAGCCCGAATCCGATCGAAATCCAACCGATGCTCACCCTAGTAGCAACTAGCAACAACAAACAAAATTCGGCAAGACTTTTATTTGACCCACTAGATATCGTGAGTCACCTCTCTTATATCTCTTTTATATTTCATTCTATTTTATATATAAGCAAATTTAAACTTTTTAAATATATTGAAAAAATAATATATATATATATATATATATATATATATATATATATATATATATATATATATAGTTAATAATATAAATTATATATATTACTTTTCCAATGTATTTAAAAAGCTAAAATTTGATAAAATATAGAACCAAAGAAAGTAATTAATATTGATCATTTTTATAATAGATGTAAAATTAACCACTTACATTTCAACTAAACAATAAATACTGTAGTTCATAAAAATATAAGTTTAACTTTCATTTTCCGCCAAGTGGGTAAGAATTTCATTGATAAATGATCTACAAACAGTTTATATAATCTACGACCCTTGTGAGTTTCGATACTCAACTTATGTAATTTTTTCCCCGAAAAAAGTAATTTTCATAAAATTGGATTAATTTTTGAATCAAAAATTTTAAAACGGTTTAATTTTAAACGGACATATATATATTATTCATAATTGTGTTATTTTATTTAATTTTTTAATATAAACATGTGTGGATATGAATGATGAGTGATCATATGAATATTAGACAATATTTTTTTTATATTATCTCTAATTCATCCTTGCACAACTTTGTAAGGTGACATTTGCAATAATCTTACCTTTCTCACAATCTTTTTATTCGTAAAAGGGAATATAGTAATAGACACTACCGTACACAATATGAAGTGAGAATAAGGTAAACAACTTTCAGTAGTGAGATGATTAATTTCTTTCTTAGGTTAACTCAATTTAAGCAGCAAAATATTTTAGCAAATAATAGAAAATCTAACTCTTCATTCAATATTCAATCAATTTAATTGAAAAAAACATTTGACAAAAAAAAAATTGTACATCTCATATGTAATTACTAATTAGCAACGTTTTGCTGGTTAGAGTTTAATCTTATACTTTGAAGATATCGATTAACATTTTAGTGAAATTCTGATAATTAGCGTCTTATGGCGGGGCCGCCGAGGCTTTCCAAGTGCCTCTTTTCTTCCCTTCTCATAGCTGTGGCAGAAACATAATATGGAACAGTGAACAATCCATGAATGAAACACAAAATACCACCAATGAATAGAAACCTATGGTTAAATATCCCACAAGATTTTCTTGATCTTGAGTTGGCTAATGTGCCTATAATTAGCATGGAGAATGCAACTGCTAACATAATCCTGTAAACAACACACATATTCAGCATCTAGTAGTAGTAGTAGATGTACATAATTTTAAATAAACCATTAATTGTCAATAAACTATCATATTTTTAATAAATCATGTATCAAATTAGTCCCTTAATTTTTTTAAAGAAAATTGGGAAGGTATCACGAACAAAAACGTGCCCAATAAAAAAATGAGAAAATAATTTTCTCATTATTTTCTCCTGGTCTAGAATCCTATATCACAACTTACCAAGAAAAAATGAGAAAAGCTACGGCTAATTGTCTATTAGCCGTAGCTGATCTGTATTGGTCTTTAGACCAAACACAAACACAACCTCCAAGCAAGTTAGCAATTATGTGAGCAAGAGACAAGAGAATAACAGCTGCAAGTCCTAATTGGAAAGCTTGATGGCTAGGATACCTACACTCAAATATCCACACCTTCATAGGTTTTTCCTGTTTTCATATCCCAAAAAAGATTAAAAACAAAGCTAATTAATAATATAGGATCCAGGTTGTATGCAGTCACAACCGACAACCCTGTGTGATTACATGCAGATAACACATATTTCGTTAATTCGATCAAATTTGAACAGTCTAAATATTAAATTCGATATTTTAATTTTTTTTAAAAAATATTCTTTAAAATTTGAACCTAATCTGTTAATAAGGTGATCTAAAAAATCAAGCCAAAATGTCTCTCTAAGTCTAATTAGAGACAAAGTACCTTGTTTTGAGCTGTTTCTGCTTGAATTCCTAGTATGCCTGCAACAATATCCATGACCATGACAAGTATGCAAATAAGGAAGCCATAGTTTTTTGCCATGATGATTCCTTGATGCAGAGTTATACAATGTTTATGGTTCTTGAGTATTTAATAGTGAATTTAGAAGCACTAGTAATGAAGGAATAAGAATAAAGTTTGGGTCACGTTTGCTGTGTATCATATTCATATCATATATGAGAGTAAATAGTATATTTGTGATCTTTGAGTGAAAGTTGGCTTTAATTTGTCTTTGCATTTTACTTTATTCTTCTCTTGTGTTTCCCTTTCATAGATTCTTTCCATGCGAGACAAGAAAAGAAGAGTATCACCATATATGTGTGATTTTAAAGGATGGCCATCTAAAAATTATTTAAGTAGTGAAAGAAGGAAAAAAAACCTAGACTATATTTTTTTTGTTGTGTTAACTTTTTGATTTCTAAGAAAAGAGATCATGAATCATGATAGTCCAGAATAACTATTTTCGATACAAAATAAATATTAAATTAACATGATTGGACTATATATATAAAATATAAAATAATTATAAATAGAACAATAAAATAAATATACAAAATTTAGTCAAAAAAAAAAAATGGAAAAGAAGGAAAAATTAGAATAGAAAGAGAAAGCATATGACTCGGTCAATTGGACTTATCTTGAGTTTATGCTTCGAAAGATGAGTTTTTCAGAAACTTGGATTAATTGGATGAGAGCATGTATTTTCAACAGCTCAATGTCTATTCTAGTTAACGGAAGTCCAACCAAAGATTTTAAAGTGGGTAAGGGACTTCGACAAGGAGATCCTTTAGCTCCGTTTTTGTTCCTTATTGCGGCAGAAGGTCTCACTGGGCTGGTTAAAAAGGCGGTGGATTTAGATTTATTTAAAAGCTATAGAATTCATGATGATCTTGAGTTCAATATTCTGCAATATGCAGATGATACTATTTTAATCAGCAAAGGTACTCGGGAAAACTTGTGGAGCCTCAAAACCATTTTGAGAAGCTTTGAGTTGGTGTCGGGGCTGAAAGTAAACTTTTTTTAAAAGCAAGTTGTACGGCTGGAACTTAGAAGAAAACTTCCTTGAGACAGCTTCCAGCTTTTTGTTCTGTAGTGTCGACAAGACCCCTTTCTGCTTTTTGGGTCTTCCGGATGGCGCTAACCCTCGGCGTTCGGAAACTTGGAAGTCAGTGGTCAATATATTCAAGAAGAAGCTTTCAACCTGGAAAGGAAAAAATTTATCTATAGGAGGCAGGGTGGTGCTCATCAACTCGGTGCTAAGTAGTTTACCGGTGTTTTTCTTCTCCTTTTACAAAGCGCCAAAGAAGGTTTTATCAGAACTTGTTCAAATCCAGAGGCGATTTCTTTGGGGAGGAGACTTGGAAACTAATATAGTTTGTTGGGTTAAATGGGATTCAGTCTGTCTTCCAAAAGAAGAAGGAGGCCTTGGAGTGAAAAATCTGCATTTGTTCGCGTTACTAAATAAATGGCGTTGGCACATTATTAATGATCATCAAAGTGTTTGGTATCATCTTCTGATTTTCAGGTACGGAGACCTTCCGAAAAAATTGTTGAGCCTGGAAGAAGCAGAAGCAAATGCATCAGATTCTATATGGTGGAAAGATATTCTTGTCAGTGGGTTCGTCAGCGAAGGTGAAACTAACTGGTTTGGTGATCTAATAAAGTGGAGGCCCGGTAACGGCAATTTAATTTCGTTCTGGAAGGATGTCTGGATAGGTGAATCTCCATTAAAAGTTAAATATTTCAATTTGTTCTTGCTGTCTCGAGAAAAGGAAGGTAAGATCAGCAACATGGGGGATTGGGTTGAAAATGCGTGGAGATGGAATTTGTGTTGGATGAGGCCTTTATCAGCCGAAGAATTAGCTCAAGTTGCAGTCCTTATATCTTGTATTAGCACTATCCCCTTGCATAGATTACAGAGTGATAGTATTTGTTGGATACCTGAGCAGTCACAAGGGTACTCGGCGAGCAGCGGCTATCTCGAGTTATGCAGTCTAAGGTCTGATGTAGCACATGACAGTAACTTCAATGCAGCTTGTAGCAGATTATGGCATAGTGCAGTACCGAGTAAAATCAAGATATTCGGTTGGCGACTTCTTCAAGACAGATTACCTACAAGGATGAATCTTTGGAACCGAGGAATTCTAAGAAATCATCACGAACAAAGTTGTGTTTTCTGCTTCAATCACATAGAACCACATAACCATCTTTTCTTCACGTGTTGTTCCGCATTAAACGTTTGGCGTGATATTTTTGCGTGGTTGAATTGGACTCCGACAACTTGGGAGGATGATGAGGTTAGAAACTTTTCTGCCTTCAATAAGCTCTTCAAAGGCCTCAAATTTCATAAGTTTTCTCACTTGTTCTGGGTGTCCACTTGTTGGTGTATATGGATGGAAAGAAACAATATTCTTTTTAATGGGAAGATAGCTAGTTTGGCAAGGATGGTAGAAAATGTCAAACATTTATCTTGGGTATGGATGTATAATCTTGGGGGGCAGGAGAGTAAGCCATCTTTTGATAATTGGCTACTATCAAACAATTGTAACTCTGTTTTGTTCTTGAGTACATCTAGTACTCTTTCTAATAAAAATTTTGCTTACCAAAAAAAAGAATAGAAAGAGAAAGATAATTTCTTTGTAAAAAAAAAAAAAAGAGAATATATTTTTTTGTAACAATGAGGGCCCAACTTCTTCAAAAAATAATAAAGGCCCAAGCCCAATAGAGAGATGCATAACAAAAATTAGGAAATAATTTTCTTATGAAGATAATTAGGAAATAATTATTTATATAACAAGAAATAATTATTTATTTAGAGAGAAAATGTATAATGTAATTTTAATGGAGTGTTATGTTTGGATTTAAAAATGATAAAGTTGAAAAAAAATTGAAACAATTTAGGAAGCTCTTTTGGTGCTTTCTGTGTATGGGCTACAAACCGGAATACCTTTTAAAGTATTCTGATAAAAAATATAAATTTTATGGAAATAAATACAAACAGGAATACATTTAGAAAGTGTTCCGGTAAAAACAGACTTTTTATCTACCAAAAAAAAAAACATAGACTTTTTTGGAGATAAATAGTAATTGAAATACATTTGAAAGTGTTTCGATAAAGATGTAAAATTGGCAGGGACATAGCAAATTATTCAGGAGACCGGAGTTCGAATTTTGGTACTCCCAAAATAAAATTCTAGCCATTAAACTACTTGACAAAAAAACGTAAAATTTTAACTTGAAAAGTGTTATGGTAAATTTTTTGGAAAATGAATCTAATTGGAACACTTGTTAAAAATCTTCCGATAAATTGTATTAAATCGGAAAATAAATATCGTATCGAAACACTTTAATGGAACTATGGAAGGGTGTGTACAGATTCTAAAAAATTTGAAAAGAATAGTGTAATAGAGAAATTCTAATATAGACACTATAACACCCCATAGATAAATCTAGAATAATCGTGGAATATTATTATTGATAAGAGAATTCATTATTATTACAACACAATTCAAATGCACACGCAGGTGCCAAACACATCAAGAGTTCGAGAAATAACAGCGGAAACATAGATAACACAAATAGATAATGAGGAAACAAGAAAGCTAAAATGAAATCCTCCAAACAGCAGCAGCGACTCCAACACCAAGGCTTACCTAATCAACCTGTTTTCCTGTTTTAAATAGGGAGTGGGGTGAGACAGTCACTTCGTCCCAGTGAATTCTACTACCCTCCTAGGCTATAAAGCCGGGGTACCTAATCAGTCCATAATTGATAATCTATCATAATAAATATCATAATCATAATTAATAAAAGTGTAACACACAAAAGTATCTTGTTGATTTTATTCCGCTAAGACACTTCGAGGTGAGAAAGTCTCGAAGGCCCGCCGTATCCGCTGACCGATTCGACCACGGCATTAATCTCACAATCATTTTCCTAATGGGTTATTCCATTGGAAGCCCATAAGCAGTATACTAAACCGCACCTGATCGACTGATTCTAATTGATTAACATACTACCAATATAATCCCTTCCCCGGGGTGCATACAACTTAATTGCTAAGTTATCCCTAATTTCAGAATTGTGTCTGACTTCCCATACCAAATCAAATACATTATATAACTGCAATATATCTTCCTCAGATTATGATATAAAACGAGTTTTCAAACATTTTTAAAATAGGAAAAAGTGAGACAATTCTGGGTTAGCTCGCTACGGCGAGTTAGCAAGCTCGCCATGGCGAACTTACAGGTACTGGCCTAAACAACTCGCTAGGCGAGCTGGAGCTCGCCATGGCGAAGTTCTTCAGCCCAGAACCTTGAGCTCGCCATGAGTGCTCGCTAGCAACTCGCTATGGCGAGTTAAGTCAGAATGACCCCTGTTTTGCGAATTTCAACAATTTTTAAAAGAAACACCTACAATCAAACTCTGAGGAAGTGCAGAAACATAATATAATTAATATGGAATAGAATAGAAAAGGATTCGGGAGCTAATCCATCTCACACAATTAAATCCTAATTCCCTAAGTTCACATGCAATTTTCATAAAAGGGGAATCTAACTAAACTAGCCTAAAGAACCCACCTGTTAATGTAGCTTTAACCTTCTCTAAGCTCTACAAACAGCTACTGGATCCTCTTCTAGTACCCACGAACAGACTTGGACAGAATTTGGACTTTGACACTAAGAACCCTTAGTTTTTGCACTACGAATTTGAGTGTGTTTGATGGTTGATTCAGCTGGATTGAAGGTTTTTTATAGTAGGTATTGCTGAGTATAAACAGTGCTGAGTTTGGCTCAGTTCAAGGCATGCATGCATTATCATTGGTTGGCTTTCAGGTGAAGTGAAGGGGTTGTTGTATTGTGTCATGTGCGAGTCTAGAGCAGATGAATTTGCTGAAGGTTCAGAGCTGGTTTAATGTTATTTTGCAGTAGAGAATCTCTAAGAAGTTTAAGCTTGGCTTGTGAGAGAAGAAGCCAAACTTGTGAGTTAATGATAATGGAGAAATTGGAGTTTAGCTACCTTGTTTGTTGTTGTTGTTGTCGTGAAAGGAGGGGAGAAAAGAGAGGCTCAATTGCTCAGATTTTTGCTGAATAGAAAATGAGGAGAACTTTGGTTTAGTTTGCATGTGACAAGGTTGATTAACTATGAGTGGAGTTGTGACTCACACCTTGATGAGGAGGTGTTAACATATGATGGTGTGTTAGTGTTGGTGAGTCATAGGAGGGAAGATTTGAATCTTAATCCCAATTGATTTTCATGAGTAGAGTTAATGTATTAATTTTGTAGTTTTAGATTTAATTGAAACTACTAAATCATACAAATAATACTCCTAAATCGAATGGATTAATTAATCAAATATATCTAATTAATTTCAATTTTAATAGATTTATTCTAATTAAAATTAATTAGGCAATTTTAGAAATTGGGGATATTACAGACACAAACCCATATAATATTATGTGAGGCACACTCACAACAAAGATAAAAAATTAAAGAAAAAAAATAATTAAAGTGAGATATTTATAGAAAAAATAATTAAAGTGAGATATTTATTGATGTGACTATTTTATTTCTTTTAATTTTATAAATTTATGTGTGTGCGCGCTTAAATTTGTGTCTATATTCTTTGTGTCTAGGTAAGGATAACTCGGTGTAATAAATTGTAAAAAATTATATAATAAACAAAGGTAAAATGAGAATATATCAATATGTAAGGTTTTTTTTGGTCAAAAAATATGTAATATAATGACAAGAATTTATGCAGTATTTTAGGTATTAGTATTAATAAATAAATGACTCAAGACAAGCCCAAATACGAAAAAAAAAACCTGAAGAATCGACGCAAATGGCTAAAAGGAGTAAGAATACAAGGAAATGCCAAGAAAGAAGCAAAAATATAAACTTGTGCAGCCATCGCAGTACGATGACTCCCATCGTACTACAATAGGAGTTACTTGATGGCCAATAAGTCTACGCGCAAAATTTTGTTTTATTTTTGCAAAAAATCAATCTATCGTAGTATGATATGTCCATTGCTGTACGATGACTTGCTGATGCCCATTTAGAAAACTATAAATAGAGCTCATCTCCTCCACAATTTTTTTTTTTGACTAAAAATTGCTTATAGCATTTCATTAATTAAAATGTGTTCAATACAATTTGGTACATCGACCAAAACCTGGAAACTAGCAGACAATGTGGCCGCCTTAGCTAAGTTATGAGCAACCTCATTTGCTTGTCTCCGCACAAACTCTACACTAGAGTTTCTATAATAGGTAGAAAAGTTTAATTTACAATGATCCATAATAACACCAAATTCAGTAAAGTCTCGATTTGAAGAATGGAAGCTATCAACCACTCTTTTAGAGTCCAACTCAAAATCTACCGGTCCTAAATTGAACTCGTGCACCCAATTAAGAGCAGATAGTAACCCGAGTGCTTCACCAACATGAACGTCACACTTCGGAGAAAACCATTCGGTCTTGGCTACAATGAAGGCTCCATGTTCATCGCGAATACAAATACCAATTCCGACCCTGTTTGAATTGACTGGAAATGAAGCATCAATGTTACACTTTACCCGACCAGCCAACGGTTTACGCCAAGATCGCTGCACTTCAGCCTGTGGTGTTGTACCTGATATAGTGGCGACATCGCGCATAGCTCTCCACTCTTTCAACATTGAAACATCACGAGAATATACAAAGCTCTGAGCATCAGTGACATTGTTCCAAATTTGATTGTTACGTTGCTTCCAGATGCTCCACAAGATACAAGCAAACAAAGTTGCATCATTCTTTGACAGTTGCTGCAGAATGTGAAAAATCACAGTTTTGACATCATTGTCACCTGTAGCAGCATAAGATACCACCTGAGAAAAGACAGATATGCTCCACACATTTCGACTACTAGGACAATTGAAAAATACATGCTTGATATCCTCTTCCTCCACATTACATAAAGCACAACCTAATGGGCAATCCACTCCTTTAGCCCTTAATCGGAACCGGGTCGGAACACAATTTTGACAAATATGCCAAAGAAAATTTTTGACCTTTGGAGGAGCTTTGATTGACCACAATAGATTCCAATCACCATTAACTCGCAAGTGAGAGGTATCGAGATCCTGCACACATATTCTATAAGCACTTTTAACAGAATAATCTCCATTACTTTCACCACGCCAAATGCGCTTATCATCTGTAGGGATGGCAAAACGGGTCAAGCCCGTCGGGTCGGCCCGCTTAACCGGCCATTTTTAGCGGGGTGTTGAGATTTTCGATCCGCAAAAAGAGCGGGGCCCGTCCCGCCTAACCCGCAAAAACACGGGACGACGACGGGGCGGGGCGGGTTGGCCCGTCAGGTCTAACCTATTTCTTTTTACTTTTTTTAAAAAAAAAAATCTTAACCCATTATTAATGAATTCTCTTTTTTTGGCCCATATTAAAAAATAGAAACTCAATTAAATGGAATCCAAGTTTAGCATTACTAATAAACCTTAGCATTTTTGTGGATTTAAATGGAATCCAAGTTTTGTTTGTTTTGGATTAAGCATTTTTGTGGTTTTATTATAAGTACGGTTTGTTTAATTTTATAATCATGAATGTTTTGAAGTTTTGAATGATAATTTTATTTTTCTTATCGCCTTGTTAGTTTATATTTTGATTTCCTCTAGTGGTTTTTTATTTTATTTTTTTAATACTTTTTATGATATTTTTGGGAATTTATAAAAAAAAAAATTAAAATTTTATTGACGGGGCACTCCCGCCAACCCGCCATCCGCCACGGGGCGGGGCGGTTTGAGTTTTTCAACCCACCATCACTATTTAGCCCGCCCCGCTCCGCCCCTTTTTAGACGGGTTAATGACGGGGCGGGGCAGGGCGGGTTGGCCCGCTTTGCCATCCCTAATCATCTGTGACTGAAGAATAAAGAGGGGTGGCGAGAATTCTAGCTGCGGTTGGTTGATCAAATAAGGACAACACAATATCCTTGTTCCACTCCTTTGGGTTGTGCTCCATAATGTCAGAAACAAGAAAATCAGCATAAAACAAGTCATTATTATTAACAGGTTCAAGAGGTAAAGCATCAGCTAGCCAATTCTCATTCCAAAGTGGAATGTTATTACCGTTACCAATTCTCCACCTATTTCCAGCTCTGAGAATAAATTTGGAGTTGCAAATACTCCTCCAGACAAAGCTCGGGTTATGACCGAGACTAGAATCAAGAAAACTGCTCTCCTCCACAATTATTCATTCAAAAATTTGAGAACTTCTATATTAGTACAAAGTTGGTCTAGAGGAGCTCTACAGGAGAAACTTTCCTCCTTCACGGGAAAACTACTTCCTCAGCAATGCAATCTCTTTCTTAGGTTAACATTATTTTAATTCTTGTAATTTAATTATGTAAACCTTTGTAATAGATCCTTAGAGTTGTGGTGGAGAAGATGAACTCCCCTATGAATATGAATATTTGGAGTCTTTGATTGAGTCAAAATTATAATAAATGTTTTTTAGTACTATTTGTCTTATTTATTGACACTCATAGAATCAATTATTAGGTGAAACTAATAATGATCTTAGGGGTATAGAGACGGTAACATCCCGAACTACCCTTGATCTGAGAGGAGTAGAGGAGGAATCAGGAACTAGTTGTGAACTGAGCAATTAGAGGCTGAACAGTCCGATACTAGGTCCTAGAGGCAATTCTCGATGGGCATAATGCATATATATAAATAACTCAAGTTGTAGTTAGGGTATGTGACAAACGAATATATATATATATATATATATATATATATATTGTGGTATTACCACATCAAGGATAGAATCAACGCCGCTTGTTAGACTAGTTAACTATGTTATACACCGATCATGCTGAATAGTAGTAGGGAAGTGACTCCAAACCACCATACATGTCCTTTATATTTTTATCTCAATTTACTTCACGATTTTTAACTAAAAACCTTTTTAAAACCCAAAGCAAATGCAAAACCGCAAGCTTGAATAACGTTGGCCGTGCAATTGGCACGATCCCTGTGCATACGAAATTATTTTAGACATCTAAAGTATGAATTATTATTCAATGACAAACTGATGAACTTATCAAACCGTAGTCATAAGGTTAAAGGGTTAATTAAATGGATAGAAGAATTTTTTTTCACTCGTTTCATACAGACCAGGCCCTACGTAGTTATAATATTTCCAATAAAATAATATTGATTAAACTTGAACTTGAGTCTATTTTTATAAGATTGATAGTAGTATACATATTTTTTTAACAAGCGAAAAAAAATAAAATCTTATTTATAATAACAAGTCCTGATCAGTATAAGATATGCCAGTCAGAACTCCAAAAGAATATAAAAGGCTAAACAGCCAAGCATCAGTTAGATGATGCTCATATAAATTAAGGGGCTCGACCACCACATATGAGAATTTAAAACAAAATTTATATTATAAGCTCTCATCCACCAAATTGAATGAACTTAGACTTTATCTAACATTTGAAGGACAATAAATTTATTCACCTTAAAAATTATGTTATTTCGTTCATGCCAAACCATCCAAATACTACATAACCAATGCAGCTGCAAGAATAAGCGGCGTGCTCGAGAACCACCTGCATAATTGGTAAACTGAAAAAAATTGTCATAAATAAAAAATGGACCCGCCAAAGAAATACCAACCCAAGATCTAATGAGGCTCCACAAGGGTACAAAAACTAGACAGGAAATGAATAAATGTTGCGCTGTCTCCACTCCCCCACAGCCAGTCACACAAAGGCTGGAGTCAGGAGGAAGAATGTGCTGCCTCACCAAGTTGTCTTTAGTCGGCAACCTGTTATGAAGTAACCGCCAAGCCAACACTGTTACCTTTAGGGGAACTTGTTTGTGTTAAATTAATTATGTTGTCCATATGTTGGACAACCCTAAAGGTAAGAAGATTATATGCGCCTCGAACAGATTAACCACCGCTTGGGTCATGCCGCCACGACTATTGGTCAACGACATTAGGCTGCAAAAACAGGCGTTACTCATACACTCCCCATCCTAAATCGCTCATCTCAACCATACATGCAATTCTTCCTCCACAATTGACAGCGCCACGCCCATGCCGCCCCTCCTTCTCTCCATCCTAAATCGCTCATCGCAACCATACATGATCAATTAAGAGACAAGTCAATCAGGCATTTGAACCTCCCTTATATTATACATATTTCTTATTTTATGCAAAAAAGTTGTCGAATAGAATGAAAAAAATTGATTAAACGTTGAATACTGTTTAAGTAAAAAAAAAAACTAATTAAATCTTACTAATGCAATAGCACTTCAATTTTGTTCAAAACATATAAGAAAAAACTCAAAGTTCAAACTAGAGACAGAAAAACGCGAACATCAACTAGAGCTGTGTGATTGCTATATAAATTTATAATAATTTTTCACTACCAAAAATAATATTTATTTACAACCACGTGAATGGGGTTAATCCTAATTACAGATAATTAATTAAAGAAGGAAATGGCTTGAAGAATTCAATTTGTTTGGTTGTATATAGACTATCGACTTTGGGGATAAATTTGTTAGTAATAAACTTATGAGTTGTGAAAGAGTCACATGAAATTGTTTGAGTATTATTATATATAATCTTTTTTTGAAAGAAAGAACTATTATATATAAGAGAAATGCTAACGAGTGCCCCCGACCGAGACACTCTTTAAGACTTTAAATAATAAGTTTTTTAAAGAATTTTTATAGGAATGCGTAAAATCAACGCATTGAAAATTGTAATGTTCATTTTTTGAATAAAAAGTTTTTTTTAAATGGAATGCTTAAAGAGTGCCCCGGGGCACTCATTAGCAAGACCCAATATATAAATATAGTGTTGTCACACTATACATTTCAAATAATGAAGTTTATGTCAACTCAAATGGAATCTATTATAATGTGTATCATGTTACACATGGTATGAAAAAAACTTGCACATCAAGGAAAACTTGCCTTTGCATTTGGAATTTTGAATGGTACATGGAAAAATAATATACTAAATATTTATTTTATGAAAATCTTTTGAAGCTTGAGTACAAGGAAAAGAGAGAAAAAATGTTTCATTTTCACATAAACAAGCTTCAATGCAAACCAAACTCAAAAGAAGTTCATGATCCAAAGAAAATTAGGCACCAAAAAGGTTTACTTGATCATTTAAATATCATCCAAGGAAGCAAGAGGTACTTAACAAATTCATCAAGTTTCTATCAAGAATCTGAAAGGAGCATTGATATAAGTGATCCTATGATCAATGAAAGTCTATATGATAGCTCATCAATAAGTCAATGCAATAGTGGAATTAAGGATTGGGAAGGTTCTTTTAGAACAACAACAAGGGTATCTACATCTTCAAGGTTAATCAATCATGTTGATGATTATAATGAAGAAAATGTCTCATCTAAAACAAGGTTGTTTGTTCAGGTGGATTCTCATGATGGCCCTTCAATATTGATGTGTTACAAATGTGGTGAGAAACTGAAAAACCTTAATGCTGTTGAAACACATCATATCACTCAGCATTCAGGTAATGATAAACTAGTTTCCTAGTTGAATTGACATGTTTGAGTTTATGTTGCTTCTGAATTTGAGTCTTGTTCTTGATTTGTCTTTAATTCATTCATTGTGATGCTTTGGTTTTTGCATTCAACATGTGTAAACTTCTAGATCTCTTATTAAACATTTTTCATCATCTATATTAGCATTAATTTAGGTTACCAATTTTTCTCTTAATTTTTCCTGATTGTTAAGAGTCTCACATTAGTTGAGAGATGACATAAAAATATGTTTATAAGTACGGCAATCCTCGCAAGCCAGTTTTATAAAGTTGAGTTAGATCCAATCTAACTTTTTAATATGGTATTAGAGCTTCTTGCAATATCTGTCTGTTTATTGAATTCTTAATTACATACTTTTCAACATACTTTGAAGGGAATAAAAAATAAAATAAAATAAATGAAAGCGCTTTGTATGTATTTGTTTCTGTTTTTTAATGTAGTTGAAATGTTTAGAAAGAAACACTTTTTAATTTCTTTAAAGAATTTATAAAGACATACTATTTTGCAGTCACTGAATTTGAAGAAGATTCATCTAGGCATATTGTAAAAACAATATGTGAAAGTGGACAAAGCTTGGTTTGTTCTGAATTATGGCAGATTGATTGTATCTTAAAAGTCCATAACATGCCAAAAACACTTGCATGCTTTGAGGAGTATAGAGAAATAGTGAAGATTAAAGCCAACAAGCTACATAATAAGAATCATAATCCACGTTGTCTTGTTGATGGAAATGAGCTTTTAATGTTTCATGGCACTAACATTGCATGCTCTCTTGGAATAAATAATTCTTATAGCTTGTGCAATTTAGACTATTGTGGTGTATGTCAAATTTTGAGGCATGGTTTCTCTACTAACAAGGAGTTTCAAGGTGCATTTGGAGTTTACACTACTTCAACAAGTGGAAAAGCCTTTGATTCTATTGTGCTATGTGATGATGAGAGTGCATTTACAAGAAAATCAGTTATAGTGTGTAGAGTAATAGGTGGGAGAGTTCATTGTCCTTTTGAAGAAATTCAAGAAAAAGTTGATTCAAGATTTGATTCATTGGTTGAAAAGTTAAGTAAGCATGGAAATATTGAGGAACTATATTTGTTGAATCATAAAGCTCTGCTTCCTTGCTTTGTGGTAATCTACAAACAACAAACAATGAAAATTAAGAGGTTCCATATTCAAGCTCAAGGATAAGTAGCATTTAACATGAACGTTTTTTCTTTGTCAAAAAAATAAAAAATGAAGGTTTTTTCTTTTTAGATTTTACATTTTTTCATTTTTTTTAAAATATGCATTCAGATGTACCTATAAAACAAGTTATAGCGCTCCGACGTCAAATTAATATATGATAAAGGTGGAGCAAGAGTAAAAAGTATTGAATTGTAACTTGATGCGAAAACTTTTCACACCTATATAGAAGGAATCACCGTAACGATCATGTAATAGTACTCCCTCCGTTCCATATTATAAGGGAAAAAAGCCATTTTTTTTTCCAAAATATAAGAGAAAAACACAAACATTTATCTTTTCAAGAAAAATTTACTATATCTCTTATCTTTTCCATAACCAATAACTAATAAAAATTGGTTTTACATCTTTTCATTCAACTTTTTTCAAAGAAAATACAATAAAAAAATATACTTTCAATCATTATATATATATATATATATATATATTTTTTTTTTAATGAGTGTGATTTTTACTTTCTCTTATAATATATAGGACAGAAGGAGTAGATAATGAATGCGGAGGATCATCAAGATCAATCTAATGGTCCAGGAGATGTGTGAATGATGGATTTGTTGTGGCCAGAACACAAATCCTTTGGTGTGCTCCAAAAGCCACATTGGGCTTAATTACCCGTCCATGATCTGTGATTATTAACCATTTGTATTGACTTTGTCCCAGTTCGAAACAATTATCAATATGATATTAAGTTTTTTCTTTATAGAAAAATCGAACTCGACCCAAGAGATTTACACAGCGACTGAGCCATTAGAGACATCGACAGAGACAATGACTCCAGTGGAGTGGTCGAAACAGATAAATTTTAAAATTGTAAAAGGATATTTGACATTTCACTCAAATTTATATATTAAAAGATGTATTATAACAAAAAATATACATAAATTAAAACAAAAAATTCGTAAATATACACGCACAACGAAAATTATATTTAAATCTACATTTTATTTAAAGAGGAGAGTAAAACAAAAAGGTTTGGCAATGGAAAGTAGGAATAAAATAGACTGTAGATAATAATGGAGTGAGAGGAACAAATTGGTAACGCGTATTGGCCAACTCTTATTTATTCAGCAAAACGGTGAATTTTTTATTATTTATTGAAACAAGTAAAAACTGTTGGACGGCGAGCGAACGAACGATTGATCGTTACGTTCCCGACCGTCGTATTCCAAATCCCTTTCTTCTTCGCTGCGCCTTGTTTGGTTTACCCATCCAAACTAACATACCAATCCACCGTTTTTATTAACGGAACCAAACGCAACGTAACTCTACGGTATGTTTCTGTCTCTTTTTCATTTTCAATGTATCAGATCTGTTTCTCTCTTTTTCAAACCTAACATTTCCTCACTAATCAGATTTCAACATTTTCTAGGTTTTATTAATGTAATTTCGTATTAGATTTGTAGATCGGAGTAATTGCAATAATATAATGTGTTTTCTTGTTTTCGATTATCGCATTCTTGCAAATTCTTCTTAGCCTCTGATTGATGATGATTAATAATTAATTATGCGCTTCTTACATTTTGAGAAGAAAAAGATTAATTTATATTTTGTTGATTTGTGTAGAAGCTTGAATTTATCTTTATCTTCCTATTTTTTGTCCAACAAAAATATAGATCCTTGTGTTATTTATTGTTCGTTAAACATTCGTATTTGTAGCTTATGAAGAGTTAAAACCCTGTTTTGGTTTCTTTCGGCGATTTACTGTTGTCATTGTGTCTTGTTGTTTATATTGTTGTCTCGTTGCGATATTTAATATTGTAGAAAATTGCGATAAATTAAGATCGGTATGTTTGTAATTGTGGTCACAGAGATGTTAAACACCTTAGCGTTATGGTCACGATCTATTGTCGAAGACAACGTGTCTTTATTCGAGTGAAATCTAGAATATGTCTTGTTTTCTAGAGATTGCTTGGTGATTAGTATTTCTTATGTGGGTTTTGCAGTTGACTTATTTCAATGTTTAGCGTTTATATATGGTTTGACTATGGTCCAGTGCTAAAGTGCCGTTATAGCTGTTATTTGACAATACTTTACGTTGTAATAAGTTGCGTATGGCAGAATAATAACGGTCTGTTTGAAAACCAATACGCGATATATACCTGTAGTGCCGCTATTTGACAACACTTATTATTTATGCATGAGAGACTAATATCCGGTCGCAATTTCATGAGTTTTTCACTTCTCCTGTTCACCAAGGAAGTAACTGCTATTCATTCGGCCGCTAAAAATTAAATGCTAAATAGTTGATATCAAAACTCAATATAGTATTCGTTGTGAAAAATACATGCTGTGATTATGTAGAAAGAGGGAGAGAAAGGATCAAATGGGTTTGATACGTCAGATTTTATGCTTTTCGCATCATATTCATATTATCACATCTTTACTAGTGTTTGTTTGTGGCATGATTTGCAGCTTTAGGTAAGCAGAAGAAGCTTATTGTAGAAGCCATGGTTCTTGACACCATTTTGTCTTCTCCTCGTTTGAAGTCTCCATCTTTCAAGAGACAGTTTGCCAGGGATGGACTTGGTAGTTGGTCAGCAATTTACCACAGGCATCGCTTCCTGTTATCTGCGCTTGTGCTCCTTACCATCCTCTGTACTGTTTATCTTTACTTCGCTATCACTTTAGGGTCCACTGGCTCCTGTTCTGGGTTGGTTGGAGCACAGAAAGCTTCATGCCATTTGGAGCTTGTCAAGGATTCTATTTCCAAGGGCAAACTGAAATTTCGTTGATACTTCAAATATAATTATTGGAATTTTTGTTGCTAATCCCTCCAGCCAAGAGTATAGGTGACATGAAGTCCAAATATAGTCTTCTGTTACAATATTCGTCTGATATATATACAGAGTTTATCTCAGTATATTTTTATGTATGATACCGGCAGCAAGCCATTTCTTAGATATACATTATGTTAATTTTGATGACTGGTTGCATATATATTTTTGAGAATTGTACAAGTTTGAATTTACCTATTGTTTATGGCTTGTCCGAAACTTAATACTTTTCATTTGTCTGATACATCCTTTTGTAGGGGACATTTGATAGGAACTACAGCCAATTTGTTTTGACAGTGTAGACTGTAGAGTATCAAAATTGATTTTGTCTCATGAATTGTGAGTTCAGTGAAAAATACATGTGTTAAGTTACTATCAGATAATATTGATTTGTTTTTTGCTTGAAACCTTGAGTTGATTAGTACACATAAAAGCTAGATTTTTTGTTATGAATTGAAAATTCAGTTTTTTTCATCCAACATAAACTACTTCACTTTACAAATCTATACCTTCAATCAAATCTGTTTATTATAACTAATGCTCACCAAATACAGAGATATTGTATTTTGCTTTTGTTGCAAAATAAAGTACGTATATAGTGCTATCACGAAACATTGAAATCTTATTTACAATGTAATTGAGTTTAGTAACATCAAAATGTTATCTAAAACAACTATATAATGCTCCTACACCATTATTAACCAATAAAATGCTAGTGATCTTTTACCAAAATGATAATAAACTAAGTCAATGTCAGTTTGTTAGAGATAACAACCTCTTGAATTTTGTGTCAGTTCTTTCTACCTAAAAGAAAAAGGTTATGCCGGGACACTAGTTAAGGATATCAAAAAAGGTAATTTTTGCATTGAAAATGATGTTTTTTATCTTTTTAAAAAGTCAAATGCACAAGTTTCAAGATTAATTTACCATATTTGGTTCCTTAACTAATGCCTGAGGGGCACTAGTTAGCATTTTTCAAAGAGGGGTAAAATTATGTTGATTTTGTCATTCATTTCCTTCATAGTGCGATCCATTGTATTTTATGTCCACTAACTCTCACTATATTGGTCAAGTAAGCGATACCAAAAAGTGAAGTGCTACATTGGTCAATTTGAATTATGAATTTCTAGTACATATTTCCATGACTATGCGCATGGTCAGAGTTTTGTACCCTGCATGTTTCTAACATGAACACATGGTCTCCCAGTTCCCACCATGTCTCATTTTCTTTATTAGATACCAAAAATTTAATTGATGGAGGGATGTCCCACTAAAGAAGTATAATGCAATGACATGTTTTGTTTACTCAATATTGATATGGCCAATTAAATCAAGCAGGTAGGTATATATAAACGAAGCAGATTTACTGATGTAATATTTAGTACAGTCTTCACGCAGTTTTGATTTTGAACCGTCTGATCTGTTATATACGGCTGTGATAGTTTTGATTGATTTTACAGCAGATTTAATTTTACAGCATATTTAATCAGAGCCGTCTGATAAAAAAGTAATGGCCGAGATCGCAACTGTGTGGCTTTTTTAGTACATCAAATAGTGGTCCATATATAAAAGAACACCTTTTCTATTCACATTATTCTTCTCTTGTACTAGCTACCCAACAAACCTTTACATATATGTTCTCATTAACATCCCTTTTCTTATGAATTTGTATCATCTTCTTTCGAAATTTCTACATCAATCTTTCAACTTTTTATATACCACGCTTGATATATCTGGTGGATGATGTAAAAAAGCAATAGATACGGTAAATTAAAAATCTGAAAATATAAAAGGAAATAAAATAACACCAAAATCTACATTAATTCACCCATCCAATTCTTAAAACTCATATTGTAACACTATTGATTTTTTTGCAAGAATTCTTTGTCAACCAAAATCAATATTCAATAGCAAATTGAAGTCACGCTAGAGTTTTTTCGGATTTGGATCATCTTCAATTTCTCTCCAATGTTTTCTCTTCATTTCTTAATCGAATGGTTGTTAAATTATAAAGAATAAAATAATACTTAAATAATTTGAGAGAGAAAATAAGCAAATGAATGGTTAAAATCACATTCGGTATTATTTGTTTCCTTTTGTATATTTAAATTTTTATTTCACCGTATTTGGTGATATAGAAATTTTAGACTGAGAAGATCCGAAATCCTTTCTTATTGATCTTTTATTTTTAATATAAATGCACATATTAGTACATTTTTTTACACGCACATACTTAGGAACAATGAATAGCAAAAGAGAATAAACTTTCATGGTAAACAAGGTGTTAGGAGTAAATCATGGAATTTTCTTTTTGACAAAGAGTAAATCATGGAATTAAAATTAGCGCAAATCAAATTGAAGTTACAGCATAACATTATAAATAAATTGTATTTATTAGTTATACGACATCATAAGGAAATTGCATCAATAGCTTTTAATAATTTTTCTACTATATAATGTAGCTGCGCAAATTCTTTGGATCGGACAAATGTATTCTACTTGTGTATATAATGTAGCATATCAATACAATTTGTCTCGATCTCTTTGTTTACTACAGTATATCATCATTTCTAGTTTTTTGGGTTTACAATGGATCCGAAGATCGGATTCACGATGTTTAGCATACTATCCAAATCTCTCACCACTCGATCAAATTTAGTGGCTTGGAGCATTTCTGCTTTTATACAAGGTAAAACTTATTTTGTTTTTAAGCAAATTATTATCTTTCTTTAGTGAAAGATTAATGTAAGCTGTCACACTAAACATTGCATTACACCATGATTAAAATATTGAAAGCATGACACAAGCGGACCTTCTTGCAAAAACTTTCCATCATTATGGATTCCACGAATTGCATTATTAATGTTTTCCCTTTCTTTCAAACATGACCCTCATGATTTATTGTTTCAAATTCTTAATTTTTTCTCGTGTGTTTAATTTTGTATCATTTTCTTCCAACGTTTGCTTAGAAATTTTAGACAGAATAGTTGATCAATTGATGGAAAAGTCGGCTTCTCCATGTAATGTTACAAGTCCATCCAGCTTTCGGGGTTTCTTGTGACACAACTTGGTAAAATCAATTGTTGCTTGATCCAACATAGGACCTATAAGACTTTCTATAATGTTTCTACAAAATTTGCTCATTTTCAAACTTATCACGATATGATTAAGATTGAATAAATCCTTGCAAGAAATTGCTCCAATATCAAGCAATGAAAGAAGATTATGTTATGGATACACCAAATAGTCTCACATTGCTTGGAACTTGAGGCTAATGGTAGTTTATATACAACATGTCACATTCCTCTAACCAACCGAGTCACCTTTTCTACAAAGGACAAAACCGTGACGGGTTAACCCCAAAGCGGACAATTTCTCGGAGATGTGTACTTGAGGTCAGATTTGAACAGTGGCGCCGTCTGTAGGAAACTAGTTCTCCCTATTTTTCTTTCCACACAAAAATTAAAACCAAAAACTTCAAAATCACGACCTATGGCCGGAACAAACACCAACGACTCCAACAGCCACATTCAAGGCGAGGGGATCAATGAAAACCACCAGGAGGATGGAGCTTTCACGTCCATAACTAAAACGGATCCAAGCTATGATCCCGAGCATCCTTCTGACCCCTTGGACGTCCCTCCTCTAGCTCCAGGAGAATCCTTGGAGACAATCATGACTGCGCTGATGGCCGCTATCAATCGGGAGGGAGATGTCATCAGGCAGCAGAATAGGAGGATCGAGGCTGTCGAGGTTTCGCGAATCACGCGAGCAGCTACAGGCGTCGATGATCGTCTCTTTCTTCCCTGTGAAGAAGAGAACGCTCGAGGATCAGATCAAGATCCCCGAGGACTTATGATCCTTGTGGGCATACAAGTCCTCCGAGGAGAAATGGAGGCGGGCATGGATGAAGGACCCCTCCTGTCCATTCAACTGGACTCAACTACTGCTCTCCCGATGAGGTTAGAAAAGCCACCGTTAATGGACACTTATGATGGGACCACTGATCCCGATGACCACATTGAAAACATTGAAGCTGTCCTCAACTATAGAGGAGTTCGAGGATCCATCAAGTGTAAGTTGTTCTCAACCACGTTGAGGAAAGAAGTAATGACTTGGTACAAGAACCTACCCCCAGAATCCATTGACTCTTGGAGGGAGCTTTGCAGACTTTTTACTGCACATTTCACCGCATTAAGGAAGCATCCGAAGACTGAAGCAACCCTCGAGGCCATCATCCAACAAGATAATGAGTCTCTGAGGGAATACATTGACAGGTTCAACAAAGCTGCAATCGAAGTAATGACTAACTACAGGATGCAGCTGTTCTGTTGGAACAAGGACTGCGCCCTGGAAGCGATTTCACGAAAGCTATTGGAATCGAGGAAGTGAGGACACTAGATGCCTTCCTCGAAAAAGCTAAAAAATATATTGCTTTTGAGGAGAAACAAATGGCCGCAGATGTCAGAAAACCTAAGCATCAGGATGAAGCTGGAATTTCCCGAGGAAGGAATGATAAAAAGAAGGAAAAGGTGAGAGAATCAAAACCTCCACCGAGCAAGTTCACCGGGTACACCCCTTTGAATGCTCCCTGCGAGCGAATTCAAAAAGCATGGAATACGATTCCCCAAGCAACTGCCCGCTAAGCCAGGTATGGATTGAAGCAAATACTATCGATACCACAAGAGCTATGTGCACATAACTGAAGATTGCGTCCACCTCAAAAACGCCATAGAAATTATATTGCAAAAAGGACTCCTACAAAAATTCAGAAAAGGGGGAGAGAGACAGGAAAGAGAGCCCAACATAGGACAACCATTTATGGAAGCCCAACAGTCTGAAGAGAAGCACAATAATGGTAGGCCCGTTGCGTTTTCCATTTCCAGACCCGAGGACTTCATTTTACCTTAAGAGAACAAAAATGGAGATATCCTTGATCATTTGACATCCCACATGGGAGCTTTAGTTATCTCCTGAGGAGGGTTTTGTAGCTTGACTTTGGGATCAGTCAAAAGAAAGTTCGAGGAGCTGAAAAGTATATGCTCGCTTAACCTTATCACTGTTGCTGAGGTGAAGAAATGATCGATTCCCTTGACATTTTAAAAAGAGGAAGTCCCCGGAGGATCCCCAAACTATCAGATTCCACTTCTGATAAGGACAAGAATGGCCAATTTTGATGTAAGAAGGATACTCGTCGACCAAAGGAGATCTTGCGACGTCATGTACTCAGGATTGCTCAAAACTCTCCAGCTTATGGAGAAAAATCAATCCCCGTATGTTGGAGCTGATATTCAAGGATTTAATGGGGCGACCCCAAAACCTTGGGGATATGTGGATCTGATCGTCACTTTTGGCGAGGAAGAGGCAACAAAATCTGTCAAAGTCCAATTTTCTAGTCGTGGATTGTCCTTCCCTCTACAACTATATCATCAGAAGATCTGCTCTAGCTGATTTGTTTGCTGTGTCCTCGACCATCCATCTCAAGATGAAGTATTATACTTTGGATGGAAAGGTTGCTACATTGGACGGGAATATCGCCGCGGCAAGAAGATGTTTTGAAGCCGCTGCAAAGAACATGAGCACTCTTGTCACCCTAAAGAAAAACAAAGAGCATAAAATGCCCGCCATTAATGCTACTAGAAGAAACAATCATGTGGATCTTGATGCTCGGATTACTGAAGAGGAGCTACAAGATGAAAAAGAAGACCCCATCACGAAGAAGGTTCATTGCCCAATTCTCGATGGAGAGTTTGAAATAATTCCCCTTGCCCGAACTGGTGAAAAGATAACTTGAAGCTTGCTTGAATGATTATGCTGAACTCTTTGCTTGGAGCCCTGCTAAAATGCCCGAAATTGACCCTGAGGTTGCATGTCACCAGCTGACTATAGATCATAAGGCTAGAGCTGTTGTTCAGCGTCATATGAAGCAGTCTCCTGAAAAAACGGAGGCTGCAGAAAAAGCTGTAAAAGACCTCCTAGGGGCAAATTTCATTTCGGAGGCCAAGTATACTACTTGGTTGTCCAACGTTGTACTTGTCAAAAAATCTAATGGAAAACGGCGCATGTGTGTTGACTATACCGATCTTAATAGTGCTTGCCCTAAATATTCGCATCCTTTACCTAGCATAGACAAACAGTAGACAATTCATCTGGATTTAAATTACTATCGTTTATGGATGCTTATTCAGGATATAATCAAATAAAAATGGCTGAAATCGATAAAAAGAAAACAACTTTTATGACTGAATGTTGTTTTCTTTTTATTAATTTCAGCCATTTTTATTTGATTATATCCTGAATAAACGTCCATAAATGATAGTAATTTAAATTCAGAGGAATTATCTACTAGTTTATCTATGCTAGGTAAATGATAAGAATCTTTAGGGCAAGCCATATTATGATCGGTATAGTCAACACACATCCGCCATTTTCCATTAGATTTCTTAAGGAGTACAACGTTGGACAACCAAGTAGTATACTTGACTTTCGAAATGAAATTTGCCTCTAGGAGGTGTTTTACAGCTTTTTCTACAGCCTCCGTTTTTTCAGGAAACTACTTCCTACGACGCTGAACAACAGCTCCAACGCTAGGATCTATAGTCAGCTGGTGACACGCAACCTCGGGGTCAATTCCAGGCATTTCAGCAGCGCTCCAAGCAAAGAGTTCAACATAATCCTTCAAACAAGCTTTTTAGTTTTCTTCTCACCAGATCGGGCATTTCAGCTCCAATTTTGATCCCTTTGGTGGGGTCCTCACCAAGGGGAATGATTTCAAACTCTCCATCAGGAATTGGGCGATGAACCTTCTTTGTGATGGGGTCTTCTTTTTCATCCTGCAGCTCATCTTCAGTAATACGAGCATCAAGATCCACATGATTATCTCTTCCAATAGCATTGATGGCAGGCATTTTATGCTCTTTGTTTTTCTTTGTGGTGGCCAGAGTGCTTATGTTCTTTGCAGCAGCTTCAAAACATCTTCTTACTGTGGCGATATACCCGTTCAAAGTAGCAACCTTTCAATCCAAAGTGTAATACTTCATCTTGAGATGGATAGTCGAGGACACAACGAACAAATCAGCTAGAGCAGATCTTTCGATGATTCAGTTATAGAGGGAAGGGCAATCCACGACCAGAAATTGGACTTTGATAGATTTTGTTGCCTCTTCCTCACCAAAAGTTACGATCAGATCCTCATATCCCCAAAGTTTTGTGGTCGCCCCATTGAATCCTTAAAGATCAGCTCCAACGTACGGGGATAAATTTTTCTCCTTAAGCTGGAGAGTTTTAAACAATCCCGAGTACATGACGTCGCAAGAGCTTCCTTAGTTGATGAGTATTCTTCTCACATCAAAATTGGCCATTCTAGCCCTTATCAGAAGTGGAATCTGAGAGTTAGGGGATCCTCCGGGGACTTCCTCTTTGTAGAATGCCAAGGGAATTGATCCTTCCTTCACCTCAGCAACAATGACAAGGCTAAGCGGGCATACGCTTTCCAGCTCTTCGAATTTTATTTTGACTGATCCCAGTGTTGAGCTACCAAACACTCCTCAAAGATAACCAAAGCTCCCATGTGAGATGCCATATGATCGAGGATGTTTTCATTTTTATTATCCAAAGGTAATATGAAATCCTCGGGCCTGGAAATGGCAAACGCAACATGCATACCATTGTTGTGCTCCTCTTCAGAATATTGAGCTTCCACAGATGGTTGTCCTACGTTGGGATCTCTTTCCTGTCTTTCTCCCCTTTTTCTGAATTTTTGCATGAGTCCTTTTTGCAATATAATTTCTATGGCGTTTTTGAGGTGGACGCAATCTTTAGTTATGTGCCCATAGCTCTTGTGGTATCGATAGTATTTGCTTATTTACATACTTGACTTAGCGGGCAGCTGCTTAGGGAATCGTATTCCATACTTTTTGAACTCCGCCGCCGAGCATTCTGCAAGATTTCGCTCGCGGGCAGCATTCAAAGGGGTGTACCCGGTGAATTTGCTCGGTGGAGGTTTTGATTCTCTCACCTTATCCTTCTTTTTCTCATTCCCTCGTTGGGAAGTTCCAGCTTCATCTTGATGCTTAGGTTTTCTCACATCCGCGGCCATTTGTTTCTCATCATAAGCAATGTATTTTTGAGCCTTCTCGAGGAAGGCGTCTAGTGACCTCACTTCCTCGATTCAAATAGCTTTCGTAAAATCGCTTCTAGGGCGTAGTCCTCGTTCCAAGAGGTACAATTCATTCTGTCGTCAGTTCTTACTTCGATTGCAGCCTTATTAAACCTGTCAATATATTCTCTTAGAGATTCATCGTCTGGCTGGAGGATGGCCTCGAGGGTTGCTTCAGTCTAAGGTGCTTCCTCGATGCTGTGAAATGTGCAGTGAAAAGCTTGCAAAGCTCCCTTCAAGAGTCAATGGATTATGGGGGCAGATTATTTTACCAAGTCATTGCTCCCTTCCTTAATGTTGTTGAGAATAACTTGCACTTGATGGATCCTCGAACTTCTCTATAGTCGAGGACAGCTTCGATGTTTTCAATGTGGTCATCGGGATCAGTGGTCCCATCATAAGTGTCCATTAACGGTGGCTTTTCTAACCTCATGGGCAATGGTACCCTCGTGATTCTTTCAGATAATGGGCCCACGTGCCTCTCATCATCGCTGTGAGGGGAATGATGATGATGAGGAAGAGAACGATAGTTGCGTCCAATTGAATAGTCAATAGGGGTCCTTCTTCCATGTCCGCCCCCATTTCTCCTCGCGGGACTCCTATGCCCACGAGGATCATAAGTCCTCAGGGATCTCGACCTGGTCCTCGAGTGCTATCTTCGTTGCGGGGAAGAAAGAGGCGATCCTCGACGTGTGTAGCTGCTCGCATGATTCGTGATTCTTCAACAGCCTATATCCTCCTGTTTTGCTGCCTGATGACATCTCCTTGCCGGTTGATAGCAGCCATCAGCGCAGTCATAATCGTCTCCAAGGATGCTCCTGGAGCTAACGGAGGGACGTCCAAGGGATCAGAAGGATGTTCAGGGTCACAGCTAGGATCCGTTTTAGTGACGGATGCGAAAGCTCTATCCTCTTGGTGATTCTCGTTGATTCCCTCACCTTGAACGTGGCTGTTGGAGTTGTTGGTGTTGTTTGTTTCGACCATAGGTCGTGTTTTGGAAGTTTTTTAGTTTTGATTTTTCGTTTAGGAAGAAAAATGGGGAAAACTTAGATTCTCACAGACGGTGTAATGCCCATATTAATTTAATTTCTTTTAGTTACTATTTGAGTACTTTCTATGGTGTTATATGACTTTATTTTAATATATACGATGTTATGTGTATAATGCGTGATTTAAATGATGATATGATGTTTTATGTGATATGTGGTGTATTATTATTTTATTATAAGGATTGTTTAGAAAAATGTAAGAGAAATAATATTATTTGTGTTATTTAAGATTAAATAGGAGTAGAATAATATTCATTTGAGTTAAGGGGGAATAAGTGGAATTAATAGGAATTAAAAAGGGAGTTAATTGTTATTAGTGGGGGGTTACACTTTTCAGTAAAAGAAAAATAAAGAAAGTCAGACCAAACATATTTCACGTACTGAGAAAAAGGGAGTTTTTGAGAGAGTTTGAGAAGAACCAAGAGGAAGCTAGGAGAGGGCTAGGGAGGAATCGTTGTTGTGGAATTGCTTTTCATTGCTGAATTAAGGTAAGGGTGGGATTCCTTTCACTAGTTATATATATATATATATATATATATATATATATATATATATATATATAATTTCTGAAATTGAAGAATTGATGTTCTTGATTTTTAGGTTTAGAAAAGTTTATGATGATTGCTATAATGTGATGATCTGTGTGGTTTAATGCATGATTTTGTGTTGTTTTGGTTGCTATGTTGTATACCTAACCTGTAAACATTGTTCTAATTCGATTTGGGGTTGGGTGACCAAAAATTGGGTTTTGGGTGAAAAAAGTCACTTTTCCCGAGAGCTGCACAGTGACAGCATCTCCTGTTTCAAGTTCTTGCATCTTTTTCACACGTTTCTGTTTTGAACTGGGTTTTGGTGTAAACACGAAAGTTGTAGATAAGGATTTTAGCTTTCCAATGGCGTTGGTTTGACTTCAAAACTGTTTTTAGAACTTAAGTTGTTGTTGAATTACTACACGTAGGTCACAGTGAAGTTTCAGCTTCTGTACCCGAATTTGAAATAAAAACTGGTATTGATAGGTAGAGAATTGGTCTTAGGTGTAAACATGAAAGTTGTAGATAATTGAGTTAGCTTTCTGATGGCTTTGGAGTGACTAGAAAATTGTTTGTAGATTTTGAATTATGATAAAAATAGTCCAAGTGGATCTTTCAGAAAACTTTAAGAAAAATTAGCATAACTAATCCCAAGTTAGTCCAAAAACTTATGGTTGGCTTCCCAACCTCAAACTTAAGTATTAGGGATTTAGTTGAAGTATTTTATGAGTATTTGGCTTATGTCATGTTGATCAAACTTGATTTGCTTTTGAAGAATGTTCTGGTTTGATACGAATGTAATTGATTAATGTATATGTGCTAAGTTGATATCCTTGAATGATTTGAGTATTGTGTCGGTGTTGTCAAAGTTTGGGAGGGTGGTTCAAAGAGCCTAGGCACAATTATTATTGTTGTCGAGTCAGTGTAAAGTTGTTAACTTGTTTAAGTTATAAGTGGAGTCCATTGCATATGCATAAAAGTGGCGTTGGAGCTTTTGCTCAAAGTGGCGATGGAGCTTTCTTGCTCAAAGTGGCGATGGAGCTTTTGCTCAAAGTGGCGATGAAGCATATTAATGCTTAAAATATGGTACCACATGCATGATGTCTAAGTGTAGTGTTGCATTGTCAGGTCGTGTCGTCGTGAAGTCGTTTAAGTGATGATGTGATGATGATAGTGTTAATTTCGTGGCGTGAATATGATGAATAAAAGTGGTGAAATTGTGATATGCTTTACTATGATAAATGCTATATTATGATGCGTTGTTTATGTTGAAATAATGCTATCTTGCTAGGATATGATTAAAGTGATGATTTCATGTTGTTTATCGTTAATTATTGAATTATATGATATATATTATTGACTGTGTTTCTCACCCCTTCTGCTTGAAAATGTTGCCCTTCGTATGGGTAACTTGCAGGTGATCAGGCTTAGGTGCGTACGTGAGGATTCCGTTGTGTGAGGTGTCTTAGGATGCTCTGATACGTAACGGGATGGGGATATTTGTTATTTGTTTCTATCCTTTACGTTTTGTTTAAGAATTAATTATTTACGAATTGGTTGTTAAACATTTTATGAGATTTTTGATAAGGCCTTGTGCCAAGACCTTCTTGAAGGGATTTATTTGATGTTGATTTATCCTTGAAAAGATTTGGATTTTAATTTATGAATTCCGCTGCCATATTGATGTTGATTTAAATTATTATTCATTTTTGTTTAGTGATTTTATGATATGTGACATCCTGAATGTGTTAAACTCTGATAATATATGAAATTTTTATGTTGGAATTTTCGGGGTGTTACAATTAGTATCAGAGCAAAGGTTGGTCCGTCCGGCCTAGTAGAGAGTCGAGTGGCGTTGTCTAGAGTTAGAATATTATAGTTATTTTATTCTAACTAATGTTTACCTTGTAGAACCTTGAGATGGCTGGTAGAAACGATGCTGCTCTTGCTGCTGCCCTACAAGCTATGGCTAATGTTGTGGGTAATCAGAATAATGCTGGTGGAAACGAAGGGACGAGGATGTTGGAAACTTTTCTGAGAAATCATCCTCCTACTTTCAAAGGAAGGTACGACCCTGACGGGGCTCAGACATGGATGAAGGAGGTAGAAAGAATCTTCAGAGTCATGCAATGTGACGATGCTCAGATGGTGCGGTTTGGCACCCATATGCTGGCTAAAGAAGCTGATGATTGGTGGGTTAGTGTACAACCCGTTCTTGAAGTTGGAGGTGCTGCTGTTACATGGCCTGTGTTTAGGAGGGAGTTCCTGAACCGTTACTTTCCTGAGGATGTTCGCGGGAAGAAAGAAATAGAATTCCTTGAGCTAAAGCAAGGTAACATGTCGGTGACTGAATATGCTGTGAAGTTTGTGGAGCTTGCTAAGTTCTATCCACACTATGCTGCTGAGAATGCTGAGTTCTCCAAGTGTATCAAGTTTGACAACGGTTTGCGTCCTGACATCAAAAGGGCAATTGACTATCAGAAGATAAGAAACTTTTCTGAATTAGTGAGTAGTTGTCGGATTTATGAAGAGGACACTAAGGCTCACTATAAGATTGTGAACGATAGAAAGGCGAAGGATCAGCCGAGTCGTCCTAAGCCATATGATGCTCCTAGAGACAAGGGTAAGCAAAGAGTTAATGATGAGAGACGGCCTCAGAAGAAAGATGTTCCTGCTGAGATTATCTGTTATACTTGTGGTCAGAAGGGCCATAAGAGTAATGCTTGCCCGGGGGATGTGAAGAGGTGCTATCGTTGCGGTCAGAAGGGGCATACTACCCCGGAGTGCAAATTCGATGATGTGGTGTGTTTTAATTGTAATGAGAAGGGACATATTAGCATTCAATGCAAGAAGCCGAAGAAGGCTAGGACCACTGGAAGAGTGTTTGCTTTGACTGGCACCCAGACCGAGAATGAAGATCGTTTGATCAGAGGTACTTGCTATATTAATGATACACCTTTAGTTGCTATTATTGATACCGGTGCTACTCATTATTTTATTGCTTTTGATTGTCCTACCAAGTTGGGTCTTTCTATGTCTAATATGAATGGAGAGATGGTTGTCAAAACCCCAGCTAAGGGTTCGGTGACTACTTCTCGTGTATGTTTGAGTTGTCCTTTGTCTATGTTTGACCGTGATTTTGAGATGGATTTAGTTTGTCTACCTTTGAGTGGTATGGATGTGATTCTTGGTATGAATTGGTTAGAGTACAACCATGTGCATATCAATTGTTTTCGTAAGACGGTGTATTTCTCTTCCGAGGAAGAAAAGTGGAGTTGAATTTTTATCTACCAAGCAGCTGAAGCAATTAGAGCGTGATGGGATTTTAATGTTTTCTTTTATGGCATTTTTGTCTATTGAGAATCAAGAGAAGATTGATAGATTGCGAGTGGTGTGTGAGTTCCCCGAAGTTTTTCGTGATGAAATACCTGATGTGCCACCAGAGAGGGAGGTTGAATTTTCGATTGAACTTGTGCCGGGTACGAAGCCTGTGTCGATGGCTCCTTACCGTATGTCAGCTTCTGAGTTGGCAGAGTTGAAGAAACAATTAGAAGACTTGCTTGATAAGAAGTTTGTGAGACCGAGTGTTTCACCTTGGGGAGCGCCTGTGTTGTTAGTGAAGAAGAAAGATGGTAGTATGAGGTTGTGTATTGACTATCGTCAGTTGAACAAGGTAACTATAAAGAATAGATATCCACTCCCTAGAATTGATGATTTGATGGATCAGTTAGTGGGTGCACGTGTATTTAGCAAAATCGATTTGAGGTCAGGTTATCACCAGATAAAAGTGAAAGATGAAGATATGCAGAAGACGGCGTTAAGGACGCGATATGGTCACTATGAATTTAAAGTGATGCCTTTCGGTGTTACTAATGCACCTGGTGTGTTTATGGAGTATATGAACAAAACTTTCCATGCTTTCCTGGATAAATTTGTTGTGGTATTTATTGATGATATTCTAATTTATTCTAAGACCGAAGAGGAACATGCAGAACATTTGAAGATTGTTTTGCAGGTGCTGAAAAAAAATAAGTTGTATGCAAAGTTGTCGAAGTGTGAGTTTTGGTTAAGTGAAGTAAGTTTTCTTGGCCATATTATTTCTGGTAGTGGTATTGCTGTAGACCCGTCGAAAGTTGAAGCGGTATCACGATGAGAGACTCCTAAGTCAGTTACGGAGATTAGAAGTTTTCTTGGTTTGGCTAGTTATTATAGAAGATTCATTGAGGGATTTTCTAAGTTGGCACTTCCGTTAACGCAGTTGACCTGTAAAGGTAAAGCTTTTGTGTGGGATGCTCGGTGTGAGAATAGTTTCAATGAGTTGAAGAAGCGGTTGACAACAGCTCCTATTTTGATCTTACCGAAGTCGGAAGAATATTTTGTTGTTTATTGTGATGTGTCCAAGTTGGGCTTGGGTGGTGTGCTTATGCAAGATGGTAAAGTGGTAGCGTATGCTTCGAGGCAGTTGAGAATACATGAGAAGAATTATCCCACACATGATTTAGAGTTGGCTGCGGTGGTTTTTGTGTTGAAGATTTGGAGACATTACTTGTATGGTTCCCGATTTGAAGTGTTTAGTGATCACAAGAGTCTGAAATATTTATTTGATCAAAAAGAGTTGAACATGAGGCAGAGAAGATAGCTAGAATTGTTGAAGGACTATGACTTTGGCTTGAATTATCATCCAGATAAAGCTAATGTTGTTGCTGATGCGTTGAGTAGAAAAACTTTGCACATGTCGGCTATGATGGTAAAGGAGTTTGAATTGCTTGAACAGTTTAGAGACTTGAGTCTTGTTTGTGAATTAGCACCCAAAAGTATTCAGTTGGGCATGTTGAAGATTAATAGTGATTTCTTGAATAGTATCAAGGAAGCTCAGAAGGTTGATGTCAAGTTTGTAGACTTGATAGTTGCTAGTAATCAGACTGCTGATGGAGATTTCCAGGTTGATGGACAAGGTGTGTTGAGGTTTCGAGGTAGGATATGTATTCCTGACAACGATGAAATGAAGAAGATGATTCTTGAGGAGAGTCACAGAAGCAACCTCAGTATTCATCCGGGAGCTACAAAGATGTATCAAGACTTGAAGAAATTGTTTTGGTGGTCCGGATTGAAACAAGATGTGGCGCGGTTTGTATATGCGTGTTTGACTTGTCAGAAATCGAAAGTTGAACATCAGAAGCTTGCTGGGTTGTTGACACCTTTGGAGGTACCTGAATGGAAATGGAATAGCATCTCCATGGATTTTGTGACGAGTTTGCCGAGTACTCAAAGAGGGCATGATGCTATTTGGGTTGTTGTCGATAGGTTGACAAAGTCGGCACACTTTATTCCTATGAATCCTATCAATATTACGTATTCAGTGACTCAGTTGGCAGAAATCTATATTCGGGATATTGTGAAGTTGCATGGTGTTCTGTCGAGTATTGTGTCGGATAGAGATCCGAGGTTCACTTCTAGATTTTGGAAAAGCTTGCAAGAGGCTTTGGGCTCTCAGTTGAGGTTGAGTTCGGCATATCATCCACAAACGGATGGTCAGTCGAAAAGGACAATTCAGTCACTAGAAGATTTGTTGAGAGTGTGTATACTTGAGCAAGGTGGAGCTTGGGATAGTCATCTATCGTTGATAGAGTTCACGTACAACAATAGTTACCATTCGAGTATTGGTATGGCACCGTTCGAAGCTCTATATGGTCGAAGGTGTAGAACTCCTCTATGTTGGTTTGAGTGGGGCGAAAGTGTTGTGTTGGGACCTGAGTTAGTACAACAGACTACGGAAAAGGTCAAGATGATTAGAGAGCATATGAAGGCGTCGCAGGCATTTTGGGATATATTTTTCAAGGAGAATGCTAAAGAGTGCTCCTGAGACACTAATTAAACATCTTAATTTAAAAATTTTATTTTGTAATGTGTGCAATAATTACCTTAAAAATATAAAAAGTTGTTTTATCACAATTACTATTATTTTTTATTTTCTTGTTTGACATGCTTAACAAATACCCCGAAACACCGTTTAGCATGACCCATTTTCCAAATGGTGGCACTTTCGAATTTTTCATTTCAAATAGTGGTCATATGATAAAAAAGTCGATCACCATATTCACCACGCATATCATTAAGTTATAAATAGCTCCACATATTAATCCTTCCCATTTCTTCAAAATATACATCTTTCTTCCTTTTGAAAACTGCTCGAGTAAACCACTCTGAAGTTAAACACCAAAGCAAAGACTTTGTATAGCACTGATCAAACCAACAATTTCAACATGGTAAGTGTTTTAAAGTGTATAACATCATTTATTATATATTCAATTTTCTAATGCTTCTAGTTTTATATGTTCAGGATGTTATCTATGGTAAACAAGCTTTGATATTGAAGGAAGCCAAAAAATTATATAAGAAACTTGCTACTGAGAAGGATCCAATGAAGAGTTTATATATGATTGATATTATCCAAAGACTTGGCATTGAACACCACTTTGGTGAGGAGATTGAAGAAGCTATTCAAAAACAATATATAGTGTTGAGCAGTAGTATTAATTCCATTGATTTTGTGAATAGCCATGAACTCTATGAAGTTGCACTTGCATTTCGCTTGCTAAGACATGGAGGCCACTATGTTAAACCAGGTTTGGATTTTTCATTTCATTGTTTAAATGTTTTGATGATTTTCTCATTTGCTTGTTCCTTTTATTCAAAGATTATATACATTCAAATATTCTTAGAATTTTAGATTGGATTCGACACAGCCCTACAAAATCGGTTTGTAAAGTCAAAATTATCCTTCTCATGTAATGCGGGACAACAGATCTTGAACCTAAATCTGATATTTTGTTGGACCTGACACAAATCTACAAAACGGACACTATAAGTAGGACCGACACAAATCTACAAAACTTTTAAAATTAAGTTGCAATATTTTAATAACACCATTAGTTCGTAATGATATTAAATTGAAGGTGTATTTTGTTATTATTGATATTATTTATAATTTCAAATAAAAGATAAATTTTTTTAAAAAGTATTTTTTTTAATAAAAAATATATTAATCTTATTAAATTTATTTTACATTTAAAAGGCCTCTTTATCAAAATAGTCTGGGCCCTCCAAACACTACAACATTTTTGACTTTAGGCAACGACTTAAAAACAGTTGCTTAAAGGATGGGTGTGGTTATCCTACATAAGCCAAGCTTATGCATGGTGCATAAGCCAGCCCCTTACTCGCGCACCCCCCAAAGTTGCTCGTGCGCCCCCCAGCACCCCCACCCCCCCAACCCATTTTTTTAATTTTTTTTTGTTTAGTTTTTTTTTTATAGTTTTTTTTAATTTTTTTTATTATGTATGATTAAATATTTTCGTAATTATTTTTAAACTAAAATCATGTCCAAACCATTTTTTATAATTTCATAATGGATCTTTGAAACCATAAATATTGTTGAAACCTTTTTTCCTGAAAAATCGGAACTTTTTTTCCGGAAAAAACAAATCGAAAATTATTCCGGAAAAAAGATCGAAAACTTAATGTCCGATTATATTTGGTTTTAATGTCCGATTATAACAAATGGTTATGGATTATTTATGGACGGTTATTTAGGATTATCCAAGATAATCAACACTAGTTTTGTAAGAAACCATTAGGCAATTATTTTGGTTTCACATAGAAAACTATCAAAACCATTAAACCATATTTATGGTTTCAGTAATAATCGGTATTTAAAATCATTGAACCATTTAGTGTAAAACCATTTTACAATACAAATGGTTTCAATATATAACTATCTGAAACGATTTAGCTAGCATAATGGTTTTCAGGATTTTTAAAACTATAAAAACACAATATTGGTTTCAGTAAACACATAAAACCATTTAACAATAGTAATGGTTTCATTGTATAACTACCTGAAACCATTTAACCAGCATAATGGTTTCCAGAATTTTTAAAACCATAAAAACACAATATTGGTTTCAGTAAACACATAAAACCATTTAACAATAGAGGTTTCATTGTATAACTACCTGAAACCATTTAACCAGCATAATGGTTTTCAGAATTTTTAAAACCATAAAAACACAATATTGGTTTCAGTAAACACATAAAACCATTTTACAATACAAATGGTTTCACTGTTTAACTCTCTGAAACCATTTAACTAGCATAATGGTTTCCAGAATAATATTGCATAAATGGTTTCCAGAAACCATTTAACTCTCTGAAAAAAAAATTCGATTTTTATTTTTTGGAAAAAAAGTTCCCGATTTTTTTCGGAAAAAGTTTCCGATTTTTCTGAAAAAAAGTTTTTCGATTTTTTTTCGGAAAAAAATTTTCAGAAAAAAGTTCTCGGTTTTTTTGGAAAAAGTATTTGATCTTTTTTCGGGAAAATTTTTTTCGGAAAAAAGTTTCTGGTTTTTCCGGAAAAAAAGTTTCCGATCTTTTTTCGAAAAAAAATGTAAAAAAAGTGAAAAACAACAATTCAAAAAAAAATGTAAAAAAAAAATTCAAAAAAAATGAGTGGAGTGAGGGGGGGGGGGGGGAGGCGCGCGTAGTAATGTGGGGGGCGCGCGAGCAAATTAGGGGGTGTGTGAGTAAAATCATTGTGTTTTCATTGGCTTATGCACCGTGCATAAGCTTTGGGCTTATGCACCATAACCTAACCCTTAAAGGATAATAGTCAACGGGGGGTTGGGTTATGGTGCATAAGCCCAAAGCTTATGCACCGTACATAATTTCTCACGCCCCCTCATATTACTCCGCGCGCCCCCCAACCCCACCCCCCCCACCCCCCCAACTCATTTTTTTTGAAATTTTTTTTTAATATTTTTTTGAATTGTTGTTTTTCACTTTTTTTACATTTTTTTTCGAAAAAAGATCGGAAATTTTTTTTCCGGAAAAATCAGAAACTTTTTTCCGAAAAAAATCAAAAAATTTTCCCAAAAAAAGATCAAAATACTTTTTCCAAAAAAAACGAGAACTTTTTTCTGAAAAATTTTTCCCGAAAAAAAATCGAAAAACTTTTTTTCAGAAAAATCAGAAACTTTTTTCCAAAAAATAAAAATCGAATTTTTTTTCAGAGAGTTAAATGGTTTCTAGAAACCATTTATGCAATAATATTCTGGAAACCATTATGCTGGTTAAATGGTTTCAGAGAGTTAAACAGTGAAACCATTTGTATTGTAAAATGGTTTTATGTGTTTACTGAAACCAATATTGTGTTTTTATGGTTTTAAAAATTCTGGAAACCATTATGCTGGTTAAATGGTTTCAGAGAGTTAAACAGTGAAACCATTTGTATTGTAAAATGGTTTTATGTGTTTACTGAAACCGATTATTACTGAAACCATAAATGTGGTTTAATGGTTTTGATAGTTTTCTATGTGAAACCAAAATAATTGCCTAATGGTTTCTTACAAAACTAGTGTTGATTATCTTGGATAATCCTAAATAACCGTCCATAAATAATCCATAACCATTTGTTATAATCGGACATTAAAACCAAATATAATCGGACATTAAGTTTCCGATCTTTTTTCCGGAATAATTTTTGATTTGTTTTTTTCGGAAAAAAAGTTCCGATTTTTCAGGAAAAAAAGTTTCAACAATATTTATGGTTTCAAAGATCCATTATGAAATTATTCCACCCCAAAAATGGTTTGGGCATGATTTTAGTTTAAAAATAATTACGAAAATATCTAATCATACATAATAAAAAAAAAAACTAAAAAAAAAAAACTAAACAAAAAAAAATTTAAAAAAATGGGTGGGGGGGTGGGGGGTGGGGTTGGGGGGCACGCAGAGTAAGTGGGGGGGCGCGCGGAGTAATGGGGGGGCGCTGAGTAATGGGGGGTGCGTGGAGTAAGATCTAATGGTTGAAAATGGCTTATGCACCATGCATAAGGATGGCTTATGTATAATAACTTTGCCCGTCAACGGGTTTTAACGCGTTGCTAGGTGCCTCTGCTTTCTGAAAAACCGTTGCCTTTTTGTTTTAGGCCACGGTTTTATAGGCGTTGGTATTCAATAACCGTTGCAGTTTCATATTTTACAGTCAACACATATCTAAGCGTCGCCTAAACTGCGTCCACAGTTTTGCATTTGAATGGACCACACTTATACTACCGTTTCTTGTAACATTGCTAAATTGTTGCCTAATCTTTCTTTTTATTGTTACAATAAAAAATTAATTTATTCTTCTAAAACACTACAAACAAGCAAAACGCATAAACTCCAAAACATAAAACACACAAACCCATTGCATCCGACTCTTTCACTACATCCATTCAAAATCAGATCCCATGGAACACCCAAAGTTTGAGTGCCGCTGTGGTACCCTCCTTCCATCCTTTTTCTTCTCTCCTTCAACAAAAACCCAAACCCTTTCATCGATATTTTTTTGAACAGGCCCCTTTCATCAATTGACTCTCGAATCAATAAAAACGCAAACATAACTGCTTTTCTCCATGATTCTTCACTCTTTTGAATTGTCAACGAAAATGAAAACCTTAGCTTCTCATCTTCAAGCAAACATTTGCCTCACCAGCAACTACCTTTAATATTCTTTTTCTTTCGAAAGCAATTTTGATTTTGTGTATTTGATTGTGATGTGAAATTTTTGCTATTTTATGGTTAGAATGTAGATTAAAATGATCAATTTTAAGGTTTCCCCAATTTTAGACAAACCTTATCTGTCTTGTACATCACCTTCATTTTAGGGTTTGTCCATCGCAATTTTGTTTTAGTGTTGGTAATGTAATCTTTATATTGTAAATCCATGTATTAATTTTATAATTTTTTCCCTATCAACTTCTCATCTCTTGCATTGGACTTTAAGCATAAATACATTGATTTATTTTGATATCTTATTTTGTGGTTTTTTTTTTGTGTGCGACAATTTATGAGTTTTTTCTCTCTTTTTTGTGTTGTTGCAAATGTGTGTATCTACTGTCAGATGCATGTTATAAATTGTAGGTTTCAGCGTGTTTTAAAGACAGTTTGTAGTGGCATGGTATAATCATTAGAGGAGATATGTCGCAGGAGCAGTTGGATATCTATTATGTTTTAATCATGGTACTACTATCTTTTGGATATGTTAGTTGTCTATTGCAATCACTATAAGAAAATATCACTTTAGCAATACTCAAATTGCAGCGGTTTCGGGCACAATTATCGCCGCTTTATAATGCGGTGTTTTCTACGACGGGTTTTTGTCCCCGTTGCGACTATTTGGAACTTACGGCGGGTTTCTTCATTATTTTTTTCTTCACGCTATCAGGTTTTGGGAACAAATTCATTCCCTTTGTTTTCCAAACCCTTGAAAGATGAATATTTTTCTATTAATTGAGGTAGCCTATGTTGCTTGTACTTTCATATGCTGAATTTGATTGGAAATCTTTTATATCTCAGCTGACAACATCAATAATTTGATAAATATAAGATCCTACATTTAAGATAGTTTGTTAATAACTTGTATACAAAATTGTAGGGATTCAAAGTGTTTTGGATGTATATCTTTGTGTGTTTATCTTCATTGTTCTTATAGATGTATATATTATGTGCACGTCTTTTTGGCACCATATTTATGAGGAGACTTTGCTAGATATGGTGTTTTAGTAATCAATATGAGTAAGTTTTAATTACGACTAGATTCCACTCATTTGTAAGCTAAATACGGAAAGCTTGTCTTTAGCCCCTAAATTACCTGCTACTAACTATGTTGAAAATGCACTCAGGATGTATGCTTTAAACAAGTTGTTGCATTGCATCTTAAGGAGACATTGGAGTTGAAGAGTATGTTAAGCTAAGTTGCCTCATAACATAAGGATGCATTCTTTAATCAATTTCCTACAATGGCTCATGCAACAGGTTTGGTTTTATGCAACTTTGAACTGTTGTGTACCTTACTTTATTTACTTTGTTGCATTCTTTAATCAAGTTCCTACAATGGCTTATGCAGCAGGTTTAGTTTTTAACTTTTAAATGCCCATATGGATGCTATATTACATGTTAGCTTTGAATATGTTTAGATAAATTCATGGCCAAAAATGAATTATAGAGATAAAAATTAAAAATTCCAACTTCAAGTTTGAACAAATTGTTTTGTTAAAAAGAAAAAAGTTGGAATAAATTGTTGATACAAAATCAATTTCTCACCTTTAAAATCAATTTTATTAACATTTACATATAGCTCTATATTCAAACTTTGGTGTATTGTGATTTGTGATGACACACAGGTTGTGACAAATGGAAGATTTGTATGCGTGAGACATAGGGCCATGACAAACATGATTTAATTTGGCTAATGAAAGTATGTATAATTTGGCTCTCATATTGGGAAAGTTTTATAGAATATAAAGCTAGTTTATATGATCTGTTAAGTAGAATCTATGTGACCATGTCTAATGCTTGAGTCAAATTCATAGAATAACAAGTGTTGATGACTACCGATTTACAATCCTAACATGTGTGAAAACTATGAGAAAGACATGATTCAGTTCAATATTAACAAGTGCATATGTCAAATTCCTATGTCTTCTCGTATTCTTCTATATGCTCATATACTTCTCCTTTTGTGTCTCAGCCTCTTTTTTGTGTCCAGCAACAATGCAGCGCGCAAGGTGCAAAGCGGTTCATCATCAATAAGTCTAGTGAGAGCTGGAATAAACTTGAAAATGCATGCACAAGGAGCCGACTTAAGAGCTTCATTATCTAGGGTAGTAGAATTTCTACATTCACAAGCATTTTCAACTCTAGGAATGAGATTACAAGTTAGGAATGTTGTATATTACCTTTAAAGAGTTGAGCTAATTTATACTATTGTTTGTAGTTTTTTTTTTTATGTAGTGAATAAAAGTGATTTGCATATCAAGTAATTTAATATATTTGTTTTAAATAAATTGGATAATGTATGAGACACAAGAGTGAAAGTACAATTTCCACTTAAAAGCATGAGAAATGCATGATATTGAAATGTTGTAGTGTAATGTATCCGGACGGCCAGGAAGTATTGTCCATTTGAGGGTCTTGTGTGAAACACTCGGTGTCTAATTAGATTGAGGAGTATAGTGTTGTATATAAATCATCATTAACCTTGATTCTTAATTAATGTGAGACTGTTTGGTGTACCAGAACAATATAAATATATGTAACAAAAGACTAACAAGATATATAAATTAAATACAAAAATATTTTGTTAATATAATTTTTTCTGATACTACTCACAAAGAATTAATTTGAGATTTGTTTAGTGGAATAAATTAATTATTAATTATCAAATACAATGGTGAGCAGATTTATTTGACAGCTTGATGTGTAACAAGAGAAATACTATAAGAGAAAAAATTGGTGAGGATGTGAAGGGTCTCATTGCTATGTACGAAGCATCTCAGTTATGTATTGAAGGTGAAGATGGTCTCAATGATATAGGGCATCTAAGTAGTGAGCTTCTTCATGAATGTTACAAACACTCTTCAATATCCACTTCATCATGGCTTCTCAAGGTTCATGGACAAAACCATATTCCTAAGTGGTTTAAAGGCCAATGATGAATGGACATGTTTAGAGGAACTTGCTATAAAATCAATATCAGCATAGTTAGCTTCATGAATATATAGGAATGAAATCATTGAAGTTTCCCTTGAGGTTACACTGACGTATAAGATATGAACTTTGTCCCTTGAGGTTACAAAGTCAAACTCTTATCACTAAACTGATACTTCATGGACAAGACAAGACCACCAACGTACGTGTTTCTTATATACTAGATGGTGGAAAGACCTTGGAATGGCTAAGGAGCCTAAGTTTGCATATCAACCACTAAAATGGTACATGTGGCCCATGGTAGGCTTTACATATCCAAGTTTTTCAGAGGAAAGGATTGAGCTCACCAAAGTCATCTCTCTAATCTATGTTGTTGATGACATTTTTGATGTTCATGGGACATTAGAACAGCTTACTCTATTTACAGACTTAGCTACAAGGTATTAAGTTTCAAAGTTTGTAGTAGATTTATCTCGAAAAGTATATTTTGCTAGAGATATTTAGAATTATATTGATATATCTTTATGATATTTATATTGATGAATTTATCTCTTGATTCAGATGGACATTGACCGGTGCAGAGGAACTTCCATACTTCATGGAAATTTGTTTGAGTTTTATTTATAAGATTACTAATGATTTCTCGGAAAAAGTCTACAAAAAGAATGGATTGAACCCTATAGATACGCTTAAAAAATCGGTAAGCTAATCAACTATTTTTTTTTATATATTTCATCATACCAATTATTTTTACAAACCATGTAGTATTATATCTAATGAAGCATTTCGATGAAACAGTGGTTACGATATTTAAATTCTGTGTTGAAAGAAGCACATTGGTTGAATTCTGGTCACTTGCCAAAGGCAGATGAGTACTTGAACAATGGAATTGTTAGTCCAGGAGTGCATCCGGTACTTATTCACGTGTTCTTCCTCTTTGATCACATTCAAGATATAACTAAGGAAACTATTGCTATTTTGGATGACGATTTTCCAAATATAATGTATTCAGTGGCAAAAATTCTTCGTCTTTCTGATGATTTAGAAGGAGATAAGGTAAAACAGATCTCTAATTAAAACACGAGTTTTTGTTAAATGTAGTGTAATGTTCTAATCATACGAATTATTATTAATGCATAAATGCAGAACGGAGATCAAAATGGTCTTTGATGGGTCATACTCCCTCCGGCCTTATTTATAAGCAAAAGTCAACAAAAAAATTTAGCAATAAATATAAGCAAAAATCATTAAATTCAACTCTAATTTATATTTTTTTCCAACAATACCCCTACACATGCATTTATTCATTTCTACAAGTAATCTATGTTGGAGTAGTATTAGTAATGATTAGATCTAAGTAGGAGTAGATTTCATAATAGTCAAAATGGCATTTTAGGAATTGCACTGAAATTACACATAAAACTATGATAAAAAACCAACTCTTTAATAAGTGTGCAAAAAAGAATTTTTGCTTAAAAAAAAGTTGGGAGGGAGTATCTTGATTGTTGCATGAATGAACAGCAAGACATTTCAGCTGAAGAGTCACAAAGACATGTTGCTAACATGATTTCAAATGAATGGAAACGTCTCAATCAAGAAATCATAATCCCAAACCCAAAATTTTCATCATCATTTACCAAGTTTTGTCTTAATTCGACGCTAAAATGCTGTTTTCTAGTAGTATACAAGAGTAATCCAAGTCTCACCAATCTACAAGAATTTGTTAAGTCATTGGTAAAATGTTAATGCTAGGTGCATTTAGTACACTCTCAAAAGTCATAGTTTCTTATTGAATAATTTGTATCAACTCATGGAGATACAAATGTTAATGGCTAAATGTACCACAGTTTAAGACGCCAAAATCATGGTGATCCACCGTGATTTCACAGAAGCTGCACTTTGTAGCTTTTGAAAAATCACGGTGGATCATCATGATTCTGGCATACTCTTCGTGATACCAAACATAGGCCTAATGTTTCATTTTACCTTCCATCTATTTGAAGACTAAGCAAAAGTTATAAAGGTTAAAGGGCAAAGGAATTGAAGATTCTCCAGAGTAATATAGTATTTGTTCTGTTATTTGACAACTAAACCTTAAAATTAAAAAGCAATATAGCAGAATCTATGCTGTCTACTTAAGGGTGACAAGTACCATCTGCTATGTACTTCAACAAAACTGAAGCTGTGTGCTTAAGAATATGGTTTCAGATTATGTGCGCAACATGGTTGTCTAATATCTAACTAAAAGCATTATCCTGTCTTCTATCAAGAATCAGTACCAACTAGACTTGAAAAGGAGATTGGTTTCCAATGCTGAATTGAATCTGATCAAATAAGTAGTTATAAGAAATGAATTCACATAAGACTAACCTTAAAGATCATATGGCCAATTATATATAATCACAATTTTTATCTTGTTTGTCTAATTTTGATTAACGATCTATAAAGGCCATTTGAACATCCCCTAATTACAATACTACATGGACATTGACACCGGACATGATACAACCGTGCAACAAGTCGACATTGGCAATTTGAAAAAATGAAATAATTAAATGTAACCACATATATCAGTGTCAGACATGTATTTGAAGTGTCAACGCCGCATAGTTTCAACTTTCAATAATCATCAAAATAAAAATAACAGTAATATTAGCAGATTCTGTGAATGTTTTCTGTATAGGATCAAGTGGCATTTTCTTCCAAAAAACAGTTTCACTCATAGTAGTAAAATAAAAAGAAAAATAAAATGATAGATATAACATGAAATGAAACACCTTTCCTTGAAGATTAGTAAAAAAGCTGCACACAAAATTGCAGAGAAATTTTTACAATAAACACCACCATCAGTTTTTTTCTTAATTGATTTCTAATTTAATCAAAACCCTCATGAGTCATGAGATCTATACACAGTCTAATCATTTCTAATGAAAACAAAATTGGGCATAGAAAAAAAAAAACCATCTTTCCAGATAGATAGATAAACAATCACCAATCTTTTATCTCTGATCTTCAAATCCAATACTCTTCCTTCCAGCCTTATTCATTGAAAAACCTGCATACACATTCAAAATGAATCAATTCATAAATATTAAATATAAATGAAAATTGAAATTCATCCAAAGTCCAAACTCTATATTTTTCACAAATTTGAAATTGCATGCACAAACTTTTTCATTGTTAATTATAATAACATAAATATATAAATAAATAACATCCTCTACAGCGCAGTACGGTGCTGCAGAGAGTAAACCTACGACTGCAGTCTGCACAGCACCGTACAAAGTCTCTGTAGAGATCTAATTTCATTATAGAGAGAGAGAGAGAGAGAGAGAGAGAGAGAGAGAGAGAGAGAGAGAGAGAGAGAGAGAGAGTATACCTTGAGATCTACAAACTGGGGGATCTTCAAAGAGAGAAAGAGAGAGTTGTTTATAAGCAAGACCAATATCAATAACAATAAGACCTGATGAAGGATCATTCACAATTATATCTTTAACAGGTAACCAAAGAAAAAGCTCTTCTTGAGAAAGACCTTCCAACCCTTTAAGTTGACCAAAACTAAGATTAGCACGAACAACAGTTTCAAAGAAAACTCTAGTTTCATATTTTACTATGCAAGGACTATCCAATTTCACTTCCAAAACACCATTATGATCCAAATTATATGATTTTATACTCTCCGGAAATAGCCCCGCCGGTAAACCATAGCTCCGGAGAACTTCTTGAATAGAAGAAGAAGCACTTATCACAGGTAGAACAATAACAAGAACAACAAAGATTGTTACAAAAAATCTGATTTTGAGTGCCATAAGAAGCTAATGAAGTAGTAGTAGGCTAGTAGCTTTTGAGTGTGGACAGACAAAGAATAAGGTTTTAAGAGGGTTTTTTAAGGTAACATATGATATCACTATTTTTGAACATTATGATTGGAATTTGGAAGTGGGAGCCAGAGAAGACAATAATAATAGTATGAGAATAATTTCCATACAAAAATCTAAAGTTAAATTTCTTGGTATAAAAATAAACACAAAAAACCATTGGTTCTTATTTATGAAGCCCGGATACAGGACACGATACCGATACGATATGATACTGATACGTCAATAAGTAATTTTTTTTAAAATTCTCAATTTGATACTGCCGCGATACGTTATTTAAAAATTAAATTTAAAATTGAATATATAAATACACAGTATATAAACATGACTAAAATCAACAATATTAATAATTAAAAGCAGCAAATATATAGTCTTATATTAGAATTTTGGGAAAAGCTAAAATGTTTAACAACTTGTAATATAGTAGGACACCATAGTTTTTTTTTTGAAAAGTAAAAAATTATATTGACAAAGGAAAACCACAAGAAGTGCTAAAGATACAAACAAACATCGGGTATTGAGACGTATCATAGAAGTATCGGGTATTACTTTTTTATTTAAAAATAATGATTTAACCTATACTTTTCCGATACAAGTATCGAGACGTATCAGAAGAGTATCGGGTATTATTTTTTTATTTAAAAATAATGATTTAACCGATACTTTACTAATACGAGTATCGAAATATATCGATATCAAGTACGTATCGAACACGATACATCACCATTTTTTTAGAATCAGGCTGTAGAGGTTCTTATGATTGCAAATTGCAAATTAACAAAGTTACATGCATTAGTGTCTAATGTGATTAGATGAGATGTTACATGTGAAATTAAGAAATTACCCCTGCGTTACAATCTATGATTGCAAATTGTGAAATGTGACCGGGAAGTGTGACAAATTTGAGACAGATCCAAAGTTTGAAATGGAATAAAGTTAACGTTACATTTTAGTAATCAATTATTATTATTATGGTAAGGGAAAATTAGTTGGCTTGTTTAGTGGTGTTACTAATGTAATGATTTGAATGGTGGTTATATAAAATTTTAAAACTATTAATAATTAATTAATTTTTTTACTAATATAAAATAAATTAATGATTCTGGTTGAAAACAACTTCGCCTTTACGATTTCTAATGTTTATTTTAAGTTTAAATATCATTTTCGTCGATGTATGTTCGTAAATTTTTTATTTTAGTCATTGCATATTTTTTGTTGCAAATATATGCAAATCTTGTTGGTTTTAGTCTATTCCATTTAATTAACTACCAATTAGCCGTAAACGCAATCCAAAAGGACTAAAACCAATAAGATTTGTACATTCAAAAATATATTTGCAATAAAAAATTCACAAATATAAGTAAACTAAAATTATATTTATGTGTATATAGTGACATTTTTGTACGATAGCGTCATAAATTAGAATATGATTTTAATATGAATATTTCTTTCACTATTCTTTGGGCCCTAATTTGCGCTTGCAATGGGACCAATCATACTTTTTTTTCTTCTCTCTAGTGTTCTCTTTGTCTTCATCTTTTTGTTGTGGTATTAATATCATTGTACTCCATAGTATCACCAAAGTCATGCTTTGTCGAATGTTTTGGAAGATAATTATTTTGATCCTGTTTTAATTCCTTTAATTAGCTGAGAAGACTTTAACCAAAGAATAGGAACGAATGATGTGGATCCATAGAAAACAAATAAACATGGGCGCTGGAATGTGGCCACAGCCCACAGGCATTAATTAAGAAGATTTTAGACGCTAATTACGCTGATTAAATTGTGGTGGGAGCCTGGGAGGAAAATTAGCAGCTACGCCTACAGTATCATCCGTTGACTAAATTAGTAGAGTACTCCGTATAATTTTGCCCATGTTTATTTTTTTGTTGTGTTTTATTATTTGAATATATATTCTTAGTTTAATCCTATTTTTCTAAAATAAAAATTCCTCATACTGTCCTCTCCGCCTCTTTTGTTTTTTATCTTAATTTTTTCTATGATTCACAATATTTTAGTTTACAATATTTGACATACATATTGTAAAGATTGACTTGAGAATTTAAAAAATAAAAGTTATACTCTTTTTGTTTCTTTTTACTTGTTTTTTAGTGTTGAAATTAGCGTTACTATTTAATTGTCCTTTTAGTATTTTACGGGTATGATTTGTCAATTATATTCTTTATTAATTGCTCTTACTCTTTTTCAATAAAACTAATTAATGCTATATATTTTAAAAACTAAATCTGTTTTTAAAAATTTGTTTTAGTATATAACATATTAAATTTTGTTTTTTTACATAATATACGTATTAAATTAAATTTATTATAAAAAGAAAGTGTTTGCAAAAGAATAAGAATTTATTGATGGATTAAAACGAGGGTATAATAAAAAAATAAAGTGTAAAAATACACTTTCTTAATTTGGTGTTACTATTCTAAAAAAAACAAGTAAAAAAGAACGGATGAAGTACTTATTTTCAATCAAAATTTGGGTTCGTTTGGCCTAGCTTATTTTTGAGGTTATGCAATTTTTATGTGTTATTATAAGTTTTTCAAGGTAGTTTATGATAAAATAGTTTCTTAAAATTCAATTTTCACTAGTTTAAATTTATAAAATAGCATAAAACCTAATTTATATTGCATAAGCCGTTTGCATGAGCTATAAAATAAGCTAGGCCAAACGAATCCTTTGTTAGGAGAAATAAAGTAAGATTTTGTTTATTTTTAAATTGTATATATTTAAAAATAAAGTGAGGTTATGTTTTATTTTAAAATAGATTTGTTTATATTTTTAAGTCTTGTATTTTTTCTATAAATAAAGGTTGTTATTTGCATTAAAAAAACAAGGGCGAGCAAATAAAATAAGAGAGCCCACTATGCCAAAAAAGGCTTTAGACAGCGCTTTTTTTGGCCTTAGAAAGCGTTTTATAAGCGCTGTCTATTATGGCGCTATTAAAAGTATAGACATCGCTTAATAATAAAGTAAAAGCGCTGTCTAATGTTATCTTTAGACAGCGCTTTTTGTTTAATGCGCTATTATAAGCCACCATTAGACAACACTTCCTACATATAAGCGCTGTCTTATGTTACATTTAGACAGCGTTTTCTACTTATAAGCGCTGTCACATCCTAACTTTAGACAGCGTTTTAAACAACAAGCACTTTATATAACCTAATTTTAGACAGCGTTTTGGATAACAAGCGTTGTCATATCCTGACTTTAAACAACATTTTATATAACAAGCGCTGTCATATCCTACATTTTTTTTTAAAAAAAAAACACTACTAAAAGTGTTTTCATTCAAAATACAGAATCTGCAAACAACTTTAAAATAAAATATCCATTTTATTTCATTTATGGTTTTATAGTAGTCTAAAACATGAAAACTCAAAGACCAAATATTTATATATCTAAATAAGTTATACAAAGTTAATAACTACATATTCAACATTACACAATACTCTTTTTGCTATAAAAACAACATTCATGACTCAAATATTCAAAAATGTATGGACGAGGTCAGAATTACAGTTTTCTACCAACTTGTGGATAAAATGTGAAATCTCAACTCATATTCCAAATATGTTGAAACAAATGTCATGCGAGTTCTCAACAATATACCAAGCTCTTGTAGCGTGTCTTCAAAGTTAAGATTGCCTATATATAATGTCATATAGCAAAGGAAATGTTAGAATAAAAAAGAGCAATTACTTGGACATACTAACAGAACCTGAATAGTGAATAAAAATTACCTTCTCCAAAGAGAGTTAGCCGGAGATGTGAAGAAAATCTATTTTCTGTCCACTAAAATGGAGAAAAAATTTGATTGAAGCTTTTATCAATTCTTTAGAATACAAATTTGTTTATATATAAAACAATACAAAGACACAATAAAAACCAACATAAACAATAATGTAAAAGTAAATGTAAATAAAAAGACAGAAAGATGTATTCCATGGTGGAGAAGAGAACCATACCATTGATGATAGTATTATTTGCCCCTGATTTCAATGATGCGGGAAGTGCTCTATCTCCTTGAGATGAAGTACCAACCTTAAATGAGACATGAACATGAACACAGAAAAAATTGAGGGAGAAATAAAGAAAAACCATAGACCATTTTAAAATGCATCTCCAATCAAATTTACAACAAGAAGAGATTTGAAAACAAGATAAGGATTATGTGATTAATTAAAAAGTAGGAGCATGCATCCTCTGTTTCGTCTTAAGTTCACAGGGTTGATCTAGTTCCATCAGTTACTCTAGTTCAGCAAGCTTTTTTCTATATACTTCTGTAATATATTTGTCTTTGTTAGCAAAGAATTTTTTCCTCTATACAATCTTATGATACTACAACCGCTTTTTTGCTTTCTGAATCAGATTTTGAATATACTCATTGTATCAATGGTTAAAGTTTGATGAGTAACAATGTTATTTCACAAATGACCCAAAACGGACAAATTTCAGCATTAACCCTCAAAAAAGTAATAACAAAAATCAAGTTAAACCAAACTATTGGAAAGGAATAGACACATGACAGTTGTCACTACTTTCTTTCCTCTCTAAACCAATGAAACCATTAGTTTAATAAAAAACACAAAACCAAACAGCAAAGCAAAAAGAAAGATACAATGAATTTTACTAGGATCCATCATGTAAGCATTCAAATATGCACCTTCATATCACAAACCATACGAGTCATAATTATTATGAAACTTGGCACAGATTATCCATTATACTACATTGAGCTATAAACATAATAAAATGGTTAATTGAAATTTTCAAAAGAATGCTAAGAGCTGCAACCATACCTCTCTCTTCACAAACTTGTATCAATGGACGAGCAACTTCTCTTTCTTTTTGTCATAGATCCCATCATAGTCAAATGTGGTTGGATATTCATCCAAGGCTTTCTTTTGCTGCTCCTTTACATTAAAAAAAAAAAAAACCAGAAAGTATGATCATGATATGTACAAACAAATACATTGTTCATAATAACAACAACCAAATGGGTACTTCTTCGTCGACATCATTATCATCATCTTCATTAAAGCCAAAAGGAAGTGGAATGGAAGGCCTTGGTGGCTACTTCTTTGCCTTCACAAGCCTAAGGTTCAAACCATACTTGCTCATTTGTATCTGCTTCGTCTTCGCTGCAATTAGAACACTAAATGAAACATTGCTTGTATCATTTAAACTTTATTTGTATGAAATCAGCTAGCTTTAATATCATTGAAGAAATATATCAAAATTCTACATACTTCCACCTCATTCTTATAATTGGAAACAACTTACAACTTGGAGAACACACACACACACACAAGACAATCATAAAACTCTCAAAAATCTATAGACAAATCATGACACTAAAAAGTATACCACACTAACAAACCCACAAGCCTAATATGTATACTCGTCACAAAATTCAAAACAATCCTTATAACAACAATATCAATAACTTAAGGAACATTCTATTTGGTAGACTAAATTGAATTCAATCCCACAACTTGCATAAACACTCAGAATTAGTATTCTATTAAAACTGATAAATGGGAACAAATGAACCAACAAAGATAGCTACCTTTGAAGACAGAGTAAGATTCAATGCCTTAGAGAGAAGAAAGCCATGAGTTGCGCTTTCAAATTGAACTTGGCAACGCCGCAGCAAGGTCTCGACAAAGATAGAGCGCTGTGAAGACGTGACAGAGATCGACCTCTGTGTGATTCGGTTTTGTTGCGTGAGAATTTGAACATTGTTTTAGGGTTTGTTGTTAGAGTCGAAGGGTATCAAGAAGGCAATAGGGTTTATCTGTGAATAGTGATATGTAATTCGAGAAGAAGGTTTTTTTGTCTGATTCCGAGGAAGACGATGGCAAGTTTCTATATCAATTGTTCTCAGTGATTCAAGAAAAAGGGTTTTTGTGCGATTCAAGAGAAAGATGATGGAAGGGATTCTATGTGATTCGAGAGAAGACGGTGAAAGGGTTTCAATCGCACAAAGTGTTTGGAGAGGAAGAGATGGAAGATTTCTGTGAATCAGAGCAAAGGGTTTGGAGAAGAAGACAGAGTTTATGCGTGATGCAACAAAAGCTTCTATGGATTTTTATGATTTTTTTGTTACAATTTGGTTACAGTTTGTGTGATTCAATTTAATATATGATATGATTTATTTTTCTTTTTGTTCAAGAAATTATATTTTTTTTTACACATAAATTATATCTTTTTTAATCGTTTAATAAAAATAGGAAATATGGTTGTACCAAAAAAATAGGAAATATGGTTTACCAAAATAAATAAAAACATATATATATATATATATATATAGATTTTTTCTAATTTTCTACCAAGATTATTTTCTAAGAAAAAAATTAATATAAATAGACAGCGCTTTCGGTTATCAATTCAAAAGTGTTGTCTATTGTAATAACTTTAGACAGCGTTTTTTCTATTAAGCGTTGTCTAATGTGAAAATTAAAAGAAAACCCTTAAACAGTGCTTTTGGAAGTGCTGTCTAATGATTGACCTTAGACAACGTTTTCATGCAAAGCGCTGTCTAAAGTGAAATATAAATTTTTTAACTTTTTATGTAAACCTTATGAAAGCGCTTTCATTGAAACGCGCTGTTAATAAATAGCACTTTAGACAACACTTTTCACAATAAGCGCTGTTAAAGGGTTCCGTGTTACTTTTAAAAGCGGTTATGTAAATAAGCGCTGTCTAAAGTGCGCTGTCTATGCAATAATTTGTAGTAGTGGCCGCCAACAAAAGATTAGGGTTCTAAAGAGAACAAAAGAGTTTTCTCTTATAGAATATGGAGGATTGCTCTCCATTGGGTAAATATTATTTTGTGTTCTTTCTTCTTCTATTTTTATCGTATATTGCTTGTTTATTTTACTTATGATTATTATTGTAATTGTCTTGTTTTAATTGCCATTAATTTATTGCTCCATACATCAAAATATTAGTGTGATTATCACGAATTCACAACATAAATATTTTAATCTTATAGTTTTTTTTTTTTTTTTGGTAATAATCTTATAGTTTTTATTCTGTGATCACTTGAAGGTTTACTTTGGAGTGATGAACGATTACATTAACTAGAACCTGCCATTATATTATCAAAAATCAAACATTGCATAAGTAGAAGGTATGACGCGGAAGAATGCCTTGACTTTCATAAACACAAGGTAATACGTTTCAGGCTTGATTTTGTGTATTTATTTATTTATTTACAACGGTGATGATTGATTTTGTGTAATAGGTTAATTAGTTTTTGAATGAACTAAAGTTTTGAGAAAAAATAGAAAGAAAATCTAATCACTCTAAAAGCGTATTTAATTTTGACGCCGTTGTTGGAGATTGTCTTTACAAAATGCGACTAGATTTATTTAAACTTGTCAAAAATTTAAAAAAAATTAAACAAAATTGTTGATAACTATAGATCTTAATTTGTGTTAATTTGTGTAAATTCTAACTAGGCAAAATCTTGGTATTTAAGTGATCATAGTGATCCACCTTATTTACCTGATAATTTTTGTAGTGATAGAGATACAAGAACAAACCAAAAATATAAAAAATTTCTTCCAGTGCTACTAAGGTATTCATTTGTTGTGTATGTACACAAGTACCCTGGAGCTTAAGTACGATCCGGAACCGGATAGGACACCAAGGAAGAAGTTAAGGGCAAAAAAGCTAGCCAAAGACACTAATCTCAAAAACAAAGAAACTCTCAACACATAAACTATGAGAGATGAGCAAAGAACTACTATGGGAGACTACTGCAAGAAGACTGACAATGATCAGATCTCACTGGGGTTCCAACCAGTCAACCCAGCCAACTTTGATATCAAGGGTAATGTTCTTACAGGATTGCGGGAGAACCAGTTCGACGAACACATCAACAATGATTTCCCGGATCATTTGTCAAAGTTTTCTGAGACATGTCAAATACAGAAGGTGTCAGACAATGTCACGGAGACCAAAAGAAGCTCATATTATTTGTTTTTTCTCTTTTAGGCACAGCTAAAGATTGACTGCGATGCTTGCCAAAAGGAGCCATTACAACTTGGAAGGAGCTTGAAGACAAGTTACTAGAAAGATTGTTCACTCACACTATTCAAGAAAAGAAAGACTGAAATCTTAAGTTTCAAGCAACATGAATCAGAATCGTTGTGCGAGGCTTATGAGTGTTTCAAACTACTTATGACAATATGTCCTAACCATAACATCAGTGCAATGGAGCAAATGCAACTATTCACAGTTGGTATGAAGATGCAACATCGCATGATACTAGATGCCTCAGTTGGTGGTTCAATCAAAATCAAAACGCATGCGGGAGACTAAGGATCTGATTGAGCAGATGTGCCAAAATGAATACAAAATGAGCCAAGACAGAAATACTAAGCCAGCTAGAATGATAAAAGTGGACAAGGAGATAACCTACAAAGTGGAGATCGAGCTACTAAAGAGACAACTCTCCGAGAAAGAAAAAGAAGCCAAGGAAGCAAGTGTAAAACGGGTAGAAGGAGTCTGTGACTTCTGCCTCGAAGATCACCCAAACGGGCAATGTCTACCAGATGGAAGCCTTGAGGAAGCTCAATTTATGGCGAATCAGAGGAACTATGCTTTCTCTATAACCTATAATCCAGGATGTAGCCCATCTTAGGGTGGAGTCAGAATGGAAGCCAGAATCAAGGAGGTGCCTCTCAACCTAGAAAGTCATTTCCTTTGGAGGAGTTAGTCAATAAATTTGCAAGCATGAGTTAAACTAACTTTGATAGTATCCAAACTACGGTAGCAAACCAAGGCCCAACAATCAAAAGCCTTGAGACCCAAATCAGTCATCTATCCAAATTGGTAACCACTCATGTTTCAAAAGATATTACATGTAACACGATGGACAATTCAAAGTATGAGTGCAAAGCGCTAAAAGAAACAGAGATGGAGCGCAAACACAAAGAAGATGAGTTGCTACAATTCAAGAAATGGTTTGCAAAGCTAGGGATGAACCTTGAGGAAGCTTATGATGAGTTTATAGGTGAACTACAAAAATACAAGGAAAAACTAGCAACGGGACCACAACTTTCACCCAAGAAGGAAGATCTGGAAGCGTCAACGTTATTTGCCGGATGAGAGAAGAGTCTGTGAAAGCACTATGTGGTGTGAGCTCAACTGCAACTGTAATGCCATTACCTATGGCAAAGAAGTTCAAGCTCAAAGCACCAACTACAGGAACAACAAAAAACTAATTCTTGCGAATCAAACAACCGTACACTCGAGAGGTACGCTAGAGGATGTCTTGGTGAAAGTCGAACATCTGGTATTTCCAGTAGACTTCATGATCCTGGATATCGATGAAGATGAGACTCCCCCAGTCATTCTCAAAAGACCCATCCTAGCAACCAATAGGGCACTCATTGATATGGACCTTGCACAAATCACACTAATGAGGGGGGATGAAATAAGAACCATTTAGTTCTACAAGGGAATGAAGAAGCAGTGCTACAAGCTCGAGTGGAAAGAGAGGAAAGTTGTGCCACTGACTTCAGCTCAAGAATAGAGAATTAACGTGGAGATTGAGAAGCTGGAGAATGAAATGGCACAACTACAGATAGATGTAGATAAGTTAGAGAAGGTACCTGAAGAACTCACTAATAATATGAAGAGGCTAGCCACAGAAGTAGATATCAAACACCATGGGTCGAAACATGGGAAAGAACTCAAAAGGGCTGTATACCTTCAATATTGGTGCTTGGATGTCCACTTTTATGGTTAGCCTCTTCATTATATCAATTAGTCATTCGGGTACCTCATCTTCCTTGACCGCATCTATCTGTAGCCGCGCCTTTTCATCCTCCAGCTCTTTTATCTCTACCTTCACTTGCCACCCTTGAGCTGAAGTCGATGGTGTCGCTTCCTTCTCTCTCCACTCGAGCTTGTAGCATTCATCCTTCGTCCCCTTGTAGATCTGAATGGTTCTTACTTCATCCCCCTTCTTAGCGTCAACTCTGCAAGGTCCCTGTCAATTAGTGCCCTGCTGGTTGCTAGGAAGGGTCTTCCAAGTATGATAAGATGTTTTGGATATTCTCTGATATCCAGGATCATAAACTTTGCTGGAAACACCAGGTCTTCAACTTTCACCAAGACATCTTCGATTGTGCCTTTTGAGTGTATTGTTGTTAGGTTGGCCATCATCAGTTCCTTCGTTATTCCTGCAGTTGGTACTTTGAGCTTGAACTTTTCTGCCAGAGATAATGGCATCACGTTCACACTTGAGCCCACATCACAAAGTGCTCTTATAGACTCCTCCCAATTTGGTAGATGACGTTGACACTTACGGGATCTTTCTTCTTGAGTGGGAGTCTTGGCTCCGCAGCTCGCAGCTAGGCTTTCCTTGTATTTTTCAGCAAGTTGTCTTTTCAGTAACTCGATCTCTACCTTATAGGAAATCTCCTTGTCCACCTTGATGATTCCAAGGGTCTTCTCGTTCCTATCATGGTTCATGTTGTACTCATTCTGGAACATCTACTCAACCAGATCCTTAGTCTCTGCGTAGGTCTTGATTTTGATTGACCCACCAACTGAGACATCTAGTATCATGCGATGTTGCATCTTCATACCAGCTGTGAATATATGCATCTGGTCCATTGCACTAATGCAATGGTTAGGATACCTTCTCATGAGTAACTTGAAATGCTCATAAACTTCGCATAACGTTTCCGATTCGTGTTGTTTGAAACTTAGGATCTCTGACTTCCTCTTCTGGAATAATGTATGAGTGACGAATCTTTCTAGAAACTTGTCTTCAAGCTCCTTCCAAGTTGTAATGGCTCCTCTTGGCAAACATCGTAGTCAATCTTTAGTTGGACCCGAAAGAGAAAAAGCAAATAATATGAGCTTCTTCTGGTCCTCCGTGACGTTGTCCGACACCTTCTGTATCTGACAAATCTCGGAAAACTTTGACAAATGATCCCAGAAATCATTGTTGGTGCGTCCGTCAAACTGATTCTCCCGCAATCCTGTAAGAACGCTGCCCTTGATATCAAAGTTTGCAGGGTTTGCGGGTTGGAATCCTAGTGAGATCTGAACATTGTCATTCCTCTTGCAGTAGCCTCCCATTGTAATTATTTGCTTGTCTCCCATGGCTTCGGTGTTGGGAATCTCCTTATTTTTGAGATTATTGGCTTCTGCTAGCTTGGTAGCTTTTAGTCTCTTCCTTAGCGTCCTCTCCGATTCCGTATTGTACTCGAATTCCAGGTACCTGTTATTAAATACAACAAATGAGTATCTTCAGTAGCACTGGAAAAGATAGTATATATTTTTGGGTTTGTCTCATGTATCTCTATTACTATGAAAATTCTCAAGTAAGTGAGGTGGATCACAATGATCGCTTAAATACCAAGACTTTACCTTAGACAGAATTTTCACATATCGAGATCTACAACCATTAACAAAATTTTTGATTTTTTAATATTTTTGTATTTTTGAATTATTTTTTTGACAAACTTAAATAAATCTAATTGCGCTTTGTAAACACAATCTCCGGCAACGGCGCCAACTTGACTACGGTCTGACAAGTGCACCAGTCTGTCGTCGAGTAATAATTCACACTCTATGTGTCTAGAATGAGTTAGCCAATGTGCTACTAGAGTTATTTAAGTTTGTTAGTTTTGCATTAGTTTTTATTTTAAAAAAGGTTTTTGTTTGGAAAATAGCGATATGCTTGCAGACAAAATAAAAGTTTGATTCTGAAACATAGAAGAACGGTATGGTGGTTTGACTCCCTCCCCTACTAGTATTTGGCATGAAGGGTGTATAACATAATTACTTAGTCTATTGTTCGGCGATTAATTATATTTCTTGTTGTGGTAATACCTTCCTATTACCCTAATATATATGTTAAGTCCCCCTACAACTCTAACTAAAATACCTACGAGAGCTACCTCATTTGTCACATACCCTAGATAAGGTGTGAGTTATCCTACATATAGTCATTACGTTCAATTAATCTCCTTATGCCTCTAGAGCCTATAGTATCAGACTATTCAACTTTAATTGCTCAGTTCACAACTATTTCCTGATTTCGTCTCTACTCGTCTCAATTCGACGGTAGTATCGGATATTACCATCTCTATTCTTCTAGTCTTATTTACTACTAGATTCGGACAAGTATTAAAGTCGACACCAATACTTATTTTATGAGCGTTCCCGCGTATCCGGCCAGATTACGGATTACATATTTAAAGCTAGAAAGTAAATAAGAAACATAGAACTAAATAATATTTATTATAACTTTGACTCAATCACATAGTCCAAATATTCATAGCGGAGTTCATCTTCTGCACCACAACCTAAATGAATCTATACAAGAGATCTAGATAATTTAAATTACAAGAATTAAAACCATGCCTATCTAAGAGAGATACCTTGCCGGGAAGTTACATTTCCCGTTGAAGGAGGAAAGTTCTTCCCGTAGAGAGCTCTTTTGTCCTCCTTGCTCCTCGTGAACAACTCTAGAGTACTGGAGAATGCTCTCAATTTCTGAATGAAAAATTATGAGGGAAAAAAGCTATATTTATAGTTTTCTAAACGGGTTCAGCGTCGCCATCGTGGATATATTCTGAAAATAAATCAGATTTGCTTCGTTTTAACTTGGCGCACAAGACTTCCCATCGTGGCACAATGGGAGTCATCGTGGCCACAATGGAAGCGAGTTTATCCACTTTTTGCTCTTCCTTTGGCATTTTCTTGTATTCTTGTTCCTTTTAGCGCTTTGTTTCGATTCTTCAGATTTTGTTTCATATTCGGGCTTGTCTTGATCATTTATTAGTACTAATACTATCTAAAAATACTATAGAAATTCATGTCATCAATTTGCTACCGTAGATTGGATACTATCAAAGTTAATCTGGCTCATGGTTGCAAATTTGTTGAGTGTTTCTCCAAAGGAGATGACTTTCTAGTTGAGGGCACCTCCTTGATTCTGGCTTCCATTCTGATGAAGTATGTTGGATTTTCTAAAGACACTTGCTTGATAGAAGTTGGACAAAAACCTCACACAAATCAATTAGGGACTCTGATGTATTTGGTGAAAATGTTGTTTCATTTCATTTTATTTCTGATCATCCATTAAAGTTGTTGTCTAGTGGATGTTAGTGATGTTTTCTTTTATTGAAGTTATGAGATATATAATAATAATAATAATAATAATAATAATAATAATAATAATAATCACATACTCATTTATTTTTTATTCATGGCTATTTAGTTTTATATCTACTAGATACCATGCCCGTGCGTTCGCACGGGTCATATATATCAAACGCACCTTCAAATTGAAATTAATTTTGTCACCCACAATAGCAAAGATTGTGGTGATGATAGAAGCCATTTGGAAAGTTTTAAACAATTTTTTTTGCAAGACTAAAGCAGTATTAGTAACTTAGAAAATGTCAATTATAACCAACACTTTTTTAGATAATTGCATAACATGCTTATTTGATATTAATGCTCCCCTAGTCTATGGGCTACGCAACCAATTTTTCTATTTATGTGGAGTTGTTAATTTGTGTGATATACTATGACTCATCGGCATCCCATATTTTTTGAATATATGTAATAATAAATAGGAAGCAAAACATCTACTATTTCTGAGCAATAATTTTCGTATATATTAGTTTTTATAATTATAATACATTTTTCAAGCATATTAGTTAACAAATTAATTTGCATAGAAAAAAAAAACCGTTATAATTATTTTTAGTTTTTAATGTGAGCTTATATGCAAAAATTACTTAAATAATCTTATAGTTATCAAATGGAATTGCTAAAAATTTAAGTACTAAAAACTCAATAGCATGTTAATTTACATAAGTGACACATGATATTGGTGCTTGCATAGTTTGAGATTTCCCTGATCTCATTTTTGAGGACATTAAAATTACTAATAAGAGAAAAATGATTTATCATAATTTTTTTTTTTTTGGTACATAATCTATCACAATTTTCTTAAAGCGCTAAATCATATAACTTTTGTTTAACTCCAAATTAAAATGTAAACCATTAAATGATAATCTCTTCAAGAATAGAGTCAACAAATTGAATGCATAAAGTCTCACTACAAAAATCGTAAATGATTAAAAATCCTAAAATGATTATATTATTAAACTATATTAAAGCACTAAAATTTCAAACATCATATGATTAGAAATCCTCGTTACAGAATTCAAATAGAATAAAATGAAAAGAAAGAAAGAAATAAAAAATTCAATTGCATAAGAAGAAAAACATAAAATGATTCTCACTACAGAAGTGTTGATTCCTTTAATGATTAGTTTCATTCCAAACACTACAAAACTCCTCGTATCATTGTTTTGAAACCTACACAAACAAAGAAAAATAAGAATTGGTACTTTCAAATGAATCAAACTATATTTAAAAGTAACTCATTTGATCATATTGATATCCTCATGTCTATTTTGAAAATAAACCCTAACAAATCAGAAGACAACTATATGCAAACAAATCAAAACTATAATCAATATAAAAAAAATAAAGATTTCTTTATTTTAAAAAATGCCTCAAAGAAGAAAGAAAAGAAGAGAAAGGAGTTATCAGTGGAAACACGGCCATGGTGAAGGCGGGAGAGATTGTGGTCGTTGCCATTGAAGTTGGTGGCGGCGAAGAAGATTGTGGCCTATGAGATGGTGGTCAAGTTGATTCATGAGAGGTGGGACAATGATGGGTTGTTAGGAGTTATTGAAGAAGAAGAGAGAAATTTGTGATTGAACAAATTGTGGAAGAAGAAGAGAGAAAATTATGATGGAAAAGAGTTGTAGCGTGCTTTCAATTTTAATTGTTGAGGCATTGGAAAAATAATTGCTATTGTTTAGGAAAAGTAATAATCTTTTTTTGTTTGTTACGGAAAAAGTAATATTTTCAATACATGGGAAAGAGGATGGCAGTTAATACTTGCTATAATCAAGGAATTTAATTAGTGTTAATCTGTAACTGCATCAATTTCGATCTAGGAATAAGGAATGAGTAGTTAAATGTAATAATTACGATTTTTTCAAGCATTAATTACGGTTTTCCCTCCTTTGTCAACATCAGATTAGGGTTTAACTTGTTGCCTCTTATTCGTATTATATATAATAAAGATTTACAATATATTAAAAGAAACTACTACTAAAAAACCTATTTTGTCCTTAGCACGTTTAATAATATTTCACCGTTTATGCCCTTAAATGTAATTTTAACTCTAAACCGAAAAAAAGATATGTACAAAACAAAAATAACAAAAAAAAGAAGATAAGCATAAAACAAATATACTTATAAAAAAAAGATATAAAACAAAAAAAAAAATCCAAAAATAAGCCTAAAACAAATCTACTCATAAATTATTTTTTTAAAAAAAGATAATAAAATAAATATACTCATAAAAATAGCAATAGAAAACACTTCTGAAGATAATCACAAAAAAATCTGCTCTATTTTTGTTTACTCTTATATGAAAAATACATGAGAAGTTTATTATTGATGAATATATATTATAATAAATAATTACGGGGTAAATATATATTATAGTAATACACACGCGACAATTGTTTTAATAAAAAAAAATAATCTTACACGGGACAATTGTTTTAATAAAAAAAGAAATTGAATAATATATTATAATAATACACGGAATAATTGTTGATGAATATATATTATAATAATACACAGGACAATTGTTTTAATAGAAAAAAAAAGTAATCATACACGGGACAATTGCTTTAATAAAAAAAAGGAATTGAATAATAAATATTTTTTATTATTAATTATAGTTTATTATACAAAAATCATACACGGGACAATTGTTTTAATGAAAAAAATTGCTTAATTTAATAACTTTTATAAAAAAATAGCAGAATAACGTCACTTATTATTTTTATTTTGTATACAACGTTACTTATATTTTAACAATATTTTATAATAAATAATTACGGGGTAAATATATATTATAGTAACACACACGGGACAATTGTTTTAATAAAAAAAAATCTTACACGGGACAATTGTTTTAATAAAAAAAGAAATTGAATAATATATTATAATAATACACGGAACAATTGTTGATGAATATATATTATAATAATACACTGGACAATTGCTTTAATAAAAAAAATTAATCATACACGGGACAATTGTTTTAATAAAAAAAAAAGAATTGAATAATAAATATTTTTTATTATTAATTATAGTTTATTAAATAAAAATCATACACGGGACAATTGTTTTAATGAAAAAAATTACTTAATTTAATAACTTTTATAAAAAATAACTGAATAACATCACTTATTATTTTTATTTTTTTTATATACGACGTCACTTATATTTTAACAATATTTTATAAATAAAAGTTAATAGATCCGTGCATTGTCTCAAAACTAGTATACTGTTAAGTTGTAAGAAAATATAGTAGAATCAATGTTCAATATGAACATAAAGTTATTCATCAAATTACTGTCTCACACTAGGACAGCAGGATATAACATGTAAACATGAAAATTTATTTTTTTCACATCTTTCAATTGTGACATTTATTATTACAACAGAAACAAACTTTGCAGCTTCAACTTCTTCCATTACATATCTAAACAATTTGTTTTATTTGTGTCACCATGATTCATCACTGTAATCAATCTTATCAAATGTTACAATCAATACCTTTCATAGCCATAGATAAGTTCTCTTCCTCCATAATCATCATCCTTTCTCTCACCATATGGATATGGATTTCCAAACAGATAATCTGCAGTTCCTTTCCACATATTCTCCTCACAATTATTTCCTCTATGAACAACTCCACAACAATTTTCTCTTTTCATTTTTGCCAAACAAGGCCAATATCCAAACAAACTTTCACATATATCCATAGCTTCCAATCCATATCCACTAGGATATTGAGGAGGAGGAGGCACTACCACTTCCTTCTCAATCTCATTCTCAACAAACCCACCTTCATAACTAGACCCTGAATTGTAATCATCATCATTTTCATCACTATTATCTTCACTATCTTCAGATTCTTCACCTTCATAAGCCTCACTAGTTTCTTTTATAGTACTATCTTGTAACTGTGGCTTCTCTACAGCAACTTGGTCATTGGTTACATTTTGAGGTATGATTACTTTCTCATCAAGTTTTGCCTCTTCCACAGGAACAGGAACAGTAATTGGAATTGGAACAGGAATTGGAGTTGGAACATGAATTGGAGTTGGAACATGAGTTGGAGTTGAACCAGAACGAGGATAACAAATTTGATCAGAAGGTGAAAGAGGTTTACCATAGGTTTTATCAATGTCATATCCACCACCATAAGGTGTTGAATCATATTCATCAAATGCAGGTTCATTGAATTCCAAGGTAGAATAAGATAGCACAAGCTGAGTCATACCATAATTGGGATCATACACAAGATATTTTGGGTCACTAAAAGTTGTGGTAGAATATGCTATGGTTTGGTTATTATAACTATGATGATCATGGTAATTATTATTAGGAGAAAAATATAAACTTGAATCATAAGCATAACTTTGTTGATTGTAGTCATAGCTATTGTTGTAAGTCATAAAAGATGGAACTTGAGAATAATTATAATTGAAAGGATAAGAGTTGAAATTGTTCTCACCATAATAATCAGATCCAGAATATGCTGAGTTGTAATTGTAATAGGCCATGATTCATGAGAGAGATTGAAGATGGAAACTTCAAAAGTGGTTACTGCAAAACTGCAACTATGACATGAGTTTAGGATCAAGACTTCCCCCACCTACCGCATAATTCTTATCTATGCTAAATTGTCCACATGCAATGAAAGTAAAGATAAACTTTACTTTATATCTATAGTATTTAACAGTTATGAAATGCATTGGGTGGCACATTGCACATGAGGAACCCATTTTCTAGCATATGTGTCAACACTTACCATTGTATTCAACTATTCATTTGTCATAAAGTCATTGAAAAGTCATTCATGGCTATAAATAGGAGGAGGATATCTTGTTGAAGAGTCTATCTTGTAACCAATTTAATTAATTAGGGAAAATTACACTCACCACCCTTGAGGTCTATTAAAATAACAATGACATCCCCTCATGTTTTAAAACTTACACTAACCTCCCCTAAGGTTTTATCAAATAGACTACCACCTCCCTTTTTTACTAACACCGTTAGTTTACCGTTAACTCGCGCCCTTTATAAAAATCATGTTGATTTTGATTTTGTTTTTGTTTTTAATCTCTGTTGATTTTCAATGAGATTCGAGCTTATCACAAATATTGTAGTGTTATTTATTTTCAGAAACATGATAATATTATTAAGAACAATATATAATTTGTAGTCCAAGACTTATCCATATTAAATAAACAAAATACACAACTGCAGCCATGGCACCAACAATATTGCTAAAATCAAACAAGAAAATTAAAAGGTAAAACCAAATCAAACACTATACCCTTAACTACTTAAGTCCAAAACCAATAGGACATACAAGCAAATTGAAGAAAACCAGGCCAAAAAAACACACCCACACTGCTGCAACAAACCGCTACCCAATTAAACCAATCTAAACACAATAGCAAGCCATAGAAAAACAGCAAGGCAGCAAGGCAACAACCAGTCCAAAAAACACCAAAACGACAACTACGAAGTTACTCTTCAACAAAAAAAATAAAAATTAACGGAAATTTAACAGTGTTAGTTGGAAAGGGAGGTGATTGTCTATTTGATAAGACCTTAAGGGAGGTTAGTGTAAGTTTTAAAACAAGAGGGGGTGTCAGTGTTATTTTAATAGACTTCAGGGGAGATGAGTGTAATTTTCCCAATTAATTAATCTTGAATTGAACATAAGCTAGTTTAGATGAGTGAAACTACTTGAAATTTTAACAATATCAGTCATCAATATTTGTAATAAAAAAAAAATCAAGTAGGAATTTTATTTTAAAAAGTAACATGTTGAGTAGGACATGTGGGACTAATGGGACATAACATATCAATTCTAACCAGCAAAGCAAGGGCCGTGGTATTTGTTTACAGTTAAAGTTAGGACTAGCTTTTCAATTGTACATGATTGGAGAATTGGACACAATTAGGATTAACGATGGCTATTGGCCGGTGGATACTGCTTGGCCAAATAAATAAACATATTGGCCTGATTGTGACATAAAAAGAATCTTTTAATGATTATCAAGACAATTTTGCTAACCTTTTACTATTTAAATGTAAATATTTGTTAGATTATAAATTATAATAGTAACTATAGAGAATTCTTTCATTTTATAAATGTTTGAGAAAAAATGGTTGGCAAAGACATATTTTTATGGTTATGACTTATGAATAAAGATAATAAGTTAGTGTCTTTAAAAGAAGATAGATGTAAATATATTTGTAAAGGTTATTTGCATTTTAAGCTTTTTACCGGCTTGAACTAAGGCAACACCTCCTCGTCCTAAATTGATGTTAAAAAAAAAAGAAGACACTTGTATGAAGATATTACTAAAAAAGAATATATTGTTATTATAATTTTAGGTGTTCTATATTTATATTGCATTTTGTCTAGACAGTTTTTTAAATTGCTCATATTCTAACACATCTATGGATACTCATTGATACCCATAGATGTTATCAAATCCTTTGAAAAACCCGAAAAGCTACTTGTATGAAGCTTTCCTCGACTATAGCGCGAGTAGAGTCTAGTTCGACAAAAGGAACGACTTAACTTGACAATAGCATACGAGGCAGGCTGCCCATTGAGTGCTAGTCATGGCTGGTGTAATTATGCTTATGCACCATGAGTCCATGACTAGCTTGACTTTTGTTAATGTCAAAGCTAACATGCACAAACTTAATGTGTTCCTATCAGTCACTTAATGTGTATAAAATGCCATGATCGTCTCCAAGGAAATACTTATCACAAAAGCACAAACTGACTGAGTGATAAGTAACTACAAATTACACATAAAACTACCCTAACACTAATCTTACATCTCATAGTCACAGTCCAAAAGCACACATATTCAACAAGATAGTTTCTGAAATAACCTTTTGAGCATGCTGTAAACAATATATAACATTATGCATCTGATGAGAATCCAATATGGGTTTAAACTCCTAGTTGTTATATGAGCATGATGACGCCTCAATAAGGAGCAGCAATCATCTTTGTTTTGAAATTACTCTCCACAAAACTGAAAATCACCTGAAGGCTGGAACAAAAGTAAAAAAAAAAATAAAAGTCAATGTCGAGTTTGATAAGAATTAATGAATTGATAAACCCCAGAAAATGAACTTCTATCACCGAGGAAACTCTGATTTCTGTTAGGAAAAAATCCTATTCTCCCTTGACGGGAAATAAGCCATGAATATTTGATACTTCATATAGGTATTGCTTTACAGAACAGGAAAGAGAGGACGAGTAACATCCAGAAAGGAACAGAGAACAGAATTGACTACCTCATGTAGAGGATGAATCTGAGGAAGCGGCCTCTTGTCTTGGCTTTTGACGGCCAGGAGAAACAGGGCCATCCCTCCGTCTCTCATACCTTCTACCCTCACTCTTTGATCCACCGCTACGTTTTGGTTGAAAAGTAGGGTACTTGCAAGGAATGATCTCCCCATTTACGTACTTGTCACCTGAAGATAAAAAACATACATATTTAGTCATAAGATTATGAAGAGGTGGAGTATTGATGCATGATAAATTAGGTTAAAATTGTAAAGTAACCTCCATAGTCTTTATTTTTAACATCTATGTATGAGTCTGGCAGTACCCAGAGAACACCAGGCAAACCTATAAGCAGGACAAACATAAATAAGAATAAAGAGCAATAATTCGCCAAGAAACAAAACAAGATTAACAAGACAAATTCCAAATTGAAACATTACCCTTGAATTTCTCAGAGGTTGCTTCGTCAACAGTGCACTGAAATCCAGTGTAAGTTGTGGTGCTAAAAGCATACATGTTCTTCTTTGCTTCTTCCATGCTGATACACAACCACAAACACATCTATTACTATTGTACTACTCATTACATAGGTTCATCAACAGAATCTATCATTACGATGTTCAACAAAACAGAATCAATTGTACACCACATACATGTCCCCCAGAAAACAGAAACCATCATTAACATTGTATTCGATTAATCACCCAATCAAATTTTTTACAATAATAACCAAAATCTTCTCCCAAAATGGTTCTGTCAACATGGATCAGATATCTAATAATAAACCATTTAATTCAACCTACGAAGCCCATACACTCCTCAAATTAGGTGTGCCAAATGTTAGACATGCGTGACACCGACACATATAATTACATTGAATGTGTCTACGTGTCAATGTCTGTGTCGTGTCTGCGTTCATGCTTCATAGAATTCAACCTTTGTTTATGATTTGGCCCATAAATTTCATTTGGTCCTACCATCCTCAGCTATACTTACTCAAAACCACCAAAATTAAGACTTCACCATAACTGTAAAACAGTATCTACCCTACTACACTAATAATTTTGTTCCTAATCATATGAACATGTGAACATTCATTTACAAGGCTTAGTTGACTTGTCTGTTATACATTTCTATAACAAATTGAAACATATCTTTCAGCTTTAAAACTAAATTAATAAAAAATTAGCAACTATTCACAAACAACTCCTAACAAAAAATCCTAAAATTTTAATATTAAAAAAATGAGAAATTTAATTACGAAACAAGAAGAAAGGGTTAGAAAAAGAACCTTCCCAAAACAGTAGCAAGAGTTTGAAGATAAGTATCAATCATTTGTTCACGAGAAGGTGCAGGATCTTTAGGAAACTCCATTACAATAAGCCAATGGTTATAATCACAACCAGGAAGCATAATCGTTTCTCTCTGCTCATTGTTACTGCTTCTCTTGGAAGAGTAATCTTCATCCACAACCGCTTGAATCCGGATAGGGTTTCGGGTACGGATTTTGGGTCGAATAGAAAGAGGATTGAAGTTGAGAGTTGAGGTTTTAGGGTGAAACTGAAAGGGTAGGGTTAGGGTTTTGGCGGAAACAGTGAAGGATGAAATTGTTGTTGCCATTGGAAATGAGTTACCGAATTTGAGAGATGAAGAACAAATTTGCGCCAATGCCATTGGAAATGATAAGACTCTGTTTGGATATTTTTCATTTTATATATATTTTGCATTGGATTATGGCCCATTTTTATTGGGTCGTATTTTCTATGGCCTGGGAAGACAAGAAAATGAGTAATTTTTACTTTTCACACTCCTGAAACTATTTTCAGTAAGCATGAATCATTTTATGATTTTGTAAAATACTTTTAAATAGGTTTCAAAAATATTATTGACTATATTAAACTGTCAAATTAGTGTTTATATTTAATCATTTATTATCAATTAAGTTTTTATAATTTGGTCTATAAATTTATCCATGTATTCTCAATTTAGTTTCTAGCATATTCTTTGAGGGACTAATATGAATAAGATTAGTAAATTTGGAGACTTTTTAAAATATTGATAAGTTACGGGAGCTAGTTGAGAGTTTCTTGCAAAGTCAGATATTGATTTGGTGGTTTAATCGAATAATTTTAGATGTACACGTTTAGTACCATATCAAAACAACCCTACCTTTCATCCATCCAATAAATAAATTCATACTCACAAATTAGACTAAACCTTACATTTCTTTTCTCTTTTTAGTTTATTATTTCTGTATATTTTCTTTCAAAGTTCGTGATTTAGATAATTATTGTTGTTATTTTCGGGTACATTTTATAGGTTATTATCAGCTCTAGTTTCTCTTTGTTCATGGTTGAAAATACTGAAATATTTTTGTTAACAACACACACACCGCAAGGTTTCGTTTTTTCAGCAAAGTATTTTTTATTCTTTCATTTTCATTTAGATTATCATTGTTATGTCCTTTTATTAATTCATTATTTCTACATATTTTCTTTCATTTAAATTATTGTTGTTATTTTGTAATACATTTTTAATCTATGTGATTTTCCCAAAGGGTTTTATATTAAAAGAAACATGTAGTGAAACATTAAAATTACCTAACCCTTCATTTAATAACTTCAATTGAAAGTATACTAACCTTTCTCAAAATTTTGTGAACACATAAGAGAGTGGGGGTGCGAAATCCAAAACTACAGACCCGGGTATCAAGGCCCAAAAAATATAACTATCCATATGTTGGAAAGATTTCTTCTTTTTGCGCCCTTTCGATGCTCTTGTTGGCTGCTGAACTCGTTACTTAAGTACCGAACTCAGTGGTAGGGGTGTTCGCGGTGCGGTTTGTTTCGGTTATGAGCGAAAAAGTCATCCTAACCACGAGATAAAAAAGCATGCGGTTTGGTTTAATTCGGTTGGATTTTAAAAAGTCATCCAAACCAAACCAAACCGCGGTTAGGATCGGTTCGGTGGCGGCGGTTTACGGCATAAAAAATTTCTATCATGATCACTTGACACACACATGAACTTGTTACAAAATAACATCACAGTATCAATAAAAGTTGTTTATTCAAAATAACATTATAGCACCTTACAATTTTAAATATCCAAAAAAGAGCTTGAAGTTCCAAAATAACATCACATTATCGATAAAAGTTGTTGATATAAAATAATATTACAATACTAAAGTAATATTACAATACAAAAAATAAGAACGACTTGAAGTTTCATTAATTTGGTGGACTGACTTGATAATTAGACTATGTATATTGGATTATAATAGAAACTTAAAGGAGTTTTCAAGGTATTGGAATATAATATAAACTTAATTCGGTTCTAGTGGTTAACCGCGGCTTTTGCGGTTGGCAGTTTTGCGGTTTGCAGATCAATAAAAAAGTCATCCAAATACATCCAAACCAAATGTAGTTTTCGGTTTGGATTGGTTCGATTTGCGGTTTTACTTTTAGATTGGTTCGGATACGATCACCCCTACTCAGTGGTGAAAAATTTGAAAAAAAAAGGTTGTGAACTTTATAAAATATAATATTATTGTATCTCTCACCCTTTTTTCGCTCCTATTTTATAAGGTTCGCATTTTAGGATATGAATTCTTCTTTTTCTTAATTTTTAATATTTACACGCTCGTATCGATACAATATTACGAGAGGATAAAATTAGAAGGCTGGGGAGCGTGAAAGATTCAGAGGCGCAAAAAGAAGAATTTTTTTGGAAATTAACCTTCCTAACTTTATGGATTATTAACATAAATGTGGGCCTTTTAATTTTTGTTTACTTAATTGATTGTTGTTCTACAAAAAAAAGCTTGCACTCTCGACCAAAAACTTAAGAAACGAAAAATAATAATAAACTCTGAGAAATTCTTCTCACCTGCTTTTCAATTCTATGATGGTTTAAGTAATTAGTTATCCTATGCAATTGACCATGCAAACTAGAGCTTAATAACAAAATTTTTCAGATCCTCTCCACCATGCGCAACAATTTTTTCTAATGTAAAAAAAGTGTTATCTCATACTCATAGCACAGTATTTAAATTTACAACAATTGCTACTACACTACACGATGTTAAGGGGTTTGTTAATTTTGTCATCTTTCATGACAGATGAGCTTAAAGAAAAGTTCATTCATATTACAATAATGATTTGTTTGAAAAGTTGTATTAAAATAAATTGAAAACAGTTGACAAATATGTAATAAGTTATTTTATAGTATTAATATTTATATGTCACATTATTAAAAAGCAAAGCATAAATAATGTATATAATAAGCTCTACATAATCTTTCTTAGACATATCTATCCTTGATCTCATTGAAAAACAATATCAAAATGAAGAAACAGTTGAACAAAACTTCATTAGACATACCGAGGATACGGAATGAGAAAACGATAGACAACAAATAAAACACACCAAAACCTTAAATAAAAATCTTAAGAAACCAAACCATGTTTTATTAGCGTCAGAGCAGTTTACTATCAATTTGTCAACTAATTAATTGTAGTAGAAATTAAACAATATAATAATTAGCATTTGGACCACGTCATTTAGTACTTACTTCTAGTTCGTTCGTCGTCTTATATTTGTTGTTTATGTTTGCAAACAAATTAAGATTGTTACTAAACTTATAGTTATACTTATACAGAGAGGTACCTGAAAATGATAATCAGTATGGCAGGAGCAGTTTAAAGATTAAACCATCTTTTTTGGGGGATATAGAAGTTTAGTACTTCGATTGAAAATATTAACAATATTTGAGTTTGACATAATCACAAATAGTTTGACTTTCTTAACCTAATTAAACACAAGGATTATTTTTTTTTTTTTTGACAAAAACACAAGGATTAATTAATCACTGATAAAATACACATAGAGAATTGAATTTGGATTCTCTACATTCAAAATCTTACATTCATCTATATTTAGTTTATTTTCAAGAATAATTTTGTCATTATAATCTACCATATTATCTCTCTTCATTCTCTCTTCTAACAAGGTCTCTTTGGTTCGGAGATTTTGGAGGGAAGGTGAGGGAATATTTTAAATTTTTAATAATAGAGCTGGAAATGAGTCGAGTCGAGTCGAACCTGTCTGAGCTCAACTCGACTCGATAAGAATTGGTTCGACTCGAAACTCGGCTCGAGTTCGAAACGAACTATTTTTTCAGCTCGAGTTCGGCTCGTTTATAGTTCGCGAGCAGTTCGGTTCGACTCGTTAGGTTCAGTTCGTTTGCTCGAATCATATAGTTTAAAAATCACTTTTTTTTAAAAAAGTCAAATTTTATATATTTGACCTTTTAAATTAATTTTTTTAAAAGAAAGAAATTGAAATACAATAAAAATTATCTCAATAACAAATTAATTCAAAGCTACAAGAAAATAAAGACTTTGAAACAAACCAAAAAATAAGTAAAATAAATATATTAGTGCATTATATTAATTGAAAAAAATTCTATTGATATCTTTCTGTCAGGTATTTTATATAAAAAAAAGTTTAGAAAAGTGTAAGGTGTGTGTGTATATATATTCGAAATTCACATTGATTTATTATCTAAAAATTGTTTACGTTGCTTTGAGCTAGTACTAGTATAGTATTTTGTTTTGTTTACATGTTTTGCTTCGGCCCTTCACTTTGTTATTTATTACATTTTTACTTGCACATTTTCTTCTTCTTTGAGGGCGGCGCTCATGCTCTTCGAGCAGATGTCAGGTCTGAAAGTTAATTTTAACAAGAGTATGTTGGTAGGCGTTAATATTTCGGAGTCTTGGTTGAACGAGGCTGCCATTGCATTGCGTTGTAAAGTAGGGAAAGTTCATTTCCTCTATCTGGGTCTTCCTATTGGTGGCGATCTGAGGCGTCTGGGTTTTGGGAACCGGTAATTGCGCACATTAGGAAAAAATTGTCTGGATGGACGAGTCGTTATTTATCTTTTGGAGGTCGTTTGGTTCTTCTCAAATCTGTCTTGACTTCTATGCTTGTCTATGCTCTTTCCTTTTTCAAAGCCCCCGCAGGTACTATCTCTTTTATTGACTCTCTTTTGATTAAATTTGAATAATTAGAATATATTAATTATAATTTATTTAAAAAATATCACTGGACAATAACTTTAATTGAATAAATTTATTCAGTAAAAGAACTTATTTTGTAATTTAATAAGTTTTATAAGAAACAGTGCAATAGTATAACTTATATTTTAACAACATTTTTATGACAAATTTTTAAATATTTTATTTTGATTAAATTTTTAGATTAATATAATGACAAATTTAAATATCGAATAAAAATAATAGACCCGTGCGAATGCACGGGTATCAAAACTAGTTGGAAAGAGAAAGTGTGTGAAAAAAATAGAAATTTATTAGTGGATTAAAACGAGGATAGAATAAGAAGATAATGTGCAAAAATACACTTTCTTAATTTGATGTTACTATTCTAAAAAGACAAGTAAAAAGGAACGGATGAAGTATATATATATTAGCATATAAGATCTTATTGGATTCATCTCAATGAATATTTTTAAAATATCAAATTTGTATAATTTTTATTATTATACAATTAAAAAAATTAATCGTCAAAGATATACATTGACATAATACCAAAAAAAAATTATACATTGACATGCGTGTAGCAGTTAACTAGCCCGATCTTTTTGGAAGGGAGGGAGTATATATATATGACAAGCTCAATTAACCATTTTCAAGAGGAAAATTGAATCCTATCAAATAGTTGTTTGACATTCACTTTCTTCCCAGAAAAAATAAGATCATTTTGGATTTTTTAAATGGACACACTAGCAAGACAGACTAAAAACAAAGCAAACCTACCGTATAAAAACAATGCTTTTTTCACTAAAAGAATGTTGGCAAAATTATATTATAGGTCCTTTGTTTTATTTTTTTTAAATATTTTGGTCATTTATATTTTATTTGTAATAATTTGGTCATTTATCTATTTTTTTGTAACATTTTGATCCTTTATCTTTTATTTGTAACAATTTGGTCCTTAAAGAAAATAAAAACATTTGATGAAGACGATGAACATAATGATAAAAATTATGAGTTTTTATTTTATTTTAATAAAAAGGTATTTTAAAAAATTAAATTCAGCATTTTTTTTAATAAAACAAAATATGAAAAAAAGGATTAACATGTGAATGTTATAAAAGATAAAGGACTAAAGTGCTATAAAATATAAAAGATAAAGGACAATAATATTACAAATAAAAGATAATGAAACAAAATGTTACAAAAAAATAAAATAAATGACCTATAATATAATTTTGCCAAGAATGTTAGTAACAAATAGCATTTTTTATTCTCTAAATCTACAAAAAAGAAATCCGGCAAATTTGGCTGTAAAGCCAGCTCCCAAGAATTATTTTTTATTTTTTAAACGGTATATTTTTTAATTAAATTTCTATATATATATATATATATATATATATATATATATATTATACCAGTCAAAACGAATTTATTAATACCATATTTTAAATCATTTATTTACGGTAGAAGTCTATATTGTCTAGGTGCGGGTACGTTATCGGTACTCGATATAAATACTGGTACAGGATATGATATTTTTTGAAAAACTAATGAATATGTATGATTATAAATTAAAATACAAATACGTATTCGATATCTATATTCTTTTTTAAATGGAGTATCCGTGCATTATTTATAGAAGTTTACTTAAATCATTTCCAACTTCTAATAGCCACAAACTACTCAATTTTAATCAGACATGTTTGCTTGCGAGAGAAAACGGTAGTGATACCTTCATCTTACTAATCACATACCATTTGTCAAATTTTTTTTTTAAAAAAAAAGTTTAATTTAATCCATGCAATTTTCACCAAAAATAATAGTATATTGTTTATAATAATTTCAAATTTTTCTTATATAAATTTGGCAAGTTTTGGTTTATGTCGGTTAAAATATACAATGTGGGATCCAATGTTGACAAAAGGAATGTCTATGTATACAGATGAAGAGGGGTCAATTATTCATGTGACCATGTCAACCGCACCAAGAAGATTGCAATTTGTGGGATTTTGTTGAGTCCACAAAACCAATGATTAAACGAAAGACTTTGAAATGGAAGCAAAATCACCACCGTGTGAAAGGAGAACTCGTGACTGACTTGTATACTTCCTAGTCAATTTTGATAAGGATTGCTGCAAGTGAAAATAGGATTTGGATCCTCTTCAATTTTCTTTTCAATGTTTTCTTTCTAATGTGATTCTAATTATTTATTTGTTTATTTTCTCTCTTCTCTTAAGTATAATTTTATTCTTTATAATTTAACAACCATTAAATTAAGAAAAGGAGAGAAAATATTGGAGAGAAAATTAGAGAGGATCCAAATCCGTGAAAATATACCCTAAATTGTGTTTATATTTTATTGTTTTTTGAAATACTATGTTAGTATATCAAGAGCAGATTTGATGTTGTAATTGTGAACTGTCCGATCTAAATTGATATATAAGATCATTTAATTGTATGGTATTTAATTTAAACTATTCGATCTGAATTTAATGGCTCTTCAATTTTCTCTCCAATGTTTTCTTTCCAATGTGATTCTAACCATTTATTTGTTTATTTTCTCTCTCCTCTTAAGTATAATTTTATTCTTTATAATTTAACAACCATTGGATTAAGAAAAGGAGAGAAAACATTGGAGAGAAAATTGGAGAGGATCCAAATCCGTGAAAATATACCCTAAATTGTGTTTATATTTTATTGTTTTTTGAAATACTATGTTAGTATATCAAGAGCAGATTTGATGTTGTAATTGTGAACTATCCGATCTAAATTGATATATAAGATCATTTAATTGTATGGTATTTAATTTAAACTATTCGATCTGAATTTAATGGCTGTAATTGAAAACAGTGAAAAACTGTGAGAAAAACAACAGCAACAAATGTCGATTCTATTATATGTACAAAGAATGTGTGATTAAATTTGTAATTACTTGATTGAACGACTCAATTTTTTTTACCGTTCATGAGTTTTTTTTATTGTTGGTAAATTGTATTTATGATTGATTTGCGAAGAATGAATCTTTTTCTAAAGAATACTTAAAGATTTGGAATAGGTTGCCCTCCTCACACAGTCTCATGTAAATGGTAATATTTTAGTCGTTAATCGTCTACAAACTTAGTTTCTTTTCTTGTTTTTGTGTTGTTTGTTTTTATTTTTCATCTTATAAAAAAAATTGTTAGATGATCATTTTTGGAAACTTTGTTAGATGATCACTGTGTGTGGTTGGTTCCATGATAATAAGAATTGATTTTGATAGAATTGATTATGTAAAATTGATTCTCGTCAAAATTAATTTTAAGTTAAAGTGGTTTATGTTTAGATATATTTATGCAAAAGTGAGTTTAACGAAAAATTTGCATGTAAAAATCAATTCTAGAATCAAAAGTTACGATTTCTGGCTTCAAGTAGAATCAATTCTGGAGGCAGAATCAATTCTACTTTTGAAAAATCAAACAAGTCAGAATCAATTATACACATTCAAAATCAATTCTACCTACTCCAGAATTGAAACCAAACATACACTAAGTCATGTATTTCTAATACAAGTTTTTTTAAGGCTAAAATTCTTTCTCTTTTAAGGTATATTTTTTATAGAATTTACCAACCATATAGTAATTTAAAAATTCTTTCTTATCCGCATAATAATGAATACCTCCAACCAAATTTCAAACATTATTTTACTACATTGTTGAAAAGTCCAACTTCTTCATTTAGATCAACTAGTTATTTTTCCATAATGAATGAACGAACTAAATCTAAGTATAAGAGAAAGGTTAGGTTATAGTTCTAGACTAATTAGAGGGCGGCTCTTGTAAGGGGGGGGGGGGGGGGGGTGTTGACTCATCAAGTTCACCAACAACAAATCACAATATTCTCACTTTGATTAAATCAAAAACAACAAAGCAAGCAAGGTGTGCAACAAAACATGTGCTAATGGAAAACAATGGTTAATTAAGAAAAGCCTTCTTCTACCTTCTAATTTTATACTCGTGCCCACAAACAAGTGTCCATTTTATTTTTTCTAATTTCTTTTCAATTTCATCTGTCCATTTCTTTATCGTTTTCCACCTTTCTTTTTGTCTCATTTAAATAATTTTTTCTAATACTTTTTATTCTTCCCCTGGCCTAGTTATCATGAAACTGCAGTGCATAGTTCATATAGTCATATACGTGTCTTATGTCATCTGCATAACACGTGACCCATAAAAATAAATCTCCTAATAATAATGCTTCTATTTTGCTTTCCATGTTCATTTTTTCACCATGCACACCTCAATATTACAACAGCATGACCTCAATATTACAACTTTGTTTTTTACAAATGAAAATTTTAACAGGTTATAATATCTAGGATTCTAGGAAATGGTTTATATATGCATAATGCATTATGGTGCATGTTGTTAATATCTATTTTAGGAAATCAGTGGAATTAAGTTATTCTCAATTCATTATTTCATTTTCTTTTATTACTTTTTTGCCATAATACGGTTAAAAATTGCATGCAGGATAATTTTGTAATGATTGAAAATTCGATTTTTTTATAAAGATAAAAAATGTATTTAAATTTAAAATCATTTATTTCTTTCATAATTTTAATTTGAGTTTTGTCAAGAAATGTCCTCCTAAGGACATTCTCAAAGTAATTAATATTAAATATACATTTTTTTAATGTATAAATTACCTTTTTGATTATTTAATTCTCCAAGAACATTTATTAGTCGCATTTTTTAAAGGAAATAAAGAAAATTTTATAAAAAAAAAATCAACACAAATTTTAAAATACTTTTATTATATTTTATGTTTTTAATTAGTGTTCTCTTTCTATTTAAAAATTAAGGCAAATGCAAATAAAAACGAATGGGTAAGTGTGAAGATTAGTAAAACTAGTCAACCTTTTATTCTTTTATAAATTGTTTTCTTGACTCATGGCAGTATGAGGAGACCCTTTTTAGTTTTTACTGTTGCACGCGAGCTTCTTTGGACTCATGCTCTTTTGACTCTTTCCACCTCAACCAGGTCATAAGCATGATGTCATCTTTCTTTATTTGTTGTAGATTAATATATTTTATTTTTACCAAATTTGTAGATCAATACTACTTCTTCCGTTTCAAAATATAAGTCGTTTTGATCATATTACACAAATTAAAAAATATAATTAATATTATATGTAAAAGGGAAATTATGAGTTAGTTTACAAAATTGTCCTTCATTAATTGTGTTGAAAAGATAAATTGAAGAACTGAAATAAGAAAAAAAAATAAATAGTTAAGGGCATAATAGGAATAAGAGCAATAAATTCTTTATTGGTAATGCAAAACGACTTATATTTTGGAACAATTTTTTTCTTAAAACAAATTATATTTTGGAATGAATGGAGTAATACACAGTATATTCTTTCTCGATAATTTAGTGATGAAACTTATGCACTATAAATATAGGGAAATTTATAATTAATACTCCCTCTGTTTCGAATTATAAGCCACCCAAGAGCACTTAGATGAGATGACGCGGATCTCTTCTAGCTTAACCAAGGTCTTGGGTTCGATCTCTGACTTGGACATGCAGCAGTGTTAAAACTCTTAGGGAGAGTTTACCACCCATTTGGGTCCTACAAGGCTCGAGGGATTAGTCTCTGCAGTTGCGCGCAGAGGATACCCGGTTTACACAAAAAAATAAAATTATAAGCCCCACTTTAAAGATAAAATTTGTTCATAAATATAAGCTCATTTTCAAATTCATACATACATTTATTAATATTTTTTCAAACATAACCATACTTTACATTGAAATCCGAAATGTCAAATATAAACACGTTTTTTCACTAAGAACATTTTAGTAATTGTAATTAATTAGTTTGTACTAACACCTAAAAAATACATATTAATTACACTATTAACTTTTATAAATATGCATAAAAAATACTTATGGGGGTTTATAATAAGGGACGGAAGGAGTATACTCTTTTTTTAATTAATTATTATATTTTTCTTCATAGTAAAAAGTATTTTATCTTTTCATCATCAATTTTCTTCATAAAAAATAAAATTTATTGAAATAAAATTATTTAAAATATGAATAATTTATTTATTTTTGTACAATAATCCTAATTATATATTATTATCTATTATCTATTTTTTCATGACTTAAATTTTCGTTTTCGATATTATTTAAAAATGAAGTTACAATGCAAGATAACACCCCATTTAATCTACGAAAATATTTTCTATTTTTAATTTTTAAAATTAGTGTTAATTTTACTTGATATCAAGAAGATACAAGACTAAGTGATGAATTATGTACATTTTTAAGAAACAACGAAAATGTAGATTGTTTTATTTCTCTAAAAACACATCGATCATCTTTAATTATCATTTTTCCTTTTTTCCATCACAGTTGTCCATTTTTTAAATTTGAAATGTTTTTATTAGCAAGTTAAAACAAACACATTTTCTAAAAAATGAAAACAGAAAATATTTACAAAGTATTCTTATATGAGAAAGCGTGTTCTGACAATCAACACGTTTTTATACCGTTTGCTTTTGATACTTTTGGCTTTCTAGCATCAGATGCAGTAGATCTTCTAAAAAGAATTCAAAGGGTCATGTATAGTAATGTGGTGTCGCCTAGATCTAGAAATGTAGTTTTTCAGAGATTAGATTTTACTATACAGAAAGGTTTAGCGGCGCAGCTTGTTGCTCGTTTATCTTTTATTTAAGTGTAATTATCTTATATATATATACTAGTATGATAGCCCGTGCCGTGCACGGGATAAATTTTTTTTTAAATATTATTTATGTGTTTGTTTTGAAATATTATTTGAGTAATTTGGTTTAAAATTCTATAATAAAATGGAGATATATAGTTTTTGAGTTATATAGGTTTAAGGGTGTTATAGAAAAGAGCGAGATGGAGAGTATTCATTCGCTTCCCGTTCTACACTATTAGAAGATTTTTTTTTCTCATCTTCATCCCCGGGACTATATAGAAGCTCTATAAATATAAAAAAATTATAAACTTTACAGCCTTAAGATTTCTTGCAGCATAGTTTTCTATAAAATTAAAATATACCAAGATTCTTTGATTGCGATAAATTCCCTCAAGGATGGTTGTCTGCTAAATCATCTCCAAACCGACTTTTTTATTTTATTTTAAAGGTTGTCTATATCCTTTTTTATTTTATATTATTTAGAAGATTGTCTATATTTTTTTTTTTGAAAATGTCTATGAGATTAATTTTATTTAGTTTATTTGAGTATGAAAATACAATATATGTTTCAAAATGTTAGATGAGCATAGTGGGATGTGAAGTACTCCCTTATTCCCCGTTCAACAATGTTGATAGATTCTCTCTCTTCATCTCCCAAGACTTTGTAAGGACTCTATCAACATAAAATAATTGTAAATTATATATTATTTTTCAAATGAATATTAACATATTTTGACCCCTGATCCTATTCTTAGACTTTTCTTGTCACCGTAACACAAAGAATTAATCTTCACATGTGAGCGTCAAATGGGAAAAAATCTATGTGTAAATCTCCACTCACATTGATATATTAACATCTCTGGAAAGGCTTGAGCGAAAGTTTATGGAAGGTTTAAAATTGCAATTATAAAGAAATTCCAATGATTATAAAAAACTAAAATTATATTAAATTATTTTAGGTTTTCCATAGATTCATCAGCTGAAGCTAATTCTAATGAAAGTGTGACAGACACACAATATGGATAACTCTCGCAATCGGAATTCAAATTTAATTATTTAAGGTGTGTTTTTAATATTGGAGGTGAAAAGTGCTACGCGTTTTACATTATACACTAATGATAAACTCTCTCTCTCTCTCTCTCTCTCTCTATTTCTATATCTCTCTGACACGAAAATTTTCATGTTTTAATGATATTTATTTACTTATGTTTTTTTTAAGGTTGTCTATGTCATTTTATACTATTTTGAATGTTGTCTTTGTTTTTCTTTCAATTGTTCATGAGATTGATTTTATTTAATTTACTTGAGTATAAAAATATGATATATGTTTAAGGATATTACAGGGACATAGTTGGGTGGGAAGTACGCCCCCATTCCTTGTTTCTCGTTCAAAAACACTAAGCGGTTCTCTCTCTCCCCGTCTCTCAAGACTTAGGAGCGACGCCATCAACAAAAAAAATAATTGTAAATTCTATATTATTTTTCAAATGATTATTAACATATTTTGAACGAATCTTTATATAAAGTTTAAATTATTAAAAAGTTCCATAGATTATATAAAATAAAAAGTGTATTAATTTATTTTAGGGTTTCCTTAGATTTCATCAATTGGAGGTAATTACAATAATGAAAGTATGATGAACACAAAATATGATTACTTTCACAGTCGGAATTCAAATTTTAATTAGTCAAAGTGTATTTTTAATAGTGGGTTGTGGGTATTTTCCATTTCTCATTCTACACCACTGAAAGATTTCATATAATATTAGAGTTTCTACAAAAATATATATTAGAGAAGCTCTAATTGAGTGCTTTTTAAAAAAAAATTGACATAAAAAAAAAAACTCTTTTGATTAATAAAAATATAATCTTTTAATTGTTGATTGAAGTAATAATAAGGTAGTTTTTATTATTAAAAAAAATTAAGGTTGTTTTTCTAAAAAAAATAGTAACTTTCCCTAATATTAAAATATAAAAATTTGAATATTGTTGTCAATGTGATTCGAACAACAGACCTTATACTAATAATAATGTAGTTTTATCCAAAAAAAGGTGGAATTCCATATAATAATATAAAAATTGAATTATTGTTGTCAATGAGATTCGAATCGCAGACCTGGTGCTAAAAGCGACGCATAAGTAGAAGCTCTATAATAATGACACGTAGTTTTTTTCCTTAAGAATGCACGAGATAATGTCGTAATGTATATAAGAGAGATAGAGATGAGTAAAAATAAAATTTCTAGTATAAATTATATAGAAAAAAAATAGACTCTTATATTAATATAAGTAGAAATATTGGTATCCATAACAGTTACTAAAAATAAGTCTACGTATGACTAAATACACTTTTAGGCAAATATAATCCAATATTGTCCAATAATTGCTCTTGAGATTTGTTGATTTTCATGGCATATAGGAAATTACCTTCTAGTAAGCTTGAATGACCACGGGGACTGTGAAGGAGTAATATCCATTCTATGTATATAATACCTCAAATGTTCTTTCCAGAGATAATTTTTGCCTCAATCACATGGGTTTGCCAATCTTGTAACTATGAGTCTTGTTCCATTGAAAAGTCATTCTCATTAACATATTAGTTAATGCAGAAGAAAAAATTAAAGTTGAATTATACTAATCAGTGTAAAAAAAATATAGAATTAAAGAAACATAAATTAGATTAAAAAAATAAAATTAAAGAAACCAAAATTAGATAAAAAAAACATAATTAAAAAATCAAAAAAGGAAAATTAGATTAAAAAAAGAATTAAAGATAAAAAAAGAATTAAAAAACAAATATTAGATAATAAATAGAAATAAAGAAAAGAAAATTAGATTAAAAGACAAAATTAAAGAAACAGAAATTAGATTAAAATAAACAGAATACACAAATTAGATTAAAAAAAAAAAACAGAATTAAAGAAACGAAAATTAAAGTCTTTACCTTCAAATCCATAACAACAATCTTCAATATGTTTAGTTCCCTTGGATAGGTTGACAAGAGGCCAAACATCAACAATAGACACTTGAAGTCTCCATGTTTCCTTATAATCAATATCGGAAATCAAATCAAAATTATCAACTAAAAATACAAATTAACAATCAATATCGGAAAATTATTATTAGAATTATAAAAAAGCATAAATAATTGCAAAGAACCATAAATAATTTGACCTTTAGAATTATAAAATAAAATAAAATTATAAAAGAATAAAATAAAATAATTTGACATTTGAAATATTTAGGTTGCTTAAATAGACTATTGACTTGATCGTATTAATTTGTTGGTTGCTATTTTTAAGCTTCTATTGAATTTATCTTATATTGAATTGATCTTATATTTGTTCAAATTTTTTTCTATTTTTTTTACGGGAATTTGTTTTTTCTTTCTACTTTTTAACCATGTGATATTATATTTGTTGTACATATATCCAACAATAGGAAATATTAAGGTTGTATACTATGAAGCACGGACTCTGATACGGACACCGCGACACGACACGACACGGACACTTTGACACCACTAATGTAAAAATTATACGACACCGACACCGCTACATATTTATAAAACATATAAGTTTAGAAATAAAAATACATGCATATGAATCTAAGTAGAACAAATTTTTCAATAAAAAAAGTTTTAAAAGAATATATGATAGTACATTTGACATTTACTCATCCAACTACTATCGAAAAACTAAAAATAATGTAATCAAAATGTAATATCTTTAATCCTTCATTGATCAATATTATTATTTCGACACATCTTTAATCGTTGTATATATTTCTGAGAAAATTAGAAGCAAATAACAAAAATAAAATTTGGACACTTACCCCGACACGTTTATACGAGTGTCTTATAGGTGTCGGACACCGATTTAAGGAGTGTCGGAATAAAGGAAAAATTATTTTTTTGGACACCTCTCCGACACGTGTCGGACACCGCGACACGTCTAATCATAGAAGTGTCGGTGCTTCATAGGTTGTATATATCCAATAGGAAGACCCTTTTTATGTTGTTACAGATTAATACTTCATGTATATCCTTTCTTTTTGTTTTTTTTGAAAAAGAAATCCTTTCTTTTTGTTACAAATGAATTTAGTTGAGACGATCCATTTTTTTGGGTTAAAGATCTTTTTCTTGAAGTTTTTTTTAATAATGAGTATTTTTTTTTTTTAATAATGAGTCAAAGAAGATCTAATTGAATGCCACATAAGCAAGTTTTTTAATTAAATGACACGTAAGCAAAATCTATTGAGAATGCACGAGAAGGCTCCGTGGGAATCTCGCTATGTATATAATAAAGATAAAGATATATAAACAACACTTAAATTTTCTATATTATTTACAAATGAAGCTAGGCGTCGAGTTGCCTGGTCATATGAATTCTAGCCATCCACCAGGCGAGGCGTTCTGGTGTGTGGTAGCTTGGATGTTAGGCAGTGACGGAGTCATAAAATTTTTAAAGTCTAGAAATTTTTTTAATTTTAAACAAAAATTTCAATTTTGCATTGAAAAATCTTAGATTCAAACAAAATATCTCAATTTTACCCTAAATTAATTCCTAAATATTTTAGTTTTGTCTTAAACTAACATATAAAATACTAAAATTTTTCGACCGAGCTCGGGCAAGTGTCAGGGCATACTGGACCTTGTCTCCGCCGCTTATGCTAGGAGGCCTAATCTGATACAAGACATGATGTCCTTTCTTCTACACATGAGCGTGAGGTGTCCAGGGGTTATATACAATTAGGAGTGGGTGTGGTTTGGTTTAAAACCAAAACTCATGAAAACTGAGCTGAACTGCTTTTACAATTCAGAAAACCAAAACTGAACCGTTATTCGAAACATAAACTGAATCAAACGGTTCAGTTAATTGGTTTGGTTAATCAGTTAACCATAATTGGTTTTTTTTTTTTTTTACTTTTTATTTTACAATTTTTATTTTTTACAAACTTAACTAGTTCATTATAAAACTACACCGAATGCAATGCCTTGATTTCTGAGCCATATATTTAAACCATTTTGTATGATTTAGAAGGGTTGAGAACATAGTGCATATTTTTCTACAATGTACTCCTATAAGAACTAATTTTTTGTTCTATAGAATAGTTATTATAAATTGTAGAAAAATATGCACTATAATATATATATATATATATATATATATATATATATATATATATATATATATATATATATATAAGTTGATAATAAATAAATTAATATCTTTAAAAATTGAAAAGAAGTATTAGGAAAAAAAAAAATTCAAAACGGTTTTATATTTATAGACAGATGTAGTAATAATTAATGATAAATTTCAAAGTAATTTTCACCTTATTTTAATAACCATAACTTTATCCTAAGTCAACTTCCTTGCAAATTTAAAGAAAACTAAAATCTATCTGTCTGTCTATCTATCTATCTATCTATATACTATATGTAAAGCAAACTTTGATTTGCTTATGTGTCAGCCTAATAGAGCTTCTCTCATCTTTCCTTTTTTCTAAGCAGTTGGTGCTTATGTGGCATTTTCATCTTTAAAATAACAAAATCTTTTAATTGCTTATGTGTCATCTATAATTAACTAGCACTATTATAAAAAAATGTTATGAAAAGTGAAGGATCATCCATTTTAATGTTGTTTTTATGTGTACAATTTTTTGAGTTTTTTGCATTCTTTTGATTTCCTTCACATATTAATTAATTGAATTGAATAATTAACTAGCACTATTATAAAAAAAATGTTATGAAAGGTGAAAAATCACTCATTTTAATGTTGTTTTTTGTGTACTTATTTTTTGTTTTAAACTTTTCATTCTTCTTAACCTTTCAATCCCACTATAAAAAAAAATGTTGTGAAGTAACTATTATATATATGTCATTATGTATAATCCCTCCTCATACATGAGCATGTAAAATTTCTATTTTTTTTTTTTGAACTGCAAATTTTATTAAGGCACATGGTAGTACAAGGTGTACATTCAATGCCACAAGAGTGTTACAAATTACAGTAGCAAGGCGCAGGAAGCAGCCAACTAAAGCAAAAAACTAATAATAACAATAAAGGCAGCAGCTAGTAATAACAACACAGACAAGCAAAATGACAGCAGCCCCCCATAAAACAAACAACCCATCCACGCTAGAAGGGAAGCAAAGACACCCAGCAAAACCAAAACGCATCCGCCAAAACACAACAAACTCATCATCTCATCATGCAATCACCTGGGTCCCACACCCATTCATAAAGGAGGAATGGAGTTTTTGAGGTATTATGCAAAAACCACTGCCATGAGTAACGTTGGACAAGATCCAAAACAGCCGAACCATCAAACATCACATTATTAAAAACTCAGTCATTCCTAGCTTTCCAAACCGCCCAAATAAATGCCAACCACACCACCGAAATCCCTTTCCTTCGTTTCTTATTCGACCCGCAACCAATTAACAACGCGTATGAAACCTCTAAAGATGGAGGGAGAGCCGAAGAAACTCCAAACCATCTAAGAATGGCATACCAAGTCCCAACCACAAACCTACAATTCAAGAAGAGTTGTCGAGATGTTTCGACCTCACTATTACATAGAGGGCAAAGGGAAGCTTCAACCGTAATTATACCTCGTCGACGGAGATTATCTCGAGTAGGCACTCTATCTAATAACACTTGCCAAGACAATGCACTAACCTTACTAGGCACACCGCTTTTCCAAATAAATTTGAAAGCGAACGATTGCAAAGAACTTCTAGGTACCCCTTCCGATAAGGTTTGGTCAAGATAAACATATGTAGATTTCACCGAAAACCCATCCGTCAAACCCGGCATCCAAACCCACCTATCTCCCTCCATGGTAATGGTCACTTGAGCAAGAACATCCATCAACTCAATAAGAAGTGCCTCCTCCCACACAAAGAAATTTCGACGCCATTCTAAAACCCATCTCCAAGCACCATTCTCCCATCTCCCAACCTCACACAATAAACAATCTTGTTGAGTCGAAACACCAAAAAGCCGGGGAAATCTAGATTTTAGAGGAACATTCCCTAGCCAAATATCCCTCCAAAACCCGGTCGTATCTCCTTTCCCCACTTTTTTAAAGCCGCTTGTGAGAACCACCCGGCGCCTTTATCAATTCTACAAATATCTTTCCACCAAACCGACACATTACCCCTAAACATATCCTCGTTCAATCTTGAATTTCCAACCACCTTTTCCCCATATTTTGCAATAACAACCTTTTTCCACAAATCCTCATCATTTGTTAGAAGCTTCCACCTCCATTTGGCAAGGAGACTACAATTCATCAATCTAAGATCTTTAATGCCCATTTAACCCAACACACTTTATTCCTACAAGTAAGACCGCCCCAAAAGAAATTGCGTTGGATTTTAACCATCTCTCGCCAAACTTTCACCGGCATTTTTAAGTAAGAGAGATAGAAAATTGGAAGGGCGTTCAACACCGCATTAATGAGCACTATCCGACCACCAAGACTAACATATTTGTTTTTCCACGAGCCTAGCCTCACTTTAATAGCATCCAACATAGGTTTCCATGTAGAGTAAAGGCGAGGATTTGCTCCCACCGGTAAGCCTAAATACTTAAACGGCAATTGTCCAAGACGGCAATTCAAGAAATCGGAGGCCATAAGAAGGAATTCATGAGACACATTAACACCAAACAAACAACTTTTCCAAAAATTTACTTTCAAACCGGACGCCATTTCGAAGCCTCTTAGAACCGCTTTCATAGCCCAAAGATTATCAATCGAAGCCTCACCAATGCACAAAGTATCATCCGCGTATTGTAACATCGAGACCGGTAGGGCACCTTCTCCCACTTTAAAAGGTTGAAACCGACCACGCTCCACCGCCCTCCTCATTAAGGAACCCAAACCCTCGGCCACAATTAAAAAGAGTAAGGGCGCTAATGGGTCACCTTGCTTTAGCCCCCTCTTGATACTAATTTCCTCCGTAGCGCTCCCGTTAACAAGCACCGACATGTTTCCGATACAAATACAAGCCTTCATCCACTCACACCACTTGTCCCCAAAACCAAACCTCCGTAGCATGTATTCTAAAAAACCCCAATCCACCGAATCATAAGCCTTCTCAAAGTCAACTTTAAGGATCAAACATTCTTTGCCCGATTTCTTCGCAAAATCAATAACCTCATTAACCACAACAACACCATCCACAAGTTGTCGACCTTTAATAAAGGCCGATTGAGAAGTAGGAATTAACTCACCGATTACCTTAGCAAGACGAGCCGCCAAGACTTTTGAAATTAATTTATAAAGACAACCAATAAGCGAGATCGGACGGAAGTCCCCAAGAGATTGCGGTGACGATACTTTGGGAATGAGAGTGAGGAAATAAGAGCACATGCTTTTGGGAATGCAAGCATTGTCGTGGAATTGATCGAACATAATGCGAATATCAATTTTCAACAAGTCCCAAAATTCTTTAAGGAAAGCGAAATTGAAGCCGTCCAGTCCCGGGCTCTTGGACCCATCGCTATTCATTACCACCTCCGTGATTTCTTCTAGAGTAAAATTAGCCTTCAACATCTCCACATTTCCAACCGACACTTGAGGGAAATCAATCCCATCTAGAGTAGGTTGATGCCAATCATCATTACCGAAGTGATCTTTGAAATAAGAAACCACCTCGTCCCTTATAAGGGATGGTCCTTCAATTCGGCCCCTAGGAGTTATCAAAGTCTTCAAAGAATTCCTACTCTTTCTTGCTTTAATACAATTGTGAAAGAAGCGAGAGTTCGAGTCACCTTCCTTTAGCCACTTTGATCGGGACCTTTGGAAAGTCAATGCCTCAACATTTTTAAGCAACTTCCAAAGCTCATCAAACATCTTTCTCTCCACCACCTCCCTCTCTTCCAACCCCAAAGACTCACTTTTTAAATCAAGCTCCAAAATCCCTTTTATGAGATGCATCTTCTTAGCCCGGACCTCATCAAATGTCTCCTTGTTCCACTCTTTAATGACACTTTTGAGATTCTTAAGCTTTTCTTTGAGGATAAAACTCATCCAACCATCCACATTACCCACATTCCAAGCGTTGCGGATAACATCTTTGAACTCTTTATGCTTAAGCCAATAATTATTAAATCGGAAAGGCTTTGGCCCCCAATCCTCGGAATTATAACGGAGGACAAGTGGACAATGATCCGCAACATCACGATCCAACACAACAACCAAAGGATCTCCCCAAAAATCATACCAATCGGAGGAGATAAGCATTCTATCCAACCTACTCATTGAAATACCGTTGGGATGAAACCAAGTGAACCTTCGGCCTACCAAAGGTAAATCTTCTAATTCCAACCCTTCTAAAAAATCTTCAAACTCATCCATTTCCCCACTTCTATTAGCTAAAGAGGAGTGGCGCACCCCCTTTCTTTCGGTAACGTCACGAACCGAATTAAAGTCACCAACTACACACCATAGTCCATCGCCGAACCCTCTTTTAGACATCAACAAGTCGTGCCATAGTCTTCTTTAATCACGAATATGACATTTAGCATAAACATTGACAAAAAAGCATCTCCTATTCTCCACAAGTAAATCTAAACAAACACCCACAAAACCTTCGCCGGTAAAAGTAAAAACTAAGGACATTTTTACCTTATTCCAAATCGAAAGTATTCCTCCACTATTGCCAATTGCCGGAAGAAAACTCCAGCCAAAATCATCATCACCCCATAGAGCCGAAACAAATGACTCAGGTACCATTTGTAGTTTTGTCTCTTGTATTGCCAACGGGTCGACCTTCTCCCTTCTAACCACCTCCCGAATTTTCTTGCGCTTCACCCTACTCCCAAGCCCTCTAACATTAAAGGAGCACACTATCATTGATGAACATCACTTTGCACCCAATCATTCTTCAATTGTTTATCCCTCCTTTCATATCTAATGCTTCTATCCACATCCTCATCTCCTACTCCCTTAAAATTCAAGCCACATCTTCTTGTATATCTATTATATGGTGTGCATCTCCTATTTCCTTTTCAACAAAAACCCCACAATTTTGTACTGTAGCAAAGTCAGGAACTGGGTCACCTAGGAGATTCCCAAGCCCTGACGCACCGCTTCCCCCAACTCCAGGTAGAGAGCATGGAACCATCGTATCAATAGGGGCCGCGTCGTCGCAGCTGGATTGAGAAAGGACAACCTCCAGACCGATACCCTCCGAGTTAGCAAACGTCGTGAAATTACCAGAATTTTGAGATGATGACAGAGCCAGATCCTGTGAGGCAGATGAATTCTTGCCTTTTGTCCCTTTCTTTCTGCAGTTGTGGAATCTGTGGGATTTGTTACCAGGTAGGTAGGGATGGGGTCGCTTTGATGTTTTCTTAACTCTCATACCCTTGTTGCAACGGTCTGATGAAGGTAGAGGAAGAAAACTTGGAGGCAAGCTTCCTCCTGCCACGTGGCTTGAAACTGGCGTGATTGCATTAGTTGGATCAGACAAACCCGGGTCGGTGGCAACACAACCCATGTTCTTTTGACCCGCTCCAACTTTCTCCGCCTCCAAGTGTAGATCGCCCAATTTGGTTCTCAAAATTTTGGGCTTTGAGAGAAAAGGCCCAAAACTTACAACCTGTTTGAGACCAGATGGCCCCACATCCTGAGTTCCACAATCCTCCTGGGCGCGTGACCTAGTACTCACAGTAGTACTCATCACAAAGCCTCCCTGAAGAGACAGGTCATCCTTCCTTGTTGTTGTCGAATCAGACACAACTATCAAAGCCTTACAACAATTGGTCTCTTCACCCACTTGAATTTCAAAATCGTTGACCCCTAAAGGCTCCATCTCCAAGATATTTCCCGAAAAAGTGGGAACAATAGTCGCATTAGCCAACTGGTGAGCTGCTTCCCTCCTACCTCCTGTCACCTTTCCACTTCTACCTTTCTGCACAACGGCTTGCAGCAGACCTTGTCCACTCTCTGACCAGTCACTGTCATCCCCTTTGTCCGAAGCCTCCTCATCCACCGCCACAAGAGAGCCTCTGTCGCCGGAACCATGATCGGAGTGATCTTCGAAAAACTTCTCACACCCCCCGCAGCATCTCTTCTCATCTATCGTCGCTCCTCCCACATCTTCCATAACCCGGATAAGAAAAGGTTTACCCAGCACCGAAACAGACACGGTTGAATCAATCATCTTCAAAGAATCGGTTGTAATGCTTATTTTGGCAACATCCCCTCTGGCAAAGTTTTTAGTTTGAGAATCAATGCCAATGAAAGTACCAAACTTGAAGCCCACAGATCTAAATAGAGCTTCCCCCCAAGCATGTAAGGGAATACCAAAACAATTAAGCCACACTACTCTCTGATTCGAAACCCAGTTGGGTGACCAAGCCTCAAACTTCTCGAACCAGGTGCACCACCACCCCACACTGTTGACGATATCCTTCACTTCCCCTTCCACATCACTGCATATCAAAACCTTCAAGTGACCAAGAGGTTTGATTCTGATATTCTGGTACCCATCCATAACAAAGTTGCGTTGAATCGTTTGGTGATCCTTAAATTCCGTCAGGACCCCTACAAAAGATCCTTTAAGCTTTGCTAGGGTATCAGTTTCCACTTCCACCTCCCAAGTTACTTCTCCACGAACGCCTTCCTCCGGTTCCTTGCCTTTTTGACTTGGCAACAAGCGAACCTCCAAAGCTTCTCTGAACGATTTCCCTTCCTTGACCACTGCCTCCCCTCCTTTTGAAGTGTTTGCAATCTCCTTCCCAGCTTTCACCCCGTCCTCCAAAGCTTCTTTTGGTGAAGATCCTTTTAAGAAACGTGCCAGATTGACACGCAACTTATATGTATCTATCCAGATATCGGACAAAAGCTCCAAGTGTTCATGAGGATCTTTCACGTCGCGGTATTTGACAAATCCGAACCTCCGCCCCTGTTTGTCAAGTTTGTCGGGGATATACACCTCGCCAACTCGACCAAAACGCCCAAACTTATGCCAAAGATCAGCTGCTGTAATGTCGGCCGGAAAATTGGTGAAGAAGAATGACGTTGCCACCTTGTCTAGTCTGTGAACATACCCCTTCCGATTGACTCCTCCTTTTCTCCCACCTTTCTCCACCCACTCTCTCTCATCTTTCTCTCTCATCTGGTTACGAAGTAGCTATGAAATATGTAAAATTTCTATTTGAAACTTGATTTTGGATCATCATCGTTTTACTCAAACAACTATCTAATTGGTGCTCTTAAAATTTTGTATTTGCTTTCCTTATAACATTGAAGCTCAAGCCAGTCTATATATTTAGATTAACCAAATCTCTTTTATTTATTGTTTGTTTGTTAGAATTTTAAGATTTCTTTCTTATTTTATTTCATAATATTGTGGATATTACTATCATGTGAATGAGGTAAAGAGAATAAAGAAGACTTCTATTGTTTTTCATTTCATTCTTATTTTGTAATCTCTAATGGGTGTCCTTTTTTTAACATTGTCTCTATATTGTTTTGATTTTAAAGTCAATTATTTTCATTGATTTAGTCATTTGATGGAATGTTATATTTATCGTCTAATATTTTGCTATCTTTAGAATTGCTACACTAAAATTATATTTATATTATATTTTTCTCACATTCTTTTTCTTTCCGTTTAATGTCTATGATGATAGGTATCACTCGCGTAAAACAAAAGGTATATATGTCACTTCGTACATTGTATATATGCTAAAACTTCTAACTTCGTGTTCTAAATTTTTCATTCATAATAATTATGGATTATGTCTTTTAATAACTATAAATTATGTCTTCTAAAAATGAATTATGTTTGCGGTAAAAATCAACATGCTAAAACTTCTAACTTATTGTTTGCACTTATAAAATTGTTTGTTCTATTATTTTTCTTTATCTACTAATATTTGTTATCCAACAAGAGTTTCTTTGCAATGTTCTTAAGCAACAATGGAGGAGTAATGGTAGAAGGTTGTGCATGGAAGCAAGATTGTAGTAATTAATTCCATACTTCTTACTGAAACTTGGAATCAAAGAGATTATATATTATGTAGGTATACATACATTTTGGGATGGTTTTGATGTTTATGATGTAAATTATAACTATCACCGATGACACCAAACATTATTCACTTCTTTTATCTTATAAAAGAAAGCTTGAGTTGCTCCTATACCTTCATTGTGACGACGTGACACTAAAAAAAGTTTCCAATCATCTCTTTTAATTAAATCATTTTAAGGAGTTATCTTGCACTATGTCAAATTAAATTATTTTATTTAGTGGTATAACTTCTTAGAAATTGTGGTCACCAAATCCATAAATAATTATTTTTAAAAACAAGAGAATGCTACAATATTTTTTTTTTTTTTTGACAAAAGAATGCTACAATATTGAAAGGTTGAAATCAAGCAATGATACATATTTTTTTAATCAAAATTAATAGGTGATAATAAAGAGAAAATGTAAATAATTATGTATAAAATAAAAAGATGTGTACTCCTTCATCTTTACTATCATTCATGAAAATGAAAGTGGCGAAACAAATTTTAACTAATAAATTGGTCGGTTGCATAGTACAAAAATAATAATTATATAGAAAATAAAAAAAAGTTGTGTTCTCCTTCATCTTGTTATTAATAATTTTTTTAAAAAGTTTACAAAAGAATTTGCAAACTCCACTAAAACACTGTCATCACTTTTAATAAATAATTAAATATAAAAGAAAAAGTAATGCATTATATAACGTAATATCAATTTAGTATTTATTAACTTCTTAAAGAGAATAAATCAAGAATAAAAAGATTAATTACTATGGATCAAGTACCTTAATAATATTTTATGATATATGTTTATTTTGAGAATTGTCTTTTGTAAATAGAGTTATTTGTCTGTATTTCTAAGTAATGAGATTTTTTTTTGGTTTAGAAGGGAAAACAAAGTTTGACACATATTTTAATTCTTTTAGTTTTAAACCTAAATTGGGTGTAGTTAAATAAAAAATTGCAATAGTGTGGTTTGTATTAAGGTTGCATTTTAATAATCAATTGTATAAAAGTTGTTAAATTTTTAATTATTGAAGTCAAACTCAATAATTAGTATCAAAATAATAAATGGAAAAATAAAATGATAAATAAAATATTATATAATGATAATATTTCAAATTTAGTCATAAAATATAATTATTAGAGAATATTAAAAGAAGAAAATATAGAGGCAATATGAATCATAATTACATGGTATACTACCTTATGATTTTGATATTAAATTATTATTAAAGATGGATATTTAAAAAATAACACACAAACCTTTGCAATACTATTTTTTTACTATTCCTTAACTCTTATTCTTTAATTATGATTATTCACTCACTCATTGTATATTGATGCAAAGTTTTAATTTGCAAGTTGGATAGTTACAATTTTAATTAATTTCTATTGTCCAATTATTATATTTTTTTTTACAATAATTATTATATTTTGAGAGAGGATCCTCTCAATTGTAAAAAACAATTGAGGGAATAATGTGAAATGATAAACCTTTAAGATTATAGATGGAGGGTAGAATTGAAATTTGCAAAAAAGGGAAAAAGTTAATTAATGGTTAAGATGTAAAAATTGAGGAAAATTGAGAGAAAAGAAATTGAGAGGACCCATTCTCTTATATTTTATATAAAAATAACTTTATCATACCAATCTTTGAACTACTTTTTTTCTTTCTTTCTATCTTTAACTGTTGTATGTATAAATATATAATTTTATTTACAACTACTACATGTCGATAGTAAACATTTTGGATTTTGATCTTTGTCACTTTCTTCAAACAACTTTTGAGTGATACCTTTTCAATATCATATGGTAGTTTTTTCCTCTCTTTCTTGCATGTCTTATGTCTTGACTCTTCTTTGGTTACTATGACATGATCGATCGGAACTCAAGTTACTCTATTATATAAATTGGGCAAACATAATTAGTCATACCTTTTTAGTTGCTATAACAAAACCGTTGTTATGCTACTTTTCTAACTTTCTTATTTTCTTTAATCTTTAATATTGATATGATCATTTTCGTGTCAATTAGGAGAAGAGGATAAATGAGGTTTCTATTTTCACTTTTGATGCATCCTTGATATATTCAAGAAGTCTATGAAAAATGGTGTATATAGATTGTGTGAATATATATCTTTAACGCTAATATTTTCCAACTTTCTTTCTTATTTTGTTTACTTCTTAATGTAGATATGACGTTTTTCACATGGATAATTATTCTTTTAAAGACAATTATTATATTATTTTTTTACAATGATTTTTGGCTTTTATAAAAACTTTGACTATTTTTTCGCTCATTCTTAATTGATTTGTTACAATGAAAATATATTTTATACACCGAATTATTTGAGAATTTTGGAGTATTGTCTTTTTTCTTTTAACATAGAGAATGCAATTTTTTTAAAAAAAAATTCTGCACACAAATTTAATTTAATAATTAATTATATTATGTTTTAGATAATTTTTATATGTTTTTACTTATATTTCAAATAAAATTGTGTGTATTAAATAAAAATTTACAAAGGTTGTTATATCAAATTTATAAATGGTTTTTATCAGTCTCTAAATTTGATAAAATCAATTAACAAAAATGTATTGTACAAAAAACAAAATTATATAAGTATATTTTAATAAAACCCGTGCAAATAATAAGTATCTACCATGTTTAAATTATAATTTTCAATAGAGTATTTATTAAGTTTTTTTTAAAAAAACATTTATTATCAAACCCGTGCAATAATGATTAAATTGTTATTTGATTTAATTTATTCTCTTAACTAAAATAATTTAGTTGACTCAAATTAGAATCAAATTTGTTAATATTTATTTATTATCGGCAATTTTTTTTTCATTCTAAAAACTAATAAAATATTAAAATCTAACATACAAAAATTTAAAGAGATGTAAGTCAAACTAAAAAAAATCAACAAAAGATTTTTTTTTGTTATAATTCACTATTTTATTGCATTTCTATTTACAAGTCAACGACCCGTTATTTCTGTCAAAAACATTTTTTGTCTGGCTCTGTATTATACATTCACTTAACGAGATAAAATTTTTTAAAAGTTATTATTTTAAAACTCAAAGAATAGTTCAACTTATTCTTGATAATAATCATTTTGTAAATCTATTGCAATTTTATTGATTTCATATGCTATTCAGATAACATTTAAGTCTTAAAAAAATAAGGTTAAGCACAACTTTAAACTATAATTCAAGATTTTTTTTTTTGACGCAATTATAATTCAAGATTTAAGAACCAAAAAATAATTATTTATTAATGTGGATATTAAATTTTAAAAAATTGAATATTATATTATTTTCTTGAATAAATAAATTATAAAATAAAAAAAAATTTAATCAAACCCGTGCAACGCACGGGTTTAATACCTAGTGTATTATGGATCTGACCTAACTTCTTTGATATTGGATCCAAATACACTCAGATTTTCCTTTATATTAATATCAAAATGACCAAATCTTTATTTGTTCTCCCAATTAACAATATTGGTGAGCAATGTTAAAAATTTACAGGATGAGAGTTTTAAACGTATTTCCAAAAAATTATACAAAAGATATGGAATCTAATAAAATATAAAAATTATTAAAACTTAAAACTAAAACCAATAGGATTATTATTACAAAATATAAAAAAATTAAAATAATGAAATGAAATAGACATGTTGAGGAAATTTATACTGTGTAGTCTTTTTTCAAAAGAAGTTGTGAAGATTAAATTGATCATTAATTTATGTTGTGCCTCACATGATTATTTTACGCTTCTATTAAAAAGATTATTTTACATATGATAGTGGATTCTTATAATTTATTAATTGATTGCGTAAAAAAAATTTATTATTTGATCTGATTTGTAAAATAGTACTACACAAAAGTCTCAACCCAAATTATAGATCTTAGTCAAGATGATGAGATTATCACATATATCTAATTCGAAAAAATTAATGAACAAAAGCTATAGCTTAAGGACAAATATTAGGGTTGACATTGACTTAATTACGTGGGGTTTCAATTTGTTTCTTCCGAAAAAGAAAAGCTCTACATTTAATTAGTATTTGACATTAAACACAAGTATATTGTGTAGTAGTTGAAAACTAACATCTACAATACAATTGCTAGTATATTACTATTTGATTACCTAAAGCCACACTATATTAAGTGTTGAGTATTATCTCTCTCTCAGCTAAATAAGGAGCAGTTTTGGGGAACAAAACAAAAGACATATATACGAATTTGGTCCATGCTACAGTTATGTTTGGTCAAATACTAGTTTTAGATACATTGTGTTGTAAGTTGTTGAGTTTTCAGTTTCACTAACTTGCGTGATATATGCACGAGGAAATGGATTAGATGCACTAATTTTTTATGTGCAATCCTGAAGTCATGTAATTTGTGACCTTTCGATCTAAAAATATTTATTTATTTTATTTAATAGTTCAAAAATATTGTGCTTAATTAAATCAATTAAGACAATATTCAAGTGGTTAACGAGTCTCTCTTATGATGAAATATTTGAGTAAATTTGAGTTCGATTTTTATTAGGAATAATTTTTTTTTCAAACTTTATTTATCTCTCGGTTAAACTCGAATTACCTCTGACTTATTTCTCTAAAAATAAGAGAGTTGTTATCAGGGACGGATCCAGACATAAAATTTTGGTGTGGCCAAAATTTTAAAAAAATAATTAACTAAATTATTCTGAAAATAAAATATAATATTATTAAATGTAATAATATTTACATTGAAAATCATCCAGTATCCATTATTTGAAAATGAGCTAAAATAATATCGTTGTCAATTGTTCCAAAAACATATCTTTCTATATCAGTTTTAAGACGGTTTTTTAACAACTGGTCACTTATTTTGTTACATATAGCAGACTCTTCACTAAATTTGTAGCAGAAAAAACACATCCACACACTTGCAGTTGCTATCGGCAAGATTAAAATCAACTTCAAGACTAAGGTATCGTTTGACCTAACTTTTTTAGATCTTAGAAGCTATATAAAAGTTAAAAATTGTTTGATAAACTTTTTATTTAAGAAACTAAATTAGTCCCTTAAGGAGGAGCATACTCTAAGGACCAACCCAAGTGGGTTAGTAATTTGGTAATTGTTATATTTTTTTAACTTCAAAAGCCTTTTATCTATTTATTTTACTCATAAAAATTAAGCAACAAATTTATTTGGCCTAACATCACATTTTATTGAGTAAAAAAGTTTGAAATAAGTTAGAGCAAATGGTACCTAAATATATATATATATCTCTATTATAAAAAAAAATCTTAAAAATCTAGTGTGGCCAAGGCCACACTTGGCCTACGCGGTTGTTATCTAAACAAAAAAGTCATATACTCAAAACTGTTTAATCTTAATCGGACAATCATCTGTACCCAATTGCAGTCCATACACACGCTTATTACTGGGTGCAATTTGGCCACTTATTTTATTAAAAATCAAAATGTTGTTTCAAAATGATTAAAATGCTAGTACTACATTATTAATTATTAGTAGCTCGAACTTGAATATATGCTTATCATATTCAATGGTTATGCCAATTGAGTTATGCTCATAGTCACGAAGACGTTTTTCTTTCTAATAATACATTACTACTAATTATTGACAAATACTTTAATACACATCTTATTTGGACATATATCTATATATTGTTGAGGTAGATAGGTCCACAAATATTATTTAATATAAAAATTATTTATAAACTTATCACAATCATTCACCTATCAAATATACTAATACATATGTAAATAAAATGTGTACTAAAAAATTCACCTTACATAATATTACCACCTAATATTGGTTCTGTTTATATACCGTGGTAGTAGTGCTAAGATGTCTATATTGAGAAATATATTACTCTATTATTTGGACCATCAAATGGTCCTCAAGTTTATCATGAAGAACACCTTTTTGAATTATTAAAATTGTGCACCACGTCTATAATTCATGAAAGAAAATTGTGTGGATCACATATGGAGTTAAATGAATGAAGTTTCAAAGAATGAAAATGAGATAAGACAGAGTACTCTCGCAATAATAAGCTTTTACTAATAAATGTAAACACTTCGGTACATATTTTATTTGAATATGTAATATGATATATCACTGATATCAGTTTTTATAAATACAAAAACTATAACAAATACTATTTATGATACCGTAGAGCAAACTCAACCAACATATCAAAACTCATTATGTTGTGCATAAAGATTCGATCAATTATGCGTGTGAAATTATACGGTGTAGGTTAAATGAGACGGGTCAACTTGCATAATCTCAGTCTTATAGAATTGATCAATAGATAAAAATATTTTTTGAAAGAAAATTGTTTTGTGAGTTGATTTACTATCATTAATGAATTTTGGCCAATTATATATTTTCACTTTATTGACTTGTTTTATTTTTCAAAATCGTTCACAAATGAGTATATATTTCTTCAACCACAATTTGGAAACCATAGGATTAATTTCAACCATATGATCAAATTTTTATTGAAGAAAAAAGACCATCAACATCACAATCTCCATTATGGTCAATATAGTATCATCATACTCACAAAACTTTATACACAAGGAACAAAATTGTCCACACGGCATGTACCACATTTCTTCATATACTATTATATTTTATTCCATAAAGTAAGACAAATAGAAAACAAACCCAAGACAATTAATAGATTAATCATAGGAACATATACTAATTATATTTATTATATTATATTATATTAAAAATAAAGAAAGAGAATTAGAATTGGATTCAAAATTCTCTCATTTGTCAAATCAACCCCTTGTAATGTCAACCAAATTCTAGTCCTTACCCTTCTAACCATTCCATATATAAATATTATCCCATATGAGCTCATAAACATATTTGAGTTTTTGAGTGTGATATCATTGTTACCTCAAAGAACAAAAGATCTATTAAGACATAAACAAATCTTTGACATGGCAGAGGAGTTTCAAGCTGGAATTTGTGGTGAAACATGGTGGAATATTAATAATTCAACAAGAAGTGTATTTCCTCTTATGATGAATTCATCATCAACATGTTCTTCTGTTGCAGCTAATGATGTAGGGAACTATAGTACTTGGCAGCAAAATGAACTTTTGGGTTTGAAAGAAACAAGGACTTGTTCTGTTGATGAAACTGATAATAACTTTGATTTTTCTGATTGTGCTTTGAGTTTTCTTGATACTCAAAAGCCACAACAGAGTGAATCATCAGCTAATATTGGAACTAATAGCATGTTGATTGATTCCACTTTACAAATTATGGGTTTTGATCTCTCATCTCCAACTTCATCCAATTGGAATCACTCCCTATTGTAAGTTCAAAAGTTCTTATAATTTCGAAGAAAATTTGTTTTTTCTTTTCTTTTTTGTTTAAATTTTCTAAAGCTAGCACCGATGCTTCTGATGGAAGACGTCTGGAGTCCGACATGTTTTAGTCTGATACATATGATTGCATTTAAATTTGTAAATTTTTACAGATGTTTTACGGTGTCGTGTCTAATGTTCATGACAGAGTCTCCTACATAATTTTTCTCTTATTATATTTTCCTTATATGATGTAATTTCTTTTTTGTGTAGTAATTGTAATGGAAGGCAAGAGAGTAATTTTCACTCTGTGATTCAAGAAGAAACATGTTTAGATTCATCTAATGATTCACAAATCCAAGTTTCAACAGTTGATCATGCTTTCCTCAAGCCAATGGATCAAGAATTTTCCATAGATCAGCAGAGTCTGAATTCTTATGGTTACCCTTCAAATTTGATACAAAGTTTATTTGATGATACTGATCCTCAACCTCAACCACATAATAACTCACTTTTTACCAACCCTTCTATGTCCTATTCATCTTCCAATGAACTTTCACCAACATGGTCTAATATATGTTCCCTTATGAAACCTTCAAATCCAAAACAACATCAACTTAGTAGTGGATTGCAATTTTCCAATAATACCCCTTTTTGGAATGCTTCAGCTGAGGCTCTTAATGACATCAGAGCTGGAGTTTTGGCTTCATCACAACCACAATATCAATCTCCTAATTTTGATCAAGATAACAAATTCAATTCCTCAAATGCTCTATTAAACAAGGTATTTAATTATTTATTAGTTACCATCTAACCATGATCATATTATCATAGTTTTTTTTTTGACAAAATATTATCATAGTTAATAAAACATAATTCGACTATTCATGTTATGCCACGTGTCAACATTTTCATCTATCTTTTATTTTAGTAATAAAAAACACAATTTATTTATCCATCTTGCGTTAAGTAACGGCGTTTCTGTCTATATTTTTGTATAAATAAATATAACAAATCAATATATATAAAAACCTAATTTTCTCGCACGCGTGCTAAGCATTGGGTCCCATATGCTAGTTTATATGTGTAAATATAAAAAAAAATATATATATATATATATATATATATATACCGACCAGCTAAAAAACTAGGGTTTTTTCGGTTAAGGATATTAACATAAATATAAAATTTATCTAATTGCAGCTAAAGAGAGAAAAATCTCCTGAAACTAAAAACTCGTCTGAAGCTGCAGTTAAGAGGCCAAGAATTGAGACTCCATCACCATTACCAACTTTTAAGGTACACTTTACTATAAAATTATGTTTGTTATTAAGATTTTTATTAATCTTAATTATAATTACTATATAATTTGTAGATTTGATAAAGTTAATGATGTGTATGTATGGACATGCAGGTTAGGAAAGAGAAGTTAGGGGACCGTATCACTGCTCTTCAGCAATTGGTTTCACCTTTCGGAAAGGTGAATTTCTTTTCAGATGGCTTCTTTTTCACTTTTTCTTCTATCTAGCTCTACTTTGAAAGTGATATATACTTTTATTTATTAAGACATTGAAGGGTAATTAAGTTAATTATATACTCACTAATTACTTTGATCTTAATAGACCGACACAGCATCTGTTCTTCATGAAGCCATTGAGTACATCAAGTTCCTTCATGATCAAGTCAATGTATGTTTCCATTTTTCTTATAACTTCATTTGTTTTAGAGTTTATTGTTGTGCACTGTCAGCGTAAAGTTATTTTACACATGTATTCAATAATGTGATCATTAAAACACATTAATGATGTGTCAATATATTATTGGATGTATGTGTAAAATAATTATATATCGACAGTGTATTTTAATTAAGTTCTTTGTTTTATAAATAATTATTAATTCTTGTTTATATTATTAATTTCAGGTTTTGAGCACTCCATATATGAAAAATGGATCTCCCATTCAACACCAACAGGTACTATAAATACTATGCTATAGTAATTTATCTTCTATATATTTATTCTAAGAAAAATATTTTTCCCATCATATTTTGTACAATTTTGCATATAAAAGATCCTTACTTTTATATATATATATATATATATATATATATATAAACATATGTTCATGATATGCAAGATATGCAAATTTCTTTTCATTAAAAACGATGTTAATATTTATTTAATATTTTGATTTTTGAAATATTAAATTTTACATATTTTTGTATGAAGGGTTGTGATAATGTGAAGAACTCACAAGAGAAAAAACAAGATTTAAGAAGTCAAGGGCTTTGTTTGGTGCCGATTTCAAGCACATTTCCGATGACTAATGAGACTCCCGTTGATTTCTGGACGCCTACATTTGGAGGGCAACTCTTTGGCTGATAGGGAACTAATTGACGACAAATTAACTATATGTTTTGCGGGATTTGAATCTTCTACCGCTGCTACATGGTGCAATAGATCCATTTTCCATATTTAAATTTGTAAACTAAAAGGGAAGAACAAGACATGATTGGTAGGCAAAAAGAGAAAAGCATTAAGAAAAAAAAAGAAGGAAAAGGGAGGGAATGAAAATAAATAAAAAAGAAAATAAGTAACACTTCAAAGATGGCTTAGGCCAGGTGGGAGTGCATTATATATAAATTAGAGATTAGAGATAAGTTGTTTAAGATTATAATAGGTACAATTAGGTTATAGTAATCTAAAGTTGATGAGGGGCAGGAACAAGTGCTAAATTCAGCAGCATTTTACATTAGATTATAGTTTTCATTGTTCTTGTTTTATGGCTGAATTTAGCAGATGAGGCTAACCACCTAAAACGCCTTTTGTTCCTGCTAGCTAGTTCATGTATTTGAATAGTATATCTTTTTAATCACTATTATTAATTTAATTAAAGGGAATGCACCCACTTTAATTTAATTTTATTATTATTTTTATTTAGAGAAAATGAAAAATGTGCAAAATTATAAAGTGGATTATATATAGTAGTTTATTTGCTTGGAATGGGCTGGTTTGGGTGGCTTTTGCCACATTCATTTTAGAATTACTTCTTTTACTTCTCTCAAAGAATGTGTTTTTAAAATTAGGGCATGCGACAATAGCTTTTCTAGCACGTATCAAATAGTAGTTGTCTTTGGCTTTAATGAATCATAGCATGGATCTGGATTTAGTGTTGCAGAAAATTAATATGGTTTCACACTGTTTTCAATTTCAGACGTTCATTTCTGATCAGACGGTTAAAATTTAATAGAGAAAAAAAGCAACCAATGTAAAAATCTGATCCGTCAAATTGTGATCGGACGATTTGAATGTAGTACTGCGTCTTGCACGAAATTCAAATCTTCATTATATGTGTTTAAAGTTACATTCGTGTACATTTTTATCTCCCCCAATAGGATTATTTAGTGTATTAGTTGAACTGAAAATGCTGATATTGTTAGATTGAATATCTTCATTTAAATTTGAAATATTACAATGGTGTATAAGTTTTCGTGGTAGCAAAAATATAAGAAAGGCTCAAATATTACACCCCCGATATAATATTTAAGAAGTTGTATTGTTCAATATTTTTTTTTCTACTTGTATTGCAAAACTCAATTAATTGTCAAAACCATAATTTCTTTTACCTATTTTTTTAATTATATCAAACATATTATTTTATTTGAGATATTTTGGAGTTCGATTGAATACCAATAAATTTTTAAAAAATTAATTAAATGAGTCATGATGTGGCGACTATATGAATTCTCTAGTAGTTAATAGCGAATGTAAGTTTCTTGATAATCTTAAGGAAATAGTTGTTGGTTAGTTTTTTTTTTTTTTTTTTTTTTTTCCAGTTTTCACCACCAGTTGAATCTGGTTCGGGGGTCAATTTTGGCATCATGTGGTTCTAGTTCCCTCTTGATCGCAGTTGCAGGGGATCGAACCGTGGTTCTCTCTACTAAGTTCAGCGCCAATCACTACTGAACCAACTAACATTGATAGTTTTTTTTTCTTCCTTTCTTATATTTAACTTTGTTGAAATATATAAAGTTAGAAAACCTCAATTAATTATTTATGCATCAAGAATTAATTCCAACCGAAAGCTATTATTTGAAATTTGTAAATTTATTTACAATTGAGTTTTAATGTTTATCATTTTGCATTGAATTTTTTTTTAGCCTTAAAAATCAATTTTATAAAATCAACTTTTCTAAATATAAATTATTTTACTTTCAACTTTTATCACAATCAACTTACTTTTATCCACAAGCAAGCAACTTACATTCTTTTTATTTTTATTTTTATATCACATATAATTATACACATATAATGTCAATGTAGAATCATGAACCAACATTTATGCCTAGATAAGTAAAAAAAAATAATTACGCCAAAGAGTTAAGACCCCAAATCTTAATTAAAGCTTCCGAGAAGCCCAGAACGAATCTTATATTATATCTATAGATTTTTTTATTTTTTTTTATTAATCTTCTAGTCTTTCAAGGGATTGATAATCAAAAGTTTAGTCACGAAGTAAATAAAATTTACTTAACAAATTGTTTCTTCCATAAATTAAATTTGAATTCTCTCGAATAATTTATCTTTCTATATATTAAAAGAAGGATTTGGAAACTCTAATGCCATACATCAGCGATGATGTCATGCTGGCATCATGCACCCACTTGGCCAATAATTGATGAACACATACTCCATTGCTTCAATGGCACATGGTTCACTCATCAGATGCCACATGGAACTGGTTTGTTTTTCCACTTGCATGCCACCTTCCTTTGGACCAATGGGATGTGTTTGCACACCATCCCACGCCCTTTTTCTCTCTTCCTCTTTATTGTCTCCCGTTTCACTCACTCTCTCTCTCTCTCTCTCTCTCTCTCTCTCTCTCTCTCTCTCTCTCTCTCTCTCTCTCTCTCTCTCTCTCTCTCTCTCTCTCGGTCTCTCATCTTCCGTTTCTCTATCTCGGTCTCTTCCTCAAACCCTTTCTCACCGTTTCTCACCAAAACGACAGCAGCGACAGCCTCCTGCTCTTCTCCTTGCTTCACATCGCCGTAGTTTTTAGCCAGCATATGTGAATCGTTCGGCTAACATCAGTAGCGTCGATTTCAACCCACAAAATAACGAGATATTTCGTTTCATATTCAACAACTAATATTTTATTTCCGTATTTGTGGTTACAGTCTTTTTTATGCAGTTTTTGTTTGATTCTTGGTTGACAGATTCGAGCTCATGAGTTATTTTTTAGATCTTTGTAGATTCTGTTTTTGGAACGAGAATATGGGAGCAATTTTGTTATTATTTCAAGCAGAGGTATTGTGTTTATATATGGATCTGTGATTTTTTTTTCGTATTTATGGTTGTTTTGAGGGTTATCTCTTGCATGCATGTTTTGATCATTGAGTTTTTAGCTGTTTTTTAGTCCTGAAATTGTTTGCATGCATGCTTTAAACATTGTATTTTGAATATAAAGTTTTTTCTTATAGTTTTTGTTTGATGCTTGCTTGACAGATTCGAGCTCATGAGTTGTTTTTTAGATTTTAGTTGACTCTGTTTTCAAAACTAAATATGGGAGCAATTTTGTGTTGAGTTGAAGCTGAGGTATTGTGTTTGCATATGGATCTCTTATTTTTTTCGTATTTATGGTTGTTCTGAGGGTTACCTCTTGCATGCATGTATTGATAATTGAGTTTTTATCTGTTTTTTAGTCCTCAGATTGTTTGCATGCATGCTTTAAACATTGTTTTTTGAATATAAAGTTTTTGCTTACAGTTGTTGTTTGATGCTTGCTTGACAGATTCGAGCTCATGGGTTGTTTTTTAGATTTTTGATGAATCTGTTTTCAAAACTAAATATGAGAGCAATTTTGTGATGAGTTGAAGCAGATGTATTGTGTTTACATATGGATCTGTTATTTATTTCGTATTTATTGTTGTTTTGAGGGTTACCTCTTGCATGCATGTATTGATCATTGAGATTTTATCTGCTTTTTGTGCTCTGTTGTTTGCATGCATGCTTTAAACATTGAGTTTTGAAGAAAAATAAGACTGATTTCAAACTTGATAAAGGTATTCTATTTATAGAAAGTTTTAGATTTCAAAATTGAAAAAAGAATTCTATTTATGGAAAGTTTTGCATGCATGTTTTGAAGAAAATAATTCAATTTTCTGGATTTGCTCTTTGATTGTTTGCATGCATGTTTGATTGTTCTTTGTAGATTACGAAATTTTATTATGTTTCGTTTTATTTTTAATGTTTCTGTGTTTGTGACAGAATATGGGAGCATTTGTATGACAATTTCAGGCTTGGTTAAGGTATTTTATTTATAGAAAGTTTGTGGTTGTTTATGATCTGATTGATTGCATGGTGAAATGAATTATTTTTTACTGTGTTTATGTTCTTATGGTTTGCATGCATGGTTTGATCATTTACTCTTCATTTGCAAGAGTTTTGAATGTAGAAAAATGATTAAATGTATTCTGCTATTAGGTAAGATTTCACAAGGTTAAATCTGTTTTTTCTGTCATGCGAGTGATATGATTTGGACAGAGGTACTTTTTTTAGCACAACTTTTTATCGACATTGCATGACATGTTTTTCGGTGTCTGGTGAATATAAGTGAAAATTTATTATGTTTGTCTTCTTATTTTGCAGGCATGTTGGTTTTTAGAGGAGTGTGACTTAATTGAAATCCAATGAAAATGGATATGGAGCGAATGTTATTGCCTAGCCTTTACGCCTTCATCAAATGCTAAATAGGTTAAGTTGATTTGGATTCTATTTATGTGGCTTGGCTGCTGGAATTTTGTACCTACATTGGACTATGGTTATATTCATTAAATAAGATTCTGATTTATTTTGCAGGCAAGTGGTTTGGCTTGGTTATCTGGAGTACTATATCAGATACATATATGAAAAAACGAGAGAATTAATCTCAAAAAATTAGTGTTCAAAGTTGCTTCAGAGAGATCAGGTGATGATATATAGCATTTTATCTCTTACTTATGAAGATTTTATATTGTTGTTGTAATGTTTTGTTTCGGTATCTCTTGCTTATGAAGATTTTATATTGTCGTTATCTAATATATTGACTTCATAACATGCAGCTTAAATTCTCTTCAGTTTTATTGAGGTGAATTGTGATAATTGAGGTTGTATAGAAGGGGTTGATAGGAGGTACGTGCTGAGATGGGTTCTTGGCATTCTTATGTTACCAAGTGAGTTTTGCTGGTTTAGTTATCATTTCAGGGGTTAACTTAATTTTGTGATGAACAACTGTACTTCTGTTAAAAAAATACTGAATTAAGTATTTGAAACATGTAATCAATTAATCTCACGCTTAGTTTATATTCATGGCATTAATTTTCATTTACTAATCCTTATTTGGTCTGCTTTGGTTTTTAAAGGAAATTGTGCATAATGTTTGTTAAATTGAATTTGGTATACTCTTCCACTGCATAAGACTGAAGAGATTTATTGAGGGTTGTTCGATTCACTGCTCAGGTACTGAGTGTTCTTGCATTTGAGATTGAATTTGGTTCAGTAAAAATCTCTACCAGTTTTTATTTTAACATTAACTAGGCTTTGCACAGCTTATATCACCCATATGACTTTCAAAAAAAAATATTTTAATTGAATTTTCATTAGTATGAATAGTTGAATCATTTGTTGAAACCAAAACATTTTTTAAATTTTTATTTATTTATGGAATTTGATGAATGTCAACAGAAAACTGGTGAATCTGTCGAGTATATTGAGTGTACGTGGTGTTGGGGTCATATTAAATTCGCAAGTTCCTATGGTATGAGTATATATATGTCTCTTTTTATTATGGTTTTAAAATTTGGTCTTGCATTACATAATAATATTAGTTAGAATATGCTACTGATAATTTTGTAAGATATGCAAATTGGAATTTATTATCGGATGTGAATGGAATGGATTTGCAATTCATCCATCTGTTGGACGGGATCTGAATCCGATAGGATCAGAATACGTTTGTTGTGGTTTGCAGGTTTTGTTGGATGATATCGGAGCGAGAGCTATAGTGAGGCATGCAATTCTATATTCAACGGCAGACTACTTTGTGTAGTTTTAAGAGTTTGGTATAGGTTTCCATGCCCCACTCTAGCTTTTCCACTGGGGTCCATACATGATAATAATAAATGGCAATAAATACTTTTAGGGTTCCTATCGTCGATCCTATTGAAATCATATTCCATTCAACATATGAATCAAACGCAAATCTACTCCATTTGTTTTTGGTAAAATATTCAGCACTGCTCTTTTATTACCATTCTTCTTTGATGACGCATGCTCAGAAGGAAAATGTATCAAAAGTTTGCAAATGTGGAGTCGAATGGGATGGCCGAAAACCCATGTTTCCTTTAGTTGCTGGATAGAAGTGAAAATTGCTTTCTGAATGGGTATATCCTCTTGATAATATGGATAAAATAGAAATAGTAAAGTAAGGTTGGTCGAGTTGATAACCTTGGTTGCAGTGTCTTGACATAGAGGTAAATCCATGCCTTCTATTACAATACTCTCATTAGTTTACATATCATTGCATCTTCATTTAGTTATTTTATATTTTTTCCTTAGGAGTATCAGTGAAATTCTTCTCTGACCCATTGTCATCGAGCCATGCCAAGGAATTATCGTGAAGCATATTATATACTTAGTGTTCTACTAGGCTTTGGAACATGTGGTGAGAATTTTACATTGCGTATAATCATTTGGTGGGTTCAGTCTCAGGAGTTCATTGATTTACATCCATTGTCTGTTTCTCATATTTATTTATTTTTTTAATTGATAGGGGTAATGGAAACTGCAGTCCTGAAGCAAATGGTTTTCTAATGAAGCTAATAGGAAGATGTCATAGATTTTTTTTTTGGTCATCTGGCAAAAATTTATTGTACAAAGATATGGTGTTTGGTATGACTCCTTATAAACGTTAGATACATATAAATTACCTATAGTTTATTTGTGGTTCTCATCATTGCTTAAACTGAAACATACCAGCTAATAAGATATCAGTTTTATGACGAGCGTTTTTTAGTATTGGCATCTGATATATGTGCTTCTGTTAAAAAGCTTTCTGATTGAGTGTATTCCTTCAGTTGTAGGATAGAAGGGGAAATTGCTTTCTGAATGAGTATATCCTCTCGATAATGTGAATCAAATACAAATAGAACATTGACAATTACAGACATTGAAGGTCAAAATGTGATTCCAAGTAGGATTTGCTTATTCCATTCCATGTTTATAGTACAACTTTTATGAAATTCTATGTTTATTAGTTCTGTTGGTCTTTATTTGGTTTCTTTTTGTTCTCATAATAGAATTTGTGTTCAAGACGTCTTCAGCTCTGTGAGTTGATACAAAGTAGAATTGGTCGAGTTGATAGCTTTGGTTACGGTGTCTTTCCATAGAGGTAATTCCATATCTTTTATTACAACTCTCTCATTAGTTTACATATCATTGCATCTATCTTAATTCTTTTTATATTTTTCATGAGGAGCATCAGTGAAATTCTCTTCCGACCCATTGTCATTGAGCCATGCGATGATTGGAGTGCGTGGTAAGAATTTTGCATTGCGTATGATCCTTTGATTGGTTCAGACTCAATAGGTCATTGATTTGCAGCCATTAAGCGCTAACTGATTGTGTGTTTCTCATATTTACTCTTTTCATTGCTAGGAATAATGGAAACTGCGGCCCTGAAGCAGATGGTGTTTAGGTTTGCTAAATTGATTACTACCATACTCTTCCACTATATAATTTCGAAAGGATTTACTGAATGATATTCAACTTACTTGCATTTCTTCATAGTCTTTTCCTCTTTGACCTTCTTTATATCAACAAAGTTGGAATGCTGGAAGATATTAGATAAGATCGTAAAATTAATGTTATTGAAATCTAATTAAAATTGTTAGCATTAATAATGTATTTGGTTCAAACAGAATGTATTGCGCTATTAGTTCTAGCAATTTTTATTTTAACATGATCTTGATTTTGCGATCTTTTTCTAATAGCTTTCAAAAATCTTAGTTTGTTTATATTGTATTTTGTAATTTTTTATCAAAGAACTTTTAAGAGGTGGTAATATTTAGAGATGTCGGAAAGTATCATGCAATTGGAGTCTGATTATCTGATTCTTTTAGGAATCCTTGAAACTGCATACGTGGAAGGTTGCTGGATGTCTTGGTTTTCAGGGATTGCATGCATCTCAAACAAGTGAGACCTATCATTGAATCTTTCATTTTCGTATTAATTAACGGCTTGGTTTTATATTTCTAATGTTTCTGATTTGGATAAAATAATGCTGTTTTTTGGCATGTTTTAATCATCGAGTTTTTATTTGATTTTGAATAAATTAATTATGTTTACCTGGATTTCTTCTCTGATTGGTTGCATGCATGGCTTGATCAATGAGTTTTGATTGTGGATTTCGAGCTCATAATCTGGATTTTTTTATTTATAAATTTCTGGTGTTTGGTATTGTTATTGTTGCTATTAATAATATTTATCTTTTTCGTTTATATGGTTGGGGCCAGGTTTGCATCCATGATTGCACGACAGGCTATTGCCAACGCTATGAAGCGGCATGGCTCTGAGACCAATTTTGCTTCCAAGATTGCAATGCAAGCCATTGCCAATGCTTTGAATGGGCACGAAATTCGGTAAGTCGTGCTGGGGTCAGGTTTAATTTGCAGATTCTTATGGTATGAGTAATCATTGCTTTTAATCCATCAATTCTTATATAGTTGAACAAACAAAAATTGGATATGTAATAAACTTTTCTAGAAAAAAAATTGGTATGGATGTTCTTGAATTTCAAAGGTTATTTACTATAATCATTTACTTATTTAATGCATTTTCTTTGTGACGATGCTTTGTCAAATAAGGTTGGTAGTCAAATGAGTATTGTTGTTAATTTAGCGAGTGCGAGTGTAACGAATTTGCAATTCATTCATCCGTTGGTTTGAATCTGAATCCAACAAGATCGGAATAAGGTTGTTGTTGTTTGCTGATTTTGTTGGATTACTCTGGTACAAGCGTTGTGTTGAGGCATGAAATTCTATATTCGACGACAGACTACTTTGTGTAGTTTTAAGAGTTGACTATAGGTTTTCATGCCCCATTCCAGCTTTCCCACCGGGATCCATACACAATTTTAGTAAATGGTAATAAACTCTTTTCGATTTTCCTATCATCGATCCTGTTGAAATCAGATTCTGCCAACGTATGAATCGAACGCAGTTCTATTACATTCGTCACCTAACACGAAAAGGCAATACTCAATATTTATTGTGGGGGAAAAGGCAGTAATATATAGTATAGTGCTGATTACTTATGAGGGATAATTAATAAGCAACAGAACATTCGATATGATAACGTGTGCTGAAACTGCTTACGTAAATGAGAGCAAAAGTTGAATGGAATTATTCGTTTGGAGTCATTGATATTATTAGTTACATTATGATGCTTATAACTTGGCATGATTTATGAGTACTCATAAAAATACATTCCATGATTAGTTTTGTGATTTAGGTGTATACAATGAACTCTTTTGGGTAAAATTGGAATAAATATACTTGAAGTTTTACCTATTATTCATAATCATTTGCTCCACAACTCTGAACTATTTAATGCATTTTCTTTGCGAGAATGCTTCGTCGGATAAGGATGGTAATGAAAGGAGTACTGTTGGGAATTTGGCAGAAGTGAATGGAATGGATTTACTATTCGTCCATCTGTTGGACTGAATCTGAATCCAATGGGATCGGGATTTAGATACCTAGAGGAGATTGTTGTTGTTTGCTGATTTTGTTGGTTCATTCCAGTATGAGAGACGTAGTGGGGCATGAAATTCTATATTTGACGAAAGGCCACTTTGCGTAGCTTTAAGAGTTGGATATAGGTTTCCATGCCCCACTCCAGCTTTCACACTGGATTCCATGCATAATAACAGTAAATGTCAGTAATTTTCTTTCTGTTGCCTATCATCGATTCTGTTGGGATTGGATTCAGTCTAACATATGAATAGATGGCAAGTCTATTCCATTCTTTTCTGGTAAAATCTCAACCTTACACTTTCATTACTATTCTTCTAAGACGACGCATGCTCGGAAAGAAAATGTATCAATAGTTTGCAGATGTGGCGAAAATGACGATGAATAATATGTAAAATATTTAGTCCAATTCCCATTGAACATCATTCATCCTCTCACAATTTTTGTTTTAACTCATTCTTATTTCTGCAGTTTTTTCTATGGATAGTTAAATCACTCGATATATACTTTTAATAGAACAATCTCCAAAAGAAATTCCAACCAATGTTTCACCAGCTACACCCACTGAGAATGGTGATGGTACATCAATATGGTATAGCAATTTTCCATTTGGGGACTTTATCAATTACCATTTCATTACAAAAGATTTGGGAATCCGTCAAGTATGTAAAGCCAAAGTGTTGGTGGGGTCACATCAAATTTGCTGAATATTATGGTATGAGTACTTATGATTCCTTTTATTTCATTGTTTCGTGTATAGTTTTCAGAATTGTGCTTGCATGTAATGAGCTCTTTTGTAAAAAAAAAAATTCCCCTTTGGGAATGCCTTGTCATATAAGGTTGGAATTAAAAGGAGTAGTATTGGGTTTGCAATTCATTGATTTCTTTTAATAATTTTGTCCCATTAAATTGTGAATGAAGACAAATGGCAATCAAATAGTAATTGTTGATATTTTCGTAGAAGCTAATAAAATAAAATAAGTAACGAATTTTATAGAAATTGTTTTTGTCTCATCTTTATCGTTGTCTTCTTTGTATATGCAACCTATCATTACATCTTATTTGTCATCATGCTTTGGCGAAGAAAAATGATACTGACGAGTGTAGTGTTTGGCTTTTAGCGGAGATGGCTAAAATTGATTTACGACCTATTAATTTGTTAGACGGGATCTGAATCCACCAGGATCATTAATAAAAATCGAGGAAAATATGAAATGTGCATTGAGAGATATAGTTTGACAGAAAAATATATATTTGAATATAGACCATTTTATGTGGCTCTGGGTTTGTATTCTGTGGGTCATCTTCAACCTACAAAACCTTTTTTAAGGTCACCATGCCAGGTTTGTCTCTGATTATGGGTTTTGCTGCTTAATTATGACTCTCATATTATCTTTTCTTCAATTTTTGATGGCGAGCCTGTTGGCTTCAGATTTCGTCCAACCGATTGATAGATCGCAATCATATTTCAATCACTTTTGTTAAAATCTTAACACTACTCTCTTCATTGTCACTTTTCTTCCTCAAAACATGTTGCCAAACAACATGTATTGGTAGGCTGCAAATGTAAAGAATATGATGATGAATGAATAGACAACAGATTACTATATGGTCCATAATTTATTTTATTTTCTTCTGCCAATATCATTCTTCTTTCTGACCAGTTTATTCGGATGGAATTTTTTAAAGGAATAAAATGAAATGCTTTAAGTTGAATCCCTCATTTCTTCTGATTCTGTTTCTCTCTGTCAATTCCAAAGTACAATCTTGATGTTGTTATGCATTCTTATTCGTATATATGTGTTCATCATAAGACTCACTTATTTTGTGATTTAATTGTGGTAGGTGGCATGACTATCTTTGGCGGGTGGGAATGTTGCATGAATAAGCAAGGTACTAATTCTCTAGAGTATGCTTAATTTTTCTTTGTTCTAAAAGCAAATCATTTATTGAATTTATAGACAAATAGAAACAGCATAAATATTTTCCTGTTTCCCAATTTAAAATTGGTCTGAATAATTTGAAGAATTTGGACATTTCAGAATTTTTGGATGGGTTTGAGATTCTCTTGCTGTATCTTTTCATAACATATATATTTTTTATTGATTCGATGTCAGTCTTTATATAGCCATCCTTGATGTTAGCCAGTCTCACTCTTTCCTCTGTCGAGAATTTATCTCTATGGTAGAGAAGGAATGGGATTAGATAACATCATAGATGTTGTATAACGATTGATGCTTTATACCATTTATTTAATTAGGATAAAAAATGTTTACTTTCACAACTCTGAATCCAGCTTTGCTTTTGAGATTGCGCTGCAGATAGTGCTACTTATTTTGTTATCTAATCTTCTTGAAATTATATGGTTATTTTGTTTGTTGATCTTTGTTTTGTTTTTTTTTTTTTTTTTTTGCTTTCATACCCGGAAGAGTGTTTGAGACATCTACAACTTTAGAAAGATACAAAGAACAATTGGTTGGTTTGACAAAACATATGATTGGTCAAGCTGATGTCCTTGACTAATGTGTCTTTCCATAAAGGTAGATGGAGTATTTTTATTTTAGTCATTTTATTACTTACATATCATTGTAGCTTCATTGAGTCTTTTTATATTTTTTCATGAAGGGCATCAATAAAATCAAGAATTCTGTTGACTCTTGTTTTCTACAGTCATCCAGACATAAGGGGAAGTTGTTTTCTGAAGAGATGTTCTTTGTCGGTGATCCATCTCATGAAAAACTGGGCAACTTACATATGGTCTCTTGGTAATTCATTTAATTTTCTATGGTCAATTCATCAAGTATATGATATAAACTGCATGAGCTATTACGAGTTTGTTACGATTTATCAAGATTGGAATTGAGAGGAATGTTGGCTTTATTCTAACTGATGTGAATCGAATGGATTTGCGATGGCTTCATTTGTTGGACTGAATCTCAATGTCACAATTCTTTTGTTTAAAAAGGCATGGGGGAATGAAATGAAGCTTGAATGTTCTTCTGACCCATCATCATTGAGCCATGCCAAGAAGTATCGTAAAGTGCATGACCTACTTAGTGTTCTACTAGGCTTTGGATTCCATGGTAAGAATTTTTCACTGCGAAACTTCATATGATTGGTTCAAACTAGATTTTCAGCCATTAAATGAGGCTTCTCGGTTAAAAGTTCTTGCTTTGATGTTCGGTGCCTGGTGGAACACTAAGTAGGTCATGCACTTTACGATACTTCTTGGCATGGCTCAATGATGACGGGTCGGAAGAGCACTCAAGTTTAATATTTCCCTCTTCTACCTTATTTACGTGATACTTTTGACAATAATTGTGAACCTATATTCACGTCTCTATAGCTCATGTTTTTTGTATTATGGATTTAATGAAGTGGTCGTAGATGCAATATGAATTTTGGACCATGTTGTTCTGGTAATGTAGTGAGGTATATCCTCGATACAAAATATGTCTTCAGAAAGCAATTTTCTCTTCTGATTGGTTGACTATAGCAGATCTCCGTCTTCATATGTTTTAAGGACTGCTGAATCCATAGGTAAGAGATTAAATACTAAATATATCTTTGATTGATAATTAAATGTAGTGTCAATTTGTTGATAGGATTGTGAATTGTTATGTAGTGTGTTTTTAATTGTTGCTACTCTTTAGTCTTGTTTTGATCAAATTATTTGAAGTTAACTACTGATATAAGTGCATGTGGGACTAATTTAGATAGATTAAGGAAACAGCTTATGATACATCTATAACCTATTTTCAGCTTATTTCTACAAGTTCTTCAGGATAGCTTATGAAAACAGTTTGCCTTTCTTATATCGTCTTTTTGGAAGTGACTAATACCAAAAAGCTATCCTTTTGTCATTGTATTTCTGTTTTATAAAACATGATTGTTTGTTATATCAACGAGGGTGACTGGTAGTCCTATTTGACCGGTAATTAAGACTGTTGTTGCTATTGTAATTTGCAGGGTGTAAGAAGAGAAGTAGGGATTGATGCTAGAACAATGAACAAACTACTTCTCCAACTTACGTAGATATGCTTTGATCAACTCCCAACCTAGAGATCAATGATCTACTTTTAGTATATAGAAACATAGAGATGCTTTGATTATCCAATCCACCGAACATGTACTCCATTCCTCACATGACACATGGTCCATTCCTCACATGACAGATACACATGGCTCATGGCATAGTTGATCTGGTCTTTACATGTGTCCTATATCATCTAAACTCCCTCACACTGAATCCATTGGTTGATCTTGAGGTCCACAATTTTCTATAGCTTTTCCGATTTCTGGTTTTGTGAAACAATGGGTGGTATGTAGCAGTTAAATCAGAAGGCAATATAAGGCAAAGTGGTGAGGACCTGCTACCTTTCTGCCATTAAAAGAAATTGTTGGCCATGCTGAGGTTGAAGTGGTATGCACAATTTGACATGATTCCCCCTGAATTTCTCAATAGCCTCAAAACATCTCACGTAGCGAATCAAAAATTTACTTTCAATACTTAAGTTACTTCCAGGTATATATGTGTAGTTAGCTCCCTGTTGTACATGTAACCATTCAATTATTCATAATTATTATGATTAATAACTATTTAAGTATAATGTGCATTTGAAGCTAACATTTTGCTTTTTAATTTTAGGCTGAACAAAGGGAGTATTATAGTGCTGATTACATTGATAAGTTTAGAAAAGCAGAGCATGTACATGTGTCAACAACAAATGGGTACAACATGGCAAAGCAGGATTGCATGAATGATCACAAGTCGCATTGATATCCATGATGTATGGCATTAGGGTTACAAAGTCTTCTCAACAGTCTCAAAACAGATCATTAGTTTTTTATGAAGAGAAGTATAGAAAAGAACAGTCTTTTTCATACCACAGTAAAGAAATTGGTTAAAAGGTATTGAGGGTTAGGTTTCATACCAAGAAAGCAAACTAATGCCATTAGGGTTACAAAGTCTTCTCAACAGTCTCAAAACAAATCATAAATTTATTCTCAAGGTTGGGACGCCGATAGTGTTTTTGGAAAAATGTTTATAAACAAGTCTTATCAATCTCGATTAGTTTTTTTATGAAGAGAAGTATAGAAAAGAACAGTCTTTTTCATACCATGATAACGAAATTGGTTAAAAGGTTTTGAGGGTTAGGTTTCATGTTGTTGAGAGTGGTGGAGCAAGATGAAATTAATTTGTTTGTGTAATGAAGAGGGCAAAGAGGGGTTGAGAGGGGGAGTATCACTACCATCAGTATCATCACCAAGAAAGCAAACAAAAGGTTACCTTGGGACAATGATGATGAACAAGGAATATGTGCTTCTAAAATAATTTTCTCTTCTGATTGGATGACAGCAGCAAACTGATGTCATTTAACTGTAAAGGAATGGTCACATATTTCGTTTATCCAGGTTGAGATATACGAAACTAACATTGGGAAACGTGCCTCCAAGCAGCAATTTATTATATGAATGAATATTTGTTATGTAACTTTGTATATGTCATAGTCACATATTTTGTTTATCCAGGTTAAGATATACGAAACTAACATTGGGAATGTAATTTTTTTATTTATTATATGAATGAATATTTGTTATGTAACTTTGTATATGCCATAATGTGATCACATATAATTTGCCGAATTTATACATTATTATGTTTATCTAATATTCAAGAAAGAATCTTCAACTAAGCAATTTATCTAATAATTCAATATAATATCTATTGTAATTTTTATTTTTATTAACTAAAATTTTTATCTAATAATTTTAAAACTTATTTATATACAAAAAAGTGAATATTAATTCTAAATCTACGTCTATAATTTATTCGTGTTAAAATAATCTTTCTATCTTTCTATCTACTAAAAGTAGATCATTGAAACCCTAATGCCATACATTCACCTCAATCAACAAATTGGCTAATACCTAATGGACACATGCTCCACTCCTCACATGACACATGGGTTGTTGACACATGTGCAATCCTTTAGCTGAATTCACTCATATATATTATAAAACGTTAGTTAAAGCGCCGCACATCAAGCCGCTCATCATATTCCACCAATTACATACCACCTCCATTTGCACCAATGGGATCTCTTTGTATCTCTCTCACAGAAGAAGAATAAAAAACAATAGGCTCTTCTTTTCACTCTCTCTTCTTCTCTCATCTTCTGACTCCCACTCTCTCTTTCTATCCTCAAACCAAATCCACCAATTTCTGTTCAATTTGTTTTCTTTTTTGTTTCTGTTCGAACTTGTTTTGCTATTGTTTCTGTTTAAACAACCGCACTTCGATGCTGTTTTATGAAAATTAAATTTGAAATGAAAATTGAACGGCTCGAGGCGTGGTGATTTAAGCAGCATTTAATTCACAATAACTAGAAGTAAAACTAGGAGTACTCAATTGCAATTCAGATTGGCACATGATCATTGGGTTGTTTGGTGGTTTATGCAACCAATGGGCTGTTTTGCTGGTTTATGCAACATTCAGACACTGCTTTTCTAACTCTGGTTCTCTTTCTCTCTCACACTGCTTCTCTCTCTCGCTCCTTCACTCTCTCACACAACTTTTCTCTTTGCCCTGCCATCCTAAAATTGAAGAAAACAGAAGATTTCTTCATGGTAAGTGAAAATCTAACCCTTTTGAAGATTTTTTCTACACCAATTTGGTAGTTTATGAGATAATTTTCATCTTCCTCCATCACTCTGAAAATAATCAACCCTACACATGGCAATGTTTCCATCTATAAGTGGATAAAAAATCTAAAAGACGCTCATTCATACCTTCAAAACTCTTTGCGTTTCAAATTATTCTTCGTTCCTTAAAACATTATATCATCTTGATCGCCACTACTTTTTCTTATCCTGTCTCTCTCTCCCTGTCAGTCACTCTGTCTGTCTTCTTTATCAAGAGGGTCAGGGAAACATGGAGTAAGGGTAGTGAGGGAAAAGATGAATCGTGGGATGCTGTGCAAAAAGTTGTAATTGGTGTGTGTGACACTTGCCTCTCTTTCCACCAATTGCATACCACCTCCTTTTTCTCTCTCAAACTGTTTAGATTATTTGAACATGTTTCCTTTTAAATCGTTTAAACATATTCGGTTGTTGATTTGTTTTGTTTTGAGAATTCTCGATATTGTTTTTGTTAAACCAATCATGTTTCGATATTGTTTAAATAGAAATAGTTTGAAAATAATTTCAATGTTTTTGTAACAAATCTAAAATGATTGTTTATATAGAAACAACGATAGTTCATTTTATTTTACAATAATCTGTTGTCGTGCTCTTATTCGAAAATATCGACCATGATTGGCATCGACCTGTCGTTCCATCGAACTCGTGCAACGCACGGGTGGCTGACTAGTTACTTGATAAAGTTCATTAACTACTTGAACTCAATAAATTATATATATATATATATATATATATATATATATATGAGTCAGGATCCGTTGACATCAAATAGTTTGACACCAACTGTTACACCTCTCAATAACGTTTTAACCGATATAGATTTTATCAAATCCATCGTTGAATTGAAAGTTTATATCATCTAGATCATTTGTGTAAACTGTTAGATAAATTCAAAATCATTTGATATGTTATTAAGATACATAAAGATTAACGGCAAAAATCATATTAACGTGTGTCCCACAATTTTCTAATATATATATATATATATATATATATATATATATATATATATATATATATATATATTCGAAAGGAAAGAATCATATTAACGTGTGTCCCACAATTTTCTAATAGAGATTAATTATTATTAAATAATTGTGAAAACATCGCACCTATAAAATAATAATTAAAATTAAAAATGACCGATAAAATTGTACTTAGGTCTAGGGGTGTACGCGGGTTGGATTGGGCCGGATTTGGCCTAATCTGTTACCCAACCCGTGCAATGTTCATTGGGTTGGGTTCATCAACAAATCCGCACTTTCACTATCAAATCCGAACCGAACCAACCCGATTGTGAACGGGTTGGGTTGGATTGGGTTCGCGGATTGTTCAAAATCTTAAAAATAAAAATTTGATAGAAAAAAAATACATTTTTTAAAAACTTCTAAAAAAATCTATAATACAATTTTATACATTTCTAGCACTTAAATCGAATAAAGCATACTCATTTAACTTCAAATAAAAATTCATCCATAATCATTAATAAAAGTAGCAAATTTCCACAAAACATATAATTTTCATTAGATCCCTAATTTAAAAATGGTATTTAGTAACAAAAATAATGCGAAATACATATAAGTTTTAATAGACAGTAGCAACAAACTAAATAAGTTCAAGTAGTAAATTACATATATCAACCAAGTGAAGTGTATAGTGTTGTATGACAACATATTTCAAATATGCATTTAATGAGCGGGTTGGGTTCATGGGTAGACGGGTCCAAAAACTCAAATCCAATACCCGAACCGATTACTTGAGAGTTTGATGGGTTGGGTCGGGTTCTACCCGCAAATAAATGGGTTCGGGTAAATAATGGATTGGGTTGGATTGGGTTGACGGATTCACGGATTGACCCGCACCCATGAACACCCTTACTTAGGTCTCTTATTAACATTTACTTTAGGATTAGTCCCACAAGTTTGTTGGGCCGTTCCTGAAAATGAAGAAGAGGATATACTCATTCGACAGGAAAAAATGAGAGTTATATTACTCAGACTCCATGACTACACATTGAAGCTGGATACCAAAGCATAACCAAACCTTTATCTTTTTACCTCCCACGTAGAAAATAACACGTGGAAGAAATGAAATTTATTCCAAGCCAAGACTGGCGACTAAAATTTCACTTTTAAAATAACTTATGTACATATAAAACATACGTTTCTATTAACTGAATGAAATTTTCGTTATATTTGTAACCGAAACAATTTCTAACAAGTAACATAATGTGTAAAAACATACCATAGACATAAATAGGTTACCGCATAATTAGATGATTTTCCCCACAAAACATACATAAATACATCATTCGCTTCCCATAAATACAACTAAGTTGGTTGTTGAAAAAGCGTTATGTGTAGAGGTATGCGTCTGAACTCGTGGACTCTATTTGGTTGGAGAAAAAGAAAGAGAAAGAAAAAAATATTGCGGAAATCAATGTATATATTTGGACTAATGTTAGTCCAAACACATGCATTGGTTTTCACAATTTTCTTTTCTTTCTTTTTCTTTCCCTCCAACCAAATAAACCCGTAATGTTTTACTTCTTCACACTTTTTTAAAGTCTAATTATTAAGTTATTACTTGACAAATATATATATATATATATATTTTTTTTTTTTAAAAAAATTATTGATTGTACTAGTGCATGTATCCAAGAGTTTATTTTGTGTTGTGTTTACATGATATAAGAGGTGGACCGTTGGAGGGCTAGACAATGAATCAAATAATTAAAAGTGAAATATACTTAAAGCTAAAGAATCCATTTATGAAAAACGACTAATCATAAAAAGTGCTACTTTAGGAAATAAAAAAAATCTAATAAATGGTTAACATACCTTGGCATAAGCTTAACATTTTTATTCATCACTTTTTAATCGAACGATAACAATTGCATCATACCATACCTTTAATTCAAGCATCTACACATCATTTCCAGTTTCTGTATATATCTGTACTAATCCATTGATATCAACAAATCTTCATTTTTTTTTCCTTTTTAATAACGTTAGGTTACTTCATGTAAAAGAATATACTTGAAAGGAATTTCATAAAGCAATAATGTATGGAAAGTAAAAGACATGAAGCATCATTGTGATGTTAATAATTAAAGTATTAATAATTAAAGTATGAGTATTATTATGACTATACAAAAAAAAACTTTTTCTTTTTGTTGTTTTGGCAAATCAATTACAAAGCCTAGTTTCAATCTTGTAAGATAAGTTTGTATGTAAAGCTTGAAAAGGGTACTTTCTTTTATGATTTTGCAATTTATTCACATCTTAAAGTACCGTTAAAAATATATCAAATTGAATTTGCATTGACATAGTCACATTGGGGTAGTGTCAGATTATTCCATACCTGGGCTGACAGGCTCTCCCTCCCTTGAATTGAATGTACTTTTTTGACACTTTTTAGTGTTGTGAAGTTACATTTATATGCATGCTTGATTTGTCAAAAGAAAGTTGTATACTATACACTATGTACGTGCTTGTATGACCTATATGAAATGTTCTCATTTGAAATGACACGAGGACATGCATTAGTGTGTAACACATTGAGATTGAGATACTGACTTGAGCTTGGGCATACCATTAATTAATAGGTCATTATATTCCTAAATTATGATCGTGTGTAGGATAGGGAAAAGATTGAACTAAATGTGACTTTCTTTTTATGTGCTCTCCTTGTATTTTTCAATAAAAACAAGAGGACTTCTACTGTACTAATATACTATTTTACAATTATTCTTTTAATCAATATATAGTTAAATAAGTTATATCATTTGACATTTACACTTGAAAAATGTTATCATTTTATTTAGTGTGTTTGTATTCAAATCCAAGGTGAAATTCTAATATGATCATGGACCATATGATCCTCCACGATGCATGATCTTGATAAAATTGTTAACATCGACTATCATAGTATATTTAGGAGATTGACGGCTTCTATCACTTACTCACATTTGCAGAATGAGATAGTTTTATTTGTGCTCAGAAATGTCCCACTTTTTACCCTGTGTCTTTGGTGGTATTATAAGCCTCAGCTTCCCTATGACCATTGATTTCAGTTAGTCATAGCGTACTCAATTAGGGCACTAAATGTGACTCGTCGACGAAGACCTATGTGGTCATTTGCTCATGAAATGATAAAAAATAAACATTTTAAAACTACTAAAATAAGAAAAAATAAAATAGAAGAGAAGTGAGAGAGGTGTGAGATTTGACCAATCATAATATCTCCTTATATAGGCATTTTGGCTGCAGAATGATCAATCAAAATTGGCCACGTTGCAGGCCTTTGACTAAAACAAAAGGACTTGATCATTGACTGTTCCGTTACCTAATTAATGGATGTTTTTGTGACAGAAGACAAAACAACATAGGAAGGAATCATGATAGGATATTAGTAATTTTTTTTTATTAAAACGTAATGCACAAAAACTACATAATTTGAACATTACATTCATAATTTTTATTTCCGGTCAAATAACGAAATCACATTACATGAAAATTTTATTAGCAAAAATTTTCAACAGAAAATAATCATAATTCTCCTCCTATATGTTTTTACATGCTAAAAGGAAGATTTTTCTATCATGCCTACCGGCAGAAACGTGGCAACTTCGACCGAACAATTCAACGGTAATGGAACGGCCCATTTTGGATGTCCTAAATGGGAAATGAGTAGATTCTGTTTCGGTTAGTCATAGTGAACCTAAAAATTAGGCACAAAAATCTCTCGTTGATTAGCATAGCACACTCAACCATGGTGAATAAATACATCGATGGATATGCTACAGCTAACCGACGAAGGACTATGCGGTAAATTACACACGAAATGATAAAATTAAAGAAACTAAAATTAAAAAAAAAAAAAAAAAAGAAGAAAAAAAATCATAGAAAAGAGGTGGGTGAGGTATGAGCATTCAGAGCTCACTGAATGTTTCCTTTTATAGCAAATTTGGCTGCACCGTGACTAATTAAAATTGGCCACGTGGCAGACCTTTTAATGTAACAGAAGGACTTGACCATCGACTGATTCGTTACTTAGGTAGCAGATTGATGCGTAGGGTGTTCGGTTACCTAAGTAACGGACGTGTCTGTGATACAAGGCAAAACAATACAAGAAGGAAGCATGACAAGACAAGAGTAGTAATTCTTTTTTATTAAAACGCCAGACACAAAAACTATATTAATTTGAAGATTACATTCAGAATTTTAATTTCCTGTCAAATAATGATATAAATATTACATTAAATGAAAATTTTGTTAGAACAAATCTTCAACAGGAAACAATCATGATTCTCCGGCCTCCTACATATTTTTATGTGTTAAATAGAAGTGTTTGACCTTCGAGTCCCACCGATCAGTTTAGCAGGCCGAATCTTTCCAGCATGCCTACCAATAGAAACGTGACAACTTTGACTGAGCGATTCAGCAGTACTGAAACATTCTATTTTTCTATCCTTAAATGAAAGCTTGGTATATTCTATTTCGGTTTGTCATTTGCATTAGTTGTACATACAATGGAGTAATAAATACATTCAAACAAATGATTATGTGCCAACTTTGAGTACAAAATAAAGACGGTGAAATTGATGATTGACACACACACACACACACAATATGATTCTTTTTCATGTTTTTTAATCATTCACTCGTACAATATTTCATTCAAAATATTTTCTTTAAGAATCTTAAAGAGTTTGAATTGATATTGATATAGTTATGGCTTTAGTTTAAAAAGGCTTCTTGACTAACTCGTTATTGGGCCGAAATCCTTAGTCCAATAAATTAAAAGCCCATAAGATAGATTATAAGCCGACAATTTCTTTTTCAGCCCCTCGCGTTTCTTTTATACCCCCCAAAAATTCGATTTTGCCCTTAATAAAAATTTCGGTTCGTAGAAATCGAAATTTTTTTAGTTTAAATTTCAAAAAATTTCGGTTTCTAAAAACCAAAGTTGTATTTCAAGGCATATTTTTTTTTCAATTTATAGAAACCAAAATTTTTGTAAGGGCAAAATAGAAAACTCGGGGGTAAAAAAGAAACGTGCGGTGGAAAAGAAAACTTCTTATAAGCCCACTCTTTCTATGCTATTTAGAGCTTACGCAACACTGTTTGAGTTGTTCAAAAAAAAAAGAATGAAACACGCATTGTCGTTTCTCGATCGAACTCTTATCAACGGATCCTTCTCTGAAATGGGTATCACAAACTTCAACGGAACGGCGTCGGATTTGGTACGTCAATTTGGTTATCTCGACAGTCATTCATTCACGCTCTCCAAACCCTAAAGATTCCGTTACAGTTCTGATTTGCATTTTCAAACCACCGGTTCGTATTTTTTACCGCTATTTACAATTTTTCCGTTTCTTGTTCTAATTTTAAGGGTGATTTCCCCAATTTATTTTTTCATTGAGTTCAATTAACTTCCGATTCATGACAGAGAAACTCAATCTTAGGGTTTTCTTCCCTTTCTCATTTCTACTGAAAAACCCTAAAACGGTGGAGTAACAAAATTTGATGAATTTATTGTTTTTGATTGATCGAGTAATCATATATTGCTTGAGTAGTTGTATATTTAGGAGGTAGGGTGATCATGTCTTCAGTGGTCATTTTTACAGTGTGATCATTTTTGAGGGAACGAACTTATGTGTCAACTTCATTTGCATATGATATGATTAAAATAACATTCTAGGGTGATAATTTAGTTTCATTGTATTTTCTTACATATTTTCATGTTAGCTAGGTTTCTTTTAATTTATGGTTACCGACATTTGATAGAAATAGGTGTTAGCAAGCCATGCTCTTTCTGTTATCAATTAAATGTTATATGTATTGAAAAACAATGCTATTTGTGTGCCTTAACGGATATGGTGGAATGTCACTTTCTTCCGACAGGTGTGTTAGATTTGCATCAGAGGTTGCAGGGGTTTCGGATCTGTGTGTGCGTGTGTATTGATATTTATAAAAATTTGAAAGAACATGATAAATGATCATATAATATATCAGTCACGCTTAATTTTCATACATTTTAGTGTCCTTACATTCTCCGGGTTACATTTATTATGCTTTAGTTTTGCAGATTATTTCATAATTTAAATCTTTTGAAACACTGGTTTCTATTCGTAGTTTCCTATTGAAACATATTCAACTTTCCCATTGCAGGACATTAATGCAGAATGGATTTAAGACATGCCCGCTTTTGTTATGATGGTTTGAAGAGGCAGAGGTTAAATGACGGTATGATTCATGGTCCCCATCACAATTGTCAATTATACATGTACAAACTGTATAGTTTTAATTCAAGTTCTCATTGTTATTTTCATTTATTTTTCTTCATAATTTTTAACTTTGATTTGATTGATATATGATTCTATAGGGACCTTTTTCCATGCAATTTGAAGAGAATAGAGCTGTGGCTAGACATTGCTCTATTGGCATTCAACCAAGGATCTTTGCTGAATGTATTACTCTTCTTGATACCCAGGTTCTCTTCATAATAACCAACTTCATTGCTCAAATAAGGTTTTTTTTTTTTTTTTTGGTTCTTATCTAGTTTTAGGTGGGATAATTAGATAACTTTTGAATGCTAAAATTGATATGTGAGATTAGATAACCTTTGCATCAAAAGTTTTAGACTATATGACTCTAATTCAATAAATTAGATGAATAATATTGTGCTTGGTAGACCATTGGATGCTAAATTTGATATTTGAGATTAGATGACACAAGATTTAAAAAATTTGATTGATAATCTTACATCTTGAGACATTATATGCAAAATATGAAGACTTTGTGTCTTGATGACCCTTGAATGCGAAATATGATTTATGATGGTTTTGTGCTACCCTTGAATGTGAAATATGATGTATAATACCTGATGATTATGTGTCTTGAGGACCCTTTATTACAAAATATGATATTGAGTCTATATGACTCTAAATTCAATAATTTGGAAGCATGATATGACTCATTGACCCTTTAATGCTAAATTTGATAATTGAGATTAGATGAAACTAAATTATTGGAAAAGTTTAACTGATGATCTTACATCTTGAGACATTAGATGCCTAATATGATGGCTTTGGGCTTAATGACCTTTGAATATGAAATATGATGGTTTTGTTTTTCGATGACCATTGAATGCGAAATATGATATATGATGGTTTTGTGTCTCGATGATCCTTGGTTGCTAAACTCAATAAATTGGAAGCATCCCTCTAATGATAAATTTGAAAGTTGAGATTATGACCCAACATTCGAAAAGTTTGATTTATGATCCTAAATCTTGACAATAAAATGCGAAATATGATGGTTTTGTGCCTCAATGACCCTTGAATGCAAAATATGATATACGATAGCTTTGTGCCTCAATGACCCTTAAATGTGAAATATGATATATGATGTTGTGTCTTGATGATCCTTGAATGTGAAATATGATATATGATGGTTGTGTCTTGAATGAGAAATTTAATATATGATGGCTTTGTACCCGATGACCCTTGATAGTGAAATATGATATATGATGGTTTTGTGGCTTGGTAACCTTTGATTGAGAAATTTGATAGAGTTTATATGACTCTAAATTGAATAAATTGCAAGGATAATATTACATTTGAATGGTAATAATGATATTTGAGATTTGATAACGTTACATTCAAAAAGTTTGATTGATGGCTTTGTGTCTTGATGACGCTTTAATGCAAAATATGATATAACATGGTTTTGTGTCTCGATGGCCCTTGAACGCGAATTATGACATAGGATGGTTGGTTTTGTGCCTTGATGACGCTTGATTGTGATATATGATATATAATGGATTGATGCCTCGATGACCCTTGAATGCGAAATATTATATATGATGGTTTTGTGCCTCTATGACCCATTAGTGTGAAAAATCATATATGGTGGTTTTGTGGCATAATGTCTCTTGAATGAGAAATAATTTGGAAGCATGATATAACTCATTGACCCTTTAATGCTAAATTTGATAATTGAGATTAGATGAAACTAAATTATTGGAAAAGTTTAATTGAAGATCTTACATCTTGAGACATTAGATGCCTAATATGACGGCTTTGGGCTTAATGACCTTTGAATATGAAATATGATATATGATGGTTTTGTTTTTCGATGACCATTGAATGCGAAATATGATATATGATGGTTTTGTGTCTCTATGATCGTTGATTGCTAAACTCAAGAAATTGGAAGCATGATATTGTGACTCGTTAACCCTCTAATGATAAATTTGAAAGTTGAGATTATGACCCAACATTCAAAAAGTTTGATTTATGATCTTAAATCTTGACAATAAATTTCGAAATATGATGGTTTTGTGCCTCAATGACCCTTGAATGCAAAATATGATATACGATAGCTTTGTGCCTCAATGACCCTTGAATGTGAAGTATGATATATGATGTTGTGTCTTGATGACCCTTGAATGTGAAATATCATATATGATAGTTTTGTGTCTTGAATGAGAAATATAATATATGATGGCTTTGTACCCAATGACTCTTGATAGTGAAATATGATATATGATGGTTTTGTGGCTTGGTAACCTTTGATTGAGAAATTTGATAGAAGTTTAGATGACTCTAAATTGATTAAATTGCAAGGATAATATTACATTTGAATGGTAATAATGATATTTGAGATTTGATAACATTACATTCAAAAAGTTTGATTGATGGCTTTGTGTCTTGATGACCCTTTAATGCAAAATATGATATAAGATGGTTTTGTGTTTCGATGGCCCTTGAACGCGAATTATGACATAGGATGGTTGGTTTTGTACTTTTGTACCTTGATGACGCTTGATTGTGATATATGATATCTAATAGATTGATGCCTCGATGACCCTTGAATGCGAAATGTTATATATGATGGTTTTGTGCCTCTATGATCCTTTAGTGTGAAAAATCATATATGGTGGTTTTGTGCCTCAATGTCTCTTGAATGAGAAATATGATATATGGTTTTGTGCCTCAAGGACCCTAGAATGCGTAATGATATATGATGGTTTTGTCCCTCGATGACCCTTGAACACAAAATATGACATGATGGTTGATTTTATGCCTCGATAACACTTGAATGTGATATATGATATATAATGGATTGGTGCCTCGATGACCCTTGAATGTGAAATATTATATCTTATGGTTTGGTGCCTCAATGATTCTTTAATGCCAAAATCATATATGATGGTTTTGTGTCTCGATGATCCTTGAATGAGAAATATGATATGTGACGGCTTTATCCTTGATGACCCTTGAATGTGAAATATGATATGTGATGGTTTTATCCTCGACGACCCTTGAATGTGAAATATGATATATGATGGTTTTTTTTGCGCCGATGACCCTTGATTGCGAAATATTATATCGAGTCTATATGACTCTAAATTCAGTATTTTTAATGGATGATGGTGTCTCGATAACACATGAATGCTAAATTTTATATAGAGATTATATGACCCTGCATTCCAAAAGTTTAATTGATGGTATTAAATCTTGAGACATTACATGCGAATTGTTATGATTTTGTGGCTCAATGACCCTTGAACGTGAAATATGACATATGATGGTTTTGGGTCTCAATAACCCTTGAAAGTTAGATATGCTATATAATGGATTGATCGATGACCCTTGAGTGTGAAATACTATATATTACATGATGGTTTTGGGCCTCGATGATCCTTTAATGCGAAATTGATAAATGATGGTTTATGATGTCTTTTACCTCGATGTCCCGTGAATGTGTAATATAATATAGGATGTTTTTGTGCATCGATGACCCTTGATTGCAAAATATGATATTGAGCCTATATGACTTTAAACTCAATAAATTGAAAGGATGATAGTGTCTCAATAACTTTTGAATGCTAAATTCTATATTTGAGATTATAAGACCCTACTTTCGAAAAGTTTAATTGATGGTATTAAAGCTTGAGACATTACATGCAAAATATCATAGTTTTGTGTCTCGATACCCTTGAATGTGAAATGATATATGATGGTTTTTTGTTGTGCCACGGTGACCCTTGAACGAGAAATATGACATGATGGTTTTGTGTATCAATGACCCTTAAATATGAGATTTGATATGTAATGGAATTGGAATGGTGCCTCGATGACTGAATGCAAAATATTTTACATGATGGTTTTGTGTTTCGACGATCCTTTAATGTGAAAATGCTATATGATGGTTTTGTGCCTTGATGTTTTTTGAATGAGAAATATGATATATGATGACTTTCTATCTAGATGACGCTTGAATGCGAAATATGATATATGATAGTTTTGTGCATCAATGATCCTTGATTGCGAAATCTGATAGAGTCTATATGACTATAAAAATAAATTGAAAGGATGATAGTGTCTTGATAACCCTTGAATGCTAAATTTTATATTAGAGATTATATGACCCTACATTCGAAAAGTTTAGTTGATGGTATTATGTCTCGACCCTTGAATGTGAAATGAAATAGGATGGTTTTGTGCCTCGGTGACCCTTGAGCGTGAAATATGACATATCATGGTTTTGTGCCTCAAAGACCCTATATGACCCTACATTCGAAAAGTTTAGTTGATGGTATTATGTCTCAACCCTTGAATGTGGAGTGAAATAGGATGATTTTGTGCCTCGGTGACCCTTGAGCGTGAAATATGACATATCATGGTTTTGTGCCTCAAAGACCCTTGAATGAGAGATATGCTATATATAATGGATTGACGACTCAATGACCCTTGGATGCCAAATATTATATATGATGGGCTTTGTGCCTCAATGATCATATAATGGAAAAAATGATGTTAGTTTTGTGATAAATGATGACTTTGTACCTTGTTGACCCTTGAATGCGACATATGATTTAACATAGTTTTATGACTCGATGACCCTTGATTGCGAAATAGGATATCGAGTCCAAATGCCTATAAATTTAATAAATTGGACAGATGATATTGCGTCTCTTTAACCCTTGATTGGTATATTGAATATTTGAGATTAGATTACCTCACTTTCTAAAAGTTTGATTGATGGCTTAAATCTTGAGACATTAGAAGTGAAATATGATGGTTTTGTGCTTTCATGACCCTTGATATCTAAAGACAATATATATGATGGTTTTATATCTCAATACCTTTTGAATGAAAATTATGATATATGGTGGCTTTGTGGCTCGATGATCTTGAACGAGAAATGTGATATATGTTAGTTTGTGCCTCAATGACACTTGAATGCGCAATATGATATTGAGTATATATCACTCTGAATTCAATAAATTGGATGAATAATATTGTGTTTGGTTGACCATTGAATGCTAAATTTGATATTTGAGATTAGATGACACAAGATTTGAAAAGTTTGATTGATTATCTTACATCTTGAGACTTTATATGCACAATATGAAGACTGTGTCTCGATTACCTTTGAATGCGAAATATGACATATGATGGTTTTGTGTTCGATGACCCTTGAATGTGAAATATGATATATGATTATGTGCCTCGATGACCCTTTATTGCAAAATATAATATTGAGTCTATATGACTCTAAATTCAATAAATTGGAAGGATGATATTGTGTCTCGTTGACCCTTTGATGCTAAATTTGAATTTTGAGATTAGATGAACATGAATAATTCGTAAAGTTTGATTGGTGGTCTTACATCTTGAGACATTAGATGCGAAATATGATGGCTTTGTGTCTCGATGACTCTTGATTGCTAAATATGATATTGATTATATATTACTCTAAATTCAATAAATTTGAAGCATGATATTGTGTCTCGTTAACCCTTGAATGCTAAATTTGATACTTGAGATTAGATGACCCAACATTCGAAATGTTTGATTGATTGTCATAAATCTTGACACATTAGTTGCGAAATATGATGACTTTGTGCCTCGATGACCATTGAATGTGAAATGTGATACATGATAGTTTTGTTTCTTGTTGACCCTTGAATGAGAAATATGATGTATGATGGTTTTTTGCCTCGATGACTCTTTAATACGAAAAATGGATATAATGACCGATTTTGTGGCTTGATGTCTGTTGAATGAAAAATATGATATATGATGATTTTCTGCTTTGATGACCATTGAATGCGAAATATCATATATGATGATATTGTGGCTCGATGACCCTTGATTGTGAAATTTGATGTCCCTGTATCCAGATGACCCTTGAATGCAAAATATGATATAAGATTATTTTGTGTCTCGATGGCTCTTGAATGTGAAATATTATATATATGATGGTTTTGTGCCTCAATGGTTTCTTAATGCAAAAATGATATATGATGATTTTGTGCCTCGATGGCCCTTGAACGCAAAATATGACATATGATGGTGTGGTGCCTCGATAACCCTAGAATGTGAGATATGATAAATAATGGATTGGTGTCTGGATGAACCTAGAATGCAAAATATTATATATGATGGTTTTGTTCCTCGATGATCCTTTCATACGAAAATGATATATGATCGTTTTGTGCTTTGATGACCATTGAATGGCAAATATGATATATGATGATATTATGCCTCGATGACCCTTGCTGCTAAATATGATATTGAGTACATGCCTCTAAATTCAATAAATTGCAACAATAATATTGTGCTTCGTTGACCCTTGAAAGCTAAAAATGATATTTGAAATTAGATAACACTACATTCGAAAAGTTTGATTGATGGTGTTAAATCTTGACACATTTGATGCAAAATATCGTGGATTTGTGCCTTGTGTCTCGATGACCGTTGAATGTGAAATGATATATGATGGTTTTGTACGTTGATGACCCTTGATTGTGAAATATGATTATAAGTCTATATGACTCTAAACTCAATAAATTGAAAGGATGATAATGTCTCGATAACTTTTGAATGCTAAATTTTATATTAGAGACTATATGACCACATTCGAGGAAAAGTGTGACAGTAGATGAATTTGTTGATGATGTGAATATCTATTGGATTTTGTGTTGGTGTTTCGTGATAACCAAACCATACAAGAAAGGATTGTGGACTCAAATGATTTGAAGCGTGAAATAGGAATCACTATGCTAAGTAAAAATACATCTGTGACTTATAAAAATGCCAAGATTAATATAATTGCTACTCCTGGCCAATATATGATTTTGGTAGCAGTTGAGCGCATCTTGAATATGGTCGAAGGAATCCTTCTAGTGGTACTTACTCCAACTCTTTTTCCAATTCACCGAAGATTCAATGTCGCTTCTTGTAATATATATGTTTTTTTCATGCTTCTATTTGTCTGTATAGGTAGATTCTGTTGAAGGGCCAATGCCGCAGACAAGATTTGTCTTAAAGAAGGATTTAGAGTTTGGACATGCGGTTGTTGTAGTTGTGAATAAAATAGACAGGGCTTCTGCTCGCCCTGAGTTTGTCGTCAATTCTACTTTTGAACTCTTCATTGAATTAAATGCAACAAATGAAGAGGCATGTTTGTGATATAACTCAAATAGTTTGTTTTCTGTGTTTTACAAATTGGGTCTTTACTTGAAATTGGAAGTCTGTCAGTAGTTAGTTCAACTGTGATTTCTTTATTCACATTTAACAGTGCCATTCAAAAATAAAAAAATTCACATTTAACAGTGATCTGTGGGAAAGGTATAAAGTCATTAAGATTTCGAATGATTGCTGGTAAATACAAACATATCAGCTGTGTTTGAGTTTTAAAGGATTGTGGTTGTTTTAGTATATGCAAGGTTTTTTCTGTTTTTGCAGTGTGACTTTCAGGTAATATATGCAAGTGTTATAAAAGGGAAATCAGGGTTGTCTCCTGAAAATCTGGTACATGACCTTGGGCCATTGTTTGAATCCATCACGAGATGTATCCCTGGACCACATATTGATAAAGGTGGCTCACTCCAAATGCTTGTTAGTAGCTGTTTATCACATTGCTTCTTGGTCTCGTATTTCAATTATTCTATTGATTTTATTTTGTATATATAAAAGTAACTTGTAAGTACGTGCTCCTACTAATTTACTACCACATGGGAAACATAAATAACAGAAGCAGTTGAAAATCTTTACCATTTGATTCAGCTGAGGCAAAATATGTATGACAATTCTGTCTAATTTCTACTTAACTTGGATTGGATGATTCCATTTCATTATAGACACAACCATTTAATAAGTTTGTAGGAAATGCTCTAGTCCATTATAGTCTTAATAAACCTTAACAAAATTATGTGAAGTGATATATACAAGACCTAATATGTAGTCTTATCATATACTTATTCATCAACTAGGTTACAAGTACCGAGTATGAGGGAGGGACATAAAGGGCGTATAGAAAATGGGCGCTCGGAAGCCGGACTTTTAGAAGAAGGGATGGAGGTCAAGGTTGGTATTCCTTGTCCTTTAATTTTATTGTTTAATTTCTGAATTCCTCCAAGGTAATAATAACTCACTAATTGTAAAGGTATGCACTTCAGAAAATTCATGTAGATATGAAGAGTTAGCGAGCTTTATGTATATGAAAAATTCTTTACGGTCCCTGCAGAAAGATTCAAGGCTGGTGATATATGTGCAGTATGTTGAATTTTCTGATATTCAGGTAAAGGTTTAGGGTTTTAGATGAAGTGCATAATCTTGTCTTTAAGCAACCTTATAATAGCCATTACAAATTTACAAATCAGATTGGGGAGACAATTGCGGATAAAGTGACTGGGAAGGCACTACCTTCCATCAAAGTGGAAGAACCAACAGTGAAAATGGTTTTCTCTGTAAACACTTCACCTTTTGTCGGTCGTGAGGTATGTATATAGAATAATATTTTATTTCCATCAAAAGAAGTCTTCTGTTTGTATCTTTTACATTGTCGATATCCTGATGCCTTTTGTTGGACACAATAGTTGCGATCAGATTCACCTTCTTTTGTAATTTTTTAAGGTGTTTCACATTTATGCAATAAGAGACCATCTAAAACTTATTTTGTACTTTCAAGGGAAAGTATGTTACCAGTAGGAATTTAAGGGACAGGCTTTATCGCGAACTTGGGCGAAATCTGGCTAAGAAGGTTGAAGATGGTGAAACAGCCGATACATTCATTGTCAGTGGGTGCGGAACTCTGCATATCACTATACTCATTGAAAATATGTAAGTCTTTTTGTGTGAGAGTATTCTATTTCTTGAAGAAAACAGAGACCATTGATGTTACTGATGATGTTGAGTTCAATATTCGAATTGACTGCCAAGGACCTGAAGTCATGCACATTGTTCTCCGTTTAAACGAGGTTAGATTTTGATGGAAATGTTTATTCAAACTATTTGCAGTTGAAAAACCTTTATTTGTTATTATAGTTTCATTAAAGCCCAATTTTTTTCAGCAGAGTTGGCCTATTTGTTCATATCAGCAAAGAACATTGTTAGCTTTTTAAGTTTTTCTTAATAGAAATAAACTCATAATGTATAGTGTCTAAACACACTTAAAAATTGAACTCATTACAATTTGTAGCAACACCCAAATTGTTCTGACAATAATTAAGCACATAATTGCATGATACTACATAATATTAATTTATTCTCCCACTGTTTTCACCTTTTTTATTTTATATATTATATAACCAACATATTATTTGATTAATAAGCAGTGGCAGATTAAAATCATTGTGACCCTTTGAGTTTCTTTGCAATTCCAGCTAAGTACTTCCCCTGATGGAAAGCTTGAGCCAATTCTAACTCACTTGGTTCTCCTATTTCATGGTCACCAAAAGTTCCTGAACCATAAGGAGAGCCACCTTTCACCTTCTCCATCTCAAACATTCCAGCACCAAATGTGTAACCGATGGGCACATAAAGCATTCCATGGTGAACTAGCTGAGGAATAGACGTAAACCTGAAAAACCAAGTAACATTTACTAAGTTCAAATAAGATGAATATCAGGTTTAAACTCGTGTGTCAACATATCAAATAATGTTTTTTCAATTTTTCACTGGTTAAACAACATTTACCGAACACTTTTTTCATTATCCTCTAGGACCTGAGTTCGATGTCCAAGTAGTAACAATTCTTAGTCAGGCTTTAATGCGAACTTTGAAATACCACGCTCTCTCGCCTAAACCCCAAAGGGTTACAAAGTACAAACCATAAAAAAAATCGATTTGTAAGATCAAAAATGGAGAGTGACTTACGCTGTTTCCTCTTGGCCACTTCCTTGGGAAGCAGTGGCAAAAAAGAAGCTTGCAGGCTTTCCTGCAAGTGCTTGTTTGTTAAATAAACTTCCGGTAGCATCTAAAAATGCTTTGAATTGAGCAGACATATTTCCATATCTTGCAGGAAAACCAAACAAAAAGCCATCAGCTTCAGGAAGTTGTTTTGGTGAAATGTCTGGAACTTCACTCCTTGGAGGTGCTTTCATCTTTTTAAGGATCTCTTCAGACAATATTTCAGGTACCTTAATATATCATTACAATGAAAGTCAAACTTAGCTAGATCATTTTATAAATTCTTAATTTTATATACATATAATTTCATTTAGCAATTATTATTACTTACTAAAATTAAATTAAATAGGCTAGTTTGATTCAATTTCACTCCATTTTATTTTATATACTATGAATCAAAACTTATCTCAAAATTTTAAATGCATATTTGACGGTGAATCAGACAAAATTACAGAGAGTATGTACATTTTTGCCAGTTATAGTGTTATTTTTTGCAAAATGACTGCAACACACTTCAAAATCACTAAGATATATATTAAGCAAGGTTATCAAGCACTAAATCTAATTAAGATCTCAATTAGAAAAAAATTATTATACCTGCCAAAGTTTTGCTTCTACTCCTTCTACAGATGTAGCTCCCTTTAGAATCTCTTCAGCTAGCTTCTCAACATGTCCGTACACAGAATGGTAACTTAAAAATGAAATGCAAATTTTAGAAGGATATGATATATACTTATTGTTATTGAGATAATAAGTAAGCAAGAAACCTAAAAACAATGTTGATTTCAATGTTAAAGATAATCCTAACACCTATTAGAAATTTAGAAGTATATATAATTGTAAATTTCAATAGTTAGATCAACCTATTTAGAATTTTTAATATACTTTTGAGTATCGAATTTCACGGTATCATGCTCAAAACTCAATGAACCATCAATTAAAAGAATTTGAGTAAGTATTTTGATCTCGTAAGTATAACTTAGTCAACGGTAAAAAGTTGTAAAAATTTAGAGGGAAAAAAATAGAATTTTGCCGTTTTTAAGTATTTTGTGTGTGAATTTTACTATTGGATTAATTAGAATAAAAATAAAAAAAGAAAAGAAAAAGAGGATACTATTTCCCAAAGAACATCATATATAGAAAAACCAAAAACGTTAAGAGAAGAAGAATAGCTTACATAATGTAAACTTTAGTAGTAGCCATTGATGCAATTAATCTCAAGTGCTATCCACTCTCTGTCTCTAATAGAAAAGGTTGGTGAATGAAAAGAAAGTTCAAGGGCACACTCTTCTTATAGAAAACAAATTCATTCTTATGATGCTACTCCTTAACCAAACAACCATTTTATGTTATAGTGAAATTGAAATTATGTGGATGTTTGGATAATATTTGTAGTTTATCTATGTATATAAAACAAAATAACATGTAACCAATTATATTTTATATTAGAAGGAAAGGAAAGTAGAGAGAAGCATGGATTGAGATTTCTTGCTCTTGAAAATAACACAATTTTTACATAGTTTCAAATCTCAATCACTGAATACAGATCGGACGTTTTAAATTAAAACAATTTTAAATTATTCTAAATAATCTCAATCATATGATTGAAATCAGTCGGTCCTGATCTGTTACGGTAACAGCATAAAATCTAATTCCAAAGAAGGGATGCATGAGTTATTTCTCTCACCTGATATATTTTGTTGTGGTTAGGAATAGGATATAGTAAAATAACATAGTGACACCATTTTGTTTGTGGTTATATACTTTTTGACTAAATAAATATATACTATTACGTACCACCTTTTATATTATGGATTTTTTTTTGACACATTATATTATGGATTAAACGGTCAAAAATCAATATTGGGGGCTAATCCTTAATGAATATTTTGATATTAAAAAAATTGTCCTATTTTTATATTGTTCTGATTTTTATTATATCAGTGTCTCAGTACTAGTTAAAAAAATATATAAAAAAGAATTTTTTATATTAAAAATTTACTTTTTATAAATTAAGTTAACTACACATCTATTAAGAAACTTTACTTATCTTTTTTAATTGTAGTCTGGGACACCATTTAGAATATGCAACATATTCATGTACCTACAAGAATTAGTCCAAAGAGAGTGCATATACAAGAGCTTAGATCAATTTTCTGTCAAGAAAAAAACCTAGGATCAATTGAGGTCATCCGTGACTAAGCAAATTTGTCTTCCCATACATTTAAATATTTGCAAAACATTATAACTTTTGCTTTTGTAACTTTGATAGCCAGAAATAACAAATAAAATCTACATTTGATTATGCTTTTGTAATCAATAGTTAAGTACTATTTTCTTTAGTCTAGTGGTAACACCTTTGAACTTTAATTTTTTTTAAGTGTCAGTATCATATGTAATATACAGTGATCGAATTTCAAATTTTGTACACTCTTTTATTCATCTTAAAAAGTGAATTTTTATTCACTAAACTACTTGAAAAAAAAATACAATTGATTCGTCCATAAATCCTAACTCAAATGTTAAAAAGCCAATATTGATTGAACACCTTCATCAAGTTTCAAATTCAGAACCTCACAATGTAAGTTTGGGAGAAAAAAAATTGATTCTTTTAAAGGATTTACACTGTGCACATCTATTAAAATCTTAAATAATATAATTGTGTTATAGTTTTTCTAGAGATAGACATGTAATTGTTAATTTTGGTTGTGTTTAGTTTTGTGTTCTTGCTTTTGTCTTGTTTATTTATTTTTTCCTTTAGGTAAGATCTAGCCTGATTTTGTATAATTTTGTAATTCCCTATAATTTTATAATTTTTGTTTTTGTTTTGGATAACTATGGTAAGAGACTAAGAGTACAAATTTTCTACTGCTATTAGTGGTGATTAATCTCTGTAATATAAATTATCGCAGAATACTGAATATATATTATAATAAGTGACAATAAGTGTTTAATAACATATGCAATATGTCATTTTTCTTTATTTAACATATGAAGGATACATTATGACAAGTGACAATATTTTACGATAAAAATCAGTGTGACCCTTTGAGCTTCTTTGCAATTCCAGCAAAGTATTTCCCCTGATGGAAAGCTTGAGCCAATTCTAACTCACTTGGCTGTCTTGACCCATCCCCTGCCAAAGTTCCTGAACAATATGGAGACCCACCTTTAACCTTTTGTGAGAAATTTGTGTTGGGGTTCTGCTGCAAATACTTGAACAAAAGAAGATGAAGAAGAACATAATAATAATTCCATTGTTATATATCTTGTTTGTTGGGAAGAGGCTGCTGCACTTGAAAACCTGAAAGGTTTAATGACTATGCACGTAAAACTCAAAGCGTGTGGGGTTGCCACACTAACCTTTAGGTTCGATTCGCCCCCACCAATTTACGTAAACCGGATGCAAATGGGTTCAACTGGCGAATCCCCTTCAGGATACTTTGAGAACCTTGACGTGATTTGTACACTCACACCAAGCATATCGATCAATGATAGTTTACAGAATAAAGTTCCTTCAATTTCTCTCGTGCACTAGACAAATGAAGAAATGATTTAGGAATATTTTTTACAGAATTCGGACTCATGAAATTCATGATTTTTGTTGTTGTCTTATGTCACATGAGTACCTCTATTTATAGAGAAACTCGTATCGGTTGATGAAGGGAAGCAATCCTTGAAAGATATCATGCAATATTAATATGAAACAATGCTATGATTCATTCTTGTTCTCAAAAGGTTGCAAGACTAAACCAAGAGACATATTATTTCAAATCAACCATTACATCCTTTCAAGGATATTTTGGAAATTTTCCAACACCTTTTCCATCTCAAACATTCCAACCCCAAATGTATACCCAACAGGCACAAAAATCATTCCATGGTGTGCAAGTTGTGTTATAGATGTCAACCTGCAGGTACATTTATGCAAAATCAAAGGCTAATGATATCATTCAGAGTAAATCGACTGACATTTTGGTCATTAATTAAAAATGCGATGTCTCTACCAACTGAGTTATGCTCACGTGTCACAAGAACATGAAAACATTAGAATGAGAAACTGAGTACTTACGGTGTAGTCTCTTGGCCACCTCCTTGACAAGCAGTGCTGTAAAAGATTCCAGCAGGTTTACCAGCAAGTTTCTGTGTGCAGCATAGGTCTCCAGTTGCATCCATAAATACTTTGAATTAAGCAGCCATCATTCCAAATCTTGTTGGAAAACCAAACAAAAAACCATCAGCTTCAGTAAGTTCATTTGGTGTAATAATTGTTGTGAATTCGGACTGAACCACACCAATAACCTTAGTGTGTGGAGCAAATTGAATTGAGCAATCAAACAAGCGAGAATGACAATAGTAATCACAAACAATAACAACGGCGAAAAATAAAAGATACGTTCGTTTGTTTATCCGGTTCGGTGTTAATGAACCTACGTCCGGGGGAGAGGGCAGCTCTCCTTTCTTCCTTATCAATCAAATGTCTCAGTTACAACGAAATCCCAAAACAAGGGTTACAAGAAATAGTTTTCAATCCTATTCTACCCAAGTCCCGAATTTTTTCCCGTGACCAAGAAATTCAATTATAAAGTGTTTACAAGGTTTTGAATCAATTCTCAATCCCTAGAGTTATTGCCAAGAGAAATACTCTATAAACCCTAGTCTTTTGATTGACTACAAACCCTAAAACTCTTACGAAAACTGAAAACGCATGCTGCATATATACCCTTCCGCGTACCCGCGCCCGGCGCGACTTATCCCGCGCGCGGCGCCAACGACAGAAAGAAACAGAGCTTTCTGAGATGCTCCTGGCACGCGGCGCCATGTAACCTGCGCGCAGCGCCACCTGCTGCTTTGATCTTCCGTTTCTGAGTTTTCAAGGCAATTCCTCACAATAATTGGAACATCACTCTTTGGAGGTGCTTTCATCTTCCCAAGTGCCTCTTCCGGCAATATGTCCGGTACCTAATACATGTATAAAATATCGTAAGTCTCAGAATTAAATATTGAGCCTAACTCATCTTTACTTATAAACATATATTTAGGCCATCTCACAAATGTGGGACTTCTTAATAGTAAGCTCGGAAGAAAAATCCCCTATTTGTTCTAATTTTTGTGTTGGTGTCTATGGTCCGGTTTGAATGAAAAATACAACTGATTTTATTTAAAAAATAAAAAAACTTATAAGTTCTAATGATGGTCAGACAAACAGGTTTTTCAGCGTTGCTTGTCCGACTTTATTTAAAAATATAACAGATTTTTTTTTTTAAGTTCTAATAATATGAATTTACAAACCTGCCAGAGTTTTGCTTCTACACCTTGAATGGATTCAGCACCTTTTTTTTATCTCTTGAGCTAGCTTCTCAACATGTCCATACATAGAATAGTAACTTAACATGCAAAGTAAATTTCAATCAGATATACATAGAGCATTTTCATATACATCATACATTAACTATAATTTCTGAAAGAGGATATATAAGATCTTAAAATATATATACTAATCCTAGGAAAAATGGCTTACACAATGTAAACTTTAGTAGCCATTGATATTAGTAAGTATAACTTGAACTGCTTTGTTCTCTGTCTCTGTAGAAAGTTTAGAAACCAAAAGGTGGTGATGGTGGTGTTGGTGAGTGTGAAATTTGGGTAGCATACATATTTTTTATATTAAAATCAATTCCATTTTTATAATGCTGCTAGTGAGAGAAACACAAAGTGACGGCTAGGGTTTCAATAATATAGTAATGGCATAACTTCTCAAAATACGATTACAAGACAATATATAATAATAATACTTAGTAGACTACTAACCTAAAAGCCCAATAACACAAAGTCCTATTATCTAACACTTCCCCTCAAACTCACGATGCATCAACATGAAGCATTGGGAGTTTGTCAAGCAAGAAACAAAAATAAATTCAAAACATTTTATTCTAATACTTCCCCTCAAGCTAAAGCTTACTAAGGTTTAAGTTTATTACAAAATAACCCTGAAAATAAACTAATATCAGATTCAACTGGATTCAGACTGTGAGTATTTCCTCACCGGATTCAGATTGTGAGTATTCCCTCACCGGATTTAGATGTGAGTATTCCCTCACCGGATTCAGACTGTGAGTATTCCCTCACCGAATTCAGATTTTCAGACAAAAACAAACATAACAAAGTAAACTAAACGAAGCACAACCAAACGGAACATAACCAAATCAAACTAAACGGAACCAAACGAAACAAACAAAACCAGATCAACCAAACAGAACCAAATCACTCAGAACTAAACCAAACCAACTAAAATTTACCAAACAAATCGGAGCCAGGCACCAATTAATTAAGAAACAACACAACCTTCAGATTTCAAATTGATTGCTTTCAATCACATAGTTCCAACTGAATCTATCCCAAACACGACTTGAAAAATAAATCACAAATTGATGATGGCTTTGAAACAATAATTCCATGTGGTGGCTTCTGCAATTATCCAACGACAATAACAATAAGACAGCAGCAACACTTTTCTCCTAATTCTTCTTTTTCTTTTAATAGGACAAGCATCGAATCAAAACAATAAACATATTCCCAAACTTTTGGGAATTCAAGAACGGAAGCAATAAATAATTCAAGGCGGATCGTATCATGCTCTTGATGCCATGTTAAATAATATAGAGTTCAGAGAGAAACACAAAGTGACGGCTAGGGTTTCAATAATATAGTAATGGCATAACTTCTCAAAATAGGATTACAAGACAATATATAATAATAATACTTAGTGGACAACTAACCTAAAAGCTCAATAACACAAAGTCCTATTATCTAACAGCTAGTACTTTTTTGTTGGATAAACTTTTTTATTATTAATTAATTATTATTACTCTTGAATTAAAACAATAGTTAATTTTAGTGGGAGAATCCGATTGATTTCTAGTAGAACATTTCGTGGCCAAAGTTTCAACTTCAACACCACTATCACATTTTTCAGGTAAGGACCTGCTTTTGCAATACCCTTTAATAACCTATGTTAGGTTAAACACCTTTTCTTTGTTTTGCTGCTCTTTATCTGTTTGAAGAAATGTCCAATTGAAAGAAGGAAAAAAACAAAATAAAAAACTTGGCAGTTCAATTTGTTGCACCTTGATTTTGTGCTTTTAGCTTAGGAATAGATTGATGATACATTACTAATTTTTAGCGAATTGTGTTAAATATGTTTGGATCTCAACCCCAAAAGCTAGCTCATAGGGTGAGGTTTCCTTCACATATTTTTACACTCAACAGTCTGAGAACCTAAACAATATGGAACTTCAAACACATTCAACAAAGTGGTTGGTAATTCTGGAACCGTAGTACACTACAGCACTATAATCATAAAAAATTTAGTAGAGTGTACAATAATTTTATAGTACAAGTATGCAGAGGCAAGTATCTAATTAACGACCTTCAACTAAAGTAGTGGTAACAGTTATGTCATTGGAACCAGAATTGAGCATACCACGTGATGATGAATCTGTGTCTAAGAAACATCTCTCTGAATACAAACCTGGTCTTCTAGGTTTAGGGACCAACACACTTTCACCATCCAACATCAAAACCACTAATGACATTGTTGGTCTTTCTTCTGGATGTTGTTGAACACATAAAAGACCAATTTGAATACACTTTAAAATTGATTCAAGGGTAGTAACTTGATCCTCAAGTAATGGATCAATTAACTCAATGGTCCTACCTTCATTCCAAAGCTTCCATGCCTAACACATTTTCATTGTACATTATCAATTCATGAAAATTAAAGTTACTCAATTATAATATTGCAATTTAAGCACGACTTTGAGGATTATGCATTGACGGTGTAGTTTTATATATAATTGTCCAATCAAATTTCTCCATGATGCCACTTTGTTATTATAATATATAGACAAACATTTTCATAGTTCTTAAACTCTTTTTGATTATTTTAGATACATGTATAATCACTATTATATATACTCACATGGCCTAGGAGATTCAATTTGTGATCAGGGTGAAAAAAACCTTTGTTTTTCTTGCCACTTAACAACTCTAAAAGTAAAACTCCAAAGCTATAAACATCAGATTTGAAAGAGAAATGTCCATCCATTGCATACTCTGGAGGCATATATCCACTGTAACAATTTCACAAACATAAAATGAATTTAGCAGTATAAGTTCATAAGTTTTTTTTAGTAAGTTAAGTGTTATGTATTTGTGCTTACTATGTTCCTACTGCCCTTTTCGTCTTTTCTTCGGTTTGATCTCCACCAAACATTCTTGCCATTCCAAAGTCAGAAATTTTAGGATTCATGTCACCATCTAAAAGAACATTGCTTGCTTTTAGGTCTCTATGAATTATTCTTAGTCTCGAATCTCTGTGAAGGTAAACAAGTCCCCTAGCAATGCCGTTAATAATGTCTAGCCTCTTTTCCCAACTAAGCATCGAGCGCTTTGTTTCATCTGATTTAGAATATTACTTGAGTTATAATGTATAATAATATGGTTAAATTAAATTACATGTTTGCTAAAACATTGTTTATAGTTGAAAGTCCAACCGAATAATAAGTAGTCCAAGCTTCTATTTGGCATGTATTCATAGATCAACATTTTATCTTCTCCTTGAATGCAACAACCAAGAAGCTTGACGAGATTTCGATGTTGAAGTTGAGAGATGAAAATAACCTCATTCTTGAATTCTTGCAGGCCTTGTCCCGAATTTTCTGAGAGTCTTTTCACCGCTATTTCATGTCCTGATGGAAGCTGACCCTACAAGTACAACAGATCCAAAGAGAAATGAGCCAGAATTACATTTCTTGAAGGTAAAATGAACTAAAATTACTTTTCTTGTAAACTTCGTTTTACAGTGTGAAAAGCTTCACTGTCACTTTGAATAATTTGATTTGGATCAACTAACTACAACTACTAAAAGATGTTGGTAATAAATATAAATATGAGGTAAAAAATTTAGATTAAATAAATGGTAGTTGTTGAATATTTTCCTACCTTGAATTATGGAAGACAGTTGTTATAGACTAATAATGTTTATAGCATTGTATGAGATAACATATTTCCATAATTAACCACAAAGAGAGATAGAAATTTACTTTGTAAACAGAACCAAATCCACCTTCTCCAATCTTATTGTTAAAAGAGAAATTCCTTGTTGCATCTTCAATAATGGAAATCTCAAAAAATGGGAGTTCAAACTCACTCTTAGTTTTGCCAACATTAAATTGAATATCTTTCTCTTCAGCTATATAGGCAAAGTGGAAATAATTAATTAGTGATAATAAAATGGAGACTATGATTCAAATTAAAAGAACATGAAATCTTCTACAATTAGTTTACCTCTATTTCTTCTCCATTTCTTAATTATCAACCACAATGCTAAGACAATGATAGTTGAGGCTACTGATATACTCACAGGAAGTACTATGAGTTTCTTCCTTTTGTTTCTGTCAACATTGGAATCTAACTCCATAAAAGAAAAAAAAAAAACTATTACATACAATGTATATAACTTACTACATTAATTATTGAGCAACAAAGAATCATTAATGTGATAAATGAACTATATACGTCGAATTCATACCTAGTTCTGAAGCTGAAACTCTCACATAAAAATCTTGGCTATTCACAGAATCCTCCCTTATATCAAATAAATCTCCAAACCAAGCAATACAACCATTACCACTAGCATTTATATCAAGTTTTGCATAAGCAACACAGGAACAGTTCTTAGAGCATTGTACTTCACAATGATCAATGTTAATGCTATAGTTTACATGAAACTCAACTGCATCTGGTAGTTTCATTCCTGTGAACTTCTTAAATACATCTCCATTTCTACAAGCTTTTGAATTCTTCCTAACACATCCACTAGACCAATCAAGAATTTTCCATTCATGCATAATCCTTGGTTCAAAACCTTCCAAACAATTACAAATAGGAGAGCTTTTGATGTTACAAGTTCCATATGCACCACAAAGACCATAATCATCACATTGATCACCTTGAATATTAAACTCAGAAAACCAACTCGAACGATGATCGTTCCATGTGAAATGCTGAATCAAACCAGATTCACTAAGCACAAACATTGAAACAATGTTGTCTTTTGTCTCATAAGAATAATACACTTCATCAGAATCAAAAACGAAAACCGGTTTGAAAACTGGATTTTCCCTTAAAACTGGATTACCTTTGTATTGTTCCACATACCATGGTCCACTTCTGAAAATTTTCTTCTTACCCTTTTGAAGAAAAAGCTGAGGAAGTCCTCGTGGATCGACACTATAACTATATTCACCCAAAGAAGGATCACCACTGTTTCTCCAAGAACTCAAATGAATGTTCAAACCAGTTTTGAAGTTCCAACCAATTTTCATTCCTGGTAACAATGTATCAGAAGGATAATCAAAACTTTGCCATAAAAATTCTTCAGAGTTTTCATCTACAAAATTCTTCAAAACAAAGTTTCCAGTATCTAGAAGCTGTGCTACTGGATTTTTTGCTGGCCCAGATGAATTTGAGGACCATAGAACACTTCCTTTGTGGTTGAGAATAATGAGTTTTCCATCATTGTTGAATGTTAATGAACCATTATGGTTAAGAAGTGGTTTGTCTCTATTTGCAACCCAAACAATAGTCTTTTTGTGAATTTGCTTATACCATATTCCGAGATATGTGTAAGTGGAATTGTTAGGAGTGAAGAAACCAAGTTCAAAATTCTGTGAAGGTGAAATTAGTGTTTGGTTGGAAGTGATAATTTGTGGTGGAGTTATGGTATCTTCTGCTTTTGAAGGTGTTGGAAACATAATTGTTAAATGGAAAAAACAAGTAGCAAGAAATAGAAGGGTGAACTCTGGTTTCTCCATTATGATTATTTTGATCCTTCATGTTATTTATTACTAGTACTTATAAAGAAAATCTCTATTATTTAATCTTACTATTCCTAAAAAATCTTGTGTTGATGACTAAGAATTGAATTGACTAGTTTATATGTTACAAATATATTTCATCTACACCCAATTTTCTCTACACATGTTTAATCATATGCAAAATTATGGTTAATCAAGTAGTTGAATTAACCGTCTATTCAACTGAATTAACCATACTTTTGAATATGATTAATACAGTAACGTTTGACACAGTTTCCTATTTTGTTCAAAAACACACTTATTGATTTTAGGTCGGACGGCTATGGTTAATATGACCCCAATAAATCTCAATCACTGATTTAAATCGGACGGATGATATCATTGTTGCATTAACATAGTTTCTGCATGTAATCATATTCGGTGTGAATATCATTGCCTAAGAAAAATAATTATTTAAATGGGAGTAGGTGTATATTGAGGGTCCTGTTGATCTCTTTTGGAAAGTCACATAAAAGGACATTAGGCTGAATATAAGATTGACCTATATTGTTGAGACAACAATGAATGATACTTGCATTCCATGATGATTAATTAATCAACAAACAGCATTGAAGCTAAGCAATGAAGAGGAAAGAAGGGAACATATAAGTTTGAAATTAGTCACCACATATTCATCTTATTCGAGGTTTGATATGGACAAAACAGTACACTATTTTAATGTCATGTGTGTCTAATGAGTGTTAAGAAGATTGATGTTGATACTTGATAGTGGCAACCAAAGACTTTTTTGCCAAACTATGAACAGTAAGGTAAGGAAAATAATGGTAATCATGGATTGGTTTTCTCTAAATAATAGAATGTTGAAAGTCTCGAGTTAATATCCCATGTTCTACACTCTTTTCTATCTTGTTTACCTTTTTTTTCTGCATGTGGAATGTGAATTTTTCATTAGCTATGTTTAAAAAGATTGGGGAGTAGGGACCAACACATCAGAAAATTGGGAATATTAGTTGAATGAGAGTCTTGGTTTGCTTCAAATATGGGACTGTCTATACTCGTAGCATGTGATATTGTGATTGATAAATAATTCAATTACTCCTACATATTATGCCATGAATTAGTTTATGTGTATTTGTGTATTCTTTTTTGGGTAATGCTAAACAGTGCTCTCAGAACATTGGTTAAGCATGCTAAAAGACGTTCAAAGCCTCTTCTATTTTCGGTTTAAATTTTTATTTTTACAAAAAACATTGGAGTTCAATTTGGTTTTTCTAAGTTTGCTGAAGCAGTGGAGTTCAATTTGGATTTCCATCATTACTTATGAAAATTTATCTTCCCACCCCCACATTTCTTTTTAACCTCCAAAAGTAGAATTTTATCCTTACTTTACGAAAGCAAAACTTCGGTAAATATGAACCGAATTTTTGAAATTATTTACCGAAGTTTTGCGATATAGAAACAAGTGTTTCAACCAATTATTTTTCAAAAACCCAGAAAAAGTATTTTTCGGGTTCTATTTTCTGAAAAAAAAAAAACCTAGATATATTCGGTAAATATTTTCCGAATTTTTCAAAAATTCAGTTCATGTTTACCGAAATAATGGTTCAAAGACACAAATGAAAACCAAGGGTGAAAAAGAAACGTGTAGGATGGGAAGAAAAATTATCTTTACTTATAAAAAATTCCGAGAGGTTGTAGATATAAACTATAAGAGTCAAACTCATAGAAAGAGGAGGTAATACAACCATAAACATTTCAAAAAGCACTAACCCAACTCATCCATGCTGTCTCCACTTCTTGTTTTCTAATGGAATTAGCCGCCTCTATAGAGACCTTTAGTGTTGTTTGAACTTTTCCTAACTACAGTCCTCAAGTCCTTGTTTGTTGGCAAATGAAACTGCTAAACGTACATCCTTGCTTTCGGTCTATTTTCAACTATGTTTTTCTCTATGTCTTCTAGAACTAGAATGATCTTGGTCCTTGGCTGCCACACTGCACAAACTTTCAAAGTATACCTTTTTTTCAGATTGATGTGGGAAATTTAAATTTTGTATGTTTTAATATAACATGGACTTTTATTATTTCTAATAGATTCTAAGTGAATCACATCTTAAATAAAATAATATGAATACTTTCGGTGTTTAAAGTTTAGTTTAGTTGGATATCATTATAGATAAAATTTAAGGATCTTGCTAGGCAGTGCATTCAGAGTACTTTTTAAGAATTTTATTTAAGGAAATAATTCATTTAAAAAATTGAGCATTTTAATTTTTAATGTGTTGATTTAACACATTTTCATAATTTTTTTAAAAATATTAATATTTAAATGCTTAAAGAATGTCCCGAGGATACTATTTAATATTTGTCAAAATTTAATTTCATGTTATATTTTATATTTAATATATTTTAAAATAAATTTAAATTTTGAGTGAATTTTGTGTGTGAGATACCAGTATCCAATCAAACTCTAAAGAGTCCTAACCATAAACTAAAGTAATTAATTTATATATTCCCTTAATTGGGAATGATATTTTTTTAGGCTTGTCAAACATTTATTTTTTAAGCCAATGTATCTTCCGCAAGTAATCTCTCGAGTTAATTGAGATCTATATGCATTAATCAAAGATCGGGATCAAATAATTAAAGAACTAAAATATACTTCATTTGTGTCACATGTCAACATATCAAACATTAAACCATCACACTTTCTACTCTCTTTTTTCTTTCCTTTCACATTCTTCTACCACCTCGATATTTTTGGAACGATATTTTTATTTATTTATATTCGATAGAGAGTCTAAAAAAAACAATTCTTATACATTTTTCAACATTATCCTTGTTTTCAACGCTACTATTAATTAGATACATTCACATAGATGGAGGTGTAAATCCATCACCCAAAAAACAATTTGTTATTTTGTATAAGGAGATGGCAGAAAACTTAATATGTTTGCAGTTACGTATGCAGTCAACTCCAAAATTTGATTAAGCATATCTGTACAAATAATCATTTCAAAAAGTCAATTATTTACATCCTCCTTATGACATTAATGACAGCCAAAATACAATTCCAAGTTGTACTTTATATCTTAAATTTGTGACATGAAAAAAAAAAACCTTTGATTCTAGGAACAAAGCATTGCAAAATGAAAAGTTCCACTATTGTAAAACTCCATCTAAACTTTATTTTATGTATATGTTTTTTCAATATTGTAATCTCTAATGATACATTAAATGTAACACAGTCTCTAGGATTCAACCAAACACTTGTATCTCCACAAAAAGTGTTTGAGTTTGGTTTCTTTAACACAACCACTTCAAAATGGTACATAGGTATATGGTACAAAGATTTACCAGATAAAACATTTGTTTGGGTGGCAAATAGAGACACCCCACTTGAAAATTCTAATGGAACTCTCAAGATTGATGGTGGAAACTTGGTTCTTTTTAATCAAACAGATAGTCTCATATGGTCAACAAATCAAACTATTTCATCTGTTTCAAATCCTGTTCTTCATCTTTTGGATGATGGAAATTTAGTTCTCAACGAAGCACAAGAGAAAAATACTTCAAACTATATATGGCAGAGTTTTGATCATCCAACAGATACTTTGTTACCGGGTATGAAGCTTGGTTGGAACTTTGACACTCGTGTTGAGATTCGAATAACTTCGTGGAAAAGTCAAGATGATCCATCAAGTGGAGATGGTTATTTTAGTCTTGATTATCATGGCGTTCCAGATATTTACTTGTGGAACAAGCAACAAAGGGTGTTTAGAACTGGTTCATGGAATGGTGAAACTTTTGGTGGAGTACCGATTCTAAATACAATAGCTATTCTTAATGATAAAATAGTTGTTGATGATCATCAAGCTTATTACTATCCTGCAAAGCTATATCAGTCTAATTTGTCTAGACTTGTAGTGAATTGGACCGGTTCAATTGAACGTTATGCGTGGATCGAAAGCACTAAAGTTTGGAGCTTAACATGGAATGCACCAGCTGTAGATTGTGATCGTTATGGAGAATGTGGTCCTTTTGGTATCTGTGACTCAAATGCTTTTCCTATATGCAAGTGTGTGACAGGATTCAATGTCAAGAATCAGATGCAATGGGATTTGAGAAATTTTTCTGATGGGTGTGTGAGGAAGACAGAATTAGAATGTGGAAAAGATAAGTTCTTGCAATTGAAGCATGTGCAATTGCCAGATACTAGAAGTGTGTTTGTGAACAAGAGTATGACTTTATTGGAATGTGAAAATATGTGCCTCAATGATTGTTCTTGCACTGCATATACTAATGAAGTGATTACTAATGGTGGGAGTGGTTGTGTTATGTGGAATTATAGTCTTGTAGATATGAGACAGTTTTCTGAAGACGGACAAGATCTCTTTATCAGATTAGCAGCTTCTGATGTAGGTAAGTAATTTCTTTATGGTTTTTATTCCCTTAATTGATCACTATTTTTTCATATTGTTTTGTTTTAGTTTTCTAAATGGTGTTGTTATTGGAAATTATTAGATCAATGTTTAAAAAATTTGGCTAGTCAGGAAGTGATTCCGTATAGGTTTTTAAAAGATATTTAGTATAGTATGTGTGCTGATCGAACTCAAAGGTTATGCAAGGAAGAGAGGAAAGATGGTGGACCGATAAAGAATCTTCACCGGAACAATATGCAATGAAATTGTGCGACATCAAGGATTTTTATGTCTCTTCGACTGCAATTGAGATTGCATCAATCCTATTTGAGTTTACTCTCGACTGCGATTGAGGCTGCATTATCTGTATTTGAGTGCAATTCTCAGTGATATCAAGTGGAATTTAAAACATTGATTATAGCTACTTTGTCTTGATATTTTAATATGACTTACTTGAAGGCTAAGGTAGGCCAAATTTTATGCAAATGATGTTCTATATTAAAGTTTTGCTTTGCCTTTTCAAATGAAGGTGACACAGACTCTTCTGGTGGCTCCAAAAAGAATGCAGGAAAGATTGCTGGAATTACAATTGCTATAGCTATCCTTATATTGGGAGTGAAAATATTCATTCTGTGGAAGAGAAGGAAATCACAAAGAATAAAGATAGTGAATACTAATCAGAGAGGTACATAGTTACACCTAATGTTCATCTTAACTATGTTACTTTAGAATGAATGTTTTCATTTTGTTGCAGCTTCATATAATGTTTTTCCTTGTTTTCTCTAAACCAGCTACTTCTAATATAGGTCAACAAGCACTGTTACCTGAGGTGATGTTATCAAATAACAGAGAATATTCAGATGAAAGGAACATGGATGATCTTGAGTTGCCACTGTTTGATTTTCATGTCATATCAGATGCTACAAACTCCTTCTCTTTAGCAAATAAACTTGGTGAAGGAGGCTTTGGAACTGTTTACAGGGTAAATAAATTTCCATTATTTATATATTACATTAGTACTCGTTTAAATTGATTGAATCCTATGAAGCGTTAACACCAGACACGACACTGACACAGGGTAGGCTGGTTGATGGTTCGGAAATTGCTGTGAAGAGGTTGTCAACAAGCTCTGGACAAGGAAATGTAGAATTCCAGAATGAGGTAAGATCAATTGCAAAGCTTCAACATCGAAATCTTGTACGGCTCTTCGGTTGCTGCATTCAGAAAGAAGAGAAGATGTTGATCTATGAGTACTTGGAAAATAACAGCCTAGAGTCTATTTTATTTGGTGAGTTTATGACTATTTTAATACAAATGTTCATTTACAAAATCTAGCCCTAGATCATTTACAAGGCTCGAGGGATTAGTCTTTGCAGTTGCGCGCAAAGGATGCCTAGTTTACACCAAAGATAATTATTGATATTTATGGTTATAATTTATTAAATTTCAGACAAAGCAAAGAGTTCCGTGCTAGATTGGCCAATGAGGTTCAATATCATATGTGGAATAGCCAAAGGGCTTCTTTATCTCCATCATGACTCAAGATTTAGAATTATTCATAGGGATCTAAAGGCAAGCAATGTTCTACTTGATGGAGAAATGAATCCAAAGATATCAGATTTTGGGATTGCTAGAATTTTTGACAATGATCAAACACACTCCAATACAAAGAGAGTTGTTGGAACATAGTGAGTGTTAGGGAACCAAATACTTAATTTTGTTTAATACATAATGCCATGCTTAATTGATTTTATTATTAATCTTTTTCTTAATGATATGCAGTGGCTATATGTCTCCTGAATATGCAATGGGTGGATACTTTTCTGCGAAATCAGATGTTTTCAGTTTTGGTGTTCTCGTGTTGGAGATCATAAGCGGCATGAAGAATAGAGGATTTCATATATCAGATGATCTAAATCTTCTTGGACATGTAAGCAAAAAGGCCTAGTTTATTTGAATTACCATTTAGTCATGAATGCATGGGTTGATGAAAACAAAAGAGATCGTGGATCCTATTGAAGTTATGCAATCGTGATGTTGTCGTGATTTATATTTTCGGGAGACTTAGCATTTTCCTATCATTTAAAAGAGTCATGTTAAAAAAGAAGATTTTAAGTCACGTGGTCACATCGCGATCCTTGATACTATAAAGAGTTGTGAAACAATCATAGTCGCAATATCATTATTTGTTTTTAACTTAATTTTTGTTATTCAATGTGTTGTCATAGGTATGGAGGCTATGGAATGAAGGGAAAGCAATGGAACTAATAGATTCATCATTTGCAGATTCATATTCAGAATCTGAAGTTCTAAGATGCATAAATGTAGGCCTAATATGTGTCCAAGAAAAAATAGAAGACAGGCCTATAATGTCTTCAGTGGTGATGATGTTGAATAGCGAAACATCATTGCCACAACCAAAGCACCCCGGATTCGTCCTTGGAAGGAATCCAGGTGAATTTGATTCATCTTCGGCTAGGCAAGACGAATCACACTCTATAAACCAAGTCACGGTTACAATAGTAAATGGAAGGTAGGTAATTAAGCAAGACTCATATCGGTTTATACTCATTAAATTTTACTCCAGACCTTATACTATGTCGAAATTTCATGTCTCGGATTCATAAAGAGACACAATTTTCATGCAAAACCAGTGTATATAAATACACAATTTTTTGTTACTACTTCTTTGGTAAATTGTAAATTGAAGATTGTTTTATTTTTCGTTTGTTCGGATGAAATGTAAGACAACATTTGTTCTGTGCACTCTGCTGTTAGGCTCTTTATGCAACAAGACTTGAAAATATGCATTAACTTTTAACAATCAATATTTTTTCAATATAAAATTACTTACACAACAAGACTTTATAATTATGGATTAACTTGTGCTTGCGTGAAGTATCTATGGAAATTGATATTGCATAGATATTCTTTTATTCAAGAAAGTTATGTCACTATTCTGATTTTCTTTTGGGCTTTGGGTCGATATGATCTAGTTGTTAATTGAATTTAATAATAATGATTTCATCATCACTGATGATCTCACCATGGCAAAAACAACAATGAATCGTCCTTCAATGATTGGTTGGTCAAAATCCATTTTTAAAAAAAAATTGCTTTGTGGATACAATTCCATGGACTATTGAGGCCAAAGACATTTTTAAAGGAAAACAAAATCTCCTTATTTTTCTGTGTTAGGATTGATATTTCATGCAAGCTTCAAAGATTTGATTTAGTAGTAAAAAAATAGATCTTAGATTCAGGAGATTCCGTGTACTACGCGTGTATCAATTGTAAAAAAAAAAAGTACGTTGTCGGTGCATATCAAAGGTATATCGGATACGTACTCGGTACCAGTACTCTAACTCAAATGGAATACCACCCATCATAAAAGAAGACTCAAAGCCTAGGACATATGATATGACCACCAAGAAGACTCTAGAAGACCACTTTATCAGGTAACCTATAGAGGAAACCAATGGGTTTTTGACTTTAAAGGATGATGTTAAAAGATGGGTTTTGTTTCAAAGTTTCAACTTTGCAACCATTAATTTATTCCACAAGAAATTTCTTAGAAGAACACTTTCATTTTTTAAATTGATTAGGTATACCCCCTTTCAGGACTCCTAACATTTAAAATTTCCTCCCAAGTATTGTGTGTATTGTCACTTTTCCACTATCCTCCTTATTGGTCATGCACCAAAGATTTTATAGTAAGAGTTGTTATTAACAAGACTTGTTTATGTTGACTATCAAAGTAAAAAATTAATTAACACACAGCTGAAATAAGAGACAAGAAAAGAGAAATCGAGAGAAATAAGGGAAGAAAATGGGAGAAATTACAAGCCCTCTATCTAAATACAAGGAGAGAACAATTACACTCTCTATATTTGGGATGAATGAAATTGATACAAATGCATTGGTATTTTTATATAGTGAAATTCCTACTATTGCAATGCATGTGCCACACACTAGTAAAAATGCATTAAATGCTTTCATGCCATTTTTCAAACATTTCTACAGTTGAATCGTGGACAGTACTAAAATAGTGAAGTACCTGTACCGGATACGCATTAGTATCGGTTACGCATTAGTATCGGCTACGCATACGATATTTGTTGGGTACTTATCAATCTGAATTTATTTTGATTTGGTTGATTTGTCGGGGTGGTAGATATGGCATAAATGTATAGCCGCGCGGTAAAAAAAAACATAAAATATTTTAATTTCTTATTACATTTTAATTATTTTTCTCGTTTTTGATGAAAATAGTAGAGCCCGTTAATACTTTATATTAACTCACCCGTACCATAAATTTTTTAAAAATATCGTATATTCGTATCTCGTACCGGGTACTGTACCGTACCTAAGCAGGTTTCTATTGTCATTCCATAAAGTCAACCAAAGTTGCTATACATGTTTTCCATGCCATATACCATTAGAAACCTTTTGTTTGTTTGAAAGTCTTAAACTTTTCTCTTTATAATAGTATTAGGATAATAGGATATGTAAAAACTGCAAGTGCAACTTTTTTCCATCAAAACAGTATCAAATTTTATGAAGAGGATAATGAGCATGAAAGTGCTAATTGTTCTTTGTGTTTGTCTATCAATCTTTCATAAAATATCAGATGCAGCTGAAACCTTGACTCAAAATTCTTCAATTATAAATGGCCAAGAACTCATTTCTGCTGGACAAATTTTTTCTCTTGGTTTCTTTAGTCCAGGAACCTCAAATAAATACTACTTAGGGATATGGTACAAGAATATCACACCTCAAACTATTGTTTGGGTAGCAAACAGAGAAAAACCACTTAATAACTTAAGTGGAAACTTAACCATTGGTGTTGATGGGAATATTGTACTTGTTGATGGAGTAGGTAACAAGATATGGTTTACAAATTCATCAAGATCAATTCAAAAGCCACTTGTAAAGTTGTTAGATTCTGGAAACTTAGTCTTGATGGATGGAGAGAAGAATCATGGTTCTTATGGTTATATATGGCAAAGCTTTGATTATCCAACAGACACAATGTTACCTGGCATGAAGTTAGGTTGGGATAAGAAATCGGGTATTGATAGATATTTGACGTCGTGGAAGAATGACGATGATGACCCTTCTTATGGAAATTTTACTTACAAGTTTGATTACAAAGAGTTTCCTGAGTTGGTGATTCGTCGAGGAAAGAATATCACATTCAGAAGTGGGATTTGGAATGGCGTTCGTTTTAACTACGATGATTGGTTATCGTTGAAAGGAGTTACAGCCTTCAAGCCACAACTTTCAGTAACAAACGACGAGGTAGTGTACTGGGATGAACCTGGAGATAAATTGTCGAGGTTTACGTTGAGGGATGATGGTTTGTTGGAAAGATATATATGGGACAAGAACGTTGTTAAGTGGACGAAAATGTATGAGGCAAGAAAAGATTTTTGTGATAATTATGGAGCATGTGGGATGAATGGTGTTTGTAATATCGATGACGTGCCTGTTTATTGTGACTGTTTAAAAGGCTTCAAACCTCGATCACAAGACGAATGGGATTTGTTTAATCGTTCTGGTGGATGTATCAGGAAAATACCTTTGAACTGCACACAAGCTGACAAGTTTCAGAAATTAAGCAGGGTGAAATTGCCCATGTTGTTACAGTTCTGGACAAATAGTAGCATGAGTCTCGAGGAATGTAAGGTCGAGTGCTTGAAGAATTGCTCTTGCACTGCATATTCAAACTCTGTCATAAATGAAGGACCTCATGGTTGCTTGATTTGGTTTGGCGACTTGATTGACATTAGGTTGCTTATAAATGAAGATAGTGCACAACTTGAGCTTTATGTAAGGTTAGCTGCTTCAGAAATAGGTATGCACTGTTTCTGCTTAAATATGTCATGTTTCAAGCTTTATGTTTTGTATTAATTATTGTGTTTGCTTGATTCTTGTGAAGAGTCCACCACTAGTGCTAGTAAAAGGAGAAAGATAGCACTGATTGTTTCAGCATCCATGGCAGTGTTTGTTTTGTGTATCATTTTCTACCTTTGCAAGAAGTATGCTGCAGTAAGAAAACGGAAGAACGCTGCTGATTCGGGTAATATTCTTAAGCAATTCAATTATTTGTATTATTGGTAATATGATATGTTATCAACTAATTTGTTCAGTTAATTCCGTTAACAAACGAGAAAATAATTGTTATTATCCTAAAACATTTCCATATCTTTGTTGGACTGAGATATATATTTTTGAAAAGATGAAAGAAAATAGAAAGTAATAATAGTTATAGTGAGTGAGTGTTAGATACAAGTACAACATATTTTGATGGCTATTATAAGTTCAAGCAATGTGAAAATTGTTTTTTCTGGTAGCAGGAAAGAGAAACCAGAATGAAGAACAAGCGTCGCCGCTTTTTGATATAGATATAATTCTAGCTGCTACAAACAGTTTTTCTATTGAGAACAAGATTGGGGAAGGAGGTTTTGGCCCGGTGTACAAGGTACTAATTCCTATTATTCTTTTCCATTAAGGAGCGAGAACCTATTTTTATTTCCTTTATCAATTCAACTGTTTCCACTAAATATTAGGGTATATTGGCTCAAGGACAAGAAATAGCTGTGAAAAGGCTATCAAAAACTTCAAAACAAGGAGTCACAGAGTTCATGAATGAAGTTGGATTGGTAGCCAAGCTACAACACCGCAATCTTGTGAGTGTTTTGGGAGGGTGTACTTATGGAAATGAGAGAATGTTGGTCTATGAATTCATGCCTAATGGTAGTTTAAACCACTTCATTTTCGGTAAGACCACCGATCGAAAACTTGGGAAATCTCTGCTAGCATATCACCTACTTTGCACTTTTTCTTCATTTAGATAACATATATTGTAATGACTAAGTGAACTATCAATGTCCTTCTTTAGATCCTACACAAGGGAAATTTTTGCAGTGGAGGAAACGATATGATATTATTACAGGAGTTGCTCGAGGACTACTTTATCTTCATCAAGATTCAAAACTAACCATCATTCATAGGGATCTGAAAACTAGTAATATTCTACTTGACAGTGAATTGAACCCCAAGATATCTGATTTTGGTGTGTCACACATCTTGGAAGGAGGTAGTTCAGCTGTAACAACGAATAAAATTGTCGGGACAATGTAAGTTACATGATATGATGAATTGTTGAGATTTATTTAAGATAATATAAATATGAATCATGTTTGTTGATAATGTGCAGTGGTTATATGTCTCCCGAGTATGCGGTAAACGGGCTCCTATCCCTCAAGTCTGATGTATTTAGCTTTGGAGTTATAGTCTTAGAGATATTGAGTGGCATGAGAAATAATCACTTCAAGAATCAAGATAATCCCCATAATCTCTTGGGACAGGTAACCATAACAATCTCATTTTCACATGTAACAGTAACTTTACATCGAAAACAAATTCATAATTTAACTATCTTTCTTAAACTACCTAGGCATGGATGTTATGGAAAGAAGGGAGACCATTGGAATTCATGGATGCTAATATGGACCTTACAAGCATCCCTTATGAAATACTAAGGTGCCTACAAATTGGTCTCTTGTGTGTTCAGAAGTTTCCGGAAGACAGACCAGATATGTCTTCTGTGGTTTTTATGTTAGGCAATGAAAGTATTGCACTTGCACAACCAAACAAGCCTGGCTTCTTTTCAGATGAGATAGAGTTTCATGATTATAGTGAGAAAGACTCTTTTAGCAACAATGCTGTGACTATTACCCTATTGGAAGCACGAAATTAGTTGCCGATGATTAGTAGCTTCTTTTGATTATTTTTTTCTTCTCTAAACATAGTTGGTGTTAAATGTATTACCAAATTTTGTAGCATTTTATATGTTGCATAAAAAAAAAAGCACTGTTGGTTCATTGCACTGTTGTTATTGGAAAACACCCTCAAATCTCAATAGTTAACCGTGTCAAAATTAAACTCTATATATAATCGAATTCAATTCGATTATGAACCTGCTGGCTCAGTTATCTGCAACTGCTAATGAACTCTATTTACAGAAACGTTTTTTCATGTTTCTGAGACTATACAAATATGTTGGATGATGTCATGCTTCTTGTACTACCTAGCATCTAGCAATGTGACAGTGACTTGGTTCACACTCCATGTTTCATCTTGCTTACTTGAAGAGGAATCAATTTCCGGAGGATTCTTTGACCTTCCGAGTGAAAACCCGGGGCTTCTAGGTTCTGGCATTAGTGCAGTTTCACTGCCAAGCATCAAGAGCACTGAAGGCATTGTTGGCCTATCTTCTGCACGTTCCTGGACACACAATAGTCCAACATGTATGCATCTAAGAACTTCAGATGGTGTATATGATTCGCCAATTGACGAATCAACGAGTTCCAATGCATTGCCTTCTCTCCACTGCGTCCATGCCTACAATAAGAAAAAATAAATTTTTTCTTAGCACTTACTATTTAAATAGAAAAATATATCATAATATTCTAATTGAAAAATCACTCTCGCGTACATTTTTTAGAAGATTCATATCATCATTTGCATAGTAGAATCCTCTATTTTTCTTTCCACTTATAATCTCTAGCACAAGAACTCCAAAGCTAAATACATCTGATTTTACTGAGAAATTTCCGTCCATAGCATATTCAGGAGACATATAGCCGCTGCACATATAAAAACATACAAAATGATAAGGTCTCTTATATGTGCTCTTTAACGTGTACCGTAATGCAAAATTTTGGTACTCACTATGTTCCAACAACTCTCAATGTATTCGCTTCTGTTTGATTTTGTCCAAATATTCTAGCCATTCCAAAATCGGATATTTTTGGATTCATTTCACTGTCAAGTAGTATATTGCTTGCCTTGAGATCCCTATGGATAATCCTGAGTCTCGAATCATGATGTAGATAAAGAAGTCCTCTAGCTATTCCACATATAATGTCGTATCGCCTTTTCCAGTCTAATAAGGGTTTTCTAGTTTTGTCTGCAACATTATTAAACATTAATAAGACAATCCAGGATAAGCAGAAACATATCTAGATTCTGCAAAATGAAAAGAAAAAGGATTTTTAAGATACAAAATGTTAAAATAACTTACGAAACAAAATGGAATCAAGGCTTCTATTTTCCATATACTCATACACCAGAAGCTTCTCATCCTTGTCAATGCAACAACCTAATAGCCGAACGAGATTTCTATGTTGAAGCTTGGCAATTAACTTGACCTCATTCTTAAATTCTTCAATTCCTTGTCCTGAAGTTTTCGATAACCTTTTGACAGCAATTTCTTGGCCTTCAATCAACCTTCCCTGGTACCATTAAAACCGAAAAAATTCAGGTTAGTGTTTGTACATGTGAGGTACTTTTGTTATATATATGATGGCAGATGCAATAACAAAAACAGCATACCCTATAAACAATACCAAAGCCTCCTTCTCCAAGTTTATTTGATTCAATGAAGTTGTTTGTAGCCATTGTTATGGTATTAAAATCAAAAATTGGTAACTCTAAGTCATCCATGTCCCTTTCTCCTGAGCTACCTCTTTTACTTGAAAATACAATCTCATTCATTAACATTTCTCTACTTCTTTGGAGAGAACCTAGTTTAGTGACAAAAATCAACACACTTTTATTATATAGCACAACATCATATATACACATACCATAATCATAATGCCCTTATTTTTAAGGAGAGACATAGTACTTGTGTATTACCTCTGTTGTCTGTTTTTCCATTAAAGTTACTTAGCAATTTCCTCTTCTTGCATAAAATGAAACTTAGTCCCAAAACTATAACAGCTGCAGAAATTGTAATTCCTATAATCTCAGCTTTATGATTTTTCTTGTTAGAGCCACTTGTAGATCCTGAGTTATATTATATGAGAAAAAATGAATTTTCATAGATTGAGACTAATAATTATAAAATCAATGATTACTCAACATAAGAAATTAAATAATCAAGACGGAGAAATATGTCACAATTCCACTTTAAACAATCAGAAAGGAACTTTCTTTCTAGCTCATAACAAAAATGTTTTGGACAATAATTTTAGGATAAACAGATCTTTACCCCTATAAAGTAGACGAATATTACTTTATCCCTACAATTTTTTTTATAATGTATTTTACCCCTGCCGACATTTTTTTCAACACGGGGTAAAATGCACTACTAAAAAAATTTGAGAATATTATGCTTGTTTTGACATATCAACTGACATTGAATGAAAAATGGGAAGGCACCTACTCCCACCCAAAATGTATAAAAACAAAACTCTTTTGGGGTCCCCCCACCTTTGTAGCACAATGCTCATTTGCCAAATTATTTCCTTTTTCAAACATACCAAAATCCCACCAAACATAGGCAAATCAAACAAGGTCTCCAATAACATCAATGAATACTTTCTCTAATTTCATTAAGGACTAATTAACTTCTTTCCTACTCCAACCAAAATTCTATTTTGGTTTCCAAATTCAAAATCAAAATATGAAAAAACGTGCATATTATTGTTGTTTGCATGCCCAATGAATGGTAACGACTTTATACTTGTACAACGACATTAGTCTATGCTTTTATTACCATCATATCAATGTGAATGTGAAAGCTCGTTTTCTTCTAGAACTTATTAGAAATCAAAAATAAAAAGGTGGGTATAGTAGCTATCAAATATGATTGTGAAAAGCACTTATGGCTCAAGAAAGTCAAAAGGTCGGTCCACGCAATCAAACACGAGTTACTACCACCCGCAGTCATGTATGAATATAAGCCAAGTCATATATTCAGACAACCTCAAATAATAAAATAATAAATTATTATAGTAGAGCTATTTCTCGTATAATGTTAGTAATTTTATTTATATGTTATGTTATGTTTAGTTTATAGTTTAGATAAATAAAACGCTATAAAATTTTAAATATTTATAATAGAAAACAAATATTTTACCCAAAAAAGAGAAAAATAAATATTAAAAAGCATATAAAATTCCAATGTCAAATAATATTCATTTTCCTTTAATGTCTACTAGGACTAAAATTTCTTTTCTTTGTGAGGCACATTGTCAAATAATAATTAACAGTAATGATACAAGGACATCCATTTTTTGCACATGTGTGAGATACCGACACTTAGTTAATTAATCGTGTTAAAAAAATATAGTTAATTTAGTTAAGTATATAATTAATTAATTTAATTCACGATCAAAATTATGATTAATTTAACTACATGAATTATAAAAAATTTAGGCTTAATTGCAGTTTTGGTCCCCCTATTTTCAACTTTTTGCAGTTTTGATCCCCCTATTTTAAAACTCGACAGTTTTGGTCCCCCTATCATAACTTTTAACTATAAATTGACGATATGATATGATTTAAACGACGTGGTATATGATTCGATGATGAAAAAATACAAACATCGATGAAATTGTAAGAAAAATCTTTCATAAAGTTCATTTAAAACATATTGTAACATCATATTTTAGACAAAATGTGTGTTAGGGGGATCAAAACTGTCGAGTTTTAAAATAGGGGGACCAAAACTACAAAAAATTGAAAATAGGGGGACCAAAACTGCAATTAAGCCAAAATTTTAATATGAATTGAATTAATCATCTACTCAACTAAATTAATCACATTTGTTTACAAGATAACGAAATGTGGCATACAAATGGGTGTCTATAAACATTTTTGTATAATTAATTACATACTTTCACTTTTTTAAATACAATTACAAGTTACACAACATTTGTGAAATTCATTGAAATGAATACCACAAACTTCTAAAATCATACATATTCTTCTTCTTATTATTTTGCTTTTGATTTTGATAATCTATCCAAGGATTTTAATTCCACATGTCTCCATTGAGTGTTTCATTACTAGACAAAAACTTTCAATCAACCTAAATGCATATTACCCTCTAACTCATAATAGCCTAATTTCTAACAATCACTAGCTCAGACCTATCTCAGAAACAATAAACAGAAAATCAAAGCCATAAGAAAACAAAAAACATAATTAAATTATAATCAAAAGAAAGAAACAAAAACATACCTATCTCAGAAGCTGCTAATCTAACAAAAAGATCTTGTCCACCATCAGTATAACTTCTTATATCAACAAGTTCACCAAGCCACATAACACAACCACTTCCACCATTAGTAACATGAACATTAGCATAACCAGTACATGAACAATTCCTAAGACACAAATCACCACATTCCTTAATCCCCATTGTTCTGTTCACAAACACAGAACTTGTCTCAGGCAACTTCACATTCTCCATATGATAAAATTTATCACTCTCACAATCCAAATTTGTATCCCTCACACACCCATCTGATCCATCTCTCAATTTCCAAGCTTGTTCATTCTTAGGACTAAAACCTTTCACACATACACAAACCGGTGAAGCATTTGTGTCACAAACACTATATGGTCCACACACTTTGTAATAATCACATTGATCTTTTGGTGCATACCAAAAAGTTGTCCAACTTTTAGTACTTTGAACCCAAGTACGACGTTGAAGTAGACCGGCCGAATTCACCACGAGTCGCGAAAAAATTGATGGATTTCCAATCGTAAACGAGTAGTTAACACCGTGTTCATTCGATGAAAAATCGAAAACTATTGAATCTGTATCGGGTGCCATCTCCGGTACACCACTAAATCTTTCACCATTCCAAGGTCCACTTCGATAGATTATGGTATCATCATTCCGTAGGAAAATTTCTGGCAAACCATGAAAATCAATTTTGAATGAATAATCACCTGTTGAAGGATCTTCACTTGTGATCTTCCATGAAGTTAAATGCTTTTCGGTTTTCTTGTCGAAGTTCCAACCCATTTTCATGGATGGTAACAAAGTATCTGTTGGAAAATCGAAACTTTGCCAGAGATATTTTGTTGGGTCATTCACTTTTGTTTCTCTTAGAACTAAATTTCCATCATCCAAAAGCTGAAGAACAACTTGGTTATTAGTAACTGTTGTTTGATTCGAAGACCATACGAGGTTGTTGTCGGAATCTAATGATGAATTGAGAAGTACTATGTTTCCATTGTCAGCAATTTTGAGTAAACCACTATTGGTTGAATTATTTTGAAGAGGGTTGTCTCTGTTTGCAACCCAAACAACTGTTCTTGGGTTGATGTTTTTGTACCATATAGCTAAATAAATGTTTGAATTTGTTCCTGGGATGAAACCAAGAATGAATGTTTGGTTGGATGATACAAGAGTTTGATTTGTTCTAAGAATTTGCGATGAGGTTAAGGTATCTGCAGAGGTTGAAATTGTGATGAGAATAGAAAATGAAGTGATGAACAAGAGAAAGAAACCTCTCATGTTTGAAGAGAAAAAAAAATTGTGTGTGGTTTTTTTTCTTTGTCTTGTGTTTTTGTTTATTTAGAAGAGAATTGCATAGTTTTGATTTTATTGTATTTAGAAAAAAAGAAGAACGAATTGACCCCGGCACTGGTTTGTTGTTACCTTGGCTTACTCTGTTTTGTAATATTGTTCTTGTTTGGTCTTTAAGTTGTTTCTTTGTTTGAATATTATGGCTTTTTCTCCACTTTGAAAATAGAAACTATCGCTATTAGCTTTAATAAAATGTCTTTCTTTTATGTGTGAATAGAGCCATGTTTTGCTAGGTCAATAGTAGGATAATTGCTTACAAAAAGTTGGACCTCGATTTGCTGCTGTGAGTGGTTAACACAGTTTTATGCGGTAATAAATTTAAGCTGTTAATTTAAGATTGGACGGTCTAAATCATTTATACAGTAAAATAATCTTAACCGTCTATTTAGATCGGATGATTGAGAATTGTAACTGTGTCACGCAGTTACAGCAGGAAATCCAAATTTTAAAAAGTAGGGATTTAGATCGGTTGCAGTCGACATCATGAATTTATGCGAACAATGAAATTGAGATTGTTGAATTGAAATTGAATGTTCATATAATAAGATCAAATTTGCTATATTTAAAAAAAAAATAAATCAAAATTGAATTAAAATTGAAGTCGTTTGATTTTAATAAGACGGCTTCGATCCATTTTATTGTAGGTTGACTGCACCATAGGCGACGGTACCCAATCTATTTCCATAAAATATAGAGAGAAACAAATATACTCTTCCTGTTTTAAATATAAGTAAAAGTTAAAATATATTTAGTTTAAATGTAGGCCAAATACTCCCCACGATCTTATTTATAAGCAAAAGTCATTAAATTCAACTCTAATTAATATTTTTTCCAACAATACCCCTACACATGCATTTATTCATTTCTACAAGTAATCTATGTTGGAGTAGTATTAATAATGATTACATCTAAGTAGGAGTAGATTTTATAATAGGCAAGAGAGCATTTTAGGAATTGCACCGAAAATTACACATAAAACTAAAATAAAAAATCAATTCCTTAATAAGTGTGCAAAAATGAATTTTTGCTTAAAAAAAAGTCCGGAGGAAATACGTAGTAGTACAATTGAATAATGATTTTGTAAGAATGTTAGTGGTGTAGTATCTCTTTCTGTCCGATACTGCTTATTTTAGGTGACCGAATCTGGATTCAATCATGGTCCACCTTGCATTGCATTGCACCACTAAACGCTGAGATGTAACATCTAATCTAACATGCTATTATTCTTTCCACCCTAACCCAATTTACACTTATAAGGTCAACTACTTTTATTTTGGGTTGACTTTACTACCTTCACATACTTCACATATCCATAGAGACCGACCAAGGAAGAAGGGCAAGGTTGAAGGATTTGAGGTAATATCAACTACAATAATTATTTGTAGATGTTAGTTGTTAGATATAGAGGTCGAATTACGGTCATAGTTATTTTAGTTTTTTAATTTATTGTATCGATTAATTGAATGAACATCGAAAGTCTTTGGATTTTAATGTTATTGTATCGATTAATTGAGTGATACATCGGAAATTAATAAATACAATAGATCTCTTGTTAGGGTCATATATCTGAAAAAAGACGAAGAGGACGACCGTCCTAAAAATTAAAAAATATATCTAAAATTTAAATAAATAAATAAACAAAAATAAATAAATAAATAAATAATAATAATTTAGGCGTCTAAATAAGATATGGATAATCCTAACACTGTTGAGTGGATAATTATAATAGGTCAACAAATAGTGTTTAATATAAAAAAAAAATTAATAAATATTATTTGTGAACCTATCAAAATTGTCAAGGGTATCAACACATTTAAATAAGATGTATATCGAAGTATTCATCAAATTTTAATGTTGTATTTTTTCATAAAAATTTGTTAAATGTTGATACAGATTATTTATTTTTTGAATTAAAAGTATTGCAAATGTCTTTACCAAATGCGCTAATATCAGCATTTCAAATTCTTAATTTTTCAAAGTTTCAGATTGTTATCCAAATGTTTTGTAGGAGTGTTTGAATACTAAATAAAAAATAATAATTAACTTTTTCCAACTACTTATTAATTAGGCCCGAAATTGTAGTTCGCCCTTAAAACAACAAAATCTTAGAAATGATCATATCTCTTGCTATGTGTTGAACACGTACGCAGAAGATCTTAAAAAAACTTTAATATCATTTTTAAATTTGGGTTAAGTTAATTCAACTATACAAAACAGTATATAAAATAAAAATTATCATCTACTTTCAATATTGTAAAACTCTTAACTGAGTTATATTTTATTGAAAGACATTGATATTGCACTTCCTCTGTTTGGGCTGACCCCTTCTTTTCCCTTTAAAAAAAAAAAAAAAAAAAAAAAAAAAAAGAGGATTATTAATAAGCTAGTAACATTATTTTGATGAAGTTTGTTGAATATATTTGGATTATTCTGTAAATAAACTCTTTTTTTTTTTTGACAAAGTAAATAAACTCATTAGTCACTAGCCAGTGGTTACGAGGGCCGTTTCGAACAATTTAAAAGTTCGGTACTAAATATTAAAAATGAAACACTTATTCAAAAATGCAAACATTTAAAGAATAATACTCATTTAAATTATAAATAAAATTAATAACTTAAAAAATAGTTCTTCGGGCAGTTTAACAAAGAATGAAAATATACATATATTTTTGTTTGTGTATGAGACATAACAATTTTTTTTTTTCTTTCGAAAAATAAACCTAACCACTTTAAATTAAATGAACAAAAATAGATTAAAAAATATTATAACTTTTTATTCTATTTTGTTAAATCGTTATTTTTTTAAAAAAATCTTCTGCTATTTAAAAATATTTTTGAGATCTCTAATAACCAGAGGTCCTGCACCTTAGAGCGGTCTGCACACCCTAAGGGCCGCCACTGGTTACGACCGGTAAGTTTATGTGGATTCTTTCAACAAATCAAGCTATATTATTTACTAGTGACCAATTGCTTTGATTACGTAATTCCATTTCATTAAACAATATGACTTACTAATTGGCAATATATTTTGTTTTGCAACAACTAATTTTGTTACTTAGGTGCTGGTTTCCAAATCCGCGTGACAAATAAATTGTTGAATTTTGAGTCCTTGACCATGACGAGGAGGTAACATACACTCAAACCATGGAATTTAAAAGGAAACAAACACACATAAAATGAGCAACCAGAGGAAGCTTCTTGAAAGAAAATGACAAAGAATGTTCAATATATTACATTGACTACTGTTGTGAATTCGATTAAGCCACACCAATGAAACTTTAAATTAGTGTGAGGCAAAACAATTAAGCAACCAAACAGCAACAATGGTTCAAACAATTATAATCAATCAAAAGCTAAACTACCAAAAGCAATAAAGAACACAAGTGAAATTTATTTACCCAGTTCGGTGTTAACGAACCTAATCTGGGGGAGAGAGCTCTCCGTTCCTTATCAAACTTCTTCCTTCTTGATTACAATGAGATTTACACAAGAGTTACAAGAATTTAGTGTTTCCCTAAATTCTACCCTTTTTTCCCAAATCTCTTCCCGTGACCAAAAGATTTCTATGATAAGTGTTTCCTAGGTGTTACAATGGTTACCCCAACCCTAGAAGTAACCCAAGAGAAGCCCTCTAACACTCTAGCCTTGATGTTGGTGAAACCCACATTGAAACCCTAATTTTCCATTTCTTTTTCCTCTCTCTCTGCTGCAAAAAAAAAAAAAAAAAAAAAAAAAAAAAACCAAAAACAGGCTTATATAGGATGCGCGCGCGCCTGCGCGCCATCGACAGACTGCACAGGCCAAACGGGCCTCCTCTGGGCGCGGCTGCGCCACACCTTGTTTCTACACCATTTTTGCACCTTGTTTCATGCAATTTCAAGGCATAATCCAACAATCTCCACCTTGCCTTTAAATTCATGGTGATGTCAACTTCCCATCAACCATCATGCTTACACCACACCCTTTTTGAACCCCGAAGTGAACCGCTTCGTACTCTCAAAGAAACTCTTGCCTCCAATTGCCCTTGGAATTTTAGGACAATCCTACAAGCTTCACCACACACTCTTCAACCCCGGATTGTTCATGTCCGTCCTCCTGAAGAACTGCTTGCCTCTCAACTTAACCTTGGAATTTTAGCTAAGTTCCACAAGCTGCAACATCAGACTTTCTTGTATCCAACTACCTCCAATAGCCCTACAAGTTCCCAAGTCTCAATATCGTTGCTTCCAATTGTCTCCCTGAAGAACTTTCAAGTTTTGCACTTCTTCAGACACAACCGGAACATAAAACACAAAGTCTCCATAGTCATACCACTTTGGTGCAACATTACCACTCTCTTCCCTATCTCTCATTTGATAGTCAGGGGTTATTGTTGATTATTTGTCTTCCTCTAGTACCACTAGTAACAAACTCCACCTCAAACCGAGATTCCTCCACCAAAGACTCAAACCGGTATATCCACTATGTCTTCCACCTTGTAACGCAAAACTATTAAACTATCTGAAACGTACTTCAAGCTATTGTCAGTCTCCAACACTTCTAGTTCAGTTCCAACACCTAGTAAACCTCGTTCACTAGTTCAACTAAACCCATGTCACTAACAAGTCCACCCGAAGTCCCACAACTCAACCACATGAGAACCACCACTAGTATCCAATGCATAACCAATAGTAGAACCAACTATCTTGCATCAAAGTTCAGGAACATGCCTCACATCATGTAAAGGAATCACACGATTGTCAAATGTCATAAGACCAATCGAAAACCATACCTCAAACCTTTCAAGCATTCCCGTCTTCAAAGTGAACAACTCCACCTTCAACTAGCTCTAAGATTTTCACGGTATTCATTCTTCAAACACATGTGATAGGAGCATCCGAAATCTACGACTCAAAACTCCACCGATTCTCAACTTCCACTAGTTTCTTCACATCCCATATTAAAGTTGTTGTTTCAAAAAATTGACCCGAGTATTATTCCACCGCCTCTCCAGGCCGAAGCCGAGTATTCTTACCACCACCTCTCTAGGCTGAAGCCAAGTATTCTTACCACCGCCTCTGCAGGCCGATCCCGAGTATTCTTACCACCGCCTCTCCAGGCCGATCCTCTTCGCAATCTCCTTTAGCTTTTCACCTTCGAGGCACCGGATAACCACACTCCATGTTTTATCCATCATCCCGAACATTATTGTTGCTTCCATCTTCACTTCCCATAATTCAAAATTGTTTCCGGAAAGTCTCAAACATGGTGCCTTAATTTGTTTAAACCCTTTGCCCCACGGTGGGCGCCAATTGTTGTGAATTCGATTAAACCACACCAATGAAACTTTAAACTAGTGTGAGGCAAAACAATTAAGCAACCAAACAGCAACAATGGTCCAAGCAATTATAATCAATCAAAAGTTAAACTACCAAAAGCAATAAAGAACACAAGTGAAATTTGTTTACCCAGTTCGGTGTTAACGAACCTAATCTGGGGGAGAGAGCTCTCCGCTCCTTATCAAACTTCTTCCTTCTTGATTACAATGAGATTTACACAAGAGTTACAAGAATTTAGTGTTTCCCTAAATTCTACCCGTTTTTCCCAAATCAATTCCGGGACCAAGAGATTTCAATGATAAGTGTTTCCTAGGTGTTACAATGGTTACCCCAACCCTAGAAGTGACCCAAGAGAAGCCCTCTAACACTCTAGCCTTGATGTTGGTGAAACCCCCATTGAAACCCTAATTTTCCCTTTCTTTTTCCTCTCTCTCTGCTGCAAAAAAAAAAAAAAAAACCAGAAACAGGCTTATATAGGACGCGCGCGCGCCTGCGCGCCTACCCCGCGCCTGGGCGCCATCGACAAACTGCACAGGCCAAACGGGCCTCCTCTGGGCGTGGCTGCGCCAGGCCTTGTTTCTACACCATTTTTGCACCTTGTTTCATGCAATTTCAAGGCATAATCCAACAACTACTAATACTTTATATTTAACAAATTACCATTAAAGAAATATTATGGTTTTCGAAGCAAAATATATATAACCTATATGTTTGGATGGTGTCATTTGCTATAGTTTATAATTATTCTCTTGACTGGCTATAGTCTTTCTAATACAATGGAATTATTAGGTTTTAGTACACTTTTTACTATTTAATTAAATTCCTCTTTTATCACCCAAGAACATTTAAATAAGATGACGTGTATATCTACTATCTTAATTAAAATTTTGAATTCAATTTCTGACTTGAGTATGTAGCAGCGTTAAAACTCTTAAGGAGAATTTATCGGCAATTTGAGTCCCACAAGACTCTAAATAATAATCTCTGCACTTACACCCGGAGAATTCCTGATTTACGTCCTAAAATATTTGTCCTCTACCCTTCATTAACTAAAATAAAATTATATAGAAAAAGAATTTAAACATCTAACCTAAGCAAAGAAGAATATTTTACCGCCACTCAGTTTTGCAATTTTCTATCATCTTAACAATTTGTGTTAAAAATTTTCAATTCTTGAATCCAATGGACCCTAACAATTAAAAAACAGCAATGTCATTGAAGCCAAAATTATGGACAACAATGAAGAAGAAACAGGAGATTAGTAATGGTGGGAGCACATGAGGATCATGCATCCTAACCCATATTAAGTCAACTTCAATTTTTATCATTGAATAGGGATTGCATAAATCATTTTTCCTAAAGTCAAATTACAAATTAATATCATGTCAAAAAATATATTTCAAATTGATATGTACATGTATTCTATAGTTTCAATTCAAGAGACAAAACAAGAGGAAAAGTAACAAAACTATGAGTCTATATATGCAAACAAAAAAGACTCATCAACATTGTTACTGTAACAGAAAGGACATAACTCTATCTATCTCCCAACTAACATTGTTACTGTGAGATCATTTGAAACATCAAGACCATCCATGTTAAACTCTCTATCCTCGGATCTCATTGAAGTAATCAAAGGCTGTGTAGGTATTGGAAGAGTCTTTGCTTCACTCTCAAGCATCAACACAACGTTGGACATGTTTGGTCTTTGCGCTGCTGAATCTTGCACACATAACATCCCTATTTGTATGCATCTCAATATTTTGTTTTTAGGACTCGAATCACGAATGCATGCATCGACAAGTTCCATTGCTCTGCGATCATTCCAAAGATTCCACGCCTACACACATTCCATCACAAAAACATTAGCTTTTTGCGTTTCAATTGGCTTAGTATTAGTCACTCTAAACCAATTTCGAGATGAAAACATCTTACGACTAAAATTTCAAAGACTCAATTGGTGATTCACTCGTATAAATTATTGTTGATATATTGTTTATGGAAAAACATTTATGCAAATTGAATTAAATTAACAAATTGATGTGCTTTAGAGGAGATACTCACATATCCTATGAGATTTGAATCATCTGAATGACGAAAGCTAGTGTTTCTGCGCCCGCTCAAAATCTCTAGTAGCAATACTCCAAAACTATATACATCTGATTTGACTGAAAATAGACCTTCCATGGCATATTCAGGAGACATATAACCACTGCAGTAGAGTTATTCGAGATTAGCCAACTCTATAATTAAGAATGAACAAGTTGCAGAACAGTGCATAAAAACAAAAGCAAAGTATGTATACTTACTATGTACCAACCACTCTAGCTGTATTAGCTTCATTCTGGTTTCCACCGAATATTCGGGCCAAGCCAAAGTCTGATATTTTTGGGTTCATGTTTTCATCTAACAAAATGTTGCTTGCTTTTAGGTCTCGATGGATTATTCTGAGTCTTGAATCACGATGCAGATAAAGTAGTCCTCTTGCAACACCTTCAATGATTTCATATCGTCTCGCCCAATCTAATTGTGTTTGCTCGATAGGATCTGCGCGAAGTTTATAAGAAAAACTCCAATTAGTTAAAAGTATGTGCCTATAATCTTTTTCATACTTATCATAAAAAAGCAGAAAGTAAATGGGCAGTGTTAGTGTTAATACAAGAAACACACCAAATAAAAAGCGATCCAAGCTTTTGTTCGGCATATATTCGTATACAAGCAACTTTTCATCCCCTTGAATAGAACATCCCATTAGTCTGACCAGATTTCTATGTTGTAGTTTTGCAATCAGCATCATTTCAGTTTTGAATTCCTCTAAACCTTGGCCGGACCGTCTAGAAAGCCTCTTGACAGCTATTTCTTCTCCGGACGGAAGCTTTCCCTAATAAATAGAAAAGGTGATTTTTATTAGATCATTTTATTAGAACTTCTTTTCATGAAAGATAAGCTTAACTATAGAAGCATTTTCTTTTCACCTTGTACACAGGACCGAAACCGCCTTGTCCGAGCTTATTTTCTTCAGAAAAATTGTTGGTGGCTAATGACATGCAGCTGAAATTGTAAAATGGAAGCTCCGCTCCGCTTAGTTGATTTCCTTCCAAACCAAGTTCAACTGGTCCTGATATTTCAGCTGACACCTCTCTGCTCTTACGTGCATCAAAGACCGGTAGTACGTCACTATTTTTGCAACATGAAGCTGAAGAAACTGTAGGCAAAACTATAAAGAAAATGAGAAGAAAAATACACTTGTTAGTATCATGTTTCAATCATATAATAGGAAAAGAAATAGGTTTGATGAATTATGGATATGAATATTTCACCTTTGAGTTTTCTCCATACCAAGCATACAATGATTCCTAGACAGGTTAGTCCTGCTAGAACAGTTGATATTATTACAATCATAATCCTCTTGTTTTTTCCTCCATCGCCTGTATTTTGAGACAGAAGTTATAATCATGTTATTTATCACTAAACTTACTAACAATTACACTTCTATTGACAATACTTATTCGGCTAATTAGCTATATATTAGTTAACTAAAGCGAAGACAATTAAAAAAATTGTACTGATACATGACGAACAAAATGAAAGAACCATATACATAGGAACAAAGATAAAGAGACTGTTATTAGACTCTTAATAGTATCTTACCTAAATCAGAACGAGCAAGGCGAATGTGAAGTGTATTTCCACCGCGTTTAAAGTGTTGAATATCAACCAAATCTTCATACCAAATCATACAACCAATTCCAATAACTTCCGCATAAGCAGTACAAGAAGCATTCCCAAAACAACTACCTTCACAATCCTTAGTATCTACCACATTTGCGAAATCAGGTAACTTCATACATTTACTCTCCAAGAAACCATCCTCACCAACATTCTTCACCTGAGTATCATTCCCATTTCTCCGATCACCCTTCAATGCTGTTATCCTCTTACACCCACTTGACCAATCATTCTTATTCTTTTGTTCAAACCCTTTTAAGCAACTACAAACAGCCGAACCAGAAACCGATAAATCACAAGCTGCAAAATCACCACAATAGTTATAAAACTCACACTGATTATGAGGCCCTTTTTGTATCTCAATCCAACTTTTCTTATTTTCATCCCATATAAACTCTCTTTCAATACCATCCCAACCAATCTGAAACCTAACTGAACTAGTACCATTTATCTTAAACTCATTATCATTATAAACAAAATATCTACCATTACCATCCCAATTAAGCACAAAACCATGAAGAAAACTACCTGTCATATCAACACCATTAAAAATTCTACCATCCCAATAACCACTTCTCCATCTTCTTCTCTCTCCTTCCCAAACTACTATCTGTGGTGGTAACCCTTCTGGATCAACTCCCATAGTATGATTCCCTTCTGAAGGATCTGTACTTGATTTCCATGAAGTGAAGAAAAATCTCTTCTTTTTTCCATTCACAGGAACTTTCATACCAGGAACATAAGTATCACTTGGATTCTCAAAACTTTGCCATAAAACAACTTTCTCATTTGAGAGAACAAGATTACCATCATCTTTAAGAATAGCTTGAGAGTTATTCTTATTGTTGTGAGTGATAGAAACATTGGTAGACCAAATTTGGTTTTTGTCTCCATCTAAGATAACTAAATTTCCATTTGTTGATATAGTGAATGAACCACCGTTTCCATTGATGGGTTTGTTTCTGTTTGCAACCCAAATAACTTGTGAACCAGGAATGTTGTAGTACCAAATTCCAACGTAACGTGATGAAGAGTTTTCAAAACCGAAAAAACCCATGATAAAGTTGAAACCATTTGAGATTAAAACTTCACCTTCTTTGTCTCTGATGAATTCACCATGTTTGATACTGAATCTTGAAGGTGATGATGCAGCACGTGTGGATTCAGAACAGAAACAGAGGAAACAACAGAACAAAAACAAAAAAAGTAAACGTTGTTTGAATGTTGTGAACATCATCGTTAAAGTTGGGTTGAGAATTTTTTTGATGATGAGAAAAAATGAAGAGAAGGTGAAAAGCAAGTGGAGTTGGTTAGTGCGGTAATGACTTTGACGAATTTAAGATTGTGAGAAGACACGTTTGTTTTCACGTTTGTTTGTGTTGTTTATGTAGTGTTGATTTTTTTGGTTGTTAAAAGACACGTTTTGAGATTGGTGAAGCAGAGTTGACTTTAAAAGGCAACTAAAAAGAGTAGTACACTACAGAATAATATCTTAGTCAATACACAATAATATCTAATTATTGGTCATAAATTCATACTATAGCGGTATTTTTTACTTTTTCTATTTGATCCTTCTAAGAATATTTTTAAAATTCTATCGATGTTAGTTGGTTCAGTGGTGATTGGCGCTGAACTTGGTAGGGAGGACCACGGTTCGATCCCTCACAACTGTGATCTTTTTTTTGTTACAAGGCTAATTAAAAAAAAGGCGAAAAGGAAAAAAGAAAAACGCAACTATTCTCTAAGAAAGAAAGATTCAATCTCTTTCGCTCCGAAGAATATCAAGAAGACCTTTTATTTTAGGGGATGCGTGAATTGTGAAATCAAAATCTGAAGAGGCTCCAAGTTTGGCTAAGAAATCCACACAATTGTTTCCCTATATGAGAGTGTGGCAAAAAGTAGTGTTATTTTGAGAAAGCAACTTTTTGATGTCTTGAATCAACACAACATAGACATGATAATTGATAGTGGGAACTTTTATGAGGTTGATATAGTGTAGAGAATCAGACTAGTAGACCAACTCGTCAATAGCCATATTTTTTGCTAAAATGAGACCCTGGTAGATGGCAAATAATTCTGCAAGTAGTATTTTGAGGATCTTTGAATGAAATTCGAGAAAACTCATAAATAATAGCCTGAGTAATTTTTTATAAGTCCTCCAAAGTCGTCTCTAACAGGTGATCCGAGGCAACCACCGTCAACATTAAAGATGATTCCAGAGTGGTTACTGTTGTTCCATTTAACATGAATTTCTTTCGAGGTGATAGTTGAGCAGGATGAGGAACAAGAGGTGAAGGTGGCAATCATACTTGAATATTAAAGGAGAGACGGTTAATAGATCAAGTTTCACTCTGTAAACACATCAAATTTCGGTGCCGCCAAGCCCACCAAACGTCAGCGGAGAAAGCAAAAGAGTGAGAACTCGTGGAGCCAGATTTAAGTCACCCGTGAACATCTATAGAGTTGAAGAAGTCGGGAGTGATAAAGCCCGGATGATGCCAAATGAATTTCGATAAATTACAATCTTGCACGCAATGGAGAAAAATCTCTTCATGACTACCACATCGAGAGCAAGTAGAGGAGGGTGTGATCCTTCGGTGGTAGATTAACGAGAGGGTGAGAACTGAGTTGTGGTAGGCCAGCTAAAAGAGAAATTTGATCTTCTCAGATAAGTTAAACTTCCAAATCCAATTCCAAGAGTGAGAGAGGGAGGGGGTGGCAGCTTAGTCTTTTTGAGACAAGAGCAAATTATAATCGCTTTTGGCTATGTAAGAGCCATTTTTTATTGGGCCAATTAAAAGCATCATCAATAAAGTTATTAAATCTTATATGTAAGTTATTGATAAGGTCGGATGCTGAAGGAAAAAGTTGAGTGTAGAGGATTTAACAGTGAGGGTTATCAGAGGTGATCAGTCTTTAACAGTGAGATTTATTAAATTTTTATATACAAAAATAAAAATGGAATACATGTTTGGAGAGAGTTGAACCCTTGTTATTGCTTTACCTTTTCAAATTAACAAAAATAAAAAAGGCAAAACCCAAAAAATGTATTATTTGCCTAAAAATGATTTATATTTTTTTTAATATATCATCATGAATGTGTTTGTTTAAGCTTTAAAAAGAGTAATTTTATTTTGAAAAAATTTAGAGACTTTTTTTTAAAGACTTAAAAAAAATATAAAACTACTTTTCATTTGTTTACTAAAACAAATAATTTTTTAAAAATAGGAAGTTCCTAGATTTGTTTAATTTTTTTATAAAAATAAATCCTTAAAAAATTATGAAAAATAACTTTTCATTTTAAAATTAAAAATCTATAATAAACACTATAAAAATTATAAAATAAATTTTTCTAAAAAAAAAAAAAAAAACAAATACATCCCATATCTTGGTAGAAATAAAAATGTTGGCATTTATGACTACAAACAATTGATTGAGTTAGTACTAGTAGCGTCCCGCCCACACAAAGAAGAACAACCCCACGGCGCAATGGGAAGCTTCTACGCTGAGTACACATTGTTCTTCATTTTTATCTATACTACGACGTCAATTTCCAAACTTTTTACTTTTCTTCATCATGTCACCATTCGGTAAGATTCTCTTTCGTTTCATTTTTTTATTGTTTCTATGTTCCTATTTCAGACTTGAAATCTGTTGCTTTCATTGTTTTTGGTAGGTTCTACTTTTCTCTTTAAAAAATTATGATTTATTGGGGGGACACTTACGCCGGAACTTCACTCACCGAACCATTATTTCCAGCCTTTAATTAATATTATATTAATAATAAGAATAATATAATAAGATGACTAAAGTTCTTTGTTTTCTGGATTTGCCATATATTTTATCGGGTGATGATAAACGGTGCATCCGGTGTACTTGTTAAACATCTGCTATAACAATTTTGTCTCCGTCTGCCGGAACAACCGGAAATGTTTCAAAAAGAGTAGGTAGGCATACACAGTATCACAAAGTGGTGTAGTTTTGTCAATTATACTACATATTTTTCTATGAATAATAATTTGCACATTGTTGATGTTTTAACACAGCTAGAGAAAAGAAATCTAACAATTCATAGTAGAATTTGAGTTTGGAAAGCCTGTTAGTTACTGCAATTAAACCACTTTCATTTAACTAATAAGCTTAGGAGTTAGGACAAGGTGGTTTTAACTTTTAAGCTATTGTACAACTACAATGTATTTTCATTGCTGTGAATTTCGTCATCCTAAAACATCGAGTTTCATTGATGCTACTTGAAATTTCAACCAGACTACATTGGAAGATGTACAGAAAATAGCAGTTAAATGACTTTCAAGAGCATCGAAACAAAGACTACATTGGAAGAATGAGGTTGTGGTAATACCAAAGCTTCAACAAGGTAACCTTGTCATAATTCTTGAATGTTCTATTAACTGAGATGCAATCTATGATTACTTGTGTAATAGAAATTTGTATGCATATATGTTTGGTTAGTTCTGGTCATCTCCTTTTTCTTGTATATGTTATGATGTGATATAGTATACTAAAATAAGGTCATCTCCTTTTATCAAAGATCCGTATAAACAAACAAGTACTAAATTGGGAAAAAATGTTTTAATGTAATTGAAGATTTGTTAGGGGTATACTTTATCTTCATGCAGCCTTTAGAGTTTAGACTAAGAATTGTCCGTAAGCATTTGTTCGAACTTTTAACACAAACCTAGTTGGAAGAGTGCCTTATATTTGGACTTATATGAAAGTGTACAGTTTAAAGTCTTGATGATCCAGTACTGTCATTGTGTGAATAATGCAGTTATTTCAACCACGGCATCGTTGTGCCTGCTAATTATCTGCCTTGCAAGCTTGTGACAGTGACACTGTTCACTGATGGCTCTCCTCTATACTCAATCTGTCTTTGAATGAATCCAGGTTTACATGGATAAGGAAATTTAACAATCTCACTATTAAGCATTGAAACAACTGTGGCCATAGTTGGTCTCTCCTTTGCAATCTCTTGCACACAAACAAGTCCAATATGTATGCATCTCAAAATGTCATCCAAATATTCTGGATTACATATTTCAGGATCTATCAAAGATTCAACCTCCTCTTCATTCCATAGTTTCCATGCCTTAAAAAACCCAAAAAATTAAAAATTAAATAAATACCAGTGTATATGTTTACAAATTTGAAAGAATATAGAATCAACTATATATTATGGTTTTTGGCATGATAATAAAGTATATTGTTTTATGCCTCTTCAATTACATATTCTAAACACATATATAAAGATAGAGTCATGCTTACTATGTTCCAACAACCCTTCTTGTACTGCCCTCGTTTTCGGTGCTACCAAAGATTCTGGCCATGCCGAAGTCTGATATTTTTGGATTCAGTTCTTCATCTAACAAGATGTTACTTGGCTTTAGGTCTCTGTGTATTATTCTTAATCTCGAATCTCTATGAAGATAAAGCAAGCCTCGAGAGATTCCTTCAATTATGTATAAACGATTTTGCCAATCTAAAACCTTCTTTTTTATTGGGTCTGTAGAAACAATGGAACTTTGGTCACATGATTAACAAGATTTTGAGGTATTCAAATTAAAGGCTCCAAGAACATTTCTGACTTGTTTTTCACTTCATACACTGAACTTAAAATTAGAAAGAAAGGCATGAACCTCTTCTATGAAGGATAAGAAATGAACCACATTTCTTAACAACAGAGTGAACAATATTAAATGATCAATGGTAACAGCTCATGTTATGTAATACTATAAAGTTTAGCCGCTGCTTTTCTAATGATGAGTGAAATTCATAAAAAGAACAAGTTTAGAAGATGTACACTAACCAAATAGATGGAAATCTAAACTGTTATTAGGCATGTACTCATATACCAACATCTTTTCTTCTCCTTCAATGCAGCAGCCTAAAAGTCTTACAAGATTGCGATGTTGAAGCTTTGAAATCACGATCACTTCATTCATAAATTCTTCTAGCCCCTGTCCCGAAGCTCTTGAAAGTCTTTTCACTGCTATTTCTAATCCATCTGGCAATTTTCCCGAGAATTTGGTTTTCAAGTAAAATGAAAACATATAATAGAACATTAATGAAAGATAAAAACTTCACAAGACTTGGTTTACCTTGTACACCGAACCAAAACCACCTTGTCCAATCTTATTAGCTGAATTGAAATTATTTGTTGCAGTTGAAATGTTTTTGAACTCAAATAAAGGAAGGTCCTCTATTTTAACTTGTTTCACATCTCTAATTAGACTTGCACTTTGGTTTTCTTGAGGAGTTTGCCCTGTTTTCAACACAAATAGTAATTTGAAGTGGAAGCTAGACAATTCTGGGGAGTGTTAGATGTGTTTAATTCATAGCTGGATATTAGTTGTAATTAGTTAGAAAGTTAGTTACAATTAGTTGAAGTTGTTAGTTAGTTACTTTGTGTGTAACTTGTACCACAAGCTATTGTAACTAGTCCTATAAATAAGTGCATACAATATGTAATTCATTATCTCTCGATAAAAAATTTTATATTTGCACAGTTAATCTCTTCTTCTTCTTCTTCTTCATAATAGTGTGTGATTAGTTTTGTGTGTGTTCATCATTTTTCCAAAATCCTTGCCAAGCATAGGCGTAATTCGCGCCTATCCTGCTGCGTTTGTGCATTGTGTTCTAACAGGGAGCACATGTCTTATCCTAATTATGAATCCTGGTGGCTACTTATCAAAGTCCTAGGAATACTGAAAGTTCTAGGAAAACACAAATACCTGAACCGGCTGAACGTAAGATAGAAGCCCATGACCATAAGAAATAGGTACACGCAGCGAAAATAATCGTTGCCACTATCACGGTAGCTATGGTGATTGCTGTACCAATTTTTTTCCCATTTGTACCTATAGCTGTTAACAAAATTTAATTTATTTAGAATCTTATTATTAGATTAAAAGTTGAAGAATATAGCTACGAGCTATCCATGGTCACCAAGTTTTTGATAAGCACGGCGTATGTAAAGATCTTGTCCGCCATCAGAATAAATTCTTATATCAACAAGTTCACCAAACCACATAACACATCCACTTCCACCATTAGTAACATAAACATTAGCATAATCAGTACATGAACAATTACTATGACACAAATCACCACATTTCATTAATCCCCATTGTTCTGTTAACAAACACAGAACTTGTCTCAGGCAACTTCACATTCTCCATATGATAAAACATATCACTCTCACAATCCAAATCCGTATTCCTCACACACCCATCCGATACATCTCTCAATTTCCAAGCTTGTTCATTCTTAGGACTAAAACCTTCCACACATAGACAAACCGGCGAAGCATTAGTGTCACAAACACTATAAGGACTGCACGCTTTGTAATTATCACATTGATCTTTCGGTGCATAAAAAAACGTTGTCCAAGTTTTAGTACTTTAAACCCAAGTACGACGTTGAAGTAGACCATCCGAATTTACAACAAGTCGCGAGAAAATTGATGGATTTCCGATTGAAAACGAGTAGTCAACACTGTGTTCATTTGATGAAAAATAAAAAACTATTGAATCAGTACCGGGTTCCATCTCCGGTACACCACTGAATCTTTCACCATTCCAAGGTCCACTTCGATAGATTATGATTTCATCATTCCGTAGGAAAATCTCTGGCAAACCATGAAAATCAATTTTGAATGAATAATCACCTGTTGAAGGATCTTCACCTGTCTTCTTCCATGATGTTAAGTGTTTCTCGGTTTTTTTGTCGAAGTTCCAACCCATTTTCATGGATGGTAACAAAGTATCTGTTGGAAAATCAAAACTTTGCCATAGATATTTTGTTGGGTCATTCACGTTTGTTTCTCTTAGAACTAAATTTCCATTATCTAAAAGCTGAAGAACAACTTGGTTTTTAGTAACTGTTGTTTGATTCGAAGACCAAATGAGGTCGTTGTCGGAATCTAATGATGAATTGAGAAGTACTATGTTTCCATTGTCACTGATTTTGAGAAAACCATCATTGGTTGAATTATTTTGAAGAGGGTTGTCTCTGTTTGCAACCCAAACAACTGTTCTTGGGTTGGTGTTTTTGTACCATATAGCTAAATAAATGTTTGAATTTGTTCCTGTGATGAAACCAAGAATGAATGTTTGGTCGGATGATACAAGGGTTTGATTTGTTCTAAGAATTTGTGATGAGGTTAAGGTATCTGTAGAGGTTGAAATTGTGATGAGAAAAGAAAATGAAGTGATGAACAAGAACAAGAACAAGAAAAAGAAACGTTGCATGTTTGAAGATGAAATGTAAGAGAGTTATGTGAGTATGAGTATGGTTTCTTTCTTCTTTTTTGTTCAATTGTGGAGGAAAATTGCTTAGTTTTTATTTATTTATTTGGAATTATAATTATGATCTGTAGCTCAAATCATAAGTAACAGGAACATTATTGGAGTGGTCGGGATTCGAATCCTGGATTTCATGTTTCTCCACATTTAAATGTGAGTTTTGTCATTAGGCTACTTGAACAAAAATAAAAAATAAAAAAATAGCGAATTGACCCAGACACGTTGCTTTCTGAGGTGTTCGCAGTGCGGGTTGTTTCGATTTTGAGCAAAAAAGTCATTCAAACCGTGAGGCAAAAATGTATGCGTGCGGTTCGTTTTGGTTCGGTTAACTTTTAAAAAGTTATCCAAACCAAACCATTGCGGTTAAGGTTGATTCGGTTTGTGCAATTTATCACGTTATTAAAAATATGACAATATTACCAACTTTTTACAAAATAAATATAGGAAACTTTAATTTATTTTATTTTTCACATGATATAATATGTATATACATAAGAACTTATATTAATTAATACCAACAATATAGTTATGGATCGCGTGAAATGATATGTTTTGAAAGCCTATTGTTTTATGAACTCAACTTGGGTTGGGCTTGCTATGTTGTTCTAGATAATAGGTTGATGAAAATTGCTATCTAGACCCCTCATGTTTACTCCTAGGCCCCTTAAAGTGTCGAAAATGCCTCTGATAATCAATTTCGTTGAGTACGCGACGAAAATACGTCTAAACATTGGCCAAACCTGGTTTCGGCACAAGAATCACTACTTTCGTCTCGAAACTACCGAACCACAGTCTCGTTGTCTACCTGACGAAATCTTGTGTCAATATCTTTATCCCTATATTTCGTTGTCTATCTGACGAAATATTGTGCCACCGACGAATTTTGTTAAGTAAATGACGAATTTTTTGACGACTACCTCAGGGGTATTTTGAGATTTTAGGGGGGCCTGGGAGAAAGTACGGGGCCTAGATAGCAATTTTCTAGGTTGATTGCTACTAGTTAATAGGGTTAAGTTAAGTATTGCAGTTTTGTTTGGTTTGATTCGGTTTTCTGCAATGAAAATTGCAAGCCAAACCCAAATCATGCAGTTTAGAAGAAAAATGATTTGTGCGCTTCAAACTAAATGCGGTATATGGTAATTATTTTGAATTTTTTTATGGAATTATTTTGAAATTGTTATCAATTCTGTAAATCCGTAGTATAATTTATTCCATGTATGATTTTTCAATATATATAATAATTATTTTGAAATTGATAGCATTTTATGAATCAATAGCATAACGTATCTCATGCATGATTTATTTAATATATATGACAGTTATTATGAAATTTTAATAATTTTATGAATCAGTAGTGTAATTTGCCCCATGTATAAATTCTATGAATCAATATCATAACCTTTGAGTTATTTAGTGTGAAATTTGAATTCAAAGTTTTGAGTTATTTTGTCATCAGAAACTTGAAATTATTTATATAACAAAAGGTTTAAATGTAGATTTAGTCCTCTATTTTATAAAATGCGCAATTTTAGTCCTTCTATTTTATTTTGCGCAATTTTAATCCACCTACATTTGTAAGTGTTCTAAGAGTTGTAAGGTCTTCCCTACGTTTGTACTAGGCACCGTCCCCCATCCTAATTTTGAATAAAAAAATGAAATGACTCGTTTTTTTTTTTTTTACAATGACTCGTTATGTAATGCTTATGGGGCTGACACGTGATATTTAATTTTTAAATTAAAAATGCAATTAAAACACAAAAGAAGAAACTAATATTAAATTTAAGAGTGTGTTTCTTTTTCTTTATATATTGACATATGTCATCTGGCATGTAATTTAAAGAATTTATCAAATCATCAAAATTGAAGGTTAAATTAAAAGGGGGACCAAATGTCAAATTTTTTCAAGGGGACCAAAATTGTGGAAAATAAAATAAGGGGATCAAAATTGTACTTTTTGTAAAATATAAGGACCAAAATTGCGTAAAACAAAATAAGGAAATAAAATTATACATTTTATAAAATATGAGAACAAAAACTGCATTTAAAAAAAAAAAAAGAAAAAGAAAAAAAGAGTAGCATTAAATGCTATCAATTCATTGCAGTTGTTGTAAATTTTGAACATGTTTAATTGTACCTTTGTCCAAAGATGTCATGTTCATTTAACGCTGATTTCATTCTGAACATGTTTAATTGTACCTTTGTCCAAAGATGTCATGTTCATTTAATGCTGATTTCATTCATGGTGAATATATCAATGTAGTATATTGTAGGAAACAATTCAAAGTCTTTCACGCTTTAGGCAAGAGTATCAGGGTCTAGCATTTTGATTTTTATCTATAAGTCCATTTTTCACCTACTCGTTACTTGTGTTTCTATTTTTTTAGGGTGGTTGTTAATTTGGTATGTTATTGTTTGGACTATCTGAATTTTTTGAAATGATGTCATCTTTGTGAGAGGAACTGTTTCTGTAGAATCATTGGTGGATAAGGTGAAATGAAAGTGGTATATATTTGGCTAAAAACCCTGGTAACGGCTGCTCCTTCTATGAGTGGGAGGTGCAACCGATCTTGTGTTGAAGCTGATAATAGTAGGTGATCTGCCAATTGCAGGTCTCATTGCTTCTTGATAATATCATTTTGCAAGAGAAACTGTTTTTATCGAATCATAGGCGGATAAGGTGACATTATGGACTACAATGAGGAAGAAACATGAGATTAGTAAATAATGAGGTTCATGCATCCTAACCCATATTAATTCAACTTCAATTTTTATTATTGAGAGGGATTACATAAATCAGTTTTCTAAAGTCAAATTACAAATTAATATCATGTCAAAAAATATATTTCAAATTGATATATACATGTATCAAAGAAAAAACAAATTAAGTTTATCAAAAAAAAAAAAAAAAAGAAAAAACAAATTAATATCATTAAAAAAATGAAGAAAAGGTTATGATGGTTTAAAAACCCATATTTTCATTGTGCCATTTTTATCTTTATCTTTATTAATATTGAATAGGAATAACATGCAACATCCTAAACCATAATTAGATGTTAATCAAAGAGGGAAAATAGTATTAAAGTGCTGTTTGGTTTAGTTTTTTTTCTTAGAAGTAAGAAGTTAGACCAAACAAATTTTTTTAAAAGTTCTAGTAAGAAAAAACAACAAATTCTATATTTCAAAGAAAAATACTAATAATGGAATTTCAAAATAAGGTGATAATAACTTTGCAACAACTTTACTATTAGTTATCTTATTAATATCCTTAAATAATTTTTTACTCCATCTTTAAATAATTTATTGTTTATAAATAAACAACTTTATCTTATTATCAAATATCTGGTAATCATATTATAATAATATTAAAATAAAAACAAACAACTTTTAACACTTTTTAAAATAAAAGAAGTAAGATTTACCAAACAACTTTATCTTAAGTTTAAAGTTCTTACTTCTAACTTTGTGGTTAAAAGAGCTTCTACATCTAAAAATAAGTGGGCCAAACGGTACCTAAATGCAGGCTTTGAAGTATAATTAGTCTCATTAATGCACCCACCTAATCCAACCTCTAACCTGTTTTTTAAAATCGTGTGGGACCTATAATTTGTGTAAATGTTGTTTATTGAAAATAAATTATCATTAAGAGTGTGTTTGGTCCGAAAGAGAGAAGAAAACGAAAACAATGAATGAATTTGTTGTTTTCCAATGCCAATCAGTGCATAGTCCGATCTTTTCTTCCACTTCTAACTAAAGGAATGTTGGATACTAAACTAATTCATCCGTTCTAAAATACAAACAAAAATGAGTCAAAGAAACTTAATGTATTTAGTTAAAAATTTGGACCAAATATACCTTCACTTTTGTTGAATAATTTTTACTATATATTTTAGAACGGAAGAAGTAATGTGTAAGATGATAATTTCACCACCGAAACCGATTTGGCTGAAGTTCAACAACAAGCAAACCACTATGACAGTTTGGTTGTACTCTCATACAGATAAGGTAAGGAAAATTAATTTGTATTTTTGTTAGTTCATTTTATTTTTTCATTTACATTTACATTGTGGGAAATTAAATATCTTGCTGGAAATGAAAATGTTGGAAGATGATTTTAAGTTTGTTTGGTTGAAGTGAATATGAGAGGAAAGAAAGAGTACATTTTTGAAAATGACATTAATACCCTTACGCAAAAAAATGCATTTTATTAGTCTTAGTTTTATTACTAAATCTTCATATTTTAAATAATAATACGAATATATGTTGATATATAAAAGGTTTGACAAAAGGGGGTGATTCAATTAAAAATACAAAATAATTTTTAAAAAACGTAACCCAAAGTTGAAGAAATATAAGACAAAAAAAGTGGTGCAGGAAAAAAAAAAGTAGTGAACTAGCATGCATTGGTAATAAATATAAGGTTATTTTTGTCATAACAAATAAATATGACAACTTTGTTCATTTTCCGCCCACTTTAGCGAGGAAAGTTTTTTCTAGTGGGACCCACTATATTTTATCAATCCTCCCTATTTCTTTGGACAATCAAACGATGGAAAGAAACTCATTATTGTTACTTTCCTTTCTCAAACAATCTTTCCTTTGTCTTTCCCTTGTTCCAAACATACCATTAGTCTTCAAAAATAAAAAAAAATCAAACAATTGATTGACTTAGTACTAGTAGCGTCCCGCCTACGAGTTGAGATCCTCTCCATTTTCTATGCTTTCCATTTCCTCCATTATTATATAGTTTTGGAAATATAAATACAAAAAGTGTGACATTAAGTGGGTCCAAATATCTTTTATACACCCCAAAATATTTAAAAACTTTGGTAATAAAAGAAATGGAAATAATGAGAAATGGAGAGGATCCCAACTCCCCGCCTACACAGAAGAACAACCCCACGACGCCCAAGGGAAGCTAATCCGTAAGTATCTCTATATTAGGTTCGTCCAGCTTTGAGGCTTGCTCTGACCCTATTGAGCCTCATAGTCCAACTCATCTAAAAAATTTGTAATCAAAATAAAATAAAATCATGTTATGGTGAACAGTAAAACTGACTTATTTGACATTATATTTTGATTCCGACCTTCGAAAAGGAACGTACACATTAACAACATCAGAACAATAATCCACTTGGGTTGGTTTAATGGTGTTGGCTTGGATTTTTGGAATTTGCTCCTCTTAAGGTCTCAGGTTTGATTTCTCTGATGTCAATTTCGGTGGGCTAGTCCGTACAAAGTAAAAAACTCCGGTATTAAACGGAGCCCCACAAGTGCACAGTGGAATTAGTCCCCCTTGGATTGGTCCCCGAATGAATTTATCTTTTATTTTCTTAGTTAATTTTTAATGTCTTTTCATAGTTTTTGTGTTGAACCCTAGTTTTTTAACTTGATAGGATTTAGTTTTCTATCAAACTCTTCGATATATTTCTTGCTGGAAGCATCCCTGATCCCATTGATAACAAGTAGTAACAAATGCTGCAAAAATTACAGCAGCAACACTAGTAGAAAGTACTAGTAGGGTTAATTTCAACTATCACAAAGTAGTGTGGTTTTGCCAATTATGCTACATATTTTTCTGTGAATAATAATTTGCAGATTGTTAATATTCCAAGACAGCTTGAGAAAAGAAATCTAACAATTCATAGAAGAATGAGTCCAACAAACGACTTAAGTAAAATTTAACTCCTGGAGATTTGCCAATTTGAGTTTGGAGAACTTGTTAGTTACATCAATTAGGACAAGGTGGTTTTAACTTTTAAGCAGTGTTCAACTACAATGTGTTTTCATTGCTGTGAATTTCATCATCCTAAAATTACGAGTTTCATTGATGCTACTGGAAATTTCAACCAAAGTAAATCGGAAGATGTACATGGAATAGCGCAGTTAAAAGACTTTCAAGAACATTAGGACTATGAGAATTTATGAATGAGGTTGTGGTAATATCAAAGTTTCAACACAGTAACCTTGTCATACTTCTTGGATGTTCTATTAACTGAGATGCAATCTAATACTATAGGTGAGAATGAGTATTTCAATTGTACAATTTTGTAAGATTGTATTTACTTATATTTTGGTTTCTTATGCTGAGATATAAGATATTCTATGTTCAGCTTTTGGCTTTTATCACAGATCAATATATATGAACAAAGTACTAAATTGGAAAGAAATGTTTTGATGTAATTGAAGGTATTGTCAGGAATATAATTTTATCTTTATAGAAAGTTTAGACTAGGAACCGTCCATAAGCAATATAATGTTAGAAATTTTAACACAGACATAGTTGGAGGAGTGTCTTATAATTGGACTTATAAATGTGAGTATACTGGTCCAAAAATGATAACTTATCAGTTTTCAGTCATTCACCTTAATGGCACAAATAACAGCAATAATACTTCTATGCTGCTTTGGTCGATAGATTCATGACAGGAGGGCCTCAGTCTTAGTTTTTTGGCTAGTACTGTTGCAGTGACGATTTGCATTGGCAATTTGTTTTCTGTACTGTTTAGGATACTCAAGCTTGAGGGTCCAGTATTGTCATTGTATGAACAATGTAGTTAATGCAACCATGGCATCGCCGTGTCTGCTAATTATCTGCCTTGCAAGCTTGTGATAGTGTGATAGAAACATGGATCAGACAATGGGCTTTGATAGTGAGTCCAATCCAAGAGTATGGAGAGTGTACACACGCAAGAAAGAGAAGGGAATTAAGAATGATGATGTGGCGCAGTGATGGAAGGAATGTATGGGAGTGAGTGCTATAAAGTGGTGTCAGTAGGAGAATAATAGGCTATTCTAGAGTTTGTTATTTTTAGTGGGGTCACTGACAGTGACTTTGGGGGCACCTGGTGCTTTGGGGCTGTTAGAACCTTCTCTGACAGTTTGTTACCATTTTCATTATCTTCCTTTTACTACTCTATTATGTAATTGTGAAACCATTTAAATACAATTGCAGTTCATATCATTACTATTCTCTCTTTTATTGCTATTTTACTGTTCTATTCATATACACACCTATCATAGTGACACTGTTCGTCGAATTCAAGTTTTCTGTTCAGGTAATTCTCCTCTATGCTCAATCTGTCTTTGAATGAATGCAGGTTGAAATGGGCAAGGAAACTTAACAATCTCACTACTAAGCTGTTAGATATGGGCCTTAATTAGGATATAAATAATAGTGGGCCTTGTTTATTAATATTAGTGGGTAGTTTTAATTATTAATAAGCAGTTATTATAGAAAATAACTGTCATTAGAATATGAATAGGTAATACTTAATAAATAGAAGGGGTGATTGAGAAAGAGGATATCTTGGAATTTGATTGTAAAGGGGCCATTTTGGCATTAGGGATGTGCAGACCCTCGAAGTTCTGCAGTATTAATCTGTAATCAAAGGGATTTTCCCTATTTCCTTATTCTATATCAGTTGGTATCTATCAACTGGTATCAGAGCATTTCTGATCCAGGGCAGAAAAAAATGGAACCGTCATCAAATATGGAAGGAACGTTTGATATTCTTCATGAAGCGTTGAGAGTACTTAGAGATTGGAGAAGAGAACTCAAAGAATTACGACTCGCAATACCAATCTTTGAAGGAAGGGATGTTGCTGGGTGGATCATCAAAGTTGAGAAATATTTTGATGCAGGAGGAGTATGTAAAGAAGAAGATCAGATACCAGAAGTTGTGAAGTGGATGAATGGTGAAGCACTTGGATGGTACCAACTATGGGTTTCATCTAATCCAATTGCCACTTGGAAAAATTTTAAAAAGGCAATTCTGATGCAGTATCAAGAAACTGATTCGGTAGAGAATCAAGAACTAAGTTTGAATGTGAAATCAACGAAAGCATCACAAAACAAGAACATCCATGGTCAGAAAAAAGAGAGCAAAGAAGAGAACCCTAATAAAGAAGGAGGCCGTAAGTTCGCCGGTAAAAAGGAAGGGTTAGTGGTTGAGAAGAGAAAGGGAATTTGTTGCATGTTTTCTATATTTCCACCACTGAAACTGCCAGACAAGGGTGTTGTTGTCTGTTGCACAATGACGACAAAGAGGTTCACCAACCTACGGGGGAAGGCCAACAAATGTCGGTGCAATAATTCCAAAATGTTTGGTGATCCGTCCTCCCAACTGTGGGACCCTGGGGGGTGAAATTAGGCTGCAGGATTGTGCAAACATTTCTCTTTTAATGTCAATGTCAGTGAAGTTGTTTTGTAATTGTATTTTATTTTAATCGCCTTGAGGACAAGGCAGTAGTTTAGGGGGGGAGTATTGTTAGATATGGGCCTTAATTAGGATATAAATAATAGTGGGCCTTGTTTATTAATATTAGTGGGCAGTTTTAATTATTAATAAGCAGTTATTATAGAAAATAACTGTCATTAGAATATGAATAGGTAATACTTAATAAATAGAAGGGGTGATTGAGAAAGAGGATATCTTGGAATTTGATTGTAAAGGGGCCATTTTGGCATTAGGGAGGTGCAGACCCTCGAAGTTCTGCAGTATTAATCTGTAATCAAAGGGATTTTCCCTATTTCCTTATTCTATATCAGAGATGTTTGGTGATCAGTTGATATGCAGAAGTGATGCAGATATGGACCATTTTAAGTGTTAGATATTGGTTCATATATGAATAAGTATCAACGATAATTCTATGGCATTTGGGATATTATTGGATAATAAGATAATACTAGTGATGTATTATTATTGATACAAGAAAGGAATTATAGAAAAGTAACCAACCTCTAGGAATTAGAGAGCCTAGTCTCTCCCAAACCCAACCCACATAAGAAAACCACTCAATGATCATTATTCCTCATTCTTATTCTATTTATAATAATCAAACCCACTAACATAATGATAATATTTAATAAGCACTACCCCCACTAACATAATATCCATATTATTATATTTAATGAGCACCACACCCACTAACATAATGAGCTTAATTACTTGGACCTTTGGGCTTATGCCTGGCATACACATGTTTGATAGGAGGCTTACTAACAATACTCCCCCCCTAAAGATTCACCTTGTCCTCAAGGTGAAGGATAACATAAGTGTCCGCCAGGGTCCCATAACTTGAAACAAAAAGATTGTGTTGTACATGAAATAGGAAAATTTCCTTGCGCATCAAATTTGCTCGCTGCTGTCAATCTTCTTGTGACAGGTTTTTGGGACGACATTGTTACCGACAATGGAACTTTCTTGTTCCTAGACTTAGGAATATCAGCAACCACCGTGTGAGAGCCGATGTACGGCAGTTTCGACATCAGCGGCTGTTGGTCTAACCATTCTGGTGGTGGCTGCTCATTTGGTTCATCTCTAAATCTCAATTCTCTTATTTTCCCAGTTGCCAAATTTCTTAAATGTGATGGCAATGGTGACATTGATAGTGAGTCTTCTGCCTGTGATGGATTGTCCATCTCTGCATCACTTCTCTGGACCTTTACTGGAATGGCACTTATCAATGAATTTGTATTCTTTGCTTCGTCATCAACTGCACAAATTTTAACTTTAGTTTGAGATGTTATTGGCTCTTGTTTCTCTTCTTTAATTTCAGTGTTGCCTCTGTTTCCTTGGCCTTCATTTTCTGAATCCAGAAGACAATCCCAAACTTCAGGTTGGAATCTCTTTAGGATGGCCTTTGAAAAATCCAACCAAGAAGTAATTGGATTTCTCTCCTTCCAAGAAATCCACCAATCAAGAGCATCTCCTCTCAATGCAAATGCAACAGCCCACCGAAATTTCATCTCTTCGGGCACTCTTCTTGACCCAAAATATTGTTCTGCCTGGATCAGCCACCAATAGGCCTCCTTTCCATCAAATCTTGGAATCAATCCTACAACCATCTTCACAGAATATCGCTGGATCAGAATTGCTCTGATACCAGTGTTAGATATTGGTTCATATATGAATAAGTATCAACGATAATTCTATGGTATTTGGGATATTATTGGATAATAAGAGAATACTAGTGATGTATTATTATTGATACAAGAAAGGAATTATAGAAAAGTAACCAACCTCTAGGAATTAGAGAGCCTAGTCTCTCCCAAACCCAACCCACATAAGAAAACCACTCAATGATCATTATTCCTCATCCTTATTCTATTTATAATAATCAAACCCACTAACATAATGATAATATTTAATAAGCACTACCCCCACTAACATAATATCCATATTATATTTAATGAGCACCACACCCACTAACATAATGAGCTTAATTACTTGGACCTTTGGGCTTATGCCTGGCATACACATGTTTGATAGGAGGCTTACTAACATAAGCATTGAACACAAAGAAGTCCAATATGTATGCATCTCAAAATGTCATCTACATATTCTGGATTACATATTTCAGGATCTATCAAAGATACAGCCTCCTCTTCATTCCATAGTTTCCATGCCTATATGTATAAAAACTTGAAATTATATTGTTATTACAACAGAAAATACAAGGTCATAATTGATGAATTTCGAAAGACTTACATATCCTAAGAGGCTGAGTGCTTGCTCGTGATTATAGAAACTTGTGTTTTTCCTACCGCTTATTATCTCGAGGAGCAAAACTCCAAAGCTAAAAACATCCGATTTCTTTGAAAATAATCCTTCCATTGCATATTCTGGAGACATATATCCACTGCATTTTAATTTCACTATCAAATTAACTATATATTATAGATCTTGGCATGATAATACAATACATCAAGGCTCTTCAATTGCATAATCTGGGGACATTTATGGTAAAGACAAAAAAATGCTTACTACGTTCCCACGATTCTTCTTGTATTGCCCTCGTTTTCGGTACCTCCAAAGATTCTGGCCATGCCAAAATCAGATATTTTTGGATTCAATTCTCCATCCAACAAGATATTACTTGGCTTTAGGTCTCTGTGTATTATTCTTAATCTCGAATCTCTATGAAGATAAAGTAGCCCTCGAGAGATTCCTTCTATTATGCATAACCGTTTTTGCCAATCTAAAACTTTCTTTTTTATTGGGTCTGTAGAAACATTGAAAAGTCAGGTAATCATAGCTTATCAAATTGCAACTTTTTGTCACTGTATAACAAGAAAGAAGTTTAGATGTACACTAACCAAATAGATAAAAATCTAAACTGTTATTAGGCATGTACTCATAGACCAACATTTTTTCTTCTCCTTCAATGCAGCAGCCTAAAAGTCTTACAAGATTGCGATGTTGAAGCTTTGAAATCACAATCACTTCATTCATAAATTCTTCTAGCCCGTGACCTGAATCTCTTGAAAGTCTTTTCACCGCTATTTCTAATCCATCTGGCAAATCTCCCTAGAGATGTTTTCAAGAAAAATGAAAACATATATAATAATGAAAGACAAAAACTTCAAAAAACTTTGTTGACCTTGTACACCAAACCAAAACCCCCTTGTCCAATTTTATTAACTGAATCAAAGTTATTTGTTGCAGTTGAAATGTTCTTGAACTCAAATAAGGGTAGGTCCTCTATTTTAACTTGGTTCACATCTCCAATTAGACTTGCACTTTGGTTTTCTTGATGTGTTTTCCCTGTATTCAACACAAATATATTAATCTTAAAGCAGTGCATTCAATGTTTTGATATGATAGTAGTAATTTAGTAAATTAAATTTATATGTATATCATGTAAAGGATTTTCCTTAAGAACTAACTAATCCTCCTTTAAGTATGCAAGTAATGAAGAAAAAATCAAAGTTGCAGAAATACAAATACCCGAACGTTTAGAAGCCCGTGACCTAAACAAATAGGCACAAGAAACAATAATAATTGTTGCCACAATCACTATAGCTATAACTATGGCTGTAGTAACATTTCTTTTCCCATCTGAAACTATAGCTGTTAAAAAAAATTAGTACAGAATTGGACTTAAATTTGAAGATCAATTTTGTAGCTATGAACTATGCATACTCACCAAGTTCTGAATAAGCTAGGCGTATGTAAAGATCAATGCCTTCACTTGACATTCTAACTATGTCAATTAAATTACCACTCCATGTCATGCATCCAAATCGATCGTCAAATGCATAAGCAGTACAAGAACAATTATCCAAACATTGAGCTCTACATGAATTGACTGTAATTATAAGATATAATTCCTCGACAAAATCTGGTGGTTTTGTCGTCTGTAGTTTTATAAACCCATCTTCCTCACCACGTAACGCACTCTCAATATTCTTCAATACCCTCTCGTATTGTAGTGATGCCTTTCTCACGCACCCATTAATCCAATTTTGTCGATTCCATTCGTCCACATTTTTTGGCTCAAAACCGGTCAAACATGTACATATCGCCGAATTTTTAAAATCACAACTTCCATTAGGACCACAAATACCATAAACATCACAGTCATTTTGTTGAAGAACACGCTTCCCAAGTTGAATCCTATTCATCCATGAAGTATACACAAATTTTTCCATCATAACTCACCTCAATAGTTCCAAAGTAAGAACTATTTGGCATTCCAAATGTGATCTTAACAGGACTTCCGCCCGCTATCTTCCATTGTGACTCGAAAACCCTCTAGATTTGCAACGCTAAACCTATTTCGATATGTAATATCCAACAAATTGTTTGGTAAACCTGAGCGCCAATAAGGTTTTGTTTTGTTCCATACAAATAATTCATGGACCTGAGCGCCAATAAGGTTTTGTTTTGTTCCATACAAATAATTCAGGAGCACCGAGATGCTCAACGCTACCAAAGAAGTTTCCAATAGCCGGATCAAAAGGAGTTTTCAATGAAGTGACATTTATTCTTTCACCTGTTGTTTGGTCGTTGCTAATTGACAAATTTGGAAGGAATGCATTAGATAGATGTTCAAAACTCTCCCATATTATCCCGTCTGTCATTTGAGATATAACTACTATTCAGAGCACGGGTAAATTGCGTTTGTAGATTTATTGACTTATAAATAATAAAATTTACTTTAAATTGAAAAACTAAAATTTTACCTCGACACTCGTATGACACCCCTATGACGTGTCGGATAGGTGTCAATTTTTTTTTTTTTTTTTTCCTTTACCTCGACAATCTTTAGATTGATGTCCGACACCTATAAAAAACTCGTACAAACGTGTCGAATAAATGCCCCACCCAAATTTTTTTTATTTGCTTTAATTCTCCTTAAACATATTTACAATGATTAAAAATGTGTCAAAACAATAATATTGATTAATAGGGGGGATTAAAGATATTATATTTTTAATTACGTTATTTTTAGTTTTCCGATAGTAGATGAATGAATAAAAGTCAAATGTACTATCATATATTTTCTTAAAACTTTTTTTAATGAAATATTTATTCAACTTAGATGCATATGTATATATTTTGATTCTCAATATAGATGTTTTATAAACAGATAGTGATGTCGATGTCATATAATTTTTACATTAGCAGTGTCGTAGTGTCCGTATCGTGTCGTGTCACAGTGTCCGTGTCAGAGTCCATACTTCATTGAGGGTTGAGTTATTATGCATAAGGAATATCCTTATGTATGGTGCATAAATAAATCTCCACCATGCATGGTTTAGTGGATTTGATTGATCAAAAAATCTAATTGATCAAAAAAATATTAGATGGTGGAGATTTGTTTATGCACCATGCATAAGGAATATCCTTATGCATAATAACTCTAACCCTTCATTGATATTACCAATATTTTGGTTGAGTTTTCATTGAGGACTCACACAATTAATATCAAATCATTAAAGTATATTTTTTCACATTCACGACCAACTCATTAAACACTAAAATAGTATACTCTTTCGTCTAATTAGCTCATTCCATGTCTCACTCCATTGCATTAAATAAAAGGGTTAATAGGCTTTTACCCCCCTACAAAGTAGGCGAGTTTTGCGTTACCCCCTGTAATTTTTTTTTTTTTAGATTACCCCCCTGCAAAATATATTTTTTTGACTTACCCCCCTATTGCTGACGTGGTAGGCAAAAAAAAAACAACAGAATAACCGATTTAAAAACCAACACTTTTTAAATCGTTTGGACAAAATAACCGATTTAAAAAGTGCATAGAAGGGGGTAAATCAAAAAAATAAATTTTGCAGGGGGTAATCTCAAAAATAATAATTACAGGGGCGTAAAGCAAAACTCACCTACTTTGCAGGGGGGTAAAGACCTATTAACCCTAAATAAAATTGTAACATCATATAATTTTGCAGTCGTATTATTTTATCTCAACAATTGTAGCTTTCTCTCTCTTAATATTTCATCTCTCTTTAGGTTCACTCTCACTCCTGTGTTTCATCTAGGTTTGTTGTTTGTTATTTGTTGTTATTAAATTGAGAAAAACTTATATTCTATATTTAAGTGAAAATTGGAATAAATTTGAGAGCAAGTTTTAATGAAAATAGTACTATAATTGTAATAGATAAAGTTTATCCCGATAATCAACAAATTTGTAATATAACTATATTTTATATGTTTGTCAAAAAAAAAAAAACTATATTTTATATGTGAAGAAAAATTGGTCATTAATTTCAACAACTTTGTTGTTCCCATAAAAATCATGAAAATAGTTATCTCATTAGATAATACGATGACTAATTTTAATGGTAGACCTCGAGTAAAAATTACAAAAAATAAAATAAATTCATGTGTATTAGTATATGAGTAGAAATATACTATAATATAAATTACAAAATAATAGACTCCGTGTACTAATATATGAGTAGAAATATAGGTTCCCGTAAACGTTAAAAAATATGAACAGAAATAAAAAGTTCTAATATAAAAAATTCTTCATATTAATATATGAACAAACATATAGATATCCACATTAAAATTATAAATAAATATTCCTCAATATTAATATATGAGTTTAAATATATGTCCTTCTAGAAATTACAATAAAAGATAGATCTTCGTATTAATAAGTTTAAATTACAAAAATAAAATAGATCCGTAAAACTATATGTTCCCATAGAAATTAAAAAAATTTATGTATTAATATATGAATAAAAATAAATATTTCATTTGTCAAAAAAAGAAATTCCATAAAACTTACAAAAATAATAATAATAACAATAATAGGTCTTCAAATTGATATATGAGTAGAAGTATATATCCCTGTAAAAATTAAAATAAAAGATAGACCTCCCTACAAATGTATGAGCTGGAATATAAGTCATGTAAATTAAAATTGCAAAAAAAAAAAAAGCATTTTTTATTAATATATGATTAGAAATATAAACTATAAATTAGAAAAATAGTTATCACTTGTAGCTTTTTTTTTGTCTTGGGCTAGTATAAAGGAGTTTGTGTAATTCACCAAACTTGTACATGTACTGAAATATTCAAGTTCAAATGAATCACAAGAGTAATGAACGATTTGTAACTCAATCCAACCTATGAAAAAAATCAAACATACAAAGATCTTATTAAAATTAAAAATAAAATTAATCATACAAAACTTGATTTATGGCACATACCTTTTCATGGAGCTAGTTTTTGTATGGAATATGTACTAATGTTAGATCATGAAGGTACAAAAAATTCAATCTGAAATCAAAATGAGAAATCATATATTATAAGGTATGATAAATAACAAATAGCAATAGGAAAGACGCAAAATAGAAAATGTTAGAAATTGTGTGATTTGCATGTAGTGTTCATTGATTCCCCTCTCAAAGCAACAAAATCATTTTGGGGAGTCGTTAAAATTGTGAATAAGATTGATGTAAAAAATAGTGTTTGCTTGCTTTGGTTTTAATGAATAAAAACTAACATTAGAAAGGCTATTTATAAATGTAAAACACTTACATAAAAAATAATATTATAGCATAATCATAAGGAATATTCTAGTAATAATTGTATTTGTTTTCTATATTAATAATTAATAATATTTTGAACGTTAATTATCAACTTTATACTTCCTATTTTGTTGCAATTCCTATAAATAGCATTAATTATTTGATACAAATAGTCTAAATTGTGGTTTTTTTCTTACTTCTTTATTTGACGCAAAACAATGATATTTTTTTCTTTTGGAAGCAAAACAATTCAACTTTGTTTTGAATCAAATATTGATCTTCTTTTGCATAATTATTATACGTAGCCAATAGAAAAAATGTTGGACTTTTTTTTTTTAACTTTGTTTTGAAGAAAAACAATGATTTTTGTTTAAAGAAAACAATGATAGAAAATATAAATAAATATTATTAATTAATTATTTACATAAATGATAGAAAAAATGCTGATATTTTTTTTTATAGTACTTTTTTTAAGGACAACAATGATTTTTTTTTGTTTGTAAGAATTAATTTGAATGACAACGTGATTTTTTTGCTATCAATGAATCTAATAGCATTAAATTTGTGGTCAATTTTGTCAAATAATATCACCTTACTTATTTGTTTTGGTGCAATTGTGATGTTTCCTTTTTAAGCAAAAACATTAAATGTTAAAATAATATGAGAGAAGAATGAATGTGGGACTGACACGTGTATAATTTGTTTTAAAAAAAGGATATCAAATTATATATATAGAGATAAGTTACTAAAAGTTAATTAGATTAATAATTAATTTGTAATTAGCTAGTTATCGACTCATTTTCTATATAAGTGATATAATCCTCCAATATAAACATGCGTAGTAACAAACTATTAACTAACTAACTACGTAGTAACAAATTATATTTCTAGTACCTATATTATCATCCTGTAAGATGAGGTTTCCAGAATTTTTCAGATGAGCAGTGATATTTGAATTTGATTTAAAATTTGAGATATTGGATGTTTACCATATAACATGTTTTTGTCCATCCAGTACTGTTGTTTTTATATTTAAAAATAGTTTTCGAAAATAAGCCACTGAAGAAACTACTGGGTTGAGTCGCAGGTCGATACGCTTTATTTAAGACGTTTCGTGGCACTGCCTAAAATTGTGCAAGCAGACTATCAACCACGCCGCCTCCAGGATAAAACAACTACTAGAAAAAAGACTTTAGGTTTTGGGATTTCACTTCGGTTTTTGGTATAACTGAAGTGAAACACAATTGGGCAAGAGATTCCACTTCAGTTTTTGGTATACCCGAAGTGAAAAATTCACGGATAAGGGATTTCACGTTGGTGTTTGGCATAACCGAAGTGGAAAAATAAACACGGTGGCAATCTTGTAATTACTTTAACATTTGTTTTAAAGAAGCTTTTGATTCCACGGAAGTGAATCTCTTACGTTGAAAATTTAGAAAGGTTTTGTTTTCATTCTCCCACACACACGCGACACAAAGCTAGAAAACTAAAAAACCCTAAAACAATTTCCCTTCTTCTTTCTCACTCAAATCTTACACCGCGTTGGATCTTCTCTCATTCCCTGAATCTCTCCTCAATCCTTGAATCGTCCTTTTCTCTGTTGTGTTCGTGAATCTCACTGAAACCCTCATTGAATCTCTCTCGTCGTGAATTGTTCTTCAATTTGCCGTACATCAAAACCGCTCGTGAATCTCACTGAAACCCTAACTCACCGAATCTCTCTCCTATTCGTGAACTGTTCTTCGTTTTCGCGATTGAATGAAGTTTTGCGTCTATTATGTTTGCGATTGAACGAAGTTTCGTGCTGGTATGCTGAGTTTTGATGCTTCATGTTATGTTATGTTCTTGGTTTTTGTTTTGTTAAGTATTCGTTCTTTTTTTCCTTTGATTGTGATATGTTTAGAGTCTTTGATTATGATTTGAATGGTTTATGCCATTTTTAGGGTTTTTGTTAAACAGCTCCTATTTTGGTGGACTGTAATCTGATTCTTGTCTTTGATTTTGATTATTTCGTGTAATGTGCAGATGCCGAGGAAATTAAGCAAACAACTCAGTGGCGAGGATTGGACATGGAACAATTTGAACACACTCTGCTGGGCAATTGAATCTATATTTGGTTCCATTAAAGTGACCATACTAAGTACTAACTTCAGTGCACATTTGCTACTTGAACAGATTAAATACTAGATTAAACTATATTTCCTTTGTTGTCTTTTCATGGGTTATTTTGCTCATGCTAGTTATCTTATGATAGTGGTATTTATGAAGGCTGTTCACAATTTCCGCTATTGTGGGGGTTTTATGTTAATTTTCAAATATTGTGACTATTATGGTGTATGCTCATAGAATATCAATAATTTTTTGCTTGTGTGAATCTTGTTATTTGATTCAGTTACATGCTATATGTTACCAATTCTCTTGATAGGATTCTTGTATTGGTTTTTGTCATAGGCTGCCCTTAGATTAACACAACTGGATAAAGTAGCAGAGCGTTTGTCTCGCCATGTTATGGAGCATCATGAAGTAATGGGTAAGTTCAAGAGATGAATTCATAGAATTGAATACCTCCTTTATCAAGATTTCATACATGAGGTTATGCATGTTACTATGTTAGGTATCTATTTAATATTTGTTTTCTGCTGTCTACTTATATATTTAAAGCTTGACAATTCTTTTTGCCTTGGTTATCAGTATTATTATTGTTATTATTATTTGCTCAATTAAAAAGTTAATTAATATTTGACTGACTTACAACCATGTTTAGATCCTAATTATAACATTGTAATGAGTTAATATATTTGGAAGAATGTGGCATCACTTCTGGTGTAAATAATCAACAATTTTAGTCTAAGTTCATTGGAAATTTAGAAAAGAGGGTGTGTGTAACTTCTCTGCAGTTGCTAACTTGCCATTCTAGACTACTTACTTTTTAAAAAAGCTTGAGAGTAGGAAGCTGATACTTACTTTTGGCGTGATTCAAGTGGTGATGATTCAGTTGAAGTTTCACAATATATAATCCATTGGATGAACCAAGTCCTCTTGGTTTGCGTCTAAAGACGAGTCCTTCACTTTTGGATTTGATTCAGATGAGGCTTTCTCAACAACATGATTCTAAGTAGAAAGATCACAAGGGTTCTGCTGCTAATTCTAAGCTTAAAGCTTCCAATTTTCCTGCTACTGTTTTGAAGATTGGAACTTGGGTGGTAAGATCATAGTTTTGTTTTGTTTTATTTGTAGAAATAAATAAATTGTTAAACATGTTGGTGATGATGTTGATGTGATTGTTGATTGTTATGTATGTATGATCTTGCAGTATAATAAGTCTAGATATGAAGGAGATTTGGTTGCAAAATGTTACTTTGCAAAACATAAGCTTGTTTGGGAAGTTCTTGATGGCAGTCTTAAGAATAAGATTGAAATTCCATGGTCTGATATCGTGGCTCTCAAGGCAAACTATCCTGATGATGCACCAGGAACACTAGAAGTTGTGGTAAGCAATTTTTTTTTTTTGTGTTATTGGTTACTAGATTTTGGATCACAATTATTTGTCATGCTAAGTTGTTGATTCTATATGTTGTAGCTTGCAAGAAGACCTTTGTTTTTTAGAGAGATCAATCCACAACCAAGGAAGCATACCTTGTGGCAAGCAACATCAAATTTTATTGGTGGAGAAGCCAGCAAAAATAGGTATAAAAATTGAGTTTAATAGTCATACGTGTGTAAATCATTTTTTGTGTCATTGATGGTGGAAAGCCAAAATCCCACCACCTTCATTAAGGTACTACTACTAGTCTTTTATTCTTTCATGTGTACTTAGGTATTGACCTAGTTCAATTTGCAATTGTGCAGCTGCTATAGTTAGTTATATTATTGATTTTGATAGTTGTATGCATCTATGTTAGGATCAAAATGCTACTGTTGTTTACATTTACATGTAAATGTGTTTATTTCTCTCTCTCTCTCTCTCTCTCACTCTCTCTCTCTCTCTCTCTCTCTCTCTCTATATATATATATATATATATATATATATCTTACATAGGCACAAACACAAATAAATAGTGTTTAGACACACATACATAAAACATCACATCATTTACTTTTTTGAAAAATGTTTAAAATTAAATTATTTTATATTTTCTCTCTCTTCACTCATGTGAGTGTGCCTAAACACTATACATTTATAGTTGTGCCTATATTAGAATTCCTCATGTTATTTTAGCTTGTCATTCTTCCATGTGTTGCATGTGCAAATATTAATGAGTGTAAAGTTCTAAGTTTGGATAAGTGACTGGAATTAACAGGAAGTAAAAATTGCTTGGCTTGGTGATATATGAGACTATCATTGGTTTTGCTGATTTTAACTTTATGTATAAGAGGATTAGTTTTTTTCCATAATTCAATGATAATTTTCTCGCATAAGTGCCTAACTATGTTCTCAAGTTGAATTAACTATGTTATTGCATAAGTGCTTAATTATAAGTGTTAAGAAGCCTGTAATATTTTCTTGCTAAAGTTATTTGATTAGGTTATGTAATCCATAAAGAAACAACTAGCTTGTAATATATTGTTAATTTTTTTTTCGTCTCAAATTACAGGTTCATTATGCACTGCATGTACGTATAATCTTTGAGAGTTTGGTCTTATTTTCGAACTTCCGAAAATCTATTGGTGGCATGGAGAGAGATCCCCTGGCGATGAAAAATGCGCATAGGCCAGGTGCGTTCTGAGATTGATCCCACTGGAGCTTATTCTCGAACTTCCGAAAATTATATCCTCTTATCAGCTGCTTGTGGAGCTTTTGTTTGTTAGATTATTAGTACTGGCTTAGTTTTGCTTCAGGAGTAGTGGCTGTCAACGTGAGGTTTTGCATTTATTTCCTTTAGTCTTGGTGTTTGATTCCTATTAGCTTAGCTTAGATTCTCCAATTGTTTGTTGTATTAGCTCATATATAAATTGGAGGCCTATGGTATATGTACTGGTGTATTCTTTGTAATTAGACATGTTATTGAGTAGTGAATTTTGCATATAGCCCTGCTATATATGTTGTAGCTTTTTTGTTTGTATCTAATTATTTTTTGTTTTATGAATTTAATTAGCCTATAAAAAAAAAGCAAAAAAGGGTTGTAGGGTTGTAGCCATGAGGGCTTAAAACCATGAAAGTTAGCTCTGGGTTAAAACCATGAGGGCTTAAAACCATGAACTTGGTAGGGAGGACCACGGTTCGATCCCCGCAACTGCGATCGGGAGGGGGCTGAAACCACTTGATGTCAGAACTGACCCCCAAACCAAATTCAACTGGTGGTGAAAAACCAAAAAAAATAAATACTGGAAACAATTATTTATTTTTTAAATTAAAAGAGACATTTCACATCGGTTGAAGAACCAAACGGACGTGAAAAAGTACTTTTCACGTCTGTTGAAAAAGTACTTTTCACTAACGTGAAATGTCTTAACTTTCAACTACACCTGTCTTAACGTCGGGTCACCAACCGACGTGAAAAGCCATTTTTACCCGACGTGAAAACCCTTTTTTCTAGTAGTGAACAGCCCAATTTCAACTGTATACCGAATTGCTACTGCACTTGTAGAAATCGGTCAAAGAATACACCTTGAATGATACTACAATACCACTCGAATTGATGCTACGACATCAGTCTATGATTCATTGGTGATTCAGTGGTACTACAATACCACTCAAATTGATGCTACGACATCAATCTATGAAACACCGGTACTACGATACCATGTATGGTACTACAATACCACATGTATCGACAATAATACAATATCGATCAATATAATGACACTGAAGTCATTCTAACATAATACTAAGATCAATCTCAAATCAAAGGGATAATGATGCTAAGACCATTCTTAATTTTGAAGGAACTAGTGATACATTGACCACTCTTGATTATCAAATATTGTGAATGTGTCTTTGGTTGTGTGGATTGAAGTCTTTGTAGGAAAAAGTTGCATTGAAGGTGGATCGATTGAAGTGCTTGATGAAAAGATTGCATGAGTTGTGTGTTGAAGCAATTCAAAGAAGGTATCAAACCTTTGTGATGTTTCGGTTGATAAACGTGTTCCTTGAGGACAAGGAACGAGATAAGTTTGGGGTTGTGATGACGTATCATCATCATCCAATTTCCGTACCAAGAATAAGTGCTAAAGAACTCACTTGAAGTGAATTTAGCTCTATTATTGTGAGAGAAATCACCAATTTAAAGTGACCAAATGTATAGCCTTATGGAGGAAATTTGTGGATTTTTGGGGATGTTTAATGGTACATGTGTGGGCTTGGAAAATTAATCACGTGCACAAAATCAAGCAAGTTCAATACATGCAAGCTTTCAATTCATAGTCTGCCAAGTACTGCAAGCTTTCCACATCATGACTCTAGCCACGTGAAGAAAAGAAGAAGCAACCTCAGCCTTGTAATGAAAAAGCCACGTGATGTTGGAAGCAAGGAAGCTAGACGCGTGCAGCACGCAGCCAGGCGCGTGGCACGCAATGTGCTGATTTGAATCTGCCTGCGCGCGTGGCACGCCTTGTAGGGTGCGTGGCACACGCGTGTTTGATCTAGGAGACGCGGATTGGACGTTTTTGACCCATTTTAGAGAGTATATAAGTGAAACTTAGTCCCATTTGATGAGGTTATGAATTTTGGGAGCAAAAAGGGTCATTGGAGCTCAAAAGAAGTGGATTCAAGTAAGGATCTAGGAGTGGAAACTCTCCAACAACTCTTGTCATGATGAAATCTTTTCTTCTCTTCCATGTATTTTCTCATTTCTCAATGAATTGCTAGAATCTTAGATTGAATCTTTAGGGGATTTTCTATGTAATTTGGATTTAACCATGTGAACTTGATTTTGTATTAATGCACTATAATCTAGTTTCTATCAATTGTTCTTTGCTCTTAATGCTTCATATAATTTGACGAAATTGTGTGTTGATTTTATAGTTGCTTTATCATGAGAATGAAAGTTAGCTATTGATCTAGGAATGATTGAACAATTGATAATCACTTTAGAGATTTAGGTTTGTTGATTGTGATTTAGGAACCAAAGCTTGTGAAAACCTCACTTAAACACTAATTCACCCAAGAGATTGGGGAGTTGTGATTAAGTGAGAGGATTATTTGACCATGAGAGTGGGAGTAATCATTTTATTGGTTCAATCTAGAAACTAGTTGAGTGGTTCATGAATATAAAATATGTTTCACCAATCCTATTACTATGAAATGAACCAGAGATTCAATCGCCTGCCAATTGTTCGATAAAATTCCTAAGTGTGATTTTAACCAATTTGAATGCAAAAGTTTCCCCCAGTTTCTATGTCTTTAATTTTACTTTTACTAGCTAAGCCAATAGTCATTGTTTGAAATAATCTCAATCCTTGTGGGATCGATATTTGTATTACTTGCGGTAATTCGTATACTTGCGAAATATTCCATCAAGTTTTTGGCGCCGCTGCCGGGGGATTGTTGATTCATTTCAACAAGGCAATTGGCTTGCTTAGCATTTTATTTGTTTTATCTATGTTTAGTTTTAATTTTTAGTTTTCGCATTTACTTTAGTTTGTTTTGGATCGGTATTACTTGGTATTTCTTGTTTGTGCATGCAAGGTAATAGGTCCGAAGAGCTTCTATTTGATCCGGAGATTGAAAAGACCGCTAGAGCTAACCGGAAAGCGGTAAGACTTGCACAAGAGGCGGCTAGGCTTGCGAGCTTAGCACAAGAAGGACTTGCAAACACCGATTCTAGTTCTTCTCACTCGGAGGAAGAAGATAATATCATCATGGAAGATCCACCTCCACCTCCACCAAGGAGAACCTTGGGGGACTATGGGCAAAGGAACATCCATGGCAACCCGAATCTTGGCTTCCAACCGGCTAATCCGGTGTCTTTTGATATTAAAAACACCGTCCTCAACGCCCTCAAAGAAGACCAATTCTCGGGGGTCGAAACACAATGTCCCAACATTCATCTTGCTCGGTTCTTTGAAGCATGTAGCTACACGGATCCGATCGGTATAAGTGAGTCGGACAAGCGGTTAAGGTTGTTCAAACTATCTTTGATAGGGAGAGCACGTGATTGGATAGATACTTTGCCACCAAACACCATTGCTACTTGGGATGAGCTTGAGCTCAAGTTCTTAGAAAAATACTTTCCAATTCATAAGTTCCTTGATAGAAGAGCGGAGATCACCGGTTTTGAACAAGGAGATGCCGAATCATTGCATGATGCTTGGGAAAGATTCAAGTTGTGTCTCAAGAAGTGTCCAAAGCATGCTCTAGATAACCATCAACAAATGCAATACTTCACTCAAGGGTTGAGACCTCAAACTAGAATGTTGTTGGATGCATCGGCCGGAGGTTCATTGAAAAATAAGGATGAAGGGGAAGCAAGAGAGTTGATTGAGTCTATAGCACACAATGAATATAGAGTCCAACATGACCGGGGTGCAAAGAAGAAGCCGGGAATGATAGAACTTGATCAAGGAACTCAAATGTTGGCTCAACAAGCCAAGATGATCAATACTATGGAATCTCTTCTCAAAGTTTTCACAAATACTCCATCATTACAAGCTCAAGTCAAGGCGGTTGAAGCGGTTTCGTGTGATTTTTGTGGTCAAGGCTATGAGAATGGCGGATGCTTTCCTAAAGGTTCCGAAGAGGCCAAATACTTGGCTAATTTTAGAAGGAGTAACTCTTACAACCAAGGTTGGGGTGGAGATCAAAACACATCCCCTAACTTCCCTTAACAATCTCGTGTCTCACCTTTGGAAGACACTCAATCATAATTCATCAAGTTGACCCAAGGAAATTTTGAGGCCATGAAAGCAACTCAAGAAGCCTCCAATGAAAACAACAAAGCGTGATGACTTTACGTCATTACATGTTCCTGAAGCTGATTCTGAGACATACTTTGATGTTAGTTACATTGTTTTTAGTTCATTTTCGCACAAATAAAAGATAATTGCAACAAGCCTAAGAGGTTGGAAGCACAAGCAAGAAGAAGTTGGAAGAGCTCTAATCCCGCTACCTGCGCGCGGCGCAATAAGAAAAAATAGCAACTGATCAAATCTGCTATCTGCGCGCGGCGCAGGGTATATGGCGCGCGGCGTAGGTACGCGTAGCTGACCTATTAATTCTGATTTTTCTGTCAAAAGAAGGGTTAGAAAATTTGACGGCGAAGAATAGAGTTGCAGACGAGTTCAAAGCTTTCTAAGGGCGGATTTCACTGTGGAAACACACCCAATCCATTCTTGTAATGAATTCTTTCTACTTAATTGTTGTAATTTCTATTTCAATTATGTCTAGCTAAACTTCTATGATTGGATCCTAGGGGATTCTAGTTGTTTTTAATCTTGAACAATGTAGTTTCATTTGACTTATTTATTGAATTACGAAGTTAGTTCCAGTCGTTTATTCCTTATGCTTAATGCTTTTCATGATTTGGCCAATTGTGTAATGAATCAAATTGTTTGTTTACTAAGACATTAGAGGCAATCAATCGACCTAGGAATAATCGTTCAATTAACTCTCGCTTTAGAAATATAGGTTTGTTAATTGAGAATTATGAGATTAAAGGGCAAAAACCTCAATTGATTATAGGTCATCCTAAGACATTAGGGATTGATAATCAATTGAGAGGATTATGTGCCAAGACATTGGACATAATTATTATTTTTAATCGAATCGTGGAATTAAAGTCGTAATTTGTTGATAAGCATGAACTACCAAGATAAAAGCAATTAGATGAACCGAAACGATCCAATCGCCTTCCGTCATTGACTATTACAAACTTTGCAATCTTTCTGCGTTTATGTTAAGAAACTTTGCAATCGCCTTCCGTCAGAAATACTCCCCCAGTTCTATTTAAATATTTAGTTACATACGTATTATTCTATTGTTCGCGTCTGATTCGGAACAATCCCTGTGGAAACGATAATAAAAATAAACTTGTTTTTGTACTTCAACAAAATGGCGCCGCTGCCGGGGATTGTTGAGTGAATCAACAAGGCAACGGAACATACGTAGAGTAACTTTTACTTTTTGTTTTTAATTTTCGTATTTACTTTGATCAAAAAGAAAAATCCAGAAATAATTTCTGAATTTGTTTTATTTCTTTTGTGTAGTGCAGTTACCACTAAAGGTATTTCTTGTTTGCGTGCATGCGAGGTAAAGCTCAGGACGAATTACAATACGACCCTGAGATTGAGAAAACTGCAAAGAAGAACAAGAAAGCTGCTAGGTTAGCCCGAGAAACTGTTCGGCTAGCCTCTATCACACAAGAAGAAGGCGAAGGAGAAGTTTCGAGTCCACTCACTTCGGACGACGAAACTAGCACCATGGGGGATAATCCACTACCTCCACCACCTCCTAGAAGGACCTTAGGAGACTACGGGCAAAGAAACAACGCTGAGAATCCTAATTTGGGTTTTCAGCCAGCAAATCCGGTGTCCTTTGACATCAAAAACACTGTCCTAAATGCTCTTAAGGAAGATCAATTCACCGGGTCAGAGACGCAGTGTCCGAATATTCATCTGGCACATTTCTTTGAAGCTTGCAGCTACACTGATCCGACTGGCATATCTGAATCAGACAAGAGGCTAAGGTTGTTCAAACTGTCTTTGGCAGGGAGAGCACGTGACTGGATCGACACTCTACCACCAGGCACCATCACCACTTGGGAAGAACTTGAGATCAAATTTCTGGACAAATATTTCCCTATTCATAAATTTCTTGAGAGAAGAGCAGAAATTACAAGTTTTGAGCAAGGGGATGCAGAGTCACTACATGATGCTTGGGAAAGATTTAAGCTATGTTTGAAGAAATGTCCGAAGCATGGTCTTGATAGTCATCAACAAATGCAGTATTTTACTCAAGGCTTAAGGCCTCAGACTAGGATGCTGCTGGATGCGTCAGCCGGTGGATCTCTGAAAAATAAGGATGAAGGTGAAGCGAGGGAGTTGATAGAATCCATGGCCTAGAACGAATACCGAGTTCAAAACGACCGGGGATCATAGAAGAAACCCGAAATGCTGGAACTTGATACAGGGAATGCTATCTTGGCTCAACAAACCAAGATGAACAACACTATGGAATCCCTTTTAAAGGTCTTTACTACTACTCCTAATCCACAGGAACAAGCAAAGGCGGTTCAAGGTGAAACTTGTGATTTTTGTGATAAGGGTCATGCCAATGGTGAATGCTTCCCAGCTGGATCAGAGGAAGCTAATTATCTTGCAAACTTCAAAAGAGGCAACTCTAACTACAATCCAAACTCTAACACTTACAACCCAGGGTGGAGAGACCATCCAAACTTCGGTTGGGGTGGCAACAAGAACCAGAATGCTACTCAATCAAATCAACAAGCTCCTCCTCCTTCCAACAATCAACAAAAGGGTACCAGTCCTTTAGAAGACACACTCTCTCAATTCATTAAATTCACTCAAGGGAGTTTTGAAGCTGTCAAGATCAGTCAGGATCAGATGAAGGCTAATCAAGAAATTGCTAATAAAAATCATGAAGCCTCCATCAAGAATTTAGAGACCCAGATTGGTCAGTTGTCTAGACAATTTGCAGCTTCCTAGAACAACGGGTTTGAAGGCTCGGCAAAGGATAACCCAAGGAATGAAAACTGTAAGGCTATCACCTTAAGAAATAGGGTTGTCCCTTCACCTGAAGTAGTACCTAAGAGAAAGAATGAGAGTGAGGGAGAAGTTGAAAAAGAGTGGGAAGTAGTAGAACCCAGTGAGAGTGATTATGAGGATGTAGTTGAAAATAAGAGGGAGAAAAAAAGTGAAAAAGGTAAAGGTGTAAAAGAGAGTGAAGAAAAATCACCACATGCAAGGTTACCATACCCACCCCGGAAGAAGAAGGTGAAAGCTAAAGATCACCAAAACTTTAAAAAGTTTATGAAGATGCTTCACAATCTCCAGGTGAACATACTTTTTGCCGAGGCATTAGAACAAATGCCTGTCTATGCCAAGTTTATGAAGGAGCTCTTGACAAAGAAGCGGAAACCTCTTGATGATGATACGGTTGACATGACTGAAGAGTGCAGTGCCATAATTCAAAAGAAGCTGCTTCAAAAGAAAAAAGATCCAGGAAGTTTCACCATACCTTGTTCCATAGGTAATATCACCGTGGGTAGAGCTTTATGTGACTTAGGGGCAAGCATCAACTTGATGCCCTTATCTATGATGAAGAGAATACCTGATGCAGAGGCAAAACCTACCAAGATGCAACTCTCATTGGCAGACCGCTCAATTGTACATCCTTATGGCATACTTCATGATGTTCTGGTGAGAGTAGCAGAGTTTGTTTTTCCAGCTGATTTTGTCATTCTAGATATGGAAGAGGATGCCGAGGTTGAACCTTTGCTTTTGGGTCGTCCATTCTTGGCGACCGGAAGAGCTTTAATTGATGTAGAGATGGGAAAACTGATGCTAAGAACCCATGGAGAAGAAGTTATGTTTAAGGTGTTTGAGGCTATGCAACAACAGAATGATGAGCCTCAATGTTTCAGTGTGGATGTGATAGAAGAAGTAGTGGAAGATGTGCTAGTTGAAGAAACTCCTGTGCCTCCTTTGGAAAGAGTAATTGTTAATTCCATTGATGATCTAGAGGAGGAGTGGAACAAAGAGATAGAAATTTGCCTCCGTCAACTTGAGGCAAGTCCTATAGAAGAAACTTCATCGGTGAGAGAAGAGGTGTCAATTCAAGAAACAAAGGGAAGTGTCCAAAAAGAACTCAAGGTTACCATTCCTGAATTAAAGGAACTTCCCTCTCATCTCAAATATGTTTTCTTGGGAGGAAAGTCCTCACACCCAGCAATTATTAGTAGTGCGTTGAGTTCTCTAGAGGAGGAAAGATTGGTTAGAGTTTTACAAGCCAACAAAGAAGCCATGGGTTGGAGCATATCAGATTTGAAAGGTATTAGTCCTGGTTTTTGCATGCATAAAATCAACATGGAAGATCAGTACAAACCAGTGGTTCAACCTCAGAGAAGACTTAACCCCACTATGAAGGAAGTTGTAAAGAAGGAGGTGCTGAAACTCCTTGAAGCTGGAATGATATATCCAATCTCGGATAGTGCTTGGGTGAGCCCAGTGCATGTGGTCCCTAAGAAGGGTGGTATGACGGTTGTGAGGAATGACAAAAATGAGTTAATCCCTACTCGCACCGTCACCGGTTGGAGAATGTGTATTGATTACCGAAGGCTGAATTCGACGACAAGGAAGGATCACTTTCCCCTTCCATTCATGGATCAGATGTTGGAAAGGCTTGCGGGGCAGGCCTACTATTGCTTTCTAGATGGATATTCCGGGTATAATCAGATTGTCGTGGACCCGGCGGATCAAGAGAAGACGGCCTTCACATGCCCTTTTGGGGTGTTTGCGTATAGAAGGATGCCCTTCGGGCTATGCAATGCACCTGCTACTTTCCAGTGGTGCATGTTGTCTATTTTTGTCGATATGATGGAGGACACAATCGAGGTATTTATGGATGATTTCTCTGTTTTTGGTAAATCTTTTGATCATTGCTTGGCCAATTTGAATGCTGTGTTGAAGAGATGCATAAGTACCAATCTTGTTTTGAATTGGGAAAAATGTCATTTTATGGTAAAAGAAGGTATTGTGCTTGGACACAAAATCTCTTCAAAGGGCATTGAGGTTGACCAAGCAAAGATAGAGGTTATTAAGGAATTGCCTCCTCCCGTTAATGTGAAGGGAGTTAGAAGTTTTTTAGGACATGCCGGTTTCTATCGGCGTTTCATAAAAGATTTCTCTAAAATAGCAAAGCCTTTGAGTAACCTCCTTATTAAGGAGAATGAATTTAAGTTTGATAATGATTGTGTGAGTTCTTTTAACTTGATTAAAGATAAGTTGGTCACCGCGCCCATAATTGTTGCACCAAATTGGGATCTCCCATTTGAATTAATATGTGATGCAAGCGATTATGCGGTTGGAGCGGTGCTTGGCCAACGACATGCGAAGTTTTTCAATGCAATCTACTATGCGAGCAAAGTTTTAAATGATAACCAGGTGAATTACACCACGACTGAAAAAGAATTGCTCGCAGTAGTGTTTGCTTTGGAAAAATTTCGCTCATATCTAATTGGTTCCAAAGTGGTTGTGTTTACAGATCATTCAGCACTAAAGTACCTCCTCACAAAAGGTGACTCAAAGCCTAGACTCTTGAGGTGGGTGCTACTCTTACAAGAATTTGACTTGGAAATAAAGGACAAGAAAGGTGTTGAAAACGTGGTGGCTGACCATTTGTCACGGTTGGAGAATCCGTTGGTGACCAAGAAGGAGAAGTGCATCAATGAGGAGTTCCCTGATGAAAAATTATTTGCAGTTTCTACCAGGCCTTGGTTTGCTGACATGGCTAACTTTAAGGCAAGCAACGAGATGCCAGGGGATTTTTCTTATCAACAAACAAAAAAGTTCACTAGAGATGCAAACTTCTACTTTTGGGATGATCCATACCTATTCAAGGTGGGCCAAGACGGTCTGATTAGAAGATGTGTAGCTGAGGATGAAGCTCAACAAATAATGTGGCATTGCCATAGCTCACCTTATGGTGGACACCACAGTGGGCCAAGGACTGTGGCCAAGGTGCTTCAAAGCGGCTTCTTTTGGCCGACATTATTTAAAGATTGTGTTGAGTTTGTGAAGAATTGTGATAGTTGCCAGAGGACCGGCAATGTTTCAAAGCGGGATGAGATGCCTCTTAATGGCATGCTAGAGGTAGAACCTTTTGACTGTTAGGGAATAGACTTCATGGGGCCCTTCCCATCTTCTAGGTCTAATCTCCATATCCTAGTATGTGTGGAATATGTGACAAAATGGGTTGAAGCTGTGGCTTGTCAAGTTAATGATGCCCATACCGTAGTGAAGTTTCTCAAGATTAATATTTTCACGCGGTTTGGTGTGCCAAGAGTTCTCATAAGTAACGGTGGTAAACATTTTTGCAACAAGTACCTAGAGAATTTATTGGCCAAGTACAATGTTAAGCACAAGGTAGCTACTCCTTACCATCCTCAAACAAGTGGGCAAGTCGAGGTGTCTAACCGTCAGTTAAAGCAAATCTTAGAAAAGACAGACTCTTCGTCAAGAAAGGATTGGTCTATGAAGTTGGACAACACTCTCTGGGCTTACAGAACTGCTTTCAAGACTCATTTGGGGTTTTCACCATATCAACTAGTGTATGGCAAGGCGTGTCATCTACTGGTTGAACTTGAGCACAAAGCCTATTGGGCTGTGAAGTTTTTAAATTTCGATGCAAGTCTGGCTGGTGAAAAGCGGTTGTTAAAACTGAATGAGTTAGAGGAATGGAGACTCCAGGCGTATGAGAACGCCACAATCTTTAAAGCTAGAACTAAGAAGTATCATGACAAAGGCTTGACAAAGAGGTAGTTTCGTGAAGGACAACAAGTCTTGTTGTTCAACTCTAGATTGAAGTTGTTTCCGGGCAAGCTAAAGTCCCGTTGGTCTGGTCCGTTTGTTATCAAAGAAGTTTTTCCTCATGGGACGATAGAGATTTTCCCACCAGGAAAGGAAGACAAAGCTTTTAAAGTTAACGGACATAGATTAAAAATTTACAAAGGAGGAGAGTTTGACCGGCAGAAGGTGGTTTTACCATTCCATGACCCTTGAGGTCAGGGGACGTCAAGCATCGAGACGTTAAACAAGCGCACGGCTAATCTGGTCGTGGACCGTCAAGCTATTGACGTTAAAAGAGCGCTGCTTGGGAGGCAACCCAAGGTTTTTTCTTACTTAATCAATATTTTGGTATGTTTGTTTTCTATGTTTCAGGTGAGCAAAGACCATCGGAGAAGATTGAAAATTCCACGTTGTAGCTCCTGCGCGCGGCGCAGGCAATACTGCGCGCGGCGCAATTAAAGTTGAAAATGGCACCTCGATCCTGTCATCTGGGTGCGGCGTAAGCACGAATTTTTACCCAGATAATTTCCAGGATCGGGCCAAAACGCAGGACATTCCTTCTCCTTCTTCCTCAAACCCTAGCGCCGCTCCAAATCTCCTCTCACCCATATCCAACCTTCAAACCTCATAATCAAACCAACAAAACTCAAATTCCTTACATAGAATCATCCATCAACCCAACAAACTTAAATCATTCATCACCACACCCAAATCAACTACCCATAACCTCCTAACCAACAATCCATCTTCTCCACCATCAACACATTCACGAAATCCACCTTTTCCACCATCAACACAACAAAAAAACCAAACTTTCCAACAACCCATTACTCTCAAACCCCATAATTTCACTTTCCTCTCACCTAGACCCACTACCCATGAAAATCACCCATAACCCAACCATAACCAACATGTTTGGAAGAGGGAAGAAGAAGTCTACATCAAGCTCTCAAGAGAAGCCATAAAAAAAATCCAAAGGGGCAAAGGAAAAATCGAAGCCTGGTCCTGGGGAACCCAATATTGTTCAACCACCTCCGCCTCAGGCCGACAAAAGATTCCAACTTGAAGCGCACATTGAGAGGTATGCCATGATTAAGGCCTTCAATTTTAATCAGGAAAAAGGTTTTTCTACTGAGTTTTCAGAAAGTATGCCTGAAATTGCTGTGGAGTTGAAACAGAGGCATTGGGAGAAATTTAATAGTCTCATGCAAAAGGTTGAGGGACAACCGGGAAATTTGACACTGGTGACAGAGTTTTTTGCAAATTCGTATACCAAATGGGGGACTGGAGTTCAACATTTTATTACAAAAGTAAGAGGGGTCAGAATTGCGTGGAATGAGCATCACATAAATGAATTCTTGGGTATCACGAATATATACCCGTGTCCCCTTGTCGCAGCAAGGGAGGAGTTGGAAAGCACAGCTGAAGCAGGAAGAAGTATCATTAAAGACTACGTAGCTCTGGAAGGTACCCCATGGTGGAAGTGTGGGACTGCTGAGAAACCCACAAAGATTCAACTGACGAAGTTTAAGCCAATTGCCCGTGCTTGGGGTGAATTTTTTATAAAGGCTGTGGAGTGTTGCTCTAATTCTTCTGAAGTGTAGGTTACTGATGCAGTGGCAGTGAAAATGATTACGGAGGGAACGAATTTCAATTTGGGCCTTACTCTCCGAAATAGCATCAATTCAATGGCCAACAACACCGATAACACATTTACTTTGGGGCATTGTAACTTGATTTCAGCTCTCTTGCGACACAAACAAGTTCCTGAATATCCGACTGATACAATGTACTACTCTATTAAGGCCCTCACAGTGGGTCAGTTTAGAGGATATGACAGGAATGCGGTGCCTCCACCAGCTGCAGTTCAGGATCATGAAGAAGCTGAGGAAATGAATCAGTTTGAGGATGGCATCCACCCACTGCAACAACAAGGGATGCCACCTATGCACTCGGATGATGAGATTTCAGCATTGATGACCCAGTTGGCCATAGCCAAGGCGTGCTGTGTTCCTCACACCTACTACAGTGAGGATTCTGCATTGTATCAGGCAGTCATGACACGCATGTCAGCCTACCCTCCACCATCCATGTATCCAACATACGAGTCGCGGGAGAGGCTTATAGCACACCAAGGGATGGAGATGGCTGAAGCGAGGGCACGACACACAGCAGAGCTTGATACCTTCGATCGGGAGTATCAGGCATTTCACCAGCCAGGCATGTACTATCAGACGGATTTTGGCCCCGGCGGACGACAGGATGAGGGCGGATCTTCTCATCCTCAGTGACTCTGTGGTATTGCTAATCCCCTTGCTTGAATTTTATTTTGTTCTTTTTGAATGCATGTGTCTGTATGAAAATGTGTGCACTATTGAATATGGTTTGTTCATGATGATCTAGTTGGTTATGTTAGCAGTCTCTAATATATGAATGTGTGAATCCCATGCTTGGCCTGTCTTGTATGTTTGAATATTGTTAGAAAAACTTAAGAAATTTCTCAAACATTGACCACTCGATAATCCGGCCCAGCCGTGAGGACTCGAGCTCAAACACTTCAAATACATTTTTCTTCTATTATGAGAGATTCCGCAGCATAGTTTATTCTCTAGAACTTGTTTATGTTCTTGTTTTAGATTAACTGTTTTGAATTACACACCGAGGCACTTGATTTTTACCCTGAGCCTTTGTAGCCTACCTTTAATGCATATATCCTTTGCTAGCCCCCTCGAGCCTTAAAATGACAAATTTTCTTTGTGTTGTGATCTTACCCAAGTTAATTACCAATAAAATTTCAAAAAAAAAAAATAAATAAATTAAAAAAAATGATTTTCTTGGAGTTTAGGTTACAAGCTAAATGCTTTGAAGCACATTGCTCATCATTAAGTTTGGGGTTGCCTTTGGAATTTGCAACCAATTAAGTTTGGGGTGGTATACATTAATAGAGAACCTTCAGCACATGATAATCTGAAATAAAGAGTGTTAGAAAGGTCACCGAAAAAAAGAAAAAAAAAGAAAAAGGAATGTATATTCTCAAAGAGAAAAATTGTGACCTCCTTGAAACACAATGTGATAGAAAAGAAAAAAAATACGCAGATAAATATCTGAAGAAGGGTTCTATAGTTCAGCTTTTCGGGGATTGGGCTTCGTTATCATTTATATAGGTGTCTCCAAGTTTTTCTACTCACTATCCAGAAACACCTACCTTAACCTCAGCCCCGTTATAACCTGTTAAGTCCTCAAAAGGTGTGAATTCATTTACATGTTGATTGATTGTTAGAATGTTTACAAGCCTATGGTAGATTGGCTATGCTTGCGTCGATTGAGTGGAATGATTACCAAAAGAAACAGGAGAGAATGTGAGGGAGTGAAGCGATTATGGTTTGGTCAATGTTTGTGTTAAGTTCTTTGTTTTTCAATGATATTTAGTGTGCAAGTAGATTCATAATAGGAATGATCACTGTAATGTTGATTAGATTGCTGACCTGATTGAATTGATTTTTGTTGAATGAAACTGTCGAATTAGTGCTGGATTTTCTCTCAGATGCAGGTGTTCCTTGAGGACAAGGAAAGGTTCAAGTTTGGGGTTGTGATGACTTTACGTCATTACATGTTCCTGAAGCTGATTCTGAGACATACTTTGATGTTAGTTACATTGTTTTTAGTTCATTTTCGCACAAATAAAAGATAATTGCAACAAGCCTAAGAGGTTGGAAGCACAAGCAAGAAGAAGTTGGAAGAGCTCTAATCCCGCTACCTGCGCGCGGCGCAATAAGAAAAAATAGCAACTGATCAAATCTGCTATCTGCGCGCGACGCAGGTACGGGTAGATGACCTATTAATTCTGATTTTTCTGTCAAAAGAAGGGTTAGAAAATTTGACGGCGAAGAATAGAGTTGCAGACGAGTTCAGAGCTTTCTAAGGGCGGATTTCACTGTGGAAACACACCCAATCCATTATTGTAATGAATTCTTTCTACTTAATTGTTGTAATTTCTATTTCAATTATGTCTAGCTAAACTTCTATGATTGGATCCTAGGTGTAATACCCGAGGCTGACGAGGGCGGGGAGTGGTCGCCGGTGCATGAGGCATGACATTGTGCGGCTCCTGGCAGCTTCAAGGCAAAACCAAATCACATCGGAATGAGAGGGATCCTGAAGCTGTGCAAGTATGGAACTGCATGGTTGAAAGAAGGCTTATAAGGATTGATTTCAACTACCTATACCAACAAGATGCATCTTCTTTTCGGGAGCTCATTCCTTAAGAACTCCATAGTTAAGCGTGCTTGACTTGGAGTAGTCTTTGGATGGGTGACCTTCTGGGAAGTTTCTCGCAAAGCGTGCAAGTAAGGATAAAGCTCGCTGAAAAGGCTCATGTTGGTTTGTGGGGCCAGTCGGTCATCCTAAAAGCAGTCTGAGACGTTGCAAATGGTATCAGAGCAGGCCTCTCCCAGTACAATGTGGTTCGGGGACGAACCAAGCGGAAGCTGGTGGGCATGTAATACCCGAGGCTGACGAGGGCGGGGAGTGGTCGCCGGTGCATGAGGCATGAGAATGTGCGGCTCTTGGCAACTTCAAGGCAAAATCGAATCACATCGGAATGAGAGGGATCCTGAAGCTGTGCAAGTATGAGACTGCATGGTTGAAAGAAGGCTTATAAAAGATAATTACAACAAGCCTAAGAGGTTGGAAGCACAAGCAAGAAGAAGTTGGAAGAGCTCTAATCCCGCTACCTGCGCGCGGCGCAATAAGAAAAAATAGCAACTGATCAAATCTGCTATCTGCGCGCGGCGCAGGGTATATGGCGCGCGGCGTAGGTACGCGTAGCTGACCTATTAATTCATATTTTTCTGTCAAAAGAAGGGTTAGAAAATTTGACGGCGAAGAATAGAGTTGCAGACGAGTTCAAAGCTTTCTAAGGGCGGATTTCACTGTGGAAACACACCCAATCCATTCTTGTAATGAATTTTTTCTACTTAATTGTTGTAATTTCTATTTCAATTATGTCTAGTTAAACTTCTATGATTGGATCCTAGGGGATTCTAGTTGTTTTTAATCTTGAACCATGTAGTTTCATTTGACTTATTTATTGAATTACGAAGTTAGTTCCAGTCGTTTATTCCTTATGCTTAATGCTTTTCATGATTTGGCCAATTGTGTAATGAATCAAATTGTTTGTTTACTAAGACATTAGAGGCAATCAATCGACCTAGGAATAATCGTTCAATTAACTCTCGCTTTAGAAATATAGGTTTGTTAATTGAGAATTCTGAGATTAAAGGGCAAAAACCTCAATTGATTATAGGTCATCCTAAGACATTACGGATTCATAATCAATTGAGAGGATTATGTGCCAAGACATTGGACATAATTATTATTTTTAATCGAATCGTGGAATTAAAGTCGTAATTTGTTGATAAGCATGAACTACCAAGATAAAAGGAATTAGATGAACCGAAACGATCCAATCGCCTTCCATCATTGACTTTTACAAACTTTGCAATCTTTCTGCGTTTATGTTAAGAAACTTCAATCAGAAATACTCCCCCAGTTCTATTTAAATATTTAGTTACATACGTATTATTCTATTGTTCGCGTCTGATTCGGAACAATCCCTGTGGAAACGATAATAAAAATAAACTTGCTTTTGTACTTCAACACGTCTATCAAGAACTTGGAGGTGCAAATTGGTCAATTGGCAAAGCAACTAGCTTCTTCATCTATTGGGGGATTTGTAGGCAATAGTTGTGATAACCCCAAGAATGAGAGTTGTAATGTCATTGCTTTGAGGTCTAGAGTTCTACCCCCACCTCCGGAGAGACAACCAAAAGTGAAGAGGAAGTTGGAGGAAACAAGTGAGCTTGAGGGAGAAGTTGAAAAAGAACAAACAAGTGAGCTTAAGGGAGAAGTTGAAAAAGAACAAAAAAGTGAGCTTGAGGGTGAAGTTGAAAATGAGGATGAAAGCGAGAATGAGGGTGACTTCGAAAAGGAGAGAAAGGCCTTGAGAAGGGAGATCCACCAAAGGAAGAGACAAGAGAAATTGGACCGCATGGGTGCGTCCGGTTCTAAGACAACATTCCCTTATGACAAGTTGCCTTACCCCATTGCACCTAAGAAAGAGAAGAGCCAAGAGAAAGACAAGAGCCAAGAGAAAAATTTCCGGAAATTCATGGAAATGTTCAATAGCCTCCAAGTTGATATGCCTTTTGCCGAGGTGTTAGAGCAAATGCCATTGTATGCCAAGTTCATGAAGGAGCTATTAATTAAGAAGAGGAAGACGAAGGAGGATGAGCCGGTCTTGATGAATGAAGAATGTAGTGCTATCATCCAAGCCAAGCTTCCACAAAAGAAAAAGGACCCCGGTAGTTTCACTATCCCTATCTCTATTGGGAATGTGCATGTGGGGAGAGCCCTTTGTGACTTGGGTGCAAGCATTAACATGATGCCGCTTAGCTTGATGAAGCGTATTCCCTGTGCCGTGGCCAAGCCAACTACGATCCAACTCATCCTTGCCAACCGATCTATCACACACCCTTATGGAATCCTTGAAGATGTCTTGGTAAGATGTGCCGAATTTGTATTTCCGGCCGATTTTGTTGTGCTTGATATGGAAGAAAGTGCCGAAGTCCCGGTTTTGTTGGGAAGACCATTTTTGGCCACCGTTAGAGCTTTGATTGATGTTGAGATGGGTGATCTTAAGTTGAGGATCAATTATGAAAGCGTGAAATTTAAAGTGTTTGAAGGCATGGTGCCTTATGAGAAGGAGACTCCTAAATGTTTCCAAGTGGAGGTAAGTGAAGATATTGTGAAGGATAGTACTAGTGTTGAGGCATCTAAGCCCTCTTTTCCGGAATTGAAAGAGCTTCCATCTAATTGGAAGTATGTGTTTCATTCTCGGTGACCAATCCAAGAGTCCGTTTATCATTAGTAACTCTCTAACTCTCTTAGAAGAAGAGCAATTGTTGAAAGAGTATAAGGAAGGTCAAGATGGTATGGGTCTAGACTTGAATGGTATCATTCCGGTCCTTTGTTTGCACAAGAATGATGTGGTACTTGAGCCTCCTACTCCAACTTTAGAGGAATTGGTGAGAAAAGAAGTTATGAAGCTTGTTGAGTCCGGAATGCTTGAGCCGACTCATGTGGTCCAAAAGAAGAAAAGTAATGTGAAAAAGTCAAAAAAGTGTCCTCCCAAGGCCAAAAAGAAGATTGTGAAGAATGGTAAGGTCAAGGGGAAGAAAGTCGACGAGCCCCCAATTTGTGAGAAGGTGCTATGTGTTACTCAAGAGGCTATCCTTGTGGAGAAGCTTAAGGGGAGCAAGGTTGAATCAAAGATGCATTATCCTCCCTAACATTGGTTTTGATGCGTCAAGCTTAAGGACGTTAAATAAGTGCTTCATGGGAGGCAACCCATGGGTTTGATCTTTCTATCCCTCTCGTTTGAATAAGTTGGTTGATCTTGAATGTTGCATGATCTTAAATTTGTCTTTTGAATTGTTGTCTAGGCACACTTTTATCTTTTGGAAGATTACAAAGCTTTGATATCATTTTTTATTGTTTTGATATATGACTTGTGTGGTTTTGATTTAGGCACGGATTTGTGATGCTTGATGTGCAACGGATTCTTGCGATGTATGGATTGAAGCACAAGCTAGGGGACATTCACATATTTGATGGCATAATGATCCGGCCCTATAAAACCGTGAGGACTTGAGCCTAAACACTCTAATTGCTTGATACATGTGAGTCCACTACTTCTCTCTCTCTCTAGAACTTGCTTGAATTCTCTTGATTTATTGAGTAGCGTTGATTAGCACACGAGGCAAGTTTGTTGGAACCTTGAGCCTTTGTAGCCTACCCGTACATGATATATATATCCTTTGCTAACCCACTTTGAGCCTTAAAAGCAAATTTTTCTTGGTTGATTGTCTTCTTAACCCTTGTTTTTTCTAAAAAAATTGATTTTCTTGGAGTTAAGTTGATTGTTTTTTATTTGTGATTCTGGCATATGAATAAGTTTGGGGTTGCTTTTGAAACTAGCAACATATTAAGTTTGGGGTAGTATACTAGAGTATTCATGCTATGAAAAGTTTTAAAATGTGATTTGAAAATGTGACAAAAGAAAAAAAAAAATATGAATGTTTGAATGTGGAAAAGAAAAGAAATGTTGAGAAAAAGTATGAAAAAGAAAGAAGTCCAAAAGTGAAAAAATGGAAAAAATTGACTTCTTGAAAAATTTGTGAAAAGAAAAGCTAGAAAAAGCTTAAAAAAGAAAGAAAGAATGGTTTATGATTGTTGTTGTTGTTATTTGTTTGATAATAGGTGATCTCTAGTTATCCTTGAAAATTGGAAGTTGTATGTTGAAAATTGTGTGAAAAAATTTATCCTTACTCCAAGTTTTTAGCTCACTTCCCAAAAACACCTACCTTACCCTAAGCGCCATTACAACCTATAAAGTCCTCAAAAGTGTGTGTTTCAATGTTATTTGATTTATCTTTAGAATTCTTGCAAGCTTATGATAGAGGAGTTTAGTATGTGTTGATTGAGTGATAAACCTACCAAATAATTGAGTGAAAGTGATTGTGTGAAGTGATCATTGATTATCAAATATTGTGAATGTGTCTTTGGTTGTGTGGATTGAAGTCTTTGTAGGAAAAAGTTGCATTGAAGGTGGATCGATTGAAGTGCTTGATGAAAAGATTGCATGAGTTGTGTGTTGAAGCAATTCAAAGAAGGTATCAAACCTTTGTGATGTTTCGGTTGATAAACGTGTTCCTTGAGGACAAGGAACAAGATAAGTTTGGGGTTGTGATGACGTATCATCATCATCCAATTTCCGTACCAAGAATAAGTCTTAAAGAACTCAATTGAAGTGGATTTAGCTCTATTATTGTGAGAGAAATCACCAATTTAAAGTGACCAAATGTATAAGCCTTATGGAGGAAATTTGTGGATTTTTGGGGATGTTTAATGGTACATGTGTGGGCTTGGAAAATTAATCACGTGCAGCAAAATCAAGCAAGTTCAATACATGCATGTTTCAATTCATAGTCTGCCATGTACCGCAAGCTTTCCACATCATGACTCTAGCCACGTGAAGAAAAGAAGAAGCAACCTCGGCCTTGTAATGAAAAAGCCACGTGATGTTGGAAGCAAGGAAGCTAGACGCGTGCAGCACGCAGCCAGGCGCATATGGCACGCAATGTGTGCTGATTTGAATCTGCCTGTGCGCGTGGCACGCGCGTGTTTGATCTAGGAGACGCGGATTGGACGTTTTTGACCCATTTTAGAGAGTAAATAAGTGAAACTTAGTCCCATTTGACGAGGTCACGAATTTTGGGAGCAAAAAGGGTCATTGGAGCTCAAAAGAAGTAGATTCAAACAAGGATCTAGGAGTGGAAACTCTCCAACAACTCTTGTCATGATGAAATTTTCTCTTCTCTTCCATGTATTTTCTCATTTCTCAATGAATTGCTAGAATCTTAGATTGAATCTTTAGGGGATTTTCTATGTAATTTGGATTGAACCATGTGAACTTGATTTTGTATTAATGCACTATAATCTAGTTTCTATCAATTGTTCTTTGCTCTTAATGCTTCATATAATTTGACGAAATTGTGTGTTGATTTTATAGTTGCTTTATCATGAGAATGAAAGTTAGCTATTGATCTAGGAATGATTGAACAATTGATAATCACTTTAGAGATTTAGGTTTATTGATTGTGATTTAGGAACCAAAGTTTGTGAAAACCTCACTTAAACACTAATTCACCCAAGAGATTGGGGAGTTGTGATTAAGTGAGAGGATTATTTGACCATGAGAGTGGGAGTAATCATTTTATTGATTCAATCTAGAAACTAGTTGAGTGGTTCATGAGTATAAAATATGTTTCACCAATCCTATTACTATGAAATAAACCAAAGAGATTCAATCGTCCGCCAATTGTTCGATAAAATTCCTAAGTGTGATTTTAACCAATTTGAATGCAAAAGTTTCCCCCATTTTCTATGTCTTTAATTTTACTTTTACTAGCTAAGCCAATAGTCATTGTTTGAAATAATCTCAATCCTTATGGAATTGATATTTGTATTACTTGCGGTAATTCGTACTTGCGAAATATTCCATCATAGCATAACCAATCAAGAAACCAATTCATGTGCCTAATGCATTCATAATTTTAATGTGGCACAAACCTATATTAATATCACGTATAAGTATCCTTAAAATTAGATAAAAATAAGTCTGGATTTCCCATTGATTCTAACTTACATTATGTACAAGTATCAAATTGTCTATTTACGTGTCATGGCAATGGTAGTGCTTATCTAAGTAATTAGAACCTTAAAACTATCACGTGCAGATAGTGACTACTGACTACCAGTTCTTCTAGAGTTTAGATAGCTATATAGAAGTAGGGGTGTCAAAATTATCCATTTATCCGTTATCCATCCAATCCACTCACTAATGGATCCATCCAATCCATCCATTAGTAAAAAAAATATTAAATGGATTGGATCCAATCCATCCATTTAATTAATGGATGGATCCAATCCATCCACCTTAATTTGAAAATCCAATGGATCATATATAGTACAATAACCTCAAATCCAATGGATAATCAATTTTTTAAAAATAAAATTAAAAACCAATTCAAAAATAAAAAATCAGTTGAAAACCAAAAAAAACACCTGAAGATCCTAAAATCGGGCGAAAACCCAAAAAATCGGCCGGATACCCAAAAAAACACAAAAATCCAAAAATCGGCTGAAAATTCAAAAAATCGGCCTAAAACCCAAAAAACACCCGAAAACGCAAAACGAAAACCCAAAAATCGACCGAAAAACTGAAAATCGACCGACAAACCCAAAAAAAAACACCCGAAAATCCAAAATTCAAAAAATCGGCCGAACAACCTAAAATCAGCAGAAAAACCAAAAAACGGCCCAAAATCCTAAAATCGGCTGAAAACACAAAAAATCTACTGAAAAACCGAAAATCAGCCGAAAAACCAAAAAATCCTAAAATCGGCCGAAAATCCAAAAAAACACCCAAAAATCCAAAATCGGCCGAAAACCCAAAAAACGCCCGAAAATCCTAAAATCAAAAAAATCGGCCGAAAAACCTAAAATCAACTTTTCGGCCAATTTTAGGTTTTCTGGCGTTTTTTGGTTTTTCGGCCAGTTTTTTGTGTTTTTGGCCAATTTTAGGTTTGTCGGACGATCTTTCGGTTTTTCGGCCGATTTTGTGTTTTCGGCCGATTTTTTGAGTTTTCCGCCGATTTTCGGTTTTTCTGCTGAGTTTAGGTTTTCCAGCCGAGTTTTTGGGTTGATTTTTTTTGTGTTTTCGGCCGATTTTAGGTTTTTCGGCCGATTTATGGATTTTCGAGAGTTTTTAGGGTTTTCAGCCGATTTATGGATTTTCGGGTGTTTTTAGGGTTTTCGGCCGATTTTCGGTTTTTCGGCTGATTTTAGATTTTTTGGACGATTTTGTGTTTTCGGCCGATTTTTTGGGTTTTTGGCCCATTTTTGGTTTTTCGGCTGATTTTAGGTTTTTCAGCCGAGTTTTTGGGTTTTCAACCGATTTTTTTGTGTTTTCGGCCGATTTTAGATTTTTCTGCCGATTTATGGATTTTCAGGTGTTTTTAGGGTTTTCAGCCGATTTATGGATTTTCGGGTGATTTTAGGGTTTTCAGCCGATTTTCGGTTTTTCGGCCGATTTTAGATTTTTTGGATGATTTTGTGTGTTTCGGCCATTTTTTGGGTTTTTGGCCGATTTTTGGTTTTTCGGCTGATTTTAGGTTTTTCAGCCGATTTTTTGGGTTTAGGACCGATTTTTTTGTGTTTTCGGCTGATTTATGAATTTTCGGGTTTTTTAGGGTTTTCGGCCGATTTTTGGTTTTTGGCCGATTTTTTGTGTTTTCGGCCGATTTTTTGGGTTTTTGTCCGATTTTTGGTTTTTCGGCCGATTTTAGGTTTTTTAGCCGATTTTTTCAATCAATTTTTTGTATTTTCGGCCGATTTATGAATTTTCGGGTTTTCGGCCGATTTTCAGTTTTTTGCCGATTTTTGGGTTTTCGGCCGATTTTTTGATTTTAGGTGTTTTTTGAGTTTTCGACTGAATTTTTGGGTTTTATGTTATTAATAAAAATAATCTATTTAATTAATAAATATGTCATTAAAAAATAAAAGTAATTTAATAGATGGATTGGACGGATATCCATCCATTTAAAATACCATAATGGATGGATTTGATTGGATTTTATCTCCAATAGATGGATTGGATTGGATATCTTGAATGAGTTTTAATGAATTGTTAATGGATTAATGGATTTTTTTTATCCATCCATTAGCAATCCAATCCAAATCCATTAAATCCATCCATTTTGACACCCGTATATAGAAGTAGCCACAATGCTTTAGAATTATGATAATATAATAAAGCACTAACCTACTATGACATAGAAAATTGATTCAGCTACCACATGAGCAACATAGCAGTCCAATCTTGGAAGAAAACTACTCCTTTTCTTTTCGGATTGTTTTAATTTCGTGCTACCTTGGTTGACTTGCGGCAAGGCTTTCTTACTTTTTTTCTTTTTAGCCGCAACTTTGTTCTTATTCTTAACTAGGATTTCTCTCAACCATTTTTTTAACAAAACATGGTTAACTCTCCACTAAACTCATAGAGGTAAGAATGTGGATTAATCAAATAGGAAACGTAACGTTTAACTCAATAAATGAGCAAATTAATCAATATAAATGTGTAAATTAAACAATATGCAAATTGGTATTTTCCATAAAAAAAATACACATTAATATTTTCTTAAATACCCTGTGGGACACAAAAGTTTTATTTTCAATTCACACACAAATGTGAACTTTGTTCCAACAAATACTAAAAAGTTTGTGTTGTCATCAGAAATGGTGACAACACCAGAAGAATCTTGTAGTGGTTTTTCTCTATTAGCCACCCATACAATGTTGGATTCTAAGAGATACCATATTCCTACGTAGCGATTTGTTGTATTCATGGGACTGAAGAATCCAAAGGTAAACGCGCTGTCGTTTGAGCTTAGAGTTTGAGAATCTGTGATCAATTGAGAGGATGTAACTGTGTACATAGTAGCATCTCCAATTTTGATCATGTAAAGGGTTGAGAGGGTGAATAAAATATGTAACATGTTTGCTTTGCACACTAAGTCCCAATATGTTTGGATTCATTATACCATTGTGTTATTATAAGCACAAAGGGAGGGCACTAAAGTTAACAAGTTCTTGTCAAAAGAAGTTACCAAGTACTCCTACTTCTTTTCTCTTTGACTTTGTAGCAGGAACCATATATTGCATTATCATATTCAGAGCTAATTAATTTTTTCATTTATTATTTTTAAAACTTTTTTACCGCACATAGTTAAATTAGATTGTCTATTTGCTTATTCAAGTTTGATTTATAATAAAAATAATATTTTTTTGTACCAAAAAAAAAATTTATCAAACTTTAATTATTTCGTTGTTGAATTTTAGATTATTGAAATCACTTTTCTTGACCATCAGATAGTTAATACCAAAAATAGATCGTCTACTTGGTAGTTGTATTTTTTTTCCTTCTGTTTTTTTAGATCTCTACCTAGTTGTTCTTTTTAGTGGGAAAACTATTGCACTATCATAGCATAGCAACCCCATTATTTTCAGTTTAATGGACATATGGTTAATTGATAATATAAATTAAGTAGTCTTATAAGGTTACTTGATAAGAAATCATCAATTTATCATGTTATATAACTAATTTTAAAATATTTTTGTGATTTAACATAATACAAAATATTTATTGGATGTTTATCAATATAAAATTATTTTACACTATCATGCATCTTCTATTTTTTCTTATTGTATTATCAATAATGACATTTCTTTTTCTCATTAAGTGTTGACTTTACAACACTAATTAATAAAGAAAGGAAAAAATAAAGTGCGTTAACAGTTTTGAACTTCTTTTCCTTGTAAATTACTCCAAAAAAAATTATAGTATAAAAAATTCTATTTTCTCTTATTGTATTATCAATAATGACATTTCTTTTTCTCGTTAAGTGTTGACTTTACAACACTAATTAATTAAGAAAGGAAAAAAAAAGTGCGTTAACAGTTTTGAACTTCTTTTCCTTGTAAAATACTCCAAAAAAAATTATAGTATAAAAAATTATGTTCTTTATTTTTTTTACACCAAGAGAATAATTAATGTTGGAGTTAAAATACTATATTTATTGTCTTTGTGTACTTTGGCATTCCATAGTTTAATTGGTACTGATATCCTTTAAGCAAAATATTTTGCCATATAATATTTTCAAAATTGAGTTATACTCAAGGGATAACTTATTTATTTTTACGTAAATATTTTTTATTTTTCAATTTTCAATGTGAGATAAATAATATTTTGTTTTATTACCAAGAAATTATAGTTTATTAACCATAAATAAAAGTATTTTAAAATGAATATATTTGCTCAGATCATCCAAAAAACATCAGAAAAGTAAAAGTCAGCAGTGACAAATGTTGGAGTTTGTTATCTTTTTCCACATCGGTCGATTAGGCAGAAACAAGTGTACATGTAAACAAAAACCAGAAGATGGAAACGTGTGAACTAATAATACCGAACGTATTTCACACGGTTGAATAATATTTTGTCACAATAAATTGGTCTAAAAAAATCTATTTCAGTTTAAATGGTCAAATCATTTAGGATCCGTTTGTATTAATTTATTTTTGAGCTTATGCAAATAGCTTACGCAATATAAATTAAATTTTATGTTATTTTATAAGTTCAAACTAGTAAAAATTGTATTTTTATAAGCTATTTTATCATAAACCACATACCTTAACAAATTAAACTTCTAATAATACATAAAAATTATATAAACTATTTCAATAAGTTCAAAAATAAATTAATCCAAACGGACTCTTAGTCTGGTCCAAATTTCATTATATTGAGTTATGTGGTGAAAGCAAAATACTCTTAAATCTAGCATTTTTGCACGTTTCAACCAAATTTGGTTAAGTTTTTTTTTGTTTTGAAAAGGCAAATTTATTAAGCATCCACACCACAGGTATAAGAAATACATGGGGAGCAAGCAAGGAAAACAAGATACAAGAAGGTTAAATTTTTTTGTATTTTATTTTATTCCATCATGAGTTATATTTATAAAAAATTATTCTTTTCTTTTGACGCAAGTAATGAATTATTCTTTTTTAAAGTTTTTTTTGACTAAATTCTTCTTAAAAAGTGAATTTAACTTTTCAAAACTCATATATTATTGTATTTTTCAATACCTATTATACTCTTAAATTTCTTAACATGTGCCTTTAGTCTTAGAGTATACGTTAGCAAGACTCATTTTTTAAAGAACATTCTATATCTTTCATCAACATTTATTAAATATATGTAAGCAACATTTTGATTATTTTTCCTCTGCTAGAACTTGATTCTAAAGAAGCCAATATTAATTTATCTGCAATACAACAATATATTGAGCATCTTTACATCAATTTTGTTTTCCTCTTTGGTGATTAATAATAACTTTATTATATGCATTTACTTTTGAATTAGTTGTTTTATTTTACGGTATATATATAGGAGTATGTCATTTTCCATTGTTTTGTGATACAAGGAGATCAAAGATGTTACCAAGAAAAAATAGAATCTCACTATAAATGGAAATATATATAGCACTCCACTACATAGTTGCAATTAATTTCACATGCTTGTAAAGTAAAGTAACCTCATAATTTACTTCTGATCTATTGCAAGGGACCAGAACATTCTCATGTCAAAAGTGATCCCTTAACCAGATTAGGCGATTCAGTGGACTGTGGACGTTGTGAAAATTAAACAAAAACAAAAATTAAATTGACATAGAGAGATGTGAAAGAGGTTCATCATATTTACTACCAACATCGCTCTCCTCCTTCACTCTCATCACAATGGCATATCCACATAACCAAATTCATGCTTGGGAGAAGATGTGGTTTCTCAACATCATCTGCATCGGAATAATGACAGCACTCTCTTCAACCAAGTTGCTGCAAATAGCACTCCAACACTTCAACACTAATAACATTGTGATGTTCTTCGAGTTTTCAATCATGTCTTTCTTGTTCACCTTCTTTCTCTCCTTTGTCCTCATGCTATCACTCCAACACTTCCACAACAAGATCAGCCGTCTCTCCCTCCGCATCACAATGATTATCCGTGCCATCGGACATGTCTCGGGCGTTTGCTGTATCCAATACTGCCATTTCCTTGACCGGAAACAAGTACGGTGCCATTTCTGGTCCTCTCTACCTTATTCTGGATTTGACTTTTCTCTACAAGCATTTCATATCATTCTTGTGATAGACTATGATAATGATCCATTAATTGTGTTTATTTAGTGTAAATGTAAATAGCATCTTAGTTCTGCTGCTAGTATACACTTAATTAGTTGCCATTTTAATTGTTCACAACTTGATACTAAACCCACCACAATAGATAAAGTAGCATTCACATATTTTATGTTAACTCAATTCACATAGTTGCACATAAAATTAGTTGTCCTATGTGAAAACTATAACTAATTTCATGTATGTTAAGTAACATAGGACAATTTGAACACATATTCCATTGTGCTTCTTTTTTCTATTTTATCCCAACACCAATCTAACTCTAAGCATCCAAATGTAGATTCCTTCTTTAGTTGGATAAGACTCCATAATCCATAGCAAGAATATTGTTGAAGATATAAAGGAAAAGAGAGAAAATTGTATTGATCAATCTTCATGATTACATGGGAAATGAGAAAATGAACTACATCTTCTACTTTTATAAGTAGTACATCAACACACATTCAATTAAAGCTCACTCACAGTTAGTTATAACCAAAATTAAGGCGGGAAAGTTTGTTATAAGAAAGAATCAAAGCTTGCTTCTGTCACAAGAAATCTGCCTGCATAATTCGCATAGCCACTATAGTCTCCGCTTAGCCATCAGACAAAAATGTTGCAAAACTTAAATATTTTGAATGCCTCAATGTCATTTGTACTAACACAACAAGCATATCTTTGATAATATTTTATAAGAAAGATGATTCCCACAATTCACTCATGCAATGAAGGATGATTTAGAATAATGTAAATGAGAGAGAAATTGGTTGGATTATGTACAATATTTAATAAAATCAAGTGGTTGGTCCTTTAACTTCTTAACGAAATTCATATTCAAACATATATAGTAAGCATAAAGTCTTGAGGGTCCAGAACTTCTTTGTGTGAGCTAGGTAGTTATTTCAACCATAGCATCTTCATGATTGCTATCTGCCTTGCAAGTTTGTGATAGTGACACTATTCGTCGAATTCGAGTCACGACTCTGTTGAGATTGAGATGACTCACCTTTATGTCCAGTCTGCCTTTGAATGAATGCAGGTTGATCTGGACGAGGAAATTTAACAATCTCACTATTAAGCATTGAAACAACAGTGGCCATGGTAGGCCTCTCCTTTGCAATTTCTTGAACACAAAGAAGTCCAATATGTATGCATCTCAAAATGTCATCTACATAATCTGAATTACATATTTCTGGATCAATCAAAGTGACAATATCCTCTTCATTCCATAGTTTCCATGCCTTAAAAAATCCAACAAAGAAGAATAAATACCAGTATATATGTATATAAATTTGAAGTATATTACTAATGTAGCAAACATAAAATAGAGACTTATTATGTATGAATCTATTTGCAGATTAATTAATTTGGAAATACTTACATATCCTAAGAGGCTAAGTGCTTGATCGTGATTATAGAAACTTGTGTTTTTCCTACCGCTTATTATCTCGAGGAGCAAAACTCCAAAGCTAAAAACATCTGATTTCTCTGAAAACAATCCTTCCATTGCATATTCTGGAGACATGTATCCACTGCATTAAAATTTCAATATCAAATAAACAATATATTATGACTCATAGCATAATAATAGAGTGGAAGTATGGCTCTTCAATTGCATGTTCTAATGAAATAAGCTTAATTTCTTACTATGTTCCCATAATCCTTCTTGTATTGCCCTCATTTTCGCTGCTTCCAAAGATTTTAGCCATACCAAAATCAGATATTTTCGGATTCAGTTCTCCATCCAACAAGATATTACTCAGCTTTAGGTCTCTGTGTATTATTCTCAATCTCGAATCTCTATGAAGATAAAGCAATCCTCGAGAGATTCCTTGAATTATATATAGCCGTTTTTTCCAATCTAAAATCTTCTTTTTTACCGGGTCTGTAAAAACATTGAAAAGCAAGGCAATCATAGCATCAAATTTTTTCTATATTAAATTCAATCTACCTCAAGACACACAAAAAAGAACAAGTTTAGAAGATGTACACTAACCAAATAGATAAAAATCTAAACTGTTATTAGGCATGTACTCATAGACCAACATCTTTTCTTCTCCTTCAATACAGCAGCCTAAAAGTCTTACAAGATTGCGGTGTTGAAGCTTTGAAATCACAACCACTTCATTCATAAATTCTTCTAGACCTTGTCCCGAAGCTCTTGAAAGTCTTTTCACTGCTATTTCTAATCCATCTGGCAATTCTCCCTGAAATTATTTTTCAAGAAAAATAAAAACATTATATTACAGAACATTATTACAAAATTTTCACAAGACTTAGTTTACCTTGTACACTGAACCAAAACCACCATGTCCAATCTTATTAGCTAAACTAAAGTTATTTGTTGCAGTTGAAATGTTTTTGAACTCAAATAAAGGAAGGTCCTCTATTTTAACTTGTTTCATATCTCCACTTAGACTTGCAACGTGGTTTTCTTGATTGGTTTGCCCTGTGTTCAACACAAATGACTTGCAATTAGAAAATATGTTTGTAAATATTAAAAATGCAAAGAACTTTTGGTGATGAGATATCTTAGAATTGGTCAATATTTTCTTAAGAGATACTCCTTTTGGCCTTAGTTATAAACGAATATTCACTTTTCAGATTCATTCAATAACTGATATATCTGTTCTATATTAAAGACCATATACATTAGTTATTCAATGAATTTGAAAAAGGAATATTTGCTTATAGTTAAGTCCAGAGGAAGATCCATGAATTCATGAAATACAAATACCTGAACGTTTAGAAGCCCATGACCAAATGAAATAAGCACAAGTAGCAACAATAATTGCACCCATTATCACAGCAGCTATGATGATTGGAGTAATATTTCTCTTCCCATGAATCTCATTTGTATTTATAGATGCTATGAACAAAATTTAGCTCAGAATTTGGTTATTAATTGGACTAAAAGTTGAATAATAAATTCTACACACATTTATCACAGAAAAAATACACAAAATTATAGATATGAGCTAAATATATAGACTCACCAAGTTCTGAATAAGCTTGGCGTATGTAAAGATCGATGCCTCCGCTTGTAAACCTCACTATGTCAATTAATTTCCCTTTCCAAGTCATGCACTGAATATCAATATCATATGCATAAGCTGTGCAATTACAATCATTCAAACACTGAGTTCTACATTCATCCTCAGAAAGATATGATGTCTCGACAAAATCCGGTGGTTTTGTAGTCTGTAGTTTTATAAACCCATCTTCATCACCATCTAATGCACTTCTATTATTTTTCACCTTCACACACTTTAATGATGCTCTTCTCACACATCCATTTATCCATATTTGTCTATTCCATTCGTCTGCGTTTTTTGGCTCAAAACCTGTCAAACATGTACATATTGGCGCGGAATCTTTAAAATCACAGCTTCCATTAGGACCACAAATACCATAATCATCACATTCGTTTTGTTGAATAACCATCTTCCTAACTTGAATCCTATTGATCCATGCAGTATACACAAGCTCTCCTTTATATTTCACCACAAGGGTTCCAAAGTAAGAACTATTTGGCAATATATATGTAATCGAAACAAGACTTCCATTATTATCTCTTGTAAATTTAAATCCAGTTAGATATGATGAAGTAGACAACAAATCAGTTCTCAAAGTTCTCAAACCAAGAAAATTTTGACTATTCCATGGACCTGAACGCCAAGAAGGTTTTTTATGGTTCCATATAAAAATTTCAGGAGCACTGAGACGCTCAAGGCCGCTGGTAAAGTTTCCAATAGCCGGATCAGAAGGACTTTTCCATGAAGTGACTTCTACTCTTTCTCCTGTTATTTGGTTTGTGCTTATTATGATATTTGGAATGAATGTATCTGTTGGATGTTTGAAACTCGACCATATTATCCTGTCTGTCATAGAGTTCGAATCAGAATCATTAATTATTCAATGAATCTGAAAAGTTATTTTTTACGTTGTTATTAAGTTATTCTATATAAGTAATATAACCGCTCGATATAAACATACAATCTCACAATCCACGCGACTTCTATCAGGATTGTAATATGTAATTGTTAGTAACGAACTAATAACAAACTACTAACAATAAAAACATGTCTAATACCTGTAGTGTCTTCCTGCAAGACGAGATTTCCAGTATTTTGAAGATGAACGGTGACATTAAAATTCGGTGCAATATTTGAGACATTTGATGACCATATAATATGTTTTTGTCCATTCAGTACTAAAAGGTTTGTGTTGTCATCAGATACGATGACAACACCAGAAGAATCATATAGTGGTGTTTCTCTGTTGGCTACCCATACGACGTTGGATTCAGTGACATACCATATTCCTAGGTAGCGATTTGTTGTGTTGAGGGGGGTGAAGAATCCAAGCTTGAATGCGCCGTCCGCAGAGCTTATAGTTTGAGAATCTTTGATCAATATATGAGACTTAGTAACTATTGTGTTCACAGAAGCACTGCCAAAGTTTATTATAGTGCAAAGAGTTGAGAGAGTGAATAAAATATGTAACATGTTTCCTTTCCCTATATTGAGTCCTAACATGTTTTAATTAATTCATGATATCATTATACCATTCCATTATTATAAGCATAAAGGGAGGACACTAGAGTTGACTATTGACTTATCATTGACTTGTTGTTGGAAGCTGGAGTATATGTAGCAGCATAGTATTAGCAACCACATCATCTTTTTCACATTACTAATTAAGGAAGAAAAAAAATCTAATGTGGAATGAAACAAAAAACAAAATATAATGTCAAAAACTCTTTTTTATGAGATGTTCGATTCCTGAGAAAATTTGTTTAAAAGGAATCCGAGAAATATTAATTATTCCTAAATAATGGTGAAAACTTCGTACATATATACTAAATGTCTGTATCATACTAAGAAGAAAGACACATTTCAATTAAGTGTTATAAACGTAAAACTAATTCTACGGCAAGTTGTAAATGTAAGCTGTACATGAACATGACAGTCCATAATCCGACAACTGATTTTGTATCTTTCTCCACGTTAATTGGTTGGAAGGCAAAATTCAACTTTGGGTACATATATTGGAATTTGTTGTGGTTCTTATCATGCGAACCCAAGTCAAGTGACTAAAGTTCTAACAAAATCTTTGTGCCTATGTGGGGTCATTATGCAAGCAGGCCATTACATACGTGTATGTCACTGCCAAGTCAATGTTACATAAGTGAGAAAATCTTTTAGTCTTGTTGGAATTGCCTTGAAAACGCGAAGCAGAAGTTTCTGCTGAGTTCGCGGGATGTGAAATTTAGCGAGTCTATTTATAAGGAATTCGTTTTTCAGCTGCAGTAAGGGGATTTTAGGGTTTCTGGAGCCAACACAAAGACTAGGGTTAATAGAGAAACATCTTGGAAAGACTCTAGGGTTGGGGAAACATTCTATCACCTTGGGAAACACTTTGATTGAATCTCTTGGTCACGGGCAGAGATTCGGGACTAGGGTAGAATTAGGAAAACATTAATTCTTGTAACTCTTGTGGAGAATCTCATTGTAATCAAGGTTTCTATTGATAAGTAGGGCTGTCCTCCCCCAGATTAGGTTCATTAACACCGAACTGGGTCAACAAATTCTATTGTGTCCTTTACTTTTCGCCGTTTATTTGTTCGTGATTATATTGATTGGTTCTCACTGTTTTGCTTGCTTAATTTATTTGCTCCACACATCAAAGTTTATTGGTGTGAGTTAATCGAATTCACAACAATTGGCGCCTACCGTGGGGCAAAGGATCAAAAGAATTGAGTACCATGGGTTCTGAGTGGGAAATTGAGAAGTTCAACGGGAGTAACAACCGTGGTTTGTGGAAGGTGATGAAGGGGGCAATTTTAATCAAACAAAAGTGTGTTGGGGCGTTAAAGGGCGGTGGTAGTTCATCTGTTCAGGTTGTCGTCAGTGAGGAGGAAGGCTATGAGAGTGCGGGAGCACTCATAGTCACAAACTGAGAACCATAGATGATTGATCAGCCTGGAGAGACGGTGGTAAAAATACTCAATATCAGCCTGGAGAGGCGGTGGTAAGAATACTTGACATCGGCCTGGAGATGCGGTGGAATAATACTCGACATCAGCCTGGAGAGGCGGCGATAAGAATACTCGACATCAGCCTGGAGAGGCGGTGGTAATAATACTCGGATCAGCCTGGAGAGGCGGTGGTAAGAATACTCGGCTTCAGCCTGGAGAGGCGGAGGAATAATACTCGACATCAGCTTGGAGAGGCGGTGCTAATAATACTCATCTTATTACTGAAACAACAACGTTATTATGAGGATGTGAAGGCACCAGTGGAAGTTCATCGGTGGAGTCTTTGAGTCATGGACTTTGATGCTCCTATCACATGTGTTCAAAGAATGGATACTCTTGGACTCTAGAGCTAGTTGAAGGTGGAGTTGTTTCATCTTGAAGATGGAAAATCTTGTAAAGTTCAAGGTAAGCTGAGGTTCTTTTACATGATGTGAGGTATATTCCTAACCTTAATGTGGTTATGCATTGTGTCACTAGTGGAAATTCTCATGATGTGGTATAGTTGTGAAGCTTCAGGTGGAATTTGTTAGTGACATGTTGGAGACTAACAATGGCTTGAAGTGTGTTTCGGAGTAGTTGAAAAGTTTTGCGTTGAAAGGTGGAGTCATAGTGGAAATACCGGTTTGAGTCTTTGTTGGAGGAATCTCGGTTTGAGGTGGAGTTTGTTACTAGTGGTACTAGAGGAAGACAAACAATCAACAATAACTCTTAGCTATCTAGTGAGAAATAGGGAAGACAGTGGTATGGCTATGAAGACCTTGTGGTTTGTGTTTTTCAATTGTGTTTGAAGAAGTGCAAAACTTGAAAGATATTCAGGGAGGCAATTGGAAGTCGGTGACTATCAGACTTGGGAACTTGTAGGGCTATTAAAGGTAGTTGGATACAAGAAAGTCTGATGTTGTAGCTTGTGGAACTTAGCTAAAATTCCAAGGTTAAGTTGAGAGGCAAGCAATTCTTCAGGAGGACGGGCATGAACAATCCGGGGTCTGAAGAGGGTATGGTAAGGCTTGTAGGGTTGTCCTAAAAATCTGTGGATAGTCGGAGGCAAGGGATTATTTAGGAGGACGGAAAAGGTACAATCCGGGGGCTGAAGAGGGTATGGTGAATCTTGTACGATTGTCCTAAAATTCCAAGGACAATTGGAGTCAAGTGTTTCTTCGAGAGTACGAAGCGGTTCACTTCGGGGTTCGAAGAGGGTGTGGTGTAAGCATGGTGGTGGATGGGAAGTTGGCATCATCATCGTTTTGAAGGCAAGGTGGAGATTGTTGGAATTGCCTTAAAAATGCGAAGTAGAAGTTTCTGCTGAGTTCGCGGGATGCGAACGGAGTTGGCATGATGCGAAGCAAAACAGCAGAAGTTTCTGCTGAGTTCACTGATGACACCCGGTCATACATAGCATTTTAGAGTTATTTAGTGTCAATTTTAAATCGTAGTTAGTATAAGTGAGTCACATACATGAAGTTTAAAGGCAAATTATAGGAAGTTGAAGAATTGAATGCAAAGTGGAGAAAAACAGGTGTTTAAGAACAAACCAATTGAAGAAGAAGCAAAAAGTCAAAGTTCAGCACCCTACGCATCGCGTAGGGTAAGCCACGCATCGCGTAGCTTCGCAGAAAATCCAAGGTGAGCTTCGGCCTTGCTCGCATCGCGCAGGAAAAGCTGCGTATCGCGCAGCCACGTAACAGAAATTTGTTTTCTCGCGTTTTCTATAAATAGCGGGTTCCAAGACTGACCTAGGGGGGTGGATTTTCAGTGCAAACATATCAGAGAACTCGTTTTTGACGGTGCTACGGCGATTCAACACCTTCGTTCATCGAATTTTATGTATTCTTTCTCAAACTTCTTTGCTATGAATATTCTTAATATGAGTAGCTAAGTCTTTTATTGGTTAGATTCTTAGATGATCTTCCTCGGATCAATCTAGGTCATGTGAACTTACTAGAGGCTTATTATTTCAATATTAATCTTGTCGTTATTCAGTTATCTCTGTGCTTAATGCTTTTTATGAATTGACGAATTTATGAATTGAATTTAGGAATCAATTGATTACTAACCCTAACTATTGAACTGGAACTGAGATAATTGTTCGATTAATAATCACTTTAGACATATAGGATTATTGATTGTGGTTAATAGAATTAACGTACGATAAACTTCTTGTGATTATAAATTCATCTAAGACATTAGGGTTTTATTATTATAGGAAAGCGTTCTTAGTCACTAACCCTGGTTTGAACGATTTTGTTAATTCATCGTGCCGACAAGAGAGAGATTGCGAGATAAGCCCATGTTCATTCTAGATTAGGAAGAGGAAGAGATTCGAAGAATCTAATCAACCTTTTTATAAACTCGAATTCACCAATCTTTTACCTTTTTGTTAAGCAAATATTCTCAAGAAACACCCCCTTTTGTTCTATTTAATTTTGAGTTACATACGTATTATCCAATTGTTCGCGTCTGATTCGGAACAATCCCTGTGGAAACGATAATAAAAATACACTTGCTTTTGTACTTCAACATTCACGGGATGCGAAATTTAGCGAGTCTATTTATACGGAATGCGTTTTTCAACTGCAGTAAGGGGATTTTAGGGTTTCTGGAGCCAACACAAAGACTAGGGTTAATAGAGAAACATCTTGGGAAGACTCTAGGGTTGTGGAAACATTCTATCACCTTGGGAAACACTTTGATTGAATCTCTTGGTCACGGGGAGAGATTCGGGACTAGGGTAGAATTAGGAAAACACTAATTCTTGTAACTCTTGTGGAGAATCTCATTGTAATCAAGGTTTCTATCGATAACTGGAACGAAGAGGGCTGTCCTCCCCCCAGATTAGGTTCATTAACACCGAACTGGGTCAACAAATTCTATTGTGTCCTTTACTTTTCGCCATTTATTTGTTCGTGATTATATTGTTTGGTTCTCACTGTTTTGGTTGCTTAATTTATTTGCTCCACACATTAAAGTTTATTGGTGAGTTAATCGAATTCACAACAAGTCTTTTACAATATACAAACTTTTGTTTATTACTGGATTAATGAGTTTTTTTTTTTACAAAATTAAAAATTCATTCATTTAAATTGAGACATATATATATATATATATATATATATATATATATATATATATATATATATATATATATATCATTACAAATTTAAGATTGTTAAAAACTGAAAAAGGTGAATCTATAAACAAACTTGCAGCACCTAGGTTAATAGTCTACAACGACGTTATGAAAGTGTCTACAAATATGACAAAATAAAAGTAACTGGAATCTTCATACTTTCGGATGTGCAACGTTGACGTCCAAGTCTGTTGGAAAATTTCCAAAATATACTTGAAAGGATGCAATGGTTGATTTGAAAGAATATGTCTCTTGGTTTAGTCTTGCAACCTTTTGAGAACAATAATGAATCATAGCATTGTTTCATATTAATATTGCATGATATCTTTCAAGGATTGCTTCCCTTCATCAATCGATATGACTTTCTTTATAAATAGAGGTACTCATGAGGCAGAAAAACATACAACAAAAATCATGAATTTCATGAGTCACTATTCTGTCAAAAATATTCCTAAATCATTTCTTCATTTGTCTAGTGCACGAGAGAAATCGAAGAAACTTTATTCTGTAAACTATTGTTGATCGATATGCTTGATATGAGTGTGCAAACCACGTCAAGGTTTTTTAAAGTATCCTGAAGGGGATTCGCCAGTTGAACACATTTGTATCCGGTTTACGTAAACTGGTGGGGGCGAATCGAACCTAAAGGTTAGTGTGGCAAACCCACACGCTTTGAGTTTTGCGTGCATAGTCATTAAACTTTTCAGGTTTTCAAGTGCAGCAGTCTCTTCCCAACAAACAAAATATATAACAATGGAATTTATGTGCAATTATTATTATGTTCTTCTTCGTCTTCTTTTATTCAAGAATTTGCAGCGGACCCCCAACACAAATTTCTAACAAAGTCTTCATCAGATCAGTAATGAGTTAAGGTAGATATGTCAATTTGAATCAACGAAAAATCAACCAACGCCGCACAAGACGAGGATAAATACAACGACGCATAAGAAGACGACAAACTTAAAAAACAAAAAATGAAGAAGCAAATTTATATGAATAATCACTTATTTAAATGAAAATGAAAGAAGAAACAATTTAAAGGGGTGATTTTAGATAAAAAAAATTAACCCTAAAACCACTCCTCCATAGTATATGAACAAAAGAATAAACTAGGATTGAGAGGGAGAGACCTGTGCGGCTGTGCGAAGCAATTGATTATGAATTAAAACTAAGTTAAGTATCAAGTGAGCAATGTGAGTTGAACACTAAACTTTATATTAAAGTTTTATATGAGAAAAGTGTTGGTGGGAAAATGTCATCACGAAAGTAATTAAGATTAGTATATACTGGATTAATGAGTTTTATAATGAAATCAAATGGAATATAATATGACATTGATCTAATGGTAATATTTATTTATTTTTAGGCATGTTCCATATGCATATGATTGGAAGATACCTACATCTTTCCTAGTCTATGTAGACACACATTAAGTCCTGCTGCCCCTGTATAAGTATGGACACACATCAAATCTATGTAGACTTCAACTTTATGGATTGGAGAAAAATAAGGACTCAATTCACATAGTTGTACATAAAATTAGTTGTCATATGTGACTTAACATGAAATTACAAATTAGTTATCTACACTTACACTGCTTCTTTGAGCACCAAGAAATTAATGAATTGAAAAATTTGAACACATATTCCATTTTGCTTCTTTGAGCACCAAGAAATTGATGAATTGAAAAATTTGAACACATTCCATTGTGCTTCTTTTTTTCTATTTTATCCCAACACCAATCTAACTCTGAGGGGTTTGGTTATTGTCCATAAGTCAAACTTATGCATCATCCATAAGTGATAGAAGATTTCTCACACACCCCCCAAATAACTCGCGCACCCCCCAATTTCTCGCGCGCCCCCCAAATTTCTCGTGCACCCCCCAAGTGTCATGCGCCCCCCAAATTATTATTTTTTTCGTTCCTTCCTCCCCAGATCGATTTCTAGTCAAAACCATTTTGATGTTGGAATGATTTCCAGGAGTTGTACTACAAAACCATTAAGTGCATAAAATGGTTTTGGAGTACAACAGTATAATTATGCACTTAAACTTTTTTTCCCTTCCCACAGATTTCTAGCCAAAACTATTAAGTGAAAATTGACACACCAGTTAGCTTCAATTCTATTAGTGAATCCAGTTTGACTTCTCGGTCAAATATGTAAATCAGCTTATCACAATAATCTATTAAGAACACAAGTCAAATATGTTAAGTACATAATTTTGTCATGTTGAAAATTATTGGAAAGGGTCAAGGCTAGTATTGTAAGTGTTAAGTGCATAAAATAGTTTTGGCTATAAATTTGTGGGGAGGGAAAAAAATGTTAAGTACATAATTATAGTTGTACACCAAAACCATTTTATGCATTTAATGATTTTGCAGTACAACTCCTGGAAACCATTCTAACAGTAAAATGGTTTTGACTAGAAATCTGGGGGGAAGGAACAAAAAAATAAAAATAAAAATAAAAATTTGGGGGGCACATGACATTTGGGGGTGCACGCGAGAAATTGGGGGGCGCGCGAGTTATTTGGGGGGTGTGTGAGTAAATTTGTATTGACGAACTACATCTTCTACTTATATAAGCTGTACATCCACACACATTCAATTACAGCTCATAGTTAGCTACAACCGAAATTAAGGCGGGAAAGTTTGTTATAAGAAAGAATCAAAGCTTGCTTCTGTCACAAGAAATCTTCCTACATAATATGCTTAGCTACTGTAGTCTTCGCTTAGCCATCAGACAAAATGTTGGAAAACTTAAATATTTTGAATACCTCGATGTGATTTGCACTAACACAACAAGCATATCTTTGATAATATTTTACAGAAAAATGATTCCCGCAATTCACTCGTGCATTAATGAAGTAAAGGATTTAGAATAATGTAAACGAGAGAGAAATTAGTTGGATTATGTACAATTTAATAAAATCAAGTGGATGGTCAGACTTTACTTTAACTTCTTAATGAAATTCATCAAACATATATAGTAGCTTAAAGTCTTGAGGGTCCATCATTTTTTTGAGTGAGCTATAGGTTGTTATTTCAACCATGGCATCTTCATGACTGTTATCTACCCTGCAAATTTGTGATAGTGACACCATTCCTCGAATTCGACTCATGACTCTGTTGCGACTGAGATGACTCTCCTTTATATTCAGTCTGCCTTTGAATGAATGCAGGTTGAGATGGATGAGGAAATTTAACAATCTCACTGTTAAGCATTGAAACAACAGTGGCCATAGTAGGCCTCTCCTTTGCAATTTCTTGAACACAAAGAAGTCCAATATGTATGCATCTCAAAATGTCATCTACATAATCTGGATTACATATTTCTGGATCAATCAAAGTTGCAATCTCCTCTTCATTCCATAGTTTCCATGCCTTAAAAAATCCAACAAAGAAGAATAAATACCATATATATGTATATAAATTTGAAGTATATTACTAATGTAGCCAACATAAAATAGAGACTTACATATCCTAAGAGGCTAAGTGCTTGATCGTGATTATAGAAACTTGTGTTTTTCCTACCGCTTATTATCTCGAGGAGCAAAACTCCAAAGCTAAAAACATCTGATTTCTCTGAAAACAATCCTTCCATTGCATATTCCGGAGACATGTATCCACTACATTTAAATTTCATTATCAAATCAACAATATATTATGACTCATAGCATAATTATAGAATAAATTATGGCTCATCAATTGCATATTCTTGGGAAATAAGTTACTTACTATGTTCCCATAATCCTTCTTGTATTTCCCTCACTTTCACTGCTTCCAAAGATTTTAGCCATGCCAAAGTCGGATATTTTTGGATTCAGCTCTCCATCCAACAAGATATTACTCAACTTTAGGTCTCTATGTATTATTCTCAATCTCGAATCTCTATGAAGATAAAGCAACCCTCGAGAGATTCCTTGAATTATATATAGCCGTTTTTGCCAATCTAAAATCTTCTTTTTTACTGGGTCTGTAAAAACATTGAAAAGTAAGGTAATCATAGCATATAAAGATGCAACTTTTGGTCACTATATAACAAGTATTTAAGGTATATTAAATTCAATCAGACCAAAACACACATAAAAAACAAGTTTAAAAGATGTATACTAACCAAATAGATAAAAATCTAAACTGTTATTAGGCATGTACTCATAGACCAACATCTTTTCTTCTCCTTCAATGCAGCAACCTAAAAGTCTTACAAGATTGCGATGTTGAAGCTTTGAAATTACAATCACTTCATTCATAAATTCTTCTAGACCTTGTCCTGAAGTTCTTGAAAGTCTTTTCACTGCTATTTCTAATCCATCTGGCAATTCTCCCTGAAATTGTTTTTCAAGAAAAATAAAAACATTATATTACAGAACATTATTACAAAATTTTCACAAGACTTAGTTTACCTTGTACACTGAACCAAAACCACCATGTCCAATCTTATTAGCTAAACTAAAGTTATTTGTTGCAGTTGAAATGTTTTTGAACTCAAATAAAGGAAGGTCCTCTATTTTAACTTGTTTCATATCTCCACTTAGACTTGCAATGTGGTTTTCTTGATTGCTTTGCCCTGTGTTCAACACAAATGACTTGCAATTAGAAAATATGTTTGTAAATATTCAAAATACAAAGAACTTTTGGTGATGAGATATCTTAGAATTGGTCAATATTTGCTTATAGAGATACTCCCTCTGGCCTTAGTTATAAACGAATATTTACTTTTCAGATCAATTGAAAAACTGATATATCTGGTCTATATTAAAGACCAGAAACATTAGTTATTCAATGAATATGAAAAAAAAATATTTAATTATAATTAAGTCCAGAGGAAATATTAAATACTTAGGAAGTTCCATGAATTCAAGAAATACAAATACCTGAACGTTTAGAAGCCCTTGACCAAAAGAAATAAGCACAAGTAGCAACAATAATTGCACCCACTATCACAGCAACTATGATGATTGGTGTAACATTCCTCTTCCCATGAGTCTCATTTGTATTTATAGATGCTATTAACAAAATTTAGTTTAGAATTTGGTTATTAATTGGACTAAAAGTTGAAGAATAAATTCTGTACACATTTATCTCAGAAAAAAATACACAAAACAAAACTATAAAGCTATGAGCTAAACATATAGACTCACTAAGTTCGGAATAAGCTTGGCGTATGTAAAGATCGATGCCTCCGCTTGTAAACCTCACTACGTCAGTTAATTTCCCTTTCCAAGTCAAGCACTGAATTCCAAGATCATATCCATAAGCTGTGCAATTGCAATCATTCAAACATTGAGTTCTACATGCATCCTCAGAAAGATATAATTGCTCGACAAAATCCGGTGGTTTTGTTGTCTGTAGTTTTATAAACCCATCTTCTTCACCATCTAATGCAGTACTCCTATTATTTTTCACCCTCTCACACTTTAGTGATGCTCTTCTCACACACCCATTTATCCATATCTGTCTTTTCCATTCGTCCGCGTTTTTTGGCTCAAAACCTGTCAAACATGTACATATTGGCGCGGAATCTTTAAAATCACAGCTTCCATTGGGACCACAAATACCATAATCATCACATTCGTTTTGTTGAACAACCCTCTTCCTAACTTGAATCCTATTGATCCATGCCGTATACACAAGCTCTCCTTTATAGTTCACCACAAGGGTTCCAAAGTAAGAACTATTTGGCAATGTATATGAGATCTCAACAAGACTTCCATTATTTTTCCTTGCAAAGGTAAATCCATTTAGATATGCAGAAGTAGACAACAAATTAGTTCTCAAACCAAGAAAAGCTTGACCATTCCATGGACCTGAACGCCAAGAAGGTTTTTTTCGGTTCCATATGAAAATTTCAGGAGCACTGAGACGCTCAAGGCCGCCAGTAAAGTTTCCCATAGCCGGATCAGTAGGACTTTTCCATGAAGTAGCTTCTACTCTTTCGCCTGTTATTTCGTTTGTGCTTATTATGATATTTGGAATGAATGTATCAGTTGGATGTTTGAAACTCGACCATATTAGCCTGTCTGTCATAGAGTTCGAATCAAAATCATTAATTATTCAATGAATCTGAAAAATGATTTTTGACGTTGTTATTAAATTATTCACTATAAGTGATATAACCGCTCGATATAAACATACAATCTCACTATCCACGCGACTTCTATCAGGATTGTAATATGTAATTGTTAGTAACGAACTAATAACAAACTACTAACAATAAAAATATGTCTAATACCTGTAGTGTCTTCCTGTAAGACGAGATTTCCAGTATTTTGAAGTTGAACGGTGACATTAAAATTCGGTGCTATATTTGAGACATTTGATGACCATATAATATGTTTTTGTCCATTCAGTACTAAAAGGTTTGTGTTGTCATCAGATACGATGACAACACCAGAAGAATCATGTAGTGGTGTTTCTCTGTTGGCTACCCATACGACGTTGGATTCAGTGACATACCATATTCCTACGTAGCGATTTGTTGTGTTGATGGAGGTGAAGAATCCAAGCTTGAATGTGCCGTCCACAGAGCTTAAAGTTTCAGAATCTTTGATCAATATTTTAGACTTTGTAACTGTGTTCACAGAAGCACTGCCAATGTTCATTATAGTGCAAAGGGTTGAGAGAGTGAATAAAATATGTAACATGTTTCCTTGCCCAATCTTGGGTCCTAACATGTTTTGTTTAATTCATGGTTTCATTATACCATTCCATTATTATAAGAGGACACTGCAGTTGACTATTTACTTTTCTTTGACTTTAGTTGAAATGATACGTAGCGGCTTAGTATTAGCAACCACATCAACTTTTTTACACTGTTTTGTTATTATTAAGAGTTGTCTTCACATTACTAATTAAGAAAAAAATATGTCTAATGTCAAATGAAACAAAACTCAAAATATCAGATGTTCAAATCCTAAATAAAATCATTTAAAATGGGAGAATTTACCTTGTATGTCTTTGATGAAGATTAATTATCCTTAAATCACAGTAAAAAATCCGTAAATATGTTACATTAAAAAGATGGACACATGATATTATAAAGGCAAGTTGTAAATGTAGGTGAACATGAACATGACAGCCCATAATCTGACTGTGACATCAAGTTGTAGAGACATAACTGATTTTGTTTTTCTCTCCACATTAAATGCTCGGAAAATAAAATTCAACTTTGGGTACTTATTTTTGGAATTTGATGTGGTTCTTAGCAGCTCTTTATTCAATGTATGCTGCTCATTTTATCATGCTAACCCAAGTCAAGTGACTCAAGTTCTAACAAAATCTGTGTGCCTATGTGGGGTCATAATGCAATGCAAGTATGCCATTACCTACACTACATACGTATATATTACGGCCAAATCTATGTTGTATAAGTGAGACGAGTTTCCTATCGTATGCAAATTTATTTTTATTATTGAATTAATAATTTTTACAATTTGATTAAATGAAATGTGATATGACATATCGACTAGTGATATTTATTGATTTAATTGTAAAAACAAATTTGTATATAGTGAAAGATTCGTTTTATTTAGACTCAAATCTATGTAGACTTCAACTTTATGGATTGGAGAAAAATAAGGACTCAATTCACATAGGTGTACATAAAATTAGTTATCCTATGTGACTTAACATACATGAAAATAGTTATCTACACTTACACTGCTTCTTTGAGCACCAAGAAATTAATGAATTGAAAAATTTGAACACATATTCCATTGTGCTTCTTTTTTCTATTTTATCCCAACACCAATCTAACTCTGAGCATCTAAATGTAGATTCCTTCTTTACTCGCATAAGACTCCATAATCCATAGCAAGAATATTGTTAAAGATATAAAGGAAAACAGAGAAAATTGTATTGATGAATCTTCATTATTACATGGGAAATGAGAAAATGAACTACATCTTCTACTTATATAAGCTGTACATCTACTCACATTCAATTACAGCTCACAGTTAGTTATAACCGAAATTAAGGCGGGAAAGTTTGTTATAAGAAAGAATCAAAGCTTGCTTCGGTCACAAGAAATCTGCCTGCATAATTCGCATAGCCACTGTAGTCTTCGCTTAGCCATCAGACAAAATGTTGTAAAACTTAAATATTTTGAATGCCTCAATGTGATTTGTACTAGCACAACAAGCATATCTTTGATAATATTTTACAGAAAGATGATTCCCACAATTCAATCATGCATTAATGAAGACTGATTTAGAATAATGTAAATGAGAGAGAAATTGGTTTGGATTATGTACAATATTTAATAAAATCAAGTGGGTTGTCCTTTTAACTTCTTAACGAAATTCATATTCAAACATATATAGTAAGCTTAAAGTCTTGAGGGTCCAGAACTTCTTTGTGTGAGCTAGGTAGTTATTTCAACCATGGCATCTTCATGACTGCTATCTACCTTGCAAGTTTGTGATAGTGACACTATTTCTCGAATTCGAGTCACGACTCTGTTGAGATTGAGATGACTCTCCTTTATATCCAGTCTGCCTTTGAATGAATGCAGGTTGATCTGGACGAGGAAATTTAACAATCTCACTGTTAAGCATTGAAACAACAGTGGCCATGGTAGGCCTCTCCTTTGCAATTTCTTGAACACAAAGAAGTCCAATATGTATGCATCTCAAAATGTCATCTACATAATCTGAAGTTACAATCTCCTCTTCATTCCATAGTTTCCATGCCTTAGAAAATCCAACAAAGAAAAATAAATACCAGTATATATGTATACAAATTTATAGTATATTACTAATGTAGCAAACATAAAATAGAGACTTATTATGTATGAATCTATTTGGAGATTATAGAAACTTGTGTTTTTCCTACCACTTATTATCTCGAGGAGCAAAACTCCAAAGCTAAAAACATCTGCTTTCTCTGAAAACAATCCTTCCATTGCATATTTTGGAGACATGTATCCACTGCATTAAAATTTCATTTATCAAATAAACAATATATTATTGACTGCATGCACTGAGAGTGGAAAAATTGTCGTAAAACTTGGGAAGGTCAATTTACTAGGGGGGATAAGGGAACCACCATAGTTATTCTTGAAGCAGTTGCAACTCATGATCTATGGATCTGGCATGCCTTTTTTGGATGTCCGGGAACGTGGAACGACATAAACATTCTAGACCGTTCACCTGTTTTTGATGACGTGGAACAGGGAAAGACTCCAAGTGTGAATTTCTATGTGAATCAACGTCCCTATGATATGACATACTATCTAGCAGATGTTATATACCCTTCTTATCCGACTTTCGTCAAATCAATTAGACTTCCTCAAAGTGAACCCGATAAGTTATTTGCAAAATATCAGGAGGGATGTCGGAAGGACATCGAACGTGCATTTGGAGTGCTTCAAGCTCGATTTAAAATCATCCGTGAACCAGCTCGCTTGTGGGACATAGCCGATTTGAGTATCATTATGAGGTCTTGCATCATATTACATAATATGATTGTTGAGGATGAACGAGATTCATATTCTCAACGTTGGACTGATTTTGAGCAGTCTGAGGAATGTGGATCTAGTGCACCGCAACCATATTCAACAGAGGTATTACCCACTTTTGCAAATCATGTGCGTGCTAGGTCCGAGCTCCGTGATCAAAAAGTTCATCACGAATTGCAAGCAGATCTAGTGAAACACATATGGACAAAGTTTGGAATGTTTCAGAATTGAAGATGATTTGTTTCGTATTAATTATGTTTGTGTGTTGTTTTGCATTTTAAGTTAATTTGCATCATATTAATTATGTTACTTGTGTGTTGTATTGCATTTTAAGTTAATTTGTATCGTATTAATTACGTTATTTGTGTGATGTATTGCATTTTAAATTAAGAATTTTAATAAAAAAATTATTTTAATTATTTTTTGTTAAGTGTTTATTATTTTAATTTAATTTTAATCGATAATTATAATTTTAATGAATCATAAAAACAAAAACATAAATTTAAATAAGAATATCAAATAAAAAGTGGTAGGGTAGAAAAGGTGGTGGGGTAGAGTGTTAAATGAAAAAACTATTGAAGAGGTAAAAGTTGAATGAAATGTTGAATTATTAGGTGGAAGAGAGAGAAAATGATGTGGAATGTAAAAAATGGATGTTGAGAGTGTTGAATGTTAATAATCATTATAGATGGTCTTAGCAGCTCTATATGTAATGGGCTCATTTTATCATGCGAACCCAAGTCAAGTGACTAAAGTTCTAACAAAATCTGTGTGCCTATGTGGGGTCATTATGCAAGTAGGCCAATACATACGTGTATATCACTGCCAAGTCAATGTTACAATATACAAACTTTTAGTCTTTATGATAAGTGAGACAAATCTTTTTACAACATACAAACTTTTGTTTATTTTTTTTTACAAAATTAAAACTCATTTATTCAAATTGAAACATACATAGATCATTATAAATTTAAGATCGTTAAAAATTGAAAAAAGGTAAATCTACAAATAAACTTGCAGCACCTAGATTAATAGCATACAGCGGCATCACGAAAGTGTCTACAAATATGACAAAATAAAAGTAACCAGAATCTTCATACTTTTGGATTTGCAACGTTGACATCCAAGACTTTATCAGATTTGTAATGAGTTGATGTAAATATGTCAATTTGAATCAACGAAAAACCAACAAAAGTAGCACAAGACGAAGATAAACACAACGACGCACAACGACAACGACAAACTTAAAAAACAAAAAATGAAGAAGCAAATTTATGTGGATAATCACTTATTCAAATGAAAATGAAAGGAAAAATAATTTAGAGGAGTGATTTTGAATCAAAAATTGACCCTAAAACCACCCCTCCATAGTGTATGAACAAAAGAAAAAACTAGAATTGAGAGGGAGAGACATGTGCGGCTGTGCGAAGAAATTGATTATGAATTAAAACTAAGTTAAGTATCAAGTGAGCAATGTGAGTTGAACACTAAACTTTATATTAAAGTTTTATATGAGAAAAGTGTTGGTGGGAAAATGTCATCACGAAAGTAAGATTATTATATACTGGATTAATGAGTTTTATAATGAGATCAAATGGAATATATATGACATATGGATCGAATGGTAATATTTATTGATTCAATTATAAACGTTGATGCATGATGAAAAATTTGTTTTATTTAAGCATTTTATGCATGTATATATACATATGCTTTGAAGATACCTACATCTTTCCTAGTCTATGTAGACACACATTAAGTCCTGCTGCCCCTGTATAAGTATGGACACACATCAAAAATCTATGTAGACTTCAACTTTATGGATTGGAGAAAAATAAGGACTCAATTCACATAGGTGTACATAAAATTAGTTGTCCTATGTGACTTAACATACATGAAATTAGTTATCAACACTTACACTGCTTCTTTGAGCACCAAGAAATTAATGAATTGAAAAATTTGAACACATATTCCATTTTGCTTTTTTGAGCACCAAGAAATTGATGAATTGAAAAATTTGAACACATATTCCGTTGTGCTTCTTTTTTCTATTTTATCCCAACACCAACCTAACTCGAAGCATCCCAATGTAGATTCCTTCATTACTTGCATAAGACTCCATAATCCATAGCAAGAATATTGTTAAAGATATAAAGGAAAACAGAGAAAATTGTATTGATGAATCTTCATTATTACATGGTGTTGAGTCCTATGTATTGGCTGGATTTTTGGTAAGCAGGATGTGGTGCAAGATGCTACAACATCGTATCCGGCATTTGGTATTATAAGGGCGCGCGTTTCTATTTATGGCATGATCCGTTTTTCTCTTTCGTGAATCTTGCATGGCGCCTGTGTGTTTGGCTTTTATTGAGGATCACCATGAAGGTTGAAAAACACACAAGAAGGGGGGGGGGTTGAATTGTGTGAGACTTTTTCTAAGTTAAAACAAATTGCAGCGGATAAGGTATAACACACACAATATATGAGGATAGGGTTAGAGAGAGATGCTCAGAATTTTTATACTGGTTCCTCCCACTAACAGGAGTAGTCCAGTCCTCTTGTCCTTCACAAGAGATTTCACTATAATCACTCAGATTACAAATGCTCAAGCACTAAGCAAGAGACTTCAAACTGCTCAAGCACAAAGCAAGAGACTTCTAACTGCTCAAGCACAAAGCAAGAGACTTCCAATGCTCAAGCACAAAGCAAGAGACTTCCAATGCTCAAGCACAAAGCAAGAGACTTCCAATGCTCAAGCACAAAGCAAGAGACTTCCAATGCTCAAGCACAAAGCAAGAGACTTCTAACTGGTTTTAATGTTAATAAAGATAAGAGATTAACACTTGATATACAATCAGAGGTGTTTACAAAATACAACTCAGTTACAAGACTAACTTAGAAAATTATCACAAAGTTTCTAAGTGTTTGATAGCTTCAGAATTTGACAGAGTTTTAGCACGTTCAGAAGCTTAAGTCTTGATTCCATTTCTTCACAAATCTTCTTCCTTTTATAGATGATAAAATGAACGTTGAAGATTATAGCCGTTTGAAGAATTGAGACGTTCCTTTGTATAGATCAGTGAGCTTATTAGCTGTTCTGATTTGCAGTAGCTTAGGAGCTTAACGTTTACTACAAAATGAGAGATTCCTTTTGGCTTTTGATATTTGAACCTTGGTGAAAGCCAAATAAGGAAATAATCGTTTCTGAAGCCTGACTTGAAAAGGACCTTTCCATGGTCAAACCTTTTCATTCTTGGTTTCTGCGTTTGGACTTAGTCAGGCACAGTCTTCAATAAAATTGTACTCTCAAATGTAGCTTAACACTTATATCTGACGAGCCTTCAGATTTTGATAGGCTCAGAATTACTTGTTTCAGATCTGGTGAGCTCAGATGTTCTTCAGATTTTGATAGGCTCAGAATTACTTGTTTCAGATCTGGTGAGCTCAGATGTTCTTCAGATTTTGATAGGCTCAGAATTACTTGTTTCAGATCTGGTGAGCTCAGATGTTCTTCAGATTTTGATAGGCTCAGAATTACTTGTTTCAGATCTGGTGAGCTCAGAAGTAATTCCTTCAGAAATTCTAAGGTTCAGATAATAACTTCAGAGTTTCACTTGCTTCAGATCTGGTGAGCTCAGAAGTAATTCCTTCAGAAATTCTAAGGTTCTTTAGTACGCAAATTTTAACTTTTAATCCTGCACACTGAATTAAATTATTAGTATTCCAATTTAACCTTAAATACATTGTTATCATCAAAATCAATTAAGGAGATACAAAATCATAATTTTGTTCCAACAATCTCCCCCTTTTTGATGATGACAACTATATGTATTTAAAATCAATTGTTGTTGTTTTTATTTAACATCTTGACTTCAGGTTCTGAGGTTTGCAAGCTCCCCCTGAGTCTGATAAGCTTCAAAAGTTTATCAATGATAAATATAAAACAGTCTAAGAGTAATATTTAATGTCAAATATAATTTCATATATTCTACCTTCAGAATTAGAGGTTTGCAAGCTCTATTTCTTCAGATTGACAAATATAAGATATGGTTTGCAAGCGTATCTTATATTATATGAATTTATGTTGGACAAAATTTATTACTCCCCCTCATTAAAAGTTTAAAAGACTTTAATATAACTTAACAAGAGTAGAGTTCAGAAAATGTGATCTTTAGAGCTTCAGAAATAATTTCACTGCCATAGGAAATAAAATAATATTTTCTCCCCCTTTGTCATTATCAAAAACGGGTCAGTCAAAGCACAAGTTACAGGGTAGTAAATGCACACAGCAAACAACCACCAGCAGTAAATGCATTCAACGGTAAAAGGGAATTGTTAAGTACCATGGTGAAACAGGGAATTGTTTCAGAATGAAGACGAGTTTCTTCAAGATCTGAATCAGTTCCAGGAAAAGGTGGAGTGGTTTGAATGGATGAGGGGTTTGGTTCAGAAGTGGTTGGCTTAGGAGATGAAGTCTGAAGGGGTTCAGTTTGGGATTCAGCAGGGACTTCAGAATTTTGAACATTTGAGGGTTCAGATTGGTCTACGTCCATTGCTATTGGGGTAGACTCAGAATCTTTAATAGGAGATTTCTGAGGGGATTTAGGAGTGTCAGAAATGGTTATAGTGGAAGTTTCAAAATATTGAAAACGTGAGAAGTGATAGTGACTAGTGTGTAGTTAAGTGATTATAGTGGAAGTTTCAAAATATTGGGGAAACAAGATAGTGACGTAATGGGGGCTTGGCAGTTACTTTTAATAAAATCATCATTAGCTCTCCTTCATTACCCAGCGGTTACTAGACATGATGGGAAGTTACACAGATAAGTAGTGTTTTCAGAAGCCAGCTGTCAGTTAGAGAAACTGAGTGGTCAACTAACACTTAGAGTAGGTATCTGAGTCACAAGAAATCATATTTAATAATAAATAATTCTGATTGCTTCAGATGAGAGAGTGCTTCAGAACCTATATAATAGTTTCTGAGCCGTTCAAACTTCTGAGGCCCTTCAGAACCAGTTTATTCATTCAGAGTTAACAGCATTCAGAGATATCATTCAGAAATAAAAACCATGTTCAGATTTTTCTTGATAAAATCGAAACGATCAATAGCAAGAGGTTTGGTAAAGATATCAGCCCATTGATGCTCAGTATCAATGAATTGAATCTTAATTACTCCCTTCTGAACATAGTCTCTAATGAAGTGATGTTTGATCTCAATGTGTTTAGCTCTTGAATGCAAAATAGGATTCTTAGACAAACAGATAGCAGCAGTATTATCACAGAGAAGTGGTATACTACTTATCCTTATCTGATAGTCCTCCAACTGATGTTTCATCCAGAGCAATTGCGTGCAACACTTAGCAGCTGAGATGTACTCTGCTTCTGCTGTAGATAGAGCAATAGTTGCTTGTCTCTTACTAGCCCATGATATAAGGTTTTCACCTAGAAATTGACAGTTTCCACTAGTGGACTTCCTTTCAATTTTATCACCAGCATAGTCAGCATCACAGAATCCAATAAGCTGATAATCTAAGGATTTCTTATAAAGTAATCCAAGATTAGTGGTTCCTTTCAGATATCTAAAGATTCTCTTAACAGCAGTTAGATGAGACTCTTTAGGATCTGATTGAAATCTAGCACACAAGCATACACTGAACAAGATATCTGGTATAGATGCAGTGAGATAAAGGAGGGAACCAATCATACCTCTGTATAATTTCTGATCTACTTTGCCTTCAGATTCTTCCTTCAGAAGACAGCTAGAGGGATGCATAGGAGTTGACATTGGTTTACAATCTTCAAGACCAAATTTCTTCAGTAAATCCTTTGTGTATTTGGTTTGATGCACATATACTCCTTCTTTTCTTTGATTGATTTGAATTCCCAAGAAGAATGTTAGTTCTCCCATCATACTCATTTCAAATTCATCCTGCATAAGCTTAGAGAAATTCTTGCAAAGAGAAGCATTAGTTGAACCAAAGATAATATCATCAACATAAATCTGAACAATCAAAATATCAGTTTTTAAGGTTTTTCTAAAGAGAGTGTTATCAACATGTCCTTTTTCAAAACCATTTTCTAGAAGAAATATACTTAACCTTTCATACCAAGCTCTTGGAGCTTGTTTCAAACCATACAGAGATTTCTTCAATTTGTAAACATGATCAGGACACTTTATATCTTCAAAGCCAGGAGGTTGTTTAACATAGACTTCTTCATAAATTACTCCATTCAGAAATGCACTCTTAACATCCATTTGAAATAGAGTGATGTCATGATTAACTGCATAGGACAAGAGAAGTCTAATTGCCTCAAGTCTTGCTACTGGTGCAAAGGTTTCAGTGAAATCTATGCCTTCTTGCTGACTATAACCTTGTGCAACCAGTCTAGCTTTATTTCTGACAACTTCTCCCTTTTCATTTGACTTGTTTCTGAATACCCATTTTGTTCCAATAATGTTCTTGTGTTTGGGTTTTGGTACCAGATCCCAAACATCATTTCTTTCAAATTGATTGAGTTCTTCTTGCATTGCAACAATCCACCCATCATCTGAGAGTGCTTCTTCTATGTTTGTGGGTTCAATTAATGAAATTAACCCAACTAGGGATTCATCCTCTTTGAAAGCAGATCTGGTCTTTCTTGGGCTATCCTTGTTACCAACAATTAGCTCTTCAGGATGAGATGATCTATACTTGAATTTACTCTTAGGTGGAGCAGGTGTCTGAGAGGGTTCAGTTTCTGAAGGGTCTTCAGTTTCAAGGCCTTCAGAGATATCTTCATTTTGAGTCTCAGATGGATATACAGCAATGGAGAGATCTTCACACTCAGAATTTGAGGAAACTTGAAATTCTGCAAAAGTCTCAGCTTGCTCTGACATTTTATCGTCAGGCTCTTTATCATCAAATCTAACATGTATAGATTCTTCAACTGTGTGAGTTTCAGAATTATACAATCTGTATGCTTTTGAGCGTTCAGAGTAGCCTATAAAGATACCCTTATAAGCTCTAGCATCAAATTTCTTTCGATAGACCTTGTTGTCTAGAATATAACAAGTACATCCAAACTGATGAAAATAAGAAATATTTGGTTTTCTTCCTTTGAACAGTTCATAAGCAGTTTTGTTCAGAATAGGTCTGATGTAGATTCTATTCTGAACATAGCAAGCAGTACTCACGGCTTCTGCCCACAAGAACTTAGCTAGGTTAGACTCAAGCATCATGGTACGAGCCATTTCTTGCAAAGATCTATTCTTTCTTTCTACAACACCATTCTGCTGTGGTGTTCTAGGAGAAGAGAATTCATGGATTACTCCATGCTCTGAGCAGAAAGATTCGAAAGAGTCATTTTCGAACTCTCCCCCATGGTCGCTTCTAACCTTCAGAATCCGAAGATCCTTTTCACTTTGTATTTGTGTGCAGAAGTCACTGAACACCACAAGTGCTTCACTCTTAGAACGTAGGAATTTCACCCAAGTCCATCTACTGAAATCATCAACCATGACCAATCCATATTTTTTACCATTGATAGAGGCTGTCGAAACAGGACCAAACAGATCAATGTGAAGCAATTCTAAGGGTCTGGAAGTAGAGACAATGTTTTTAGACTTGAATGAAGTCTTAGCAAATTTTCCTTTTTGACATGAGCCACAAAGTGCATCTGAGTGATAATCAATGTCAGGCAAACCACTAACAAGCTTTTGTTTGCTAAGCTTAGAGATCAACCTCCAGTTAGCATGACCAAGACGCTTGTGCCATAGCCATTTCTCATCACTCAGAGACAAAAGACATATAATCTTTTGGTCAACCAAATCAGAAAAGTTTACTTTATAAACATTGCCAACTCTCATTCCCTTGAATACTACAGATTTGTCAGAGTCTTTTGATACAGTACATGATTCCTTATTAAATGTAACAACACACCCATTGTCACAAAATTGACTAATGCTCAATAGATTGTGTTTAAGTCCATCAACTAACCAAACATCTTTAATGGAAAGAGAAGAATTACCAACTGTACCTGTACCAATGATCTTCCCTTTTTGTTTTCCTCCAAATCCCACAGAGCCTCCCTCTTTCAGAGTTAGGGTTTGGAACATATGCTTTTCTCCCGTCATATGTCGTGAGCAACCACTGTCCAGGTACCAGGGCTGCTGTTTTACCTTTCCTTGCATGAGCATCTGAAGCAAACATTATTTCAGATTTTGGTACCCATATTCTGATGGGTCCTTTAGAGTTAGTCTTCTGAATAGTATTCCTTCTTTGTTTTCTATGATCAACACAAGATCTAGAATTAATTAAGCTTTGACAAGAATGTTTAGGCTTAATTTGATTCTTGGATTTTGATCTGGAGTATATCACAGTTCCAAAGGTCAAGCAAGGATCTGAAGTAACTTTACCTTGATTTCTCAGAGGTTCAGATGACTTCTGAGCCTTAACTTGAGAACTTTTGGACTCAGAAATTTTAGGTTCAGAAGAACTTGGAACTTCTGAGTCTTTGGGTTCAGGTTCAGAACCTCCTTCAGAGTTGGATGCCTTCAGATCAAGTGTACCACTTTTAACAAAGGTAGAGAATAATTCAGGTGGAGTATCATCCTCACTATATGATTTCAGAGGTTTATCCCAGTTCTTAAACCGAGAATAACCAATGCCTTCACCATAGTTACGAGTCATATGATAAATCATGGAAGCCATTTTACTCCTATTGAAGGTACAACGAATAAATTCGTGAAGAGCATCTTCATGATCATCATTGAGCTTGTCTGCCAAGACATAGTTAGATTCAACATGACAAATACGAATGTTTAACGATTCATTTTCATCATAAAGAATCTTGGCATCCTTTTTCAATGATTCATGAACATTCTTCAGAATTTTGTGTTGACTTACTATACGAGAGTAATGTTTCACGGCAATCTTAAGAGAATCAATTAATTCAGATTTAGTCATGTTAGAGTATACCTCATTTTCATCATCTGAGTCATCTTCAGAATCTCTATCAGAGTTGTTACCTTCAGAAGTTCTTGCCATTAAAGCCAGATTGCCTTCTTCATCATCTTCTCCTTCAGAGTCATTCTCAATGGTCTCCCAAGTGGCTAACAAACTCTTCCTTACCTTTTCTTTGTACTTTTCTTTCCCAAAGCTCTTATTCTTTCCTTTGTCCTTGGATGACATTTCTGGACAGTCCGCAATGAAGTGTCCAGATTTCTTGCAGTTATAGCAGTTGTTCAGTTCTTCCTTTTTGTCCTTTGAAAAGGAACTTCTTGAGTTGTTTCCTTTGTTTGGAAACCTTTTGTATTTCTTGTTCCATTTCTGAAACCTTCTAACCATTAGTGCCATTTCTTCATTCTCAGAATTTTCATCCATCATATCATCAGAAGTTTCTTCCTCTTGTTCAGACACTTTGATCTTTGCAGCTTTTGAGGAAGTCTGAACAGAGCTTAGAGCCAAGGACTTCATCTTCTTGACAGGTTCATCTGACATAAGTTCTAGCTCATGACTTCTGAGTGAGCTTATTAAATCTTCAAGAGTCACATTGTCCAAATCCTTGGATTCCTGAAAAGCTGTAACTTTTGGTCTCCATTTGGAAGGTAAGCTCCTCAGAATTTTCTTCACGTGATCAGATGCAGTGTAGCTTTTCTTCAGAACTTGAAGACCAGAGACAAGGGTTTGAAACCTTGAATACATGGTTTCAATATCTTCATCTTCCTTCATTCTGAACAGCTCATATTGATGAACTAATAAGTTTGCCTTAGCTTCTTTGACTTGCTTATTTCCTTCATAGGTGGAACATAGAGAGTCCCAGATAGTTTTGGCACATGACTTGTTGGATATTTTTAAATACTCAGCATGAGATATTGCACCAATAAGCATATTCTTAACAGTATGATGCTTCTTATACTGTTTCTTCTTTTCAGCATCAAAGAACTTTCTGTAGGTATTTCTTACAACACCTTCATCATCCATGTGTTCAAAATGTATACCATCTTCAATGATATCCCATAACTCATCATCGGTCCCAATGATGTAACTATACATCTTGGTTTTCCAGAAAGGAAAGGTAGTAGGATCACTGTTGAAGTAAGGTGGTTTGTCTCTGTGATTATCAGGTCCAGAGGAAGCAGAAGGAGAGGTAACACCAGACATGTTTTTCAACTAAGTACCCCTAGATCTTTTAGTGTTTCACTGTTAAGTGAAGAGCAACAGACCGGAGCTCTGATGCCAATTGAAGGTTGAAAAACACACAAGAAAGGGGGGGGTTGAATTGTGTGAGACTTTTTCTAAGTTAAAACAAATTGCAGCGGATAAGGTATAACACACACAATATATGAGGATAGGGTTAGAGAGAGATGCTCAGAATTTTTATACTGGTTCCTCCCACTAACAGGAGTAGTCCAGTCCTCTTGTCCTTCACAAGAGATTTCACTATAATCACTCAGATTACAAATGCTCAAGCACTAAGCAAGAGACTTCAAACTGCTCAAGCACAAAGCAAGAGACTTCTAACTGCTCAAGCACAAAGCAAGAGACTTCCAATGCTCAAGCACAAAGCAAGAGACTTCCAATGCTCAAGCACAAAGCAAGAGACTTCCAATGCTCAAGCACAAAGCAAGAGACTTCTAACTGGTTTTAATGTTAATAAAGATAAGAGATTAACACTTGATATACAATCAGAGGTGTTTACAAAATACAACTCAGTTACAAGACTAACTTAGAAAATTATCACAAAGTTTCTAAGTGTTTGATAGCTTCAGAATTTGACAGAGTTTTAGCACGTTCAGAAGCTTAAGTCTTGATTCCATTTCTTCACAAATCTTCTTCCTTTTATAGATGATAAAATGAACGTTGAAGATTATAGCCGTTTGAAGAATTGAGACGTTCCTTTGTATAGATCAGTGAGCTTATTAGCTGTTCTGATTTGCAGTAGCTTAGGAGCTTAACGTTTACCACAAAATGAGAGATTCCTTTTGGCTTTTGATATTTGAACCTTGGTGAAAGCCAAATAAGGAAATAATCGTTTCTGAAGCCTGACTTGAAAAGGACCTTTCCATGGTCAAACCTTTTCATTCTTGGTTTCTGCGTTTGGACTTAGTCAGGCACAGTCTTCAATAAAATTGTACTCTCAAATGTAGCTTAACACTTATATCTGACGAGCCTTCAGATTTTGATAGGCTCAGAATTACTTGTTTCAGATCTGGTGAGCTCAGATGTTCTTCAGATTTTGATAGGCTCAGAATTACTTGTTTCAGATCTGGTGAGCTCAGATGTTCTTCAGATTTTGATAGGCTCAGAATTACTTGTTTCAGATCTGGTGAGCTCAGATGTTCTTCAGATTTTGATAGGCTCAGAATTACTTGTTTCAGATCTGGTGAGCTCAGAAGTAATTCCTTCAGAAATTCTAAGGTTCAGATAATAACTTCAGAGTTTCACTTGCTTCAGATCTGGTGAGCTCAGAAGTAATTCCTTCAGAAATTCTAAGGTTCTTTAGTACGCAAATTTTAACTTTTAATCCTGCACACTGAATTAAATTATTAGTATTCCAATTTAACCTTAAATACATTGTTATCATCAAAATCAATTAAGGAGATACAAAATCATAATTTTGTTCCAACACACCATTTATTACTTCAGATCCTTGACTAGAATATTTCTATGAAGAATATCTTTGAAGTATATTTTAGGAAAGAATCTATTGTAATTAATGTGGTCAAATGGCTTGAGTCAAACAAATCAAGCTCATGATTAACTCTGATCAAGGACTTTTGCTGGAGTATTTAAAGGAAGGAGCTAAACCTAGTTTCTTCACCGAAACCAATATATCAAAATGTAGACTTTTAGGGTTTCGTGTCTTTGTAAGCCTTATGCTTTATTTGTGAGCCTCTCTAGTATCATCTTGATGCTTTTGTAAGACTGTGTTTTTTGAATTGTAACTCTGTAGTTTCTCCAAAGCTTTAAAGCATGGAGTATGGTTGTTTCTTGTACATCACTATAAGCCTTTAGGTATGAGTGGTTTAGTTTCTAGGAGTGTGACTCCATATTTGTGTTTTGAAATCCTTGTTGTTTGTAAGGTTGTAAGGAAGTGAGATCAGGTATATCTCAGATCTAGGCTAGGACCCTAGGTTATAGACAATAGGGGAGTTGCTAGATGGAAAGGGCATAACTTGCGGGTTGTTGTCATCAGTCTAGGGCTATTGCTTATTGGACATCTTCCTGGATTGGTATCCCCCAGATTAGGGCTTGTTTAAGCGCCGAACTGGGTTAACAAATATCCCGTGTTCTTTTATTTGCTTTCAGATATTTGTTTTATTTATCTTGAGATTTACGCAGTAGGATGCTATAGCATTGTATACAGCATTACGTTTCAGGGTTAAGAAGCTATAGCATTGTATCCCACATCTTATACAGCGTGCCAGAAATTTCAATTGGCATCAGAGCAGGCACCCTAACTATACTTGGGTGAGCTCCAGGGAGTGTTTTCTGGTAACATGGACAAGGATGATGAAGATGAGGATACAGAAGGCAGTGCTGACATCTGATGTATCATGTTTATGTTGTTTATGCCTAATCTGGCATTAAGGGGGAGAAACATGTGATAGGTGTTGTTTGTGCATGATCTCTGTGCTGGTAAGTAGTCTCTTTCATAGCAATATGGTGACTGTTTACTTAGAATCACTTTCATAGAAATATGGTGATTGGGTCTCTTTCATAGCAATATGGTGACCTAGGTAGCTACATTCATAGCAATATGGGTAGCTTTTTGATTGCACAAATGTTGTTGTATGCTCAAGTTGAGGGGGAGCATATGTTTTGATGTTGAGGGGGAGTGCCTCTATGTTGTGATGTTATGCAGAATGTTGAAGCATCCAGTTTGCCTATGTTGAGAAAAAGAAATGTAGTTGAAGTATCTGTTTAAGTATCTGTATGGTCATTATTTGTTTTAGCCAAAAATTTGCCAAAGGGGGAGTTTGTTGAGTCCTATGTATTGGCTGCATTTTTGGTAAGCAAGATGTGGTGCAAGATGCTACAACATCGTATCCGGCATTTGGTATTATAAGGGCGCGCGTTTCTATTTATGGCATGATCCGTTTTTCTCTTTCATGAATCTTGCATGGCGCCTGTGTGTTTGGCTTTTATTAAGGATCACCATTTATTACTTCAGATCCTTGACTAGAATATTTCTATGAAGAATATCTTTGAAGTATATTTTAGGAAAGAATCTATTGTAATTAATGTGGTCAAATGGCTTGAGTCAAACAAATCAAGCTCATGATTAACTCTGATCAAGGACTTTTGCTGGAGTATTTAAAGGAAGGAGTTAAACCTAGTTTCTTCACCGAAACCAATATATCAAAATGTAGACTTTTAGGGTTTCGTGTCTTTGTAAGCCTTGTGCTTTATTTGTGAGCCTCTCTAGTATCATCTTGATGCTTTTGTAGGACTGTGTTTTTTGAATTGTAACTCTGTAGTTTCTCCAAAGCTTTTAAGCATGGAGTATGGCTGTTTCTTGTACATCACTCTAAGCCTTTAGGTATGAGTGGTTTAGTTTCTAGGAGTGTGACTCCATATTTGTGTTTTGAAATCCTTGCTGTTTGTAAGGTTGTAAGGAAGTGAGATCAGGTATATCTCAGATCTAGGCTAGGACCCTAGGTTATAGACAATAGGGGAGTTGCTAGATGGAAAGGGCATAACTTGCGGGTTGTTGTCATCAGTCTAGGGCTATTGCTTATTGGACATCTTCCTGGATTGGTATCCCCCAGATTAGGGCTTGTTTAAGCGCCGAACTGGGTTAACAAATATCCCGTGTTCTTTTACTTGCTTTCAGATATTTGTTTTATTTATCTTGAGATTTACGCAGTAGGATGCTATAGCATTGTATCAGGCATTACGTTTCAGGGTTAAGAAGCTATAGCATTGTATCCCACATCTTATACAGCGTGCCAGAAATTTCACATGGGAAATGAGAAAATCAACTGCATCTTCTACTTATATAAGTTGTACATCTACTCACATTCAATTACAGCTCACAGTTAGTTATAACCGAAATTAAGGCGGGAAAGTTTGTTATAAGAAAGAATCAAAGCTTGCTTCTGTCACAAGAAATCTGCCTGCATAATTCGCATAGCCAATGTAGTCTTCGCTTAGCCATCAAACAAAATGTTGGAAAACTTAAATATTTTGAATGCCTCAATGTGATTTGTACTAGCACAACAAGCATATTTTTTATAATATTTTACAGAAAGATGATTCCCACAATTCACTCATGCATTAATGAAGGCTCATTTAGAATAATGTAAATGAGAGAGAAATTGGTTGGATTATGTACAATAATAAAATCAAGTTCTTGAGGGTCCAGAACTTCTTTGTGTGAGCTAGGTAGTTATTTCAACCATGGCATCTTCATGACTGCTATCTGCCTTGCAAGTTTGTGATAGTGACACTATTCCTCGAATTCGAGTCACGACTCTGTTGAGATTGAGATGACTCTCCTTTATGTCCAGTCTGCCTTTGAATGAATGCAGGTTGATCTGGACGAGGAAATTTAACAATCTCACTGTTAAGCATTGAAACAACAGTGGCCATGGTAGGCCTCTCCTTTGCAATTTCTTGAACACAAAGAAGTCCAATATGTATGCATCTCAAAATGTCATCTACATAATCTGAATTACATATTTCTGGATCAATCAAAGTAACAATCTCCTCTTCATTCCATAGTTTCCATGCCTTAAAAAATCCAACAAAGAAGAATAAATACCAGTATATATGTATATAAATTTGAACTATATTACTAATGTAGCAAACATAAAATACAGACTTATTATGTATGAATCTATTTGCAGATTAATTAATTTGGAAAGACTTACATATCCTAAGAGGCTAAGTGCTTGATCGTGATTATAGAAGCTTGTGTTTTTCCTACCGCTTATTATCTCGAGAAGCAAAACTCCAAAGCTAAAAACATCTGATTTCTCTGAAAACAATCCTTCCATTGCATATTCTGGAGACATGTATCCACTGCATTAAAATTTCATTATCAAATAAACAATATTTTATGACTCATAGCATAATAATAGAGTGGAAGTATGGCTCTTCAATTGCATGTTCTAATGAAATAAGCTTAATTTCTTACTATGTTCCCATAATCCTTCTTGTATTGCCCTCATTTTCGCTGCTTCCAAAGATTTTAGCCATTCCAAAATCAGATATTTTCGGATTCAGTTCTCCATCCAACAAGATATTACTCAGCTTTAGATCTCTGTGTATTATTCTCAATCTCGAATCTCTGTGAAGATAAAGCAATCCTCGAGAGATTCCTTGAATTATATATAGCCGTTTTTGCCAATCTAAAATCTTCTTTTTTACCGGGTCTGTAAAAACATTGAAAAGCAAGGCAATCATAGCATCAATTTTTTTCTATATTAAATTCAATCTACCTCAATACACACAAAAACAACAAGTTTAGCAGATGTACACTAACCAAATAGATAAAAATCTAAACTGTTATTAGGCATGTACTCATAGACCAACATCTTTTCTTCTCCTTCAATGCAGCAGCCTAATAGTCTTACAAGATTGCGATGTTGAAGCTTTGAAATCACGACCACTTCATTCATAAATTCTTCTAGCCCCTGTCCCGATGCTCTTGAAAGTCTTTTCACTGCTATTTCTAATCCATCTGGCAATTCTCCCTAGAATTTGGTTTTCAAGTAAAATGAAAATATATAATAGAACATTAATGAAAGATAAAAACTTCACAAGACTTGGTTTACCTTGTACACCGAACCAAAACCACCTTGTCCAATCTTATTAGCTGAACTAAAGTCATTTGTTGCAGTTGAAATGTTTTTGAACTCAAATAAAGGAAGGTCCTCTATTTTAACTTGTTTCTTATCTCCACTTAGACTTGCAATTTGGTTTTCTTGATTGGTTTGCCCTGTGTTCAACACAAATGACTTGCAATTAGAAAATATGTTTGTAAATATTAAAAATGCAAAGAACTTTTGGTGATGAGATATCTTAAAATTGGTCAATATTTTCTTAAGAGATACTCCCTTTGGCCTTAGTTATAAATGAATATTCACTTTTCAAATTCATTCAATAACTGATATATCCGGTCTATATTAAAGACCATATACATTAGTTATTCAATGAATCTGAAAAATGAATATTTGCTTATAGTTAAGTCCAGAGGAAGATCCATGAATTCATGAAATACAAATACCTGAACGTTTAGAAGCCCATGACCAAAAGAAATAAGCACAAGTAGCAACAATAATTGCACCCACTATCACAGCAGCTATGATGATTGGAGTAACATTTCTCTTCCCATGAATCTCATTTGTATTTATAGATGCTATGAACATAATTTAGTTCAGAATTTGGTTATTAATTGGACTAAAAGTTGAATAATAAATTCTGTACACATTTATCTCAGAAAAAAATACACAAAATTAGAGAGCTATGAGCTAAATATATAGACTCACCAAGTTCTGAATAAGCTTGGCGTATGTAAAGATCGATGCCTCCGCTTGTAAACCTCACTATGTCAATTAATTTCCCTTTCCAAGTCATGCACTGAATATCAATATCATATGCATAAGCTGTGCAATTACAATCATTCAAACACTGAGTTCTACATTCATCCTCAGAAAGATATGATGTCTCGACAAAATCCGGTGGTTTTGTAGTCTGTAGTTTTATAAACCCATCTTCTTCACCATCTAATGCACTTCTATTATTTTTCATCTCCGCACACTTTAATGATGCTCTTCTCACACATCCATTTATCCATATTTGTCTATTCCATTCGTCTGCGTTTTTTGGTTCAAAACCTGTCAAACATGTACATATTGGCGCCGAATCTTTAAAATCACAGTTTCCATTAGGACCACAAATACCATAATCATCACATTCGTTTTGTTGAATAACAATCTTCCTAACTTGAATCCTATTGATCCATGCTGTATACACAAGCTCTCCTTTATAGTTCACCACAAGGGTTCCAAAGTAAGAACTATTTGGCAATGTATATGAGATCGTAACAAGACTTCCATTATTATCTCTTGTAAAGGTAAATCCAGTTAGATATGCAGAAGTGGACAACAAATTAGTTCTCAAACCAAGAAAATTTTGACTATTCCATGGACCTGAACGCCAAGAAGGTTTTTTATGGTTCCATATAAAAATTTCAGGAGCACTGAGACGCTCAAGGCCGCCCGTAAAGTTTCCAATAGCCGGATCAGAAGGACTTTTCCATGAAGTGACTTCTACTCTTTCTCCTGTTTTTTGGTTTGTGCTTATTATGATATTTGGAATGAATGTATCTGTTGGATGTTTGAAACTCGACCATATTATCCTGTCTGTCATAGAGTTCGAATCAGAATCATTAATTATTCAATGAATCTGAAAATTGATTTTTTGCTTATATTTGAAACCAAATGGAATAATTATTTATTAGTTATGTAGTTATTAAATTATTCACTATAAGTGATATTAGTTAGTTATTAACACTATATAAGTGGCATAATCGCTCGATATAAACATACAATCTCACTATCCATGTGACTTCTATCAGGATTGTAATATGTAATTGTTAGTAACGAACTAATAACAAACTACTAACAATAAAAATATGTCTAATACCTGTAGTGTCTTCCTGTAAGACGAGATTTCCAGTATTTTGAAGTTGAACGGTGACATTAAAATTCGGTGCAATATTTGAGACATTTGATGACCATATAATATGTTTTTGTCCATTCAGTACTAAAAGGTTTGTGTTGTCATCAGATACGATGACAACACCAGAAGAATCATGTAGTGGTGTTTCTCTGTTGGCTACCCATACGACGTTGGATTCAGTGACATACCATATTCCTACGTAGCGATTTGTTGTGTTGATGGAGGTGAAGAATCCAAGCTTGAATGTGCCGTCCACAGAGCTTAAAGTTTCAGAATCTTTGATCAATATTTTAGACTTTGTAACTGTGTTCACAGAAGCACTGCCAATGTTCATTATAGTGCAAAGGGTTGAGAGAGTGAATAAAATATGTAACATGTTTCCTTGCCCAATCTTGGGTCCTAACATGTTTTGTTTAATTCATGGTTTCATTATACCATTCCATTATTATAAGAAAAAATGGAGAAGGACACTACAGTTGATTATTTACTTCTCCTTGACTTTTGGTAGTTGAAAGTTGAAATTATACGTAGCAGCATAGTATTAGCAACCACATCATCTTTTTTACACTGTTTTGTCATTGTTAAGTATTGTCTTCACATTACTAATTAAGAAAAAAATATGTCTAATGTCAAATGAAATAAAAATCAAAATATAATGTCAAAAACTCTTTGGTCAGATGTTCGAATCCTAAATAAAATCGTTTAAAATGGGAGAATTTACTTTGTGTGTCTTCGGTGAAGATTAATTATCCAACAACATTAAAAACTCCATACATATGTTACATTAAAAAGATGGACACATTGTATTATAAAGGCAAGTTGTAAATGTAGGTGACCATGAACATGACAGCCCATAATCTGACATCAAGTTGTAGAGACATAACTGAATTTGTTTTTTTCTCCACATTAAATGGTCGGAGAAGAAAAATTCAACTTTGGGTACTTACAATGGAATTTGATGTGGCTCTTAGCAGCTCTTTATTCAATGTATGCTGCTCATTTATCATGCGAACACAGAGGAATTCTAATATAGACACAAATATAAATATATAGTGTTTAGGCACACTCACATGAGTGAAGAGAGAGGAAAGATTAAATAATTTAATTTCAAATATTTTTTGAAAAAATAAATGATGTGATGTTTATGTATGTATACCTAAACACTATTTATTTATATTTGTGCCCATAAAAGACTTTCTCGCGAACCCAAGTCAAGTGACTCAAGTTCTAACAAAATATGTGTGCCTATGTGGGGTCATAATGCAAATATGCCATTACCTACATTCGTATTTATTACGGCCAAATTTATGTTGTATAAGTGAGACGAGTCTCATCGTATACAAATTTGTTTTTATTATTGAATTAATAATTTTTACAATTTGATTAAATGAATTGTCATATGACATATCAAACAGTGATATTTATTGATTCAATTGTAAAACAAATTTGTATATAATGAAAGATTCGTTTTATTTACGGATTTTTAGTCATGTTCCATATGCATATGCTTGGAAGATACCTACATCTTTCCTAGTCTATGTAGACACAAATTAAGTCCTGCTGCACACATCAAATCTATGTAGACTTCAACTTTATGGATTGGAGAAAAATAAGGACTCTTTTACTATATGTGTCTTTTGGTCATATTTAGCATAATAGGATTAGGATGTTATGTTACTAAGATTAATTATAAACACTAATTAATCAACTGTTTTATAATTTTTATTGAAGCACACATCTACTTGATAACGTGGGCCGAGTTTCATAAAAAATTACATAATGTCTATTTTTAAAGAGAAGATGTCTCACTAATTCAGAACTCGGCGCAAAATAAGTAGAGTAGCATATGAACAATTGGGTTATTTAATACATCTTTAAAAATTAGCTTCCTATATACCCATGTTCTTATATTTTCAACCAATTGTTGAAAGTTTCGGAAAAAAGTGCGGATCGTGATTTGCTACGGTTCATTTGTACGCTGTTTGAAATTTGAGCCATTATTTTTCTTAGAAAATAGAAACTTTAGCCATTATTTATAGAGCAATCGGCGCCGATTAATTTTATTATAAAATTACTTCAAATAATCTCGACCGTACAATTTAGATCGGATGATTTTAATGTAAAACTAGGTGAAAACTACATGAAAAGCTACCAACATGGAATCTATTTCCAAAGTGCCTATTAATAAATGACATTCCTTATCTTATGAACATCAAAATAAAAGCATCTAAGATGTTATCAATAATTGTGTATACAATAAACCACTTGATATAGTCAATTTTACTTTCTTTTAATTTTCCACACACTTTTAAGTTTCAACTTTCAACATAGAAAACCCAAAAAAAATTGTGCAGTCATCATCCACATGAACCTAAGTCACATTCTTATATGGTTAAAATTAAGAATGGTTGAATTGAACTGCTGCATTTTCAACCATTGCATCGATCATCATATGTTTGCTACTATCTGCCTTGCAAGCTTGTGACAGTGACATTGTTCAAAGAATTTAAGTTGTGACATTGTTGATCTATGTCTCCTCTATGTTCAAGCTGCCTTAGAATGAATGCAGGTTGAAATGGACGAGGAAATTTAACAATCTCACTATTAAGCATTGAAACAACTGTTGCCATAGTAGGTCTTTCCTTTGCAATTTCTTGCACACAAAGAAGTCCAATATGTATGCATCTCAAAATGTGTTCAACATAATCTGAATTACATATTTCTGGATCTATCAAAGTTACAATCTCCTCTTCATTCCATAGTTTCCATGCCTTTAAAAACCCAAACAAAGATGAATAAATACCAGTATATATGTTTAAAAATTTGAAAGAATATATGGTGCGCCTGGCGGAATTAATTGATTTGGAAAGACTTACATATTCTAAGAGGCTGAGTGCTTGCTCGTGATTATGGAAACTTGTATTTTTCCTACCACTTATTATCTCGAGGAGCAAAACTCCAAAGCTAAAAACATCTGATTTCTCTGAAAATAATCCTCCCATTACATATTCTGGAGACATATATCCACTGCATTTAAATTTCACTATGGAATCAACTATATATTATGGCTTTTGGCATGATAATATAGTATATTGTTTTATGCCTCTTCAATTGCATATTCTAAGGAAAAAATATAAAGATAGAGTCATGCTTACTACGTTCCAACAACCCTTTTTGTACTGCCCTCGTTTTCAGAGCTACCAAAGATTCTGGCCATGCCAAAGTCTGATATTTTGGGATTAAGTTCTTCATCCAACAAGATATTACTTGGCTTTAGGTCTCTGTGTATTATTCTTAATCTTGAATCTCTATGAAGATAAAGTAGTCCTCGAGAGATTCCCTCAATTATGCATAAGCGTTTTTTCCAATCTAAAACCTTCTTTTTTATCGAGTCTGTAAAAATAATGGAAAGTAATATATAGAAAGGTTAAACCATTTTCAAGTGAACTTAAAATGTTAGAAAATTTTGTGTTGTATTAAAATTTATTGAAAGTACAAGTTAAGATGTACTAACCAAATAGATAAAAATCTAAACTGTTGTTAGGCATGTACTCATAGACCAGCATTTTTTCTTCTCCTTCAATGCAGCAGCCTAAAAGTCTTACAAGATTACGATGTTGAAGTTTTGAAATCACAATCACTTCATTCATAAATTCTTCTAGCCCTTGTCCTGAAGTTTTTGAAAGTCTTTTCACTGCTATTTTTAGTCCACCTAGCAATTCTCCCTGAATTATTTTTTTCAAGATAAGTTCAATATATAATATTATAATTAGTCAAAATATTAATGAAATATAAAAAATAAAAAAATTCACAAGATTTAGTTTACCTTGTACACTGAACCAAAACCACCTTGACCAATCTTATTAGATGGACTAAAATTATTTGTTGCAGTTGATATTTTCTGGAATTCAAATAAAGGAAGGTCCTCTAATTTGACTTGTCTCACATTTGCATTTTTGCTTTCTGGATGGATTTGCCTTGTATTCAACACCAATGACTTTGGCTCTTTCCTTCTTGCTATTCCAAATATATACTCAAAAGAATAAGTAAATAAATAAATAAACAAAATTTAAATATGATTTTAGTTCCTATAATTATAATTTTTTTTTTTTTTTAGTCTTTGTACCTGAACGTTTAGAAGCCCGCGACCATAAGAAATAAGTTGAAGTAGCAAAAATAATTGCTCCCACTATCACCACTATAGATATGATGACTTTTTTAACATTTCTCTTCCCATCTGTATCTATATATTTAAGATAAAAAAGTTGGTTATTTGACTGTATTCTATAATTAATAATAGTAATAATAAATATATAAAATCACCAGACAAAAAAAAATAGCTATGAGCTATGCATACTCACAAAGTTCTGAATTAGCTAGGCGTATGTAAAGATCAATGCCTTCACTTGACATTCTAACTATGTCAATTAAATTACCACTCCAAGTCAAGCATTGAATTCCATCATCAAATCCATAAGCTGTGCAATTACAATCATTCAAGCATTGAGTTCTACATGCATCAACTGAAAGATATGATTGTTGCACAAAATCTGGTACTTTTGTCATCTCTAGTTTCACAAATTCATCGCCTTCGCCACCAAGTCCACACCGTAGTGATGCGCTTCTCACGCACCCACTAGTCCAATTTTGTTTATTCCATTCATTCGTGTTTTTCGGCTCAAAACCTTTCAAACATGAACATATTGGCAAATTTTTGAAATCACAACTTCCATTAGGACCACATAAACCATAAACATCACATTCATTTTCTTGAGCAACACTCTTGCTAACTTGATACCTATTGATCCATAAAGTGTAAACCATTTTCCCTTCATAAGTCACCACCATGGTTCCAAAGTAAGAACTATTAAGCAGTGTATAAGTAATCTCAACAAGACTTCCATTATCTTTCCTTGCAATGTTGAATCCATTTAGATATGAAGTATACACCGAATGACTAGGTAAACCGATAAACTTTTGACCATTCCATGGACCCGAGCGCCAGTAAGGTTTTGTTTCATTCCATACAAAAAATTCTGGAGCGTTGAGACGCTCAAGGCTAAAAGAGAAGTTTCCAATAGCTGGGTCAAAAGGCGTTTTCCAAGAAGTCGTTTTTACTTTTCGCCCTGTTTTTTGATTGGTGCTAATTATCATATTTGGAATGAATGCATTAGTTGGATGTTCGAAACTCTCCCATATTGTCTTCCCTATTATTAGAGATATAGATATAATACATCAGTTGTTTAATAAATCAGAGAGAAAAAAATTACTTATAAATATGATAAGAGGAAATAACTACTAATTAATTATATCTCTAATACCTGTAGCGTCCTCTAGCAAGACGAGGTTTCCAGTATTTTGAAGATGAACTGTGACATTAGAATTTGATGCAAAATTGGAGACATTTGATGACCATATAACATGTTTTTGTCCATTTAGTACTTGAAGGTTCGTGTTGTCATTAGATATGGTGACAATACCGGAAAAATCTTGCAATGGTTTTTCGCTGTTGGCGACCCATATGATGTTCGATTCTTCGAGATACCAAATTCCTACATAGCGATTTGTTGTGTTAGCGGGACTGAAGAATCCAAATTTGAATGCATCATCGTTTGAGCTTATAGTTTCAGAATCTTTGATGAATTGAGAGGATGTAATTGTGTACATAGCAGCACTATCAATTTTGATCATGTAAAGGATTGGGAGAGTGAGTAAAATATGTTGTAACATTTTTCTAAGTACATTCAATTCCAACATGTTTTAGATTCATTCATGATTTCATGGTATCAATGTATATGAACATAATTAGATAGGACACGTATAGTTAACTATTTACTTTTTGACTTTTAGTCAAAAGTTGGAATATCATCAGCTACATATATCAGCTACATCGTTTTTTCAACACCCAGTTTTTTTATTTAAAACTCAGTTTTTGACCCAAAGACCTTAATTTTTTTTTAAAAGTGTCATGTTAAACGGTGTCTCCGGGGTATTTGTTAAGCATACTAAAAATAGAAATAAAAAATAAAATTAATATTAATTAAATAACTTTTTATATTCTCGATGCATTGAATGCATAAGTTCCGAGACTGAATTTATATATTTATATGCTTAACTGTTTAGCATTTTCTTTTAAAAAAATATATATGTTAACTGTTAAAATAGAAATTATTATTAAAGTTTAAACAACACGCACTATCAGTGTAAATTAATTTTACATTGACAATCAATAAAAATAATTCAAGAAAATGAGATTAAATGAGATGATGTGCGGAAAATATTATTATTATTAGTACACATAAAATCATTATTAATGGAATTAACAGTGTAAAATTATTATTAGTACACATAAAATCTCATATTCTTTAGAAGTTGAGGTCAAAGTAATTTATAAATGGAATACAATTCAACTGATGGTCGTTTGTAGGCCAATGTGAGAAGTTTCGATTATAAACGAAAATTAATTCAATTGAAAGTTCTAAATCTCAATACATAAACATGACATTTAAAAGTGGAAATTGAGACATACATTGATTTTGATTTATTTTTTTCTCGAATTAGAAGGCAAAAATCAGCTTTGGATGCTTGTAAATTTCTTAGCAGCTGAGCTGAATATTCAAGAGTCAAGACATATATCAATATTCAAATGTAGCTGAAAATAAAAATTATTTAAAAAATTAATGGTTTTTGATCTAATATTTAAACTATATACATTTTTTGATATTATTCGGTGAAGATCGAAGAGGACACTACATTGTTGAGTACTGTTGAATTGAAACTGAAAATTTCATATCACACCTCATCTAATGCGAAAGTTTCACGTATCGATAGAGATTGAACAAAGAATTTCGTAATAAGTGAATGAAATTCCATTTTATTTTTTTATTTTAAACTCACACACAATTGTGAGGTTTCGGGTTCGAACCCGGATCATGACGTCCGGCCTAACAATTTCAGCATTTGCCAGTTGAGTTAGGATATTTATATATATATATATATATATATATATATATATATATATATATATATATTGAGTCGGATTCAATTCAAATTCTAACATAAAATGGTTCATGAATTCGAAGAATGTTACCAATAATTATGGATACAGAACACCACTTGGATTAATAATAGCCAAAAAAAATTCTTTCAATTTTGCACACACTATTTCAATATATTTTCAACATGACTTGGAGTGGATAATAACAATTGTAATTTCTTTCAATTTAATATAGAAAGCCCAAAACCCATAAGTAAAATTACAATAATATATGCTGACTGACAAAAGAATCATATCATCAATCTAATAATGACAAACTCAAGAAAAACAGAAGGAAAAAAAAAATCAGAAAATTAACACAAAAGAAAAACCAAAAATAACAAATAATAATAACATTCAGAAAAATAGATCGTGTGTCAAAGTCTGCCTTAGAGTGTTTCTCCATTTTTGGCATGCTTGTTTACATATCAACATCACAATAGGCCCTTTGAAAACTCTTAGCTTTAGAAAAATTCACCAACACGGGCGAACAAAATATCTTAATAGCACGATGTTTCGATTTCCACACTCCAACCTTAAACCTTATCCTTGCTCTGACGAACACATCTAACTGAATATCCCCCGAAGATCTCTCAATCTTAATATCTTTCGGCACAGAACCATACAGAGCCACGGTTTGAGCGGTTAGTCCCACATGCAACCTAGTAACATTCTTATGTGGTTGAAAATACGGTTGAATTGTATTTGTCGCTAGTGTTAGATCCTCGTAACGCACGGACACCTCAATAGAGTCATAGTATATTGACACTTTTGAGTTTGGATTTTTTGCTCTTATTGTGAAATCAAAGTTTGCATTGAGGTGATTTGCATCGGTTAAATTGAAATTATGGATTGCAGCATCTTCGACACTATATTGCAAGTGCTTTGGCTTAAGAACTAGCCAAGATATGAGTACAGCTATGCCAACAAGAATTATTAAGGCTAAAATTATTATGGCAATGTAACGTAGGATTGGAAATTTTGATTTTGTTGCTTGAGGTTGTGAATGTGTAGGTTGAGCCATTTTGTGAAGAGATAATTCTAACTCTCTATTAAGGTTATAGTGTTAGATTGAAGAACTTAATCAAATGGTGTTTATATATTGATAGGTATGAGATAATATTAATTTTTTTAATAAATTGGCACTTTTTTGCTTTCAGAATTTCGTGCATGAAACTCAAGACATCTATGGGATTCTATATGCTAAGACATTGTTCTTTACTTGAGATTAAAGTGTTACGATATATATTTGGTAAGATACTATCGCAAGTAATATAGTTGTCGGTATAAAGTGTCCAAATTTCTAAATTTTCAAATGGCTTAGCTTTTTTTTTTTAACAGCTATGTGGGAAAATTAATTATATATGTACTTAGGCTTTTAATTAAGCTTCTTTAGCATGCAAGATTTTATTATTGTGATAGTGACATGGCCAACTAAAAATTGTTCGGTGGATCCCGGAGGGAACAACGCTTGGCCAGTGCGCAGGCCTCTACGTACGAGCTGAATTAGTCGCTCATTTTTTGTGGGTTGGAAACTGATGAGAAAGCAAAAACACAAAAAATGGTTCAATGGTGATTGGCTCTGAATTTGGTAGGAATGACAACGGTTCGATCCCCACAAATACGATCGAGAACTGAAACTACTTAATGTCAGAACTAATCCTCGAATCAGATTAAACTAGCGGTGAAAGGAAAAAAAAAATACTTATTCATATTCTAGTTTGTTTTTATCTCAACAATTTTGTTGGTCCCAATTACCTGTAAAGCGAGAGGATCCAGTTTTGATGGGGCCTTGCTACGGTACATGAGCCAAATAGGCCATGTACCGTACGTGACATACTTGTGTGTTTTTTTTTTGTTTTTTTTTTTGCAAAGTTTTTTTTTTTGCAATTTTTTTTATACAGTTATTATATTTTTATCCCTACAAAATGAAAATCTTTTAAGTTTAATCTTTATTTAATTTTAATAGTATTTTTAGTCCGATAAAATTATTCTGAATACATTATTTGAAGTTTAAACTAGGGGTGTTGCGGCGCGATTTGGTTCGGTTTTGAGCATAAAAAACATTCTAATCGCAAGATAAAATTGCATGCGGTTCGGTTTGTTTCGGTTGGTTTTTAAAAAATCATTCAAACCAAACTGAACCAATGCGGTTAGCGTTGGTTCGGTTTCCGCGGTTTATCACAATATAAAAAATATGACAATATTACTAACATGTTACAAAATAAATATCGAAAATTTTAATTTATTTTAGACAAAATTACATGTTTAGTCCTTTATCTTATTTTTTTTATAACATTTTGATCATTTATCTTTTATTTGTAACACTTTGGTCCTTTATCTTTTATTTGTAACATTTTAGTTCTTTATCTTTTATAACATTCACATATAAATCTTTTTTTTTAAAAAAAATTCTGAATTTTATTTGTTAAGATACTTTTTTATTAAAATTAAATAAAAATCATAATTTTGATAAAAATGTTCATCATCTTCATCGATTTTTTCATATTTTTATGTTTTTTAAAGGACCAAAGTGTTACAAATAAAGATAAAGGACCAAAGTATTACAAAAAGATAAGATAAATGACCAAAATGTTACAAAAAAATAAGATAAAGGACCAAATGTGTAATTTTGCCTTTATTTTATTGTTTTCATGATATAATATGCATATACATAAATTACATAGACATAAGAACTTATTTTTAATACTAATAGTATAGTTTTGAATCGCATGAAATCATATGTTTTTGACAACCTATTATTTATTGACTCAATTTGGGTTTGACTTACTAAGTTTGACTAGATAATAAGTTGATTGCTACTAGTTAATATAGTTACGTTAACTTTTGCGGTTTGGTTTGCTTCGGTTTTTTAAAATAAAAACCGCAAACCAAACCAAATCGTGCGGTTTAGAAGAAAAACGATCCGTGCGGTTTAGACTAAATGCGGTTTTTTGCGATTTTCAGTTTGGATTGATTCGGTTTGCGGTTTTACTTTTAGATTGATTCGGATACGATCACCACTAGTTTAAACGCTGTTAAAATAAAATTTGTTTATTAATATTAAACTCTTAAAATTTGTGCGAGATATGTAAGTTCAAGAATAGTGATTCAGTCGTCTAAGAATCTCATAGACGTTTATAATTGATATTTAAGTTGGATAAGAGTGATCAAGTCGTATAAGAATATCATAGACGTTAAAGTGGTAGGTATTAATGTATGAGATATGTAAGTTTGAGAATAGTGATTCAGTCATCTAAGAATTTCATAGACATTTATAATTGATATTTAAGTTGGATAAGAGTGATCGAGTCGTATAAGAATCTCATAGACGTTATAACTGATATTTAAATGGCAGATATTAATGTGCGAGATATGTAAGTTCGAGAATTGTGATTCAGTCATCTAAGAATCTCATAAACGTTTATAATTATATTTAAGTGGGAGTGGGATAAGAGTGATCAAGTGTATAAAAATCTCATGGACGTTTAGAATCATTTAATACTAACATTGCACTATAATATGATATACTCCGTTTAATCTAAACCATAAAATTTAAGTAAAAAAAAAAAAAATGTCGCTCGCATACGGTATGAGGCTTAGTATGTCTGCATAAAATTGATATTTAACTCATCTCACATTAAAAAATTATAAGTTTTGGTAAATGGACATTTTATAAAGTGATAAACATGTGTGTAAAAAATTATTAAAAAATTTAAGAGTTTAAGATTAATAAACAAATTTTATTTTATCAGGGTTTAAACTTCAAATAATATATTCAGAATAATTTTGTAGGACTAAAAATATTATTAAAATTAAATAATGACTAAACTTAAAAAGTCTTCATTTTGTAGGGAACAAAAATATAATAACTATATAAAAAACAATTGAAAAAAAAAACTTGCAAAAAAAAAAGCAAAAACAAAAAAAAATGTCACGTACGGTACATGGCCTATTTGGCTCATGTACCGTAGCAAGGCCCGTTTTGATGGGCCTTATGATTGTTGCCCAAGTAGATGCTTTTCTTCAACCCAACAATATAAAGATGTGTTCATAAAAAATACTTCCTTCAATTTCATATATAAAAAAAGAAAATTTACTTTTTTATTACTGTTATTGTTGTCTTATATTTTTTTAATTATAAAATATGATTTAAATAGCCGGTCATATGAAGTCAGGATTATCTACAAATTATGTTTGATATCAGAGTAGAACATAATATTGTTAATCTATTAGCTTGCTGGTGAATTTAAAGATAAATTAAATTATTTTTTTTGGTTACCAATAAATTAAATTACTTTTTAAAGATGTTAATATAAAATAAACTTTTAAATAAGTTAGCATGTTATATCAAATTTTTAAATAATATTTTAGGTGCGGGCCTTTGTCCAAGTCTGTCTTATAAATTGCAGAGATTAACTTGAACTAATCTATTTTCGTCTTTATTTATGCAGCAATCTTGAATAGTCGGAGTCTAATTTTGGTGGTTGGTGTGCATTTTGTATTTAAAAGTTCCAAAAATAAAAAAGTCATTTGATTGATATATGATAAAATGATATCTTTTTTATCATTTATATAAGAGACGATTCATGTTTTTATATTTATTAAATAATTAATATATCTGATGTATAATAAAGATAAATTATTTCTTATAAAAAACTCGGGGCACTAATTAATTGAAACGAAATCATTTATAGTACTTTCTTTTTAGACATTCCAAATTAAGTTGTATATATACATTGAGGAATTTGACTTTTTTTTTGGAGCTTTACATTGCTGCAGTTGTTTTTCTTTTCGATCTTATTTCACAAAGTTTTTCCCTCTTTTTTTTTTCTTTTTGTTCCTTTGAGTGAAAATATAGTTACACAAGGGTTCATGTAGACCAACATGTCAGAGCCAAATTCCTTTCCTGAATATAATTTACATTATGCATTTCAAGTATCCCACCCAAGCTTGTCCATCATCTTCTTTTGTTTATTCTGAAAAGAATAAATTAATTAATTGCTATAAAAAATCAAGAAACATATGAAGTACAATAATTATGTAAACTCAAAATAAACAAATAAAAATTCTATCGTAATTCTGCATGGATTGAGGGAATAAAAATCAACTTGCTCATAGCTTAGTGGTATAAATTAAAGGATCAATTATATAATTAAGACTGTGGAAAGATTTTTTATATTGCCAAGCAATTATAATCGTTAAATTATTAAAAATATTTAATTTTAATATAGTATTTATTTTAAAATCGTAAAAATGATAGTTTCATTTTATTATTTTACTAAAGTACAAAGGATAGTTTGTGATTAGGGTTGGGAATAGGTCAGACGGCCTTCAGAGATCTGTAGTCTGGCATGGTTTAGGTCTGGCCTGTTTATTAAAAATGTCAGGCTCAGGCTTTCAAAAGAGCATATTTACATAAATAAGTCAGGCTTAGGCTTTTAAAAAAGCTCACAAAGCCTAATTGGCCGACCTATTTATATTTAATTATTATTATTTAATATAATATTATTATAATTATTTATATCATGTTGTATAAAAAATAAATATTATTTATATAAATATATTGTGCTAATCATTTTATTTTATTTTTTAATGTCATAGAAATTATAAAAATTTAAATGTAAAATAGGCTTTAAGGCTTATAGGTAACACAAACTTTTAAATATGCTACAAGGTCAGATCAGTCTTTAAACAGGCTCAGACCAAATAAAAGAATATTTAATAGACCGTAGACCAGACTTAAGTTTGAAGAAAAATCATAGATCGGGCTCAAGTCAGTCAATACCTAGCCTAACCTATTCCCAGCCCTATTTGTGATTGATTAATTATGTAAAAAGTTTTACACCATAATTGCATCAAAATTATCCCTAAACTAAAAGGGAACTTGTATAATTTTTAAGGACTAATTAAAATTAGAGTGAGTTGTAATTAATTACCTGCAAATGAGGAAGGAACCACAACTACATGCATATCAATATTGTTGGGAGGTAATTGTAAACGAAGTGGGTATATTTTTGCATTCAATGGATTGCGGCAACATACAACAATATCATCAAGTCCTGTTTCTTCCTTTAACTTATCTTTTAAATCATCTACACAACTTCCTTTGAATGTAAAGAATTTTTCTTCACTTCCTTCATCAACATCTCCATTTTCATCACCCACATTATAAAATATAATCCTCCCTTCTTTCTTTGGTGACTCACTATGATCTTCTGAATCTCCACTCTGCATTTCAAAAAGAAAAATAGGTTAACATATAATTTAATCCATGCATGCATCCTTTGCTCTAAATATTCATATGAGCATTTCACATAGGGTTGTGTCTAAGAAATTTAAGGCTTAAGGTGCAATCCATAAGATTTATATAAAAAAATGTGTTATATTATATCAATCTTCTAGTTTATTTAACCTTAAAATTGTTTTTCTAAGTTTTATAATCAAACAATTCAATCTGGATGATAAAAATATTGATCTTAAATATGATTTAAGCAATTTTGAAAAACTTCTTTTGGCAACGGCGATTGTGATATGTTTTGTCAATAGTATTCTATACGAACAATACATATACAATTCAAAATTATTGACAATATATTTTCTCTAAAAGAAACACAAATCATTATTATGTAGGCAAACATAATGATATTATGTAGAAGCATACCTCATGTGGTATGGAAGACCTTAGATGAATTATGGCGAAGGGATTATCATCATTATCCGATGAAATAGGAGAAAGAGGAGGAGAAGGCGAACGAGAATGATCCGTTGAAGAGTCAATGGGAGGAGCCACCTCTTGAACAACGCTAGGTGCGGCATCTTGTATTTGCTTGGGTGGGTCCGGCCGAATTTGGACAAGATCAACATCCCATAGAATCCAATTTGCCGATTTCGTTCGATGTGGAATGTCATGTGTAATGGAATTTCTCCATGGTGGTAACCCTCCATTGGCTCGTAAATATTGACCATAACGAGTCCTGAGTCTGACTTGATCGCCTTCCCTTATAGGTTCCCATTCCAAAGATGAATTCAACCTTGTGGGAAGTGTTTGCACAACTTTTTTCCCCTTTGCACCTAACAAGAATGGCATATTAGAAGCTGTTAAGTATCTTCCATAAAAACTCTTCAATCTAATCAAGTTGGCTTGATCGACAATCTCAACCGTCCATTTAGCATTGTTGTAGCAACCAAGACGATCTTGGTGAACACCTTCAAGATCATCATCTGCCACTAAGTACTTATCATGATTGCTTCTCAAACGAACCACTTTAGCCCTTTGGAAGATTTCCATTCACCTAAATTGAATCAAAATGGAGATGAAGAAATGTGAATGATCAATGAGTTTCAAATGTTGATGAAGATATTGAGATGCACAAATTATTTGGAAATGTGGGGTTGAACATTGAGAATGTACATTTTGGCATGCATGATGCAAATTTAAGATAATGTTTGTTTTCATATATATATATATGCATGTTAATTACGAATGATAGAAGAAGCGTAAGCCCAAAATTAGAGTACCGGTTATAAAAATAGATGAAAGAGAAATGCTAAACAGCATTAGTAACTAATTTTTTGCTGATCAAAACTCTAGTACAATTTCTTAAACACGTATCACATGCCCACAAATCTCAAATTTTTGATACAGCTGTTGCATCGATCACAAAATAACAAAAACAACGGTGTTTCAAAAGACTTTACAACTGTACTTTTTTTAGTCATTCATTTCGTCAAATTTAAAGATCTGAATCTTCTAAAGTGAACGATTCACTTTAGAGTGAAAAATGAAAAATTTTAATTAGTGATTATCAAATTAAAGATAGATATTATAGATCTATATACCATAACAAAAAATTGAAAAAACGACGATTTTGTTAGTGCAACAATTTGTGCCCTGCTTCACAAGCAATCTATGAACACTGGAACTAAAAAAAACGATGGATGAATTTCTAAGAGAGAGTTAATGGTTATGAGTTATAACTGATTCATTGATTGATGAATGGTGGAGGTTACAATTTAGACTTCCTTGTTGGTTAAGTAACAAACTTAACCAACTAACAAGAAAAAAAAAATTTTTGAATTCCACAGAGTGCTTCAATGACAAAATTACATGAGGGCTCTTGTAGAACTTGAAATGGATAAGATATTAACATGTTTAGTTTGTTGATATATGACCTATGGTGGCCGAATATCATCAATGGTTGGTCAAAAGAGTTTTTTTTTCTTCCAATAGTCTAGGGTCTAGCTATTGGGTTAGACTCACACTATAAGTGTGAAGAAGTGGATGTTGGGTTAGACACACAAATTATAAATATGGAGAAGTGGGAAATTGGGGTTTAAACTAGACCTCTTTAATAATATCCCTGATAGTTATCAACTAATATACCTTTACCGAACTGGTCAACTGAGTTGTTATCAAGGCAAGAAAAACAAATAGAAAAAATAGTTCTATTCTTTATGTTTTATTTTAGGGACCGGTCAATGGACTTGTTATCGATAACAGGAGGATTATTTGAGAGTATAAATATATATTACGTACCACAATATAAGTCGTTTTGACCAAATTATGCAAAATTAATAAATGTTGTATGGAAAAGAAATATTATGGGTTAGTTTACAAAATTGTTCTTCATTAATAGTATAAGAAAAATAAATTGAAGAGGTAAAAGAAGAAAAAGTAATAAATAATTAAACGTATAAAAGGAAAAATAGCATTAAATGTTTCATTGGTAATGTAAGTGATTTAAAATTTGGTATAAATTTTTTTCTTAAAGTGACTTATAATTTGGTACGGAGATACTCCCTCCGTAACACTTTATAAGCAAAATTGACTTTTTAGGTTCATTGTAGATTTAATGTATTTAGTCTACATCTAAGATCAAATACATTAAATCTACAATGAATCTAAAAAGTCAATTTTGCTAATAAAGTATTACGGAGGATGTAGTAATTAGTAGCACTGTAGCAGGTTATATATTTGTCATGGGGTGTATTCTTATAGGTGTAATATGGATTTATAACGGGATTTTTTATGACCACTTTTAATGAATTATGTCCAACTTTCGAGCATGTGGTTTGGTGGGACTTCTACAATCCTTCTTAAAAGGTGGGTAGTCATTCTCTGCTATAATGTTGGGTTTGAACTTATCCTTTTGTTGTAAGAGTTAGAATATCTCTTGTACTTCATTTAATAAAATATTGTTGCTTATTAAAAAAATGGCAAGAAAAACAATGGGAAAGATAGTAATTATTTTTTGGGTTTAATTTTTTTTTAATAGACAAAATTGAAATATATATATATAGCACAAGGTATATATATTTATATTTTACTTCATTTAATAAAATAAAAAATTGAACAGGCAAAAACGGAAACTGGTAGACCCCTCAGCGTAAGGTGTGTCGGGAAGAACTACAGAAGTTTACAAGAGAATCCAAATAAAACATTAAAATAATACAATAATCGTCGATTCCCAAACAGAGCAAAGGGCTCGACCACCAACAATGGAAGTTATAAGTTAAAATAACATTTGTCGTCCTCAATCACCGATATGAAAACATCTTGACTTTGTCTAGAAGCTGATACACGAAGTTTTCTGAGTTTCTGAATACTCTAAGGTTTCTTTTACTCCATAAAGCCAATCACAAGAAGTCAAACAAATTGCAAAAAGGACAGGCGGGCATGGAGACCGCCGGCTGAATGAGTCAACTGAACAAAATGATCTGAGACGTTTTGTGCATCCGCTGTGGAAAAACCAATCCAAGTATGAACTAGTGACTAAAGAGAACCAAAGGTGTCACATGAAAGAAACAAGGGTGAGCAAACTCAGCACCACCACAACCTGTCACACAGAGGGCAAGATTTGGAGAGAGAGAGAGAGAGAGAGAGAGAGAGAGAGAGAGAGAGAGAGAGAGAGAGAATGCCTCGAGTAACCAAGTTAGTCTTCGTTGGCAACCTGTCATGCAAGAGACGCCATGCGAAAATAGACACCTTCAAGAAAACTTGTTTATGTCATAGTAGGTTCTTAGCCGCCCCTATAGTAACTGCACTCTGAGACGTCAGAATCTTGTAAGAATCACGAACAGAATAACCTGTAAGGATCTGGCCACCACTGCTATCTGTCTGGAGACTCAACCTACAAAGTCACAGGAAGAAGTAATGTCTGGCACTCCCCCAACATCTCCTCCTCCCACACCCACAACTGTCTCATTCACGCACGCCACTCCTCCAACCTCTCATCCTAAAGAATACATCTCTGTTATCGTGTTCAACTTGGTCGCCGCCAAATCGAAAGGCGTTCAAACCTCTCACACAAAGGGACGACACCCAACCAGGGATCGGACCAAAAACGAGTAGTTGTTTCATCCCCCACCCTCCGCGTCACACAATCCTCAAACCAACCATTCATAAGCCCTCCTACTCCATCCATGATCCTCACTATCTCCCTCCACCATGCTGACCCCATCCTCCCTCCCTTAATTACAATTTTGTTCTCCCTATTTTCAATTTAAATTGGTCTTCTATTTTAACTTCACCCAATTTGTGTCTATTTTCTATACTTTTTTTGGACTTTAAAATGGTGGTAAATATATATCATATTTAAATTTAAAAAATTTAGGGAATTGTATTGTAATTTCATATATTTTGATTATTCTACATCATCAAATTGTATAACACGCTATTTAAAATATGTTACATCACCATTTTTTAGACTAAAAGTAGAAGAGTTTAAAACTGAGTGAATTTAAAATAGATGAATCAACTCTATAAATAAATGAAAATAGGAGAACCAAAACATTAATTAATCGTATTTTTTTCACAATGAAGTCCGCAAAAAATTACTCAAAAGATATGTTTGGGTAGAAAAACTTTTTAATATGAGAACGTAAAATAATACTATAGAAAACAGGGACGAGAAAAAAGTAGGAGAGTGCTCACTTCCTTTGCATTAGAGTGAAGACACCTGAAAAAATTTGCAATCGTTTCCTTCCTTCATCTTAGTTTTGTACGTTTTTTACCTCTTCCCACCTCACCCATATTCAAGGTTTTAAAAAACGGTCGCGGTCGCGTTTCGGTTACATAACGATTTTCGCAATTTCGGTTGGTATAGGTGTTACGATGCTGATTTCGCGGTGTAAATTAATCACAATTTGTTCTTTAATATAAAAAACGGTAATAACGGTAATGGTATCAGCACCTGCCAAAACTGTTTTGTCGCGACCATTTTCACAGCCGCGGACTTTTATTTACAACCCTGCCGATATTCATATTTGCCTTGTCTTCTTCTAATTCCGCATCTTCAAACCAAAAGAGAGATTGCAATGCTGGTCCAACTTATACTCATGCTAGAGGACATTCAAAAGACAATGGTAATGTACCAAAAAAGACAATGCATTAGTAGCCCGTGCAAGCACATAATTATTACAATATTTTGTCTATTCATAAGAGATTACATAAAACAAGCAAATAGGTTTATAGTAGCAGCTTCATAATACTGTAAAAAAAGAAAGTAGTAGCTTCACAATGTCTATCACTTCATATATAGTCTAAATAGATCATGACATTAGTTAAAAACCTAATATAAAATAGTTACCTAGCTTCTTCTTTTTTGGTTAAAAAAGTTACCTTTCTTTTATTGATAGCAAATTTAGATGCGAATTAGTTGGAAATTTGTAGCTAATTCCATGATTGACCGGGTAAATCATATGGTATAAGTGATGATATAGATGATGGTAGAATTCACATTTGAACTCGTGTTCAGCAGGTACTCGCAAAAAACGTCCCATAATTGATAGGTAAAAACTCACATTATGGATACGAGTATAGGAGTTATGGCAAAAACGAGCGGGTATGGTGTCGGTATGAGTACCTTAATTAATACCCATTCAATCTCATATCCGCATAATATATATTTATATTTTTTAATTATATTTATTATATTAAAATATTTGTGTCAATTTTATAAAATAAATTTATTTATTTATAAAATAATGCAAAAACAATCTAAATATATTAACAAAGATATGAATTTTAGCATGATTAATAATAATTTTGTATTGTGTCAAAAAAAAAAAAATTGTATATAATTTTCATAAGTGAACATTAAAATCTTTAAAAGCTTTTTAATTCTATGAAATTGATATCATGTTTTTTAATTTATGGATTTATTTTTAGTAGAATTGCAGATAATGAGTGCATATATAGGTACTTAAATACCCCAAGGATACATGTATAAAGGTTGTTATCCACGCAGATATAAGGGCATGAGTATTTTTTTAATCCATGAATACAAGAATGGATACTATAATATTTGACACATACTCTATCCATTGTCATTCTTATATTTAAGTAGGTTGAAAGTTGAAACTATAGTACGAGAATGAGTATTTTTATAAATTATCCCCACTACTATCAACTAGTTTTTATAGAGACAACGAGAATTGAACACACACACTTATAAAATATGAACTAAGCCAATTCTTTATCAAGTCAATCAATATCGATTGACATTTATACTTTGTTATCTATGCTTGACACTCTTTGAATATTTTTTTAAAAAATTTCTATCTTTTTGGTCAAAATGAATTTAATTACTTTGTTAGTTTCCTCTCTAGCAAGTTTGTATTTTTATGTCCAAAAAAAAACATAGTACTTAAGGAAGCTGCCGAAATCTTTTGGCTTTTTGGATCATCTAAAGAAAAGCAACAAAGAGGTTAGATACTAGAAATTTCACGTAGTTTTCAGAAGTTTGGACTTAGCTTTGTGGTTACTCAGATTCTTGCTTTGATGATTTGGAATTCTGCAGGTATGTGGCTTCTATGAAAGATAGCATATGACCAAAAGTATAGGATACTGAGATAGCACGTACATAATTTGGACTGTTGGGCCTACAATGTCTTCCTTCAGAATTGTAATATCCAATAAAAATTACTCCAAATATTTTTAAATCAAAACTTATTTAAAGGAAAATATTTTTTTTACATATGTATCTAAATCGATTTTATATTGTAAATACTTATAAAGACATTTTAAGAAATAGCAATAGAGAGAATGACAAATCTAAATTGATATGAGTAAACCAAGTTTTTTGGGCTCAAGTGGCAAGGAGCTCTTTACAATGACGTATTAGGGGAATACCGGGTTCAATTATCAAGAGGAACAACGCTTGGTCAGTGTGCATGCCTCTACGCACGAGCCGGATTAGTCGTCCACTTTTGGTGGGTCGGAAACCGGTGCGAAAGAAGAAAAAAAAATTGATATGAGTAAAAGCTTGGGTGACTATTTTATATTAGGTTTTTTACTAATGTCATGATCTATTTAGACTATATGAAGTGATGGGCATTATGAAGCTGCACTATTTTTTTTATTTTTACAGTATTATGAAGCTGCTCCTATAAACCTATTTGCTTGTTTTATGTAATCTTTTATGAATAGACAAAATATTGTAATAATTGTGTGCTTGTACGGGTTACTAATGCATTGTCTTTTTAGTACATTACCATTATCTTTTGAATGTCCTCTAGCATATATTAATTATTCAAATATACCAAATGAGACCAACAACTAAAATACAAAAGATCCATTGTGTCATCACTCTCAATTTTTCCTATACTCATCGTCAGGAGATGAGGGATATTGAGCTTCTTTTTTCTTTTTTCTTTTTTTTTAATCACATTTTTCTCTCTTTTTGTCTAAATAAATAAGTGTTTTTTATATATATTTGATCTTTCTTTCATGTATATCTATGTTTTGTCATCTTGGCTTGCGGCTGATTGATTTTTGTGTCTTATTGCGAAGTCTGTTTGATTCAAATCGACAAATCAACTTTAATCTATTATAAATTTAATTGATGATTTAGGCGTTAACGATACAAATCCTTTTCCGCCAATATGTGAACATCTTGTAGGTTTAAAATTCTTGTTGGGTCCTTTTCCGCCAATATATTGCTTATATAATTGATTTATACAAAATAAGTACAGTAATAAAAATGTGAAAAGCAATACAAGAAAATAGTAATTGTTATTTTGTTATTACTTGCTATTATATGGAAAGTAACAAAAATTGATGTCTCCTAAAGGAAAATGCCAACCCCATGAGTGATTGATATCATAATCATAAATAAATAATATGGACCATTTTAGTCACACTCACAGTAAAGAACTTCCCACGCACCTTCCAAGAATTAGACAAAAGAATTTTATCCCTAGCCTAGGAACAACCTTAAATTTTACTCCTTCCTCAAACACTTCATATCCTATCCTATATATATAAATGGTCATTCCACATACACAACTTAATTTCCCATAACAAGTTCATTGTCCTCATCACTATAGAACAAGAGTGTTCAAAGCTGTTTTTATTTTCTCTTAGTGTAGTGTTGCATTGAGCTAATAATGGCATCAAGTTCCAAGAAGAATGGTGCATCGGTTGTTTTTGAAGACTACTTCCCTTCAATGATGGAGAAACTAGGAAGTGAAGGGTTTATGAAGGAATTGACAAATGGTTTTAATGTGTTGATGGATAGAGAGAAGAAAGTGATAACATTTGAGAGCTTGAAGAAGAACTCTGCGTTGCTTGGGTTGGAAGGTATGAGTAATGAAGAGATTATATGCATGCTTAGAGTAGGTGATCTTGATGGAGATGGAGCTCTTGATGAGATGGAGTTTTGCACCCTCATGTTTAGGTTGAGTCCTGCTTTGATGAATGACTCTAAGCAACTTTTGGAAGAAGCTATTTTCACTGGCATTTGACTTCTTCTCCTTTTGTTAATGTCCTCTTAATTAGCCTCTAAGTTCCCTCTCTTGTTTTTCTAAGGTGCTTCCTTTTTGGTGTGTGTGTGTGTGTGTGTGTGTGTGTGTCTCTAATTCAACGATGGACTCTTCTTTTTGTTAGTTTTCGATGTGTTGATGAGTAGATGCTAATTATTAGGCATCATCATCAAAACATATGAAAAAATGTTTAGATTTCTAGTATTAAAGATTTCATTTTGATCCCTCCTGTTACAAATGTTGCACCATTTTAGTCGATTCCATCAAATTTCTCACTTGACATTGTTAACAGAATTGTATGCTTTATAATATTGTACTATGTAGCATTTGTTTGCTTAATGAATTTAAAAAGTAAAAATTTGCTTATATATAAAAAGACCGAAAGAGAGGGCCAAAGTCTGATTTGTTCAAAACTTGGCTCTTTGGTTTCAATTAAGTTCAACTTAAAAAATCACCAGAGTCACAGAGAAAAGATCTTAAAGTTCAAAGACCATTTATAGAATACTTATATTTCCTCCGTTTCAATATGAAGCCGTTTTAGAAAATCTGCATTTATGTCGTAATTCAGGAGGAGATATACTACTCTGCATTCACTAGAAATTCAGGAAGAAATATTCTACTCTGTATTCACTTAAAATTCAGTGACTAGTAGTAGTATATCCCAGCCACAACTCTGCATTGTTGTAACAAATGATACACATGTGCATCACTCTACACGAGCTACTAGGAGTGCCATGCCATCACAGAACTCACTAAACTCCCAGCGAACAGAGATATTACGAAGAATGAAATTATGACCAACAAATGATGAAACAAACATAAAATGAAGGTGAGTTTTGATTATTAATGCACTAATGTTGGCATGCTTTGTTGATCAAACTTTCAAAATATGTATAACATTCTAGACATATTTGACCATTCAACAAGACACAAGAGTACATATGCCCTTCTTAACAACCAAGCTCGGTGTGGAGTTGTTTGCGGCTCACAATGCCGAGAAAGTAACAAATAAAATGTCTTTCCAATAGGCCATCCTCACTTTGGATAGAGGATATCATAATGACCAGGACGATATAGTAATGTAATGAAGGGATTGTTCTTTTCAGAGCTACCTCTAGCACTTGGGAGATCACCAGCAGCTGGAATGAAATCATGATGATTTACACTGACACCACCAGTATCACATGAGCTACGGTCAAGGTACACAACACGGATTGGAATGCCCAATGCATCTGAAATCGCAGTAATGTGAACATGGTCGCTCTCTTCACCCATTGGTTCAACAGCTGATTTGCAAAACTAAACCACAACAACATGAAAGAGATGAGGAATAATATATTAAAATCGGATGATTAAAACCATAAACTGGCTTTCTACAATAAAACTAATGGCTCTACTGTTTCTTTCTTGTCAGATCCTATCTTTACAAGCAACTTATGGAGGGATGAAAAAAATTCTAAGCATTGAAACCAACCTGCTCGACTGTTGTATTGGATAAGCCCATTATGAATGGTTCAAAAAATTCTGAGCGCTTTTGTATTTCAGCAGACGTAACAAATCTGAAGAACATAACAACTGAAGAAAACATTTTGTCAAGATAAGTGGAAGGAATGAGATCAGGACGTGGGACGGGTCTAAGTCACTCACCATAATCAGATACTGACTGATCTCGGCTTCTAAGCACAAGCTCTTCATGACTGTGATGATGTAATATATTCAAATATAGCAATTAGGACACGATAAAAGCAAATTCTGATCATTAAATATTCCGAGAATATATCATGCTTCCAGTTCAGAATTGTGAATGCAAATTCATGGTGAAGGAAACAGTTAACACCTTATGGAAGTCTCTTTCCCTTGAATAACATCTTCCAGCTGCTCAAGGAATAACTGAAATATTTTTACAGTGAGATAATAAAAGGTAAGTTTATAACCTTAGATGAGGAAAACAATTGTATGTAAGCTTATTATCCTCTGGACGTATCTCTACAGATTTAAAATTAGTATATCTGCCTGGGAAGAACTATATGCTAGAAAATTTTCCAAATTCTCTCTTCACTAGAAAACTTTCTACAGAATTCAGATTGACTGCAGCCTTTAATTTTGCTATTGTATGACTTCCCAACTGTTTTGAAAAATCAAGAGTTTTTATTTCCACTACTGATCAGTTTTCCTTGGATAGCTTCCGCTGCAAAACATGCCCCATAGCTCAGATCTGCCGATTTCTAATGTACAGCACTTCAATAGCTCTCCATATTGTAACATTAAGAGGCCTAAATTTTGTTGCTACTGTAATTATTGGCTTTCTATATGACATCACAATAACCCCGCGTAAAAGTGGGCATCCTCTATTATCATATGAAAGAGAGAGAAGGATATAAAGAAAAAGTAACATGACATCAAAGAAGATAATAAGCCATTGCATGATAACTAAGACAATTTATTTCATTTTTTAACCTGCGCAGATGGAAGATCTATTCAAATACTTCCTATAGTTCAAGACTTATTAGACAGAAGGTCTATTCAAATACTTCCTATAGTTCAAGACTTATTAGACAGAAGGCATATGCAAAGTCATAGTAGCTAGCTACTTTCTACTAGCCCAAAGGTTAGCAGATTTTACTAAGTGTACCCAGGAGACTATATACCAATGTTTTGAGCACTTTTCATTAAGTTTAGTGGATATATTCATTTTAGGTAGTATTCTTCGAGATATTTATAAAACAATAAGCAAAAATGTAACTCCAGAAACACATGGAACGAATAATACAGTTGATAAGTTACCATAAAAAAATCTTCAAAAGTCAATTCTGGATAACCCAAGGTCTGAAGTGCATTTCTACTTCTCTCAACATTGGCTTTGATACGATCAATTTCTGCACTGTCTTGAGCTTCCAAAACATGCTCCTAGAGAAAGAAACAGAGAGAGTTAATTTATTGACTGGATTATTGGAAATTTGTAATGTTTTATTCAACACTCCCTAGACCTAAGCCAGAATATCCATTCAATGTTAAACTAGAGGATGCTTCTAAACAATAAAACATACAAGATATGAAAACATAAAGCCTCGAAAGAAGCAGTTTCCATCACCCCGAGTACGCCGAATGGCAGCATATTGCTGATCAAGCACCTGCATAAAAAGGGAATAAAAGATTCAAGAAACACGAAAAGATGCAAGGATACGATACAACATAACACAAAAACAAAATAAAGATAAAAAATAAAAAAAAGTTGATCGATCAATCAAACCTTGATTTTCTCCAGTAAGATAGGACTGCCTGATTGATATTCAGCAGCCAAACTAGATAGCGGTTCCTGCCAAATTCCCAAATGAAATTTTTAGAATTGAGTTTTGGACCTAACTCAACCCTACAAAATCGGCTTGTAAGGTGAAGACTGCCTCTACTTTAGAAGCACGTATTCAGGCCTTCTTGCAAACGATGTGGGACTTCTTAACAGAAATCTTTATCCTTTAAACCATTACTAAAATACTAAAATAAAATCATATTCCATCCCCTCCATCATAGGAGAAACTCTTACATGGGCACAAACTCAACATTATTAAGAGAAAAATTTAAAGATAAATTATTAAGTCACATCAACTATCATTAATCAATCCTTTTATATTTAATTTTTTAAAAAGTATGTATATGTGCCTAAAAGACAAATGTTGAGTTTGTGCCTATGATAGAATTTCTCCCATCATAGATTAAAACAGATAACAACAATAAACCACCTAAAGTAATGTCATTTTATTTTACAATAAATCAATTAGCACTATGTGTGAACAACAAATCAATCAATTAACCCTTGATGACTAGATAATCAAAAAAACAAATTTCAATGAATTATGCAGTTAGCTTTACCTTATCACCAACAAATGGAAATTTCTTGGCTTCATCATCCTGAATAGAAAATTGCTGCTGCATTACATCATCATCCTCAAAATTGCCCCAACAAGATTCAGGACCAGCCTCATACTCAACTTCCCCATCATCCAAAACTGGTTCTTTATTCCGCATTTTTTTTCCTCTTAAACCAATTCAAATTTCAATCTTTTTTAGAACAATCAAGAATCTATTCAAGAACTAAACAACCCTGTCAAAGATAATAATCAGTGAATTTTGATTTTGGTTGACCAAATCATAAAATTGCGTTGAAATTACGGTATGAAAAAAATATGAAATTCGCATGGTTTTGAATCTTGAAGAGATGAAAATTGTTGATTATAGAATCGATGATTTGGATTGAGAAAGAAAAAGAAGAAGTTTACCTTGGGATTGAAATGAGAGTGAGTGAGGTGGAAGAGCGGCAACACAAATCCCTAAATTCTCGAAATTCTTTAATCAAAGGAAAGAGTTGCTAAACGCAACGGTGTCAGCGTTTTATACTACATGGCCCAAAGGTTAATATAAAAGAGTACCAGTATACTGTGTGTAACTTTGGAGTTAGATTTTGAGTTTTATCTACGTGAATTATCACTCTCAACCGTCCAATTTAGATCAATGGTAGAGATTGTTTTATATGATCTAAATTATTTGATTTTAAATTATTTGATTGTTTATCTACGTGAATTATCACTCTCAACCGTCAAGAAGACCCTCTTTCACCATTTTCTTTTCCTCAATGTTGAGGCTTTATTTGATGGCTCAAAGTCTAGTTCATGTTGTAAAGGTATGTAAAGATGTCTCTCTTATTACTCGTTTTTTTTTTTTTTTTACAAAAGTTTTCTATGGTTTCATGCCTTTAACATGGAATTGCAAAATAAAGAATAGGATCTTGCTAACGAGTGTTTCCGGAGCACTCTTTAAGCATTTTATTTAAAGCAGTTTTTTATCTAAAATATGAACGTTGTAATTTTTAATGCGTTGACTTTACGCATTCCCATAAAAATTTTATAAAAAACTTACTATTTAAAGCCTTAAAGAGTGCCCCAATGACACTTGTTAGCATTTGCCTCGAGAATATTATAATGAAATGCTTCATGATACTCCACTCTATAATTTGCAAACATACAATTTTTATTTTTTTTTTAAACTAAAGGTATCCTCTACGCGCAACTGCGGAGTCTAATCCCTTCGAGATAACTGAGATTCATTTAAGAGGTTGACATCTTCCAACAAATATTTTTTTTATACGCATCGATTGGGAATCAAACTCAAAACTGAATGGTTAAGAGACCCAAGTATCTACCACTTGTGTGTTGGTTGCAAAAATACAATTATACAACTTCTATTTATGCAAAAACACCCCTCATGCATGAGATAGTTGAGCATATATATTTCCATTTTTTTATTAGAATTACTCTTATATGTGTAAAATATTTGGACTTACCCTCTATGTTTGTATATTTCTTCTTTCTTCTTATCATAAAATATTTGGCCTTACCCTCTATGTTTGTATATTTCTTCTTATCATAAGAGAGCAAGTCTACGCACATATTTGACCCTTTCAAAATTGGGATAAGGAGTTACCGAAAAACTTAATGCATCCTTTAGATGTTAAATTAATTAATCATGTATATTAATTGGGTACATAAGAAATGGAGAAAAAACAATAAAAAATGCTTAATAATAGTTATGTAAATCCTTCTTTAAAAAAATAGTTATGTAAATCAAATCAAGTAAATTTAAGCGATGATTTATCTTTCCACCTTCTAAATTTCTTTTTACATACAGAAGAATTTTAAAAAACATTTTCGTTAATTTTTCTAAGGAAAATATTTTGCCAAAAAAAAATTTTAATAAACGTTTCTCAAAAATTTATGAGCGAGAAAAAAAAATTGAAGAGTAAAAAGAGAAATTTTCAACTTAAGTGTGTGCACATGCATGAGGTCCATGGGAATAAGGACTTGAAAACTTTCTTTGACTATAATTGGGAATGATTAGGTTAAAAGTTTTTTTTTTACTTTCATCACCAGTTTAATTTGGTTCTGGAGTCAATTCTAACATCAAGTGATTCCAACTCAGTTTCTTTAACTATAAGGCTTATCGAGTGTTACACACTAATTGGTGGTTTTTTATGTTATGTTTAAATTGCATAATGAAGGCCATCTTAATGAAGAACAAACAATGTGAGAATATGGTTAGAAAATACAGAGAAGGAATAGTCCGCCTTTATTGAAAGTAGATGTCCTGATGATAATGTTTTGACTTCGAAAGATTCTTATATTTAAGAAAATGTGTAGTAGTATATAAATTTGTATGTTTAAAATAAGGTACAATTGTATAAAAAAAGAGGTATAACTTATTATAAAAAAAATGTATGATTTTCCTCATATCTTGATAATTTGAAAGTATTTAGCTAATAACTAATAAAAATAAGTTAATTTGCATGTGATATATACAACTAATATTTAACATACATATGGTTTATTTTCGATAGTTGTGAAATAAATACACTAAAGTCATCAAAGATATGAAGATAGTGTAGAAAAAAAATCTTAAAATAGAGTTGTTTTTGGTAGCGACATTTTTTTGAGTTTATATTACTATTTATTTACGAGCTTAGATATTTTTTATTGTTGGTTAAAGTAATATTCGAACTTATAACTTATAACATATCATATTTTTACTATCATTATCTTAATTGAAGAAAAAAAATATTAATTTTCTTTTACAAAGAAAAATTATTAATTAAAAACATCTTTTTATATCTTTTGTATTTATCACTTAATTCATCGACTAATATTATCAAATTATGAAGCACAAACACAGACACGGACACCGAATACGACAGAGACACTAACACCTTAACACCAACACAAACACATCTAATCCGAAAAGTGCTTGTGCTTCATATAGATCAAACACGTCAAATTTCATCCTATAAACTTATCTACAACTATAAATCATCAACTAATTTATTTACTTGAAACTCATTCATTATCATAGAGAGTATTGACTACTATTTACCAAGCAAAGTCTTAATATAGTATATGTTTGAAGGTTAAATTGCACTTTTGGCCCCCAAAGTTTTCTAATTATATGATTTTGACCCCCTAGTTTTAAACGTGTGATTTTGCCCCTTTGCCCTCTTTTGCATTTCATGGTCACTCTTGATTATTTTGACCAAAAAATTGCTGACAGGATATTGTTTTACACATGGTTTGATTCTATTGGATACATCTATTTCCAATTTAAAATATACTACTAAGTTAATACATTCTCAAGTTTTGAATATAAATAACAAGACAAATGCATTTGATTCAAATTTGGATCAAATATATTTGATACGCCATGTTGCTGATTTTTTTTTTTTAAACAGAGATAGTTTAGTTAAGAAGGTAAAGACATCCCAACTAGGTTGGCACCCCTCTACAATCTTAACAAGTAAGCTAACTCCAACTCATATATAAATAAAAAACATAGAATAGTACAAACTTGGGGGGACTAGACTGAAGGTTGAAAAACACACAAGAAGGGGGGGTTGAATTGTGTTAAGACTTTTTCTAAGTTAAAACAAATTGCAGCGGATAAGGTATAACACACAATATATGAGGATAGGGTTAGAGAGAGATGCTCAGAATTTTTATACTGGTTCCTCCCACTAACAGGAGTAGTCCAGTCCTCTTGTCCTTCACAAGAGATTTCACTATAATCACTCAGATTACAAATGCTTAAGCACTAAGCAAGAGACTTCAAACTGCTCAAGCACAAAGCAAGAGACTTCCAATGCTCAAGCACAAATGCAAGAGACTTCAAACAAGTTTAATGTTAATAAAGATATGAGATTAACACTTGATATACAATCAGAGGTGTTTACAAAATACAACGCAGTTACAAGACTAACTTAGAAAATTATCACAAAGTTTCTAAGTGTTTGATAGCTTCAGAATTTGACAGAGTTTCAGCACGTTCAGAAGCTTAAGTCTCGATAATCATTTCTTCACAAATCTTCTTCCTTTTATAGATGATAAAATGACGTTGAAGATTATAGTCGTTTGAAGAATTGAGACGCTCCTTTGTATTGATCAGTGAGCTTATTAGCTGTTCTGATTTGCAGTAGCTTAGGAGCTTAACGTTTACTACAAAATGAGAGATTCCTTTTGGCTTTTGATATTTGAACCTTGGTGAAAGCCAAATAAGGAAATAATCGTTTCTGAAGCCTGACTTGAAAAGGACCTTTCCATGGTCAAACCTTTTCATTCTTGGTTTCTGCGTTTGGACTTAGTCAAGCACAGTCTTCAATAAAATTGTACTCTCAAATGTAGCTTAACACTTATCTCTGATGAGCCTTCAGATTTTGATAGGCTCAGAATTACTTGCTTCAGATCTGGTGAGCTCAGATGTTGTTTGCTCAGAAGTAATTCCATCTGAAATTCTAATGTGCTTTTGTACGCAAATTTTAACTTTTAATCCTGCACACTAAATTAAATTATTAGTACTCCAATTTAACTTTAAATACATTGTTATCATCAAAATCAATTAAGGAGATACAAAATCATAATTTTGTTCCAACAATCTCCCCCTTTTTGATGATGACAACTATATGTATTTAAAATGAATTGTTGTTGTTTTTATTTAACATCTTGACTTCAGGTTCTGAGGTTTGCAAGCTCCCCCTGAGTCTGATAAGCTTCAGAAGTTTATCAATGATAAATATAAAACAGTCTAAGAGTAATATTTAATGTCAAATATAATTTCATATATTCTACCTTCAGAATTAGAGGTTTGCAAGCTCTATTTCTTCAGATTGACAAATATAAGATATGGTTTGCAAGCGTATCTTATATTATATGAATTTATGTTGGACAAAATTTATTACTCCCCCTCATTAAAAGTTTAAAAGACTTTAATATAACTTAACAAGAGTAGAGTTCAGAAAATGTGATCTTTAGAGCTTCAGAAATAATTTCACTGCCATAGGAAATGAAATAATATTTTCTCCCCCTTTGTCATTATCAAAAACGGGTCAGTCAAAGCACAAGTTACAGGGTAGTAAATGCACACAGCAAACAACCACCAGCAGTAAATGCATTCAACGGTAAAAGGTTGAAAACGCTTGGTACGAGGTGAAAAACATGCTATAAAAGAGAGACCTTTAGAGAGGTAAAACCATCAGTTTTTCAGAGAAAACAAGCAAAAGAATTCAAACATAACATTCAAAACATAACCAAGATAAAATAGTTCAGAAAAGAAAATAAAACAAGTGCCTAAGAGAGATCCTAAGGTTTAAGGGTCAGAAGGGTAATAAGGGTCTTCAGATCATTAGCCATTTCATTCTGCTTAGCCTCAATGCGCTCAAATTTTTCATTCTGCTGAGCGGCAAGCTGATCAATCTTAGCATCCAGTGCAGCTTGCTTCTGCTTCTGAGCCTCAAGCTCCTTCTGAATGACAGAGAGTTCTGAAGAGGAGCCAACGTGATCCATCACTGACTTACTCACATATAAATCACCAGGGTCCAAAGAAAACTTCAGAGCAGTGGAGATGGAACTTTGCATTGATAGTGAGAAATGAGTGTTGAGGTAGTCTTCTTGCCAATGACGCACTGCCTTCTCAGAAATCTTCAAATACCCTTCCTTGAGCTTGTCCAACCATTCCTTCAGAGCTTGCTGATAGTCTATCATCTCATTCAGATCTCCATCAACTAGATGATAGAAATCGTTCAGAACTTCCTCTCTTAGTTCAGCCCAAGCCATGATATAAGCTCTTGGATTCATCAGTGAACGCCTAACATCATGAAGTGCCTTTGCTTTCCTGTAAATTTTGTTAGTAATGCGTACAAACATGTCATTGGATACAAGAGGAGGTGGTGGTCTAGGCAAGTGTTCACAAGAGGATTCTGAAGTAAAGGAGTCTTCAGAATCTGAGTCAGAGTCAGGAATGGTAATGACTTTTCTGGGTGGTCTAAAAGATTTAGGGGGTTCAGTGTTAAGTACCATGGTGAAACAGGGAAATGTTTTAGAATGAAGACGAGTTTCTTCAAGATCTGAATCAGTTCCAGGAGAAGGTGGAGTGGTTTGAATGGATGAGGGGTTTGGTTCAGAAGTGGTTGGCTTAGGAGATGAAGTCTGAAGGGGTTCAGTTTGTGATTCAGTAAGGACTTCAGAAGTTTGAACATTGGAGGGTTCAGGTTGGTCTACTTCCATTGCTGTTGGGGCAGACTCAGAATCTTTAATAGGAGATTTTTGAGGGGATTTAGAAGATTCAGGAATGGTTTGAGAAATGACTGCAGGGGCAGAGATGAAAGTGGAATGAATGGGTGAGTGCTGAGGTGATGAAGATGTGAATACAAGATCACCATGAAGATGTGAATCCACAGCTCTTTCAATTTCAGAGAATGTGGGGGATTCAGCAACATTGTGGAATGCTGGAAAGATTTGGCTACTACCAGGTAGCATCATATTGATGGGTTGAGATTCATCAACAGATGGGTGATTAATGGTAGGGTTTGTGGAAAGATGAGGTGAAGATTGAGTGGGATTAGTTTGAGGTGGAGGTTGTTCAGATATGGTTTCAGTGAATTGAGGAGGAGGTTGAGTTTGTTCAGATATGGGGTTGACATTTTGTACAGCATCAATAACAGTATTTACAGAAGTTGAAGGAATACCTGAAGTAGATTTCTGAGCAGGTTTCCTGGTTCTGATAGTGCGGCTCAGAGGCATATCATCTTCAGTATCTGAATCACTATCAACATGTGCCACAAAAGGCTCTTCAGTGCTCTGAGATACCCGTTCAGAGTTGGCGACAGCTTCAGAGACTTTCTTAGTCTTTACCTTCTTTTCCTTCTTAACCCTTTTCTTCTCTGGGGCTTCAGCACCCTCAGAATCCTTCTTCTTTGTAGTCCTCTTTCTTTTCTTGACCACATAGTCATCCTCAGGTTCAGATTGTAGATCAGCAAGGGTAAGATAAACACCTTCTTCCCTTCTAGCAGCAATGTAATGAACAATAACATCCATTGGCTCATTCTTATAGACAGGGTGAACATCATCTCTGAGGGATGTTACCCTTCTCTTGGTAGGAGATTGAGGATACTTCAGATTATCCTTAGAGATCTTGTGCACATTGCACATATTTTCAGCAGAAAGGAAGGGAGTCCTTAACTCAACAGTGGTATCCTCAGCTCCAACTTCCCTCAACTTATCCACCAAACGCCATTGGTAAAAGAGCTCGGAGAGCAATCTTGGATAAGCAACCCAGTGCTTAGACTTCTCTGTAGTGTTTCTGACATAGGTACAGAGATAGTGGAAGAGATAGGCTGGCAAATTTAACTTAGTACCTTTTACTAAGAAGAGAAGCAAGTGCCTTTGGTCCCACGAAATTTGATCAGTGCCACCAACCCTTGGAATGATGGTAGAGAGAAGAATCTTGTGCAGAAGCTTTACAATTTTAAACAGCCCAGAAGTTCTTCCCATATGAGTGGGATCCTCATATAAAGTTTCTTTAATCTCAGCTCTATGCTTGGTGAGAGGTGGAGGTTTGTCAGTATCAACTTGAAAGAATCCTTCATTAGGAATCTGAAGGAGTTCAGCAAAGTGTTTCTTGGTGATTGACACAGGTACACCAAGAATGGTTGAACGAATTTCTGGACCAATGAAAGGTTTCAGACCTAATTCCTCACAAGACTTGTTCTTGTTGACTTCTGGGTTCTTGGCAATGGCCCTTTCCAATTCCCCTTTTGCCTTTTCCTTAGTGAACACTTCCGCGCCAACCCAAAATTCCTTGACCAAATTAGGATAAACGACACCGTTCAGCATATTAAAGTAGTTCATCCAACCTTGATTCTCAAAGTAACTTCTTAATTCCAAATCGTTTATCCGAAACGATTCAAAGTCGATTGGACTTTCTGCAACAAGCTCTAGTTGCTCAAAACGAACAGAAGAAGGTTCAGGATTTCTGGAAACATCTTCTTGAGTTTCAATAGGTTTGGGAATGGTAGGAGCAGTAGATGAAGAGGCCATTGATGTTGAAGATTGAGGAAGAGAGGAAGAATATTTTGAGAGAGAGATGAAAAAGTTGGAAGAGGAAGTTGAAAACGTGAGAAGTGATAGTGACTAGTGTGTGATTAAGTGATTATAGTGGAAGTTTCAAAATATTGGGGGAAACAAGATAGTGACGTAATGGGGGCGTGACAGTTACTTTTAATAAAATCATCATTAGCTCTCCTCCATTACCCAGCGGTTACTAGACATGATGGGAAGTTACACAGATAAGTAGTGTTTTCAGAAGCCAGCTGTCAGTTAGAGAAACTGAGTGGTCAACTAACACTTAGAGTAGGTATCTGAGTCACAAGAAATCATATTTAATAATAAATAATTCTGATTGCTTCAGATGAGAGAGTGCTTCAGAACCTATATAATAGTTTCTGAGCCGTCCAAACTTCTGAGGCCCTTCAGAACCAATTTATTCATTCAGAGTTAACAGCATTCAGAGATATCATTCAGAAATAAAAACCATGTTCATATTTTTCTTGATAAAATCGAAACGATCAATAGCAAGAGGTTTGGTAAAGATATCAGCCCATTGATGCTCAGTATCAATGAATTGAATCTCAATTACTCCCTTCTGAACATAGTCTCTAATGAAGTGATGTTTGATCTCAATGTGTTTAGCTCTTGAATGCAAAATAGGATTCTTAGACAAACAGATAGCAGCAGTATTATCACAGAGAAGTGGTATACTACTTATCCTTATCTGATAGTCCTCCAACTGATGTTTCATCCAGAGCAATTGAGTGCAACACTTAGCAGCTGAGATGTACTCTGCTTCTGCTGTAGATAGAGCAATAGTTGCTTGTCTCTTACTAGCCCATGATATAAGGTTTTCACCTAGAAATTGACAGTTTCCACTAGTGGACTTCCTTTCAATTTTATCACCAGCATAGTCAGCATCACAGAATCCAATAAGCTGATAATCTAAGGATTTCTTATAAAGTAATCCAAGATTAGTGGTTCCTTTCAGATATCTAAAGATTCTCTTAACAGCAGTTAGATGAGACTCTCTAGGATCTGATTGAAATCTAGCACACAAGCATACACTGAACAAGATATCTGGTCTAGATGCAGTGAGATAAAGGAGGGAACCAATCATACCTCTATATAATTTCTGATTTACTTTGCCTTCAGAAGACAGCTAGAGGGATGCATAGGAGTTGACATTGGTTTACAATCTTCAAGACCAAATTTCTTCAGTAAATCCTTTGTGTATTTGGTTTGATGCACATATACTCCTTCTTTTCTTTGATTGATTTGAATTCCCAAGAAGAATGTTAGTTCTCCCATCATACTCATTTCAAATTCATCCTGCATAAGCTTAGAGAAATTCTTGCAAAGAGAAGCATTAGTTGAACCAAAGATAATATCATCAACATAAATCTGAACAATTAAAATATCAGTTTTTAAGGTTTTTCTAAAGAGAGTGTTATCAACATGTCCTTTTTCAAAACCATTTTCTAGAAGAAATATACTTAACCTTTCATACCAAGCTCTTGGAGCTTGTTTCAAACCATACAGAGATTTCTTCAATTTGTAAACGTGATCAGGACACTTTATATCTTCAAAGCCAGGAGGTTGTTTAACATAGACTTCTTCAGAAATTACTCCATTCAGAAATGCACTCTTAACATCCATTTGAAATAGAGTGATGTCATGATTAACTGCATAGGACAAGAGAAGTCTAATTGCCTCAAGTCTTGCTACTGGTGCAAAGGTTTCAGTGAAATTTATGCCTTCTTGCTGACTATAACCTTGTGCAACCAGTCTAGCTTTGTTTCTGACAACTTCTCCCTTTTCATTTGACTTGTTTCTGAATACCCATTTTGTTCCAATAATGTTCTTGTGTTTGGGTTTTGGTACCAGATCCCAAACATCATTTCTTTCAAATTGATTGAGTTCTTCTTGCATTGCAATGATCCACCCATCATCTGAGAGTGCTTCTTCTATGTTTGTGGGTTCAATTAATGAAATTAACCTTACTAAGGATTCATCCTCTTTGAAAGCAGATCTGGTCTTTCTAGGGCTATCCTTGTTACCAACAATTAGCTCTTCAGGATGAGATGATCTATACTTGAATTTACTTTTAGGTGGAGCACGTATCTGAGAGGGTTCAGGTTCTGAAGGGTCTTCAGATTCAAGACCTTCAGAAATATCTTCATTCTGAGTCTCAGATGGATATACAACAATGGAGAGATCTTCACATTCAGAATTTGAGGATACTTGAAATTCTGCAAAATTCTCAGCTTGCTCTGACATATTATTGTCAGGCTCTTTATCATCAAATCTAACATGTATAGATTCTTCAACTGTGTGAGTTTCATAATTATACAATATGTATGCTTTTGAGCGTTCAGAGTAACCTATAAAGGTACCCTTATAAGCTCTAGCATCAAATTTCTTTCGATAGACCTTGTTGTCTAGAATATAACATGTACATCCAAACTGATGAAAATAAGAAATATTGGGTTTTCTTCCTTTGAACAGTTCATAAGCAGTTTTGTTCAGAATAGGTCTGATGAAGATTCTATTCTGAACATAGCAAGCAGTATTCACTGCTTCTGCCCACAAATACTTAGCTAGGTTAGACTCAAGCATCATGGTACGAGCCATTTCTTGCAAAGATCTATTCTTTCTTTCTACAACACCATTCTGCTGTGGTGTTCTAGGAGAAGAGAATTCATGGATTACTCCATGCTCTGAGCAGAAAGATTCGAAAGAATCATTTTCGAACTCTCCCCCATGGTCGCTTCTAACCTTCAGAATCCGAAGATCCTTTTCACTTTGTATTTGCGTGCAGAAGTCACTGAACACCACAAATGCTTCACTCTTAGAACGAAGGAATTTCACCCAAGTCCATCTACTGAAATCATCAATAATAACTAATCCATATTTCTTACCATTGATAGAGGCTGTCGAAACAGGACCAAACAAATCAATGTGAAGCAATTCTAAGGGTCTGGAAGTAGAGACAATGTTTTTAGACTTGAAGGAAGTCTTAGCAAATTTTCCTTTTTGACATGTGCCACAAAGTGCATCTGAGTGATAATCAATGTCAGGCAATCCACTAACAAGCTTTTGTTTGCTAAGCTTAGAGATCAACCTCCAGTTAGCATGACCAAGACGCTTGTGCCATAACCATTTCTCATCACTCAGAGACAAAAGACATATAATATTTTGGTCAACCAAATCAGAAAATTTTACTTTATAAACATTGCCAACTCTCATTCCCTTGAATACTACAGATTTTTCAGAGTCTTTTGATACAGTACATGATTCCTTATTAAATGTAACAACACACCCATTGTCACAAAATTGACTAATGCTCAATAGATTGTGTTTAAGTCCATCAACTAACCAAACATCTTTAATGGAAAGAGAGGAATTACCAACTGTACCTGTACCAATGATCTTCCCTTTTTGTTTTCCTCCAAATCCCACAGAGCCTCCCTCTTTCAGAGTTAGGGTTTGGAACATATGCTTTTCTCCCGTCATATGTCGTGAGCAACCACTGTCCAGGTACCAGGGCTGTTGTTTTACCTTTCCTTGTATGAGCATCTGAAGCAAACACTATTTCAGATTTTGGTACCCACATTCTGATGGGTCCTTTAGAGTTAGTCTTCTGAATAGTATTCCTTCTTTGTTTTCTATGATCAACACAAGATCTAGAATTAATTAAGCTTTGACATGAATGTTTAGGCTTAATTTGATTCTTGGATTTTGATCTGGAGTATATCACAGTTCCAAAGGTCAAGCAAGGATCTGAAGTAACTTTGCCTTGATTTCTCAGAGGTTCAGATGACTTCTGAGCCTTAACTTGAGAACTTTTGGGCTCAGAAATTTTTGGTTCAGAAGAACTTGGAACTTCTGAGTCTTTAAGTTCAGGTTCAGAACCTCCCTTAGAGTTGGATGCCTTCAGATCGTGTGTACCACTTTTAACAAAGGTAGAGAATAATTCAGGTGGAGTATCATCCTCACTATATGATTTCAGAGGCTTATCCCAGTTCTTAAACCGAGAATAACCAATGTCTTCACCATAGTTACGAGTCATATGATAAATCATGGAAGCCATTTTACTCCTATTGAAGGTACAACGAATAAATTCATGGAGAGCATCTTCATGATCATCATTGAGCTTGTCTGCCAAGACATAGTTAGATTCAACATGACAAATACGAATGTTTAAAGATTCATTTTCTTCATAAAGAATCTTGGCATCCTTTTTCAATGATTCATGAACATTCTTCAGAATTTTGTGTTGACCTACCATTCGAGTGTAATGTTTCACAGCAATCTTAAGAGAATCAATTAGTTCAGATTTAGTCATGTTAGAATATACCTCATTCTCATCATCTGAGTCATCTTCAGAATCTCTATCAGAGTTGTTACCTTCAGAAGTTCTTGCCATTAAAGCCAGCTTGCCTTCTTCATCATCTTCTCCTTCAGAGTCATTCTCAATGGTTTCCCAAGTGGCTAACAAACTCTTCCTTACCTTTTCCTTGTACTTTTCTTTCCCAAAGCTCTTATTCTTTCCTTTGTCCTTGGATGACATTTCTGGGCAATCAGCAATGAAGTGTCCAGATTTCTTGCAATTATAGCACTTATTAAGCTCTTCCTTTTTGTCCTTTGAGAAATAACCTCTTGAGTTGTTTCCTTTGTTTGGAAACCTTTTGTACTTCTTGTTCCATTTCTGAAATCTTCTAACCATTACAGCCATTTCTTCATTCTCAGAATTTTCATCCATCATATCATCAGAAGTTTCTTCCTCTTGTTCAGAAACTTTGATCTTTGCAGCTTTTGAAGAAGTTTGAACAGAGCTTAGAGCCAAGGACTTCATCTTCTTGACAGGTTCATCTGACATAAGCTCTAGCTCATGACTTCTGAGTGAGCTTATTAAATCTTCAAGAGACACATTGTCCAGATCCTTGGATTCCTTAAAAGCTGTAACTTTTGGTCTCCACTTGGAAGGTAGACTCCTCAGAATTTTCTTGACATGATCAGAGGAAGTGTAGCTTTTCTTCAGAACTTGAAGACCAGAGACAAGGGTTTGAAACCTTGAATACATGGTTTCAATATCTTCATCTTCCTTCATTCTGAACAGCTCATATTGATGAACTAATAAGTTTGCCTTAGCTTCTTTGACTTGCTTATTTCCTTCATAGGTGGAATATAGAGAATCCCAGATAGTTTTGGCACATGACTTGTTGGATATTTTTAAATACTCAGCATGAAATATAGCACCAATAAGCATATTTTTAACAGTATGATGCTTCTTATACTGTTTCTTTGTTTCAGCATCAAAGAACTTTCTGTAGGTATTTCTTACAATACCTTCATCATCCATGTGTTCAAAATGTATACCATCTTCAATGATATCCCATCCCATAACTCATCATCAGTCCCAATGATGTAACTATACATCTTGGTTTTCAAGAAAGGAAAAGTAGTAGGATCACTGTTAAAGTAAGGTGGTTTGTCTCTGTGATTATCATTGTTCATCTCCCTTTCATAGTTGTGAGGAGGTGGAACAGCAGAGTGATCTGGGCCAGAAGCAGAAGGAGAGGTAACATCAGACATGTTTTTCAACTAAGTACCCCTAGATCTTTTACTGTTTCACTGTTAAGTGAAAAGCAACAGACCGGAGCTCTGATGCCAATTGAAGGTTGAAAAACACACAAGAAGGGGGGGTTGAATTGTGTTAAGACTTTTTCTAAGTTAAAACAAATCGCAGCGGATAAGGTATAACACACACAATATATGAGGATAGGGTTAGAGAGAGATGCTCAGAATTTTTATACTGGTTCCTCCCACTAACAGGAGTAGTCCAGTCCTCTTGTCCTTCACAAGAGATTTCACTATAATCACTCAGATTACAAATGCTTAAGCACTAAGCAAGAGACTTCAAACTGCTCAAGCACAAAGCAAGAGACTTCCAATGCTCAAGCACAAATGCAAGAGACTTCAAACAAGTTTAATGTTAATAAAGATATGAGATTAACACTTGATATACAATCAGAGGTGTTTACAAAATACAACGCAGTTACAAGACTAACTTAGAAAATTATCACAAAGTTTCTAAGTGTTTGATAGCTTCAGAATTTGACAGAGTTTCAGCACGTTCAGAAGCTTAAGTCTCGATAATCATTTCTTCACAAATCTTCTTCCTTTTATAGATGATAAAATGAACGTTGAAGATTATAGTCGTTTGAAGAATTGAGACGCTGTCGCGCCGCGAAAAAACGCCCGAGCGTTGGAACACTCGGTAATGACACAGAGTCGCCACCGAACTTTATTTATTCCCGAGGGAAAAGGAAAATATCGATAAAACCTTAAAAAGAAAGAAAAAACGGTCATCGCAACCAAATTTCGAGTTCGGGAGTCGATTATGCAAGGGGAAGGTACCAGCACCCCTCACATCCGTTGTACTCAACGGGAACCTTCTTGTTATTTTAGGGTTTAAAAATTGTTCTTTAATTGTTTGCATTAATTTCTATTAATTATTAAATATTTACAAAGAGGAAAAAATTAGTTTTTTATTATTGTGCTTGACGGTTGTTGGATCCCGCTCCTACGTATTCCCAAGTGCAATGGGAAATTCAAAGCTTACGTAGTTCTTTGGGTAAAAAATAATTGTGTGTTGGTTGATTTTAATGAACGATATTTTAAATCGCATTCTAGTGGTTAAACGTATGCTGCTCGCGCGTGGGAGACTTAAGCGTTGTTTGTATCACGTTAAAAAGATTAAAATACGTTCGTTTACGAAAAGAGTTGTTTTTGGTTTTTTCTTTTTTGAATGCGCTAAGGCAAAAAATTAATTTGATGTGTTGAGTTTATTTATTATTTTTTATGTTTTTTTTTAAAATGTTTTTAGTGTGAAAGACAAATAGTCGATAGACAAAAGCGCACGCTAAGTCTCGACTATTCGAGAGACGAACGAATGTACATTCGCCGGTCCCCTCTTTAATCCACGATTTTTTAGAAAAAAAAAGTGATTTAGATGATTTAAATAAAAGGAAGATTTAAACGAAATAAAATTCATATTTTTGCATTTTTTGAGAATATTGTATTGTTTTTGGTATTTAGTTTTTTTTAAAAGAAAAGACAAAATTTAAATATATTCAAAAGTTATAAAAACATTTATTAAAAGAGAGTTTGAAAATTTCGACAAGAGTCGAGGTTTATTAACAAGAAAAGATTTTTAAGACAAAGTTTTAGTAAGTTTTTTACGATAACAACAACACGGGGTTAAATAAGCTAAATCACATATTTATTTATTTTTATTTTTTTTTTTGCATATTTGCATGTTTTACGACATAAAATTAAAGGAAAGACATATAACATATTTTTTGCTTTTACATTTTTTACGACACGCAAACAACTAAATATTACCTAAATAAATAAAACTAACATCACATACATTTAACATATACAAACATATTATATGAAAATAATGAACAAATAAAACAAAACACAAATATCGACTAAAACGAACGTCTAAAAAATACGAAAGAAAAAAAAGATAAACTGAAAACGCTCACAGGGGGTGCAAACAGCACCCACAGGGGTGTTGAAAGCACCCTGGGCTCTCACAAAACAAACTGGGCGCAGGAGGTCCAAACAGAGGGGAGAGTGGGCCGGTTCGGACGAACCAGGCCGGTTCAGCCAAACCAAAATGAACCGGACTCTATAAATATGTTTTTTCCGGTTTTTTCTTTCATTCATCACCTTTCTTTCTCACTCTATACCCACCCTCTTAACAAAACATGCTCTCCCTTCTCTCTAGGTTTCCGGTGAGACAAGAACGCCGGCGCGGTGGCCGGCCAGGCCAGACGACGGCGGCCGCCGCGCCGGAGTTGAAAAAAGTTTTCAAAATCAAATTTTTTTTATACTTTCCCACTCGTTTTTCTCTTCTAAACACGATTCTAAACTCCAAATTTCAAAAAGGTTAGTTTTTTTGGCCTAGATCGGGGTCTAAAGGTGAGAAATTTTTACCTCTTCTTTCTTTCTTTCTCTCCGTCTCTCTGCTCTTCTCCTTCCCTTCTCTCTGACTTTTATCCTCTTTCTTTTTCGTTTTCTGTTGTTTCGGTTTCTTTCTTCTTTCTTTTTTCGTTTTTTTTTTATTTCGGGTGTGGTTGAGTTTTTGTTTTGGAACTAAGATGTGGATTTTGGGGCTGTGATATTGATGTTCTAATGATTCTGTAATATTATGTTATTTGAGTTTGAGAATTGATTTGAGGAAATTTTCTGAGATTGAGGTTTTGTGGTGTTTTTGGTTTGTTGAGGGTGGCAAGGTTTTGTTTGAAATTAATGGGTTTATGAATGATGATGAGTGTTTGTTGATTCTGTGATGGTAAAATCGTGTGAGAGCTTTTGTTCTCAGGGAAAGAAAAATGATTTATGGCTCTTGGGTTCTCTGATGATTTTTCTGTGTTCTGATCTATGCTTCTTATTCACCTCTCCTTCCCCTTAATTTGTCCCACTGCATTCAATGCAGCAGTGGAGGCTATGGGGAGAAAACAAATTACTCTGATCCATGTTGGTGATCTGTTCTATGTTGTTGATTCAGACAGAAAAATGAAAATAAACTCTTCCCAGGAGGGGGGACGCCTCTGCAGCATTGAGAATTGGACTTGGACGCATTTTTTGACAGATAAAAAAAAATAGAAAAAGGACAAAAGCACAAAAATAATAATAATAATAATAATAATAATAAAACGAAAATAATAATAATAATAATGAAAAATAGTAAAATAAAAATAATAATAATAAAAATACGAAAATAATCAATAATAATAAGAATAAAAAAAAAACGAAAATAATAATAATAACTAAAAAAACTAAAATAATAATAATAATAAAAAAACAAACTAAATGAGGTATTTTAAAATACCTCTCTGCCGAAATTTCGATCGAAACCTAAACAAATGAGGTATTTTAAAATACCTCTATCGAAATTTCGTTCGAAAATTCAACTATATAAAAAAAGAACTCCTACTTGACTTTTCGCTCGGGAAAACGAACCGAATTAAAAATAACTAAAATAACTTAATTGAACAAAAATGCGACGAGAAAAATGGACAAAATTTGGGGTATGACAGCTGCCCCTATTTAAATATCTTTAATCAAAAAGGACGAGTGAAATTGGTACTCGTGTTTTGATGAAAGATAGTTAAATACCAAAAGATCCAAAATTTTGTCCGATTGGACAAAGAAAGTTGTAGACAAAAAGATCGTTATCTTGCATGGTGCTTGGACTGAAAACATAAAAATTGTCGCAGGCATAAGGCCGGACATGTGCTAAAAATAAAATTGTCGCAGGGATAAGACCTGACGACTGTCACAGGCATAAGGCCGGACATAAACTGAAATGTAAAATTGTCGTAGGGACTATCACAGGGAAAGACCTAGACATAGACAGAAAATAAAATTGTCGTAGGAATAAGGCCTGACGACTGTCACAGGGATAAGGCCTGGACACAAACAGAAAATAAAATTGTCGTAGGGATAAGGCCTGACGACTGTCACAGGGATAAGGCCTGGACACAGACAGAAAATAAAATTGTCGCAGGGATAAGGCCTGACGACTGTCACAGGGATAAGGCCTGGACACAGACAGAAAATAAAATTGTCGCAGGGATAAGGCCTGACGACTGTCACAGGGATAAGGCCTGGACACAGACAGAAAATAAAATTGTCGCAGGGATAAGGCCTGGCGACTGTCACAGGGATAAGGCCTGGACAGAAAATAAAATTGTCGTAGGGATAAGGCCTGACGACTGTCACAGGGATAAGGCCTGGACACAGACAGAAAATAAAATTGTCGCAGGGATAAGGTCTGGCGACTGTCACAGGGATAAGGCCTGGACACAGACAGAAAATAAAATTGTCGCAGGGATAAGGCCTGGCGACTGTCACAGGGATAAGGCCTGGACACAGACAGAAAATTAAATTGTCGTAGGGATAAGGCCTGACGACTGTCACAGGGATAAGGCCTGGACACAGACAGAAAATAAAATTGTCGCAGGGATAAGGCCTGGCGACTGTCACAGGGATAAGGCCTGGACACTGTTTAGAGATGGTTTTACCCGCTTTGGAGCTATGGGAGGTTGACACCCTTTTGCATGCCATAATGCATGTTATATGCTTATGCTCTCGTTTTATGCATGATTTTTTTTTTTTTTTTATTTTTTTTTTTTTTTAAATGCATATTGTGATTGGATGTGTATGTTACATGTAATGCATGAGATGACATGTTGATTGAAACTTTTCCTTTTCTTTTTTTTCTTTTTTTTTTTTGAGTTGGCCAAGCAAGAGTTTGCCCATCGTGGATAGAGCCCTCGTTATTTTCTTGATATTAGAACCCTTGATGATTTTCTGTCTAAATCTTTGAGGTGCTGGAGATGCCCCAACTATGCTATAGATTCTAGCAGTTTGTTGCTTCTATTGCAGCATGTGACTTTTGTATTGAGCGGACAATGATGCTTGATGATGAGTCCGGACTTTGATCGACGGATGCAAACCCGAAAGCCAAGGATGAACCTTAGTTACTTAAAAGTAAAAAAATTTGTTTTCTTGAAGTCCCTTTTGCTTGAAAAATTTGACATTTTAATGCGATATCAAAAATAAATTAGCATTTTATGAACATGCAAAGACATAAGAGTAGAAGAAAATGAGCTCAAATGAATTTTATTGATCGCTGACCCATGAATGGGTGAGAGTACATAAGGATGTAATTCCTATAAGAGGAGATTACTTGTCAAAGATAAAATGGCAACAAGTGAATGGAAACATGACACGTGCTATTTTCCCCACGACTCATGAATTTACAAAACTTTGCCTCCGGAGTTGATGATTAGACTGATCCTCCTTTCTTGAGCCTTCGTCACGGAGCCGACGCTTTACGGTCATTTGTTCCTCCCTTTCGGAGCAAACGCTGTTTTTTTATTTTTTTTTATTTTTATTTTTTTAAATCCCTAACTTTTGTATGGACCGCCCTTTTCGGGTTTTCAGTCCACCGGGTTATACTTCCTTTTTTGATGCCCCTAATTTTTGCCTGGACCGCCCTTTCGGGTTTTCAGTCCACCGGGACGCTCTCTATTGCTTAAGTCGCCTTTTCAGGTTTTCAACTTAGCGAGCTCTCTTTTTTTTTTTATTTTTTTTTTATGCATAATATTTCTTGACTGCGTCAGCGTTTACTGAAAGTGGGAGGTCTTCTCCGTCCATGGTGGTAAGGATTAATGCTCCGCCTGAGAAAGATTTTTTTACCACATAGGGCCCTTCGTAGTTAGGTGTCCACTTTCCCCGTGGGTCTTTGTGTATAGGCAATATTTTCCTTAACACTAAATCCCCTTCTCGGAACTCTCGAGGACGAACCTTCTTGTCGAAAGCCTTTTTGAGCCTCTTTTGATACAACTGGCCATGGCATAATGCTGTTAGGCGCTTTTCTTCAATGAGGTTTAATTGATCAAACCTTGTTTGTACCCATTCAGCTTCTTCTAACTTGGTTTCCATCAAGACTCTCAATGACGGGATTTCCACTTCAACCGGAAGTACTGCCTCCATGCCATATACCAAGGAAAAGGGAGTTGCCCCAGTAGAAGTGCGGACAGTTGTTCTATAGCCGTGCAAGGCGAAAGGAAGCATCTCATGCCAATCCTTATAAGTCTTTACCATCTTTTGAATGATTTTCTTGATGTTTTTGTTGGCTGCTTCTACGGCGCCGTTCATCTTTGGTCGGTATGGTGATGAATTGTGGTGTTCAATCTTGAAGTCTTCACACAATTCTTTCATCGTCTTATTGTTCAAATTTGACCCATTATCCGTGATAATCTTGTTGGGAATACCGTAACGGCAGATTATCTCTTTCTCGATGAAACGGGCCACCACTTGTTTGGTCACATTGGCGTAAGAGGCAGCTTCAACCCACTTGGTGAAATAATCGATAGCCACTAGGATAAACCGATGTCCGTTAGAGGCTTTTGGCTCGATCATTCCAATCATGTCTATTCCCCACATTGAGAATGGCCATGGGGCTGTCAGAACATTCAGAGGGGTTGGTGGCACATGCACTTTGTCAGCATAGATTTGGCATTTGTGACATTTCTTGACATATTGAAAACAGTCAGCCTCCATTGTCAACCAGTAATAACCTGCCCTTAGAATCTTCTTTGCCATTGCATGCCCATTGGCATGGGTTCCAAAGGATCCTTCATGTATTTCAGTGATGAGAAGGTCCGCTTCTCGCTTGTCCACACACCGGAGCAAGACCATATCATGGTTTCTTTTATAGAGCACATCCCCATTCAAGAAGAATTGTGATGCCAATCTTCTTAAAGTTTTCTTGTCAATGGACGAGGCATTTTCAGGATACTCTTGCTTTGCGAGATATAACTTGATGTCATGGAACCAAGGCTTGTTGTCGTGTTCCTCTTCAATTACTGCACTCACAGTCGGCTCATCTTTTCGATTCACAATTATCAGTGGTGTTTCATTGTCGAATTTCACTTTGTACATTGATGATAGTGTAGCCAATGCGTCTGCAACTTGATTCTCTTCTCTTGGGAAATGATGAAAAGTAATCTCGTCAAAGTGCTTTATCAACTTCATGACATGGGCTCGATATGGGATCAACTTGGGATGTCGTGTTTCCCATTCTCCTTTCACTTGATAGATGACCAATGCCGAATCTCCGTACACTTCCAAGATTTTGATTCTCATGTCAATTGCTGCTTCAAGACCCATGATGCACGCTTCATATTCTGCCACATTATTCGTACAATCAAAGCACAACCTTGCAGTGAAAGGAGTGTATCCATTTCTTGGAGATATCAAAACAGCTCCAATCCCGTGCCCCATGGAATTTGAGGCTCCATCAAAGGCGAGTTTCCATCTTGCACCTGGTTCGGGTCCTTCGTCGTCCCCTATAGGTTCTTTGTAACTCAGGGCCATGATGTCTTCATCTGGGAAGTCAAACTGAATGGGTTGATATTCTTCCAATGGTTGGAGAGCAAGATGTTCAGACAACACACTTCCTTTGATTGCCTTTTGAGTGACATATTGGATGTCGTATTCGGATAACAACATTTGCCATCGTGCAATTTTCCCTGTGAGTGCAGGCTTCTCAAATATGTACTTAATGGGATCCATCTTTGATATCAGCATAGTAGTATGAGTTAACATGTACTGTCTTAGACGTCGAGTAGCCCATGCTAATGCACAACAAGTTTTCTCGAGTGCTGTGTATCTCGATTCACATTCGGTGAATTTCTTGCTCAGGAAGTAGATGGCATGCTCTTTTCTTCCTGTTTCATCATGCTGCCCCAACACGCAACCCATTGATCCTTCTAGCACGGTAAGATACATAAGGAGAGGCCTTCCTGGAACTGGAGGTGTCAAGATTGGTGGTTTTTGCAAATACTCCTTGATCTTGTCAAATGCTTTTTGGCAATCTTCATTCCATTCGTTGGCTTGATCTTTCCTTAGCAATTTGAAGATAGGCTCACAAGTGGCAGTGAGATGTGAGATGAAGCGAGCAATGTAATTCAACCTTCCCAAGAATCCACGTACCTCCTTCTCAGTCCTGGGTACTGGCATATTTTGTATGGCCTTGACCTTATCAGGATCTACCTCAATTCCTCTTTGGCTGACAATGAACCCTAATAACTTTCCTGATCTGACGCCGAAAGTGCACTTGTTAGGATTCAGGCGCAACTTGAATTTTCTCAGACGGACGAACAACTTTTGTAAATGGACCAAATGATCTTCTTCCCCTTGAGATTTGGCAATCATATCATCCACATAGACTTCTATCTCCTTATGGATCATATCATGAAAGAGAGTAACCATGGCTCTTTGGTATGTTGCCCCGGCATTTTTCAATCCGAAAGGCATTACCTTATAACAAAATGTGCCCCAAGGAGTAATGAAGGTGGTTTTCTCCATGTCTTCCGGAGCCATCTTGATTTGATTATATCCTGAGAAGCCATCCATGAAGGAGAATACTGAGAATTGAGCTGTATTGTCCACCAAGACATCAATGTGAGGTAATGGGAAATCATCTTTTGGGCTTGCCCTATTCAAGTCTCGATAATCCACACACATCCGAACCTTTCCATCTTTCTTTGGGACTGGTACGATGTTGGCCACCCATTCTGGGTACTTGGAAACTTCTAAGAACCCCGCGTCAAATTGCTTCTTGACTTCCTCTCTGATCTTAAGAGCCATGTCGGGTCTTGTTCTTCTCAACTTTTGCTTCACTGGTGGGCACTCGGGTCGAAGTGGTAGCCTATGCACGACTATGTCGGTGTCCAATCCCGGCATATCTTGATAAGACCAAGCAAACACATCCACGTACTCTTGCAACAGGTTGATCAAGCTTCTTTTCACATCATTTTGCAAAGAGGCCCCTATCTTGATCTCCTTTTTCTCCTCGTCGGACCCTAAGTTGATCACTTCCACAGGCTCTTGGTGCGCTTGAATTTCTTTCTCTTCTTGTTCTAAGAGACGAGCTAGCCCTTCGGGGAGCTCACAGTCGTCTTCATCGCCTTCTTCAGCTTGGTTGATTGGAAATTCAAAGTCGATAGGGATTTTAGTTGTGTCAGTTTCAACAAGTTTATTGGTGGATCTGCATGAGGATGATTTTTATTTTAGAATTATTGAAAGAGAAATGGAGGTGATTTAAAAACTGTAAAATAAATTTTGAAAAGTTGCCATTTTTAGAATAAACAGGAGCAGAAGAAAATAGACTTTGATGAACATAAAATGCATTTTCATTGATTGATAAGATTTAAAACATAGGGGTGCCCTACAAAAGATATCCATTTGCCTTGGGCAGAGCAAAGGATTTTATTTTTTTTTTCAAGAAAAACAAAGCAAATTACTTAAAGATAATTTCAGGAATCTCCCAAGCCTTCCAGTTGCACAGGACATCATCCGGATCACATTGATACACCAAGTCAGGTACACCTTCTTCTTCATCTTCTAGATTTGCCACATGCCCCTCGTAGCTAAAGCCCGCACTACGAAATATCCCTTGGATGGTACCCATGCTTCTCGGAGCAAATCTCAGCATATCCTTTGTAGTAGGTTGGTATCCCAATCCAAAGCGGTCTTTCTTCTCTTGAACCTTTGGTACTTCGCCCCAACCTGGTGGAATTCCTTCTTCTAATGCCTCCTTCACAGCTCTCCATGAGGTTAAAGTTAAACCTTTTTTCTTCTTAGGCTCACGCCTAGACTTCATAGTGGTAACACTTGCCACTTCTAGTGCTTGAAAAGGGACTTCAATAGCTTCCTCGCCCGCCTCTATGTATTGGAAAGAGGAGAGATGACTCACCATCATATCTTCTTGTCCTGACACGACAATCATCTTATCACCGGTTATGAACTTAAGCTTTTGATGCAAGGTGGAAGTGACTGCCCCAGCAGCGTGAATCCATGGCCTTCCAAGTAGACAACTGTAAGCAGGGTTAATGTCCATGACTTGGAATGTAATAGTGAACATTTGCGGACCAATTAGAATCGGCAAATCCACTTCTCCCATGACTGTTCTCTTGGATCCATCGAACGCCTTCACAATTAGTGCACTTTGTCTCAAAAGCGCTCCTTCAATTGCAAGCTTATCCAGCGTTATCTTTGGCATGACATTCAAAGAGGATCCAGTATCTACCAACACTTTGGACAAGATGTTGTTTGAGCATTTGACTGATATGTGCAGTGCTTTGTTGTGGTCTTTCCCTTCAGAAGGAAGCTCATCTTCATTGAATCCCAAGTATCGGCTTGTAGTGATATTAGCAACCACCCCATCAAACTGATCAACCGTGATGTCTTTGGTCACATGGGCCTCGTTGAGGATTTTGAGCAATGCCTCCCTATGAGCCTCGGAGCTCAATAATAGTGACAGAATGGAGATTTTTGAGGGTGTTTGCCCCAACTGATCAATGATCTTGTAATCACTTTTTCGGATGATTCTCAAAAATTCCTCGGCCTCTTCTTGTGGTAATGTTTTCCTTGGTGGCTCAGTTCCTACTGCCACTCCTTCAACAGCTTTTCCTTTATCGGACCCTACAGGTGCATTTGCAGAGTCTTTGTTTGGTGAATTTGGAGAGTAAATCCTCCCACTCCTTGTCATTCCTCCTATTCCGGCAATGTTATCAATGATAGGTTCTATACCGGTGATAAGTTCCCTTCCAACAGACACAGTAGGTTGGTAATTCCATGGCACTTCTTTGGTACTCTTGAAAGAGAAAGGTGCAGGCACATGAAACACCATAGGGTCTATTTTTTGTGCAGGAATTTGGATTTCAACTCTTTGGTAAGGGATCTCAAAAGGTGCAAGACCTTGTGATTCCACAACAGCAATACTTGTTTCCTTCCTTGAGTACCCAATTTGAATCAAGCCTTGATCCATTAGCTTTTGGAGGGTCTCTTTTAAACCTCGACAATTATCAGGATTTGTCGAACAAGCTTTGCAACTGGAGTGTAATTCTTCAAATTGTTCAAAGCCAATCAATCTCTCCCTCATTACCGACAAAGGGGTTCCTATCTTGGATACTTCCTTCAAAATCTTCACATCTTCCATCTCCTCAATAACATTTACTGAGGAACTTGCATGACCTGGCAAAGGATTGGTCTTCACATTCGGACCCTCTTCCTTGAAGGATATCATCTTGCGATCAATCAAATCTTGTACCTTGAACTTGAAAGCTTTACAATTTTCGATGTTATGCCCGGGTGACCCAGCGTGGTAATCACATCGAGCATTGCTATCGAAACTAGGTGGATATGGAGGCACCATTGGTGGGAGAGATTTTTGCTCTACCATGCCCTTTTGAAGTAGGTATGGAAAAATTTGCCCATATGACATTGGTATGGGATCGAAACGCACCACTTTCCTTTCAAAGTTTCCTCGAGGCCTATGTTGATTCCACTGTGGATATGGGTTTGGCTGAGGCTGACCTTGCGGAGGCATCATCAATGGTTGTTGAGGTGGGCGCATTGGATAGGCTGGCTGTTGATACTGCCCTTGAGTCGCAGCTGCCACATAAGGATAGTGATAATATGGCACTTGCATAGGAGGCCCTCTTGAGGGTCCAACTGAAACAGCGTTGGTCTCACCTTCTTTCTTTTTCGGGGGACCACCAAAGAATTTCTTAACCCCGACTTGAGCACTAGTAGCACCTTGAATCTTTCCACTTTTGATACCCTCCTCTATGCGCTCCCCTATGATGACAAGATCAGAAAAATTTGGAGAAACACTCCCAAGCATCTTTTCATAATACGGCCCTTGCAACGTACTCATGAAGGTAGTAGTCAGTTCTTTTTCTTTCAAAGGTGGTTGTACTCTAGCGGCTACCTCTCTCCATTTTTGCGCATATTCCTTGAATGATTCTCCACTCTTTTGTGTCATTGCTTGTAATTGCATACGAGTGGGAGCCTCCCCTATGTTATACTTGTATTGAGTCAGAAAGGCTTCCATCAGACCTTTCCAAGTTTGGATTTGTGCTCTCTCCAATTGCATATACCAATCTAGAGAGGCTCCACTCAGACTGTCTTGGAACACGTGCATCATCAGCTTTTCGTCGGTCACATGTGCAGACATTTTGGTACAGAACCGCTTTAGGTGAATTTTTGGGCATTGGAGGCCTTTGTATTTTTCAAAATCAGGTGTTTTGAATTTTGGTGGTATAACCACGTCGGGAACTAGGCACATATCTAAGGTATCTAGCCCAAGAGTACTGAAACCTTCAATGGCTTTCAACCTTTCCTCCAAAGCCTTGTACTTTTTCGTCGCCTCTTCATCATCATGATCGACTGCAGAAGTTGCTTGCTCGGGCGTAAAGGCAAACGGCATAGTACCCTTTGCTGCATTGCATGGTGTTGCATTCTCATTTTGAGGATTTGAAGCTTCTTGTGGAGCGGAATTTCCATTCACAACCGGTATTGTAAAGGTTACCCCCGGAGGTTGAGTAACACCAACGCCTTCCATGGGAGGAGTATAGTTAGGAGGAAGACCAAACATTGGGACAAAACCAGGTGGGTACCTTGGAGTAGTCTCCTCACTTATGACCGTTGGCTGAGGATTGTTCTCCGTATTAGTTAAATTTTGGATAGCTTCCGTGAGTATAGCAACTTGTTCCTTGATGGCATCAACATCCTCTTTTTGTGCAAACTGACTTGTTGGCGCTGACTCCATGATTCTTCTTCGGTTAGCTCTTGTCCCGTGTGAATGCCGATAGGCAGACTCTTGGGCCAACTGTTTTTTGGGTTTCCTTGCAATGATGGAAATTCCTGAAGTTTGGAGGAAAATGAAATGAGTTTTTTTTTTTTTTTTTAAATTTTTTTTGAAAAAGATGAAATGCATGTTGTGTTTTTTCATGTAATGCATGCATGTATGTTATGCAAAAAGAATCTTTATTTTATTTGGAGGAAATTTCAAAGTTTCGCAATTTTATTGTAAGCATCTAGAATTATGAGAACGAACAAAGTAGAACCAGAACATTGATTTCATTTCATTCAAAAGAGAGAATACATCATTTCATTCATAATAGGGCCTATTACATAATTTTCCAAAATGAGGCCTAATACAACAAAGTTTGAAAAGAAACTAAGACAATCCTAGAGCTTTGCTTTGCGAGCCAAAGCCAAACATAAATTGAACTCTCTCAACATAACCCCACATGATTCAACAAAATCAAACACAAAGGTAGGAGTGTTGTTGGGGCTCATCACAGAATATGCCTTCTTGTGCATGCTAGGGATGCCTCGAACCACATTGTTCGCAAAACCCGCTAGGTTGGAGAACTCTTCTTTCCATTTTAAGACATCTTGGTATTGCTCTCTAATAATAGCTTGATATCGACTTGAGCGTTCACTTAAATTCTGAAGTTGTGCTTCCATTCGCCTAATTTGGCTTTCTCTGACTTCTAGCTCTTGCTTTTGCCGTTCTTCACGACCCTTGAGATTCTTCATATCTCCGAGCAGATTATTCCAATTAGTGGAGAGATTGTGGAGCTTTCTATCAGACTCTTCTCGGAGTTGGCATTCATTGGTCACACAGACTTGTGATTCTTGAAGTAATTTAGTGAGATCCAAGATTCGAGCCTCAAACCCTTCCTTCATTTCTTTTTTCTCTTTCAAGGTACGGTTCCATAAGTCCTTCCATTCCTTGATCTCTTTCCAAGCTTGGTCTAATCGGTGGTTACGTTCACGAATCCCATCCGTGACCCCTTCCAAGCATTCGTCCACTCGCTCCTTTTTGGCCCTTTCCTCTTCGACCAATGCCTCGCTCATTTCAAGTTGTCTTTTCTTCTCCTCATAGTTGAACTTGAACTTGTTACGTTCATATGAGGTTTGATGAAGCTTTTGTTGCAAACTCTCATTTTCCTTTTGAAGATGCTCAATGGTGGCCTTAAGCTCATCAACTTCTTCGACAGAGGTAGGTATTGCCTCAAGTGGGCTAGGTTGAGATGGAAGGATGAGGACAAAAGGAAGCCCAATCACTTTGACACGCTCTTTGATCCAATGAGAGTATGGTTCTTCGATGGGAAGGCTTCTCTTTCTTAGCTCGTTCCCCTTGCGATGCACTTGAGCCCAAGATCGGATGACCCTTTGGAGCATGTTTTGGAAGTTCGCATCAGTACCATGAAGTACAAATTCTTGCAATACCCCCTCATTTGGTTTGCGGGCCATAGGATACCCGAGTTGCCTTAGAGCTAGCATAGGATTGTAGTTTATACAACCCTTGGACCCTATGAGAGGTACATTGGGGAAGTCCCCACAACTGACGATCACTTCGCCTTCACTGATTTTCCTAGAGTACCACAAAATGGAGCGCTCGGTGAGAGATGTCAAAGCTTGTGACCATTCTTGACTCTTCATAGCTTTGATAGTGTAGATATCCTTGGAGATTTGAGAAGCAAACCAAGCATACAACAAAGGAATGCAACATAGCATCAATCCCCCCTTCTTCTCATACCGCATGTGGAGGGTATAGTATGTATCAGCCAAAAGGGCGGACACAAGATCTTCTTTGCGAACTCCAACTCCCCAAAATACACTGATAGCTGCGGTATCTATGAAGTTCTTTTGGCTAGGAAAAAGAACTAACCCAAAGATGAGTAAGGCCAAAACCTCCCCTAAAGCTCCCCAATCACGGACTTTCGCGAACTCTTTTGCCTTCTTTTCAAGGTACTCTCTTTTAAAACCATGGGCTTCTCTCTCGATTTTGTAGTGAAGGTTCAAGTCGGAAGCTGGTATTTTCAATACTGAAGCTAGGTCTTCAAACCTTGGAACTACACCAAGACCCTTGTAGGGAACCATCTTATCCCTTGGAGAATCCAAAATTCGCCCGAATTCCTCTAAAGTAGGTGCTAACTGAAAGTCTTGGAAAGTAAAACATCTCAAAGGAGGGTCGTAGAATTGAGCTAAAGCAGTGACGACCTCTATTTGTACCGGAATGTTCAAGAGATCTAGGATTTTCCCATACTTGGAGGTGAGATGAGCTCGAGCCAAGTTGCTTAGTTGGCTATTGAGGGTCTTCAAAGTGTTTATCTCGGGTAACTGAGCCTTAATCTGAAGCGTGCTCTTTTTTGTCGAACTCATTTTTCAAGATGCTTAAATAATACTTTTTTTTGAAACTTCCTGAAAATGTGAAAAAATGCCAAATGAATTTTAATGAAAAAGAAAGAAAATATGTATGGCATGCAAAAGGAATTGGGATGGGTAACAGGATAATTCTAATTTTTTCCCACCCCTCACAAGGATAATTCTAAGTTTTTTTTTGTTTTTGGTGACCACCAAGATAGTATACCCCACTTGGAATTTTCCCATAAAATTGGACCGGCCAATTCATGGAAAATTTCCGGGGCTTCCCCTAGGCGGACTTTATCGGGTTCTACACAAGGTCCCTAGAGTATTTGATCAACATTCAAAATTTCGTCAAGAGGATGGGCTAGCCAATTCGAGACGAAACTTTGAATGGATCTACTCTAGGCGGAGCTTTCATATATCACCGAATGAGAAGTGCATCCCATGGGCCCATACTACTAGCTCCTAACTTAACTTAGTTTTTCTCAAGCCCGGGTGTAGAGCTTCTCTCAAGAAAATATCCCAACCACAATTTATATACATATATCAAATTAATAAGCATGGTATAAATGCAAAAATAAACATATATACATATATAAAAACAAATAATAAAAAAAATGTAATGCAAACAAACAAACAAGCAAATGACCCTAAAAGAGAATAGGCTTGACTCTCTAAAAGGTCCCCAGCAGAGTTGCCAGCTGTCGCGCCGCGAAAAAACGCCCGAGCGTTGGAACACTCGGTAATGACACAGAGTCGCCACCGAACTTTATTTATTCCCGAGGGAAAAGGAAAATATCGATAAAACCTTAAAAAGAAAGAAAAAACGGTCATCGCAACCAAATTTCGAGTTCGGGAGTCGATTATGCAAGGGGAAGGTACCAGCACCCCTCACATCCGTTGTACTCAACGGGAACCTTCTTGTTATTTTAGGGTTTAAAAATTGTTCTTTAATTGTTTGCAATAATTTCTATTAATTATTAAATATTTACAAAGAGGAAAAAATTAGTTTTTTATTATTGTGCTTGACGGTTGTTGGATCCCGCTCCTACGTATTCCCAAGTGCAATGGGAAATTCAAAGCTTACGTAGTTCTTTGGGTAAAAAATAATTGTGTGTTGGTTGATTTTAATGAACGGTATTTTAAATCGCATTCTAGTGGTTAAACGTATGCTGCTCGCGCGTGGGAGACTTAAGCGTTGTTTGTATCACGTTAAAAAGATTAAAATACGTTCGTTTACGAAAAGAGTTGTTTTTGGTTTTTTCTTTTTTGAATGCGCTAAGGCAAAAAATTAATTTGATGTGTTGAGTTTATTTATTATTTTTTATGTTTTTTTTTAAAATGTTTTTAGTGTGAAAGACAAATAGTCGATAGACAAAAGCGCACGCTAAGTCTCGACTATTCGAGAGACGAACGAATGTACATTCGCCGGTCCCCTCTTTAATCCACGATTTTTTAGAAAAAAAAAGTGATTTAGATGATTTAAATAAAAGGAAGATTTAAACGAAATAAAATTCATATTTTTGCATTTTTTGAGAATATTGTATTGTTTTTGGTATTTAGTTTTTTTTAAAAGAAAAGACAAAATTTAAATATATTCAAAAGTTATAAAAACATTTATTAAAAGAGAGTTTGAAAATTTCGACAAGAGTCGAGGTTTATTAACAAGAAAAGATTTTTAAGACAAAGTTTTAGTAAGTTTTTTACGATAACAACAACACGGGGTTAAATAAGCTAAATCACATATTTATTTATTTATTTATTTTTTTTTGCATATTTGCATGTTTTACGACATAAAATTAAAGGAAAGACATATAACATATTTTTTGCTTTTACATTTTTTACGACACGCAAACAACTAAATATTACCTAAATAAATAAAACTAACATCACATACATTTAACATATACAAACATATTATATGAAAATAATGAACAAATAAAACAAAACACAAATATCGACTAAAACGAACGTCTAAAAAATACGAAAGAAAAAAAAGATAAACTGAAAACGCTCACAGGGGGTGCAAACAGCACCCACAGGGGTGTTGAAAGCACCCTGGGCTCTCACAAAACAAACTGGGCGCAGGAGGTCCAAACAGAGGGGAGAGTGGGCCGGTTCGGACGAACCAGGCCGGTTCAGCCAAACCAAAATGAACCGGACTCTATAAATATGTTTTTTCCGGTTTTTTCTTTCATTCATCACCTTTCTTTCTCACTCTATACCCACCCTCTTAACAAAACATGCTCTCCCTTCTCTCTAGGTTTCCGGTGAGACAAGAACGCCGGCGCGGTGGCCGGCCAGGCCAGACGGCGGCGGCCGCCGCGCCGGAGTTGAAAAAAGTTTTCAAAATCAAATTTTTTTTATACTTTCCCACTCGTTTTTCTCTTCTAAACACGATTCTAAACTCCAAATTTCAAAAAGGTTAGTTTTTTTGGCCTAGATCGGGGTCTAAAGGTGAGAAATTTTTACCTCTTCTTTCTTTCTTTCTCTCCGTCTCTCTGCTCTTCTCCTTCCCTTCTCTCTGACTTTTATCCTCTTTCTTTTTCGTTTTCTGTTGTTTCGGTTTCTTTCTTCTTTCTTTTTTCGTTTTTTTTTTATTTCGGGTGTGGTTGAGTTTTTGTTTTGGAACTAAGATGTGGATTTTGGGGCTGTGATATTGATGTTCTAATGATTCTGTAATATTATGTTATTTGAGTTTGAGAATTGATTTGAGGAAATTTTCTGAGATTGAGGTTTTGTGGTGTTTTTGGTTTGTTGAGGGTGGCAAGGTTTTGTTTGAAATTAATGGGTTTATGAATGATGATGAGTGTTTGTTGATTCTGTGATGGTAAAATCGTGTGAGAGCTTTTGTTCTCAGGGAAAGAAAAATGATTTATGGCTCTTGGGTTCTCTGATGATTTTTCTGTGTTCTGATCTATGCTTCTTATTCACCTCTCCTTCCCCTTAATTTGTCCCACTGCATTCAATGCAGCAGTGGAGGCTATGGGGAGAAAACAAATTACTCTGATCCATGTTGGTGATCTGTTCTATGTTGTTGATTCAGACAGAAAAATGAAAATAAACTCTTCCCAGGAGGGGGGACGCCTCTGCAGCATTGAGAATTGGACTTGGACGCATTTTTTGACAGATAAAAAAAAATAGAAAAAGGACAAAAGCACAAAAATAATAATAATAATAAAACGAAAATAATAATAATAATAATGAAAAATAGTAAAATAAAAATAATAATAATAAAAATACGAAAATAATCAATAATAATAAGAATAAAAAAAAAATAAAAACGAAAATAATAATAATAATAACTAAAAAAACTAAAATAATAATAATAATAAAAAAACAAACTAAATGAGGTATTTTAAAATACCTCTCTGCCGAAATTTCGATCGAAACCTAAACAAATGAGGTATTTTAAAATACCTCTATCGAAATTTCGTTCGAAAATTCAACTATATAAAAAAAGAACTCCTACTTGACTTTTCGCTCGGGAAAACGAACCGAATTAAAAATAACTAAAATAACTTAATTGAACAAAAATGCGACGAGAAAAATGGACAAAATTTGGGGTATGACAGACGCTCCTTTGTATTGATCAGTGAGCTTATTAGCTGTTCTGATTTGCAGTAGCTTAGGAGCTTAACGTTTACTACAAAATGAGAGATTCCTTTTGGCTTTTGATATTTGAACCTTGGTGAAAGCCAAATAAGGAAATAATCGTTTCTGAAGCCTGACTTGAAAAGGACCTTTCCATGGTCAAACCTTTTCATTCTTGGTTTCTGCGTTTGGACTTAGTCAGGCACAGTCTTCAATAAAATTTTACTCTCAAATGTAGCTTAACACTTATCTCTGATGAGCCTTCAGATTTTGATAGGCTCAGAATTACTTGCTTCAGATCTGGTGAGCTCAGATGTTGTTTGCTCAGAAGTAATTCCATCAGAAATTCTAATGTGCTTTTGTACGCAAATTTTAACTTTTAATCCTGCACACTAAATTAAATTATTAGTACTCCAATTTAACTTTAAATACATTGTTATCATCAAAATCAATTAAGGAGATACAAAATCATAATTTTGTTCCAACATAGACCAAAACCCAAGTGGGAGCCAACAAATGACAACTGCCTCATTAAAAATTTTACCCGTAAAACTCATAGGGAAAAACCAGGTGAAGGGAAAAAGAGTGCAGTGCTCCAGAAACAAATACAACAAAATAAAAATCATCATTTAGATAAACACACTCTAAAACTAGGCAGGCCCAGTTTATTCTTCAACAAATAATCATGAGAGAACGAAGGAGAATCACTCCAACAAGTAAGGGTGCTCAAAGTAAGACCATGGTTAGCAAAGAAATCAGCCACTTGATTACCTTCTCTACAAATATGAGAAATCCTGAAATTAAAAGTAAAAACCTTCATCAAAACATTCTTCATCAAAACATATTGCTGATATCTAAAACAAATTTGAACCAAATATATTTGACTTATTATTTATATTTTTAATCTGAGAATATATTAACTAAGTGGTGGTTTAGGAATTCCAAATTAAATTAATCATATTTAATTATATTTGAGACTACCAACTAAACATACCTTTTTTCCCTTATATTTGAGACAATAAAGAAGTATATAAATTCTCTATAAATTCAGTCTCACCCGCACATACAAAGGAAAAAGTAAAAATGATAAAAATAAAGACTAGTTTTTTGGAAGTGAAAAGGGACATGTTGTTCTCAAGAGATATGTCTGATGATGAGATGAATAATATTAACTCAAATAGACCATTACTTACTTGTAAGGTTCTATTTCTTGATCAATTTTTGCTTATATTTTAAGATGAAAGGAGTAAATCTTAACAAAATTACAACGATGTCATGATTCTCAAAATTGTAATTATGCACTTAATACAATCGAATATAGGGCATAACCAACTAATTAGCATCAGAGTGGGAGTACAAGTGGATAGGGAAATTTGTATCAGACGCATTAACTATGTCATACAATTTTTTATCATAGATGTCTAATTTAAAACTGTCAATTAAAATCTAATTTAAATCGTCTGATTTCTAATTAACGATAAACATCAAAACAATTTGCAAGTATGTTTTATCAAATGCAGGCAATCTCGGTGGTCCTTGGAGGGGCGCTGACGAGGACCCTTCAGTTGATTTGGACCAGTGATTAAGCAGCCCCTCCACTATTCATGCTCCTCCATAAGCTCTAAAGAAACATCACGTATATATTTATGTCATATTCCTAATCATTTTATCCATGCATAGTGATATATAAATAGGTCCACAAATTGTACAAATACCCCACGGATTTTGTCTTGCACTGTTCAATGCCATAGGGAGAATATACCAAACCTCTAAATAAAACCAGCTACTTAGTCAGAGAGTAAATTGGGCATACCTTACAAAGAGAATCCACAGTATTCATATGAATACGTGTCCTTATGTGTGGCGGATTTTGGTATAAAATAAAACTGTCAATTAAACTGACAATTTTTTATTCATATCTTACCAAGTTTTTTTCTATAAAATAAAATAAAAATAATTAATATTTGGCGGATTTTGGTGCATGTACTACAATTTTTGTTGAGATGCAAAGTGACAGAATTAAGTGCATGATGGTCAACGAGGCAACCTAATGAGATATTGTAATTTGTAACACCTAACCTTCAGAATGTCAGCAAATATTGAGGATAATATTTCATCAAAAAAAGGAAAAGCAATAGGATAATATATATATATATATATATATATATATATATATATATATATATGATATTTTATGTGCCAAGCTTGGGTGTGGTGTTATGCCACTTTAATGATTATCTTCTATTAATCTATTTTGTGGGTAAAAATTCGAAAAAATTGATTCAAATCAAACTATCTGAACAGAAAAATGGTTAAGCGGACGAGTCGTTGCAAATCGTCAAATTGTCAGACACATATTTTTAGTTTTAGACGGGTTAAAATGATCGGGTTCGATTTTCTAAAATCAATCCAACGATATCCGAATTTGTTCGAGTTACATAAATCGTAAGCTTATATTTTATTGGGTCATGTTAACTTGTGCCATAAGGGCAAATGATAAGCTACCTAAAAAAAATGTAGCATTTAATGATACAAAAAATTTAATACCTAGATAATTGAATAGTATACATCCTTTAATAAATGTTTTCTACATTTATCTTCTTAACATCTGCCTTAAGGGCACATGTTAACATTTTCCTATTTTATTTAATATATAAAACATGATGAAGTTACTGAACATATCTCGAGACACACAAACTCAAAACTTATTACCATTTGTTTCTTTGGAAATTGGAAACAAGAATACAAGTAGTTGAAAATCACTAGCGTTCTCTCACTCAAATACTAATATCCCCATACATTTATTGTTACTATTTTATTTTACTTTATACTTCATTTTGTTTCACTTGCACTCATGTTCTCTTCGCACCATACAATTAAGTTATTTTTATTTTATTTTTTAGATAATTTTTCATTCGTTAGATCAAAACCGAATTAACCGACCCGTCAAACCGCCAATCCGCACAAACCGAATCTGCAAAAACCGATCTTTTAAAAAGACTCGGATTGGGCCTCATTATAGCAACCACGGGTTGAAATGGATGGTATTTTTTGACTCAAACTCGCGCTAACCAACCAATTACCCACCCTACCCAATTCTCATGATCTACGACACGGATTGTCCGTTGTACTATTTATATACAATTTCATGCAGTTAATAATCTCGATCGTTGAAATATGATTTTAATAATATAGCTCACAAAATATTTTACAATTTCAATTGTTAGACAATATGTATTGGATTTTTAATATGCAATTGGGCTTTTGGTTGTAATTGGGTTAATGGTAGTTTTGTCTATTTAAATTATTGGTATTCTATGAAACCCTAATTTCTATTGTTCATTTATCTACTTTATATCTCTAAATCTAACATGATATTTAGAACATGATTTAATCTGCCTTGAATCGCCTGTTGGCTTCCGCTATCAAGTTATCGAAAGTTTGGGAATGAAATTGTGAATCAAGTTTGTGGAATTTTGAGTAACGGATAGTTGTCTAAATTGGTTTGATTTCATTTTTGTTCAGATCTGACCTCAAGTCCACATCTCCGAGCGATTGTCCGCTTTGAGGTTAACCCGTCACGGTTTTGTTCTTTGTAGAAAAGGCGTCTCGGTTGGTTAGAGGAGTGTGGCATGTTGTATACCATTAGCCTTGAGTCCCAAGCGATGTGGGACTATTTGGTGTATCCAGAACAATTTCTATTGTTAGATTTTTAAGATTTGTTTGGTTTGACTTGATTTTGTTGATCCTCTCTATTGGTTTCGTTTGGCTCCTATTCTTCTTGGTTGCTCTTTTTTTTGTGGTTTCTTTTCTTGGTTGTTGCGTCCTTTTTGTTGGTTATTATATCAGTCTTTTGGATTTGATTTCTTGTTCATTAAACTCTCAATGATTTCTTGTTAAATGCATTGTGAGTTTGAGAGATGTTAGACAATATGCATTGGAATAAGGATAGTTTTGTCTATTTAAACTATTGATATTTTATGAAACCTTATCTTCTATTGTTCATTTCTCTTTTTTCTTTAATCAAGGTTTTATTTCAATGAATTTTACTAGTAAGATTTTTAAAGAGACATATAATGTTTATGCATTAACTTTTATCATTGTTTTGTTAGTTGCTTACATTGAGTGTTGGCATAATTCTTTTGGTAATTACAATTTCTTTGTTTTTCTTTTAATTAAATTTAAAAAGGCACATTTATGTCTTTTATTTAGAAAAAAAGAGTTTTTTCTACACTATGGACTCCTTTAATATCCTATATATTAACAATAGAAAACCCTTCTAAGAGTATTATAGAGGGCAAAAATCAATCGTTTTTTGAAATCCTGCAATCTCATTCATTCACAACTATTTATCTCCACCATTGTAGGGTTTCGGCACTGTTTCTCTTAGTATATTCTTATTCTTATTTTTTCAACTATTTGTTTTTGAAATTTATTCTTTAAGGAAATCTATACCGCCTATAAATAGCCACTGATCGTTTACATTGTCCATCGCATTTCACACACCAACCCTCTCTTCTTCTTTTTTGTTTTTGTAATTCTAATGGAAACTAAATTTGATATGTTGTCTGGTGTTCTTCCTAGACGTGAATCCTGGATATTTAAATTGTGTCTTCTCCGTTTGTGGTCGATTGATTCATTTATGATGCCCGGTGAGATCAATTCTCATGAAATGGTTTTCATTGATGAAAAGGTTTCGCCATTTATGTCTTTGTTTTGAAGTTATTTATTTTTTTCCATTTCATTTTGACTATGCCTATTTATACCATGTGAAATTATTTAACTTTTAATAATTCATAGGGAGGGAAGATTCATGCCAATGTAAGGAAACAATTGATTTATTTGTTCCAGTCGAAGTTAAAGGAAGGAAATGTTTACAAGCTATCGCACCGGTCAATGCAAGTCATATGATCCATGTCTATAAGATTAACAAAAATGTATTTATTTCCTAGATAAGCTTATATTTTTATGTATTGTGTAGTTTATGTTATATTAGATTATGTACTGTATTATTTAGTTTTTATGTGATGTGTTATATTGATGTGTGTACTTATATATGATGTAGTTGGTGTAACCAGTTATCTTGTGGATGTATTAATGTCATGTGGAAGTACTAATTTATTTATGGGTTAATAGGCTTTTACCTCCTGCAAAGTAGGCGAGTTTTACGTTACCCCCCTGTAATATTTTTTTTTGAGATTACCCCCCTGCAAAATTTATTTTTTTGACTTACCCCCCTATTGCTGACGTGGCAAGCAAAAAAAACAGAATAACCGATTTAAAAACAACACTTTTTAAATCGGTTGAACAAAATAACCGATTTAAAAAGTGCATTGAAGGGGGTAAATAAAAAATAATAATTTTGCAGAGGGGTAATCTAAAAAAATAAAATTACAAGGGGGTAAAACAAAACTCGCCTATTTTGCAGGGGGTAAAAACCTATTAACCCTTTATTTATTTTTGTTTTCATGGTTACTTTGATTCCTTCCTGACGCATCACACATGTGAATAAACAAGTAAATTTTTTTCTCGATAATATTAATATTTATTAATGCAAGTCCAGCCCAGCATCATAATGAGAAAATTCTACCCATCTTCTACGAGGGGTTGCGAAAAACTCACACAATCACGCCTTTGAAATGGGACAAAAAATTAAGTTATTACATGGTAAAAAGATAAAAACACCTCTCTAAATAGAATCAAAATATAACAATTTAATTTTCTAATTTGAAATTTATTTTTTTTAGTAGTATATGATTGACTTGATTCCTATATTTTAGAAATTACCATATAAAATAAAAAATGATCCTTTAATAATAAATAAAAAATCAATCAATTTGTATTGACTTAAGAAACCGAATGGATATATATATATATATATATATATATATATATATATATATGAAAGAGAGAGGGAGAGAGGGAGAGAAAAATTATGTCTGGTGTAAAATTTCAATCACGGATTGATATTTCTATATTTGTTTAGGTGACAATCAAATATAGTTTTTAAAAAAATTACTTAGATGATTTACAATTAAAGGTTCTTTGTTATTTTTGTATCTTTTTTATTTCAAAAAAAAAAAAAAACTCATTATTAAAAAATAAGAGTTGGATATTTAAGAATAAAAAAATAATAAATAAAGGATTTGGAATAAGAATAAGAATAATAATTGAATACCAACAGAATCTTATTTCAAATATTAAAACTATTCACATATTAAATATCTAATAACTAAAACTGGAGTAGGAATAAGAATAACAATAACAATAATTACAGAATATTATCATATTATTATTCTTAAATAATAAAAAAGACTATTCATATTTTTAAAATTTAATGCCTAGGAAAAAGATAAAGAAGTTAATAAGAATATGTTGAATAATGTAATAGTGTATTGTATTCGGAATTGGATCAATTATCTCTCATCGCTTTGTATCAACAATTAATTCTAACCATTATTATAAATATATACAGGTAAAAAGAGAAAAACACCTCTCTAAATAACAATTTAATTTTTTAATTTGAAATTTATCTTTTTTTAGTAGTATATGATTGACTTAATTCATATATTTTAGAAATTACCATATAAAATAAAAAATGATCCCTTAATAAAATAAAAAAAAATCAATCCATTTGTATTGACTTAAGAAACAAAATGGATATATATATATATATATAAAGAGAGAGAAATTATCTCCGGTGTAAAATTTCAATTGCGGATTGATATTTCTATATTTGTTTAGGTGACAATCAAATATAGTTTTTAAAAAAGAAAATTACTTAGATAACATACAATTAAAGGTTCTTTGTTATTTTTGTAATTTTTTTTTATTTCAAAAAAACACTCATTATTAAAAAATAAGTGTTGGATATTAAGAATAAGAATACAAAGAAATAATAAATAAAGGAATTGGAATAAGAATAAGAATAATAAATGAATACTAACATAATCTTATTTCAAATATTAAAATTATTCACTGTTTAAATATTTAATAACTAAATTTGGAGTAGGAATAAGAATAACAATAATGACAGAATATTATCAGATTCTTATTCTTAAATTAAAAAAAGAAAAGACTATTCATACTTTTAATATTTAATGCCTAGGAAAAAGATGAAGAAGCTAATAAGAATATATTTAATAATGTAATAGAGTATTGTATTCGGAATTGAATCAATTATCTCTCATTGCTTCGTCTCAACAATTAAATAATTGAGATAATTGAATCAAGGGTTAATAGGCTTTTACCCCCCTGCAAAGTAGGCGAGTTTTGCGTTACCCCCCTGTAATTTTATTTTTTTTTTAGATTACCCCCCTGCAAAATTTATTTTTTTGACTTACCCCCTATTGCTGACGTGGCAGGCAAAAAAAAAACAGAATAACCGATTTAAAAACAACATTTTTAAAATCAGTTGAACAAAATAACCGATTTAAAAAGTGCATTTAAGGGGGTAAATCAAAAAAATAAATTTTGCAGGGGAGTAATCTAAAAAAAATAAAAAATTACAGGGGGGTAAAGCAAAACTCGCCTACTTTGCAGGGGGGTAAAGACCTATTAACCCTTGAATCAATTATCTACTATTTTAGTCAGTTATATTCTTATTCTTTCAACTATTTGTTTGTTATTCTTATTCTTATTCTGTTTTGTTATTTGAATTACTATACTATTTAAGTCGGTTATATTCTTATTCTTTTCACTATTTGTTTGCTAATTGATTCTCTGTATAATTAGAATAATAATATAATAATATTGCTAACATTTCAATAAGCTCTTTCTTTACCGCCTATAAATAGCTACTAATCGTTTACATTGTCCATCACATTTCATACACCAACCCTCTCATCTTCTTTTTTGTTTTTGTAATTCTAATGGAAACTAAATTTGATATCTTGTCTGATGTTCTTCCTGGACGCGAATCCTGGAGAATTAAAGTTCGTCTTTTCCGTTTGTGGTCGATTGATTCATTTATGAAGCCCGGTGAGATCAATTCTCTGGAAATGGTTTTCATTGATGAAAAGGTTTTGCCATTTATGTCTTTGTTTTTAAGTTATTTGTTTTTTCCATTTCGTTTTGACTATGCCTATTTATACCATGTGACATTATTTAACTTTTAATAATTCATAGGGAGGGAAGATTCATGCCACTGTAAGGAAACAATTGTTTTATTTGTTCCACTCGAAGTTAAAGGAAGGAAATGTTTATAAGCTATCGCAATTTGATGTTGCTCCCGTTGTTGGATCCTATTGGCCTACTCTCCATCCTTACAAACTGATTTTTCAGATGAAGTCTAAAGTTCAGATATGTGAGAATGCTGATGTTCCCTTATCTGGTTTTTCTTTTACCGATTTTGCTGAGATTTCCACCTACTCCGCTGATCATCAATATCTAATAGGTAATGGATATAATATCAGTATTACAATAGCATTAATATTTTTTTTCAGTTAGATATTGATTTGTATCTTTTTGCTTTTTTGATTTTACTTAAAATAGATGTCATTGGTTTAATCACGGGGATGTCCAATGAGAGTGAGTATCTTCGTGATGACAAAGTCACCAAAATGGATGTTCTTGAATTGACAGATCATATGTGATTTTAAATATCAATCTTTTTATTTATATTGGTAGAAACATTAATTTGAATACTGATGTTTTTCATTGGTCCAGTGGTAAGTGTGAATGTGCACTGTTCGGTGATTATGTTGATCAAGTTAAACAAATGATTGGGTCGTCTCCTTTTGGATTGCACGTTGCTGTAATACAGTTTTCTAAGGTTAATGTATTCAAATGTATGATATTTCTATAACAGTTGTATCGTTTTACGATTTTTACAAATTAAAATGACATAGTATTTATTGTCTCCTTTCATTGTTATTCATATATAGAGAAACCTTCCATTCAAAACGTCATGAACACTACTAGGATTTATGTTGATCCTGAAATTAAGGAGGCTTCTAATTTGAGGAAAGAGTATGTAATCTTTATATTCCTGTTTATATTTCTGGTTCTGTTCTGTGCCTTAATTACGTGATGTAATTATTTGTTTTTATTTATATAGATTGGCAATGCCTGGTATTTAGCTAAGCCCTTTGTTACCATACTTGGTTCTCGTGGTAGACCTTCATTTGAGGAGGAGTTCCTTAATTCTTACTCCAAGAAAAGTATTGAGGAACTTGTTTGTCTCAATGAGGAAGGAACATTTGTGGTATGTGCCTCTATTCAAGATTTGGTAGAGGGTGAAGATTGGTGGTACCATGGGTGCAAGTGCCACACAGGAGTTACTCCTGATTCAGGGGCCTTTATTGCAAAGGATGTGTTAAACATGTTTATGCAATCATTCCTAGGTATGTTCACATTTTAATATGTAGTCTTTATTTTATTTTGCAATTAATATATTTTACTTTTAATTTAATATCTTTTGTATACTCTATTGAACCATAGGTTTAGAGTTAAACTTAATGTTAGTGATGGGAATACAAGTGCTACCTTTGTATTATTTGACGGTGATATGGAGTACCTTATTGAGAAAGAATGTTCTTCATTGATTTCTACAATTATTAATATTTATGTATATAAATTAGTTTACCTTTAGACAGTGTTAAAATGTACTCTTTTTAATTATGTAATTTTTAAGTTAATATAAATTATTTATAATTATGTGTTATTATTTATTTGTAGGATTATAGTGAAATAGATCCTCAATTTTTTGACAAGTTTACTTGGGACTTAGGACCTTCTTGGAAGATATCAAATTTCTTTTAGAAAACTCACAATGTAACAACTAACCATAATTATTTCCATCCCCTTATTACAGTTGGCTGGAACGAAATGGCCTTTGTTTTTGGATGTTCTGAAAACTCTGTTATTAAATTAGCTTACTATGGAAACAATCTATTTCGTTTAATATCATTTAGTCTTCTATATTACAATTTTGAAATTCCTATTTATCATAGTAGGTCATTACGTTATGAAAATACATGGGTATTTGGTATTGATCTAAATGACGAAATCATCAAAAAACCTTATTTGGAAAAATTTATCAGTTCGTCAAATTTTACGATTAAATATTATTTATTATATGTTGATTTACATTTATTTGTTTGACAGAGTATATTTTGTCAGTTCGAAGAATTTGTTAGTGTCTACCATATCAAAGACATTTTGGTTTGCTGTGATAATGATATTAATTACATGTTCCTTTGAGGTTGCACATACTGAAGATTCATTTAAAACAACTTCCATTGGATTGGGTTGGAAGGAATTTTGTCGGGATAATAATTTTGGTCCTTAGGATGCTATTTGTTTCAAGTTTGATGATATCAATCCATTAGGTGTATGTCATGTTTACAAGATCGACGAATGATGATATTTGTAATATTATTTTAATTCTAATTTTATTTGAGTTTATAAATTGTCATTATAGATCCTAATTGTAAGAAATAAATAATTGTAGCCTTATATTTAATTTCTAATTAACTATGTTGTGAAATAATCTCCTTAAATCCAATATTTTTATTATTCTTATTATTTTTTCATAAAGTTGAAATTAGAATCTAATGATTGTACTTTGCTATGTTTTTTATATTATTCTGATTCTCTTTTTTTATTTATTTTTTATTTTGATTTAGAAATTATAATTTTTTATGTTATATTGTTAAAGTTATTTGTTTGGTGTAACAAATTGTATTAGTAATAAGTTTTTATTTTAATATTACACATTAGTATCATGTACTGAATAGTTGTCAATTTATATATTATGAGAAAATTGTAAACTTATATTAACATCCCCTTTATCCTTATTTGTCACACCCTAAATTTTGCCTGACTTTTTCTTTTGCTCGCATTTGAATTGTGATATTTTTATTTTAATTCTTTCTTAAAATAATAGAATCCCTTTTTATTTTAAAATATTATAATGTTTAATTTGTATCGTGTATAATCTATTTTCTTATTTAATTTGATCATTAGGGCATATGTCCTTATGGCATATGATAAGAAGATAAATATGGAAAGAATTTATTGAACTTGTGGTGTATTTAATTCTCTAAACATTAAATTCTTTATATCATTAAATACTATAATTCTATTTTTAAGTATCTTAACATGTGCCTTTAGGGTACAAGTTAACACGACCCATAAGATAATTACACTTTAATGAAAAATAAACAGACAATAAATTACGTTGTTAATCTTTTTTAAATGGCGAAACTAATATTTTTAAACACTACATCTAAAGACTTAGGAAACACTACGTTGCTATGCGTGACTATTTGCACTATTTTTAAAATATTTACAGCTTTTAGAGCTAGGAAACAAAAAGTATCAAAAGCTAGCAAAAGGTATAAACACATGTTGGTTGTCAAAACACACTGTCTCATGTTTGACCACTTTGTTTGGTGCAGCTTTGAGAGCCGTCTATCCTACCATAAAACCCCCCGGTCGTCAACCCCATAAATGGTGAAACTTCGATCAAGTTCATACAAGCATGTCTTCCTCCTACCCACCCATACACAAAACATCGACTGACCTCAAAGTAGATCTCTTATCTAATGGATCAATCAAAATGTTCATAGACGCATTTTTCTTCACAAATATTCTTACACACCTAAAATCATAAAAAATAAAATATAAGAAAAATTATGCAACTTATTGAATCATCTCATTATAAAACTACACTTCAATGTCATCATTAGTCTTAATCCTATTTCACTTCACTCATGATGTTAACACTCAAGTTGATATTGAAATTAACATACTCCCAACTTTGTTTGACTCCAAGTCATAAAAAAAACCTATTTTTTCCCTCTCTCGGTCAACTTTCTCCATGTAGGAGTGAGAAAACAAATCCCATTGATTAAAAAATTAAAACAGGAGAAGGTAACTGGTTTCAATATTCACAAGTTGGCCCACTATGTTATTCATTTTTTTTCTTTTCTTTTTATTTTGGCCTCAAATTTTAGTTATATATATAATAATTGAGACCCTTTGTCTAAGACAATAAAACATAACATTTTTAAGGTTGATGAAATGAAGAAAAAATGTGAACTCTGCAAAAATCCAGCAAAGTTGTTCTGTGAATCAGATCAAGCAAGTCTTTGTTGGGAATGTGATGCAAAAGTTCATACTGCTAATTTCATAGTCACAAAACATCATAGGTTTCTTCTATGTCATATTTGTCAATCTCTAACACCATGGCATGGCACTGGACCTAAGTTTGTTCCCACCATCTCACTTTGTAATCACTGTGTCTCTGTCTCCAACAATAACAATGATCACCACGACGACGACGATGATCAAGATGAGGATACTGAGGATGAGGATGAGGTTGATGATGAAGATGAAGAAAATCAAGTTGTTCCATGGAAATCTACATCTCCACCATCAGTTTCTTCTAGTTCTTCAAATAGTGCAAGTAGTACTACAAATTAATTAGTATAAAATTATAAATATCTTGTTTTTGTTTCTCTGTTCTGTTTTTATTTATGTTCTACTAATTTTGAGGTTTTTGGTTTTAGATTCATAGATTTGTAACAATATTAGTTTCTAGTTTATGTGTTGTACTAATAATCATAAGTCCACTCTCTATAATTGTAACAAAATGCTTCCATTTATATGGTTGTTAATATTGGAAATTTTTTTAACATTAATCTATAATATATTTTCACACATTGGTTATTTTCATTTTCTTCATGTTAAATGATCTAGTTAATATGTCAAATACCAAGATTGTAAAATGAAAAAATTTTGTCTCAGACAACAACATAGAAGAAAATTAAGGACAATCATGGTCGATGCGCAGAGTGTATGAATGCTATAAACTCTGAGATCCTAAGTTTAAATTTTACTTTTAAGAAAGAAAAAGAAAAATCAAAGTTTTGTCTTTAAGAGTATTTGTGTTTTCACAATTACAAACAAACACACTACTATTTGATGATTTTGATTTTTACTTGATTTGTAAATTATGAAGGGCCACAAATATTATAGAACATGAAAACTAGCGGTTCAAAATTGAAGATTGCCCCACTTGCATTAAATTATAGTATTTTAATTAATTCCATGTGTTTAACTTCTATTTGATGTGATAATAACATGGCCTTCTAGTCATTCAAATGTGGAATGCAAGAATAGTTCAATTATGAACAGCTAGTAATTTGTACTAATTGAGGATTTTGTCTTGCCTAGAATTTCTCTTTAATTACTAATATAGTCAATAATCACCTGGTATTATATAAAATTGATCAAATCACATAGATTGGTAGGAATATTATTATAACAGATTAAAGGACAACCACCTCTTATTTGATGTGATTTACCAATAATAAAATATATCTATATGCTTTTGAACCTGAGAATTGGGGAGTAGGACCAATCAAATTCGACATTACCACGTGCCTTCCATAACTATATCTTAGTATTCAAATACCAAATTGAGTATGGATAATAAATATGTTAAACTAAATTAAGATTAAGTGTATTTATAGAATTGATGTTTTTTTTTTTTATAGAATTGATGTTGAGATAGTGAGAATCGGAAACAAATTTGTTTCAATTTATTTTAGTACAGTTTTCATGCAAATTAACATCAGAATTGTCTGATAAAAATTAGGAAAATGTTAACATGTGCCCTTAAGACACATGTTAAAAGTGCAAATATAGTAATATTTTCTTATAACTTGTGCATTATACCTTTTAAACATTAAATTCTTTTGTACTATTAAATATAAATTTTTACTTTTAGATATCTTAACATGTGCCTTAAGGGCAGGGACGGATCCAGGAATTGTAATAAGTGGGGTCAAGTTTTAGTTATCGTAAATATTAAGATAATGTGACAAAATTTTACGTAGCATATTTCAAATAACTATTTTTTTATGATATGTCTTTATTAAACTATAAAACATTAGCGCTTTAATAATTTAACTTATATAATATTAAGTTTAACTATTTAATCTTTAATTTAAAGTTGTAGATAAATTAATAAAGATTAAGTTGTTTATTTATCAAACTAATGATATTTTAATATCTTATAAATTACATGTTATAAAAAAAGTCAGTTGAAACATGCGACATAATTTTTTATAAAATAAACACTAAAATTGAAAACAAAAAATTTAAAAAACCAAAGTTTAAAGAAAATTTTCCGTACATAAATAAGTTTAAAGAAATTTTATAAGACTAAAAAAAGTTAATATATTTAGAATAATCATTTTTTTTTTTAATATATACAATCAAAATAATGATTAGTTTGTAAAAAAGTTTAATTAGACTATATATACAATTATTTATTTATTTTTTAAGTTAAAGACATGAAGCAAATGCACATGAAACACCAATATTATAAAAAGTATACTACTTTATATACTCCTTATTAGTTAGTTTGTGTTCAACCAAAAATAAAAATTATTGTAATTTGCTTGTAATGTAATTAATTGAACACAGTGGGGACAATTTGTGATTTGAAGTGGGGTCAAAACATTAAAATAGCATATTACTAGTGTATTATTTCAAATAGGAGTGGGGTCAGCTGACACCAATATACTCCAAGTAGATCCGTCTCTGCTTAAGGACACATGTTAACATGACCCTTAAAATTATGCAGTTGAGAATGTTTCATGTGATTTTATAATGATGTTAATCTGAATCGTTCAATTTACAATCAACGATTCAAATTCAAAACTTTGAGGAAACTTTGTTAAAAGTTACTGCAGTAAATCTGCATCCGTTAGAATCAAAGAGAGATATTGTATTTTGACAAAAAAATATGGCTTACAATTTTTGTGAAATTATGATGCTGATGTATTCAACGTTCATTTAAATACATGTTTGTCAAATTTGTGAACGAGAATTGAATGAATTAAGAAATATAGTAGGCTTCAAAGTTAAATTTACCATAACTATGTGATATGATCTATTTAGATTTAGAGAACATATCATATATTTCGGGACAACTTGTAACATGGAAACTCGTGATGGTTTATTGTAGACCGTTAAGTGAAAATCATTTGAAATTTTAATTTTAATTATAGATGATGATACTTTTTGAAAGTAGAAATTGATGATCTTCTTTATTATAATGTCTCATGACACGATTAACGATAGTTTGACAAAAATATGAGAAAACATATAAGTACTATATCTTAAAATTCAAATAATTTATTTTATAACTTGTTTTCATCAAATTGACATCAACCACGCAACTAAATGGAAACTGATTTGTTGACGTAATTGTTTACACAATTTTGAGCGTTGTTATCCATATTAGCCGTTCGATTTAAATTGTATGGTCAAGATTATTTTAAGTGATTTTATAACTATATTGATATGGACCACATGTTTTATAATCAACGGTCAAAATTAAAAGCACTATGAAAACAGTGTGAAATAGTACAACAACAAATCTGTATTGGTCGAATCATTGTGAAGTGAAAAAGAATTGTGAGCTACTTTTAGGGGCTCATGATTGGCTACTTTCATGGTCCTTGATTTATTTTAACAACAAAAAAAGTTAGAAAAAATGCATGTTGAAGAAAGATAATGGGAGGTGAATGCATGGAATCCAAATCTTATTTTCGAGGTGGTTTTGTACTATGAGAGTATATGTGGTTGTAAGTGAATCCTTTTGCCAAAATTTACCTCCACGGATATGAGATACTATACTTTTTGAGTTATATGTTCTTATTCCTTGGATTTTGATCTGCTCAAAATCCATTGTTTTTCTGATTTGTCCATGATAGTACAATGTGCACCACAAAGGAAAAATATTCTAATTGTTGAAATTATAGCCACTACACTCTCTTTAGCATCGACACACGTCAAAAAAGTCTTTTCTCATCAAAGATGATAATTCAAGTGCTTGCTTTAAGCAACCATGCAAATGCTATATGGAGTCTCTCAATCAAATCAATTTCTAGAAATTTTTCACATTGATGAAAGGAGAAGCAACGAATAATAATGTTCTTGTTTAGATCAAATTAAAATTAAAAAACGAATAATGTGACGTTTTATTGTATTGTATGCTTCTTGAGATATACTCCTATTTTCAACCGTATATAGTTTCAAAGAAAGTAATCACTGGCTCCACTCAACATACTAGTAGATGATCGAATTTATAAAGAAAACGAGAAAGTAAATTGAAAAAAGTCAAAGAGACGTGATAAGAGATCAGTGGTAAAAGCTTTATAACTTGAATATGACTTATATTCTCTCCAATAATAAGCTGTGGCAAAGCTTAACCAAATTTTTTGTATATACTCAAAGTTAAAAAAGAAACTGAGATTTCAGATAGGTGAGGCCTATGACCTACACCTTGATAATTTAAGGAATTTGTCCACTAATCAATAAAAACAAGCCACATAAATGAATTTATATATAGTATCCACAACTAATTTACATGTGATATTCATAATTAATTGATAACTAATTAATATAGCTTGTTCTTATTGTTTGATGAATTTATACCCCAAAATATCAAAGATTAAATTAGAAAAAAACCTTTTAGGATTTGGAAGAGTGAAGATCGGAGAAGAAGATATTGATGATTTTCGTTACGATTTTTTTTATTTAACCGATTTTAAATAAAACTAAAATATAATTTTTTTTATGTAATAATAGATAAGTTGTCCCCTTGAGCATAGCTTCGTTGGATAGGGATAACACATTTTATAGGTACAAGTTGGAGTTTGAATATCAAATCTTTCGATTAGGTTCTTCTTGTGATTTTTTTATATATATAAATTCTTTTGTGTTTTCTTGTACTTTCGCCGTCTTAGTGCGACATTATTTTATTTTTTGTCCTGGTACAGTGTTGGTTTGATTTTCCGTTTTAGTGCGGTATTTGTTAGTTTTCTCGTCTTGTTGCATTGTTCGTTTGATTAACTGGCATATCAACTTTGGTCAGCTACTGATTCACACAATGACTAAGTTCGTCAATGATGCACATCCAAACATAGGCATTTTCTGATTACTTTGATTTGATTACATTATTTGTAGGCATGAGCAAGGTAGTGCGGTCGATAGAGTGTTTGCCTTGTGTAAGAATGAAGATTATGTTGGATTTGGATCCTCTCCAATTTTCTCTCCAATGGAGAGGATCCAAATCGATTATGCTAGAAGTCCAAGTCAAGTTGGACGGACTATGTTTGATCATTGGAACGAGTGGTTTGTTGTTCATAAGATGTAAAGTAGTGCTGATCATGATGGATGCTTGTTTTCATAATGATTCTGATGAGTTTAGTGTTGGATTCACATAGTGACAGCAGTTAGCATTATCATCAGAGCAGGGTGAATCATAGACATTATTGCAAGCCATGAGTGAAGCTAACTATAGAGATTTTCAACAAGTCCAATTTGAAAAACGATTATGAAGTGTTGGTTCACGCCATTCGTGCAAAACGACGAGACAATTTATAGTTTTTTCCAATAATTAATGATATTATTTTTGTTATATTATCATGTGCAAACTTTAAAGTCAAGTTAAGTTAAGGAGGAGACATATGAATTCAATTATTCATATCTTAGTTAGAATAGCAAATTCTTGAACTAATTTCCAAATATTTGAAATTATTTTTTCATGTACTGAATTTTTTATAATTAAATAATATGTGGACTGGGCGAAATTCTAAGGGTCCAATACGAAGCGGCCTAACAAAACGATTCAAAAGATTCAAATCATATATTGGCAGGAAAAACAGAACGTGGGCGGCATGCACGCAGGCCGGGTCGCTCCTCAGACGTGGTCAACTCGCCTAAAGAACAGAAATCCTCCATGGTCATCACTAAGACGTGGGGAAGAGAGAAAGAACCCTCCATGATCACCACCATGACATGGTGGAGAGAGAAAGAACCCTTGATGATCATCACCATGATACAGTGGAGAGAGAAAGAACCACCCTCAACCACCTTAAAACACGGTAGATATGGCGGAAACCACCCACGACTCCATGATAGAGAGAAGTGGGGCGGTTTACTAAAAATTCAAATTCAAATCCTCATCTATAAATAGAGGTGAGAACAGGTCATTGTAAATGATTTGGTATTTTTGTAACGTTGAACTATTATTATCATTAATATACTTGGACACACCCCATATATTTTTACCAGAACAATATGTATTAAGTTTGTTTGGTTAAAAAAACAAATTCTTAAAAAACAAATCTACTTACAATATATTAAAAGAAACTACTACTAAAAAACATATTTTGTCCTTAGGACGTTTAATAATATTTCACCGTTTGTGCCCTTAAATGTAATTTTAACTCTAAATTGGAAAAAAGATATGTACAAAACAAAAATAACAAAAAAAGAAGAAGATAAGCATAAAATAAATATACTCATAAAAAAATACAAAACAAAAATAACAAAAAAGATACAAAACAAAAATAAGCCTAAAACAAATCTATTCATAAAAAATATTTAATTTTTTTAAAAAAAAAGAGAATAAAATAAATATATTCATAAAAATAGCAATAGAAAACACTTTTGAAGATAAGCATAAAAAAATTTGCTCTATTTTTGTTTACTCTTATATAAAAAATACATAAGAAGTGTGTTATTGATGAATACATATTATAATAAATAATTAGGGGTAAATATATATTATAGTAACACACACGGGACAATTGTTTTAATAAAAAAAAGTTAATCTTACACCGGAAAATTGTTTTAATAAAAAAAGAAATTGAATAATATATTATAATAATACATGGAACAATTATTGATGTATATATATTATAATAATACACGGGACAATTGTTTTAAAAAAAAATATTAATCATACAACGGACAATTGCTTTAATAAAAAAAGAATTGAATAATAAATATTTGTTATTATTAATTATAGTTTATTATACAAAAATCATACACGGGACAATTGTTTTAATGAAAAAAATTACTTAATTTAATAAATTTTATAAAACAATAGCAGAATAACGTCACTTATTATTTATTTATTTTTTTGTACACGACGTCATTTATATTTTAACAATATTTTATAAATAAAAGTCAATAGACCCGTGCGAATGCACATGTCTCAAAACTAGTTCTTAATAATATCTTTTGACACTTAAAACAAATTCTTATTAAATTATTGAGATATATTTAAAAAAGAAAACAAATTCCTCAAAAAAATAAATATTTATTAAGATATTTATTTCAAATTATATTATTATTAATAATAATAAAAAACCCTCCTTCAAAAAAATAATAAAATAAAAAACCCAAACAAATTAAACGTCACCGTTGCCGGAGGACAACCTTATAACTCAAATTAATTCCCAATCGAAAATCTTCGAAGATCTGAAAACCCTAATACTAATATTCGTGTGAAATTGTTGATTAGTGAAAGTGAGAAATGCCTCAAAGACATTCGAAGAACAACAACGATCTAGCGTTCTTCACCTATGACGAAAAGCGGAAGCTTGGTTATGGAACGCAGAAAGAGAGGTTAGGGAAGGATTCAATCAAACCCTTCGATGCTTGTTCCCTTTGTCTCAAATCGTTAATCGATCCTATGAGCTGCCAAAAAGGTCATCTTTTCTGTAAAGAGTGTATTCTCGAATGCTTGTTGTCTCAGAAGAAAGATATTCAAAGGTACTTTCTCAATTTCAATGTTTTTGAATTTGGATGTGTTATATTATGATTATTAGAAAAGATGGAACTGGTTTGGATGCGATTTAATTAAAATTTTGATAGTGGTATTGGTTGATGAATTTGTTTGATGAATTAGTGTTTTCTGTTATGTTGATAATTTAACTTGTTTTGTGGGGTTTGAATCAATAACTTGCTGGTTACTAGATGCAAAAGACTCTGAAATTATTCGACGATAAATCAATGTTTTGTTTGTTGCTTAGTAGTTAGTATCCATCCAAGAATTTCTCTACCTAGAAATATGAAATTCGTCGGTTTGAAGTTCCGAAATGAATATGTGGTTTGAGTTAGTCAATAGTTTTTACTAATAAAATATAAAACTACGATGAATCAGAAAAGCTGGCATTAGATTATAATAATCTAGAACTAGAAGGAAAATATAATAGCTGTTAATAGAAATAACCTTGCTCAAACTCCTCTAAACTTTGTCCAAGAATATTTGTGGCTTGAGTAAGGCAAATTCTACCACTTGATTTAATTTTAATCTAGGATCGGTCTTTGGTTTTGAGTTAAGTCTTGCTTAATTCTCAGCCTTACTCGTGATATGGCTTTATCAACGCTATTGAATTTAGGGCGTGTGAGTGAGGTGTGACACTGGCACACAATGGAAGTGGCCTACCTATGTGCCAAAATGTATGCCACCAGGCACAAGCCCGTGCCATGATAAAGGCGTGAAGAAAAGCTTGTGCTGCTAGACACTTATCTTGTGTAAGCTCATCACAAAGCTATCAGAGAAGATGAGCGTACAGAATAGGTTCTGAAATGGAATCCCTATTTGAAATAGAACACCAATATTATTGAATAATTGAATTGCTATTTTTTTATCTTCCATCTTTAAACAAGTAGCGGTTATAAATGCCTCCAGGGCAGCTCCCGTGTCTGTCAAAATTAGCCATTCTCTTAGTTTAAGATAAGCCTAAGCACCATAGAGATCAATTTTTGTAGATTTTCTAATAAATTTGTCCCACATGTCAGTCTGACCAAATTGAGCATACATGTCCCAAAACGTTTGGTAACCTGTACTTATTCACGTATACCACCAAAATCCTTCTCAAGTATTGAGATTTGAGAGTGTATTCCTTAAAATCTTCCTGCTTTATTTGTACTTATCATACCCCATTTTATGGCCATTACTTTCCCTGACAGCTTCAAACACTATCTGAAATTGTGAATAAGATGATAAAACATACCAACCTTCCTCGAGTTCTATGCTATAATATTTCACCACCCCAAGTCCCCAACTGTGATGGAGTCTTCCACCCCCTTCTTGCATGCCCATTCTGTCACCACTTCCAGATCCTTGCCAACAAGTTTATTTTTTGCACCCAAATCACCAGGGCTGTGCCCCAGTATTTTTATCATTCTTTATATACTGATTTCTCTTGAGCTGTTCACTTCTTTAAGTCCAAAAAGGGCGGATGCAGAAACGGTAAGAGAATTTTTGCATGTATTCCTTCAATTTTTTGGGATAGGGTTTGGCCCATTAAATCCAAAACAGAGGCTAATTGAAGAACTTGCTTTTTAATTTTTTCTTTATTAATCTCCTTATTAAAGCCTGCTAGGGATCACCCATTAGCTAAAAAAGTAAACCTATTTTGCAAAGTTTCCATGTGGTGCTTCCTTCATCCTCTTCTTTTACAATTGATTCGGAGCACCTGATTCGGATTACCAAGATTCCTTTTGTATGCGAATCAGAAGACAAACACAGTTGGTAAGGACCCACAAATTGCTACATGATGATTACTGATTAGCATGTGGAGGCTCCAGGAGTGGTGGTTTATCGGTAATTGATTGAGCCCGGTTACTCATGAGAGACACACTTGTTGCTGTGCCGAACCTTGTTTGCTCTGCCAGTAATGTCACACTATCAATTACATGTGGGTTAGCATCCGGTGGGGGCTTGGTCAACCCACTTGTGGCTTGGATTGCTATTTTTGTCGTATGAAAATCCCGATCTGACAACTTCAATGACTGATAAAGGCTGGTTGAAATCCTCAGTGACCAAGAACTGGTCCTGTTTCCGCCACACTTTGACTTTTCAACACTCTGTCATTTTGACCAAAACTTATTGGCTGCCCCACATCTTCTCCGCCAACATTCTTTGTTCCTTCATTTTCTCAACTGAATGCTCAAAGAAATCAATGGGTGATTCCATCTCTTGTCAGTCTTTTTGTTCCAAGGTTGCAAGTCCCTCAAAAGTCCAGCTACCATAACTGAACCAGTTTTTCATAAGCTTTCCAATTGCCTTTGTTCAGTTCAACTTTCCATTTAATTTAAAATGTTGACATAAATTATAATGCTTTCGTAAATTTCCTTAATGTATACTATTAGCGCTATTGCTGAATTTTTGCAATTTTCCATATGATACACAAATTGAATTTACTAGTTCTATCAAGAGTCTCCTGTTTCCTGTAAATTGTGATAGCTGGTCTAAGTTCTTTTGCAGAATATATTCCATTACTTTGTCCAGAACAATTGAATGTATGCTGTCTTCATGTGTATTATGTTTTTCTTGTTATGAATACCGGTGTTCTGTGGTGAAAATAACAATGTTGTTTGTGATATTGCCATTTACAATAAAATAGGAGGCTTGTGGCCCATTCTGCTCAGCAAAAGCAAGAAAAAGAAGAGGAAGAAGAGAAATTAACGTTGCAGAAGGCTAAAGAGCTGGATGCATTTGATCAGCAAAATCATGGTGCTGTACCACAATACAGTGATAGAAGTTATAACCGTGATAAGAATGGTTTCCATGGGGCAAACAGTGTGAAGGTCACTTCCTATGAGGAGGAAGCCCTCAGGACAATGAAGGCATTTTGGTTGCCTTCTGCTACACCAGAAGCTTCTGTTAAAGTAGAAGCTCCTTCCACCAGTACTATCTGTCCAGAAGGCAAGGAGAACCTGAAGTTAAAGACACTTTTCCCTGTGCAGTTCACTGAAGATACTAGTGAGCAGAAAAAATCCAACGCTCTTGATAGGACCTATGTTTGTCCTAGCTGCAAAACCACTCTCACCAACACAATGTCACTTGTAGCTCTCAGTTCATGTGGGCATGTATTTTGCAAAAAATGTTCTGACAGATTTATGGCCGTCGATAAGGTTTGTCTTGTTTGCAACAAGGCATGTAAAGAGAGACATTTGGTGAATTTGAAGAAGGGAGGGACAGGTTTTGCTGGTCATGATGATAATCTTGAAGCCAAAGATTTCAAGCATTTGGGAAGTGGTTCTGGTTTGGGGCTGGTTAGACCTGCGATGAAGACTTAAAGCCATATTTGGTTTGGCTTGTCGGATGGTGATATGTAATTCCGAAGAGGAAAAATGTGCGTTAAACTTCTCTTTAGGATGAAGTTATCTTGTTAAAGCTGTATTTGGTTTGGCTTGTTGGATGATGATACTTAATTCAGAAGAAGAAAAATTGTGCGTTTAACTTTTATATATGATGAAGTTATCTTGTTAACGTGGTATACTCATAATCTTCTTTATTGCCTAATGATAATGTATTTTAATACTTGTATTTTATACTCCTTGGCTTTGTATTTTTGTTTAGCTTAAATCACACCTTAATGATTTGAAAAGCCAGCTTATTTTCTTTAATGCAGTGGATGCAATGCCAACTATATTATAGTTTTCACTTTAGCATGACATGACTGTAGTATTATCATCTACCATGATTGATAATTTGATGGGGTTTGCTGATTTTGAAGAAGTAATAGATAGCTAATGTTAATTTTATTGCACATAATGACAAAAAAAAAAAATGGGTCTCACAGTGATAGTAATAGTGTATCTTAATCTGTCTGAATCTCAAATCTACCATTTACTCTATTTTCATATATGTCTTGGCTCTCATGAATTATGATTTTCTATTTTCTTCACTATGGATAAAACTTGTGACCCTAAAGTGATGGGATTTTTGTGGTCAAACAAACATTCCTTGTGAATAATCAACTGGATGCACGTGGGTTGCTTCAAGAAACAGACAGGCAAATTGGGATTATTGAAGCTCTTCTTATCCACAAAAGCACAGAAAAGACAACTCCAATCCAAAAAAAGCTAGAAGACATTGTTACCATTTTTATAAAAATGAAAATAAAAGACTTGTTTATGATCAAAATCGACTTGTTTAGTACTCGACAAATTAGTCTATAGTTTCGGTTTGGCAATTCCTTTATAGCTATGATCAAAATCGACTTGTTTAGTACTCTTCTATTTTTTTTTCCAGAGTTTGCTTATTTGTTTATAACATTATTTGATAAACCAACTCAAATAGCTTTTGAACTTATAATTTATTATCTTTTCTGTTAATTTTACTTTTATTATCTAAAATAAAAAAAAAAAAAACTCACCCTCTTGTAACAAAAAATAAAATAAATAACACTCCCTCTAACTCTAAACATTATATATAAGAGACATTTGAGTAACAATTTATTATACTTATTTTGTACAAATTTTGAAACAAATGCTTCTACAATTTAAAAATGGATCGAATAAATTAGAATATATTTTTATATCATTGTTTAACAGTTAAAATTTTTATTAAATCCTACAAATATACTCTAATTTATCTGCTTCTATTAGCCGATTTATCCATTATAACTATTTTCTTACCGAACATAATCTACATAATTATGCGTGTTTTAGTACAAAGGAAGTTTGCAAAATGTCCCATAAGCCCTAGCTCAACTGGCAAAAATTTACCGAAATTGTAAGACATGGACGTCATGACCGGGTTCGAACCCCGGCTCTCTCACTTGTGTGAGAATTTCTCATATTTACTTTGTCAATTCTTCTATATACAAAAAAAAATAGTTAAAGAAGTAATTGTTCATTTGTTTGCATATTTTATTTATTTATTTGTTTCCTTTTTTTTTTGGTAAAATACAGCTCAAGATTGCTCGAGTGGGTGGGCAATGGTGCATGATGACATGCTGTTCTTTTATCCATATCCACATATAGCTATCATCAATCATTCATTTATTTTTGTATTTTTAAGTATTACGTAGTATTATTTTTTGGTATTATTTATTTTCTTTTATATGAGGATGGTAGGATATTTGCTGCGATATGTGTGAGGTGAATTAAATCCTAGATTATTTAAAAGAGCGAAATTGAGTATGTTATAAATAAGAGAATTTATTCATAAATGTAATGGTTTAAAATTTAAGAAAAAATACGGTGTTCAACTCATTTGTATAATATCATTTTTTATATATTGTCCCCTCACGATCTAACAGATATGGTGGTAACATGGGCTTTGAAAGTTTGAAAGAGAGGGGTGAATCTATTATAGTGATGATAGAATAGAGAACTTTTTTATAATTTATAATTTTTTTTAGTGTATTGTATTTTATAGAGAATGATAAATAAAAACTTATGATTAATATATTTTTAATTTTAAGAACATTATAATAAAATGAATTGAATTTGAACGAATTCATATAAACCCTCGAAATTGTTGGGGAGTTTGAGCGTCAAGAAAAGTAATGAGCCAATGTTCTAGAATTATAAGAGAGGAAGATGTTACATCTCCACCAAAAAATCTTAAGGTATTAGGTATATAATTCACATATCTTACTTTTTACTCATTCATAGTTGTTCCGGACTGAGCCTAGAATGGACTAACAGGCCCAATCCACTAGGGTGTCGAGGACAGCCCAGTGTCGAGCAGCTCAACACCACTTGCTCGACACCGCAGCACAAACTTATCAGCAGCTCAAACATACCCGTTTCTCTGCTGTCGGGCACATACGTGCTAGCCGCCAATTCCGCACCTGTCAAACGTGCACCACAAGCCACGTTTTCACCCCAAGCTTATCCGTTTCCCGCAGAATACGGGCTAAGCTTGACTAGGGGGAGAGTCTAACGACTTCTCCAGCATACCACGCTATCCCTAGCAGTTATCCTCATTGGGCTTGCTCTACGCGGCCCAATAGTGATAATCGTTGGCCCCGCGCTGGGGGCTTATAAATACTCCTCTTCATTGAGGAGTCAGGTATTCAATTCTTATTCTCTCAACCTCACTTCTTGTATCTGTGCTGACTTAGGCATCGGAGTGTCTGCAGGTACAACCCCCCCTCCGTTTTCAAAGCAACCGTCAAGACCACACGTGACTAGCAGCTGGCCATCGATCGAACGTCCGTTCCAGGTACGATCATTGGCGACTTCACTGGGGACGTGAGTCTTCCCTCTTTCTCTAACCGAAAGAAAAACTACTATCAATTCATCAGTCATGGCCACTGGTAGCACACCTCCGCCTCAGAACGACGGCACTACTACCCCTCAATTCTTTGACGCCGACGGACGTCCCATGTCCACCGTCATCGCACCACGCAACGACGCCATCGTCGCTAACAACGAAGACGATCAGCATGATAACGCCGCCGTCGACCTCGAAGGCGATGAACGCGACGGACGAGAATGTTCTCCGTTCACCGAAGACGACGATCAAGTCCAGGAGGTTCCAAACCCCAACGCTGGAACGTCGGAGAAAGCCCCCGCGGCTAACCAAGTCATCGAAAGTCCAGGGCAACAAGTCCTCACCATAACTGCAGCGGATTTCAAAACATTGGTAGACACCATCAAAGAGCAGAACCGCCGCTTGGAATCCCTTGAAAAGCACTATCGTCCGTCCCGCCACGGCACCGACGATCCCAACCGCCGACAGCCGGCACAGAAGAAAAGAGGACGAACTCCTCCCCGCGAGGATCGTTCAGCCCAGACCAGCAAAAGGGGAAAGGGAATCGTGATCCGCGAACCTTCTCCTTCCCGCAAAACGCGGCCGCCGAGCGGAAATCCCGCAACTACTTCCACCGATCGTGGAAAGAAGCATGTGTATCCTAATCCTCCTCCTCCACAGTACAACGAGGAGCCCTCCCTATCTCCTCAGGGATATGGCTCGCCTCGTCTGCCGAGCTCGAGTGACGAGGACGACAACTACGGACCTTTGTCCTCAAACATCTTGAACGCCCCTCTTCCTCCGGGTTTGGAGAAACCACCTTCCAACCTGGGGAAGTACGACGGGCTGGGAGACCCCGACGACCACATTGACAACCTCAATGTTCAACTGAATTATCGCCAAGTCAAAGGACCCATCAAGTGCATGTTGTTCTCGACAACCCTGACCAAGGGAGCGCTTGATTGGTACAAAGCTCTTCCCCGAGGTTCCATCACGTCATGGAAAGAATTATGCGAACGTTTTAGGAACCACTTCACAGCCTCCCGTCGCCCTCCTAAGTCGGTGGCCACACTCGAGCACATTGTTCAGGGAGAGCGCGAATCTCTGCGCGCCTACCTTGACAGATTTAACAAGGAAGCCGTCCAGGTCCCCACTTCTGATGGGATGAAGAAATACCTGATCGAGCGAGGTCTCCGCCGTCCAAGCGACTTCGCCAAGTTCATTGGGATCTCCCCACAAGAGACTCTCAACGACCTCCTCCAACAGGCGCAGGCCTTTATTGAGTATGAAGAGAAAGAAGAAGCTGCGAGCTTCCGAAAGTCCCGAACAGAAGGATCGTCCGGGCACAACCGCGGTCACCACCGGGCAGGCGGTGACAGAAGACAAGACGAGCGTCCTCGTGAAAGGAACCGAGGACCAAACAGTCAATTCACTCAGTACACTCCGCTCACCACATCTCGTGAGCAAATCTTATCAACCACTGGCACAGGCCAGTTCAAAACTTGGGGAGTCAGAGTGCCCAAGCCCATGCCGGCCAAGCCCAACGCCGACATGAAGAAATATTGCAAGTACCACAAAACTCATGGTCACAACACTGAAGACTGCGTCCACTTGAAAGACGCCATTGAAATTCTGGTCAACCAAGGCCACCTAAGGAAATATGCGAGGAACAATGACGCTCCTCGACAGAAGGACCCTCCGGCTCCTAAGCCCGAGGACAAAGATGATGGCGGCGCTGCCCCCGGGCAAGTGGCCATGGCAATCCACCGACCAGAAGACTTTATGATTACAGAAGAACTCGCTGCCCAGCTCAGCAAATGGGAGGACTTTTCCTCCGCTATGGTTATCTCTGGTGGGGGTTTCAATCCCCTCACCATTGGTTCTGTCAAAAGGAAGTTCGATGAACTGATCTCTACTTCGCCTAACCTCGGCGTCACTCTTGACACGGGAGAAAAAGGCTCTCTTCCCCTGGCTTTCTACCCGGAAGAGATGCCCGGCGGAACCCCTAATTCCCAAATCCCTCTGCTCATCAAAGCACACATGGTGAATTTTGAGGTACACCGCATACTCGTCGATGAGGGAAGCTCCTGCGACATAATGTATTCTTCCCTGTTCAAGGTGCTCGGTTTGGAGAGAAAGCACTTGGCCCCTTACCTAGGCTCAGACCTGCAAGGTTTCAATGGTTCTACAAGCAAACCCTGGGGTTACGTCGACGTCCTCGTCACCTTTGGGCAGGGAGAAACGGCCAAGCCCGTCAGAGTCAAATTCCTGGTCATAGATTGCTGCTCCCTCTATCAATGCATCATCGGCAGAACTGCCTTAGCCGATCTGGTCGCCGTACCTTCTACCATTCATCTCAAGATGAAACACTACACATAGAATGGTAAGGTCGCAACTATCCACGGAGACATCGCCGCGGCCAGAAGATGTTTTGAAGCTGCGTCCAAAGGCTTATCCTCTATCGACAAAGTTCCGAAGAAAGCCAAGAACGCACCAAGTTCGTCGGGGAAAGGGAGCGAGGAGAAGCCACAGCCCAACAATGTCAGTGCCATAGACCTGGATGCTCGCTTCTCCAAGAAAGAGCGCAAAGAGGAGAAAAAGCTTCGAAAGGACAACAAGGAGGACAATGAGGCGAGCAAAAAGAACTACCGCCCCATTCCAGATGGTGAATTCGAAGTTGTGCCACTTGGAGAGGACCCGAGCAAAGGAGTGAAGATCGGTGCGGACCTTCCCGATTATGTCAAGAACCAGCTGAAATCCTGTCTCCGTGAGAACGCGGACCTGTTCGCATGGAGTGCCACCGAGATGCCCGGCCTCGACCCTGAGGTCGCCTGCCACCAGCTCGCCATAGACCCAGCTGCTAAAGCTGTTGTGCAACGTAGAAGAAAGCAGTCTCCCGAGAAAGCGGAGGCTGCAGAAAAAAATGTAAAAGACCTCTTAGAGGCAAATTTTATTTCCGAAGCTAGATACTCTACTTGGCTTTCAAACGTTGTACTTGTTAAGAAATCTAATGGTAAATGGCGAATGTGCGTTGACTACACCGATCTTAATAGGGCTTGTCCCAAAGATGCTTATCCTTTACCTAGCATCGATAGGCTAGTAGATAATTCGTCTGGTTTTAAATTATTATCTTTTATGGATGCGTATTCGGGCTATAACCAAATACCTATGGCCGAATCAGATAAAGAAAAAACTGCATTCATGACCGAATCAGGCAACTATTACTATAACGTAATGCCTTTCGGGCTAAAAAACGCAGGTGCTACATACCAGCGAATGATGAACAAAGTTTTCCGAGCAGACATTGGTGACGTGCTCGAAGTCTATATGGACGACATGATCGTCAAATCCAAAGAAGAAGTCGATCATACTGCCCACCTGAGAAGAGTTTTCGAACGTGCCCGCCACGTCAAAATGCGTTTCAATCCTGAGAAATGCACCTTTGGGGTTCGAGCAGGGAAGTTCCTCGGTTTCTATCTTACGGAGAGAGGAATCGAAGCGAACCCCGATAAATGCAGAGCGTTCGCCGAACTCCCAACTCCGAACTCGAAAAAATCGATCCAAACCCTCAACGGCATGCTCACCTCGCTATCTCGCTTCGTCGCGAAATCTGCACAGCATGCACTTCCCCTCTTCAAACTCCTTAGGAAAGAAGTTGCTTTCGAATGGACGGAGGAATGCGAGCAGGCTCTTCAATGCCTAAAGAAAGCTTTGTCTGAACCTCCCGTCCTCTCTCGACCAGACGCGGAGGAAATCTTGTATTTATACCTTTCGGTAACCCCAGAAGCCGTAAGCGCCGCACTCATCCGGGAAACTGCAGAAAATCAAAAGCCTGTGTACTTCACGAGCAAAGCCCTGCAAGGACCCGAAGTCAGGTACCAACGCATTGAAAAAGTCGCCCTCGCGCTCGTCGTAGCCGCGAGACGATTAAGACATTACTTCCTTGCCCACACAATCACCGTGAGAACGGACCAGCCCATCAAAGCACTATTAGGGCGACCAGACATGGCGGGCAGAATGCTCAAATGGTCCCTTGAGTTGGCCGAGTTCGACATCCGATACGAAAGTAGGAAAGCACTAAAAGCCCAAGTCCTAGCAGACTTCGTCGCCGAATTGGCCCTACCCGCATCCCCGGGCGATGGGGCGAACAAGTGGACCATCTTCGTCGACGGAGCCTCCAGCGCATCAGGAGCTGGAGCGGGAATCATTCTCGAAAACGGCACGGGCACCATAATTGAGGTTTCCCTCACCCTATCATTCCCAGCGTCGAACAACCAAGCGGAGTACGAAGCGTTCCTCGCAGGCCTACGCCTCGCCGAAGATGTGGGCGCCAAGGAAATAACAATATTCACGGACTCACAGCTTGTGGCGTCACAAGTACTGGGAGAATATCAAGCCAAAAACGACAATCTCCAAGAATACTTAGTCTTGGTGCGCGACAAAGTAGCGCGATTCGACTCCTTCGAAGTCAAACACGTTCCACGCGAACACAATGCGCGAGCGGATATCCTATCAAAGTTGGCAAGTACTAAAAAGAAAGGCGGACATAAATCCGTCATTCAGGAAATACTTCCCCGACCAAGCATTGAAATGACATCCTCCTCGTCTTCAAAAACTTTCGTCAACGTTAATTCAATCCGAGACGGAAAATCTTGGATGACGCCCTTCTGGCTGTATCTCGCACACGGGCACCTCCCCGAAGATGAAAAGGAGGCGAATGCAATACAGCGAAAGGCTACTTCGTATTGCCTCATGTACGGTCGACTCTACAAAAGAGGGATATCCACCCCCCTTCTCAGATGTATCGACCAAGACGATGTCAAATACGTACTACGTGAGATACATGAAGGAATTAACGGCCAACACCTGGGAGGAAGATCCCTCGCAAGAAAAGCCCTCCGAGCAGGATACTTTTGGCCCACCATGCAACAGGACGCGAGAGAACACGTAAAAAAATGCGACAAGTGCCAACGACACGCCGACATGGTTCTAGCACCTCCCTCACAGCTAAACATGATGTCCTCGCCTTGGCCCTTCGCTTGGTGGGGCATGGATATCCTCGGCCCATTCACAACAGGGCTCCACCGCTGCAAGTTCCTAATAGTGGGAGTCGACTATTTTACCAAGTGGGTAGAAGCTGAAGCGATTCAAAACATAGCCGCGGAAACGATCCTCCGATTCTTTAAAAAGAACATCCTAGCTCGCTTTGGAATCCCACAAGTAGTTGTCACTGACAACGGCACTCAATTCACAAGCAGGAACTTCCAGGATTTCCTCGCCGCAATCAAAACAAAACAACACTTCACCTCTGTGGAACATCCCCAAACTAACGGGCAAGCCGAATCGGCAAACAGGGTGATCCTTCGCGGTCTCAGAAGAAGACTCGACGAAGAGAAGAACAAATGGGTCGAGGAGCTGTGGAGCGTACTTTGGGCCTACCGAACAACTCCACACTCGACCACAGGAGAAACTCCATTTCGACTAACGTACGGATCCGAAGCCGTTATTCCCGTCGAAATCGAAAATCTATCATGGCGAACAACGCAGCCGTTGACGGAAGAGGCAAACGATGAAACGCTTAGGGAAGAGCTCGACCTGGTCGACGAAATTCGAATGACTGCCTCCCTTCGAGAAGCCGTGCTTAAACAAAAAATCGCTGCTCGACACAACGTCAAAGTCATACCACGAAGCTTCGACGTCGGCAGCCTCGTGCTAAGACGAAACAACCAAGACTCCAACCACGGGAAGCTCGCCGCCAATTGGGAAGGTCCATATCGCGTGCGAGCAAAAACGGGAACTGGAGCCTACCACCTCGAAACCCTCAAAGGAAAAGAAATCCCTCGCACTTGGAATGCTAAAAAATTAAAACAATATTACAGCTAAGGCGACGTCGACCACGACAGCCTATAGCGAAGGAGACGACCAGTCCAGAGACGGTAGGGTCGTCGCTCCTCGACAACGGGCGGACACCAAGGTACAGGTGCCCACCTCAAACATTAACCAACCCAACTTGGGAAAGCTCAAAACACGAGCCCCCTCGTCGTCGTACCACGGCTTGACCCCCAGCTCGCGATGGGTAGGTGAAGCTACGGCAAACAAACCACTTCCGCGATGTTTGTGCGCCGTTATGTTCGGAGCCGAACCTCCGAGCGCCTGGGTGGTTCCCCAAACTGCTCAAGGTAACGCCGAGCAAGAAATCAACCTTCCTCGTCGCAGTCCATCTTGTCGACCTAAGACGCACCGATATGGCCGTCATCGAACAGAGCGACAAGGCGAACGCAGCTTCGCATGATAAAAACCAAGCAAAAATACTTCGAAGTGCGAACGAAAAATATAAATAAAAACCCAACAGTCTTAAACACCCAATAATTTCATTCACGCATAATAATGTTAAGCACTACAACGTTTATTCGTTAGGAAGTTCAAACATAACATGCAAAGAAACAAGCAGCCTAAGCCATCATTTAGACCCTGCTTTCTTCTTCTTCTTCTTCTCTGAAACCTTGGTCGCAGTCTGCTCGCTCTCCTTGGTAATCTGAGACTCATCCTCCTCATCAGAAGTAGGAGGAGTCCCTCGATAAGTTCTCAGGTATCCTGCCCAATCTTCGTCAACTTCTTCATCTCCGGGCCATCCCGGTGGCGGGAGAACCTTTTCTCTCCCCTTTCCCCTCTTGGGCTGAGAAACACCTCTGGCCTTGCTGCCAGACCCCTCAGATTGCTTCTTAGACCTAGTTGCAACACCTTTCTCCACATTCTTCCTCTCCATAACTCTCGAAAGTAAAGAGGAAGGAAGCAAATGGGGCTATTTATCCCCACAATCTCAACAAAATGCATGTGGACGGTTTCAACAAACACTTATGACAGCATGGGTACCAAGCAGTTTCAACAAATCAAGTTTGACTGCGCAAGGACCAAGGCCAAATGTAAGACCAACGGAATAGCCTAACCGACCAAGCTCTCCGTTGTTTTGTTCGGGGGCAGGATACCCGGGGATACCAGGGCCCCTGGACGACAATAAAAAACTCCGCGAGGACAAAATTTTCGTCGAGTTCGCGCGTAATTTTACGGAACGAATATTCACAAATTAAACGCGAATAAAACACAAAAGATTATCAGTTCGACGAAAGAAAAGCTATGCTCAAGGACGAGCAAACACATACACGAGCATAAATAAACGTGTAAAAATAAACAGGCGAGCACAAAGATAAGACGGCCACAAAAAAGTACTTAAAGACGGGCAGAGCCCAGTTGTTCAAATATTACAAAAAGGCACAAAGGCCACCAGAGTTAACAAAATATCGAATTATGGCACGCAGGCCAAAAACAAAACATAAGATAAAATAGCTCAATTGCTCTCGTCGTGACCCTCCTCATTGTGAAGCTCTTCTTCAACATGCTCGCCACCAACAGGCTCGCCCTCCTTGGTTTTGTCCTCGCCGTCTGAATGGTCGTGCTCCATATCCTCCTCCTCGCCGTCTTCCTCCTCCTCATCGTTCAAGAGCTCATCAGCCTTGGCGACCTCATTCTCAGGAGGAAGGACCACTTCCCCGTCAACCACACGGCGCCAAAAGCCGGTTCCTGCAGTCACGAGCTCAGCATTGACTACCTTCAGCTGGGCGACGGCATTGTTAAAGCCAAATTTGGCCGCCGCTGTAATCTTTCCACGAACAGAGGTAAGCTCCTTGACAAGGGCAGCCCTCGTAGTCAACTCTCGAGCATACTCTGGCTCGTCTTCAGCAGGAGCTGCAGAGGCTTTTAATTCTGCTAACTCATCCTCGAGCTCCTTTTGCTTCTTCCTCGCAGCCCCCAAACCCTCATTGGCAATACGGAGGTCTGTCTGAGTCCTGAGCCAAACCTCTTTCTTGTTCTGCAGATCGTCGACGATGACCTCGAGCTTCAACTTGCTCGCCTTCAACGTTTCAATCCTCGCCTTCAGCTTCTCGATTTCCTTCCCCGGCTCCTTACTCTCCTCATTCAAAACTAAGGCCGTCGACACCAGCCTCATCAACCCGGCAATGTCGTCCCTCATAAAGTCCCCCCTGCGCTTAGGATCCATCTCTTTGATGATGGACTTCTCCTTTGCCGCTACAGCAAGAGGATATTTCTCGAGGTAGCCTCGCATAGCCCAGCATTGAGGAACGACACTTTGCTCAGCTTTTCCTGCGGAGACATCGACGACTTCCACGTCTGGCGACGACCTCGGCCTTTTCTCAGGTCGATGGGAAGTGGTCCCCAACCCTGGAGAATCCAGCTTGGGAGACCCTGAGTCTGAACCACCAGCAGCAGTGGAGATGGCGGAGACGGGCCCCTTCTTGCTCGCTTTCCCCTTTCTCTTTCCCTTGGTGTTGTCGCTCAACATCTTCAGAATGTCAGTAGCTTTGTCGGCCATCTCGTCTACAGAGTGAAACAACAGGGGGTTAGTAAAATGAATAGGGGAAAATAAAGCAAGTTAAAAGCGAGGAAAGAAATTAAATAACTCCTTATACCCAGCAAAATCTTGCGAGCAGCGGCGCTCTTAGCCGACAGCACCGCTCTAGTATTGATTATCCTAACGCCATACACTTGCTTGCCCGCCTCATCGAGCACGGGCAATGTTACCCTCTCTCCTTCAATCACCTCCTTATACACGCAGGGCCCCTGCTTGAAACTGCTCACGTAGTCGTTCAACACCTTCAAGCTGGCCCAATCCTGTTCGGACATCCCCCGATCCTTGGTCAAATAATAATCTGTACTGTGCTCGTAGTGAGCAAACGTCCACGCTAAAGGAAACTTGGGCTCTCGCCTCACTACTTGCTCGCCATCCACGGTAACAGCCACATTCCTATACAGGGACTCCCGAGCAACCTCACTCTCCGCTCGAACCGCGTAATAGCGAGGCTTGTAACCCCGAACTGAATCCACGAACATATTGAAATACTTCTTCCCTTGGGATTTCAGAGACACCCAACATTGTCGCCCATCCTCCGCTTGCCGCTGAAGCTGGAATATTTTGAAGAACAGGGCAAGGGTAGGCGCGATCCGCAGGTGCTCGCACACTATCTCAAAGATCCGAATAAAGCCTATGGAATTCGGGTTTAACTGGGAAGGGGCTAGCTTCAGGTGCCTGAAAACGCTCATCGCGAATTCACTAAAAGGCATTCTAAGCCCCAACTTCTCGAACACAAACTCATACATGGCGAACCCATCTTCGCCAAAGTCCGAGTACACTCGCCGTTCGCCTACTGCGTGCGCCGCCCAATTAATTGGCTGTTCCCCTATTCTATCCTCGACTATTGTGAACTTAGGCTCGGCGGAAGGAGTAATCACTGAGCGCGTTCTTGGGCCTGCGGCGATCCAAGCATATGGATCTTTTTCGGTTGGCCTGATCGGCTCCCTACGCTGCGACGACCCAGCCTCCTCTTCGTCCATTTAAAAGCACCTGAAAAGCAGCGAAGGAAAATGAATTCGACGTTTAAAATCAAATTCACCCTTCCACCGCAAATCAAGTGAAAGGGCGAAGTATTAGCCGAGGACGCTGCCCTCGACCAAAGGCCCTTGCAAATGGCGGAGAAACAAATTCAGAGGCGTATTGTGCTCGAGCCGTAAAGAGGCGAGCAAAAGCTAAGACTTCACGACTTTGCGAACATAAAGGCAAGCATTCCGGCTCGCCCTATCAAGCATTCTTGCTCGCCAAAACAAGCATCCTATGCTCGCACCGCTCATAATTTCTCCTCGACACGCCCATTCAAATGCCCAGAAATCCAAATGAATTTCTGGAAATCCCTCACCGGAAAACTTATCAGATAGTACGAGACGGTGGTTGTGGGCGGCGCTAAGATTCAAACCTAAGCAAAAACAACTAAAAATCTTAACTTTTCTACTGAGAAGGGCGTTTGGCAATGTACAATCACCACCAAACACCCTCAACACACAAACTAACCTCATCCCTAACATTCCTAAAACAAGCTCAAGCTAATACAGAAATGAAAGCTTAGAGAAATTAGTACCTTGGTTGGAATTAAAAGCTTTGATTGATGAGAGAAACTCGGCCAAACGAAGCAGTAATGCACCAACTACAGGAATGAATGTTGAAACTTTGGAGAGAAACAGCTTTGGCGCAGGAAGCAATGGAAGAAGGAAAATTCTGAAATGAATTTCCTCTCCAGCATTTATAGGCAGCCAGACGTGCTATCCGGTGCGACGCGTCGTTTCGGAAACGAGGGATTCTGAATCCTCTCAAACGTTAGATTGATCCAACGCTCCAAATCAAAAGCATCCAACGTTCCAGGTCTACTCTCACGAAAAGCGAAACGCTGCATAAGCAACGTATCACGCGCGCCTGCACGGAGAACAACGCCACTTATGGCCTATACCCCTAGGTAGTGATTACGTCTCTTCGTAGCCGGCACACGTGGCGTCATCAGGAGACGCACTGTCCCATCAAACGTCACTTAGCTCCTCCACGCGTTGCCCCTTGCTCTCCTCGGCACAAGTAGCTCCTCGACGAAGCGTTTGGGTTTGCATGTAAACGGCGAACAAGATTCACACCCTCAATAAGCGACGAACACGCTTGGCTGTTGATTTGCCACGCGACGCTTCTCTCCGACGTCCCTGCACTGGACCTTAAGTCATTACTCCTATGCCTAGCAGCAATGACTTGGGGGGCTTCTGTTCCGGACTGGGCCTAGAATGGACTAACAGGCCCAATCCACTAGGGTGTCGAGGACAGCCCAGTGTCGAGCAGCTCAACACCACTTGCTCGACACCGCAACACAAACTTATCAGCAGCTCAAACATACCCGTTTCTCTGCTGTCGGGCACATACGTGCTAGCCGCCAATTCCGCACCTGTCAAACGTGCACCACAAGCCACGTTTTCACCCCAAGCTTATCCGTTTCCCGCAGAATACGGGCTAAGCTTGACTAGGGGGAGAGTCTAACGACTTCTCCAGCATACCACGCTATCCCTAGCAGTTATCCTCATTGGGCTTGCTCTACGCGGCCCAATAGTGATAATCGTTGGCCCCGCGCTGGGGGCTTATAAATACTCCTCTTCATTGAGGAGTCAGGTATTCAATTCTTATTCTCTCAACCTCACTTCTTGTATCTGTGCTGACTTAGGCATCGGAGTGTCTGCAGGTACAACCCCCCCTCCGTTTTCAAAGCAACCGTCAAGACCACACGTGACTAGCAGCTGGCCATCGATCGAACGTCCGTTCCAGGTACGATCAATAGTCAATGTGAGGTTTAATCCAATAACAATATCCACTCATTCTTCTCCATCAAGTCGAACTACATCTCTGATATCACTTGTTCGAGAGTCTGAGAGGAAGTACCAGACGAAACATCATGTTCGTGCTCTAGGACTACAAAAGAGACAAACGTCACATTGACTATGAATGAGTTAAGTTAATCCAAATTCATTCAGTGATTTTTATAATTTTCTTCCCGCTCCTTCTGTCCATCACACCAAACATACCATAAATCCAACCAAAATAGCTTGTATAATGGTTAGTGTATAATTTGTGAAAATACTGCATTTTTTTTAAGGATTAATTCATTAAAAAAATAGTAATAGTACTGACATTTTCTTAACCAATAACATGATTTTTTTTTTTTTTTTTAAAATAGCCTAGTGGCTAGAAAATCTACCTTAAAAGTGAATAAGTGGAATGTTTCGAATTCGAACCTGAACTTCTGCATATATAGTGCGATGTATCTACCAACTGAACCAAACTTACGGAGACAACCAATAACATGATTTTAGGAAACATAAAGTGAACTTATTAACATTTATTTTTGAATGACAAAACTTACTCACATTTGACCAACACAACGACCCTATTAACTTTATATTATTAACTTAATAACAAAAATGTAACTTGATTTAAAATTTATTTTCCAAATTACTGTTTTTTTACTGAAGTTATTAGTTTGACCTTAGAAATACAAAATAGTAAATACTAACCATAAATGTATTTGACTGACCTTCTTGCTCTATTCCCCCTATTTTTATGATAGATACTTCCATTTTTTCACTACAAAAAAAAAAAAAAAAGAATACTTCCATTTTTCAATGTACGGAAAACATGATTTGACTTTATCAAAAATATGAATGTGTTTTCAATTCAAAATATTTTCTTCTACTTTCCATATCTAAGACTAATAGGATAAGTGTTAAAAGAAAAAGACTAAATTAGTTGGATAAGGGAGGCTACACTAGGACCACTTTACAACGACAACACTTACCCCTACCATAACTCCCAATGATCCGTATAGTTATACACTCATAATTTGAAGACTAATTTTTGTTATTTTGCCAAAATTTGAAGACTAATGTTAAACACTAATACTTCTTCACTAATTCAATAAAAAAAATTAATGTGTAGACAAAAGAAATAATAAATTATTGGACACTCACTCATAAAAATAGAAGATCAAAATTTTGAACTTCAATCATAACATTCGACTCACAATTTTGACATTTTTAACAGTTGAATTATAATTTGTGAACTAATTTAATCAATTTATTATTAAATATGATTTCTATATTATTTTGTTTAAGGTAAAAAGAAAAAAGTTTAGAAAAAAAAATAAAAAACATCTCAACTATATAGCACCTCTTTACCCACACCACAAACAAGGTTTAATATAGAAAATCAATTATGATCACGTTTTAATTAACTTTTATTTTAGTCTTTATAATACAGGATATCAACTTTGTGAAGAAAAACTCCAAAAACCAATTCAAACTCGTAAAAGTCACATATTAAAAAACACAATTTAGTCATTAAAAAAATAAAAGAAAACACAACTTGATAGTAGTATAGTATATTGACATCAAATTTGGCTTCACATCAAAACTATTGAATGGTGTTAGACAAAAACATATTTATATAGTATGACGACATAATATAATAATCATATAAAATCTCTTATATTATTTTCTCCATTATCATGTTTCAACTATACATATTTGTAAAAAAAAAAAACTATACATAAATAATCTGAAACATCGATACCTCTATGATTAGACGTGTCGTGGTGTCCGACACGTGTCGAAATAATAATATTGATCAATGAGGGATTAAAGATATTGCATTTTAATTACATTATTTTTAGTTTTTCGATAGTAGTTGGATGAGTAAATGTCAAATGTACTATCATATATTCTTTTAAAACTTTTTTTATTGAAAAATTTGTTCAACTTAGATGCATATGTATGTATTTTTTTATATTTTTTATAAATATGTAGTGGTGTCGTATATATTTTACATTGACAGTGTCGGAATATCCGTGTCGTGTCATATCGCGGTGTCCGTGTCAGAATCTGTGCTTCATAGTAAATGATGATGGGTAGATTTTTTGTTGATAATCAAAGCAAAATGAAGAGAAAAATAAACAAATGGAACAGAACAGTGTTATTTTCAGCAGAGAAATTGATATTGTTTATTATTAGTAAAAATCTCTACCATGTCAAAAAACACAAAATCAAAATTAGTAGATCAGATTTTATTGCTAATTATCAGGATAAAATCTTTTTGCTATATTCTAGTAACCATATGTGGTAACAAAAAACACCATTCAACCAAACCAAACAGAGACTTATGTGGGTCCCACACACCATTATTACCCGCCAACGTAAATAATCACTATTTAATACTAGTGCTAATAATAATTATTAATTTTATAATTAAAAAATTTTGCCCAAAAAAAAAAAAAAAACAAAAAACATGTTCCCACTTGTTCTTGCTTTCATTAGATAACCTACGCCCCACCAACAACAAAAACGAAAAGAATAATCTTTCTTCTATTTTCTGAAAACCCATAAAGCAAAACGAAAAGTGTTATCTTAGATTTCAATTGGGTATACAAAAAAAGTTGAATTTGTGAGAAAGCGAAAAAAAAGGTGGTAGCTTTATTTTGAGGGTTTTGGGGTTTTTTTTGTTTTGTTTTGGAAATGGGGGATTTGGAGAAGGAACAAGAGAAGGTGATGGTGTTGGAAGAAGGAAGAAAAGAGGAAGAAAAAGAAGGTGAAGAAAAGGAGAGACTTTTGGAGGGTATGGCTGTTTTGGATTTTGATATGCTTTGTTCATCTGTTGCTTTACAAACTGCTAATGGAAGTTGGGGGAAGCTTGGAGGAAACAATTTTGGAGATGATGAACAACGTAGTGAAGAGTTTGGTGGTGTTTTGAGGATGTGGGAGGGTGAACTTCTTGATTGTTTCGAGCACCGGAGAATCGCTGTTGAATCTGCATGGTGAAGTTCTGATTCATGTTGTTCTTTTTTATTTTCAAAATGTTAGAAATTATCTTTTTAGATTTTTTATTGTGTTTGTTTGATGAAGTTTTGTTTTTGATTTTTTGGTTAATTTTTTCCCAAAATTGTTTGCTTGTTTGTTATCTTCTATTTTCTGATTGATAAATCCTTGTGAGTTTATTTAGTTTGATGAGAAGAAGATTTTACATGTAAGATACTATTATTTTGTGATCATTAGATTTAGATCCCTAACTCTATGTTTAGACTTTGGATAGGGGGTTATGGATTGGAGGATAAGGAACAAGTTTGGCAAATTTTTTTAAGAAAATCTAATTTAACGATTTTAAGAATGAATGGAAAATTTACCTTTTAATATTATCATCAAACTTGGGGCAACTTTTTAGTTTTTCAATTTTAATTACAAAACTGTTATGTTGTTTTCACTCCATTTCCTGCTGTGGAAACTATTTTTACAAATTAAAATGTTTCTCAAATCAAACTGGCTCTTAATGTGCCCTAATCTCTTGATTATTTTTACGAATTTTATGTAACTTCGAATTCAAAAATAAAAAAATTTACCCTCTTTTTCATAAATGTGACTTGTGTGGGCTGGTAATGTGCAGTTCAGTTCGGTGTGCATTTCTTCGCTGCTCTTGACTTATGGTTTTCACTATTGCTTTATATCGTTCAACTCCTAAAGGTTGACCAATGTTATTTTCATCCTGGTGCTGGTCCCAAGGATTTGTGACATTGATTTATTTTTCCAAGTTACTGTGATAGTTGATATGGTTTTGAAAGATGAAGCTAAATCAGTTTAACTTGTTTCTGAAATTGAATCATACATGTTTTGGTCACGTTGCCTATATGTGTTAATGAACTTTCTTTCTGGCTAATGGAAGACTAATATGGCAAAAAACACATTGGTCTTCTGTTACTTACAAGTATTTGTATGATTTATCATGTATGTAAAGTAGTACCTCATTTGGTGTTACAGTTGTCCCTGCTACCGATTTGGGAAGAACATGAAGCGAGCTGGTCTTGGTTCTTGCTATATTCAGGTATATTTACACTGCCTGAAAATTCTTGGAGGTTCTTTGTCGTTTTAAAATGATCTAATCCTAACTTCACATTTTACCATAAGGGAATCATATTTAGAATTGACGATTTCCGTATACAACTTCTCTGATTTTTTATAATATAACTCTTTGAAGTATGAATATCCTTGTTTTATATTGCAGGCGTTTGTATATTTTCTTCTTGCCATTTGTGCTCTTTTCAACTTTATAGCCTTTATCGTCACGAGACATCACTACTTTCTGTACCTGGGAGTCACCTTCGTCGTTACTGGTGGAGCATATTTAGGATTCTATCGAACTCGTATGCGAAAGAAATTCAACATCAAGGTGGGCATGTCTGTGTATATAATATATATTGTTTTTCTGAAACACATATTTTCATTTTTTCCGCTTAAATAGTTAATTATATCAAACTAGTATTATAACTGTGTTATTTTAATTTGACTCCTCCTTTGTGAGAATACCCTGCAGAATTTAAATAATTTATCACATTTTGAAAGAGAGTGTATGATATTAAATTGCTTAATATGATCTTACATTTTGAACTGGATATATTATTTATCTTTCTTGTTCCATCAAAGCATATAGTTTAATTCAATGAAGAACTTTCTGACATGCAATCAAATGACAAAAGTGTTCTATTGTCTCTTTCGTCCCGTTAAAAAATTCATTGTGTACTAATGTGATGGATTGGTGAATTTTTCTGCTTTTTTTGCTAGCATGCATATGTGTTGGAATATGATTGTTTAATTTTGGCTGCTTTTATTTTCTGTTAAATACATGTTGACTAAGTTTGATGTGATTTTGGCTGCATTCGTATATCTAACGCACTATTTGTCGATATCTTTTTTCAGGGTAGCGATAGTTCGGTGGACGATTGTGTTTACCATTTTGTCTGTCCATGTTGTACATTGTGTCAGGTAATTCAAAATTTTAAACCTTTTTGACTTCTTGTACACTGTATTCTGCTATGTTGTCGATAGCGCGCTATAGCGCCGCAATAGTGGTGGTCTGCCCCTCTACTGCCACGTCATAGGCCTGCGAAGCACCACCGAGAGTAGCGGAAATAGTGGCCTCTATTAGGGGTTGAAAAGCGGTGCCATCGCAGCGCAATCTTGCCATCGTAGCCGGTTTGATGGCCACTATTGCAATTTTGGTGCAAATTTCTCAAAAACCCTAATTTTTGAAATTAATTTAAATTTTTTGAGGGTATATTGGTACTTTTTCACCCTTTGAGTGACCTAATATTGCAACCTACGTGTTTGATTGTTCAATTGTGGCCGCCTTTCGTTCTTCTCTTCGTGCTGCCATCGTTCCTCCGAGTTCTGCCATTGTTGCCTTGCTCTCATTCAAGTTCTTCTCTATTTCGTGTTCTCCTTGCTATGTTTCTGTGCGAAGGTTTATATTCTCCTTCCTTTTTTGTTTCTGTTTGGGTTCTTCTTTCTAGGTTTGTTTTTGTTTTCGTTCTTCTCCTTCCTTTCTGTGCAATTTATTTTGTTTACTTGTAGAACTTGTTTGTCTTTTTTTGGTGGGATGACATTGAGTATTTTTAGAACTTGATTTTGATGAGTTACCAAAAAAAAAAGAACTTGATTTTGATGAGATATCATTTTGATTATTTAGAGCTTACTTTGATGGGATCATGGGAAATGACAAAGTTGGCTATAATTATTAAGTTTGATCGTCTCTTCAATTTTGTGTGTTTTTCTATTTTTGAGTATTTATGTATGTCGTTGGAATTTATGTTTACTTTGTACATGGTTATTTTAGTCTTCACAATAGAAGTCATCCTGCTATCCACTATACTGCTATAGCATTTGGAGTTCGGTGCCATGCGCTGCTATCTGAGATTGACAACATAAGTATTCTGTTAGATAAATCTTTTGATGACAGAACATCTTTCAAATTTAGTGGTGACCAAAATCAGAATGAGAACATATTTATAATCAGTGACTTGTATTCAATTTTTGTATCTTTGTATCATGACGCAGGAGTCAAGAACACTGGAGATTAACAACGTTCAAGACGGCACTTGGCACGGTCGGGGTGATACCATATGCATAGGTGGCATTAGGAATGGGAATAAAGCAGTCACCGAGTTGATCCCTCCTCCTATTGAGTCTATCAAGCTTACCAATGAAAATTACACCCTATAGATGAAATAGACCATATAGTATCATCAATGAATCTTGAATCAAGGTAGTGAAAAAGTTTTGAAACAATGGTACTTCATCTTAATTGTATCCCCAGTTTCTGCACTACATATTTGATTTCAAAGTTATATCAAATTTCACGGCCAAAAGAGAATGTACTGAAGGCTCTAACAAACACCGAGTGGCAGTCATGGGAAACAAATGATGTTTTTATCGGAGAATAAGTCTCACATTGCTTGGAGCAAAGAGATCCAAAGTGTATAAGCTGAGAATGTTCGAGTTCAAATTGTCTCGACAATTTAGACTCCAGCATTTCAAGCTTATATATATACTTCGTTTTTCTTTGTTCAAACCCGACTTATTCTCAATTTTTAGACGAAGAACGGCATTGCTTTTGAAATTACCCCATGATGTTAGTTTGCAAAATGTGCATATAGAATATCTCATTCTAAACTAATGGGGTCTTATTTTTACCTGCCCCCTGTAATATATAGTTTGATTAGTGTCAGTGTTGCAAAATTCCATCTGAATTATTGTAATCAAAATTTACAAGTGTTGTATTAATTGTTGTTTTTTAAGTAGATCAACAAGAGAATTAAGCTGAACTAAGTTTGGTTTTATTATAGGAAAATATAACCTATTTCCTAGGCACTTGTATTAAGAAGTTTAAGCTGAACTAAGTTTAAACTTTTGGCTTATTGAGTTGGTAATGAGTCATGTTGCTAACGGGTTGATGATCTGTCTTTTAGTTAGTTATTAGGTATGAAAGATAAAGCATAACTAGATTTTCAAAATATGATTTGTGCAAATTTGTAGGAAAGATTTACTTGGGTTGAGTGTTTCACAAAGCCTAATATCAAGACAAAACATAAGAATATTAGTTTCCACTTGAAGATGGTTAGGAATAATAAAATGGAAGTATGAATTTATTAATAATGTTAAGTTTCCACTAAAATCTAAATTATGGTTTCTACCTCAAGGAAGTTGTCACATCTTATCTTTGAATAATAATGTTCTAAAGTAGAATTTCCTCTCCTAGTTGCTCAAGTGAACTCTTTTTTTTAATTTTTTTTTTTATTTTGATATAAAAGTTGTTCAAGTCTCTTGTTTTCAAATAACAACTTAGTTTTTTTTTTGACAAAAAAAAAATAACAACCAAGTTAAAAGTTATAGCTTAAGTTGTTGATGTGACAGCATGCGACTTGAAATTAGTAATTAATATGATTATAACTCCATAATATTTCAGCTTTAATAAAATTTCAATATTTTCCATCATTATCAACCTAGATCTCTTTTAGTTTAACAGAGTTTTGAGTACGAACCCGAACTTCAACATTTACCATTGTTTAAATTAAGAGAAAATTTACTGTCCATTTAAATCTCATAAAGTTTGAGGGAGTATTAATCTTTGTATGTAAAATCTTATAAAAAAAAAAATCTTTGTATGTAAAAGGAGTAATGTTAGGGACCCATTCACTAACACACTCTTTTTAACACACCATCCCTCTATCGGTCCACATTATCACTTTTTTGAAAACTATTAACTTGTCACCTGTAAAAGAAAATTGTGGCAGATATTATCTTTTTTTTTTTTTTTTATTATTATTACTATTTGGATACACTAAAGTCCGATTTATTTTTTACTTTTCTATTTTGCTTAAACGAAATAGAGAAGTATAAAATTATATTTGACACTATTTCTCCTTAAAAGTATTAGAGAAATAAAGCAAAGAAGTAAAAAATAAAAAAAAGTTAAGTAAAACACAATTTTTTCATTCTTTACTATTTTTAAGGAGAAGAAAAAAAGAGAAAAATAAGCCGGGCCAAACGAGGCCTTACTCTCTCACGGAACTGTTCATCTTCTACATTCTCCACTGATTTTTTTTCCTTCCCTCATCTTCTACAACTCTAAAAGATACAGAGTTAGAGTTACAATGTTTGCCTCAAAATTGCAATGTTAAAAAAAAAGCTATACAATTTGTACAAATTCAATCCTGTAAGAACTCTACTGCAATCCTATACAAATTGTAGAAATTCAATCCTATAAAAACTCTTAATCCTATAAACAACAAGCTCCAAACAAATAATCACAAAATAAATAATTTGGGATTGAAAAATGAAACAGGATGAAAACCACACTTTACTGCAGCAAATAACAGAACCCAATTCTCTGCAATTCAACATAACCCACTCTACTGCGACAACTCAAAATTCAATTCCGCAAAGGTTAGAAATTGATTCTACCTTATTTCAGATAGTGTTACAAAAGAGCATCAATACCAAATTGATAACATTAATTCTTCAATTAATTCAGAACTAGTCGTCGGCCCGTGCGATGCACGGGCTCGACGGAACGACATATGTATGTCAATCATGGTTGTTATTTTAGATTAGGGGTATGAATCATATAAGGTAATTATAAAAATATTTTCCGTGAGTTCAAAAACAAAATCATACAAATGGATTAACCAAATCAAATCGATGAACACAATTTCTATCACACCGAAATTTACAGCGGAGCCTTCAAGACCCGTGATATGTATACAATTTAATTTTTGCCTAACAACACACTTAATTTAATTTTTTTATGTTTAAGTGTGTATCTCAAATAATATAAACTAAGTTGGTCAAATTTTCTCATGAGTAGCACGTTAAGATGATGAAATTAAAAATCATTCATATAATCATTGATAATAGGATAAGAATTACATTGCATACTATTGTTGGATAGCTCAGTCACATCAAATTTTATAATGGAACATTCAAAGACCCGTGACATATATAAAAAATTAATTTTTACCCTTTTTTCTTGCGCAATTAATATGATTCTAAAGGAACACGTTAAGATGATGAAATTAAAAATCATTCATATAATCATTGATAATAGGATCATGAAGAGCATTGCATACTATTGTTGGATAGCTTAGTCACATCAAATTTTATAGTGGAACCTTCAAAGACCCGTGACATGTATAAAAATTTAATTTTTACCCTTTTTTCTTGCACAATTAATATGATTCTAAAGGACAAACATCAATGGATTAAAAAGAAAACTATTAAGACAACAACCAAAATAGTTGACACCAAATATCAAATCAAGTTAAGATAATAATTACATAAACTGAAACTAATCATGCGCCATAAAGTAGTGTTGCCGCATATAGAAAAATAATATCCGATAATGTCAATGCTTGAATCAAACAATGAACAAATGATTTTGATCAAGGAAGAGACAAAGTAGATGAACCAACCCCCACAATCAAGACCACTCCTATGCAATAAATGTCTCTTGGAAGGATTAGAGATAAGATACTTTACATAATGCGCAAAAATTTAAAAACTTTCTGTAAGTGGCGCACAGAAATTACAAACCTATTTATAAGTAGCATGTAAAAGTTAGTTAAATTCGAAACATTAACATTTAATTAAGAGTCCAATCACCCGTTACAAATATTTTTTTAGAAGAATTATTAGATGCTATAGAAAAGTTTACGATACATCCCTATAGATCCAAATTAGACATTCTCAGTTCAAGAGAAGTAATAGTGTTTTGTTAAGTACATAACAAATCTCTATGCAAACCCATCAATTTTTATTAGGTTAGTACACTTGTACACCATAAAATTGACCATGGTTTGAGTAAAAAATAAAAAATAAAAATTGACCATGTTATAGTAGTAATTGAACACTCTTAACTTAATAGATTCTTTTAAGTTGCGAGGTGGAAGAGATTTATGGTGGTTAAAAGCCTATCATATTAGAGCTATATGCTAACTTTTGTTGTAAAAATGCAAATTGTTGGTCATTATTTCCAGTCATCCAAGTTAACAAAAACACTCTTTACACATTGTCTTCCTTCCAGGCAAGGAAGTTCCACCAATTATTGTAACACCCCGATTTTCGAAGCCCAAAAGTAGGCAATTTTTTTTTTTTTAAAAACAACAAGGATTTTGAAATAAAACATTCACGATCGAACTTAAATTAAATCAGAGTAAACCATTTTCAAAATAACGATCGGGATGCAATGCCTCTTTTATAAATTGTTTTCACAAATCAAGTTTAAGAATATAAACCAAACGCTATGTCTAAACAAACATAACGACACCATTTATTCCAAATAAAAATCATACTACAAGTTTGCAATACAATTGCAAGGAAGCATAAGGAAGAGTAAACAAGACTCTTAAACCACTACCCCTAAGCTGATCTTTAAACTCTAACGGAAGATGACTGGGTGACGAAGACCCACAAACAGCTTCAAGCCTTGCCGCTTCTCCACGCGGTACAAATAAATCCCTAAAAATGCTCGTAGAGGGTCACGATCTAAAAATAACATATAACCAAAAATACGCAGCACAAGATATACAATACATGACAGCATATACTCATTTATCATATGAATCACACATCACAGAATTTAAGTGCACGGATAGTCTATCAATCACACACAACAGTATTCAAATGAACAATCAGCCTATCAATGCAGACTCTACATGATTGTGATCACCCTACCCGGGACTGTTTCACATGCATGAATTCCGGAATTTAACCTCTCCGCAGAGAGTCGTAGGCTTCATGTGGACACCAATCACTGGCTGTCGCACACCTACTAAACCCCGCAGGGCAGGTGAAGCCACACAGACTATAACACCAAGGTGAAGCCACACAAACTCTAACACCAACTCAATAAAAATCCCGCAGGATTAGGTGAAGCCACACAGACTCTAACACCCGGTGCTTAGGTGAAGCCATACAGACTCTAACACCCGTACACGCAACTATGAAATGCATGAGCATACTTTCTATTTCAACATATATAGGGCAGTCACACAGACAAAATCCCTGGTGAAGTCACACAGACAAATCACCCGTGTAGTCTCCATCTGACATACACGTTCCATACATGCTCATGCAACAATTTACATATCACACAAGCATATCTAATCACAACCACATGTCAACACATATATTTCGCAAAATCATATGTAAGACAACTAAATATCATGTACCACAAGATATTCAATCAAGTACAATCATCAACATTTCATATTATTCAACCATATGAAATTTACAACAACCACTCAAACATGTGTAGAATATAGCATGTTCTCAACAAGTTCTCGTCACGAGAATACATCACAAAACAACCATGCTCATAATTCATATTGCATCACATTAAGCAAATACACATATTCAAGCAACAATTACACATGCATAAAAAGCACTCGATATTTCGAGGTATATGAAATCATTAGAAAGTGCCCTTACCTCGGCAAGCTTCCAACACATCAACTTACGCTACGCGAGCAACATCCGTCTCTCCTGACAAAGTCCCCAAATCGGCTAATCGTCTTAACCTTTCACAACACATAACTTATCTAAGTTAATACCACATTCTAATTGATCACTCAAATACTCCTAGCTCGGCTACTAATGGATTCAAGATCTATGGTTGTCTCTCACAACTAACTAGGTTCAAGTCGAAACAAATCTCAGTTATTTTAAAACACGTTAAAAGTCAAATCTTTTCTTCTAAACAACTCTTGAAAATATAAACACTTTAAAGAATAGTTTCTTGTCGCAAAAGCGTCATTAAATAAATTACAACTATTTTCAAACTTTTCACAAAGCAAGAATACTTTTTCGAATGACTTACGCACTTCTTTTTCAAAACCAAACAAGTTTAACTATGCATTTTCTTAATCGATTTGAAACAAAATACTTTTATGAACACACACAACTTAAACCTTTTAACAGACAATTTTCGACAAAAGAATTTCCTTTTCAATTACAAATCGATTTCCAAATATTTTTCTCTTTTCATAGAAAAATAACCTCTATTATTTTTCTACCACTATTTTAAATTCAAAAACGACGGTAAAATAGTTACAAATTAAAACGCTCATAACTCATTCGATCTTTATCGGATTGAGACGAGCCATACGCCAAATTCATCGTCTCGAAAAGACGGATTTAATGGTCAAATTTTTAGGACACAAAAACAATTTTAAAATGACGAAAATACCCTTCCCAAATTCGGCCAGAATTGGAAATCACACCAAAAGTCATTTTTCTAGAATTCTAACTTTGTTAAAATACTTATAGAAATACCATTGTCATATAACCAACTCCAATTGATTTAATTCCACACTTAACAACTCTTTCGAAACCCTAACTTCATAAATCATAAAAATTTGGGGCTTTTCAATTCTAACATTTTTCTTTCCAAAATCAATGTTCTAAAACAACTAGTGCTAGTTTCAATTTCAAGAAAATCATAACATAAAATCATCGACTTTCTAAATGCTCACAATCAAATTTTTCTCTTAGATCTATTATCCTATAAACTCACACAACAACATTAATAAATGAGTTGAGGAAGAAAAAATAAAATTTAACCAAATCTTTTTGAGCTTAAAATCAAACAATTCAAAATCACAATTTTTCTTCTAGATCTAACACTCACTAGCATGGATCTATTACATTAAAAAAGGAAATATTAAAATCTCAACCTACTCCTAACAAGAGGCCACACGGCCAAGAAGAGGAAAAGGAGGGGAAATGATTTTCTTACCAAAAGATTTAGCTCACAAGCACCACAATGATGAGAGAAACAACTTTGCTCTTAACCTCTTCTTCTAATTCTTCCTAGATCTTTCACACAAATGAATTTTCTACACTTAATAACTTTTGGTTTGTAAGAATGAGAGAGGGATGATCATTTTCACGTGAGAGAGGAAAGGAAGGGAATGGGTCTCATGACTTTTCTATTTATAAACCTCTCAATTAATTCCTAGCCATTAGATTGCATAGTATAAAGTTTTAAGATCAAATCATAGCCACTCAAAGCTTTACTCACAAACATAAAATAATAATAAACCAAATAAATATCTAGATATTTTCATGATCTTTGCCAACTAATCTCGCTCAGTTTCCACGCTTGCGCTTAAACGAATCGTATCTCACATACCGATAAACTTTACGGAAATAAAAAATTCTGCCGTAAACCATACAATTAAAACCATTCACAAACAATTCGAGTAAATTTTATTCCGAATAAATTTTCGCTCCTTAGCCTGGAAAAATATAATGAGATCAAATTCACATCACAATCGATATATAAAGTCTTCATTTAAATTTTGACGGAAATCGAAAATCGTAAAATTTTCAAACAGCGGGTATATATCTTGCCCGTTTTCTCAAAAACCACTAGAAAAATATTTTCATCATTTCGACGAGACAAAAATGTTTCTAAACTCATTTAAAGCTTATAAAATCATTGTGCCAATTTTTCAAATGTTAAACTACACGCAGGCACAATCTCAACAAAAATTCTGTCAAAACAGACAATCAAGTAGAAAGCCGATAAAACAAATAGCATAAGCTAATTCATATATCAAAAATATATTTTCTGCTACAGTAATTCTACGGGTCTTACAATTATACTCTAAAAATACATCCGGGAGATTAAGGGCCTATTTGAATCACTTTTTAAAAACTGTTTTTTGTTTTTAAAAATTAGAAAATTCCAAAACTTGCTTGAGTGTATTGTTTTGCAAAATGGTTTTTGAAAACAGTTTTTCTTTTGTATGTTTTTAAAACTAAAAAACCAAAAGAGGTAAATCCTGTTTTGCTTTTTGCTTTTCAGTTTTTGATACTATGAATGAGGAGTAGAAAACACACGGAAAACTAGTTGTTTTCATTAATGACAATCTTGTAATATTAATCAACTTTTATTTTCCAAAGACAAAAAATACTGTACATGCCTAATTGCTCAATGCTTAACTATTGCAACATTACGTTTCTTTTCCTTTTTTTATTGAATTTTTTTATACTAATTTTACATAATCTTTTATTTAATATTATATTGTTAAAAAGCATTGCTGTATGATTTTTCTTCCATATAAAATGTGTCACTCCACTTACATCTTGTGTAATATTTAATTTGTGTAAAAAAATCATTATATTTATTAATATAAAAATAATGATTATAATAATTATTAATAAGGAAGAGATTAAAGTTGAATGATGTTTAATTTCAAAAAATATATTTCAAATCCAGACGAGTCATTATATAATTATATTTCTCGAAAAAAAAAAGAAAGTAAAAAAATATATTTCATATTAATATATCTCTTATCCTATACTATATCTCATATTAATATAAATAAAAATAGAAAAAATATATATATGCATGGAATTTTAAAATAATTAGGATAAGTAAAAAATAACAAGATTAATGCATGGTAAGACTTTGATATTTTGACATAAATGAACATAGTTTAAATCCTATAGAAAATATTCCTTTTTATTGAAATATGTGTTTTCTTCATCATTCACTTAAAATTACACTCTTTTTAAAAATAAGTATAAAAAAAAAATTGTCCCTTTTTTATAACATATTTTATTATTTTTTCATTTTGAAAACAGTTTCTAAAGCAGGGTTGCCAAACAAATTTTCATTTTGTTTTCTTCTTAAAAACTAGTTTTCAAAACTGATATTTAAAATAGTTTTCAAAAACAAAAAACCAAAACTGAATCAAACATGCCCTAAATTGCAATGTAGAGGTCATCTCAGCCTCAGACAACTCAATTGTTGTTGCTTCTTTCATTGCAAAACAGTTGTCATGTTCATCTCTCTTTGGATATGCTGCATTGTGCTAGATGGAGCATAGATTGGGATTTAAAATGTATTCTCTGAAAATAATAGGCATTGTTATTGATGTGAACCCAAATCAGGCATTAGGAAATAATAGGCAGAAACATATCAATATAAAGGATTTTATCCAATCATTCAATACTCAACATAAAGTCTAAAGAGACATTTGAAATATTATCTCTAGCAAAACAATCATATGGACTTAACCAAACATAAACATCACCATAAAATTCCTCATAAAACTTTTAGACATTAATTTCAAAGTAATCAATCATAAAATTCCATTTAATGGGAAGCTTAAAAAACAAATAGTTTTTTTTTTGCTAGGGATAAAACTGTAATTTTCAAAAATATTGGGACAGAACTGCAATTTTTTAAAAATAAAAGCAAATTTGAATTTTTAAAAAAAAATTAGAAGTCAAAATGCAATTTATAAAAGTACAGGGGTCAAAATGGAAATAATAAAAATATGGGGGTGCAAATGTAAATATATAAGGTACATGGGCAAAACTGTAATTTTGTAGTCTGATGCTGACATGGCTGAAGTGACATTTGGTAGCAGGTTGTTGGGCTAAAAGTGACTCGGCGGGTGATGTTGATGTTGATGTGTAAAATGTGACGAGCGAATTGCAGATAAAAAAGGAAGTAGCATGATTTCTCTCTCTCTCTCTCTCTCTCTCTCTCTCTCTCTCTCTCTCTCTCTCTCTCTCTCTCTCTCTCTTTATATTTTGATTTTGCTCACAAGGAAAAAAATGTTTTTTCTCTACTGGCTGAATTGGTTACCAGGTTAATAGTTTTAAAAAAGTGATGATGTGAACCAATAGAGGATGGTGTGTTAGAAAGAGTGTGTTAGTGGATGTGTCCCTAACATTACTCATTGGATATTTAAAAAGAAATAAGTCGTAAAGTTCTACCCTCAATGATAGCTATGATTTTTTTTTTTTGATCAACGCTATGAAGTTATCTTTACCTTTTAGCCGTTGTCAAACAGAAAAATGTTGTTGTGAAAGTGATTGAAGAAATAGAGAAAGAGAATATGCAAATCATCAATTCAATATAATGATAGCTATGATCGCTGATGGACAGTGAAATTGATCCTTAATTAGTCAATCTTTAGGTTAAACACCAATTTATTTTTTAAAAAAAGCAAAAAAATATTTTTGAGATTCAAAGACCATGTAGGTGTTCTTGCCTAGGGAAGCAGGCAAAAGTCCAACAACCAATCATATAAATCAAATGGAATTCTCAACATTTTCTGTCCCGCAACTTATACTATGTACTACTATCTCCGTCCCAATATATAAGATCTATTTTGATTAAACGACACTATTCATTTATTTTATTTTTACCATATTTTTTTTAATAATATATAGATGCCAATATTAGCATATAAGATCTTGTTTGATTCGTTTTGATGAGTATTTTCAAAATATCAAGTTTTTATAATTTTTATTAATAGATAATTAAATATATTAGTGATCGATATTATGCATTGGTGAAAAATATAGTTAAGAAAAAAGGTTAAATTATATTTTTAGTCCTTTAACTTAATTTCGGGTAACACTTTAGTCCTTTTTGGTCCTTTATCCATATTTAATTGAGGATTTTTCAAGGTTCAAATATACTGGTATGTTAGCTCGTGCCGTGCACGGAATAATTTTCTTTTTAAATATTATTTATGTATTTATTTTAATATATTATTTGTGCAATATTTAGTTAAAAATGCTAAGATAAAATTGAGATATATTTTGTATGATATATGTTTAACAATGTTATAAGATAAAGCAAAATGACGAATATTATTTCGCCTCCCGTTTTATATTATTAAGAGATAAATTATTTCTATCATCTTCAAATCTGTGACTATATAGTGAACTTTTTAATATAAAATGATTATAAACTTCTTTCTCAAATGAAAATTTAATTAGTTTAGGTGCATTTTTAACAGTGGGGTCAAAAGTGTTCTGCGTTTCTCATTCTACACATGTGAGAGATTCTATCTCTCTCATTATTTCTACATCTCTCGAACAGAATAATTTTCATTTTTTAATAATATTTATTTTCTTATGTTTTTTTTTTTGGAAGTTTGTCTATATATGTCACTTTTCATTTTATATTATTTTGAATGTTGTCTATATTTTTGTTTCAATTATTTATGAGATTGATTTTGTATAATTTATTTGAGTATGAAAATACGATATATGTTTAAGGATGTTACATGGACATAGTGTGGTGGAAAATACTTCTTCATTCCCCGTTCAACAACACTATGAGATTCTATCTGACTCCCTCTTTTTCAACTCTCTATAGGAACTCCATCAACAAAATTTTAAATGAATATTAAGATACTTTGATCATGTTCCTATTCTCAACCTTTTTTTTGTCATTGTACCACGATGAAGCAATTTTCACGTGCGAGCGTCAAATGAAAAAATCTATGTATGATCTCTACTTATATTGATAAATTAGCATCCCGAAAAAGTTTGAACGAATGTTTATGGAAAGTTTAAAATTGAAATTAAAAAAAAAATCCTTTGATTATCAAAAATTTAAATTATATTAATTTATTTTAGATTTCAATTCCCATAGATTTTTTCCAGTTGGATGTAATAAAGTGAAAGTGCGACGAACACAAAATAAGGAAAAACTCTCGTAGTCGGAATTCAAATTTTAATTAGTCAATGTCTATTTTTAATAGTAGAGTGGGAAGTGTTTCCCGTTTGAGATTCTCTCTCTCTCTCTCTCTCTCTCTCTCTCTCTCTATATATATATATATATATATATATATATATTATTTTCTAATGCATATTAATAAAATTCTCGTTTTCGGTTCTCATTATCACATACATTAACTTTTCATCTTGGGAATCATTTTTATCGTGCTAGATAAAATTTTAAATAAGTGATCCCCATTATAAAATATACAAGTATACATATGCGATTGAAATTCAAATTTTTATTATTCAATGTATTTTTTTTAATAATGGGGCGAGGAATGCTACTCATTTTTCATTCTATACCACTGAGACTCTCTCTCTCTCTCTCTCTCTCTCTCATATTCTAGCTGTCTTATGTGTCCGTTACAGGACTCTATGGCTGCTCCATGAACAAAAAATAGTTGTAAATTCTTTATTACTTTTTAAGAATATCAATAAAATTCTCACACTCTTATTCAAAAAAAATCTCGCACTTAGTTCTCACTATCATCTACGAACACTTTTTTATCAAGGATCACTTTTCATCGTGCTAAATAAAATTTAGAGATAATTAGTCAAAGGTATAATTTCAATAGTGTAGTTAGAAATGCTCTCTGTTTCCTATTTTAATAGTCAATGTATAATTTTAATAGTCAAATGAGTGATCCCATAAAAAAAATATGAAATATGATTTAAATTTGTTTTAAAACAAATCAACATAGAATTATAACATTTAATTGAATGATTGGATAATAGATACATATCTAATCAAATTTTAGTCGAAGTGTTCACTTTTTTTTTTTTTTTTTTTTTTTTTTTTTTTTTTTATAGAAATTCAAAATCGAAGTGTTTACTTAGTTTTTATATATTAATTATATAATATTTAATCATGGATTAAATAAGTTTGTCGTCTTTAAAACTATAATATATATTAATAAATAAAATAAAATATTTGAATTTCTACAAAAAAAAAAAAAAATAGAAAAGTTTTAATTGAATTTTACTTACGCAATCTCTATTATATACATAGCGAGATTCTCACAGAGCTTTCTCGTGCATTCTAAGAAAAAATTGCTTATGTGGCATTCATTTAGAGTTTTTTTTAGAAAATTGCTTAGGTGGCACTCAATTAGAACTTCTCTATTATTTATGTATTTTTTTATCTTTTTTTGTTTAAAAGAAAACTCATTATTTAAAAAAAAATTGTTGGATATATACAACTAAATTAGAGCTTTTTCTATTACTAAAAAAATAATAAAATAGAGGATTAGAATAACTAAAAATAATGATGTGTCGTACCTTCATGAGTAGAGCTGTCAAAAGGGGCCGGCCCGGTCCGGCCCGCATCGGCCCGGGGGCCATAACATATAAATGGGCTTTAGTGGGCCGGCCCTTTAAGCCTCATGGCCCGGCCCAATAAGCCCAGCCCGATAAGCAAAGGCCTACATGGTCCAATGGGCCGGCCCAACAAACTTTCATTTTTTTTTTTGAAAAATTTATTTTACAAAATAAATTCAATGGACAATAAAACTACATATGTATCACACATAAATTAATATCCATATAATTTGATTAATTTCTTTCTTATACTTTTCTATTTATAATGATTGATTAAGTTGTTATTAGTTTTTTCAAATAAAGATAATCACAACAAACTTGGTTTAATCTTAAAAAAAAAAAATTTGGTTTAATAATTATCTTCTAACTAAAAATCTCATCTTTTATTACTTAATTATCTAAAGATTTAATGGTAACTAAAATTTCTTATTTTTAGCTAAAAATATTTTAAGAATTTTTTTAAAATGTTTTTTTTTTAACTCTTTAAGGGGCCGGCCCAAAAGCCCGTGGGGCCGCCCCATAACGGCCCATTAAAAATATAGGCCCGAGGAGTCGGCCCAATAAGGTCCGATCAACTTTTTTTAAAAGCCCAGCCCGTGTAAAACTATAGGGCTAATGGGCCGGCCCAATAGCCCGATCCATTTTTACAGCTCTATTGAGCATTATTAGCATGAAGATTAGCACAACTAAAAAACAAACAAACAATGTATCATATTTAAATTTATCTCAACTCAAAAAACAAATAATTACGATTAGGATGAATAATTGATACATATTAAGATTAGGATAACAAAATAAATAATTCAAATTTGTTACATATGTTAGATTTTTGGGGTTTTTTTTCTCCATATATAGATGTTGAGTTTATTTGTCTAATCATCTTATACCAATTTGTTTCTTCTATTTGAAAAGAAAAATTATCGTAGCACCAATATATGATAATATTTTCTTAAATAAATTCCAAGAAAGAGTCAAGGAGTATAATTTCTTTTTGGATGGTGGATCAGGGAAAGAATTTTGAGTGAAAAATATCGCATGTGATGATGAGATAATGGAGATAATTGAGAAGTTTCTTGAACTTAATTTAGAGGTTTGTAGTAGTTTATATTTTTTTTTTTTGGTACAAAGTAGTTTATATGTTATATCTTTCTTTATTTTATTCGACTAATGTGTTTGAATTTTATAGCCTAATATACATTCCTTTTTAATATAATATGTACTTATTTCAAATTTTAATTTACCAATTTTAGGATCAGGTCAAATGATGAAAGTTGACATTGAGAATGGTCGTCGCATCACCACTGAACAATTAAGTTAGGAGAGTGTATTTTTCATATGTTGAATTTGACACGTTATCCTATCTTTGATTATTTCGGATATTTCTTTTATAAATCTTTAGTGGCTTTTTCAAAATTGATTAATCTGTATTTTGGACCGCTTATAATTATTTATTATCACTCAATAATCTACTACTCATTCGAAAGTTTTTTTATCTATATCTTTATATAAGTGACCTATATTACTTAGGGTATAGTAATTATTTTAAGGTGAACATTCTGGTATTTTGGAGTTTAGTTCAATATCATAATTTTATAAGCAAAAATTAAATATGATGATAATAATAGTAATAATAATACATGATTATAATATAAAATACGGTTTTAAATCTGATAGATTTTAGAAAAATAGTATTATAAGTACATAAGAAAATATAAATTTGGTAAAATAACAACCCTTAACTTACTCGCTTTTTCACTTTACACATTGTTCAATTTATAGATTTTTATTTATTTATTATAAAAGGCTTAAATTAACGAACTAAACGTCAGTTTAGACATCTAAATTCAACTCTAAAATATATAAAATAATAAGTTTATTTTTACTGTGGTCCAACACTAAAAATATACTTTTTTATAATAAAAATATACTTTACTATGATGTATGTCTATCTATATCTATTTATCTTGCTCGAAATAAAGAGTACAAATGTCACTCTCAAGTTTCTTCTCAATAAGAAAATTCACAAGTGACATTTTTTCAATAATTTAATTCAATGTGGCGTCTATGTACGTCTGACACTCTTAAAATAATTTAATTAAATGTGACGTTTATTTGTCTTCTCTTTACAACCTAAAGTACACGATTAGATTCCCACTAACAACAAAAAAATCAAAAAAAATTAATTTGGTTTTAATTTTACTTTTTTTGTCTTTCTTTTTTTTAAACATATATTGAATCTGTTGTTAAATAAATAGATATTAGGATTGCCTTGAATTTGAATTACATATTTTACCAATTATTCAATGCATTGTCAAACAAAAAAAACAAATAATTAGATTAGGATGAGCGATCGGTACACATTAAGATAACCAAACAAATAATTCAAACAAACAATGTAGCTCAGCCTATATAGCTTCTAATGGTTCATATTAGGATTAAGATGAATGATTAGTGCATATTAAGATTATGATAAATAACATAAAATAATTTGGTTTTAATTTTACTTTTTTTGTCTTTTTTTTTTTTTAAACATATATTGAATCTATTGTTAAATAAATAGATATTAGGATTGCCTTGAATTTGAATTACATATTTTACCATTTATTCAATGCATTGTCAAACAAAAAAAACAAATAATTAGATTAGGATGAGCGATCGGTACACATTAAAATAACAAAACAAATAATTCAAACAAACAATGTAGCTCAGCCTATATAGCTTCTAATGGTTCATATTAGGATTAAGATGAATGATTAGTGCATATTAAGATTATGATAAATAATATAAAATAAATATAATAAATATTAGGATAAGTAGTAGGAAATAAAATGAGAATTTGATTGTTATATAAAAATTAAGTTAGTTATATCTTATATTTTTTGGGTTTTATTCCCATAATGTTATGGATTAATGCTGAGGTTATCCTCATTTTTTGTTCAACACACTTTCATTAGAATTACTTCAAACAGATGAAATTCATGAGAAACCGAAAATATATTGATATAATCTATGGATTTTTTATATATAATTTTAATTTTAAACTTTCCATAATCCTACGTTCAAGTCTTTTTAAGGATGTTAATTTATCAATGTGGGTACATGGTGGAATGTGTTGAACATGTACTTGAATCCCAATGAACATGGTTTGATTCCAACGTAAGCCAAAATCTCTACAAAGAGGATAGTATAGAAGATTGTGAGGTACAGTGTCAGGTTGCCTGCTATATAAGAGAAGAGGCCCGGAAGAGAGAGAGAGAGAGAGAGAGAGAGAGAGAGAGAGAGAGAGAGAGAGAGAGAGAGAGAGAGAGAGAGAGAGAGAGAGAGAGAGAGAGAGAGAGAGAGAGAGAGAGAGAGAGAGAGAGAGAGAGAGAGAGAGAGAGAGAGAGAGAATTTTCTCAGTTTTGGAGAATGAGAAACAGGAAGAACTTCTAACTCCCACTATTAAAAATACACATTGACGCATTAAAATTTGAATTTCAACTGTAGGAGCTATCCATATTTTGATATTTTATCATGGAGATTACCTATTCAAAATTTTATCTAGCACGATGAAACATAATTCCCATTATGAAAAGTGTATGTAAATGTTAGTGAGAACTGGACACGAGAATTTTATTAATATTGATTAAAATAAATATAGAATTAACAATTTTTTTGTTGATAGAGCCCCTATAGAGTTCTGTAATGCAGGTGGGAGAAAGATAGAAATAGAGAGAGAGAGAGAGAGAGAGAGAGAGAGATGAGAGAGAGAGAGAGAGAGAGAGAGAGAGAGAGAGAGAGAGAGATACGATGCATCTCTTAGTGGTGTAGAATGAAAAACAGGAGCACTTTCCACCTAACTATGAAAAATACAGATTGACTAATTAAAATTTGAATTCCGACTACGGAGCTTATCCATATTTCATATTTTATCATGGGGATTCCTTATTCAGAATTTTATTTAACACAATGAAAATTGGTTTGTCGTGAAAAAAAATGTATGTAGAAGATAATGATAAATGATCACGAGAATTTTATTGATATTCAATATAAAAATAATATAGAATTAATAACTATTTTTTGTTGATTGTGCCCCTATATAATCGTGTACATGTAACAGAAACGAGAGAGAAAGAAATAAAGAGAGAGATAATCTCTCAATGGTATATAATGAGAAAAGGAAACACTTCTCACTCCACTATTAAAAATATACATTGACTAATTAAAATTTGAATTCCGACTACGGGAGTTTTTTCATATTTTGTATTCATCACACTTTCACTATATTACATCCAACTAAAAAAATCTATGGGAATTGAAATCTAAAATAAATTAATATAATTTTAATTTTTTATAATCAGTTGATTTTTTTTTTTTTTTTTTATATAATTCAAATTTTAAACTTTTCATATACCTTCGTTCAAACCTCTTTTCGGATGCTAATTTATCAATGTGAGTGAAGATTCATACATATATTTTTCAATTTGACGCTCACACGTGAAAATTGTTTCTTTGTGGTACAATGACAAAAAAAAAAAACGTTTGAGAATAGAAATATGGTCAAACTATGTTAATTTTCATTTGAAAAATAGTATAAAATTTGAAATTATTATTTATTGAAAGAGTCCCTATAGAAACGTGAGAGAGATAGAGGGATACAAAATCTCATAGTGTTGTTGAATGGTGATTGAGAGAGTACTTTCCACCCCACAATGTCCCTATAACATTCTTAAACATCTATCGTATTTTCATACTTAAGTAAATTAAATAAAATCAATATCATAAATAATTGAAAGAAAAATATAAGCAACATTCAAAATAATATAAACTAACGTAGACAACCCTCAAAAGAAAAAAAAAAGAACATAAACAAATAAATATTATTAAAAAATGAAAATTATCTTGTGAGAAAGATGTAAAAATAGTGATATATATATATATATATATATATATATATATATATATATATATATATATATATATATATATATATATATATATATATATATAAGATCAAATTACACCAGTGTAACATTTGAGTAATGTTACACCGCTCAATAACGCTTTAACGAATTCAAATTTTACAAAATCCACCTAGACTATTAAAAATGTAACATGAGAAACGTGGAACACTTTCGACCCCACTATTAAAAATTGACTAGACTAATTAAATTTTCATTTGAGAATTAAGTTTATAATTATTTTATATTTAAAGGGTCTTTATATCGTTCGGAGCGATGAAGATAAGAGTAATAATCTATCTCTTAATAGTGTAGAACGAGAAGCGAAATAATATTCTTCATTTATCTCTATCTTATAACATTGTTAATTACAAAATCTATTTCAATTTTATATTAGCATTTTTAATTAAACTGCTCAAATAATATATTAAAATAAACACATAAATAATATTTAAAAAGAAAATAATCCCGTGCACGGCACGGGCTAACATACTAGTGTAGAAGATAGTGATAAATGAGCACAAAATTTTTATTCATATTCAATATAAAAACAATATAGAATTACCAACTTTTATTTGTTGTTGATGGAACCCCTATAAAATCGTGTAACTGAGACGAGAGAGAAAGAGAGAGAGAGAAAAAGAGAGAGAGAGAGAGAGAGAGAGAGAGAGAGAGAGAGAGAGAGAGAGAGAGAGAGAGAGAGAGAGAGAGAGAGAGAGAGAGAGAGAGAGAGAGAGAGAGAAAATCTCTCAATGATAATAATGGGAAACAAAAAACATTTCTCACCACACTATTAAAAATATATATTGACTAATTAAAATTTGACTTCCGACTACGAATTTTTTCCATATTATGTGTACATCGCACTTTCACTATATTACATCCAACTAAAAAAATCTATGGGAATTGAAACCTAAAATAAATTAATATAATTTTAATTTTTTATAATCAATGAGTTTTTTATTTATAATTCCGATTTTAAGCTTTCCATAAACATTCGTTCAAATCTTTGTGGATGCTAATTTATCAATGTGAGTGAAGATTCATACATAGATTTTTCCATTTGATGCTCAAACATGAAAATTGATTATTTGTGGTATAATGAAAAAAAATAGTTTGGGTATAGGAACACGGTCAAAATATGTTAATATTCATTTGAAAAATATTATAAAATTTACAATTATTTTTTTGTTGATGGAGTCCCTATAGAGACATGAGAGAGAGGGAGGGAGAGAGAATCTCATAGTGTTGTTGAACGGGGAATGAGTGAGTACTTCTCATCCTATTATGTTCCTGTAACATCTTTAAACACATATCGCATTTTCATACCAAAGTAAATTAAATAAAATCAATTTCATAAATAATTGAAAGAAAAATATAGGCAACATTCAAAATAATATAAAATGAAAAATGACATAGACAACCTTCAAAAGAAAATGAAGAATATAAGCAAATCAATATTATTAAAAATGAAAATGATCTTGTGGGAGAAATGTAGAAATAGTGAGAGAGAGAGAGAGAGAGAGAGAGAGAGAGAGAGAGACACGGAGAGAGAGAGAGATAGAATCTCTCACGGATGTAGAATGAGAAACGCGTAACACTTTCGATCCCACTATTAAAAATGCACATAGATTAATTAAATTTTCATTTTAAAATGAACTTTATAATTATTTTATATTTAAAGGGTCACTATGAAAGAAAAAATCTATCTCTTAATATAGTGTATAACGGGAAGCGAAGTGATATTCTTCATCTCGCTTTATCCTATAACATTGTTAAATATATATCATGCAAAATCTATATCAATTTTATCTTACCATTTTTAACTAAATTGTTCAAATAATATATATTAAAATAAAGATTTAATTCGTATGCACTGACAATGTAAAATAATTTTACACTGTCAACCAATGACAACCATGTATTCTGCCACGTCACCCCACTTTCTTCATAAGACATGGAAGATGGGTGGTTTCTTATTGGATGATCGTGTAAAATTATTTTACACCGTCAGTGCATATCAATTAAACTCTTAAAATAAACACATAAATAATATTAAAAAAGAGGATAATCCCGTGCACGGCACGGGCTAACATACTAGTAATATTAAAATAGAATATCTTTATCTTTATTATATACATAGCGAGATTCCCACGGAGCTCTCTCGTGCATTCTCAAGAAAAATTGCTTAGATGGCATTCAATTAAAGTTTTTTTAGAAAATTGCTTAGGTGGCATTCAACTAGAGCTTCCCTATTATTTTTGTATCTTTTTTTGTTTAAAAAAAAACTCATTATTAAAAAAAAAATTTGTTGGATATATACAACTAAATTAAAGCTTTTCTATTTTTTGTTAATCTTTTTTTGTATTTTTTTGTTAAAGCTTCTTAAATATTTTTTATAGTAGAAACTCTAATATTATATATTTTTTTTTGTAGACACTCAAATATTATTATTATTATTTTTTTTGTAGAATTTCTAATATTATATATAATTCTCTATTTATTTTTTGTATCTTCTCTAACCCATTATTAAAAAAAAATGATTGTTGGATATATACAACTAAACTTCGAGCTTCTCTATTTTTTTTTTTGTATCTTTTTTTTCAATCTTTTTTTGTATTTGTTTTTTGTCATTTAGAGCTTCTCTAATATATTTTTTAATTGTAGAAACTCTAATATTATTTTTTTTGTAGAATTTCTAATATTATATATTTGTTTATAATTCAAATATTATATTTTTAATGAAGACAAACTAATTAAATCCATGATTAAATATTATATATCTATACTATTATTATTTGCCTTCCTCAAAGTAAAAAGTACACTTGGCGTCCTCACGTTACTTCTCAAGGAGCAAATTCATATGTGGCACTATTTTAATAATGTGGCGTATATGTGGCGCATACGTGTCTTCTCTTTACGACCTAAAGGGACGCGGTTCAATTCCCACTGACAACAAAATATTAATTTTATGATTTTTTTTTGTCTTTCTTATTTTGCCTTGCTTTTATTTTTTTTACCAATTATTGAAATTATTGTGAAACAAAAAAATAATACAGATATTAAGATTGGGATGAACTCTATAGGATAAGTACCAAAAAAAGAATCTATTATCAAACAAAAAAATAGAATTGCCTTGATTTTTTTTTTTACCAATTATTCAATGTATTGCCAAAAAAAATAATAACAAACCTTACAAAATAAAAAACAAACAAAAATTAATTAAAAGATAATATATATATATATATATATATATATATATATATATATATATATATATATATATATTATAGTAAATTACAAATTACATTAGCCTCTCTTGAGAGGTGCTTAAATTACATTACTCTCCCATCTTATGTTAAAATATATACTTTCCTCCCCTTTTATACAAAATATATTAGAGAAAATTACTTTCATCTCCCTCGAAAGAAATTTGAATTTCATCCCCCTTCCCCTAATATTAAAACATACATTTTCCTCTTTTAATCAAACTTCATTTTAACTTTTTACACGAGTTTTATTAATTCTTTACGCAATTAGAAATAAATCTCTTCCTTTAGTTCATATATCTTTGAATATTTTAATGGAACATTTTATAAAATAATTAAGATGTGAGACCTAAAGTTATGTTCATGTTGTTTTGTATATTACACGGGTTTGATTTAGTTCTTCATTCTATAAGAAATTACTCTCTCCTATTAGATCAAATATCTCTTGAAATTTTAACCGAATATTTTACCCATAAAATTAAAACACGAGAGATAAGATTATAGTCTCAATTGTCTTTACTTTTTATATACGTTTGATTTAATTCTTCACACCGTAATAGATTATCCTTTTCTGTTAAATTAAATTCTTTTTGATATTTTAATTGAAAATTTTGTAAAAAAAATTAAGATGTAAGGCCTAAGGTTATAGTTTCAATTGTTTTTCTTTTTTACACGGGCTTGATTTTGTTTTTCACACCGCAAGAAATTACTCTCTTCTATTTGATCAAATTCATCATAAAATTTTAATTGAACTTTTTACAAGAAATTTTAATTGAACTATTTGATCAAGAAATGCCTAAGTCTCAAATGTTTTACTTTTGACGGCTTTATTTATTTCTTTACGCCATAAAAGATTATCATCTTCCGTTAGAACAAATTTCTCTGGATATTTTAATTAAAGTTTTTACAAAAATAATTAATAATTGAGACATTAGGTTATGATATCAATTGCTTTACTTTTTACTCGGGCTTTTTAGTTCTTCAAGTCGGAAGAGCGATTACCCTCTTTCATTGGATCATATCTTTTTGGATAATTTACTTGAACATTTTATATAAATAAATAAGTTATGAGGCCTAAGGTTATGGTCCAGTTGTTTTACTTATTACACGAGATTGATTAGTTCTTCACACCGTAATAAATTACTCTTTTCTGTTAGAGCAAATCTCTCTTGAAATTTTAATTGAACTTTTTACAAGTATTATAAAAAAGCGTGACCTTATATTATTCTGTTAGAGTCGTGACCTTGAAATTTTAATTGAACTTTTTACAAGTATTTTAATTGATTTACTTTTTACACGAGCTTGAATAAGTTTTTCACACCTGTAAGAGATTATTCTCTTATGTTATATGAAATTCATTTTGATATCTTAATAAAAAAAAATTACAAAAATAATTAAAATGTGAGATCTAGGATTATGGTCTCAATTGTTTTACTTTTTACACATGTTTGATTTATTTTTCACACCGTAAAAAATTACTCCCTTCTATTACATCAAATTCCTCTTCAAATTTCACTTGAACTTTTAAAAAAGAAAATTTTAAGACCTTAGAATACAGTCTCAGTTGCTTTACTTTTTACACGGTCTTTATTTATTTTTTCAGACCTTAAGAGATTACAATTTTCCTTTAGAATAAATTTTTCTTGATATTTTAATTGAAGTTTTAAAAAATAATTAAGATGCGGGACCTAAGGTTATGATCTCAATTATTTTACTTTTTACACGAACATTATTTAGTTTTTCACGCTGTAAGAGATTACACTCTTCCGTTAGTTCAGATCTCTCTTGAAAATTTAATTTAACATTTTACAAGAATAACTGAGATGTAAAAGATTACGAGCTTTACTTTTTACAGAGGCTTAATTTAGTTCTTCACACTGCACTACAAAAAACTTGGTATTTAGCGGCAGTTTTTTAGTGGAGGTTTAGGACAACCCCTCCGGTTTAGTAAGGAATGACACGCTTGCTTTAAAATTCTTATGTATATTTGGAGGGTTGTAACCCCCGAAAATTGATGCCACGTTTCCCATTCTCGCGCGCCAGTTTTATCATGGTTTTTCTACTTTTTCTTTTTTTCCTCAAATTTTAATTGTTTTAGAAAAAATAAAAGAGAAATCTCACTCCAAACGGGAAAGCACTACAAAAAAATTGGAAAGCGGCGGCGGTATAACCGCCGCTAAATGCACCGCCGCAAAGCATTTAGCGGCGGTTATAACTGCCGCTAAATGCTTAGCGACAGTGCATTTAGCGGCGGTTATAACCGCTGCCGCTTTCCAATTTTTTTGTAGTGAAGAAAGAAGAATTACCGCAACCACTCCGTCACAACCTCGCTCCGTCTCACTCCGCACCCTCCGTCTCACTCCGCAACCTTCGTCTCAGCCTCACTCTGCTCCGTCGTCTCACTCGCTAATGCCTATTTTCACTCAATGAGGTAAGTTTTCGATTCTTTTCACATTCTTTTCAACTTAGGGTTTCAGTACTTTGTTTCAATCAATTTCTCAAACTAGGTTTCAATTTAGGATTTCATTCTATACAGATCTAGATTATGTTTATTTATTCTTTTTCTATAGTTTGTACTTTGTTAGTGGTAACTATGTAAAATTCAGCTTTAGAAAAGATATTCACGTTGTGCATTTTGTGTGCTTTTTTAAGGATTTGTTAGATGAATAAGTTGATTGAAGGTTGATTATTAGAGTAAGGTAGTAACAACAAGCAAGAAACAATTAATTGAGCTAGTTGTAAGAAATTACTTTCTTCTGTTAGCTAGATGTAATCCCTCTTAAAATTTTAATTGAGCTCTTTAAGAAAACAATTAAGAAGACCTAAGATTATGGTCTTAATTGCTTTATTTTTATACACGGGCCTGATTTTAGTTCTTTTTACCGTAAGAGATTAACCCTCATTTGTTAGATCAAACTCCTTTTAATATTTTAATTGAACATTTTATAAAAATAACTGAGATTCGAGGTCTAAGGATATCGTCTCAATTTCTTAATTTTTTATGTGAGTTTAATTTAGTTCTTCACACTTTAATAGATTACGCCTCCTCCGTTTGACCGGATATCTCTTTGAATATTTTAATTGAACTTTTTTACAAAAAATAATAAAGATGCGAGGTTTAAGATTTTGGTTTCAATTATGTTTTACTTTTTACACCGGCTTGATTTAATTATTTTCGTTAGATCAAATACATTTTGATATTTAATAGATTTTTTTTTACCTAATAGTCAAGATACAAGGATTAAGGTTAGATGCTCTTGAATGAGTTCTTCATCCCATAAAAGATTATCCTCTTCCATTATAACAAAACGCTCTTGATAGATTAATTAAATTTTCTACCAAAATAAGAATAAAATAAATATATGTGTACATTAAAGTCTAAAATCATTAATTCTAACAAAAAAGTCTAAAATCAATATATTTTTATGAATGAAAGCTAACTCATATATAACGCGGGCAATTTTTCACTTCTAAGTTAGAGAAAAATCAATATACTGGAAAAAAATAATATATTTTTATGAATGAAAGCTAACTTAGAGAAAAACAGGAGAAACAAAGAGAGGAACAACAACAACAACATTTTTAGCATAGATCTAGCCCTTCTGTTTCAAAATCCAGAAAAATCCTGGAGAAAAAATTCAACAGAGTTATGATTTATAAACAAAACCAAACAAAATAGATCTAAAATCTCATTGCCAAATTTTTGCAAAACAAATGTCATTGCCAAATAAACTCACCGAAACTGCTATATAACAACAGAGTTTGGGCATGCTTAGAATCATTTTTTAATACGGGACATTTATTTGGGCATGCTTAGAATCATGATATTCGGCAAACTATTCGGGTACGGTGGGGACTGATGTTGTGGGTGGCTGGCCGGCATTTGGATTAAGTAACGTGTGTCGACAGTGGCGGTGTACCGAGTGGTTTCAATGAGTTTGATGAAAAGTTTGAAGTTGTTGGTTATTGTTGTTGAAGTTCCGATGAAGACGAGGAAGAGCACATTCTTTTATTTTAATTTTTCTTTAAAAAAATAAATAGGTATTTAACTTTTAAAATAGTTTGCTTACTAATTAAAAATGTCACTATAAGTTGACACGTGTCACCACGTGATTTGTTAGCTAATTAGAAAAACGGGTCCATACTGCGCCACATCACTATTCCGTTAACCAAACAAACGGAAGGACTAAATTGGATAACAACAAAACTTATAGGATTTCTTTTAATCATTTTTAAAATGTAGGGATTGAAATTAAAAAAAAAAAAAAAATTCTAGCCCGTGCTTGGCACGGGTGTCCATACTAGTTTTCTATATAAAAACTATGTGAATACTTCGTCTAAAATTTGTTTGGACATGTATCTATTATCCAATCATTCAATTACATGTTATATTTCTATGCTGATTTGTTTTAAAATAAATTCAACTCATATTTCATATTTTTTTATGGAGATCACTCATTCAAAATTTTATCTAACACGATGAGAAGTGATCCCCATGTTGAAAAGTGTCTGTAGATGGTAGTGAGAACCGAGCTCAAGAATTTTAGTATAAATTGATGTAGAAAAATTAAAATCATATTTCATATCTTTATATAATTATATCGCACCTTACTGGAAAAAAAAATTAGATCGCACATATTTGTAGCCAAAAGATCATCAAATGAAAATCGTTTCTCTATAATACGGTGACAATTTTTTGTTTCTGTAGATGGTAGTCAGAACTGAGCTCGAGAATTTTAGTATAAATTGATGTAGGAAAATTAAAATCATATTTCATATCTTTATATAATTATATCGCACCTTACCGGAAAAAAAAATTAGATCGCACATATTTGTAGCCAAAAGATCATCAAATGAAAATCGTTTCTCTATAATACGGTGACAATTTTTTTTAGATCATTAAATTGTGGGTATTGTTTCTTTGTAGTAAGGTGGCAAAAATAAGTTTGAGAATAGGAGAGATTAAAATAGTTTGATATTCATTAAAAAATAATATAGAATCAACAACTTTTTTTTTGTTGATGGAGCCTCTATAGATACCTAAAACGAAGACGGAGGAGAGATATAAACAGAAAGAGAATATCTCAATAGTGTAGAATGGAAAATAGGGTGCACTTCTCATCGCACTATTAAAAAAAGTTTGAGAGAATCTCTCAGTGGTAAAGAATGGGAAACAAGATGCACTTCCCATCGCACTATTAAAAAAAAATTTGAGAATAGAGAGAGATAGAGAGAGAGAGAGAGAGAGAGAGAGAGAGAGAGAGAGAGAGAGAGAATCTCTAAGTAATGTAAAATAGGAAACAGAGAGCACTTCTCACCACACTATTAAAATTATACCTTGACCAATTATCTCTAAATTTTATCTAGCACGACGAAAAGCGATCCCCATGATAAAAATCGTTCGTAAGTGATAGTGAGAACTAAGTGCGAAAACTTTATTGATATTGATTAGAAAATAACAAAGAATTAACAACTATTTTTTGTTCATGAAACAGTTATAGAGTCTTGTAACGGACACAAAAGACAGGTAGAATTAGAGAGAGAGAGAGAGAGAGAGAGAGAGTGTGTGTGTGTGAAAGAGTCTCAGCGGTGTAGAATGAAAAACGGGGAGCATTCATCACCCCACTATTAAAAAAACACTTTGAATAATGAAAATTAATTTCAATCGCGGAGCCAAATTTTTATATTTTATCATGGAGATCACTTATTCAAAATTTTATCTAGCACGATGAAAGTGATTCCCATGATGAAAAGTTTATGTATATGATAGTGAGAACTGAGAGAGAGAGAGAGAGAGAGAGAGAGAGAGAGAGAGAGAGAGAGAGAGAGAGAATCTGTTAGTGTTGGAGAAATAAGAAACGGGAATAACTTCTAACTCCCACTATTAAAAATACACATTGACGAATTAAAATTTGAATTTCGACTGTAAGAGTTATTCATATTTTCATATTTTATCATGGGGATTACTTATTCAAAATTTTATCCTGCACGATGAAACATGATGACCCCTATGATGAAAAGTGTATGTAGATGATGGTGAAAACTGAACACGGGAATTTTATTGATATTCATTAAAAAAAAAATAGAATTAACAACTTTTTTGTTGATAGAACCCTATCTCTGTAACGGAGGCGGGAGAGAGAAGAAATAAAGAGAGAGTGGGGGGATCTCTCGGTGGTGTAGAATGTCTGAATGGAAAATGGGGAGCACTTCCCACCGGACTATTAAAAATACATATTGACTAATTAAAATTTGAATTCTGACTGCGGGGCTTATCTATGTTTTCATATTTCATATTTTATCACGGGGATCCGTTATTCAAAATTTTATTTAGCATGATGAAAATTGGTTCTCCATGAAGAAAAGTGTTTGTAGAAGATAATGATAAACGAGCACGAGAATTTTATTGATATTCGTTATAAAAATAATATAGAATTAACAACTATTTTTTGTTAATTGAGTCCCTATAGAGTCGTGTAACGGAGACGGGAGGGGGAGAGAGAGAGAGAGAGAGAGAGAGAGAGAGAGAGAGAGAGAGAGAGAGAGAGAGAGAGAGAGAGAGAGAGAATCTCTCAACGGTAGATAATGGGAAAATGGAAATACTTTCCACTCTACTATTAAAAATATATTGACTAATTAAAATTTGAATTTCGACTATGGGATTTTTTTTTCCATATTTTGTGTTCATCGCACTTTCACTATATTACATCCAACTGAAAAAAAACTATGGGAATTGAAAACTAAAATAAATTAATATAATTTTAATTTTTTATAATCTATTGATTTTAACTATGGGAATTGAGAATAGAAACATGATCAAAGTATGTTAATATTCATTTGAAAAATAGTATAAAATTTACAATTATTTTTTGTTGATATAGTCCCTATAGAGACGTGAGAGAGAAGGAGGAAGAGAGAATCTTATAGTGTTGTTGAACGGGGAATGAATGAGTATTTTCCACCCCCACTATGCCCTTGTAACATCTTTAAACATATATTGTATTTTCATACTCAATAAATTAAATAAAATCAATCTCATAAATAATTAAAAGAGAAATATAGGCAACGTTCAAAATAATATAAAACGAAAAATGACACAAACAACCTTCAAAAGAAAAAAAAGAACATAAGCAAATAAATATTATTAAAAAATGAAAATTATCCTGTGCAAGAAATGTAGAAATAGTGAGAGAGAGAGAGAGAGAGAGAGAGAATCTCTCACGAGTGTAGAATAAGAAATGTGGAACACTTTCGACCCCACTATTAAAAATGCATCTAGATTAATTAAATTTTCATTTGAGAATGAAGTTTATAATTATCTTATATTTAAAGGGTCACTATAGAGTCACCGGGATGAAGATGAAAGAAAGAATCTATCTCTTAATAATGTAGAATGTGAAGCGAAATAATATTCTTCATCTCGCTCTATCTTATAACATTGTTAAACATATATTATGCAAAATCTATTTCAATTTTATCTTCGCATTTTTAACTAAATTGCTCAAATAATATATTAAAATAAAAACATAAATAACATTTAAAAGAAAATAATTCCGTGCACGGCACGGGCTAACATACTAGTTGTAGTTTATAAAATAAATAAAAAATATCAGTCCCCGCAAAAAGAAAGAGTTTCTAAAAAAATAAAATAATAATAATGAAGATTTTACAAAAAAAAACAGAGTTTATATAAAAAAAAAATATAATATTAAAGTTTCTACAATAAGAAAATGTAAGAGAAGTTTTAATTGAATGAAAAAAAACTCGATAAAAAAAGAAGAGAAGATCTAGTTTAGTTGAATATATCCAACAAATTTTATTATTAATTTTTTTTTTATAATAATTCGTTAGAGAAGATACAAAAAAATAGAAGTTTTAATTGAATGTCACATAAGCAATTTAACTCTAATTTTTTTAGACTCAATTTAGCTCTAATTAAACGCCACATAAGCAATTTTTCTTGAGAATGCACGAGAGAGCTCCGTGGGAATCTCGCTATGTATATAACTAGGATGTTAGCCCGTGCCGTGCACGGGATTATTCTCTTTTTTAATATTATTTATGTGTTTATTTTAATATATTATTTGAACAATTTAGTTAAAAATAGTAAGATCAAATTGATATTTTTTAGGTGAACTAAGAGTATAATGACATCAAAGAGCCTAGAATAGTCCACCAATGGAAACCGTCGATTGAATGACCATGAGCCGCTAACTTGTCCGCACAAGAGTTACCCTCTCGATAAACATGGGAGAATATAAGATTCATACGATGCGAAAAGCAATTATGTCAACGGTTCCGAAGGTCCCAAGGAACAATAGAGAAATCCTTGGAAGCCTGAATTGCCACCTGAGAGTCACTCTCAATCCACAAAAACAACCAGCCTCGTGCATAAGCAAAAACTCAAGAACGAGGCACTGACTTGAAGAGAAAATCACAGCCGGGGACCACGTCGCCCCCCATAAACCCCAGAGACTTGGGATTGAATTTATTCTAGAATTAACACAAAACTTAGAAACATTCAAACTCCGCCAAAACAGACCCGGAATTTGATCAAAAATAATCATAGGCTCCGCAAGAAAAATCACGTCCGGATGATGAAGCCGACATAGACTATGGAGGGCAATCTAAGTAGAAGCATTGCCAAAACCCCGGACATTCCAGAATAGGATCTTCATTGGGAGAAGGGAGGGATGAAGCCCTTCGAACGGGTGTGGTAATTACCGGTGCTCTGAGCAAGACGCGTCTGTTTCTTACGACCCTTAGAAACATAGGGAGTGAAGGGAGGATCATCTGAAACCACTTCATAAGCTCTAGCCAACCAAGCCTGCTTAAGTTTTTCCATATCATCAATAACTACCTGTTCTAATTGAATCTCTGAATTAGGTGCTGTAACATCAACAACTGGTGCAATATGTGAAACCTGGGCAGAGAGTGTTGCTGAACCTGTTACTGAACCGCCAATTGCAGCAGCAACCAATAACGTGATTTGAGGGTCTGTAGCATTATCGTGAGTAATAACAGAAGCAGCACGGGAAATTTAAGGGTCTGTAGCAATATCATGATTAATAACAGAAGCAGCAGCCAATACCGCGCCCACTGCATCATCATCGTCTTCATCCGTCGAGTCGTCGTTGACCGTAACAATAACGTCATCGGCTTGATTATGAGAAGCATCCACACTAGTATCCCCCTGTGGTGTCAGAATCGTAACTTGTTCCTTAGGAGAAGGTGCCGGCTATGATATAGAAAAATCAAACCCTTGAACGTGAGTAACATCCAAAGTCGCGATAGTCTGTTGCAAGAGGTCAGGCGCAGGGGCATTCTTCGTGACTGTGATCGCAGAACCCTTCATCAATTGCTTGTCCTTAACCACGTAATACTGACGTGACTCTTTCACAGGGGCAGGCTTGGTACTCTTCTTGGCGGGGTGCAACCAACGGCACGAGGCAAGATCATGACCGATAACGGAGCAATGAGGGCAATACAGCGGCAAACGCTCATAAATCACCTCTACCTTAAATTCAAATCCATCTCTTTCCACCGTTATTTCATCAAACAATCGACGTGACAAATCGATATCGACCAACACCCTCGCATAATGACCAAAAGTCCTCTTTGTCGTGGCATCATCCAAAGAAAGCGGCGTCCCGACGGCACTAGCAATCTCGAACAGAGTGTGTTGCCGCCAATATTCCTATGGCAATTCCATAATTCGAATCCAAATTTGGGAGTGGGTTTGTCTTGGTGCACTAGTATTGAAGTCATTCGTCCACTTTGATAAGCGTAAAATCCCTGGCTTAAGGTTAATGGATCCCATCGACCATGCTAAACGCATGTCCTCAAAAGAGGTAAACTGAAATTCATAGAAACCTCTCCCTAGAGATACCAAGTGTAACACCCTAATCGATATATACTCAATTATAATTAAATAACAAACATACATACATCAATCAAGGCATTACATGTTATACACTTTTAAAATACTAAGAAAACATGCATACATTCAAATAAATAAGCAACGGAAGCATCATAATCAATCTCAATACTTACTTAAAGTACTTAATACAATCCAAGCATCAAGCTTAAACCACGATTCATATTAGAATAAGTCCTCTTACCATAAGGTCTATTCCTTAAAATCCAACATGTTATCCATAAGATTCAAATCATAGCATAATTCAAATAAATATTAGTAAGATCATACAATTCTCAAACAAACGAACTAAATACTAGTCTAGCAAGGTTACAAGCATCAGAGCAAATCCTAGACCTCTAAGGCTCCTAGAATTTCTACTCTTCCTCCTTACCAAGCTATGCTAGTCTCAAAGCTAAACCTCCAAGCAACGGATCACCTCTCAAGAGACGTATCTGGACCCAAACCATTCAAATACACAAAATAGAGAGTTAGTTATAATCCAAGTTCATAATAATAAGTATAACATATACTCATATCATGCATAATAATAATCATATCATAATTGACGCATAATCGTCTCATGTTATAAATACTACACTCATAACATACATTAACATAATTGTAATAACTCACAAGATATCAAACAAGATCACATATCACAATCATAACCAATCTCATTGACATTTACCAATTATCAAGTAAGATGCACATTTACTCCTAATGCAACTAATGCCATCAATTCATATGTCTCAACCTAGACACATCTAAATGCATGTGGTACCCGCATCAAGTCTAGTTTTAAGTCATGGTGGACCAACGCTCAAGTCTAGTTTTAAGTCATGGTGGACCAACGCTCAAGTTTGACACATGCATGCATGAATGAACACATACCAACCATGATGATAACCCTACTCAACTACTCATGAATATAGGACGCTCTCCACATATTCCTTCTCACTTCACATTCAATATCATCATCATATCATCATACAAGGTATTCATTCAAGCAACATGGTATCAATTAACTACATCACATTTCATAAGTCATCAACACATAACTTAATCCATAAGAATCATAAGCACATAACATACACCTTTAAGCTCTAGATTCCATTAATTAAACTTACAACATGTTATAAGATCATATCCCTATCATATAGCAAGCATAGGATTCATCTCAAACTCAGAAAATACTGTTCATACTGCACTAACTCGCCTAGCGAGGTGAATGGCGAGCTCGTGGCGAGCTCAAGTCAGAAGCTTCTCATTTTACTCGCCCCCAACTCGCCTCCAACTCGCCATGGCGAGCTGCCACTCGCCAACCTGCTCGCTATGACTCGCCATGGCGAGCTCATGCGTTTCTGGAAAACCCAGAATCATGAATACTCGCCATAGCGAGTAAGTTACTCGCCCCAGCGAGTTCAAGCAGACCCAAAATCCCTGTTTTCGGTTTTGAACTTTAATCCATCAAAAATCCCGTTTTTCATCATACAAATCGTAAAAGTTATCAACTTTAGGTCTATCTAACATGTATAAGCCTAGAAGTACAAACTTTAGCATCATCAAACACCATTTCATGATAAAAGTAATGATTTTCCCAATTTTCACCAAAACCCATTTTCAAACATAAATCACATAATCATTCAATTAATACAAAATTGTTCATAGGAAATCGAATTGGAATTATATAACAACATGTTAACAACATAACATAGCATAACAAATCATAAACACCTTCCCAAATTCCCATTCCCCACCAAGAAAGAGATGAGAGGGTTTGGGTATGGAGAGTAGACTTCTCCCCCCTCTTTGATCATCTCACATGAATTAAAATTACTCTCTAACCTTTGATTGCAGCTCTAACTTCAGCTCTACCTTCAATTTCCCTTCTACTCTCTTCAAGTTCTTCTTTCTCTCTTTCTACCTCTTTCTCAAGTTTTGTGTGATGAGCTCTTCTTTCACTCTTACTCACTCTAATTAAACCTAAACTAACCAAAGTCCAAATTACCCTTTCTTATCTTAAGTTAATTCAATTAACTCCTCTTATTACCTAAAAAGGTCTACTCTTACAATCCTATTTCTCTTATCCTCTAACCTTTCCTTATTTAGCCAATTCTAATTAAATCACTTAACACTAACCCACTTAATTCTAATAAAGCTAATTAATACCTAATCACACAAAATACTCTAATTAAATGCAATTAAATAAATACGGGTGTTACAACTCTACCCCCCTTAAAAGAATTTTCGTCCTCGAAAATTTACCTGAAAATAACTCCGGATAAGAATCTCTCATCTTGCTCTCTAGTTCCCAAGTAGCATTCTCTCCTGCGGGTCCTCCCCAAACAACTTTCACCAATGCTATCTCTTTGTTCCTCAATCTCTTGACTTCTTTACCTTTAATCCTTAACGGTATTGCCTCAACCGTCAAATTGTCCCTCACTTGCACATCATCCGATACAATCACATGTGTTGGATCCGATACATACTTCCTCAATTGAGACACATGGAACACATCATGAAGGTTCGACAATGATGGTGGCAAGGCAATCTTATATGCCACATTTCCTATCCTCTTCAAAATTTGATACGGTCCAATAAACTTAGATGTTAACTTCCTTGATTTCAAAGCACGACCAACACCGGTAGTTGAGGTAACTCTCAAAAATACGTGATCGCCTTCTTGAAATTCCACATCTTTCCTCTTCTTATCATGATAACTCTTTTGCCTACTTTGAGTCACTTTCATCTTCTCTTGTATCATCTTAATCTTTTCCGTAGTTTGTTGAACCAATTCCGGCCCTAACACAACACTATGAGATTATTTCTCTCTCCCTCTCTCTCACGTCTCTATAGGGACTCCATCAACAAAAAATAATTGTAAATTTTATAATATTTTTCAAATGAATATTAATATACTTTGACCGTGTTTCTATACTCAAACTATTTTTTGTCATTGTACCACAAATAATCAATTTTCATGTGTGAGCGTCAAATGGAAAAATCTATGTATGAATCTTTACTCACATTGATAAATTAGCATCCAGAAAAAGATTTGAACGAATGTTTATGAAAAGCTTAAAATCGAAATTATAAATAAAAAACCCATTGATTATAAAAAAATAAAATTCTATTAATTTATTTTAGGTTTCAATTCCCATAGATTTTGAATAAGTAATCTCAATGACAAAATATGAAATTATGGATAACTTTCACATTCAAAATTCAAATTTTAACTCGTCAATGTATATTTTTAATAGTTAGGGTTAGAATGCTCCCCGTTTTCATTCTATACCATCGAAACTCTCTCTAATTATATCTGTCTTCTGTGTCCATTACGGGACTCTATAACTACTCCATGAACAAAAAATAATTGTCAATTCTTTATTATTTTAAAAAAAATCAACATAGAAACATTACATGTAATTGAATGATTGGATAATAGATACATGTCAAATCAAATTTTAGCCGAAGTGTTCACAAAGATTTTATATAGAAAATATATAATATTTAATCATGGATTAAATAAGTTTGTCGTCATTAAAAATATAATATATGTTAGTAATTAAAATATAATATTTTAATTTCTACAAAAAAAATATAATATTAGAAAAGCTTTGATTGAATTTCACCAGCGCAATATTATTAAAATATAATAATAAAAATATTAAGATACCTATAATATTAGAGTTTCTAAAATTAAAAAGTACCAATCCTCACAAAAAGAAAGAGTTTCTATAAAAAAAAATATAATATCAGAGATTCTAAAAAAAAAAATATTAGATTTTTTACAAAAAAAATATACTCGTATAATATTAAAGTTTCTACAATAAAAAAAAATATTATAGAATCTCTAATTGAGTGACAAAAAAAAAAAATACAAACTCGATAAAATAAAAAAAAGATAAAAAATAAAAAAAGCTTTAGTTTAGTTGTATATATCCAACAATTTTGTTTTATAATAATGGGTTAGAGAGATATATCTGATTAATTTAATAGTATATATCCAAAAATTTGTTTTCTTAAAAAATAATGGATTAGAGAAGATTAAAAAAATACAAAATAAAATAGAAAAATTCTAATTGAATGCCACCTAAGCAAAAACTCTAATAACTCTAAGGGCTCGTTTGGCCTAGTTTATTTTAGAGCTTATGCAAACGGTTTATGCAATATAAATTAGGTTTTATACTATTTTATAAGTTTAAACGAGTGAAAATTGAATTTTTAGAAGCTATTTTATCATAAATTACCTTGAAAAACTTATAATAATATATAAAAATAGCATAAGTTGTTTGCATAAGCTCAAAAATAAGCTAGGCCAAACGGGCCCTAATTAAATGTCACATAAGCAATTTTTCTTAAGAATGCACGAGAAGGCTACGTGGGAATCTCGCTATGTATATAATAGAGATAATAGATAATAGATAATATATATATAGAATTAAAATTATAAATTTGAAGTTTGAAATTCATATCAAGACATGAAAAAGGACTAAAATGTTATTAAAAGAAAATAAAAGACTAAAGTGTCATCTGAAATATAATTAAGTTAAAGGACTAAAAATTTTATTTTTCCAAAAAAAATGAACACTTTGATACACGTCTTATTTGGATATATACTCGTACACCGCTGAAGTAGATAATTCTAATAAATTTACAATTAATGTTTTAATGTATAAAAATTAATAAACACTATTTGCAAACTTATTTAAATTATCCACCTCAATAAATGTACATATATATATATATATATATATCAAAAGATGTATAAAAAAAATTTCCCTTTAGGAAAACATGAATATATCACTTTAAAAACCATCATAATTAATAATGTACTAATTGTCAAAAATAAAAAAAATAATGTACCGGAAACTCTATCTTGTAATTTGTTTATTCAATGTATCGAGAATGTAAAAAATTATTTTATCAATATTAATTTTATATTTTATTTCTATTTTTGGTATATTTAACAAGTGCCCCGGAGGCACTGTTTAGCATGACCCTTTAATTATTATTGTTCACGCAATCGCTATAAATTGTCATTAATGAGCTTGAATTTCCTTTGGTAACACCGTCCCAAAAAGATTGAGCCAGTTTGACTAAGTGTACTATTCATATATCTTGTTTTGACTTTATTTTTCTATTAATAAATAAAAATAAATATTAGCATATAAGATCTTGTTGGATTCATCTTAATGAGTATTTCCAAAATATCAAATTTTTATAATTTTTATTATTATACAATTAAAAATATTAATCGTCAAAGTTGTGCATTGACATGCGTGCAGCAGTCAACTGACTCAATCTTTTTGAGACGGATGGAGTATCAACAAGGAATTACTCCGATAATAAAAAATATATTCCCTACCGTCAAACTTGGTGTCCCGCGGCATTCTCCCTACAGACCTCCAGTTGTGTGTATCGGGTTGTGGTGGCATCGAGTCGGCGCAGCACCTCTTTCTCTCTTGTGGCACTTTTGGATCTCTTTGGGCTCTGGTCCGGGCGTGGATTGGTTTTTCGTCAGCAGATGCACATATCATTGCGGATCATTTTGTTCAGTTTACCTACTTGGCCGGCAGTCTTCGAGCACGGCGATCTTTCATACAGCTCATCTGGCTGGCTTGTGTCTGGGTGGTCTGGAATGAAAGAAATCTCAGAGTCTTCAGGAATACGACTAATTCAGTTCTTCAGCTTCTGGATAAAGTCAAGATTTTCTCCTACAGATGGTTGAGTGTGACAAACGCTACTTTGGTTACAAATTCTCACTGTTGGTGGTCGAGCCCTTTGCTTTGTTTGGGCATCGAGTAGTTATTGTATCATGGTACTTTGTATGTTTCTCTTGTAGACTTTTGTAGTCCTCCCCGATACATCTTGTGCTGAGGGGACACCAGACTTTTCTCTCATATATATATATATTTCATTTTTGTCTCTTAAAAAAAACAAAATAATATATATTCCCTCCAATTTTAAATATAATAGCTAAAAAGTAATATTTTAAATTTATTAAATAAAACATGTATTTAAACTATAAAATAATCCACATACATATTTTTACCGTCAAAAAAAATAAAAAATCCACATACATATTTTATTTAATAATGTACGACAATAATAATGGTAGTAGTAGAGGCGATAATATAGCGAGAAAGAGTAATAACCCACATAAACAAGAGAATATTGGGTCAACGTGAATTTCTTCCTGTGGTTGATTGGGCTTCACCAAATAACAGTTGCATCTGTCGGCAACCAGGGCACCTCCACATTTATAACAAAATCTACGACCACACCTGCGATTTAACAATACGATTTAAATATAATTAAAATTAATAATGTAATAAACAAGAAATAAGTTCCGGAAAATAAAAAAGAAAAAAATGAAGTTTTATTTGTAGTTGAGAGGAAATAACTAGTCGAGAGTATAATGAAGTTATATATTGTTAATGATTATAAAATATGAAGAATGTTAACTTGTGCCCTTTAGACATATGATAAAAAGATAAATATAGAAATTATGTTTTGAAATTTTGTGTGTTTTTACTTTTGATGCATTAAATTTCTTAGCTTATTAAATGCAAAATTTTCATATAAAGATTAGAATGTCTCTTTTTTAATCAATATATTAGTTATCTATTCTATACTCATAAATATAGTTTTAGTACATTTCAATCTTTACATAAATTTTAATCTTAGATTAGAATGTCTCTTTTTGACATTACTTATAATGATAATTATTTTTTATGTGTTTCTTATGTATAATTTAAATAGAGAATGAGTTTTTAATTGTTTTGTATTTTTTTATTAAGACCCATTTTTAATATATAAACAGGACCTCCAAATAATCGGAGATGGCCCTTATTAAGGTAGTTAGTCAACATAATAGTAAAAGGTGGTTAATGAGAAAACAAGAGATAAGAAGAGGTTATCACTTTTCTATTGAAGTTGTTTGCAGCTTGTTTGAAGTTCCATAGTGCTCAATTTTTTGAGTTTGAACTATTGAGTGTATAAATGTGTTTTGGCACTCTCCTCTTTTGAGTTAGTTTTTGAGATGAAATCCTAGCTCTTTTAACATGATATCAAAGTCGGTTAAGAATTATAATGTGAGAGTTAGACCTAAGCACATGCTAGGCGTGAGGGGGATGTTGAAATTGTTTGTAGTTTATTTGAAATCTCAAATTCATGACGGAATGACTAAATTAAGTGACAATATATTCAACTATAGAATAATTTTACCATTTATTAAATTTTGAAAACTCACAATTTCAAAACCGTTATTCTTTTTTCCTAGTTATTCTCTATTTTGCTGTGTAAAGTTTACCGATTGCATTTTTCTTAAATTTTTTTTAATAAGACAGAGAGATTTTTATACCATAGGTTTTGCTTATTTTAGTATTAATATATCTCATCAAAGTCCTTCTTAGGTGACTTCTTTAACACGCCAACATAGCAAGGATGTTTTAGTTGTCACCTTTATACTTTAATATTGAGAACTGATAGTTTATATTTAAAGATCAATTTTTTTATATTTTAACTACATTTTAATCTGAACTGTTTAATTCTAATCAGACGACTGTGATGCTCAGTGATCGCACTGAATCCACAATTACCTATTGGTGTGTGTTATATTCACAAAATAACAAAGCGGTAAAAGATTAAATAGAAAGCAAACCTGCATTTCATGTGGTTGCAACCCTCAGATTTGGCAACATAAAATCTGCATTTGGGACATCGCCTCCACTTATTCTTCTTCGCAAGATTCATCAACATAACATCATCTCTCCCTCTCTCGTCGGCGTTCAGCTTCTTGAACTTGCGGCATTTGATTCCTTCATGCCATGGTACCTTACATTGTGCACAAAACATCCTATTACAATTAGGACATTTAGAATTTTTAACAGTCTCCATTCTGTCGTTGATCAAAAGAGCAGAACAGTCTGCAAAAGGACAAAAGAATTTCTTCGATACATCGATTGAAGTCTCACACAACGCATTACCCCACCGTTCAAAAACCTCAGCTTGAAGAATTGAACGGCAAAAGTCTACTTCTAACGAACCACTGCACCCAGGATCAGGACACACAATGTTTGTGATGTTTTCTTCAAGTTTGGAACGGATGTACATGGCTACGCAATCGGAGCAATAAGCGTGATGGCAACCACTGATGTAGAAAGCATCACTCATTGTTTTAGTGTTAGTGCAGATTTCACAAACAAACAGCATGTCTTTTGAATTTGAAGACTGTCCTTCTTCAACGTCCATCGTTATCTCCTCCATCGGGCAAATTAAGGACGCCGTAGATGCTTCACTCACCGGATAAGAGGCAAGATTTGAGGTTGTTTTTGTGACTTTGCGGAAACACACACACACACACTATCACTACTATATATATACTTGATTTATATCAATTTGATTTGATAATTATAGTCAAGGAATTTCAAAAGTAAGCGAAATCTGTAACTAAAATTAATTTCTTTGTAATCTTTTCTTTTTCGGGCTTAGGTCCTCTACTATATCAAAAAAATAAATAAATAGATAAGTTAGCTAAATTTAAGTGATCGTTCTGTTATTAAATCAATTTATGATTTGTTCTGTTTCAAAAAAAAAAATCAATTTAAATGGTATTGTAAAAACAAAAGAAAGATTTTGTAAAAAAAAAAAAGACAAAGATAAAAATTCAGAGTGGTATTCATGATAAAATCTTTGATATTTTGTTTTTTTTTTGGACAAAAAGATATTTTGTTTTATTATTAAGATAAATTGTTGGTTCTGTTACAATACGTATTAATTACTCTATCAAATAAATAAAAACTTATAACAAAAAGAAATAAGAAAAAACTTGATTAAATGGATAAGGTGAATTTTTTAGACGTTTTTGTTTTTTATTTTTTTTATTTTGTAATTCTTCACATAAATTAACAAAATTAAACGAGGGGTGAGAATAACCTTACAATCCAACACCAAAAGTGTATGCAAAAAATTACAATCAAATTTAACATAAATCAGAAAGAAAAGAGCATCAAATTCTTCTTTTTTTTTTGCTAAGAAATATGCACATAAGTTGGTCTATCTGAAGCAATGCTGAATAGTGTCAGACCAATCCTGAAGGTGTACTAAATTAAGAACCTCTTTCAAGAGAGGTTTTTTTTTTTTTTTGGTTACATACTTTCAAGAGAGGTTTGAGATAAGATGTGGTGATAGAACAATTAAGGACAATAATTGAAACAAGGATAGAATCTGTTTCAAAAATAACTCGATTAAGGTGGGGATGACGAGCAATACACATATCACGAAGTAAACTCCGCATTTCAGCACCCTGAAAATTATTGCGACCATGGAATAAAAACCTTGGATAAGACTACCCTAAGCATGTCAAAGTAATCCACCACAAGCTGAGAAATCATTCATTTTTCTACGAGCTCCATCGACATTAAACTTAAGTGTACCAATAAGTGGGGGTCTCCTTTGATATAAATAGTGGAACCATAACTTTCCATATAAGCGGCCAATTTAGCAAATACTTTCAACAACCATTTGGACTTGGCTAGCTATGTGAAGAAGCCAATTTTGTCGAAGATTAATTAAAATATTGGTTAAACATCAATTCGTTACAATCCTTCCACAAAAGATCAATAGAAAAGCCAAAAAAGGTCACCTAACTCATAGACTTATTTTCAGTATCTTCATTTCTAAGGTTCCATTCAAGTCAAGACACGAGAAACAATACTTCGGCTTGATGATTAGGGACCAAAATTTCATTGCTTCATCACAATCTCAGTAAGTTTTGAGGTGTAATTACATGGTAAAAAAAAGAAGATTTTAGCGAGACAAAGACAACACAAAGGGGTTGAAAAAAAGTCACAAAATAGGTGAAATCTCAGAAAAAATCGCATCGAGACCAAACTAGGTCGTGACACGATTTGAAGCTGCAAAAGAAGAGGAACTTTATGTTAAAATCGGGTTGTGATTGAACTAAATTGTGGCCCGATCGTTAGTGCAAATTAGGATCACACGAAAAAAAATCAAAATCGTGCCACAATTGAACAAATCGTGGCGCTATCAGGAATCAAGATGCCACATGGGAAAATTAAACAATGTAGCACGATTTGAAGGAAATCGTGGCATGATTTTGCATGTTTTTAAAGTCTATATAAGGGAATTTTTAAACAAAATTAAGGGTTACAAATTTTAGAGACCAAAAGACGGCCGAAGACCATAAAACAAGCTTTTCACCATTGTAAACAAGAATGAAGTTTGCTATTCATATGTAATTCATGTAAAACTCTCAAAACTCTTTTGTGATGTTATATATATTATGAGTAGCTAAATTCCTTATTAATTTATGTTAGTAAATGATATTCCCTGGATCTATTTGAACCATGTAATTTGTAGAGGATGATAAGATGCAATTTAATTCTTAAGATTTATTAACTTATCTTTGTATTTAATGCTTTTCATAAGTTGACGAATTTATCAATTGATCTTAGCAACCAATGATATATTAACCCTAACTTATGGAACTAGCTAGAATTGAGATAATTGTTTAATTAGTAGCTAGTGGCCTTAGACATATTGAAGTTGAACTATTGACTTGTTTGTTTATACGAGATAAAGTAGCAGAAGAGCTTGTTTTCGATCTCGAAATCGAAAAGAGAACAAAGACTAATAAAAAAGCAGCCCGGTTAGCACTTTTGGCAGAGAAAGCTAATACTGAAGGGGAAAGTTCTGAACTTTCTGACGAAGAGTCGTGTTCTAAAGAAGGCAGAATGACTGATATTCCACAGCTTACACTGGGTGACTACTGTCGCATGACTGATATTGGGCAAATATTTATGAGATTCAAACCTTCGTGATGTTGAATTTCTCGGTTTTACTAAATTTTTTTATAAAAAATGAAGAAAAAAAGGACTTATATGTGCGCATCACTAAAGATAAATGACTTAAACGAAAGAAGAAGAAAAAATAAAGGACTCAAGTGTTACAAATAAATAAAATAAGAAACATCTACTATAATGTTATCTATTTTTTCTCGTTCATAGATTTATTTCACTAGAAATAATCATATTCAAAACCTGTCAAATATAAGAGTAACTCTAGACTTGGCCCCTCAGTGGTCACACAACCTTCATTTTTTGAAAGAGGGATAATAATAAATATAAAAAATAATTAAATTATGAGTGAATCATCTAAGTTTTTTGATTAAATATTTATATCTTCAATTCAATTTAAATAGTTTATGCAAAAATATTTTCTTGAATATAAACTTCAGCAGTTGTAGTAATTCGAAAACCATAAAAATATGGTAGGAAGAAAAAAGAATATTTGTTGTACCAAAATAAATCATTTATTAACCCAAGTGGCTAACACCCCACATTAAACACATGTCACAAGTTAGATTTAGTTTCCAAAAATAGAAAGATACAAATAATACATTATGACCTGAGAAAATTAATTGTCACTTTCATTTGGGATTTCTGGGCAGGAAGGCATCAAAGCTAACCTGCCTTGATCCCTTTGATTTTGTTCATCTTTTTCCAGAATTAAGAACACAAGCAATTAAGGGTATCTTCACCTTTCTTTTTTACATATTATTTTTCTTCATAAATTTAATAAAAAAGAAAGGGAAGGAAACAAATTAATTAATCAATACCTCTTTGATCATCATCATTATAACAAAAGGGGTGTTGATTAATTAATTTTGTGACCACCATTAATGCTTGTGTTCTTAATTTGATATTAATATTGTAGTTATTTTATTAATTAATTTGGTGCAAAATGGAAAACACAACAATGTTAGCACCGTCCAATGTTTCAGACATGACAATAATTTGCTATACACCAACCATGACAACAACAAATGGTGTATGGCAAGGTGATAACCCTTTAGATTATTCTATTCCTCTCTTTGTTTTGCAAATAACCTTGATTGTTCTTGCCACACGTTTCTTTGTTTTTATCCTCAAACCCTTTCATCAACCTCGTGTCATTGCTGAAATCATGGTAACTTCTTTTCTCTTCCACCTTAGGTTTCTATGCATTTGACTTTCAAATTATTTCATCATTATTATTACATATTGTTAAAATGTACTATATATATATATATATATATATATCAATATGCATTAGGTTCTTTTTCTTTATTAATATGTTAGTAAATTAGTGGATTATGTTTAGAACTAACATATATCGCGTTAGTTCCGAAGAAGAAGGTTTGAACTCTGAATCTTCTGGTCAGTACTCGTTCAGCTCAGTTCACCAACCGAGCTGACCGTATTAGATTTTTTGTTGTGAAACCGTGTAGAATTTGAAGTTCTATATATATTTACACATATAGTTATTTAGTTTTTGTTTTGATAGACAAATGTTAGTATGTTAACCAGTAGATTATGTTAATTTCCAGAGTTTGAACCCTGAATCTCTAGGTTAGTGCTCATTCGGTGAATCGGTTTCTTAGCTCAACGCCGACATGTTTGCATTAGGTTTTTTGTTGTGATACCATGTAGAAGTAGAACAAAAATATGATCAATTTTGCTCTAGTCATAATAATAGTGCATTTTGTTTTTTGACATGTTGATTTGTACTCCATCTGTCTCAAAATATAACGGAAAATTGGTCAAACAAAGTTGATGTATTTAGTACAAATATTTAACCAAATACATCACCTTTCTTTGACCAATTTTCCCTTATTTTTTGTGACGGAGGGAGTAATATTTTATTGTAAGTTAGTAATTGGAAATAATTATCGGATGATATTTACAGGGTGGATTGCTATTGGGGCCATCAGTGCTTGGTAGATATGAAAGTTTAGCACATATGATATTTCCTCTAAAAAGTGCAATGGTTTTAGAAACAATGGCAAATATAGGCTTGATATACTTTCTGTTCCTAATTGGTTTAGAGATGGACATATCTATTGTGAAACGAACCGGGACAAAGGCAGTGTCCATTGCCATTGCTGGTATGATATTGCCCTTAATTGTTGGTGTTGGAATCTCCTTTTCCTCGAGTGGTAAAGATGAAAATACACATCAAGTTAGCTATATTCTCTATCTTGGTATTGTTCTATCTGTCACCTCCTTTCCTGTGCTTGCTCGAATGCTTGCCGAGCTCAAACTCATCAATACTGAGCTAGGCAAGCTTGCCCTTTCAACTTCCCTCATCAATGATGTGTGTGCTTGGGTTTTACTAGCTCTTGCTATTGCTTTATCAGATAAAAATTCAAGTACTTGGGCTTCTGTTTGGGTTGTAGTGTCAAATATATTATTTGTGGCTTTCTGTTTTTTTGTTGTTAGGCCATCAGTTACTTGGTTGATCCAGAAAACTCCTGAAGGAAAACCGTTTAGCGACTTCCAACTATGTGTTGTACTCATCGGTGTTATGATCTCAGCTTTCATTACAGATGTTATCGGAACACATTCTATCTTTGGTGCTTTTGTTTATGGATTAGTGATTCCAAATGGTCCACTTGGAGCTGCTATAATTGAAAAGCTAGAAGATTTTGTTTCAGGGCTTTTACTCCCACTTTTTTATGCTATCAGTGGGCTTAAGACTAATATTCACTTAATCCATGGAATTAGTTCGTGGTCATTTGTATTCACAATCATTCCTCTTGCTTGTTTCGGCAAGGTCCTTGGGACTCTCATTATTTCGATGCTTTTCGACATACCAACCCGTGATGGTATTGTTCTTGGTATACTTATGAACACAAAAGGTCTTATTGAAATGATTGTGCTCAATATTGGGAGGGAACAAAAGGTAAACTAAATTACTTTTTTCATCACCATACATATATTGTGAATAATTTTGATGTACCGACAGTGTAAAACTTTATCATGTCAATTTTATCACAATTTATCAGTGTAAAATTTTGATCCTATTTTCTATCAAAGCAGGTTCTAATGATTGAACGACAGTATAAAAAATCTTTACACATGATATGATGTATTGTCGGTGCATATAAATTAAATCGATATATATTTCCTTTCCCTTGTATGAATTTGTCATATCACATGTTCTGATTTGTGATATTGTTGCAGATCTTGGGTGATGAAATATTCTCAATCATGGTTATTGTAACACTTATAATGACAGCAACAGTTTCACCTATTGCGACATTAATCTATAAGCCAAGGAAAAGACTGATACCTTACAGAAAGAGAACAATACAAAGTACAAGAATTGATGCAGAGTTAAGGGTGATGCTTTGCATTCATGCCCCTAGAAATGTCCCTACAATAATCAATCTTCTAGAAGCAACATACCCAAACAAAAGGTCTCCAATATGTGCTCATGTACTCCACTTAGTCGAACTCACAGGTCGAGCTTCAGCCATGCTTGTTGTGCATGCCAGTAGACAATCAGGAGGCCCAGCAATGAACAAAACACAAGCACAAACCGATCACATCATCGCTGCATTTAAGAACTTTGAGGAACATGTTGGTTATGTCGCGGTTCAACCTTTGACAGTTGTTTCCCCTTACCCAACCATGCATGAAGACATATGCATTTTGGCAGAGGAAAAAAGGGTAGCCACCATCATCATTCCTTTCCATAAACAACAAACAGTTGACGGAGACATGCAAGAAACAAACCCTGCATTGAGAATGGTTAACCACAACTTATTACAAAGGTCACCTTGCTCGGTTGGGATACTTGTCGATAGAGGCCTTAACGGATCCAACCGGTTAACTGCAAACCAAGCATCTCATCGGGTTGCTGTGTTATTCTTCGGTGGACCGGATGATAGGGAAGCATTATCGTATGGATGGAGAATGTCAAGGCATCCAAGAGTTTTTCTCACTGTGATGCATTTCATTCCAAGAAACAATGAAGCTAAATTGAAGACCAACGATGATCAACTAGACGATCAGAGAAGTATAATTTCAAAACAAATAGACGAGGAGTGCATAAGTGACATAAAGCTGATAGCTGCAAGTGATGACTCAGTTAATTATATAGAGAAGGTTGTGAGTAATGGAGAGGAAACAGTTTCCGCGATAAGAGAAATGAACAATGTCAATGACTTGTTCATAGTTGGGAGAAGTCATGAAAATGCTTCTGCATTAACAGAAGGGTTAACGGATTGGAGCGAATGTCCTGAGTTAGGAGCCATTGGAGATTTGTTAGCTTCTTCAGATTTTGAAGCGAGTGCTTCAGTTCTTGTGATGCATCAATATGTTGGACAAGGGCCGGACGGAGAGGAGATTCTTGTAAATGACAGACCTTGGCAATCAAGTGATGACTTTAATTCCTTGAGAGAAAAAAACAGACATCAACAACAAAGAGGAAGATATTCAGCAGTGTCAACGGGGTCAAATAATCTTAATCAAGTACCCCAATTTTTATAAACTAGTATTTCTTATCCAAAGGCTTCTACCATTAGAGAAGTAATTTGGCAGCCTCCTTTTTTCAGATGGATCAAATGCAACACAGATGAAGCCTATGTTGGTGTTTAGAAATAAGAATGCTAGTATCCTTGGTTATTTTGCTTTAAACCTGGATGTTTCCGATGCCTATTTAGCAGAGCTTGCGGGTGTTATATCTGCCATTGAGTTTGCTCATAGGAAAGGTTGGAATCAGCTTTGGTTGGAGAGTGACTCCAAATTGGTTACCTTGGCCTTCAAGTCTCATAGTATTGTCCTTTGGAAGCTGAAAAACAGATGGTTAAATTGTTCAAACATAGTCAACATGTCTTTTGAGGTTTCTCACATCTTTCGGAAGAGTAACCATTATGCTAATAAACTTGCTAACTTAGGACTTTTCATATCTGATTTGTATTTGTTTGATCAATGTCCTGCTTCGGTTAGAGAGGACTCTGCTAAGAATAGGGTTCGTCTATCCTATTATCGGTTTTCTTAGACTTTGGGGAGGGTCTGTTGTCTCCCCCTTTCTCTTGTATCAACCTTTTTTTTTATTATAAATTCATTTTATAATATGATTTTGATCATTTAATTCTTTTTTAGAATGTTTCATTATTTTGCAGTTTGTAATAACAGGAACATAAAATAGTCATTTTAAAGCATAAATTATAATTTGTCCTATGTAGAAATACATTTTTTTTACTATCATATCTCAAGCATCACACAAGTTCTTACACTAGTATATTTGATAAACCATACACAAAAATAGCAATTTTTACTATAAAACTCAAAACGACTCATTTTTTAAATTCATTAAATAAATGATGTATTTAATCTAGAATATAAACCATATACACTAATTATTCAATGAACATAAAAAATTAATTGTTTCTTATAAAAAAGATCGGAGGTAGTAAATTATTATTGCTACCGTTGTATATTTATCTTTGGTAAACTTTACATTGCCCTATTAATAAGTAACATCACATATGCATGGTGGGACACAACTTTTGAATGACAAAGACAACTACGTCTTCTTCTTTGTTTCTTCTTAAACTTTATCTTCTTTTTTAAACAGCTAAATTTTATTAATAACGCAACTGAGTGCAAGACGAGCTCAGTCTGTAAAAACTCCTCACACAGAAAGAATTCCACCAACACCAATAGCAAGCCCTAAAACCCTTATAACTGACTCTTCACAAAGAAAGAATTCTAACAACATACAAAAACTCCTCGCAAATGAAGAATTCCACCAACGCCAATAGCAAGCCCTAAAACCCTTTACCTCCCTTTACCTCTTATTTGGCATTGTTCTTTTATAGTCTATATTAGATGCTTCATTCTAAATAAACAAAAGGGCCAAGCAAAATAAACAAACATGAATCCATTACAATAGTATATTAGATAATCATTACATAAGCCAATGTTTTTGACATTGGTATAAATATGAAAATGGAGTCAAAGCCTACATTCATTAAATACAACAATAGACAAAAATCTTACAAAGTGAAACAATCTTTATTAGTGTAAACTCTTATATGAGTTTGGTTGAATATATATACACTCATCAACCAACCATTCAATGTCATGTTTTATATGAATTTATTTTAAAATAACTAAGAAAAATAGCCTTTGACTAAATAAAATTTTTCCCCTCAAATCCTCAATTATATCTCTGCACTATGTGAAAGTTTTTATCTAATATTGGAAAACAAATATAGGAGTGCACGTGGTTTAAGAAACATGCTTTTTTAGAAATCACATTGTTTCAACAAGAGCATAAAAAACTGAGTTTCTTTTCTGTGAACATACATGTTCCTCTCTCTTATTTTCTGCGAATGTTTCTAATTAACCGAGGCTTCATGAAATGTTATAAATAATTATATGCTTTGTTTGAAATTTTGAACAAATGTCACCCTTCAAGCGTGCTTGCATTGATTTACCAACCATTTGCAATCAGAACACTGATAATATTGACATATTATGAATCAATACTCGACTGCTGAATTCGGCTGGATTCGCACTTTTCTTTTCCGCCACTTTTGTTGGTTCTTATTGTAAGGAAATCATTTTTCAATTTCATAATTTAATTTGCTGCAAAAACTGATTTCTGTGTATATTTGACCAATTTTCCATAATTTGTTATGACAGTTGGACCTAGCAACATCAGGGAGAGGTGCGATCGGACCTTACATTGGTATATGTTTTCTAACCGCTTGTTTTTGAATTGTCGATGCTCATATCAAAGGTGGCATGGTTGGAGATTTGTATTTGATGTGTCCTGAGTTGGTGCAGGTTGATCGTCTACCGAACTTATTCAAACTTTTAAACTTTTAACTTATACTTGGCGCATATTGTTAACATTATGCTGTCTTACCTTGCTGATTTGCCAGCATCTGGTGCTATAATTTCATTACTTCGAGTGCTGACCAAGTTAGCTTTTGAGGAATCTAACAATGGACTTCGCAAAGGAGCGGTATGTTATTCTTATTGTACAATCCTCTCACGCTTTCTCCTTTTCTCTTCTACAAAAAGATTTTGACATTTTGCCAATTCTTAGTTAGTACAATTATAGTTCCTAGTGCTCTAAAAGTTGTTTTCTTTGATATATAAAGGTACATTTTTTTTCTTTTTTTATTTGCAGTACTATTATTCACGATCTCCACATTCATCGAATTCCTTTGTATCATCCTATATGCAATCTTCGCCGAATTTCCTATAGTGAAATACTATCATTCAAAACAAAGAAGATTGATCAAGTAACATAATTATTATTATTACGCTAAAACATGAATACATTAATCTTGTGTAATTAGTTTTTCAATTATGTCCTGATCGGTTTTGCAACTTTTTGCAGGCTGAATATGATTACAAACAAGTGGAGCGGCTGAGCAACCGACAATTATTTATGAGAACATTGATTATGCAGCAAACTTATTTTTGATATGTGTTAACATTATCAATCTTCCCTGAATTTTGTATGAAAATACATGAACACATCAATTAGGCACATAGTATGTTCCTATTTATGCTTAGTTTTCTACTAATCCAATTGACTCTTGACATAGATGACAATGAATTTGATTTTATATGCTTCTATTGTCCCTTAGATGACAATGAAATTGATTTTGGGTCAAAGTTTAATGTTGTCACTATTGATCTTTGCAGGTATCCTATTGTTTTGGTTGCAATGTATAATGTTCTTGATTTCATATCAAAATATGTATTAACTTTGTTGATTGCCCCTGATTCTTGTACGAAAATTTAGGATCACACCAGCTAGAAAAATGGTAAGTGCATTCATTATTAGAGGGTTTCAGAAGGTGTTCGGAAGAAGCGACATGTGTGCGTGCGTGCAATGGGTGCGCACATGTGCCTGTGTGTCATAATAAATAAATAAATTTTAAAATAGGTTTAAACTCTTATGATTTTAATAATGAAATCTATTTGAAGAATTAAAATTTATCAGAGAGAATTTAACAATTGAATCTATTTTGAAAATTAATAAAATCTTTAACTTTTTTACATATTATATTCACACAGGGCATTCAAAATCTTAGAGACGACCCAAATCATTATCAATCCCCTAATCTTTAGTTTTAATCATCCAAGTTGTTTACTACGCGATGACACATTTGGTGGTCCAATTTAGATACGCGCTGATTTTGATCACAATGTACAACATCTTGGATCTAATATCCAAATATATTCCTCTCATCAAATTGTTGAAGTTGGAGTCAAGAAAATGCTTACTCACCGCAATCCTTTCTAAGATTACTACTAATTCCAAAATTTTACTTCACAACAAAATATGCAGATCAAGGATGGATGATTTTGGTTGTTTCTTTCTTAGGACTAACCCAATGGCTACCTTACTGTTTGTGCGCTTACACCAAACTGCTACAAGGTGAAATATTTTATCAATCATTTTTAATCTTCAGATTCATAAACTATTAAGAATTGTGTACTTAAATTGGTTGTATTAATAACTTTCATTATAATTTTGTTAGTTTTGTAGGGTCCTCAACAGAATCTACTAGGTAATTTTCTTGTGCTGATTCCTGAGTGTGACATATTTGTTGGGGATGCACTTGATTGGTTGTGCCTCACAGGAAAATCACAAGGATTTTTATGAGGGATGGAGCTCCCTATGGGTCAGGTCGGGCCAGACCCGTCTCAAACTTTTCATTTTTTTTTTCTATAAAAAGTTTCTTAAAATCAATCTTTGGTAACCAGTGAGTGACGTTTAACACAATCCAAAAATATGGTGTTTATAATTTGTGTTGAAATTAGATTTCTCTCTTATTTCTCACATTAACAGGTGCTCACATTTGATATGCGCACAAGTGTACACGCATATATGTTAACTATTGGAGATTACTATTACAAACACGTTTCCAATAAGTAACACCGAAAGTTTCTAATTAATTGAGGCTTCCTGAAATGTTAAATAATTATATGCTTTAATTCTAAACAAATGTCACCCTTCAAGGGTGCTTACATTGGTTTACCAATTATTAGATGGTCCAGTAATAATTGATATTTGATGAAGGATTACGGTTCGATTCCTATAATTGTGATCAAAGGAGGGTTGAAACTACTTGATATATCAGAACTAACCCCCAAATTAAATTAAATGGTTCAATGAATCGGATACGGCGGTGAAAACAAAAAAAAAAAAAACAAAATAACTCAAAATTTTATTATGGTTTTGTTACTTTTGTAGCACCTGAACAGAATCCACTACATAATTTTCTTGTGTTCATTCTCGAGTTTGGCATATTTGTTGGGATGCACTTGATTGATTGTGGCTCATAGGAAAATCACAAGGATTCTGATGAAATGAAACAAATATAATGTCTCCATGTAAATGTAATTATTGAATTCAAGCAGTTTAGCTGTGATTAAGCATGTACCAAAAGACAATCATTTTTGCCACTCTAATTTTTTTTCGCGCGCCCTACAAATTTATCAAAATATCTTTGTCTACTACTTAAATCACGAACATCTCGTAAAAACACCCTATCAGATTTTATTTTTATAACGTCAACTATTTAAGTAGCGGAAGAATAAAATGGAAAAGGCGTATGGCGTGCGAATAATCAGTAGGGCGGCAAAAGTAAATTTCGTACCAAAATAGGTTACATATCATCATGCTCCGCCCAGACTAGGGTTGGGAATAGGCTAGGCGGCCTCCAGGGGCATGCGGCATGGCATGTATTAGGCCAGGCCTATTTATTAAAAATGTTAGGCTTAGGCTTTGAAAAAAGCATATTTACATAAATAGGTCAGACTTATGCTTTTAAAAAAGCCTACAAAGCCTATTAGGTCAGCCTATTTATATTTAATAATTATTATTTATATAATATTATTATAATTATTTATATCATCTTATATAAAAAATAAATCTTATTTATATATATACAAAATATTCATTTGTCGTAATCATATTTGTTATTTTATTAGCTTTTAATTATTGTGCTAATCATTTTATTAACTTTTTTTTAATGTTGAAGAAATTATGAAAATTTAAATGTGAAATAGGCTTCAAGGACTATTTAATTAGCATATTTAAAAAGATTATATAAACACCTATATTTAACACAGGCTACAAGGTCAGGCCAGGCTATAAATAGGCCCAGGCCAGACCGGAAAAAAGAACATTTAATAGGCCATAGGCCAGAGTTAGGCTTAAAGAAATATCATAGGTCAGACTCAGGTCTGTCAAAACATGGCAAGGCATGGCCTATTCCCAACCCTAGCCCAGACACATATACAACATGTGTTGTGACAGTGAGCCTCCTAAAATTGAGGGATTTAAATTAATAAACTAGGGAGTGAAATAATTAAAACATTACAACAAACTACAAAAACACAATTGTCAGCCCCATAATCTTAATTTTTTTTTATATAGAATAGTAGTATTAATAAATTGTGGGTGCAAAATTTAATGCATTACTTAACGAATTTACATAAAAAAATATTTGAAAAATGACCCGTCTTAAATAACTAAAAAATATTTTAGTATTATCTATATCTATATATAAAGAGGATAAATTAGTTTTGGTATGAACTTTTCCTTATTTCAACTATACCCTTTAAACATCATTTGGCTTCGGTCTTATAAGGACCCGGAGTAGTTTCTAAATAAACAAAAAAGTAGAGATCTATTTTTGTCGCCCAACCAATTTCTCATGTGCTCTATGCCTTTTTTGATTTACCTTTTTGCTAGTAGCGAATGCTGTAAGAATGAATTTTTTAAAAAAAAATTTGTAAATATTGTTCGCTATTTAAGTAGCGAGCGTTATTAAAACAAAATCTGAAAGGATTTCTTTGGTGTCTAAAGTGCGTGATTTTTTGCATCTAATTTTTTAAAATTTGATTTACTTTGTGAAACCAAACCATAAATTTCCACTCATTTGCAAGGCATGCATCAACACTATGCTAGCTAATAGATCATATTCTTGCCTCTCTTTTTCTAATTCCAAATTATTTTTCTCCTATAGTTTAAATTCTTGACACTGCAAAGGAAAGTTACTTTTGTGACAATTTTGTTTCACACCAACCAAGGTTTTAAATCAAGGTCCGTTACAGCAAAAAAGACCGCGACAAAAAGGTTTTGGTGCCTACCGTTACCATTTTTCACCGTTTTTACATGGTGAAATAAAATCACGCCAAAACGCGGATACGGCCGCGACGAAACACCGATATGGCCGCAACGAAACGCAATACGGCCGCGACAAAATGGTAATAGATATAGACTTCCATTTTTTTCCAATAAAAATCACATTTTTAGTACAAATATGAACATAAATTATAAAGTGGTATATTTTCTGGTTCGAAACTATATATTTATCTGACATTTAAGTTGTTATACATATATTATAGTACAATAATTTTAATAAGATTTGTGCAATATTGTGATCAATTCACATCGCGACGACCGTAATTCGTAATGCGACAGCCGTAACAACCGAAATCGCCAAATCCTTAATGCGACCGCGACCGCTATTTAAAACCTTGACACCAACCTCCCAATTTTTATATTTGTGAACTTTTTCTTATTATTGTGGCCAGAAGTTCAATTTTTCTTTTGAAGAATAATTGAATGATACTCGGTTGTGAAATCTTATTGGCAACAGAGGAATTATTTGAAGGAGCGAAACGGCATGAAGTTTGAAAGCTGTGTGCAAATAGCCTTGTGTGATGTCGGAAGGTGACCAGGGGCGGATCTGAACTTAAAATGTCAGTGGGGCTAAAAATTTAAAGTATTATAAAAAAAAATATTCATCCTAATATTTCAGCTAAAATAACAAATAATATATGAGATTACTACTAATACAACATGTATATTCAAAAGAATAATAACAACAAATTATAAAAAATTTATTCAAGAAAGGAAACCAACAAACTATATGTAACTTTGTAAGAAACCACAAAATTTCTATTATAAAAAAAAATAATTATAACTTATTGAATATATGTTAAATCATGCATATCATTATTATTTTATGCTTCATAAGATCTTACTTTGAACCAAAATATATTGAACCCAAATTACAAGTTTATATATAGTTTATTTAATTTGATAAGATAATCCAATTTTAATAAGAATATATAACAACAACAAACCTACATGGTTATTTTCAAGAGAATTGATTTTGCCATTAAAAATTGGTTAGCGGCGCAACTTATTTTCCGTTTGTCTTTCATTCATATATAATTACATTTTATTAATTAATATATACTAGTTGCCATCCTTTTATCATAATTATCTTACTTGAAAAAATTAAACATTAATTAAATATATTTTTTTTATGTCGTTTCATATTAATATGTTAGTTCAATTGCTAATTTTACTCATTCAATTAGTTATCCATTATTTTTTTGATAAACAAAGTTAAAATTGACTATTATAAAATTAAACCATACAACTTAAAATAATATTGTACATATTAATGAGAGACTTAAAATCATCAATAATACACTACAAATTAATATTTGTACTGATACCTTATATAATATGTGTACGAGAAACTTACGATTGTCAATAATAAACTCTAAACTAATATTTACATTAATATTTATATAAATATGTATACAGAATGACTTAAATTATTTATAAAAATTATATTTTCTTTTTCCAAAAAATTCTCGGGTGGGCTGGTGTGGCTCATGCCTTGAAGAGATCCGGCCCTGAAGGTGACATATCCCTATCTGTCATAACAATTATAATCTGCACAGCAAGTCATCAATCTGTGGTTGACAACAACAAATGGATGCATGTAATTATTAGCATTGCATTTGATACCATCATTTTCAAATTTTGGATCCGATGGAAATGATTTGTTTTATCGAAATTTGCTATTCATATTAATGATTATGAATTAATTTTTATTTGAAGTCAAATGATTGTGTTTTGTTCGATTTAAATATTAAAAATGTATCACAATTGTGTACAATACACAATTGTATTATAGGTATTTTTAGAAGTTTTTAAAAAATGTATTTTTTTCCATCAAAAATTTATTTTTAAGTTTTTGAACAATCCATGAATCCAATCCAACCCAACCCGTTCATAATCAGGTTGGTTCAGTCCGAATTTGATAGTAAAAATGCGGATTTATTAATAAATCCAACCTAATAAATATCGATCAGGTTGGATAACGGATTAAATCAAATCCAACCCAACCTAACCCGTGTACACCTCTACCTCTTGTCAGTATTATAAACAAAAAATTTCATTAAAAACTAATGTATAGTATATATAAGAAAAAAAGGTTGATATCAATACAAAAAAAGAAAAAGTTAACGGGTTTACTCTATTTTTTGACAGGCAGAATATTTGTTTTTACAGGATACAGTAGAATATTTTATATATAAAAGAAAATTGATCTGTTTAATAGAAGAATCATTCACGGCTAATTTGGTATAAATAGATATTGAGATTCTGTTTTTCTTAAATGCAGATTGTTTTTATTTTTTTTTCCTAAATAAATTGAGATCTTGGCGATGGGAGTGAATTATAAAGGTCATATTCGTGTGCTCTCCACTTGCAAAGAAACTCATAAGCACTTAGCAAGTGGACCAAAATCTGCTTAGTTACAAGAAAAGAAAAGCTGGTTAGTACTCTTTGCTACATCAATCACTCTTTCTTCTACTTTGCCTGCTCTGCTCCATGTAAATTGTTGTCTTTTCTTCTTATAGATTCTTTCCACTATCATAGAGGTGTTGATCTGACCCCATTAATTGCTGAATTCCGTTATTGTGTTGCAACATATTGTTATCATGAATTCTTTTTGTCAAGTAGCATGGTGCTTAAAATTTTACTTTTACGATGAATAAATAAATAAATATTTAGGGTTCGAATTTGGCCCCGTCTCTATCAACTAAGATAAACTTACATAATGGAATAAAATATACTACAACTTAACAATTGTTTAAGCTGAGTTTCCTCGTGGCTTTAAAACAAATATTAATCGGTCAATTGTAGTATTCAATAAAAATAAAAAAAATAAAACAAAATGATTGTGCCGCAAACGGCAATAGAAACAGAAGAGTACGTGACGTTGTTGATGATAACAGATAAGGAAAGGATATTGACGGTGATGATTAATCCATAACCAGATCTCTGCCTAATAAACACACAATTTCAAATGAGACAAACAACATTAGTAAATATCCAGAGTCCAAACCAAACTTGTTTTGTCTTCATTCTCTTTGACTGTCACCTATATATCTATCTAGGTGAATATGAAAACTTATCTTATAATCTTATTCTACATGCTTAGTACCATAATTGGGTTTGTCCAAATCATTTTGGACGTATTTTGCTGACTTAGGTCATGAAATTTTTTGTTGAGTTTGTGGTTTGAACTTTGACTATAGTGAAATATGGTTGTTGTATTTTCAAGCTTGACTTTAGCCAAAATTTGAACACTGTAGTATATTTAATAATCAAGATATTCTTATGCAAGAGATGGCTTAAATTTCTGTGGACTAATAGATATATTGTTGCTTTATTATTTATTATTTTTTCTGTTTTTTTTTTCTTTCTTAAGTGTGGAAGAGTGATCATGGACACCATAGCTACTAGCAATGGCACCGGAGAAACAAGAAAGCCAGGGGTAAGTGTGTATGATGTAAATATTTATGAAGTAAGGATTTAGTTTATCTATCTTGAATTTATTGTGATTTCTATTTTTTGGATTAATTGATGCAAGCAGGGAAAATACAAAGCAATGTTAGTTTGTTTCATTCTTGGACTTGGTTCACTTGTTCCTTGGAACAGCATGTTAACCATCGGTGATTACTATTACAAGTTGTTCCCGGTAAGTAACACTCATCTTGGCTTCACAAGTTCACATGATTCTATACAAAGTTTCTGATTAACTGAGGCTTCCTGAAATGTTAATCAATTATATGTTTTGTTTGAATTCTGAAGAAATATCACCCTTCAAGAGTGCTTACATTGATTTACCAACCATTTGCAATTGGAACACTGATAATATTGGCATACTATGAATCAAATATCAATACTCGACTGCGGAATTTGGCTGGATTCACACTTTTCTTTGCTGCCACTTTCTTAGTTCTTATCGTAAGTAAATCATTTTCCAATTTCATAATTTAATTTGCTGCAGCAACTGATTTTGGTGTATATATGACCAATTTTCCATAATCTATTATGACAGTTGGACCTAGCAACATCAGGGAGAGGTGGAATCGGACCTTACATTGGTATATGCTTGCTAACCGCTTGTTTTGGAATTGCCGATGCTCATATCGAAGGCGGCATGGTTGGAGATCTGTATTTGATGTGTCCTGATTTTGTGCAGGTTGATTTTCCACATAACTTATTCAAATTTTTAAGTTTATTTTACTGTTTAAAGTACCCTTATAAAAGTATATAGTATCTTTTTTGTCTAATTAAGTATATACTTCATGCATATTGTTAATATTATGCAGTCTTACTTTGCTGGTTTAGCAGCATCTGGTGCTCTAATTTCATTACTTAGAGTGCTGACTAAGTTTGCTTTTGAGAAATCTGACAATGGACTTCGCAAAGGAGCGAGTATGTTATTCTTATTGTACATTCCTCTCACGCTTTCGCCTTTTCTATTCTACAAAAAGATATTGCATTCTGCCAATTCTTAGGTAGTACAATTACCTAGTGCTCTAGAAGTTGTTTTCTTTGATATATAAAGGTACATTTTTCCTTATTTTCTTTGCAGTACTATTCTTCGCGATCTCCGCATTCATTGAATTCCTTTGTATTATCCTATATGCAATCTTCGCCAAATTGCCTATAGTGAAATACTATCGTTCAAAAGCCGCCTCAGAAGGATCAAAAACTGTTGCAGCGGATCTAGCTGCTGCTGGGATTCAAACAAAGAAAATTGATGATCAAGTAACATAATTATGATTATGCTAAAATATTCATTCATTAATCTTGCATAATTAGTTTTTCAATTATGTCCTGATCGGTTTTGAAACTTTTGTAGGCTGAATATGATGACAAACAAGTGGAGCGACTGAGCAACCTACAGTTATTTTTGGAGAACATTGATTATGCAGCAGACTTATTTCTGATATATGTGTTAACATTATCAATCTTTCCTGGATTTTTGTATGAAAACACAGGAACACATCAATTAGGCACATGGTATGTACCTATTTATGCTTAGTTTTCTGCAAATCCAATTGACTATTGGCATAAATGACAATGAAATTGATTTTATATGTTTGTTTGTATTGTCCCTTCCCTTAGATGACAACGAAATTGATTATTTATCAAAGTTTAATGTTGGCACTGTTGATCTTTGTAGGTATCCAATTGTTTTGGTTGCAATGTATAATGTTGTTGATTTAATAGCAAGATATATTCCACTTGTGCCATGGTTGAAGTTGGAATCAAGGAAAGGTTTACTAATAGCAACCCTAGCTAGATTCTTATTGGTTCCAGCATTTTATTTTACAGCAAAGTATGGTGATCAAGGATGGATGATCTTTCTAACCTCATTCTTGGGACTTACCAATGGTTATCTCACTGTGTGTGTTATGACAATAGCACCAAGAGGTTACAAGGTAAGTTTATACGATCCATAACTCTTAAGATTGATAATTAACACATGCACAAACATAAAACACAACACTAATGCTAAAAGCCTAAAACATAGATGCCGATAATAATTGAAAAAATATAAGTGATTTAATTTAACTATGTGTTTGCGTTCTGTTGGTGTCCGCGTGTCAGATAGACACTAAATGCTACTCTGTTCTTTTTTATACTAGAGACGAGTCTTGATTTATATTATATATCATTATCAAATACATCAATTATTTAATGAATCTAAAAAATGATCTGTCTCATAAAAAAATGGCCGGAGGTAGGTAGTACTATTTAAATTATTTTTTTCATGTATAAAATTGATTTAGATGTGATGAATTAGTTCCAAGTTCTGTAGTAATTTTTGAATTTGTATTCTTGCAGAGTCCTGAGCAGAATGCATTGGGTAATTTGCTCGTACTTTGTCTTTTAACGGGAATATTTGCTGGAGCTGTTCTTGACTGGTTGTGGATTATAGGCAAAGATTCATTCTAAATTCATTTGTTTCCTACAATTTTACTTGTATGATTACAATATAATTAATGTCCTAGATTTAATGAGAGTACGTAATTTCCTTGTAAATATCATCTATGGTATTAAACAATCATTATCTTTAGATATACAAATTTTTTTCTACCAAAAATAAAAATATTCAATTTTGTTTTTACACAAATAAACTTAATTCATTTCAATAAGCAATGTGTTGTCAATACAATGAGAAATCATGTGAAAGACATTGCGCCTAGTCCAAGAATTGCCGCTTTAGCTAACAAATGAGCAACCGAATTCGCTCGGCACTTAACAAACGTCATCTCGAAGTTAGAATGTAAATTTAACAAACTCTTAATACTAGAAATAATTATGCTAAACTCTGAATTTCCTCTACTTTGTGCATGCATTGCATTCACTACTGTTTGTGAATCACATTCAAATATGATTTTCTCCAAGTTCAGATGGGTAGCAGCTTGTATTGCCTTCATTAAAGCTAAGGCTTCAGCTTCTAATATTGAATAATGGCCATTATCCCATGTTATTCCCGCGCTGATGAAGCTTCCTGCGTGATTCCTAATACACCAGCCCCTGTTTGTTCCTCTTCCTCGATCATTAAAATCGAAGTCGACATTGCACTTGAGCCATCCATAGGTTGGTGGTTGCCATGTCTGCTGTTGCTGCACTTGATTATAAGTATTTCCCTGATGATAATCATTTGCGATGAACCATTCATTCCAAAGTGGCCTGCATGCCTAAGTTAGATGCACTTTTCTTTTAATTGTTCCACAACAAATTGTTGTTAAGAATATCAAACTATAAGAAGAGAAATGAATTGTATCGACGAATCATCTTTGATTACATGAAAAATGAATTCTTACAACAGAACCTCTATATATAGGAGTTCTCTATCACTACACTAACAATTCCACACGTGCTATGTTACACACAAGCTTCTAGAAACAGTTATAACTGAAAGGAGAGAGAAACTAATCCTAACAGAAAGTAGTTGTGCAGTAGCTTCTGCTGCAAGTAACTAAGTGGTCTTGACCTTAGGATCACATTAGGCGCGAACTAAGCCTCAAGAATGATTTTGGATTTTTACAATTGTTTCTATTGTTCGACAGTGTCCAGATCTTGACTGCACATCTTCCAGCTACTTCCTTGTCCTCGTTGCTGCATATGTCATGTATCAATACTGCAGCGTCGTTGAAATTCTGAGCTTGTGGCTCAATGACTGCGTTTAATCCTGTCGTTGTCCAGCACTGTCTACTCTCTATGCAATCAAATAAAACATGCAATACATCCTCTTCCTCACCTTGGAAAAGCTGACATATAAAGGGGCACGGAACATAGTGTTGACGAAGTCGAGTTCTTGTCGAAAAGCAATCCCGGGAAATTCGCCAAAGTAAATGCTTAGCTCTTGGCGGCACTCTGATTTTCCACACACTATTCCAGTCGGCGGTGGCATTCCAGCTGTGTCTTTCTCTTTTCTGCCGTATCAGCAATCTATATCCGATCCTGACATTATACTTACCTTACCACTATTCTCTTTTTTTTTTCATACCAGCCCATCCTCTTTCACCATGTCAAGAAGTGGTACTTCAAGAATCTCTTTTGCTGCATCATTAGAAAACATTTGCAGAATTTTATGCTGATCCAATTTTTTAACACCTTCCAATATGAGATTGTTAACTCTAAGATCATACCCACCTTGTTTTTCAGGTGCACGGCACGTACACGTGTTTATATTTCATGTAATTATTTTATATTTATTAATGAAAGAAAAAAAACTTGGATGAAAATGGGTTACGGAGAAACTAATTTCTCACTAATTATGTGTTATCTATCTCTATGCCACGACTATACTTGAGATTTGAAGTCTTTTATGTGAACTATGAACTTCCTATCTTAATTTTTTTAGAATATAAAAAATTAACATTAAATACATTTAACACAAATATTAATTTAGTAATTAACCACACAAATTTATAGATAAATCTTTTACTTCAATAATTTTTTTTTTTAATATTTGATTTTCGATAGAGGAGGCAGTATGTATAATATATTAGGATATATTTTTTTTAAGAGGCAAAAATGAAATGCATAGATTAATCAAATAAACCCCTCAACACAACTGCACAAGATGTGCCGAAGAGACCGCAAGAGATTACATAGTGTCAAGAAATAGAAATAACATAAAATCTAATCAAGGCCTATCCAGGTAAATGGACATGACCACCACCTATGGTAGTTTGAAACTAGAGTAGTATTATATGTCTTCAACCACCAATGGGAATAGAGTTTGACTTAGTCCAATATCTGAGGAAGAGACTGTGTTGAGTGTCGGAATAATCTCTGATTTCTCTCGTTCTACAAAACTCACACATATAAGAGTCAAATGAGTTGCAAAAAAGATTGCCGCCCTCTACGATCACCTGATAAATAGGTAAACTGGAGAAAGTGATATGAAAGACTGTGAGAGTCAACTGTCGAGAAACCAATCCAAGACCGGACGAGCAATCAAAGAGAACGAATCATGCTACAAGAGAGGAATAAGTCTTGAGCTGATTCAATGCCTCCACAACTAGCCACACAAAAATTAGAGTATGGGGTAATGATGCCTCAAGTCACCAGATTTGTTTTTGTTGGTAATCTGTCTCGCAAGAATCTCCAAACAAAAATAGAAACCTTCAAGTGATTAGGATTCAATAGAAAAGTCGTATATTAAGAATTAGGATTCATCCGATCAAATACTAACAAATTTTGATTCAACCAAAACATAGTTCATACGATCCAATGATAACTATATTTTGATCGTAGACATTATTTCTATCAAACACAAAAGTCAATAACTATGTATCCAATGATATCAATCGAAGGAAATTTTAATAGAATAGCCATAAATCAATAGATACAAGTGACTACGGTCTGGCAAGTGCACCAGTTTGTCGTCGAGTAATAATTCACACTCTAGGTGTTTATAATGAGTTTGTATCCACAGGGATGGTGCCAAAACACCGTCAGTGCTATTCTAGTTCGTGGTTTTTGCATTCATTTTTGGTTTTCAGAAAAAGGTCGGTGTATAACATAGTTATTCAGATTATTATTCGGCGTTGATTTTATTATTATTGAAAAAAGTTCAAAGACACCCAAAATCAGAAACAACAAACATAATTGATGACGACTTTAATCTCTACAATTAGATGTGATCTTTACAAATTGCTATTTTATTTTTTCAAGCATTATAGATGAAAATTGATTCACTGTCAAAAACTTTTTTGTACTCTTTTGTGTGTTCAAGAAAACTCAGCAGCTAGATCTTTTATGTTAGAAATTGATTCATTGGCAAAAACACTCGTGTCATTTTATTTTCACTATCAACGAAGCCATTAGACATAGATTAGAAACATCCATTTTGTTGAACTTAAAAACTGGCTGTATTTTTTATTTTATTTTTTTGAAGAAAATAAACAGATTGAATAAACACTGATGCTAGATGAAGGTTGATAGGATAACAAGATCTCTTTTTCCTTTAACAAACTACAAAGTTGAGTAAAAGACAAGAGATAAAAAGGTGGGAGAAGAAGGGTTGAAACATAGAGTGTGTCAAGAAGAATTAGAGGAACTCTTGAATATTATAACACAAAAAAGAGGAGGCTTCTATTTTATCTCATAAAAAATTGAGAGAGATATAAATTCTACAATTTAGGGTTTACTATAGATTGGGCTTATAAAATAAGCCCATAGCGACTTTTTATTTATTCCGGATAATAGCACTTAAGTTCAGTCTTTTTTTTTTAAAGATTTTTTTTCTCTTATTACTTATTAGTCACTTAGTATATTTAATTATTTATAATAAAGTATATTTTTAAATGAAATATTATTATAAAATAATAAAAAATATTATTTAATTAAATTTGGTTGAATCTCGATTCAACTCCGGTTGAACCTTTAAATCTTAAATTGACACCGGTTCAATGTTCAATCCGATTTTAATTACCTTACTTGTAACCGAGGTTGTCAAATCGGACTGGCCAGTCGAATGGTCACATATTCGGTCCGGTCAGGCCTGAGAACCGTGGAGCAGACGAATTGGGAAAAACACACGAATCGGAGAAAATCGAACGGAAGGAGAAGAAAGTCTAAACCAATCGACACAATATCAATTTTGATTTCACTTGCCGGATCATAAACCATAAACCACGAAATCAAATACAATATAAGAAAACTATTGTACTTGGAAAGGTTAAAATTGCCCATGTCTCAAATGTTGCCACTTGGCAAAAATAAGGGTATTTTATGTCCAAAATTTATCTAACTGAACTATAAGATTACTCAACCGAGCCGTTTTTGTAAAGTAACCAAGCCATTTAAATGTCTTTGTGAGACAAACTACACTTTTTGCATGAGCCACGGTTTGTATTGAACTGAGCCGGTTGCAATTAAATTGAACAATTTTGCTGTCATTTAACAAAACGGGCCCACTGTCCTTTGAAAAGGCTGTTATCACATGTCTATGAATACTTTATTTTCTCTTTGTTTTCATTCAAATTCAAATTTACCATATTTTCCCACTCTTTAACAATTTCAATTTCATTATATACTCATTTTCACTTTCTCTCATCTATTTTCTTTGCTGTTATTCCTTCTTTCTTTTTTTTTTCTCTTCTCATCTTAAACTACATTTTTTTCTAACAGCTTGATTTTGTTGTGTTTTGCAGAAAAAATAAAAGATATTCTTCTCTATCTAACAAACAACAAGAAGATGCACTTCATCATAGACAATTTACATTGAAATCAAGGTATGAAAAAAAATTCATATTTAGCTTATTTCTTTAAAAATAATATCAATTCACTTTCATCGTTTAACGTTTTTTTTTTCTCTCCCTTTCTTATCTCCAGCAACTACAAAGAAGAACAAGAGATAAGTTAATAATGATAAATTTTTCTGATATATTTCATTTCTAATAATTACAAAACTTTGTTTAAGAGATTAACATCAAGGTATTTCATCTTACTTGCAGCAAAGAAAGAACAAAGATGAGTAACAAATAAGGAATGAAGATCATAAATACATTGTTGAATATCTTGCTATTTTTTACTCATTTTTCTTTTAATTTATCAGATCTAAAAAATATTACAAGTAGTTGAAGAAGACAATGAAAAGAGAAAAGATTAAGCTCGCGGTGAATGAAAGTTAAAGGCACTGACAAATGATAAATTATGTTACAAAGCAAATACAAGTATCATAACTCAACATAAACAAAACATGAAGGTTGCAACGAAAGTGAAAGGTGTGTATAACAAGGTATTATCTCTAAAAAAAATTAATTTTGTTACTATTATATAATATCATCTTTTTCATCAACATATTTTTTGAGTACAATGAACAAAACCTAACACGCCATTTAAGATAAATACAACGGAAAAAAAAAATACAACTTGAGAATAAAACTATGAATTTAAGATAAATTAGTTTGTTTTTGTCAAATTCTGCAAATCAATAAAGTTTGATTTTTTTTTTATTATTGGCATTATCCAAATGAACAAATGTTCTGTTTTCACTATATTTCAAAAAAAAAAATTAATTAAAGAAAAATAAATTCACAAAATCCAAAAAAATATATATAATGGTGATTTAACGTTTTTGAGACATGTGAGGAAAATCAAATGTTTTGTTTTCACTGTAAAATGCACTACTTGATCAAAGAAAAAAGTTTACATTATTTATTATTTAAGTTAACATGATTATATAGGTTCATAGAAAACTGATACATACTTGGTACTGTACATGATTATCAGGTTCAGAAGGTTGAAAAAGTCAGGGATGCAGATGGAGAAAGAGAGAGGGTGGGAGAAATGCACGCGATGAAAAGACGTTTTGAGACAGTGGGTAATACTGTTTTGTTTTGTGGGTCTCAAGGTGTACTCTAAAGTAAAATATTATAAGCAACATACAAGATTTTCTTTTAATTAAAAAAATCCAAAATTGCAAAAACTAGGAAATAGGAAAATATTAGAAATCATCAAATGATAACAAATCTAAAACACAAACAAATTTTAAATTATATAGATGATATTTTGCAATTCGTTTTTAAAATAAAAAATAACAGGTTTAAAAAATACAATTAACGGTTATAGATGAAACAAAAAATATAAAAATGTGATGTTTTACAAAAATAAAACAAAAACAGTTTGATTTAAACATTCTTTAAAGAGAGTGAAAACTCTGTTACATTCATAAACAAATATAAAATCCAAAATAATTTCTTATCTAAATAAAAAAAACTAGATCCAGACAAAATATAAACACATTCAAAAATTATTCTTTATTAAAAAAACTATAAACATACAAGGTACAAAGTAAAAAAATTGTTATTTGTATGTTTGGTAAATAAAATGGAATAAAAGAATATGTTTATTTTTTCACATCTCTAAACTCTAATATTGTTGTTGTTGCATGTATAGATATGAACTTAACTTACAAGTACAGTAGAAGAAGTCAATCTCACATGAAATGGATGCGTACAAATTTGACCGGAAAAGCCATATTTGCGGCGGAGATCGTTTCTGGCACGGTGGTTTTCGACCAATTTACTCTGATTGATTTTTTTCTTTGCAGGTTTTGTAAAGGAGATACACGAGAGTATTTATTTATATGTTAATAGTTTTCTTAAAAAATACTTTTTGTGGTTGAGATCTAAACAACAGAAGCTGGTGGTTGTATAATTGAAAAATCTCTCTGATCTGTACATAAATTTGATGGATGATATAAAAGGAACAAATGATGAAGATGATAAAAGTAAGGACATGGAAGAGCATAGCAAAGAGTCACAGCGGCGGCTAGGGTTTGACCAAGAAGAAGAGAGAATGGTTTCTAATTCTATCATTTTCTTGGAGAGAGAGAGAGAGAGAGAAAAAAAATTGAAAAAAATAAAATTTCATGTGGTGGTGAAGTGGTTGGCGTATTCACCATCTAAGAAGCCTAAATTTTAGCTGTCTTTTTCCATGTGTGTGGGCCATCACTTTTGGATTTCAAATAACAATAAAATTAAGTTAATTTCAATTTTCTTTTCCTAAATGAAAAATAAAAAAAATCATTAAATAGTTTATATTCAGGTCTTTAAATTTCAATTGCTTAATTTTATAAGTTTTAATTAAATTTTACAATTACATGATTAATACGGGAAATATTTAACTATAATGTACTAAATAAATTATACATTGCACAAAATATACTATCACATACGGAAAAAATTATAAGTAATACAATTTTAAAAATAACTATCATAAAAATGATATTGCACTAATACGGGAAACATTTAACTATAATGTACTAAATAAATTATACAATTGACAAAATATATGAATCACATACGGAAAAAATTATAAGTGATACAATTTTAAAAATAACTATCATATAAATAATAATGCACTAATACAGGAAACATTTAACTATAATGTACTAAATAAATTATATACCGGACAAAATTTACTATCACATCCGGAAAAAATTATAAGTGATACAATTTTAAAAATAACTATCATATAAATAATAATGCACTAATACGGGAAACATTTCACTATATTGTACTAAAAAAATGTATAAGTTACATATAAATTTTTCATCAAGTTGTAACTTTGAAAATTGGTAACTAAAAATTAAAAAAAAAAAAACGCGTAACCTTGATTTTAATCCTTTCAATTTTATTAATACATGAGATAAATATAGGACAATTATTATTGATCGATACATACAAAATATTTGTTAAAATAACTATCATATACGGAGGCAAGTTATGCTATTGATTTATAGTATTCATAAAATTTCAAAATAATTATTATATATATTAAATAAATCATATAAAAGATAAATTATATTATTGACTCATAGTACTGTACATAAGATAAATATAGGACACTTATTAGTTATCGATACATACAAAAAAAATATGAAAAAATATTTGTTAAAATAACTATCATATACGGGGACAAGTTATGCTATTGATTCATAGTGTTCATAACAATTTCAAAATAATTATTATATATATTAAATAAATCATACAAAAGATAAATTATATTATCGACTCATAGTATTGTACATAAGATAAATATAGGACAATTATTATTGATCGATACATACAAAATATTTGTTAAAATAACTATCATATATGGGGGCAAGTTATGCTATTGATTTATAGTATTCATAAAATTTCAAAATAATTATTATATATATTAAATAAATCATATAAAAGATAAATTATATTATTGACTCATAGTACTGTACATAAGATAAATATAGGACAATTATTATTGATTGATACATACAAAATATTTGTTAAAATAACTATCATATACTGGGGCAAGTTATGCTATTAATTCACAGTATTCATAACAATTTCAAAATAATTATTATATGTATTAAATAAATCATACAAAAGATAAATAATTTTATTGACTCATAGTACTGATTAAATAAATTCAATTATGTAACAAAAAAAAATTCAATTATTTCTTTTAAAAATTTATTAGTAAAGTATAACTTCTAAAAATATAGGCGTAACGCTACAATAATAGTAACTTAAGCAAATTGTAACTATAACAATAATAGTAACTTAAATAAATTGTAACTATAATAATAATAGTAACTTTAACAAATTGTAATTAAAATAAAAATACCCTTAACGTTACGACCCGTGCGATAGCACGGGTCTATCGCTAGTTAGAAATAAAGAAAATTAATTAGAAGAAAGGAACAAGAAAGGGAAGAGAAGAAAAGATAAGGCTGAGTGTTATAACTTAGAACAAAAAGAACGAAGAAGAAAGAAGATTGATGTGTTGATGTTTTAAATCTCAAAAATATAGACATAATAACGGCTGCTTTCTTTTGTCTTTCTTTCATTTAGCAAATTTAGGGTTAGCGTAAGTAATGTACATAAATCTGCATCCTTCTTCTTCTTTTTTTTAGAATCTACTTTCCTTTTTAATTGCCCAAATGAATATACTAAAACATATAGATTATTACTTTTGCTACCTATAGTTTTTGAGCCGCGCCCTACGAAATGATCAAAATGTTACTGTCCGTGACTTGTGCTATGGACACCTCCAAAAACATCTACAATTATAACATCCATGACTTAAGTCACGGATGTAGAAAAAATGTTATTTTTTAAAAGGCTTAAATGCAGTTTTAGTCCCCCTATTTTGATATTATTGAACTTTTGGTCCCCCTATTTCTAAATTCAATTTTTTGGTCTCCCTATTTTGAAAATCAACATGATTTTTTCGTCCCCCTCCCAATTTGATGACGTGGCGCATTCATGAATGATATGGCACTTAGGTGGCATTAATAAATATAAAAAAATATTTTCCATGTTATTAGTATTTTAATGTTCATATTATTTATTTAATTTATAAATTAAAATATTAAAATCAATATAAAAAATGACTGCATCATTTCTCCTTCATCATCATCAACATCAACACCACAATATTCACCACCATCATGGCAGCAACATCATCATCAATGTTTTTCGAACCCAAAATCAACAACTGCAACATCATCATCTTCTTCATAATTCACCTTCCCCATTTTCTTTTTCTTCAACATTAAAAACAAGCTTTTTTCAAATCAAAATGAACGGAAAAATTCCCCAAAATCAAAATTAGATTAACGACTAGAGAGGACAGTAAATTAGCAATTTTTTTCGCATAAATAGGTTGGAATTTTATGAATACATCATCGATTCATCACCATCATTAAAATTCTCAACATCAAATTCATATCCATCAGCTCCTCTCCCGCCTTCACCTACATCCGCTGCTACCACGCCCGCCGTCATTGTTCGACCTCAAATCCCTCCCTCACCCAGATCTGAAATAACTCGGATTTGAAAAAAAAATTGAGAAAGAGTGTCCAGAAAAAAAAAAAGAGAAATGAAGAATGGAGAAGGGAAGTGTTTATGAGTTGTGATAGAAGAAGATGAAGAATGAAGTTGATTTTGGGTCATGATGTCTGTGTGAAGAAGATGAAGGTGTATATGAGTTGGATCCTAGTTGAGTATTTTTCCCCCTCTGGTGAGGTTTGCTAATGGTTAAGGTGATGATTTCAGAAATGGTGAGGGTTGATGATGATAGATGGTGAAGGTGAGAGTTGAGAGAGAAGATGACTAGAAGAGGGGCATGAATTTGATGATGATTCTGGAAAATAAATTTTTAAAATTCTTTAGTTTTATTAATTTATTTAATTTTCTAATAAATAAATAAATAAATAATATGATTTATTTAATACAGTGATGACATGTATTTTTTTAATCCTATTCACTAATGCTAGCTCAGCGCCACGTCACTAATGAAAGTGCCATGTCATTAAAATAGATGGGGGACTAGAAAATTATGTTGACTTTGATAATAGGGGGACCAAAACGTTGGTTTTCAAAATAGGGGGACCAAAAGTTCAAAAATATCAAAATAGGGGGACCAAAACTGCATTTTAGCCTTTTTAAAATTACTTATTTTTCCTAGACTTGAGCCACGGAAGATTATTTTGGTCATTTCGTAGGGCGCGCGATTAAGCCATAAAGTGGCAAAAGTAATTTTTAAACATATAATATATAAGTTGGTAAATAGGCATTTTCCCCTGCAATATAGGCGAGATTTGCAATACCCCTGTAATTATTTTATTTTAAGGATTCCCCCTTGCAAATTTTTTTTTATTTGCATTGGCCCCCTACGTGCACACCATAGCAGCTGACTGGGAAGAATCTCCACGTGAAATTTTTTCAATTTTAAAATTAAATTTAAATGCCACATATCAATTGCCACATCATTATAAATGCCACGTCATTATAAATTAAAATATTTCTTTTTTTAATAATAAAACATATAATTTATATTATGAAATTAAATCAATTTTTTTTATTTGTTAGCACTTTTTTTTTTTTTTCTGTAAAACATATATTTTGATTTATGCCACAAAAATATATGCTTCAAGCGTTCTATATAACTAAATGGAAACATGGCAATGTTTTTTTGACTCATGAGTGTTATTTTCAATTTTCATGGAAATAGATAATATTCACCTAGGCCAAAGCTACCAAAAATACCCCATGATTTTTCTTTGGCTTAATTGCAGTTTTGGTCCCCCTATTTTCAATTTTTTGTAGTTTTGGTCCCCCTATTTTAAAACTCGACAGTTTTGATCCCCCTAACACACAGTTTGTCTAAAATATGATGTTACAATATGTTTTAAATGAACTTTATGAAAGATTTTTCTTACAATTTCATCGATGTTTGTATTTTTTCATCATCGAATCATATACCACGTCGTTTAAATCATATTATATCGTCAATTTATAGTTAAAAGTTATGATAGGGGGACCAAAACTGTCGAGTTTTAAAATAGGGGGATCAAAACTGCAAAAAGTTGAAAATAGGGGGACCAAAACTGCAATTAAGCCTTTTTCTTTTTGGCATATTCCTTTTCTTTCTCCCTATCAGGTTGTTCTTCGTTCAAACACTTCCGGATCTAACAACAAAAACAACAAAAAATAGCCATCTCTCTAAGAAGCTACAGCCGCCACACCCTTCAATCCAAAACCCTTCTTCAACATGTAGAACCACCGGTGGTGGTGCGATGAGTGGCGGCTGGCACTCCGCACCACCTTTTTTGTCCAGTTCTCCGATGCCTTAGCCATCTTCGAGTGGTATTTGTGCGCGCGGATCTGGATATTTTTGGGTTGTTTCTTGCTCCATCGGAGGTCGGGTTTGGTTTCATCTAACACTACCTCCCTTGCGGTGGAGGTGGTGATGGTTACAAACCAGTTTGGGTTGTTTTGTTTTCTTCCTCAGTCGGTCTCTCTTGTGAAGTTTTTAGAGTGGTTATTGGTCCCTACGATGGTGCTCCGGCGTTGGGTTGTTTGGACGGTGGTTTAGGTGGTGATGGCTGCAGTTGGGGTGGGGTTGTGGATGGTTGCAGTTGGAGCCGGAACTGCAGGTGTAGGCTTTGCTCATCTGTTTAGGTGTTGTTCATGGTGTTGTGGTTTTGGAGCCTTGTGGTGTGGTGTTGGTTTTGGAGCTTGGGCTAGGTTGTGGCTGTTGAGGCACTACCACCCTCATGGTGATGGTTTTTAATCTTTGGTGTGTCGGTGGCTGCCGTATGTGGTTGGGTTCTAGTTTTTTGGTGCTTGGTGGTGGTTTTTTCGGTACTGCGACCCTCGTGGTGGTTTCTAGTCTTTGGTGTTTCGACTGTTGTCACGTGTAGTTAGTCGGCTAGATATTTGATTCTCTGGTTATTTTCAAATGCAGGATTCATTGTCTTTGGATGATCTCTACCGCGTTGGTGGCAACTATTTTTCCTCGGGTTGGGTCAGTCTTTGTCTCTTAAGGCTGCTTATTGGATTCTAGTGGGCCGATCACTTTTGCTTCGAGATCGGAAGTTAGTGTCTAGTGGCAACTTTTTTAGTCGGGTTGGTGTTGTATCAGGGGTCTTGGAGGTGTTTGTTTTGGTGTTTATTTTTGGTGTCCGCCTATATACGGCACCTCTTTATGTACTTTCTTTTATATCGGTTTCTGTTCGACTTGTGCAGAAACCTGATCAATAAAATTTGCCGTTCAAAAAAAAAATAAATTCAATAATTCAGATCTAACAACAACAACAACAATTTCACTAACCCAGAACCTTTCTAATCCCTTTCTAACAACAATTTCACTAACCTGAAATCTTTCTAACAACAACAACAATTTCATTCAAAGTTTGAACTTTTCTATTTTCACACCCAGAACCCATAGACAATTTCATTCGAAACTTGAACTTTTCTAATCCTTAAACCTGAAATCTTCATATTATTTGCCCACAACATGAGTTTACAATCTGCAATCAAATAGCCACAATTGTCGTTTTCTGCGAAGCTTCAACTTGTCCTTTTTTCGATCGAGCGCGAGCAGCGGCGGTGATATTGATTTGTGATGATATTGTTTTCGTACAAAAATATTTTATGTTTTTAATAGTATAAGTTATGAATATTGTGTAATTGTTTTTATTTATTATCATTTTATATATTATTTAAAAATATATTCCATAAAAAAATACTCCCTCAATTCCTTAATATAAACAAAAGATCATTCAAAAATTGATGTATCTAGACTATATTATTGACTAGATAAATCATTTTTTTAATGTATCAAAAAAGTGAACTCTATTTTTATATTAAAGACTAAAGGAAGTATAAGTTTAAAACGGTCTAATTCGATTGAACTTTGATCCAACCGGTTGAATATGTTAGTTTAATAGCCGTTCCGGTTTTGATTACTTGCCCGTAACAAGCTCTATTAATGTTATCCCGCGTTTTGTTTTTTCATTTTCCCCCCTCAAATCTGAAAAACAATCATTCCTTCAATCTCTCTCTAATCAGTTCCACAGCCAACTCCACGACTCTTCTCTACCCTTTACCACCTCCCTCGAGCTCAAACTCACCCTCCCATCTTTTCTCTTTGTTTCCCGAACCGTAACGACGCTTCGTGGTGATTCATCCACTGGTGTTTCTCAGCATCGTCGATAACTCCAACGGAGTCGCCAGTGACACATGCAAGCTCTTCGTTGGCTTTTTGCTCTGTTCCACTTTCAATGGCACCGTCGACGTTTCCAACTGCTACGCCGGTATGGATCTTTCCTTTTTCATCTTTTACTACACCACTTTGCATTATTTATTACTTGTTTATTTAAATTCAACTGATCTATGTGAAGAGCTCATAAAATTTTCTTAAGATTTGTTTTACATTTGAATCCAGAATCAACAAACCTGATTTATGACCTAGGAGTAGTGTGTGTAAGGTTATACTTGAAGGAATCAACAAACCTGAATCTATATGTATTATACATGATTTTTTTAAAATTTGGTAGGATCGATCCGTGTTACGATCCCCGGTTCACGATCTTGTTATCCTTCCCCGATCTTGCGAGGATCTCGAGTCTGACTACCTTGGCTGTGAGAATCTTAACTTAATTTTTTTTAGTGTAGTTCTATGTGATGATTGAAGGGTAATGTTGGGCGGTCGGACATCCAACTTATAACTTGGTTGAATTTCTATGACAATTTAGTGTAATTGTTTAAGGATTGCCTTAGGTAGTCGACGACATCAAATGTAAAAACTTAATCGAATCTGTATGACTATTGTGCGTGTTGATTGAATGGTTTTGTTAGGTAGCTGACATTCAACGTAAAATTTGGTCGAATCTCCAACAGTTATGTGTGATGGTTGAAGCATTATTTTAGCTTTTGTTTTGTCTTATTTATAACTTCAAAAAATTCTTGAAGACGGCTTATCGCAATACTGACTTCCTATTAATTTGATATGTTTGTTATAATATCAGTAATCAGTATGTGTAAGCTTGTAAGGGATACTGAAGCTTCTTGACTCTTGTGACACTAGTTTCTCCATTGGTCTGTTTACTGAGTTTGGATACCTGATTGAAGGTGTAATACCATTATTTCAAATATAAATTTGATCCGGATGATTCCATCATCTATGTTTGATTTAGAAATAATATAAGCAGCTAATAGAATATGTTAATTGTCTTGACCAAAAAAAAAAAAAAGAACATGGTAATTGTATATCTCTCACTATTTGGTTAATAAATCATTTAAAGAAGAAGATAGAATTGGTACTAATTTTTCTTATTTTCTTTTCTGTGAACAATTGTACTCTTATAGCTGTAGAAGCTTCTACACACCTAAAGGTACACCTGTACCCAATGATTACATTATCATTCTTAAATTCAAGGGAAATATTCCAACTGAATAGCAACATAATCAGCAATTGAAATCTAGTAAGTGTGATAGATTTCCGTCCATGCTGGAAGCTTCTTTTCTCTTGATGATTCCCTGACTTTGCTATGCTCACCCTCCTTATTCTTTTGCTTCTCACTTCTGCTTGTGCTAGGCCCATTAGTAAGTGGCCTATTTCCCTTTGTTACTTGGGCTGTTTTACTTTCAATCGTAACATTAATTCCCGTGTCAAAAGGAATCTTGTCCTCAAGATTGAGAATAGGAATATGTTCCAGAACATCTGTCTTTAACTCCCATGTGGCTTCATCAACAGTTTGGCCTTCCCACTGTACCAACCATTCTTCAAAAGAGCCTTTGTTGGATCGGTGGAGACGACGGCGCAAAATCTGAAATGGTGTCAAAGGAGCAGAATGAGGTGTCTGTGGTGCTGGCAGAGGAATAGTTTGTGTGTCCGGATTGCCACTGCAAGGCTTTAATAGGGAAACATGGAAAACAGGGTGGATACGTGCAGAAGGGGGAAGTTCTAATTCATAAGCAACAGCACCAATACGCTTCATAATGCAGAATGTCCCATAGAAGCGTTTGGCTAATTTCTGAGACTGGCGACGCTGAACTGAGAGTTGTCGATAAGGTTGGAGCTTAAGGAAAACCCATTCACCAGGGTTGAAAACCTTGTCAGTTCGCTTCTTATTGGCTTGCTGTGTCATACGATGGCGCGCACGAATCAGATTTTCCTTGAGTAGTTTCAGGATCTGCTGGCGTTGTGTCAGCAATTCATCTAAGTTAGCAACATAAGTAGCAGTGTGTGGAGGCGGACGGCCATAGAGGGCTTCAAAAAGGGACATACCAATGGCAGAGTGGAAAAAAGTATTGTACCAAAAGTATTGTACCGTGCTTGCTTGTGTAAGGAAACGGGTCCAATGATGAGGTGTCACTAACAAAGCAACACAGATAAGTTTCGAGACAACGGTTGAGAACCTTGGTCTGTCCGTCCGTCTGAGGGTGGTAAGCACTGCTAAGGGACAAAGTAGGGCCTAATGCTTTAAAGAGTTCTTTCCAGAATGTACTAATGTAAATCCTGTCCCGGGCGCTGACAATTGTTTTAGGAGCTCCATGTAATCGATAAATTTTTGACATAAAAAGCATCGCTAAAGAAGCAGCAGCGAAGTGAGATGGTAAAGCCAGGAAGTGTATAAACTTCGTCAGACGATCCACCACAATCCAGATGACAGTTTTGCTATTCGAAATCGGAAGAATGGTGATGAAATCCATAGAGATTTCTTCCCATACTTGTGAAGAGATGTGAAGAGGTTGTAGCAAGCCGTACGGACGTTGGGTGGAATACTTGTTATATTGGCAGACAGAGCATTGAGCAATGAATTTCTTCACTTCAGTGTGCATGTTTGGCCAATAAAAAGTAGCAGCAAGGCGAGCCATAGTTGCCTTTGTGCCTGAGTTGCCTTCCAAAGGGGTGGAATGATACTCTTCTATGATAGGTAAACGGAGTTGAGCTTCCGGTGGAATGAAGAGTCGATGATGGAAGTAGATAAGCCCATTACGAATGATGTATTTGTGGGACATGTAAGCAGTGGAAGTAAGCTTTGTAATCCATTGTTGGCCTTGTGAAGTGTTGGCATAGAAAGCTTGAAGTTGAGGTATTATTGGAGATGAGGGAGAGCTAGCAGCAGTGAGAAGTAATGCATATGCTGAGATGCGGGACAAGGCATCAACAACTACATTTTCCTTGCCGGGTGTGTAACAAATCTCATAGTCATAACCCATCAGTTTGGTGAGCCATTTTTGCTGTTCCGGAGTTTGAATGGATTGGGTCATAAGGCTCTTTAAGCTCTTGTGATCGGTGCAAATCTTGAACTTATGGCCCAATAAATATTGCCTCCATTTCTTGACGGCTTCAGTCAAGGCATACAGCTCACGAACATAGGTGGAAGAAGCAGCCAATCGAGGAGTGAGCTTCTTGCTAAAAAATGAGATTGGTTGATGGTTTTGAGACAAGACCGCGCCAATGGCAATATTGGATGCGTCGGTTGTGACCTCAAATGATTCAGAAAAATCTGGAAGGTGTAAATTCGGGACAAACCCAGTACAAAAAAAAAATGGTCGTAATTAATAATACTAAAAAAAATCAAAATGGACAAACCCAGTACATGGGTAAAATCAAAATCCAGATAACTCGGTAATGAAAGAAAAATCCAAATAACTCATTTACAAAATAATAAAAATAAAAATGGTCGTAATCTCAATTATAGAGAATCAATCCTAAAATGGAAAACGACTTAAATGCAAAGTTTTTTTTTTGGGATACATTTTAAATGCAAAGATTTAAACAAGACTTTTATATTCTTGTTGACGTTGGACCCAACTCGTCTTCTAACGTTCCATTGTTTCCCTCATTTTCTTTCTCTCCCTGTTGTCAAGATTGAAAGATATTGATTCCTTCATTTTCCTTTGAGTAGCAAGTGGCAAGGTTGAAAGATTGAAAGGTTGAAAGCAAGGTTGAAGAACACAGATTGATGAAGAAGAAGAATAAGGTTCTCATAGTCTAGTTTTGATATTTTTATTTATATTTTCTCACTTTTAAATTATTTTTTAAATTTAAGAAAATATAATATCTGATTTAAATAATTGTAAAAAATGATAAAATATGTGGCTGTCAAATAATATTTAAGGATATAATGCCACACCATAATTTTGAAATTGCTATAAAATATAGTCAAATATTACTAGTATTTTTTTATTAATTCAAACTACAAATTTTCAAAGGAATGAATCTCGGTAACTTATAATTCAAACTACAAATTAAGTAAAAGTTGATCACAAATTATTCTCACAAAATATTGAATTTGAGTTCTATCGAATGTAATTTGAAATATTTATGTGTATGGGTTCTATAAAAAAAAGTTTATTATTGCATCTTATGTCACTTTAAATTCTTTGAAATAACTCTATTATTACATTTTTCATTTTCAGGTTACTTTAGTCCACAAGTATGCCTTGGTCAAAAAGTAAATAGAAGCTCCACATAGGTGCAAAAGTGTTAATTAAAACAAGGCATACTTTGAAATTGAGATATATTTGTTCTGACTGTCAAATGAAAGAATTGAAGTGAGAACTTATACTCAATCTCGTGGTAGTACATAAGCTATCAGCACGGTACTAAAATCTGTTCACTTACAAGAAAAAAGAAAAGCTTGGTTAGTACTCTCTGTTTTATTGTCACTTACATTTTGGATGATTTTGAGTATATTTTGGTCTCGGTGTGGGATGAAGAATTTATTATCATCATTGTCAATTATTTTAAGTTGTTTTTGCTGAACATTTTTTAAAAGAAATACCCAATGAACTAGCCAATGAACTTAATTGTATCACATATTGATGAGCAATCAAATAAAATAAGTTACCTTCACAAATTGCAAAGCCATCACCGAAATGCAACCTTTTAGATCCAAATAACACCAACTCGTGTTTCTGTCTTTCGGCGGAAGCATAGAAACATACAATCAACCATGTTCTAAAATTCCCAAGCATGTTTATCAAACTTACGATCCAACACAAATACCCTTATCTTGTTCAAAAAACACAGATACCCTTATATGCGATAAACTTTTTTTTAAAAAAAATAGCAGCGAAGACACAATTCAATCAATCATCGACAAAACAAAAGCAAAGGAATTTCCAATTATTGGAAGCTCCACAACGGAAACAATAGCGAGCAAATTCAAGGAGGATCGAAACAAGCTTTAGATACCATGTTAAAGTAAAGATACCAAAAGAGAAAGGAGAACAAAGGAGGCTAGGATTTTAGTCAATACCAATAGCTTGACAGTACAAAGTCTTACAAATAAGAATATATAATAGGAAAATAGGAAAATATAAAAGTCTAAAATACCCTTACTTCTAACTAATAATAATATATATTATCTAACACTTTTCTTTTCCTATCTTATTAGCTGATTCATTCTTGTTTTGACAGAGCATTGGCATGGCAACAGTTGTTAAGAATTTGCAGCTAGAGGTAAAATAGTATGAAATATTTTCCTTTTCATCCTTAACTTTTCTTTTACATAAAATAACAACAAGCATTTTGCTACAAGCAGGGCAAATTTCAAGCAAAGGTGATATGTTTCATTCTTGGAGCGGGGTCATTAATCCCATTGAACAATATGTGGACAATGGGGGACTACTACTACGAAATATTCCCGGTAAGAATCTCATGATTTCAAATATTGTTGAACCCCAAATGATCCATATAATGTTTACAATAATGTAATACTCAATTAGAAAATGTTTATGCCTATATGATAAAATGTCATGTGATTAAGAGGTTATTGGTCTAACATAAGTTTTCTTTTTTTGCAGACATACCATCCTATGCGAACGTTCACCATAACTTACCAGCCGTTTGCTCTGCTCATGACATTGATATTAGCTCACTACGAGTCAAGGATCAATACAAGGCTGCGGAACTTGATTGGATACTCACTTTTCTTTACTTTCTCTTTGCTGGTTGTTGTTGTAAGTACATATTAATCCCCATTAATTATTTTTTGCTTTAGCTATTCCACTTAGCTTTGTAAAGCGGTGTATGTTTGGTTTTATTTTTAGAGCTGTAAATTCATTTTGACATGTTTGGTTGTTTTCGATTGTATTTTGTGTGGCAGTTGGATCTAGCAACATCTGGGAAAGGGGGAATTGGTCCTTTCATCGGCTTGTGTTTAGCTTTTGCGTGTTTTGGAATTACTCACGCTGTTGTCCAAGGTGGTGTTTGTGGAGAGTTATCTTTCATGAGTCCAAAGTTCATTCAGGTTGGTCTTCCTAATAAATTATATATTTTTCTTGTTTCTGTTTTGAAAATTATTGTATAGAGCAAGTGAAATCTCTATAAGATGTGTCTGTTTGGCTTATAGATCTACCATTTTAATTAGAGGGAATGCTATATGTTTTGTTTCTTATGTTGATATGAATTGTGAACTAATAAAACAAATTTGATGTTTTGCAGGCTTTTATTAGTGGTATAAATGCCTCTGGAGTAGTTGCTTGTGGTTTGAGACTTTTCACCAAATACTACTTTGAGAAGTCAGACCACGGCCTTCGCAAAGGCGCATGTATGTTATTCTTTTTCATTTTTTTGTGTATTTTTCATTTCTTAAAGGAACATATATTATTATTAATTTGCATATATTTATACAAATTAGTTTTACTCATACTTCTTTAACAACTAGCACTGCACATGTTTTTTGTAACAGTAAACTATACACCAAAATTGAATTATTTGATGTTTTTGACTTATGAAATTTTGTTCAATTCTTTGCTCTAAACTTTATTACTCCTCACTTTACTTTGCAGTGCTAAGCTTAGCCATATCCACACTTTTTGAGCTATTGAGTATCATCGTGTATGCATTTTACTTTTCAAGGCTGTCCATAGTAAAGTATTACCGTTCAAAGGCAGCATTAGAAGGAGCAAACACAGACTTAGATGATCGTACTGCAACTGGCATCCAAAATATTGAGGCAAACCAGGAGGTAATTTATTGTAACTTTAACTTATTTCAAATTTTGGATATAATCGGCATGCGTTGTCGGTGTAAATATTATTTACACTATCAATCAATCATATTGTTAAAAATATTTGACTTTCACATTAACTACCTTAAAAGTTGATCCCATATAAAATGATTAGTGTTTAGTCGACAATATACATTATTTTACAACGACAATGCTTCAAAATTGAATTTTCAATATGCTAAAAGATGTTGAACTTTTGAATATAGGTTGGAGTTGTTGCTAGAAAAAGAGAATGCTTAAGCCACATGAAGTTATTTCGTCAAAACATTGATTATGCATTTGGTTTAGCTATGATATATGTGTTAACTCTCTCCATTATGCCCGGATTCTTGTATGAAGATACCGGAGTTCACAAGCTAGGGACATGGTAAGTAGTATTTTCTAATTCGCTATCTTTTGTTGCTTTCAAGTTTGAAAATGCATTTTGACAAGAAACACCTTTGGTGAATATGTTTAGGTATCCGCTTGTTTTGATGACATCGTATAATATCATGGATCTAGCATCTTCATATATTCCACTCATTGAAGTCATGAAGCTGGAATCTAGAAAGGGTTTGTTAGTTGCTATTCTTTCTAGATTCCTATTGATCCCAGCATTTTACTTCACGGCAAAATATGGCGCCCAAGGTTGGATGATCCTGCTGGTATCTTATTTAGGATTGTCCAATGGTTACCTCACTGTGTGTGTATACACAGTGGTACCTAAAGGGTATACGGTTAGTGCCTATTTTATAATACTCATCCAATATTCTGGTTCATGATTCATAATATACAATTATGCTAGAAGAATATTATATGAAACCATACAGGAAACTCATCAAATTCGTCGTGTTTATGGTTTTGTAGGGACCTGAACAGAATGCATTGGGTAATTTGCTTGCATTGTGCCTTCTAAGTGGTATATCTGCTGGAGTTTCTCTTGGCTGGCTATGGCAAATTGGAAAGTCATAAAGCATATCTTGACACTGCTGGCAAGCAAGGGAGAGGAGGTATTTTGTAGATTACAGGCAGCAGGGGATTCAAAGAAGATTGGTTTGGCTTTTGCTGACACTGCTACTGCATTCTTATTTAATGTTTCAAGTTCAAATAACTAAACTCTAGTGAGTCCTATTCAGTACAACATGTAGTGTACTCAATTAATAGGATTCCTATCATGCATGAGATTTTGTACAACAAGATTCCTCATCTTAATTTTATGATAACATTTAGCTGCTTGAGTTATGTTTCACTATTGTTGTTTGCAAAAGTTGTCCAAGAACTAGATTATATTAAATTTATTAAAAAGTTATAATGAAAATAGTTGTTTGCAACTGATTTTATAAAGAAAATAGTCTATTATCCATTTGTTGAAATGAGCTAAAATCACATCATAGCTAATTCTATTTAAATGTTTCAAAACCAAAAATCACAATGAATTACTAGTCTTCCTAAATCTTAATGTTACAAATTAACAGTAATCCAGTTATTGCAATGAATTATAAAAATATTTCAATTTCAATAAATCCTCCTAAAGTTTCAAATTAACATTAATACAATTACCAATCTTCCTAAAAATATTTCAATGTTTCTAAGCCAAAATCCATATTGTAACGCCCCAACTAAATTGTCTAGAATATTTAGTCGGAACATTAAAATTTGGAATCTGAGTACATTAAATTATAAGAAGATAACTGAATAATATGTTATTATTAATATAATAACTGAATATTTAATACAAACAACGGAAAAAGAACTACAGAGTGATAACAAGATAAATAAAAGCAAGAATGAAGACTAAGTCTTCTAATGCTGACGATCCAAGCTCGACTCCAATCGTCAGATCCATCTTGGTCCCTGCTCCGAAATAACCTGTCTTACCTATATCGAAAAGGGAGTGGGGTGAGACAGTCACTTCGTCCCAGTGAATTCTACTACCCTCCTAGGCTATAAAGCCGGGGCTCCTAATCAGTCATATCATAATCTAATTCATAACATAATTATCATAAGCAATATAATTAAAGGTGTAACACAGAGTTTATCTTGTTCATTTTAAACCGCAAACCCTCTAAGGTGAGCACGTCTCAGGGGTTCGCCTTATCCGCGAGCAGAAAGCGCTCCGGCATAAAGCTCACATAAATTTTCCTAATGGAACATCTAAAACGAAGTCCATACTGATAACATAATCATATAATTAATTCGACTGATCACTAAATTATTAACATGCTACCAATAATTCTCAAACCCGGGGCACATGCCATATTCTAAATTCCCTTAAGTTATTTCCCTATGAATTCAACTGTAATTGACCTTCTGTTCGACATCAATCAATATACATTTCTGCAAATCACAATCTTTAATGAGGATATAAAACGAGTGTTGCATTTATCTTTGAAAACAACTCATTTCTGGGTTTGCTCGCTACGGCGAGTCACCAAGCTCGCCATGGCGAACTAGCAGGTACTGGCCTAAACAACTCGCTAGGCGAGCAGATGCTCGCCATGGCGAAGTTCTTCAGCCCAGAACCTGGAGCTCGCCTTGAAGGCTCGCTAGCAACTCGCTATGGCGAGTTCACACAGAAGTGCCTCTGTTTTGCGAAAATCTTTGAATTTTATAAACCACACCTACAATCCTCATTCAAGACCTGCAGAAACACATTTTAAATGATATAGAACAGAATAGCATGAATTTTGAGAGCTAAATTCATACACACAGTTATTTCCTATAAATTCCTATGTTTGCATGCATTTCATAAAATTAGGAAAACTAACTAAACTAGCCTAAGAACCCACCTGGAATTGAAGCTTTAATCTCTATTCCTGGGCTCAACAGCAACTACAAATCCCCCAGTTACAACCACGAACAGATTTGGACAGAAATTGGAATTGGTTGAAATGAACTCTATGATGCTTCTAAGTTAGAAACTTGGTTTGATACTTGCTTCAGCTGAGTTTTTGAGGTTTATTTAGAAGATTTTCTGATGGAAATAGTACAGAGTTTGGCTCCATTTTCAGTTGCATGCAATCTTAATGGAGGGGAAAGAATGACATAGAGTTCTTGTGTTTTGCAATTTATGAAGCTTTGAGGATTGGTGAATGATTCTTTGTCATGTTGAGATATGGCGGAAAGTTATGCCAAGCTCTAGAGTTTTGGGAATTTGAAGAATATAGAGGGTGGGGTTGGTTGTTGTGTGGCGTGAGAAAGAAAGAGAAGAGAGAACTCAAGCTTTTCCATAATCTGAATTTTGTGAATAATAAATAAGGATTTGCATGCATTGTAAGTGGTTAAGTTGATAGAAGAGAGAAAATTGGTGAGGTGTAGGCTTACTAATTAAAGTGGAAATGAGTCATGGGAGAAAATGAGTGAGTCACAATGGTGAGGTGTTGATCATAGTTGTGAGTGTGATGTGGGTTGAGTTGTGAGTCATGAATGTGTGTATGTGTGACACGAGATAGAGGGAGCAATTGAGGGAAGGAAATTGTTTCTTGAGTCAATTAAGTCACAAGTGAAAACTAATTATACTAATGTGTAGTTGATATTCAATTTGAATTTCTAACCTTACACATAATTCACTTAATTCACAAGACTAAATTAATTTAATCACCTCTAATTAATATTAATTTATTAGACAAGGCTCTAATAAAAATTAATTAGGTAATTGGGAGAGTGGGATGTTACAATCTGCCCCCCTTAAAGAAATTTCGTCCTCGAAATTCAGAAATTTACCTTTAGAAAAGATAGGATCGACTTTTTCCTTGACAGGTTTCCGTTCCTGAGGGAGTTAGCCGTCATGAGACTGAGCCCATCCGATTTTGATTATTGGAATTTTCTCGTTCCAAGGATCTTAACTTCACTGCCAACTATGCGAACTGAATTCGGCTGATAATGATCGGGAGTGAATTTCCGAAGTTGCGACTCATGAAACTCGTCGTGTAACCCTGACATGGATAGAAGTAGAATTAACTGATAGGTTACAGGACCGACGCGTTGAAGGATCTGATGAGGTCTTATATACTTCGGATAGAATTTCTTCGTTTGGAAACAACTCGTAGATCCAACTTTGGTGTTATTCTCAAGAATCACTTAATTACTTTTATTCCTTGGAATAAAACTTTCCTCTCTGAAAGGGTTATTCGTCCAAATTTGATCATCTAATATATTTTCGTCTGATCTTGCGCTGCACACTCCGATCCGACTACTTATGGTCATCCCCTTTTTACTCTGCGTCATCACGACCTTACATCAGATTCACTTAACGTAATGACGCATTATCTCTTCTTTTCCAAATAAACTTCTTACACTACTACATCTCTCCTGGGATGACCTCACAAGTGCACTTGTTTTACTTGGTGAAAGCAAGTATGTGACGGTACTTCTCAATCCCCTACTACAGTCTAATATGTTCACGACATCTTAGCAATATCGTACTGAATATTATCTCGCACTACCGTTCCTCATGTCGGTATCTGGCCTGGTTGTTGCTATATGAATAGCTGAATGGAATAAGTTTAAGTGTTGATGTCAATAATCCAAAATTCTCTCTTTAGGGTTTTTATCAATTCCGAACGCTGCAGCTCGTGACATGTCACACGTACCACTGTCCCATAGTGCCGTATAAAAATTCTAGGATTAATCAAAATATATAAAACGAGTGAAGAACACTTAGGCACTATAGATCCTTTCGCCAATGAGTCAGACTCATCTGCAACTGATTCCATAGTACTTTAGAATTTTCCACCTACTATTTCAATCCATCCTAGCACAACACTGTGGTCGAGTAGTACATTTAACATATCATGAACTGAGGTTCGAATTCTTCCTTCAATGATATGGTTAGGTTGGCTGGATAATTCACTGATAGGTTGGCATGAATGAATTTGGCTAAAGTGATTGGATTCTAATGACGGCTGACTGGATACGAAAAAGTTGCACACTCGACACAGGGAGTGGATTTAAATCCTTCATTCACCATAGTCAATATGTCAGCGTATGAATTGGATTCGCAATAAGGGAACTCTTATACTCTACGCGAGGAATTTGATTAATGATGATCTGAATCCATCGTTGATAATGTTCAGAGAAACTGAATCAGTTGATAGAGAATGAAATGGTTCAAACTCGATTTCAGAGAATAGCGTTGATGAAGTATCTAGATTCTGCTATTTATACAGGCTCCTATTATCTACGTAACTGGAAAGATCTGAATTTAACTGAAAGTTAGCTGATAAGACTCCGAAAGTATACCCAAGGTACAGGAAATAATGATGGATCGTTCAGGTGCACAAGGACCTATGAGATTAACTGATACTGACACTGAACAGAATAGTTCGGCGGATAATTGACTAACAGATCGATACAGTGAGTGAGAGCTTGGACTGGATTTACACGTGTCCTCTCCAGAAGAACTGGATTCCACGGATTATATCTAGTTACTAACAATTTAACTGAAAGGGCCGAAAAGATTGTACAGGATTAGTTATAAGCGGCGTCCCACAATGTCAGTTTAATTGACCGGTGCCGAGGAATTTGGATAGTTCACCTTTCAATTTACTCCGAGTGATAAACATGTCTAACATATGATGAGGCAAGAGAAGGAATTATCTGTCTGGGACATAATCAGACAAGTTAGGGAGTGAACCTGTTCCATGATCCTATGTCTAATGGATACTCAATCCAACATAGTTTGGTTCGATGAACTTAGCTTGGTAAAGATCACGAATTTGGAGTTTGGCCCCTAACGATTCTTGTTCAAGTCAGGTTATTGGTAGGCACTCCTAATGGAAATCTGACTGACTCTACAGATTCCTAACTCGAAGATCTGAATGAATGAAAATTTCCCAAGTGGCTGATAAGGAATAAATCCAACTTAGCGATTTCGCTCGGGGTAACTAACATAGATACTCTACGATTGATCTAGATGGCTGAAAGCGTTACTGATAGTTCCTGAGTAACTAATCTTATTGAGGCTTGAATGCTAACGATTCGTCACTAAGGTTGATTTCTAAGAGACTGACTGCTTTATTGAAACGAACTTCTATTGATAATGCTCTAGGTGATAAGATAGGGGGCTAACGTCTAAGGAAATTAACAGTATGGGTGGTTCAACTTAATTCTCTCACAAGATATCTACCTTATCCACGACACTAAGTTGCTAATATATGAGTTACATGATAGTGCTAGACAGGCTTCTAGGTAACTAAGTATGGTCAAGAGATATATCTACTTGTCATTCCAGGTGTGGTTATATTCCAAGCGGTTTGGTGTGACCTCTACTATAATGTGTTAAGCTGAGACTATCTCACTAGACTTATATCAATTCCCTAAGTGGTAACATGACAGATCGAAAGATAAGAAAGTGTTGAGTCAAAGGCAGACTAATTCGACTATGTTCCTATATGCTTGGTTGGGTAGCAAATGGTACTAAATTATTGGTTCAAGATAATTGAATAACTAAATCTAATGCGTCTATATGGTAAAACATTTAGAAGGTGGAATTCCTAACTGTTGGATTCTGAAAGCGCTCAACCTCTAGTGGCAAGGTACAACTATCGGTTCTTACTTACAAGGACTAATTCGGTTAATTCTTGTTTCTACTGCTCACGAGTGATGCCTTATGAATTTAGTCAGGTACCTACATGGTGTTAAAAAAAATAATTCCTAATTGTTACTCTAATCTAAGTTGGTCTCTAATGGTTTGCTGAGTTAACTGACCTAAGCTGGTATCGAAATGGAAATTCTATTTGTTATGCTAAACAAATCCTGGCTCCTAACGGTATGGTAGGAATACGAGTTACGAGGTTGAAAAACTAGATTACCCTCAGGGAGGCATTAAGAGTCGGCTTCCTATAGGATGATCTATTGGGAAGTTTTCGGATGAGTGTCACTATGGATAAATATTCCAACTTGGTTCCTCTAGTATGGTATTGAACAGACCTAGCATCACTGGTGAATCTCACGGCTGACAAGTAAGGTTAAGTATTTAGGAAGAGTTCTGATTTACCGAGGGTTAAATTTTACTTGGTTCACGTGTTTCTTGTAAACATGTTCACCAGGAGGTATGGTTACTCTCAAGTCTGGGGAAGTTACCTGACACTCGGTGTCAGTAGATGCTACTATACCCTATACACTTACGCTCTTACATGAACAATTCTACTTCGAACGATTAGTACTTCCATCAAACTGTTCTCACTCTCTATACTCTTAACAACTGCTTCCTTACGATCTCCAGAATTTCCTACTACTATCGGTCTTAATCCATTTAATCCATCCTAATTCTTGGTATACTCGTTGGCGTTGCACCACTTACTCCTTCAGTCCTAACTATTTCAGCTCTAACATCCGGTTAGAGAGAATTCTCGCCAACGATTGCTTCTGAACTGCATCTCCACTACGATCTTCTTACTTAACCACCATGGTCCACTTCGGTTCTCGACCGTAATACCCTGCCTACCATGCACAATACTGAGCTGATCAGACTCAGCACGCGATGGTTTCAGCGTAAACAGTCCAGACTCCAAAGGGTCCGCTCTACTGAGGAAGGGATTGTAATGACTCATGGCAAGCTCCGATACTAGATCGACCTGCTCTGATACCAATTGTAACGCCCCAACTAAATTGTCTAGAATATTTAGTCGGAACATTAAAATTTGGAATCTGAGTACATTAAATTATAAGGAGATAACTGAATAATATGTTATTATTAATATAATAACTGAATATTTAATACAAACAACGGAAAAAGAACTACAGAGTGATAACAAGATAAATAAAAGCAAGAATGAAGACTAAGTCTTCTAATGCTGACGATCCAAGCTCGGCTCCAATCGTCAGATCCATCCTGGTCCCTGCTCCGAAATAACCTGTCTTACCTATATCGAAAAGGGAGTGGGGTGAGACAGTCACTTCGTCCCAGTGAATTCTACTACCCTCCTAGGCTATAAAGCCGGGGCTCCTAATCAGTCATATCATAATCTAATTCATAACATAATTATCATAAGCAATATAATTAAAGGTGTAACACAGAGTTTATCTTGTTCATTTTAAACCGCAAACCCTCTAAGGTGAGCATGTCTCAAGGGTTCGCCTTATCCGCGAGCAGAAAGTGATCCGGCATAAAGCTCACATAAATTTTCCTAATGGAACATCTAAAACGAAGTCCATACTGATAACATAATCATATAATTAATTCGACTGATCACTAAATTATTAACATGCTACCAATAATTCCCAAACCCGGGGCACATGCCATATTCTAAATTCCCTTAAGTTATTTCCCTATGAATTCAACTGTAATTGACCTTCTGTTCGACATCAATCAATATACATTTCTGCAAATCACAATCTTTAATGAGGATATAAAACGAGTGTTGCATTTATCTTTGAAAACAAGAAATTAAGTCATTTCTGGGTTTGCTCGCTACGGCGAGTCACCAAGCTCGCCATGGCGAACTAGCAGGTACTGGCCTAAACAACTCGCTAGGCGAGCAGATGCTCGCCATGGCGAAGTTCTTCAGCCCAGAACCTGGAGCTCGCCTTGAAGGCTCGCTAGCAACTCGCCTTGAAGGCTCGCTAGCAACTCGCTATGGCGAGTTCACACAGAAGTGCCTCTGTTTTGCGAAAATCTTTGAATTTTATAAACCACACCTACAATCCTCATTCAAGACCGTGCAGAAACACATTTTAAATGATATAGAACAGAATAGCATGAATTTTGGGAGCTAAATTCATACACACAGTTATTTCCTATAAATTCCTATGTTTGCATGCATTTCATAAAATTAGGAAAACTAACTAAACTAGCCTAAGAACCCACCTGGAATTGAAGCTTTAATCTCTATTCCTGGGCTCAACAACAACTACAAATCCCCTAGTTACAACCACGAACAGATTTGGACAGAAATTGGAATTGGTTGAAATGAACTCTATGATGCTTCTAAGTTTGAAACTTGGTTTGATACTTGCTTCAGCTGAGTTTTTGAGGTTTATTTAGAAGATTTTCTGATGGAAACAGTACAGAGTTTGGCTCCATTTTCAGTTGCATGCAATCTTAATGGAGGGGAAAGAATGACATAGAGTTCTTGTGTTTTGCAATTTATGAAGCTTTGAGGATTGGTGAATGATTCTTTGTCATGTTGAGATGTGGTGGAAAGTTATGCCAAGCTCTAGAGTTTTGGGAATTTGAAGAATATAGAGGGTGGGGTTGGTTGTTGTGTGGCGTGAGAAAGAAAGAGAAGAGAGAACTCAAGCTTTTCCATAATCTGAATTTTGTGAATAATAAATAAGGATTTGCATGCATTGTAAGTGGTTAAGTTGATAGAAGAGAGAAAATTGGTGAGGTGTAGGCTTACTAATTAAAGTGGAAATGAGTCATGGAAGAAAATGAGTGAGTCACAATGGTGAGGTGTTGATCATAGTTGTGAGTGTGATGTGGGTTGAGTTGTGAGTCATGAATGTGTGTATGTGTGACACGAGATAGAGGGAGCAATTGAGGGAAGGAAATTGTTTCTTGAGTCAATTAAGTCACAAGTGAAAACTAATTATACTAATGTGTAGTTTAGATTCAATTTGAATTTCTAACCTTACACATAATTCACTTAATTCACAAGAATAAATTAATTTAATCACCTCTAATTAATATTAATTTATTAGACAAGGCTCTAATAAAAATTAATTAGGTAATTGGGAGAGTGGGATGTTACACATATAAATTCTACAAGGATTCGTTACTAATTTTAAAGCAAACTAATGAAATTACCATTGGCGGCAAACAAAAAACGAAAATTTGGTGAACAAAGATGCAGGGGTGATGTCGTCATGATGGGAGGAGAAACGAGGGAAAATTGAAAGTAAGACTGAGAGGAGAGGTGAGTCGCTGAGAAAAAATCGAAAAAAAGTGGAAATGAAACGTGTACATTACTTTTCCTGACCGACAAATTTTTTACGCTACAAAAATGACATTATTTTCATTTAAAATAAAAAATAAAAAATTGGCCTTGGTTGAGCCAAGCATAGCTTTAACATTATTTTCATTTAAAAACAAAAAAAAAATTGGCCTTGGTTGAGCCACGCATAGCTTTAGAGAGATCCACTCATGGGTCATAGCTATTTTCCACGACTGTGCAGAATACTACTTCATTAACTTTGTTTTTTTGTACATAACTAAACATGCTCTTCTTTGTTAATAATACACCACCATGTGATGTTGCTGTCCAGGCATATCAAAATAATTCACCATTCTATGAATGACAATTTGCAGAAAGTAGTATAAAGATAAAGTGTATCAAAATGAGGAACTAAACAAAAACAAGAAAATTGCTAGTAGCTACTTATTTTATTGTAGCAAAATATTGATTAAAACATGTTCTTTTTCTTCTCTTCTTCATGATATCTTTAGAGTGAGACAAATGTAAATATTTTATAAATACTTTTTTGAATATTAAAGTATTCTCTATTTTGAATTGAAACGTCATCTCTCTTTAATCTATCATTTGCTTTTCTTTAATTATTTTTTTAAAGATAATTTAGGCATTTTAAAGTATTTGTTTTAAAAAAAAATCTAGACCATATGATTGGAGCTTGTTTTACAAATATATTACTAAATCTTTTTCTCTTTTTTAATGGCAATTTATAAGAAAAAAAAATCAACTTTCTTTGTCCTAAATTATAAGTAAAAATTCATTTTTTTTTTATCATTTTTAATATAGACTTTTACTTATTCTCATGAAATTAAATGTAAATTGTATTTAATTTGTTTTCCCTCTCCTTTTTCCCATAATCAATAATGAATAAAGATTACTTATACATCTTCTCGTAATACTTATTTTAACCAAGATAATCAGAACAAGACCGGTCATTGAACCGACATGCTTAACTGTTTAATTTTCAATTTGTTAGACCGGGGTTCAATCGGATCGGGTTGTTTTTTATTAAATATTTTTTTTTATATTTTAAATAATATATTATAATAATAATAATAATAATAATAATAATAATAATAATAATAATAATAATAATAATAATAAACTAAAAGTTAGACAATATCCATAATTTTACACTATTAAAATTAAAAAAATAGTATAATTTAAATTTTTAAAAATAGTTATTGGAAAAGTTGATGGTTTTTTTCTTTAAAGTTGATGGTTTTCTTGAAAAAATAGTATAATTTAAGTGTGAGACGAGTTTTAGAAAACTCTGGATGATGAGCACGATGAATTTTTTTTATCAAAATCACATGTGTGGTCTACTAGAATAGTTATACTATGTTATCAGAAAAGTTACTCCATCGATCAGATTCATATTTCGTTGGGCCTGAAAATCCAATTCGAGCTCTTTCGTCGCAATCCATTTAAAACTAAATTTGTTCATCTGTTTAACCCGTGACCCAATCCACTGTCACTCAATATTCATTTTTTATTTGGTTTAATCAGATTCAGATCGGTTCGGAAAATCCTATTCACTCCTATCTTCCCATTATTATATAAAAATACATTAATAATAACTAATTTTTAAATGTACGAAAGCAATTAAATTATAACAAATAATTGAAATTGAGACCATAAAGTGAGCATGATTTTTTTGTTAAAATAACATTAATTAAGATTCATCATTAAAATAACAATATTTTAGAACTATTGCTTTATAAGAATATTAAAATATCAACATTTTCTTAAAATAATTGTATTATTAATGAAAATTCTAATAAACAGAACACTAAGATCACAAGTGATAATTAAATATATATAAATAGAAATTAATTACTATCAAGTACACACAACCATATAAATATAAGGAAATTGAGTGTTATAAACATCATAGATGCAACAACACAATTAAAAATTAATCTCTGCTAATAACAAGGGAAAATGCTGAGCACAACATATGAAATATTTAATTAGTACTATTTCGTGAGACAATAATTAAAGTGAAACTAATTTAGTTTTCACTTCATTTCTGTCCCTTGACATAAATGATTGCTTCAACCTCTTGTTTAACGTACTCAGCTGCATATAGTGGTGGATATTTTCTTGCTAATGGTGAATTTGCAAAATATCCTATTGGCTGGAGAATTGCATTTGATGCAATGTGCCCAAATAACTACATTTTATAGACAAATTAATTTATTAGTCAAATTAAATCAATTTTCGCTTTTTTATCTTATATAGAAAATATAGCTAGCCCTCACCGTTGATGACACTCTCCACAAACAACGATTTCGTTCTCCTGCTAGCTTCATTGCATGAAGTGTCTCCTTTGAAACAACTGCATCATGCATGCTAGCCTTGCATTCACCACCAGTCAACCACTCCATCTGCATTATTACTTTACAATGTTGTAATTTGCATTTCATAAAAATGGTGTAATTTGCAATGTTTCGAGTTAATTACCTGTTTTCCTGTCTGAACCAGAAGACAACCCATTGGAACCTTCACTTCAATTTTTTTACCATTACTTAACCAAAGATTTAAACCTGGAAAATTACTTTTACCATGAATGGTTAAAAAATTCAGGTCATAATGATATCCGGCTAGAATGGTTCCCTCCTGACCATATTTTATAAGGTCACTGCCTGTTGGTGCTAATAGATGTGGGCCCTTGTACATAAACCAAAAAGAGTTAAATGCATGAAATTACAATCACAAAACAAACTAAATTGTTCAATGAAAAGTAATTAGAATGGTTAAAGGTAGAGTTAAATGCAGAATTATTTTGTTAACATATATCCTATTATTATTATATTTGTTAACTTTTTGTTTCACAAAAAAAAATTTAAGCTAGAGTAAAAAGAAATTTAAATGTATACTATAAAGACGTCTTTATATTGAAATTAAAATTAAAAAAATATATGTACCAAAAAAAAATAAATTAAAAAAATACTTCTCTACATTGAATCTCATTTAATTAAAAATTATAGATAAAAAATTGTATTATAATTTGAAACTTCTAATTTAATTTGTATTAGACATACAATACTAATTAAGCAAATGACTACACCAATTTTAACCGCACCTTTTCATTTCCATCTTTCTTGTGTTTTTCATGTATAATTAGTTGATAAAAAATTCCTTTTGTGTGGTTAACAAATATTTTAAAAATATGTAACAAACTGATTTTTAAGCCATGTACTAACGGGAACTCATTTTTTAGTCTGTAAATCTTTCGTATAACCCATGCATCTTTAAAACAATGATAACTTAAACTTAATTTTCAATAGAATTTCTGTCTTTTATTCTTTAATAACATTTGCTCGGGCGATATTTGTTAGGAGACCCAAACAATATATAAATATATATACATATAAAATCAATTTTGATAAACTATTATTTTTATCCTCCAATTTAATTCATTGCTATAAAATTTATTTACTTTTACTAAAAATAGTAAAAGTCTATCTTTTCACCATTTTTGTAAGATCCAAACTACTAGACACACCCTATTTTCGATCAAATTTCAGTTCAACATTTTTTTATTTTCTTTTCTTATATATGAACACTCTGTATTACAATAATATAATATAACAAAATGGGCAATCACAAAGAAAAGAAATTGATATGTGCTGACCTTGTTCATGAGAGATGTAAAAGCATCCTTTGGAAGACAAAATCCAACAGCTGCCATTTCAGCAACCACCTATATAGACAGACACAATCAAATCAAACCAATTATAAATAGTATAATGAAGAAGTGATATATAATATATTTAAACCTTGTCAAAATAAAATAAAATAAAATAATATATTTAAATGACAAACTTCAAGAGCTGCTATCATTTTGTTTCCCCAAAGATCCATCCTTTCTTCCCATTCAGGGAAACCTTCAGGTATAACAGGCTGCACAAATAAAATAAATTGCAAAAGAGATATCATTATTAGGAAGCAACAAAACTATATATAGCAAGCAAGCCCACCAAAAAAAAAAAAAGAAGAAGACATATGGAGAGTTATTCAATACTGGACCTCTTGAGAACGGTTTTGGGGCGTCCAACTGTAACGCCATTTGACATCCGCACCAAGAGGAGCACTAGGTTTGTTCTCTTCGAGTAACTCCTTCATCTTTTCTTGCATGTCCTCGTCAGACATGCATCTAGGAGTTTCTACTCCTTCCGGAGTAATCCCAGCCTGCAACATATATAATTAACACACTCATTTCATTTAGGGCTGATCATTGGGCGGGTTCGGGCCAAAAATGGCTCATCCAAGAAAAACCATGAGTGCAAATTTTAGACCCAATTTCGACCGATTCAGAGTTCGGTTTTGACGGTTTACGGGTTACTTGGATCAGTTTATTCGGGTAACAATTGTAAAGGAAAAAAAAAAAAAGACAAAAATTCTTAAGAGAAAGAGAGCAAGTAGAGAGGAGAAACAAATACTTGAGAGAGAAAGAGATGGCATGAACCACAACTCCACAAGAGAAAGAAGGCTTTCTGGATAATGTTCTCCAAGTCCAGTTTGTTGTGTAGTGTGCTAATATATATGTATATAGTAATAAAATAAATTGCCAATTTTATTGTATTATAAAAACAATTGATAATAGGTGATAGGAACACAGACACATGGTGCTGGTCCACTTTGAAATAGATAAAAACAAGTACTATATGAATAAAAAAATTGCATTTTTTAGAACCGCAGTCGACCATATGAAACTGTTATGGACCCGACAATTTTGAAATGTCATTCTATCTATATAATTTTGAGAGGAACGAACAATTACCTGATAGTTGGATCTTTGATGACCAAGTTTATATTCCATAGGACTAGTAAAATATTTTTCAATCATACTCGCAAAGTTGTTAACATCCTCCACACTGCAGCGTGGATCTTTAATTAGGAGAGCTCCCTTTTCCTTTAAGTTTGAACTTACTTCGCGGCAAAGGGACGCAATCTCCGTGTCCGATCCAGACATAGTGAGATAGGGAGAGAGGTTGACGAGGGTAAGATCCATTTTCTTTTCAGAGAGAGAGAGGGGGGCTAGTATAATAAGTAGACTTGCTTTTTCATTTTCAATTTTTTTTTATAAGCAAAATATATTATAAAGGAGTATAAGGGGTACTCAATCTCTTACAAAATATAACATGACATTAGATGCTATTAATACAACCCAAAGGATCAATACACCAATTCTGAAAAGAAGCAGTAGATTTACAACCATAACGACTTGAAAACCAAAGTCAAGAAACAGTTCTGATATCAGACACTAGTGCAATCGCATCCGGAAAGGTTCCTTTGAATATCACGTCATTCCTATGCCGCCAAATACTCCACGTGGTGGCCAACCATATCAACCGATTAACTCTCCCTCCTCCTTTGTTCAATCCAACCATGTCACCAAACAATAAAAAATGGTTCCATCCATCTACACCTATTAGAGTACCTTTTCCCATCCAATTGAAAATTGCTTCCCATATTCCGATACTAAATTGACAAGAGAAAAATAAATGGTCCCTGTCCTCGATGTTTAGAAAGCATAAAACGCAAGGTAAATCATGAGGGTTGAGTAAAATACCTCTATGGTTGAGTGTTGATCGAGTCGGGAGTCTATTTAGTAAAAATCTCCATCCGAAAACAAGGACTTTCGAAGGTGCATCAATTCTCCATAATTTTCTAATGGCAAACAACACATTGGTATCTAATGGACCATTCGACTGTGATTCAAGCAATAAAGAGTAACATGACCGCACTGTGAAAAGACCCATAGAGCCAGACTTCCATCGCCATTTATCAAGGTGGTTCGTGTTAGGGTAATCCAAGATAAGAGGAAGAAGATAACAAGTAAGAACTAGAGAGAAAACTAGGAGGAAAGTGTTAAGATTTTATTGATAAGAAAAAAAATAGAGAATGAGTTGTATACAATGCATGTGGTACACGCTTATTTATAAGGAAAACTCCTAACCCATCTATTACTTGTAACACAAGTAACCATAACTAACTAACTCAAGGTAGTTATGTAACCACCTCCTAACTACCTAACCAAGTCTAATAGGATTGAAGTTATAAAACATCATGCTCCCTTAACTTCAAGCCTAAGCAAACTTGTCTGTCCTTCAGAACTGCAACCTTGTCTGTCCTTCAGAAATCCTTCAGAACTGCAAGCTTGTCTGTCCTTCAGAAATCCTTATCTGTCATTCAGAACTCCTTCAGAACTTCAAACTTGTCTGTCCTTCAGAACTGCTTCAGAACTTGCCATGCTGGGCGCGCGCGCCTGATACACACCAAGTTCACTTCTGAGCTTCAAAAACCTGTCTGTTTTCAAACTCTTAGTTAGAGCATCTGCAACCTGAGAATCTGTTGCACAATGCCTGACATCTAAGCTACCTTGATTCACCTGCTCCCTCAAGAAATGAAACCTAGCCTCTATGTGTTTGCTTCTACCATGCAAAACTGGATTCTTGGCTAAGTTTATAGCAGACTTGTTATCAATCTGCAGAACCACAGGTTTCTCTGCTTCAATTCCTAGCTCCTTCAACGCAGTCACAATCCACAAAGCTTGGCATGCTGCATATGCACCTGCTATGTACTCAGCTTCACACGAAGACAATGCAACAACTGGTTGTTTCTTAGAACACCAAGCAACAGGAGCCTCCATAAATCTGAAGAAATACCCAGTAGTACTCCTTCTATCTACTTTGTCACCACACCAATCAGCATCAGAGTAGCACACAATCTCAAATTTCTCATTCAGAACTGACTTTGGAAAAAGAATTCCAAACTCCATTGTGCCTGCTATATACCTAAGTATTCTTCTAGCTGCATTCATGTGTGACCTTCTGGGCTTATCCATGAATCTACTTACAAGCCCAACTGCAAAGCATATATCTGGCCTGCTGTTGCAAAGATATCTCAATGATCCAACAATTTGCTTGAAAATTGTAGGATCCACAATCTCTTCTGTCTCATTCTTTTCTAACTTCAAGTTCACCTCCATAGGAGTTGCAGCATAGGTACACTCAATCATGTTGAACCTCTTTAGAATTTCTCCTGCATATTTTCTCTGATGCAACAATAGACCTTTACCATTCTTCAGAAGTTCAAATCCTAAGAAGTAAGACACTTCTCCCAAATCTGTCATCTCAAATTCAGTTTTCATTACTTCTTTGAATTTCTCTATCTCAGCTGTGACACTTCCAGTTACTAGCAGATCATCAACATACAAACATATCAGAATGATGCTTGAAGCTGCTTCCTGCACATATACTCCATATTCTGACTTGCATTTCCTGAAACCTTGTTTCACAAGAAATCCATCTATCCTTTTATTCCAAGCTCTTGGAGCTTGTTTCAAACCATATAGAGCTTTGTTCAATCTGTAGACCATGTCTTTCTTCCCTTCAATCATGAATCCAGGTGGCTGAGTTACAAAGACAAGTTCTTCTAATGGACCATTAAGAAAGGCTGACTTAACATCCATGTGGAACATAGGCCATTTCCTTGCATTAGCTACAGCTATGACAAGTCTCACAGTCTCAATTCTTGCCACAGGTGAGTAGATTTCTGAGTAATCTATTCCTTCCCTCTGCAGAAAACCTCTTGCCACCAGCCTTGCCTTATATTTTGCTATAGAATTGTCAGGATTTAGCTTCAGCTTGAACACCCATTTTACTTCAATTGCCTTCTTATCTGATGGAAGTTTAACTAACTCCCAAGTTTGATTTCTCTCAATTGAAGCCAACTCCTCCTCCATAGCTTTCTTCCATTTCTTGTGTTTCAAGGCTTCTGTGTAATTGATAGGCTCAGAACCAGCCATCAATGCAATATGAACTAAGTCACCATCTGCATTTACCTCATTATCATTAACAATTTCACAATCCTGCAATCTAGCAGGAATGTTCCTTGTTCTGGCAGGCCTGTCTCTAGTCACAGCAGCAGGTGCTTCATTCTCATCACTAGAATCACTATCTTCTTCATTCATGATTGGATTCAATTGAGCTCTGCTTGAACTACAACCAGCAATCCAATCCCAGGATTTCTCTTCATCAATTACAACATCTCTACTGTAGATCATTTTCTTTGTGACAGGATCATACAGCTTGTAAGCACCTGTGACATGGTATCCTACCAAGATCATGACTTCACTTCTGTCATCAAGCTTCTTCCTTTTTGCTTCAGGCACATGCTTGTGACATAAAGCACCAAAAATCCTGAAGTGACTTACACTAGGTTTTCTACCACTCCACACTTCCTCAGGTACTTTGTCTTTCAGCTTCTTGGTTGGACACCTGTTCAACACATACACAGCAGTGTGAACTGCTTCACCCCAGAAAGCTTTAGGCAGGTTCCTATGCTTCACCATACACCTTGCCATATCAAGAATAGTCCTGTTCCTTCTTTCAGCTAAGCCATTGTGTTGAGGTGTATAGGGAGCTGTGACTTCATGTTCTATACCTTGTTCAACACAAAATGACTCAAACTTCTTGGAAGTATACTCACCTCCACCATCTGTTCTGAGAGCTATGATCTTCTTTCCACTTTGATTTTCAACTAATGCCTTAAAATTTCTGAAGGCATCAAATACTGCATCCTTGGTTTGAATCAAGTATATCCACATCTTCCTGCTATACTCATCAACAAAGGTAACAAAATATCTATTACCACCAAGTGAATTCACATCAAAGGGACCACACACATCAGAATGCACAACACCTAGTACACTTGATGATCTCATAGGCAAACTCTTGCTGAAAGCATTTCTAGGTTGTTTACCAACTAAGCAACCTTCACATACTCTTTCTGAAGCTTCAATCTTAGGTAGGCCAAGTACCATTCCTTTGCTCCCTAGCTGATTTAGATATTTGAAATTCAAATGTCCAAATCTCAGGTGCCATAGCCAATTCAACTTCTCATCTGTTACTACCTTCATACACTGAACAGTGTTTGTGTGAATCAAAGTTCTGAAAGTTCTATTCTTGGCCAAAAGAGTCCTCAGAATTAGGTTATTTGCAGGATCATAAAGTTCAAATTTCTCATTCTTAATGATAACTGAAAAACCTTTTTCTGCTAACTGTCCAACACTCAGAAGATTACAATCCATACCTGGTACAAACATCACATCTTCAATTACTGCAGAGCTTCCATTGCTTCTCTTGATAACCATGTTACCAATGCCTTCTGACTGCAATGAACTGCTATTGGCCAGCTTCACTTTACTTTTCTTTCCAGAATCAAACTTCACTAACCAGTTTTTGTGACCAGTCATGTGATTGGAACACCCCGTGTCTAAGAACCAAGTCTCAGCATCAACTTTGTCTTGTGATTCTACCTCTGATAATGCAGCCATGAAAGTCACAGCTTTGTCTTCAACCTTTTCTTGCACAAGTTTTGCTTCATCATCAGAGTCTTGGCCCTTTTCTTTGCCTTTCTTGAACCAACAATCTAAAGCATAGTGTCCCCATTTCTCACAGTTATAGCACTGAATGTGACTCTTGTCCTTGCCTTTCCCTTTCTTTGAATTTGATGTTCCTCCTCCTTTCTTGAAGGATTCAGATTTTCCATCAAATTTTTTCTGAGAGCCATTCTTTCCCTTATCTTGTTTTTTTTCTTTGTGACTGTTAGCTTTCTTGTAAGCCTGAACTTGTAAGGCTTGTACAGATTCTTGAACCCCTTTCCTTTCATTTATCATCAACTCATGTGCTTCTAAAGATCCGACAAGATCCTCCAACTGTAATGTAGCTACATTCCCAGTTTCTTGGATGGCAACAATGACATGATCAAAATTTGGAGTTAGAGTTCTCATTACCTTCTCTACAATCATCCTATCTGTCATCACCTCACCACAGCTCTTCATTGTATGGACAATGCTTTGAACCTTCGACACATAGGCTCCAATGGATTCACTCTTATCCATCTGCAGAAGCTCATATTGCCTTCTCAGAGACTGCAACTTCACTCCCTTCACCTTTTCTCCTCCTTCATAATATTTCACCAAAATATCCCAGGCTGCCTTAGAGGATTCAGCACTAGATATCTTGTCAAAATTTGCAGAATCTACTGCAGCTTGAATTGCATACATTGCCTTGCAATCCTTCTTCTTTAAGTCTTTGTGTGCTGATCTCTGAGCTTCAGTGGCATTCCCCACCAAGTCTTGCACACCATTAACCACCACTTCCCATGTATCTTGAAAACCAAAGAGAGACTTCATCTGTTTGCTCCATCTTTCCCAATTCTTGCCCTCAAGAATTGGAAGATTGTTTGGTAAACCATTCCCTGACATTGTTTCTGAATGAAGGAAAATGTAAACACCAAACAAGACTGAATCTTTGTGCTTTCTACACTAAGAACCAAAGGGCTCTGGATACCAATTTGTTAGGGTAATCCAAGATAAGAGGAAGAAGATAACAAGTAAGAACTAGAGAGAAAACTAGGAGGAAAGTGTTAAGATTTTATTGATAAGAAAAAAAATAGAGAATGAGTTGTATACAATGCATGTGGTACACGCTTATTTATAAGGAAAACTCCTAACCCATCTATTACTTGTAACACAAGTAACCATAACTAACTAACTCAAGGTAGTTATGTAACCACCTCCTAACTACCTAACCAAGTCTAATAGGATTGAAGTTATAAAACATCAGTTCGGACTCAGAGCAAAGCCGTACAATATCTCTTTGAGAGCTTCCAATTGCTGCATCTCGGCTGGTGACAATGATTAGGTCCATTGCCAAGTCCAAGATAAAATATTACCATTACTATGTAATCTCTCCGAAATTAGAGCTTCTTTACAAACCTCTTTAGCAAATAAATTTGGAAATAAAACGCTAAATGGTTGGTCTCCACACCATTTGAATCTCCAAAACCCGATATTTTTTCCATCTCCCACACAACAAGCTATATTTGACGTAAACCAACTCTCATCGACGTCTCTATCTAAGCCAATGATATCTCTCCACCAAAGCGAGGATTTTGCCGAAGTTGACGAAATGCTAACAGGCAACAAAATAGAGGGTAAGTGACTATACCTGAAGTTCAGTAATTCTGCCCAAACCGCATCAGATTCGGATAAAAACCTCCACTTCCATTTGCATAAAAGTGACTTGTTAAAAATCGCCAGGTTCTTAACTCCTAGCCCGCCTTGTTCCTTAGATAAGCATATTTGTTCCCATTTAACCCAACAAAGCCTCTTGTCAACAAGACCTCCTCCCCACAAGAAATTACGTTGTATCCGAATTAATTGTTTAATTACACACCTAGGAGCTTTGAAGAAAGAGAAGAAGTAAACCGGCAAGCTTGTAAGAACCGAATTGATGAGAGTAATCCTACCTCCATAAGATAGATGCCGACTACTCCATGAATTTAAGCGCTTTGACATTGCATCCACCACCGGTTTCCAAGTCGCACGTCTTCTAGGATTGGCTCCAACCGGAATATCCAAAAATTTGAAAGGAATCACATCGGAGAGACACGATAGGAAAGATGCACTTGCTTCCAGCAATCTGGTCCCAACATTCAGGCCATAAAGTTTACTCTTCACGAAATTAATTTTGAGACCCGACACCAATTCAAAACCTCTAAGCAAAGATTTAATCGTCCATATATTTTCCCAACTGCCTTCGCCTATAAAAATAGTGTCGTCAGCGAATTGTAGCATTTGGAACTGAATGTTTTGATTAATTCGATACCCCGTGAATTTACCAATGGCAACAACTCTGTTCATCATTCCTGCCAACCCTTCAGCCACAATTAAATACAAAAAAGGGGAGACAGGGTCCCCTTGACGTAAACCTCGACTTACTTTGAAATCATAAGTAGGACTGGCATTTGTAACACCCCGTTTTTCAAAGGCCCAAAGGTAGGCACTTTTTTTTTTTTTTTAAAACACGAGACAGAGTGCGCGGAAAATATTTTACAAGAGCCGGCATTATTCATACAACAGGACTAAAGCAATAATAGTACGACCACAAGGTGACTGAAATAGTACTATATGCATCATAGTGCTTCTCGGAGAAGCAAAGTGTGTACCTGAATACTTACATCCCAAAATATCGCATTCTAGACCACAAGTATAAGTATTCAAATACAGTCATCTCAAAGAGTCAGAATTCTACTATAACCAAAAGCACGGTGTACAAGACACACCGGCACACCACCTAACTAGGTCCAACATGCCACTCGATCACTGAGGGCCCAGGAAGCCACCGTCGTCCTCACGACCCACAGTCTCAGACGGGAAACCATCGTCTAGGTGGGGGTAACCCGTTCATGTTTCATTGTAAGGGTCACCACACGTATACATACAGATAATTCACACAAGATATACACATACCAAATACGGAAAGCAAATAAACATTTAGCATTTCCTCCTCAACAGGCATTATAATTCAAATGCCCACAAAGCCTATCAATGCAGACTCTACAATGAGCGTGGCACCAATCACTGGCTACCACATGCATGAATTCCGGAATTTAACCTCTCCGCAAAGAGTCGTAGGTCCAACCCCTACTAAACCTCGTAGGGGAGGTGAAGCCACACAGACTATAACACCAAGGTGAAGCCACACAGACTCTAACACCAACTCAATCAGAATCCCGCAGGATTAGGTGAAGCCACACAGACTCTAACACCCGGTGCTTAGGTGAAGCCACACAGACTCTAACACCCGTACACGCAACTATGAAATGCATGAGCATATTTTATATTTCAGCATATATAGGGCAGTCACACAGACAAATCCCCGGTGAAGTCACACAGACAAACACCCATGTAGTCTCCACTGACATACACGTTCCATACATGCTCATGCAACAATCAATATACATACAAAAATGTAATCATCTCCACATACCAATACATATATTCGCAAATCATATGTAAAGCATACGCATGTAATTTAAACACGATCTCGTCTCGAGAATACATAATACCAAGCACATAAACACATCACAGAACCAAGCATACACACATGTCATTAAAGATATAAGGCAGAGATAAAGGTGCCCTTACCTCAGCAAGCATTCCAACACGCACAACTTACATTACGCGAGCAATAATCGTCCCTCTCGACGAAAACTCCAATTCGGCTAATCCTCTTAACCTTTTACAAAACATAACTTATCTAAGTTAATACCACATTCTAATTGGTTACTCAAATAAGTCCTAGATCGGCTACTAATGGATCAAGACCTATGGTTGTTCCCTCACAACTAACTAGGCTCAAATCCACTATTCATGCTACCTAAAATTTAAGCAGCGTAATGTCAATAAAATACTCCCACTGTATTCTATCGAAACGAAACTAAAACTCAAAAATCTAGAGGGGTCTAAGGCACTTTCTAAAACTCTCGGATAGTGTTTTCGAGTTCTCCCCATAGTGATTAAAAATTCACGAAGTTAAATGCATTATTTTCGCTATACGAAAATATTTTCGTTTCAAAACAATTTATGAAACACTTTGATTTCTAACTCCAAGGCAATCAATTACACATAATAAAACCATTTGAAAACAACTCATAAACTCTTTGAAAATTTTCACAAAAATAAAAGTTTACTTGCATCACAAGTTACAAGTTTTTTCTTCTCAAATAAAATGGTCATAACTCGCTCATTCTTTATCCAATCGAGACGAGCCATACGCCAAAATCTTCGTCTCGAAAAGACGGATCAAATGGTCAAGGTTCTAGGTCACAAAAACAATTCTAAAATGACCTAAATGCCCTTAAAGATTTCGACCAGATTTTGAAATCACACCAAAATATTATTTTCCAAAACCAAGCCTAGTTAAATACTTGAATCATTACTAATTTCTCAAAGCAACTCAAAAGTGATCAAGCTCTTATACAAAAACCATTTTTTCATACATCCATTTTCCTCTTTAGGCCTCGGCCAAAAACAACAAAACACACCATCACTCAATTTTTTTCATTTTCAAAAGCATAGTAATATCTCATAATACCCCAAAATCATTTACCCTAGCAATCAAAACCACAACTTTTGACAAGTTTTAAATTTGTTTCCTTATGACATAATTAACTCATTTTCTTTTCTAAACAAAATCATAATTGATCATCTCTTTGAACATGATTAAATCCTCCCAAATCATGACTTAACAAAATTTGAAACTCTTCTTCCTCTCTTTATATGGTGCCACGGCCAAAATAGGAAATATAAGGCCAACACCTAAAAAATTTTCATCACAAAACCCTAGTGATAATCTACTAGTTTTCAAAGTCATTTATTTGATCAATCCAAGCATCTTAGAAACCAAAATAACAATTTCTAAGAATGTTCATAAGTTTCTCAAGAACACAAAAAAATATAAATTTTCTTGTTTCACAAAACAAATTCATTATCCTAACATCCATTTCTCTACAAAGCTCATAACCAACCTCAAAAACAAAATCATCAAACAAAATCTCATGTTCTTGAACAATAAAAATTTTCTCTAGAAACCCTAACATGAAATTCTCATAAGATTCTCACAAACTCATGGAAAATTGAAATAACAAAGCCTAGCATGCTTATCTAATTCTCATGAACAACTTTCATGGAACCAAAACCATTTATGAGCAAACTCTCACAAATTCCTCTCAAGAACATAAACACAAAACCCTAACAAACCAAAAGCTTTACCCAAAAAAAAAAGGAGAAGGTTTACTACCTCAAGAGAAGATGATTCCTTGCAAACTCTAAGATCCAACAAGCCTAAAATCCAAGCTTTTGGTGAACAAATGGAAATTTTATCATGGAAGGGAAAGAAAGAATGGCTCACGGCCAAAGAGAGAAAGATGAGAGTCTTTGGTTTTATTTTTTTTCTAAGTCAACACAAACTAAACCTCCTTATTATGCAAATGGTCTTGTTTGCCAATCCACCCTTGGATCAAAAATCTCACTTAACATGAATGAATCCTAGCCATTGATTCTCTTTACTCACAACCATAAATATCTAGATATTTTCATGACCATATTCCTACTAGCTCGCTCAGTCTCCGCGTTTGCGCTTAAACGAGTCGCGTCTCGCTAACCGACGAAAATCACAAAATTATAAAATCTACGGAATAAACGCCCTTCGTAAGCTATTTCCAAAAATTATCGCTAAATCTTTTTCCTTGACTGTGATTTTCTTCCTCACTCTCTAAAAATATTCTGAGGTCGTATTCTAACTCATGCCGATATATAAAGTCTCTAACTAAAATTTGACGGAAAACAGAGACCGTAAATTTTCCAACAGCGGGTACGATTTCTACTCGTTTTTCCAAAAACAAAGAAAAACCAAAACTCGTAATTCTAACTTCGCAGAAATGTTCCCATAGCCAAATGAAGACTATGAAACAAAAGTCTGTGCATTTCCAGCGCACGAGCACAAAACAGGCTCCAACTCAGCAAAATTCTATTATCGCGACAATACTCACAAAACCACTTAACCAAAAACCCTAATATTCTTAGCCATTACTTACTTTCCTCACACAAAAGGTACCGTGGAATTACGGGTCTTACACCATTAACCAATATAGACATAGAACTTTCGAAAATGCAAGCTCTCATCCACTTTAACCAACCCTCGGCGAAACCCATCTTGCTCATCATACATTCCAAAAAATGCCAACTGACAGTGTCGTAAGCTCGTTCGAAGTCAACTTTGAAAAGGAGACACTCATCTTTTCTTCTATTGGCTAAGTCAATGAGTTCGTTAAGAACCACCACCCCATCTAAAATTTGTCGTTGAGGAAGAAAAGCCGATTGACATTTAGAGATTAGCTTCCCCAAGACTCTTTTCAAACGGTTAGCCAATAACTTAGAGAGGATCTTATATAGGCTCTCGATCAAGCAAATAGGCCGGTAATCAAATAAATCTTGAGGGTGATCTTTCTTCGGAATAAGAGTAAAAAAAGATGCGGTCATAGCCTTTGGAAGAAAAGCATTCCCGTGAAATTCAATCAAAAAATTCATTACATATTGTTTCACTATAGGCCAGCAAGCTTTAAAGAAATTGAGATTGAAACCATCAGGACCCGGGCTCTTATTTCCATCACAGCTCCAAACAATATCTTTAACTTCTTCTTCAGTAAAGGGGGCCAGTAACATCTCATTATCTTCAGCAGTCAATGAATTAAAATCAATGCCTCGAAAAAATGGACGAGAGTGCCATTCTTCCGTAAAGTGTTTGGAAAAATGTGCATGCACTTCATCTCTATATATATAATTTGTGAACCTTTTTTCAAATGAAATTGTACACGTGACATTCCCACATTCATTCTTCTCCCATATTGTTTTATCATTCAATGTTTTTGTTTTAAAAAAAAAAAAACCTTATTAAAAGCAAAGTTGACCATTCTATCATCAATAAACATTATTAAAAAGGAAATTATTCAAAATCAAATATGAAAATGAATATCATACTAACATATATAACATATAAAATATAAATATTATTCATGATTTAGTCCAAAAACTATTATTCATCATTAAATAAGAAAAATTCAAGTTTTTTTTATTTGTTTTTCAACAAACGAATTTATACTATTTACCTTTGTATTGTCATTAAAAAAATCAACTTAGTAACAAAAAACAAATATATATATATATATATATATATATATATACTTTTTTTCTTTTTTAAATATATTTATAAAAAAATTCATCAATTTTGCTTTATAAATAAATCAATATATTCATCTATATAAAACACCATACAAAAATGGATATAATTGTAGCATCAATGTTTAATGTTTAAGGCAATATATGCTTTAAGAAATAAAATATATTCATAATAAAAACTTGTGTGCCTTGAACAAGTCTATACACATCATCATAAATGTAATTTATTTTTTCAATTTTATATGCTACAATTTTTTTTTAATTTAAATAAGTATACAATTTTTTGTTCCAATTAAATCCCTAAATTAAGGGAATAATCAATATGATTACTTCCTTTTTTTACTATAAATATTGCTTTTTGAATCTTAGAATTTTCACATCATTATGAAATGCATTATGAAAGTTTGAAATTCTTCTCAAAATCGCTCTTTTCTTTTATTGAAGCAATTTTCTTATTTTCATTTTTTTCCACAACTCTAATCTAAAAACTAACTCAATTTATGTTGATTTTTTTATATATAATATGCCCATATTTTTTTTATAAGATTATGTCAATATACTGTAATCATATATATTATGCAGGTGTGTAGGAGGATTTTTTTTTTTTTTTTTTCTTTTAGCCTATTACCCCCTCCAAAAATTATTGCAGCATGTTGTTAGATGCTGCTACCGGCTCCCACTGTTCACTTTGTTTTCCTTACTCATTAGTTTTATATTATTGCAGGAGGAATATGACATGATCGTCGTTATGATAAAGTTATAAGCAATTGAATTGAATTATCAGAGATTGTGTTACATTTTATTTGTATTTTTTTAAACTTGGTATGCATTATCTGATTTTAATATTTATCGATTTGTTTCGCATTTTCTTAATTCATTAATTGATATATGTGTAATTGATAAATTATGTTTCTATTATATGTAGAAGAAATAGTGTTTACATTTGATTATATTTAGTTCTCACAATTAGTAATTTACTATATATTTTGATCAATGTGATTTTAAGTGAAGCTTTTTTATAAACTTTTTTTATAGACTTATTATTTTTTGACATACTAAACAAGAAATGTCAATTATCACAAACTAAAAATACTAAATTAGGAACATAAAAAATAATTAGACCGGTCCAGATTTTTAGACAAAATTTAAAATGATGCTTAAACTATTCAATAAGTAATTAATTATAAAATATGTTTTAATTAGTAATATGACATATTTCTTTTGACCACTAATAATCTCCTTTTGTAGCATCAATGTTTAAGACGTAATATTAAGAAAGAAAAATTCTTAATAAAAACCTTTGTGCCTTGAATAAGACTATATACATCATCATAAATGAATGTTATATGCGGTTGACTTTGTTTTTCTTCTTTAACATGTCATAATTTATTTTATTCAATTATTAAATAATATTATTTTTGTATTTGTACAACATGTAAAGTATTTTATTCAAACAGATTATGCTTGTAGACTAATATTTGATAAAAATGTTGATCAACTTAATGAGTTTATGTCATCCGGTTAAGTTTTTAATATTTTGGTCGATGTTTTTAATATTAATTTTGAAAATGACAACATTGTTATTCGATTTATACTTTTAAGCTATTTAACTTATTCCCCTGTCGATTATTTCCTATGAACTTATTAAGTTTTATTTAAATGACAACAATTTTGTGCACATTCCAGTCCACCGAAGTTATTTTTAATCCATTGCTGCATTTAATCAATATATTTTAAATATCATTCTATATTTTGTTAATCATATTATAATATAGAGCTAATTAAAAATTTATTTGATTTATGATTTTCTTACTACAAGAAATATGATTTATGGCAACAACTTTTTTCGTTAAAAGTTGTTACAAGTCGCTGGTAAAACAATCAAAAGTACTTTTGCCAGCGACTTGTAACAAAAAAAACCGTTACGAAAAATCATATTTCTTGTATGGAATGATGTATAATAAAACAATCACAATTTTATCTATAAGTGTGATGACTAGAAGTCAATCAATTCATAAATATGATATTTGAGATTTTTACCCTAAAACAACTATCTTTGGACTTTTATTTTGTGAAGTGGTAACTTTGTGCTTTATCTATTTGGTCTTTACCCCCAAAACAACCGCTTTTGAACTCTTTTTTTTTTTTTAAAAAAATTATAGGAGAATCTTATACTCATATATTACTCTTAATATGGGAGTTTTTTTTTTTTAATTTATAATACGAGGACTATATTTATACTTTTATACTCATATTAATTAATAAGCACTACAAGAAAACCTCAATTTATTGACGGATTTTATTAATATCTATTGAGGGCTTAAGCCCTCAGTAAGTTACCGACGATCTAAACCTTCAGTAAATGAGAAAAAAGCTCTCACAAATTTACTGACGACCTAAGCCCTCAGTAAATTTCTGACACTTATAATTATTGGCGGCCTAAGCCCTCAGTAAATTTACTGACGACCTATATTGTTTTATTTTTATAATAACATCTTTCTATATTTTTATATATATATATATATATTTATTGTTTTATTCCTATTTTTAAGCATTATCTTTTTTTTTTTTTTGTATCTTTCTATATATTTTCTATATTTTTTAATAAATGTTTACTATCTTATTTCTACTTTTAAGCATATCATATTTTTTTTTTTTTTTTCTATATTTTTTATTTATGTTTTTATTCATATTTTTAAGCATATCATTTTTTTTTTTTTTTTGTATCTTTCTATATTTTTTAAATATTTTTTTAGTTGAATTATATTGAAGGATATAAAACGTGAAATGTAGTTAAACCTACTAAGGATAAATTAACAACTTTGTAGCTGTCCATTTTAATATATTAGAAGTAGAATAATTGTAATTTTACGAATAGAGAAATATGTTGGAAAAATATTTAAAGAGTTGAAAAATATGTGTTTTTAAAGAATATAGAAAGATCTTCAGTAAAAAAATAGGATAAACAAAGACTTCTCTTATCCTTCAGTCTCCGGACCTTATTTTAGTTTTCATAATGTTAGAAAATTTGTGATTTCTTCTTATTGTTTGTTATAATTCAGTTTCATGTTTGGGAATCGAAGAAAGTAGCGGAAATTATAGAGCAAACCTTAATTCAAACCAAGCATAGGGAACAAAAGAAAATGGTTTGTCACTACGTTTAGGTGAATCTTGTCTTCGCTGTCTTCTCACCATATTTAATTCTCAAGGTTTGGCATTCACTGATCCTATATAATTAAATTGAAATAATTTTGTTGCAATTTTTTATAAACACTCATAACTCTCCAGGATATGTATGAATCATTTTTTTTGTTACAATGTTGTCCACTCTTATTCTTATTTAATTTGAAAGTTTTTCTTCTAATCCATAGGGGATGAATTTCAAAACAGACAAACTGAGGTCATTCATAAGTGGCAATCTCCAATTGAAGCCCATGTTGATTGAAGACTACTAATGATAATTACACATTGAGAATGTTGTGTATTGGATTTACCAAGAGAACAAACTAGGTGAAGAGAGGAGCTGTTATGAACAATTTAGCTAGATTAAACAGGTATACACATTGATGCTTTTCTTTTCAATTCACACTAGTTTTCTAGATGCATACATTAGTGTATTCAACATGGTATCCAACATGTGTTCTAGGTTTCACTTTTCTCTTATGAAATGCTGCTATATAAAAAAGAAGTCAATGGGTTTGCACTCATGATCGTGCTTTATCTCCTTTCTATGATATTACATATTAGTACTTAAAAATAAACTTTTATTTGCTCAGATACATAGGAAGGTGAGGGAGATCATGGACAACCAACCAAGTCTTTTACTTTTCAATCCTTTTCGGTGGAAGTTGTTAATTTAAGCTTATGCCTTTTGCTCAATGAAAATATTCTAATCTCTTCTATTTACAAATCAGGTTGGATATTGAAATTCAAGGCAGATATTGAAGTATATTTACTTCAGAAACACCTACATTAGTAAGCAATTTTCTCAGTGTGTTTGTGTGTATAATAATTCTCACTTTTACTTCACAAAAACCTACATTGTTGCAAACAAAGTTTTTTAGCCTGTGTATGTATATTTAAACAAGAGGTGCCTTTATCCATATGTTATTTCTCTGTTTATGGCTTGAGCTGAACTAGTATTTGTTTTATACTTAGATTGGTATCCAAATTGAAAAGATTAATTTCTTAATGGCCATTTTGAATATATTACTTACACATATCTAAAATTTTATCTCTGCAAACCATGTTGGACTAGACATGCTTAAACTACTCTAGTTGCATTTCAATTAATATATAATGTTGGATAAAGTTCTTGATGATGATAGAACGATTCATGCAATTGGAAACTCAAGATTTTTATGATATGTTTTCTTACATACTACTTTGTGTTAAGTATTTTCTTTTTAACTAAGTATATTTTAACATGTACTGGTAGCTCTCTAAGAATATTTTAACTAGGTATTTTTTATTCCAGTCAAAATACTGCAAGTGTGCTTAATCATTTATAGGAAAAAGTAAAGGTAAATAACAAAGAGTGGTGTATAGAGTTGCTATCAAATTTTATAAGTATCAGGAACACATTAAGAAATTGACTCTGAATTTGTTTTGTAGTTGATGAAGAGTGATCAGTAAAGACTTTCCATTGAAGCACATGGATTGGTATTGGGTAATTTGAACTTTTCTTTGAGTCTGAGTTCTAGATAACCCGAGGTTGTGAGTTGCTATTAAATAGATGAATATATATGTTTGCTAATCAATTTTTACAATGTTATGTTGGAAAGTTGGCACACTAAGCTCGGAGGTTGTACCAGATTCAATCTTCACTCACTATAGTCGAAGTTAAGTATTACAACATCAATGCTTATGTGCGCAACTGAAACCCTTCAATAAATGATTGCTTCTCACAATGATCCATTTGTATGGACATAATTGTATTATTTTTTATTTGAAGCATATATAGTTTTTTTTTCTTTACACACACATATTGTCATTTACTAGTGAATACTAGCTTAAAGGATGTTATCAGGAGAATGACACTGAAATTGTTCATTTTTTCCTTTTTTGTTTTATATTTTCTTTATGATATTTGTTATTTAATATATCAGAATATGCATATTGGTATCCTTCACCTCATATATATGTTTATACTTAATTTTTATTTTTCAAAATAATAAATTAATTTATTTTTTAAAAATAATAAATAAATTTGTTGTCACTACGTTAACATTACTTGAGCCGTCGCTACCTGTACTGACTTGATTTGACCGTTAGTCATTAGTGACGGTTTCTGGCCGTCGCAACATCCGTCCCTGCATTAGGCCATCGCAAAATTTACCGACGTCAGTTTTAGCGACGCACAAAGGCCGCCAGTACAATCTCTATTAGCGACGGCTTTTACCTCTTAGCAAGGGCTTTTGGCCGTCGCAAAAAGCTGTTTTTCTTGTAGTGAAGGGATCCTATTTTATTTTTTAATTTATACAATACATATATTTGTACTCATATATCAATACAGGGACTTATTTTTACACGAGACTTATACTTTTAGTCATATATTAATACAAAGCCTTTTTATTTTATTTTGATTTATATGTGACATATATTTATAGTCATATATGAGTATGAGGTCCTATTTATACTCATTGATACGAGAGTCGTATTTATACTCAGATATTAATAGAAAACATTTTTTTTAACAATTTTTCCGGGGACCTATATTTATATTAATCTATTAATAAATGGGTCCTTTTTTTATAATTTATACGAGACCTATATTTATTCATACTTTAATACATGGTTTATTTTTTTGTAGTTAATATGAGACATATATTTATACTCATATATTAATTTGAGGGATATTTTTTGTAATTTATATGAGACTTATATTTATACTCATATTTTAATACAAGATTTTTTTTTGTAATTTTTTTTTTTTGAATAATACTGCATACTATTAATGAATTAAATCACTGAGAATAGTAGTTACAATTTGAGGGGGTGAGGGGGGGGGGGGGGGGTGTCTTCCAACCACACCCGGTTGGGCTCAGAATGGCCAAAGAAGCTAGTAAGTGGGTTGCCTTATTAGCTGACCTAACAATGTGCCTAAAGGAGATGGCCCTGAACCAATTCAAATTACTTCTAACTCCCCAAATTAAGTTGCTAACATAAGACCTAGGGCAAGGAGCAGTAGAGCTGAGGAGAGAGATGAGAGAGGAGTTATCACTCTCTACGATCACATTTCTGAAGCAGCAATCTCGAGCTAATTGGAGCGCTTTGTACACGGCCATAGCTTCAGTCAGAGCTACATCATCGGAGCCTGATACTTCCCAAGTGGCGGCGGCAACCAGAAATCCTGTAAAGTCACGACAAGTAGCTCCCAGACCCCATCTTCCCTCAATCGCCGGGTTAGCATCACAGTTTATTTTAATATAATTCTCCATCGGTCTAGTCCATCTTTTAATGTTCGAGTTGTGATTGTGAAACTGAGAGCTGGGATTTCCTTCAGATTGATGATGATGATGATCAATTTTGAGAGCTTGTTGAAATTCCAGGATACATTTATCTGTTCTTTCTAATACCTTCTGATTAGGAATCTCCTTTAGCTCAAAGATGAGTAGATTACGAGCGTGCCAAATATTATAGATTAGAGCAGCAATGTAGATCAGATCCTCAGTCTTTAGGTGAGTGAAAGCATGAATTAACTAGTTGCTAAGGTTGTCATGCCCGTTGTTAAATCTGATTCCTAGCCTAGACCCAAACCATAGGAGATTGACTTTATGACAGTGCATAAAGGTATGTTCAATGGTTTCTTCATGTAGTAGGCAGGTAGGGCAGAGGATAGGACAGGTAATACCCCTTTTAACCAGTTCACTCCTAACAGGGATAGCCTTTTGAATGATCCTCCAAATCAGGGTTTTGTGCCTGGGAATAGTAGGTAAGGCCCATAACTGCTTCCAAACCTTGAGACTGTTGCTACTAGAAGAGCCACTAGCCCCCATATTATTCCAGCTAACCAAGAGATTATAACCTGACTTAACAGTATAGTTGCCATCTTTAGAGTGGGGCCACATCAGCTGGTCTTCCAAGGGTTCCATGATAAGGGGAATTTGTTTGATGAGTTCCCCTTCAGAAGGCATGAAAGTGCTGTTAATAAGAGATTCATTCCAACTTTTAGTAGGATGGGTGATAATAAGATCACTAACTCTGGACACATGATGCTGAGGATTGTGAGGAGTTAAAGCCCTGTAACCATTTTGCCAAACTAGCCAATTGTCCTCCCATATGTTGATATTTTGACCATTACCAATTTTCCAGTAGCTTCCTTTGCTTATAGTCTCAATAGATTGGTATATACTTTGCTAAGCGTAGCTAGAATTTCTCCCATGTTGGGCTTGGAATATATCTGAGTTAGGATAGTATCTAGCTTTAAGCACCTGGCCCAAAAGAGAGGAAGGGTCAGTTTTAAGCCTCCATACCTGTTTGGCCAGCATGGCTTTATTAAAGGTATGCATATCTCTAAACCCCATCCCTCCTGCATTTTTAGCTTTGAAAAGGTCTCTTCTGGCCTTCAAGTGAAGCTTATGATGATTGTCAGAGTTGCCCCACCAAAATCTACAGATAGCCTGTTCAATCTTGTCACACAGAGATTTAGGAAGCAGGAAACAGCTCATCATGTAGATTGGTGGTGCTTGAACAACTGCACTGATCAGAATACCTCTGCCAGCAAATGATAGATGTTTCTCCTTCCACCCTTTAAGTTTGCTTCTGACTTTGTCCATGATCTGATTGAACACAGCTTGCTTTGCTTGACCAATCTGAGTTGGCATACCTAGGTATTTAGCAATGGATGCAGTGATAGTGAAGGGTAGAATACTCTTAAAATCTTCTTTTATGTCATTTTGAATTTTGGGGCTAAAGGTCATTTCAGACTTACCCATATTGACCAATTGCCCTGAGACTCTTTGATATTCCTCCAATATAACTTTCAGATTGGCAGCCTCATCCCTGTTGGCTTTACAGAATATAATACTGTCATCTGCAGAAAAAAAAGGTGGGAGATCTTAGGAGCATTCTGAGCTATAGAGATACCATTAATGAGCCCCTGGGTTTGATATAAGGTAATCATACTAGAAAACACATCAGCACAAAGGATAAAGAGATAAGGGGACAAGCGATCCCCCTGTCTGATGCCTTTATGGGGGTTAAACTTGGGAGAGGGGTGGCCATTGACAAGGACAGAGAAAGATACAGAGGTGACACATCTCATAATGGTAACAACCAAAGCCCCAGGAAAACCCATGGTCAGCAGAGTAGATCTAATAAAGTTCCACTCTAATCTATCATAAGCTTTAGCCATATCCAACTTGACCCCAACATAACCTTTCCTTTTGTTCTTGTTATGTTTCAGGTGGTGGAAGGTTTCAAAGGCAATCAAAGTATTGTCAGTTATGAGTCAACCAGGAAGGAAGGCACTTTGTTGGGGACTAATAATATCAGGCAAGGTGTTCTTAATTCTATTAGATATAGTTTTAGTAAGAATTTTCAGAAACACGTTGCATAAAGCAATAAGCTTGTAGTCAGCTGGGGTGGCAGGGTTATTGTTTTTAGGAATTAAACAAATATAGGTCTCAATATAGGGATCAGGGTTGCCACCATTGTTCAAGATGTAGAGGGCTTCCTGAGTGATGTCTTTACCAATAATATCCCAATATTTCTGGTAAAATTTAGCATTGAGACCATCAGGGCCAGGGGAGGCATTGCTCTTTAGTTGATGAGCAACATGAGATACCTCAGCTTCAGTGAAAGGCTGACTTAAGTACTCTTGATTAGCTGGGGACACCCTATTAGCCACCACATTAATAGTATCCTGAATATTAGAGGGATTAGAGGCAGTAAAGAGCTCCTTGAAATAGTCCTGAAACACATTTTAAATCTCCTCATTACTAGTAAAGGTGCCTCCCTGATTATCAGTGATGGAATTGATTCTATTCTTCCTTTGTCTTTAGGAGGCTTTGAAATGAAAGAACTTAGAGTTTCTATCCCCATGTTGCAGCCAATTAGCTTTTGCCCTTTGGGCCCACCAGAGTTCCTCTTTGTGAATTAGATCATCCAGCTTATCTTCAAGTTGGTGCATGAGAGTCAACTGTGCTCCTGTAGGGATGATAACTTTAAGATCTTGGAGCTGATTTTTGGTGTTTCTGATAGTAGTGGGAACAGAGCCATAGGTGGAGGAGCCCCAGTGGTAGATAGAATCCATGACCTTGTGGAGCTTTCCCTGAATATCACCAGTAGTTTGGGTCCAGGTGTTCTGAATAATCTGAGCACATTTGTTTTCTTGCATCCAGACATTTTCAAATCTCTTTATATGCCCCTTGTGGTTAGAGTCATTCCTGAAATCAGAGTTAGTGCCAAAGACAAGTAAAATAGGACAATGATCAGAGGTATAGTCTAACAGGTGGTAGTTAGTATATCTAGGAAAATTGTTGATCCAAGAGGAAGTAGCACAGAATCTGTCTAATCTCTCTTTAATATGAAGGGAGCCCTCCTGATTATTGGTCCAAGTATAGGGGGAACCATGAAAGCCAAGGTCATTTAAATTGCAATTGTTAAGAGTACTATAAGCAAGGGTCATATGGTTGTGATCACTATCTTTACCCCCCAGTTTTTCTTTAGAGTTAAGAATAAAGTTAAAATCCCCAAATAAGAGCCAATTGTCACAGGGGTTAGTGTCACAAAGATTAGAGATAAAGGCACAAGTCTGATGCTTCTGGTTATGGTTGGAGAAGCCATACATACCAATGGCTCTCCAGTTGGTTAAAACATTACCACAGTCCACATAGCAATCAATCATTCTATCATTAAAACCAATAATAGAGAGAATTACATTATTATCCCAAAAGATAGCAAGACCACCACTCCTATTTCTCTCAGACATGGTACAATCTACAAAAAAGTGATTAGGTAAAGAATTATCAAAAGAATTGATAATGTGCTTAAAGTCAGAAGCTTGAAATTTAGTCTCAGTCAGAAAAACCATGCTAGGATGATGGGTAATAACCAGCTGTTTGAGAGCTCTGACTGCAGAGGGTTTCCCAAGGCCTCTCCAGTTCCAAGAGAGGATCTTCATAGGCCCTGGTTAGCCCTATTGCTCAGGCTAACCAGATTAGAGTGAGAATCAGTACCACTAGTGAGCTGTAGAGAAGATATGGGCTCTTCATTGATCTTTCTTTTGGAAGGCATATGAGAGTGTATGAGGGAACCATATGAGGGCCTGCTGTTGGTTTCCTGTGCCCCTTTAGTCTCAGAATTAGGTGTTTCAGCTTGCTTCTAGGCTGTAATGTCTTCCTCTAGTTTCATCTTGGCAAGCATATCCAGCATAGCTTGAGGAATAGTGCAAAACTGCCCTCCACTGACAGATTGAGTAGGATTGCTATTAAATTTGTTATCCCTTTTCTCATTCACCCTTTTCCCATAGATGTTGGATCGAAGCCAGGGTCCCCTAGGGTTAGTGCCTCCTGTTGCAGTGTGTTGTGCTTCATAGTCACATTTGTCCTCATTGTGACCCACCAGACCACACCCAAAGCAGAACATGGGCAGGTTTTCATATCTGAAATCAACCCATGTAATGCCATCCCTAGTGTTACCAATGAATATTCCAGGACGTATAGGATCTTCAATGTTAACCCAGACTTTTATTTTAACAATTCTTGCTTTCTGTGGGTAATCATACAGGGCAGAATCTTCCACCTTCCCAAGTTGAGCCCCTAGATGTTGTCCCATAGCTGAAGTTTTACAATGTATAGGAAGGCCCCATATTTGAATCCATAAAGGAACATGTTGAAAATCAATGTTCTTAGGATTAACAGCTCTATCCCATTGATGTACCATAAACCAACTATTTCTAATGACCCAGGGATTGCCTTTAATAGCATGTTGAACATCAGCCAGCAAATCCATGGTACTGAGGAACAAACCCCCTTCAATTTCAGTGATGCTTAGGCCTTGGGGATTGCCCCATATCCCCATCAAGGTATTCTGCAGAATGGTTTTTAGAATAGGTTTTTGAGATAGAAATTTACCTATGAGGCTCTTCTTGCAGAGGTTGATCCCTTCTGTCACATGTTCCTCCTTGTACATGCAGAAAGAGCCTTCACCGCCACCAGGGCTAGGGGGATTATTACTTTGGGGAGGGTTTGTGGCTCTTCTTGGTGAGGGCCTTGGGATCCCTTGTTGTGCTTGAGAGAATCTTGCCTGTTCTTGATTGTAATCTATCTGGTTTTGCAGGTTTGAAGGACTATAGTCCACAAAGGAGCCTTCAGCATGGTGGTAGAACACTGGAGCAGGACCCATGAATTCAGGAATGTTAAGGGAGCAGATAGGATGCAGAGATTGTGTGGGGGAGGTTTTCTGAACCTTATTGGGTCTAAGGTTAGCAGTGACAGTGGTGGAGGATTGAGGTGAATTGGGGTCAGGTTCAACAATGTTCATGGAGTGATCCATGGAGGGGCAAAGCAAAGGAAAGAGGAAAAGGAATCTAAACCACAGAGGGGTAACACCACCACAAGGGAGATACCAAAGTCGTCAGAAGACGCAACACAGATCTTCACAGACCTTAGATATGGAATCTAAAGAGAGGAGAAAACAAGGAGAACCAAGAAGGAAAGCTAGGATGATGAAGATGGTTCTTGGAGGATTCTTGGAGCCTTGCAAACAAAGTTAGTTCAATAAGTGATCCATCTTTTTTTTGTAATTGATGTAGGGACATATATTTATACTCATATGTTAATATAGATTTTTTTTTTTTAAATTTATATGAGCACTATATTTATACTCACAAATTAATATGTGGCTTATTTCTTAGTAATTTATATGTATGTGGACCTATCTTTGTACTCATATATTAATTTCAAGATTTTTTTTTTTATAATTTGTAATTATATGGGAAACTACTATATCAAGCCAATATTTTTTTTTAATTTATATGCTGCAAGTATATTATAACTTATAATATATATATATATATATATATATATATATATATATACATAACATATTATTTTAGTAAGTTATATATATGTGGTACTATATAAATAGTGTGTTTATTGTGCGACGAAAGTTAAGACTTCAAATCATATGTGACTTTTTAACATTTTTTGTCAAATTAAATATTTTTTTAAATTTAACACAATTACGACCTACTCCCTTCGATTATTCCAAAATTGTCTATATCGTTTATCAATTCAATCAGTGGACCGATCTAATTTTTAAAATATTAAAAAATTAGCATTAGCTTTTATGTTTATTTTGAGTTTATTCTAAATTTATATTAACTTATATGTCAATAAAATGTAAATATATACTACTTTTTTTGAAAGATGTAAATATATATTACTGTAAATTGACTTTAAATTTTTATTTTTATTTTATGGGTATTTTATTTCCTGTGCTTGGCACGGGCTCATACACTAGTTTTTAATAGCCTCGACCCCTTCAATCCATTCGTCTCCCTTCTTTAACATGACAATTTTATTTCTACGACGGCGGCCTTTAATGCTACCATGAAAGAAGCGTGAGTTTGAATCCCCTTCTTGGATCCATTTTGTTCTCGATTTCTGATGAAGAAGACTCTCCTTGAATTGAATTTGCTCCCAAAACTGCTTAACTTTCTCCTTGGAGTTGATGATAGTTGGATCACCATCCCCATTTACTATATGGTCCTCTATCTCATTAAGTTCCTTCACGGTCTTTTCTATATTAAGATCTATCACACCAAACATATCCCGATTCCAAGTCCTCAAAGCTTCTTTGAGCCTTTTTAGCTTTCATTTTCATTAAAGTAATAGGCATTCATTTCTGTGTTACAAATACTAAAACACAAATGTTTTAAATCCTTGATGATGTGTTCAAACTCCAACTTCTAGTTAAAAATTTATAATTTTTTCTTTTGTGTTAATTCTCGATTCTTAGGAGAAAGAGTTCGATTATCGTCAAAATAAGTAAAATCTAATGAAATTGTTCCTTTTAAAAATCGTTAATTACTTGAACCCAATTATGCAAAACTTGGATTAATATATAGTACGGTATTTTTCATCGTATAAAACATGATGAATAATACCATATGTATAAGTTATACATATTGTTATAAGTGCCGTTATTTGTCTTCCGATGTAAAATATGTCATCCAACTGCGATTGAATGATTTAAATTTTAACCTCAAAATTTTATATTAAATGACATATAGCTTCATCTAATTCATTTTCTAATATCATCTATATAAGATTAATTTAGAGCACACGTTACAATTACAAATTTAGAAATAGAAATATTCTCTTAAATATTATACAATTAATTAATTTATAAAAAAAATAAAAATTGAATTAAATACACTGTTTACTATAAATATTTCCATTTTTGAAAAAAAAAAAATTATGGCAGAAACAGTGCCATAACATTAAAAACACCCAGCACATGGGTAAAATCAAAATCCGGATAACTCGTTTACAAAAAAATAAAAATGGTAGTAATCTCAATTATAGAGATTCAATCCTAAAATGGAAAATGAATTAAATGTAAAGATTTTTTTTATACATTTTAAATGCAAAGATTTAAACAAGACTTTTTTATATTCTTGTTGAGGTCCAAATAATTCAACACAAACATCTTATGTAATACATCAAATTAGAGATTACCCCACAACACCATTTTCTTGTTTCCCTCATTTTCTTTCTCTCCCCCGGTTGTCAAGATTGCTTCTTTCATTTTCTTTTGAATAGTCAAGAAAGCAAGGTTGAAGAACACAGATTGATGAAGAATAAGAATAAGGTTCTCATAGTCTAGTTTCAATTTTTTTAATTTATTTTTTCCCACTTTTATATTTAGTGAAATAGGAATTTAGCGAAATAGGAGATCAAAATAATAAAATGCTTAGGTTTTCATTTAAATTAGTAGTGAATTAACCTTTTTGTTTGGGGTATTCTTAGTTTTTGCTTTTTTATTTTTTGAGGGCTTTCTTATGAGACATGATTGCCTCCCATGAACTTCTAGTGACATCCTAACCTTAAAATTTTTTTTTTTTTTTTACTATTTCGATTTTCTTATTTTTTTTATTTTTGAATAGCCTGAATTTCACTCATTCCTCTTTTCATCGGAGAGGATCCAATCTCATTTCTTATTACTCTCTTTTTGTATTGTAACTCTTTTTGGCACACCTTGTGCTTTTTAATATTTTCGTGGCTTATTCAACAAAAAAAGAACATTTTATCATGATTATTAAAATGGTCTAAATTTTTTGAAATTGCTATAAAATATAAGTAGTATTTTTTTGTATTAATCTTCTGATTTTCAAAAGAAGGGATCTCGGTTTTGTCAACAAAAAAAAGGAAAGGATCTCGGTAACTCATAATTCAAACTACAAACTATTTGATCAAGAATTTTTCTCGCAAAAAAATTGAATTTGTGTTCTATCGAATGTAATTTGAAATGTTAAATGGATAGTAAACTTTTTTTTTTTTGGGACACACTATGCACATAGTAAACTAATTTTCTTTCTCATTACAATTGGTGCTACTAATTTAAAATATTAAAATAGTACTTAATACTAGTAATGACTTATTATTTTCTTTTGACAAAAAAAGAGCTTATTATTGAATGCTTATACCGTTTTTTTTTTGACGGAAATGCTTATACCGTTTTAAATTCTTTGAAATAACAGACCCTTAACTCTATTGTATTTTCATTTTCAGGTTACAATACATGCATAGGTGCAAAAGTGTCAAATAAATAAAACAAGGTATACTTTGAAATTGATCAGATAGTTTTGACTGTCAAATGAAAGAATTGAAGTGAGAAATTATATACTAAGGTTCTGTTTGGTAAAAAATAGCGTATAGCTAATAAGCTAATTTATAGCGGATGAGCTTATAGCGGATAGCTTATAAGTTAGCTTTTAGCTTATAGTATAGTGAATAAGATAGCTGATTGAATTTATATTGTTTGTTAAAATTAGCGGTTCAACTAGCTTATAAGTATGAAATGACATAAAAAAAATATGTTTAATTGATATTTTATTTTTTTCAAGTAAGATGATAGGGATAAAATTGAAAGAAAAGATAATAAGTTATAAGCTATAAGCTCATAAGCTACTTAAAATAGCATTTGAAAAATAAATTATAAGTTAGTAAAATAAGCTATAAACTCTTTTTTAAAAATAGTTACCAAATAGAATTTTTAGCTTATAAGCTATAAGCTAGCTTATTTGACTTACCAAACAAAACTTAAATCTCATGGTAGGACATAAGTTGTCACCATGGTACCAAAATCTGTTCACTTTACAAGTTACAAGAAAAAATAAAAGCTTGGTTATTATTCTCTGTTTTAATGCCACTTAATTACTTTTTGGATGATTTTGAGTATAGCACCAAATTCTCTGTTTTGCTTTTTTATAATGAAAATTGTCTTTAATTAAATGAATATAAAGTTGTTTGATATATTTATTGTTATTTTTTAAACACAACTCTAATTAATAATACTATTTGAAATATTAAAAGACAATTGTTTGTGGATTGATCAAGTGGCGAATACTTGAAATCTAAAGTGTACTTTTCTCAAAGTCTTACATTTAAATTTTTCCGATGTTATTTCTAGTGTTGGATCAAGGTGTATAGAGCAAATTTTTTACTTTAAATGGACCATTCATTAGTGGAGGGTGAAATTGATATCCCTTATATTAGTCGTTGTTTGAGATCTACTCAAAGTAATTTAGTGATGGTAAAAAAATTTACTCACTTATTACTAGTAGTTTACAAATTTGTCTTCTAAGTAAAAAAATGTCCATTTAGTAGTGTTTAAAAAACAAGGAGGGTCAAATATGTATCTAAGCTTTTGATGGATATCAAATATGTATCGTGGTTTTAGTTTTCTAGTCGGCACGGTCGAAACTGTAGTATTTCAATTTCGTATTGGTGTTTTGACCCGATAGGTTGTTTAAATAGCATGTAATTGTGCCTTCTTTATAAGGGATTGAATACCTCTTTTATTTCTTTATAATTAATAAATCATCTTGCTTATAAAAAAAAGGAGGGTCAAATTTATATGAGCAACAAAAAGAAGTTGATTGTCAAAAACTAAAAACAAGAAGACGTTGAAAGGAGTGAGTCAGAAAGAGGAAGTTCAACAATCCAACACTCACCACAAAATCATCTCATAAGTTTCTCTATCTACCCTGCCTCACTGCATTTTAAGGTTCGAGCTTTTCTTCATTGTTATTTTTAGTATCATCATTTTTTCTTAATATTGTTTTCACTTTTTTTCACCTTCTCTTGTATCATTTTCCAACATTGGACTCATTCATCCAACAAAACAACCCTGCATTACCTTTCAAGCATTCAATTGCAGCACTTTTCAAGACTTCAATAATAATTTGATCTCTCTTTTCCTAAGTTTTCCCCTGTTTATCTTAACCTGATAGGCCAAGAACTTTTAAAATATAAACAGTCAGCCCTAAGATTTTGGGTGCCTATGTAATTTATAATTTTGGTGCCTCATTTTTTCTATACGTCATATAAAAATATATGTTGTGAAAAAAAATTAAAAATTATACTTTCAATATTTAGAATTTCTCTAATAACTTTTAATTTTTCAAATAGATTTTACTATAAAAATCATAAAGAGTCAAAGTCTATTTTAAAATTTAGTTGTAATATTTATTTTATTGTTCGGACGCACGCACGCACATACAAACACGCTAAGGAAAAAACAATTGTTGCCCCTAAAATTTTCGTGTAAACAGTTGTATCATTATTTATTAGGTCTGGTACTTGGTTGATTTGTTGATTGATTGTTCCTTCTTTACAAGTTCTTTTCTTTTTCTATCTTATTAGCTAATTCATTCTTGTTTTGACAGAGCATTGGTATGGCAACAATTGCTAAAAATTTGCAGCTAGAGGTATAATACTAATAGTATGAAATATTTTCCTTTTCATCCTTAACTTTTCTTTTGCATAAAATAACTACAAGCATTTTGCTATAAGCAGGGTGAGTTTCAAGCAAAGGTGATATGTTTCATACTTGGAGCCGGGTCATTAATCCCATTGAACAATATGTGGACAATGGGGGACTACTACTACGAAGTATTCCCGGTAAGAATCTCATGATTTCAAAAATTGTGAACTACTGTATTGGTCTAACATAAGTTTCCTTTTTTGAAGACATGCCATCCTATGCGAACATTCACCATAATTTACCAGCCATTTGCTCTGGTCACGACATTGATATTGGCTCACTACGAGTCAAGGATCAATACAAGGCTGCGGAACTTGTTTGGATATTCACTTTTCTTTGCTTTCTCTTTGCTAGTTGTTGTTGTAAGTACATCTTAATTCCAATTAATTATTTTTGCTTTAGTTATTCTACTTATCTCTATAAAGCAGTGTATGTTTGGTTCTATTTTTGTAAATTCATTTTAACATGGTTGGTTCGATTGTAATTAATCTTTCCTTCATAATAGATTCAAATTTGAAAGCAGTATTTTATTATATGCTTATAGTATTGCATATAATTTGATATAATAATTACTTCAGAGTATTTTGTGTGGCAGTTGGATCTAGCAACATCTGGGAGAGGGGGAATCGGTCCTTTCATCGGCTTGTGTGCAGTTTTTGCGTGTTTTGGAATTAGTCACGCTGTTGTTCAAGGTGACGTTTGTGGAGAGTTGTCTTTCATGTGTCCAAAGTTCATTCAGGTTGGCCTTCTTAATAAATTATATATATATTTCTCTTATAACTTATAATTCTTCAAATAGATTTTACTATCAAAATCGTAAGGGTCTAAGTCTATTTTAAAATTAAGTTGTAATATTTATTTTATTTATATATTTTATCACCCGAGACGCACGCACGCACATAGACACGCACTTAGTAAATGAAATTGATGCCCTAAAATTTTGATGTCTTGTACGGTCGTTCCTCTCGGACATCCTCCGAGTTTGCAAGAATGCTAAATCGAAATATTGATGTAATGAGTTGAAATACTTCCTGTATGCCTTTATATAACTTTGCTTATAAAAACACTTTAAATTTAAAGCTTTGTTTTTCACCACTGGAGAGGGAATGCTATATGTCTTCTTTGTTATGTTGATATGAATTGTGAACTAATAAAACAAAGTTGATGTTATGTAGGCCTTTATTAGTGGTATAAATGCCTCCGGAGTTGTAGCTTGTTGTTTGAGACTTTTCACCAAATACTACTTTGAGAAGTTAGACCACGGCCTTCGCAAAGGCGCATGTATGTTATTCTTTTTCATTTTTTTGTGTATATTTCATTCTTAAGGGAGCATATATTATTATTAATTTGCATATATATAAATTAGTTTTACTCATACTTTTTTAACAACTATCATTGCACATGTTTTTTTTTAACATTATTATATCTCATTCTAATATCTTATTCCAATGGTTAAAAAAGTGACTACCTAAGTTTGATGTTATGTAGGCCTTTATTAGTGGTATAAATGCCTCCGGAGTTGTAGCTTGTTGTTTGAGACTTTTCACCAAATACTACTTTGAGAAGTTAGACCACGGCCTTCGCAAAGGCGCATGTATGTTATTCTTTTTCATTTTTTTGTGTATATTTCATTCTTAAGGGAGCATATATTATTATTAATTTGCATATATATAAATTAGTTTTACTCATACTTTTTTAACAACTATCATTGCACATGTTTTTTTTTAACATTATTATATCTCATTCTAATATCTTATTCCAATGGTTAAAAAAGTGACTACCTAAGTTTGATTACAGAAAACCATCCACCAATAACTGAGTTATGTGATGTTTTTGACTTTTGAAATTTTGTTCAACTCTTTGCTATAAATTTTAATACTCCTCACTTTACTTTGCAGTGGTAAGCTTAGCCATATCCACTCTTTGAGCTTTTGAGCATCATCATGTATGCAATTTACTTTCCAAGGCTGTCCATAGTAAAGTACTACCGTTCAAAGGCAGCATTAGAAGGCGCAAACACAGACTTAGATGATCGTACTGCAGATGACATCAAAAATATCGAGGCACACCAGGAGGTAATTTATTGTAACTATAACTTATTTCAAATTTATTATATATGTCAATGGATATAATTGGCATGCATTGTTGGTGTAAATATTATTGACACTATCAATCAATCATATTGTTAAAAATATTAGATTTTCATCATAGCTTATTGTTAAAAGTTAACCACACATGTGTTTAGTCTACAACATAAATTATTTTACACTGACAATGCTTCAAAATTAAATTCATGTTAAACCAAATATGTAATTTTCAATATGCTAAAAGATTTTGAACTTTTGAATATAGGTTGCTAGTAAAAAAGAACGCTTAAGCCACAAGAAGTTATTTTGTCAGAACATTGATTATGCTTTTGGTGTAGTTATGATATTTGTGTTAACTCTCTCCATTATGCCCGGATTCTTGTATGAAGACACCGGAGTGCACGAGCTAGGAACATGGTAAGTATTTTCCAATTCTCTATCTTTTGTTGCATTCAAGTTTCAAAAGGCATTTTGACAAGAAACACATTTGGTGAATATGTTTAGGTATCTGCTTGTTTTGATGACAATGTATAATATCATGGATTTGGCAGCTTCATACATTCCACTTATTGAAGTCACGAAGCTAGAATCTAGAAAGGGTTTGCTAGTTGCTATTCTTTCTAGATTCCTATTGATTCCAGCATTTTACTTCACTGCAAAATATGGCGCCCAAGGTTGGATGATCCTACTGGTATCTTATTTAGGATTATCCAACGGTTACCTCACTGTGTGTGTATACAGAGTGGTACATAAAGGGTATACGGTTAGTGCCTTTTTTAACACTCATTCAATATTGAGGTTCATGATTCATAATATACAATTATGCAGGTCGGATCTATAGGATGTTCGAGAGGAGCGACCGCACATGTCATTAAAATTTTAGGGGCATCCATTTTTTTTACTTATTGTGTGTATGTGCGTGTGTGCACTTGCGGTGTGTGCATGTGTTAAAATTAATAAATTGACAATCATTATAACTAAATTTTAAAATAGACTTAGACTCTTATGATCTTGATAGTGAAAGTAATCTATTTGAACAATTAAAGTTATCAAAAAGATTCTAACAATTGAAAGTATAATCTTTAACTTTTCTTTCACAATATACATTTATAATTTATAATTAGATGATTTATAAAAGAATCAGGCACCAAAATTATAACTTGTATAGGGCACCAAAAATCTCGCAGACGGCCTTGCAATTATGCTTAATGAATATTATAGGAAACTCATCAAAGTCATGGTGTTTATGGTTTTGTAGGGACCTGAACAGAATGCATTGGGTAATTTGCTTGCATTGTTCCTTCTAAGTGGTGTATTTGCTGGAGTTGCTCTTGGTTGGCTGTGGCAAATCAGAAAGTCATAAAGCATATGAAGATGAAGGAGGACTAACCTTGACAAGGGATCAATACAATAGTTTTCTAGCGTTAATTTAGACGGCTTCTGTTGATACTTGATTACTAGCAAGCAAGGGAGATGAGGTATTGCACATTAATTACACGCAGTCGCAGCAGGGGATTCGAAGAAGATTTGTTTGGCTAGCCAAGTAAAAGGTCCGTCTGTACTATTTTTTGGTACCATTACATCACATAGTCTCAGTGCACATGTACTCCCAGCTGCTGTACTTAGGAACTTACATTTATCTCATGATAGTATGACTTTTCCTTAGTACAAAATATAGTATATTCCAACTCCTAGACAAAAGAAATTACCTTGTCCTACAAGTCTTAAGAGTTAAGAATGCAGTAGCAGTATTTGATTTGATTCATTTTGACATTTGGGAATTGGGATCCTTTTTTCTACAAAGTCAATGTATGGTTATTCCTATATTCTCACAGTTTTGGATATTGATAGTAGACATGTATGGATTATAATGCTAAAATTTAAATCTAAAGTTTCTACCTATGTGAAATGTTTTGTACAAATGGTTGAAACTCACTTCAACAAATGAATTAAGATCATTCTAGTGACAATAGGACAGTTTTTTCCACCTGAGCTCTTTGATGCTAAGGGGATAATTAATATCTTTGTGTAGCTACTTGCTACCCTTCAGCAGAATGGTAGAGTTGAATGGTGTCACTAATACATTCTTAATAACATCAATCATGCCTTAATGTTTCATGCTCAGATACTCAATTAATAGGATTCCTTCCTACCAAATGAGGTTTTGTACAACAAGGCTCATGATCTTAATTTTATTAAAACATTTAGCTGCTTGAGTTATGTTTCCACTTTAGCTGCTTGCTGTCCCAAGGTGTTAAAGTTTTCACTTGTTTGACATGGCCTATCAGATAAAAAATAAAATATCCTCACCAAGGATAAAGTAATATTAATCTTAAGACCACTATAGTATAAAAGTATAGGAAGTAAAATGCTAACGAGTGTTTCAGGAAATTCTTTAAGCATCTTAAAATAGTAAGTTTTTGTGAAATTTTTATTAAAATGTGTAAAGTCAATACAATAAAAATTGAAATATTTCACTTTTTGAATAAATATTGTTTTTAAATCGAATGTTTAAACAGTATTCGAGTATACTCGTTAGCAAAACCTCTCAAATGGTGAAAAAAATAATATTTCAATAAGACTCAACACTGATTAACGGCAATCGACTAAATTTAGAATGTAATTAATTGCACAAAAAGTTCAAAAAAAATTAGCCTAAATTTTACAATCTGACGAAATAAAATAATAAAGATCAAGAGAGACAATAAGAACTAAAAATTAAACTAATTCCTTTCTAAACACCAGAGAACTAAGTATCCTATAATAGATACTCCATCCGTTCCTTTTTATTTGATGTTTTAGAAGGAAAAAAAATTAGTTCAAATTATTTGATGTTTTGATAATTTAAGGTTATATTTTGTCTATTATACCCTCCTTCCTAATTTTTTTTAACTAAATTTTATATAATTTTTTTATTGTATCTTTATTTTTTACTAAACTTATATCTCACTATTACCAAATACCTTGGAATGCCTACTACTATGGGAAGAGCAAAAATGCATGACTTCAACTTCACAATGGACAGAGATTGGAGCAAGTTAAAGGGCTGGAAGGAGAGGAATTTATCTTTTGCTGGTAGGAGTGTTCTAATCGAGTTCAGGTCAGCTCTATTGGCTTATGCTCCATTTCCCTCCAGTCTTTGCTTAGATGTCTGACATGTGTCAAAAAAGAATCCAATGGTTCAGATTAACAACCATGTCTATCTTCTTCTTCCTCCTCAATACAGCACAATACTCCTTGTAGCACTCTCCACAAGCTCCTGCCAAACTAACTGTCTCACTCAATGTTATCTACCATCGTCTCTTTTGAAAACTCTAGTGGTTGTTTCTGAAAAATTTATGTCGCAAGCTCAATCGTCTTTTCTACCACTATATATTTTTGTGTTGAAGGTTTTTCGGATAATCTTTTAAATTGGTTTTGAGTTGGATTCTATTTTTCCATTGAAAATTTTAATCGGGGTATATTGACGCCGATCATCAACGACTCAAGTTTAAATTTTGGGTATTTTTTTTGTGTTGTTTAATCCCATTTCTGTAATGTTCCGATTTAACGGTGGAGATTAAAAGGTATTAAAAACAGCTTTCGTGTTTCTTCTTCTTCCTCATAACTCCATTCTCCACCTCTTTCTCTTTCGTGTTCAACCTCACCATCACCACCATCTCGCCGCCTCACCGTTGCGGTCTCGCCGGATTTCGTAATCACCGACACTCCATCTGCGGTGTCAAGAACACATTAGATTGAAACACAACTCTCCTTCAAAAGCTTTCAAAAGAATTTTTTTTTTTCTTCTTAACATATCAGATCTGAAGGTCACAATCTTTTAAGGAACAACAAGGTGTGAAATTGCAAACAAAGAAAAAACAAAATGAAAGAGTTTATGTTGAAAATTGTTATGAAAATGGGATTGGAAGTGATAAACAAATTGACCTCTTAGATGAAAAAGAATCTATCTTTGAGTTTGAGTGCATAAAACCAATAAAGATTGAATATTTTGGTTCAAGGTTGGCTTCATTTTGATGCAAAATTTTCCTCTTTAGAGAATTTTGACAGTTTATGTTGAAAATGCGTATGAATGAAAGAGGAAGTAGAACAGCGAACACAGTGCATCAGTGTTTTTCTCTTAATTTTAAGAAATTAAATCTTGACCATGGAAAGTCTTAATTGCCACGTGTCTAATATCCGTGAATTGGACTGGAAAACTGGAGCCTTCATGAACTGGAGCTGATCCAGACTCGTTCTAATCAGTGTGGTCATACAAGCTATTCCTACTTACATGATGAGTTGTTTCCTCATCCCTAAAGGCATTTGCTATCAAATGGAAAGTGCCATATGCAAATTTTGGTGGGGCAGCAAGGAGAGTAATCATAAAATTCACTGGAAGGCCAAGGATGAACTTTTCAAGCCAAAATTCAGTGGTGGGCTTGGTTTCATAGACATGCATCTCTTCAATATTGCCATGCTAGCTAAACAAGGGTGGAGGCTTCATGTGAATCCAAACTCTCTACTCAGCTCATGTTTAAAAGCCAAGTATTATCCCAGTCATGATATTCTACAGGCTCAAGCTGGTTACAGACCTAGTTTTACTTGGAGAAGCATACAACAAGCTATCAAGTTTCTTAAAAAAGGAAGCTGCTGGAATATAGGAAATGGGAACAAGGTTCGGATTTGGCAAGATAACTGGCTCCCTCAACAGAATGGATAAAAAATTCTTACCCCTAAAGCTGACCACACTATATCCTTTGTCAGTGAGTTAATGACTTCTCAACCCACTCTTTCATGGAACTCTCCCCTCATTGACAGCATTTTTATGCAATCTGAAAGTGACCTTATTAAGCAACTGCTCTTAATCCAAAACCCAACAGAAGACAAATTAATGTGGCCACACACCAAAGATGGGTGCTATTCTATTAGATCAGGTTACAATATCCTAAAACAATGGCAAGATAGTAGCAAGTGCAATTCTGCCGATCCTAACACCTACAACAAAATCTGGAAAAGAATATTCTCCCTACACACTATTCCCAGACATAAAGCCCTGCTATGGAGAGTGGCCAACAATGCCCTTCCTGTCAGAAGTGCTCTCAGTCACAGAGGGATCCAATGCTCTATTTTGTGTCCCAGATGTTTTCAAAAGGAAGAAACCATCTCCCACCTATTTATGGGATGTGACAGAGCTGCTCATGTTTGGTTTGGGTCTAACTTGGGAGTCAACTTCACCCCCAATCACTCAAATTTCCTAGAATGGTTATTCTACTGCATAACCATCCTTAAAGAAGAGGATCTGGTAGCCATAACAGCTATCATTTATGGGATCTGGTGGGCTCGAAACAAGCTGGTTTTTGAAAACTATGATATGGAAGACAAAGCTATTATTGGACATGCCTACTCTAGTGTTTGAGATTACCAACGTATGAACAATCGAGAGCTCTACAAGTCTAATAACACCAACCAGCGTTCAAGCAACAATCATAATCGCAACAACAGGAACTATCAGCAAACAAAGTGGAGAAAACCTAGTCCTGGGGTAATCAAAGCTAATAGTAACGCTAACCTGTCGATTTACTTTGCAAAGGGCAAATCACAACAAAAAAATTACAGGGAAAAAACAAAATTTGCCTATATTTACAAGGAGATAAAGACTTATTTACTTTAAAAATAATGAAATTGCTTACCAATTGTGCATATACACTTGGAAGTATATAATTGGACCCACATTGATTAGTCTCTCTTCTATTATTTCTCTGGTGTGCCAAACGATAGCAAAGCTTTATCTCTTCCCACTTTCTCTTGCCCCTATTTCTCCGAACAAATAAGCCATTTGACTCTATAGTGGACTAGTAGTTGAAATTGAATTGAAGAAGACTGATTACTAGTTGTTGGTGTACAAGGTGATGAATCAATGAAATAGTAAGAAGAGGACAAAGACAGCAGCCACAAAATATGAAAGGGAGAATTAATTGCATTGATAAAAGAGTAGCTATTTATACAAAGAGTAAAGTTTGCCACATAGGCCCTAAAAATAAAAACTTAACAGACAAGTTCAAAAAGTACTTAACATAGTAAATACTAAAATACCCTTAAATATAAATTACTTCTAACACCATCCCTTAATTTATATTTAGACAAAACTGACAACACCAATTCCATCCCTCAAACGAAGAAATTGATCAGTTTTGATAGCCTTTGTCAACACATCTGCCAGCTGCTTCTGAGTGCTACAGTGCACAACTTCAAGCACTCCATTCTGAACCTGATTCCTCAGAAAGTGATACTTGGTCTCAATATGCTTGCTTCTTCCATGCAGCACTGGATTCTTGGCAAGATTGATTGCAGACTTGTTATCAATCATCAGCTTCAGAGGCTTGTTTACCTTGATCTTCAGATCCTGCAGTAAGTTCAGAAGCCACACAGCTTGGCATGCAGTCACAGCGCCTGCAATATATTCAGCTTCACAGGTTGATAGAGCAACAACAGGTTGTTTCTTGGAACACCACGAAATAGGACCTCCCAGAAATTTAAATAAATATCCAGAAGTGCTTCTTCTATCAACTCTGTCTCCACACCAATCAGAATCTGAATAACTCAGAAGTTCTGATTCAGTCCTTCCTTCAGAAGGAAATAGCACTCCATGCTTCAGAGTCCCCTTGATATACCTCAGAATCCTGACAGCAGCTTGGTAATGGGACCATTTTGGTTTACTCATAAATCTGCTAACCATTCCAACTGCAAAACAAATATCAGGTCTGGTATTACACAAATACCTCAGAGAACCAACCAACTGTTTGAAGGTTGTAGCATCCACATCCTCTCCATCAGAATCGGAATCCAACTTTTGATTCGTATCAGAGGGTGTGATAGCAACTTTGCAATTCTCCAGCTTAAATCTCTTCAGAAGCTCAAGTTCATACTTCAACTGATGCAAAATGATTCCTTTCTCAGAATATAGAAATTCCATCCCTAGAAAGTAACTCATTTTTCCAAGGTCTGTCATCTCAAACTCATTCATCAGAACCTTCTTGAACTTAGCTATCTCTTGTTCAGAACTTCCTGTCAGCAATATATCATCAACATACAAACATACCAGAATCATATTGCCTTCTGAAGTGTGCTGAACATAAACACCATACTCCAACTCACATTTCTAAAACCCTTGTTTCTTGAAAAATGAATCAATCCTCATATTCCAGGCTCTGGGCGCTTGTTTCAATCCATAGAGGGCTTTATGCAATCTATACACCATCCCTTCCTGATTCTTTTTCTCAAAACCAGGAGGTTGTGACACATATACCTCTTCTTGTAATGGACCGTTCAGAAATGCAGATTTCACATCTAAATGCATCAGAGGCCAATTCCTGTTAGCAGCTATTGCAATTACCAGTCTAATTGTTTCGTGTCTTGCTACAGGTGCAAACACTTCAGAATAATCTAGTCCAGGTTTCTGCAGAAATCCTCTTGCTACTAACCTCGCTTTGTGTTTGCCAATTGATCCATCTGGCTTTAGTTTCTGCTTGAAAACCCATCTGACGCTGATGGCTTTCTTGCCTTTTGGAAGTTCTGATAGCTTCCAAGTCTTGTTCCTCTTTATAGCATCAAGTTCTTCTTTCATGGCCTGCAACCAGACTTGTTGCTTAAGAGCATCTTCTGTACTCACGGGTTCAGAATCTACTAACATTGCACACTGAATAATTTCTCCCTCAGAGTCTACTTCAGTGTCTTGCAACATTTCAAATCCTGCAAATCTTCTTGGGATGCTTCTGATTCTCCGTAGCCTCTGAACTTGTTCAGAAGCACCTTCAGAAATTCTTTCGTCAGAATTCTGACCTTCAGAATTAGCTTCAGAATTCTGGCCTTCAGAATTAGCTTCAGAATTCTGACCTTCAGAATTAGCTTCAGAATTCTGACCTTCAGAATTAACTTCAGAATTCTGGCCTTCAGAATTAGCTTCAGAATTCTGACCTTCAGAATTAGCTTCAGAATTCTGGCCTTCAGAATTGGCTTCAGAATTCTGACCTTCAGAATTGGCTTCAGAATTCTGGCCTTCAGAATTAGCTTCAGAATTCTGACCTTCAGAATTTCCTTCAGAATTTGAGTCAGATTCAGAATCACCATCAGACTCAGAGTCACCATCAGAGTCATCTCCATCTTCTGAATCATCTTCAGAGCCTTCAGATTCTGACTCACCTTCAGAACCATCCTCTGAGATTCTCACATCAGAATTTGATTGAGACTTGTTCCAATCCCAAATTTCAGATTCCTTCACAATGACGTCTCTGCTGAATTCAATTTTATTAGTCTCTGGACAATAAAGCTTGTACGCACCTGTACTGTGGTACCCCACCAGTAACATTACTTTGCTTCTATCATCCAGCTTCTGTCTTCTGGCTTCTGGAACATGTTTATAGCATACAGATCCAAACACCTTCAGATGACTAACACTTTGCTTGTCTCCAGTCCACTTCTGAATAGGAACTATTTCCTTCAGCTTCTTCGTTGGACATCTGTTGAGCACATATGTTGCAGTGGCAACAGCTTCTCCCCATAAATGATGAGGAAGCTTCTTCTCTTTCAGCATGCTTCTCACCATATCAAGCAAAGTACGATTTCTTCTCTCAGCAAGACCATTGTGTTGAGGAGTATAAGGAGCTGTAACCTCATGCTCAATTCCATTCTCCTCACAGAAAGTTTTAAACTCGTTAGAATTAAACTCACCACCACCATCAGTTCTGAGAATCTTCAGCTTCTGACCACTCTGTTTCTCAGCCTTCACCTTGAACTTCTGAAACTCAGCAAACACTTCATGCTTGAACTTTATGAGTGTTACCCATGTCATCCTTGTGAATTCATCAACAAAAGATACAAAATACTTGTTTCCTCCAAGTGAAGGTACTGGAAATGGTCCACACACATCAGAATGTACTACTCCCAAGGCATGTTTTGCTCTTGGAGCTACTTCTGATGCAAACGGCAGTCTTGGTTGCTTCCCTTTCATGCACACCTTGCATGATTTTTCAGGCTTCTTGATTATAGGAATTCCATGTACCAGATTCTTTGACTTCAGATGCCCCAAGCTTCTGAAATTCAGATGACCAAATCTTCTGTGCCACAACTCACTATCCTTCTCAACACTTGTTGCACTAAGACATTCAGAATCTGCAGTTCTAACATTCACCTTGAATGTTCTGTTCCTTCCCTGTTCTGACTCCATAATCAGCTTCTGATTACCGTCATATAGCTTCAGAAGATTGTCTTCAATAGTAACTGAAAAACCTTTCTCAATCAATTGACCCACACTCATCAGATTGCTTTTCATGCCTGGTACATACCACACGTTCTGAATCAATGCTGCTTTCCCATTGTTCAAAATGACTTTGACATTTCCCATACCTTCAGCGTTGAGGTATTTATCATCAGCACATCTGATCTTTGTACTCTTTCTAGAGTCAAAATCAACCAACCACTTCTTGTTTCCAGTAAGATGGTTTGAACACCCTGTATCCATATACCACCACTCTGAATTCACATCATCAGATTCAGAAGCCATTAGTAAAACAAATTCACTATCAGAGTCATCAGAACTTCTGGCTATATTTGCTTCTTCTGACTTTCTTTCTTTGTTTGACTTGCACTCAGATGCAAAATGGCCAAACTTCTGACAAGAGTAACACCGTACCTTTGTCTTGTCTTTTCTTTTCTGAGCATACTTCTGCTTTCCAGAAGTTGAGGTTTTTTGATTCTGAGCTCCATCAGATCTATTCTTGGCTTCTGACCAAGGCTTTTTCTGAAGCTTCTTCTCAGAGGCTGCTTTCAGAGCATGCTGCTCTACTTCTCTTTCAGAATTTCTCTCAGTTAGACGCAACTCTTGTGCTTCTAGACTGCTCTGTAACTCTTCTATTCTCATGGTTTCCAAATCTTTGGAATGTTCAATAGATACAACAATGTAATCAAACTGAGGGGTAAGGGATCTCAATACCTTCTCAATGATTACTTGTTCTGAAAGAGTTTCTCCACAAGCTTTCATCTCATTAGTAATCAGAATTAGTCTGGAGATGTACTCACAAACCTTCTCATTGTTCTTCATGTTGAGATTCTCATACTGTTTTCTGAGGGTTTGAAGCTTTACCTTCTTTACTGACGCATCACCACCGTAACACCTTGTCAGAAGATCCCAAGCCTCCTTCGCCGTCACTGAATCAGCAATCTTCTCAAACACACTCTCATTCACACACTGATGAATGTAGAACAACGCCTTCTGATCCTTCTTTCTTGTAGCTTTCTGCGCCTCTTTCTGCTCCTCTGTTGCATCTGCTGCAACAGGAACGTATCCTTCAGTGACAAGCTCAAGCACACCTTGAGCACCGAACAATACAAGCATTTGTTTCATCCAACGATTCCAGTTTTTGCCATCAAACACTGGAAGCTTGGTACTCATGCCACCATTTCCGTTCATCTTTAAACCTTGTACAGTACACTCAAATCTCACTAACACTCGTGTTTCCCAATCCCACAAAATCAGAAAAAAGTGATTCTGTTCAGATTTTTGTTCAAGATTCAACACAAATCAAGAACCAAAAAATCAAACACACACAACTCACGTTTCACTCGTGTTTCCCGTGGATTCGAACCGGAGCTCTGATACCAATTTGTTGGTGTACAAGGTGATGAATCAATGAAATAGTAAGAAGAGGACAAAGACAGCAGCCACAAAATATGAAAGGGAGAATTAATTGCATTGATAAAAGAGTAGCTATTTATACAAAGAGTAAAGTTTGCCACATAGGCCCTAAAAATAAAAACTTAACAGACAAGTTCAAAAAGTACTTAACATAGTAAATACTAAAATACCCTTAAATATAAATTACTTCTAACACTAGTTAGCTACAATTAATTAATGCACTTTATCGAATTGTCTTTAAATTCAGAGTTCCATCAGTTCTGTTCTTGTTCATTCATTTCTCTAAGGTATCTCTCTCTATTAGTATTATTTATTTGTTCATTTGAAATGATTAAAACTGGTGGATCTTTGACTGAACCTGGTAATGAGTAGATCTTTGTACATAGAATCTTGTGTATGTCTTTTCTATAACAATGAAATATAGATAAGTTTTAATTCCAAGATTTTGATCCATACCCGTGTTTATAATCATTTTATAGTGGTAGTAATTAACTATTAGTATCATGCAATTTTTCAATCAATTAATTTTATTTGTTTTCCTACTTTTAAATAGAATCCAAATTCCTTATGTTGAGTTAATTTTTATTTTGTTGATTTTCAATGTTAAACTGTGTAACTAACATGTGCACTTTTCAGTTAAGTGTTGAAGACTTTTAAGCTGTAGAAATATTGTTTAGAGGATGGCATGTGTGTGTTGCTAAGACCAACCGTAATTTCTTTGATTAAATAATGAAAGATTTAAGCTCCTCCACCAAGGATCTAATTTGCATTAATTATGAGGTACTTCCTCCAAATTTTGATTTCTTCCTCGCAGTTTTACTTCTTGATTTCACAAAACTATATAGATGAATGGCACTTCAAATCTGTGTTATGTTGTAGGATGGAATTACTCCGGAAGGAGTAGAAACTCCTAGATGCATGCAACAGAAAAAGATGGAGTTATACGAAGAGAACAAATCTAGAGCTCCTTTTGGTGCTGATGTCAAATGGCATTACAGTTGGACGTCTCAAAATCGTTCTCATGAGGTCCAAAATTAATTACTATTAAAGTACACACAACTATATAAATATATGGAAAATTTTAGAATGTTACAAACCTCACAGATGTAACAACAACAATTAAAAATTAATATCTGCTAACAAATATATCAAGACAAAATGAAACAAAGGGAAGATGTTTAGCACAACATAAAAGATTTAGTTGGTACTAATTTAATTTTCACTTCATTTCAGTCTCTGGACATCAATGACTGCTTCAACTTCCTATCTAACGTACTCATCTGCACATAGTGGTGGATATTTTCTTGCTAATGGTGAATTTGCAAAATATCCTATTGGCCGGAGAATTGCATTTGATGCAATGTGTCGAAATAACTACATTTTATAGACAAATTAATTGTCAATTTTCACTAAGATCCTTTTTATCTTATATAAAAAATATAGCTAACTCTCACGGTTGACAACACTCCACAAACAAAGATTTTGTTCTCTGTGGTGTATTCGCTAGAGTTGTTCTTGGTTGGTTGTGGCAAATTAGAAAGTCATAAAGCATATGAAGATGAAGGATGATTAACCTTGACAAGGGATCAAAACAATAGTTTTCTAGCATTAATTCAGTTGGCGGCTTCGGTTGATACTTGATTACTGGCAAGCGAGGGAGAGGAGGTATTGCACATTATAAGTAGCAGCAGGGATTAAAAGAAGATTGGTATGGCTAGACAAGTAAATGGTCTGTACCCATTATTAACATCAGTCATGCCTTGGTGTTTCAAGCTCAGATACTTAAACTCTACTGGTCCTATTCAGTACAACATGCAGTGTACACAATTAATTGGATTCCTACCATATGAGATTTTGTTTATTTTTTGATTTGTTAACCCAAACTAAATTGTTGATGAAAAGGACAAATTTTGAAAATGAAATTATATTGATATCGATAGAAAAAGAAAATTTGAGGATGTTGCAAACTTAGGAGCAAGAGACTTCTTGAATATGGATCAATAATTTTTTTTTTGAAATGGCTAATGATAATATTGAACCAATAAGCACCAGAAGTGCTAGAGAATACAAGGCACTAGGCAGAAACCAAACAAACAGAGGCTAAGAAAAAGCCACAACCAAAACTAAAAACAAAGACAATCTCCCAGTGACTAAACACGCCACTGCAGGAGCCCAAACAGCAAAAAAGACCCCACTATAACACCTATTATTATCTCAAAACTACCCCGGGATCCCAACACCACTCGTAGAATAAGCACGTCGGAATTTTATGCCTACTAAGACCCCATCTCCATGATAGAAGCTTGATTGAGTCAACCACTTCACCCGGGTCAATCACACCATTTGCGAAGATAATTTTGTTTCTCGATTTCCAAATCGACCACACCGTCGCGAGCCAAATCAAAGAAAATCCCACCCTTACCTTCTTGCAGCCAGCTGCACCTAAAAAGCAGTCAAACATGATAGGGATAGATTGAGGGATAACAAACACCAAGCCAAGCCACCGGAAAATAGCATTCCACACGTGCGATGCAAAATGACAATGAAGGAAGAGATGAGACGCGATCTCTACCCTCCCTTGGCAATGCACACAATCCACCGATCCTCCATTTAATTGAACCCCTCGATATACCAAGTTTTCTAGTGTTGGGAGTCTATTTCTAACCAATCTCCAAACAAAAGCTAAAACTTTTGACGGCGCCGGGCTCTTCCAAATGTTCTTCAACACCCGAAGCTCTAAGTCTCCAATTGCCAATTTCGGAGAGAAAAGAACACCAAGAAATTGATACATCGATCTAACCGTGAAGGTCCCACTATTATCAAGCACCCACTCCCATTTATCCTCCTCCCCGGACACCACCAAAACCGGTACCACACCCAAGAGATCTCCTAGAAGATTTTCCTCCCACACAAACAACCTTCTCCTCCATTCCCAATGCCACCCATACACACCCTCTCTATCCACCCACATATCACTAACCATCGCTTCTTTTCGCAACGTAGTTGAAAAGAGGCGAGGGAAGCGGTCACAAAGAGGAGAATCACCCAACCAACAATCAAGCCAAAATCAGGTTGTATTACCATTACCAATATTACGCCTAATATTTTGGGCAAACCAACTCGAACCATCTCTAATATCAATATGACACACATCTTTCCACCAAGAGGAAGCACAATTTGGAATCACACTATCCCCCCAATGAACCTTCAAACGAACACAACTTTCGTATTTTGCCTCAAGAATGTCTTTCCAAAAAGCATTGTCCTTTTGAAGTAGTCTCCACCGCCATTTAATTAAAAGACTTAAATTAACCTTCACCACATCTCTCACCCCAAGGCCACCTTAACTTTTTGGCTTGCAAATTTCTTTCCAACTCACCCAACTAATCTTTCTACCTCCGGTTGCTTCTCCCCACAAAAATTCCCTTTGGATTTTAACAATTCTCTTTACCACCACCGCCGGTATCTTCATGAAAGATAAGTAAAAAATAGGGATGGCGTTGAGGACCGAATTTAGGAGCACAATTCGGCCACCAAGGCTCACATATCTATGGTTCCAAGAGCGAAGCCGACTTTTAAGATGCTCAATCAAAGGGTCCCAAGTAGCGCTACGTCGATGGTTTGCCCCCACCGGAAGGCCCAAGTACATAAACGGAATAACTCCAAGGGTACAATTAAGGAAAGCACATGCCCTTTCCATAAAAGGAGAAGGAACATTAACCCCCATCAAACTACTCTTCGAAAAATATTAACCTTGAGCCCGGAAGCTAATTCAAAACCCCGTAAAATCGCCTTCAACGTCCATAAATTCTCCATTGTAGCTTCCCCTAGGCAAATTGTGTCGTCCGCATATTGGAGATGGGAGACACTTACATTACTCGGACCCACTCCAAAACCTTTAAATAAATTCTTCTCCACCGCACTCCTCATTAAATCCGCAAAACCCTCCGCCACTAAAAGGAATAAAAACGGGGCTAGAGGATCCCCTTGCTTTAGCCCTCTTTGGATATTAATCTCCGTAGTAGGGCTACCATTAACTAATACCGAGAGATTGCCGGCAAAAACACAAGCTTTAATCCACTCAATCCATTTTACACCAAAGCCAAAACGATGAAGCATATACTCAAGAAAACCCCAATCAACGGAATCATATGCTTTTTCAAAATCTACCTTAAGCAAAATACAAGCTTTCCTCGTCTTCTTAGCAACATCTAGAACTTCATTAACCACCATCACCCCATCCACCAAGTTTCTACCTTTGATAAAAGCCGATTGGGTAGAATCTACCAACACATCCATAACCTTCGCAAGTCTCGCCACTAACACTTTAGCGACTAACTTATAAAGGCAACCCAAGAGGGAAATTGGGCGAAATTCACCAAGAGCCGAGAGTCTATCCACTTTCGGAATAAGGGTGATAAAGTAAGACAACAAACTCTTTGGGAGTCGGGCATTACCATGAAATTGGTCAAAGAAAATCCGAACCTCGTCTTTAAGTAAATGCCAAAAGTTCTTGACAAAAGCGAAGTTGTAACCGTCCGGGCCCGGACTCTTGTTTCCATCACACATCATTACCGCCTCTTCAATCTCACCCAACACAAACGGAGATGTCAACATACGGTTATCATCATCCGAAACACTTGGAAAATGCACCCCATCCAACTTCGGCCGCTTCCATCATGTCGAAGAAAATTGATTTTTGAAATACCGAGTCACTTCCTCAACAATCTCCGAGGTAGTGTCAAGCCACCGCTCCCCTACTTTCAAGAAAGAGATTGCATTTCACCTCTCTCTAGCCTTAAGGCACCCATGAAAATACTTAGAATTCGTATCTCCCTCCTTAAGCCATTTGATTCTAGATTTTTGAACCAACAAAGTCTCCTTGCTTTTAAGAAGACGCCACAAGTCACCAAAAAGTTTCTTCCTTTCCTCCACTTCCGCGGAGGACAATAAGCCTTGTTCCCCTTTCAAATCCATATCCCTAATACAAAGGATAAGATTCTTAATATTATCTTCTATCATACCAAACTCTATCTTGCTCCACTCCTTGATTGAATTCTTCAAAAGTTTCAACTTTTCCTTCAACACATATCCCATCCAACCCTCCACATTCAACGTGCCCCACTTCTCTTCCACCACCTTGGTGAAATCTTTATGTAAAAGCCAATGGTTACAAAACCGGAACGGTTTAGGTCTCGATTCAACAACACTACTTTTTAACAAAAGAGGGCAATGATCCGAGAACTCCCTTGGAAGAATACAGACAATTTGATTCCCCCAAGAGGTGGACCAATCTTCCGAAACAAGCATCCTCTCAAGCCTACTCATCGCAACCCCATTTGGATGAAACCAAGTAAAGTTCCCTCCCACCGGGGCCAAATCTTCTACAAATAATTTACCAATAAAATCATCAAACTCCCTCATTTCCCCTGAGACCGGGGAAGAGGTTTGCGAGGCAACCCCTCTCCGCTCCTCCCGACATCTAACCGCATTAAAATCACCTACCACACACCACGCCCCATTTCCAAAACCATTTTTTGATATGACAAGATTGTTCCATAATCGCCGTTTAGCATTGAGATCACATTTAGCATAAACATTGACAACGAAACAAATAGTTTTCTTCACTCCCCATTCAAGGCACACCCCAACAAACCCTTCTCCAATAAAAGTAAAAATTAAAGAAGAGTTTACCTTCCTCCATATAGAGAGAATACCACCACTCCTACCCTCCGACGGAAGATAAGCCCAATCACAATCCGAGCCTCCCCATAAATTGTGACAAAGGGAGTCCGAAATTACCTCCAATTTAGTTTCTTGTATAGCCATGAAATCAATCTTTTCCGAAAGAATTAATTGATTGATACGCCTCCTCTTAACTCTACCCCCCAATCCTCTTACATTGTGAGAACATACTATCATTGATAACCTCTTTGTTGCTCCCTCTCATCAATCTTATCACTTTCATTTTTTGCCAATTCCACTAACTTGCTTTGAATCTCTTCATCACCAACTTCAAAAGAAAAGCCCACCTCCTTTTGGATTCGCAGAAGAACCACTGCCTCTTCCTCTTGTCTGCGATCTTCATCTCCATCTGGCTGCAAGCTAGGATCAGGAATAAAACCCCCTTCATTATCGAACAAAAAATTAATCCCTGACCCAGGCAAGGTCGCCGTCCCATGTCCAGGATCCGCTTAATACTCCTCAACATCAGAAGAAGATAAAAGATTTTGGGAGTGCAAGTTGACTCCTTCTGAATGGTTAGTAGAATCCACTTCCTTCCGCCTCTTCCCTCCATTCTTCAAACACTGCTCAAATTGAAGGAACTTTGGAATTCCCATAGTCTGTGTAGTCGGACGAGGTTGCGCTTTCGGGCCCTTCTTAGTAATCCTCGAACTTTTACGAAAATCTCCTTCCAGAGGAGTATCAATGGAAGTCTCAGAGAGTTGGGATTTGCGTTCCACAAACCTTCCTCCATCTCCTGCCACGTCATCCACACCATTATCTATTACTTTCTCTGATTGCACCCCTTCATTCGTTCCGTCATCAAATTGGTCACAAGGCTTGTCAAGACACCTCTCCCCTTGGGCTACAGTATCCACGAATGGATTCCAATGAGGATAGAATTGGAGGCCCAATAGGCCCAATTTGGCAACCCGGATCCAACAAAACAAGGTCCACGTGAGGAACTTCACTTTCAACCACGTGGGGAACAACAGACACTTGTTCCTTTTCCCCCGACAAGTCACATTCTGTGTGAGCACAAGCTGAAGACTCCTCACCCTGGCCTACCTTTATACCTCGTACAGCAGGTATATCACCAACCGTCTCCCCACTAGGATCCTTGGTACTACTTTCCCCCTCTCCTGCCTCCTGGCCCTCCTCTAGAGGCTCTCCTGACACACTTTCCCTTATTACCATCCCTAGGGCGTTTTTACCCATAAGGTCAATATCTCTTATTATTTCATTTGTCTCTGCTACCTCTGAACCCTCCAGCTTAGCCTCCCCTTGCATACCTACAACCACCTCATAGGGTTCTGATCCGTCGCTATCAGTCCTGCCATCAGAGAACAAGTCCCTTTCATCTCCCTTCCACCCAAGGTGACCGGAGTTACTATTCAATCTGTCCAAACTCCGGTTACCCTCTTCAGCTTCATACCGCCTCTCATCTCCACAACTACACCTCTCCTCCACCACCCACACATCAAAAGAGACTCCCTTCACATTAAGCTGCAGCACAGTATCAAGCATCCCCCTCCTTACCGTACGCAACTTGACTCTCGCAACATCCAGTCTCCGTTTTACAACTGTTTCTTCGTCGAAATCGATGAAAACACCGAACCGGCCAGCTATCATCTTGAAGCTGCATTCATCCTAGACATGGAGAGGGATACCATAAATTTGGATCCATATTTCTCGACATTCAGACAGCATCGTTGGTTTCCAAGGGACAATCTTTAGGAAACAGAGATCCCACCATGACTTGTTGAGCTTCAGCACCTCTTCCAGATCACCCTCACAAGGACATTGAAGCAACACCATATTGCCACCCATGAAGGTTGCTATCACCTCGTGTTGTCCCTCCATGATAAGTCTATCATAAAAGGATTGGAAATCCATATTCTCCTTGAAGAACCCTACCATGCTTTTGCTGAGCATCTTCATAGTAGTGTCTTGGACGTGTAGTTCAAGTAGGACAAGGTCATTCATAGAGAGTACCTTGTTCTTTTTCCTCCCTCCACCACCATCCGTCACCATTCCATCTCTGTCCACCTGCCCTCCACCTCCCTCCTTCCGCCGAAGCAACAAAGACTTGAAAGACAGCTCCTCAGTCACCTTGAGATCATTCCCCACCAAATTATTTTTTGAAGAGTGTTGGTCCGGCTTGCTATCATCCTTCTTGTCTCCTTTACCAAACCTAGCTTTGTTAATCTTAAGCTTAAATGTTTCCCACCAAACATCTTCAAGCTTCTTACTCAACTCCTCCACATCCACCACCTCCTTGAACTTTACGAACCCAAACCTCCTCCCCCATTTATCCACCTTTTTAGGGATGAACACATCACAAACCCTCCCATATTTGGAGAAGAGTTGCCACAAATCGCCCCACCCCACATCCTCCGGAAAGTTGGTAAAGAAAAATGGGGTAGAGATTTGATCCAAACGGTTGACATAGCCTCCCTTCCTTCCTTTCCCATTTAGTCGCTCTCCCTCTCTCTCTTCTTTCTCTCTCATCACTCTTTTAATATGGATCAATAATATTGTTTATTATAAAGGTATGCTTCCTTCTTTTATGTTGCCAGAAACATTACTACATTAGTGTTTTCTGTTCTTTTTATTTGCAAACCTGAATAAAACTGTGGAGTTCATGGGTTATTAATATTATGGGTCTGTTTCGATTATTTGATCAATACTATATTGAATTGTTTTCGAGTAAACATGCAATTTAGTTCCCGAACTATCACTTTCTTACCAACTTAATCCCTAAACTATTAAAAGTAACTAAAAGGTCCCTAAACTATTTTTCATCCATCAATTTAGTCCTTACCGCTAAGTGGTCATTAGTGGTCCCTAAACTATTAAAATTCTTCAATTTAGTCCCCAAGCTATCTTAAAAAACAACAAAAAATAGTCTCTAAATTATCATAAAAAAACTACAAAATCATCCTTTAAAACTTATGTAGTAAACGATCAAATAAATTTGCATCCCCAACAACAACTAGTATCCCATTAAAATCACAAATCTGAGTCTCTTTAGTCCATTGAATTTTTAATGATAGTTTAGAGACTATTTTTTGTTGTTTTTTAAGATAGCTTGGGGACTAAATTGAAGTATTTTAATAGTTTAGGGACCATGAACGACCACTTAACGGTAGGGACTAAATTGATGGATGGAAAATAGTTTAGGAACTTTTTAATTACTTTTAATAGTTTATGGACTAAGTTGGTGAGAAAGTGATAGTTAGGGGACTAAATTAGATGTTTACTCAATTGTTTTCCGTTATGGAATAGTTATTTTGTAGCTATATGTTATTACTATATAATATACGTATAGATTGGAGTTTGTTTGACACGGTAATCTATTCTGTGGATTGATTAGTATTCATTAATCTTACTTATCTTACTTATTTCTAATATTTCTAATTATGCTCTTACTTTATTTCTAATGTTTCTAATTATGCATCATATTAAACCCTAATTTTGCTAATCAAATTGGCGGGCTAATACTTGATAACCATGAGAAGAATCATATTAATTAATTATTTAAAAAAACAGATTCGAGAAAAAAAAGATTTGTACAAAAAAAACAGCAAATTTAACTATAGCGGGCTAATCTTGCTTAAAGAATTAGCATCATGCCTATTAATTAATTATTTTAAAAAATTGTCAACAAAAAAAAAATCCCCTTTACAGATTCTTTTAAGTTTGCGGTGTAAATGACAAGAATGAGAAGAATTAGGAAATGATTAACAATATTAAAGGATTAGCATCATGCCTATTAATTAATCTCTATATATATAATTTGAGACCCTTTTTTCAAAGAATGTGTACACATGGCATTCCTACATCGATTCTCCTCTCATATTATTTTAGCACTAGTTTTGTAACCCGTGCGAGGCACGGATAATTAATTTTTTGTCTTCTGTTGCAATTTTGTTTACTACATAGTATATTAGGAAATGAATCAAAATAATTGACTGTAAAGTCGAAACTTCATTCACATAGTTAGAGTTGTCAAAACGGGCGTCCCGGTCCGAAACGGGCTGGGTCTGTTCGAGCTTCGGCGGGCCGGGCAAAAAGGCCCGAATTAAAAATGGACTACAAAATGGAGCCCGGCCCGGTATGGGCCGTCGGGCTTTCCGACCGGCCCTGTTTTTTTCCTTTATTTTTTTATTTTGTTGTCTAGCAAAAAAATTTGACAAAAATACATACATTTATATTATACATAAATATATAGGATTAATAATTCTTGGGTGCTCTATTTTTACTCATCCATTACTCACAAGTTTCTTGCGTGCCCTATTTTTACTCATCTGTTACTCACAAGTTTCTCGTGCGCCCTATTTTTACTCATCCACTACCTACGAGTTTCTCGCGCCCCCTATTTTTACTCATCCGCTACCTATAAGTTTTTCACACACCCTATTTTTACTCATTCGTTACTTAGAAGTTTCTCGCGCCCCCTATTTTTACTCATCCGCTACCTACGAGTTTTTCGCGCGCCCTATTTTTACTCATTCGCTACTTAGAAGTTTCTCGCGCGCCCTAATTCTACTCATCCACTACCTACGAATTTCTCGCGCGCCATATTTTTACTCATTCGCTACTTAGAAGTTTTCCGCGCGCCCTAATTCTACTCATCCGCTACCTACGAGTTTCTCGCGCGCCCTATTTTTATTCATCCGCTACTTAAGTAGTAAAAATGATAAATTTGATAAAAAAAAAAAAAAAACACAATCCGCTATCCGCTACTTAAGTAGCGGATTATATTTGAGAAACTCGTTGGGGGATAAAAAACTTTTATAATACAAATTAAGTTCAAATCATCCAAAACAAATTACTTATATTTATTTTTAATTTTTTATTATAATTTTGTCGAGCTTTCGAGCGGCCCGTGGCCCATTCGGGGTAGCCCATATTTTATCGGGCTTTATCAGGCCGGACTAAAAAAGGCCCGTATAAAATTTGGGCTACAATTTAAAGGCCCAAGCTCGAGAAAAATTCGTGCTATTTGGGCCGGCCCATTCGGGCTAGCCCAATTTAACAGCTCTACACATAGTTAGTAAAATGGCCTATAACACAAGTAAATATCACCCACTTTATAGTAAACTAATAACATACATTTTATAAAAACACAAGTAAATATCTTTAATTCATATTCGTTGAAATACTTCGGGACATACAACATTTACAATGGAGGGTTTTTTTTAAGTGTCATTTTGAATCATTGTACACATATCAATATACGGTTTTGATAACTAATATTTTTAATTATTAGTTATTTATTATAAAAAAAAAATTTGAAGATGTTTGTCGATACAAAATATATTACATGCTAACATTTGTTTTTATATATTAATAAAAATTATGGTCAAAATAAGTTATGTTAATAGTGTACAGTGTTCAAAAATGACGGTTTAAAAAAACGGAGGATATACCTCCACAACACAAGTACTCCTTACATGAATAAGCTTTTTTTATTTTATTTATTATTATATAATGGGCCCACACAATTGAAACTAAGGTGGCATGGCTAAATGTAATCTACAGTAGCATTTTCACCTTTCCTTTTTGTTAAGATTATTGATATTGAATGTTTTCAAATAATTTTTCACATTAATTACAATTAGCAATTTATCTATAATTAGCCTTTATTAGTTTTAGCATCTTTTCTTACCATGATGATATTCCACAAATTACGATCAATTAAATATTGAATAGTTAATGAATTTTTTATTGTCTTATTTTCATCATGTCTCTATTAACCTTATTTTGCTATAAATATAGTTTCTAATTGTAAACATTTGTCACAAAATATTGATCTTGCTTTAACGAATTTCTTTTTTTTTTTTTTTTGAAACAACGAATTTCATTTTTACTTGCTCACAAATTTCATTTTTTTCTTGCTTATTAATTCTATATAGATATAGATCTATTTTTTGTCTATTGATTCTTTGTTTTATTATTTCTTTCTTTTGAGTTTGTTTGTTTATTTGATCTTTATTCTAATTTTCAAAATTTGCAGATTAAAATCGACCAACATGACACAACGAAAAGTCTATCGTAGAGTAAGTGTTGATAGTTTAGTGTGAAAACAATTCTCAATTCTATGATGGTTTTGACAATATATTCTCATATTGAAATTTATTTTTGTTGAACCATGTATAATTGTAAAATTAATTACAATGAATTCTCATGTTAAAATTTATTCCTTCTGACCAATGTATAATTGTATGTGTATTTATTTTTGAAGATCAACTTTGATGCAACAAATTACAGTCCGACAATTTCATGTAATAAGCAACAAATTAGGTATGATGAGAAAAAAATTCAACAACACCATAGAATGGAATAGAATACATTATCACTTACACACTAAAACTTTTAAGTGATGTTCCTCTCAACACAACATTAGTACTATAAATAGTACTATCAATTAACAAATTTTCTTCATAAACATTGTTATTCCATCATCTTAATTTTGAAAGTTCCGAACCTTTTTTTTCCAATATATTTCAATGTAATTTTTTTATGTGGTATATATATATATATATATATATATATATATATATATATATATATATATATATATATATATATATTATGTTTTCACCATTTTTTGTTGTTTTTTTTTTTATTTGGCGGGAGACTAAAATGTGTTCTTAGAATTTTTTATTGGTAAATGATTTCATCAAATATTATTCGCAACTTTATTTTGAAAAGAACGTTAGTACTAATTATTTTTCCATAATATTTGCAGATATGATGGAAATGTTCATGGTGTGTAAAAGGAACACAAAAATAATGTGGTTAAAATTAAGATGGTTGCCATTAAACTATATCATGTTATGGTCATCTTGATAGTCTATTACATTTAACTTTTCATCATGATATTGATCTATATATTACTTTTATCGTTAATAAAAAATTGCCACATAATTTTAGAACAATTGTAATCTCATTTGTTTTGCTTCATTTGTTATTTTTACAGCAACTCAAGTACCAATTTTTAAACATATTGGAAGGGACTAGGGTGTAATGAATTTAGTTATAGTATTGAATAGCAAGAATAAAGTGACTGTGAAGTCAACATGTGAATGATGTCATGATTTTCATTCTTTTTTGTTGGGTTAATTTTTTCATGTCTCAATGACAATATTGTTATATTTATTGGCAAATGCTAACGAGTGCCCCCGGGGCACTCTTTAAGACCTTAAATAGTAAGATTTTTATAGAATTTTTACGGAAATGCGTAAAGTCAACGCATTGGAAATTGTAATGTTTAATTTCTATAAGTGGAATGCTTAAAGAGAGCCCCGGGGGCACTCGTTGGCAAGACCCTTAAAAAAAATTCACTCGTGTTTTTAAAATTTTATATTTTTTATACCTAAAATCATAATGAGAGACTACTCTTGGTAATTTTATTTTTTCTATCATAGTTGTCTCAATTGAAGTTTTTAAACTATATAATAATAATAATAATAATAATAATAATAATAAAAAATTTGTATGGCGCAATATAATTTTTTTAAATAACTATAGAGATTGCTTTTTTTTTTTTCTTCACGTGATACTATGGTGTGCCCCTAATTGTTGGGGATCTCCAACTATATTAGCTAATTATATGGTGATAAATTTTTTTTTGAGTTATCCAACAAAATCATCATGAGGCGCAGTCATTAATTAGCCAACAAACACTTTCCCGCCCGAGTGATTAGCTAATTAGGGTTTTACAAAATTGCACATTAGAGATACTAGAAATAATAACTATCATCAAATTATATAATGTGTAGTAAATAACAAAAAGATAAATTAAAAACGGTCACACAATAAAATGATAAAAACACTGTCATAAATGAAAATATTCAAATTCAAATCTCATATTCATGCTCAAAAACAAAAACAAGAAGTCTCATAGTACACTCATAGGATTTTTTGCGTACAATTATTTATATATCAGGAGCGCATATAGACCATGTACAAATGTTAATCCAAAGAAAACGGCTAAGTACACCAAATTATATATATCTTTTATTTATAAAAAAAAACCTTCATGCTTATTCATCGTCAATGTCACTCTGAACTCAATATTGATCATCTCTAACCCTCCGTGTTAACACAACAATATATCCACACAATTACATTTTTTTAAATATAAATCAGTGATCCAAAACAACCATATGCAAAGAAAATAAAAAGTGGAAGATTAAATTTGAGTTTGCTTATTTTTACATATCTTCTTCTTTGCGACAACAGCCACCTACAGACGGCGCTGTTAGGGACAACAACGACCTACAGAACCACAACAACATTATAAACATTGACAACCTGCAAAAAAAAATGAGGAAAAAAGAGAGAACCATGAGAATACATGTTATTGGAGAGAAATGAGGAAAAAAAAAAGAGAATTACAAAGTGAAATAAGCATATAGTAGGGAGAGAAAGAGAGACTGCATACGATGCTTATTGTTCATGAGTTGTTTTTTTTTTTTTTGACAAAAACAAAATGATATTCATTCACTCAATTGATACAATACATCAGATACAATCACATATTCAAATTCGCTAAAAATGTAAAGGATGAATCTGTGAACAAACTCACAGCATCCAAGTTAATAGCATACAACGGCAAAATGCTTACAACAAATAATATGATAAAAATAAAGTCACCAGAATATTCATGCTTTCGGATCTGCAACGTTGATGTCCAAATCATTGTCTGAATCTGTAATTGGCTGAAGTTGATCTTTCAATATGAATCAAACGAACACCGCAACAATACGGAAAATTAAATAATGCCGCACAAAACGACTTACAACACAACGCCGCACTTAGACGACGAAATCACGAAAAAAAAGACACAAAAGAAAACTTGATCTATGTGAAAAATCACTTATTTATATTGTTCATGAGTTGTTATACACTAAACTATTTCATTTATAATAGTAAGCATATAGAGTAGAACTTTCTTTCTTGACCTTTAGATGTGAATTTCAAATAATTGTTGCCTTAATCTGAATATATTAATAGGAGAGAAGAACATTGATATTTTTGGATATACACAAACTGTTATGCCATTTCCAAGCATGATAAGTGACTAAAAATTTGCTATTTTTTCTAAATAAATTTCTGTTATATCATATATTTAAAGAGATTTTTTTTTTTTTGGCTTAAAAAAAATCAGTCTTAACTGCAAACTTAAAAAATCTGTAAAGGATTTTTTTTACCAGTCTTTTTTTTAAATAACTAGTATCCAGACCCGTGCCAAGCACGGGTAAAAATGTGTTTGTAGATTTTTTTATAGATTTAGTAACTTATAAACAATACTTTTAAATAAATTTTATTTTAGATTGAAAACTTAAATTTTGATATTGTTTATGAAAAATGATTTATATATATATAACAAAAAAAATATTTACCATCTTATATAATTTAAATAATTAAAATGACAATATGTAACTAAAACTAATGAGCATGAAAAAAAATAACTGTAAAATTTAGTTTAAATAAAGATTAAAGTCAATTTATAAAAAAAACAAATATCTCACAATATTGATATTTTTTTTTCAACATATATATTAGCATAAATTAAGTTTAAAAGCTAGTTTTTTTTTTTTTTTTGCATAAATTACTAATATTTAGTATCTTGCCGCTAATATCAAATCATTAAAGTGTATTTTTTTTCACATTCACGACCAATTCATTGTGCACTAAAATAGTATGTTCATTCGTCTATTGACTCATTCTATGTCTCTATCCATCTCAATCTTCAATTTTACACGTAGTTTTTTTTATTGTTATTTGCAATTATTAAATTGAGAAAAACTTGTATTTGAATGTTATTATCGCAACTTGTATTATTATTTGTTACTAAAAAATTATATCATAATATATTGACACTATTAATCATAAACATATTCAATCCATATGGTTATGAAGTTAAGATAATATGAATAAAATATTAGAAAATGAAGTATTATATATATATATAATTAGAAAAAGATAATTTTTTTTTTAAATAAGTGAAATATTATGTGATCAATATATGTAGTTGTGCTTCTACAATTTAATTAAGATTAAAACTTATATATAGTGTCATAGGTTTTCTTACAAAAGATTCATATAGTTCATAAAAAAATTATCAAATTAAAAATGTATTATAGTTGTTATTTCTATTATTCTCCACTAAAAAAATATAAAGTTGATGAAAAATAAATTTGGCTATGGAATATATAGGAAAGGCTTTGAGGTTTTGTAAAAAGGCTTTGAGATGGATATGAATTAAAAAATAAAAATGCATATGTATCAATACATGAGTACAAATTAAATACAGCTACAATATAAATAATAAAAAAAATGATTCATGTATTAATATTTAAGCAGAAATGTAGATTCTTGTTTAATGTTAAAAAAAAAAGTCTCCCTATTAATATATGACTAAAAATATAGATTGCGTATGCCTGGGTTCTAGTTCTACCTTTGTATGGTCAGCAGTTCGTCTGAAGGAGCTGGTTCTGGATTCTGATGGGCCGAACACTTTTGCTTCAAGTTCGGGAGTTAGGGTCTAGTTGTGGCAACTTTCTGGGCTGAGTTGGTGACTGTTATGGTAGTCTGAAATCTGTGGGGTGCCTTTCTGATTTGGGATTAGGAGATAAATCTTGATTAGGTGGTATTTGTTCAAGAGTTTTTCTTTAGGTGTTTCGCATATATACGGCACCTATGTTATGTAGTCCCTTTTACCGGTCTCTGTTCGTCTTGTGCAGAGACCTGATTAATAATATATTTGCCATTTCAAAAAAAAAAAGGTCTACGTATTAATATATGGAAAAAATATAGATCCAAGTAGAAAATATAAAAAAAATCAAGTCATTCGTAATAATGCATAAGTAGAAATATATATATGTTGCTTAAAAAAAAGTAGAAATATATGTTACCATAGAAAATACAATAAAAAATATAGGCTCCCGTATTGATGTATGAGTGGAAATATAGGCCACGTAAAAATTTGAAAAAAACTATAACATATTCAGCAACAATACATACAAATCCTTAAAGCTCTTCAAAAAACCATCAACGGTACGCAAATAAGAAATAAGAAAAATGCACGATGAAAGGAAAAAATGAATTTTGAGAAGACTTTTGAACTTTGTAATGTATTTCAAAGTGTTGTGAAAATTCTGAATATCAAAAAACGATTCTCGTATTAATATTTAAGCAGAACGTAGGTTCTCGTTTAATTAAAAAAAAAATAGTTTCCCTATTAATATATGACTAAAAATATAGATTCCGTATACATTATAAGATAAATAGGTCTCCATATTTATATATGAAAAAATATATATCCAAGTAGAAAGTATAAAAAAAAAGTCATTTGTATTAATGCATAAGTAGAAATATATATGTTGCTTCAAAAACAAAAGTAGAAATATATATATATATATATATATATATATATATATGTTCCCGTAGAAAATACAATAAAAAATAGATTCCCGTATTGATGTATGAGTGAAAATATAGGCCACATAAAAAATTTGAAATAAACTATAACATGTTCAGCAACAATACATATAAATGCTTCAAAGCTCTTCAAGAAACCATCAACTATATGCAAATAAGAATAAATAAAAATGCGAGATGAAAGGGGAAAAAAAATGGATTTTGAGAAGACTTTTGAACTTTGTAATGTATTTCAAAGTGTTGTGAAATACTCTAAATATCAAAGGCAATATTTAATTTATAGCCAAGAATATCAAATAATCACATTATTTTCTCTTTATGTAAGGGTGAAACCGTGTGGAAAACAATATACTTATTCACTCATTTGAAATTAAATAAAAAAATTACTTTAAATGCTATTTGGGATTCTCTTGTGAATTTTAATTACATGTACAACATATTAAGAGAATTCAAAGTCATTGAAATATTAAGGTTAAATTTAAATATGTTTATTAAATACTATTTGAATTTATCATGCTTATGTTAGGGTGCCATGCTAGTAATATGATATTTCGTCAACTATTATATATTAATATATATGATAAGTTATTAAAAATGAAAGAGAGAGAGAGAGAGAGAGAGAGAGAGAGAGAGAGAGAGAGAGAGAGAGAGAGAGAGACTGGGAGACACGAAGAGAGAGAGAGAGAGAGAGAGAGAGAGAGAGAGAATTAAAAACTTTATTAACGTAAAATGACTAAAATAGAAAGAAAAACATTTGTGAATATATTACAAAGTCATTGAAATATAAAGGTTAAAATCAAATATATTTATTAAAGACTATTTGGATTTATCATGCTTATGTTACGGGTGTCATGCTAGTAATATGATCTTTGCTCAACTATTATATTAATATATGATAAGTTATATTAAAAATGAGAGAGAGAGAGAGAGAGAGAGAGAGAGAGAGAGAGAGAGAGAGAGAGAATGAAAAACTATATTAACGTAAAATGACTAAAATAGAAAGAAAAACATTTGTGAATATACTAAATAAAAATATGTCCAAAACCAACATCACAATCCTTAAAATAAATATGGATCTTGCTAACGAGTGCCCCCGGGGCACTCTTTAAGCATTCCACTTATAAAAACTTTTTATTCAAAAAATTAAACATTACAATTTCCAATGCGTTGACTTTACGCATTTTCGTAAAAATTCTATAAAAATCTTACTATTTAAGGTCTTAAAGAGTGCCCCGGGGCCACTCGTTAGCATTTGCCTTTTTTTTAAACATATAGATCAACATGGCTTATATATATGCTCTATTTATTTGGAGTCTATGGACTATATGATCTATGTAATACACAAGTTATGTAATACATATACTTCGGCGATTAAGAGATATAATATGCATCGATATTAATTTATATTCGTATAATATAATATAATTACTTATATATTATCAATATATCAATTATTAGTATATAATAATGCACGGACAAAAAATCTAGTTGAGTTGAATGTGTAAAATTGATAGTAGTGATTTTTAAAGTTTAATTTTTTTTTTTTTTTTGGTGCACTTAAAGTTAAAATTTTATTGAGATAAATTAAAATTGATGTACACTTGAATTTGTGTAAAATGGATTTTGATGTGGGGGTTTATCCCGTTAATTAATTCTTTAAAAATTCATTTTGACTTATAATTGAGAAGTTTATGAATAAATTTTCAGTGAGTGTATGTTTGAGTCAATATAAATTGATGTAAAAGTTTTGTAAAATTGATGTTAAACCAAAAATTCGAGAATATACATGAAACAAAAGATCATTTAAGCCTTATAATAATAGTGATTGGTGAAAACCCATATGAAAGGGAAATTAAGAGAAAGAAACATGAGAATAGACAATACGCGCGAAACATTAAACCACACGATACAGTTGAATCCAACATGATTTTTCCTTTTGCCACCCTAAGACTTACTCGCGCGCCCTACGAAATGACCAAAATACCCTTACGTGGCTTAAGTCACGGATGTAGGAAAAATGAATAATTTTGAATTTTTACATCCGTGACTTAAGTCACGGATGTTATAATTATAAGGTGTTTTAGGGCGTGTCTGTGACTTAAGCCACATACAGGGGCATTTTAGTAATTTCGTAGGATGCGCCCCAAAATTAGTAGGATGACAAAAGAAATTTTCATCCGATGTTTGTCAACGTATGAAGCCAAACGGAACTTGAAAGCAAAGTGAGAGCCCAAACACACTTTTCCCCTTAAGATAGCCAAATTTGTTTGTTAGTCCAATTATTGAAAAATTTCTCTTCCCACCCTACGTTTCATTTTCACCCCCTTGTTTCTATTTATGCTCCTACATTTTTGAAAATTCGAAAAACATTTACCAAATTTTTCTGGGTTTTTTCTAGGAAATAGAACCCAAAAAACATTATTTTTTAGTTTTCTGAAAAATAAATGATTAAAAAATTAACCATGCACCTTTAAATTTTAATAAAATAAAGATTAATTTTGAAGTTATTTAACAAACCCACTTTTTTTTTTTTGTGTCGATGGTCGTGCATATAAATATAGCCATTTGGTTATTCCTTTATTTTTATTTTTTTTTTCGGTTTTTCACCACCAGTTGAATCTGGTTCGGGGGTCAGTTCTGGCATCAAGTGGTTCCAGCCCCCTCCCGATCGAGTTTATTCCTTTATTTGGTCAAGTATTTTAAGTGTTTATTATACAATTTTCATGGGTTTGGTTTATATAAATATAGCCATATTTTGATACCTTTATTTGGTTAAGTACATTTTTAAGTTTTGACTATACAATTTTAATGGGTTTGGTTCATATAAATATAGCCATATTTTGATACCCTTATTTGGTTAAGTACATTTTTAGGTTTTGACTATACAATTTTAATGGGTTTGGTTCATATAAATATAGCCATATTTTGATACCCTTATTTGGTTAAGTACATTTTTAAGTTTTTACTATACAATTTTCATTGGTTAACGTTAGGAGAAATAACGAATAATTTCTTTTTTATTCTTGTGCAGTCTTTATATGGTATAGTTCATACTAATTATGCACGTAAACTTAGGGAACGTTTAAAGAATATGCTTAAGTTGATAGCTTCTGAAGAAATCTCTCTGGCCATTTTCCATTATTCCAGCATATAAAAAATGTTGTGTAAAATTATGAATCTCTTTTGCTTTTCTTCCACTCCAACTTCATAAATTAAAATTGATTAAAAAGAAAACTTCATAACTTAAATTTGAACTTCCGTGAAGCATGTTCCATTGCTTCCATAATAAGTACTATAGGACACACCCTTTCTTCATCAACCCTTATCCATAACATTCCTTAATTAATATCAAGTTTTGAAGATTTAATTTCTCTTTATGCTTCAATACCAACCTTTTAGGTCTACATTGTTTTTGAATTTCAAAATTTCATATTGTCAAAATTGGTATGTATCTAACCTTCTTCTTTATTTATTTTTGTCTTTATAGTGGAAATAAAAGGACATCTTTTACAACAAAATGAGATGATGCTATTGAAATTTTAGTTCCACAAAATAATTTTCTTTATTTTGTTATGTAAAACTAATTAAAATATTATTTTCTAACTTTTGATTGGTTTCTAGAAAAGAATATATTTTTTTATTGGAAAAATTAACAATATATTAATTAATTAGGAGTCTCTATATATACAAAAATGTTAGAAGTTATAAATATTTTGAGGTGCCAAAAACTAGTGCAAAGTCCATTTTGTAAGTTAGTTAGATATTTTCATAAGGAACCAATTCCAGTTTTGTGGAAAAAACCAAAAATTGGATGGACAAAATTAAATTTTGATGGGTCATGCAAAAGTATAAGTGGAAAAGCAAGCATTGGAGGAGTTGTTAGAAATCACAATGCAGATTTTTTACTTGGCTATGCTGAATCAATTGGTCAAGCCAATAGTACAATTGCTGAACTCACTGCCCTTAGGAGAGGTCTTGAATTAGTGCTTGAAAATGATTGGAAAGATATTTGGCTTGAAGGGGATACAAAATTAGTTGAAATTATTATGAAAAAGAGAAAAGTTAGATGCATGGAAGTACAAAATCATATTAGTCACATAAATTCTATTCTTCTACCTGAATTTAAGAATTGTTTTGTGAGTCATATATATAGGGAAGGAAATAGGGCAGCTGATAAATTTGCTCAAATGGGACATCAATTGGATGAGCCTAAAATTTGGAGGGATGTTCCTCCTGATGAAGTCTTAGCTATTGTTCTTGAAGATGCTCAAGGAAAAATTGTTCTTCGAAGGAAAGGATAATTTATCATATATACTAGCTATATATGTACATTATTATTTATTTATTTATTGTGTGTATAACAAATTTTATTTGGCCAATTTCTTTTTCTTTCAATTTTTTTGAAAAGGCTTTTGGGCAAGATTATGTAAATACAGATCTGTTCTTATATACATATGTATATTTTGGATGTATAAATGAAATTATTTGTTGGACATGCTACGTTTGGAGCCCTAGTTGGACCACTAAGTTAAATTCAAATGGTATATTTTGGGTTAGGTTTATAGGACATGCATAATATGGGAAAAAGATTATGTGCGCGTCAACGTAGATACGGTGTGAACCGTCCGATTTGATTGGATGATCAAGATTATTATTATTATTATTATTATTATTATTATTATTATTATTATTATTATTTTTGTAAACTAAAGTATCATTCGCGCGCAACTACAGAGACAGATGATCAGGATTATTTTAAAGTATATGTATATAATCTAAACCGATTAATATAAAATTAATGTTCAGATTAAATACTACGTTAAACTACGTGTTTTTCAACTTTAAAAAATCCAGATCCACATGCATGTACCCAAAAAAAGTTTATAGGACATGTTCATCATATGCAGTTTCAATGAAATTATTTTCAGACTGACATTATTAAACTCTTTTTTGGATTATGAATAATGTGACTTATAGTGGGAAGAGCTTATTATGCCAATAAAAAGCAATTACTATGAGAAAATTAATAATTTTAAGATGAAATACATATGTATAGTCCTTCTAGAGTCAATGATGTTCAAGTTTGTCGACATAACATATAATTTGAAATAACATTATTTTAATTTTTGAAAGAAATAAAAGACTTTGCTTAAAAAAATTACATTTACCTGTCTCAAAAAAACCACATTTATTTATAATTGATGAATTGGTCTAAATGATACGAGATTAAGCCCTCTTAAACAATTGATCGGTCTGAAATCCTTTTGTGTATGGAGAAAAGAAAAATCAGTTGAAAAAGGAGACTCACTTCATGACCCGATAGATTTTTTGAGAAAAATTAATCACTATTAAATGATGGTCAAAAACAAAATACTAAATTTATTAATAATAAATTGATCTAAGTAACAACGAATATAAACCTCTTAAATAAACAGTCAAACACTTGGTCTCCAATGTTCGTTTGTATGTGGGGAAAAAAATAGACTATATTTAAAACTAAAAATCACAAAAAGAGATTGATGTAGAAAATTGTTTTAATATTCAACAAATATATTGTGTATTCCTCTCCTTGCAAAGAATTGAGAGGATATACTAATGGGTCAACATGGAAAACCAAGATTTGAATTTAACTCAGCCTTTTCTATTGGTGAAAAGAAGAGAATGGGATAGTAGTACAAGATTCCATTACAGTACAATTGACAAGTACAGTTTTGATGTTGCAAAGGTAGTAACATCTAACAAATTGAAAAGTACAGTCCCTTAAGAAGAAAAAAAATTGGTAAGTACCCAAATTTAAAGGTAGTACAAAATCAATGGAAGTTGATGTACTGCATTGCTTTTACAAGTGATTTCATGTTTATATATATAACAGTTTTGCAAGGGAACAATAGATCTCATAATTATAATCATATATCTACATTGTGAGTTAATTTCCCCCATATTGAAGAAACATCATTGAGTGCAGCGTTGATGAAATTCTAAATAGCTGTTAAGTTGTGTCTTGCTATATGATATTTGATATCAAATATTGCATGTTTGATTTCATCGACGCTACACTCAATCATGTTTTTTCAAAATATGGCCATGACTTATCTCTACTTCTACTATCTTGTAAGTTGTAACTTGAATTTTTGCTTCTTAATTTAATAAGTTAATTGTTTAATATTGCATTTGAAATTTTGCGGATATATCTCTCTTTCGAACAACCTCGTAAATTTAAGGACAAAGAACCTAAGACATGTTTTTTGATCAATTCACTTTGGCCTTATTTTTTGAAGGAACAAAGTATCCATTGAAGTTTATTAATCACCGTATACACCTCAACTTAGTCTCTCTCAAGAAATTGCAATCGTCAACATAAATTTTCTCTTTTTCTCTATTCTCTTTTTTGGAGCAATTTATATGCATATGTAATTTTAATTTCAACATGGTTAAATGAATTATTCTTTTGATAAAAGATAAAAATTAATGTGTACTATATGAATTACATTTTTTTTTTCATTTGGTAAAATTTCTATCTTTTTCCACCAACATCATGCTGAGGGAATTGGATTAGGTTGTCACCTATGGGTGCAAACGTGAAGTCAACACTTCAATGACGTTTGATCTTAATCAAACGATTATATCAGTATTTTGCTTTTGTTTAATAAAAAATTCTATAGTGAAATTTAAATCATCCAATCGTAATTAGACATTTACAAATGCTCCAATGATTAGGGTGCAGTTTTCAACCGCACTCAAACCGAATCTCATGTTGAGAATCCTAACTTAAAACAGCCATAGTACTGCATAGTAATGTTATTTGATTAATACTATTATTGAACATCAAATTGAAAGTGTCAAAGTACAACTAGGCACCATTAGATTAACTACCACTTGGCTTAGGGGAAAAGCTATTTATTTATAAAAATGAAACTAGATACTAGCAAGAGAGTAGTAGCTGTATTAAAGTAAAATTGAAATTCAAAAAAATAAAATAAAAGTGAACAATGAAAAATAATTAATGCTTGTGTTTAAATTCATTTCAGCAGCAACAGCTAATGTGCAGAAGAATTTTACAAAGATTCTTCATTAAAAGGAACTTCAAAGATATTTAATTTCCTGATAAAGGCAAGACACATTATTTGGCAAAAGCCTTTGAAAGGTTTTAAGTGGGTTATTGTGTGAACCATTGGATTAATTTAAATGGATGAATATAATTTGTTGTTAAAATAAACTTTGACACTTGATGTCGACGAATTCTGACTCAAATTATAAAAACTTTCAAATAAACAATCCAACACTTGTACGTAACACATTTGATGAAAGTATTTCTCATAAATGTAAGACGGCCGCATGTTTGGAATTGCTGCTAGAATTTCATTCTTGTACACTAAGGAGTTCTTGTCATGAAAACTAGGAAGTTACAATTACAAAACACAGCTTTCACATTAACATGGTATTTCACCGTGATTTTGCTAAACACACCACGTAACCAAAACAAGTTTGGAACTGCGGCTGAAATTTCATTCTTGTACTACAAGGCATTGTTGTCACAAAAACTAGGAAGCTACAAAACACAGCTTCCACATTAATGTGATATTTCGTTGTGGTTTTTCTAAACGCACCGCGGAACCAAACAAGTGCAAAGTCTTGTTGGAGTCTCATTTCCAAACTTGAAAAAAAGAATAAGTAATGCAAATTTGATTACTATCAAATATCAGAATTATACTTCTTTCAAATAATTAAACATATTGTAATGTTTTTACGATGCAAAACAGATCAAGTTAATCACTAGTTTCCTTAATGAAAACATTTTTTAATATTTTTACAAAAGTATGCACCAGTCTTAGTAACCCCTGCATTCAATTTTGAGCCCCATATTCATATTCAACATAATGCTGACACAAGAGAAAAACGGGCTCATCAAACAATTGATGGTTTACCGCCATTAAAGAAATTAACTAATTTCCACCACAGTAAAAAGGAAAATAAAATTCAGCTTAATTCCCTTAGACGTTTTAACCTAAATACGGTTTTTTGTGCTTATAACAAACTTTGATAAAATTATGAATTCGAAATTATTATGAATAGTTAAGTTAAGAATACCACGAAAAACACCTAAAGATCCTAGAAAATTCACTTAAGTTTTGTCCTAAATAAATATGTATAAAAATAAAAACTGAAAATTTACTCTCTAGCATACTGTTATACATCAGTTTTGTCTATAAGATAGCACTAAAAAACATTCACTTTTCATTTGTGACACAAAACGCATACACTTTATTATGTATCTAGAATAGTAGTTACCTAAACCTAAACATGACACATTAGTACTACATCAGTCCCTGCATTGGCCATTCATCAATTTCATTTATGCATATACCTCAATTATTCAATCAAACACTCGGTGATAAGTAGTTACTACACTTAATAATTGATTTCAATAAAAAAAAATTCCTACTCCAACAATAGCAATTCTCTCCAAACAATCCCACAATGAGCAACCTGAATTTTACTAACACTATATAATAATTATACACTAGTAATTTGCAAGTTGCAGCAAAAACTTTGAATCCAAGAAAGAAAACATAAAACAACAAATGAAAGAAAAGAAGAAAAAATAGTAAGCCCAAATTCAAATCTTTTTTCAGAACAACTTTTGCACTCTATCAGATAAGTAACAAAAAGATATGGAAAAGATTTTGAAGAGTCCTAATCAATTCATGATCACATTTGTTCCTAAATTTAAGATTTCAAGACTAAACATGACTATTCAAATTCTCTATAATTTAATGAAAATAAATCATTCTAATCACACATTGACCTTTCGGCTCCGCCACTGCAAAGAATTTAAACCCGATATAAATCTTTCGTAAACTCCTACGTCGTAGAGGATTCAAATCCGATATAATCATATCATCAACATATACTACTGCGCCGTAGAGGATCCAAATCCGATATATAAATATCATAAACTAATAATCTTTTAGACCCTAAAAAAAACCCTATTCTTTTTTCTTCCTCTGAGTGCCTCTTTCACTTTACCCTGCAAAATTTTCCCCAGAAAAAACCCCAATTCTCATCAGAGGAAAAAAAAATTAAAAATTCGATTATTTTTTTTCCATGGGGAAAAAATCAACGACGGAGGAAGTCAAAGTGGAAATTCCGCCGGATAATCTCCGGTGCAGCCGCACCGACGGACGGCAATGGCGGTGCAAAAGAAGAGCGATGGAAAACGTGAAATTATGCGAGGCTCATTATCTTCAAGGTCGAATTCGGCAGAACAAAGAGAAGGTTCCAGAATCACTGAAGCTTCAAAGAAACATGAAGATGAGGAAGAGGGAAAAAAACGACGTCGTTGAAATTAGGTCAAAGAAGAAAAAGAAGAAGAAGAATGGTGATGTGCAATTGGAGTTGATAAGGATGGTGTTACAGAGAGAGGTTGATAAGAAGAAGAAGATGAAGAACAACAACGACACAAATGAACAATTTGAATTGCAGCATTACAGTGAAGGAGAATTGAGAAAAGAATTACCCAATGGGGTTATGGAAATTGCTCCTCCTTCAACATCACATGATGTTGATTTTCACTGTAATGGTAAATCAATTCTTACACCACGTTACTTCAGGTCCAAGAATGTTGATAGAAGGGTCAATTTTGATCATTTGCAGGTGGTTTTGTTTTTCCAATTTTGACTTTTTTTCTTCAATTTTGACTTTTTTTTTCCTGCAATTTTGACTTTTTTTTTGATTCAGTATCATACATTACATTTATATGTTGTTGTGTAGTAATGTTTTGTTTTTTAATGTTGTTGTGTTTGTTTGTGTTTTTTAAGGTTTTGAAGAAGGGGAAGAGGAAGAAGTGCCATTGGTGTCAGAGTAGTGATTCTTTGAATCTGATTAAGTGTTCTAATTGCCAGAATGAGTTTTTCTGCATGGATTGCATTAAACAGCGGTTGGAACTTAACTTGATATGTTAATTTACTTTAATTTTGATTATGAATTTGATTTCATGTGACATTATTATCTGTTGTGCATATATGGTTATTTTTTTGCTTCATTATTTTGCTACATTGTAGAGTGTAGACTATAGTATGTTTTGGAAAATTCTGATACTTGAATGTTTATAAAGTGTGTGCTTTGATCTGCTTTGTTTGAGATTATTCCTGTTTGTATTTGAGATTATTCATGCCTGTATTTGGGATTATGCTGAGGATCAAAATATGAAACACTTGCTGATTTATTGTTGAAACAATTTTAGGTATTTCGAAACTCAAAATGAGGTTAAGATGGCGTGTCCAGTTTGTCGAGGAACTTGCACGTGTAAAGATTGTAGGGCAAGTCAGTGTAAGGACCGTGAAAGTAAGGTCTGATATCAGTGATCGATGCTTATCATTTAGGATAGTTTTTTCTTTAGAAGGGAGAAGCACTTATTGACACTTCAATTTTATCTTATGTTGTTTCAGGATTATTTGTCTGGTACAAGCAGAGTTGATGGGATATTGCATTTTCATTATTTGGTCTGTTTGCTCCTTCCTGTTCTGAAACAAATAAGCGAAGACCAGCATACAGAACTAGAAACAGAAGCAAAAAATACAGGTAGCAACTATCATTCTTCTGATTTCGCGGTTTGTGAATAGATTGTTGTTTATTAGATACAATTATCTTAGATGTGTTTATGTATGGCAGGAAAAAAAATTTCTGATATTCTCATCAAGCAGGTCGAATTTGGCTGCAATGAGAAAAATTGCTGGTAAATTTTTTTCCTGCTACTGTTATGAAATTTCAATTTATTTTCTAGTTCTGCTTGCTAACAAAAGATTTATTTATGAATACTTGTCTCAGCAACTATTGCAAAACACCCATTCTGAATCTTCACAGAAGCTGCTTTAGTTGTTCCTACAGCCTTTGCTTAAGATGTTGTCAGACATTAAGTCAAGGAAGCCCCTTTGAGCATATAAATTCTTCAATGTCCAACTTACATGAAAAAATGGATGATTGCATTGCTGACGAAAGTTGCCTTTCGGATGATAAGACCATTTCTAGCGACAATGTAACTGATACTTCAATGTTACCGGATTGGACTGGTTGTATTGGTACCTCTGACAGTGTATCGTGCCCTCCAACAGAGCTAGGTGGTTGCGGTAATAGCCACCTTGACTTGAGATGTGTTTTTCCCTTCAGCTGGATAGAAGAATTGGAAGCTAAGGCGGAAGAAATAGTTTGCAGCTATGACGTTCCTGAAATGTTGGATAAAAATTCAAGTTGCTCACTTTGTATTGACAAAGATCATAAAACTAACAGATATAAGCAATCGAAAGAAGCTGCTCGAAGAGAAGACTCTGATGACAATTGCTTATTTTATCCTACAGTTTTCGACATCAGTTGTGATCATTTCGAACACTTTCAGAAACACTGGGGAAAAGGTCATCCTGTACTAGTGCGAGATGTGCTCCGAAGTACAAAAAGCCTCACTTGGGATCCTCTGGCCATGTTCTGTGCTTATCTCGAGAGGAGCATTACCAGATATGAGAATAATAAGGACTTACTTGAAGCTTGTTTGGATTGGTGGGAGGTCAGTATAAATTAATTGTGTATGTTAAATTGATACTTATCTAAGTTAGAAAACTATTAATTCCAATTAATGCATTTAATAAAATATTATACTACATTATGATGTCCATAGTTATTGATAACTGGAGTGCATTGGTGCATATAGATTGACATTGTCTGTTCAATTATGTTATTCGTGTTCTGAAAAATAATGAAGCTGTCCTTGAACCAAAAGACCATTGCTAAAAGTATATTGTTTTGGAACCCTTACTCTGGCAGGTGGAAATTAACATTAGACAGGATTTTACTGGGTCTCTTAAATGTCAACCTCGGAAAAATGATTGGCATGAGATGCTGAAACTAAATGGATGGATATCTTCCCAACTATTCAAAGAACAGTTTCCTGCTCATTTTGCTGAAGTAATTGGTGCTCTTCCAATTCAAGAATACATGAATCCCAGATATGGTCTTCTGAATTTAGCTGCATATATGAAAGATGGAAGTGCAAAACACGACAAAGGTCCATATGTCTATATTTCTCATGGCTGCGCTGACAACGAAGCTTATTCCGTGCTAAATCTCTCTTATGAACCATATGATGTGGTATGTTCCTTTCTATGTTGCATTTGATTTCTTAAATACATCTGAAGCTTTTAGTATATTTTGTTGAAACTTGGAATGGAGAAGTGATTTCAAATATCACAGAGTATGCTTCTTCTGAGAATTTATGCATGTATCCTGTTAATGTCATGAATCATGATAACTTGGTATCTCATCTTTTGGAGTAAAAAGCATCCTCTTGGAATGCTTCTCACTTGGGATGACCGTATGTCCCTTGTGTACCATGAAAACCTTGTTTCTTGTATATTTTCTTGGTGGGGTCTGAGTGAAAACATGAGATGTTTATATTCTTATCATTGTTCAAATTTTACAATTGTATTTGGTTTTAATAGCCTTGGGGTTCATAGTGAAAAGACTAACCAACCGTGTCAACAAATGATGTGCAATAAACATTTTCCTAAACTTCATGTCAAATAGCAATGTTGTATCCATTGCACTTGGTGAAATAATTTTATGCAGATAACAAATGTCATTTACTATGTCGAATTTGAAATTCCAGGTTAATATTATGGCACATACCTCAGATGCTCCTCTCTCTACGGAACATCTTAATAAGATAACCAAGTTATTGAAAAAGCACAGAAATTTGTGCCAAACGGGGTCGCCAAAGATTACTACCGAGCATGCAGAAGACATGGAACTAAAGGAACCAGAGAGTGACTTTTACAGGAGAGTCAATAGAACGTCTTACATCTCTACTGAAGTCAAAACAATAGCTAGTCAGAGTTTAGATAACAATACTTCCAGTCAATGCCGTTCTGGTTCTGATACTGAAAAGGCGCAAAGCTTCTTGCCTTTCCAGAAGACAGTTCGGGGCGCTGACATGTATTCTGTTGCTCAGTGGGATGTCTTCCGAAGACAGGATGTACCGAAGCTTCTAGAATACCTCAAAAGGCATGCCAATGAATTTTCTTATACCAATGAATATGGCAGTGAGAAGGCAAGTTACAAAAAAGATAATTCCCTTAGCGCGATCTTGTTGAATTGATAATGATTGACTTTATATATCTTATGCAGATGGTTCACCCAATTCTAGATCAGAGAATCTTTCTGGACACTACTCACAAAATGAGACTGAAGGAGGAATTCGGTAAGTATATCCATAAAATCTTAACTCATGTGCTTGTATCGTCTATCATATTCCTATAATATAAATACATTGAATCACCTTTATTGTTTCCAGATATTGAACCATGGACATTTGAGCAACATGTTGGAGAAGCTGTCATCATTCCTGCTGGATGTCCATACCAGATTAGGAATTCTAAGGTTTCTACTAACTATATTATTAAACATTTTCTCGTCTGATCTTGTCTCCTTTAGGATTAAAAATTTCAACTGTTCCTGAATGGATATATACATTCTTTCTAAACGCGATTATACACTTTGAAATTAGACAGCAAAATATTGCTATCTTAATTTTGATTTAGGTAGCACTTCACTTTGTAGTAAATTGAATGCATATATGACAAGTATCTGATTCTTGATCTGCAGTGTTGTGTTCATGTGGTATTGGAATTTATGTCTCCTGAAAGTGTTGCCGAGTGTATCCAATTGACTGATGAGATCCATCCGCTTCCAGAAGATCATAAAGCACAAGTAGATAAACTAGAGGTAAACTACATAATAATGTTATTATTTTTCAATTTCTGCCTTCTTCTTACAGATGCAGTCATGAATTGACAAGACTTTGTTTCTTCTTCTTGTGTTAACAAAAACAGGTGAAGAAAATGGCTCTTCATAGCGTGGAGACGGCAATAAAAGAAATACGCGAGCTCACTTCCAATCCAAAACATTATTGAACTTGCTAAAGTATATTCTTATATACCTCCGGACCATGTATTCTATTTTTGTTTTATAGATTTATTATCAATACTCATTAAGATCTAGCCAAGTACTTCAATTGATTTTTTTTACTGTTGGTACTTCAATTCATTACTCAGATTATATTACTTTTTTAGTTATTTTTCTGGTGACATTTATGTAATCTAAAATAATAATTCTGTGGTATATGATATTTCTCCGACTGTTCAATTTTGAAGTGAATCAGTTCAGTTGCTCTGTGTATATGATATTTCTCCGACTGTTCAATCTTGAAGCAAATCAGTTCAGTTGCTCTGTGTGTTTGAAATCCGAATGCAGCTAGTACAAGTTCCTTAAGTAGATTTTAAGTTATCAATTTGCTCTTACTCGTATGTTGTATCAGCTCTTTGAGTTAGAGCTGAAATGATGTGTAATGGTAATGCTACTATAATAATAATCTGCATTCTGCAGCATTGATTGTGCACATTATCTATAGTCAAGGAGTTCATAAGAACATGCAATTTCGTTGTAAAATCTCGATCAATTATAATCTAACAGGGCTTAGCATCTGTGAAGCATTAGAAATACAACAACCAGTATCTATGATGTTCAATAACATTTTGAAATGCTATTATTATCAGTACAACTGATATTGCTTTGATGCTATATTGGCTGAGTTGTATAGTATTTTTCATAATCTATCAAGCTTGGTTGGCATTTTTTTATGACTTGGTTGGCATATTTAATTTGATGTAAATACTTTCACCTCCACTGATAAATATAATTATAATAAGCTATTTTTATTCCAAAAAGAAAAAAGTATAATAATAAGCTATTTAAATGCATTCAACTGAGACAAGACACTGAACATTGTTACAGTTCAAATCAGTACCATATTTACTTTAATTTCCAGCATGGTCGATGTGTTAACCTTGTTATCATACATTGGCACATTGCAAATAACAGGATCAGAAGTCCTTTCTTGGTTCATCCTGCAGCTACAACTGCAAAATAGGGTAATGTGGGAGAGAAGTAATAACAGATTTATTCTTTCTACTTTCGTTTTGGTCGTAAACTGTGATTCTCACAAAATTACTGTTGAAAATTAAACAAAAAATACAGGGGGTGGATTTTTCAAAGAATAAAATTTTAATAAAACAAACAAACAGCAATCTTGAGAGATCCCTTAGGACATGAGATGTTTTGGGGGTTATGTTGTCAAAATTGTTTCTCAAGAGCCTCAACAAAGAAAAAAACCCCTCTAGTCAAGGGGCCATGAGTCCATCAATTGTGTAAGAAAGATCCTTTGCCCAATCAGCTCTAAGCAGCAAAGTCTGTAGCGTCTGCATCACATCGTACCCAGGATCAAGCTTTCGCTGCCAACCCTACAAATTATAAAATCACAAATATTAGGTAATGCCAGTAGTAAACTCTTGTAACTTGCAAGTTTTGGTCACGTGATATTAGAGAACAATACATGGTAAAAAGAAAAATAATTACCTCAAGAACCAAGGTCGTCACCATGACAGTACAAACATTACCATCAATATTAACTCTATGACGCCTGACTTTCTCAAGTAATTGCTCCATGCAATCTGCAGGATGAACCAGGTCACCTTCTGGGGTGCCCCAAAAAGTAAATGCCTCTTCCACTTCCTGTTAGAAAACAAAGGAAATACTGAATTAGCATAAATTTATATTTGATTTGAGTTCACAAGTACATGCAAATTTGTCGTAAAATAAAATGATATTTGACATTCAGTTTCAAGAAGCTATGCCCTTTGGTCCATATATGATTCAATTCATCATGTGAATGCATGTTTGCTGAAGGAAATTGAACATTACTTGATTGAATAACAAATCATTTTATAAGCAAAATGACGTGCAAAAACATCACAATAATAGCTGCAATCACAACCACGTTAGCACCCCCAGCCAAATACTCTTCTAACCAGATTCATTCTCTTATATTTGATTTAGTTTACCGGTGATCTAAAGATTATTTATGCATACAATATATGCTGGTTTTTATGCTTATGTGTGAGCATGTATATATGTATAACCGCATTTTGGCCTTCCGTAGGATCTTCCGAGCAGTGTTACGATATTTCTTTGCCCTTCTGATCGTACTTAACATATCGTGTCTGACTACATTGGCAAAAACCAAACCCATGCAGATGCACAGTAAATCAATTAAATCTAAAATCAAGAAGATCAACCCAATTACAATAAAAATCTTCACTTATGAATATAGAAACCAGATCCCACAAAACCATGTGAAGTAACAGATTTAAATACAGTAATGTGAGCCTACAGGGGAAAAAATTGATAAAGTTGGAAAAACACAATTACCTCAATGAAAGCCTGTGGATTAGGGCAATTTTGTTTCTTTGATAAACTGAGTGCGCATTCTGCAGCAGTGCGACCATCCCGGCGGGCAACAGATTTAAAAAATTCAAGTAAATTTACCCTATCACTACCAGAGAGTTCAGCAGTCATGCCTACATCTAGGAAAATTACATGAGGCTTTGATTTGAAAAGCCGTTTGCTAGACTTGCCCCGAACAAGGATATTTCCAGGATGCATATCTGCATGAATGAAGTTGTCCACCTGGAAGAAGACTACATGGTTAAACTAGAACTTTATGATGTTCCAGATTTAAAATTACTACAAGAACAATGCGGCTTTTACTTCGTACTAAAGATTAGAATGTATATGATGATTAAAATAGATCAAACATGTGCAGTAAAAAGAACCTTCGGATAAAAGAATTTCATTGTATATAAAAAAGATACATAACCGAATAGATTTAAGTGATGAATAATGGTGATCACAACAACCAATAACAGCTAATTAGAAAAGGTAGCACTCCTCAAAAGCCAAACACAAACAGCTAAGAAGACCAGTTTAGTTTACCCCATAACAAACAACGCTTCTAGAAAGGGTTGATAATGATAACTGTAGATAAACAAAAAGGTTTTGGAATAAGCATCGTATTCGTAACAGATAGCGGATATATGGGAGAATCCGCATCATCAATATTTTTTCATTACCAGTTGCAACTTAAATTTCACTCTCTAAAATCCAGCTGAATCCATATCCTTAAAAAAGAAAGCTAAATATCACTTATATATTATAAAACCAATTTTTCAGTATAACCATTCATACTATATAGTCTTTGTTAATGATCAGGCCCAATGTTTATAGATCTTCCTATACCCTAAATTTTCAGTTGCACAAAGACCTTTCTAAATCCAAGTAAAGAGTAACAGCCAGAGTCTGCTTAGAAAAGGGTCTTTATTGCAATATTTCGTGACAAAGAAAAGGGAAATTAGAAAACTCAAAGTAATAAACTTTGTTTTGCCAAACTATGATTCATACTTGCTTATTAGATAAACAACTTATCCTAATATATCTAACACCGACCCTGATCATGAAGATCTAAGTGCGGTATTCTTTATTTCCCAAAAATTGATTCGTTGATCCATGCTAGTTAAACAATCTAGGATTGCACTTGTCATTTTTTCAAATGGGCCAAAATCTCTAATATGCTGTCTAATTGCTCAAGTTTAATAGTATAATGACAATGCAAGACTGTCCATTATAACACTTCGCCTTTTGTGGTGAATAATAAATCAACAATGCCCAAAATGACAATATAGCAATGGCATCAAAATTTATAAATGGAAGAAATTTTACCAGAAGCATCTTCAAAAGTGCATGAGTCCCGATGTGAGCAAGAGCAGATTTAAAATGTTCGTGTCCTTGAAAATCATCAACATAATGTGAGACGCTTTCTCCCTTTTCATATGTTTCTACCAAAACAGCAGGGTGCACAAGTGGATAGACAGGCTTAGGGAAAGAAACATCCTTCCAACTGCGGAAATTATAAATGAAGCGGTTCAAATGGGCAGCTTCCCTAGCAAGGTCAACTTGGGACATCATGAAAACTGCAAACTGTTGTACACTCTCATCTAATCTTAACCACTTAAGAGCAGGAATGAACATCGAAATTTTTGCCGCTGTATTGATGATAGCAAAATCCCTTCTGATTGATTCTCCCACACCAGGATGTCTAACCTTTACGGCAACCACCATCGGGTTTCCTTGCTTACCAGGATAACGATATTTTAATGTAGCACGGTGCACTTGGGCGATACTTCCAGATGCAACAGGAACCTCTTCAAAATTGACAAAAATTTCAGAAATTTTTCGGTTAAATGCTTTTTCTATAGTTTTCTTTGTGTAGCTGAAACTATGCTCAGGAGCTTTACTATGAAGTTCAGAAAGCTGAGTGCATAGATCTCGAGGAAAAAGATCAGGCCGCGTAGCTGCCCACTGACCCCATTTTATGAAAGCAGGACCTGCTTTTTCTAGTGTTCGATGAACGACACGGAGCCACAGTTTCCTAAAATTTGGTCCAAAATAATCTGCAAATGGTCCCATCACAATGCTCGGAGAGAACAAAATTGCTAAATATAGAGCCCTCACTAATAAGATAAGACCTTCAACTATCATGAACGTAAATGTAAACATGTAATTATACCCATCTCGTGCACGCATATACAATCCTTCCTGTGATGGGTAACGTTCTGTATCTCCCCATCTTCGCTGGGACAATGCAAGCTCTCCACATGTAAATGCAAAAATACCAGGTACCAGCAAATAAGAGCGAGTCAAAGCCAAGCTCACCGCCTGAGCAATCATATTTATGGTGGGAGAAAATGTACTAGCGCCACTGGAACAATACTTTTTGTACAGCCTTTTCCAAGCAACATGAGAATTAAGTGTGACTTCATTACTTGCTGAGCTTACAGAAAAGTTTCTAAAAGAACAGCATTTGTTAAAGCTTTCCCTTGTCGCAAGCCGCAATAATGAACTACGTGCTTCACTGTGAAACATATATTGCATGTAGAACTGAGAATGGTGGGCATTTGGTCCAACCGGGACAATTGGCCCATTTCTACTCACCTCCACGTACCTGCCTCTATTTATTCTATGAACAGATTGGGCAGCTTTCTTTATCCTTCTAAGCATCAAAAATCTGCAAAGGATAATTATGTCAACGACAAGAATGTTTTAATAACATAATTCAGCAATATTTTCAATAATTTAAACCTTAAATATGGTAAACAAAACATTTCTATGGAAAGAGCATTTGAGAGAGCATATTTAAAGCTTATTTGTGTTTATCTTATGACATAAACACTTGTGTAAGCGTTTAAAAAAGCTTATGGAAAGAGCTTACAACATCTACATAAGTTTTTTCAATTTATTTAAATAATCTCCACAATATAACTTACAAAAAAAGCTAGTATCAACTTCTATGGAAACAATTTAACCATCTTTTTTATATCAGCACTATAGGATAAGCACTTATTCAATAAGCGCTTAAATGCATAACTTAGCTAATTATCCAAACACACCCTAAATAGTAGATGAGTATACTAAATAACCAATCCTCCAAAAGGCATTTAAAAAGTAAAGTTCTGAAATAAAGGGGTTGCAAACTAAGTTAACGACACAGTACAAATGCCCCAACTACATGTTCCTCATTTCTTGGAATCTCCATAACCCATTTGTGTGGGAACTTAATGAGGTTAAAAATTTCAGCTACAAGATAAAGAATGTTGTTTTTATAACACTTTCTGTTGTAGAATATGTCAGATCTCTATCTCTTCAATGTAAAGAATGTATCCAATTAAAAACATTACACACAAAAATCACCAATTAAAACTTAGAACTTTTTCTTGGTACCATAGAATTGAAAGAGAACAAAAAAAAAAACGAAAATTTAACTCAAGATTCATTTTTTTCCCACAAATCAAACTATAAAACACAACCCCAGAAAGAAAAAACTAATTTTTTTTTTTTCATTGATCAAATAAACGAAGCAACCCATATCCAAAAATTGAAAAAAGAATGATAATTATTACCGAAAACGGGAAAGAAAAAGGAAAACAAAATAGAGAAGGAAGAGAGAGAGGGCGAGGAAACCTTGGAAGGAAGACAACATGCTAGTTTGGTGAAGAAAAATGGAAGAAGCGATGAAGCAGCTGAACCTCAGTTTTGTGCGATTGTCAAGAAAACACGTTGTGTTGTGTTCTAGAGGCGGTCATACATTATTACAAGAAGAAACCCTAAGGCCCAAGAAATTCAATTTTTTCATAAAATATCACATTTTTTTATTATAGAAAATAAAATAAAATAAAACTATGGTCAAATAAATAATGCCTACTAGTTTTATCAAAAAATTAAATAAAAATAATTCGTACTAGTATAAAGTCGTATGGATATGTATCAGTTGCTTCAAAAAATATATATTCAAAAAAATATACCATTTCTTTATTAATTAAAATTAAAATAATGAATCACAATCTCGTGAGTTTGACTCAATTAATAGTGACATCTTATTTTCTATAGAGTAGAGTTCGAATCCCGACAATAAATTTTTTTTTTTTTGTGTAAACCGGGTATCCTATGCGCGCAACTGCAGAAACTAATTCCTCGAGCCTTGTGGGACCCAAATGGGTGGCAAACTCTCCCTAAGAGTTTTAACACTGCTGCATACCCAAGCCAGGGATCGAACCCAGGACCTTGATTAAACTAGAAAAGACTCGCGCCATCTCATCTAAGTGCTCTTGGGTCCGACAATAAATATTTTTTTTAACAAGCATTCCGACAATAAACGTATTCACCTAAGAGTGAAGTTCTAACTATTAAATCACCTTACAAAAATAAAATAAAAAATTACAATTAATAGGGACAGGGTTTTTTTTTTTTTTTACTCCGACAACCTAACCACATCTCCATAAAGTGTGATTTTAATTAAGTCTCATCCACATGCCATAAAAAATATCTTTCTAAATCTTCTTGACAATCCATCTAGGAATCGAGTATTCGTTGTGGCTAATGCTACGATGGACCACCTTCACAAGTGGTCCACCGTGGACAAGTGATCTAACCGAATACAAATTTTATAAATTTTATTGATAGATTGAACGTTTATATCATATAGAGCATCCATAAAAAATTTTAAAAAAAATTGAAAATCATTTGATATTTTATTGGGATTTATTAAGATTTACAGTATTTAATAAACCGTTAATCTTGATGGATCTCAATAACATATCAAATAATTTTCAATTTTTCTAAATTCTTCAAAGCCCCTTCAAACTTAGGCATTTCTAAGATCTCTTTGTATCTAAATATTATCGTTCATCTCTAGGGTTGAGTAGCATCCCACTCTCTAGGGTTTAAGTATTATTCACAATCTCTCCTACTCAATCCACTTTCATCACTCACAGCTTGAACTTTACTCGCATTTTAGCTCAACAATTTCTTTATTTTTTTTTTATTTTATATATAATTTCAATAATTAAACATCCATCATCTTTCTTAATACTCTTTAAAGTAATTGAAAAATTCATAGCCGATGAACCTAGTTCCTTTTTGACGTTAACGCTCAAAGAAAGAAAAGAAAATTACGAGTAATATTTACAATAAGTGTGTAATGGTCTATAACCAACCTATACTCTTTCTTATTTCATATTACTTCGTTTATTTTATTTTTTGACTTTTATCATCCGTTTAATTTGGTTTGAGTGTCAATTCTGACTTCAAGTGGTTACAACCCTTCTTTTATTCTTATTTTTATAGGAACTATATTACTTTTTGATATCTAATGATATAATAATATATATTACAAAACCATGTGTAAGATAATATAATATTTTTATAATGAGAATAAGAGAATATATTATTAAAATCATATTAGAAAGCAAGTTAAATAATACAAAAGAAATTTAATAACATACATGCATGCACTATTTAACAATTATTTAATAATATCATAAAAAAATAAATATTTATTTAATCATACTATTCTTTATAATATCATCAAGATATAACACAAACGTACTATTATAGGTTTTTTACAAAACAATATAATATCATAGTTATACATTATATATTACTGAATTCTCTTCAAATAATTGCTCTTGTAAAATATTTTCTATGTGTTAAATAATATTATTTGTGAACGTTATTTATCACGTATACAAACTCATAAGCTTTTCCTTATTTTGTTTTAGAAAAATCATTATTTCTAAACAAATCATTGATTCTTTTATAAAATTCATTAAAAAAAATTAGTCAAATTTTAATATAGTTTTGAATATTTGTTTATTCTAATTATAAAGTGTCTTATTAATTTATTAAAAAATTGTGATCAAGAAACTTTCAATAAAAAAATTATTCAAAAAATCAACAAACAATTATTAGTTTTTTTTTTTTACACAACTATTATTAGTTTAAAGATAGCTTTTAAGTGAAAAAATATATAAAACTGCCAAATAAATTTAATTTTTTTTTTAAATGTCTTATATATTGCCTTAATTATAAAATAGTTTTAAACATTAAAAAAAAATTGGGTGAAACGCAACATTAATGCTACGAGTAATCAAGCCACTAATACTACTACCACGTATAATTACATTCAATGTGTGTAACTACCTATTTAGGCATGACAATAGAACCCGTACCCACGGGGTATCCATCTGAACCAGCTCCAAGTTTGACGGGGAAAATTCATTTTGACTGGATATGAATTTGAGTTTGGGTTTTCTTCGATTTCAAAACATATGGACGGATAGAGTAATGAGGACATTGGCACCCAACCCACACCTATTTCCGAACCCACCCCATTTACTCCCTCCGGCCTTAATTATAAGCAAATTTTCACTTTTTAGATTCATTGAATATCTAATGTATTTAGCCTTATTTATTGACTAGATACATTAGATATTCAATGAATCTAGAAAGTGAAAATTTGCTTATAATTAAGGCCGGAGGGAGTATATAAAATTATTTTATTACCTCTATTTACTTAGAAAGTTCCAACTCCCAAATCATAATTGTCTTGCTTTATACTTATTATGTTGATTGCTTAAACTTTTCCACTTCCCATTAGTGTTTTTTTCAATTCCAACAATTTCACTTTTCAAAAACCAGTAATGATTTCTCTGACCGCTTACGAATCTATTGAGATTCGCAGAATTCTTTTTTGGGTCTCAGTTGGTTTCCAAATCTGCTGGGATTTGTAGGTTTCTTCGTATTTGGTTGGCCTTTTATGCGTTTATGTTGACTGTTTGGAGGCGGACTGCAAGCTGGGACTTACATGCCTATGCTTTCATTCTACCGTTTCCCATTAATTTTGGCACGCAAAGCTGTTTTTTGGACTCCGATGGGCCGTTCACTTTTGATTCGAGATCGGAAGTTAGAGTCTAGCGATATCTTCATGGGTCGGTTTGATGGTATTTTGTGGTCTGGAGGCGGAGGAGGGTTCTTCTAAGAATGGGATTAGAATGGAACCTCTTTTAGGTTTTGTCTGTTTTTGGTTTTCATTGGTGATTCGCTTATATACGGCACCTCTGTTTTGTAGTTTCGTCTTTCTCGACTTCTGCTCATCTTGTGCAGAAATCAGTTATATTAATAATAATACTTTTGCCGTTCAAAAAAAAAGTAATAAATTCTTCTCTCTCACTTCCATTCCAACCGTCTCAACTGTCCAGTTCTCCTATATTTCGTCTGTGTTTAGCAAGGACAAAAAGCTAGCTTATAGCTTATGTCTTATAGTTTATAAGCTAAAAGATTTCTTTGGTAACAATCTTTTTAGAAAGAGCTTATAGCTTATTTTACTCACTTATAGCTTATTTTGCATAGTTTATTTCGCATAAGCTATTTTAAGTAGCTTATGAACTTATAACTTTTCATTTTTTCTTCCAAATTTACCCTTATAATGTTATCTTTAATTCATTTTTATCTTTTAAAATTTATTACAATTTAAAAAGTAAATATGTTTTGTATCTAACTTTTTTTACGCTTGTCCTATCATTCTTTTATTCTTGCTATATTGTACCTGTTTTTAATCATTATGTCTATTTCTAACAATATATAACGTTGATATATCCTATATATATTTAAAAGTTGTATCTATTCATATTGTCACTTTTTTTTATCAAGTCTTGCTATATTGTTGCTGTTTTTTTTTAATTCTTTTATATATATATATATATATATATATATATATATATATATATATATATATATATATATATATATATATATATATATTATTAGTCAATAAAAATTGTATCTATTTATATTGTCACCTTTTTTAGTAGTTTTGATTTTTGTATTTGGTATGAAAACCTAAAAATTGTTATGTTTAATTATTTTATAATGTTATGTTTATTTTTTTTTTCATAAAGTATAATGATTGAAAAGAAAATAAATTTAAAATAAAATTTTAAAGAATAAAATTTAATAATATATAAAATTAATAAGGAAAATGCTAAACTGTCTCTCTAAAGCATTGGTTAAGCATATTAGAATTTTCGTCTCAAAATGCGCGCATTCAATGTCTTTTTTGACAAAAGCAAACTTAATTCATTATTAATGATAATAGGTTCAATACAAGAGGGACAAGAATTAAGAATTTGGGGACTAGCAATAAAACGAGACGCTTGAGCTAAGTCATGAGCAACTCGATTAGCTTGTCGTCTTACATAACTGATTGTACAGTTTTCATGTAAATTAACTATACTACGACACCGATCAATGATAGCTCCAAACTCGGTATAATTATTCTGCTTGGAATGAAACTGTTTGATAAAAGTTGTCTTTTTAATATTAATTTTATTTTTTATTTTCCTTTTTGACATGCTTAATATATAAATAACTAAATTTGAAATATTGATAAGTGCAAAAAAGTAGTAAAATCATATAGTAAATTAAGGCACTTATTAACTTGTTTTGTAAGATATCCTTTTGAAAAACCCCAAAATCATGTAAATAGTTGTTTTTTATTTTATTTTGTTTAGTATATCTTAATCTTAACCCTTTTGACAGGTTTTTGTGCTAAAAATTGAAGAAAAGCCAAAGAAACAAAATCTGCAAACTGAAGCTTGGTAGCTGAGCGACCAGTGGTAGCTGAGCGACCAAATTGAGGAAAATCTTGGAAAACAAGCAAAGAATTCTACACGTGTCAAGTAACTCCTTCACCAAGACAAACTGGTAGTTGGGCGACCAGATGGTAGCTGAGCGACCAAATTGAAGGAAGTCTTGGGCATCAAGTATGAAATTTTACACGTTTCAAACAACCTCTTCACCAAGACAAGCTGGTAGCTGAGCGACCAGTTGGTAGCTGAGCGACCAGCTGCTTTTCACGCCTATAAATAGCCTTCAAGAGGAGACCATTAGATACAATTTCCAGAGAGAAAAACTTAGAGAAATCTGAGAGCCTTGAGGTGCATTGCCTAGGAGATTGAAGGTGGATTCACACATCTTTTAGACATCAAGGGTGATGTTCATTCACTTCTATTTTCATCATCTTTGTTAGCTCACCATGTGTAACTAAATCTATTGTTGTTAGGATTAGATGTAGCTTGTTTATGAATATTTACAACTCTTAATCATGTTATGATATGTTCTAATTCATTCATCATTATTGGTTTTATCTTTGATCTTCATGTTTAGCTTTTGATTTAAATTTATAGACATATAATGTTTGAATCAAGAATTTAAAGATAATCACCTATTAAACCCTAATTTCTAGACATAGATTTAGGATTAATATTCACTTTTTGTATTGGGATTTAATGCTTTTGTGTTGTTTGAATTATCCGAGACATCGGAGTTTGAATAATGTAATTAGTCGTTATATTGATTAATTGTTGAGACATCGAGGGTTAATAAATATAACATGATTCTCGTCGTTATCTGGACACAGAAACATACGTGAGCAATACGTGATAATATTGATGAATGGTTAAAATATATCTAACTGATTTAGAAACGTAGATACGAGTAAATGAGTAAAGTCTAATCCCGACAAACTTTTCTCTTTGAATTCTAAACCATTTCTTTACCATCACTATATTTTCTTACTTTTACATAAACAAACATCTTTAATCACTTTACTTAAAATTATATTAATTGTTGAACGGCATTGATATCGCACCAGTCTCTGTGGAGACGATAAAAATTTAAATACTTACTTTTGTACTTCAACAAATATTAATTGGATAATGATTTTTTTACTATAAATTAAGAAGCCCTTTTATGTCATTTTATGTTTATCAGTCAGTTGAATCGTTAATTTTATCAAACACTTCAATTAGCTTATCAGTCATCCGTTATCAGCCATCAACTATAAACTATAAGCCATCAACCGCTATTTTTACCAAGCCTTCAATGTTTCAACTTCTTATATTCAAATTGATGCATTTAAAAACCCACCTCATTCACAGTACAAACTTCATCTGCGAGCACCGTCAAGTTAACAAACGATTGAAATTTGCTCCATCTCCTTAAACTGCAAGTTCACAGCGCATTCTTCAACAATGATGTAGAATATTATTGGATATGTGGTTGTTTTGATTGTAGTTTGGAATATTGGTACTATTTTATTTGGTTTAGATTATTTTGATATTGAGTTTGATAATTTGGAAAATCGTTTGTATGCTTAATGCATTGATATTTTAGTTTGTACTTTATTATTTTAAATGTTTGTCAAAGTGGCAGATTTTGAGTTCAGGTTATAGATTTGGGGAAAAAGTTGTTTTTTTTTTTTTAATAAAAAAATGAATATACTGGGAGATCCAAATCCATTTGAGATGGGGTTGGGGTTCAATTATTAATTCCCGACGAAGGACGGAGATTTATAAAAAATTCAGGTTTGAATTTAGAGAAGGTAAAAATCGTCTCCGATCCGACCCATTGTCACGTCTAAACTTATTTTACACATTAACACACCATTGTTTGTAAATTTTTTGTTAGTTTTTTTTTTTTGGGAGGGGGGTTATAGAAAAAGTGTGATAAATATTATCTAAAAATTTACACAAAAGCCTTAATTTAAATAGGATCCAGATTCTGTGCATTCATTTTTCCATGCAGTTGTGCAGTCAGTCTATTTATAACCGTCTGATCAAGATCGGACGGCTATGATTTAAAATCTGCATTTATAAATGTATTTATTTAAACCGTCCGATCAAGATCGAACGGCTATAAAACAACTGCACCGTGCAGTTGACTGCACCTAATCCAAATCTATTTAAATCCTGATACTATAGGAAATGTTTAGCCTAATTAATAATCTCGGTTTTTGCATAGTTTAAAGATCAATTTAAACAATGTCGGACATTTGTTAAACATATGCTTTTAATGTATGTTTTTATTTTTATAAGGGTATAAATGGTAAGATGTTATTAATTATATTTTATTTCTTAAAAGAACTAACGTTTTGAGATAAAATAAAAAAAATTAAAAGGATTAAAGTTTTGAGACACGGGGGGTATTAGTTAAATTAAAATTGAAATCAGATAAATTGAGAGTTAAAAGATTGAACAAAAATTAAAATTGTTGTCCATCATTATCCCAGGCCCCCCTTCTTGGCCAAAATGTCATTAATAAGACATTTGTATCCTAGAAAACAAAGGAAATAAATTTCGTCAGATACGATATGAAATTATGTTAAAACATAGTAAGTGAGTCTTGTTGCGCACATCTGGGCACAAACAAGACACTTTCGTCTCGTAGTTAACAAAACATTCATTTTTTGAAATTTTGTCACCTAGGATACGAAATTGTGTTAAAACATAGTAGGCATATCTTGTCGCGCACATCTAGGCACAAACCACACAATTTCGTCTCGTAGTTACCGAAATGTCCATTTTTTGAAATTTTTTCACCTAGGATACAAAATTATGGATTTTGTCACATAGAATACGAAATTATGAATTTTGTCACCTAGGATACAAAATTATGGATTTTGTCATCTTTTTTTTTTTTTTTGGAAACAAAATGGATTTTGTCATCTTGAAACCAAGATTAGGGGTATTTTTGAATTGTTTGGGGTCTGCGAGCATCATGGAGGGCTTAGATAGCCATTTTCCAAATGTGAACCATTTTATGATTTTTCAATATTGGGCCGCAATGTCACATGAGTATGTTAGCCTGCAAAGCCTACTTTCTACCCACACCCTGCTTTGATCACATTGCAACATTTTCTCCTATATTCTAATAAGATGGTCCTAAGAGCAAAGGTTACTAAAATCATCAATTTAGACTTCTAACCAAAAAATAATTTTTATTAAACAAAAATACTCCATATACTATTAAAATTTTATTTAATTCTCATTTACTATTAAAATTATTGGGTTGATTTGCATTTATAATACTACCTTTGTCCTTAAGTATAAAACCTATTTGAAAAAATTACGAAAAATTAAAAAGTTGATTGTGATATTAAATTTGCTAACAATTGATATTATTTTTACAATTTTATACTTTAATAATGAGAGTGACTTAATATTTTCTTTAAAGTACTGCATTTATTATGAATTGTATAAAAAGAAGTGTTATGGACCAGACTTTTGGGCTGAAACAAGCCCAATGTGACATTCGTCGATCCAAGGCCAAATACATTGACCTATATATATAACCATTCACCACCTCCAAAGGTATACATTACTGTAACCTCCACTTCTATCTCAAACTTATACTGACATGATCGTCATAACGTTATATACATTTACCCCCTCATTTTTGCATCGTTGGTCGTTTTCATGCCCGGATTTTGACATCCAGCTTGGAGCAATATTTCTTCCATCGGTCCACCAAGTAGTTCTCTAACCTATCTTTAATCTCTTTAGATAAAATTTGAGTTATATTACGAACAAGAAGCATTATAATTAAGGATGTGTTGGTAAATAAATAATTAATATTAATATCCTTAATAATTTGAAATAAGTTTTATAAAAAAAGACCAAAATTTTCAACAAAATATTATATTTATTATTTAAAGATTGAGGTAGTATATGCAAATCATATGTCGCCTCATAAAACTTCAAAACAAAGAAAGTGAAGGTTGATAGAAAGTTTAAAGTCGATAATAGAAGAATGAAAATTGTAGCGAAGACAAATAAGACATGAAGCCACTTTATGTGTTTACTCATTCAAACACTTTGAAGTTGGAAACAGTTTTTTCTTTGGTCGGTTGAGACAGAAAGCGAAGGGGATTAATAATGTCACATAGATGCGAGTCAAACACGACTAAGCCATAATAAGCCCACATTTACCTTTTGTGTAACCAAAAATTTCTTCATTCGTACACACATCTTAATTATTGTGTGTAAAATGCAAAGTCAAAAGTCAATTATTTTTTTGTTGACGTAAATGTGACGAATAGCTTACATGCATATAGTTCTAGTACCCAAGGCTTAATCACAATTTATAAACTTTATAAGTAACGTACCTAAAATTGGTGTTCATTAATATCATGCGAGGTAACAAAGCTAAAAGAGGTAGAGATAGTGACTCGGGAGCTTAGCTTGGCCATTTAAAACAGAACAATCATTGAATGTCAATATGTGGCTGAAAATTTAGAGTTGACAAAAAATATGGAACTTTTCTTCTACTTACTTACCAAATTATAATGTGATGAATAAGTATCAAGCATCTTAAAGAAATCTCACATCGTTTGTAAGAAAGCATGAACAAGTGTTTATAAGTAAGAGACTATTCTCATTTTACAACCTGATTTTGTAAGGACGACTTAGGTCCAAAACTTAATTCTAAGAAAACATTTCAGTTTTTTTTCTCAATTTTTCTTTTTCTAAACTCACTTCTTTACTTTTTTTCGTCTTTTCAACAAAACGAAATTCATTTATTTAACTAAGTTACAACGTTGGAGATAATACCAAGTGTAGATAACAACCTACTATCAAGATAAAGTATAAGATTAATGTATATTCAAACAAATGCAATAATAAATTTTCGAGTTGTTCCTGATTTGACAAATGCTTTATAAGTTTTGAGAAATCAATATAATAATTAAATTTTCGAGTTGTTCCTAATTAAAGTATAAATTTTGAGAGATCAATATGATATTAAAAGAGTTGATAATATGACTCTCACTCATGAAAATTAACTTACGTTCTATTTCTCAAACTGATTCGATGATTAGCTTATTAGTATATCCAAATGACCTAATATGCTAGGCTTCCTAATATCCTAATTTAATGTCTTCCACACAAAAAATTGATAAATTAATTAACTAAAAATCGATAATACCGCTTAATAAGAAGTGTATTGTCCCCGTGAAAATTCCATATTGCATATAATATTCCCACCAAATTTTATAGGATTTACATCCTCTCAATCACTTTCTATTTCAATCTCTCTCAACATTAAATCTTAGCCATTATATGAAACTAGTGTGATACCCGTGCCAAGCACGGGGAAATAAAAATAAAAATATATGTATAAGAGAAATAATTTAAATAAAATTTATGGTCAATATAATAACAAAAAACACATGACAAATTAATGGTCAATATTTAGAAAATCAAATAATTGAGTTTGCTTAATTCAACTAAGTAATCTATATAGACCCATATAAATTATAAAAGAAACCCATATAAATTATAAAATAATGACTCCGTATTAATATATGAATATAAATATAATCCTTTTATAGATTACAAAAAGCAACACACGCCCCATATAATTTATAAATAAATAAAAAAAAGAGTCCCTGTGTTAATTTATGAATTTTTTAAACGTATTAATTTATGATTAAAAATATAAACTTTATAACGAAAAGCCTAAAAAAAGTTAAATTAATCTCAGAATATATATAGTAAAATAAATATAAAATAAAAATAACCTAAACAATTACTCCAATATTTCATATATTATTTAATTTTTACATCAATACCCTCCGAATAAAATAAATAGAGAACCCCGTATAAGTTATAAAAAAAGTATATGTATTCATATATAAATAAAAATATCCTTTTCAAATTAATATATGAATATAAATATCAGTCCCATATAAATTATAAATAAAAATAAAACCCCTTATTAATATTAATATATGAATATAAATACAAACGTCTTATAAATTAAAAAAAAAAAAATAGGTGTGCTATAGATTAAGAAAAAATAAAAAGAAAAAGAAAAGCATAGGACCCATATTACAAAAAACAGGCTCATGTATATATGAATCAAATAAATAGATATAGTTGATGGAGTTATTGTGTTAGAAGAAACCAAACTTTATCAAGATTGAATTTATATATATATATATATATATATATATATATATATTGTAGTACATTTAAAATAAAATATATATATATCAACTATTTGAAAACAGTGATTATAAAATGTTAAACATTATATAAATATATTTAAGACATGTTTTTATATAGATTTTAATTCAAATATACCTTCATATAGACGAATTAGATTTCCTTTTCTATCGATTACCTGTTTGATTCAGATATATGTTTGCATTTTTGGAATTGGAACGAAATTGAAATGAATATACTCCTTATTTAACTATTTTTTTTTTTTGGACACAAATGTTTAAGTATTAATTAAGAGTTGATTATCGTTATTTTTAATGCAAAATTAGTCAATAATGACCCCATATGAAATTTCTATAATAACGGTCCTTGATCTGAACTCTTGATTTTATGGGTACTCTATAGAAATCATCTTTGATCGGCTTCCATTTCGAGAATAAATCTTATCAACACCCACAACTTTCAACATTCTTATCACATCTATTGTATTATATATCAATTAATTATAAAAAAAAATAAAAATAAAAATTGATAAGGAACAGTTGAGATTTATATTAAGTTGATATTTTTGTTAAATACGAACAAATCTATCAAATAATTAGGTATGAGGATCATTGATCACATATATGTTAGCAGGTATTAACTTGTCGTCAAATTATTTGATTTTAGTTTCATATTGAAAATTAATTTTATACGCATGATCACACGATCGATGGTTCTACATGATCCTATATTAGTGGCAACACTAAAATTATTTATGGAATACACATGATCCTCGTTGAATTCCTTTACATATTTGTATATTAATGTTCGTCGCGCAAACTGTGGCATGAATCTTTTTCATGCTAAAAAACACAAAAGAAAAAACAATAGTTAGAATAATGATTACTAAAAAAAATTAAAAAAAATGTTGTAAGTTAACCTTATTATCCATCAAAATCATTTCTAGAGAATATGTCAGTTTATCTATATTTATGACCTTAACAAACTGCATACAAACAACTCTAATCAATAGATTTTCATGTTTTTTTGAATGAGTTATTTCAGAAATTGAGTTATATTTTAGAAGCATTTTCTTAAAAATTCGAGTAAATAAATAACAATGAAAAAAATTAAATAAAAATTAAATATAAAAAAAAACTAAAGAGAAACAACTATAACCAAAGAGAAAAGAATTGAAATTTTTTGAGTTTTAGTGTTCAGACAAAGATCATATATATATATATATATACCATTTCTAGAGAATATGACAATTTGGCTCTATTCATATCCTTAATAAACCACATACGAACAACTCTAACCAATATATTCCAATATTATTTTGAAGGACTTATTTCAGAAATTGAGTTATATTTTGGAGGCATTTTTCTTAAAAATTTGATAAAAAAACCAAAGAGAAATAACTAAAAGTAAAGACAAAAAATTTGGAAATTTGTGAGTTTTAACGTTCAAACAGAGGTCATATATATAGCGAAAAAATTGAACATAACTGTTATATTTAATGAAATATATTTTATTGGAATGACATATTGATTTGTTTGACCAGTAATTATTGTTTTGCATATAGAAGGCATATTCTCATATTATTAATAAATTGTAAATATTCTTTAACAATTCAATATTATTTTAATCATTCGTAAATTATAAATATTTCTTTATTGAAATTCTTTTATTATTAATATTTCTAAATGATTTGTAATTTCTAAATATAATTAATATATATACTATAACACCCCATAGATAAATCTAGAATAATCATGGAATATTATTAAAGGTACTGAATTCATTATTATTACAACAGAAGTTTAATTGCACACACAGGTGTCAAATACATCAAGAGTACATGAAATAACAGCGGAAACAAACGATAACACGATAAGATAAATAAGGAAGCAAGAATCAAATGCAATCCTCCAAACAGCAGCAGCGACTCCAACACCAAGGCTTACCTAATCAACCTGTTTTCCTGTTTCAAATAGGGAGTGGGGTGAGACAGTCACTTCGTCCCAGTGAATTCTACTACCCTCCTAGGCTATAAAGCCGGGGTGGCTAATCAGTCCATAATTGATAATCTATCATAATAAATATCATAATCATAATTAATAAAAGTGTAACACACAAAAGTATCTTGTTGATTTTATTCCGCTAAGACACTTCGAGGTGAGCATGTCTCGAAGGCCCGCCATATCCGCTGACCGATTCGACCACGGCATTAAGCTCACAATCATTTTCCTAATGGGTTATTCCATTGGAAGCTCATAAGCAACATACTAAACCGCACATGATCGACTGATTCTAAAGTGATTAACATACTACCAATATAATTCCTTTCCCGGGGAGCATACAACTTAAATTCTAAGTCATCCCTAATTTTTAGAATTGTATCTGACTTTCCGTACAATATTAAATACATTATATAATAGCAATATATCTTCCTCAGGTTATGATATAAAACTAGTGATCATTCATTTTAAAAAAAAAAAAAGAAAATGTGAGGCAATTCTGGGTCAGCTCGCTACGGCGAGTTAGCAAGCTCGCCATGGCGAACTTGCAGGTACTGGCCTAAACAACTCGCTAGGCGAGCTGGGGCTCACCATGGCGAAGTTCTTCAGCCCAGAACCCGGAGCTCGCCATGAGTGCTCGCTAGCAACTCGCTATGGCGAGTTAATGCAGTAAAGCCCCTGTTTTGCGAATTTCAACATTTTTCAAGGAGTCGCCTACAATCAAACTCTGAGAAAGTGCAGATATATAATATAGTAAATATATAACAGAATAGAAGAGAATTTGGGAGCTAATTCTCCTCACACAATTAATTCCTAATTCCTTAAGTTAACATACAAATTCATAAATTAAGGGAATTCTAACTAAACTAGCCTAAGAACCCACCTGTATTGAAGCTTTTCCTTGCTTCCTGGGCTCTCTACGGCAGCTACAGCAACTCCTAACAATACCCACGACCAGAGAACCAGAATTTGAGACTCTTGACTTTGGAAAGCCCCTTAATTTTGAACTACGAATTTGAAGATGAGTTGATGATCAGTGAGTTGGAATGGAGGGCTATTTATAGTTGGATTTCTGGGTTTGAAACAGTATCTAGCTTGACCTTGCTTAAGCTTGCATGCAATGTTATTGGGTGGAAATGTGGTGAAGTGAAGTGTGTGTTGTTGTTGTTCATCTTGTGAGGCCTTGGAATTGTGAAGGAATCAAGTATCCAGAACTGGCTCTATGTTTGTATATCAGGTTAAGAATCTCTGAACTTATGTTGTTGTAGGCTAGTGTTTCATGTGAAGGTAATTGCCAAAGTTGAGTGTTAAGGAGAATTGAAAACTTTGGAAGGGTGTGGTTGTTTGTTGTTTCACATGGGAAGGGAGAGGAAAAGAGAGCTTGGCTTCAGTTTTTGCTGAACAGAATAATGAGAGGAAATGAGGGTGATTGCATGTATTGAAAGTGTTTTAGAGTTGGTGGAGACTTGACTCATGGTTAAGTCATGAGGTGTTGCCCAATGAGTGTTGGAAGATTAGGTGAGGCAATGAGTCATAGGAGGGAGTTTGAATTCTAATTAATTTTCATAAACATGATTAAGGTATTAATCATGTAGCTTTAGTTTTAATTGGAATTTACTAAATCCTACACATAATACTCCTAATTTCCCATGAATTTAATTATGCAATCACCTTTAATTAAATTTAATTTAGACGAATAATCTCTAATTAAATTAATTAGGCAATTTAGAAATTGGGGATGTTACATATACTAACTTATATAACTTATAATCATGTAATTTTGGCAATTAATAGTATTTTTTAAGTATAATTAATATTTATAAATACATAATTATATATAAATATAAAGGCGTTGTGAATAATTTAAAGTCAACCATATATTTATAAGATTATTTTCATGTTCCACAACAAATATAATAAGATTACTTTCATGATTAATGCGTACAGATTTATATTAAATACCTTTATTTTAAACATTTCAAATATACAATTAAATTGTTAAATAAAAATATTATACGATTATATTTCTTTTTTTAATAACAAATTTCCATACTTAGATGAAATTGAAAAAAAATATTAATTTGAATATTTGATGTTTAATGAGAAATCTTTTCTTGTAAGGACATATTGATTTGTTTGATACCGGTAATTATTGTTTTCCAAGAGACATAAAGAGATTTTAATCACATAAAAGTCAAAAACATATAGAAAGGCATATTCTTATATACTAAAATTTCAATTGTAAAGATTCTTCAATAATTCAATATTATTTTAATGATTCATAAATTATTATAATTATATTAAAACTTTAGAAAGAAGAAAAAATCTCATAAAAATTACATGCTTATAATACAATACTAAAATAAACTTTGAAAAATTTATTATTTTTTAAATAATTTCATGAATTTCGTGTAATATTAATATTATAAAAATACTTTCACAAATAATTTATTTATATATAATTATATAAATTGGTTAAAATTTTTAGAATATATTTTTAATTCTTTTTTTTTTATGTTGTCAATATTAATCACTTGAAATTAAAGATATATAGTATACATATGGATTTTTTTATTTTATATTTAACTAAAAAGATAAAAAAAAAAAAAAAATTTTGCTGTTTTACATCTTGTCTTGCATCAAAATAAATTTCTTCTTATAAATTATATTTTACTTTTTTATGCAATAATCTATTTTACTAAAATTCATTTTTATTTTAATGTCATCCAAGACAAAAAAAAATTATGAGGTCATAATTATATTTTAATTTTCATCATTGTAATATATTATAAAATTAGTTTTTGTTATTACAAAAAAAATAGTTTTTGTTGCTTGAAAAAGATATAACTCTTTTAAAAAAGGCATGCACGAAAAATATTAATATAATTTATTTATTATAGTTATATATATCTATGATTTATTATTTCAGTTATATTATAATAATTATAATTATATTTTTGAAATTTTATTATTTGAAATATTTCCTTTTTTGAAGTATGCATTTAATACAATTTTGTGAGGATGAATGTGAGGAAATCATTTGAAAAAAAACATTAAATGAGACCTTAGAAAATAGGTCTAATTTGTATAAGATAAAGACAATGATTTTTGTAGAACCAAACGTTTGTGTGATGATCACAATTGGATCTTGCTTCCATAATTATATGCTATGATATAAAGTAAAGTAAAAAACATAACAATATATATTACAATGAGTAAATGAAATAAACTACATTACATAAATTATTCTATGTATATTGCACAGTTGAAATGAGCAACTCCATACACAAATAAACACAGAACAAATTTGAGAAGAATGTTAGACTAATGAATCCGAATTTATGATACATAAATCATAAAAATTAAAGTTGAAAGTTGTTTCTCACCGACATCACTGATAAGATTTGCGAAAAATTTAAATAAATAAATAAAAAAAGATAAAATCCTCATTGATATAAAACTTGCTCCAAAACTACTCATTGTGTGTATATTCATCCGCTAACATTTTTTTATAACTTCCACAACATGACCACCAAGTTAAGAAGAAGATCTCTCATATCCTGAAATAAGGAAGTAATTTTGGATTACATAATATGTTCTATTACATAACAATCACAATTGAGACAAGATGAAAAACATAGTTGAATTAAAAAGAATTGTAATAGTAACCAAAGAATAAATAACAAATAAAAATATCAACAGATGATAAAAAGAAAATAACTAAAGATAAAAGAGTTAGAAAATTGTGAGATATAGTGTTCACACAAACATTATATATAGAGAGAAAAAGTGGACATATAAGTAATTTTATTTTTAATATACAACAATTAAACACATTAAAGACAAATATATTGATCCCATTTTTAATTTTAAAATATGTTATGAAATAAGGCATATTTTATTCTATATTCTATATTATGAAAAAATGCATATAAATAAATGTAAGGCATATTCCATTTTTTTTATACAATAAATCAAATACGAAGCAATATATTAAGGAACCCTATATAAATTTAAAATTGGGAATATGAACCACTCATTCTTTCTACGTGAGCATATAAATATAAATTTATGGGACCCTATAAAATATTAAGTTTTTATATCATTATTTGATAAAGAAAAAATTATGTTTCAAAATTTAAACTATTTGTGCTTATTTAATTAATAAGAAAAAAATTAATAATTTAAATTTCTTAAATAAAATTAATATTTTTTAGTTTTCTTAAACTATTTAATAATATCTGAATATTTAGATTTACCCAATGCATAAAATTTTAAAGAAAATCAAAGTATCAAAAACACAACTTTTTGAAAGAAGAAGCAAATAATCTGATAAAAAATTTAATGCTCATAATGTTTTTTTTTTTTTTTTTTAAGAATCTCATAAATAAATGCTCATATTGCAATGCCAAAATAAAAGTTGAATAATTTATTAATTTTAAGTTAGGCTACTTGACCAAAGTTTTAAAATTTTTTTTAAGTCATTTATTTATATTAATTCACTAAAAAAACAAAAAAAAATCAATTTAAATGGATCATGCATGGAAAATAATATTAAATATTTTATAATCTATATCCGTGTAAAATATTAGTGAGATATTATTATTTATTTTTAAACTTTAATTATTTAAATGTGAATATATATTAATGATATACTGTATTATCATTTCAAATCATATCAATTGAAATATAAACATTTTTTAAAAAGATAAAGTTTTAAAAATTATTTTATAATAATAGTGAGAGATTAATAGTGAGAGACATAATATTTTATGTTATATATTAAAGTTTCTCTTTATTGTTTTAAAACCTGCATCAAAATATGTTTCTGTGAAAATAATCTATTTAATTAAAATTAATTTTTCTAGTAAACAAATCATGCAAGAAAATTTATTTATAATATTATTTATTTGGTCCTAGTATTATTTTATTTTAATCATGTACGAAAAACAAAATTATTTGAAGTTGAAAACAATAATAATTTGAATATTTTAATCATACTTTTTAATTATAATTTGAATTTGAATTATTTCTTTTATTTGAATTGTTTCCTTTATTGAATTGTTTCCTTTATAATGCAAAATTAAATACAAAATTATAAGAAACAATGTGGTGAAGGCAAGCATTTAATGAGACCTTATAAAATTTGTCTCATTTGTATAGTATTAAGATTAAGATTAAGATTTAGTGGTGGAAATTAAAAACACACCTATTATAAAAAACATATTGTGACAAAATGCTTTAAAACAAATAAAGTTTGACAAAAATTAAATAAGGAAAGTTTATAAAAACACAATTACCATTCATGCTAAAAAAATGTGTTGTTATGAATATGAAGTTGAAGAAATTTGTGACAAAAATTTTTGCGTGTCATTACCAGCAAATAATAACAAATTAAAAAATTAATACAAAGCAAAATCACCATTCACCAACTGTTGCTTGTTGATTGGATATTTAGAATAAAAAACTCATAACAAATTGGGAGCAAATGCAAGCAAATCATATTGAACATGTTCTAATTTGTGAGATGAAATCGTTGGTGATGATTTTGAGAAGAATAATTAAATAAAATGTCAATTTGATCATTAACTAATGTAAATTGCAAAAAATAAATTGAATCACACAAATTTATGGCAAAGATTTTTTTCCTTTTAGAGTTTATGTTAGAGTGTTTTTCTTTTAATAGTTGTATTTTATTTTCTCACCATTAAATTAAATACAAAAGATATGATATATTGTTGAGAGAGATCGAGAGAAGAGTTGATTGAGAGGATTCACTTCCAATTTGGGATTGATATATCTTTATGTAAGACTTGGTTTTTCTTAATAAAAAGTGTAGTGCAAATCATCAAAATCAAAAAAGGTAAAACCTTTTTTTGTCAGGTAAGAACGCAGCTCCTGATCGAGAAAGAGGGTGGGTAGGGCGTGAAGCACAAAGGACTAATTAAAAAGGCAAAGGCAACCATGCCCGACTTGCATGTGTCTCGTACCGTACGAGACTTGATACTTTAATGGTTTGGATGTAATCAATGGATGATAATAGACTATATAATGTTTTTGTCCTGTGCTCTATCAAAGGCAGCATGTATTGGATCACTCTTTTGATTTTTAATATTTGGTGAAAATATAAATGCTGCTATTTGGATTTTTAACATACGAAAAGTGTTTTTGGAAATGCATTGTATTGTACTATTATGATCTATGAAGCCTCAATACTCTAAAAATGAGGACGTATTGTGTCCAATACGTACTCGATATTGATACTCGTCCGATACGTCCTGATACTCGTGTCGAAAAAGTATTGGTTAAATTTTTATTTTTAAATAAAAAAATATCCGATACGCGTCGGATACGTCCCGATACTCATATCGAAAAAGTATCAGTTAAATCTTTATTTTGACTCTTGTATGTTGAGCTTCAAACTGTTTTGCTCTTGTGCAAGCTTATTGGCTTGTTTGCACGTTCTTGTACAATGAACTATTAACGTTTATAATAATAATTTTTTAAAAAATTTCCATATCGGTATCGTGTCGCGTATCGGGGCTTCATATATACTCGTTTCGTCCTACATATAATATATAATTTGACAATTGCACGTACGCCAATGTATAATTTTGATTATTAATATTTTTAATTTTCTAGACCGTCGATAATGTTTATTAAAAGTAAAAATTAAGAGTCTTCTCATTTTTACGGTTAAAAAAATAACATTACTTATGTCAATTCAGTACGAGTTACATATTTATTATATGTAGTTTTAATTAAATCGGTGTCAATTAAATTATTATTTTAATATTAAAAAAAGAAATTACAATTAAATTACACTTTCAATCATAAAGATATATTATCGATAATATTTTAAATAGTTTTTAGATATTGGTTTACCATGAACCATTTAAAGAAGTAAGTGGTCTATATTACAATTTTAACGAAAGGGTCATGAAAAAAAGAATTACGATCACCAGAGTTCGAATGGATAGACAGATTGAAATAACAGTCAGATCGGAAGTCTAGGTTTGAGGAAAGGGTCATGAAATTTGAGTAAAACTAACGATTTTATCGGAGATTTCAAATTTAATTAATACAATCGTTCAATATTACCTAATTGGACTAACAAACAAATCAAAAAAAATTACGATCATCGGACTTCGAATGGATAGACAGATTAAAATAACAGTCAGATCGGAAGCCTAGTTTTGAGGAAAAGGGTCATCAAATTTGACTAAAACTAACGATTTTGATCGGAGATTTCAAATTTAATCAGTCCAACCGTTCAATATCACCTAATTGGATTAATAAACGAATCAAAAAAAATAATTACGATCATCAGACTTCGAATGGATAGACAGATTGAAATAACAGTCAGATTGGAAACCTAGTTTTGAGGAAAGGGTCATGAAATTTGACTAAAACTAAAGATTTTGATCAGATATTTCAAATTTAATCAATCCAACCATTCAATATCACCTAATTAGACTAACAAACAAATCAAAAAAATAATTTTGAATGGGATTCCGAATAGATATACTGATTGTAATAACATTCACATCAAAACCTAATATTAATGAAAGTGTTATGAACTTTGACTAAAACTAACAATTTTGAACGGAGATTTCAAATTTAATCAATCAAACTGTTCAATATCACATAATTTGACTAATAAACAAATCAAAAAAAGAATTTTGATGATCGGTCTTCGAATGGATATACAAACTGTAATAACTGTTTCATCGAAAATCTTAGTTTTGATGAAATAGTCATGAAATTTAACTAAAACTATCAATTTTAGTCCCAAATTTTAGTCCTTGTTGTTAACATGGATTTAAAAATTTATACAAAGAAGGGTTTGTCTAACATGTGCAAAATTAAAGATATTAATAATCAAAATTATACATTGGCGTACGTGCAATTGTCAAATTAGATATTATATGTAGGACGAAACGAGTATATATCACAATCTATGAAGCACCGATACGCGACACGATACCAATACGGGAATTTTTTAAAAAACCTCTATTCGATACTGCCGTGATACATTATTTAAAAATTAAATATATAAATGCACAATATATAAACATGACTAAAATCAATAATATCAATAATGATATTTTTTTTGAAAGACAAAAGCTCAACATACAAGAGTCAAAATAAAGATTTAAAAAAAAATTTAATTTTTTTTAACATACGTTAATAGTTCATTGTACAAGAACGTGCAAACAAGCAATAAGCTTGCACAAGAGCAAAACAGTTTAAAGCTCAACATACAAGAGTCAAAATAAAGATTTAACTGATACTTTTTCCGATACGAGTATCGGAATGTATCCGACGCATATCAAATATTATTTTTTTATTTAAAAATAAAGATTTAACCGATATTTTTTCGACACGAGTATCGGGACGTATACTTTTTCGACACGAGTATCGAAACGTATTGAACGAGTATCAATATCAAGTACGTATCGGACACGATACGTTCCCATTTTTAGAGTATCGAGGCTTCATAGATTACAATAGTACAATACAATGCATTTCCAAAAACACTTTTCGTACATTAAAAATCCAAATAGCAGCATTTATATTTTCACCAAATATTAAAAGTCAAAAGAGTGATTCAATACATGCTATCTTTGATTAGAGCACAGGACAAAAACATTATATAGTCTATTATCATCCATTGATTACATCCAAACCATTAAAGTATCAAGTCTCGTACGGTACGAGACCCATGCAAGTCGCGCATGGTAGCCTTTGCCTAAAAGAGCATATAAAACTAAAAATGACTTTTTTTTTTTTTTTGACTAAATAGAAAACATGATTTTTGATTTGCCTTTTGTTAGCAAAAAGGGATTCTTCTGAAGAAAAGTTTTTCTTTTTTATTTTGACATAGAAGACGGAACCGAATTTAATTTTTATTTGTTTTGGTAATCAGAAATGATTAACACGTGTGGCAAAAACCATGCCAATTTAGAGTGAAATTACTACTAGTAAATAGAAACGTACGTGTGTTTGCATGTTGGAACACAAGAATATTTCCAAACACAAAAAGACATGGCTAGCTTTTTGTTTGCTTTTGACTTGGCTAGATTTCTATTTGTTGTGCTTTTACTTTACTACTTACATGTATGTCGGAAGAAAGGCACATGTTATATACTCTTAATTTTCTTTCTAGTTTCTACCAAAACTAGCAAGCAGTGTATTTACGTAACTGAAAATTTTGCTTTTTCATATTTAAATTTTTACACCAATTATGGCTAATTTCCGTCAAATCTATGAAGTACACATGGTAAATTCTCTTTATCCAACTAAAATTTTTGGTATGCAACGTTAAAAATCGAACCTCTAACCATCTATTTAAAGAACTAGAATTTCTTAACATAATCATTTTTGTATTTTTGGTATGCAATTATGTTTTAGTCCGTCAAATGTTTGTATTTTTTGTGGAGACACAATCATTTATTTTTGTTAAATAATACAATGACTAAAATTTCACCTATTAAAATAAATAAGCAAAAAAATCTAGATTTGAATATCAATCCTTACATATTAAAACATTTCTACCAATTAAGTTTTATTCAATAAGACAGACAATGTATTTCCCAATTGACCATAACCGGTACAAGCAAGATTTGTTGAAATTCCTGTATACATTATTTGAGTAATATGCAAATAAAATGTCGGTAAAATATGCACACACAAAAAAAAAATCGGTAAATATATACTTTATAAGGTCTTTTTACATTATCCTTTCTTTTTTCTAATTGGACTTCTTTCTTAACTTCTTCAAAATTCTTAATTAGTACTTTTTATTGTTGGACTACACCTTTGAGAACTATGCTAACCAATATTAATTTGGGATATTTTTTCAACAATTAACAAGAGCAAAGTATATACATGTGAATAAAAATTTAAAAATTAATTATGGACACCATGTATAAATTTACTTATTTGGTATATTCCTCACTGAGTATATTATTATAGCCTTGTGCAATATAAATCCCTTCAAGTTAAAAGTGTTATTTGAACCCGAAAGTATTCTCACCCAAATTAATCCCTTCACACGTTAATTTTTTTTTTTTTTTTTTGCTTTCGCATCAATTTTCGATCCATAAAAAATGAGCGACTAATCCGACTCGTGCGTAAAAACATGTACACTGGACAATCGTTATTTCCCCTAAAAATCAAATCAACTTGGTTTCCCTTCACGTTATTCTGTATATAACAATGATGCCAACTAATTTAGTCACAACTGAAAGACATCTCTTACGACTATCACACAGTTCCTCAGTTTTAAACGGATAAGATTTTCCCCTCAGTCAACCGGTTTAAAAACACACGAACCAGGTCCACTCATTAATTATTGAATCCACATATCACAAATGCTGAGGCAATTACTAGTACTAATTAATATTATTTAACCCCCGAACTAGATTCAACTGGTGGTGAAAACCGAAAAAAAAAAAAAAAATTTAATATTATTTAACCACCAATCATTAATTGGTACGTGCCATAAGAAAAGGAGTAAAATAAAATAAAACAACACAGGAAGCACGCAAGATTTGCAATGAAAAGCAATGTTTGGACCCCACAAAATGTGGTGTCACCAACATTGTATCGACACGTACCTCTTCATGTCTTATTCACTAGTCAATTAGTCAAAGCCCTATTACGATCCAATTATCCATCCATAATCTCCATGCAAATCATACTATATACCACACTTTATCCTTTATTTTATTTTATGTAACACATACTATTAAATTAACTAGTAGTATTACTTTTATCGTATGTATTTATTGTTGAAAAAAAATGTGTCCATTACAGGTGTCCTGTATACGTGTCCACCACGGTGTGTGTTCGCCGGTATCTTGGACTTGCTGTCGGGATTTATGAAGAATCCTGCATTCTTTCATCATTATTTTACAAAGATTTTCTTTCCTATTCCGTCGTTTTCTCTTTTCTTTTCCTCTCTATTTTTGGATTGATATCTAAATCAAGAAAGGGTCTTTTAGATATTACTATAAAATAAAGAAGGCCCGTTAAAATATTATGAACACTTATTTATAAGATTATGGTTGAAAAGGAGACAACAAAATCAAATATTAAATTTAAATGGTTAATGAATTCTTTTTAAGCCGAATTGTTTGGGAGAATACAATTTTGATTTTTTGTGATAACAATTTTTAATTAAATTTTACTTACTTTGTGGCCGAATTTTAAATTAGTGAGACTCTTTCACCTAAGAATCAGACAATTAACATAAAAAAATAGAGGAATGGAGAAACTTTTATATTAATTAAAATAACACAAATAATTATTTTACAACTATTTTTAATAGATTTAAACTTTATATCTTAAAGTTGTAAAATTAAGTTCTTATTATTGAGAAATATAAATAGTTAACATTATACAATGCACAAATCTTAATTTAATAATAGTCTTATGCAAATGTTATGCATTAATTATTTGATCAATTTCTTAATATGCATAAAAAATGTTAAAAAGTATGTAGAGAATGTAGAAAGGAAGTATAATAAATAACTTATGTATCATGAATAGACAGAATATTTACTCATTCGATCGTAAGATATATCGATTTCAATCAACAATGTTGATATGACCGCGCTGTGCATTTTTACTTGGATTCGAATTTATCTGAAATTTCACACTTATATAGATTTGAATTTACACATGAACTATTATGCAACTCTATAGACAAACTAAGAGAAGGTTACACATACCCTTTTATTTTCGATTTGTCTACTGTAAAAAAAAAGGAGAAAATATAAATTAGGGAAACAAGAGAAATCATAATACAGTTGACTACACAATAATATTTACTCCCTCTAGTCTTATATATAAGAAAATGTTGACTTTTTTGGTTCATTAGAGAATTGATGTATCTAGACAATAATATAGTCTAAATACATCAATTTCACAATGAATTTAAAAAGTAAAATATTTCTTATATATAAGACCGGAGGGAGTATAAATTATATGCCTTTCATCACCAAAAAAAATATAATATATATTCCATTAGTCCTATCATCTGGTTTTTTATGGTTTTATTGTGGAATATAAGTATAACACAAGATACGTTGGATTGTCTATTTTGGGAAAACGTACGTAAGTCGTATGTCTTGGAGTGATATGTACTTGGTTTTTATTTTATTTCAATAATATATACATTAATTTGTCTTATTTTATAAATAATTGAAGATCTCTATATAATAAAATAAACAATTTTTTTAATATATTTTGATGCTAGCACAAGTTTTCGCAAAGATAGAAATAACATCTTTAATTTGGTGTTCCATCAACAGGTAAATATATTTAACTTTGATAACTAAAAATTCAATAAAGGCAAATCTGAATTAAGAAAGATAAACTTTTATCAATCAATAATAACAATATAGGAAATGTTACAAATATCAACATGCACCACCAAACCAAAGGAATCATAGATATATACCATATCTATCCCACCAAAAACAAGGGTGAAATAATCAACACTGTTATGTTGATTATAACTGTTGATGATTATGATGAAGAATCCAATTAAATCGAACATAGCATATTACATGAAATCATTGGACTCTAAAATATGTGCAGGGATTTCAAAATTCAACCTATTACAACTGTCATAGCTTTCTCTCTCATCTTCTGTATTGCTCCCAAGGATACACGTGGAATTTGAATTCAAAGGTGTGGGAGTACTAGATGATGGTGTTGATAAAATTTGGTTTGAATTTTGATACATGAAATTTTGATTATCAGAACCATAATAATAATTTTGGCTTGATAATTGAGGGACATATTCCTCCTCTTTTAAGGTACTTAAACCAAACCCATTTTCATGCCAATTTTCAATATCATGAACAAAATGTTGTTGGTAATTACTAAGGTCATTGAAATTTGATGTATATGATTCAACTTTGGGTTCAAATAAATGTGATTCATTAGGCATTGAAGATGAAACACAAGGGGTAGTGAATGTGGTAGTACAAACATTGGCATTAGAATTAGGTACTTGTTGAACTTGGTCTTGAAATTGACCAAAATTTGAAAGTGGAATTTGATTTTGTGTTTGAGGATTGAAGGGTTGGTTTTGATTATTACTATAATCTTGTTGATGTGATGAGGTTGTGAAGAGTGATGAAGCTAACTTTAGAAGCTCATGATTCATGACCAAAGGTTGTTGCATGTTAAGGAGATTTTGGAAGTTGTTCATTTGAGATGATGTTGATGAACCATAGAGAGATGAACATAGAATAGAAGAGAGGTCTAATAAGTCAAGTCTAGGACTATGTGTTACCGGATCAATTCCCATTCTCAAAAGCCTTTTTCTAATGTGCGTGTTCCAGTAGTTCTTTATTTCGTTGTCCGTCCTTCCTGGTAATCGAGATGCAATTGAAGACCACCTATATAGTAGAGTTGACACATGATTAGTATGAGTGGAAGGTTTAACTATTTGCTAAAAATAATTTGCTCAAAACGAAAAAAAATAAAAAAGGCTTAATTACTTGTTGCCAAGAATGCTATGTAGTTGAATTATAGTCTCTTCCTCTTCAAATGAAAATCGTCCTCGTTTTATATCTGGTCGAAGATAGTTTGTCCAACGTAGACGACAACTTTTACCACATCTTTGCAAACCTATATAATTCAATGGAAAATAGCAAAAATTAAGCAATTAATAATATGTATCAAATTAATCAAGAAATAAACTATATTAATTTAATAAAAGTAATGAAATAGGAGACAAAATATATCCATGCATATATTTACCAGCATTCTTTGGGAGTGTCCTCCAATTGCCATAACCATGTTTCTGAATGTAATCAATGAGTTTTTGATCCTCCTGAGTTGTCCATGGTCCTTTTTTAAGACCATTATTCTTCTCACAACAAGGTGTTCTTCCCATTGAAAAAGTGCTTAATAAAAGTGCCTAAACTCTTGTAAAGTTGAGCTAATTGAACTACTTCTAGCTGCTCAAATAGTTTTGTTGAAGTTATAGAGTAGTAATTTGGAAGAGATACGTGAAAGAATAGAAAAAGAAAGAGTGTGAGAAAGAGAGAAAGAAATAAAAGATTGTAGGGTCCTTTAATGGGACATAGGATGCATTTGGGTATGGTATAAATAGGAAAATGGATGGTGAAAAGTGTTTATATTATAAGTCAAATGGATTCGGTGCCGTCCCCTGTTATCTCTGTTTGACCACACTTATACGTGTCTCTATATATTGCTATTTGCTACATATATAATGCGGCTACCTACTGTACACATTAATCTCTTCTTCTTGATTTTTTATTTTTACATTTTCAATGGAAAAATGTTGCTAATAAGTTAAAAATATTTAGTACAATTCCAAGAGCCATTAGATATTTTGTGGGCTAGTCTCTTCTAATTTAATTAAAATTTTGAAATTTTTAAAAATATATTTGTGTCGATTTGAGTTTTAAAAGATTCGAGCGATTAATATTTAAAGTTGTGTACATGAAAAATACCAAGATGTTTTGGGACTTGATTAGGGTTATGCTTGCCCTCACACTAGGCCCCAATTCAAAGGACCTGCCCACTCTAAGTATTTATGCCCTCATCAAATCTTAATGGGTAGAATTATTTACGTTCGTAATTTTCTTTCAGTTGATTAAGGCTTTAATGAGATTAATTTTCTCGTATCATTAATGAAAATCTTGTATTCGAATTGTTCTCATCAATAATTAAAACTCTCCATGAGTCCCATATATATTTCTTCACAAAAGAGAACTCATGCATACAATTTTTAATTTTACATCTCTTACTAACGGAAACATCAAAATATTTACTGATATTTTCATCATCAACTTCAATGACGCCGGTCAACAATTCTAATCACCAAATTTACAATAAGATTCTAACTCAATCTTATTGTATGAATTATAATTTCACAAGTGTGTGTAAGTATTAGTAATTGAAGTCATTATCATGATTTTCTTAATTTCTTCATTAAGATTATCAAAAAGAGTGGATTTTGAAGGCATCACTTTCCGTGGAGTGTGACTCCTAACTTTCTGGATTCATACTAGATGTAATTGAAATAAAATGCCACGTACCCTCTTTTTCAATTTTATTAATTACAGGGTATACACGGCGTTCATTATTTTCTCTTTATTAATGTAATGCATGGGAGGAGTGCCTTCTATTGATGATCTGTTTTCTTCCTTTTGCTAACGTCTTTGTATTGGATTTTCTAGCAGCTGACAACACTACATATTATATTAAGTGTTTCATTTTTTGGCCAATCAATCTCTAGCTTCAATCATACTGCCTTGAATATAATAAGTAGCAACACTACACGTAAACATGTCATCTGAGTTATTATTGTTCACATATGTGTTGACTTATTTATACAAGTATATAAATTATTATTCGTGTGTGCGTTAGCTTTGGTAAAACTAATGAGAAATCAACCTTTATTAAAAGGAGCTAAAATTAGAGAGTAAAAAATAATATTATGAAAATTAAAGGCTAAAATTATAAGTTTATAAAAGTCAAAGAACCAAAAATACAATACAAAATAATTAAAAAATAATATATTCGTGATACTATAATAATATGGACATATACTACTCACTTTATAGTTTGTATGTGGGCATAATTAATGCAAAGAAGCCTTTGATAAAAAAAGAAAAACATGCCAAGCATAAAGGACTATTGAGGATGAACATTTAATACAAGGCAATAATAGAACTCGGTGTTTGCCAAAATATCACTACTGATATACATACACAAACATTTATTGTGCATGAATGATAAGGATAAGATTATTTATTTGAAGTTGAACTATTAAAGGGCTTCTACTATTTTCTTAGGTCTCTATTATATAGCATTGCTATTTAGTAAGAAATTTTTGCTCAAGAAAGAGAAGAATCTATAAAAATAGGGTATTTAACCAATCAAAGATTGGATGACCATATATGGGAAAAAAGTGATTATAATTTAACCAATAAAATATTGCCACATATATAATTCTTCTCTTTCTTGCATACCAAAATTCTTACAAAATAGCATTTTCCTATAAAAAAAATATCTAAATAAAATTGTCTTAAAAATGAATTCCATTTTCATTTTTCTAATATATAATTAATATAATTTTTAACTATACTTTAATTAGTACTATTATATACAATATTCTCAAAGAATTATATTTCACTGTTACATTCATAAGTGGAAGTCACACATTTTCCAACATTAATTATACTCCCTTTGATCCTTTTTTTAAGAGATGGTTAACATTTTAGATTCATTTAATAATTGGTGTATTTGATCAATAATATAGATCAAATATATTAATTTTTCAATAAATTTAAAAAATAAATTATCACTTATAAAAAAAACCGAAAAACGTATATATTTATGCCATATAACCATTAAACATATAAGATATGTTGGTAGAGTGTTTAAATTAGTAAATTTTTATTATAAAAAATGTAAATTTTTCAGTACGCAAGATCAACTATGTCAACTATGATCTTAGTAAGATCAATTTTGATAAGTTCATAAATAATATTTATTATTCTTTTGAACCTATTAGAAACAGCAAAAACATATTACAAGATTTAATACAAAAGTAAATTCACGCATAAATTAAAGGAAGTTAGTGTTGAAAAAATAATGACATAGAATTATCTCAATACAATAAATCAAATAAAACTATTGTTACAAATTAATATAACTTATAATAAAATAAAATAGAGAATAAGAAAAGCTTATCGAATTTGACTGAGGCGTGCAAATGCACTGGGCATAAGAGTATTTCGCCACCACATGTAAGTTACCCGGTGCAGTTGGTCTCATAGCTAATACCCTCCAGGATACAACAGTCACTTCTTACTAGCACTGCACGTGAATTAGCAAGGTCTAAAGGAACTACTTTTTGGATGTTCAAAGGAACTTAGTTACATAACTTATTTTATTTTTCCTTGACTCTCTACTCCCTCACTCAAGGCCACGTGTATGTCTATATATAATCTTGAATCTTGATCCCTTAAAACTGATATTAAGTATACAATAAAACTTATTAATTTAGGATTAAAAAGGTGATATTGCAAATAAATTAGTAACGGTCACTTTGACAAAGCAATGATTTAATTTTAGGAAATGTGCAAATAATGAATAATAAATATATATAAATTAACTTTAAAATAAATTATTAGATAAAATATCCTACAGTTAGAAAAAAGAGAGACAACACAAATTTACCCTATCTACTTAAAATATTATTCATTGATGAATTTTTTATTGTAAACAGTCAAGTGCCATGCATTTAAAAATTCATTATTTTGTTTTATTATATATTTTTCCAAATTCATGATTGAAAATGATGTTATATATGGTGTCGAATTATAATTGGTTGGTGCTCAAAATTTGTCTTAAAGGGTATAAAGTCAAACATTAAATTAATCTGATACTGGGATTTCCTCCTTGGATTTGCTTCTTTTATCTATTATTCTTCTTTACCATTATTTTCTTACTAGCCACCATTTATAAACCTGCCTAACTCTTGTTGGCAATACATAGCTTGCTACCTTCCTCTAGCTTCTATCACCTTCCATGGATCCTGCTCCCACGTAGTAAAGAATTCTCCTTATTTATACATTTAAAATATTGGTCGTCGTTTGATCAAAATTTCTGTTCAAATTTAAATTTGATGTTTTAAAATTATAATTAAAATTTTCATTATTCTTGGCCGAACAACCATTGATATTCTATGTCTGATCACTTGACTAGTGGAAATACAAATTCCACACCTTTCGCGCATATTTTGATTATCTATAGATGTTAGTTGCATTTGATCATTAATAGTATTAGTGTTGTATATTTAAAGAGTGTTGAAATATAATGTCAATTTTTTTTATGTTCAAATAACATCATCCCATTAATAAGGACCAACAATTTCATTTTTTTTTTTTAAAACGACCAACGGCTTACTCATTATTTGATATTCAAATCAAAAATAAATGGAATCTTTAATCTTCGTCATCTCTTTCTGTGTCAATAACTATAATTAACAAAAGGAAAATATCAATGCATCCAAAATTTCAAACTTTTATTTCTAATATCAATTTTTTCCAATTCCTCTAGGAAATATAGCCATAATTGTTGAAGGTTTGATTATTATTTTTGTAGCATTGTTCCTTTTGATAGTGTGGGAATCATTGTAATTAAATTATGCATGTTTAATCATCCATACCCAACTTTCTAATCTACAAAAAGTAAATAAAAATTCATGATATGTGGATTTTGTTTCCGTGTTTGATACCTAGAGACAATGTGATGTCATGTAATGACCAAATAGCGTGAATTGTTACAATACATTTGTCTCCTAATTAGAAGTTATTATTATTTTTGCTTCCCTGGCTTTATGCTAATAGAGCACTAATTATTATTTTTAATAAAAGTGTTTTTTAGCTTATAATCAACCACAAGAACTTGTCCACGTGTAGTCAACGAGTATTAGTGTACACAAATTTGGTAGACTATTTTGGCATTTGCTAATGTTTGTGATGAGCTGTTCAATAGATGCAACAAACTTTGAAAAATAAATTATCTTTATTTTATTTGTTTTATATGATCACATTTTGTTAACATTGTTTAGTAATATTTCAAGATACGAGATCTTGATGCTTGCGCGAATAGAAATTAAGGGCTACTATTTTAAGGTAATAAGACACATTTTAAAATTCCTATCATCGTTATTGTTACTTCTATTGGTAAGTACTACATTCCAGTCTATAATAATTGATTATTTTGTTTGATTATAGTAATATGGAGTAAGCAATTAAATTATCGTAGTTGAGACAGTGTGGTTATGAATATTTTTATAAAGAACACTTGACCCGATGGAACTCGAGAACTTTCATGCACGAATTAGGGTTTTTATACAAATTTTTCAATCCTATAAATATTATTGTACTACAAAATATAGAGCCAGTATGATTTGCAAAGGATAAATATTTGATAGAACGACACATGATACTGACAATAGAACATCGCAAGACAATTTTTTATGGTATTAAACCATTGTTATTACTTATTATATACTACCATCATTGATTAAATTGGCTTATAATTGATGGCTAATATCTGATAGCTTATATAGTTTAGAAAGAGACAAAAAATTTAGTTTTGTCCGATCTCTTGCATGCAATTTGTCCAATTTCAAAAACCGCAAAATAAAAGATAATATAACTTGAGTTGTCATCTAATCTTTTATTTTCTAGCAAATCAAACACGACCATGGTAATAATTAAAAATTTGATTGTCTCAACTCTCAACCAAAGAGGTTTGGTCACTTTTGATTTATTGGAAAACGCTCTACTCTCATAACACTTCAAATCAAAGTTTGAATTCAGCTGAAAGATATGTCTCATTTAGCGTCCACCATTTTTTTTGGAAGGAGTTTTAATTTCGACTAAGAACAAACTTTCATAATTTAGTGTCTCAAAGTCAAAAGTCTTGGATTAGATTAACTTCTATGAAAAGAATGTACGGAAGAAGAAGAAAAGTGTCAAACACCAACATTAGAAAACTAAATTTACTGTATGAGTATCTACTGTTTACGAAGACATGTGTTAATAATTGTTTGATTTGATGCATGAGAAGATAACCTATACTAGTTATTAATAACATTTTAAGATCAACAAGTCAAACTTAACATAAGAAAATGGCAGGAAAAAAATATATTGATCAAAATTTACGGAAAGTAGATTCCTAGTTAACTTATTGTTGAGAAAGACTTGCATAGGCACAAATCCAAATAATATATATTTTGGGTACACACACAAATCCAAAAATTTAAAACAAAAATAATATAATCACATCAATCAACATCATTTTATTTGTTTTCTCTTTAATTTTTATTTATTTATGTGAGTGTGCCTAACATTTGACATTTATATTTGTGTCTATGTTAGAATTTCCCCTTATTGCTAGTCACAATTTAATGTACAATTAAAGACTCATAATTCATAACTTTGACTCAAATATACTGAGTTTGATTTTTTTTTTTTTTTTTGCCAAGTAGCCTGGCAGCAGGAAATTCACTCCTTTAGTAAGTTTGATATGTTTCAACATAGTGAAACTAAAAAATGCCTTTTAAATGAATGTAAAGCGTAAATATTATATACACATGCATAACAAATAACGAATCATAAATATATTGAAATATTAATACAGTATTTGATTTCATCACTTTATTCTCTACTCATTTTAAAGGAGTAGAAAAATAGTGGAAATGAATTATATACCATATGTTGTCTTAAATATGACAGATTACATAGTAACTTTTCACAATAATGTTAGAATGAATGAGTATCAGAAACATCAAACTGTTGAAGTCTGAGAGATAATCTGTAGAATTTGATCATGTATATTGCCGTTGGTTAGAAGGACACCACCTGAGGGGAATATGCTCCGCCGGCTAGATTGATCTGCTGCGAGATCTATTTCTATCCCATCCCAGTCAGTTACCTGATCGAATTAGACGGTTATCCAATGAAACAATTTTGAATAACAAAACAATGATGAAAAGTGATCATAAAAATGAAGGAAATATCAATAAAGTAAAAAAACTAGAAAAAACTAATCTTGAGAGATCATGTAAGATACCAAAACACATCTGACTGACATTATGAAATACTTTTCATGTACAAAATCGCATACCTTTCCACCTGCCTCATGAATGCATAGCATGCCAACAGCATGGTCCCAAGCCTGAAAAATACCCAAATTAAAATAAGGAAAAAAAAAAAAGCATATCCATACAATTAGAAAGTAAAAATTGAAAGCTACCATGATAGTCTTCTCTTTTTTGCGTTGAATGTAAACAGAGGCTCTACCGGATGCCACCATCAAATACTTGCATAAGCTACATTGATCACCAGGAATGTTCTTGTCAAGAAAGGAGGAAATGCAAGCAAGAAAGATGAAAAATCTATAAAGCTAAAAGTTTAGTTACATGAGATAAATCTACCAATAAATTACAGAAAAATAATTACACATCAATAAATTAGTAACCAGAGCAACAACTTGCTATTTCAACTCCACATTTAAAATACTAACAAAGACTTGTTTTCAGAGAGTGCATTGTACCTTACAAAAGAGACAAGCCTTGGTAAATGCAAGCAGTAAAATTAGAATGTACATATCGAAACATTTTGATTGGATAACATATACAGATAATATATCTCATACCTTCCACAACATGACGCCACAATAAGAATTTGGTTGCTCCCTACATCATTTGCATTGCTAGTTGCATTAAATGTAAAGGACAATGGCAGTGATTCCCATGTTTGACTATCTGGAATACAAAAGCGTGCTTTATGGACCATGTCAAACCCATCAACAAAACATCTGGTCCACACACCAGATGATTTGGGCTTGCTATTCAACCTTTTTGTCCATGTTCCATAGCCTTTATGAGCAATCATCACAATTCCCGATCCAGGAAGAGCTTCTCTACCCTCCTCCGTCTCAGCAGAGGATTTTTCAGATAAGTCCTCTAACCAATTAGGGCAACCCATAATCCCAATTACAGTCTCTCCTTCAACCACAAGAGCCAAACCCACCTGTATGTTTTGGAAATCTCTTGGAGATTATGATTGTATTTTTTGGAAATCTCTTGGAGAATATTAGTGTGTGGTGTCAGAATTCAATCTAATGTAATTGTAATGTCACAAGTTAGCTCAGTTGGCAGCTGCTAATAATGTTGCAAAGATAGTTGGTATCTAAAAGCTTCTAATATCAGCTTCACAGTTAGATTTGTCAGTGATAGGATAGTTAATTAGAATAACAGCTGTAGAATGTTAAGCATGTGTTTCTATAAACCTGTAGAGCTTAAACCCTTTCTCAATAAGATTCAGTTTTAGATCCACTCTGAAATTTCTGATTTCTAAAATTCTCTCTGTCCTCTGTTTTCAAAAGAGCAAGATTGAGATTCGAGATGCTAATGACGAAGCCAGATAAAGAAAACAACAACCTTGGCAATTTGCAAGTATTCCTTATCTTAAGACAGACACACACACCCCTTGAATTATACACATTCCTTAAGAAGAAAAGGCATTATAGCTCGTAAGCACTAATGCACTATCGCAAAGCAAAGGTTTCCTCTAAAAACTGCAACGGAGAGATCTTCAAGATGGAAGCTTTAGGCTATGTTTGAGAGTCTAGGAGGGGAGGGATTTGGAAAAAAGGAAGAAGGAGGGATAAAAGAAGGATAGTCCCTCAACTTGAATGTGGGGTTCATTTTTCTTCATAATACAAAATCCCCCTATTACGGGGAAACTAAAAAACTGTATTGGAGAAGGATCTTGGAGGGATCAGATAGATTCTTCAAATCCTTTCAATGTTTTTTATAATACTCTCAAAATTAAAAATACATTAATCATAAGCATTTTGTTCTCATTCTCTACAAAATACTCTTCAAATAAGGTGGAAGATTTCTATATCTTTTTCTCTCCTCCCCTCTATCCAAATCCCTCCCCTCCAAACTCCCAAACCGAGGCTTAGGAAATGTCTACGTTGTACACGAATATATGAAAACAATATAAAAACCATCAATAGAAACTCGAAGCAATCTTCATTATAACTTACCGTATATAACGCTTTGTCATCTTTCAGAAATCCACGTGTGCCATCAATTGGATCAAGCACCTGTATTTAATCAATGGACTTAATAGAAGTTGTGTGGGGAATAAAACAAACAAAATTCAACGGATGAATTCTTGACATAAACCTACAAATATACAAGGTCCCGAGGGTTTGTAGACATCAAACAGTAAGAATATACAATTTTCACAAAAGCATGACATGTAATCACCACCATTTGCTCATCTCTGATAGGTGGTGAGGTCCAAGAGAAATTGAGAGACTCAAATCAGATTTTCATTCTGAATGATTGTGAGTTACCATAATATTTTTATATGAACTCTAGCTTGTCTTGCAGGTGACAAATACCCCTTAACAGAAATTAAATCCTATCTTTTTGAACAGAAATTAAATCCTATCTAACTCTGAAAGTTGCTTAACATAAACTGTAACAATAAAAGATACACCTACACGCACATACAATGTAATACTCTATACCCTTGCAAATTCAGGGTTGTAAGCGCAAACATCTACATGGAAGTAATGTGTACATGAAGGTTCCGATGAAGGCAACATAAAGACAACACAACCGTTCAACTCATAGTGATGATTATGGAGACAATTTTTCATGTCAAATCTTGAAGTCAAGAAGCCATGGAACTTGAAGATGAATACTGGAGTTGAAGGCTTGTTGGCTGTTTTGTAAGTTTCTTAAGACATACTTAGAATTGTTCAAGATTAATAGACTTAAGAGAACTGAGAATTTAAGCCTCACATGCATCATCTAGCATAACACGCATCATGCAAGTGCTTGATTGACATATGAACAGCCGTTTTGTAAGTCTCTCTTTTGACATGCTTAGATTTGCTCAAGATTAATAGACTTAAGAGAATTGAGAATTTAAACTCGACATGCATCATATAGCATAACATGGAATAGGCTTAAGTTTTGAGGCATACATGATCATGCAAGTTAGTTTGATTGTCATATGAACAGGGCGTACATGTCAAGATTTACATATGTGATTAGAATGCAATTAGATCAATTTTGAAAGGCATTCCATATAAAGTTGATCATATAGAAAGCCATTTGAATCATAAAGTGTGAACCAAACTGCCTAAAGTACTATCAAGGATGCCTAAACCGATTCAAGCTTTGAGGAGTTGATTCCTACTAAAGAATTGATTCACAGACAAGAATTAATGTGTGAATCGATTCGCATACATATGAATGAACCAAAGGAGTCCGTTCATAAAAGTGTCTTGACAAGAGAAAGTTCAGCACCATGGTTACCGGCAAAGGCAAGTTCTAATTACTATGACAGAAGGAGAGGTTTGAGAGATAAATCAGGAATTTCTAGTCTTATATTTATTCCTTATGATTTGTGAGTTTAAAATAATAAATCAGGAATCTCTAGCTTGTCTTGTTAGCTATAACAGCCAACAGGACTTAACAGAATAGTAACTCCAATCCAACTATGACAGTTACTAAATGGAAACCATATCAGAGTCTAACAGCCTGTAGAATATTCTAGAGATTCCACAGAAAGCCTACACACATACAGTGTAATGCTCTACCAATCTCCAGGAATGAAATGTGAACACAAATTTTCAAAATTTAAAAGACATAACGCATCACTTTATAGCATTTAATTTAACTGCTTAATATGCCCACCCAATATGTGGCCGGCTTTGATCCAAATACAAAAGCATCCTTGCCCCCTCTATCAATTGCTTTGAGTACATCATCTTGCGTCAATGATTTACAAGTGGAGCTAGCTTCAGAAGCTACTAGTACATCAAGCACGGTATCGACTAAGTTTCTTGATCGCAAGAAAGCAGAGTCCTCCTCAGCCACCAATGGGATAGAAGGGAACAACTTACTTAACTCTGTTGTGATAAGATAAAATATAAAACTAAACTTTCAATCCCATGAAAAGAATAACACTAATCATAATAATAGATTAATTATATCAATATAACTGTAACCTAATATAAGGAAACTATGTTGCATGGCACCATACTAATTACTAGTATTTCTGCTTTTAGATAAATCACATTGGCAAAAAGTTAATGAGTATTAATCAATCTTCATTAGCATTTCCAAAGTAACACAGAGTTTTTCTTACATATCATATATTCATCAAATTTTTGTTATACTCACGAATTGGTTCCATTCGCACACACATCAAATTCAAATTAACTTAGGCCGAGTATTAACTTAGGCCGAGTATTTTCTTACACCGAGTATTAACTTAGGCCGAACCACAATTGACAATGCTAATTCAAATTCACTATAACACATTGGTTTCATTCGCGCACACATCAAACATATGAAATTTCTGAAACACCTCAAGCAGCTACTTTATCTTTGAGATTAAGTTAATACCTAAACTTATGAGAGCCTGAACTCCAAAATCAGCCACAGTAACTGGAGACTGGTCATTTTTTTCATGAACCTTCCCATCAGTAGAGAATAAAGATGATTTCACCTACACAATGAAAACAATAACAACATTTTTTTAGCTAGAAATAACAATGTACACACAAAAAATCCAATTTTGACATAACCCCTCTTCAGAATTTCCAAAAATACCAAGTGCATACAGAAATTTAGGAAAATTCAACACCAAAGCAAAGAAGATTCATTACCTTAACACAGAGACTGCAAGCACTCTGAACCGCATCAATGGCAGCTTCAAGCTCTTTGTGATACTTTGCATTCTTCTGCGGAAATGGAAGGTTTGACCTAAATGAATGAATTGGTGACAATTGGGAATTAGTAGTGAGAAGATTACGGGATTTGAGAAGAAATGAAAGAGTTTGATTTGAAGATGAATGAATGGAGAGAATAGAACCTTACGCTGAAGCGTCCGGTTTTGCAGCTACGACTTCGAGTGCCGCCACCGTCGACAAATCGGACGGCAGAGATATGAGATGAACGGAGGATGTCCATCGCCAATGACATTGGTGGTCTGCGTGCGTTGAAGAGGATACTGTATAATTTATTTATTTTTTAGTTTAAAATAAAATAAAATTAATTGGTCTTATAACTTAAAAGTATATATATTATATATATATAAAGTGAAGATAAACTTTAGGTTGGTTGTTTATGATTCTATAAATAATACATTTAATTTTCCTAAATTTTAAAACAAGTTCAGTAAAAATCTACGTTGAAAGTTTGATATCACCTTTTTAAATGTTGTGCTAGGTGACCTTATTTAGAACTCAATTGCAGCCTATAAATTAACTAATTTTATTTATATATTTTATGCTTAATTTGATTAGTGGTGACTTTATTTTTAATTAACTTATGGTGTATGGAATATGCCAATTTGAGAAATTGCTTTTTTTTAAAACTTGTTGCTTTTTTCCACCGCTTACATTTTATATAGTAAAAGTAAACAATCATTCAAATCTTCTATCATATATTGTAAATTTCTCTTAATATTTATTCTACTATTACATACACCATACACCATGAGTTAATTAAAAGTAAAGTTACTACTAAAAAGACTAAACATAAAATAAAATTAAAAAACAAGAAAATTAGTTAAAACAAGTTCTTCATAAATATTTTATTTTTTAAATTCCATATCTTTCATATGTAATGAATCTCCTTGTGATTTTAAATAGGTGACAAAGTTTATCGACCTACTAAAATATAATGTATTTTTTGAACAAGTCAAAATGAGATATATGATATAAAAAACAACAATCCCCCTAGTACAAGATGTGTTAAGGTAGAGTAGCAAAGTTTACAAAGAGTCACATAGAGATACAAAGAAATAATCAGAAACAACAGATCAAACAAGGCCCAAACAAAGTAGAAGACTAGACCACCAGCTATGGTAGTTAGAAGCTAAAGTAACACAAGTCGCCTTCAACCACCTAAGAGAAAGAAGCTTGATCTTGTCCAATAGCTGAAGAGTAGTGCTGACTGAGCCTCGGAATAACCTGTGGTTCCTCTCCGTCCACACAACCCAAACACACGCGAGCCAGATAAGCTGCAGAAAGGAACGGCGTGCCCGAGAAATCCCTGCTGAGAATGTGAACTGAACAAAATGATCATGTATGGAAGTGAACTCCACCACCGGGATGCCAATCCATGATCGCACTAACGCCCAGAGAGATCCAAAAGTGCTGCATGAGACGAATAAATGATGAGCTGACTCCGCCTCTCCACAACCCGTAACGCACAGATGAGATGCAGTAGGTAAGATGCCTCGAGTGACCAGGTTGGATTTTGTGGGCAACCTGTTACGCAAAAGACGCCACGCAAAGATGGAGACCTTCAGTGGAACCTAAGGATGCCAAATGAGAGTGTCTGCGTCCGGAAAGCTGAAACCTGTGTAGTCAAGAGCTGATATGCTCCTCGAACAGTGTAGCCTCTACAAGGGTCAGGCTGACACTGCCACCTGTCTGATGACTGGTCCTGCAAAGAAAGGGTAAGTAATAAAGACTGACACTCCCTCAACTCCTCCTCCTCCCACCCCCTCAGCTGACGCCTCCATACCCAGGCTTCTCCAACACTCGAAACCACAGTCCCTCTCTATCCACTAAAATCCTCCAACACCATTTACCTAAAAGAGGCAAATTAAACTATCGCAACTGCCTCACCCCCAAGCCTCCATGCTCCTTACGCAAACAAATCAATTTCCATGTAACCCAAGAAATTTTCCTAAAGTCCTCACACCCCACCCCACCCCCCCCCCCCCCCCCCCCAAAAAAAATTGATTAAAAGAGATTCAATAGAGGAAATGATACCTGAGGGAGCTTTGGAGCTTTGAAGAAGGAAAGAGCATAGACAGGAAGAGAGGTCAATACAGACTTTAGCAGTACCAGGCGTCCTCAAAAAGAAAGAAAACGACTTTTCCACCCAGACAAACGATTCTTTAAACGAGTCACAACCGGTTCCTAAAAAAGTAAACGTCTCGGATCACCCCCAATAGGAAGTCCCAAATAAAGGAAAGGGATTTTCCCACCCTACAACGCAGAACTGAAGCAGCTTCACCCAACCAAGACTCGGGAATGTTAACCCCAACCAGCATGCTTTTATTGAAATTCACCTTCAGACCCGACATAGTTTCAAAAAGCACAAGAACCGCACGAAGAGCCCGAACATTCGCCCAACTTTTGACCCCTGACAGGAGTGTATCATCAGCAAACTGAAGGTGAGACACTGTCACGGGTTCATGCTCACCAATACTATAACCCGTGAATAGATGTTGATTTACCACAGCCTCGATCAACACATTCAGACCCTCAGCTGCCACCAGAAAAAGGAAAGGAGATAATGGATCTCCTTGCCTCAGACCCCGCTCGAGGGGGAATTCCTCCGTTGGACTACCATTAACCAAAACCGACGCTGTAGCCATACTCACGCACTCTCTAATCCACTTCCGCCACAAGATCGGAAAGGACGTCTTCCCCATAACGGAATCCAGGTACCCCCAATCCACAGAATCATAGGCTTTCTCAAAATCCACCTTAAAAAGCATGAGTTCATTTTTTTACCTTCGCGCCTCATCCACCATCTCGTTCGCAATGAGGACTCCATCCAAAATCTGCCTATCCTTCACGAACGCAGTTTGAGACTCGGAGACCACGCTGCCGATCACAAGGCGCAACCTATTTGCGAAAACTTTCGCCAGAATTTTGTACAAACTGCCCACAAGCGAGATAGGCCGAAAATCGTTTAGCCTTTGGGGGCTGTCAACCTTAGGTATCAGGGCTATGAATATGATAATTTGAGTGTTGTGTGTTTTAATTTTAAAATTATTTTTGGAATTGAAAAAATCAAATATTAAGTCACAAGTTAGCATTTGAACAATTGATCATGCGGCACAATCAAGCACAAATTAGATTTTTTTTAGGGTTTTTAGGATTTATTTAGGATTTTTTTATTTTTGTGTTTAAAAAAATATTGAAATGAAAATTCATAATATTTATAAGTATATTTGAAGAGTCATTTTTTAGATTAAGAAAGATGATGAAAGTTTCAAAATTCACTACTATTTCATTGAGCAAGTGTTTAAAATTGTCGTAAATTTACTTAGAGATCGCCTCAAATTATAATAATAATAATAATAATTTATTTTTTTTAATATTCGGAATGTGCCGTGACTCTCCAGCTGATGAATAGTTCCTCCGATGATTATTGTTATTAATATTAATTAATTAACTACATTAATACCAAATTACTAATGAATAGGATAAACCTAGTGAGCTGTATAATCTTTATCTTTATTATATTGAGTACAAATAAGAAAGCAACTTCGTAAACCCTAATTATCATAGGTATTAGGCAGGAATTACCTTAATTAAATATAGAAGCTGCTAACCAATCACTAATTAATGCAAAGATTGATTATAAACAATTATCATTATTGCAGTTAACTACTAATGTGTATTACGAGGCAATTGTCCATTTCATTCTTAATTGGGTGACTGTATTTACTTTTTTCATCAATTACCAACTAATAGCATTTATTCATTTTTATTCCCTAAAAATTTTGGCCACTTTTTTCTCTCTCTCATTTTCTCTCAATAGTCTCTCTTTGTCACATCTAATAATTCTCTCTCTCAAATTGTTTTTCTCTCTATTTTTTCCCCTTCACTTCTTTCTTTCTGAACTTTCTATGGCATATTAGACACTTTTTACCAAGCAACCACCAGATGCACTGAATTCTGACCGAGATGCAGCGGTGCCGCCAGAACCACCAGACATTGCACTTGGTCGGAGTTGTTTCATCATCTTTTATCTTTCTTTTCATCGAATGTTACATTTTCTTTGATTTTTTATCTTCAATTCTTCTCCGTTCAAGGAAGAATTAAATCCCTTAGGATTCCATTTTTGTTAATCTTTCTCCTTCCTCAATCTACAAATTATCTAACGACGTTGTTTATATTTTCGTATGTGTTAGTCAGGTTTCAAGATATTTGTGGAAACAATATGCTGATCAACAACAGATTTGAAATGATTTCTTCCAATATTTAGAGGTATGCTTTTTCAGTTTGAATGTGTAAGTTTTTTATTTTTTATATATGTATACTCCATATTATTGCTTAACTATGATTTTTGCAATGCGTTGAATTCATTTTCTATTGTAGTTGAAATATAATGAATTTTTGAAATATAATGAATTGCACACTATTGTTTATTGACTATTGTTTACACTATACTAACAGGTTTAAAATAGATAGCAAGGTTTATATCAAAGATGAAAATGAAAAAGTTGCGATGTGAACCACAAAAGCAAATAATTTTATGGTTGTTGTAAGTTTTTCTTGCAATCTTTTCTTTTTTAGGATTTTTAGTTTGTTACTCCTATTTTTCATTAAATCCTAACAGTGTAACATTTCCTCTACTTTTTAGGACCGTTTAAACAGACCTATATGCTGTTTTAGAATTGTTCGATTGCATCTTGAGGAAGACTTTTAGCCTTAGAGGTGAAGACTCAAAGTACTACCCATGGTGTGAATGTTTTCTCAAAATCTGCATTGTCATATATGAATTTGGATCCTCTCCAATTTTGTCTTTAATGACTTCTCTCCTTTTCTTAATACAATGGTTGTTAAATTTTAAAGAATCTATATGTATTATTATTTACCTTACTCAAAGTAAAGAGTACACTTGGCATTCTCACGTTGCTTCTCAAGAAGTAAACGTACAAGTGGCATTATTTTAATGACGTGGCGCCTATGTGTTTTCTCTTTACGACCTAAAGCAACACGGTTCGATTCCCACTAACAACAAAATATTAATTTTATGATTTTTTTGCCTTGATTTTTTTATTGTTTATTAAATCTATAATGTTAAATCTATAATGAAATAAAAAAAATTAAATAATAGGATTACCATCAATTCTATAGGATAAGTAACATAACAATAATCTATTGTCAAACAAAAAAATAGGATTGCCTTGAATATTTTTTTTTACCATTTAATGTATTGCCAAACAAACACTAATAATAATAATAATTAAAAAACAAAATAGACATATGTACCAAAAAAAAAAAAACAAAATCGACATTAAGATTCTCATGAATTTTATACGGATAAGTAACTCCACCCTAATATTCTTATGATCTATAATTTGTAAAATCTAAAATATATTATATTTTATATTTGTTTTTATTTTTATTTTTTTCAATGGGTTTGGATATGACATATTTTTATACGGACTTGATTTGATTATTCACAATGTAAGAGATTACCATCTTTAATTAGAACAAATTTCTCTCAATATCTTAATTGATTGTTTACATAAATAATTAATTGTAATACCTAAAGTTATAATATCAATTGTTTTAATTTTTGTACAGATTAGATTACCCTCTTTTGTTTAATCATATCTCTTTAAATATTTTAAATGAACATTTTACAAAAATAATTAAGATGCGAGACATGATGTTATGATCTAAATTGCTTTACTTTTTGCATATGTTTTATTTAATTTTTCACACCGTAAGAAATTACTCTCTTCTATTATATTCGGCTTTACTTTTTACATGGGTATGATTTTACTTTTTACAATATTTGGATATTTAAATAAATATTGTACAAAAATAATTAAGAATTGAGACCTAGGATTACGATCTCAATTGCTTTACTTTTTACACAGGTTTGATTTAATTTTACACACTATAAGAAATTATTTTCTTCTGTTATATTTGATTTCTTTAATTGGATATTTAAATGAACATTTTACAAAAATAATTATGTCAGACCTAAGATTACGATCTCAATTGTTTTACTTTTTACACGACTTTGATTTAATTTTTCACACCGTAAAAAATTATTTTCTTCTGTTATATATTCAATCTCTTTAAATATTTATTTGAACATTTTAAAAATAAAATTAAAATGTGAGGTCTAAGGTAATGGTCCAAATTTCTTTACTTTTAACATAGACTTAATTTAGTTCTTCACAACATAAAAAATTATACTCTCTTCTATTAGATAAAATCCCACTTGAAATTTGTTTTACTTTTTACATGAACTTTATTTAGGTTTTCACAACGTAAGAGATTACCATCTTCGGTAAGAACAATTTTTTTTTATATTTTAATTGAATTTTATTTTAGTAAAAAATTTAATATGTGAGACCCAAAATTATATTCTCAATTAATTTACTTTTTACATGGGTTGATTTAGTTTTTTTATGTTATAAGAGATTATCTTCTTCTGTTGTATTCAGTCCCCTGGATATTTTAATTGAACATTTTACAAAAATAATTAAGACGTAAGGCTTAATGTTATGGTTCAAATTTTCTTACTTTTTACATGAGCTTGATTTAGTTATTCACAATGAAGAAAATTATACTTTTCTGTTAGACCAAATTTCTCTAAAATTTAATCGAACTTTTTACAAAAATAATTAAGACGTGAGACATAAGACTATGATCTGAATTACTTTACTTTTTACACTTGATTTAGTTCTTCATACTGTAAGAGATTACCATTATCTGTTAGAAAAATTTCTCCAAATACCTTAATTGATTATTTTACAAAATTTTTTAATTAAGATGTGAGACCTAATGTTATAATCTCAATTGCTTTACTTTTTATACGGGCATGATTTAGTTCTTTACGCCATGGGAGATTACCCTATTTCATTAGATCATATCTCTTTAGATATTTTAACTGAACATTTTAAAATAATAATAATAATTAAGATACGAGGTCTAAGATTGTGTTCTAAATTACTTTAGTTTGTCACGCTGTAAAAGATTATCTTTTTACATTAGATTGTATCTCTTTGAATATTTTCATTGTAGTGGTGAGGGGTTTGGGTAGTATCCATGAGGTCCTAGGTTCGATTTTTCATTGGCAACATTGTAAAAAAAAATATATATATATATTTTTTACATCAGATTGTATCTCTTTGAATATTTTCATTGTAGTGGTGAGGGGTTTGGGTAGTATCCATGAGGTCCTAGGTTCGATTTTCATTGGCAACATTGTAAAAAAAAAAATATATATTTTCATTGAATGTTTTACAAAAATTAATTAAGATGTGAGGTATAAGATTATGTTCTCAATTACTTTACTTTTTATACCGATTTGATTTAGTTTTTCACACCGTAAAAGATTACTCTCTTCCGTTAGAACAAAATTCTCTAGAAATTTTAATTGATTTACAAAAATAATTAAGATGCAAGACATAATATTATGACCGCAATTGCTTTACTCCTTACACGAGGTTTATTTAGTTCTTCAAACCGTAAGTGATTACCATCTTCCGTTAGATAAGATCTCTTTAGATTTTAATTGAACATTGTACAAAAATAATAAAAACGTGAAACAAAAGATTATAGTCCAAATTACTTTACTTTTTACACAGGTTTGATTTAGATTAAATCCCTCTTGAAATTTTAATTGAACTTTTTAGAAAAATAATTAAGATGCAATGTCTATGATTATGGTTTCAATTACTTTATTTTTTACACGAGTTTGATATAGCTTTTAACAACGTAAGAGATTATGGTTTTCTGTTAGACCAAATTTCTCTGGATATTTTAATTGAATTTATTACAAAAATAATTAAGTTGTGGCAACACATCATTAGATGTATGTGTAAAAAAAGTTTACACCGACAGTGCACAACAATTAAACTCCAATTAAAATATCCAAATAAATTTGATCTAACAAAATAGGATAATACCTGACGACATTAAGAACTAAAACAAATCTGTGTAAAAAGTAAAGCAATTGAGATCATAACCCTAGGTCTCACAACTTAATTATTTTTGTAATAAATTCTGTTAGAACAAAATTCTCTAGAAATTTTAATTGATTTACAAAAATAATTAAGATGCAAGACATAATATTATGACCGCAATTGCTTTACTCCTTACACGAGGTTTATTTAGTTCTTCAAACCGTAAGTGATTACCATATTCCGTTAGATAAGATCTCTTTAGATTTTAATTGAACATTGTACAAAAATAATAAAAACGTGAAACAAAAGATTATAGTCCAAATTACTTTACTTTTTACACAGGTTTGATTTAGATTAAATCCCTCTTGAAATTTTAATTGAACTTTTTAGAAAAATAATTAAGATGCAATGTCTATGATTATGGTTTCAATTACTTTATTTTTTACACGGGTTTGATATAGCTTTTAACAACGTAAGAGATTATGGTTTTCTGTTAGACCAAATTTCTCTGGATATTTTAATTGAATTTATTACAAAAATAATTAAGTTGTGAGACCTAGGGTTATGATCTCAATTGCTTTACTTTTTACACAGATTTGTTTTAGTTCTTAATGTCGTCAGGTATTATCCTATTTTGTTAGATCAAATTTATTTGGATATTTTAATTGGAGTTTAATTGTTGTGCACTGTCGGTGTAAACTTTTTTTACTCATACATCTAATGATGTGTTGCCACATCATTTAATGAATGTGACACGTCATGTGTCTCTAAACACAATACATGATGTATTGGTATATTATTGGACGAATGTATAAAATAACTTTATAACGACATTGTATATAAATTAAATTCTTTTAATTGAACATTTTACAAAAACAATTATGACATCTGCCTTAAGGTTATAATCCAAATAGTTTTACATTTTACAGGGGATTTATTTAGTCTTTCGCACCGTAAAAAATTACTCTCTTATGTTAGATTATATCTCTCTTGAAATTTTGATTAAATTTTTTAAAAAATAATTAAGATGCAAGACCTAAGATTGTGGTCTCAATTGCTTTAATTTTTACACTAACTTTGTTCAACTTTTCACACCATATGAGATTATCCTCTTTCGTTAGATCAGATTTCTAATTTGAATATTTTGATTGGACTTTTTGCAAAAAATAATTAAGATGTTAGACCTAAGATTATGATATCGGTTGGTTTACCTTTTACACATTCTTGAATAGGTTCTTCAGTTCGTAAGAAATTATCCTTTGCAATTTGAAGAAATCGATCTCTTGATACTTTAAATTAATTTTTAATTAACAAAAAAGGAAAAAATAAAACTTTCATCAGATTTTAACAGCAAAATAAAATAATTAGTAAGACAATAATAATATACATATATTTGGACATTAAAGTCTAAAATTATTATATATTTATAAATGAAAGATAACTTATGTGTGATGCTGGTTCGAGCTCAAATTTTTCATTTCTAAAATATTTCTTAATTTATATATATATATATATATATATATATATATATATATATATATATATATATATTAAATTATTAAAAAATATTGAACTTCTAGCCCGTGCTTAGCACGGGTGTTCATACTAGTAAAATAATTTTCAAGAAGAGAGAGAAAATAAGCAAATGAATAATTAAGATCACATTGGAGAGAAAACATTGAAGAGAAAATTAGAGAGGATCCAAATCCGTCATATATTGTTGCTATGCTCTTTCAAATCTCCACCTTTACTTTTTTGTTTTGATTAATCTATGTGAACCGCCATATTTTTTAGTTCGAAATATGGGATGAAGAGATGTAGATAATGAGACTCACCAATAAAAATGATTAAATCTTATCAATTTTCTAATAGAGTATATATTACGAGCATTTAATTGAATTATATACCAAACATATTTTTTATCGCCCATTGTTATGTTGATCGACGTAAACTAATACATTTGTTAGCTACTCATATGAAACAATTAGAATTATGATATTTATATGATATTCGGACGGACAAGACGTCTAGTGGATACAAACACGTAGAAATACACTAGGATAGGAAAGTGGTATATATCTACATCTACGTGGGTCATCATAGATCAATTAAATCCAGTGGCCTCAAAATATCTTCTTCATAATAACAAAGTCTCTGTTTAATTTAAGTCCAATCCTAACCAAACACCAACATAAGCACGTCATTAAACACGTAAATTTGACAAATCAAACGTGGCATTAGTTGTTTAATTTCAATCCTTTATGATGTAACCGACACGTGTCCTCCCTCCGCCCACAGAATCAAAGTATTGCCCGTGGTTATTTTCTTGCTAGGAAACACCGCCATAAAAGACCACATTCTTAGCCGGTTGTTTCAACCTTTTACAACAGGTAGCCCCATGTTTTTCCTTTTTATAAAAATAAAAAACCCAATAATTCATTTTGTGATATTCTCATTACATTACACGATCATCATTTCAATCCCATTTCTTAGTATTTTATCTCTTAAGCACCGATTTTTCTGCAACAAAATCATCAAAGCAAAAAGATTCTTCACTTCTCATTTTCAATATAAAAAGGGGAAAAGTAATTGCGATCAATTAAGTTTTTGGGGGTATGAGTTTGAGGTACACAAGTAGAATTTTATACCAAACTGCAATGAGAATGCTTCAGGGCATGAAAGATCAAAGCTCAAAGTGTGATTCAACAATCAAGTCTTTAAGGGATTCTACTTCTTCAAAGCAAGCTAAGGCTAGGCTTTTTTCAAATACTGCTTTTGAAAATAATTCTGCTTTCAATGGTACCAATAGTGATAAGCTAAAGAGTGCAGAAGAGTCTCTTCGGACTGTTATGTACTTGAGCTGCTGGGGTCCCAATTGATCTAAGAAATCCATGCATGCATGCATGTTTCATAGTGCATTTTGAATCTATGTAAAAAGCTTGTTTGCTTTTGTAAATCTATCTATATGTATCTATGTATAAATTTTTACAGATTATTGCATCAATAATTTATAAGTGTTTGAACCGAACCAATTTTATGATTGTGAATTTATGTTTCTTCAGCTAATTTGTAGCAAAGGCTGTAAATGTTAAATTCGATTTTTGCATTTGTTGGTTGAAATGACTTTGATTAAAAATTATTGGCATTATAAATCTTAAGGAACCGTGTTAATTATATAATCTCAGAGGCTAAAACAATATTTTGGCTCTGATTTCATTTCATTAGCATAGAATATGAAGGAGAATCGATCTTTAAGTGATAAGAGTTTTGATCTACTTAAGTATAGGTTAGAGGTTTTTTTTTTTGACAATCATATAGGTTAGAGGTTAGAGGTTTGATTTCTGATTTATGCGTACTATAAAGGTTGGAGGGTGAAACTCGCTTTGTATGTCATACAAGTCCTCCGACACTTAGTCATCTCTAACGGTGGTGAATGAGAACAGTATCCGGACATTGAAAATGAAACATATATGTGGGCTTATTTGTTAAAGGAATGAAAGGCCCATCTAATAATGGATCAAAATCAAATTGGGTTGAAGTTAGTCCAAATATTGGTGGCCCATTGTTTGAAATTCCCATCACCCTCCTCCACACACAGAAAAACAGATAAGCCCCCAGAAAATATTTCAATCTCTCAGACTAAATTAAATTCAATAAATAATAAAGAGGATAAAAGATAAACCCCAATTGCATTGATATACTCTTCTCAGTTCTCAGCAAGGAAACTCAATTTTCTAAGAACAACAACCGATGATTCCTCTACAACCTTATAAATCATGTCTTCAAACAACATTCCTATTCAACCCTTCAAACTTTAGTATAAATCATCATAGACAAACACAAACAAACCTGATAGCACAAGGGAAGGTTAAAGTACATAGAAGAGAGGTAAAATGCAGTGCAGGAGAAAAGAAGAATGAGAGGCGAACGTTTTTGACTCTTGAAGAAGCTGGTTTGGTTGAGATGTCTGGGTTGAGTACTCATGAACGCTTTCTATGTCGTTTAACGGTACTTAACATTCTTAATTGTCTTGTAGTTAGTGATTACTTCATTGGAATTTTGTTATGATGATTGAATTAGTGAATGAATTTTCATATTATTTGTTATGTAGATATCTTCACTGAATTTACTAAAAGTGATAGCAGAACAAGAAGGGTGTACAATAGAGGAGCTCAATGCTGGAAAGGTATGTGATTGGTTCCTAAAAGACAAGCTCAAAAGGGAGCAGAACATTGATTCTGCTGTTCTTCAATGGGATGATTCCGACTTCCAATTTTAATTCTGTTTCTTCTTGTGTCTTCCTAAGTTCCCTTTTTCCACCAACTATTACTGGTCAAATTACTGCTCTAGGCCTATATTTGATGGGTTCATCCTCTAACTATGGCTCATTTTAATTGGTTTTTATCTCAAGAGAATAAGTGGGTTTGATTTTTCTTTCAAACTTCATTAATAAAAAATGGATAAATTTATATTCCATGTTCCTCATAATTCATATAATTTGTTACACAATATATCCTTTTGTAAAAGAAAAGTGTGAACATGTCTTGGAATAAATATTACTTTTGTTTTACTGGTAAAAATGAAATTGCGATAAAAAAGCAATAAACAAAACATGATGTGTAAATATAATTTCATACTTAAAAAGTGCTCAACAAAGTTTCAGTAATTTTCCTGATAAGGACATTGAAGAAATAACAAGAGAATAGTAACTATAAACTATAATAACTATAACTATAAAGTCAATAATTGGGTATGGTAAGCCAGCATCTCCGAAACAAACATAACCATCAAAACTCGGAGGCCAACTAAAGCTGCAACTCTAATTTTAGAAGCAGGAAAAAAGAGAATTGAATCGAATCTGTTATGCGCATGAAAAAATTTCAGCTGTGCCTTGCCCAGCAAGGCAGCTTACGAGTGCGCTTGTGAAGTCATCCAAAGAATTGGTGGAGTTTTGCTTAAGAAAAGACATTGTGGAATTGAAACAATTTTTTCCTATTTCAAAAGAAATTAAAAGCTAACGACCTTCTTTTCATGATGCCAAATCAAGATCGAGAAATTGCTTAACTTCCTCAGATGCGACTCGAGTCCCTTCCAAATACAAAACGTCTTGTCCAGTCTGTAACCACTAACGCCCTTGTACGCCAGCTAACTTGCTTGCTGCTCAAAGGGTTTGAATGAAAATCAGTAACTTGTTAATAACAATGTTTCAAAATTCAGGCAATTCTGTGAGTATATATATAAACAGTACCTTGCATATACAGAATACCACAACCATTGACTGCTGTGACCAATTGAAACCCAATCCCCAGGAAGCTGGGCAGCTGTCTGCTCTCCTCCCAAAGGAGCAAACTGTCCTAAGTGCTTGTACCTTAAGGAGCAAGCAACCATGTGCAGCATTGAGTAAACCATTTGGATAAATGTTGAAAACCTTGAAATTTGTACGAGTGTAAATGAAATCGGGTAAAAGTGAGATTCTAAGATTTCTTGTACCTGAAGGGTTTGAAGCGATGACGGCCTTCTCCCCTGAACCTGAGAGGGCCCTCTGGTTTTTCCTCACACTCTTCCATCCGGTTAAAACATTTGGCTAGGTAAGTTCCTTGCTGAGAAGCAACCTGACACAGATTTCAAATAGTTGAGAAACATGCATCATATAAGTACCGTTAATGAGAACGCAACAAGGCAATAACATAACACGCACCTGCGCTGTAGCAGGGAGAAATTTCATCTGAGAATCCACTTTAGAAAGTGCTGTTTTGAGTTCTTCGATATTCAGTTCAATTGATTCTTTTTGGACATCCCCCTTAGCTTCCTTCAGTAAATCAGCAATGTTGCGCATCTGTTTATTCTTCAGATACAGCTCAACCTGAGGGTAACGTTCGCAAATGTCATCCATGACTGCTTGGAATTCTTTGACTGTAAGTGTTCCTGAATTTGCTTTGTCAGCCTTCTTAAAGATCGCCCCAATATCTTCCTGAAATGCCAAAGGCAAGCCAATACAAAATCAACAGTAAAAAAGAGTATATATGTATTATTTGACAGTGAAGGAATTGACATAAAAATATATATGCCTTCAATGAAAAACACAAAATAGAAACCCAAGAAACAGAAAGTCTGATGAATCATAATATTATTGATGTCTATGAATAATTGTCACAAACATGTGTGTGCAGTATATTACTATTAATGGAAACGGTGTTTACCATGACTTTTCGTTGATTTATTGTCGCACAATCACCTAGCGCATATACGCTGTTGCATCCTTCGACTCTCAACCATTCATCAGTAGCTAGAGCACGTCTGCTAGCCTGTTCAGAAGAAAGTGCTTAGCAAAACTAAAAAATAAATGGAATTATGAAAGGTATAATTGTATAACGACAAATTTATCAATAACATACCTGACCAATTTGTGACATAAAATCTTTAATAAATGGACGAGTGCCAATACCAGTTGACCAGACAGCCATTCCATATGGAATTGTAGTAATCTTTCCTCCATTTTTCAGTTCTTTAGTAGAAATTTCTTTGTCATCTACCTTCACAACCATGGATCCAGTTTTCACATCAATCCCATCTCTTTGAAACTTATCTTCAGCAAAAGCAGTGATCCTTTTGTCAAACCTATGAAAAGAGCACGAGAATACATCAAAATGTGACAAATTATATGATAAGCTATCATTGGAACAAGTTGTAAATAATAAAAATCAACAATGTTTGGTTAATGTTTAACATCCTCACATGCTCAAAAGATGATCTCCGGCTTCTAGAAGTGTAATTTTTACTAAATCTTTTATCCCAGGATATAAATGGACTAAATCCTCATTGACAAAGTCATGAAGTGAGGCTGCAAACTCTACTCCAGTTGGCCCGCCTCCAACAATAGCAAAATGAAGAATTCTCTTCTTTTCTTCCTCGCTAACTTCGGGCAAATTGGCTCTCTCAAAGCAGTCAATAACTGTTCTTCTAATCTTCTGGGCATCTTCAACTTCCTACAAATTACCAGAATAAGCAGAATCCAGTTAAAATCTTTAGTCACCACAGTAACTATGGATTATGGACATGATGGTTACCTTCAAAAAATGACAATTCTCTACCACTCCTGGTGTGTTAAATGTGTTGACTTGAGCGCCCACACCAATGATTAGGTAATCATAATCCACAACAAATTCTTCTTTCCCACCCAAATTATTGTTTGCATTAGATCGACAGTAAACTTTCCTATTTTCGGCATCAATGTTGAAACATTCTGCTTCACTGAATTGCACATCCACCTTTTTCTGGTCAAACGAAAACAGGAAAAAGGAACCAATTATATAGCCATAGTCTGCAGAATCTACCTTGCCACTAATAAGTGATACTGTATGACATAAATAAAATGGATTCCTAGAAATCTACATATTCAAATTGCTATTTGTTGATTGTGTAAAACTGCATTGGTGTTAATATGATCTGCACAGTATGGTAAATATATACACTAACCAATAATTGAATGACTAGAAAAATATGGGATCCAGTGAATAATGAATAAGAGTAAAGGCAAATTTTACGACCAAATATTTTCTCTAGACATCAGATATAAAATTACGACCTTAATTGTCCTTTTAATTCCTCTAGTTTTAACTATATATGACTTTGGTACCTCAAAAAGTGTTTAGGTAATCAGTAATCACAACATGTGGAAATTTAAGTCATAAAATGAAGATTGTGAAAATTTAAGATTTAAACAATATTTTTACCAGTAAACTCATAAAATGAAGATTTTAAAAATTTGAAAAGATATGAGAAAAAAATTAATTGTAATGAATGAAAAGTTTACAGTCGCTCAAAATAGTTTGAGGCCCAAATCACAAAATGTGCAATTAAGTCAAAACTACAACTCTTTAAATTACAGAGAATATAACAAAATGATGTAAAAAAAATAGATGTGCAGGAGTTATGCCTATTTTTTTACATTAAATAAAATGACTTTTTTTTTTGTTAACAAATGTAATTTTTTTTTTAAATAAGACTGTAATTATTACTATTTCTCACCATTTAATAAGCTTTTGAGTGATATGACTTTTTTTTTGAGGCATTGACTGATATTAATAGTATATTATATTTATTATATTCTTTATATTATTAAATATTTAATTAATTGTTGCTTTATTTGTTAAGTTTATAATTTATTAATATATTAGCTCAAAAAATAATTTATTAATATATTTTGCATTGTCTATTTACAATATATTAAAAGAAACTACTACCAAAAAACCTCTTTTGTCCTTAGCACGTTTAATAGTATTTCACCGTTTATACCCTCAAAAGTAATTTTAACTCTAAATAAAAACAAAACAAAAATAACAAACAAAAAAAGAGAAGATAAACATAAAACAAATCTATTCAAAAAAAAAAAAAGACAAACATAAAACAAAGTTATAACAATATATACATGGGACAATAACTTAAATAAACTAAATTTATTCTTCTAATAAATTTTACATAAAACTACACGAGACAATAGCTTTAATAAAATAAATTTTCTACTTTAGTATATAATATCAAAATTACAAATCAAGAAAAAATCAATAAGCATGTGCATTTACAAATAATTTTTAGAAGCAACAGAAGAAACTACTATTAAAAAAACAAATTTGTCCTTATCACTTTTAACGGTGTTTCGAGTTTTGCGCCTCTAAGTGTAATTTTAACTCTAAACTAATAAAAAAAATCTGAAAGATAAGCATAAACTAATTCTTTCACTAAAATAGCATTAAAAACTACATCTCTTAACAAACAAAAAAAGAAAAAAAAAACTTATAAAGATATTATTTTTGACAATGAATTCTTATGAATTAACATGCGTAAAAAAAATTATGAAATAACATAAAAGTTTATTTATAAATTATAATCATAAAGACTTTTCATAAGCTTAAAAATAAGCCAAATTCAAATGGGTCAAATATATTAAAGGAATTACTACTAAAAATCTTAATTTGTCCTCATCAATTCTTAAAAATATTTCAAATCTTCTATTTCGTAAAAAAATTAATTATATCTTCCAATTTACTAATATAATAGTTAAATTGTACTCTATATTTATTATAAAAAAATAAACACTATTTTTGTTTACTCTTATATAAAAAATACAGGAGAAGTATATTATTAATGAATATATATTATACTGCTAAAAAACAGAGGACTGGACAGGACAACTTTTGTTGTACTATGTTTGATTCAGAAACTGACTGTGGAACTGGACAAAAGAGGTAGGAAGGGACAGGAAAAAAACAAGATTTTTTGTCCCCCACTAAACCACAGGACAACTTTTTGTCAACAGTACAACTATAAAAAATACGAAAATATCCATTTTATATTTTAATATAAAAAATATTATCCCTCTATCTCTCTACGATACAGTTTTGTCCTGTCCTGTACCATCTTGTTCTGTTCTGTACTGATCTGTCCAGTACTTTCTGTTTTACAAATCAAACGGACCCGTAAATATATATTATAATAACACACGGGACAATTGTTTTAATAAAAAAAATTAAACGGGACAATTTCTTTAATAAAAAAAAGGAATTTGTACCAAAAAAAAAATGAATTGAATAATATATTATAATAATACACGGAACAATTGTTGATGAATATATTATTGATAAATATATATTATAATAATACACGGGACAATTGTTTTAATAAAAAAATTTAATCATACACGGGACAATTGATTTAATAAAAAAATAATTGAATAATAAATGTTTATTATTATTAATTATAATTTATTACACAAAAATCATACACGGGACAATTGCTTTAATAATTTTTTTTACTTAATTTAATAAGTTTTACAAAAAAATAGCAGAACAACGTTAATTTTTTTTTTTTATACACTACGTCACTTATGTTTTAACAATATTTTATAAAAAGAAAAAATCGATAGACTCGTGCGAATGCACGGGTCTCAAAACTAGTATGTGATAAAAAATTATATTATATTTTATTTTAAAATAGTATATTTTAGATTGTTCATGCATGCCTAGCATGTTTATTTGTAGGTAACTAAATCATCTACCTAAAGTGTCTAAATTCTCTGTATTTCTCTGAATTTCTATGTACATATTCGTTAAAATAATTTAGTAATTAGTAATATAATATAAAATAATTGTTAAAGAATTTAATTTGAAACAGCCAACTTAAAATATCATGCATCTTTGTTTCAAAAAATAAAACATGCATCTTTGTTTTAACTTAATTTTATTGTATCTTCTTTTTTTTGTTACATTAGGTTATTATAATATCAATTATTAATTTATAATCATGGATAGTGTAACTTTTTTTACACATATGATTCATGCTATATTTTTAAGTTAACTCCTATAATATATCTACATTAATTTGTAAAAAAAAATAAATAAATAGAAATTAATACACTAGATCTCGTAAACTTAGTCCAATTTGATAGAGACATTGTATTATATAATAAGTGGGCGTACCAAGATTCGAACTCCGATTCTGCACTTTACCTGTAAACGTCTTACCAACTGAGTTAGGCTCACGTGTTTTGAACCTCCAAGATATATTTATTTATTGATTTTAAGAAATTTTTAACTAACATTCTAATTAAAAATAATAATATTACTCATAGTGTTACAGCTGTATACAGCCATTAGCAGTAATTTCAAAACAAAAATTCAAAGTGAATCAAAACGAAAAAGGTAACTGTAATAAAGTAAAATCAATTTAGCAGCATATTTAGATCCTCACCTTCCTAAAAATATTACGAACAGGTTCAACAATACTGCGCGCTTCAACTGTGCCGCAAGTCACACTAGGCAACAAAGGAGTGAACGCAAAATAATTCCGAGGCGAAACCACCTGAACTTCATACTTAGGACTGTCCAGATTCTTCATAAAACTTGTTGCCGCCCATCCTGTTCCCAGCACCACCACTTTTTTCCTATCGGTAACAACTTCCGACGGTGCTAACTGACCATAAGCCAAATAACCGCCACCACTACATCAAAACCACACACATCCAATTTATTTATAATCAAAATCACAGATCTACATTAGTTGCATAACAAAACGCGTTAAAATTGATGAACTAATTAAAACAGAGTAAGTTCTTAAGCAAAGTAAATGCTAACAGATTTGAGATTTCATTCTGTATAAATGCATACTGCATAGATCTATATTTTATGATTAATAAACTAGTTATAGACCAAATACATTAATTATTCGATGAATTTATAAAACATCTTAGGCAAATTGATTTTCTAGAAAAAATATGATGATAGAATTAAAAACAGAGTGCAGAATGAAGATGATGATGATAATGATAGTATATATGCAGTACCTAACGGCGGTGCAGAGGAGAACGAGATTAACGGTTCTGCGATTATCACGGAAGGTTCTAGAAAGACGTTTGCAGAAAGCGAAACTTGACATTTTAATTTTGAGTTTATTGTGATTTGTGTGGAATGTGTGTCCAATTTAGTGGGAGAAGAAAACAGAGAGAGTGTGAGAGAGAAAAAGGTAAGAGAGAAAAGAGAGGCGTTTGTTTACGCATGAAAAGAGAAGTGTGTGCGTTTTAGGGCTTTAGGTATAACGGTTTCATGGGTTTATGCGGTGATTTGACGGATTTGCCCTTTTTGACTTGGGGATTAAGCCAAGACTCAGATATTTAGTGGGGTCAATTGTCAAACAAGAACACGAATCCGCATTTTTATACTTTCTGTATTTTTTTTTTTACAATTGTATATGCACTCCCCCACGTTGTATTTATAAATAAAATTTGACCTTGTTGACTTATTGAAAAAGAATGTATTTTGTCAATAATATATTCCTGCCTTTATTTATTGCAAAGTTATCTGCTCAGTTTATCTTGTGGAGACAAACGTGGTAACATCTATCTCCCAGTCCAATAAAACTGCGACAGGTACTAGCACATTTGCTATCACATCTGTCTGCTGATAGTGCCGGAATTTCAATTGGCATCAGAGCAGGCACCCTGCCTGTACTTGGGTGAGATTCAGGGTACAAATTCTGGTCAGATGGATAAGGAAGGAGGAATGGTAAATAGGCCACCATTATTGGATGGTACTAATTATGACTATTGGAAAGCAAGAATGTGTGCGTTTCTCAAATCCTTGGATGGAAGAACCTGGAAGGCAGTTGTCACTGGATGGAAGCACCCCATGATATATGACAAGGATGGAAAGGAAACTACTATGCTGAAGTCAGAAGCTGATTGGTCTGAAACTGAAGACAATCTATCCTTGGGAAATAGCAAAGCCTTGAATGCCATTTTTAATGGTGTTGACAAGAACATGTTTAGACTAATTAAACAGTGCACTGAAGCTAAAAAGGCATGGGAGGTATTAAAGACAACTCATGAAGGGAACTCTAAAGTGAAGATGTCAAGACTTCAACTATTAACTACAAAATTTGAGAACCTACAGATGTTGGAAGATGAGTGTATACACACCTTTCATATGAGTATCCTTGATTTTGCTAACTCTTTTGAAGCTCTAGGGAAAAAGATTAGTGAAGAAAATCTTTAGTCACCACAAATCTTCAGAAGGAATTCATCATAAATATTTGAGTTTAAATTTATTATTTAAATTAATTATAAACTCGTATATAACAAAAAAAAAAACTTGTTTGATAACTTTTTTTATAAACTTATAAATTCTTTTGATGTGATAATTGAATTAGCTTATAGTAGTTTATTAGTATTATTTTTCTCAATTTTACCCATCATTTAATATCTATAAAATATTATCCAAAAAAAATTAAAAAGATATGTACGGTTAGTATAAAATAATTTTATACAGATAATCAATAAAAATCTACCAATTTGTCATATTAGCTTCACTCTTGTACGATTATTTTGAAACTACTTATATGATATGGATGAATGGAAATTTCTTATTCGATGTCAGTGTAAAATTATTATACATCAACGATACATCTCTATCTTTAACTTTATTTTTATTATATACATAACGAGAAAAGTAGCAATTCCCATGTTTTTTTTAATAAGAATTGCTATGTATTCTTGACTCTTATTCTTAATAAATTTACTAAATTCTTTGGCAAAAAAATAATTTTTTTTAAAAGAAATTGGTGCTGATAAAATCTAAAATAAAATTCTACCAAATAAAACCTTAAATAAAGTGTCAAAGGAAGCAAACTTGATGTTGGTTTTGGGTTTCCAAACTATTGTATTTTGGTTTTCCAAATTCTATTTTAAAAGAAAATATCTACCGAAGTTGTTACTAGGTTGAGTCACGACCAGGTCGCTCTCTTTAAGATGTTTCGTGGCACTACCCGAAATTGTGCAAGGTAGACTATCAACCACGCCGCCTCCAGGATAAAACAAGCCCAGTTACAACTATGCGATTAACTACTGCACTGTAGAGAACCGTTCGAGAATTACACCTTCAATATGGTACTAAGACCACTCTTTTAATACTGAAACCACTTTAATATGGTATTGTTACCACTCTATTATGGTGCTGAGACCACTCAAATATGGTATTACTACCATTCTAACTTTTAAGTTCTCCTATCAATATGGTACTACGACCACTCAAATATGGTGATTCCACCATTTCGACTTTTTAATTTCTCCTCAAAACAATATGGTACTACGACCACTCAAATATGGTGTTACCACCATTCTAACTTTAATTTTTCCTCAAAATAGAAAAAATATTAAAAGAATATTTATATACTATTAAGATCATTCTTAATTCCGACAGGACATTTTTGTTTCAAAAGGGACTATGATCTTAAAAATACTCTTTATTCTGAAGAGACAAACATCATCAAAGTGACTATGTTTTTAAGACCTTTCTTTATTTCGAAGGGACATTATATCGAATAGGGACTAAGGTCTTAAGAACACTCTTATTTCCGAAGGGACAGAAAAAAAGGAGATGAGAAGAAGAATAGCTCGTCAACACAAGCTGGAGGGAGAAGAGAGAAAGAGTTCTCGACAACTCAATAGAAACTCTTTGGTGTGTTTTTTGAACTGAGTGGAGTCCTCTATTTATATAGAGATTTTGTAACTGTTTTAGCAAAAATTGCTACATCAGTTACTCTAATAGATAAGATCAAAAAGAAACTTATTCAATAATCCGTTCAACAACATTTGTGGATGAGATCAAAAGAAACAAATCCAATAATCCGTTCAACAACATTTGTGGATGAGATCAAAAGAAACAAATCCACAATAACAGACTAATGATGAAAAGATAGGAAATTCAGTTGGATTCTCAATCTTATCACAATAACCATAAGCTAAAATTATGGGAAGTGATATCCATGAATAAAAATAATAATAATTATTATTTTCATCATTATCAGTTATTTAAAATTAAATACCACTATTTAAACACTACTAATATGTGTGTTCTATTTTATGTGGGACCCCCACACTCTATTTTTTCAATTCACACAATATTAGATCAAAGTTTAATTACTTAGTGTTTAATCTTCCAACCTTCCAATTTCTTTCCAATTCACACCAATGTTCCAACAATCCCCCACTTGAATTTAAAAAATGGTTTCAATAATAACGTCAAAACGTTTCTATAAGGTTGCTAATAAACAAAGGTGTCGCCAACTACTTGAACCTTTGCATAGCGGGTAAAATTCTGATTAACATGAGTGGCACGTAGCATTGAACTCAATCTCAGACATAGAACCCACACACAACCTTTTCTTAAGGTGTATTCAAAAAGCCCGTGCATTTATGGCCCTGCACGTTTATCCCAGTTTTAACGAACGCTCTAGGTATTCTGCCCCAAATTCCATAGGAACCGGCCTCAGTTCCACATTCGCATAGGTGAGTCTATCAAGAGTACTCCTGTAGCTGTGCACTCCACTCCATATGGAGTATAGATCTCATTAAGAGTTTCTATTATCTCATCCTCTGTTCGCTGCAGGAATCATGCTTTCTTTATTTTCTATAATAGCATGTTCTATCACTTTATGACTTGTTATTACCCATTGAACCTATTTCTCGGGATCTCCAGTCAGTTAGGTCGGGTTACCATCACTAGTGAGCTATAGGCATTAGTCTCATCTTAATAGATGTATTTAAGACTTTCTTTCTTGTTAGTCCTTTCGTCAAAGGATTAACTAATTCTTTATCAGTATGTACATGATATACTTAACCGTTCCTTTTGAGAGTAGCTAGGTCTCTATTCCTTTATGTGTTTGTGCTTTAATAATCGCCTCTTGCCATTGTAGTGGCGATTCTCAACTTTTGTAATAGTTGCAGTACTATCACAATTAACACTTCTGGCAACGGTTTTATCCACTAGGGGATCTCAACTAGCAATCATTTTCTGAACTTGCTTCTTCACTAGTTTTCTCTAGTGTTCTCATCTCAGATTGGTTCCATATTGGACTGAGTTAATATCATTTGTTTTAATAAACAACTCATCTCGTGATGCCCAATATACAGTCACTGGTCGCTTTAAAACTTATCTGAAGGATGTTCTATTTTGTATCTTGTACCATTCAAGTACGATAAGATACTTTTCATTTGTATCTTGTTCCATTCAAATACAATATGATACTCCTTATAATGTAATTCTAGAGTCATAATCTTCTTAAGGCACCATATGACTCTTTCAATAGCATGACAATGCTTCTCATCAGTCGATTAGTAAACTTGAATAAGAGTTTCACGAAGTGGCCAATGTCGAGTCTAATACATTCAATGGCATGCCTAAAGATTGCCAATGATGCTCGCATATTCCATTTGTCTAGCACCATCTCAAATGTTCTTGAAAAAGTTTTACATTTGGATCATAAGGTGTGCTTGCAAGTTTACATTCAAATAATTACATTTTCTTAAGAAATTCTCAACTATGTGAGATTCATCAGAAAAGTTCTCTTTTTCTGATCTAGTAATCTTGAAACCAATAATTACTTCAACTTGGTCTAAGTTTTTCTTATCAATGTTGTTGATAAACAATGATTTCATATAATTCATAACATGAATCTTTAAACCAAATATGAGCATGTCGTCTTCATAGAGACATATGATCGTGCAAATATTATTTCCATATTTGTGGTAAATACATTTGTCACTTTCATTCACTTTATACTCATTTGATATCATTAGAATGTCAAATTTTTCGTGTCTTTCCTTAAGAGTTTATTTTAGACCTCACAAAAAATTATCTAACTTACAGATCTTGTTTTCTTGTCCATGAATCGCAAAACTTTCAGGTTGTTTCATATAGATTTCTTCTTCTAGTTCACCATAAAAAAGGGAACTTTCACATCCATTTGGAGTACTATCGAGTTATGAACAGCGGCTAAAGGGACTAGTACTTTTATGGATATGATTCTAGTGGCTGGTAAATTATTTTCGAAGAAGTCTATATTTTTCTCTTTTGTCTAAAACCTTTTACTACAAGGAGAGCCTTGTATTCATCAACCGTACCATCAGGTTTTAGTTATTTTCCAAAATCCAAATACAACCGATTAGTTTTCAACCATGAGATAAGTCAACTAAGTGTCATGTTTTGTTAGAATCTAAAAAATCCATTTCATCGTTTATTGCTTCTTGCCATAATTCAGCATCTAATGAGGATACAATTTTTTTTAAGGCTTAATGGATCTTCTTCCAATGTATAAACAAAGTCCATACTCTTTAGCAATTCTTGCTTTCTTACCTCTTCGAGGTTCTATAACATCTCGCACGATGTTTTCATAACTATTTCTGATTACTGGAATGTGATCAGATATAGTGCCCCCCACTAGTTCTTAATTAATTTTTTTTGAAAAGGGAATTTATTTTGCCTCCACTAATGTCATGTTCCACTAGTGCCCCCACTATTCTTTATTTAAAGGGGGTAAACATTTACATAGAAATCATCATCGTTATATTCTATGATCACTTTAGCATTTAAGAACTATATGCTTCACTATTTATATCATACCCAATGAATACACATTCATAGGCTCCACTAGTGAGTTTAACTCTCTTTGAGTCCAAGATCCAAATATAGTTCAGACAATCACAAGTTCAAAAATAAGACAAGTTGGGTTGTCTTTTCTTCAAAAATTTCTTAATTAGAATTTTTGTTCTTAGACTTGGGTAAATCCAACATGAATTTCAATTTTCGTTATAGAAATTGAACATACCAAACATAACAATTTTATTTATCAAAATTCACGGTCATCAATAAATATGATAAAATATTATTTTATCATTTCTAGTTTATGTGCTATCAAGTTCGCACATATCATAATTTATTAAGTTTAGTGATTCAAATTCTCTAAACACCGATTTATATGAACTTTTGGTTCATTTATCTTGACTGCAATAAATAAAATTTTCTAATCATATCATGTTCGAATTGAGTCCAAGTTACTCAAGTATAAAATCAACCGCTTCAAAGACGCAGTCTTTTCCCAACTAGAATGCATGGTGCAATGGTCTCTTTTTAAGTCTGAGTTAACTCAGTCTTATTCATTAGAATTCTGAAATACAGATTCTTTCGTATCTTTATATGAAACATTTGGAACAAATTTCAATACGGAATAACAAACACACATCGTTTTCTTTTTCCGGTCCAAACCTTATGTTTCAATGATAATTAGGTACCATTATGAATTTCTTAGCGTTGTTGTTATAACAACAATCACTTCATTGTTTCAGTCGAAAGATGTACTTTTATAGCTTGATCTATCCTTAATGTATTTAGGGACAACTTAACCTTAATAAGTAACTTCTCCGTTAGACATAGCAGTTCGAAACGTCTTAAAATTGTTGGTTTTGGATTTCCAAACTATTGTATTTTGGTTTTCCAAATTCTATTTTAAAAGAAAATATCTACCGAAGTTGTTACTAGGTTGAGTCACGACCAGGTCGCTCTCTTTAAGACGTTTCGTGGCACTACCCGAAATTGTGCAAGGTAGACTATCAACCACGCCGCCTCCAGGATAAAACAAGCCCAATTACAACTGTGCGATTAACTACTGCACTGTAGAGAACCATTCGAGAATTACACCTTCAATATGGTACTAAGACCACTCTTTTAATACTGAAACCACTTTAATATGATATTGTTACCACTCTATTATGGTGCTGAGACCACTCAAATATGGTATTACTACCATTCTAACTTTTAAATTCTCCTATCAATATGGTACTACGACCACTCAAATATGGTGTTACCACCATTCTAACTTTAATTTTTCCTCAAAATAGAAAAAATATTAAAAGAATATTTATATACTATTAAGATCATTCTTAATTCCGACATGACATTCTTGTTTCAAAAGGGACTATGATCTTAAAAATACTCTTTATTCTGAAGAGACAAACATCATCAAAGTGACTATGTTTTTAAGACCTTTCTTTATTTCGAAAGGACATTATATCGAATAGGGACTAAGGTCTTAAGAACACTCTTATTTCCGAAGGGACAGAAAAAAGGAGATGAGAAGAAGAATAGCTCGTCAACACAAGCTGGAGGGAGAAGAGAGAAAGAGTTCTCGACAACTCAATAGAAACTCTTTGGTGTGTTTTTTGAACTGAGTGGAGTCCTCTATTTATATAGAGATTTTGTAACTGTTTTAGCAAAAGTTGCTACATCAGTTACTCTAATGGATAAGATCAAAAAGAAACTTATTCAATAATCCGTTCAACAATATTTGTGGATGAGATCAAAAGAAACAAATCCAATAATCCGTTCAACAACATTTGTGGATGAGATCAAAAGAAACAAATCCACAATAACAGACTAATGAGGGAAAGATAGGAAATTCAGTTGGATTCTCAATCTTATCACAATAACCATAAGCTAAAATTATGGGAAGTGATATTCATGAATAAAAATAATAATAATTATTATTTTCATCATTATCAGTTATTTAAAATTAAATACCACTATTTAAACACTACTAATATGTGTGTTCTATTTTATGTGGGACCCCCACACTCTATTTTTTCAATTCACACAATATTAGATCAAAATTTAATTACTTAGTGTTTAATCTTTCAACCTTCCAATTTCTTTCCAATTCACACCAATGTTCCAACACTTGAAAAGAACGTAATTACCACTCCTCAGTGTAAATGAACGGGGCTAAAAAAATCGTATGTTTTGGAAGTCTCGAGCAATTTAACCATTTGTTCTTAAAATTTGAGAAACTAACTTGTTCAAAAAAAAAATTGAGAAACTAAGCTCTGTTTAGCAATGTCAAATTTTGAGTATATGACTAACTCATTGAAAAAACAAAACCTGTTTAATAACCTTTTTTTTCACGAGCCAGTTAATTTTATTAATTTATAGCTTATAGTTATTATTTTTTCTTTACATTTATTATCTTATTTTAAAAAAAATTAATAAACATATTTTTATTATTGCTTTGATATTTATAAGTTAGTTCAATGAGTTGGTTTATTTTCTATAAGCTTTGGGCTAATCCGCTATAAACTAGTTTATCAGTTATCTACTATTTGTTTTGCCAAACAGAGCTTAAATGTAAATTAGAAAAAGCAGAGACCACCAAGGAGGAATTACACTGATGCTATTGCTTATAAGCGAAAATCTTGAATTATGCGTGAAGGGCATAAGATACATGGAAAAAACTTGAGCTCAAAACCCGTGGTTGGTAATTTCATTATCAAAATCAAGATAATTTAGCTTCGTTTATTTCCTTTTTACAAAGATGCTATTGTCGATAAGCAAAAATCTTGTATTTGTGAATGTTTTGGCTAATTTCATGAACCGAAGCAACTACAGCAGCCAATGAAACGAGCATACAAAGACAATTCAAAGATTGGAGAGCACACCACTTCAAGGATAGTACTTTTATACGTCTCTGAGCAATGTGCATATGTATGGGGAAGAAGACAACTAAAGGCCCGAACCCGATTGCTCCTAGCAATGAAAGAACTTGATTGAAAAATGGCATTGCCATGGCAAGAATTGTTGCCATTATCACAAATATTGTCCTCCAAATTAGCCTAAATAAGTTTACATTGATTGTTGCGCCACACACTTTAACCATATGGTCCTTGTTTATAAAATTTGAGTTGGGCCACATGATGTTTGCACCCATTTCAACGACACGAAAAAATGGTTGACCCATCACCTACAATATAATATTAAATCATCATGTGTATCAAACATTAAACCTAAATAAAATATTATCATATGATGTAATATACACAAAATTTGACCAATGTATCAAATGATAATATTTAACAATCTTGTGGTAAAATTATAAATTGAAATAGCAATGATCCAACCTGATATGCTCCGATCATATGGATTACTATGAATACATCTCCAAGAGCAACTATCCAGTAGGGTTCATAAAATGCAGCAAAAATGTTTCCTGGCGTGTGGTCACCAAAAGCAGCATAGCCAAGACAACTGCATAGTAGGAATATCATTGTCATTGTTGATGAACCTATCACATTTGCCCTTTTCATTTGTATATTTTCTGGGGGATTTGACCTTAATGTGTCCTAAACAAAAGAATGGAATAATCAAATTCAAGGATAAGAATCGAAAGTTTCAATTTATTGCTACATTTTTTATATGCTTTTATAAATAATTTTTTTAAATTGTGATTATAAGAAGTAAATTGTGATATTTTACCATTATGTCGTAAATAACAGTAGCATAAGTGCAAGCGAGTGCTATGTTTCCCATTGAACTGCAAACCCTCCACACTTTGTCTGCAGCTGATAGATCTGGCCCTATTTTTGTTCCGATTATGCTAGTTGGTGCCCCATGTCATGTTCTTAATCAAAATCCATTTGTAATTAGACGTAAAACTATCGTACAGCTAATTGTAGACTGTTAGTACGAATTCTCTCTATTGATGTTATAGTCTATAATCGACTATGCCCTAAAGTCGGTTGTGGAACATCGATTTAATTTGCAAAACAATGTAATATACAATAATGGTGAAAAGTACCTGGGAGAAGGACTGAAAGAAAGAGAAAGACCAATCGCAATAAACACATAACCAAATGAGGTGATAGCAGCAACTGTTGATAGCCATGTGAGTTTGTGAAAGTTTGGAATTTGAGACAAGAAAAGTTGCAATGTCCCAAAACCAATCATGTAGGGATTATAAGAACTTTTGCAATCAGCTTCATGTCCTTTATTGTGGACGCAAATAACTTTGTTTATTGCTCTGCCATATATATTACATTCATAGTCATAAACCACAAAATATGGGCCAAAAATTGCTTAAATTCATTTGTATTTGAGAAACTTTAATTTTTTCATAAATGTAATAACATACGCCAAGCTTGTGGCTGAAGTAATTGTGTAGCCCACTGTGATCCCAGCAAGCTTTCCGTACAAAATCAATCCACAAATCACATGCATCGTTCCACCTATTATTAAGTACAAATATTGATATTAGATTTTCTGTCCGAGAAATATTTCCATTAGATTATTATGCAAGACAAGAGTAAAAGAGTACCTAAGTAGACCTTGACAGCTTGCATATAAGTATAATTTCTCTTACCAATGACAGGATCAGGAAATCTATAGCAATCTGCTACAAGACTGTAAGTGAAAACAGAAATGGATGCAAATATCAATATACTGGCTATACCAGCTATCCATCCTAATTGAGCCATGGCCCATGCTAGAGCCAACACCCCTGCCCCAACTACCACTGTTATTATGTGTGTTGTTGCTGTCCACACATTCCCTGCAATGCAAACCACATTAATATTCTATTCATCAGCTTATTCAACTTTTTTTAAGGATTAAAGTTCTACTCTTTTGACAGAAGGATTATAGTGTTCTGTAGAGAACGATTTCTAACGCCTACGGTTCAAAACCGTTGCTATTAATTTTATTAAAATTGTTCCCTGTGCCTTATCAAACAGAATTTGGGTGATTTCATAGAAACTAAGTTGGTACGGTATCCATAGTGATACTTAACCGTACATCTAATGAATATCCCAATAATCACTTTTACTACCACACCAAAAGAATATTAAAAATGCTAATATAATCACTTTTGTAGGAACTTTTCTTTTTTCTTTTGAAACAGTAGAACTAATGCATTTCATTCATAATAGTGTCTAAATACACCTAGGAATATCATAAAAGATCAAAGAAAACAGCAATTATCAATAACCAAATTCCATATGTCTGGAACATAACTAGAAACATCATAAGCTACTGGTTTCAAATCAACCTTTAATGAAATTGAATAAACAATATATTCCTATATTAATGAAATAGTAAATTTAGCCTATGTTTATAATAACGGTGAATATGCCATAATCACGTTGATTCACCGTGATTTTTCAAAAGCTACGCTCGGTAGCTTCTGCAAAATCACGATAGATCGGCGTGATTCCGACATAGCTACCGTGATACCAAACCTACACTTAGAAAGAAAGGAAGTATGTACCAGTTCTTCTTGGTCTTCCATCATCATCAAGTTCCAAATTCTTTTCAATAGTTTCAGGTTGGTGTTCCGCCATAATAAGAGCTTGTGTAATGCTCATTAAGATTAGAGATCTTGTGTTATATATATTAGTTTCTTCAAGTTTCTAAAAATAGAGAACTCGTTGCATAAGTTGAATTATTTGGGGAAGGTAGTTATCTTTTCCTACACTACTGTTCGTGCTAAAAGATAGCATATAGAGAGTGACATTGATGGATTAGATTTCTTACTTGTTTTGTTATTGTTATAGTAAATAAATTAAAAATTATATTAAATACGTGGAATTTTCTTTCTATGTTTTGTAAAATTGATTGATGATATATTTAAGACAGATGAATCATAACTAATCTTCAATAATTAAATACAAGTTATCTTTGGCCCATTAAGAAATTATTATTAATTAATATGACAAAGGTAGTCATTTTGCTATGGTCTATAAGATAGTAGGAAGAGTATACAAATTATAACTCAATAAGTAGAAATGTTGAAATTCTTATATTGGATGTCATGATTAGAATTCGAAATTGCTAGTTTTCAATAGCTTTGTCAAAAAAAAAAAGATAGTATGAGGAAGGATACATCCTCATTCGTACGAGGAATGTTGAGAACGACAATAGAACAATGTTTCAGGATTATAAGAAAATGTCATATCTCCATTCAAAATTTTAACAATTTATTACTCATTCATAAACGACATCAAAATTTAAATGCTTGCTTTTGAAACGGTCTATAAAATAGTCTAACGAGTCCACAAATTATAATTTAACTAGTAGAAATGTCAAAATTATTAGATTGGATGTCATGATCAGAGTTCGAAATTACTAGTTTTCCAATAGCTTTGTCAAAAAAAAAAATAGTCTGACGAATGTTGAGAATGACAACAAAACAATGTTTCAGGTTTATAAGAAAGAAAATACATCACATCTCCATCCAAAATTTAACAGTTTACTCATTCATAGACGACATGAAAATTTAAATACTTGCGTTTGAAACCCAACACGGTGTCTATAAGGGTTTAATTTAAGCTTTGTTTGGTAAAAGAATAGGGGTTGGCAAATGAACTAGTAGCAAAAAAATATAAGTTTGCTGATAACGAATAAACTCATTTACCCTTAGCTCAACTAGCATAACCAATTGAACTATCCAACCTACACTGTTATCAAATAAGTCTATTATAATTGTATGAGTTTATAAGCTATAACTTGTAAGTTGTAACCTAAAATTGTTATCAAATAGATAAATCAATGGTTTATTCTTGTTGAACATACTCTTTTTTTTTTGACAAACATAACATACTCTTTTTTTTTTTGACCACAAACATAACATACTCTTAAACTTCGTTTATGAGGTAAAATTGTTATCATTAAATCAGTAATCAGCAAAGCTGGTGATAGTTCGCATGGCTACCAAAAAACATGCACATAAAGTAATAAAGTTATATCATTAAAAGTCATCGCGCACGCAAATACTCCATAATACTTGTGCAATTTGAGAACGCAAAAGTGGAATGGGATCTAGACTGCTAAACCAAGGGAAGACTTTAGTCACTTTCTCTATGGAGGACCAATACATTTAGGGCACTCCACAATACTTATTCAAGATGATAATGCACATGTTGGGGGACCAAGATTGGTATTTGATGCTCTATGGAGAGACTTTACTTACTTTATATGAGATAACATCGACAAACCGTGTTTCATGTCGATATACTTGAGCACAATGCAAATTACAACATTTGCCACATGTGGAGTACTACCAACCACATTGTAGCTAAAACCCTAAGGTCTTCGAGAAGCAAATTAACATAAGTCTATAACAAACAGGTTAGGAGAAAAAATTATGGTTTTCTACGTAGAGGGGAGTGCCAAATGAATACCCGAGTCCACCTGCGCGATACTTATTTCTTAGCTACTGATTCGGTGGAAATCTGAAGATTTGTGAGCAAGCCTATGGCCAAAATCCCCTGCAAAAGGAATAAAGTCGCGTCAAATGCAAGGCTTTGTGGTAAAAAGATGATGAAGAAATTAAGTAGAACATATAAATATATTGTAATCTGAAAGTACAGTTATAAGATTAATAGTGAATTTCTGACCACATAAGTGATAAATCAATAAGTCTCATTAGGATTTTCTTTTCTTTGGATGAGGGGAACACCATCTTTTCTCCAAACTATACGATCTTCACATAAAGCCTCTGCTACCTCAACATATAATTGGTGCTCCTAAATTTGGAAATCAAAACAAGCAGTTAATCATTGGTATTCATCTTGTCAAAAGGCAGTTATTAACCTTTTCGTTGCATAAATGCTGTGGTGCATGAATGTGTCGTATGACAAATATAAGAATTAAATTTCACTCGGGATTAAAGTTGCTCAATGGTTTAAAATGCAACAATTTTTCTGGAGCTGATTGATGATATAAACTGCCATTACCTCTCTTAGAACCCTTGCAGCCAACTCTTCTGCAGTATCATTAGCAAGCACAGGGACAACACGCTGGGCAAGGATACGCCCTGTATCATAGTGTTCATCCACAAAATGAATTGTGGGACCCGAAAACCTAACATAGAAAATGATGCAAAGATAAGTAGCAAGGAAAAAACATATAAATGTTTCATAAAAACAACACACTTATTTTGAGAGAAATGTACCTTGCACCTGAAGCAATTACTGCTTTGTGTACTTTCATACCATAGTAGCCCTTGCCTCCAAAAGCTGGAAGAAGTGATGGGTGGATGTTAAATATAGATCTTTCATAAGCTCGGGTCAGCTCCACTGGTATGAGTTTGAGGTATCCAGCTAAAAGAATAAAATCAACCTCAAAACTCCTGTTGAAAACATGCAACATTTGCTATTAATATAACCACATCTCAATGTAGCATTTCACTGTTTTTTTTAATCCCTTTTGCAAATCCAATTATATCTAACCTCAGTGTAGCAACAAGGTCACTTGGAGATAATCCATCGGATTCAGCCTTTGCTTTAGGGAACACTATAACTGGTATACTATGATTTCTTGCATACTCGGCACCTCCACACTCTAGTATTTAAAATTAAAATAAAAAGAAACAAAGAAAATTTTAGTAAACTATATATTCAAAGTAAAAGTAAATTAAAACAGTGTCAATATCCTATGTCACATGTGACGTGAGTGTGACTGGCTGATTGATACACGAAATGCATGCCACCTTAATCATGAGACTATGTTATCAATTAAAATTGAAGAGAATATGCCTATAAATTAGCCAATCAAGAGAATGTAGCTAAACTCAATGGTTATAGAAAATCATAAAACAAATTACATTACATTATCATCAGAAGCACAAATGGAAGTAAAGGGGTAGTTAGATGGAGCATTACCGTTTTTATTCGTAACCAATACAACGACATCTCCATGAAGTGATCCCCTTTTGGATGCCTCGTGAATTGATTTAAAGTTCGACCCTCCGCCAGACACAAACACAGCCAGCTTTTTCCTCCTCCCTGTGACCTGAGCCCTCACTTCATTCCCTTTGTTTGGATCTACAGTATTACTGCTACACAGTACTCTCCTCCTAGAACTATAAAATTCATCTTTTTTTCCAATGCTGATAGGGTAAAAAGCTCCACTAGGAACCTCAAAATTCTGGGATTGAATAGAAGGGTATGAAGAAGAAAGCAAAGAAGGGAATTTCAAAGAGAAAAGTTGTTTTCCAATTGGAATAGATGGCGCGGATGATAATTTTGGAGAAAACCCAAAAACAATATGTTGAATTTCCATGAAGACTTTGGTTTGATAAAAAAATTGTTTTGTTCAATACTAAGCGTTGTTGTTAATGCTCGAGTCAAGAAGGTCACAACAAAGAAGCTCCTATCAATTTGTAGCTGTTAAAAGAGAAAAACCGTAAATTCATCCGATAAAACATAATTGATCTGCAACAATTAAACCAATAACAATAATACTTTTTTTAAAATCGAGATTCTAGGTACAATCGTTTTGCCTAGGTGAAATCAAATAGTAGAATCGTAAGAGTCTACCTCTACCTACTATTAAAACGAAAACTAAAAATTTCTATACATGCATATATAATATAAACCATTCAATGTTGTCAAATAGCAGCTATAACAACACTATTGTGTAGAGGAATTTGAACAAATCATTATTGTTCTCGTACTTAGTATAAATTGTTGTCAAGTAGCAAGCAGCTATGATGGTGATAATGTACTATAGCACTACAACATAGCGGAACTGAGAACTATGAAACATGGACACTCCTCGGATTGAGCATGTCCCGTCACCGACACTTAGGATTACATTGAATTGTGATTTTCTTAAATTATTATTATCAGTGTCGATGTGTTTGTGTCCGTGCTCATAGGTTGATACCATCAATACATCAAATTTTAAGCTCCTTAATTGAAAAAATTAGCAAATTACAAGAATAAAGCAAAGTAATACACATGATGAATTATGGCGTGAATCGTCAAAGTTTTTGGATTTTGCAAAGCAATTTAACACTAGCATGGTATCAAAATTGAATTTTGCAGGCAATGATGGAATTAAACTAAGGTGCGCTATATTGAAGTTGCACTCATTGAATAACTTATTCAAATTCAATCAACAAAATAATCCAAACAAAAGGGCAATTAAAATCACTCATTCATAAAAAATCAACAAAACAATCCCAAAGAGACAGAGCTTAGGGCGGGGAGAGAGAGAGATAGGGCTTACCTACCGGCGGCGATGCAGCGGTGTCCGACGCCGGCGACGCGTTTCAGAGAGGTGAGTGACGCGGGAGTTTGCCCTTTCTTCTTTTTTATTCCCAAACCAAAAAAAATAAATTACACAACCCGACCCGTTATCTTCTAGCTTAAAAAATAAAAACAAAAATAGGATGCATTTTAATCTATAAATATTTGAGTTTAAATTTATTATTTAAATTAATTATAAACTCGTAGATAACAAAAAAAACCTTGTTTGATAATTTTTTTTTATAAACTTATAAATTCTTTTGATGTGCTAATTTTTTTTAGACAAACAAAAATATATTAATAAAAAAGAGTACAAAAGCTAGCGGGGTAAATACATGATCTAGCAATCACACTAAGTGTAAAAAGTAATCCAGAAGAGTGATAAAAACAATAAACAACCTACACAAAGGTGGTATACAAAACAAATCGGAGCAAAATCCAGTGGATGAGCCAAATGTGAAAGAAAGAGATGTGTAAAAATGCAACCATTACGAAATTATCACTTACGGAACGGCAAATGAAACTGGCCATCAATACGGCGACAGAGACACCAATCAACTACTCGTTATAAGCGACAACAAGTCAAGGTCATTTCTAGCCTAATTATGTTGTGTTATGCAGAAAAATTCAATAATGACCTTGTCTTGTTGTCGCTTATAACGAGTAGTTGATTGGTGTCTCTGTCGCCGTATTGACGGCCAGTTTCATTTGCCGTTCCGTAAGTTTCAAATTGAATGCTGAAGATGTGGCACGATTTCTCAATAGTTGCAAAGCCATTCATAAAAAGAAACTGTATAATAAACTATAACAATTATCAAATTCATATACAAAATTGAAATCGTGCAGTGCAGCAAAATATATGAATAAAGGAGAATGTAATAAAATTGAATTCATTGAAAATGAGCGAGGAGGAGGAAAAAATTAAATTTATGGTCTCACTACTCAGGGTAAACTGATTTTAAGGGGCCGTACACACTACTCAGATAAATACATACATTTGTAAAACAAAATAAAAAATAGATCCAAACCGATTTTTTATTTCAGATCTCTTTGATATTTGTTGTTGTTGTCGTCGCATGTACACGAGAAAGTGGAGATGACGAAAAGTGAGCCCCAGAACGTGTGGTTGCCGACGAAACTGATCCGATGAGAAGGTGGAGGAAACACAGTAATAAGGTTTATGGTTTACAGAGAAACAATTGAATCCTCTTTATTAGAGAAAAATAGAGGATGAAGAATATGTCATGTTTTCTTTGTGTGTTTTGTAGAGGAGAAGGAGGAGAGTTTTTTTATGATGATTTTGCAAAAGCATACTAGGGGTGGCCGTGAATGTTGTTACAGCGGCGGCTAGGGTTTTTTGTGAGAGGGTATCTTAAATTTTCTTTCTTTGATGAAGAGAGAGAGAAAGAAACTAGCAAATGAAAAAGAAAGAAAAAATAGTGATAAGGTAAGTTGGTGGTTCCCTTTCCCGTAAGAAACTAGCAATATGTGGATTTCAAATAAAATTACATTAGTTGATTTGTCAGACAAACTATATCATATCATAAGAAAATAAATTAACGGGGAGATTATAATTTGTATCGCTGATAAAAATTTTAAAATTACTTTGATAAATTAATGTTGGTAAAAAATTAACGTGGTGATAACAATTTTTATTGCTGATAAAAAATTAATGGGGAGATGAATATTTTATCGCTAATAAAATTTTAAAATTGTTTTTACAAGATATTACTGATAAAAAGTTCACGGGGATATGACAATTTGTATCGTAGATAAAACTTTAAAAATCCATATTACAAGTGAAAAAATTAACAATCATATACGGAACAAATTATACTATTTATTCATTGAATTCAAAATAATTATTATATATAGTAATATATGTTACCCTTTTTCAAATTGCTACAAGTTCTAATTATTTTTACTCAAAAAAAGGTTCTTGACCAAAAAAATAAATGATTATCATATACGGGACAAATTTCAAGTGATAAATAGAAGTAAATAATGGTCATATAATACATGTGACAAACTACGACAATTTCAAAATAATGGATCATATATATTTTTAAATAATGAATCATCAAACTATGAATATTTTTAAATAAATAACTTTTTTTTATTGATTCATAGAATCTATAACAATTTTAAAATAATGGCCATATTTATTAAATAAATCATACATGAAACAAATTACGTTGTTGATTCATAAAACTACTAACAAGTTCAAAACAACTTTGATATATATTAAATAAGTTATACATGAGACAAATGATTTGAAGATCAGTGGGGGATAGATACATAAAAGTAATCTTCTTGAAGATTAGTGGGGGATTCATCAATTTTGGGCCAACTTTCGTATAAAAATAATTTTCTTGAAGATTAGTGGGGGATACAACTTTTGGACATATAGATGACAACAATTTTTATTCCATAAAGCTAATGATTTGAAACCATGTGATATTATAATGTTTGTTTTAGACGAACCTCCTAATTTTGTTCATGTTTCAATTGTAGACAAATATAAATTGAAAAATTGGATAAACATTATTTATTAGTAGTATAGTATAAAATTAATTTACAAACAAATTTGCGAAAAAAATTAAATTTATAAACAAGAATATAATTTTTTTAAAAAAGAATAAATATTTATCTTTGATAAATATATAATAGTTATTATTGACTGATACATACATAAAATATATTTGTTAAAATGACTATCATATACGGGACAAGTTATATGATATTGATTCATATAATTCATAACAATTTCAAAATAATTATTATATATAGTAAATAAATCATACATAAGATAAATATAAGACAATTATTGTTGACTGATACATGCATATAAAAATATGAAAAAATATTTATTAAAAGACAGAGAGGGATTAAATGATGAAGATGACGGAGTTAAGGACATGGAAGAGCAGAGCCAAAGTCTCACGGCGGCTAGGGTTTGAGCAAGTAGAAGAGAGAAAAAAAATGAAAAATAGTGGTTTACGTATTCCACCACAAAAGAAGCCTAATTTGTTGTTGTCTTTTCCTATTTGTATGCGACATCACTTTTGGACTTGAAACAACAATTAAACTCAAATAATTTTTATTTTTTAAATGAAAAGTTAAAAAAGAAGTAGCGCCATTAAATTGTGGATTTAGTAGAAAAGTGAATTTAGTAAAAAAAAAATAAGAAGAGGAGTGGCTGGTGAAAGGAAGAGGGAGTAAAAATTTAGGGTTTGGGATAATAATAATAATAATAATAATAATAATAATAATAATAATAATAATAATAATAATAAAGATTTGAGTTAAGCTAACCAATCGTAAAGCTAATCAATGTGTTGATGCATTAGCAAATCTCAGTTGCTCTTTGAACGCAGAGATGTGTGTTTTTGAGTCGTGTCCTACTCAGTTTAGTCATTTGTTACATGCAGATAATGAGACTTCACTCTAATTAGTCTTTTTCAAAAATTAAATCATAAAATAAATATACTAATAATTTATTTTGGCTACAAAAAATAATGAGACTTAACATTTACTAATTTTTTATGGCAAAACAAAAATTAAATAAGAAAACATATGCTACTAATTTAAATACGCGAAATATTTAATTATAATGTAATATTAAATAAGTGATAAAAATTTCAAACTATGGGAAACATTTAACTATAATTGGTTTTTTTATTGACAAAAGTTAGTTGTTATTGCATACTATTAAGACGGAGAAAATGTTAGTGGGTTTAGTAAAAAAAAAACTTTAAATGTATTTTTTATTCTAAAATTTCATATAATTCATAACAACTTTAAAATAATTATTATATATAGTAACTAAATCATATATGTAAACAAAAATGGAGATTTATTCTTGTAATTTTTCTCCATAGATTTTCTTACTAAATAACATTTTCCAAGATAAATGAGCATTGCTATTTAGTAAGAATTATTTTAGAGAAAAAATGCAAGAATAACACATGGCATTATCTTATAGGATGATGCAATTTTGAACTTTTAGTGGAAATCATGGGGGTAGTTGATGTAAACAAAGGTGGAGATTTATTCTTGCAATTCTTTTCCATAGATTTTCTTACTAAATAGCATTTTCCAAGATAAATATATGACGATTATTTTTGACCGATACATATATAAATAAAATGGAAAAATATTTGTTAAAATAACTATCATATACGGAACAAGTTATGCTATTGATTCATATAATTCATAACAATTTAAAAATAATTATTATATATAGTAAATAAATCATACATAAGATAAATATATTGTTGACTGATATACATACATAAAAAATTTGGAAAAAAATTTGTTAAAAACTATCATATACGGGGACAAGTTATGCTATTGATCCATAGTATTCATAACAATTTCAAAGTAATTGTTATATATATTAAATAAATCATATAAAAGATTAATTATATTATTGACTCATAGTACTGATTAAATAAATTCAATTATTTTTTTTAAAAATTTATTAGTAAAGTGTAACTTCTAAAAATATAAGTGTAACGCGAGGATAATAATAACTTAAACAAATTGTAACTATAACAATAATAATGACTTAAACAAATTATAACTGTAATGAAAATAGTAACTTAAACAAATTGTAACTATCCATCGCTAGTTTTTTTTTTTAAAATATTGTGACTTATATTTTGTGAGTAATTGGATTATTTTGTTAATCGTAGAATTCAATCCGTCGCTGGTTTTTGGATTGATAGAAGACAACAAAACAAACACTCTGTAACAGTACTTGAATTCGTTCGTGTATTCTCAAACACAACAACACTTCAAAATTATGGAACAAGATGAAGACAACAGAAGAAGAATCCTCGAAAGAGAACGATACCAAATCGAACAGATTCTCCAGCTTGATCTCGAGGAATTGCAGGTCGAAGAAGTTGACGATTTTCACTATTCTTCCGACGACGACAATAACAACAACAACAACCTTGATCTTACGTAATTTCCCCTCTTTCACTAACTATCGTTGTTTTCGATTTTGTTGAATTATATATATAAAAATTCGGTCTTTTTTTGTCTTATCAGAATGCTACATTGCAAATTCCAATAGTGAGTGAGACAATCTAAATATTTACTTAAAATTTAATTTGGGAAATCTAAAAGTGATTATGCTAAGAGTTAAGAGCCCGTTTGGATTGACTTATTTTTTAACTTATGCAAATAAATAAGCTTTTACTTATTATTATAAGTTAATAAGGTAGTTTATGAGAAAACAACTTATAAAAAGGCAATTTTGGTCAATGAAAAATTATGAATTAACACAAAAATTTATTTGTATAAGCTATTTTCATAAGCTCAAAAAATAAGCTAAATCCAAATGGGGCATAAAAGTGATTTTAGTATGTTTGGGGTTCTCAATTGGAAATTTAGAATTTATTTTGATTTTGCCTTCAGAATTGATTATAGTTCAACTCAATTTGTTGCTTTTGTGTCCGATGATTTTTACACTCTATTTTATAGTTCAACTCATTGAAACATAAATTATTTCACCTTAAACTCACTTTTAACTAAGATCAATTCAATTAAAATCAACCAAACACTCCACAAATCCTATCTCAACCGGCAGAAATGCCGAAATTGCTAGGTCGGACGCTATGACCGGAATTCAAACCCCGGTCCCTCCACTTTGTGTGTGTGAGTTTCCAAGGACTTGTCATTTCGTCTATCTACCCAAAAAAAAACCAGCCAAACACATCTTCTGTTGAAATATGGAAAACACAGGGTGTTCTAGTAGAAGTCAAATTATATGTTTTTAAGACTTAAAAACTTCAATGTAAGACACAAAATTGTCCCTTTAAACCAATTTGAGTTTCCAATTTTTGTTTTGTGGTACTGACAGTCTTTTGTTCATGCTGTTTGGAATGCAATAGTGGTGGATATGGTAGTGCAGGCGTTGTCCCGGGTGAATTCACTTACAATACTTGTATAGCATCCTTACATACATATCTCGGTGGTAGGTATTTTTTTTTGTTGGACTCGGTTGTATATGCTTATTTGTACAATATATGGTGGTTTCCGATTGGATTGCTTGATTTTAATTTGATATCGCTTGTGTAGATGTTGAAGACACGCATCACAGCTCAACTTTTTTGGATGGTGGGACTGTATTGACACTTCCGCTTTTTTGTCTCGAAGGTATCTGTATTATTCTTCATGGATTTGAATATGGTGGTTTGGCTTTTGCATATCTCTGAAAAATGTGTTTAGTGAAATTGACAGCAAAAGCATTGTTGATCTGCATTGTTGCCTTCCCAGTTTTACAAACTTGCAGTTCTTGGGTGTTTTTGCCTATTTGATTTTTGGACTGTATTCACATAAATTGCCGTTGAATACATTCGTAAAAATTGTCAAATATATTACTTCTAGCATAAATATTGGAAATTTGTCACCCCGTATAACTTATATTCTTATCCTCATCATGGCGTGCATGTAAGTGTTAACTTGTTGGATGAAACATGGACTAATCCTTGAAATATTCAGGAGTTGTACTCTTTCCTGGGGCTACTCTTCCCTTGAGAGTTATTCAATCCAATTTTGTGGCTGCTGTTGAGAGATCTTTGAGTCGAGTTGATGTTCCTTACACCATTGGTGTGGTAGGTAAATCCTTATGATAAAGGCTCGTGATTTTGTCATGCTGCTGAGTCTCTTCTTGTTTTTCTCATAAAACATGAATGTAACAAGCTTGTCATGCTCTTTCCAGATTCGAGTATACAGTGATACTGCAACCCATAGGATGAAATCCGCAAGCATTGGGACAACTGCAGAGGTATTTCCTCTCAATTGATATACTATTAACAAATTGAAACAAAATAATTTGCATTTGCATATTACCTGTAAAATATGAAATCAATTTCTATCTTTTAGAATATAAGAAGTTACTAGTGATAGTTATAGTTAGTTGACAAGCTATAAAAAGTTAGCATTCCATAGAGATTCGCATGCCCGCGTGGTTGGCGTTGGAGGGATTCTGAGACAGACCAAGGAGGGACAATTGGGTATTATGTGATGCATGGGTCTGATAGTAGACCTAATGCGCTAGGCTCAAATTGAGGATAGTATGTGGGTGCTACATCCATCTATAGCTCAAGTGCATCTTAGCAATGCGATCTATGAGATATGGTAATAGCTCAAGTGCATCTTAGCAATGTGATCTATGAGATATGGTAACTAGCAATGTCTACAAACCAAGCTCATATTTGGACTTAATGAGCCAAGCCCAAGTACCTAACATAAAGGAGGAAGTCTGGAGCACAACTCTTGTTTTTTAGCGCAGAAAATAACACTCCACTGTTGAACGGAAACATCCTGTTGAGTTGAATTTAAGCCTAATCCTAATAACTTAAAATACCAAATTGTAAGATTGGACTATTCTGCACTCGATTAACTTATCATGTTTACAAAACCGGAACACTTCTGTAGTTCTATACATAAATACATAAAACGTTGAATCTTTTGCGGATACAATATCCATCACTCTTGTATTAATCATTTCTCTTACATCCAACCTGAAACATATAGTCTTTGGTTGCATTACAATTCCATGTGCTTAATAAAAAAAATTATCCGTAAAGTTATGCTACTTGCCACATGAAGTTCTGCAACACCTTTCTGATGTAACTGAGAAGCCGGGATGTGCAGAATTACCTACATCTTTTTATTTTTGGGATAATACCTACATCTTATTTGTTAATGCAAAAAAAACCTCGTTTTTCTACTCAGGATTGATGGGGGTTAACAGAAATCATATGTATTTATAAGTCACAATCCTGCTATAATTAATCGTATGATTGCATCAACCAATTTCTATTGTTTGCTAAACTTATGTCTACAGATTCGACAATACGGACGCCTAGAGGATGGTTCCCTGAATGTGGTTACTCGTGGACAACAACGCTTTCGCTTAAAACGGTGTTGGATTGATGTGGAAGGAGTGGTTAGAATATTATCATGTTCATTGCTATTTTTTTAATAGAAAATTAATGTTCATAAGCATTTTATGTTAGTAAATACTGATTGTTTTCTGTCTCATTTTCTTTCTTTTGTTGGGGTGGTTCTTCTTAGCCTCATGGAGAGATCCAAATTATTGAGGAAGACATACCATCACGAACTCCCAGAGATGTTTTTGGAAAATTAACACCCCTAAGTAATCTGCCTTGTAACCGAACCACCTCAAGCGTGTTGCCTTCGAAGAATTCTGTTGATGGACAGGGTTCCGAAAACGAGGAAAGTGATACAGAAGAGAGCTTTGAGAATGAACTTTCATCAACGGAGAGAAGAATCCATCAATCACTCATTCGTTCCAGTTATGAATATGATGAATCAGCGAGCAGTAGTGATGATAAATTTACATATGAGTCAGATCAGGAAATGAGATGCGATCTAAATGAATCAGTCACCTCAACACCATTGCTACCTGACCATGAAAAAGATGCAGAAAATCTTGATTCTAGAATTGGGAGCTGTTCCTCCTCTAGAAAACAGTCCTCCATCAGAGAAGGGCTTAATTGGTGTTCTAAAAATAGAGACCGCTACTCCTCACATAGAATTTCAAGAGCGTTCTTGCCTGGTTGGGTGTATTGTATGTTTGACTCCTATTCGCTTGCACAAAGGGCTGCAGGTAGGTTTTCCTTGCTACTTCTAACTCTATAAGCCATTTTTTGTTACTGATGTCGAAGAGTTTTGAATTTATATGGACATAAATAAAATATCACTATTTTTAGCTGCACTAAAATGTTTTTATTTTCTGCATGCTGATTAATCTGTATGATTTTAAACTTCAAAAATCAATCTAAATGGAAAATTCTTATGAAAAGTTCATGCATCTTATTTACTGAATTGACAATTCTCACAAATCTATGTGTCCATATTTTGATATTATTTTTGGATAAATTTTATCCTCACATTGACTTACGAATTGAAAATCTTATTTATAGAGTATATCCATTCGCAAATTTAAGTAACGGTTCCTTTTAGCATTATCAGAATCCCTCGTCCGACAAAGATCGTTGTATTAGGTCACACATATTAAGGAGAAATAATAAATGAAAGAAAAAGAATAACAATTTACCAAATTAACCATGGTTATTTCTCATTATCATGAATACGAAGTGAAATTAATATCTTAGGAGTGATGCATAATTAGAGGCTACAACTTACAAGTAGAAAAAAGTAATCAAAATTACATTAAAAATTTAAAGTGGCACTTTTTTGGGACAATTTGTTTTTGCAAATGCAACATATATTATGTGTCCGAGGAAGTATTTTTTTAGGTAAAAACTATGGTAATATTTCAAAAGAATTATACTTGTCTGAATTTGTCTAAAATAGCTAATGTCTCTAAAATCTAACAGTAGTGTTCATGATCTGTAGATATGTGGAAGCAAATAATTCGTGCACCGAGCATGGATGCTCTTATTAAGAAGCCTGATGTTTTATCATTTTCTATCGCCAGTAAAATTCCCGTCTCTGAATCTACAAGACAAGAACTTTTGGATATTGATGGAATCACATATAGATTGCGCAGGGAAATTGAATTACTAGAAAGCATTGATCTAATTCAATGTAAAATCTGCCGGGTAATCATCGTCACCAATCCTCATAATAATTGTGTTTTTCTAATATTTATACAGGATATTTAAGTAAAGTATCAAAATATTATAAGATATTAAATTTTAATAGGATACTTTTGTAATATAGTTATTCTTTTCCAACTTTCATCAAGTGCATATATTAAATTTTCCTTTTGCAATATTTTAAAATTGTAGATTATAATCGCAAAGCGGAGTGATATGCTGGTGATGTCTAGTGAGGGTCCTCTTGGTGCATATGTAAATGCAGCCGGTTATGTACATGAGATAACGACTTTGTACAAGGCAAATGGATTAGCTCTAACTGGGCCAGCATTAACAAAATACAGTTGGTTTCCGGGGTAAGTGTCTGAACTTTTTCACTTCTGGCGGATGCTTTGAACAGTTTATTATTTCTCTTTATGTGTTGGAGTATGCCGTATTTTCACTGCCAGTTATAACTATATTATTATCATCCACATAAACAATAACCCTATATAATAAATAAAAGGTTCTAATACATTCTCAACAAATCTGATTATATATATTTTCAGAATATAGTTTAGACACAGATACCATGACATGTATCTTGTTTCCCTTCTTTCTTGACATGATATCTAGAATAATCCATGAATGCCCGATAAGCCCATTGCCCCAGTGAAAATTTCTTGTTGGAAATCATACTTCATCTCCAATTTCTTACTTTTAGTCACCTTCGTGTCTTCACTCTTGACCGTGTGTCCTAATGCATTTGAACTACTAGCCAGATGAGTAATCACACCTCGTTATCAAGCTTTGGCTACACGAGAGCATTCTTATTGGCCTCACACGTTCTTAATATTAGAATATTAGTTATTACATATTATAATTGATTGCCATGCCTTATTTGCAAACGATCCAGTTTCCAAGTCGTATTGTTAAAAGAACTTATAGACCTTAAATTCTGCATATTATTAGGTATGGGGCTCTGGGTATATAATGTGTATGCTAAACATAAAACTACTCTTTCATATGTATTCATATAATAGCTTAAGCTTTTATGATAGTCAGATATTTATACGGTGTAGATTGATTCAGCGGTTCCTAGTGACCTGATAGAATTAATCTCAAAAAAGTTTTTTTGAGATTTTGCTAAGAAGCTAATGTGGCAGCCAATCTTCTACTTTTGGCAGGTACGCATGGACAATTGCTAACTGTGCCACATGTGAAACCCATATGGGGTGGCTTTTTACAGCCACGAAAAGACAACTGAAACCAAAGTCATTTTGGGGTATACGTAACTGTCAAGTTGCAGAAGAAACACGCTAAACCTTCAGCGGTGTTGCAGCAGCAGTGAATCTGGAAATCCACATTCATATTGCAGTATAAATGCTGTTGATAAGGGTAAATATGTATTACTCGCCTTTTATACAGCTGGCAAAAAGTAAAAATTGCCATGCGAAAGCAGAATCTAAGACGCAATTATAAGTGAATCAGTTTTAGTAAATTCAGTTCATTGGAACCGGCATGCAAATGTAACGATTAGATTGGATTTATTTACGATTATTGGATGGAACAGAAAATGATTCAACGGGTTATTTTGTTACTCCTGATTGCATACAAGAGTTGACATTAAATTCCCGGAAGTCAAAATGGATCAAAAGAAAATGTTAAATTACTTGTAGCTTACTATGGTTTTATCATGTTTTAAATCAAGTCCCATGAGTGAAAACAATTTAAAGTCTCATAAATGAAGCTGAGATATGTGAGTTTCTCTTTGGAAAAAGAAGTTTGAAAGAGTCCTTATATTCTATTTTTAAAAAATTCTCTATAAACTAACACAATAAACTTTGAATATAGCTCTTTGAAAAATTAAGGACTCTAGGGATGTGCGTAGTTGTTTAGTCCTTGATTCAATTGAAAAATTAAGGACTTAATTTGTGGCATATTTTCAACTGTTAATGTAATTTGTGGCATAGTTGTTAAGGGTCCGTTTCACCTAACATATTTTTTAGCTTATGTAAACAACTTATGCAATATAAATTAGGTTTTATGCTATTTTATAAGTTTGAATTAGTGAAAATTGAATTTTTATAAATTATTTTATCATAAACTATCTTGACAAACTTATAATAATACATAAAAATTGCATAAATTGTTTGCATAACCTCAAAAATAAGCTAGGCCAAACGGACCATAAGTGCTTAATTTTTATGTTTTTGAATCAACTATTAGTCCTTAATTTATGAAATCCTGAAAAATATATTTTACATATTTGAATCATACATATCCACACCTCATTATTTATGGTGTTTATTACAAACATATATTACATTGACCATTAATTTACGACAAAAGCAAACTGATATATCACACAGAAAAATTAAACTTAAATATTTCACAAAAACACAGAAAAATCTAATGTGAAAATTAAATTGAAATTTACACTGAAAAATTATAATATAATTATAAACTGTTTCTTATAAGCACAACTACTTAAGTATTACACTGAACTGCTTATTTTTCACATAGGTTTTTTTTCCCTCCATTGTAGTGCATCATTTTTCTTCAACATACCATTAGTCTCACCAACATGCCATATAAAGGAGTTGTGTACCCTCCCCTAGCTCTCGTGTGCAAACCACAACCAAAGAACCTCCTCATTGTGTCATAGGAAGTAGAGGAAGATGACCAGCAAGATGAACTCACATACTTCTTTGGTACCGCCATTATCCCTATGCAATTTCATGAAGGAAGAAAGAAATAACGAAACAGATGAAGATTAGAGCACGTACAAAATGATTAAGAGATGAAAATTTCTTTTGGCACCCCCATATTTAATTTGAGAAAAACACTATTAACTATATTTAAACAAACACATTTTGATACCGACACCCGCTATACATAAAATTCTGAGGTTTCTATATCATGTGTTACTTGAGTAGCAAGCTTCACATTTCACTGTTTAACCAACACTTCATATACAAGAAATTTTCGAAATTTTATATTCCGCACTGCGTTATCTACTAACTAGCTAAGTGCTAACAACCCTTATACATGAAATTAAGAGTTTACTCATTCATTTACGTATTCTTAAGTTATTTACAATTTTTCAGACATTGATGTTCCTCAAGATTCTTGAGTTTTTAAGATAAAATTTGTTATTGATATTGCCTAAAAGATGTAACTTGTATGATGAAAATTTCATGTATATAGTGTTAGCTTGTTAGTAGTTAACGCAATTTCCTACTTAATAGAATACAATGTAAAATCATAAAAATTTCGTATATATGGGGATGTCAGCTAGTTAAGTAGTGAACAACGTTCAGTTCACTATTTAAGTAATAGATGATGGTGCAAAATCTTAAAATTTCCATATATAAGAGTGTTAGCTAGTTAAGTAAGTAGCAAATTGCGCTCGCAAGATACATAACAAAAAGGGTATTGTGGTAATTTCATAGGGCGCGAGAGAAAACTCAAAGGCTAAAAAGCTTTTGAAAAAAATTACCTAAATCAATCTAGAGGCACCTGATTTTAGGGATGGAAATATGCTAGGATCCACAATTTAAGAATTATAACATGAAGGGGTAAATAACGTACTCCCCTTTAATTTATTTATTTTTTGGACAAGTAGCCTAGTGGCTAGAAAATTCACCTTAAAGGTGAATAAGTGGAGTATTCAGGTTAGAACACGGGTCCTGCACATATAGTGTTATGTCCCTACATATAGTTTAAACTACATATAGTTTAAACGTTTATTTTAATTAACATTCACCTTTTAAGTGTGACCTTTTTTTGGAGTGTATTATTGGAATGGAATCACATTTTAAAAATATTGCCAACTCAAGGTCAAATTAGGAGAAAGTGAGTGGGAAAATATGAAAAGTAAATGCATGAAGTCAAAACCGCTCAAAAAAGACTGGTTCCAAATTTGCACAATTCAGAAAGTAGAGGGGCAAAATGTGTAATGAAGTCTATTCTCAAACTATGATTTTAACTAGCAAAATCATTTTAAAATTTAGATTAGTTTCTAATTTATGAAAGCATTTTTCACTTAGCAAGTAATATATGACAAAACACTGTAAATTTAAAAAAATTTAAATTAAAGAAACTTCAGAAAATTCAAAGTGAGGGTGAAGAAATTGATCCCAACTCATAAAATACGGTACAGTTTTTAGGGTAAGATGCACAAATCATCCCATAAATCTTAGGCTAGAAATGCCCCAACAAGGACTTTTCATCCTCCAAAGTAGGGAGCAACTTCTCTATTAGGAAAGGCTGTGTTTCTGCTACTTAAATATGTGATCATTACATTGTCACAACTCACATGGCTGCATTGCTGTCATGTTTCCTTTCAAAAATAAAAACACAACTCACATGTGATTTTATAGAGTACCTTCAAAATATCGAAATTTTCCGAGAATAAATTCTCCATCCTATCACCACTCGAACATAACTGCGGTACTAAAATACTCGAACATGAGCAATAGCCAATGGTGAAGGATTAATCTAAAGAGCATTTCACATCCTAATAGAGGCAATTCTATTGGACGTCATCTCCGATCAAAAAGTATTACAGCAACTGAGAAGGGAAAGAGTCACATACATTAGCAAGTTCCAAAAGCACCCTTACCTTGAACAGTGTATGTATAGGGATGCACCAGAATCATAATCATGGCATGAACCAATATGTACAAATCTGCAAGGGATCACAGCCACTGAGCTTAAGTTTCCAAAGAACCTTACTTTTTATTCAGAGAGATGTAAATAAAGTAACAGGAAAATGAAGCTTTGTGTAATCAAGCCAAATGGACATAAAACATTTCACTGATATAACAAACAATAAACTCATGCAATTACAGAATCAAATACCTGCTTCAGATGTTCAATAAACTCGTGCAATTACAAATCAAACAATAACCATGCACAACAAATGCGTTAAACATTATCACAAAAACTGAGCTTCTAAGACAGCCAGCTGCTTGTCAGAATCAACAAATGCTTGCATCAAGTTTGACGGTGTAAAAAAACAATATTAAATATAATTACGCCCCATCATGTAGAATGATTTAACAGGAGACAATGCATAGTTTGGGAAATGAGATTGCCAGCATTTACAATTGCTAGAAACATGTAAACAATCATATGCCATAGTTAATGCTCACCCCAAAAAAGAATAATATAAATTCCTAGTCTGGGTGCAAAACAAACTTGTCAAAAGCACAGCAGAAAAATAAGATATGGAACATAATACTGGAAAAAAATTGAAACTACAATATTGCTTTCCTTTGCTTCAATCAGATGAGCATCATTCATATTTAATAAGACAGACCAATGAGAAAAATATGAAATCAAATTGCATGCAACTAGCAATGCCTTTCCTCACTAGGTAGGACAGATGTATATATAAAAAAAACAATGGCCTATCATTGTCAAAACCAAGTTTGATGTAACTAAATATACAAATAAAATGATCAGAGATTAATAAATAAAGTAGCTTTAAATCAAAAAAGGAAAATGTCCAGTGACCACACTGGAAAATTTTATAGTAGCACATTTACAAAATACCATATCAATAAACAAACCTAAGCTGTGTACCTTCACATTGTAATTATTGTTCAAACCCCTACAAACTTCCTATCTCGACTCATCTAGATGGACAAAAATTATCTAAATTGCTCATAAGCATTTTGATACATTTGATATACAGTGCAAAGATATCACATCATATGATTAGTGATTACGGCCATAATGAAAGGTTATGCATACATCAATGCCGAAGGGATTTCTTCAGCAAACTTGTCAGAAAGGATCTCCAGTTCCAAAACTAGCAGATGTACGAGAAGACAGTGTGACATGAAAAGTCAAAATTATGTCAGCTGAATCTCAGAAAGCTTCACGGCTCATGAAACTGTTCTTCCATAACAAATAGATGCAATATAGAGGTTCTTTGACCATTTTTCCTGCAAATATAACATGTCAAATATAAGCTTTCATGATCAGAGAATACAATGGACATAGAACAATCAATTGCAGTATTTACAATTTACATTAACATGAATACTAGGAAAGTCAGATGTGCGAAGTGTTTCTTGAGTTTCATCCGTTGGTTTCTTTCTTGGAATACTAAGAACAAGAGCAGCTTGGTCATATGTAGCAGCAGTTGAAGTGATGCCGTAACCACTGTCCCACCTTCGATGAATACCTTCACTAGGATACAGGAAATCAAGCTCCACAACCTAGAATTAATTTTAGACGAAGAAACATCACATATGGTTTAAGCACAACTAAAAAATCAACTTTTTTAAAAAATAAAATAAAAGATTAGTAGAACCTGATCTGAAAATCCAGCACCACGGGACATGACAATTGCCCACCTACTTCCAGAAGTGGCCATAGCAGTGACAAAAAATCCTTCTTTCCATTTTTTATTAATCCACTTGAATGGAAATGATTCACTGACCTTATAGGATTGCTGCAAATATTGGGTCCCTGAAACCAACAAATCACCAATAGACGTGAGAAACAGTCACCCAGGAATTAAATACTACAAACGCAAAATCCTAATACCATCTAGTCAATTATTACCACCAAAGTACCCGATGCCTGAAGAATAGAGCTTTAAGGAGTTACCTTTCGACATTACAACCAAAGAGCTGCCATTATTAGATCCTGCTATGGCACTAATGTAATAATTTTTTTCCCACTGTTCCATAATCCATTCCTATAAAAATGACAGTAGTTTTATTAGTTCTTCAACATGCATGAATCAGAAGTGAAGTATAAGCATGATATTACTAACATCAAAGATAAAATACCATATAATGTACAAAAAAAAATATATAACACCACATTACAAAGTCTTGAACAAAAGTAAAAAACACAACCTTGTGAAGGAACTGGGTTGAGAGTTCATAAACTTGTGCAGTGAAACCGGTGCCAGCATCCATAATAAGTGCCCAAAGGTTAGAACAACACGCTACGCTGCTGATAAATAACCCATCTTCATATCCCTTCTCAACATCAGTAACATTGTAATGGTACCTGGAAAAAAATTATTAAAAACTCAATGTCTCATCATTTTAACATTGGCCATAGAGACATATAATTTCAGAAGAAAACCTTTGCTTCATAGGTCGGCGTGCATTGTACACACTAATCCATTGTGTTGCTGGCATTCCCATTCTGACTTTCTTCTTTGGCTGTTCATCATCATCTTCTTCCATGGTCAATCGTCCTCTCTTCTGTCCAACCTGATATATAAGCTTAACAACACAAACCACAAACAAAATTAGCAATAGGACTCAGCCATCATCTGTAAACAGTAAACTGTAAATATTTAGTACCTTCGTTGCACCATCAGTGTTTATGGGTCTAATGTCTGGATTTGGACCAACAATTCCATCGAAAAGTGATACATATTTTGCATAATTTGGTTCTTCGTCAAACTTCAAATTCACTACGTACTCAATAAACTGCCGAAAAGGTGCGGGACAAAGAATACACATATTTTCTGGTGAGGTGGCCATTTTCTTCTTGCAGACAAGAAATCCTTTATTTTCTCCCTGCAGCATTCAACTTTATTAGAATGAAACATTTTTATTTACCATTACCACTAACATATCTTATATTGAAAACAAAGATAACCTGGTATCCTTGCCAAGGTAGCCGTCCACGAAGAAGGAATATTAGTGTGTAAGCAAGAGATTCCAAATCATCTCTTCTGCTACCTGTCCTACCAAGATGAGCATGGACACTTGCATAACGAACTGTTCCCCTGTGACAACAATATGTCATACATCATCAAACAAAGCCTGAATTTTGATTAAAAAAGTTCACAGTAAATTAGGAATCCAAGTAACTTACCTAAATACATCTGGACGTTGATCGTAGTCAACATGAAGACCAGTCGTATTATCACGCCAACGGGTTGCTGCATGGTAAAAGAGGTCAGATTGCACATACAAATTACGAAAAACTAGGCAAATATTCAATGAAGTGCAAGTGTCAACTTCTCTTCAGGCCCGGTTTTGAGGGTAGGCAATGGGTGCCATGGCCTAAGGCCCATTATTTTTAGAGGCCCAAAATATTTTGTTATATCTATCTACTATTATTGAAAATAAAAAATCAATTATATTTGAAGAAAGAAAACATACTATTATTAAAAAAATCAATTATATTTAAGGAAATAAAATATGATTAAACCTTAGAAATATGTGTCATTTAAAATGTGATTGAGGTCCAATTTTTTTTTATACCTATAGTAAATAATTAGACATAATTGTAGGATTAAAATAGAACCCTACAGAGCAACAAAAAGACGGCACCGCTTGTCTTTGTTCTTAATTCCTATTGAGTTTGTTTTGTTTTTTCTCTAATTGTTGCATTCTTGTAAGGTATGTTAGAATGTTATTGGTTTTTCTTGTTTAGGTTTTGATGTTGTTTTATTTTTTGTGTTCTAATTAATTTTATTAACAAGTTATATAATTTATTTTCTACAAATTGTTAATACTTAACATGTTATTTTTTGCATCTAGTTTTAACCATTTGGATCTTACGATTTTTCAAATGTTCTTCGAAGTCAGCATTCTACTTCCATCTGCTTTTGTTCTCTACTTGAGTTTTTTTTTTTTCCATCTGAAGCTTAGAAGATGTTGTCTAAGAAACATTTATGTGGTAATGAAAAACGGAAATTTTTTTTTCTCAAAAATGTATATATCCAAGAAGTATGTATTAATGCTATTATATTAAATGAAAGAATTTTGTTTTGCTTAAGGCCCATAAAATGTTAGGAACGGCACTGCTTCTCTTGGCAAGGTAGAATATTTACCTAATCCAAGATCAACCAAAAAAAGCTTTTTCTCTTCATGAGTTCCCGGAGGGCCAAGCAAAAAGTTCTCAGGTTTTACATCACCATGCACGTATCTGAAAAAACGTAAGCAACCCAATGACATTCTTCACAACAATGAGAATCATGAGATTGATAATGTCAAACCAAAGTTTTGCATATTTATATTAATTTTTGTTTTAGACCCTTGGTTCCTAAAGAGACATTAGACCTGAACTAATTTGAGTTGAGTGGACCTCCTTAAGAAAGCAATAAGCTTAATCTAGCTTCATGTCCTTTATTGTGGACGCAAATAACTTTGTTTATTGCTCTGCCATATATATATTACATTCATAGTCATAAACCACAAAATATAGGCCAAAACATAGCTTAAATTCATTTGTATTTGAGAAACTTTAATTTTTTTTGTTAGCTAATATATATTTTCATAAATGTAATAACATACGCCAAGCTTGTGGCTGAAGTTATTGTGTAGCCCACTGTGATCCCGGCAAGCTTTCCATACAAAATCAAGCCACAAATCACATGCATCGTTCCACCTATTGTCAAGTAGAAATATAAAATTAGGTAAATTGAAATATGTCAAAAATGTACCTTATGTTATGTGTACAATTTAGAGCTTTAACTCCTCCAAAATTACAAGGAAAAAAACTTATTGAGCAGTTTGAAACTATAAATATTAGTTAAAAAAGGGTACTAGGAAAATAGTTTCTTTAGACAATGAAGTGTGTTATTTAGACGCATAAAAGTCGAACACAATATAAAATACAATTCAGATGTGTATAGTGTTAGAACCAATGAGAGAAAGTCGAAAACCTTATTTATATAACTTGAATATTGATGTCAGATTTTGTGTTCGAGAAATATTTTCGGTAGATTATTATGCAAGACATGAGTAGAAGAGTACCTAAGTAGACCTTGACAGCTTGCATATAAGTATAATTTCTCTTGCCAATGACAGGATCAGGAAATCTATAGCAATCTGCTACAAGACTGTAAGTGAAAATAGAAATGGATGCAAATATCAATATACTGGCTATACCAGCTATCCATCCTAATTGAGCCATGGCCCATGCTAGAGCCAACACCCCTGCCCCAACTACCACTGTTATTATGTGTGTTGTTGCTGTCCACACATTCCCTGCAATGCAAACCACATTAATATTCTGTTCATCAGCTTATTCAACTTTTTTTAAAAGGATTAAAGTTCTACTCTTTTGACAGAAGGATTAAAGTGGTCCGAAGAGAACGATGTCTAACGCCTACGGTTCAAAACCGTTGCTATTAATTTTATTAAATCGTTCCCTGTGCCTTATCAAACAGAATTATTCGTATTGTCTTTACATAGTAAAACTGTAAAACAGTTCCGGTAAGAGTTTGGGTGATTTCATAGAAACTAAGTTGGTATGGTATCCATTGTAATATAGTGATACATAACAGTACATCTAATGAATATCCCAATAATCACTTTTACTACCACACCAAAAGAATATTAAAAATGCTAATATAATCACTTTTGTAGGAACTTTTCTATTTTCTATTTTCTATAAGGGTTTAATTTAAGCTTTGTTTGGTAAAAGAATAGGGGTTGGCAAATGAACTAGTAGCAAAAAAATATAAGTTTGCTGATAACGAATAAACCCATTTACCCTTAGCTCAACTAGCTAACCAATTGAACTATCCAACCTACACTGTTATCAAATAAGTCTATTATAAATGTATGAGTTTATAAGCTATAACTTGTAAGTTGTAACCGAAAATTGTTATCAAATAAGGGTCATGTTAAACAGTGCCTCCGGGCACTTGTTAAACATACCAAAAAAGAAAATAAAAGTTAAAATTAATTGAAAATACATTTTTTTATACTTTTGAAGTATTGAATGGACTCATTTCGAAACAAAATTTCTATTTTAACATGCTTAACAATTGCCCCGGAGGCAGTGTTTAGCATTTTCCATCAAATAAATCAGTGGTTTATTCTTGTTGAACATACTTTTTTTTTTTTTTTTACAAACATAACATACTCTTAAACTTCGTTTATGAGGTAAAATTGTTACCATTAAATTAACACAGCACATATAAAATAAACACATGAAAGCATTCATTTTGTAAATAAAAATTATGTTTTATTCCCCCATAATATTTAAGGGACATGAACCTCAACTATTGTATTTTGAGTACAACTTTTTTTTTTTTTTGAAGCAAGAGTACAACTTTGACTTTGTCATTTTAGTTTATAATTATACGGACCATGTGAACCGGTTGTGTCCTATCTTTTTATTGTATTTATTTTAATGCATAAATAAATAAAAATGAGATTCTTTTCACTAAAGAAAAAAAAAGAATTAAATTTCATAGTGTAAAAAAATTATTCAGTCAATTATTTTACTAATTTGTAATAGCACTGGTTTTGGAAAAATAAAAATATCATGCTAAACAGTGCCCCCGTAGTACTAGTTTAAGCATATCAAAAAAGAAAATAAAAATATAAAATTAATGCTAAGAACATAACATTTCACAAGTTCTAAGATAAAATTTTTATATTAGTACTCCCTCCGGCCCATTTTATTTGAGTCATTTTGACTGTAGATACTATTCATATATCTCGTTTTGACTCTATTTTTTTATTCATAAATAAAAATAAATATTAGCATATAAGATCTTGTTGGATTCGTCTCGATATATATTTTCAAAATATCAAATTTTTATAATTTTTACTATTATACAATTAAAAATATTAATCGTTAAAGTTTTACATTGACAAACGTGAGACAGTCAACTGGCTCAAATAAAATGGGACGGATGGAGTATGTTTAACTAGCGTCTCGGGAGTACATTTTAGTATTTCTATATTGATGGCAATATCTTTTTTAGCATGCTTGAGTAATGTGTTGTCTTAATCCAAAGTAAATAACACCATATAAATTTCTAGTTTATTGTTCTTCAAAAGCGATAGTGTTTATTCATAGTAACCAAACATAGAGTCAAATCTCATAGTGTTTATTCACTATCAATCTACTACTTATTTTGATAAAAAAAACGCGTTACGCGTGAACCGACATTTTTTAAAGACAACAACATCACTTAGTAAGGGAATGCTCTGTTCTTTCTAATCTTACTATACTCTAATTTCCATAATTGCTCCCAAGTAAACCCTAATTGCTTTTTTTACTAGGCGGGAAACTTTAATTACCATTGGTAATTTCTTTATTAACTGTCATTAATTACAACTTAACTACCTAGGTATTATTTTCTATGCATGCATTCTTTCTATACAAGCATGTTAATCTCTCTATTAACTAGGAAACTAGGAAATTGTTTAACTTCTTCTCCACTTTTCAATGCAAGCCAAATGAGTTATATATATCCATCAAGGAAAAAAAAAAAAACGTACACTTTTCTCCAATTAGCCATCTTCTTTTTCATTTTGCACTTCTCTATTACTATCCAAGCATCCACTTTCTCTATTATTTTCCAATGGCTCATCTTCCACCACCTTTTACTGCTCTTGCTCTTAATGTACTCAGAGGTTATGGAGTTTCTTGCAATCTTCTCTTTTAATTTATAAATAAATTTCTTGCTTTGTAATTACAACAATAATTTTTGGCTTTTATCTTACTTTATTATTACAGCCAATGAAAAGAAATTTCTAATTAGGCTTTTATCTTCTTGCTTATAATTTACATCAATAGTTTTTTGGTTGTCTGCCAATTAGTCTTCCTGAAAGATTTTTTAAATGGCTCATCTTTGCAACTCCTGTACTCTTGCTTTATTCAAAGAAAAGAAATTTATAATTAGGCTTTTATCTTCTTGCTTATTACTATTTTTTGTATATTTTTATTCTGACTTAATTTTTATGCATTATTCATGATGAAACAGCTCCTTTGAATCCTAATCCCATTACTGAACGAGAAAAATTTATAAATGCGATACAAGTTAGATACCGGACATATTATCTTGAATTTGACGTCAATGAGGTTAGTATTTCACCAAGTTACATGATTTCGTTAATTCATTTTGAATTTGAAATAAATTATTTGATTATTGTGATATTAACATTATTATTTTGTTATTAGGGTGCAGTAATGCTGCCGAAGATGTTCTCAGCTGACTTCCGCAATGAAATATATCGTTTTGCAACATTGGTTGATCCTAAAGGAAATCAATTTGAAGTTTTAGTTGAAAAGATTAACAACAACATTTATTTTACACATGGTTGGTTTGCATTAAAGGATTTCTACAACATTTTTGTTGGGGCTTGGGTTAAAATGTTTTATATTGGAAAAGGACAATTTGCCATTGTTGTATCTGATAGATTTGGACGACTTATTGATCCACCAACGTTCACACCACCTATGAAATTCAAATTAGAAAAATCCCGTGTTGGTTCACAATTCATTGGTTCACAATTAGATTTTTTTTTAAAATTTTTTGTTTGTTTAAAATTTGTGTATATATATGAAGATGTTACACAACTAATATTATATACTTTTAAATATTTAGATGATTCCTTATGAAGATTTTGCTGAAAAGGCTTTTAGGAAGCAAAGGACTACCGTTAACATTGTTGATGACTGTGGAAACATATGACATTGTATCCTCATATACGGTTCTTTTCCTTATAAACATTTCAAGATCGGTGGCGAATGGAAAAGAATGGTGGCGGCTCGAAAAATTGATGTTGGTGATATCATAAAACTCGGTTGTGACGTGCATGGAAGGAATGAATTGATCTACCTAACCCTTGATCGCTGATTTTGGGTTGTTCATTGAAAGTTTATCAATAGTTGTGTTTCATTTTCATTGCCAAATGTAATGGTGACTATATATTTTTGATGTCTAATTGTATCGTTTGTCCAATTTTAATGACAATGTCAGTTATTTGTTCTAATCCTTCCATTTTCAATGCAACTTGAAATCATTTAAATTATTTTTTTTTCACAATGTTATTATGAATAAATATTCCATCTTTGTTGTGTTAAAAAAGAGCAACATCCATGTACCAAAAAAAAGAAAAAAAGAGCAACATCCTCTTTGTTGTTTTGGTTAGGCACGTTAGTTTTCAATGCCTTCTATTGTTTCTCTATTTGTTTTTGTTAAATAGTCACCTATTAAATTAAATAGCACATAATAATAATAATAATCACCTATTTTTAAGGAAAACACTTGCTTTTCTCATGGAGTAGTTACCGTTTGATATAGACAAACTCACAACAGTTATATTATTTGGTATTTGGTATATGCTTGCTTGATTTTCGTCTATAAAATTAGTTTGACCTTTTTTCATTAAATAAATTGCATGAAAATAACAAGTCTTTTTTTTTTTGACACAAACATTAAAAAAACATAACAAGTCTTTTAATGATATATATTCTTTGTACATATATATCTTCCAAATATATTTATGATTAAAATCTATAATATTGAATAATATATGTTGAAAAAAAACGTATCTTGAACAAAAAAAAAAAAATCAATGAATTAGTGTAATATATTTTTGCCTATTAAAAATTGTTTTTTTTTAATGAGACTATTAAAAATTGTGATGTTAAAAAAATTGATATGATCTATATCAGAGTGTAGGTGTTCTATTCTCTAAGCAATTTAATGCCACCTTACTTTTTCATTGATACTATCTATGGAATTAAAGCAATAGCAATGTATTCTCTTAGCAGTTTTTTCCATTCTTTTGGTGTTCTATATGCAGCCCACATATCTCATATGCATTTATTTTTTTTTATTTTATATTGCTCATGAATCAAGATGTAGTATATCACATTAAACCTAAAAAAAAGGCTCTCTTAATTCTCTATGTCTGCTGAATTTATTTGTTTACATAGTTCCAAGAAAAAAACAATCATCATACATAGAATAAGATGTAGTATATCACATTAAACCTAAAAAAAAGGCTACTGAATCATTTAGTTCCTATTTCTCATCTTTCTATACTCATAAACCCACGTACATTGGTTTGTTTTCCTTGAAAGTAGGTAATTATTTGCTATTTAATTCAATGTTAATTAATTAATTAATGAAAATTAAACCTAAAAAAAAAGCAACTGAATATTTAGTTTCTATTTCTCATCTTTCTATACTCATAATAAACCCACGTACAGAGTTTGTTTTCCTTGAAACTAGGAAATTGTTTGCTATTTAATTCAATATTAATTAATTAAATATCACATTTTACCTAAAAAAAAGCAACTGAATCATTTAGTTCCTATTTCTCATTAGAGTCTATCAATACTCATAATTAAATTTACTGCACGCGTTCCATATATCAACTTTACTCATGCACGCGTTCCATATATCAACTTTACTCATGCACACGTTTTGGTGGCTCTCTTAATTCTCTATGTCTGCTGAATTTATTTGTTTACATAGTTCCAAGAAAAAAACAATTATCATACATAGAATAAGGTAGTTTACACCTGTTGCTTTGAAACATGACAGTGGAACAGAGGAAGGTGTATGATAAGATTATGAAAAGGGTCAACGAAAATAAACCAGGAGTTTTCTTTCTTTATGGCTATGGAGGAACAGGTAAAACATTTATTTGGAGAGCTTTATCTGCTGGGTTGCGATCTAGAGGAGATATTGTTCTAAACGTTGCATCCAGTGGGATTGCAGCGCTGTTACTACCTGGTGGAAGAACTGCACACTCGCGGTTTTGTATTCCTTTAAATGTAGATGAATACTCTACATGCAATATTCACCCTAACAGTGATTTAGCAGCATTGATTGCCAAGGCAAGACTCATTATATGGGATGAAGCTCCTATGATGCACAAACATTGCTTTGAGGCAGTTGACCGCACTTTAAAGGATATTCTAAGACCATATAATCCTCACAATAAATATCTACTTTTTGGGGGAAAAGTTGTAGTATTTGGAGGTGATTTTCGGCAAATTCTACCAGTCATACCGAAAGGCACTAGACAAGATGTTGTGAATGCAAGCATAAATTCGTCGCATATTTGGCGTCATTGTGAAGTATTGAGGTTAACTACTAATATGAGGCTTTTGCATGGTAGTTCTGGTCAGGATTTACAAGAAAGAAAAATGTTTGCAGACTGGCTTTTGGCAATTGGTGATGGAACCATTGGGGAGATAAATGATGTTGACATAAAGCTGCGTATTCCTGATGATCTTCTTATTCGAATTTCTGGTGATCATGTTGCGTCAATAGTTGAAGCCATTTATCCATCTCTTTTTGAAAACATGAAAGATCCATCTTTTTTCCAGGATAGAGCAATTTTGACTCCCAAAAATGCAATAGTAGATTTGGTTAATGATTACATGTTGTCATTGATACCTGGTGAAGAGAAAGTATATTTGAGTTATGATTCTCCAGATAATCATAACTCTGGTGTAGATAGAGCTAATGACATACATACTCCAGAATTTCTGAATACAATTAGTTGTTCGGGTCTTCCAAATCACAAGTTAAAATTAAAAGTTGGAGTACCGGTTATGTTATTGAGGAATGTGGATGTCGCTGGTGGGTTGTGCAGTGGAACTCGACTTATTATAACAAAAATGGGAAGGTATGTTATAGAAGGAAAGGTAATATCAGGACGCAATATAGGAGAAACAGTCTTTATTCCCAGGTTCTCATTAACACCATCCGATGTACGAATTCCTTTCAAATTTCAACGTCGGCAGTTTCCTATTGGTGTATCATTTGCCATGACAATTAACAAAAGTCAAGGACAATCAATGAAACATGTTGGGGTTTATCTTCCGCAATCAGTATTTTCACATGGTCAATTATATGTTGCTGTATCACGAGTCACGTCGAGACATGGGTTGAAAATTTTGTTGGTTGACGATGATGGCAATCTTACAAATACAACTTCAAATGTTGTTTACCAAGAAATCTTTCGAAATTTGTAAGATAATATGTAATATCAATCTTTTTAAAACTTACGAAATGTACTTGATATCATCAACTATTTAATATCATATTTTGAACGATTTATCGTATGATATCCTATTTTTTACCATCTTATACAATTTCTTCATTTCATATAGCACATTGATTTATATATGTATAGTGGTAATATTGTGTTATTATTATTGACCGTGCGAACGCACGGGTATGGTAACTAGTAGACACAAATATTGAAATCATATTGTTGTATAATCTTTCACGTGATACTGACATTTTTAAAAAAAATATTGATTCCAATTTAAATCAACCAGTGCTTTTTTAAAGAGTAATAATTAAATCAGTTGCTTATTTTAAAATAAATATCGTAGACATCATGTTAAATTATTTGGTTTCTAACTTTCTAAGGCCTAAGTAAATTGACAATTCCAAAATTATTGGATTGAGCATTATGGTTCCACTCCTGGTTCAAACCAAAGATCTTACATTTTTATGAGTTTTGAATAAAAAAAAAAAAAATTGATGAAATATCAAACTCTTTAAACTATACGAAAAAAATATAAAATTGATTTAAAAGAAATTGAATCATAAATATAAAACAATATTTAAATCTAAAAGAAATTGAAAAACGTTGATTGATAGTTGAGATGTGAAAATTGAAAAAAATTGAGGAATTGTTTTTTGAGAAGATCCATTCTCGATTATATGCTCAAGATTCACTCCTCTCACTTTCATATCTAAAAAAATCCCTACTCTCAAAAATCAATGTCCCACCCCACCAGTCATAGTCTCCAAGGAAATCAACCATATCGCACTAAGAGTTAAGGAGGCAGAAAATTGTATCCTTTGTTGTGGAATCTTCTCACATGGGCTATAGAAAGGGAGAGCAAAATGGTAGATACATGAATGAATGATTAAATAATGGGAGCAGACAGAAACATATTATAACCATACAAGATATAATCAAAGGCAACAACAGAACATTACATTGGTCCGAGTGAAACTGGACTCAGATCTCTTAAACAAAGTCTCGGATTCAAGCCTTGTGAATGAAAAAAAATGGGGTTCTCTAGTGAAAATCAGTAATCAACAAAGTTGCTGGATAGTTCGCATGGTTACCAAAAAACATACACATAAAGTAATAAAGTTATATCATTAAAAGTCATCGCGCACGCAAATACTCCATAATACTTGTGCAATTTGAGAATGCAAAAGTGGAATGGGATCTAGACTGCTAAACCAAGGGAAGACTTTAGTCACTTTCTCTATGGAGGACCAATACATTTAGGACACTCCACAATACTTATTCAAGATGATAATGCACATGTTGGGGGACCAAGATTGGTATTTTATGCTCTATGGAGAGACTTTACTCACTTTATATGAGATAACATCGACAAACCGTGTTTCATGTCGATAGACTTGAGCACAATGCAAATTACAACATTTGTCACATGTGGAGTACTACCGACCACATTGTAGCTAAAACCCTAAGGTCTTCGAGATGCAAATTAACATAAGTCTATAACGAAAGGGTTAGGAGAAAAAATTATGGTTTTCTACTTAGAGGGGAGTGCCAAATGAATACCCGAGTCCACCTGCATGATAGTTATTTCTTAGCTACTGATTCGGTGGAAATATTAAGATTTGTGAGCAAGCCTATGGCCAAAATCCCCTGCAAAAGGAATAAAGTCACGTCAAATGCAAGGCTTTGGGGTAAAAAGATGATGAAGAAATTAAGTAGAACATATAAATATATTGTAATCTGAAAGTATAGTTATAAGATTAATAGTGAATTTCTGACCACATAAGTGATAAATCAATAAGTCTTATTAGGATTTTCTTTTCTTTGGATGAGGGGAACACCATCTTTTCTCCAAACTATACGGTCTTCACATAAAGCCTTTGCCACCTCGACATATAGTTGGTGTTCCTAAATTTGGAAACAAAACAAGCAGTTAATCATTGGTATTCATCTTGTCAAAAGGCAGTTATTAACCTTTTCGTTGCATGAATGTGTCGTATGACAAATATAAGAATTAAATTTCACTGGGGATTAAAGTTGCTCAATGGTTTAAAATGCAACAATTTTTCTGGAGTTGATTGATGATATAAACTGCCATTACATCTCTTAGAACCCTTGCAGCCAACTCTTCTGCAGTATCATTAGCAAGCACAGGGACAACACGCTGGGCAAAGATACGCCCTGTATCATAGTGTTCATCCACAAAATGAATTGTGGGACCTGAAAACCTAACATAGAAAATGATGCAAAGATAAGTAGCAAGGAAAAAACATAAAAATGTTTCATAAAAACAACACACTTATTTTGAGAGAAATGTACCTTGCACCTGAAGCAATTACTGCTTTGTGTACTTTCATACCATAGTAGCCCTTGCCTCCAAAAGCTGGAAGAAGTGATGGGTGGATGTTAAATATAGATCTTTCATAAGCTCGGGTCAGCTCCACTGGTATGAGTTTGAGGTATCCAGCTAAAAGAATAAAATCAACCTCAAAACTCCTGTTGAAAACATGCATCATTTTCTATTAATATAACCACATCTCAATGTAGCATATCACTGGTTTTTTAAATCCCTTTTGCTAATTCAGTTATATCTAACCTTAGTGTAGCAACAAGGTCATTTGGAGACAATCCATCGGATTCAGCCTTTGCTTTAGGGAACACTATAACTGGTATACCATGATTTCTTGCATACTCAGCACCACCACACTCTAGTATTTAAAATTAAAATTAAAATAAAAAGAAAGAAAATTGTAGTAAACTATATATTCAGAGTAAAAGTAAATTAAAACAGTGTCAATATCCAGAGTCACGTGTGAGTGTGACTAGCTGATTGATACATGAAGAAGCTTGCTTCTTTCAGCTACATGCATAATAAATAAATTTTTAAAGAAATGCATGTCATCTTAATCATGAGACTGTGTTATCAATTAAAATTGAAGAGACTATGCTTATAAAAAAGCCAATCATGAATGTAGCTAAACTCAATGATTATAGAAAATCATCAAAAAAATAAATTACATTACATTATCATCAGAAGCACAAATGGAAGTAAAGGCGTAGTTAGATGGAGCATTACCATTTTTATTCGTAACCAATACAACGACATCTCCATGAACTGATCCCCTTTTGGATGCCTCGTGAATTGATTTAAAGTTCGACCCTCCGCCGGACACAAACACAGCCAGCTTTTTCCTCCTCCCTGTAATCTGAGCCCTCACCTCATTCCCCTTGTTTGGATCTGCAGTATTACTGCTACTGCTACTGCTACACCGTATTCTCCTCCTAGAACTATAAAACCTGTCTTTTTTTCCAATGCTGATAGGGTTAAAAGCACCACTAGGGACCTCAAAATTCTGGGATTGGATAGAAGGGTATGAAGAAGAAAGCAAAGAAGGGAATTTTGTTGGAAATGATGTTAATATGGTCATTAATGTAGTGGCATTAATGTGTGGAAGTTGAACAAACTTGGTTGGAAATGAAAGGATAAAACACTTGAGTCTTGAACTTTGAAATATTGATGTGTGAATTGAAAAAAGTGGGAGAAGTCCCACATTGGAAAGGTCACACTCCTTATTAGTGTATATATATCCTAAGGTGGCTACTTGGGGTGTGCCCCAAGGGGTACCTCGTTTTGTGAACGGCCGGACCCGTAGCACCACCCTTGACCAACACACACGCGCGCGCGCCGCCGCCGCCGTCCGTCCGGCCGGCTCGGATCGGGCTTGGGCTTGTGTAATTTTTTGGGTCACAAAAATTAATTATTTTTTAATTAATTAACGCATTTAATGAGTCATTAAATGCAGTTCGTTTCCGTTTAAAGCACATGTTAAATGTGCAAAGACCAAGTCCTTATCGGATTTTCTCGCCGAGTCGACGTCTATCCGGTTCAACTGACAATTCAAAAACGTGCGCGCTAACCTAGTGAAACGTGGAACCACTTCATCTGAACGTGGTTGAACTGATCCATAACCGCTCCCTCTTTTCTCTCCTTTTCGGCTCCCACTTTTGCATATAAATACGAGTCCCCTCAGTCAGTTCTAAACACGAAAAATTTCTCTCTTCTCTCTCTGATTTCTTCACTCAAATATTTTTTTCTTTTGTTCTTTGTTTCAGAAATATTAGACAGTATCGTAGTACTGTTACAGAAAATCGATATTGTTGTATCGATTCGAGTTATATTGTAGTATAACTCGAGAAGGTGTTGTTCTTGACCGATCGCTACGAGTGCAGTAGTTTTTCGGTTACTGTTTTCAGGGCTGTTTTATCCTGGGGACGGCGTGGTTGTTGTCTGCCTTGCACGAATTTTTGGCAGTTCCACGAACGTCTTAAAGAGAGCGTATTTATCTGCGACTCAGCCAATAACAAATTCGGTTCCATATTTTAAAATAACTGTTTTTCGAAATTCCAAAAATAACAAATTTCAAAGAGAATAGTTGTTATCCAATTGGAATTGATGGCGCGAATGATAATTTTGGAGAAAACCCAGAAACAATATGTTGCATTTCCATGAAATTTTTGGTTTAATAAAAAAATCAAAAAAGTTATTTTGTTCAATACTATGTGTTGTTGTTGATGGTGAAAATATTAAGGTTATGTGAATAGTTTTGTAAGTGTAAGGAATGGTGACTGCAATTTAGGTGTCGGAGGTAAAGTACGAAAAGGAACAGAACAACTACCCTCCTCAAGATAAATAAAACAGATGTGCTCGAGTCAAGGTCACAACAAAGAAACTCCCATCAATTTGTAGCTATTAAAAGAAAAAAAAAATGTACATTCATCATACAAAAACATATAAACACACAAGTGATCCGCAACAACTAAACAAAAAACAAGAATACTTCTTTTCAGAAAATCGATATTCTATGTACAATCGTTTTGCCCAAGTCAAACCGAATAGTATAATCGTAAGAGTCTACGTACTATTAAAACTAAACTAAAAATTCCTATACATGCAAATATAATATAAACCATCCAATGTTGTCAAATAGCAGCTATGATGGCGATAATGCACTATAGCACTACAACATATCGGAATTGAGAACAATGAAGCACGGACACTCCTCTGATTAGGCGTGTCCCAACAGCAACATTTAGGATTACATTGAATTATGTAATTTTCTTAAATTATTATGGGTGTGATGTGTTGGTATCCATGCTTCATAGATTGAGAACAATGATATCATCAAGACTTCAAATTTTAATCTCCTTAATTGAAAGAATTAGCAAATAGCAAGAATAAAGCAAAGTACTAGACATGATGAATAGTGGTGTGAATCTTCAAAGTTTAAAATAATAAATAACGATACTAAGTTTAGTGTTTATAGATTAATGGAAAAAATAGAATAAAGATTAGGAGTTGTATTGCAGCGTTAGGTTTATAGTTACCAACAGACTGAGAGATCGCAAATATTAATCAATAGACTGAATTTGATATGTTGTTTATGTCATTTCTTGTGGCCAGAAACATAGTGCAAGTTATGCCCTTTTTGAAGTGTCTCTTGCAAACAAGAGGCTGGAGAACTAAGCCACAATGTCAGGGAATAGAAGTGTACTCTAAGAACTATTAGGGACCATGTTATGTCAATATTCAAAGAATTCCAAACAAATAATTAGGGACCTAATGCATGTATTATGTAAATAATCTATTAGGGACCAATACTCCAACAACATTCAATCAAAACAATCAGCAAGAAAATAATTAACTCATTCAATCAGTCCCAAAAACACTCAAAATCTAAGCTTACCTAAGCTTGAACAGTCTACGGAACAAGAACAAAACAAACAGTCCCAAAAAAAAAAATCAATGCATTCAATCACTCATCATAAAAAATCAACAAAATAATCACTCATTCATAAAATATAAACAAAGAGTTGTAATGTTACTTTTTCTGAAGCTTTGAAGCAAAGAGTTAGTGAGTCTAGCACTTAAAGCCTTTAGGCAAAAGTGTTTAGGTTTTAGGGAGTGTGTCTCCAACCAACCGTCGTGAATTGTTATTTATATCCCGGTAGGTGTCTAGTGGTGTAGTGTAGCATCACTGTTAAGGAATTGACCTGGGTTGGTCATATCTAGGTTAGGCCTAGGTAGAGTCTTCACAGATAGTGATTGAGTGAGGAGGGTTAACAGGTGTTTAGACTCCGAATCAATACTGTTGATAGTGGATTCGTCCTGGATTGGTATCCCCCAGATTAGGAGCAGTTGCGTCCGAACTGGGTTAACAAATCCCACGTGCAATTTATTTTCCTGCCTTTATTTATTGCAAAGTTATCTGCTCAGTTTACCTTGTGGAGACAAACGTGGTAACATCTGTCTCCCAGTCCAATTTAACTGCGACAGGTGCTAGCACATCTGCTATCACATCTGTCTGCTGATAGTGCCGGAATTTCAATTTTCACGAATCGCTAAATGAGATTACGCCGGCCTTAATTATTTATCATATGAATGATCTATGATAATATGTGTTTGTGTTGTGCTTGCATTACTTGATTAATTGTCTAAATGTTTACTTGATTATTTGAATGATTGTGATTGTTAGACTAAGAATGAGATATACTCTCTAAGGTTAGAAACAACAACATCGTTAGTGTAAGATCCCAATAACATAAGGGCAGTTTGTTACTTTGAGTAGTTGTGTTTGGTTGGGTTCTGGCTAAGGAAAGACTTGGTAGACTATGTCTCTTACGGTTACCTCTCTTTCCTGGGAAGTCAACCATACACTATTCATTGTACGGATTGAACTTGTTGTGTAGAAGTGAGGTTTGTGTGAGGAAAGAATGATAAAGATACTTTGAGGTTATTGATGGAAACTGGCACTCAACCTAGGTGACTAGAGTATGTTATGTTGATTGATTTGATGAATTATTGAGGTTGAATTAGTAATTAGGGTTTGAGTTGCCACAAGCTGTTGAGAGTGCATATAGCATTTAGGATGTGTAGGTCCACTGTCGTGCGGTATGGGACGCACGAGGTTGATCAGCTGCCTGAATCCTGACGAGGATAATTATTATTGTGCACTTGGCTGCAAGGTTTAAGATCTTGGCCTGTTTAGTCAGGGGCGATCGACTTATAACACTTGGACTCTGTGTGTAGTCAAGTGGCGTAGCTCCGTGGGAGTACGTTGGTGGCAAGTGGTCTCGTGATATCTGATCTCGATGAAAGGGAGGATGTCCTTGACAGTGTCTAGAGGCCTGAGTCGGCATATAGTTCAGGAATGCATTAGGATAGATAAAACCTATTTTGGGAGAAAAACTTTATAGGATGGAAGGATAATACGCTTGATTGATTATTTGTGTTTGACATATATATTCCTATTTTACACCCCATCCCCACTTTCTAAACTTGTACGATGTCTTAGCCCTGTGTTTGTTTTGTCTTGTATTTTTATCTATGTATTTAGATCTCATCAAAGAGGAGTTCAAGGCTGAAGAGGGTGCGGTTCTTTCTACTCCTTATACAGTTGGCGATGCAGATACCAGTATCGTACAACAGTAATTGAGGTCTTGTTTGGGTAGCCAGTGTGTCTTTTGTAGTCTTGTCTTTTGAGTCTTTTGATGTATGATGTATTTTCTATGTTTGGTTTCACGTGTACAACGCGGTATCAGATAGATCCGCAGACACCTTTGTCTTTATGATATAAATAAAATAAGTTTTTACTTATATTTGCTATCCATTGTTTATTTATTTAATTTTAAATTTCTCTCCTATTTCAACGGTATAAACGGGTTAGAATAGTTACTTCGGTTTCACCGAGACGTTGGGGCGTCTCATTGTGGTATCAGAGCAGGTCGGTCTAGATCGATCTGTGAGTGTCTAGGGTTACACTGGTTGTGTCAGTTGGATTCCACCTTGGATGATAACTATGTATAGATCGGGTAGAGTGTCCGATATTTTATTTTATTTTACGAGCCTTTATTGGCTATTTTCCCTTGATTAGATCCTTCATAAGGCAAAGTTTTATGAACTTTGTGACTTGTGAATGTAGAACCATATTTTTCTTATGAATCGATTTAGAATGAGCGATAGAAGAAGGATGACGCACTCTGATGAATGGAAAGTCAGGTGGTTTAGGTAATTGACATAGGAGAAGAGTTGACTTTATAGCTTTTTCGTTAGACGTACTAGTATGCTCAATTGTTACGAGAAAGCATGATTCAATTTTGAAGGGTTGATCTAAGCTAGTTTAGTTGGGATTTCAAAAGGATTAAGCTCAGATCTATTGAGATCGGAGAAGACATTGTTCTCTTTTAATATGACTTGGAAGGTCATATTGTTTCCCTCAGAGATAGAGTCGTACATATATGAGACGTGAGAATCGTATTATGGGATTGGATAAGTATCAATGTTAGTTTGATACGGTAAGGAAGGGCGTGAAAAGTATCATGAAGAGTTCATGTGTGTTAAGGATTTCACTCATGTAGGAATTGTTCGCTCATAGCGGTATGAATATGCTTTGAGTATGGTTAAGTGGGACATGTTCTGAGAAACTCTTTTAGGAAGAAGAGATAATAGCGATTGGTGTTGAGTTTATTGAAGAGTTGATTTTGATGGAGCATTGAAGTTGATGCGTGTAGTGGAAGCAGTGCTTAGTAGGTACCTTGAGGTGCTACGTTTGTCGTGGTTCCCGTAAACTAAGGAAATTACCCCAAGAAAGAAATTGAAGCCTATCGTAGTGTAGGAACCTTAACCATCTAATAGGAAATTGTTCCTTTGGACAAGGACATGAAGTGAGACTAGTAGAAACCGATTGTGAAGTATAGGTAGTCATAGTTAGGTATTCTAGAGAAGTGATAGAAATGAAGTCACAAGGTTAACGAGAGGTAATTTAAGGACCTTAAAGAAGTTGTTGGACTAGAGTGTTTAACCTTAGCAGTCGATGTTATCTACTCAGAATGATGATAGATCATACGTGTGCATAGGATATGTGAACCCATTACGGAGTTAATAGGAATAATAATTCATAGCCATAGATTGACATTTGGATATACCTGATGAAGGAAGCATAGGTATTTCAAAGACTAATTCAAATTGGATTGGCGTTAGATTATACGACGGAGATCTTTGACATTTAGATTGGACGAAAATGGTTTGATGATAAGACAAGTTTTTAGGATCTGATTGCAATAATCGGAGTATGAGATGATGTTGCATGACCGTGTAAGTTTAGAATTTGGTTTAAGGAAAGTATAGCTTTGTGGATATTATGGAAAGATAGAAGTATATCTATCAAATCTTGGTGTTGTTCAGATGGAAATGTTCATGGATAGTTGGTGAAATATGTTGTTCTTTTGGACGAAAGAAAGATTTACCGAAGGGTCATTGAAGAATTCATCTGTTGGTGATCTATTAGGTTAGAAACAGTGAAACTATTGGATAGGTTAGAAGAGTATCGTATAAGTTTAAGAGTTGAAGAGAGAGGATTAGATTCATCGTTTGCATAGTTTTCAAGATCTTTGTAATGATCTGAGAGGTTTAGCAATGCCGTCTACTATGGGTTTGATGGTATCAGGATATAATAAGATTAAGTGGTGGTCTATGATTTAAGACAACTTAAGAGAAGGACTGTCTTACTCATAAATTGGAAAATAAGAAGGATCAATGATTAGAGTTAAGACCAAAGAATTGTAGTTGAGTAAGTTTTTGGATTTAGGAAACAGTGAGTAAGCGGATAAATTTAGGAAATGATTATATAGAGAAATGCTCGGAGTAGATTAAGTTTTCCATAGGAGTTTAGTCTTGGGGAAGAAACTATGGATATTAAGTAGTATGGACCCTTTGGAGTCTAGACTGTTTACGCTGAAATCGTCGCGTACTGAGCCTGATCAACTCAGTGTCGTGTATGGTAGACAGGGTATTACGATTAAGAACCGGAGTGGATTAAGGAGATTGAGTAGTAAGAATGCAGTAGGAGCGCAAACTCAAAAAGAAGTACGAACGAAGATCTTTGGAATTTGATGTTGCAGCTGGAGTAGTCAAAGCCACAAGAAAAAGTAGTATGACACCAACAAGTGGTGTGAAAATTTGGGAATAATACGTGGCTTAGTACCGGTAGTAAGAGGTATGTCGAGATACGAATCAATACGGAATAAGGGTTTAAGAATTTGTTCAAGTAGAACATATTTCAATTGTGATGCCTGTTGACAAGGTGATAGTAGCTTATAGAGCAAAAGTTTAGGAATTAAGAAGTAACATGTTAACGGAATGAGATTTGAATTTAGTAGTTAAGACGAGGGATGTGTCAAAGGATCGGTTGACCTATTGGTGTGTCTTGACTAGAGAGAAGAGAAAAAGTATGGTCCAAAGTCTTATGAAAGTAAACTATATTTGGAGGTAGTTTGTTAAGCGATGGATTTCAAGTACATAAGTTTATCAGTGACAAAGTTTGAGACTAATTTCGCATGTAAGTTGGAACACGAGAATCATTTCACAGTGGTGGTTAAACTGTTAGTCTTATAGTTTAATTGGTTGAAGACCTTCTGAGAGCGTTATACACATGTAACTAAAATCGTTATTTTATCTATGACTTTCATTTAATTCGTAGTCAAAGTAGAATCTTTTGAGATCGTAGGAATATTGGAATTATATAGATATGATTAGTTTGGAACTGGGAAATTGCAAAGCATTGTGATTAAGAAACGGTTTGCATTAAGGAATTACTTATTTGGATTGAAATCGTAAGACGAGATTGTTTCTATAGTGAGCGAAGTTCAGATAATGATATTGGTAGTGCTTCCAAGGAGGAAGATGACAACTTGCGTATTAATTAGCGGGTACGTTAAATTTCGAGGACGAAATTTCTTTTAAGGGGGGTAGTAATGTAACATCCTGATTTTCGTAATTCGATATATTTTACTTTACTTAAAATTTTGATATTTTATTTCTTTATAACTTGGTCGTTTTTGCCGTGTTTAATATATTTTTAAAGTTTTTCATCTAAATTTTAAAAGGCTTGTAAAGAGATATGTATTTATAAAGAAAAATAGCACTTATTTTATCTCAAATTATATGACGCAATATGTACACTATTTTATGAGATTAATATATTAATTGAGTTTTGTGTGTATTAAATAAATAAGAATTTCATTAAAGCTAATAATTATATATTATAAGTATATAGATTTCATTTTAAATATGTTAGTCATTCAATTTCTATATATTTCTCATTCATCATGATAACACGATTAGTTTTCAAAACAATAACAAGCTGGTTGTGTCTTTATGAAAATGTGATTAATATTTTTATTATTATAAAAGGTTTGACATTATGAAAATGTATAAGTTTAGTGAATACATGTTTTATTAGCTAAGTGTAAGTTATTTAATTTGAAAAATATTATACAATGGTCTTTGATAGTTCACATGAAAGGGAAAGAACTCGTTTCCCATTAAATCAAGAATGATAGAAGTATATATCTACATATACTATTGATAATGTTAATATCATAGTAAAATATAAACTACATGACTAAGCTAATATTAAGCATGTGGTGGCATTTATTTATGTTATCTTATAACCATGGTATGCTAATCTTACACCTCCTACTTGACAAACTTGTACGTGGTAAATTTCTAACATGATGAATCTTATTAAGCATCATGTGAATAGTGCCAAACATTACACCTCATGCTAGAAAATTTCACTATAAATAGGCTTCACTTTCTAGTCATTCATTCATCCATATTCATTCATTCATATGATTCAAAAGTCTCTCCCAAATTAACGTGTTTGTGTGTGAGTGAGTGTTTGAGGTTATTTTGTTTTAAGTTCTATTTTTGAGTGAGTTATGGTGAGATTATTTTAGTTCAGTTTCTTTATAGCGAGTTTTAGTGTATCGTTGTGCTGCCGATATATTTTCAGCATTGAGTTTTCTTCTGAAGATTTATAAAGGTATCATCTACTTATTTTTAAATCCTTTTCTTAATATTATGTCGAGATAATGTCCAAATTAACTCATTTTATATAAAATAATAAAGGTTTTACAATAAGGGTTCTTATAATAAAGATTTTTACGCCGTTACTAGGATTCTACTATAATTTTATTTTAAAGAAAATTATAAGCTTTTAATCTAAATTTTATTTACCTACATATTACTAGCGAATTATTTGTAATTACGCTGTTAGCAGGATTACCGATGGAACTGCCGATTTTCGAGACTATTATCGACAGCTAAGGTGGGGGCAATATTTCATACACGTTGGGACGGTTAGCGTAAAATAGCTTAATATATATGTGTGTAGTGGTCCCCACAGCCACTACAACCAATAAATAACTAACGAGTGCTTAATCTCTTTTAGTTGATTTTCACGAATCGCTAAATGAGATTACGCCGGCCTTAATTATTTATCATATGAATGATCTATGATAATATGTGTTTGTGTTGTGCTTGCATTACTTGATTAATTGTCTAAATGTTTACTTGATTATTTGAATGATTGTGATTGTTAGACTAAGAATGAGATATACTCTCTAAGGTTAGAAACAACAACATCGTTAGTGTAAGATCCCAATAACATAAGGGCAGTTTGTTACTTTGAGTAGTTGTGTTTGGTTGGGTTCTGGCTAAGGAAAGACTTGGTAGACTATGTCTCTTACGGTTACCTCTCTTTCCTGGGAAGTCAACCATACACTATTCATTGTACGGATTGAACTTGTTGTGTAGAAGTGAGGTTTGTGTGAGGAAAGAATGATAAAGATACTTTGAGGTTATTGATGGAAACTGGCACTCAACCTAGGTGACTAGAGTATGTTATGTTGATTGATTTGATGAATTATTGAGGTTGAATTAGTAATTAGGGTTTGAGTTGCCACAAGCTGTTGAGAGTGCATATAGCATTTAGGATGTGTAAGTCCACTGTCGTGCGGTATGGGACGCACGAGGTTGATCAGCTGCCTGAATCCTGACGAGGATAATTATTATTGTGCACTTGGCTGCAAGGTTTAAGATCTTGGCCTGTTTAGTCAGGGGCGATCGACTTATAACACTTGGACTCTGTGTGTAGTCAAGTGGCGTAGCTCCGTGGGAGTACGTTGGTGGCAAGTGGTCTCGTGATATCTGATCTCGATGAAAGGGAGGATGTCCTTGACAGTGTCTAGAGGCCTGAGTCGGTATATAGTTCAGGAATGCATCAGGATAGATAAAACCTATTTTGGGAGAAAAACTTTATAGGATGGAAGGATAATACGCTTGATTGATTATTGGTGTTTGACATATATATTCCTATTTTACACCCCATCCCCACTTTCTAAACTTGTACGATGTCTTAGCCCTGTGTTTGTTTTGTCTTGTATTTTTATCTATGTATTTAGATCTCATCAAAGAGGAGTTCAAGGCTGAAGAGGGTGCGGTTCTTTCTACTCCTTATACAGTTGGCGATGCAGATACCAGTATCGTACAACAGTAATTGAGGTCTTGTTTGGGTAGCCAGTGTGTCTTTTGTTGTCTTATCCTTTTGAGTCTTTTGATGTATGATGTATTTTCTATGTTTGATTTCACGTGTACAACGCGGTATCAGATAGATCCGCAGACACCTTTGTCTTTATGATATAAATAAAATAAGTTTTTACTTATATTTGCTATCCATTGTTTATTTATTTAATTTTAAATTTCTCTCCTATTTCAACGGTATAAACGGGTTAGAATAGTTACTTCGGTTTCACCGAGACGTTGGGGCGTCTCATTTCTCACCGGCGTCTCCACCTCTTGGTGGTGGTCGGTTTTCCTACGCTTAATGTTCCGGTTCACGAAGTATTCCAAGATGGTAGCGTTTGGCCAAGATCTGGTTTTTGACAGGTTGGAGGTTTATTGGGTTCTATTCACGGTGGGGTGTTCTCGCCGGAGTTAGGTTGTTTCTGCTTTGGTTGTGGTTCTTGCCATCGTTGTTGTCATATCACGTGCACTCTTATAAATTGCTCTTTTAGATTGACAGATTGTTAGGCTTGAAAAGGCCTTTTACTTGCTTGTTGTTGCAACAATGGGCTGTCGATGGGTGCACTGGTTACTGTGTTGGCAGTCGTTTTCACTCATCGTTCCTCAAGGGATGAATTTGATTCTTCATCTTGTCTCTAGTTTGTTTGATGCAGCGTTTTAGACATCATCTTTTTTTTGCAATTTGATTTCGAGTCTCGCGTTGGACTTGCTAGATTGTACTTTGATGTTTATTTGTCTATATTGTATAGGTTTCATCTATCCATTTTTGTTGGGTTTGTATCTTTATTACCAATTGCAGTGTAAGTTTTTATCATTGTATTGCCCTGTTAGGGTTGTTTTTACACTTTTTGTGTAGTTGCTGGGTCAGGTTTTCCCACCAGCTTTTTGTACTTTTTATTTTCTTTAATAATATGTGTTTCTTTGCCTAAAAAAATTAATTAATACGATGTTGACCACAAGAAAAAGGGAGGGACCGGAAAACATAATTTGATCTTGAGCAAAAAAACCAACACACATTTAATCTTAAGTTCCCCCTAACGAAGGTACACTTGATTTATAATGGTGAATGGAGATAACTCTTATGGTCAAAACTTGTGATCCAATATGGACCAATAGTTTTACAGAATAAAATACAAAAAATTTATAATGACTAAATTGTCCTTAAAAGAAGTTGATTTTAGTTATTTGAATAAGGGATATGAAAGTAATTACACATGTAATCACGTTTATTATATTGATGATGATGGTAGATAGGAGAAAAATTTAGAAGGAGAGGATTCAAGTCATATTGCTTAATGGAATTGGATCCTCTCCAAATAATTAATATGATATGGACCACAAGAAAAAGGGAGGGGCCAAAAAACATAATTTGATCTTGAATAAAAAAATCAACACACATTTAATCTTAAGTTCGTTCTAAAGAAGATACACTTAATTTATAATGGTGAATGGAGATAACTCTTATAGTCAAAACTTGTAATCCAGCATGGACCAATATAGTTTAATAAAATAAAATACAAAATTATAAAATGACTAAATTGTCCTTAAAAGAAGTTGATTTTAATTATTTGAATAAATAATATGAAAATAATTACATATGTAATCACTTTTATTGTATTGATGATGATGGTAGATATATTGCCTAACGGATTTGGACCCTCTCCAATTAATTAATATGATGCGGACAACAAGAAAAAGGGAGGGACCAAAAAACATAATTTGATCATCTTGACAAAAAACCCAAAACACATTCAATCTTAAGTTCTTTCTATAAAAAGGTATACTTAATTTATAATGGTGAATGGCGATAATTTTTATGGTCAAAACTTGTGATCCGGCATGACCAATAATTTTATAGAATAAAATATGAAATTTAAAATGACTAAATTATCCTTAAAAGAAGTTGATTTTAATTATTTGAATAAATGATATGAAAGTAATTACACATGTAATCACTTTTATTGTATTGATGATGATGGTAGATATATTGCTTAACGAATTTAGATCCTCTCCAATTAATTGATATGATGTGGACCAAAAGAAAAAGGGAAGGACCAAAAAACATAATTTGATCTTGACCAAAAAAATCAACACACATTCAATCTTAAGTCCCTTCTAAAAAAGGTACATTTAATTTGTAACGGTGAATGAAGATAACTTTTATAGTCAAAACTTGTGATCCAGCATGGACCAATAGTTTTATAAAATAAAATATAAAATTTCAAAATAACTAAATTGTCCTTAAAAAAAGTTGATTTTAGTTATTTAAATAAAGGATATGAAAGTAATTATATATAATTACTTTTATTATATTGATGATGATGGTAGATTTATTTGCTTAACCATTACTCATCAAGCTATACCAAAAACCTCCATCATTGCTTAATTTCCAATGGAACTTCCATTATCATGCATTGAACGTAGAGTTCAAAAAATTAAGAAAATGATATTCTCGTCAAATTTTGATCTCTATTCTTTTATAAGCCCTTCTACTTATGACACTGCATGGTTAGCAATGATTCCTGATTCCAAATATCCTTCACAACCTATGTTCAAACATTATTTAGATTGGTTGATAAAAAATCAAAAAACAGAAGGGTTTTGGGGAGAGAGTGACACGATTGAATGTCTTCCAACAACAATTGTTTCAATGGTTGCACTAAAAAAGTGGAACACTGGCACATCAATGGTAGATAAAGGTAATATTTGTTTGTTCGTTTGTTTCAACAATTTGTAATTAGTTACTTGTTAGGAAAATGCTTTTTCTTAGTTGGCATGAAACTACAAATTCATGACAATGATAATACTTATGAATTAACATTAAAAAATTACTTATGTGCATAAGTTATTTTTTTCGTGAGTTCAAAAATAAGTTAAAAAATAAGCTCAAAACATTAAATATAAATTCGTATATACTTTATCTTTGATATTTGTGAGAGTTAACTATTTGAGTTTTTATTTACAAAATTATTTATGTAAGTAACTAACGTGGTTAGTATCTAATTTATTGATTGGCTAAAAATCCTGATAATCCTTACTCCTTTTATGAGTGGAAGTTAGGGTTGGCAATGATCCAAGTCAACTCGTGAATAGTTCGAAATTCGATTCGATAATTGACTCGTGAACTTGGTTCGTGAACTGAATAAGTTGAACTTGAGTTAAAAATTAAGTTCGTTAAATAAATGAGCCGAACATAAATTATATATAGTTTGACTTGTTTGCCTCATGAACTAACTCGATTGTTTACACCAATGACTTTCCAATTCCTATATACACATCAATGAAGAATATTTTGTGAATAATTGTGGAATTTTGTTTGTTTTTGCTTTGTAACTTTGTTATTTGTATTAGTTTATGACTGTTTAAAATTTGTACGTGTTTATCTATATTCACTTGGGATGACTTTTATTTTAATGTAATATTTGCTTTTTCTTTTTTTTAAAAAATAGTTTAAAAGGTTATAGATTAAATTTTGGAATTTTGACAAAAAAATTGACTTTAAAATCATGTAATTTGACTTAACGAGTTGAACCGAACTATTCGTTAATTTTAAACGAGCCAAACACGAGCTGAAAAAAAAGTTCTCGAATTTAAGTTGAGTTTTGAGCTGAACCAATTCCTAACAAGTCGAGTCGAGCTCAGATGAGTTCGACTCAGCTCGACTCATTTCCAGCCCTAGTGGAAGTGCAACTCATCTTGTGGTGGAGCTGACAGCGGTAGGTAGGCTGCTGGTTCTGAATCCCATTGCGTTTTTGTGGTGTTTGATCTGTTATTTGTCTATCTTCTATTTTTTTTTCTCCCCTTTATTAGATGTTTAGGTTCAGATGTTTGTAGCCATGTGTTTTGGCATCTTTTCATTCATGCTTTTACATTTTTAGTAGTATTATGTTTTTTATTTATAGTTTTTAAAAAATGTATTTCTAGTACAAACTCTTTCTTCAATTGATGTTTTTCTCTTATTTGTACTGCTGTTTATATATATATATATATATATATATATATATCTTTGCCATCCAAAATAAAAATATTTGATTTATTGATGAATTTGTAGGACGATCATTTATTCATGAAAATGCTGATAAGCTGCTGAATGAAGTCAAAGAAGATTGCCCTCGTTGGCTAGCTATTATTCTGCCTTCTATGATTGAACTTGCTGATATCATGGATTTAGATGTGCTCTTTCCCGTCTCATCTAGGGAAACTATGTCATATATTGCTGACCGTCGCAAAAGTTTTCTTTACAAGTATACTTATATATATACTCCTAGTGCTTATTTATTTTTAATCCTATATATTTTCTTAACAACTATACATAATACATGCACTCCTACATTGCATCATAGCTTAATCCAAAAAATCATGACTTTGGTCTTAAAATTCGCAGACCCGGCTCAGAAGGAGCTGCAACAAGGCTTGTTGCAGTGGGCTTCCAAAATAATAAAGCCCTAAAAAAATATTTACAGGGTAGTAGTATTAGTAAAATAGGATGTGTAAATATAATATTGCAGCAAAATAAGCCCAATTGCATGCTCGTTTGAACAAAAAAAGAAAGAAAAGACTATTAGATCATTTACGGCTACTGTACAGTGCAACAAACTATGAAACTAAGATCTGAATGCATTTATTTTAATTTAAGATTTAACTTAAATAAATTATTTTGTTGTTATTGATAATATGAATTTTTTTATGTTAATTATTAGGATAATTATATTTTATGTGCTTTGCAATTTAAAATCGATGAGTTTTTTCTTTTCGGATTAGTCGATCCTTGAGCCAGATACCGAATTTTAAAAAAAAAAATTATGCATATTTTTTTTAAAAAAATTGTATTTATTTTTTTTATTAAGAGGACACTTTTTAAAATTTGCACACGGCCTCTAAAAACTCAAAAGCGGGGCGGGTTAACTTAAGTGTCTGCGATCAAAATTCATGGCCGCGGGCAAAGCTCGCTCCATCCCTTTTTTAAGCAGGCTGGGCGGGGCGGGGCGGACCAACTTAAGGTACCGAACCAAAAATCTCAATCCGGCCTGCCCAACATGGCTTGTCAAACGGGTCGGTCCGTATTATGGGGGTTTGTATTGTGAATAATATTTTCGAGGTTGTAATAAACAGACCTGTGATTGTCGATATTAAAACTTTTTTTTTCTTTCTCTTATATTAATTAAACAAATGCATATATTAAAACTGCACTAGAAATTAACATTATCATTATAAATATGTAGGGAGGAAGTTGTCGAAGATTTCCATTGTTACCCTCCAATACTGTCATACCTTGAAGCTTTGCCTCCAAAATATGTTAATGAAAAAGATATATTTAAGAATTTGAGTGAAGATGGATCATTATTCCAATCTCCCTCTGCCACAGCAAAAGCATTCATGGTTTATGGAAATAAAGAATGCCTCACATATTTACAGTCCATAGCTCAAAGATGCCCAAAAGCAGGTTAATTTTCATAATAGCTATATAAATTTTATTAAAGATTTGTACAAAAAAAAAAAAAAAAAACAAAAAATCTTTTTACAGATCTTCAAATGTTAATTCAAGTGGCTGAAAAATATGTTGGACTAATTGACTTTTTTGTATCTAGCGCAGTTCCACAAGCATATCCGATGGATGAGGATTTTATAAAGCTTTGCATTGTTAACCAACTAAAGAAGTTTGGGTTGGGAGAGTACTTTGTGGAAGAAATTGAAGCCCTTTTGGCACAAGTTTATAGGTAAACTAACACTACTTAAAAACTAACACTATTTAAAAATAAATTGTGCTACATATGCCAAATAATTTAATCTTTATTCTTCAAAATGGTTTAATTTTTGTTTACATTTTCTTATTAAAATAAATATGTTTAATAAATATAATATATAATATAATGCTAGTTTTGGAGAGTTTTACAATTTACACTAGTTTACATGTTTGAAAATTTAAATTATAACTCTCAACAAAATATATCACTACTAGAAATTTGCTCATTACCTGCGGAATTTCCTACGGATTTAGACCAAAAATCCATAGGAAACACGTTTCCTGCGAATTTTCTTGCGGATTCTGATTTCCAGCTAAAACTTTTGTAGGTAATTGTTTTCTGCGAATTTTAAGATCTCAGGAAATTTTCCTGCGAATTTAAAGATCCTCAGGAAATTGTCCTGCGAATTCTGCTGTTGAAAATGAACAAAAATCCGTAGCAAACTTTCCTGCGACAAATCCGCAGGAAATATTATTTTCTAATTTTTTTTTATAAGCAATTTTTTTTATTACACTCCAAAATGCATATTAAAAAATATTTTAACTTGTAGTTCTATATACATAACATGTTAATTTACACAATTGTTTTTACATGTGAATCAATCTATTGAAACAAAATATATGCCACAAGATATATTTCCAATACACAAACAAAATTTAAATTATGAAATTCTCACAAACTAGTTTTATTAAGCACACAAATTATTAAATTATTGAATTCTCACAAACTAGTTTTATTCACTACTAGAAATTAGTTTTATTATTACTAGTGTAAGAAATGGCTCCTGTGTTGTATTACTCATAGCAGTGTGGTTTATATACAAGTTTGACACCTATGATTTCTCCTAAGATTGTGCCTCTGATATTAGGATTATTACTACTATGTATATGAACTTCATTACGAGAAATTCTTAGGTGAGTCCTCACCTAAGCATTAATTATTAGGCACAACCAATCAAATCATGACAACTCATTAATATATTAAATAATTATAAATCTAATAGTATAATAATGAAACCAAATCAAGACAAAATCTAGAAAATAAAGAAATAAAAAAAAATTCAATTTTTTCTTGTCAAAAAAAAAATCTCAATTTTTATCAAAAAATAAACTCACCATGCGCTAACTCAAAAAAATAAATCACCACAAATTAGTGTTTGCACTATTCCTATATATATTTTAAGTTTAACTAGGTGGAGGATATTTTAATTCATTATACTAGCTACAATATTATTATTCTACTATTTGTTACGTGCACCGATCGAGTTTTACTAATTTTTATATTGATTTTATGTTGCAATTATAGTTTGGTACGTATTTGTATAGATTCTATTTCACAATTTTGAATTTCGAGTTTATTATAGTTTATAGCTTATTAGTTAATATAATACGACTTGTTTGGTAACATTTGAGCATATAGTTTTTTTTAATAGGTATTTAAGTTCATGTATTTTGATAAGCTAATTCAATTTACATATAGTATATTATTTTTTCTTCCAAACTCTTATTTGAAAAAAATTAAATATAATTTTTTATGTCATTTCATATTTATAAAGTAATTCAACCGTTAATTTTACCTGAACACTACAAATTGAATCAATCATATGTGTACAAGCTAAATTATCAAAATTATCTGCTATTTTTCTTATCGATGTGAATAATCACTAAATTTTTAGAAATTTAAGACTAAAAAAAATTATAGCTTTTCTTAAATGAAATATCAATGTTTGAAACAAAAAAAAATTATTAACTTATATTATTTTCTTTTATGTGATGGGCAACACATACAAATTTGAAGGGACGCATAGTTAATAATATGACTTTTTATTTCTTCCTCTTTTTCTAGATTTTGTCTTGATTTGGTTTTCATTATTACAATATTAATGATTTATAATTATTTAATATATTAATGAGTTGTCATGATTTGATTGATTGTGCCTAATAATTAATGCTTAGGTGATGACTCACCTAAGAATTTCTCATTAATTACAATGCATCCAGCTGTGAATGACTTTTACAGAATCAGATTTTCCTAATTATAACTAGTTGCCAAATATAGCTTAATACCCTCCTCAAGTAGGAGCGTGAAGATTTCGAATGCCCAACTTGCCAAGAAGAAGTTCAAACTGTGCTTTCCCCAATGATTTCGTGAAAATATCCGCGAGTTGAGCAGTAGTAGAAACATAGAGTGGACGGATATTATTTTTCAGAACTTGTTGGTTTTTTTAGAGAAAGGGTGGAATGAAACTCACAAATTTTATTGATATTACCATCCTTTAAATACATGAAAAACATAACATAGAAAAGATAAATATAAAACACAATTAAAGTACCTTAATTTTGTAACATACCCACTAATACTCATAATTCCTATAGTTAAAACTTGTAACAATAGGAATCCTAAAAAACACAATAAACTCTATTAAACTAAAATAATAATATTGATTCATAATTTCAACACTCCTCCTTGAATCAATAGTTATTGACTTCAAATTCCTCTTCTTTGGACCTTTCAACTTCTTTAATGAACTTTGTAGATTTTGTCAGCTTCAAGACTTGCCCCTTCATGACTCGCCACATGAGGAAAATCTTTAGAAAAATGAACTTCACGTTCTTTAAAGCCTTTATCAACCAATTTTTCCTGAAATTTGTTCGTAGAACCATCATGATCAAGTTTAGTACTACAAATCCACTTAACATCATTCAACTTTTGATCTCTTGACTTGTCTTCAAGTTGCCAAGATGCATTTTTATTTTTCATATTTTTCTCCTCCTGCATGACAGCTCTCCAACCATCCATGCTTGCCACATTTGCATCACCCAAAGGATTGACCATAGCAATATTGCACATTTCAAAAATTTCAGCAAGAGGTTCACACTTTTTAACAGGAAAATAAGCATTATCATCAAATTTTCCTTCTGCAGTTTCAGAGGTTTGGCCTTGGAGGTTTTCTACTCCGATCTTCTCTTTATTTTATTTGAGGCTTCTACTACACTTGCATGTATTGGTGTTTGCTTCCACTCTATCGGAAAACTTCTATTTCTCATTTTAATAGACATTAGTTCACAACCAATAGGATCAAATATGGTACATTTCATGTCCTTAAAATGCAAAGTGTAGTGTTTTTCCAGCATTTGTCCAACACTCAACAAATTTTGATTCAACTCAGGCACAAATAAAACATCAGAAATATATTTAGTACCTGAGTCAGTTTCAACAGCAACAACTCATTTGCCTTTGACATCAACACTCTCTCCATTGCCAATGGTAACTTTTGAAGCAATGGTTTTGTCCAACTCCTTAAACAATTCTTCATCATGGGCCATATGATGTGTGCATCCACTATCAACCAACCAATTTTTATTTGAGGAAAAACATGTTGCTGCGAATAAGTACTCCTCCTCTTTTTGATCAGCCACTTGAGCCACAACTTGAGGTTGTTTTTCATTTTTGCAAAATTTTGCAATATGACCCGGCTGGTTGCATTTGTTGCAGCGGAAATTTGGTCTATTCCAACATTTAAAATGAGCGTGATTGCTCTTTCCACAATGTTGACAAGGAGGATGATTTGATTTCTCATCTTCTCTTATATCGCCTCTGTTAGAACTTCCTTCCTCAAAGTTTCTACCTTGAGACATTTTTTTCTTCCCTTCATAACCACGATCGAGTTTCAATTATGCCATTAAAGCACCTTCAACCACACCTTCCTCCCTCATGAGTCTCCTTTGTTCTTGTGCTTGCAACGCATACACCAATTCAGACAAAGTAATGTTTGACAAATCTTTTGAATTTTCCAAAGAAGAAATGGTGGATTCAAACCTCTCAGGAATAGTCACAAGAATTTTTTGGACTATCCTTGTATCATAAAATTCAGTTCCAAGCAGCCTTACATTGTTGACGATGCTTAGAAGTTTGTCAGAATACTCCTTGATTGTTTCTGACTCCTTCATCTGCTGCATCTCAAATTCTCTGATCAAATTCAGCACTTGCATCCCTTTGACTTTCTCATTTCCTTCATACTCTTGCTTGAGAAAATCCCAAATTTCTTTGGCTGACTTCAGAGTCATAACTCTTGTAAAGATTGCTTCAGAAACAGCAGAAAAAAGATACGACTTTGCCTTTGATTTTCGCTGCTTTCTTTGTTTATGATTTCTGATTTGTGCAAGCGTTGGATTGTCCGGTAATGGATCAATCACATACTCATCCTCAACAGCCTCCCAAAGATCATCAGCATCAAGATAAGTCTCCATTCTCGTTGCCCATAAGTGATAATTTTCACCCTAAAAAATTGGCAATTTTATGGCTAAGTTATCAGAATACATTTTCAACTCTAAGGTAAGTGTTTGGGTGTTTGGTGGAACTCTCAACCTCACTAGGTCCCTCAAGAAGAAAGCTCTGATACCAATTGTTGGGTTTTTTAGAGAAAGGGTGGAATGAAACTCACAAATTTTATTGATATTACCATCTTTTAAATACATGAAAAACATAACATAGAAAAGATAAATATAAAACACAATTAAACTACCTTAATTTTGTAACATACCCACTAATACTCATAATTCCTATAGTTAAAACTTGTAACAATAGGAATCCTAAAAAACACAATAAACTCTATTAAACTAAAATAATAATATTGATTCATAATTTCAAAAGAACTTCATTCTGGACAAAATAACAGTCAACTTCAATGTGCTTGGTGCGTTCATGGAACACCGCGTTTTTGGCAATGTGGATAGCTGCTTGACTATTCACTGTGAGTGCAAATGCATCAATTAATCCTGGAAGTGTCATTACGCAGGTGCAAATGCACGGTGAGAACTATGATGAATGGGCTAAAGCCATTAAAACATCTTTGACAGCAAGAAGGAAATGGGGTTTCATTGATGGAACCATCAAGAAACCTGAAGACGGATCCTCTATGATGGAGGATTGGTTGACTGTTCAAGCCATGTTGGTGTCATGGATCTTGAATACAATAGAGCCTACACTGCGAAAAACCATTTCTTATTTGGAAACCGCCAAGGAACTTTGGGATGATATAAAGGAGAGATTTTCAGTTGTTAATGGTCCACGCATTCAGCAACTGAAATCAGACCTTGCCCAATGCAAACAAGGAGGTTTGTCCATGGTTGCTTATTATGGAAAGTTGAAAGCTTTGTGGGATGATTTGGCAAATTATGAACAAGTGTTGACCTGCACTTGTAAAGGATGCACATGTGGTATTGCGGCAAAACTAGAAAAGCGCAAAGAAGAGGAAAGAAGTCACATGTTTTTTATGGGCCTAGATGATGAACTTTATGGAACAGTTCGTTCAAATTTGTTGGCCACAGATCCGATGCCATCTTTAAATAAGATGTATTCCATCTTAGTACAAGAAGAAAGAATGAGGATGATCACACGAGGTAAAGAAGACAAACCAGAAGTCATGGTCTTGGCTGTTCAAGCAAATGCAAGGATGAAAGGACTTGACAACAAAAACAAATATGCCTGCACACACTGCAACAAAGAAGGTCACGATGAAGCAGGTTGTTTCGAGCTGATTGGATACCCAGAATGGTGAGGTGAACGTCCCAGAAATTATCACATGATATCAGAGCCTCTATGACTAAGTGGTATAGGGTTCGATTCTCACTCCCCTCACTTTCTAATTAAAAAAGTGGAATTTAAGCATATGGTAGGTGGACCTATGCATTAGGCCCACTTACCATATGCCAAATATAGTTTCATAACTGGTTTCATAATTTAATCAAACTAGTAATAATTTAATAAAACTAGTAATTTGTTTGTGTGCTTAAAACTAGTTTGTGAGAATTTTATAATTTAAATTTTCGAAAATATCTCTTATATATTTCCATTTATTCATATTAAATTATTTTCAATTGATTCAATGCATTTTTTATTATAAAAACAGAGTTACATAATAAATATACTTGGTTGTTTGATATAAATTACTAGTAATAAATAGTAGAAGTGTTTATTTATTAATTGTATTTTAATTGTAGGAATTATAATAAGGAGCAAAACTCACCGGTAAAAGCATCGAATATGAATGCTTTGCTGCTTGAGAAAGATACTCTAGCATTTGAGCTTCTGCGAACACATGGATTCAAAGTCACACCATGTATATATGATCTTTTATTTTATGCTATTATAATTGTAAAATAAGAAGTGCTATTATAATATTTGACTTTAATAACTTTAAATTACAAATCAATCATAATTAAATAAATTATATATATAATTTTATATTTATAAACTAACTTGTTTAACTATTAATTTTATCAAACGTTATAAATTTAATTGATTAACTTATCTATTGTAAGTTCATCTGATATAAGACAGTTTATCGATTATTGATTATTTTTCAAATCATTTTATGTTTTACACATGCAGTACGGTTTTGTTGGTTTCTAAATGACGTTGAAATTGGAGCTGAGGTTGAGAAAGATTATGAGAACTTCTCAAGAGCAATGCTTCAAGTGTTCAGAGCCACAAACCTAATGTTCAATGGAGAATATGAACTGGATGAAGCTAGATCATTTTCTAGAAAAATACTTGAGAAAATCGTTTCAACAAGAAAAGGAGGCTTATTGCTGCGACAGGTCAAATAATCTAAACTTGCATTAAATTATCTATTTTTATTTATTTTAAGTGAAGTTGATAATCGAATTTAGAATTTTAAGAGAGATAAATACAATAATAGATTAATGAGATTTATCACTACAAGAAAACATCATTTTAATGGTCAATCTAATATAAATTTACTGACCGCTTTGACAGTCAGTAAATTTGTGGCCTTCAAAGCCGCCACAAAATAAAGCAAAACGGCCAAAAACTAAAAAAAAACGATTTCTGCCACTTAGCGGTGGCCATGGCCGTCGCAAAATATTACAGGTTTAAAAAAAAAAGCGGGAAACAATATTAAATAATTCAAAAAAAATGAGGGAAAATTAGTGGCGGCTTAAGCCGCCGCAAAGTAGCACGATTTTAAAAAAAAAAAAAATCAAGATTTTTTTTTCTTAACCCTCATTTCTTTTCTCTCATTCTTATCTACTTCTCCTCATTTATTTTTTTTTCTCTCCTTCACCTTCATTTCTTTTTCTTCTCTCATTCTTATCTTCTTCCCCTCATTTCTTTTTCTTTTCTCTCATTCTTATCTTTTTCCCCTCATTTATTTTTCTTTTCTCTCATTCACCTTCATTTCTTTTTCTTTTATCTCATTCTTATCTTCTTCCCCTCATTTTTTTTCTCTTCTCCCATTCTTATTTCCTTCCCCTCATTTCTTTTTCTCTTCTCCCACTCTTATCTCTTTCATCCTCATTTCTTTTTCTCTTCTCTCATTCTTAACAGCAACAACAACAACAACAATATCATCAAATTCTTAACAACACCAATATTATCCCCACCAACACCATCACTCTCTTTCATTCTTCAATTAAAAATTCATTCTTAACAACAACAACAACAATACCAATATCATCAAATTCAACAACACCAATATCATTAAAATTGTGACAACTACTCTCCCATCAAACAAAAAAATTAATAATAATAATATTAATTAAAATATGTTTTTCATTCTCCTAGTTAAAAAAAACAGAAAAAAAAAACACGTTTTTTTCTTTTTTATTAAAAATAATATAAAAGTTTGCGGCGGCCATAGCCGCCGCCAAATATTCTGGAATTTTCTGCTGTTGCGTCACATTTAGCGTCGGCCAAAGCCGCCGCTAAATATATTGCAAGCCTGTCAGTTACGTCAGAATTTTGCAGCCACTTTGGCCGCCGCTAAGTGTTTGCGGCTACTGTTTTTCCGGCTGCTTCTGGCCACCACAAAATTTGCGATTTTTTTAATTTTGTGGCCGTTTTTGCCACTTTGTGGCTGCCATTTTGCGGCCAATAAATGCTTATTTTCTTGTAATGTATTTAATAAGTTAATTTCACTAAGCTCTTTTGTTTTTTTATTTATGTTTATCTTTATTATAAATAAATGAACTGTTAGGGTAATCCAAGATAAAAGAAGAAGATGACAAGTAGAAAACTAGAGAAAAGAGATAGGAGGAAAAGTGTTAAGTTTTATTAATGAGAAAAATAGAATGGGTGAGTAATACAATGCATGAGGTACATGCTATTTATAAGAAAACTCCTAACACATCTATTACTTGTAAAACAAGTAACCATAACTAACTAACTCAAGGTAGTTATGTAACAACCTTTTAACAAACTAAAACAAGTCTAATAGGTTTGAAGTTACAAAACATCATGCTCCCTTAACTTCAAGCCTAAACAATTTTGTCTAGTTCTTCAGTGCTCGCTGTGGCGAGCCAAATCACTCGCTAGGCGAGTTTGATACACACCAAGTTCACTTCTCTGCTTCAAAAACCTGTCTGTTTTAAAACTCTAGTTAAAGCATCTGCAACCTGAGCATCTGTTGCACAATGCCTGACATCCAAGTTACCTTGATTCCCCTGCTCCCTCAAGAAATGAAACCTAGCCTCTATGTGTTTGCTTCTACCATGCAAAACTGGATTCTTGGCTAAGTTTATAGCAGATTTGTTGTCAATCTGCAATACCACAGATTTCTCTACCTCAATCTCCAGCTCCTTCAACACAGTCACAGGAAGACAATGTGACAACTAGTTGTTTCTTAAAACACCAAGCAATAGGAGCATCCATAAATTTGAAGAAATACCCAGTAGTACTCCTTCTATCCACTTTGTCCCCACACCAATCAGCATCAGAGTAGCACACAATTTCATTTTTCTCATTCATAACTGATTTTGGAAAAATAATTCCAAAATCAATTGTGCCTGCTATATACCTTAGTATTCTCCTGACTACATTCATGTGTGATCTTCTAGGCTCATCCATGAATCTACTCACCAGCCCAACTGCAAAATCTATATCTGGTCTATTGGTGCAGAGATATCTCAATTATCCAACAATTTGCTTAAATGTTGTAGGATTTATAGTCTCTTCTTCCTCATTCTTTTCTAATTTCAAGTTCACCTCCATAAGAGTTGCAGCATAGGTACATTCAATCATGTTAAACCTCTTCAGAATCTCACCTGCATACTTCCTTTGATGTAACAATAGACCTTTAGCAGTTCTCAAAAACTCAAATCCTAAGAAGTAGGACACTTCCCCCAAATCTGTCATCTCAAATTCAGTTTTCATTACTTATTTGAATCTTTCTATCTCAGCTATGACACTTCCAGTTACTAGCAGATCATCAACATACAAACATATCAGAATGATGCTCGAAGCTGGTTCCTGCACATACACTCCATATTTTGACTTGTATTTCCTGAAACCTTGTTTCACAAGAAATCCATCTATCCTTTTATTCCAAGCTCTTTGAGCTTGTTTCAAACCATATAGAGCTTTGTTCAATCAGTAGACCATGTTTTCCTTTTCTTCAAACATGAATCCAGGTGGCTGAGTTACAAACACAAGTTCTTCTAAAGGACCATTAAGAAAAGCTGACTTAACATCCATGTGAAACATAGGCCATTTCCTTGCATTAGCTACAACTATGACAAGTCTCACAGTCTCAATTCTTGCCACATGTGAGTAAATTTCTGAGTAATCTATACCTTCCCTCTGCATGAAACCTCTTGCCACCAGCCTTGCTTTTTATTTTGCTATAGAATTGTCAGGGTTTAGCTTCAACTTGAACACTCATTTCACTTCAATTGCCTTCTTATCTAATGGAAGTTTAACTAACTCCCAAGTTTGATTTCTCTCAATTGAAGCTAATTCTTCCTCCATAGCTTTCTTCCATTTCTTGTATTTCAAGGCTTCTATGTAATTGATAGGCTCAACATTAACTATTAATGCAATGTGAACCAAGTCACCATCTGCATTATCATTAACAAGTTCACAATCCTGCAATCTAGCAGGAATGTTTCTTGTTCTGGTAGGCATGTCTCTAGTCACAGCTACAGGTGCTTCACTCTCATCACTAGAATCATTATCTTCTTCACTGGTGATTGGATTCAGCTGAGCTCTGTTTGTGCTGCAACCAGCAATCCAATCCCAAGATTTCTCTTCATCAATTACAACATCTCTGTTGTAGATCATTTTCTTTGTGACTGGATCATACAACTTGTAAGCACCTGTGACATGGTATCCTACCAAGATCATGGCTTGACTCCTGTCATCTAATTTCTTCCTTTTTGCTTCAGGCACATGCTTGTGACATAAAGCACCAAATACTCTAAAATGACTGACACTAGGTTTCTTACCACTCCATATTTCTTCAGGTACTTTATCCTTGAGTTTCTTTGTTGGACACATGTTCAACACATACACTGCAGTGTGAACTGCTTCACCCCAAAATGCTTTAGGCAGGTTCCTATGTTTCACCATACACCTTGCCATATCAACAATACTCATGTTTCTTCTTTCAGCTAAGCCATTGTGTTGAGGTGTATAGGGAGCTGTGACTTCATGTTATATACCTTCTTCAACACAGAATGACTCAAACTTATTGGAAGTATACTCACCTCCACCATATGTTCTAAGAGCTATGATCTTCTTGTCACTTTGATTTTCAACTAATGCTTTGAAGTTTCTAAAAACATCAAATACTGCATCCTTGGTTTGAATCAAGTATATCCACATCTTCCTGCTATACTCATCAACAAAGGCAACAAAATATCTATTACCACCAAGTGAATTCACATCAAAGGGACCATACACATTAGAATGCACAACACCTAGTACATTTGATGATCTCATAGGCAAACTCTTGCTGAAAGCATTTTTAGGTTGTTTACCAACTAAACAACCTTCACATAATCTTTTTGAAACTTCAATCTTAGGCAGGCCAAGTACCATTCCTTTGCTCCTTAGCTGATTTAGATATTTGAAATTCAAATGTCCAAACCTCATGTGCCATAGCCAATTCAATTTCTCATCTGTTACCACCTTCATACACTGAACAGTATTTGTGTGAATCAAAGTTCTAAAGGTTCCATTCTTGGCCAAAGGAGTTCTCAGAATCATGTTATTTGCATGATCATAAAGTTTAAATTTCTCATTCTTAATAATAACTGAAAAACCTTTTTCTGCAAGTTGTCCGACACTTAGAAGATTACAATCCATACCTAGTACAAACATCACACCTTCAATTACTGCAGATTTTCCATTGCTCCTCTTGATAACCATGTTACCAATGCCTTCTGACTGCAATGAACTGCTATTGTCCAGCTTCACTTTGCTTTTCTTTGTAGAATCAAACTTCATTAACTAGTTCTTATGACCAGTCATGTGGTTGGAGCACCCTGTGTCCAAGAATCAAGTCTTAGCATCAATCTTATCTTGTGATTCTACCTCTGATAATGTAGCCATGAATGTCACGGCTTTATCTTCAACCTTTTCTTGCACAAGTTTTGCTTCATCATCAGAATCTTGACCTTTTTCCTTGCCTTTTTTGAACCAGCAATCAGAGGCATAGTGTCCCCATTTCTCACAATTATAACACTGAATATGACTCTTGTCCTTGCCTTTCCCCTTCTTTGAATTTGATGTTCCTCCTCCTTTCTTGAAGGATTCAGATTTTCCATCAAATTTCTTCTAAGAGCCATTATTTCCCTTATCTTGATTCTTCTCTTTGTGACCATTGGCTTTCTTGTAAGCCTGAACTTGTAAGGCTTGTACTGTTTCTTGAATCCCTTTCCTTTCATTTATCATCAGTTCATGTGCTTCTAAAGATCCAACAAGATCATCCAACTGTAATGTAGCTACATTCCCAGTTTCTTGGATGGCAACAATAACATGATCAAAACTTGGAATTAGAGTTCTCATTACCTTCTCCACAATCATCAAATCAGTCATCAATTCACCACGGCTTTTCATTGTATGAACAATGCCTTGAACCTTTGAAACATAGGCTCCAATGGAATCACCTTTATCCATCTGCAGAAGCTCATATTGCCTTCTCAAAGACTGCAGCTTCACTCCTTTCACTTTTTCCCCTCCTTCATAATACTTCACCAAAATATCCCATGCCTCCTTGGAAGATGCAGCATGTGATATTTTATCAAAATTGGCAGGATCAACTGCAGCTTGAATTGCATACATGGCTTTGCAATCCTTCTTCTTCAAATCTTTGTGAAGTATTCTCTGAGCCTCAGTGGCATTTTCCACCAAATCTTGCACACCATTAGTCACCACTTCCAATGTATCTTGAAACCCAAAGAGAGATTTCATCTGCTTGCTCCATCTTTCCCAATTATTGCCCTCAAGAATGGGAAGATTGTTTGGTAAACCATTCCCTGACATTGTCACTGAATGAAAGAAAATGAATGCACCAAACAAGACTGAATCTTTGTGCTTTCTACACTAAGAACCAAGGGGCTCTGGATACCAAATTTGTTAGGGTAATCCAAGATAAAAGAAGAAGATGACAAGTAGAAAACTAGATAAAAGAGATAGGAGGAAAAGTGTTAAGTTTTATTAATGAGAAAAATAGAATGAGTGAGTAATACAATGCATGAGGTACATGCTATTTATAAGAAAACTCCTAACACATCTATTACTTGTAAAACAAGTAACCATAACTAACTAACTCAAGGTAGTTATGTAACAACCTCCTAACAACCTTTTAACAAACTAAAACAAGTCTAATAGGTTTGAAGTTACAAAACATCATGAACAACCAATATATGTCCTTCCGGTTAACTTTCATATAACTTTGTTTGAGATATTGATCCTTCTGTTAACTTTTTGTATAAAATGTTAACTTTGGTTTTATATTGGTTTATTATCTAGTTTAATAGATTTTAGGCTTAAATTCATTTTTGGTCTTCCTATTTTGATATTCTTAAACTTTTGGTTTCCCTATTTTAAAACTCAATTTTTTGGTCCCCTGTTTTAAAAATAAACATTTTTTTGTCCCCTCTAATTTTAGTGATGTGGCACTGTAAATGATGATGTGGTGTTGAGCAAGCATTGTTGTGTTGGATTAACCATTTTCCATGTAATTTTATTGATTTCCATCTCATATATATGCTTCATATTTCAGATAGAGCACGAATTAAGTTCTCCATGGTTTGCTCGTCTGGATCACTTAGAACACAGAATGCGGATAGAAGAAAGAGAACCCAATGCTTTATGGAAAGGAAAGGCATCATATAATAGGTATACACATGGTGCATATATGGATTTTGATTGCATATATGCAATCGAAATCTTATGAATTCGTACAGTCGATATATCAGTGGCCATTCAATCAATATCAAATGTCAAATGATATAGTAAAAAGAGCATATTTTGATTATCTATTATTAAAAATAAAATATCAAACTTAAAATCTAGACCATTCAATCTTAATCTAGCAACCATCATTGTACCGATGATTGCATGGATTTCTAGCTCATGCTATCCAAAATTGTGCATATACAAGTTCCTTCTACTTATTTATTTTTTCACATTTTGATTATAAAAAAAAGGATATATATGACAAATCTTTATTTGTAGGGTATCATATCTGTATAACAATGAATTGCTACAACTTGCTACTCTAAACTTTGAGTTTAAGCAATTGCTATACAAAAATGAGTTGATGGAACTGAAGAGGTATAGTATATTATTTCCAATGAAATTAAGTTACTATTTTCAAAACATGATGAAAAAAAAATAACTTAATTGATTCTTAATGGATTACATTTGATTTTTTGAGATGTAGGTGGGCTGAAAAATGTGGAATTAGTAATATGGGATTTGGAAGAGAAAAAAGCACTTATTGTTACTTTGCTGTTTCTGCTGTTTTAACATCCCTCCCTCATGACTCTTATGTAAGATTGCTTGTAGCTAAAAGTGCAATTATAATCACAGTTGCTGATGATTTCTTTGACACCACTGGGTCTCTCAATGAACTAGAAATTCTCACAGATGCAGTTCGAAGGTACATATCAAAGATTGTTTCAATGTTTTTTTTAAAGCTCATTTAAACTTAATATGTGTATTTGACTAATTGTATTAAACATTTGAGAGAATTTATAAAAGGCCATGTTAACTTGTGTCCTAAGGGCACATGATAAGCTATCTAAAAATAGAAATGTAGTATTTAATGATAAGGTATGTCTAACATGTGCAACATTGCACATGTTAAAGTAGTCAAAAATAGTAACATTTTATTGGAAATAACATTTATTTATTTAAATATTATACATTTAATATAAAATGCATAAGTTTCAAAACAAACTTACTATTTTAAACTTTCTAATATGTACAACTTTGCACATGATAGATAAACCCTTAATGATATAAAAAATTTAATGCTTAGATAATTAAATAGTATACATGCTTTAATAAATAATTTCCATATTTGTCTTCTTATCATGTGCCTTAAGGGCACAAGTTAACATTCTCCTTTATAAAAATAACTTACAACATTTTATAAGTTGTTTCTTGCTTTATAATTTTAATTTTTATAGAGTCTATTTGATCGGTAAATGTTGTCTAGCTTTATAAGTTGTTTCTAACTTACAACAAATGTTGTTTTATACGATGCTTGGTGGACACAAATGTTTTGGTATGTTACACAACTGGTATAGAGGATAAAAACTTGTCTCGTGATTTAATAAATTCAAGAATTTAGTTTTTAACATGTCCCTTTGTTGTGAATCCGATGAACCGCACCAATAAAATTAAACTAGTGTGAGGCAAAACAAACAAAGCAACCAATATATAACAACAATGGACCAAACAATAATAATCAACCAACAAAAGCTAAACAGAAGCAATAAAGAACAAAAACCAAATGTTTATCCAGTTCGGTGTTAATGAACCTACTCTAGGGGAGAGAGAGCTCTTCTTTCCTTATCAAATTTGTTCCTTCTTGATTACAATGAGATTTTACAAAAAGTTGCAAGAAATTAGACAATCACTAAATTCTACCATTTTCCCAAATTTATTCTCGTGACCAAGAGATTTCAATGATAATGATTACAAGATGAAATAATTGAGTTCCCAATCCTAGGATTAACCCAAGAGATCCTTCTTCAAACCCTAGCCTCAATGTTGGAACAAACCCCTTTCAAAACCCTTGTTTTTCTATCTCTCTCTCTTGCGGCTGCAAAAATAAAAAAACGCATATATATAACTCGAACTTGCGCAATTCTTTCACCGTTTGCAAAGGCAATCCACAACAATTCTCCACCTTGCCTTTCAAACGATGGTGATGTCAACTTCCCAACAACCACTGTTTTGCTCTCTCCATCTTGTTTACACCACACCCTCTTCGAAGGTCATGAAAATACATCGCATCGTGTAAAAGAGACTCACTCATACCTTGAACCTTACAAGCTTTCCCGTCTTCAAGATGAACAACTCCACCTATAACTAACTTTAGGGCTTCAAAATATTCCTTCTTCAAACATGTGTGGTAGCAGCATCCAAAGTCCACGACTCAAAGCTCCACTGATTGTCAACTTCCACTAGCATCTTCACATCCTCATAATAAGTTGTTGTTTCAAAAGTGACCCGAGTATTATTTCATCGTATCTCTAGGCCGATGTTGAGTATTCTTACCACCGTCTCTCCAGACTGAAAATCATCTATGGTTCTCAACTTGTGACTATGAGTGCTCCAGCACTCTCATAGGCTTCCTCATAACCTTTATCACTTATGGCAACATGAGCAAACGAACTACAACTGCCCCCTCCCCGTGGACAGTCCTTCTTGAAGTGACCTGGTTCCTGAGAATGGTAACATTTGAACTTACCACCATCACCATTTGACCTAGACTTGGACCAATTGTTCTTCTCCTTCCATTTGCCTTCGTTCTCAATTCTACCCCTCGCTACATTCAAGCCTTCTTCACTATCATCAATATTCAAGTCTCTCAACTTAGTCAATTCATTGGTTCTCAAAGCCGATTGGACTTCATCCAGGGTGATAGTGTCTTCCTTACCATATAGCAATGCATCCTTGAGATTTTCAAGTGACTTGGGAAAAGCACTCAACAAATGAGAGGCCTTGTCCTCGTCTTCCAAATTCACATCAATGTTCGTCAAACCATCAATGATTTTATCAAACTTCATAAGTTGCTCCACCACAGACTTGTTCTCAACCATACGAAAGAAGTACAGTTGTTGCTTCAATAACTGCTTATGTGCCAACGACTTGGTCATATACAACGAGTCAAGTTTGGTCCATATCTCCACAACCGACTATTTCTTAGCTACCTCTCTCAACACCTTGTCAACGAGGCACAAGATAATTTCACACAAAGCCTTCTCATCCATTTTGGTCTTCTCCGCATCTGAAAGTGTAGCCGACATTTGTGTCACACCCTTTAAAGCTTCAAAACACTTTTGTTGGATTAAGATTGCTCTCATCTTCACCTTCCAAAACTCAAAGGCATTACTCTCGGTGAACTTCTCAATGTCCCATTTTGAACCCATGGTACCTTAATTTGTTTAAATCTTTTGCCCCACGGTGGGCGCCAACTGTTGTGAATCTGATGAACCACACCAATAAACTTAAACTAGTGTGATGCAAGACAAATAAAGCAACCAACAACAACAATAGACCAAGCAATAATAATCAACCAACAAAAGCAATAAATAACACAAACCAAATTGTTTACCCAGTTCGGTGTTAATGAACCGACTCTGGGAAAGAGAAATCTCTCTTTTCCTTATCAAACTTGTTCCTTGATTACAGTGAGATTTTACAAAGAGTTGCAAGAAATTAGACAATCCCTAATTTCTACCCTTTTCCCAAATCTCTTCCTGTGACCAAGAGATTTCAATGATAATGATTACTAGATGAAAGAATTGAGTTCCCAATCATAGGATTAACCCAAGAGATCCTTCTTCAAACCCTAGCCTCAATGTTGGAACAAACCTCTCTCTCTCTCTCTCTCTCTCTCTCTCTCTCTCTCTCTCTCTCTCTCTCTCTCTCTCTCTCTCTCTCTCTCTCTCTCTCTCTCTCTCTCTCTCTCTCTCTCTCTCTCTCTCTCTCTCTCTCTCTCTCTCTCTCTCTCTCTCTCTCTCTCTCTCTCTCTCTCTCTCTCTCTCTCTCTCTCTCTCTCTCTCTCTCTCTCTCTCTCTCTCTCTCTCTCTCTCTCTCTCTCTCTCTCTCTCTCTCTCTCTCTCTCTCTCTCTCTCTCTCTCTCTCTCTCTCTCTCTCTCTCTCTCTCTCTCTCTCTCGGCTGCAAAAACAGAAAACGCGTATATATAACTCGAACTGGGTGTTGTGCGCCAAAAATAGAACAAAAAACAGGGCACCCACTGCGGGCTTGCGATGTGCGCCGCCTACAACAAAACCACATGTTTCCAATTCTTTCATTGTTTGCAAAGGCAATCCGCAATACCCTTTGCCCCGGTTTGTCAAGTCCCAAAAGTAATTTTAAAATCAAACACAATACAGCTGAAATTGTCTTATTATATATCCCTTTTATTTTAAGAGATGAAATCCACTCTCAATCTATTTACTTCCTAACAACATTTTCAATTTTTACTTTGTATTTGAGAGTGGTTGGAATGACCTTAACATAAGCTCTTTCTCTTTGGAAAAATATAGATGGGATGCCAAACGTCTACGCAGCCACAGCAAAGTCATATTTGATTCACTTGATGATCTTGTGATTGAAGCTTCTAGAAAATATTTCCAACAAGAAGGAACATCTTATGATATTTCAAACAGCTTAAAAAATCTAGTATGTATTACAAAATTTATCTATATATGTATATGTATTTTTCAAAATATTATGAACAGAAACTTTATAACAAAATAATAATAACATTGGAAATGTGTTTCATTTGTGGAGTGGTATGAAGTGTTCCTTTCATGGCTCATAGAGGCCAAATGGAGCAGAAATGGACACAAACCATCCATTGATTCTTACCTTGAAACAGGCATGGTTTCGGTTGGATCACATGTAATGGTGCTTTCTTCCTCGTATTTTTTGAAACCAAGTTTACCAACAAAAAAACTCAGGCTAACACCATATGAATCCATAACAAATCTACTAATGATAATTTCTCGATTATTAAATGATGTGGAGAGTTATCAAGTAAATTAGTTAAGCTACCGAGAAAATGGAACACATATTTAATATTAGCCTTAATTGCAATTTCGGTATTCATATTTGTAATCTCATGAAATTTTTCGGTCTTTTACTCAGGTTTTACCCTAAAACTGATGACATTACAGGTTATTTTAATTGACGTGACATCAAATTTTCTGATGAGAAATCATTCAGATGGATTTGTAATTTACCAATTTTAATCATGTTACGTCAATAAAATACTTGTCAAATCACTTTTGGATTTAGAAATTTGAGCGAGAAACCAAAAAAATGGATTTTAAAAAGAGGGGACGAATTCCATGGGTGACAGAAAATAAGACAACCAAATATGCGATTAAGCCCTTCGTATTAATTTAACTTGGTATGCTTTTCATGTGTTTCTACAGAAGGAAAAGGAAGAAGGAAAATTGAATTCTGTTTTGGTCAACTTGATGGAGAACCCTGAATTTGATATTGAAGATTCCATTGCTTATGTGAGGGAAATAGTTGAGAAAAAGAAGAAAGAGTTTCTTGAACTTGTTCTAATTGATGGGTTATGTGATTTGCCTAAACCTAGCAAACAGCTTCATCTATTATGCTTGAAAGTTTTTCAAATGTTTTACAACTCCAAAAATAGATTCGATTCTAATACAGATTTGGTGGAGGATATAAACAAAGCAATATATCTTCCTTTGAGTAAACCTACAAAGTATCTTTCACCTTAAACAATGCCAAAGAAGAAACATACAATAGCAAAACTGAATATCAATTTTCCATTCAAACATAATAGTAGGATAAATTTCATTGGAATGAGATTCATGACACCTAAACTTGGGCTTGGATTTATTCAAATCAAATAAAAGAAGAATGGATGATACATATAGTTATGTAAAATAGTATATGTATTCATCTATACCAACCATATTTAGAAGGGATTGTTTGAAGCATAAGTATTGCTTAAAATTATTGGTGAACATTGTCAAGTTTGTATTAATGTGTTCTCTTTGTAATGTTTTTCAAATGTTAAAAAAATATTTGGGCATGTACCAACCAAGTGCATGCATATACTTCCCTAATTTTTATTCTCTATTAATAATTTTTTTTGTACCATTATAAAAACAAAAAAACATGCATTAAATAAATTTTACTTTTATTATATGAATATCTATTGGATTACTCACGCATTTCTCGGTAGAACTATTTTTAAAAAGTTATTCGGTACGACTTATTGCATGTCTAAATAATAAGTTTATATCACGTACAGGGGCGGATCCACATGGTGGCCTATTGTGGCCTTGGCCACACTGAAATTTTCACTTTTAATAGGTATATGTATATGTATTTTAAGTTTGTTACGTATTATGGTGTATATATATATATATATATATATATATATATATATATATATATATATATATATATATATATATATATATATATATTACCGCAATTATTGATAACAAAATATCTAGCAGATTCGTGTTAGAATTGTGGCATTATGATCTGGCTAGCGTGTGTTCAAGTCCCACAGGCTGCACTTTTACTTTTAATTGAATTTTTTTCAAAAAATTTCCATATTGCTACCACATGCTGTAGTTTTTACTTTTATTTGAAGTTTTTTCCAAAATATTGCTATGTTGCCACTACAAACAATAATAATAAATCAAGAATAAAGATAGTTGTGGTCAATTTCTTTTTAAAAGAATGGTCAATAGATACATCGTATTAAAGAAATCAAATTGTGTCGATGACATTTTAACCCTATAAAATTTACCATCAAAATTAAAAAAATTATACCATATAGTTAAAAATATATGTAAAATGTTACAAAAGTTTAAAATAATTTGATATGTTATTGATATGTAATAAAATGAGTGATTAATGGTTAAATGACCGTTTTGTAACTTTTATAAAAAATATATCGTGTAATGTTATTTTAGCTAATTTTCAAAAAAAAGATTATAAACGATTTTCATTATAAATGTATTGCATTAAACAATATTATTTCTTATTTTCAATATAATTTAATTTATAATTTCTTTAAAATTTGGTCACACCATTATTAAACGTTTGGATCCGTCCCTGGTCACGTTGTAAACGTTAAAACATTCATCTATAGGAGTTAAGTTTATCATTGCAAGAATACATTCACAACGTGAGGTATTCCTATTTCGTGTTTTGCACAATATTTCAAATAAGATTATAAAAACAATGCAAGTGTAGGTTACTAGGTTTTATCATAGAAGATAAAATAATTTATTTTTTCACTTTATATGTGAGTTAATAATAGTTTTGTCATTTCGTCTTCTGCCGAGAAAAAAAAAAGATTTTTCACCGGTCAATTTGAAACGTTGATACTCACTTATTTATATCATCATACATAATGTATTATATTTGTATGTTCCTGCTTAATATTTTGATAAGATGGTACTACCAAGTAATTGCAAAATCTTAATACTCCAAATCACATATTATTTTCATCTAGTAGAAGGTGGTGATTCTCCAAGAAGAAAGTTAGTGAAAAATGCAAGTGAATTGCTTGGTTTAAAACAGGGCACAGCATGACCAGCTCCTCTAAATGTAGCAAATGTAAGTCCTTCATATTCTTGATACCATCCACTTACCTATTCCCACACAAAAAAAAAAAAACCTATTTTTAGAAGACAAATATTCTTGCAAAAACATTATAATATAATTAATTAGGAATGTGAATGTGATCTTTTAATGAAAATTGAGTTAATTTATATTTCAATTCATGATATTTTATTTTACCTCCTTTTCATGGTACCAAGGACTCCATTGTTTGGTGATAGGCAAATCAAGAATGCTTAAGCTGTATCTAGTTGATAGCACTGGCACTCTACCATCAGTGTCTCCACTAAACAATCAATTATGAAGAGATAAAATCATCAAACAATATGGTATAGATTATTATATATTTTTTATAAATATAAAATTTATTAATGGTACTAATTTTTTATGAGGCAGAGAGATTCTCACACCTTGAATTTTGGCCTAGTCCCTCCATGGCTCATTTTTATCTTTCTTATTGTTATTCAAAATTAATAAAAAAAAATTATTAAAAAAAAAATGATGGATATATATAGTTATTTTATTTAATTAATTACCTGTAAATCCAAATTCTAAGTCCAACTGAAATAAGCTTCTTGTAAATTGGGATAACAGAACGTTTTGATTGTGTCCATCCAGTAAATATGTCATTGCTGTTTTAAATTAACAATTAAAATAATGTTAATTTATAGTAAAGACAATCAAATATTCTATTATAGTATTTTACCATTTTTTCATATCATAAACAAATGAAGTTAATTAATTAATCAAACTTATATAGATATATGATGTACTTGCAAATACTCCAATTCCTAAGATTGTGACCATCACTTGCATGAAGGGCCTTCTGAACATCTGGTTTATTGTAAAAAGCTGTAGCATAGTCATCAAGACATGGATCATAACCACCCATGATCCTTGGTATCTAGTCAAACAAATCCACATAGAAAGTATCAGATCAAAGTTTGAAGAAAATTTTTAAAGGGACTAAAAACAAAAGAAAAATTTTCAAATTAAATGTGGTGAAATTTCATATATTTGTTTCCGTCTCACGAAATTTTTAGGAGTTTGTTTCAAAAATATTCAAAAAAAAAAGTTGTTTATAAGTTTGCTTGGGGAACAAGTAACATATGAAAACCTCATTAACTGATGTTTTCAAGACTCACCATTAAAGGTGAATGCTTCATCGTCATTTTCATCGATCCATCGTTCGATCGTGCTGTACTAGCAAAGCAGACAGAGGTATAAAGACTATAGATATCAATTTCATTGTATTGTTTGAGCACTTCATCCACTCCTTGACCACATTCTTTATTTTTCCATGGATCACTACTGTTAAATTCACAGCTTCTTCTGATTTTTTTGTATGTTTCGTCGGATATTACTGCATGACTCCAAGCATAATCAACCATTCCTAACCAATCCTCAGCATAAGAAGTTTCAGGGTTTCCTAGCTGTCCAAAAAAAAAAGGATTATTAATTTTGTGCTCATTATTAATTTTGTGCTAATTTAATAAGTAGGAAAATACCAAAATGCCCTTCAGATCAATATGAAGGGAAGGGTTGGTGTTTCTATCAATGATTAGTTCAGCTAGCTCTGGTACATATTTTCCTGAAAAACATGTTTATGATCAATTTAGAGGACTAATGTTGACGACACTCAAAACGTGATACCCTGAAATTTACAACACTCGCACACTCTGATTTCTATTTCGATACCTGCATAGCTCTCTCCTGCTATGTAAAATTCCCTTGTTCTATATGATGGATACTTGATAAACCAATTGTGTAGAAAAGTGTAAGCATCATTAGCTGATTCAAATAGTCAATAGAGCACAATTAAAATTAGGGTAAATAGGTCTTGTCCCCCCCTGCAATATAGGCGACATTTGCAATACCCCCTGTAAAAAAAAATTTGGGAATCGGACCTTGCAAAATTTTTTTTATTTGCGTTACCCCCCTGAGTGGCCAACTAGACAAGGAATGCTGACGTGGCATGCATATGTGGAATTTTTTAAAAATTTTATTTATTTTTTTCACTGATGACTGGGTAATGTATATTTTTTTTTTAAAATAAATAAATAAAAAAATTTAAAAAAATCTGAAATATTAATGTTTTGAAAAATATAAATAAAAATTTTTTTTTAAAAAAAATCAGTAATATTAATTTAAAAAAAAAAAACGAAAAAAATATTACTTTAAAAAAAATTTAATTTTTTTAAATTCTGAAATATTACTTTAAAAAAAATTTAAAAATCGGTAATATTAATTTTTAAAAAAAAAATGAAAAAAATATTACTTTAAAAAAAATCTGAAAAAATAATAATTTGAAAAAATCTGAAAAACGTAAATTATTAATTTTTTCAAAAAAAATCAGAAATATTATTTTTTTCAAATATTTGAAAAAATGAAAAACATATTGGTTTTTTAAAAAAAAATCTGTAATATTAATTTTTAAAAGAAAAAACAAAAAAAAAAATTTAAAAAAATAGGAAAAAACTGAATTATTAATTTAAAAAAAACTGAAAAAACATAAAATGACAAAAATAGAAATGTGAGAAATCCAAATCGTACAAGACTACAACACCCTAACTAGAATTAATAAAACCTGACCTAGTGACAAAAAAACAAACCGAGTTAGTTGTTTAATGAATGTGAGAAATGTTTTATAAGCACAAATAGAAATGATTTTGATTTAGGCACACTCACAAATGTTAAAAGAAATAAAATAGAAGATGAAATGATTAATTTATCATTTTTAGTTTTTATATAATAATATTTCCTTTTATATTTTTCATTATATGTGCATGTGCCTAAATAAAAATCATTTGTATTGCTGATCATCCAATTCTTGCTTCCTATCTTTAAAAATGTATGATTAAGATATTTTTATTTGTAAAGAAAATCTAAAAAAATTATTTATCAATTTTACTAAGATATTTCCCTTAAGAACATATTTCTTTTAAAACAAAAACTAATTCCAAATTTAAATATAAAGACATAAAATAAGATTATTAGAACAAATAAATTAAATTTTTCAGTTTATGTTTTTTCAGTTTTTTTTAAATTAATAATTCAGTTTTTTCCTATTTTTTTTTTTTTTGTTTTTTCTTTTAAAAATTAATATTAGAGATTTTTTAAAAAAAAAACCAATATGTTTTTCATTTTTTCAGATATTTGAAAAAAATAATATTTTTGATTTTTTTGAAAAAATTAATAATTTACGTTTTTTCAGTTTTTTTTAATTAATATTTCAGATTTTAAAATATTAATAATTTTTCAAATTTTTTTTAGTTATATTTTTTTCTTTTTTTTTTAAATTAATATTACTGATTTTTTTAAAAAAATTTTATTTTTATTTATATTTTTCAAAACATTAATATTTCAGATTTTTTTTAAAATTTTTTTATTTTTTATTTTTTTTTTAAAAAAAATATACATTACCCAGTCATCAATGAAAAAAATAAATAAAAATTTAAAAAAATTCCACATATGCATGCCACGTCAGCATTCCTTGTCTAGTTGGCCACTCAGGGGGGTAACGCAAATAAAAAAAAATTTGCAAGGTCCGATTCCCAAATTTTTTTTTACAGGGGGGTATTGCAAATATCGCCTATATTGCAGGGGGGTAAAGACCTATTTACCCTTAAAATTAATTATAGAGTTATTTTGTAACTTTTAATGATCATTATGAAACAAACAAGATATTTAGATTAAAGTAAAAAAAAACCTGTGAAGTCATCTCCTAATTGTGCATATTCACTAGTTGTATTTGAGTAGGAAAAGCCAACTCCAACAGGAGATTCCAAGAATAACATGTTTGCTTCTGCATAATACATTTCAACAATAATAATTACGTACACTCTCCGATCTCATGTATAAGTAAAATTTAATTTTTTAGATTCATTAAAAATATAATATATCTAATCTATACTCATTTCGGTCTCAAATATAAACAAAAATTTATTTTCTAAGTTCATTGAATATATCTGGTTTATAATTAACTAATTCTATATAAGGACAAATAATGAAGGACAAACGTGGGGCAATGACAAATCATCACAATTTTATATATTTCCATAAAAAGAAGTGAGGTGGATTGTGCTACAAAGTATACTATTATATATATTTGTGGTCCTCATACCTTTGTTCCATGAGAAATTATTAAATTTAATGCCTTTGCCATCAGTGTCCACTAAAAATGGGCCAATTTCCTGTGTTGCTCCATATCCCACAGAAGAGCAACCAGGACCTATAAGACAAAAACAACATTGTCACCTTAGCAGAGAACATATTATACTAGTTTGATGTCCCTAAGTCTCATTTTAGATACTTTTTGTCAAAAAACAAAAGTCTCATTTTAAATTACTAAATACATTTTTTTTTCAAATATATCTCTTATTAATACTAATTTATTTACTAGATGAAAATTTCAAGTTGAACACATTCATAGACAAATTAAAATGATATTTCAGAAGAAAAAAAAAGTTGGGTTAATAGGCTTTTACCCCCTGCAAAGTAAGTGAGTTTTGCGTTATCCCTGTAATTTTATTTTTTTATATTACCTCTCTGCAATTTCCTGTGTTTTTATTTTTTGCAGTTCAATTTACTCCTCAGGGGGGTAAAACAAAACAACATTACAGGGAGTGCAATGAAATGCGAAAAAAATAAAAACACATTGTAGGGGTAATATAAAAAAAATTACAGGGTGATAACGCAAAACTCGCCTACTTTGCAGAGGATAAAAGCCTATTAACCCAAAAAAGTTCAATCAATTTTTGTTCATGAATTTTCTTTTCACAATGAGGTCTAGAATTGGAATATATCAAAGACTTTTATATAGTGTATATATCAAATTTTATCACCAAAAACATATATATGATGATCTTACCTCCATTAAGCCATAAAACCAATGGTTTCTCTTCAGGTTTGGTCATGGCCTCAAAAAACCAGTAAAACAATGCTCTTCCATTGGTTTCATTGACTGTGACATATCCAGCATAGTGATGGAAATCTACTGGAGGCTGACCAGGTAAATTTGTAACAAGATCACCATTATCACCACCATAGCTCAATTTTCTATGTCTAGAAGAAAAAACAAGATTCAATGATGATAAAAATAGTACTAATAAAACAAAAGTATAGAAACTTGTCATCATATTATAAAACAAAGTTTTGGATTTGGTTATACTTAATTGGAATTTGGTTGATGGAGAAAGTGAACTACAAACATGCCTATTTATACTAATTGAGGATACTGCTATAATCTTGCTTGTAGTAGTTACAAGAAACCTTTAGAGAGAGAAGGCTTTTTAGTGAGAAGTGTTAAGAATCATGGAATCATAGGGATGGAGATCGAACTCATAAGCAAGATAGAGAGCATAAGAGTATTCATGAGGAAGATACTCATAGAAATTCATATTGGAATGAATATATATTGATAAAAGAATGAGTAAAATGTACAATGGAGTGAATTATTTATAGACCTATTTGGAGTAACTAACTCCCTAACTAACTTTCTAATCTTCTAACCAACTAACTAACTTTAGTTGATTAATTAACTACCTATATTCTTAACAGCCTCCCTCAAACTCAACATTGGGAAATTCACGAATTTGAGTTTGAATTACAATTATTTGTAGAAAAATGTAATGCAACAAAGAGCCTTCAAACATGACTAAATTCAAACACTTGTAGAAAACACACTGTACTTGTAGGAAGCAAACCAGAAGCTGAGATACTTAGCAAACCAACACTTAGCAGTATAAGCCCAAAAATTGCATGGTTGTTTGTGACATATTGGTAGCATTCTACACTTCATAGTAGTTAGGAAATTGCATTGTTGCAAACATCATGATGTCAAAGTCCTTAGGATCACAAGCAACTAACTTGTTCAACAAACTTCATGTCCAAAAATGCAGCTCCTTCAGCAAAATCCACCCAAGGCTTTTGTGAGAATTTTTGTCATTACCACCAATACTGACAGATGCAAGGCAACTCAAAACAACCAACTCCAATAAGTTGATATAATCATATTTCAAAGAATAGAATATTCAATGGGGGATAGTCGGGTCTACGTTCTGTCACAAGATCAAGGAGATTTTTGAAGAGCCTTCCAAAGTTGAGGAGCTAAATGAAACACTTTTAACACTTATACCTAAAGTAGATGAAGTTCAATCCATGAAACAATTTAGGCCTATTAGCTTGTGCAACGTGTCTTACAAAGTGGTTACCAAGATAATTGCGCAAAGACTAAGGAGTGTGCTTGAAGAGTTAGTTGGCCCTTGTCAATGTTCTTTCATCCCTAATAGGAACAGCAGCGATAACATCATTCTGTCTCAAGAAGTTTTCCATTCTATGAGAAACAAGAGAGGAAATAAAGGGTGGATGGCTATAAAAATTGATCTGGAAAAAGCTTACGACCGTCTGAAATGGGAATTTGTGAAAGAGACCTTGGAAGATATTGGAGTTCCGAGGAGAATGGTGGATCTTATATGGAGCTGCATTTCTACTTCTAAAATGAGGGTTCTTTGGAATGGGGAAGCCTTAGAGGAATTCTCTCCCTCACGAGGCATTAGGCAAGGTGACCCTCTTTCACCTTATCTTTTTGTCCTATGTATTGAACGCTTATTTCAATCAATTAATCTGGCGGTGGTTCAAAATAAACTGACTCCTATCAAGCTGTCTAGAGGTGGCCCAAAGTTATCTCATTTGGCTTATGCAGATGACCTTATTCTTTTTGGTGAAGCTACTGTTACTCAAGCTCAGAACATAAAGGAGATTTTGGATACTTTTTGCATTAGTTCTGGTCAGAAAGTCAGTCCAGAAAAAACAAAGATTTTTTTCTCCAAGAATGTGGGGTGGCATGTTCGTCAAGAGGTTAGTCAAAGATGTGGTTTTGGTTGGACAGAAAATCTAGAAAAGTACTTGGGGGTGCCGATTCTTCACAAAATTTGCTCTCCAAAAAAAGAGGGAGGTCTTGGTATGAGACATGCTTATAATGTCAATTCCGCTTTCATGATGCGAGCGGGGTGGAACCTATGCTCTAAGCCTAATTCTTTATGGGTCTCCGTCATTCGAGCTAAATATAGATGCGGTTCAGATTTATTGCCAATTATTTCCAAAGAGAGAAAAGGTTCTAATCTATGGAATGGGGTGTGCAAAAATTGGGGAAAGCTCACAGAAAATTGTATTTGGCGGGTAGGTGATGGCTCTCGAACAAAATTTTGGTTAGACAACTGGGTACCAAAAGTGGGCCCCTTGATTAATTTGGTGGATGGAGACTTTCCAGCTTCAGACTTAAATAAATCAGTTAGCATGTTTGTTGATCAGAATGGGGACTGGCAAAAAGAATTTTTCGAAGATTTTGTTCCTATCTCAATTCAGCAGAAGATCCATGGTCTGATCCCCCCTCGTGAGTGTCTGGGAAGTGATATTTTGGCATGGGGATGCACTAGTGACGGCCGTTTCAGTACAAAATCAGCGTATATGTCCACACATGTGTCAATCATTCACCCCAACCAACATCTTTTCAATTTAGTTTGGAAATGGAGAGGACCGGAAAGAATAAAATTGTTTTTATGGAAGGCAACACACGCGTGTTTGTTGACTAACATGGAGCGTTTTAGAAGGAAAATGACTACTTCAAAGGTCTGTTCAAGGTGCAATTTATTTGATGAATCTCTACTTCATGTTTTTAGAGATTGTAAGTTCTCTAAGAGTATTTGGCAGAATTTAAATGTTCAAAATAGAAGGAATTTCTTTCATGAGAATGGTTGGCATCAATGGTTGTTGGCAAATTTAGCTGGTGTGATTGGAAGTAAGGATGAGGCTACCTGGAGTTTAAACTTTGGCATAATCTTAGATAAAATCTGGTTTTCAAGGAACTCTTTTATTTTCTCGCACAAGAAAATGAGCACCTATACCATTATTGCGCAATCAGCTAGCATGATGCAGTGTTTAATTCCAAGTGTAGATGATAGTAGTTCCAGGTAGATTTGTAATCCAAGTGTGATTAGATGGGATAGACCTCCGCCGGATTTCATCGCGGTGAACTGTGATGGGGCGGTAACAGGTTTGACGGGATTAGCCGGATGCGGAGGAGTTCTACGGAACTGTCATGGAGGTTTTCTTGCTGCTTTCTCTGCGAAAGTGGGGTCAGTTTCAGTTGTTCACGCAGAATTATGGGGTATTATTAACAGTCTGGAGCTGGCAAAAAACAAAGGTTTTAATCGCATGCGTGTGGAGTCTGATTCTTTGATAGCAATCAATTTAATCCGAAACGGATGTAACAAAGAACATCCTGCCTTTCATTTGGTTCAAACAGCCCTGCGTCTTGCTGAAGGGATGGAGTCAGTCTTATGGCAACACACTTGGAGGGAGGCAAACCAAGTAGCTGATGCTTTAGCAAAATTTAGTTTATCAATTTCTGATAATTGTATAATATTTGACCATGTTCCTGGTTTTCTTGTAATGCCTCTAATGGCAGATTCTCTTGGTATTGTTTTCCCTAGGGGATTCTAATCTAGTTTTGGGAGCCTTGCTCCCTCTATTTCACCAAAAAAAAAAAAAGGATTACTATTTGATGGTCCATCATTAGTTGAAAATTTAGAAAAGTAGATAGGATTAGAGTCCTAGCTGGCAATATTTTCAATTCTTGATTGGCTTTATGTGATATGATGTCTCTCATTTAGGTAGCTTCTAGAGCATTCATCCATGGTGGGATGATTAATTTATATGTATAGTTGGTAATCACATGAATATTATGTAGTCACATGAATAAATTTATGGATATATGTATGATAATATGTTATTATATTCATGTTAAACTAAGTTAAGATTATTCATGTTAAACTGTGGATTTAAAATATTGGAGTATTTGTTACTATTCATGTAAATCATTGGTTGTCCTAGGGTCTTACCAAGTAGATCATAGGTTGTCACATTTTAGAATAATGGGTTTCACTATTTATTTGTCATGTGTATAAGAAGTGACGACGATCTAACTCTAAAATTCGTCTCATTTCTTCTTTGTCATATTTTTTTTTTACTTTTACCATTAGTTTAATCTGGTTCGGAGGTCAGTTATGGCATCAAGTGGTTTCATTATTGTATCGCAGAACATTGAGTTTATTTGAGTCGTAAAATATATGTCTGTGTTTAAAGATTGATCCGATCAAAATTTAGGGATGAATTTTTACGCGTCTCTTACTCACTCTTTGCCTTTATTTATCATTTACATTATGCTGTTGATGCAGCTTTTATAAATAAATAAAAATGTTGTTAGCATTGGTATAACAAATGTTTAGTTACTATTGCTAGAGTCATGTTACAATGCGTCACTTGGTTACCCTCATGTGTATATTCAAAGATATGAAATGAAACTTATAAGAGAATAAAGAGAGAAAAGAGCTGAAAAATCATTCTAGGGTAAACCTCATTAATTAAATTTAGTTATGGTATTGTATTTATCATATCACTATCATGATCCTCTAAAACTAAGGGTGCACTCAAGTTACTTAGATGTATAGTAATCAAACCCATCAAATAATTTCCTGCAGCATATTGATAGAGTGTTACCTCTATCAAACTACAAATTAAGCTACTCCTAAGAAAGACAATAAAAGCTACACTAAGATAAAAGATAAATAACATTCATTTTTCATTCCTTCTCATAAAATGTGTCAAAGACACTACATATATAAGACTTGTAATGGATAATATGTTAGATGGGCCTAAAGACCGATATAAGCTCAATAACCTAATATAATTAATACTCAAATAGCAATATAATTCTTACTCCTAAATTATTAATTAACTAATATAAAACTACTTAATTATTTCTTATCTAATCTTCTATCACATATGCTGAGAAGAACTAATTGAACCTGGTCAAAATGACCTTTGGAAGGAGAATCTATCATTTAGAATTATAGCAATTAGCAATAGAAACTAGCCACGAGACCTTGTTTAAGAATCCATTATATTTGTTCTAATGATTATTCATGTCAACAAAGTACATTAAAAGATATTCAGATTCCTTGTGTTTTTTTGTCATGTACATAAATTTTCTTCACATATATGAGATTTAACTTTCATTAATTTAAGGATCATTTCATTTAAGACTAATTGCCTTATATGAGATTAATTTTGTTTAAATAATTAAGAGAAAATTGATACATACGAGCCTAATTTAGATCTATATTTAGTCACATACCTCAACTTATTTTCTTATTAATTAGGATTTAATCATTTATATTATCACTTATAGAGCCTTGTTTGTTTCAGCTTTATAAAAATAATTTTATCTTTATATTTTTAAAATAGATTTTATAAAACTTTATTTTTAAACTATTAAGTTTTTTATATTCGTTTTTTCTAAATTGAAACCTTAATTTTGACATCATAAAACATCAACATACATTATTGAAAATCAAAACATAGTCAAAATGATAATTTTTTTAAAAAGTTGTATTAAAAAATTATTTTTATGAAAATCTATTTGAAATAGCTTCAAAATTAAGTGATTTTTTGAAATTTTGATATCCAAAAAAATTTTAATAAAATGATAAAATGCCTAAAATAACATTTTAAGAATAAATATTTAAACCAAATTTTCATTTCAAACTTTTATAAAAAATTTCTTTGTGAATTTTTATACACAAAATTATATTACACTATAAGAATCTATTTTATAAAAAACTATAACAAACGACCCTAATCAATCATAAATTCATAATTGTTAGATTTCTTAAGGTTTAATTTAAATTGAATGTTAGTGTAAAGAGACTTTACACCATAAATTGAATATAATTGCCAAATCTTCATAAACATATTTTACTTTTAAAGTCCATTTGATTTAAACCTTAGTCTAAATTCATTAATCGATTTCCATAAAAAAAAATTCTTTATTCTTTTTTTCATAATACCAAACACACCATTAAAATCATACACATGATTAATTGTGTTGCAAAGTTGTACCCAAAAAAAATTTGTGTTACAGAATCTTATTATGTGCATAGTCAAAGCGAAAAGACCATACAAAGTCATAGCGCATGAAGTATAGTAAATCTTTCTACATATTGACCAAGGACCATGTTCATGTTGGTTGATGAATGAACATATATCATATCATATAGGGAAGGGAATTTGAATTTTGGTATATATTCCAAAATGGTCATTTCACTCATTAATATGTAATGAAAAGCTAGCCATTTTCAAGAATATCATCATCACATAGTAGAAAGGTTGAGCTAGTTTTGTGGCGAACCTTGTGCGTTATGACTTGAATAAGGGTAACCTTGAGGAATGGAAGAAACTATTTGATTGTTGAACAATGACTTGGATTCCAACTTTATTAAGTTGAATATTGGATTAATATCATCTTTATATTATTCCTTTTGTAATTAACTTAATATTTTCTCTTCTATAAGTCACTTTTTTAAAGTTATTCGTTCATATTGATAGAATTAAAATTTTTTTGCATTGGGCCAACATCCAATCATATCAAAAAATACATTCATATACTAACAAAAATTTCACATCTAACTACATGGACCCTATAGTGTTCAACATCATATAAGACCGGTGGAATGGTTAGTTCAATTGGTTGAACCAATTGAATTAAGGGTTAAAAAGTTGAAAATTCGATGTTTAAGTTTTGACAAGATATAAAAAAATGATAATTAACATATTAACAATTTGTCATTATAAAAGACATCATACAAGAGTAAATTAGGTGATTAAATCATGACACTCTTAAAGAAATTGGATGAAATGCACATTTTCATTTATTAATATTAAATTTTGAGTTGATTTCATCTATTACTTTCATATAGTACCCTCTTAAGTTGTCCATATATGAAAATATGTTAGTCACGTGGACAATTTAAATATAAATTTGTCTAAAAAAAAGGACTAACTTAAAACTTTTTAACCATAAGGTATCAAATTGAAATCTAAAATTAACATGAGAACAAAATATGCAATTAAGCTTTTTATAATTTATTGTAATTTACAATGTGGAGATAACATTATCATATAAGTAAGCCACTAAATTTGATCTAGTAATTTGAGATTTAGATAGAATGCATAAGGTCTAGGTTTCATCATCGGTGACTCTATTATAAAAAAAAATAGTATCATATAAGTGGGATCACATTGCATATATATACAAATATTAACTAAAAATAAAATTGGCAATAGGGCATAAATTTAGCAGATGATATTTTCTCACTCTCTTCTCGGTCATCTAAAATATTCCTCATCTTGGTCCTCATTCTCCACTTTAGGGAGTATTCCTTCCGCATCCCCATCCTTGCGGATCTCCACAGTTCCTGCGGGGATCTACTAACATTATAAAAATATCAAATGCCTATTATTTTCAATCAAATTTGTTTTAAAAAAAATATTTAAAGTTTAATCATAAAACAAATAAAAAAATTATGAGATTATTGTGAATCGTGTGACAGTAATAAACATCACGTATAATCAAAATTTATACACATATTGTGTGAAACTTTAAATAAATATAATATATAAAGTACTTAAATATACATATATAAATGTTATTTTAATAAAATTTCATTCTCATCTCGAAACACATTATTAGACTATTATTGTATTTGATTAGAAATAATTATATTTGATTAGTCATAATTGTATAGAAAACTTTCTTGCTATATAACCCAACACAATGTAAGAATGATAGGCCTTGCCTTTCCATTACATTGTGTTGGGTTATATACCAAGAAAGTTTCATATACAATTATGACTAATCAAATACAATCATTGATTAATCAAATATAATTATTGATAATCAAATACAATAATAGTCTAATACGCATGACAATTTTCACGGAGATCCCCACAATCGACATTCCTATAAAATTTCACACGATAAAAGCCCAATCTCGAATCTCGATGCATATTACAAACCTTCCTATGTTCTCACTATTGGATTTAGATTCTCAACAACCGAGATATTCCTGCAGCTAACTCTGCTGCTCTATTCTTGGTCGTTCGATTGAATCAACAGCTGAGATTCCAGCAATTATCTCTCACTACTAAGACAATGCACTCCCCTAAACCATTAGTAAGCTTGCTATGATCTAAGACAGGATGTTGTATGTGCTAAACAGGATTGTTGACTTGGTCAAGAGTAGTAAGAGTAAGATTACATTAGTATACATTAAGATTTGCTGATAGGCATCGAATTCTTTGTGTCCCTTCCCAATATTCAAACTATGTTACACAAAATTAACGACCATAGTAATGTTAAGATAATGCGCACTTTTGAACAAGAGATTAGATTAAGATTTAGATAACACAGGAATCTGAGTCAATCACTATCAACTGGATAAACAACAAAACATCCAATAATCTTCATGTTGTTTTTTATATTTAATTATTTTTTAAGTGAATTTCGATAAGTCAATTTTACCTTATGAGTAGCAATATATATACTCGTATTTTTTCATGGCTATCAAACAATTCTGAAAAAAATATACTCGTATAGCCAAATTGTAAAAGGGAATAACAATGAATAGTATATATGCAATTACAATTAAAATATATAGATAAGAACTAAAATCTTCATCATAACATTATTTAAATATGTACTCAGAAAGGTTAACCTATTACGATTGAAATCTTCTACTATTACTCCCTCCGGTCTCATATATAAGAAACAAAACAAAAAAATTAAAAGTCTTAAATATAAGTAAAAGTCAATTTCAATTATTAAGTTTTATGACATTATTCTAATTTTAACCAATAAATGCAATGATTTACATTTTCCAAGAAGGTATAATGTGTTTTTTCTCCTCGGTTAATGTGTTTTAACTACTTTCTTAAAGGAAGAGCTTTTTTGAAAATTTTCTTATATACAAGACTAGAGGGAGTATGAGAAATAGTGTCTTACCAATAGAATTCCGATATATGGAGACCAATGAAGCAATCTTATCATCAGCATAATAATGATTGCCCTCCTATAGTAGTAGACAATGAAAAACATATTTCTAAAGAACTAGAGAAGTTGATTTGAAAGGAAGGTTGACCAATTGTGAGTTTGATTCAAGCAATAGGAATACCACTCTCTTTTAAAAGCAATTTTGATTTTTGCATGAAGAGTAGAAGAAATGCCTAAATTTACTGCAAAATTATCCATAATAGCAGCATTTTTGACCTAAGCACTAAGCACTTTCAAGGTATCCAACTTAGTTCTCAGCATTGGTTGGGTTCAGTTGGTTTCGAATTGAAAATTATCACACTGATAAAAACTGCAATCTCTTAATTTGGATCTAATTCCGACTATCTACATCCTCAATTTGTTTGATCGTGTCGGGTCATACGAGTTGAACAAGTTGATTTTAACTTATTAAACTAAAACTTTATTGCTACATTTAAAATTTTATTGATTTATAAATTTTTATTCTTCAAATAATTGAACAGTACATAGGCAACAAAAGGTGGGTGAAATGTAATTACAATTTGCTATTTGTTGTAAAAAAAAAAACCTATTTGTATATCTGAAAGAGTAATCTGCAACAAATTAATTAAAAATGTAAATCAACTATTTAGTAACCAAAAAAATAAAATGACCTAAAATTGTTATTTAAAAAAACAATCTTATAAGGCTCAATATTACAAATGCAAAACATAAATGGTCACTTGATGCATTTGTCCTATTATCTATGATACAATTTACTGTATTTATTATTTACTAGCGTTCAGACGGGCACTCCCGTGCCTGTCAGTCCGCTCTTTCTTATTTTGATTTTGAAAATAAATAAATAAATAAAATAAATAAATTTAAATTTAAATTTGTTGGTTTTGGAAGTTAAGAATTGAAAAGTTTAAAAAAAAAAAACCATCAAAGATATTGTGGTATTTTTAAAAAAGGCTACACCAAACTTCAATTTTTCTCTTTATATATTGTATAGATTACAAACAACTTATAAAGAACATACAAAATATACAAATATAGTCAAAAAATGCCGTTAGATCAAAAAGAAAGAGATATTATATGGAAAAGAAAAATATATCAATTAATATCAAAAAAGGTCCCACCGAGACTTGAACTCGGGTTACTGGATTCAGAGTCCAATGTCCTAACCGCTAGACCATGGGACCAATTGTGACTTGTTTTCCTGTTCGTACATATATAACGTAAGAATTATACCTTCCGTTCTTTTTCCTTTTTCAGTGACCTTCCTTCTTTTCTATTATTTTTTCAATAGAACACTCTTAATTCACCCAAATTTATGTAATGAATACTTTTACCTTGCTAACTTCTTTCTCGTATGATAAATAGCATCAAAGATCTTTTGGGAAGCTCGTGGGTGATCAAGCTTTCTCATACAAATGGAGCAACCAACAATGTTTAAGACAAATAAAATAAATTAAATAATTTATAATTTTCGAATAATTAAATTATGTTATTTTTTTATTATTTTTTTGACGAAATTAAATTATGTTATTGTGTATGTGTAATCATGCACGTGTATAACGTATTTATTTGAAATTGTGACCAAACAATTACTGTTCCATTCTCTATAATTTAAGTCTTCATATTTTTATTTTCCGCCTTCTTTAGAACTAAAGAATGATATTGGAAGTGTTTTTATCCCCGTTATGTTGAAGTTTAATTTGAAACAAGCAATGGCGGAGCCAGGATTGAAAACTCGGGTGGGCCGCTAAAATAAACTAATATATATATTAAATATGAAAATTATATTGCTTACAAAAAGTTGATCATACGAAAATTAAACTGCATACCTTAAAATGATAATTTACGTGTACCAAGTTCCTTGAAATCATCAATTATAAAATCTGAACTAATACTTAAAGCAATTTCCCTTTCAATGTAAACCGATTCGTGAAACTTTAACAGGTTCGGATGTAGAAGCATTGTCACAAGCTTTCCTCTTAAAAAAATGATTAATTTTTGTATTCTTCATCTTAAATATTTATATATATTAATAAATAAGTAATTACATATGAATTAAAGGCAAACGGGCAACAAGCTGCGCCACCAACCCTTTTTGAATGGCAAAACCAATTCGGATAAAAAATCCATATTTAGCAACAAACAAGTTCAATCACAAATTCACAATCAACAAAAAATCACAACAACATAAACTTCTCTTGGTGATCAATTTCACTAAATTTGTAATCAACACACACATTTGTAATCAAAAAATATTATCTTTGCTTAAGTGCCTGCATAAGTTGCAAGTTAATTAGTGGATGAAGTTATATTGTCTTTGCTCAATTGCCTGCATAAGTAGCAGCTTCGTGTAGCTTTGTAACACACCACACAAACAACACAGTAACACGGCTAAAATAAGATTGATTCACAATCAACAAAATCATTCATTCATTCAACATTGATTCACAACAACACAGTAAGCAACTTCAAGTCAAATCATTAGTTCAAAATCAACAAAATTGATTCAGAAAATGTCCAAGAACAATATCAACATAATTCAAAACAATATTCAACAACAATCAAATGAACAATGTGCTAAAAGGAGATTAAGAAAGCTTACACTACCTTTCCAAAAACAGAGTAACGCGTCACGAAGGAGAGGAAGAACCGAAGAAGTAGCTGACGACGAGTCGCCGGTGGCCGTTTCAATCTCAGAGGGAAAGGATTAAGAACTCGCGTTTGAGAATCAAAGGGAAAGCATAGATTAGAGAAGGCGAGAGCGATGAAGATGATGAAAAGGGTTTGCGTTGTTTCTTCTCCTATGTTGGTACGGAAGCGGCAAGAAAGCCAACACCAACAAGCAACAAAAATAACCGAGGGAAAGTAAGAGTTTTTTTTTTAATATACTTGTAATTTTTCAATCAACAGAGGGGTATAATAGTAAATTCCTATATAAAAAAAAAATAAAAAAATTTTGGGGTGGGCCGCAGCCCAGCCGGGCCACCCCTATCTCCGCCACTGGAAACAAGAGCTCTCATTATATTAAGAAAAAATCAAAGTTGCCGATTTATCTTTTCTATATATTGTACCAAATGGTAAAGATTTTGATCCCTTTAAACATGTGGTCAAAAATTCAACTCTTGGCTCATTGAGAAAATTTGATTGGAAGAAAAGAATTCATCTTGTTTGCCCCACAGATTCCCCAATAGTTATTAATCATTGATAACGATGATGGAAACTTCGTAACATTATTAAGGTAAAAAAAAAATAATAATAATAATAATAACAGAAAATTTAGCATATTAAAAGAAGCCGCTCATAAAACACACATCGACAATAATCATGGTGCTAGCATTAACAATAGGGTCATGCTAAACAGTGCACCAGGTGCACTTGTTAAGCATATTAAAAATGAAAATAAAAGACAAAAGTAATATAAATAAAACAATTTTTTATACTTTTAAAGCATTGAATGCACAATTTTCAAGAAAAAGTTTCCATAAAAACTTACTTAACTAGTGCATCGAGTGCACTATTTAGCATTTTCCTTAACAATATTTAGGTAGCACACTTTAATTTGTTAAAGTTCAAATAGCTTTCGATAATTATTTTTTTAAAGTTTACGTAATTTAGTGAGACTCGTTTATTTTATTATTTATAACAAATATTTTGCTCGAATTCTTGAACTCGAGCATGTAATTTATAGTTCAAGTTATGGAAATAAACACCTCTATAGATATCTTCTGAAATATAAAACAAAACTTTAAAACAACTTAATAGTCTATCTGTTAACCCTTTTTAATTGGCAAGATGAATGAACAAGTACACTAGTTAATTGAGAATAAACTTTGTTTGGCTTTCATAACATAGACTTTGTTTAGCCTACTACTGATGGTTCAAGATTACAACTGAAAGAAATGACAAAATCACCTGAAAGAAATGGCAAAACCAACCCCCCACCCCAACAACTACCGAACAGTTGTAATTATCATATAATAATCTAACATTGTATACAAAAACCAAAGAAACCAAAATAGAGCAAGAATAGAAAGAAAGAAAAAAAATATTATCTAGTTCATATATTATTTACAATAAGAACAAGAATTTCTATGTTGCTGTCCATGCTACTGCTCTCTAACCTCCTATATATATATATCAAAGACTAAGCCAAAACTCCAAAAGTAAGAATGAATCATCTCACTCTAAACTATAACCACAATTCACATAATCTTCATGTCAAGTGTCAAAGAGGCAATGTTAGAAAATTTCACTGTTTCTTCTGCTGTCATCAAAAAAAGCAAACCTACAATGACGCCAGCTCCCAGGAAAAAATTACCATTTCCAAAAATTAAAATTATATTTCTATGTATGCCTAATCACATCATGAACAAGTATTTTAAATCATCCACTGTAAGGCGACTTTGGCGATCACCATTTCCATCCTCTCCAAATGCAGATGCAACCATCTGTCGCTTTTTTTGCTGCAAATATATAAAAGATCATATTTACAAAGAAATATTTTTGAAAAACAAGAACATGCACAAATGTGCAGGCACCAGAAACTAAAATGACCAATTATTGACCAATTATAACATATACTAATAAGAGGCATGGAAGCATCGTTGTGCAATTACTGTTTTAATTGGCCAAATTCTATATTCCCTCTTAACTGCTACGTACCAAGTTTTATTCATGATTACTGTTTTAATTTTTGACAAATTTTATGTATGAGCAAATCATGCGCACCTTATGCCCAAGATTACTAAGATATATAAGAGGAGGCCCGAGAGGCCTAAAATAGGCTTGTCAAATTGCCTGACGGTAACCATATCAAGACCTGAATTTCCATATTAATACAGTTGGATTCCTATTTTTACCTTTCATATTTTTAGGTACCTATCACTATCAGTAGAAAAATAATAATCTTCAACAACAAAACGTTACTTTAAAGAAATTGTTAATTTGGTTCATTAAAAAAATTGCTACTTCAAAAACCTACCATATCAAAATATTCATACATCTGCTACTAAATAATTTAAAACTTTAGAAAGTGATGCATCATCCTATATAAAACTACAAAAATATAAAACACATTCCCATGACAACATTGAAAATAGCAGTTTAATGGAACCAAAAAAAATACCTGCAGAGCTAAAATACGGTCTTCGACTGTATCTTTTACAGTCAATCGCAAAACTGTAACTGGACGAGTCTGTCCAATTCGATGCGCTCTGTCAATCGCTTGATCTTCAGTTGTAGGATTCCACCATAGATCTAGCATGAGAACATGGCAAGCTGCCACCATGTTCAGACCAAGACTAGCAGCCTTCAAAGACATAATCATAACTGATACCTGAAAGACAACAGACCAAGCTTTACCAAAATATATACTGATTCAAGACACAAATCGAACCATATATTATCATTTAAAGTATCTCATTTTGAATACTAATACTACAAATAAAGTCTTCTCTGGGTGAGATTGGCTCACTCACAATACTCATGACATGAAAAATCTAGAACTTCAGTTATTGATATTATTATCTATATGACTTTACAAACCTCAGGTAGTGTGTTAAAATCTTTAACAGCTTTATCTCTTGACATGACAGACATTGTTCCATCAAGTCTTCTATACTGAATTGAAGAATTCTTAAGACAAGCTTCAAGTAAATCTAGCATCCCCGTCCACTGAGAAAACACTATAGCTTTCTCCCCTAGAGAACCACCTGAATCATTAGAGCTTTTCTCCATAAACACTGTTTCCTTTTCGGGAACATCACTATTATCAGCAGAAGTGGAGCTGCAATCAGTACTTTCCCTAGAAGTGCTCTGCACAGATTTTGTTTGGGAATTATGGCATTGTGGCTTAGACAATGACTGCAAAACCTCAAGTGCAGCCTTTATTTTTGAAGAATCACATGGTTGAATCTGAGAACAAGGTTCAGAATCCTCAACCACGGAACCAGATAAAGAACTGTTCAGTGTGGCTCTGGGAAACACGGAAGACATGCTAAGTCGAGTTTTGCAGTTTGTAGCAGGACACTGATTGTCCTCACCAGTTAGATGTTCACAAATGCACTGGTTACAGAAAACATGACCACAGACTGAAACAACAGCTTCTTCAGGAGCGTCCTGCATAGAACCATGTGATAATAATGTTAAAACAGAGAAAACAATATACCAAAATACACTTCGGCAAGAGATATGGTCAATCATGATCGTGTATTAATTTATAGAATATATTTAGCAATATTCCTCACAACTTCAACTTCCGTAAAGCAAGAGGTTTGAAGAAAAAAAAACTCTCGATCCACCTTTCTATCTATCATGAATAGCAAGGAGAAAGAAAACAAGTATCCCTCATTTTCATTCCACTCTGAGTTTCTTTCAATTACACCCAGCCACCCCAAAATAGTACATAACTACAACAATCATTATGTAAACAGTGAAAAAGAATACAAGTAGTTGAGATATTTGGGTTGTTATTTGCTGTGCGCTCAAATTAAGTTGCAAGAGTCATTGTATAGTTGTGGTATTAGAATAAACAGAAGCATAAGGGCAATCAGCTTAATTTTTTATTTTAGTAATTAATGGCATAACACTACCTTATCAAAATAAAAAACATATCATCTTTGTTTCTCAAAATAAAAACTGTCAGAGCAAATAATAAATCTATAATGCATTTACCCTAGCAGTCGCATCAACTCATATTTATAAATATAAAAACATGGGCAAACATACATTACAGATACCGCAGATGGCCAGGGAAGCCTCTAAACATTTTAAAAGAAATAACTGCTTTTCCTGAGGAAGCTTCATTGCTGTCTCAACTGAAGATTTCCAAAGAGTAGTAGAATTGTAACGCTTGACGAGCAGAGGGTGGTCGCAAGCTTGTCTAAGACGCAAAAGCATCAATAAAATGTTGACATAGTTTTGCTTCACAGTACCAGCATCAGCATATTCCTATAATTGCATGCAGAAACAGAAACTCGATAAGGGTTTCTATGAAAAAAAGATACAAGCAGCAATCCTCTTGCTGTGGAAATCAACAGAGATTGAGGATCCTAATTTTTCAAAACCTTTCAAAGGAGTAACGATAGATCATACCTGAAACTGTGCACGTGAATCAGCCTCTAGCTTGGAATAGAAATCACGTTCCTCCTGTGAAAATTCAACTTTTTTCAACTCCACAGATTTAGGTGGCAAAGATATAATAGGTTCCCCATCAAGAAGTGTGCCTACAGAAAATGAACACACTTGAATGGTCACAAACAAATTTCAATCTAATGCTAGTGACAGTCATTTAATTGAATGAATTATTGCAAAATAAAATTACTAACAGTGCAAATAATATAGATGTGTTCCAAATTGTATAGTTAAGGAGGTAATAGACATGACAAAATTAAAATGATTATTTTTTCGGAGAGATGACAAGCTCGGATGATAAATAACTGATGCGATGATCTAAAATTCTTGCATGCAAGTTACCTTTTGTCCGGCGTAACATGATTGTCTTTAAGACAGCTTGTAGCTTTCTATACCCTTTTGATGGATTTCTGCTGATAGGAATCTTGATCGTAGAACAGAATGATGTGTACACAGCATAAGGATCATATCTTAGAAATCTAAAGTAACTGTAGAGATCATCAATGGAATTCTGGATTGGAGTCCCTGACAAGCACCATCTGCGCTTAGCTCGAAGACCCCAACAGGCCCTTGCAACTTGAGTTCTGTGATTCTTTATACTCTGGGCCTCATCCAGGACAACTCTAAACCAGGCTACTTTTGCAAGAGGACGAGCAGCAGCCTCAAGCATCATGCTGTTCAAAGCCTTCTTGCTGCTTTTAGAACTAGTAGGGCATTTCCTTTTCCTACTTGGCACGGCATGATCTTCATAAATTCCTTTTTCTCCATCATCTTTGTCAACCAGAGGCTGCTTAGGGACCTCCATGCTAACAATTGAATAGGTTGTCAAAACAACATCATACTTGGCAAGCTCATAAGGATCTTTGGTTCGACTGCTTCCATGGTACACAAGCACAGAGACATTTGCTTTGCGGGTTACCTTATTATGCAGCTCATCAGCCCACTGTCGCAGGACACTAGTTGGACAAACAACAAGAGTTCCCGCAGATGGTCTACCCTTTGCATGCATCGACAAATTCACACTTGTGATTGCATTTGTATTAGATTGACATCCATTAGATTCCATCTTCACTACACGATTCTCAGGAAGTAGGTCATCATCCAAATCCAAGGTTTCTGATACACTTTTTTGAGCATTATTGCAAGTCTTGAGCAATCGAGGCATTTCCTTTAGTATTAAAGCAATAGTTGACACTGTTTTCCCAAGACCCTGCAAGAGAAATGCTATTAAATAAAAATTCAGAAGGAAAACACATGTCTGACAATCAATAACCAACCCAGAATGATAACAGAGCACTGACTTGATCATCTGCAAGAATTCCTCCAGAACAGTATAAACTTGATGTTTCCTTCTGAACCATCCAAGATAAAGCAATTCTCTGAAACAACATCTTTTATCAGTCAGATGACCCAAAGATACAGAGTAAACAAATCATCGGGACATCAAAAGAAAAATTAGGGGAGCCACAGTAACACATCAAACTGTTTCACACTGGTCTATTTGTGCAGTAAACCAACACTATATATCACTTGAAAGGAAAGCAAATATCTGATGCAACAATATTCAATTTCTTCTTAGGCAAAAGGCACCTTAATTTAAGAAAATTTTAAAACAATTTTTTATCAGATAAAATAATCATTGAAACTAAGATTGATATTTGAGCTAACTATCTTCAAAATGAAGGTGTCTAAATTTTTCATTGGTCAGATCTGTAGACAAAAACCAGAACACCACTAACTATTAGTTCATAGTCTCATGTGGTTACTTGGATTACTAGGGCAGCAACAATGCAGTCACCAAGGGCCAGGCCAAGATAGGAATTTACGTTGTACCAACCTGCAAATGTGGAATTGCAATATGGCAGGGAAGTGATAAAAGCCAGCGAATGAGGGAGAGAAGGTGTGAAGTTATCAGTAAGGATTTGGAGGTTAGGGCAGGGAAGTGGACCCTTAAAAGGCAATGCAATATGCCTATTCTATGTTTGCTTATTCCACGAGTGTGCAAGTGAGAAACCTGTGACTCAGATCTCTGTAATTGGAAATTATCCCTATTTTCATTAAACATAACACCTAGTTACAATGATGATACAATTCATTCATTAATAAGAGGAATGAATCATAAAAACTGTTCTACTTTTGGTTTGACAGGCAAATTCCAGATCCAGGCCATAAAACCCACATTCCGATTAGTTGAAATTTGACTGCTCTACAGGTATACGAGACCTAAATGCACGTATAACATTTTACAAAAAAAACTACAAAAAAAATTTAAAAGATTGAACTTGTAATGTAACCTGGTGACGTAAAAGAGGAACTGCCAGTAGTCCATCTGGTAGGCTAACTTCTGACTTTGGCTGAGATAGATCCTGCAATCAACCACAGAAGTTAGTTCACTAAAGTATAAGACACATAGCACATGGTAAGCAAATATATTATATGTCCGACAAACCATGCTAATAAGTTTGAAGTTAACACGAAAGGAGGAGAAAACACAACACATCTGAATTCCTTTTAGACCCCACCCACCCCCAAAAAAAGACACATCCAACACAAGAGTTACAAACAAATAGATCACGAATCAAATGAGATATTGATGTTTTAAACCATACGCATTATGCTCGACCAAATTCTATCAATTAATATTCCGCCGAGTCCAATAACAATTATCAATAACAACAAAATGATTTGACATCATGACCAAAAATAGTCGGCAAATAAGTTGTGCATGTGAAAAGAATACTCTACCAATTGCCAAAGTAAAAGTGCCAACCTGCAATGCAACTCGTAATATGTACTGTTCGTCACGTGCCTTTGGTCTTGTGCCTCCCGCCATATAAGTTTGGGTATAATCAAATCTAGAAGATTGGGACATATTAAGGGAATTCTCAAGTTCGGGAAATCGCCTGGTAGGTGCGGGGTGACTGATGTCTTCAATAACGCAAACATCGCAGTCATCTTCATCAATGGATCCCTCGGTACTTCTTTTGGAAAGTTGAGAATCAATACTTTTGTATTCACTTGGTTTACTCTCTAGTTCACTCATACCACAATTGTACTGCTTCCCGTTGGTAATAGATGCACGGGCAACAGATATAGATTTGTTTAAGGATCTGGAATTCAAATTTCCAATGTTTCCTGGAAATTTATTAGCAGTGTTATCAACAAGATCTTGATAATAGTTGGCATTCTCAGTTTTTACGATAGTAGCCCTATCCTCACCCCTGAAAAAATCATAATTCTGACATCCGTTGGTAGGAAAAACACACGGTAATTGTTTCCCGTCTAGACCAGCATTTAACTCAGCATTGTTATTCTGGAAAGTATTTTGGTAAGGCATAACCATTTCATCTCCTTCAGCTTTGACATTAAATGACTGGCCTTCACTAGAAATATATGGAGCACAAGATGATTGTTGCACTGATTCACAGTCTTCAAATACAATGTCGCCGTGAAAAAATGAAGGATAATCACTATCTGCTGGCATAAATTGACTATCCTGAAAAGGGATCCGACCAATTGAGCTCAAATGCATACCGCCAATCATATTTGTAGTGTCAGTCATATTTGTAGTGTCAGTTAAGAACTCCATTTTTTCAACTTTCATATTCCCCATCGTCTCTTCATTTTTCCAGAATTCAGGACAGACACCGTTAGGCAAATAACCAGAACTGTCGGTAACAACAGGCCTAACATCTTGACCCTGGTAACAATTCAAAGATTGATAGTAGCCACTGTAATCACTACGAACATCTGAACCTTGACAAATAGTAGAATCCGTTGAAGTTCCAAAATATGTAGGCCCGTCAACATCCACAAACGGCATTTCAAAAGATGTACATGAGTCATTTTCCTGCTGCCTATGAACCCCGATAATTTCTTTCAACGCTGTCTCATAATCTTCTAAAGGTCCATCAACATTCTCTATCATAGAGCTGTGTGAAGCATCTGCAAGCAGAAAAAATAATCAGACTAGTGCCCAAACTTCTGATATGACAAAGATATGAAGTAAACTTTTGAAAGAATGACGGAAATGCCAATATATTAATATAATGATGTTGCATACGTTCAGATTCTACATCATCTCCCACATGCTTGACTTGGCTATTATTGTAACCCTTCCAATGGCTCGGGTTCAAATTATCTCGACAAACAGTTGCAGTATTTGAACTTGAGTTTGAATTTGCCTCAGCGAAATTTGTGTCCGCACTATAAGAAGACATCTCATGTTCAGAAACTCCTGCCCTTTCTGCATAGCATGTTTCATCATTTTCAAAAACAGAGAACGAGTCCATGTAGCCACCAGCAAAGGCTTTTGGAGAAGGGCAGGTCTGTGATGAAGGTCCCTGATTTTCATGTTCAGAGTCTAGCACGGAACTGCCTGCAGAATCAGATAAATTAATTGAGCCCCAGGTCCCAGAATCTTACTAATCTTAGCAGAATTTAGAACAGCCTACTAAAGTAAAATCTAGGAAAAAGTGGTGATTCAATCACTTGAGAGCCTAGGCAATAACAATCTACTCTAAAATATTAGCAACTACATATTACACAAACAAAATTCAGAAAGAAAAATTGAACTCAAGAAAATTCCTATTTCTCAATTTAGACGGACCAACTAGGCAACTACAACCAACAAGGACAAGAATCAATGACAACAAAAAAGGCCACAGAAGTTTGCATACCATTTTGAAGAAAAAAATTATCATGTATCCCAGATTCTCCAGGTGAAACGTCTTTCAATGAAGAATCCTCGTGACTACTCTGCAGCATTTTATCCATAAATAATATTATAATGGGTGAGATACACATGAAATAGGGCAATCAAATTCAAAATCCTTTTAAAAGGAATATAAAGTAACATAAGCTGTGACTTCCAAAATATCAATTATTCTTTTAAGAGGAATATAAAGTAACATGAATTAAGGCCTCCATGCTTACATTAAGCCCTTTTTTCTACGAGAATCAACACTGCCTATCTATTCAACACCTCCAAAATTTAACTAAAAAATATGAGTGACATGTCACCATATACAAAAAGGAACTAAAGACCAGAGAGAGGTACAGGAAAACTATAATAATTTGTTCATGTTAATGGTGCAAAGATGAAGACATACAAACCAGCAGCAGAAAATTCAAGGAAATATTCATCTTTTAAATATCAAAGATTGCTAATACTCCAGAAATTCCACCAATTTTAGCAGAACTGATTGATTAGAGAAAATTCAAGGAAATTTTCATCTTTTAAATATCAAAGATTGCTAATACTCCAGAAATTCCACCAATTTTAGCAGAACTGATTGATTAGAGTGACAACTATTCAAATCTCCAACAAAGCATAATTTAAGAAGTTCTCAAATTTCCTCATAAAACAATTGCACTTGGTGTTTCTACTAAACTAACCCGCTTAACAGCGGTTTATTCAGTATCCAATCTACATGCCTTGACATGAATTAATGTGGCTGAAATTTCCAAAGTTGTAAAAATCATAATGAATTACCTTAACAATGTATAACATATATATATACACAAATTGGTGAATAATTTCCAAATTCCCCTTCATCCAATATAGTAAAAATCCAATTTTTTTTCGACTATAATTACTTCATTGGAATGTTTAGACCAGTGAAACAGTAAAATTTCAAAAAATAACTAACATTATAAATCCCATCATTCTATACAATCAGTAAAATTTCATTAAACATGCAATAACTGCCGAAGCTGAATATTTGATTTCCACAACCCAATCCAAATTCTGGTAACCGCCAGTGACATCACAGCATTTGGAAAACTCAACAACTGAAAGCAATCACAAAGCAGAAAACCAGAATGAACCAAGTCCATGATGTAGCCATACCTCGGAAGGAACACAATCTTCATCAAGAACGCTAAGAAACGATTCGATATCCATTGCAAGCTTTTCATCATCAGATTCATCTCCATCGTCAGTAAACAGTGGTAATTGAAATCCATCATCCGCCATGGTCATCAAGAAAAGTAAAAAGCTAAATCGAATTCAAAACCCTAATTCGCTTTTTTATGCTCGAAAAACAAAAACCTCTTGCACCGATTCACGAAATCGAAAAGTAACGCGTTGAATCGCATTCTCCGAAGAGAACGATGAAGGAGAGTAACGTGATGCAGGTTCGTGAAGAATCAATGAAGGTTTCTGAGAAGGTTCGTGATGCGACTTTTTATTTCTTGTTTTTAGAGAGAGAAAGAAAGTTAGAGAGAGAAAGAAAAAGATGACAAAGTCGATTGTGGATTGTGTGAAGTTAGGTTTAAATAGGGTTTGGGGTACGTAATAAAGTGCGCATGTTAATAACGTGTGCACTTTAGATTATTGGTTTGTTTTTCAACTTGTTAAAATGCGCGCGCGGTTATGCTGAATCAACACGTAATCTGTGTCTCTATACGACGCCGTTTACTGCGGTGGTGATGGTGATGGCTGCTACAACAAACAACTCTGGTACTAGTATTAGTAGTAGGAGTTGGATTTTTTATGAGTCATTTTCGAATTTTCTATTTAAGATTTTCTAATATTTATCTCTATATCTGTTTTATAAATTCAATTAGTTTCTATTTAAATTTTTTTGGGTATTTTAAATTTAAATAATAATGGTAATGATAAGAAAAATTGACTAAAATGATAATGACAAATATGTCGGTATAAAATATTGATTAGTTGTTGGTAATGTACATTTAAATTTTACTATTATTAAATATATATTTATGCATATTTGTATAAGGGAATAATTCTATTGTAAAAAAAATATGGAAAGTTTATTGGTTTGAGGGATATCGTAGTTAGTTGCTAGAATTTAGTATTTTTATATTGAAGTGTATTCAAAAAAATATACCGTGAATATACTGCATCCGTAAGTTATAAAAGAAAATGAAAGTTTAGAAGAATTATATTATAATTTACTAAGACCCCGTTTGACCCGACTTATTTTTTACTTTTCTATTTTGCTTAAACGAAATAGAAAAGTATAAAATTATATTTGACATTATTTCTCCTTAAAAGTATTAGAGAAATAAAGTAAAGAAGTAAAAAATAAAAAATAAAAAGTTAAGTAAAACACAATTTTTTCATTCTTTACTATTTTTAAGGAGAAGAAAAAAAGAGAAAAATAAGTCGGGTCAAACGGGACCTAATATATAAAAGGAAAAATTATACGTTTTGTATTTTATCTTATTTTTTGTGTAATGTTTTGGTATTTTATCTCATTTTTTTTAATATTTTGGATTTTATCTTATATATTTGTAATAATTTGGTCTTTATCTTTTATCTGTAACACTTTAATTCTTTGTCTTTTATAACATTTACATATAAATCATTTTTCTCATTTTTTATTATTAAAAACAATGTTGAATTTTATTTGTTAACATACATTTTTATTTGTTAACAATGTTGAATTTCAACAATTCTTTCATATTTTCATATTCATTAAAGGACCAAAGTGTTACAAATAAAAGGTAAAAAACCATAATGTTGTAAAAAGATAAAATAAATGACAAAAATGTTATAAATGAAAGATAAATGACAAAAATGTTACCTCCTCCCCACCAAAATTGTTCCATTCACAATGTAAACATGGAGGCTGTGGTGGTGCGATGGGGAAGAGGTCTACCCTCCCCACCACCGTGTGGATCGGCGTTGTTTTTCTCTTCTCCAGACTATCGTGTTTCTCATTTTCCTCTGTTTTCATCTTCTTCTTTTTCGACGCCATTTTCGTTTTTTCCTTGTGGTGGTGGTTCCGCCGACGACGGCTTTGGAGGTTTTGTACTGTTTCGCGAGTGGTGGTGGTGGTGCAGCCAGTGTCCGTTTACCTCCTCCGACCGTTCTTCCTCCTTCTCCGTTTTTGCAAGAACTTGTTCTCCGTTTTCCATTTCTGCGTAGAGCTGCTCTTCTCCTCCGGAGTCTTGGTGGGTCAGGGCGGCAAGTGGTGGTTATGGGTTCTGGTCCGCTTTTTCAGCTTGGGGTTGTCTTTGGCTTGCTTGGGGTTGGTTCTGGTTATTTACTCGCTGGAAGTCTAGTTGATGTAGCTTCTGGATGCGTTTGGATCTTGGGTGTTTGGTATTGGATTTAGGTGTTGGATCTGGAGGTTATGGTGTACCTGGTTGTGTTGGATCTGAAGCTATAGATATAGTTTTTAGATTCGTTTGATTTTCGTGGTGGTAAAGAGTTGAGGTGGTGATGGCGGTGTTCAGATTTGGTGTTGCCGAGGTCTGGTTTCGGTGATAATCGTTGGTGCTGTGGTGATATCGTGGTGGTGGTTGGTGGTGATAAGGTTGCGGTTGATGTAGCTTGATTGGTTTTCCTTGATTTTAGATTTTCTGACCACTTTTCAAATCTGTTGAGATTTGCAGGACTCCTTTTGAGTCGCTGAAGGTTTCCAAATCTATTGAGATTTGCAGGTCTCTATGTTTCTGGGTTACCAAATCCGCGTCAGCTGTTTTTCCTCGGGTGGTGCCTTGGTTCTTTGGTATTTATTTCGCCACTACCGGTCTCATGATGGTACCTTTATTGTTGCAGAGACTTGTCTGCCTAGATTTTCATTCTACCTTTGTCTGGTCAATGATCCGTCTGATGGAGCTGGTTCTGAATTCTGATGGGCCGAGCGCTTTTGATTCGAGTTCGGGAGTTAGAGTCTAGTCGTGGCAACATTTTAAGCTGGGTTGGTGACTGCTTTGGTAGTCTGAAATCTGTGGGGTGCCTTTCTGATTTTGGATTAGGAGTTGAATCTTGTTTAGGTGGTGTTTGTTTAGGAGTTTTTTTTTCCTTTGGTGTTCCGCATATATACGGCATCAATGTTATGTAGTTCCTTTTTATCGGTCTCTATTCGTCTTGTGCAGAGACCTGATGATTAATAAATTTTGCCATTTCAAAAAAAAAATGACAAAAATGTTACCAAAAAAAAAAAGATAAATGACTATACGTGTAATTTTGCCTATATAAAACTTAAATCTCACCTTCTGGTCTAGACTAAATTTAGTGTCTAGACTAGATTTAGCTAGGAATGTCAACGAGGCGGAGATTGAGCGAAGGATAATTTATCATTCTTTCCTCCAACATCCAAAGTGTTTTTCGTCACATTCCCCGTTTTAGAGAGTATTCTTCCTTCATCTCATCGCCGCGGATTCCCACAATTTCCGTAGAGATCCATCAACCTTAAAAACAAATATCAAATTTCTATTATTTTCAATCAAAGTTATTGTAACAAAAATAGTAATGCTTAATTATAAAAAAATATATATATATAACAAAAGCATACATATTGTCTGAAAATATAATTAAAAATAATTTATAAAGCATGTTAATATACATTTATAAATGTTATTTTAATAAAGTTTTCGGGGACGATTGGTAAAATATCGTCTCCATCCCCAAATTTCTTTCGGATGAACTTTCTCTTCCATCCCTATCCCCACGAAAAAATTCTTCATTTTCAAGTTCCAAACAAGGCAATCCCCGCGAGATGTAGCTCGGTTGATAATTATCAAATATATTATTAACGAATTGAGTTTGAATCAAAATTTTCATTTTCACAGTAAAAGTGTGTGGTATAATAATTATATAACTTGCCAAAAAAATGACTTTAATGTCAGAAAAGAAAAGAAAAACATGGAAGACTTGTACAACATGCAAGAAATGAGTATGCACTTATTGAAAAAAGGTGTTGGGAGGTGTTGCGCTTACTTGTCTAAATTTTGAGGAGTGTTAAAAGCCTAAAAGGATTGAAATATACAGATAGTTTGGGTTTTAGAGCAGTAACGTTGAGTTTCTTGTTTTTGCTACCTATCTTAACAAAAATGGCGGTGTGAAGTCTGTTGGGTATGTATTTGATCGCGATGATTCATTATTTGATGATCTAAAATTGGGAAGTTGTGATGAAACACTCTTATCATGAAGCAAATAAGTATGTTGATGGTCTACCCAACATCGAGTTCCTTGGATGGTATTAGTGCATTTATTAGCAATTGTATTACAGGGGTTTTGACCCCTTGTTTGATTCAAATGTAGCTATGTCTTTTTTTCGGGCTTTGACCCTCGTTGCAATAAAAGAAATGTGAAATATTTTTTCCCTACCACAACATTTATCTCTTTACCCTTACAAACAATTCGATATTTAAATTTTATCCTTTTTATAATTTTGGTTCACCCCTACATTTAATCAAAGTTACAAATTGGAAAACTTAAAAAAAATGAGGTTCGACATTTAGCCTGAATTTCAAACCCATTTTTTAAATTTTTTTGATTTGTACTTTGATTAAATGTACGCGTGAACCAAAATTATAAAAGGGGTAAAAATGAGAATATTGAATTGTTTGTAGGGAAAAGAGATAAATGTTGGGGTAGGAATTTTTTTCCCAAGAAACGTATGTTATGTTTGTTTGGTCAAGTTACCCAAAAGATTCTATAACACCCGTATTAGAATAAATAGAATTTTTGTGATTATTTATTTATTAGCTATTCGAATTTATGTGATTTATTTGATTATTGTGTGACGAAGTGTCAAAGTAAGTATTGAAATTATCGTTCCATAGATATTGTAGTGCATTAAACTATGGTAATTTGTATCATACGAGAGTAAATCTGCAATTAAATAAAAAGGGGGGTTTTGTTTGAAATCAGGGTTTCTTTGAAAATAACGGCAATGAAATTATCCTTTTATTTAATTGCAAATTTACTCTCGTATCACTACAAGAAAACATCATTTTAGTGGTCAATCCAATATTAATTTACTGACCGCTTTGGCAGCCAGTAAGTTTGTGGCCGCCAAAGCCGCCACAAAATAAAGCAAAACGGCAAAAAAAAAATGATTTATGCCACTTAGCGGCGGCCAAAACCGTCGCAAAATATTGCAGGTTAAAAAAAAAAGCAGAAAAATTAATGGCGGCTTAAGCCGCCGCAAAGTATTAAATAATTAAAAAAAAAACCAGAAAAATTAGTGGCGGCTTAAGCCGCCGCAAAGTAACACGATTTAAAAAAAAAAAAAAAAAAAAAAAACCAAGATTGTGTTTTTTAACCCTCATTTCTTTTCTCTCATTATTATTTACTTCCCCTCGTTTATTTTTCTTTTCTCTCATTCACCTTCATTTCTTTTTTCTTTTCTCTCATTCTTATCTTATTCCCCTCATTTCTTTTTCTCTTCTCCCACTCTTATCTCCTTCACCCTCATTTCTTTTCTCTCATTCTTATCTCCTTCCCATCATTTATTTTTCTTTTCTCTCCTTCACCTTCATTTCTTTTTCTTTTCTCTCTTTCTTATCTTCTTCCCCTCATTTTTTTTTTCTCTTCTCTCATTCTTATCTCTTTCACCTCATTTCTTTTTCTCTTATCCCACTCTTATCTATTTCACCCTCATTTCTTTTTCTCTTCTCTCATTCTTAACAACAACAACAATATCAATATCATCAAATTCTTAACAACACCAATATTATCACCACCAACACCATCACTCTCTTTCATTCTTCGATTAAAAATTCATTGTTAACAACAACAACACCACCAACAACAACACCAATATCATCAAATTCAACAACACCAATATCATTAAAATTGTGATAAATACTCTCCAATCAAACAAAAAAATTAATAATAATAATAATAATATTAATTAAAATATGTTTTTCATTCTCCTAGTTAAAAAAACGTTTTTACATATTTTTTTTAAAATAATATTAAAGTTTGCAACGGCCATAGCCGCCGCTAAATATTCTGAAAATTTTTGCAGTTGTGTCACATTTAGCGTCGTCGAAAGCCGCCACTAAATATGTTGCAGCATGTTTATTGCGTCATAAATTTGCGGCGGTCTTGGCCGCCGCTAAGTGTTTGCGGCGTCTATTTTTCCGGTCGATCCTGTCCGCCACAAAATTTGCAATTTTTTTCCATTTTGTGGTGCGCGGATTTCCATTTTGTGTTTGCGGCGTCTATTTTTTCCATTTTGTGGCTGCCATTTGGCGACCAATAAAAGGTTGCTTTCTTGTAGTGTATGATACCAATTATCATCGCTTGATTCACTACAATCTCTGTGGACGATAATTTTAATACTTACTTTGACACTTCGTCATTGTGCATGGGGAGAGTTAAATGGTATTTTAGTAATCAAATAGAATTATTGAACTAAGTTGAGAACCCTTAGTTAATTAATTAGTATGAGTTAATTAATTATGAAATTAATAAAGTTAGTGGAGCTAATAGTTGGTCATATAGACAGATAAACTTAATGAATAAATGGGCCAAGCCCAAGAGTGAGTAAGTGAATAGAAAGGGTATAATGATATGAAATTTGCTATTGAGGCCCCCTAATTGCTCCCAAGCCCCCAAAAATCTCAAAATACCCCTGAAAAAGTGATCAAAAATTTGTCGTTTACGTAACGAATGTAAAAAATTTCATTGACTACGTGACGAAACAAATTATCCAAGTAAAATAACTTAAAGTTCGTCGTCTGTCAACTGAAACCAGCCTATTTGCCACTTGTTGACGAAACACATGTGTTCGTGAGTTACGTGACGAACGCGCGTGTTTTCGTTGTTTATTCAACGAAACCCTGTCATATCAGAAACAAAGCAAACGATTCAAAAACACTACAGTAAAACGTTAGAACGGTTGGGAAAGGATTTGTATGTGATTTTCTGGGAGATTTCGATCTAGCAACCATCCATATGTTGAATTGTAGGCGGTTTCGATCAAAGGAAGCGTGAAAATAGGATTAGGGATGTTGTGAAGCACTTTGTGAGTTAGACAACGGATTTCCGATCAGGCCATCCACCATTTATATCCGCGCACCAAGACCAACAGTGTTGGGAGCGATGAGGTGTGTTAAGAAGTCCCACATCGCTTAAGTGAAGGCCTGAATATGTGTTTATAAAGAGGCAATCCTCACCTTACAAGCCGATTTTGTAAGGATGAGTTAAGCCTAAAACTCAATTTAAGATGTTAAGAAGTCCCACATCGCTTAAGTGAAGGCCTGAATATGTGTTTATAAAGTATAAGCAATCCTCACCTTATAAGTCGGTTTTGTAAGGATGAGTTAGGCCCAAAACTCAATTTAAGATGGTATCAGAGCCTCTTCATGATTCGCTGGGCCACCTGCTAACGATATTATGATATAATAAAATATTAAACCTATAGTAGAAAGTGGGTAGTGCTCTCATAAGCTTATTTTGAAGGAAAGAGGCGGAGAGAGAACTAGAAGAAGGAGGAACCAAGTGAAGAGAATGAGAGAATCAAAGAGTATAGGCTAAAGATTCAAAGCTTGATAAGGTATGAGAGTAGTTTGGTATCCTATAGTGATCAAGAGAGGAGGAGAAAATTTATTTTTCTCCAATCCAATCTTCCCTCACTCTATTCTCTTTTGGGTTGGGAATTTGATTGCAAATGACTTATAATAGTGTTATAATCATTAAAACTTTTTTCTAAATGGACAACACGAATTTGGAGACAAAAGAATGGGAACATGTAGATGTTTGCTAGAGAATTTGTGTTGTTATGAATTTTAAAATAATGTATGAAAATCTCATGATTCTTGCCTCTTGGTTGTTGATTCATGTTTATAGTTGTACTTCTATGTGGTAAATAATGTTATAGACTTAAAGATGCCACCTTTATACATTTATATGTGAAAAAATGATGTTCTTATTGAATTTGGAACTGAACCCGAAAACATTGGACGTTTTCTGGGCACTGCTCGCTAGTGCTCATTAAGCGAGCAACATGAATCTTGCAGCGAGGACATTTTGTTCTTGTTGTTCTTCCTGTACAGATGAACCTCGCTGCAAGCGAGCTGTAGCGAGGAAGTTCGCGTTGCTTCGCTACTCGTGGCTAGCAGCGAGGAACTGCCTGACTTGCTTCGCTAGATCTCGCTATACTTCGCTTGGGGAGAGCAATCCTCTGACTTGCTTCGCTAGTGAACCTCGCTGCAAGCGAGCTGTAGCGAGGAAGTTCGCTTTGCTTTGCTACTCGTGGCTAGCAGCGAGGAACTGTCTGACTTGCTTCGCTAGATCTCGCTATGCTTCGCTTGGGGAGAGCAATCCCATGACCTTATTCGCTAATGCTAGCTTAAGCGAGGATACATGTATCCAATTTTTATAGTAAGTATAATGAAATGGAATGTATACTTATAACATGTTAGGAATGTGATATTTTGATCTTGAAACATCCTATGTGATTGGGTTGAATTACTTTATTGATGAATTAAGTTATAATGTTAAGCATGTTGATAACTATATTGGATTGTGATAATGATATTGTTAAGTGTGAATGTATGATTAATTGTGAGATTAATTTAATGTTATTTAATCAATTGAAGTGATGTATCTTTAATAGAAATATTGAAGTACATATAATGTGATATGCTTATAGGATGAGATGATTAGATCATATGTTTGGTGATCTTGCATACATGCATTCATTTTGTACGATGAGCAAATACTTTATATGAGCCCTATAAAGTATAACAGATATTTTAGTAGCTGCGATTGACTAAAATATAATTGGAATAAGCTTTCCAATAACATGATGAGGTACCACATATATTTAGTAATGAATGCTAGGGAGCATTATATGAATGTGACATTAGTTTGCATTAGGAGATGAATGTAAACATTTATGTGAAGTAAATGATACTTGACATTAATTGTTGGATCTTGTTACCTTTGTGATAAATATGTATACTTGATCTTTGATTATTTGGATTGTATATTATGTTTATGTCTTACAGTTGTGCTATATACAGCGAAGGTTTCCTTCGTGAAATTACACGACCTGACGTGGACCCACCATTTTATATATATTAAAAAAAAAAGAGTAAAACTTGCATCACGTTGCCGATTTGCCGCAATAGAGCGCTGATTGTTCTTGTCGCTCTTTAACCTAAAACATACTTTATAGGATTAGCAAAGACCACCATTTATCATAAGCGGTTATCTATATTTCAATCATTCATTGTAAAGTTGGGGTGATAACAGAGCAATCACTCCATCTTGAACAGTAACATAGAAGGAAACTATTTGATTCAAAGAGTGGAAACAAGTTCAACAGAAAATTATACCAAGTAAGTTCACTCCCTTAAATTGACTCAACCTTTTATGCAATTAGTTAATGTTATTTGAATGCTTGCATGCGAAATCAATTGTGATTTTCAACTTTGAAATTGAAACATATATCAATATAATTAACCCATAATTTCTTTTAAATCTTATTATGTTATTCTTACTATATCACTTTCTTATTTTTACTCATTAATCTTTCTTATAATCATGATTTATTTTTAATTTATTGCATCCTCCTTAGTATAAGAAGATAACACGCTCCTTAAAATACCATTCTGCCCTTTGGCCATATATGCTTGACACGTGGCTGAATTTCAAAATGTGAAGAGAGTGTTTGCTTTTTATATATTTGAATTTCACTTTTCATACTTTCAAATTCCCACTCTTCTTTCAAATTTGAATTTCAAAATTAACTTCCCACACTCTATGATTTCAAATCCTATAATATATTATTTCATTTCATTTTTCAAACTCATTTTCTTTCTTCTAACATATTTCAAATTCACTTCTCACTCTTTTCTTTCTATTACTTCTCACTTTCTCTTCTCTTTACTTTTCATCGAATTTTCTTCTTGCATTTTTATTTCATTTTATTCATTCTCTCTTATTTTCTTTTCAAGTTCAAATCTATTTTTTCTTAATCATGTTTTAATTTTCTGCGCAGAAAAGTTAATAACACACGAAGAAGAAGAAACTAAAGAAGAAGAATACAAACAACAATACATACAAGTAACTATAATATATTCCTACTTCCGCATTAAACATTTAATTTTACAATTTTATCACATAATATGTTTCTTGACTGTGTTAAAATTGTTCTTCAGTTCCACCGCTGTTTCAACAACTACAAACTTCTTACCGGTATGTTGTTATTTTCTTTCATCACTTACACGTGACAAATATTTTGAATAAAAAAAAATTAGTTGGATTAAAAATCTTACAAATATTTGGTAGTATATAAAAAATACATAGCATGAGAAGCATAAAAGGTTTTGGATGTATATTTTTTGTTGTAATATTTTTCTTTTTCTTGAAAACAAAAAAGGGAAACAAAATGCAGATATTTTGTAAAATAGAAGTAGATGAAGAACAAATTTCTAATTAATTTTGTTGTTTATTTTGCAGGAAAAGTAACAAATTTTATTGACAACAAAGCAAACAAAAAGAGAAGAATAAAGCACAGGTAAATGGAATTACTTCCTACTTTTGACATATTTATAGGTTATAAATATGAAAACCTAGATAATAAGAGAGGATAATCCATTCAATCATTTTTTTAAAACAACCTAGCAAAGTTTATTTAGATCGAGATTCACAAAATGAAAACCTAAAAACTTAAGACAGTATTCACACAACTAATCAAACATATGATAAAAAAAAAACTAAAGTAAAGTTTTAGATCCAATTCTGATTTGTTGTTGTTGCTACAGGTATGATAGAAGTGAAGAAGTTCATGGGTTTGGTGGATGAAGAGTCTGATGAGAGAGAGTTAAATGTATCAAATGAGAAGTGAGAGAATGTTAACAAATTTTCATGAATAGTTGTTTTACCTCAAACAAGTAACAAAGACCAAAAAAAGATTCACAATTTTAACTTATTTTTTCTATTAATTTTTTAGATCCAGAAAAACAGTTTAAATTACACGGGATAAAAAACAATAATGAGCATCACATTTTGCGGGTGGAGGTGATGATTTCCGGTACGGTAGTTGTCGGTGAAAGTTCTCCGATCATAAATTTTCTTTGTGGGTTTTGTAGAGGAGATGAAGAGTAGTTTTCGACGAACTTGCTCCGATTAGAAACAAATGTGAGCTTCCGGCGAAGCAGATGTGATCTCCGACGAGGTGGTTCCCAACGGAGTTGCTCTATTGTTCATTCTTTTTGATGGTTTTTTTGTCCGATGGTAAGGGGAAGAAGCCAGTCAGTTTAGTTTCTTAAGAGGTGGCCCACGGTGGCCGGAAAATATGACAAAAGAAAAAGAGAGAATATGGTGGTGATTTTTTTGGTAAGAAGTTGGCGGTGGTGATGGCTCAATGAAGAAAAATAACTCAACAAGAGAGAGAGAAGATAAAAACGTTAATGCCTCAATGAGAGAAAAAAAAGTGTAGTAACAAGTGTGATAAAATGAATTAATTACTATTAAATTAGAAATAAAATACAGTATAATTTAATTTATGTGACTAATGGAGGAATGGATGGAGATGTGAGAGGAGCAAGAGGAGTCTAAGTAGGTCTGACATAAATTTCTAGCCTTTTGTGAATTTGGACTAACAAATAAACCATGATGAGAGAGTTTTTTTTTTAAGAGAGAGTTAAAATATAAAAAATCAAACTCAGTAATAATGAGTAGTGGGTGGGTGTGGTTTACAGCTTTCACATATCCAACAAAAATCAATTTGGTTCAATTGTGAAAGAGAGATTTGACCTCTTCCATCATTTTTTCAGATTTTAAAAGTCATAGTGATAGTGACAAAAGGAGAGTTGCACATATGAACCATTAGACATTACACAATCTCTAGACTCTTCCACTTTGTTTGGAACAAGAGAAATACAAGAGAGAGAGATAGAGGCGAGAGAGTAAGGAGAGAAATTGCTTGTTTCTTCTGATTGGCACAAGAGAGAAAGACAGAAGAGAGAAGAATCTAAGGTGGGACCCATGCAATTTTCATTTCTTCTCTCCTCAGCGAAGAAACACAAGAGAAACTACTGTTCATTTGTTGTTTTCCTTTCCTGCCCTTGTTTTGCGCGGCAAAGTTTCCCAAATTTCCCTCTACTTTTCCTCTTTTTACCTTTATCTTATGGTGTCATAATTATATCCTTCCACTCATCTCCAAGCTTCAAGATAATCATGCAACTTTTCCAAATCTAAGACCAGATTTGAAAACACACTATTAGGTCAAGAAAACTAAAAATCAAGGTATGAATTAAATCATTTTAATGTTGTTTTCTTTTGAGATGAATTTGTTAAATTGGGTTTGAATACTTTCTTCATTGTCTTGGTCTTGTTTAATTTTGAATATCCAATTTTATGATTCAAATAACATGCAATTTGATTTTGGTGTTACCCTACAAAACGTATCCAATTAAAAATCACAGGGGTATGAATATTTATTATCATATTTGGAACAAATGCATGGGAACAACTTCTGGATTGTAGGAACAACAAGAACACCTTATTTGATTTGGTGGGTCAATTTCAAGTTTTGATTTTATTAAAAAAAATGGTGCTTTGCAAAAAAAAAATTGTTGTTCTTTATGTATGTTGTTATTATTTCTTGTTATTTAAAATCTAATAATGAATATTGTCTTCATTTATTTTAGATATGAAGATTATACATAATTGACAAGTTCTGATTTTTCTGTTTGTGTGTGAAATGATGATGTTTGTCATAATTTATTTTATCTTTGTTTCTACTTTTTGAAGAGTAAGTTTGTAATTTCCTTTCTATTTGTTATATACATGTGTTATGCATTTGAACATTTATGTAATTGCTCATTTGTGCTACATGTGGGAAGTCTGTGAGAGTGTCATATGATTATGGAGGCAATGTCAAATATAAGTAGTGTTGAAGAAGTAAGCATTGATGACCAAATTGAAATAATGGATGAAGTGGACTTGGATGAAGATGAAATGGTAGATGTTGGAATGCCTATTCAAATGCAGGTTTTAAATTATGCTAAAAAAGAGATTGAAAGGAGGCAACATATTGGCTCTGTTGTCGTATTATGTCAAATAGTCCATGCATTGCATTTGAATCAAATTTTATCAACATGTCTATATAGTCGAGCACTTATTCACCACAAAGTGAGCGTAGACGCTGCGAGTTAATGAGTTATCTAGTGCATACAGAGAAGTCTCGGGATATCATACGCATGGGGCCTGTAGCATTCATGCAACTCTGTCAAAAAGTAAGAGGTACTGGTATAGTAAATGATACTATAAGGTCCACAGTAGAAGAGCAAGTGGCAAAATTTTTGCATATTATAGGTCATAATGTTAAAACACGTACTGTGTCTTTCTTCTTTCATCGTTCTGGAGAGACCGTTAGTCGTCACTTTCATAATGTGTTGCATGCCATACTTGCATTAGGGGAAGAATTTTTGGTCCAACCATCATATACCAATGTCCCACCACAAATACTAAACAATAGCAGGTTATATCCCTTTTTTAAGGTACCATTACATTTTATTTAGGCATAGTTATAGTAGACCTTTAAATTCATCCCGTATACAACTAACTAAATCATATATGAACTAAGGATTGCATTGGAGCTATAGATGGCACACACATTCGAGTAAAGGTTCCAAGGGCTGAAGCCCCTCGTTTTCGTGGAAGAAAAGAGCATCCCACTCAAAATATATTAGCTGCATGTAATTTTGACATGAAATTCACATACGTGTTAGCCGGATGGGAAGGAACAGCTTCTGACTCTAGAATACTAAAAGATGCTTTAACAAAACAAGATCCTTTAATAATTCCTGAAGGTTAGTGGAACGTTAATATGATATTTTTATTAAAAAAATGTGCATTAAACTGATTTTCACTAGATATTGAGTTATAATATTTATAAAATTTTTGTAGGAAAGTTTTATCTTGGGGATGCGAGATTTATGCTAAAACCGGGATTACTAACACCATATAGAGGTGTCCGTTATCACTTGAAGGAGTATTCCTCTCGCGGGCCACAAAATGCTAGAGAACTATTCAACCTTCGACATTCTTCACTTTGAAATGTCATTGAGAGAACCTTTGGCGTCTTAAAAAAGAGATTTCCAATTATAGCTAGTGGTACTGAACCACATTATTCATTTGAAGTAACAATAGACATAGTACTTGCTTGTTGTATAATTCATAACTTTTTAATGGGTGTGGACATTGATGAAGCTTTAATTGCTGAAGTTGATCGTGAACTGCTTCAAAACGAAATAGATAGATCCCAAACACAGCAGCGTGATGAGGACTACATACTAGGATCACTTTTAAGGGAAGCTATAACAGTTGAAATGTGGAACCTCTATCGAGCTTAATGCAACTGTGTCATGTTTCTGAGTTATTGTAGTTATTGGTTAAATGTTAGTGAGACTATATAGTCACATGTTTGTATTAATTTTAGTTTAAATGTTTTATATGCTGCCATGTACTTATTTCATTTGACAAATGGTATGGATTATTATTTCTTGCTTATTGCTATTGGTTCATAATGAAAATGTGAGGTGCATTATGGTATCTTGTTTCTTTTGAAACCAAATTTATTTATAGGTTGAAAAATGACAAATGATAAAGGTCAAAGTGTTGAACCTAAACAAGCTAGTAAGGAAGTTTTAAGGTGGACTGATGAGATGGATCAAATATTATTGAATGCTTTGTTGGAAGAAGCCAACAAAGGGAATAGGCATGATGGTTCATGGACAACGGAAGCATACTCTAATGTAGTAAATATTTTACGGTCTCAAGTTGCTTCAACCATGACAAAGCAACATATCAAAAATAGAATGAAAACTATGAAAGATCATTTTGCTGAGTCATATGATCTATTTGGTAGCTTAAGCGGATTTTCATGGAATTCAACTACTAGGAGGTTCGAGGCTGAAGAGGAAGTCTGGAAAGATCTTATAAGAGTGAGTATTTTTTTGTTTCATTTATTAATTTTGTTGACCTTCATTGTATTTGCTACAAAGTATTTTATGTTGAGTTGCTAACTCATAGTGTGATTAATGATAGGAAAAACCACATGTTGTCAAGTGGAAAACAATGCAAATTAAGCATTATGATGTTTTGAGGGAGCTTTTTGGGTTAGATCGAGCCGCGGGCAAAAAATCTGTTACAAACAAAATGAGACGCATTCAATTGGAAAAGGAAAGAGAAAAGGAAAAGGATAATGTTGATTTGAATGACCCGGCAGGTGATACTTACACGGGTGACCAACACACTGGTACATTTGATGAAGAGCAAGAAGAACCCCCCATTGTGGACTCATACAGTCCAGCATATGGGCAATCACATCAATCTACTAGTACGTCTGGTTCTCGTGGAACAAAGCGTAAGGCTCCGATGAATGATTTTGTGGAGGCTCAATTGGATAGAATGACAAGTGGCATTGGACTCGTGGCTGATGCATTGAATAAGGGTAATTGCATGTCTGATCAATTGAATGATGTGGCTAAGCAACAAATAATAATTTCTGAACGACAAGTTGCAGCTATTGAGAAGCGTAATGAAATCTTGCAAAATACTAGAACTCGAGTGTATACAGCTAAAGAAGTATGGAGTATGTTGTCTGAGTTGGATCTGATGCAACAATTTCGTTTAAAGTGCTATGAAGTTATTTGCAATGATGACAAAAAGAAGGAGCTGATATTTGGTGTGCCCCCTGAAATCCGCCTACAAGTTCTCTTTCAAATGATGGACGTTCCTTTTTACCATGGATGATATTTGGTGTTATATATTTACTGGTATGGTTCTAGTCTGTATATATTATCAGGACACAGTTGGTGGCTGCAGTTATGGCATGTAACATGTCATGTATTTTGGAAAGAAATAGGTAGCATAAAAGAAATAGATGCATTATATCATGTATTTTGGAAAGAAATGGGTAGCATATGTAGTTGCCACTTTAGGCAATTGGTAATAGATGCAATTTAGATGGTGGTGATTTTGTGAATTTGTTTTAGGCCAACTATGACATTAGATATGGCAGTAGATACAAGTTACTTTTGTTCATCACATGCCAACTAAAACATTGTATATGTGTATGAAGTTTATGCCAACTATGTATTATATATCTATGATATTAGATGGCTTGATGCTTTCTCTACCTTGTGCTCTCTCTACCTTGTGCTCCTATGCTATACTATGTTGCTCACATTTGTTACAGTTCATTTTATATATATAAAGTTGTTTTTATGGACAAATAGACAACTTGATTAATGTACCAAAAAAATAAAAATAAAAGACAACTTGATTAATTGAATTGAAAATTTCTTAACAATGAAATTGTACAAAGCAAAATTGTCAAAACACTTTAATCTGAGCACCGAAACACACAAGATCATTCTTCATTGTTGTACTGAAAAATGAATTTAGAGGGCTTGAGTTATTTCATTATTATTATTATTATTAAAAGGGTATTTTTGTCATTGTCTAAAATATTACTATTTCTCTCTTCTCACTTTCTACTCAACCAAACAGGAGAGAGAAGAGGTTTATACTTCTTTCTCTCCTATTTCTCTCATCTTTCTCTTGTACCAAACAACCCTTCAAATCTACTCTATTTCTCACATTTTTCTCTCTTCTCACTCTCTCTCTCTCTCCTTATTCTCTCTTCTTATTTTCTTCTCTTTGCCAAACATAGTGTTCACGTGTTCTAAGAGATTTTTTTTTAAACATGTTCCAAAAGAACATCTTTCTTTTTTGGGTAAAATAACTGAAACCCCCTTGTAATGTGAGCGAGTTTTGTTTTTCCCCCCTATAAAATATTTTCGTGCAACTCACCCCTTGCAAAATACTGACTCTTTGCTTTTGCCCCCTATGTACAAAACTTGGCAGCTGACTGTGCATTTTTGCCACGTGGATCCCCTTGTAATGTGAGCGAGTTTTGTTTTTCCCCCCTATAAAATATTTTCGTGCAACTCACCCCTTGCAAAATACTGACTCTTTGCTTTTGCCCCCTATGTACAAAACTTGGCAGCTGACTGTGCATTTTTGCCACGTGGCTTTATTATAATTTTTATTTAAATTAAATGCCATGTGTCACTTACATGTGTCAAACTAAATATCAATTAAAAAAATAATTAATAAACTGAATCTAATAGAAAAATAAAAAACAGAAAATGGTGGAAAGATCTCCAGAAGGATTCGAACCAACACCGTACTTTCTCCATGACTCACCTCTCAGCCAACTGAGCTACGTGCGTGCACATGATCTAGTAGCAGCTTAAAATTTATTTGAATATAGGCAGGGTCGAAAAAAATAAAAAACCGAGCAGCAGCCACCACCATCAATCCATAAACACCATAATTATTCGAATTATACTATACTATGAAGCTTACTACACTCAACACACAAACACACTATTTTCCATGTTACTGGTTGATTGTTTTGAATGTTTTTTGTGTCAAACTTATGTTTGAATTTGTTATTCGTGTTGATATATACTTCTCTGAGATTTGTCTTCTCTGTATATACTTGGATAGTAGATTCAACTTTAATAGGTTTGGTTCTTAATTGGGGATTCTTATAGAGTTAGGGGTCTCTCAATCAATGCTTTATTCTTTCATGATATATAGATTTTGTGTTAGTTGGGTTGCAATGCTTTTGGGTTTTTTGTTCATAATACGGTCTAAATTTTTTTCCGGAATGGATTTCTTTGCTAAATGATATTCCGATAATAGTGTTGAAACGTTAAAGTGATGGTTTGGTATGTAGTTTATGATTTTGTGGAGTTACTAGAGCAATGTTTTTGGTGTGTAGTTACTAGAGTAATGGAAGATTGAAGATGAAGGTTTGTAGTGGTTAAAGAAGATGATGATAAATTGCTTATGGTGATGATTATGGTGTTTATTGATTGATGGTGGTGGCTGCTGCTCTGGTTTTTTATTTTTTCGATCCTGCTTCTCTTCAAATACCTTTTAAGCTGCTACTAGATCATGTGTATGCACGCAGCTCAGTTGGTTGAGAGGTGAGCCATGGAGAGAGTACGGCTAGGGTTCGAATCCTTCTGGAGATCTGTAACATCCCAACTCTAAAATTACCTAATTAATAATAATTAGAGTTTTGTCTGATTATTTCAAAATTAATTGGAGGTGATTATTTAAATTAAAATTGTGATTAGGTGTATTTTGTGTAAAATTTGGGCCTTTTAATTAAACCTAAACTACACTAATTCACATATACCACAATTGTGAAATTTATGTAAATCACAAGAGTTGAAATTCCCTCCTATTCTTCTCCCTCAATGAGTCATAACTCCACTTACTATGATTTCTCCCTCACCATGACACCTCACTTGCCACCTTTCAAAATTGCATGTTACTACACAAAACCTTGTGACCCTTTCATTCTCAACTCATTTCAGAAAAATAAGTAAGCTAACCTCTCATTTCTCTCTTTCTCTTCCACGCCCAATTCAAACAACAACACCCCAAATACTCCAATTTCTCCAAATCAAGAGTTTGCCATTTTCCTTCAATCACACCTCGAACTCACATAATTTATTACACCATCAAAGAACCAGTTATGGACCTTTCATCTTTTCCATTTCACAAACTCATCACATGAGCTACAACAACAACAACAACTTCATCTTTACCATTTCTCTAGCTAGAAAGAACATGCAACCCACATCTGAAATCCTTACTGCATGTGTACCTTTCCTTTAAATACGAATCTTTGATCACTGGGTATGCCATATCTCACTCTGTCCAGCTCGCCATGGCGAGTTCAGCAGCACAGGCTGCACGCATTCTCTCCGTTCGTGCTGTTTTCTGGGTTTGTGGGCGTTGCTGGGGGTTGCTGCAGCTGAGTAGAGCTGAGGAGGCAAAGTTTAAAGCTCCTAATACCAGGTGGGTTCTTAGGCTAGTGTAGCATAGTGTCCCCGAATTTATGATATGCATGATAACTTAGGAAATTGATAGGTATAACTGTGTGTATAGAATTAAGCCCCAAATTCTATTCCATTTTGTTTGATATTATTTATTTTATGAATCTGCACTATCTCAGTTTAGGATTGTAGGTGGAACTTTCAAAATCAATGATTTTCGTAAAACAGAGTGGATTCTGCACTAACTCGCCATAGCGAGTTGCTAGCGAGCATTCATGGCGAGCTGAAGGTTCTGGGCTGAAGAACTTCGCCATGGCGAGCTCTGGCTCGCCTAGCGAGTTGTTTAGGTCAGGACCTGTACGTTCGCCATGGCGAGCACGGTAACTCGCCGTAGCGAGTAAGCCCAGAAAATACTTATTTTCCTTTTCAAAAATAATCATTCACTCGTTTTATATCCTCGACTGAGATAGTTATTCTGCAGCTTTATGAAATTAAATAATGTAAACAGGAGGTCAACACAGTCGGACTATTAGGGATTTACTTAGGAAATTTAGTTATGATGCATGTACCCCGGGATTGGGAAATTATGGTAGCATGAATGAATTATAGAATCAGTCAATTATGTGCGAACTATTTATCGCTTTATGGACTTCCTTCGGAAGCTTCCATCAGGAAAATGTTAATATGTGAGTTGTATGCCGGTAACACTTCGTGTTCAGCGGACAAGGCAAGCCTCCGAGAGATACTCACCTCCGAGTGCTTTGCGGTTAAAACGAACAAGACTAATAATCTGTGACACACCTTTATATTATGTTTTATGATATTATGTTAAGAACTTTATATGGACTGATTAGGTGCCCCGGCTTAGTAGCCATCAGGAGGGTAGTAGGACCCATTGAGACTTAGTAGTCTCACCCCACTCCATTTATTTTTTTTAGGTAAGACAGGTTATTTCGGAGCAGGGACCAGGATGGATCTGACGATTGGAGCTGTGCTTGGATTGTCAGCTTAGAAGACTTAGTCTTCTTCTTTGCTTTTAATTAACTTGTTATTCTGTTGTATAATCTTTCCGATGTCTGTATTCGAACATTCGCTATTATTTTAATGATAATCGTATTATTCAGTTAAATTCTCTTGTAAATTAATGTACTCAGATTCCAGTTACTAATGTTCCGACTAAATATTCTAGATAATTTAGTTGGGGCGTTATAAGATCTTTCCACCATTTTCTGTTTTTTATTTTTCTATTAAATTCAGTTTATTAATTATTTTTTTAATTAATATTTAGTTTGACACATGTAAGTGACACGTGGCATTTAATTTAAATAAAAATTACAATAAAGCCACGTGGCAAAAATGCACAGTCAGCTGCTAAGTTTTGTACATAGGGGGCAAAAGCAAAGAGTCAGTATTTTGCAAGGGGCGAGTTGCACGAAAATATTTTATAGGGGGGAAAAACAAAACTCGCCCACATTACAGGAGGGTTTCAGTTATTTTACCCTTCTTTTTTTTTTTGTGGTGAAAAGAACTTCTTTTTATTACTACTCTACTGTGTTATTTATTCTTAATTAAAAAATAATAATAAAAACAGCCAAAATAATAAACAAAAAAAAAAAGTTTAGAGAGTTTGATTAATTTTCGGAGGTGTATTTAATTAGGATATTAAGGAATACACACATATGAATTGTAACATATCACACAAAATAATATTTATCCAATAAAAAATGGAGAAAGAAAATAACAACTACAAGTTTGTTTTGGAGAGTAAAAATTCATTTTGTTGATTACATTTTTTAATTAACCATTGTATACACGGAGAAGCTTATAAAAAAATAAAATAATATGGGGTACAATACAAATAGCCCAATTAGCATATGTTTCCTTTCATTCTCTTTTCCTATTTTTTGCTTTATTTTTTTCACAGGACTTAAGTTTATCAATGATCAGTTAATTAAAATTACTATTCTTTTTCTTATATTATGATACCCGCAAATATAAGCATGTAAGATTCACAATGGGCACAGTAAAAAAAACTATTGTACACGAGATAAATTTTAACCATCATATACAGGAAAATATATTTTTGTTAAAAATTTCAAAATAATTATTGTATGTGAGACAATTTCTAACTAATAAAAATTTCAAGAAAAATAAATTTACACGGGATAAATAATACATGATATAAATTTTAACTATTATATAGGGAATAAATTATTCCTAATAAAAATTTCAAAATAATTATTATATGTTAGATAAGTTATAACTAATAAAAATTTCAAAGAAACTATTTTACACGGGATGAATTACAACTGATATACATTTTAACTATCACGTACGGGGAATAAATTTTTGTTGATAAAAATTTAAATTATTATTATATATGAAAAAAAAATTGTTGATGAACAATTTTAATTAACATTTAATTGATACAACTTCATGTATTTCATATTTTATTTTTTATTTTTATGACTATAAAAAATAATAGATTACAGCAAAATTCAACTTTATAATATTTTAAATTATTATACGATTGAATGTATATGCACTATAATTCCCACGATCTACGTTTTCGCGACCCCAGTTCCTCTGAATCATTGAATTATACGGGGAAGCCTATAAGAAAATTTAATTATACGGGGAATGCATTGTTGTTGATAAAAAATTTAAATTACTACTATATACGAATACCAAGTTGTTGATGAACAATTTTAATTAACTTTAGTACACGGGAAAACTGATAAGAAAACTAAATAATACGGCGAATAAATTGTTATTGATTAGAAATTTAAATTACTACTATGGACGAAAAACAAATTATTGATGAACAATTTTAATTAACTTTAGTACACGGAGAAACTGATAAGAAAACTAAATAATACGGCGAATAAATTGTTAATGATAAAAAATTTAAATTACTACTATGGACGAAAAACAAGTTGTTGATGAACAATTTTAATTAACTTTAGTACATGGGAAAACTGATAAGAAAACTAAATAATACGGCGAATAAATTGTTATTGATAAAAAAATTCAAATTACTACTATGGACGAAAAACAAGTTGTTAATGAACAATTTTAATTAACTTTAGTACACGGGAAAATTGATAAGAAAACTAAATAATACGGCGAATAAATTGTTATTGATAAGAAATTTAAATTACTACTATGGAAGAAAAACGAATTGTTGATGAACAATTTTAATTAACTTTAGTACACGGGGAAACTAATAAGAAAACTAAATAATATGGTGAATAAATTGTTATTGATAAAAAAATTCAAATTACTACTATGGACGAAAAACAAGTTATTATTGAACAATTTTAATTAACTTTAGTACACGGGAAAACTGATTAGAAAACTAAATAATACGGCGAATAAATTGTTATTGATAAGAAATTTAAATTACTACTATGGAAGAAAAACAAATTGTTGATGAACAATTTTAATTAACTTTAGTACACGGGGAAACTGATAAGAAAACTAAATAATACGGCGAATAAATTGTTATTGATAAAAAAATTCAAATTACTACTATGGACGAAAAACAAGTTGTTAATGAACAATTTTAATTAACTTTAGTACACGGGAAAACTGATAAGAAAACTAAATAATACGGCTAATAAATTGTTATTGATAAGAAATGTAAATTACTACTATGGACGAAAAACAAATTGTTGATGAACAATTTTGGAAATTGATAAGAAAACTAAATAATACGTCGAATAAATTGTTATTGATAAGAAATTTAAATTACTACTATGGACGAAAAACAAGTTGTTGATGAACAATTTTAATTAACTTTAGTACACGGGAAAACTGATAAGAAAACTAAATAATACGACGAATAAATTGTTATTGATAAGAAATTTAAATTACTACTATGGACGAAAAACAAATTGTTGATGAACAATTTTAATTAACTTTAATACCCGGAGAAACTGATAAGAAAACTAAATAATACGGCGAATAAATTGTTATTGATAAAAAAATTAAATTACTACTATGGACGAAAAACAAGTTGTTGATGAACAATTTGAATTAACTTTAGTACACGGGAAAACTGATAAGAAAACTAAATAATACGGTGAATAAATTGTTATTGATAAGAAATTTAAATTACTACTATGGAAGAAAAACAAATTGTTGATGAACAATTTTAAGTAACTTTAGTACACGGGGAAACTGATAAGAAAACTAAATAATACGGCGAATAAATTGTTATTGATAAGAAATTTAAATTACTACTATGGATGAAAAACAAATTGTTGATGAACAATTTTAATCAACTTTAGTACACGGGGAAACTGATAAGAAAACTAAATAATACGGCGAATAAATTGTTATTGATAAAAAATTTAAATTATTACTATATATGAAAAATAAGTTGTTGATGAACAATTTTCATTTATTTTAGAGCACGAGGAAGCTGATAAAAAAAATTAAAATGAACTTTTCAAAGACATATATTATCTTTTTAAAATTAACATTTAATTGATACAACCTCATGTATTTCATATTTTTTAAATTATACAATTAAATGTATAGATATTAAATTCCCACAATCCACGTTTCCGCGACCCAAGTTCCCTCGAATCATTAAACGCGCCGAAGGCGCGACCCGTGCGGCAGCACGGGTAATACGCTAGTTAGTGGAAGAAGTAATTGTATCTTCTAATGAAGAGGAAGTCAATGAAGAAAATGATAATTGTGATGATGGTTTAGAAGCAAATATTGTTTATGAAGATGAAAAGCCTAAAGTTGGAATGATATTTAGCTCTAAAGATGAACTTATAGATTATTACAAGAGTTATGGTCGGTCTATAGGTTTTGGTGTTAGTAAACTTAATAGCAAAAATGGAGATGATGGAAAAAAATATTTTACTCTAGCATGTAGCTGTGGAACAAAGTATGTGAGCAAATCAAAGAATCTTTTGAAACCAAATCCTATAACAAAAACTCAGTGTAAGGCTAGATTAAATGCATGTATTTCTTTAGATGGATCAGTTGCTATTACAAGTATTGTTCTTGAACATAATCATGATTTAAGCCCTAACAAATCACGCTATTTTAGAAGTAATAAGAATCTGGAGCCTCATTTAAAAAGGAGGTTAGAACTCAATGATCGGGCTGGAATAAGAGTAAGCAAAAATTATCGATCTTTGGTTGTTGAAGCAAATGGATATGAGAATTTGACATTTGGTGAAAAGGATTGTCGAAACTATTTAGATAAAATAAGGAGACTACGACTTGGCACAGGAGATGCTGATGCGATTCAGAACTATTTTGTTAGAATGCAAAAACAAAATAGCCAATTTTATTATTTAATAGACATTGATGATGATAGTCGTTTACGTAATGTATTTTGGGCAGATGCGAGATGTAGGGCTGCATATGAATATTTTGGTGAAGTTGTAACATTTGACATTAATTACCTAACAAACAAGTATGACATGCCTTTTGCCCCTTTAGTTGGAGTAAACCATCATGGTCAATCAATGTTGTTGGGCTGTGCTTTATTGTCAAATGAGGATACCGAGACATTTACTTGGTTATTCAAAACATGACTAGAATGCATGCATGGACGTTCTCTAAATGCCATTATTACTGATCAAGACAGAGCCATGAAAAACGCAATTGAGTTTGTTTTTCCAAAAGCTCGTCATCGATGGTGTTTGTGGCATTTAATGAAAAAGGTTCCAGAAAAGTTAGGTAGATATTCTGGTTATGAGTCTATCAAAGCACTTTTGCATGATGCTGTATATGATTCCTTGAGTAAAAGTGATTTCATGGAGAAGTGGGAAAAACTAATTGAAGATTTTGAACTTCAGGATAATGAATGGTTGAAGGGGATATTTGAGGAAAGAAATCGTTGGGTTCCTGTGTACGTTAGAGACACATTTTGGGCGGGAATGTCAACAACACAAAGAAGTGAAAGTATGAACTCATTTTTTGACGGTTATGTAAATTCAAAGACATCATTGAAGCAATTTGTTGAACAATATGACAATGCATTGAGAGATAAAATTGAAAAGGAAAACAAAGTTGATTTTGGTTCATTTAATACAGTGATAGCTTGTTTAAGTCATTTTGGCTTTGAATCTCAATTCCAAAAAACTTTCACCAATGCAAAATTCAAAGAATTTCAAATGGTGGTTGCTTCTATGAGGTATTGTCATACTTGCTTTGAGAGATCAGAGGGATTGAATTCTATATATTCTATTATAGAAAGCAAGAAAAAATTTGACAAAATGAAAGACATAATGTTTAAGGTATCCTTCAATGAGAAAGACTTTCAGATACAATGTGTGTGTTGTTTATTTCAATTCAAAGGTATTTTATGTAGACACATCCTTTGTGTGCTTAAGCTAACAGGAAAAACGGAGTCAATACCGTCTAATTATATATTCTCACAGTGGAGGAAGGATATAAAGCGAAGGCATACCCATATTAAATGTGGTTTTGATAATTTTGTTGGAAATGTTGAATTGCAAAGAGTTGATAAAGTTTGTGCTGCCTTTTATGAAGTGGCTTCGACGGTGGTAAATACTGATCATGATTTTGTAAAAATGATGAACTTGATCAAGGGCATAAAAGATGAGTTTACCTCTAGAGAAACAGCCCCGAGCATTGTAGAAGATGGTTCAAATCAAAATCAAGTGTCTAAAATTCTTGACCCTGTAAAGACTCGAACTACAGGAAGTCCTCCTGAGAATAGGAGGTCTTCTAAAGTTGATCTAATTGTGAAGAAACTTGCAAAAAAGAGGACTAAAAAAAGCAGCAAAAAAATTGAAAATTGTCATGCTCAAAAAGAGGTAATTTCAAGATATGTGTACTTCTAGAGTAATAATTTGGAATATGTCTAAGTTTCAATATTTGATAGCAGGACATGTGTGCATCTCGAGTACAAGAGAGTGTTCAAGTAATTGATAGAGTTGGCACACAAGAGAGCATTCAAGTAAGTGAAATTCATTTCTCTCGGCCTCAGTATTTGTTTTAACAATTGATGAAGTATATTACATACTAATTGTCTATGTTTGGTATATATATATATATATATATATGTGTGTGTGTGTGTGTGTGTGTGTGTGTGTGTGTGTGTGTGTGTGTGTGTTTTTAGGGTGAACAAACTAGTTTTAGGAGGAATGAGCAAGGTGGTGTAAATAAATTAGCTCCCTTCAATCCAAACTCAATACTTATATCTGAAGTAAATCAGGTGCAAGCATAAAATCTAGTCCTCTTTATGTTCATAGAACATTTATAGTGTGGGACCTAACAAGTATATTTCATGTTATTTAGGTTCCATTTTATTCTCAAGTCATGAATCATGGTGGTTCTTATTTTGAATTGTTGCAGGTATTATATTTTTATAGTCACAAATCTTATTTTAGTTACCTATTTTGATATAAAATCATCAATTTTGTTAATGTGTTCTTATTGTAGGCTCAACACCATGGGAATGATCCGTCATCATCAAAGAATCATAGAGACATGAAGTAAATGATTGGTCATTTAGAAGAGAAATTAGAAAGTCTGGTATTCAAGAATTGGTGTTACGGGTTTAAGCTTGGCATGGGGTTTAAGCTCTGGTCCCAACTGTGCCTTCTTGTGTGACCAATATGTTGTTTCTGCTAGTTGTCTACTGATTGGTGTCAATTAAGGGTCACAATTGATTATCAAAATCTGTGTTCTTATGGTATGAAGAGCTGTCTTTTTCTTCGACTGACCGTCGCTCGATTGTGGCACAGACTGAGATCCTGAGACGTCCGATATTGTTTCGTCAATTCTTCCAGCCTGATGTTGTTGGATTCAATGTTGGTGCTGCCGTGGGATTTCATATGCTTTGTTTTATTGCTATCTTGGGTGTGATACTATTGTTTTCCTGTTCTCATTGTTTTAACAATGTGTATTCTTTGAATGATTGAGAGTTTCAATTATCTTGTTTTGACAGTAGTGGTATTCTCTATAATCTTGTGTATTGTATTTTGTTGGCATATCTTATGGCTTTTTTATTATAATTCTCTCAACTTTTGTTATTTTATCATATTAGATGGGTGAAATTTCTATTCTTATAATAGATAATCATAGGATTGTAAGAACACTTGTGTCATCTCTACAATTATCATTATCAATAGAAATAAAATAAAAACTAGAAAACATGTGTAATATCTCCAATCAGTAAGACATTTACAATCATTTACTTTCTTTTGTTTTTGAATAGCAAAATTATATAAATGTATAAATTATAAGACATAATACAAATAGTACTATACCCACTAATGGGGGAAATTACAAATGGTACTAAATTCAAGCAAAGTAGACACACACATGACAGAGGCAGCTCAGAAAAGCTAATTTAAACCAAAACCAGCTAGAAACTATTGCAATGACATATGTTCAACAGCCTCCAGAAGCCTCCACAATTTCACATATAGTCAACACCCCTTGTCTTCAAAAATATACACATTCCTTGCTTTCCACATGCCTGCCATACCATTTGCAGCCCAACCCTTCTTTTCTTGCATTTAAAAGGAAAATCAAATGTATCGAAGAGAGGCATGGACCTCCACGGCAACACTGTAACAATATCCAACAACGCGTAAACTTCAAGCCATACGGCAGTTGCCACACGCCATGTGCTGAATTAATGGATTTATTACAATCATTTACCATTGATTCACTTATCAATTTTTGAATGTCATAACTATGTTTTCTTGTGAATGCACACACTGCCATCATGTGCACAGAGACTAGAAGTGAAGCAATTGCAAACTCCAAAGTGAATCAATTGCAAACCACACACTTATTTAATTCCTGAAAAACAAGGTAACAAAAAATGACCAAGTTCTTATGCTAACTTTTCAAACATACTCTGTATAGGTTTGTATCAGATAAGCAACTGCAACAAACTTCCTTATTGCTATGAATCAAACACACAAACTGTTTAACACCCTCATAATATCTCTTCTAACTAGAATATGAAGCAGCTTACATGGTGAAAAATATTGACAATTGAGAAATTGGCCGGCAATCAATTTAATAGAAAATTGATCAAGCATGTTAAAAGAAGTGATGACCAACAACGGAAAAGGAAAGGAACGACGACGTGATGACAAAGCATCGACGACAAAGGAATGGCAATGGCGGCAAAGGAAAGGAACGACGACGTGATGATAAAGCATCGACGGCAAAGGAACGACGACGACGGCGATGACAGGAACAACATCGTAGGTTTTGGTTTGAGAAAATAAAAAAAATCAATTGAGAGAAATAGAAAGAGAAGCTTGAGAGGATAATAGAAAAAACCTCAATTGGGTAAGAGAGAAAGAGATAGAGAGGAGTAACCAACCAAGAAGAGCAAAAGAAATTGCAGAGATAAGAACTAAGAAGGGGATGTTGTTGTTAGAGGTGAACGGTGGAAACTTGAAGATGGAGGATGTCATTGAAAACCAAAATTAATTAAGCGAAGGCATACCCATATAAGGAAAGTTCTTGATATGCCACCTCATTCGTGAAAAGGTCGTGAAATGGATTTCGCTGAAAGAAGCATTTCTCTATGTCTTATATGTAGTCTTGTTTATTATTTATGAGTAATGTCGTTACTCTCTTATTATATAACATGAAAGTCTATAGTATTGATTATACTCGCATTTATTTTGGAATGCCTTACTAACTCTTTGTTTTGTGAAATTTATGGGTCTTTGGGTGTTCAGAGGTGCATGGTGTGGACTTAACATCCGAGGAGTAGCTTTTGTTGGGCTTTTTCTAACTACTAGTGGTAAGGAGTTAAGCATTATGCTTCTTTAGAAACACTTTATTTAGTCAGATTGTAATAAGTAAATTGCTCTGATATTGTAACATCAAGTCGGGTAGACTTTATTACTTCTTCGATGTCTTCGAGTATGAATCATTTATTTCCATGACCTTGTTTTATGTTATATCCATGACTTGCTATATGGATAATTTGAAGTATTATTGAACTATGTCTTGAGACTTATGAAGTATGCATGAACAATTATGATATCATGTTATGTTTATTTAATTTTGTTGCCATGAAATGAATCTATCTCTGATGCATGAATGTTCTTATTTTATGTGCACCTTGATGCTTATTTATTTAATTGTTGTAAGTAGATAATTATAGGTAAGGGTTAGGGTGTTGCAAATTCCATCTATAAAACCAATCATTTGAATCATAACAAAAGACAATAAAGAAGAGTATGATTCATTTACTGTTGTAATACAACGTATTTTTCTGTCTTGGTGCGATATTCATTTATCTTTAGGTTAAAAAATTAGATCCGATTTATTATTGATCCAATCAATGACTTTGGTGTATTCAATACTACTTATTCGGAGACCGAATATTTTTGCCACTTCAATCAATATAATCATATTTAAAGGTTTATACAATTAATAAAGATGTTATAATGTTGTAGATTTATCATTTTTACTTTTAATAATAATAAGTGTACAATAAACCAAGTTGTTTGGGTTCAAGTGACAATGAACTCATTTTAAGGACGTATCCGGGGAATACCAAGTTCGATTTTCAGAGGGAACAACGCTTGCCCAGTGAGCATGCCTCTACGCATGAGTCGGATTAGTTGCCCACCTTTGATGGGTCGGAAACCGATACGGAAAAAAAAATTAATAATAATAATAAGTGTACAATCACAATTAAGGACATAAAATGAGAGAACCCAAACAAAACAATAAAAGACAATTTAAGTAGTTCATTTCAATATTTCATTTTTTTATTCAATATTATTTTCTTTTACATTGGCAGTGGACATCAAATAATAAAGGAAAAAAAATATTTTGGATGCTATATTTCAAAAGTTATAACAAGTGACTAAGAACTAAACAAGCAATAAGAAAATGGAGGTGTGGATAGAAACAACTACTACCTTCTCAAAGCAATAAAAGAAACCCGGCCCATATAAAAACAGCGGATCCGAATCCAATTAGAAACCATAGCAAAAAAATCAAGCTGAAAACACAAACAAGTTCTGGAAGATTACGAAGAAGTTGAAAAGAACACGATCGTCGGCGTCACGGTACTTTCCGATTCCGATTCACACTCCATCTTTTTCCACCTACCACTTCCACGCGGAATTCCGTTCCAATCTTAATTATTCTGAGGTGAATCGTTTTTCAAATTATTTAAATAGGGTTTCGATTTTCAAATTATTGATCGGAATAATGTGATGGTTTTGATTTTACGTTTTTTATGTGATATACTACTTGCAGTACTATTGCAATTGAAGGATTGGTGCGTCGTTTTAGGGTTAAAATGAGGTTTGAGCGTGTGCACTGATGTCATTGTTTTGGATTGTGATTCGTGAACTAGCAGAAATTGAAGCAATGGTATTTGAATTTTATTTTCGCCAAATTTTATATGTGGATTGTTTGGTTTTATTAATTATTTTATTAGAGATTATAAATTTTTAATGTGAGTTTTGTAAAGGATCTTGAATTTGTGCTTGTTTAAGAATCTCGGTGTTTTGTTTGTGAATTTAAAGAGGTTCACAAAGAGAGTTGAGAATTGTTCTAGAAATAGTGTGGAAAGTGAAGATGTGAATTTGTAGTTTATTGGCATTTGGGTTAATTTATGTCATTTTGCATAAGATGAAAGTGTGTTTTATAAAGCAGTCTTTTTGTTGGAAGTATTGCTATATATGGTCTGGTTATAGACAATGCTAAATGGCAATAGTAATAATTAGTAAACTAATGATTTTTATATTTGATAAATGCATGTGTAAAGGCGTTATCCAAGAAAGTGATAACAAGGGAAGAGTGGGAGAGGAAGCTTAATAATGTCAATATTAGGAAAGAAGACATGAATAAATTGGTAATGAATTTCCTTGTCACCGAGGGTTTTGTTGAAGCTGCTGAGAAATTCCGCAAGGAGTCTGGAACTGAGCGTATCCTTTTTTCTTACTACTATTATTATTATTCTTTGGGGGGAGGCGGAATCTTTTTTGTTCAATCAATCTATGCTTGTCCTTATTGATCTTCAGCTGACATTGATCTTGCTACAATCACTGATCGGATGGCTGTTAAGAAGGCAGTACAAAGTGGCAATGTTGAAGATGCAATCGAGAAAGTCAATGACTTAAATCCCGAGGTGAGATTGCCATTCCTTTTTACCTTCCAATTTTATTGTAACTGAGAACTGTCACTTTCTACATGTCTTGGCCCTTCCCCTTTTTTAGTGAGCATTGCACATAATGCACGCATTGTTCATGTCTCGTGAATGTGGTTTATTTAATGCAAGCATTACTCATGACTATGGTCAAATTGATGCAGAATTCAAATTAAACATGATACCGCCTCTTTTGTTTGCTTATTTTGTTATCTCCTGCCCCACTATCCTTGCTTAATTAACTCTCATTCTTTTGACTTATATAAGGATTGCTTCATAAAATTATCGATATTGGTCTCAAAATTTTGGTTAGACCTAACTCAATCCTAGAAGCTAACTTAAAGAGTGAGGATTGCTTAAGTGTTTTAAGAACTAAATGGCCATATCTGTAGTTGATGCTTGATCTCAATACACCCTTTCAAGTTTGGTAGTATAGTAGTTGTTTTTATCAGAATTTAAGCAGAACACAACACAACTTTTTTATTTAGTTGTCTCGCTTCTCCGACCTTACTATGCCACCCCTACTTGATTAACATATTATGCATGCTTATTGGAATGATATCAGGAGAATATCAGGAATAGCGATCTTAGAATTTGGACTAGACTTAGCTCAATTCCAAAAGTTTGCTCAAGGGATGAGGATTCCCCAAGCTTTATAGGAGCTGCTTTGGTAACATCTCTGGCAATATGGGATCTAAACATTATTGCCAAACTCCGCTCTACCGCTAAAGCTAACTCACGGGGTGTGGATTGCCCATATTGCTTTATATGATCTACACCAGTCATAGAGTTGAGGCTGGTTCTCGACAAAAGGGATACAACATTCCTAAGAATGTTCTTTGAAGTTTTTGTTTTCTTATTATTTCTTATATATTACATTTTTCTCAACGATTTATTTTCATCGGCCTGCTTGATGTCCTCATAGATTTTGTTTTTTAAATGAAAAATGTATAGAAACTTATTTTCCATTTATTCATTAATATCTGGTTGACGACTACCTCTTTTGGCCTTTGTTACTTGTTTTCTCCCGTTATTCTTACTGTGTGCAGAACCCATACAAACATTTTGTACTCATCAGAGCATTAATTGATCTGTTGACTTATTCATCTGTTCGATACAATTAACATTCCTCGTGTAATACTGTCTGCAGATACTGGACACAAACCCCCAGTTATTTTTCCATCTTCAACAGCAGCGGCTTATAGAACTGATCCGGAATGGAAAAGTAGAAGAAGCTTTAGAGTTTGCACAGGAGGAGCTTGCCCCAAGGGGAGAGGAAAATGTAATCTTTTTAATGAATTTTCGTGTCTATTGTCATTAGTGAAGTATTTCTGTCATTTTTATCAACACTTCATTAATAGTTTTGGCTGTTACTGTACTATGATTGTATGTAGTCAGAAAAAAGCAAATTTTTTCTTCTTTTCAATTTGTTGCACAGTCTTGTTGCTAACCATGCTTGAAATTTGGGTTCCAGCAAAGCTTTTTGGAAGAATTAGAGAGGACCGTTGCACTGCTTGCCTTTGAAGATGTCTCTAACTGTCCTGTTGGAGAGCTTCTTGACATATCACAACGTCTAAAAACAGCAAGTGAGGTGAATGCAGCTATACTTACAAGCCAGAGTCATGAAAAAGGTTTGTATTTGCTTCAAAAATCTGTTTCTTTGATTATGTAACTTTGGCATGTTCTGGTTTTAAATAGATTTGGATCCTCTCCTTTTTTTTCTCTCCAATTCCCTCTCCAATTTTTTTTATGTGTCTATCTCTCATCATTTCTTCTCTCTCATCATCATTTATTTATTTTTTATTTTTTATTTCTCTCTCTTCACACTCACAAAACAATGAATTGGAGAGGGAATTGGAGAGAAATCATAGGAGAGGATCCAAATCCGTTTTTAAATCTAGTTTGTCTGTAATTATATGTATTGCTGCTTTTTTTGTGGTGATTGATATATAGTGTTTGTTTAATTGTGTTGTTGTAAAATTTGGGAATGTAATAGAAGTTTTGCCAGATTCACCCCAATTAAACAACCAATATTCTGTTAGTGTACACTGTGATGGTTATGCCCAAAAGATTCAAACTTGTAGCACTTGTAAGTGATTACATTGTTGCCTCCTTTAATTAAGTTTGGATTCCAAGGAATGCTGTGAGGGCTTAATGTGACTAGTTGGTATGCTTTACATTTTTGGTATACCATGGTGGCAATAAACCTATGATGACTTTATGCAAGCTACCAAAAACCCCTTCACCATTTGTCTAACCTAGTACTAGAGTTTAGGTTATTTCCTTTGCAGGCCATTGTGATCTCGCATTATATTTATTTATATATGTCCACCTCTATGCATCGTGAAAGATTTTTCTTTGTGGTGTTTAACTTCTGCAACTAAATTATGACTGTGATCCACTTGGTTTGAAGATCCGTTGGGATTTTTTTTCCCCTTTAATGTGACAAGTCATTTTGTTCATACTTAACACATGGCTAATGAAGTGTATAATATACATGGATCAAGCTGAGATGAAAGAATTGACTTTGAAATATTGCTTGGGTTACTGCCGATATACATAATTTTTTTTTATTTCTACTGTGCATTCTTTGTACTTGTTTGCATTTATTTTATACCTTGTTGTGTTCCGCTGCTTTGGGTTCTTGTTTTCTAAATTGTGACAAAACTTCAACTTACTTTGCTATATGTTTGTTTTGTTACCTGAAGAATTTATAATTCAACGCCCTAAAATTTGCTAATATTTTTTTTTTTCCATCAGACCCAAAACTTCCAAGCTTGTTGAAGATGTTGATATGGGCCCAAAACCAGCTGGATGAGAAAGCTACTTTTCCTCGCATAAATGATCTATCCACTGCTGCATTAGAAGATCCTGCTTAAATACGCGTGACATTTCAATTTGATGATTTTAGGTTCTAGATGAAGTTATTGTGGTCATTTGTGTTAAAAATTGTGTATTACTTTAATGGAAAGATGTTTAATAACATTGATTTTCGCTTTCTCCTAGATAGCTATTCCAGTGGTTTTATCCTATCCTATTGTACAAAGAGATTTTCAATACAGTCATCATTCATTTTCCCCCCCCCCCTTAATTTACCCATTGTTATTTGTTACTCCTGTATTGTATTGTAATATTGCTCATTGCATTTACTATTGCATATATATGAAGATAATAAGGTTTATCAATTATCATGATGATAGCAGAATATATCCCAAATATGACATAATGATATGAGCATTTATTTTGGATTACAAGGGACCGTTAAGTTAAGACCCAGAATTGTCTTCCCTTCTCTGCTCTGCCTCATTAATGAGAAAACATTTCTCTGGCAAAGGTAAAGAAGAACACTGGTCCTGTCTTTACTTTTCTCCGGAGAGCATTTAAATGTTGCTTCTGAACCCCGTGTGTGGTTGAAATTTAGTATTTTGCAAAGTTATACCATACCATATAACCTCGTGCTTGCAAAAGAGATAATAAAAGAATGTAAACAATAAATGATTGTACTTGTAATTCATGACAGAAGTATTGTATGGTATTGTAACAAGGGATTAAGAACAAGATCCTCAAAATTAAAAATCTGCCATTGTTTTTCTTATCTATTAAACTAGGTTGAACTAGAAACATATAGAGAACATTAAAAAAAATAAAAAACAGAAAAATAGAAGCTGCCTCAAAGAACAAGAAGATGATGATCACTTAGTCTTGATCCAAATTACATAAACCCAGGTTGTATTATCAATGCCTTTGAACTCTTGAACCTGTGCATCTTCTGCTATGAATTTCTTTGGCAAAATATCTCTAAGATGTGAACAGGAACATCCATCATCAAAGTTAAGAGCATAACTTGAAGGATCATATTGAAACTTAAGCCTCTGATTATTCCCATTCTTCAAAGCCCTTTTCACAGCAGCCCTCATCCTCCAAAACAAGCTTCTGCAACGCTTCTTGCCATAAACATTCACCCATTCCAAATTCTCTAACAAACCCATTTTAACAAAGCTTGAAACTTTACAAGAAAAGAAGGAAAGTTTTAACCTTGAGAGAAATTTCCTCAATGGGTATATATAATGAGAAAAAGGTTCAAAACTTTGTAATAAGAGAGTTAGAGAGAAAGAAAGAACCGTGTAGAGGATGGGATGTGATGATGAAAATGGTTGGAAAGGTAAAAAGTTTGGAGAAGAAGAAACACAGAAGTAGAAAACAAGTGGCAGAATGTAGTCTTTTTGGTCTTTCAAAGAAGTTGCTCAGAAAATTGTTTGTGTATATGAATAGGAGAGAGTGAAGTCACGTTGGGATGCTAAAATTCTCAAGAGAGAGGGGTGGTGGGGTTGGAGAGAGCAGAGAGCAATGGGCAGAGAGCCAAAAAAGTGTAATAAGGTCTTTCGTTGTATCACAATCAGAATCAGAATGTTGTTGTGACTATAGGAGTATAACGAATTATATAGGAGTATAGTAATAATTTAATAATAATGAAAATCTGTTTTATCTTCTCCAGTTTTTGCTTAACTAAAAATCATTCTGTTACATGTTCTATTTTGTAGGATTTTACCACTAAAAAATCTCTCCTTTATTTTCTTTTCATGTAAGTAACCGAAAAGGACATAATAATCTTAACGTTTAAAATGTTGGTGCCTAATTTTTATGGAAGATTTTCTCAAATATATTTTGCCTATTATTTTGGTTTACATGATCTGATTTATTTATAAATATAATCGGGAATTTAATACCATGAATAAGGGATGGCAGAAAAACCAAAAATTGCGAGACTTGTTCAAATTTAAATTCAAGTCGACAGACGAAACTCAAATTTTTTTTTTTTAAGAAGCAGACGAAACTCGAATTGACTGGATTTGAGTTTAGGTTAAGATGACATTTGGTACTATGAGTGCGGATTTAGGATCACTCAAACCAAAATCCGAACATCCATCCGAATTGGTGTATGCTAGTAATATTTTGATACTATCGAAATTTTATATAAAATGTGTTACAGTGTTATTTTATAGTGTATTATTTTCTTAAAACATTTTTTATACTATGTTAGAGATATTTATAGGATGATAATTTATCTTTTTATAGATTAGTAATGATCAAACAGAATTTGGACTGATTGTTGCGGATTCTTAATTATGCGTGTTTAATTCTGTGGATTTGGGTGGAAAAACCCAAACACAATGGATCTTGTGTGGGTGTGACTATGAATGTGAATTTTGTTTCGCCACCTAAACAATTTTTTAGTTTGGATTCGGATGGTGATTTCGGATGTATATTTGGGAGGTATAAAACTCATCCCTATGATTTAGATTAATGCTAAAAATTAGGAAGTCATGCTTGGACAAGATTTTTCTGCGAAATAAATAAAATTGGATAAAAATTTCTCCTATGTTGTTTTTTTTTTTTCCAACTATTTCTTTTTTTTTTTTTATAAAGGCTATTACTTTTCTTTTATTTTTACAAATAGTTGTTGGCAGCATGTTTATCTTGAACTAAGTTTTTTTTTTAAAAGGATACTGAATAAACCTTGAATATAACTTTTTAAAATAAAATAAAGTAAAGCAAGAAAGAAAATAAGCTCATCATGATAAATAGTTTTAAATAAATAGAAATACATATTCATTTTAGTAATTACACATTTAAAAGTAGTTTTAGTCAAAACTATTCTAAACATAAATTGGTTTTTATAAATTTTAAGAAGATACGTCTAAAGTTATAAATCTATTTACATTCAATTCACTTTTAATATAAGGATTCGTTTGTATTAGTTTATTTTTTAATTTATATGAAACAATTTATGAAAATAAATAAGTATGTATTATTATAAGTTTCTTAAGGTAATTTAAAATAAAACAGCTTATAAAATACAATTTTTATTAGTAAAATTTATGAATCAATATAAAAATTTATTTATTTATATAAGCTATTTTTATAAGTTAAAAAATAAATCAAATGTAAACACACTTTAAATCAGTTATCTTAAAATTAATTTTATCAAACTCGTTTTTCTCCACTGTAGAACTAAATATTTAATATGAGACTTTGTAAGGAATATTGAAATATGGAGAGACTATATTTGCTCAAAAAATTAATCCAAAAATAATCATTTTTTAAGTTTAATTTTCATACACTATAAATTGGTTTTACAGCACATTACAACATCAATAAGGATAACTTCAAAACTTTTTTTTTTTGACAACGATAACTTCAAAAGATTAGAATAAAAGTCAAACATTTTAAATAACATATTAGGATTGCTTAATTGTGTATTTTTTAGTCAAAAAGAAGAAGAATTAAAACATTTTATTAATTAACCCACAAATCCATAAGCTGCAAAACTGCTACAAGCAATTGGGATTTAATTTTGAGTTGGAATGGTTTGTAACTTCTTCTTGTGATGAAAAGGCAAACTAGCGTTAGTAAAAAAGAAAAAGGCAAACCAGCCATGGAAGAAATGTATATTTATATTAGGTGTAAAAAAAACATTCTGTTGTTAAAAAACTGTGAAATCAATGGTTGGTAACTTTTTTTTAATAAAAAACATGTATTCATTTGTTAAACTTGATAATATACAATAGATATAAATACAAATTTAACATTACTAAAAAAGTATAAATGAATCTAAAAAAAAACTGACGAGATCTAAGTTAATAGTATAAAACAAAAGCATGTATATATAATTATATATAATCCGGCAAATTCAAAGTAACTAGGATATAATGCTTATAAATCTGTAAGTCTAGAACATTGACATCTACTCATTGACTGAATCCGTAATTGATCAGAGTTGATTTGAACTAAACAACACCAGATGGAAAATTAAACAATGCCGCATTGGGCGCATTGCGACGACACAACTTGATATGTGTGAAAACTACTCATTTAAATTGAAAGATGAAAAATAGATGCATAATTTATGATAATGAAATATGCCAATTGTTAACAAGTACTATAATTTAGTAAAACTTCTTTGGTGTAGCGGTAAAAAGATAGACTTGAATATGAAAGGTTCTAAATTCGAGCTTCATGCCCTTAGAGATAGACAAATGTAAATATCTATATAAATACTCTTTAAACCTTGAACCTCGGTACAAAAGCCTCAAACCTTGGTAAAACCTAGTGATCCACATCTTCATCAACTCCTCGACTAAAGTAAAGCACCCGGTCACACAAGAGTTACACCGTGCCAAATCAAATTATCTTTTCTTGGTAATTTGTACCGTAACATTTTCCAAGCAAATAGAAACACCTTCAATAACACTAATAACACTGTTATATTTCAAATAATATCATTATATTTTGTCGTCATAACATGTACAAGGTGAGTGAACATATCATAAGCACCTCAAACTGAGTAACCATCATTAGGATGTCATGTCCATCGATCTGGAACATCAACTTGTAATAACACATTTTCCAACACATCACCACACTTCATAACCAAATTTTCATCCCACGCGAACAAAAGTCTCCTCCACCGCGCCCACCTCCATATTCAACCCATCTCAACCTACACATATTTACTACCGACATATTCTTATCTATAGATAACTCAAATAGTCTATTAAATTTAATGCTCAAAGGAACATCGTCTAACCCAGGGATGAATCTAGGATTTATTTTTGGTGTGGCCAAATTTCATTCGCATCAAAAGCTAAAGCATGAAACATATTTGTTTGTCTCAAATTTTGGTCATTTTAGAGTTTCACACATAGATTAAGAAATAATAAATATTGAAATGCTAAGTTATTTTTACTCTTAATTTTTACTAAAAGGAGCAAAATTCCTTTAATTGATGTTTTCAATTTTTGTAAAGGAACAACCGATTAAACTTCATTAATTTTACTTTGATTTTTTAAAAGAACCAAAGTTTTGCGACAAAAGTAAAAAGTTTAAAGAACCGAAGATTAGAGACGGAAGAAATAGTAAAAGTTTAGTATTCTCTTCATCATACTTAGTATTGAATTTATTCAAGTGCAAATCTACAACACTAAATAATTGTATTTCTCTTTTATTTATCATTTTTTGACATGATATGATTTTTTTAAAATGCAACAGTTCAAGATAAAAATAATGAAAATCAAGACTAGGAAATCAAATTTTTTGAATTTATTTTTTCTCGATGAACTTTTTTATAAACATGCATGCGGAAAAATCAATCAAAAGTACACGTTGTTTTAACGGTAGAAACAAAAATTGAATTCATGATAATTTTGTAAGGACTAATAATTTAATAAAAATTAAATAAAGATTAGATTTAAAATATCACGCACTTAGTCATTTTGTAGACCCCTAAAAAATTATTACACGTTGTTTTAAATATATGTTTTCAGTCAAACAATATTAATATCGTCTATTGAGTTACACTTTATATGTTGAAAAACAATTTTTCTTTGTCTCATATTAAATAATTTATTTTCACATAGTTTAAATATCGATGATTTACTTAAAAATCATTAAAGCAGTAATGATTAGAGGATATAATTGTAAAATATTACACTAAAAGTTGATTTAGTCAAATAATTTAGAACAATTTTTTGTTTTATTTAAGTCATTTATTTTTAAATAGAGGAAATATTATGTATTTATAATGGCAAAAATAATAACAAAATAATGTTCTCTAGGATATAGCTTCACAATAATTAACTACTATTAGGAAATTCTGCCATTTTCACTGTTGATCAGAGTTTGCCTATGTCTTCATATGAACCTTTCAATCACTGTCTATTTCACATAGAAACTCAACTACACTAGTTAAAGCACCTTCCATTGAGTGAATCTCTCAACTACTATTACTAAACTAACTAGAGAGGAAAAAAAATGGATCAAAATAATAGGAAAGGGACATTATAGTAGTAAAATCTAAAACTAAACCATATAATATAAATTTTTTAATAAAAAAAATAAAAAAATAAAATGGTGATCAATCAAATCAAACATGCCTTTTTGCTCCCAACTGGTTTGTCTCCCAACCAAACCAACCAGAGCCCATGTGGGCTATCTCTGCTGCACCACATCTGATTCTTTCTCTTTTTGTCTTCTTATATAAAAGTCTTTTTGACTTTTTGCTTTATCAACATTATTCTTATTTTAAATTCTCTATTGTCTCATTCTGCATTTAGCACTTATTCTTGTGTCCCTTATTGTTATTCACTGCCTATATTACTACTGCCCCCCACTATAGTATATTGTGTGGGGTTACCCTTCAGATGACTTGTCATTCTAAGCCAACAGAGCAACCATTGGCACCCAATGTAATGTCCTTATCTCTTGTACAAACCCAAATATGTGAAAAATAAATTGATTTGATTTGATTCTTATATGTTTTGGTCATATTACTCTCCTACTATTAAGTCATATATTTAGCCATTTGGTATGGTCCTAAAATTGTGTCACCATTTTGGAAGGAAATGGGCCACCTCCATTTTGTATCTTGCTATAATATTTGATTGTTGACCACGTATAATGTAAACATAGAAATGTGTTTAGTGTGTATTTTGTTTCAACTTGTGACCTAAAATTGTTTTCAAATTAAGCATATAAATATATCCTTAAAAACTATGGCGCAAGATTTGTGAAAATGTTGTGCAATGGATAATAGGCAAAACTAATTACATTAGCTAAAGCATTGTGATCTATAAAATCAAGCATTAACTTGCCATATTCAACAATTCTCGTGAGTTATATGGTGTGTATGGTGAGTTCTTTGCACATGATTGTGTGACTTCTTTGTAATCCATTATAAAAGATGGGTAAAAAATTTTCACTACAATACTGGATCGAACTTCATTAATAAAATTCTTACTTATCAGAAATATATGGTGCTCAACATTTGATTTAATTTTTCTATATCTTAAAAAAAAATTGTTTCCCTTATTCATGTGCACATTGTCACTTCCAATCTTGTCTCGTAAGAATAGTTGTTTCAGTTCTAAAAACAAAACATTATTGGTTATAGTAACCCAAACGTGTGAAAAATAAATTATTCTTATATTTTTTTGGTCATATTATTAGTCCTACTATAAGTCATATATTTAGCCACTTGGTATGGTCATTTTTGGAAGGAAATGGACCATTTCCATTTTGGTTTCAACTTTTTTGAGAGAGCTAAATGTGATTCCAAATGAGCAAATAAGCTTTTTAGTCTATATTTTTACAAAAACTTTTTATTCTTTGAAATTGTAAAAATAGTCAATTTAATATTTAAACTTATTAAATAATAAATTTAGTCATTCCATCGAATTATGTCTTTAATAAACATTTATCAAAACTATTTAGTTAATCAAAGACATAAATATTGACTTAAATAATCTTTTGTTTGCATCAAAACAATGATAAAACCTTTCATGTATGTTTGGAAGAAAAAAAATCGATCATATTGAAAGTCTCACTTTCATTTGAAAAATACAACTATTTGTGTTGCTTGTTAAGGTAAAAGTTATAACATGGTGTGGTCTATGGTGGTTAAACATTAAAAAGAAATATTTCTATTTTGATTTGAATATGTGGTGGCCGATTTAACCCCTTAATTTGTTTGAGGTTTAGATATGACATTTGTGTACGTAAAATGAAGTATTTTGCTTTTTATGTTTTCGATTTTGACTCTGTATTTCTTCTTTTGTTAAGCACACTTGACTTTATGCTTAACTTATTTTTATACATATTTGTTTGACTTCTTTTTTAAAAAACTCTTTACTTCTAATCCACCGTGAGTTTGATCATTCTTACCGTAGCTTGATCCAAACAAACTATTAACATTGTGGTGCAAAACTAGAGAAAAGGGCTAGACTAATTGATATATGTTTCCAATTTTAGAGACTAAATTGTTATTTCACAAATTTAAAGAATTGAATCCTCCGACATTTACAATTGAAATTGATTTATTTTATTTTTTAAATTGAGAAAGATAGTTTTTATATAAATTAAAATGATATTGTAACTATTTTACAATTATCCATTGAACTATATAAGTTTTTAGTACTTTTTGCCACCGAGCTAGCACCTCGAGTGTATTTGGAATTAGTTTTAACTTCAGACTTGATTTCGTCTTAAAGCTATGATTTGCAACTATTAACTCCTCACAAAAATTTGTCAAAAAAAAAAAAAAACTCGTCACAAAATTTGTACACTAAAATTTATTGTTCCACTCATTTCTATGCGAATATATCCAAACATCAACAACTTCACACTCAACTAAACTTATTTTTTATCAACAAAGTGTATGTTGTAAGTTATAGTTTTCACATTTATGGTTACTTACTAGAAAACTATCTATTCTTAAAGGATCTTGGAATATATGATTCTCACATGTTTTTTTTTTTGACCAAAATAAAAAGGTATTCATTCATTCAAATCGGTAGAGTACATTAGATTCAAATACAAATTCAATACCGCTAAAAACGAAAAGGATGAATCTGCGAACAAGCTCACAGCATCCAAGTTAATAGCATAAAACGGCATACTCATGCCTACAAATAATGTGATAAAACTAAAGTAACCGGAATACCTATGCCTCCGGATCTGCATCGTTGACAAATTTAATCACTATCTGAATCAGTAGTTGACCGAAATTGATCTGCCGATTCAATCAAACGAACACCGCAACAAGACGGGACAACAAACAACACCGCACCAATACGGGATATCAATTAAACAACATCGCACTGAGACGACGAAATCACACACAAAAAGAAAAAACACAAAAGAAATGTTTATTCTATGAGAAAATCACTTATTTAGATTAAAAGCAAAAATAAAAAAGATGCATAGGGGTGATTTCGAGTCAAAAAAGACCCAAAACCACCCCCTTTCAGTGAAAAAAGATGAAAAAAAACTTAGAGAGAAGGGAGAGCTTATCTCTCTAAAAAAAATTAGGGCCGGCTTCTCACATGTTAAAAACTTTAAAGGACATACCTTTTTCCATCATGATAGAAAGTAGAGTAATATCAATAATCCTCCGATTCCCAATCTATCTCTTTCCCGTCCGTTCTTTCTCATACCCGTTCTTGATGGTAATATGGTAGAGAAACGTTTATGGAAGAAACAGAACCATTTTTCATTAGTTAGTTGTTTGTAACTTCCATCAAGTTACATATATATATATATATATATATATATATATATATATATATATATATATATATATATAGAAATTCATTTGCATCTCTTCATGAATTCTTACATCTTTCACATGAATATTCAGACCCTTTCACACGAATATTCACATCCTTTCATAAATACTTGCACCCTTTCATGTTAATAATTACATCTTTCTACATGAGTCACCATAAATTAATTATCATAATTAAATTATTCTTACATATGTTTGGTTTCAATTCTTGAGTAGTCAGAATTGATTCTGGATGTGTAGAATTGATTCTGACTTGTTTTGTTTCTCAAAAGTAGAATTGATTTTGCCTCCAGAACTGATTATACTTGAAGTTAGAAATCGTAGTTTCTGATTCTAGTATTGATTTTTACATTTAAATTTTTTGTTCAACTTACTTTTGCATGAATATATCCAAACATAAACCACTTTAACTTAAAATCAATTTTGACCAGAATCAATTTTACAGAATTAATTGTATCAAAAAATCTAATTATTCAAAAAATAATATTCAGTCTAAGTACAAACATAGGAGTACACTTTAGTATTCATACTAAATTCCACATGCAAGAGTAAGACCAATTAGTTGGTTACATATACTGCAACTCAGTAATTCCCATCCCTATCATACATAGCTGGATTTTTATGCTATTAATTTTGATTCCTCTCATTTTTTTTCTTCCTACATGTGCCCACTTACTGTCACACGCCTTAACTGAACCATACCCACCCTATCTCAATAAAAATGTTGTTTCTGTTTTTAGGACCAATAGCTATGCCAATTTTTAACTAGGTAACAAAGTGTTTGATGTCATGGCTATGTCTTTGTCATACCCTTGTTGTATTTCAAAGATTCTTGATAGCATTCAGAACAAGCAATTAGTGTGCAGTTTAGGAGCAAGTTCCAAAATATTCAACAAATAAGAGGTTTCCTCTATATGATGTATGTAACACATTAAAAAGTAGGTATTGTTGCTTTCATTATTACTTTTTTTGGTTAAAAATAGTTAATTTCAAAGCTCAAACTACATATAGTTAAAATCTCTATGCTTTTTACTATGTCATCATAGTCCAATTGATGATATCAATAAATGGGCCATGGGCTTTAAAGTAGACAACACAAGAAAAAAAACACCCAATAAGTCATCATGGATACCAAAATTTACATAACTTTAGTAATTAGTACCATAAATGTCAAACATTTAACTTTGACTTTGGCATACTTTATCATTATAAAAAAAAGAAAGTTACATATGTGATTAAAAACAAAAACCTCTTGATATTTCTATGAATTAAAATTATATTAATTATTGTACAAAATTATTATTTATTTACTAATATATCCGCAATTATATTACGTCTTTTTTCTGCAAACTCTCAACACAAATTCATTTTACTTCATCAAATGACAGATTCGTTGTATTTTGTTTATATCAAACTAATTAAATAGAAATAGCAAAACAAATTTAATATGATTTTTAAAATTTCTGTAATTCACTTCTTCAAAAAAAAAATTCTGTAATTCAGTCGACAAAATAAATACTATGTTTAGTGCAAAAAATTTAGTAAAAAGAAATATAGATATCATAAATGCACAATAACAGTGTGACATGTGACCATGGTAAATATCTTATGGGCAACAGATGTTGAATAGTAGTGATACTAATAGTAATGCCTAATAATGGGTAGAAAGCTTTTTTCATCTTAAAGTTGCATGTATGTAACAAAAAAAGACTCTTAAAGTTGCATGCTATATTAATGTGTTTAGTTTACTAATCACATGTCACATGCTATGGTTATTTATTTTGTTGTTTATTTATTGCTGCTTATGACATTACAAAAAATCTCAAACAAGTTACACAAAATCTTCCAAAGTAGAAAGAAGATAGAGATGAGAGATTGCAAAAGCATGCTATATTATTAAACCAAAAGTATGGCATTGAAAAACAAAGGACTATTTTTTGATAAACACACCTATGTATATAGCCAAACTAGTGTTTGCTTAATGAGAAAAAAGTTTCATAGATCCCCACATTTTCATGTTTCATGTTGTAATATAACTGCACTATAGTAGTAAAATCTCATATGGATTTGTTTCCAAGATGTTACAGTATCTTTTTAGATGCTTTCTCAGCGTGTGTTTCCCTTGAATTTCTCTCTTTTGTTTCTTTGTGTTTGTTACTTTTCCTACAAAGATAATTTTTTATTATTTGTTATCCCCACCCCCATTTTTTTTCTTTCGGTTGAAGCAAGAGGCTATAGTTTCAGTACCTTTTGGTTAAATTAAAGTGTTCAATATGCATTATTTTTCACCCAACAATTTAGTTTAAAGAAAACAGGGTTTAATAGTAGAGATTTACTTCTACCATCCTATTATTTTTTCGCGCGTCCTACGCCTTTCCCGTTTTATCCTTATGCTATTTAAGTATCGGACGTAGAATAATGAGAAATTTTTGAAAAATTTTGTCTGCTACTTAAGTAGTGGACATTATGAAAAACAATTATGATATGGTGTTTTTGGGGTGTATCCGCTACGTATACATAAGTAGCAGATAAAGATATTTTGGTAAGCGAGAAAATGGATAGGGTGGCAAAAGTATATTCCCTGAAGATATAAGCTATTCCTAATTAACAAAATTAAACTTAGAATGATCCCATTTTTATGGGTAAAAGCATTAATTTGATACACTTAGGCCCGCTAGCATAATTTCAAGTCTAGTTCTCATTATTAAAACTCCAACAGTATTGAATTGATAATAAATTTTGCAAAATTACAGTGTGCCACCATAATTTTTGATAAAACTATACTTTGAAGTTTATACAAAATTGAAGCACGACTATGATTTCTTTAAACTCAATGTTGTATACACATATTCACTAAATAAATGAAGTAGCATGTGATTTTTTTATTTTTCTTAAAGTAGCATTTAATTAAATTACAGAACTAGTATTAAGCTAGATTTCCAATAGTCTTAATTGCACTTATCACCATCTCACCTCTCATTCAGGTGCTAGCTACTATACTGCCAAAAGGGAAGAAAACACATACTACCAAAAATCCAAATCCTAACATAAAAATCTACGCCAGAAGATTAATTAAACTACTAAAATTATTCTCAATTTTTTGTTTTCTATCATTCAGACATTGTAATATCCGGAAAACCTTAGATATTAGATATGTTTCCCAAATGCTTACATATAATAACAAAATAAAAAAGAACATAACCACCAATTGTTATATTTTTTTTAGTAACCACCACTAAATGTTTATATAATATGCTTATAAAATAAAATGTTATATGATATGTTATCAATCACAAGAAAAACTCTTGAGTTTTGCACCATTTGTTGTTCCTAGTCGATGCTCACAAAATAACTCCTTTTGTTTTCTCCGCCCCCTTTTTCTATATCTTTACCCCCTCCTTATTCTGTTATACTCTCTACTTAACCACTCACAAAATATATAGCATCTAATATCACTACTACACTGTTCATTATTTTCACAAAAAAAATATATATATATACTTTGCATAATAATATCTCAAAGACACAAATGGGATCCCTTCCTTCACCACCACCATCACCTTCTCCTGAAAATCATCTTTCAAATTATGTTATGGCTACAATTTTTTGTCCTAGAGAACCAACCCCAAATGTTATTACTCTCCCTAATTCAATTTACCTTTATTATCCATCCAACAACACATGGACTTATGTTGGAATAATTCCTGGCCTAATTGATGACCAAGTATTAAAGGGGTTCTCTATGGTTTCATTAGGAGACTTTATTTACATAATTGGTGGCCAAGTTTGTTACAAAGAAAAAGTTCATGTTAATGATGACTCAGCTGAATTTCTCGATGAGGGTATTAAGGTTGTACCAAATGTACTTCGTTACAATATAAGAACCAATCAATGGTTCAATTGTGCACCTCTAGGTGTAGCAAGATATGATTTTGCTTGTACTGTTTGTGACAACAAAATCTATGTGGCAGGTGGGAAGTCCAAGCTGGCAAGTGCTAGAGGGATCTCATCAGCTGAGTTGTATGATCCTGATCTTGACACATGGAGTCCTTTGCCAAATTTGCATATTTTAAGATATAAATGCATAGGTGTGATGTGGAAAGGTAAAGTTTATATTGTTGGAGGGTTTGCAGAAAGAGAAGACTCTGATATGACAATGCCTAGTATTGTGGAACGGAGTTCAGCTGAAGTTCTTGACACACAAGCAAGAAAGTGGGACCTTATTACAGGTATGTGGCAGCTCGATGTGCCTCCTAATCAAATTGTGGCGGTGAATGACACTCTTTTTAGCTCAGGGGATTGTTTGAATGCTTGGAAAGGACATGTCGAAGCTTATGATGGGCAATTTTGGAATGAAGTTGATGGATCACACAAGAGAAGTCTTTCTACATTGGAGTATAACTACGAAAATTGGCCTCTTAATCAAAGACTCTACTTGACTATGGCGCCGATTGGAAATAAATTGTTTTTCTTAGCGGGTTATAGGGTAGGTGATGGAGAACCGGCAAGAACAACGTCTGTTGTTCATGTATTTGATACATCGGCTACCACAAATGCTTGGAGAAGTTTTGAACCAATGGAATTGGAGGGTGAAAGAGAGCTTTGTAGTCATTGTTGTGTTGTGCAACTCTCATCACCTTAATTGAAAGTACCAAAAGAAAGGAAGGGGATACAATGATGAATGATGTATGCTATGCTTAATTATAGATTATATGTTATGGAATGATATTTACACATTTTCTTAACACACATTTTTTCATTTCACTAAATAAGTGAAGTAGCTAGATTTCAAAATAAGTGCTTAAATTTCAAATTTGTTAAGCTAGATTTACCCAAGAGTCTTAATTCCACTCATCACTATGTTACCTCTCATTCAAGAGATACTACCAAGAGGAATGAAAACACATTCTACCAAAATTCCAAATCCTAACATAGAAATGTTCACGGGAAGATTAATTGATCTAATAAAATTATGCTCAAATTTTTGTTTTTTACCTACACATACATTGTAAAAAATCCAGAAAACATTGGTTATGTATCCCAAATACAAAATATTAATGCAATATCAAAATGAACATAACCAATAATTTTTAGTAACTACCACTAAATGTTACCTTGTGATAGGCTTATAAAAATACTAAAATGGTGTATATGATGATACTAGTAGTAGTAAATCACAAGAAAAAACCTTTGATTTCAGCGCCATTTATTTTTCCTAGTCGATGCTGACAAACCAATTTTTTATCTTCTTTTTCTCCTCCACGATTTTCCTATATATCCAAGGTATAACGGTTTAGTAAAAATATATGTTCGAACCAATAAAATTTATATAGGTTTGGTTTGATTCAGTTAAGTATTTTTTAGAAGTGGAATTGAACCAATTTTGGTTTAGTTAAATGAATCATCCCCTACTTTGTTTCAAACAACTTCGCAACTATAGGTTTATGTACAATAGTCACAATTTTAAACCACAATCACAACAAGGGGTGTTCTCGGCGCGGGTTGGTTCGGTTTTGAGCATAAAAGTCATTTTAACCGTGAGATAAAATGACATGCGGTTCGGTTTGATTCGGTTGGTTTTTAAAAAGTCATCCAAACCAAACCAAACTAATGCGGTTAGGTTTGGTTCGGTTTCTTCGGTTTATCACGATAGAAAAAATATGACAATATTATCAACATGTTACAATTTAAACATCGAAAATTTTAATTTATTTTATTGTTTACATGATATAATATGCATATATATAAATTGCACACATAAGAACTTATTTTTAATATTAATAGTATAGTTTTGAATCGTGTGAAATTATATATTTTGACAATTTACTATTTTGTGGACTTAATTTGAATTTGGCTTGCTAAGTTTGACTAGATAATAAGTTGATTGCTAATAGTTCATATAGTTAAATTAACTTTTGCGGTTTGGTTTGGTTTGGTTCGGTTTTCTAAAATGAAAACCGCAAACCAAACCAAACCATGCGGTTTAGAAAAAAATGATCCGTAAGGTTTAAACTAAATGCGATTTTTTCAGTTTTCAGTTTGAATTGGTTCGGTTTGTGGTTTTACTTTTGGATTGGTTCGGATACGATCACCCCAACAAGGTCAAATTTTAAATATAAACTAAAATTAAAATACATCCGCAATAAATTTTAAATATAAAATAAAATGATAATTCTCCATCCTGAAATTAAATTGGTCTCAAATTAAATAATCCAAATTAAACTTCCTATTGGATCCGCTCCTAAACTAAAATAATATTTAGTTTGTCTATTATGTGCAAATTTACACATATTAAGAAATTCAAAATAGTAAGTTTGTATTAGAATTGGTGCATTTTATATTAAATGTATAATTTTTTTAAAAATAATTGTAATTTTTCAATAAAAAAATACTACTTTTGATTGCTTTAATATGTACAATACAATATTTGACAAACTAATTACTACTATTAATATTAGTAAGAGGTTTGGCTCAATTAATTGATGTTTAAAATTAAAAACCAAAAATCAAATTAATTTAATTTTCTTCGGTTCTTTTGATCCAAACCAGACAATATTGATCTTTGGTTTTGTTTGTGCATCTCTACCTATATATATTTGGAACATTTCCCACTTCTCTCACTCACACAAAAAAAAAAAAATCCAATGGGGTCCCTTCCTTCACCACCACCATTACCTTCTCCTGAAAATCATCTTTCTAATTATGCCATGGTTACAATTTTTTGCCTCAAGGAACCAACCCCAAATGTTATTACTCTCCCTAATTCAATTTATTATTATTATTATCCATCCATTAACACATGGACTTATGCTGGGACAATTCCTGGCCTAATTGATGGCCAAGTATTAAAAGGTTTTTCCATGGTTTCATTAGGTGAATGTATTTATATAATTGGTGGCCAAATTTGTCACAAAGAAAAAGTCCATTTTAATCATGGCTCAACTGAATTTTTTGATCAGGGTATTAAAGTTGTACCAAATGTACTTCGTTACAATATAAGAACCAATCAATGGTTCAATTGTGCACCACTAAGTGTTGCAAGATATGATTTTGCTTGTACTGTTTGTGACAACAAAATCTATGTGGCAGGTGGCAAGTCCAAGGTGGCAAGTACCAGAGGGATCTCATCAGCTGAGTTGTATGATCCTGATCTAGGTGCGTGGACACCTTTGTCTGATTTGCATATTTTAAGGTATAAATGTTTAGGTGTGACGTGGAAAAGTAAAGTTTATATTGTTGGAGGGTTTGCGGAAAGAGAAGATTCTAACATGAAAATGTCTGGCATAATTGAGCGCAGCTCAGCTGAAGTTTTTGACATGCAAGCAAGAAATTGGGACCTTATTACAGGAATGTGGCAGCTCGATGTGCCCCCTTATCAAATTGTGGCGGTCCGGTGAATGACACTCTTTTTAGCTCGGGGGATTGTTTGAATGCATGGAAAGGACATGTTGAGGCTTATGATGAAAAAAATTGGAATGCAGTTGATGGATCACACAATAGAAGACTTTCTACGTTGAATTATAACTACGAGAATTGTCCTCTTAATCAAAGGCGACTCTACTTAACTATGGCCCCGATTGGAAATAAATTGTTTTTCTTGGCAGGTTATAGGGTAGGTGATGGGGAACTCGCAAGAACAATATCCGTTGTTCATGTGTTTGATACATCGGCCACCGAAGATCCTTGGAGGAGTTTTGAACCAATGGAATTGGAGGGTGAGAGAGAGCTTTGTAGTCATTGCTGTGTGGTGCAACTCTCATCACCACCTTAATTGGAATTACTAAAAGAAAGGAAGGGGATAAAAAAAAAAAAAAAAAATCTTGTATTTTAATTATAGACTATATGTTGCTTGGTGTGTTAGTTTTGGTGTTTGTTTGCATGTCTGAAATTTGTAATTTTTTTTCTTTCTTTCTTTGCACATCTTGTGCTTGTTGAGTGGCTTAATGAGATCTATATGTTATGGTATTTTGCAATGATATTTACACATTTGATTAACACACACCTTTACTATGTGAGGGAAGTTATAACATGTAGATTCCACTTATTTTAGTAAAGCTCACAAATTTTATTAAGCATAATAAAAAAAGCCATATAGAGAAGAGTGTTTTATTAGCTCTTTTGTATGCTAGCTGTAATCAATGTCAATGTATGACATTTTTGCTTAAGAATTTGTGGTTAAGTTGTTTAGACAATATCACCTGCTAATGGTTTATAAATCACTTCTAATAAATATGTACCAAAAAAAAAATCACTTCTAATAAATAATAATTATCTACTTGATTAATTGTTATAAGGTTATGTTAAACAATGTTCTTTAGACACTTATTAAGCGTGCCAGAAAAAGAAATTGAAGACAAAAATTAATGTTGAAAATATAATTTTTTTAAGTTTTTAAGATATTAAATGCATACGTCAAGATGGTCAAGAATATCCACTTTTGTTAGACCCGGTTGTTTTTCTAATTAAAAACAATAGCATTCTCATTTTTCTTTAAAAATATATAAGTAATTAATCTCAAATGATTAATAAATTTCAATAAAGATCAAAATGGTCAAGAATATCCAAGTATGAATACCGACTAAAATAATTTTTGACAATACTTTAAGAAGAATTTTAAGTTTAACATGACCCATACTTTAATTATGTTTCAACTAATTACATTACCATAATAACTCTATTAGTATTACCATCATGAGAAACATAGGATTAAGACCAATTTCTGATTTTTCTTCATCTGTCAACTTCACTAAAAGCATCCAATTTAACAAACAACAAAGCAATGATAGACAATTCTTTAGAGGATATATATACAAGCCCAGAATCTGGTCCGTGGGCCAATGGATGAGATGGATCAAATCAAAGACAAGCATAACAGGGCCCACCCACTCTCCAATGCTGGGTCAAATAAGAACTTAACAAGCCCATCTTAAGGCCCACTAAACAAATCAACCTCCAACATTAAACCGTAAAAATAGTAAAAAAGTCCAACCCCGTTCCGTTCAACCATTCCTTTAACTTTGGAAAGTGGGTCAAGTCAACTATTAAAAAGAAATTTTCACAGCCATGAAAAGAAGAGAAAGTAAGCTAACAAAAAGCTTCAATCATTCACGTGTGAGCCATGCCATGCCAATGGGCTCACTTTGCACGAGCCACCCACTTCTTCGGTTAGGGTTTCTTTTTTAGAAAAACAAAATTACTTTATAAAATGATCCGAGAAGAATTAATTTTGATAGAATTGATTATGGTCAAAATTGATTTTAAGATAAAGTGGTTTATGTTTTGATATATTCATGCAAAAGTGAGTTGAACAAAAAAAATTGAATGTAAAAATCAATTCTAGAATCAGAAGCTACAATTTCTAACTTCAAGTAGAATCAATTCTGGAGGCAGAATCAATTCTACTTTTGAGAAACCAAACAAGTCAGAATCAATTCTATATGTCCAGAATCAATTCTGACTATTACGGAATTGAAACCAAACATACACTTAACTGAGTTAATGAGATATTGTATTACCGTATATATGTAGGAAGTTAGAGTTCAAGTTCTGTTCATTCCATTTATCCATTTTACTGGTGAAATTTTTATTCATTAGACTACATGACAAAAAGTTATTCTATAACATTTTATCAATAATATTCATTAAAATATTTTTTTATAAGTGACACTTCATCACTTCTCATATATATTATTTTATATTTTTAAAAACTCGATATCAAATATAAGGACCGACTAATTCTGTAGGACTAATTTCTTTGTCCATTTGTCGAGTGCCCATTTAAAGCTAGATTTTTTTTATTTTGTAAGAGCAAACCCACCAAAATTGATAAGAGAGAGAATTGAACTTAAAATCTTAAGAGAAACACACTTCAAAATCTGAAGCCAACACCACTAGTTCAATCCAAACAGAGGCGAAGGGCTTCATAACAATGGGATAGCCAATGCTACCCCAAAAGAAAAAAAAAACACACTTGAATAATTAGTATAGTTTTATATATAGCTACCCATTAATATATTATTATAGTTTTATATATAGCTGTTGGATATTGCTTGAAAACTCAGAAACAGGAAAAAATAGGAAACAGGCAGTTAGTGGCGCAAGGGCTCTGGAAGGACGCGCGCCGCGCCCAGAGGAGCCTCGTTTGGCCTATGGGCTCTGCCTGTGGCGCAGCTGCGCGGGTAGGCGCGCGCGCGCGTCCACGAGCCTATATAAGGCTGTTTGCGTTTTCTGAGTGAAAGAAGGGGATTTTAGGGTTTCTGGAGCCGACACAAAGACTAGGGTTAATAGAAAAAGTTCTTGGGAAGACTCTAGGGTTGGGGAAACATACTATCACCTTGGGAAACACTTTGTGATTGAATCTCTTGGTCACGGGGAGAGATTCGGGACTAGGGTAGAATTAGGAAAACACTAATTCTTGTAACTCTTGTGGAGAATCTCATTGTAATCAAGGTTTCTATTGATAAGTGGAACGGAGAGGGTTGCCCTCCCCCCAGATTAGGTTCATTAACATCGAACTGGGTCAACAAATATCATTGTGTCATTTACTTTTCGCCGTTTATTTGTTCGTGATTATATTGCTTGATTCTCACTGTTTTGGTTGCTTAATTTATTTGCTCCACACACTAAAGGTTATTGGTGTGGTTTTATTCGAATTCACAACAATTGGCGCCCACCGTGGGACAAAGGATCAAACGAATTGAGTATCATGGGTTCTAAGTGGGAGATTGAGAAATTCACCGGGAGTAACGACTTCGGTCTGTGGAAGGTGAAGATGAAGGCGATATTAATCCAACAGAAGTGTGTTGAGGCGCTAAAGGGTAAGACACTGATGCCGGCAAATCTCTCGGATGCGGAGAAAACTGAGATGGATGAGAAAGCACTTAGTGCTATTATTTTGTGCCTCGGTGATAAGGTTTTGAGAGAGGTTGCCATGGAGAAGACGGCTGTGGAGATGTGGACCAAACTTGAATCATTGTATATGACCAAGTCCCTGACACATAAACAGCTATTGAAGCAACAACTGTACTTCTTTCGTATGGTTGAGAACAAATCTGTGGTGGAGCAACTTACGGAGTTCAACAAGATTGTTGATGATTTGGCGAACGTTGATGTGAGTTTGGAAGACGAGGACAATGCCTTTCATTTGTTGTGTGCTTTTCCCAAGTCACTTGAGAATCTCAAGGATGCGTTACTATATGGTAAGGAAGACACTATCACCTTGGATGAAGTTTCATCGACTTTGAGAACCAAGGAACTGACTAAGCTGAGAGACTTGAGGGTTGATGATAGTGGAGAGGGATTGAATGTGGCGAGGGGTAGAAGCGAGAACTAAAGCAAAGGGAAAGGGAAGAAGAATTGGTCCAAGTCTAAGCCAAGTGGTGATGGTGGTGGCAAGTTCAAATGTTACCATTGTCATGAACCGAGTCACTTCAAGAAGGACTGTCCTCGGAGAGGGGGCGGTGGTAGTTCGTCGGCTCAGATTGCCGTTAGTGATGAAGCTCATGAGGAAGGCTATGAGACTGCGGGAGCACTCATAGTCACATGTTGGGAACCATAGATGATTGATCAGCCTGGAGAGGCGGTGGTAATAATACTCAACATAAGTCTGGAGAGGCGGTGGTAATAATACTCAACATCGGTCTGGAGAGACGGTGGAATAATACTCGACATCAGCCTGGAGAGGCGGTGCTAATAATACTCAGGTTACTATTGAAACAACAACGGTGTTATGAGAATGTGAAGATGCTAGTGGAAGTTGGGAATCGGTGGAGTCTTGTGTCATAGACTTTGATGCTCCTATCACATGTGTTCAAGGAATTGATACTTTTGAATCCTAGAGCTAGTTGAAGGTGGAGTCGTTCATCTTGGAGACGGGAAAGCTTGTAAGGTTCAAGGTATGGTGAGATTCTTTATGATGTGAGGCATATTCCTAACCTTAATGTGGTCATACATTTTGTTACTAGTGGAAATTCTCATGATGTGGTCTAGTTGTGAAGCTTCGGGTGGAATTTGTTAGTGACATGTGTTTTAGTTGAACTAGTGAAACAAGTTTAACTAGGTGGTAGAACTAAACGGAAAGTGTTGGAAACTAACAATGGCTTGAAGTGTGTTTCGGAGTAGTTGAAAAGTTTTGCGTTACAAGGTGGAAGACATTGTGGATATACCAGTTTGAATCTTTGGTGGAGGAATCTCGGTTTGAGGTGGAGTTTGTTACTAGTTGTACTAGAGGAAGACAAACAATCAACAATAACTCTTGGTAATGTTGCACCAAAGTGGTATGGCTATGGAGACCTTGTGGTTTGTGTTTTTCAATTGTGTCTGAAGAAGTGCAAAACTTGAAAGATCTTTAGGGAGACAATTGGAAGTTGGTGACAATCAGACTTGGGAACTTGTAGGGCTATTGAAGGTAGTTGGATACAAGGAAAGTCAGATGTTGCGGCTTGTGGAACTTAGCTAAAATTCCAAGGCTAAGTTGAGAGGCAAGCAATTCTTCTGGAGGACGGACATGAACAATCCGGGGACTGAAAAGTGTGTGGTGAAGCTTATAGGATTGTCCTAAAATTCCAAGGGCAATTGGAGGCAAGCATTTCTTTGAGAGTATGAAGCGGTTCACTTCGGGGTTCGAAGAAGGTGTGGTGTAATCAGGGTGGTTGATAGGAAGTTGGCATCACCATCGTTTTGAAGGCAAGGTGGAGATTGTTGGATATTGCCTTGAAAACTCAGAAACAGGAAAAAAAAGGAAACAGGCTGTTGGTGGCGCATGGGCGCAGGAAGGACGTGCGCCGCGCCCAGAGGAGCCTCGTTTAGCCTCTGGGCTCTGCCTGTGGCGCAGCTGCGCGGGTAGGCGCGCGCGCGCGTCCACGAGCCTATATAAGGCTGTTTGCGTTTTCTGAGTGAAGGAAAGGGATTTTAGGGTTTCTGGAGCCGACACAAAGACTAGGGTTAATAGAAAAAGTTATTGGGAAGACTCTAGGGTTGGGGAAACATACTATCACCTTGGGAAACACTTTGTGATTGAATCTCTTGGTCACGAGGAGAGATTCGAAACTAGGGTAGAATTAGGAAAACACTAATTCTTGTAACTCTTGTGAAGAATCTCATTGTAATCAAGGTTTCTAATGATAAGTGTAACGGAGAGGGTTGCCCTCCCCCCAGATTAGGTTCATTAACACCGAACTGGGTCAACAAATATTCTTGTGTTCTTTACCGCTTTTGCTGTTTATTCTTGTTCGTGATTATATTGCTATTCTCACTTGTTTGGTTGCTTAATTTATTTGCTCCACACACTAAAGGTTATTAGTGTAAGTTAGTCGAATTCACAACAATAACTACCCATTAATATATTATTTGGCTACTCCAAACAAGTTTGTTGTTCAAAGAGAATGATATTACAAATATATTGATATATAATCTATTTAGTTTAGTGTCAATTATGGATAAATATGACTTCTTAAATCTCTAGAGCTCAATTTTTACAAATAACTATTGTTAGCTTTATTTTCTTTGGTGGCATTTCATTAACTATAAGTAAAAATTATTGTGAATTTATTTTACTTATTGATTAAATTTAATATGTTAGTTTTTTAAAATATATTTTATTTTTTTATTTATATTTGGCCTCCTCATAAAAATTGTGCTAGCTTTGCCACTGAATCCAAATGAATAATTTTATTTTTTTTATATTTTAAAATATTGACTACTCAAATTTCAATAAATTTTACTATGTTTAGTTTTTTTTTTTAAACTAATACTCTAGAATGCTAATTAGCATTTTCCTAAAACAAGTAATACTTACCAACATGAAAATCCCACTTTTAAAACTTTATTATTCCATATTTTTTAATTCTTTTATCTTTAAAGTAAATTTAGTGTCGATATTTCATTTGGTGATAAATCACGGGAGAGAAACCACTCCTTTTACCAACAAATTTGAAAATGAATTTTTGATTTCCAAATGCCCGCTCGAGCACAACTATAAGTGAAAATTTACTCGATTAATATTAAAAAGATTTAATTGAGTGTATTAATTGAGTGAGAAGAATTTATCTTATTACTCACAAATTTTAGACAAAAATTAATACTCTCTCCGTTCCAAAATAAATGACCTAATTTTGACTTTAGATATTATTCACGTGAAATGTTTTGACCATATTTTTTTACTAATGCGTACATGTAAATATTAGCATATGAGATGTTGTTTGATTCGTCTCGACGAGTATTTTCAAAATATACAACTTTTATAATAGATAATTAAAAATATTAACGATTTTTTTTTTGGAGAACTAAGAGCATAATGACATTAAAAAGCCTATAAAGCATCCCAACTAGATTGGCATCCCTTATAAACTCTAATCATATGTCAAGTACTCATAATAATATATTAAAAAAGAGAAAAAAATATATTAAAAAAAAATATTAACGATTAAAATTATACATTTAGAAACAGGGACGGAGGCAGGTATAAGACTATGTAGGCACATGCCTGCACAGATATTTTGGCAATTTTTTTTCTAGTATATGTTCTTATAAATATGTGCTCAAATTTTGACCAAAACATATACAAAGTTGCTAGGATAATAGGCATTGATAGAGTGTGGGGGCACATTCATCATACACAACAAACTAATTACATCCCATCGCATATTATATTAAAATAAGAAAAATTCTAACTAATGTTCTTAGAATACTACTTAAAGAAATTAAAACTTAAAAATTATGAAATTTGTGTAATTCATACTTTTTAAATATAAACACTATTATTTTCAATGTAAAATATTTTTTTTATCTTCTTAACTAGTGTCTTGAGAAAACTAGTTAACATGTCTTTTATAATAAATTAAAAGAATTTATGTTCTCATGAGGATAATTCAATTGGGTTAGAGTTATTATGCATAAGGAATATCCTTATGCATGGTGCATAAACAAATCTCCACCATCCAATGCTTTTTTGATCAATTAGATTTTTTGATCAATCAAATCCACTAAAACATGCATGGTGGAGATTTATTTATGCACCATACATAAGGATATTCCTTATGCATAATAACTCAACCCATTCAATTGACAGGGACAATACATTTAATATGTAGAGACTGAAGTTTGAACCATAATAGTTTCATTTATTTCTCTTATAAGGTAAAACTCTAGTCACTAAGCTACTTAAAAAAATATTAAAAGAATTTATTATTAAAACAAACAACAATTAATAAATTCACTCATTTGCAAAGTTGCAAAAAAAAGGAACCCACTCCCACACTAAATATTATCAAGGGTTAAATATATTTTTAGTCCTTACATTTTGCCTTATTGTCAAGAATAGTCCTTATATTTTTTTTATAGTTAAAAAAAACCCTAAAATTTTTTCCATAATCAAAATTGGTTCCCGCCGTTATTTTTTTTTAACAAAACGCTGATAAAACGCAATTAGTCAATAACAGGATAACATGTGTCTTTTACCATGACTTCAGTTTGGGTTGTTGTTGTGGTTTTGGTTGAGTTTGTGGTGATGAAGATGGGGGTTGTGTTGGAGGAAGAAAGGTAGAAATAACTAGCTACATACCCGTGCGTACGCACGGGACGCGCCGAAGGCGCGTTCTATTTCGTGGAGGACGTTGGGTCGTCAGAGGTGTGATACAAATTTTAAAAAAAATTGTAATAAAATGAATTAAACAAATAGGTATATATTATGTCAAAAAAAAAAGTTATATATTATAAGGACTAAAATTACAAGACATAATACTATTGATATAATTAAATATAATGATTGTCATTGGTAATACATAATAGGTTTGATAAAGATAAAAGTTTAAGAGTTATATTTTGTCTAGTGTGTATGCGTTAATTTAAAATTTTATCAGCTTTTCTTGTTTGAAATTTAATTAAAATTTTTTATCAACAATTGTGACATAAAAATTTAAAATATTGAACGTTAAAAACTTTTTTCTCATGTATAATAGTTAATTTAAATTTTTTATCAACATCAATGATGTGTTTCCCGTATGATTTAAACTTTTTATCAACAACTTTTTCAATGTATATAATAGTTAATTAAAAATTTTCATCATCACTAACTTGTTTCAGTTGCATAATAGTTAATTAAAGTTTTTATTAGCAACAACTTATTCCCCGTGTATATCGGTTAATTTAAGTTTTTCATCAGCAAGTACTTTGATCCCCGCATATAATAGTTAGTTTTTTTTTTTTTTTTTTATCACTAACAATTTGTTCTGCATGCATATAAAATAAATCTACCTTATTATGATAATATATTAGCTTACTTTATTATAATTAAAATTACATAATAGTCCACAAATATAGTTCAACTGCTAAAAATGTCAAAATTTAATCATTTTATCCCGTGTATAAAACTGAGTATAAAACATTGTCAAAAAAAATAAAAACATTATAATTTTAAAAAAATTATTCATGATAATTTGTTTTTTATTTGTCATATACTCTTATGTATATTAGTTATTTTAAATTTCTTATCAGCGACAATTTGTCCCGTGTATAAAAAATATTTGTACCCGAAGTAAATTTGGAGCGGAGGAGTTAGTCTAATTTTAGTGTTAGTTTGAGAATTTTTCAAGACATCAAGTCAAGTTGTGGTACAAAAATCTACACCGAAGAATCACACCACTTGTTATTATCATTTCTAAGTTATGTATCTGCAAAATAATAAATTATACCGTTAGTGTGTAATCTACAAAAATAAGTAAAAATATAAGTAGAAAATTAAATCTCGTCCATGTACATATCCACTTACGCTATATATTTGAAAAATATTTATTTTTAATATTTTAAGTCCAGATTTATAATTTAGTATATATGATATATTACAGTGCTAGCCAGGACTTCAGTTTGGGTTGTTGTTGTGGTTTTGGTTGAGTTTGTGGTGATGAAGATGGGGGTTGTGTTGGAGGAAGAAAGGTAGAAATAAAGATTTGGTGTGAAAAGGTGCACAATAAATCTGATGGAGAAAGACACATGTCATTATGTTATTAGCTAACTGTGCCACGTCAGCGTTCTGTTAAAAAAAATTAACGGCAGGGACCAATTTTGATTACGGAAAAAATTGTAGGGTTTTTTTAAATCATAAAAAAATGTTGGGACTATTCTTGACTATAAGCAAAATGTAGGGACTAAAAATATATTTAACCCTATTATCAATAATGAGAAAAAAAAAGAACCCACTCCTACACTAAATATTATCAATAATGAGTTGTAAAATCGCATGAGAAATCAATGGTTAAATGATCGTTTTGTTACTTATGAGAAAATTATTTAATATTTTTGTTCTGGACTAAACCTAAGGCCAAATCCGTTGAGCACACCTGTGAGCATTGGGTCGTCGAGTACAAGCCCAACGTCGCCTCTTCCGTCAGCATGTCTTCCTCACCGATAATTAAGTTGTAAAAAATATTTGTGATGTATAGTTATGCTCTCAAAAATAAAATGTAATATATTTGTGTGTGTGTGTGTGTATACCTATATAATCCTACAAAATTATATATGTCGTGTTCCCACCGATGAAAATTTCTGGCTCCGTTATTGTTGATAAACATAAATACGGTAAACTAGTAAACTAGATAATTTATTTTGGGACTTTTTGGAAGGGAGGGAGTAAAAAAACTTCTATGTCATATCCTAGTGAAAAATATACTACTACTACTACACTTTGTCTGATTTTGACCATGAACCTGATTTGGGCCGCACTCTCTGATGTGGTCCCTTCCATCTGTTTCTGAATTTTCTCACAGCACTCTACTCTACTAGTTGTTGATTACGTAAGGATCATCGCACGTGCCAGTTGTACCATGCACGCGTGAAGCATTCTCATCACTTCATACTTTCATAGTCTTCATGGTAGTAAACTTTTGGTACACAATGTTCAAATAGGACTATGAGTATTTATTTTTTATTAATATGATTATTGATTATTTTATCTTTAGATGATGTTTTTGAACAATTTCCCAACGTTGTTTTGTTTTTAAAAACACTAATTAAAGAGCTCAATATAATAAAATGTGCTTAAAATTTATGTAATTCATCTTTTTAAAGAATAAAAATATTATATTTTTTATAATACTCCATCCGTTTCAATTTATAAGTAAAAAAAATTCATTTTTCTTGTCTCAAATTATAATAAAAAAATATTAACTTTTCTCTTTTTCAAGAATTATTTTTACTTATTCTTATAAAATTAAATGCAAATAATCAATGAAAAATAGTTTTACATCTTTCTATGAATTTTATCACAAAGAAAAGTCAAAAAAACATACTTTAATATTTACTCATAATTTAATTTTTTTAATAAATGTGAAATAATTTTTTTTACTTATAATACAAGACAGAGGAAGTATAAATTTTACTTCTTTTAATTTTCTTACCCATTATCCAAAGTAGGGGTGGCAAAACGGGCATGCCCGCCCCGATTAGGCCCGCCCCATTTAAGCCCGCCAAAATACGGGGTGGGGCGGGGCGGGCCAACTTAGGTGTACGTGCTTAAAATTCAAGCCGGCCCGTTTATTGGCGGGGATGCCTGCCAATTTTTTTTTTTTTTTTTACGATTTGAATTACAACTCACAATTAAATGTTAAAAAAATATTAAACAGGTTAAATTATAATAACTTCACAATTCCTTACAATTCTTACCTCCTATTTTAAAACTAACAATAATACTATAATAGGGATAATTAAGAGAATATTGCAGCAGAGAATAGAGATAATTAAACTAAAAGAAATATTAATCAAGTTAATAAACAATTTCTTATAATTATGCTTAATTAAACTAACAAATCATCAACTAAGTTAATAAGTACCCCTTACAATATAAGATAAAACGCTAAATACTAAAAAGGGATGGAAAAACGGGCATGTCCGCCCCCGTTTAGGCCCGCCCCATTTAAGCTCGCTAAAAAATGGTATGGGGCGGGACGGGCCAACTTAAGTGTGCGGGCCGAAAATCTCAGCTCAGCTCGCCAAAAAATGCGAGCCAAATGGGTCGGCCCCGCGGGCTCGGCCTGTTTTGCCACCCCTACTCCAAAGCACTAATTATATAGTTTTTGACCTTGAAGCAACCTAAAGGGCCACATGTTGGGTTTGTGGGTCTTAAAAGGTCGACATATATGAGATTAAGGGATTCTTGTTGTCTATAAAAATTTTACTAGGGAGACCTAGAATTATAGTACTCTTTTAAAATAACAGTCAAATTTGTTATAAGAAATGAGAATATTAAGTTGTGTTTTAGGATAACATACTAAAAAAATTATCTAAAGAGGTAAGTTCGTCACAAAAATTGATTATAACCTGAATCTATAATTCTAACTTGAGTCTAAAAGTCTTTGTCCAAAAAAAAACTTGAGTCTAAAAGTGATTTCAACTCAATTATAATCACAATCAATTCATTTAATATTTTTTTTTTGAAAAATGGGGGCACTAGTTAAAGATACTTAAAATAGTAAACTTATCTTAAAATTTGTGCAGTCAATATTTGAAAAGTAAAAAAGTTGTTGTTTTCAATGCAAAAACTACTTTTTTGATATCCTTCACCATAGTTTAATATGGTTCATAAATGAGTTCTCAAAACCCCTCCCAATTACAGTTATGGGGATTGAACCGTAATCATTCCTACTAAGTTCAGCGTCAATCACCACTGAACTAACTAATAATTGATATTTAAAATCAAATTTTGTCATTGCATAACATAACTAAACATACACTAATTAGTGTTTTAAAAACCGGACCGGACATCGAATCGATAAGGGTACTATGTCACTGGTTCATTGTTCGAACCACTGGGTCACTGGTGAAACCGTATGACTAAATCGGATAAAGATTGAATAAACCGATCTCTATAACAAAATTAGATATGTATTAAATCGGGCTGAACCGGATGATTCAATCTCTGAAAGAAATAATGACATTTAAAAAGTGTAAAAAAGTTAATACTTCATTCGTTTAATTCAAATTTTAAACATAGTCATCACACATACAACAAAATAGTATAAATGCAAATAAATTTTGAATAAAATATAACTTCCGTATTTGTACGAATCGTATCCGATCTCATTCTCTGACTTTTTAATTTTAATTTCAATAATTTTTAAAAAAAAATGTTAAAATTTGCGTCGTTTCAGTTTTTTTCAAAAAAATTAAAATAATATGCATTGAACAGGCCGATTTACTCCGATTCCTACCAATTCAATTGTATATTTGATCCAACAACAGATCAAATTGATAACCCCTCTGATTCACGGTTCAACTGATTGAATCGTCGGTTCGATCCAATTTTTAAAACACTCATAGGAGACACTCAAGGAAATAGTGCCATATAAACGGTAAACATAAGCTACTAAACTACCCTTTCCATTTTCCAATGTCCAAATAACCAACAAAGTCACACTCTTATTTTGTTTTTCCTAAACAGAGTTTACTTCATTTTTCAACTGTAGTACTACAAATACAATTTTTTTATTTTAACACTTCCCTCGAAGATTAAAATAAATCAATTATTGAAAATAAAATAATCCAAAAAGGTAAAAGCAAAAGATGAAAATATTTTTCAACCCCTCTTTGTTTTTCCTTTTCTATCGTTTTCCTCAAAACAGAGGACAAGCAGGGTCCTATGCTATTATCCAAATTCCAAAGCTCCTCTTTTTTCACCTTTCACCCCAACCCACATGCTCCTCTCTCTCTCTCTCTCTCAACTCAACAAGCTTTAATAGTGTTATAGTGTTAAGCACTGAATTGCCACCTTGTTCTGTTTCTGCTCTGTTTTTGCTCTGTTTTTGTTGAAACAGAGTTACTCTGTTTTGTTAAGAAGAAGAAGAAGAAGAAGAAGGTGTTGTTTGAACAAATGGTAAGAAAAGGGTAAAACTGGAAAAGAAAAAAGAGTGAAGAAACAGTGATGGTAGAAAATGGTTGGAGTCCAATAGGGGCCCCACTAAATGTACAAAGAGATGAACAACAACAACAACATTGGAATAACAACATCAGCAAAAACTTTGATAGTTCTGTTAATGCTGTCTCTTTTGGTTTTGTTGCAACTGCAATTCTTATTTCAATGTTCTTACTTATGGCTATTTTTGAGAAGTTTGTTGCACCTTCTTCACAAGCTTTGTTTCCTAATCGTCGCCGGAACCGTCGTGATATTCAGTCTCCGATGACAAAACATGGTCACTCATCACCAAAAGTGAGTTAGCATTTTTAATTTGTTTAAAAAAAATAATCTTTTTTTTTTATTCTGTCTCTTGAGATTTTTTCATTTGTTGTGTGTTCCAATTTCATGGTAGTAATGTTAGTTTCCTAAAAAATCATGATTTTTTTTATTTATCTGACAAAAATGTTTTGTTGTTTCTAGCTAGGTTGCTTTTACACTTATCATTCCCATTAATTGCTTTTCTTTTTTTTTTTTTTTTTCTTGATTTTTTTTAAGGTCTTGAATGTGTACTTTTTCTGTTGCATTAGGTTTTTTTAAAAAAATGTTGCACTAAGAATTAAGTGTGTGCTATGTTTTTGTTCAATCCTTAAGTTTGTCAAACTTTCATATGTTTAAGCTATTTTTCATTTTGTTAAAGAAATGCACTAGTGATTTATTTGTTTTAGATCTTATTATTCATGATTTATCCACAATTTTCTCAATTGGTTGGTGAACAAGTTTAAAAGCCTTTGTCAATTGTCAAATCTGAATTTTGTCAAATATGACCAACTTTTTAAAAAATTTATGATTTTTTTGAACTTAAGAACTCAATAATAAATAGCCCCACCAAATTTTTCATTTCATTTCCCTTGCATTTACTTGTACTAAGTTGTAACGAGTGAACATGTTGTTATCTGATTTTTATGTATAGATATCACATGGTCCTCCATACAATTTTTCTGTTAAAGTTTGGTCCCTAAGACCCTAACCTTGAGTCTTTGTGTTGTACTTAATTATCCATCTATTGTGGAAGTTGAGTCCCACACATTGTCCTTGATGTTCATGTGCTTCCTTACATCACCATTCACCACCTCAAATCTCTAATGATCCGTACATGGACATTTTAATCTTATTTTATGCTCTTTTTTATCCTCTCTTCATGGCTTTATAATTGTTAATTTAGACTTAATTTTTAGTGTATTATTGTTTTGTATGATGAGTTAGTACCATGCAACAATTGTGATGTCTACATTGTTCAATTTCTTTGGAGGAACATATTAGGCCCACCCACTTATTCAACTTAGAAGACACTATTTGATTGGGACATTGTCTCTTGAGTTGTTTCTCTCAACTTTAACAAATTTAGTAATGATTCCTCTAGTATTAGCAATGTTGCAATGATATTTTGAATGCTAATCCCCACTAATCAAATTATATAGAATCTAATAATTTAGATGTTTGGCATTTTTATTACATTAATGGAATTGAGAATATGTGATTAGAGAACATGCTTTTGCATTTGGCTCTCACTTTTGGATTTTCTTTTTATTGTTTATGATAATGATAGATTACCATTCCCCACTGAGACAACTCATGTGAGGAAAATGTTTATTGTTAACAAAGTTTTGTGATGTAAAAATTAGTTTGTCATTGCAGTTATGAGATATAGTTGAACATGTCTATATATAAGTATGCCGCATTCTTACTTTATGAGTCAGTTTTGTAGAGTTGAGTTAAGCTTAATCTAAATTTTAAGATAGTATCAGTCGATTCAAGATTTATTGAGCTATCGCTATCGGGTCACTCTTGTCATGCTCCAAATTTTTAGACTTGTGTTTGAGACAAATGCGTTAAAAGTCCCACATTAGATGAAATATGATCTTACAAAGTTGGATTGGAGATTAATAACACCATAGGGTAAAAATATAGATCCAAAATATACATTTCATGTGGAGTATATATTTCCCTTTGTCATTATCTTGAGAAGGTAGTTATTTCAAGCTTATCTCAGCAGCTTCAAATTCAATACTCAAGTGCTATAAAAATGTACAACAAAGATTTTCAATGATTTTATGCATACTCAATTGTGAACAAACACTTTTTAAATACAAAGGCAACTATTATGCTTTTATTAGTACTTTATTTTTCTGTGGATCCATGTCTTATTTGTGTTTATATCAATGTGGACATATTTAATGTCCTTTGTAGTATATATTTATAATAGTACTATATATTTACATTAAAAGTCAAATATGAGATATGATGTTGGACAATGTTGGTACCTTGTCTAACATGTCCTAACTTAAAGAAAAGAGAATTGAAAATGTTTGGTTATATGAATGTGTTATTTATGTGATTTAATGTACAAGTGAGATCCAATAGGAAAAGATTCCATGTATTGTACCTTGTGAATCTTCCATTTTATAGACTTTAATTACTTTCATGTCCTTTCTGGTTTTGGTCTAAAATATTAAATATCTCATTCATTTCAACATTGCTAGATATAATATACCAGAATTTGATTAATCTATTTATGCAGAAGAGTGTATTTACCAGCTGGGTTTCAGTTTTAATGCCTGGAGAAGAGATTCCTACATTCATTGCTCACCCTGCGCCGGTTCCGTGTTGTCCCGAACGAATTTCATGGCCTTCTCATCAGCATACAACATTGCATAGTTCCACATCCATTGTCTTGCCTAATAATATCAATCATGTATGAATGAGAGAATTAAATGTGACAATGTTGTGTAATCTACATATTGAAATCAAGGAATTTGGTGAATATTAATTTATGTGTAACATTCATCAAATTTTATCAAGATGAGCTCTCTTTATAGCTTATATCATGAATGAATGTATATAGGATTTAGTTTAGGTGGTTCTCAATGGATGATCAAGTGATGTGATCTTTCTAGAATGTATGTGACTTTTTTCATCTACTATTTCTTCATCTTGTTTTCATTTTATAATTTCTTGAAAATAAAAAACAAGCTAAATGAATGCATTCTAACAAGACCCTTGAACTTTATTTTTAAATGGACTTTATGAAAAAAATAATAATTGGGCCTATCAAAATAGTGCCTTCTAAACTGAAGCTTTCTCATTCCACCCTTCACAACTCTTTTTCACCCCTCGATTTTCCAATTTTACCTTTGATTCAAAAGTTCGGAACGCGTTTTTTGAAGTTTTCCAAGTGCAAATTCGGCAAAAATTTCGGAAAACGCGTTCTGAACTTTTTTACAAGGGCAAAATCGAAATATTAGAAGGTGAAAAAAAAGGTGTGGGGTGGGATGAGAAAGCTTCCTAATAACTACTACAAGATCATAATCGTAGTACTTAGCAAGGACATATAGGGTGATGCTAGTTGAGATTTGGTGAAAAAAAAGGAGCTTGATGGTCAACCTAAGGATGCAAAAATTGAAAAAGGTGTCCTATGTTTTTCCCCTTTGTTCAGTCCTAAAATTGAAAAAGGTGTAGTGTACTATTACATATAGATGGATATTACCAAATGATGACAATATTAAAAAATATATGTGATTGAATGTAATTATTTTCTTGTTTGGTTCTTCGGCAGAAATGAGTAATTTCAATTTCATAAAGACATGCACCAAGCTCTATATATTTTCTAAAAATCTTATAGCATGCGGCTCAACATGTTTTAAAGAAGAATTTGATAGCGTCTTTAAATTTTTGGTTGATTATAACTCAATTCTATAAAACCATCTTATATAGTGAAGATTGCCCTAGTTTATAAATTTATTTTCAGGTGATCTCTTATCTATAAGAACGTGAAAGACCCGGTCTAAATTTTTAATATTTTAACTAATCAACCCTTTGATAATTTTTGTTGTGTCGTGTGTGTTAGTGTCTCGTAGAAATATGTGTCGGACACTAAGCACACCTTCGATAAATGTCAGCATTGTCTTTAGTAAACCAGGAGTAATCAAGTAGTACTTTGTTTGTGTGTTATACTTTGTTGAATTCTGTTTGACATAGTATATCTCTGTCTTGGGCTTATTTGCATGGATTCTGTTGCAAGGCTTCTGCATGCTTGAGGCCCATATGCCCCTCCTCTTCTTGAATCAAACCCCTTTGACCCCAAAAAACACTAAAAAAAAATCTGCTGAAAAAAAGAAACTGCGCTTAAATTAGGTATAGTACTTTTCAAATTAAACTAGAAATGATGTCTTACATGATTGTTTAAGGAAAATTCAATAAAAATAAATATAACAACATGAATTTAGTGTCTACTGTCATGTAATTTAGTACTTAGATCAATTAGGTGAAAAACAATTTCACAAAGAAGCTTTAAATCCCACTAATGTCTTTGGAATGAAATAAATAGGGTTAATAGGTCTTTACCCCCCTTCTAAGTGGGCGTGTTTTGCGTTATCCCCCTGCTAAAAATTTCTTGAAGATTGCCCCTTTGCAAAGTTTTTTTTTTTGGTTTCCCCCCTTTTTTATCTTGGATGCAAGAAATTTTAACTTTTTAAATCGGTTGAACAAAATAACCGATTTAAAAAACATAACTTTTTAAATCGGTTGAACAAAATAACCGATGTAAAAAGTGCACTCAAGGGGGGAAACAAAAAAAAACTTTGAGAGGGGGCAATCTTAAAAAAAAAATTAGCAAAGGGGTAACGCAAAACACGCTCACTTAACAGGGGGTAAAGACCTATAAACCCAAATAAATATAAATACATGTGTTTTGAACGAGGCGTATCTCAATATCTTATCACTTAACTTATTTACGTATTAGCAAAAAGAACAACAAATTAATTAGAGGCACAACACGACATATCAAGATTAGTTTCAATTTATATTTGGGTGGAAAACATTTTTTGCTGCTTTTTTTTTTGTCTTTTCAAATCATGTATTTGGAATTCACTTAATTAACTAATTAATTTTAAAAATCCAGCTAATTTTTAAAATTGAATAAAATTTTACATTTAACAAGTTTCAAATGGTCCTTAAAACTATAAACATTCCAAAACAGAGTTATGGGCAAATTTGATAAGCTGTTGGAAGTTAAAAAGCATTCCACAACCAAATTTATTTATACTACAATACAACATATGATAATAATAAAACAATTTATGTACAAAAACAAAGCTTATAATAAAACAATTGAATAAAACTTATAAATACGATTTTTTTGTCTTCATTGTCATAATCTCATATGAGTTGAATTGAATCTTTCACTGTCACAGTACCTTAGATAAATAATTTGGTACAGACTGAATCGTAAATGGCAGAGACGCAATCTTTCCTAACAAACCAAATTGGTGCAGTGGAAGAAATCCATTCGCAGAGAAGAAAAAGATATTAACACTGCAAATTTCAATTTTCATCACTATGCATTTACGTTTTCTTCTATCCAAATGGTTATGTTTGGAAATTGGGACACATCAGCCACACTCTCTCTACCTCATATATCTTGGTCATAAAAATTGACATTTTACTTCAACTATGATTAATAATCTTTTTGCTAGTACATTGTATATGTTGCCAAGTGTTTTTTAGATTCACAAATGATAGAATCATTGAAACTCAGCTTAATTCATATAGTTCTACTAAATATGTATTGAGTGTATGTTTAGATTTAGAGATGATAGAATTACGATAACTCAGGTGATTTTGACGGAAGCTACACTATTTGAATATGGGGAATGTTAACTTGTGCCCTTAAGGGCACATGTTAAGAACACTAATATGGAAAAAATTTATTACAACTTGTGTATTATTTAATTGTCTAAACATTAAATTCTCTATATCATTAAATGAACATTTCTATCTTTAGATAACTTATCATGTGCCCTTAGGACACATGTTAACATGACCCTTTGAATATTAATGTAATTTTGTAAAAGTTGTTGATCTAAACATGCACTAAATTAATTAGATATTGTTAACGATATACTAAGCGCATTGATTAAGAAATTCACAAAATGAAAGATTGTTTTACGAATGCAAGTTACATACATATAGTACTCCACTTGACAATAGTATTCACTTAATAATTCTTGCTTACTTGCTCATTTTGGTAGAGCAAATTTGGTCTTTTTTTTGTTGGTTTTCACTACCGATTGAATTTGATTCGGAGGTCAGCTCTGACATCAAGTGATTTCAGCCCTTTTTCGATTGCAGTTGTGGGGATCGAACCGTAGTCATTTCTACCAAGTTCATCGTCAATCATCATTGAACCAACTAACGATTTATAGTAAATTTGGTCTTGGTTGTCTATGATTTTCAAAATTCAATGCAACATTAATAATTTATAATTTATTAATACTATTAAGTACTTTATTTAAGTTAATTAATAATAATGCAGGGAAATAACAAATTATTTCATCAAAACAAATAAAATTTATTAGTCATATGAAAGACATATAAAAAGGGAAAGAGTGATAAATATATAATTTTCTATACAAACTTTTCTCTTTTAATTCCATAATTTAGAGGCTTTGTTAGCATTCTCCAACTTGATATCACTATTAATTAAATCAATTAACTAAAGAAAGTACATAAATTTATAATTCATAGTAGCAACTATGATTTGGAATCGATTAAGTTCTTCACCAAACTAGAGAAAGATGAAGCATTCCAATGACACAAGTGGATTTTCCAGTGACTCATCACCTGCTGTTGATGGCCATTTACTCTCCATTGTTGAATTCTCCATTTTCCGGCCACCATTCTCCGGCGCGGCGGTTCTCCCCTTCCCCGGCGACTGATTCGTTCTTCTTGCAGATAAGCTCCGACCCACGACAGATCTCGTTGAACCATTGTCGGTGCGAGTCGCCGGCGACCTAGATCGCCTGCCGGAATTTTCGCCGGAGTCTCGCCGGAGAGGCTGATTCTTCATTCCACCATTTCCCATTTGATCCCTCTTTTGAACAATTCTCAACGACCCACCATTCCTTTTCACCGGAGACTGCTCCGACCTTCTCGCCGGCGACTTCCCCGCCGTCCAATCTCGTTTTTCACCAGAAAAGGTCCGATTTTTGCGCATTTTAGCGGGAGATCCATTGACCCTTTTGAAAGATTCTTCATCCTCTTCTCTCCGATCAGTAGCAGTAATTGTAGAAACACTTTCACTCAAACTACAAACCTCAGAAACTTCAGAGATCTCATCAATTTTATAGTACGGTTTCTCAACCTTGTTATTCTCTCTATCAAATTTCTCAAAACATTTTGGCTTTTCAACTTCAAAATTGAATCTTTCATTTGGTTTCTTCTTCCATTTGGGTGTCTCCGACAACACTTCCTTAACTGTTTCTTCTTCAACAGAAGGAGGTGCTCTGTTTTCTAAGCCTTTCATGCTAGATCTTGATGGTTGAAAATCATTGTTTTTTGTTTCTGACAATGAAGATCTGTTACTACTAGCACAACAACCCATTTTGTTTTTTGTGTTGATGAAACTATGTCCTATGTTACAATACTATGTTGTTGTTTCTATTGAGAACAAAGATAAGATATGATATATATCATAGGTTGTGACAATTTGGTTGGTGTGTCATGGAAAAGGTAGCTATGTCTTAGAGACTAGTGTCTCTTGAAGTTGTGACTAGTTGAAGAAGAAGAAGAGGAAATGAGAGAAGAGAGATATAAAAAGCAAGAAATGGTAGTTAGAAAAAAGAGAGGGAGCTATGTGTAGTGTACATGTCAATGGAAGGTTAGCATTTATTTATTGTAAGATCTCTAATATTACAGTCACGCAAGTGCTAGTACACTTACAAGGACAAGTGGTAAACATTAAATACACTAATAAATAAATAATAACTAAATTTTAATTTTACAATATGCTCAAGTCTTGGCTTATAAAGGACAAGTGGTAAACATTAAATACACTAATAAATAAATAATAACTAAATTTTAATTTTACAATATGCTCAAGTCTTGGCTTATAAACTTTTTTTTTTTTTTTGTTAAATAGTATAATGATTATTTCACTTTTAAAATATGTATGAATAGCGTTTGAATCTTATTCTCCTGTATATATAATGTAATGTCTTATCAACTGAACTATTTTTTTATATATATAATGTAATGTCTTATCAACTGAACTAAGTTTACGGGACGGTTTATAACCTTAGAAAGTTACACATGGATAACTATTTAAGTTTTGAGTATTTTTAAACCATGGTTGTATTTGGAGAGTGGGAAATGTTCCCTTCTTACCATTTGAAAGAATTATGAATTTGAAATGTTATAAGTATTCTTTAACAAAAAAATTATTTGGAATGATAATTAGCTTCAATTATTTAATGGATTGAAGTTTTGTTAAAATCAATTTTTTCAACTGGCTTTTATTATTTTTAAATTTTGGATTTTTTTTTTTTAGTTTTTAATCCTCTAGTTTTTAGAAAAAAAGAGCTCTAGTAGTTTAAAATTTAACTGCGAGATAAGTATATTTTAGAACAACGCCATCTTAGATTTGGAAGATTAACGGTAAATGTTTTGATTTTCTCCATAAAATATAATTTTTTGGTTGTTAGATGTATAAATGTATATCATCCTTAATCCCATGGACTTTGAGTTTGAGCTAATTTTTAAGATAAAATTCAAGCTCGGATAATACTTATGATGCTTGTTTATAAACTACTAGAAAATATATAAATATTAGTCACGGAAAATTTATAGCTCAATTACAAAGATATTGATATCTAACAGTTAGAATTTTTAATATGGAAAAGGTTAAAGTGCACGATTGAGTTGAATGTTGTAATTTTAATTCTCCTCTGTTATGATTTGACTCCAATGACTTGTTTAGTCTAGCAAATTGTAGGGCCATAATTCATTCCTCTCTTTTTTACTCGTTAAATTCTTACAAACAAGCATTTCCCTAAAAGATAAATTCATTTGTAAATAAATTTGTCGTGCAAATTCGTGCACAATTTCAATCATGTCGTATAACAACTCTCTTTAAATATATAATTTCATATTTTTTTTTGCATTTAAAATAAGCAAATGACACATTCCTTTTCTCTCCTCCTCCTCCTCCTCCTCCTCTCTAACCCTAGCCGTTGCCCACTTTTTCTCTTCTTCTTGACTAGACACCATGCCCGTGCGAATGCACGGGTCACATAACAATTTATATATATATGTGTGTGTGTGTGTGTGTGTGTGTGTGTGTGTGTGTGTGTGTGTGTGACATACAGATAATACGGAAAACTTCTTTATAAACAACATTTTCAGTTTCATCCGTATCTTTTTTTATTTCATCAGTTATCAATATTTTCAAGTCTTTCCTTAAAGTTACTCTTGACATTACAACATATAGTTGACCATGAAAGTAAATAGACTGTGGAATATATACACCAACATGTTTAAGTGACTGACCCTGACTCTTGTTGATCGTCATAGCAAAGGAAACAACCACTGGAAACTATCTACGTTGAAACTTGAACGAGATTCTTTTATATAAAGGAGTCAATGATAATCTAGAAATAAAATCTTTTTCACCAATATTTGTTGTCGGATATCACTTTACCTCAACGATATATGATCATAATTTTGTAACTATCAACTGTGTATCATTACATAATCTCAAAGATTGTTCAATGTTTCTGAGCAACATTATCGGTACTTCAGCTTTTAATCTTAACTTATGATTCGGAACTCCATATGCAATGGTGGCGTTTAAGAATTTAGGTGTATGAATATCATTTAGTGTGTCAAAATTTGATTTAAATTGACACGAAGAATCATAACTCAAAAACAAATTTTTCTTCTCCATGAATTAAATCCAAAGTATAATCATTTATTACATCAATGATTGTATTTTTAGGAGCTAATATAGCATTAATTAGTTATTTTATAAAGAATTTTAAAAAGTTCCATATAAAAACTAATTGAATTTTATAAGCAATGAAACAATTTACAAAAAGAAAAATCGAGGATATAATAAAAAAATTGCAATGCCACAAAAAAAATTCAAAAGAAAAAAAAAGGAAATACAATATCGTTCCGTCACAACCAAATATTTAAAAGATGTAGTTCAGGTACATCAAACAACAATAATTGGATTAATAGAAGATTGAAAGTGCGATGAAAAATAAAATGTAGTTGATGCATTGAAAATCATAGTTATTAGGTAATATTACCAACGTATTTCAAATAAATTCATGTGGCTTAGTGGCTGAATATTAAAATTGTATAGAGGAAAATTTCAAAAATAAGAAAGAAAAAAAAGAAATACAATATTGTTCGTCACAACTAAAATATTTAAAAATATAGTTCAGGTAAATCAAACAACAATAATTGGATTAAAAAAAGATTGAAAGTGCGATGAAAAATAAAATGTACTTGATGCATTGAAAGTCATAGTTATTAGGTGGTGTTACCAAAATATTTCAAATAAATTCAAGTGGCTTAGTGGTTAAATAATAAAGCTATATAGAGAGGTCATGGGTTCAAATCCGGCTTAAACAATTTTTTATATTATTTAGTCTTCCTAATCAATTCCCTCCAAAATAGCAAATGTGATTAGGGTTTAGGTAGTGACATGTTATTCCCATTAGATATATATATATATATATATATATATATATATATATATATATATATATATATATATACTAGAGAGGGGTGATTTATAGTCAATATAGGCCTAAAATCACCCCTCCAAATCGTTTTCTTTCTATTTTAATTAAATAAGTGTGATTTTCACATATATTTAGTATTTCTTTCGTTTGTCTTTTTGATTTCATCCTTTGTTTTGATAGTATTGTTGTCCCGTCTTAGTGCGGAGTATTGTTGTCCCGTCCTGGTGCGGTGTTCATTTGTTTCAGGTTGAAAGATTAAGATTGATACAATGCAGATCGAATCAATGACTTTTGTGTCATCAACGCTATAGATCCGGAGGCATGGATATTCCGGAAACTTCAATATAGTCAAATATGTAGGCTTATGCAATGTGCCGTTTTATGCTATTAACACGGATGCTGTGAGTTTGTTCGCAGATTCATCTTTTTTATTTTTAGCGATTTTGAATTTGTATTGCATCGATATACTTTTATCAATTTGAATGAATGAATATCTTTTATGTAGTAAAAAAAAAAAAAACAAATAGTATTAGATGGAAAGACAATTACATGTGAGATTAATATCCAATGAGAATGGCAGGCCACACTTGAATCTAAGAAAGAGATTGATAGGGCCCATCATCATCATTTCTTGACTTCATATAATCTGGTCAAATGATATGGGGTTCCAAATTAACACGAGAGGGGCCTCTCGAAGCAAACATTCATCCCCTATTAATCTCATTTTTTAAATTATTTCTTGTTAGATAGTTCAGGAATTATTATTTTATTTTTAATGTGAATAAATAAAAGATTTTTGTCAGTTACGCCCTAAAAAAAATAGTTACACCTAATTTTCATTAAAATTTAATCATAATATCAAAATTGTCCTTCTTTATATAAATTTATTAAAAACCGTTTTTCATCTTTTTATGATTTTGTTTCACGGTTTTCTCTCTTTCTCACGAACCTCATTAATGTGTTCTTTCTCAAAACTCACAAACTCCATTAATGTGTAATTAATCACAAATTCACAATAAAAGATTGAATTTTGAAGATATACCATTAAAACTTTATTCATAGATTAGTGAATTTATACTTTTTCAATTCTAGACATTCTCTTTTTCATGCAATTTCATGTTTTCCTGTTATTAGGGATGACAACGGGTGCCTACGGGTGCGAGTTTCACACTACCCACACCCGCACCCGAAATTAACACCCGAACCCAAACCCAAATGTTGTTCGGGTGACAAAACAGAACCCACACCCATTGGGTTCGGGTTTTTCCACCCAAACCCAAATCCAAACCCACAGCAAGACAATAATAAAATTACAATTAAAATTAAATTACAATAATTTTTTTTTGAAAAGGTAAAATATATTAATAAGTGAATTAAGCACAATGATACACTAACAAAGCATCCAATTAAATTAGATAATTAGGTAATTAACTATATATACTTAAGGGCAAATATATATTTTTTTTTTTTGCAATTAAATATAATTAAAGGACAATTAGGTAATTAACTATATAAACGGGTGGGTGTATGGGTTTCGGGTGTGGGTTTGAGTGATCCCAAACCCGCACCCGAAATATCGGGTGACACCCAAATCCGAACCCAAACTCAGTCAACTCGGGTTTCACCCGTTGACTTGGGTGCGGGTGCGGGCGGGCCCCACGAGTTTGGGTTTGTTTGCCATCCCTACCTGTTATTTTAATCGTTAGTAAATCTAATCTAAATTAAATGTTTACGTGAAATTCTAATGTAGCATAAGATTACGTACTTTTAAAATAGACTTCAAATTATATGTAAACTCAGTTTACATAACCTTCTGTAAACTCAGTTCACATTTGCATCAGGTTTAAGAGGTTCACGTTAATTCAGTTTACATCAAACTTAAGTAAACTCAATTTACACAAAGTTATGTAAACTGAGTTTACATAAACATTTTGTAAACTTAGTTTACATTGAACGTATACTAACTATATTTAAGGGTATTTTAGTCAATTTGAGGTGTAACTAGGTTTTTTTGGGGCGTGGTTAGCAAAAATCTAAATAAAATATTAAAATCTCAATTTCTATATATTGAAAAAAAATTATATATATAATTTATTATTTCTATTAATCGAGTTAAATTTACGAATATAATAATTTTTTATTATTTATTCAATAGTCTAACATAGCTAGAGACTAACATATTATAATAGTAGGAAAGTGAGGAATTTGGATTTTTTCTTGCTATACGTTTTCTAAAAATGAATTTGCTTAAACTATTTTATATATTATAGGTAAGATAATTACATATGAATAAAAAGTAGACGTATAATAATTTTCTTCCCATGAAAAAAAGGAAGACATGCAATAAGTTGCGTCATTAAACATTTTTGTATAGCAAAACTCAAAACAACATTCATAAACTTAGACGACACAACATTACTATGCATAATCTTTTGAACTTTTTTTAAAAGGTCCACACCTTATATTTAAGTTGAAGCGAGTGCAGTAGTGCACAAACAATAAATTCATAATTATAGTTTTGGTTATTCTATTTTTTTCCACTCGTGAAATTGATCCCTTTATTTAAAATCACTTAATTTCAACCTCTTTATTTGATTTGTGTTCATTGTGATTTCACATATTTTAAATGTTGTGACATGCAACTTGATGATATTAGATGATCAAAAATTATAAACTACAAATTTTTTTATTAAAACTTCGATTTCAATTTCAAAATTATTCATTTTTATAATTTAATTAATGAAATTTAAATATTAAATCTACCAAAATGAATATACATCATTAGATTACCGTGTTATTTAAAATATATTAAATCACAATTTTAAAATATAAAAATTTGATAAGGGACTAAAATTAACTAATTTTAAAACAAGAAAAATAATTTTATAAATAAACGAAAATAGAATAATTAAAACTATAATTAAGCAACAAAAAAGCAGTATAGTAATACTCTTGTGATTTGAATTTTTGTGTGTCAAACAAAGTGAAATGTTTTTGGCATTGAAAATTATCTTAACTAGGCGCAAAATTTATGGGCACAAAATTTGCGGCTAGAGTAGACAAATGTGTAATCAACTTAAGAATATGAATACGATGGGGTCCTATAAATGAGAGACAAGTTCATTGATAAGGGAGCATAACCCCTTTCTATGGTGCTTGTCCCATAAATATTAAAATACTTTGTGAATCTATTAGAAATAATATAAAACCATTGATATAGTTTTATCCTATAAGTTTAGTTTTTGGGATAATCAGTTATTTGATATGATATCAGAGTCTATTTGACTTCGCTTCAAGCTTAAGTGGGCTCTTGCGTGAATGGGCATGTTAAAAATAATATAAAACAATTGATATAGTTCTATCCTATAAGCTTAAGATTTTGGGATAAACTCTAATACAATATCAAATAACCGATTATCTCAAAAGCTTAAGTTTATAAGATAGAGTTATATCAAAAATTTTATATTATTTCTAACAATCCCACAATCGCATGGACATTTTTATGTAATTCATTAACAAAGAAATAAGAAATCTATTTGTTACAAAACACAAATAAAATTATTAATTTTGGTCATACATATATAAATATTATGAAGATTCATGACAGTTGTTTTTCAAGATGCCGCATCATCATAATGTCTTTTGACGGTTTGGCCGTGACTTATTATAAAAAGCCACATGAAGAAGAAACAAACCACGTTAGAAAAGCTAATAGCAACTTATTAGCCCGTGAAACAGACACAAATAAATGCCAGAAGTTTGAAACAAATGAGCAAAAGAGAGGGCCATTCTCTTATCCAAAAGAAAGAAAGATAGGTCCATTCTAGCTAGGAATTTGGATTCATTGTATGTAATTTCTTTTAGAGTAATCTTATTCGAACCATTAATATTTGATAACTTTTGGAAGAACTTTTTTATTTCCTCTTTTATGTAGTTATGGTTACTATGGCTAGTTATACAAATTTACGAAGATAATTTTTTTACCAAAGTTATATTTTGCATGCGCTTCTTTAAAATAATTGAGATTCATCTGAATGATTTGGTGTGGCAAGTGTGAGTATATAAGTTCCATATTGCTTAGATAAGTGGAGGTTGAACACTTTATAAGTGAGAGTATCCATAAACCTAACATCTTAAGATTTTAGGTAAGAGTGTGGTGTCCAACTCACTTGTGAAGTTGTTCTTAAACTCAATGTGGATAATCCCCTTGACTGCCCCCTCATGGTGACCCAACAGTGATATAAGAGCCGATGATTCGACGAAGGGTTCGACCGACTCCTTGTCTCGAAAGTCTTCTTAACAAAGGTGGTCAGACTGCGTGTCTCGTTGAGTGTGACCAACGGCGGCGCAAGTGTATGGATGAAGAAAGCTTCCGCTTAAGAGGGAGCGTATCCAAGAGTGGATCACACTTGAGGGGGGTGTAAATCCAAGGGCGGCGCAAGTGTGAGAGTGTAAATCCTACATTGATTAGAAAAGTGGAGGTTGAACTCTTTATAAGTGAGAAGACTCATAAACCTAACACTTTAAGGTTTTTGGTTAGAGTGTGGTGTCTAGTTCACTTGCAAAGTTGTTCTTAAATCCAATGTGGATGATCTCCTGGCTCGCTCCTCTTGGTGACCCAACAGTGGTATCAGAGCCTGGTTCGACGAAGGGTTCGACCGGCTCCTTGTATCGAAAGTCTTCCTGACAAAGGTGGTCAGGTTGAGTGTGACCAACGACGATGCAATTGTATGGATGAAGAAAGTTTTTGCTTGAGGGAGAGCATATCCAAGAGTTGATGGACTCACACTTGAGGGAGAGACTGTTATGGCAAGTGTCAGAGTGTAAGTTCCACATTTCTGAAAAGTGGAGGTTGAACTCTTTATAAGTGAGAAGATCCATAAACCTAACACCTTAAGGTTTTGGATTAGAGTGTGATGTCTAATTCACTTGCAAAGTTGTTCTTAAACTCAATGTGGATGATCTCCCTGGCTCACCCCTCTTGATGACCCAACATGATTGACTTCTTCCAACCATAAACGAAATGGTTAAAAAATTAAAGTATTTATCACTTATGTTATATGTCACACTATATTAATAATGAATGTCGGTTGTTTTATTGGTGAACTTTTTGTGCATGTATTGAAGTTTAGCATAAGTATTCTGAATATTAAATTTGATTTTTTTTTTTGTTCTAAATTAAATTTGATTTCTATTGATAAAAAATATTGATTCTATCATTTTCTTAGTAGAACAAATTCAAGACCAATAACAAGTGTCCTTGGAGCCTTATATTTTACAATAACAAAGTTTTTCCTTTTTGACAAAAATTAAAAAGCTAATTTATAGTAGTATTATAAATACTCTATCATGCCATTGAAACTATGTTTTTCAATAAACAATTTCTACAAAGTTTATTCAAATTGGTAAGAAAAAAGGTTTGTTTAGAAAGGTAAAAAAAAGTGAATCTGGGTTTGTCACTTGTGTGTAGTATAAGCTAAGTTTTTGGTCCACCAAGCATTTATACATGAGGAGCATATGGCAGTAGAAAACGTGTTGGCTTGGCTTCAAGGATAAATCTGCATCAGGTTATAAAATATGATCCCCATTGTACAGACAAATATAAATCATTGCGGTTTAGCCCAAGAATCCAAAGTAAACCCTATGAATAATTTATTTTTTTGACAACAACCTATAGTGAATCCTATGATTCATGAATAGTTCAAGTTTAATTTCTTTCAGTCTATTTAACTAGTATATGAGGGTACTGATTAACATTTTTCATTTTTAATGAGTTTCAATTAGTAAATTACATTTTAAATGTCATATCTTAATCTTAATCTTATCTTATCTTAATCTTAATCTTAATAAAAATAAGGTTTGTTCCCTCTTAAAACTCTACTTAAGAAACTACTTAACCCTAATTTTTTCCCTCCTAATTCTTTTCTTAAGAGGAAATAGTCATTTTGGTCCCCGAATGTGTAACTCGCTGTCATATTGGTCCCTGACTCGAGAAAAAAATACAAAATAGTCCCTGAATCTGCAATTTGTTAGTCAATTTAGTCCATGTCGTTAAAAATTGCCGTTAACTTTACAAAAAAGCTGATGTGACATTTTTTTTTGGGATACATGGCTGCTGAGTAGGCACGTTAGTTTGACAAGTGGACTGGTGATATCGAGGGACCAAAATGACAGTAAAAACAGAGACCAAAATGACAGTACAAAATAATTGTTTTTTTACTTTAAATCCCTAAATCTCAAATCTACTCTTCTTCTTCTAGTACAGCATAATTTTTTTTTTTTTCATTTTAAATCTCTAAATCCCAAATCTACTCCTCTTCTTTCCTTCATGAGTATTTCCAGTACAAAGAGAGCTTGTGAGTTTTATTCTATGGCTTCTGATGCTGATTTGATTGCAGTGGCAATATATTTCGCGCTTATATTTGGAGGGGAAGGAAGAACATGAGTTTGTGAGATTCATAAATATCAAGAATTCTCTCATATATTGGATAGATAAATCCAAAGGTTACAAGATTGTTCCATAAATAAATGTTGTAGATCTTTATGTTTTTGTACATGTAAAACTAAAATTCAAGTTGCTTAATAATGGGTTAAAGAGAATAAACATCAATCCTTGTTTTATTGTTTAATGAAATTTTTTGCAGTAGAGTATACTTAGAGTGGGAATATTCTTGATTTCTTTTTAGAAAAAAACTTAGCTCCAGTTCTTAATTTAGTGTTCTTATTATGGTTTTGTGTTGAAAAAATACTCATGAAGAAGAAGAAGAGAGTATATATGGTATTTATGAATTAAAAATAAAAAAATTGTTTTGTAATGTCATTTTGGTCCCTGTCTGTACTGTCATTTTGGTCCCTGACCATATCATCAGTCCACTTGTCAACTTAACGTACCTACTCAGCATGCCACGTGTTCCAAAAAATGCCACATCAGGGCCATTTTTAACGGCGGGGATCAAAGTGACTAACAGATTGTAGATTCAGAGACTATTTTGTATTTATTCATGAGTCAGGGACCAATGTCACAGCGAGTTATACATTCGGGGACCAAAATGACTATTTCCCCTTTTCTTAATGACCACCCCAACAACTTATTTATGACATTCTAATTTCTCTCACTAATTTACAAACACTATGCACATATTTTTATGTTATTATTTTTTTTGTTTTTTTATATAGTCACACAAAACTTTAATGTTATATTTATATTTATCTTAATCTTAATTATCTTAATCTTATCTTAATCTTAATCTTATCTTAATCTTAATATTAATCTTAATCTTAATCTTAATCTTAATCTTATCTTAATCTTAATCTTATCTTAATCTTATCTTATCTTAATCTTATCTTATCTTATCTTAATCTTAATCTTAATTATAATAAAAGTAAGGTTTTGCTTCATGTTAACCCTAAATTTTTTCCCTCATAATCCCTCTCTTAGAGCATACACAATGGAGCACTCCAACTTTGAGTACTTAAATGGGTCCCACATGGACACATCACTAATTTATTATTTTTTAATAATAATATCTAATAGGTACTCAATCCCTCCAATGGAGCACTTCTTAAAAAGTTCTAAAAAGGATCCCATTAATAACTCCACATCATTCAAAAATTGTGCAAGAGGAGAGAGAGTTCAATAAAAAAAATATTTTAATGAAAAATAAGATGAATTGAAGAGGAGAGAGGGTTCTTATTTTAGAAGTAGTACCTAATAGGTACTTAAATGAATGGTACTCCAATGGTAGTACCTAATAAGTACCATAAGTACCTAATATGTACTATCTAATAGGTACTCAATCCCTACAATGGAGCACTTCTTAAAAAGTTCTAAAAAGGATCCCATTAATAACTCCACATCATTAAAAAATTGTGCAAGAGGAGAGAGAGTTCAATAAAAAAAATATTTTAATGAAAAATAAGATGAATTGAAGAGGAGAGAGGGTTCTTATTTTAGAAGTAGTACCTAATATGTACTCAAATGAATGATACTCCAATGGTAGTACCTAATAAGTACCTAATAGGTACTACACCATTGGATATGGTCTTAATCTCTCAACTACATATTAATTACTATGGCCCGCCACTTATTAAATCTTCCTCAGTTTGAATTTTGAATTGGCATTTATTAGTTTTTTTTTTGACAAAAACCTTCATTAGTTTTTATGCATTGATAATAAAATATTATTAAATGCTCACCTAAAAAATAGCACAATAGAATATTATACCTTAAAATGTGGCATCTCTCCATTATCTCTCTATCATTATACGTTTCTGATTCTTTTATCCACGTTTTTCTCTTCTTGCTTCTCACTCACCGCTCTCTCAACCCACTTTTTCTTTTTTATCTTCTCCCTCAGTACCATCCTTCTTCTGGCTCTACATTTCAACCCAATTTTTGATCAGCATCAACCCGCACAACCCTCTCTCTAGACAATATAGTACCATGAATGAGAAGAGAAAGAAGCACCGATTTATATCATATAGACTTTATCATGGATTGAATTCTGTCACAAAGCACTACTAAAAGAGCCTTATGAGTTAACATTTGTTAATTATTGTGGGAATGCATAAAAAGTCAATTTGAGCTCTGTTGATGATGGAAATATGAAGTTGGCTATGTTTTCTGGTGGATGGACATATTTTAATTGTATATGCAATGATATTAATATTTTTTATTAGGAATGCCGTAAACAAAGTCTTCTCTATCAATTGACTTTATTTATACATCAATTATTTGACTATTTTTTGCATTTTCTTAGTATTGACCGATCTAATGATTTCAGGTATTTTTTTTAGTTCCATTTGTACTGGCTAATTTAAGTGTCAATATAGTTATGTTATGTTTTGGTTTCATTTTATTTTTTTATTTGTAATTTAGTTATAGCAATTTAAATTGTAGAGCTGTAAAAATGGGTCGGTCTATCGGGCCGGCCCATTAGCCCTATAGTTTTACACAGGTCGGGCTTTTAAAAAAAGTTGATCGGGCCTTATTGGGCCGGCCCCTCGGGCCAATATTTTTAATGGGCCATTATGGGCTGGCCCCACGGGCTTTTGGGCCGGCCCCTTAAGGAGTTAAAAAAAATTTAAAAATAGTTTTAGCTAAAAATAAGGATTTTTAGATAATTAAGTATCAAAATATGAGATTTGTTAGTTAGGAGATAATTATTAAACCAAATTTGTTTTTTTTAAAGATTAAACCAAGTTTGTTATGATTATCTTTATTTGAAAAAAACTAATAACAACTTAATCAATCATTATAATTAGAAAAGTATAAGAAAGAAATTAATCAAATTATATGGATATTAATTTGTGGTTGATACATATGTAGTTTTATTGTCCATTGAATTTATTTTGTAAAAAAAAATTGTCAAAAAAAAAAAATGAAAGTTTGTCGGGCCGGCCCATCGGGCCATGTAGGCCTTTGCTTATCGGGCTGGGATTAACGGGCCGGGCCATGAGACTTAATGGACCGGCCCACTAAAGCCCCTTTGTTGTTTTTGGATTTCCAAACTATTGTATTTTGGTTTTCCAAATTCTATTTTAAAAGAAAATATCTACCGAAGTTGTTACTAGGTTGAGTCACGACCAGGTCGCTCTCTTTTAAGACGTTTCGTGGCACTACCCGAAATTGTGCAAGGTAGACTATCAACCACGCCGCCTCCAGGATAAAACAAGTCCAGTTACAACTGTGCGATTAACTACTGCACCGTAGAAAACCGTTCAAAAATTACACCTTCAATATGGTACTAAGACCATTCTTTTAATACTGAAACCACTTTAATATGGTATTGTTACCACTCTATTATGGTGTTGAGACCACTCAAATATGGTGTTACCACCATTCTAACTTTTAAGTTCTCCTATCAATATGGTACTACGACCACTCAAATATGGTGATTCCACCATTTCGACTCTTTAATTTCTCCTCAAATCAATATGGTACTACGACCACTCAAATATGGTGTTACCACCATTCTAACTTTAATTTCTCCTCAAATAGAAAAAATATTAAAAGAATATTTATATACTATTGAGATCATTTTTAATTCCGACGGGACATTCTTGTTTCAAAAGGGACTATGATCTTAAAAATACTCTTTATTCTGAAGAGACATACATTATTAAAGGGATTATGTTTTTAAGACATTTCTTTATTTCGAAGGGACATTATACCGAATAGGGACTAAGGCCCCTTTTGGCCCGACTTATTTTCTCCTTTTTTCCGTCTCCTTAAAAATAGTAAAGAAGGAAAAAATTGTGTTTGACTTCACTTTTATTTATTTTTTATTTCTTTACTTTATTTCTTTTATACTTTTAAGGAGAAATATTGTCAAATATAATTTTATACTTCTCTATTTCGTTTAAGCTAAATAGAAAAGTAAAAAATAAGCCGGGCCAAACGGGACCTAAGGTCTTAAGAACACTCTTATTTTCGAAGGGACAGAAAAGGGAGATGAAAAGAAGAATAGCTCGTCAACACAAGCTGGAGGGAGAAGAGAGAAAGAGTTCTCGACGACTCAATAGAAACTCTTTGGTGTGATTTTTGAACTGAGTGGAGTCCTCTATTTATATAGAGATTTTGTAACTGTTTTAGCAAAATTTGCGGTAGCAGTTACTCTAATTGATAAGAACAAAAGGAAACTTATTCAATAATCTGTTCAACAATATTTGTGGATGAGATCAAAAGAAACAAATCCACAATAACAGACTAATGAGGGAAAAAGATAGGAAATTCAGTTGGATTCTCAATCTTATCACAATAACCATAAGCTAAAATTATGGGAAGTGATATCCATGAATAAAAATAATAATTATTATTATTTTCATCATTATTATCATGTATTTAAAATTAAATAACACTATTTAAACACTACTAATGTGTGTGTTCTATTTTATGTGGGATCCCCACACTATTTTTTCAATTCACACAATATTATATCAAAGTTTAATTACTTAGTGTTTAATCTTCCAACCTTCCAATTTCTTTCCAATTCACATCAATGTTCCAACAGTATATCTATCACTCCGCAATATCCGTGCAACGCACGGGTAAGCTAAATGTCAAATGTGTTAGCAGTTAGGAGTACGGGTTTGATCTCTAATAAAAAAGAGATATAATTTAGAGAAATTAACAATTTTTTCACAGCTATTAAAATATTAGGATCTATAGACTCGGACCGTACCCATTGAGGAATTCTGACTAATCCTCATGATTTGTCATGTATATTTTGCTTTCATAATATTGAGGATTATACTCATCTCTTTTTTTATTGCGTTTTCAGTAAATGAGTTTGGGAAGCAGTGTATAATTGGTTGGGTAACAGTATAACTTTGAATGGTGATGGTTTGAATCATTTTATGTTGTTTGGAAATCTTTTTAAGAGCAAAAACGGAGATCGGATTAATCACTTGATATGGTTGACAACAACATGGAACATTTGGAAGCTTCGAAACAATGTAATTTTCAATGGTATAATCCGGAAGGCTTCGTCTCTTCTAGAGGATATTAAACTCTTTTCTTGATTGTGGTTTAGCGGGCGATATGCTCAGAATTCTAATTTTTCTTTGTCTGATTGGTGTAACGAATGAGCATCATTACTAGCTCATAATTTCGTCTTATTTATTGTAAGGGATTGGATACTCATTGTATTCCCTTATAATAAATTTTTTTATCATAAAAAAAAAAAAGAGAAAGTAACAAAATTTTAATATTTACTGTTTTGAAAAAAAAAAATTACTTTTTAACGAAATTTTAGTTGTAATTATTAATTTAGATCTACCAAATAACGGAATGATTGTAAGTTAGTAGGTGTTTATTTGATAGGGTATTTTTTTAAGTTATAAAATAAGTTCTCTTCTTCGACTGATTTTTTTTTTTTATATTTTTATATGCAAAAGTTACAAATCAAACTTCTGATAATATTTATTTGCCTTATTTAAATAGTTGACAAAAATTACCACTTGAATTAATTATTGTTGAGATGTACTTTTTCCTTCAATTAGTTATAGAATATTTCAATTAATTAACTATTGCTTTGATGTAACATGACATTTGTATTTAGTATTGAATCAATAATTACTCTATGTACTAACCTTTGATTTACAATTTTTAGTGTATGACTTTCATCATCTGCTATCCATGGCACCATGTGGTAGATTAATTATGCAAATGATAAGATGGCAGAAAATGTCTTATTAAAATGAGTGCAGATAAAGATTAATTTGATCAGCTAATAAAAGGACATATTTCTTTCTATTATTGAAGATCTGAAGTTTCATTAAAACCATATATCATGGTAATTGTCCAATTGAATTCTGCAACCAGGAATTTGTCCTATAAGGTATGAGTACAAAAACATATCATAATCTGAAGGGAAAAAAAAAATGATTATCATAATAGCATGGTCCATCCTATACAAATAAAAAAAAAAAATCCATACTGATGAAAGGTTGAAAACTAAAAATGAAGGACAAAATGGACAGGTCAGAATTAAATGAAGATGTGATTGGTACATAATAATCTTATAACTTTTAGATTTGACGTTAATATCTTAATTTTAACTAAGCATAGTGCTTCGAGACTAAACTTTTAAGGTCAAAATAAAAAGGTTAAGCACCGTAACTGCGATTAGGAGGAGGCTGAAACCACTTAATGTCATAACTGATTATCGAATCAGATTTAACTAGTGGTGAAAAAAAAAGTTAAGCAAATAGAAGTTAGTCTAATTGGCAAGAAATACAGAGTATATGTTTATACTTCGCAAAAACGTAAGTTTAATTCTCATTGTTAGATTTGTTGATAGGGTAATCAATAATCACATTTAAAAGTACACCTTGAATTTTATGATCTTCTCAACAATAAAATCAAAGTTTGAATTTGATGGGATAATTTTTGTTCCGATAAAGTGGAATTTGAGTCTGTCGATACAAAGATTAAAATGAAAATGGCTGTGATGTTCAAGTTGATTTTCAAAACAAGTGAAAATGGAGTTGATGCAATTGATAGTAGACTCATATTCCACATTGTCGAACCACGAATTTGTATCGGTTAACTCAAACTTTGTGTAAATAATTATTTTTATTCATTAATATGATGATTGATGAAAGATAATTTAGGTACTTTCAATAATTTGTGGAGTAAATGTATAATTTGATGGGTATGAGTACAAAGTAAAATTTTCTAAAAAGGTAAAATAAAAAATTACTTATTACAATAAACTGAAAGCCCCCAGGGTTGTGGGCTGAACGAGTGATATATTAAGCTTTTTCTTTCCACCCCTTACATATTTTTTTCTCCTCCTGAATTTTTAATTTTGCTCTTGGTTAAAATGTTCGGAACGTATTTTTCGAAATTTTTTTTGCCTTGAATATGAACTTCGGAATGTGTTTTCCGAAATTTTTGTCGAATTTACACTAGAAAAAGTTCGGAAAACACGTTCCAAACTTTTTAACCAAAGACAAAATCGAAATATTAAGAGGTGAAAAAGATATGCAGAGGTGGGAAGAGAAAGCTTGGTGATATATAAGGCTGAACGAGCCCACTGGACCTTATTTGTTAGCAAGGTCAGTTTTCATCTCTTAATTGGCCTTTGAAGAAGTAAAAAGAAAAATTGTCTTCTTCCCTCCTAACATTTTCTTGTCCCCCGAATTTTTATTTTTCCTATTGCATAAAAATTTTGGAATATATTTTTCAAAACTTTTTTGCCGTTAAAAATAGTATGTGAGCTAGAAAAATTTTGAAAACATTCTAAATTTTTTTGGCAAATGCAAAATAGTATATTTGAAGAAAAAAGAGAGTTTTAGGAGGTAAGAAAATTCTTCAAGAAAAAACACTGAATTGGGCAGTTTAATTGAAAATAAAACGTCTCAATTCATCCAAAAGGAAGTATTAATAAATAAGTTTTTAAATTTAAAAGATACAATAAGAGGCTAATTAAGAATCAGAGTGGGTATAATTATACAAGTAGTACAAGTACAACACAACATCCCAAATGAATCAAAATCCATATTACTAGTGTGGAATTATTCAACACAAGAAATGTTCAACACAAGCCATAATAAGAAAATAAGGGAAAGACTTATATTTTATTGTAACGTGTTTCGTTCATTTTTTAGTATGTTCATTACTATATAACTTAACAATGTTTGTAATAACATCAAGTGAAAAGTGTAACAACAACATATATATACAAAGTAGCCTTTATTCAATATTTATTCTTTAGACATATATTCCTTCATACAAGTTATTATTCTAGCTACATTATTTCGTGTTCAACTTTAGTGAAGGTGATATTTCATATCGTTATTAGAAGCCAAAATTCCGCTGCGACTCCAACAACTAGTATATTAGTAATATTTTCATTTCATCCAAATTAAAGTTAAAAAACATTATATAGTTAGAAAATCATAATCAAGTTGTCAGTAATCTTCAAGCTAGCACAAATTATACTTTCCACAGCTTAGGGCAGACAATAAACTCTCTGGATACATTATATTCAAATGATTAATTATTATTTTTATTCTTACTTGATTAACCATCCATGCACCAACCATATATAAGGTAGGACTTTGATGCACGGGTACTCCATTTGAAGGAGAATATCGGTACCGGATACGTACCCGTATCAGTATCGGGTACATATCCGTACCAAAATTTATAATCATACACATTTATTAATTTTTAAAAAATTATCGTACCCCGTACCAGTACCCGTATCGGGTACCGATACCGTACCCGCATCTAGGCAAGACACTTTTATCTAATTCTAACTAAAATTGTTTTCCTCAAAGTCCTAAACGTTACTGACATGGACCCTTAATGAATATAATGGTTTTTCAATTCATTAATCATCACATGAAGACAATTAAAAACAGTTTTAAATTTCATGAACCATAATTTTCATTTGTTCACGCACACATTCGAATTTTGTTTAGATATACACTTGAAAAATATAGTTAATTTTGTTTAGATATACAATATACTCCTTATTTCTCTCTCAGTTTCATTCTCTCTAATTTGGACTTTGGATTAGCTAGTGGTGTCCATGCGGCTCGGTAAGCAAGCCAACAAGGCTAAGCGAATGAAAAACAAAATGTTGGTAAGAAAAATAGAGCAAATTTGCTAGGTGAGGTTATAATTCACCTAGCAAATTTGTACCAATAAACACACAAATAAAGAGAATTTTGTACTGGCAAACACACATACATAGAAATAAAGGATTTAACAATCTTGAATAATTCTTTTAATAATATTAAATAAAGGTATATTTGTTACTTTAATACTTCTATTTATTCATTTTTAAAAAAATATGAAATTTTAGTTATTTGACTATATGACAAAAATAAAATATAGTATTTGTTACTTTTTTTAGACGGAAGTACATTTGTTACCTTCATCTTTTTGACACAAAGTACAACTGTTTTTTTTTTTTTTTTTACAATAGAAGTACATCTATATTACAAACAAAGTAAACCTTATTGACGAAAAAGTGACACGTGTCACTTTCAATGAAAATATACTAAGACATTAATTTTAATTTTATTTAATATTTTATAACGTTACATTTTTAATTAAATACGAAAATGTAAAAAATTTATATTATCATTTAATATATTCAATTTTAATTAATAATTGAAGACGTTACAATTTTTAATAATAATGAAAATTTAAAACATTTATATTAATACAAAATATAATTAATAATTGAAGACGTTACAATTTTTAATAATAATGAAAATTAAAAACATTTATATTAATACAAAATATAATTAATACATTAACCGTTTTTATATATATTTTAATTATAATAAATATATTTTTAATTATTATAATCAACCGTTTTTATATATATTTTAATTATCATAAATATATTTCCGTTACGTATAATTTTTAATTATTATAATAAATATTTTTTATTATTATTTGAACGTTACATATTCAACATTGTAACCGATATTATCTCATAAATTTGCTCTTAATTTTTATATTTCTAAACCTAACTATAAATATGTCTTCTTTTTCTCCAAAATCTTCTCACAAACTCATCTGCTATTTTCCACAACCAACTCACAAATTCATTTGTTAAGTTACTAAACAATGGCGAATAAAATTAACCTGATATCCAAAATCAACCAGACTAATGAGAGTTTGAATATTGTAGTTCGTGTAATTCGGATGTGGTTGGTGCGCGATATGTCCAGCAACAATGCACCATTTTCTTCGGATATGATACTAATGGATTCAACTGTAAGAACTATTCTATATGTTTAAATTTCATTTACACCGAGTTTTAATATATTTTTCGTTGTAATATATTATTCTATTGTCTTTTTGTTTAGGGAAACAAAATACAGGGTACAGTGCGTCGCACTCTGATTTATAAGTTTGAGAAAGACCTTAAGGAAGGTGTTGTTTACTCGATTAAATTTTTTGGAGTTGTTGCAAACGGTGGATCATACCGTACTACTAAGCACGAGCATAAATTAAACTTTCAATTTCATACGAAGATTAAACTTTGCAACTTGAAAAAAGTTCATTCCAATATATATTTGATTGAAAGTCCTGATCCAGCATTTGCTCCTGACTATTATACAAATTATCTTTATTGTAAGAAATATTAGTATGTTATGTATTATTTGTTGTTTTTGTCGTTATAACATTGTAGACATATGCTATCAATAATCGTGTGCATAATCAAATTTTGTAGACATTATGAGAATGTTAATCGACATTGGAGCTCAAAATGAGTATGAACGCAATGGTTTGAAAATCAAAATGGTTGCAATTCAGTTGAACTATGATGAGTTAGTATCACATATGTTTTTTGTCTTACTCAATCTATGACAAAATATTACAATGCTTTATTAAATTCTTGAATCATATTATTTACATAGATTCAAGTTTAATGTTACCCTTTTTGGTCCATATGTTGATGAGTTGAATGCATTTGTTACTACTGGCAAAACTGAAAACACAATAGTCATTGTGTTAATGACTAAAATCAAGATGTGGCAAGATATTCATGTTGTTGACTACAATATAAATCAAGTTATCTATTTTATTTTTTATTTTTCATTGCAAATATAAACTTATAAACTCTTACAAATGTGTTTCTTTTATATGAACTACTACAATTGAAAATTTTGGAGTTGTTGCAAACAGTGGATCATAGCGTACTACTAAGCACGAATATAAATTAAACTTTGAGTTCCACACGAAAGTTAAACTTTGCAACTCGAAAAAAGTTTATTCTAATATATTTGATTGAAAGCCTTGGTCAAACATTTGTTATTGTTTACGATACAAACTATTTTCATGGTAAGAAATATTAGTATGTTATGTATTATATTTTGTTTTTATCATTATAACATGATTATAAACATGTTGTATCAATAATTGTGTCTATAATCATATTTTGTAGACATTATGAGAATGTTAACTGACGTTGAAATTCAAAAGGAGTATTAACGCAATGGTTTAAAGACCAAAATAATTGCAATTCAGTTAAACTATGATGGGTTAGTATCCACTACAAGAAATATAATTTTTGACAGCGACAAATGTCGCTGCGAAAAATACAAAGTTGCTGCGAAATGTACTTTTCGCAGCGAAAAAATTGTCGCTGCATGTCGTTGGCATAAGTGCTGTTGCGAAAAGTCTTGCAAGGACAATTAATGTCGCTGCCATAACTAGTATTTTGCAGCAACAATTAATGTCGCCGGCATAACTAGTGTTTTTCAACAACAATTAATGTTGCTGACATAACTAGTGTTTTTTGTAACAACAATTATTGTCGCTGACAAAAAAATGTTTTTTCCAACAAAAAAATTGTTGTTGCATGTCGTTGCAAAAAGCTTTGGTCACTGACATAAATAATGTTTGTCAATAATTCAAATATTAATTTAATCTCCCATGAGATAAGATATTAGCAATTAACGTTCAATATCAACAATTGATTGCTAAATTTTATTTATAAGTTATGTTTCTCGTTCAATTTTTTTTTTAATCAGCGAATTTTATTTATACAAAAATTCAAATACAAAGAGCCAAAATACAAATTACAAGTCATTTAGATCGTCACTAAACCAATTGATCATTCACATAATATCAAAACATTAAATTAGAAAACACAAAAAAGAGCAACACTATTTTGAATGTTTATCACTTAATCCTATAAGAACACCACAAAAATTTCTAAGACACCGATGACTTGATTCCTTGCCCCTTGTTCTCCATTGTTCATCATCTTCTTTCATAGTCTTCACACTTTTCTTGAATTGCGTCGGTGTTCTTCAAAAAATTTTAACATTAGATACCTTCTCGTCGTAGCTTTTTTTATTGAAATTCTACTCAACTTTTAATGAGGTTATGTGTGGAACAAAATGAGACAAGTGATTTGAAAGGAAAAATTATATAAGTTGATGAATAATGGATTATCTTTACTCAATTAATCGTCACATTACATAATTATCTCAATAGTGATAGTGGGTATGTATAGAGTGCTACCGTCCAATTTTGAAAAAAATAAAACAAACCACTATATTTTAATCCAAATAAACTTAATTTAATTAATCTACTTTTAATATATTAAAATTGATAACTACTATATTTACTAATTTGTCCTTATCAATTTTAATAATTTTTTAAATTGTGTATCCTTCATTGTAATTTTACTCTATTAACAATATATGTATAAAAATAGAAAGAAAAAAAAAAGTATTAGAGGAAGTTTAGTAAAATAATTATAGAAAAAAAAAACAATAAAAGATTATATATGAATTTATGCATAAAAGTAGGAATAAAACAATTAAAATTTGGTAGTTTATTTTTTATGCATAAAAAAAATTATGTATATTAAAATTGCTCAAAAATAAATTTAATTCTTTAATATATTCGTTGACAAGTTATGTTGTTAGTATAATTATAAGATTTTCCAACAACGTTATAATGTTGTTGTCAAAAAGGAGATACAAAAAATAAAAATAGCGAAAACAATCCAATTAAAAGAAATTTATGCAAAAAAATAGTAACGGAAACTACAATAAAAAATATGCATCAAAAAATAGTAATTGTGTGGTTTCTCAATGACTTTACAAGGTTGTTGCAAAAAATCTATAGTTTTAAAATTAGAAGAAAAAAAAAATTTAAGTTAAAATAAATCTACGCATAAATATAGGAACAAAAATCATGATAAAAGATACGTATAAAAAATAATAATTGTTGGTTTCTCAGCGACTTTACAAGGTTTGTTACAAAAAAACTATATGATTAGCGACAACAATAATTATTGTTGGGATAAGTAATTTTTCCCAGCGATAATATAATCGTTGAGAAAAAAACTAACTTACAACAACAACTTAAATTAGTTGCTGCTATATGTATATTTTCGTCAACAATTTGAATGTCGCTGCAAAAAAGTCGCTGCGAAAAATCTTATTTCTTGTAGTGATCTCATATTAATTTATTGTACTCAATCTATGACAAAATATTCCAATGCTTTAAAAAATTCTTAATCATATATGTATTATTTACACATATTCAAGTTTAAAGTTTAATATGTTGGTACTAAATAAAAAATATTCTAAATTTAAGTTTTACATTATATTTTTGTTGATTACAAAAAAAAAATTAATTTATAATTAACCGTTTTTATAATATTATGAAATGTGACATAATATAATTTTTGTTATAAATAAATTATGATTAATAAAATAATGTTTCACTGTATATTTAAATATGAAATAAAAAATATGTTGATACATGCATGTCATAATTAATAAAATAAATGTTTCGATATATTAAAGTTGTAGCAGTTATATTATTAAAAATCATTAATAAGAAATGTTTCAATATTATATTAATTATCATAAAATCATATTTAATTTTGTGTTTCTATAACTCACTATAAATATAAATTATTTTACCACACAAAATTCACAAAATCATTTCATTTTTATTCAAATTTCAAAATTTGTATTATGTTGTTTATCTCATTTTTGTATGAAAGCAATGTCTCTTATGCACGATTTTATTATTGGCATATCACTAAGAAAATAATTATGGATATTGATTGTAAGAATAATTGTGCATGTTTTGGAGATTTAATATTAGAAAAAATAAAAAACTTCTATTTTTTTTGTTATTGGTCGAAAGTTTAGATTATGATGATTTATTCTTTGTTATGTAGGGAGATTGAATTAGAGTTTTTGTGCGAAGAACATTGATCTGCAACTTCAAAGACCAACTTCAAGGGATATGGTTTATAGAAAATCCTTATTATATGTTTGTTCTATCGATGTTTGTAATTTTATTATATAACAATATTCTATGTTAATTGTATTTATAAATTCCATATTTCAAACACGAAAGAAAAAATAAAAAAAATTCATATCGTATGTGTACATGTGTGTGTGTGTGTGTGTAATTTAATCTAATATATTGTCAATCTAAGTTTTTTAGGATAGGATGTAAAGAAGAAAAAAAAATCTAGAAGTTCTGAAAGGGGGAGAAGTTGTTGATTTAGAGTGTGTCTTCATTATTTCTGTTAAGAAAATAATATTTTCATTACACGAGATATGAGTAAGGTCCAATTTAAATGTGACCAAATGAGCAAACAAAATTATTAAAATAAAAAAATAGTTGTTGAACATGAGTATGCTTCATTTTAGTTCTTGCTTAATGTTTTTTTATTGGAGTTTCAATTTAATATAAATTTGTGTTTTCAAATTTTATTCTTTATGAGATTATGTGTCAATTTACATATATTATTGTCTTTTATATAAATTTATATGAAAGGAAATAAGTATCCACTGATAAAAAAATATTGGTCAATCATGTCAAGCACTAAAATTATGGTGTTTTTACTTTTTTCTTTTCTCTAAAATGATGATCTCTCATGCATTCTTTTTGGCGGATTTGGATCCTCTCCAATTTTCTCTCAAATGTTTTTTCTCCAATGTGATCCTAACCATTCATTTGCTTATTTTCTCTCTCTTCTTAAGTATTATTTTATTCTTTATAATTTAACAACCATTGGATTAAAAAAAGAAGAGAAAACATTGGAGAAAAATTGGAGAGGATCCAAATCCCTTTTTGGCATGCATTCGACAATTAATTCATTTATATAAAGAAAAAACACTAAAATTTATTATTACAATGACAAGTGAACTTCCACATAATATTAAATAAAAAGTTATAATTAATAAAATAAATGATTTGATATATATATATATATATATATATATATATATATATATATATATATATATATATATATATATATTATTTTATAGGCAAATGCTAAATAGTGCCACTGGCGGACTTTTTAAGCCTTTAAATATTAATATTTTATAAAAAAAATTATGAAAATGTGTGAAATAACGCATTGGAGATTGAAATGTTCAACCTTTTGAATAGGGATGACAATTTACCCATACCCAGTGGGTACCCATAAAAAATACCCACGATGGGTAGGGTAAAAATCCGCATTTTAGATACGGACATGAGTATGAGTAATTACCCACAAAATTTAGTACCCACCCCATATACCCATATATTATATATTTATTTATTTTAATTATATTAGTATTGTATAATAATATATGTAATTATTTTTAAAAAATACAACATTATTATACTATTACACATTTTGAATAAAAAAATGTTTATTTATAACATAATGTAAATATCAATTGAGAAATGAACTTTAGCATGATTTTACTAATAATTTTGTTTATAATTTTCATGAATCAACATTAAAATTTTTGAATTTTTTTAAATTCTATTAAAATGATATTTTATAATTGATCAATTTATTTTTAATAAAAATCCGGGTAACGGGTACGGGTATGGGTACCACGCGGGTATGGGGATGGGTACGGGTATTTTTTTAAACTGCGGGTATGGGGACTATAGTACCCTACCCATTGCCATCCCTACTTTTGAATAAATTATTTCCTTAAAAAGGAATTCTTAAAGAGTGTCTCGTTGACACTGTTTAGCAAGATCCTACTTTATATTTAGGAATATCTCTTGAAAAATTTTAAGAATACTTTTACCATTAGCTTTAATGATTGACATTAACGACTATCAATATTATTTTATACATTAAAGGTAATATTTTTTTGTTTTATACCATTTAAACCTACAAGTTGTGAAAGGGGGAGAAGTTGTTAACTTAGAGTGTGTCTTCATTATTTCTGTTAAGAAAATAATATTTTCATTAGATGAGATATGAGTAAGATCCAATTTAAATGTGTCCAAATGATATAATTTTTTTATTGTAGTAATAATTTCAAGATTATTTATAAAATTATAAACTCCTAAGATTTATTTTAGTATTAAATTATAAGCATTTAATTTTAATGAGATTATTTGCTTCTTTCAAAAGTTTGTGTTAACTATTGATTTTCTACAAAGATGATAGTGTAAAAAAAATCATAACATGACATTCACCAAAAAAGGAATCAATATATATATATATATATATTTTTTTTTGACACAGAATCAATATTTATTGTTTTTTTTATTATAAATAAAAGGTATTCATTCATTCAAATAAAATAGAATACATCGATGTAATACAAATTTATAATCGCTAAAAACAAAAAGGATAAATCTGTGAACAAACTCACAGTGTCCATGTTAACAGCATAAAATGGCAAATTACATATACCTACAAATATGACTATATTGAAGTGTCCGGAATATCCATGCCTCCGGATCTGTAGCGTTGATGACACAAAAGTCGACATTGATTGGATCTACACTAGATCGGATCTACTCCTTCAACCTGAAACAAATGAATGCCGCACAAAGACGGGAAAACAAATACACCGCACAAAGACGGGACAACCAAATACACGGTACGAAGACGAAAAATAAAAACAAACAAATATGTGAAAATCACACTTATTTATTATAACGAGAAAGAAAAACAATTTGGAGGGATGATTTTAGGCCAAAATTGACCTAAAATCACCCCTCTTCGATAGACTAAGAAGAAGAAAAAAGTAGTGATGGCTAGGGTTGGAAAAGAGAAAAAAAGAGGAGAGGTTTTTAGGATATATTTATTGTTATTAATTGGTTTAATTGGACCTTATAAATAAATATATTAATTAATATACCAATGTTTCTTTCCTATATAAATCGTTTTTGGTAGAACACTTTAAATTACATATTTTCCAACTTTTCTCTTTAGACATTTGGTTATAATATGAGTTTTAAGTGATTGTTATTCTTCCCCCACGTATGAATGTAAATTAATTTAGAAGATGTATTGTATTGTTTTAGAGAATGAGTGTAATTAATATTTTAAATCATATTTCACAAATTAAGCAATGATGTTGCTTAGGTTGAATGATTATGTTATTGCTTTATTATGATTTACTTTTTTATTACTAAGTTTCGTACGTATATTATTATTTTTTCTTAGTAAATTTTTATTTTTATAATTGTAAAATTATAAATGATTATATAATCATATTAAAAATTGAAAGAGAGAATAATGTACACCTTTTATACGAGATTTTTTTTAAAAAAAAAAATTAAAAAAATAGGAAGAGTGAATATTAAGATGTGAGGTCCTAAATTATATGGCAGTTTTGTTAATTTGTTTCCCTAAATACAAGCAAAGAAATATATAAAATAAAAATTATTTTAAACTTCATCGTGGTATTACAAAAAAAAAAATACATACAATACTTGAAAAATTAAAAAAAAAAATTATATTAAAAACTAAAACAAATAAATTCGATCTTCAACATGTTCCTTGACGGAAAATTGACACCGCTAAAAAATTTATATTAGTGGCTAGACCGACACACTTTTAAATGCGGATAAATAGTGAATATTAGTTCGAAAAGTCCGGTCCTCCTTATAATATCTTTTCTTCTAACTCAGCTATACTATGGGACTCCAATGATGAAGATTTTACATCTAATAATGAATGTTTAATATAAATGATATATTAACGTAATTTTAATTTATTTTAAAAAATTATCATTATTATTTAAGTATTATATTAAAAAAAACATTTGAAAAAATAACTAAGACATTAGAATCAAGTCAATTTCTGGTGGAAATAATCCTTAGCTAGACTATATTTATCTGCGCTCGAACTTTGAAACAGAGGCTAAAAAAAATTGAAAAATTAATTCACCTCAAAATTTAAAGTTAAATTTGTTACTCCATCCGATATTTTTTATAAGAAACTTTGACTTTTTAAGTTCATTCAATAATTAATGTGTTTGGTTTATACTATACTATAGACCGAATATATTAGTTATTCAATGAACCTAAAATATTGATTGTTTCTTATAAAAATTACCGGAAAAGTATATTATAAATGATTTGACTCTATCAAAAGACTTAAATACTTTTTGATGAATGTAGTATTTTAATTATGGTGAATTAATATTTTTGTAGAGATAAATATTAACATAAAATCTTATACACGGGGATGAACATTTTATAAGTAGCTAGAGAAATAAATGTTTAACATAAATAATACACGAGGATTACAAAAAAAAATAAAAATTTAATATATATTTTAATTATACACGGGGATGAACATTTAATATTAAAAATAATACAGACTTTCATATCATATATCCATGTAACATTTCTATCAAAAACAAAAAACTGATCATCTTATATTAAAATATTTATATTTTATTTCAACAAAGAAATATATTTACATTTTTATGGGTAAAAATTAACTCATACTTGGCACGGATAAAATATTTATTTTGCAATAAATAAAACTAAAATATTCACTTTTAGTTCTTTTAAATTATTCTCTATACTTTTAGTTCTTTTAAAAATACAAACTTATATTTCAAACTCAATAACTTGATTACTTAATCTTCAGTTTAAACGATTAATTTTTTAATTTAAAGTTATACTTATAGATAAATTTATGAAAATTAGGTATTAAAATGATTAACTATTAAACTAATGATATTTTAATGACTTAACAACGAGATGTTATTAAAAAATTAATTTCAAAAATGAAATGTGATCTTTTATATAAAAAAACGCCGACTAAAATTAGAAATTGATATAGTTATTTAAAAGACCGAAATTTTAAGAAATATTTTATAAGGAATAAACATGAAAAGTTAAATATTTAAAAGGACCAAAAATATATTTGACCTTAATGATAATAATTGTGACGAGACCTTAGGATATGATATGTTTCTTAAAAGATCTAATTTTTGTTGGTAATAATCAGATTTTTAGTTTTTTTTTTTGGCAAAATCATGTTTTGTATTTTAAAAATAATAAATTAAATGTTAAATATAAAGTGCCCATAAACACATATTATGTGTCGTCACATTTAAAAAAGAGAAAAAGGTATATGCACATCTGTCAACAAATCACAACTATGTTTTCCGCCACGTAACTGCATTTAACCCCACTTTCTTGATATGACATAAAAAAGTGGAAACATTCTTAATTGTTGTCGGTGCAAAGTTAGTTTACACTGATAATGCATGTCCTTTAAACACTTTAAAAAAAATATCAAGTTATCAAAATTACAAGTTAAATAAAAAGATGGATTACATGTCTAAATTATTTATAATAAGTGGTAAAAATTGGACAAAAAAATTACTGGACTAAAATATAAAATTAATACTTAAATAATTCAAAATATGCGTTATATCCGTGCTTGGCACGGGTGCGAATACTAGTTGTTATTTAAAAGGCTTGTTTGGAACAACAAAATAATTTTATCCATTTTGAGTATATTTTTGTCAACTTCTTTCCTTCTTTTTTCAATATTTCTTTTTATCTACTTTGTTAAATACTTTTTTTTTGTTGGTGAATTCAATTTTCAAATACATAAAAGCAATATCATTTGGAAGTACGAGTTGAAACTCCAATTTTTTTTTTTATAAAATATGTTTTTAGTTTCTACTTTTATGTAAGTTTTGACTTTTAGTTTCTATATTTTTTTATTATATTTTTAGTCCCTACATTTTTTTATATTATATTTTTAGTCAATTTTTTATGATTAGGATAACAGAATTGACCACATATGATAACTTAAATTGATTAAAATAACATTTGCATCGAATGACGTGACATCTATGTGTCATTTAATGTGGCTGATTTCATTATCCAAGTCACAAAAAATTATGGTAAAGACTAAAAAGGCAAACAACGAAAATGTAAGAGACTAAAAATATAATAAAAAAAATGTAGAAACTAAAAATCGAAACTCAAATAAAAATATAGACTAAAAACATATTTAACCATCTGTTTTTACAATGTAATTAATAAATATTAAACATAAGACATTATGCATTCTACTCAAACAGAGTCATTAAATTACTGGAAAAAGAACAATTTCAACAAGAAAAAAAAAAGTATTTGTTTCATCATCATATGTATGATTTTATTATTCTTTTGGAAAGTATACGAGTGATTTTTTTATTTGTTTCATCGTAATTCTAATTTCTCTTTGCTTCTTTTCTTGTTCATTCGGTTGAGAGGGGCTGATCTGAAATCATCCATCTCTTGACTGTCTTCTATTTCTCTTATTATTTAAATAAGAGATTTTCACATATTTTTTAATTTTGCTTAAGTGTTTTTTTCTTCTTCTTCGTGATTTCCCGTCGTAGTTAGAGCTGTAAAAATGGGTCGGATTATCGAGTCGTCCCATTAGCCCTATGAGTTGGACTTTTTAAAAGAATGATCGGGCCTTATTGGGCTGGCCCCTCGAGCCTATCTTTTTAATGGGCCATTAAGGGATTGCCCCATAGGCTTTTGGGCCGACCCTTTAAATAATAAAAAAAAAAAAATTTAAAAATTTTAAAAATAGTTTTAGCTAAAAATAAGGAGTTTTAGTTACCATAAAATCTTTAGATAAATAAGTAACAAAATATGAGATTTGTTAGTTAAGAGATACTCGTAATTATTAAACCAAATTTGTTATAGCTATCTTTATTTGAAAAAAAAAACTAATAACAACTTATTCAATCATTATAAATAAAAAAATATAAGAAAAAAATTAATCAAATTATAATTGGTCACGAAATAAAAGAAAAGAAACATAATATAACAATCGTCGAGCACTAGAGATAATATATTAATACTTTGTGGTTCGGTTCATTCATATAGATATAATAAAATTTATTTTTTTAAAAACATTTGTCAAAAATAAAAAATAAATGAAAGTTTGTCGTGCCGGCCCATCGAGCCATGTAGCCCTTTGCTTATCGGGCCACGAGGCTTAACGGGCCGCCCACTTAAGCCCATTCATATGTCATGGCCCCTCGGGCCGGCCCTTTTGACAGTACGACTCGTAGTGTATAGTTGTTTGTTTTGAATTCCGATCTTAATACGATGTTTCTGTTGATCTCCTGTTTTGGTACAATGTTTGTTTTTATCTTTCATCTCAATACGATGTTTGTTTTGTTCATATTTGCATATTTGTTTCAATTCAGATTCAGTGAACTACGTCGTAATTATTGCACTAAATCCTTATCCATTAGACACACATATTAGTACATATAAAAACAATTGATTCTATGCAGTCGACAACTTGATGTTGTCATGTAGTTAGAGTGTTTGTAGCCATTTGATTAACATCAAACAGACCAGGAAAATAGATTTATTTTTTGTCTAATAATTTTTAAAAACATTGTTCTTAAATTAGGACTGTCTGATTGATCTTGATCAGATAGTCACCAAGGTCCGTCTACGTTATTGTATGGGTTTTGGACTGCACCCAAACCAAATCCTAGTATAACCCTTGGATCAAACAACTTTATCGAATAACCAAATACATTGAGCTAAAATGGTTAATGAACTCCTCATATAACGAATCGTTTAGGATCAATTCTCAATGGAAAATGAAAACAACTTTTAGGCCCTGTTTGGATTAGCTTATTTTTGAGCTTATGCAAACAACTTATGCAATATAAATTAGGGTTTATGTTATTTTATAAGTTCTAACTAGTGAAAATTGTATTTTTATAAGCTATTTTATCATAAACTACCTTGACAAACTTATAATAATACATAAAAATTGCATAAGCTGTTTGCATAAGCTCAAAAATAAGCTAATCCAAACAGGGCCTTAATCAAACTTTATTTATTTCTCGGCTAAACATTGAACCTAGAGCTGTCAAAAGGGGCCGGGCCGGCCCGGCCCGCCTCGGCCCGGGGGCCATAACATATAAATGGGCTTTAGTGGGCCGGCCCAATAAGCCTCATGGCCCGGCCCATTAAGCCCAACCCGATAAGCAAAGGCCTACATGGCCCGATGGGCCGGCCCGACAAACTTTCATATTTTTTTTGACATATTTTTTTTTTTTTTACAAAATAAATTCAATGGATAATAAAATTACATATGTATCACACACAAATTAATAACAATAAAAAAGTGGATGTCATGATTTCACGAGATAATAAATACTACAAAATATTCACGCAAAAGTCACAAATATGTCGATGATGATTTATAAAGTGCACCTTCAAAATAAATTTCAAGCTTACATCACCAACTAAACTTTTAACCTAACAATTCAAAATACATAAAGTAAATTATAAATTAAGCAACTTCTCGGCCTAAGTCTCTTTTTGAACACTTGATTTTTCATATAATTGTATCTCTTCTACTTCGGGTATATCTGCAATTCATAATACACGATAACTTGATTAGTCAACAACTAAGAAGCAAATACAAATCGCAAATAATACAAAATGGTTATTAATTAAACTTACCAGAAGGTCCAATTTCTTTAAAATCATGCAACCAATTACGTGTACAAATGAGAGCTTGCACAGTTTTAGGGAGTAAGCAATTCCTATACTTATTTAAGATACGACCTCCGATACTAAAAGAAGATTCAGAAGCCACTGTTGTGATTGGAATGCTTAAGATGTCACACGCCATTATTGCAAGTTGAGGAAATCGAACACTATTTGACTTCCAATATTGAAGAATATCCACATCATCATCCAGAAGACACTTTTCATCCAAGTATATTTCAAGTTCAGACTTACCATCATTTGAGATCTTTTGTATCTTTTCTTGACGGTATTCCTAGAATTAGACATACAAAAATTATTCAAATTAAACTTGAATGGAATATAATCAACCCCATTTATGTAAACAAAAAAAATGTAAGCAGTACTAAGAGGGCAACACAACAATTGTTTGACAACAATAGTAGAAATAAGTACAATAGTAGAGTTAACTTATATTAACTTATTTTAACTTTTCTAAGGGGAACATATTAATATATTAATGACAGCAGTACAATAATTATTTGACACATTTATTACTATTTAGACTTTAATTATAGAATTATCAAATTTACTATTATTTAAACTTTTATTATTTGACTTACAACAATAGAAATAAGTACTTTCATAAGGATTTGTAACAAATTATAAACCTTACCTTCAAAAACGACGTCTTCTTCAATGGTTGATCAACTGATTGAGATTGAGTGTTTCTTGATGAACTATCTAAAGATGAGCTTGCTGGAACTGTGTCTTTTTTATATGCATCAAAGAGATCTTGCAAACCATCCTTCACTTTTTTAATCTTGTCTTCATAATTATTTGGGTAAAGTTTCTTAAAGCAAAACTTCAAAAAGTCCAACTTTGATGTTGGATCAAGAACATTTCCAAGTGAAAGAGTAATCGAATATTCACTCCAATACTTGTCAAACTTCTCCTTCATCCTCTTGGTCATATCTTTGATCACTTCATCTTCACTAATCAAATTTTTATTCAAATCCATCTCTATAAGTGCAACTTGCATGAAGTATAAGTTTGAGGTTGTGTAAGATGACCCAGAAATTAAACATGTAATATTATAAAATGGAGCCAAGATATTACAAATGGTTTCTGCTCTTTCCCACTCCTCAGTGCTTGGACAAATGTTGTAGTTCTTATCTTCATAACTCAAGCTAATGAATGCACGTCGATACCTAATAGCACTTTCAAGCATCATATATGTGGCATTCCATCTAGTGCAAACATCCAACCTTAAGAATCCACCTCCTACATTATCTAGTTGCACATCTTGAATGCATTTTCTAAACACCCTCAATCTCCCCTCTGAGGCCTTCACATATTTGACACTCTCTCGGATTTTATGCAAAGCATCACCCGCCGCCTTCAAACCATCTTGAACAATTAGATTCAAGATGTGGGCGCAACAACGGACATGAAAATATTTACCTTTACATAACAACGCATCTTGCAAATTAAGCCTTTGTTTCAAAAATTTTATCATGCTATCATTTGAAGATGCATTGTCCAATGTGAGTGAAAATATTTTACGGTCTATTCCCCAATCCTTAAGAGCACCAAACAATTTTCCAGATAATTCGTACCCTGTATGTACATTATCCAATTGACAAAATGAAAGTAATTTACTATTTAACTTCCAATCTCGATCAACATAATGAGCAGTGACAGTCATATAACCTTGCGTTGTTACAGCTGTCCATACATCAGAAGTTAGACAAACTCTACCTGGAATGGATGCTAAAACACTCTTTAGTCTTTCCTTTTCACTTGAAAACACACTCATGCAATCAGTTTTTGCAGTGTTTCTACAAATGGGAACAAAATCAGAATTCAATATCTTGTTTGTAGCCAAAACCGCATCATACTCAGCGTAGCTAAATGGAAGATCATGTCGTATGATGCTTCTAGCAAGTGAATCTCTGTAAGCCTTATCATCAAATTGAAACTTCTTCAATAATGTTTCTTTGTCATCCAACATGTGTCCCTCATCATCTTCATCATTGTTTGGAATTTTAGGACAAGCAATAATATGGCGCTTTAAGTGACCAGTGCCTGCACCACATGAATACATACCCTGACAACCATTACATGTACATTTTTCTCCCCCGTCAACTTTACCAATCCTTGTAAAATGTTTCCAAACAGAAGATCTCCTTGGCCTTTTTTTATTAGTATTTTTTGCAACATAGTCTCCCTTAACCATGACTACATTACAAAGTACAAACACATTAAAATTAAATTGATCATTAAAATAATATTATAAAAGGTAAGCACAAGAATTACTTATAAGTTATACACAAGAAAGATACAAGAGACAATCAAATGTTAAGGATTATCTAAGATGACAATATCAGACATATATAAATCAATTGTCATGTTTGTTTCTTTCTATCTTGTTGGCTTATACACTGAACCGAACATGACAATATCACTATATCAGACATCTATAAATCATGGTCAATTTACATTGGACGTATAACATTTTGTATATAAGATTATCAAATTTTATGTCGGTCATACTGTTCACATAATGAAGCAATCAACAACATACTTGAAACTCTTATATGGGCATAATTTAAAACAAACATAACAACACATATATACCTAAATAAATAGTGAACTAGTAACAAGTATTGGTGCAACTCATAATATTAATATACATATGTGCTAATAAATTAAAGGCAACTTAATCACTACATTGTAACTATATGAATGAACAAAACCACAAAGTATTAATACATTACCTCTAGTACTCGAAGGTTGTTATATTATGTTACTTTTATTTCGTGACCAATTATAATTTGAATAATTTTTTCTTATACTTTTCTATTTATAATGATTAATTAAAATGTTATTAGTTTTTTTCAAATAAAGATAATCATAACAAACTTGGTTTAATCTTAAAAAAAAATAAAATTTGGTTTATTAATTATCTCATAACTAACAAATCTTATCTTTTGTTACTTAATTATCTAAAGATTTAATGGTAACTAAAACTCCTTATTTTTATCTAAAATTATTTTTAGAATTTTTTTCAAAATATTTTTTTTAACTCTTTAAGGGGCCGGCCCAAAAGCCCGTGGGGCCGGCCCATAACGGCCCATTAAAAATATAGGCACGAGAAGGCCCGATCACTTTTTTTAAAAGTCCGGCCCGTGTAAAACTATAGGGCTAATGGGCCGGTCCGATAGCCCGACCCATTTTTACAGCTCTAATTGAACCCACCGCGCCTCTTTCTTCTAGAAACTAGGGTTTCATAAAAAAATATAAACAAATTTATTTGTATAAGGAATACTAACGAATTTAGTATTTTCAAACTAGGAATCTACCATGTTTTAAGACTCTGTGGTACACACAAACACCATCATTCTGTACCTGACCGACTATGATGAAAAAAACAGATACAGTGTGGACCCCATAATCCACATCAAACAATTCATTGCCTACTATAAATAATCACTGCTCCAAACCAATACAACGTTCCTCTCTGGTCCGGTCCCTCACTCTCTCTTCTTTTTAAGAACACACTTAACAAGAGAGAGAGAAAAGCAAAAACACAACAGCAAGAAAAAGTGAGAGTGAGTGAGTGTGTAACACTATAACACACTTGAGAACACAGTGTTTGAGGTTTTCTAACTCTTCCTTAATTTTCTCATATTTTGTTTCTCTCTTACCTATTCATAATTTCCTTCCAATTTTCATTCTAATATCACTCATAACCCTTTTTCTTTTATTGGCGCAATTTTCTCTGCCGTTTTATTTTTTCTTTTATTTGTGCTTCGTTCTGCAAAAGGGTTTGTTTACTTTCTTATAATTACCTCAGATTCTTATCAGAGTTTCAACCTTTGTCTTGTTCTGTTCTGTCTCTTCAGTTTCAAAGTTTTGAACTTCACTTGAGGATTCTGTATAGTTCTTGGCTGTGGCTTCAAAGGTGGAAGCTTTTTCCTTTTTGAGAGAATGGGGTTTTTGAATTTGGAGCTGAATGTTCAAATCTTTGTCACTATCATGATTGTGATTCTCATGGGAACTCTCTGTGTTGCTGACACTGACCCTGTTGATGGTATTGTATATACTTCTCTGTTTCTATTTTCAATTTTAGAATAACCAAAAGAAAAATTGGTTTTTTATTCATTATTTTAGTTGATACCCTTTATTTTATGTAATACAGCATTTGAACTTTTGCAGTGACTAAGTAAATTCTATAATGGATTATTTGATTAGTTTAAAAATTTGAATTTTTGTCTTTTTCTTTTAAATGTTGATGGCTAATCTCAGTATCTGAACTTGTTTAAATATTTGCATGTTTTGTTTGAGTGCAGAAGTTAGGTAAACTAGTGTCTTTGTTTTTTTTATAGGCAAATGATGTGTTTGGTTCCTCTAAAGTAGAATTGATATAATTTATTCAACTTTAAGCTAGAAATTGTAGTTTTTGGTTCAAAAATTGATTTTTACGTTCAAATTTAATGTTCAACTTACTTTATCTTGAATGTATCCAAACACAAATCATTTTAGCCAAAATCAATTTTATAGGATCAATTTCAATTATTCGAAATCAATGTTTTTCTAGAACCAAACATTCACTTAGAATTTTTCCTTCACAAGGGTTTGAACCTGGTTCTTTAGCCAAACCAACTAACGTGTCTTAATGTGTAATTGTCAGTTGCTGCAATCAATAGTCTATATGTTGCTATGAACTCGCCACCTCTTCAAGGGTGGAAGGCTGTGGGAGGGGATCCATGTTTCGACCATTGGCAAGGTGTGGACTGTGTCTTCTCCAACATAACCGCCATGTATAGTCATTCTCCCTTTCTTAAATTATAATTTGTTACAGTAATATTGTTGTTATTGTTTACATATTTTGTTTCAAATAGTAATGATACGATTGGGATAAGACTCATTATTAGAATGTATATTTCGGTTGACAGACGACTAGCAGGCTTGAATTTGGGTGGAGAGCTTGGCAGTAATTTGGATTTCCCATCCATTATAGACATGTAAGTGTCGATTTCAAGATTATGGTACATGTTGCTCTGTGTTTTTCTGATACACCTATTTTGATTAACGAGGATAACTTCACTCTTCATGAGTAATTTTGTAACTAAAGTATTTTCACCTAGAAAGTAAAAACCTCACGAAGCTTTGTGTTTCACATTGCACAGTGATCTTAGCAACAATCACATTGGAGGTTCCATTCCATTCACTTTACCGCCTACTTTGAGGACCATGTAAGTTATCTTCATCGTCTCTCAATTCATGATTTTCTTAGATGGAAAGCATATGTACTGAGTAAAACTTTTTTTTGTTATTGTGCTTTTTAACGTGTAGGTCTCTGTCTGGAAATCGGTTAAATGGAAGCATTCCAGATGCCTTATCCTTATTAACTCAATTGTCAAACTTGTGAGTGCAAAAGTATATTGGCACCTTATGATGCCATATTGACTGGTTACTAATTTTCATGTTATGTTTCTACTTTTCAAAATAGAATATGTAGCCATTGGATAGTTAAGAAATAGCCTTTTAATTGCTTAATTCTTAAACTTACTAGCCTGATTACTATGCAAGATAAATCGCGTTTAATTGTGTTGATATTTCTTATGCCTTGACATGTAATATTTATGCAACTCTCTATGCTGCAGGGATTTGGCCAATAACAACTTGACCGGTCCGCTACCTTCCTCAGTGGGGAGTTTATCGTCTCTTACAACATTGTGAGTAAACTTTCTCACTAAGAATATATTCTGCCTTTCTACTTATTCAATGAGGAAGTGTTATGATTTATTTATTTTGCGCTGTTTAAAAAAAATTATTTGTTTATTTTGCATTTGCAGACTGTTGCAGAACAATCAACTTGTGGGGACCCTTTTTGTTTTGCAGGACCTTCCTCTTCAGGATTTGTATGATTCTTACTATCCAAATACTTTTTTACAAACATATAATTAAATATTATCTATATCTTGCAACAATACATAGGAAGTAGAAATTATATTTTACGGCTAAATTTGTGAATTTATTGTTATGTAGGGATATAGAGAATAATTTATTCTCTGGGCCAATTCCTCCAAAATTGTTGAGCCTCCCAAATTTCAGGTGAGCTATGGTTGGAATTTTTATTTTTCTATTTTGTTGTCTTTTCCTGTTCAAGTGTGATCTTTGCGATCTTTCATGACAAGTCGCATGGGGAATTTCGTGCTGTATCTTTATTACACATGAGAAATAACAAATAAAGCCTGAAATACTGCACTAGAATTCTTCCATTTCAAATGTTAAGCCAGTTTTTTCAAATAACGGCTATAGTGCAGCATAGCAGACTTTGAACAAATCGCTATTGTTCCGCGATACACTGTTTAACACAGTGTTGTCAAATATCAGCTATAGTGGCAGTAGCATTTTGGCGTAGTGAATTTGAACAAACTGCTATTCTTTGCAATCAGCGGTTGACAACACTGTTTTAAGCATACTTTTCTTCTTTGAGTTGATGTGTATACGACACTATAGGTTAATTGAATTCATTACCTTATTTCAAGATATTTTATTTAAGTTAACATAGCGGCATGTACCTTGCAGAAAAGACGGGAATCCATTTAATACTACTATTATTCCATCTCCGCCTGTTGCTGCAGCCCCTTTGCCTGCAGCTATCAGTCGATCCCCTGAAGAATCACCTTGGCATATGGCATATAGTCCTTCTTCTGACTTCACAGCACCGATGCCTGGAAATGTTAAGAAGTCCTTCCTATCTAAGCATATCATTTGGATTGCCGGTGCCGGTTTATTAGTATTTATCATTCTGGGAATTTGTATTTTTATGGTGTATTGCTGTAAGAAAGAGCCAAAAAATAAAAATTGTCAGAACCTTGATGTGGAGGGTTTTCCACAGACTTTGCATAAACCTGCTCGTAACGACGCTGTTTTTGAAGCAACTAATCAAGATGGAAAAGGTAATTCTGATTCATCTTAGTCAGTGATTTTGTTTTAGAACAAAAATATATCCATTCTAAATTACCTTGTCAAACTTTATTTGCAATTTCCAAATGACGCAGCTGAGAAAACACCGCGTTTAAACGAAGTGCCAAATAGAAGAACAAATTTGATTCCGAAGGCTCAGGATGACCAAGAAGTATATCTCAACAGGCTCAACACAGTATCTTCAACTTCAGAAAACAATAATGGTTCCAAACCTCCATTCCTGCAGCCGCCACCACATTCTCTGCCAATCATTCCTGGTGAGAAAGTCATCGTCAATCCAGCTGCAACTACAAAACCCGAAAGACAAGCTATGATTAGTTCGGTCAAAATGTATACTGTTGCATCACTTCAGCAATATACAAATAGCTTTTCCCAAGAAAATCTTATTGGTGAAGGCACTCTTGGATCTGTTTATAGGGCCGAGCTCCCTGATGGAAAGGTAGTTTTCTTTCAGTTTATAAGCAATATACTGCTTTATGATTTTTAAATCTCTCTCGCAGCGTTTTAACTCTTTTTTCATTGTTTGAGATAACCTGTTATTTCATTTTCCCGGTGCTTCACATGCTTATATCTTTTGAACGATCTCTGTAGCTGCTGGCAGTGAAGAAATTGGATGCTACCGCTTTCAAGGACCAGAATGATGAACAGTTTCTTCAACTGGTATCCAGCATCTCAAAAATTCAGCATGCCAATATCGCAAAGCTTGTGGGTTACTGTTCTGAGTATAACCAACGATTACTTATATACGAGTATTGTAATAATGGAACCCTATATGACGCACTTCATGGTGATGACGAACATTGTATTAAATTTCCATGGAATGCACGCATTAAGGTTGCACTTGGAGCTGCAAGGGCTTTAGAGTGAGTTTATTGATCAACTCAATATCAAATGCCATATTCTATTAACTATGATCACTTTTTTATTTTATTTTTTCCATGGATGATCAGGTATCTGCATGAAAACTTTCGGCCGCCTATTGTTCACCGAAATTTTAGATCTGCTAATGTTCTCCTGAATGAAAAGTCGGAAGTGAGTGTCTCTGATTGTGGATTAGGTCACTTGCTATCTTCTGGCACTGTTGGTCAGGTATCTCTTCATTTTTAACTTCAACTCCGAATTTTCAACTGATCTCTAGTTTGGGCTCATAATAAATTGTCTGCTTTTAATGTTTCATATGTTCTTGGGAGTATCATTGAAACGTTTTGGAATAAATTACCTAAAAAAGCACGAAGTTAGGAATATCATAAGTGTGAAAGTAGTCAAGATACTGTTTAAGTTAGAAAAGAGAAATAACCACGGTTCATCCGGTCAGATCAACTGGTTCACGGTTCACCGGGACAGGCCATATGGTTCAAAGGTCAGAGCGGTTGGTTCACGGTTCACCCGGTCAGACTGGCCAGTTCACCGGGACAGACCATATGGTTCAAGTGTCAACACCTGCTAGCACTCGGCAATTGTTATTTAAGTTTATATTTTGTTCTGTTCTTGTTACTTTTCTGACTAACATGGCATCAATTTCAGTTATCTGGACGCCTCCTTACAGCTCATGGTTATAGTGCTCCAGAATTTGAGTTGGGAAGTTATACACAGCAAAGTGATGTCTTCAGTTTCGGAGTCGTAATGCTAGAAATCCTCACTGGTAAAAAATCCTATGACAGGTGATCAATCTCATTTGTAATCATGTTCATTGTCCTTTACTTTTACACACCAGCTGAAGTGAAACCAATATTCAAAATACTAGATTTGACTAAGGCAACATACATGTTTTAGGTCACTGCCTCGCGGAGAGCAATTTTTGGTCAGATGGGCGATACCTCAACTTCATGACATTGATGCATTGTCAAAAATGGTTGATCCTCGCTTAAATGGATCATATTCTATGAAGTCGTTGTCACGTTTTGCAGATATTGTTTCCTCATGTATTCAGGTAATCTTGGTTGCATGGTTATTGGTACGAATAAATATCTGTATAAGATCATATAAAACTCCTAAAACTTTAAAGCGCGGATATGGACTTATGGTTATTGGTTACTGTATCTATATAATCTATTCTCCTTTTATTCATTCTTATTATTTTATTTTCAGCGTGAACCGGAATTCCGGCCAGCTATGTCAGAAATTGTTCAGGATCTCTTGCTAACAATGTAGAAGGATGCGAACAATGAACTCCTTCCCTTAGCCTAGTTTTGGTTCCCAAATTTTCAAGCCTTTACCTATATATTCTTCATCGCCGTGACGTGAGATATTGATTTATCTTTTTTTGGATTACCTATGCAAAATTTCTGCTTACTGATGTAATTATTAGTAGGAATGATGCAAGGTATTTCTATGCATCATTGTTCATTATTGATGCTAGTAAGTCAAATATGGCATGCCTCAGATCATAATGATTATTGAGTATGTTATTCATCATTTTCTCAATTGATTTAGAGTTTAGACTTTTAGTAAAACACATGATTTTGGGCTAATCATGTTATAATGGAGAGTTGTTTATTGTTGTTGGGTAGCAATTAGAAATCATCAACAATGTGTCACCCTTCAAAAGATTTTTGGTCTTTCTTTTTTACATTTTGAAGCTATTGGTTTGGTACTCAAATTAATTTTTTTTTATTTTTATTTTTAATGTTTTTGGGTTTGTTAATGATATATTGGTTGTTTGGGCATAGAAGCTGTATCTTGAAAGTTGAAACTGTTCTAGCAACTCACTCTTACTCAATTATTATGTGCTAGTTAGGATTAATTTGTTGATTACTTTTTGTGACCATGTTGTTGGTGCCTATTATTACCAAAAAAAGTAACCATGCTACTATATTTTTGTGTATTTAGGTGCATGCATGTTTTATATATGCTGAAAAAGCTAAAGCACTCATGTCTTAAAAAGACATGCTTTACTTTTTCTTGTTTTAAATTTTTGTGCTTTTTAAAAAATAATTATAATTATAACATGGAGATTGGAAAAAAGACATCACTTTTTTAGATTTTTAAATTTTTATTACAAGTATTTTTCTTTTCTTCTCGCATTTCATAACCAGTGGCGGAGCTAGAAAATTTATGAAGTATGGATAAAATTTCAATTTTAAACAAAAATTTCAGTTTTGCATCGAAAAATTTCAGTTTTGAACAAAAATAATTCAGTTTTGTCCAAAATCAACTTATAAAAATTTTAATTTTGTCCTAAATTAATTCTTAAAATACCAAATTTTTTTTCCCTGGGCAAAAATAAATGATTTCTTTTTCTCGTTGATATTGTAGACGAATTGATAAGTTTTTCTGCATGAAATTCATACAAACAAATGTGATGTTTGAGATGAAATTTTTTAACCTAATAATATCAGTATTGTCAGTTAGGGATGGCAAACCGACCCAAATCCGCGGGGCCCACCCGCACCTGAACCCAAGTCAACGGGTGAAAATTCGAGTTGACTGTGTTTAGGTTCGGGTTTGGGTGGCATCCGATATTTTGGGTGCGGGTTTGGGTTCACTTAAACCTGCACTCGAAACCACACTGACTTAGACATTAAATTACATAAGTACCCCTAGATATATATATATATATATATATATATAAGACCTATTCACAGACCTATTCACGCTGCCTCTTCCTCTCACTCACTAACTCCTCTCCTCCGATCTTCTTCCTCATTGTCACTCGTTGGAATGCTTATGTTTGAATATCCTTGAAAGACTTTATTTATAATTGTAGTTTAATTTTTTAAAAGTCTTGAATACTATGTTGTTGTATTTTAAATGTTGTTGTAGACCTTAATTTTAATTTAATTAAAAGACCTTTTTAATATCCTTGGAATTTCAATTTTGTTGTATTTTTTACTTTTTTTTTCTTTTTTTTTGCTACGGGTTCGGGTTTGGGTGAAAAAACCCGAACCCAATGGGTGTGGGCGCGGGTGTTAATTTGTCACCCGAATAGACTGTGGGTTTGGGTGGTGTAAAACCCGCACCTGTGGGCACCCATTGCCATCCCTTTTGTCAGTTGATTTCTAGTTTTTAGCCTTTGTTTGGTAGGAGAGAAAAAGTGAAGAGAGAAATAGAAATACGAAAAACAGTGCATTATTTTCCCTGTTTTTATTTCTCTCTTCCAATGTTAGTAGGGGTGTAAGTGGATCAGAAAAATTCAATTGCACCGATGATCCAATCCAAACCGAAAAAATCCAATCGGACCGGTTTGGATCGGTTTTTGATGAATCCAAAGTCCGAACCAATGTGTACTCAATTGGTTCGGTTTGGATCGGTTTGTCCTGTTTTTAAAAAATAAAACCGAACCAAACTAATCGGTTTGGTTCGGATACTTTGATCGGTTTTGTAATATTTTTCCTACTATTATTTTTTTTACTATTATTTTTTTGACGATACGTAATCAAATATCATCATACACAATAAAAAAGGAATCGCAGTTCATAACAATAACATCATATTGAGACTCATAAAGTTTTCAAGCAAAGTACAAAATACAATCCAGAAATTTAATTTAAACTCGTATATATGTTCGAAACTCATAAAATTTTCAAAAACTTATATTCACATAGTTATAAGCTTAAATTTAGGGCATGTCAGATCAAGAAATCCACATAAACAAGCAAAAACCGTGTTTTCTTTTTAAAAATTTAAAAATCAATACTTGTTCTTCACACTATGTTTATATAACAAATACTTGAAAATCCAAAATCAAAACTAAATCAGGGCATGTTTGTAGAACTGTCAAAATGGGCGGCCCGGCCCGAAACGGGCCGGGTAAAAAAGGCCAAGATAAAAAATAGGCTACAAAATGGAGCTCGAGCCCGGCTCGATACGGGCCGGCGGGATTTCGGGCCGGCCCGGTTTTTTCCTTTATTATTATTTTTTTATTTAGTTGTCTAGCAAAAAATATTGGCAAAAAAACATACATTTATATTATACATAAATATATAAGATTAATAATACTTGGGTGTTCTATTTTTACTCATCCATTACTCACAAGTTTCTCGCGCGCCCTATTTTTACTTATCCGTTACTCACAAGTTCCTCGCGCGCCCTATTTTTACTCATCCACTACCTACGAGTTTTTTGCGCCCCTACTTTTACTCATCCGCTACCTACGAGTTTTTCACGCGCCCTATTTTTACTCGTTCGCAACTTAGAAGTTTCTCGCGCCCCCTATTTTTACTCATCCGCTACCTACGAGTTTTTCGCGCGCCCTATTTTTACTCATTCGCTACTTAGAAGTTTCACGCGCGCCCTAATTCTACTCATCCGCTACCTACGTGTTTCTCGCGCGCCCTATTTTTACTCATTCGCTACTTAGAAGTTTCTTGCGCGCCCTAATTTTACTCATCCGCTACCTACGAGTTTCTCGCGCGCCCTATTTTTATTCATCCGCTACTTAAGTAGTAAAAATGATAAATTTGATAAAAAAAAAAACACAGTCCGCTACTTAAGTAGCGAATTATATTTGAGAAACTCGTAGGGGGATAAAAAACTTTTATAATACAAATTAAGTTCAAATCATCCAAAACAAATTATTTATATATATTTTTAATTTTTTATTATAATTTTGTCGGGCTTTCGGGGGGCCCGTGGCCCATGGGCTAGCCCATATTTTATCGGGCTTTATCGGGCCGGGCTAAAAAAGACCCCGAATAAAATTTGGGCTACAATTTAAAGGCCCAAGCACGGAAAAAATTCAAGCTATTCGGGCCGGTCTATTCAGGCTAGCCCATTTTGACGGCTCGACATGTTTGGTTGCTATTTTAATCACATATGGGTTAAAATTGATTCTATTATAGGTATCGGTTTGGTTCGGTTCAATCTAATGAATTTGAAAACGGAACCGAACCAAACCACATCGGTTTTCAATTGGTTCGGTTCAATTTTTGATCCGAACCAAAAAAGCTGGTTTTTTTCAGATTGGATTTGTTCCGGTAAAAATAATATGGGGGTGGTCCAAGTATATTAATGAGCAATAATGATACTTAGGATCTTTATTTACCAAAAAAGTGAACCCTTTACAATGAATGTTTCTTCTCTATTTATAGATGAAAGGATGATACGAAAAATATCTAAAACCACCCCACTCCCCTCTAATGGAGGTCGTGGGTGGTTTTCCACCGTGTCCACCGTGTCTCAAGGGTGGTTATGGGTGGTTATTCTCCTCCTCCGCGCTTCAGTGGTGGTAATGGGCGGTTATCAGCCGTTGGGCGACGTAATCGTATTCTTAGGGCGTCACCCCTAGCTTCTGTGATCTCGCCTCACCTTATCTTTCCCGCCAAGTATTTATTTGAATTGTTTGGGCCAGTTGTTGGATCATTGTGTTATTGGGCCTATAATATTTTGTCCGGTACATAGCCCCCCAAGCGCGAGGCTCAAAGAGGCGAAGTGCTGATAACGGCCGGACGTGGTGAGGTAACTGCCCACTCCTGGTGATCACGTTCTCTGTCGTTGGACTATAAATATGAGTTCCGCGATGCACCATTCAATTCATCTTTCTTTCTTTGCATATTTTGCCTTTTGTGACAATGTCTTCTCCTACTACTGTTCCGGAATCACCTGCCATGCCGGTGTTGTTCCAATTAAGGAATATGCTGTGCTATGACACTGATGATTTATTGGATCAAAAGGATGATTTTGCCGATATGGTGAAGGAGTTGCAGGATTACTCATGGAGGCTGACGGATGGTCAGAAAGAATTCTTGGCCGTGGCGCAGGAACTAAACAAACGGTTCCTGGATGATGGTGCTTTCATTGAAACCACCGAAACTGTTGATCATTGCCAAAAAGAGCTTTCTGATGCTCTGGAGCGAAGGATAGAGATGGTGAAAGAGCACATAACATCTCAAGAAAAGGTGATGGCACTTTCCCTGTCAGCCGAGGAGGCCATAGATAACCGCATTGATGAGTTAGAGAATCAACTTAAGCCCCTTATGAAGAGGAAAAGGAATCTGCAGATGGATATTCAATACGACGTTGCCAAGTTGATTCGGACTTGCTCACATTTGTGTCGTCTTCAAGAGAAAGATGACGCTCTCAATGATGATATGAGGAAAACTGCCCAAGATTTTGATGCGGCGAAGAAATTGAGGGGTTTGATGGAAGATTGTCATGCCTGTGCTGTAGAGGCTGCTTACAAAGCCTTTAAGTAGTTTTTCTTTGTTCTCCTTCATTGTATGTTGTTTTATAATTCCTCCAAATGGCGTTGAATATAGTCCGCCTTCCTTTGTAATTGTTGAATTCTCTTTTATGAAATGATGAATTTCTTTTCCGCCATGTATTTTTGAATAATTCTGACTGTATACTCGTTCTCGCCCATTGGCGAGGTCATTGAATTTCAAACGTTTGGCCTTCTCGCCTGCCTTGGAATTCGTGTCCGGGCGTACGCGTGATGCTGACACGCGTAGCGGTACCTTCTTTTACCCGTTGGATATTAGGACGTTTCGTTTACCCTCCAATTTTCCTATAAAACAGGGGCTTCAAACTATTTTCACCAACTTTCCTTTCGTTCGTTCCGATCCTCAGCGTTTGACTACATTTATTACTCACCGTCCAAGAATTCTTCTATAAATACCTTTTTTCACCTTCAATTTTCTGCACTTCACTTCTCATTTGTTCTCAATTTTCTTTCACTGAATCTCTCTTCTTTTTTCTCTGATTGTTTTCATTTTTCGTCATTCTTGTTTTCATTGATCCCTCCATGGATCACAAAAATAAACCCAAAAAGAAACGTGTGGCTTCTAAATCAAAATCTCAGAAAAAGAAGCGTAGGATAGCAATTTCAGTTTCTAATTTTAGGCGAGATAAGCCCTCTTCTAATGTCAAAATGAAAAACCTTGTCATTTCGTCAGATTTTTCCGGCTCTGCTGATGAAGATTTCATTGAATACCTTTGGACTTCCACTTCGTGGGAATTTTCCCCTGATGTTGAATCTTCTGGTATAGAAGAAGGATCCCGGATCATCACGGAGGCTGAGGAGAAGTCACGGAGGATATCATATACGGCCTCAGGGAAAACTCCGGGGTAGTTCTGCTCTGATGAGTTGTTCCTTCTCCTGATGGCAGCCTCTTGGCGAGGGGTTGGGGTTAAACCTACAGGTTTTCCCTCTACCATTAAAGACTCGGGAGATTTCCACCCGATTTCTTCCTTTTCTGGCGGGGAGCTGATATCTTGTGGATAGGAGGGATTATTGAGACTGCCTCCAGTTTTTTCTTCTCTTCCTTGAAGGAGCTGGATCCTTTGTTAGATTTAGGATTTCTTTTCTGGATCACTTGCATCTTGATTTCATTGTAATTTTCTTTTCCTTTGTATCTTGATTTCATTGTAATCTTCTTATCAATGAAAAGATGAATGTTTCCAATATTGTCTCTTTTTCTGCACTGTTATGTTATATAATATTGTAAGGAATAAAATAACAACATGCATTATACCTTTAATTTCTTTTGGCGTTTTTTGGATCTCGCCTTTATCATTATTGTTTCTGATGTCGTCAACGCCTTGCGCCTTTTTATTTTACCGTCGTATCCAACTCGTAAGATTTAGGGATAACGCCGTTTCTATTTTTGATATGTCCAACTCGTAAGATTTACAGATCATATCATGGTGTCTCAACGCCTTTCCGTCGTACCTGGCACTTAGGGCCTTTGTAGGTAACGCCGTTTCTATTTTAGACGCATCCCACTCGTAAGATTTACAGATAACGTCATGGTGTTTCAACGCTTTTCCGTCGTACCCGGCACTTAGGGCCTTTGGAGGTAACGCCGTCTCTATTTTAGACGCATCCCACTCATAAGATTTACAGATAACGTCATGGTGTTTCAACACATTTTCCCTTCGTTGTCTTCATGTATAAGATTTATATAATTCTAACCATCTGCAAATATTGGAACAATGACTTTTTTGATCAAAGAAAATATTTATTTATTTATTTATTTAATTTTTTTTATTTTTTTGAATTTTTGCTGATGAGTCTCGTTAAAAAATCCTGCTTTCGCCGGAGAAAAGAGTTTCTCATCATTCAGATTCTTAATACATCCATATGCATTTTCTTTTTGAAAATAAAAAACAAGAAATGAAAGTAAAAACAAGAAATGTCTTTGGGGTGGCGTGGCGAGGCTTGACGATGTTCTTTGGAGCGCATCTCGCCCATAGGCGTTGTTGGCCTAACTGTAGTAAAATCTGAGGTTTGAGATATTCCATGTCCTGTGTAGGACCTCGCCTTCCATGGTTTCCAACTTGTATGCTCCACCTTCAAAGACTTCGTTGATTCTGAACGGTCCTTCCCAATTTGCTGCCAATTTTCCACCTGTATCTTTTCCCATTGGTCTCTTCAGGACTAAGTCGCCTTCTTTAAATTTCCTTGGGACTACCCTTGTGTTGTATTTTCTTCCCACTCTTTGTTTAGTTGCAAAATCTCTGAAATGCGCTTTATCCCTTATCCCTTACTTCTTGTATTAAGTCAAGGTTTTCCTGCAATGCATCGTTGTTCTCTTGAGTTGTCGAGGTTTCACGTCGCCAACTTGGGGGATTTATTTCTGTAGGGATCATGGCGTCTGCGCCATAGACCATGGTGAAGGGAGCTTCTCCTGTTGATGATTGTGGAGTTGTGTGGTATGACCATAATATGGCGGTGAGGTGAGCTACCCAAGCTTCTCCTTTGCTTGACAGTCTCCTTTTCAAGGCCTTCAATATGACTTTGTTGGCTGACTCGGCCTGACCATTAGCTTGAGGGTGCTCAACTGATATGAATGTATTTTGGATTCCTTTTTCTTTGCAAAATGAGACTACTTTCTCACTTGCGAATTGTGTGCCGTTATCTGACACAATGTACTTGGGAAGACCGAATCTGCATATGATGTTCCTCCAGTAAAACTTTTTGACTTGCTCTGCCGAGATGTTTGATAAAGGTTGCGCCTCAACCCACTTAGTGAAGTAATCCACAGCGACTATGATCCATCTGGTTTGCTTCCATGAAGTAGGGAAAGGACCCAATATATCCACTCCCCACATGAAGAAAGGCCAAGGCGAAAGGACTGATTTGAGGGGTTCGCCTGCGGCGTAGTGTAGGTTTGAGAATCTTTGACATTTATCACATGCTCTCACATACCTTCCAGCGTCGCTATGCAGTTCCGGCCAAAAGAATCCTGCTCTAAGGATCTTACCTGCCAATGATCTTGCTCCTATATGACTCCCACATGAACCTTCATGAACTTCTTCTAAAATTCCCTTGGCTTCTTCCTTGCTGACACATAGCAATAAGGGGGTCGAAAAATCCCCTTTTGTATAGCTTATCTCCCATCATTGTGTACCGTGACGCCATTCTTCTGACTTTGTATGCTTCTTCTCTAGGTTTGGGGAGTTCGTCCCTTTGTAAATACCTGATGATAGGAGTCCGCCAATCTTCTTCTTCTATGACCATGTGAACTTCTTCTTCGTTAATGCTGGGGTTTGTAATTGTTTCTTGGATGAAGGTTCTGTTGCTTCCAGGTTTCTTGGTGCTGGCGAGTTTGGATAATAAATCTGCCCTGGCATTCTGTTCTCTAGGCACATAGATCAACTGAAATGAGTTGAAACACTTCGCCAATTTGGTTACCTTTTCCAGATATTTGATTAACTGGGGGTCTTTTGTTTGAAATTCCCCCGACACTTGGTTGGTTACCAATTGTGAGTCGCTCTTTACTCTGAGGTCCGTGACCTCCATTTCTTTTGATAACTTCATTCCTGCTAGAAGGGCTTCATATTCAGCCTGGTTGTTACTTGCTTTAAAAGCGAATCTTAGGGATTGTTCTATGAGTACTCCATCAGGTCCTTCTATAACTACTCCTGCCCCACTTCCTTTCAGGTTAGACGCACCATCTACTGAAAGTGTCCAAGGTTCCTCGCTGTTTTCTTTAGGCGGGTTTGACAATTCCAATATAAAATCCGCCAGAATTTGCGATTTTATTGCGCCTCTAGGGGAAAAGGTTATGTCAAACTCTGATAATTCCACTGCCCATGCAACCATTCTCCCTGCTAGATCAGGCTTCCTTAGGACTTTCTTTATGGGATAGTCCGTCTTAACCACTACTTTGTGACTCTGAAAGTACTGCCTTAACTTCCTCGCGGTGATGACGACGACCAAGGACAATTTTTCTATCTTTTGATATTTTGCTTCAACACCTTTGAACGTTCTGCTCACAAAATATATCGGCTTCTCTTCGCCTTTAATTTCTTGCACCAACGCTGAACTAAGGGCGTTGTCTGAAACTGCCAGGTATAAGTATAAGGTGTTACCTTTCTGAGGGCGAGTTAATATTGGTGGTGACGCCAAAAAGCTCTTAAGCTTTAGAAAAGCTTCTTCGCACTGAGGGGTCCATATGAATCTTTCACTCTTTCTTAGAGTTGAGAAAAAGTGAAAGGCTTTCTCTCCAGAACAAGATAAAAATCTTGACAAGGCTGCGATCCTTCCTGCTAGTTGTTGGACTTCCTTTACGGTGGTTGGACTTCTCATGTCAATTATAGCTTGGCGTTTATCCGGGTTAGCTTCTATTCCTCTGTTTGTGAGCATGAAGCCCAAAAATTTTCCTGACTGTACTCCAAAAGAACACTTCGTTGGGTTCAATCTCATATAGTATTTTCTTACTGAAGCGAGGATATCACCCAGATCTTTGTCGTGTTCACCATCTTCCGTTGTCTTGACTACCATGTCGTCTATGTACACTTCTACATTCTTGCCTATTTGCTCTGAAAATACTCTGTCCATCAACCTCTGGTATGTGGCGCCTGCGTTTTTTAGGCCAAACGACATAACATTGTAAAAGTAATTGCAGGTGTTAGTCATGAAGGCAGTGTGAGGCGCGTCTGCAGGATTCATCTTTATCTGGTTGTATCCCGAGTATGCATCCATAAAGCTTAACATTTTGTATCCAGAGGCTCCGTCAATAAGCCTGTCTATTTTAGGCAAGGGATATGGATCTTTCGGGCAAACTTTGTTTAAATCTGTAAAATCCACGCACATCCTCCACTTGCCATTTGCCTTCTTCACCATTACTACGTTTGCCAACCATGACGGATATTTTATTTCTTCAATGAACCCTGCTGCTTTCAGTTTGTCCATTTCCTCATTTACTGCTGTCCTTCTTTCTTCTCCAATCTTCCTTTCGTCTATTCCGGGCATATCGGATGGCTTCCATGCAAATAGGTCTATGTTCGTTTTTAACATCGCTACGACCTTTTCTCTCTCTTCTGGTTTCAAAGTGGTTCCTATGTTGGTTACCTGATGTGGCATATTGCCAATTTGAACTTGCTCCAATTCTTCAATGGGGCTCATTCTTCTTTCTGTGAAATCTTCTCTTGGGTCAAGGTCTAGGGGCGAGATCATGTTGACTCCGCCTCCTTTCTTAGGTGACGTCATTGACTCCGCCTTGGGGGTTTGCTTGTGTTTGATTTTCAGGCTAGATTCATAGCATCTCCTCGCCAGCTTTTGGTCTCCTCTGACGGTTCCTACTTTTCCGTTGTCCAAAGGATACTTGATGGACAAGTAGAGGGTTGACATTGCCGCCTCAAGTGTGTTGAAGGCTGGCCTTCCAATGATGATGTTATACGAAGTGAATGGAGTTTTGACTATCAAATATCTTACCTTGATAGTCTTGGCGTTCTCCTCTTCTCCAAACGTGGTTAGGAGAGTTGTGTAGCCCATAACTTCTACTTGCTCGCCGGCGAAGCCTACCAACGTGCCGTTGTAGGGTAATAGGTACTCATCTGATAACTGCATTGCCTTGAAGGCTTCCCAGTACATTATGTCTGCAGAACTTCCTGAGTCTATTAACACTCTTTTGACGTCACAGTTTAAGATCTGTACTTGTATCACAAGAGGGTCATCATCATGTGGCAAGACTTCCCTTTTGTCTTCTTTGGTGAATGACAGATCAGGGATGGGCGTCACTTCTGTGTGACCTATGAATTTCTCAGTTTGTTCCATTCTTCTAACATAACGCTTTCTCGCACTTGAGGATTCTCCTCCTCCTGCAAATCCTCCCGCAATGGTGTTGACGGAGATCCTCTTGCCTTTTCTTGGCTCTTCTCCTTCGGAACGATCCTTTGTTTGATTATGTTGTACTTTCGGGACAACCACCTTTCCAGCCGCGGCGTCCTCTATAAACTTCCTCAAGTGACCGCTCTTTATCAGTTCCTCAATTAGATCCTGTAGCCTGAAACATTTTTCAGTGTCGTGACCTCTGCATCTATGATAAGCGCACCAGGCGTTGGGGTTTAATCCCATAGTGTGCTCCTTGTTCCTTGGTGGGGGTAGTCTCCCTAATCCTGTTTGTAGGATTTCTTCCATGATGTAGACTCGCGCACGGTTTAGTGGTGTATACTCATTCATTTCTTCCTGAAAATGTCTTTGCGGTTGGTAAGGTTTCCTATGACGGTCAATTCCGTGATGGTTAGGGACCGGGCGTCTGTGATGATGGTAAAACTCGCCTTGTCCATTGTTTTTGTTGACCGGGCCTCTTTCTCTGGCGTCTCTCATTCTCTTTTCGGCGGTAATCTCTTCGCCTTTTATGTATCCTTCCGCTCTTCTTATAACTTCCTGCATGGATGTGGCCGGCTTTTGTGTCAGGGATTCGTTGAAATGTCCCGCCTTGAGACCGTGATGGAAGGTTGAGACGAACATTTCTTGGTTTGGGTTGCTCACTTTGCTTGTGGACTCGCAGAATCTCGCCAGATATTCTCTCAGAGATTCATTGTAGTTTTGTCTTAGTGAAAACAAACTTGTTGCCGTCACCTTAATGTGTTTGGAGCCGGCAAACTGTTGTGTAAATTTTTGTTGAAAATCCGCCCAACTTTGAATGGAATTCCTGGGTAGGTTCATATACCATCTTAGTGCTGTTTCTTTCAGTGTGCCTGAGAGGAGTTTGCACTTCAAGTGATCTGCAGCGTCGATGATGGCGGTTTTAGTTCCTACCGCCATTAGGTGTTCTGTGGGATCAGTTTTCGCATCAAAGTCCGGGAGATGGGGAGTTCTGAAATTGTCTGGTACTCTCGCATCCCAGAGGTTTTGGGCAAGCGGTTGGGAGTTGGTGATGTTGGTTTCTTCTGTTTCATCGACTCTATTTGCCTTTTCTTGGTCGATCTTTCGAACCTCGGCTTGCAGGCGACGTAATTGTGCCACTGCATCCGTCAAGGTTAGGTTGTTTTCGTTGTTTCGGTTGTTTTGGTTTTCATTTGTTGGTTGTCCTCCTGCCATTTTCTTGAGGAGAACTTCCAATTTCGTCTGGTTTGAGTGGTAGGCTGGGAATCGTTTTACCGCAGCCACACGGTGGGCGCCAAAATGTTCTGGTAAAAATAATATGGGGGTGGTCCAAGTATATTAATGAGCAATAATGATACTTAGGATCTTTATTTACCAAAAAAGTGAACCCTTTACAATGAATGTTTCTTCTCTATTTATAGAGGAAAGGATGATACGAAAAATATCTAAAACCACCCCACTCCCCTCTAATGGAGGTCGTGGGTGGTTTTCCACCGTGTCCACCGTGTCTCAAGGGTGATTATGGGTGGTTATTCTCCTCCTCCGCGCTTCAGTGGTGGTAATGAGCGGTTATCAGCCGTTGGGCGACGTAATCGTATTCTGAGGGCGTCACCCCTAGCTTCTGTGATCTCGCCTCGCCTTATCTTTTCCGCCAAGTATTTATTTGAATTGTTTGGACCAGTTGTTGGATCATTGTGTTATTGGGCCTATAATATTTTGTCCGGTACAGAATTGAATCATCGATTCAATTGGATTTTTTTGATCCACTTACACCCATATTCAAAGTTAGTAGTATATATTTGTCACTTACACGTGTAGTTGGTTGGTAAGGGGATCCTTCAAAGTTGTAACTAAATCTAGAAATGATGAATGTTCTTTGTTCTATGTTATTGCACATGGCCATGTCTTAAATGTTGTCGTTGTCTTATGGTATGTGGTACTTGTGTGTTTTGAAGAAAGGTTAAAATGAGGTAAAAGCTGAGTACATGAGGTGAAAGTTGATGACATCGACAGAGACCACACAAGACATAAAAAGACAAACGATATCTTCCTTGACTGTGTCACGAGTTGTCCCAAAATTTTCTTTAGAGTTAATCAAATATTTTACTACTCCCTCGGTCCCAATTTATTTGAGTCAGTTGACTTCAGCATGCATATCAATGTACAACTTTGACGATTAATATTTTTAATTGTATAATAATAAAAATTATAAAAATTTAATATTTTGAAAATACTCATCGAGATGAATCCAACGACATCTTATATGCTAATATTTATTTTTATTTATTGAGAGAAAAATATGGTCGAAACAAGATATATGAATAATGCAAACATTCTAAATGACTCAAATAAATTGGAACGGAAGAAGTAGTATTTAAAAATTCAAACTCCCTCCTTGTCTTAGAGCAACTATAGCAGGAATCGTTTCGGCCGGCGGAATAGAGTTACTAAATAATCAATTTATGGGTATTTTTTTTTTGAGTTCATGGTAAGATGATTTTTTAAATCTTATTCTAGTTGATTATTTGAGCTATATTATTGAATAAAAAATCACATTTTTTATGCAAAGTAGTTGCTTTAGAACGCAACAAACTTTGACTCCAGTCAATGAAACAAGAAAAAATTGATCATTTCGTGACTCCACTCTGGGGTATAGGTTTAAATAATTTCTGTTGGGGTTGCTCTTAGTGAATAAGTTTTGAGATATGAATTTATGAATTGATCATGGCCGGAAGTCGAGTATCAAATGCTTAATGCTAAAGTTTGTGGGGGTATTTATAAACACTTCAGTGCTCATAAAAGATTAAAGAGTGTGAAATGAATCAAAATAAATAATTTGTACCTTTTGGTGTCGGTGGATAAGATCTTTTGTTAGTGGAGTGTGGAGCCATTGGAGGATTGAAGTGTGGCCGCTATGAGATGGGGTTCATTAATGTGGAATTTTGGCGCCATTGAATGTTGCAGGGGCGTAATGATATAGAGAAATCTCATGGTAGTCCTTGAGGTTTGGGAGGTGGAGACCCCTTGGGATTGGACTTGGACCTATTGTAAATGTAAAACTTTGTTAAAACAAAAAGGAGAAACATTTTCAATCTTACGAAAAGTGAAAGATTAATCTATTCAAGAAAATTAATTAACTATGACTAACCATAAATTCATTGCCAGAGGTTCCCCCAACTCTATTAGAATTATGATTATTACTTTTGCCACCTATGGGAATAGGCAAGACCGGCCTACGAAACCTTAAGGCATAACCTACATAGACTCAGGTCAGACCAACCTATTTTTTTTAAATAGAGCAGGCCAAAACTTTTGTATAAGCTTATTTAGTCAAATAGACCAGACTACAGGCCATTAAAAAAAACCTTATTAGCCTACTAGGTTGGCCTATTTAAGTTGATATTAATAATATTTGTAATAATTTGTACTTTCATTAAATTATATATTTATTAAATTTTTCAGTAGTTTAAGTTTATTAATCTACATTAATTTTTCACATATAAAATGTATTATTATAAACTAAAATTGAAATATGATGATATATATAGTTAAATTCTCTAAAATATAATGTTAAATATCAAAAGGACGTTGGTTTATTAGTTCATAAGTAATTTTAAAAATAAATATAATTATTTATTTAAATATGTTCATGTGAAATAGTTTTTTAAACAGACTAACAGGCCACATTAGACTTTCAAAAGGTCAGACTCGGGCCTAAAAAATAAGCCTATCATAGGCCACAGACCAGACTCACACCTTCTTTTTTTTGACAGGCCATGCTTAGACTTGGCAAAGCCTAACTCGGTCTAGCCTATTCCCACCTCTATAGGTTACTCGTGCGCCCTACAAAATGACAATTTTACCCTTCAATTACTTTAGTAGCAGAGTTTATAAAAATAAATTATGGTAGGGCATTTTTAGGGGGTGTCTGCAACTTAAATAACAAACGGGAATATTTTTGTAATTTCGTAGGACGCGCCTTAAAAATAGTAGGACACCAAAGGTAAACATCTAGAATTATTCACGTTTGTCGAAGGTCACTTATAATATTAGAATTTTGAGCTGGAAGACCCCATTATTTTGCAACACTATTTTTGCATTTGTTCTTTGTTTTCTTTGGATACACCTCCCGTGTTTTGTTATCTTGTCTCAAGTCTAGGTTAACATCATATTGATATTTGTTATCATTTCACCTATTGTAATAATTTATTGACATAATGTCTTGGATGAAATATGAATTTTGAACCATGACCCTTGATGTTACAATGTCAAACATATATATATATATATATATATATATATATATATATATATATATATATATATATATATATATATATATATATATATATATATATATATATATAAACCCTAAGTAACACTTCAAATCTCACATAGAGCAATTATAAAATGATCATTAGTATTACTATTATTGGTAATAATAATAATAATAATAATAATAATTTTCTCTTCCATATATATATATATATATAATTGCGTATAAATAATAATATACAAATTAAAATTTATAGATGCTTACATAATATTAAATTTAAAATAACAGGTAAGAAAACAACAATTACAACGTGATATTAACACAGGCTCTGGACAAGATGATGGACACTGGGAGGTGTATTCCAAGAAAACCAAGGACAAAATGATGGTTTCCCTTGAACACACCTTTCACTGTTCATCATCTTGTCCTGAGCCTAAGTTAATAGTATAATGTTGTTAGTTGTTGTGTTCTCACCTATTATTTAGGATTTAATATTCTTATCCTTTAGCCCAAAATTTCATACCTAGATAATGAGGAAAAAATTAACATATGGTTCAAAAGTTAAACATCCATAATTCCAATGGAGTTCGGAGATAATGTTAGAAACCCATAACATATCAAAATGCTACTTATAAAATACTCACTACTAGCTGCAATGAATTATGGTCTAGTTAGTCAATTTCTTCGATGTATTACTTTGTCACTCTTTGTAGGCTTGACAAAGTGTATCCTTTTACCTAACAAAGTTCTCCATTTACATGTCTTAAAATTCAACAAATCAACAAATGTCATATATTCATCCATGTTGAGTGGTTATTTCTCTGCATTTAAATGATTGTAATTTGATTGGATATCCTTCTCATGTTCATCTTGTTGTATCCTCTTAAAACCTTTTTCTTTTTCATTCTTTGAACAATGAATGATTATGATATGGTCGTTGAATAATTGTTCTTGCAAATACATCAGTACTTCTTTAATCAATATACTCATGTTACATTTTAGTTCTATGTCTACAATGTAATTTTCCTTCATTGTCTTTGGCATTTTCACATTCTCTATACCAAATAATATTTCAAAAGTTTTTGCTTGTGTTTTTTCTTTGCAACCTTGTTCTTCAAATAAATAAGGTCATGGGTATTCTTACATATTTGTCGCAATTTAGTGTACAACCATCTCCTAATATGACCATGTGTCATATTTAAGTATAAAAATACTTAGGAAATGTCTATTAGGCTAAAGTTATTATCCATAAGAAATATCTTTATGCATGGTGCATAAACAAATCTCCACCATCTAATGTTTTTTTGATCAATTAAATTTTTTGATCAATCAAATGCACTAAAGCATGTATGGTGGAGATTTATTTATGCACCATACATAAGGATATTCCTTATGCATAATAACTCAACCCTGTCTATTATAGTGCAGTTTAATCCTCACACTCAACTGTATTGATTCAGTTCTAATTAAAACATGTAAGGACTAAAGTTGTACCACAACAAGCATTGCCAAGGTAAATCTAAACTCAAGTATGACATCACATCATATCAAGAGATGGTTATACCCTAAATTCGACAAATCAATGAGGAAATCCATCAAATAACTATTTGAATAACAAATTTGTGAAAGAAAAAATGCAAAAACTCTTATTGAATGATTTGGTATTGTGACTGAGAAGCTGCCAAACAAATGAAGGAAAATTGTATTGTATGGCGAAGAACTAAAATTGAACATGCAGAGATTAAAGAAGAGAGGAATGTACGAAAACTATTCTTCAAACAACCAAATCAAAATAATTCAAGATATCAAAGCTTGAAAAAGGGATAACAATAAATAATTATGAGTATAATAGAAAAAAAAAATAAGTTAATACTTCATCAATATTATAAAATAGTACGTTTTTCTCTCTAAAATAATTTATCCATAAGGATTAAAGTATGATTACCAATAGATATTATAGAAAACATTAAATGAAATTATAGCAATATATTATTACTTTTTGGCCAAATTAGTAATAAATTTATAATATTTTTTAATTAACATATGATAGAAATTATTACATGGAAGTTATACAATTGTAATACTGTTTTCCTAAAATATAAATAGTACATACCATTGTACTAATGTCGTTTTCCTAAAATACAAAATAATACATATATATTAAACAACCAATGAATAAGATTAAATCTTTTTTAGTAAAAAAATAGTTTATTTCAATTTTTTTATTTTGACTATTTTTTAGGAATTAATGTTGTGAATATTAAACATAACTTATTATTCCAATGTAGAATTCAAATTTACAGACTTACAGTTATAACAACGATGACAAATCTTGGGATGGTGACTTTTTGAACTTTCAGATTTATGTTTGGCCAGAATCTATGTCTTCAACCCCGACAGTGGAGGTGTACCTGCAAATGCAGTGATACTTAAGTTAGTTAGTGTGTGCTTGAGATGGAGGCTAAATTTCAAATTAAGCATAGCCGAAAGATGTGATATTGAGCCAACTTCAAGTTTGGACCAGAAAATTGTAGATCTGGTGTCAATATAAAGTTTGGTTGATCTAGAACTCAAATATCTTTCAGTAGATCTGAGGACTAGAAACCAGTATTTTAAAAGTTGGACCAGACAAATCAACTTGGGACCGGAGGTAACACCACTCCTGACAAGTTTAAAAATTTGTGGTAAAAAAAGTGGGAAAAACATGGCAAAATTGGATGAAACCCTCTTAAATCGAGAGACCCATTGAACTGGTCCCGGTTTCTTGAAGTCGTTCGGTTCTTTTTTTCCCTTTTCTCTTCTTCTCGAAAACACAAATAAGAATGGAGAAAGGGAAGGAAATAGGCGGTTAGGCATTATCAGAATGTGTTGTATAGCAGAGAAATGGCAAAGCATGTGTTATGAAAACAAGGAAGAAGAAACAAAGAGAAAGAAATGATACAAAAAAGAAGAAGACATTGTATTGATGAGTTTGGAGGCCGAGATTATATAATACTTGTATTAGGGTTTCTCTTATGAATTGGGTACGGTGGCGGCTGAGATTATATAATATATGCATTAGGGTTGCTCTTATGAATTGGGTACGGGTATGTATTAGGCTTAGTCCATATCAACATAAAAACTTATTGGGCACTAAAAGTAATTGGTGTGGGCTTGTAGAAGTATTCTAAAAAAACCATATTTTTGTTGTAACATATAAATTAATTAACCATTTGATTCAATCACATGTCAACCGGTTGAACAAAAACAGTAAGAACACTAACATATTCCCCTTTAATCCGCCGTGATTATGAATAAAAACAATGAGAGCTAGTGGTCATTCCCACATACGACACCACAGTTCTGATCTATAACGTATATTGTGGTGGAGGACTGGTGGATGAGAGTTGAACGTTAGGTTTAGAATGAAACATATTGTGAGAGACGGTGATGTGATGGTTATATAATGTAAAAAAGTGGAATTGGACTTGGGCCAACCTTAAGTCTGATTTAAAAGACTTACTAAATAATTTGTACTTGTTATTACAAAATTTAATATTTTTTTTATGTTTTCAGCACACTCGTAACATATTATTAGAGTTATTAAAATGAGTCAGCCTGTATGAGATGACCTGCCACGCCTGCTAAAACATAGGGCTCGGTCTTAATAATTTGAGCTCGAATTCTTTTTATATTTTTTTTTTTAACTTTGCATGAAAAAACCATATATTAAAAATACAGGTTAGTCCTTGTGGGCCATGAGTAGCCTACAACCCGCATTAATATATAAAGAAACTAAAATTTATATTAGGTCTACATATTATTATTTAAGGTTTGAATTTTACACATCACTAATTATTGAGTTAAGGTAGCCCACAACTTGTATAGGACTGAATTCAATAGTATATTTGGAATCCGTTTTTAAACATAAAATTTTAGCCTGCTTTTATAAAGCTTGTGGGTCATTAGAGTCGGTAAATTTAAAGTCAGGTATCCCATTTTAATAGCTCAACATATTACTAATATCATAAGACTTCATGTCTTGGACTAGGGCATATCATAGTCATGCATAGAGTTATGAAGTTTTTTCCATTGATTTGTTACGACGATACAAATATAGTGATATAAAAAAAATTACATTTGAAAAATAAATTGTTGGAATTCAAACGTAAATGATTAATGTTGCATAATAATATATAAGAGAAACAACTTATATACAAAATGACTACAAGTTTTAGATAAAAAAATGATGCTAACATCTTTTGATGATCTTGATCTTCGTTCGTTCTTCCTTGCAATACTCATCCAAATTAACTCTCCAACTATCGAATAAGTACACTTTTTTAGTATTTAGAGGTGAATGAAGCCTAAATCTATGATATGTTGGATGATGTGAATCATGCAATGCATAGATTGCATTTCACCACATTTTGCCACGCTAGATACATTGGAGAAAAGTGTTATAATAGGACTTGATAAATTTAGGTTACGTTATATTCAATAAAATAAAATTATATTTTATATTTACTCATTTAATATCCTTGAACGTAACTAATTCATCAATAACACCAATATCTAAACGTTTGGATTTGAAATAACTCAATTAATACTTATGTCTCTATACAGATCCAAAATTAATTAGTAGTCAGTCATTTGGAATTTAAATCTTCTTTGTCCAAACTCCAAGGGCATGGTCTAGTGGTAAAAAGATAGGTCTTGAATCCAGGAAGGTCCGCATTCAAACCTCGTTAGTGTCTTTGGAGTGAGGTAAATGTAATTACCTTTGTAAATGCTCTTTGAACTCTAAGATCTTCTCTACCATGGACTGTGGCACCATCCCCTCACCCTAAATTTTTTATTAAAAAAAAAAAAACTTCTTTGTTCATGTGTCTCAACTTCTAACTTATTTAAGTCTTTTTTAGTACTTACTAGTGATTGATTGAACTTTTGAATCTTTTGCCGGTCAGCCAACAAAACGGTGTGCCATAAAAAAAGATTATTTCTACATGTAACAAACTAACTAACTATTTTAATGTAGTTGATATATGGCCATCCATGTTCTTGGAGTGATAGTGAAATGTGGGAGATTTTGTGTGTTTTTCTCTCAAACAATGAATAATTGAAGACCAAGGAATCTCCTTTTGTTGGATACAAGTCATTTTCTTGCCTTTTATTCTCTTTAATTTACTTCATGCCCAATTGTTAGTTAAATTAATCATTATATTAGGTTGATATCGGATGAAAGTATTCATAAATATATTTGTTTAAGGTTTACAGGTAAATTTTATATACTAGTAAAAAAATTGAACATTCTTTAAAAAAAAAAAGCATAATTCAACATTTGATCCCTTATGTTTATTTTAGGTTTTAACTTGATTCCTTATGTTTTAAAAGTTTTAATTTGGTCCTTATGTTTATTGGTTTCAATTTGGTTCTTTCCGTTAGTTTTTTCATTAACACCGTTTAATTTGGACACATGTCCAATTGTTCAGATGTCTACGTGTCCGTCCACGTATACAAACTGTCTGCTACATGTGATAAAATTGACGGAAAAGACCAAACTGAAACATAAAATGAACATAAAGGACCAAATTGAAACTTAAAATATAAGGAACCAAATTGAAACCTAAAATAAACATAACGGATCATATGTTGAATTAAGCCTAAAATTTTTTTAAAAAATTGAACATGTATGCAGGTGACTTCATAAAGTTACATAATACTTGTATTTGAAAATAGAGATTTGAAACCAAGTTGTTTGGGCTCAAGTGACAAGGAGCTCCTTCTAAGGACGTATCCGAAAAATACCAGATTCGATTCTCAGGAGGAACAACATTTGGCCAGTGCAAATACCTCTACACATGAGCCGGATTAGTCGCCCACTTTTGATGGATCGAAAATCGGTGAAAAAAAAATAGAGATTTGAAATATACTATGCTCCATACACACTAACGTACAAGGCACAATTAGTTACAAAGAGTCACAAGCTACAAAGCAATTTTGTTATCTATTCAAAATAATAAACATCACTTAAAAATTACTTCCTACGATTTTTTTTATAAAAGTCTATTTGATCCATAAAATATAAGTATTTGATATAACAATATAGAATTGAACAGTGCAAGTACAAGACAGATTAGCATAAGATAAAATTTAAGATGTTGAACAAATTTTATATTTTTACAATGTTTGGTGGACAAAATGTTATTTTGATATTTAAGACAACTTGTGGAAATGACAAAAAGTTATACCGTGGTTCAGTGAGGGATAAGAATTTAGGTTTTTGTCCAGTGTCTTGGTCTCCAATTTGTCCACTCGCAGAAACAATTTTAAAATCAAACACAATACAATTGAAGTTATCGTGTTAAGTCTCTTATTTTTAGCAAATCAAACGCACCATAAGTGATAATTGGATAAAAATATTGATTATCTAGACTATCTTATGAACTAATAAATACATCGAGTCAATTATCTCTTGTAAAAATGATTGAAGATAATATATATATGGGTCATGTTAACTTGTGCCCTTAGGGCACATGATAAGATATCTTTATATAGAAATTTTGCATTTAATAAGCTAAGAAATTTAATATATACAAGTAAAAAACACACAAAATTCCAAAACATAATTTCTATATTTGTTTTCTTATCATGTGTCTTAAGGGCACAAGTTAACATTCTCCTATATATATATATATATATATATATATATATATATATATATATATCACTACAAGAAAATCTTGATTTTTAGACGAAAATGTATATTAATTTGCGACGACCCGAGCCCTCACTAAGTTAGTGGCGGCCTAGGCCGTCGCTACGCACCCAAAATCCGTCACAAAATGATTTTTTGAAATTGCAGCTCGTCCAAATGTTACTGACGGCCTAGGCCGTCGCAAATTATCATGTTTTTGACGATTGAAGTCGTCACAATGTAACGACGGCGTTTCCGACGGCCTAGGCCGTCGCTAAGTCTGCGAATTAAAAAAAAAAAAAAAATTGTTCATGCGGATCTAAACAAGTATCGTCCAATATCCCTTCTCATTCACACTCTTCATACTCTTCATTTCATTTACACAAATCCAAATCCTTTCTCATTTAATTTTTTTTCTTCAACTTCTCTCTAAATTTGTCTAACATCTTTCACTATATCTTCATACTTGTTCTTCATCTCATTTCATTCACACTCACAATTCATTCACTTCATTTCATTTTCTAACATCTTTCTAAATTTCTCAAACACATTTCAATACATCTTCACCATAATACTAGTTTTTGTTCTTCAAAAATCTTTGATTTCTTGATAAAATGTAAGTGTTTTGTAATACTTTATCAAATTTTAAAGTTTAGTATTTATATTAATATTTGAATGATATTGTGAATTTATATTAATTGGTATTTTTAAAATTTTAATGTAGAAAATGTAGTGAAGTTCATCTTGAATTTATATTAATTGATATTTTTAAAATTTAAATGTGGAAATTATAGTGAATATAAATCAGTTTTATATTTAAAACAATTATCATATAATTATTATAATGAAAAAATTATTGTTCGAGGATATAAGGAAGCCTCTACTATGGTTCCTCTTTTTTAAGGTCCACTCATGAACCCCAACATGTGACCTCCTATAGCAGTTTTGTATATAAAGATATATGTGGGTCCCATAAAGGCTTTAAAATAATAATAAAATATTTTGTTAAATAATACATGAAATTACAATAAGGACTCTCCACTTTTCTCTCATAAAATAAAAGACAGATTGTTTCACGTCTTCTCTCTTGCAAAACTTTTTCACTTATATTCATTCATTCATCACAACAACAAACCCTGTAACAATTTGTGTTCTCTTGCAAAACTTTTTCACTTATCTTCATCCATTGAAAATTGACATTTAACTAGTGTGTCATATACATATCCCACTCACATAAATTAAATAAATTTACAAGCCTATGCTCCTTCACAAATCACAATAACAAACCTGACATGGATTTCCACCATTAACATCAACACTTGTCTTTCAACTACATCAACAATGAAATTATGAGATACTTATTGCATAATGTTTAGCTAGTAGCTATTCTTTTCCATTTCTTGATTTGGGATTCAATTTTATTTCTAAGAAGAAAAAAAATGAATATTTTCCTCTGTTTTCTCGCGATGGAAAGGACGGTGGTCTGTAGCAGGTTTTCAAATGGCAAAATATATGGTTCAAGCGGCAGATCTCATGACATAGAGCAAAGAGTGTAGCAAGAGATTCCTGTCACGCGGCGGTGTATTTCGCCATCATGGAGAATGTGGGTGGTGGCGACGGTTCATGGATTGTTGTGGGTAGTTGCGATGATGAAGAGAAGTGAAAAGAGATTTGCAAGATAACACAAATTGACAGAAAATGTATAAGAGAGATGAACAATCCTTCTTTTTTTATTTTATGAGAGAAAGCGGAGAATCCTTCTGGTTATAAAATAATATATTTTATTTGAAGAACTTTGTGAGACCCACAGATTTTTTTATATACAAACCTGCTATAGCAGGTCACATGTTGAGGTTCATGGGTGGACCTCAAAAAGGAGGGACCATGTTAGGGCCTTCCGAGGATATAATATTTTTTTTAACTAATTTTTCACTTTGAATATAAATTGAAAACATAATATTTAATTTTTGTTAACTAATTTTTTTTAAAAAATTAAATATTTAATTTTTTAAAAAAATTCGCCCAGATTTTGTGACGGCCTGAGCCGTTGCAAAAGCCGTCGCTACCTGCAATGCCCATATTTGACCGTTGTGCATTAGTGACGACCACTGGCCATCGCAAAATCCGTCCTGACCATTACTGACGGCCTGGGCCGTCAAAAAACTTACCGACGCCAGTTTTGGCGACGCCCAGTGGCCGTCAATACTTTAGCCATTAGCTACGGCTTTTAGCCATTAGCGAGGGCTTTTGGCCGTCGCAAAAACGTTTTTTCTGGTAGTGTATATATATATATATATATCTGTGTGTGTGTGTGTGTGTGTGTGTGTGTGTGTGTGAGTGTGAGAGATATCAAGTTTGAACTTGAGCGATAATATTGTGTATAATAATGTTTACAATGTCAAATAAGTTATGTCATCTTTTTTAAAAGTAATTAAGTTATGTCTTATGAATACTGCAAAATGTTTTTTTTTAATCCGTGAACCTAACTAAGTTGCTAGGAACATTGCATTGATTTAGAAATTCGTCTATTTATTCACCTTAAAATAGTGGAATTTTAACCATTATACTAGTTGGAAATTTTTTAGAGCAATTCTTAACTTACATAAAATATTATTACTATTATTATTTAGATTTAAATATGTTTTTGATCCCTATAATTATGTGTTGTTTTGAAAAGAGTCCAATAAAAAAAATTTAGTACCAATAATTTCTCAAAATTTTTAAAATAGTCAAACCGTATTATATTATAAAACCATTTTCCATCTCAGAGTTGAATCTGAATTATTCTCTTTAAAATAATTCCTAACTTCTGCTGAAGATTTCCATTTTTCATCTACGTAACAATCTGCTTCTAAATCGTGCTTCTGGAGGAAGCAGAAGCAGCAAGACTCATTTTTGAAGTTGACCCAAGTCATCAATTGGTGTTTTTCTTCAGAAAAGAGTTTCATTTCAGCTCAAGAAGCTGCTTTCATTGGTGCCCATCAAAAAATGGCAAAGCGTGGATATAAAATACGTATCCTTTTTTTTATTTTTTTTAATGAATAAATAAATGTATTATTCTTGATGAAATTGATTAGTATCTGGAATTGCTTCAAATATTTAATTTTTTTGAAAATAAAGTTAAATAAAATTAGGTGCTTTGTATTGAAATCTGGGTTAGGTGTGTATCTTTGTAGCTTTGATTATTTTTTATTTATTTTGAATCTTTTGGTTTTATGACTGTTTTCTGGGAAAATTAGTGAAGCAAATTTTGGAAGTTGAGGTGAAAAGTTTATTTATTTTTAAAATTTAGTATCTGGAAATGGTTGCAGAAGTTAATTGGAGTTTTCAATGTGTTGCCTTTGATTTCTGGGTTTGTCAGTTTTTTTTCCCTTTCATTTCTATCATTTTAAACATTCAGCATTCGAAAATCATAATTTTGTTGGTTAAGGTGGTGATTTTCAATTTGTTGGGTGGTCTTGAATTCTAGTGTGTTTTATTTTTGTTAATCTGATTTACTGTAATTATGTGCAGAGCTTGTCTGGTCATACTAGTCCGGTCGAATCCATTGCATTTGATTCGGGAGAAGTGTTAGTTCTTGCTGGATCGTCGTCGGGTGTGATAAGGCTTTAGGATTTGGAAGAATCAAAGAGTAAGTTAAGTCTTTAATTAGTCCATAACTCCATGATGATCTTGGAATAAATGAAAACTTGGTGATCGTAAACTTAGACAGTTGTTTGATCCAGGGACTATAAATTTAGCTATCTATATTATATGCATTTACCTATCTATTAATTAAGTTTATATTCTGTTTTGTTGTTACATTTCTGACTAACATGGCATCAATTTCAGTTATCTGGACGCCTCCTTACAGCTCACGGTTACAGCGCTCCAGAATTTGAGTTGGGAAGTTATACACAGCAAAGTGATGTCTTCAGTTTCGGAGTCACAATGCTAGAACTCCTCACTGGTAGAAAATCCTATGACAGGTGATCAATCTTATTTGTGATTATGTTCATTGTCCTTTACTTTTACACTCCAGCTGAAGTGAAACCAAAATTTAAAAATACTAGATTTGACTAAGGCAACATACATGTTTTAGGTCACGGCCTCGTGGAGAGCAATTTTTTGTCAAATGGGCAATTCCTCAACTTCATGACATTGATGCATTGTCAAAAATGGTTTATCCTCGCTTAAATGGATCATATTCTATGGAGTCGTTGTCACGCTTTGCAGATATTGTTTCTTCATGTATTCAGGTAATCGTAGTTGCATTGCGATTGGCTCGAATAAATGTCTATATAAGATCAGATAAAACTCCTAAAACTTTAAACCGCAGATATGGACTTATGGTTATTGGTTATTGTATCTATATTATCTATTCTCCTTTTATTCATTCTTATTATTTTATTTTCAGCGTGAACCCGAATTCCGGCCAGTTATGTCGAAAATTGTTCAGGATCTCTTGCTAACAATGTAGAAGGACGCGGACAATGAACTCCTTCCCTTAACCTAGCTTTGGTTCCCAAATTTTCAAGCCTTCACCTATCTATTCTTCCTCGCCGTGACGTGAGATCTTGATTTTTTTTTTTTATTACATATGCAAAAAATTTACTAACTGATGTAATTATTAGTAAGAATGATGCAAGGTATTTTTATGCATCATTGTTCATTATTGATGCTAGTAAGTCAAAGATGGCATGCATCATATCATAATGATTATTGAGTATGTTATTCATCATTTTCTCAATTGATTTAGAGTTTAGACTTTAGTAAAACACATGATTTTGGGATATATTATGTTATAATGGAGAGTTGTTTATTGTTGATGGGTAGCAATGAGAATGATTTTCCCCTTATATATAGGGCTGATCCTTAAAGTTATATACTATTTGTCACTTACATGTGTAGTTGGTTGTTAAGAGGATCCTTCGAAGTTGTAACTAAATCTAGAAATGATGAATGTTCTTTGTTCTATGTTATTGCATATGGCCATGTCTTAAATGTTGTCGTTGTCACGTTTCTAACACCCTCTCTTAATGTACGTGTTCTTTTCCTTTGTCTTATGGCATGTGACTATGACTTAGGAGTGATCGTATCCGAACCAATCCAAAAGTAAAACCGCAAACCGAACCAATTCAAATCGAAAACCGCATTTGGTTTGGATGTATTTGGATGATATTTTTATTCAACCGCAAAGCCGCGAACCGCAAACACCGCGGTTAACCGCTATAACCGCATTAAGTTTATATTATACTTCAATACCACTAAAACCACAATAAATTTCTATTATATGCCAATATACATAGCTCAAAAACAATGGACAAATATATCATTGAAACAAAGACAACAAATCTTGATAGTTTCATTATTCAATTATTTACTACTTTATCCGTAGGCATGACGATAAAACTCAGACCCGTGGATACCCGTCCAAATCGTACCCGCTTTAATGGGAAAACTCCGAGTTTATTGGGTTTGAGTTTGGATGTTCCCCGATTTTAATGAATATTTTTGTTGTTTAAAAAAAAAGTAAGAGCATGCATATAAACCGCGGTCACTTTTTGTATTTTGTTTAATTTAATTTCAGTATATTTTAATTATTGTATAAACCGCAACCACCGAACTGATCCTAACCGCATTGGTTTGGTTTGGTTTGGATGACTTTTTAAAAACCAACCGAACCAAACCGAATCGCATGCAATTTTATCTCGCGGTTAGGATGACTTTTTGGCTCAAAACCGAATCTAACCGCACCACGAACACCCCTAGTGGTACTTGTGTTTTGAAGAAAGGTTAAAGATGTGGTAAAAGCTAAGTACAGGAGGTGAAAGTTGATGACATCGAATAAGACCACACAAGACATAAACGACAAACAATATCTTCCTTGACTGTGCCACGAATTGCATCATGATTTGTTAAAGTTTGAATTTCACACAGTTACGCGAAGTTTTTAATCTCAGCCGTTAAATTCAGATTGGACGGCTTAGATTAAAAGCTGTGTTTTTTAGTTAAATTAATCTCAGTCGTTAAGATCAAATCGGATGGTTCATATCAAAAATAGTGTGTTACAACGTGGTACCTTTACAGCAACAAATCCAATTTCCACGAATTGTTCCAAAATTTCCTTACAGTCAATCAAATATTTTACTAGTATTTCAAAATTCAAACTCCTTCTTTGTGTTAGAGCAACTATAACATTAACAGGAATCGTTTCGACACGTACGACTGAGTGGAGTCACGAAATGATCAATTTTTTTAGTTCATCGACTGGAGTTTGCTACGGTGGAAGGTTTGTCGAGTTCTGAAGCAACTCATTCATTATGAAGCAATGCCTTCATTTATTAAAAAAAAAAATTGAAATTTTTAACTTAATAATATACTCCAAGAAACCATCACACCATGAACTTAAGAAATATCTAGGAATTTTACACCAAAATTAACAAAAACCCACATAACAAACAAGAAAATAGAAAGAGTAAAAACAACCCTAGATCTAAAATTTCTTGTAGATTTATATGGTAAGAACTTCAAATTATGGATCTAGTTTGCAACTAAAATGAATGAAGGAGGTAGACAAGTCACGAAGCAAATTACAATATGAAGCAACTCCAATGGAGCAACTCATCTTGACTCGTCTACCTCCTTCATCCATTTCAGTTGCAAATTAGATCCATGATTTGAAGTTTTTACCATATAAATTTACAAGAAATTTCATATCTATGATTGTTTCTAATCTTTCTATTTTTCTTGTTTATGGTGTGTGTGTTTATTAATCTTAGTGGAAAAGTTTTGGGTATTTCTTTTGAGTTCATGGTGAGATGATTTTTTATCTTATTCTAATTGGTTATTTGAGTTATATTATTCAGTAAAAAATCAAAATTTTCCTACAAAGAAGACGCTGCTTCAGAATGAGTGTGTTGCTTCAGAACGCACGAACTTTCCATTGTGGTGGACTCAGGTCAATGAAATAAGAAAAAATTGATTATTTCATGTTGAAACAACTCCCGCTGGAGTTGCTCTTAGTGGATAAGTTTTGTAATATGAACTTATGAATTGATCTTGGCCGAAAGTCGATCATCAAACTGTTAATGTTGAAATTTGTGGGAGTATTTGTAAGCATTTCAACGCTCGTATCAATACGAGAATAAAGAGTGTGAAATGAATCAGAATAAATAGTTTGTACCTTTTGGTGTCAATGGATAACATCTTTTGTTGGTGGAGAGTGGAGCCGTTGGAGGATTGAAGTGTGACCGTTATGAGATGCCGCTCATTAATGTGGAATTTCGGCACCATTGAATGTCGCAGGGGTGTAATGAAATAGGGTAATCTCATAGTAGTCGTTGAAGTTTGGGAGGTGGAGAGCCCTTGGGATTGAACCTGTTGTAAATGGAAAATTTTGTTATAAAAGAAGAAACTTTGTTGTAAATTGAGACAAAGTTAAGGGACCAAAACATAACATTTATTATTTAAAGGACCAAAATGAAATTTAAAAATTGATTAAGGGTCAAAACAATAATTATGCCTAACTTATTTAATATTATGCGAACAAATATAAATTTTATTTTACATATTATTTATATGATTCAAATTTTTTATAATAAAGCTAGAGAAAATTATTATTATCAACGGTAATCCTAATGAACACTTTATAAATGTCTTGGGTGAAATCTGAACCCTGACACTCGATGTTACAATGTCAAACATTTATATGTAAATTTGAGTAACTTCTATAATTGTTTGACACTGTAAATCTAAGTGACAATTCAAATCTCACAACAATTATAAAATGATCATTAGTGCTACCATTATTGGTAATAATAATGATTTTCTCTTCCACATATATATATATATATATAAAATTACGTATAAATAATAATATGTGAATTAAAGTTTATATTTTCTTACATAATATTAAATCTTAAATATTATGTGAGAGTCTAACAACAACAGCATGATGTTAACTTAGACTTGCGACAAGATGATGGACAGTGGGAGATGTACTCGAAGAGGACCAAGAACAAAGATAGAAGTAATGCTCCAAGTTGTTTTTTGGATCATTGCTTCCACCTCCGTTTTTATATTTCTTTGAATATACCTCTCAATGTCCATCATCTTGTTCTGAATCTAAATTAATATCATGTTGTTAATTGTTGTCTTCTCAACTATTAGTTAAGATTTAATATTATTGTACTTTAGCCCAAAATTCCAATCCTAAATAATGAGAGAAGAGTTCACATATGGTTCAAAAGTCAGACATCCATAATCCCGATGGAGTTAGGGAATATGCTAGAAACCCCTAACATATACAAAATGCTACTTATAAGATGCCCACTAATAGATGCAATGAATTATGGAAGGTCTAGTTAGTCAATTTTCTTCAATATATATTACTTTTTCACTCTTTGTATGCTTGACAATGTAACCCTAAGTAACACTTCAAATCTCACATAGAGAAATTATAAAATGATCATTAGTACTACTATTATTGGTAATAATAATAATAATAATAATAATAATAATAATAATAATAATAATTTTCTCTTCCATGTATATATAAAATTACGTATAAATAAAAATATGCAAATTAAAATTTATATATGCTTACATAATATTAAATTTTAAATAATAGGTGAGAAAATAACAACTACAACATGATATTAACCTAGGCTCTGGACAAGATGATGGACAATGGGAGGTGTATTTAAAGAAAACCAAGGACAAAATGATGGTTTTCCTTGAACACACCTCCCACTGTTCATCATCTTGTCCCGAGCCTAAGTTAATATAATGTTGTTAGTTGTTGTCTTTTCACCTATTATTTAGGATTTAATATTATTGTCCTTTAGCCAAAAACTTCATACCTAGATAATGAGGAAAAAATTCACATATGGTTCAAAAGTTAAACATCCATAATTGCAATGGAGTTAGGAGATAATGTTAGAAACCCCTAACATATCAAAATGTTACTTATAAAATACCCACTAATAGCTGCAATGAATTATGGTCTAGTTAGTCAATTTCTTCAATGGATTACTTTGTCACTCTTTGTAGGCTTGACAAAGTGTATCCTTTTACCTAACAAAGTTCTCCATTTACATGTCTTAACAAATGTCATATATTCATCCATGTTTGTCGTTGTTCCTCTGCATTTAAAGGATTGGAACTTGACCGGATATCCTTCTCATGTTCCTCTTGTTGTATCCTCTCAAAACCTTTTTCTTTTTCATTCTTTGAATCATGAATGATTATGATATGGTCGTTGAATAATTGTTCTTGCAAATGCATCACTTCATTAATCAATATATTCATGTTACATTTTAGTTCTATGTCTAGAATGTTTTTTTTTTTTTTTTTTGGTAAAGTCTAGAATGTTATTTTCCTTCATTGTCTTTGGCATTTTCTCATTCTCTATACCAAATAATATTTCAAAATCTTTTGCTTGTGTTTTTTCTTTGCAACCCTTGTTCTTCAAATAAATAAGGTTATGACTATTCTTACACATTTGTCGCAATTTAGTGTACAACCATCTTCTGATATGACTATGTGTCATATTTAAGTATAAACATACTTAGACAATGTCTATTATGGTGCAGTTTAATTCTTACATTCGACTGTATTGATTCAGTTCTAAATAAAACATACTCAATTCATCAATCAAATGCAAGGGATGAAATTGCACAACAATAAGCATTGCCAAGGTAAAATCTAAAGTCAAGTATGGCATTGCATCATATCAAGAGATGGTTATACCCTAAATTCGACAAATCAATGAGGAAGTCAATAAAATAACTATTTGAAGAACAAAGTTGTGAAAGAAAAAAATGCAAAAGTTCTTAATGAATGATTTGGTATAGTGACTGAGAAGCTGCCGAAGAAAGTGAAAGAAAATTGTATTGTATGGTGAAGAACTAAAATTAAACATGAGAAGATTAAAGAAGAGAGGAATATACAAGAACTATTCTTCAAACAACCAAATCAGAATAATTCAAAATTCAAGGAAGGAAAAAGAAGAAGATTTTGAAAGGATGCAACAGGAGGAACGTGAGAAGGTTAAACAGTCAAGTACTAGTCCTGTATATGCAGATGTATAAAGAAGACACAAGGTGGACAAATATCTGAAAATTGTTGAAGACTAAAATTATCGAAATGAAAAATATTAATGCTTGAAAAAGGGATAGTAGTAAATAATTATGAGCATAATAGAAAAAAAAATTAAGTTAATACTTCATTGATATTATAAAATAGTACGTTTTTCTATCTAAAATAAGTTATACCGCGGGACATAAGGATTAAAAGTATGATTACTAATAGACATTATAGTAAAATATTAAATGAAATTATAGCAATATATTATTATTTTTTGGCCAAATTAGTAATAAATTTATAATATTTTTAATTAACAGACGACTGAAATTACTACATGGAAGTTATACAATTGTAATATTGGTTTCCTAAAATATAAATAGTGCATACCATTGTAGTAATATCGTTTTCCTAAAATACAAAATAATACATATTAAACTACTAATTAATAAAATTAAATTTTTTTAGTAAAAAAATAGTTTTTTTCTAATTTTTTATTTTGACTATTTTTTAGGAATTAATGTTGTGAATATTGTATTAAACATAACTTACTGTTCCAATTCCAATGTAGAATTCAGATTGACGATAGATCTTGGGACGACGACTCTTTGAACTTTCAGATTTATGTTTGGCCGGAATCCACGTCTTCAGCCCCGACAGTGGGGGTGTACCTGCAAATGCAGTGGTGCTCAATTAGTTAGTGCGTGCTTGAGATGGAGGCTAAATTTCAAATATATATTAAGCATACCTAAAAGTTGTGATATTGAGGCAGCTTCAAGTTTGGTCCAAAAAATTGTAGATCTGGTGTCGATATAGAGTTTGGGAGGTCCAACTTGAAATCTAGATCTGAGAAATATCTTCCAGATCTAGATCTGAGGATCGAAAACCAGTATTTTAAAAATCGGACCAGGCGATTCAACTTGGGATTGTAGGTAACACCGCTCCCGACAAGCTTAAAACTTCGTGGTCAAATAAATCGGAAAAAACATGGAAAAATTGGATGAAAATCTCTTAACCGAGAAGCCCGTTGATCTGGTCCCGATTTCTTGAAGTTGTTCGGTTCTTTTTTTCCTTTTCTCTTCTTCTTGAAAACAAATAAGAATGGAGAAAGATGCACAATCAGGTAATTGTTTCGTACAAGTAATTATCGAAAAACACCACTAGAAAGGGGAGGAAGTAGGCGGTTAGGCATTATCAGACTGTGTTTTATAACAGAGAAGAGAGAAAAATAAATTATGACATCTGAAAATCATGTGAAATGGCAAAGCTTGTGTGATAAAAACAACGAAGAAGAAACAAAGAGAAAGAAATTATACAAAAAAGAAGAAGACATTGCGTTGATGAGTTGTGGAGGCTGAGATTATATAATACATGCATTAGGGTTGCTATTATGAATTGGGTTCGGTGGCGGCTGAGATTATATAATATATGCATTAGGGTTGCTCTTTTAAATTGGATACGGGTATGTATTGGGCTTAGTCCATATCAACATAAAAAGTTATTGGGCTCTAAAAGTAATTGGTTTGGACTTACAGAAGTATTGTAAAAAAACCATATGTTTCTTGTAACATATTAATTTTTTTTTTTGAACGGCTAAATTTTATTAAAAACACAACTGAGCGCAAGACGAGCACAATCCGTAAAAACAAGTCATACAAAAACTCTTCACAAAGGAAGAATTCCAACAACACCCTAAAACTCTTGTAATCATCCAATTAGAACAACTAAAACAACAAGCTAGAACAACAAAAACATACCCAAAAGTTACAGCCACTCACATTCTGTTTCAAACCAAATCTGCAAACAAAGAAACCAGCACCCAATGGGCAACACCAACACCACCATATCCACACAAAAACACAGGAAAAACCATAAGCTCTCTGCCAACTTGCCTCACCACAACACTAACAACCGGCTCTGCCATCTCCAACCCCACCAACAACCTCTCTGGAGCCACGAAACAACTATCGAAACCGTTGCCGGAGCAACGAACCGCCACCAAAACCGTCGCCGGAGCAACGAACACCACCAAAATCACTGGGTCAAAATCACCATGAAACATCATGACCATCCCCACCATTACATCACCTCCAAACCACCACCACCACCCCACGGCATTAGCATTCACCCAAAATGCCACCACCGCATCGTGACTATCACAACAACATCACCACCACATCACCTTACCCCTTCCGCCGTAAAGACCACCACCTCACAAGAACAATACATGGTACGACACCAAACCACCACCAGAGCTCCGAAATAGCCCAATGCCTTCAGATCCAAAACAAGCCGATGCACCAAATCCACCACGAACCGAGTCACACATAACACACCATAACCACCGCCGGAGTACACATTACAACACCATAACCATTGTCGGCCGGAGCTCCTAGAAACCCCAAAAGGCTCTAGATCCACCGCAGAAAACCAACCTCACGCAAACAGTGTTGCCGGAGAACAGGAAAAAGGTGGTATGGAGGCCAAATGTCGTTCATCGCACCACCACGTGTGTTGTAATATATTAATTAGTTATCCGATTTAATCACAGGTCAACCGGTTGAATAAAAACAATGAGAACTAGTGATAATTCCCACATACGATACCACATTTATGATCCATAACTCATATTGTGGTGGCGGACCGGTGGATGAAAGTTGAAGGTTAGGTTTAGAATAAAACATATTGTGAGAGACGGTGATGTGATGGTTATATAATATAAAAAAGTAGAATTGGACTTGGGCCAACCTTAAATCTAGTTTAAAAGACCTACTAAATAATTTGTACTTGTTATTCCAAAATTCAATATTTTTTATGTTTTCACACACTCGCAACATATTATTAGAGCTATTAAAATGGGCTAGTTTGTATGAGTCGACCCGCCATGCCCGCTAAAACATAGGGTTCAGTCTTAATAATTTGAGCCCAAATTCTTTTTATGTTTTTTTAACTTGGCTCGAAAAAACTATATATTAAAAATACAGGTTAGTCCATATGGGTCATGAGTAGTCTGTAATTCGCATTGAAGTATAAAAGAGTAAAATTTATCATGTGTCTACATAATAGAATGATTTAAGATTTGAGTTTTACACATCGCTAATTATTAAGTTCAAATAGCTTGCAACCCGTATAGGACCGAACTCAATAGTATAATTGGAATCCGTTTTTAAACATATAATTTTAGCATGCTTTTATAAAGCTTGTGGCCCATTAGGATTGGTAAATTTAAAGCTAGGTATCCCATTTTGATAGCTCTACATATTACTAATAACATAAGACTTCATATCTTGGACTAGGGCATATCATAGTCATGACATATAGTTATGAAGTTTTTTCCATTGATTTGTAGCAACGATACAAATATAGTGATGTAAAAAAATTACATTTGAAGAATAAATTGTTGGAATTCAAGCATAAATTATTAATGTTGCATCAACAATATATAAGAGAAACAACTTAGTTCGTTCTTGCTTGCAACACTCATTCAAACTCTCCAACTATCAACTAAGTACACTATTTAGAGCTGAATGCAGAACTAATCCGTGAACATTCATGCAATGATAGATTGCATTTCACCATATTTTGCCACGCTAGATATATGGGAGAAAAGTTCTAGAATAGGATTTGATAAATTTAGGTTACATTATATTTAATAAATAAAATTATATGCTATATTTATTCCTTTAATATCCTTGAACGTAACTAATGCATTGATGACACTAATATCTATTCGTTTGGATTTGAATTATCTCAAATTGATACTTAGAGCATTTCTAATGGTGATACCGCTTTGGGTATCATACATCAACAAAAAGTTATCCCTACAATGCCATATAGTATTTATACAACTCATACATGTTTTGCTCCAATGGTGATACCACTCTAGGTATCATACATTATTAACAAGTTATTAATTCTATTTAATTCAATATACAAAAAAGGTAACATTAAATTGATGATACAGTAGCTTAAATAAGGTACCGGTATCATCAATTTTGATACCCTCTATGTCACGTCATGGAACTCCAATAATAAAAAAAAAAAGAAAATACGGATCATTAGTCTATGATACTCTCTATGATACCCTTATTGGAAATACTCTTATATCTCTATACATATCATAAATTAATTAGTAGTCATAGTCATTTGAAATTTGAATCTTTTTTGTGCATGTATATCACCTTCTAACTTATTTTCTTTGCTGTAGCATAAAAAACTTCTAACTTATTTAAGTCATTTTTAGTACTTTTTTTGAATCTTTTGCCAGCCAGCCAACAAAATGGTGTACCATAAAAAAAGATTATTTCTACATGTGTAACAAACTAACTAACTATTTTAATGTAGTTGATATATGGCCATCCATGTTCTTGGAGTGATAGTGAAATGTGGGAGATTTTGTGTGTTTTTCTCTCAAACAATGAATAATTGAAGACCAAGGAATCTCCTTTTGTTGGATACAAGTCATTTTCGTGCCTTTTATTCTCTTTAATTTACTTCATGCCCAATTGTTAATTAAGTTAATCATTATATTAGGTTGATATGAAAGTATTCACGTATAGTATTTGTTTAAGAACCTACAAGGCACAGTTAATTGCAAAGAGTGACACAACTTTTTTTTTTTATACAGAAAATAGTCACACAGCTATACAAAGATAATTTGGTAAAAATATTGACTATCTAACATTGACTATCTGGACTATTTAATGAATTCACCTTAGAAAAGTAGAATTCTTAATTTTTATTTTTATACACAAAAAAGTAAAAAAAAAAAAAATTGACGAAAAAAAAGTAGAATTTTAACCACTACGATACTTGAAATTTTTTTAGAGCAATTCTTACCTTATATTGAAATATTGAATATTATTACTATTACTATTTAATTTTGACAGAATTTTTTTTATTACTATATTATTAATATTTTTATTGGAAACCCATAATAATAATAATAATAATAATAATACTAATAATAATCGTAAAATAGTAGTATACCACAATAAACGGCACGTCAGCCACGATCCAATAGACAGGAGCCATGAAATGAAATCGGAATGGCAACATCAAAGAAATGAAATGAAGGGTACTTGGTTCTAGAGAACAACAATAGCCATGAATTTTAAAATGAAGAGATTTCTTTATTGATCGAGTTTTATAAATGTAATAAAGATCCTTTGCAAAATAGATATATATATATTAGTCAGGATCCGTTGACACCAATTAGTTTGACATCAAATGTTACACTTCTCAATAACATTTTAATCGATATAAATTTTATAAAATCCACCGTTGGATTAAAAGTTTATATTATATAGATCATTTGTGTGAATTGTCAGACAAATATAAAATCATTTGATATGTTATTGAGATACAACAAAATTAACGGTTTGGACGTTTTTTTAAATGCCGTTAATCTTTATGCGTCTCAATAACATATCAAATGATTTTGAATTTGTTTGACAATTTACACAAATGATCTAGATGATATAAACTTTCAATCAAACGGTGAATTTTATAAAATTTATATCGGTTAAAACGTTATTGAGAGGTGTAACATTTGGTGTCAAACTATTTGATGTCAACGGATCCTGACTATATATATATATATATATATATATATATATATATATATATATATATATATATATATATATATATATATAATAAGAGACACACTTATAGATATCTTTACAATTTCAATTTATTCAAAGATTATAGTGACACAAATCGATCGTTAGTTGATTCAGTGGTGATTGGCGCTGAACTTTGTATGGAATGTCACAATTTGATTTTTCAAAACTGCGATCGAGAGGGGACTGAAATCACTCAATGTCAGAACTAACCTCAAAATCAGATTAAATTTGTGGTGAAAGCTAAAAATAAAATTATAGTGACACCAACTTGTACATTTAAAAATAAAATTATTGTTTAGCCGATATTAATTATTCATAAAAAATAACCAAAACAATAAAACAAACAACGTGCAAAAACTAATTTGAAATAATGAAATTTTTGAACAGATAAATAAAATTAGAGAAATGTTAAATAGTGTCCTTGAGACACTAGTTAAATATATTAATAAACAAAAATTGTTTTGAAATTTGTGGATTTAATATTTTAAAAATGTAAAAAATTATTTTTTTCAATATTAATTTTATTTTTTTTCTTTTTTTTTTTGGTAAGGTTAGCAAGTGACTCGAAAACACCGTTTAAAATGACCCATAAAATTATGCTAAAATACAAACATAAATATGATTTCAAAACTATAAGAAACTTTTTACCAAAAGAAACTATAAGAAACTTTTCTAAATTATATTTTTTAGATAGTTGAAATAACAATAATTATTGGATAAAAAATTACTGAAAATTCATACCGCATATAAAAGTCAGAGTTCAAACTTCTATCTCACTGTTTAACCTATTAATAATTGAGATTGTTAATCTAAAAATTGGGGAAAAATTGTTTTTATTTTCTATTTTTTGACATAATATTATTCTTTGCTTACCGACTTACCGTTAGTTTGCATTCCATTTGAAAGAGAGAGTTATTGCAACTCAACGTGTCCTTCCTCCCCACATTCAATTTATAAAATTATTATAAAAACAATCATTTTGGATTTTTGGTCACCAAAAATATTAGTCACGTTGGCATTAAAGTGCATTTGGTTTGAAGAAAAAAATTATGCAAGTTAATGAATAAATTTGGTTTAAATTTATTTCATTGGATTACGGAAGTTTTTTTTCTTTTTCTCTTTGTTATTTGAACCAAACGAACCATTAATCATTAAGTATATTGAAGTTGTAAATACATTTTTAATGTTTTTTTTATCGTTAATAATTTTATGATTAAAGTAATCAAGTTGTTTGCGCTTAAGTGACAATGAGCTCCTTTCAAAGATGTATCTAGGAAATACCAGGTTCGATTCTCAGAGGGAATAACGTTTGATCAATGTGCATGCCTCTACGCACGAGCCGAATTAGTCGCTCACATTTGATGAGTCGAAAACCGGTGCAAAAGTAAAATAAAAAAAATTTATGATTAAAGTAACCTGCAAAAAATCCATAAATTTTTATTCATCTAACATAAATACTGAAATTAGTAATGTCAGATGTTATGATTGAAATTTAAATTTTGATCATTCCACTTTATATATATATATATATATATATATATATATATATATATATATATATATGTAAGTTTGCAATGACTTACCATTTTCATCTATAAAAACAAATTGACCAACTAAAAATATACTATTTAAAAATATTAAAAATAGATTTGATGTCCAACAATATTTTTGTAATTTCAATAAATTCAGAGAGAAATAAGACCATAAGTTACATTTGTAGATTTCAAAATTGTGGTTGTCCCATTATAAAAAAATGGAAAAAATACAAAAAAAAAAAAAGGAAAAAAAAACACAGAGAAAAAAGTAATAATATTTAATCATGACATTAAAAAAAATGAAATAATTTAATTATTACCATTGAAAAAATAAAAAGGAAAGAGAAATCCATTCTTCCTCAGTTCTGAATTCATCTCAGAGTTGAATCTGAATTATTCTCTTTAAAATAATATTTTCATAAAACCATTTTCCCTTTTGACAATATACAATCAAATTCCTAACTTCTGCTGAAGATTTCCATTTTTCATCTACCTAACAATCTGCTTCTAAATCGTGCTTCTGGAGGAAGCAGAAGCAGCAAGACTCATTTTTGAAGTCGACCCAAGTCATCAATTGGTATTTTTCTTCAGAAAAGAGTTTCATTTCAGCTCAAGAAGCTGCTTTCATTGCTGCCCAACAAAAAATGGCAAAGCGTGGATATAAAATACGTATCCTTTTTTATTTTATTTTATTTTTAATGAATAAATAAATGTATTATTCTTGATGAAATTCATTAGTATCTGGAATTGCTTCAAATTGATTTTTTTTGAAAATAAAAAGTTAAATAAAATTAGGTACTTTGTATTGAAATCTGGGTTAGGTGTGTATCTTTGTAGCTTTGATTATTTTATTTTTATTTTTAATCTTTTGGTTTTATGATTGTTTTCTGGAAAATAAGTGAAGCAGATTTTGGAAGTTGAGGTGAAAAGTTTATTTATTTTTAAAATTTAGTATCTGGAAATTGTAGCAGAAGTTAATTGGAGTTTTCAATGTGTTGTCTTTGATTTCTGGGTTTGTCAGTTTTTTTTTATCTTTTCATTTCTATCATTTTAAACATTCAGCATTTGAAAATCATAAATTTTGTTGGTTAAGGTGGTGATTTTCAATTTGGTTTTTTTGTTAATCTGATTTTGTAAGTTGTTGAGCGTATTTGTTGACAATGTGATTTCCTTAGCCTATAAACTTTAGAGGAATTTGTGGCTCATTCAAGTGATGTCAATTGTTTGACTATTGGAAAGAAGGGGTGTCGTCATTTCGTTACAGGAGGAGATGATCATAAGGTCAATCTATGGACTATTGGAAAACCAACTTCATTATCGGTCAGTGCAATAGTGATGGCTTTTAAATTGGCTGCCTTTGTTTTTCGAGCATTTCGAGTATTTAAGCGTGGCTTAACAATGCTGATTTGCTGTAATTATGTGCAGAGCTTGTCTGGTCATACTAGTCCGGTTGAATCCGTTGCATTTGATTCGGGAGAAGTGTTAGTTCTCGCTGGATCGTCATCGGGTGTGATAAGGCTTTGGGATTTGGAAGAATCAAAGAGTAAGTTAAGTCTTTAATTAGTCCATAACTCCATGATGATCTTGGAGTAAATGAAAACTTGGTGATCGTAAACTTAGACAGTTATTTGATCCAGGGACTATAAATTTAGCTATCTACATTGTCTGCATAACGCTATAGGAGAATCCATAAGTACCATTTTAAGTTATAATATCTAATTTATTTTTTATGTGCTGTAATATTTTTGTCATTGTTCTTGAAGTATAGTGGTTCGCACTGTTGCCGGGCACAGATCCAATTGTACATCTGTTGAGTTTCACCCATTTGGTGAGTTTTTTGCATCTGGTTCCATGGACACTAATCTAAAGATATGGGACAACCGGAAAAAAGGATGTATTCATACATACAAGGGTCATAACCAGGGCATCAGTACTATCAAATTTACTCCGGATGGTCGTTGGGTAGTATCCGGTGGACATGATAATGTTGTAAAGGTAATAATACATACATCTATGAATCCATTGTAGTACACCTTGCAATTGATTTTATTTGTTACAATTGGTGTATCTATAAACTATATGATATCTTATCACCAATTTACAGGTATGGGATCTAACTGCCGGAAAGCTCTTGCATGACTTCAATTTCCATGACGGACACATTACGTCCTTAAATTTCCATCCGCTAGAGTTTCTTCTGGCTACAGGTGATTTAATGACTTTTGAATCGCTGTGACACTCTAGAGTGGTAGATGTTGATGTCTGTGCAATATCTATATATGTATTTTCATTATCACTACTTCTTTAATTGGATTGATACGTAGAAGAAATCTCTTCTAAATGAGTGATATAAATTTTAGTGCACTAATTGACAATTTACTTAGATTGTATGATTGGTCAAGTTTAATGAAAAACGTGTTCTCCGTTATGCTATATAATATATACTATATCTCATGAATATTAGCCACAACATCTATGCATGCAAAACCTATCTATAATTATTTCTGTGCTTTATTTCCCTATTTAATTATCAAATCTTCAACCATATCCTGCCTAGAAATTGAATTTATCTCTAATTAAATTAATAGAAAAATCAAACTGAAAGCATGAGGATAAACATGGTTGATCTCATGTAAAAATTTCATCAATAAACATTAAAGATCCTTCTCTATCTCCCATAGCATCAATAAACATTAAAGATCCTTCTCTATCTCCCATAGCATCAATAAACATTAAAATTTCTAAAAACACCTTTTCTATACATTTATAACTATTAGGTTTTTGAAAAAACAGTTATTGAAGTTTAAAAACTGTTTCGCAGGTTCAGCAGATAAAACGGTGAAATTCTGGGATTTAGAAACCTTTGAACTGATTGGATCTGCTAGGCGTGAGGTATTTTAACAGGCTGAATCTTTCTTTGTACTTGAGAGGACACTATCATATTCATGTATTGTATGCTATATCTTGTGCTTGTTCTACTCTTATATCTTTCTCACAACACCTTTAGACAAGATTCATACTACTATTAAGTAATGCTTTAATGCTAACTCGTACCAGTCTTGACACTTCTTTCATGTCTGTAATTTTACACCGTCATTATGGTCAGGAACATCACTCCATTTACTGAAATTGTTAGGGTTAAAATTTTCTTTAATATATATGCCAATACTACATCTTTTCTTAATTTTAAACACATGAATGCCTAAAATGTTCATGCATTTCATATTATACCATAAATATTGTGATGTATGATGTATCAAAGTTATTTCCTTTGAAGCTTGCTAAATTGTCCACAAAAACTATGTTGTGCTTGAACTGTCTTATTTGGTTTTTCTTATGGGAACTTTACATTTATTCTCCCAAATGCATGCACACTACGGGCATAAACAATAAACTTCATCAATAAGTATAAATTGCATTGCATTTAATTTATATTACTTATCTGAAGTACATTATATTACTTTTTATTAGGCCACAGGAGTACGCTCAATTGCTTTTCATCCTGATGGAAGGACCCTATTTAGCGGACATGAAGATGGTTTGAAGGTAAAAATTCTTGCGAAATTTTGATTATAGAATAAATAATGCATCACGTGCATCAAGATGAAGATGTAATTTGCAAAGCTCATATATTGCAGGTGTTTTCGTGGGAACCCGTTATTTGTCATGACACTGTTGATATGGGATGGACAACACTTGGTGATCTCTGCATTCACGACGGCAAACTTTTAGGGTGCTCATACTACCGAAACTCTATTGGAGTTTGGGTAGCAGATATATCGGTAAGACCCATTATCTTTCTGCTATAATTGTATGTTTAGATTATATATTTGGCTTCCATATTATCTGTAACAAAGAATGTTTTGAGATGCGCAAGCTATTTTCTGTTGACCCTTATTCTAAGTGATAGTTTCTATGTCTCAGCTTATTGAGCCGTATCGGGATGGTTTGGATCTCAAGAAAGATGTAGGCACAGGGCAGAAAGATAGTCTTAAGGGAAGTAAACTGGAAAAAGTAAAAGTTGATGCAGGACCAACATCTGGGTTTCGCAGCATTTCTCCCGATGAGTCGAAAGAGATAAAGAATATATATATCGACTGTAAGTCACCGATTTTTTTGCCTTTCCTTAGTTTCTGCTTGAAATTTGAACTTCTGTATTAATTAGTTACATTGTTATTGTTGTATTTAATGAGAGTATTATATGCCAATTTATTCTTTCACTTTAATGGTAACAACTTCTCAATTGTCGTGGTAAAAAATAATAATTTCTCAAATTGTCTTCTAAATTTCTTCACTGAAACCGTTCTGCTAAATTTCACAAGTCTCTAGCTTTCTTGAAGTGACTCAAGCTGGAAATTTTAATTTACTTGCAAGCATCTAGCAAATTTGTTGACACGATGAATGCATTTCAACGGGATATGTTACATATTTTTTTGGTGTTTATGTATTTATAATTGTGATTACTTTGCTGACTGTGAATGTAATAGTGTTATTATTTTATGTCTAAAGCTTCTGGTGGGAAGCCTGTTGCTTTACATAGATCAGCATCTTTTAATTCTGCAAAAGTAGATATGGTCGAGGAATCCAAGGAAATTTGTAACATGGAAACGATGAACCGGAATCCTTCAACAAAAGTTCATGTAAAATCAAATGAACAAGCAACGAAAAAATCTCTCATTGTACCGAGGGACATTCCTGATGCTAAGGACTTCGCAAAACCTGTAAAAGAGACCATTCCTGATGCTAAGGACTTCGCAAAACCTGTAAAAGAGACCATCGCCTTTTCAAAGACAAAACCCGGGATGTTACTTAAACCAGCTCATGTACGAAGAGCATCCACGGGCAGATTTGATATGGATAAGTTTTCAAATGCAAACTCTGGAACTTTTGGTGACAGTGCAAGTAAATTAGACAGTTCGAAAGATCCTAAGTTACAAGGTGATCTTGGATCTAAGAATGAAGTCAAAGAATCTTGTGAAGATAAACATCCTATCACAGACAAGTCTGACAAAACTGCATCTCCATACAAATTTTTTAATCTGACAAAACGTAAGTTTTTCGTGTTAAACCACTTGGAAGATTAAAATTTCACTTATATAGTCTACATTTCCTCTTATATATGAGTTCTCCTTATTTATACCATGTGTAGATTGTTATCTGAAATCATTTCCCTCAACTATTTACTTCTTCTTGTTTGAATTATTGTTTTTTGTTTTGATCCCAATCACGTCCGAAATATTTAGTTGATGGCATATGTTATGTACGTTATCCCATGTTTTTGAAATTATGTACACTAAAATGTGTTTCTGATTTTAAACTCTTTTCCTTTTGAAAAATAGTGAATAATTGTTTGTCAACAATCTTGAAACATAGGATCTTTCAGGGATGTGAGCAAGCATATGTTCTGACTAGTAGCTTGTTGGGATTTTTGTTTTGACCATCCATGCATAAGTTCATTCAACAGTGATGTTATGCATACTTTGGATTAATATTTAAGCTTCAAAGTTGTGTCTTTTGAGCTAAAAAGTGTTTTTTTTGGATAAGCATTTACAAGTAATTTTCTGATTTGTCTCAGGTGTTGATTCCTCTACTTCCAACGAAGAAATTGCTCCAGTCAAATATGTCAATGGAGGTTTGCCATACTTTACATTAGTAGTTTTGAAATGTATAGCCACTGAAAAGTGAAAAAAATTATATTCTATTATTGCAGTTGCTGTTGTACGAGGAAGGACCCGTTCTCTGGTTGAGAGATTTGAAAGAAGAGAAAGTGTTCAAGTGAATGAAGATCAAACTAATCCACCCCTCCCCACAATAAATGAAGCAGGAGGAAATATTCAAAATGAAGATCAAACTAATTCATACCCCACCACGGTATTTGAGAGGAAAGAAATAATTCCCCGCGACGAAGATCAAACTATTGCAACCCCCTCCATGGTATTTGAGAGGAAAGAAAAAATTCCCCGCAATGAAGATCAAACGGATGAGTCCCCCTCCACGGTATTCGAAAGGAAAGAAAAAATTCCCCGCAATGAAGCTCAAACTAATGAATCCCCCTCCACGGCATTTGAGAGGAAGGAAAGAATTCCTCGCAATGAAGTTCAAACTAATGCATACCCCACCACGGTATTTGAGAGGCAAGAAAGAATTCCTCACAATGAAGTTCAAACAAATGCATACCCTACCACGGTATTTGAAAGGAAAGAAAAAATTCCCCGCGATGAAGATCTATCTAATGAATCCCCCTCCACGGTATTTGATGGGAAAGAAAGAATTCCGGGCGTTGAAGTTCAAACTAATGCATACCCAACGGAGGTATTTGATAGGAAAGAAAAGATTCCCCGCGATGAAGATCTAACTAATGAATCCCCCGTCACGGTATTTCAGAAGAAAGAAAAAATTCCCCGCGATGAAGTTCAAACTAATACATACCCCACCATGGTATTTGAGAGGAAAGAAAGGATTCCTCGGAATGAAGATCAAACTAGTGCCTCACCCTCCACGGTATTTGAGAGGAAAGAAAGAATTCCCCGTAATGAAGTTCAAAGTAATGCATCCCGCTCTACGGTATTTGAGAGGAAAGAAAGAATTCCCCGCAGTGAAGTTCAAACTAATGCCTCCCCCTCTATGGTGTTTGGGAGGAAAGAAAGAATCCCCCGCAGTGAAGTTCAAACTAATGCATCCCCCTCTATGGCGTTTGAAAGGAAAGAAAGAATTCCCCGCAGTGAGGTTCAAACTAATACATCCCACTCTATGGTGCTTGAGAGGAAAGAAAGAATTTCCCGCAATGAAGTTCAAACTAATGCACCCCCATCCACGGTATTTGAGAGGAAAGAAAGAATTCTCCGCAAGGAAGTTCAAACTAATGCATCATCCACGATATTTGAGAGGAAAGGAAGAATTCCCCGAAATGAATATCAAAATAATATGCCCTCCATTCCTAACTCAACATCTGACATTGATGAATCTCCCAGTCCCAACATACTGGTAAAATTCCATCTCAACTTTCACCAAAGGTTATACGTTTTAGTTTAAAAAATTGTTAATTATGTATTTAGATCCAAGTTTGTAGCTTCTAGCCTGCAACTATCTAATTGAGATTTTTCTAGGCTTGATAGTTTGATATATACAACTTCGGTCGTTGTTTTATATTTTATCTCAGTTGTAAAATCAGTAATTTAACATGATATCAAGAAAATCTTTGTTTTTTTTCTTCATTTTTCTTGTGCATGTGTTATTGGTTTCTTCTTTGTGCTTTAGTTCTGTAACTTCTGTTGAGTAGTATAAAGTATTTAGTGAGGTCTAAATGTTTATTAGAGAAGTTTCTTGTCTTGAAACAAAAAAGCAAGATAGAATGGAATTATTAGATTAGCCTCCTCTAAGATTGATAGGATGTGTTTTACCAAAAAAGAATTCCTGCAAATTTGGGGCTTAAGGTTTTAGGTCTACTATGGTGTGTTTAAAAAGATTCTTTGTATGTGCTCACACTGCTAACAGTAGTTGCATTACATATAGCAACTCCACAGACGCATGCATGCACACATATATTTTTCTCTTAAACCCTTGCATGAAATATCCTAGTTGGATTTGGATCATTGCTCAATTGTTACTGCTTTTCTATTTTGATTTTTCTGAATTTAACTGTTTATTGTCTTCTATAATGTACAATATAGAAAACGAAAGATCAATTGTTTTGAGAGAATGTGAGGGATAAAACACAGTCATGCTTTCTCATTTTCACCAATTGTTGCTTTGGGGTACTTACAACTAAGTCGTGTTTATTCTGTTATTTCATTTTGTCAGAAAGTTGAACCTCAAGATTCTCAAAGGGATTCAAACTCTCCAAATGAAATGACAATAATTGAAGGTCTGATGGAAACTCATGATGCAACATTAAGTAATCTCCGTTCACGCTTGACAAAATTACAGGTAATTTCAGTTAGTCACCAATATATTTTATTTTATTTTGTAAAAAAGAGAGAAGAAAACATTAGTGTGTTTTTGTTCGTAAGACAAAAAATGTTAGATTGAAAACATTTTTATAATCAACATCGCTTACTGGTTAGTGATTGTAAATTTGTAATGTGTATTTGTAGGTGGTGCGGCATTTTTGGGAGCGCAATGATATCAAAGGTGCTATCAATGCCTTTAGAAAGCTGCCAGATCAATCCGTGCGTATTTATTGAAGTTGTTGTATGCCACTTGTTGATTTTTTTTGTTATGTATTAGTGTTCTATATTTATTGAAAACAATTTCATCTTGTTGCAGGTTCAAGCAGATGTTATTAGTGTTCTTATGGAAAAGATGGAGATTCTTACATTGGATTTACTTTCCTCCTTACTTCCTGTGCTTACAGGCTTGCTGGATAGCAAGACAGAAAGGTAATTTTTCGTTAATACAATAGTTTTGAAACTCATGGTTGGGAGTTGAATGTGGGAACCGATGAAATCGAGCTCAAAATATGTTGTTTGTTTCAACGGCCGCATTGTATAAAAAACATAAACTTGTATCTGCGAGGCATTTACTTTATTCTTAATGTGCAGACATGTAAAGGTGTCACTAGATATGTTGTTAAAGTTTGTGGCAGTTTTTGGTTCAACAATAAATGCAACTATTTCAGCACCTCCCTCTGTTGGGGTTGATCTGCACCGAGAGGAAAGGTGTGCCGCATTTTCACTTAATTTTCTTTTCTCTATCTTATGTAGTTTATATGTTGACAAATCTAACTTGTATGAAATCTCGACGACAGGAGGGAATGTTGCAACACTTGCTTTATGGAATTGCAAAAAGTCCAAACCATTCTTCCATTGCTGATACGGTAATCTTGTAGTATTTGGCGTTGCTAACTAATATGTACAACAAAACATGTATTTTGTGGTTCCCTTCGTCTCTCTAGTATAAATTGACTGTGATGTTTTATGCATCAACAAGTTTTATTAAACTAGTATTATATCCATCTTTTGGCTAATTCAACAACTTGTGACTGAGTTGTTTAAAATAATGCTAGTAAATCTTTGAACAAAATGTTACTTCATTTGCGTGTTGATGTATAAACCGAGATTTACCTTCTATTTTTCTCTTGATTATTTGATGTAGGAGGGGTGGTATATTGGCCAAATCTTCCATGGAGCTAAATCTTGTTCTTCAACGATCATAATAGATGTTTGCATTAACATCATTCAATTTATGACGGAGGCACGGAGCAACTCGCACCAATGCGAAACTTGTTATAATCATATGATTGTTAAAATCGTAGCATTTAACCTACAATTTTGTCTTGATGATTTTCTCTGTTAGTTGTTGTCATCATCATCGGCTTTGTTGATTGAAGAGCATTGTATCAAATGAGACATGTTATGAGATAGTTGAATGAGTTCTTTTGACCTTGTCTTGTATAGACACTTGAAGGTGGAAACCATACAAGGATCTTTGTCTTCAACAATTCTGAAGGCTTGTGGTCCCAACTTCAATTCACTGATCTTGGCTATTGCTATTGTTTGTATGTAATTCTGGTTTTTCTTCAATTTGTTGCTTCTTGTTATTAGTGGTAATGATATTGACCCCTATATGTTGCATTACTCCAAGTGGGGTGTATTAGATGTATGTAGTAGCTTCCTTATTTCAATGTATATCTCTTATTTTGTTCAATGAAATGGATATTCAAATTTTTTGTTCAAACTACTCTTAGAGGTGTTACGATTACATTTGAACAGTAGTTGGTTATTTTTATTTTTTGTTAACATGTTAAAAGTATGAAGTTTCTACCACTATTTAGTGGTGATTAATCACCGTCGGCCCCAAGTTTGAATGAATTTTTTGCTTGTCGTGAAAAAACAAACTAATTTTATAAAAATTGGTTTGAGTAGCTCGATTGGTTTGAGCTAAGATTTAAAGGTGTTGAGGTGTAAAAGGTTTTGGATTCAAGTGGCAAAGGAGAAAAATACTAACATCGACTACAATTAATTTTGATGGTACACTTCAATTCGGTTTCTACGGCAGCGTTGGTTTGTGTCTCATAATCCTCATGCAAAAATTCAAGCACTTTTGGTTGGAATCAATTTATGTTTGTAAGCTGGGTTTAGGAAAGTCATATGCTTTAGGAAAAAACTTTTTGTTAAGAAAATTTAAGGAGAAGAATTGTAAGAATAAATCTCCACCCTTATTTATATCTACCATCATCCATTATTTCCACGAAAGAATGAGATTAAATGACATTATCATTTAAGATTTTGCCATGTGTTGATTCTTGAATTTCTTATGTAAATTTTTTTTACTAAATAACAATACTCTATGCTTTAACAAAGATAGGAGCTAATAACTTAGTTAAATTAATTGTGCTCCGTCGTCAACTCCCTCCTAATTTGTTCTCGAGCTTATTAGCGGATGATGCTTTTGCTATGACTTTTATAAGGACATAAAAACTCGTAGTACTTGATGGCATTTTATAGGGGAAAAATAAAAAATCGCCTGAATGATGGAGAACAAAAGTGTTATTGACCTTAGTTCTTGTCTGAATGGTAGTCAAGGATATTTTCGAAATTTAGCAGGGAGCGTGAGAAAACTTAAAGGGTGAAAAAATATAAAAATCTCCATGTTAGTAGAGAAAAGCATGTTGGTTTGGTCCATGGTCTTTGTAATTTAAGTACAACATGGTTGGATAAGTGTGACTACGTAGTTACCTAGTAATTTTGCGTGAGTAGCAAAAGCCAATCAAAAGAGCTTTTTTGATAGTGATGTATCCAATTAATTTTATTTCTTGGTCAAGGTTACTTCTAATGTTGTTTTCATTAAGAAAAGGAAAAAGACACAATATGATACTTACTCCTCAAGTTAAAATCTGACGTGGATGCTGCTAAATTAGTGAGGACACGTTTATGTGATATTGTGGAATAAGAAGTGGCACGAAGAATAAAGGCATAACTCCAAAGTCCTAATATAAAAAGGAAAATGATAAATAGTGCATTTGGTGTACTAGTTAAGCACATAAATAAAAAAAATTATATCTTGAAATTTATGCATTCAATACATTGAAAATATAAAAGTTACTTTTATCAACATTAACTTTATATTTTATTTCTATTTTTAGTATGCTTAACAAGTGCACCTGATGCATCGTTTAGCATGACCCATATAAAAATAGGATATGTTCATCTGTCTAAAAAGTGATTAAAATATGAAATTAGGGTCCGTTTGAATTAATTTATTTTTAAGTTTGTGCAAATAATTTATGCAATTTTTATATATTATTATAAATTTTTTAAGGTAGTTTATGATAAAATAGTTTATAAAATTGCAATTTTTACTAGTTTGAACTTATAAAATAGCATAAAACATAATTTATATTGCATAAGTTTAAAAATAAGTTAATTCAAACGGACCCTTTCAAAAAGGTACTTCCAATTTCACTTTTGTTGCTTGAAAATATCATCTCTATATTTGAATTGATGGTGATGTTAAGATTTTGATGGTTCGGAGAAAATGAAGGAGAAGAGTTTAGAATCTAAAAAATCTTCAGGATAGTAAAAATTATAAGATTTTATATTAAACAAAATGATCAATTTGGTAAATATTATCACTTATATAGAACAATGTGAAGATTAATCAACTCTAACAAACTATTTATCTAATGGTACATATAACTAATTGAAGAGAGCTTTGCCTAACAATCAATATTCTTAACAGCCTTTTTCAAATTTAACATTGAGAATTCACCAATTTGAGTTTTAACTACAAAACTAAAGACAATCAAAGAAGCGAAGCATTGAATTTTGGCTTATAATACATTCATGGAAACCATAGCCTCATAACACCTTTTATATTTTGCAGCAAGTGACCTTCCAATTAGACCAAAATCTGTATCCATTTCTGAACATCTAAAAATGACATAAAATGCTGTCCATTCTATTCAAAGGAATATGACAATTTGAATTTATGTATAATTTTTATATTAAATTAGTATTCATATTAATAACCAATCTTTAAAATTTATGTACAATTTGACCACAAGTGTAATTTTGTCATTTTAAATAATATAAATTTTTTAAATCTGTTGAGATAAAAAAGTCTGAAATTAGATCTTCTGTCAAAAAAAGTTTCAAATTAAATCATCATTAAAAATTATAAATGAAAATAGAAATTAATTTAGTTTGTTAATAAATTATATTTATTTTTGTCACAATGATGGTTTTGTCATTTCAAATAATATATATTTAGTCAAAAAATAAGATCTAGATTTTTAATGTGTGCACACCAAGCACATGATATGATATGAAAAAAGTTTATCATTATCCACTGTTGTACTCTATCTGTTTTTTTTTTTTTTTTAAATAATTATGACAATCAAATAGATTTAAAATTTATCAATTATTACTCTATCTGTTTCAAAATACAAGTCATATTGATAATTTTTTTCATCTCAAATTATAAGTCACTTTTTCCGATCCTTAATATAATATAACTTTTACTTTTTAGATTCATTGAGAATTAAATGTATTGAGTCCATATCATTGACTAAATACATTAGATGCTCAATAAATCTAAAATGTAAAAGTTCTCTTATATTAAGGATCGGAGGGAGTAACAATTAAACATTGACCATTATTTTTTCTAATATACTTTTAATTAACTATTTATTACTCTTTTTTTCAATTATTTAATTATTTTTCTCAAATAATTAATGAAAAATAATTTTGTAAAATAATAATTCAATTAATTTTATATACAAAATCCATTACATTTCCTAATTTATGTTTTATAGTCAAAACAATTTACAATTTAGTACGAAGAGATCATCAATAATTTTATTTTTAGTCAAAAAAAAAAGTTTACTAATATGCAATTATATATTGGAGGTTGGTCAAAATTACTACTCCCTTCAATTCTTAATATAAGAGAGATTTACTTTTCAGATTTATTGAAAATCTAATATATTTAGTCCATATTATAGTTTAGATACGTTAAATTTTTAATAAATTTAAAAAGTAAAATATCTCTTTATGTTATAATAGTAAAAATTATAAAAATTTGATATTTTAAAAATACCTATTTAAATAAATTCAACAACATCTTATATATTAATATTTATTTTTCTTTATTAATAAAAATATAAAATCAAAACAAGATATATAAATAATATACTTAGTCAAATTAACTCAATTGAGACGGAGAATGATCCAGGTAAAAGAATGAGTAGATACAAAAAGTTCAAATTTTGTCCTCAACCATTCCTTTTCTCAAAAAGGCTCCCAAATAATAAAAAAAAAATATATAACCAAATCATTAATTAATTAAAGAGTATCACTACAAAAAGTGCTCAAGGATATAACCGTCATTTCATAAGAATCCCCATATAAACCACCGTTATAGAGAGAGAAAATAGGCATAGAGAGAGAAACAAAAAAAAAAAAAAACCCGTAATTAGGAAAACACAATTGCCAATGGGTTCATCATCATCATAATCCATTCATCATTTTTTCCAATTAGTTTGTTTTTGATTTTGATGTTATTATTATTGTTGTTGTTGTTGTCCATGTCTTCATCATCGTTGTTGTTTAACCTTTCAAATAGAATAGAATAATTTACCTTTTTTCAATTTTTAATTTTTTTATACAATACAACAACAAAAAAAACCTCATAAAACCACCTTAAACCAACAAAAACTACCATTCCCCGAAATTCCCGCCGGAAAACCGTTTTTCAGTTTTCCTCTTCCGACACCGGTAAGCCTTATTTTCACGCCGTCGTTTCCGGTTATCAATGTTGCCGGAGAGGATGGTGGTTGATTTATTTAATTTATCTATTTTTTATTTTGAACAAGGCGGCGTTTGCTAACGTGCACCGGTGCGCAGGTTGTTATTATCATTTCAAAAAAGGAAGGTAGTGGTGATTATTGTTGTTTTAATCCTGGACGTACACGTGTACGTTTATGGGGACGACGGAGGTGATAAGTACATGGGGGACATGGGAGGAGCTCCTCCTTGGTGGGGCGGTTCTCCGCCACGGGACTCGTGACTGGAACGTCGTTGCCGCTGAGCTCCGAGCACGAACCGTTTGTCCTTACACTTTTACCCCTGAGGTACTACTAATTTTTAATTATATTGAATAAATTCAGATTTTGTCTATTATCATTTCCTCGCATCGCCGAATTACTATCCTATTAGTATCGTGTCGCGTAGAATTTCACATACTACTCCTCGGTCTTATTTATAAGCAAAAGTTAACAAAAAATTTTGGCCTTAAATATAAGTAAAAGTTACCAAAACCAAGTTCATTTAATGCTATTCTTTCAAAAGTACCCTCATTATTCGTTCTACTTTTTAAAATGATTGTATAGTTCCAATGCAAACTTAAAGTCATTTTGGGAATTTTAATAGACATTTTACATAAAATTAAGACAAAAAATTAATTCCTTAATAAGTTTGCAAATAAACATATTTGCTTATAAAAAAAGTCGGAGGGATTACATTTTACGTGTTAGTATTTTATAGTAGTGCTTTAAAATTCAAATTTGGACAATTATTACTAATGTGACCCATAGGACCATCTCGATTAACGGAATAATTTTGGTGTCTCACGGTTCAAAGTAAAGATTATTTGTCTGGGAATTCGTATGATATTTATGATTCTATCTACAAACGAAAAAAGTATATTACTAGTGTGTTTTTTTTTTTAAGTGTGATTATGTTAAAAATGTGTTTTTATGGGTATTTAATTAAAAATTCTTCTTTCGTCAAAAAAATAAAAAATCTTCTATTTATTTAATTAAACGTTCATGCATTTAACATTTTTTTACAAACATGCTTTTAACATTTTTAGAATAGCTCGTCAAAGAAAAAAAGCAAAACATTTTAAGAATATAACCTTTTTTTTTTACAGAAAGAATATAACATATTTAATTATTAACTTTCATTGTTTTAAGGAAAAAAAAATGTTAAATGTATTTTTAGTCTCTACTTTTATGTGCGTTTTGACTTTTAATTACTTTTTTTTTAATTATATTTTTAGTCCTACATTTTTTTAATTATATTTTTAGTCATTTTTTTATGATTATAATTGACCACATAAAATAACTTAAATAGACTAGAATAACATTTGCATATAATGACGTGACATTTATGTGTCATCATATGTAGCTGATTTTGTTATCCAAGTTAACAAAAATTGATGGTAGAAATTAAAAATATAATAAAAAATATAGAGACTAAAAATCGAAATTCACATAAAAGTATGGACTAAAAAGTCATCTAATAAAAAAAACTAATACAGTACTATTGTGTGCTTTTTCAGTTTTTTTTGTAGTAGTTGATTTTGACATTTTTTCTATCTAATCAAATAGTATAATGGCTAAACTCACGTATTAAATGTGAAATTGTAAATTTGAATCTAAAAGTAGAAATATTTTCTTAAATTTTATGCAATTAATTTATGAAAAGTTTTTAAAAATATATTAGATGCATGAATTGTGATAAAACATTTTCTTTTCTATATCATTAACATGCGCCATAGTCAACAAATCATAATTAAAATTTTGTAAAAAAAAAGAAGTTACTATAAGTATAATAAATGTTTTTAATGATTATAGTTTACTGGTATTACAAAAAATGTTTATTATATTTACTAAAATAACTTTGCACGTCCTAAAAAAAATCTATGCACATGACTATGTATAGAATTAAACAACGTAGTACATAGTACCAATAATAATTTTTTTGGTTTTCAATGAAATCAATAATAATCGAATTTAAGGCCTAATGCATACTATTCAAATCTCGCATCTCCAAATTAAAGTTTAGTGGCTTTCGATAATAATTTTTTTATTGGAATCAAAGACATCTTGTTTTGTTTTTTTGGTACAAAAAGAGGGCATACCCAAGACATGTTTTTTATATCGGAATGAAAGACATATTTTTAAGGTTATGCTTCATATAAAGGGATATAAATATAAATGGAACACAATATGACTTTGAATATAAAGCTAAAATCGAAAAAGAAAAAAAAAATGGGTACATTTTTTAAAGATACATTTTTTAAAAAATTGTGAATTGTATTATTATTTTTTTACCAAAGAAATGACATAATTTAATACAATCTGGTGGAGGGTTATGAAGAATATGGGTACATTTTTAAAAAAATTGTGAATTTTATTATTATTTTTTTACTAAAGAAGCTTATTAACTTAAAATCTCTAACATGAATATTTCAATTATTGAATGTCAAAATTACTTTTTTAAATTATAAAAATATGAAATTGAACATTTTGTATAGTTAACTTAAATCAATTATATTGAACAAATTATTTTTTGTATATTGTTTGACCAAATGTAGAATGAATTATTAGTCAACGAACAGTACCAAAAAAGAATTACTATTTTCTCAACGAATGTTTATAGTTAGACCGTTTTGAGTTACTCCTCAATTTCTTTTTACTTGAAGACAACCGATAATTTTTATAATTTTTATGCTATTATTTCTTTTCTTAATAGTAATATTCTTAATCATTTGTGATATTATTTTATTAATTTATCTCTTTGTAATAAATAATTAAAACTATTTTTTATAAAAAAAAGTTTTTGACAAATCAATAATGTCCTAGAAATTGTGTAATCGTATGATTAAGAATTGAAAAGTGTTATTATTTTCAACACAAAACTTGTTTTTCTTAGTTCCTCAAAGTGACAATTGGGTGGACAACACTTGTCATATACCCAAATGCTGTTCCCAGGTGCTGACCACGTAGTTGAAATACATGTCACATTGACTAATACATGATCACTTGCACATGGTCACTTAGGTGTCACACTTCCTTTTACTTTGTTTGTTTTGTTCTAATCACAAATGATAATGGCCATACCTCTCGTATAAAATTGCTAATCATCAACAATGGCACACATGGATTAGATAATAAACCCCATAAGCATGTCCTATTTGTGTAAAAAAAGGTTTTATTTAATAAACAAATTAATTTCCATGCCTTTGTGTTTTCTTCTCATTGTTTAACTCTATTGTTAGTGAAAACATATCAACTAAAAAAGAAAAATAGAAAATAAATCAAATACCACCTAAGTTTTTTATTTTTTAAAATTGAGCATGTTTTGTTGATGATGCATAGGCTAAAGTGCTGATGAATTTTATATTTTGTATCCTAGTTTTGGGGGCAGATATGTCTTTTATACTCAAATATGTAGTGTATGCTTATCATCTTACTTTTCTACAAATTTTTTTGAAGGAAAATTAGTAATTGGTGTTTCTCAATTAAAGTAGAGATATTACTTTTGTAGGTCTGTAAAGCCAAGTATGAAGACTTGCAACAACGGTATTCTGGGAGCACGTGAGTACATTTTTTATTTTTTTTAAAACTTTTCCTAGTTACTTATTAGTATGTTTATATAAGTTTTTTATACTCAACATCTATGAAGCACATACACCGGATAAAACATGGACACTGACACGTCCACACTAGGGAGAACATATGTTGGTGTCGTGTCGGTTTCAGACACTAGGACACGTCTAACTTGAGGAATGTCTGTGCTTCATAACTTAACATTTATATAAACTTTAGATTTAATATTTAATGGAATACCCTTTAAAGATTTCAAAGAAGTTGTATGTTATGTCTCATTGTATGATGGTAAAATAACAATGTCAGGGCTTGGTTTGAGGAGCTTAAGAAAACAAGAGTGGCGGAGCTGAAGAAAGCTTTGGAGCGATCTGAAGATTCTATTGGGTTAGTTGCATGATTATCTTTCTCTTCAAGCTTAGTTTTTGTGAGGGGACAATAAGTATAAGTACTTATTCTTAGATACTATAACAAGTCTTAATTTATTCTAGCTTTAGATCCTACAACAGTGTCATGTTTGATGCTCACCGTGGACAAACATTGTAGGGTTTAGATTACACTTTTAACAAATATCTTTGTTTCAGGTCTCTTGAGTCGAAGCTCGAAGTCCTTAAGGCCGAGAAGAATGAGAAAAACGATAATTGTGAAAATGGCCTAGAAAGTCCAGTATCAAATGTACCTTCAAAGAAATTGAAGATATTGGAGAGAGTTGAATCTTCCACTAAAGATACATCAAAGGACGGGCTATCTGCCGGAAGTTTCACACACGAAACGAGGACAAACTGGTCTCCTGAATCCCAGGTTCCAATTAGGTCTGCCGATGATAATGAGACTAAGCCAGAAGTTTCACAATCTACTGAGCAGGCTAAAATTTCGAACCTAGATAATTTGGCAGTTGCTTTATATGAAGGACAATTAGGATGTTGTAAAAAACGGAGAGGGAAGAGAAAAAGGAAGGATTGTAGCAGAAATATTAAGGAAGCAGCTAGTGTAGGAGAAAGTGACTTATTAGATTCAGCTGATGTTGTTTCTCGGTGTAAAGAAAGTTCTACCAGTAACTGTGGTGAAGTTGCCAAATCTTCTGTTGATGTAGATGATCAGAAAAATAAGAATTCGAAAAAGCGTGGCGTGGAAGATATGGTTGAGATTTTGGATTCTATTTTTGAAACTAATGGTGCATCTGCCTTCCGTCGAAGACTTGATAGTCAGGTATGTGTCATTAGAGAGTCTTATCTTGTTCATCTATAGTTAGTTTCTAAGTCTTCCTTTTATTCATAAAGCTTTTGATGTTAGCTTTATTAGTTTCTTAGTTGCAAGATACTCTAAGATTTAGCATGCTACTTATGGATTTTGATTTTTTTACATATAGTGTTGCTACTAGAGATAGTTGTTTGTTGTTCTCTAGGGTGTGCTTCTTATGGTCAAAATATGAAGGTCCTTAAAAGAGGGTTAGGATGTAACATAATTGCATGCTCAAATAATAAAATGAAGGATGAAAATTGAGTGATTAGCATATTATATTTGGTCACCTTAAAAAATAATTTTCGTCTTATCGTGAATAAAAAATAGAATATGCATGTTTCGTTTTATTCATTTTGAAACTGTTGAACAATGAAGAGCAAATACAAGGCACTATGCAGTCATAGAATAACTAGTGCATTCCTTTCCTATTTGACAACAGAAAAGAGGAAGGTACAAGAAAATGATCCGGCGGCACATGGACTTTGACACTATAAGGTCAAGAATTAGCAACCAAACAATTAAATCAACCATAGAACTATTCCGAGACTTGTTGCTACTCACCAACAATGCCTTAGTCTTCTACTCGAAGAACACTCGCGAATATAAAACTGCTCTTCTTCTAAGAGAAATAGTCACCAAAAAAATGAGGGAGAGTTTCAAGGATAGTAATAGTATTGTTAGTAGCAGCAAAGTCAGCAAAATCACTGAACCTAATGAGTCGACGAAATTACCAGTGCATAATCTTCATGTGAAACCAAGAAGTGTTAGACCAGGTAACAGAAAAATCATTGCAAAGGCCGGTGGTGGCAACAACTCTGCATCTGGGACATCGCAAGGAGCTAAGAAGCCGATTAAAGCTGATTCTTCGCCTTCCGTGGAATCCTTAAATGTCTCGAAAAAAACTTTTGGCAGACCGAAAAGAGTTGAACGTGTGGCTTCCGATCAGAAGACTACAACACCAACAAAAGGAAAGAAAAGAGTTAGAACAATGTCATAGCTATTTAAGGTTTAATCAATAGGTATGTGTTTTTTGTACAAAGATTTTCTCCATTTTGGTTAGGTGTTTTTTTGGATTTAGTTTAATGGAGGATGAAGGTTCATGCAACCAACCAAAATGAACTTGGGTTAGATGCAGAAGGGAAAGAAACTAACTAAAAATATATGAAATAGTTCTAAAAAGTTATAGTAAACTAATGTGGATAAATTTCTAATCAAATAGTCACATGTTTTGTTTTTGCTAGCATCAAAGTGGCTTAAAATTTGATGCAAATTCGGAGTTTGATATGCCTATTGTAACTGAGTTACGCAGTTACAGCTCTCAGCTATCCGATCTAAATCGATGGCCGAGATTGTTTTATTGTATGATTTGAATATGCAATTTAGACCGTCTGATCACATATCAATGGTCTAAATTTATTACTGCATTAAACTGCGCGGAAATTAATCTGCAACAAATTTGGATCTTGCAAATTGTAAGCAAATTATTTTTTGGCAATGGATGTGACTCCCCCAATTAACTACTTTAGTCTTTCTCTTTTGTTGCAAAAGTGAGATGAGATGGATAGGATCATAGGAAGTGATTAAAGAACATAATAATTTGGTGGAATTACTAATGAACTAAAACTATGAAATGGAAAATATATGAAGAATTTCAGGTATATATCACTGATTGAATGATTGATCTATCTGAAAATCATATATTCATGGACGTATATATAATTGGACTATAAACATGTCTGAGATTTGAGAAGGTTTCTCTCCCCACTCCCCGTCGTTCTTTTTCACCCCTCAGAAATTCAATTTTACCCTTGATTTTACCTCCGAAAACTTCGGTAAACGCGTACCGAAGTTTGTCGATATTGAAAAACAGGTGTTTTTACATCGTTAAAAACTTCGGTACGCGTTTACCGAAGTTTTTTTCCAAGGTTAAAAATGGAAACCCAGGGGTGAAAAAGAAAGACGGGGGGTGGGGAGAGAAACCTTCGAGATTCGACCTATGAGTTCTTTTCTATCTTGGCGAATCAACTTATATCATATCACATTCCTTGCTATTCAAAATATGCATCATCGCTTTGGAGTTTATGTTCAATTCCATGCTAGTTTCAAGAGCTTCGCAACACCCCATAACTCTGCAACAAACGCACCACACCACAATTTCCTAAATACTTAGAGAACCTCCCAAGCCATTCACCATCATCATCGCTCAACAATCCTCTACATCCCATATGAAGCTCAGCTTGAACCAGCTTAGTCTAGTAAATTATTGCTTGTTCTGTACATGCTACCCATGAGTTAGTAACATCAACAATATGCTTATATAAAAATAGTTTAGTTATTGTAAATTAATTACTTTAAGATTATTAAACTTTTCTACCAATCACAACAAATATATATATATATATATATGGAAAATTCTAACATGGACCACTTAAGTGGTCCATGGTGGACCATTCATAAAAAACCCTATAACGAATATGAATTTTACAAAATCCACTGTTGGATTGAAAGTTTATATCATATAGATCATCTATAGAAAATTTTAGAAAAAATGAAAATCATTTGATATGTTATTGAGATCTATCAAGATTAACGGTTTATTAAATACTGTAAATCTTGATAAATCCCAATAAAATATCAAATGATTTTTAATTTTTTTAAAATTTTTTATGGATGCTCTATATGATATAAACTTTCAATCTACCAATAAATTTTGTAAAATTTGTATTCGGTAGATCACTTGTAAATTTTGTGAAAGTGCTCCACCGTAGCATTAGCCTATATATATATATATATATATAGGCTAAGTATTTTTCTAAGTATAGATATCTTTCTAAGTATTTTTTTAGAACTAAAGTTTTCCTTATCTTGAATTTCATCATCCACTCACTACTCACCCTAAATTTATAGAATAACTATAAAAAATTAATAGTGTGTTGCTTTTTGAAAATTAGGAATAGTTACAGACAAAAAAAAACTCAATTGTCACATTTATTGGAACATTTTCCCACTCCTTTTTCTTTCCTTAAAATACCAATAAAAACTGGTGTACTAGTATGGGCCAAACATGTCCAATAGTTATCTCATTGATTATTCAGTAAGAAAATTTCTCCCCCCCCACACACACACACACACTCCCTCTTATGATAGAAAACAAACTAGAAATAGTGTACTTTTAGGAAATGTTTGCCACCCATTTGGATTCTACAAAGTTTGAGATAGTAGTCTATATATGTAGTTGCGCGCAGAGGATACTCAATTTATGCAAAAACAATAGTGTACGTTTTTAAACAATGAAAATAATATTTAAAAACCGAATATAATGCTTAAATCAATCTTCACAGATAAAATCTAAATTTTGATAATTAAAATAAAATAATAATATTGGATGGTAGAATTTTGTCTAATGTTAGACTTAATTATTACCATGATGAATGTCGACTATGATATACATTCGATAAAATATATGAACATATCGATGTCAATTTGCACACGAGTAGTAGTATGTATAAGATCAATCTTATTTTACTTTTAACTTTATATTAATTCATTTAATTAGATGTAAATAACTACTATCTTAGTTGAGATTTTGTATCTTAATTTGCAATATTTGATATATTGAGTTGTAAGTTTAAACTCACATTTCTCAATTTTTCAACACTTGGACTCTATAGAAGAGAATATATATAGGTTACCAACCCTTTAAAGAAAGATATGGGAAGAGCATGGGTGTGTTAGGTGAGGTTGGTTCCCTACCACAACACATTTTCAATTTCAACAGAATCACATTTAGTGTCAAAATTAATTCAAAGATTACTTTTGCAGCCACGATGATTAGTACCAACTACCCCATCATTTTGAAAAAAATTCTATAAAACTAATTAAACTTAATAATTTTTTAGATTTAGGTAAATATCTTTAAAATTATATTAATGGAAAAAACATAAAAAATGTTAATTAAAAAGAAATCAACACAATAATCTAACTTGTTTTTGCTCTTTTTTACTTTTGTTTTTTGTGAGAGTAGAGACCGTGGTGGAGAGTAACTGGATGATTTTTTTAATTTTATTTTTGTGATAATTTATTTTGGTTGTATGCGGGGTGATGCATTACTGGCCAGAAAATTGGCATGCCAAATGCAGGTGGCAATAAGTTACTTGACAAAAGCCATTCCAGTCAAACTCAATAATATTATAGTAATAATTAATTAATAAAAAACTACTTTCATTTTTCTCTTCTTTGAGGTGCTATTTTGTCCCATGCTTATTTTTTTAGTAACATTTATTCTTTTCTTTTATCCAGAGAAACATTTATGGGAAATTTATTTTAAATTTAGTACTCTTAAACTGTGAATCTCCATAAATTTAACTCAGTTGATAAGAACATTACATATACTGTATATAACAAATTGAGTTCGAATTCTATATACTTCGCTTATAAATTGTAGAAAACAATAATATGAATCAAATTGTCTAAAAAGAAACTATGTGAATCAAATATTTGTCTTAGGCTTATGCTTTCATGGCCCCATGTGATTGAAAATTTTGTATGAATATGTAACAACTCGACTAAACTATCAATTTAGTCTCTAATTTAGTAATTTTGTAAGAAACTCTTTACAAATTTATGATTTTGTGAATATTTTAAAAAGATCTCTGATTTTATTAATATGTCAAAATAAAATGTCTTTGTACTTGGTCACTTATTTTTGAAGAAGGTATTTAGTGACTTATTATCAATTAATTTTTTGTATTTTAATAATTAACTATCAATTTTATTCTTAATGTTATTCACTTACTTTCAATTTAGTTCTTATTATATTTTAAAAAAGATTAATATGAATAAAATTTAAAAACATTAAGAATATTTTTAAAATGTTTATAAAATCTTAGACCTGTTTGAAAATTCCCTATAAAATCAGATGGAATCAATTTGATAGCTTACTCGCAAAAACTTTTACAAATACAAAATTTCAGCCGATGTTTAGCACAAGAGTCCGAGAACGAAATTATAATCACTTATTATTTAAGTGATCAATTGTTTGTTAGTAATTAATGCACACTTTTTTTTTTTTGGTACATAGATTAATGTACACGTTTAAGTGATCAATTGTTCAACAACAGTTGGTAACTTAATAAATGACGAGCACTAGATTTTGCCATAGCAGAGTTTACATAAATGTCAAGTACTATTGTAAAAAAAAAATGTAAGTACTATTGCAAGTTAGTTACTCAATAGAGTATGGAGACAAAGTACATTGCATTACTAGAAGGCTTTATTTTAGAAGTTGGATATAGTTGAAGAAACTAAAATTTTAAAATATATCGAATAATGATTAAATTCCGACCGAGAGAAATATACGTGCATTTAAATTTAATAAAAAAAATTATCGGAAATTAAAAAGAGAGAACACAAGATTAAATGTGCAAAGAATGAATAAGTGAGAATTAACGACTGAAATTTGAATTCCGACATCTAACATCTATAATATAATATTCTGTCAATTGAACTAATCGAAAAAATAAGACTTTAAGTCCGGTTATTGACCAAAACATAGCAACATTATTAACACTTTTTTTTACTAAACATTATTAACACTTAACTTCAGCAATTGTTACTAAAAAGAAAATCTTCAGCAATTGTTTATCAAGAAAAAGCAATCTAACAACCACACGTTAGTACGTTACCCCATGATTCACTCCAATTCATTTGTTTGGGTTTTCTCTGATAGAAATAATTTGTAAATGTCTCTGGGAGTTTGACTCAGTTGGTAGAGACATCGCACTATGTGTGCAGAAGTTCGGATTCAAATCCGGAATATTCCACTTATTCACCTTATAAGAGTTAAATGTTGTGTTTTATATATTCAAATAAAAAAACAAACTAATATTTAGAACAACTCGAGTCCCACATAAAATCAGAGAGAACATAAGATTAAATGTACAAAGAGTGACATCTTAATTTATCAACTATTTAAATAATTATTGTAAAAAAAAAACTTTCGGTGATTTTTAAATTATGATCAATTTAAATTTTAAAATAGTATATTTAATATTAGAAGCAACTCACTCATACGAAAAGACTTGTAATGTGATGTGTCAACCACTTGTAAGTATATATTTTTAAGAAATATCATCTAATATGAGACTCTTAACACATTATTTCGCATCTAAAACTTAATCAGATGAACTAATGAATCTTAAATATAATTTGACATCATCTTAAAATTTATGTTGGAGTAACTTTTTTTTATACAAAAGAATCTACTTATAAAATAAGTGATGTTAATCTTTAATCATGCATTCTATTTATTAGAAATACTTCATCCGTCTCAATTTGTTTGAGTCATTTGACCAAAACACGCATATTAAGAATGTGATATAAATGAATGATAGATACTATTCATTTTACCAAATTACTCTTGTGTACTCTTTATGCAATTTTTAAGTGCAATAATGATTACTTTAAAAAGTAAATTCTAAAGGGATAGAAGTGGAAATACAAACAGAAAATTGTAAATGGCTTAAGTGTTTGAGACAATTTTTTTTTTGCAAATGGCTCAAATAAATTGGGACGGAGGTAGAGGTGGCCATGTGGGAATAGGCTAGGTCGAGCTAGGTTTTGCCAAGCTTGAGCCTGGCCTGTCAAAAAAATCAAAGGCCTAAGCCTGACATGTGGCCTATCATAGGCTTATCTTTTAGGCCTGAACTTGGCCTTTTGAAAGCCTAATGTGGTCTATTAGCCTGTTTAAAAACATATTTCACATGAACATATTTAAATAAATAATTATATTTATTTTTAAAAATACTTATGAACTAATAAACGAACGTTCTTTTGATATTTAATATGATACTAGTATGGACACTTGTGCCAAGCACGGGCTAGAAATTTAATTTTTTTATAAATCTTAAAAATGCTTGTCATATATATATATATATATATATATATATATATATATATATATATATATATATATATATATATTATTTTTTTAAAAAAATTAATTAATATTTTAGAAGTGGAAAATTGTCCGCGTTATATATATGAGTTAACTTTCATTCATAAAAATATATTATTTTGGACTTTTTTGTTGTTAGAATTAATGATTTTAGACTTTAATGTGCACATATATGCATCTTTCTGTTATTCTTATTTTGGTAAAAAATCAAGTTAATCTATCAAGAGGGTTTTGTTCTAACGGAAGAATATAATTTTTTATGTGATGAAGAACTCATTCGAGCATCTAACTTTAAGCCTTGTATCTTGACTATTAGGTAAAAAAGTTTCTATTAAATATCAAAATGTATTTGATCTAACGGAAAAAATTAAATCAAGCCGATGTAAAAAGTAAAACATAATTGAAATCAAAATCTTAAACCTCACATTTTTATTATTTTTTGTAAAAAGTTCAATTAAAATATTCAAAGAGATATTCAGTCAAATGGAAGAGGCGTAATCTCTTAAAGTGTGAAGAACTAAATTAAACTTACGTAAAAAACTTAAGAAATTGAGACAATACGCTTAGACCTCGAATCTTAGTTATTTTTATAAAATGTTCAATTAAATATTAAAAGGAATTTGATCTAACAAATGAAGGTTAATCTCTTTCGGTAGGAAGAACTAAATCGGACCCGTGTAATCTTAGGTCTCACTTCTTAATTATTTTTGTAAAGAGTTCAATTAAAATTTTAAGAGGGATTTCATCTAGCTAACAGAAGAAAGTAATTTCTTATAGTGTGAAGAACTAAATTAAGCCTCTGTAAAAAGTAAAACTCGTAATCTTTTACATCTCAGTTATTCTTGTAAAATGTTAAATTAAATTTTCAAGAGAGATTTGAATTAACGGAAGAGTGTAATCTCTTACAACGTGAAAAACTAAATAAAGTCCGTGTAAAAAGTAAAGCAATTGAGATCATAACCTTATATCCCGCATCTTAATTATTTTTATAAAACTTCAATTAAAATATCAAGAGAAATTTATTCTAACGGAGTGATTGTAATCTCTTAAGGTGTGAAGAAATAAATAAACACCGTGTAGAAAGTAAAGCAATTGAGACTGTATTATTAGGTATTGCGTCTTAAATTTTTCTTTTTTAAAAGTTCAATTGAAATTTCAAGAGGGATTTGATGTAATAGAAGGGAGTAATTTCTTACGGTGTGAAGAACTAAATAAAACATGTATAAAAAGTAAAACAATTGAGACCATAACCCTATGTCTCACATCTTGATTATTTTTGTAAATTCTTTGATTAAGATATCAAAATGGATTTCATATAACAGTAGAGGATAATCTCTTACAGGTGTGAAGAACTTATTCAAGCCCGTGTAAAAAGTAAACCAATTGACACTATAATCTTAGGTCTCGCATTTTTATAATACTTGTAAAAAGTTCAATTAAAATTTCATGAGAGATTTGCTCTGACAGAAAAGAGTAATTTATTACGGTGTGAATAACTAATCAATCTCATGTAATAAATAAAACAACTTGGACCATAACTTTAGACCTCATAACTTATTTATTTTTATAAAATGTTCAAGTAAAATATTCAAAGAGATATGATCCGACCGAAGAGGATAATCACTCATACGACTTGAAGAACTAAATGAAATATGTGTAAAAAGTAAAACAATTGGTATCATAACTTAAGGTATCAAATCTTAATTATTTTTGTAAAAACTTCAATTAAAATATCCAGAGAAATTTGTTCTAACGGAAGATGATAATCTCTTACGGCGTAAAGAAATAAATAAAGCCGTCAAAAGTAAAACAATTGAGACAATATTCTTAGGCATTACGTCTTAATTAGTTTTTGAAAAAAGTTCGTTTAAACTTTTAAGATGAATTTGATCAAATAGAAGAGAGTAATTTCTTGCGATGTGAAAAACAAAATCAAGCCCGTGTAAAAAGAAAAACAATTGAAACTTTAACCTTAAGCCTTACATCTTAAATATTTTTGCAAAATTTTCAATTAAATATAAAAAAGGATGTAATCTAGCATAAGAGGGTGATCTATTACGGTGTGAAGAACTAAATCAAACATATGTAAAAAGTAAAACAATTGAGACTATAATCTTATGTCTCACGTCTTAATTATATGCGTAAAATGTTCAATTAAAATTTAAAGACATATTTGATCTAATAGGAGAGAGTAATTTATTATAGTATGAAGAACTAAATAGTGTAATATACAAAACAACACGAACCATAAGTTTAGGTCTCACATCTTAATTATTTTAATAAAATGTTCCATTAAAATATTCAAAGATATATGAACTAACGGAAGAGAGTTATTTCTAACTGCGTAAAGAATTAATAAAACTCGTGTAAAAAGTTAAAATGAAGTTTGATTAAAAGAGGAAAATGTATGTTTTAATATTAAGGGCAAGGGAGATGAAATTCAAGTTTCTTTCGAGGAAGATGAGAGTAATTTTCTCTAATATATTTTGTATAAGAGGGGAGGAAAGTGTATATTTTAACATAAGATGAGAGAGTAATGTAATTTAAGCACTTCTCAATAGAGGGTAGTGTAATTTACTATTATATATATATTTTTTTAATTAATTTTTGTTTGTTTTTTTTTATTTTTTTTTAAGGTTTGTTATAATTTTTTTGGCAATACATTGAATAATTGGTAAAAAAAAATCAAGACAATTCTATTTTTTTTGTTTGACAATAGATTTTTTTTTTTGTACTTATCGTATAGAATTCATGGAAATCTTATTATCTATATATTTTTTTTGTTTAACAATAGATTCAATAATCGGCAAAAAAATAAAAAGCAAGGCAAAATAAGAAAGACAAAAAAAATCATAAAATTAATATTTTGTTGTCAGTGGGAATCGACCGTGTCCCTTTAGGTCGTAAAGAGAAGACACGTAAACGCCACATAGACGCCACGTTATTAAAATAATGTCACATATAAATTTGCTCCGTGAGAAGCAACGTGAATATGCCAAGTGTACTTTTTACTTTGAGTAAGGTAAATAATAATAGTACTAGTATGGACACCCGTGCCAAGCACGGGCTAGAAATTCATTTTTTTTTTATAGATTTTAATATATATATATATATATATATATATATATATATATATATATATATATATATATATATATATATATATAATTCTATTCTGAAACTAATTAATATTTTAGAAGTGAAAAATTGTCCATGTTATATGTGAGTTAGTTTCATTCATAAAAATATATTGATTTTGGAAATTTTTTGTTAGAATTAATGATTTTAGATTTTAATATGCACATATATTTCTTTTATTCTTGTTTTGGTAGAAAATTCAATTAATCTATCAAGAGGGTTTTATTCTAATGGAAGAGATAATCTTTTATGGGATGGAGAACTCATATAAGAGCATCTAACCTTAAGCCTTGTATCTTGACTATTATGTAAAAAAATTTCTAAATGTATTTGATCTAACGGAAAGAACTAAATCAAGCCGGTGTAAAAAGTAAAACATAATTGAAATCAAAATCTTAAACCTCGCGTCTTTATTATTTTTTGTAAAAAAGTTCAATTAAAATATTCAAAGAGATATCCCGTCAAATGGAAGTGGCGTAATCTTTTAAAGTGTGAAGAATTAAATTAAACTCACATAAAAAATTAAGAAATTGAGACGATATCCTTAGACCTCGAATCTTAGTTATTTTTATAAAATGTTCAATTAAAATATTAAAAGAAGTTTGATCTAACAAATGAGGGTTAATCTCTTACGATAGAAAGAACTAAAATCAGGCCCGTGTATAAAAATAAAGCAATTGAGACCATAATCTTAGGTCTTCTTAATTGTTTTTGTAAAAAGTTCAATTAAAATTTTAAGAGGGATTACATTTAGCTAACAGAAGAAAGTAATTTCTTACAGTGTGAAGAACTAAATTAAGCCTATGTAAAAAGTAAAGCTCGTAATCTTTTACATCTCAGTTGTTCTTGTAAAATGTTAAATTAAATTTTCAAGAGAGATATGAACTAACGGAAGAGTGTAATCTCTTACAGCGTGAAAAACTAAATAATGTCCGTGTTAAAAGTAAAGTAATTTAGATCATAACCTTAGGTCCCGCATCTTAATTATTTTTTTAAAACTTCAATTAAAATATCAAGAAAAATTTATTCTAACGGAAAATTGTAATCTCTTAAGGTGTGAAGAAATAAATAAAGACCGTATAAAAAGTAAAGCAATTGAGACGGTATTCTTAGGTCTTGCGTCTTAACTTTTTATTTTTTAAAAGTTAAAGTGAAATTTCAAGAAGGATTTGATGTAATAGAAGGGAGAGTAATTTTTTAAGGTGTGAAGAACTAAATCAAACATGTGTAAGACGTAAAACAATTGAGACCATAACCCTAAGTCTCACATTTTAATTATTTTTGTAAATTTTTTTATTAAGATATCAAAATGAATTCCATATAACATAAGAGAATAATCTCTTACAGGTGTGAAGAACTTATTCAAACTCGTGTAAAAAGTAAATCAATTGACACTATAATATAAGGTCTCGCTTTTTTTTATAATACTTGTAAAAAGTTCAATTAAAATTTCAAGAGAGATTTGCTCTACAGAAAAGGATAATTTATTACGGTGTGAAGAACTAATCAATCTCGTGTAATCAGTAAAACAACTGGACCATAACCTTAGGCCTCATAACTTATTTATTTATATAAAATGTTGAAGTAAATTATTCAAAGAGATATGATCCAATGGAAGAGGATAATCGCTATTACGACTTGAAGAACTAAATGAAGTCTGAGTAAAAAGTAAAGCAATTGATATCATAACCTAATGTCTCAATTATTAATTATTTTTGTAAAAACTTCAATTAAAATATCCAGAGAAATTTGTTCTAACGGAAGATGATAATCTCTTACATTGTGAAGAACTAAACCAAACATGTGTAAAAAGTAAAACAATTGAGATCATAACCCTAGATCTCACATTTTAATTATTTGTGTAAATTTTTTTATTAAGATGTCAAAATGAATTTCATATAACATAAGAGGATAATCTCTTATAGGTGTGAAGAACTTATTCAAGCTTGTGTAAAAAGTAAATCAATTGGCACTATAATCTTATGCCTCACTTTTTTATAATACTTGTAAAAAGTTCAATTAAAATTTCAAGAGAGATTTGCTCTAACAGAAAGAGTATTTTATTACGGTGTGAAGAACTAATCAATCTCATGTAATAAGTAAAACAACTGGACCATAACCTTAGGCCTCGTAACTTATTTATTTATATAAAATATTCAAGTAAATTATTCAAAGAGATATGATCCAATGGAAGAGGATAATCGCTCTTACGACTTGAAGAACTAAATGAAGTCCGAGTAAAAAGTAAAGCAATTGATATCATAACCTAAGGTCTCAATTATTAATTATTTTTGTATAAACTTCAATTAAAATATCCAGAGAAATTTGTTCTAACGGAAGATGATAATCTCTTATATTGTGAAGAACTAAACCAAACATGTGTAAAAAGTAAAACAATTGAGATCATAACCCTAGATCTCACATTTTAATTATTTGTGTAATTTTTTTTATTAAGATGTCAAAATGAATTTCATATAACATAAGAGGATAATCTCTTATAGGTGTGAAGAACTTATTCAAGCTTGTGTAAAAAGTAAATCAATTGGCACTATAATCTTAGGTCTCACTTTTTTATAATACTTGTAAAAAGTTCAATTAAAATTTCAAGAGAGATTTGCTCTAACATAAAAGAGTATTTTATCACGGTGTGAAGAACTAATCAATCTCGTGTAATAAGTAAAACAACTGGACCATAACCTTAGGCCTCATAACTTATTTATTTATATAAAATGTTCAAGTAAATTATTCAAAGAGATATGATCCAATGGAAGAGGGTAATCGCTCTTACGACTTGAAGAACTAAATGAAGTCCGAGTAAAAAGTAAAGCAATTGATATCATAACCTAAGGTCTCAATTATTAATTATTTTTGTACAAATTTCAATTAAAATATCTAGAGAAATTTGTTCTAACGGAAGATAATAATCTCTTACATTATGAAGAACTAAATCAAACATGTGTAAAAAGTAAAACAATTGAGACCATAACTCTAGGTCCCACATTTTAATTATTTGTGTAAATTTTTTTATTAAGATATCAAAATGAATTTCATATAACAATTCGACCATAACATTAGACCTTATAACTTATTTATATATATAAAATGTTCAAGTAAATTATTCAAAGAGATATGATCCAATGAAATAGGGTAATCGCTCTCACGACTTGAAGAACTAAATGAAGCCCGAGTAAAAAGTAAAGCAATTAATATCATAACCTAAGGTCTCAATTATTAATTATTTTGGTAAAATTTCAATTAGAATATCCAGAGAAATTTGTTCTAACGAAAGATGATAATCTCTTACGGCGTAAAGAAATAAAAATAGCCGTCAAAAGTAAAACATTTTAAGCAATATTCTTAGGCATTTCTTGATCAAATAGTTCAATTAAAATATCTTGTAAAAAGTTCAATTAAAATTTTAAGATGAATTTGATCAAATAGAAGAGAGTAATTTCTTGCGGTGTGAAAACAAAATCAAGCCCGTGTAAAAAAGAAAAACAATTGAAACTATAACCTTAGGCCTTACATCTTAATTTTTTTTACAAAATTTCAAATTAAAATATCAAAAAGGATTTAATCTAACAGAAAGGGTAATCTAATACGGTGTGAAGAATTAAATCAAACGTACGTAAAAAGTAAAGACAATTGAGACTATAATCTTATGTCTCGCGTCTTAATTATATGCGTAAAATATTCGGTTAAAATTTCAAGAGATATTTGATCTAATAGGAGAGAGTAATTTCTTATAGTATAAAGAACTAAATCAAACCCGTGTAATATACTAAGCAACATGAACATAACTTTAGGTCTCACATCTTAATTATTTTTATGAAATGTTCCATTAAAATATTCAAAGATATATGAACTAACGAAAGAAATTTATTTCTAATTGCTTAAAGAATTAATAAAACTCGTGTAAAAATTAAAATGAAGTTTGATTAAAAGAGGAAAATGTATGTTTTAATATTAGAGGAAGAGGGATGAAATTCAAATTTCTTTCGAGGGAGAGGAGAGTAATAATTTTCTCTAATATATTTTGTATATGAGGGGAGGAAAATATATATATATTTTAACATAAGAGGTGAAAGTAATGTAATTTAAGCACCTCTCAAGAGAGGGTAATGTAATTTACTATAATATATATTATCGTTTAATTAATTTTTGTTTGTTTTTTATTTTGTAAGGTTCGTTATTATTGTTTTGGGCAATACATTGAATAATTGGTAAAAAAAAAAAACAAATCAAGGCAATTCAATTTTTTTGTTTGACAATAGATTCTTTTTTTGGTACTTATCCTATAGAATTCATCCAAATCTTAATATCTATATTATTTTTTTGTTTCACAATAGATTCAATAATCGGTAAAAAAAAAATAAAAAGCAAGGCAAAATAAGAAAGACAAAAAAATCATAAAATTAATATTTTGTTGTTAGTGAGAATTGAACCGTGTCCCTTTAGGTCGTAAAGAGAAGATACATAGGCGCCACATAGACGCCACATTATTAAAATAATGCCACATATGAATTTGCTCCTTGAGAAGTAACGTGAGGACGCCAAGTGTACTTTTTACTTTGAGGAAGGCAAATAATAATAGTATAGATAAATATATACCAGATATATATATATATATATATATATATATATATATATATATATATATATATATATATATATATATACTATTATTATATACCAAGAATTAAATATGTATATAAACAAATTTAACATATAACATACAAAAGGGATTTCATTGAACTTTGCTATCAATTCAGCATCACTAGAAATCTTGCACACTCTATATGACTTTTCGAATCTAGTATCCACGCTAGTGTTAGATTCAACCTTAAATAGATAAATCAAATCAACTAAAGAAGAAATTTCTTTCGGCACAGAACCCGATGAAACATCATCCTACATGAAAGATTATAAAAAATTAGTATATTTGGGAAATAAAAAACTGTTGAAACTTTGAAGTAAAAAGTTCACATATGAACTTATGTTAAAATATTTAAAATCAATATGCAGAATCAATATGCAGAATAAAATAAATAAATTAAAAAATAAATTAAAAAATTATAAATTAATGAATCTATATCTATATCTATATTATATTTATAAACATAATAATTTGGAAGGATTATAACTCTTATAAAAAAAATGCAATACCTGAACACTCTCGATCATTTCAGCAGCAGATTTTTGGAACAACATAGAAGCGTTGCGATCAAAAATCCCAAACGTAGTTGAGTCAGTGTTGTCAACTACGCGGACCTTTATCATATACCTAAACATGCAAAGTTGTGTTAATTGTGAATGATATTATAGATATTATAGATAAATATATAAATAAATATCTAAATTTAAACCTAAATATAGTGTTACCTTGGAGTAACATGCATCACATGTTTGTTACATTTCGAACAATAATACATGCGCTCATCAGGTATTACTTTCTTATTGCAGTATGAGCATGCTGTATACCACCAATTATCCGCATCTACGACAAATTTGACAGTGGCCAAAACAGTAAAACAGGAGTCCTAGATGCAAAGCGAAATTTGTAAATTAAAATTATTATTTGCAAAAAATTTTGAAGTACATATGATCATTAATATCCTAACCTTGGTACATTCTTTGAGACCTTCGATGGTATTCTTCGACGTAAGCTTTAAGAAATCATCTTCATCACTTACCTTTGACACATCTTGTATCAAAGATATTTCAGAAGATGGGGTGTGGTTCTTTTCAGACATCCTACGTCATACACAATGATATCAAAATATAAATTATCATATTATCGTATTATTAATCATTAACTCGAAGTAAAATAAATATTTAATATTTAGAGAATTCACCTTTTCTTCAAGTCAGTAGCTGCAGCAAAATTAGGATTGAAAAGCAACTTTGTCGCATAAATTGTATTCTGTATTGTAGCAGATTCTAAAAAAAAAGGTATGAACATATAATGCTTTATTAGATTGTCATTCTCTTTAACTAAATAAAATTGAACAGATGTTGGCACAAACAAAGAAATAAATAAATAAAATTGGAATTAAAGGAAAGAGATAGATATGTTATTGTCGTGTATTTAGAATGAACTTGAAAACACATGTGGAGATATAATATAGATCCATAGCACAACTACCTTTCCAAAATAATATAGAATCGACAGATATGTGATTGTCATGTATTAAAAATCGACATAACTAAAAATAATAAAGTTTAAATAATAAATAATTAATATACCTTTCCAAATTTTCACCTTAGCCAATAGCACAACTACAATGAGATTTTTGGTCTCTCCAGCAGCAACTAAAGAAATAATTTCTTCGGCATATTGACCAAATAAAGTAACGTTGTATTTGAAACTGTAATAGTATAAGAAAATTAAAATATATTAAGAATTTTTATAATATTTTATGTGAATATCTATACCTATTATTATCATAAAACAATAAACATAAACACTATATACTAACCCATCATAATCCAACTCAATGGCAAGTCTTTTAGTTTTCATTTCATTGCGTTCATACTCTTTTTCAACACCAACTCCAGACAATACCCCTACAACATCTGTAATACAATAAATACTTTAGTGAGGAAGTAATTGACAAAAATAATTTACTAATACTAAAATAATAAATAACGTACCGACTAAGTAGTCAGTGTTGTATTCGGGAGTAAATATGTCCATTGGATTCGACAAAGGATAAACATTCTCAGGAACCTTCTTAGCGTCACAAACTTTGACCTTTGTGTTGAATTGAAAATTGATTTTATATTCGTGACGTGTTGTTCTATAGGATCCGAGGTTTGCGGCAACACCAAAATTAGTGAAATAATACACCTTACCCTCTTTCAAGTCTTTCTCAAACTTGTATATTAGTGTCTTTCGGATGGTAGCATGAATTTTGTTACCCTGGAACAAAAAAATAAATAAGAACATACATAAAAAAGAGACACGCAAAAACTAAATATTAAATAAAAAATACACACCGAAGCATCCATTAGAATCATGTCAAGAGAGAAAGGTTGCCACAGTTAACATGGTTCACATCTCGAACGAACCAAATACGAATGATTCGCACAGCTATAGTCCATGACTCTTTCTCGGAATTGATTACAGAAATATTATTGTATTTTTGTGCCATGGTGATTTCTTAAATGGAAGAAACAAATTTATATATTTTCTATATGAAAGAAAAATATTTGTGTGAGATAAATAGACAAATAAAATTATTAAAATCAACATGTATATATAAAGGAAAAGAAACCCAAACAATCTAAAATATGTAACAAATGAATTATGCTAATCCTTTTGTTTTTTTTTACGGAAGTTATGCTAATCCTTAGCAATAGACAATTGTTTTTTTTTTGTGATGCCAATATATTTTTTTGGAGTTAAGAGAAATTTAAATTTATAAATTGTTTGTTTTTTTGTGAGTGATGACAATATTGAATTTATGATGCCAATCTATTTTTTTTGGAGTTAAGAGGAATTTAAATTTATAAATTGTTTGTTTTTTTGTGAGTGATGGCAATATTGAATTTATGATGCCAATTTTTTTTTTTTTTGGAGTTAAGAGAAATTTAAATTTATAAATTGTTCTATTTTTTTTGGAGTTAAGAGGAATTTAAATTTATAAATTGTTTGTTTTTTTGTGAGTGATGGCAATATTGAATTTATGATGTCAATCTATTTTTTTTTTTGAGTTAAGAGAAATTTAAATTTATAAATTGTTTGTTTTTTTATGAGTGATGACAATATTGAATTTATGATGCCAATCTTAAGTCAGATCATTTGTATGTTACTTATCCTATAAAATATTCAAGGCAATCCTTTTTTTTGACAAAAAATTATTTTTATGTTACTTATCATATAGAATTGATGGTAATCCTATTAATTGATGGTAATCCTATTAATTTTTCTTCACAATAGATTTAATAAACAATAAACAAAAAGCAAGGCAAAAAAGGGAAAAAATCATGAAATAAAATTATTGTTTTGTCGTTAATGAGAATTGAACCGTGTACCTTTAGATCGTAAAAAAAAAGCCACGTAGGCGCAACGTTATTAAAATAATGCCACATATGAATTTTCTCCTTGAGAATAAACGTGAGGATGACACGTGTACTATGAAATTTGAGTAAGGTAAATAATAATAGTATTGATAGATTTTAGAGAATTTAACTATATATATCATCATATTTCAATTTTAGTTTACAATAATACATTTATATATATGTGAAAAACTCATGTAGATTAATAAACTCGGTTATCCATCCAAATTAAATTTTTGGATTTGGTTTAAATTGATTATTATATCCTTTTTAAAATTGTTTCTGTCAAAAAAAAACCAACAAATATCATTTTTAAATTTGTTTTTGTCAAAAAAACAAACAAACAAATTTCCTTTTATTAAACTTAATTCACGCACAAATCATCACCATGTGCGTGTGATCTCTGCAATTGTGATTTACGATGAACCCTTAATCTCAAATCTACAATAATTTCTCCAATTGAACTATAATCGACAATATTCTTTTCCAATCGAATCACACTCATTATCTCCAATTTGTATACCCTTATCTCAATGGAATTGGAAAAAAGAAATCTAGAAGAAGGAATATAAAGAATAAAAAAAAAATATATCCTTCTATTAAAATTAATTCACACACAAACTATCACCATGTGCGTGTGATCTCTGCAATTGTGATTTGCGATGAACCCTAAATCCCAAATCTACAATAATCTCTCCAATTGAACTCTGATCGGCAATATTCTCTTCCAATCGAACCACACTCATTCTCTCCAATTTGTATACCCTTATCTCGTTGAAATTGGAAAAAAGAAATCTAGAAGAAGGAATGCAAAGAATAAAAAAAGAAAAGTGTATTTTTTTTTTTTACGGGTTTTAATATGTTTTTCGTTTGCGTAAAAAAAAAACAGATCAAATTAACCGTTTATTAATCCAGTTTTAAAAATAACCAGTTAAAAACTGAATTTAAAAATTATCCGCTTTTAAACTGGTTTTATAAAAATATATGGTTATGTATCCGTATCCAAATTTATAACTGGTTATATAACCGATTTATAAAAAATAATGGTTATGGTCATATATCCAAATTCATTTATGTGGTTTTGGTTTGAATATGATTTAGTTTGACAAAATAACCGACCATGCACACCCTTAGTAGTAGGCGTGTTCGCGGTGCGGTTAGATTTGGTTTTGAACCAAAAAGTCATCCTAACCGCGAGATAAAATTGCATGCGGTTCGGTTGGTTTTTAAAAAGTCATCCAAACCAAACCAAACCAATGCGGTTAGGATCGGTTCAGTGGTTGCGGTTTATACAATAATTAAAATATACTGAAATTAAATTAAACAAAATACAAAAAGTATTTTTGAGCTATCAAGATTTGTTGTCTTTGTTTCAATGATATATTTGTCCATTGTTTTTGAGCTATGTATATTGGCATATAATAGAAACTTATTGTGGTTTTAGTGGTATTGAAGTATAATATAAACTTAATGCGGTTTTAGCGGTTAACCGCGGTGTTTGCGGTTTGCGGTTGAATAAAAATATCATCCAAATACATCCAAACCAAATGCTATTTTCGGTTTGAATTGATTCGATTTGCGATTTTACTTTTGGATTGGTTCGGATACTATCACCCCTACTTATTAGTAACTTCGCAAGTGTCATTGGGTGTGACTTGAGATGATCATAACCTTTTGAAAGACATATAAAAGCATCTCCAACACAACTCTCAAGAGCCAAATTCACGTCTTAAAGTTGTTTTATGTGGTTAGACAAATGCTACATAAAAATTAACAACAAAAGACTTTTTTTTTTTATAATGAACAAAAGACTTATTTTCACTTCAATGATAGAACCACATTTTTATTCTTAATGTAACAATATATATATATAAGTAAATTATTATTTTATAATTTCATTCAATAATCATCAACGTATTTAATTCAATTAACTTAAAAGGTAAAAATTTACACCTATACATAAGATTAGAAGAAATACTATTATAAAATCCTACATTTCAACTAAAAAAGCAGTCTGCAATAAATTGATCTTTAAGCTTTATTTAAGAGTTGGGTTTAGGAGGGGATGAGAGGGAAAAGAAAGGCTTGTGGAGGGGTAAATTTTTGTTTGAGAGTTTTAAAAAAATAGGGGAAGGTTTTGAGTGGTTTTGGAGAACTTATTTTGTCTAAATTTAAAGTTCCCTCAAATTGGTAGTTTTGGAGGGTTAAATATATAAATTGACCATTTTACCCTTACAATAATATCAAATATGGTTTTTTATACATAAACTAGTTTTGAGACCCGTGGGAATGCACGGGTCTATCGATTTTATTTTTTTTAAAATATTGTTAAAATATAAGTGACGTAGTGTATCAAAAAAAAAAATAATAATAAAGGACGTTATTCTACTATTTTTTTTTTGTAAAACTTATTAAATTAAGTAAATTTTTTTATTAAAACAATTGTCTCGTATATGATTTTTGTGTAATGAATTATAATTAATAATAACAAATATTATTATTCAATTTTTTTTATTAAATCAATTGTCCCGTGTATGATTAGATTTTTTTATTAAAAAATTGTCCCGTGTATTATTATAATAATATATATTCATCAACCATTGTTCCGTGTATTATTATAATATATTATTCAATTCATTTTTTTTTACTTTTTTATTTTTGGTACAAATTCCATTTTTTTATTAAAGCAATTGTGGCGTGTATGATTAATTTTTTTTTTATTAAAACAATTGTTCCGTGTGTTATTATAATATATATATTTACCCCGTAATTATTAGTATAATATATATTCATCAATAATATATTTCTCCTGTATTTTTTATATAAGACCATGTACAATGAGGAGTTGAATATGGTGTTGAATTGAATTTCAACAAAGCAATGTTCTCCAATGAGAGTGTTGAAAATCACATGGATAAGAGAGAAGTTGAAAACTTTCAACACAGTTGAAACACAACCGGGGGACACTTGTCTTGCTCTGATTGGCTTATCGAATTTTTATCAAATTATTACTTTGAACTCAATTATTTCATTCCAAATTAATTTTTTTATTTTTTACCAAAATTCATAAAAAAAAATTTCTGAAAATGAAGAGAAAATGTTGAGAGCACGTAACTTTGTTTCATCCCTAACCTTGAAACCCTAATCCTTGCCGTCGTCTCTGTCCTTGATTATCACACCATGACATTAACAATGATCCAAAAAACACAGCCAACGAACCAAAACTCACCAACCATGAACAAGCAAAACCTCAAAAAACCTTCGCCCAAGCTCTTGCCCTAAACAACATATGTGATATTCCAATGTCACAAATACAACCTGTCGTAAAAGGAGATCGTCTAGCCATTGAAATTCCTGAGAACTTTTACGAAGCTGGATTGGAAGCATGCAAGCATAATCTTCATGGGAGAATCATTTGGCCAAAGGGTTCCACTCCTTTATCCGTCGTTGCCTTGAAAGTTAAGTTAGCCCTGGTCTGGAAGAATTTGTCAACATGGGGGGTGATCTCCCTAGGTAAAGGTTTCTTTGAATTCACATTTTCATCTCTTGAGGATGTAAGAAGAGTTCGCTCTGTACCTTCTTGGAATCTCAATCCTGGGTTGTTGAAACTTTTTGCGTGGTCCAAGGATTTCAACCCTAAGCAATAACATCAAACTTCGGTACAGGTTTGGGTGCGAATATTTGGATTGTCTCAGGAGTATTGGCATAAGAACATTCTCTTCACAATTGCTGGAAGCATTGGTACTCCTATTTGTATTGATTCTATCACGGCTAAACCTATGCATGAACGCACCTTTGGTCAATATGCTAGGGTTTTGGTTGATATTGATCTGATGCAGCCTCTTAGATACAAATTGTTGGTAGAACGCAAAGGTTTTGCATTCTTTGTGGATCTAGAGTATGAACGTATCCCTGATTTTTGTACGGAGTGCAAAGTTATTGGGCATTGCTTGGATAATTGTAAAAGATGGCACAGGTAGGAAGACTTGAAGCAAACCAATGAGAATCATATGAGGAGGAATATGAACCCTGGATCCAAACAGGTATATGTTGCAGTTGCAGACAAGAATCATCAGAGTACTAACCCTATTGAAGGCCAAGACAAAGTGAATGAAGTTATCAATGTGGAAGGGTCTCAGTCAAACCAATTGGTTGAGACAGTGGACAAAAGTGTTAGCCAAGCTTCTCCAACTATAAGAATGAATTCAGAGAATGATGCTGCAATTCTGACCCCCTTGAGCCCTAGATCTATCCAGAGAGAGCAGGACAAGCTGTTGGAACAAGAAATGAATTTGAATGAGAATGATGATGATGACTCCAGTTCACAGGGTTCTTTTGTAAATGCTACTCAAGTCATTGAAAATATCAACCCAGATAGTCCTCTAGGTGATTGTCAAGCTATGATCATACATAAAACAAGTGAAGTACCTGTTGGAGAGAGCACCAAGCCTCCTGATAGAATCATCAAAGATATGGAATTTCTCAGGGAATCATGGGCTAATCTTGCTGAAGCAGAAGAGAATGAGGTTGTTAATGTTGATGAGACACATAAAGTAGATGATGGATTTCAAGTGCATCTCTCCAAGGGACAGAGGAAGGCTCAAAAGAAACTAATGCAAACTAGCAGGGATTCATATGCAACCAGGTCAAAGGTTTCTCCCAAACCTTTTAAATGAAGTGTATATATTGGAATCTAAGGGGTTTGGCTAACTCCCCAACAAGATTAGCTTTGAAGAAAATTCAAAATCAACATCACCCTGATATTCTCATAATTGCTGAACCTATGATGAATATTGAAGACCTCCCTAGACATTGGCTTTCCAATCTTCATCTCAAACCTTTTGCTTTCAACACTAGACCTAACCAACAACCAAATCTTTGGTGCCTTTGTAAACCTTCTATCTCTCCCACTATTCTAGCCTCTGATGACCAACAAATATCCTTCTCTATCACTGTCAACAACAACACCTTAGCTTTCTCTGCAGTCTATGCCTCTATAAGCTATATCACTAGAAGGAACCTCTGGCTTTCACTTCAAACTTTACATGCTCAATATGGTTTTCCTTGGTGTTACTTAGGCGATTTCAATGTTATCCTAGGTGCACATGAACATAGAGGTCGTTTTTCTCCTGCTCGTATCCCCATTGAAGAGTTTCAAACTTGGTCTGATTCATCTCATTTGATTCATTTACCAACTAGAGGAGCTTCCTTCACATGGAATAATGGTAGGGGAGGTAATAATCACACTGAAAAACGACTTGACAGGGTTATTTGTAACCAAGCCTGGGTGGATCTTTGTTGCACATCTTCTGTCTCAACCCTAACCAAGCTCAGATCTGATCACTTTCCCCTCCTCTTTGACTTTCAAATCACCCCTATCTCTCATGTATCTCAATTTAAATTCATGAAAATGTGGTCCCTTCACAGTGATTGCCATTCTATAATCTCTACCAGTTGGTCCATTCCTGTATCAGGTTGCCCTATGTTTGTCCTTAGTCAAAAACTCAAAACCCTAAAACTGAAGTTCAAATCTTGGAACAAGGAACACTTTGGTAATATTCATGAGTTTGTGAATAATGCTGAACTACATCTTCAATCTATCCAACATCAAATCCAAACCATTGGCCTCACTACATTGCTTCTTAATGAAGAAAAGATAGCTAGTGCCAAGTATGAAGAAGAATTGAATAAACAGGAATTATTTTGGCAAGAAAAGGCCAGGCTCAATTGGCAATTGGAAGGTGACAGAAACACTAAATTTTTCCACAGGATAGCCAAAATCAAGACTTCCACCAAACCCTTAACCTCCCTCCTTGTGGATGAAACAATTGTTACTGATCAAGACATTATCTCTTCTCATATTGTTGATTATTACAAAAACTTGTTTTGCTCTAACTCTATTTTGCAGGATACTTTGCTTGTGGAGGAAGTTATCCCTCCTCTGGTTTCTGAGGATATCAATACCATGCTGACTGCTCTTCCTTCTCACTCTGAAATCAAGGCTGCAGTTTTTGCATTGAATAAAGATAGTGCCCCTGGACCAGATGGTTTTGGTGCATTTTTTTATCAACATTACTGGAACATAGTGCAGATGGATGTTATTAATGTTGTGCTTGAGTTCTTCACTACCAGTTGGATTCTTCCTGGCTTCAATTCCAACATGATAGCTCTCTTACCTAAGGTTCCTGAGGCTGTCTCCATTGATCAGTACAGGCCAATTGCTATGGCAAATTTCAAGTTTAAGATTATCTCAAAAATCATTGCTGACAGGCTTGCTTCTATCTTACCTAATCTCATTTCTGAAGAGCAAAAGGGCTTCATTCATGGCAGGGATATTAAGGATTGCCTGTGCATAGCTTCTGAGGCAGCTAATCTTTTACACAACAAATCTCATGGGGGCAATCTCATCTTAAAAATTGATGTTGCAAAAGCTTTTGATACTTTGGAGTGGCCTTTCCTCCTTAAAGTATTAAAAGCTTATGGTTTCAATGAAAAGTTTTGTAACTGGATTCTTGTTATTTTGCAGTCAGCTTTCCTTTCTATCTCCATCAATGGTAGATCACAAGGATATTTTAATTGTTCTAGAGGTGTTAGACAAGGGGATCCTCTCTCACCCCTTCTTTTTTGCCTGGTAGAAGAGGTCCTAAGTAGAGGAATCTCTAGACTTGTCTCTCAAGGCAACCTTCATTTGATCAAAGCTACTAGAGATGTTTGTGTGCCTTCTCACTCTTTCTATGCAGATGATCTTATGATTTTTTGTCAAGGCTATTTGTCTGGTTTAAGAGCTCTTAAGGATCTTTTTGAAAGCTATGCCCTAGCTTCTGGTCAAGTTATCAACAACTTGAAGTCCACTATATTTGCAGGCAATATTTCTCACAGCAGACTAGAGGCCATGGTCCAACTTTTGAATTTTAACACAGACTCTTTTCCTTTCAATTACCTTGGAGTCCCTATTTTCAAGGGAAAACCAAAGGTAATTCATTTACAACCTATTGCAGACAAAGTTAAATTAAAATTGGCTGCTTGGAAGGCTTCCTTGCTCTCAATTGCTGGTAGAGCACAACTTGTTAGATCTGTGATTCAAAGCATGCTAACTTATAGTATTTCTCTATACTCTTGGCCAATTTCTTTGCTTAGAGATCTTGAGAAATGTATTAAGAATTTTATTTGGAGTGGAGATATTAACACAAGGAAGCTAGTTACAGTTGCTTGGCACAAGGTCTGCAGACCCTTTTCTCAGGGAGGCTTGAGTCTTAGGTCTCTTATTCACTTGAATTCTGCATGTAATCTTAGGCTCTGCTGGCAATTCTTCAATTCACAATCTTCTTGGGCAATTCTTCTTAGAGCAAGGGTTTGGAGACACAGAAGGGTTATCCAACATCACATATCTTCTTCTATCTGGAGCAGCATCAAAGAAGAAGTGCATGTGGTCTCTGATCATTCCTTATGGTTACTTGGCAATAGTGAGCACATTAACTTTTGGAAAGATAATTGGACTGGCACTCCCTTAGTAGACCAACTGCAAATACCTCAACATGTTAGTAATTCCTTGTCTGCCTCAGTTCAGGATTTTATTTTGGATGGTCAATGGAATCTGCCTCCTTTCATTTTGCAGTTATTTCCTACTCTTAACACTATTCTCAGCCAAGTTACTATCCCTATAATTCCTACTCCAGATGTGCTTCTTTGGCATCACACAGATTCTGGGGAGCTAGGGCTAAAACAAGCATATGCTTTTAAAAGTCAGCAATACCAAGAGTTACATTAGGCTAAGCTTATCTGGATACCTGAAATTCCACCTTCAAAGTCTCTTTTGGTGTGGAGATTGATGCTTGGCAAGGTTCCCACTGATGAAAATTTGATGACTAGAGGTTGCTATCTCCCTTCAATGTGCAGTTTGTGTCAACATCATGTTGAGTCTTCAGCTCATTTATTTTTTGAATGTTCTTATGTAGTCAAATTGTGGTCTTGGCTGGCTAGTTGTTTAAATATGACCATTCATCTTACTTCTATGGAGGATATATGGAAACTTTGCGATCTAGGTTGGTCCCTTCAGAGCAAGATCACCATTACAGATGCCTTAGTGAATTTGCTAAACACCATATGGCATGTTAGAAACCAGGCACGATTTCAACATCTTCTTATTCCTTGGAAAGCTGCAATATCTTTGATTATTTCTCATACCACCTTAACTGGGAACAATACTAGTAAGCACTCTAGTAATTCTTTGAAAGACTTTGAGCTTTTGAAATCATTTAGGGTTTCTATTCATCCTGCTAGAGTTTCAATGGTGAAGGAGGTCCTTTGGCAGCCTCCTTTGGAGCATTGGATGAAGTGCAACATAGACGGTTCTTCAATTGGGAATCCAGGTAGCTCAGCTTATGGTGGGGTATTTCGCGATTCTGAAGCTAATTTTGTGCATGCTTTTGCTGAGCCGTTAGGTAATACTTCCTCCTTGGTTGCTGAATTAAGTGGAGCCATGAGGGCTATTGAGATTGCTTCCCAACATGGTTGGCAAAAATGTTGGCTTGAATCCCACTGCTGTGGTGAATGCTCTCACTAATCCTAACAAACATGTGCCTTGGTTATTACGTAATAGATGGAATAATATGAAATACCTTACGCTTCAAATGGATTGCATCTTTACTCATATCTATAGAGAGGGTAATCAACCTGCTGATCTTCTAGCCAACCATGGCCTCACAATTTCTAGCTCGACCACTTGGGAGGAGGCTCCTTTGTTCCTCCATGCTAGCTTAGAACAAAATAAACTTGGCTTTCCTTGTTTTCGTCACTATTTGATTTAGTTGGAGTTTTGGCCTAGTCCCCTCCTTCTTGTACTTGTTTCTCTCTTTTCCTAATCAATAAATTTTTTGGTGGTTGGCACTTTGCCTTCCATCATTTTGATTTTAAAAAATAAAAAAATAAAAAAAATTTCTCTATAAATAGAAACTTGATTCATTTGATTTAGACACAAAAAAAAATCACATTTTTCACTATCTTAATCTTGGTGGGGTAGAGTGTTGAATGAAAAACCATTCGAGAGGGTAAAAGTTGAATGAGTGTTGAATTATTAGGTGGAAGAGAGAAGATGATGTAGAGCGTAAAAATAGGTGTTGAGTGTTGAAATCATTGTACATGGTCTAAGAGTAAACAAAAATAGAGTTGATTTTTTTATAATAAATATAGAGTACAATTTAACTATTATATAGAAAAATAGTAAATTGGAAAATATAATTTATTTTTTTACAAAATAGAATATTTGAAATATTTTTAAGAATTGATGAGGACAAATTAAGATTTTTAGTAGTAATACCTTTAATATATTGGACCCGTTTGAATTTGGCTTATTTTTAAGCTTATGAAAATACTTTTTGATTATAATTTATAAATAAACTTTTATGTTATTTCATAAGTTTTTTTACGCATGTTAATTCATAAGATTTCACTAACAAAAATAATATCTTTATAAAGTGTTTTCATAAACAACCTTAGAAAACATACAATAATACATAAAAGTTTATATATTTGCATAAGTTATTTCGCATAAGATCTTAAATAAGTAAATTCAAACGTTGTGTTTTTTATTTTGTTTTTATGTTCTTTTATTTTTAAACTCATATATAAGTATCTTCTTTTATTAGGTTCTTCTATTTTTATTTTTTATATATATAAGTTTTTATATGTTAGATTGAGTTACTATTTTTTAATTAAAAAAAAGTTATTATTTTTGGCACGTATCTTTTATGATGATTTTTGTTTCTATTTTTATGCATAAATTTATATTAATTAATTTTTTTGTTCCTATTTTTGAAGTTAAATTGGATTGGATTATTTTTAATATTTTTTTAGAAGTGGTTTCCATTGCTCCATTGCTATTTTTATGAAAAAAATTTCTTTTATGCTTATCTTCTTTTTTTCTCTTTTTTGTTTGTTTAGAGATGTGGTTTTTAATGCTATTTTTATGGGAAGATTTATTTTATATTTATCTTTCTTTCTTATTTTATTTATTAGTTTAAAGTTAAAATTACATTTAAGGGCGCAAAACATGAAACACAGTTAAAAGTGATAAGGACAAATTTGGATTTTTAATAGTAGTTTCTTTTAATATATTGTAAGTAGAAAATTTAAGTAATTATTATTGTATCAATTTTTTAATAAAATTATAAAAAAAATATTCAGATTTAGAAAAAATAATTAAAAAAAGTCTTCATGCTTTCAAAAAAAAATTCTAAAATTAGTAAAAAAAAATTATAAGATGTATTACAAGGTATAACACAATTTATTGATTTTAAGAGAAAAAAAGAATAAAATATTAAAATTATCACATAAGTCCGCCATCTCATTTCCTTGTTGGTTTTTTAACTCTCAAACAATAGAAAGATTTTACCTCCTTTCTCCCTTCCTTCCATTCCCCTCCTCTCCTCAGCTTTTCCTTCCCTTTCCCTCCCTTACAAACTCGCAAACAAAGCGTTAGGATCCGTTTGAAACGAATGAAAGAAGAAAAAGGAAAGAAAATTATGGAAACCAATAAATGTACTTAGACTAAAATTAGTCTAAATTCATTAATCGATTTCCATAATTTTCTTTACCTCCTCTTTATTTTCCTTATTCCAAACGGACCATAATGCGGATGTCAATTCAATCATCCCAGGTTCTACAAAAAGAAAGACATTAATATTACTTTGTAGGCTTAAATATACTTTTGGTCCCTGCAATTATGCTTTGTTTTGAAAAGAGTCCCTGTAAAAAAAAAATTTTGATTTTAGTCCCTGCAATATTTCAAAACTTTTAAAATAGCCCCTGCAGGGACTGAAATCAATTTTTATTTTTTTTACAGGGGCTCTTTTCGAAACAGACATAATTGCAGGGACCAAAAACATATTAAAAAATTAGTCACGTCAACTCTAAATCCTACTCAGTGTCAGCCACATCATAATCCAACTGACATAAATTGGTCACGTCAGCTCTAAATCATACTCAGTGTCTGCCACGTCATAATCCAAGTGACATGTCATCAAAAAATCCAGGTCAGGGGCTATTTTAAAAGTTTTGAGATATTGCAGGGACTAAAATCAAAATTATTTTTTTACAGGGGGCTCTTTTCAAAACAAGACATAATTGCAGGGACTAAAAACATATTTAAGCCTACTTTGTATTTAACAAACATTATTATTATGCTTAATAAATTTTTTGGTCTCTGTATGTTCGCGAATTTTTGTTTTTAGTCCCTTTATCTTGTTTTGTTGCAAATAAGTTCTTGAATGTACAAATTTTTTTGGTTTTAGTCCATAAAGTCAAATCCGCAGAAAAATCTGAAGGAAAATCTCCACAAAAACTATAAATTTTCCTGCGGATTTTGACTTTAAGAACTAAAACAAAAAAAATTTATACATTCAAAGAATATTTGCAACAAAATAAGATACAGTAATTAAAACCAGAAATTCGCAAACAACCTAAAAGTCTATTAAGCCTTATTATTATTATTATTATTATTATTATTTTTGGACAAAAGCCTTATTATTACTTGTTACACCTAATAATAACAATCCATTAGAAGAGATGATAGTATAAGTAGTTTATAGTGTCATTGCATAACGAAAAAAAAATCAATGGCTAGCATCATCCTGTCACATCAATCTTGTACATTATCAAGTTTTGTTGTTTATAGTGTCATTGCATAACGAAAAAAAAATCAATGCCTAGCATCATCCTGTCACATCAATCTTGTACATTATCAAGTTTTGTTTTTTATCCTTTTAATAAACACACATTTTAATACCTAAGAAGCACTCTGTAAACAATTTTTTTTATTTTAGATAAACAAAATGATAAAGCATTTATAAATTCACACATTCAACAATTATTGTTAAGTAACCTTATATTTAGAACTTATGAAAATAAAATTATGAAAATATTTCGTTAAACTTTAAATAAATTAAATATAAAATATAGACTTAAAAATCAAGTTTTATACCCCAATTGAAAATATATCCTTTCAATTTTTACATGTCAATCATTAATTAACATTTCCACTATTTTTAATGGCTTAATGATTTTTAGGTTTCTGTATGTTTGCGAATTTTTTATTTTAGTTTTTGTATTTTGTTTTGTTGCAAATAAATTATTCAATGTACAAAGTTTGTTGGTATTAGTCTATAAAGTCAAAATTCGCAGAAAAATTTGCATTTTATGTGCAGATTTTCCTGCAAATTTTGATTTTAAGGACTAAAATCAACAAATTTTGTACCTTTGGGGACCTATTTGCAACAAAACAAGATATAAAGAGTAAAATAAAATTTCAATTATATCTCTCATTTAAGCCTTTTTTAAATCTCAATTATATCCCTCATCTATAATCTTAATGGTTTAAAATTTCACATTATTTTTTCAATTGATTTTTACAATTGAGAGGATACGCTCTCACCCGGTCAAATGGTAGGCACTCTGCATTATATATGCAGGCACTTTGCATTATATATGCAGGGTGCCGAGATTCGAACTTCAGTCATTCTCTTTATCCATCTTAATGATAAAATTCTAGCTAATAGACTAATTTAAACAAAATCAAGTTTTAAACAAATTTATTTGTGGAGAAATTTAAATAATATTCTAAATATATCAACAAAAATCATTAACAAAATGTAGGGTGATCGTATCCGAATAAATCCAAAAGTAAAACCGCAAACCGAACCAATATAAAACGACAACCGCAAAAACCACATTTGGTTTTGGATGTATGGCTTTTTTATTGAGCCGCGAACCGCAAACATCGCGGTTAATCGCTTAAAACGCATTAATTTTCTATTATATTTCAATACCGCTAAAATCACATTAAGTTTCTATTATATTCCAATATACATAGTCCACACATATATCATTGAAACAAAGTTCACAACAAATTTTGTAGTTTCATTATTCAATTATTTACTACCTTATGTGTAGGCATGACAATAAAGCTCAGACTCGTGAATACCCGTCCAAATTTTACATGCTTTGATGGAAAAAACCCGAGTTGACTGAGTGTGAGTTTGGGTGTTTCCCGATTTTAACGAATCTTTTTGCTGTTCCAAAAAAAAGAGCATGCATGTAAACCGAAGCCACTTTGTGTGTTTAGTTTAATTTAATTTCAGTACATTTTAGTTATGGTGTAAACCGCAACCACCGAACCGATCTTAATCATATTGGTTTGATTTGATTTGGACGACTTTTTAAAAACCAACTGAATCAAACTGAATCGCATGCAATTTTATCCTGCGATTAAGATAACTTTTAAGCTCAAAACCGAACATAACGGCACCGCGAACATAAAAAAAATGTACCCCATTTAGACCCTGTTTGGATTAGTTTATTTTTGAGCTTATGCAATATAAATTAAGTTTTATGTTATTTTATAAATTCAAACTAGTGAAAATTGTATTTTTATAAGATATTTTATCATAAACTACTTTGACAAACATATAATAATACATAAAAATTACATATGTTGTTTGCATAAGCTCAAAAATAATCTAATACAAATGGGGCCTTAATTAATAATAAATATTAAAATTGTCTACAGATTTTAGTTTGAGCTCCAAGGATAGGAAAAAGAAAAAAAAACAATAATACGAGATTCTCGGGAAAATTCTCTAGGAAGGATATATCTATGGATTCTATTTCCACGGTATGCAATGCAATTTTTTCAATCTCAAATTAAAAATTTGTTCAAAACCAACAAAGTGGAGAAGAAGTGGATTATTCAACAACAACAACAACTCAACAAACTCAATCCATTAAACACATCACACATCACAAACATAAGACTTTGTTGTGTTTTCTTTTTTGGATGTAAAGAAATTGACACGAGTGGAAACTACACACTGCACTTGTCATCACACTCTTTCATTCTTCATCTTCAAACAAACCAAAACACAACAACACATACATGCATTCAATTCAAACTTTAAGGTTCATTTTCTTTACACCTTTTTTGAAATTTGTGTTGTTAACTCTTTATTACTCTTGTGTTGTTGCTTTCTTCATCTCTTCAATGAGTTTTCATTCGTGTCAATCTATAAGGTTAAGATCCTCTGTGTCTTATGTTTTTTTTAATGATGTTTTTCTTCATTTGGGTTTTCACCGTTTCAGCTGCTACTATTTTCATTTGATTTTTTTTTTTTCCTTCAAAGTTTGTTGCTTTTTGATTTTTTAAGGGTACCCTTTAAGTTTCTTAGTCTATTAAACTACTTGGGCATAGCTTTCTTTGTTTTTATCTTTTTCACTTTTCTGGGTATGAAGATCCAGGTATGAAAATCTTTGAATTTGTTTTTAGAGTGGAATTAAATAGTTTATAGATGACTTTTAGGTGAATGAACAGGTGTCAATGATTTTATTTTTAGAAAAAAAATTAAATTTTTTGATTTTGGTGTGAAAATGAAACTTTACTCTTCTTTGAATGGTAAGAAAGAACGTCACGAAAGTGTTTTAGATCTGATTGAAACGGTCAGTGAAGAGGTGTTGTTTTATTTTCCTCTTTTATTATTTGCTTAAGTTATTTTTAGTCTTTTTATTTTTTTTTATTTTTCTGGTTTAGGAAAGACTTGATTTCAGTTTCATTTGAATTGTAGTTTAGTGTTTTGAACAGCTGTAAGAAAACGTGTTTGTGTGCTTTTTTTCTTGTCAATTTTTCACGTGATTTCTGTTGTTAAGTGAAAAAATCTAATGTTTGCAGTTCTGTTTCCTTGTTCCTAGGTGCTTATGTTTTAAGCAATCTGCATTTGATTTTTCTTGCTTTGCTTTGTTTGATGAGTGTTGGTTTTTTAATGGTATATTTTGTTTTATGTGTTGATTCAGCAATCTAGTGTGTCAATGAAATTCATGTTTCTTTTGTATTGTTTCATCTCTCTTCAGTTACAAATATTAACTCTTTTGTCACATTGCATGTGCATAAATATCTCAGTACTCACAGAATATATATAGTAATAGTTGTGCTATTAAGGTTTGGTTTAGTTTATAGTAATGTGAATTTGTATGAAAGGATGTCATGTTTTGGAACTTAGCTTAGGTAGTGTTCAATAATTTAGATCAAGGATAACTAGATAACCCTTTCATGTTTTGTGTTGCAGTTTTTTGATGAACACTGAATAAGAGATTTAATGACATCGATGAAATCATTTAGATGGCTGATGAGAAAAAAGAGCGGTTTGTCTGATGGGGTCTGTCCTCTATACTTCTAGTCTCGTTATGTTGGTGTTTTTTTTTAAGGCGAATTTGTGTATAGTTATCGGTAGTTCTTCTGAATATTCATGTGCAACTTCGATATCTTAATATTGGTTTTATTGGTGCAGGGTAAATCAAGTTTCAAGATGAAACAGTTGCCGTTTATGGCAGTTGTGTGTACAGTTATGTTGTTCATTGTATATAGAACTACAAAGTATCAGTATCATCAAGAAGAGGTACGAGTTTTGTAGGATGATTTTGAATATCATTTATATATGTATTTCAAATTTGATACTCTTCAACTTTGCATCTTATATATTGAGAATATGTTAGACTATGCTAATTTAATTGATTTTGGTTCTTTGTTCATCATCGACCACTATCAGATTGACAAGAAATGGAGTTTATGGGGAAAACAAGAGGTATATAATCTCGTGTCAGTTGCACTAATATGGTACTGTAATCTGAACGTAATTTTTATACTCATTGGAACTATTTATGTCATTACAGACATATTCTACAACTTCCGGGAAATTGAAAGGCTTGCCGCGAGGTATAATACAAGATAATTCAGATTTGGAGTTAAGGCCATTGTGGTCGAGAAGTAATTCAAGGTCAAAGGTCAGAATTTTTGCATTATTGTTATCAAAATGATCTAGTTCTATTGAAGCTGTTGCACTGCATCGCCCGAGTTAGCAAATCTAATGATTGTTTGGTGGTGATTATGAAATTGCAGTCGAAGGATTATTCTAATCGTAACTTGCTGGCCATTCCGGTTGGTATTAAACAAAAGCATAATGTCAATGCCATGGTGCAAAAGGTACTTTTTATGACTATACTGGGATTATAAGAAGTTTACTCGTATCAGCATTCTTTTATCTAATCTCATTTATTTCAGTTTCTTCCAGAAAATTTTACAATTATTTTATTTCATTATGACGGGAATGTGGATGGATGGTGGAGTCTTGACTGGAGTAGTAAGGCTATCCATATTGTCGCTCAGAATCAGACAAAGTGGTATGTATAAACTGATCAACATATTGAAATCGATGTCTTACTCTATTTTTTCTCTACAAAGCATTAGGTAGCTATATAATGCTAATGCCTCGGCAATACGATATAGATGATGAATTGGACAATGACTAGTTGACTATATCTATGCGAATGCATACAAAGTTACAAACTTATATATGTAATCAATGGTTTATTTTCTAAGTTTAGATATATGTGTTTCTGGGTTCTTTGACAGGTGGTTTGCAAAAAGATTTCTGCATCCGGATATAGTTTCTATTTATGATTATATCTTTCTTTGGGATGAAGATTTAGGCGTGGAACATTTTTCTCCGTCAAGGTATGAATGATGCTTTTGTTGCTCTTCCTCGGCTGGTGTTTATCTTTGAATTTTATAACCCCGTGCTTTTGCAGATATGTTAAAATTGTGAAGGAAGAAGGTTTGGAGATATCTCAACCAGCTCTTGACCCGAATTCAACAGAGATACATCATAGGATTACAGTTCGAGCTAGAAACAAGAAATTTCACAGGTGATGTATTTTCTGAGACTGTTTATATGCACTTACTCATCGAAGCTTATCGTACTTACAATAAATGTTTTCATTGGTGCAGAAGAGTCTATGAACGCAGGGGAAGTACGAGGTGTTCAGATTCAAGTGAAGGGCCACCATGCACTGGGTAACCGTTCTTTCTTTGCACCTGGTAGAGCTGTTTAAATTGTTAGATGTGTAGGCAAGTTGTGATTGGTAGTCAGTGTAAAATAACTTTTCACGGACAGTGCAGTGTAGGATTTGGATCCTCTAAAGTGACTAAAACGTAAAGTAAGAAAATCAAGAGTTATTATTTTTTTAAAAATCCTGATTTGTTATGATATACTTACGATATCTACATTTGATTTGTTAACTAGCATCTGATATTAGTCGCTTTACACTCTAAAGTGAATTGCTCATTTTAGAGGAGCCGGATCCGATAGTGCATGTCCTTTAATCTCATTTTTCATATGTTGTTTTTGTTACACTATTGTGTAATATTGCTATGAATGACACGAACTTGAATACAATGTGTGTAGGTTTGTGGAAGGTATGGCTCCGGTTTTCTCTCGATCTGCATGGTATTGTACATGGCATCTCATACAGGTAGTGTTTTTTTTCTTTTCCGCAGTCCATATACATATAGAAATATAAAAAACGAAACTCTAATCCTAAATCAAGTGGTGGAATTTTTTCAACATTATCCAAGAACTTTGTTGCTTGTAGTAGCAGCTAACCCTTGTAGCAGTTGGCATTCAATATTTGTAACTTGTGATTCTGTGTTTTCTCCAGAATGACCTTGTGCATGGATGGGGAATGGATATGAAACTAGGATATTGTGCACAGGTGAGAAATATGCATTTTCTCAAGAATTACTATTGCCTTTGACAAGAGATAGTTATTGAATATTCTTTGACACAACATTAGTATGTCAATTTGTGATGAATCATGTATATACTAGTATCATTAGTGAGATCAACGTCATTTTCAGGGCGATCGAACTAAAAAAGTGGGAGTTGTTGATAGTCAATATGTTGTTCATAAGGGAATTCAAACTCTGGGTGGGAGTGATCATGGTGCAACCAAGGTTTCAAAACTTAAAAAGACAACTACGGTAAAGTTTTTAGTTTTATGACCATTTAGATAGTACTAGAACTTATAGCTATAATCCTGTTTCATTCTGTAACTGTCCTAGTGTTCCTAAAATTTGCTGCTTTTTTTTTCTTTCTTTTCTTTCTAATTTGGTTGATAACAGAAACAAGGTGGATCAACGGTTGATGTGCGATCTGAGGTAAGGCTTTTGAGCTACTTTGAAAATACTCCTTATTTCATTGATGAGTGATTAGCGACATACAAATGACGCCATTTACTTTGCTAACATGAACCGAGTAGATACGAAGACAGTCAACATGGGAACTTGAAGTGTTCAAAGAACGATGGAATCAAGCTATTACTAAGGACAAAAACTGGGTTGATCCATCCAAGAGACGCATTAGAAGATGGCGCGACAATCACTAAGAGCGTGTTTACTGCTTCTGTAGATTGCCATCCCACTGTGCATCAACGTGAATCCAAACACAGACTAACTCGGCTGCTCTGATATGTTAAAGCTTCTTTCACGGCCGTTACCTTTATTTATAGCCATAATTTTGTATCTTTAGCTGTATGAGTTCTTAATTCATTCATTTTTGGAAGAAAAAAAAAACTTTTCTGTTTATATTCTTTTGTTGTTATGCTCCCTATATATTTTTTTTTCTTAACACCCTTCTTTCTTTGCCCTTTCTATAATATGCAATTATGATATATGTAGCCAAATATGATTATAGATAAGAAGAATTTTTTTTTGCCATGATGCAGTGATTATGATGGCACCTGTTCCACATGTTTTTTAAGGTAGGACAATGTTTTTAATCATTAATATTGGGTGAGGTTTTATGTAATGGAGTTGGTGGCTCTCAATGGGATAAGACATGGTGGTTGTTATTGATTTGTAGCTGTTGGCTTGGTCTTAACAAATGGAATTTTCCTAACATCACTATAATATGGATTTTTGCAATGTTGTTTAAATGATTTTTAGTTAGGTATAGTATTTGTAATATTTTAATAGTACTAACTAAATAATGTTTGAGTTGAAGTATCGATTGGTACATCTCGGTTAGTAGCTGCATCTCAGTTGGTAGCGCGGAGGTAGAAACATTTGCAGGCGGAGGTAGAAACATTTGCAGGAGTTTGAGTTTGAATAAAAGATTATTCGCTTCTTCATATTTAAATATGCGAGTTTAATTATTAAATTATGAGGGAAAACAACTTGTTCTGGACTGGACCAATGCTTCCGTGCAGGTCCCCTCGCTGGTGTCGAGGAGGTTCTCTGAGCAGAATCTCCTCCAAGCATATAGCGCAGAGCGTCAACTCCTGCCCGTCATGTCGGGCATAGCAGCTCTGTACTAGCGGTACCACGCCATCTGTTGAGCATGTTTGCTCGATGGCTACGCGCCTTTCACGAGCACGTGCTCCACGCAGAAACCTGGCAGCTATCCACTATTGCGCCGTGCCCAAAGACCCAATATGGATAATCGTTGGCCCCGCGCTGGGGGTTATAAATACTCCTCTTCATTGAGGAGTCAGATACATTTTTCTCATTCTCTCTACCTCTTCTCTTTGTACTCTTGTTGACTTAAGCATCGGAGTGTCTGCAGGTACAAATCCCCATCCGTTGTTCAACCACCGTGCGCGATGACTTTGCCGGCCCACATTCTTGATCCTCCGATCTAGGTATGATCACAACTATTGCGAAAAAGTTTCGTCGGGTGTATTAATGCGAAATTACTAGCTCCATTTAAACTTTAAACTCTAGACATTGACTTTGACTTGTGATCCATAACCAAACCTTAGTTTTCTACATCTGTTGAATTAATCATCTTTAGCAAAACAAAAGTTGGAGAGAATTCTAGAATGTCAACATCTGTTGAACGTTAACTTTGGTGAGTACATGTACACCGTTATATTGATGTAGAGATTTGAACCTATTCCAACTTCAATGAGCTGAACAATACGATTTTATTTTGTCAATTCAAATTTTTTTAATTTCTGTTTATACGACTTAATGATGATTTAAGGAAATTTTAACATATTCTTGAACTGTCTCTAACATTTTACTACAATATATGAAGAAGCACGAACACTGACACGTTGACATCAATAATAATTTGAGAAAATAAGATAATTCAATATAATTATAAGTGTTGGTGTCGTGTCGGTGTCCAACACGGACACGCCTAATCCGAGAAGTGTCTATGTTTCATAGATTACAATCACAAAGGTGTGTATTTTTAATTATTGTACGCATGTGTGTGTGTGTTTTTTTTTAATTTTTTTTTTATATTTGTATGGTAAACTATTTAGTCAATTAAGGAAGAAAAAAAGTGTATGTAAAATATGTATAAAAATGTTTTTATACAGACAAAGAGATCAAAATGATGTTTTATATTTGTATTGTAAACTATTTAACTATTCTGACTAATGAAAATTACATTAAGAGATTTAAATTTTTTTTTTATGATTCAAACACTACAATAATAATGAGTGTTATAAAACCTAACTAGCGCATGAGACATGCAAGCATGCAACGGTGGTACTAGGACAATGGGAAATACAAGAACGGCAGAATATTTGTATCTATCGGATGATTGCTGGGAACATGTCTTCAAATTTCTCAATGACAACGGCGACGATGATTACGATCATAACCATTACCTGAAGTCCATCTCCGCCGTCTCTAAGCAGTTCTTCTCCATCACCAACCGTCTTCGATCATCTCTCACCATACGTGATCCAACAGCCCCTTTCCTCTCTAGCTTCTTCCATAGATTCACAAACCTTACTTCCCTCGATTTCACTCACTTCCACGGTGACCTCGATGCACTTCTCTCCCAAATTCCACCATTCAACAACCTCACATCACTCAATTTATCCGACAAACCCACTATTTCTTCAAATGGGTTGCGAGCTTTCTCCAAAAATATTACAACTTTGACCTCTCTTACTTGTTCCAACTTACTTTCTTTCACAAGCACTGACTTGTTCCTCATCGCCGATTGTTTCCCTTTACTACAAGAACTCAACCTCTACCATGCTAGGATCATTGATTACCAAAACAGTAACTTCCTTGATGGGATTGAGGCTCTTTCCTTGTCATTGGTCAAACTCCGCAGGCTTAATCTCTCTTATCACTACTATGTTAACGACAAATGTATTTTCCACTTGTTTAAGAATTGCAGGCTTCTCGAAGAGGTGATCATGACTCAATGTTTTCAAATTACCGCAGCCGGCGTTGCTTCTGCTATCCGTGAGCAAAAACCAACAATGTTGAAGACTTTATGCATTTCTAGTCCCATTACTCTACGAATCATCGACTCTATTGATTCATTGGTGAATTTAAAGGGTTTGACTTGTATTGATTTGTCGTTTAGGCCCATCTCCGATCAGCTGCTCTCCAACATTGTAATTGCAGGTCTTCCTTTGAGGAGGATTTGCCTCTGTTATTGCACCGGCTATAGTTATGCTGGAATCTTTAGTTTGTTATCCAAATGTCAATCTATCCAACATTTGGATTTTCAAGAATCCATGGTTTTGAATGATTACTGTGTTGTGGAGTTGTCATCATTTCTTGTTGGTTTGGTGTCTGTAAACCTTAGTTGTACGATGGTCACATATTCAACCTTGTTTGCACTCGTTACCAAATGTCCTTCACTTAGTGAGATCAAAATGCGAAATATTGGGCTTAATACTGTAGTGAACTATGATTATTTGATGGATTTAGGAGTACACCCTCAATTAAAGTCCCTCAATTTGTCTTACAATTCATGGTTAAGTGACGAAAGCATCGCAATGCTTGCTTCTGTTTTCCCTGATTTGCACCTGCTTGACTTTCAACATTGCGAAAACATAACTGAACACGGTATTCTTCAAGTTTTAAGGAGATGTTCTAAGATAAGTCATTTGAATGTATCGTTTAGTCGAAGAAGGAGTCTACCTAGAATAATTAACTTTGAAGTTCCTAACCTGAAGATGTTGGACTTGTCTTTCACAATGATGAAACACTCTATGCGATCTCAAAGAGTTGTCATGGACTTTTGCAATTGTTACTACGTCATTGTTTGGAATGCACAAAGTTGGGAGTGAAATATGTATTAGAAAACTGCACACAACTGAAAGAGATCGATTTGAAAGGCTGTAGTAACGTGCATACCAATGTTGTTGCCTCAATGCTATTTTTAAGACCATCATTGTTAGGATTTAAGCACATGAGGAGAGCCCAATCCAAAAGACTAGTCCAATAGGTGGGAGAGCCTCATGACTTAAATACCACATTGAGCACTTTGATATACTCAATGTGGGACTCCTAACAATCATTGAGAAAGATAACAGCTCCGCCTGGTTTTTGTTGCAATGAAAGTGAGAGGAATCTCTTCTTGCTTCAAGGATGCATTGTTTGCTGAAGTTTGAACTCTGAAATGTAAGATTTCTTTGTTTTCATGTGTACTTCTATGATATATTTTTTATAACTTCAACTTACCTATATGTATTTGCTCATCAATCTGTGCATGTTAATTACCCAAGTGTTTGTGCAATATTTTTTTTTATAATGCACAACGTAATGTATGCAATTGGGTGTTATATGTAGATTTAGATTGTATTGCTTTAATTCGCATTGTCTGAAATTATGTTACTTGAATAAGATTCTTGTGACCTACTTATTGCAACCCTCTGGCAGTGTTGCATACTTTTTGTTCCTGCTTTTGCCTTGTCATAATGTAACATGTGGGTTATATGGGAGTCATAAGTGGTTTCATGGTTGAAGCGAGGAACAATGTCTCATTCAATTTAGTTACTAAAATTGAGGTTTGTGTGTGTGTGTGTGGGGCTGCTGAGGATCCAAACTCGCTAGTCTAAGCATCTTTTAATTGAGACTAAAGATGACAAATAATCTTTTGAGACCGTTGAGTCCTAAGGCTCTCTACTAGTATCGTCAAGCCAAAACTGTAACTGTTTTTTGAGTTAAGCGGTAGGGGCTGTATATACGGGCTGCCGAGGATCCAAACTCGCTAGTCTAAGCATCTTTTTAATTGAGACTAATGATGACAAATAATCTTTTGAGGCTCTCTACTAGTATCGTCAAGTCAAAATTGTAACTGTTTTTTAAGTTATTTCGAAGTGTTTATGTCTCAAATGTTAAACTCTAAATATTTTTCTGATGGCAGGGTGTTTACGTTTCCAGATTTGGCAGTTAGTTATCGTGCTTCATATCAATATAATAGTTGTATCTAGTTAGCTACTTAGTTAACTTGTACCTCAAGTAACTCAGTTATGATTGTAACTGTAAGTTCGTTACACAAAGTTAGTTAGATTGCTTAGTCACTAGTGATCAAGTTAGTTACTATCTAAGTAGTCTATTTATACTTGAATCATAACCATTTGTAACTTGACTTTTCCAATATAGTGAAAATCCATATTTTCATCTTCTACATTTTGTATTCTAAGCTTTATACTCCTCTTCAATGGAGTTTTCTGTTACATTCTATTTCATTAGCCATATCTTGACACTTCAAATATAATTTTCTTCAACCATGCTGTTATTATTGTTAATATATGTGTTAGCATATCAGAATGATCAAATTATATCCGGTCTTGTTTCCACTTTCGTCTAGGGTCATTTCGTGGATAATAATGAACTTTTGTTGGCCTTATACAGGGAGGGAGTGATGTTGGATGCTCCGGTAACAGTTGGTGTCATTCAATCTCAGTCATTTGAAGTTAGATCAGATGTGAAGCACATTGAGGAAGTAATGCAAACTCCTGCTTATCATGCTGCACCATATAGCGGGAAAGTTGAAAAAATGCTTAAACAAAACAAGAAAAATGAAAAAATGTGGTAAAAAAAATAAAAAACTCTAGCTATAGAGATGTATTTAAGAGTTAATTATATTGGCACTAGAAACATGTATTTTAAGACTAATTAAAGAATGACTGAGTTGAAGTCTTGGCCAATACATCTCAATTGGTAGCTGTAGAGACTTTGATTTGCAGGAGTTTGAGCTCGAATAAAAGATTATTCATTTCTCTACATTTAAGCATCTGACTGCATCATCATGTTTTGTGGTCTTTATGGGACCATCGGAATAAGTTAATCTTTGAGAATAAGATGATGGAGTGGATTGAACTAGCGTATTTGATTAAAGTTAGAGTAGGATTCTGGTTGAAAGGTTGGTGTCCACTCCAGAGTGTCAGCTCTCTCCAATAGAAATAACTAGAAACCTGAGGACCGTGTGTAAATGGAGAAAAATACAGTCTATTAAGAAGAAGTCAGAGTGGCAGAGGCCACCGCAGAATGAGTGGAAATGGAATGTTGATGGTTCATCTAGAGGCAAGCCAGGTGCAGCAAGTATTGGAGGTGTTCTGCATAATGATTGTGGAGATAGATTTCTATACCATAGTAATTCTCTCTTTAATCTTTATCTAGAAAACAGAATATAGGAAAGAACTATTTTTAGCATTTTTTGTTTTTTTTTTCAATTCCAAAGTGTGGTTGTTTTATTCTCCTCTGGACTAAAATCTGGTGCTGTGTAATTATGTATCTCCTATATGAACATAAATACAATATATATGTTAAATATCTTGTTTTGTGCATTCTTTTCCCCAAGTAGTTTAGTGGTTATAATTCCACTTCTTAAAGTGTATAAGTGGATGTATCAGGTTCGAACACCTGCATATTATATGTAATATTCTTATCAACAGAGTTATACTCACAGTCACGGGAATTCATGTTTTCTACATTTTATTAACAACTCTGAAAGTGGAGAGTAATTGTCTTATTATATTATGTATTTGTCGAATAATTTCTTAAATTGGCTTGTTATTTTCTTAATATTAAAATATGAAGCTACAATTTTTTATAAAATTAATGTATATTATTTTATGTTGGATAATTTGAATATACAACTACTAAATTTAATATCTCAACAAACTCTATGAAATAATTAATATCTAAACAAATTAGATTAAGTGAAGAACTGGACATATGCCTGCTATAAACTTGGCCAAAAAAAATGAAGAGATGGCTGAAACTATCATTTGGGATCAATCTCAGCCTGCTGCTTTGCTTTGCTTTAGGGGGTTGATTATATCTTTTTCTTCTATTTATCATTGAAAGAATGTACAACCGTACAATAAAATATGTTGTACTATAAATAAGGATTTTGTAGTAAATGATATGAATATATATTCCTTTTAATATCATCATTTCATTGAATTGGACTTGGTTTCACCAAAAGCTGAGCATCTCTTGCATATATAGGAGGATATTCTTTTCCCCTTAGAGCAACATCTTTGAAGCGTCCAATGGGCATCATCAGTTCATCTGGTGAGAGGTGTGCATATAACTACGTACAAGAGTCAACAATTAACCAGTCAATATAACTGACATGACAAATACTAAACTCTTTTTTCTTTAAATAAACAAAATAATTTCATCTTCTCTAACCGTTGAAGAGGCTCTCCATAAACTACGACCTAGCTCTTTTGCTTCATTGATAGCTAAGGATGTTGTCTTGTTTCTCACAACTACCTCATACTTGCAAGCTAAGACATCCCCTCCAGTGAGCCATTCCATCTGCATTAAAGGATCGATCGATGTTGGTAATAAACCGAGTAAATCACATTGTATCAAAGGGTTGTGGTCGAATTTGATCAGAAAAAGAAAAAAATGAGAGGTTAAGGAAGAATAAGATAATTAAATAATGTTTCAAACTGTAAATTACTTACCTGCTTTCCCGTCATAATAAGAAAACATCCTCTAGGAACATCCACTTCAATTTTCTCTCCATTTCTTGATCAAATGTTATATCTTGAAAATGTACTACTATCATGAATAGTTAGGAAGTTATGATCATAGTGAGACGCTTCAATAACAGTTCCCTCCTCACCATATTTTTCAAGGTCAATCCCAGTTAATAATAATACATGTCGACCCTAGCACGTGATAGAAACGAGACAAACACTCAGCTGAAAAACATTTAATCAACTTATAATTTTAAGTTTTATTTTTCCTTTTCCTTTATGAGGCAAAAATTGAGCTGAAGTGCTCACCAAGTTCATTTTAGATGTGAATGCATCTTCTTCATCAAGTAAAAATCCAGTAGCTGCTGCCTTTTCAGCAACCTCCTAAATAATTATAGAATGAGCATTAATTGAAAACAAAAATAAATAATGATTGATTGATTACACTAACTTGAACTGTGGCTAGCATCTTGTTTGCGCAAGTATCCATGGTTTCTTTCAAGTCAGAAAAACCTTCAGGAATTACAATGAGTTCCTACACACACAAAACATGATAATTAAGCAAAAAGACATTTATGATTAATTAATAGTTACTCTCACACACACGGATCAACCGTCTATATTTTCAGATTGAATTTCATATTTAAAAATAATTAAAATCTGATTTTAAAATCTGAACCGTCCAATATTGATTGGACTATCCAGATGTCCAAATTGAATAGAATCTATTTCCCACACACACTCATTTTATGATTGAATAATAGGTCACTTTCAAAAGTCACTTAAGTGTGTTTGATATGTTAAACACTAAGTACTGGACAACACAGCATATGATAGAACAGCACAACACAAGATAAAACAGTACAAGACAAACTTTTATGATATTGGATAATTTTTTGTTTTATACGATGTTTGGTGGAAAAAAATGTATTTTGGTATTTTAGACCACTTGTACTATGGACAAAAAATTGTGATGTGGTTTAGTGGAGGACAAGAATTTCTGTTTTTGTGCTGTCCCTTGCCACCCGATTTGTCCGGTCCCCGAAACAGTTTCACAATCAAACACAGTATAACTAGACTTGTCCTGTCCAGTACCTTGTTTTTTAGCAGATCAAACACACACCCTTAGGGTATTATTTAATTATTTAATTTAGTCTATCATAAAAATACTTGGATGATCTCATATGTTTAGTCATTTAATTTAGTCACACAAACATAACAACGGAGTATTATTTAATTATTTGCTCTTTCTAAGTTTTTCTTAATAATTATGTGTGTGACTAAATATCAATTTTTGGACGTCACATGACCACTTAAGTATTTGTCATCAATAATCAATCAACAACAGTTTAATTATCAAGATTGCACAATAACACAAAGAAAGAAAGAAGAAAGTGACAACCTTATAAGTGGTGTTTGAAGGTGGAGAACGAGCGGTTTTCCAAAAGTAACGGAATTGAGGAGGAGGAGGATGATGATGTTCATCTACAAATAAAGAATTATTGGTTGGAATATGTCCAAGGTTGAAGTATGTTTGAATGGTGTTGATGAAGGTATCGTGTTGGGAGGACGTGTATTTGGGATCCTCAACAATCAAATAGCCATTGTCCCTCAGTTTATCGGTAATATAAAACACATGAAAAGGAGGTGGTTTTTTTGAAAATATTATGTACGGAGGAGCTATATCATCATCAAACATTGTTGAGTTTCTATTTTGCACCAAAATTACTGTACTAAAATTTTATTTTATTATTATTGGGATTTCAACCCTTATATATATATAGACTAATTTCTTTTTCTTAAATTAATATTTCAAAAGATTATTTTTGTAAAAAAAAAAGATTTAATTTTTTTTAATATATTTATTTAAGATTTTTTATATTTATAATTTGAATTTTGAGGGTTTTTTTTGGGAGAAATTTTTGAGAGATTTTAATTCTCAAAGACTTTAATGGATTTAAAAAAAATATTTGAACCGTAAGAATTAAATATTTGAAAATTAAATAAATATTTATTAAAATATTTCTATAAAAAAAATATTTATTAAGATATTTTGTATCAAATAAAATCATAACAAATAACAATCCATGAACTAGACAACAACAAAAGTATCACTTATAAAAAAACAACAAAAAAAGTATCTTAAAATTAGAATCCAATATATTATCTTTTTTATTTTATTTTATACCCTCCCATTCTAAATATATGATAAAATTTACTTTTTAGATACATTGAAAGTTTAATTATTTAGTCTAAATTATGGACTATATACATCAAACTTTTAATGTATCTAAAAAGCAAATGTTTTCTTATATTTAGGACTAGAGGAAGTAGTATAAAAAAATAAAATAAAATCATATTCCAATATACCCATTAAATTAAATAAATTCCGTACAAAAAATAATCAATCCCTTATAATGTTTAAAAATAAAATAAAAAACAATCCCTTATATAATTGATTCTTTTTTTTTTTTTTTTTTTTTTTTTTTTTTTTATAAAAATCCCTTATAAAATCTTGGGTAAATAGGTTTTTACCCCCTGTAATATAGGCAAGTTTTGTTTTTCCCCCTGTAATTTTTGTTGTTGCGATTTGCCCCTTGCAAAGTAAATTTTTTTGGTTTCCCCCCTTGGGTGCAAGGAATTGACACTTTTTAAATCGGTTGAACATATTAACCGATTTAAAAAATAGCACTTTTTAAATCGGTTTGAACAAAATAACCGATTTAAAAAGTGCATCCAATGGGCGAGTCCAAAAAATTCAACATTACAAGGGACGAGTCACAAAAAAAAAATTTACAGAGGGAAAAACAAAACACGCCTACATTACAGCGGGTATAAGCCTATTTACCCTAAAATCTTAAACTACTCCATTAGTAACTTGGAATTGAAAAGTAACTTTGCACACTTGATTGCTTCATAGACAATGATGAAGAGCCATGTCAAAAAAAAAAAAAAAAAAAAGACAATGATGAAGAGCCATGTCAAAAAAAATAAATAAAAGACAATGATGAAGAGCAAGGAAGATAGACTGAGCAATTTACCCGATTGTGTTCTTCTTCACATACTCTCCTTTCTTGAGGCCAATCATGCCGTTCAAACTTGTGTTATTTCAACAAGATGGATGAATCTATGGAAGCATCTTCCAACCCTTAGATTAAGTTCCACACACAACAAATCTTTCAAAGGTTCCTACTCCAACTTAGTGTCTCGAATTTTATCTCTTCGCGATGATTCAACTACACTCCACACTCTCGACTTCATCTGCGACCAGAATTTTGTGGAGCCTGACACATTCGTCAAAAGTATACGTAATATCCAGCAACTACGAATCTCTATCATCACTTGTGATATTCGAAAATTTCCACCTTGGTTGTTTTCGTGTCAAACTTTAACCTCTCTTGACCTTTTTGTTCACCCTCATATGATGAATGTAGTATTTCCAAATTCACTCATTTTGCCTGCATTAACCACCTTGACTCTAAAATATTTTTTCCTTTCCTCCGGCTCCGGTCATGATGGTTGCAGTACTTGTGAACCCTTCTCGGGCTTTAAAAAACTGAATACATTGATCATTCAATGTTGTCATGTTTTGAATGCAGACACTCTTTCTATATCAAGTACCACTCTTGTCAATTTAACTTTATCTGGACCTGTTCTCTATGAATACAAATTATCTACTCCGAGTTTTTGTAACTTTGTTTTAACTGGTTTTCCGACGAATGATATATTATTTGAGAGCGATATTTCATCTGTTAAACACGTATACATTGATGCATTAATCGGACCCAATTGCACAGCTGAAAAGGATTCTTTGCTCCTGCTCAGCTGGCTGCTACAGTTTGCTAATATCACCTCATTGACACTCTCTTCTAGTACTCTTCAGGTTTTCAGCCTATCTATATTATATTTGCTGCGTTGTTAACATGCATGCTTGCTTGCTTGAGTTGTTTGGTTGATTCCTTTTTTATTTATTATTTCTAAATTTTGCATGACTAGCTATAAATAAATTATTATACTAATAATTCTCCATCACCTTTCATTGCATTGAATAGGTTCTCTCCTCAGTGCCTGATTTATTCAAGGTTAAACTCACTTCCTTATGTAACTTGGAGTCATTGAAAATAAAGATGAAAGTAATTTCACCTGAAGCATACATAGCACTGGGAAATTCCAATTCAAGCAAACAACTGTTGTAAAAATTGGACCTATTCATAAAAATAATAAATAACATATAAATATAAGCAATGAAATTTATATTGAAGAGAATAAAATAAACTAGAGATCAATGAACTTATCTTTTGTGATTGTAGCAATTGATGTCGGCGCTATCACATAGTACACGACCACCGAGTCCAGGGACGGAACTAGAAAAAATCATCGAGGGTGGCAGAAATATAACGCTTGATAAATAACATCAAGGCTTAATTGCACATTTGGTCCTTGATGTTTATTTTAGGTTTCAAATTGGTCTTTATGTTTTAAAAGTTTCAAATTGGTCCCTTATGTTTATTTTAGGTTTCAAGTTAGTCCTTCATGTTTTAAAAGTTTCAAGTTGGTCCCTCAAGTTTTTAAAAGTTTCAACTTGGTCCCTTATGTTTTTAAAAGTTTCAAGTTTAGTCCCTATAGAGACTAAACTTGAAACTTTTAAAAACATAAGGGATAGGGACTAAATTTGAAACTTTTAAAAACATAAGGGACCAACTTGAAACCTAAAATGAACTTGAGGGACCAACTTAAAACTTTTAAAACATGAAGGACCAAATTGAAACCTAAAATAAACATAATGGATCAACTCACTACAAGAAATTTGACTTGTACCTACGGACAAAATTCGTCACTAAAAGTCAAAACGTAGGTATAGACCGCGCCTGACTTTCACCGACGCCCACTGTTCCCGTAAACTATGTACGCCGTTTTGCAACGGATTTCTGGCCGTCTGTCATTGTACATTGGCCGTCAGTGAAAGTAATTGACTTGTAGCTACAGATTTGTCTATAGGTAAAACCCAGAAAGCAGTTTTAAAGAAAATACTTCTGCCCACAATGTTTTGATGTCACTAAAAGTAACCATTATTTTTATAATTTAATTTTTATACTATTATACATTCAAATGAATAAATTATTTAAATTGTTACTATTAAAATATTTAATTGATTAAAAAATAACAACAAATTTAGAACATTTAATAACACAAAATATGAACAACAATGAATCAAAAACCACTTGAGTCATTGTCTTAATGATATATAACATCCACAAATGTTAAACTAGTACAAATTTAGAATTGATCTATCATGGTTCTATTCAACAAGTCTCATGACTTAAACTAGTACAAATTTAGAATTGATGTAACATCCACATGACTCCAACATGACTTTTAAATCAGCCCCAACCAATTGGTTTACTTCTAGCATGACTGTACATTCTAGTCCTGTAACAAAGTGAAACAAAAAGATCAAGCAAAAAGTGTTAGAAACCACAAAAGAGCTTCAATGTTTTCTGTTATATATCCATGGTGAGGTCTCAAAATCCAATTGTATTTGATAAAGTTCAAAATGTCTCACACAACCATGAATCTCACAAACAATATTAGTAATTCTATTTGCAAATTAGTGATTCAAAGGTTATGTAATTGACTCTTATATATGCATTAGATCATAATAGTTATGTATCAGATCACTTATAGTTTGGATTATGCAGAATGTAAAAATGTGTTTATAAGTATCAGTAACACAATATAAGTAAATTTAAAGCATAACTAAATTAAACTTTAAAGCACAAATTTGATTGCGACTCACATAGTATCAGACTATATTACTTAGAATCAACTTTAAAACACAAATTCAACTTTGCAATCATTCAGCCTATATGTGCTAACTTAAAAAGCACAAATTCAATATATGCAATCATTCAGACCAAAATATGCTACATCAATTCCACAAAGATGGTGTCTAGTCAGGCCAAAAGTAAACTAAATAAAATCATGGATAGCATGACCATATCTAAGGGACTGGAATGTACAATCAGGCTAGAAATAAACTAAACAAAATCACACTTGATGACATGGGATGTAATAATATTTCAATTGATGAATAACGCACCCGATACTCAGTAATAGTAACAGAACAAAGTTTCACACTGTATAATAAAAGGCATAATTCATTAGAAGTTATCTCATTACATTATGGAATTGAAATCCCTAATCTAAAAAAATTAATTGAACAAAATTGATTATAACCTAATCCTAATTACGTCAATCTACAAAATCAAAATCCTAATTCATAAACTAATTAACAATATAACTCAAATCATAATAAGAATAGAGGCAAATCAGACCTGGATTTATCAATCTTCTCCTTTAGATCCGCAACTTCAAACTATTTCTTCTCCTCCTCCTTGTGCACACAAATTCAAACTATTCTCGAGAGCTATACAAGCTTCATATAATCTTTATACAAGCTTTATAGCAACCTTCGATTTCTTCAGACAAATGAATCAAAAAAATACAACAAAGCAATTAAATGATGAAACAAATACCTAATTACCAAGTTATATAAACTAATTTCAAATACCTAATTACAAATTTAGGTAAACTAATTACCAATCTGAAGCTAAATATTGAACAAATCTGAAGTTGAATATTGAACAAATGATGAAACTAATTACCTAATTACGAATCTGAATAAGAAGGTGAATCTCAACGAGCTTGAATCTGAGTTTGAGGTTGAAGAATGAACGGTACGAATCTGAGTTCGATCGAGAGTGAACGATGAAATTTAGGATTTCAATTAAGGATTTGAGACGATCGTGAGTGAACGAAGAACGGTGAAATTTAGGATTTCAATTAGGGATTTTAGACGATCGTGAGTGAACGAAGAACGATGAAATTTGGGATTTCAATTAGGGATTCGATCAAGAGTGAACTATGAAATTAGCGATTTCAATTATGGATTGGAAAGAATCTGAGTTTTTTTATGAATGAAAAAGAACGATAAGTGAGAGAGTGAAGAAGAACGATAAGTGAGAGAGAAGCGTGAATAGTGTTTCTGTTTTGAATGTTTTTTTTGGATCGTTACTGTAATACTGTTTTAGTAAACTATTAAACTAAAAAAAATAAAACTTAATTTTTAGTGACGCTTATTGGACTTTCGTAGGTAAAAGTATTCCCTATTTTGAAAAATGACGGTGGGCATAGGTCAATTTTGTTGTAGTTACTTGAAACTTTTAAAGCATAAGGGACTAACTTGAAACATAACCAAATGTGGAATTAAACCTAACATCAACTATAATTAACTCCTATTATTTAATAATTGCATACACATGTGAACGGTGGGTTGTGTGGGTGGCAGACTATAAAAAAAATTTCAATTACATGGGTGGCAATATACATGTATACATAGGGGGTACTATGGTGGTGTAATATATGGGAAGGGTGGCGGCTGCCCCTTTTCCTTACTATGTAGTTCCGTCCCTAACCGAGTCACATAATGGAGGACTGCAAAATAGTAAACCACAAATAATACTTGAGGCGTGCTGATTGCATTGTCCTTAAGGATTTATCCGCCTCATAAGCGCAAATCCCTCAGGATTCAACAGGTCCTTCTCATTGAGAAATTCAACCTGTTTTCTCAATGAGGTAACAGAACTAGCAAGATGTTATTTGAAACAGATAATGTAATCCAGAAAGATAACAACTCAATTTTATGATGAAGGAAAAAAGTCATATCTCAATCTTAGCAATGAGTTTTTTTATCACATTAGAAAAAACAAGAGGAAAAGATTAAGAGTCAAGAAGAAGAGGTTAAGTCCACAAAAGCCAGGTATCCACCCCTTAAAACTTCAACTTAAAGACATCTTATTCATTAACCATTAAGGCTATTAACCAGGAATAATACTAACAAATATAACCGTGTTTGACCACATTTAACAAGTCATCAATAGTAATATTAATTCTTTTAAAAACATATATATAATAATAATAATAAGTAACTTTAGAATAAATTATAAAATAAAATATCCAACAACAACAAGGTTCCAAATTTGAATTAAAACAATCTACATTTATACCTGATGGAGTAGTGGACTATTTGCTTCAAAACACATCATCAGCAGAGCTTCACTTCATATGATGAATAATTAAGGTGACCATGGTTGCATGCTGAACTATGGATGCAATGAAATAATTCCAATGTGCTTAAGAGCCTTTTAAATGATCAAAGACTCCTATATTTTATTAACAGTTTAAAATTTGGTTTTGTGAAGTTTGTTATGAGTCAAATTAAGGGAAAGCAATAGAAAAAGGTAAGTCAGCAAAGAAGGAGTGGGGGTCCCACAAGAGGTAAGAGGAGGGAATTGTGTTATTTATACTTGATTCAGTTATGCTCATAAGTCACAATATCCGCAAGGCAAATGCCAAATACCGTCACACGAAAAAAATCACTACATGTTTGGTATATATATAGGCAATTAAAAGATATTTCTATGCATTAAGTCATTTTATTTATAATATATTTTAATGTGATAGATTTTTTATAGTATAGTAAGTTAATCCTTTCCTAACTTCAATTTGATCAATGGTGTTTGATCTTTAGATTTCACAGTTTTTCTTCTTAGTTATGATACAATTGGGTGCTGCTAAAAAATATTTCTCATGATTGCAGATTTAACGGCAGCAGGAGTCCAATTGGGATAAAGTGTTTTGAGAAGGACAGCAATACTATATGTATCAAAATTTTATGGACATGTAGTGTCATTCCTCACATTAACAAGTCCTTGATCAACAAAACTGCAAAAGGAGTTATTTGTTTTTGGTTTCATGTGCTGTTATGTTTACTTTAATTAGGAGTTTAGGATTGTGGTTTTTATTATTATGGCTTGAATTGACTTGAAATGATGGTCATAGTAGGGTAGTTTTAGAATTGAATCAATTCATATGTTATTGTGTAAATGGTGGTGATCCATTCAATGGTTTAACTTGTTGTCTTAGAGATTTGTGATATGTTGTTGGAGTTTTAATTTGTATAAACTATACTATAGTATTTAAAATCCAATTTATGTTTCAGAAAAAAGCACTAAAACAGATTTTTTAAAAGACTCGGAAAATTGGTTAAAAAAAAACCACAGAAAATTGGTTTTTTAAACTAGTTTTTTTTTTTAAAAAAAAAACCAGTTTTTTTTTAAAACCAGTTTTTTTAAAAAAATCGGTTTTAAACCAGTTATCTAGAACTAAACTAGTTCAAAGATGTAAACTGATTCTAAACCGGTTCTGAACTGAACTGAAACTGGCTTTTATTAAAGTGGTTTTTTGAACTGCATTGAACCATTAATATGGTTCAGTTCATTGCAGTTCATGAACCATGAACACCCCTACTGCATTAAGTCATTTTATTTATAATATATTTTAATGTGATAGATTTTTTATAGTATAGTAAGTTTGAAGGAAGATCTGATATCTTTTTTGCTTCAAAAAAAAATCCTCATATCTTTTATTTTAATAGTATAATTTTATAAGATCATAATTTTTTTATATGAGTTGCAATTGTATATATATCTCTTATTTTATTTTGTTTCAGTGAAGTCGATGAGTTGCTTAAGATTGAAGAATTATAGATAATTTATCCAACATTCAACAAAAATTAGCCATGTGATAAATTTGCAAGTGGTATTCATAAACTAATTTTCACTTCGCTTAAAAATTTACTAGTTACAGACCCGTGCATTCGCACGGGTCACAAAATATTGCGGTCTATAATCTTATTCTATAGCAAATATATGATAAAACACTATGTTATAAAATAAATCAAAATATAATAAAAATTAAACAAAATAGTTACAATGTACTATAAATTTTCAAAAACTTCTTTGAAAACAACATTGGTTGTAGACTTCAATGCTTGATTTTCTTTGTCATGGATTAAAATTTTAAGTCCTTTTTTGCTCTTTACTCTTGAGATTGCTACATAAAATTGACCATGACTAAATACACTCTTAGGCAAATACAATCCAACATTGTCCAGTGATTGTCCTTGAGATTTGTTGATTGTCATGGCATAAGATACGGTTATAGGAAATTGCCTCCTAGTAAGCTTGAATGGCCACGGTGACTATGTAGGAGTAATATCCATTCTATGTATATATACAATACCTCCAATGTTCTTTCCTGAGATAATCTTTGAGCCAATCACATGGTCTGCTAATCTTGTAACTATCAGTCTTGTTCCATTGCAGAGTCCTTCTGATTGATCAATATTCCTAAGGAGCATTATTGGTGTACCAACCTTAAGTTTAATCTTATGATTAGGGAGACCTGAAGTCAATAGAGTACTTAAAAACTCAGGAGTCAATACATCAAAAGCTTCATTTCCATCAGCCTCCGATCTATCCACAGAATCTGAACTTAAATACTCTCTTTCATCACCTACAAAATACATAAAATTATTGTTAATGAGTTGAATTTATTACTTGAAACTATATATATAATTAGAAATAAATTACCTGGTATTAATCCTAACATATATTGATTGACTACATCAACAATCTCGATAGTTCCAGCCAAAATTGCTCTGGATTGTAGGAAATCTTCATTCATGTAATTCTTGTAAAACTCTAGATATGTACTTCTAACAATGGCTTTAAGTGGATCATCAAAATTAGTGATCAACAATTCTGGTGGGATATCAATTCGAATTCCCCAGTTAAATTCGATAGTTTTGGTCAAACTAAGGGACTCTTTCTTATAAATTAGTTTTCCAACGATACAGTTATTACGATCGAACTATGCATACAAAGTCTGATCGTGAAAATTCTGATTCCTAATCGTTTGTCAGTCCAATTAGGTGATATTGAACGGTCTGATTGATAAAATTCGAATTCCCCAGTTAAGTTCGATAGTTTTGGTCAAACTAAGGGACTCTTTCATATAAACTAGTTTTCCAACGATACAGTTATTACGATCGAACTATACATACGAAGTGTGATCGTGAAAATTCCGATTCCTAATCGTTTGTCAGTCCAATTAGGTGATATTGAACGGTCTGATTGATAAAATTCGAATTCCCAAGTTAAATTCGATAGTTTTGGTCAAACTAATGGACTCTTTCTTATAAACTAGTTTTCCAACGATACAGTTATTACGATCGAACTATGCATACGAAGTTTGATCGTGAAAATTCTGATTCCTAATCGTTTGTCAGTCCAATTAGGTGATATTGAACGGTCTGATTGATAAAATTCGAAGTCCCCAGTTAAATTCGATAGTTTTGGTCAAACTAAGGGACTCTTTCTTATAAACTAGTTTTCCAACGATACAGTTATTACGATCGAACTATGCATACGAAGTCTGATCGTGAAAATTCTTATTCCTAATCGTTTGTCAGTCCAATTAGGTGATATTGAACGGTCTGATTGATAAAATTCGAATTCCCCGGTTAAATTCAATAGTTTTGGTCAAACTAAGGGATTCTTTCTTATAAATTAGTTTTCCAGCGATACGGTTATTACGATCGAACTATGCATATGAAGTGTGATCGTGAAAATTCCAATTCCTAATCGTTTGTCAGTCCAATTAGGTGATATTTAACGGTCTGATTGATAAAATTCGAATTCCCAAGTTAAATTCGATAGTTTTGGTCAAACTAAGGGACTCTTTCTTATAAACTAGTTTTCCAACGATACAGTTATTACGATCGAACTATGCATACGAAGTCTGATCGTGAAAAGTCGGATTCCTAATCGTTTGTCAGTCCAATTAGGTGATATTGAACGATCTGATTTGATAAAATTCGAATTCCCCAGTTAAATTCGATAGTTTTGGTCAAACAAAGGGACTATTTCTTATAAATTAGTTTTCCAACGATATAGTTATTACGATCGAACTATGCATACAAAGTCTGATCGTGAAAATTCTGATTCCTAATCGTTTGTCAGTCAAATTAGGTGATATTGAACGGTCTGATTGATAAAATTCGAATTCCCCAGTTAAATTCGATAGTTTTGGTCAAACTAAGGGACTATTTCTTATAAATTAGTTTTCCAACGATATAGTTATTACGATCGAACTATGCATACAAAGTCTGATCGTGAAAATTCTGATTCCTAATCGTTTGTCAGTCAAATTAGGTGATATTGAACGGTCTGATTGATAAAATTCGAATTCCCCAGTTAAATTCGATAGTTTTGGTCAAACTAAGCGACTCTTTCTTATAAACTAGTTTTCCAACGATACAGTTATTACGATCGAACTATGCATACGAAGTGTGATCGTGAAAATTCCGATTCCTAATCGTTTGTCAGTCCAATTAAGTGATATTGAACGGTCTGATTGATAAAATTCGAATTCCCCACTTAAATTCGATAGTTTTGGTCAAACTAAGGGACTCTTTCTCATAAACTAGTTTTCTAACGATACAGTTATTACGATCGAACTATGCATACGAAGTTTGATCGTGAAAATTCTGATTCCTAATCGTTTGTCAGTCCAATTAAGTGATATTGAACGGTCTGATTGATAAAATTTTAATTCCCCAGTTAAATTCGATAGTTTTGGTCAAACTAAGGGACTCTTTCTTATAAACTAGTTTTCCAACGATACAGTTATTACGATCGAACTATGCATACGAAGTTTGATCGTGAAAGTTCTGATTCCTAATCGTTTGTCAGTCGAATTAGGTGATATTGAACGGTCTAATTGATAAAATTCGAATTGCCTAATTAAATTCGATAGTTTTGGTCAAACTAATATTTTAAAGCAAATTTTCATATTCGATTAAAATTATATTTAGCAATATGTATTAATATTATGTGTTAATATATTTATGTTTTTCGAATAAGCTAAAAACAATTTTTTTTCAATAGTTAATTTTATAAAATAAGAAAGGCCATCCATAGATATTTATAAAAATATCCACAAAGACATCATAATTCATGTACTACCGCTTAGTGAATATTCATACGAATATACAAAGAAAATATATATCATATTTATCTAATAGAATAGACACAAAAATCATACTATTTGCACCTAGATATCTATTTACATACGTATCTAATTAGACAGCATTTGCCTATTTTTAGCAACAATGTTTACAAATAAGCTTAGAAGTACTATTTTAGATATGAATTTGTAATGAAATATCATTTTCAGAAGGTCATAAAAACATCAAGTATTAAACAATTGATTTCGTGGCACATTGGATGTCTGGAATCGCAGTGTACAACCTAACATTCTTACAAGACATTAGACAACCAACAAAGTCAAAGTCAAAGTCAAAATCAAAATACTATCTCCCTCCCCTCAGTGTATTGTATATGGACCATCTTACAACCTATGATGTAAACCTCTTTTTTTATAGAAAAATGTAACTGAAACATCATTTTATCACCTTCATTTTTATTTTGTTGAGTATTTTAATAATTAGAAAATCTATGTATAAAGTGAATAAATAGAATGATCAAAGTTTGAAACTTTATTATTATATATATAATATAATGTTACCATTAATTCAATAAGTTCATAAGACTTTACCATGTTAATTTTATTTATTTTTGGAAAACAAGAAAGGTAAGTGTCACTTAGGATCCGTTTGACCTAACTTATTTTTGAGCTTATGCAAACAGCTTATACAATTTTTATGTATTATTATAAGTTTTTCAAGGTAGTTTATGATAAAATAGCTTATAAAAATAAATTTTTTACTAGTTTGAACTTATAAAATAGCATAAAACCTAATTTATATTGCAGAAATTGTTTGCATAAACTCTAAAATAAGTTAGGTCAAACCAGCCCTTAATATGATGAGAAGCTACAATTTTTATTATGGAAAAGGCTAACTAATAACACTAGTTAAAGAAATAAAATATAGTAAAATTGTCTTAACATTTAGATAATCGATATTTTAATATTTTAAAAATATTGTTTTCATGTAATATTTATCTTTTTTTGACTAGTGTATGATACTATTTAACATGACTTTTTCTTTTAGTTACTATGATGTTGATAGGAAATTTTTACCTTCATTAGTAATGATCAATCATTGTCGAAGATTAGAATATGTAAAATATACAAGATGAATTCGCCTCTTTCAACCAAAATTTTCTTCATCCACATAAATCAATAATCATACTCCTAATATTATAGCGAGTGGTTATCGAGTACTAATACTAATATTATAGCGATTGTCTGACTTTCGAGCACGTGATTATGTGAGTCCTCTGCAACCCTTCATAAAATATGGATAGAGTTTTCTCACTATGATGTTGGGCTGAACTTGCATTAATAAAATTCTTATTTATCGAATAAAAAAAGCATCTGACTCTAATTACTAAAGGATTGCGAGAAAAACAAAAGTTTATGTATTTCGTCAGGAAGTATTAATGCAAGATTACCAGCTCCATTTATAAACGTGGAACTCTAGACATGGACTTTGACTTGTGATCCACAACCAAACCCTTCTACACTTGTTGAATATAATTTTCTTTAGCAAAACAAAAGTTGAATTGATAAGAAGAAATGTTGGAGATAATTAATTCTAGAATGTCACGAATGAACGTAAAGGACACGTTTGTGTGGCGGCCTGTTAATTTTGGGGTGAGTGAACCGTTCCATTTGATGTGGAGATTTGAACCTATTACACCTTCAATGAGCTGAAAAATACAATTTCTTTTGTCATTTCAAATATTTTTAGTTTCTGTTTATATGACTTAGGTTCTGTTTGGCAAAAATAGTTTATGGTTGATAAGCTAGCTGATAGCTTATAGTTGATGACTGATGGCTGATAGCTTATAGCTGATAAGCTAATTGCAGTGTTTGGTAAAATTATCGGTTCAACTAGCTGATATTTGTAAAATGACATAAAAGAACATTCCTAATTAATAATATACATTTATATTTAAGATAATAATTTAAATTTATTAATGCAGTATTTAAGATAATAATTTAGATTATTAATATAGTATTTAAGATGATAATTTAGATGTAATAATGTAATAATCTTTTATATATTATTATTAAAACATTGAACAATATTATCAAATTAATTTGTGTAAGCTAAAATTTTATTTTTATTTTTTTATTTTAATGTAATATACTTTTTACAGCAAAGTGTACACTTGACAATTTGTGACACTTAAAATTGATTCAACCATGTAAAAATACTTATAAACATAATAATATAATATATGTGACACAATTATGTAAATTTATCACTAAACATATAATAAAAATTAAGATAATATTAATTAAGTTTGCTAAAAAAGATAATCTTGATTACAATTATATTAATAAAAAATAATATATGGCATATGGTTGAGAGCGGAGCATAAACGACGAACAATATTGTGGGTATAAATATATGAAAAATAATTGTTAATTTTTAGATGAGATTATTTGTAATATTTTTTTTATTATGGAAGAAGGTTTAAATTTTAAAGAAATAGTTATTTTAATTTAAATTAAAATAAAATATAAAGGGTAAAAGTGGGCTTTAGTTAAAATAACAAGGGTAAAAATGGAAGAAAAAATGATAAGCTATAAGCTATAAGCTCATAAGCTACTTGAAATAGCTTATGAAAAATAAGCTATACGTCAGTAAAATAAGTTATAAGCTCTTTCTCAAAAAACTGTTAGCAAACAGGACTTTTAGCTTATAAGCTATAAGACATAAACTATAAGGTATTTTTTTGTGCTTGCCAAACAGAACCTTAGACTTAATAATTTAAGGAAAATGTAACAATTTTTTTGGGACAATTTCTAACATCTTGTTGCAATCACAGAGGTGTGTATTTTTGTTGTGTATATAGTATGTGGTTTTTTTTTTTTTATTTGTATTTGTATAGTAAACTATTTTGTCAAAAAAGAACAACAAAATGTGTAATATATATATATATATATATATATATATATATATATATATATATAAATTAAATGTTTGGTTTGATTGCATACATTAAGAGTTAATTTTATCGAGAAAAATGAATTGATCAAAGTGATAAGAAATTTGAGACTTAAACAAATAATTGTGAGGTTGGTTCTTGACTCTTAAATATGAAAAGACATCTCGGTTAAGAGAATACAATAATTTATCTTATGTATTACTTATTCCGTCCCAAAATATAAGCAAAAATAAGTCAAAAAAATTTGATGTATTTGGTTAAAGATTTGGATCAAATACATTCATTTTTGTTGGTTAATAAGGTAAAAACGTTATACCAATATTTAATATTAATATATTCTTATATTTAATATTTTTAATATATGAAACTATTTAAAAGGACTTAAAGGAAATGAGGAGATAGTAGGGAGGGGTTAGACATAACTCACATAAGGATGGCAAAAAAAAAATCCGCCACAAACACAAATTCAAGTTTAATACAATCCGTGTTTGTGAATATTTTATTCATACCCGTTAATAAATTAGTAAAATTATTTAAAAATTCTTACTTAAATATAAATTCTATTATTTTTATCTTGTAAAACTTATAGTCTTTACATATTCTTACATTTTGTTTTCCTGTATTCATTAAATAAAACTTTTCATAATCTTTTTTAATCTTTTGAGGCCAAATTTTCATAATCTTCCTTTTTTTTAAGCAACTTTTCATATTCAATTAAAATTATATTTAGCAATGTGTATGAATATTATGTGCTAATATTTTTATGTTTTTCAAATAAGCTAAAAACTTGTTTTTTTTTTCAATAGTTAGTTTTATTAAATAAAAAAGGTCATTCATAAATATTTGTAAATATTCACGAAGATATTAAAATTTGCTTAGTGGATATCCTTACGAATATGCATTGGAAATATATATTTGTTTTCACCTATAGATATCGATTTTCATATCTAATTAAACACCATTTGCCTATTTTTAGCAACGATATTTACAATTTACAAATAAGCTTAATAGTACTATTTTTTTTTTAATAGAACAAAATGAAATATATATTATAAAACAAATCGTCGTAGCATAAGGTGTGCCAAAGTCGACTACCAATGTTTACAAAAAATAAAAAAAGATACAGAGATAATAGCCAAAAGGAAAACAGATCATACAAGGCCCAAACAGAGCAAAGGACAAGATCGTCAGCTATGGCAGTTAGAAGTTAAAGTAACACTCGTCGCCTTCAACCACTTAAAGAAAAAAATCTTGATCTTGTCCAACAGCTGATAAGTAGTGCTAGTTGAGCCGCTGAACAACCTGTGGTTTCTCTCCGTCCACATAACCCACACGCACGGAAGCCAAACAAGTTGCAAAAAAGAGCGACGTGCTCGAAAATCACCTGCTGAAAATATAAACTAGATCAAGCGATCACGTAAGGAAGTGAACTCCACCACCAGAATACCAATCCGCGAGCGCATTAATGCCCAAAGAGAACCAAAACTACTGCAAGAGATAAATAAATGATGAGCTGACTTCGTCTCGTCGCAACCCGACACACAAGTCAGTAGGTAATGAAATATCATTTTCAGAAGGTGATAAAAAAATCAAGTAGTAAACTATTGGTTTCATGGCACATTGGATGTCTGGAATCGAAGTGTACAACCTAACATTCTTACAAGACAACCAACACAGATTCAAAATCAAAATACTGTCTCCCTCCCCTCAGCCTATATGGACCATCTTACAACCTACTCCCTCCGTTCCAAAATATATGTCGCTTTGGACTTTTTACGCATATCAAGAAATCCCTAACTTTTGTGATTATTGTCAAAGTTTAATTTTATTTTTCTTTTTTACCCTTAACAGAACATTTAAAGTCATGTCATAGAATGTTTTTCTTTCTCTCTCTCTCTCTCTCTCTCTCTCTCTCTCTCTCTCTCTCTCTCTCTCTCTCTCTCTCTCTCTCTTTTTTACTCAATGCCTTTTAGGGTGTGTTTGGCTAATAAGAGAAATTGTAAAGAGAGAAATAGGTAAGAGAGAATATAAGAAGAGAGAAATATATGAGAAATAGAGTAAATTTAATAAGTTGTTTGGTATAAGAGAATGAAAGGAGAAATAAAAGAGAAAGAAATATCTTTATTTTTTGAAAAGACAAAACTACCCTTTATTATAAAATAAATAATCAATTAAGCTAAGGTGTGTGTTGCTGTTGCCACACAAACCAAAAAAGGGCATAAAAGAAAAGATAATAACATAAGCAATTTCTCAGGCCTTTCTTCGCTGCTTTGGAGAGAGTTAAAAAGCAGCGGGTCCCACCTCTGTTTTGTCTCTCTTCCCTCTTTCTTACTTGTGCCAAACAAGAGAAATTGGTAGTTTCTCTCCTATTTCTCTCTTTGATGTCTCCTCTTTTGCATTTCTCTTGTACCAAACACAGCATTAAAGTGACCTTGTAACTCCCTTCTCTCTCCTTGTAACTGCATCGTGAAAGAAGGAAAATGCTGCTACTTAAAAACTGTATTACTTTCATCTTAAAAACTGCATTACTTTCATTAATACAAGAAAAAATCCCTCCAATTTGTTCCTAAAATTATTTCAAGCTTCCCTCCAAATCTTTTTGTTGCCTTTTTGGCTGGTTCTTGTTCCTATAAATTCAGACTATTGAACAAAATAAATCATATACCAAGATGACTTCAAATAATGAAACTTCATTTTTTGATATAGATTTAAATGAAATACCAAATCTAGAAATTGATAATGTAGTAGAAGTTGATAATGCAGATGTACAACAACAAAATGCAATTGAAATGCACCCTCTACCGGATTTAAATATCAAACCCCAACCCATTATTTTCTGGGATATTGAAATCAATACCTAAATCTTCAGCATGTTGTTCCTCTTCAGCATCTTGTTCATCCTCAGAATCTTGTACTATTTCTGGAACTATCTCTAAATCAATGGACTCTACATCACCATCATCCTCAGAATCTTGTACTACTTCTGGAAATTTTGCAGCTTCATCATCTTCACTATCAGGAACCATCTCATATTCCATGGTTGTTGTCTTGTTGAATCTTTGGATTTGTTCATTATAAAAAAATACAGTAAATTAAAGTTGAGTTTTCATTCCAGGGTTGTTGCCTATTTGGATTTTATAAAGAAGCTGTAGTAAATTATGGTGCATTGAAAGTTGGAGAGAGAGTAAGTGTCATTGAATTTCTCTAGTTACAATGCATAAATTCAAACAACGGACTTTTTTTGTGCTATGTGTAATGTATGGGAAAGCAACAATACAAAGGGTAATTTAGGAAGTTCAATAATAAATTTACATTGATATTGCAAAACGACTTATATTTTGGAACAAATTTTTTTCCCAAAACGTCATATATTTTGGAACAGAGGGAGTATGATGTAATCCTCTTTTTTTATATGTAACTGAAACATCATTTTATCACCTTCATTTTTATTTTTTATTTTTTTTAGACAAAAGAGAGAAGCTTAGTTGAAGAAATAAGGACATCCCAACTAGGTTGACACCTCCCTAAGACCCAACAGACAAGCTAACTCCAAATATTATTAAAGAAGAAAAAAAGAGGATCAACATACAACTTGGGGAGACTAGACCAAAACCCAAGTAGGAGTTCAGAAATAACAACTGTCTCATTAAAAACCTTACCTGTAAAACCCAATGGGCAAAACCAGGTGAAGGGAAAAAGAGTGCAGTGCTCCAAAAAAATACAAAGAGAAAACATCAAGAAGTACAAATTCTATAATTAGGCTTGCCTAATTTATTACTATATAAACAATCAAACAAAAACAGAGGAGCTTGAGACCAAGTAGTAATCTCCGAAGTAGATAGACCAAAATTAGCCTGAGTGTCTGCCACCTTATTTCCTTCTCTGTAAATATGAGACACCAAGAAATTCATATTACGCAACATGACCTGAGCATTACGCCATCTATTCATTAAAGCCCAACAAACCGGTTTCCTAGGGTTAGCAAATGCAGAAACGACCAAAGAGGAGTCAGTCTCTAGCCAAAGATTTGACCAACCCTTATCACTAGCCAACTCAATAGCCCTCAAAACGCCACAGAGCTCAGCAAAAAAAGAAGAGGCAATACCAGGGGGCTCAACAAACGCAAACACATAATCAGAAGAGTGGTCCCTAAAAACACCTCCACAAGCAGTAATACCAGGATTACCATTCGAAGCACCGTCGATGTTACACTTATACCAATTGTACAAAGGAGGATTCCAAATGACTTCTTTAAGAATAGGAATCTTAGGACTATGAATGACAATATTGAACTTTTTTAAGAAAGAGAAATCCTTGATAGCATTAGAAGAAACCTTGCAAGTATTATTCCCACAGAGCATAGTGTTGGCCGAAATCAAAGAGATAGCCTGTCTCCAGGAAATAGTACGATTATGAAACCTAGCATGGTTACCAGCCAACCACACAGTGTTAAGTAAATAAATGATAGCAGCAATAATAACAATCTTACTTTGGGGAGCCCAAGGACCATCACAGAGAGACCACATATCTGCCATTTGATAGAAATGAATTGGTTGATCAAGACAACCAACTAGCCAAGACCAAAGCTTCGCAACAAAGTCACATTCAAAGAAAAGGTAGAAAGAAGATTCTTCAGTCTTATGACACAGACTACACATAGAGGGACCATAACAACCTCTAGTCTTTAAATTTTCATCAGTAGGCACCTTACCATGCATTAATCTTCAAACTAAGAAAGACTTGGAAGGCGGAATATCATTGTTCCAAATGAGTTTGGCCCAAGACATCTCTTGATATTGGGGAGATTTGAAAAGATAAGCATCTTTGAGCTGCAAATCACCATCATCAGTGTGTTTCCAAAGAAGAAGATCAGGAGAGCTAACCATAGGAATAGTAACCTGAGAAATAATAGTTTTCAAGGAAGGAAACAGTTGCTCTATAGGAGGAGGGATGCTCCAGCTCCCATTACAGATGAAATCTCCAACCATGGCCGAAAGAGAAGGCCTAACCTGGACAGGAATGTGAAGTTGACTGGCAAGAGAAGGGCCACACTAGTCATCATGCCAAAAACTAATATTTTGACCATCACCAAGTAACCAAACAGAATTCTCTTTGATAGCTATATATTCCTCCTTGATACTCGACCAAAGAGAAGAAAAAATATGATGTTGAATAGGCCTACCTTTCCTTAAAACACGAGCCCTTAGAAGCTTAGCCCAAGAAGAATCAGAATGAAGCAAAGCCCAGCAAAGCTTGAGATTAGAAGCATAATTCAAAGAAACAAGGGACCTAAGATTAAGACCACCATAAGAATAAGGTCTACACATAGTTTTCCAAGAGACAGTAACAAGTTTTCTTTTCTCCCTATCTCCACTCCAAATAAAATTTCTTATGCATTTCTCAAGGTCTTTGAGTAAAGAAGCAGGTCAGGAATAGATGGAAATGCTATAGATAAGCATACTTTGCACCACCGAACGAACCAATTGCACCCTACCTGCAATGGATAGGAGGGAAGCCTTCCAAGCAGATAACTTTTGTTTAATCTTATCAGCCACAGGTTGAAGATGAAGAGCAGTAGGTTTGCCTTTGAAAATAGGAACCCCCAGGTAGTTAAAAGGGATTGAACCCACCTTAAAATTCAAGAGCTGAACAATAAGGTGTAGCCTGCCAGGAGTGATAGAACCAGAGAGAATAGTTGACTTGGAAGTATTAATAACCTGGCCAGATTCCCTCTCATAAAGATTAAACAGATTCTTCAATTCACGAAGGCCTGCAAGATTACCTTTACAAAAAATAAACAAGTCATCTGCATAGAAAGAATGAGAAGGAATGAGACAATTCCTAGTACCTTTAATTTGATTCAAACTGCCTTGGGAGACAATCTTAGAAATAGCTCTACTGAGAACATCTTCAGCCAAACAAAAGAGTAAGGGGGACAAAGGATCACCCTGCCTGACCCCTCTAGAACACTGAAAGTAACCTTGAGATCGCCCATTAACAAGAAATAGAGAGAAAAGCAGACTGCAAGATAACCCTAATCCAAGTGCTGAAAGTCTCATTAAAACCAAATGCATGCAAGACTTTCAGCAGGAATTTCCAATCAAGAGTATCAAAAGCTTTTGTAATATCAATTTTGAGAGCCAAATTACCACCAAAAGACTTGTTATGAAGAAGATTGATAGCTTCGGAAGCTATCCCAATGCAATCTCTGATGCTCCTGTCATGAATAAAACCTTTTTGTTCTTCAGAGACAATATCAGGCATAATGGAGGCAAGCCGATCTGCAATGATTTTGGAGATAACCTTGAACTTAAAGTTGGCCATAGCAATAGGTCTATAGTGCTCAATAGCGGTAGCATCTTCAGACTTGGGAATAAGAGCAATAATATTGGAATTGAAACCAGGCAGGATCCAACTTTTGGTGAAGAACTCGAGCATGGCATTAATAACATCAGTTTGAACAATGTCCCAATACTTCTGGTAGAAAAAAGCACCAAAGCCATCAGGCCCAGGAGCACTATCCCCATTAAGCGCAAACACAGCAGCTTTGATCTCCTCCTTTGAAGGGATAATGGTCAAGGCTGCATTGATCTCATCTGTAACAAGCTTTGGGATCACATTATCAACAAGCACATAATCCTGCAAAGTCATGTTAGGGCAAAACAAATTTTGATAATAAGAGACAATATGGTCAGAAATATGAGTATGATCAGTGAGAGTAATATCACCAGCTTGAAGAGCAGAAATGTTTTTAGTGGCATGTCTAATCTTGACAAGCCTATGAAAGTATTTGGTATTCCTGTCCCCAGCCAGATGCCAATTCACCTTAGCCTTCTCTTGCCAGAAAAGCTCTTGCCTACTAAGAGATTCCTCATAAACACCATTAGCAACCTTCTCTTCTCCTAACAAAGTGTCAGAAGGGCCCAAGAGCTGAATTTTCTCTTGAATTTGATGAAGAGCCTTCCCTGCCGAAATGACAGCCTCATTCACATTACCAAATTTCTCTTTATTCCAAATCTTAAGCCTGCCTTTAAGAATCTTCATTTTCTAGGAGAGAATAAACATTGGACAGCCAACCACTGTAGTGTTCCAACTAGAAGCAATAAGAGGTTATATAGGACACCTTCATTTTTATTTTGTTAAGTATTTTAATAATTAGAAAATCTATGTATAAAGTGAATAAATGGAATGGATTAAAGTTTGAAACTCTATTATTGTGTATATAATATAATGTTACCATTAACTGAATAAGTTCATAAGACTTTACCACCTTAATTTTATTTTTGGAAAACAACAAACGTAAGTGTCACTTAATATTTTGAGAAGCTACAAATTTTATTATGAAAAATGCTAACTAATAACACTAGTTAAAGAAATAAAATATAATAAAAGGAAAATGCTATTTAGTAAGAAAATCTATGGAGAAGAATAGCAAGACCACCCTTGTTTACATCAACTACCCGCCATGATTTTCACTAAAAGATCAGATTAAAATTACATCATCTTATAAGATAATGTCATGTGTTATTGTTGTATTTCTTCTCTAAAATAATTCTTACTAAATAGCAATACTCATAATAAAATTGTCTTAAAATTTAGATAGTCTATATTTTAATATTTTAAAAATATTGTTTTCATGCAATATTTATCTTTTTTTAACTAATGTCCGGAGATATTATTTAACATTATTTTTTCTTTTAGTTACCATGATGTTGATAGAAACTTTTTATTTTCGTTAGTGATGATCAATCATTATAGAAGAATATATAAAATATGCAAGATGAATTCGCCTCTTTCAACCAAAATTTTCTCCATCCCCATAACTTAATAATCATATACTCCTAACCATATATTTAAATAAACCAAAACTCCTATTTTATAATTGTTGATACATAATTATTATTTAGTTAGTGTGAAAATAATAAATAAAGTCTCTGATCCTCTCCCTAGAAGGTGTATTAAGCTGACCATATAAAGACCCTTACTCTGTCTTTAAAGTCTAAATACTCCAAATACAACAAACTGATCCCATTTTATTATCTTTTTTATTTTAAAAATTCATTAAAAATTTGTTTTTGTTGTTTTGCATCCATTCTCTTCCCTTACATAAGAAGATTCAAAATTTGTAACCTTACCTTAAACTTCAACATTCATTCATTTCATTCCAAATCTCTTTTCTTTTCTTCCCCTTTACAGTTCTTTGCATTCTCATCTGCTTGCTTCAACCTCTCTTCTCATGGCGGGTCGCTATGACAGTAACCCTTTTGATGAAGAACAAGTCAACCCCTTTTCTGTAAGTACCCTTTTTCCTATAAAAGATTCAATTTTTTCAACTGGGTCTGTGAATTTGATCTTGTTCTGTGTTGTTTGAGTCTACAACAATGGATTTGTTTATTTTTTAGATTTTGGGTTTGCAATTGTTGTGGTTCATTCTTGGTTTGACTTGTTTTATACTTACTATGTTTGATGAGCTGGTTCCAATTTTTTGTTTGATTTTACTTTTTTCCTTTTAAAAATAGTTCCTTTTGACTTTAATTTTGTCCTTGAATGATGGTTTCAACTGGGTTGGTCAGAAATGGTGTAGTTGTAACCTGAGTTGAATCCAACTCTAACATGGGGGAACAACCTAGTCCTAATGTCCTTCACTTTTTAGCAAATTTGAATCTTGTGGTTTGTGAATTTATCCATCAATTTCGAATTGCGATACACGACGTAGTGACAGTAGTACAGATACAGACACCAGATACGATACGACACTGATATGCTGGCATGTGTAATAATTTAAGAAAATGATATAATTGAATGTAATCGTAATCACATGTGTTGGTGTCCAAAACACCTGACACATCTTCAATATGAAGTGTCGGTGCTTTAGACATTGTGATGACATCGTTTGCAAAGTAGGAGTCATATAATGTTTTCTGCTTCAATCATTGAGCTTGTTGAATTATAAGGTCTTGGTCCCTGATCAACCTTTTTTCCTTTCGAGTTTAATCCATGTCAAGTGCTTCCGTCGCATTTCTCAGAATAATTAGCTACCATGAATGATATCCTGTCATGAACCGTGTTTAATGATAGACCATTTAAGAAGGACTTAGATTTGAATTTCTGTCAATAAACATTCATAATACATCATTGTGGTGTCTTTTGGTTCATATAGCCGACCGCGCTGTAGTAAGAAAAAATTTCTGTTGTTGTTGTAGTTAAGTATTGTCCACTTTATTAGTAAAACGGTATGAATTATTCATAACTTCTTGCCCATAGCTCAAACAAATGCTTTAAAAAATTTCAGAATACTGGAAGTGTTGCTCCTGCCACGAATTCAAGACTTGCACCTCTTAATGCTGAACGTGCTGATTATGGTTTTGGGGCGACAGTTGATATACCTCTTGATGCATCAACGGTATGTGTAATAATGAACGAGTTTGTTGAAATATCATATCCTTTTTCATACACATTCGTAAATTTATTACATGTTTTATTTCAAGAATTGATGGTTTTTTAATTATGATGTTTTAACATTAGGACGTGAAAAAGAAGGAAAGGGAACTCCAAGCCAAGGAGGCTGAATTGAGAAAACGAGAACAGGTATACAATGGGATCTAATGACCTCTACACGTACATATGCCGATTGTTGGTTTCCTTTTTCTTTTCTCCTCTTCCCCTTCTCTTGCCCATGATATAATTTTCATACCCTTATGCAATTTGTATCTCTGGAAAACTAGTATTTACAGTGGAATCTAATTCTTATTGCTGAGTTTTAATTTACATGTTCCTAGGAAAAATATTTCCTGTGTAGAAACAATTAGCTGCACATATGTTTAATTGATAAACTGTACATATTGACTTAATTAACAACCCAGTTGGTTAATATAAACAAAATTATTTTATATCAATTTCTGAATTGTAATGCTTGAATCTTTGTGATTACTATATTATTTTTTAAAAGTTTGGACATTATGGAGACGTCTGAAATTTCTATGATTAGAAGGTAGGTTGATTTCTGGAATAATGTATCTTCTTTAACATTTGTTATCCTCTATAGATCTTGGTATCTTCTATTCAATGTTTATTAAGTATATGTTGAAATTTATTTTCAGTTAACTGTCTATATATGAAGCCTCGACTACTATTTTCTTATTAACTATACATACCTGGAAATTCACCAGCATTTATTTCTATTGATTTGTCAAAATGCAGGAAGTCAGACGGAAAGAAGAAGCCATTGCACGAGGTAGTTTACGTTTCTTGTTTGTTTAGTTGTTTTTTGTTTGTGTCAGCATTCAATTGAATGCTGGAATAAAACTACTACTTGAGGATTTTATAGTTAAGCTGTGTCGACTCATTCTACAAACATGATTTGTGAACTTATCTCCTGGAAAAGTTTGGACTAATGCTTTTACTTGACAAAACTTATTTTTGCAGCTGGAATTGTTATCGAGGAGAAGAATTGGCCACCATTTTTCCCAATTATCCATCATGATATTGCGAATGAAATTCCAATTCACCTTCAAAGACTTCAATATGTTGCATTTTTTTCATTGTTAGGTATTTTATCCTATCTTGTTTTCTTCTTGCGTGGAAGGTTATTGGTAGAGCGATGTAGTACTCAATGAGTAAACAAGAGGTTGCATAGTGCAGCATTACTTTTAATTGGCGTCAATGACAAACTTTACATCTAGTATACTGAAAAGTTTTGATGGTAGCCTTTTATTTTTTGTTTCCCGCCCCAAATATATAAACAAAAGCCCTGTAATAAATATATAAATGACTAAAACCTGTTTTATTGAGTATTCCAGTGACATGACGATGAACAACTCCTCTATTTAGTTCTTAGCTTGGTGGAAATGTGATTTTAATTTGATTATGGTTATTGTAAAGCCCCAACTAAAAATATCTAGAATATTTAATCGGAACATTAATAACTGGAATCCGAATACATTATTTAAAAATAATTATAGATGAATAATACATTATCATTATGATAATAATGAATATTCGATACAGACAGCGGAAACGAAACTACAGAAAAATAACAAGCTAAATAAACAAGGATGAAGACTAAGTCTTCAAAGCTGACAATCCAAACATAGCTCCAATCGTCAGGTCCGACCTGCTCCTTGCTCCGAAATAACCTGCCTTACCTATATCGAAAAGGGAGTGGGGTGAGACAGTCACTTCGTCCCAGTGAATTCTACTACCCTCCTAGGCTATAAAGCCGAGGCTCCTAATCAGTCATATCATAATCTAATTCATAACATAATTATCATAAGCAATATAATTAAAGGTGTAACACAGAGTTTATCTTGTTCATTTTAAACCGCAAACCCTCTAAGGTGAGCACGTCTCAGGGGTTCGCCTTATCCGCGAGCAGAAAGCGCTCCGGCATAAAGCTCACATAAATTTTCTAATGGAACATCTAAAACGAAGTCCACACTGATATCATAAACATGTTTTTATTTGACTGATCACTAGGTTCATAACATACTACCAATAATTCCCAAACCCAGGGAGCATACAATAATCTAATTTCCTATGTTAACACCTAATAGTCCGACCGTGATGACCTCCTGTTTATATTATTTAATTTTATATAATTGCAAAACATTATCTCAGTCGAGGGTATAAAACGAGTGACAAGTATTTTGAAATTGAAGAAAATGAGTGAGTTCTGGATTAGCTCGCTACGGCGAGTTACCAAGCTCGCCATGGCGACCTTACGGGTCCTGGCCTAAACAACTCGCTAGGCGAGCTAGAGCTCGCCATGGCGAAGTTCATCAGCCCAGAACCTTGAGCTCGCCATGTGAGCTCTCTAGCAACTCGCTATAGCGAGTTCATGCAGAATTGACTCTGTTTTGCGAAAATCATCAATTTTGCAAGTATCACCTACAATCCTTGGCTGAGATAATGCAGTATCATAAAATAAATATTATAGAACAGAATAGAGTGGAAATTGGGCTTAATTTCCACACACACAGCTATACCTATTAATTCCTAAAATTGCATGCATTTCTTAAATTTGATTAAACTAGCTAACTAGCCTAAGAACCCACCTGAATTGAGATTAACTCAGAAGCTTTACAAATTCATTGCTAAACCATCGATCCACATAGCTTCCAGCTCTTGTTTAATCCATTTCCTATTTGACAGCTTCAAACCTCTAACTTCGGAACAACCTACATACTTCATTCCTTGGCCTAAATTCACAAAATTGGTCTCCAAACGACCGGAATTGAGTTAGCTTTCCATACCAACAAGCGGAAACAGAATCAGAGCTACAGAGAAGGAGAAATTACCTTTTGAATAGAGCTCTGTTCAAACACGATTTTTCTGGAAATTCTGGGTTGAACAGTCAACTTCAAAAATTCGTCCAGAATTCGTTTCTCGATGAAAATTCATGAAACCAAAGCCAAAATGAGCGTATTCAAGTTAGCTTTCTAGTCGAAAAAGAATCATTCGAAAAGGAGTTGTGAGGAGATAGCACTGATCGTTTTTTTGAGGGTATATCCAGGAATACGGGTTTGACAATTTGTTCCAATTCCCAAGTCACTTGAACCCTTGCATGCAAATAAGTTTCTGAGTTGAAACCCTTATAATTAGAGCACGAATTTGAGAAGGAAAAGGAAGATTGAAATGTTTCTTACCTTGTTCTAAAGCCCTTGCCTCAAGGAGTGAATTGCACTAATTGCATGTGTTGTTGTTGTTGTTCATTGATGAGTTTGGGAGAGAAGAGAGTTTTGTTTGCTGCAATTGCATGTAAGTATCTCTGGTGTATTTGGGAGGTAGAGGCATAATGTAGCTAGTTATAGTTGTGATGTGCTACAACTCTTGTATTGAGAAGATTTGGGGATATATGTTAGTGTTGGTAGTTCATGAGAGGAAGAGAGCATTGAGAGGGAGTAGGTGATTTATTTTTGCTGAATAGAGAATGGAAGAAACTCAAGTCACCAAAACTTAATATAAGTGTGATATGGTAAGAGTGTGAGTCATTGTTGCATGCAACATGAGTGGGTATAACCTTTGTGAGGTGTTGGCTTAATATGTAGTGTGGAATTGAGTGGAAATGTGAGTCACAAGTGAGGTGAGTTGTTTCTTTAAGGGAGAGTATTGGCTTGAGTGGAAAAATGAGTCATGCATGCAAAATTGGTGAGTCATGAGTAAGAGAAGAGGAGTGGAGGGAAAATTAAATCACAAGCCTATGAGATATTGTGTTAGTGTCTTGATTAGGTTCCTTTAGAAATTTCTAATTTTTACACATAACACAAGACTTGATTTAATTATATCACCTCTAACTAATTTTAATTTATTATACAATGATCTAATAAAAATTAATTAGGTAATTTGAAAGAGTGGGATGTTACAGTTATAATATAAAATGAATCTATATGATGGTTGATAATAGATTATATGATGCAGGGTTAGTTTTATGCCTTACATGGAATGTTGTAGCTGTCACTGCAGCTTGGATTAAGGGAGAAGGTCAGTTTATGGAGAAAGAATCATTATGGGTTAATAAATGGCTTGAAATACAAACCCGATTCGACAACTTCCATGCATGCGTAACTTGTCCTTGTTTGTTTTAGGTGTAAAAATATGGTTTCTTGCCATTATCTACTTTATAGCTGGAGTTCCTGGAGCATATGCCCTGTGGTATCGTCCATTATATCGTGCATTTAGGTAATTATTCCCAATATTTACATGTATTTGACTGTTTGATTTTTGCCAATAAATTTTAAAATTGCAATAATTTCTTTTATATAGCTTCACTCTCTGTGCAAGACCAGAATTTTGTCATGTTTGGTGATGTCCATAGTTATTCTAACAGTAATCGTAGAAGTTTTAAATTAGTTAGTTAAATGAATTGATGCATTGGAATTTTTAGGTTTACCTAATATCTATAGTTAGTTGCAAATTGGTTACAGTATAGTATGAATAGTTAGTTATAGACGCTTGATGTGTAGCTTTTAATATACCTGATAGACGCTTGATCCTACCCACTGTAGCAAGAATGTGCATCCAGCATTCCAGCCTTCCACATATTGATCTTTCTGATTTGATTAAATTACTCTCTTGATTGTGGATTTGTTGCTTTACTTTTGCAGGACTGATAGTGCTATTAAATTTGGATGGTTTTTTCTGTTTTACCTGGTAAATTGAATCTTTTGCTTTAAGCATGTTAGCTTTGTTTTGGATATTGGACATAAATTAATTAGTCTCGTTTCTTTTTCTGCTTACAGCTTCACCTCGGGTTCTGTATCTTAGCTGCAGTTGCTCCACCTATAGTTTTCAAAGGAAAATCCCTGACGTATGTTTGCTTCATATATATACATCATTTAACATAACACTGTTGCTTATTTCTAATTGCTTATGCATATACTTTTACCCTTGTAACATGGAGATTGAGAATTTTTAATGGCCTTTCCACAAACTTGGTTCTTAACACGACGGTGCTATTTGATCCACGTGCTCAACCCTACTTAGTTGGAAAAGGCTTTTGTTGATGTTTCCTTGAAGTGAAAGAAGTATCTATGAAAAGAATTCGACATGAATTGAACCTAGGACATGTAGATAGTTAATTGCTGTACACAAAATATACCCGAGCTAGAGTCTTAGATTATCCTAGAATAACTAAAACAAGTTAGACTAGTAATAGGCATGTTTGTAAAAGTGGTAAAATCTATGATTTAGGTATTCTATATTTTCAAGAGGCTTGTATTATTCTCATGATTTTGGCCTAATGCTTGGTAATGTCTTCTCATTGATACAGAGGCATTCTGTCGGCCATAGATGTGATCGGTGACTATACTTTGATTGGGGTAAGTGTGCCTGTCCTGAAGTATTTATAATTTCTGCGTTCTGTTTCGTTGTTATCGAACATTTCCAATTTGCTTAGGCGATTTTACACATGCTAAGCCAGTTTAACATTTTTCACACATGCCATGTTACAGTTCTAAAGCGAATACTGCAAAATCTAAGCAATGAAAAAACATTATGCTTCTGAACAACTGATAATTGGTTTCATTTTGTCCATTTGCAACTTTCTGCTTCTCAACGACTGATAATTGGTTTCGTTTTGTCTATTTGCAACTTTCTGTTTCTGAACGACTGATAATTGGTTTCGTTTTTGTCCATTTGCTTGTAGATTTTCTACTTTATTGGATTCGGATTGTTTTGTCTTGAAACATTGATCAGCGTTTGGGTTATCCAGGTCTGATATACTTTTCAATATTTTAACTTTTTCTAAAAACGAATAAACCTATCACTTAGAATGCACACAACCAAGTACCTGCAAATTGTTCATTTTTTGCTTTGATTGCATACAGCAAGTGTATATGTACTTCCGTGGCGGTGGTAAGACTGCTGAGGTGAGGAGGGAAGCTGCACTAGGAGCAATGGGGGCCGCTCTACGATGATGAAGCACCGCGTGTTCAGTTGTGTTGTAAATTACTTTCTATAGAAATTGCGATAAATATATTACACCAAGATTTTTTGCTGTTTTTGTTTAACATGCTACCTGTTACATGTGATTTGTTAATGTATATTATCAACAGAGAGTGTAGTAGACATTAATTGGTTGGTAAAAAGCATGCTACATTTTATTGAGTTATATATAGGTTTGTTCACAAATAAGCTTACTACTATGCATGTTCACATCATTTGCAAATTGACATCTAAAAACTAATGTTCATTTGGTTTGTAAATCACTGATTAGCTTGTATTGTTAACCAAAATTGACTGCAAAACTTTCCTCTCTAGATTGATTACCATTTCTCATGTTCAAAATATTATGCTTCAGCTTCTTGTTAACTTTGGAGTCTTTAAAGATTCATTTTTCGGGTTCGGGTTTCATTGAATAACTAATGTATCTGGTCAATATACATTTAATAGATTTGAGAAATAATTTATATGAGATCAAAGGGAGTATTTAAAAACATTATTAACGTAAATCAACAAAATTTCAAAATTCAAAATGATACACATGAGTTGATTTAAAAGTAAAGTCTAACCAGTTGTGATTGAAAATATTTAAGTACTATAGTACTAAAAATGAAATTTGAGATATTTATAGGAAGTAAAAATTTAATTAACTCTTATTTTAAAATTCTCTCAAGACCTCTATATGTGTTTGGTCGGCCTTGTGTGTACAAACACATTATATTTAAAAATTCACCAATCAAAATACAACGTTTGGTAGAATACACACGCAAGTTTCAATGTAAAGATACAATCAAAACATGCCATGCATACTTGTGACAGGTCAATGCGAATAGGATCATCAAGAACACATGACAAATAAATAACTCACTAGTCAAAATGCAACATTTGGCATAATACACGCAGGTTACTAAGTAATGATACAATTAAAACATGCCATGTGTACTTACCATTCAAAATACACCGTTTGATGGAATACACGCAAGTTTATAAGTAATGGTACAATCAAAATTTGCCATGTGTACTCGTGACAGGTTTGTGCTAATGCGAATAGAATCATCAAGAACACGTCGCAAATAAAAATACTCACCAATCAAATTATAACATTTGGCAAATACACGCAAGTTTCTAAGTAATGGTACAATCAAAACTTGCCATGTGTACTCGTGACAGGTTTGTGCTAACGCGAATAGAATCATCAAGAACACATCACAAATAAAAAACTCACCAATCAAATTACAACGTTTGGCAATACACGTAAATTTCTAAGTATTGATACAATCAAAATACGACGCGTGTACTCGTGACGCGTCAATCAGCAATTCAATCGTATTAAATAGCATCCTTCTTTTACTAAATTTTATATCACGAGTCAGGATTATATATCACTCTCATTTTAATCTGTAATAATCAGAGGCTAAAATTTGTTAATATTCACTTTCATTCTCCTATTTTCATCTTGCTCTATAGATTCATCCAATTCACGTTCTTGCTCACTCTTTGTAGGTAAACTTGTGTCTTTTTGATCTATAAGTAATTTTAATCTACCTCTCTTTGTACAAGTCTTCCCTATCTATATTTATTGTTGAGATTATTTGAACTAATTAATTAATTATGTAATTGTTTGGTCTGAGAATATATATGTAGGGATCCACATTGCAAGGGAGCTCCAAAATTAAGTAATGTTTGTCCACTTCACACAAGTGATTGTTGAATTGGATCTTAAAGAAGAAATAAGAGGTAAAGTTCTAGTTCCCTTCAATAATAGCTATGAATTTCAACAAGAACAAAAAATAATCATATTTTACTATGACATACTTAATAAAATAATATTAACTTTGACTAGTTTTGATGCTATTATTATTATTATTATTATTATTTGTTGTCACTATGATAATAATTTTAGTTGGGTCACTCACCCGATCGTGATAATAATAGTGAAATATATAGTTAGATTTATTTGTTGGTAAGCACCAAAAAAAAAAAAGATTTATTTGTTGGTAAGTGTACAAGACTACAAGGTAGGATGTAAACTCATCCATCCATCTCCAATTCTCAACAAAAACAACACCAACGACATTATACAATAATTCTCATCACAGCCCAATATATATTGATACAATTGGAATTTCAAATTTCTCAAAACTATTAATTCCACCTCGCAAACGATTCTCAATAGTAACATAAATGTGGATTGTAAAACTCCTCCTTCTCTTCCCCCTTCTCCTCCTCCTTCCTCTTCTCTCAAACTCATATCTATTGTACGAGTTCAGGAGAAGAAGAAGGACGAGGAGAAGGGTGAGGAGGTGTAGTGTTTCACATTGGTGCTATTGCCGGGAATCGTTTGTGAATAGTGAGGTGGAAAGGACATTTTTGAAAAAATTGGAATTTCCATTGTGCTAATATATATTGCATTTGTTATAGTGATGAGAATTACCGTGTATAATAGCGTTGGTGTTTGTTGGTGTTGACAGTTGGAGAGGGATAGATGAGTTCACATCATATACCATATATACTAATTAGTAATGAACTTAATATCTATATACTTCTGAAAACCATAATCAAAAGATGCTCCAAAGAGAATGTATCTATACTTACTATTTATTTTTTCATATAAAAGTGTGATCAAAACCATATATTATAAATTGTTGCATGCATACATAATATTCATAGTATTAGTACTAATGTACTATAGTCATAATACTAGAGACAACAACTTGTTACCATACATTTATAATTAATTAATGCACTTTAATCCATTCAACAATAAGCAGAACACTTTTTCTTACAATCAATAGTACAACCACCACCGCCGCCACCACCACCGTATCCCTTGCCGGAACGGCTGAAAGAAGTGAAACACTTAGCTGGACATGTTAACTTTTTCTGGTAACAAGGGCCTTTATCTTTGCATACAACAGTTGGCCTTACTATACCATTTTTATTGTGTCCTCCATTTGGAGCTCCATACCCGGATCCATATCCACCTCCAATTCCATTACCAAACCCGTTTCCAAATCCAGGAATGTTGAATCCTCCTCCTGGTCCAAAGAAACCACCTGGAATACCACCATTACCTTGGTTGTTATTGTTGTTGTTGTTGTTTTTGTCTTTGGGTTTGGAGTGTTGTTTGACTTGAGTAGTAGGAGAAGATCCGGATAAAACGGGTCGGGTTGCAAAAGAAGATGAAGATATGATCAATAGAGTAGTGAGTAAGAGAAAGGTGGTAATAAGTTTCATTTTGATTTTTTGAGTTGAGGAAGAATATAGTAATGAGAAGATGTAGTATGAGGAAATGGGTGATATAGATATATGTAATGAGGGATTAATTAATATTTAAATATGTTAGTTAAGGCATTTATTGGGAGGGTGTGGAAGACAGATGGGGAGATTTAATTAAGATCTTTAAGTCGGTTGCCTGCCTCTATTTATTATAGTGTCTTTATATCATGATCATCTTTTGAGTCCAAGGACAATTTCTACCATGCACACACCACAAGTGTGTCAAATTAGAGAATTTAGAGTCATGTATATGTATATTTGTTAGTTATATATTTCTTCGATTTTATATATATATATATATGCAAAGTTTGATTTTTTAAATTTATCGAAAAAATAATGTATTTAGATACATTGCTTCTTTAATGAATTTAAAAAGTCAAACTTTGCGTATATATAAAACTGAAGGAAGTAATGTATCAATTTAAATTGATTTATATTTATAGGTTGGTTTTATATATTTAAAAATTTAAATTGGGTCATCTAAAAATAAGAGTGTGGTTTGTATTGATTTAGAAATATTTTGTAATTGTGTTACAAATGACATCATTATATGATATTATAGAGTAAAATTAATTTAGATTTATTTTATCTATATTATATCAATGATTTTTTACTTATATTCAAGAGTGGAAAGAGTAGTTTGCACTAGCATCTTCAGATTTCAATGAGTTTTATTCATGATTCATGAATTTATCTAAGAACCAAAATTATCGGCTATGTACCATTATCATTGAAGTTTGTGTCGGGGAGTTTGGGAGAAACAATGGGTCAATGCTCCAGGACTTTAAAGAGGGGGAGATGTCACCTCTCTACCCAAAATAAGACATTAGGTTAATGAATCACCTCTCTTATAAATTCAATATTCTTTCTATACATAGTCGATGTGAGACTTAAACACTCACACTTCCAACATCGACTATGTATAGAAAGAACGTTGGATTTATAAGAGATGTGATCCATTAATATAATGTCTTAAAGTTTTGAGTGGAAATGTGACGTCTCACTCTCTTTAAGATACTGGAGCATTCACTCATTGTTTCTACCAAGCTCCCCGTACGCCTCAATAGTTTGCCACAATAAAAAACTTCTCCAAGGAATTGTTCATCAACTTAAAATATTAATATATGTAAAATTAATTGTGAGACTCATTTTAATCTTTTATGGTGTTTGCCATTGCGGTAAAAATTGAATGATTTATTTTAAAGTGATATAATTCTACAGACTTATTTAAAGAATCTTGAGTTGAGTTCGGTGGGTTTGGATCCTCTCCAACCACTGAATGGTGTTGTTCAATTTCAACTTTTGATTTTTATTAAATGTTAGTAGTCAACACCATACCATAATATAATTAATGAACAGTTCAAATCTAAGCAGGACAAGAAACTGAAGAGGATCTGAATCCGAGTTCGGTGATAATGATGGAGATGCTATTAGTTGTACAAGTGTAAGGGCCCACAATTTTTTCTTCAAGTTAAACTTCTAAAAAGGTCAAAATTGTGGTGCCAAAAAATCAACAGGCTATTCAATGCAATAAATGAAGTTTCTGACTTCTTGAAACCGATTTGTACATAGGTCAAAAATTGGGTTGAACTTGCAGCATCAATGCTCATCTTACAAACATCTTAATGTGACATACACATTTGCACTGTATCCCCCTGTCTCTCCCCTACTCAACACATTTATTATTTACAAGTACGATATGATACATGACAAGGCATTTCCATTTCACACGCATCCTATAAAATAATATCCGCATAAATGTTTGAATCGAAAGTGAATTTGACAGAATCACAAAATATCATTGTATTATGACAAAAAAAATTACTCGCCAAAACTTCAACAAAATCAGTGTTTCGACATGCACTTAATTTAATTTAACATTATCAATTATGTTTCGACATGCACTTTGATATAATCAGTGTTTCGACATTCATGAGTTCAATTCCTCGCAGACCAAATGGTGTTAGAACCAAAAAATGAGAGCTTCTTTTTCCGCTCCTCACATGTGTTCAGAAGTATAATTTCCGACAAAATGAAGTTACCAATATGTCAATGCATATAGTATTATGCAAAACCAAAACTAAAAGATGAAAAATTATTAACATTATTTTCTGTCTATGCTATCTATACATTTATAGTTAAAGAAACAGCCTCAAAGGCTAGAGGATCCCCAGCTAGCATCAACAGCTTCAATGATCTTTTCATGTAACAAGGCTCCGGAACAAGCGATTATACCACGATCTAAGCCTTCTAAATACAAGCCTTTTGAGAAATCTAGGGGACATCCTCCAGCATCTGTTACTACACCACCAGCTTCTTGTATGATGATAACACCTGCAGCATGATCCCATATTTTCTCCTTGTAACCTGCCCTTGCAAATTTCATGAAAACCTCGGCATCTCCACGACCTATTGCTGCATATTTCACCATGCTGTATACTCTTAATGGTTGTTTCCTGCATATACCATAAAAATAAGATAAGATACAGTCAAGTTGTTTTCAAATAAGCTATAAATTGTTTTCATAAGCTATCCTAAAGAACTTATTGAAATTAGCTAAAAGCAGCTTATTATAAGTTGTCTCTATGTATTATCCCAAATAGTCTCATAAATGTTTATGTTAGTAGATAAACTTAAATAAGTCGATTCAAACAGATTCTTAGTGGCATGTTTATGCTGTCTTTCTGACTTTTTCTAATGTTTTCATTTTTCAAGCTTTTCACATATATAAATGGGAATCGTGGAATATTAAACTAAACATCACAGTTTCTGCTATCAATCTTATTTAACAACCTTTTCATCTCAAGAGTACTAATTTAACAGGATTATTGAACCTTATAATTTTAAATATTAAAATGTATCCGGTAGTGATTTAACAGCGACAGCAACACTTAAAAGAGAACGAGAACATGAGACTAATCCTGTGCATATCTATATGCCGCGCTGTTAAAATAAAATAGAAATCAGTGGCGGATCTTGACTGATATTGTAGAGTGTCCTATTTATAATAAATAATAAGTATTAACATTTAATGTAAAGAAAGAATTTTGCATGTTGGCATAGTGGTAAAATCGCTACCTTTTACCTCACATGCACGGGTTCGATCCTTCTCATCCCATTTTTTCAATGATAAAGTAATAATTCACTAACTTGAAACAAACAATGGAAACTATCGGGATCAATCCACTCGAAAAACAAACTCTTGCCACTACACTATTAGATACAATTGACAATATTTGGAGGGTTTCCACGGGGGTTTGGCTTTGCTCCATTTTTACTATCCTCCATTTCCTGTCCATTTATGAGAGAGATAAACACAGTGGTAGATTAATGAGATCTATTTTAATAAGTGGATCTCACTAATCTACCACTATGGCTATCTTTCTCATAATTGGACAAGAGGAAGATAGGTAAATGGAGCAAAGCCGAACTCATGCCACAGCACATCCCCGCTCTAGAGAAGGTCTGCCCCTGATAGGAATGTGTAAATAAGTAGAATATCTTGTAATTAGGAGTATAATATCTGGTAATTATTTGTATTTATTGCCTTTAAGTCTAATATCCTGAGTGGAAACACATTGTATTAACAAAGATCAAGAGATGAAAAAGGGAGAGGCAGAGCGTAACTGGATATCGAAAAGGAATGAAAAAAAAAAGCACCTGAGACCAACACTGTGAGCAAGTCCTGCAGTAAAAGAATGGCTTGAATTGGCCTTCTCAACTGGTTCACAAAACGTAGCCAATGCTGGATTGTCGATAGAAGAAACAAAAACTTGTTTTGCATGGTTTGGCCACACAAACATCTTATTCACATTTAGCAGTGGTTGCATCCAAGCTTTTCCACTACCCTTTTTAGCATAAAGCACACAACCTTTGTTCCAACTATCAGAATTCGGAGGAGTCAACTTCGAGACTATCCTATGATACCGATGCTGATAACCTAACCATTCTTTCCTCATTGGATAGTTAGGACATCCAAGAACACCAAGCACTACTTCGCCATCCTCTATGAGCGCTAAAGCTACAGCATATTGATCGCCGCGAACAAACCCGAGTGTGCCATCGACAGGATCCAATACCCAAAATCTTCCAGAGGGACCACCGGTTGAGTTACAGCGGCTAATGATATCGAGAACTTCTGAAGTTCCAAGTGATGATTTTGGCTTCTGAACCCCAAATCGAGGTGCGTCAGCTAGGCATTCATTCACAGTTTTAACCACGGAGTTTAGTAATTCTGATGCATTAGATTTGGAGAGAGTTTGAACATCTTCTTCAGCTACAATTGAGATATTTTCGCTTCCTAGACACTCAGATAATATCCAGCTGACAACTGCTTGGACACTCCAATCTGTTCAAACAGCATTATGAAGTTTTATGTACAAAACTCAGAAAATTTCAACCATCATACAACCAGAGTAGTACAGAAATATAATGAAAAAGGCACAACAAAAATTTAATCGTAGCTCTTTGCATAAGTCAATGTATCTTGTATGTGATCATACATTGGAACGTTACAATGAGAAAGGAGATTACGGTATATGTAGTAAAATTAATTACGAAAGATCGTGATTCAAATTATGATTGCACCTTATCCAATTCAATGCTAATAGCAGCATCTTATTATGTCAGCAAAAATGTAAAGGAGTTAATGCAGATATTGCTTTCCTTCTTTCGAAGGAAGGCATGAGAGATGTGAGTAACTCAAGAAAAAAGTCAACATATCTATGCATCTAAAATTGATGCAGCCAAAATTGAAACAAAATAATATTTCCAGGTATCATTTAAGTTCGGTTAAGACTAATCTGCTTATGGAACAAGATAAGGCCTTCGAAATCACTGTATAAATATTGCAGAATAAAAACCAAGAACGGTGAAAGGACACTGAGCTAGGTGTATATATGAAAAAACATAAATTCAATGGCAGATTGTCTGTAGCGGCAATAGCGTTATAGCATAGCGGAATTCAAACAGCTCACTATTGTTCAGAGATACACTATTTAGTACCAAGTGTTGTCAAAACGGCATTATAATACTATAGTGTAGCAGAAAATTCAAAAAGTCGGTCTTTTCCGCGAATGACAACACAGATCAACCAGCTGACGAGACCATATATGGACAAGTGTTGTCAATGACGAAAAGCCAAAATCCCGCCATACCAGCAGCCATTTGGCGCCGTCATATCAGCCTATGGCGGAAAATCCCGCAATATCAGCTGAAATTTGCCATGGCAGAGAGCCCAAAAAGCACCACGGATACCCGCCATGGCACCGTTATGGCCGGTATTCGATAAAACTGATATGGACTCCACAAAATTTTCCTTATACTAAAGAATACTACTATGATTATATCCAGATTCACACACTTTTGGTAGCAATGAAGTATATTATTACTATATTACCATAGAGTTCCACCAACCAACCTGACTATTTTCCTTTATAAGAAAATGTGTAATTTTGAAAAGCAACTAGTCATAATTTGACTACATATAAATGGAAACATAGACAAAGTCTCCACTAATTTGTGATGTCTCCACTAAACAATTTTTTAAAGGCATATTTGATTTGACTGGAGTTTTATATATTTGCTAAGTTCACTAAAGCTACCTCCATTACTACAAAGTTGCGTTCCAAATAAGCAGTAATATTGAAAACTATCATAACCATTAATTTACTACTAATATTTCTCCAATTTTGATGCAGGACAATATAATCTCCAATTTCAATGCACATATCCAAATAAACCAATGTGCCAAATTTGAAAAAGAAGTGATTTTTATTTAATTAACAGAGAAAAAATATAGCAAAAGCAATTATGAAATGACCCAGATGAGGAAAAAGACTAACCAGCAACAGTAACAGGAGAATTATCGTCTTTTGATTGAACCTGATGATTGGTTTTGGAAATCAAAGTATCCTGCACTCTCTGACAAAGTGAACAAGCCATTTGAACAGCTCTGACAGCAACATCCAATTCCTTGGAATAATCATCTTGTTCTGATTTGGAGAAAAGATTCAATTTTTTCTGATCATCCTCTTGTTCTTCCATGATAGGTGAAGAAGAAGAACAAGTTTGGTCGAATTTTGAAACAAAACCAATGTAGCTACTACTCCTTGAGAGTGAGATGGAACATGAACCTCGTACAAGTGGTTTTGGTAGTACAACGTGGGTGAGTGTGAATGCATCATTGTTGTAGCAGGTTGTTGTTTTTCCCAACAACATACGTGGTGGGATTATGGTGGTAGAGAAAGACATGTTGTGTTGTGTTGACAGACACTGCGCAACGCAACACAGAAGAATTTCTCTTTCAGTGTTGGACTTTGGGATCTTTTCGCCACTTCTTATATATGAAATAATATTCAATTGTGATTTTGTTTTTTGTTGTTTATGTTGAAATTGTTGATATTGAAAGGGATGGATTAATAGATAGAAGAAGGAAGAGAAACAAAGCTTAGAAAAAATGAGAATAATGGGAATATCTTATTCTTACTTTACCCTAATGCTTCATTATATTATTATTTGTTTGTTTGTGATAGGATTTCATTGAGGTCCATTCGATGAGGGTTTGATATTTTTTTAATATTTCATCTTCCGGGTCCGTCTAATTTGGTCTGGGGTGGTTATTAAATGGTTCTAAACCTTTCGAACATCGAAGGTTTGATACATATTTTTTTTTTCATCTGTATAATCTGATTTAGGGGTCCGTTTTAGTATTAAGTGGTTTCAGTTCTCTCCAGATCGTAATTGCGGAAAATCAAACCGTGTTTCTCTTTATCAAGTTTAGCGTCAATCACGGTTGAAACAACTAAAAATTGGTGAAGATTTGATATTTCGATGTGATCATATTTATTTATTTTTTAAAATTTTTCATTCATTTAATTATTTACGATTTCATTCTTCTTTACGCTATAAAAGATAAACAAGGCAATTTACAAAAAAAGAAAAGATAAACAAGACATTGCAACAAGAGATTTTGGTCGTGACAAGGACCTTAGACCAACTTAAATAAGCGAAAACAATTGATTTTATACGTATTTTACAAGTTCTATAATAAAAATGATGGTAAAAATTTCATCTATTTCAATATATAAAGAAAATAACCCCTTTTTGGTGTAATATTTTTTATTGTTATTTTTACTCTTCACTTTATTCAAATATTTGTATTTTTTTTTTTAAAGGAAATGTTTGTATATGTTAAAAAAAACTAACTTTCAAACAAAAATTTGTTTTCAGTTTTTTTTAGTAAATAAAAAAGATTTTTTTTTTTTCTTAATAACTAACCACAACAAAAAATAAGGTTAAATAGTTATTATCATCATCATTATCTAAAAACTTTATAAAGGGCACAAAACGATAACAAAATAAAAAAGGCGGATTGACGGACAAGACGTTAGTAACTATAAAAAAAATAAAGTTTTCATTTTGTGAAAAAAGAAATTTATTAACAAACTAAGCGATAAATGAAATAAAAAATTACAAGAAAAATAACCGACTTTAATAATAGTTTAAGATGAATAGTAGAAGTAGTTCTTTGAAGAACAATTGTAGCAACAAAAGAAGTATCTGTTTTAAATATGACATGTTTGAGGGAGTTCAGATCCACTCCATTTCCTCCAGTTTTCTTACTAGATGTCTGCCACATGGCAATTCAATATTTCAATGGTCCAGATTAGTTTTATTTTTTGTAAAGAATACACTTGAACGCAAAATCCATTGGGCTTGTTTTCTGTCAGTATCATCTCCGCCGTTGCCGCCGAACAAGGCCGTGAAACGACACGGTGGTAGGAGAAGCTGTGCCATCATCGTCGTTGGCACGGCGGTGGTTCTTCCCTTTTTAAAACACTGCTTTTTCTCTCTTCAAATCTTTGGGTAACTTTTATTTAAGTTTCTCTGGTTTCATAAATTCAAAGAGAAAAAGATTTGGTAAATTTTGTTAAGATTTAAGAATGAAAATTGTTTGGGAATAAATCTGTGATTTTGTTAACCACTTTGCAAATATTTGGGAACTACTTTGCCAAAAAAATTTACAGATTAAAACGAAAAACAAATTCACAGAAAAATTTATGAAATCTGAGAAACTTAAATAAAATTTCTTTCATAGTTTCAGCCATGGAACTCAAGGAAAAACACATGGTTTTCCTGTTTATCAACACTTTAAAGTTGAAATTTGTTTTTGCAAATTCAAAAACAGAAATTGCAGTTTCGATTGGAAATCAATAATAGCAGCACGAAGAACAATAACAACGGCGTTGGGGTGGTTCGTGACGATGGGATACTTGTTGATGTTGTTTGTTCACGTGCTGCTGTTGTTGTTAGTTAGAATTAATTCCAACCATTGATAATTGTAATCGCCACGTGTCATTCATCAAGAGAAAAACTGGAAGAAATGGAGCATAAGAAAATGGAGTGGATCTGGACTCTGTTTGAGTTTGTTTGAGGTGTATATTTAATTTGGCTCAAAGCAAGTGCAATGAGTTCTATGGAGCTGGAACACAAAAAATTTGCGACCACAAAAATCTCTAAGAAGAATCCCACCATTTTTAAGAATTCTACCACAAGACACAAGTTGAGTGACCATTAGCTTTATTATTAAAAAAGATCCCCATTGAATTTTTAAGTTAAGGAGATTTTCGTTTCACATGCAATATAAAAAATAATAAAAAGTGATCTAACCTGACCAGAAGGTGTGACAAGTAGCAGTTGAACTCGAGCAAGCTCCTTGTTGAAGCGGAAGGGTGTTGTGTACATGTTTACACCCTAACGCTCAAGTCAGTTTTGTGCATAATAAAGGTTTTCAAAAGGTAGAATTGCATACCTGACTCCTTCAGAATAAGGAGTTTATATAGCTCTAGCGCTGGGTCAAGGCCCCTGATGGACAATAACTGCCCATCAAGTGGCTGTCGAAAACGGCTGTTTAAGCCATGATGAACAGTAAATACTCATTAATCCGAAGATGTACGTTATGCTCCTTTCTTGCGTGATTGTCGCACTGTAGCCTTCGGTGAGGTGATGATAATGGTGAGCGATGGGCTTAATGCCCAGTCCAGAACAAAAAGTCATTAGATTTAATCTAATAATAAGAGATTTAGATAGTACTATATTAAAGACTTTGAGTTCGAATAATGAAAAATAAAAAACATAATCAAATAATACAACATTATTATTTAATCCCTTTTACGAGAACATTTTGTTATATATATGAACAGCAAGCTCCCGTATTTTATTTTTGCATATTAGATAAAATTTATTTATGCAACATCATTTAGTGGATTGCTCTAAAATAACAAAAACCATACGTTGATGATCAACAGGGAATAACGGCGGTGTCATGGTCAAGTTAAGTTTTTTATTTTGACAATTGGTCAAATGAAGTTATTGCACCTACCATTTTTTAATAGATTTCATTTTTTAATAATCCATTTTTAATAGATGTTTTATCTATTTTTCACTTAATACTATTTTTCTCTACTATTAACCTCCTCATTTTCTGCATTTTCTTTCACACTCAATTTTTATGTTGGAAGAGAGATGTTTGTCCGATAGAATCCAACTCCCGTGAACATTAAAACAAAATGCCATAAAACAATTTCCTTGAAATATTCCATATTTTTGTGGAGGCTATTTGAAAAGAGAAATGCTATGTGGAAATTAAAAATCTAATGTCTAAATATTTTTTATTTTTGGGTATTTTAAAAATGTGTGTAAAGTATACTATCAAATTTTCTTTATAATTTTAAAACTCTTTATAATTAATTTTATCTACAAGCAAACACACCGGATTGGATTACCTCAACATATACATTGGTTGGAAGCGACCTTAAGAGAAATGAATCAAACTCAATTGTTATAGAGTGCATGAAAGCCCAATCAATTTTTTAGGATGTGGCGGTCTTTTTCGGGATAATAATGGTACTTGCTTGAATAGTTATGCCTATAAAATTGGTTCTTGTGACGAGCTCTATGCTACATCGTGAGGCATGCATATCAGGATGGATTTAGCTCAGAGATAGAGTATTGTTCATCTTCGAGTTGCAAGTGACTCAAAGGGTTTAGTCGACATGGTAATAGGTAATTGCAACACTACCGAAAACAATTCTACTTTGACGCAGGATATTCGTGACCTTAAGAACATTAGCCTGCAAGTTCAAATCAATCATACATGGCGTGCATGGCCGTTCTTGACATTTTATGGGCCTTAGGCCAAATATATTTAAAAAAAAACTTATTTCATTTAACATAATATGCATTAATAAATAATGCATATTGAGATGCGGTTTCTTCGAGCATTTTAAGATGCAAAATAATTTATAATCACATCAACATCAATATCCTCCAAGATATCTTTCTCAAGTGACAAATTTGCCAAGTCATTCAATCTCTCTTGTGACATTGAGGATCTCAAAGTATGTTTTACTCAATTTCAATTTTTAAAAACTTCTTTTTGTTGATGCTACAGTCACAAGCATCGTTAGTAAAACTCTATAAGCAATTGATACATTTTTTATAACAATATGTATCTTTGACAAATTGAAAACTATCAATGGTAGACATTATTTTAGTTGGCAAAGTAAATTGAAACACTCTTAATTAAGAGAAAATATTATCTACATCAACATATGATGAATTTTCATGAGAAAAAAGTTGAGTGAAATTTAACACAACATTCTTTCAACTCATTATCATCCAATGATTTTAACATTTGTGAATCATATAAAAATACGGTATAAATATTTAACACAGTATACAGAATTTTTTTTCGATAATACAACATAAATATTTTTTTAGATCATAAAAATTTCATTTTTTTTATACCAATAGCTAGGTATAACAAAAATATATAGACTCCAAAAAATGATGGGTCTAAGGTCGTCGCACCCACTGCCCTCAGGACCGGCCCTCATAAGTGTGCATAGTGAATTGACGTGAAGTAAATAGATCGACCAGATAACTTGCTAATTTTAATTTTAATTTTAATTTGAAGTCTTTTGATTTGCATGTAATGGAGACTCTAAAGAGCTCCAAAATCTCCTTTTTTTTTTAATGACATTTATGGCGTTTTTTTGTCTCGAAATGATTGCTTAGAATTTAGTAAGTAATGAGAAATGTTAACATATGTCCTTAAGACACATGTTTAAAAGACAAATATAGAAATATTTTATGGGAATTTGTGCATTCAACTTTTAAATCATTAAATATTTAGTATCATTAAATACAAATTTTCTATATTTAAGTACCTATGTGCGCTTAAGACATGTTAACATGACCCTTTAGTAATTTTTATCTTTTTTGGGCTTTGCCCCTTATTTTACCAAAAAAGAAACTTGGAAAGTTTAAATGAGATTTTAAAATGGATCGGAGTATCTAGTACAATGCACATGATCACATTTGTAGTACAAAATCAATTAGCAAAGCATAATATGTAACTAGATAGATTAGCCTAATTAGTTCTTTAGGCCAATCAAATTTCCTTGAGGTATTTTATCTTTCACTTCTGAAACTCACAGAGGTTACAAATTGAAACATATTAAACCAGTGTTTTGTTTTTCTTCTAGATGTCTCAACAAATATTGAATACAAACAATCATCATTTTATATTCTAAACATTAACATAACAAGCTTAGAACCTATAGCCACCATCTAATACATTTGCATGACATAATGACTATGAAGCAGAAACCCGACATGACACTTACACAGTTACATTGACACGTCGGTAGTAATTTGAGAAAAGGAAACAGTTCAATGTAACCAATTGTGTCAGTATCGTATTGGTGTCGAACACTGACATGTGAGGACACAGAACACACATTCAATACGAAGTTTACGTGCTAATGAAAACTTAATTAGGCTTGAAGAATTTCAATTTGAGTCCATCATTGACCATACTCCAAATACCTCCAATAGAAAAGGCCAAGCTAAAAGCAACTCCCAACCAACCAAGACCCCAATTGAAATACCAACTGAAGCTATATTTTGTTGGTTGTTTAATAAGAACCCACATGAAACAAGGATATGCGAAAGTGACCGGAAGAGTGAGTCCTCCTAACAAACCAGCAAGACTTGAGAGGAAAGGAAGTGCCACTCCTATGAAAAAGGACACAAATCCAAAGAAAACTCGAAAACCTGACCGAACCCATATCGAGCAAGGACGGTTCGTTCTACTTGTGTAGCCGGCTTCAAAACTGTCAAAAGCAGGCATTGAGTATATCTGGAAACTGCTCAAACAGCTGAACACTACAAGAAGGAATGCTAGGGCAAGAATTCCTCTTGAAATATCATGACTATGAAATGCATATAGAGCTGTCAGAATCCCTCCATTAGGCATCTGTTACAAAATGGTAATACAAAAATTAAGAATATTGCGTAGCAATTACTAACTACAATTTGAGCTTATCTAATAGCATAAGCACTTCTGAGACTGTTTGTATGAACTTATAAATATAGCTTATGCTATGTACCTAAGTTGTTTTCAGCTTATTCTTATACGTTTTTATAAGCTCTCTATGATTGCTTATGAAAACAACTTATAACAGATAAACAGTTTGACTTTATTTTACTTGGTTTCCATAGGCCCAAAAGCCTCCAATGGCCATAGGGAATAGGCACATTGCAATGAAGAAATAAGCAACCTTGGCTCCTTTCCACATTGGCACACGAGCCGGGTGCTTAAACGTCGAAGGCATTGTAGCCTGAACAAAAAACGTTAATGTCAAGTACTTAAAGAGAAATATATTATAAATTTGAATGCAAAACTATACCAGTTTATAGCCAATTCATTGGTACCTGAATTTCTAATACCACATTGTGACCTCGGAAAGAAAATGCTACAACTCCAAGTGCATTCAAAGCGAGAAATAATGAAGATGAAGGTGCAGTCAGTGATAAAGGCTCATAAGAGATAGAGGGTGGCCTTTCTTGGCTCACAGAAAGAACCCAAACCATGGTTGAGTAAGTAATGGCTGTAACAGCCCCTATTAGTGACAGTCCTGCAATTGAATTGAGGTTTGGAAGCTGAGAAAGGACAATGGATAGAGATGTGAAAACAAGGTACCATTCCACTGTGGTTAAAGGATTTGAGGTACATGTTGGACCACAAACTATTTGGAAGAAAAGTTTCATGGTTTCCCCTCCAACAAGAATCAAAGCTGTTGCAGTTCCTGCCGATAAATAAACTGTTGGGAAAAGTGCAAGCCATACTCCTAATCTCTCCCCTGCAATACAAGGTACACTAGACGTTATTAACTAAACATTACTACATAGCAAATATAGCATGTAAGGTTTTAAATTAACATTAGGGTTGGGTTTATGCCGCGTATCATTATATTGCAGCAAACTGCGAGAAAATGCAGTTGTGAATGCAATGTTGTTGTAAAGGGCTCAAAATCCTTTATACTGCAGCCGCAATTTAAAACCAAACAGATCCTTGATAAATCATTCAATGCTAGTTTTAGGACAGTTCTAAATGTGTCTGAATTTCATATGAATTTGAGTAACCAACATGTTCTTTGAGTAATATAGGAATCAATTTTATATGATATATGTCTAAAAGCATTTTAACATTGTTAATTAAGTAAATATGACAATGTGATTATAAACTAGCTAGAGAAAATATTTGATGGCATGCAAACAAACTTACCAAATGCGGCTTGAGCTAGCTCCACATATCTGTTGTATCTTTTACCTGGAACTGCTTCATGGAGCTGAACCAAAATCCATAAGGTGTATAATTGCCAACAGTATGCCACGGTTAACGATATAATTCCCCAACTCCTGCAAAATAGTTGAATAAAACATTGCTTAGTAGGATGATGACATTGAAATGTTTTTCATACACCATCACTCCATACTAACTTTTCTAATCAGCTCAATTGGACAAATTCCGCAATCTATAAATAGAAGCACATGCCTTGTTTGGATAAACAACTTAATTAAACGTGTATAGCATAAACATCATATAAGTGGTTATATATAAACTATTTCAATAACAAAAGATAAAATAAAAAATGTTTTCATAAGCTATCTATGGACATGTCATAAGTGGTTTCCATAAACTCTTTCAAACAGTAACAATTACTTATCACATTAATAAGCTTAAATAAGTCGATTCAAACAGGCACATAGTAAAAAAGAAGTTGCATAAAAGGTGCTACCAGAACAGTACTAGGAATCATGAGCAAAAGATATTAGTAGTGACCACTAAGCAATTTGATGGCAAACACAAGGGCCCTTCTATCAATAACAAAAAGAGAGAATATAGACAGAATTTCAAAAAGTTGCTTAAAGCAAGAAACTAAATTAGCTTTTTGAAACTTAAAAGATAAAGGGACAAATTAACAAGCCTTCTCCTCCATCTCTTTCCATTGAGGCAGGCTTGTTGAAGGCTTGTCCCACATTTCAAAATCCCTTCCTTTTATGTCAAGTAAAGGACATCACATGGTGATAGTGAACATTTTTTTTTCCCTAGAAAATGAAAGTAAAGTTTTTGCAGAATGAAAATAAAGAGACATCTCATACTTCTTGTCTTCTTGCAAGATAGTAACAAGTGATTGGACTGAGAAGATAAGCCATATAATTCTTGAATTATGCATGAAAGTGTTAACTATAAGCACCACTAATGAAAAACACAAGATATTAATCATTTTACCTCAAACTCACTTTTAACTAAATTAATTCAATCAAAATCAATTTTTGTAACCGCAGAACCAAACACGCGCCTAAAACAAATAAATTATTGTAGAATGCTATAGAAATAGAAAATGTAACAAAATTTACCAGCCAAGATAAGCAAAAGCAACAGGCAAAACAAGAGCTTGAAAACCAACACCAGCATTGAGATTATGAAAAGTAGAGTAATGAGCATTTCCATTACGAGACTCGGTAATAGGAAGCCATGCATCTTGAGGATTAAGTTTAGTAAGATGACCAACTTCTTCCAAATAACCCTTCATATTTATAAGCACTTTTTTCATTGGTGTCCCTATTGGACTCAAAAACCTTGGTGATATAAAAGATGTTGGTGTCCATGCATTTGATGATTTAGCTTCCTTTGATCCTTGTCTTGGTGATCTTTGTCCTGATGGTGTCAGAATCTCTGGTGTTGACACTCTTGGTGTTGCTGGTATTGATATCAGTTCTGTTTCTGGTCTTTCCTCCATCACAAAAATCACCTGACCCAAAAAAAAAAAAACATTTTTATATACTCATTTAGTCAAGCTAAAGTCCGGTTTGAATAAACAACTTAATTAACAGCTTATAACATAAGAACTTATCATATAAGTGCTTGCATATAAGTTATTTCTATAACAAAATATACATTGAAACTATTTTCATAAACGGTCGTCCTAAAGAGAATACGAACATGTCATAAGTTGTTTTCATATGTTGTTCCAAACAATGTCAGAAGTGTTTATACAAGTAGATAAGCTTAAATAAATGATTAAAATTTAAAACTAGAACTTAATCAAAGTCATTAACAATTTGTAGCTAATAGCAATGAAAGTGAGATACATAAACAAAACCAAGTTGAAAATGAAAGCAAATAGTATACCTTAAAATATAGCAAGCAAAATAATGAGGAGTTGAAATGAGATTAGAACATAGTAGAAGTTGAAACTTGTAAGTGGTAGTGTTATATTCACAGCTAAGGGAACACTATTATAAGATGTTGTGACATTGGAACTAGATATTGATGCTGTTTCCAATTGTTTGGTCTCCAAGTGTGGGTATATAAAATGATTTGTGGGTACGAGAAACCATGATGAAATGTATGACTTTGTTTACTTTCTTTAAGGAGAAAAAGAAAAGGTAAATATTTTAAAAAAAAAAAAAAAAAAAGAGTCTTTGTTTTTGTTGTGTGTCTCTGTCTCTGTCAGTTCATTGCTTTGAGAGCATTGCAGAGTGAGTGTGCGTTGGTGGTGGGTGGGTCTCTGTGGTAACAAAAGTGGCCGAAAGGAAGGGAATGCAATGTAATGGATGAAGGAGAAATGTGACCGTTGATGAATGTTGTGGTGGGTCATATGATACAATGAACGGTTGTGATTGAGTTATTGAGGGTGGCAATGGACAATGGTGTGCCTTATTCAATCATTGAATGTGACTTGTGGTGGTACATCAAAAATAGAATGGGATGCTTAATCAATCAATGTTCAAAATTTCTTGGCTCCATTCATAATAATAATTTAGACTTTGTTGGAACTATTATTTTTGGAGTTCTTTTTTTAGAGAATAAACTTATAGTATATCATTAATAATCAAATTTTGAATATATGTAGGAATATCGGTATGAATATGGAAGCTAGTTAGAGATGGGTCACTTTTGCCAAATTGTAAACAACCTCATTTGCTTGCCTACTAATAAACTCAATATGGGAGTTTGTAAAAGAAGAGGAAGAAACATGTTTACAATATCTTATAATATCACCAAATACATATTTCTCAATCCTATTGTTGTTAAAGTTGTCCACCACGCGTTTGGAGTCAAGTTCAAACACCACGCTATTAAGCTAAAGTTCCTTCATCCATTTCAATGCACTGAGTAGGCCTAAAGCTTCACTTGTATCCACTTCAAGAATGGGTGAGTACCACTGTGTTTTTGCTAGAACAAACTGACCTTGATCGTCCCGAATGCATACACCGATACCAACTTTGTTCTGGGATCTCGAAAAGGAAGCATCTACATTGCATTTTCAGCTGCCTTCAACCGGCTTTATCCATTCACACCTTTGTGGACTATGTTGCTGATTATTTTGCCCTTCATGAACCTCTCTTGCATACCTTTTTGTAGTACTTATCGGACCTATATTTTAGATATACGGTACTTCTTCCATTATAAAATATAATGTGTCTGGACAATAATAAAAAATTAATTTTTACTTATATTTTGTAATAGAGGAGTAATAATTATCTACATTTTTGCTATTGTTTGTTTTTACACTTGGGTCCAATTAAATTACAATATATTGCACTTTTTAGATTATTTTTAAAGGAATATCTTAAATTTTGTTGGAAATTACAGAAACCCCACCACCACGTGTCCTCTTGTCTTTGTTGCTGCGCCACATGTGATTCCCATTTGACCATATACTACTAAGATTATAGCATCTTCTTGGAGTATATTTTTTAGACATGATTCACAGACATTATTGTGTTGCTCATTTTACTTCAAGCATGAATCCAATCATCATGCTGTTTTACATTTAATTACTCTAATTCAAACCGTTATATAGTATTAGCATTTTCTAGAGTAGTTGATATCAAAATCGGTGGATGTCTATTTTCTTTAAACTTTTAGTACAAATGTATAGAATGATGATGAATTTTATAATTTGGACCAATTCATGTACAATATTGGTTTCTGATGGACCAATTTTTCCACTACTATATTGGAGTACTATATATATTAATGAAAATATTTACTTAAGGTTTATTGAGTAATTTACAATTTTTTTTTACACAAAGTAATTTACACGGTTGAAGCTTATAAAACATGTGTTGTTGTAAAGGCACATTGAAGATCCGAGTAACTCTAATAGATAACTTAAATATTAAAATTAAAGCATCTACCAAAAAAAAATAATTAAAATTAAAGTAAAAATTATGTTTCAACTAGGATTATGTTTCATGTCAAAATCTTTAATAGGCTGAATTTTGATTGAGAAGCCTCATTTGCATGGAACTTGACATTAGAGGGATACTGGTGATGACTAGCATATATATTATGATCTCAGATGAGGGTTTGAAATTCATGGCCATGGTGGTTTCTTATTGTGATATGAGTGAGGCTATAAAATCTATTCATAAACAAATTTGAAAGTTATTAGCAATGTATATAATAGTTGGTTACAATTTGTTATTAGGTAGTAAGTTGGTTATAGTTAGGAATATAAAAAAAAAAAAATATAAGTAAAAAAAAAAAAAAATAAATGTCACTGATATAATATAAAATATTTATATACACACGTTGAATTGGATTTTTGCATGTATTTTCAAGCTCAGTAATGTGATAAAGTACTAACAATTTGTTGCTTTTGATTAACAAATATTTGGTGGACGAGCAACAAAAAATCAATTAAGAAGAGAAATTGAGTTTGACCCTATTCATCAATAATGATTAACAAATTGGAACTACTAATTTTCTGGTCAATGTGTGTGTGTGTTTTTTTTTTTAATGGCTTTCTGGTCAATGTGTTGATGAGTTTGTTTATGTTGCAGCTACAAATCCTTCTTCAGAGTCTCCAAACACTTGGTTCAGAATCATAGCTAATCGAATTCCACCTTGAGCGATTCGTTTCATGACATATGGCATCCTTGAGTCGAAGTAATCCTCTGCAAAAGTTACACATTATATAGCAACGATACTTCAAATTAAAGGTGTGTCTGGTGTCTGACACGTGTCTATGTCAAACACCGATGCATATGATTACATTCAATTACTTCAATCTTTTTAAACTATTATCGATGTGTCAATGTCAGTGTCATTGTTTACCTGCAAGAGTCGTTCCAGATTTAACTCCTTCATAACCCCATTTGCAAGCTATTTGTATGCTCTCTTTAGCCCAACTACATGATTAGTCCAAAAACAAACACATTCAACAAGAGAAATCTAAAAATATTGATTGATTAATTGAATTAAAATGTTCTCACTTATTCACACAACGAGAGATATCATTGCAATGTTCCCAAGAAACAACATCATCTGCCCAGATTCCCTGCATACAAGAAAAAATAAGTTGTTGATTCATTTGGAATCAATCAAAGATTCCATTGTAAAAGTGACAGAAAAATTTAAATATTGTTACATTGGTATAGTTTTTCTCAATGTCTTGAAGTAGGAGTGTCACATCTTTGTCATAGTAATCTGCTAATGCTGTGAGAATAATTTCTCTATCCCACACCTTAGACAAGAAAAACAAAAATGTTTATAATTGAGTCAGTTTCCTTGAACATAAAGAAACCTAAATTCACTTAGCGAAAATGTTTCGCTAAGCAAAATTGATTTTTATACAAGTCTACTAGTAATATTTTTTTTCGCTTACATGATGTAGATTAGATTTGTGCCTATACCAACGTAAATCTATTGTGTTTCCACCTTTGTCCGAGGTGAATCCAACATGCATCGGCTGAAAGAGAATAAATTTTTTATCAAATTAACTTTATCCCGTGTATTCATTATTATCATAAATAAATACAAAGTAAAAATATATTAAGTATTTAGATAGTACTAAATACGCCGGGTACTATTGATAAAAAAAATATATATTTTTAGGCACACCTGATGAATATCTCCTGTGAAGTGTGCCAAAAATAATAATGCCTCAGTCATATTATCTGCAATATAATAATTATCAAGTAAAATAAGTATAATTAAAAATTTCTAAATGAGAGAAAAAAAAATCAAAGACATGAAATGAGTCCCTCACATCTACGATCAGATGTTCCCTCTTTGTAATGTGAAAGTTGAGAAGTGAAATTTTTTATAGCTCCTGCAACACACAGATCCTCATGGCAGTCCCCTATTTTTGTTGACAGAAACAAATTCTTTTTTCATTAATAATAAATATTTAGAGTTTTAATAAGAGCATATGACAAAATAAATTGAATAAAGCTTACTTGAATACTGAAAACCACATTTATCATCTGGTGTGTCAATGAAATGAAGTGGACTTGTCCATCTATATTTGTACCAGTGCCTAATTTGATCAGGCCATACACATAAGGCTGATAAGTTACCATTCACATAGGGAGGTAACAAATGTTTCACTGCTTCTGAAGCCTCAGGCTTTAAAAGTGCCTATAAATCATATAGGAATTTTTATCATATAGGAATTATCATATAGTTACTATTTGAATTAGGCCTTATATTTGAATTTTTGTCATGCCTATGTTTTGTTTCAAATTTGTACCTCTCAACATCACATGGATTATCCACTCATATTTGAGACGCGTCAAACATTAAATGTAAATATTTCTCTCAGTTGGAATTCAAATCTTGTTTCACCAAGTTGTGAGAGTCTAATCTCTTCTGCTAGATCAAATCTTGTTGGTATAATTATTTTTTTTAATATATTTAAACATATACTAATTACTTTAGTTCAAATTATGTTTAACCAAAATCAAAATAAAATTGATTTTATTAGGCAACTAAACACACACTATATTTGTACTTAGCTGAGGATTAAGATTGAACTTAATTTACCTGTGCAATTAGACATGTCATCTCATGACCCTCTTTGCTCCATCCAATAACACCAGGTACTATGATGAAAGAAGAACATAAGAACAACAAAAATCCAAATGGAAGAGACACCATCAAGCCTTTAAATCTAGCCATTTTCTAATATTATTTTCCAGTCACCTTATATGTTTTAATTTTGTTTCTTTGTGAAGGTTACATTACATATATAGTTGCATTTATAAGAAGATTAGGTTCAAAGAACACGTTAAATGGTTTTCATTGAGTGCAAGATTGAAACACCTATTAGTTTGATTTAAGTATGTTCAAAGTTGACCTCAACTCAACTACCATTGAGATGGCATATTCTTGTGTGTGCAATAATGTCATGTGAAAATTTGTTGTGAATTGGGTGTTGAGTGAAAGGGAACTTATATAATTGAGTTATTAGAGGTATTTGCTTATGGTACACTATTACCTTCATCAAAATGTAATTACAAGCAACATGTTTGTGGTCTTCAGCTCATGACTCAATCATGCAATTGTAGTGGGAAAGAAAAAGCTCATAGGTAGCATTAATTTTTGCTTCTAAGATCACAATTGCTTAATTTGAGCAACGAAGATAAAGAGCATATATATGGGTTGGTATTTATCTAATTAATAATAATTATTATTATTATAATAATAATAATAATTTTCACATACTATAATTTTCTATATAGTCTTCATGACGCCGTAATTGGGTATACAAAAATTGAAATTCTAACTATTTTTTAATAGAATTCTAACCATTTATTTAAAGAATGCTGTAAAATCATCTTTACTGTATATTATTATTCATCATAAAAAAATTTCTTTAAAGAGCTTTAGCACTCCTTTATTAAAAAAAAAAGTTATTTTTGCTATTTTGATTTATTCAAAAATTCAAAATTATATATCATTTTTGCAATTTATATTTTTATCATCGCAAAAGTTAACTTTACAATTTGCTGCTGTAAAAAGTATTTTTATGGTAATTGTGCGAATCCAGAGAAAAAAAATAAAGATATATTTTAAACTTGAAAGGCATTTTTCTAAGCATACTATCGAATTAAATTCAAATTATGTAAGACATTTTTAAATAGGTATCTAACTATATGAATATTTTAAAAGGTTTTTTATTCTATTAATTTATACTATATTAGTGCTTATAAGAATATGCAATAGACTAAATTGATAGTAAATTTTTCTTCATACATGGACTAAAAAAAACTAAGCTTTAAGGTGAAGCACACTTAAAGCATCAAACAAAAGAATATTCTTCAAAGTGTTAGGAGAGGATTCATAAATTTTTATCTTGATATCGTTCGCTGAACTCAGCTTAGCAAGAAAATCAACATTGAAGTTTCCTTGCCTGAGAGTAGGCATGACAAAATAACTCATACACGTGGGTACCTGCCCGCTCCACCCCGATTTTGACGGGGGAAAATCCGAGTTGACTGGGTTTGGGTTCATGTTTGAGTTTTCCCCGATTTTAAAAGTTGGGGTTAGGGCGGGTAATGGGGATATTGATACCCGCCCCGCTCATATCGAATTACATTTTATCATTTATAAATTAGAAACTCTTAAACAAATTCTCGATTGCATTCATATTTTATCTTTTTTAGATTATTACATCCATATTTTTAAGTTGAGTATTAATTAATTTATTTTCTCTATTTATTTTCTATGTATAAATATTGTTGAAACAAAATAATTTTCGACTTTTAACTATTTTTTTAATAAAAAAATAACAAAGTGCAACTCAAGTTCATATGGAGGTAGAGCGAAATGGAAATACCCGAATCCCGTTGGGTTTGAGTTTGAGGTTTTAGTTTTCATCCCCGTTAAGAATTGGGATGGGGATACCCAAACTTTATGAGTTTGGGTTTGGGGATGACAAAATCCATCTCCGACCTGCGCCCATTGCCATGCCTACCTGAGAGAATGAGATAGAGTAACATCCCAATTCAACTTCAACATATCTTGATAGTAAATTAGTAATTGAATAAAATCAGAAACCAAATTGATAGTAAATTGTTAAAATATAAAAATTTAAATTATAACAAGGATTAAATATAAATACCAATTTGATGGTGTAATATACATTAAGCCAAGAATTGTGACCAATTTGGTAACAACAATTGTAGGGCTAAAACAGAAATCATTGGGGGTATAGAATTAACAATTTTCTTACACTAATTGGTCATTCAAAGCCCAGTACAGTTTAAGCCCAACAAAAAATCCAAAACCCTAACCGAACAAAATAAATAGAAGCGAGAAATCGAAAGAGAAACCCTAGCCAAACACTAGCAGCAGCTGCAATCAATCGAAAATGAAGTACAATCCACGAGTCTCCAGCAGCCGCCGCAAGAGCCGCAAGGCTCATTTCACGGCACCGTCAAGCGTCCGCCGTGTTCTAATGAGCGCACCTCTTTCCGCCGATCTCCGATCCAAATACAACGTCCGTTCAATGCCAGTCCGCAAAGACGATGAAATTCAGGTCGTTCGTGGACTCTACAAAGGTCGTGAAGGAAAGGTTACTCAAGTTTACCGTCGCAAATTTGTGATTCACATCGAACGTATCACAAGAGAGAAGGTTAATGGATCTACTGTTAATGTTGGTGTTAATGCTTCCAAAGTTGTTATCACTAAGCTCAGACTTGATAAGGATAGGAAATCGCTTCTTGATCGGAAGGCTAAGGGTCGTGCTGCTGCTGATAAGGAGAAGGGAACTAAGTTTGCTACTGAGGATATTATGCAGAATGTTGATTAGTTTGTCTTTCATCTTTAATCTTGTGTTTCGTTTTTTGAATTTTGAAATTCGAAAACTTATATATTAAACTTTGATAAGTTGTTTTAATTTTGCTTAATTTTGTCTTGTTTTAATCTTAATCAAACTTATTGATATATCTATTAGCTTTTTGAATGAATTTTCTGTGAGCTTGCATTATATTATGTTTGTGGTGTTAATTCATATTTTTGTGGTAAAGATTATTTAGAGTATGCTGGCTTATCGATTTGTGCGTTCAGTACTTTGTATGATGTGGTTATCAATTTAGTCGGCTTATGTTAAGTTTCAGTTGAGTAGTATATGAGTGGTTTTGTTTGAATTTGAATGTATGAATGTTTTCGGGATATTCATTTGTCGATATGGTGTATAGTGTGATTAAATTCTTATTCAAATGTTAGAGCTATAGACGATACGATATAGATTTTTGTGCAGCATAAGTCTAACATGTCTACATATATTTTGAATGTGGGAGATCAAATTTTTTGTACGCAAGAGTTTATGCAAAATAGTTTTATGTAAATGTGGGTTGTCTAGTTGTATGATTCTGGTGTGTAACATACAAATATTTTTTTTGTTAATCATGTTTTTTTCCTGTCCAGTGCTATGGATGATGAGATTATTGATTTTACAGTTATCCCTGGCTGATATAGCAGATGCTGAAAATAGTAAATCTGACATTCACTGTTTGACTCCAATTCTGTTGCACTTGTGTAACTTGATTGCTTTGTTTGATGAACGGTGTTGCATTTTTTTCTTCAACTATAAATAAATATATGGAGTGGGTAGTAGCTAGTGAATATAGGTTTGTAAAATATTTTTCACCAGTGAAAAATCCATCTGTGGTGTTAGTTCAAATACATTCTTATTCACATGCTAGAACTATATGTTTAAACGTGGTATGATCATACAAGGTTTTTACGCTAGAACTATATGTTTAAACGTGGTATGATCATACAAGGTTTTTACGCTAGAACTATATGTTTAACATGTCAAATATTATACTGCATGGTTGTCAAAGTGGGGATTTTTGAACACTAATCAATAGGTGTTTTAAGTTATCTTTTAACTTCTCCTTTTGTTTCTTCATTGTATGGTTTTGATGTTGCAACATGCATATGATTTATTTCTATTATTGATGAGATAAACAATTTTACAGTTATCCCTGGCTGATATAGCAGATGCTGAAAATATGTTAATCTGACATGCACTTGCAATCTCAACTTTTTAAAACTTGTTTTGCATTCTTTTGTTTGATTTTAGTTGGTTCATTTCTTATTTGAAATGTTTACATGTTATGTATGAACGAATGAATGTCGAGCGCTGAAAGCAAATTGTTTGAAATATAAATGTATGTTTGCATCTTAAGCTTTCTGTAAATTAAACTCCATGGTAGTGTCTCATTTAGCATTTAATAAAATGAAACATTTCTACCTTTTATTGTTGACATTTCTGATGGCTGTTTTCTAATTTTACTGTTGGTCTAACATCAATCTATAATCTTTATATATCTTGTTGTGATTACTTTAGCTTTTAAACTGAATTATTCACTTTAGACTTAGAGATAACATTTTAAACTGTGTTTATTTTAGTTATATTTCCCTCTTCTTTTCAAAGGTTTAACATTTTGTAAAAATTGACAGTTCGTGATTCTTCTTTTCGTAATTAACTTGATGTCAATTTTGTGTCCAGATTCACTCAAATAAGAATGCACTAAACTTTTTTATTGTAAACAATGAAAAAATATTAATCTGTCTCCTCATGAACTCATATCCTGTTCATCTTGGATACATTGATATCCCTTCCATCATTCTCGAATTATCCGGAACATGAATTCTCTCTGCATTTTCCATTTACTGTTTTTCTATCTCACGTAACGCTGCAGAAAGAGAAAATTATAACTTAAATCCACATTTTGTCCCTTACGTATTACTCTCATATCCTTTCAAATTCAGAGTTAACACACTTATTTTATGTAGTACACAACATGACTTATGCATCTTATCCCCAAGTTAGGAACATTAATCTTCTAATTCTTCTTCCACAACGAAATTAAACAACAGTTCAATATTTCTCAAATATATAACAATGGATTGTGCTACCTATTATCCTAGTTGTTCATGTAAATCATCTTGTTTGTCATGTATTTCTACATCTCTGATAAAAATCTATAACACTGTTCCTTTCAGAAATTTTAAATTACAATAACTAGTCGATTGCCTCTGTGATGCACGGGTTTGGCGGAATGACATATGCATGTCAATCATGGTTGTTGTCAATCATGGTCGTTGCTTTTCATTAGGAGTATAATATAAGGTAATTATCAAATGAACTCAATCTCTATTAAATTTCTAGGTTATCATGGCATATTTCAAGTTATAGTTTTAATAAAAAGAGGTTGTGGATTGCATTTAAAATTTAAATGTCAGCGGAAATAAGACCATTACAATACAAAATCTTAACACGAAGATTAAGAAGATCAAATTCAAACACTTACTCATAATTCCAAAGCTAACAAATCCTGACATCATTAAGTACTATAGTCTTTACAAACTAACAAAATATACAATTCCATTCTTCATCAAAGTTTCTTAAGGAATGCGTCGAATAATCTCCACAAATAAAACATCAGGTGGATAACATAGTTGAAATTGTAATTTGTCTCCCTTCCCACGATTGTTAGCTCTCACACCAATCTTTACTCATATACATTTCCTCCTTGCCTTCCTTTCTTTCGTACTTGATGAGATCGCACTTGGTTCCGTCTCCATCGTATTCATGTCATGTTTTGATTACGATGCTCTTTCTATTCTTAAGAACGCGTTTGAAGCGATTATCAAAAACTTCATATGTTAGTATGACTTTGGTGGGTTCTTGAAAACCAAGGCAATTGGAGACAAATCAGTTGTTAGCCATGTAACTATTATTGCATCAAGGAAGAGAGCAACCCAAATTGGTTCATTATCTTGACGCAACAATTATTGGTTCATTAACTTAAAAAAAAAAATCAAGGTCTAACCCAAATAACGAATATACCATGCCTCCTTTAACCGAGCAACAATAACACGAGTAATGAATATTGTAAAACACAAGAACGCTAAGTAAGAAAGAAAAAAAAGATGAAAAACCTGAGGGGGTAAACCGTGACATATGAGGAACGAGATTGAAATAGAGTCTTGAATAGAGTATTGCAGAAAACACTAACATGAGAGAAAATATCTCAGCAAAATTGATAATCAAAAAAAGATTAAGAACTATATCTTGTTGACTTAAAAAAAGTGTAACTAAAGAATCTGCAACAAAATTCATGAAGCTTCCAAATTTGTTATACTTCTAGTAACCCAAAAGAATGAACCTGAGAAATCAAATACACATGCAACCATGAATTTGGAGGAATTATAATCTGAAGTTAAGATTGAGAGAGATAGAAAACAAAATATGATGAATTTAAAATTTGGGATAAGGGCAGAGTGAGAGGCAACATAAGAGAGAAAGAGAGAGATTTTTACTTACATTTTGCTCTGACAAAATCTTCTTCCTTCAATCTTAACGATAGAGGAGGGATTCTATGTTGATTTGTGTTCAGAGTTGTTAAATAAGTGATTTTATGGCGATTTTGGGGTGATTTGGATTTTTTTGGTGTTATTAAGGGTTTCTGTACGGTGGATTTGGGGTTAGGCCGACAGTTGGGGCGGTGTCGCCACCAGTGGTATCCGGGCAACACAGTGGTTGTTCACCGAAAACTGAAAAAAGGGATGAACATATGAATATTTGTGATGAATTTTTGAAGAGAGAACCAATTGAGAGATGAGAGTGAAGAGAGAGCGTGAGGCAAGAGAGAGAAAGTTTGGTGAACAAGACACATGTCGAATGCCGATTGATCCACATGAGCAATTACATCACGCTTGCATCATACATGACATAAGGTGTTAGGGTTTTGGGGTTGGAACTTGGAACGGTGAAAAACATGTTCAACTTTTAATATAATAGAAGATAGATAGATCGCATCCCCTTTTAACAAAACAACAATAATTTTTTAATGGCAAAATTCATACATTTAATTACCAATTTTGTTAAGTAGCTAATGATTTTCACTTAGATCATTTCATTGTTGTTTCTTTACATCGGCGGTTAATTATAACCGTTGAAACATAAAGATTATTTGATAGACGATAGTATATAGTTAGATTGTGTAGTTCTTCTGAGATTGGCTGCATCATAAGGCTAAAACAACTTGGTCAGAGTGACTTAACTGAAGCACCAATGCTGAAGTAATTAAGTCTAAACCACTTGTGCATGTTGAAGATGTGCAGATGCAACATGTTGAACAAGATGTCCTAGACATCTTGTCACTGGGTTCAGAGCATGCATAGGCAGCATGTTGAACAAGATGTCACAAGACATGTGGGTAGGACATCTTGACCCAGTTCAGCTTAAAAGATAATGCTTATCCATTAAGCACGCGTGTTTGTTTTAATTTGGATAAAACGCGAATCTTTTAGTAACAAGCTGAGATTATGATTAATGATAAAGTTTGTTATTAATCCTATGTGTTAGATACGATTGGATTCGTATTTAATTAGTGGATAGAGATTAATTCTTTATCTTTGTGGAGTTTGTTTTGAAACAAGTTTGTTTTAAAACTAACTCTTATTTGAGTGCATCTGAAAGACTGAAGATTATCTGAAGAATTGCACGCATATATAAAGGACTCAACATAGAGCTTAAAACTCAACCCACAATAGCTGAAGATTGTGAGTACAAAGCTTTGTGCCCACTGTGCAAAGCATTAGTAGCTCCTAGTATTGTTCTTGATACTTGGTAGCTTTGGGTAGTTGAATGTTGCCATTCAACTTTGTCTTTTAAACTGTTAAGTTTAAAGTTGTTTCGTCACTTGGGATTAGTGATTAGAGGGAGTTGGGTAGGTTCTCATATTCAGGGGGAGTTAGCCCTTGAGTAGAAGATTACTAGGATTAAGAAAATGCGTACATGCCAAAAGGTGTTTGGTAGTGTTGTAAGGCTAAGTATTGACTCGGATTAGTAGTGTTCACTTCCTGGATTTGTATCCTCCAGAGTAGGACTTGTTATAAGTGCCGAACTGGGTTAACAAATTACTGGTGTTGTTTATTGCTTTCTTTTATCTTCAGTACTGCAATAACGTGTGATCCTCATATCAGTTGTCGAACCAGTTGTATAGGACATCTGGACTATTGACACATTGTCCTAGACATTGTGTAAGACATCTGTCCTGCCAGAGAACAGAATTTCAATTGGCATCAGAGCAGACACCCTAACCTGCTGGGTGAGCTCCAGGGAGATATATTTTGTTCAAGATGGACAAGAGAGGATCAATCAACATACCACCAGTCTTGGATGTATCAAATTATGATTATTGGAAAGCAAGAATGGTTGCCTTTCTCAAATCCATGGATCAAAAAGCATGGAGGGCAATTATCACTGGGTGGAATCATCCAATAATCACAGCAGAAGATGGCTCCACAAGTCTAAAAGGAATGGCAGATTGGAGTCCAGAAGAAGAAACTAAGGCAAGTGACAACTCTAAAGCACTCAATGCTATATTCAATGGTGTTGATGAAAACATGTTCAAGTTGATCAACACATGTACTGAAGCCAAGCAAGCTTGGGAAATTCTTCAAACTGCACATGAAGGAACCTCCAAAGTTAGAATGTCAAAGCTGCAACTTCTCACCACAAAATTTGAGAACTTGAGAATGAAGGATGAAGAAACTATATCTGAGTTCAACACTAGAATACGAGATATAGCTAATTCAACCTTTGCTCTAGGTGAGAAGATACCTGAAGAAAAGTTAGCCAGAAAAATCCTTAGATCACTGCCTAAGAGATTTAATATGAAGGTGACTGCAATCGAAGAATCTCAAGACTTGAGCACAATGAAGGTGGATGAACTTATTGGCTGATTACAAACCTTTGAGATGTCTCTGGATGACAAACCAGAGAAGAAGATGAAGAACTTGACTTTTAAATCTGAAAAAGGCCAAGATGATGATGATGACCTATCACATGCTTTAGCTTACATTACAAAGGACTTCAACATAGCCATAAGTAAGCTGCAAGCCAAGTACAGGACAAATGTCCCAGACAAGAGGTCCAACATCAAGTCACAGGGCAAGACCAAGGAGGAAAATACTTCTGAGCAAAACAAAGAAGTGAGATGTTTTGAATGTGAAGGATTTGGACACATCAGACCAGAATGTCCAAACTTTCTCAGGAAACAGAAAAAGGGAATGACAGCTACCTTATCTGATTCTGAGGAAGAAAAAGAAGAAGAACCAACAAATAAAGCCTTCACTGGAACATTTTATACCAGCAGCAGCACGAGCAATGAAGATCTCCTTCAAGAAGAATTGGATGAGAAATACAACAATCTCACCATTAAATGGGAACAATCTTGTGAACTTATAAGAAAACAAGATGAGGAGATGGAGAAACTAGCTCAAGAGAAGGAAGCACTAGAGGTTTCAACAACTAGCTTGAGAAAACAAGTTACACTACTTGCTCAAGAAAAGGAGGCACTAGAAGCATCAACAGCTGCTTTGAAAGAACAAGTTACCTTGTCAAACACAAAACTCACTGAGATGACAAAATCTGTGAGAATGTTAAACAAGGGAACTGACATGCTTGAAGAAGTTCTTGAACTTGGTAGAAGCCCAAGTGACAAGAAGGGATTATGGTATGACAACTACAGCAAGGCTCCTGAGAAGAAAATCTCATCTAAGAATAGACCTCAAGACCAAATGTCAAACCACAAGTCACAACATCCTCCTCAGCACAAGCATAAGAAGACAGGATCCAAACCTCAACAACCTGCTAAACAAAAGAAACAAGTGACAAAGACTCATCATCTGACTCAACACAAGCAGAAAAGGTTTGAACAAAGGCCTCAGCCTCCAGCTCAACAAAGGAAGCATATGTCAGACCACATGTCCCAACATCATGCTCAACATGTGTCCCCCCAATACAAAGAATACAAGGGATCACTAAAAAGATGTAAACATTGTGGAAAAACTGGGCATCTAATTTCAGAATGCTTCTACCTACATGGCTATCCTCAGAAGCCTAAATCACAAAGTCAGAACAAAAAGAAGATCCCACCTCCAAGGGTAAAACACAAGGAAGTTCTGACTAAAGTATGCAAGCCAGCACCACCTTAAAAGGCTCATACTCCTCTAAGAATATCTCCACACAAAAATTAGTATTTTGATAGTGGATGTTCTAAACACATGATTGGAGATGAGAGATACCTTAGAGAATTAAGGTCTCATTCAAAAGGAAGTGTTAATTTTGGTGATGGAGTTAAAGGTAAAGTCATAGGCATTGGAAAACTATCTGGCCAACATACTCCATGTCTAGATGATGTTCTACTAGTAGAAGGTCTCACTGCAAACTTGATTAGCATTAGTCAGCTTTGTGAACAAGGACTAAAAGTGCACTTCAACAATCATGAATGCACCATTGATAATGATCAAGAAGTTGTGATGAAAGGGATAAAGTCAAGTGATAAGTTCTATACTTGGACACCTCACAACAATGGTCCAGAAATAGCTTGCTTGTCTACCAAGGAAGAAGTTGACAACATGTCATACCAGATGTCCCAAAACCTGTACACTGGACAAGAAGCTGAAGAGATTTTGGTTGGGAGCGTTAGTGTGCCTCTGGGTATTCACACGCTCAAAAACGTGTCATAAACACTATAGAGGTAACGTGCAGAGTAAAGAAACATTAAAAATCTGCACGTAAAAAGAGGTAGCCTTAAGTTCTCCATCAATTTATAAAAGGCTACAAAGATCTCATATGTGACACTACCAAAAGTCTCAACATCTTGTCAGACATCTCTTCCAAAACTCAAAAAACTCTTTCATCTAAAAGATCTCTCTTCAACAATGTCTCAACAATCATCCAAAAACAACAGCTCTAATCAAGATGATTCCAAGACAACTACAAACGAGGCATCCTCTCAAATGTCTAGGGTTGAAGACTTATGCGTTGATCAAGAAGGGGTTATCACTAACGATGTACCACTCAGCATGATCCCTCCAACAAAAAGCGAAATCAAGAAGAAGAAGACCAAGGGTTCAAAGAAGAAGAGAAACCCTAAAAAGACGAAAACTCATGCAACAGGGAATGACACAACTCAGGAACAACATTCTAAAATTCCTGAAAGCCAGCCTTCGGAGAATCAAGAACCACAAAAGAATTCAGAAGAACCAAATGTCAAACCATCTGATGAAGCATCAACTGATGAACATCAGGGCAATGTTGCTGAGCAGAACTCTCCATCAGCTAAAGAAGATTCTCCTGCAGAAACTATCAACATTCCATCAGAACCTCATGAAGAAGAAGCTTATCCTAACCTTGATCAACCCATACTCTCAGAAGAGGTTCCTGCACATGATGTCGAACCAAATGCTGCGACATCTAGTCTCGCTCCAACCTCTGAACAAGAAGAGGTGCAAGATCATGAAGAGGAAGATGAAGATGAGGTCCCCCTGGCTAAGATTCTTCAAGGAATGAAGAAAGATAGTCAGCCTCAACAAATACTTGAAGAAGAAAGTTCTGATGAAAGTGATGGAATACGTATTAGCATACCAGTCAAAGGAAAGGCTAAAACGTATATGTCCAAGCAAGTGGAGACTCCTGTCACTGAGAAGAAAGGGAAGAGGAAAGCAGAGAAGAAAGCCACTGGAGAAAAGACTTCAAAGAAGAAGAAACAGGTCGTTGCTGTAAGCGACTCTGAGTCTGATGTCGAGCCCGATGTCCTAGACATCACGACATCTGGAAGAAAAAGGATTGGAGGAAGAAGAATTCCTGCAAACATTCCTCCAGCTCCAATGGACATAGTCTCTTTCCACTCTGAGGAAAGGCAACAAAAATGGAGGTACGTCTATCAACGGAGAACTGCTCAAGAAAGAGAGCTTCATCAAGATGCTCTAGAGTGCGCAGAAATCATGGAGCTTTTGGAGAAAGCTGAGTTAATGAAAACTGTCAAGGACTTGGGAGATTGCTATGAAATGCTTGTGAAGGAGTTCATAGTGAACATCACAAGTGCCTGTAGTGAAGGAAATGAGGAGTTTAGGACAGTTCAAGTAAGAAGATGAGATGTGAAGTTCTCCCCCACCACCATCAATGAGTACCTTGGGAGAACCACTTCAACTGAGACTGATGAAGCTGACTTAGTCAATGAGGTGACTAAGGAGATTACAGGAGGCCAAGTGGAAGAATGGCCTAAAAAGGTTCTACTATCAACAGGGACTCTAAGTGTCAAGTATGCTATCCTAAATAGGATTGGAGCTGCAAACTGGGCACCTACCAATCATGGCTCTGGGATCACTCCAATGCTGGCAAAGATGATCTATCTAATTGGGACCAAGAAGAAGATCAACTTTGGTGATCACGTATTCAACCAAACAATGAAGCATGCTGAGACATATGCAGTGAAGCTGCCTATTGCCTTTCCAAGTCTGATAACTGGAATGATTCTCGGACAATTTCCAACTATCTTGCACCCTAATGAAGTTCCAACCAAGAAGCCCCAAATCCTGAGCTTTGATTACAAGCTCTTTGCTGGTACACATGTCCCAGACATTGTGTTCCCAAAGATGAAGGAGGTTGCTGAAGCATCAAGCTCTATGCCTAGAGCAAACAAAGATGATGTCCTGGCTGAACTAAGGCAAATTTCAAAGACTCTAGAAGAGACCATTAGGGTCAGCACGACAAGGAAGACCCATGTGGACAATCTAATCAAGTCCATCATGGAGAAGGGTGAAGGTGAAGAAGAAATTGGAGCTGCTCATGCTGAGGATGAGCAAGAAGAAGAAGAAGTGTGAAGAACAGCAACTGGGTAACTTAGGAAAATAAGTACTTTTGTATTTTTCCTTTTTGTTCTGTTCAACTTCTGTAATATTGTGGCCTACCAAATGTCCTAGACATTGGAGGCTTTGACATCCGGCACTATGTATGCAATTTTGTAAGCTGTTTCACTCTTATTAATCAATGCAATTTTTCCTTTAAAAACCTTTGACAAATTATGGTAAAAAGGGGAGAAATAATTGATAATAGAACAGCTCTTTGGCAAGTAGAATTCACTTTCTTGCTTTAACGGATGATAAAATAGCAAGCTTAAAAAATTTAAAAACTAAAAAGCTATGCTAAAACAAGTGTGTCCAGAGCAAAATTTAAATGCTCAATATGAACCTCTAAGAAGTCTAGTAAGTCTTGATCACTCTGATTAAGTACTTTCTGCTGCAACTCAAGACTTTGGTTCACTAAGTCACTAGGTATCTCATCCCTGGACTTAGAAAATTCATTGTAATGAATCATATGAAGACAAGACTAAGACTGTCTCATACTAGAAAAGGTTCATAACAAATTCAAGATTGAAGAAGTCCTGAATATTGAAGACACACAAAGATTCTGAAGATCAAAAACATTGAAGACATGAAGATTCAGAATTGAAGATTGCATCAACAGAGATCAATTTGAAGATTGAAGAATTTGAAGACTGAAGACTGAAGAGTGCACATTCAACAAAGTGGTTTGTGGTTGTTTTAGCCATAATTTGCCAAAGGGGGAGATTGTAGTTTTTCTGATATTGGCTACATCATAAGGCTAAAACAACTTGGTCAGAGTGACTTAACTGAAGCACCAATGCTGAAGTAATTAAGTCTAAACCACTTGTGCATGTTGAAGATGTGCAGATGCAACATGTTGAACAAGATGTCCTAGACATCTTGTCACTGGGTTCAGAGCATGCATAGGCAGCATGTTGAACAAGATGTCACAAGACATGTGGGTAGGACATCTTGACCCAGTTCAGCTTAAAAGATAATGCTTATCCATTAAGCACGCGTGTTTGTTTTAATTTGGATAAAACGCGAATCTTTTAGTAACAAGCTGAGATTAGGATTAATGATAAAGTTTGTTATTAATCCTATGTGTTAGATACGATTGGATTCGTATTTAATTAGTGGATATAGATTAATTCTTTATCTTTGTGAAATTTGTTTTGAAACAAGTTTGTTTTAAAACTAACTCTTATTTGAGTGCATCTGAAAGACTGAAGATTATCTGAAGAATTGCACGCCTATATAAAGGACTCAACATAGAGCTTAAAACTCAACCCACAATAACTGAAGATTGTGAGTCCAAAGCTTTGTACCCACTGTGCAAAACATTAGTAGCTCCTAATATTGTTTTTGATACTTAGTAGCTTTGGGTAGTTGAATGTTGCCATTCAACTTTGTCTTTTAAACTGTTAAGTTTAAAGTTGTTTCGTCACTTGGGATTAGTGATTAGAGGGAGTTGGGTAGGTTCTTATATTCAGGGGGAGTTAGCCCTTGAGTAGAAAATTACTAGGATTAAGAAAAGGCGTACATGCCAAAAAGTGTTTGGTAGTGTTGTAAGACTATGTATTGATTCGGATTAATAGTGTTCACTTACTGAAGTTTTATTTTTCGAGAATCAGAGAATTAATAAAAAAAAATATTATTAAACTCAATAAATAAATGCTTATTAAAAAAATTCATTAAATCGACAAAAAAAAATTGGCGGTTAAGATGAAATGTTGTCGATCTATTTTAATTTAATTAAGATTTTAAGTTTGATTTCGGCTTATGGTAAAACTTTTTGAGAGAATTTGTCGTCCATTTATAATTTACAAGATGTTCGAAAGATTAGTTTCTACATTTATAGTATGCAGACAATAATTTACAAAAGAAAAGGATAAAAAAAATAAAAAATAAGAAAGAAACGTGTAAACTATTAGGAGGTGATTGTTGTTTTGTTGAGAGAGCAAGTTCGAAAGAGAACAACAGAGAAGAGAAGTGAACAAACACAAAGAAGCAAGCAATGAAGGCTATTGTAATAACAACACCAGGTGGACCTGAAGTTCTACAACTCCAAGAGGTTGATGACCCTCAATTCAAAGATGATGAAGTTCTCATCCGAGTCCATGCTACTGCCCTTAACAGAGCTGATACCCTTCAGAGGAAAGGTGCTTACCCTCCCCCTCCAGGTGCTAGCACTTATCCAGGTCTTGAATGTTCTGGAATCATTCAATCTCTTGGTAAAAACGTTTCCAAGTGGAAAATTGGTGATCAGGTATATAGCTATTCCATAATTTAAGTCAAAATCATTATTTTTCCAATTGGGTTTTTCTTTATATTGAAAATTCAATTGTGGGTCTATGAAAAGTTTTAATCTTGATTATTAATCATTATGAAAATTACAATCTTTATCATGAGAATTTTAAAGTCATGTTTGGATAAGTAAGCTAAAAACAGGCTATTTTTGTAGAACTTATGAAAATAAGCTAAAAACAACTTATAAACATATCATGAAGCTTATAGACTAATAGACATGTCATAAGTTGTTTTTATAAGCTATTCTAAACAGTGTCCCAAGTGGTTATGTTAGTAGATAAACAACTTTGTGTGAGTGTGTTGTACTTGTTTTGTGATTATGAATGGATATTATGTGGTGTGGCTTTATAGGTATGTGCTCTTCTATCTGGAGGCGGATATGCTGAGAAAGTAGCTGTTCCGGAGGGACAAGTTCTTCCGGTTCCACCCGGGATTTCTTTAAAGGATGCAACTAGTTTTCCTGAGGTTGCAAGTACTGTGTGGTCAACTATTTTTATGATGAGCCGGTTATCTAAGGGGGAAATCTTGCTGGTAAGTCACATATTCGGTATTTGCCACCGATTCTTGCCTTGCTTATGATCTGACTGTATAAATATCTTCTGGGATATTTTTTATTTGGTATTAAGTGTAGCCTAATAGTTGATGTGTTAACTTTATTAATTCTCAGATTCATGGAGGTTCAAGTGGAATCGGTACATTTGCAATTCAGATAGCTAAGTACATAGGAGCAAAAGTATTTGTTACTGCAGGTTCAGTACTTCTTTTCATGTTATTGAACTTTTTGTCAGTTTCCGTATGTTTAGACGTTGACATTTGCTATCTAGTATCTACCTCATTGACCAATGAAACTGACTCTATCTCAAGTAGTTTTCGGTTTTCACCCATTGAAATTACAAGCATTGTTTGCAGAAATTTTAGTCTAGAATGATATTGCTTAGCAGGTAGTGAGGAGAAGCTAGCTTTTTGCAAGAGTCTTGGAGCCGATGTTGGCATCAATTACAAAACTGAGGACTTTGTTGCAAGGGTAAAGGAAGAAACCGGTGGTCAAGGTATTATCTCTAGGAAGCATGATGTAAATTCCAAGGATTCCTCAACATTATGTGATCTATATCGTACCACTCGATATCTTTGTTTTTAACTCGCTGCTTATATATGCTTTGTAATATTATCATTGATGTGGCGGCAGGTGTCGATGTTATTCTTGATTGTATGGGTGCATCCTACTATAAAAGAAATCTTGATAGCTTAAATTTTGATGGAAGGCTCTTTATTATCGGCTTTCAAGGGGGTGTTTCTACAGAGGTAGATCTACGTCCTTTACTTGCCAAGCGTCTCACTGTACAAGGTATTACAAATTTCATATGTCTATACCCTTTTCTCATAGGCACTGCACTTCAAGTTTAGTTTTCTGCATGTAAATGTTTTCCTGTAGAAATAAAAACACGGTTTGACATCTTATATTTTAGAAGATGAAGGAAAAAAAGTAAATAGCTAGTCACTTGCATTAGCAACTTAAACAATACAACATAGTTTATGAAATTTCACTTAAGTTTGTAAGGGGCAAAGAATGAAACAACTTAGAATAGTCCACTGCCTTCTTACAAATTTTGTTTTGCATATTCACGATTGTATGTTGTTGTAAGTACTCTATAATTTCAGAAAATGTTTCTGTGAAAAGGTGCTCCTTTTATAGGAGTACATAAGTACACAACAAACATAAAATCAAATAGCGAGGCTAATAGCGATTAAATATTTCGACGTATATCTTTGTCCATTTTTGCATTGGAGCTTCTTCTGGTGCTTTATACACTTTTTATCAGTGGTAGCACCATGATAAAAAGCCCCTCTCATTATGATTCGTGCAATGTATTATGATGACAATATAGGGCAGCTTGAGTACCCATTTTGTCCACCCCGGCAGACATTTCGCAAGTTGCCTTTCATGCATAGAATAGACGCGTCCGACAAATATTAGTAATGTTAGTAGTGGGGTGACTTAAACCTACATCACTTTATCTCTGCAACTTCTATGTTCATCCTCAAACTAACAAATCATCATATTTCTTCTGTAGAGACATCGTTTTTTGGCATCTACTTTTGAGTTTCTTCTTGAAAATAAGTTTTATATGAGGATACATTAGAGAACTGGCTTTTCCACAGTTGAAATGGATTTTTTTAAGTGGTTGTGGCATTTACATATCATTTTTTAATATTCTATGGTGGATTATGTTCAGGGGCTGGCTTGCGTAGTAGAAGTCCTGAAAATAAAGCATTGATCATTAGTGAAGTGGAGAAGAATGTATGGCCTGCAATTGCAGAAGGAAAGGTTAAGCCTGTGGTCTTCAAATCTTTCCCTCTTGCTGAAGCTGCGGAGGCTCACCGGCTTATGGAAAGCAGTCAGCATATTGGAAAGATATTGCTCTTGCCATGAAAACTGTGGAAAATATTTGATCGATGTACACAACACAGCATACTTTTGGATAATTTGAGTTTGTACCTTTGTGTGTTCTTGCATCAGTCTTAAATAAAGTTGTGGTTTACAATACAATTTACAGCTAAATGTGTTATAGGGAAATAGGGATCATGTTTTTATGTCTTTCTTCTGTTTTGGTTTTTCTCAAGAGTTTTATCGATCTTTCAGTACTTAAACTTGAATATGCCATGGTAGCAAATTGAGTAGGAGGCAAAAATGTCATTTTCGTAGTTGTTTGGGAACAATTGAAAAAAAATAAAGGAACACAAAAAACCAAAATGATTATGACAGTTGCTTCTACATGAACCAAATTGCAACAAAATCTATGCATCAAAAATGTGTAGCATGTGTGTTGGTTCAAACTCTAAGAAGCAGCTTTTAGCTAGCTTTGTGGCTGGTGCATGATTCTACAACAAAAGGAAAATCAAAACATAGTGACAGATAACCTAAAAAGGAAGTTAATTACGGTCATCTTCATCACTTACTCGAAATGAGATTTGTGGTCGCTGCGATCCAAAAATTACACAAGTAAATTTCCATTTAAGCATGGAGAGACAAGATGAAGTCATGGAAGGAGCCAAGGAGGTACTGACAGACAACAGTAGAGGTATAACTTTGAGGAAAGTGGAAATGAGCACAAAGCTATATCAAATGTGGCTTCAAAGAGGGATGAAATCAAAGATAACAGTAGCAGTATAGCCATGCTATAAACTAGTATTTAACACCCCTGCAAAGAAGGAGGAAACTATATCTGTCAACAAAATTGTTTATTAATTTTATTTTTGCAAAAAACTGTATTGAAGAACTTGTAGACAAAATTATTTTTAAAGAACCGTATGGAATATGCATTCACATATTCCACTTGCAGTTTTTTTTATCATAATGTTTTTTTGTAAAGCATGCAGTTTTTTTTAGGTTCTTGATCTACCTCAAGTGATTTGCCTCCCTTCGATTTCATCTACTCTCCTCCAAATTAAGCCAAATTTCTACAATCTTTTTTATTATATAGGTGTTACCACAACTTTTTGACGATGTCATAATTTTTATATTTTAATTTTAAAAAACCAAAGTTGCATTTTTATATTTTAATTAATTCTGCATTAAAAAGTAAACATGACATTTCAAAACCAGTTTTCTTACTAAAATGAGATTAATTGTGAAAGGGGTTAACTAGTACTTGCACCATTTCACAATGCCACTAGAAAGTGATTAGTGTCTTTTATTGAGAGAGTCATCATTCACATCAGTGTGAGAGAAAAGAGAAGGAAAAGTGGTTAGTGTCTTACCAAAGCAACACTACAACAGTCCAAACTTCAAATTCAAAGAACAAAAATAGTATGAAGGCCATTGTAATAACCACACCAGGTGGACCTGAAGTTCTACAGCTTCAAGAAGTTGAAGATCCTCAACTCAAAGATGATGAAGTCCTTATCCATGTCCATGCTACTTCCCTTAACAGAGCTGATACTGTTCAGAGGGAAGGTTCCTACCCTGTTCCTAAAGGTGCTAGTCCTTATCCAGGTCTTGAATGTTCTGGAATTATTGAATCGGTTGGCAAAAACGTTTCCAAATGGAAAATTGGTGATCAGGTATATTGCTGTTCCATAATTTTAAGTCAAAATCTATTATTTTTTCAAGTGGGTTTTTCTTTATATTGAAAATTGAATTGTGGGTCTATGAAAAGTTTTAATCTTGATTATTAATCATAAGGAAAATTACAATCTTTATTATGAGAATAAGACTTGTTTGGATAAACAACTTAATTAAACACTTACGGTATAAGTGCTTATGTATAAGCTGTTTTTATATATTTAAAAAAGTCAAACCATTTTTTATAGAAGTTATATATTGTTTTCATAAGTTATCTTGGAGAGTTAATAGAAATAAGCTAAAATTAGCTTATAGACATGTCATAAGCTCTGCTAAAGTGACTCACTAGTGCTTATATATAAGCTCAAATAAGTCAATCCAAATCGGCCTTATGTGAGTTTGTTGTGGTGTGATTATGATTATGAATGGATATTATGAGGTGTGGCTTCACAGGTATGTGCTCTTCTAGCTGGAGGTGGATATGCTGAGAAAGTAGCTGTTCCTGAGGGACAAGTGCTTCCGGTGCCAACCGGGATTTCTCTGACGGATGCAGCTAGTTTTCCCGAGGTTGCATGTACTGTGTGGTCAACTATTTTCATGACGAGCCGGCTATCTAAGGGGGAAACCTTGTTGGTAAGTCGTATGATTGTAAACAACTCATTACTTTTCAGGAAAAAATATAATAATCTGCTCTTTCCAAGCATGCTTATTGAGTATTTTGCCATTGATTCTTGGCATGCTTTTGACCGTCCCGGGCTATTGTAGTATAATTTCTTGGTAATATAAGTCTGGCCTAATAGTTGATGTGTTAACTTTATTAATTCTCAGATTCACGGAGGTACAAGTGGAATCGGTACATTTGCAATTCAGATAGCTAAGTACATAGGAGCAAAAGTATTTGTTACTGCAGGTTCAGTATTGCTTTCATGTTATTGAACTTTTAAGTCAATTTCTGTATGATTAGACATGAAACTGATGATATTTCAAGTTTCTCGTATATTGAAATTCTAAGCGATGTTTGCAGAAATTTTATTCTAGATATTGCTTCGCAGGTAGCGAGGAGAAACTAGTTTTTTGCAAGGATATTGGAGCTGATGTTGGCATCAATTACAAAACAGACGACTTTGTTGCAAGGGTAAAGGAAGAAACTGGTGGACAAGGTATTACCTCTAGGAAGGATGATGAATATTCCTAGCAAACCTCAACATTATATGATCCATTTAGTACTATATGAAATCTTTGTTTTTTAATTGTTTTCTCAGAGATGTATTAGCTAATATTATCTTCGATGCGGTGGCAGGTGTTGATGTTATTCTTGATTGTATGGGAGCATCATATTTTCAAAAAAATCTTGATAGCTTAAATTTTGATGGAAGACTTTTCATCATCGGCTTTCAAGGGGGTCTTTCTACAGAGGCAGATCTACGTCCTTTAGTTGGCAAGCGTCTCACTATACAAAGTAAAAACATGGTTTGACGACTTATATGTTTGATAATCCTCTTCAAGTATAGTTTTCTGAATGTAAATGTTTGCCTGTACAAGTAAAAACATGGTTTGATGACTTATATTTTAGAAGATGAAGAAATAAAAATAAACCATATGGTGAATTATCTGCAGGTGCTAGCTTGCGCATGAGAAGTCCTGAAAATAAAGCTACGATCGTTGCTGCAGTTGAGAAGAATGTTTGGCCTGCAATTGCAGAAGGAAAGGTTAAGCCCTTGATCTATAAATCTTTCCCTCTTTCTGAAGCTGGAGAGGCTCACCGGCTTATTGAAAGCAGCCAGCATATCGGAAAGATATTGCTTGTGCCATGAAAACCGTGGTAAATAATCGATGTACACAACACAAAATACTCTTGGATAGTTTGAGTTTCGACTTTTCTGTGTTCTACCTTAAATAAAGTTGTGGTTTAAAATTACAGCTAAATGTGTGATTGTATAACAAAATATATGCTACAAATGTTTAGCATGGTGATGCATGGTTTATGGAACTGGAACATAAGTAAAACAAAAACATAGTGACAGATAAAGCTAAAAAGGAAGCTAATTAGTAATTACATTACAATCATCCTCAGCACTTAGTCACTTACTACTAGTTGTTCTTACTCCTAATTAGATTTTTAGTTGCTTAAAGATCACACAAGTCAAATATCAATTTAAACTTTGAGAGATAAGCTGAAATGTTATATCTTGATCACAAAATAAAACTAATTGGAAAAAAAATTATACGGTTATCCAATCACATTTTATAACATTACTTTTATAGTCAAAAAGAAAACATTACTTTTCTTTTTTTGACTAGTCATAAGTCATAACATTAATTTTTAAATTCTTATATTACTTTTAATAAATATTGTATTAAACTCACTATAAAACAATTTTTGTTTAATTCTAAGATTTGGTCTATAGTCGTAAAGACACATGTCTTAAATTCGAAAGGTCTCAAGTTTAAATTTTGGTAGTGATTTTTGAAAAAGATAAATATTCATATTTTTTAAGCCTTGAAAAATCTTTTATGCTTTGAATTGAACCCTTATCCTCTTTTTGTTTGGGGCTTGCTTAGCTCTTTTTATTCACAAAATAAAAATATTTTTTCTCTCCAATTTTATCATTTTGGAATTTTTGAGAACTAAATTATGATAACTCCACTAAGTAATTAATTTAATTAATTAGACTCAAGCGCGGTTAATGAGCACCAAATAACAAAATGCTTAGAAATATCATAATCCATCTCCAGTGAAATAATTTTTTTGCCAAATTTTATTTATAATCCGATCAAACTCTAAATTATCTAGTCCCCTTGTTTTAAAAACATGAGGAATTACACATAAAAACAAAACTCAGATAATACAAAGGAGCCCTAGATCAAATCTTTGGTCTTCGAATAAAGACTCAAGTTTTTACCATTTAAACTAATTAATTTTTTTATCAACAAGTAATAATATTTTTTTATATAGTAAAATAATCTAGTAACTAGAACTTCACCTTTAAAATAAATAAATAAATTGTCTGAAGATGAAATTTCAACCTATACTTATACTATGTTTCTATCAACTGTAAACCACCGATCGAGTTTATGACTTTGAAATCCGATAGGTCAATAACTTTGTGAATATCTTAAAAAGTCAAAAAACTATTTAAAAGTGGTCTACAAAAAATTAATTTGGTGATTTGTTTTAAACTTTTAATTATTATTTCTTTGATAAATTAAACTTTTAATTATTATTTATTATTATTATTATTATTTTTTTGTCAAAATAGCCTACATTATTATCAGATAGCCTATATTATTATCGAACCCCAATTCATACAATTTACGGACATATGTCCTATCAATTGAGCTGGTACTAATTATTCTACCAAAAGAAAAGAACAAAAACCGATCGATATGTTAATATTTGATTGGTACACACACGTGAAACGAGTCTGCTTACATTATTATTAGAGCTATACAGACATTATTGACCATTTCACTCGTTTGCTTCACCTCACCGGCGATTACATTAAGGTTAGTTTGATTTCAATCATCAATTTTTCCGAACTCTAACAATCCTTATTTCTCACAAACTATCTTCTTGTCTTTTTTTTTTTTACTAACAAAATTAGAGTGACCCAATAAGCTCAAACGAATTAATCATCATTGAACTTTGTCTTTCAGGTTCAAAGATTCAAACTTGACTTGTTGTGATGGATCTATCAAAACTCAGTCCTGCACAGCTTACTGTGTATGGATCTGCATTTTGTGTAATGCTTTCTATGCATTTCACTTTGCAATTACTTTCTCAGCATCTTTTCTATTGGAAGAATCCAAAAGAACAAAGAGCTATTATCATTATCATTCTCATGGCTCCTATTTATGCTATTGTTTCCTTTGTTGGTCTTTTGGATATTAGAGGAAGTAAAGAGTTTTTCACTCTTTTGGAATCTGTTAAAGAATGTTATGAAGCTCTTGTTATTGCTAAGTTTTTGGCCTTGATGTATAGTTATTTGAATATATCTATTAGTAAAAATATTGTGCCTGATGAAATTAAAGGAAGGGAAATTCATCACTCTTTTCCAATGACACTTTTTCAGGTATGTCATACTTTTCGGGGTGAATTAATCTTCATTCAATTTTTCATTTGACGGATGTGTTATTTTGTTATACTTAAATTTAATTTTGATGTTCAATTAGTACATGAGTGAATCAACAATTTAGGCTGTGTTTGGAGAAAGGACTTAATGAAGTGCTAATAGCATAAACACTTATGTATCAGCTATTTAAAGATATAAAATAAAGTCAAATTATTTTGATATAAACTATGAGTTGTTTTCATAAGCTATCATAAAGAGTTTATATAAATAAGCTGAAAACAGGTTAGGGACATGTCATAAGTTCGACCAAATAGTTTCATAAGTGTTTATGATAGTAGATAAACTCAAATGGATCAATCCAAATAGGCCCCGAGTTCTTAAAATCATAGGCTTCACAATTTGGTCTCTATAATAATTATCGAAATCTCAAAATAATCGTTGAAATTGAATCATCAAATTAGTCCTTTTTGGGGTTGGTCAATTAAAACCATTAAATTGACTTGGATGAACTAATGTTAACAAGGATTTTCAATTTTATGGATCATATTGGAATTTCGTTGATTTTAGGGATCAAATAGTGTGATGCCTATAATTTCAAGGACTAAATTGATTATTTACTCGTTAGTTGTTAATATATAAATGCTATTGAGGTTATGGTATATTCACACTCGTGTTAATTGACTTTTGCAGCCTCATTCTGTTCGGCTGAACCACCATACTCTGAAGCTTTTAAAATATTGGACATGGCAGTTTGTTTTCACCCGCCCAGTGTGTTCAGTTTTGATTATTACATTACAGCTACTTGGGCTGTATCCAAATTGGTTGAGCTGGATTTTCACCATCATTCTCAATATTTCCGTGTCCTTGGCGTTGTATTCTCTGGTGATCTTTTACCATGTGTTTGCTAAAGAACTGGCTCCACACAAACCTCTTGCAAAATTCCTGTGCATCAAAGGAATTGTTTTCTTCTGCTTTTGGCAGGTAAACTTATTATCGCTTATATAGTCATAGGACAGGTTGAATCCAGTGACTACATAGAGAAAAGTTAGAGCAAGAAATCTACACATACCACTTTTCGTTAGAAGATAGGAACTAAAATTTGAACAACAAAATTTGCTGAGTTACATTTTCGGTCACCTTGGTGTTTTCTTTACATGCTTAATGAAACTGACATGAGATCGAATTTGAGAGAAATAATAGGTTTAGAATGAATCTGCAAATGTGTCAAATATTTTTCTGATTGTCTCAGTTTGAAAATTCAGGTTTATAGAGTACAGAAAGTTGGTTGGATAGCCTAACTAACTCGCAACTACACTGCTAACAGATTCTGCAACTAAGTAGTACTAAGTTACTAATAACTATAGAATTTACTCGCACAAACAGTAAAACAAAACAGGATTAATACAAATACATAAATTACTAATAATATATACTCTTAACACATAAAGTTAATCCAACTTATTAGACAGTCAAGTGATTCTCAACTTCGTTTTGTTTCTTTAACTTGTGTTTAAATACTCAATCAGATTAAAGTTTATGATTCTGGCGCATAATCTGCATGGCAAAAGAATCTCTTTTTCTTTCTAGATTAATGTTGATACATAATCTTGAGACTGCTGAGGTCGTCTGCTAGTTATGTCAAGCAAAAACTGTTAACTGTTTTGAGTTTTATTTGTGATTTTCTTAGAAATAAAGTGTCTTATGTAAGAAATGTTAAACCCTAGATTCTGGCATCACACATAACTTACATTCTATTAGGATTTTTCCTGATATGGCAGGGTCTTCACATTTCCAGATATAGCAATTAGTTGTTCCTAATTGGGTTCATAACTTTGTGCTTCAAATTGCTTGATTCATTCATTTGTGTCTTATCGATAATGAAATTTGTTTGGTCCTATACAGGGATTGGTGCTGGACGGTTTAGTAGCAGTTGGTGTGATTCAATCGCGTCATTTGAAGTTAGACGTGGAGCGCATTGAGGAAGCAATGCAGAACATTTTGGTTTGTATAGAAATGGTGGTATTTTCTGTTCTTCAACAGTATGCTTATCATGCTTCACCATATAGTGGAGAAGTTGAAAAAATGCTTAAACAAAATAAGAAAACTGAATGATATGGTCAAAGATAAAAGCTATAGACATGTATTTAAGAGTTATTTACATTGGCATTAGAAACATGAAAACATTTTATGCTATGTGGATGTGATCTTTTGATAAAGAATATTATTTGTATAATTGTATTGTAGTATGCTGTCATAATAAACTCATCTTCTTCTTGGTGATTAGTGTTTTGCAGCTCTACTAAATAAAATTGACTTTTATTTAATCACTTCATATATATTTTCCGAGTATAACAAAGAGACGCGATTAGGGATCTATAATGACTTGGCTATTGATTTGGAATTTTTAATCCGTTACATGTTTGGAAGATACAAGTCCGGTCGCTTCAATACACCAACGATTCAATGTCGTCGTTTGAGTCTTTCTTTAATTTCTAATGGTAACTCGTTCGTCATCACCTCCTTTTCATGGTAAAAAATGTAGAATTAGAACTGGTCATTTTTTGAAACTCGGTAGATTTTGATAATCCTTTTTGATAGTCCTTCATATCTATTTGTGCCAAAATTAACAGGTGATGCCTATCTAGTCTGACATTTTTCTTAGGATGATAGTTATTGCTGATTTTGTGTTTATGGTTTGAATCAAGTGAATTAAGTGTTAGCAATGCTTTTTACACAAGCTTCAGTTAATAATGTATTTGGAATTTTTGTGTTTCATATGCATGGATCTGGTCTTCAAATTATAAATTCTGCATATTAGTATCAGCAAAGGTGATTTTTGCAATCATAAATAATTTGTACTAATCTAAAGTATATAGTGCACTATGTAACAAACTGATCCTGCAGTTTGTAAGGAATTAAAAAACTAACTACTTAACTAACCAACTAACTAACTACCTAACTAACCAACTAACTACCTAATAACAAATTCTAACCAACTACTCTTATATATAATCCAATATCCTTCACATTTATTTGTGAATGAAAGTTTGAAAAGAGTTAGAAATTTCATAGCCTCATCACTCAGATCATAGTAAGAAACAAACCACCATGGCCATGAATTCCAAACCCTCATTTGAGTCCATATTACTTTTGGTTTTATTTCTTACCTCTATGATCTTCTTGGCATTCATCACCTTCTCCACCTCTAATGTCAAGATCCACACAACTCATGAAGCTTCCCTCACAAAGATCAACCTTGCAAGCCACGACACCTTATATTATCAACAATTTGAAGCCAACATCACATCAAAAGATCCCATCAAGAACGTTGAAGATCAGTGTTATAGGAGGATCACTACAATTGCATGGTGCAAACAGAGTGACTTTCCTATGGTGAGTTTGGTATCTTCTCGTCCAAGCTACAACAATACCACTAGAAATATAGTGTTTGAATGGATGAATGTGACCAAATTCAAATCTAAAAATCTCAAACCTAAAAGACTTGTTCTTGATGATTATGAAGCAACTGGCCTTTATTGGGATCTATAATCACTTGGATTTTGGTTTGGATCTTTTAATCATTTATGAGTTTGGATGGTTCAAGATTTGTCGCTTCAATTCACCGATGGTGTAATGTCGTCGTTTTATAGTCTTTCTTTGATTTCTAATGGTAACTCCACCACCTTATTGCTTTCTTTGAATTCGGTACATTTTGATGATCCTTTGTAGCCATTAACACTATGGATTTATTTAGTTTTTGTTTCTTGATATACAAGTTGTTTGGTTCTCAGATCATAGAGTTGTATCAAATCATATTGACACTAATACATAAAGTGCATATGTTAGAAATGTTTAGTTTGAAATTATGATTTTGAGATGAACCAATATGAATTTTTTTGAAATTATTTTGTAGCCTATTATTGATTAGTTTATGGATCGTTTATATTTAGGTATGAATTAATATAACCATGTCATAAAAATGTTTAATTGCATAGAATTGTATAAATTGCTATAATATAGGTGTATTTTGCTGTTTGCATACGTTAGGATTGTTTAGTTTGGAATATTCAGAGAGAAACAATATGAAAATTTGAAACTATTTTGTAGGCATGATTAATATCACTGTGCATGGCAAAATAATATTGTGGAAATCAATAGTATTGTGTTTTTTGACCCAAAAAAATAAAATCAATTAAGTGTGTTTTGTTACATCCTGTCATTTTATTTTTCTCAAATTTTATTTGTTCAAATAAATTTTTTATATTTTGCACCATATTTTTAATAAAGAGAATCATGATTTATTTCTGTCAAAAAAAAAAAAAAAACAAAACAGAATCATGATTTATCAATCAAAAATGAGTACAGTGAAACGAGCTATATTTTTTCAATTTGGCGAACTCATATTTGATTTGAATCGTAGTTGAAAAAGTTATTTAAATTTAGTGTCCAATACACTTTAAATATAATCACTCTTATATAAAGAATTTATGAAAATAAAAATCACCATTTAGTAAATTATCTCTTTACACATATGACTTCAATTTTAAATATAAGCAAAAAAATATGAAAATATTTTTAAGAGTGATAAAAAAAGATAAATATGATTTTTAAGAGTGATAAATTCTTGTCTCAATCCCTAAAGAGGAATCCATCATCCTGCTAACCATATTTTTAATGCAAAAGACTTGAACTAATTTTTTATATAAAATTTAAGGTGAGGTGATAATGTGTCCTATGACAAAGTAATAAATTTTTTTGACAAAAAGATTAATTAGACTATATTTGGGAAGACCTGAACCCGAAATCAAATTTTATTGCGGATTGCTTATAATTAGCTCTATATCAACAATTGTGGCAACCTCACTAATGTTTTTCCATAAACTTATAGCGTTTTTTAATAAGAATAGAATTCGGATTTATCCGGGAGATAAATATGTACGACCTTTTTAAAAAAGGCGTCTCGGTTGATTAGAGGAGTGTGGATTTATCCGCGGGGAATATTGTCCGCTTTGGGGTTAAACCGTTACGATTTTGTCCTTTGTAAGGAAGGCACCTCAATTGATTGAAGGAGTGTAGCGTGTTGTATATAAACAATCATTAGCCTCGAGTTCCAAGCGATGTGGGACTTATAGATTTTTGTTCAAGGAGTCTACCGAGAATAATGAACATTGAAGTTCCAAAGCCGAAGATGTTGATCTTGTCTTTTACAATAGTTGAGCGTTCTATGCGATCTCAAAGAGTTGTTGTGAGCTTTTGCAATTGTTAGTTACTAGATAATTGTTATGTATGCACAGCGAAGGGAGTGAAACACGCAGTAGATCCAAAACTGCACACAAATAGATCAATTTGAGAGGCTATAGTAATGTTCATACCAATGCCATTGCCGCAAACATAATCTCTCTTATCACTTTTACAAATTGATTTTTCACTTGTTTAATAATTGTAAGTTCTGGAAGAGTTCATCATGCTTGAATGTTTTCAAATCAGAAAGTTTCTCTTCAAATTCTCAATGTATCAAATAATACATACATCAGACACTGATTTTTATTCTTTTTTGTTTCTTCAAAAGTCTTCACACATGTTTTCTTGGCATGGAAGGTAATGATTTTGGGGTGCAAAATAGTTTAAGCATTGTAAGGAATCAAAATGGCTTTTTATTGAGATGGAGAGGAACAATGTCTCAACCAATTTTGACCAAGTTATCATTCAAAGATTGATATGGTAGCCAATTCAATCCTAAACATAATCCCCTAGTGGAAAATACCTTATTTCATAGGTTTGCAACTTATGAAGAAATGGATGTTTTAGAAGATGTTTTTCACAATATGAAGACTAGAGATGTAAATTATGTAGGCATCAAAAAACTACAAATGTACACATCAACAAAGGTGATTTTATGCTTCATATCCAATTTGTTATGTATGCACTATATGCTTCAAACCTAAAAAACTCAAACCTAAAAGACTTGTTCTTGATGATTATGAAGCAACTGGCCTTTATTGGGATCTATAATCACTTTGATTTTGGTTTGGATCTTTTAATCATTTATGAGTTTGGATGGTTCAAGATTCGTCGCTTCAAGCCACCGATAGTGTAATGTCGTCGTTTGAGTCTTTCTTTGACTCCTAGCTAATGGTAACTCCACCACCTTATTTTCATAATACAAAAAAATGTAGAACTATTGCTTTCTTTGAAATCGGTACACTTTGATGATCCTTTGTAGCCATTAACACTACGGATTTGTTTAGTTTTTGTTTCTTGATATACAAGTTGTTTGGTTCTCAGATCATAGAGTTGTATCAAATCATATGTCGCTAATACATAAAGTGCATATGTTAGAAATGTTTAGTTTGAAATTATGATTTTGTGATGAACCAATATGAAAATTTGAAAGTATTTTGTAGCCTATTATTGATTAGTTTATAGATCGTTTATTTCTAGGCATGAATTAATATAACCATGCCATAAAAAACGAGAGACAAAATACTGTTCTTGTTTAATTTCATTTTAGTTTTGTGATTCAATACTGTTCTTGTTTAATAAGATGTGTTTTATTATTTTTTTAATGTCAAGTCACATTTTCATATTATATAATTTATAATATGGATTATATTTTGCATACTTCATTTGGCGGTAAATAAGAATGATTTAAAATTTAGACATGAATTGACGAGAGATACAAGAGAGAGAATAAGGAGGAGGGAGAGTGAATTGCGAAGATATCTTTTTAACACTAAAGTAAAATCCTAGACACATCATGTACTAATAAGCATTGCTGACAATTATTCTATTGATCGTTTATTCATTTGATTCAAACCATAAACACATCTGAAACAAATCAAAAACAATTACCATCCTAATTAGCAAAATGTCACATACTAGAACTAGATAGTAGATCAAAAGTGATTAAATAAATAATTTTAAGCATATTTTCAACTTGAGCATTATATGGTGATGCACCGATGCATGATAAGCAGATGTTTGCATTGCTTCCTCAATGTGCTCGACATCTAACTTCAAATGACAAGATTGAATGATAACAACTGTTACTGCCTTACTGGAGTGTCCAGCATCATTCCCTACATAAGGCCAACGAAAGTTCATTATTATCGACAAAATGACCCTAGACGATGGTATGCTATCGCATATTAACAATAACAGCATGGTCTAAGAAAATTATAATTAAGACAGATGAATGAATCAAGCAATTTGAAGCACAAAGTTATGAAGATAACTAACTGCCAAATCTGGAAATGTAACTATAACATACCAAACGTTAAAATTCAAAAATATTTAGGGTTTAACATTTGAGACATAAGATACTTCATTACTAATAAAATTCCAAATAGCTCAAAAAAGGTTACAGTTTTGGCTTGACGACTAGTACTGGTACACAGCCTCAGGACTCAGCAGTCTCAAAAGATTATTTGTCATCGTGAGTCTCAAAATAGAAAGATGCTTAGACTAGTGAGGTTGGATCCTCGGCAGCCCATATATGACTACCACAGCCCCTACAGCTTTAATCAAAGTCCTTGGATACACACATACGCGAGCGCGCACAGACACACAAATCGTTGATTTTAGTAACTAAATTGGGTGAGACATAAAATTAGACCCTGCCATAACAGCTTAAGCTAAAGACCTGTCAATCATGTTAGATGCATTGCTATATTGAACAATATATCTTTCACAGTGACCTCCTTATCACTCCAACACCCATTTGCATACATTACATTGTGCATTATACAAAAAAATAATTAAACATTGCACAAATACTTGGGCAATTATCATGCAAAGATTGATGAGCAAAAACACATATGTAAGTTGGCATTAAAAAAATAAAAATAAGTACATATGAAAACAAAAACAACTAACATTTCAGAGTTCAAACTTCAGCAAACAATACATCCTTGAAGCAAGAAGAGTTTGCTCTCACTTTTACTGAAACGAATATGAGGTGGAGCTGATATCTTTCTCAATGATGGCCTTAAAAATAGCATTGAGGCAACATCGGTGTGCACATTACTACAACCTTTCAAATTGATCTCTTTCAGTTGTGTGCAGTTTTCTAGTACATATTTTACTCCCAACTCTGTGCATTCCGAACAATTACATAGTAACAATTGCATAAGTCCACGACAACTCTTTGAGATTGCATAGAGTGTTTTATCATTAACTGTTGTGAAAGACAAGTCCAACATCTTCAGGTTAGGAACTTCAAAGTTAATGATTCTAGGTAGACTCCTTGAACTAAACGATACATTCAAATGACTTATCTTATAACATCTCCTTAAAACTTGAAGAATACCGTGTTCAGTTATGTTTTCGCAATGTTGAAAGTCAAGCAGGTGCAAATCGGGGAAAACAGAAGCAAACATTGTGATGCTTTCATCACTTAACCATGAATTGTAAGACAAATCGAGGGACTTTAATTGAGGGTGTACTCCGAAATCCATCAAATAATCATAATTCACTACAATATTACGCCCAATATTTCGCATTTTGATCTCACTAAGTGAAGGACATTTGGAAACGAGTACAAACAAGGTTGAATATGTGACCATACAATGACTAAGGTTTACAGACACCAAACCAACAAGAAATGATGACAACTCCACAACATCATGATCATCCAAAACCGTGGAGTATTGAAAATCCAAATGTTGGATAGATTGACATTTGGATAACAAACTAAAGATTCCAGCATAACTATAGCTGGTGCAATGACAGAGGCGAATCCTCCTCAAAGGAAGACCTGCAATTACAATGTTGGAGAGAAGCTGATCAGAGATGCGCCTAAACGACAAATCAATAGAAGTCAACCCCTTTAAATTCACCAATGAATCAATAGAGTCAATGATTCGTAGAGTAATGGGACTAGAAATGCATAAAGTCTTCAACATTGTTGGTTTTTGCTCACGGATAGCAGAAGCAACGCCGGCTGCGGTAATATGCCTACATCCAGTCATGATGAGCTCTTCGAGAAGCCTGCAATTCTTAAATAAGTGAAAAATACATTTGTCATTAACATAGAAATGACAAGAGAGATCAATTTTGCGGAGTTTGAAAAGTGACAAGGAAATAGCCTCAATCCCATCGAGGAAGTTAGTCTCATTTTTGTGATCAGTGAATATAACATGACCGAGGTTGAGTTCTTGTAGCAAAGGGAAACAATCGGGGATGAGGAACAAGTGATTGCTTCTGAAAGAGAGTAAGTTGGAACAAGTGAGAGGGGTTAAAGTTGTAATATTTTTGGAGAAAGCTTGCAACCCATCTGAAGGAATGGTGGATTTGTGGGAGAGATTGAGTGATGTGAGGTTCTTCAATGGTGGGATTTGGCAGAGAAGTGCATCGAGGTCACCATGGAAGTGAGTGAAATCGAGGGAAGTAAGGTTTGTGAATCTATGGAAGAGGCGAGAGAGGTAAGGGGCTGTTGGATCACGTATGGTGAGAGATGATCGGAGACGGTTGGTGATGGAGAAGAACTGCTTAGAGACGGTGGAGATAGACTTCAAGTAACAGTTATGATAGTAATCGTCGTCGGCATCGTTAAGGAATTTGAAAACATGTTCCCAGCAATCATCCGATAGATACAAATATTTTGTGGCATCTGCCGTTGTTGTATTTCTCTTCCTTCCCATCGTCATCTGCCGTTTTTTTTTTTATTGTTTTCTATCAATTAAATTTTGGGTTGGGATTTGTACCAAAAAAAAAATATTTGGGTTGGGATCACTAAAATACATATCGAAAATTTGACAATTATGGTGTCCTATTATTTTTCTTGCATGCCCTACTCTTTTATTTAAGCGTAAATGTTTCTAGGTCGGTACTGCTCAAGAAATTACACAATACCTATGCACTTTTTATATGACAAATACCTAGAAAAATGTTCATCATTAACTCACAAGGTTTTCATCAGAACATAAAATGCAAAAGGAGTAAACAATAACATTAAGAATAAGTGGCAAAAATAATGACATTAAAATTGAATGATTTACATAGTTTGTTTAAGACTTAAACAACTCACGTTATAAATTGTTTGTACGGTCTCCTTCATAAATTTTTGAGTTTAATGAATATGTTTTGTCAATGCAAATTAAAATTTTAAACTGACATGCAATAGGAATCAAATATTTTACCATGTCATACAAATGACATATATTGTATTCAATAAGATTCATCTAAACCATTATTCATACCTGCAGTTGAGGGTTATCGTCCTGTTCGAAGAACTTCAACAATTTGGGGACAACGTGTGGGATTTTCAGTACTTCATCGATCATAGCATGGGATCCTACTGACAGCTGTTTTGCACACTCAGTCATAGTTTCTAGCTGTACAATAGGGTCATCATCAGAAAATAATGATTTAGCTGATGAGCGGATGATTTCCACCTGTTAGAAAAATCACACACAACAAGCTTAGTGAAATCTTGAAACATTAGATTGTCCCATCATATATGCATTGCAAACTCATTCCTTTTACTTTATAAACTTTATAATATGGTCAAATAAATAAACAAACAATTCTTTCCAATACTACGGAACTTAACGCAATGCATATTCTTAGGGATTCGGATTTGGTGCCGTTAAAAATTACACAATTTTCACACTATATTCAGAGTCTTCTTACTTTAAATAGTTAAAATTAAAAGACATTTTACTGAGCGATTAAGTAACAAATTGAAAAATATAGTTATTTTCCACATTAAGATCGATGTACCTCGTTAAATTAATATAATATGACCTATATCTAAAGTTTATTTCAAGTAATAATAAAACCAATAATTTATTATTTATAAAATAAAATATTATGTACCACACACTTCTTATTTAATTTTAGTAGGAACAACTTCATTTAAAAGGTAAAATCAATTATATATCGTCGTTATGGAAACAACAAGAACAACCAAAATAATAATAAAATTCAATAATAATTTAATTATTTAATTATAATATTTAGCTTGTTTAAGGTTATCGAAGGAGATGAAGGAGAATAGAAATAGAAATGTAAACGAAGTTAAACAATAATAAAATTAAATATACATCACTTATATATAGCAGTTTTTTAATAAACGAAAATCTAACAAGTACCCTAATCATATGCTATTATAAACACTCAATATTTAAAAGTTAACAATTGTTTTATTCAACACGTAATCATTATTTATAGTATCCTTATCATATGTTATTATAAACACTCATTCCATAAAATTATATACCAAAGTGTTAAACTAAACAGATAGATAGTTTAGTGGCAAAGTTACTTTTTTTGCGCGATTGCAAGGTTATATATTGTTCCCTTCCAAAATGACAAACGCAAGACAAGGTTATTTAGCACATTGTTAATCCTAAAATTTGAATTCATGCATTTGCGCGTGTATTAGAATTCATTCATTTGTCTGTGTATAGTTAATTTGCTTGTTCACTAGGTAAATATGCTTGTGTGAATTTGACTGAAGTTTATTCGCTTGTAAGATTAGGGTCTAAAGATTTTATAGTTGGACAAACAGTTCTGAAAAGCCGCTTCAAGCAAAATAGAAAAAGTTAAAATGTGGTATTTAGGGAAATATATTTCAAAAGTGACACTTCGAGATTTTTCATTTTAAAGTGTAGTCTTTGTGTCAAAAATCCATGAAATGCAAGTAACTTGAAAATATATTTAAGATGTTGAAAAGAAAATAGGTGTTGAAATAATTCATAATTGGTTATTTGACTATAATACATGGTAACAATGCACCAGCTCCTACACTCCATCCCATGCTCATGGTAGTGTTAAGCCTGACATTTGTGCTTCACCTTTGCAATGGAGGGTGCATACAACAAAACTAAGGGTTTACATAGCAACTATCCTGTTTTGACTTCACAACGTGTTCAACTGTCTATAACGTTAATATCGTTAAACTTCCTTATTCCTTTTACTACCAAATTTCAACAACAGTCGAATCATCATCATCGGAATCAGTTGAATCGTCACCTGAATCATCGAGCTTAGGAACATCGGCGGTGAGATTATCATCGGCCGTCGGAGTTCCGACGGCGGTGGATTGTTGAGACATGTTATCGTAGAGATGAAGAGGAGAATAGAAACGTAAATGAACAGAAACCCTAACAAACAGAAACAAATTCTCCGACTGAAAGAAAACACAAAGAAAGAAAATGATAAGAAAGAATTGTAATTGAAACTGGAGAAAACAAAAAAGGAGAGAAAGAAATATGAAAGAGAAAAAAATAGGGAAGAATTCAAACGAGCTAGGTAGGCGGTGTGTGTAGAAATATATAAAATTAACGGGATTTTATTAATTTTTTAAACATTTAATTTTGAAATGCAATAAAAAAAACAACAATGTTTATTACTTTTTAAAATAATTGAAATCTCATATTTAGTGTTAATTTTAATTATACTACTAAATATGGTTTAATGGTTAAGTATTTTATCTCATCGTTGTTGGATACTCTATTTAAATATACATCACTTATTTATAATAGTTTTTTTAATAAACGAAAAGTTAACATGTACCTTAATCATATGCTATTATAAACACTCAATATTTAAAAGTTAATAATTGTTTTATTCAACACATAATTATTATTTATAGTATCCTTAACATATGTTATTATAACCTGACAAAAAAAAAAAACATATGATATTATAAACACTAAATTCATCTTTTGAAAAGTTTTAAATGGATTATATTATTAAAATAAAAAATAAACAAACAAACTCTACCTATAAAATTCTACATTTTTTTTATAGAATATAACTTTATATCATTTTAATTAAATCTCATAAAAATATATTTAATTGAAATGATAATGATAATGAATAGGAGAGAGAAAATGATTTTAGTTGAAATGATACATAAAGAATATCTTGAATGGTGCTACCACTTTAGATATCATACGTCATTAACAAATGATTCAAATAATGCCATATAATAATTATGTAACTCATGGAAAATTCTAACATCAAGTGGTCCATGGTGGACCATTCATGAAAAAACCCTATAACGAATACGAATTTTACAAAATTCACCGTTGGATTGAAAGTTTATATCATATAGATCATCTATAGAAAATTTTAGAAAAATTGAAAATTATTTGATATGTTATTGAGATCCATCAAAATTAACGGTTTATTAAATATTGTAAATTTTGATAAATCCCAATAAAATATCAAATGATTTTCAATTTTTTAAAAATTTTTTATGGATGCTTTATATGATATAAACTTTCAATCTATCAATAAATTTTATAAAATTTGTATTCGGTAGATCACTTGTACACGGTGGACCACCTCCACTTGTGAAGGTGGTCTACCGTAGCATTAACCTGTAACTCATACATATGTTTGCTCTAATAGTGATATTATTTTGAGTATAATATACTTCCTCCGTCCCAATTTGATTGAATCAATTTGATCAGTGTACATTTTTTACATATCTTATTTTGACCATATGTTTATATTAATTTATCAAAACAAATATTAGCATATAAGATGTTGTTGGAATCATCTCGATAAGTATTTTAAGAATGTCAATTTTTTATAATTTTTTACTATTATACAATTAAAAATATTAACTCTCAAAATTATGCATTGACATGCGTGCTGTAGTCAACTAGCTCAATCAAATTGGGACGGAGGAAGTATTACAAACAAGTGTGTCTTTCTATTTAATTTGATTTACAAAAAAATGAAATATTAAATTGATGATATGATACCTTAAATAAGATATTGTATCATCAATTTTGATTCCTTTATGTCACGTCATAAAACTCCAATGACAAAAAAAATAAGGCACAGATCACCAATCTATGAAACACTCTTTGATACTCTTATTGAAGATGTTATAATATGTACTGAATTTGTTCTCTCTCTCTCTCTCTCTCTCTCTCTCTCTCTCTCTCTCTCTCTCTCTCTCTCTCTCTCTCTCTCTTCTCTCTCTCTCTCTCTCTCTCTCTCTCTCTCTCTCTCTCTCTTCTCTCTCTCTCTCTCTCTCTCTCTCCTCTCTCTCTCTCTCTCTCTCTCTCTCTCTCTCTCTCTCTCTCTCTCTCTCTCTCTCTCTCTCTCTCTCTCTCTCTCTCTCTCTCTCTCTCGTGATACTTAATATGCATCGAAGATGGTTTGATACCTCTAAAATTAATTTAAGATTTAAATACAATTTTAGTCCTATTATTTTAAATTTTTTGTATTTTTGTTCTCTTTATTTTTAAATTTGCAATTTTAATCTCCATATTTTTTAATTTATTTTATTTCCAAATGACTACGATTCTGGCAAGTGGACTAGTTTGTCGTCGAGCAATAATTCACACTTTAGGTGTCTAGAATAAGTTCGTATCCACAGGGATCGTGTCAAAGCCTTGCTAGTGCTATTTTAGTTCGTGAGTTTTTGCATTCGCTTTAATTTTTAGGAAAAAAGTTTTTAATTTAAAAAAAGAGCGATATGCTTTGCGGAAAAGTAAAAGTTTTGATTCAGAAACATAGAGGATAGATATGGTAGTTAGACTTACTCCCTTCTTCATACTTGGCATAATCGGTGTATAACATAGTTATTCGTATTATTATTGGGCGTCGATTTTGCATTTGTATTATTATTGCTACACTGTGTAGGCAAAGTCTCCCTAATTACTAGATAGAGTTGTTTACATACATGCATGCATTATGACCATCGACCATCCAATGCCCCTAGATCTTAGTTTCGGGCTGTTCAGCTTCTAATTGTTATGTCACAACTAGTTTCTGATTCGTCCTCTAATTGTTAAGTCACAACTAGTTCATGATGTTTTACTGTTTCTACACATCTAGTGTTATTTATTACTAGTTTCGGACAAATAATAGTGAAAACCCTAATATGCTACTATTAAAGTAAACCCTAATTATTTATTCTAAAGGCGTTGCCATCTATCCGGCCAGATTCCAAGCAACGTTGTTAAAGCAAGAAAACAAATAACAATAATAATTTATAAATTCAATTTATTATAACTTTGACTCAATTACATGATCCATGTATTCATCGGGGAGTTCATCTTCTCCACCACAACCTAAGGAATTATTACAAAAGACTACATAATTAAATTACAAGAATTCAACTATAAAAGCCTAAATAAATCATACCTTGCCGAGTTAGTTTTCCCGTAAGGGAAGAAAACTATGCCCTTAGAGCTCCTCTGAACTTCTCTAAAAAAGGAATAGAAAGTTCTTCTATTTCTGAATGAAAAATAATGAATTATGGAGGCTCTATTTATACTTTTTGTAATGGGCTTCAGCAAGCCATCGTGCCACGCTAGGTCCATCGTGGCACGATGGGAAGATTCAGTTTAAAAATATAACTGATCATGTGTGTTTCATCAGCGTGGTCAACAAGTAAACTCATCGTATTGCGTTGTGCTCCATCGTGATACGATGCTAAGATTTTTTTCAAAAATATAATTGATCTTGTCTTGGTGAACAAACAACTTCCATCGTGACACGATAGGCTGTTTTTCTTCATTTTTGGGTTTTTTCTTGTCTTTTGCATGTCTTCGCTTTGTCTTGACGATTTTTCTCGATTTTTCAGGTTTTTGTTGATATTTGGGTCTGTCTTGGTCAATTTACTACTAATAATACTACCTAAAATACTTTAGAAATTCCTGTCATCACAACCCTAAACTTAAACTGTTGTTTGTCCTCAAGTAACATGCTGTCAGACAAGATCGTTAGCGAGTTAAGAAATAAATAAAGATGATAGAAATTTCACACACGTACTTGTTCAACAATGGTACCGCTGATTCTTACCGCAGCGTGCAATGATCAATCCTGCTTGGTTCAGGAGATGTTGATAGTAGCGAGTCGGACAAGTGTCTGCAAGAGTCCGTGTTCAACCTTTTCTCTCTCACATTTTTGCTCGAAATTGAAATGGTTACTCTCAATCATCGCACAACCTGCCATTTTACCATAGACTTGCAAGAATTCTAAGTAACCTGTCAAAATTTAATAAATATGCATTTTTTGAGGTCTTTAAGGGTTATAACGTGGCTAGAGTCATTGTAGGGCATTTTTGGGATAAGTAGGCTAACATTGGAGTTAAGTTCTACTTTGTTTCCTTTTTGTGTACGCAGCCTTATTCCATAAGGTACCTTTTGATTTTTAGTATTTTTAGATAATAGAACCGGAGAGACGTTTGTGGTTATTTTTCTATCACTGTTTTTGTAGAGACTATTTTTTTTAGAGATTTTTGATGTTCTTCCATCTCACAATAATGTCTTAAATTTTATTATTAATTTTTTTTTACCACTGATTACTGAAAATAGTAAGAATTTGATATTATTTTTTAAGTTGATGGATTTCCACAAAAACTAGATCCGTGGTAATATGAAAGAAGAATTCCTTAAAGCGGAGAGAATTTGGTGATGAATAACCTTTGTTCAACCAAGGAGTTACTTCATAATAGTCATATGGTGTCTTTTTACTTTAACATTATACTACCGTTGGTCTTTAATTAACAAACGTTTGCTTACATTTTCCTTTACTTAACAAGTTCTAGTAATTAAACCAACAAAAAACAGGTTGTTTTTGGAACGATAAAGAAGGACTCTACTATTAATTTGAGCTATTGATCTGTCTACGTTCAGCTTCTTCTATGTTGATTTAGCTCTTTATTCTCTATCCCAAACATCATTTTGATGACACGATTTGAGTTTAGAAGAAGTGATACAAATACAACAAACATACAAGTAGATTTGAAAAATGGGCTGGACCATTGGGCCATTCCATTAACCCTCAATTTTGAATCGGTTGGTCCTTAAAAAGCTAGCCCAAATGCAATGAAAATTTTGTTTTCCACTCCCAAATTTCTTTTTCACCCCCAATCCAAAAATTCAATTTTACTCCTAATTTTATCTTCCAAAACTTCGGTAAATAGAAATCGAAGTTTTCAAAACTTCAGTCTCTATTTATCAAAGTTTTGCGATATAGAAACAGGTGTTTGAACCGTTTATTTTTCAAAAAGTCCCAAAAAAATCGGTATATATTTTCCGAATTTTTTAAAAGAAACAATTTCAGAGGCATAAATGGAATCAAGGGGTGAAAAAAAAACGTGGGGATGAAAAAATATATTTTCAAATGAAATCGGGTCTTTTGGGCCCTAGCCCATACAAAAAATAGGTTGGGCGGCCTGGCCCATTATCAACAAATTTATGGCATCTTTTAATGATAATATCACCAAAAACATAAAAAATTATCATCTAATTGAAAAATTATTATAAAAAATATACATAAATGTGTACGTTTAATAAAAAGGTTTTTTTTTACATTAATCAAATTAGAGTTAAATTGATATTTAGTACTAATGTAAAAATTATTTACGTACAAAGTCCGGAAATCCATTAATATATGTTGAAGGATATATTTACAGACAAATCAGTCTCCTTAGTAATTACGTTTACTTTGGAAAAATAAATTTGTGAAAAGATTTTATCAAAGCTTCGCTTCCAACTGCAATCTTTGTCAACCTTTTGGTTTTGCCTACTCAACTATAAATTTTGTCTATGGACAATACAAAAGAGAACTTTGTACTAACAACTCTTCTTATGTTTGCTTTTTGTAAACAGTTTTTATAAAATTGTGGACAAAGCAAACGTCTATGCTCAAATTCCAAAATTTGTTTTGTAAGTATTACAATCCTTTTATCTATTTTTACAGTTTGTTTTACATGTTAAACTAACTGATTTTACTTAGTACGGACATCGTCCAACATGGAATGAAGTTTCCAATTATACATTGTTGATCATAGGAGATATGGATGAGTTTAACAAATAGGTAATCGTGTCAGCGTAGGCTGTTTTATCTTCGGGCAGTGTTTTGTTTTTTTGTGTTAATTTCGCCACTATCGGCCTCATGGTGGTGCCTCTGTCGTTGTCGAGACTTGTCTACCTAGGTTCTCGTTCTACCTTTGTCCGATCATTTGTTCGCCTGTAGGAGCTGGTTCTGGATTCTAATGGGTCGGTCGCTTTTGATTCGAGATCAGAAGTTAGTGTCTAATAGTGGCAACTTTCTGGGCCGAGTTGATGACTGTTCTGGTAGCTGTCTTTCTGTTTTTGAGTTTAGGAGGTGGATCTTGATTATGTGGTGTTTGTTTTGGAGTTTTTTTGTGTTCCGCATATATACAGCACATATGTTATGTAGTTCTTTTTTTTACCGATCTCTGTTAGTCTTGTGCAAAGACCTGGTTAATGATATATTTTTCCGTTTAAAAAAAGTAATAATAAACTTTGACATTAGTTTTTCCGGTAAAAAAAAAACTTTTTCCCAATAATAAAAAAATAGTAATTTAATGATTTTTTTTAACAAAAATGGTATGGCTTTATAGTTTATTGCTAAACATATTTTTAAATTAATTTCATTTTAGGTTTGTGCCAATTTACATTTTCATATTATATAACTTGGATTATTTTATTTATACGTATGAAAAAAAAATCTGAACATGAATGAGAGAGATACAAGAGAGAGGGGTAAAATATTCTTGTACTTTTTTTTATAGTTTATCTATGTATAATATTATTTTACCATAGTTTGACAAAGTATAAATTTTTCTATTTTTTCCATTTTCTTCACAATTTTTTTCGATTTTCATTTTTCAAATCAAATATAGAATATTATTATGAGAGTTTTTTTTTTTTGTGCTAAAATGGCATATAATTTGGGGTGGTTGGAGTAATATATAAATATAGATTAATAGGTCTTTACCCCCCTGCTAAGTGAGCGTGTTTTGCGTTATCCTCCGCTAAAAATTTCTTGAAGAATGCCCCCTTGCAAAGTTTTTTTTTTTTGGTTTCTCTCCTTGAGTGCACTTTTTACATCGGTTATTTTGTTCAACCGATTTAAAAAGTTATATTTTTTAAATCAGTTATTTTGTTCAACCGATTTAAAAAGTTCAAATTTCTTGCATCCAAGAGAGGAAAAGGGGGGAAACAAAAAAAGAAAAACTTTGCAAGGAGGCATTCTTCAAGAAATTTTTAGCTGGGGGGTAACGCAAAACACGCCCACTTGTCAAAAGAAAAATAATAAGAGTTAATTTTCAACCATTTTGTATTTTCTAAGTAACATATATAATTTTTGTTAAAAAAAAGTAACATATATAATATTTTTTAAGCAATATATAATGTTTATTATCACATGAAATATATAATTTTCAACTTCATATTTAAAACATGGTAAATTAGAGAGGATTGATATGCACATAGTTGGTTGTATTTTTTGTGATTAATATGAATGACTTCAATAGTCATATATGAGAAAGAGGAAAAATCAATTGTGCTTTATTTATCTAGTATTCAAATTTATTTATTTTTAGTTTAAAATTAACGGTGTATTATCCGTGTTTTTATCATTTCTTTAACTAATTAATTCAAATGTTGGAAACTCGATGGATCAACTTGAAACGTTCATAATATAAAAGAACAACTTAAAACGTTTAAAATGTAAAAGTCTAACTTAAAACCTAAAATAAACGTAAATGACTAAATGTGAAATTAATCCTAAATTAAATGACAAAATTACACGTTTGGTCATTTATCTTTTTTTTTTGTAACATTTTGGTCCTTTATCTTTTATTCATAACATTTTGGTCATTTAACTTATAGATTTGTAATACTTTGGTCCTTTATCTTTTAATTGTAACACTTTTGTCCTTTATCTTTTATAACATTCACATATAAACCATTTTTCTCATTTTTTTTATTAAAACAAATCCTGAATTTTATTTGTTAAGGTACATTTTTATTAAAATTAAATAAAACACATAATTTTGATGAAAATGTTCATCATCTTCGTCAATTCTTTCATATTTTCATGTTCTTTAAATGACCAAAGTGTTACAAATAAAAGATAAATGACCAAAATGTTACAAAAAGATAAGATAAATGACCAAAATGTTACAAATAAAAGATAAATGACCAAAATTTTACAAAAAAAAATAAAATAAATGATCAAACGTGTAATTTTACCAAATTAAATATACTCTTATGGAAAATATAACATAGTTTTATTTGTCAACCACCATATTTTTATTTGTAGAAAACATAACATATATAGTTTAATATTAAATTAAATATACTTTCATTTTTGGTACACTAAACAAATACAAAGTTGAGTGTTAGGAGAACTCCTAATTAATGAAAACATGACATCATTACTTAAAATACTTATTACTCAACTCCTAAACAAGTCTTTTTTAAAAATAAATAAATAAAATTGGTTACTGTTTGGGACTACACTCGGTGCCAACAATACACACGACCCAAGTCAAATCCACTCCATCTCGGTGGCTTGGTTTCTTGCGCAATCCATTAGTGAAGAACACATTGTTCTTGTATACCTCAAGTAACGAATACTCTTCCTACATCATTATAGAAGGACCATTCGATTCATTTCAACAGTTAATATTACTCTATGCTAGTTGTTGTTAGCTCTTATAGACGGTTATAACTGTCTACAATTTAATCACTTTTCACTTCACATTAATCTTACATTGAAATGATAACATGTTTTACGAAGTACTTTCTCTACCATGCATGACCCACCGTTCTTAAAGTCGAGTGTCACCGTAATTGCCGCAAATTAATATCATGGTTGGAATCATCTAGTTCTATATATACCGAGCAAAAGACCTAGTAGTACTTAAAAATCAAAAGAAAACCTGTAAGAGTGCAACCAATACAATTTTTTGGATTTCAATTAGTCTTATAAAAAACAGATAAAAAAGGGCAAAGTTATTTTTCAATTCCATGGAACTATATCAAATTGGGTTGAAATGTAGTTTAAATGATTGTTGGTTCAACCTGTTGCATATTTTTTATTTCAAAAAATATCATTTTTAAAATTTTTTTATTATTATTTTATTAGTCACTTCGGTCAGCAGATGTTTTGGTACATGGATCGGTAGGAGGTAAACAAGTAAACATGCTTATGTAGACTTGATTAGAGTTTCTCCGCTTGTGAGACTATGGATTGGAGATTTTACTGTTGGACAAGCGGCCCTGAAAGCTACTTCAAGTAAAGTGGCAAAACACAAGAAAGCGTATTTTGACAATCAACATATTTTTATCCTATTTGCCTTCGACATTTTTGACTTCCTAACATTAGAGGTTGTGGATCTCCTTAGAAGAGTTCAAAGAGTTATGCCGATCTGGATCATCGGCAGCAGAAAGCTGCTGCCGCTCTTCCTGCTGCTATACAATAACCCTTTGGATTCACACTTAGTTTACTCAACCGTTGGATTGCCATGGCCCTATAATTCAATGTAACCCACATGATACATTTTTCATTGATTGTGAATAGTTGCGTATACACATTATTTTAATTTTTATTAAAGCTATTCTATAAATTTTCAATCAAGTTTTTATTGTGGAAACCAAATGATGCTTAAAAATATATTTTTTTATATGTTAAATTTGGTTATTTTAGTTTTTGAATATGTTTTTTTTATTAATTATATTGGTTATCAAAATGAAGTTTTTGTTAGTCAATTTTTATTTTTGATAGAGTTAGTCAATAATTTTGTTTATAAAATTACAAAGAAAATAAATATTTAATGATGTATTTTCAACATGCCTATGAAAAAAAAAAATTTATTAAACTTTTGTCGCTATTTTTGTTCTTGACTGTGTGAATCATTGTTATTATAATTTTTTAAGCTTAAATCATCTTTTGGTCCTTAGTAAGTATACGAATATTTAGTTTTAGTCTCTGTATTATTTTTTGTTGCAAATATACCTCTGATGTACAAATCTTGTTGGTTTTAGTCCCTTTCGTTAAAAAACGATTGTGTTTGTAGCTAATTGATAGTTAATTACAAACACAGTCGAGAAGGACTAAAACCAACAAAATTTGCATATTCAGAATATATTTGCAACATAAAATGATACATAAACTAAAACAAAAAAATTTGCGTACTTACAGAGACCAAAATGTCATTTAAACCTAATTTTTGAATGTGTCAAAATTATAAATACATAATTAAATATTCCTTTTGTTTGTAATTGAGTAAACAAATTGATAACAAAAAATATAATTTGAGAACAAAAATAATTAATAAAAAACATGTTCAAGAAATAAAATAACTAATTTTAACATATAAAAAAATATATATTATTAAGAATCATAGCTAAAATTTTATAGAATAGTTTTGTTAAAAAAATATTAAAATAACATGTACACAAGCCTATTAACACCTTCAATTGAACATTTATTATACTTTCAATGAAAAATTTAAGTGGCTACTCCTCTACTCTTTCATAATTCGAGGACATTTACCCTTCAACCAATGAGAATAAGACGTACATAAGTAGATTTGTATGTGGTCCCCATAACTAATTGCAACAAACTTGTGGGACCACATACAAATGATTTGTTCACATTGGTTAAAGGGTAAATGTACTCAAATTATGAAAGAATAAATTAGAATTCCCCAAAATTTATTATGTGCGCTACATTGAATGATAGAGGCAGTGGGATCCAACTGTTGACTAAAAGAAGAATGAATCCAAGGGCTAATGCACAACATCAAGGATGGCAGTAGACAAAGTTGTTGTCGATGATTCGGATTGGAGTTATGCATAGTAATATTGTATCACCTACGTCAACAAATGTGATTTTTATGAGGATTGATTTTACCATCTAAAATAATTTAGCGGCACAAATTATTGTCCGCCTCCCTTTTATCAATGTGTAATTCTCTTGGATAAATATATAAACAATAATCCAATAGTATATATATATATATATATATATATATATATATATATATATATATATTGGTTATTTGACAAAAGTACATGACTACAAAGGATAAGCTCCCACAGTGCATCCCATCTCCATGGTAGTGTTAAGCCTGACATTCTATGAAGTTCCGATACTCTAAAAATGGCGACGTATCGTGTCTGATACGTACTCGATATCGACACTCATCCGATACGTCCCGATACTCGTATCGAAAAAGTATCGGTTAAATCTTTATTTTGACTTTTGTATGTTGAGCCTCAAACTGTTTTGCTCGTGTGCAAGCTTATTGGCTTGTTTGTACGTTCTTGCTGACAAGTGCACCTGATGCACTCTTTAAGCGTACTACTTAAAGAAATTTTTTAATCAAGAAGTTAAACAATACAATTTCCAAAGCGTTGACGTTATATATTTTTATAAAAATTATATACAAACTTACTATTTAAGGGGCTTAAATAATAATTATATCTTTAGCATTTGTTTAATAATAATAATAATAATAATAATAATTTTTTGTCTTTTAAAAAAAATTATCATTATTAATATTATTGATTTTAGTCATGTTTATATATTATGCATTTATATATTTAATTTTAAATTAAATTTTTAAATAACGTATCAAGGCAGTATCGAATAGAGTTTTTTAAAAAATTCGCGTACCGACGATCGATATCATATCGTATCAGTATCGTGTCGCGTATCGAGGCTTTTTGGCTGACATTTGTGCTTCACCTTTGCAATGGACGGTGCATACAACGAAACTAAGGGTTTACATAACAACTATCATATTTTGACTTCAAAATGTGTTCAATTCAACTATAACGGTTAATACCGTTAAGTTTCCTTATCCTTTTACTACCAAATTTTCAATTACCAAATCAAACACTCTACAATATACTATTATTATCTATATTTAACAATCAAACACTTTAATGAATCTATTATAATATATTAGAGTTAAATTAGAGTTAAAATTAGAGTTAAATTAATTTACCAGCCAGATAAAATTAGAGTTAAATTAATAAAAATGCATGAGTTCTACACTTTATATTATCCACCATGTATACTATATACTTTGATATTTGCCAACTTCTTGAAAGTTTGACTTCTTATCTTTATCCTTTGAACACGGATGTATGGTCTCGAATAAAATTACTTATTTGTGTACATTCAATAATGTCTACATCTTGTAAAAAAAAAATAATGTGTTCATTTTTTTTGTTGTTGTTAGGTAACCTGTTTCATTTTATGAATGAATATTTTGAATTGACACTCTTATACATGTATACTAAGCCAAAAAGTGTCTAAACTCTAAACACTAAATAATAACTAAAGAGTGCAAATTAAAATAAAATAGGTTAGACCGTCAGAACAATCAAGCATTCACATGATACGGTTAATTGAGAGTGACTTGGTTGATTGCCGACATATAACGGTTGGAATTTCTCCTATTTCCCACCAATGTTATTAAAGAAAAATGGATATACTGCTTCAATAAAAAAAATGGATATACAATAACTATTAAAAATGAATTATATAACTCTATAATATTGAAAAGACAGGTATTTGAATCGAGAGGTCTATATTTGAGTTCCCTAATGTTTTTAGAGAAATATAAATGTAAATATTTTTTAAGTATTCTTTGAAGTTTAATTGGATTTGAGTCTTATTAGCGTTTTTGGAAGGAGTATATAAATACCTTTTTAAGTGTACTTATACTATATTAATCTGAACCGTATGATTATGTTTTAATGGCCGACATGATTAACTGCGTGAAAACAGTACAACAGTTAATCTGAGTTCTTAATAGGGGAATGTTAACTTGTGCCCTTAAGGGCACATGTTAAGAACACCAATATGGAAAAAATTTATTACAACTTGTGTATTATTCAATTGTCTAAACATTAAATTCTCTATATCATTAAATGCACATTTCTATCTTTGGGTAGCTTATCATGTGCCCTTAGGGCACATGTTAACATGACCCTTCTTAATATTGGGGCATCATCCTTCTCACCAAAATAAAAATGAAATATAGAAACATCCTACTCCAAGAGGAATAGGAATGTTGATTCCTTGAACTGACGAAATCACGTCACCAGAGGTCGTTTGTGTTGGAATTATTTTATAATTCATCATATATGCTCAAACTAACGATTAAAATCATAATCTTACTTTAGTGCGGAACCTAAAACAAACATATATATAAGCATATGTATAAAATAGGATCTACGACATGTTGATTTATTGAAATCAAAGAATTATAGGAATACCTGGATAGAAGAATAATTAAATGAACTAACCATAGATGATAATCCTGAAACAAAAAAAGAGACGGATGACGAGCACCCGTTAGCTTGTGGTTCTTCCTCAACCGAGACTCTTTATGCCCTAAACACCCTTCAGATGGGGAGAAGAGACGATATGCAGTGTGTCTGGTATATTGGGGACCATAGCCTATATATAGTGTGATGACCCATTAGGGTTCCATTATTCCGAAATGGGCCATCCTGACATCCACTCATATTGAGCTCATATCCAATTAATTAAATCAATTAATTCTAAATAGAAATCTAATTAGCCTTTTAACTTTATTTGATTACTTAATCAATTAGGCTCTTAATCGATAAATAGCTAATATAATTAACAAAGATATTTGACCACATAATATTATTGGAATATCCTGAAATATTCCAACAATCTCCCACTTGGGCAATATCCTGTAATTATATCATTATTCCTTAGGCGCGCATCCGAATGCTATTTATCTTTAGATTTCAACCTTACAATCTGATCCATCTCATACATCAATGATGGGACCACCGCGGCTGTCGTCACTGACGTATAACGTGACGGAACCCCTGAAGGAAAATAGCGTTATTATAAGCAGCGGAATTCAAAAATTTTCCTTAGTTTGATCCTTACGAATGAGCATGATTCATGATATAGTGTTTTACCTCTTGAAGGGAAGAACCTTTGATTCACGAACAAGATGATCCCTTGAAGAGTAGAAACTTTGAATCACGAACAAGATGATCACGAGCGTTGATGAAGATCACCGACGCCTCTAACTAGTCCACACGGACAGTCACCTTCAATAGAGTGCTAGCCCTTTATGTTTGAAGGCTATGCAAGAATATTGAGAAAGAAAGAATAATTTTAGGATTCACAACTCTAAAATTCTCTTGTGCTATTTTTGGTGTGTTGAGCAATGACAAGAGGTCTCTATTTATAGATATCTCTTGTCTTGTGCATCAAGACATGTGCACCAATGCTCGTTTAAATTATCGTGATACCCTTATCACATTGCACATACACCGTACCTTACGGTGTTCCTTTATTTATCTCAATATTAGATTGTCCTTATGTGTGTGACCCTTGTAGGTTTCCATAACGTTGGCAATTATATTAAATCCTTTATTTAATATAATAAACAATGAGCGGTATCTAGCAACACATCATTGCTACCCAAGTTATGAGAAATTAACATGTGATCAAAAACATAACCTTTAGTGATAATATATGCGTGTATAATTACCCATTTACCCTTTATGTCTATATTGAACACAAAGCATACTTGGTGTCATCTTTGTCCAGTTCAATATTGGGCCCATGACATTTATCCTGTTATGCAGGATTGGCAAATTCCATCTAGGTCACTACTGTCCCTCAGCATGCTTTGTGAAGTACCCATCAACTGCCTTTATGGTTATCCTGTTACGGACAACGTTAGATCAACAACAAAGTACTTGACTCTACATCTAGGGTACAAAGTGGTTTCAGGTCTAAGGGCGGTTTACACCATTATCACCATGAGAGTAACTTATGACACTTTGCATAACTTTGCATGTAGTACTCTCATAGCGGGTCAATCCGGTATAAATATTACTCCTAATATTTCTTATACCTATGTCAAGACTTGATAACTCCTTATCCCATGATCCATGAGATGCGATCATCAGTCTATCTTCATAATAGTCTTTATGCTTTAAGGTTATCCCTTTTCACCTTAAAGCTTGACTATGGATACTTTAAGAATAGCGTCTTTATGTTTAATGTAACCTCATGATTAAGTCACACTTAATATTAAACGGACTTTCTATTCTAGGGACTTCATTATTTTGAACGTTACAAACATAATAAAGAAAGCGCCTTTGATTATTAATAAAAGAAACAATATATTATTAATAATTAATTCGATACAAGTACTAAAATAATTGGCCTCTAGGGCTTACACCAACAATCTCCCACTAGCACTAGAGCCAATCTGGCATTACTTTAATACCCATAGACCTAGTATGCCCATCATGCTTCAACTACGCAAGAGGCTTTGTTAGCGGGTCAGCAATATTGTCAAGTGTAGGTACTTTGTATATTTTCACATCTCCTCTATCTATTATCTCTCAAATAAGATGAAATCGCCTAAGTATGTGTTTGGATCGTTGGTGAGATCTAGGTTTCTTAGCTTGTGCAATTGCACCATTGTTGTCACAATACAGACTAATGGGATCAACAATGCTAGGAACTACCTCAAGTTCAGTTATGAACTTCTTAATCCAAACAGCTTCCTTTGCAGCACTTAAGGCAGCAATATACTCGGCTTCGGTTGTAGAATCAGCGACTACCTCTTGCTTTGAACTCTTCCAGCTTATAGCGCCACCATTTAGGCAAAACACAAAACCAGATTGCGATCTAAAATCATCCTTGTCGGTTTGGAAACTAGCATCGGTGTACCCTACAACCGCAAGCTCTTCCTCACCTCCATATACCAAGAATGTTTCCTTAGTTCTTCTCAAGTACTTAAGGATATTCTTGACAGCTATCCAATGAGCTTCACCGGGATCAGATTGGTACCTGCTCGTTGCACTTAAAGCATACGAGACATCTGGTCGAGTACATAACATGGCATACATAATAGACCCGATTGCTGATGCATACGGAATCTCATTCATGCGTTCCCTTTCTCCTTTAGATGAAGGGGATTGTGTCTTCGAAAGACATATTCCATGTTGCATTGGTATGAATCCCTTCTTGGAATCATGCATGCTAAAGCGTCTTAACACTTTATCTATATATGTACTCTGACTTAGGCCAAGCAGTTTTCGTGATTTATCTCTATAGATTCTTATTCCTAATATATAGGCTGCTTCACCAAGATCTTTCATAGAAAATCATTTCCCTAGCCAAGCCTTTACTTGTTGTAAGGTAGGGACATCGTTTCCTATTAGTAGTATGTCATCTACATATAACACTAGGAAAACGATCATGCTCCCACTAACCTTCTTGTAGACACAAGGTTCATCTTCATTTTTAACGAATCCATATTTTGTTACAGTTTCATCAAAACGAAGATTTCAGCTTCTGGAAGCTTGCTTCAATCCATAGATTGATCGCTGTAACTTGCATATCTTATGAGCTTCATTTGGTATGACAAATCCTTCAGGTTGTGTCATGTACACATCCTCAAGGAGATTTCCATTAAGAAAAGCAGTTTTGACATCCATTTGCCATATTTCATAATCTTGATATGCAGCGATAGCAAGTAAAATCCGAACAGATTTAAGCATTGCAACTGGTGAAAAAGTTTCATCATAGTCAACGCCATGAATTTGTTTATATCCTTTAGCAATCAGTCTTGCTTTGTAGGTATGTACTTTACCATCCATGTCAGTCTTCTTTTTGAAGACCCACTTGCATCCTATAGGACGAATTCCTACAGGAGGCTCTACCAAGTTCCAAACTCGGTTTGTGTACATGGAATCCATTTCAGATTTCATGGCTTCTAGCCACTTCTCAGATTCAGGACCAGTTATGGCCTCTTGGTAGGTTACAGGCTCATCTTGATCCATGAGTAATACGTCACCTTGTTCAGTTATGAGATACCCATATCTTTCAGGTTCGTGACGTATCCTGGTTGACCTACGCTGGACTTGTTCTACTTGAGCAGGTTGTTCTTCCACAACATCTTGTGGTTGCTGCTCATGTTCCTCCATGGTTTGCCCAATATTTGGTGGTTCTTGAGTTTCTTCAAGTTCCACATTCCTCCCACTGATTCCTTTGGAAATAAATTCTTTTTCCAAGAAGACTCCAGTTCGAGCGACAAGCACTTTCCCCTCGGAAGGATTATAAAAGTAGTATCCTCTTGTTTCTTTAGGATATCCTACAAATAGGCATTTGTCAGATTTGGGTTCAAGTTTAGTTGTAATTTGTCGCTTTACATAGACTTCACAACCCCAAACCTTCATGAAAGACAAATGTGGTTTCTTTCCACTCCATATCTCATATGGTGTCTTTTCAACCTTTTTGGATGGAACGTGGTTAAGTGTATAAGCTGCTGTTAATAGGGCATGTCCCCAAAAGGAGTTTGGAAGATCCGCATGACTCATCATGGATCGCACCATGTCTTACAAGGTTCGATTTCTTCTCTCAGATACACCATTTCATTGTGGTGTTCCGGGAGGAGTTAGTTGTGATACTATACCACATTCTTTAAGATGGTCATTAAATTTTAGGCTTAAATATTCACCGCCTCGATCTGATCGAAGAGTTTTAATATTCTTACCTAATTAGTTTTGCACTTCATTCTTGAATTCTTTGAACTTTTCAAAGGATTCGGATTTGTGTTTCATTAGATACACATATCCATATCTACTAAAATCATCGGTAAATGTTATGAAGTATGAAAAACCACCTCTAGCAGGTCTGTTCAATGGTCCACACACATCAGTATGTATGAGTGCCAAAAGATCATTAGCCCTTTCACCTTTTCCTGTGAATGGGGTTTTCGTCATCTTTCCAATTAAACAAGATCTACATGTATCATATGATTCATAATCAAAAGAATCCAAAAGTCCATCTTTGTGGAGTTTGGAGATGCGTCTCTCATTTATATGGCCTAAACGACAATGCCAAAGGTAACTTGGATTCAACTCATTAGGTTTCATCCTTTTAGTATTAATGTTATAGACTGGTGTTTCAAGATCAAGGACATATAGTCCATTATACATTTGAGCACTAGTATAGAATATATCATTTAAATAAATAGAGCAACAATTGTTCTTTATTATAAATGAAAAACCAAACTTGTCCAAACAAGAAACGAAAATAATATTCCTGCTAATGGCAGGTACATAATAGCAGTTCTTTAACTGAATTATTAAACCACTAGGTAAAGCTAAGTCATAAGTCCCTACAGCTAAAGCAGCAACTCTTGCTCCATTGCCAACTCGTAGGTCTACTTCACCTTTTGCCAATTCTCTACTCTCCTTTAGATCCTGCACATTGATACAAATGTGAGAACCACATCCAGTATCTAATACCCATGATGTAAAAGTAGATAAATTAATTTCTATAACAAAAATACCTGAAGTTGTAGGAGCTACTCCTTTCTTCTTATCTTCCAGGTACTTTGGGCAATTCATTTTCCAATGTCCGGTCTTATCGCAATAGAAACAATTGCCTTCCTTTTCTATGCCTCCTTTAGGTTTTAAAGTAGGGGCAGTTTGTTTTGGTTTGGCAACTCCCTTGCCTTTCCACTTACCACCTTGCTTATTAGGCTTCTTGTGATGCTTATTTCCATTACTAACCATTAGAATGGATTTCCCTTTAGTTTTCAGATTTTGCTCGGCAGTTCTCAACATGCTTAGTAATTCAGGAAGAGTCTTATCCAAATCATTCATATTGAAGTTTAGGATAAACTGACTGAAACTATCCGGCAACGATTGCAGAATGAGATCAGTTGCAAGTTCTTTCTCAAGAGGGAATCCTAGCCTTTCAAGGTTTCCCACATACCTAATCATCTTGAGCACATGAGGACCTACCGGAGATCCCTCACTTAACTTGCATTGAAAAAGGGATTTTGAAACTTCGAACCTCTCATGACGGGCTTGCTCCGCATATAGAGTTTTCAAGTGTTCGATCATTTCAACAGCATTCATGTTTTCATGTTGCTTTTGTAGCTCAGAATTCATGGTAGCCAACATGAGGCAAGCAGCCTCATTAGCATCTTCGACATGCTTTTTGTAAGCATCCTTTTCAGCCTTAGGAGCATTATTAGCAGGCTCATCCTCGGGAACTGGTTCCTCTAAGGCATACAGCTTATTATCATGCTTGAGGACAATCCTCAGATTACGGTGCCAATCAAGAAAATTTGAACCATTCAATTTTTCTTTGTCAAGGATTGATCGCAAAATGTTGTTTGATGTGTTTGATGACATGGTAATCTACATTAAGAAGTGAAAATATAAGTATCATTTTATTTAATTAGGTCTTTAATTAAATATGCTCCCACTATTTTACTCAAAACAAATGACCCTCATCATTTGATTCGGAAAACCCCGTGGGAAGATTTTCTAGTGGTTCAAGATCCATATTTCACTTTGTCTTAAGTCCGCGGTGGGCGGATTACACAAGACTTAGTTATTTAGGTAGGAACTCCTTCCAATTGTATCTCATACAATTCTTGAATATATCAATTGAGTGAATAACTTCTTATTCTAATTCATCTTATGAATTATTCCCAACCATTGCTTCTTAAACTCATATAATCTCATTATATTTGTTAAGTTAAGTTTGACCCTTACTTTAGAAGTTGGATATTACAATTATCCCATCGCACCTTACCAATATAGAGTATGCACTTCGCGGTGGGCGAACCTACATAGTTAGTCTTGATGAGTTCTAAAGCTTGGAAAGCGTAAACTTAATATTCACATATTTTATTATTAAAGAGAATGCACTCCGCGGTGGGCGAACCTACATTTTCTTTATTAATCTCTTTATGTGTCTCTTGAGGGATTTTTAATTGGTTTGATCTCACCGGCTTGTTTAACATATTAAACGCTCTCACATGCATCAACATACATACATACAATAATATATAATGATATGATTATGGCCTCCTAACGCAAGTGTTCCCTCAAGCCAATGAGAGAACCCTAAACTAGCCTAACGATGATCTACTTCTCCAAGCATCATCTTCACGGCTGTCCTCTTTTGTTTCTCTTGTAATTCTTATTATAATGTTACATCAAAGAATACTCGTTTTACATACGAGGGAGTAAGATGAGAAAAGAAGTTACATCAAGAAAATTAGAGAGAGGCACGACACGCAGGCCGTATTTAAAATCCCTAATAAAAAAAAAAAGAAGAGTAAACTAAGGTCATAACCGATCATCACAAAAGCATAATAATAAACACATATTTTATTATTATAATCAGTTTAAGTCCTGTAGATAAATTAAAATTAAAATTTTGGCCAACGATTAAGATTCAGCTGTTTTCTGCTTTTAATTGCGCCCAGCGCAGGACTTACAGTGTTGAATCCTATTCTGACTCTGCTATTGCGCCCAGCGCAGGATGCCCCGCGCCTAGCGCAGGTTGCCCCGCGCCCAGCGCAGGACTTACAGTGTCGAACTCTTTTTCTGACTCGGCTATTGCGCCCAGCGCAGGTACGCAGCAAGCCCTTGTTTTTTCGCTTTTGACGGCACAACCCTTGTGTCGTCGCGAACCCTAATGCAATAATTTCATGCCGTCAAAACTTATCATGACCGAAATTCAATATGATTGATAAACATGTCATTGCTTCACCATACTAACGTCGGATTCCAAAGCAAGTGAACATGAATCACATCAACATCGAATAACTTTTCATAATATGTTTTAATGAACGAAATTATAAACGATGTATCACATACACCGCTTTGCATCGTGATCACTTATATCACATATAAGTATTGATCATTCTTATTTGTGTAAACTTAGGAGGATTAACATATCGCTTGCTTCACCATACAAAAGTCGGATTCCGAAGCCGTTTCAATGTTGATCATCCAAATCATACACAAAAGGATGCCAAATTTTAATTACTCGATTTTAATCTTTCTTTAGGTGTTTTAATCAAATTAAAACAAAATACAGGAAATAAACAAACATCAAATCATGGTTTCGTAAGTGGCTCTGATACCACTGAAGGAAAATAGCGTTTTTATAAGCAACGGAATTCAAAAATTTTCCTTAGTTTGATCCTTACGAATGAGCATGATTCATGATATAGTGTTTTACCTCTTGAAGGGAAGAACCTTTGATTCACGAACAAGATGATCCCTTGAAGAATAGAAACTTTGAATCACGAACAAGATGATCACGAGCGTTGATGAAGATCACCGACGCCTCTAACTAGTCCACACGGACAGTCACCTTCAATAGAGTGCTAGCCCTTTATGTTTGAAGGCTATGCAAGAATATTGAGAAAGAAAGAATAATTTTAGGATTCACAACTCTAAAATTCTCTTGTGCTATTTTTGGTGTGTTGAGCAATGACAAGAGGTCTCTATTTATAGATATCTCTTGTCTTGTGCATCAAGACATGTGCACCAATGCTCGTTAATTTACCGTGATATCCTTATCACATTGCACATACACCGTACCTTACAGTGTTCCTTTATTTATCTCAATATTAGACTGTCCTTATGTGTGTGACCCTTGTAGGTTTCCATAACGTTGGCAATTATATTAAATCCTTTATTTAATATAATAAACAATGAGCGGTATCTAGCAACACATCATTGCTACCCAAGTTATGAGAAATTAACATGTGATAAAAAACATAACCTTTAGTGATAATATATGCGTGTATAATTACCCTTTTTCCCTTTATGTCTATATTGAACACAAAGCATAATTGGTGTCATCTTTGTCCAGTTCAATATTGGGCCCATGACATTTATCCTGTTATGCAGGATTGGCAAATTCCATCTAGGTCACTACTGTCCCTCAGCATGCTTTGTGAAGTACCCATCAACTGCCTTTATGGTTATCCTGTTACGGACAACGTTAGATCAGCAACAAAGTACTTGACTCTACATCTAGGGTACAAAGTGGTTTCAGGTCTAAGGGCGGTTTACACCATTATCACCATGAGAGTAACTTATGACACTTTGCATAACTTTGCATGTAGTACTCTCATAGCGGGTCAATCCGGTATAAATATTACTCCTAATATTTCTTATACTATGTCAAGACTTGATAACTCCTTATCCCATGATCCATGAGATGCGATCATCAGTCTATCTTCATAATAGTCTTTATGCTTTAAGGTTATCCCTTTTCACCTTAAAGCTTGACTATGGATACTTTAAGAATAGCGTCTTTATGTTTAATGTAACCTCATGATTAAGTCACACTTAATATTAAACGGACTTTCTATTCTAGGGACTTCATTATTTTGAACGTTACAAACATAATAAAGAAAGCGTCTTTGATTATTAATAAAAGAAACAATATATTATTAATAATTAATTCGATACAAGTACTAAAATAATTGGCCTCTAGGGCTTACACCAACCCCGACGACCACCATATCAATGTACTTGACGACATAGATCGATATGGATGAGTGACGTGGAAATTTCATGCAATGTGTTCTCTAAATCATGCCTATTTCCAACTGGTCCAACTAAAGTCTTTAGTGAGATCAAACTGAAGTTTGCAAATCAATATTTGCACAACAGATACAGAACCGATTATAACAATAATAACCTCAAACCTTATTTCTGCAGAAAACTAAAGAGAGACTCCCACTAATCCAAGACATCCTTAGTGACAACAACAATATGAAAAACCTTAGGTGTCAAGTCTTCGATTAGTGAGTCAGCTAGCATAAAATTTATATTTATATGTTTTATCCTTCAACAGCTTATAAATTGATAAACAATAAAACAGTTGTTGAAGCATTATCTGACTAATTTATGTCACAATATAACTTGAGTTGTCTTTCAAAAAATCTTTTACTTTATGCAACCAAGTGACATGAATACTTATAGTCATTTCTTGAGTTAAAATTTCCATTATAAATGGACATTCAAAATGACCGGAGTCGAACACACTGATGATCTCCAAATTATTCGATCTCCGATATGTGAGCACAAATTATTTTTGTTCTCTATAACAATCCTTAAGGTTGCTTCATTCCAACAATTCAACAATTTTGAATTGCTCAAGTATCTGCCAAATGATCTTATTATTACGCTATTTCCGGATGCATATAAGTAAGATCATAAATAAATTTCTCAATGCTAAAGCATATATTACTATGCATAAATAAATTTCTATGTATCAAATTTCCTAATACAAAAGAGGTGTGCCCAAGATCTTTTGTCACTAAACTTTTGTTAGTGATTTCTTGGATCACATATCACTGTTGACTTAATAAAATAAAATCGACACATTTTCTAAGGATATAAACATACTCCCACTGAACTTGTATAACCCACAACTCTTCATAATATATATCTCGAAACCAAATGAGACAATTACTTGATGAGACCTTTTGTGGTATCATTAATGAGGCAACTTCCTAAACTCATAAATGAATTTCATTTGTTTGCAAAACATCTACTTTGTGTTTATTGACACAAAACTTCTCTTATTGCACCTTATTGTATTTCATAATGTCACCATTAAGAAATACTATCTTGATATTCATCTTATGAAGCTCCAAATTTATAATAAGTAACAAGTGTCGTGACTATCCTAATAGAGTTTTCAAATCAAAACAGATATGATTTCTCTTTTCAGTCAATACTTTATGACACTCGACCCACAATTCTTGAATGTATTGAGTTTGATATTTATGAATTAATTTATTAATTTAATTGAGAGGAAGAACACTAATGTCCTTATGAGTATCCAAATTTACTATATAAATAGCAACTTTATGAGTTGGTTTAGAACCAATTCTTCCTCGCTCAATTTTGTTCTTTTACCATATCTCTCCCCCAAACTCAATATCTTCAAGAGACTTTGAAGTTTCTATCTCAAAATGTTCATTAACATGGGACCAAAGTTTATATTTCTAAAAAATTCAACAATTTTAGATTGTCACAAGTAATAACTGGAATGACTATAATAATATTTATATTTAAAAGACATAGTGAATCTCCCGTTTTAAAATAATAATAAGAATTAAAATAAAACTAAACTCAAATAATGATCCACAAATTGTCTTTTAAATAGAAATATAAGTTAGTAACAACAATCTAACAAATAGTTGAAATACCATCAATCATCACCGACTTATGTCCCCTCTAGATTGATGTGTCTTTCAATATCATTGGAGATTTGTCAGTTTAGATCATATTTTCTTATTATTCTTTATATGCCCTTATCCTTCGAGGTATTTACATAATGGGCACTATTTTATTTTCTCTTGCTTCAATATTTTCTTTATTGCACACTTTATGAAATGATCATTTTAAAGAATCATTTCTAACTTTAATAGCGATAAACTAATTGTGCAAAGAGAACACTAAATGATATATTTTCAACAAGGTCACTTGATTGTCGAAATCACAACGCTTTAGCAAGATTAAATAGTTACATAATGTGCTCATAATATTTTCTTTGCTCAACAATCTTAATGAAATTTCATCTCTCCAATGAGAGTTTGTCTTTCTCCTTATTGCTTTAGAAGCACTTTAATTTAAGCAAAGAAAAAACATGACAAAATTATGTCATCTTAAATAACACCTCAAATCGGGAGGGGGCTGGAACCACTTGATGCCAGAACTAACCCCCGAACCAGATTCAACTGGTGGTGAAAACCAAAAATAAATAACACCTCAAATGATGTTTCTGTAATTAAAACTTTATGATCACATGACCTTCGTGATTAGGAGTATACTCACATTTTAAACTTGATTCTCACTTTAAATTTACCGAATAGTGAGAGAATTTGAATTTCTCCATCTTTATCCAAGAACATAATGTTCTTCTTTTATTCCAAAGAGTTAGAATTTTAAGAATTTAAATTCCAACGTTATTTTGCAGATACATAAACTATATTGATTTATAGAGAACAACAATTACTCACAAAAATACCTAATGCACCATTGATGTCAAGCCCTTAGAAAAGCACATCAATTGCTAGTGGTATTTTGTGTAAATGATCAAACATTGATAATCAATGTTGACAAACAACAAATCCTTATGATCGTCACATGTTTATCATTATAAGTGTGAATGTAATCCAAAAAAAAAAATACTTATATGGATTTACACCTACACAATTTTATTATGCATGTCAATAAATTATTACATGGACATGCACATTTTTATTTGTAAATTATAAGACAAAACAAGATACCAAACGCACCATTAATCCACAATCTTTGATTGCCAAGAATTAACTGCAAGTGATACTCTCAACGTAATGATCAAACATTGGTAATAAGTCCTGTCAGATAATGTATGTCTTTGACACCAACTATTATCCACATGGAAAAAAAAAACTTAATAATTACCACACATTTACCATCACAAGTATGTAATTATCCGGCCAAACTGTGTCTTCCTTTTGGCCGACATAACAGCTCACGTGAATAATTCCACACCACATCTTTTGTAATTCCAACTGAATCAAATCTACGCAACAGAGGTTACTTTTGCAACTTGTTGTTTCAACCAACTCAATCAAAATTACTAGACAATTTAATAAATTGAGTATATATGTATATAATTATTCGGCCAAACTGTGTCTACCTTTTGACAGACCAAAATAGCTTGCATGAACAATTTTATACATATTTTGTGATTTCAATTGAATCAAATCTACACAACAGATGTTACTTTTGCAACATGTTGCTTCAACCAATTCAATCAAAATCATCTGACAATTTACTAAATCAAATGGGAAAGTCTTAAATTTACAAGGCAATACCCACAAAATGTAGACCGTATTCACTTATGATATCCCTTCATAATCATAAGATTAAATGACATCCCTTAATGTGAGAATAAATTCTCACTATCAAACAAAAATTGACATGGAAAAATATATATATACACACTGAATCTTCATATGCCTTATTTCTCAAAATGAACTTTAGGTACAAAATTATGTGAATCAAATTTAATTTCAAATAGAAATTAAACTTCAAGATATGATAATGATATTTGAAAATCATGCTAAATCAAAATATTTGATTTTTTAAAATCTTTCCAATTTCAAAACAAATCAGAATTGCCTAAAATTCAAATCCTTAATTTTAGGAAAAAATTAAACTTTATGAATGGATTAACTTGAAAGGTTGAATTTGAAAACAAATATTACTAAAATCAAATTCAAAACCTGAATTCTGATTGTGGCATACACCATATCCATATATGTATATCCAAATTATTAGTCTTCTTTATCACGTAAATATAAGGTATACATTGGCGTTAAATAAACAGTTGACAGACCAAAATCATAAATATGAATGTAACGCCAAAAAGAAAATCATAACTCTTTTCATAAGTAAAAAATAACTCATAAATTGATTTAAACCATAAAGTCAAATAAACCAACTGAATTCTTTATAACCAAATATATGCATCTTTTGAAATTATCAATTTCAAAACCATATGATATAAAATAATATATAATAATCAATTAAGATTTCATTATCGTATACTGTCATTCAACTCATTGCCCACCAAATTGAAACTCAAATATTTGATTTCATACAAATTGGGAAACAAGCTGATTATAGGGGATTCTCAATATTAGAAGAAAAAACCTTATTTCCAAAAATATGATAACATTTCGCATATTGATAAGAGGAAAAGAAGAAAGCAAAACAATTCTTTACATGCTTTCAAAATTTTAAGAGCAATACAAAACCGTGTTCCAAAATATAATACAGTAATTTGCAAGACAACACTCAAGACACATACATATATGTTAAAATCAAGTTTCCAGCAAAAAGACAAATAGAAAGGATCAATAGAGAAAATATTAGATCTTAACAATCACACAAATCCGAATTGAGAATTAATAGGTTTCTCGGTTGATAAATTGATATTGCAATTTTAACATAAAATATGTTCATACAAGTTGGATGATTCAAGAATCCTAATTTAAATAACTCAATAAATCAAACATGAAGACCCGCTCTGATACCACTTGTTGGAATTATTTTATAATTCATCACATATGCTCAAACTAACTATTAAAACCATAATCTTACTTTAGTGCGGAACCCAAAACAAACATATATATATATAAGCATATGTATAAAATAGGATCTACGACATGTTGATTTATTGAGATCAAAGGATTATAGGAATACCTGGATAGAAGAATCATTAGATGAACTAACCATGGATGATAATCCTGAAACGAAAAAAGAGACGGATGACGAGCACCCGTTGGCTTGTGGTTCTTCCTCAACCGAGACTTTTATGCCCTAAACACTCTTCAGATGGGGAGAAGAGACGATATGCAGTGTGTCTGGTATATTGGGGACCTTAGCCTATATATAGTGTGATGACCCATTAGGGTTCCATTATTCCGAAATGGGGCATCCTGACATCCACTCATATTGAGCTCATATCCAATTAATTAAATCAATTAATTCTAAATAGAAATCTAATTAGCCTTTTAATTTTATTTGATTACTTAATCAATTAGGCTCTTAATCGATAAATAGCTAATATAATTAACAAAGATATTTGACCACATAATATTATTGGAATATTCTGAAATATTCCAACAGTTTGATCTTCACCGGAAGTTTTGAAAAATATATCGATATTGATATTTATTTTATAATTTAAAAAATTCTATGAATCGTTCAATCTTGAACGGAATGGCTTTCAACATTGTGACCGTGGGAAATCCTAGCGTAGTTCATTAAAATACTTTTATAAACACAAAATATTAATACTTTTCTTTTTCTTATTTGAAATATTTTTATCTATTTTATATGTCTTATTTATGGTTATTGGGTTAGGCCCCATTGTGTGTACTACTTTCGTCCCAAAACAAAGTACGTTCTTAACTAAATTATGAATAATTAAAAAGTATAGTTGTTTTACAAGTTTAATCTTCAAAAAAACGAATGATGATAATATTTATTACAAATTGTAGAAAAATATGTAACAAAATTAAGGATATACTGCCGGTGTCACATTGTCCACATTGGTCATAGGTTCTGATCGTATCCGAACCAATTCAAAAGTAAAACCGCAAATCAATTCAAACCGAAAACTGCAAAAATCGCATTTGATTTGGATGTATTTGGATGACTTTTTTTATTGAACCGCAAAACTGCGAGCCGCAAAAACCGCAAACACGGCGGTTAACCGCTAAAACCGCATTAAGTTTCTATTATATTCCAATACCCCTAAACTCACATTAAGTTTTATTATATTCCAATATACATAGCCCAATAACAATAGACAATTATATAATTGAAACAAAGTTCACAACAAGCTTTGATAATTTCACTATTCAATTATTTATTACTTTATGTGTAGGCATGACAATAAAACTCACACTCGTGGGAATCCATCTAAATTGTACCGCTTTGATGGGAAAAACCCGAGTTGAGTGAGTGTGGGTTTGAATGTTTCCCAATTTAATTTAATGAATCTTTTTGTTGTTCCAAGGAAAAAAAAGTATGCATGTAAACCACAACCATTTATTGTGTTTAGTTTAATTTAATTTCAGTACATTTTAATTATGGTGTAAACTGCAACCACCGAACCGATCCTAACCGCATTGATTTGGTTTGGTTTGGTTTGGATGACTTTTTAAAAACCAACTGAACCAAACCGAACCGCATACAATTTTATCTCGCAGTTAAGATGACTTTTAGGCTCAAAACCAAACCAAACCGCACTGCGAACACCCCTAATAAATATCACTCCCTAGTTATTGCGAACTCAATCCTCGACACGCTTAAAAAAAAATTAAGGTCTTGTTGATAAAAAGTAATTACAGCACCTGTAATTTTAAAAGAGATGATCTTTCACAAAGGGACAACAAAAAATCAAATTTTAAAAGGTCTCATATTTAGAGTTGTTTAAACTAAAAAATTAAAAAATTGAATAGAATAATTTTAGTTGTGTTGATTTTAAATTATTTCTTAGATTGTATAAATTGGGGAAAGTGATTGGATACAAATTGAAAGTTTTATAATTCACTAAACCACACAATAGTAACTTATTATCTCAAATATAAAATTGTTAAAAATACTCTTTTGTTTATCAAAATCGTACAATATACTTTTTTTAATAAACTAGACGCATGTATATATTAATAAAAATATGATAATAAAGGTATATCATCATTTCAATATGAAAATGAAATCATATTTATAATATTTGAAATTTCAAATTAACATCTTATATGGTTGATATATACTTGAAGAAAGTATCATTTTCCTTACCAAAAGAGCTAATTTCCTCCATTCACATTTCAATTTTTGTCTCGACTTTTTCAAGCAAATGCATGGCTATTTCGTCCTTTAGACTACAAGATTTGTCAATTTTATAAGATAATGTTAAGAAAGCTATCAACATTGTAATAGCTTTTTGTTTTTTATCGAACCGACAATTTTATCTCTTAAGAGATATAGAGACCAAAATGTTGAGTTGAGAATATGTGACTTTACAAGTGTGTAGGGTATAACTAAACTGATCTTCTTGTGGTATCTATATTTCATCCAGAAACTCCTAAATTTACGGTTTGAAAAGTCCAAATATAGAGAGCTTGAATTTTATATAGGCCTCATATATAATACCAACCAGTTAAAATGTCATTTTCTCACACATTAACCTTAAAAAATACTTTATTATCTTTATCTTCTTTGCTAAGATTTGGGTAATTCATGCACTTTATACTATGGTAGTTACTTTTCTTTCTCGTATCTAGTCTAGGCTAAAAATTTCATGATAGGATCATCTCTTTTTATTTTATTTTTAATTTCTTTTACTTTTCTATATATGATGTTAAAAGATGGTCCACATGTCACCCATATATCCAACCATGACTATATAGTTGTACTATAATTAAGAAATATTAACTAATCCAACCATGATTAAGATAGTAACCATAATTAAGAATATTATGTTGAGGGTTATATATGTACAACAAACATATAAGTATAATAACTAGCAAATATTATATCCACACGTCCAAGCCTTGTTAGGTGCTGTTTAAAATAAAAATAAAAATGTTTAAGGCTTTACGCCACATAAATATGAAAGAAGGAAATTGCAATCTTAAAAAAAAATAAAAAAAATTATACATATAGTGAATCAATTGCATGGTATAGACGGAATTGATTTATTTTATTCTTTGATATGATCATATATATCTTCTTTTTTCAAATGCTTAACTATGGAATACGAATTTGTTAATTTTAGCTATAACTAATATCTGAACTTCACAACCGTGTTGATGCAATACATGCATGCATTTGCATTGCAATGGTTGACCAAGCCTTCAAAATAAACAATTACTCCTAAAAAGATCTTTTTGAATGAATTTAATATGAAGTAAGAGTGTAAAAATTAACAAAGATATTTTATAGGTTATCAACTTTCACCGGTACACGTGGGACTCCCCGTGGAGAGTGCCCCATTCAAGTGAGGTTTGTGTCCTCAAGAATATTATAAAATACTCTCAATATGTAATGATAAATTAATAGTGGATTATAAATACTTAACTTGGTTAATTTATCTTAGTCAAGCAAATTTGAAAGAAAAATTATCTTATCTTATAAAAAAGATATTGGTGTTGTTTAATTTTGAAATATAAATACAAATTTTTGTGGCATAACATTTTCGATGTAAACTTTGATACTTACTAGATTTTATGCTAACGAAAAGTCCCATATTCCATAGTCATTGACATCTAGGAGACTAGGACAATGGTGGGGAGAAATACTCCCTTGTCGGAGATCACATGCAGACACAATATAAGTTTAAAGTATGGTAGTTCCTAAAAGATAGTTCATGATTTTGTGACATATGTTGAAAAACAAAGTCACATATCCCAAATTTGTTGTCGAAAAATAAGTCTGAGTTAAAAGTAAAAAAATTTACAGTCACAGTTTTTGTTTTGGACTAGACTTGTTAAAGTCCACGTCCCTTAAAGTAAAGGCGCTGCCTTCCAGAAAGGCACATTTCCCCACCGGCCAAAAAACAGAATCCTTCATTCTGTAACGGCCGACCACCGGAATGATGAGCATTAACTGCTCATCATGGCTCCTCAGCCAAATTCCGGTAGCCACTTAATGGGCATTAACTGCCCATTAAGGGTCTTAGTCCAGCGCTGGGGGCTATATAACTCCTCATTCTGAAAGAGTCAGGTATGCATTCTTACCCTCTGAAAACCAAAACTATCACACAAATACTGACTTGAGCGTCGAAGTGAATACAGGTACACAACCCCCTTCCGCTTCAACAAGGGGCATACTCGTGCAGACTGCTACCGACGACACCCTTCTGATCAGGTTAGATCAGTGGCGCCGACTGTGGGGACCTAAGTTTTCCTCTTCTTCTTCCAAGATCAAAACTAACGAAACAAAGCTGAACGTAGCAATGGCCGGTAACAGTCAATTTGACAATTCTGCAAATCATCTCCACAACGACCAAGCCGACAACAACGGAACTAACGGCATCGTCGTATCGCAAATGGAGACGGACCCCACCTACAACCCAACGAACAAATCTAACCCTCTGGTCGTCCCTGTTCCCCCCCGGAGCTACCCTGGAAAACATCATGACCGCACTGCTGACTGCCGTCAACAATCAGGGGCACGCTATCAGGGAGCAGAATCGTCGCCTCGAAGCTGTGGAAGAGTCGCGCATCACGAGAGCGGCCACTAGTAGCCATAGGCGTCGGGAGTCTTCTCGTCACTCCCCGCGAAGAAGAGAGGACTCGGGGACCAGGTCAAGATCTCCGAGGACATACGAAACCCGTAGTCGTATAAGTCCTGTGAGGAGAGTAGCTGAGGCGAGGAGATCCTCAGCGCGTTCAACTGGGCGCAACTATCAGTCACCTCCTCGTCATCGTCATCGTTATCGTTCTCCACAAAGTGACGAGGAGAGGCATGTGGGGCCTCTTTCTGACAGGATTATGAGGGTACCGTTGCCCGTGGGGTTGGAAAAACCACCGGCGATGGACACCTATGATGGAACCACCGATCCCGACGATCATATAGAAAATATCGAAGATGTCCTCAACTATAGAGGAGTTCGGGGATCGATAAAATGCAAGTTGTTTTCCACCACATTGAGGAAAAGAGCTATGACATGGTACAAGAATTTACCACCAGGATCCATTGACTCATGGGGTGAGCTGTGCAGACTTTTTACTGCACACTTCACTGCTTCGAGAAAGAATCTGAAGACCGAGGCTACCCTCGAAGCGATCATCCAGAAAGACAATGAATCGCTGAGGGAGTATATTGAAAGATTCAACAAAGCTGCCATCGAGGTAAGGACCGATGATAGAATGAAGTTGTATTTGCTGGAGCGAGGACTGCGCCCGTCCAGTGACTTCGTCAAAGCAATAGGAATTGAAGAAGTGAGAACCTTGGACGCTTTCCTCGAAAAAGCACAAAAGTACATCGCTTTCGAGGAAAAGCAAGTGGCTGCTGACGCAAGGAAGCCAAAGCGTCAAGAAGAAACAGGACCCTCTCGAGGAGGGAATGAAAGAGGAAAAGAAAGGGTGAGAGAAGAAAAACCTCCCCGGAGTAAGTCTTGCGAACACGAATCTTCTATGGTCGTCCCTTATACAAATACCAATACACACCTTGTTAAGGGATTGAAAAAACGAAGCATCAATGTTACATTTATATCGTCCCGAGCTTGGTTTGGTCCACTCGCTATGATGAGTAACCGGTGGTAGCGATATTGTTGCTAAGGATCGAACTTGCTGGGCATTTTTCCAGCTGGTGAGTAAATGTCGAGCTCTCTCACAAATTGTGTGTGTATAATATTATGTGTATATTTCAAAAGTATTTGTCACTTTATTTATCAACTTAAGAAATAATTTAAATTTAGTATAAAACAAAAATGAAAATTGGTTTTTGAAATTTTTTAATGATCCAACTCAAACAAAATTAAAATAAAATTGTGTTAATTCGACTTGGATGACAAATGTGAATTATCATTTTTTTTTTTATATTCAATGTGAATTATCATATTTAGAATAGATTATATGGTGATAAGAATTGATTTTAAGTTAATAATTGTGTATAAAATAGATTATGTGTGAAATAGATTATATTTAACCAAGTTGTTTGGTCTCAAGTAGCAAGGAGCACATTCCAATAATGTACTCGGGAAATATCGAGTTCGATTCATTGGCGGAATAAAGTTTGGTCAGTGCGCATGCCTCTACGTACGAATCGGATTAATCGTCCATCTTTTATGTGTCGAAAACCGATACGAAAGCCAAATATATATATATATATATATATATATATATATATATATATATAGAGAAGAGAGAGAGAGAGAGAGAGAGAGAGAGAGAGAGAGAGAGAGAGAGAGAGAGAGAGAGAGAGAGAGAGAGAGAGAGAGAGAGAGGATATATCTTATGAGAATAACTTGTTTATATGTGAATGATAAGAATATATATATATATATATATTACACAAATTAAAGGAAAATAAAAGCTTATTAATTAGTCAAAAAAATAAAAACTTGTCCTTAAAAAACAAAAGTATATTGGTCACCAATGACCACCTCAGCATGAAGCTAATGCCAGAAGTGAGAAGTAGTGGGACCCAGGCGCAATCCAACGGCTAACATTGAATGAAGACTTTGGTCCTTACACTCCTTCCCTATAAATTCAGTTTCAATCCCAACCTCACTCCATCATTCATCACTGTGCTCTGTTTCTCTGCAACTCCTTCAAACCTTAACAACAATTCATGCTTTCTCTCAAACTCTTCCTCATTTCCACCGCCGTTATTTTCACGGCGTTGGGATTAAAATCATCTTTTCCATTAGCCACAACCCATCTCACTCTCCTATGGAACTTCTTCCTCTTGTGTTTCACTCCTCCATACCTATTCGTTACCGTTAACGCCATCATCATCTCCATAGTTGCTTCCTCTAGATTTCATCAATCCAACAATCACCCAATTGTGGACCCCACTCCTCGCCCTATTCACGTCATCAGCACCGTCACTGTTGAAGCTTCACCACCCTCACCCAAACAAGAACCAGAAGAAGAGACCAAAGAAATAGATCTTGGAATTTTGCAGGTGAAGAGGATGGACTCGCCGGAAAAACTACCGCCGATTGATAAACCTCTCCTTTCTGCTAGGTTCACTCACCGGAAACCTCTTAAATTCAGTCCAGAAGGTGCGTATTCTATCAAAATTCTCTCCAACTTTAAAAAAAAATTAAATAAGTTTTCTTTTCTTTAAAGTATAAATATTAAATATATAATTGTTTTTTGACCAACAATATTTCTCTTATATTTTGAGCTTTAAAAAAATATAAATACAATTTTTTTTGACATACAATTTTTTTTTTTTGGTGCACAATATTTTTCTTATTTACTACTTTAAAATTTCTTTTCAACAATGGTCTTTGAATATTTGCCATAAGGAATTTTTTTTTATAATATAGAGAGGCTAAGCTCGAAGGAGAAAGGATTATAACGTGTCGTAAGTAAATTAATTACTATTATATTTACAGAAAAGAATATATTGTTTTTCATTTTTAGTCCATATGTCACATTCTAACTTATTCTAGCAACCATTGTGTTAAAAAAATTAAAAAAATTGGAGGGCTTAATTAAAAACAGAATTTTCTTTTTTAATAAATTAAACTATTCCATCCAAATTGTTTTTTTTTTTTTTTGGTACATATCCAAATTGTATTATTATTCTAAACTAAATATTTATTTAATCATTTATGAAGGATAAAAAACTATGTATATGATTTAGACGAAGTAAAAAAAAAATTGATGTATTGAATTAAAAATCAGACCAAATATATTTGACACGTTTTTACTTATAATTAATTAATTTCATAAGAGTACACACTTGACACTACTACTATTGTGTTTTTTCCGATTAAATGGATGTTGTCATTTTGTTAACCTGCATGGCGTTTACTTTGTTATATATAGGTGGGAAATCGTTGAAGGTGGCCGCGAAACAAAAACGGCACGAGACGTTAGAGAACACGTGGAAGGCAATAACGGAAGGTCGGTCTATTCCGTTAAGTAGACACATGAAGAAGTGTGACACGTGGCAAAACCGTTATGATGCTGGTCAACATGAACCACAAGATTCCGCCACCGCCGCCGTCACAATCAGCGACTTCAATTTCAACAAAAAAACATGGAAGCTGAGAAAAGAACCGTCGTTGAGTCAAGACGAGTTGAATAAACGCGTTGAAGCTTTCATAAGAAAGTTCAATCAGCAAATGAGGTTGCAAAGAGAAGAATCGTTAAATCATTACATGCAAATGATTAATCATGGTGCTAGCTAGTTAACCGTACATAAAATATATATCTCATATAGTCATGTGGTAGTGTAGAAAGAAACTTAGGTACATTAATATTTACAAAATTGTGTGAAATAATTTAGTCAAAAAATTAGGTAATTTATTTTTATTATATTTTTGTCGGGTATGTAAGTTAATTCAGGTAGGATTTTAGGATTATTGCAATGGTATATGTTTATTTTTTCTTCCTATGGTGGTCCACGTGTGATATGATACATGTGGATCAAGTTCCAGCATGCATTTTGTAAAGAAACATATACTCATGAAACTCTTGGCCTTTTGAGGGACATTGGTAATGAAATGTGGAAGAATGCTGTTTCTATTTCATATATCAAAGATGCCAATATATACAGGATACTTTGCATACTTTTGGTATCAAAATCCCTAAACTATTGCTATCAAATATCCTTAGTAATTGCCTATAACAACTTGGTCAAACCTACCGTAAATAACCTGATAAATGTGTATAATGACAATAAGTACATTTAATAAAATATATTTGGTTTCCTATTACCCCCCCTCAAGTTGGAGCATGTGGATTCCAAATGCCCAATTTGTCAAGTAAGGTATGGAACTGAGTGCAACCCAAAGCTTTTGTAAATGTATCTGCGAGCTGTGTGTGAGTAGGAACATAAGACGGTAGCAGATTTTGACGAACAATCTCATCCCGAATGAAGTGGCAATCCACGTCAATATGCTTGGTACGCTCATGAAAAACGGGATTCTTTGCAATGTGTAATGCTGCTTGACTGTCACAGTACAGTTGTATGGGCATTGAATGAATTATCCCAAGGCTAGAAAGGACACCCTTGATCCACTTTAGTTCACATGTTGTGTTGGCCATCGAGCGATACTCAACTTCAGCAGACGAACGAGCTACTGTATGTTGTTTTTTGGTCTTCCACGAAACAGGAGAGTGGCCTAAGAAAATAATCCATCCAGTAAGAGACCTACGGGTAAGAGGGCAAGAAGCCCAATCAGAGTCACACCATCCGTAAAGCTGAAGATCAGAGTTGCTATCCATGAGAATACCTTGTCCATGATTTCCTTTGAGGTATCTAACCACTCGTAATGCAGCATCCCAATGCTCCGTCTGCGGTTGCTGCATGAATTGGGAAAGCACATGAACACAATAGGACAGTTCAGGTCTTGTGAAACAGAGATAAATGAGGCGACCCACCAGCCTGCGATAGCGATCGGGATTAGCAAGTAGTTCTCCTTTGGCAAGGCCAAGTTGATGGTTTTGTTCGAGTGGTGTGCTCGCAGGTTTTGCACCAAGTAAACCAACTTCGCTAATAATATCTAGAGCATATTTTCTCTGACAGAGAAAAATACCTGCAGGAGATCTCGCAACTTCCACTCCTAAGAAATACTTTAACTTTCCCAAATCTTTCATATGAAAGCATCTGCTCAAGTAGTTTTTGAAACGTTGTATTGAGTCATGATCATTCCCACATATAATCAAATCGTCAACATATACTAGTACCACTAGTTGTACATCTTTATATTGTAATGTAAATAAAGAGTAATCGGAATAGGACCGTGTGAAGCCGTAGTCTTTGAGAGCCGATGATAATTTTGCAAACCAACAACGCGGAGCTTGTTTCAACCCATATAAAGACTTCCGAAGCTTACAAACCATACCTGGTTGAGAGGGATGAAAACCGGGGGGAGGCTTCATGAAGACCTCTTCTTGTAAATCACCGTGAAGGAATGCGTTATGTACGTCCATTTGGTGAAGTTCTTATCTCCTTGCTGCAGCCACTGCTTGAACAATTCGCACAGTAACCATTTTTGCCACTGGAGCAAAAGTTTCGGTGTAGTCGATGCCTTCAACTTGATGATTTCCAAGAATAACAAGTCGAGCTTTAAACCGTTCTATAGTTCCATCGGAATGATACTTGATCTTATAGACCCACTTGCATCCCAATGCCTTTTTATTCTCTGGTAAAGGACACATTGTCCACGTGTTATTATCCTCAAGAGCTTGTATTTCTTGCTGCATCGCAAAGTTCCATCTGTTATCTTTTACTGCTTCTGCATATGATATGGGCTCTCTGTCAGCAGTTACAGCTGCAAGAAATTGCTGATGCTGCAGGGAAAACTTGTCACAGTTAGCATAATGAATAATAGGATAACGCACCTTCGATTGATGTTGTGAAGTGGGTAAATGACTAGATAGGCTCATTGTTGTTTGTACAGTATTGGTAAAACAATCTCGAAGCTTTGCAGAAGGGAATTTAGTACGCTTGCCTCGGCCAAGCTGCTCTTCACTTTCTTCATTTTCTGGTTGTCTACCAGTGACAACATCTTCACTTTGGTGTGTGCTTTCAACATGTGTTCCACCCCCTAGGCTAGTGCCCCCCCTCACATCAGCATGAGTCTCTCCTTTTTGCAACTCATCATTTGGATTTTCTTCACTATTGACAATTTCGGTGTCAATAATGGCTTCTTCATCTAACATGTGCGACACTGCTTCACTGCCGGGGGTTACAGTAGCATGTCCAAAAGGGAATTCATCCTCAAAAAAATGAACATCTCTGGATACAAAATAAGTATTGGTGTCTAAGTCAAAGAGTTTCCATCCTTTCTTTCCATGTGGGTAGCCTACAAACACACACTTCCTACTTCTACTAGAAAATTTGTCACCCTTCCTCCCTTGATTATGTGCATAACACAGGGACCCAAAAACTTTAAGATGTTCATAGGATGGTGATTTCCCATTTAACATCGCATATGGGGATTTTCCGTTTAGTAGCGGTGTCGGTGTTCTATTTATCAAATATCCAGCCGTTAAAATGCACTCACCCCAAAAAGAAATAGGAAGGTTACCTTGAAACTTCAGTGCTCGAGCCACATTAAGTATATGTCTATGTTTTCTTTCAACTCGTCCATTTTGTTGAGGCGTTCTGGTACATGATGTTTGGAACATGATTCCAAGTTCAGAAAACTGAGATCGCAAACATGTAAACTATGTTCCGTTGTCGCTCCGAATCATTTTAACTTCCTTTTCATATTGTCTTTTTATTAATGCAACAAAATTCAACAAGGCACGAGGTGCTTCCTTTTTATCTAACAACAAGAAAATCCAAACGGCTCGAGAATAATCATCCACTATAGTTAAAAAATAATAAGCACCACAAGAAGATGGAGCTTTATAAGGGCCCCATAAGTCACAATGAACCAAATCAAATGCATTAGAAACTTTATTATTGCTTAAAGGAAAACTATCTCTAGTCTGCTTAGCTCTTTGGCAAACATCACATGCTTTATTTCAATAATTATTATTCATGCTACTAATATTTGAAACTAATTCAGTGATCCTCAAGGAAGGATGTCCCATTCGCCTATGCCAAAGATCAAGTGAAATTCCAGCGTCAACTTTGAGAGCTTTAGCGCGTCGAATTCCTCTGAAATAGTAGAGCCCATCTATTCGTTTACCCAATCCAATCAGCATCCTCGAAGTGCGGTCCTGCATTACACACAAAGAATTAGTGAACTGCATAATACAATGTGTCTCATCTATTAATTGTGACACAGATATTAGGCTGCAATTCAATTTAGGCACATATAACACATTGCTTATTTTCAACCCTCCTTCAAGAATTGTTGTTCCCTCCATAGTTGCGACAACTTTCTGCCCATCTGGCAGTCCCACAGGACATCCCTGAACATTCTTTAATTCTTGAAGTAATCTCAAGTTTCCTGTCATGTGATTTGAAGCGCCTGTGTCAATAATCCATGCTTCTTTACCTGTCATTTTTTCATTGTTATTTCCCTTCTGATTGTTTAGGATCTCCATCAATGTTTGCCATTGCTCAGCGCTTAATCCAGTTAATCCTCCCTTGTCCACCTCTGTCATTGCCTCAGTTGTTCTTCCTATAGTGGCCTAGGCAGCATTTGCCCGCACACCCATGCCTCTGCCTCGTCCTTGCGATTGTTGTTGTCCTTTCACCCGAGAAACTCCCTTCGCTTCATGGCGTGGCCTGTCACCCCACCAGTCTGGATATCCTATAATTTGGAAACAACCCGCAACTTCATGACCTTGCTGATTGCAATTTGAACACATTTTGTCTTTCGGATCACCTCGTCCTCTCGTTCTTCCACTAGTTTTCACAGCTAGACCAACAACCTCTGTCCGCTCTTCTTTGGATCTAGCAATGGCCTTCACACGTTCCTCTTGTATCAAGGTGGCATAAACTCGATTCAAAGACGGCAGCGGATCTGTTGCGAGAAGACTCGAGCGAGTCGTTCCATACAACACATCATCTAGTCCCATCAAAAATTGATGTACCTTTTCTCCTTCTCTCTGTTTCTCTAACTTTGCCTTGATGTCACATGTGCATCCTTTACACGTGCAGATTGGTATCTGCTGATAATTTGCCAACTCTTCCCACAGCGCCTTGAGTTTTCCATAGTAATTGACCATGGTCATCCCTTCTTGTTTGCAGCTTGCTAGTTCTGATTTCAGTTGTTGAATTCTTGGTCCATTTACAACTGAGAATCGGTCTTTAATATCATCCCATAATTCATTTGCGTTCTCCATATAAGAAATAGTAGAACGCAAGGAAGCTTCAATGGTGTTTAAGATCCAAGACACCACCATGGCTTGGACGGTCCACCAATCCTCCATTTCTGGTGAGTTTTCATATGGCTGCTTCACATTGCCTTCAACGAAACCCCATTTACGTCGTGCACGTAACGAGGTCCTCATAGCTTTGGCCGATTCGTCATAGTTTTCACCACGCAGTTGGACTTGGGTGATTATGCTTCCTGGGTTGTCGTTAGAGTTTAGATCATATGGAGATGGTGTCTTCTTTACCATCTCAGTTTCTTTCACAGATTTTCCTTCCACAGGTTTTCCTTCATCATGACTGTGCTCTGATGCCATAATGAAATGTGGAAGAATGTTGTGTCTGTTTCATATATCAAAGATGCCAATATATACAGGATACCTTGCATACTTTTGGTATCAGAATCCCTAAACTATTGCTATCAAATATCCTTAGTAATTGCCTATAACAACTTGGTCAAACCTACTGTAAATAACCTGATAAATGTGTATAATGACAATAAGTACATTTAATAAAATATATTTGGTTTCCTATTAATTGGGATTATTGTTTTGTTCGTGTTTGTCTCTAATTAATTGAGTTATGAATGGAAGAATATGATGATTAATTTGACATTTCTTGTGCTAATGTCTTCTTGAGTGCACTCATCATGATTAACCACTAACTTCAAGTGCCTCTTATTTCGTTTCACATTCAAAAGAAAAGCCATAATGATTAACTTATTGGAAAGTAAATTTACACACACGCGCACAAAGGAGAGCCTTTGTTTATGTATAGGTTGCTGATTAATCACCTAAGAAAAATTTAAACAAATATTTAAAATATGATTAAAATATATTAATTTATGGTCGACTAATTCCTCTTAAATTCACCTGTTATTATTTAATTATGGTATTTATAAGTTTTTATATATATAAAAGGATTTCATTTACTAAATCAAATGGGGAAAATTAAGCATATAAATGTGTTCATAAATCATTTGACAAAACTAGTTCCAAGTAAATGAAAAGCAACTCATCCAATGGTATTTAATATCCAGTAAATAAAATGTGTCTCAAGCCGAAATATCACAAGTACCATCTCGTTTCGGACCATTGCAAGAAAAACTATAACCAAAATTCTTTTTATTTGACATTAACTTGGAAAGTTTGTATAATTGATTTTAGTAAATTTGGAAGTGAAACTGAGATTATTCAAGTGGACTTGCGTGTGAACTTGGTAAACTTGAAAGAAAAAAAAATTAAAAAAGTTTTTATATCTTTCATCTTGTTTTCACATTTCTGATCACTTTGTTCTTTGTTTTTTATTTATTTCAAGTTTTTAAATTACAAATTAATTCGACAAATTGTTTAGTTATGTCAAAATATTGTGAAACACTATTTAATTACCCTACAAAAAAATTCCCTATTAGTTAATTCGTACGAAATTAATTTTTAAAAAGAACTATGTATAAACCGTGTTGTTTTGATTGAGTTAGAATGCGATTGGGATTTGAGAGTGGGAATATATATGTCATGTGTTTTAGGATACAAATAGGGGGGGGTCAAACAAATTAAGAAATCAACAATTTTTGTGAGTTTAAAATTTTGGAAAAAATTGAACCCAATGAAATATAATTTTTTTATTTGTAACTTTGTTAACTACGGAGTATGATGGTTTTTTTGTGCCACAATAATATAGAGTCACATACCTATTGTAACTCAAAAAGAAGTTGTATCTTACTTCTAAATCTTAATACAACTTATTTCGGACAAGAGTGAAGTATTTTTCTCATTTCACTTCTAAAATGCATCATTCATGTACAGATATAACCACATTATAATCATCAATTGAAATGAAGACAGAAAAAAGGAAATTGATATTGGAGTGATTAGCATATTTCATCAATTGAAATAATATCATAATGACAAGTGCTCAAGGCTTTGTGCAGCTGTTGAATTCATTCTGCTTATAGTTCCCAGGGAATTTCATACTCCTCTTGCTGTAGCTTAATACGCACAAACATTTAGCTGCAACTTCGTATCCCAAAGCTGAATATAAATATGATTGAAAGCAATAGACATGAAACTAAAGAACTACTACAATTTACTTTAAGATGTACAGGTTAAAGATTGACAACAGTACATAGTGTAAATCATCAAAATTAGTTCCAGGCTATAAAAAAATTTAACTGGAATACTGACTGAACCTTTAATTTTTTTTCAGCTTCTTCATTCTCTCAAGAGCACCAAGCCGGTTTTCATTATCCTTTTCTTTTGCTCCACCATCTACTTCATGGTTTTCAAGCTCGTCTCTCTTTCTAATCAAACCACCAAAAACAGCAGAAGGGACGTCTTTTTGTGCAATCTCAATATTATCACCATCGTCCTCATCAGAATCGTTTTCTTCTGGCAATTCAATTTCCTCATGATTTGTGTTGGTTTTTATCCCTCCATCAGACTGTGATTCCACTCCAGCACTTACAAACCCAACTTTTCTCTCTTTCGTCGCCGATTTGTCAGCTGCTGGGGCTAATTGCCTTTCTAAAGCAGCCATTTCATCGTCAGGGATCCCAGCTTCTTTTAGCTTGTCTTTGGCTTCATCAAGATTCACAGTTTGATCCTTCTGCATCAGATACTCGGGCAGTATAAAATGTGTCTGTAAAAACAATAAAGCTAAGATCAGAATAAATGCAAAAAAAAAATCAAGGATAAGCTCAGGAAAGTGAAAATTGAAACATTAAAGTAACCTGGCTGTAGCTAGCAGAGACACTGCGTTTAATTCGAAGCATTTCTCTAAAGGTATCCTCATTTCCGTGCTGGACCTCAAATTCATGCCACTTATTCCAAAAGTCTGGATCAGATCGTGGATCAGCAAACTTAGAGGCGAATACATATATTCCACGGGCACGTTCAATTTCTCCCAAGCTTCTTTCCAGCTCGGCATACTTCAAACACATAGTTTTGACATCCTTATCTGGAAGACCAGATTCAATTGCCTGCTCATAGATCTCTCGTGTTTTGGGTACACCAAATATCTCGGCTGCACGAGCAATATATATTTCATACATGCTTAACTTCTCATTATTGGGAACAGCTTTGGTTGCTTGATCATAGACCTTCATAGCTCGCTTTGCTAATCCATAATCCTCCTCCAGCTTAGCATATTGCAGATAGAGAGGTTTCACTTGATCAGCAGGGGCCTGTTTTGGCAAGCATTACCATAAAAACCAATTAGGTTAGCATATAAAATTCATGTTTATAAGACACAAACACATTATCAAACAGTTGAAAATCATATACTGTGATGAACCAAGGAAAATACTTGTTCTGATCATTGACAAACAAGATTCTTTTTAGTAACATTACAAGTTCATTACAGCACAAATGCTTGAAAAAGTCACACTAGTTCATAGGCCAATGGAAACCTAATATAGGCCAAATATATCAATTTTTCAATGAATCTAAAATGTGGGTGTATGCTTATAATAGTGACCGGAGGGAGTACATACTATGATACAATATTTTGACAACAAAAAGAGGCGCAGCACTTATTGCTTTGAAGACATAGCAATGAGAAGTGCTAGTATTTCAGACTTTCATGCTTCTGAATTGCAGTATAATTATGCTAATAATGATTTTTTTCAAAGGCAATTACACTAAGAATGTTGTGATATACTGCAGTTTATATACACTCTGGGATTACCAGAAGCTAAAGAGGACACTACTGGTTTGGAAAGGAAAACCAAACTGTCTTTAGGTTCTCAGCATACTGTGTTCTTATATTCCCAAATTGAACTATTTCTAAAATTTAAGAAATGAACCGTTTCTAAAATTAAAGAACCGGACTACTTATATACGCAGAATTGAACTAGTTATATATGCTGAATTGAACCGAACTGTAGAAATTTCCAAAAGAACAGAACTCTAAGCAAGCGTCTGAACCAATGTTGAGGGAAAAAGGAAGAGGTACCGTAAAAAAAAATATATGTGTGTCGGTCAAAAAGCTGCTTTTACTTTTAGTTTAATAAGGTTTTTTTTTTTTTACACAAAAGATTTAATTGGTCAAAGTTACCTTTTTGAGAAAAAAGGTTTTAATAATGGAAACGACGCCGTTTATGGAAACACGCTTTAATGTTTTAAAAAAATAGGGTTTTTTCCTCAATTGGGTCGAGAAACCCATGAAACCCGACCCGGGTCAGATAGATCTCTTCTTCGTCGTCCAAACTCGGAACGAGCGGCGTTCCCACGAGTTTACGATTAGGAACGCCGATCCTCTTCTCCAATGATTCTGTGATCGATTCCGATCGCTCAGCTATGGTTGAAACGTAAAATCGTCCGAGTCAGCGAGTTGACTCGCGATTTTGATAACACTGGTCTGAACCTAAGCAAACTTACAAAGAACCTTTGCACAGTCCTGTATTTAATATGAAAGTGGCGAGCTTTGAACAAAAAATAAAACCCATCAGAGAACATTGTCCGTCTTTTTCTTTGTTAAGACGTCAAAGAGATTTCTTAGTTTTTCTATGACAAGATTTTGAGGGAAAAGGTTTTGCTGTTAAAAAAGTAATATGTATAAAACTCATTTGAAAAGATTCACGTGTTACAAAGGAGAAAAAAGGCAAAGTGAGAGTTCCACAATCACATACTACTTAAATATTTGACTTCCAAAGTGATCAATCAACCCTCTATGGCCTTAACCCAAGAAATTTCTTAAGCTTGCTTCTTGAAACTCCAAGCAATGTTTCTACTGTAATGAAGAATGAAATGAGAGCCACTATTTCATTATGATATTCAAATACCAATGTACCGGAGAAATGTTCTCCAAGGACATTTAAATCACAGGAATCCTCCCAAAATGTGAGTGTGTCGTCATGAAAGGGTTTTGGTAAGAAAACGGTGTATGAAGTTCTCCCCGAGTTTCACCTTGAGGACAAGGTGAAACCTTTGAGGGGAGTATTGGTATGAGACTTTTGATTAAAAGGTGTATCATAGAAAGAATAAGATGGAAATATGGGATAATACCACGAATTTGTACTATAACAGCTATGAAATTTGGGAAGAGATATGAACAAGCAAAGGTATTTGGGTTACATATCTACCAAATATCTATAAAACAGAAAAGGCGTGAAAGGATCTTAAAATGAAGCAAGAGTTCAAGCTTAAACATTCTATGCATATTCCATTACCCATTGTTGGCTTCATAGAAGCCTTCATTACCTAAACTTACGGATTCGGGTCATATGCCAAGTGGGCATAGATGAAGTCCTAAAACAGAATTGAGATATAATGTATAAAATTGACGGTGGGTCATTTTGAAAATATCACAGGAATAAGATTTGACAATATTTGACATGCTTTAAACATAATCCAGCTCTCAGATCATCAATTCAATGTAAAAATTAAAAAGAAATAATACTTCAAGAAGGATTAGAGATGAGAAACAAAAGGAAAATAAAAGTACATACTGTTTCAACTGCATTCTCAAACAGCTCTCTTGCTCTCTCCAACTTTGTCTTTCCATATCTCTTCACAAATTTAGAGAGATATGTAACCCAAATATCTTTAACATGTGGGTACTTAAATATCTTGACTCCTCTTTCATAAACCTTAAAAGCATCTTCAAAGTATTTGTGTTCCTGCATAAATTAAAATCAATTAATAATGTATCAATGAGCCACAACAAGCAGAAGTAAAATCCAAAAGAGATACTGTACTAAAACATAAATGTTGCTCCATACCTCAAGGAAGTATGCATAATTGATTATTACTTGTGGCGTGGCAATTCGTAAATCTAAAATCCGTTCATAAACCTCCCGTGTGGACTCCAAACTACCTAGACTTTCCTCCAAATCAACGTAAAACGTCCACAATCTTAGAGATTTATGGAGTTTCATTTGTACCGGTTGATTCCCATCAGCCGCCACTAAAAGTTGAGCAGCATATAAATGCAACAGTTAGTTAACGCTCCACGACAAACACAAAAATACAAAATAACTAAAAAGTAAAACATATTGTGAAGGAAAAAAAAGTGAAGAAGTTGAACTTAAGAATACCTTTTCGTTTGACCTCAACTGATGGCTCTGCCGTAGCCCGTCTCATAAGCTCGAGCGCTCCTTTGAAATTCTTATGTTTCAATTCTAACTCAGCCCACTCACACCAGACACTGGCCAGATTATCCACACTTTTGTAATTCACCTGCACGGCCTTGTCAAAAATGACCCGAGCATTGGCAAGATCTTTATGCTGCTCGTAAAGCTTCGCGAAAGCCACCCATAACGTATGAGGTTTTCCCACGGCCTTCATGGGATCAACAGTCCTCACAGCCTCTGTGTAAGTGAGTATCTGCTTAGTGGGGTTACCCTCAAAAAGCTTCACCCTCCTGTGCCACTGTTCAACATTATGAGGATTTTGACGCAAAAGCACACTATTAGCCAATTCAGGCCTCCTCTCCATGAGATAATCAAACCTAGCCAATCTCAAGTCAATGTCCTTTTTGTCATTCAGCCAAAACCCAAGTAAAATCTTCTTATCAAAGTCCTCATATTTGAAACGAATATCTTCATCATCATCCTCCTCCTCTTCCTCCTTCACTCCATCTTCACCTTCTTCATCTTCTTCATCACTCAAACCCATATCTTCCATCTTATAAGCAAGCATACTCTCTTCAAATTGCGAGTAAGAATCAAATATCACACTAAAATCCCTCACAGTAACAACAGTAGACATGCCCTCCTCAAACACATCCCTAGCCTTCTCGTGCAAACCCCTCCTAATGTAATACTCAGCAAGCGAAGTCCACAATCGACCAACCTCATCAGAAAATTTCCTTATCCCACCCCTAATAATCGCATCAACATTCAACCCAGACACATCATTGGCATGCCTAGTCAACAAATCACATAACTCTAACCAAAGCCTATGCTTAGTCTTCCCCTTTATCGAATAAAACTTATCATCATTCAAAACCGAAGCCAGCCTCTCAGCTGCCTCTTGCCACAAACTCGAATTAATCAAAAACTCAATAAAATCCTCAATATGATTAGGATCATATTGCAAGTACCTCCGATAAACCCTAAGCGAAGTTTCAATCGGAATACCCTTTTGACTAACAAAAAACAAATAATGCTCCCAAATTCGATCATGCTGAGTAACAGGAAGAGCACAAAGAGCTCTATCAAAAGTTCTCCTAGTTCGCGTAACTAACTTCTGATTAGTTAGGGTTTGCAGATACAAGATCCAAATTCTGGGCATCTTGTGCATAGTTACAAGTGCACGTTCAAATGTATTGTTAAGGGTTTCAAACATTGAATGAGTGACGGGAAGACTCCGAACAATTTCGAGACGTTCACGGAGATAAGCATGCCAGAGTTTGTAGCTTCCGGGAAGTGCTTTAAGTGCACGTTCGTAGATAACAAAACGCTTTTTGAAAGGCGAATCTGATCGTGCGATGAGGTAACGCCACCATAGTTTGAGACTGAAAGGGTTACGAAGTAACTCTTCTTCGTAAACTAGATCGTTTTCTGATGGATATAGCTCCGACGAAATAGCCGCCATGTGTATGAATGAATGAGTGAATCTAAAAACCCTAAGACCTTTGATGAGTCACAGAAAAGTAATCGGCGATGCTAACCTGTCTAAGCACGGTGAAAGTGTTGCTGCCGCCGTTTGGAATGAGACGGGATTCCACGATGTGTTCTCACTCGCAGCGGAAGCTTATGAATTGTATCTCTCTACTCACAGTGTCAGTGAAAGAATTTTCATTTTCCTTTTTCTTTAAAACAAATATTATTTCTATTTTGTACCAAAAGAAAAAAAAAAAAAACAATTCAGTCAAAAGATTTCTAAAGAGTAAAGACTATTGAAGTAAAGCTTCGCTCAGTTGGTAGAGACATCGCACTATATGTGCAGGAGCCGGGTTCGAACTCGGGACACTCCTCTTATTCATATTTTTTAGTCACTAGGCTACTTGACAAAAAAAAAGATTATAGGAGTATTTAAAAAATAAATAAAATCATGAGATTATATTGACTTCAAAATACATTTTAAAAAAAGATTTTTTATAATTACGATTCGCTTCGTTTGGATTAGTTTATTATTGAATTTATAATTATTAATAATTGATATATTGATAATATATAATTAATTATATTATATTATACGAATATAAATTAATATCGATTCATATTATATCTCTTAATCGCCGAAGTATATGCATTACATAACTTGTGTATTATATAGATCATATAGTTCATAGACTCCAAATAAATAAAGCGTATATGTAAGCCATGTTGATCTACATGTTTAAGAAAAATTCACTCGTGTTTTAAAAAATTTATGTTTTTTATGCCTAAAATCATAATGAAAGACTATTATTGATAATTTTATTTTTTTCTATCACAGTTGTATCAATTGAATTTTTTAAACTATATAATAATAATAATAATAAGTAATATAGTTTATACAAATAAATAATATTTTATGTATTTTAATAACTTTGTCAAGACAGTTAATGAAAAAATAGTTTATAAAAATATAATTTTCGTTATTAATAAATTATATATTAACATAAAAAATTATTTATTTGCGTAAATTATTTTGCATAAACTTGAAAATAATCTATTCCAAATGGGCCCTTAACCTAAGATTGGAATAAATTTATAACAAAAATTCTAAAGTATTTACGAAACAAAACACATTGCCCTTTAATTTTTAAGCCACCACGAGCATTATTATTTTTGGCCTCCCCAAAATCCAAATTCTTCTCTTTCTTGATGTAGCTGTCTCTGCTAGTGCTGTGAGGAGTTATCCACTCCACACAGCCGTGTTTCACACCTTCCTTTCTGGTGAGCATCTTCCTTCGTCATCATCGATCGTGGAGCTTTTTGGTTCATTGTGCTCTGTCTTTCTCTGTGCTGGAGAGGTACAGGTTTTTCTTTGTTGATTCGCTAACAACCCCTTTTGGGGTAGCAGAAGCAGCCGCCGACACCCATGGCCGCGGTTTTGCTACTCTCTTCTCACACGTTCAGATTTTCTGTTTTTGTTCGTGTTGTTATCCTGTTTAGATCTTTGGATTTTCAAGTGGATTGGAACTCTAGTTGGTGCTCTTGTTTCAGTTGCTTCAGTTGCTGTTGTTGATGTGTGGCTTTGAAGCTCTTGCAGAATTGTTCTACACTGCCTCATCTCTCTCAGTTGTTTGGTGTTTTGTTTTTCTCGCTTTGTTTCCTTATTCTTTTTCAAGTCTGTTGAGATTTGCAGGTCACATAGCTTATGGATTACGTCTGATGCACCTGAGGAGTTGGGTTGTTTTTAAATTCGTCTCAATCTTTGATTGATTTCAGATAGTTTGACTCGAAAGGGTCTTTGTTGCTTGCTGTGTTTTGTCGCGGGGAGTTGTCGGTATGTGCTTCGGTCTGTGTTGGCAGTCGATCATTCGCCGCTCCATACCTCAACTAATGCTCACACATTATTTTTTGCTATTCGGTTTCGCGCCCGTACGCAGGTTCGCTGAATAGTGCTCGATGTGTCGGTGTTTTGTTTTGGTTTTTCACCTATTAGGGTTGGTTCTACAACCACCTGTAGTTGGATTTTAATGTTATATCTAATGTTATGTTTTTCTTTTATGTTTAATATATTTGGGATATGGCTGGAGGTTTCCTCTGCTCTCCTTTTTGCTTAAAAAAAAAGGTCACCACGAACATGTCTTCCACTAAATACAGAACTTTAGTAATTTCAACTAATAAAATCATACCATATAAGTAAGGCTATAAGCGGATCATAAGAATCCAATTAAACCGACGATTTAAACCAATCCAAACTGAAAAAATTGATTTTTATTAATATTATTCTCCACTCCTCCAAATTCAACCTTATTCCACTCTGTTGAAGATTTTAGGGTGTTGGCTTCATTTGGTAAAATAAGCCTGATTCCATGATGTGGAGCATGATGTGTGGCACATCAGGTTTCACATCTAGACGCCCTAGCTGGACGCGCCTTTATTTATTTACACGCGATCTTTTGAAAAAGATTTGTTTTTCAAATTAAATCGTGCCAGCTTGCGCGCCAAGGAACAAGATAATCTTTCATGGTTCTGTTTTATTTTATTGGCCGACTTTGATCAAAAAGATTTGAAACAAACAATTAAAATATTATGATCAAATAAATCTCAAGGAGAATTAACAAAGGCCAGCTGTCAACATTGAAGATCCAAGCCCATGAAACTTGTTCTATATAAAGGAAGATTGAAGACACTTTGAAGTACGAAGCCAAGAGTTGAAGATATCGAGTCTTAGGTCTTAGTCTGTTTATTGTTATTTGTGAGCCTTCACTTGAATCATAATTTTGATACAAGTAAGGACTGAGTTTGATAGAGTTGTAATCTCTAGTGTTCTTTCTCCAAAGCTTTGAAGCAAGGAGTTAGAGTGTGCAACACTCAAAGCCTTTAGGTACGAGTGCATAGGTTTCTAGGAGTGTGTCTCCAAACTGAGTTTGTTATTAAATCCTTACTGGGTAAGGTTGAGGGGGAGTGAGCAGAGGTTCTCATATCTAGGAGTTCCTAGGTAGAATTAACACGGGTAGTGATTAAGTGAGAAGTTGTAAACGGGGGAGTTTAGCTTTGAATTGATACTACCATAGTGGATTCATCCCTGGATTGGTATCCTCCAGATTAGGGCTTGTTTAAACGCCGAACTGGGTTAACAAACTCACTGTGTTGTATTGTTTTCTGCACTTTACATTGTTTCTTGTTCATCAAGTTCAGCATGTTCACGATGTTGACACATTAGGCTACACATCGTTCAAGAGGAATGAACCTAGACCTGAAGGAGTCAACATCATTAGTACTAAATGGGTTTATAGGAATAAATCTGATGAAAGTGGTGTTGTGACTAGAAACAAGGCTAGGCTTGTGGCTCAAGATTACTCTCAGATTGAAGGAGTAGACTTTGATGAAACATTTGCTCCTGTGGCACGTCTTGAGTCCATAAGGTTACTTTTGGGAGTAGCATGTATCCTGAAATTCAAGCTATTCCAGATGGATGTGAAGAGTGCTTTCCTCAATGGCTACTTAAATGAGGAAGTTTATGTGGAGCAGCGCAAGGGATTTGTTGATCCAAATTATCCAGATCATGTCTACAGATTGAAGAAGGCATTATATGGATTAAAACAAGCTCCTAGGGCATGGTATGAGAGGCTAACCAAATTTCTTGTGCAGCAAGGTTATAGAAAAGGAGAATCAGAAAAAACCTTGTTTGTTAGAGAAGAAAATGGCAAGTTCATGATTGCACAAATCTATGTAGATGACATTGTGTTTGGAGGAATGTCTGATCCAATGGTCAAGATGTTTGTGAATCAGATGCAGTCTGAATTTAAGATGAGCCTTGTAGGTGAACTTACCTACTTTCTTGGTCTGCAAGTCAAACAGATGGAAGATACAATTTTCATCTCTCAAAGCAAGTATGCCAAGAACATTGTGAAGAAGTTTGGAATGGAGAATGCAAATCACAAAAGAACTCCTGCAGCAACCCATCTCAAACTTTCTAAAGATGAGCAAGGTATCAGTGTTGATCAAAGTCTATACAGAAGCATGATTGGCAGTCTACTCTATCTCACTGCAAGTAGACCGGACATTAGCTTTGTTGTTGGTGTGTGTGCAAGGTACCAAGCTGAGCCTAAGATGAGTCATCTGAATCAAGTCAAAAGGATTCTTAAGTACGTTAGTGGTACAAGTGATTATGGAATTCTCTACTCTCATGGTGAAGACACAAGATTGTTGGGTTATTGTGATGCTGACTGGGCAGGTAGTGCTGATGATAGGAAGAGCACTTCTGGTGGATGTTTCTTTTTGGGAAGCAACCTTATATCATGGTTCAGCAAGAAACAAAATTGTGTTTCTCTTTCTACAGCTGAGGCTGAGTATATTGCAGCAGGAAGTAGTTGCTCTCAGCTACTCTGGATGAAGCAGATGTTGGGTGAGTACAATGTGCAGCAAGATGTGCTCACATTATACTGTGACAATCTAAGTGCTATAAATATTTCCAAAAATCCTATCCAACATAGTAGGACAAAGCACATTGATATACGTCACCATTTTATTAGAGATCTTGTTGAAGACAACATTGTGACTCTAGAGCATGATGCCACAGAGAATCAACTAGCAGATATTTTCACAAAGGCTTTAGATGCAAATAGGTTTGAGGTGTTAAGGGGCAAACTTGGTATTTGCCTCTTTGAGGATCAATAGCTATTCGGCGTGCAACGGTTACCTGTTTTTTTCCTCCATCCACAGTTGCACGCAATCCAAAGGCAATCATTACAAAAATATTTCCAACGGCTATTTTCGCAATTTTCTCCAAGAAATCCGTTTGTTCAAGATTCTTATCACATTGCCTACCACATTGATCACCACATTCGTTTCTCAAACACTCAAACGACCTTAGAAAATTTTCTTGATCTCTCTGAAACCCTTTGTTCATCTCTGCAATTTTTCTTTGAGAATCTTCATACCAAATCACCATCATCATCATGTCTACTGCAACCAAAACATCTCTTCAACCAAAACCACTACTTTTCCATCATCACCAAAACCTCATCATGAAGAAATTCAAAGTGACATGATCGTTAATGCCACTCCTGTTTCAATGATCAAGCCATCTGGATCAAAGAAGAAGAAGTCTAAACGATCAAGAATGGAATCAACTCCCATTGCTGCAGAGGAAGATGTTGTTCCTTCTCCTTCCACAGAAAAATCCAAGAAGAAGAAGAAGAAAAGCAAGAAGCCAAAGATTGGCTCACCAAAGAGGGTTCACACCATGGAAAGTCTGCATATTGAACCTCTTCCTGCTAAATCTGGTGATGCTGATGCTGAAGCATCTGTGAGTATAGGTTCTTCAAACCCTAACCCTGAGAAGGCTGCTGTAAAGATCTATGAGGGCCAAAGACACCCCTTGACTCAGAAGATCATTGATTCTGTACTTCAGGCCCTGCAAGAACCTGATGTTGTGGCAGATGTGGGCACATCATTGCCACAAGGTGAAGAAAAGTCTCCTACTGCTGAAGAAGAGACTGTTGCTGCTGAAGAACAACCTGTCATTCCTGATTCTCCAGAATAGGAAGTTGTTGAAGAAGATCAACCTACTGAGGTTGAAGAACCTGAAGATGATACCCAGTCTGACAAGGGTAAAAAAGCTAAAGGTTCTGAAGATGTGGAAGACTCCAATCCTTCTGACAAGGATGTTGATGGAGATACAATTGTTGTGGATGTAGAAGGCTACAATTCTGACATCCCTTTAAAGAAGATTGCTGAAGATAGCATAGCTAGAAGGACTAGAAGTGGAAAAGGTCCTGCTACTGTTAGTGAATCTCCTACTGTTGCCAAGGAGAAGAAGAAGTCTGTCAAGAGGCAAGTTCTGTATGGTCCCAAGAAGGGATATAGTAAAGCTGTGGTTCCACCTGCCAAGAAGACTCAGAAAAGAAAAGAGCCACCTACAAGTGACTCAGAGTACGATGGGGAGCGTGATGTAGCTCACATCAGTGAGTCTGAAGAAGAATCTGCTGAGGAACGCAATGTGGAGCTTGATGTGATCCACATTGAGTCTGCTGTGAAGAAGAGCTATGGGAAGAAGAAAATTTCTCAGGGAATTCCTGACATCCCAGTTGATTTGATTTCCTTCCACAACCCTGCACATGCTGGTAAATGGAAGTACATTGCTCACAGAAGGTTAGCTCTGGAGAGGGAGCTAAGTGTTGAAGCCTTGCAGTGCAAGGAGGTTATGAGGTTGATCAAGCGTGCTGGCTTGATGAAGACTGTTACTGGGCTGAGTGACTGCTATGAGAAAGTGGTCAAAGAATTTTTTGTAAACATTCCTGCTGGCTGTGATAATCCTTTGGACAAGGAGTATCAAACAGTCTTTGTGAGAGGCAAAGAAATTCACTTCTCCCCTACTGTGATCAACAAATTTCTGGGCAGAAGTGAGGAGCCCTTTGCTGAGATGGAGGCCAATGACAACTACATAATCAAGGCCATCACAGCTGGAAAGGTCAAGACTTGGCCTAAGAAGGGAAAGTTGCAAGCAAACAAGCTCACTCCAATCTACAACATCCTGAATAGGATTGCTGCTGCTAACTGGGTGCCCACCACACACAACTGTGATGTGGCTACAGGTTTGGCTAGGTTCATCTATACTGTAGGTAACAAAATTAACTTTGATTTTGGTACTTATATTTTTTATCAGACTATCAAACATGCCAAAACCCTAGCTGTCAAACTACCCATTGCATTTCCTTCCCTGCTGTGTGGAATCATATTGAGCCAGAGACCTGATGTTCTGGGCAAAGATGATTTGTCTTGCAGAAGAGAGTCTGCTATTTCTTTTAGTCTCAAGCAGTCTGATGTGACTCCTGATGTGGGCACATCCATCTCAAACAATGTTATGTTTAGGATAGACATGATTGCTGCTTTAAAGGAGACTTGCAAGGCTCTGGATGAGAATAAGGCCAAGCTGGAAGCAGTCATTGCTGGACTGGAGCTTGAGGATGAGCAAACAATGGCTGAGGATGAGGAATTGGAGGAGGAGGAGCCCAATGACTCTGAAGCTGAGGAAACTGATGGGAGCCAGGATATTTGAATCTTTGTAATTCATTATTTCCCTGTACTCAGTATTTCCTGTTGTTTTGCTTGTATGTTGTGGGCTATGCCCTGGATTTCTGATGCACCTTTGTGTGCTTGTTCTGTACTTGTTGCACTATTAATGGCCTGAGTGCCTTTTTCTGTTCATGCACCATCATCTCTACATCTCATGCTATCTGCATTCTATGGTGTTTTACTCACTCTCTGTGTGTTTAACTACATTTGTCAAAATTTATGGCTAAAAAGGGGGAGTAAAAATGAAGAATGAACAATTCTTTGAAGTCAATTGAAGTCTTAAAACTGCAGCAAATTGTGATGTGTGGCACATCTGACTACACATCTGGCATACATGCTTATTTTTCTTCAAATGTTTTCTCAACAACTTTTTGAAGAATTAGTTTTCTAAAGCATGTTTTTCTGAAGACTTAATCTGTACGTTTTCAACTGGGTGATGCATTCTTAAGAAGTCCAATTGAAGATGTTAATTTGTGTAATGGTTGATCCATTTGTATGACTTCTACATGGTGATGCATTCTTAAGAAACCTGTAGAAGTTGCTATTTTGTGTGATGTTTGACACATCTGTGAGTTTTAACTTGGTCATGCATTCTTAAGAAGCCAAGTTTAAAACTTCTCTATATCTCTCTAGGTCATGCATTCTGAAGAAGCCTATAGGGAATATAAGATTTAGGGGGAGTACATGGAAAGTGCTCTAGTTCAAAGGGGAGTAAACTACTACTGGGTTTGCTACCCTCCCTTATGTGTGCATGGAATCTCATGCTTGTATGTGTCTGAGAATTTATTTTTCTCAATCTTTGGGAATTTATTTTCCTATCTTGTGAGAGTTTATTTCTCTCTTTATTTGTGAGGCTCTGATCCGCTGCTGCATGCCTCTGATGTGCCTACACATCTCTCCAAGTTTTGTTGGGTGACTCAAAGATTATTTTAGCCCAAAATTTGCCAAAGGGGGAGATTGTTGAGGATTTTAGGGTGTTGGCTTCATTTGGTAAAATAAGCCTGATTCCATGATGTGGAGCATGATGTGTGGCACATCAGGTTTCACATCTGGACGCCCTAGCTGGACGCGCCTTTATTTATTTACACGCGATCTTTTGAAAAAGATTTGTTTTTCAAATTAAATCGTGCCAGCTTGCGCGCCAAGGAACAAGATAATCTTTCATGGTTCTGTTTTATTTTATTGGCCGACTTTGATCAAAAAGATTTGAAGCAAACAATTAAAAGATTATGATCAAATAAATCTCAAGGAGAATTAACAAAGGCCAGCTGTCAACATTGAAGATCCAAGCCCATGAAACTTGTTCTATATAAAGGAAGACTGAAGACACTTTGAAGTACGAAGCCAAGAGTTGAAGATATCGAGTCTTAGGTCTTAGTCTGTTTATTGTTATTTGTGAGCCTTCATTTGAATCATAATTTTGATACAAGTAAGGACTGAGTTTGATAGAGTTGTAATCTCTAGTGTTCTATCTCCAAAGCTTTGAAGCAAGGAGTTAGAGTGTGCAACACTCAAAGCCTTTAGGTACGAGTGCATAGGTTTCTAGGAGTGTGTCTCCAAACTGAGTTTGTTATTAAATCCTTACTGGGTAAGGTTGAGGGGGAGTGAGCAGAGGTTCTCATATCTAGGAGTTCCTAGGTAGAATTAGCACGGGTAGTGATTAAGTGAGAAGTTGTAAACGGGGGAGTTTAGCTTTGAATTGATACTACCATAGTGGATTCATCCCTGGATTGGTATCCTCCAGATTAGGGCTTGTTTAAGCGCCGAACTTGGTTAACAAACTCACTGTGTTGTATTGTTTTCTGCACTTTACATTGTTTCTTGTTCATCAAGTTCAGCATGTTCACGATGTTGACACATTAGGCTACACATCGTACGATTCCTAAAGTGTACACATCGTGCTACACATCTGACACTTGCCACCAGAATTTCACACTCCTTTAGACAAAATTTGAGGCCACGCAATTTATCTTTTAATACACACGCCATCCACCCATGAGCCTCTAGATTTCGCCAACAATCCTACACAACCCTTTTAAAGTTCTTATGCTCCAACCAATGGTTGTTGAACCTAAAAGGTTTAGGCCCCCAATCATTGCCGGCATATTTTAAGATCAAAGGACAATGGTCTGAGACGTCCCGAGCATAAACCCACAACGAACAATCACCCCAAGTATCCAACCAATCGGGGGTAACCCAACCTCTATCAATACGACTCATGGCAAGTCCATTGGCATGATATCAAGTGAACTTTCTACCAAGAAGAGGTAGGTCCAACATCTCCATATCTTCCAAAAAATTACGACACCCCCTCAACTACAAAGAAGTTGCCACCTCCGCATTCAACCCTCTCCTTTCCTCCGAGTTTAAGATCGCATTGAAGTCTCCAACCACACACCAATTCCCTCTACCAAAACCGGCTTTAGACATGCTCACATTATTCCAAAGCCTTCTTTTAAAAGAAATGTCACACTTAAAATAAATATTCACCACAAATCATTTAATTTTCAGCACCCCCCACTCCAAACAAACCCCTACAAAACCTTTTCCTAATAAAAGTAAAAACAAGAGTAGAATTGTTCTTACCCCAAATGGAGAGGATTCCACCACTAGCACCCTCCGAAGGGAGGAATGCCCAATCACAATCATCCGAGCCCCACAAATTATGGCACATTTTATTTGTAATAAGCTCCAATTTTGTTTCTTGAAGAGCTACAAAATCCACTTTGTGTTCCTGAATCAAGTCTCTGATCTTTCTCCTCTTCACACGCCCTCTTAAACCTCTCACATTGAAAGACATAACTATCATTGATTACCATTTTTAAGCTCCCATTCCTGCTTCTTGGATCTGTCACATTGTTCAACGTCTTTTAAAACTTTGATCACTTCATCATTATCTTCATTATAACCGAACCCCACAGCTTGCTGTATGTGAAGCTGCATTAAGAAGGTTGCTCTGTTGCTCCTCTTCGTCATTAATAACACCTTGAGCCAAGACTGAACCCGAAATTGGAGCAGGGTCAATTTCAGGTAGAACCACTTCCAAGAACACTCCATCTATAGAATCAGAAACTTGGGAGCATGACTCTATTAAACAAATTTGTTGTGAAGAGACTCCATTTACACTAGGAGCCACCAAGGGTTTTTCCACCTCTTGACCACCTGCTACTTTTTTAGTCTTATGCCTACCACTTCGTTCCTTCACCGCGTCAGCTAATTGAAGAAATCTGGGCGCCCCTATGACTTTTGATTTTGGTAATTTTGCCCTCCCTTTTGGTCGTCTTGATCTTCCGCGTCGAACACCAACATGAGAGACTTTCTCCAGACTTTTATTGTTAATTACATCAATACCCCTTTCACTAGTACCCTATCTTTCTTCGCAGAGGGAGATGGTATCATTAAAATCTGTATCACTTGCCTGGACCCGGCCCACCTGTAAAGGAGGCCCATTAGACCGTTTGGAAGGTAGAGAGTGTGACCGAGTTGGACCACCACGACGGATCAGGTCACAAGGTGGAACCCGCTCCAGGACAGCATTAAATGCACCACATGGCAAACCTGGCCCACTAGCATTTCATGCCTCATTATCCGTATTACACGTCTCAATCGCCGCACTCCCTATCTCCTCATCGTTTTCCAACCTAAGACCTGAATCCACCTTTTCCCCTTGGGACCCGTTACTTTGCAACATATCAACAACTAAACCCCCTTTTTCTGACCCATTTTGACCCATCTTTCCTCTTATACCTTCTAAAATTCCTCCTGACAAAGGAGAGAGAGGTTGTCCCTTGCTATAAAAAATCAACGACCCATCACCATCATGCATTTTGCAGGAGTCATGCGCATGGGTTTGATCCTCCTGCAAGTCAACATCATCGCTTCCTTCCCCATCCTCCTCTTCCTCCACCGAGCCGCCATCGCCCCTTCCATGCACCTCCATCACTTCTTTCGGCAAATTCACAGATTCAACCCAACTGCAATCCTGTTCTTCGAAACATTCACCTTGATAGAAGCCATGATCAATGACTTTATCCTCTACCACCCTAAGAGTATAGGTAACTCCCAAAGCTTTCACAAGTAAAGGATCATCAATGTTTCCTCTGAAGGATGTTGCTATTTTTAAGCAAGCAACATCTAGTTTGGCTCTCGATGATGTGTTGTTGTCAAAGTCTAAGAACTCTCCATACTTACCTCCAATAGCTTTGAATAAATTTCCCCCCCATACATGTAGAGGGATCCCATACACCTTTACCCAGGTAACTCTCTTGTCTGCAAAACATGAAGGTGACCAGGGCTTCACATCCCTGAAGTAATAGCTGATCCAGTCAGCCTTGGCTTTCCACAAGGCTTCCACCTCTCCATTCTTTGGGCTAGAGATGAGAACCATATTTCTCCCCATGTCAGTAACCGATATGTGAGCTAGACCTTCCATGAAAAGAATGGTTCTGATTCTGGACACTTCAACATCCACTGCCAGCCTACCCACATAACTCCTCTCCAGCTCCTTTAGCACCCTCTCCTCCACCACCACGTCAAGCACTTCATTTACCATTGTAGCCTCCATCACCGACTGCCCAAACCGTGTATTAAGGCTCACTAAGGCAGCCTTGAAAGATCGGTCAGGGTGTAGGTTACTCTCCCCCACTGCTACCGATTTCTTTTTAACCACATCTTCCTTTTTCCCATCAGCCTCCCTCCTTTGGAAGCGAGATTTGTTGATTCTCAACTTAAAGCTTCCAAGCCAAACATCTTCTAGACGATACTCCAACTCCGATGCCTCCTTGTTCTCCCTAAACTTCACAAATGCAAACCTTTTCCCCCACTTATCCACCTTGTTGGGAATGTAGACATCCCCCAAACGGCCAAACTTAGCAAACACCTTCCATAGATCCTCACACGAACAATCCTCCGGAAAATTGGTGACAAAGAAGGAAATGGAGGATTGATCTATGTTATGAATGTAGCCATGAGATTTCCGGTGTGGAACCAGAGCCTCTCTCTCTACACTCTCACTCTCTCTCATCTCTAAATTCTACGATGCACTTCTTACCTTTCTCACTTGATAGTTGATACATTCCCTATATATATAGGATGTATAATATGAGAATGATAAGTTTATGTGAGAATGCATTTTCAGCCTTTAAATTAAAATTAATGGCTTAGATTAATGTGTGATTCTCTTTTTGCAATGTATCCAAATCTCTTCTTCTTCCACATAGCCTGCAAAGTCTTTCTCTCTCTCACGACCAGATCTTTTTCTACTTCTTCAATTTCAATTTCAATAATCTTTCTAGCTTTCTCCCTTATTTTTTTTCAATCTTTAATTTACTTCTTGCAAATATCTACTTCAAGGGTTTGAAATCTTTATTCATTGTCATGTCTTATATGCTTTTCACCAAATCTGAGTTTTCCAATTATAAAGAAAACAATCGATGCTGGATCTCATTCAACTTGCAAGGTCTCAAAAAATAGAGTATATTTAAAATTGGGTTTTGTAACAGTTTGTTGAGATTATCATAACAACGTAACAAACCCTGCATAATTGGAAATATAATACCTCCCTCATCAATTTTGTTTACAACATCCCTTATATCAAATTTTTTTTTTTTACAATCCCTCATATCAATTTTAAACAAAAAATTCAAGAAATTTCACAGAACTAATTACATTAAAAAGAAATTGAAATTAAAATGATAAAATTTCAACCCATAATCCCTAAATCCAAGTCAAGGGTGAAGTAGAAAGGAAAAGGAACACAGATCGGAGACTGAAATAAAAAAAGGGAACGACGTAGAGTGATAAACCTAACCTAAAAATAACAGGGAAGTGGTGATGACCATGTGGTCGGCCGGAGAACGAAAACGGCATCACCCTGAGGTGCTCACGAAAATGAAAGGAGAACGACCGTAAACGAAGAAGGAGATGGCGGCCGGAAAGATGAAACGGGTGGAGACTCCTGGGAAGAAGAAGCAACGCGCTAAGGAACGTGGAGGAAAGAGAAAATTGAATGGGAATGATGATGGCACATGACCCACTTAACTCATTTTAATCCTAGTCCTTCCTTTCAATCTAAAGGCTGTGATTTATTCTTAGATTCTCATGTAAGTTTGTCATTCTCATAGGATATGTTCTCTCTCTCTCTCTCTCTCTCTCTCTCTCTCTCTCTCTCTCTCTCTCTCTCTCTCTCTCTCTCTCTCTCTCTCTCTCTCTCTCTCTCTCTCTCTCTCTCTCTCTCTCTCTCTCTCTCTCTCTATATATATATATATATATATATATAAGAGTGAGATAAGATTACTTGTGATAATATGTTTGAAAATTATTTTTGTATCATTTTTAAATATAGGAATTAGCTATTCATGTTAAAAAAATTATGACCGATATTTTGTGTAGTGTATATTAGCTATTCATAAAAATTCATATTTAATTTATTCCTCTATAAATAAAAAATAAATTAACCTTTTGCAAGAGAGATTTCTAAAATGTATTAAAAATTATCGCAGAAAAATTCAAAAATTTTAATCACAAAAGACATTAAAATTCATATTTAATTTGCCATTTTTTAAAATATGTTAACCTTTTTGTCAAAAAAGTAAAATAAATGTTAACCTTTCCTTAGAGATTTTTATTTGAGTAGAAATATAGATCTTATATAAACTAAAAAAAATAGTTTGTATGTATATAAGTAAATATATAGATCCTTGTATATGAAATCAGCTGCTCTTCAGAAATGCCGAATGCACCCTACCCCAGCTTGTGGAAAAGGTCAAACTATGCTTCTATAGATGGATGAAAACAATGAACATTAATGTAGTTTCTAATTATTATATTTGGTGGTCGAACTTATTTACTTGTTTGGGCATTGACTAAGTTTACGTTGTATTCTCTTTACTGAATTTTGCGTAATATTTTGTAATATTTTTGGTTGATATATATATATATATATATATATATATATATATATATACACATATTCCATTTTATCTCGTTCAAAAGAAGATCCTTGTATAAATTACTAAAAAATAGGAATTCATATTAATATATAAGTATATAAATATAACGTCCTTAATATAATAGTGGTGTGTATTAATATATGAGTAGAAATATAGTTTCACATGAAAATATGACCATAAATTTAAAATGAAGTTGTAGTTGGACATTACAAATATAGTTGTCGGAACACTAAACTGGTGTTAAAATAAAATTTCTCTTAATATATTATAAAAATCGCTTTGTAATACAAAGATGTATGAAATATGAATCTTTGTGAATAACTAATAATATGTATTAAAACTTTTGCCTAATTAAAATGGTTGTATACTTGACAATCATTTTGGGTTGAACAAATATCACACCTCATATATTAAACACGGCCGGAAGAAATCAAAAAATTTAAGCGCAGAAAATAAAAAAAATAAAAAAGAAAGAGCATTGCTATTTAGTAAGAATTTTTTACACAAGAAAGACAAGAATTAACACATGGCAAAATTTTAAAGGATGATGTCATTTAATCTCCTTCTTTAGTGGAAATCATGGGTGGTGGTGAATGTAATCAAGGGTGAGGATTTATTCTTGCAATTCTTCTCCTCAAGCTATTAAAAAAAGAAAGAAAAAAAAGTTAATATGCTATGCTATGTGTCAAAATTTAATATAAGAAAGAGTAAAATTGTCAATTCATTAGTATCTACCTTTACCAACCTACATTGACATTTGACAACATATAAAAACCAAGATTGTTTAAATTTATTCCTTCTGAAATATTATTACTGAAATATTTACCCAAGGATCAAAATCAAGAAAAAGTATATTTAATTTATATTTCATATATCATATAATATACTTGATATTAAATAAAAGTCAGGGCAAACACTACGTACCTAAGTTGACATAAATCCTATAAGTTTTAAGGTTAGATTAGATTAACTTATTTTTGAGCTTATGCAAATAGTTTATGCGGCATAAATTAAGTTTTGTGCTATTTTATAAGTTGAAACTAGTGAGAATTTGTATTTTTATAGGTTATTTTATCATAAACTACCTTGATAAACTTATAATAATATTAATACATAAAAATTACATAAGTTGTTTGCATAAACTCAAAAATAAGGTAATTCAAATGGGCCCTTAGAAGTTAATGTATCTAGTGCGAAAATTAACTTTTAAGGAATATTACTTCTTTTTGCGCCCCATGAGCTTCTTAAACGCAGGATAACTAGCAAGTGTTGAAGGGTGCAAAATCTGGAAAACATGGTTCGCTACTTAAGTAGCGAACTGAGTTTACATTATAACTAGCAAACCTTATAAAAATATTTTCATAGGGGGTGAGGGAAGTGTGAGGGAGACAAAAATATTTAATTTTATAAGATTTGCTACTTAAGTAGTAGAATGCATTTTTTTCTTCTTCAAATTTTTTCTCATTTAACATTCATTACTTAAGTGGTGAGGGAATATTTTTTTAAATTTCTGAGGGTGCGCAAGAAAAACTAGGGGAAGATTTCTCTTCCTGCCCCACGTTTCTTTTATACCCCCAAAAATTTGATTTTGCCCTTATTAAAAATTTCGGTTCGCAGAAACCGAAATTTTTCTAGTTCAAATTTCAGAAAATTTCAGTTTCTAGAAATCAAAGTTGTATTTCAAGGGAAAAAAAGTTTCGGTTTATAGAAACCAAAGTTTTTATTGAAGGGCAAATCAGGAGATTCGAGGGTTGAAAAAGAAATGTGGGGTGCTGGAAGAGAAATCATCAAACTAGGGATTGCAACAAAAATAAAAGTCTCCAAGGGATTTGTGTTGGGTCACAAGCCCAAATTCAATGAAAACTTCTTTTGTCACCCTACTAATTCTGGGGCGTGTTCTACGAAATTACTAAAATGCCTCCTGTTCGTGGCTTAAGTCACGGACAGCCCCCAAAACACCTTACAATAACATCCATGACTTAAGTCACGGATGTAGAAATTCAAAATTACTCATTTTTCCTACATCTATGACTTAAACCACGGAAGGATATTTTGATCATTTCGTAAGATACGCGAGTAAGTTGTAGAATGGCAAAAAGAAAAGTCAAAGTCCATTGCGAATCTCACTAGGTCTCACATTGGATTACAAAGTAAATGAAGACCATCAAGTATTTTGAGCAAGCAAATATTTCTCACTGCACCAATCCATCCATTTGCTGAACCCATGATGTCTTCTACTCTTCCATCATATCATATCATATTCATATAATCAATAAAAGTTAACAATAAAGACTTATATTGTTATTTTTGTGAATATAATTTAGTTGGTGAGATATTGTAAGGGGATCCTATGCTGTTAGGGACTGATGCATTCATGCAATCAGTTCAATATCTACTCTTTGATTGAAATTAATTGAACCGAATTTAATACAAAAAACAAATATATTAAAATGTATCGATTGAATCCAAGGATTCTTATTCAACTGCAGTCACTTTTTAACTGTGGTGAATCCATATTCATATTGTAATACTACAAAAAGGTTTGAATTCGAAATTCTCTACTTATTCACTAAACTATTGAACACAAAAAAAAAAAAAAAAAAAAAAAAGACTTATCATCATTAATGATTTGGTTTATCTTCACTGACTTTTGTCATCATCAATTGAAATTTAAAACTACAATTTAGTTGAAGCTTTAATCCAATTTATTTTGAATCATTTAGTGGAACCATGTTAATCCAATTGTACTTAAAATCTGATTTTAATTTTCTTTGGTTGAATTCATTTTCACTATCAGCACAATCATCTTCTTCATATTTATGGATAAAAACAATAATTCTGCTCAACAACATGCTTTACTTGCAAGACAGAGAAGGAAGAACTTAATGGTCAACAAAAAGATGCGGTCAAATCAAAGAAACCTGAAGCATCTTCTTCAACATCAAACTCACTACCTGTAAGACATAATTTAAATCCTATATCAAACCATCCTGCTTTCATTGCAAGCAAACGAAATTTTGAATATATACAAAGTCGGTATGGCAAACTAGTTGTTTTTGGAGGTGATTTCAGACAAATCCTACCAGTCATTCCAAGAGGTAGCCGTTCTGATATTGTTCATTCCGCAATAAATGCATCTCGCATATAGGATCATTGTAAGGTTCTTGACAAAAAACATGAGACTTACACAAGGTGCAACAAAAGAAGAAAACAAAGAGATTGAACAATTTTCAACATGGTTACTCATGGTTGGAGAGGAAAGAATCTCAGAACCTAATGATGGCACAACTGAAATAGAAATTCCTAAAAAAGTTTTGATATCAAATTTTGATGATCCTATTCAAGGTATTGTTGACAGCACTTATCCAGACTTTTTGAAAAATTACAACAATTATCAATATTTGTTGAGTAGAGCAATTCTAGCATCAACCATTGAAGTGGTTCATTCAATCAATAATCATGTCCTTGGATTAATGCCATGTAACATTCTTCATATTTAACTACCATTTATTATTTTTTATTCATACATTATCTTGTGATTGGTAATTAAGTTCTTAAATTATTAGGTGAAGAAAGAGAGTATTTGAGTGCCAATTCAATCGACAGATCCGATATTAATAATGATAAGATTTTACAAGTATTTACTCCTGAATTCTTGAACTCTCTTCGTACTTTACTTCCAAATCATAGCATAAAGTTAAAATTGGCACACCTATTATGTTAATGAGAAACACTGAAACAGAATAATTTGAAGGTCTCTCTAATAGAACAAGATTGATTATTACTAAATTAGGGATCATGTACTTGAAGCCAAAGTTATAGGTGGGACAAAACATGGTAATGTTATTTACATTCCAAGGCTGGATATATCTCCATCACAGTCTCCATGGCCATTCAAATTGACTAGAAGGCAATACCCTATCATAGTTTCATTTGCAATATAATTAACAAATCACAAGGTCAATCAATGGATTATGTCGGTCTATATTTGCCAAAAGATGTTTTCAGCCATGGACAACTATATGTTGGACTTTTAAGAGTTACAAGCAAAAAAGGGATAAAAATTTTGATTCATGATGAAGATAAAAAACCCAAAACTACCACAACAAATGTTGTTTACAAAGAGGTTTTTCATAATATATGATTAGTAAGTTTTGTATCATTATATCAATTAGTTGAGTTTTCATAATCTATTTATTCATTATTAATTTACTTATACCTCTAATTGCAAGTTCTGCATTTTCAGTTTGCATTGGCGGATGCATTTGTCTGCGTTTATCCTGGACTTTTTTGCTATGGGGGGGGTATCTGATCTTTAGTATGGTTAATTTAGCATCTTGTGTTTTTTACTTTGGGCCTATGTCCGCCCTTATCTTTATTTTGACATATTCTCTATGTCAACAATTGTAATCTAACATGTTCAAGACATGTGCGCAAGACATTGTATGCACAGGTTGTTGGCACCGGAATTCAGAGCAGAATCATAATTAGATGTTAAACTTATATATAAATTTCGACTCACACCAAAATCATAACTTTCCAAATTTCCGCTTAAACCTAGATGTTAAGTGTCGTCGCGTTCGGTCGCACGGGTCTTTTACTAGTTAACAATAAAGACTTGCATTGTTATTTTTGTGAATATAATTTAGTTGGCGAGATATTGTAAGGACCTGGATCCCGTGCAGTTAGGGATTGATGCATTCATGCAGTCAGTTCAATATATACTCTTTGATTGAAATTAAGTGAACCATATTTAATACAAAAAATATATATTAAAATGTATTGATCAAATCCAAGAATTGTGATTCAACTGCAGTCATTTTTTAACTGCAGTGAATTCATATCCATATTGTAATACTACAAAAAGATTTGAATATGAAATTCTTTACTTATTCACTAAACTATTGAACACCAAAAAAAAAAAAAAAAAAAAAAAAACTTATCATTAATAACTTACATATTATATCACCTCTCAAACAAAGAAAAACATATTTTAAAATAGTAAATTGCTTTAACTTATTTTTATGAGTATTGGCTTAGCTTATTTTGAGAAGAGGGTGTGGGAATGACAGCAGATAATAATAAACAATAAAAAAAACAGAGTATAGAAGGAAGAAAATGGTAGCTTTTTCAACTGCTACACGTCGATGCCGTAAGCAGCAATAATATTTTCATGACGGCCACACGCAACCCCCCTCTTCCCTTTCCTCTCCCTCTCTCTCTCTCTCTGCAATTGAACCACGCCACTCAACTCACATCATATCCATTCAAATCCATCTTTCCATTCTCTCTCTCATTTCATTCCATTCCATCTAGTATCTAACATATCCAACTACTACTACTATACTACTACTTCATCATTCAATGTTAAACTAGCTATAGAGAAGACCCAGAATGGTCAATTCTTATTATTGTGTTTTATGTAACAAAAAGTTTGCATTTTTACACGTTTTGTTATCATGGGTCATTAAATAATGCAACTAACAACACTTTAGTATCTTTCAATGTTTTTTGTTTTATTTAATGATGTTAATGTTATGTTATTAGATCCATTTTCTTTGTCTCAGTGAAACATCATGTGAGAGTGATCTTTGTTTTGAAGGAACCTTTTCTCTATGCGCGTGTCCCATAATCTTCTCCAATCCTCACTCACAGTACTATGTAATGTAACTATCTTCATTCTTTGAATATCATCAAATATGGAGGTTAAGCTTTGCAATGACAAGCGCCAGAGAGAAATGGTTGGTAACTTTGTTCATAGTTTTTGTTCAACGATTTTGAAGAGAAAACCAAAATGGTGGAATGGATTGCAAGGTTGTCCAAGATGAGTGAGTGAGGGTATGCAATTGTTGGTTTATTATTTTTTATGTTGGTTTATTTTTCATGTTGTTGGAGATGAAATGAATTGGTTTATTTGATGATATTTTGTATATTTTGAAGGGAGAATATTAATTAATTAATTACTACGAATTAGTACTATGGAGTTTTTTGGTTATTGATCATTGATGCTTTTACTAGTTTGTAGCAATGGAAAAGTTTTGATCTATATCTGGGTTTCTTTTCTGTAGTTGTTTTGGTTGAGTTTCTATGTACTTTTTTGGCATGGGTGAATTTTTACTTAAACTAGAGTTTGTACTTGTTTGTCTTTTTCTTTCCTTAATTTACTCAATAGGTTTCATCATTCCCAACTTGTGTGACATAGAAAGATCAATGATCTAATCTATAATAATTGTTTGTCATCATGAATTTAGTGTGGAAATTACCAAAGTCTCTTAAGTCATTAGTTATGCAATGATTGGCTTCATATTACTGTGGAGTAGAGATTAATTTACGAGAAACTCTTGTGTCAATCAAAATATTTTTTCAAGAGTATTAGGTTTCAACGTCACAAAAGAAAGATTATCAAGATTTTTTAAAAAAAGCATGAGAAATAGAGAATCAATCATCTCATGTGATATGAGGGTTCATTACTATGGAAATTTCCTCCATTTTTTGTAAACAAAAGGAGAGAAAGACACCAATCGTTAGTTGTTTCAGTGGTAATTGACGCTGAATTTGATAGGGAGAATCATACTTCGATCTCCCGCAACTGTGATCAGGAGAGGACTGAAACCACTTGATGCAAGAACTAACTCTCGAACTAAATTCAACTGGTGGTGGAAACAAAAAAAGAAGAGAATTTAAGAAATCAAAAGTCAATTTTAAAAGGTGAAATCATGAAATAGAATAAGAAAATATTAAACAGTGCTCCCGGTGCATTGATTAAACATATTACAATAGAAATTTTGTTTCAAAATGTGTGTATTCAATATCTCAAAAATATAAAAAAATTATCTTTTCAATATTAATTTTATTTTTTATTTCATTTTTTGGTATGCTTAACCAATAATCCGGGAGCACTATTCACCATGACCCAATATAATAAGATGTTTGAAAGATACAAAATTTTTAAACTTATAATTTTATCTCAAAGTGATATAAGATGTCACAATCATCTATTAAAGAAAAGAAATAATTTATATCTATTTAAATCTTAGTTTGGTTAGTCATTGATCCTTACATCAACCATGATGCATTTTTATTATTTATGTTGAGTTGTAATTATTTATTCATTCCCCTCCCCATGATATACTACATTTCAAGTGTCACCCACATTCCCACAATGTGGCACTACTATTAGTCCTTCAATACAACTTAATGACATAGAGGTTCATAATTAGTTTTTTTTTTCAAAAAAATAAATAAATAAAGAGTGCAAAAATAAAAAGTAAATAAATATTAGACATTTCAATTAAGTTGACACTGTTTTACTGAGGTTAATAGTTAGTTTCTTATGTGAGAAGTTAATTATTTTATGATTTTTGCTTTTAAAAAAATATATCAAAGCAACTATTTTTAAGTCTACTTTAGTAATAAAATTACAATTAGCATTAGAAATATGTAGTTTTTAATTCACATTTGTGATAATGAGATTCGAAACATATTCTTGTACAAATCACACATTTGATCACATATTTTTTTTAAGTGTATTATATAGTTCACATTTGTGAATGAGACGCCTAAGGCTAAAGCCTAACATCAACGTTAGGTGAACCACACATTTTATAGTTCACATGCAAATTTTGAATTGGAATAAATACTTCAGATTTTCATAAAGTATTGCATAACAACTCATCAAAATTACGTGTGAATTATCAACTTACCAACTTATTTTTAAGGGTCCATTTAGAGTGGTTGTGTATTTAATTTAATTTTAAAAGTCAATTTCAAAACAAAAATTTGTTCAAGTAATTAAAATGGAGTTAAGTTTTTTTTTTTCTTTCGGTTTTTCCTAAAAATTTAGTCATGGAAAGATCGATTATCTAATCCATAATAGTCATCATGAATTTAGTGTAGAAATTAACAAAGCCTTTGATCGACTTGTAACAACACTTTCAACATCATCCGATGGATCACTGGATGGAAGAAGTCTAATTTAACATATTTGAAAGCTTTTAAGTTTTGATTGGGAAGTTGTTATAAGACACACTTATCTTGAAACTAACTTTGTTACAGATCCATTAGCGAACATGACATATAATAATGATAGTGAGTTTATGGTTTATGATAGTTGTCTTTCTACCGTTAGAAATTGTTTTCAAGCTTATTTCCTTGAAGTTTCTACTCTCTATTGGTAGTGTTGTAATTTCTTTTATCTTGGGTTTAAACCCTCTTGTTATCTAAAAAAACACTATAACTTGATAAATGATAAATCTATATTGTTTTCTTTTTGGAATTTTGAGACTGTGCATGGCACTGCTTTCTTATCGATGCTATTTGAATGTTTACATTTTTCTTATAATTTATGAAGTGGTAAGTTAGTGACATGATTGCAAATCTAAGTTTGTTAGACTAATAACAAACTGGCTATGTATGAGAAATTTGCACCAGTTACAAATTCAAGCCAATGGATTGTAAACATAAGAATTTAGTTTATTTATTTCTATGCAGAACTTAAACTATATTATTGAAATAATTTCTTAGATAGTAGTTTTGCTGATAGATTGGTTTCGTTAAGCAATGTTTGAGTAGCCATTATCACTTGATTTAAAGCTACTTTCCGTTTGTTTACTATAAAAATAATCACTTTTTAAAAAAAATAAAGTTCCTAAAGTTGCTTAGTTTTACAAAATGATTTTTTAAAAAATCTATAACAAACACGAACAAAATTATAAAATGGATTTAAGCTACATTAATTGTGTCTTTTCTATAAAAGATCAACATGCAAGATTTTTCAATCAAGACAGAATTTTAAACATGGATTCCAAAAATGACTTCAAATTCTAATGCCTGTTGGTGAGTAATTTCTTAGGCATGATTTTGCATTCAAATGTCTTGTATCACAAAGTTAAAACTCAAATTTTATCAGAGTTAACACTCAACATAGTTCAATAAGATATAGGATTCAAAATTCAAAATGTTAGAAACTAAATCCACATGTTTCAATGTGCTTAGCTCATAGCAAAGCACATAATAAGTGAAAGGATATTATGGTAATAAGTTAAACTCAGAAATAAAAAATTGTACAAGAGAACACCTTTATTTATAAAGCTCAATTTTTGGCTTCAAATTTGAAGGGCATTAGCAATTGACCCTGCTAGACTCAATACTTCAAAAGGAGCTTTATTTGCTAGAGCTTTGACAGTAACCGGGCAAGAATCTGTGATCCAAAAGTAGGCAAATGCTTTCTCTGAAGCTTCTGCAAGTTACAGATAAAATGTCAATAACAACATTTAAATATATGAAAATAGCGAAATGTAGAAGTAGGTATTATTGCGCCAAGACTAACCATCTTTATGAGTGAATCGCAACCATGATTGGTTAGGGAATACGCCGTGTGTGACATAGGCACTCACTTTTGCTGCACCGTTGGCTGCTAAAACTTTCTGAGGAAAACCAATAGGAAGAAAAAGAGAATTGTTATATTGCATTGAAAATACACATAAGCTGACAAGCATATATAATTCAGAAATTGATAGCCGACCTGACACTCAATCAAGGTGCCTCCAGATTGAACCAAATCATCAACAATCACTACATGATGACCAGAAACATGTCCTTCCTTGAGCCGAACTATCCTCTTGTCACCTTCACGTACCTTTGTACATACAACCTGCAACTCCAAAAATTCAGACAACTATAAACAAATTAACTAAAAATTAAATACAGCGATCCTTATTGGAGACCAACCACCGAATATTTGTCGAACTGCTTGTGGAATCGCTTCCAAGCACCATCATCTGGAAATGCAATAACTACCTGATGATAACGATAAAAAATTAGGATATAAAAAAACAATAGAATTGCACGTGAATTTGCCATGAAATAAAGAAAAGACGCTGTTTTAAGTTTGACCTAAATATAAACGAAAGGTAACTGAAAAATTGTAGAATACTCACATTATCAGCATCAGGAAGTTGTTGCAGACGTTCCTTTAGGAGAGGAATACCGGTCTCAAAACACGGCAAAACCTCATCTCCAAAATAAAACCTCTCCTGCGTAATTTCAAATCATAACTACTAAAAGTAAAAACTATAATTATAGTACACTATTACAACATCAAGTACATAGCCTAAGCATGCTCCTAAAACTTAACAAGTGTCTGTGAAGAAAAGAAGCCAAGATCTCATAAAGGATGGACAGAGAATGTCAAGAGAAAATTATGCTGTTTCTCAGCCTAATTATTATGTGTAGTACTTGAAATTAAATGCAAGCAATACAAATGTATTCAACAGCAATTCATGAGAATATTAAATTTTACACCACAAAGCAACACATAATAGAACTTCATTTAGATACATAAAAAAAAAACCTGCAATGCATGAATGTCGTATATGACTAAACTAGTAGGGCCGCCTCTTGAAATTGGAATATTTGACAACATCCTTGCAAGGGTGAAGGCAGTTGCTACATCTCCTTCCTCTTCCATTCGCTCAAAGGATCCAGTTGGGAAGAAAGGTAATACCAATGTGAAGGAAGAGACAAATAGGCGAGGGAGTGCATATATGACAGAAAGTTGTTCAAAGACTTGAGCCGGGGAGCTGAATGAAGCCAAAAAAGCAACATGTTGACCTCGTAGCTCTTCTGCGTTATTTATAAATATATTTGGAAATCCATCGGCAAAAGACCTGGATAAGCATAAAACTAATCCATTTTTAATGTCGTCAAAAATGAAAAACTACATTCACGATGTAGTTTGCTTGTTTATAATGTTATACATACAAGTGGAATTTTATTTGAGAAGTCAAGATTCCCAGACGAGGATATGGAGAAAAAAATGGCATAACTCAAGTAGTTGGTATGACCAAGCAACAATATAACTAAGCTTGCTACTAAAGTAACTAATTAGCTAAACTAAATATCATGAAGATATAAGATTTCTAACAAATGTCACCAAAAACATAAAAAATTAAACACAGCCCGATTAAGACCATATAATTTTCTTCCAAACAAACAAAAAGGCTAACCTAGAAATATAAGGATCCTGCTTGTGAGGTCTATGAAAGGGTTAGTGTTAAGAAGTCTCACATTGGATGCGAGATGGCCTGTACACGGGAATAAAAGTAGAGTGAATTCCCAATTTCAACATGGTATCAGAGCCTGGTTCGATTGAGGAGCAAATAAGTGAGTGGTGATGGATTGTGAACACAAAGAGACTCACACTTGAAGAGAGATGTTGAGAATCCATCACACCAATGTGGGACTTTTGAAACCACACTTTCATTTAAGTCCTTAAGGCATTAGGTTTGGATCCTCTCACTTAAATGTTGTCCAACATCAACTCTTCCAACCAATGTGAAACATAAATTTGATATATCTCAACATCTCTCCTCAAGTGTGAGTGAGATTGTGTCCACAATCTATTATTGCCCCCACATCAAAATTGAATCGGGCTCTGATACCACTGTTCCACAGTCAAACATATTCTAGTAGAAGTAGGAATGTGCTTCCCATTTTTGTAAAAGTATTTTTTAATGTAGTTAGTTTTCTCTTTTAAAATTAGTAATCATCACCCTTCTCTTATTTCGAAATTGACAAATGAAAATATCACCACCATCATCTTTCAAATCTTCTTCCTTTTGATGTTACTGCATCTGTTGAAGAAAAACTTCGACGATTTGCCTCACAAAGGCTTTGAAGGGAGTCTTAGATAAGTCAAAGTCAAGTTCCTTAGAGGTCTGCTTTCAACACTAGTTTTTGTAGTCTCGTCCAAATTTAATTCGTGTAATATCTTCATAATAGTACATGAATCAAATTTGGAAGAGGCTACATAAGAAAGCAGGTCTCTAAGGAACTTGACCTTGACCTATCTAAGGCTCCCTTCAAATCCTTGGTAAGGCAAATCATTGAAGTTTTTTTTCAACGGATGCAACAACTTCAAAAGAAAAAAGATTTGGAAGATGATGATGGCGATATTTTCATTTGCCAACTTTGAAAATAAGAGAAGGGTGACACACTGACAGTTACTAACTTTAAAGCGAATTCTTTTACAAAAATCACAAGCAAATTCCTACTTCTACAGGAATAAGTTTGACTGTGGAACAATGGTATCAAAGTCTGATTCAATTTGATGGTAGAGCAATGATGGATTGTGGTGACAGAGAGACTTACACTTGAGGGGAGATGTTGAGATATATCAAGTGTGAGTTAAGTCTCACATTGGTCGGAAGAGTTGATGTTGAGTAACATATAACTGAGGACGGTTTTGGGTGAGAGTTTGGTTCTTCACGGCCCAATAGTGGCTGCCTGCTATCAGATTTGCGCTATCAGGACACCTACCGTTTATAAGTAGAGACAATTCTCGCTTTACAAGCCGGTTTTGCTGGGTTGAGTTAAGCCCAATTTACAATTTCAACAGTTTGATTAGGTCTATTACAAATCTATTGTAGGCGGTTCCACCTTGCAAATCCTATGACAATCTAAAGCATAAAATTTTCATACACAGCCACTCGGCACATATGAAGTTGCTGAGATTATCGCTTTCCTTGTATTTCAATCACAAAAAACCACTCTTAATCTTCCAATAGATATACTAAAAAGCAAACAGAATATTGTGCATATTTTGATGCTTGATCATCATTTAGTAAAGTTCGTATTCATAAAATCCGTTTTTTTATCTCCAAAACACATAGTCTTCTCCTAAGCTACAGCCCACAAATAAATTATTATCCAATGCTAAACCTTAAAGAATAAACCAAACCATGCCGGACAAGATGTCACTTTTCAAAGGAAAGAATAATTTCATGCAGATTCATCATGACAGAGATAGATAAATTATTCAGCTATTACTAAAAGTGATTACACATATAACCTTCAAGAAACAAATCAAAAATAACTTCATAAACATTTATTTATCAGCTTAGTTATTTGGTAACAATTCATGGTTAAATTGAAATCTTTCAAATTTTGTAGTTGCTATTGACATCCAACAATCAAAATCCCCCAAAACCCTTGAAAACTATGGACTAGAGCAATGTGAAACATTTATAAAAATTTCCAAACCCAAAGACTGTATGACTGTGATGCTTAGATTTTAATTTATGAAAACCACCATGGTTAATTCAGCCAAACATTACAAAAATATAAACTTTGCAACCAAAAGAATCAATATTTAAAATACACAAATCTATTAGCAGTATCTAGCAGCAGAACCATAACATCAAACAACAGCAAAAAAAACAACAAGATTGATACAGAAACAAAGAGAAAGGAACTAAGTTAACCTCCATTTGATATTCTGAAGAGTGATATTGCTTTGAGAATGAGAAGCAACTTTGTTGGCAAGTTCTTCACAATCAAGTGAGTAGAAAAGATTAACATGTTTCTTTGGAGACTTTACTATTATAGATTCCGCCATTTTCGTTGTCCTCTAGCAGTCTCAAACAATTCAGAGCACCCCTAATAAAAAAATGCTAGAAAATAACGATTCTTGTAAATAAATAACAGAAAAAAGAGCTTATTCTAATCAATAAAATCGAAATACAACTTAATTTTAAGCTAATATCATTTTCAACCTTCTACCTACTGGTGTGATTCTAACAGTAACACTTTTTGGAAACAAATTCATAAACTTAAAAATAGCTTATACAAATGATAAGAAGCGCTTAATTAAGCTGTTCCTTGAAACATAGAGAATATTGCGATTGATATGTAATCTAACTATCTGCGCAATTGTACCTGCTATGCTTTCACAATCTTCAATGCCTTCTTTCACAATGGAGTTGCTTCAATTTGGATTCATTCACTCAGCACTGTCTCTTGCGTCGGAGGAGAGGAGTGTCACACACTCATTCATGAAAGTTAGGTTTTTATTTATATGAAAATAGGTACTATAAGTTAAATTGGGCTGGGGAAATGAAAATTGCTTTTTAGACCCTTAGATTACTTTCGATACCCCAAAAATTCCAAAATACCCTCAATTTTGAACTCAGATTCATTTGTATCTTACGTTGCAAAATACAATTCTACTCCATATCTTAGATCCGGAAATGAAGGTTTCTCTCTCCACCCCGTCTTTCTTTTTCACCCTTTGGGTTTCCATTTTTAAACTTGAAAAAAAACTTCGGTAAACGCGTACCGAAGTTTTTAACGATGTAAAACACTTGTTTTTTAATATCGACAAACTTCAGTACGCGTTTACCGAAGTTTTCGGGGGTAAAATTGGATTTCTCGGGGGTGAAAAAGATCGCCGGGGTGTGGGGAGAGAAACCTTCTCCGAAAATTACAATTTTCAAATAGTAAGATCCGAAATGTAAAAAAAAATACTAAATTTTAATTGTATAATCCGAAATCTAAAAAAAAAAATAATAAATAAAATTGCACCTCCTATAGACATTTGCTATAGTACATCTACTTATTTTTTAGAAGGTTCGCAAATGCTATATTTACTTTAAAGTGTATGTTATTAATGCACATCTTCATAAAAAATAGTGTTACATATATATATATATATATATATATATATATATATATATATATATATATATATATATATATATATATATATCTCTTTTAAGATGGAATATCAAAATCAAAAGTTGTTCTATCATTGATTGTCAGTAAACAGGCATGTACAATAAAAAGAGGAAAAAAGAAAAGCTGCTTAAGATTACAGAAATTTTGTGTCAACTTGCTATTACAATATTTTGTCATTGTCATGTTTGGACTTGTTCTCTTCCTATTATTACACTTCCATGGGAATCCAAATAAACAATGAAATCAGAATAACATGGTTCTATTACTAGCTCATGCAGCATGCACATTTTAGAATGCAGAAAATCTATCTAGATGTTGTTGAGATTGGAAAAATACTCTTTAAGATTAATCTTTGTTTAAGATAATGATGATGACTTTGACCCTTTTAATTCTACCTCAGTATCAAGTGAGGTAGAAGTGACATCAAGAATGGAAATAGGATCACAATGATTAGGACAATACCAAGAAGTATGGCATAACAAGTCCATTTCCTAGAATCCTTTTGATGCTCTCTTGCCTCATGAAGTTGTTCTGTTCCTCTTCTAACAAAAGAACTAGCATGTGCAACATGACTCTCTATATTATTCAATTGTTGTCCTTGTGACTCAACAAGTGCTGCCATGTCCAAAAAAACTTGATGTAACTCAATCAAGTTTTTCTCTATTTCCTTAACAGCATCATGTCTTTCTTGTATCTCAGATATTGTGTCCATAATTTGACCTCTACCTTGTTCTTGAATTGCCCTTTGCATAAAAGTTTCACTTTCTCCACTTGATATTAAATTCTCAATAGTATCTTCATCAGCTTTTTCACCTGTTATTGTAAAATACCTTCTTTCAATTGTTTCCTTATACTCTTGTTGCATTCTAGCTCTTAATCCTTGAAAATCATCCATCATATCTTTGAGTTTTTTTCCCAATCCACTAACCACAGAAGTTCTGGTTCTATCTGCTGATGAACCTGGACCACATCCCGGAATGTTTCTATTCGCGGCATTCGAACGTTCTAATGCTTCAAGCTTACCTTTTATGATTTTAACTCTTTTCAGAACCTGTTCAACATCTTTATCCATCCTTGCTCTAAGATCTTTCATTGTTTTAGCATTGTGGACAATTTTGCTTTCTTCATTAGACTCTTGCAATTTTCTATATAGCTTCTCAACTAGCCTCATATCTTCTTTCACATTCTCAACATCTTCAAAGAATTTATCAAGGTTGATACTTTCTTTTCCTGCTTCTACATCATTGTGAGATTGCTCCTTCAAGTCACTATATTTCTTGAAGGAGCTTGAGAATAAGTCATTCATTTTTGCAAAATTTGTAATGAACAATGACTAATACTTTTTTTTGTTTTTGTTTTTTTGTTTGATTTCTTTTGTACTTGGTGAATTATCACTAGTAACAGAAACCTTATTAGAAGAAAATAATAAATGGTTTGATTATGAAATTATGAAACACAATTGTATGTGTTCCTTAATGTCTCCTCATGATCCTTAGGATTATGATCAATTTTTTTTTACTAATGGAGAGGAAACAAGAAGGTGACAAAAGGCAAAAGAAACCAATTGTCACCAACAAAAGGGTAATAGGCAAAAAAAGTTTTTTCTTCTTGGGTGAATGTATTAGAGGTTCATGGTTAATGTGAAATTGGAACCAGACAAATTAACTAGATAATACTAATCAAAGAAAGGTGTTTAGATGATGGATATATCAAAGGTTACTCCTATATGAACATGTGGCACTACCTTTTTTTCTTGTACTCTAAAAATAAATGAATTTGTCATATTTTTTTCTGTCCTCTCAGCAAATTTGGTCTTTTTTAGGATTTACTTTTGAGCTCAAATTAAAATTTGTATAAATAGAAATATTAAAATTATCAATCAAAAAATCTATGATATTGTTCTCATGTCATTTATTGTAAAATATATTTATATTTATTTTCAATAGAAATAATGGTACTTATCTTTATTATAATAAGGATAATAAGGGGAATGTTAACTTGTGCCCTTAAAGGCACATGTTAAGAACACCAATATGCAAAAAATTTATTACAACTTGTGTATTATTCAATTGTCTAAACATTAAATTCTCTATATCATTAAATGCACATTTCTATTTTCAGGTAGCTTATCATGTGCCCTTAGGGCACATGTTAACATGACCCTAAAAATAAAAATGGTACTAAATTTATGAATTCAAAAATTAATTTAATCTTTCAAGTATTGTAGGGGTATATGTATTATGTCATTTATTTATGACCTCATAAACAAATAAAGAACTTTAGATAAAATTTAAGGTTTTATTATTATTATTATTATTCAAATTTCACATGCATTGAATTAAAACGATACAAATATATATAGGTAGGAAAAATTAATTATTTTAACTTTTGACCAAAAAAATCATTTGATTTATAAAAAGAAATGGGAGAAGTTTTTTATCAAACAAAATATTGACTACTTTTCCAAGAGAAACAGTCAACTGAACTTAAATTAACTAGACACATTTCAAGGGTTAAAAATCAATTGTGAGAACAAATTAAGCAGTTACATTTTCGATGTTGTCGAAATCAGGTGGTACGGTGAGCTCACAAAAAGAAACTAAATAGCTTCAACCCACTACCTCATTCAGCTCCACTCCATAATTTCCCTACATAAATCACTATGATGTCCACTTATATTACCAGAATATATTGGTTTTTTTCACCAATTCCCCTTTTTCCTACCCCTCTTTATGTACAAACACGAATAATAAGACGCCGAAGTTGATGAATTACACCAAAATCTTGCCCACTTCAATAAGCTTTGCAAGAGCATGTCAAACTATGGCTAGCACCGATATGGTTTTCATACGTTCATAGACAAAGACTGGACATGTTCCTTATCTGCATTATGACTACTGCTACCATGAATAACACCATTGCTAAGCTTCTCTTCCCTCGCTACATCTCCTACCTGTTGTGACTGACTACCGGATGAATCTCCGGTTCCAGAGTTCAACACAGTCTTCTGCTGCTGCTGCTGTTGCTGCTTGAGATACATCTCAGTAGCATCATGGAGCAGCTTCATCACACCACCAGAATCTGAACCAGGTGATAACTCTTCTTCTCGTTCCGGCTGGATATTGAGGTCAATTTGGCCTTTGAACGGAGACACAGATGATTTTGTCCGGTGAGGATCATCATCAGAACAGTCATTACCCTCTTTGTTCATGTTTGGGCTACTATCACCCGTATTACTATTATGCAAGGAATCATCATCAAGCAAAATTTCGGGTGAAGGCAATTGCTGGGAATTCTGTTGCTCCAGCTTTTTACGTGTTGTCTCTGCTTCTCTTTCTGATTGTTTCTTCTCACGCCGTAACATAAGGGTACGGAAACGACGTTTTACTGTTAGACAGACATTACATGTGCATGTCTGCTTATGTTTGGGGCCCTTTCCACTTGGAGGCTGGATGCAAACAATGCAAGAGCAGCCAGGTCTATGTCGAGGGTGTTTAGTTGTGGCCTGGGAAGATGCCTGGAGAGCCTCCCCTTCCCCTAGGATAGCTAGATTTGCAAGTGTATCAAGTCCCTCCAAAGCTTCAGCATGATCAGGATCCTGTTTAGCAGCCTTCATTTTCTTGGAAACTGCTGCCAAACAAATGCAATTAATAATTAGTTTCCATAGCATTGTTTAGCAATTTATTATATTAAAGATTACATTACGTAGTCCATGACAAGGAATCGGAGACACTTGTTCAAGTGAAGGAATAAAAAATTCAAACCTGAATTACACGGAGGTAACAAATTCTCAAGTTGCTCGGCTGTAAGCTCTTGTGCAGCTGAACAAGAAGATCTGACAACAAAGAGGATTTTGCAAATCAAAATACAGCGCTAATGTATTGATTACATATTTACATAGGTTCATGATGTGCTTTGTGCAAATACTGAAATAAGCATGTAATAAGTTGACAGGAAGACTGGAAGAGCGTGAATATTGACAATGTATCCTGACACAATGCATTGTATGGTAATTTGTCTATTTCTCAAACACTACTTCCACTTATTTTTTTCTCCTGACCAATCTGTTTTGCAAAAGGAAGGATATGTTAACAAGTCAATGGATCACTCTCGTACCTTTCTGGATCCCATGAATTATCAGAACACGTCCATTTTGATGGAAGAAGCGCACATGCCGGCAATTTACGCCACTTCAGACAATCTTCACATTGAGACCACTGAATCCTTTCACTGGAAAATAAAGTACATTGCTAACAATTATTTACTTGGTTAATTACAAAAAAATAAATCACCTAGTCTAAATCAGAAATTCATTGAATTATATGAGTAAAAATCATGTCTTTCTTAGAAACTTAATAATACGTGAACAGCAATAAAAATGATACATAACATCCCTTTAGAAAAATTCAAAAGTCAATACTAGTCTTAGTTGAGAGCAACGCAATCAAATCCAAAACATTATGTCATCATCAGAATCAATTAACAACAACAGCAATGATGATCATAATATTAAACTTCGGTTTTCAATAGGCATGTTGCACATACACAGAGAATCATTCCACATCGTCTTATACAATAGAAATGTGATAAATTCAAAATCAACCAACACCATTTGATCAAAACCTGATTAAGGATGAGTTAATTACCCCGTATTATCAGTAGTAAAAATAGTTGGCTTCCCAAGCACCGGAGCATCCTGCAAAAATATTTTCAGCATAAAGGTTCCACAATGTATAGCAATTGTCATAAATTTTTCAATCAAATAAGACACCAAGATTACCACAAAGACACAATAATTTCAATCCAATATTGAAAGTACAAGTAAAGTGACTTCAACTAAAAATACATTTTCATAGACTACAGGATGGCGAGGATGAAGAACAGTTTTGGAATATGAAGATCTAGAATACACAATCCTCCACTAAAAACAGTTGAAAATCATTCATGGCAATTGAATGCAAAAAGTAACATTATAATTCTATTTACAAGTCTTAAAACAACATGTAGGATTGACACATTTCAACTATGGCTGCATAGTGGAAGAAATATATCACGTGCACCGTGAACACGTCGTAATTATCATTTGGTTAGTTTTGTTTTATATAACCAATGGATTCAAAGTACTACTATTCCAAAGAAGAAAGCATGGTTGGGTTTAGATTGATGCATCACTAACAGTTAAATAACATTAGCAGGTCAAAACGATTTCTTAAAGGAAGCAACATAAAAGGCACCTCATATTCCTCAAACTCAAAGCCTTCAATCACCATAATACTTGGAACATGGTTAGGAGGGGGGCGCAGCAGTCCTTGAGCTTCTTGCCATGTAATCTTCAGTTCTATTATATCCTCATTTTCCATTTTTAGACGTTTACTTTTTGAACCCAATATGTTGTTCTTTCTCTTTCTAGAGATTAAAGATTTGCTCCCCAGTGCTTCTTTTGCAATGTATCCTGACTTATCAACTTTTGACCAAGAACTGGGATCAGTCAATTCAACCTAAGTGACAGATGAAAAATGCAACCAGGTGAGACTACTTGAATGAGAATAATTAGCAATTCCAATGCAATTGGTTGATTGATACTAACTTCCTGTGCAGAAAGTCCGTTTCCAGTCTTACTAGCTTCACTATCCTGCAAAATGAAAAATATGCGAACAGATTTACTTTCCCAGTAGACATTCAAAATTTCACCAAACTGTATACAAATATATTAGGAATAGGATGTATTAAATTAAATATACAAAACATGAAACAAAAATAAGAAAAGATTTATTAAAATCATGAACTATCCTTTTACTAAAAAAAAATATGAACTATCCTTTATTAGAAAGCATAAATTTCATGCATAAAAATAACAGGCACATCATATCCAAAAAAATCTATATGAAAGCAAATGCTGCATCAGTACATATTTCTAACTAATTTCATGCATAAATTACCCACACATGTTCCAGTTAAAGTTGGTTTTGTTCAACCACACAATTTACACTCAAATTATGCACACAGCCCAGACAATTATACAATGTAGATTTTACCTGATCAGGTGGCATAGCATGTGTAGCCTTTCTAAATCCCATAACCAACCTCCCTTCGGGCTCCAACCGGCTAAACGTTACTGAGAAAATCAATTCAGGTCAGCCACAATACAAGAACACTAACTCACAACTAATCAATCACAGTAAGATGGTGGTACAGCACAGTATAAAATGGGAGGGAAGAAGACATAAAAACACACAAGACAAAAGGATCCAACAGGGATTATTTGAGGCAATATTTCAGAGCAGAATGACCTAGAAGACCTGAATACAAACATCAATAATTGAAGAAATAGAATCAAGTTCAGATTTTGAACAACTCCAAAGTAGATAGGATTGTTAGAGATACTAAGAATATCTTAAGACTATCAAACTAACATGTCGATCGTTTTATTTCTTTACAAAGGGTGTGTTTGTTTTTAAATAATAAACTTTTAATTAAAAGATCAATCTAGAAAATTTATAATAATTATGTAAGCTTTTCCAAATAAAAGTCCACAAACCTATTTTAGTACTTCTCTCAGAAGTAAAAATAACAGCTTCTAGAAAAACGTTTATATCATTAAAATAAATCTCTTAAGCATGAACAAATGAACTTTCAATAAGGTAGTCAGTCTAACTGCAAGTGAGCTTCGGCTTGTTCAAATAGTACTTCAAGTTTCCCCATTGGTAGAACTGTAGCTGACAATTGTAAAGTTGCAACTATCAGATCCTATTACTACAAAACCTAGTTACGCCATTAATAATCTCACCCTAATAGTTTTGATTCAAAAAATCTCATTCTAATTGATAGTACAGTGGATTATAAGCCCAGTCTATAATCCTTTGAGAACCCAATGCCCATTCTACTGCACGGAAAACACAAGAAGACAGGTATTACAATTTACAAATGCACAAATATACTCCTACTCCAGGCGAACAAATTATAACATATTCAACGCTATTGTTTGCCATTTTATTTCCAACCCTAAACCTATAATTCTAAATAAGGGCCAAAAGGAAGGTTGATGCAAATCTGACTCCTGAAGCTTAAGTTATACTTAGGAGGAAGGAAACAAGAAGAAAGCTCAAAATCTTACAACAATTTTCCTTCATGGCAGTCTCTTACCTGTGTCACCTGCTTGTAACTGCATGGCTTGTATGCATGGAGTTACACCCTCTAAAACATACATTCTGCTGTTGTTATTCGGCCAGAAGCGGAACTGAAATATCCATTCCTTTCCTTTTGCATCAAGGATTTTAAGTGGCAACCCTTCAGGCTGAGAAATTGGTGGGAAGTAGGTCTGTCTCATGGAACAAAATATAACATTATTATTGTATAGCCTTTTATTAAATATTCATGAAAAAATAAGGTGGCCATGCCATGAAAAACATAAAGCAGACTATCACTAAAACCTAGAAGTAATCCCACAAATCCACAGAACAAACACGAGTCTGTAAAGATTGCATTGCAATATATTTCAAGGAAACAGTCAGATCAGTATAGATAATAGTTAATAAGATACAGTTATAACATGCTTCTGAAGAGTAATACTTTCCATTTTCTTAAAGTTTCCTAGGAAGACTATTTTGTCACAAATCCTAAAATAACAAGCCTTATCTCGCTAGGTTAAAGATTAACCATTTGGGTGGAATTGGCTAATACATGTATTCTCACATTGATGTTTCATGGTTTCTACTCTGTGCTGCTCCAGGGAAGACAATCGTACTGATTTTTTTAATGCAATTTTACCCTTCATGGTTTCTACAATCTATTGAAAGTCATCACTTTCAAGAGACGTACAAGTGATAGAAGAATAATACTATAATGCCATAAGATGATAACAATTTGCCACAAAAACTAGCACCTCATTGGACAGTATACATTAATTTACATTCTAAACAAGGAGCTTATCAGTGTACAAAAAGTGCAGGGCAAAGCAAGAGATTTATGACATGCAAGCATTACGAAAAGCAGACAGTCAATTGTTAATCAAGGTAAATTAAATTTACTATGGGCATAAAGCATCCACACAGCACATACTTAATCCAAAAATACTTTCCAATTAATAGCTCAAAGAGAGGATCTCAGGACCAACCTCAGCACACTTTTTGGGTAGTACCAAACGCCCAATTCGCCCAGCATCACTAGCACTCAATGTCTTTTGGAACAAGGGAGTTATTACAGAATTAGAACTTGGTTGAAGTTAAGATAGTTTACATTCGATATGGGTTTATACATAATTGAAAAATAAAGCGCATTAAAGTTAAAATATTAAATTATATGTAACCAACGAAATATTTATGTGATTAGAAGGATACTCAATAGATATTTGTTGCAATTCCAGATCAGTACACCTGGGCCAGTACCGTGGCAACAATTGGCTTCTTCCACGGGCATCGGCTCGAGGTCGCCCATTGCGAACCTGAGCTTCACCTGATGAGTCAAGAGCTAAATGCACAGTGCCGCTAAATTGTTTGCTTGGATGAGGTGGAGTTTGTTGTGGATGAATTCCGGTTACCCCAATTTGACCGTTTCTTTCATTTGGGGATGAATAAGGTACTGATAAACCAAATGGCTGAGAAGATGATTCTTCCTTCAGAGAATGAGGCTGTTGGCACATATTTAAACACGAACCCGATTTGTCCTCATTCCTCAATCCTGCAATACAACAAAGAATCTGGTTATGTTATTAATAGATTCATCTACCTCCTAAACCTTATAACTATAAAAGTAAACAGTTAACAGAACACCATAGCCTGTATTACCATTCATAAGCACCATTTCCCTTGAACCGAGTTTGGCATTCCAATTAGCTGATAATCCAGACAAATCCTCATTTTTCTTTTCCAAGGATGAGGTGGGTAACCTTTCATTGCCATAAATTTTGTCAAAATTAGTTGATAATTCACCTAGAGAGTGCACATCTGGAGGCTGGCCAGAAGAAGAAGCTGAATTGAATAAACTAGGTGCTTGCTTCCAGGGTACAGGTCCTGATCCAGCTAACTGACTCCAACTTTTGGCAGATATGTCTCTGTATCTCTCCGATAAACGACTTTGAAAGGATAAAGATTGTGGCCACGGCAAGTTAGATGGCTGAGATACAGATAACAAATAAAGAGCACAGTCACTATGCCAAAAATGTTGCATCCAAATAGGACTTTATAATAAGATATTATTCAAGCATCATGGCACAACCAGAAATTACAAACAATTTGCATGTCATGGAGTTTATGATTTGAAGACATAAGCTAAAAATGACAAAAGGGCGTTTAAAAGAGCAACTAACAGGGAAAGGAGATTTTTAAACATTGTGCAGTATAACGAATGCAAATCCAGACTGGATTAGTATTTAGAAACTTAGACATCAAGAAAAAAAATAGAAGAGGCGCCATAAAAAATTGGTTAGAAAAGAAGCCAAAATGGAAAGAGAAGGACAAATTCAATGTAAGACGGTGTCAAAACAAAATTTCAACATAGCAGACATGTCTAGCCTTAACTTAATTGAAAGAGAAGGGAAAGAAAATTAAAATAATAATAATAATAATCATTTTTTTAAGGCAAATAATAATAATCTGAAGCAGTAGCAAATGCAATATTAAATATCATTAATTCTATTGAGAAAGTTATTTATGGAGTATTGCCAAAACAAAAGAAAAATTCTAGCCTCAACATATTTCAACTTTTTAGCACATTTCTTGCATAAACTGGTTCTATTCAGATTAACTGTCAAGGAAACTTTTATTTCGCATGAGAATGATCTTCCCCTTATTTTCCGTTAACATCAGTGACATAGAAACTTCTTGAGTTCATTTCAAAAGAAATGGAGTAAAAAGGGGATGCATATAACACATAAGACATTCATGCTATACATTGCATGATGATTCAAGCCCAAACAGGGTAGGAAGGGGAACACAAGTGCTCACAACGATATAGAAACCTACCAAAATAACATTTTTGCGCGCACATGTAAAGCATTCAATTCCTCCTGGATCCAACAACACAAAGGTGTTACTTGAAACAATACACCCACAATGAATTCGCTGCAAAAAATGATTGGCCGTTAGTTAAAATTAACTGCAATGAATTCGCCTAGGGAGTCTATTTAAAACTATTTGTATCTAAAATGGTAATATCAAGAAGCACTTTAAACTACTAAAAGATAGATATTTCACCTTCCTACAAGTCTCACAATTCCTCCAACCAGAAGCATTTGCATGAAAAATGTCACAGAATCTCCCTTCTTCAAAAGCAGAACTAAGTATCACAGAAACAATCAATTTTTACCAAAGGAATAGAACATTTGTATCACAGACACAGATATTTACATATTACCAATCAAAATGCTGATCATGACATTCGCTATCATGTTGTAGTACAAGTACAAAAAACTACGGTGTATTTAATTATATTTTCTTTCCATCATGGCAAATCTCTATAACTAAAACCTAAAAAAACCCACTTATGGCACTGTGAATAGTCAAAAACCGAGTTGCTCAGTTGACAGCTGTGCAGAGAGAAATCTATTGTGTCAAAGACCTTTCCTCTAGTTAGTTTCATTGAATAAGAATATCTTTCATATCGAATATTCACATCTCAACTACTATTTTTCCTTTCTCGGTAATCCACAATCAGAAACTCGAAGCAACCAATACGCGCAACAACGGTAAACATAGTGCATATGCATGAAATTGGCACATTGCATCCAAAATATAAACACGAAGAAACTTTCCACACTACAACAATAAGTAGCAAAAAGAAACCTTGCACATGCCATTATTCATACAACTATGCCACCACATGCCTACACCTATAATCATACAAAACTTGAAAAGCACTAACCTTAGTCTATACACTACTCAACTTAGCTACTCTAAATCAAAACACTATGAAACCAAAAAAATTACTAATCCAATAAATTTCAGTCTTGTATAACTTTTAACACTGTTGAGTCTACATTCACATTATCAATTATTATCACCAATCACAGTTTTGTCTACTGAGTAATAATAGACTCAAAAACAGAAAAAATTTAACACAGCAAAGTAAAGCAATAAACTTTATTATCCAAATATGCAGAAAAAAAATACTCATATACCCAATCTAATAAACCACGTGTAGCATACTCCAAATTCAAAATCCCCAAAAAAAAACAAAAGTTTTTTTTTAATAATAAAAAAAGGACTTTATTATTTATTTTGTATAAATTAAAAATAAAAATTAAAAAAGTGGAAAAAAGTGCTAACCCGCATCGATGACAGAGTTGAGCTAGGTCACCGGAACGTAGTCTCCAACCTTTCTTAGGTCTATTATCAGAGTTGAAGTCTTTGCAGTCGGAATTGAAGCATAGTTTGGAGGAAGAAGATGATGAAGGAGTAGAGGCCATGGTTGGTTGATGGTGCTTGATCTGTAATCATACGCAACAACGAAGGGAAGAGAGAGAATGGGTTTTGTAGAGAGAGAGAGTGAGTGTGTGTGAGAGTGTGTGTGTTTTTTGTTGAAAAATTGAAGAGAGAGAGAGAGAGAGTTATGTAGTTGGTTGGTTGTATTTGTAACTGTACGTTCGGCGTCGTCGTTTCTCTTTCTAAACTTTTCCACCCAAATATTATGGAAATTAATATTTTTTTAACGGATAAAATGATAAAATATTTAAAGGCTCATGTTAACATGTGCCCTTAGGGCACATGATAAGCTATCTAAAAAAGGAAATGTGGCATTTAATGATACAAAAGCATTAAATGATACAAAAACTACCTACAAAAGTATAGCAATAAATTTTTACTATATTGATCATCTTAACATGTGCCCTTAAGGGCACAAGTTAACATTTCTCATATTTAAAACTCGCACATAAAAGTAGATGAGTCGGAGTTTTAATTGGATTATAAAATTGAATTCAACAATTTAATTATTTTTATTAGTTTAATTATAATTTGTGAATGAAATAAATACTTTTATTTCATTTTTATCCTTTCATTTTTGAAAATATTTTTTTTTTATTTTTTATGAGAAAAATTTAAGGCATCGAGAAGATTTTAAAATTAAAATATACTATTAATATACTAAAACAATGGATAAGAAAAGATCATTTGTTAGACTACATGAAGTTACTCAATCAAGACATTTGTTATCTTCATCCAAGATTTGATTAATCTAAACACGTAAAAGAAAATTAATAAGAAGTTAAATTCTTCATAAGAAATTAGCCTTCTTAATTTTGCAATTATTTGTAATCGTGTGTTATTCTTTTACTCTTTTTTTATCTTTAAATTTATTCTTTTACCACTAAATCTAACAAAAATTTGAAGGATTTATTTAAATGTTTAATTTAATGCACAGACCATTAATGCACAGACCAACAAATAAAATATTGAATTTAATGGTATGTTTGCTATCTCGCTCGTGTGTACAAAAAACAACCGAACTTTAATCATACTCCACGCCAACAATTGCTCCATTGACTTGTTTTTTTTGCTTTTGTACTTTTTTTATAGTAATATTTATTTGATTCATGTTAAAAGTACACTCGGTGCATTAGATAAGCATATTTAAAAAGTAAATAGAAAGATAGAATTAATGTTATAATGACAATTTTTGCATTTTTAATATATTAAGCGCACAATTTTCAAGAAAAAATTTATATATTTACATTCTTAATTAGTGCACTTGGTAGGGCTGTCAAAATGGACTAGCTTGAATAGGCCGGCCTGAATGGTCCGAGTGTTTTCCGGACTTGGGCCTTAAAATTCAAGTTTGAATTTTTCTCGGGTCATTTTAGCTCGGTCCGAAAAAGCCCGCAAAAAGTATGGGCTAGCCCGGATGGGCCGCCGGCCCGAATAAATTACAATTAAAAAAAAATGTATATCTTTATATGGATTTGAAGGTATGCTTATTAAAGTTCTATTTTTTTCAAATGTTTAATTGATCAAAAAACTTACGGTATATCTTTATTTTTAACAACCAATTTTTTATTTTATTTTATAGAACTAGATGATGACAATAATATTGTTAAATATGATGTAAATTTGTGAAGATTGATCAAGTCATTCAGATGATTTTAAAAAAATAAAATAGAATTTGAACTTTGCTTTGAAGAATTTAAACTAAGTTTTGTTATTTTGGTGGATTTGTTGGAATTTCGATAATTTGAATTTTGCTTGTATTATTAGTCACAAGTGGCTTGTATTTTTTTGTTGCCGTCGTTTGATCATATCACGGTTTGGTTGGTTTATTGATTTCTCATGTGTTTTGTCTTCATGATTAAAAAAAAAAATTGACAGGTTGTTTAACTATTTTTCATTTGTTTGGTGCTTGCAATGATTTATATTAATTTGAATGGCTAATTTTGATATGCATATATAATAGTAGATTAAAAGTAGGAAAAAAAAGAGGAAAAATCGGGCTGGCCCGAGAGCACGATCCGAACCAAGCTGGCCCGAGAACTCGATCTGAATCGGGCTCGGGCCTTAATTTTGGAGGCCCGTTTTTCACTCGGGTTTTTTAGCCCGGCCCAATGTAGCCCTTGGCCCGACCAGCCGTGCTGGCCTGAAATGTGTCGGGCCGCCCATTTTGACAGCTCTAGCACCTGGTGCATTTTTAGCATTTTCTTATTTATTTTTGTTTGATTTAAGTTATTAATTAAAACCATCGTCATTATATGTCATGTGAGCCTAACTCAGTTGGTAGGACATTTGCACATGAAATGCAGGGAGATATATTCAATTATTCACTTTTAAGGGATAAAATTATAGTCACTAAATTACCTAACAAAATATATTGTCATTATGTTAACCAAAACCAACATTAAACGGACATGATTAAGGAATAAGTATACTATCTTTTCAATCCCCTGAAACAATTTACCCTTAGAAAAGGACACACGATATATGGCGCATGTGAAGGTTTGGGGGTCGTAGTACGTAGTGTCAATATTCTCACGTCTCAAATATTTGACCTTCAATTAACCAAAGTTAAAATTTGTACACCACTTAATTAGAAATTTGAACACATGCATAAAATAGTAGTCACACACTTTTTTTAGCATAGATAGATAATAAATAGTGAAATTCATGTTATATTTTTAATGGAGTAATATCTCATGCTTAAAATCAAGAGCAGTAGCATTTATATTTTTTCTCAAAATGTGCAGAATGTAGTACGAATTAGAATAGTGTTTTGATTTGATGTAAAATAAAAGATGAAACACGACAACTCTAGTTGCATTTTATTTGTTTTTAACACTATTTCTAGAATTCGACAAATTGAGGGAGAACAAAGAGTTGGACAAAATTTTATTTTTTTTTATCTAATCGATAAAACAATTTTGTCTCAAATACAAATTGTTTAAAATATACCAAAATAATATGGCTACCAAACATTCATACAATACCAAAAAAAATATATTATTAAAACACAAAAAATTACCTTAAAAATTTGTCATGTTATGATTTATCTATTTCTTACATTTTACAAATCAAATTATCTAAAAAAAATATTAGAAAAAAAAAGTTTTACGATTTGATTTATATGTTATGCTACTAATAACAAATTTACTCGCTTTTTTGTCAAAAAAAAAAAACAAAATTTTCTCGCTAACAAACTAACTACGTTTTTTATTTCATAATAAAATCGACCTAAGAGCTCGAAGATCATTCATATTAAACAAAATACAATCATATAAATGAGTTTAGACAACACTTGCATCAGTCTTAACTCAAAATTTTATAATTTCTCTTCCTTATACAATACTCTAATTCAGTTGTATTGATTACTTTAAATCCAATATATATACACACGAATGATTTCTAAAACTGTCGTTCTCATATAGGCAATGAGCTTTTGTAGGAGAAAACTAAACATTAAACATGTTTGTAGGTTGAGTGGCCAAACAAGATATATACTGTAGATGGTGTTTGACTGATGTTACACATACACACGCACGAATTTGAGTACTCGTATTCTATACGATCAGTACGATGCACGTGAAATGAATGGAAGTGGGTGCGTAGCGTATACAGAATTTATTGGGTAACGTGGCCCAATTCTATTGCATGGCCCTCCAGCTCAGACAATCACGTAATAGTGATTACTGATTAGTGATAGATATAGCACACTTTGTTTTTCTTCTAAATAAATAGTGAATGAGACATTTCCATTGCAAACTCAAATTGGAAAAATGTAATCTAAAAAAATTAATTAATCATATCCACAAATTAACTTTACTCCATTTGTAAATTTGACTACTAATCGTATCCACTAATCAACTCATTTAGCTGCAATTAATTAATAAATGTGTTTTATTTCAATAAAATAATATAACGAAAATGTTAAACAGTATCTTCGAGACACATTATTAATATTGGATTTTGACCCATAATATAATTAATCGTTTTTGAAGAACCGAACACAGCTCAAATATAGTGAGACACTTACAACAGTACAAATCTTCTTGTCTTCACATAACCAAAAAATTGTTCATTCTGTTTTTAAATAACTTTCATTTAAGAGTTTACAGTTATGTGTTTAATTTGATTGTACTTGTCACTTCAACTATACAAGAATACTTATATGGGCACAACTCTAAATAATAAATATTTGGACACATACTCACAAATAAAAAGATCTTAAAAGAAAAATAAATTAGTCACATCATTTTATCTTTTAATTTTTGTTTGTTTATGTAAATGTGTCTAAATTATTACTATCATTTAGGCCTGTGCTCATAGGAATTAGGAGTATTTCTTCCAACTATATAGAAAGAAGAAGAAATAATACTACTACAAAACAATTACTACTTTTTTTTGACAGAGCAAAACAATTACTACTATACTCTATATATTATCAATTTCATTTTATTTTTTATATAAGCTGACATTTAGATGAAATACTATACCATAATTTAGGTCTTCTCGTGACCGGTGACATGCATGCTTGATTTGTAAACAAGACTTGTGACTATAATATCTTCAATTTGAGTGAGTCACATGGGTACATGATCATTTTAAGAATATATTTTCCTCTTGAAGAATGAGTGGGTGGGGATACCTTTATATAATATAAGACAAGATAGAAAAATGTGACTCGGAATAACTATATATTATATGATTGCTTTTTCATGTCGCATGCATGATTGCATGTAATAAAGTGACTCTAAGATGACAAAATTGGTTCATAAATTATTATAAACGTCACCATGGAATAAAATCACAGATAAGTTGTGATGCCCATGCTTCAATTCGGAAGGGACCCTAAGGATCATATCAGCAGAATGATATTTTCTCTTGAAGAACCTCGTCCTTTGTTGTGATTTTTTCTGCTTCAAGTATCAAGTACTAAAAATTTTATTACTTTTTTCAAAACCAAGTGTAATCCATTACCCACACACCATATAAGTGGGTTCCTCACATCTCTAAATTTTAATGTAAATAAACTAAACCTTAAGTTTTATAAATAAATGAGACAAAGTGTGCAATATCTAATCTAATTTGACTAATTAATATCATTAGGTAAAAAGTTGGGTCATTACAAACAAATAATAGTTGGATCATTAGGTTAGAACTTAGAAATGTTATTGGATAAAAAGTTGGGTCAGCACCTGATCCTGAAAAGAAGGTAAAATCTCTTAAGTTGTTTGAGTGTGTGTGGAAAAGACACGTAGAAATGCCAATAAAGAAGATGCTGAATGTAGAATAGTCAACAAGAGATAAGGAAATACGAAAGAAAAGTATAGGACAAATTAAGAGATATATAGGTAGCCTGTCATTATAATATTATTTGGTCAATATAGCCAAGCCAGTATTGGAAAATACGTGTTTGTTGTTAACTTGCTATCATAACGTAGAATCAGTTGAAAATACAAAAATAAAATAAAAATAAAATTCAAATTGTGCATGTCACAAGTCACAGCATACCATGCACGAATGACCCAATTCAAGGAGCCACAAAGTGCAGAATCATAAAACCAACTGCGAAACTTTCAATAACTTCACAAATTGTTTTACACATGTATATAACTACAAATATTACTGCAATCTCTAGTTGATTTTTCAATAATATTATCATTACACTTTATCTTTGGAAGGGTACCCTCTCACTCAACTCAAGAAAAGAGTGATAATATAATTTCCGTGTTAATAATTCAAAATTTAACCCCCACCAATTTGGTGTTACAAAGGAAACTTTCTATCCAATACATCTAGTGCTGTACAAGATATATAACTCATGGAAGGTTCTGTTAATTTAATACCAACACGTGTACGATATTGCGCGGAGTGGAATTTGCACACAAAAATAATTAAACCAAGATTATTATATAGGGGTAAAAAGTGTAGCTAAAGCTCTATCCACTGTTATCTGCAATTTATCATAGGCCATCAAAGACTTCTCTTCACACTTATAGGTTCCTTTCCCTCTTGCCAAAACCTCACCATCTGAATCTATGATCCCTTCCTTCTCTTGGTCCCTGGTGCGTGGACCAGGTTGCAAGCTGAAAGCTTTCACCTTTAATTTATTGCAAGATACATAGATCAGGAAACTTTGTTGTGCAAATAAACCAATGCTAAGACTCGTTCAACGCTCAAAATAACTGCTACAAAAAGTATTATGCAATATATATATATATATATATATATATATATATATATATATATATATATATATATATATATATATATCAGGAAATCACACCTTCAGATACGTGACATATGGAGATTTAACATGTCCTCCATTATTCAACTCTGACATCATTGACAGCAAATGTAACTTTGGGCAATTCTTCGTAATGATCAGGTCAAGATAACCATCAGAGAACTGCATTGATCAAATTATAATAGAATAATGATCAGGTTTAGCCCCAATCAGGAGGAAAAAAAGCGTTAAAATATTTAGACCATTGGTATTTATCTATGAAAGGTGTTCGGCTGAATTGTATTAGGTGTACAAACTACAAATACCTGACAGCAGTTAAAAGAGAACAGAAATGTATTCTTAATTATGCTCGTTTTAATCTTCAATTACAATATTGATTGTTATATCATGTTCACTCTAATTCATAAAAGTATAATTTGAATAGTAGAAGGCATTAAAATCAAGCAAATTAAGATGCAAATCATGATTTGTCCGCCAAAAAAAAAAAACTCTTAGTAGTTTGTGCAATAGCTTGCATGGGGCACATTTGGAATCAATTGATACAAAACTGGACCTCCTAATGGGGCCACCACTGCCACAGAAGCAATTGGAAACATTTGCCAGTATAAACACAAACTAAACAGTGTTAATGGGAGAGTAAAACAATATATGCTTAAATTCTTATTCACACAAAACTGACCTTTGCATCAGGTGCTGCCATCGTATCTTCAGCACCCCAAGGTACATTGTGAAGCCAGACACTAATAAAGGGTCCATTTATAACTCTCCAATTCATATTTTCCAAGTTTGTTTCAGGTCCTTGATAACAAAGTGTTTGCAAATTAACATGTTCCCCTTCACTTGGATCACTGTTGTTCCCTTTGATAGTAGGTTTGCCAGGGTAACTAGTGGACTCCCCGTAGGACTCAAACCCAGGTGCAGGCACAAAAGAAACAGATCCACTGTATTGCCTCAAATTGAAGAGTCGACAGAGACCCTAAAGCAGGAAAACAGGAAATAAAGAAAATGTTGATGAGCAACTACTATCTCTTAAATAATTGCATAACACATTTAACATAAGAACTCAAAACTGTGTCACAAGCGTAGTCAGACTCAGAATAGCATAGTTATGTTACATCTTACACTTGAGTTCCCCACCAACGGTTCATTTATGATACAGTGACAAATAGATGCCAAAATCAAATTTTAAAATAGAACTACACGAATGATAGATTTAACAGTAAGAAATATCTTTCAAAATCAAATGCAAGAGTCCATATGACAAAGCGCTGACGTGTTTCTCTTTTCCATTATATTTTGGATCTGTTTCTAAATTGTTAGAAGATAATTGCAACAAAGGAGTGATAAGGTGGTTTTAAAGATAAGGTTTGGAGAGATAAGGGATTGAGGCTTCAACTCCCCAACTAACATTTCTAAGAACTAATTACTAATAATTGACAATAACAAAAAAAGAAGATAGTTGCAACAATAACCCATTTAGGACACTCATTCGGCGAAATAAAAAATAAACAAGACATGAACATTATAAAATGGCTTACTAACATAAAAATCTAGACGAGCACTTCCCATCCACCGATACTTTTCAGACTCGATGTCAATATCAGCAACTAGACCTGAAATAGAATAACATATTTAATGATATTTTATTACATCAAAGTGAATGCCATTGTCAAAACTTGGTGCCATGTATATACTCTACTCTAGGTTAATAAACAAAAAGGAAAGAATAAGAAACTAATAGCTTAGATTAGCACATCTGCCATCACTTCATTTGCATAATCCAAATTATGGCGAGAGTAATTACCCCATGCAAGCATCAAAATACTGAAAAATCTGGTTTCCCCTTGTGTGATGGTAGCCACATCAAGCGGTCGCTTATGGCCTGTCAATATTTTAATACACGTGTTATTCTTTATAACATCACAGAAAAAAGGGGGAAAATAAATAGCTAGGGCATGACATGTTTGAGTGACATAAATGGATCAAAACCTCGGATAATGGCAAGAACGGCATTGGCTATTGTACAAGGATCACCAACTGAATCAAGCAAAGATTTTGCCATGCCATTTCCCGTACCTTACAAAGTACGGAAGAGTTCATTAGCCTGGCATGTTAAAATTTATATAGATAATAGCAAATGATGAACCTATTACCTATGTAAACAAAATCCAGCAGATAGTGTATAGTAAATTCGTTAGTAGACAGTTAATCCATTAAGAGGGTTTACAGTGGGAAAAATAGGAGGCAACAATGTCCAGTAGACAGTTAATCGTAACAGTGGGATGTGAGAATAAATAGGGAAAAGAAGAGTTAGTAACTGTCCATTACACAGTTATTTAGAATTGATATAGGGGATGGAGAGACATGTGGAAGAGGGGAGAATCAGTCAGATGATTCTGATTCAGTACAGTTGCAATTTTCAGTGGTAGGAGAGCCAGGAGGGGCTTTCTGTTTTTTCATTCACCATCTCAATTCTTGGTATAAACATGATACTGGGCTAAGGATTGGGGCTTGTCTTAAATAAAATTCCTATTTTTCCTATTTATTCCGATCCAGTTCTATTATAACACCAGTCTCATCTCACCATTCCTGATAAACATTCAATTCACAATAGCTTCATGTCCCTCCCATCCCCAGTAAAAAGTTTAATGTAATGGAGTCAAAATAGATAAATCCTAATCAAGAAAAGAAAAGACAAAACAAGTAATAAACCTGCAGGAACTACTCCAAGGGGAATCTTTATCGCTGTATCCCAATCCTCTCGTTCAAGAAGCCCATTTACAACCTACTAAAATGTGTTATGCTTGTAAGAGTAGAAAAAAGCAATAAATAAACAGATACAGCAATGGCAAAAATCAGTCAGTACAACTGCTATTCAGTCCTTCTAATAGTTTCAGTAGTATTAAACAACATCATCTAAGACCATTAAGTTTCACATTTTTCAAATTAAGTCCACGGGCACGATCTAGTATAATAACAGCATTCATTTAGTATCTCTTGGGTAGGATACCTAAAAAATGTATACTGCTAAACACGAACTTCATTAATTCGTACTGATATAGAAAGTTATTTTGAGTTTAAAGGAAATGCTTTCAATGAGAATGTACTATTCAGACATACCAACCAACTTAATTAATGATATAAAAAACAAAAGGAATCTCAATTAAAATCAAAATTTGTTAACTTAAAAAGAGTCATCATGAACATGATAATGATAAGAATGACAATGAAACTAACCTCAACCAAAATTCCATCTCCACTGATACAAACAATGCCATCGTGCTTCGTAATATCCAACGATCGAGCAACTTCTTTGGCATGTAGCTGATGTGCAGTTTCTGAACAAAACAAACTGAATAAACACAACAAAAAAAAAAAAAAAAACAAATATAGCAACAGCAATGAAAATCATGATTGAGTTGAAGAATGAAATCACCTTGTATAGTGAGTTGAATTTGAGCATCTTCAAAAAGAGGTTTAACTTGTTCATCAAAAATCTTCACAGCAGATTTCTTTCCACCAAACGGATTCACAAAAACAAACAATCTCTTAGGTCGACCTACATAATCAAAATTCAGAATACAATTCAATCAATTCATTCATAGCACAATATCACAGTAACTAAAATCGCAATTTAGGTTTACCGAGAGAATCGATGAATTCGCGAAGCTTCTGGCACCAAATCCTATGCGTTTCCTCTGATGAAGGTTTAAAAACGACGTCGTTACGAACAAGTTTAGCTGGAGCACCGGTGGTGCAACAACCATCACGAGCCTCGACGAGAGTTCTGATTTTGATATTGGAACCAGTAGAGACGAATCCGATAACATCTTTTTCGACGGAGAGACAGCGTTGAATACCTTCCGACCACCAGAGTCTACCGTCGGCGAGAAGAGCAAGCGGCGTTACAGTGCCGTTGACGGTTACTCGGTCCGAAAATAAAGGACGCTGGTGAGCGGATAGATCCATCTCTCCGGTTCAGGTGGTGGACCCCACTAATGAATCTCAGCCGGAGACCCGGTTCGGTATCAAAACCGCCCGTGAAATCCGGTTTTCACGTCTCGGATATAATTATAATTAGTAGATAAATGAAAATATTAATATTAATTAATAGTAATAATAGTATAGGATATGATTTGAGAAATGCAAAACGAAGATGAAGAAGAAATCTCAATGTGTTAACTAATTTTGAGTTAACCGTCAAAAAAAAAAACTAATTTTGAGTTAGTATTTGTATTTGTCTAGCTGCCTTGACTTTGACGCCAATTATTTAATGTATAATGACAACACCTTATCAAGTTATCATTATCAAATTGCAATTTGCATCTGGCAGTACTATTGTATCTTTGTACATGTACTATCTTTGTCTAATATCACTATGAACTTTTATTTTTGTGGTTGAGTCATGCTAAATTGTGTTCCAAAATTAATTAATAAAGTTAAAAAAATAATTTATATTAAAATAATTATTTTTGTTTATATTTTAAAAAAGTAAAATATATAAAATTTAATATTTATTTATTATATACAGTTACTTAAAACACTGATTAACATTTTTCTTGTTTTACATTTTTAAAATGTGTTTCATCTTTTAAGAAAAATGAAGGATTAAATTGTCTTTTAGTAGGGGATTTGAATAATTGAGGGTAAGAAATTGAACCTTATTTGTTATAGGAATAATTTTTGGAAAAATGATGATTTTCTGTTTTATCATGTATTGAAACTTTAATAAACTAAAATCAATTTATATTTTGAGATTTAGAAATTTTAAAAATAAAACATTAGTTCTAGGGATCAAAGTAGGGGTGGCAAAACGGGCATGTCCGCCCCGTTTAGTCCCGCCCCATTTAAGCCCGCTAAAATACGGGGTGGGGTGGGCCGGCCAACTTAGATGTGCGGGCTCAAAATTCAAGCCCGCCCGTTTATTGGCGGGGTTGCGGGTTGGTGGGCATGCCCGCCAAATACTTTTTTTTTTTTTTTTTTTACGATTTGAATTACAACTCACAATTAAATGTTAAAAAAATATTAAACAAATTGAATTATAATAACTTCACAATTCCTTACAATTCTTACCTCCTATTTTAAAACTAACAATAATACTATAATATGGATAATTAAGAGAAGCTTGTAGCAGAGAATATAAATAATTAAACTAAAAGAAACATTAACCAAGTTAATAAACAATTCCTTATAATTATGTTTAATTAAACTAACAAATCATCAACTAAATTAATAAGTACCCCTTAAAATATAAGATAAAACGATAAATACTAGAAAGAGGTGGAAAAACGGACATGCCAGCCCCCGTTTAGGCCCGCCCCATTTAAGCCCGCTCAAAAACGGTGTGGGGCGGGGGCGGGGGCGGGCCAACTTAGGTGTGCGGGCCGAAAACCTTAGCCCAGCCCACCAAAAATTGCGGGCCAAACGGGTCGGCCCCGCGGGCTCGGCCCGTTTTGCCACCCCTAGATCAAAGTGGGGGTCGGTAATGATCGAAGTTGGAAGAAATGATCATTGGTGATGGCCGAAGTGGTCGTTTACGGTGGTTGAAATGGTGATAAGTGATGATTAGATCGATGATCAAAGGTGATGAATAGTGATCAATGATAAGTGATGATTAGATCGATGATCAAAGGTGATGGTGATCAACAGTGGTCAGAGTTTTGGTCGACGATGATTGAAGTGGTGGTTAGTAGTGGTCACAAGTGCAATTATTAGATTGGACATATCAACTGCGGACGGATTGTGTAATCATTTGAAGTGGCCATATATTGGTGGTTACTAGTGTGAAGACAAATTTCTATGTTGAAGTAATTTTGATGAAGAAAAATATGTGCAAAGAAGAAAAAGATTGATTAGGCTCAAGTGCTCAAGGTTGAAGAAATTCAAATTATCCCATGAAGATTTTGATCAAGATATGGGGAATAATCTTAGGTACAATATACAATTCATTATTATAAGCTTTCTGTGCTCACAAACTTTAATCTAATTATTTCTAAAGTTACTATAATATATTGCATAAATTTACATCAGAGTTTTCTCAAAAAAACAATCACTCACTTTCATTAATAATTTTCATAATAATTCTCTGCATATATTTTCACAAAACTCTTTGAAACTTTCCTGCATAATTTCATATCAAATAAAAGTTTCATGAGCATTTAGAGTTTGTTATTCTGAATTGTTTTATTGAAAGTGAAAACAAACAATTGGAATTTTGTTGTATCAAAATTCTCTTGTACTCAATTTTGTATAAAAAACTATTGTATAAAATTCAAATTAGTGTGAACACCTTGCTGTCCAGGATTGTTGGAAGCAAGAGAGTGAAAAAGAGAGGATTGTTCTCTTGTTTCACTTTGTAAGGGAATCACCTTGCTGTCCAGCATTGTTGGAAGCAAGAGAGTGAAAAAGAGAGGATTGTTCTCTAGTTTCACTTTGTAAAGGTCATACTGAAATCCTTCACAAGGTGTGAAGGTACTGGACGTACCCTTAGGTTAGGAGGGGAACCAGTATAAATTCTTTGTGTTCTTCTTCTCTTCCCTATACTTTTTATTTTTCTGCATAACATTCATACATTCATCACAAAACTTCAAGAAAAATAAAAAAGAATCCAAACATCTCTAAAATAACCGAAAAATTCCTAAGAATCTAATTCACTCCCCTCTTATATTGCACTCTTAAACTTACAAATAGTGGTCGGAGTGCTAGATGATTATGGTGATTTCAAAAAAAAAATGAAATTTTTCATTACGTCATTTCAAAAAAATCATGAACTTTACGTTTTTAATAGAAATTTGTTTTGAAAACAAATAAAAAATCAACTGGAGTCCGCTTTTCCTATACAAATCTAGTTTTAAAATCGTCTTTCAAAACCAATAATGAAAAACTCAAATAACCCCAAACATGCCATTATGTTTTGTTTTTTAGTTCAAGTTAAGTTTTGTTCTTAAATTTTAGTTTATTTTATTTCTAATATATTATTCTCTTTATTTCTTTTTATAAGAGCCAATTCACCTTTCTAGATTTATTAAATAATTAACGTATTTGATCTATAATATAGATTAAATACATTAATTACTCAATAAATCTAAGACGAATTGTCTCTTATAAAAAAAAATAGATGAGTATATATTATCAATATGATATTGATGGGAACCCATTTGTAACTTGTGAGAGACACAATGCCATTGTGAGGTTTGTCCATAGTCCATAAGTAAAATGAGCTTAAATCAAGACCACGCAAGAGACAAGAAGTAAGAGGAAATTCTCTTTGTACAATCCAATCTTATGCTTCTTTCTTGTTGTATCCTCCTTTGCTTTCGTTCTAGCTAGTCAACAATAGTTATTTTTTGGGTTACGATGATAGTTCTTTTACTATTTAAGAAAATGAATTACGTTAAGCCTCACATGCTTGTATTTTTTTATTTTTTATTTCATTTGATAAATTGAGTTTGTACAACTTCATAATTTTAACTTTAAACATAAACGAATTTTAACAAATATTATGTTTGAAATTTTGTTTTGACAAAATTATGTTTGATAGTTGAAACCACAACTCCCGCATTTACGTGAAACTAGAAATTTTCATTTCTCCAATTTCATGGTTAAAATTAGTAGTACATTAGTAAAATGCAACTTTGAGCTCGATGTAAGTTTGAAACTCATAACCAAAAACTCATGATATTTTGATGGACTATTAAATAAATAATCAATATAGTTTGAGGACTAAAACAAACATTACAATGAGATATTTTATGTAAAGACAAAAAGATCAAGGTCGTGTATATTGCAAGGTAGTCAAAACCTCAACTTTTTTCATGAATTCTTCTATTTCCATATAACATTTGACTGCATCTATATATATATTTTTTTGAACAAAACTGAATCTATATTTTTAATGGATTCTCCATCAACTTATCCATCTTTCTTGTTTCAAAAATCCTCTAAAAGAGTTTGTTCCTTGAAGTGAAAAAGACACAAAAGTAAGCAAAAATAAAACAAAAGAAAGTCGAAAAAGCAATAAAGGAAATTATTCCCATTAAAAAAAGTAAAGTATTACCGAATTGATAAAAATATCAGATATGTGACGACCTTCATTGCATGTCTCTTTTTCTTCTCTTTATGTTGATGTATAAAAGAACATCTCTTTCATTTAAAAGAAAAAAGAACATATCTTTTTCTTCTTGCTAGAGATAAATTTCTTTAAATTAGTTGTAGAGAGTGATTTATTGACAATCATTAGCGTAATACAAAATAGTATATATATTTTTTTTATCGTTAATCTTACTATAACGTTTGCAATTGTTGTTGAAAGATAGGTTTTGTGGAGCAGAAATATTATTTTGACATTATTTTTCTTATACAATACTTACACAGGGGCAATTTTGTAATATTTTTTCTTTTCATTTCTTCTTTTTCCTTTGATTTCTCTCTCTAATGTATGTATGGTGTAAGAAAAATAGTGTCAAAATAGGGTAATGCTATATGGTACGACAACTTTTACTCACCATAGGTGACGAATGCCCACTTAATCTATTTTTAAGGAATTAGAAAATTATTTAGTATGTTGTTTGACGGAAATCATGGGGTTGTGGCCAATGAAATGCTTGGTAATTATAACATGTGAATTTATTCCATCACCATTTGATAGAATACATGTGTGATTGGTACTGAAAATATGAAATAATTGCCTTCGTTGCTTTTCGTCACTCACCACACGTCGTACCATAAATCATTATCCGTCAAAATAACACTTCTCTTTGTGGAGAGTACATGTTACGATAAACTAATTAATTAAGTAGCTGCCATTTAAAAAAGCTATTTTAAAGATCGTAATTAATATTGTTCCAAATCTTTTTATGTCAAAAAAAAAAAATATTGTTCCAAATCTTTTGGTTCCACCTCCTTTTGAGAGACTTCAAGAGAGTGCTTTTCACTATGATGATGCATGTTGGAGTTGTAAAATACAAAGAAGTTCATAGGATGTTACATATTTATACTAAGCAAAAATAGATTTACTCTTGCAAATATTTTTTCTTCATATTGTAACCAACATGTTTTTTCTTCATCATGGTGGTGTTCTTTGTTGAATTTGGAGAGAAAAAAATAGACATACAAAAAGTCTGAGAAAGTAAAGATTTTTCTTTTGCAAAATGTTCAACCCTCTCAAAATATAATTTTACTCCAATGTGATCTTTAACCATTCTTTTGCTCATTTTCTCTCTCTTTTAAGCATTATTTTATTTTTTATAATTTAACAACCATTAGATTAAGAAAATGAGAGAAAACATTGAAGAGAAAATTGGAGAGGATCAAAATCCCTCATTTGTAAACATGAATTGTACATAAGGCAATATATAGTGAAAGAGCAATGACAATTTTGAAAGATTACAAAAGCACACAAGAAAACATTAACATGGATGCATCATTTTACCTTTTACTACAATTTATTAGTGTAAGTTATAGAATTGTAAAAGTTAAAGAATTGGAATAAACTATAAGTTTCCCTTATTTTTAAATATTTTATATTCTTACTACTTGATATCCCTTTTAATTACAATTTATTAGTTACAATTTTTATTAATTAATTACCATTGTCCTAATATTTTTTTAAAGAATAAATTTTGTCACACCAACCTAAAAACTACTACTTTTTTCAATTTCATAACTTTTTTTTTTACTAATTCCAATTTCATAACTCTTATTCATTAACTATGACAATTAACTCACTCAATTTATCACTATATATTATTTTGATATAATGTATAATATACCTTATTTTAGATTTAATAAACAATAAAAATATGAAATTTTTTCAATGGTGCCACATATGCCAAATGCTTGCCTAGGAGCAACTCAATCTTCCTATTATAAGATATAAGAAGATAACAAAGATGTATATGTTACTAATGTTTATGATCTTTTACTTTGGCCAGTTATGACTTATGAAGACTTCTACAGTCTAGTCTTGGTCAATTACAATTTGGCAGTACAATAACTAATTATAATAAGTACCAATAACAAATGCATAATTTGCCTATTATTATAATAATAATTAACATGAAATGAAACGTTTTCAAACAAAGAGAGTATTTTTCGTGTATTTTCTTTTTCTTTTTTAGCGAGTTTGAATGTTCATGAATTGTATGATTTTTTTTAGATAAATGTTAATTGTTAGTGCATATTGTTGAAGGGAAGGAGAAAATATTAGTCAATAGAAATCAAACCATTTACATCCTTTAAACTCCTTCAACGTTCCAACCCATCGATTTTATGACTTTGAATCCTCTAAATTTTTGTGATTTTAGACATTTTTCAAAACAATTTAAGCAAGGGAAAAGTGAGAAGAAGAGGAAAATAAAATGACTAAGGCCCCGTTTGGCCCGGCTTATTTATTACTTTTCTATTTAGCTTAAACGGAATAGAGAAGTGTAAAATTATATTTGACAATATTTCTCTTTAAAAGTATTAAAGAAATAAAGTAAAGAAGTAAAAAATAAAGAAAAATGAAGTCAAACATAATTTTTTCCTTCTTTACTATTTTTAAGGAGATGAAAAAAAAAGAGAAAATAAGCCGTACCAAACGAGGCCTAAATATAGAAAGTTAGAATGCAGTTTTAATTTGGCCTACCATAAAAGTGGAGAATCTCGACGTCGAGTTTGGATACTTAATTTGCACATGGGGTTGTTGACTGATTTTTGCGTTAGATTTTAATATATACATCAGTGCAATAAAAAGAACAGGCAGACGAGCATGAAAGTAAAAAAATATATATTTATATAACCAATTCATCAATAATTAATCAAAATTTTATTATAATTTTTTTTTGAATGACAAAATTTTATTATAATTATTAAATCCAATTCATCTAATCAAAATATATGGTCCATCCAATTCATCTATTATTATATCTTAATGGATGGATTATCCATCCAATAATATATTGATTTTTTAAAGTATATTCGTTAATTAATTAATAAAATATATTTATTTATTATCTACTAATAGTTGAAGTAGTGGTTGGCGGCTATGAATGAAGACATGATTTTAGATATAAAAAAATAGAAATTAAAATAACAATGTACCGGAAGCTACTATTTTAAAGTCGGTTGTCAAAAAGTTATTGAAATACTTTGAGGCAAATTCTGCCACATTTTTTATAAATGGCCAAAGGTTAGGGATAAGTTTACAAGATGTCATGTTCATCTACCACTTGCCTATAGACGGGAGTCCAGTTTTATTTGAATGTTGTCCAAGTGACGAAGCATTCAACAACGTATACTTCGGACTCGGAGATTTTTACACAAAGGTCGCATGTGCGACTCTGACTTCCTTTTGAAGTAGTGGAAGGTCGCTATGTTAGTGATTATTCTTATATCGTTTTTTATGTCATTGTTTGATAATAATCAATCAACTCCTTACCTCGTTTGTTTCGAGTTCAGATCACCTCCATTTCTTTATCCTCCATTTATTCCAGTTCTTTTAATGGATTTCTGCCACGTGGCAACTATTAATTTCAAAGGTTCAGATTAAGACTATGTAAAAACAGTTTATTTTCCAAACAAAAAATAAAGGCTTAATTGCACTTTTGGTCCCCCTATTTTGCCAAATCTGCGATTTTGGTCCCCCTATTTTAAAATCAAACATTCTAGTCCCCCTATTTTGATTTTTGTTGCACTTTTGGTCCCCCATCCCATTTTTTGACTAAGACCAAGTGCAATGGGCATATTTAATTGGGTGTTGAATGCCTATTGAATTTAAATATACCATTGGAGAAGGTAGTTTAATGTATGCTGGATGAAAGAGAAAATGAATGGAGTAAACATGTTGAGAGTTCTGCGCAGGGGGACACGTGGCGGTCGCGGATTTGCACCAAACAGGCGCGTGTAAGCCACGCGCGGACAGGGCGTGTGAGGAGCAGAGGGACGCGGAGAGAGAAGCTGGTGGGGGCAGGTGGCAGCTTCTGATTGGCTGCCCGGATTTTTACCTCATCTTATCTTTGAACTCAATTATTTCAATGCAAATTAATTTATTTATTTTTTCTTTTTTCACCAAAATTCGTAATTTTTTTTCTCTATAAATAGAGACTTGGTTCATTTGATTTGGACACAGAAAAAAAAACCAAGTTTTTCACTATCTTAATCTTGTTTATCTTTCAATTAGTGTTTAATTTGAAGTTTTAGTCCTTTTTTTTGTGTGAAATGGATCCCAATAATAATTTCAACACTCAAAATTCTTCTAATTTTCCATTTGGCTATCAAAATCCCAACAATTATCCAAATCCTAACAGTTATCAAAATTCCAACAATTATCCAAATCCAAATCAATTTTCCAACCAACATCCTCAAAACTTTCATAATTTTGGTTATGCACCAAATTTCAACCAATCATCATCTGTTCCAAGCTTTCATCCATATTATGGATCTATGCTGCCAAATCCATCTCAAACACTCCCGTTTAATGGTCATATGCCAATGGTGAATGCAAATGTTTCTAGTGGTGATGCTTCTGAAATTCCCGAATTTTCAACGCAATTTAATTTAGATGGCACGACATTTGCTAATCAGGTCACTCCTAATTCAAATGATTCAACACCTAAGAGCAAGAAAAAGAAGGAACAACCATGGAACACTGAACACAATTTGGTGTTAATTAGTGGGTGGATAAAATTTAGCACAGACAGTATTGTCGGAAGAAACCAAAAAAGTGAAGCATATTGGGGCAAAAAGAAGGGTAAAAAGAAATCTGCCATGGAGGTGGTGGACAAAGATTGGGATGATTACAGAATAATGAGGGAAAAAGAGGTGGAACATTTGGCAAGGATAGCTTCCAATCAAGAAGAGAAAAACAAGACATTGAAAGAGAAAAACAAACTTAAGAAAATGGATTTGTATCTGAAGTTAACTTCAGATGAGAATCTGGATGACCGGAAGAAAGCCATGTTGGACTCGTTGACCCAAGAACTGTTTCCTAATTAATTTCAATCAAGTATTTGCATGTAGTGTTTCCATTAATTATTGTGTTGAATATGTCAGTCTACTATTTGCTTTAAGTATTTGTCTGTAGTGTTTGCTTGAATTATTGTGATTGAATAAATCAGTGTAGTCTTTGCTACATGTTTGTTTTGATTATTGTGTCCAATTCTTATCTGATAATTAACTCTATACAATACTTATTTGAAATCCGCAAGCTGTCCACCACCCAATTCGAATATGTCAGTGTTGCGCTTTAATAATTGTGTCAACCACCCAACTTGCTTTAGTTATTGTGTCCACCACCCAACTTGCTTTAATTATTTAGTCCACCACTCAATCCTTATCTGATAATTAACTCTATACCATAATTATTTCAAATCCGTCAGTGGACCAAGTTGAATCTATATATAGGGACTCATCCATTTATGTACCAATATTCCAAATCTCATCCAATCCACTTCCAATATCCTAAATCTCATCCAATATACTTCCAATAACACAAACAATGGATTCATCAGATGATGATTTTGATGTCGCAGCCTACGCTAAAAATCGTGAAGTTGAAGACGTTTATGTACGCAACCGATTTAGAGAACGTCGAAAGAAAATATTGGAAGATGGTGCACGTCGTAGTAGAAAATATCTCAATAGAGATCATACAGCTGCAAACCAAAGACTAATTGACGACTACTTCGCCAATGAGCCTACATATGACGATGCAATGTTTCGTCGTCGGTACCGCATGCAGAAACATCTTTTCCTTCGAATCGTTGAAGACCTTTCAAGTAGTGATAACTACTTCACCCAGCGAGTTGATGCTACCAACAAAGAAGGTATATCACCTTTAGCAAAATGTACCACAGCAATGCGAATGTTAGCATACGGTATGGCAGCAGATGCGGTCGATGAGTACATCAAAATTGGAAGTACTACAGCATTAGAGTGCTTACGTAGATTCTGTAAAGGAATCATACGATTATATGAGCAAGTGTATCTCAGAGCACCAACCCAAGATGACCTGGAAAAAATACTACATGTTAGTGAACTACGTGGGTTCCCGGGGATGATTGGGAGTATTGACTGCATGCACTGGGAGTGGAAAAATTGTCCTAAAGCATGGGAAGGTCAATTTACTAGGGGGGATAAGGGAACCACCACAGTTATTCTTGAAGCAGTTGCAACTCATGATCTATGGATCTGGCATGCCTTTTTTGGATGTCCGGGAACGTTGAACGACATAAACGTTCTAGACCGTTCACCCGTTTTTGATGACGTGGAACAGGGAAAGACTCCAAGTGTGAATTTCTATGTGAATCAACGTCCCTATGATATGACATACTATCTAGCTGATGGTATCTACCCTTCTTATCCAACTTTCGTCAAATCAATTAGACTTCCTCAAAGTGAACCCGATAAGTTATTTGCAAAATATCAGGAGGGATGTCGGAAGGACATCGAACGTGCATTTGGAGTGCTTCAAGCTCGATTTAAAATCATCCGTGAACCAGCTCGCTTGTGGGACATAGCTGATTTGAGTATCATCATGAGGTCTTGCATCATATTACATAATATGATTGTTGAGGATGAACGAGATTCATATTCTCAACGTTGGACCGATTTTGAGCAGTCTGAGGAAAGTGGATCTAGTGCACCGCAACCATATTCAACAGAGGTATTACCCGCTTTTGCAAATCATGTGTGTGCTAGGTCCGAGCTCCGTGATCAAAAAGTTCATCACGAATTGCAAGCAGATCTAGTGAAACACATATGGACAAAGTTTGGAATGTATCCGAATTGAAGATGATTTGTTTCGTATTAATTATGTTTGTGTGTTGTTTTGCATTTTAAGTTAATTTGCATCGTATTAATTATGTTACTTGTGTGTTGTATTGCATTTTAAGTTAATTTGTATCGTATTAATTACGTTATTTGTGTGATGTATTGCATTTTAAATTAAGAATAAAATAAAAAAATTATTTAAAATTTTTTTGTTGAGTGTTTATTATTTTAATTTAATTTTAATCGATAATTATAATTTTATTTAATCATAAAAAACAAAAATTTAAATTTAAATAAGAATATGAAATAAAAAGTGGTGGGGTAGAGAAGGTGGTGGGGTAGGGTGTTGAATGAAAAAACTATTGGAGAGGGTAAAAATTGAATGGGGTGTTGAATGATTAGGTGGAAGAGAGAAAAGATGATGTGGAGTGTAAAAAGTGGGTGTTGAGGGTGTTGAATGTGTTTTGCCATTGTACATGGTCTAAGTGGCAACCAAAACGCATACGTGGCAATACATGTGGCAAATAAAACGGCCACATCAACATGAAATAAAACGGCCACATCAACATGAAAGAAATTAATTATAATATTAATTTTTTAATGTTCAATATGAAAGAAACTAATTTTTTATAAAAAATTAAATTTAAAAAAAAAATCTGGAAAACCATAAAATATAATTTTTTTAAAAATCTGAAATATTAATTTATTTTTAGAAAAAAACTGAAAAAACAAAAAATATTTTAAAAAATAATATTTCAGATTTAAAAAAAAAATTGGTTTTTTCAGTTTTTTTTTAAAATAAATTTAATTTTTTATCGATATAAAGATTTTTTAATATAATATTTCAAATATTATTTTTTTAAAAAAATATTGATTTTTATGAAAATCAGAAATATTAGCTTTTTAAAAGACTGAAATTATTATTTACTTTTAAAAATCTGAAAATAAAATATCATTTGAAATAAAACTGAAATATTAAATAATTTTTCAGATATTTTTTAAAAAATTAATATTTCAGATTTTTTTTAATAAATTAAATATTTTTTGTTTTTCATATTTTTTAAAATTTTTGGTGTTTTTCAGTTTTCTTAAATAAATTAATATTTCAGATATTTTAAAAAAATTTATTTTTTGGTTATTCATGTTTTTTTTAAAAAATAATATTTTCATATTGGAAATTAAATACTTAAAATTAAAATATTTGGTGATGTTGCATTTTTTTTGCCACATGTATTGCCACTTGGTTAAAAAATAAGATGGGGGACCAAAAGTGCAACAAAAATCAAAATAGGGGGACTGAAATGTTTGATTTTAAAATAGGGGGACCAAAATTGCACTTTTGGTAAAATAGGGGGACCAAAAGTGCAATTAAGCCAAAAATAAATTATGTCTTCTCCTACTTCCAGATCCAATCGCCGTGTTTTTGTCAGTCACGCCACCTTGCAACACTCCTTCGCCGCCGTCTCTACTGCAGCATCTTGTTGCTCACTGCCGTCATCGCCTCACCATCTCTCTCAGCCTTCTTCACCACTTCTTCTAATTTAAAATTGTAATCAATTTGAAATTTACTGCAGAACCAGAGAACCTTTTTGGAAATATATTTCTTCGCCACCGTCTATTAATATCAATGTTTGTAATAAAAAGCTGTAATCTCCAATTTTACATTCAATTTCAATTGTCAATGGCTGTAATCAATTGCACAAAGATTTGGACAAAAAATGTACAAAATCAAAATTGTGCATTTGAAACGAAAAAGAGTGTAACGGAGTGGTGGTCTATGACGGCGGCGCTGTGGCGAAGTACTATTGAAACAGAAGAGTCATAAGATCTGTTATATGAGAAAAGAAAGAAGAAAAAAAAAACGAGAAAGAGAAAATGGGCGGAGCGGAGACACGGCGTCGATACAGCTAACACGACGGCGTTTCGGTCGATCACCACTTCAGTTTGTTTTGTATTTGGTACATTAATACTGAAAATATCCCTTTAAATCTGAACCGATGATTATTGTTTTTACCAGGTGTCAATCATATAATAAAAGAACTGGAAACTGGAGTATAAGGGTACTGGAGCAGACCCAAACTCGTTTGTTTCACGTTTGGAGGATGTAGACTATGTGTCCAATTATGCATGAGGAGCTGCACTCCTTTCTTTCCTCTTAACAGGAATACAAAAAGTTTAGAACATTTGGGCGGAAATTTTTAGGTGTTATTGGTAAATAAATATTATTTTGAACTATTTATTTGACTTATTTTTTTAAAATACTTTTTTAAATGCACATTTTTATTGTTTTGCTTGCTGCCCAAAAACTAAATTATGTACTTATATAATTTTTTAAAACAATTCATATACTATATTCACATCAGCATGCTGCCCATTTGCCCAAAAACTAAATTAAATTTAGTACTATATTCATAGAGTTTAATTGATATGCACTGACGGTGTAAAATAATTTTATACGGTCATCCAATAAGAAATCACCAATCTTCCATATCATATCAAGAAGGATTTAATGGATATGCACAATCAGTGTAAAATATTTTTACACGGACATCCAATGAAACTCTACTAACTTGCCACATCACCCCACTCATGTATGGTTATTTTGAAACTACATGTATGACATGGAAGAATGATAATTTCTTATTGGTTGAGTGTTTAAAGTTTCTTTACTCCGTCTGCCTATATCCATTAAACTCTATCAAGAAAGTATGGTAAAGTGAAGTGACGTCGCAGAATACATGGTTTACACTGTCAGTGCATACAAATTAAATCGATATTGATATACTATATTAGGATTTGGATCCTCTCCTGTGTTTCTCTCTCCTGTTTCCTCTTTTGTGCAGTTTTTAACTGTTGGATTGATCTAACGGCTGATTGACAAAAAATAATTAAAAGAGAGAGAAACTTCATCTTCTTCATTTCTTCAATCTACAGAAATTCACCAACCGCTGATTGATAATCAATTGTTTTTACCCCGTATATCAAATAAACCATATCTATTTATCGTGAATGATGTATTGAAGTTTAATATAATCTAATTTGGTATTCAAACTCTAGTTGAAGATATTACTTTCTTTGACGGGGAAGTCCAGATTTTAATTTCCTTTTCAACTAAATAATTATATTTAAGCTTTGAACAAATGGAAATAATGTTTCTTGGTTTTTTTAGCAAACATTATGTTCCTTGTTGGTAGATTATTGTCACTAAAATATGTAGCTCCCCTCTATACAGTGAGGTTGTTAAATGATGAAACTTTATTACAGTCCCAGTTAAATATGTAGCTCACCTTTATGTTATAGTTGCAAACGTTGAATCCTTAATTTGCACTTTCAATAGATTTGTTTTGGAGGTTGTGTTATCTGTGATGGAGCAACACGAAATCCTAGGAAAATTGAAGAAGATGAAGTTTTTCTCTTCTTTAACTATTTTTTGTCAATCAGCCGTTAGATCAATCCAACGGTTAAAAACTGCACAGAAGAGGAAATAAGAGAGAGAAACACCGGAGAGGATCCAAATCCACTATATTATCATTTCTTAAAATTCAACAAGTAACACCTTCAAGGGGGAGTGATGAACTAATGATGATGAGTGGATTTGGATCCTCTCCAATTGTTCTCTCATGTTTTCTCTCCAATTCTTCATCCAATGGTTAATAAACCATAAAAAGTAAAAAAGAATTTAAGAAGAGAGAGAAAAAAAATGAATAGAGGGTTAAGATTACCACCACATGATCAACATGAGAGGGAAAATTGAAGAGGATCCAAATCCATGATGAGTGAGTGAAGGTGAACCCTACCTGCTGAACACCCCACGTGGCAAACACATGTAAAATATAGACAAAGATTCTCAATCAAACGGCCTATATCTCAAGATCAAAATCCAACCGTCCAAACCCAACAACCCCTCCAACATCTAGATTCGTAAACCGTTAAAGTCATCACTCACACCGTTATCCCAAAAAAAAAAAAAAACTGGTATACTTTGTTCGTGCGAGAAGAAGAAAAAGAAGAAAAGTAAGCGTTGAAATTGAAGTGAAAATTCGTCGAAATTTCTCACAGATTCTTCATTTTCTCTTTCGATTTTCTCTTTTCTATCCACTCGCCTTCAATCGAATCGAATCCACAACTTTTTTCTTTCGTATATTTATTTTTCCTTTCTTTCACTTTCTCAGCAAGCAAACAGGGTTTTTTAGTGTGTGAAATTGAGAATGCAAACTAGGTATATGGAGAGATCGAATAGTATGGCGAGAGAGAAACGAAGCTTAGATTCAACTTCTAATGAAGAAGATCAACCTGAAAGAAAACGACCTGCTTTAGCCAGGTAAAATAACTTCAATTTCAATCAATTGATCGATTAGGGTTTTATTTTACTATTTTTCAGTTTTTGTGGATTTTGATTTTATGCTTGAATCTGTTTTAGGTGAAAATATGATAGAGAAGATTATTTTTAGTTAATGGTTGTGTAAAAATGAAATATTTATAGTTATTGGAATTGATTCTAGTTTATATTCTGTTCTTTGAAAGGAAAAAATGAAATTGAAAGTAATCTAGGTTCTTATTTTTATTTTTTGAGTTTTAAAAATGAAAAAGTTTTGATTTTGAGTATCTATTCGATGTATTTGAGTTATGCTGCATCAAGAATATAATTGGTAGGTTAATTGAAAGTATATACGAAGAGTATTTGAATGGGATAATGTCATGTTATGTTTTAGACCATTATATTCGTCGAATAGATTTGTTTGGAATTGGATCCTATGCAGCATGCATCAATAGGCACCATCTCTACTTTTGTGGGGGAGAAAATAAAATCTTCTATACTTGGAGTTAGGCTTTTCTTAAAAAAAGGAAATTGGCTGCATCTTGAAGTACCAAGGACATCTTTTTTTTTTTTTTGGAATAAATCGTCAATTCAGTCCTTAAATTATTGCTTTATCTTCAATTTAGTCCCTAAACTATGTCAATATAATAAGCAGTCTCTAAAATATAAAGTTTGTCCATTTACTCCTTGCCATTAAGATGTTAGGACTAAATTGTCAGATTTTCGTATACTTTAGGGTTCACTTATTATATTTATATAGTTTAGAGACTGAATTGATGGTTTATTTCTTTCTTTTTTTTGTCATATTATTAGTAGTTTTGTGTTCACTTACTAAGCATTAATTTTAATTTTATGTTGAATGAATTTTCATTTTGTTTCCCTCTATCTATTTATGTCAATTTTCAGTGTAATTGTTGAGGCCCTGAAGGTGGACAGTCTGCAGAAACTTTGCTCGTCACTGGAGCCTATTCTACGAAGAGTTGTAAGAAAATTAAGTTGATTCATGTTGGGCTATATTATCAAAGTTATTACCTGCATGTGTCACGCAAACAATCAGCCCGTAAAAGAGAAACCCTGTGCTTCTGGCCCATTAGGAAAGAAAAAGTTTGTTTTTTTTATTCTTTAGGCTGGTAGACCTCAGCTGGATATCAATACTCTGAGGTTTAGGCAAAACTGGGTAGTGAATTAGAGATCTCATTCATTCTAAACCTTAACAAGCTGAAATAGGTAAAATATATACACACATATGCACTCCTTGTGAGAAGGGTTTTTTGGAATAAAATTACATATCTAATTACCTCACTTAGCTGCTAATTTTTAAGATTGTGATAAAGCCGACCCCACTTAGTGGGATAAAGCTTGATTGTTGTTGTGATAAAGTTGATCATTCTGTCTTATGGTGTATACTGTATACATGCTTTGAGTTGTAAAAAATAATTCCTCGGAACAACTCTATTGCTAATGTATATATCTGTGCTACTTGGCTTGAATGATGTTTAATCATGGATTTTTATTTCTTGTTGTTGAACAGGTTAGTGAAGAAGTGGAGCGCGCTTTAGCAAAATTAGGGCCTGCCAATCTTAGTGAGAGGTATTTTTTTGCCACCCCAGTTCCTTAATATAGCTACTTACAAGATTTAACCCTATAACATTACTGGAGTTATTTTTATTCTCCATTAGTGTAAAACTTCTTCACACTATTATCCAATTAAGTGCTACCACATATTTTTTTTTGAACAAGCGTGCTACCACATAATTAAAGAGTTTGACTATGATAACAACTATTTTAGAGATTGAATTCTTTAAATAATACTACATATATCAAATTGTCAACACGTAATTGGTCTATGTTGTAACTTGTAACTGATAATGGATCAAAGTTAAACTTACAAAGTCATCATACACCAAATATGTTCTTCAAATCATTCATTTCTTATGTTTTGCCTTCATGGCACGATCTCTCTTGCAACCAACTTGTTTTGTTTTCTTGAAATTGGGGTAAGACAGATGGTCTATGCTCAGCGTCAGCGGCGACCTCGTTGTAACTTAAAATCAAATTTAATGACCCATATATGTTTGATCTGTTGTAACTTAAAATTCAAATGTAATTACTCATATATGTTTGTTGTGTTGTTTGTGTAGATCTTTTCATAATGTATTTTTATCTATAATTTTTCCCCCCTTCTAATATTCAAAGTAAATTAATACAGATCTAGATCTTCTCCGAAACGCATAGAAAGCCCGGATGGAGGAAATTTACAGTTACAATTTAGGACCAGGTTATCCCTTCCCCTCTTTACTGGTGGAAAAGTGGAGGGGGAGCAGGGCACTGCCATTCATATTGTCTTGATTGATACAAACACAGGCCATGTTGTCACGTCTGGCCCAGTGTCATGTGTCAAACTAGATGTTATTGTACTTGAAGGGGATTTCAATAATGAGGATGATGATACTTGGAGTCAAGAAGAATTTGAGAGCCATGTTGTGAAAGAGCGAGAAGGAAAACGACCTCTTCTGACTGGTGGCGATCTGCAAGTGACACTGAAGGAGGGTGTAGGGACACTGGCTGATCTTACATTTACAGACAACTCTAGCTGGATAAGAAGTCGGAAGTTCAGGCTAGGGTTAAAAGTTTCCTCAGGTTTTTGTGAGGGAATGCGTATTCGTGAAGCCAAAACAGAGGCTTTCACTGTTAAAGATCACCGTGGAGAATGTAAGTACATAACTTTTTTTTTTTTTGTTCTATCTTATCTCTCTTTCCAGATCATATCATAATGGAGTTTATACTTGATTGTAGTATACAAGAAACACTATCCACCTGCCTTGACTGATGAGGTCTGGAGATTGGAGAAGATTGGCAAGGATGGATCCTTTCACAAAAGGCTAACTAAAGCAGGCATATGTTCCGTTGAAGATGTCCTTCAACTTGTGGTTAGAGACCCACAGAGATTGCGGAATGTAAGAATCTAGACACTTCTTTTCAGGGGAAGGAGTTTCAAGTTTGATCAAATGTTCAAATCTATTTGGTTTAGGGTTAACTTAGTGATTTGATATTTCATTAATTCAAGTTTCTTATCAGTTCACTATACTTACGCAGATTCTTGGGAGTGGCATGTCAAATAAAATGTGGGAGGTTCTTGTTGAACATGCAAAGACATGTGTCCTCAGTGGAAAACTCTATGTATACTATCCTGATGACGCAAGAAATGTTGGTGTTGTTTTCAATAATATCTACGAGTTGAGTGGCTTAATCACCAATGACCAATATTACTCTGCTGATTCTCTCTCTGATAGTCAAAAGGTAAGTCATCCAGTACAGTAATTTTTTCATTTATGTTTGAATCAGGATTTTATCATTTGATTTTCTTCCATAGTGTGATAAATCTGGTTTTTCTTTGCACTTGCTGAAAATGTGGACCATCCTTTTGGTTGGGTAAAAGTAGCTCTTCGTCTTGAAGGCATCCAACCATAAATATATACAATTACACACTTAAATTGGATCCTGTGCTCGGGTACAAGTTATTTTGTTTTTATTATCGGAACTCTTGCAGAATAAAACTTTTTGCTAGTTTTAAAATCTTCGGCAAATATGGATTTTCAAAATTTTGTGAACAGATCAGATGCACAGTTGGCTTAATATGAATAATCACTTATTGTTACAGGTGTTATTAGTTATGCTGTACATTCTTCCCTTCTAGGAAAGGAAACAAATAGTTGTTTAAAACTTCAACTAAACAATGTGAGTCTCTGTTTTTGTAGGTTTATGTGGACACATTGGTGAAGAAGGCATATGAGAATTGGATGCATGTTGTTGAGTATGATGGTAAGTCTCTGTTAAATTACAATCAGAATAGGACTCTGGGTACGTCCCAGCATCAGGTTCCATTGGGTTCCCACGATTATTCTGTTTCAAACTCACTCGATCAGCAGATCCCTATCCCAAGTCTACCAGTTCATGTACCTACAGGACAACCTTCAATGGATCCAGGTGTAGCAGTTGGAGGTATATAGTTCTACGTAAATATTATTATATTAGCAACAAAATCAAAAGTCTTTTGCAATTTTACTTTCCTCCTGTTTTCCCTGATGTTTCTCTTCGTGTATTTAGCTTCCCTTTTTACTCAGTTCATGCACCCATACCACCCTCATTATTTCTCTTATCAACTTGATTAGGTGGACTGGACAGTTATTCACACTCCCCCTGTCCAAGCAACCAACACTGTTTATCTTGGCAAATAATATTTATTTTAGGATGGTTCTTGATATGATTTTCATATGATAGGTTTTTTTTTTTGAAATATAAAATGTTAGTTGTTATTTTACTAGCAGGGGAGTCGAACCCATGACCTCCTTATTGCTCCAACCCCTATGTTGCTCCCCCAAGCCAACTTATCACTCCTTTCTTATGATAGGTTGGTTCTGTGTCACATTATGTAAGCATTATTTCTTGGGGTTAATATTGGTAAAGGAGAATGATAGCATCACATGACCAATATAGGAAGTTGATTTAATATGCATCAATGTACAATATTTTTCCCACAGCAGATGTTTGTGGTTAAAAGAATGGTTTCAGACTATGATCATTTTTATATCTGAGTACATAATATGTATAATATTTGTGCAGGTTATCACCATGGTACAACTACCAGATTCTCAATGCAACCACAGAACACTGATCTTGATTCTTCTCTTCAGTTTGGTAATACTGCATTCCCTCTACAAAACCTGTTGATGAGTGCTCCACACCATCCTCAACTTCCAAGCAATGAAAATGAGTTGTCACTTGGTCCTCCACAATCAGCCACCCCTGGCTTTCAGACTGTCGGCCTTTCAGATCCTACTTATAGAGGATTTGAAGACTTCTTCCCGGAAGAGGATATTCGTATTAGAAGTCACGAGATGCTAGAAAATGAAGATATGCAGCATCTGCTACGTATTTTTAATATGGGAGGACAACCTCAGACTTCCTTTAATGCTCCTGAAGATGGATATCCTTATTCATCTGCTTACATGCCTGCAACCTCCATGAACTACAACGTTGATGATGAGAGAAACCGCTCCTCAGGAAAGGCTGTTGTGGGCTGGCTCAAGCTTAAGGCAGCTTTGAGATGGGGCATTTTTATTCGGAAGAAGGCTGCTGAAAGACGGGCACAGCTTGTTGAGCTGGATGACTCATAAAATATGAAATTGGAGCCATCTCATATGTGATTATCTGAGCAACAATTTTTGCGGTTATAGCAGCAAAGGCTCCTTTTCTGACATTCAGAAATCAGAATTGCTATCATGCTGAAGTTTTGTAGCATGAGTAGACAAAATATCTTGATTGAATTATTTTTTGCAGCCTTAACTTAAAGCTATCACCGTGCCTTCATAAACAGTTGTGCAGCAACCTCTGCTGCACAGGAATATGACCCTGCAACATCTCATATATGTTATACTTGTGATGTTTTTCCACTCTATAGTCATCCTGGTTGATATGAAAACCTGACAGTTTTTACCACCTGGTTTAAACAGAAGAGTCTACAGAGGCTTTAAATTCCTAGGTTCTTGGTCTTGAAACTCGAAAAACTAAGTTCTTTGTAGACATTTAGCAGGATGTACTGAATTTTGTGTTATATATAGGCTACATTACATAGGCTGAAGTTAAACACTTGAACCTAAATCGTGTGTTTTTGTAATATTTTTTTGTTGCTGTACAATATTTATGATTAACAATAAATTGCTTGGTTTGGAAAAGTGCTGTTTGGTTGTTTAGTTTATGAATTTATTGTAAGCAGACTTGTGAGTCTGAACACCGTTGCCATGTTAGGAGCTACTAATCTTATGATACTCATGTCTAGAAAGGGTGCAAAGATGATTCATATACCTGACCTGGCATGCTCCTGAAAGAACTAAAGCCAATCATTCATTTTTTTAACTGAATCACTTTTTGGCCAACACAATCTAGTGTGCCATGTAACCTGCCGGCTGACATTTCGGCACTTTGCGAGAAATTTCAGTCATATTACCTCGGCCGTCATACTGGCAGGAGATTGTCCTGGCTAACTAATATGGGCACAGCAGACTTGAAAGCTACTTTTGGGGAAGGTCAGAGACATGAGTTAATTGTCTCCACTTTCCAAATGTGTGTACTCATGTTGTTTAATGATGCTGATACACTAACTTATAAAGAAATTGAGCTAGCAACTGAAATTCCAGCTTTAGATTTGAAGAGGTGTCTGCAATCTTTGGCTTTGGTTAAGGGAAGAAATGTGCTTAGGAAGGAGCCAATGAGTAAAGAATGTTAGTGAGAAGGATGAATTCTTTGTTAATGAAAACTTCTGTAGCAAACTGTATATGGTAAAAATAAGAACCGTTGCACAAAAGAAATCGGAACCAGAAACACTGGAAACTCGGCAAAGAGTGGAGTTGGACCGGAAGCCCCAGATTGATGCATCAATAGTGAGGATTATGAAATCTAGGAAGAAACTCTATCACCACAATCTTATAGCTGAGGTCACAAAGCAATTGCAGTCACGATTCCTCGCAAATCCTGCAGATGTAAAGAAACGGATTGAGTCTCTCATTGAGAGGGACTTTTTGGAGAGAGATGATAGTGACAGAGAACGGTATCGATATGTTGCTTAGAGTTGGTAAGTTTGTTTATTTTGTAAGGTTATTGATTACAGTGATATAAATGCCGTGCCTTGTGAACTAGGTGATTCTTAATGTATATCAATTTGTTCTTATTGCTCATGCCATTTTCTTTATCTTACTATCTACTGTACATCACCATTCACATTAATGTGTCGAAGTTTTAACATTATCATGTCAAGTCGCAAAGTTGTTGCTAACAGATGGATGATTCAATCATTATATTCAAATAAAAGCTGCCGGACTTCAATAATCTTGTGATTTGCAACAAAGATACACCCTCCAAAGCAACAAAGATATTCCCACACAATACCAAATTCTTGTGATTTGCATGCAAACCACTTATTTTAAAAGCAACAAAAAAACATTTATTTTGGCCTACTTACCACCATTGAGCCTTTGAAGTTTGAGTAACTTAAGCTCCTCAATCAACTGCATCAAATTGGCATAAGAAGACCCACCAACAAGTATAGATTTCTTTGCATCATCACTCAAAGCTTTGGCTCTTAATCTCATCTCCTCAGCTTCTTTTCCATTTTCCATCACCAAACCAATAGCCTTTCCAATATCCTCCCTTTTCACAACATCCTCACTACTGAATTGATTCCAATTTCTCCATTCTCTGACCCCAACTGACACCCCAATTCTCAAAACTTCAACCACTAATTTTCTCATGAAAAAATTGCTCAGAAAACAAAGGCCAAGTGACCATAGGCAATCCAACATTAATGCTTTCAATTGTTGTGTTCCAACCTAAATGAGTCACAATTGCTCCAATAGCTTTGTTCTCAAGTATCAACAATTGTGGTGCCCAACCCCATATCAAATAACCTTTGCTGCTTTCTTTCACTCTTTTCTCAAACTCTTCCATGAAACCTTCTTCTAATTCATTAGTTTTCTTACCAACCACCCAAATGAAGTCATGGCTTGAAGCTTCAAGTGCATGAGCTATTTCAATGAGTTGAGATGTTGGAAACTTGTTCATGCTACCAAAACTTACATAGATAACAGAATTCTCTTTCTTGGAATTAAGCCATTTAAACAAACCATCTTCTTGAACCACTTTTTTGTGTCCTCTTTCTGCCTTAGAAGAAACATCTTGGTTTGCCCATAATGAAACTGGTCCTAAACTCCAACACTTTGTTCCAAATACATTCTTGTAATGCTCCTCATAAGCACCCTCCAACTCATAAAAGCTATTGAATACTGCACCATAGCTTCTTCTAGTTGAATCATTGATCACCTTCATAACAACAAAATTGGAGTAATTAGCACAATGTCTCAATTTATTAAAACACAAGCAATAAAAAAGAGAAATGGATTAAGTGATGACCTTCATTAACTGTGCAAAATTATTTGTCTCTTTCAACCAATCTGGTAACTGCAATCTAGTCATCTCCAACTTATGTGGTAGCCCAACAATCATAAATTTATCAGAATCAGAATCCACCTTAGTGTGAACCGGATGATGTTCAAATGAGAGCTCCGTGCAACGAGAGAAAATACTTGTAGGACAGAAAACAATCCTTGGAATGCCTAACTTGGATGCAACTTCCACAGTCCAAGGAAAAAACGAGTCACTAACTATGCAATCAACTTCTAATGTCTTTCCAAAAAGGTAATTCTCTATTTGAGGTTGTAGCATGTGAATTCCCTGAAAAACTTTTGAGGCCAAGTTAACAGAAGTATCGGCATTCAAATTTTCTATTCCAACCGGAAGTCCGACTTTTTCAGCTGGAAACTCAAGAATGTGTGTTTTTATGGAGTGACCGTGAATGGAGTTTTGAAAAATCTCAATATTAGCTGCAGTGGTGACTATGGTGATGTCCACACCACCATGTATGACAAATAACTTTGCCATGTCAACCATGGGGATGATGTGACTTGTAGCTAAGAAGGGAAGGAAAATGACCTTTAGGCTATTAGCTTCTGCTTCATGAGACAACATTGTCATTTAGTCTCTGAAAGTTTACCTGAGAATGAATGTGATGATGATGAATATGAGAGTTTAGTTGGCTTTATGTGGACCATGCATGGATTAATTGTGCATGACATTGACATGTGTCTCTATCAATAAAATAAAATATTGATCCATGCGACCCACGTTAGTAATTGATACTGTCATCTTTGTTAGCATTATGTGAATTGTGAACCTTGGTTAACCAGATCCATGCGACTCTGTCAAAAAAATAAAAGGCAAATGCTAAAGAGTGCACCCTTTAAATAGTAAGTTTGTATTGAATTTTTATAAAAATATATAAAGTCAATGCATTGGAAATTGTGCTGTTTGACTTTTTGATTAAAGAGTGCACCAGATGCACTTGTTATTTCAATGGCTTTTTAGAAAGCTGGATGAGTTCATAGATTCCGTCAGGGCCGGCCTAAGGGAGGTGCAAACAGCTCTACAGAGCTGGGCCTCCAAAATTTTGGGGCCTCCAATTATTTTTTAATTTTTTAACCTAGGGGGTTTAAACAGCAAGTAATCATAGCTTATGGGGTGTAAACAGCAATTTTGTAATCTACTTCCATCAGCCCAGCCCATTTGGACTCTTCTGGGCTTCTGTAAGTGGGTTGCTGACTAACTGTCTGCACCTCCTAAGACTACATTAACATACTGTTTGCACTTCATAGGTAAAGTATTATTTTTTATTTATTTACAAATTAAATAGAAACATGCTTTTATGTTAAAAAAATATTTTTTAATTTATTAGGAATCCATTTTTACTATGAGAGCCGGGCCTCTAATTTAGTTGGAACGGCCCTGGATTCCGTATCTCATCCAAACTTCTGAAAATGCTTTTTGAACTCTATTAAGCCAAGAAACATAAGCCTCATGCCCAAATTTGGGCTCAGAGCGAAAGGATTTATGAGAATGTTTTAAGTACTCGAAATTATAAGGAGCAATGTTAAACACACGTGGTTCACAAGTTTTGAAGCCAAGAAAGATTGTGTTTACCTTTTGTGTGAGTGCTTCAGGTTGTGGGAGTGGACCTCCAAGAGCATGCGTGACTTTACCAATCCCAAATGGTATCATGACGTTTGAATACCATATTTCCCTGTCTTCAGGAGAACCTTGAAATTCTGGAACGAAGTCTTCATCACCTTTAGTGATGAACTTGCACCACCTTCCAGCTAGAGGAACATTTTGGATTCCAGAGATAGAAGCCATTGAGAGAGAGTTAAAGGAAAATGAACGGTTTGTTTTGAATGTCAAGGAAAGCCGAAGCTTTTGACAGTTAAAAATGGCGGAAATGTAAAAGAAGGTGACGGAAAGGTTGGAGATTGCAGAGGAAGCTGTGCGATAATGGTGAAGTCTGGTTGCAAACGAGTGAAAAGTGAAAACCCTTTTCTGAAACTCTATTTATAGGATTGGGATTAGACGAATTAATTAAATAAAATTTTGTTTCTTCTTCACTCTTTCAGCTCCCGTCAGTGACACATGTCAAATTTGATTGTCAAAAATAGAAAACGTGATGATGAAACGTGGGAATTGAGTTGACAGTTATTTGCAATGATGGCAGAAGTGGGATTACGTCAGCGCCGTTTCCTTTAAATACATGTAAACGTTTGAGATTCATAATATGGCAAAATATTCTAAGTATTTTTGCCTTTCGATCATGGAGGACTTTGATTCGAATCGAAATAGATTTCTGTATCTTGTGGACTTAGCCAAATTTCAAAGGCGCGGAGTTTTCGACTTCGAGTGACAAAGCAGTTGGAAACGAGACAAAGCTCAAAGAACCTGTAGACGTGCCAAAGACCCACGTTCAAAGGCTTAGTTGTTCATTTCTAGGCAGTTATTTCAGTAGTTATTTGTATTAGCTATAAATACTAATTTACTATTTCGAATTAGGGGTCTCATTTTACTTACACATTCCAAGAAACTCAAAGTACCAGTGTAGAGAGAAACAAATGACAGGAAATGTATGTTCTTACGTACCATTTTTAATTTTTGTAACCTTTTACAATTCTAATGCAATTTATATTTTCTAAAAACATTTAGTTTTATTGCTCTTTTACGTGAATTTGCTTGCGTTGAGTGAATTTGCACAAACTTTGTAATTTACCTTAAATGTTCATTGTTGAACATTGCATCTTTTTCTAAGCGAATTAACGAACACAGAAACATGTCTTAAGATTTACTAGTTGATCCTGCAAGTATTTCAAACTAGCGGTTGTTTACCAAAAATCACAGTAAACAGAAGCTCCGCTCTGATTGTGTGACACAAGGACGGAGAAGGGTTCATACTTGGTATGGAGTCTTTTGGGTTGTTGTCTTACTTTATTTAAAAATGTATCATTTTTAGAAAGGATTTTATATAAGTGGTATTTTACTAATTAAATTATTATTAGTATTAAGACCAAAAAAAATAAATTATTATTAGTATTTTGATGAAAAATATAATACTCTAACTAATATTGTTATTATTTAGTATTAATTCCGTTGCATATTCGAAAAAGATTTTTATAAAAATATAATTATTTAAAAAATAGATTTGAGTGTTAAAGAGGCTTCGATTGGTTTGCAATTTTGGGAAAATATAAGTCTATGTTTAAATATATGTTTTGACTAATTGCTCTACAATTAAGAAATTGAACTTGATTGCTAGAGCAAATAAACATTTCAAAAAGTTGAGGATTGCTTTTTGCGATGACCTAGAGGATATTGAAATCGATTCACCTATTTTTAAAAGTCATTCAAACTAAACTAATTCGACTAGGGTTAATTGGGTTTCCGCGGTTTATCATTATATAACAAATATGACAATATTATCAACATGTTACAAAATAAATATCGGAAATTTTAATTTATTTTATTGTTTACATGATATAATATGTATATACATAAATTGCATACACATATTTATTTTCAATAATAATATATAATATAGTTCTAAATCGTGTTAAATTATATATTTTGACAACCTACTGTTTTATGGAATTAACTTGGATTTGACTTGCTAAGTTTGACTAGGTAATAAGTTGATTGCTAATAATTGATATAATTAAGTTAACTTTTGCGGTTTGGTTTGATTTCCTAAAATGAAAACCGCAAATCAAACCAAACCGTGCGGTTTAGAAGAAAAATAATCCGTGCAGTTTAGACTAAATTTGGTTTTTTGCACTTTTCGATTTAGATTGGTTCGATTTGCGGTTTTACTTTTAAATTTGTTTGGATATGATCACTCCTACCAAATATACAACAATATTATTTTGGATATGAAAGAAAAAAAAGAAGAAGAGCAAAACTAGAATATATCCCTATCATAATTTTGCTTCGAATTTTACACCAAATACACAACAATATATCATTATCACCTTTGTTTAAATTTATTTTCGTTTGTTTAGATTTAAATTTATGAAATCCCAATTTTACAGCTGCAAAAAAGTTACAGCAATATATCATTACAAAATACAAACATGATTTGTATATTACATATTTTTTCTCATACATGTCAAATAGAAACTGCCATATACTCCGTATAATATAAGACATGCTTGTTTGTTACATATATCCACCGAAACAGGAAATTTTAAATCTCTTCTATTACATATTTTTTCTTTCCAATTTTTGTTTATTTCCCATCAACCTCATTCAGGAAAGAATTGATTGTTGCCACAATAATCATACACACACTATAATTATTTCCCTTTAGATTTTGTCACAATGACTTATAAATAGTTATTGGGTTTGGATTATAGCCGTTATATAGTGGAGATTTTGCAAACAAAAGGTAAAATCTTTGGGAGATTTTTGGAGTAGTTTTTTGTACTTGGTAATTTGGAAATAGGTTTTGCTAGATCCATTGGAAGGAAAAGTATAGCTTTTTTCCAAAAATATGGAAGATTCTAATCCTCATGTCACTTTTCTGAAGAGAGTATGTAGTGCTCATATATCTTCCCTTGAAGCCCTTCCTCAAGACATTCTGGTAATTATTTTATTTTTTTGACAAAAGATATTCTGGTAATTATTTTTATCATGTAAATTAATTTAAACAATTTTTTTTTAATAGTTTTTTTTCTGCGTGTTAAACTTTTAATTATATATATGTATATGTTTCAGTTACATATTTTGTGTGGTGTTGACCATGCTGATTTGAAGCAGCTTTTTCGTGTGTCCAAAATAATTAGAGAAGTGGTATGTATTATTAGTAATGCTATTATTATGAATTAATTTAATTAATTTATAGTATTGTTGAGTTTGGTTTTTTGTTTTTTAATTTAATAATTTATTGATTATGATTATTATTCTTTCTGGTTGGTAATTATTGAATTTTTTCTATTATTGCAGGCGTTAATTGTGGAGGAATCATAGTTTAATTTTAGCACACCAACTAGTTATAAAGTTGAAGTTAAAACTCCAAACACACCATTCATCATGAAACAACCAAGAGAGGAGTCGAAGTTCAATTTGGAGGACTTCACAAAAAGAAAAAAGTTCAGTGTGAAGGAACTAAATGATATCTCAACGACATTGTTTTGTGCTACAGATTGAATTTTTTAGGAAGATTTGAATAAATATTCTACTTAAGAATTGATTTAGTAGAAAATTAGAGTAGGGATTAGTACTGTATTAATTTATCTAAGGATGTCATTGCCTTATTATTTCACACGTCTATGAAATATTCACTAGTCAGGTTCTCCAGCAAATCTATTAAGTATTATCGATTCATTTGACTTATTTGCAATATTTTTCCACATGATTTAATAGATAGAAAAAAAAAAACAAAAGAAAGATTATTAGAATTTCGTTTGGAGTGCACCCAATAATGAATTCTTTTTTTTATTTAGTAATAATAAGTTTCATCAAATGACGAATCGTTTGGGATTTTTAGATGAAATATTTATTTATTCAGATTTTACTTATTTCGCAGTCGAATTTCGGATTATTAGGAAGTAGGAACCCTTTTTCTAAAAGTCGAAGAGTTAACACAAAAATGTTTTAAAGAAAAATCCAATATATTTTGTTAAATTTTCTCCCTTATTGTTGTAATATTAGGGATGGATTTACTTTGTTTTTATGTATCTTCATGGAGAATTCACTTTTGATAGGGGAATGGAGTCTGGCATCAAAAATATATCTAGCGTGTGAAGAGAATATAATATGTTTGTAAAAGGAAATAAGTGCCGGGTAATTAATATATAGGAATAGGATCAAGGAAAAAAGGGAATAAAAGATCTAATAGATATTTTGAATTGTTTGAAGAAAAGAAGAAAAAATAACATCGTTATTATTTAAAGAAAAAATATAGAAATTAGAGTTCAATGTCTATAAATTTTTTTGACAATTCAATGACTATACATTAGTTATAAGTGTAAAACAATTTTACTTACATGCATGTATTCCAAAAAGAAAAAAAAAATGAATGATGGTATTTCAGATTTTTGTTTACATTGACATTCAATAAGAGATCATTCTTCCATGTCATACAATTAGATTACTTTATATATACACTGAAAATTAGTCCTTAACAAGAGGAAAAGAGATGTACATTGAGGGGAAAAAAAAAACAAAATTAGAGTTGGTTTTGATAAGAAGAAAATAATATTGAATCGATCATTACCTTATTGAAAAAGATTGAGGTGGGAATTAAAGAAGTAAACATTGAATGCTCATTAAAATATTTGAATATTACGTGTATATAATAAATGATGATAAAAATCTTAAACATAAAACGTGTATAATAAATGATTTTCACTATAATAAGCATTACTCTATTTCTTTTCTTTAACCAAAATTTCTTGAGAACTACCAATCGTTAGTTGGTTCAGTGGTGATTGGCGCTGAACTTGGTAGGGAGGACAACGGTTCGATCCCCCGCAACTGCGATCGGGAGGGGGCTAGAATCACTTGATGTCAGAACTGACCCCCGAACCAGATTCAACTGGTGGTGAAAACCAAAAAAAAATTTCTTGAGAACTTCTATAGTACGTGGATAAATTGATGTATTGGCGTATTCAATTCAAAAGAAAAATGATTTTTTTAGATAGTTTAGTGGTTAGAATTTTACTTCTTAAAGATGAATAAGTGGACTTACCAAAATTTGAACTTAGTGCCTGCACTTTACGTGCAAATATCCTATCAATTGAGTTAACCTCACGGGACACCGGTGCACTAGTTAAGTGCATAAAAAAAAAATTTATGTTTTGGAACTCGTACATTTGATACAATGAAAGTATAAAATATTATTTTTATTAACATTAACTTTATGTTTTAGTTTTATTTTTGATATGCTTAACAAGTGCATCAGGTGCAGTGTTTAGAATGATCCAATTCAAAATTCAATACTTTAATAAAAAAAATTATGAATAAAAAAGCTACTTGTCAATTTTATCTAAAAAAAAATCTATTTGTGGATTCTTATATATGTGTATCGATATATTCAACTTATAATTTAATAAATTAATAATTTATTTTTTATGAATAAAAAAACTATTTATGGATTCTTGTATTTTAAAGAAAATCATTATATAAAAAAATTACAATTTGGTTGTTTATAAGTATTATATTGTTCTCGTGAGCTTAGCTCATTTTGTAGGGACATCGCATATATCATGCAGAAATTAGAGTTCAAACTTTTGACATCCCATTTCATCATTTTGAAAGTGAAATTTCTAATCACTAGATTACTAGACAAATTTTTTTTTATAATTATACTAAATTTTAATATTTTTTTACGAAAAATAATCAATTTTCACTATTATGAGTAATAAAAATGTTAAAAAAATTAATTTAATTTTGGTGACCGATTTTTTAAATAACATTTAGTAATTATAATTTTTTAAGTGATAAGGAAAAAAATCATTTAAAAATACACTAACGTACAATGTTTTTTAACGTAATAAACTCATTTACTTTGATTAATCATAATAGGCAAAATACAAGATGATGTAGACTCAAAGAGTTGGTGACTAGCATACGATTTTGACGTTGTTCTTATGGTATGAACGATTGAATTTGCTTGTCTTCGACCGAAATTTATCTTAAAATTTGAATATTGTTGAAGTAGTAACTTACAAAGAGACATAATTTTGCCAAATTTACTACGGTTGTTAGAAGTATCCATGATGTTATCTACGACTAATTTAGAATCTAATTCTACTGAGACATCATATACTTCTGTCTCACCTAACCAATTTTGAGCTTTTCTTAGACCCATAGTTTCAACTTACAACTAGAGCTGTCAAGGGGTCGGCCCGAGGGGCCAGGACATATAAAGGGGTTAAGTGGGGTTGACCGGTTAAGCTTCATGGGCTGCTAACTTAGGCCTTGCCCGATTAGCAAAGGACTATATGGACCGATGGGCTGGCCGACTAATTTTCATTTTTTATTTTTAAAATAAATTCAATGGACAATAAAACTACGTACATATCATACAAATTAGTATCCATAAAAAAGTGGGTGTCATAATTTCATGAGAGAAAATAAATACTACATAGCATTCATGAAAAAGTAGAAAGATTTGTGGATGATAAATCATAAAGTGCACTCTTGAATTTTTTTCTTTTGGATACCAAGTTTTTGGACTTTTGTCAAATTTGAGAGTGAATACTTGATTTTGGACTTTTTTTTTTTTATAAAATTAATGATCAACGCAAATAATTTTTTTAAAATTTTTTAGGGGGCCAGCCCAAAAGTCTGTTGGGCCTGCCTAGGCCGACACACAAAAAGTATAGGTCAAACTTGGTCGTATTTTTTGGTGCTTTTTTGAGGTCCAACCCGTGTTAAAATGTTGGGCCATTGGCCGGCCCGATAGTCCGACCAATTTTAACAGCTCTACTTATAACGGTGGCATGAGTATCATTATCCATTCTCTCTTACATAAATATCTTTTTAGGGCAAGTCAAAAAATAGGAAAAAAAAGTTGGGCTGGGCTTATTTAGAAACATCAAGAAAATTGCTTTTTAGGCCCTCTTGCTGCTCCCTGGCCCCAAATTCGAAAATACCCCAATTTTAGAACCGGGACAGTTCGGTTCCTAGGATACGAAATCAACATTTTGTCCGTATCTTAGGATATGAAATTGTGATTTAAGGCTATAAACGCAGAGGAAGCTTGTTTTAGTGCCTAATTTAACTACAAAAACCACTATTTCGTTTTTTAGGATACATAAATCTTGACTTCATTTTCAGGATACGAAAACTCTTAAATTTGTTTTCTATGATATGAAGAAGCGTGAGTTCATTTTCTAGGCTCTAAAATCCTTCATTATCCTTCGTTTCCCAGGGGCCCCAACATAGATGGATGAAAATGAAAATTTGGGATAAGTCGTGCGATTTTTAGGGTACGGAAAGGGACAATTCCTATCAATCATCTACTCTGTTCAAGGCGTGATCAATCATCTAGCATTCACGTTCTCCATTCTCGAATCTTAGTCACAGGAAGCGATTTTGAATCTCAGTCACAAGAAAAAAATGAACAAATTTAACATATTCTAGTAAGTGATCATTTTGTATCCTAGGATACAAAATACTCTATAACCCAGGATTTTGTATCTTACGATCCAAAATCACGTTTGACAACAAAATCATATAAATTCAAAAAATAAACTGTTTAAAGCGCACATTACCTGTTTTATGACTCCAAATGAGTGTTGGAACCTTCAACGAGTGAAGAAACATTAATTTCAAGTCTTCCAAATGTCAAAAAATAGTCCGAGATCGCATTTTGAAGGTTGAATATTGAAGTGGTTATGAAAGTACAACTAGGGCACCTAACAAATATATAGGTTTATTTTGTATCCTAGGATACAAAATTAAGCGTTTTTCGTTTTCTAGAATACGAAAATGGAGGGTTTTCAAAAAATAAATAAATGTGTATTTCATATTCTATAGACTGAAACCTTAAACGTTTTTAAAAAAATGTCTATTTTGTATCCTAAGATACAAAATTGTTTTTTTACGTGCAGACGCCTCCAATAAAACAGACTTATCAGACATTGAGTTGTTTAACTTTATTTCGTATCTTATGATACAAAATTAATTTATTTCGTATCCTAACATGCAAAACCCTTGACAAGAATATTTTAGTCACAATGGAGGGCTGAGAGTAAACTAGGAAGGCGTAGAAAGCAAGATTCAAACACCAATTTGACAAGCCCAATCTAAATAAACTATTATTAATAATAAAAAAAATTAAAAAATGAGTAGAGCACAGTATAACAGAACCGTGGCGTGTGTAACATTTTGGCGCTTTTCTTTCTTTCACTCACATCAATGGCTTCCGCAAAACGCCATTTCACATACGAAGAAGATGATGCACCAATTCATCACAAGAAATCAAAAGAACAACATGTATCGGAACACCTTCCTTCACCAATAGTTCTTCTCAATTCCGCAGACTGTGATTTAGGTATTCATCTTTAATTTTTTCATTCATTCTTTTTCATTTTTTGCATGTTTATTTTTAGTGTTTGAAATAACCGATTGATTTTATTATGTTAGATTTTAATATTGAATGCAATGGAATTGTTGGATATGGTCTTAATGAAGAAGGATTTGGTTATTGTTGGTCTGGTGCTAGAGCTACTGTTGGTATAACAAAAGGTAGATATTGTTTTGGTTGCATTGTTGTTTCTTCGCAACGAGTTGATACCGATGATACTGCCAATATTGATCAGAGGAATTTATGTCGTCTTGGTGTTTCGAGAGGCGATGATGCTGTTGGAGCTCTTGGTGAGACCAAAAACAGTTTTGGTTTTGGTGGTACTGGCAAGTTTTCGAATTCCGGGAATTTTTTGAATTTTGGTGATAGGTTTGGTGTTGGTGATACAATTCTTTGTTGCATTGATCTTGAGAGTAAACCATTTGGTTCTATTGGTTTCTTGAAGAATGGTAAATGGTTGGGTATTGCATGTCAATTTGATGTCGATTCTCTAGGTCTTGGAGTGGTGGGTTCGTATTTGCCTCGGGGATTGGCACTTTTTCCGCATGTTCTGTTGAAAAATGTTGTGGTTCAGATGCAGTTTAGTGTTGAACAAGGACTTGTTCCTCAAGAAGGGTTCAGACCTTGGGCTTTGGCTGTTGCGGATGGAAACGCGGTTATGGGACCTACATTATCTGATCCAAAGGATTGTGAATTAGTGATGATGGTGGGGTTACCTGCTTCAGGAAAGACTACGTGGGCTGAAAAATGGGTGAAAGATCACCCGGAACAACGTTATGTTTTGCTTGGGACAAACTTAATTCTTGAACAGATGAAGGTAGGTTAGTTTACCTGCTGACCATTTTGTGGTTATCACTTTTCTATCTTTAATTTTGGCTTAACCCTATGTTGTTCAGGTTCCTGGACTGTTGCGGAAAAACAACTATGGTGAAAGGTTTGATCGTTTGATGGACAGGGCAACTGCAATGTTCAATGTAATTCTGTCCAGGGCGGCTAAGGTACCTCGTAATTATATAATCGATCAGACAAATGTGTACAAAAATGCACGCAGGCGTAAGCTTAAGCCATTTGCTGACTATCAAAAGGTAGCAATATATCTATTTGTTTGTTGGAGCTTGGAAGATGAATATACTATAGTTTTGGTAATATAATCTTTTGTCCATTCCAGATTGCTGTTGTCGTGTTCCCAAAGCCAGAAGAGCTGAAAAGACGTTCTGAGAAAAGATTTAACGAAATGGGCAAAGAAGTTCCAGCTGATACTTTGAATAACATGATAGGTATTTAGTTTGCTGGTGTTTAGTTTTTCATTTCACTTAAAGTCTTCTTATGCCTGTTCTGTTATTTTATTGCCATTGCAGCGAATTATGTTCTACCTAAAAGCAAGGATATGCATCATTCAGATGAGTATTTTGATCAGGTATTTAGTAACCTCCTCTGCTATGTATTGATGTGGTTGTCAAATTATTGATCATGACAATACTAAAGCTTCATTTATATTTCAAGGTTCTGTTTGTTGAACTGAACCGGGACGAGTCTCAGAAATATTTGGATAAAATGAAGCAAGATATTCCATTGCTATCTAATAAAAATCCGCCAGCATTATCATGTAGAGGTTCTTTGCAGTCTTCTGCCGGATATGCATTGCAAAATCAAGGAAATTTGACAGGTTTGTATCTACTTACAACTGTTTTAATACCTTGCTTTCTTTTTAATTTTTAATACTCCTGATGTTGATGCACTTTTACTCTCAGGCAGTGACATTCACCGGCGGGGCGCTCATTCTCCCACCTCTCCAACAGACTATAGGATGCCTAATCAAGTTAATCTGATCAACCTATATTAAAACTTTTTATGAACTTGCAAACTTTTTCATCTTTGTTATTATATATGTGGCAACAATGCTGATTCCTAGGTACATGCTCTCAGGTCAATGTAGGCAGTCATATGACTGAACCTCGTCCCAGTATGAATCCATTCTGGAGAGGATATTCCAATGATGAAGCATCTCGTTTTCCTAGAGAGAATGTCGGTTACAGTCAAACCTATAATGCTACTCCTACTACTGGAACTGGTGACATCGGGGCTTACGGAAACACTGTTTTGGGTAGCCAATACAAGGCAAGCATTGGAGGGAATAATATCGATTTTCATGGTAGACCTTATGTTGAGTACAGAAATTTCCATCCTTTCGATTATAGTACTCATGGAAGACCTTCTGTTGAATACAGAGATTTTCAGCCAGACCTGCATGCACCTGCAGCAGACACATGTAGTTACTCTTATTATTCCTCTCTTTTCACGTTATTTTTTAATTAGTGCAATAATAATTTATTAGTTGTTACTATATTACATTTCAGCTCTGCTTCCCCTGTATGTGGAACCGACTCTAAGACCTCAACATGGAGGATTACATGATAATATGCCGTACTCAGGGAGATACGTGGAACCAACTCTAAGACCTCGCCATGGAGTATTACCTGATAGCATGCCGTACTCAGGGAGATATGTGGAACCAAATCTAAGACCTCAACATGGAAGATTACCTGATAACATGCCGTACTCAGGGAGATATGGGGAACCGAATCTAGGACCTCAACATGGAGGATTACCTGATAACCTGCCGTACTCAGGGAGATATGCTTCTCAACATCCAAAATACTACCCCTGAACATGACCAGGCATTGTTATTGTAAAGTGGAACAAGGCTTCAGTAACTGCTAAATTTTGTAATTATGGATATATGTTCATGCTTCGGATAACTTGTTAGTATATATGAATGGAAACATAAGGTCCATTTTATTGTGGAAGTGGGAGGGAAAAAATTGAAGAGATGCATTGCAGCGTCTATTAGTTCTCTGTTGCTAAATTGATTTGCTGCAAAATTCATTGTTTCTTGTATAGCAGAATATATAGAAATGGATTCTTTCATGTTGTTGTAATGACTCTCTCTCGCTCTCTCTCTCTATGAAGAGAAAAATAGGCACAAAATTTTAACATGACAAGATCACATGGATTTTAAAAAATGAACTTATTTCCCTTGCATGCATAAACGTTTCGACATTTTATACTATGACTATGAAGCTTAGTCATCTTTATTCCTCCATTCAGAGAGTTTAGATCTTTTATAATTGAACTGTTAGAAACAGCATGGATAATGCATGCTAAGAAACATTAACATTGACAAGTTTATGCCACAATTGAGATCCAAAGTTACAATTTGTCACTAATCTTTGACCATGGGGTCCTAAAATGTGGTTTAGACATGGCCAAGTTTCCAACGTTATTAAGTTTAACAATCGAAAATTTGTTGAAAAGACAAAAAAGAATAGGTTATGCAACCTTTGGTTTTGACAAGGAAATTAGGACCAGTACACCCAATTGCTAGTTGCTAGAAAAAGGAATAATAGAAAGGTTTGGTTATATAACTCTTAATTATTTTCATTATGCATGTACTGAGTTTATGCACCTGTTTAATGTTTTCACTTTTCACCCATATTCCTGCATTTATTTACTTCACATATCAATTCATATGATGAATGTCTACTAAGTGTTAGTGGTCCACTTTGAAGTTGAAAATGAAAGCAAGGAGGGACTTTATTATTCATATGAATCATATCAATATACTCAGTATCATTTGCCACAAAGGAGAACAAAGTGCATGATATGATTATATATAGAAGTTGACAAGTCATGTTGAGGAAAAATTAATGAACATGAGCCAAGAATAAAGGAATAAGTGAAGTTCTAGCTTAGTCAGTTACATATAGAGTATAGTTGTGGGGCTAACCAAGAAATTGAGCTCTTAACGAGCTTCACTAAATGACAGATCATTCGGGAGAACCCGACTTCAACTACTGGGTGGAACAATTTCTTATCCAAACTTTATTTACCTTTGCGGCCGAACTCCGGATTATTGTGGGGCTAGTTGTTAATGATGGGAAGTTGCTATGTATTGAGGAGACACGGTTATGGTGGCTGTTAACTAGACTATATTACTTCGGGGAGTTATAGGTGTGAGTGTAACAGATTCAATGTATGCATGTTTTGTTTGTTTGCTATTCCATCTTTTGATACATTGTTTTGGGATTTAAGCTAAACTTAACACATCGAATGCACAAGAGAATCGTGTAAATTCAAGGTACTTAGTAGTATAACACTTCCCATTAAAAAAGGCAAGTGTAACACGTTATATATATGAACAAAGAAAAGAAGTGAGGTGGGAAAACCAAACAAAAGGAAGATGAATAAAATAATACAAGAGAAAGTTATAGTAAAAATTCAATATATAATAGTGCCGAGTAAGATTGAGAATAGATTGGTCTTATTTTTTAAAATCGAGTTGTTGATCTTGAGTGATTAATAAGTTTTAATTGAGAATGAATTGTTCAGGAGAATAAGTTGATCTTATTTTTTAAAATTGAGTTGTTCGGGTGATTAATAACCTTCGATTAAAAATGACCGGAGTTTTTACTTTTTAGTACTATATGGTATTTTTTGAGGGGGTTATTAACCTCTTTCTTTGAGAATTTTATTTAACTTCTAACAATTCAAGATTTAAGCATGATTAATTAGGCATCATAAACTTTTTTAGGTTTAAGTCTAATTTTTCTAACGTTTTGTTTATCATTTAAAAGTCTATCGCCCGGTCTATTTCTCAAACTAACCATTTCTTTCCCAAACCAACTCAAACTTTGAGACTGTTTGGGTTGGAAAAGAAAATGAAGGGTGTGTTTGTTTGTGCTGATTTGTGGAAGGAAGATTGAGCTAAGATGGAAAGCTCATTTTTCTAAATCCATCCACCCTTTGGAACAATTCATAAAGCGAAAGAATTGATAAATTTTAAGTTAGTCACGGATATTTTATGCATCCACTCAAATTATAGAAAAAATATGACTGTATTTAATTCATATTATAAATAAAATATATCAATTTTTATTGATTTATATTGCACACTTATAAAAAGGTTCGGAGATAATGATAAAAAGAAAAAAAAATATTAGTTAACATTAACACTTTAGTATAGTCTTTCTTTTTCTAATATGTACGCATTTGTTAGTTTTGTTTAATTTGGACGAATATGTACCCATTTTAATAAATAAATTTGAAGATGTGATTTGAATATGTACTCTTTTATTTTGATAGATACTTCCTTCATTCCTAATTATAAGAAAAAATTTACTTTCTAGATACATTGAAAATTTTATGTATCTAATCCATATTATAGTGTATGTACATCAAGTTTTAAATGTATCTAAAAAGAGAATCTTTTCTTATAATTAGGAATGGAGGGAGTAACAAATATGTGGTTTGAATCTTCGTTTTAGCGTTTGACCTAACGATTTTAACATTTTTATTGATCGAGCTATAATTCGTAAAATGTGACTAATTACTCTAATTTTTTATTTACTTTTTTTATATTCATGATTTTTTATATAAATTCTTAAAATGAAGAATGATGTGTTGTCCAGGTGCGGGTACGGGCGGATACTGATATGGAGTATGACATTTAAAAAAAAATTAATGAACGTAGTATATGGTTATAAATTAAGATATGAATATGTACCCGGTACTGATACAAATACATATCCAGTACTAATAGTTTCCCTCAAATGGAATATCCGTACATATGAGAGTAATTTACACAACTTTCCATCTCCACTCTCCACATGAGACCATCCCTCACACTAGCCAAGGACATGATTAAGGGGGTCTACCCAACTTTCCAGCTTCCACTTATAGTTACATTACATAATACATATCATCACTCATTAACCAACTAACCCTAAATGGACCATCCACTCAGCACCTCATGTGATTCTTAGGTGAAGTTTCACATTCTCTGAAGTTAATAACCCAAATTAATTAAGTGGACTAATTTATTTTCTTTCAACAAAACCCAAATTAATCATAATCAACACACAACTTAAATCCACCTGGACCTCATATCAATGTCTTGGATAACTAAATTAAAGTAATAAAAATTCAGATTCCATGAATAATAACCTAAAATTGGTGCTACTACTACCACAGACCAAATGACTCAATACATTGATTCATAAAAAATTATGAATTTGAAAATAAGAGTAAAAAAAAGCATACCAACTTTTTAGGTTGGATTTGTATCTTTTTCTGTGTATGCACTAAACATTGTCTTTGGTTACTGTGTGTAGAACAGGACCACCCCCCCTTTCCTCTCTTATTATACCATGCCTTTTCCTCACGCTAAAAAGTCTTATAAACCCCACATGAACACTCTGTCCAAATCCCTCTTCCACATTTTCCTTTTCTCCAATCTTACTTCAAACTTTCCTTATCAAAACTCACTTTTCTCTGCTCATGGCTTTGTTTTTCTTGTTAGTAATCTTTTTCAAGTGAAAGTTTATAGTATTAATCATAATTGTATTGTAACAAATGGGGGAAAGTAATTTTCTCTTAGAATTGGTGTTTATTCTCAACTTGTTATGGAAAGAACTATTTGAATTTCTCTCAGTTGTTTCTTCAAATCCTCTGTTTTCTTGCATTGTTTCATTATGCACCTTGATTCTCATCTATTTTCCTTATTCATTGTTCAAAATAGTTTTCTCACCAGTGTTGATTCTCGCCGGAATTTTGTTGCTTATAATACTTCACTTTGGTTCTGTTCAGAGATTTAGCAGTGAAGAAAAGGAAAATTTGGGAGAATCAGAATCTATTACTAATGAAGAAAACAGGGGAAACAGAGATGGGAAACAGGGGAAAACAGAGGAACAAGTGGAAATTGATTCTCTCGACCAAATTTTCAAGTGGCTCTCGAGAAATTCTGAAGAAAAGTTGAAATCTGAAATGGGTTTTGAATCAAGTTCGTTTCTTGATGAGTCTTTCGTTGAATGGAACGTGAAAGCACCATTGGAAGTTATATATGAAGGTGAAGAAACAGAGGATGTTCGTGTTTCTAATGAAAGTTGTGTTTCAGGAATTTTGAGGCACTCTTCTTTGTCACGCTATTATCCTGAATCAGACTCAGATAGTTCATCGGAGGATGAGTTTCCGGCAATGGAGGATTGGGACTCGCCGGAAAATATGTGTTATAGATGGGATGAAGAAGACAGAGAAGGGTTAATTGAGATAGCTCTTGATGGTTGTAAGAAGAAAACGTTAGGATTTCAGTTTGAAGAAGAGAATATGATCGAAATCGACATTTCTCCGACGAAGAGGAGGGAGTTTTCCGGCGACGAGGAGCTGTTTTCTGGTGAGATTAGTTGTAACTAATGTGAGATTTAAGAAAGATTAACATAGTGTATTATCATGTGATTTGTTTGGGGATAAGTGAATAGGCTTAGAGATTTGGAATTATTTTGGTCTTTGGCAAGATATGCCTCTTTTAGATGTGGTCTTCCTTGTGGTATTCTATCTAAGCTTCAAGTACAATTAATCAAACCTAATTTTACTCATTAGTTTAAGGCAAATGCTAACAATTGCCTCCGGGGCACTCTTTAAGACCATAAATAGTAAGTTTTTTATAGAAGTTTTATGGGAATGTATAAAGTCAACGCATTGGAAATCGTAATGTTTAATTTTTTAAATAAAAAGTTGCTTTAAATAGAATGCTTAAAGAGTGCCCCGGGGACACTCGTTAGCAAGACTCTTAGTTTAATCATATTTACTTTTATGTTTTCTATAATTTCAATCAATAAACTTTGGTATATTAATTAATTATTAAAATAGCGTTCACAATAACTATACGGTGAAATGCGATTTGAATTTGAGACATGTATGTAGTATAATTCTTTTAATAAATAAAGTGATAAGTACCATCTAAAATTCAAAACACACAACTATAAGATATATATAAGATAAGATGTAGAGTCTTTTTGATTTGTAGAAAGAAAAAAATAGACTAAACAAGGCCGTTAATGTAATAATATGTTTGTTTTTTTTTTTTATAAACAATTTAGGATTATAAAAAAAAAGATGAGAGAGAAAGATGAGAGAGAAGGAGAGGAAGGGAGTGGGACGTCTAGGGTTCCAAATGGAAAAAGAAGCCGTTACCTCCAACATCTTGACAAGACCACCACATCCTTCTTCTTCACAAACTTCTCGGAGGATGCCTCTTCGGAGGATTTGTGGAAGGTTTTTCTGAAGTTTGGAAGAGTTTGGGAGGTGTACATTCCCAAGAAACTCGATGGAGGTGGTCTAGTGTTGGAAGATCTGATGGCGATCAAGGCTTTGGTAAATGAACCCCTAAGGAAGGAGCTGAAAGAAAGTGTGGTGGGGATACTTGCCCGGGAGAAAGATGTTCGACGGATTCAAACTGTAATTTTTATGGAAGGTTTCAACTCTATTTCTGTTACTCACATGGGAAGCAATATGGCCTTGTTAAGAAGCTCGGTTGAAGGTGATGTTGGAAGGTTACTCAGGAGTAAGAATGAATGCTTACAATATTTCTTCTCTGAGTTCCGTCCCTGGGTCCCTGGTTTGGTTTCTGTTAAGCGTGAGATGTGGATTCAAGTGTTCGGAATCCCCCTTCATATTTGGGGGGAAGATTTCTTCAAACATATTTGGAGAGAAGTTTGGCAAGTTTGTGGACTATGACGAAGTAACGGCGAGTATGCGAAGACTTGATGTAGCGAGGCTCAGGATTCAATCTGATATCTTGACAAACATTGATACTGTTATTAGAGTGGAGGTTGAAGGAGTGTGTTTCAATATCCGGGTGGTGGAGGAGAAGTGTTTGGAACAGCCGGTTATGGAGATAGACGAAGGGATGGTAGACGGACACAGTGTGGTGGTTCCGTCGGAAGTTTCTGGTGCGGTGGAGGAGGAGCATGGGATCGCCGATGCAAATTCTGGTGACGATGAGGCATCGGAACAGGAACCTGATGTTGACGTTACTTTGCACCTCCAGCATGGGGGGATTCACGAGGAAGATAGAGTCCAACCTAGGTGTGATGTGGTGATACCAAAGGAGAATGAACAGCTGTGTGATACAAAGTCAATAGATATTCCTGGGACTAAAAAGGTAGCTGAGCATTTTGATTGTGAAATTGTCGGTTGTGAGACTTCTGTGACTGGTCAGGAGAATTTGAGTTCAGATATGGGGGGCCCTACAAAGGATGATATGGTGAACATGTGTAGTGAAGGTGGGCCAGCGCCTTTAGAGGAGAGAGAACCTATTCATCATTTGTCTCACTTGGAAGAGGTGGATTTGGGTGGTCTTTCCACTATGGGTTGTGACCCAAACTCCGACCCGTTTCCTTTAGCCCATTGCAACAATGGCCCAGTCTTATTTTTTGCAGATTCAAGGGGTTCAGATTTACAAAATTTTACACGATATTCTTCCATCTTTGAACCTGAGGAGGTGCTCCATCCAAATAGACCCATTCTCCAAAATCCTTCCTCTAGAAAATCTAAACTGAAACCGATCCCAAAATCCCACCTCTTGGGTGCCCCTAAATGTGTGAAGTTGATGGAAGCAGTGAATGAAGGTGGGAAACGAGCTCGCTGTCGTCATGCTAAGAGTGGTTTCCCTCAACCAATTGATGTTGATTCGCACCCTACTGTTACTCCATTGGATCCTGTGACCAACCAAGTGGTGCCTGTTCCTTGTATTACCCCCTCCTCTGGTTTGAATCTTTCTAGTGACGGTCACTCGGTGGTGATGGAAACTCTTGTAGATGATTTAAATGAGGATAGAGCTAAAGTCTTGGAAGCTGCCAAACTGTTAGAAATTCAAAAACAGGTTGGATTTTCTTTTCAAGTGGAGGATGGAGAAATTACTAAACAGTTGGTGGACCTTGAAACATGTGATAGAGCTAAGAAGTTGTCCTGGGAGCAAAGGAATGGTGATTAATGATAGTGTCATCATTCAATGTTCGAGGCTTAGGAGGGGTGCTGAAAAGGAGACGAATTAGAGATTTAATTCGGAATAATAAAATTGACTTTATGGCGATCCAAGAAACCAAGATGGAAGTGATTTCCGAGTCCCTTTGCTTTAATCTTTGGGGCTCTAGTGACTGTAGATGGGTGTTTTTGCCTTCGGAAGGGAGAAGTGGAGGCATTATCTCAATTTGGAGTAAGTCCTCTAATTCTCTAATTTTTTCCTTTATAGGTGAAGGCTTTGTAGGATTTTGCTTAGAATGGGGTCTGTCGAAATATATTTGCCTTGTGATTAATGTCTATTCCAAATGTGATATTAATTCGAAGAGGCGCTTGTGGAATAATTTACTCAATTGCAAGAGAGGTATTGGTAATGGTAGATGGTGTGTGGTTGGCGACTTCAATGCGGTGTGTAGGGGAGATGAAAGAAGCGGAAGTAATCATGTTGATGGAGTGGCTACGTCAACGGAAATTGTTGAGTTCCGTAACTTCCTTGATGATCTTGAGTTAGTTGATCTTCCCCTCCTTGGGAGGAAATTTACTTGGTACCATGCTAGTGGGAGTGCCATGAGTAGAATTGATAGGGTCCTTATCTCGGATGAATGGGCTAGTACTTGGGGTATTGGCTCTCTTTGGGCGACCCCAAGAGATGTTTCGGACCATTGTCCCTTGGTCTTAAAATATCCTTGTAGTGATTGGGGCGCCAAACCTTTTCGGTTTAATAACTTTTGGCTAGAAAATAAGGACCTCCCTAGAGTTGTTGAATCTTTTTGGGGGAGTCATGTGTCGGAGCCCGGAGGGTTGGATGGGTTTTGTGTTGAAGGAAAAATTGAAGGGGCTCAAAATCGTTCTTAAAGATTGGCACAAGCTTGAATATGGGAGCTTAGATGCGAAAATTGAAGAGTTGATGGGTGCAATAAAAGATTTAGATTCCAAAGGAGAGGAGTTGGGTTTGTCCAATGATGAGGTGTTGTGTAGGAAAGAGAAGTTTGGAAACATTTGGAAATTCCTTAAGAGTAAGGAAAGACTTTTGTTCCAAAGGTCTCGCTCTAAATGGTTAAAAGAGGGTGATGCCAACACAAAATTTTTCCATGGATGTATTAAGGCAAGAAATAGGGTGAATCGCATTATGGCTCTAAAAGTAGATGATGCTTGGATAGAATCCCCGGAGTTAATTAAAGCCGAGGTTTTATCCTACTTTGAGAACCATGTTTCTTCTTCTCCCCGGATTAGGCCGAAGCTTGAAGGAGTTGCTTTCCCCCTCCTCTCGGAGGTGGAAAATGAGGGTCTTATTGCTCCTTTTTCTTTGGAAGAAATTGAGAGGGTGGTTCGCAATAGTGATGGTAATAAGAGCCCGGGTCCGGACGGGTTTAACTTCTCTTTTTTCAAGAAATTTTGGGATCTCCTCAAAGGTGAATTTCGGATCTTGTTCGATCAATTTCATGCCAATGCTAGCCTTCCGAAGAGTATTATGTCCTATTTTGTTACATTGGTTCCAAAGGTTAACTCCCCTTCTTCTATCTCTGATTTTCGGCCCATATCCCTTCTTTGGATGTATTTATACTCACTCCAGTACTTGTCAAACTTTTCCTTCATTTTTGTGGTCATGTTTTGAATCAATGGATCTTCACTTGTCAAATAAGACTTCAAAAGACACTCTATCCTCCATATTTCTCCAAAGTACAAATTTGATGTAGGATAAGAAGACCCGGATATCAAGTTTGTAATATTGTAAAATGGCTTCAAAAGATCACACAATGCTTCAGCCCTTCTCCACTCAAAACTCGTAGGACAATACTTAAAGTTTGAATCACGCAAACTTAAGCTATAAAAGGCACGACGATAATTAATCGCACTCTTAAGCATTATATAGGTGGAGTTCCATCTAGTAACACAGTCTGATCTCAGTCCAATTGTTGTGTCAATATCACCAATATCCTTAACACGTTCAAAAAATGCTAGTGTTCTACTTTCTGTCACCCTTACATAAGCTACACTTTGCCTAATCTTATGCAATGCATCACTAATTGTCTTCAATCCATCTTGAACAATGAGGTTCAAGACATGTGCAGAGCATCTTATATGAAAGTACTCTCCATTTAGCAACAAACTATTTGAAATTCCCAAGTGTTCTCTCAGAAAGTTTTGCATAGTGTCATTTGCAGAGGCATTATCCAAAGTGATAGAGAAAACTTTCTTTTCTATGCCCCAATCGCTTAACATTTCCAACACCTTCAATGCTAATTCTCGCCCAGTATGTGGAGGTTCCATGTGAGCAAATGCAAGAATCTTATTTTGCAATTTCCAATTCAAATCAACATAATGAGCGGTTAAAGAAATATAACCTTCATTAGTGCACGCAGTCCAACAATCGGAAGTCAAGCAAACTCTCCCGCGAATTTGAGCTAATTGTGATTTCAACTTTTGTTTCTCATCGCCATAAACTTTCATAACATCTTTGGAAATCGTATTTCTAGTAACAAAAATGCATTCATCATTCAGAAACTTTTGGTAATCTCTAAAAACCTTCCACTCAACTATATTAAATGGTGCACCATGTGTAATCACCAATTTAGCTAAAATTTCGCGATTAACCTTAGGGTCAAACTTTTTCTTTCTTAATTTGCCTTCAGCACCAATCATCATATCACCCACATCTTGAAATTTAGCGGTCTTCCTACAGTTATCTTTATGACGTGCTAAATGAGTAGTTCCACCTGTTGATCTACAACTCAGTAACTTTTTACATCCTTTACATTCAGCACTATCTACTCCATCTACAAAACCAACTTTAACAAAATATTGCCACACCTCAGATGTTAGGGCCTTAGACTTACGTGGTTGCTCATCCTGATTAGCTTCCTTAGCCTTACGCTTTGTTTTCTTTTTTGCTTTAGAAGCCACTTCTTGTTCTTCTGCATTTTGAAGTGGAAATTCCCTAGCTTGACTAACATTATCCTCTTCCTCATTATCCGATGTTTCAGGATTGTTGTTAAGAATTTCCATATTGCAAGAAGCACACTGCACAATTATATAAAATCAATTATACAAATAGTAATTTCAATAGAACAAAAAACAAAATCTCAAAAACTAGCTAATAGAAGCTTCTCAATTACAATATATGAAGAACCACAAAGAACCATAAGTTAAGAACCATGAATAACTATAAACGTATTTTAATTGAGAAACTCTTAAATGAGCTTTGTATATGTTTATGGAGAAGAACATATGAAAAATTGTAATGCAAAAGCTGATTTTAAAAACCTCAGTAATTGCAAGCTTCTGGTAATATTTCTTTGTCTTAAAGAAGCAACTAAAAGTACAAAACATGATCAACTATGCAAATAACTTACTTAGATAGCCATATACTACTTTTCTTCATTGCATGAATATTCCTAAAGAAGCAACTAAAAGTACAAAACATAACCAAACCTAATAAACAAGTTTTTGTAGTCATGCAGCGAAATTGTAATATACATGCAAAAAGAAAACATATTAAGTCACAAACAAATAATTAATTCTTTTTCGGTAGAAGCTTCACATATTTCATAGAAAATAGTCAATACAATAGAGAATACCATTCAGATTTTGAGTTTTAATTAATTAGACAATTAATTCTCCTTCTAATAGAGAATATCATTCAGATTTTGACTTTCTAAACACCATGAATTAAACGCAACAAAATTAATTTTAACAGATAAATAAGTGAAGTAACTTACGAGCAGCGAAGTACGAACAAGGAAGACGGAGGCGGACGGAAGCGGACGGAAGCGAACGGAAGTGGACGAAAGCAAACGGAGGTTGACGGAAGCGAACGAACAGGGAAGTTAGGGTTCCGTTTTTGAGTTTCTAAATACGCGTGTTTGATATTTCTAATTATGTGGGGAAGACAACGTGTGATGTGTTGTTGGTAGTGGTACTGATGTGTGCTTGTGTTGTGTAACTTGTGTTTGTGTGGGTTGGGCTTGGATTCATATCTTTTGGATTGGGCTAGTTACTCTTTTTTTTTTTTTTTTTAGAATTTATTCGGGTTGCGGGCGGCCCATTCGGGCTAGCCCATATTTTTTGCGGATTTCATCGGGCCGGGCTAAAAAGCCCGGATGTTAATTCGGGCGGGAATTTTAAGGCCCAAGCCCCGAAAAAAATCGGGCCGTTTGGGCCGGCCCATTCGGGCCAGCCCATTTTGACGGCTCTAGTAGTAAGGTGATGAATATTTTAAAGAAAAATGCCCGGAAGCATAGGTCAAAGAAGGCTGGCTTGCGACCTAGTGTGGATGGGACTCAAGCCTCTTCTGATGGTGAGTGTATGTTTTCATCCGTTAATAATGATTGGAAACACTGGGTGGCACTCCAGGGTAACGGTCGCGTAGCAGAGGAAGATGTCTTGGACGTGGGGAATGTTGTAGGAGCATCTTTCTCAGTTGACTCGGGCAATATGTTTAGTGCTCTATCTAAGCCGAGAGTGGGCTCGACCGCTCCGTCTTCCTCCTCGCATGGAAGGATTGACGTGGCGAAGGAGGGGAGCTGTGGGTGTTGGGGTGTGAGTGTGTGATTATGAAGGTAATCTCGTGGAATATCAGGGGTTTGGGCAGGGTTGAAAAGCGTAAAGAGGTTAGGAAATTGGTAGCAGAGAAAAACCCGTTTATAGTATGTTTGCAGGAAACAAAGCTCACTGTATGCGACGATATGGTGTGCTCGGCTGTGTGGGGTACCTCGCCTTTTGGGTTCTCTTTTCGCCCGTCGGTAGGGGCTTCAGGGGGTCTGCTTACTATTTGGGATACTTCAGAGGTGGAGGTGTGGGCGTCCATTAGCCACGAATTTGTTCTGTGGTGTTATGGTCGAGTCTTACGGACTGGCGAAGAGTTTCTTGTGGCTAATGTTTACGCTCCTTGTGAGGCGAGTGCAAAGCAAAGGCTGTGGGATTCGTTGTCAGGCAGGTTGCAGCTGGCGAGTGGCTTGAGAGTGTGCTTGTGTGGGGACTTTAATGCGGTTATGAGTGCAGAAGAAAGATGTTCCCCTCGGATTGGGCCGCGTCCAGTGGATTATGGTGTTTTCAACAGGTTTATTGATGACAACCTCCTGGTTGATCTTCCACTATGTGGTCGTAAGTTTACGTGGTACAAAGGGGATGGTTTGTCAATGAGTCGTCTAGATAGGTTCTTGCTCACGGAACATTGGTGTATGACGTGGCCTAACTGTTTACAGGTGGCCCAGTTGCGGGGCCTGTCAGACCACTGTGCCCTTGTGTTGGAATCAGATGAGCAGAATTGGGAACCACGCCCGTCGAGGATGTTGAAATGTTGGCGTGATATCCCGGGTTACAACCTCTTTGTGAAGGAGAAGTGGCAGTCACTCCAAGTTGAAGGTTGGGGGGGTTTTGTCCTCGAGGAAAAACTTAAGATGATGAAAGGGGCCTTGAAGGAGTGGCATGTGGCACACTCCCAGAACCTGCCGAGCAGAATAGACTCGCTCAAGGGTCGTCTGTCTGCTCTTGACTTAAAGTGGGAAGAGGAATTTCTTTCAGAGGTGGAGTTAGAGGAGCTTCATGGCATTACGACTGACATTCATTTGCTGTCCCGACGGCATGCGAGTATATGCTGGCAGCAATCTCGTTCGCAGTAGCTTAAGGAGGGGGATGCTAATTCCAAGTATTTTCACTCTGTGTTGGCTAGCCGTCGGCGAAGGAATGCCATTGCGTCGATTCAGGTGGATGGTGTCGCGGTGGAGGGAGTGAACCCCATCTGGCAGGCTGTTTATACGCACTTTGCGAATCATTTCAAGTCTAGTAATTCGGTCCGGCTTGGGGTGGGGGGTCTCAGTTTCAACCGTCTATCTGCGGCTGAACGTAGTAGTCTTACCAAACCTTTCTTGGAGGCATAGGTCAAGGCTGCTGTTTGGGATTGTGACGGATTTAAAAGTCCCGGTCCAGATGGGATTAATTTTGGTTTCCTCAAGGATTTCTGGGGGGTGTTAAAGGGGGATGTTATGCGGTTCATTTCCGAGTTTCATCGGAACGGAAAATTAGCGAAGGGCATCAACTCTTCTTTTATTGCTCTTATTCCAAAGGTGGCCAATCCCCAAAGGTTGAACGAGTTTAGGCCTATCTCGCTGGTGGGGAGCCTTTATAAGATTTTGGCCAAGCTTCTAGCTAACAGATTGAAGATGGTCATTGGCAGTGTCGTCTCTGATGCGCAGACGACTTTTGTGCACGGTAGGCAGATTCTGGACGGCATCCTCATTGCTAACGAGGTGGTGGATGAGGCTCGCAGGTCAAAAAAGGAGTTGTTGCTATTCAAGGTAGATTTCGAAAAAGCATATGATTCAGTGGATTGGGATTATCTAGATGCAGTCCAGGGGAAGATGGAGTTCCCGCCGATGTGGAGAAAGTGGATGCGTGAATGTGTTAGGACTGCTACGGCATCCGTGCTAGTTAATGGTAGCCCTACTGATGAGTTTCCGCTTCAAAGGGGTCTAAGACAAGGCGACCCGCTTTCTCCTTTTCTTTTCTTGCTGGCTGCTGAGGGTCTGCATGTGATGATGAGGGCTATGGTGGAAGGAAATAGATTCTCTGGGTATAGGGTGGGTGGTCCGGGCGGTGTGATAGTATCACATTTGCAGTATGCCGACGACACATTGTTGTTGGGGGACAAAAGTTGGGCTAATGTCAGAGCTTTGCGTGCGGTGCTGGTGCTTTTTGAGATGATGTCGGGCCTCAAAGTAAATTTTCATAAGAGCATGTTGGTTGGTGTTAACATATCTGATTCTTGGTTACATGAGGCCGCGTCTGCTTTGCGTTGTTAGGTGGGGAGTATTCCCTTTATCTACCTGGGCCTTCCTATTGGTGGTGATTCGAGACGCCTGGGTTTTTGGGAACCGGTGGTGACTCGCATTAGGAATAGATTGTCTGGATGGAAGAGTCGTTTCTTGTCTTTTGGTGGCCGTCTTGTTCTTCTCAAATCTGTCTTGTCATCTCTGCCAGTCTATGCTCTTTCCTTCTTCAAAGCCCCCTCAGGTACTATCTCTTCTATTGAATCTCTTTTGACTAATTTTTTTTGGGGGGGGAGTGAGGAGAGTAGGAAAATTTCTTGGATTAATTGGAAAACTATTTGTTTACGAAAGGAGTACGGAGGGTTGGGAGTCAGGCAGCTTAGGGAGTTTAACATCGCCCTTCTGGGCAAATGGTGTTGGAGGTTGCTGGTGGATCGGGATGGCCTGTGGTACCGTGTGCTTGCGGCCCGTTATGGGACGGAGTTTGGGAGGCTGAGGGATGGGGGGAGGACGGGGTCAGCATGGTGGAGGGAGATAGTGAGGATTAGAGACGGATTAGGTGGGCTTAGGGAAGGTTGGTTTGGGGACAGTGTGACTCGGACGGTGGGGGACGGAACATACACTCTATTCTGGATCGATCCCTGGCTGGGTGGGATTCCGTTGAGGGAGCGGTTTGGCCGGCTATTTGATTTGGCGGAGACACAGACGAGTTCAGTGGCTGAGATGTTTTCTACAGGATGGGAGGCAGGGGGGACGCATGGGTGTGGAGGAGACGGTTGTGGGTATGGGAGGAGGAGATGTTGGGGGAGTGTCAGTCCTTACTCTTACCCGTGATTTTGCAGGTTGAGTCCACTGATAGGTGGCGGTGGCGGCCGGACCCCATGTCAGGTTACTCTGTCCGGGACGCATATCAGTTGTTGACATCTCAGGAGACAGTCACTATAGAGGCAGCTGCTGATCTCGGGTGGCACAGACAGGTTCCCTTGAAGGTGTCGATCTTTGCGTGGCGTCTTCTGCGGGACCGATTGCCTGTAAAGGCAAATTTGGTTACTCGGGGCATTCTTTCTCCAGATTTACAGTTATGTGTGACAGATTGTGGCGGTATTGAGACAGCTCAGCACTTATTTCTATCTTGTGGTTCCTTTGGATCTCTATGGCCTCTTGTACGGTCTTGGATTGGTTTCTCTGCGGTGGATCCCTATGGTATCGCGGATCACTTTGTTCAGTTCACAGGTGCAGCCGGTGACCGTCGTGCCCGCCAGTCCTTTCTCCAGGTTGTCTGGCTTGCATGTGTTTGGGTTATATGGAATGAGCGCAACCAGCGTGTTTTCAGGAATTCTGCTTGCTCGATGCTTCAGCTCTTAGACAGAGTCAAGTTGTTCGCCTACCGATGGATGCAGTCGTCAGACACTTCTTCAGTGACGAACTATCACTTTTGGTGGTCGAACCCACTGCTTTGTTTGGGTCTTGACTAGTTGTATTTTCATTTATGTTTTGATGGATTATTCTTGTATACTTTTGTAGCCTCTCTTAGCACACCTTGTGCTGAGGGGTCTGCTTCATCTTGTGGTTATTTATATATGTTTCATTTTGGCCTTTTAAAAAAAAAAAACAAAATCACCTCATAGTGAAGAAATATTTTCATCTTAAGTGAGGCGGCACATTGACATTATAAATAGATGTATCTTTTGGAGAACAAAATTTTTAGAAATAGAGAGAACGCAGAGCTAGAGCACTGTTGATGCCTTTCTTTATATTCAATGTCTTAAGCTGCACGTAGCAAAGATCGATTTTAGATTAAATGTGGGACTTGAAAATAGAAGCCGGATTTGATTCTTTCCTTTGATTTCTTTTCAATTTCCTTTTCAATTCATTATTTTGTGAGTGTGAAGAGAGATATGTAGTCTAACTCCCTAATTGGAAGATATGAGCTCAGTTTATGTCAGGTTGAGAGCAATGGGTTTCCTATCTCCATCGCCTTACTGTTCTATTCTTTGTATCAATAAAGAAAGGCTAAACTGCACATTTAATCTCTTACGTTTATTTTAGGTTTTAATTCGATCCCTTATGTTTAAAAAGTTCCAATTTAGTCCCTTACGTTTATTTTAAGTTTCAATTTGTCATTTTTGTCACTTTTATTACATATGGCAGACGGTTTGTATATATGGATAGACACGTGGACACTTTGACAATACGACACGTGTCCAATTAAAAGATAAAACTGACCAACTTATGCAAATGATAGAAACGTAAGAGACCAAATTGAAACTTTTTAAACGTAAGAGACCAAATTGATACATAAAATAAACGTAAGAGTCAAAATGTGTCCATAAAAATAACTCTTATAGTCTTCTGAGGCTATGGCTGGGTGGACAGTTGATCGAGAGATAACTTCGATTCGCTTGGCCAGCTGACGGACGGCATGCTTATCTTGTGTGACAACACTGCAGGTGGCCGTTTAGTCCATGGTCCATTAGAGAATCCATCTATTTTCTTCTCATCACAAAGTTACTATGACAGTGAGTAACTCTCTTTTGTTATGATTAAATGTAATTAACCATACTCGTATGTATTTCTTTTGATCATGGCATTATATATGATTCTAGTTATTCATTAATATTTGATGTTATTCTTATTTTCGGTGCTTTAAATTATGGATTTAAATTGTTATTGAGAAATACCTTTTGAATCTAGAACTAGGATAATTATCTATTAAATGCTAAACTCTAGAGATAAATTTAGATTTAACATTTACTAAAAATATCAACTCTTAATAGGCTGAGAGATCGTCGATTATGCAATACAATTGAATTCTTGCAATGATATAACTTCAAGTTGTGAATGTATAACTTCTTGCAATAATAGACTTAACTTCTATAGATGAATGTTTTAACGTTTACAACATGATATAAACTTATTATTTAGACATGCAATAAGTCGTATCAAATAATTTTAAAAACAAAAGTTGTATCGAGAAATGCGTAAGTAATCTTGAAGAGATTCATTTAATAAAAATAAAATTTATTTAATGCATGTTTTTTGTTTTTATAATGGTGCAAAAGAAAAAACATTATTAAGAGAGAATACAAATTAGAGAAGTACTCACTCCGTTCCAAAATATACGTCGTTTTGACCATATTACACAAATTAAGAAATGTAATTATTGTTGTATAGAAAAGAGAAATTATGAGTAAGTTTACAAAATTGTCCTTCATTAATTGTATGGGAAAGATAAATGAAAGAATTGAAAGAAGAAAGAGAAATAAAAAGTTAAGGGTATAATAGGAAAAATAGCATTAAATGCTTCATTGGAATTGTAAAGCGACATATATTTTGGAACAATTTTTTTCTCCAAAGCGACATATATTTTGGAACGGAGGGAGTATAAATTAATATCTAGGAATATACTAGTGCACTTGGTTGGTACATGTCCAACTATTTTTTTAACATTGGTAAAACATTACAAAGACAACACATTAATACAAACTTGACAATGTTCACCAATAATTTTAAGCAATACTTATGCTTCAAAATATGGTTGGTATAGATGAATACGTATACTATTTTACATAACTATATGTATCATTCATTCTTCTTTTATTTGATTTAAATAAATCCAAGCCCAACTTTAGGTGTCATGAATCTCATTCCATTGAAATTTATCCTATTGTTCTGTTTGAATGGAAAATTGATATTCATTTTTGCTATAATATGTTTCTTCTTTGGCATTGTTTGAGGTGAAAGATACTTTGTAGTATTACTCAAAGGAAGATATATTGCTTTGTTTATATCCTCCACCAAATCAGTATTAGAATCAAATCTATTTTTGGAGTTGAAAAACATTTGAAAAACTTTCAAGCATGATAGATGAAGCTGTTTGCTAGGTTTAGGCAAATCACATAATCCATCAATTAGAACAAGTTCAAGAAACTCTTTCTTCTTTTTCTCAACTATTTCCCTCACATAAGCAATGGAATCTTCAATATCAAATTCAGGGTTCTCCATCAAGTTGACCAAAACAGAATTCAATTTTCCTTCTTCCTTTTCCTTCTGTAGAAACACATGAAAAGCATACCAAGTTAAATTAATACGAAGGGCTTAATTGCATATTTGGTAGTCTTATTTTCCGTCACCCACAAAATTTGTCCGCTCTTTTTAAAATTCAATTTTTTGGTCCCTTGCTCAAATTTTTAAATCCAAAAGTGATTTGACAAGTTTTTTATTGACGTAACATAATTTAAATCAGTAAATTACAAATTCATCTGAACGATTTCTCATCAGAAGATTTTATGCCACGTCAATTAATAAAACCCGGAGTGTCACCATTTTTAGGGTAAAACCTGAGTTAGGGACCAAAAATTTCACGAGATTAAAAATAGGAGTATCAAAACTGCAGTTAAGACTAATATCAAATATGTGTTCCGTTTTCTTGGTTGCTTAACTAATTTACCTGATAACTCTCCGCATCATTTAATAAACGAGTAATGATCATTAGTAGATTTGTTATGGATTCATATGGTGTTAGCCTGAGTTTTTTTGTTGGTAAACTTGGTTTCAAAAACCATGAGGAAGAAAGCACCAAAACATGCGATCCAATTGAAATCATGCCTGTTTCAAGGTAAGAATCAATGGATGGTTTGTGTCCATTTCTGCTCCATTTGGCCTCTATGAGCCATGAAAGGAAAATTTCATACCACTTCACAAATAAAACACATTTCCAATGTTAATATTACTTTGTTATAAAGTTTATGTTTTTAATATTTTCAAAAATACATATATAGATAAATTTTGTAATACATACTAGATCTTTTAAGCTGTTTGAAATATCATAAGATGTTCCTTCTTGTTGGAAATACTTTCTAGAAGCTTCAATCAAAAGATCATCAAGTGAATCAAATATTACTTTGCTGTGGCTGCTTAGGCCTTTGGCATCCCATCTATATTATTCCAAAAAGAAAGAGCTTATGTTAAGTATACTTGTTTAATAGAACAATGATAATTAAACATAAAAGCCACTATGAAAGGTGTCAAATACAAAGTAAAAATTGAAAATGTTATTAGGAAGTAAATAGATTGAGAGCGTATTTGATCTGCTAAAATAATAAGGGATTGAAAATGATAATTTTAGCTGTACTGTTTTTTATTTTAAAATTGTTTCTGGGACTTGACAAACCGGGGCAAAGGGACATGACAAAAATTAAATTCTTGAATACACTAAATCATGAAACAACTTTTTGTCATCTACATATCGTGCAATATATCAAAATATTTTGTGTTCACAAGCATCGTACAAGACATCATTTGTTCAATACCTCAAACTTGTCCTGTGCTCTAAAATTAAAATTATAAAACTAGAAACAACTTATAAAATGTTGTAAGTTATTTTTATAAATTCTCTTAAATATTTACAAAAATACACATATCATAAGTTTATATGAGCTTTGAAACAATATTTGATTATGTACCTTCGAACTGCATCTGTGAGAATTTCTAGTTCATTGAGTGACCCAGTGGTGTCAAAGAAATCATCAGCAACTGTGATTATAATTGCACTTTTAGCTACAAGCAATCTTACATAAGAGTCATGAGGAAGGGATGTTAAAACAGCAGAAACAGCAAAGTAACAATAAGTGCTTTTTTCTCTTCCAAATCCCATATTACTAATGCCACATTTTTCAGCCCACCTACATCCAAAAAATCAAACGTAATCCATTAAGAATCAATTAAGTTTTTTTTTAATTTTTTTTTGATGTTTTGAAAAAAGTAACTTAATTTCATTGGAAATAATATGCTATACCTCTTCAGTTCCATCAACTCATTTTTGTATAGCAATTGCTTAAACTCAAAGTTTAGAGTAGCAAGTTGTAGCAATTCATTGTTATAGAGATATGATACCCTACAAATAAAGATTTGTCATATATATCCTTTTTTTTTTAAAATCAAAATGTGAAAAAAATAAGTAGAAGGAACTTGTATATGCACAAGTTTGGATAGCATGCGTTAGAAATCCATGCAATCATCGGTACAATGATGATTGTTAGATTAAGATTGAACAGTCTAGATTTTAAGTTTGATATTTTATGTTTAATACTAGATAATCAAAATATACTTTTTACTATATCATTTGATATCTGATATTGATTGAATGACCACTGATATATTTACTGTATGAATGCATGAGATTTCGATTGCATATATGTAATATGCAATCAAAATCCATATATGCACCATGTGTATACCTATTATATGATGCCTTTCCTTTCCATAAAGCATTTGCTTCTGATTCTTCTATCCACATTCTGTGTTCTAAGTGATCCAGGCGAGCAAACCATGGAGAACTTAATTCGTGCTCTATCTGAAATGTGAAGCATGAAAGTCTTTGAATTAAACTCTTATTACTGGATATATCATTGTTGAAGGTATAAGTTGTGGAGGAATAAATAGTATAAGTATAATTTCCAAAAATTGTATAGTATAATTGAAATCATTTTTTTTTTTAAGTAGTCTAATAACTAGAATTTCACCCTTAACAAATAAGTGAGGTGTTCTGAGATTCGAGAGAGTTCAAGAAAATAGCCACCACTTTCTACAAACATTTTCTCCTTATAACATTGTAAAAATTTAGGATAATTATAAAATCTAAATGGTTACAATATGAAAATATTAGAAAGCCAAAGAGGAGGAAACAGAGCACCCCTGCATTATCATATTTTGACAACCTTGACTTTTCAAATAGTAGCTTTTATTAAGGAAAATGGTAAATAATACAATATTTATATAATAAAATTGTCTTGATATTTGTATAGTCATTATTTTAAAAACATAAAAATGTTGTATAGTCATTAATTAGCATGACGTTTATTAGATTTTGTTGTTAGCGTGATAGTAAAATTATTTTAAGAAATTTTTAATGGGAATAATTTTTGACTTAAGCAACCAAACTCTTAATTATTGAATCTCATTTTTTTTAGAACTAAAAGGTTAATATAAGAATAAAAATTAAAGATGTTAGAAAAAGAATTACCTATCAATTTTTTTTTTCTAATGTATTAAATTAGAGAGTAGTATGATTAATTTTTTTAAAAAAGGGAAAAAGAAAAGAGTTACGTATTAAATTAGAGAGTAGTATGATTAATTTTAAACAACACATGGTAAGTAAAGTGTAAAGTTCAAAAACTTAAACTAGATTCGAATTTGGATTAACACATAAGCATATTGGACTCGTTGGTCAATCAGAAAAGACAAATCAGTACAAGTTGATTTTTTTCTTATAATTAAAAAGGAGAGTACTTGTGAGATTAATTCAGTTGGTAGAGATATCTTATTTTATATGTAAGATCTGTGGTTTCAACTCACTTATCCATATTAAGAATAAAATTTCTAGCAGCTAAACTATCTAATAAAAAAACAAAGAATATTATTTTTATATTATAAAATATATAATTAGTTTTTTTAATTATAACATAATCTATATATAATTTTCCATATCTTATAAAAAAATTATAATTTTGCATATTTCATTTTATATATTTTTCCATAAAAAAATCTGAGCTATTTTCTTTTTCGTTTTAAAAAATTTAAATGAGTTAGATCTAATCAAAACTTATCACTATCATGAAAAATCTCAAAACTCAAATAGCACTCATTAATAAGGATTTGACTTTTCCCTATTTATTATCCGGCTTAATTAGTATTTTAAATCTTAAAATTTTTTTTTAAAATTTTATATTTGTCCCTTAATGATTAAATATCCCTTTTAATCCTTTGAAAATATATTTGGTTGTTACATTACATTGGTCCTTTCCGTTAATTTTTTGCAAAAAAAATATTAACTTTGAGATCAATATGAAACTAGATAAGAGACCAATATAAAATATATTAAACTAGATAAATTAATCAATATGAAATCAAAGTTAACATTTTTTGCAAAAAGTTAACAGAAGAATCAATGTGTCAAAGAAAGTTAACAGAAGGACCGGTATTTGTTGTTCATTTATAAAAAAGATAAACACAAATAAAAAATCGAAAGAGCTTAGTGAAATTGACTTATTAAATAAATTTCATTAATCTATTATTGTATTTATCTCTATGAAAGTTCTAAATTCGATTATCAACTCCACTTAAAATAAATAAAAATAGATGATTTAATGCAAGTTTAGATTATTTGACCTGTCGCAGCAATAAGCCTCCTTTTCTTGTTGAAACGATTTTGTCAAGTATTTTTCTAGAAAATGATCTAGCTTCATCCAGTTCATATTCTCCATTGAACATTAGGTTTGAGGCTCTGAACACGTGAAGCATTGCTCTTGAGAAGTGCTCGTAATCTCTCTCAACTACAGCCCCAATTTCAACGTCATTTAGAAACCAACAAAACCGTACTGCATTTGTAAAACATAAACTTTAGAATTCGATTGTTAAAAAAATAACAAATAGTTGGGATAAATTAGATTATATTGGATAAACTTATAACATATAAATTAATTGATTGAATTTGTAATTTTTGATAAAATTAACATACATGGTGAGACTTCGAATCCATATGTCCGCAGGAGCTCAAATGCTAGAGTATCTTTCTCAAGCTGCAAAGCATTCATATTCGATGCTTTTAACCGCGAATTTTGCTCCTTATTATAATTCCTACAATTATAATAAATCAATAAACAATTGAAATTATACTATTTACTAATAATTTATATCAAACTAATATGTATATTTATTATGTAACTCTGTTTTTTTCTTTTTGTAATAATAAAAAAAATCATTGATTCAATTGAAAATGTTTTAACATTAATAAATGGAAATATAAAAAATATATTTTTGAAAATTTAAATTGTATAATTCTCACAAACTAGTTTAAGTAGTTTACACAAACACTTATTTTGTTGAGAGTTTTATAATTTAAATTTACAAAAAAATTTATCGTAAAACACTAAAAAACTTAAAGTATATATAATACTTATGAAAGATATTTGCCGTTCAAAAAAAACTTATTAAAGATATTTATTTTGCATATGAAAATGTATACAAAATTAAACGATTTTGAAGAATAAAAATTAAATTATTTTGCTTATGTAGCACAATTTATTTTTAAATGACAAACATTAGTAGTGTGAGTTTTATGGTGAGAGTGAGAGGATAGTTTCTTGACTTTGTTATCACTCTACTCCTTAGTTCATATGGGTTTTACCTATAAACTTGTGCCAAAAGGGCTTCCATTTCTCCCACAAAGTACTCTCCCAACCCAAACTTCTTTAATTGGTTAACAATGAAGAGCTTTATAAGATCCTCATCCATTGGATATACTTGTGGAACTGCTTGATACAAAAAAGTCAATTAGTCAAACCTACTTTTCAGCATCTTGATTTAACATTTGAAGATCTTTAATAAGAATTTTTTCTTCAATTTTTTATATTCTATTGTTTATTTCTGAGCTTATAAAAAATAGCTTATGTAAAAAAATAAATTTTTAATTTAATTTATAAATTTTTATTAACAAAAATTGTATTGTCAGAAATTGTGTTTTTATAAATTACTTTGATAAGTTTATAATAATCCATAAAAATTAATTTATTTGCATAGACTGATTTGCATAAGCTCAACAATAAGTCATTAAAACAGACCAATAAAATTTATATAGCTATTATGAAAATTAACCTGCTTTTGGGCATCTTTGTGCTATGGACTGTAAATATGTGAGGCATTCTTTATTTCCATAAACCATGAATGCTTTTGCAGTGGCAGAGGGAGATTGGAATAATGATCCATCTTCACTCAAATTCTTAAATATATCTTTTTCATTAACATATTTTGGAGGCAAAGCTTCAAGGTATGACAGTATTGGAGGGTAACAATGGAAATCTCCGACAACTTCCTCCCTACATATTTATACAATAATAAGTGCTAATAATTTTAGTTCATATACATTTGTTTAATTATTATAACAAAAACAATAAAAATTAGGATATTTTTTATATCGTCAATTAATCATAGAATTCGGTAAATCTTTTATTTATTTCGATAAAATTCTCTACTTTGCTAAAAATTGTAGAGTTTAAAACATACTTAGATTATGTCAATCAATCATAATAATTTTTTAAAGAAATTATATTCATTATAAATATTTGACTTTAGATGTCATAAATAATTTAAAAGTTGCACACAAGTTAACTTATGATTGTTAATTTGTTGACTATATTAAACATTAACTTAATTGCATTTTTTATCTCCCTATTTTATCATATTTATGAAAATAGTTTTCTCTTTTTAAAATTATATTTTTTGGTTCTCTAATTGACATTTGTTGCAATTTTGGCTTACAATTAAGGGATAAGTTTTTGAAGTAATTTTAATCATGCATGAATAAAAAATACCAACTTTTGAATCTGTATGGATACGTACCGGCTTTTAGCTAGTGTTTTTATTTTTTTTTGGTAAGCGGCTTTTAGCTAGGTTAATGAGAGATGAAATTTGATCAGAAGTTGACGAAATAAATAGCAGAATGAGAATTTCGAGTTTTTTTTTTTATATCAATCATAACAAAATGCTTAAAAATAAATCAGCAAACTACTATGAAGCAATGCAAGAGTGTAAGTATACTTATTAAGAAATAAATATAATTATATAAATGTAGGAGTAAATAAATAGATATATACTTGTTAATAAAACTTTTGCGACGGTTAGCAATATAGGACATGGTTTCCCTAGATGAGTCGGGGAAGGGCAAATCTAAACCCATGATATCAGCAAGTTCAATCATAGAAGGCAGAATAATAACTAGCCAACGAGGGCAATCTTCTTTGACTTCATTCAGCAGCTTATCAGCATTTTCATGAATAAATGATCGTCCTACAAATTCATCAATAAATCAGATACTAACCACGTTAGTTACTTACATAAATAATTTTGTAAGAAAACACTCAAATAGTTAACTCTCAAAAATGCCAAAGACTATGTTTAGAAGATGGTAATGATTTATTTCATAGAGATAAACTATGTAAGAGATTTTATGGTTTGTTTGGATTTGACTTATTTTTGAAATTATGAAAATAGTTTATGTACATAAATAATTTTTTATGTTGATTCATAAGTATTCACCGATTAAAATTGTACTCTCTTAATAATAAAATATAAGTAAAAGTCTACTTTTTAGGTTCATTGTATTATCAATGTATCTGGACAATTTATGTTTCAGATAAATTAATAATAAAATGAACTTAAAAAATGAATTTTTTCTTATATTTTGTTACAAAGTAGTATTTTTATAAACTATTTTTTCATAAACTATCTCAAAAAACTTATAATAATACATAAAAATTTATTTATTTGCATTAATTACTTTACATAAGCTCAAAAATAAATTCATCCAAACGTAGCTTTATACTCTTCTAAAACTCTTATCGATCACTTCCTCTACCACACCCTCCTCTACCACACCCTCTTTGGCCCGTCTTCACGTTAAGTCAAAATAATTTATTATGTAAATTTTTTATATTTTTATAAGCTTAAAACAATTATTTTAGTAGTCTTATCTTTAAACTGAGATTATATTTTAGTTTTCTTACATGTACCTAAAAATAAAACTACTAAAATTTTAAATAATCACCCCCTCGTAATTAATAATATATATATATATATATATATATATATATATATATATACACACACAAATAAGAACCTAGTTAATCCAATTAAAGGTTGTCAACTTGTCATTGTCAACGAATTTAATTGTATTTTCATGCCAACTATAACAAAAAGCATTTTCCTAAAATTAACTAAAATATTGTTGAAACAAACAAACAAACAAACAAATATTACCTTTATCTACCATTGATGTGCCAGTGTTCCACTTTTTTAGTGCAACCATTGAAACAATTGTTGTTGGAAGACATTCAATCGTGTCACTCTCTCCCCAAAACCCTTCTGGTTTTTGATTTTTTATCAACCAATCTAAATAATTTTTGAACATAGGTTGTGAAGGATATTTAGAATCAGGTATCATTGCTAACCATGCAGTGTCATAAGTTGAAGGGCTTACAAAAGAATAGAGATCAAAATTTGTTGAGAATATTTTTTTCTTAATTTTTTGAACTCTACGTTCAATGCATGATAAGGGAAGTTCCATTGAAAATTAAGCAATGATGTACAATAATTAAGTTTTTTTTTTGTTTTTTGAAAAGCAATAATTAAGTTTTTTGGTATAGCTTGATGAGTGGAGTATAATGGTTAAGCAATGTAATGTTGTATTTATAATAAGGTTGTTTGCATGAGATTAAATTATTTTAGGCCTTGTTAGTGTGTAATACAACATGTGTTTTGTCCGTTGGCATTAATCAAAATATTCCACGGCAGATCCAATTGTTCACACGTCACTTAATTAATTCGCATATGATTTTGTTTGGTTATATAAAAATCGGCGCCCGCAATTGTCAAATCAAATGTATATGTTACTAATTATGTATTGTCTTACTCATGTTTCATGGTTGGAAGGAAATAAAATTATACAAATTAATGAATAAATTTGAAGTAGTGTTAGTTTACGTTTATTTATTAGTTTGTGTAGTTTTTTTATTTGTCTTTTTTTTTTAACCAAACAAATTATGAATGATTTCGGTTTGATTTTCTACAACTGCGTTTAGAAGAAACTTAAATTACTTAATGTCAAAATTGACTCCTAAATAAAATTAAGCGGTTCAGTAAATAAGATATTAGTTATAAAAAAAGTTGGTAACACAACTCTCATTTATGAATAAAAAAAGAAAAAGAAAAAAGCGTTAAACTTTTAGATTTGTTATCTGAGAGATGGTCTTGACTCATTAAAAAAATTTAGTAATTTGTTTTCAATTCAGAATTAGTCTTATTGAAGATTTAAGTGGACATGCTCTAGCCCTAGGTGGGAGTGTTTACAACATTGGTTTTAAGACAAAAAAAAATCATTTAGAGCAATAAAAGTAAGGTTTCGTTTAGTTTGCACCTATAAAATTATTGGTCCATGCTGGATCACAACTTTTGACCATAAGAGTTATTTATAGGGATATTAATTTCATTTGTAAATGAGGATCTTTGTGGGGATTGTCCTGTTTGGGGATTGAGGATGAAAAAAATAATTCTCGTGGGATTGGGGATGGAGGAGAAAATCTCCCCCGAAAGAGGTTTGTCGAAGGGATGGTATTTTAACCGCGGAGACTCTGTCCCCAAAAATTTTATTAAAATAATATTGATAAATGTATATTTAAATACTTTATAAATTATTTTTAATTATATTTTCACACAATATATGTATACATTTATTTATATACTCCCTCCGTTCCTTTTTATAAGGAACAATTTGGAAAAAAAATTTGTTCCTTTTTATAAGAAACAATCATTAAATTTATGTTTTATTAATTAAGCAATTTCATTTCTACCATTTATCTATTCCAATGTTATGCATTAATTACAGTAACATATTCCCTATACATTAATTACATCAAGGTTAGTTTTAGAATATATTATAAAATTTTAGAATTTTTAATAAAAAAATAAAATTCCTTGGTTTGTGTGTTTTTTCCAAATTGTTCCTTATAAAAAGGAACAGAGGGAGTATGATGTTTATTACTATCAAAAGACTTAATAATATTTTATTTTTTTTACATGTTTTATAATTCAGCTTTACTATTTCTTTACAACTAGTTTAATTGAAAATAATAGAAATTGAATACTTTTTTTAAGATGATGGATCTCCGCGAAAACTGTGGGGATCCGTGGAGATGGAAATGAAGGAAGAATACTCTCCAAAAGGGGAAATTGGAACCGGAATAGGAAATACTTTAGATGGTGGGATAAGGAATCGTAAAATATCATCTACATAATTCCCCCCCCACCCCCCACATTGACACATTATTAGTTATCTCTCTTTGCCATTAGTAGTTATCTCTCTTTGCCATTATAATGCGTACATTCTTTACATATATATACTATAATTCACCCCTATTTCAGATTTACATTCTGTTATCGGACAAGCTTTTTCAAAAATATAAAATAAAATTGAGTAGCTCATTCAGAACAAAGTTTTACCTACTTCATCTTTATAATTTTTATTCTAAAATAAAAATTAATCTAAATAAAATAGAGATACAATCTCACGAATGAACAATAATCTTCGCAGTTGAGTAACTTGTAAATATTTGCGGTGGAGCTAATGGAAAATTGAATATAAATCATTTCATGTGCGCTTGAATATAGGGTGCGTTTATTTTAGCTTTACAAAAATGGATTTATTCTTTTTATTTTTTAAAATAGATTTTATAAAATTGTTTTCAAAATATTATAAATTTTTTTATATTCATTTTTTCTAAATATAAACACTAATTTTGACATTATATAACATAAATGTATATTATTGAAGATCAAAACATAATCAAAATCTTAATTTTTACAAAAAGTTGTATTTCAAAAATGATTTTTATGAAAATCTATTTGAAATAACTTAAAAAAAGTGATTATTTTTGAAATTTTAATATCCAATTTTTTTTCAATAAAATAATGAAATGCTTAAAATGACATTTTAAGAATATCTAACTCAACTCAGTATCCAAAAAAAAAAAGAATATCTAACTCAATATTTTTCATCATATGACACTTACTAACTTGACTGACTTACATGTGTACCACCAATACTACTCTTTCCTTAACGACAATTTCATTAATTATCAACAACCAGATAAATCACCCACCAAAATTCTTACATAGCAATTTCTATAGACTTATCATTCATACCTGGAGAAAATCTGTTGGAACCGATAGAGTTTGTCGGGATGTTAAGCTAGGTCTTCGTGAGATCTGGTTGATTGAATGCGGCCTCTATTATTTGTCTTTCTTGATGATTGTTTCATGCTTCATTCTCTGAATTTTTTTTGAATATTCTTGTTGTGTGGTAGGTTAGAAGTGTTTAACTTCTAGTGTGCCTTCATATTGTATTGTGGTGTTTATTTAAAAGTTGTTAGGTGTTGATAGAGATATTTTTTATATTCTTTTGTACTCTGAATTTTCTTTTGTTTTTTTTTTTATTTTTTATATATATTTATCATTAAAAAAAAATCCGGAGAAAATCAATTACAAATGCAATTAATTATATATGTAATAATAGTAACATCCTAATCTATTACAAATGCAATTACATAGATGTGCTAACAAAGCTCTTTTTGGAGATAATAATAGTAACATCCTAATCTATCCTATTATGCCAAATATGACCAAAGAGATAGGACGTGATGTGTGTCCTGTGTCCATACTTACTACTAGGAAAGATGTAGGTATTTTCCAAGCATATGCATGCATCTGTAATGGCTGCTTGCACTTTCACACTGACCCCACACGTACACAGATATTTTTAGTGGCTGAGGACTTGACTTAGATTCGCATGAAAAACAACAACAAAGAAACAGGAACTGATCAAAGGACTCGCGGCAAATAACTAACGTTGAGTGTGAAGCTAACCTACATATACGATCTTTTCAGTTTCACGGTGAAAAGGACACTAGACATTTGATAGCGGGAGAAAGTCTTAAATAAGCGCAAGATATTTAGGCATAAATTTAGGTACACACATAAATTAAAAAAATAAAAATAAAAATAAAATGGTCACATCAATCATTTCATTCAATTTTTTTTTAATTTTTATTCTTTATTGTGAGTGTGCCAAACAATGAGGTGTTGGGTTTGTGTCTAGGTTAGATTTTCTCATGATAGAGGTCATCCGGATAAGATTTCCTGCAGTAAATGAATTATGCTGTAACTGATCTATAATCGATGACTGAGATTTTTTAATCATAAAATTGTCTATTACACCAGAGTCGTTCGATCTAAAATCAATGGTTCAAATTTAATACAGTGTGAAATTGTGTGAATAATTTACGGCAGAGAATCATCATTTGCGATTATCTATCATGTTAACAAAGATATACTTATTACTCCCTCAAATCTAATAGTTATATATTGTTAATTAATGTTTATAAAATATTATATGTGTATCAATAAATTAGTAGTAGACTACGATGTTTGTGTGCATCCTTAAATAATTCTTTTTGGAAAACCTAAGAATTGAAACAATTACATGTAGAATTCATTTACAAACTCAATCATTATGTCATTTTAATCTTTGCATCAATTTTAATATTTTACTTATCTCACAACTGAATTCTAAATTATGGGAACCTCTTTTTCTGAGAACAAGAGAATTGATAAAGTAAAATTCAAAAGTGGTTAACAATTAAAATGTTTTCCTTTTTTGTACAAACAAACAAAATCTCAATGAAAATTAAGTTAAATTCATACCTAATACCAAAAAACAAAAAAAAGTTAAATTCATACCATTAAAGTTTTAACACATTGTCTATTCTCAATTGAATTGTTTTCCGTTTTTTGTACAAACAAACCTAGTCTCAATGAAAACTAAGTTAAAAGTAAATTCTAATATGGACCACTTCATCAAGTGGTCCATGGTGGACCAATCACAATTAACATTATAACGAATACGAATTTTACAAAATTCACCGTTGGATTGAAAGTTTATATCATATAGATCATCTATAGAAAAATTTAGAAAAATTAAAAATCATTTGATATGTTATTGAGACACATCAAGATTAACGGTTGTTAAATAACATAAATCTTGATGGATCTCAATAACATATCAAATGATTTTTAAAAAAATTTAAAAAATTTATGAATGATCTATATGATATAAACTTTCAATCCAACAAAAAATTTTATAAAATTCATATTCGGTATATCACTTGTCCACGATGGACCACTTGTGAAGGTGGTCCACCGTAGCATTAGCCCTAAGTTAAATTCATGGTGCTGGCTACCGTAAGAGACTTAAATGAGTCTCGCACCGTACGAGAGCTAAAAAATGGGAATATTATAGGGAATATACTTTGGCACGTATATTTAAAGTTTTGTTTAATAAATTTGACCGTTTATTATCTAAGGGCAAGATTGGAATTTAATATTATATCAATTATATCAATTTGTGAAGTTCTATTTCCAGCTGACCTTTTTTATTAAAAAAATTAAAAACAAAAATCATAATATAATTATATTAAAATTCATCTTTTTAATTCATCATCATCTTCATCATCCCTCATCACCACAATCACCACCAATTCTCCACAGCACCACCATAACAGCAACACCACCACATTTTTTTGTACCCTTTCTACTTCAAATGACCCTCTTTCACCAGCAAGAACGACAACATGATTTTGTGATTGACAATGGTGAATGGTGTGAAGATGGTGAACAACAACCACAACAACAGAACCATCGATTCCAGAAAGCAAATCCCAGAAAACCAAAACTCAAACATACTCTAAACCCAAAAAAGCAACAACTCAAAATCATCTAAAACTCAAACACAAAAAATTTAACCCTTCATATTCTAAAACATAAACCCCAAAAACATAAACCCAGATCGTTAATTAAGAACAAAAAAGAACAGATCAAAACCCAAACGTTATTTTGAAGAATATAAATTAACTTGAAGAAAAATTAAGAAATCCAGATCGTTAATTTGAAGAAAAGAAATAACAAATCCATAAATAAGAAACTCAAATTGAAAATTAAGAATAGAAATTAATTTGAAGAAATCAGCTACAAATTTGTTTGTTTCGATTTATTTTGAATCTGAATCATTTAACCTCCATAGCCAACAATATTGAGAAAGAAGGAAGAAAGATGATGAATGCATCTAAAATCAAGTAGTAGTAGTACAAAAGTTTCTGAGATGGTGAAGAAATTTGAGGGGAAGAGTTTTGAGGAATTGGTATTGATACAGTGCAATGCATCGATCTTCATTCTATTTTAATTAAATATATGATATGATTTATATAACTTTATTTGATTAGAGAGTAGCCACACTACATTTTTAATTCAGTAAAATTATACTATATTGTTTTATATATGTAAAATTATACTATATTGAAAGTTTAAATTGATGTTAGAGATATTGATGGTAATTAATTAAATTAAGACAAAAATATTAAATTTAAAATCTCCGGTTAAAATCGATAGTTATAAACTTCATGACTCTTTATTAAAATTAGGGGTGAACATCGGTTGGGTTCGGTCGGATTCGGGCATAAATCGTCGAACCGATAAAAACCGCAACCTTTTAATTTGGATCCAATTCTGACTGTCTACGTTTTCGGTTTGTTCGGATGTCGGGTCATACGGGTGTCGGGTATAACGGGTCGGTTTTAACTAGTTAGATTAGAATTTTATTGTTAAATCTAAAACTTAATTCATTGATCAAAAAGTTATTATTCTTCAAACAGTTCAATATTTCGTACACGCTGCAATAAAGGATACAATATAAAAATATGAGATGCGGTTAATTTATTTCAAATTTGTGAATCCAACGACAATAATAGATAGTAGATGATAAGTAAAAATTAGGCTTAATTGCACATTTGGTCCCTTATGTTTATTTTAGGTTTCAAAATAAGGGACCAACTTGAAACCTAAAATAAACATGAGGGACCAACTTGAAACTTTTAAAACATGAAGGACTAACTTGAAACTTAAAATAAAGATAAGGGACCAACTTGAAACTTTTAAAACATAAGGGACTAACTTGAAACCTAAAATAAACATAAGGGACCAAATGTGCAATTAAGCCTAAAAATTAAGATAAATTTAGAATATTATCTTTCACATCTCCTTAATCAACATATTACAAGCATAAACTTATAAAATATAATATTTTTGTCCTCTATCAAAGATGGATAAAATTAACAAAGCGAAGAGTATAAGAGATTAAAAGAGATAAGAAGCGCTCGAAATTGAAAAAAAAATTAATTTGTATTTTAGTAATGGTTCGGTCGGTTTTGGTTATGAAGAAACAAATTTTTGGAGACCCGTATACAACCGTCCATGACCGATTTTTCACAATTATTGACCCGAGACCCGACCCGCACCCGACCAAGTACTTCCATATGTTGGCGGTTATGTCAGTTTCGAGTCGGGTTGCGGGTTCGTTCTCACCCCTAATTAAAACTATGTTTTAAATGAGACTATTAATACATCTGTCTATATATTCAGAGTTCGATCATTAAAATTATCTTCCTCATTCGTTTGTCAGTCTAATTATGTGATATTGAACGATCAAATTAATTAAATTTAAAATTTTCAGTCAAAATCAATAGTTTTAGTCAAAGTTCAAGCCCTTTTATTAAAATTAGGTTTCTGATGTGATTGCTATTACAATCTGTCTATCCATTCGGAGTCCGATCATCAAAATTCTTTTGGTTATTCGTTTGTTAGTCGAATTAGGTAATATTGAATGGTAAGATTGATTAAATTTGAAATCTCCGATCAAAATTGGTAATTTCAGTCAAATTCATGACCATTTCATTAAAACTAGGTTTGAGATGTGACTGTTATTACAATGTTGATATTCAATTAGGTGATATTCAATGGTTGGGTTGACTAAATTTAAAACCTCCGATCAAAATCAGTAGTTTCGGTCAAAGTTCATGACTCTTTCATTAAAACTATGTTTTCGATGTGACTGTTATTACAATTTTTCTATAAATTCAGAGTCCGGTCATCAAAATTCTTTTTTTCATTTGTTTGTTACTCCAATTATGTGATATTCAACGGTTGAATTAGTTAAATTTGAAATATTCGATCATAATCGGTAGTTTCAGTCAAAGTTCATGACTTTTTCATCAAAACTAGGTTTCCAAAGCGACTTTTATTACACTATGTCTATCCATTCGGAGTTCAATAATCAAATTTTTTATTTTTTTTTATTCGTTTGTTAGTCCAACTAAGTGATATTGAACGGTGATATTGATTAAATTTGAAATCTCCTATCAAAATTGGTAGTTTCAGTCAAAGTTCATGAATCTTTCATCAAAACTAGGTTTTTGATGTGACCGTTATTAAAATCTGTCTATCTATTCGGAGTTCGATCATCAAATATATTTTTTTCATTTATTTGTTAGTCCAATTAAGTGTATTGAACGGTTGAATTTATTAAATTTGAATTCTCCAATCAAAATAGTAGTTTCAGTCAAAGTTTATGACTTTTTCATCAAAACTAAGTTTCCGATTGTGGTGATGTGGAATGAAATGACGAAGATGGTGATGAATTAAAAAGATGCATTTTAATAAAATTATATTATGATTTTTGTTTTTAATTTTTTTAATAAATAAAGTCTGCTGGAAATAGAACTTGACATATTAATATAATATTAAATTCCAATCTTGCCCTTAGATAATAAACAATCAAATTTATTAAACAAAATTTTAAACACACGTGCCAAAGCATATTTGCCTATAATATTAACGTTTTTAGTTTTCGTACGGTGCAAGACTCACTTAAGTCTCCTACGGTAGCCGACACCTCCATACACCTAATACCAACAAAAAAAAGAGTTAAATTGATACCATTAAAGTTTTCACACATTATTAGTCTATTCTCAAGGTCCGTTTAGCTGGACAAAAAGATGAATTTGTTCATCTCGGACCCATGGAAATGACCCCCTATTCTAAGTTGATCCGGTCAAAATATTCTCATACCCAATATACTACATGGCAACACTAGATATTCTCCAATTAATATTTTTTCGAAAAACAAAATACAGGTATATTCAAATACTAGTGGGTTTTTTACTTTTTCAATTTTTTTGGTTAAAATTAATAAAATTACTTTCTTGTATGTTTCTTAGAACAACACAACCGAACACAGATGGTGGTTGAAATCTTCTTGATCCAAAATCGTTAAATTCGTGCGATGCGATGGGTATGAAATCTTCTTGATCCAAATCTTCTTGTTGACCCCACATAAAAGGTATGATTTCAGAAAAATTGAATCTAGTATTATTTACCTTGTGGTTATGTTGATATTTGGTTTAATTATTTTAATTTGTTTCCGGTTTAATTATTTTTATGTGTTTTTGCAGAGGAAGCCATGTTCGATTACTCCTTCAAGCAGTTCAAGCTTGCGTATTCTGTAGTACACATTAACAATTAAAAGTATTTGTTAGATGCAAGATTAATTTACAATGGAACTTATAAATAAAAGGCTAAAATGAAGTTTTGGCCCATCACGTTGGCAAATTGCTCGATTTTGGTCCCCCTACTTTCAAATGCTCGGATTTGCCCCCCCACGTTTGCATATTGCTCGATTATGGCCCCCCTACTTTTAAATGCTCGGATTTAGCCCCCGAAATTTACCAATTGCTCGATTTTGGCCCCTCTACTTTCAATTGCTCGGATTTAGCCCCCGAGGTTTACCTAAAGGGAAAACAATCCAACTTAAGTAAAAGTAAAGTTCGAGAAAGTAGGGGGGGCCAAAATCGAGCAATTGGTAAACCTCGGGGGCTAAATCCGAGCATTTAAAAGTAGGGAGGCCAAAATCGAACAATATGCAAATGTGGGGGGCCAAATTCGAGCATTTAAAAGTAGGGGGGGCAAAATCGAACATTTTGCAAACGTGGGGGGCCAAAACTACATTTTAGCCTAAATAAAAACAAAAATGGGATCATGGGAACTAAGGAACCGTACGCAGGTTAGCCTTGCAAAATAAAGGACAAATAATACTACATATCTCTTATTTGGAACCCTTTTAGCCCTCTTAACCCTTGTAATCCTCTTAACCCTCGTAACCTTTTTTTAATGACAAATAATACTACATATCCCTTAAAAGTGACATTAATATGCATTAATCATAATTCAAATTTATTTTACTATACTTATTTGTGTCACCTAATTCGCATTAACGATAATTCAAATTTTATTTATTTAACTAGTATTCTTAAGATTTTTTACTCAATTACCCTTACGTCACTTAATTTTCATTAACGAGATTCCTTACTCAACTACACCACACTTACGTCACATAATTCACCTTAACTATAATTCAAATTTCATTTATGTAACTAGTATTCTTAAAATTTCCTACTCGATTACACTTACGTCACCTAATTTTCATTAACGAGAATTCAAATTTTAATTACCTAACTACATTTCTTAAGATTTCTTACTCAATTATACTTATGTCACTTAATTCGCACTTAATTCATTGTTAAAAAAAAAATAGCACTTAATTCATCTTCTTAAGATTCCTTCCTCGAATTCATTCTTTCCTCAATTATACTCATATCATTTAATTCACACTTAGTTCGTTTTCTTAAGATTCCTTACTCAAATTCATTCTTTCCTCAACTAAACTTAAACTCACCTCACATAAAAAATATAAACCCTAATTTAATGTTTTTACTTCAACTAAAATTACTTGAATTCATTGTTTACTCAACTAAACTTGAACTCACCTCACATAACACGCCTTAAACTTAATTCAACTATTTTTAAGCTTGCTAACATTCATTCCTCATCATTTCTTACTCAACTAAACTCGACCTCGTTTCACTCAATACCTATTAACAGTAACTCATTTATTGATAATCTACCTAAGATTCGACAAATTTCTTACTCAATTATACTCAACTAAATTAATCATAAAAACCATGAAACATTTAGTTTCATTACCTAAATTTTCAATTAATGTTTTATATGATCGCATTTGCTAATAAATAGTTTCTTTGAAAGTCATGATACAAATTATAAGAATTTTTAGAAGAATAATAATTTTTATAAGTGCAATTGGTGGTGTAATAAATGTTCTCCTACCAAAAATAATGGACATAATAAATATGCTACCAATTAAAAACAAAAAATTAATTAAATACTAAATATTTTATTTTCTGGTCAGCATCAATTTACGGTCCTGCAGAAAAACTTGTCACCAGTCCACGTTGATGACCCAAATATCTTTTAATCATGTATGAGAGTTTTATGTAAGCATTTGTCCTTGAGGAAATCTCATAACAGGATGCTATCTTTTAATCTCCACCGTCCAAGTATCTTTATATTATATCTAAGGCAAATAAACAAAGTGGTCCAAGATGGACAAATCATTTCATGCATCCAAATTATACGGAACCCTATTTTCAATTCTTTGACTCAAAAACCCTTTTAATGTAAATTAAGATCGTTAAGGGTGTGTTTGATCTGCTAAAAAATAGAGAATTAGACTGAACAACTTTTATTGTACTATGTTTGATCCAGAAATTGGTTATTAGACTCGGCAAGAGAGGTAGTAGTAAGGGACAAGACAAATACAAGATTTTTTCTCCCCCACTAAATCACATGACAACTTTTTATCCTTGGTACAACTATAAAAAATATAATATCCATTTCATTTTCGAATATAAAAATATTATCTCTTTATCATTTTCAAGTATAGTTTTGTCATGTTCCGTCTTGTTCTATCATGTATTGTTTTGTACAGTACTTAATCTTTTGCAAATCAAAAGGACCCTAAATTTTTAGGCCATCAAAACCTTAATCATTAATATTACTTTCTCTCTAAGTTTGCACCCGAACTATATTTATATATTTGAATTAAGACAAAATTTAATTCAGGGATAACATTCATAAATTGAAGATAGTTTAAAAATTATTTATTAAATAATTTTTTTAAAGCATATATCCTCTTAGTGCAACTGTAGAAACTGATCTCTCGAATTTTGTGAGACTAAAATAGGTTGCAAACTCTTTCTAAAAGTTTTAACGTTATTATCGGACTATGGTTAACCGCACCATCTCATTTAAATGAGTGCACTCCTACATACTAGTATTGAAAAAGAATATTGTCCCAAAATTAGTTACTAGTAATTATTTTAAAAGATGTAAAAAATTATTTTACATAGGAAATGGAGTCCGTTTGGTACACATGATAATGCGATAGGATATAATATAATTATCATATACTACTTAAATCTGTTGTTTCATGCACCAATAAAAAAAATAAATTTAACCTATTTCCAATCCTATCCTATTCATTTTTTGTTATTCTAATTAATCCTTAATTTTTTGTGTGTTAGCAACCTAATAGTAAAATAACTCTCCACTCACGACTACCTCTCCAACACTTTGCTTGTACAACTCATTGATATTCTCTCTCTCTCTCTCTCTCCCCCCTCCCCTGTGAGTATGTCTCTCTAATTTTATCATAGTTTTAGTCAAATATCATTGTCTCTGCTATTCTTATTTTTTTTGGATAACATTGAAAAATTTGTGTAACCTTGATTGTTTTGTTTTCTTCTTTTTACTGTTTATGGATCGATTTTAGTAACATTGGTTGTGTATGAATATTTTGTTGTCAAACCATTTTTTGCTTCTCTGCTAGCTTTTGTTCATGTTCCAATCCTTATTTTGGTGGGTTTAGGGTAACGTTGATTATTTATTATTATAAAAAAAATGTTTTTGCATAATGTTTCTCCTTACAAAAAAAATATTATTATTATAAAAAAATGTTTTTGCTATAAAATAAAATAATGTTTCACCTTACAAAAAAAATAATTTTATTTTTTTATTATTATGTGTGCACCAAACACTAGATATGATAAATGCCTATGATGTCAATATCTTATCACATTCTTTTCCAACTTCTCATCATATCTACTTCTATCCTATTTTATTATGCACCAAACAGAGTAGTTATGCAAGAACTCTTGAGTTTCACATTTAACAGTTTTAAATGTCTTATATAAGTTGCGCAATTAATTCCTCTTTTGGTGTATACAAGTAAATATATTAGGCCAACAATTTTTTTTTGGTACATTAGGCCAACAATTTTTTTGATATAAAATTTGAATAAGACATCGAACAATTTTTTTTACTCAACTTTCTCTTGTATATAAAAATGTGAATGAGTATATTATTATTTACTCCGTTCTTATATATAAGATATTATTAGATTCCTCCCTATTTAAAAAAATTAGAAAAAATTATATGTATATAATAATGGCAAAATCAGAAAAGAAAAACAAAATTGGGTAGATGACGTTAAAAATTTATATTAGATTAATTTTTTTATAATTATAATGCCTACAAAAATTTAAGTCATAATAGGCATCAATTTTCTCATCGAAAAATTAATTTACATATCTTCAAATAATATTCTGCACGTGTTAAATGACTTGAAATCAAGCACAAAGTCTCAGCCACCCCAAAATCAAGCACATACAAAGTCTCTCTAATGATAGAAAATATAAAAGTTTAAAAAGAACAATATATATAAACTAATAAAAGTGTCTATTCTTCATCATTACTCAGTTCTACATCCAAACAAGCCATTAGATTATACCACAGTATATTCAAATAGAACATAAAACTTTTCTTTTTATAGTTTTCAACCACCACCGCTTTAATAATTTTACCTTCATGGCCGTTGTCTATGTCGGTTTTTCCCAACACCAACAAACAGGGACGGATCCAAACATAAAATTTTGGTGTGGCCAAAATCTTAAAGAAATAATGAAATAAATTATGCCGAAAAAAATATTGTTAAATATAATACGTTTACATATAAAAGCCGCCCACTATCCATTATTTGAAAAAGAGCTAAAATAATATCATGGTCAATTGTTCCAAAAATATCTCTTTTTATATAAGTCACAAAACGTTCTTTTATTCATGTGATCCCCGATTTTGTTACATAGTGGACCCTTTACTAAATTCATAGCTGAAAAAACACATTTTATACTTGTAACTGCTACGGGCAAGACTTTTTTTTTAATGGCAAATATATATATATATATATATATATATATATATATATATATAACAAGTAAAACAGTCAAATTACAAAACAAGAATATCAGAAATACTTACAAACAAAATATAAAAAAGAAAAATAAGAGCTTTTAAAAAAAATAAACTAAAGTTGTTTGGTAATTGTTGTTTATATTAACTTCAAAAGTCTTTTATCTATGTATGTTATTCATAAAAATTAAACAACTTTTTCTATTAATAACTTATTAAAAATCTATTTGGTTTAATTTCACATTTTATTGAGTAAAAAAGTTTGAAATACATTAAAACAAATGGTACTTAAATATATATATATATATATATATATATATATTATAAATAAATCTTGAAAATCCAGTGTGGCCAAGTCCACACTTGGCCTTAACCTCAGTCCGCCCCTGCCAACAAAGATTATTTTTGCGCAAAAATACCTTAATTAGACTTTTGTTTTGATATAAAAGAAAAAAAAGAATTGAAAAACAAAGAGAAGATAAATATAGTGAACGGTTTTTTTTGTTAGAGAAATATAGAAAATATAATACTGGATTTGGACTCAAATTTTTCGAAAAACCAACCGTGTTTGAACTAATCCAACCTTCCTCCGGTCTTTGCCAAGCAATAGCAACTTTCACATTCTTTATAATAATGATGTCATTCTATTCACTGTCATTATAACTGTCATTATATTTGCCAATTTGGTAGCCTCAAATAAGTGTACGTGAAATAGTGTGTCTAGTTGTCTACTCAATAATAACTCAAATAAAAACAAACTCAAACATACTGTATTGACATTTGAAAACAACGATAATTCTAAATAATATGGACGCTTAAATAAGTGGTTTATGGTGGATTAACGCTATAACGAATACAAATTTTATAAAATCTATTGTTTGAAAATTTATATTATATAGATAATTCATAAAAAGTCAGGTCAAACACAACCTAAGACTCATTAAGATTTACGGTATTTAATAAACCGTTAATTTTTATGGGTCTCAATAACATATTAAATAATTTTTAATTTTTCTACATTTTTTTATGGATGATCTATATGATATAAACTTTCAATCCAATAATATAAAATCCATATTCGTTATAATAATATTGATCAGTTGTCCACGGTCGTCCGGCGTAGCATTGCCCTTGAAAACAATACTCATATGTCATATCATATTGAGTTTGTCTAAGATGTACACCATTTCACATGTTAAATAACAAAATAGTGTAATTTTTTATTTAAAAATAATAAATACTCCATATTTATTACGTAAAAATTTATACATTTAATATAAAATAAAATACACCGATTCTAATACAAACTTATTATTTAAAACTTCTTAACATGTACTCCCTTCAGTTTTTGAATATAAACAAAAAACAACTTTTTAGATAGAGGGGTGCTATATGGCACGACACCCTCTATGCACGATTTGGCACGACAATTAAAACTTCACGTAGTTTGCTCATTTAATTGGTTCATGGTAGTTATCCACTTTATTAAAAAATACTTAAATAATAAAGTATACATAATCTATCCATTGTTGCTATAATAAAGAAAAAGTATTTGAATGTATATAGTCTTTTATCTTTATTTTAGGTTTTAAGTTAATTATCTATATTTTAAAAGTTTCAATTTGGTCTCTTATGTTATTGATATCAATATAAGTTTGTGATTTTTATTAACTTTTGAGTTAATTTTTTTCAACTTTTTATTAAATTTTGAGTTAATTTCGTCTAAAACTTCCACGCGACGCCCTGCTAAGTTGTCCACATAAGCAAATTTGTTAGCTATATGTACAATTTAAATCAAAATTTAACATAAAAGGACTAATTTAAAACTTTTTAAATTTAAGGGATTAAATTGAAACTTAAAATAAACATAAGGATCAAATATATAATTAAATCAAGAAAAAAAATCTTAATTTATAAAAGAAATAAAATAAAAAATCATTGTTACTATGGGCACCACCACTTTCACTGTCATTATAGCTACAATTCAAAACAATATGTGTTTTCTAGTGGGATAAATTAAAGTGTAATCCATCAAATGTTGCTTAAAAAAAAAAAAAAGTAATCCATCAAATGTTTGTAATTAACCGAGTCGTGCAAGTTAGACGACATGATTTGTCATACATTTTATCATTTTCCTTTTAGATATATTGAATAAAATATCTATCTTATCTATTTTATTGTATAGATATATATTTTATTCAAAAGTCCGTATAAAATGGACTCATTAAAAGATGGGTCCAAAATAGACCACAATTATTTACCCTTTGATTGATTTAATCCTCATGATAGTGTTATGCACTAACTACACACTATTTTTCCAACTTCCTGTCAGCCAAACACCCCAACTTCTTTCTCTTTCTTTTCACTCAAAGAATCGCTCCCTTCTTCAACCAATGGTGATGAATTATGCTAAACTATTAAACTGCAGTACTATTTTACAAAAATTAATTAATGATTTGGAATTTTGAGAAACTATAGTCATAAGAAACGGCTATCAAAATTTTCTACCATTAGTGATATATTTTTTCTCTAGAAAAAGAAAACCAGGAAAATATTTGTGTATAGAATGATTTTCCTCTAACTCAATTAGATTATACTTTTCAATAAACAAAAAAGTGAAAGCAAGTTCCCGTTTTCAACCTCAATACCCCCTTTATCATATAAGTATATTTTTTCTGAACAAATTCTACACGACATGAAGTATAAAACACTAAAGAAAAATAAAATTAAAGTTCTTTTATTTTTTTTTAAAAATTAATTAATTAAAGAGAGATGAAGAAAATATGTGGTAGTAGAAGAGGGATGTTTTGCGGATTTGGATTAGAAGCAGTCACTGCTCATGCAGTCGGCTGCAGTCAGCTTGTCAGGACCGTCCGATCTTAATCGGACGATTCCCGTTTAAAATAGTTTTAACTTTTTGTTTCATATTAAATTTTTATCATCAAATCATGGTCGTTTATTATCAATTATGTGGCTATGATTCTATTCCATGTTTTGCCATGCCTTGCTTTCTATAATGTTATTGCAGCTGGAATCCGAAAAGAGAAGAGAGAGAATAGAAGATAAGAGAGGATTATATGGTGTAGAGAGTGCATCACAAGATTATTGGATCCACTTAATCTAACGATTTTGACACATTTGTCCATTATGCACCAATACATGTTTTGGTCCATTCTAAACGGACTCTTTATTCAATGTATCTAGAATATTTTTTTTGCTATTATTCAAAACCAGTGGAAGTATAAATTTGCACATAATAAATCATATTATAGGCTCAATCGTGGGCTCCACATTTGAAAACACGTGGTATTGAAAAATGTTAACAATAATCATAGTATAGTACACTCATACAGTGTTTGAAACAAAGGCTTCATTAAAATTCAAAAATATATTCAAACAACTATTTTCTAACAATTATACAATAATCGCACAGTTTTTTATATCCCAAATTATTAGAGATATATATTTAGTTGCTCTAGTTATTAGTTAGTTAGTTTAGTTAGTTAGTCTATAAATAAGTTTTACACTAGTTATTTGTACCTCAATTTTCTCGTATTGTAATATTTTAGTTTGATTAATATAGAGTTTATAGCTTTTCTCTTATTTCTTCCATGGATGTCATGTTTCCTAACACAAATTATGCGATGTGAGTAGTATAAATAAATAGTTTTATACGTTGACATATTTTTATAAAAAAACAATTGTTCCATTAACACATCTCATCAAAATTTGAGTTTTGTTCTTGCACATTTTTCTCGTGAGTCAAATTTGAGTTTGTTGAAGGCTTAGATGGAAACTTACAAAAAATTCCAAAATTTTTAGTCTAAAATCAGAATCCAATAAAGGGTGTCATACTAATAGGGGTGGAAATAGGCATGGAGAATGTAACAGTCCGGGACCCTCGTCTCAGCACTGTACCTTACGATCTTTTTTATTTTCTTTTTTAGTGGAGTTTTTCCTTTTTCCAGAATCGAACCACGTATCCTGGAGTTTCTTTTACAAGCAATATTTGTAAAAGTAATTTTTTTTAAGATTATAAAAGTAATTAGTAACTCATTTTTATTTAAATAATTTTTTTAAGTTTATCAGTTATCTAATTTTTTAGTTATTATAAAACAAATAATTAATTTTTTCTTTTTTTTTTAAAAAATCTGACATGCACATCCGTTAGTCTACTAACGGTTGACTTAACATCCGAGACTAAAACCAAAACACAAAATTAATCAAAGACGAAAAATAGTGATTTTAAAATATAAAGACGAAAACTAAAACTAACTATAAAACAACAGACTGAAAACATATTTTATCCTTAAAAAATATGAAAAAATATATACGTTTTGAAATCATGTATTCAATGTAGTGTGTGTCTCAACGAAGAGAAAATTTCTGCAAAACCAAATAACTGAGTCGGGGGCGGATTCATGGCATTCAAAAGAATAATGCATTTAAGGTATGAGGGTTCTCGAATGGAGGAAAATTCCACTTGAAGTTATTGCTACCACTAACATGGCCACACGTCTTAGTCGAAATTTGAACTTTGTTTCGTCATATTATAAAAATGATCTAGTCTCTCCACTTGATCTAACATTGTTGATTTCGACTAAATGTTTATTATATGGCGTAATGGATCTTTAGATTTTTATATGTTCACGAATTTTCGGTTTTAATTCCTGTATTTTGTTTTGTTGCAAATAAATATCTGAATCTACAATTTTTTTTTTAATCAATAAAGTCAAAATCCGTAGGAAAATATATAGGAAAATCTCTATGAAAATTGCAGATTTTCCTGCGGATTTTGGCTTTATGGACTAAAACAAAAAAAATTATACATTTAGGGACTTATTTGCAACAAAACAAGATATAGGGACTAAATCTAAAAATTCGCGAACATACAGGAACCTAAAGATCTATTAAGCCTTATTATATTAACTTCTTGTGTGTAAAGAAATTATTTTGTTATATAAGTTGTGATTTTTATCGTAACCTTACACAATTTCAATTTGTGTCATCGCTCTTGCTCATAAAAATTTCTAGTCCCACCTTCCATATTTCTTTTCTACCCCCGTTTTTCTATTATTCTAACACAATGATATTGAATGGATTATCCAAGGACGGAGCCCTTTGTGGGTTCAGGAGGGCCGCGGTTCACTCCAAAATTTTCATTATATATATATATGATCGTAAACCATATACATAAGATTGTCTTGTGGTTTAGTGGTTAGACTGTGCACCTATTACTGTAGTGTTCCGTGTTCGAGTCTTGCTTAAACTACTACATGCTGCAGCCACTAAACCCAGGCGGCTGCACTGGTACAAATAGTAAGACACTGATACCACAATAATGTTTGTTTTAGCAAATGTTAATGGGCTATCAAGTTTAACAAAATTATGTTTGGTAACTGGGGTATAAGTTTAATGGACTATCATTTTCTTTTCTATAATTTTTTTTCAAAATTATGTTTGGTATTTGGGGTATCAAGTTTAACAAAATTCAAAAATTTAATCTAATCTAATCTAATACTTATAATTTTTTGGTTTTATTTTGATTTTGAATAAAGATATAAGTTAAAATTAAGTGTCTCTTTTATCCCTTTTATCTCTTACATTGATACCCCCTTAGTATTTTTGTCTAGTTCTGCCATTGGGATTATCATTCACTAATGAAAATTGCTATTGAGGCCCCCACGTTTGCTCCCAGGCCTCCCAAACTGACCAAAATGTCCCTGGACAGAATTTTCGTTGCATAGCCAACGAAAAAAAATTACTATTTGTGACAAATTGACAAAAGTGAGCAATACCTGCGCGACTTCAGGATTTGGGTCAGATTAAGTTGATTTCGTTGTCTATCTCACGAACGCGCTGCCTTTCGTTGTCTACCTCACGAACACGCTTACTTTCGTTGTTTAGACAACGAAATGTCAAATCTACTGAATTTCGTTGCCTAGACAACGAAATTGTGTCGGCAATCAAAAACAGCTCCCCACAGAGACGGAACTAGGAAAAATCATTGAGGGTGGCGAAAATATAAGACATTATTAACAATATCAATAATAACCAACTTCTACTATTAATAATTATTTAAAATTTAGTTTAATGACAAACAAAAACATATCCTACAAAAGAAAATATATACATAAAGAAATATAACCGTCAAGATTAAGATATTTTTTATTTGATAAAAACTCTTTAATAATTTCTTCAAAGGTGAATATCTTTGCAATATCCTTTTTAACACAAATAGCTAGTCATGGTAGTAGCAAGAAAATTATTTTCCATTTCTATTGTAATTTTCACAAACTTTATGACCGAGAAAGCACGCTTTATAGAAGTAGTGAAATCGAGATATTCAACACTATTAGATGAATTACTCTATCAATCAAATGGTAAATTGTAGATTTTTTTGTAGATGAAATGTTCTACATAACTGAAACAAATATCTTGAAATTCATAATCCTCAATTAAATTAGCAAGTTAGTTCATATGTAATATATTAGTGGAATTCAAGTAATTCAGATAAATTATGATTTTGGTCCTTAGAAGTGTAATTTGTTGTTATATTAGTCACTAAGTGTATCAAAATTAAGATTGTAAATACATTCGGAGTATCTCTTTTTTATAGTAATTTTATAGACTAAGAGTCCGTTTGAATTGACTTATTTTTGAGTTTATAAAATACAAGTTATGTAAATAAATAAGTTTTTAGGTATTATTATAAGCTTTTTAAGGTAGTTTATAAAAAATGGCTTATTAAAATACAATTTTTATTAGTGAGAACTTATATATTAACATAAAACTTTAATTATTTGCATAAACTATTTTTCATAAATTAAAAAATAAGTCAATCCAAATGGAGCCTAATTTGATAAAAAAATTAGGACAAAATTGACTAACTAAAAATAAATTTGATGATCAAAATAACTAATAAAAGAAATCACGTATTTGCAATTTTGATACATTTAAGAACCAACAAAATACAAAATTAAAATTGTAGTTTACCCAAATAAAATATTAGTATTATTATATATTATTTATCTGGGTATATGATGCAAGTATATATATATATATATATATATATATATATATATATATATATATATATATGTGTGGGGTGGCGAACCATATACGTGTATAGGGGTACTATACTCCTACCAGTAACAAGGGTGGCGGTCGCCCCTTTTTGCTAGTATGTAGTTTCGTCCCTGGCTTCCCATGCAGTCAAAATTGGTTAACACGTGGTCAATTGTGATTGGCCACGTGTGTGGCTGTGATAGTGCACCAGCCAATCACAATTGAGTAAAAATTCTATAAATAGGAACCTAATGTGCCATATTTTTTTACCATTCACTTATTTTCCTCTTTTGCTCATTAGTTTTAATTTTTTGCATTTTATAGATTCGTAGTTTTATTAGTTTTAGTTGGTTTCTATCGAGCGCATGGTCCGTCGTGGACTAACCATACTGCTCCTATCGGTGTTGTTAAGGCACAATGGTTGGGAGCAGTATGTTATTCCACGAGGGATTTTGTGTCATCACTAGGACCATTATGGTTAGTCCAAATGAGTCTTGCTTGGCTTGTGGTTACTACTGCACAAATGAGACTGTCCTATAGTGTGAGACTAGTCCTCGGCAGATGAATCGAAGAGATATCGCGCAAAATTTAGTGGGCGAAATAATGTATTATTTCTGCCTGACATGACCCGAAGGGATATTCCGCTAGGCCGGCTTTACTCTTTCCCCGGAGTGAGTTTCTCTTGCCCCGGAATTCATGTTTTTCCGGGCTGGTTTTCTTGTTGTTTCGAGCAGTTGTATTTTTTTGCACCGGATTTCCTGTTGCCCCGAGCATGTTTCTTTTTCCCCCGGGATTACGAGGGATAAATGTATTATTTCTGCATAATGTATCCATTTGTAATGGTTGTAACAAAAATCAATGAAATTGTTTTTGTTAATTGTATTTTGCATTGTTAATGTTATTTTTAATTTTAATTTTCATGTTGTTAAATTAAAATAAATTAACATTAACTTATTGTAAATAACAAAATCAACTATCCACTAAAATTAAAAAATTAACAGTATCAAAAATGAACATTATTTCAGATTATCATTTAAAATTCTGGGCATTTCGTCTCTGTGACCATATTTCGTTTCCATGACAACGAAAATCTGGAAAAGTGCTTCCAGTTTTTCGTTGTAAGGACAACGAAAATCTGGGAAATACGTCCCAAATTTCGTTGCCTAGACAACGAAACCATTGAACACAGAACCAGTTGTAGTGGCTTATTATTGTCTATCCACATGGTTTTCGAAACCACGCAAACCTATCTATGTTCATTGTTTTCAGACCTGTTCATATAATTTCAATATATTTTCCTCAACATAAGAAACGAAAATTAAAATAACAAATGAAAATTACAAAACGCAAATATATTGTCGATTTATAAAGTACGAATATTACAAAACGCAAGTGCCAAAACTATAAGTTTTTCCACAATTATAAAGTACGAACAAAGAACTCCAAAATACAAGTCAAAATAAACAACGATGAGACTCTAGGCTTGACCGCTTGGTCTGGCATCGTTCTTGCTTCTTTTCTTCTTCTTTCGCCTCTTTCCTTCACGACCCAAGTCTTTCCTCTTGCGCCGCACCGAGTAACTCGTGATTAGCTCCAAATCATCACAAACTTTTTTCAATAATGCTTCCAACATATCTCAAAGACATCCAACTTCGAATCCTTGTTGTCCTCCTCAATCAACACTTCAAGATTAGCCGGCCGTGGAGGACTGCCCATGCATGGTGCATTAATCTTTGGATGCGAGACTTTGAAGAACCACGCAATATATCCAGGGTCGGCTTCAAATCCATGTGTGGATCTTGGACCCCGCATTTCCTCCGTCACATAATTCTCAGTCAACATATTCTGAAAGGCGTGATCAATTGTGAATCTGTTCATTTTCGCCTTTGCAGATATGTACGGAGCTCTTGGTATTGACTAAACATGTCCATATTGCCGGAGGACACGTTCAGGGAAATGCGGGAAAATCATTGACGTTCCACACATAATCCAGCCCGAATACCAACTTGCATCTTCAAACGGCTTGACATGGCGACGAGTCGCACATGGTTGCCACACGATGTCGTCGTGCTCCATCCGATCCAACGCCAATCTTATTTCATCCGGTTGCACACCCCCTTTCAACGGCTGAAATTTTGCAGCCATGGGAAAATGTGGCTGAAATTTTCTGTTCAAAGTATATGTCCCAAATCTAGGGAAATGAGCATGAACCCAAGCCTGCGCAAAATAAACAAATTCAATCAAAAACATATTATCAGCGATAATGAATTATAACAGAAAATAAATAAATTAAACGATGACAACCGTATTAATTTATTACGCAAAAATAGTAAATTAAATGAAAACAAGAACTAAAATATTAATTTAAATATTTACCTGCAAAAGGCAATTGTAACCGCCGTTGTTTCCACTCTTCTGCCTGGTTTGCTTATTCAAATAGTTGAACATATAAGCGAGTCCTGAGGCACCCCAATTCCATGTGTCCAGCACAGCCAGGTCTTGCAAGTATGTGAGAAAAATCACATCCACATACCGCGTACTTTTGTTGGTGAACAGTGTCCCACCAAGCAAGTACAGTAGAAAGCATCTGACCGTGCATTCCCTGTAGTACAGCACGGTATCCTCCGGGTCCTTATCACTCTCTGCCTTCTGAGCAAGGTTGAGGTTGTCGAAGTATAACTGCAAAAGCTTGGGAAATCTAATATGCGCTCCCTTCATCTTAAAGAACTCAGCCATGCAATCCGCCTTCCCGAAGTTGAGGTACTCCTCACACATATCCGCTCCTTCAGCCTTCGTGCATGCAGTGAATTCGTGGTTAAGCATCTTACCACGAATCGGAATGTGCAGCAAGGACGCAACATCATCCAAAGTGATGGTCACCTCCCCGACCGGTATATGGAAGGTGCCGGTATCTGGTTGCCACTTCTCTGAGAATGCAGTCAGTACACCCCAATCGACATTGTCATAGTTTGTCTTCAGCAGGGGTGTCAATCCACTTGCATTTACCGGATCCCAAAACCAACGCAAGTGTTCTTCGGGCACCTCGAAGTCATTAATTTTTTTGCCGTTGTTCATGCACCTCAAATATCGCGACGGATACTGCATATATAAAAAATAACGCATATTAATGTTAACGAATTAAGCCATACATAAAAATTTAAGTTAAACAATAAAGCATATATTAATGCATGTATCATAATCAACACACATAACACATATTTTAAAAAAAAAGAACGCATATAGTAAGTTGTTGAAAAATAACTTGTCCCAACCACAAAAAGTTGGCAATATGCTTGCCAAATTCAGGTAAAACTGTCAGATCAGTTGGGCCACCCGGGTATCCCCCCTCCGGTGCATCAATTGGTGGCACCTTATATCCCTTAGTCATTATCTGCCTTTTTCTACGCTCTGTCCTCTTAGTAGGCTTCTTCGGAGGAGACGGCGTCCGTTCGTCAAAGTCATCCTCTTGTTCTATTTCTTCCTCATCATCTCCACCATCACCATCCTCATCCTCAAGTTCCTGCTCCTCGTCTCCCTCCTCCATATCATTCTCCTCAACCTCCGCCTCATCATAATCATCCTCCTCAACATCCACCTTGTGCTTCGTCTCTAAAGTAGTCTCATGATCGGGCGCACCGGATCGGGATGATTTTCCGCAGTAGAAGAAACTTCCTTCGTTCTACCACCCGTCCGTTTTGAGCCCCTTGTCTGTGCTAGGGCACGCTCTCTCTCCCTACGGGCCGAGCTATGGGCAACACTATCCCTACCCGCTCTTTTACGAGTAACTTCATCCATTTTTCCTGCAACATTATTATATCATCATCATCAGCTAAATTCAAAACATCAAATTTAATCATCAACTAAACTACTAAACTACTAAATTTAATCTAATTTTTATCATCATCAATGCATCAAATATTTTTTATCATCATCAATTATGATCAATTAACAACATTATCATTGTTATACCATAATTCTAATCATATCAACATCAAGCAAAACTCAACATCATCAATTATGATCAATCCAAATTCTAAGCAACATCTAACTTAATCAACAATGAATTTAATTTATCAACAAAACATTAACTTAATATAATCAACAATATTGGACAATGATTTTGTTAACACAAACCCTAAATTCCCAATCCAACACATAAACCCTAAATCGCCAAATCTAAATCCCTAAATTAAATTCATAAACAAATTAAATTCATGCAATTGACTGTTATAATCAAAATCAAACAAGCAAAATCAATGAAAATGCACAAAATCAAAGGGATTCTTACTTGATTTTCGTTGCCTAAGTGATAAAGTTATTCACAACCTCCAAAACCTTAGTTCCACGCTTCCTTTGATGTAAATCGAGTACTATTCAATGATTGGATGCAAAATCGATTAAAATCGCAATGAAAATCGCCCAAAAACCCTTTCCCAATCGTTGCTTTGATTTACTGTAGTGATTGGGGAATCGTTTCCTCCGTTTCAGATATCACCTATTTTCGTTGTCTATCCAACGAAACCAAGCGCGTTCGTGAGATAGACAACGAAACTATGTGTTTCGTCACTTAAGTGACAATTACGCTTATTTCGTTGTCTAGACAACGAATTTCAAGTAAATTAGGCCAGGAACGCGCCTTCGTCCTGCAGGCAACAATATATTTGCATTTCGTTGGCTCTAGGCAACGAAAATTTGGATCACGTCCTCAGGGATATTTTGGGATTTTAGGGAGCTTTGGAGCAACTAGAGAGGCCTCAATAGCAAAATTCTTCACTAATTAACTGCGAGCCCAAAAGATCGTGATACATAAAAAAAGAAGAGAATAAGGCCCACCGTTGGGGATTTATGGAAAGAAAACATAGGATTATATGAGATTTTTTTTGTCATCTTACTTATTTTTTCACGCATCTTATAAATTTAAAAAAATACATCTGTCCGCTACTTAGGTAGTGGATACATTTCAACATCCTACCATATTTTTTTATAAGTTCACTATTTAAATAGTAGAAGAATAAAAATAAAAACATGTAGGACGCACAAAAAATAGATAGGACGACAAAAGAAGATCTCGTATTAGATATCTGATCAACTTGTTTAGTTTCATATAAAATGCAAGTATTGGAGCCTGTTGCTAAACATTCTTTTTCATCCACTATATAGATATAGGCCAATTCTAATATGGACCACTTATTCAAGTGGTCCATGGTGGACCAACGCTATAACGAATACGAATTTTACAAAATCGATCGTTGGATTGAAAGTTTATATCATATAGATCATCTACAGAAAAAATTAGAAAAATTAAAAATCATTTGATATGTTTTTGGGACTCATTAAGATTTACAGTATTTAATAAACCGTTAATTTTTATGGATCTCAATAACATATCAAATGATTTTCAATTTTTCTAATTTTTTTTTATGGATGATCTATATGATATAAACTTTCAATCCAACTGTCGATTTTGTAAAATTCGTATTCGTTATAGTAGTATTGACCACTTGTCAACGGTGGACCACTTGATGAGGTGGTCCACCATAGCATTGGCCTATAGATATAATATATTTATGTACATTGTACAAATGCAATTTGAATTTTTTGCTGTAATAGTAGGACAGTAGCAATAATTAATTCTAGCTGTTCGTTCTTCAATTAATGATCGAGATTGTTTATAATTATTTTTTGACCATGGAATTAAAATTGTCCATGTAAAATCAACTATTGAGATTATTTAGTGCGTATTGATTTTTTTTCTTAAGCATATTGAAATTTGAAAGATACAAAACGTATTGAAAAAACAATTTATTTTTTTATGAGATAACAATTTCTCGAACTTTTCATTGCATAATGATATATACCATCCGGGTATACGCCCATTACTCCATTAGACCATAGTATTTATTTTGTTAAACATTAGACCATAGTATATACTAACCGATCTTCCATAACCTTAAATATTAAAATTAAATCAAACAATATTATGCCCCTAATATAGATTTAGAAGGCAACTTTGATTTTTAAACGATCTTTTAGAAGCAGCCCAGAATTTGCAGGTTAAACTTCCTGGCATATTGGTAATACATAGGAAAATTTGTTGAAAATTCTTTTATGGCTAATTTTGCGAATCATGCATTCACAGAATCACAATCCATTTGAATTTTATCTGGTATTATCATAATAGTTTGTGTATGCGTGGTGCAGTTCTAAATATGTTGTCCAAAAATAGAAAGAGCATTGTTATTTAGTAATAATTTTTTTATCCAAAAAATGCAAGAATCAACACATGTCAAAATCTTAAAGAATGATGTCATTTAATCTTATTTTTTAGTGGAAATCATGAGTGGTTGTGGATATAAACAAAAATGGAGATTTATTCTTGCAATTTTTGTCCATAAATTTTCTTACAAAAAAACTTTTCCCAAATAGAAAAGGTACATGTGAAATACTTTGAAATCCGGTGTTTTTTTTAAAAAATAAAATAAATAAAATATTGGTTAATTGATCTTTTGGCTAAATTGATATTAAGAGTGTATTTGAATAATTGGATGGATGAATATTGTGATGGAATATAATTTTTTGAGAAAATTCAATTTATCTTTTTTATAAAATCTAAGAATTAAATAAAAGAAATTTCCACCGATAATAAATCGATCTAATTTTTAAAAAGTTCTATCTCGAAGTGCCTTCTGCAAACTCAAAAAAAATAAAATAAAATAATCAAAGGAATGTCCTTTTTTTTTTTTTTTGATAAATAATCAAAGGAATGTCCTTAATCTAAAGGATGTTGATATATATACTACTCTTTACATTTATTCTTTATTAAATATACAATTTCGTTTTACTCACAGGTATGTATGCTAGTCCTATCTACACCAAGAGACTAGAGCTTTGGCAACACCTCATTTCCCTGAATGCAACTTTTGATGGGCCATGGATGATAATTGGGGATTTTAATGAAATTATCCTACCTAGTGACCAAAAAGGTGGAAACTTCAGCCAGAACAGGGTAGACGCTTTGCTAAGGGTGATGGATGAGTGTCATTTTGTTGATGTTGTAACCACTGGCAGCAAGTTTACTTGGGCGAGAAATTGTGCGGGACAACGGAGGATTTTCAAGAAATTAGATAGAGGAATAGCAAACCTTCCTTGGCAACTAGCTTTTCCTGAGGCCTATATTGAAGTGCTCTGTAGGCTTCATTCTTATCACCACCCCTTACTCTTGAGGTGTGGGAAAGCTTTGACAAGGAGTGGTCCGAGGCCTTTTCGTTTTGAAGCGGCTTGGATAACTCACCCGGAGTATCAACAGGTGGTCCAATCTGCATGGAGCAAACAAACTCCTTGTCCTATTGCGGGGCTGAACCAAGTTCAAACTGATTCCCTTGAGTTCAATAGTCACGTGTTTGGTAACATAAGACGTCAGAAGCAACTCCTAGAGAAAAGAATCAAAGGGATCCAGCTCTCCTTGGAAAGGTTTGACTCTGCGAGATTGGTGTACTTGGAGCAAGATTTACAACTGCAGTATGACCGCATTCTGTCCCAGGAAGAGATTCTTTGGTATCAGAAGTCTAGAGATAAATGGATCAAGTTGGGGGATAAAAATACAAAATTTTTCCATGTCGCAACTGTTATCAGGAGGAAACGAAATAAAATACACGGCTTGCACCTTCCTAATGGCATTTGGAGTACAGATGACGACATTCTTAAAGACGAAGCTCAGAAGTTCTTCATGAACCTTTTTGGAGCGAGTTCGGTTCAGAGCCTTCCTAATCAAACTAGGGAAAATATTGATTTTCCACAACTTTCTGAAGCAGCAGGTCTTTGTCTAACTCAGCCAGTTACAAGAGAAGAAGTTCGCAATGCCCTGAACCAGATGAATTCATACAAATCCCCAGGGCCAGATGGATTTCAAGCAATTTTCTTCAAACAGTATTGGCACATAGTGGGAGAGGATGTGTATAATCTTGTCCGTCAAGCTTTTGTTACAGGCACCTTCAATTCTTGTATTGGTGAGACTCTCATTGTTCTAATTCCGAAAGTGGATCACCCTCAGAACTTTAAGGAATTCAGACCGATAATTCTGTGTAATACTGTTTATAAATTGATAACCAAAGTTTTGGTTAACAAGCTGAGACCGTATTTGGATCAAATCATTGGCCCGTTTCAAAGTAGTTTTCTGCCCGGTAGAGGAACCTGTGACAATGCCATAATCCTTCAGGAGGTAATCCACTCGATGAAAAAATCTAAGAAGAAGAAGGGTGATGTTGTTTACAAGATTGACTTGGAAAAAGCGTATGATCATGTGAACTGGGACTTTCTGAAGGGCTGCCTTACTCAATTTGGTTTCCCCCCAATTACCATTAATCTTATTATGCATTGTGTAACAGCATCCTCGCTTTCTCTCATTTGGAATGGACATCGGCTACCTGCTTTCTCCCCAACTAGAGGGCTCCGACAAGGGGACCCTCTATCGCCGTATTTATTTGTCATATGCATGGAAAGCCTATCACATGCTATCCTGCAGGCAGTGGATAACAACGTGTGGAAACCTGTTAGTGTGTCTAAAAATGGGCCTCGTCTATCCCATTTGTTTTTTGCAGATGATGTTTTACTATTCTCGAAAGCATCAGTATCCCAAGCAAATGTTATTAAAGGTATTCTTACTAGTTTTGCCATGTCATCTGGTCTTTGGGTTAATGTCAGCAAATCTAGAGCTTTTTTCTCTGCCAACACCAGACGAAGGAAGATTGAATCCATAGTATCAGTTACGGGAATTCAAAGCACCAACTCTCTTGGAAAGTATCTTGGTTTTCCTCTGATTCATGAAAGACTTTGTAAAAGAGATTTTGATTTCCTGATCGATAAGATTCAGCAACGCCTAGCATCTTGGAAGAACAAATTACTTAATAAGGCAGGTAGACTTGCGTTGGTTCAGTCTGTCCTTACATCAATTCCAACGTACTATATGCAATGAATTTGGCTCCCAACATCTATTTGTGATTATATAGATCAAACTTCTAGGAATTTTCTGTGGAGAGGTACAAATGAAAGAGGTGTTCATTTAATTGGATGGGATAAAATTACTCGGCCTAGGAAATATGGAGGCTTGGGAATTAGAACGGCGAGAGATTCTAATACAGCTATGTTGGGGAAACTCGTTTGGGACATTCACAGCAAAAACGACAAATTATGGGTGAATCTAATGTCCCATAAGTATGTTGGTAATAAATCCATTCTAGATGTTCCCAAGAAAGCAGGCTCTGTGGTTTGGAATTCCATTATGAAAGCGAGAAATGTTATGCGCCATGGTTATAGTTACAGATTGGGTAACGACTCCTCTTCTTTTTGGTATGATCATTGGTCCGAGCACGGTAGATTGAGTGATCATGTTTTGTATGTTGACATACATGATACACATCTAACAGTTGCTAATTTAGCCCATCATGGATCATGGGAGCTCTCTCAGTTATACACCCATCTTCCTGAAACTATTTTTGACTCCATATCTAAAATCTCCATTTGTCTGAATGAGAATATTCCTGATGGCTATACTTGGAAAGGAAACTTGGATGGAATCTACTCAGCAAAGGCAGGATACTCCTGGGTCAAAAACACTATCTCAAATGATATAAGCATGGATGGATCTTCTTGGAAGTGGTTGTGGAAGCTACCGGCACCAGAAAAGTTCAATTTTTTTTGTTGGACAGCATGTCACAACTCTCTCCCTACAAGAATGATGTTAAAAAATCGAGGTATGTTAAATGTTGATAATTGTCCCCGTTGTCTCAACTGTCAAGAAAGCATCCTGCATTGTCTAAGGGATTGTCCCTTCTCTCGGACGATTTGGTTAACGATTGGTTTTGATAACATCAACTTCTTCTTGGAACAAAACATAGTTTCTTGGTTTAGACGAAGTTTAGCTAGTGGTAATAAGCAAGTGTTCTTGGCGGCTTGCTGGTGGATTTGGAGAGTTAGAAACCGTTTGTGTATGGTAAATGAGATCACCTCCCTTCATGAGGTGAAATTACAGATTTACAACACTGCTAGTATCCATGCAAGAGTGTTTGCTACTCTTTCCGTCGAGTCAGATAGTGAACAATGGGTCTCGTGGCATCCTGATGCAACATCAGCTACAATCCTTAATGTAGATGGTAGCAGCTTAGGAAACCCAGGACCATCGGGGTTTGGAGGGGTGTTGAGACACTCCAATGGTGAATGGATTTCTGGATTTGCAGGGTCAGTGGGAATCTCTTCAATCCTTCATGTGGAATTACTTGCTATATACCATGGTTTGAAGGTAGCCTGGGACCAAGGATACAGAAACATTATTTGCTACTCTGATTCAACACTTTCGCTTCAACTTATTGGTGGCAAGGTGAATCCGTGGCATCATTATGCGTCAATTTTGGCCAACATCAATGCTTTGGTAAAGAGAAATTGGAGTATCAGCTTCAAACATACAAAGAGGGAAGCAAATTCAGTGGCAGACCTTTTAGCCAAGGCTGGAGCAGCTGGCACAGACAGTTGGACTGAGATGAGTGAACCTCCTCCTGCAGCAATTCCCCTCCTGCAAGCGGATGCTGAGAGAGTCATGTTCTTAAGGAGCTAGGCTTGTCTTCGCTTTATTTTTCTTTTTTGTTTTCTTCCTGTTTTTTCTCTTTGTAGCTTTTTTCTCTTTCTACCAAAAAAATATACAATTTTGTTTATACCCTTATAAAATACAATAAAATCAAATAATTCATTCCAATATTAGTGCATTAAATCACAGAGACATATTTCTCATGCTAGTGTAAAGTTAATTTTGGAATAAAACATACAATACTAAATAACATATATGTTGAAGAATTATATATAAAATTTATTAAACTTTTACTCTGAAATAATATGAAACAATAAATCCCAAATTATGGGATCAGATACAAAAGAAGAACCTAAATTGGTTCAATCCAATTTCTATAGTATAGTAATAATATTAATACATAGAATTGATTTGATAGAATGAACAAAAGAAATTGTCAAAAAATAAAAAAAAAAAAAGTTGGGAGGTCTTGGATTCAAACTCCACTAGTATTCTTGAATAGATAAATGTAAGAGTCCTACTGTTTTTTGACCCTAAATATTTTATAAAAGAAAGAACAAAAGAATTGAGACCTGAATCAATTAATTAATTAATTCAGGCAAAATAATTGAATGATGTCAACGAAAGCATATGGTTATTTCATATGCAAAAAAATATAAACAAATGTATATATTATATTGTTTGTTATATCCAATCTGATGATGAATATTGAATGAATTAGCATCCACCGTTTCTTATTGCTCATTCTCAGCCTCCATCAAGTTCCTGATTACTGCTTCTGTAGCATCATTTAGAAGTTCTGACCAATCCCTGAGAGAAAAAAAACCCATCATTAATTAATTATCCAAACTAAAAAAAAAAACACATTAATCAACTAAAAAAAGAGAGAGATATATATTTTCTTTATCTTAACTCTCTTATTCTAAAAAAAATTGCTGGCAATATAAAATTCAAAAAATAATAAATAAAATCTTACCGGAGAATTATTTGATCTAAAAGTTTGAGTTATTCGTCTTTAATTTAAATTTATCAACCATTTGAGTTCGATTAGAGAGATACATATACACATTTTCATGTGCGTTATATTATATACATATAATATAGTATATATGTACCTACCCGTTGAATGAATCAAAGGTTAAGCCCACAGTATTTTTAACTTCCTCTAATGCCAAACTGAACTTTCTAAGCTGTTTCTGAGAGCAAGTTCCGTCGTCCTTGACCATAAGTTGCGACGGCTTAACATTAAAGAAGATAGGAACGACTCTCTTTTTTGTCTCCATGAGCAGAGCAAGTTCATGGAGACAGTAATAAGAGTCGCAGTAACGGGGAGAGATGATGGTAACACCAACCTTACAACCAAAAATGGCTTTGTCTATATGAGGAATGAGTTTGTCTCCTGGTTTCATGTTCATGCTGTCCAAAAATGAACTTATTCCCATAATTGTTAAATCCTTGTGCAACAAACCAGCTATGTTTCTTTTTGTGTCAATTCCTTTGTGGCTTATGAAAACTTTTGGTTGAAGAATTTGGCGGTAGAAACGTTGCATGGACATGGCTTAATCTTCTTTTTTAGATCAAGGCTTAAGCTTCTTTTTTTTTTTTTTTTTTTTTTTTTTTTTTTTGACAAAGGCTTAAACTTCTTGAATAAGCTTCTTAGGGAAATTGAAAAATTGTTGTGTACTTTTAATTCAGTAATAGGATGTACTTATATATATACTACTTTTTGAAATTTGTTGGCCTATATTTGCCTTATGTTTTTGCTAATAACTTTGAGGTAAATTTTGGAGAAATTTAATGAGTGTGATTATTAAATATAGATATTAATTGATTTAGCTTATCACTTATAATATCGATTGGGGTTCATGGGAAGTGTAGATGGAAAATACATAGGAATTTTAAGGAAGAAAGCCAAACAACAAAAGAGAACAAGTGTGTTGAATTTTGTGACCGTCAATTGAATCATGTTTGGAATCGTAATTGTGTTTATACGCGCATAGTGGCCATAGCTTTTTTTGGGGGTTACGTATATTTGTTCATAATTAACTTTTTATTTTGGTTACAATTTGTTTTTTAAAATCCGTTCATTTATAATTTAGAGTATTTATCCATCAACTAAATTTATAATCAACTTTTATGTACCAAATACAAATCTACTTATATGGTTTGTTTTTAGAAAAATGCTAAATAGTGCACCGGATGCACTAGTTAAACATATTAATATAGAAATATTTTCTTGGAATTTGTTTATTTAATATAAAAAGTTATCTTTTTAACATTAACTTAATTTTCTTATTTTCTTTTTGAGTATGCTTAATTAATGCACCAGATGCACTGTTTAGCTTGACCCTTGTTTTATTAATTGATAAGTAAGTTCCCCAAATTATGAATGGGCAGAGTATTCTAATTTGTAATCAACTTTTATGTACCAAATACAAATCTACTTATGTGATTTGTTTTTATTGGTTGATAGGTAAATGCGCCAGAATGGATTGAGTATTTCTCGCTTTATAATTAACCTTTTATTTGGTTAAATTTTTTTTTTAAACTTTTGTTAATGGGGGTAACGGCAATTCTAATTCACCGAAATATATGTTTTGAGGCAATTCACAGGTTGCTTCCACATGTATGAGGCCATGATATATGAGGGCATTGGTTATTGAAAGAACAACCACTATTTGATGATTAAAAAACATTAAATTTTTTAAATAGTATGTATATATAGTGGATATAGATTGTCCATCATGTGGCCCAAATTTTATTTTATTTTTAACAAAAGTGGTCCAACATTGTTATTATTTCTTCTTGAGAATTCGAATCTCTTAACTAATTAATAATCATAAAAGAGTAAAGCAAAAATTTAAATAAAATCAACAACAAGCCAAGCAATTTTAAACAAAATATCTAACCACAAGCACTAACCTCTCCAAGCAATTTTAAACAAACAATCTAAGCACAAACACTAATTTTTACTTTTTAGGGTTAAATATACCATTGATGTCTATAAAATGAAGACATTCTAAATTCAATACTAATTTAATTTTGATGATATTTTTAGTCCCTGTTAAAAAATTTATAGTCTATTAAATGAATATAATATAATTGCATAAGAATGAAAAGTAAACGGACAATGAGTTGCGCTGCTATAACATTTTTTAAATGCCAACTCAATTCTCTGAAAAAACAACATTTTTAGCATTACATTGGCGGAAACATATTTAATTTAATTTTTAAAAGGTTACATATTCACAATTTTAGCATTCATGTCAAACTCAAAACATTTTAAAAATTATTGTTTCTCATGTATTAGGACTATATATTGTTTCTTTACATTTTTCACCCCTTAGCTTTTACTAGCACTAGTATATTCTATAGTATAATGTTACCATGTGTCGTCCGACAAAATGAGTTAAGAAAGTACTTGTAAATATATAGATATCGTATCTTAATTGGAAGTGGGCTCCAACAAGAATGCCCAATAGTATACTTGCTTGTTTATAATCCCTAATTAAGCCCATTGTAACGCTCTTAATTAATTCCATAAACATTTTCTGATCACTTTCATAACGTTAACTTCTCTTCATGATGTTGTTGGAATATTAAGGATTGAAAGTCTTGTAAGGCAAGTTATGAAATTTCATAGGTTAGTAGGAAGCTGAGAAAATTTCAATTTAATTTCAAGCTTAAAATGGTACGGTAGAGCTATACTTAGTGCTTAATTCAAATATTCATATTTTCTTTCAAATGTCAATTCAATGTTTTTGATAAAGAATATTTGGCTGCAGTTGAACAGTACCGACGGTCACATGTTCATGACTAAGTTGACAAAGGGCCTGTTTGTTTCGGCTTAAAAAAAATGAATTTTTTTAAAAAAATTTAGAGATTTTTTTTAGAGATTTTAAAGAAAATTTAAAACTATTTGCCGTTTGTTTACAATCATAAAAATCTATTTTTTTAAGATGGTGATGGATGATGAGTGATAAAAAAAATAGATTTTGATAAAAGCTATTGAAAATAGATTCTAATTTTGATGAAAAAAATGATTTTTTTACTAAAATGATTTTTGAAAAATCTGAAACAAACACAAGTAGAATAAAAAAATAAATTTTTTTATGGAATAAATAGATTTTTTTGAAAAAAAATCTGAAACAAACGGACCCAAAATGATCTTCATATATTAATTAATTTGTCTCGCATAAATTATAAAGGTTGGAACTTGGAAACTCAATAGAAATTCATCAAGTCTTTATGATAAACTCATTTTTATAGGATTTTAAAATAATTGTCATTTATGTCAAAAAATATATTTGTCATTGTGTCAAAAAAATATATTTGTCATTTATTCATTTTAATTATATTATAGTTTTAATTTTCCGTTTATAGGAACCAACTATAAAATATTTATAAAATTCAAAAACTTATATAACTCTTCAAACTATTTTCATCAAAAAAATCAAATGACCCCTCGGATCACGTTACTTTGTGTTTTGCTCTTGTTAGTAAAACGTTCAAAACATCAACCGTTAATTGATCTAATGGTGGTTGTCTGATTAACATTGAATTTGATAGTCAGAGAGAACTACGACTTAATCTCCGACAATTATGATCGAAAGGAAACTAAAATCACTTTATATCAAAATTAATCCCCAAACTAGATTAAACAGTTTATTGGTCCAAATATTAATTGTAAAAACAAAAAGAACGTTCAAAACTCGTACATTCCAATTACTAGTATAAAATAATCATTAATTTCTTTTTATTTTGGGTACCAGTCATTAATGTCACTTTTTGCTAATAATTTCTCTCTTTTCTATTTTTTTTATTTTAAAAATGCAAGTTTATGCCAAAATAATAAGTTTGATAAAATCAACCAAAACAAAATTGGTTGGAAAAGGAAATAGGAATTCCTCACACGTTGAGGCAATTATACCAAATTCAACCATTTAATTTTCCGGACAAAGAACAAACACAAAGGGAAAGCATATGAGTCAATATTGAATCTTGAAAGTTGGTAAAACGTTGAATTCTTTAGGTCGCACCATGCTTGCAGTACATCAACAATTTCAATTTGGAACGTTTTTGGATGTACTATAGGACTTCTACCGGTTTATTCTTATACAGTATACTTTCGAGGATTCATTTGTAAACGTTGATAACCGGAAATTACAGACAATACGGTAGTACATGACAAACACATAACAAAATTTTTAAGGATTAACGATTTTTTATTTTATAAAGTATTTGATAGATAAAAAATTTTAAATTATTTTTGTATTTGAGATAAAAAAATTGTTATGTAATTTAGCGACTGATGATTTTCTGTTCGATCCCTTATCTTTATGCAAATAAAATGGATACATAAATCTCAAGAATAAAGTTATGGTTATGGATTTTCCGTGAGCATACCTCAGTTGGTAAGGAACATTGCATGGAATAAATAGAGGCCGAACTTCAAACTCTGATACTCTCACTTTATGAAGTACGAACACCTCTATGATTAGGCGTGTCGCGGTGTTCGATATATGTCGGTGTTCGACACTCGTACAATACGTATAAAAAAAAATAAATTCTTTATCCAATATCTGACACCTATAAAATACTCGTAGAAACGTGTCAGATAAGTGCCCAAATTAGTTTTTTTTTTTTGTTTCTATTCTCCATAGACATATTTATATGTCGTGTATTTTTTACATTAACAATGTTGGAGTGTCTTGATAAGTTATAAAAAAGTTATTTTACCTATATATTGTAAACACTTATTGACTTGTTTTATAGAATTATTTAAAGTAAAAATCCAACTATTTATAAATATTAGTCTTAGCAAACTAGTATTTTAGCTATTTTCACTTATTTCACTTCACTTTTGTAGATTTTTATGATATTAATAGTAAGTGTCAATTTTACATATAATTGATTTAAATTAAATACACTTATTAACTTAACTAAATATGATGATATAATCCCAAATTTATAAATAACTAATATATATTAATTATATAAGTTACATAATAATAATAATAATAATAATATTATTATTATTATTATTATTATTATTATTATTATTATTATTGTGTTTACTATTAATGTTTATTTATGTGCGTAAATTAAATAGATTAAAAAAGAAGTGCAAGAGAATACAACTACAAATAGGCTTAAAAAGAAAGGAAGCAAGGCTTTCCAATTGGAAAAAAGGAGCAGTGAGTTAAATTAAATGTGCAAGTTGCAGACAGTTGATAGACACCATCGTTTCTTTATGCTTTTCTTAATATAAAGGAAGGGCCGGAGAGAATCCAGATCTTTGCACAGGGACGGAGCTACGTTAGAGCTCCTGCAGGCATGTGCCCCCACTTTTCTTTTAACCTTCTTGGTACTGGTATACATATATCTTCCTATTCTAAAATGATGTAGTGTGTATTATTATTTTATTGTATTGCATATGCATATGTATATAATATATATAAATATAATATAGGTAAAATAAAGTCATATATATATATATATATATATATATATATATACACACTTTAAGTTTCACGTTTACAATAGCTATATCTTTTAAGTGTTCAAAGTGATAAATAAGTTCTTTAAATTTTTTAAGTAACAATTAGGTCTTTTAAGTTTGTAATTTATAATGTCTAGATTCTATTTTTTAAGTAGCTGGAGGGACTTAGATGTTACAAATTACAAACTTAAAGGACTCATTTGTTATTTAAAAAACTTAAAAGACTTATTTGCTACTTAAAAAACTTAAACGACCTATCTATTATAAAAAAAAAGTACATCTATTACAAACCTAAAACTTAAAAATCTATCTATTAAAAACATAAAACTTAAATCACACACATTATATAGTGCCCCCACTCTAAAAAAATTCTGGCTCCGTCATTGTCTTTGCATACTTAAGTATAAAATTACAAAGCCTATAAAAATTTTCGGTGGTCTTTTGATAGAAAAAAATTCTTACACACACACACACACACACGTAGTAAAGAACATAGTAGGGAGAGTTGAACGCAGAAGAGTGAGAGACGGAAGGAACGGTGAAGACAAGGGTGTATGCACACTAACTGTTCGAGGGATCGACTATTGATGTTATTTTATCTCTTTTCTTCTCACTTGTGTAAAGCTATCATGGTAATGAGTAGTTAAAGATATTTTTGTTGGGGTTAGATGTAATTAACTCTATTAGCATGTATTTTTTTTAATCATGGCGTTATATATATATAGGGGAACTTTCAAGTGAGAGGAGTTTTAAAATGAGAGGATAGGATGATTCAATTTTAACCGTTGGATCAAACTAAATACCTGCAATGTTTTACAGCTGCACACATAAAATTGCTTCTCACTTTCTGTGTCTTTCTCTCTCGGTTACTCAACAATGACTTTTCCGCTTCTTAGCGGAGTTACTGCGCAAGGCCATTGATGCATCAACTATGTTCTTTCTTCTTAAAAAAAAGGATGACTGTTAAATTGAAAAATGAAACAACTCTTGAATGACAAAGATTTTTTAGTTTTCTCAAAACCAGATCCTCAACATGTTTCCATCTCTAACAATTGTTTACCCAATATGATGAAAATGATGTAAAACTCTAGGAAGTACAGAAAATAATCACGTTTGAGAGAGAAAATCGCTGCGGTTGTTGCTGTAATGATATCTTTCGCTGCCTCCAAAGGAAGAGAAAACGTGTATATAGATAGAACATGTCATTTTCGTACACATCTAGAGACTAGATCTACTGCTTGTCTTACATTGCTGGCGCGTTCGTCGTCCCGTTTGCTTTTGACCCAACCTACCTCTTCTCCTGATTAACAAATAATTCGAATCATATAAAATCAAATGCCCCTTTTTTATTCGGTGGATTGAACTATCCTACTTTTTCAAATCTTGATGCTTCTAATTTGTTTCTAATTTGTGCTCCAGATTTCTTTTATAACAACTTTTCTTTGGTTTGCTTCAAAAAAGATTTTCTTTGGTTGTTTGATTCAAAGTGTGCTTACTTTTAGAAAAATTTAGAGTTGATACAACAATATACAACCTTGCTGAAAAATTATAAGTTTCAAATTTGATCGAAAGAGTAAGAGAAGCAGAAGAAGGATCGAGAATTGGAATTGGGAGAAACGCTCCAAGGAGAAGACATAGGGATCATGTGCAATTTATTTTAAATGGAGCCTTTTAATCTACACCTTACAATTTGATCCAACAGTCATTATTTATTCCTCTCATCCTCTCATTTTAAAACTCCTCTCACTTGAAAGTTCCCCTATATATATATATATATATATGATTTTGGTTATTTGTCAATATTGATATTATATTTGTTTTCAATGTTCAATCTATGATTTGAAATATATAGGAATATATATTTTGAATCTAGAACTAGGATAATATCTATTAAATTTTAAAGTCTAGGAATAGATTTAAGTTTAATATTCCCTCAAAGTATTGGATTATAATGCTATTGTATTGATTAATCACCCGAGGAATCGGGGGTTGATAGGTATAATAGATCTCTCGTAGTTTTCTGGGGACGGAAACGAGCAATGAGCAATACGTGATAATATTGGTTAATAATTAGAATCGGTATAACTGATCAGGGCAATACATATGAATGAGTTGATGAAATCTAATCCCAACAATCTCATCTCTCTGTTAGTTACCTTTTCATTTACAGTTGTAATATTTTCTTAAAGTTTCCGTAAACAAAAAAAAAAACCTTTGAATTACATTACTTAAAATTATATTAATTGTTGAAAGACATCGATATCGCATCAGTCCAAGTGGAGATGATAAAAACATACTTTTGTACTTTAACATATCTGCGTCATGTCGAGTTCGAACTTTATTATAGCTCCCACTTTTCATTTTAAAAATGAATTTATAGCTAGACTTCTTAATCCAAAAGAAAGTTAAGGTCATGGATTTTAAAAATAAAAGTAATAAAATATATTTTTTTTTTGATTGAGTCTTATAATTCAGGTTGAGTCTTTTATATATATATATATATACTCGCTCCATCTCATATTATAGGCAAAAAAAATCATATTTTTTTTGTCTCAAAATTATAAGTAAAAATAACTCACTTTCATCATTTTCAAGATTTATTTTTACTTAATCTCATAAAATTTAATATAAATTGCATTTAATTTACTCTCTCTCTTCTTTTTCCCATAATCAATAACCAATAAAAGTTCTTCTTACATTTTCACAAAAAACTTACTTCAAGGAAAACACAAAAAATTAGACTTCAAATTATCACATTATACTTTTCTTAATAAGTGTGAATTTTTTTCTTTCTTACATTATGGGACGGGGGGAGTATAGTGCATCCGGTGCACTAGTTAAACATATAAATAAGGAAATTCTGCTAACATATTCCCACCTAAAAATATGTGGGAGTATGTTAGCAAACAAACTCCATCTATATATTTACCAAATACCCCAACTCTATTTATATAAATAAATTTGAATAAGGGTTAATAGGTCTTTACCCCCCTGCTAAGTGGACGTGTTTTGTGTTTCCCCCCTGCTAAAAATTTCTTGAAGAATGCCCCCTTGCAAAGTTTTTTTTTTTGGTTTCCCCCATTGAGTGCACTTTTTACATCGGTTATTTTGTTCAACCGATTTAAAAAGTTATGTTTTTTAAATCGGTTATTTTGTTCAACCGATTTAAAAAGTTCAAATTTCTTGCATCCAAGAGAGGAAAATGGGGGAAACCAAAAAAAAAAAAACTTTGCAAAGGGGCATTCTTGAAGAAAATTTTAGTAGGGGGTAACACAAAACACGCCCACTTAGCAGGGGGGTAAAGACCTATTAACCCTTTGAATAAAAGGATAAACTTATAAATTGCATTTCATTCTATTTTTAAAATATAATATTAAAAACACGTTTCTTAATTTTAGAAAATATTTCATAGACACATGCTAACATTGATTTTTAATTAATTCTAAAATCTAATACAATCATGTACAAAGACAACTCAATACAAATGCAACAAAAGACTACCCTTAACCCTCCAATAACAATCTCGATGGTCACTCAAACAAATTTTCAGCTAAAAATGCTTATGTAAATTTAATAGTGAATATAACATATTTTCAAGCGGTTCGATTTTCTAAAATAAAGTTCACAAGAAAATATATACATGATTTTTTTTTATTAAAAAAAGTTTCCTAGTTTTCGAAGGTAAAGTCCGTAAGAAAATTGGAAAACTATATATTTTTAATGATGGAGAATATTAACTTGTGCCCTTAAGGCACATGATAAGAAGATAAATATAGAAATTATGTTTTGGAATTTTGTGTGTTTTTACTTTTGATGTATTAAATTTTTTAGGTTATTAAATGCAAAATTTCCATATAAAAATACCTTATCATGTGCCCTTAGGGTACAAATTAACATGACCCTTTAATGATTAACCTTGTTTACTAATTTCTACAAAAATCGTAATTATTTCCTACAGATTTATCTTTGAAAAAAATCCGCAGATAAAAATAATGTTTCTTATAGATTTTTTACAAACAAATTCGTAAGAAACTTGAAAATATATTTTTTATTTTCTACAAATTTATGTTGTTTTTCCTACGAATTTACCTTTGAAATAATCCGCACGTAACCATTTTATTACAAAAAATATAATATTTCTTGTAATTTTTTTACAAACAAATCCGCAAGACACTTTAAAGTATTTTTTAAGATAACATCGTAAGAAATTATTTTTAATAAAATATATATATATATATATATATATATATATATATATATATATATATATATATATATATATATATTTCTCAAATTAGACGTTACATGTATATACTTTAAAAACTTGTACGTGTTCTTTGCACATTAGTAGTATTTATTTTCCCTCCAAATTAGTAATTATTATTTATGCTAGAATAAAAATGTGTATTTTTTGTAATTTTACTCTAAAAAAATTTATGTGGTGTTAACTCACTGTGAAAATTTATTATCTAACTACACTTGTCTTTATGCTAGCCTGAATCCCGTTATTCGCACTTCTCTTTGGAGCTACTTAACTACTCTTTGTCATGACATAAATGGCCCTTGGATGCTTATTGATGATTTCAATGAAACCCTTCTTCCTAGTGATTAACGCGGTGGCATATTTAGTCCATCTAGAGCTTCTATTTTTGCTAATTTTCTAGAAAATTGCAATCTCATTGATCTTACTACTACAGGAGGCCGCTTCACTTGGCATCGAAACACTCAAGGTATTCGATCTCTCTCAAAAAAACTTGATCGTGGTATTTCTAATGTCGAGTGGCGTCTTGCTTTCCCAGAGGCTTTTGTGGATATTGTGTGGTTTTCATTCTGATCATAATCCCATTTTTCTTCGTTTCGGAGGGCTTCCTCTTGCTCGGGGACCTAGACTTTTTCGTTTTGAAGCAGCCTGGATCAATCATGATGACTACTCTTCAGTTGTAGAGCGTGCTTGGTGGTCTAGTAATCATGATCCTGTCACGGCCTTGCTTGGTGGTCTAGTAATCATGATCCTGTCACGGCCTTACAACTTGTTAGAGATATTTCCATAAAATTCAACCATGAGGTTTTTGGAAATATTTTCCAAAAAAAGAAGCATATCGAAGCCCTTCTTAAAGGAATTCAAAACTACCTTGAAAGAGTAGGTTCTGCTCATCATGTCCAGCTTGAGTATCTACTTCAACATGAGTATAATCACATTCTTTTTCAAGAAGAAATCCATTGGTACCAAAAGTCTCGTGAGCAATGGGTGAAGTTTGGTGACAAAAACATCTCCTTCTTTCATGCTCAAACTATTATTAGGTGGTAAAGAAACAAAATTCACAGCATTCAGCTTCCGACTGGTATTTGGACGTCTGATAGCTCAATTATTCAACATGAAGCTCAAAAATTCTTCAAAGATCTTTTTTGTAGCCCTCAAGCTCATCACAATCATTCATTTGCCACCAACACCCACCCCATCATTGATGCAGATGGCTGTGGAAAACCTTACTAAAGACATTACTAAAGAAGAGGTCATTCTTGCTCTGAATTCTATGAAGTCGTTTAAAGCTCCAGGACCTGATGGCTTCCAATGCATCTTCTTCAAACAATATTGGCACATTGTTGGTGATGACATCTATAATCTTGTAAAAAATGCCTTTGCTACTAGGCACTTCGACTCTAAGATCTCGGAAACTCTCATCGTTCTCATTCCCAAAGTAGTTGATCCGCCTACCACATTTAAAGAGCTCCATCCCATTAGTTTGTGCAACATAGTATACAAGATTATCACCAAAGTCCTTGTCAACCGTCTTCGCCCAATGCTTGATAATCTAATTGGTCCCTTTCAAAGTAGCTTTCTTCCAGGCAGAGGTACTTTTGATAATGCTATTGTTTTGCAGGAAGTTGTTCACTATATGCATAAATCAAAAAAGAAAAAGGGTGACGTAGCCTTTAAACTTGATTTGGAAAAAGCGTTTGATAATGTCAATTGGACAAGGTGATCCGTTGTCACCCTATGTTTTTATTCTCTGTATGGAAAAACTCTCATTAGCTATTAATGAGCAGTTGACATTGGTACCTGGAAGCCTTTATGCATCTCTCGAAATGGGACGTTCCCATCTCCTCTTCGTTGACGATGTTCTTCTTTTCTCAAAGGCAAAAAAATCTCAACTTCGTTTTATTACTAACTTGTTTGATGATTTCAGTCGTGCTTCAGGTTTAAAGATCAACATTTCAAAGTCTAGAGCTCTCTTCTCCTCTGGAATCCCTCGATCTAAGATTCAGCAACTTACTTCTATCATTGGTATTCGCAGCACACCATCCTTGGGAAAATACCTGGGTTTTCCTATTCTTAAAGGAAGAGCAAAAAGGAGCGACTTTGACTTTATCATTGAAAAGATGCAAAATAGGTTAGCCTCTTGGAAGAGTAAACTCCTTAATAAGTCTGGTTGTTTGACTCTCGCGTCTTCAGTTTTAACATCCACCCCTTCTTATTATATGCAAATTTCCTGGCTCCCGCAAAGTATCTGCAATCTCATTGATCATACTACCCGCCACTTCGTTTGGAAGGGTTCAACTAACACTGGCATCAATTTAGTTGGTTGGCAAAAGATTTCTTGCCCAAAAAAATGGGGTGGCCTTGGTATTCGTGCAGCTCGAGATATGAATACTTCTCTTCTTGGTAACTTGGTTTGGAACTTGCTTCAAGACTCTAACAAACTTTGGGTTAGAGTCCTTTCTCACATGTATATTTCTGGCACTCGCATCCTTTCTTCTAACATACATTCAGGTTCTTCTACTTGGAACTCTATTATGAAAGCTAAAAATGTTCTTCGTACTGGCTTTGTTTGGAGACCTGGTTCTGGCAATTCTTCCTTTTGGTATAGCCATTGGTCTCACTTTGGCCCCCTTGGAGCTATTGTTCCTTTTGTCCACTATAACGATACAACTCTAACAGTGAAAGATATATTTGCTTCCTCAACGACAAATTTACAATTACTTTACACTCAGCTACCTCAAGAGGTTATTCTCAGCCTTAACGCTATGAAGTTTTCTTTCAATTCCTCCATTGAAGACACTATGATATGGTCTGTGAATAGGCATGGAACTTATACCACTAGTAGCGGCTACCTATGGATTCTCAGCTTAAGGAGTCAACCTCAATATAATCAATCGTGGAAGTGGTTATGGAGCCTTCGTCTCCCGAAAAAAATCAAATTTCTTTTCTGGTTAGCCTGTCACAACTCGAAGCCTACTCTAGCTCTCATGCACCACTGAAATATGTCTTCATCCTCAGCTTGCCCGCGTTGTGGCTATTTCAAGGAAAGTTTCTTGCATTGTGTTCGTGATTGCCCTACTTCCAAGAATCTTTGGTTCTCTATTGTTTCAATGCTCCTCAATTCTATGAAACCTCTAACAATATCTCTTGGATAAAATAAGGTACTTCTAGCCCTTCCCTCAACATTTTTGCCGCTGGAGTTTGGTGGGCTTGGCGCAATAGAAACTCTATGTGTTTCACAAATGAACACATCCCTCAATATCGTTTAATCATGGAAGCCAAAGTGATGTCTCAATTATTTTCCTCTTGCTTCTCTACCAATTCATCGGGTACATCGGTAGATCATTTTGTCAAGTGGAATGCTTCTGACATGACTGGTATCATTCTAAATGTTGATGGTAGTTGCCTAGGTACACCTTGCAGGGCTGGTTTTGGAGGAATTCTTCGAAATTCTAATGGAGCATGGATCTCAGGTTTCTCTGGATTTATTGCTGGATCCACTGATATCCTCTATGGTGAGATCTTAGCAATTTACCACGGTCTCTGTCTGACTAAAGATTTAGGCCATGATCATGTTTCTTGATACTCTGATTCTTTAATTAGCTTGAGTCTAATTCAAAATGCTACTCCTAGGTTTCACATTCATGTTGTGTTGATCCAAAACATCAAAGATTTATTGCTTGATTTTGGGACTGTGACGTTAATTCATTCCCTTCGAGAAGGTAACTCATGTGCAGATTTTATGGCTAAACTTGGTGCTTCTTCAAATATCGAGGTCCTCATTCATTCCTCTCCTCCTCCGAGGCTTCAAGATCTTCCTCATGCTGACTCTTTTGGTGTCTTTTTCTTAAGAGCTTAAACTCTCTTTTTCTTTTCTTTTAACTTTGTAAAAAAAAAAAAACTCACTGTGAAAAACTACAATGGCGTTAATTATTTAAAATTATAGTATTGAACACCTTAAACATGGAACATCCCAGTTGATCAACCTTATGCACCAAAATATCTGAGGCGCTGTTTAATCTTTATATTTGTGCTGAAAGAAAATATACCAAGGAACATGGTTTCCATTGTGCAAAAAAGCAAAACCTATGGAACATAGCAACCTTTTTTATGACAGAAGAAACATACCAACCTATAATTGTGTTTGGGTGAAACTAAATTTTGTTTTTAATTAATGAAAGCAAATTTACAAAACGAACCTTCCAATTAAAATTAGTTTGTATAGGTGGAATTGGTTTTTTTGCCAATATATAGTGGGAGTAGATTTGCTAATATACTCCCACATATTTTTAGGTTGGAGTATGTTAGCGACCCTATATATATATATATATATATATATATATATATATATAATTTTATTTTTTTGAATGGCAAATATAATATATATGAATATAAATGAAAGAAGTATAAGAAAAAGTTCAGAATATCAAGGAAGTACCAGAAATACACTTGACAATAATCTATAAAGTAAGACAAGAAAATAAAATAAACCTACATGAGAACAAAAAGGAGCACCACGAGAAAAAGAATACCCCCAAGAAGAGAGAGGGGCAAGGATCAACCACAGGTAGGACAAACAACTACATGAGGGCCTCCAATATTCCCGATCCATCGAAACCCAACATGACACCTAAACAAACTCTACCAGTTCCAACATAAAGTAGGGTGCATACACCACTCATAAAAGGAACAGGTGGAGCTAGGGTTTTTACCTAGAAACCACTTCCAAGATAAAAGTTCACCTTATCGACCAAACACTCGACAAAATAGGTACCTTCCGAAAATAAGACATCATTTCCAGATTTCCAAATAGTTCACACAATAGTATGTCAAATTAACAACCACCCAAATCTATTTTTTCTACCCACGCCCATGTCTAAGAAAGCCTCAAACAATTATATATATATATATATATATATATATATATATATATATATATATATATATATATATATATATATATATATATATATATATATAAAATGACACTAACTAGTTTAACAACAAATGTTACACCTCTCAATAACATTTTAACCGATATAAATTTTATAAAATCTGCCGTTGAATTTAAGTTTATACCATATAGATCATTTATGTAAAATTTCTGACAAATCAAAAATCATTTGATATGTTATTGAGGTATATTAAAATTAACAATTTCTACTTTTTTTTAAATATCGTTAAGCTTTATACAACATCTTAAATTTATCGAATCCTAATCTTTATGCACTTTTCTCAATTACTATTAAGTACTAACACTAGTACAAATTTGACATTTGGTTAATGGATTTCACTTCAGGTATTAGTATACCTGGAGTGAAATACAATTGCACAAACATTTCACTTCTGTTGATGGAAATATCTGAAGTGGAAAATTCATTGATAAAGATTCCACTACGGTTGTTTAGTATAATAGTAGTGGAAAATAAACACGGTGGCAATCTGGTAAATATGGTGAATTTTTGTTATAAAGATTCCACTACCGAGCTTTGTTTCCACAGTAGTGAAATCCCTTGATATAATCTTTCCCATTCTCGCGTAACATCTATTTCTGACTGAACTCTCATATACAATCTTCCCATTCAAAACCTAGTTTCTCCATTCTCGTTCCAAATCTATTCAAAACCTCTCACTGAAATCTTTCTCTCATTAGCGAGTGAAGAGGACGACCGCGCACAACCCCACAACGCGTAATAGGAACCCTAAAACGCCACAACGCGTAACAACCCTAAAACGGTGGCGGTGCTAAGTGAAGAGGACGACGGTGCTGAGAGAAGAGTTCCCAAGGTAATTCTCCGTTTCTTTGTGTTGAATGTCAACAGATGTTAAGTTGAATGTGAGTTTGTTTTCGTTTCAAAGATCTGGGCTTGTTTTATTAGTGTTGGAATAACTTGTAGATTATCCTTTTTCATATATTATGTTTTCTTTACACCCTTTGAAGCTCGTAGTCTTATATTATGTTAAACTTTGTTTTGAATGTGTTTCCAAATCTCATCAATGTACTCAAAAATTACAAGTGATGAATCACAAGTGATTCTATTATGGGCTTATCACTGTGAACAAAAATTGGCACTTTTTTTATAAATTGGATTATATTTGAGAAGAAGTTCACTTTTGTTGACCAAGTTTTCTTCAACAAATTCGTATTCAATTTCCTTCAATTTTAGAGAAATTTGTACTCTGCACGTAAATGGGCTTCCTGTAGCTCCCAAAACTTCAATTCTTCCTGATTTCTAGTCATTGCAAACTTCAAAAATTATTGATTATTATCAAGGGAATTTGTTTTGGTCTGTGAGTCTATAAGGTGTTGTGGCCTTTTATAGAGTTTGGACTTTGGAATATTAATTTTAGTATAAATTTTGATGCCTCCTATTCTATTTATATGTAACTAAACTTTTTTGAACTTGTCTCAAACTATGCAGAGGCTGGGAGTACTTGCTTTTGTATGGGCGCTACATGGAGGGATACAATAGGAAGAAAGACCAACTTCAACCAGATACTTGACTATGTAAAAGAAATAAAGCAATTCAACTTCATTTTATTTTGTCTTAAGTCTTAACCATTAAGTCCTATTGCATGGAGGAATACAATAGGAGTCTAGGAAGATAGGTTTTCTTATTCTAATTTGTTTGATAAACGTAGTAATAGGTTGGTGTGGACTGCAATATATGACTACATTTTTAACTATCACAGTTCAAACGGGATAATACTTTTAATTTGTAGGTAGATATGATAACAGTTTGGATATCTCTTTCATTTTAGGGGTATGGGAATGGAGGTATGCTGCACCCTTGGCATGCTGGATAAAGATCGGGCTGGTGAACTCAAGAAGGCGGGTCTTACAACCTATAATCACAATCTTGACACTTCAAGGGAATACTGTCCAAACATTATCACCACAAGCAGTTATGATGAACGTCTTCAAACCCTTGAGTATGTTCGTGATGCAGGGATTAATGTCTGCTGTGGCAAGTAATCTTATTGACTTCAAATACCTTGGAACATGTCAATAATTTGTTCACTCATAATCAAGTTCAGCCGCTTAGTTGTAATATGGAATTTATGAAATCTTTCTTTGATTAAAATAGCCCATACAATGCATGAAACTCGTCCATTTTCGATTCTTTATTTTATAATCATCATTTATTAGTTATATTTACTATGAACCCTTTTTTCTTTGTTTTACTTGGCTCTAGACTAAGCAGTATAATGTTATTGGTTTGATAATGGTCTGACTTAACAACTTGTGGTTGAATCTTGTTTTACATAAAACAATTTCTTCTTTCACTTTTCACATTTTTGTTTTCGTGTTTTGAGCCATGCTCTTTTCGCTTTCGTTCTATACCAGCCTTGTTGTTTATCAATTTTGTTTTATTTGTTCGTTTTTTGAAACCCTAACTCACTGCGTTCGTGTTCTGCGTTTGTGATGAATGTTCTGAAATCTTGTTAAATTTTACCTTGGTTTTGTCTAAGAGTTTAATTTAATATGATTTTTGTATGTCTAAGATCTGATAGATTTACTAAATTTTGGTATCTTACAGATCGAATGATTGATGAGCAAAGTGAAGCCAATACCAACAAATAGTCAAGATTGAAAAGGGTAATTTACAACTTTTCTTTGATTTTCTATCTCTTTGGATAACTACTGTTTTAATAATTTCATCATATTCACGAGTCACAATAAAAAAATTAAATAGTTTTCAACTTATACTAGTATTCTTAGTTTATAGTATTTTTTTAGCTTCACACACACACACACACACACACACACACACACACATACACAGACTATAGATCCTCTTGCATTGAGATATGTTTCTAATTGTTTTTCTTCAAAATTTGAACAGAAACAAGGTGAGACCTTTGATTGAAACATTTGCTTAATGATTGCTTGAATTGAATGAATTTAGTCACAAGAATATCATGTATTGATGTATCTAATTATGTTTTTGTTCTCTTGTAACAACTTGATTTGGTGTCGGAATCTATCACACATACCTTTATTACTCATTTATAATTGATGATTCAGATTTGATCTGTGTTTACAATTGCTTTGATTTCATCTTTGAATTTGAACTAAGTTGTTTTATGCAGAATGCTTCTTTGACTGAGCATCAACAAAATGCGATTATTTCACTTACTCACGCCGTTTCTGAACAACCATCCTCTCAAATTGGTTAGTTATTTTTACTTGTGCTACTATTGTTGTTGTTTTAGTTGAATTGTTTTTCATGTTTACCATTATGAATTTTTAGGCTCAAGAGAATGCTTTTGTGCAAGACAATGCATTGTCCATTATGATTGAGGATAGTTCTTTTGATTATTCTAGTGCTATTAAATATGTTATGGTTAATACCAATCAGGTAAGTTGTTTACAAAATCTTATTTTTGGATTTTTGCTTGGAGTGTGTTTTTACGTGATTATTAATTGGTTTTGAATCGATGCAGTTCTGCAAATGATTTTTATCTCAAATCTGCCATGATAACAAAGGTTAGTGATGTCTTGTTCCAAATCAATATCCATCTAGCATTTGTCATAGTTTGGACGGCCTTGATTGTCCTAAGTCATTGTCCATTTCATGTCTTTCTAGACCACACTATAAGTTGATGCATTTTTCACTTGATGCAGTAAAGAAACGACAACAGAAAAAGTTAACATAATAGAGTTAGGTTAAAAACAATATCCTACAAAAATGATATGGTTTCTCAAATGATGCATTTTTCACTTGATGCCTTGGCATCATTTTGAACTAACTGATATGGTTCAAAAATGATAACTTGGTTTCTCAATTCTACTGTTTCGATCTCTGCTTACCGTTGTCTAACTTCATAGTTGCAAGAGCTGTCTGAATGTTAATGTGTTGAGAGAGGTGTTATTTTTTTGTTTTGGGGTTGTAAGGTTTTTTTAGGATGGCTCTGCATAATTGCAGTAGTATTACTATTAGGATTTGTATTTGGGGTAATTTTACTAATTTGTGGGTTCTATTAGTCTTGAACACTTCTCTAATTTATTTACTAATTTTTTGTTCAAATTATGTTTATATTTTTATTACTGATTTTTGTGTCCAAATCTAGCTAGCTACATGTCCATATATAACACAAATCTCTTTGACAAAACAAAGGAAATATATCTAGCCTATGCCAACGTTGAGGTTGTTTCCCATGTTGGACTTTTGCCACACGAGGGTGTGAAGGTCTGTGCTCAAATCAGTTCGGTTTTGCAAGAGGTCAAGGTGATGGGCTCCTATAATTTGTCAAATCTGAAAGAACTTTGGGGTATGCTTATAGACTTGTTAGCTTCTAAACCGTTATGGTAGACTGTAGGATGCAGTATGTTGCTCTTAATATATTAAAGGAGTTAAGATGTGTTCTAACTAAAATCATGTCATTTAAGTCTGTTCAAAATGTTGCTTATAAAGCTAAAGCTCATGTGCAATATGACAAAATCTATGAAAGTTGTTCATGAGGTAATTTTCCCTCTGCTCCTAAGTATTGTTGTCTCTTTTTATGCAAACCTTTATAACTATTAATATTAATTAGAATCTCAAGCTTTCTCAGTTAGTATATTATGAATGTGAACAATCAACGCAATGACACTAGTTAATCACTTGTTTAAAATATTCTTTATTTGCAGTTTACTGGTACATCCTATGCCGCTGCAAGATACGGAAGTGCCACGCCGGTGCTACAAGTATGATTGGATAGTTTCTACTTTATGGTATTGTGTATAATTTAGTAATGTAAGAGTTATTTGATCATGGGCAATAGAGGATCTTCACTGTAACAAGTGGTCACAATATATGAGTTTCAGATAAGGTTAGGAATAATTTGAGTTATATGGCAAAATGTTGAAATTATATATTCTATGGTTGTGTATATATTATTACTTAAGTAAATGGTTATTTAAATTTTGATATATGGTTATTTATTAAATTCTGGTTAGCTAGCTAGCTTCTGAGTTTGTTCTAAATATTGGAAAAATTATTTTTTTTTAAATTAAAAAAGAGATACCACTACGGTTTTCAAACGCAGCCGACGTGAAATCCCCACTTTTCACTTCAGGGGATACGCAAATCCGACGTGAAATCCCCCTTTTTTTTAATAAAAAAATTGATATTCACCTATCACTTCGGGAAATAAGCGCATCAGTCGTGGAATCCCCAGTTTTCACTACGGTTGGCGACCCGACGTGGAATCCCTTGACTTACAATGTCAAGTGTCTTTACGTCAGGTCCGAAACCGACGTGGAAAGTAGTTTTCCCCAATCTGTACTAGTGTAAAAAAGACTTCACTCAAATAACTTAGAAGTTTTCTATGCAACAACAAAGAAAATAAGTTAGAAGTTAGGACACATACACAAAGAAGCTAAGATGTAAATATCAATTGATTATGGTATAGACGTCAGTATCGATTGAGTTAATTCAAATCCAAACATTTAGACATTGGTGTCATCAATGAATTAGTTATGTTCAAGGATATTAAATGAGTAAATATAGAATATAGTTTTATCTTATTAAATATAATGTAACCTAAATTTATTAAGTCCTATTCTAGCAATTTTCTCTCGTATATTTGCGTGGCAAAATATAGTGAAATGCAATCTATGCATTGCATGATTCACATAACCAACAATTCATTGATTTAGACGGCATTCACCTCTAAATACTAAAAAGTGTACTTAGTCGATTGTTGGTGGAGAGTTTGGATGAGTGTTGCAACCAAGAACGAACTAAGATCAAGATCATCAAAAGATGTTGACATTGTATTTTTATTCAAAATTTGTAGTAATTTGGTATATAAGTTGTTTCTCTTATATATTATTGATGCAACACTAATCATTTATGCTTGAATTCCAACAATTTATTCTTCAAATGTAATTTTTTTACACCACTATATATTTGTATGTCGTTACAAATCAATGAAAAAAAATTTATAACTCTATGTCATGACTATGATATGCCCTAGTCCAAGACATGAAGCCTTATGTTATTAGTGATATGTAGAGCTATCAAAATGGAATACCTAGCTTTAAACTGACCAACCTTGATGGACCACAAGTCTTCTAAAAGCGGCTAAAATTTTATGTTTAAAAACGGATTCCAAATATACTATTGAGTTCGGTTCTATACGAGTTGCAGGCTACTTGAACACAATAATTAGTGATATGTAAAACTCAAATCTTAAATCATCCTATTATGTAGACTTAAGATAAATTTTAAATTTTTATACATTAATGCGGATTACAAACTACTCATGGCCCATAAGGACTAACCTGTATTTATAATATATGGTTTTTTCAGGCCAAGTTAAAAAAACCATAAAAAGAATTTGGGCTCAAATTATTAAGACTAAGCCCTATGTTTTAGCGGGACTCATACAATATGTTACGAGCGTGCTGAAAACCTAAAAGGTATTAAATTTTTGAATAACAAGTACAAATTATTTAGTAAGTTTTTAAACCAGACTTAAGGTTGGCCCAAGTCCAATTCCATTTTTTTACGTTATATAACCATCACATCACCGCCTCTCACAATATGTTTCATTCTAAACCTAACCTTTAACTCTCATCCAACAGTCCGCCACCACAATATGTGAGTTATGGATTGTGGTATCGTATGTGGGAATGACCACTAATTCTCTTTGTTTTTATTGATAATCACGACGGATTAGAGGGTAATATGTCAGTGTTTTTCTTGTTTTTGTTCACCCGGTTGACATGTGATTGAATCAAATAATTAATTAATATGTTACACCAAAAATATGTTTTTTTTTTACAATACTTCTATAAGCCCTAACCAATTACTTTTAGAGCCCAATAACTTTTTATGTTGATATGGACTAAGCCCAATACATACCCTTACTCAATTCATAAGAGCAACCCTAATGCATATATCATATAATCTCAGCCGCCACCGTACCCAATTCATAAGAGCAACCCTAATGCATGTATTATATAATCTGAGCCTCCATAGCACATCAACACAATGTCTTCTACTTTTTTGTATCATTTATTTCTCTTTGTTTCTTCTTCTGTGTTTTTCATCACACATGCTTTGCCATTTCATATGATTTTCAGATGCCATAATTTATTTTTCTCTCTTCTCTGCTATACAACACAATCTGATAATGCCTAACCACCTACTTTCTCCCCTTTTCAGTGGTGTTTTCTGATAATTATCTGTATGAAACAACTGAATTGTGCATCTTTCTCCATTCTTATTTGTGTTTTCGAGAAGAGAAAAGGGAAAAAAGAACCGAACGACTTCAAGAAACCAAGACTAATTAATCAACGGGTTTCTCAGTTTAAGAGGGTTTCATCCATTTTTCCATGTTTTTTTTTCTCGATTTATTTGACCACAAATTTTTAAGCTTGTCGGGACCGATGTTATCTCCAGTCCCAAGTTGAACCGTCTTGTCCAATTTTTTAAATACTGATTTCTGGTCCTTAGATCTAGATCTGGAAGATATTTTTCAGATCTAGATTTCAAGTTGGACCTCCCAAACTCTATATCAACACCAGATCTAAAATTTTCTGGACCATACTTGAAGCTGGCCCAGTATCACATCATTTAGGCATGCTTAAAACACACACACACACACACACACACACACCTCAACACAATTTAAGATATGCTTAATTTGAAATTTAGCCTCCATCTCAAGCACGCACTAACTAACTTGAGCATCACCACATTTGCAGTTACACCCCCACTGTCAGAGCCGAAGACGTGGATTTCAGCCAAGATATGTCATCATTGCTGTAAATCTGAATTCTACATTGGAATTGGAACAGTAAGCTATGTTTAATATTCACAATACAATATTAATTCCTAATAAAAAACAGTCAAAATAAAAAAAATTAGAAATAAACTATTTTTTTACTAAAAATGATTTAATTTTATTCATTGGTAGTTTAATATGTATTATTTTGTATGTTAGGAAAACGATATTACTACAATAGTATGTACTATTTATATTTTAGGAAAGCAGTATTACAATTGTATAACTTCCATATAATAATTTCTATCATATGTTATTTAAAAAATATTATAAATTTATTACTAATTTGACCCAAAAAAATGATATATATCTATAATATCATTTAATCTTTTACTGTAATGTCTATTGGTAATCATACTTTTAATCCTTATATCCCGCAATATAAATTATTTTAGAGAGAAAAACTTATAATTTTATAATATCAATGAATTATTAACTTTTTTTCTCTTATGCTCATAATTATTTACAACTATCCCTTTTTCAAGCTTTGACATTTTCCATTTCGATAATTGTAGTCTTCAATAAATTTCAAATATGTGTTCACCTTGTGTCTTCTTTATTCATCTACATATATAGGACTAGTATTTGACTGTTTAACCTTCTCACATATCTCCTATTGCATCTTCTCAAAATCTTCTTCTTTTGCATTCCTTGAATCTTGAATTATTCTTATTTGGTTGTTTGAAGAATAGTTCTTGTATATTCCTCTCTTCTTTAATGTCTGCATGTTTAATTTTAGTTCTTCACCATACAATACAATTTTCCTTCATTTCCTTTGGCAGCTTCTCAGTCAATATACCAAATCATTCTTTAAGAGATTTTGCATTTTTTTCTTTCACATCTTTATTCTTCAAATAATTATTTTATGGATTTCCTCATTGATTTGTCGAATTTAGGGTATTTGATGCGATGTTATACTTAAGTTTAAATTTACACTGGCAATGCTTGTTGTGGTGCAACGTCTTTATCTCTTACATATGATTGAATTAAGTAGGTTCTATTTAGAACTGAATCAATACAATCGAATTTAAGGATTAATTAAACTGCACCATAATAGACATTGCCTAAGTATATTTATACTTAAATATGACACTTAGTCATGTCAGGAGATGGTTGTACACTAAATTGCGACAAATGTGTAAGAATAGCCATAATCTTATTTATTTGAAGAACAAGGTTGCAAAGAAAAAACACAAGCAAAAACTTGAAATATTATTTGGTATATAGAATGAGAAAATGCCAAAGACAATGAAGTTAAATAACATTGTAGACAGAACTAAAATGTAACATGAATATATTGATTAAAGAAGTCATGCATTTGCAAGAACAATTATTCAACGACCATAGCAAAATCATTCGTGATTCAAAGAATGAAAAGAAAAAGGTTTTGAGAGAATACAACAAGAGGAACATGAGAAGGATATCCAGTCAAGTTCCAATCCTTTAAATGTAGAGGAACAACAACTAACATTGATGAATATGACATTTGTTGAAGTCTAAGACATGTAAATGGAGAACTTTATTGGGTAAAAGGATAACTTTGCCAAGCCTACAAAGATTGACAAAGTAATCTATTGAAGAAAACTGACTAACTAGACATTCCATAATTCATTGCATCTATTAATGGGTAATTTATAAGTAGCATTTTGTATATGTTAATTAGGGGTTTCTAGCATATCCCCTAACTCCATTGGGATTATGGATGTCTGGCTTTTGAACCAATGGGAATTCTTCCCTCATTATCTAGGATTGGAATTTTGGTCTAAAGGACAATAATATTAAATCTTAAATAATTGGTGAGAAGACAAAAACTAATTAACAACATTATATTAACTTAGACTCAGAACAAGTTGAGGGACATTGAGAGGTGTACTCAAAGAAATCCAAGAACAAAGCTGGAAGTAATACTCCAAAAACAACTTGGAGCATTACTTCTACCTTTGTTCTTTGTTTTCTTTGAGTACACCTCCCACTATCCATTATCTTGTCGTGAACCTAAGTTAATATCATGTTGTTGTTTTCTCACATATTATTTAAGATTTAATATTATGTAAGCAAATATAAACTTTAATTCTCATATTATTATTTATACATATATATATATATATATATATATATATATATATATATATATATACATATACAGAGAAGAGAAAATTATTATTATTACCAATAATGGTAGCACTAATGACCATTTTATAATTGTTCTATGTGAGATTTGAATTGTCACTTAGGATTATAGTGTCAAACAATTATAGAAGTTACTCAATTTACATATAAATATTTGACATTGTAGCATAAAGTGTCGGGGTTCAAATTTCATCCAAGACATTTATAAAGTGTTCATTAGGGTTTTCGTTAACAATAATAATAATAATAATAATAATAATAATAATAATAATAATAATAATAATAATAATCTTAAAAACAAAACCTTCTTCAAAATAATAATAATAATAATAATTAGACTTTTTACCCGTGTATTCGCACGGGGCACACCCATTCAATTATATAATGTGTATATTAATAATATGTGATAAATTAAATTATATGATATTAAGAACATATCATTTCCAAATAAAAAAATGATGCATCAATGTCATTATACCTCTTAATCATCTAAGTTTACAAAAATTGTATAACGCAAAGACCGTAATTTAAAAAAAAAAATCACCGGTGGCGAACAAACAACACATATAAAAAGAAGAAATGAATATAATTCATATGTTTAGAAATTAAAATACTTTGTTTAAGTAGTTCCATCTAATAATAAGAAGAAAAAAAATATTTAATAATCAACAATGTCCAACACTTTTCGACGTAATTATGTAGGCTTGAAATAACAAACAATCTTACAAATTTTTGACAATTTCTTTAAAAAAAATTTGAAGTGGTATTTGTAATGTTACCGACTTACCGTGATCATTAGTTAGTATATTCTTTTTTTAATGGGTATAGTTAGTATTATTGTTAGAAAAAGTATATTGGAAAAATTTCTCTCTTTTTTTTTTTGTGTGAAGGTCAAATTTAGCCGAAATTTTGAGCAACGACAAAAGTTTGGCGGGGTCTACATATTTTAGATTTGGGTGCAACTGTAAAAACCTGGGCAGAACCATATTTCAATGAATCACCCTTGAATCTTTCGATTAGTCATATAGTACCCACTAATTAGGACACAAAAGTCCCTCACCGATTAGCATAGAGCACCCAAATATGGTGAATAAACACATCAGTGGATGTTCTATGACTAATCGGCTGAAGACTATGTGCTCATTTACACATCAAATGACAAAAATTAAACAAAATAACATTATAAAAAAAATTATATGAAGCAGAGAGGTAGAGAAAGAGAGGTGGAGAGTAAAATTTCCGAAGATGTGTATTTATAGGCAATTTGGCTGTGCATGTGGCCAATTAAAATGGCCACGTGACAAGCCTTTGACCGGAATAGAAGTGTCTGACCACCGACGAAATCGTTACTTAAGACATTGATGACCGGTGAAAATTACTCAACAATTGCTCATTTTTTCAACATCCATATCTTAAGTCACGAAAGGATATTTTGATCAGTTTGTAGGGTGCGTGAGCAACTCATAGTATGACAAAAGTAATTTTCAAGAAATTATGATAAAGACTAACGTAGTACTACCTAGAAAGTATTCAGGTTTGGGCCGGTTAACCAATTGCAATAAACTGAACCCCCGAATTGGATAGTGTTTGTTACTTACACCTCAAGTTTTTACATTTCCACCACCTCTTTTATATTTTTGCAAGAACAAAACAGCAATAGAACATATTCCCATGTTATATTTTTGCTTTTTGAATCACGGTGTTATATTTGGAAGTTTGCATATTTTTTATACGTGTACATATACAAGAGTTTCTTTTCTTCCAATAAATGTGCATATGCAAAGAGTTAATATTTCAATACACCAATATTATGTTATACATGTACATATACAATATCGTTAATATTAGTCACTCTAGATGCTAAAATAATTTCCTTATTTTACAAGAGTTAATCCTATTTAATCCTTTGAATGCTTAGCATTCAATTGCATATTTCATCTCACAAACTGTAATGAAGTTTCACGTTGGCATGAACAAGAATTATAAGTAAGAGATAATCAACAACTTACAAGCTGATTTTGTAAGGTTGGATTAGATTTAACACCTAATTCTAAAATGATATTAAAACCTTATTCACGATTTGCTGGAACATGCGTTATCATGTCACACACCAAGCTCAATTGTGATGGGCGTGAGAGGGTGATTTATGAAGTCCCACGCCAAATGTAAGTTGATTTGAACAATAACTTATAAGTTAGAGGTAATTCTCACTTTGTCTACCGGATTTGTAAGATCGAGTTAGATGCAACACCCAATTATAATAATATATTAATTTAAAGTTTCTAAATTTCTAAAACCAGACATTTTTTTGGCTTAGATAAAAATTTAACTTGTTTGAAATGGTTATTTTACTGAATTTCTCTAGCATAATTACACTATTTTTGTATTTCTCCAATTTTAATCTTTTTAGTACAAATTTTTTTAAACTAATGCTTAGAGACATTATTTAGTATAACCAATAAAGTAAATCACTTTGGCAAAGAGAAAAGACACAAATAAGAATGAAACTATATATCGAAAAAATCTTGCTTATGAAAAAATTTAGTTAGAAGAAAAAATTTATTTTGTGTGATTTAATTGTGATCGGTCAATATTAAAATGAAAACGTCATAGCAAGATAATAAAAAATTAAAAAATAATTAAACGTCAGGGGGTGAGGGATGAGCAGTCTGGTGTGGAGAGAGAAGGACGTGGGCCTCCCTTTGTTGGGCCAGTACAATTTGGTGTAGAGGAGTCCAGAATGAGGGGTGCAGTGTCTGAAGGGGGTACAAAGAGCAGTCAGAAGAGAAATGCAGGGGGTGCAGAAAGCCCTGTTGGGCGTGTGATGACTAGAAGAGGGGGTATGGGCTGCTCTTCCTGTCCAGCTGCAGTTCGTGGGCCAGAAAAGGCAGTGGGCCTGTTTTTGCCTTTTAAAAATTCAGATTGTGTTAATGAAATTTTTTTTTTACCCCAACATTTATCTCTTTACCCCAACATATTTTGAAATATTCTCATTCTACCCTTATGGTATTCTAGTATATTTTTTTTTCAGGTCTGTTAATTTTACTTGTACACTTTTTAAAAAATTATACCGGTTTGTATTATGTCAAAATCATATAATACCGGACCACTATTTATAAATGTACCGGTTTTAAAAAAAATAGAATTTATACCTGTATAAAGGAAGTGTACCGGTAAGGAAGTGACATCAATAACAAGCTTGTATACCGGTATAAAGGAAGTGTACCGGTAAGGAAGTGCTAGTGTTGTTGCTATTGTGTACCAGTATAAAGGAAGTGAAGTGTACCGGTATACTTCACATTGATGTATATATATTTGTGTGAAAACAAAAAGACTTCCAAATCCATGTTATTGGCTCATGGTAAACTAAAACCAACTTCATAACGTTGTAATAAAAATGCTCACTGCTATAAAAGTGTGATAAAACATAAGATAAAAGTCATGATTGCGACTATGGGTGAAACAATGCTCACTGCTATACTTGACGTTATAGTTGATTGCAGCAAAATGTGTATGACTTTCAAGGTAATTTTGCTGTTGTAGAGATAACGATAGTCTGTAACAACAAATATTGTTAGTTGAGAAATTACAACAACAACACAAAGGGAGGTCACCATGACAGTGTGATGTTCTGCCATGAATGTACCAAAATACGACCATATATTCATTGCAGCAATGATAGTCAAAAGCATGGATAATACCGATGTGATAAGAGCCATTTGCTCAAACCTTCGATCTCTATTGTTGACCATGTTCCTATATTTTAACAATGAGATTAGATCCATTATATGATTTTTCAGTTTTTATTATATTGAATCAAAAGATACTCCGTATTAAAAGCTTACCTTGAATCATTTGGAATACAGGATCTAGATTCTTCCATTACAATCACCTGTAGCTTACCTTAAAAGCTTACCTTGAATCATTTGGAATAGAGATTACCCTGTAGCTTTGTAGTTAATTTTAGTACGGTTCTGCTGTATCTTATATTTCTTTCATGTTTGAAGACTAATTGAAGTATAAGTTACATATGTTTTTGTCATCCGCAAAATGTTATTTTCTAGATATGTTGTTTGATCTTTAGTCCTTAAAATTCAGCATTTATGTCTACATGTTAGCTTTTATCTCGGGATAAAATGTAAATGTTTTTCCTTAAGCTTTGATTGCCTTTGGTCTTGTTACTGATGTCACTTCCATATTGCAGACGAATACAAGCATTGCATCATCTTTAAGAACATTTTTCAAAACCGGTACACTTAGAACACTAGCACTTCCTTTATACCGGAATACAAGCTTGTTATTGATGTCACTTCCTTACCGGTACACTTCCTTTATACCGATATAAATTCTATTTTTTCAAAACCGGTACACTTATAAACAGTGGTCCGGTATTATATGATTTTGATATAACAAACCGGTATACTTTTTTAAAAAGTGTACCGTAAAATTAACAGACCTGAAAAAAAATATACAGTACCGGAACAATGTTTTGGGATCGGTGTACAATTTACCGAAAAAGTGATAAAACGATAAAAAAAAATATACTAAAATAACATAAGGGTAAAATAGAAATATTTCAAAATATGTTGGGGTGAAGAGATAAATGTTGGGGTCGAAAAAAAAAAATTTCTATGTTAATAAGAAAGATGTGGGCCTGGTTGGAATCATTTCTAATTATGATGAGGATAGTGGTGTTCTTCTATTTAAGGGGGGTGTGCAGAATAATAAAAGTGATAATAGTACGCTTAATAAGTGGAAGAAAAAAGAAAAGTATAGAAGGAGAAGAAATGAACTTATGACTTTTCGCATGATTTCAAGGCTTAATCCAAAGGAGAGGAAAGCAATGCTAGAGGCTATGGAGAAGAATAGGCGGAGGAATAAATCGAGGGGGAAAGAACGGGACAAGCATGTGAGTTCAGGTGAAGAAGGGGATTCTTCTAATATAGTGACTTTTTCAAATAGTGAAGATTGGAGAAATTGGATGAAACTTCATGATGATGAGGAGGTAATAGGGAGGGATGTGTGTAATTTGGGGAAGCAAATTGGGGTCATTAACGATGGGGATGAGAGAGATGTGATGAATCATTTGAGTAAGTTGGAGGGGCGGGGCGAAGTCGGTGGTTGGAGGAGACATGAGGGTGGGGTTTGATAGAAGTGTGTGAGTTGTTTAGGTGTTGTATAGTTTCAATGAAGATTCTTAGCTATAATATTAGAGGTTTGGGGGGTGTAGAGAAGCGGAAGGAAATTTTACATTTAATTAGAGAAATGAAACCCGTTGTTGTGTGTATTCAGGAGTCTAAAATGGAAAAGGTGGATGAGTTTTTAATTAATTCTTTGTGGGGGTGTCGAACGAAGTGGGCTTCTCTTTTAGACCGTTTGTTGGAGCTTCTGGTGGGATTATTACTTTGTGGGATTTGGAGTTGGTGGAGGTAGAGTTCTCTGTTAGTTTTGATCATGTGCTAATCGTGGGTGGCCGCTTGAAAAAGGAGAATTTCTCGTTTGGTGTGGTAAATGTATATGCGCCTTGTGATAGTCGTGGTAAGCAAGAATTGTGGGTTCGTCTGCGCAATTTTCTTAGTCATCACTCTTTGCTTGCTTGGTGTGTCTGTGGAGATTTTAACTCGGTTCGCTCGGATGAGGAGAGAATGGGTCGATTGAGAGTGGGTGATAATTATGCTTATTTTAATAATTTCATCGAGGAGACTATGCTTATTGATCTTCCTCTTGCAGGGAGGCAGTTTACTTGGTTTCGTGGAGATGGTAATTCTATGAGTAGATTGGATAGATTTCTGTTGTCTGAGGAGTGGTGTTTGTTTTGGCCAGACTGTTATCAAATTGCATTGGTTCGAGACCTGTCGGATCATTGTCCCATTTTACTTTCAGTGGACGAGGAGAATTGGGGACCGAAACCTTTTAGAATGCTGAAGTCATGGGCTAATTTACCTGGTTATCACGAGTTTGTTAAAGATAAATGGCAGTCTTTTCAGGTTCATGGGTGGGGTGGCTTTGTGTTAAAAGAGAAATTGAAGCTCTTGAAAGGGTGTTTGAAGGAGTGGCATGAACATCATGGGAGGAATCTGATAGGTAGCCTAAAAGATGTTAAAGAAAGAAGACTCGCTTTAGAGGTGCAAGGGGAATTTGAAGACTTGTCTGATTTAGAGAGGGAGGAACTTCTCTTTCTTTCCTCTCAGGTGTTTTCCTTGTCCAGAATGCAGTGTAGTAATCAGTTACAACAATCCAGGTTAATTTGGTTAAAGGAAGGTGATGCAAATTCTAAATTTTTTCATGGTGTGATGTCGAGTAGGAGGAGGGTGAACACTCTCTCTCAAATTGTGGTGAATTATGAGGTTGTAGAGGGGGTGCCTGGTGTCCGAGCGGCGGTGTTTAATCATTTTGAAAATCACTTTCGCTCAGTGAGGGTCGTTCGACCAAGTATTGCTAATCTTCAGTTTAATTCTATTAGTGAAGATGGTGCATATTATCTGGAACGTCTGTTTGATGAGGATGAAGTAAAACAAGCAGTGTGGGAGTGTGATAATTTCAAGAGTCCAGGCCCTTATAGGATCAATTTTGGGTTCATAAAAGAGTTCTGGGGGGATATCAAAGGAGATTTCATGAGGTTCTTGTTAGAATTTTACTATAATGGTAGATTGGTGAAGGGTTCTAATTGCACCTTTATTGTTCTCATTCCTAAGGTGGCAAACCCTCAGCGTATTGCAGATTATCGTCTTATCTCTCTGGTAGGGTGTATGTATAAAGTGCTAGCAAAAGTGTTGGCCAACAGGTTGAAGTCAGTGATTGGTAAGGTTATCTCATAAACTCAATCAGCTTTTGTCAAAGATCGACAGATTCTGGATGGTATACTCATTGCAAATGAAGTGGTTGATGATGCAAAGAAACGGAAGAAAGAGATGCTTATGTTTAAGGTTGACTTTGAGAAGGCGTATGATTCGGTGGAATGGGGGTACCTTGATTCAGTAATGGTTAAAATGGGGTTTTCGTCAAAATGGAGGCAGTGGGTAATGACTTGTGTTAGTTCAGCGACTGTTTCAGTGCTTGTCAATGGAAGTCCTATAGATGAGTTCAATATGAGTCGTGGGCTGAGACAGGGGGATCCCCTTTCTCCCTTTTTGTTCTTGATTGCCGCTGAAGGCCTTAATGTTATGCTCAAAGCTTCAGTTGATACAGGCTTGTTTAAAGGATATCAGGTTGGTACTGAAGCCAATTCTTCTGTCCACATTTCTCATTTACAGTTTGTTGATGATACGTTGATTATTGGAGAGAAAAGTTGGGCAAATATTCGTGTTCTGAAAGCTAATCTTATGTTGTTTGAGATGATTTCGGGGTTGAAGGTTAACTTCCACAAAAGTATGTTGGTTGGTGTGAATATTGCACAAGCTTGGTTGAGAGATGTAGCTTCAGCGCTCAATTGTAAAATCGATCGTATTCCTTTTGTCTACTTGGGGCTACCGATTGGAGGTAATGCGAAACAAATCTCATTTTGGTCTGCTTTGGTTGATAAAATTCGTTGTAAATTGTCTCGGTGGAAAAGTCATCATTTATCTATGGGTGGTCGATTGGTTTTACTCAAACAGTTTTGTCCTTAATTCCGGTTTACTTTCTTTCCTTCTTCAAGGCTCCGACAGGTACCATTTCTTTAATTGAATCTATTTTTAAAGCTTTTTTATGGGGTGGGAGTGAGGAGTCTAGTGTTGAGGATTTTAGGGTGTTGGCTTCATTTGGTAAAATAAGCCTGATTACATGATGTGGAGCATGATGTGTGGCACATCAGGTTTCACATCTGGACGCCCTAGCTGGACGCGCCTTTATTCATTTACACGCGATCTTTTGAAAAAGATTTGTTTTTCAAATTAAATCGTGCCAGCTTGCGCGCCAAGGAACAAGATAATCTTTCATGGTTCTGTTTTTTTTATTGGCCGACTTTGATCAAAAAGATTTGAAACAAACAATTAAAAGATTATGATCAAATAAATCTCAAGGAGAATTAACAAAGGCCAGCTGTCAACATTGAAGATCCAAGCCCATGAAACTTGTTCTATATAAAGGAAGACTGAAGACATAATGAAGCACGAAGCCAAGAGTTGAAGAAATCGAGTCTTAGGTCTTAGTCTGTTTATTGTTCTTTGTGAGCCTTCACTTGAATCATAATTTTGATACAAGTAAGGACTGAGTTTGATAGAGTTGTAATCTCTAGTGTTCTTTCTCCAAAGCTTTGAAGCAAGGAGTTAGAGTGTGCAACACTCAAAGCCTTTAGGTACGAGTGCATAGGTTTCTAGGAGTGTGTCTCCAAACTGAGTTTGTTATTAAATCCTTACTGGGTAAGGTTGAGGGGGAGTGAGCAGAGGTTCTCATATCTAGGAGTTCCTAGGTAGAATTAGCACGGGTAGTGATTAAGTGAGAAGTTGTAAACGGGGGAGTTTAGCTTTGAATTGATACTACCATAGTGGATTCATCCCTGGATTGGTATCCTCCATATTAGGGCTTGTTTAAGCGCCGAACTGGGTTAACAAACTCACTGTGTTTTATTGTTTCCTGCACTTTAAATTGTTTACTTGTTCATCAAGTTCAGCATGTTCACGATGTTGACACATTAGGCTATACATCGTACGATTCCTAAAGTGTACACATCGTGCTACACATCTGACACTTGCCACCAGAATTTCATCTAGAAAAATAAATTGGATTAAGTGGGATAAAATTTGTCTTGATAAGGAGCATGGAGGTTTAGGGGTTCGTAGAGTGAAGGAGTTTAATATTTCACTTCTTGGCAAGTGGTGTTGGAGGTTGTTGCAGGAACCTGAGAGTTTGTGGTTCGAAGTTTTGACAGCTAAATATGGGATGAGGGATGGTCAGGTTGATAGCGGGGGTAGTAGAGCTTCTAGTTGGTGGAAAGATATTAATAATATTAGATTTGGAAACGAGGTGGGGGATGAGAGGTGGTTTGGGGACAATGTAGTAAAGAGGGTAGGGGATTGAGAGAGGACATTATTTTGGAAGGATAATTGGGTGGAGGGAAGTTCGTTGAAGTAGGTTGTTTGAGTTGTGCTTAGATAAAGAGGTGATTGTAGCAGATATGTGCAGGCGTGGGTGGGAGGTAGGAGGAAATGGTTGGCGGTGGCGTAGGCACTTGTTAGCTTGGGAGGAAGACTTGTGGGTTGAGTGTGTACTATTGTGGATAATGTTGTTTTGCAGGCTGATTCTTCTGATACTTGGGAGTGGTTACCCGATCCTATTATTGGTTACACAATAGGAGGAGCTTATTAGCTGTTGACTCACTTGTATCCAAGTGAGATGTCTTCTCACAATGATCTTATCTAGAATAAGCTTGTACCATCAAAGGTGTCCATTTTTGCTTGGAGGTTTATTAATGATAGGTTACCCACAAAGATTAACCTTTTTGCTCGTGGTTGCTTACGTAATGATTCCTTGTTATGCTCCAATGGTTGTAATGCTATTGAGGATATCCATCTTCTTTTTCTGAATTGTCCCGTCTCTGGAGCGGTTTGGAGTGGCATCATTTCCTGGTTGGGGATCACATGGGCTCTTCCTAATAATGCAATTTCGGTGGCATCTCAATTTTGTGGGGCTCATGGTTTTTGCAAAAATATTAGGACCAGTTTACAAGCAATCTGGCTAGCCTTAATTTGGTTTATTTGGAAAGCTAGAAATAATAGAATTTTTAATGGCACAACAACTTCTGTTGACAGATTAATTTTTACCATCAATGTTCATGCATGGTGGTGGTTTAAGGCAAGGAAAAAAGGTTTTTGTTTCGATTTAATTCAATGGATACTAAATCCAAAAGCTTGTATAAGGCTCACCACATAATGCTTTTAAGCTTTTCTTTTTATTTGTATTTGAACTCTTTTATGTAGGCACCTCTTATGCTTATTTTATTTAATATATTATTTGGCTTCTTCAAAAAAAAATTATAATTTAAAATATAGCTAAAAAGAAAAATGAGTTTGCTATTTTCCAGGATTAGACCTATGTTCCTTCGGATATAAAAAAAGAATGATTCTACTATACCTATGTGAAAGTGATTCTTCAAGCAAATATTTAATATTTCATTGGGCATTATAAATACTACCACCATGCATGGTGGACCACTTGGATCACTTGACCACCATAGCATTGGTCCTATGATTAAATGATCAACTTGTAGAAGAAATTTTGTCGTGTTGTTTTAGAAGGTGTACTTCATTGTCAATCACACAACTCATAGAACCCCACACATGCATAACGTTGCCTTTTCCAGCTAATAAAGTGAATAATACATCTGTTTCATAGTTGGCTTCAGATCTAACTCTGTGTTTATTTTTTTTATAATTCACCTAATTTAATGATCTTATACAATGACAATGACCACTCTACATTTTTTCATCATTTCATGTATCGTAGAGTCATATACCCAATTGCATAAGTTTTCTAAACTATAATGAACTATTCATCTGATATGAAAGTTATATGTTGGAGAAATGCTTTGTTTTCATAGGTACTATTAACCCTCTAATATTAAGATTATACAAGGGTTAGGAAGTAGTACTATAGAATAAGTTCTGACTACTATTTAATTTATTTTTTTATTGTAAAATTTGCAAGCTAGATATTTAAAAATAAGATTTTTTTTAATCTTAATATCATACTAAAAAATCTTACAAATACTACATTGTAATTTGCCTAGAGATATTTATCATAAATATCGCTTGGATTATTTTTCTTTCATATTTAGAAATTATACGATATAAATTAACCTACATGATAATATGATATGTCCAATAACAAATGACCATAATTTTTTTTTTAAATGTTAAGAGTTATATGCATTAAAGATCCTTCATTTTAACACAAGGAATGCAAAGAAAGAGAGGTTAAAAATTACAAAATTAAGTCATGAGGCGAAAAACCAAGCTAAACAATAACACAACGACAAAAACAACAAAATTCCTAACTCTTCTTCGCAAATCTGAGACGTCTTAATGAATTACTCCAACATAAAAATAAAGGATAATCAAAACATTTAGACTCAACTTTAATTGGTAACGCACTCTACGCACCTAACCAACACAAACGTCTCCCCACACTTGTTGGGATATATTGCAATAAAAAAAAATGCTCCAAAGTTTCATCGACACCACATCTACTATATAGCACACTCGCTGATCTAATTGCATAATTCTTCTTGAGAGTTAGTTGTCTTTCATTGAAAGCCGATTGGCGAACAATCGACACGAGAAAAGACATACCTTCGTCGAAACCATTTTATTTTAAACTATATCATTCAAATCTAAATGGTTTACATAATAGTCTCCTTGTATGAAAGAAATTTGTACGACCCTTTACTATATACCTATTATAATGAAAGTCTCTCAATAATCACACATCAGACCGTAAAAAAACATTTTTTAGATAAAAGCATCATTCCCTAAGCAATTCCTTCTCCTAAACAAATAAAGGCCGCCTCTCCATCTCCATCTCCACCCATCCCCATCAACATTCCAAACTTGCTAAAAAATATCTCAGCTGCAATCACCTCAAATTCCATTGCTAACCCCGCCAACCTACTAAACCTATGACAAATAGAACCTTTCGCTAGTAAAGGATCAATTCAAAACAAAGACAATTTCCATTACCTACTACTTTAAAATGATGAGCATCAAACCAAGAAAGTACGCCATTTAAAAACCCGTTCATAATAAATTGAATGTCTTTCCACCATGACGATGCGTTAACCTCCCATCACCAATCCCTACACCATTCATCACATATTTATTAGACAACCCAAAATACCACAATCCAATATACTCCATCCTCAACCTCCAACATTACATTTATCCAACAAAACAATATTAAGCTTTTGTTAGGTTTATGTTTTTCCAACTATTTGCCTCTCTTTTTTCTTAAATGAATCTCTAACTTGTAAGAAAAAACTTAATTGTGCAATAACAAGGACAAATAGATAGTTGCCCATCCTTTTCAAACAAATGTATATAGTACGACTACCAGATAAAATTAATGAACACATCTTTTTCAATATATTTTCACTAATTAATTAATGGTCTTCTTTTGCAAGATATATGTGTAACAGATGACCAACCGATAAACAGATAGGGCTTCCAAATGTCTTCGATCAAATGATAATGTTTTGGAAAACTTACTTTTGGATTTATATGGTTCATAGATTAATAAAAAGTTGACAAAGTCATATGAGCAAAAGTACAACCTACATTCACATACTTTTCATTTTTCACCTGCCGTCATTAATGTATAAAACTAAAAAAAAATTACTCTCCTCAACCTTTTCTAAGGATATGACAATCGTTGGAGAAAATATATGTACTCATGCTCATATCTCCATAGGGAAAAATATTTATGGGCCGAAATATAAATATGAAGTGTTAGACATTTTCACAATAAGTAAATAAAATAAAATAAAATAAGTTAAAATGATATAAATTGGTGTGACTATTTTATTTTTCTTTTAATTTTATTGATTTATGTGAGTATGCTTACATTTTTTATCTAAATAATTGTGTTTATGTAAGACTTTTTCCTCCATAGGTAACAACTTTTGTGTTTGTGCTCATACCATGTTACAAAAGGATAATTAATCTGAATTAAGATTTGACATGTTTGAATTCGTTAATATTCTTAATTAAGATTAACGATTTATGAATTTTTATTGAATACTATTAATTTTGAAAAATTGATTTTTAATTTGTTTAAAATTTGTATAAATAATCTGCATAATATAAATTTTCAATTCAACGATTAATTTTATAAAATTTATATTCATTATAAAGTTATGAATAAATAATGCACCGTGCACTATTTAATCAACTGTTTCATATTAGCTTTCGTTCTGATCTAAGTACAAGCGTCCGATTAACAATATCAACATTGTCGATTGCGATTCCGGCACAATCTTCCTAGTAATACAATACTAATGCATTGCATGTGGTCTTTGCAGTGAAACTTAAATAATAAAAGAAAGAATCGCCCAGTTCACACTCCATGTGCGATGCTTCAAATTCCTGCTGTCTTTGTTTCTTTCTTTCTCTCACAGACATGATCATCATCCACCGCCACTACTACTCCACTGCACATGTCTTAACTCAACTTTACCTCAAAATAAACCAATTCTAACGTTGTTCTTCAAACATAATCAATTTTCTTCCCATGGATTCCAACACCATTCTTGATTATGCTCTGTTTCAACTCACCCCAACAAGAACCAGGTTTTTATCACATCACATGACAACCCATGTTGCTATTTTCTCTTATTTCATTGTTTCCTTTTTAAAAATTTGTTCTTTTTCATAAATCACTTATTGGGTTGTTTTGTTATTATTGCAGATTTGAGCTTTTAGTCTTTAATGGAACTGTTCGTGAGAAAATAGCTTCTGGGTTATTTGAACCTTTCATTTCTCATCTCAAATTTGTTAAAGATGAGATCTCTAAAGGTGGTTACTCTATTAGGCTTCTTCCTCCATCCAACACTGCTTTTTGGTTCTCCAAATCCACCTTCGAGAGGTGATTTTACCAATTTTGACTTTTATTTTCTTAATTTTTTGGTTTCTTAATGATTCTTGTTTTGTTCTTTGATACACTTTAATCAATTATATGATTAACTTGGTTTAAGTTGTTTTATGGATTTATTGTTTTTATGAAAAAAAATGTGTTTTTGGGTGAAACTACTTGTGAAGCTGATTTTGCTTTTTTTTGTTGTTGATAGATTTGTGCGCTTTGTTAGCACACCTGCAGTTCTTGAGAGGTTTGTTAGCCTTGAAAAAGAAATCCAGCAGATTGAAAGTCAATTTCAAGCGAATGCGTTATCGATGTCAGTAACAATCCCAGATGAAGGTATGTTTGGTTAGAAGCTGAAGCTTAAAACATGCTTTTGTTGATGTTTCTTTATTGTTTGGTTAATGGTTAGTTCTTTTTGCCTATGAATCAATGAAGCTATATTATGAGTTACCTAGTGATGCTAGTTTTCTACTAAAATTGTATCAGGAAACTTGCCACAAACAAATGGAAACACAAGGAGGTTGAGTGATTCTACAAAGGTGATTTATTGCTTAAAATATGTCAAAATTATATAATGTCTCTATAATTTCTTTTATTAATTAATGTTTTGTGTTTGCTTCAGTTAAATGATGTACTTGAAGGGGTTGACATTAAAGAAGAGGAAAACTCAAAGTAACTTTCTACCTCTTCAACTGTTTCTCTTGATGAAATCATGAAATCTAATCTCTTCAACTGTTCCTAACACATTCAATTGCTGTAATCATTAGGATTTCCCTGCAACGTCTTTTGGAATCTCGAATCGCACTACTTCGAAAAGAGCAAGCAATGGCGTATACTCGTAGTCTTGTTGCTGGATTTGATATTGACAACATTGACGATCTTGTATATTTTGCAAATGCATTTGGAGCATCGCGTTTAAGGTATTAACTAGAAAGATTCAACTTACAAGTTCTAATTTTGATACCGTGATTGGAAAATATCCTCAATTCTTACCAAGTCTGTCACTGTTATGTGTTTTTGTTAGAGTAGTCTGATTCTTATATGCTTATAATCTTCTAGCCAATTTCCAGAAAGTTTATTTTTTCTTCAAAAACCTTCCACTTTCTTTTCAGACATAAAAATTATCTTGACAATTGATCCTACTTTGTAGATTGTGAAATTTCACTTGTCTAAGGGGATCCCTCTTTTTGCCATGGAGGTTCAACCAAATTTTGATGTTAGTTCTCTCATTCCTTGCAAATCTAAGGATAATCGAGAACCTATTTGTGTGAATATTTAGTTTAGTTTAAACTCTGAATGGACTATGCCATGCATGTGCATATCAGATTAGGGTAGTTTCTATAAAATGTAACTGTTTTCTTACAACAACCAGATATACTACATTAAAAACTTGCATCCAATATTTGTTGATTGGTGGATTTTGCCTCATTTACACGAAACCTTTAGTCGATTCTAAATCTCGATGTTCATTTTATGTAGGGAAGCTTGCATTAATTTTAAGGATTTGTGGAAGAAAAAGCATGCAGATGATCTTTGGGTTCAGGAAGTAGCTGCAATGCAGTCAAGTTTACCACCAGCACTCTCATTTTCTGGATCATTGGGAATCATACTCACGAATGACATAACTTCCCATGAGCAGAACAAGAATAATAGCTCTACAGACAGCATTCCTTCCGGAGACGAAAATGCATTTTTGGAAACATCAAACAAAAAAGAAGGTACTCTTCTAATCTTGTTTCCTTTTCTTTTACCTTAATTATATTATGAAGTCTCAAAAGTATAGAAATTTTAAGCATCCAAGTCAAATCTGATATTTGTTTTGATAGACAAATGTTACTAAGTTACTGGTTATGCCAATGTTACTATTTAATTTGATGAAACGTTATGTGCAGATGTGAACTTGTCACACACGGCGAATGTTCATATGCCAATGCATATGCCGTGGCCTTACAATGTACCGCCATATATGTATAATCTTCAAAATCCTGGTCAGCAAATGCCTTACCAAGGATATCCTCCTTACCATCAAAATAATATGCATTGGTCTTCTAACATGGGAGTGAATCAAAAACCATCAGCAACCAAAAAAGAGAAATCTCATTATAAAAAAAGATCAGAAGAATATGAAGAGCAGCAAACTGAGTCCAGTGATCCTGATTCTGGGAGAGAATCTGATTCGGATAAACAGAAAGACTCGAACAATTCTTTGAAGGAAGAAAAGAGGAAAAAGCACAGAAGAAAATCAACTGGAACAGTTGTGATACGAAATATCAACTACATCACTCCAAAAAGGAGAAATGGAAATGAAAGTGGAAACTCTGATGAATCTTCTTTAGAAGACGATGCTGTCTTCGATGAAGAAACCATCAAACAGAAGGTTGGTGATGCACTTGAATCATTGCAAAAGGTTCATAAAGGTGAAAAACGTGGTAATCGAAAAAAGTCAGCGGCTAAACACAATTCAACTAAAACAAGTGATGCTGCTGATGAAGATGAAACTGAAGATGGGAACACAAATGAGAATTGGAATGCATTCCAGAGCCTTTTGAAGATAGATACGGCCGAGACTGGAATTGATGGATCAGAACAGATGCAATCGGTTGATGTTCAGGATGAACATTTTGTGCTGAGAAACTCTGAAGGAAGAAGTTCTTCTCCAAAGAATCGTGAAGTTGCGAACGACTCCTTTATTGTGACTGATAGGGACAGAGGAAATGAAGGCGGATCGAAGCTGAATGAATATGTAGACAACTATGGCCCAATTACAAAGATCAAGGAAAATATTGGTGAAGATATATTGCTATCACACATATCAAGAGAACCAAGAAATGAACTTGATGATCCATTAAATACTTCTGCTGCAGATTCATTACAAACCAAGGGAAGAGGGTCAGAAGATTGGTTCATTGTTGATAACAATTTGGCAAATACGAGAAGCCATGATTCGTCAATTGTGCCTATAGTTTTTGATTCATCCAATGCTGAAAAAAGAAGTGATAGACCTATCATTGATGATTCCTTCATGATACAAGGTCAATTGGTAGATAATAATCTTTCTGATTCGCAATGGAAGACGGATATGAGTATGGTTGAAGATCTAACATCTTCTAACAAGCTAGAAAGTGACACAAAAGAAAAGAATCCATCACCAAAGATAGAAGAACCAAATGACCTCTGTATGGTTCTACGGCGCGATTCTGGATTTGATTCAGTTGAGGCCTCGAGGACCATGGACTATGAAATTGACTTTTCTTACTCAGAACCTGATAGAAGAACTTCTGTTGATGATTCACAAGTTAATGTGAATAACACTCTTCCAAGTAGTCCAAAGAAAACCAATGTGGTTAAAAGCAAAGTCTCGCGTTTGTCTGGAAAGGGCACACCGCCTGATATGATTTCAAGGAACAAAAAGCCGTCTCTCCCAAAAAGGCCTATAGTTCAGAAGAGTCAAAGGGAAAAGGTATTGTGAAATTTTTTATTTTTTTCAGTTGCATTGTTATATTTTTATTATAGTTTGAAGTTTGAACACTTCAAGCCTTTCTTGTCTTAACATTCATTAATCTAGCTTCTGATTAGTGATTATTTGTGTGTGCTGTGTAACAGGAAGATGAAATGAGGAGGCAGTTGGAAGAAAAGGCGATTGAACGCCAGAAGAGAATTGCCGAAAGAACTGCATCTTCTGGTGTTGCAGCAAAGGTTTCTCCAAAGACTGACAAGAATAAGACTCAAACTGTTAAACAGACAAACAGAATCAGTTCTGTTAAGGTCAGAGGAAATTAGAAAAACTTGTCGGCATTAGTTTCATTCAGTTCAACGTGGATGCAATGCAGACCGTATAAAATGGAGGCTACGATGAGTCTACAAGGTATAGTGTATTTAAATGATTGATGATGTGATTAAATTAAATTAAATTGAAATGAATAATAGTTTTGTTTTGTATAAATAAATTCTTCAGGTCATTGGAAGTTTTCTCAGACCTATATAGTTACTCAAAATAGAGATTTCTTTTGAATTTTGATTCATTGTTGCATATCACATTATTCTTTATTCTCTAATGTATTATGATGTATGAAACCTTAGTAACTTTGTTTTTGTTTGTAAACAACTATGAATGTCTTTTTGTTCTGATTCCATTTTCCGTTATACTAAAAATAGAAAAAAGAAAGATAGAATAAAGAAAAATTGAGAAGGCGCGGCCACGGTGGTTAGTTATTTAACGAAAATAGATTCTCTACCCTTTGTGGCAACCTTGAGACATGATTTTGAATCATGTTTCCGTTTTTTAAATATTTACATAGACAAAAAACTATTTTGCTACCGAAGTCAGCGAGCGCCACGTGTACCCTCCATGTCAGCACCAACGGACACGTCAGCAACACATATGTTGTACATGCCACACCTTCATTGTCACATCATCATTTCCATTAAATATTTGATGTCAAGTTATGGAATTGACCAAAATTGCATAATTTTATAAATGAGCACAAAAGTTATGAAAATAGTAATAATAGAAAAAGTGTATTCAAGTTTTTTCTGTATAATAATAGAAAAACAAAGAGAGTTATTACTGACTATTGATAATAAGTTGGAACGGTTTAACGAGAAATATGTGAAGGAAAAAATGATTATGAATCAATTGTTCACCAAATTCCGCAACCATATGCATTTGACACATAATAATCAAAATGTTAAGTACTAGTTTGTTGTTGGATGTTAGAACTGAATAATAGAGAAAAGTTGATTATATATAGAAAATCAATTGACATAACAACAATTTCATAACCAAAAAATAGACATAATTACAAATAATTTATTATCTATGAGGTATGTAACAAATATAAATTTTTAGAAAACAAACATACCTTATACTGTTAATATGTTTTAGTGCCTAACACACAATTAGTTTATTTTCTAACTTAATTTTTTTTACATGGAGAATAAGTAGATCACAAAAATAGTCATTTATAAAAAGATACATAAGTTCTCCTTTCTAACAATTGTTTTTGGTCACTATAGGAAATAGTTTCTCCATTCCCTTGTTGATATATATTATAATATAGGATTGTGGTGTTCTTGAATTTGTACAACTACAAATAATTATTGAATTACTATTTCATACAAAGCATAACATCAAACTTATGTCAAATAGAACTCCAAAAAATGATTGAAAAGGTATCTTCACAATCCTTAATTTATCTTTCTAACTTTCATTAAGAAGCTATTTTTTTAGCTTAGAATTAACATTCCTCTTTTTTTAATGAAAGTGTAACACCTTAATTTCAAGCATGTCTAGTATTTCTATTGTCAACCCAATTTAAATATTTCATAGACATTTTTAAATATATATATATATATATATATATATTTTTTTTTTTTATGGTTTTTGAGTTTTGACTATAAGCTAAACATATTAATTCAATTAACTTATACGCGTTTTGTGATGTTCATGGTTAGCACATCATGTAATCATGTTTGTTAATTTTTTAATTCCAGAGTTTCCAGGCAATATAAACAATTAAGGTTTGTTTTAAGGCATGTCTAGTGTGGGATTATGTGGTTTGAAATCATCGCTCTTTCGAAGAAAATCAATTGTTATTGAGGTAACTAATTGTTCTTTTGTCATTATAATTTTAATTCAATTTCATTTACGAAATTTTCTTTTGAAACATTTTGTTCAAACTGCAAATATTTGGACATGTTAATTTCCCAGATAAAAAAATCATGATATTACATTTTATACGTAGGGTTGGAGTTCGAACCTTGATTTCCCACTTATTCACCTTAAGAAGTGAATTTCTAGGCATTATACAATTAAAAAAAATATTTGTTGGAATTAGTTGGAAAGGATTAACTAACGTAGTTGTAAGTTGGTTAGTATTTTTCTTTTTAAATGCAAAAATAAAATAAAATTGGTTAGTATTAATGGCAAGTTAGTTAAAATTTGTTAGTTTTTGCTAGGAAATTGCCATAATTAGGGTCTTATGTACCAATACCTCTTCTTTAGTGAACCAAATTTTCTACATATCTTGATTTTGGTTAATAGGCCGAATAGGGAGCGATGTTAATTTATCTTTCTCTGATTGGTGTAACAATCTTTTAGTTTGTTTTCAATGTATCTAAAGTGTCTTTCTTTGAATTATAAAGGTTGAGTACTCCTTGTACTTTTTATAATTTAAATATTTGCTTATAAATTTTTTTTTGTAAGATGTGGAAATTTCATATTTTACCTCAGAATTTTGAATGTGAGAATGATGAAAATATTAATTACAAACTCTTTTAATATATATGTAGTCAATGAGAAATACTACAAACTCTCCAAATAAAAAAATGAGAAGATCTACCAGCTCACCAAAGAAGCCTTCAAAGGCTAATCATAATGATGGGAAGGAAGAATCAATGGAGTGGTCATTTATAGGTATGGATCAATTGATTTTAATGATGAAGGTTCATCAGAAAATCTTTGTCTTTAGAGACATCATGGACCTTGCTCCTTTGCAAACTTCTGCTTCCTTACGTGAGGTACTTTTCACTTTTCTTCATGTTCAAGTAACACAAAATGTTCTTGTTTCCAATATAACATTGTCTTTCATATATCTCATATTGTAGATGGTTATCACAACTTTGAAAGATCTACAAAGGCTTTACCCAAGGAACATATCAATCAAGAGAGTGGCAAATGTTAAGGACAAGTCTATAAATCAGGTTTCAATCTTTTGTCACACCTAATTAAACCGGAAATGTTATAAATGACGTATTTTTATACCGTGTCGGAATATAATGTTAAATGTTTTATGTTCAAATAACATCATTCATTCTATTTAAACTGTCCTAATTATTATTATCGTTGAAATCTCAATCTCCCAAAATACTAAATGTAGACATTATTTCTCTAGGGTCTTGCCTATTTCTGTGAGGCTTTAAAGTCTCTTGGAGAGTCATGGTTGATGAAAAATGATTTTAAGGACAATAACAATTGTAAGTTATCAATACCATCATGCAAGGATAGCACCAACATGCAACAATTAGGTATGTTATAAATATTAATCTTAATCTTATTATTTCCTCGTGTCAAAGAATTAATCAGATGAGTTAATAGAATAATCATTGATCAGACTTTACTTATCTTTCGAATTTTGAATTATGAGGGCCCCTCCCCTGAGAATCAGAGGGTTACGACAAAAAATGATAAATTTGATGGAAATTACTATTTTAATTGTTTTTTCAGGTGAAACTATGTTAGCAACACTTGATTGTTTAATTAAAATTGCAAGTGAGAAATTTGATATGATGGAACAAGATTCTCCAAGGAAAGTTTTCAACTCATCACCCATTTCAGATTTCACATGTTCTCCTCTCACACCAAAATCTGTTCTACCAGAATCAATGAAATATAATTCAAGTCCAACATCTTGCAACTCAACACTTTGGTCTCTAAGAATGCAAGCTGTTGGAAAGCTAAAACCAATTGATTTAAAGCGCTTATCTTACCATATGTCACCACAACTTATTGAAACACAAAATACTAATATAGAGAAAGAACTAATTATAGACAATGAAAAGGATCACAAAGTTAAAACTCCTGACAAGGACACAGTTCAGAAATTGGACAAAACAATGCTGCTGCCTACGCTTCCGCCCCTGCCTCCTCCGCCACTTCCACCATCAACTACACCTCAACTGCAACAAAGTGAAGTGGTAGTTAATATGCCTCCTCCACCGCCTCCACCGCCAGCGCCACTGTCTCTAGGCTTAGGCTTAGGCTCAGTAGCACTACCTCCACCAATTCCAGCACCTCCGCCATCCTTGTCCATGAATATTGGATCAGCTCCACCTCCACCGCCGATGCCACATGGAAACGGAGTGCTACCGCCAGCACCGCTGTCTCTAGGATTAGGCTCAGTAGCACTACAACCTCCACCGATTCCAGCACCTCGGCCGCCCTTGTCCATGAGTGTTGGATCACCTCCTCCTCCACCGCCAATGCCACATGGAATTGGAAACGGAGCGCCACCGCCGGCACCGTTGTCTCTAGGCTTAGGCTCAGTAGCACTACCACCTCCACCAATTCCAGCACCTCCGCCGCCTTTTTCCATGAAACCTGGATCAGTTCCGGCTCCTCCACCGCCTTTGTCCATGAAACCTGGATCAGCTCCGGCTCCTCCACCACCGATCCCACGTGGAAATGGAGGCGCTGCGCCACCACCGCCTCCACTTGGAACAAGCAGATCCTTAAGGCCTAAAGCAACTACAAAACTAAAAAGATCAACACAGTTAGGTAACCTGTATAGAACTCTCAAGGGAAAAGTAGAAGGGTCTAGCCTCAAAGGAAAATCATCTGGTGGGAGAAACACATCAATTGGAGCAAAAAGCAATGGAGGAAAACAAGGAATGGCTGATGCTTTAGCAGAGATGACAAAAAGGTATGCTTATCATGGTTTTAAATTGTGGTTACAGTTACGCTTCAAACTTTTATACTACGGCAAAATGTATCTCACGCTGTTGCGAAAACGTCTAAAATGTTAACTTTTACCCTTGACATTTTGACTAGGTCATCTTACTTTCAACAAATAGAAGAAGATGTTCAAAAGTACACAAAGCACATCTTAGAACTGAGACCTTCTATTACTAATTTCAAGACAAAGGAAATGACAGAATTGATCAAGTTTCACAAAGATGTTGAATCTGTTCTTGAGAAACTAACTGATGAATCACAGGTAAGTTTAATTTTAATGCATTTATCATACTAGTATTCGTCGAAAAAAATTACGTTAATTATAATTTATAATTAGTTGTATTCGGTTATCAAGTTAGCAAAGTCGTTTAAGTAAATCACAGTATCACATTAGACCTACATCAATGTTCTGTATCAATTGTTAATATCATGACATAGACATATGATATATTAAATATACAATTTTGTTCATGTATAGGTGTTATCAAGGTTTGAAGGTTTCCCCTCGAAGAAGTTAGAAGCTATAAGAATGGCAGCAGCACTCTACAATAAATTGGACTCAATACTTAATGAGCTTCAAAATTTGAATTTAGTTACACCAGTGACTCAGTTTCTTGACAAAATTGAACGTTATTTCAATAAGGTAATCCAAAAATCATTTAATATATATTTTTTAAATGACCTTCGCGAAAACTTGAACCTTGGACCTTTAACTTCTTAACTCCTTTAACCCTTACTAACTCAACAAGATTGAAAAAAACAGATCAAAACAGATTTAGATGCTTTGGAGCGAACAAAAGACGAAGAATCGAAGAAGTTTAAGGGCCATAACATTGAATTTGACTTCTACATCCTTGTAAAAATTAAAGAAGCAATGGTTGATGTTTCTTCAAATTGCATGGAGTTAGCACTAAAGGTTAGAAAAATGTCACATAGACAAAATAAATAAATAAATAAATAAAACAGAATGTGGTAACTTAGATTGAGTTTGTATTTGAATTTAATGCAGGAAAGGCGCATGAAAAATGGTGAATCAAATTCAAATGGTAAATTGCTTTGGAGAGCTTTTCAATTTGCATTTAGAGTTTATACATTTGCTGGTGGACATGATGATCGTGCTGATAAGCTAACAAGAGAATTGGCTCAAGAAATTGAGAGTAACCCCAATCAAGTACCATAGCTATATATATGCATGATCTTCTATAAAGATTCTTGCTAATATCAGTAAATGTATAATAGGATGAATTCTTCGATACACATTTTATTTTGATACATAGTAGTTCTGTTGAGGTGGATATCAAAATTATCTACTTCAACAGTGTATCAATATATATATATCCAAATAAAATGTGTATTAGAGTATTCACCATATAATATATATGTATATATGTGCATGTGTGGATTAAAATATTGACATGTGCTGAGATTCCTAAGTTGGAATTTTGTTTTGTTTTATTTTAAAGAAGTCAATTCATTTTTGTACTTGTTTTTAAACCTATATATATATATCTTTATTATATACATAGCGAGATTTCCACGGAGCTCTCTCGTGCATTCTCAAGAAAAATAGCTTAGGTGGCATTCAATTAGAGTTTTTGTAAAAAAATTCTTAGGTGGCATAAAAATAGAGTTTCTCTATTATTTTTTGTATCTTTTTTAATTTTTTTTTAAAAAACTCATTATTAAAAAAAATAATTGGATATATACTATTAAATTAATCGGATATTTAATCGAATATATAAGATTATACGAAGTTGCACAACTAAATTTCCCTAGATTCAAAATTTTTTAACTGATTTTCTATATTTATGTGTTTGACATAATCCTAAACTCGATTTTTTTATTATAAATCATATCTTTATCTTTATCTTTATTATATACATAGTGAGATTCCCACGGAGCTCTCTCGTGCATTCTCAAGAAAAATAGCTTAGGTGACATTCAATTAGAGTTTTTGTAAAAAAATTCTTAGGTGGCATAAAAATAGAGTTTCTCTATTATTTTTTGTATCTTTTTTAATTTTTTTTTTAAAAAACTCATTATTAAAAATAATAATTGGATATATACTATTAAATTAATCGGATGTTTCTCTATTATTTTTTGTATCTTTTTTAATTTTTTTTTAAAAAAAACTCATTATTAAAAAAAATAATTGGATATATACTATTAAATTAATCGGATATTTAATCGGATATATATAAGATTATACAAAGTTACACAACTAAATTTCCCTAGATTCAAAAATTTTTTAACTGATTTTCTATATTTATGTGTTTGACATAATCTTAAACTCGATTTTTTTTATTATAAATCATGTGTTTAATTCATTCATCAAACAATTTGTATAACAATAGTTACTCAAGTTGTATGATCAATACTACTCAAGTTGTATGATCAATATATATTAATTCATTCACTAACTGTTTAATTTTTGCAAAAAAAATAATCTGTAAATGCATAATAACTATTTAATTGATATTATTTTGCAGGGTGACGAAATCCAATCAATTATATTTAAGGATAAATTTGAAGAGAGAAAGATTTATGAGTTGAAAGTCACTCTAAATAGGGTGAATATCGTGCAACTAACCATCTTATAAGGTCAAAACAATTATTGATGATCATATATAATCTGATTGAACATTGGAAAAAATTACGAAAATTTAAGGTACATGACCTTAAAGTACTAATTTTTTATAAGTGCAATTCATACTTTATATTTTATAATTTTTTATCAGTGCAATGCATATTTTATATGTTCTAATTTTTTATCAGTGCAATTCACATGATTTTATCACAAAGTTTGATGAAAGGAGCAGGAGAGGTCAGAGAAACAACAGAGGAGAAGGTCAAAGATAGCACCGCTTTAGATGTTGTAGACTTATGATCAGATAAAGTTGTTGGTGCGTCATTTAGGAGAGCTTGCCCCGATGGAGCTGTTTTACCTACAACCAAATATATCAAGACTAAACTATTCATATTATATGATTGTGATACAGTAAATTTTTCATTGTTTAACTTTTAATGTTTTATTATATGTATTTTTTTAATTGACAATTTTTTTTTTCAGTTTTGTCCTTTAGTGATAGACTGGATAATTGACAAAATTAATAATATTTTTTTGGGAATGTTGTGATACACAAAGGTGCTTATTTCTTTGTATTTTTATTTTTGTTATTTGAAATTTACATGTGAATTACTACGAAACAGGTTAAAACAAGAAGGTGAGAGAACAAGGGAAAAATATATGTCTACACTGTACAAATACGCAGTTTTTTGTCAAAAAAAATAAGTTTATAAAAAATATTTTTCATATCAAAATGTTCAGCATTACCAATTACCAAGGGACTAATTTTGACACTTAATTTCTAACAAAAAAAATGGTGGAGTGTTGTGATATGAAATGTTTATTTCTTTGTATTTCTTTTTTTTGTTATTTGAAATTTACATGTGAATTATTACGGAACAGGTTGAAACAAGAAGATGAGAGAACGATGGGAAAAATATTTTAAATTACATTATTTTAATCAACAATAGTTTGATGTGTTAATCAAAAAATTTTTTTTGATGTGATTCAGTTGAATAAATCTACAATAGACGTCTATAAATAAATCTATTATAAAGGTAATGCAACTTCTAAAATCTTAACTAAGCACTCTCTTAAAAAAGGAATTGTTCTAAATCACAAATTACAAATATTTTTCATATCAAAAAGTTCTACAATATAGCAAGAAATGATTTTTGACACTTAATTCCTAACATGAAAAATAGTGGGAGTGTTGTGATATGCAAAGTTGCCTACTTTTTTATTTTATTTTTTTGAAATTTACATGTGGATTACTACTAAATAGGTTGAAACAAAAAGATGAGAGAATGATGTGAAAAATATTTTAATTTACACTGTATTTTAAAAAACATATATAGTTTGATGGGATTCAGTTGAATAAACCTATGATAAACATTTATCAAAACAAAATTTACAATAAAATTTACATTAAAGGTAGTGCAATTTCTAAAACCTTAACGTAAGCACTCTATTAAAAAAGATATTGTTCTAAATCACAAATATTTTTCATATAAAAAAGAATCTCTCATTGGTGTGGAATAGGAAATAATGTGCACTTCCCATCACACTATAAATAGAAAGAGAATCTCTCAGTGGTGTAGAATGGGACACGGAGTCCACTTTCCATCGCACTTTAAAAAATTGAGAATAAAGAGAGAGATTGAGAGAGAAAATCATTTAGTGGTGTAGAATGAGAAACATTGTGCACTTTTCACCGGATTATTAAAAATAAACTCTAGCTAAATAATATTTGTATTCCGACTGCGAGAGTTATCCTCATTTTGTGTTCAACGCACTTTCGTTAAAATTACTTCAAACTAATGAAATCCATTGGAAACCAAAAATATATTGATATAATCTATGGAATTATTTTTATAATTTCAATTTTAAACTTTTCACAAACCATCATTCAAGCCTTTTTAAGGATATTAATTTATCAATGTGACTACATGGAGAAATAATTGAACATATACTTGAATCCTAAGGAACATGATTCGTTTGTCACGGTAAGCCAAAAACTCTACAGAGAGGGGGAGTATAGAAGATCGTGATGTACAATGTCGGACTGCCTACTATATAAGAGAAGAAGTCCGAACCGTTAGACATGATATATTTTAATTTTATGAAAAGTCATGCTTCCAAAAAATTTCCAAGACATGAAAAACCATAACATATTTTCATTTTAAAATAGAATCAACAGTCAAAATATATTAGAGTTTATAATTATTTTATATATATGGTTCATATATAATCGCAGGGATGAAGACGAGAGAAAGAATCTAACAATAGGGTAGAACGGGAAACAAATGAATCCCCAGGCTTTACGTACCCTGTAACATTTTTAAACATATATAATGCAAAAATTATTTTCAATTTATCGTAGAATTTTAAAACAAAGTTCTCAAATAACATTTTAAAATAAATATTTCTATAATATTAAAAAAGAAAATAATTCCGTGAATTTCACGGGCTAACATACTAGTATATATATATATATATATATATATATATATATATATATATATATATATATATATATATATTGAAAATTGAAGACTAAGCTTAAGCACAACATGCGGAAAAGCTTAGCAAGATCAATGTGTCCAAGTACGACACTTAAAAACTTGAATTTTCACATTTTTAAGATAAATAAGTAAAATTCGAATCTCAACTCCTGTCTTGCAAATTGCGTAGGGCCGGACCTAACTATTTGGAGATCCGATTTATATATTAAAAGTAGATTCTTGATAAAAAAAATTATCCTCTATTTAAATCATTATTTTTTATTTTATTGGAATTTTTTTTCACCAAACATATGACATTTTATGAACATTGGTAATATTTAACCATTATTATCGGACCTCAAAATTAATCCGTTGAGTACATCAAATATTTTATAAAAACTAACAAAATATAACTATTATTATAGGACCTCAAAATTTTGAATTGAGACCTCCAAAATATATAAAGTTTTGGTAAAAAAATTACTCTAAGAAATAAAATAAAACTTTCTTCATTTTCATTGATTCTGTAGAGTTTGTAAACACTGTACATATATGCGCTGGATAGCGGCGGTTTTTTAGGGGGTTAGTGTTAGGGGTGATCGTATCCGAACCAATCTAAAAGTAAAACTGCAAATCGAACCAATCCAAATCGAAAATTGCAAAAACAGCATTTGGTTTGGATGTAATTGAATGACTTTTTTATTGATCTGCAAACCGCAAAATCGCCAACCGCTAAAACCGCAAAAGCCACGGTTAACCGCTAGAACCGCATTAAGTTTATATTATATTCCAATACTTCTAAAACTCCTTTAAGTTTCTATTATAATCCAATATACATAGTCTAATTATCAAGTCAGTCCACCAAATTAATGAAACTTCAAGTCGTTCTTATTTTTTGTATTGTAATATTACTTTAGTATTGTAATATTATTTTATATCAACAACTTTTATCGATAATGTGATGTTATTTTGGAAATTCAAGCTCTTTTTTTGAATATTTAAAATTGTAAGGTATTATAATGTTATTTTGAATAAACAACTTTTATTGGTACTGTAGTGTTATTTTGTAACAAGTTCATGTGTGTGTCAAATGATCATGATAGAAATTTTTTATGCCGTAAACCGCCGCCACCGAATCGATCCTAACCGCATTGGTTTGGTTTGGATGACTTTTTAAAATCCAACCGAACCAAACCAAACCGCATTCTTTTTTATCTCGCGATTAGGGTGACTTTTTCACTCATAACCGAATCAAACCGCACCGCAAACACCCTTAGTTAGTGTGACCCCCTATATGTTGTGTTATATATAAAGGTATTGTTGAGTAAACACTGTGTTAATTTAGCGGGGGTTGAAACCCCTAGAATCTACTTAATTAGTTTTCCATATTTTCATCTCGCGCGAATTTTTTCGTCAAAAAATTTCAAATCGTTTCTTATCTCTTCTCATACAGAAAATTCATTCTCTTCGATTATCATCACAAATTCAGAAACGCTCAATCCCTAAATCGCTGAATCAAGCTCAATCTCTCTCAAATTTCAATCTCACTATCAAACTCTCAAAATTCAGAAATTCGTTGTATGAATCTTGCTTAATGGCTCTCAAAATTTCAATCTCAGTGACTATTCACAATTGATTTTAGTGATTCTCTCTGATTGTTTCGTCGTGTGATGAAATTTAATCAATCTTCTCAGATCGGTGAGTTCGTAAACCCTAACATGCATTGTTCATATTTTTCTAATTCCATTTGATTTTCATTCCATTTCAATTCATTGTTTGCGATAATTGATTATCTACAGTTGCGCATAGTTCCAAATCTCCACCGAAGCTTGTTCCCGTTGATCCAATTGATCTCGATTATGAACAAGGTATGTATCATTCATGCAAAAACTGTTAGTAACTTTTCAATTTCATGAATTTTGTTTCCTTTTTCTCAATTTCTGTGCAAATTAGAGGTTGACGATGACGGCGATGATACTTGTATTGACAATCAAGTGAAAATTACTAATGCATGTTCAATGAACTCACCATGCCTTTTTTTTTATTATAGACTGATCCGGTGTTAAATTTTAATTATCCTATTGTAGTTGATGATAGATGATTGTGTCTGTGAGTGACCTTTAGTTATAATGTTAGGATTAATGTGGTATTCCTTGGTTTTATTATATCATAGTTAGAAAGAGCGATAATGTTACAAGAAATAACAATGATAATGAATTTTATGTGTGTGATGTTAGATTGTAATTTTATGGGAATTCTAGCATTGGTGCTGTTGTAAATTGCCAAATTTCCGATTTGAATCGTTCACTGAGTCAGACTACCTAGTTTGACACTTCCACAAATCTTCCAAGATGTTGGACGGATTGCTCGGTCAAGGATTTGCCACTAAATGGTGTTGCATTTAGATTTCTTATTTTTATGCTCTTTTGATTCTTTGATTTAGTTTCCGATGAAGAAACATAGCAGGGGTTTGTGAATGTAGTTATGATGTTGTTTTATCTGTTTTTCCACGAAATCGTTGATCAAATTGAGGAAGAATCAGATCGATGCAGTAAGGAGAAAAGGGAAAGCTTTTTAGTTTATTTATTGCTATTAATTTGCTATGCTATGGGTTCATTAAAATGTGTAGTATAATTTATTTCACAAGGGTGCATATTAATTAGTTTATGATGCTCAATGCTTTTGAGTGGCATAAGTTATGGTAATTTCATTACTGATTTTTAGGTCCTTATGTTAAACAAATATAGTGTAATACAAAACTATGTGTTTTTCCTTTCATGAACATTTTATGATCTCTTACAGTTGTTGTCAGACAGTGCAAGAAGACAAAGCTCTTGTATATGAGGACTGTAAAGAGAATATTCTGCCCATGTTGGATTCAGAACCGTCAAAGCTTAACCCGACATTCTTTGGTGTTGAACAATACTTTGCAGCCAAAAGTCTTATATCTTTGCGATCTTTCGAGATAGATGATTATCATGGTTTTGGCATGGTTCCCCTGGCAAATCTGTAAGTGAAGCCTGTGGTGATTACCATTGTTCTCTTTTCTAGTTTAAAATTACCCGTTCATTTCCTAGTTATTACATTTTCAATTTTGCCTTACTGTTATTAAAAACTAAACCATAGATTATAAGGTGCTAATTGCAATCAATATGACTCCAATACCTTTAAAATGCATAATGCACAAAGATTGTTCAACCTGGTATTTCAATTTGATCAAAGGATACCATTTAGATTTCAAAATCTCTTTCTTGGGAGAAGCAGGCACACCAGGAGAAATGATAATATTAGTATATGTTGTATTGTCAATGTCATAGTTATATTAGTCCATATATGTCTTAATTTATGTGCCAACTGTTGTCCTTATTCTGTCCTACCAATTTATCTGAAGTTTCTAATAGCGATCTGCAGTGCATATCCAGATTCAATCATAAAACAGGTGCAGAAGATGTGCATTTCACTGTTTTGTCTTCTAATGATGAATCTGACGATGATGATGATGGTTTTGATGAGGGCATTGTTGATGAAGAAGCATTGGCTCAAAATGGCGTTCTGGATAAGACTGAGAATAGTGTTGTTAGCAACAAGAATGGAGTATTCTTCAGTTACTGAGATGATACTTCAATGCTGGAGATGGTTATAATAAAGGATGTCAGCGGTGAAGTTGAGGTAAGGAAGTTCCTTTTAACTACGTGGTCTTTTTTTAACTTCCGCTGAAAAGGTCTTGTGCACTTCCTAAGATTAGTTAGTGTTGTCAAATAACGACGACATAGCGTAGCAGACTTATCAGTAGTAATTGCTGGAAACCGTCATGAATCAAGTGAAAACCCAGTTTTTTGAATGGTGATAATACCTTTTTAAACAAGGCATCTAATATGAGCAAGAAAGTTTGTAATGCTTTGTTGTCACTCGCTGATATAAGGTACAGGGCCCGTTTGGCCTGGCTTTTTTAGGTCTTAGAAGCTACTTGAAAGTTAAAAGTGAAAATAAGAGCTTTCGAAAAAAAATCTAAAGTTGTTTGGTAATTGTTGTTTTTTTTAGCTCCAAATTAGATTAAATTAAATTTACTAAGGATAATAACAAACTTAAAAAATGATAATAACATCTAATAATATTGAAATTAAAACAAACTTAAAAAAGATAATAATAATGGGTAATAATGAAATAAAAATAAATTTAAAAAAAGATAATAAAAACCACTTTTTCCCTAAAAGTATGTTTCAATCTCTTCTCTTAGAAGCACTTTTTATTCAATTTTGTACATTGAAAAAAAGCCGCTTTTTATGACTAAGAGCTTTATTAAAAATATGTTTGGCCCAACTTCTCATTTAAAGAGAATAAAAAGCTAAAAAAAGCTGGGTCAAACGGGCCCACAGTCTCTATGGTTTGAAATCAATAGAAAGTCGACGGTGACAATTACCCTGAGGTGCAAATCTCATTCTGTATATTGCTTTTGCTATTTTTTTTGGTAATGTTATTTAACTAGTTATTGGAAATTCCAAAGGTGGTGTTATGTTTAGAGCAATTTAGGGAGCAGGTATGAAGTTTGTACCAATTTTATTCTGATTTTCTTGCTGATGGTATTAGCTGACCCATTATTATGACTTGGGTATATTCTTCTCCATATCTGCATCTGTGATAATGTTGCTTGCAACTTAATCTGTACATATGAATTATAGTATATATTTGGGTTTGATATTGAAAACAGATACTTTTGGTTTGATAAGTATCTCATACTCGCTAACTTATATTTTTTTGTGTTAATTTAAATGCAGGTTGCCAGCTTGAGGCAGCGCTTTCATCAGTCTATTGCTCCTGGTGGACTTGCAGGGGATCGGCGTGGAGTAGTTACTGCTTCTGGTTGTTCTTTTAGTGCTCAGGAATTATGGAAAGTGATTAAGGAAAACAAAGATTTTGACCTTCCTGCCCATAAGGTTAATATACATGCTGCAATGTTTCTGCATTTGCTCACATGTATATTGATTTTGATAACAATTGAAGGGTAAATTCTCTTGTAGGTTATGGTTGCCACTGTACGGTGTGAAGAAATTACCAATGAGAAATATGCCCCTTTTGTTGCAAATGAGGTATGCACATTTCTTTTGTAGATTTCTCCAACTGTTTTACTTTCTCAATTACTAATGTTGTGGAAATCACTTTCATTTTTCATTCACGAATGGAGTCAATTGGAAGAGACTGTGCAATCCAAACCTATTTCTGGATTTGGGAAAAAGATCAATTCCCTCCTTCATGCTTGTTTGTCAGAGTGAGTATAGTCCAATTTATGTGACATCTATATTGTTACTGGCTCAATTTGATAGTTTCATACTAATAATTTTTCTTGTTTTCTTAAACTTCTATTTTTTGTTGTTTTTTGCCTTTTTGTTTATTCTTTTCTGATTTAGTTTCTTCTGGATTAAGGGAAAACGCGCGGATCAGTTACACAGGTAATGCATTACATAGGGAAAATGCGCGGATCGGTTACCTTCTGCTAGTTGTTGTTATTGATAAGTTGGAAGGTTATGGAATACTAATACACATTTAATTTACTTTAATGGAAAGCATAAATGAATTACAAATTGCTTCAATAGAAACAATATCTGCACTGATCTATTCAAATCTATGGTTGTCACAGGAGGCTTTCGACAAAAAACTCAACTCGATAGATTAAAGCAGGGTGTTGATGTCTTAATAGCTACGGCTGGCCGGTTTCTCTTCCTCATAAAGGAAGGCTTCTTCACTTAACAAATCTGACATGGTAAACCTTTTTCACATTCATTTTCTTTTGTCTCAGTTATGCTTATGCAATTCATTTCCATTAGTATGGTATCTTATGATTTGTTGACAAAACATATAACACTTAAACCCTGTGTTAATTTGCTTCTTCCAATAGCATTAGCCAATATGCCTAATCTTAATTTGCTTCTTCGAATAGCATTAGTTTTTATTGTCATTTACCCTGTGTTATCGATTTGGTGATCACCATTCAGGATTATGCCAAAGTCCAAAATTGCTTTCTTTTGCTGATTGATCTGCTGTTACTATGTCATAAATTTTCTGTATGAGAATTGATTTCGAAACTGCACTGCAACGTATTAGGAGAAAATGTTCGGCGCTGTGGATATCTTCCCAATTGGGATATCAAAATTTTAATTTCTGTTTTGAAACAATAATAACATTTTCCTAATAAATGAATAGAAATGTACTACTAGACTTCCATGCCCTTTCCTGAATTCCTTCCCCGCTGTGTATATATCCATTGGGATATACATCCGCACCAATGATTGAATTTATCTTAACAACAATAATTATTATGTTGTAGTGCTGTGTTGGATGAGGTAGACATACTCTTTGGGGATGAAGACATCGAAACGGCGCTGCAATACTTGATTAGTTCTTCGCCGGTTGACACATCGAATAAGCTCTCGCCTTGAAGAGATCAGGTTTCGGCTGCTGATTCTCTTTCCTTCTATTTTATTCTGCTAGGACAGAAGATAACATGACTGAATATTAGAAAACATGTTCTGTGAATTTTCTGTCTGAGTTTGTTGTTGTAATATGAGAAAATATTTGGCTTAACTCCTTTTGTCTCCTGCATGAGTTTTAAATTGAACTGTTTTTTTTATAAGCAAAATATATTATAAGGGAGTACAAGGGGTACTCAATCCCTTACAATGCAAAGCAAATTATAGTATGCTTTGAAGGTAAACAAGAGGATCATAACACCAATTAGCGAAAGTATAAGGAGAATGTCGACCAAAACGGCCACAAAACCAACTCCAAGAAATAACTTGAATAGTCCCCAATAAAGATGATGCGTTAGGAGTCACGCTTTAAAAATAACATCGTTTCTATGCTTCCAGATGCACCAAGTGGTGGCTAACCAAATCACCTGTTTCACTCGTTTTCCGTTAGTGGATTTCACCATATTCCCAAACCGCAAAAAGTGATCCCATCCTCCTATATCATGTGGAGCATTTTGACCAATCCATTGAAAGACTTTCTCCCAAATGTACATGCTAAAAGAACAATGGAAGAAAAGGTGTTTGCAATCTTCATTAGTCGTAAAACATAAAATGCAAGGAAGATCAATCGGATCAAGTAAAATACCACGGTAGTTCAGTGCCGCTCTAGTAGGAAGCCTTTGTCGTAATAATCGCCATCCAAAAACAAGCACTTTAGAAGGAATATCATTCATCCAAAGTTGTTGGACTGCTTTCAAGACGTTTGGATCCAAAGGTTCTAAAGATTGAGTTTTAAGAAGAGAAGTATAACAAGATTTTACAGTAAACTTTCCATCTGAGTCTTGCAGCCACCTCCACCTATCCTATACGTCTGGTTGAAGATAAAAACCAGTTAGCATATTCTGTAATTCCAACAATTGTTGATGTTCAATATCATTCAAATCCTCAAGCCAATTCCAATTCCAACACATAGTCCCGTCGCCCCTACTCAACCTGTCCGATATCATGGCGTCCACATGAGTTTCTTTAAGCAGCAGTTCGGGGTACAGCTCACCAAAGGAATGATTTCCAAACCAAATAAAACTCCAAAAACCAATGTTACACCCATTTCCGACACGACTTCTCACATTAGATCGGAACCACTCTACACCATCAACTCTACCAATGCCTAACAAGTCCCTCCCCCATAAGGAATCATTCTTATTAACCACTACAGATGTGCAAGTTAGAATTAAAGTATGCAGATGACCATACCTGAAACAAAGTAGTTCAGCCCACGCCGCTTCTTTCTCCGATAAACAGCGCCAAAGCCATTTACTTAAAAGAGCCCGGTTAAAAAATTCAAGGTTTTTAACTCCCAAACCACCTTGATCTTTAGGTAAGCAAATTTGGTCCCAACTAACCCAAGACACCTTCTTAGTTTCGGCACTTCCTCTCCATAGAAACTTTCGTTGCAAACTCACTAAAGTTCTCAGAATACACACAGGCGCTTTGAAGAAAGAGAAAAAGTATAACGGGATACTCGACAAAACTGAATTAATAAGAGTGATGCGACCACCTATAGATAATTGACGGCTTTTCCACATATTTAAGCGCTTCGACATAGATTCCACCACCGGCTTCCACGTCTCTCTTCGTCTCGGATTGGATCCAATTGGTACTCCTAGAAATTTAAACGGGATGGCGTCTGACTGACATGATAAGAAAGCCGCCCCCGCTTCCAAGAGTCTTGATTCAACATTGATGCCGTACAGCTTACTTTTTATAAATTTATTTTCAGCCCGGAAACTAGCTCGAAACTTCTCAACAGCACTTTTAAGGTCCATAAATTTTCATTAATCCCTTCGCCGATCAAAATAGTGTCTTCTGCAAATTGAAGAATCTGAAGCTGAATATTTTCATTTACTTGGAAGCCTTTGAACTTGTCTAACTCTACCGCACTTCGCATCAAACCTGTCAACCCTTCAGCAACTATTAAGAACAAGAAGGGAGAAAGAGGATCACCTTGTCTTAATCCTTTACCAACTAAGAAGTCATCGGTGGGGCTGCCATTAACTAATATGGACATTGAACTTGCAAAAATACATGCGCTCATCCATTTCAACCATCCTTCCTTGAAACCCATTTTAAACATCATGCGTTCCAAGAAGCTCCAACTAACCGTGTCACAAGCCCTCTCGAAATCAACCTTGAAGAGTAAACAGTTGTCTTTCCTTCTCTTTGCTAGATCGATAACCTCATTAAGAACCTTTGGACACTCGGTTCTGTACAGAGACTTGATCTTTCAACGTCAAAAGCTTCGGTTCTATTATCTGTATGTTTTAAAGTTAAAGGTCTTACCTACTATGCTACTATATCAAACATTAATTTGATATGTATAATTTCATTTTAACTTTGAATTAGTGCTTTTTATAAGGTCGATTATAATTTGATACTTAATTTGGCAAGTGTTTAATTTTTATGTAATTGAGATTATATTTCTAATCAAAGTGTTTTGATTTTGTAAATTTTTTTTTACACAAATTTAACAATTTGCGGGGGTTTGAAACCTCAACAAATTTGGTTTAAAACCCCTGCAAAATAAAGACATTAAACTGTGGCAGTTTAAAACTCCCTCAAAATAATCCCCGCAATTATACCAGGGGTTCACTAAAACTGCCGCAGTTATTCTATGGGAATCTAATAGGCGGGGGTTAAAAAAACTCCCACAAAACATTCTGCGGAGGTTTAAAACCCCCGCTAAATGGAAAAAAAAACCCCACAGATTGGTGTGTTTTTTGTAGTGATCCTAACAGCTTAAGTTTTTGGGATAATTGGTTATTTGAGATGGTATCAGAGCCTCTATGACTAAGTGGTCAAGAGTTTGATTCCTGCTCCCCTCACTTTCTAATTAAAATGTGGAATATAGGTACATGGTAGGTGGACCTATGCATTATCCACGCTTCAAGCCCAAGTGGGCTATTGCGTGAGGAGGCGTGTTAGAAATAATATAAATTCATTGATGTGCCATATCCTAACAGCTTAAACTTTTGGGATAATTGGTTATTTGAGAATATATATATTACTCATGATGGACCTAAATATATAAAGTTCAATTAAGCAACCAAAAAAAAAAAACACAGAAAGAGTAATTACATGTGATGAATGAATATATCTTCAGCATAAATAAGAAAGAAAAATACAAGACACTGTAACTAGTAATACTTCAGTCCCAAATATAAATAAAATTTTGGTAAAAAAATTGGTGGATTTTAGTCTGAATTCATCAAAGTTTTTTTAACCAACTTTTATTTATATTTGGTAAAAAGTACGTCTTTATTCTCTATTATATAAAAATAAAGTTTAAATATGTTTTTGATCCCTGCAAATATGCCTTGTTTTGAAAAGAGCTCCTGTAAAATAAAAAATTTGATTTTAGTCCCTGTAATATCTCAAAACTTTTAAAATAGCTCCTGACTGAATTTCTTGATGATATTGCAGGGACTAAAATCTATTTTTTATTTTTTTACAAGCACTAAAATCAATTTTTTATTTTTTTACAGGGCCTCTTTTCAAAACAGGACATAATTGCAGGGACCAAAAACATATTTAAAAAATGGCCACGTCTAATCCAATCAGGGGCTATTTTAAAAGTTTTAAAATATTGTAGGGACTAAAATATAATTTTTTATTTTACAGTGGCTCTTTTCAAACAAGACATAATTGCAAGGACCAAAATCATATTTAAGCCTAAATCTTGTCAAGAATAAGAAGTCAACAAATTCAAACACATTCAATCTTCAAGCACAATCTTGATATTTCCAAGTTTGACAAGTCCTTTCCCATACCTTGGAACCAAAGTAACCACAACACTATCATCATCTTCAACTCCCAAATCTTCTAACAAATCCGTTACTCCAATTCTTAAACAACTCGTATTCTTCTTTTTGTGTTCATGAGAAGAATGAGGCACATTCACAAAACTTCCAGCAAACTCAGTATTAACCGGCCTAATCACCTTATCATCTTCATCATTAATAAACACATCAAAAACTTAATACCAACATTCTTATCAAATTCAATCCCTTCAATCAGTAATACCTCTTCCTCTTCTTCTTTCTCTTTCTTGCTCCTTGATTTCTTTGGCCTCTTCACAACAGCACTCACAACATTATCCAAAACCAGTGGAAATTTAACATAACTCCTTGAATTAATCTCACTTGCATGTGCTTCACCAACACCAAAAAAATCTCCTTGAACAACTTTCACATTTTTCTTTGTTCTTTTTGGTGTAGGTTTAGCATTTAGCCATGGAATATCAACATCTTGGTAAACATAGCCTAATTTTTTTTTGATTCATAAGCATCCATGTAGTTTTCTTTTATCTTACCAATTTATTAATTATAATAAATATAGTATGATCTTCGCTTTTAATTAGCACTATTAATTAAAATTTATTATTGTTTTTTTTTTATAAATAAAATAAGTAAAATTATAGTTAATTTAATACATCTTAATATACGCCCTTAAAACACATGTTAGCTAGTAAATGCTAACATGTGTCCTTAAGAAAAAAAAAAAAATAATGTTTCACATGCTAATAATTATAGTTAATGCAATAATGCATTGTGTCTTTCTCTATCCACCGATATAAATAAATAAAAAAGGAAAATTCTATGAGACATAATAATTTCTAATGTAGCGGTATATTAGGTCATTAAATTTATAAGTAAATGAATATTTTTTAACAGAAATCATTTTTCCTCTCATTTAAACAATTATAATAATCAAGTATCATTTGATTTTTTTTTAATTTTTTATTCCTCATAATAGTTAATATTGAATTTTTTTATGAAAAAATGTTAAAACAACTGTGTAAGAATTATAAACAACGAAATTGTTTTTTTTCTTGTGATATTATTATCTCTTAAATATAATAATTGGCTAATAGTTTTCTAATTCATATAAATAATCATTCATTTATGAATTTAATGATCTAACATATCGATACATTTAAATTATTCGAATGTATTGTAGAAGCTTTCAATAAAAAATCACTACTTTCCAAAGTGGTTTTACTTTTCTTTTTTTATGTATATAAATATTTTACTAAAACCCAAAGCGGCTTTTCAAAGCGGCTTTCTTTGTCAATATTAAAATTTAAATGTGGAGCTAAGTTTATAGGACAAAATATATTATATATGGCTAATGCTACGGTGGACCATCTTCACAAGTGGTCCACCGTGGACAAGTGATATATCGAATACGAATTTTATAAAAAAAATTTGGTAGATTGAAAGTTTATATCATATAGAACATTCATAAAAAAATTTAGAAAAATTGAAAATCATTTGATATTTTATTGTGATTTATCAAGATTTACAGTATTTAATAAACCGTTAATCTTGATGGGTCTCAATAACATATCAAATGATTTTCAATTTTTCTAAAATTTTCTATAGATAATCTATATGATATAAACTTTAAATCCAACGGTGAATTTTGTAAAATTCGTATTCGTTATATGATTTTTTATGAATGGTCCACCATGGACCACTTGAAGAAGTGGTCCAGAATTTTCCTATTATATATATATATATATATATATATATATATATATATATATATATATATAAATATATTCTCAAAGCTAGTGGAGGACGTTCATTGGATCCAAAATTCAACTTTGGCAAGGCATTATCCCTTCCACTTTGTAATCATCATGATGAGAGGATCCATTCACATTACTGTATCTCTTGGTGACAATAATTTCAACTCTTGTTTTCTTCTTTTTTAGATATATATGAAATATACATTACTTATTTTAACTACTACGAATTACTCCTCCAACAATAATGAAGATATCATTGATCATCATGGATATGTTTTGTTATCCAACTTGTTACTAATAATTTCCATCGCTGGAGAACTTATACAAAACGAGTTGTTAACTAAAAGTAGTTTGGAAATATATATGAGTTGTTAACATTGAATTAAGTTGTCTTTCATCCATCGCTGGTTGGATCAAAGTAGTTTGTGGCTTCTTCAAGCTCAGTATAAGTGAAATGTTGCACACCAAAGTTTTGACTTCCTCCAAAGTAGAGAGGCTACGAGACTGTACATATGACTTTGCATAACTTATATTCTTTCGGCGCTTATAAAAATATAATATAGTTATCCCCGCAAGAGCTAGCAAAAAGTATAGGAAATTTAAATCAGTAACAAGTTTATTATTTACTCAAAAAAATAATTAAAATAATATCAAGGAAAATTTTATTGATTACCAATAACGAGTTTCCTCTTCCAATTCCACGGGCCTGCAACAATTAGTTGTGAAAACAATGATATTAGAAAGTAAGAAAGTAAGAACTAGCACATATAGCATATAGCTTAATGTAATAAAAATTACATGATACTAAAATAACACTATATAATTCACTGACAATCACCAATTTAAAAATTAATCGTACTAGCCTATATAGACAACTCGTACTAGCCTATATAATTGTTATCCAAAACTTATACAAAATATTGATCATCATTGATCATCATGGATATATATGAAATATACATTACTTGTTTTGTTACTCATATGAAAGTTGTTTTTATCAACATTAATTTTATTTTTTATTTTTATTTTTAGTATGCTTAACAAGTGCACCGGATGCACTGTTTAACATGATCCTTAATTAAAATATCTCTCCTCCCTTTCCCTCTCTTTCCCTACCCTCGATTAAAATACCTCCCCTCTCCTCTCCTCTGTTGAATCAAACAGACCCTAATGATTTAATGTATCGGTACATTCAAATGTATCGTAGAAGCTTCCAATAAAAAATCACTACTTTCCAAAGTGGCTTTACTAAGCGGCTTTTCAAAGTGGCATTCTTTGTCAATATTAAAATTTAAACGTGGTGCTAAGTTTATAGGACAAAATATGTATTATATATATAAATAAATATTTTGTCAAAGTTACATATCATTTAAAACTAGTGGAGGACGTTCATTGGATCCAATTCAACTTTGGCAGGGCATTATTCTTTCCTCTTTGTAATCATCGTGTTGGATATTGCCTTCGAAAACTTAGAAACAGGAAAAAACAGGAAACAAGTGCTGGTGGCTGCGCCTGGGTGCAGCACCTCCGCGCTGGGCGCGGGACTGTTGAAAACTGGAGCTTTTGCTCCTGCCATCTGCGCGGTGCGCAGGTCTGCGAGCCTATATAAGGCTGTTTGCGTTTTCTGAGTCGAATAAGATGTTTTTAGGGTTTCTGGAGCCAACACAAAGACTAGAGTTAATAGAAAAAGTTCTTGGGAAGACTCTAGGGTTGAGGAAACATTCTATCACCTTGGGAAACACTTTGGAATTGAATCTCTTGGTCACGGGAAGAGATTTGGGACTAGGGTAGAATTAGGCAAACACTAATTCTTGTAACTCTTGTGGAGAATCTCATTGTAATCAAGGTTTCTATTAATAAGTGGAACGGAGAGGGCTGCCCTCCCCCCAGATTAGATTCATTAACACCGAATTGGGTCAACAAATTCTATTGTGTTCTTTACCGTTTTTGCTGTTTATTCTTGTTCGTGATTATATTGCTATTCTCACTTGTTTGGTTGTTTGGTTTATTTGCTTCACACATCAAAGGTTATTATTGGTGTGAGTTAATCGAATTCGCAACAATTGGCGCCCACCGTGGGGCAAAGGATCAAACGAATTGAGTACCATGGGTTCTAAGTGGGAGATTGAGAAGTTCACCGGGAATAACGACCTTGGGTTCTGGAAGGTGATGAAGAAGGCAATTTTAATCCGACAAAAGTGTGTCGAGGCGTTAAGAGGCGGTGGTAAGAATACTCAACATCAGCCTGGAGAGGTGGTGGTAAGAATACTCAACATCAGCCTGGAGAGGCGGTGGTAAGAGTGGTAAGAATACTCATCATCAGCCTGGAGAGGCGGTGGAATAATACTCGACATCAGCCTGGAGAGGCGGTGCTAATAATACTCAGGTTACTATTGAAACAACAACGGTGTTATGAGAACGTATAGATGCTAGTGGAAGTTGGGAATCGGTGGAGCTTTGAGTCATACACTTTGGATGCTCCTATCACATGTGTTTTGAAGAATGAATACCGTGAAAATCCTAGAGCTAGTTGAAGGTGGAGTTCACTTGAAGACGGGAAGGCTTGAAAGGTTTGAGGTATGATTTTTCGGTTGTCTTTCGATGTTTGACAATCGTGTGATTCTTTTACATGATGTGAGGTATGCTCCTGAACTTTGATGCAAGATAGTTGGTTCTACTATTGGTTATGCATTGGATACTAGTGGTGATTCTCATGTGGTTGAGTTGTGTGAAGCTTCGGGTGGACTTGTTAGTGACATGAGTTTAGTTGAACTAGTGAACGAGGTTTACTAGGTGTTGGAACTGAACGGAAAGTGTTGGAAACTAACAACGGCTTGAAGTGTGTTTTGGAGTAGTTGAATAATTTTGCGTTACAAGGTGGAAGACATAGTGGAAATACCAGTTTGAGTCTTTGGTGGAGGAATCTCGGTTTGAGGTGGAGTTTGTTACTAGTGGTACTAGAGGAAGACAAACAATCAACAATAACTTTTGGCTATCTAGTGAGAAATACGGAAGAGAGTGGTAATGTTGCACCAAAGTGGTATGGCTATGGAGACCTTGTGGTTTGTGTTTTTTTCAATTGTGTCTGAAGAAGTGCAAAAATTGAAAGATCTTCAGGGAGGCAATTGGAAGTCGGTGACAATCAGACTTGGGAACTTGTAGGGCTATTGAAGGTAGTTGGGTACAAGGAAAGTCCAATGTTTGTGGGACTTAGCTAAAATTCCAAGGCTAAGTTGAGAGGCAAGCAAATGAGTACGAAGCGGTTCACTTCGGGGTTCGAAGAGGGTGTGGTGTAATCATGGTGGTTGATGGGAAGTTGGCATCACCATCGTTTTGAAGGCAAGATGGAGATTGTTGGATATTGCCTTCGAAAACTGGACTGTTGAAAACGCGGGGCGCAGGATGGCTGCACGGGGCGCAGGTCTGCGAGCCTATATAAGGCTATTTGCGTTTTCTGAGTCGAATAAAGTGTTTTTAGGGTTTCTGAAGCCAACACAAAGACTAGGGTTAATAGAAAAAGTTATTGGGAAGACTTTAGGGTTGGGGAAACATTCTATCACCTTGGGAAACACTTTGGAATTGAATCTCTTGGTTACAGAGAGAGATTCGGGACTAGGGTAGAATTAGGAAAACACTAATTCTTGTAACTCTTGTGGAGAATCTCATTGTAATCAAGGTTTCTATTGATAAGTGGAATGAAGAGGACTGTCCTCCCTCCAGATTAGGTTCATTAACACCGAACTGGTTTGATTATATTGTTATTCTCACTTGTTTGATTGCTTGGTTTATTTGCTCCACACATCAAAAGTTATTGGTGTGAGTTAATCAAATTCGCAACACATCATGATGAGAGGATCCATTCACATTACTGTATCTCTTGGTGACAATAATTTCAACTCTTGTTTGCTTCTTTTATAGATATATATATATATGAAATATACATTACTTATTTTAACTACTACGAATTACTCCTGGCCTCCAACAATCATGAAGATATTCATTGATCATCATGGATATGTTTTGTTATCCAACTTGATACTAATAATTTCCATCGCTGCTATTATTAATGGAGAATACAAAGAAGCAAATTACATGTCAGACCTTTTGAAAGCACTGAAACCAACTCCCATAGGATGGTCTAACAAAACTCACCACTGTCAATGGAAAGGCATCTCATGCAGCAACTCTACTAGTGAAGCTGTTATCTCTATCATCCTCCCATCAAGTTCCCTCACTGGAACACTCCCTCCCTATCTCAACAATACTCTCACTAACCTCACTCACATCGATCTCCACAACAACTCACTCAATGGTCCTTTGCCTTCTTTTAGTAACCTCAGCTTGCTCCAAATTGTATCCCTTGGTAACAATAAATTCTCTTCCATCCCAGAAAGATGCTTTTATGAGATACCTGATCTCAGAACCCTCAACCTTAGCAATAACTTGAATCTCAACCCATGACCATGGGAATTTGCTATGGATGATTCAAATAATTACTTTTCATATTTGGACACCATCGATCTTGAAGCTACAGATATGATGGGCAAATTAGATCCTACCACATTCGATTGGATTCCAATTTTGCATACTCTTTTTATTTCTCACAACAATATACGTGGAGATCTACCCGAATCTCTCGAGCACTCTCTGATAAGGTATTTACAGCTTAACAACAACAGATTCGAGGGTGGAATTGACGTTATATCAAGCATGAGTTATTTGTCTCAAGCGTGGCTTCACAATAACAATTTCTTCGGTCGAATTCCAAACATGTCCAATTGTACTAATTTGTCTGATTTGCAGCTTCAGTCAAATGGCTTAACTGGGTTTGTCCCATCTTCGTTGCTCAATCTATCAAGCTTGAAAATCATACATTTGGAAAACAATAAGCTTCAGGGACCAATGCCTCTGTTTCACAAGGGTGTTAAAGCAACTTTGGAATCAAATAACTTTTGTCGAAGCGATGTTGGACCTTGTGATCCCCAGGTTATGACTTTGCTTGAAATTTTTGAAGCTCTGGAGCCTGATTCTATATTCTCAATTAAAGGGAACGATGCTTGTACTGGAGGGCAATGGACCGGTATTTCCAATGTCTTGTTTAAGTGTGAAAGAGGGAAGATTGTTACTTTCAAGATTTGTAATTTTGGTATAATGGGAACCATCTCTCCCGCATTTTCCAAATTAACAAGTTTAGTGAATTTGACTCTTGCTGGCAATCATTTGAATGGTTCAATACCAAACAGTCTAAACACTCTTCCTCAACTTCAGCTTCTTGATGTTTCTAATAATAATCTATCAGGAGTAATTCCAAATTTTCCATCTAAGGTTAAGTTAAATACCACAGGCAATGCTTTTCTTGTCCAAAATGCAACTACTGCAAATCTTAGACCTGTAATTTGGATTGCAGGTATGCTTCTATATTCAATATATATTTCAAATTGTTTTGTTTTGTACCCTTGATCATGTGCAAGCCTTGTTATCTATTCATTCTCATCTCAATTATATAGTACAATAAAAAGTTATATTTTGTAACAGAAAATATTAGTAAATTTAATTAATTCTTTAATATTTTAATTATATTATTTTAAAATACTCTCTAATTAATATAGATATTAATTTTTACAATAACTGTTTTATTTACAAGAAACATACAATTATTTTGAAACAAAAAAAAATGCAATGTCTTTTTTTTTTATTAACTTGAGAAAATTATAGAAAGATAACCAAAAAAAAGTGGCTAATGAACTTTGATCAAAACCAAATTCATCGGAAGGAAGGAGTTTGGTTTGAACCACATCTAAAATAATCTTTAGTCAAACTTTGTTACTTATCATCAAAGTTTTAGATTGTTAAAGTCATTTTTTCTAACAACTGAAGGGCTAAGACAAAAAATTTCTTTTTTTTAGACCGAACAATATATCTGAAAAAAATACTTAACAAAATAAATAGATAATATTGTATTTAGGTTTTACAATTTAACCTATTTAAACTTCACTATTTGAACTTTACATTGGTTTATAACCCTCACATGTGTAAACATGCAGGGGCATCGATGATTAGTGTTGGATTTGTCATTATTGTCTGGATAAGATGTAAACGTAAGAGGTATCATATTTTGTTAAAAAGGTGGATCTTCAAGAATACAAAAAAATCTATTGACCACAATGTGGAGGATTTCATACAAACTTATAACTTGTCAGTGCCAATTAAGCAATATAGATATTCAGAAATTAAACGAATTACGAACTCATTCCGGGACAAAATAGGTCACGGAGGATACGGTGTGGTTTACAAAGCAAGTTTACCTGATGGTCGTCAAGTGGCAGTGAAAGTGATAAACGAGTCAAAGGGAAATGGAGAAGAATTCATAAATGAAGTAGCTAGTATTAGTAGGACGTCACATGTGAACATCGTTTCACTTTTGGGGTTTTGTTATGAGAACAAAAGAGCACTAATATATGAATTCGTGTCCCAAGGATCATTGGATAAGTTTATCCTTCAAAGAGGATTTCCTAACGCAATTTGTAGCTTGGATTGGAACACAATGTACCAAATTGCAATAGGCATTGCTCGAGGATTAGAATACTTGCATCAAGGATGTATTTCAAGAATTTTACATCTTGATATCAAACCCCAAAACATTCTTTTGGATGCAAATTTTTGCCCAAAAATCTCTGATTTTGGACTAGCTAAAATATGCCAAAGGAATGACAGTGTTGTGTCTATACTTGGCACAAGAGGAACTATAGGATACATAGCACCAGAAGTATTTAGCCGAACATATGGTGGAGTTTCTGACAAGTCCGACGTATATAGTTATGGTATGTTAATTCTAGAAATGATTGGAGGAAGAAAGAATTATGACACTGGAGGTTCGTGTACTTCTGAAATGTACTTTCCAGACTGGATTTATAGGGATCTTGAACAAGGTAATTACCTTGAGAATTGTTTAGCAAATTCAAATGAAGAAAATGACACGGTGAGACAAATTACTATGGTGAGTCTATGGTGCATTCAAACGAAGCCATCAGATAGACCATCCATGAGTAAAGTATTGGAAATGCTACAAGGACCACTTCAGTCAATATCATATCCTCCAAAGCCTTTCATACATTCTCCTGAAGGGTTATCATTGCAAACATCTTATGTGTCTTCCAGTAGTTTGTTGGAGACACATTCAACAAAGTCACCGATGAAAATATGATTGTAATGTAATTTTAAATTTTAGGTATTTGAAGGTGCAAATTATCAATTCACACATTTTCTATTTAGACAAAGATATCACTAACTTTTATATTTAAAACTAATAATTTGAGGGTTAATTTGATAAATTTATAATAAAATAATTTACACCAACTTTAATAAATTGAGACTTATAAACTCTTTTTCGAATTGGCTAAATTTTATTAATGAAAAATTCCCTAAACAAGAAGTGTAAAGAATTGTTGAACCATACAATAAGAGGCAAAGTGGTGAAAACACTTTGAAACTTATAAACTTATGTTTGTGTAATAAAACATTCAATCTATTTCTCTTTAATTTACCGTAAAATTTCACATTATTAAATCTGTTAGTAAAAAATAAAAAGTTAAATTAAAAAATCTCAGATTTCATGGTGGTGCTTGGATTTAGATCTGAGTCTTAAAGCTTTTAAAATTATAATATTTCTTCTCAAATTTCCTTTTTCATGGAAATTTGAGGTTATAAGGATTAACTAGAAATAAACAACTTTAAATCTGGTGATAAATAAAGTTTAGAGAGAATACTATAGAGGTTGCTGCAAAGACGGAAAAGACGACGTGAAAACAGAGAAAAGATCAAGCACTTGAGTCTCTAAAATAAGAGGTTTAATCTGAACCGTTGATTTTGATCAAACGGTTGATAAGACATCCTCTCACTCTCACATAAGAGACCCATTTCTCACTAGATATGTCCCATATATATATGGCTAATGCTACGGTGGACCACCTTTACAAGTGGTCCACCGTGGACCAAGTGATCTATCGAATATGAATTTTACAAAATTTATTGGTAGATTGAAAGTTTATATCATATAGAGCATCCAAAAAAAAATTTAGAAAAATTGAAAATAATTTGATATTTTATTGGGATTTATCAAGATTTACAGTATTTAATAAACCGTTAATCTTGATGGGTCTTAATAACATATCAAATGATTTTCAATTTTTCTAAAATTTTCTATAGATAATCTATATGATATATACTTTAAATCCAACGGTAGATTTTAAAAAATTCGTATTCGTTATATGATTTTTTATGAATGGTCTGATGCGACGACAACGTGACTGCAAGTATACAGTCTTGTCGCGTAGTTTTAAAAAGATATCGAACCCAAAGGACCAACAGTCGATCTACCGTTATCTAATGCTACTGTGTAAATCTAAGGTTTAATGTTTTAATTAAAGGGATTTAAATTATAAAATATATTTTTTTTTGGATTTTTAAATTAAATTGGAATAAGTACTACTAGGATGTGCTTTTAGTTGCTTCAGAGGGTTCAGTATTTAAATCGTGCTAGATAAAATATTTAGTTTTCGAAACTATATTGTTTTAAAAACACTAATCTCAGCTCTCGCAAATCTTGACTAGTATTATAAATTATAAAGGTGGTGCTTAACTCTCGTCCTCACACCCGCTAATAAAATATTTTTTGAAAAACAATATAATTTAATTAACTCTAAACCCAACTCTCGTTGCTGATTAAAATTAATGTTCAGTTTTTACTATCTAGTAAAAGTCTCACGCTCTCGCTCTATTGATTTTTACTTTAATTAATTTTCACTCTCGTGACAAATTATAATCGTTAAATTAAAAACTGCTTTTTGAAAACTCGTTAAAAACAATCGCACGAATTATCTACCGAACCCCTATTAGCTTCTATCTACACATCCTAGCAATATTAAATTAGCTAGACATAACTAAAACTAAAGACATAAAAATAAAATAAGCAAATAAATAAAAAGACATAATAAAAATAAAAGCAAAAATTAAAAGCATAAAAATAAAGACAAAAAATAAATAAGACAATAAAATAGGAACCTGAATTAAAAAGGCCAGAGTACGGACACCGGAATAAAATTTTAAACTAAATTGGAATTTAAATTTTAAACTAAGGTTTAATGTTTTAATTAAAGGGATTTAAATTATAAAATATATTTTTTTTTGGATTTTTAAATTAAATTGGAATAAGTACTACTAGGATGTGCTTTTAGTTGCTTCAGAGGGTTCAGTATTTAAATCGTGCTAGATAAAATATTTAGTTTTCGAAACTATATTGTTTTAAAAACACTAATCTCAGCTCTCGCAAATCTTGACTAGTATTATAAATTATAAAGGTGGTGCTTAACTCTCGTCCTCACACCCGCTAATAAAATATTTTTTGAAAAACAATATAATTTAATTAACTCTAAACCCAACTCTCGTTGCTGATTAAAATTAATGTTCAGTTTTTACTATCTAGTAAAAGTCTCACGCTCTCGCTCTATTGATTTTTACTTTAATTAATTTTCACTCTCGTGACAAATTATAATCGTTAAATTAAAAACTGCTTTTTGAAAACTCGTTAAAAACAATCGCACGAATTATCTACCGAACCCCTATTAGCTTCTATCTACACATCCTAGCAATATTAAATTAGCTAGACATAACTAAAACTAAAGACATAAAAATAAAATAAGCAAATAAATAAAAAGACATAATAAAAATAAAAGCAAAAATTAAAAGCATAAAAATAAAGACAAAAAATAAATAAGACAATAAGATAGGAACCTGAATTAAAAAGGCCAGAGTACGGACACCGGAATAAAATTTTAAACTAAGAGAAGAAAACTTTTTAAAACAAAGGTCTAGTTTTCAATTCTCTTTTCAACTATTTTTCAAGTTGGTTGTTGTGTGCTAAAATGTAAGAAACAAGGATTTATTTATACTAGTTTGAGACTGGAAAACACTATGAAATAACCGATGTGGGACTTGTATAATTCCTGAAACTAGCAAGTGTTGAGCGCTGTTGCTTTTGTATTATTTCCCGATGTGGGACTTGTTCTTGCAGATTAAAATGAGGCGTACATCATGTTGGGTGTGTTGTTCAATGACGGCTTGAATTACCATCAAGCCTCATTTTGTTTCTTCTTCTTCTTCACATGCAGAGATGCATGTTTTGTTTGCAAGTGGAGCATGCATATTGACCGTGTGGCTTTGTTTGGTTGGGCCACGCAGGTGTGGTCCACATGGGCTGCACTTGTGTGGTCCTTTTTGTTCCGTTTCGCTCCTTTTCGGTCCATTTTAGCTCCTTTATTCAATTCGAATGATTTTTATCTGATAAAATAAAATACTAGAAATTAATAACGATTTATTATATAAAGTTACGGAATCGAAATAAAAATAACTGAAATATTATATTAATTTAACTAAATAAATAGTGCATTTTCCGGTGTATCATGGTCCACCATGGACCACTTGAAGAAGTGGTCCATGTTAGAATTTTCCTATATATATATATATACACACACAACTAAATTTAGAGCTTCTTTATTTATTTTTTTGTATCTTTTTTTTAATCTTTTTTGTATTTATTTTTTGTCATTCAATTAGAGCTTCTCTAATATTTTTTTATTATAGAAGTTCTATTTTATTTATTTTGTAAATTTTCTAATATTAATATATTATATTTTTTTGAGAATATGAACAAGATCAAGTATTTTCAAATTCATTAAAAGCTTAATATAGAATTAACAACTATTACAATTCAAATATTTAAATTTTCATAAACATTCATTCGAACCTTTTTAAAGACGTTAATTTATCCATGTGAGTAGAGTTCCTTATGACGTTGATGTGTGGAGATTGTTTGTTTGTGGTACGGTGACAAAACAAATTTGAGAATAGGAGCGAGATTATAATTGTTGGATATTCATTAAAAAATAATATAAAGTTAACAACATTTTTTTTGTTGATGGGTCCTCTATAGATACCTGAAACGGAGACAGATGGGAGATATAAATAGAAAACGAATGTCTAAGTGGTGTAGAAAGAGAAATGAGATGCACTTCCCATCGCACTATTAAAAAAAGTTTGAGAGAATCTTTTAGTGGTGTATAATGGGAAACAGGGTGCCCTTCTCATCGCACTATTAAAAAAAATTGAGAATCGAGAGAAGGAGAGAGAAAATCTTTTAGTGGTGCAGAATGAGAAACATATGCACTTTTTACCGCACTATTAAAATTAAACCATAGCTAATTAATATTAGTATTCTGACTGCAGGAGTTATCCTTATTTTGTGTTCAACGCACTTTCATTAGAATTACTTCAAACTGATGAAATTCATGGGAAATCAAAAATAAATTGATATAATCTATGGATTTTTTTTTTTTTTTATAATTTCAATTTTAAATTTCCATAAACCTTCAAGCAAGCCTCTTTAAGGTTGTAAATTTATCAATGTGAGTAAATGGGGGAATGGATTGAACATGTACTAGAATATCAAGGAACATGGTTTGATTCTCACGTAAGCAAAAAACTCTACAAGGATGGGAGTAGAGAAGATCGTGAGGTACAATGTCGGGTTGCCTACTATATATGAGAAGAAGTATGGACTGTTACACATGGTATAATTTTATGGAAAGTCATTCTCCAAAAAAATTTCATAGGACATGAAAAACCAGAACATATTTTCATTTGAAAATAGAGCCAACAATGAAAATAGATTAACATATATTTATTTGAAATATAATAGAGTTTATAATTATTTTATATTTATAAGGTTCATATATAGTCTCGAGATGAACATGATAAAAAGAATCTCATAATAGTGTAGAACTAGGGGTGTGCAAAAAATATAGTGATCCTTAACCAAACTACTAACCAAACCATATCCATTTTTAATTTTAATATCCTAATCCATTTAAAAAAAAACCACACCAATCCAATTAAAAAAAACTAATTCTAAACCAAATCGAATTTTTCATAATTGGTTTGCAATGAAGGTTTCTCTCCCCACTCCCCGTCATTCCTTTTCACCCCCAGACATCCAACTTTACCCTTGATTTTACCACCGAAAACTTCGATAAACGCGTACCGAAGTTTGTCGATATTGAAAAACAGGTGTTTTACAGCGTTAAAAACTTCGGTACGCGTTTACCGAAGTTTTTTTCAAGGTTAAAAATGAAAACTCAGGGGGTGAAAAAAAAAAGACGGGGGGTGGGGAGAGAAACCTTCGTTTGCAATTGGTATTGAGATTAAGGCCCAATTGTACAAAAGCCAAACTTTCAAATCCAATAACGTTAAATATATAACTTAATAAATAAATAATTTAAAAGAGGGTGGATGGGCTAGTTGTTGGTGGTGATGCTCCGGTGACCGGTGCGGTGGCCGACGGCGGAGCTCCGACAAACGGCGCGGTGGTTGACGGTGGCTGACACCGTGGTCGGTGGTGGTGCTCCGGTGGTCGGCTGCCACCAACCACCACTGATATTAAATTACTAAATAAATATTATAATGATTATTTTATTTAAAAAGTTATTATTTTTAAAATAATTTAAAAAATTATATATTTTTAAGTGTTTTTATTTTAAAAAACTAGCATTTTTTTGAGCTTAAATAAAGTTAGATTTTTTGAGCTTTGAAATATGTTTGGGCTTAGAAAATAAAAACTTTTTTGGATTGATTATAAAGTATAAACCAATTAATTTCATAAAATTAAAGAAAAATTATGTTTTCTTTTTATAATTAAACAAGTTTGTTTTTTAAATCAATAATAATAAAAATTAAAATTGTTAGGAAAAAATTGATTTAAAATTAGTTCAAGTAAGTAACCAAATTTTTATTACGAATCGGTAATTAATTGGTTCTAAACCGGTTAAAAATCATATCCAAATTAGTTTTATAAAATAACCAATTTTTTATTTAAATGGTTTTGGATCCTAAACCAAACCATAAATTTGGAGTGGTGTGGTGTGGTTTTTAAATCATGCACACCCCTGTGTAGAACCGGAAGCAAATGAATACTCTTCATCACACTTTATCCTGTAATATTTTTAGAGCGTTGCTATTTAGTAATATTTTTTTACACAAGAAAGACAAAATCAACACATGGCAAAATCCTAAAAGTTGATGTCATTTAATCTCCTTCTTTTGTGAAAATCATGGGTGGTGATGGATGTAAACAAGGGTAGAGATCTATTCCTGCAATTATTCTCCTTAAATTTCTTACTAAAAAGATTTTCTTTATTTTTAAACATATATCATGCAAAAATTATCTTCAATTCATCTTAAAATTTTAAAACAAATTTTTCAAATAGTATTTTAAAATAAAATTTTTAATAATATTAAAAAAAATTCCATGAATTACACAAATTAACATATTAATACATTTTTTTATAATAAAAAATATTACATAATATCTACCGGTTAAGTCACCCACAACAACACTTCTCAAGAAAAAATCAACCAATTCAACTCACGTGCATAACAAGTGGTAGAAATTTTCAGTCTTCAAGCACAATCTTGATATTTCCAATTTTGACAAGTCCTTTCCCATACCTTGGAACCAAAGTAACCACAACACTATCATCATCTTCAACTCCCAAATCTTCTAACAAATCCGTTATTCCAATTTTTAAACAACTAGTAGTCTTCATTTTGTGTTTATGAGAAGAATGAGGCACATTCACAAAACTTCCAGCAAACTCAGTATTAACCGGCCTAATCACCTTATCATCTTCATCATTAATAAACACATCATACTTAATACCATTATTCTTATCAAATTCAATCCCTTCAATCACTAAAACCTCTTCCTCTTCTTCCTTCTCTTTCTTGCTCCTTGATTTCTTTGGCCTCTTCACAATAGCACTCACAACATTATCCAAAACCAATGGAAATTTAACATAATTCCTTGAATTAATCTCACTTGCATGTGCTTCACCAACACCAAAAAAATTTCCTTGAGCAACTTTCACATTTTTTTTTGTTCTTTTTGGTGTAGGTTTAGCATTTAGCCATGGAATATCAACATCTTGGTAAACATAGCCTAATTTTTTTGTGTCAAGACAATCTTTGACTTTTACCCTAACAAGATTCTTATTCTCATCATAGAATAAAAACCCTGATTCTAACCAATCTTTGTCATTGAAATCCTTTCTTTTCCCACCAAGTGTTTTCCATATAGACCAAAACCTATCAATATTTGAATGGTGGGAGAAAAAAATAGGATCTCTTGCAGCTGCATAGAAAATTCCCATGTTTTCAAGGTTAGGTTGAGTGGCATCACCACTCCATATATGAACTGTTCCATGTGGAACATTCTCTAAAGATCCAGGACCGGGATCCGGTTCATCGCCGGCACGGTAAGAGTTTCCAAGGAAAAGTCTTGAAGTTTTTCCACTAGACACAACTTGTCTATACATTGTAGTAAGATTTGTGGAGATTTTATCATTTCCATCGTCGTTGTCATCGTCCCCGTCATAGTTTAAATCTATGAGGGTTGGAGGTTGATGATTCGCATTTCGGAGTTTATCGTAAAGAGGTGATGTACTGTCAGTGTAAATCGAGGGAAACTGCATGCCATCAGGAGCATCATAGTTCCAAAATGGTAAAGCAAATGTTGGATCATTGATCAAGCTACCTAAGATTCTTTCATAGAAGTAAAGATACCATCTATGAAAAGGAAAAAAGAGCCAAGAGTTATGAACTTGAAGATCAAGGTTAGGAAAACCAACTTGGGAATATGCACCATCACAATAAGCACAATGAATATATGCTTGTTGTGTGAAACTACGTGGATCATTGGATGGTAAGGCTTTCATGAGTTTAAGGGCTTTTTTGTATTTTGCTAGATATTCCTCATTGACTAAATGTGCTGCTTGTCTTACTCTTAAGGGTTGATTTGAAGAAGGTATTTTGAAATCTATAATTTTTGTGGAATTTGGTGGACAACAATTAATATTATTGGGTGTTGCTCCTAAGGGTAGATCTGGTGGGCCACATGTGGAAAGATCCGGTGGAGATATTGGTGAAGTTAAGGCAAAAGGGTTAGTAGCAAAAGTACCATAAAGCCCTCCAAGACCAATTAGGACATTTCTCCTATGTCCTAAAATGTTTGGTAGTTCTTGTTCTTCTTTAGGGTTGTTACTATTGCCACTACATGTGATCCTCACTTGTTGTTTTTGTGATTTTCTATCTTTAGAATATTTGTTTTGTTTTTGAGAAAATGGATACAAGGAAGAGGTGGTGATAATATTCTTTGAATTGGAAGAGACATTGATTGTGGAAATGAAGGAAAGAGGTGAGATAGATGACATGGTTTTTAATTAGCCAACTATCTTATATTTTTATTATTATGAAGATTTAAGAATTTCCTATAGCCCTTTTATAATGAACTAATGAAGATTTTTCTTAACCTTTGTACGTGTGTATATAGGGCTATTAATAGTTCCTTACAGAAATTAATAACGTCGACATGTACGTGTCTATTCATTCAACCACTAATGTATCTAGCCTAAATATATGCTAGATACATCAAATGTTCAATGAATCTAAAAAATAAATTTTGCTTATAAATAAGGCCGATGGGAGTACTTGTTTTCCGTACTTCTTGTACTTCGTCCCTCTACTATATCAAGTGCTAAGATCAACCTTTGCTCTCGAGTAAAAATTTTAATAATCGTTCATGTCGATAATATTTTTAAGATTTCTTTTTTATGATTCTCATATTTTTTACGGTTTAAACGGTGATATAATTAATGACGATTTAATATCCGATACATATTTAAATTGTTAGTTTAATCAAACTAATATTAATTAAATCATTATTTTAATTATTGATGATGGATATGTGAAGGTAATGGTGAGATAGCTAGCTTATGTATCTTATTTTTGTATCATGAAGATTTAAGACTTTCCTAGCATTTTTAAGAATTAATTTTAATTTTATTTTTTTGACTCATGAAACTGAGAAATCTTTCTTACATTTTGAACGTGCTTCGTGAATATGACTGATGGTTCTAAAAGAAGTTCATAACGTGAAGATAAATGTTTTAATATTTTAACATTTAGTAAATTGAAATTTATTGTTGATGCAAATAGATGGTTGAATATTGATTAAAAAAAAAAGATGGTTGAATATTTTAACTACCGTGTGCATTTTGAATACTGCCATTATAATAGTGCTTGACATCTTAAGTCCAAATTTATATCAAAACTAGTATTCGTACCCGTGACAAACACGGACATAACGCATATTTCGAATTATTTAAGTATTAATTTTATATTTTGGTTTAAAATTAGTTTTAATTCTCGTATTTTATAAAATGTGCAATTTTGGTCCAATAATTTTTTTGTCCAATTTTTACCACCTATTATAAACAATTTAGACATTTAATCATCCTCTTTATTTAACCTTTAATTTTGATATTTTGACATATTTATTAAAGAGTTTAAAGGACATGCATTATCAGTGTAAACTAATTTTGCTCCGACAACAATTAAGAATGCTTTCACTTTCTCATGTCATATAAAGAAAATGAGGTTAAGTGAAATTACGTGACGGAAAACATAGTTATAATTTGTTGACAGTGTAAAATTATTTTATGTTGTCTGTACATATACTTTTTTCTCATTTTTAAATGAGACGACACATAATATGTGTTTATGGCCACTTCTTATTTAAAATTTAATTTATTATTTTTAAAATAATTAACATGATTTTGTCAAAAAAAAAATGTTATTATTACCAACAAAAATTAGATCTTTTAATAAACATATCATATTCTAAGATCTCGTCACAATTATTATCATTAAGGTTAAATATATTTTTGGGCCTTTTAAATACTCAATTTTTTAGGTTTATTCCTTATAAAATCTTTCTTTAAATTTTGACCTTTTAAATAACTATATCAATTTCTAATTTTAGTCGGCGTTTTTTTTAATATAAAAGATCACGTTTCATTTTCGAAATGAAATTTTTAATAACATCTCATTAGTTTAATAATTAACCATTTTAATATCTAATCTTCATAAATTTATCTATAACTTTAAATAAAAAAATTAATCATTTAAACTGAAGATTAAATAATCAAGTTATTGAGTTTAAAATATAAGTTTGTATTTTTAAAAGAATTAAAAGTATAAAGAACAATTTAAAAGGACTGAAAATGAATATTTTAGTTTTTTTTATTGCAAAATAAATATTTTATGGGTTAGTTTTTACCCATAAAAATGTAAATATATTTTTTTGTTGAATAAAATATAAATATTTTAAAATAAGATGTGCAGTTTTTTATTTTTTATAGAAATGTGATGTATAGTTATATACTATGTTACATGATATATGATATGAAAGTCCGTATTAGTTTTTAATATTAAATGTTCATCCCCGTATATAATTAAGATATATATTAAATATTTATTTCTTTATTTGTAAAATGTTCATCCCCGTGTATTATTTATGTTAAAAATTCATTTCTCTAGCTACTTATAAAATGTTCATCCCCGTGTATAAGATTTTATTTTTTGAAAATGGTATAAGATTATGTGTTAATATTTACCTCTACTAAAATATTAATTCACAATAATTAAAATACTACATTCGTCGAAAAATATTTAAGTATTTTGATAGAGTCAAGTCATTTATAACACACACCTCCGGTGCTTTTTATAAGAAACAATCAATATTTTAGGTTCATTGAAAACTAATATATATTTTGATAACTTTTTAGTTTTTCAAGATCAGTTGCAATTATATCTTGTCTCGACACTATCTACAGTCGGCCCTAATATTTAGTTTTGAGCTTTCATCTTCTTCTACCGGTAATGGGTGATTTTACGTCATTTTTGGCCTAAAGCCACCCCTCTGTTTTTTTTTTCTTCTTGTTTTTAATCTAAATAAGTTATTATCACATATATTAGATCTTTCTTTTGTGTTTTTTTTGTGTGATTTCGTCGTCTCAGTGCGGCATTGTTTGATATATTGTCTTGTTTGCGATGTTTGTTTGTTGTCCCGTCTTGTTGCGGTGTTTGTTTGTTGTCTCGTCTTGTTGTGGTGTTCGTTTGATTGAATCGGCAGATCAACTTCGGTCAACTACTGATTCACACATTGATTAAGTTCGTCAAAGATACAGATTCAGTGGCATAGATATTCCGGTTACTTTGATTTTATCACATTATTTGTAGGCATGAGTATGCCGTTTTATATTATTAACTTGGATATTGCGAGCTTGTTCGCAGATTCATCATTTTTGTTTTTAGCGGTATTGAATTTGTACTTGAATCTAATGTATTCCATCGATTTGAATGAATGAATATCTTTTAGTTTAGTAAAAAAAAAAAAAACTAATATATTTGGTCTATATTATAAATCAAATACATTAATTATTGAATAAACTTAAAAAGTCAAAGTTTCTTATAAAAAATATCGGAGGGAGTTACAAATTCAACTTTGAATTTTGAGGTGAATTAATTTTTCAAATGTTATTTTTTTAGCCTTCGTTCCAAAGTTCGAGCGTAGATAAGTAAAGTCTAGCCAAGGATTGTTTCCAATAGAAATTCACTTGATTCTAATGTCTTGGTTATTTTTTCAAATGTTTTTTTAATATAATACTTAAATAATAATGATATTATTTTAAATAAATTAAAATTATGTTAATATGTCATTTTTATTAAACATTCATTATTACATGTAAAATCTTCATCATCGGGGTCCCATAGTATAACTTAATTGGTAGAAAAGACATTATAAGGGGGACCAGACTTTTCCGAACTAAAATTTACTATTTATCCACTTTTAAAAGTTTGTCAGTCTAGCCACTAATATAACTTTTTTTAGCGATGTCAATCTTCTGTCAAGGAACATGTTAATGATCGAACTTATTTGTTTTACTTTTTAATATAATTTATTTGTTTTAATTTTCAAGTATTGTATGTAAATTTATTTTTTGTAATACCACGATGAAGTTTAAAATAATTTTTATTTTATATATTTCTTAGCTTGTATTTAGGAGGAAAAAATTAAATGAAATTTCTATTAAATTTTTGCAAAAGAAACTGTTAAATAATTTTATTATATTTATTTAGTTGCTTATTATTTATTACCAAATAATTGAGAAAATATTATAAAAATGTAAATTTCTTTATTCTTTCATATTTTTTGTTACGATACAACAATCTAATTAACAAAACTCGTGCCATATAATTTTGGACCTCACATCTTAATATTTTTTCTTCCTATTTTATTTGTTTTTTTTTTAAAAAGCAATCTCGTATAAAATTTGTATATTATTCTCTCTTCCACTTTTTAATATGATTATAAAATCATTTATAATTTTACAATTATAAAAATATAATTTTACTAAGAAAAATAATAATATACATATGAAAGTTAGTAATGAAAAAGTAAATCATAATAAAACAATAACATAATCTTCAACTTAAGCAACACTGTTGCTTAAAGTGTGAAATATGATTTACAATATACATTACACTTATTACCGAAAACAATACAATACATCTTCTAAATTAATTTACATTCATATGTGTGAGGAAGAATAACAATCCCTTAAAACTCATATTGTAATCAAATGTCTTTGGTCCAATTTCTTCGGAGTTGATAAATCATTTATATTTTCTTTTGAGATCCACATCTACAAAAATTGAAAAGAATGATGAATATAAAATAAGATGAATATAGATAAAATGAAAATAATTTGAAGAAATACAAACAAAATAGCTAAAGAGAAAAAGTTGGAAAATATGTAATTTAAAGTGTTCAACCAAAAATCATTTATATAGGAAAAAACAATATGGGTATATAAGTATCTTTATTCATAATATCCAATTAAATCAATTAATAACAATATATATTGATTATTTTTTTGTGAATGTCATGTTATGACTTTTTTTATACTATCATTTTTGTAGAAAATCAATAGTTAACACAAACTTTTAAAAGAAGCAAAGAATCTCATTTTAATTAAATGCTTAAAATTTAATACTAAAATAAACTCTTGAAATTATTTTTTTTGGTACAAAACTCTTGAAATTATTACTACAATAAAAAAATTAGAATTTATAAAATAATATAGATTTATATTAGACTTATTGTTCATAAATTCTAAATGTTGAACATAACAAAAAATATTACTTTTAATGTATAAAATAATATAGATTTATATTAGAATTATTGTTTAATAATATTGATAGTCATTAATGTCAATCATTAATGTTAATGGTAAAAGTATCCTTAAAAATTTTCAAAAGGGGTTCCTAAATATAAAATAGAGTCTTGTCAAACGGTGCCCCCGAGAAAATCTTTAAGAATTTCATTTAAGGAAATAATTTACTCAAAATGTTGAACATTTCAATTCTCGATGCGTTGACTTCACACATTTTCATATTTTTTTAATACAATATTAACATTTAAAAGATTAAAGAATGCCACAAGAACACTATTTAGCATTTGTCTATAAAATAATATAGATATAGACATCAAATTATTTATTTTATTAATTATAACTTTTTATTTAATAGTTTGTGGAAGTATTTCACTTGTCATTGAAATATTAAATTTTAATGTTTTTTTTTTAAATAAATGAATTCGTTGTCGAATGTATGGAAAAAAGAATGCATGAGAGATCACCATTTTAGAGGAAAGAGAAAGGTAAAGACACCAAATTTTAGTGTTTGATATAAAGACTCTGTATGATGGACCAATATTTTTTTATCAATGGATACTTATTTCCTTTCATATGAATTTATATAAAAGACAATAATATATGTAAATTAACACATATTCTCATAAAGAATAATATTTGAAAACACAAATTTATATTAAATTGAAACTCCAATAAAAAAACATTAAACAAAAACGATAAAGAAGCATACTCATGTTTAACAACTATTTCTCTATTTTAATAATTTTGTTTGCTCATTTAGACAAATTTAAATTGGATCTTACTCATATCCCGTTTAATGAAAATATTATCTTCTTAATATAAATAACGAAGACACACTCTAAGTCAACAATCTTTCCCCCTTTCACAACTTTTGGAATTTTTTTTCTTCTCTACAACCTATCATCAAAAACTTAGATTGACAATATGAATTCTTTTTATTTTTTCTTTCGAGTTTGAAGCATGAAATTTATAAATACAATTAACATAAAATATTAGTATATAATAAAATTTCAAACATCGATAGAACCAACATCTAATAAGGATTTCTTGTAAACCATATCCCTTGAAGTTGGTCTTCGAAGTTGCAGATCAATGTTCTTCACACTAAAACTCTAATTCGATCTTCCTACATAACAAAGAATAAATCATCATAATCTAAACTTTTTTTAAAAAGAAGTTTTTATTTTTTGCAATATTAAATCTCCCAAACATGCACAACTCTTAAAATCAATATCAATAATTGTTTCTTAGTAATATGTCCATAATAAAATCGTGCATAAGAGACATTGCTTTCACACAAAAATGAGAGAAACAACACAATACAAATTTTGAAATATGGATGAAAATGAAATGATTTTATGGATTTTGTTGTGGTAAAATAATTTATATTTATAGTGAGGTATAGAAACACAAAGATAGTTTGTATCGTAAACAAAGACAAACGCTTGATCAAGACTTTCAATCAAATATATATCAGAATGAACTTTTTTCGAGTTGCGAAGTTTAACCTTTACGTGGAACTGAAACTTTAATTTATACTCGTGCTTAGTAGTACGGTATGATCCACCGTTTGCAACAACTCCAAAATTTATAATCGAGTAAATGTTACCTTCCTTAAAATCTTTTTCACACTTATAAATTAGAGCGTTGTACCGTGTATTTTATTTTCCTGAACAATAAAACAATATTTAATACAATACATAAAAAAAAATCAAGAAATAGTGTAATTGAAAATTTAACTTATAGAAAAGTTCTTACGGTTGAATCCATTAGTATCATATCCAAATAGAATGGTCCATTGTTGCTTGACACATCACAAACCAATCACATCTGAATTACACGAACAACAATATTCAAACTCTCATTGGCTTGGTTGATTTCTAATCTTAGGTTAATTTTTGGAGACATTTTTAGTAACTTACAAAATTAATTTGTGAGTTGGTTGTGGCTAAAACTACAATTTTATGACAAAATTTCGGTTACAACTTTTGTTATGTAACTTTCAAATAAATATAAAAAAATATTTATTATAATAATTAAAAATTATAGGTAACGGAAATATATTTATGATCATTAAAAAATATATAAAAACGGTTAATATATTAATTCTATTTTGTATTAATAATATTATAAATGTCTTTAATTTTCATTATTAATAAAAAAAATGTAACGTCGTCAATTATTAAATAAAATTAAATGTAATAAATAATTATGTAAATTTTTTAAATTTTATTATTTAATTAAAAATATAACGTTATAAAATATTAAATAAAAATTAATGTAATAAATAATCAAATTAAAAATGATATGTGTCCTGTTCTTATGAATAGGGTTGCATTAGGATCATGGATCATACAAATTACCAGAGGACGGAGAATCATTTTTTTCAAGCATCCTATAATCCATATTAATAAATCACAATGTTAAAATTGAAAAAGAATACAAAAAGTTCACATAAATTGTAAAATACAACGTATAAATAAAGAAGCAAAATATACACAACAAATTTTATGCATATCTTTTCTTCAAATCAATGACACTTATGAACTTGAAATTAAACAACAACTTAGTTGAATTAAAATAATTTTGAATTGTTGTAGTTCTTAGAAAAGAAACACATTTGTAAGAGTTTATAAGTTTATATTTGCAATGAAAAATAAAAAAATAAAATAGATAACTTGATTTTAATTGTAATCAACAACATAAATATCTTGCTACATATTGGTTTTAGCCATTAATACAACGACTAATATGTTTTCAGTTTTGCTAACAGCAACAAATGTATTCAACTCAGCAACATATGGACCAAAAAGGGTAACTTTAAACTTGAGTCTGTGTAAATAATATGATTCAAGAATTTAATAAAGCATTGTAATATTTTGTCATTGATTGAGTAAGATAAAAAAACATATGTGATACTAACTCATCATAGTTCAACTGAATTGCAACCATTTTGTTATTCAAACCATTGCGTTCATACTCCTTTTGAGCTCTAATGTCGGTTAACATTCTCATAATGTCTACAAAATAGCATTATACACACGATTATTGATACCACATGTCTACAATGTTATAACGACAAAACAACAAAAATACCTAACATACTAATACTTCTTACCATAAAGATAATTGGTATCATAGTCATGAGCAAATGCTGGAACAAAACTTTAAATCAAATATATATTGAATGAAACTTTTTTCAAGTTGCAAAGTTTAACCTTCGTGTGGAATTGAAATGTTAATTTATACTCGTGCATAGTAGTACGATATGATCCACCGTTTGAAACTGTAATACCTGAGGCTGACGAGGGCGGGGAGTGGTCGCCGGTGCATGAGGCATGACAATATGCGGCTCCTGGCAGCTTCAAGGCAAAACCGAATCACATCGGAATGAGAGGGATCCTGAAGCTGTGCAAGTATGGGACTGCATGGTTGAAAGAAGGCTTATAAGGATTGATTTGAACTACCTATACCAACAAAATGCATCTTCTTTTCGGGAGTTCATTCCATAAGAACTCCACAGTTAAGCGTGCTTGACTTGGAGTAGTATTTGGATGGGTGACCTTCTGGGAAGTTTCCCGGAAAGCGTGCAAGTGAGGACAAAGCTCGCTGAAAAGACTCGTGTCGGTTTGTGGGGCCAGTCGATCATCCTGAAAGCAGTCTGGGGCGTTACAAATGGTATCAGAGCAGACCTCTCCCAGTACGATGTGGTTCGGGGACGAACCAAGCGGAAGCTGGTGGGCATGTAATATCTGAGGCTGACGAGGGCGAGGAGTGGTCGCCGGTGCATGAGGCATGACAATGTGCGGCTCCTGGCAGCTTCAAGGCAAAATCGAATCACATCGGAATGAGAGGGATCCTGAAGCTGTGCAGGTATGGGACTGCATGGTTGAAAGAAGGCTTATAAGGATTGATTTGAACTACCTATACCAACAAGATGCATTTTCTTTTCGGGAGTTCATTCCATAAGAACTCCACAGTTAAGCGTGCTTGACTTGGAGTAGTCTTTGGATGGGTGACCTTCTGGGAAGTTTCCCGGAAAGCGTGCAAGTGAGGACAAAGCTCGCTAAAATGACTCGTGTTGGTTTCTGGGGCCAGTCGATCATCCTGAAAGCAGTCTGGGGCGTTACAGAAACAACTCCAAAATTCGTAATCAAGTAAACAACACCTTCCTTAAGATCTTTCTCAAACTTATAAAGCAGAGTGCGACGCACTATACCCTGTATTTTGTTTCCCTAAACAAAAAGACAATATAATAATATTATACAACGAAAAATATATTAAAACTCAGTGTAAATGAAATTTAAACATACAGAAGAGTTCTTACAGTTGAATCCATTAGTATCATATCCAAAGAAAATGGTGCATTGTTGCCGGACATATCGCGCACCAACCACATTCGAATTACACGAACTACAATATTCAAACTCTCATTAGTCTGGTTGATTTCGGATATCAGGTTAATTTTATTCGCCAGTTTTTAGTAACTTAACAAATGAATTTGTGAGTTGGTTCTGGAACATAGCAAATGAGTTTGTGAGAATATTTTGGAGAAACAGAAGACATATTTATAGTTAGGTTTAGAAATATAAAAATTAAGAGCAAATTTATGAGATAATATCGGTTACAATGTTGAATATGTAATGTTCAAATAATAATTAAAAATATTTATTATAATAATTAAAAATTATACGTAACGGAAATATATTTATGATAATTAAAATATATATAAAAATGGTTAATTATAATAATTAAAAATATATTTATGATAATTAAAATATATATAAAAACGGTTAATTATAAAAATAAAAAATTATACGTAACGAAAATATATTTATGATAATTAAAAAATATATAGAAACGGTTCATGTATTAATTATATTTTGTATTAATACAAATGTTTTTAATTTTCATTATTATTAAAAATTGTAACGTCTTGAATTAATAATTATATTTTGTATTAATATAAATGTTTTTAATTTTCATTATTATTAAAAATTGTAACGTATTCAATTATTAATTAAAATTAATATATTAAATAAAATATTAAATAAAATTAAAATTAATGTCCTAGTATATTTTCATTAAAAGTGACACGTGTCACTTTTTCGTCAATAAGATTTACTTTGTTTATAATATAGATAAATGAAAAAGTACAAGTGGTATTCAACTCACTATAATAGAAATTCACAAATTTACTAAAAGTCAATAAATATTTTTATATTCTTATAACTTTGTACGCACCATCCAGAATAATTTTTATATTTGAATTAATATAAAAATTCACAAATTTTATAAGAATTCTTTATTTTATTTTTTTTGACAAACATAAGAATTCTTTATATTTAAAATGCACAAATTCGTCATATAATTAGGTGGAAAATATTTAATATTAAATTTATTTTTGAAATTATATTTAAAAATTATAATATAAAATGAATATTTTTAGTGTTGATAATTTAAATTGTTTGTTCTTATATGGACGAGAGAATCACGATGCTTGAATTCAAAGATATTTTCTAGTCGGGAGAAATAGATATGCACTTCTTTAGTCTTACAAACTATGAAGCACAGACTCTGACACCGCGACACGATACGATACGGACATTTCGACACTGTTAATGTGAAAAATATATGACACTGACATCGCTACATATTTAAAAAAATATAAGTTTAGAATTAAAAATACATACATATACTTCTAAGTTGAACAAATTTTCAATAAAAAAAAGTTTTAAAAGAATATATGATAGTACATTTGACATTTACTCATCCAACTACTATCGAAAAACTAAAAATAATGTATTCAATAAGAAGTGGTACCTATTAGGTACTACCATTGGAGCAAAACACTTTTTAGTACCTATTAGATACTACTTCCTAAATAAGCACCCTCTCTCTCTCTTCTTTAATCAATATTTTTGTAGGACCCATTTATAAAAATATGGAGTTATCGATGAGAAATAAAGTTATTTGTGGGCCATGTTTAAAACTTTTTAAGAGGTGCTAAGTTGGAGATATTGTATACTTAAGAAATATTATTATTAAAAAATTATAAATAAATGATGTGTATAGGTGGAATCCACTTAAATACTCAAATTTTGAATGCTCCATTGTGGATGCTCTTATATCTAAAGACACCACATTCACAAGAAATAAAATATCTAAAAATGAACACGACAACAAAAATGATATTCTATAAGTATGTTTCCTAAAAAAAATTAATAAAAAACCAGAATGGATAAATTTAGAATTCTTTGCATGTTTCTTTGTGACATTTTTTAGTGAAAAAAAAAAATGAAATTGTTACTCTGATACTAGAGTGCTTCATTTTGTACTCCTGAATTTCTTCCATCACTCTTTGAAATTACCTAAATAATTTTCCCGCATCTTAAGGAGAGGGCACCCCTCGCTTCCTACGGAGCGCATGTGCAATGTATGTGATTGTTTTGTCAACCTAAAGACACGGCCACTCCTCAGTCCCGTTCCTGATATTTTATGGGCCTTAGGTCAAATATAAAAAAAAACTTTTTTCATTTAATATATATATATAGCATTAATACATAATAAATTTTACAAAATATAAAAAACAAAAAAAAATTACTTAAAAATTCATAAGATATCAAGTAACATAAATGTACATAGACTTAGATTGCAATTTTTTACTGACCATATTAATAGCAAATAAAATCTCGTACCAAATAATTATACCAAGCAAAAATTCAAAACTTTCTAGTGTATTAATCAAACTCTCCGCCTAATTATTCTTTAATAATATCCTACTAATTATACCTAATCATATTTTCTATCAATTGGGCCCCTTAATGATATTTTCTTTAATAATACTACATATATTTCCTTGACCTAATCATATATTTTTTCTTTTAAATATTATTAATTTTATTTTATTTATATTAGTAGGTACGTATTAAAAAAATTTGAGCCCCTTAAAATATTGGGCCTCAGGCCGTGGCACCCATTTTCTACCCTCAGGGCTGGCCCTGCCACTCCTCATAAAATTTTTTTAACATTCGTTTTGTGGAAGACGAACAGTGTTCGTATCCTAAAGAGCGAACGGTTGTCATATATATATATATATATATATATATATATATATATATGCATGGACTTTTAAACACAAACTATACACTCATTTACCAACTATTTTCCCTGTTTCACACCTAAAGAAACAGCGATTTTACTCATTTTGGTGTTAGGAAGTGATAATCCAAGCATCCAAGAGCTCTACGAACATCCAAACGAGTTGAATGCAAATGTAATGTCACTTTAAAACCTTCTCATTTTGATTTCTAGAGCATTTCGTTTTCACCACGTTGAACACCAATTACTGGTCGTGTTCGCTTCCTAGTTGGCGAGCGTACATGGGGATGTTCGCTACCTAGAAAGCGAACTACACTGGAACATAACCTGCATTGCTGATTTTAAAAACTCTGTTTTTGATAAATTTGTTTAGCAAATATTGGGAACTCTAAGGGTATGTTTGGTTTGGCTTTAGACATAATTAATTTTGATAGAATTGATTTTGGTAAAATTAATTTTAACAGAATTGATTTTAGCATAATTGATTTATGTTTGTATACTTTCATGCAAAAGTGAGTTGAACAAAATATTTATGTGTAAATGTGTAAGAATCAATTCTAAAAAGCAGAAGCTACTATTTTTAGCTTCAAATAGAATTAATTCTGAAGGCAGAATTAATTCTACTTTTGAGAAATCAAACAAGTCAGAATCAATTCTACACCTTTAAAATTAATTTCTAATTCTTCTAGAATTGAAACCAAACACACAAATACAATGTTACTTTTCCCGAATTATAGAAAATGATATGGACGAACCAACTAGAACTAAGGAGGAAAAAAATCTTATGCATAAATTAACCGAAATGGATGTTCATCTCCATCTATTAGTCCCATAAAATCAACCTCTCCGTATGACATGTTTTGATTCCTGTGTACCCGTCCAGCAGAAATGTGGTACTGCACAGGAGATTTTACCAACAAACAATCCCTTGTAAGTAACGGTCTAATCCTACATTCCTTCATAGTACAGTACTAAGTAATTTGTCTCATTCCCCTAATCCCCTTCAACTACATTTGTCCCAAAATTGAAAACAATAATAGTGTGATAGAGAAAGAGATTCTAGTCTTATTCTAAAAATTGCACACAAATGTAACCTTCAACACAATTAATCTCTCAACAATACACACAAAGAAACATCTCTATTTTTCTGTATACAAAATTACAAGACAGCCATGCCACCGAGGATGGGAAGAGCAAGGAAGAAAAACTTGGATGAAGCCTGGGAACATTTCTCACTCTGAGTCAACCACCAACAGGAACAACAATGTAAAGGTTTGTTGATCCACTCTCTCTTTTGTGTGTATAATGATTTTAAAGGAGCCATTTTTATTGAAAATATAACATGAACTTGGAAGCAAGATACATAAAGTTTATGTTAGTGTCCACCACTTGTTCGACGAATTTACTGAGAGAGATTTTGTGTTGAAGGTAATGGATTACATCTGGTATAATAATAGTGAGGATGAGATGAATCCAAAGGTCAAATTAGGTAGTCCACTATAGATCACACTTATCATTGACTCATACTGCAAGGACCTTTTCTATTTTTGGGTATGTTTAACATGTAGTCTTTTCCCTCCTTTTTCTCTCTCTTTGGTATGCACCTATACCAAGGGTCTCTACTTTTGTCTCATTCTCTCATAAGCATTTCTGTACCAAATTTGAAAACAATGATAGCTTGTGTGTGATAGAGAAAGAGATTTTACATACTTTTGGTTCTACTTTTTTAGTTATACACAAAATTTGCATTTTTGTAGATATTGCTTTGCAGGTGAGAGTGAGACTCAAACAAACACAAAACTCTTCATTTCTCTGTACTCAACAACACAACCATGCCAAGGAAGAATATGGGAAGAGCAAGGAAGCAGAAAAGGAAGAACAACTTGGATGAGGCTGAAAACATTTCCCACTCTGAGTCAACCACAAACAAGAACAACAACATGGTAAAGCTTTAATACACCCGTTTCTTGTTTCCAAATGTTTTTGTAATGTATGCTATGTTTTAGCTTTTTACACTATATGAAATCAGATACACCTTGCAGCATCATGGTGACATGGTTTAAAGGAGACATTTTTATTCAAAGGAGGCACTTTTATTGAAAAAAATATTTTCAACTTTGAAGTAAAAATAGTCTCTTTTCCTTTTTATCCATCTATCTTACTTAAAGTTGATTTTTTTTTTTCTGATAAAAATATTTGGGTAACAGAGGTTGAAAATTAATATTTTCTTTGTCATGTTCATGATTTTATCATTCTTACTCACAGCAGTTGCATAAAATTGCAAAAATAATTCTTTTTAAACTATTTTACAACAAACCATATGTTAAACTTTCAATACATCACTTTTGGTTGTTTATAACTAAGCAAAACCAATTCATCAATGTATATGCTTAGTACAACAAGTTTTTTTTTTTGGAATCATTTATATAAAAAGTAAACGAGTAACAAACTGCGCCGCTAAACCTTTCTGTATAGTGGACTACCTATTTACGGAACCAAAAGTGTGATCTGTAGTGGACTACCTATTTTGGGCTTCTCTAAATTTCTGTTTTTTTAACTTTCAACTTGTTGTCTTATGTTTATCTTCAGTTAAAGTCTTCTGGTTGGGATTGCCCTCTCTCTTCCAGAAGGGTTTTAATTCCAAAGTCAACGCCGATTTCTGGTCTCCGCCACTCCTCTAGATTCTCTACAAGGTGTATTGAACATGGAACAACATCTCTTGAGCAGGTGGGGAAAATACATGTTGAAAATTCAACAGTAAACATACCCGAGATGGCGGGGGAATTAGGTGAACCTGAAATGTCATTGTCCAATAATTCAAATCAAATGGATGGACAAAATAATTTGCAAGCAGAAGATATCCCTCTTGTGCAGGAGCTTTTGGCAGAAGAAATTCAAGCTTCAAATAAGTTTGAGGAGATAACAATTAAGAATATTAGGAAGTGTATTTCAAGGGCTGGATGTTCATCTCCATCTGTTAGTCTCAAATTAACTGAAATGGTTGGCATGGTGGGTGAGGAAGATGATGATGAGGTTGATTCCAATATACAACGTTGGCCCGAGGACACAGTGAATGGATATCATGTGAAGCCAGAATTCATGCCAATATTAAGGAAAATTATCAGCAAGCATGGAGATATTGTAAAGAATTGCGCGGCAGAGTCGGTGGAATATCGTTCAGCATTGTTGGAGATGATATGTAGAATCATATCAGAGTTGGACAACAAAGATGTTGCTAACATCAAAGGAAAAGATTTGAAAAGGAAGATTAGTCTAGTTGATGAAATAAAAACTATGGAAGTTGAGGTTGAGTGGCTTCACAATAGGTTAACCGAGATACTTGAGGCAAGGCAGATTCTTAAGCAGAGTGGTAAGCTGAAAGAGAAATTAGAGAGAAATAGGGAATCCATTGAAATTGCTGAGAGTGCATTGCAGGAATGCGAAACAGCGAAGAAAAAGTTGAAAGCATTATGTGATAAGGAAACTCTTTGGAAAGAGAGATTGTCTAGAAGCCAGGATGAGTCTACCAAGACAAATCAAGAAATCAAAAGTGCCAAATCTAGAGTCAAACAATTCCTTAATTGTTCACTAGTTGATGATTTGCTTTAGTATGTTCAATTACATTTCCCATTTTCTGTTTTCTTCATGGTTGTAGTTTTAAGATTTCTTGCTGCATTTATAACTGGTTGGATTTTAAGACTTTGATGTTTTCCAACTCATGCATGACTGGAACAATCATACTCCTGAAATTTGGTTTTAAATGTGTAAGATATAGTAGCAGCCAAGTGTTTATGCATGGTGATTTGAATTTCCATATGAATGAATGTGCCTTATAGATTTGAACTACGGACACTCTTCGGATGAGTGATATATTTATTACAACAAATTAACCATCATGTTATACGAGCTATGATACGTGGCAAATCACCGTGATTGTGATATACTCACCATTAGGACTGTTCATGGTTCGGTTCGGCTAAAGAACTGAACCGAACTGAACCATAACAATGGTTCTTAATAACTGAACCAAACTGTTAAGTTCAGTGTCAAACTAAACCGAACTGAATGAAATGGTTCGGTAAACTGGTAACTATAATTCCGAACCGAACTGTTTTTTTTACACCAAACTTGATCAAACTGAACCATAGTAAAAAAAAAATATAACAAACTTGCATAACTATCTTAAGTTGTTTTAATCATAAGCTGTATTGGGTTCTTTGAAAAAAATTAAAAATCAAAATCATGTGCAGTTGCTATCTTGCAATCATAACAACTTAAGTATGCATATCAAATTACTGCATGTTGCAATCTGCAATCATATGCAGTATGCAATCTGTAAAAATACAACTGCAATATGCAGTGTGCAATTATTAACAAACCTCACAAGAAAATCATTAAAAAGCAAATCATGAACAAGAAAAAATAAAAATCATTAACAAGAAAAAATCAAAATCAAGAACAATCAAAATAGAAAGAAACTATTTCAACACCAATCATGAACAAGCAAATCATTAACAAGAAAAAATCAAAAGTCTAAGGCAAATATTTACTTGAGTTTGATTTTGATTTTGAATTTGGGATTTAGGTTTTATGTTTCCATATGAAATGATAACAGAGAACTTGAGAACCTTGGCAAAAAGAAGTTCATGTTTTGAGTTTTTAGTTTTGAGTATTACGGTTCGGTTCGGAACAGTTCGGTTCAGTTATTAGCAGTTCGGTTACAGTTAGAGAACCATCTTTAAATTATTGGTTCGGTTCTAGAACTTATTTATCAGTTCAGTTATTTTTGGTTTGGTTCGGTTCAGTTCGACAGTTTGGTTCGGTTCACAGTTCAAAATGAACAGTCCTACTCACCATAATACAAAATATATATTCAGGTTTGCCAAATCAAAAGTCAGGTCCTTTCTGCATTCCTCAGTAATGGATGATTTGATTTAGAGTTGCCAATTTCATCTTCTTTTTTCTTCTTTCTTCCTTTTTGCATTCCTTCACCGTTTTAGGACTGCTTATTTTATTTATAACCATTTTGATTTTAGGACTGTTGTTTCCAACTATATATCGTCAAATAACTGATTATCCCAAAAGCTTAAGCTGTTAGGATAAGGCTACATCAATGGTTTTATATTATTTCTAACACGCCCCCTCACACAAGAGCCCACTTGGGCTTGAAGCGTGGATAAAATGCTGTAAAAACAAAGTTGTAATATTGAGGTCATGAACAAGCAAATCATTAACAAGAAAAAATCAAAAGTCTAAGGCAAATATTTACTTGAGTTTGATTTTGATTTTGAATTTGGGATTTAGGTTTTATGTTTCCATATGAAATGATAACAGAGAACTTGAGAACCTTGGCAAAAAGAAGTTCATGTTTTGAGTTTTTAGTTTTGAGTATTACGGTTCGGTTCGGAACAGTTCGGTTCAGTTATTAGCAGTTCGGTTACAGTTAGAGAACCATCTTTAAATTATTGGTTCGGTTCTAGAACTTATTTATCAGTTCAGTTATTTTTGGTTTGGTTCGGTTCAGTTCGACAGTTTGGTTCGGTTCACAGTTCAAAATGAACAGTCCTACTCACCATAATACAAAATATATATTCAGGTTTGCCAAATCAAAAGTCAGGTCCTTTCTGCATTCCTCAGTAATGAATGATTTGATTTAGAGTTGCCAATTTCATCTTCTTTTTTCTTCTTTCTTCCTTTCTGCATTCCTTCACCGTTTTAAGAATGCTTATTTTATTTATAACCATTTTGATTTTAGGACTGCTGTTTCCAACTCCTGTATATATATTGTCAAATAACTGATTATCCCAAAAGCTTAAGCTGTTAGGATAAGGCTACATCAATGGTTTTATATTATTTCTAACACGCCCCCTCACGCAAGAGCCCACTTGGGCTTGAAGCGTGGATAATGCATAGGCACACCTACCATATGCTTGAATTCCACTTTTTAATTAAAAAGTGAGGGGAACGGGAATCAAACTCTAGACCACTTAGTCATAAAAGTTCTAATACCATATCAAATAACCGATTATTTCAAAAGCTTAAACTGTTAGAATAGGGTCACATCAATGATTTTATATTATTTCTAATATATATATAATATAAAATCATTGATGTGACCCTATCGTAACAGCTTAAGCTTTTGAAATAATCGGTTATTTGATATGGTATTAGAACTTTTATGACTAAGTGGTCTAGAGTTCGGGATATATATATATATATATATATATATATATATATATTGATGATGGATATAAAGGTAATGGTGAGATAGCCAGCTTATATATCGTATTTTTGTATCATGAAGATTTTGAGACTTTCCTAGCATTCTTAATGAATTAATTTTTATTTTATTCTTTTGACTCATGAAACTGAGAAGATCTTTTAATGGTTCTATAAGAAGTTCATAACGTGAAGATAAACGTTTTAATATTTTAACATTTAGTAAATTGAAATTTGTTGTTGATGCAAATAGATAGTTGAATATTGATAAAAAAAAAAAATGGTTTGAATATTTTAACTACCGTGTGCATTTTGAGTACTGCCATTATAGTGCTTGACATCTTAAGTCCAAATTCATATCAAAATAATGAAAATAATTTCACAAAAGTCAGAATATAATTAATACTACAATGTCGGTAGGCAATGTAAACTGTACAGAAAGATAAATCTTTTGCATGCAGCATGCGTATCAGCGTATGTGTTTTTTTATAGGCATGAGTATCAGGCGGGTTGGGGACGGATTTTGCCATTCCAAATCCAAATCTATAAGATTCGGGTATCCTTAAATCCGTCTCAATTTTTAACGGAGATGAAAATTAAAACCCCAAACCCATATCCAACGGGGTTCGGGTATCCCCGTGGGTTTCGGGTATCTCCATTTCACTTTACCTCCATATGAATTTGAGTTGCACTTTGTTATATTTTTTATTAAAAAATAGTTAAAAATAAAAAATATTTTATTTCAAGAATATTTATACATAGATAATAAATAGAGAAAATAAATTGATTAATATTCAACTTAAAAATATGAATGTAATTTAGAGATTATATAAGGATTTCTAATTTATAAATGACAAAATGTAATTTGATATAAGCGGGGCGGATTCGAGGACGGATTCGAGGTGGGTATCAATATCTCCATTATCCGCCCCAACCCCAACTTTTAAAATTGGGAAAAACCCAAACCCAGTCAACTCGGGTTTTTCCCCGTCAAAATCGGGGCCGAGGTGCGGTATGGGTTATTTTGCCATGCCTACTTTTTATCTCCAAAAAAAATAAGTAACTTTAAAAATTATATTTGAAAATAAATTAAGTGACACTTTTTGTTGGAAAATTTCCAAAATATACTTGAAAGGATGCAATGATTGATTTGAAATAATATGTCTCTTGGTTTAGTCTTGCAACTTTTTGAGAACAAAAATGAATCATTGCATTGTTTCATATTAATATTGCATGATATCTTTCAAGGATTGCTTCCCTTCATCAACTAATACGAGTTTTTCTATAAATAGAGGTACTCATGAGGCAGAAAAACACACAACAAAAATCATGAATTTCATGAGTCAGGTTCGTTAACACCAAACTGAGTCAACAAACGAATCGTGTCTTTTACTTTTTGCCGTTTATTTGTTCGTGATTATATTGCTTTGTTCTTGCTATTTTGGTTGCTTAATTTATTTGCTCCACACATCAAAATTATTGGTGTGAGTTTAATCGAATTCACAACAGAATGGTCTCTCAAGGATCGTCGACTCTCCAACCAATACCTTTGGTAACTCAATTCCATCCAAAGTTGGCCTATCCCAATCCCGAAAAATGGTCTGCAAAATAATTGGAGATTGCTTCCTTCACACTAATCGGGTTCTCAAGCCACACACCACCCTTCTTGAGTGCAACAATTGAATTCCTACTCAATCTACTTTTCACACAATCATGAAAGTAGCTTGTGTTTGCATCTCCCTCTTTGAGTCACTTGAATTTTGCCTTTTGAAATTCAAAACTATCTATACTCTTTAGTAACAACCACAATATGTGACATTTCACCATCCTCTCTAGCTTCTCAATTTCATTCAAACTTCTGGATTCACCTTTTAGTTCCAACTCATTAATCTTTTCTACTAAAGATGGTATCCTACTCTCTGAATCCCCATAGATATCTTTGTTCCACTTCTTCAACATCTCCTTAATCAACTTAAGTTTTTCTCAAAAAATAATCCCCATCCAACCCTTCGACGTTGGTTGATCCCAACATCGAGCAACAACCTCCTTAAGTTTCTTATGCTTCAACCAAAAATTATTAAATCGGAAAGGTTTTGGATCCCAATCAAAATTCGCATACCTCAAAATTATTGGACAATGATCCGTTACATCCATATTGTCCATAAACTTACATCTACCCATATTTTTCACACCAATTTCTTGACACCAATATTCTATCTAGCCTACTACAACATTCCCCGTTTGGTTTGTAATTTTAAGAGTGCAACCTAATAGGGGGCTGAATTAGATTTTAAGATTTTTTGGTTATTTTAGAGATGTGGTTCTTTTATTTTTCTTAAAGGTTATGATGAAGGTATGAACATGTAGAAAAATAAAAGAGATAAGGGAAAGAAGAAAAGACACAAAAGATTTATCATGGTTCCCCTTCTAACCTAAGGGTAGTCCAGTTCCCTCACACCCCGTGAGAGATTTTCCACTATTAGAATTCTTCTTACAAGACAACCTCACCCCAAGGCTTCCCTAACAAAATCCTAATACAACACAAGATAGCACCCCACTATCTTAAACAACAATTCTCAACAAAACTATGATGAAAATTTACAAACAAAGTGTTGAAGAATAATAATAATGTGTGGCTGTATCAAATCAATATCACTTTAATAATATGTATATCTTAGTACTCAGAAAATTTTATGGATATGAAAATATAATCAAAGTTTCTTAAGATATGTGTATGAAAGTTTATGAGAGAAAAATGATATTATTTTTACATAGAAAATTCTATGAATATGAAAGTTCATATTTAATTCTAATGATCACAAGTATATTTATAGAGGCTTTAGAAAATGTCCATGAAGCAAGGCATCTCTTCAAAAAATCATATCATAAAAAGTTGTGTTTGAAAAATCACAATGGTTCAAAAAATAAAATTCTGTCCAGGTCTTTTCACACTTGTTGCTACGAACAGGCGATGTAAAAGGTCCTGTTTTCAAAATTCAAAGATTGCACTGTTTCAAATTGATGCCAAATGTTTCAACTGATGTAAAAAGTTTGTGGCTGTTTGTAACGCCCCAACTAAATTGTCTAGAATATTTAGTCGGAACATTAAAATTTGGAATCTGAGTACATTAATTAAAAGGAATATAACTGAATAATGAATTATCATTAAGATAATAATGAATATTCGGTACAAACAGTGGAAAAAGAACTACAGAGAGATAACAAGATAAATAAAAGCAAGAATGAAGACTAAGTCTTCTAATGCTGACGATCCAAGCTCGGCTCCAATCGTCAGATCCATCCTGGTCCCTGCTCCGAAATAACCTGTCTTACCTATATCAAAAAGGGAGTGGGGTGAGACAGTCACTTCGTCCCAGTGAATTCTACTACCCTCCTAGGCTATAAAGCCGGGGCACCTAATCAGTCCTTAATAATAGCTAACATCATAATATCATGAACATAATTGATTAAAGTGTAACACACAAAATATCTTATTGATTTTATTCCGCTAAGACACTTCGAGGTGAGCATGTCTCGAAGGTCCGCCATATCCGCTGACCGATTCGACCACGGCATTAAGCTCACAATCATTTTCCTAATGGGTTGTTCCATTGGAAGCCCATAAGCAGCATACTAAACCGCACATGGTTGACTGATACTAATTGTTGAGTTACATACTACCATAATTATCCCAACCCGGGGAACATGCAAACCTAATTCTAAATTATCCCTAAGATTCGGAATTGTGCTTGACTTCCCGTTTAACATTAGATACATTATATAACTGCAAGCTATCTATCTCAGGTGAGGATATAAAACGGGTGCTTTAGAAATATTTTAGAAAATGAAAATATGGATCTTTCTGCACTTAGCTCGCTACGGCGAGTTACCAAGCTCGCCATGGCGAACTACAGGTCCTGGCCTAAATCAACTCGCTAGGTGAGCAGAAGCTCGCCATGGCGAGTTTCATCAGCCCAGAAACCCCAGCTCGCCATGAGCGCTCGCTAGCAACTCGCTATGGCGAGTTCATACAGAAAGTCCCCTGTTTTGCGAAAATCATCAATTTTAAATGTTACACCTACAATCAACTTCTGAGATAGTGCAGAAACATAATATAGGTAATATAAAACAGAATAGAAGAGAGATTAGGAGTTACTTCTCCTCACACAATTAATTCCTAAAAATCCTAAGTGAACATGCAATTTCATAATTTTGGGGAAATTTAGCTACACTATCCTAAGAACCCACCTGTTAAAAGAAGCTTTAAATCCTCCTTGGGCTCTACACAGTTATAACTTCCTCAGCTACACCCACGAACCCCTTTTGACAAGATTGAAGGATGATAAACTTTTATTCTGTCTGGTTTCAAGTATCACTTGCAGCACCTCAGAACTCAGCATATCCAACATGCAAGATAGTTCAGATTGATTAGAAAGGAAAGCACGAATTTAGAATTGAATGAGGGATTTAAATTTGTCTTTACCTAGTCTCATTTTGCATGGATTGGAGTGGAGACAACTCTGAGGTATACTATTGGCACGAACTCAGCTTAACAGAGCGCGAAAAGAACGATAGAAGCTCACCAAAAGGCCAGAACACGAAGAAATTGAGCTGAGGAGCACCCATGGGTCCTGTCTAACTCGCCATGGCGAGTTGAACAGCTTGCCATGGCGAGTGCTCAGTGACAGCAACATCAATACGCAATTCAGCTGCATTCTTCCAAAGTTTTACCTTCCAACAACACCCAAAACATTCCCAATGTTGCTGGACTCGTATTTTGGAAGATAATAACACATGCATTAAGGTTTGCAAGTATGAATTGAGATTGAATGATTGAATTGAAAGGAAAAGCTTAAGGGCTTGTTGTTGTTGCATGCATGTGAGAGGGAAGAAGAATGGTTGATTTACCCTCTTCTGATGTAATTTGAATGAGAGTCTCAGAGAATAAGAATAATGTTTGGTTTTATGTTTGTAAGAAATTGATAACAAGAAGAATAGGGAAATGAATTATTTTTGCTTGTTATGGTGGTTGGTGGAATTCAAGTGAAAGAGAGAAGGGGGAGCTGAGATGCTTCAGCTTATGAAGTTAAATGAATGAATTCTGCAAGTATAACAAGTGAGTATTTAGTGGATTAGTGTGTTGGCATGAGGGAAGAGGTATTTTGGTGAGGTGTAAGCTTGAGAGAAAAGAGAGGGTAACACGTGAGAGAGAGGTAAGAAGGGAGAAATTGAACTTCCATGGTTGATTAAATCATAAGTGTGAAATTAAAGTATTATAGTGTAGATTAGGTCCAATTTGAATTCCTAATTTTTCCCACAATTTACTCAATTCCCAAGACTTGATTTAATTAACCACCTCTAATTAATCTTCGAATTATTGGGTAAGCTCTTATCCAGATTAATTAGGTGGACGAAATTGCGGGATGTTACAATCTACCCCCCTTAAAGAAATTTCGTCCTCGAAATTGAGAAATTTACCTTTAGGAAAGATAGGAATAACTTTTCTCATGACAGGTTTCCGTTCCCGAGTGAGTTAGTCGTCATGAGATTGAGCCCATCCGACTTTGATTTTTTTTTTTTTTTTTTTTTTTTTTTTTTTTTTGAAATTTTCTTGTATCGAAGAATCTTAACTTCACGATTACTATATGAACTGGATTCGGCTGATGAGTTAAGGCTGACTGAATATCAATTTCTAAAGAGTGATAAGGATCGGGAATGGATTTCCGAAGTTAAGACACATGAAACACGTCGTGCAACCCTGACCTGAGTAGAAATAGAATTAACTGATAGGTTACAGGACCGACGCGTTGAAGGATCTGATAAGGTCTTATATACTTCAGATAGAATTTCTTCGTTTTGAAAACACCTCGTAGTTTCAACTTGGTGTTATTCTCAGGAATACTTGATTACCTTTATTCCTTGGAATAAAACTTTCCTTTCTCAAAGGGTTATTCGTCCAAATTGATCGTATAACCATATTTTCGCCTGATCTCGTGCTGCGCACTCTGATCCGACTACTTATAGCCATTCCTTTTTATCTGCGTCAACATGACCTTATTCCAATTCGTTTAACACAGTGACAGACCATCTCTTCTTTTCTAATTTACTTCCACCATTACTACGTCTCTCATTGGATAACCTCATAAGGTGATACTGGTTTATTTTGTGAAAGCAGGTATACGACGGTATTCTCGACACTCTACTACAGTCCAATACGTTCGCTACATCCTAGCAATACCGTCCTCAAAATTTCCTCGCACAACACTTCCACGGTCGGTATCTGGCCTGGTTGTCGCTATATGAATAGCTGAAAGGAATAAATTTAAAGGTTGGTATTAAAAATCCAAAACTTCTTTTCAGGGTTTTCTCAATACCGAACACTGCAGCTCGTGATACGTCATACGTTCCACTGTCCCATAGTGCCGTATAAAAACTCTAAGATTAATTAAAATATAAAACGAGTGGAGAACGCTTAAGCACTATAGATCCTTTCGCCAATGAGTCAGACCCATCTGCAACCGATTCCATTGTCCTACAGAATTTTCCACCTACTATTCCAATCAATCCTAGCACAACACTATGGTCGAATAATACATTTAACATATCAAGAACTGAGGTTCGAATTCTTCCTTCAAAGATATTGTTAGGTTAATTGAATAATTTACTGATAAGCTGAAGTGGAAGAAGTTGACTAACGTGATCGGATTCTAATGATGGTTGACTGGGTGTGCAAGATTTGCACAATCGACACAGAGGATGGCTTTAAATCCTTTATTCACCATAGTCAATGTGTCAGCGTATGAATTGGATTGGCAATAAGGAAACTCTTATAATCTACACGAGGAATTTGATTGATGATGGTCTGAATCTATCGTGGATAAGGTATAGGGAAACTGAAACAGTCGGCAGAGAATGAAACTGTTAAACGTGAATTTCGGAGAATAGTTTTGATGATGTTTCTAGATTCTAATACTTCTACTAGCTCCTATTTCTATGCAATTGGAAAGGTCGGAACTTTAGCTGGAATTTAGCTGATGGGACTACGAAAGTATACCCAATGCACTAGAATTGATGATGGATCGTTCAGGTGCACGAATACCTATGTGATTAACTAATACCGACATTGAACCGAATAGTTCGACGAATAATTAACTAATGATACTGATTAAAAGATTTCTACGATGGGTGGGAGCTTGAACTGAATTTTCATGTGTCCGCTCCAGATAAACTGGATTCCACAAATTATATTTAGTTACTAACAGTGTAACTGAAAAGGCCGACAAGATTGAACAGGATTACAAATAAGTGACGTCCGACAATTGTAAGTTTGACTGACCGATATCGAGGAATTTGGAAAGTTTACCTTCCAACTATTTCGGTGATAATTACGACTAACAGCTGATATGGCACGAGAAGGAATTACCTGTCTGAAACATAATCAGACAAGTTAGAGAGTGAACCCGTTCCATGTTCCTATGTCTAATGGATACCCAATCCGTCATAGTTCGGTTCGATGAACTTAGCTTATCAAAGGTCCGCAGGAATGGTCATTAAATTGGAATTTTAACCTCTAATGGTTCCGGTTCAAAAAAACAGGATATTGATAGGCACTCCTAGAGGAAAATCTGGCTGACTCTAACAGATCCCTAACTCGAAGGTCAGAATAAATGAAAATGCTAAATGGCTGATAAGAAATAAATCCAACTTAATTATTTCGATACGCGGGAACTTACATAGGTAACAACGATTGATCTAGATGGCTGAAGGTGCTAATAATAGCTCTTAATTTTTGCTAACTTGATCGAGGCTTGAATACTAGTGATTCGGTACTAAGGCTGATCTTCAAGAGGTAGACTATTCTACTGTAACGAGTTCCTTATTGATAATGTACTAGGTGACACGATAATGGCTGGCATCTAAGGAAATTAATAACTCGGGTGATTAGACTGGATTTTCTCTCACAAGGTGTCTACCTAAGTCACGACACTAAGCTATTAATGTAGCAGATGCATGATGGTGTTAAGTAACTACCTGGCAACTAAGTTTGGTCAAGAATTGCTTCTATTTGTCATTTCGGTGAGGCTATGTTCCAAAAGGTTCGTTGTGATTTCTAATGTAACGTGTTGTGCTGAGATTATCTTACTAGACCTTTAATAATTTCCCAAGTGGTAACATGACAAGCTGGAAAGTAAGAGGCTGCTATATCAAAGGTGGTCTAATTCGACTAATTCCTATATTCATGGCTGGGTAGCTTGGAACACTAAGTTACTGGTTCGCTATAAGCGATTAACTATACCTAATAAGACTACATAGGTAATCCAACCTATAAGGTGCAATTCCTAATTAGTTTATCTGTTAATGTTCACTTCTAGCGGTAGGATATAAATATTGGTTGCTACCTAGAGAAGCTACTTCGGTTCAACTCTGGTTTCTTCCACTCAAGGTTGGTGTCTCTCGAACTAACTTAGGTATCCAATGGTGTCGTAAAATGATTCCCAATCATTGTGCTAATCAAGGTTGATCCCTAAAGTTTTGTTGAATTAACTGGCCTAAGCTGGTCTCGGAAGAGAAATCCTATTTGTCATGCTAAACAAACTCTGGCTTCCCACGGTATGGTAAGAATACGAGTTACGATGTTGAAATGCTAAATTATTCTTAGGGAGGCATTAAAAGTTGGCTTCCTATAGGATAATGTATTGGGAAGTTCTCAGATGATTGTTATTATGGTCAAATATTCCAACTTGGTTTCTCTAATCACGGTATTGAACAGATCTAACAACACTGGTAAATCTCACGGCTGAAAGGTAAGACTAGGTATTCAGGAAGAGTCTTGATTTACTAAGGGTTGAGTTTAACTTGACTCACATGTTTCTTGTAAACATGTTCACCGGAAGGTATAGTTACTCTCAAGTCCGGGGAATTTACCTAACACACAATGTCAGCGGATACTATATTGACCTACCCACTTAAGTTCATCTATGAACAATTCTACTTCGAGCGATTAGTACTTCCATCAAATTGTTCTTACTCTTTCAGTCCTAACTACTTCAGCTCTAACATCCGGTTAGAGAGAATTCTCGCCAACGATTGCTTCTGAACTGTAACTCCACTACGATTTTCTTACTTAACCTCCGTGGTCCACTTCGGTTCTCAACTGTAATACTCTGCCTACCATGCACAATACCGAGCTGATCAGACTCAGCACGCGATGGTTTCAGTGTAAACAGTCCAGACTCCAAAGGGTCCGTACTTCTTTGGAAGGAATTATAATGACTCATGGCACGGTCCGATACTGGATCGACCTGCTCTGATACCAATTGTAACGCCCCAACTAAATTGTCTAGAATATTTAGTCGGAACATTAAAATTTGGAATCTGAGTACATTAATTAAAAGGAATATAACTGAATAATGAATTATCATTAAGATAATAATGAATATTCGGTACAAACAGTGGAAAAAGAACTACAGAGAGATAACAAGATAAATAAAAGCAAGAATGAAGACTAAGTCTTCTAATGCTGACGATCCAAGCTCGGCTCCAATCGTCAGATCCATCCTGGTCCCTGCTCCGAAATAACCTGTCTTACCTATATCAAAAAGGGAGTGGGGTGAGACAGTCACTTCGTCCCAGTGAATTCTACTACCCTCCTAGGCTATAAAGCCGGGGCACCTAATCAGTCCTTAATAATAGCTAACATCATAATATCATGAACATAATTGATTAAAGTGTAACACACAAAATATCTTATTGATTTTATTCCGCTAAGACACTTCGAGGTGAGCATGTCTCGAAGGTCCGCCATATCCGCTGACCGATTCGACCACGGCATTAAGCTCACAATCATTTTCCTAATGGGTTGTTCCATTGGAAGCCCATAAGCAGCATACTAAACCGCACATGGTTGACTGATACTAATTGTTGAGTTACATACTACCATAATTATCCCAACCCGGGGAACATGCAAACCTAATTCTAAATTATCCCTAAGATTCGGAATTGTGCTTGACTTCCCGTTTAACATTAGATACATTATATAACTGCAAGCTATCTATCTCAGGTGAGGATATAAAACGGGTGCTTTAGAAATATTTTAGAAAATGAAAATATGGATCTTTCTGCACTTAGCTCGCTACGGCGAGTTACCAAGCTCGCCATGGCGAACTACAGGTCCTGGCCTAAATCAACTCGCTAGGTGAGCAGAAGCTCGCCATGGCGAGTTTCATCAGCCCAGAAACCCCAGCTCGCCATGAGCGCTCGCTAGCAACTCGCTATGGCGAGTTCATACAGAAAGTCCCCTGTTTTGCGAAAATCATCAATTTTAAATGTTACACCTACAATCAACTTCTGAGATAGTGCAGAAACATAATATAGGTAATATAAAACAGAATAGAAGAGAGATTAGGAGTTACTTCTCCTCACACAATTAATTCCTAAAAATCCTAAGTGAACATGCAATTTCATAATTTTGGGGAAATTTAGCTACACTATCCTAAGAACCCACCTGTTAAAAGAAGCTTTAAATCCTCCTTGGGCTCTACACAGTTATAACTTCCTCAGCTACACCCACGAACCCCTTTTGACAAGATTGAAGGATGATAAACTTTTATTCTGTCTGGTTTCAAGTATCACTTGCAGCACCTCAGAACTCAGCATATCCAACATGCAAGATAGTTCAGATTGATTAGAAAGGAAAGCACGAATTTAGAATTGAATGAGGGATTTAAATTTGTCTTTACCTAGTCTCATTTTGCATGGATTGGAGTGGAGACAACTCTGAGGTATACTATTGGCACGAACTCAGCTTAACAGAGCGCGAAAAGAACGATAGAAGCTCACCAAAAGGCCAGAACACGAAGAAATTGAGCTGAGGAGCACCCATGGGTCCTGTCTAACTCGCCATGGCGAGTTGAACAGCTTGCCATGGCGAGTGCTCAGTGACAGCAACATCAATACGCAATTCAGCTGCATTCTTCCAAAGTTTTACCTTCCAACAACACCCAAAACATTCCCAATGTTGCTGGACTCGTATTTTGGAAGATAATAACACATGCATTAAGGTTTGCAAGTATGAATTGAGATTGAATGATTGAATTGAAAGGAAAAGCTTAAGGGCTTGTTGTTGTTGCATGCATGTGAGAGGGAAGAAGAATGGTTGATTTACCCTCTTCTGATGTAATTTGAATGAGAGTCTCAGAGAATAAGAATAATGTTTGGTTTTATGTTTGTAAGAAATTGATAACAAGAAGAATAGGGAAATGAATTATTTTTGCTTGTTATGGTGGTTGGTGGAATTCAAGTGAAAGAGAGAAGGGGGAGCTGAGATGCTTCAGCTTATGAAGTTAAATGAATGAATTCTGCAAGTATAACAAGTGAGTATTTAGTGGATTAGTGTGTTGGCATGAGGGAAGAGGTATTTTGGTGAGGTGTAAGCTTGAGAGAAAAGAGAGGGTAACACGTGAGAGAGAGGTAAGAAGGGAGAAATTGAACTTCCATGGTTGATTAAATCATAAGTGTGAAATTAAAGTATTATAGTGTAGATTAGGTCCAATTTGAATTCCTAATTTTTCCCACAATTTACTCAATTCCCAAGACTTGATTTAATTAACCACCTCTAATTAATCTTCGAATTATTGGGTAAGCTCTTATCCAGATTAATTAGGTGGACGAAATTGCGGGATGTTACACTGTTTGAAACTTTCAATTATGCAAACAGCCACAAGCTTTTTACATCAGTTGAAACGTTTGGCAGATTTGAAAAGTGCAGACAGATTTTCTTAAAATTAACTTTTTATATTTTTTTAAAAGCTTGCGTCATATGGACTTTTATATTTAACTTATAAATTTATTTGTAATTCATTTTAAAATAATTTCTGAGCTTCTAAGTTATATAATTATTAAAAATGATAAATCAAAAATAATAACCATACTTACAATTCATTTAAATAATAAGCCTAACTATTAGTCTTCATCTTGATTTCTCATCTTGTACTTTCATAAGTTTTCTTCTTTTGTGATGTGAGTTTGTTATCATCAAAACCCAGCCAAGTTCAAGAAGGAAATCTTCTTCACATGGTTGAACCCATGTGAATTTTCTCCCCAACAACGGAAAATCAATTAATCCCAAGTTTTCTAGTAGAAGAATAATCAATCTTTGATCCTCCATCAATAAATTGGACAATTTTCTACTACCTATATGCATCACTCCTTTTCTCTTTTCATTACATCGAACCGAATTGAAATCACCACCCAATATACACCACAACTTCGCATTATATGAACTTCTTGCCACTAGAAGCTCGACCCATAATTATTTCTTCGCTAACAAGTTACACGACGCATACACATTTATAATGATGCACCTAGTTTTCAATTTGGGTGGGCTTATTTAGTTTCTTAAAAAAAAAAATGATCCACCTAGTTTTCCTCCCCCCCCCCCCCCCCCCCCCCAGTCAAACCCCCACATTGCCTTGACCTTGAAAAGAATGATATAGCTATCATTTATCTTTATTCCATAGTGTGATTAGTCTAGCACTCTTACCTATTTCTAGATTAGAAATCCAAGCAATGTTGTCTTGTCCCCATATGCCTTTACACAATGCGATGCTACCACCATCTACCTTTGTTTCTTGTAAAGCTAGCACGTCGACCTTCTTCCCTCTCACTAAGTCCCTAACCTCCTCCTTTTCACCCTCCCTTCCAACCCTCAAATATTAAAAGAACATGTAATCATTGCACACCCTCCTCACCCCCACACACCTCAAATTTCTTCTCATCTCTAACTTCAAGCTCAACCATCCTTTCTAGAGTTCTTAACCTTTCCTCATTGCTACTGATGCCCAGGTTCAGGCCTATATGTAACAATCGTTCCACTTCAATTCTAATCTCATTTATGTGTTCATTGTCCACCAAATTAACCTCCCCTTCATTTAGAACTACCTGAATATTTGTCACTGGGATCAATCTCTGTACACATCAATTATTATTTCCACCTTGAGACTCCACTTTTGAGTTTTGAATATCTTCTTGTTGAGACTCACGCAACACTGCTATTTTTTTTTTTGGGCTTTTGATTCTTCTTCTTATTTCTACCTCCCTCTTTTCTTTTATTAGTCTTCATAAGATTAGCCCATTTGTTAGGCCCAAAAAATGGAATTCCTTTTCTAGCTCTTCCCTTCTTCGTACTGTTGGTGTACAAGGTGATGAATCAATGAACTAGTGAGGAGAGAGAACAAAGACAGCAGCCACAAAAATGAAAGGAAGAATTAATTGCATTGATAAAAGAGTAGCTATTTATACAAAGAGTAAAGTTTGCCACATAGGCCCTAAAAATGAAAAAACTTAACATAGTAAATACTAAAATACCCTTAAATATAAATTACTTCTAACACCATCCCTTAATTTATATTTAGACAAAACTGACAACACCAATTCCATCCCTCAAACGAAGAAATTGATCAGTTTTGATAGCCTTTGTCAACACATCTGCCAGCTGCTTCTGAGTGCTACAGTGCACAACTTCAAGCACTCCATTCTGAACCTGATTCCTCAGAAAGTGATACTTGGTCTCAATATGCTTACTTCTTCCATGCAGCACTGGATTCTTGGCAAGATTGATTGCAGACTTGTTATCAATCATCAGCTTCAGAGGCTTGTTTACCTTGATCTTCAGATCCTGCAGTAAGTTCAGAAGCCACACAGCTTGGCATGCAGTCACAGCGCCTGCAATATATTCAGCTTCACAGGTTGATAGAGCAACAACAGGTTGCTTCTTGGAACACCACGAAATAGGACCTCCTAGAAATTTAAATAAATATCCAGAAGTGCTTCTTCTATCAACTCTGTCTCCACACCAATCAGAATCTGAATAACTCAGAAGTTCTGATTCAGTCCTTCCTTCAGAGGGAAATAGCACTCCATGCTTCAGAGTCCCCTTGATATACCTCAGAATCCTGACAGCAGCTTGGTAATGGGACCATTTTGGTTTACTCATAAATCTGCTAACCATTCCAACTGCAAAACAAATATCAGGTCTGGTATTACACAAATACCTCAGAGAACCAACCAACTGTTTGAAGGTTGTAGCATCCACATCCTCTCCATCAGAATCAGAATCCAACTTTTGATTCGTATCTGAGGGTGTGATAGCAACTTTGCAATTCTCCAGCTTAAATCTCTTCAGAAGCTCAAGTTCATACTTCAACTGATGCAAAATGATTCCTTTCTCAGAATATAGAAATTCCATCCCTAGAAAGTAACTCATTTTTCCAAGGTCTGTCATTTCAAACTCATTCATCAGAACCTTCTTGAACTTAGCTATCTCTTGTTCAGAACTTCCTGTCAGCAATATATCATCAACATACAAACATACCAGAATCATATTGCCTTCTGAAGTGTGCTGAACATAAACACCATACTCCAACTCACATTTCTGAAACCCTTGTTTCTTGAAAAATGAATCAATCCTCATATTCCAGGCTCTGGGCGCTTGTTTCAATCCATAGAGGGCTTTATGCAATCTATACACCATCCCTTCCTGATTCTTTTTCTCAAAACCAGGAGGTTGTGACACATATACCTCTTCTTGTAATGGACCGTTCAGAAATGCAGATTTCACATCTAAATGCATCAGAGGCCAATTCCTGTTAGCAGCTATTGCAATTACCAGTCTAATTGTTTCGTGTCTTGCTACAGGTGCAAACACTTCAGAATAATCTAGTCCAGGTTTCTGCAGAAATCCTCTTGCTACTAACCTCGCTTTGTGTTTGCCAATTGATCCATCTGGCTTTAGTTTCTGCTTGAAAACCCATCTGACGCTGATGGCTTTCTTGCCTTTTGGAAGTTCTGATAGCTTCCAAGTCTTGTTCCTCTTTATAGCATCAAGTTCTTCTTTCATGGCCTGCAACCAGACTTGTTGCTTAAGAGCATCTTCTGTGCTCACAGGTTCAGAATCTACTAACATTGCACACTGAATAATTTCTCCCTCAGAGTCTACTTCAGTGTCTTGCAACATTTCAAATCCTGCAAATCTTCTTGGGATGCTTCTGATTCTCTGTAGCCTCTGAACACCTTCAGAAATTCTTTCTTCAGAATTTTGACCTTCAGAAATTCTTTCTTCAGAATTCTGACCTTCAGAATTGGCTTCAGAATTCTGACCTTCAGAATTGGCTTCAGAATTCTGACCTTCAGAGTTGGCTTCAGAATTCTGAGCTTCAGAGTTGGCTTCAGAATTCTGAGCTTCAGAGTTGGCTTCAGAATTCTGAGCTTCAGAGTTGGCTTCAGAATTCTGATCTTCAGAATTGCCTTCAGAGTCAGATTCAGAATCACCATCAGACTCAGAGTCACCATCAGAGTCATCTCCATCTTCTGAATCATCTTCAGAGCCTTCAGATTCTGACTCACCTTCAGAGCCATCCTCAGAGATTCTCACATCAGAATTTGATTGAGACTTGTTCCAATCCCAAATTTCAGATTCCTTCACAATGACGTCTCTGCTGAATTCAATTTTATTAGTCTCTGGACAATAAAGCTTGTACGCACCTGTACTGTGGTACCCCACCAGTAACATTACTTTGCTTCTATCATCCAGCTTCTGTCTTCTGGCTTCTGGAACATGTTTATAGCATACAGATCCAAACACCTTCAGATGACTAACACTTTGCTTCTCTCCAGTCCACTTCTGAATATGAACTATTTCCTTCAGCTTCTTCGTTGGACATCTGTTGAGCACATATGTTGCAGTGGCAACAGCTTCTCCCCATAAATGATGAGGAAGCTTCTTCTCTTTCAGCATGCTTCTCACCATATCAAGCAAAGTACGATTTCTTCTCTCAGCAAGACCATTGTGTTGAGGAGTATAAGGAGCTGTAACCTCATGCTCAATTCCATTCTCCTCACAGAAAGTTTTAAACTCATTAGAATTAAACTCACCACCACCATCAGTTCTGAGAATCTTCAGCTTCTGACCACTCTGTTTCTCAGCTTTCACCTTGAACTTCTGAAACGCAGCAAACACTTCATGCTTGAACTTGATGAGTGTTACCCATGTCATCCTTGTGAATTCATCAACAAAAGATACAAAATACTTGTTTCCTCCAAGTGAAGGTACTGGAAATGGTCCACACACATCAGAATGTACTACTCCCAGGGCATGTTTTGCTCTTGGAGCTACTTCTGATGCAAACGGCAGTCTTGGTTGCTTCCCTTTCATGCACACCTCGCATGATTTTTCAGGCTTCTTGATTATAGGAATTCCATGTACCAGATTCTTTGACTTCAGATGCCCCAAGCTTCTGAAATTCAGATGACCAAATCTTCTGTGCCACAACTCACTATCCTTCTCAACACTTGTTGCACTAAGACATTCAGAGTCTGCAGTTCTAACATTCACCTTGAATGTTCTGTTCCTTCCCTGTTCTGACTCCATAATCAACTTCTGATTACCATCATACAGCTTCAGAAGATTGTCTTCAATAGTAACTGAAAAACCTTTCTCAATCAATTGACCCACACTCATCAGATTGCTTTTCATGCCTGGTACATACCACACGTTCTGAATCAATGCTGCTTTCCCATTGTTCAAAATGACTTTGACATTTCCCATACCTTCAGCGTTGAGGTATTTATCATCAGCACATCTGATCTTTGTACTCTTTCTAGAGTCAAAATCAACCAACCACTTCTTGTTTCCAGTAAGATGGTTTGAACACCCTGTATCCATATACCACCACTCTGAATTCACATCCTCAGATTCAGAAGCCATTAGTAAAACAAATTCACTATCAGAGTCATCAGAACTTCTGGCTATATTTGCTTCTTCTGACTTTCTTTCTTTGTTTGACTTGCACTCAGATGCAAAATGGCCAAACTTCTGACAAGAGTAACACCGTACCTTTGTCTTGTCTTTTCCTTTCTGAGCATACTTCTGCTTTCCAGAAGTTGAGGTTTTTGGATTCTGAGCTCCATCAGATCTATTCTTGGCTTCTGACCAAGGCTTCTTCTGAACCTTCTTCTCAGAGGCTGCTTTCAGAGCCTGCTGCTCTACTTCTCTTTCAGAGTTTCTCTCAGTTAGACGCAACTCTTGTGCTTCTAGACTGCTCTGTAACTCTTTTATTCTCATGGTTTCCAAATCTTTGGAATGTTCAATAGATACAACAATGTAATCAAACTGAGGGGTAAGGGATCTCAATACCTTCTCAATGATTACTTGTTCTGAAAGAGTTTCTCCACAAGCTTTCATCTCATTAGTAATCAGAATTAGTCTGGAGATGTACTCACAAACCTTCTCATTGTTCTTCATGTTGAGATTCTCATACTGTTTTCTGAGGGTTTGAAGCTTTACCTTCTTTACTGACGCATCACCACCGTAACACCTTGTCAGAAGATCCCAAGCCTCCTTCGCCGTCACTGAATCAGCAATCTTCTCAAACACACTCTCATTCACACACTGATGAATGTAGAACAACGCCTTCTGATCCTTCTTTTTTGTAGCTTTCTGCGCCTCTTTCTGCTCCTCTGTTGCATCTGCTGCAACAGGAACGTATCCTTCAGTGACAAGCTCAAGCACACCTTGAGCACCGAACAATACAAGTATTTGTTTCATCCAACGATTCCAGTTTTTGCCATCAAACACTGGAAGCTTGGTACTCATGCCACCGTTTCCGTTCATCTTAAACCTTGTACAGTACACTCAAATCTCACTAACACTCGTGTTTCCCAATCCCACAAAATCAGAAAAAGTGATTCTGTTCAGATTTTTGTTCAAGATTCAGCACAAATCAAGAACCAAAAATCAAACACACACAACTCACGTTTCACTCGTGTTTCCCGTGGATTCGAACCGGAGCTCTAGATACCAATTTGTTGGTGTACAAGGTGATGAATCAATGAAATAGTGAGGAGAGAGAACAAAGACAGCAGCCACAAAAATGAAAGGAAGAATTAATTGCATTGATAAAAGAGTAGCTATTTATACAAAGAGTAAAGTTTGCCACATAGGCCCTAAACATAGTAAATACTAAAATACCCTTAAATATAAATTACTTCTAACACGTACAAGTCTTTGGCTCGTCTTGAAGTTGTTTTATAAAGTTTTCATTCAACAATGCTACATCTTTATCCTTCCAGCCCATCACTTGAGAATATTCTTCTAAAATAACATCAAGCTCATAATCAATATTTTTGTTAGACCAATTTGAGGTACTTCCTTTAAATATTATTTTTTCTTTCTCCACCCATACCACAACCTTCTTGCCTTTTTTTTAATTTCTTTTGTTGGCCCATATTATAGTCCACCCAGCCCAATAACCAAATTCTCCTCATCAACCTTTTTTTCGGTAACCACTATGTTTTGACTTTTTGAGATAACTTCCACCTCTTCATGTCTATCCATTTCACTTTGTCTTTTTACTGTTTCCAACACAACAGTCTCTACCGTCTCAGTCGTATCTGACGTAGTATCACCAAAATAATAACTATTTTCACCGATCTGTCTCTTTCAACCTCTTCCATCCCTGACTCGTCACCTTTATCTCCCCTTTTCCTGTATCGATACACAAATGGTCCACCCTATCTAAATGTTCTTCTGACCCTGTAACTCTGACACCTATGGGTACCTCTATGTTTTCAAGGTAATCATCATCTCTTTGGTTCTTACCCATTGGATTGTAATTTAAAATTTGCAGGCCTCCCATCACTGATGTTTCGCCGTCTAAGCTTCTCTCCAACCATCCCTCATCCAATCTCACCACCAATTTATCATCATTCAACTTTGAGATAGAGTCATAATCGACACTTCCAGCCACTATTTTAGATCCTCCAATTTTTTTTAACCCAACATCCACCTCACCAAATCTCTCTTCAACCATTCTTATAATAAAAAGTAGGCTGACCGATCCCAACCACTATTTTGTTGTATATGGATTACCATTCCCAGTTACTGCTGCCTTATAAGAATTTGCTATTGCAAAGTCATGTTTATTTACTTTCTTAGTTCTAACAACACTGTCGACCCTACCGCCTTCCGTGTAATGCTTCGACCCACCATCACCCCTGCCAAACTTTAGAAGGTTTGCTCTAATTTTGTAAGTCTCAAACCAAGTGTCTTCCAATTTCTGCAGCAGCTTATGTTGATCAATAACATCTTCAAACCTTACAAATCTGAAATGCCTTCCAGACGTATCAAGCTTTGTTGGAATGTACACCTCCCCAACCCTCCAATGTTTGTTAAAAGTGGACCAAAGTTCAGAGAATGTAATTTCTGGTGGAAAATTGGTGATGAAATATGAAGTCGTATTTCCAACTTTGTTCATGTACGTACTGTACCTAGGGGTGGGAAAACGGGTCGAGCCCGCCGGGCGACCCATTTACCCCGCCATTTGGGCTTGGCTGAGGTTTTCAGCTCGGTACCTTAAGTTGGCCCGTTTAAAAAATGGGGCGGGGACGGGTCGAGCATGCCCTCGGGCTTTGTTACTTTTTTTTTTACTTAAGATGAAAATTGACTATCTTATCTCTTAAGCACAATCCAATAATTTTTTTTTTTTGTTTTTGATAAAAAAATCTGATTGTTTATTAATTTATTTCCCTTATAATGTTTCTTTTTTCTTTGATACTAGGGTTTCCAACTTTCCATTTGTTTATTTCCATTGGCATTGTGAAGTTGTTTTAATGGTTTTTTTACCTTAACATTGATGGTATTGTGAAGTTGTTTTGTTTTTGCTATCGTTGAAATTCTATTACGCGCTCTTAAAAAAATTATTTTGTCGGCTTCTTTGATCAAGCTAAATAATTTTGTAATTATATTAAATCCAAATTGTAATTAAAAAAAAAGTTTGGTGGGCCGGTCCGCCAACTCGCCAATTAACGGAGCGGGCATGAGTTTTCAACTCGAACACCTAAGTTGGCCCGCCCAGCTTCGCCCCGTTTTTGAGCGGGCTTTAGGCGGGGGGCGGGCCTAAATGGGGCGGGCCGCCTGCTTTTTGGTGTTTGGATAATTTTTTCCCTAACCTATGTTCCCTTCTTTCTTGTCGTCCTTCTCATTACAGTATTCACGGGAAAGAAACGTAACATCACTGAATACTAGAGTTTAACATGGAGTGAAAAAGAGAACCGCAACCATAATTCTGGAATCGATAGCCTCGCCAAGACAAGTCCCTAACCAATAGGCCCTCTGTTACCGTAGGATTCAGGCTAGGACTTTAAACCCTCGCTTGACAAAGAAACTAATGGCAGAAAGTGATGTCAAAAGGAAGAAGATGATTCGTTGTTGTTGCTTATTTTCGTCATCAAAAGAACTCTATTTCATGTGTTGAACATATTGAATTTAATACCTATATTAGTGAAGATGCATTATTTTCATAGATTTAGTCAAGAAAATAAAAAATGGAAAATAATAAATCATATTTTTGACGATTAATTTGTTTTCTTGTATTCGAATCTTTAATATGTGGTAAAATCATGCAAAAAGTAAAACCACAGTTGTTTTGGTCATTGTAGATTTTCATATATTGTCACGTTGAATAATTTCTGAATTTGTCTAAAAAATTTGAAAAAAAATTAAACTTCTTCGACACTTTTCACTAAAAAATTCCTTAATACGTGTATGTTACTAAAAACCAGAAACCAACCAATAGGGGTTGCATCTTGTTTTTTTCTTGGACTTTTTAGTATAAATATAGAACAACTTTATTCCAAAACTCACTCAAAAAAAAAAAGATATCCAATTTTTTTTTTTTTTTTTTTGAGAGATGGAGCAAGAAGGTAGTGATGGTGGAAGAAGAGCTGAGATGAATAGGCAATTTCAAGCTCATCCTGAGCCTCGGCAGTGTCCTAGGTGTGATTCATTCAACACCAAGTTCTGTTACTTTAATAATTATAGTACGAACCAACCAAGGTACTTCTGCAAATCATGTAGAAGATACTGGACTATAGGTGGAATATTGAGAAATGTCCCGGTTGGTGGCGGTAGTCGTAAGGGAAAGAGAGCTAAGAATTCCACTTCAGCTCCAGCAAGTAATTCCTTTGGGACTTATTTTGTGTCTAAGTCAATGCTACCACAGCCGACTGTTCAATCTACTATGGCTGCGATGGCTAATGACTCTGGTTTGAGTTTGGCTTCACTCTCCCCTACTGCACCTTTTTATCAAGGTGGTGGTGGGGTTGGTTACATGTCTCCTTTTGCGGGGTTTAACCACTCTCTGAATCTCAATCCATCACACACTTTTGATCATCCTTCACTAAACCTCGGTGGTGTTGGTTCTTCAAATTTAAGTCTTTTACAAGGCTTTAATATAGCTGCTGTTGCTCTTGGGAATTCATCCCAAGGGCAAAACCATCCATCGCTGCAACAATACTATCAAATGGGTGGTAATGGAGGAACAATGTTTACCTCACAACCAGGTACGGACTTGATTCCCCCACCTACCATGTCAAATGTTAGTGCTGCTGCTTGGCCTCAGAGTTTTATCAACAATGGTACTATCAACACCACTTCCATTCCTGGTGGTAATTCTAATAGGAATGGTAATGGTAACAGTGGTGTTGATGGTGCTGATGCTTTGACTCTAAATCAATGGCCGGATCTGTCTAGATTCAATGCTCCTCAATGATCTTATTGATGTTGTTGTTGCACTTGGAAAATCTGGAGACGAAAGACATAGCTCTGAGCAATTTATCTGTTTTGTTTCATTTTTCTTTAATTTATATAAGTTATAAGTACAATAAATGTTGGTTTATATATTATATACAAGGTATGCTGATATGGTTTATTGTGCAAACATAGGGCCCTATTATATTTTTCTTTGATGTTGTTTTGAAATGTTACATTTATTACAGCTATGAAATGATATTTGTGAGATTTTGTTTTTGTTACTTGCTCTGTTACTGAAATGCTCTACTGATACGAAAATGAAAGTTAAATTGCAGATTAATATAAGGGAAATTATTTTAATCTTATTATGCATGCATAAAAAAGGAGTGACGTCTTCGTTGAAAAAGTTGATGGAATGGTTCCATGTCGAGACAAGCATGTGGATGACATGAACATATAAAATTCTCTTTCACTTTCAAAGTTTATTTGTTTTATTTATATCATTGTCTTGTGCGCTTTACCACTGTAGAATTTGACTACTTGACTTGATAGTAAAAGATGATCGATGATTGTTTTAGTCAATATTCAAATTTATATTTTTCTGAACAAATTTTTTATGGTCAAGTGAACGATTTGTTCTTTAATCAGATGATAACCACTTAATAGCTCATGCAATATCGCTATCAATTACAAATCAGAAGGCTCGTATGTGATTGACTTACATGGGTTTTCTCCCATTATCTGATCATTACTCTCTTTGTATGTTGCTTTGTTTTTTTGCATTAATTGTTTTTGTTTTAATGATAAATGGTTATTTATTATTTTGGGAAATTAAAATATCATTTACGCGTATCTGTAAATACTAATATTTCGAGGTAATTAAGATTCAATTGAGAGGGTGACCTCTTTCAACAAATATTTTTTCATACGTAGAATGCATAAAGTTTAATAGTAATGATACATGAACAATCAGTTTCTTATACTTGTCTGAACCATTGTTAATCATGTTTGAAAATATAGTTAATTCATTTGAGGAAAAGGTTAATTTAATTCATGGTTATAGTTGTGATTTTTTTTTTTGTAAGCAAAAGATTATATTAATAAGAGAGTACTAGAGGTACTTCAATCCTTACACATACAATAGCATCAAGTGATTTCTAAGCTAGAGGATTATTACACCAATTATAGAAAACATAACGATAATTATATTCTCTCTTATTGGAGAATCATAACCAAGAAAAAAAATGTATATTTGATAGCAAACAGTCCATGTTAACAAATCCTCCTTTGAAGATAATGTTGTTTCACAAAATCGTCTCTAATGCTCCATGGAGTGCTGCACCAAATAATATAGCTAACTTTTTTAAACCTGTTGCACCAATTAATTGCATTTAATTTTTATTTAATTATTATTTGTCGTTTATTTGAGCCTTTGCGTTACTATTTTTATTTTTGACTAAACACTGTATTATTTATTATTTCAAGATTTCCAATGATCGATTTTCTATTTTTATTATTTGTCTTTATTTTTTGACTAAACTTTTTTCTTTAACGCAATTTTTAAAGCATTTATTATATGCAATTTTTTTTAATAATGTTGTTTTTACTTATGCTTATTTTTTCTATTAATTTTTTTCCCGTCTTTAAACCTCGCATTTTAATAATAGTATTTGAAGCAAAAATTTGATATGCACAACTTTGAAAATTTTGCTCATCTTATTTTTATCTTTGGCGTGTATGCGCAACTTTGAAATATTTTGTTTAATCTTCTTTCTTTTTTTGCAATTTTCATTATTTTTATTTAAATTATTGAATTTGAAAATTTATCTTTTCGACAATTTTAATATTTTTCAACAATGATGATATGCTAAAGCCACATATTATTACAAATAATTGCACATAATATATGTATCACAGAAAAAATATATATATTGATTGTGCTAAAGTATATTGAGAAATAATATTAATTATCATAATTTTAGTGTAATATTTATTTTACGTAGATATACATTAAAAAGTTATGTTTATTACAATAATGTATACGTTGATCCAAACATCAAAATTGATGGGCATTTATTTTTTATTTAATTACTGTTTTTCGTTTATTTGAGTCTTTGCGTTATAATTTTTTTGACTAAACATTGTATTATTTATTATTTCAAGATTTCCAATACTCGATTTATTTTTCTCTAAATTTTTTTATTTGACGCCAACTTTAGTTATGATTTTTTAATTAAATTTATAATTTTTTCATTTTTTTATAGCAATGTTTCTTTGAGTGGTTGTGTTACTCTTTTTATTTTTTGACAAAACATTGTACTATTTATTATTTCAAGATTTTCGATACTCAATTTTTTATTTTTATTATTTTTCGTGACTAAACTTTTTTTCTTTGACGCAATTTAATGCATTTATTTTGTACAATTTTTTAAATAATGTTGCTTTTAGTTATGCTTTTTTTACTGTTAATTTTTTTTTTCTGTTTTTAATCCTCGCATTTAACCGTTAGTATTTGGAGCAAAAACATTTATATGCACAACTTTCAAAATTTTGCTCATCTCCTTTATATTTGAATTAATATAATAGAAAAATAAAAAAAATTATAAGAATTCTTTATTCTTAAAAATGCACCATGTCGTCATATGATTAGTTGGAAAATTATTTAATATAAAATGAATATTAATGACTTTTTTTTTTTACAAATTAGGAAAACTTAGGCAACAAAGTTGAAGAATTAAATAAGATAACGAGGTTAATTTATTATCTACCAACAAAAAAATAGAGGTTAAATTATTGTGACCACTTGAGACTTTCTTAGTAATCGGTAAATTTAAACAACTAACTATCTTAATCACAAACCCTCAAATATTATTTAACTCCTAATGGTAAAATAACAAAGACGTACAAATCTCTTCTTCTTTAGTCTCACAAATACCATGACAACTACTTTTTACGACATTTACTAGTCCTTAAATCAAGTCCTTTTATTATGTCTAAATAATTCACAAAAATCAAGATATCTAAAAATCGACACGATAATAACAAGAATGTAGAAATGTAGAATATACTTTGCATGTTTGTTTCTAAGTGCTACATTTAGTGTAAAAAACAATGTGACTCTGAAACTATAATAGGGTCTTCCAAAGCCTCTAAGGATTTTTTCGCAAACAATTGTTCTTAAAATTGAGAGTTAAAGTTTAATTCAATTCAATCATACAAAATCAGCTTATAATGTGATAATTGTCTCTACTTATGTTTAGGTCAACTTCTTAACACACTCTCTTACGCTCGTGAATGACTCAATAGTGAAAAGTTGATTGCAGGTGGCCCAATGGATTTTGGAGACTCTATGCCATCTTAGAATTGATAGTTAAATCTAACTTAATCCTACAAAATCGATTTTTAAAGTGATAATTGACTCTACTTATAAATACATGTTCATGCTAACTCACATTCGATGTAGAACTTATTAACTAGTACAAATGTTTATGACTATAGCTATAGCCCCTTCTTATGATTTCATTCATCAGAAAGAGGTCAAAATTCTTCACATGATAGGTAATTAATTAAAGTCTATAGTTTTTTAGAGCTAATTACTATATATGCTAAGAAAATTAAAGTCTATGTTGTACATATGCTAAGAATTTCTAGAGCTAATTACGATATGATGTTGTAACAGCAAGTATGCTAATAAGAATATACATATAATCCAACAATTATTGCTAAACAATACTTAGTTAAATATTCTATAATCCTTATTATATTTTAGTTATTTTTAAAACATCAGAATTTCATTACTAAACCACAACCTTAGTTTTTGTTCTTTGTCTTAAGTGGCCATAGTGTTGTTTACGATCAACAATATTTGCAAAAAAAATAATGCAAAAGATATTCGTTCAAACCAGATATCGAGAATCAACGAACGAAGAAATGAGAACTTGTTTTAAGAATTTGAATTAAAGAAGCTGTATCTATAATCTTACAAGCATGCACAACGGCGAAAATTAACTGAAGAGCATGATTTCAAGCCAAGTACTTAAAACTTTTAGTAAACTACTTTTTGCAGGCGGAAGTGGCATCTGCACTCGACACCATTCTTATTAACATTTATTTAATATAAAAATACGCGTAGATATTACGTACATAAATATTCACAACATCCAAACGGATGCAGCAACAAAACAAGCTACACCATTTAAGCTCAATTGCCGATCCCAACAGCGCTACTTCAACTTCTTATTTATGTCACAAGACGAATAATATCTAATGAAAATCAACCAAAATACGAATCAGGATCACGATAAGCGTCAGCAAATTAACAGGAATTGAAATGAGATGATTAAGTTATGGGGATTGCCAGTTTTTAACAAATTTATTTGGCTAGAATTGGTATACTGCAGGCTCCAGGAGCATGCTTACCATCCTTAAAGACAAGATGGCCTAGTGAAGCCGAGTGTCTTACCATGAAGGTGGCCTAGTGTAGAGATATGTCTTGTAAGCATGAGGGTCGACATTGCCTTCGAGTTCCGAATGACTTTTAGAATCTTGTTGAAGCTCAGCATGCACAAGTAAAGGTCTTCTATATTTTGTCAACGCAGACAATCCCACCTAATAAGTACATTTGCAAAAAAATTAAACAATGCTAATAGGAAAAGAGACTTATTAGTATAAAATAAGTAACATTACTTCAACAAGAAGGTATTTTAGGAATCAACAATAATGCAAGCAGCCGAAAGTACAACAAGCAAAACAATGATCCAAGTCATGCTAATGTGAAAATAGAATAAAAAAACTGAAGGGAAAGTCATTAATCCCTGAAGGGCACATAAAAGACTGCATAAAAAACACGGCAAGAGTTAGAATGAGTTAAGAAACAGAAGTGCAATTTGGTTTATATCTGTACTAGAGAGAAAATGTAGATCTTTAATGTGGTGAGAGATAATTCATATATCACAACATATATTTTGAAGCAACCGTATGAAATTCCAAGATGGTAGAGGAACGAACAGAATAATTCAGGTAATCAATTAAGTAAATGACACATCAATAATGGTTGATAAAGTATATAATCTAAAATCTAAGAATTGAATACAAATCGAGAAATTGAATCATGAAGCTTATCATACTTAATATGTTGACATCAAAGCAGTGTTTATTGGTAATGCATAGGTGTTAAAAATATTACCTTTAAACCAAGAACACCGGCATCTAAGAGACCTTCAAGAATACTAGTATTAAGTGCATTTCAGGGACCAGGCCTCCCCAAAAATCTGGAAAATATTTATATAAAAAAATCAGAAACTCATCGCAGTATTGACGGGAAAGAAACGTAACAGCACTGAATACTAGAGTTTAACGGAGAACGAAAAAGCGAATCTCAAGCACAATTGTGCTAGATGAAGCGTCAAATTTTGACGAGGAATGTTGTGATGAGTGCTTCGAGAGGAATTGCGAAGCACATATGAGAGACATGCGAACCTATCATTTGTAATGGAAGAAATGCATCAAGCTAGCGACGCTAAAAAGCGCTGCATGGGAGGCAACTAGGGGTGTCAATATTATCCGTTTGTCCATTATCCATCCAATCCATTTATAAATTTATCCATCCAATCCATCCATTAGTAAAAAAGTTGGTTAATGGAATGGATTTGATCCATCCACCTTAATTTTAAAATCCAATGGATAATTGATCATTATTAATTTTAAATCCAATGGATTGTCACTTTAAAAAATAATAAAATTCCTTAAAAAATAAATAATAATAATAATAACACTAAAAAAAAAAAAAAAATCGGCCGAAAACCCAAAAAACCAAAAAATCGGCCGAAAACCGAAAACACAAAAAATCAGCCGAAAAACTGAAAATCGATCGAAAAACCAAAAATCGGCCTAAAACTCAAAAAATTGGCCGAAAACTCAAAAAAATCGGCCGAAAACACAAAAAATAGACCGAAAAACCGAAAATTGGCCAAAAACCCAAAAATGGCCGAAAAACCGAAAATCAGCCGAAAACCTAAAATACACCTGAAAAGCAAAAAATCGGCCGAAAACTGAAAATCGGCCGAAAATCCTGAAATCAGTTTTTTGGCCGATTTTTTGTGTTTTCGGTTTTCGGCTGATTTTTTGTGTTTTCGACCGATTTTTGGGTTTTCGTCCGATTTTTGGTTTTTCGGCCGATATTTTGTGTTTTCGGCCGTTTTTCGGGTGTATTTTGGGTTTTCGGCCGATTTTTGATTTTTCTGCCAATTTTTTGAGTTTTCGGCCGAAAACCTAAAATACACCCGAAAACCAAAAAAATCAGCCGAAAAACTGAAAATCGGCCAAAAATCCTAAAATCAGTTTTTCGGTCGATTTTTTGCGTTTTCGGTTTTCGGCCGTTTTTAGGTTTTTCGGTCGATTTTTTGTGTTTTCGGCAGATTTTTTATGTTTTCGGTTTTTCGGCCAATTTTTTGTGTTTTCGGCCGATTTTTGGGTTTTCGGCCGATTTTTAGTTTTTCGGCCGATTTTTGGTTTTTCGGCCGATTTTTGTGTTTTCGGCTGATTTTTTGTGTTTTCAGCCGTTTTTAGGTTTTTCGGCCGATTTATGGATTTTTGGGTGTATTTTGGGTTTTCGGCCGATTTTCAATTTTTCGGCCAATTTTTTGAGTTTTCGGTCGATTTTAGGATTTTATGGGTTTTTTTTTTCCGGCCGATTTATAAATAATATTTTATCTACATAATATTTAAATTGAAAAATAATATTATTTGGATATTTTAATTTTGTTGAATTAATAATTGAATTAATTTTGTTGGATGGATTGGATATCCATCCATTAAAATGATGATAATAGATGGATTGGATGGATTTTATCTCTAATTGGATGGATTGGATTTTTTTTTTTTTTTATCTCATTTTAATGGATTGCTAATGGACAAATGGATTACTTTGATCCATCCATTAACAATCCAATCCAAATCCATCTAATCCATCCATTTTGACACCCCTAGGAGCAACCCAAGGATAAGCTATTATTTAGGGTATTTCCAGCATTTTAAATTTTTGCAATTTCAATTCAATAAAATGTACTTTTCAATTCCAAATTATGTTATTTTCGTCAAATAAACAACCACCTTTATGCTTACTGAAAAAATTGAATAATTGTTTTTTGTTTATTATCTAGTGCATGATTATCTGTTATAAACAGAATTGCAGCAAAATAATTGATGAATTCCTATGATCTGAATTCCACACATTTATATAAAGAACACCAAAGGTGATTGCTCAGAAAGCGCGGAAGTTCGGGAGATAACGAGATGAGTGATGAAGGTAATGTTTACAAGATAAGTGTCAACCTTAAGATATCTAAGTCAGTGAGGATTTGAGACAAATATTTCCACGGTATCATGCACTTATTTATTTTCTAGAACTTGCTTTAATTCTCTGCTGACTGTTTAATTTAACTGATACACATTTGAGGCAATTGTTTGTATAACTCAGAGCATTTTTCAAGCCACCCTCGCTATATTATTATCATTTGCTAGCCAATTTTGAGTCGTAAAAAAATAATATCCCTTTTCTTCGGTGACAAACCACATTACAAGTCTATAGACAAGAAAAACAAAAAATTTATCCTCTTTTGAGTTAAGTTGAAATAGTTCTCTAGTCTTGGCAACAACTTAAGTTTGGGGTTGCTCATGGAACTAACAACATTCTAAGTTTGGAGTGGGTATACAAGAGAACTATCACGAAAATAAAAAGAAAAAAAAAATGAAAAAGAGACGGGAAAACATAAAAAAATTCCCTAAAATAAAGAGTCTCTTAAAAAAAATGAAAAATAGCTAAAGAGCAAAATAGTGATAGAAAAGAACCACACAAAGACACATCTGATTCTTATTTTCTGTATCTAACATAAAAAATGTATCCTAGGTAAAATGTTGCATACACAAAAAGGAAGAGTAGTCATACATAACTCCAATATTTTAACCTACTTATTCAAATATCACCTACATTTACCTAAGCCAAGTTATAACCTAGACTTGGCGAAATTCTATAGGCCCAATATGAGGTGGCCCAACTAATGATCCATAACATTCAAATTGTAATTTGGCGGGAAAGACAAAGCATAGGGGACGTGAAGGTAGTGTGCTGCGCCCCCCAGGCGTGGTGAAGACACGTGAATAAACAGATGTCATCCATGATCATCACCATGACACGGTGGAGAAAGAAAATATCACTCACGATCGCAACTATGACACGGTGGAAGAAGAGGAGAACCACCCACGACCACCATGATACGGTGTAGAGAGAGAGAGAGAGAGCGAAAAACCACCCACGACCGCCATGAAGGAGGGGAGTGGGATGGTTCACCGGAAAATTCAAATGTAATTCCCCTCTATAAATAGGGGCAAAAAGCTCATTGAAAGGGGCTGGTAATTTTTGTAACCTAGTACTATTATTATCATTAATATACTTGGACACACCCCCATACATTTTTTAACAGAACATAACCCTTAAAAGACCTCCAAAAATGCGTGTTTGTTAAATTTTACCGGTCGCGTAGGATTCTTGCAAGCCTATGGTAAAATGTCAGGTTGCACAATGATTGATAGATAACCCTTTCAATTTCGAGCAAAAATGTGTGTGTGTGTGTGTGTGTGAGAGAGAGAGAGAGAGAGAGAGAGAGAGAGAGAGAGAGAGAGAGAGAGAGTGTGTGTGTGTGTGTTGAACAGTACAGACTCTTGCAGATATCTGTCTGACTTGCTATTATCGACGTCTCCTGGCCAAGTGGTTGCTGAGCATGACCGCTGCGGTGAAGTTCAGCGGTCCCATTGCAGACAAATACGTAAGGTTGTGAAATTCCTATCATCTAAGTTTATTTCTTAAATCGCTGACGATTTTGTTTGACAACATGTTACTTGAGGACAAACAACGGTTTAAGTTTGGGGTTGTGATGACAGAAATTTATATAGTATTTGTAGTATTTAAATTAGTATTATTTTAGGACATTGAAGACCTGTTACAAGCAAAAACATGAAGAAATGAAGCTACTTGAAGAAGAAGACAATAATTCAAGAAAATGCCAAAAAGAGAGCAAAAAATGGATAAAACAACGCATCCATCGTGGCCACGATGACTCCTATCGTTCCACGATGGGAAGACTTGGTGCCCAAGAAACAAAGTGCAAAATTTGTTTTATTTTTGAGAAATATTCACTCCATCGTGTCACGATGGGATCTATCGTGGCCATGATGGCTGCTGATGACTTCACGTCATTACTATGCTTTTACAACAAATTCAAGGTAAAGTAGTTTATTTTTATTATGCATTCGGCAAGAAATAAAGAGAAGAAGAATCAGTACAAGATTGCTCAGAGCACAAGAAACAGAAGGAAAAAAGGAGATAAATGTTGCAGGTGGCGCAGCTGGTTCGCGCGGCGCCCAGAGTAGCTTAGAATTGCCTGTGTTGTCTGTCGTTGGCGCGCGGCGCAGGCCCGTACCCTAGGTCTATAAATTAGATTTTTCTCCTCATTCTTGGACAGTTCGTGACGGCGAGAAAAAGGCAACCTTTGAGAGCAAGTCCAGAGTCAAGTATTCCTTATTTTGTAATGAATTCTTATACTCTATTTTATGTTATTCCTTTAATTATGAGTAACTAATTTCTAGATTGGATCCTAGGGGATCCTAATTGCTATTGTTCTTGAACCATGTATTTCATATGATGTGCTAATCAATTTACGAAGTTAGTTTCAGTCAATTATCTTTTGTTCTTAATGCTTTATACAAAGTAGCTAATTGTATGATGATTATAATTGTTAATTTACTAAGACATTAGAGGCAAATCAATTGACCTAGGGATAGTTGTTCAATTAACTTTAACTTTAGACATATCGGTTTGTTAATTGAGAATTCAAAGATTAAAGGGCAAAAACCTCAATTGATTATAGGTCATCCTAAGACATTAGGGATTGATAATCAATTGAGAGGATTATGTACCAAGACATTGGACATAATTATTTAATTTAATCGAATCGTGGAACTAAGTTTGTAAGTTGCTAGCATGCATGGAATACCAAGACAATGGTAGTTGGGTGAACCGAAAAGATCCAATCGCTTTCTCTCTTGACTTAAGAACCCTAATTTTGCCGTTATTTTTCAAAGAAATTGAAATTCCAAACTATTCCCCCTATTTAATTAATTGCAATTTTTACTCGCGTATGGTCCCGATTACCGTAATTGAGTCACAACAATCTCTGTGGAACGATAAATTTTATACTTACTTTGACACTTCGTCAAATGGCGTCGTTGCCAGGGATTGTTGATTGAATCAACAAGGCAATCAGAACATACTAGGGTTAATTTTATTTTTATTTAGTATTTTTATTTTTCAGTAATATATCATAAAAATATCAACAAAAAAAAAAAAAAAAAGATTTGATCTCTTTTATATTTATTTAGAATCTTTAGTTATTTTATTATATTTTATCTTTATATTTAGATTTTGTTAGATTTTATTTTTAGTGAGTAGTCTTAGTTGCTATAAAAAAAAACATATATTTCAAAAAATTTCTTGTGTACCACAGTTGCTACTAAAGGTATTTGTTGTTTGTTTGCATGCATAGTAAACCGGACGAAACACTTAACTACGATCCGGAGATAGAAAAGACAGCAAAGGCACTAAGAAAACAAGCACGGTTAGAGCGTGAAGCTGCTCTTGCCGCAACTGTTACTCAAGGACTCAGTGATGGAGAAATCAAGTTCTCTGACTCCGAAACTGAGAGTATGGAAGATCCACCACCTCCACCCCCTAGAAGGACTTTGGGAGACTATGGACAGAAAAACAATACTGAGAATCCTAATCTGGGTTTTCAGCCTGTAAATCCGGTGTCCTTCGACATCAAGAACACAGTGCTTAATGCTTTGAAGGAAAATCAATTCTCAAGGTCATAAACACAATGTCCGAACCTTCATCTGGCTCATTTTTTTGAAGCATGTAGTTATACTGATCCACCTGGCGTATCTGAGTCAAACAAGCGGTTGAGGTTGTTAAAACTATCTTTGATAGGGAGAGCACGGGACTAGATAGATACCTTACCGCCGAATACAATTGCTACTTGGGCTGAGCTTGAGGTGAAGTTCTCAGATAAGTACTTCCCGATTCATAAGTTTCTGGAGAGAAGGTCTGACATTACAGGTTTTGAACAAGGAGACGCCGAGTCTTTACATGATGCATGGGAAAGGTTTAAACTGAGTCTCAAGAAGTGTCCAAAACATGGTTTGTATAGTCATCAGCAAATGCAATACTTTACTCAGGAGCTGAGGCCTCAAACCAGAATGTTGTTGGATGCATCGGCAGGTGGCTCATTGAAAAACAAAGATGAAGGCGAAGCACGAGAGTTGATAGAGTCCATGGCACAGAATGAATATAGAGTTCAGAATGACCGGGGAGCAAAGAAGAAACCGGGAATGCTTGAATTAGATACAGGTAATGCCATCTTAGCCCAGCAAACCAAGATGTGTAACACCATGGAGTCACTCCTTAAAGTCTTTACTACTCCTCCGACCTCTCAAGCTCAAGCAAACGCCGCTCATGGAGTGACTTGTGATTTTTGTGGTCAAGGTCACGCAAATGGAGAATGTTTTTCAGCAGGTTCTGAAGAAGCCAAATATTTGGCAAATTTCAAGAGAAACAACTCCAACAACTATAATCCCAATTCTAACACCTACAATCCAGGGTGGAGAGACCACCCAAATTTCGGTTGGGGTGGAAACAAGAATCAGTCTCAACAACAGGTACCTCCTCCTCAAAACAATCAACAACAGAGTTCCGCTCCTCTCGAAGAGACACTCTCTCAATTCATCAAGTTTACTCAAGGGAGTTTTGAAACTATGAAGATAAGTCAGGATCAGATGAAAACTAATCAGGACATTGCCAATAAAAATCATGAATCTTCCATCAAAAATCTAGAGACGCAGATTGGGCAATTGTCAAGACAGTTTGCAGCTTCTCAAAACAACGGTTTTGGAGGTTCTCCAAAAGACAACCCAAGGAATGAAACTTGCAACGCTATCAACTTGAGAAATCGAGTAGTTCCTTCCCCGGAGGTCGCAATGAAAAAGAAGGTAGCGTCTAGTAATGAGGGAGAAGTTGAAAAAGAGTGGGAAGTAGTGGAAGTAAGTGAGAGTGATGAGGTGGAGTTAGTTGAAAATAAGAGGGAGACAATGAGTGAGAAAAGTGAGAGAGATAAGGAGAGAACGGCCTTGAGGAGGGAAATTAATAACCGGAGGAGGCAAGCTAAGGAGGATCTCGGGAACAAGTCGGGTCCCAAGGAAGTGTCTCCATATGCCAAATTACCTTATCCTCCTGCACCAAAGAAAGAAAAAAAATCAAGAGAAGGTGAAAAGTCAAGAGAACGCTTTCCGAGAATTCATGGAGATGTTCAATAGCTTACAAGTTGACATTCTGTTTGCCGAGGTATTGGAGCAAATGCCGTTGTATGCTAAATTCATGAAGGAATTGTTGACTAAGAAGCGGAAGCCTAAGGAAGATGAATCGGTGTTGATGAATGAGGAGTGTAGTGCCATCATCCAAGCCAAGCTCCCACAAAAGAAGAAAGATCCCGGTAATTTCACTATACCCATCTCTATTGGGAATATGCATGTTGGGAAAGCTTTTTGTGATTTGGGAGCAAGCATAAACTTAATGCCACTTAGCTTGATGAAGCGCATACCTGGTGCGGTGGCTAAGCCCACAAAAATGCAACTCACTCTTGCCGACCGTTCAATCACTTATCCCTATGGAATCTTGGAAGATGTGTTGGTGCGATGTGCCGAGTTTGTGTTTCCGGCCGACTTTGTGATTCTTGACATGGAGGAATACGCGGAAGTCCCGGTTCTGTTAGGAAGACCTTTCTTGGCAACTAGTAGAGCTCTCATTGATGTGGAGATGGGAGATTTAATGTTAAGGCTCAATGATGAAAGTGTGAACTTCAAAGTCTTTGAAAGCATGGAACCGTATGACAAGGAGAAGCCCCAATGTTTCCAAGTGGAGGCAAGAAAAACTTTTGTCAAGGATAGCACTAAAGATGAGGCGACTAGGCCTACTTTTCCGGAGTTGAAGCAACTTCCTTCTCAATGGAAGTATGTGTTTATGAGTGAGAATGCCAAAAATCTGGTCATCATTAGTAGCTCTCTCACTCCATTGGAAGAAGAGGAATTGTTGAAAGACTTTAAGCAAGACAAAGATGCTCTGGGTTTCAACTTGGAAGGTATTATTCCGTTAATTTACTCGCATAAAGTGAAGAAGGAAGAAGAGCAAATTCCGGGTGACGTGTCATTGGTGTCCCATACTCCAACCTTGGAGGAATTAGTCAAGAAAGATGTCATGAAGCTTGTCGAGTCCGGGGTGGTGAATCCGGCTCCCACTCTCCAAAAGGTAGAAGGTAATGGGAAGAGACCCAATAAAGTTCGTCCCAAAGCAAGAAAGAAGACTAGAAACAAAGGGAAGAACAAGTGGAAGGAGTTGATGAGTGATCCAGTTCCTGAAAAGTCATTGAAAGTCGATCATAATGTGACTCCTATGAGGGAGGAGCAAAAGAGGAATCAGATTGAATCACATGTGAAGTACCCCCCATAAGTGGGTTTTGTTCGTCAAGCATCGGGACGTTAAACAAGCGCATGATCTTTATGGTCATGGACCGTCAAGCTATTGACGTTAAAAGAGCGCTTCTTGGGAGGCAACCCAATGTTTTATTTAGTAATTTCTAGTTTTTGATAGGCCTTGTTTTGTGTTTGCAGGTTAAGCAAAGGAGTAAAGTCGATGCACGAGACGTGTGGTAAAACTTGATTCCTTGAACTTGAATTTAATTTTGTCTTTTATGAATGCTTGGGTCTGTTTGAAAACTTGTGCACTATTTAGATTTGTTTGTTCTTAAATATGTGAAGTCTACTGCGTTAGCATCTAGGATACCTGAATATGTGATTTTCTTGTTGAGTACCTTGTATGCTTGAATGCTATTAGAAAAGCTGAGGAAATTTTTCAAACATTGACCACTCGATAATCCGGCCAAGCCGTGAGGATTCGAGCCTAAACACTTAAAATTTTTCTTGTTATGAGAGATTCCACAGCTTAGCTAATTCTCTAGAACTTGCTTATATTCTCTTGATTGATTGATTGCTATAATCTACACACTGAGGCAAGTTGTTTTTACCTTGAGCCTTTTGAAGCCACCCATTTTAAATGTTATATCCTTCGTTAACCCCTTTGAGCCGAAAGAAAAATGTTATTGTTTGCTGAACCAAATAAAATTTCACAAAAATGAAACAAAACAAAAAAAAGATGATTTTCTTGGAGTTCAGACACATGACTAATATTTGAGCACATTGCTCATCATAAGTTTGGGGTTGCTTCTGGAATTAGCAACTGAATAAGTTTGGGGTGGGGTACGAGAGAACTTAAAAAAGAAAAAAAAATAGAAACGCTTATCAAATACAAAAAAAAAAGAGGTATCTAATAAACCTCTCAAAAAAAAAAGTGTGAATAAAAATAAAAGCAAAGCGTTTGAAAACAATAATAATAAGTTCTAGTATAAATTGCTAAAGTATAGGGGGAAAAGAAAACAATTCATTGTTCAACAAAAAAAAGGTGATCTTAGAAACTCCAAGTTTTTCTGCTTACCATCCAAAAACATCCACCCTTAACCTTAGCCCCGTTATAACCCTCAAATCCTCTAAAGATGTGAAGTTATATGTGTGTCGATTATCATTAGAATGTTTGCAAGCCTATGGTTGAATGGCTATGACTGTGTTGATTGAGTGAAATTTGACCTTATCAAACAGGAGAGAGTGTGAGGGAGTGATGTGATTAAAGTTTGGTCAATTTTTGTGAAAAGTTCTTTCTTTTTCGATAGCAATTTTGTGTGCAAGAATATTCATGATAGGATTGATCATAGGAGTGTTGATTATGATGGTTGACTTGACCGACTTTGCTGATTGGAATTAAACTGTTGAGATAGTGTGAAGTTTTCCGATTGATATAGGTATTCCTTGAGGACAAGGAAAAGTTCAAGTTTGGGGTTGTGATGACATCACGTCATTACTATGCTTTTACAACAAATTCAAGGCAAAGTAGTATATTTTTATTATGCATTCGGCAAGAAATAATGAGAAGAAGAATCAATACAAGATTGCTCAGAGCACAAGAAACAGAAGGAAAAAAGGAGATAAATGTTGCAGGTGGCGCAGCTGGTTGGCGCGCGGCGCCCAGAGTAGCTTAGAATTGCCTGTGTTGTCTGTCGTTGGCGCGCAGCGCGGCCCTGTTGGCGCGCAGCGCAGGCCCGTACCCTAGGTCTATAAATTAGATTTTTCTCCTCATTCTTGGACAGTTCGTGACGGCGAGAAAAAGGCAACTTTTGAGAGAAGTATTCCTTATTTTGTAATGAATTCTTATACTCTATTTTATGTTATTCCTTTAATTATGAGTAACTAAATTTCTAGATTGGATCCTAGGGGATCCTAATTGCTATTGTTCTTGAACCATGTATTTCATATGATGTGCTAATCAATTTACGAAGTTAGTTTCAGTCAATTATCTTTTGTTCTCAATGCTTTATAGAAAGTAGCTAATTGTATGATGATTATAATTGTTTGTTTACTAAGACATTAGAGGCAAATCAATTGACCTAGGGATAGTTGTTCAATTAACTTTCACTTTAGACATATCGGTTTGTTAATTGAGAATTCAAGATTAAAGGGCAAAAACCTCAATTGATTATAGGTCATCCTAAGACATTAGGGATTGATAATCAATTGAGAGGATTATGTACCAAGACATTGGACATAATTATTTAATTTAATTGAATCGTGGAACTAAGTTTGTAAGTTGCTAGCATGCATGGAATACCAAGAGAATGGTAGTTGGGTGAACCGGAAAGATCCAATCGCTTTCTCTCTTGACTTAAGAACCCTAATTTTGTCGTTATTTCTCAAAGAAATTGAAATTCCAAACTATTCCCCCCTATCTAATTAATTGCAATTTTTACTCGCGTATGGTCCCGATTACCGTTATTGATACACAACAATCTCTGAGGAACGATAAATTTTATACTTACTTTGACACTTCGTCAGCTGCTGAGGCCCGTTAGGAAAACTATAAATAGAGCTCTCCTCCCTCATAATTATTCATTCGGAAAAATACAAATCAGTAGTCTGAAGAGTATTCAAGCCTCTTAGAAGCAAGAAGGAGGAGCAAGGAAGGAAAATGAGATCTCTACGGGAAGAACTTTCCCTCACTACGGAAGAGGTAACTTCCTCAGCAAGGCATCTACGTCATTGGTATGCATAGTTTTATTCTTGTAATTTAATTATGTAGATTAGTAGCTTAGATATCTTTAGGTTTAGTTGGAGAAGATGAACTCCCCTTGGTACAATTAGTCTATAATATTTTATTAATCAGTATCTATGTTTTCTATTCTTTATGCATTAACGACATAATTCGACTTCTAGCCGTTGATCGGGGAACGCTGATAGGATTAGGATTTAGTAACAAATTAGACTGATAGTCCCGAACAATAAATCATAGGGCTAGTCTCGTAGAAACGGAAACTCTGACACTATATGCGACAGCTACATAGAAACGGAAACTCCGACACTACTCGCTAGTGGTAAAAAGATTAATTGAACGTAATGACTGCATGTATGTTAACCCGAACCTTAGCTAGGGTATGTGACAACACGGAGTAGGCTCCCGTGGGTGCACTAGTTAGTATGTTCCATGGTAACATATAATGTATTAATACCAGTGTATTGCCATAAAAGATATAAATTAATTTGCAGAACAATAGACTGAATAGTTGTATTATGCGTCAATTATCAAGAAGGAATAGGGGAGGAATTCTATCTATCTAACTTGTTATTATCTTTCTGAATCACTATCTTTAATTTTCTGCACTAAGCGTATCTTTGCTTTTAAAACCAAACTCTTTTCAAAACACAAAGAGCATGCAAACCAACGAACTTAAATAACGCTAGTAGCACTTGGCATGATGTTGGGAAATCGACAAATCGTTTCAAAATCAGAGATTAAACGCAGCGGAATATTTAATAAATTTTCCCATGAATGGAATCCTTGCGAATGAACATGATCAGGGTTTAGATTATTACCTTTCAATAGCAAATCCCGTGCTTGTATTTCGATCACAAGTACCACACAATCGCAGCACCTCTAGCCGGTCCACACGAACAGGTTCCTTCAACTTTCAGTGCTAGCTGCTACAAGATGAAGGCTGAGGGAGTTCGGTTAGGGTTTCAGAGAATTTAGGTTTCTCCAAAATTCGGAATGTGAAGTGAAGTGAACAACTTAACTACACAAGGCTCCATTTATAGAGTTTCTTATGTGGTCTTCAGGTCAAATGATTATTGGTCTTCATAAGCCCAATAACTGTTTTTCACTAATCGCACCCTAACCAATAAGTCTCACTTATTTTTCCCGTCTTAACTGTCCTTATGTGTGTGACCCTATAGGTTCTTATGACGTTGGCAATAATATTATTCTTAATATTATAAACAGTGAGCGGTATCTAGCAACACATCACTGCTACCCAAGTCATAAGAATGTGAAAAATATATTGTGTATAATTACCCTTTTACCCTTATGTCTATATTGAACACAAAGCATAGTATGTCACCCTTGCTAAGTTCAATATTGGGCCCATAGACATATCTCCTATTATGTAGGAGGGGCAAATTCCATATAGGTCACTCATGTCCCTCAGCATGATTCGTGGAATACCCATCAACCAACTTTATAGTCATCTTGTTACGGATAACGTTTGAACGACAACAAGGTACTACACTCCTACATCTAGGGTACATAGTGGCTTCAGGTCGAAGGGTGGAATACACCACTTATCACTATGAGAATATCTTATGACATTTCATAACATACTATGTAGTATTCTCATAGTGGGTCAATCCGATATAAATGTTACCCTTAACACTTATATCTATGTGAAGACTTGATAACTGTTTATCTATGATCCGTGAGATATGATCATCAGTCTACCAACATAATAGCCTCTATGCTTTAATGTTATCCCAATTCACAATAAAACTTGGCTACGAATATTTGAGAATAGTGTTCTTATGTTTAATGGATTCTCACGATTAAGTCATACTTAACGTTCCATTTAATGAACTAACTATTCTAGGGACTCTATTATTTTAACACATAAACATAATAAAGAAAACCCTTTATTTAATAAATAAATTATTCAATACAAGTTCCATGCAATTATAAATAATTGGCCTCTAGGGCTTACACCAACACATGATCCCTGTGGATACAAACTCATTCTAAACACCTAGAATGTTAAATATTACTCAACGACTGACTGATACATTTGCATACCGTAGTTAATGATTCACTGTTGTTGCTTATTTTCGTTATCAGAACTATATTTCATGTGTTGAACATATTGAATTTAATACCTATATTAGTGAAGATGCATTATTTTCAAAGATTTAGTCAAAAAAAAAAAATAATAAATGGAAAATAATAAATCATATTTTTGACGATTAATTTGTTTTCTTGTATTCAAATCTTTAATATGTGATAAAATCATGCAAAAAGTAAAACCACAGTTGTTTTGGTCATTATAGATTTTCATATATTGTTACGTTGAATAATTTCTGAATTAGTCTAAAAAATCGGAAAAAAATTAAACTTCTTCAACACTTTTCACTAAAAAATTCCTTAATACGTGTATGTTACTAAAAACCAGAAACCAACCAATAAGGGTTGCATCTTGTTTTTTTCTTGGACTTTTTAGTATAAATATAGAACAACTCTATTCTAAAACTCACTCAAAAAAAGTTTTAGAAGTTTGAGAGATGGGGCAAGAAGGTAGTGATAGTGGAAGAAGTGCTGAGATGAATAGGCTACTTCAAGCTCATCCTGAGCCTCAGCAGTGTCCTAGGTGTGATTCATTCAACACCAAGTTCTGTTACTTTAATAATTATAGTACGAACCAACCAAGGTACTTCTGCAAATCATGCAGAAGATACTGGACTATAGGTGGAATATTGAGAAATGTTCCGGTTGGTGGCGGTTGTCGTAAGGGAAAGAAAGCTAAAAACTCAACTTCAGCTTCCGGAAGTAATTCCTTTGGGAATTCTTCTGTGTCTAAGCCAATGCTGCCACAGTCGTCTATTCAGTCTTCTATGGCTGCAATAGCTAAAGACTCTGCTTTGAGTTTGGCTTCACTCTCCTCTGCTGCACCTTTTTATCAAGGTGGTGGAGGGGTTGGCTACATGTCATCTTTTGCGAGGTTTAACCACTCTTTGAATCCAAATCTGTCACACACTTATGATCATCCTTCACTAAACCTCGGTGGTGTTGGTTCTTCAAATTTAAGTCTTTTACAAGGCTTTAATATGGCTGATGCTGCTCTTGGATATTCATCTCAAGGGAAAAATCTCCCACCACTTCAACAATACTATCAAATGGATGGTAATGGAGGAACAATGTTTACCTCACAACAAGGTATGAACTTGATTCCCCCGTCTACCATGTCCAATGCTAGTGCTGCTGCTTGGCCTCCGAGTTTCATCAACAATGGTACTATTAGCACCACTTCCATTCATGGTGATAATTCTGATATGATTGGTAGTGGTGTTGGTGGTAGTGGTAACGGTGGTGCTGGTGTTTTGTCTCCAAATCAATGGTCGGATCTGTCTAGATTCAACCCTCCTCGGTGATCTTATTGATGTTGTTGTTGCACCTGAAAAATCTGGAGACGGAAGACATAGCACTGAGCAATTTATCTGTTTTGTTTCTTTTTTCTTTAATTTATATAAGTTATAAGTACAATAAATGTTGGTTTATATATTATATACAGGGTATGCTGATATGGTTTATTGTGCAAACATTGGACCCTATTATATTTTCCTTTCATGTTGTTTTGAAATATTATATTTATTACAGTTATTATTATTGTTATGAAATGATGTGTTGTGAGATTTTGTTTTTGTTACTTGCTTTGTTACTGAAATGCTCTACTTATACGAAAATGAAAGTTAAATTGCAAAATAATATATATATATATATATATATATATATATATGAATTAAGGGAAATTATTTTAGTCTTATTATGCATGCAGAAAAAGGGAGTGATGGCTTTGTTGAAAAAGTTGATTGAATGGTTCCATGTCGAAACGAGCATGTGGATGACATGAACATATAAAATTATGTTTCAATTTCACTGTTTATTTGTTTTATTTGAATCATTGTCTTGTGCGATTTACTATTGCAGAATTTGACTACTTTACTTGATAGTAAAAGATGATCGATGATTGTTTCGATCAATATTCAAATTCATATTTTTCTGAACAATTTTTTTATGGTCAAGTGAACGATTTGTTCTTTAATTAGATTATAACCACTGAATAGTTCATGCAATAGCGCTATCAATTACAAATCAGAAGGCTCATATTTGATTGTTACTCTCCCATTATCTGATTATTACTCTCTTTGTCTGTTACTCTGTTTTTTGCATTAATTGTTTTTATTTTAATGTTAGGTTATTTATTATTTTGGGAAATTAAAGTATCATTTACGCACATCTGTAGAAACTAATCTTTTGAAGTAATTAAGATTCACTTAAGAGGGTGACCTCTTTCAACAAATATTTTTTCATACGCAGAATATATAAAGTTGAAAAGTAATGATACATGAACAACCATTTTCTTATACTTGTGGGATCCATTGTTAATCATGTTTAAAAATATAATTAATTCACTTGAGGAAATGGTTAATTCAAATCAAGATTATAGTTGTGGTTTTTTTTTTTTTATATATAAACAAAAGATTATATTAAGAGAGTACTAGAGTACTTCAATCCTTACAAATACAATAGCATCAAGTGCTTAAGCTAGAAGAATATTACACCAATTATAAAAAATATAACCAGAATTATATCCTCTCTTGTTGATGAATCATAACCAAGAAAAAACAAATATTGGATAGCAAACAGTCCATGTTAACAAATCCTCCATTGAAGATAATAACGTTGTTTCACAACGACGTACCAAATACTCATGGAGTGTTGCACCAAATAATATGCTTAACTTTTTAAAACCTGATGCAACAATTAATATACATTTATTTTTTATTTAACTATTATTTGTCGTTTATTGGAGTCTTTGCGTTACTATTTTTATTTTTTGAATAAATAATGTATTATTTATTATTTCAAGATTTCCAATGATCGATTTTCTATTTTTATTAATTCTCGTTTATTTTTTGACTAAACTTTTTTCTTTGACGCAATTTTTAAAGCATTTATTATATGCAAACTTTTTTAATAATGTTGCTTTTACTTATGCGTATTTTATCTATTAATATTTTTTTGGATTGTAAATCTTGACTGTGCTAAAGTATATTTGAGATATAATATTAATTATCATAATTTTGTGTAATATCAATTTTATGTAAATATACATTATAAAAGTTATGTTTTTTACAATAATGTATTACCTACGTTGATACAAATTAACATCAAAATTGTGGTCAAAAAAAAAAATTAACATCAAAATTGATGGCCATTTATTTTTTGTTTAATTATTGTTTGTCGTTTATTTGAGTCTTTGCATTACATTTTTTTTACTAAACATTGTATTATTTATTTTTGCAAGATTTCCAATACTTGATTTATTATTTTCTAAACTTTTTCTTTGACGCAACTTTAGTTATGATTTTTATTATTAAATTTATTTTTTTGTCATTTTTTTGTAGCAATGTTTATTTGAGTGGTTGCGTTACTATTTTTATTTTTTGACTAAACATTGTACTATTTATTAGGGTAAATAGGTCTTTACCCCCTGCAAAATAGGCGAGTTTTGGATTTGCTCCCTGTAAAAAAAAATTGTAGGAATACCCCCTTGCAATGTTCAAATTTTTGTTTGGTAATGTATTTTATCCCCCTATGTTGGAAAAAAAAAATTGGCGGGGGGTAAAATACATTACTAAAAAAAAAATTGAACATTACAAAGGGGTATTCCTACAAAAAAAATTTGCTGGGGGCAAACGCAAAACTCGTCTATTTTGTAGGGTGATAAAGACCTATTTACCCTATTTATTATTATTTCAAGATTTTCAATACTTAATTTTCTATTTTTATTATTTGTCGGGACTAAAATTTTTTTCTTTGATGCAATTTTTAATGCATTTATTATGTGCAACTTTTTTAATAATGTTGCTTTTAGTTATGCTTTTTTGACTGTTAAATTAAAAAATTTATATGCACAACTTTCAAAATTTTGCTTCATCTCCTTTATATTTGAATTAATATAAAAAATCAAAAAATTTATAAGAACTTTTTATTATTAAAAAATGCACCAAGTCGTCATATAATTAGTTGGAAAACTATTTAATATAAAATGAATATTAATGACTTTTTTTTTACAAATTAGGAAAACTTAGGCAACAAAGTTGAAGAATTAAATAAAATTGTTGTGAATTCGGACTGAACCACACCAATAACCTTTAGTGTGTGGAGCAAATTAAATTGAGCAATCAAAACAAGCGAGAATCGCAATAGCAACCACAACCAATAATAACGGCGAAAAAATAAAAGACACGTTCGTTTGTTTACCCGGTTCGGTGTTAATGAACCTACGTCCGGGGAGAAGGCAGCTCTCCTTTCTTCCTTCAATCAAATATCTGGTTACAATGAAATCCCAACAACAAGGGTTACAAGAAATAGTCTTCAAACCTATTCTACCAAAGTCCCGAATTTCTTCTCGTGACCAAGAAATTCAATTACAAGTGATTACAAGGTGATTGATATGTTTATCCCAACCCTAGAGTCTTCCAAGATGATTCTCTATTAACCCTAGTCTGTATGTTGGCCTTAGAAACCCTAAAAATCACATTACCACCTCAGAAAACGCAAAACAACCAATATATACTTGCGTGTCTGCGCCCCGCGCAGGGTGGCTGCGCCTAGGCGCAGATGGCAGAACCAAAAGGTTCAATCCCTCAGCAAGCTGCGCCTCGCGCAGAGATGCTGCGCCTAGGCGCAGATGACAGCACCTGTTTCCTGTTTATTTCCTGTTTCTGAGTTTTCAAGGCAATTCTTCACAAATCTCCACCTTGCCTTCAAAACGATGGTGATTCCAACTTCCCATCAACCACCATGCTGCCCTCGCCAACCTCCGTCTACTCCTCGACGAAGTTAATCAAGTCCAAGCAATGCTTGAACTTAGCTCTTGGAAACGATTTGGTGAACATGTCTGCTGGATTCTCTTCCGATGCAACTTTCTCCACCATGATTTCCTTTGTCTCAATCATGTTTCTCACAAACTACAACCGGATGTCGATGTGCTTTGTCCTTTCATGATACACCTGGTGATTTGCCAAATGAATGGCGCTCTGACTATCACAATGTATCTTCACACACCTTTGACCAATCCCCATTTCTCCAATCATACCTTTCAACCATATGGCTTCCTTTACCCCTTCAACAAGGGCTATGTATTCCGCTTGAGTCGTCGACAAGGCTACAACTGATTGTTGATTTGCCTTCCATGTTACCGCTGTACCAAACAATGTAAACACAAAACCAGACAGAGACTTTCTGGTGTCTACATTACTTGCATAGTCCGCATCCACATAACCTTCCAAAGCATCATTACCTGGATCTGTCCTAGTATACTTGAGACCACCCTTCAAGGTTCCATTCAAATACCTCAACATCCACTTCAAAGCTTGCCAATGAACCGGACCGGGATTTGCCATAAACCGACTTACCACACTGATTGCATATGATAAATCAGGTATACTACAAACCATGCCATACATGATGCTTCCAACCCCACTTGCATAGGGAGTACTTTCCATCATCCTCTTCTCATCCTCAGATTGAGGACACTGCTTGACTGACAACTTCGAATGATGACCAAGTGGGGTATTCACTATCTTAGAATCTTTCATTCTAAACCGCTCCACCACTTTCTTCAAATAATCGTGCTGAGATAAGAACAACACACCTTTACTCCGATCCCTCACAATATCCATACCAAGTATCTTCTTCGCATTACCAAGATCCTTCATCTCAAATTCACCATTAAGTTTCACCTTGAGCTGCTGAATCTCATGCTTGTCAGAATTTGCAATAAGAATATCATCTACATAAAGAAAGAGGTAGAGAATGACTTTCTCATTCCTCTTCATCATGTACACACAACTGTCATAGTTGCTTCTCACAAAACCAGTCTTCAATAAGAAATCATCAAACCGACGATACCACTGCCTTGGACTTTGCTTCAACCCATACAAAGATTTCTTCAACAAACAAACTTTAGTGTTGTCTTCCACAAAACCTTCAGGTTGTTGCATGTAGATTGTCTCTTCTAATTCACCATGCAAGAAAGCGGTCTTCACATCCATCTGTTCTAACTCAAGATCATACATGTTCACAATTGCCATAAGTACCCTTATAGAACAATGCTTCACCACAGGTGAGAAGATTTCATTATAGTCAATTCCTTCCACCTGTGTAAAGCCCTTGGCTACAAGTCTTGCTTTATACCTTGGTGCTTCGACCCCTGGTATACCTTCTTTCCTCTTGAACACCCACTTGCTACCAACTACCTTTTTGTTCTTAGGTAGTGGAACAAGCTCCCAAGTCTGGTTCTCCAATGAAAGCATTTCCTCTTCCATTTCCTTCAGCCAGTCTTTACTATCTATGCTTTCTGATGCTTCCCTGAAGTTCTTTGGTTCTGAGTCTTGCACCTCTTCAGCTGCATTCAAAGCATAACAAATAAGGTCAGCATAACCGTATCTATTAGGCGGAGTAATAACTCTCCTCTCCCTATCTCTTGCTAGCTGATAGTCCGGAGCAATTATTGTTTGGCTTCCACTCTCCACAGGTACTTGAGTCTCATCTTCCTCTTCTTCCCTCTCATCAGTGGAAGGCTCCACCTCAAACTGAATTCTCTCTACCCCCGTTTCTGGTCTAGTCTCCAGGTCTTTGCACTTCATCCCCATACGGGTCTCATCAAAAGTAACATCCCTGCTTATAATAAATTTTGATCCTCCAGGTTCCATCTTCCACAGCTTGTAACCTTTCACACCTTCAGGATAACCAATGAACACACACTTTACAACTCTAGCATCAAGTTTATCTTGTCTGACATGTGCATACGCTAGAGCTCCAAAGACTTTCAAGTTGGAGTAGTCTGCCGGCCTGCCACTCCAAGCCTCCATAGGTGTCTTCAAATCAATACCTGTTGATGGACATATGTTGATCAAATATGCTGCAGTACTAACAGTTTCTCCCCAGAAACTTTTCGGTAGTCCAGCTCCCAACAACATACTCCTCACCCGCTCCAACAAGGTCCTGTTCATTCTTTCAGCAAGACCATTCTGCTGCAGTGTGTATGCAACGGTTCTATGCCTCTTTATACCTTTATTCCTACAAAATTCATTAAACTGCTCTGAAACAAACTCCAGGCCATTGTCAGTTCTCAAAACTTTCAGTTTAGTTCCAGTTTGATTTTCTATTAGAGTATGCCAATCCTTAAACTTTTCAAAAGTGTCACTCTTATTTTTAATAACGTGAACCCATACCCTTCTAGAATAATCATCAATAATGCTAAGAAAATATGAACCTCCCCTATGAGTGGAAACAGACGCTGGACCCCAAAGGTCCGACTGAACATACTCAAATGGTCTACTAGATTTATGTACTCCCACCCCAAACTTCACCTTGTGTTGTTTGCCTAGTGTGCAGTTATCACAGAAATATAGTTTGTTCAATTTCTCTCTTCCTAGCAAGCCCTGTTTAGCTAATTCAACTAAACCTCTCTCACTGACATGCCCCAACCTCAAATGCCACAGTTTAGTTATGTCCTCAGTTTCTACACTAACAGCTAATGCATTAGAAATAACAGTGGAACCATGTAAAATATAAAGACCATTAATTTTAAACCCTTTAGCTATTACTAATGCACCATGAGAAATTCTCATCACTCCACGTTCAATTCTAGTGCAATACCCTAGACCATCAAACATGCTTATGGAAATTAAATTTATCTTAAGTTCGGGGATATACCTCACATTCTTCAAAAGAAAGTCACGGTCATCAAACATTTTCAGTCGGATAGAACCCATACCTTGAACCTTGCACGCCTTATTGTTACCAAGACGCACAACTCCACCTTCTTTCAATTCCAAGGTCTCAAAGTACTCCTTTCTCGGACAGATGTGATATGAGCATCCTGAGTCCATGACCCAACTTTTCTCAGGTTCCCAATTAGTCATAGTTACTGCTCCTGCACTCTCATAACCTTCTTCTTCACTAGCAGCGATCTGAGCTGACGAACTACCACCGTTACCGCCACCGCCCCCTCTCTGAGGACAGTCCTTCTTGAAGTGACTTGGTGTGTGGCAATGATAACACTTGAATTTTGTTGTGTCACCATCACCTCTAGGCCTAGACTTAGACCTGTGTTTCTTCCCTTTTCCTTTATCGTGATTCTCACTCCTGCCCCTCGAGATATTCAAGCCTTCTCCACTATCATCAACCTTCAAGTCTCTAAACCTTGTCAGTTCCTTGGTTCTCAGAGCCGATTGGACTTCTTCCAAGGTAATAGTGCCCTCTTTGCTATAAAGCAAAGCATCCTTGAGATTCTCTAGTGACTTTGGAAACGCACACAACAAATGGAAAGCCTTATCCTCATCTTCAAGAACTACATCGATGTTCGCCAAATCATCGACAATTTTGCCGAACTCCGCCAATTGCTCCACCATTGGCTTGTTATCAATATACGAAAAAAGTACAGTTGTTGTTTCAGTAGTTGCTTATGTGTAAGGGACTTGGTCATATACAATGAGTCAAGTTTGGTCTACATCTCAACTGCAGTCTTCTCCTTAGCAACCTCCCTTAGCACCTTGTCACCGAGGCACAAAATAATAGCACTAAGTGCTTTCTCATCCATCTCGATCTTCTCCGCATCAGAGAGAGATGTCGACATCTGTGTCGCACCCTTTAACGCCTCTACACATTTTTGCTGAGTTAATATTGCCCTCATCTTTACCTTCCACAGACCGAAGTCGTTACTCCCGGTAAATTTCTCGATGTCCCACTTAGAACCCATGATACTCAATTCGTTTGATCCTTTGCCCCACGGTGGGCGCCAATTGTTGTGAATTCGGACTGAACCACACCAATAACATTTAGTGTGTGGAGCAAATTAAATTGAGCAATCAAAACAAGCGAGAATCGCAAGAGCAACCACAAACAATAATAACGGCGAAAAAATAAAAGACACGTTCGTTTGTTTACCCGGTTCGATGTTAATGAACCTACGTCCGGGGGAGAGGGCAGCTCTCCTTTCTTCCTTCAATCAAATATCTGGTTACAATGAAATCCCAACAACAAGGGTTACAAGAAATAGTCTTCAAACCTATTCTACCCAAGTCCCGAATTTCTTCCCGTGACCAAGAAATTCAATTACAAGTGATTACAAGGTGATTGATATGTTTATCCCAACCCTAGAGTCTTCCAAGATGATTCTCTATTAACCCTAGTCTGTATGTTGGCCTTAGAAACCCTAAAAATCACATTACCACCTCAGAAAACGCAAAACAGCCAATATATACTCGCGTGCCTGCGCCCCGCGCAGGGTGGCTGCGCCTAGGCGCAGATGGCAGAACCAAAAGGTTCAATCCCTCAGCAGGCTGTGCCCCGCGCAGGCGCAGATGACAACACCTGTTCCTGCACCTGTTTCCTGTTTATTTCCTGATTCTGAGTTTTCAAGGCAATTCTTCACAAAAATAAAGGGGTTATATTATTGTGACCACTTGGCAATGATTACGTTGTTTGAGTTCAAGTTGCTCCTCATGAAAACTTGAGAAGGTTATCAATATCAGTGAAGAACAAAGATACCATTCTTGATTTGTATGTAGTTTTCTTTTGTTTTTAAGGTTAATTTTATCTAATATTTTATTTACAGGTTTTAACATTTTTTCAATATGCATTTTCTCTTTTTACCGCATCTCAATATGCATTTTCTCTTTTTACCGCATTTTTGTTTCCAAATCTAGATTTTGAGATTTTTATTTTCTGCTTCTTCGTAGTTGCAGTTTTACCTAAGATGATGACAACGCGCTGTAGACCGTTGGGAATGAAAAATATTGCATTTGGCTAATGGTGAAATCAAGGATGATCTTTTTCAGCATTCATTTTCCTTCTGCTGCAAGTAAGTGTGCATTCATTTTTTCTTCATTCCTTCTATTGAATATTGTCTTTGTTAGATAATAAGTTATTGGATTTTATGTTATTGGGCCTTTAAATTTTAAAGTATTAGTTTAGTCTAAGTCTTATTATATATACTTAGGATGTATCTTTGTATTAAGTTTTGTTATGTTAATGAAACCTTATAGCCACTTTTTTGTGTTCTCTCTTTGCATTCGCCTTTATTTAACATGGTATCTAGAGCAAGATTCGATCCGCCTTGAACTATTTGTCTTGTGTTTCCAAAAGTTTGGAAATATGTTTGTTTTTCTTTTTTACGATGGGTTAATAACCTTATACATTGTTGTATTTGAAAACTACTTCATGGTATTGTTTTGTTTATCTCTATCATTGGGGCAAAAGAAGTGAAGTCATCAATTGCTTTTTCTGATTTTGATAAGTGGCCAACACAAAGGAAATGGGATTGGATTTGGCGCTGCTGCAATTTGTGTTTGCTTGGAACAAATATATTAAATAATAGGTGTAACATGGTGGTTAATCAAATGATATGGCAATTTACATTGTTCTACAGTTACAGTGGCGGATCCAGACATTTTAGGTGTTGGGGGCTAGAAAATGTTGTTTATATTTTTTCAGATAACAAACAACATACATCATACATTATCAATGTGAAACTCAGTACCATTCAATTCAATATACACCTGCCGCAACTATGTTGAACTGAGAGACAGATGTTTCTACGTTTGTCTCCCGGAGAGATAACTGAATAAATAATAAAGCGAATAAAATGCAGAAAATAAACTTGCACACTTTGCTTGTTAACCCAGTTCGGACGCAACTGCTCCTAATCTGGGGGATACCAATCCAGGAATGAATCCACTATAATAGTATTGATTCAGAGGCTAACTACCCGCTAACCCTCCTCACTCAATCCCTATCTGTGCAAACTCTACCTAGACCTAACCTAGATATGACCAGCCCATGTCATTTCCTTAATAACGATGCTCCTCCACACCGTCGTAAACCTACCGGGGTATAAAACACAATTCAACTGAATGGTTGTTGGAGACACCCTCCTAGACACCCTATGCACTTTTACCTAAAGGCTTCAAGTGCTTAGACTAACTAACTTTTTGCTTCAAAGCTTCAGAGAAAGTAACATTACAACTCAATAAAACACAGTCCTAAACATGCATTAAGACAATGCACGAAAGGCTCAGAAAGTGACTCGATTTTGACACACTAAACCCTAAAACCAAATACGGCTTGACTCTCTTAGAGAACTAGGTCTTGGTCTTCATATATTTATAGTCCTGAGCTGCTTGGACTACAAGTAATACTAGGGCTTCTGAATCCTTGTTGAAAAAGGCGTGTCTTGATCTCTTACAAAAATATTCTTTGAACCTAAAGATTTGTTTCAAAAATATATTCTTACATATTTTAAAAATCAATATTTCCATTTAATTCCTCAGCAAGCTAGCTGATTTCCTTTTGTCTTGGCGCGCAAGCTAAACCTGAAACAAAAGAAATTAGGGTTCAAAGAAAGATGGCGCGCTGAAAGGCGCGTATTAGGGTTCCAAATCCAACTGGCGTCAGCTGGAAGTGTTGCTGACAAATGTAACCATATCTGTCACCACCTGTAGACTAGCATCTTGTTTTTGCAAAATGAAGCCAACATCTAAAAACCCAACAATCTCCCCCTTTGCCAAATTTTGGCTAAAACAACCTTAGCATCTTCTGGAGAGAAATCTTCAGCAAATTCCTTCAACTTGATTAAGTGATTTGGTGGAGAAGGAACTTCACATTTTGCAATGTTACAATGAGTAACGTACAAGAGATCAGAGGCAGCGGATATAGACACTGCTAGCCTCAAGGTCAACACTTAGAGAAAGTTAGCCTCTTTAGTAGACTCAAATATGGAACACTGAGTTCCTTACATAGTAACTTACCACAAAGACGTGGCTAAGGAAAAATAGCTTCCTGATATCCTGAGAACCTAAATTCCCAGTAAAACATGCAAGTGCAGAGAGCACAAGCACAAGCATTGCCAGTGCAGAGAGCACAAGCACCATCAGATGTGACAACATTTGCCACCACATCTGGTCTTCAGTCTTCAAGACTCTTCCTGTCTTCAAGAGAAATACAAGCTCAAGTCTGAGCACACACCTGTAGTTAGCTAGATAGTGATACCCAGCTCATTACTCCCCCCTGGAGTTATGCATACTGAGAAACAAGTTTCCCAGAAAAAGTGCAACTTGCACCTGCAACCTGTAACCTGCTACTTGAGAGAGCATAGAGTTTACCCCCCCTTAACACCTGCATTACCTGTTACTCCCCTGAATATAGTACCTGTGTAAAAATAAGTTTTTGAATTACACTAGTACCACAACTTGTCTTCTGTACCCACATGTTAGCACATGTGGCACACCTGTACCAATCAATCAACTACTAACCTGTACCAATCAATCAATTACTAACTACTCCCCCTTTTTAGCCAATAAATTTGACAAATAATAGTCATTCATTGCTGATAAAAAAAAGTACCAAACAAACAGAGATAATTCCAGAGAGTACCAAAAACAAATACAAACCATAAGCACACACAGGTGCTACAAAAACAAAGGTTCAGGGCATAGCCCACACAATTCAACAAACAAAAAAAAAATTACATAGAGGGCACAAAGCACCTCAAACAGTAGGACTTCTTTCAGAACTTCCTTCCTCATCCTCTTCCTTAGAAGCATACTCTTCTTCTACTCCTGTATCTTGTTCATCTCGCCCAGCATTCATTTCCTCCTGAAGAGCTTGGATCACCCTGTCCACTTTGAACTTTTTCTCTCTCAGGGCCTTGCTGACATCCTTCAGATCAGCTATCATCTGCTTCTTAGTCAGGGGTGTAGATGGTTTCTAGACAGATGGGGTACCCATATCTACCACATGTGAACCTTGTATCAACCTGTAGTCCAGTGTCATAGCAGATTCCCTTTTGCAGGGTATGTTAGTACTTCTAAGGATGCTAGGGTGTTGTTTTATCATGATTCCACACAGTATGGTAGGAAAGGCAATAGGCATCTTGATTGCCATAGACTTTTCATGCTGGATAGTTTGATTATAGACATAAAGGCCAAAATAAAATTTTGTTTTGTACCTACAGCATAAATAATCTTACCCAGACCTGTGGCAACATCATATGAGTGTGTTGTTGGCACCCAGTTCGCAGCAGCTATCTTGTTGAGGATTGCATATTTTGCAGTAAGCTTAGTGGAAGAGAGTTTATCCTTCCTAGGCCAGCTCTCAAGCAAGCCTCCAGTGATGGTCTTGCACACTGTATTGTCTGACACATTCAGCTCAGCAATTTCTTCAACTTCCCTCTCTAGGTATTCATTCACCACTGTTGGTGAAAAAGCAACTTCAAATGCTCTAACAAACACCTTCCTGTACTCATCACTACCAGGATCATCACAGTCAACACCAATATTCACAATAAATTCCTTGACAAGACTTTCATAGCAATTTCTCAGCCCTGTAACTGTCTTCATTAACCCTGCAGCCTCAATCACCTCAGTGATTTCTCCAAATTCCAGAATATCCTTGCTCACATTTCTTTCTGAAGCTAGTCTTCTGGGATAGACATACTTCCATCTTGAAGCTCTATCTTCATTGTGAAAAGAGATATTGTCCATGGGGACAGCAGCAACAGTCAAGGGTATTATCTTCCCACCAATGAACATTGTCTTCACTTTCATCCTCTTGGACTTTGTCATCTTTCCTCAGTTCTACTTCAGGGTTACCAGCTTCCTGAGTATGTGTGTCAGATGTGTCATCATGTGGCACACTGCCTTCTTCAGCATCACTTCCTTTAGAAACATCTTCACCAGTACCGACCTTGGGTTCAGATGATTCATTCTCAACTACATCCGTTGTTTCTCTTGCATCTGGGTCACTATCCCCCAATTTCTCAATCGAATTTTCATTTTCTAACTCTAGGGTTTCATCATCATTCTCTTGAACCTCTTTCACAGGTGATTTATTGACAGAGGTGTCAACATTGCTAGTGTCAAAGGGATTCTCAGTCACATAGAGATTCGTCATAGTCAAGGCTCTCTTAGTACCCTTGCTACTCTTAGATTTTCTACTCTTAGTTTTCACAGATTTGATCGAAATAGATGGAGAGTCGGATACACTTACTTTTGAGGATTTACTCTTCTTGGATTTCGACTTCTTACTTTTCTTCTTTTTTCCAGATGTTGAAGGAATGGCAGTGAGAGGTACAACAAAAGTGATGTCATCGCCCTTCATTTTGATCGGCGAGGTTTCTTTCTGTTCATTAGTAACAGGGGAGGTTTCTGATGCAGTCAGTAGTACAAATACAGATTCGAAAAAGATTCTCTCTCTAACCCTTTTCACGAGAACTGCTTTCCCCTCTCTCTAGCTTATCTCCGTCAAACACCAACCACCGCCTCCTACGCCTAATCCAAACCTCCTTTTCACAATGCAGTCTGTCACTTCCGGTGGTGCTTAGCCCTTCACGGCCGCACCACCGTCCCTCCCCTTTGGGTTTGGTCTTAACCCTTCTCCTTTCGACGTCGTCGCCGTTCCGCGAGCCTCTTTCTCTTCCGTCTCCTTGGCTTGGGTCACGGTGGTTTCTGCAGGTTCTCTAGTGGTGGTTTCAGAAGGTAGATCTGGTTTTGGCTGCACCCATGGGGCTGTTTTGATAGGCGGTGCCGGTGGACTCCTTTCCCTCGTTTCCGTTTGTGTTTTTCTGGTGTTGGTGGTGCTCCGGTTCGGCTCCACCGGAGGTGGTGTTGGTGACAGTTTTGGTGGTTGTCGTTTGTTGACAATTGTGCTCGCGTTTTATGTTAGTGGTTGCTGTGTTCGCGGATCTGGAAGTTGTTTTGGCTTTTAGAGCTCCGGTGATGGCTTTGAAGATTGTGGGTGGTGGTGCAATGAAGATGGTGGTCGGCCGTCTCTGGTAGTGGTGTCTCCGGGAGGAGTTAGGGATTAGGTGTTGTTGTAGTGGTTATTGTGGGGACAGTCTTGGTTGTGGATATGGTGTTGGTGTTCCAGTTGTGGTTCACCGGAGTTGGTGTGTTGGAGACGGATCTGGTTGTCTACAGATCTGGTTTTTAGGTTTGTTTGTTTTCGGTGGTGGTGAGGAGTTGAGGTGGGGATGGCGGTGTTCAGATTTGGCGTCGCCGGGGTCGGGTTTCGGTGATGATTGTTGGTGCTCTGGTGAAAGGGTGGGTGGTTGGGTGATGAGGTTGCGGTTGATGTAGCGTGATTGGTTTTCTTTGATCATAGATTCTCTGATCGCTTTTCAAATCTATTGAGATTTGCAGGACTCATTTTGAGTCGCTGTTGGTTTCCAAATCTGCTGGTTTTACAGGTCTCTATGTATCTGGGTTACCTATTTCGCGTCGACTGTTTTATCCTCGAGTGGTGCTTTGATTCTTTGGTGTTATTTCGCCACTACCGGTCTCATGGTGGTACCTCTGTCGTCGTCGTGACTTGAATGCCTGGATTCTCGTTCTACTTTTGTCTGGTCAGCGGTTCGCCTGATGGAGCTGTTTCTGGATTCTGATGGGCCGAGCGCTTTTGATTCGAGTTCGGGAGTTAGAGTCTAGTCATGGTAACATTTTAAGCGGGATTGGTGACTGCTCTGGTAGTTTTGAATCTGTGGGGTGCTTTTTTGTTTTGATTACGAGTTGAAATTTGATTAGGTGGTGTTTGTTTAGGAGTTTTTTTTCCTTTGGGTGTTCCGCATATGCACGGCACCCTTGTTATGTAGTTCCTTTTTACGGGTCTCTGTTCGTCTTGTGCAGAGACTTGGTTATTAATAAATTTTTCCATTTAAAAAAAAAAACAGGGGAGGTTTCTCTGGAACGTGAGTTTGGGAAGAAGATCGTTTGAGTAATGTTATGATCAGAAAGATCGGTATTGAGAGAATGAGAGGAGCGTGTAGATGTTGTAGGAATGTGTAAGGGTGAATGATTAAACAGATGCCCGTTATGGGAGTTTTTGATTTGTTTCTTGAAATATCGTGCATGTAACCATTAGTGATAGCCGTTGTATGCTCAGCAAATGACAACTGCTGCAAGTAACTGCCCCGGTAAATTCCCAAACCACCCATCAACTGTTTCAATGGATTATCACAGAGAGAATTTGAAAAGACATAAACGGATTTTTTAATTTGAACCAATCGTTTGACAAGACACATCTTCTTTCCATCTTGAAATGTTTTAGTCAATAATTGTGTGTGGCAAGTAAATTTGTCCTTTCTTAACTGAATTACGTTCCCAAAGGTAACTTTGTTACCTATGATATTGCTTCCATGTCCTACCACATGTGTCTGAGATTGATGTCCCTATATTGTAACTCCATCAATTTTGACATTAGCCATCATATTTACTTCTGTTTGATTCTTTGAATCAAGCTTGTCTATTCAATCTCTTAACTCAACTAACAGTCTGTAAGGATCCATTAGGTAGTGACTTTCACTGATCATTATGGGATTCCTACTGTCTCCTGATGCGGTCTGATGGTGCAACGACTGCTTCCACATCTTGAATTTTTCATGATCACTATGTTGTCTAGTGAGATTTTCATGTGTGAATTTTTCAATTTTCCTTCGCTTAGGATCTTCTTCAGCAGTGGTAGTTGACTGCTTATCTCCATATGTGATCCAAACATAGGTGTTAGCCCTAGCTCTTTTCCCTTTCATTATCTCCATTTTCATTTGCTACAAGGCATTCAGACTTTGTGAATGTTACTTTGAGGCCTTGATCACAGAGTTGGCTAATGCTGATCAAGTTTTCATGAAGTCCCTCAACTAGTAGAACATCATCAAGTCTAGGCATCCCATCTTTTGTTAGGTTACCTCTTCCTTTAATTTCTCCTTCAGCACCTCCACCATAAATAACATATTTTGCAGCGTGAGGTTGTAGATTAGTTAGAAGATTTTCCTGACCTGTCATATGTCTAGAACAACCACTATCAAAGTACCAGACACTCTCATAAGCACCTTCAAATGTATGATTCATCATACAAACATTTTCTGTTTTTGTGCTTTTAGACTTTGATTTCGACTTCAAGAACTTCTTAGAGTATCCATATAGCTTGTAGCAAAACGATCTTATGTGTCCTTTCAATCCACAATGATGACACACCCACGTGCGCTTCTTATTGTGTGGTTTTGATTTCTGAGTTGGCATGGGATGTTGCAACATCTGGCTCCTCATAGTGGAGTCATGTTTATTTACCGCTGGGATAAACTTCCTAACAGTGGCTGGTTGTTGTTTATTCAGGAAGCTTTGTTTGTATCCAATCCCCCGATAGTTTCCTGGTTTCTGACCCACTCCAAGTATCTCTTCCAGCATATCCGTACTTGGATTGAGAGATCTGAGTTTTTGTTCCCAATCACACAGTTTTGAATTCACAAGAGCTGCCTCTTCATTTAGTTTAGATATCTGGACTAGGTGTTCATTTCTTTCAACTTGGAGTTGTAGTATGAGATTCTTCTGTTCTTCTTGAATCTTCTTCATCTCACTATCTTCTTCATACTCATTGTCTTCAGGTTTCTCATGGGGTGAGCATATTCCTGTCATAGCTGTGATTATCTTGCCTTCTTCTGTACCAAAGTCTCCTTTGAGTTCAGCCTTATCAGCCAAGTTGTCCAATTTCCTTTTCTGTCTCTTGGAATATGTCGGACATTCAGTTATGTGATGTCCAAACCCCTTACATTCATCACATTGATTGAGATTCTCTTGACCTGAATCTTTTATATCACATGAGATGTGTGGCACATCTGTCCTGACCCTATGCTTCTTCAATCGTTTGAATTGTCTTCCAATGAAAGCAAGGGTATTTGAGATGTCATGTCCTTCTCCCTTTTCTGAGTCAGGATAGGTCGAGATAATACCACTTTTCTTAATACTCCTTTTTGCTCTCTCATTTATGCCTATTTCAAAGGTTAGCAATGACCCAACTAGCTCATCCATCTTTAATTTGGAAATATCATGAGCTTATTCAATAGTTGTGACCTTCATGTCAAACTTCTTGGGCAAGGACCTAAGCATCTTTCTTACTAGTTTTTCTTCACTGATCCTTTCTCCTAGGGCTTCAAATGAGTTGGCAAAATCAATTATATTCATGTGAAAGACATGTACACTCTCATCTTCCAACATATGTAAATTCTCAAACTTAGTAGTCAGCAGTTGCAATCTTGACATTTTGACCTTTGAATTACCTTCATGAGTTGCTTTCAGCACCTCCCACGCTTTCTTAGCCTCAGTGCACTGCGTGATAAGTCTAAAAATATTCTTGTCAACACCATTAAATATGGCATTCAGGGCTTTGCTATTCCATCTTTGTCACACACCATGGGATGTTTCCATCCAGTAACAACTGCCTTCCAAGTTCTTCCATCCAAAGACTTTAGGAAAGCACACATTCTTGCCTTCCAATAGTCATAATTGGTACCATCTAACAGAGGTGGCCTATTTACCAGACCTCATTCCTTATCCATCTAGCCAGAAATTATTCCCTGGATCTCACCCAAGTACAGGCAGGGTGCCTGCTCTGATGCCAATTAAAATTCTGGCAATGTCAGTAACAGATGTGATAGCAGATGTGCTAACACTTGTCGCAACTATGTTGGACTAAGAGACAGATGTTTCTACGTTTGTCTCCCGGAGAGATAACTGAATAAATAATAAAGCGAATAAAATGCAGAAAATAAACTTGCACGCTTTGTTTGTTAACCCAGTTCGGACGCAATTGCTCCTAATCTGGGGGATACCAATCCAGGAATGAATATCCACTATAATAGTATTGATTCAGAGGCTAGCTACCCACTAACCCTCCTCACTCAATCCCTATCTGTGCAAACTCTACCTAGGCCTAACCTAGATATGACCAGCCCAGGTCACTTCCTTAATAACGATGCTCCTCCACACCGTCGTAAACCTACCGGGGTATAAAACACAATTCAACTGAATGGTTGTTGGAGACACCCTCCAAGACACCCTATGCACGTTTACCTAAAGGCTTCAAGTGCTTAGACTAACTAACTCTTTACTTCAAAGCTTCAGAGAAAGTAACATTACAACTCAATAAAACACAGTCCTAAACATGCATTAAGGCAATGCACGAAAGGCTCACAAAGAGACTCGATTTTGACACACTAAACCCTAAAACCAAATACGGCTTGACTCTCTTAGAGAACTAGGTCTTGGTCTTCATATATTTATAGTCCTGAGCTGCTTGGACTACAAGTAATACTTGGGCTTCTGAATCCTTGTTGAAAAAAGCGTGTCTTGATCTCTTACAAAAATATTCCTTGAACCTAAAGATTTGTTTCAAAAATATATTCTTACATCTTTTAAAGATAAATATTTCCATTTAATTCCTCAGCAAGCTGGCTGATTTCCTTTTGTCTTGGCGCACAAGCTAAACCTGAAACAAAAGAAATTAGGGTTCAAAGAAAGACGGCGTGCTGAAAGGCGCGTATTAGGATTCCAAATCCAGCTGGCAGTGTTGCTGACAAATGTAACCACATTGTCACCACCTGTAGACTAGCATCTTGTTTTTGCAAAATGAAGCCAACATTTAAAAACCCAACACTGTATATGTAACTAAGCAGTCATTCAACCACTCATCTCCCATACGATTGCGCAATCCATTCTTCACATATTTCATGGCAGAGAAAGATCTTTCAACAGTTGCAGTTGCCACGGGCAAAATCAGAACTAACTTCAGAAGCAAATATATCATTGGATACACAATATGTAAACACTACCATCCATAGGTAAACACTACCATCCGCCCCTGTCTACAAATTGGCATAATGGATTGTGGAAATTCTTATTGGTTTGGATGCTTGGTTTATCCTCGTCAGTTTGTTTCTTATTTCGGTTGGTTAGTTTTGGTTTCTAGTTGTTTTGTTCGATTTGAATTTGTCTATTTGGTTCGATTAATTTGGTTTTGGTTTGTTTTTACTTCATTTGATTTTGATTGGTTCTATTTGAATTTGTCTGAATTTGTTAGTTTGTGAGTCATGATAGTGCTCACAATTTGTTTGTTTGGTGGTCAATGCTCACAATTTGTTGATTTGGTTTCATTTGGTTTCGTTTTATATGGTTTCGATTGGTTCCATTTGGTTTTGTTTGTTTGGTGAGTCACGATAGTGCTCACAATTTGGTTGTTTGGTGAGTCGAGTGCTCACAATTTAATTTTTTCTGATTAATTGTCTCTCTATTGGTCTCTTCTGTCTGATTGCACCTCTCTCCATATTGGTTTTTCTTCCGTTTGATTGATATTCTCCCTCATTGACTTCTTTTGTTTAAGTGGTTCTCTCTATTTGGTTATTCTCTTTGATTGTCTCTTTCTATTGGATCTTTTGTTTGATTGTTTCTTTCTTCCTATTTGGTGTCTTCTGTCTGATTGTCTCTCTCTCTGTTGTTTCTTCTGTTTGATGGTTTCTCTCTATATTGGATGATTCTTGTGTTTGGTTTTGGATTGAATTGGATTTAGCCTCTGTTTGGTTCTAAGAAGAAGTTGTGAAGAGAGAAATTGATAAGAAATAGAGTAAATTTGAGTTGTTGTTTGGAATGATAGAAAGAGAAGAGAAATAGAGAAGAGAGAAGTATGATAACTTTGTAAATTGACAAAAATATCCTTATCAAAATTATCAAGTAGAATAGAAGTATTAGTTAATTTCATTTATTTTATTTTAAATAATTAATTAAATGGCATGTTTAAGTTACATATATGCATGTTGCACACTTTATTTTGATATAGAAATTGAATATTTTTTTTAAATTGAAAAAAATTGAATAGTATTTTTCTTGTAAAAAAAAAAAAAAATTGAATAGTATTTTTTATTTTATTTCACGGTAATAGTATTTTATTTTAACATGCATTAATAGAATAATTAGTAACTAATTAAAAGAATCAACCATTCAACGTACGAGTTGATATTTATTTATATATATTTTATAATTTACGAAATCATATTAGACATTTAATTGTTACTGGAATAGTATAATGTAAATTGTAAGCAATTGTATGGATATTACAAGTTTTATACTGTGAGAATACAAAGGGCACAAGTGGAAAGTAACTAAAAAGAAACACCCTTTGCCACTTTCTTCGCAAATCAGCGAAGAAAAAAAAAGGTGATATGGCCCACCGGTATTTGATCTGTTGTCTGTGTTTCTTACCTGCTCCAAACAGAAGAAATTGGTATTTCTCCACTATCTCTCTTGCCTTTAACTCTCTCGTTCCTTTTTCTTTGAATCCAAAGAGACTGTTAGTGTGGATATGTTGAGTTGGTTTGAATTGGATATTGGTTTAGTTTGAAGTGGTTCTTCCTTTTGTTGGTTTTGGTTTTGTTTGATTTGGTGTGGTTGGCATTGAAACAATTTGATTTGGTTTAGTTTGTATTTGTTCGATTGCTTTGGATTTTGTTAGCTTGGACTGAATTGGATGTTGGATATTGGTTTGATTTGGTTATTCTATTCGATGGTTTCTCTCTTTGGCTGCTATTTCTCTCTCGGATGTTCTCACTTTGATTGGTACTCTTCATTGGTTATGCTATCAGCTGATTTGATTTATTTTTCAGGGTTAATTTGTAACAAGCTTAAAGCTTAGTAAGCTTTAGCTTGAGGGGTAGTGTAAGAAGTTTCTATTAAGTATGTTTTTTGTTTTGTTTGACAAACTCTTGATATTTCTTGTTGTTGCATCGTGAGTTTGAGAGTATGTGTTAAATAATAAGTTATTGGGCTTTATGTTATTGGGTCTTTAAGTTTCTAAGTATTAGTCTAGTCTAAGTCTTATTATATAGAGATTTTCTTTTCGCACCTCCCGGGTTTCCTTCTTCACCCCTCGAAATTATCAAAATACCCTTGCTCGCCATCTAGAAAGCAAAACATAAGCTAGGGTCCATTTGGCCTAGCTTATTTTTGAGCTTATGCAAATGGCTTTTGCAATTTTTATGTATTATTATAAGTTTGTCAAGGTAGTTTATGATAAAATAACTTATAAAAATTCAATTTTCACTAGTTTGAACTTATAAAATAACATAAAACCTAATTTAAATTGCATAAGCTATTTGCATAAGCTCAAAAATAAGCTAGGCCAAACGAGCCCATAGTTCGTTACGTAGAATGTGAACTCAATTTGTACTTTAACTAGTAAACATTATACATTAATGTTAATTATTATATTTTCCTAATATAAACTCACACGATATCTCACATTCATTTATAAATATTCTTTGTATAATTATCATTCATTGCTAATAATGTACATTAAATAATTTTGAATTACACAATATTATTAAGTTATTTACATTGATCTCATGATACAATTATGAGATTTACTCCATAATTATTTTTGAAAAATTGATTTTTATAAAGTTCGCTATATCAAACGAATCACAAAAAAAATCATGAAAAAAAAGAGTTTGCAAGCACTGTTTGCATATTAGAGAGCGAACTATTATGTGTCTATTTTTTGCAATTTACACACTCGCTGCCTATGTAGCGAGATGGGTAATTTGGGAAGTTTAGGGGTGAAAGAAGATATCTAGAGGATGCGAAAAGTAAATCTCTATTATATATATTTAGATGTCTCTTTGTATTAAGCTTTGTTACATTAATGATCACTATTTTGTGCTATTTTGTGTTCTCTCTTTGCATTCTCTTTATTTAACGGTCTTCATGTAGATTTTAAAAAGTAAAACATCTTACTTCTGCTCTTTAAAAAGAATAATTGTCGTATTCTTTTTTTACAAGGTTTCTATGATTTCTTTTTTTACAATGTTTCTTTACAAGGTTTTCTTTCAACAATAACCTCTAATATTATGCTGCTGGAGTGCTGAAAGGGAAAGAAAGACGTTAAATGAATGCATTATGTCCTGTAATTTGAAAAATATAAAGGATGCAACTTGAGGTATAATGTATAAAAAAGTCAAATTTACTTATAAATATGACTAGAGGGAGTACTTGGTTAAATATTCTATAATATTAACAAGCACAATCCTTAAAATATTTTAATTATTTTTATAAAAGCATTAGAATTTCATTACTAAACCGAAGCCTTAGCTTTAAGAATTTCATTACTTGTCTCAAGTGGCCATAGTGTTGTCTAAGATCAACAATATTTGCGAAAAAATGTAAAAGATATTCGTCCAAACTAGATAATCAAGAATTGACTGAAATTCTGGTGGCAAGTGTCAGATGTGTAGCACGATGTGTACACTTTAGGAATCGTACGATGTGTAGCCTAATGTGTCAACATCGTGAACATGCTGAACTTGATGAACAAGTAAACAATTTAAAGTGCAGGAAACAATAAAACACAGTGAGTTTGTTAATCCAGTTCGGCGCTTAAACAAGCCCTAATCTGGAGGATACCAATCCAGGGATGAATCCACTATGGTAGTATCAATTCAAAGCTAAACTCCCCCGTTTACAACTTCTCACTTAATCACTACCCGTGCTAATACTACCTAGGAACTCCTGGATATGAGAACCTCTGCTCACTCCCCCTCAACCTTACCCAGTAAGGATTTAATAACAAACTCAGTTTAGAGACACACTCCTAGAAACCTATGCACTCGTACCTAAAGGCTTTGAGTGTTGCACACTCTAACTCCTTGCTTCAAAGCTTTGGAGAAAGAACACTAGAGATTACAACTCTATCAAACTCAGTCCTTACTTGTATCAAAATTATGATTCAAGTGAAGGCTCACAAAAAACAATAAACAGACTAAGACCTAAGACTCGATTTCTTCAACTCTTGGCTTCGTGTTTCATTATGTCTTCAGTCTTCCTTTATATAGAACAAGTTTCATGGGCTTGGATCTTCAATGTTGACAGCTGGCCTTTGTTAATTCTCCTTGAGATTTATTTGATCATAATCTTTTAATTGTTTGTTTCAAATCTTTTTGATCAAAGTCGGCCAATAAAATAAAAAACAGAACCATGAAAGATTATCTTGTTCCTTGGCGCGCAAGCTGGCACAATTTAATTTGAAAAACAAATCTTTTTCAAAAGATCGCGTGTAAATAAATAAAGGCGCGTCCAGCTAGGGCGTACAGATGTGAAACCTGATGTGCCACACATCATGCTCCACATCATGGAATCAGGCTTATTTTACCAAATGAAGCCAACACCCTAAAATCCTCAACAATCTCCCCCTTTGGCAAATTTTGGGCTAAAATAATCTTTGAGTCACCCAACAAAACTTGGAGAGATGTGTAAGCACATCAGAGGCATGCAACAGCGGATCAGAACCTCACAAATAAAGAGAGAAATAAACTCTCACAAGATAGGAAAGTAACTTCCCAAAGACTGAGAAAAATAAATTCTCAGACACATACAAGCATGAGATTCCATGCACACATAAGGGAGGGTAGCAAACCCAGTAGTAGTTTACTCCCCTTGAACTAGAGCACTTTTCATGTACTCCCCCTAAATCTCATATTCCCTATAGGCTTCTTCAGAATGCATGACCTAGAGAGATATAGAGAAGTTTTAAACTTGGCTTCTTAAGAATACATGACCAAGTTAAAACTCACAGATGTGTCAAACATCACACAAAATAGCAACTTCTACAGGCTTCTTAAGAATGCATCACCATGTAGAAATCATACAAATGGATCAACCATTACACAAATTAACATCTTCAATTGGACTTCTTAAGAATGCATCACCCAGTTGAAAACGTACAGATTAAGTCTTCAGAAAAACATGCTTTAGAAAACTAATTCTTCAAAAAGTTGTTGAGAAAACATTTGAAGAAAAATAAGCATGTATGCCAGATGTGTAGTCAGATGTGCCACACATCACAATTTGTTACAGTTAAGACTTCAAAGAATTGTTCATTTTAAATTTTACTCCCCCTTTTTAGCCAGAATTTTGACAAATATAGTCAAACACATAGAGAGTAAGTAAAACACCATAGAATGCAGATACCATGAGATGTAGAGATGATGGTGCATGAACAGAAAAAGGCACTCAAGCCATTATTAGTGCAGCGGTACAAGAACAGGCACACAAAAGTGCATCAGAAATCCAGGGCATAGCCCACAACATACAAGCAAAAACAAAGGAAATACTGAGTACAGGGAAATATTAATGAATTACAGAAATTCAAATATCCTGGCTCCCATCAGTTTCCTCAGCTTCAGAGTCATTGGGCTCCTCCTCCTCCAATTCCTCATCCTCAGCCATTGTTTGCTCATCCTCAAGCTCCAGTCCAGCAATGACTGCTTCCAGCTTGGCCTTCTTCTCATCCAGAGCCTTACAAGTCTCCTTTAAAGCAGTAATCATGTATGTCCTAGACATTGCATTAGTTGAGCTGGATGTGCCCACATCAGGAGTAACATCAGACTGCTTGAGACTAAAAGAAATAGCAGACTCTCTTCTGCAAGACAAATCATCCTTGCCCAGAACATCAGGTCTCTGGCTCAATATGATTCCACACAACAGGGAAGGAAATGCAATAGGTAGTTTGACAGCTAGGGTTTTGGCATGTTTGATAGTCTGATCAAAAATATAAGTACCAAAATCAAAGTTAATTTTGTTACCTACAGTATAGATGAACCTAGCCAAACCTGTAGCCACATCACAGTTGTGTGTGGTAGGCACCCAGTTAGCAGCAGCAATCCTATTCAGGATGTTGTAGATTGGAGTGAGCTTGCTTGCTTGCAACTTTCCCTTCTTAGGCCAAGTCTTGACCTTTCCAGCTGTGATGGCCTTGATTATGTAGTTGTCATTGGCCTCCATCTCAGCATAGGGCTCCTCACTTTTGCCCAGAAATTTGTTGATCACAGTGGGAGAGAAGTGAATTTCCTTGCCTCTCACAAAGACTGTTTGATACTCCTTGTCCAAAGGATTATCACAGCCAGCAGGAATGTTTACCAAAAATTCTTTGACCACTTTCTCATAGCAGTCAGTCAGCCCAGTAACAGTCTTCATCAAGCCAGCACGCTTGATCAACCTCATAACTTCCTTGCACTGCAAGGCTTCAACACTTAGCTCCCTCTCCAGAGCTAACCTTCTATGAGCAATGTACTTCCATTTACCAGCATGTGCAGGGTTGTGGAACGAAATCAAATCAACTGGGATGTCAGGAATTCCCTGAGGAATTTTCTTCTTCCCATAGCTCTTCTTCACAGCAGACTCAATGTGGACTACATCAAGCTCCACATTCTGCTCCTCAGCAGATTCTTCCTCAGACTCACTGATGTGAGCTACATCCTGCTCCACATCGTATTCTGAGTCACTTGTAGGTGGCTCTTTTCTTTTCTGAGTTTTCTTCTTTGCAGGTGGAACCACAGCTTTACTAAATCCCTTCTTGGGACCATACATAACTTGCCTCTTGACAGGCTTCTTCTTCTCCTTGGCAACAGTAGGAGATTCACTAACAGTAGCAGGACCTTTTCCACTTCTAGTCCTTCTAGCTATGCTATCTTCAGCAATCTTCTTTAAAGGGATGTCAGAATTGTAGCCTTCTACATCCACAACAATTGTATCTCCATCAACATCCTTGTCAGAAGGATTGGAGTCTTCCACATCTTCAGAACCTTTGGATTCTTTACCCTTGTCAGACTGGGTATCATCTTCAGGTTCTTCAACCTCAGCAGGTTGATCTTCTTCAACAATTTCCTGTTCTGGAGAATCAGGAATAACAGGTTGTTCTTCAGCAGCAACAGCCTCTTCTTCAGCAGTAGGAGACTTTTATTCACCTTGTGGCAATGATGTGCCCACATCTGCCACAACATCAGGTTCTTGCAGGGCCTGAAGTACAGAATCAATGATCTTCTGAGTCAAGGGGTGTCTTTGGCCCTCAGAGATCTTCACAGCAGCCTTCTCAGGGTTAGGGTTTGAAGAACCTATACCCACAGATGCTTCAGCATCAGCATCACCAGATTTAGCAGGAAGACTTTCCATGGTGTGAACCCTCTTTGGTGAGCCAATCTTTGGCTTCTTGCTTTTCTTCTTCTTCTTCTTGGATTTTTCTGTGGAAAGAGAAGGAACAACATCTTCCTCTGCAGCAATGGGAGTTGATTCCCTTCTTGATCGTTTAGACTTCTTCTTCTTTGATCCAGATGGCTTGATCATTGAAACAGGAGTGGCATTAACGATCATGTCACTTTGAATTTCTTCATGATGTGGGGAATGAGGTTTTGGTGATGATGGAGAAGTGGTGGTTTTGGTTGAAGGAGATGTTTTGGTTGCAGTAGACATGATGATGATGGTGATTTGGTATGAAGATTTTCAAAGAAAAATTGCAGAGATGAACAAAGGGTTTCAGAGAGATCAAGAAAATTTTCTAAGGTCGTTTGATTGTTTGAGAAACGAATGTAGTGAACAATGTGGTAGGCAATGAGAGAAAAATCTTGAATAAACGGATTTCTTGGATAAAATCGCGAGATAGCCGTTAGAAAATATTTGTAATGATTGCCTTCGGATTGCGTGCAACTGTGGATGGAGGGAGAGGTAGGTAACCGTTGCACGCCTAAATAGCTATTATGGCTATTGATCCTCAAAGAGGCAAATACTAAGTTTGCCCCTTAACACCTCAAACCTATTTGCATCTAAAGCCTTTGTGAAAATATCTGCCAGTTGATTCTCTGTGGCAACATGCTCTAGAGTCACAATATTGTCTTCAACAAGATCTCTAATAAAATGGTGACGTATATCAATGTGCTTTGTCCTACTATGTTGGATAGGATTTTTGGAAATATTTATAGCACTTAAATTGTCACAGTATAATGTGAGCACATCTTGCTGCACATTGTACTCACCCAACATCTGCTTCATCCAAAGTAGCTGAGAGCAACTACTTCTTGCTGCAATATACTCAGCCTCAACTGTAGAAAGAGAAACACAATTTTGTTTCTTGCTGAACCATGATATAAGGTTGCTTCCCGAAAAGATACATCCACCAGAAGTGCTCTTCCTATCATCAGCACTTCCTGCCCAGTCAGCATCACAATAACCTAACAGTCTTGTTTCTTCACCATGAGAGTAGAGAATTCCATAATCACTTGTACCACTGACATACTTAAGAATCCTTTTGACTTGATTCAGATGACTCATCTTAGGCTCAGCTTGGTACCTTGCACACACACCAACAGCAAAGCTAATGTCAGGTCTACTTGCAGTGAGATAGAGTAGACTACCAATCATGCTTCTGTATAGACTTTGATCAACACTGACACCATGCTCATCTTTAGAAAGTTTGAGATGGGTTGCTGCAGGAGTTCTCTTGTGATTTGCATTCTCCATTCCAAATTTCTTCACAATGTTCTTGGCATACTTGCTTTGAGAGATGAAAATCGTATCTTCCATCTGTTTGACTTGCAGACCAAGAAAGTAGGTAAGTTCACCTACAAGGCTCATCTCAAATTCAGACTGCATCTGATTCACAAACATTTTGACCATTGGATCAGACATTCCTCCAAACACAATGTCATCTACATAGATTTGTGCAATCATGAACTTGCCCTTTTCTTCTCTAACAAACAAGGTTTTATCTGATTCTCCTTTTCTATAACCTTGCTGCACAAGAAATTTGGTAAGCCTCTCATACCATGCCCTAGGAGCTTGTTTTAATCCATATAATGCCTTCTTCAATCTGTAGACATGATCTGGATAATTTGGATCAACAAATCCCTTGGGCTGCTCCACATACACTTCCTCATTCAAGTAGCCATTGAGGAAAGCACTCTTCACATCCATCTGGAATACCTTGAATTTCAGGATACATGCTACTCCCAAAAGTAACCTTATGGACTCAAGACATGCCACAGGAGCAAATGTTTCATCAAAGTCTACTCCTTCAATCTGAGAGTAACCTTGAGCCACAAGCCTAGCCTTGTTTCTAGTCACAACACCACTTTCATCAGATTTATTCCTATAAACCCATTTAGTACCAATGATGTTGACTCCTTCAGGTCTAGGAACTAAATCCCACACTTCATTCCTCTTGAACTGGTTCAGCTCCTCTTGCATAGCTTCAATCCAAAACTCATCTGTCAAGGCTTCTTTCACATTCTTTGGTTCTACCTTTGACACAAAACAAGCATTGGATATAACCTCTCTTGACCTTGTCATAACCCCTGACTCAGGATTCCCTATTATGAGTTCTTTTGGATGATTCTTTTGAACTCTAACAGAGGGACCCTTGTTCACTGGAGTCACATCTTCTTGCTGATCAGTCTTCTCAGGAATCTCTATAACTTCAGAGTCTTCAGGCAGGGGGTGAGATGTGTCCACATCAGGATCAACATCAGGCACATTGTCTGAATAGTCATCTATGACAACATTGATGGATTCTATCATAGTTCTTGTTCTGTTGTTGAAGACTCTATAGGCTCTGCTGGTTATGGAATAGCCTAGAAAGATTCCTTCATCACTCTTGGGATCCATCTTCCTCCTTTGCTGTCTGTCAGCTAAGATATAGCACTTGCTACCAAAGACATGGAAGTGTTTGACAGTTGGTTTTCTTCCTTTCCATATCTCATACAGTGTGGTTGAAGTACCTTTTCTCAGAGTCACCCTGTTGTGTACATAGCATGCAGTACTCATGGCCTCTGCCCAGAAATAGTAAGGTAGCTTCTTGGCATGTAGCATAACTCTTGCAGCCTCTTGCAAGCTTCTGTTCTTCCTTTCAACTACACCATTTTGTTGGGGTGTAATTGGTGAGGAGAACTCATGCCCAATTCCTTCATCAGCACAAAACTCAGAGAATCTTGAATTTTCAAACTCTTTCCCATGATCACTTCTGATTCTAACAATGCCACTATCCTTCTCTCTTTGTAGTCTAAGGCATAGTTCTTTGAACGCATCAAAAGTGTCAGACTTCTCTCTGATGAAGCTAACCCAAGTGAACCTTGAGAAATCATCTACAACCACAAAGGCATATCTTTTGCCACCAATACTCTCTACCTGCATTGGTCCCATCAAGTCCATATGTAGCAGTTCAAGAACTCTGGATGTCACCTGATGTTGCAACATTGGGTGTGACATCTGAGCCTGCTTTCCAACTTGACATTCACCACAGATACTGCCTTCAACAATCTTAAGCTTTGGTAGTCCTCTAATAGCTTCCTTAGACATAATCTTCTTCATTCCTTTTAGATTCAAATGACCAAGTCTTTGGTGCCAAAGCTTAACTTCTTCTTCCTAACTAATAAGACATGTAGTAGAGTGAGCAGTTTCATCAGGAATCCATAGATAGCAGTTGTCTCTTGACCTAGATCCTCTCATCAACAATTCTCCTTTGTCAGAAGTAATAAGACATTCATTCTTTGTGAAGTTGACTTTGAGACCTTGATCACACAATTGGCTTATGCTGATAAGATTAGCCTTCAAGCCTTTAACAAGTAACACATCATCTAGGTCAGGTAAGCTTTTGCTGCTGAGTTTACCACTGCCCTTGATTTCACCTTTTGCTCCATCACCAAAGGTTACAAAGCTTGTTGTATGAGGCTTGATATTAGTGAGAAATTTCTCAACACCAGTCATATGCCTAGAACAACCACTATCAAAATACCAATCTTCACTGGAAGATGCTCTGAGAGAAGTGTGAGCAATATGAGCAGTTTCAGAAACTTTTGGCTTCCACATCTTCTTAGGAGTGACCCTTGCTGATTTGGCTTGGACCTGAGGCCTTTTCTTGGGATACCCATAGAGTTTGTAGCAGAAGGGCTTGATGTGACCATTCTTCCCACAGTAGTGGCATCTCCAAGCATTAAACTTCTCTTTGCCAGCAGGTCTCTGATGTGGGGTGTGATGTGTCCACATTCTGCCAGGGTCAGGTTTCTTCTGAGCAGGAACAAACATAGTATTTGTATTCTTGTTGCGATGTTTGTTCTTAAATCCTACACCAGATGAGTCACCAGCATACTTTCCCACTTTCAAAATCTCATCAAGCATGTCAGTTCCAGTATTGAGCATCTTTACAGACTTGGTCATATTCTTCAAGTTAGTTGACAGTAACTTGACTTCACTTTCAAGACTGACTACATGGTTCTGCAGTTGAGCCTTCTCTGTCTCTAGTTGACTGATAACCACCTTCTGTTCTTCATTGATTCTGCACAGTTCCTCACTTTTGATGGATAGCTTTTTGTAGACTGAGGCTAGTTCATTAAAGGTGAGTTCTTCATCATCAGAATCAACATCAGTACTACACACACCAGTCATGGCACTCACATGATTAGCAGCAACATTCTCTGAGTCAGTGTCAGAGTCTTCATCAGACCATGATACAGTTAGGCCTTTCTTTTGCTTCTTCAGATATGTGCCGCATTCAGTTCTTATATGACCAAAGTCTTCACATTCATGACATTGAACACCCTTGTTCTGAGTTGACTTATCATCAGTTTTGGTTTTTGTTGAAGTGTTACCTAGTTTACTGATGTCAGTCTGGATGTTCCTCACATTCCTCCTTGGTCTTCTATCCACCCTTCTTTGAAGCTTGTTGAATTGTCTTCCTAACATAGCTATGTCATTTGAGAGATCATCATCTGATTCATCAGCTTCTTCCTCTTCACCAGCACAAGATACAAAGGCTATACCTTTTCCTTTCTTCTCAGTTTGCTCACCTAAGTTCATCTCAAAAGTTTGAAGAGAGCTCACAAGTTCTTCAAGTTTCATACTTGGGATGTCTTGAGCCTCTTCAATAGCTGTGATTTTCATGTTAAATCTCTTGGGTATGGATCTAAGCATCTTTCTCACAAGCTTTTCTTCAGACAATTTCTCACCTAGAGCCTCAAAGGAATTGTCCACCTTAAGCAAATTCATGTGAAATTCATGAATTGATTCTTCTTCTTTCATCCTGAGGTTTTCAAACTTAGTGTTGAGAAGTTGGATTCTTGAGCTTTTTACCTTGGCATTGCTTTCATGAGTGGTTCTGAGTATCTCCCAAGCATTCTTTGCAACAGTACACTGCTTGATCAATCTGAACATGTTCTTGTCCACTCCATTGAATAAAGCATTCAAAGCTTTGGAGTTTCCAAGTGATGCAGTGTCTTCTGCAGCTGACCAATCTTCCTCTGACTTGAGTACACCAGTGTCAACACCATTAGCATCCAAAATTTTGGGATGCTCCCAGCCTTTGAGCACAGCTTTCCAAGTCCTGCTGTCAAGTGACTTTATGAAGGCAATCATCATTGGCTTCCAGTAGTCATAATTAGTTCCATCCAGGAGGGGTGGTTTGTTGACCGTTGTTCCATCCTTGTCCATGTTTCCAGAAAGTAACTTCCCTGGAGCTCACCCTCAAACAGGCTGGGTGCCTGCTCTGATGCCAATTGAAATTCTGGTGGCAAGTGTCAAATGTGTAGCACGATGTGTACACTTTAGGAATCGTACGATGTGTAGCCTAATGTGTCAACATCGTGAACATGCTGAACTTGATGAACAAGTAAACAATTTAAAGTGCAGGAAACAATAAAACACAGTGAGTTTGTTAACCCAGTTTGGCGCTTAAACAAGCCCTAATTTGGAGGATACCAATCCAGGGATGAATCCACTATGGTAGTATCAATTCAAAGCTAAACTCCCCCGTTTACAACTTCTCACTTAATCACTACCCGTGCTAATTCTACCTAGGAACTCCTAGATATGAGAACCTCTGCTCACTCCCCCTCAACCTTACCCAGTAAGGATTTAATAACAAACTCAGTTTGGAGACACACTCCTAGAAACCTATGCACTCGTACCTAAAGGCTTTGAGTGTTGCACACTCTAACTCCTTGCTTCAAAGCTTTGGAGAAAGAACACTAGAGATTACAACTCTATCAAACTCAGTCCTTACTTGTATCAAAATTATGATTCAAGTGAAGGCTCACAAAAAAAATAAACAGACTAAGACCTAAGACTCGATTTCTTCAACTCTTGGCTTCGTGTTTCATTATGTCTTCAGTCTTCCTTTATATAGAACAAGTTTCATGGGCTTGGATCTTCAATGTTGACAGCTGGCCTTTGTTAATTCTCCTTGAGATTTATTTGATCATAATCTTTTAATTGTTTGTTTCAAATCTTTTTGATCAAAGTCGGCCAATAAAATAAAAAACAGAACCATGAAAGATTATCTTGTTCCTTGGCGCGCAAGCTGGCACGATTTAATTTGAAAAACAAATCTTTTTCAAAAGATCGCGTGTAAATAAATAAAGGCGCGTCCAGCTAGGGCGTACAGATGTGAAACCTGATGTGCCACACATCATGCTCCACATCATGGAATCAGGCTTATTTTACCAAATGAAGCCAACACCCTAAAATCCTCAACATTGACGAACGAAGAATTGAGAACTTAAAACTTTTATTAAACTACTTTTTCCAGGTGGAAATGGTATCTACACACGATGTTGGGATCAGAGTGCACAATGAAATATACGGAAGCGTTTAATTATTCTCTTTTTATGGAACCTGAACAACCAAATGATTCAGTACAGCCAACAATAACAACAATAAAAGGAGTAAAAACTGTAAATAAGGACATCTCAATTTTAACGTGGAAAACCTTCAACGTGAGAGTAAAAAACCACGGGTCGTGCAGACCAATCAAACAGGGCCGGCCCAATAATCTTTAAAATTGAGTGAGACTTAAAGCAATTTTTGTTGTATGAGACCCTTTTTATTTGTATATGAAGCTTTTTAGTATGTATATGTGGCCTTTTTATGTATTAAAAAATCTATATTTGTTGGAGGCCTAAAGCTAGGGCTTTAGTAGCCTTACCCTTGGGCCGGCCCTGCAATCAAAAACTCCACTATATCAAATAATGAGTACAATCAATGTCTTTCTAATTTCTCTAGGAACCGACAACCATATAATAGTCACCAACACCTATGGTGAACTAATAATAAAAGAGCTAACAACCTCACAACAAGTAAGTATCCCAAACTGACATAGATAAGACAAAACTACTCAGAACAATTTTTTAAGTAACTAACAAAGTGGCGAAAATAACATACTCAAATTTTAGCCGAAACGGAGAACGTTTACCGAACACGCTTTTGTCACCGGAACCAATCTCTCTCTCTATCGTCGCAGCTCTCTGTTCTTATCAACACAAGTGTACCTCTTGAACACTTTGCTTTCAAGTAGCGCCACTGTTCACAGAAAGGGATTGAGAGATAACCCTTTTAAAAGAGTGTGTGTGTGTGTGTGTGTGTGTGTGAGACTTGCTATTATCGACGTCTCCTGGTCAAGTGTTGACTAAGCATGATCGTTGCGGTGAAATTCAGCGGTTCCATTGTAGACAAATACGTAAGGTTGTGAAATTGCTATCATGGATAAAACAATGCATCCATCGTGGCCACAATGACTCCCATCATACCCAGGGACGGATCCATGTAATATATATTGGGGTCAGCTGACCCCACTCCTCTTTGAAGAAATAAACTAATTATATTGCATTTTGATATCTTGACCCCACATAGTCCAATTACTATTGACCTTCTGTGTGCAAAGTTGCTTCTACTTTTTAATTTTCAAAAATAATTGGTTTTCCTTTAAATAATTGTATAGTATAATTAAATTTTTCAAATTCCTTCTACTATGTGTCTTGCTGTTTCAACTTTTGATTGGGAGTCTTTTGAAGGTGTAACAATTTTTGCAAATCTAAGTAAGTTGCTTATTTTATTATGATTTTAATCCCAGTTTTTGGTATCTTTGTACACTTGTGTTTGTATTACAATCAAATTATAATTAATGGTTAAATATATTAACTTTTATTTTTAGCTCTTTAAAAAAATAAATCAAACTTTGGTCCATTTAAATTTTATGTTTTAACTTTAGTGATCTTTATTTTTCTAAATAAAAGTTTACGTCGCATGTTACAACAATTTTTTATTACATTTGATTTAATTGATAAAATCTTAAAATACCATTAGTTTAATAAATAAATAAAAAGTAATCTTTAATTTTTATTAGTTTATCTATAACTTTACATTAAATATTAAATTGCCAAAATAAAAATTATGTATAGGTAAATTATTAAAGTAATAATATTTTATGATATTAATAACAACATGACATAGAAAAACATTATTTAGAACATGCTACGTGAAAATTTGTCGCATTGTGTTAATATTTATGATAAATGGACTTTGACCCCACTACGTAAAATTTCTGGATCCGTCCCTGATCGTACCACGATGACTCCCATTGTGCCACGATGGGAAGACTTGGTGGCCAAGAAACAAAGCGCAAAATATGTTTTATTTTTGAGAAATATTCACTTCATCGTGGCATGATGGGATCTATCGTGGCCACGATGGCTACTGAGACCTGTTAGGAAAACTATAAATAGTTGTTGAAGTACAAAAGTAAGTTTAAATTATCGTATCCACAGGGACTGGTGCGATATTGATGTTACTGGGATTAGATATAATTAACTACTTTTCTAATGCAAACTCTTAATCGATTATATACTTTCTAAAATTTAATTATGCTCTCACATATCACTCACATGTGTCTGTGTCCAGAGCACGGCGAGAATCTCGTTATACCTTTTAACCCTCGATGTCTCGAGCGATCAATCAATATATATTGTATTGCAAGCTTAAACTCCGATGTCTCGAACAATTTAACCAACACAATAGCATTAAGTTTCGATATTGTACGTGAATGTGAACCTAACACTATCCCTAGCAATTAGCATTCCACATATGAATTTATTCCAGTTCCTTTAAGGGCCCGTTTGGCCTAGCTTATTTTTGAGCTTATGAAAACAGCTTATGCAATTTTAATGTATTATTATAAGTTTTTCAAGGTAGTTTATGATAAAATAGCTTCTAAAATTCAATTTTCACTAGTTTAAACTTATAAAATAGCATAAAACATAATTTATATTGCATAAACCGTTTGCATAAGCTCTAAAATAAGCTAGGTCAAACGAGCCCTAAGTACAAAGTCTATGTCTAGAGCTTTCTAATTCAAATAATCAATTTCGGAATTTTACGTCGAAAAAACATTAAGCACATAAACAACCATCAACATAACGAAATAGAAATTGCATATGATCAACCAAACTAAAATATTACATTAGAGTTATAGCTAACTAAACATAATCCCAATAACAGAGAGAAATAATTATATATATAATAAGCTTACAATATTTAACTAAAAGAGATAGAAAGATGACACCCATAATTCCGCCGCTCTTCTTGATCGCTCTCGATCTCCTGTGAATTTTCTGCTCCGTCCCCCTATTTCTATCTCTGTTTCTCGTTGCAAAAATAAATCCATGCATCCTGTTTCCTTGTTTCCCTTTTATACCTCTTTGTTCTCCTATTCTTTCTTTCTTAAGCCGGGGTTTCCTTAATTTAAGGGCACCGCCCCCTTCTCATCCAATCAAATTTGGCATTAAGCAATTGCAATTTGCAACTTGACCGCCTCTTCTTTTACCAGCAAATTGTTTTCTTTTCACTTTTACTTGTTCTTCTACAACCTGATATATATAAATCCAATAATATAACACTAATAAATAATATCTATAGTATCTATATATTTTCAACAAAATTATGGTAATGAGTGTTTTTAATTTAAATCAAGTAAAATTGACACTTACTATTAATCTCATAAAAATCTATAAAAGTGAAGTGAAATAAGTAAAAATAGATAATAAAATACTAGTTTGCTAGTAAAGAATAAAATTTACAAATAGTTGGAGTTTTTATTTCAAATAAATTTATAAAACAAGTCAATAAGTGCTTAAAATGTATAGGTGAAATCACTGCTTTTTGGAACTTATCAATAGAGCTTTCCTCCCTCATAATTATTCATTCAGAAAAAATACAATTCAATAGTCTGAAGAGTATTCAAGTCTCTTAGAAGCAGGGAGGAGGAGCAAGGAAGGCAAATGAGCTCTCTGATAGAAGAACTTTCCCTCACCACGGGATAGGTAACTTCCTCGGCAAGGCATCTACGTCATTGGTATGTATAGTTTTATTCTTGTAATTTAATTATGGAGATTAGTAGCTTAGATATTTTTAGGTTTAGTTGGAGAAGATGAACTCCCCTTGGAATGCTTGAGAATGTGTAATTGGTACAACAAGTCTATAATATTTTATTATTCAGTATATATCTTTGCTATTCTTTATGCATTAACGACGTAATTCCGACTTCTAGCCGTTGATCGGGAATCGCTGATAGGATTAAGATTCAATAACAAATTAGACCAATAGTTCCGAACAATAAATCATAGGGCTAGTCTCGTAGAAATGGAAACTCCGACACTATATGTGACAGCTACATAGAAACGGAAACTCCGACACTACTCGCTAGTGGTAAAAAGATTAATTGAACTTAACGACTGCATGTATGTTAACCCGGACCTTAGCTAGGGTACGTGACAACACGGAGTAGGCTCTTGTGGGTGCACTAGTTGGTATGTTCCATGATAACTTATAATTTATTAGGGTAATACCAGTGTATTGCCATAAAAGATATAAATTAATCTGCCGAACAATAGACTGAATAATTGTATTATGCGACAATTATCAAGCATAAATAGGGGAGGGGTTCTATCTATCTAACCTATCATTATCTTTCTGAATCACTATCTTTATTTTTATGCACTAAGCATATCTTTGCTTTTAAAACCAAACTCTTTTCAAAACACAAAGTGAATGCAAACCAACGAACTTAAACAACGCTAGTAGCACTTAGCATGATCCCTGTGGATACGAACTCATTCTAGACACTTGGAGTGTGAATTATTACTCAACAACTGACTGGTACACTTTTCAGACCGTAATCAATGATTCATTATTGTTGCTTAGTTTCGTCATCAGAAGAACTATATTTCATGTGTTGAACATATTGAATTTAATACCTATATTAGTGAAGATGCATTATTTTCATAGATTTAGTCAAAAAATAATAAAAATAAATGGAAAATAATAAATCATATTTTTGACGATTAATTTGTTTTCTTGTATTCAAATCTTTAATAAGTGGTAAAATCATGCAAAAAGTAAAATCACAGTTGTTTTGGTCATTGTAGATTTTCATATATTGTTACGTTAAATAATTTCTGAATTAGTCTAAAAAATATGAAAAAAAAATCAAACTTCTTCAACACTTTTCACTAAAAATTTCTTTAATACGTGTATGTTACTAAAAACCAGAAACCAACCAATAGGGGTTGCATCTTGTTTTTTTTTCTTGGACTTTTTAGTATAAATATAGAACAACTCTATTTCAAAACTCACTCAAAAAAAAAAAAGATATCCAAAAAAAATATAAAAAAAAAAAAAAAGTTTGAGAGATGGAGCAAGAAGGTAGTGATGGTGGAAGAAGAGCTGAGATGAATAGGCAACTTCTAGCTCATCCTGACCCTCGGAAGTGTCCTAGGTGTGATTCATTCAACACCAAGTTCTGTTACTTTAATAATTATAGTACGAACCAACCAAGGTACTTCTGCAAATCATGCAGAAGATACTGGACTATAGGTGGAATATTGAGATATGTCCCGATTGGTGGCGGTAGTCATAAGGGAAAGAGAGGTAAGAATTCCACTTCAACTCCAGCAAGTAATTCCTCCGGGACTTCTTCTGTGTCTAAGCCAATGCTACCAGTGTCGAATGTTCAGTCTATTGTGGCTGCGATGGCTAATGACTCTAGTTTGAGTTTGGCTTCACTCTCCCCTGCTGCACCTTTTTATCAAGGTGGTGCTGGGTTTGGCTACATGTCCTCTTTTGCGGGGTTCAACCACTCTTTGAATCCAAATCTGTCACGCACTTATGATCATCCTTCACTGAACCTCGGTGGTGTTGGTTCTTCAAATTTAAGTCTTTTACAAGGCTTTAATATGGCTGATGCTGCTCTTGGGAATTCATCTCAAGAGCAAAACCTCTCAGCACTTCAACAATACTATCAAATGGGTGGTAATGGAGGAACAATGTTTACCTCACAACAAGGTCTGAACTTGATTCCCCCATCTACCATGTCCAATGCTAGTGTTGCTGCTTGGCCTTAGAGTTTCATCAACAATGGTACTATCAGCACCACTTCCATTCATGGTGGTAAATCTGATAGGAATGGTAGTGGTGCTGGTGGTAGTGATAATGGTGGTGCGGGTGCTTTGTCTCCAAATCAATGGCCGAGTTTGTCTAGATTCAACGTTCCCCAGTGATCTTATTGATGTTGTTGTTGCACCTGAAAAATCTGGAGACAGAAGGCATAGCTCTGAGCAATTTATCTGTTTTGTTTCTTTTTTCTTTAATTTATATAAGTTATAAGTACAATAAATGTTGGTTTATATATTATATACAGGGTATGCTGATATGGTTGATTGTGCAAACATTGGGCCCTATTATATTTTTCCTTCATGTTGTTTTGAAATATTATATTTATTACAGTTATTATTATTGTTATGAAATGATGTTTTGTGAGATTTTGTTTTTGTTACTTGCTCTGTTATTGAAATGCTCTACTTATACGAAAATGAAAGTTAAATTGCGGATTAATATATATAGGAGAATTAAGGGAAATTATTTTAATCTTATTATGCATGCATAAAAAGGGAGTGATGTCTTTGTTAAAAAAATTGATGGAATGGTTCCATATCGAGACGAACATGTGGATGACATGAACATATAAAATTCTCTAAGTGAACGATTTGTTCTTTAATCAGATTATGACCACTTAATAGTTCATGCAATAGCGCTATCAATTACAAATCAGAAGGTTCATATTTGATTGACTTACATGGGTTTTCTCCCATTATCTGATTATTACTCTCTTTGTCTGTTGCTCTATTTTTTGCATTAATTGTTTTTATTTTAATGTTAAATGGTTATGTATTATTTTGAAAAATTAAAATATCATTTACGTACATCTGTAGAAACTAAGTTTTTGAAGTAATTAAGATTCATTTAAGAGGGTGACCTCTTTCAACAAATTTTTTTCATACGCAGAATGCGTAAAGTTGAATAGTAATGATACATGAACAATCATTATCGTATACTTGTGGGATCCATTGTTAATCATGTTTAAAAATATAGTTAATTCATTTGAGGAAATGGTTAATTCAATTCAAGGTTATAGTTGTGGTTTTTTTTTATAAGCAAAAGATTATATTAATAAGAGTACTAGAGGTACTTCAATCCTTAAAAATACAATAGCATCATGTGCTTTCTAAGCTAGAGCAATATTACACCAATTATAAAAAAACATAATCAGGTTTATATCCTCTCTTGTTGATGAATCATAACCAATAAAAAAAATTAATATTGGATAGCAAACAGTCCACGTTAACAAATCCTCCATTGAAGAGAATGTTGTCTCACAACGACACACCAAATACTTCATGGAGTGTTGCACCAAATAATATGCTTAACTTTTTTAAACCTGATGCAACAATTAATTTGCATTTATTTTTTATTTAATTATTATTTATCGTTTATTTGAGTCTTTGCGTTACTATTTTTATTTTTTGACTAAAAAATGTATTATTTATTATTTCAAGATTTCCAATTATCGATTTTCTATTTTTATTATTTCTTGTTTATTTTTTGACTAAACTTTTTTCTTTGACGCAATTTTTAAAGCATTTATTATATGCAATTTTTTTAATATTCCATTGAAGATAATGTTGTTTCACAACGACGCACCAAATACTCCATGGAGTGTTGCACCAAATAATATGCTTAACTTTTTTAAACCTGATGCAACAATTAATTTGCACTTATTTTTAATTTAATTATTATTTGTCATTTATTTGAGTCTTTGCGTTACTATTTTTAGTTTTTCACTAAACAATTTATTATTTATTATTTCAAGATTTCCAATTATCGATTTTCTATTTTTATTATTTCTTGTTTATTTTTTGACTAAACTTTTTTCTTTGACGCAATTTTTAAAGCATTTATTATATGCAATTTTTTAAATATTGTTGCTTTTACTTATGCGTATTTTTTCTATTAAATTTATTTTTTTTCTGTCTTTAAACCTCGCATTTTAATAATAGTATTTGAAGCAAAAATTTGATTTGCACAACTTTGAAAATTTTGCTCATCTTCTATTTATCTTTGGTGTGTATGCGCTACTTTGAAATATTTTGTTTAATCTTCTTCTTGTTTTTTTTTTTTTTTTGCAATTTTCATTATTTTTATTTAAATTATTGAATTTGAAAATTTACCTTTCCTACAATATTAATATTTTTCAACAATGATGATATTCTAAGGCAACATATTAATACAAATAATTGCACATAATATATGTGTCACAAAAAAAATTATATTGAGAATTGTAAATCTTGACTGTGCTAAAGTATATTTGAGAAATAATATTAATTATCATAATTTTAGGGTAATATTTATTTTATATAGATATACATTAAAAAAAGTTATGTTTATTACAATAATGTATTATGTACGTTGATCCAAATTAAAATCAAAATTGATGGTCATTTATTTTTTATTTAATTATTATTTGTCGTTTATTTGAATCTTTGCGTTACAATTTTTTTACTAAACATTGTATTATTTATTTTTTCAAAATTTCCAATACTCGATTTATTATTTTCTAAACTTTTTCTTTGACACAACTTTAGTTATGATTTTTTTCTATTAAATTTAATTTTTTTGTCATTTTTTTGTGGCAATGTTTATTTGAGTGGTTGCGTTATTTTTTTTATTTTTTGACTAAACAGTGTACTATTTATTATTATTTCAAGATTTTCAATACTCAATTTTCTATTTTTATTATTTGTCGGGACTAAACTTCTTTTTTTTTACGCAATTTTAGATGCATTTATTATGTGCAATTTTTTTAATAAGGTTGCTTTTAGTTATTCTCCCTACTGTTTCTTCTGTTTGATTGTTTCTCTCTATATTAGTCTAGTTATATAGAGATTTTCTTTTCGCACCCCCGGATTTCCTTCTTCACCCCTTGAAATTACCAAAATACCCTTGTTCGCCATCTAAAAAGCGAGCACTTTTCACACTCTAAGTAACGAGTGTCAATATTTTATATGGAGCGAATTATTTTTTTCATGATTTTTTTCAGTCTTTGGGGATGCCTACGTTCAGTTTCAGTATAAAATATTAAAAAGTAAAACATCTTACTTTTGCCCTTTAGAAAGAATAATTGTCGTATTCTTTTTTTACAAGGTTTCTATGATTATTTTATTTTTACAATGTTTCTTTACAAGGTTTTCTTTCAACAATAACCTCTAATATTATGCTGCTAGAGTGCTGAAAGGGAAAAAAAAGACGTTAAATGAATGCATTATGTCCTATAATTTGAAATATAAAGGATGCAACTTGAGGTATAATGATCAATTTTTTGTTCTATATATATATATATATATATATATATATATATATATATATATATATATATACTAGTTTGTTAGCCCGTGAAATTCACGAGATTATTTTCTTTTTTAATATTATTGAAATGTTTATTTTAAAATACTATTTGATATATTTTTTTTAAAATTCTACGATGAATTGGAAATAATTTTTTGCATGATACATGCTTAAAAATGTTACAGGGTAGAGCGATATGAAGACTATTTATTTACTCTCCGTTCTACACTATTATAAGATTTTTTCTCTCGTCTTCATCCCTGATACTATATAGAAACTCTATTTTCGAATGAAAATATGTTCTGCTTTTTCATGTTCTTAAAGATTTTTTGGAAGCATATTATATTCCATAAAATTAAAAAGTATCATGTGTAACAGTCTGGGTCTCTTCTCTTATATAGTAGGTAGTCTAACATTGTACCTCGCGATTTTCTCTACTCCCCTCTCTGTAGAGTTTTTGGCTTACGTGAGAATCAAACAATGTTACTTGGGAATCAAGTACATGTTCAATTCATTCCCTCATGTACTCATATTGATAAATTAACATCCTTAAAAAAGTTTGAACGAAGGTTTAATTATGAAAACTTTAAAATTGAAATTATAAAAAAACAATTCATTGATTATATCAATATATTTTTAGTTTCTCATGGATTTCACCAGTTTGAAGTAATTTTAATGAGGATAACTCCTACAGTCTAAATACAAATATTAATTACTCAGAATTTATTTTTAATAGTGCGGTGAAAAGTGCACCATGTTTCCCATTCTACACCACTAAAATTAATTAAGCATTCTTTCTCTCTCTCTCTCTCTCTCTCTCTCTATCTCTCTCTCTCTATCTCTCTCTCTCTCTCTCTCTCAACAAAAAATAGTTGTTGATTCTGAAGGTGTGAAAACACAAGAAGTGGGGTTGAATTGTGTTTTGGGTAGTTTTAAAAACTTCTTCTAAGTTTTGCAACTTATCAGAATTAGCAGCGGAATAGTTTAGAACACAAACAACTTCTGGCAATGGTGAAAGAAAAACAGAGCAGAGATGAAAGTAAAACAGAGCAGAGAAAGAAGAGATGAACACACAAGATTTATACTGGTTCCTCTCACAAACCGAGAGTAGTCCAGTCCTCTTTCACTTCCAAGGGATTTCACTATAATCTCACAAGATTACAATTGCTCAAGCCAACTGCAAGAGACTTCCTTTGCTCAAGTAACACAATACAAGAGACTTCCAATGCTCAAGCTCACAAGCAAGAGACTTCTAACACAAATAGAAAATACAATGTTTGAACAACTGATAAACAATATCAGAGTTCTTAGAACAAAATAATGCAACTTTGAAAACAAGACTTTTTTTAGAATTCTTGAAAAGAAAACTAAGGTTCAGCAACTGACTAGTCAGAAGTTGAAAACTGTTTGTCTTGAATTTTGATATAATCTCAAGTTGTATCTTAAGCTAAAAATTTCTCTTAGAAATGCAGCAGTATATCAGCGCTTTTGTTCTTTTTGAGTGTTGTGGTTGTCTTCAAATTCTTCCTCCGTTTATAGATGATGTTGGAGCGTCTTAAATTTGAGCGGACAAAGATGAAAACAGCTACGAAGTACTGTACTAATATTTTCATTTGAAATGTGCTTATTCAAATCAAGTAAAGATTAAAATCTGAGCCTTGATTTCGAATATTCGCCCATATCAGGAAAATAAAAATAGTACAATAGTACAAACGTCATTATCATGAGGATAACGGTCTTGAAAGAGATTTCTTCCGCCTCTTCAGATTTTGCCAAATAGATGATAGTCGTTATTGAGAATAGAATGTTCTTCTGGCAAATTCTGCTGTTTCATCGTCATCAGAATCTTGAGATATGAGTTCTGCTTCTGATGAGTTCAACTTCTGGTTGACCTTGACTTGGCAACTTCTGGTGACCACAACTTCTGGTGTCATTCTCAGAACTTGCTCTTTCCCAACTTCTGGGGGCGCTTCTTAGCATAGCAACCAGAACTTCAATTTCTAGTGTATATAAAATTTTAACTTATATACATGCACACTAGAGTAAATTATCAGTACTCCCTATTGTATATTAATATTATTATTATCATCAAAACTACTTGGGTTATATTAGAACCAACTTTGTTCCAACAGATTCTATATTATTTTTTAATGAATATCAAACTACTTTAATCTCGCTCTTATTCTTAATTAAACTTTATTTTGTCACTGTACCACAAATAAACAATCTCCACACATCAGTGTCAAATGGGAAAATGTAAAGATCTCCACTCACATGGATAAATTAATTATACTAAAATTCTCGAGCTCAGTTCTCACGACCATCTACAGACACTTTTCATCATGTGGATCACTTTTAATCGTGTTAGATAAAATTTTGAATGAGTGATCCCCATATAAAAAAATAAAATATGGTTTGAATTTATTTTAAAACAAATCAACATAGAAATAAAACATTAATTGAATGATTAGATAATAAATACATGTCCAAACAAATTTTAGACGAAGTATTCACATAGTTTTTATATATAAAATATGTAATATTTAATTATGGATTAAATAAGTTTGTTTTTATTAAAAATATAATATTTGAATTATTAAAAAATATATAATATTAAAAATTCTACAAAAAAAAAAAAATAAGAGTAAAATACTCTCCCCTCCTCTCTAAGATAAAGATATTACACTTCCCTCCCATCTTCTTTAAAAACACAGACTCCTCTCCCCTCTCACACGTGATAATATAATTTGTATAATCCATTATTCATTCTCCGTTAACTATTTGTTAATTTATATTCTTTTTGCTAAAATGGCTCTAATATAACATGCAATGGTGTCTCTTCTTCAAATATGTCAAAGCACAGTGAGAAACATTGTATTTGGTGAATAACAATAAAAAGCTCTAATTGAATGACAAAAAACAAATGCAAAAAATATTATAAAAAAAAGATACAAAATGATCTTACCAGGATCAGGAGGTGACCGGAAGCAGCAGTGATGGTTCAGCAAGCCCCTTGTTGAAGCGGAAGGGGGGTGTGTACCTATATACACTCCGACGCTCAAGTCAGTTAAGAGTATAGCTAAACGGTTTTCAAGGTGGTAGAATGCATACCTGACTCCTCTGAATGAGGAGTATATATACCCCAGCGCTGGGCCAAGGCCCTTAATGGGCAATTAATGCCCATTAAGTGGCTGCCGGAATTTTGGCCGTTCGGGCCATGATGAGCAGTTAATGTCATCATTCCGGTGGTCAGCCGTTACAGATTGTGGGAATCTGGCCGACGGGGAGGGTGCCCCTCAGGAGGGCAGAGCCTTTAATCTTTAGGGGACTTGGACTTAGAAGTCCAGTGCAGAACAGAAGCCCCCCAAGTCGTTATGCTCGTTTGCGAGCATGATGACTTTAACTTTGGCCATGGGCCTTTGTTGCGTATACGAGCATCGAGGATCATGATCTCATTTGTTATCAACGAGCAGCGTTGTATGCGAGGATCATGGATTCGTTTGCTCGTATCGAGGAGCTTGTTGTGGAATCTTTGCGAGGACCCTCAATTTTTTGGCGTTCGTCTGACGCTGATCGTTTATACATCCTCGTGGAGAGTTGTCGTCACGGAAGCGTTGTTCCATTTGTTGTCCTCGTGGTTTCGAGGATCTTGTGGATTTATTAGCTCTTAATGAAGATCCTGCCATTTATTGCGGGGATTTCCATTTGCCTTTATCCGTTGATATTCTCTCGATGATTGCGCCATTAACCACGACGATGTTTTCGTGAAGATTTTCTCGGACTCTGCGAGATTTTCGATCGCGTTCAGTGGATGTGATCTGAAAGGACAAACCGATTCGTCTCTTGCTGCCACATGTAAAGGCTATTTGAGACGCTTGAGTACCTAGCAGCGTAGCCTCTGTTCACGAGGTCGTTTCTGAACCGTTGGATTTTCGCGCCTTTTCGTTTTTGCGATGATTTAATCTGTACGAGATTCCTCTATATATATGGAAAAGGAGGGATTTTTGAAGTTTTAATTCATTTATCTCATTCCAACTTCTGCGCTTTCAACTTTCTCTCTTCATCTTCCTCTGGAGATTCAAGCTTTCATCATCACCAAAACTCGTCCTTTCCTACTCCCAATCACTAATCAAGTAAGTGCTTTACTTCTTTTCCTGTTTTACAGCATTTGATTGCATGCTTTTAGTTTTTAGGAGTTTGTTTTTGGAGTTTGAGACGGTGGTTTGGGGTTTATAAGTGGTGGTTAACACCCTCTACCCCCCTCCCCCCCCCCCCCCCCCCAAAATGGTAGTTTTAGTGTGACAAAACTAGGATTTTATAGTTTTTGTTTTTCTGGCGCGGTGGCTGTTGGCGTTAAACGCCTTTGAAATGTGTCTTTCGCTATTTTTGGCTCTGTCGTTTAAGATGTTGTAGCGACCATTCGTGCGCTTTTATCTCGAGCATTCATAGATCGGAACGAATGCTCGATAGATTTTAGCTTAGCTGTTGACATATTAAGAGTTCACAGAATCCTCGCCATCTGCGCTTCGTGACCATTTGGCTCTTTCCTTCGTTGTGCGAGCAACGTCAAGGATTATTTCGAAGCGCATGTCCACGCCCTTTCAGTTGAACGGCGGTGGAAGGGTGGATTTGATATTTCAAAGATGTCGAATTCACTTTTTCTCTTCCTCGTCTTTCAGGTTTAAATGGCAGAAGAGCCTTCGTCGTCAAATGTTAATTTTAACGAGGAAGGAGATCCCTTGCTCGTGGAAACCCGAGCCGAGCCTGAGGTACCGGAATCCTCGGCGCCCATAGAGGAACGAGTTCTAATTACGGTAGATACAGAACCCGAGGACTGGGTCGCGGATGAGCCACGGTTGACGCTCTCGCGGTTTCTGGTCAACCAGATGGAGTAGATATCCCAGGACTTTTTAAAGTTATTGAAGATCCTCCTAATGACAACTGGGAGATCATCGTCCCCGGGAAGCGTCATCGCGTTTTCCATAACTTTGGATTTGCGCACTTCGCTATGTATCAGATCGCTTTTCAACACTTCGGGTATAGGCTGCCCTTCACAGATTTCGAAGTGGCTATCTTTCATCACTTGAGGGTCGCTCCTTCCCAACTGCACCCAAATTCTTTGGCTTTTATGAGAGCCATTGAGGTGGTATGCAGCCACTTGGATATTGTTCCGACCATTCCCCTTTTTTTCTTTGTGTTCGGACTCCAACGATCGAAGCCCAAAGGAGACCCATATAACCTAGGTTGGGTGTCGTTTAAGCAAACTCGTCGTCTGTTTTATATGTTTGAGGAATCTGTACGACTATTTAAGGATGAGTGGTACATCGTTGGTCCCAAGAATGCTCAGGGTTGGGCGGACGTGATTGTTCCTGGCCCTGACCAAGATGAGAACGGGAATGTTATCCTTGGGGAGGACGGGCAACCTGTCTTGGTCGATTATGGGAAATTTCATTTCCGCTGGGAGGTGGAGCATTACCTACTGCCCGCTAAGGAGTTTACCACTCCGAAGAAAGAGTTAAAGCTCGAAGAGTGGGAAGATTTCTTAAAACTTCAAAATTTTGTAAAGAGCTTTAGAGGAAAAGCAGTGATTGACGAGGAGGGTAACCCTTGTCTAGACGACGACGGGAATCCTTTAACGGTTCCTCGTTATATTAATGTGAAGAAACTCCTAGCTTGCTCGACTCGTGCTGAGGCCGAGGAAACCCTTAGTATGCTTGTTTTATCAGTTTTTTGCTTACATTAACTGTTCTTCATTTGTTTATCTCTTTGCCTGCTCGTACTAATGGTCGTTTATTTTCTCTTTTTTGCAGTTAACATGGTGAGCGCTCAAGAAAAATTTCGTCGCGCCAACAAAGCTAAGAATGCTCGCCAGGGCGCTGAGAACACCAATATTGTCCCTCCTCCTGCTGTTGAAAAACGTACCAGCGCGTCGACCAGTGCTGATGCTCGGCTATCTAAGGTGCAGAAGACTGTTACCGGTGGGGCAGGAGGTTCAACAAAGGGCCCTCATTCTTTGCCTGATCCTGATCAGCCTGCTGGTCGCTTTGTCATGCCTCCTGTCTTTACTCGGGGAAATTTATTTGACAAAGATACCGAGGTCATCATAGATGATGTCGATCAGGCGATCATCCATGACATGGGACCGATGGCTCTAAAGGCGGAGTTGGCAACGGCGACCACTGCTGCGTTCAAGCTCATAGAAATTGCCAATTTTCTGAATGGTCGTGAAAGCCGCTACCTGAGCGATAGGGACAAGCAGAAAAAGGGTGCAGACGACCTGAATCTGAAGCTGGGCGAGACAGTGGCCGCTTATGAAGATTACAGGAACAAGTATACTCTGCATACAGAGATGGCGACGATGTTGGTGCGCAAGGAGCAGGAGCTGGAGGATTTGGTCAAGAAATTCAAAGACTTAGAGGTCACTTGTGCCAATCTTGAAGCTCGCAACAAGGAGTTGGAGAAACGGGCTGAAACTGCTCCCTCCATTTGCACCGAGGAGGAGGATGATGTTGACCCTGAGGGGGTATACCGGAATTCAAGCCGTGCCGACCTTATCAAGAGAATAGCTGAGTGCAAGGACTCAATGGTCGAGGTTGGGCATAGCAGTTTTGTCAATGTTGTTGCTCAACTTAAAGTCTTGAATCCTGGGGTAGAGCTCGTTGAAGCTGGCCTCGATGAGTTCAAGGAAGTCATCGATGGAGCCATCGCCTCTCCTCCTCCTTCTGAAGATTGATCAAGTCTTTCTAGTGCTGGCGTTATGCTCGCCTTTGGCACTTAGGCGCTTGTTTGCCCTTTTGTTTTAATTTCGTCATTTTGTTGGGCAGTCCTCGAGACTGCCCTTTATTGTAACTAAGCACAATTTCCCTTTATTAATGCATTTATGATTCAGCTATATCTGCTTTTTATTTATGCTCGTATTTTGTTATCTTTTTGCACGCGTCTTATTTACGATGCTCGATAATCTGAATATGTTTTTGCGATATCCATACTTAGGATTTTTTGAGTATTTAGGTGGCTGTTGCACGAGATAGAATATATCTACGAACGCCGTGCTCGAGGAGTTGAGGGAACTTGCTCGAGTGTTTGGATCGGGTTTCCAAACGAAAGGCGAGGATAGAATCGTAGGAGATTGTGTCCTCGCGGCTAGATCGACCCATCGCGAGCTGGGCGTCCATGCCTGACGTGTACTTGTGACGATGGGACTCGTTTAGAGTTGTTCCTCGTCAAGACTAGTTTGATGGAAACTTGGAATTTTCTTCTTTTAGATTCATTGTCCGTACCTAAGCAATCCTCCGTTGTAAAGGCCAAACCTCTCGTCGTTTAGAGTTGGTTTCCGCCCGCTAGCGAGTCGTCGAATACACGAGACCTCGCTAACTGTAATATTGTTTCAACTTATCTGCATTCCATGTTCTGGGAATTTCTTCGCCGTATAAATTTTCGAGGAAATAAGCCCCATTATCCGTTTTTGCTCGGATTCTGTAAGGACCCTCCCAGTTGGCGGCGAGCTTGCCTTCATGCGAGTCTTTTTGGTTTCGTCGTAGGACTAGACTGCCTACTTCGAATTTCCTTTTGATGACTTTCCGATCATGTCGAGCAGCAATTTTTTGTTTCAATGCGGCCTCTTTTAGGGTTGCTCCATGTCGCAACTCCTCGACCAAATCGAGCTCTTCTCTGAGTAGCTCGTTATTTGTTTCTTCATCTGGAGGATTTTCCGTTCGTCGAGTCGGCTCCCTTATTTCTACGGGGATCAGAGCTTCAGTTCCGTAAGTTAATCGGAATGGCGTTTCTCCCGTGGTTGAGTGTGGTGTGGTTCTATAGGACCATAACATGCTGTATAGTTCCTCGACCCACTTACCCTTTGCCTCGCCTAGCCTTCGCTTTAAGCCTCGCAAAATTACCCTGTTGGCCGCCTCGGCTTGGCCGTTTGTTTGGGGATGCTCGACGGAAGTAAAGTGTTGTGTCACTTTTAGGTTGATGAGAAACTCCTGGAATTTTTTGTCTGTAAATTGTGTTCCATTGTCCGTCACCACGATATGTGGAATTCCAAACCTTGCAAGGATGTTCATCTTGAAGAAGCGTAGGACATTGTGGGACGTGATTTGGGCGAGGGGTTCAGCCTCTATCCATTTTGTGAAGTAATCTACTCCGACGATTAGGTACCTATTTTGCCCAGGTGCTCGTGGGAATGGTCCTAAAAGATCATCCCCACCATGCAAACGGCCATGGGGATGATAGAGACTTTAGCTCATTAGGTGGAGCCAAGTGCATATCCCCATGCTTTTGGCACGTGTCACATTTCTTGACGTGCTCTTTGGCATCCGTTTGCATAGTTGGCCAATAGTACCATGCCCGCAGTGCTTTTCGTGCGAGTGATCGTCCACCGATATGTTGTCCGTTGATTCCTTCGTGTATTTCCTGTAGGATGGATTCCACTTTTTCTTCCTCGACACACTTCAGTAATGGGGTTGAGAACCTTCTTCTGAAGAGATGGCCGTCTACCAAAACGTACGAGCACGCTCTTCTTCTGACTTTGACTGCCTCTTTGGGGTCATCGGGGACTGTTCCTGAGGCGAGGAACTCTCTCACTGGATTTATCCAACTGTTGGCGTTAATCGGGCATATGAGATTCACTTCAAGAGCTTTCTCAATGCTCGGCCTTTGCAACATTTCTTGGATAAGTGATTGATTTCTCCTCTTCTTCTTTTTGGTGCTCGCGAGTTTGGAGAGGACGTCTGCCCTTGAGTTGTGCTCTCGAGGAATGTGTTGCACAGTTGACTCTTTGAATTTAGCCAACTTTTCTTGTATAAGGGTTAAGTATTCCGCTAGACATTCGCCTTTAGCTTGGTACTCCTCGTTTACTTGGGATGCGACTAGTTGGGAATCTATGAAGATTACGATTTCTTCTGCGTTCATGTCTTCAGCTAGTCGCAATCCTGCTAAGAAAGCTTCGTACTCGGCCTGGTTATTGGTCGTTTGGAATGACAGTTCCAGCGATACTTCAATGAGTACTCCTTCGTCGTTTTCTAGGATTAACCCTGCTCCACTTCCTTTGGAGTTGGAAGATCCATCGACGTATATGGTCCATTTATTTCTGCTCGAAGTTGCTGGTGGAGTCATTTCAGCGACGAAGTCAGCTAGTACTTGGGCTTTCAAAGCTTTTCTGCTTTCGTATGTTATGTCGAACTCCGATAACTCTAAGGACCATTTCAGCATTCTCCCGGCCATATCTGGCCTTTCGAGCAGCTGTTTTATTGGTTGGTCGGTTCGTACTGCGATAGAGTGTGCTAAGAAATAATGCCTTAACTTTCTCGCAGCGACGACTACTGCCAACGCTGTTTTTTCGATCTGCAAGTATCGAAGTTCTGGTCCTTGCAAAGCTTTGCTGATGAAGTATACCGGCTTTTATCCTTGCTCGGTTTCTCGAATTAGAACTGCGCTTATGGCTTCGTAAGCCACGGCCAGATATAGGAATAAAGTCTCGCCCATAATTGGACGTGTTAAGACTGGAGGTTCTGATAGTGCTCGTTTCAAGTGTTGGAGAGCGTTTTCGCATTCTTCGGTCCACTCAAAAGCGGACTTTTTTCTAAGTAACTTGAAAAGAGGCAGCGCGTGTTGAGCGGATTTTGCGACGAAGCGTGCAAGAGCAGTTAACATTCCGTTCAGGGATTGTATTGACTTTTTCGAGTTCGGAGTAAGGAAATCGAAGAAGGCTTTGCATTTTTCAGGGTTAGCTTCAATTCCTCGTTCTGTTAAGTAGAAACCGAGGAATTTGCCTGCTTTTACCCCAAACGTGCATTTTTCCGGATTGAACCTCATGTTGTATTGTTTGGCTCTCTCGAACACTTTTCTCAAATGGGACACGTGGTCGCTTTCCTGTTCGGATTTAACGATCATATCGTCCATATATACTTCGAGCATATCACCTATTTCATTTCTGAATACTTTGTTCATCATTCGTTGGTAAGTGGCGCCTGCGTTTTTTAGCCCGAAAGGCATTACGTTATAATAATAATTACCCGATTCAGTCATAAACGCTGTTTTCTTTTTATCGATTTCAGCCATTTTAATTTGATTATATCCAGAATAAGCGTCCATAAACGATAGTAGTTTAAACCCTGAGGAATTGTCTACGAGTTTATCGATGCTAGGTAATGGATAAGAATCTTTAGGGCAAGCCCTATTGAGATCGGTGTAGTCAACGCACATCCTCCACTTTCCATTAGATTTTTTAACCAATACAACATTTGACAGCCATGTTGTGTATCTGGCTTCAGAAATAAAATTTGCCTCTAGGAGGTCTTTTACAGCTTTTTCAGCAGCCTCCGCTTTTTCGGGAGACTGCTTCCTACGTCGCTGAACTACAGCTCTAGCCCTAGGATCTATTGTCAGCTGGTGACAAGCGACGTTTGGGTCGATTCTGGGCATCTCTGCAGCATTCCAGGCGAACAGCTCAGCGTAATCTTTCAAGCAAGCTTCCAATTGCCTCTTCACCAGCTCGGGCATGTCAGCGCCTATCTTTATTCCTCGAGAATAGTCATCGCTCAAGGGGATGATCTCGAACTCTCCATCAGGAATAGGGCGATGTACCTTTTTCCCGATGGGGTCCTCCTCGTCCTTCAGCTCCTGCTCGTTGATGCGTGCATCTAAGTCCACAATGTCGTTTACTTGCAGGGTGTTCACGACGGGCAGCTTGTGATCAGTCTTCTTCTTTGGAGTAAGGAGGGAACTCATATTCTTCGCAGCGGCTTCAAAACATTTCCTCGCTGCAGCTATATCTCCGCTCAGTGTAGCGATTTTACCATCCACGGTGTAGTACTTCATCTTCAGGTGAATGGTCGAAGATACGGCAAATAGGTTCGCCAAAGCAGGCCTTCCCATGATACAGTTATACAGAGATGGGCAATCCACGACCAGAAATTGGACGTTGATGGATTTGGTCGCCTCTCCCTCTCCAAAAGTCACAATTAAATCCACGTACCCCCATGGCTTCGTGGTCGCTCCGTTAAATCCTTGCAAGTCAGCACCTACATATGGAGCAAGGTTTTTCTCTGTCAATTGCAGAGTTTTAAACAAACCGGCGTACATCACATCACACGAGGACCCTTGGTCCACTAGTATCCTTCTCACATCAAAGTTGGCCATCCTGGCCCTTATTAGCCAGGGAATCTGGTGGTTAGGCGAGCCTCCGGGGATCTCTTCCTTGTAGAAAGCCAAGGGCATAGATCCTTCTTTTGCTTCTTCTGTCGCGAGGACAGGTTCCAACGAGCAAACACTTTCAAACTCTTCAAATTTTCTCTTCAAAGACCCTATAGTGGAAGTTCCAAATCCTCCCCCTGAGATTACCAGCAATCCCATATGAGCATCCAAATGTGAAGGTTGAAAAACACACAAGAAGGGGGGGTTGAATTGTGTTAAGACTTTTTCTAAGTTAAAACAAATGCAGCGGATAAGTTGTAACACACACAATATATATGAGGATAGGGATAGAGAGATGCTCAGAATTTTTATACTGGTTCCTCCCACTAACAGGAGTAGTCCAGTCCTCTTGTCCTTCACAAGAGATTTCATTATAATCACTCAGATTACAAATGCTCAAGCACAAAGCAAGAGACTTCCATTGCTCAAGCACAATGCAAGAGACTTCCAATGCTCAAGCACAAAGCAAGAGACTTCCAATGCTCAAGCACAAAGCAAGAGACTTCACACAAGTTTAATAATAATAAAGATATGAGATTAACACTTGATATACAATCAGAGGTGTTTACAAAATACAACACAGTTACAAGACTTAACTTAGAAAATTATCACAAAGTTTCTAAGTGTTTGATAGCTTTAGAATTTGACAGAGGTTCTGCACGTTCAGAAGCTTAAGTCTTGATACAAATTCTTCACAAATCTTCTTCCTTTTATATGTGAAAAAGTGAACGTTGAAGATTATAGCCGTTTGAAGAATTGAGACGCTCCTTTGTATTGATCAGTGAGCTTATTAGCTGTTCTGATTTGCAGATGCTTAGGAGCTTAACGTTTACTACAAAATGATAGATTCCTTTTGGCTTTTGATATTTGAACCTTGGTGTAAGCTAAATAAGGAAATATTCGTTTCTGAAGCCTGACTTGAAAAAGACCTTTCCATGGTCAAACCTTTTCATTCTTGGTTTCTACGTTTGGACTTAGTCAGGCACAGTCTTCAATAAAATTGTATTCTCAAGTGTAGCTTAACATTTATCTCTGATGAGCCTTCAGATAATAGCTTCAGAGTTTGACAGGCTCAGAATTACTTGCTTCAGATCTGGTAAGCTCAGAAGTAATTCCTTCAGAAATTCTAAGGTGCTTTAGTACGCAAATTTTAACTTTTAATCCTGCACACTAAATTAAATTATTAGTACTCCAATTTAACTTTAAATACATTGTTATCATCAAAATCAATTAAGGAGATACAAAATCATAATTTTGTTCCAACAAAATGCTCGAGCACGTCTTCTCCTTCTTGGTGCTCGGGAAGAATGAAGTCTTCAGGTCTTGAGATGGAGTAAGCAATCTGCATGTTGCTGTTGTCTGCCCCTGATTGTTGCTGCGCCTCTCTAGACGGCTGTCCAACCTCGGGCTCTTTTCCCCGCCCTTGACGTTCCTCCTTTCTGAACTTCTGGAGGAGTCCCTTTTGCAGCATGATCTCGATTGCATCTTTCAGATGGATGCAGTCCTCAGTCACATGCCCGTAGCTTTTGTGGTAGCGGTAGTATTTAGATTTATCCAGTCCTGGCCTCACGACCAACTGTTTCGGTGCTCGAACTCCATTCTTCTTGAATTCAACCATTGAAACTTCTGCCAGAATTCGCTCGCGAGGAGCGTTCAAGGGGGTGTAATCCATGAATTTGCTGCGGGAAGGCTTTGGCTCCCTTGGTTCTCTTACTCTTTCTTTTCCTCTCATTCCCTGGTCGAGAGGGTCCAGTTTCTTCTTGACGCTTTGCCTTTCTTGCGTCAGCGGCTACTTGCTTTTCCTCGTAACCTATGTATTTTTGTGCTTTTTCGAGGAAAGCATCCAAAGTCTTTACTTCTTCAATGCCAATTGCTTTGGCGAAATCGCTGGATGGGCGCAGTCCTCGCTCCAACAGATACAGCTTCATTCTGTCATGGTCCTTACCTCGATGGCAGCTTTGTTGAATCGATCAATATACTCTCTCAGGGATTCGTCGTTTTGTTGGACGATCGCTTCGAGAGTAGCTTCAGTCTTGTGGTGCTTCCTAGAAGCGGTGAAGTGTGCAGTAAAGAGTCTGCACAGCTCGCCCCATGAATAGCTTGCACTTGATAGATCCTCGAACTCCTCTGTAGTCGAGGACAGCTTCTATATTTTCAATGTGGTCGTCTGGATCAGTAGTCCCATCATAGGTGTCCATTGCCGGTGGATTTTCCAACCCCACGGGCAATGGTACCCTCATGATCCTGTCAGAAAGTGGCCCCATATGCCTTTCATCGTCGCTTCGTGGAGAACGGTGGTGGCGACGAGGAGGAGATTGATAGTTGCGTCCGGTTGATCGCGCAGGGGAACTCCTCGCTCCAGCGACCCTCCTAGCAGGGCTTATGCGGCTTCTAGTCTCATGTGCCCGTGGTGATCTTGACCTAGTCCTCGAATCCCGTCGAGAGGACTCTCGCCGCCTATAGCTGCTCGTGATCGCCCTAGTGATGCGCGATTCTTCGACAGCTTCAATGCGACTATTCTACTCCCTGAGAGCCTGCCCTTGGTTGTTGACGGCGGTCAGCAGCGCAGTCATAATGTGCTCCAAAGTAGCTCCAGGAGGAGGAATGGGTACGATCAGAGAGTTGGTCTCATTGGTAGGCTGGTAAGTGGGGTCTGTTTCCATTTGGGATACGACCATTCCATTGGTGTTGTGGTTGTCAGCATGTTCGCTGGACAGGTGATTAGCGGCTGAATGCTTGGATCTGCTGTTCTCGGCCATTCTTAGCTCTTTAGTGTTTTTTGTGGTAGTTTGAAGGTTTTGTTCTTTGTTTAGAAAGAAGGGGATAACTTTTTTCCCACAGACGGCGCCACTGATCTTACCAGGATCAGGAGGTGACCGGAAGCAACAGTGATGGTTCAGCAAGCCCCTTGTTGAAGCGGAAGGGGGGTGTGTACCTGTATACACTCCGACGCTCAAGTCAGTTAAGAGTATAGCTAAAAGGTTTTCAAGGTGGTAGAATGCATACCTGACTCCTCTGAATGAGGAGTATATATACCCCAGCGCTGGGCCAAGGCCCTTAATGGGCAATTAATGCCCATTAAGTGGCTGCCGGAATTTTGGCCGTTCGGGCCATGATGAGCAGTTAATGCCATCATTCCGGTGGTCGGCCGTTACAGATTGTGGGAATCTGGCCGACGGGGAGGGTGCCCCTCAAGAGGGCAGAGCCTTTAATCTTTAGGGTACTTGGACTTAGAAGTCCAGTCCAGAACACAAAAAAATAAAATAGAGAAGCTCTAAATTTAATTGTAGATATCCAACAACTTTTTTTTTAATAAGGATTAGAGAAGATAAATAAAAAAAGATAAAAAATAAATAAATAGAGAAGTTTTAATTGAATGTCACTTAAGTAATCTCTATGAAGCTCTAATTGAATGTCACCTAAGCAATTTTTATTGAGAATGCACGATAAAGCTCCATGGGAATCTCGCTATAATATAGGTAGAGATGGAGATATATAATAGATATGTTAATCTCCACAAAAGTAAATTAAATTCTACAAAAAAATATATATAATATTAGAGTTTCTATAAAAAAAATTAATATTAGAGTTTCTATGATAAAAAATACTATTTGTGAAGCTTGAACAAAATAAGATAAAAAAATAAAATAGGAAAGCTCTAATTTAGTTGTATATATCCAACAACTTTTTTTTAATAATGAGTTTTAAACAAAACAAAAAAAAATACAAAAATAATAAAGAAACTCTAATTGAATGTCACCTAAACAATTTTTTAAAAAACTCTAATTAAATACCTCCTAAGCAATTTTTCTTGATAATGTACGAAAGAGTTTCGTGGAAATGTCACTATGTATATAATAGAGATTTGAAATTTTGGATTAAACGTTACATATTGAAACTTTTACCTACACGGCTACACATAATAAAACCAATTTGCTTTGGTAACCATTGTTCTTCCAACTTTCCTTTTTAAGTTTAGTTATGTCATTTGTTTTAGGCTAAAATGCAGTTTTGACCCGCCACGTTTGTAAATTGTTTGATTTTGGCTCCCTACTTTCAAATGTTCGGATTTAGCTCCCGAAGTTTACCAATTGCTCGATTTTGGCCGTCCTACTTTCAAATGCTCGGATTTAGCCCCCGAGGTTTACCCCGTTTTACATTTAGTGGTCCTCTTGATAATTTTGACTAAAATTTTGCTGACGTGAACTTTTTTTACACGTGTCGTAATCTTACTGGACAATTTAAAAAACTTATTTTAATTTTTTTAAAAATAGAAATTAGATAAAAGGTCACATGCATAGTATTTAAGAGAAATGACCAAAAATTTATATGAAGTATTTAAAAAAATAACAACACCAACACATGTTCCATGAACAACACAAAAAAGTGCACAAAAAATTGTGTTGGTGTTGTTATTTCTTTAAATACTTCATATGAATTTGTGGTCATTTCTCTTAAATACTATGCATGTGAACTTCTTTTATCTAGTTTCTATTTTTTTAAAATTAAAATAAGATTTTTAAGTTGTCCAGTAAGATTATGACACGTGTAAAAAAAATCACGTCAGCAAAATTTTGGTCAAAATTATCAAGAGGACCACTAAATGCAAAAGGGGGTAAACCTCGGGGGCTAAATTCGAGCATTTGAAAGTAGGGGGGCCAAAATCGAGCAATTGGTAAACTTCGGGGGCTAAATCCAAGCATTTGAAAGTAGGGGACCAAAATCGAGCAATTTGCAAGCGTGGGGGGGCCAAAAATACATTTTAGGCTTTGTTTTATAAAGAAGTCCAGTTATATCCATTGATCTAAATTATTTAAGGGGTGCTGCTATATACAGCGTAGGCAAGGCAAAGGGGCGGGTCGGGGACGGATTTTGTCATTCCCAAATCCAAACCCATAAAGTTCGGGTATCCCCAAATCCGTCCCAATTCTTAACGGGGATGAAAACTAAAACCGCAAACCGAAACCCAATCGGGTTCGGGTATCCCCGTGGGTTTCGAGTATCCTCATTCCGCTCTACCTCCATATGAATTTGAGTTGCACTTTGTTGTCTTTTTTATTAAAAAAATAGTTAAAAATAGAAAATTATTTTGTTTCAACAATATTTATACATAAAAAATAAATAAATTAATATTTAACTTAAATATATGAATGTAATAATCTTAAAAAAAATATGAATGCAATCTAGAGTTTGTTTAAGGATTTCTAATTTATAAATGATAAAATGTAATTCTATATAATTGGGACGGGTTCGGGGACGGATTCGGAGTGGGTATCAATATCCTCATTACCCGCCCCAACCCCGACTTTTAAAATCGGGGAAAATTTTAACCCAAACCCAGTCAACTCAGATTTTTTTCCGTCAAAATCGGGGCAGCGCGGGCGAATATCCACAGGTATGAGTTATTTTGCCATGCCTAATACAGGGAAAGATTCATTCGTGAATTCCACAAAGTGGAGCGGCCCCACCAATGTTTAAATATTATAAAACAAAAACACTAGTAAAGGTTGTTGTGCTGTGTGTGCCGACTAAATGAGACCATCATTGATATAAGCGGCTATGCTGTATTTACATCTGCCATTGAAAAGTTGTAATAACAGAGTAAAACACCCAAAGAGGGATGACAACAGGTTCAATGGAAAAATCATATATGATTATATGAACACTTTTGCCACCTTTAAAATTATCATTATCAATAGAAATAAAAACAACTAAGAAACATGTATATCATCTCCAATCCGTGGCTTGGATACATTTAAACATGAAAGTATCCATGTATAGTTTGGTCTTCATTTTTTTGCCATGACCTTGATCTTTTGGTTCACATATTAGTCTTGAATAACAACAATGTGTTTCTTTGTGAATATGTATCAAATGAGATAGCAAAGTGGGTTTGAACTCTGAACTGAATTAAAGGAGTGAGTTTTTCTCTATTATCAATGTCAAGGAGTGATGAATAAGATAGGACCCTTCAATGAATTTGTGGTTAATTGGTGTTCACTTCTTTTAGAGGTAAAAATGTAATGAGAGTAGACTTTATCCCCTCTATGAAGCATTTCTTCAAACAACTTCTCTGCCTGATAGAGTTGATTGTAAAATTTGAAAAAGTGAACATCAATCTTAAATTAAGAGCCAGTTTAAAATGTATTCATCACAATCTCTGTGCTCATGGTAGCCGCAGATAACTCTGATTGTGTCACTTGAACTGGTGGCAACGACACCCTATGAAAGCGGCAACCATGGATTCATCATCGGTGAAGTTGTGTGCGATGTTACAGAGCGGTACCTCTCAAACTCCATATCCGGCATGATTTCATTCTCTACAGTCTCATACTCAACCACCTCGATCAACTTTCAATTCTATTCAATCGTTTTTAGATAATTAGATTGAGAGATAAATCATAGAAGAGACCGAGTATACAACTTGTTGCGAATTCTCTTCAAAAAACTTGTTGCGAATTCGACATAAACTCACACCAATAAAAGAACTTGATGTGTGGGGCAAGCGTAACAAGCAACCAAATATAAGGCAAGATAGAGACGATGATGCAATAATTCAAACAATAAACAGCAGAAGATAAAGAACACGTTACCAATTTGTTTACCCAATTCGGAATAACCTACTCTGGGGGAGAGATCACCTTTCCGTTCAACTAGAATCAAATAGCCACCACTTTACAAGAAATTCCCACAATTGGATAAAAGGAATTAGCAACCCTAACTCTACCAAGAACCCGAATCTCTTCCCGTGGCCAAGAGACTCAAATTTGACCTAGTCTACCCAAGGTGATCCCACAAGATTATCCCAAAAGTAGTTTGCCATAGGATTCAAAACCCTAGCCTTTTGTGGTGGCAAACCCCGACTCTCTACATCTTGTCGCTCTCTCTGTTCTCCCTCAATTTTTCTATGAATAAAACACTCTATTTATAGAAAAATATATGCCTATTTATTTTAAAAGACATCTAAAATAACACCAAATCTCTCAATATTGTTTTTAAATATATGCAATTTAAAACCAAACACAATCCAAGTCAAATATTCTCCAAAAATATATTTTTCACAAAATCTGAAATATTCAGACTTTTAATCTTGAGATTTCAAGGCATATCCAACAATTCTCCACCTTGCCTTTAAATCGATAGTGATCCACTCAACCACCGTGTTGCTCTCTCCATCTTTAACTTCTCTTCAAGATCACTGGCAAAGTCCAAGTCCCACTTGAACCTCGACCTCTTCCACTTGCTTCCAACAACCCTTGCTAAAACCACAAGTATTACCTCCTCTTCATCCCTCGGAATGCCTTTCGCCATCATGAAGATCTTGCATCCCACTGCCATAGGATTTTAGGTAGCCCCCACAAGATTCACCGCAACCTCTTTGACCCCAAAGTGTTCAGTTGCGTACTCTCAAAGAAACGCTTGCATCCCAACTATCACCGGAATTTTAGATAGTCCTACAAGCTCCACCGTACCCCTTCAGCCCCCGGATTGAACTTGTCTGCCCTCTTGAAGTATTGCTTGCCTCCGACTATCCACGGATTTTTTAGGATAGCCCTACAAGCCTCACCACCCTTCGACCCCGGAATAACTTCCATACTCTCGAAGTATTGCTTGGCTCCAAACCAACCTTGGAATTTTAGGTGGTTCCACAAGCTGCAACATCAAACTCCCTTTGCACCCAACTACCTCCAGCAGTCTTGCAAGTTCCCAAGTTTGATCAAGGTTGCTTTCAATTGCCTCCCTGAAGATCCTCTCAAGGTCTTGCACTTCTTCAGCCACAATGGAAACGTATCCCACAAGTTCAACACTCCCACTCTCCTCCCTATCTCCGATTAGATACCTGAGAGTTAATGTTGACTATCTCCCACTTTGGAAGACTCCACCTCAAACTGAGTTTCCACCAAAGTACACCAATCATCCCCTTGTAACAAGCAAGACCTCTTCAATCGTGCTTCTCCCTTCAACGCCTCAACCCTTGTTCTGAATTAACACCGCCCTCATCTTCATTTTCCACAACCCATAATCATTACTCCCGGTGAACCTCTCAATATCCTCCTTCAAACCCATGGTACTTGAATCGAAGGATCCCATTGCCCCACGGTGGGCGTCAATTGTTGCGAATTCGACATAAACTCACACCAATAAAAGAACTTGATGTGTGGGGCAAGCGTAACAAGCAACCAAATATAAGGACAGGATAGAGACGATGATGCAATAATTCAAACAATAAACAGCAGAAGATAAAGAACACGATACTAATTTGTTTACCCATTTCGGAATAACCTACTCTAGGGGAGAGAGCACCTCTCTCTTCTACTAGAATCAAATAGTCACCACTTTACAAGAAATTCCCACAATTGGGTACAAGGAATTAGCAACCCTAATTCTACCCAAAACCCGAATCTCTTCCCGTGGCCAAGAGACTCAAATTTGACCTAGTCTATCCAAGGTGATCCCACAAGTAGTTTGCCCTAGGATCTTTACATCTTGTCGCTCTCTCTGCTCTCCCTCGAATTTTCTATGAATAAAACACTCTATTTATAGAAAAATATATGCCTATTTATTTTAAAAGACAATCTTCTAAAATAAAACAAAATCTCTCAATATTGTTTTTAAATATATGCAATTTAAAACCAAACACAATTCAAGTCAAATATTCTCCAAAAATATATTTTTCACAAAATCTGAAATATTCTGACTTTTAATCTTGAGATTTCAAGGCATATCCAACACAACTTACCTTTTAAACAGAAAAAAGAAAGCCCTCAATTAGATAATTAGTTTGATAGATAAATCATAGAAGAGAGGGAGCCAATATCAACCAAGAATTTGATACACAGAAGTTTAATTTGAAAGAAAATTTTTAAAAAAGTTCACATAGAAGGAAGTTTTGGTCGTGGAAGATGAATGAAAGAGGAGGAGAGAGAATAGAGAAATTGAATTGAATTAATGTGAGTGGATCCGTACTCCGAAGTAGATGCACCACATCATTCGGAGAGCCTTCGTGATTTTTTTGACGCTGTAATCATTTCCCATTATTTAAACTACCATGACATTGTATCTTTAATATTGCTGCTATGATTTTTAAGATTTATTTTTGATGCAATATGAAGATAAAAAATTCTCTTATTTTGATTTTTTTTTGGCGTCTATGTCAAAAAAATACTCCCTCCGAACTTAATTATAAGCAAATGTCATTTTTTTGATACATTAAATAACCAATGTATTTAGTCTAAAAAGTAAATTAAATACATTAGTTATTCAATGTATCTAAAAAATGACATTTGTTTAAGACCGAAGAAAGTATAATTTTTTTTTTTCCTTTAATATGGTTTACACACTAGTGATAGGTAATTAATTAAAGTCTATAGTTTTTTAGAGCTAATTACTATATATGCTAAGAAAATTAAAGTCTATGTTATGTTGTACGTATGCTAAGAATTTCTGGAGCTAACTACCATATGATGTTGTAACAGCAAGTATGCTAATACATATAATCCAACAATTATTGCTAAACAATACTCCCTCCGGTCACCTCACATTTATAAGCAAATTTAACATTTTTGTACATTGAAAAATGAATGTATATGATATATATTATAGACCACATACATCTATTTTTCAATATACTAAAAAAGTCAAATTTACTTACAAATGTAACCAGAGGGAGTACTTGGTTAAATATTTTATAATGTTAACAAGCACATTCCTTAAAATATTTTAGTTATTTTTATAAAAACATTAGAATTTTATTACTAAACCACAACCTTAGCTTTAAGAATTTCATTACTTGTCTCAAGTGGCCATAGTGTTGTCTAAGATCAACAATATTTGCGAAAAAATGCAAAAGATATTCGTCCAAACCAGATAATCGAGAATTGACGAACGAAGAATTGAGAACTTATAACTTTTATTAAACTACTTTTTCCAGGTGGAAATGATATCTGCACACGATACCATTCTTATTAAAATTTATTTAATATAAAAATACGTGTAGATATTACGTACATAAATATTCACAACATAGATGCAGCAACAAAACAAGCTACACCATTTAAGCTCAATTGCCGATGCCAACAGCTACTTCAACTTATTTATGTCACAAGACGAATAAAATCTAATGAAAATCAACCAAAGCACGAATCAGGATCACGATAAGCGTCAGCAAACTAACAGGAATTGAAATGAGATGATTAAGTTATGGGGATTACCAGTTTTTGACCAATTTATTTGGCTAGAATTGGAACACCGCAGGCTCCAGGAGCATGCTTACCATCCTTAAAGACAAGGTTTCCTCTTACAAAAGTGTCGAAAACTTTTCCTGATAACCTTCTTCCCATATAAGCAGACAAGCTCTGAATACCCAATCATCATTGTCAAGTTACTAGCCAAAATTATTTTTGTTGGTGACAACAGAATCAATAAACCATTTTGAAATGGTGTATATTATTAATTTTCTATTTTTCTACTATTATTACATCAACAAATATAATAATCCAGGGTAAGAGGAACATTTTTTTATACATTTATACTCAAGTCAAGTCATAAACGGAATAACAAGTTCAATAACAAGATAAAGAACTGTTCGTCAAAAAATAAACAAAGAATTAAGACTTACAGGATGTTTAAGGAAGACAGGATAATCATCGTCAAGATCAAATTCCACCTCTGGCTGCCACACTACAATATCTGCATGGTTTCCAACTGCAATGGCCCCCTAAAGCATAAAAGTAGATAAGGAAATTTCAATTCATGACCATGAAAAAAATTACAATAACGACGATACATAAATGTGAAGGAAAACTGCAATCATGTCACCTTTGATTCTAACCCTGCCAAGGTTGCAGGTTTCTGGCTCCACAATAACGATAGTTGTTCTAGAGTTAACCCGTGTTTCTTCCCATACGACCACGTCACTGGAAGATCAAACTACAAGTCTCCCAACAGAACATATGTTAGTCTTTAGATCCATAATATCAGTTAAATGTGCAGTATAAGAAATCAATGTAGAGATCTAATAGGTTTATATAGTATTTAAGTACGAACAGATTTTAAATGTTCGACCTTCACAGAATGATAATTCACTAACCTGCAAAGAGGATATACCGCCCCATGCCTTCAAGAAGTCACCCTCCTGGAGAAGCTTGAGTTGAGGGACAGTTGGTGAATGATCAGAACTCAATAGGTCAATGTGTCCGTCCTAAAACGAAGAATAAAACAAGTAAAACTGAAGAGATCATACATGATCTAAGTGTAAGACTATTCTTCAATGTGGAGCATAAGTATACCAGTATAGCCTCCCATAACTTTTCTTTGTTTAATGCATCACGAATCGGCGGGGAACACTTGTAACGAGTATCTCTATCTGGTATTTCTTCAGACGAAAATGTCAAGTAATGAGGACAAGTCTCGACGCTTATGCTGTCCCCGCGACGTTTTGCTTCCTATATAGAACATAAATGTACAATATAATAACATAAATTTTTTGAAACAAAAAAAGGTACTCCAAATGTTCGTAGCAGGGATTTGAGTTTGATGAATTAAATAGTAATCATGATTAAGGATACCTTAATAAGGTCTAAGGAAGCACTTGAATCAGACAAGTGAACAATGTGAACATGTGCTCCTTCTAAAGAACCACCAATTTTAGTATACTTTGTAACATCTACAAGCTGTTTAACGGCTGCCTCTTCCCTGATTATCTAAAGATAACGTTAGTAAATTTTCATAAAATTTAATGGATATTATGTGAAAAATCATTTACATAATTTGCTAGAAAGTGAAGCCGAGTGTCTTACCATGAAGGTGGCCTAGTGTCGAGATATGTTTTGTAAGCATGAGGGTGGACATTGCCTTCGAGTTCCGAATGACTTTTAGAATCTTGTTGAAGCTCAGCGTGCACAAGTAAAGGTCTTCTATATTTTGTCAACACAGACAATCCCACCTAATAAGTACATTTGCAAAAAAATTAAACAATGCTAATAGGAAAAGAGACTTCTTAGTATAAAATAAGTAACATTACTTCAACAAGAAGGTATTTTAGGAATCAACAATAATGCAAGCAGACGAAAGTACAACAAGCAAAACAACGATCCAGGTCATGCTAATGTGAAGATAGAATTTTTAAAATGTAACTATGCCTGCAGAGAAATATAAAAATGATCGGAAAAATACTTCTTCCCAGTTATAACTTTTTATAGTTTAAAGGGTTGTACCTTGATATGGTCAATAGTAGTCATAGGAAAGTCATTAATCCCTGAAGGGCACATAAAAGACTGCATAAAAAACACGGCAAGAGTTAGAATGACTTAAGCTTTAAGAAACAGAAGTGCAATTTGGTTCATATATGTACTAGAGAGAAAATGTAGAGCTTTAATGTGGTGTGAGATATAATTCATATCACGACATATATTTTGAAGCAATCGTATTAAATTCCAAGATGGCAGACGAACGAACAGAATAATTCAGGAAATCAATATAGTAAATAACACATCAATAATGATAAAGTATTTAATCTAAAACTCAATAATGCTTGAATCATGAAGTTGATCCATACTTAATGTGTTGACATCAAAGCAGTGTTTATTGGTAATGCTTAAGTGTTAAAAATATTACCTTTAAACCAAGAACACCGGCACCTAAGAGACCTTCAAGAATACTAGTATTAAGTGCATTTTCAGGGACCAGGCCTCCCCAAAAACCTAGAAAATATTTATAAAAAAAATCAGAAACTAATTGATTGTATGTATGCTAAGGTAGAGTTTGTGGATCATACCAACATCGACATAGATTTTATTCTCTGCAGCTTTAAGCTGGAAAAAGGTCAAAACTCGTGTCAGGAAAATAAAAATGAATTGAATTCAACAGTTAATTGCAAGTAAAATTAACAACTTTAACACTACAAAAGACAGCTTACGTAGATAATAAAATATTAACTATCAATAATATTTTATATATGATCAATAAATGACACGACAACAATAGCAATTTGTTCAAATTCCGCTACACTATAGGGATATAGTGCTTCTATAGCCGTGCTATTTGACAACATTGCTTAAAATAAAATATAAATGCACTCAAGTGATCAATAATTGATACCTTAAGTTCCAGTGTTTCCTTGGACACGGTTGAGGGATCATTGTTTAGAGGCATGTCAACCAATGTAGTTACACCTCCTATTCCAATAATATTAAAATGGGTAATGCGCATTATCCAAACTAAAAAAGTTATGTGGTAACAGTGCTAAGTGCTAACACAACTGATATGTCATATAAGACTGTAGATGACATGTTAAAAATTGTTTTCTTTTCTCAGTTAAAGCATTGGAAGAAGAAAAACATCAACATTTCTGCAGAAATATCCGAACACGTTTCAAGGTAGAACAATAGTGAACATAAGCATACCAGCAGCAGCAGCTCTAGTACCGGTAACAAATCCCTCCCATTCAGTTCTCCCGGGCTCGTCAAGATGTACATGCCTACAAAAGCAATTTATATATTAAGCAAGGATATGACAGCTTGAAATCATGTTAAAATATAAAACGAACCAATTAGATTCTACAGATTTCAAGGTTAGGCTTGTAATATGATTCCCCACCGCCCAAAATAATAATGCCTAAAAAAAGGATAAGAAACTATTTCTACTGTTTCAATGCACCACTTCAGCGTTTAAAACAAGAAGAAAATAGAAAAGAAAAGTGGAAGTCATACATAAATGTACAACTTTTTCTGTTTTGGTAACTAATTAAAAATTAGCAAGAAAAACAAAGAGTACAAGTGATTGTTTTACTAAACTGGTGCATATTATAATCTTTTACACATTTAGGGTAAGTTGTGGTTGTCACTAATGACTCATCATATAGCCAATTATGTGTGCACAAGAGAACTTGAACTGGTTCATCTTTCATTGAACTTATATACTTGTTCGGAACTCGAGAACCAATACTAAAAGCAAATTCAGATGCCATAACCATTGTGGCATCTGAATCTGCTTTTAGTAGTGACTCTCGAGTTTTGAACAAGTATAGAAGTCAATGAAAGATGAATCAGTTCAACCTCTCTTGCAGACATGTAATTGATTATATGGTTCTTAATAACATACATCTACAAAACAGTGAAAGGAAATAAACCATCACTACTAGAAAAATCTTAAATACCGACGGACAAAATCTGTCTCTAAAATGCAAATATTCCGTCACTAAGCAGGTTAGAGACGGATTTGATCCCGTCGGTAATCTCCTCGTCTCTAAACTGTTAGAGACGGACAAAATTCATCTCTAAAATGAAAATATCCGTCTCTAAAATAAAAATATTTGTCTCTAACTGCTTTTTCTGTCTCTAATTCCATCTCTATTAAAGACGAAATATATTCTGTCTCTAAATTCTGTCGGTATTTCAACTTTTTCTAGTAGTGCATGAAAAGAGGATCATGAAATCTTACACATCAATCAAGCCAGGCATGATAACAGCATCTCCATAATCAATCACTTGTTGCACAGAATTTCCGTGCTTGCCATATCCTTCGACAATAGACACGATCTTCCCTTCATTTATCTCCACTATCAATGGTAATACAAATTAAACAAAAATATAATTAAATATCTTATTTCATGAAAATTCAAATATTTGGACTGAATTAAAACTTTTCAGTATCACGCACATAAAAATTGCAAATTATATTAAAAAGGCACATTTTTTAACAGTCGGGTTTGTATGTTTGGAATCACAAACTTGTTACTTGAACCAAACCAAGTTTGGATTTTGGCGAGTTAGACCTTAGCTTGAATGAGTTTGAGTAAATTACAGGTTGGTTAGACTGCATTTCTGGTCCGACAATATTGAAATTGGCCCCACATAAATTGGTGGAACCCAAATGCATTGGACCCATTAAGAAAATGTTAGTGAGTATTACTAATACTAGGCTAGAGTGAATGGAATATATTCAATGAATTGTACTAAGAATCAGTGCAACAGTACAATTAATTTCTGGATTGATTACGGAAGATGGCTTGCATGTCAATTGATTGATGAAAGTATTAATCTGTGGCATTTTCATAACGAACCAGAGACTAATTTGTCCCTATATGAAAATGTTAGAACTAATTTGAGTTTTAATTTTGCCGGGGACTAACTGAGTTAGACTGTCAGAAAATTATGAGGGACCAAAATGGATTTGAATTAGTCTATGAATTTCTAGGACGATCTCAAATAGGTTTATGAAATTATCAATATTTCGAAAAGGTCATTGACTTTATTAAATATTCAAATTGGCCTTTATATTTAACCACTTACTCTAAATTTAGTCCCTAACAAACTATCTAGACTAATATGAGTAAAAATTTGACAGGATTAAAAATGTTTGTAAAATATTTATAATCTCATGACCTATTTCTATTAAAGAGCTTGGAAAAACAAAAATAGATAAAAAAAAAAAAAACCTGATCCAGAAATGAATCCTTGTGAGGTCAAAATACGGTTGCTGGATATCCAATAATGACTATATGGAATAAGACTGCATTCATCCTCTGCTAACTGTGTCACACAGAAGAAAAATTGAAATCAGATTAGTGAGTTTCTCATACTGTATTAATTACTAGTATTTAAACAAGAGAATCATGAATCGAAAAAGTGAAATATAGTATTAATTGTGCACCTTATGAGAATCCCGTAGGTAGAAGAAAATTGCAAACGAAATTAGGAGTACTAACAGAGGCAGTACCCTCCAAAGTAGTGGCTCCATTTCTCAGTACTACTGTTGTTGTTGTTGTTGTTGTTGAGATTGAAAGAAAAATATGTATCAGTGTATCACACACTTCAGTAACAAGACTTTGTGTTGTCACAAAAACAAGAATGACAACATAAGGTGCACGTGTACCCACCCAATTCTTCTTCTCTCTTCTCTCCAATTCTTGTGATGAAAACAAACCGTCTCCTTTTAGGGTCTGATTGGTTCAACCGGGAGAAGGGAAGAGATTTTAATGAAGAGGAGGGGAAGGATGGGGAGGTATCTCTATTATATACATAACGAGATTTTTACGGAGCTCTCGTGCATTCTCAATAAAATTTATTTATGTGGCATTTTATTAGAGCTAAATTGAATGTAAGAAATTAGAGTTAAATTGCTTAGGTGACATTCAATTAAAGCTTCTATTTTTTTTTTATCTTCTCTAACGGATTATTATAAAAAAAAATTGTTTAATATATACAACTAAACTAGATCTTCTTTTTTTTTATCGAGTTTTTTTTCATTGAATTAATTAGAACTTCTCTCACGTTTTCTTATTGCAGAAACTTTAATATTATATATTTTTTATATACACTCTATTTTTTTTTTAGAATCTTCGTTATTATTATTTTATTTTTTTCAGAAACTCTTTCTTTTTGCGGGGATTGATATTTTTTATTTTAAAAATTATAATATTCTATTTTAATATTATTGCGTATGTAAAATTCAATTAAAACTTTTCTATTTTATTTTTTTTAGAAATTATAATATTTTATTTTAATTATTAATATATATTATAGTTTTAATGACGACAAACTTATTAATCCATGATTAAATATATATATACATAATATATAAAAACTAAGTAAACACTTCGATTTTGGATTTCTATCCAAAAAAAAAATAATGCACACTTCGACTAAAATTTGATTGGATATATATCTATTATCCAATCATTCAATTAAATGTGATATTTCTATGTTGATTTGTTTTAAAATAAATTTAAATCATATTTCATATTTTTTTATGGGATCACTCATTTGACTATTAAAATTATACATTGACTATTAAAATAGAAAACATGAAGCACTTCTCACTACACTATTAAAATTATACCTTGACTAATTATCTCTAAATTTTATCTAGCACGATGAAAAGTGATCCCCATGATAAAAAGTGTTCGTAGATGATAGTGAGAACTAAGTGTGAGATTTTTTATTTATTTATTTTTTTGAACAAGAGTGCGGGAATTTTATTGATATTCTTAAAAAGTAATAAAGAATATACAACTATTTTTTGTTCATGGAGCAGCCATAGGGTTCTGTAACGGACACAAAAGATGGCTAGAATGAGAGAGAAAATCTCAGTGGTATAGAATGAAAAATGGGTAGCATTCATCACCCCAGTATTAAAAAAATACATTGAATAATGAAAATTTAAATTTCAATCGCATATCCATACTTTTATATTTTATAATGGAAATCACTTATTTAAAATTTTATCTAACACGATAAAATGATTCCCAAGATGAAAAGTTAATGTATGTGATAGTGAGAACCGAACACGAGAATTTTATTAATATTCATTAGAAAATAATATAAATGTGAGAGAGAGAGAGAGAGAGAGAGAGAGAGAGAGAGAGAGAGAGAGAGAGAGAGAGAGAATCTCTTAATGGGCAAAATCAAGTAAACATATATCGTATTTTCATACTCAAGTAAATCTCATAAATAATTGAAAGAAAAATATAGGCAACATTGAAAATAATATAAAATGAAAAATGACATATATAGACAACCTTCCAAAGAAAAAAAAATGAACATAAACAAATAAATATTATTAAAAAATGAAAATTATTTTGTTCGATAGATGTAGAAATAATGAGAGAGAGATATAATCACTCACAGGTGTAGAATGAGAAACGTAGAACACTTTTGACCCCACTATTAAAAATGCATCTAGACTAATTAAATTTTCATTTGAGAATGAAGTTTATAATCATTTTATATTTAAAAGGTCACTATATAGTCACAAATATGAAAATGAGAGAAATAATCTATCTCTTAATAGTGTAAAACGGGAAACGAAATAATATTCGTCATCTCATTCTATCTTATAACATTGTTAAACATATATCATGCAAAATATATCTCAATTTTATCTTGGCATTTTTAATTAAATATTGCACAAATAATATATTAAAATAAATACATAAATAATATTTAAAAAGAAAATTATCCCGTGCACGGCACGGGCTAACATACTAGTTGTAATTAAATATATGTTTGGTTCAAAAGATATGAGAGGAGGGAAGCTGAGGAATTTTATAACTAATTTACAGATTTATCCTTAGATTTTTACAATAATTTTATAATAATATATATGACAAAAAAATGTTGTATTTTTTTTTTGTTCTGGTAAGGAGTAAAATATTATATATATATATATATATATATATATATATATATATATATATATATATATATATATATATATATATATATATATATATATAAACTACATAATGCATGTAACTAAATAAAACCAATTTATTATAAAAAAAAAAACCAACGTAATTATCAAAAAATAAAAAATCAACCTAATAAAAAAGTAAAAAATACTCATATAACGAAAAAAAAGAAATTAGAAAAAAGAACAAGATTAGTACAGTATTATAACGTTACATGTAGTATTAGGTTTTTTTTATGTTAGCAAAAAAATAAAAAGGAGTAGCAATTGATTATAATTAAGTGAAATGGTAAGGATAGTCTTGGTATTTTAAAATAAATGTAAGGATAATTAAGTCAACATAATTAAAATTGTAACAATTCATCTTCTCTCACTTCACCTCCCCTCCAAATCCCCCCAATTTGGGGGAAAGCAAAAATAGTCTTATATTCCCTCCTCTTTCCTCCTTAAAAAATGAATCAAACACAATTGACTAATAATATTCCCTCACCTCCCCTCCAAAAACTCTCAACCAAACGGACCCTTAAGTTGTGATGCAAACTTAAAAGATCCTACCTAATTGCCAATTCTTCTTTTTCTCTCTCCAATTTTCAAGACCACCGTCTCCTTTTAAGTTGTGATGAAAACAAACAAGGGTTAATAGGCCTTTACCCCCTACAAAGTAGGCGAGATTTGTTTTATCCCCTATAATATTTTTTTTTGAGATTCGGTCCTTGCAAAATAAAGATTCTTTGTTTTACCCCCTCATGGTACAAGTTGGCAGCTGACTGGGAAGAATCTCCATGTGACATGTCAACGTGGAATTTTTTTAATTTTTATTTAATTTTAATTGCCAACTCACTAAAACATAATTATTTTTTAAAAAAAGTAAAAAACAAAAAAAAAAAGCTAACAAGAAAAAAAAAAACTAACAAAAAAAGTTCATCAGCTTCAAACCATTCGTCAAAAAAGCTTCAAAACCAATTGCCCCTCTCATCTTCCTCCCACACAATAAATAATTTTGTTAAATCTTTCACCAACACAAAATCACTCCATAACACCGAAACTAAAAACTCACTCTTCTTCGTCTTCTTCATTGAACACCAAAACCAAAAACTCACCACAAGAGACTCAAAACCAAAATACGAACCCTAGAAAGAACACAAATTGATTCAATCCATTTTCTGAAAATTCTTGCTGCAACGTTCAAATCCATCGGAGAAGAAGAAATTACAAATTGACGGCAACAACAAGTGAAATCGTGGACGAGGTAACGATAGAACCGACCTAGGTGATGGTGAAAATACTATAGCGTGAACACTGTAGATCGATTCTGCTTTCCTCTCTTCTCAAGCTCTGCGTTCCGTTCACTGGGTCTTTTGTTTCGTTTGCAAAAAATTATTTCCTGAGTTTATTGTTTAAATTTGGGTTGTTTCGTTTGCAAAAAATGGTGTTGCGATAGTTTTTTAAATTTGGTTTTGTTTTTTTATTTGGTTTTTGTTTGGCTTTTTACTTTGAGATTGAGTTTTCTGGATTTGTGTTTAAGTTTTCTGAATTTGTTTTTGAGTTTGAGTTTTTACAGCAAGATTTGTGTTTGAGTTTTGTGGATTTGTTATTATGGCGAAATTTGAGATTGAATTTGGGGGTAAAATAAATCTCGCCTACTTTACAGGGATAAATGCCTATTAACTCAATAAACAATTAGGTCAGCTCTTATTTTCCTCAACGGTCCAAATATTTATTTCTTTTTTGTGATAACGTCAACATATATCTCCGGTGGTCCAACTCTAAATTAACATAAAAAAAAATATATTAATACCAACATAAACTAAGATTAATAGGTTTTTATTTCCTGCAAAATATGCAAGATTTGTTTTATCCACTTAATATTATTTTTTTGTTTTACCCTTGCAAATTTTTTTTTTATTTATCCCATATTGCTGACATAGCATACAAAAAGTCAAATTTTTGGGGGCAATTCACTTTTTGTCTGCCACATCAGTAAAAAAAGATAAATCAAAAAAGAAATTTGCAGAGGATAATCAAAAAAAATATTATAGGGATAAAATAAAATTCACTTACTTTATAGGAGTAAAAACCTATTAACTCTAACACAAAAACACAAAAAAAAAAAAAAAAAAAAAAAAAAAAAACCTATTAACTCAAAATAATAAACAAGCTTACGCAATCACCTTGAAACAAGCTTATAAAAAAATTGAAACAATAACAATTATCTTTTCTATTACATTTTTTTTTATTAGTAGGGGATTTTTAAAAACCCAAAAGAAAAATTACACGGTTATCATTTTGGAAGTAGAGACTTCCAATACATCATCGTCAATTAGTTGTTGTACTTCTCTAGGAGGAACATTAAACAAAATTATACCATTAACTAAATTACATACAAAATTTGTTAAATAATCCGCAACTTTATTCGCTTCTCTATAAACATGCTTGAATTGTACCTCCATATATCTTACCCAATTAGACCTTTAATTCTTTGAACTAATCTTCTACCTCTTATACCACATTCCTTCGAGCTTGTTAGACATTGTATAACCGCCATTAAATCTATTTGGACCTCTAGCTTAGTGACGAGCCTTGGCGATATTTAGTCCTTCGAGAACTCCCCATAATTCTGCAACAAAAGCATTTGATCCCGAAAATTGACATTAAAAATAATTGAATCCGAAATTTTAAAAAGGAACACACTCCGATATCCCGAACCAATACCACCGCTAATCCAAGTGGGTTTGTTTTATGTTACATTATCTCATTTCACTCTACTTTTTACACTATAGTTATTTGTAGAAAATTAATTTACCTAACACTATCTTTTAAACTGCTTGTATGATCTATTTCTGATTATCTTTGTGTATTTTTATGTGACTCTTTGTAAACTTTGTTAGTTTACCTTGACACATCTTGTGCTAGGGAGATTGTTTTTATATTATATCTCATTTTGCCTTGTTCAAAAACTATCTTTTAAATTGATAATTGTAAGACCCTCTATTTATAATTAATTAGAAATTTTGAGTTTTATTAATTCTAGTTATTTATTTAATTCAATTTTTTTCAATTGATTGGTCTAGTTGACTGATATAGAAAAATGTCTGAGGGAAATTAGAACGTTAAATTTAATGTGGGATCAACTATGGTTAATTTTGTGTTGTTACTAGCGTATTTATAATTTAGTGAGTAGGAGCAATGCATAATGCATGGAAAACGTGGATACAATTAGGTGCAAGAAAGTATAGTGATATGTTATATATAACAACAATGACTATTATTTAGGCCATGACTAGCCACCCCAACCCAATATGCATCGTGAGCTTTATATTAAGGTAAGTAGGAAGAATTAGTTTTAACTCAAACCATGACTCAGTAAGAATAATTTGGTCCACTCTTTATACATATATTTAGGCAAAAATGTTTCAAACCGAGATAATGCTCCATATTTTCCCTCAACTTCCAGCCTCTATAAACACCCATTAACTCAGAAAAATAACTCATGTAACATCAACTCTTAGTGCATTCTCTAGTCTCAGAGAAACGTTAAGCATTCGAACGTCCGATTGATCGTAGGATATCTAAGAGTGAGAATCGTTGTGAGAAGTCCCTCAGGTAAGGGTTTTTTCCCCATACATTCATACTGCATAGGACTATGTTGTAAGATGATAGTAGGGCCTTTGTCATTTAAAACGAACCAATGGAATCAACTTCAATAAATAAATAAATAGTGTTTGTTGATTGTATTGTGTTTGATCGGTATATTTATTTTTATCAGTACCGTTACATTTGGTATCAGAGCAATAATCCTCGGACAAATATTTTGGGGTGAGAGCGATGTAGTATGACGTACGCCTTTCTTGTTGTGTGATTTTTGTGATTGACTTTGTTATGGTATATGATTCTTTTATGATGAATCAATGATTGTATGATTTCGCTGTTTATTTGGCATCAGAGTGTGCAGCGGAGACTTGACGTTTTACTTCATTTTTAAACTCTCTTTTTTGAGGTATATATATAAAAAAAAAGTACCTTACCCAAAGAGTTATTGGATTTTTACCTTAAATCTTTTTCTATTGTCTAGTTTCGAGGACAAAACTAATATTTTGGTGGGTAGAATTTAAGACCCGATAATTATATTATATTATATTCTAATATATTGTTAAATATTTTATTCTATTTATTTGTTAGAATACATTAACTACATCCTTTAGAAAATAATTTTCTTATCGTATGATTTTTTAGATGAAACTTTTTATAATGTTTTTATTTTATAGTTTCGAGGACGAAACTCTTTTAAGGGGGTTAGTATTGTAAGACCCTCTATTTATAATTAATTAGAAATTTTGAGTTTTATTAATTCTAGTTATTTATTTAATTCAATTTTTTTCAATTGATTGGTATGGTTGACTGATATAGAAAAATGTCTGAGGGAAATTAGAACGTTAAATTTAATGTGGGATCAACTATGGTTAATTTTGTGTTGTTACTAGCATATTTATAATTTAGTGAGTAGGAGCAATGCATAATGCATGGAAAACGTGGATACAATTAGGTGCAAGAAAGTATAGTGATATGTTATATATAACAACAATGACTATTATTTAGGCCATGACTAGCCACCCCAACCCAATATGCATCGTGAGCTTTATATTAAGGTAAGTAGGAAGAATTAGTTTTAACTCAAACCATGACTCAGTAAGAATAATTTGGTCCACTCTTTATACATACATTTAGGCAAAACTGTTTCAAACAGAGATAATGCTCCCTATTTTCCCTCAACTTCCAGCCTCTATAAACACCCATTAACTCAGAAAAATAACTCACGTAACATCAACTCTTAGTGCATTCTCTAGTCTCAGAGAAACGTTAAGCATTCGAACGTCCGATTGATCGTAGGATATCTAAGAGTCAGAATCGTTGTGAGAAGTCCCTCAGGTAAGGACTTTTTCCCCATACATTCATACTGCATAGGACTATGTTGTAAGATGATAGTAGGGCCTTTGTCATTTAAAACGAACCAGCGGAATCAACTTCAATAAATAAATAATGTTTGTTGATTGTATTGTGTTTGATCGGTATATTTATTTTTATCAGTACCGTTAAATTTATTTATTTATTGAAGTTGATTCCGTTGGTTCGTTTTAAATGACAAAGGCCCTACTATCATCTTACAACATAGTCCTATGCAGTATGAATGTATGGGGAAAAAGCCCTTACCTGAGGGACTTCTCACAACGATTCTGACTCTTAGATATCCTACGATCAATCGGACGTTCGAATGCTTAACGTTTCTCTGAGACTAGAGAATGCACTAAGAGTTGATGTTACGTGAGTTATTTTTCTGAGTTAATGGGTGTTTATAGAGGCTGGAAGTTGAGGGAAAATATGGAGCATTATCTCGGTTTGAAACAGTTTTGCCTAAATATATGTATAAAGGGTGGACCAAATTATTCTTAGTGAGTCATGGTTTGAGTTAAAACTAATTCTTCCTACTTACCTTAATATAAAGCTCACGATGCATATTGGGTTGGGGTGGCTAGTGATGGCCTAAATAATAGTCATTGTTGTTATATATAACATATCACTATACTTTCTTGCACCTAATTGTATCCACGTTTTCCATGCATTATGCATTGCTCCTACTCACTAAATTATAAATATGCTAGTAACAACACAAAATTAACCATAGTTGATCCCACATTAAATTTAACGTTCTAATTTCCCTCAGACATTTTTCTATATCAGTCAACTAGACCAATCAATTGAAAAAAATTGAATTAAATAAATAACTAGAATTAATAAAACTCAAAATTTCTAATTAATTATAAATAGAGGGTCTTACAATACTAAACCCCTTAAAAGAGTTTTGTCCTCGAAACTATAAAATAAAAACATAGTTAATGTATTCTAACAAATAAATAGAATAAAATATTTAACAATATATTAGAATATAATATAATATAATTATCGGGTCTTAAAATAATATTATTATACGGATTTACTTATAAAAAAATATTATATAAATTTAATTTGTATGGTGTAAAATTATTACATGTATATGTCCCGTGAGTCTAACTCAGCTGGTAGGACATTTGCACGTAAAGTGCAGGGGTCAAGATTTGAATCATGATACGCCCACTTATTCATCTTTAAGGGGTGAAATTATAGCCACTAGGCTACCTGACAAAAAAAAAAATTATTACATGTATATTAAATGATTTTTTATGCCACTTTTTAAAATTAGTTCGTAAAATATATTTACAAATATATCTACTTGACTATGTTCCTTAAAAAAAAATCCACTCGACTTTGTAAAAAATATAATAGCTGTATAAAAAAAATAAATATAAAAAAAGCAAAAAAAAAATAAAAAAAAAATAAAAAAACAAATATCTCATGTACGATAGCAAGCGCCGCTTATTTATGCTCATGTTGTGTTTCATGCTTTCAGCACAAACACACGTAAGAGAAGGAAGTGTAAATGAAGAGAAAGGAGATGTGTGGCTGTGACATTATAACTGTCGGAGGTATAAACAAAATGCCAAAATTAATTGTTGCTGCCCAGGATCGAACTGGAGACCTTTAGTGTGTAAGACTAACGTGATAACCACTACACCACAGCAACTTATTGATAATATTCTTGACTTTTACATATAAATATTTTACCATGCAATAATAAAAATTAAAAAACTGTATTGTTTTGAAATCTTCAAATTCATTTCTATCGTGAGAATGAATGGTGGGGAGTTATCTTTTATGGTATGCTGTTGATTTGACCTTGGCATGATGTACCCTATGAATGAAAGCAACTTACTATGGTTTTGCATCTTATTGATCATAACAACCTTTGATATCTATAAGTATAAATGATAGGGATGGCTGATAATACTCTGTTGTTTACAACAAACAAGATGCAGTATATAATTTAAAGAGTAAATAAATAGTAATAATATATTTTTTCAACACATCTTTTTAATATATCTTTTATCAGATTATTGTAAATCCTAAAAAATGGGAAGGCTCACATAAAATTCATCTGATAATTGAATCGTTTGAAAGAAATGTATAAAAATAAAATTACTATATAACTTCTAAAATTAGGTGTATGTTTGGATGAGCGGTGTGTTAGAGAAAAGCACGGTAACACTGTAATTTTATTGAAGCTCCAATGTGTAACTTTTACTAAAATCGCAATGGTTCATCATGATTCTGACAAACTCACCGTGAATTCAAACATTCACTAGAATGACCATGATTATCACCATGATTATTTAGTATCTACTCTTTTAGATTGCAGATTTTTCTTTTTTGGTGAAATTTGTGAATGATACATATCGGAGGAAAACTCAAAACCAACTATATTTATCACCAACTGTAATAAGCAAATAAACAAATGAATTGCTATCTGGGTCAAAAACTACAGTACATTCTTCTGTTACATATAAAATTGTCAAAAGTGTGATAACTTTATATGAAGGATGAAACATCATCACAACAGGGAAAAGAAATTAATGACAGCACCTATTCAGTTTTGCTTGGTTTTCTCTTCATTCTGCTATAAGGTCCAACTGTTCTGTCCATAATATACATATAAATAACCTGACTCCAAGATTTATAGTGTGACAAACTGTCATAATATTCTGGAGCAATCTCCTTCACCTTGTGAAGTTTGTTTCCAGGAATTCTCGGAAAATCATGGTGTTCATTGTGGTAACCTACGTGCCATGTGAGAAGATTCAGAGGTCCATAGTAAGAATATGTCTCTTGTTCAGGATTGAATACGTAATGTTCTGAAATGAAGTGACCGGCCATCGGATGCATTCCTCCACCAACAAATGTGGCGGTAATGAGATAAGCTAAGGATTTCCAACCCCAGAAATAAACCATTGAGACGTCAAGGGCAATCTGAACGGAGAAGTTGATGAATTCCCAACAACCTGGTGGTTTTGGTTTAAGAAACAACGGTCGGAATGCGTAAAAGAATAGCTGTAAAAAGACCCAAATGGTTTTTGCAAAAATATTTGTTACGACACGCGCTTCCGTAAGACTAGGGACATCCATATCAATGCCATCTACACCTTGGAAACGGTGGTGCTCTAAGTGATACTTTTGAAAGGTTACAGACATAGGTGCGCCTATAGGGAGGTTAGCAAAAATCCCAAGCCAACGGTTGTAGACTGGTGTTGAGAAAGCTAGATTGTGACTGAGTTCATGGATAGCCAAGAAGAGATTGTGGTTGAGAAATGATCCAAAAAAATAGGCTACTAGAAGTATCTTCAGCCATCCTGCATCCTTAAGTAAAATAGCAGTACCAAGCTGAAGCAAAACAACTATACTAATCTGCAACAAAACAAAACAATTTCAAAAACTATCAATATACATCTTATCATAGGAAATAAAGATTGAAAGAACAAAGTTGACAAAGTGGCTTACTACACTAAAGTTTAATGATTCATTGGAATAAATTAAAATTCATCATACTAAATTGGGATTTAATATGAGATTCATGTCTGATGGTGATAAACCATCAATTTGGTCCTTAAATTATCACTCTCTCTCCAATTATTTTTTTATAAACCAAGGTATCCTCTGCATGTTCAGCTGCAAAGACTAATCTGTCGAGGTAACTGAGATTCATTTAAGGAGTTGATATCTCCCAAAAAAATGTTCTCCATTCGCACCAGTCATGGATCGAACCCTGGACCAAATGGTTAAGGGACCCAAGTATCTACTACTTATGCCACATGTTGGTTCTCTCTCTCCAATTTTGTCTTTGAAGTTTGGCTTTGAACTATGGAAATATCATTCTTTTTCCTACTTGTAAAGGAACTGAGGGACCAACTTGATGGATTCATAACATAGTTCATGGGCAACTTAATATATTTCTACAATTGAGGGACCATATTGTAGAGAGTGATAGTTTTTAAGGACAAATTGATGGCACACTCGGGTTTAGGGGCTACCATGCTTAATAAACCTATCCATATTCCATCAACATTCACATCCACATAAAATCCATTCCAAATCCAAATCCTATCCCAAACTAACAATATTTCCTGCACCTCAGAGCATCTTTAATGGTAGGTAGAATAAATTCAAAATTGTTAACTTCATTTTCAAGGGCCCTACAATCTCACATAAGATTTAAGAACTTCACCAACTTTACACACAAATAGTTTACCTCTTTAAAGAACTCAAATAGATCCCACATCATTAAAAAACACATCTTTCAAAAATGAATCTCACAAGATACCTCACAATTCAATTCTTATTCTCATTACATAACACTATTGTACCATTATATATGACCTTATCATTGAACCCTAAAACAAAAACAAAAAAACACATTTGCCGCTATTTTCTAAATAGATCTAGATAGCATTATAAAATTCACAAAATCATAACACATTATGAAAAAATAAAATAAAAAACAAACCCATCAACAAACATATTCAAGATTGAAAATTTGAATGAAAGAGATGAAACCCAGAAAATAAAAATGAAAAAGATTGTACCTTGAAGAATGCAAAAGGATCAGGACCAAAAAGTTGTTTAATCTGAGGGTATTTGGAGAGGATCTGACGACGGCGAGAAGCATGGGGTTCGTCGGTATAAGACCAAAAGAAATCCCCAGGCATTGTAACCCCTTCATCACGATCTTCTCCGACTACTCCCATTATTGTGTATGTTTCTCTCACATCACATGTGAATCGTTTCATGAATCTAATAAGAGATTATATATTATATTATAGAATAGAATGTGGGAAAATGCTAAGAATAGTGAAATTATCCTCTTTCACTCACTCACTCTGTTTCTCACTGGTTGTGATTTGTTTCTTCCCCGACATTACAGCCTGTAATTTTTGACCTCAATCCTCAATTTAGCTAAACTAGTAATTTTTTCATATTCATATTTCATTTTATTTTTTCTACCGCGGTCAACAATAATTAATCTTTGTCTAACCATAATTAATCTCTGTCGAGAATCCTAGACCAATAAAGTAGGTATTTTCTTTTCAATTGATTTTTTTTCATAGGTATTTTCGAACCAACTGAGCTAGACTCACATATCGTTTATCCTCTCCTCCCATTCTTTAACTTTATTTTTTAACTTGATTATATTTTTTAATGTAAGTTATTAAATTTAAGTGATTAGTAAATTTTTATTTATAAAAAAGAAGTAGTTAATAAGCTTTATTTAATTGATTAAATTTTATTTACTTCTCCATGGTAATTAGAAGTATGTGTTAGTAGTAAATGGATCCCTATAAAAAAACTTTATATGGTCTTTTAATGAATGTAAAAAATAAAATTTTGTTTATAATTGTGGATAAAGATAGTAATTTCATTATCATTATTACAAAAATTTCATAATTTTCTCTCTACATTTTCATTTTTATAACATTCTTGAATTATAGGTTGCTCCTAATAAGTGTTTTAGATTCAACGATAAAATATAACTTGAAGATATATTTATAAGTGCAGGCGATTCTCGTTTTACAAACAAATTTCATAGAATTGAGTTAACTTGGAATTTGATTTTGTGTGAGCTTAGGATGGTCAAATAATTGATTTGGAGAAATTCCTGAATTCATTTCTATTGTAAAATGTTATATAAGTTGCCAACCACATAGACCCTTGCAAGAATAACTATAATGCAGTTGACATGAAGCTAGTTTGGCATTCAATATTCATCCAATGCATTCATGATCAAAGAGCTAGGGAGGGTTACATTAATGTCACAAGAGGCACATAATATTCAAACCTCTTGATAAGTAATTCAATCTGTACAATGATATACAAATCTGCTACATACAATTTACCATCTCAACTTCACCACTAACTCATCGCAAACTCGAAAGTTGGATACTTTTCGAAGACGTGGAAGCAAAGCACTGCAACTCTATAAACTAATTCACCAAATCACTACATTCAGATTTCAGAGTTTATATGACTAAAACGAAAGGAGCCATCAATCAAAGGACACAACGGAGAGTAAAATCTGTGTTGCGGTGACTTATCTTAAGTGAGAGTCATAAGGGTCAAAAAAGGAGTCTGGAATGATCAAAGGTAACTTATCTATGTACATGAAAAGTCTTCTAAGATTCTCCCTTGTCACTGTTTCCATGTCTACTATGTCCCTACTATCGGTGAACACCCAGAGATCGCCCGAGTCCACTCTTTTAAGACTGTCACGACAAAAGGGGCATGACTGTGATCTTGCTCCCCTGCAACAAAAAAAAAATGTCAGCATACATATATAGGTTTCAACTAAACAAGATAACACTTGAACAAGAGATGAATGATTCAGCGGTCACAATTTTGTGTGTGCGATTAGACACAGTGAAGGAAAGAACGAGAACTTAAAAAACAACATGGCATATATTATATATCATTGCAAATTTAAACGATAATCAGAAACCATACATCGAGACTTGGTTAGACTCGCAAGTTAAACAATGAGCATTAATCACAACAATGAACTAATGATCTGGTTATGCAATGAATAAAATCACTCCAACAATCTACTACTTTGGCAGTCGCATATTCTTAACGTAAGAATTACAATCAACTTCCCCTATTCAATTCTTTCTCACTTCAATAATCTAAATATTTGCTACTTTTAAATTGAGTATTTAGATTCAAAACTGAAACCTATGTACTTAAGGTGCCTGTTATGGCATTCTTCACACATGATTGTAGAACCACGTCACATATGGTGATATAACTGTTGCACTAGATGCAACATCTCTAACTAATGATAGAAGTTACCTTGGTACTGTAATAAACAATTATGATCCAAACAAACTAAACTAATGCAAGACTTATGAATAACAAAGCAGACTCAACAGATTATAATTTCCATAGTGAAATATATCATTCAGAAGTAAATATAAGGAATGAAATTAGCAAAACCGAATAAAAACAAATCATAAGGCATAATGCTAAAGAAATACAAAGAATCAAGATGTAGAGAAAGGAGAAACAAAGCCACAATTTCCTACTTATTAATATCAACGAGTCATGATAGTAAAATAATGCATGCCTGTATGTGTGTGTGTGTGTGTGTGTGTGAGAGAGAGAGAGAGAGAGAGAGAGAGAGAGAGAGAGAGAGAGAGAGAGATAGAGAGAGAGAGAGAGAGAGAGAGAGAGAGAGAGAGAGAGAGAGAGAGAGAGAGAAAGTACCATTCATGGTAACATTTCAGGCACATGGCATGGTTGCAGTTGGGCAACACAATCTTACTATTCATCTCCATGCATATTCCACACTCTTCTTCTCTTTCAATGTCTATGTCTGAGGATTGTTTGTGCTCCTCATCATCTCTTTTACGATACCTCTCCATGCATACAACCTTCTGTTTTTTATCCTCCGCATCAGTGACACCTTTTTCAAGTTGCAATAAAGACGGATATATGACCGCTGATCAATACAGAATTTCAGCATATCAGTCCACACAGACTAAAATGCAAACTAATTCATTATATGTATAAAAGGGAAGAAAAAAAGAAAGGAAGATATACCATAGAATTCTCTAATACTTGCTTTTCTTTCATGTGTAGACATGGTAGTTGTCCCGTCCACATACACCTGCAGCATGAGAAAAATTTGTCACCTTCACCCCTATTTGGATAAACAGCTATGTGAACACTTATCATAAGCTATTATTATAGCAATAGATAAGTAAAATCAGATTGTTATCGTATATAAGCTATAAGTTGTTGTCATAATATCCTGAAGAGTTTATGAAAATAAGCAGAAAATAGTTTAAGGACATGTTATAAGCTGATTTCATAAGGTCTCTCGAACAATATCACAAGTGCTTATGCCAGTAGATAAGTTCAAATAAGTCAATCAGACAAAATGAACATCTAAAAACTAAAACATCTAACCTTGTAAATTAGTATTCTTAATAGTCCAAGGGCTCCAGCAAGATTGCAATCTGTCCATTGAACCAGAAAAAGAAACAGGTGTGCTGCTGGACTGTACGACATTCTCATCTGAAGACACGCACCATCATATTCCCTCGGAAAATCGGATGCCCTACACACACACACAAAGGCGTGATGAAGTTATACCTCTTATGCTCATATTAAGAAGAATAGCGGGACACGAAAAATAAAAAAACATCCTTCCAAAGTCTTATCATTTAAAATTTTCAATGTTCAGAAAAGACACCATTCAGAACTTAACTCGTTTACCAGAACCTTACTCTAGTCAAATTTCACAAGAAAGAGACTCATCACAAACATAGCAAATAGCTTTGAAACATTGAACAAAAAACAACTAGCTGTGAAAGATAAGACAATGCATATTAGAGATCAGGAAGCAACAATTGGCATCAAAACCACAATGCATTGTATGCTAGCCACACAAGTTACTTACCCTGCCAACAGGTGACAATGTCCCACATCCACCATAAAGGTGGGAAAAAATAGTCACATACACAAAGAAACAAAATAAAAATTCAAATATTTATCTTTTGAAACTAAAAATTCAGATAAATAAAGTAAATAACAAAAAAAATCTCCACATGAGTACAGAGGTAATGAAGGCCAAAGTTTTCTAAATTTTGACTTTGGCATTCAACACAGTCATTTACAAAAAAATGAAAAAGTACTAAAAATATGACTCACTATTAGACAAACAAACATGATGTTGGAAGCCATAGGAAAAAATCCATCATAGTTTGTTCAAAGCTGGATTTTGAATTATTAAATTCTCCCCCAACAAGACATAGACACTGTTTAGAGAGTGGATAATCACAATTCACAACACAATACCAAAATCATAAATTTGTAATAAAGACACCACCATATATTTATAGAAAATTTGTTTATTTATGTTTGACTTAAAATGAAACAAAAAAATCAGGGGTTAAAGTAAAACCCCAGAAAATAATTCCTAACAAAAATACTCTTAACTCAAAGTCATGATCCAATTCATCAAAAAATAAAAATAAAATCTTTATAGAAAGGGTGTGTACCCTTCAAAAGAAAACTACAAAAAAATAAACTTTTTTCAAAAGGGTGTGAGAATTGAAAAAAAAAGAAAAGAGAAGGAAAAGGAAACTAACAAGGTATTGGCATGATGAATATCTGCTTCAAGAAGTTTAAGAGATTCCTTGAAAGACCTTCCCATGGAAGAAGAACCACTGTGTATGTACATGTCTTCTATTCCCAGAGATTATCAAAACCAAAACACTTTTGTTTTTTTCAATCAAAAACCAACAAAACAACAGCAACAACAAAAACAAACAACATTTGTAGTCTCTCTCTCTCTCTCTAGAGTACAGTAGCTCTAGACTGCGCCTTCTATTCTCTTCTTTCAAAGTTTTAACAATACTCAAAAGCTATTTGCTTGACACGTGGCGTTCTCTGTTTACTTAATCTTCATCAAGATTAATTAATGATAGCCATTAGTACATTTTCACAAGATAATTCACTTTTTTCAAAATTTATTGAATAAGAATATATGTTAAATTAAATAGGTCAATTATTAGATTAATTTTAAAAAAATATATTTTTAATTGGGTAATGCTAATTTGTGTCCTAAGGGCACATGATAAGCTACCTAAAAATAGAAATATAAATTTAATGATACAAAAAATCTCTAACTTAAATAAATGAATGGTATACATATTTTAATTAAATGTTTTTCATATTTATCTTCTTATCATGTGCCTTAAGGGCACAAGTTAACATTCTCTTAATAAAAATGATTGAAGTTCTATTATTCTAACAAGTGTTAGGTACTACTACTTTTTAAATCTACGTAAAATTTGATTATGTTAACAAATATCTTAAAATAACTACTGATATTATAATAAGTAGAAATTTTGTGGTAAAAATGAAAAATTTTAAATTTTGAAAAATAAATTAATTTTTTCCTGTGTAAATTTATGAAGTAGAAACTAATTTGAAAACCTTGAAAAAAGAACTAATTTTTTTCTATGTAAAAATAAATATTTTTTTTACCTTCTTAACAAGTAACAAGTATATTTGCATTTTTGTAAGTAATTTAGTGAATATAAAATTCTACCTTAAAGTCAACACATATATATCAAATGAGTTAAATTGACTAAGAGAATATTTATATTTTATTTTTTTGGTAGAAGAATATATTTTTTTAAAGCACCGTTTAGCACTTAGCATCACACTATCATAAAATAATGATAATGATACAAGAACACTTTTATTTTGTTAGTTGAGTTGAGTTGGTTCGTGGATGAATATGTGAGGACAGTCTTATCCACTTTGCTTTGTTTTTTTAGACATTGAATTGAATTGATGGCTTTTCGCACTAAGCAATAATCACCGCTCATGACTTATTCTTTCTAATTAAAAAACGGTTGATTAAGTGGTGTTGGTTTGGTTTTTTTGAAGTTAGTTCATTTTAAGATTTTAGGTTTGATTTCTTTTGATGTCAATTTTGGTGAGTTAATTTATATAGTGTAAAAAGAAAAAACTCTGTTTTTAAATAAAATCTCGTAAATAGACAATAGGATTGATTCTCTCGAATTAATCGATCTTTAGGTTGAATATCAAATTTCAAAAAAAAAAAATACACGGCAAAGGGAAGGTGCACAATCCAAAATAGAAGACTTTTTGTCCACATTGACATTCCCCACTTCATGTAAATTTGAGAATCATCAAATCAAATTCATAAAAGACTTACGTAAAATGTAATTTATCTAGTTAATCAATTTGAGAATTTCAAACTTTTCAATTTAGTTGAACCGAACAAAAACCTTTGAGTCAAATCATTATGTGAGCCAGAAAATATAACCACATGTCTCATATTCTTTTTCTTCATATTTTCAACACAAAATGACTGTAGTTCATTAAATATCAATAAATTAAAGAGTCTTTTTTCCTAAAGCGTCTGAAATCAAAAATATTGAATCCAAGTAACGAATGAGTTCTTCTTAAAATAGATCATACGAGTCAAAACAATTATCAATCAAGTTTTATTTAATTCGCAATTTCAGAGTGTTTATTTAAGAATAGAGTTAATAAAAAAAAGTGTGACCAATTATGTTAACTTTTTTTTTTTTTGCTTTGTGAATTATGTTAACTTTTGTTCTATACTACTTTGCATGATATATAATTGTAACACAAGAAAAATAAAGGAGTAACCTCTTGCATTCTTGGACAATCATCCCAAACTCCATAACATCTTTACTTGTGCCTCATTCTATCATTCAAATTTGTGAGTCCGTCTCAAAGATAACGTCCTTCATATTGAGTCTCTCATTCAACTTGTAGGCCTCGGTGCCTTACTAAGTGTTTTAGTTGTATCTTTGAGAATGATAAATGATTGTGGAGATATTCTTATATGACGCAAAATGTAGAGTGGGTTATAGAGATTACTAGGATGATCAATGTATTGGGGTGTGAGAGAAAGTAATATATTCATGAAATGCAATGTGATGTGATATTTGTTTGGTAAAATTAGCGGTTGGCTGATAAGTTAGCTGATGGTTGATAACTTATGGCTGATAGCTAGAGGTGGGAATAGGCCAGGCCGGTCTACAAAGCCTTAAGGCTTAGCCTATATAGGCTCAGACCAGGCCAGTCTATTTATTTAAATAAAGCAGACCAAGACTTTTTTATTAGCCTATTTAGTCAAATAGGCCAGGCTGCAGGCCATTAAAAAAGCCTTATTAGCCTACTAGGCCGGCCTATTTAAATTAATATTAATAATATTTTTAATAATATTATTATTTATATATTAAAATTTGTATTTTTTATTAAATTATATATTTATTATATTTTTTAGTAGTTTAAGTTTATTAATCTACATTAGTTTTTCACATATATAAATGTATTATTATAAACTAAAATTGAAATATGATGATATATAGTTAAATTCTCTAAAATAGCATATTAAATATCAAAATGACGTTTGTTTATTAGTTCATAAGTATTTTTAAAAATAAATATAATTATTTATTTAAATATGTTCATGTGAAATAGACTTTTAAATAGGCTAACAGGCCACATTAGGCTTTCAAAAGGTCAGGCTCAGGCCTAAAAAATAAGCCTATGATAGGCCACAGGCCAGGCTCAGGCCTTTGATTTTTTTGACAGGTCAGGCTCAGGCTTGGCAAAGCCTACCTCGGCCTAGCCTATTCCCACCTCTACTGATAGCTGATGGTTGATAAGTTAATTGAAGAGTTTGGTAAAATTAGCGGTTCAACTAGTTGATAAATGTAAAATGACATAAAAGGGTATTGTTAATTCAAAATAAAATTTATGTCAAATTAATATTTAATATACTTGAAATTTAAAAATTAAATGTACTAATATAGTAATATATATTTTTTATATTACTAAACTAATTGTTATTGGTTGAAATTTTATTTTCAAAAAATTATGGATTTTCTTATTGACTTTTTTATTAAAAAAGTATGGTTTTTTTTTTTGACAAGATTAAAAAGGTATGGTTTATTATTATATTTTGGTCCAAAACAATAATTATTAGACTATTTTATAAAACTGAGCAATGTTATTTTTTTATTTTATATAAAGCAACGTTATTTTTTTATAGTGAGTAGTATACATAAGTTTTTTTTTTGTAGTGCATACATAAGGTTTATATTCACGTAAAAATTGACATAAGGTAATAATGAATGATCATGCATGGTTTATTAAAAAAAAGTATAGTTTATATTTATTAAAAAAAACTATGGTTTATCAGGTAGCAAAAAAAATGTATGGTTTATTTTAAAGTGAAATAAAAAAAATAAAAAAAAAAAGGTAAGAGTGAACATTAATTAAAATAATAAGGTGTAAAAATGGAAGAAAAAATAATAAGCTATAAGCTCATAAGCTACTTGAAATAACATCTGAAAATAAGTTATAAGCCAATAAAATAAGCTATAAGCTCATACAGAAAAGTTTGTTACCAAACAGGTCTTTTAGCTTATAAGCTATAAGACATAAGCTATAAATTAGCTTTTTTGGCTAGCCAAACAGACCCTAATTCAACTAGTACTCGACCTCTCATAATTTTTTTTTGGTACATCCTCTCATAATTAAAATTTTATAAATGTCAATTATAATAAGAAAATAAACCGATACCAAAACAAATGTAATAAACTCCATTAATGGAGAGAAAATAGCTCAAGCTAGAAGAAGATGAAATGAGGAAATGGAATTGTTATTGATTCTATGAATATTGTGAGGTTACAATGTGAGATCTTATATACATGATACAAGTAGTGCAACCAACTAACTCAACTAGTTGTAACTACCTAACTTGTAACTACCTAACTAATTGTAACAGACCTACTTACATTATAAGGCAATTAAGCTATATATTAGAAATAGTCAATTAATACTAATCAACTATTCTATATTTTGTCACTCCCCCTCAAGTTGAGGTCGGAAGATATTGATGAGGCCTAGCTTGGAGAATAAACGGTGGAAATTTGCAGGATGTAGTGCTTTATTTAGAATGTATGCAATTTGGTTATAACCAGATATAGGCAACAATTTCATTAGTTCTCCTTGAAGTTTTTCTCTAACAATGTGGCAGTCAATATCCAAATGTTTGGTTCGTTCGTGAAAGACAAGGTTGCTGGCAATGTGGATAGCGCTTTGATTGTCACAATATAGTGCAAGAAGCTTGTTAGAGTTGATTTGTAAGTCAGCTAATAGGTAGGATAACCAATGGAGCTCACATGAAGCCAAGGCCCGATACTCTACTTCAGAAGAAGACTTTGACACAGTTAACTACTTTTTAGACTTCCAACACACTAGAGATTGGCCAATAAAGAAACAATATCCTGTGATAGATCTTCTGCTATCTGGACAACCTCCCCAATCTGCATCACTAAAACTTAAGAGTTGTAGTGTAGTGTTTCTAGGGATAAATAAGCCAACACCAGGATTGCCTTTGAGAACAGAACCAGGAACAACATAACCAGGAACAACAGAACCAGTGGGATCTTCATGATCCAAGACATATAATCCTCTTTGAAGCCTAGCTATACCAATCATTGCCTTGGTACAATTCTGTAAAATTTCACATGAATGAGATGTGAATTTCACAACACAGTTATTCGTAGTAGCAAGCTTAGTAACAGATATTAAGTTCACATGAAAAGATGGTATATAGAGAACGTTGTGTAAGGTAAGAAAGGATGAAATAGTGACGGTGATGTTATGGAAGCTAGTATTTGTGTGCCATCCGGTAAAGAAACATGCATAGGAATGATGTTCTTATATGTGCTAAAACAACTAAGATCACATGTGAAATGATCAGTGGCACTGATGTCCAAAATTCAAAGATTAGAACACTTACTATTATCATTAGAAGAATGAGAACTGAATGCAAGAGGAGAGGTTGAAACAGAGTTAGAACCAGGCTCTGATACCATGTTAATGTTGAGAAAATGAGATAAAATGAAAGGACTTTTCATTATTAATCAAAATAGAAAATTGATAGATTACATGTAGAGGAACAAGTGCTCATATATATATATATATATATATATATATATATATATATATATATATATATATATATCTATGAACAAAAATAACTGCATCTTGACGGTTACCTAAAGATAATTGCATATTGACAGTTTTACCATATAATATAACATTAATAAAACAAAACAACAAAAAATAATCATCCACATTGTCTATCACATTTGATTATTCGACAAAAATGAAAAAGATTGCACACGAGGAATTCTTTTTTTTTTAGTAAACCACCAAATTGGTCCCTGGCTCAGTAACTCGCTCTCAAATTGGTCCCTGACTCTGTCAATATCTCAAATTAGTCCCTGACTCTACCAAAGGTTTCTCAAATTAGTCCCTCCATTAACTTCTGTTTGCTAACTCCGTTAACTCTGCTGACGTGGACTGTTAAGTGGTGACATGGACCATGACATCAGCATCTAAATTGCCACGTGTACGATAATTTATTTATTTTTAATAAACAAAATTATAAGCCACATGTATCATAATTATTGATTGAAAGTGGTTAAAAACAGGGACTATTTTGATAAAAATGAAAAAAGATAGGGACTAATTTGACAGTAAATGTAAAATGTCGGGGACTATTTTGAAAAAAAGTAAATAATGATAGGACTTAATTAACGGTATGTAAAAAATGTCAAGGACTTGTATTAATCCAATCAAGGAGCATATTGTAATGAAAATTGGAGATATATAAAGGCATTAAGCCACATTCATAAGAGCCATAAGACATTAAGCCATTAAAATCCAAAATAGGTGGTACCTCAAAACTTGGAGATGGTCCTCTAATAGGTGGATGTTTATACCTTAGCCCAACTCCCTGCATCAACATAATAAGATTTAGATTCAAACATATCCTATCTGTAAAGCCTTAACATCATATGATTCAATCTAACAAAGTCAAGTTGAATTAAAATGTTGAATTAAAAACAAAGGTAAATATAACAAACCACTTGGGGATGCAGATCTTGCGTCTGCACAGGTTCAATGTCAAGTTCCTGTGAGTCAATGACAGGCTGGCTTTGAGTAACATCAACCTCAGTTGCAATCTGCACAGGTTCAATATGCACAGGTTTAGCTACATGTCCACCCTCTCCCTGGCCCTCAGTTGTAGTTGCAGTTGCAGTTGTAGCTGGATTAGTTCCGGCTATAGTTGGTGGTTTCCACCTTTTGGGTTTGATGGGAACTCCTTGGTTGCGGCAACCATTAGTATTGTGACTAAGCAAACCACACCGAGTGCATTGAAAATCAGGCAAAGTCCTCTTCACCTTACCAGGACCCATCGATTCTTCTGTCATTACTTCTTAAAAGTTCATGTGCATAATCCCAAATTCTTGCATATTGTTCCATCTCACTACCTTCCACAATTTCCTTTGCTTCTTTGATTGCTCTAAAAAATTTAGAGTCATCCACATGAACTCCATATTCTCTTTTTAAGTACTCATAAGCTTCTGCATATGAGACAGTTGGTTGAGTTCTCACCTTCTCTGTAAGTTGCTTCACAACCCACTTCCTAGTTGCTTGTTTGTTTGTGGGTTTTCTCCCACAATCATGCTTTGGATGAAAAGTTTTCACTGGATAGCTTTTATAAACTTTACTCCAAGAACAAAAAATCTCCCAAGAACATTCAGGCTCATCACATTTGGCTCTTACTCTTGTTTTATCATTCTTCACCCACTTTACCTCCCTTCCCAAGTGTATGTTATAGTCTTTTACAGCCAACTTGAAAGTTGCTAGATTGCCAAACTCCATCCCAAGCTCAAGATGCACATTTCCAAATTTTGCAGCTTCATTGAATTGTGGAAAAACTTTCTTACCGCTGTCATCTTCATCGTCAGTGCTAATCGGGCTCTTTAACTCATCTGAGTGATATGAGTCATCACCCTCTTCATTTTCTTCACTAACATCTTCTAAATTTATCATCTGTCTTTGCTCAGAGTCAACTTCATAACTACCATCGGAAGAATTGCAGCCATCCTCTCTAATTGCCCTCTTTTTCTTATTCTTTTGATTTCCTTTTGCAACAACCTTAGACATTCCTTTGTTATTCACTTCAACATGAATGTCATTCGGTGTTTCTTCAGAGTCAATTTCAACTTCAGGGGACGGCCTATATTCACTATCATCAGCTGATTCGTAGTCATCATATGAAAATTCTTCGCTCTGAAACATCTTAAGCTAATAAACCAGCAAAAAAAAGAGGTTAAAAATAATTCAAAACAAAGGAAACAACTTAATCTTAAAAGAATAATTTAAAACTAATTTTAATGCACCCTCATATAGACAAATAAGCTTAAATACCCAAAGAAAACAAAAGAAATATGTAAGAAACCATTAACAACAAATATGATGACAAATGTAGTGTGCTACGGTTAGACAATACCAATAGAAATAGAATGTGGGGTATATGACAATTTAACAACATAGATATACTGATTTTATTTAGCTTAATCCTCAGAACATATACCCCTTGTAATTGCAAAACAAATACTAAAACCATGATTTCTAACCCTAATATCCCTACCTCTACAAAACTGCTACCGAAAAAATAATTCAATCATAGCACCCATCACAGAGTTGACAAAATGAAGAAAATATAAAATCATTGAGACATCATTCAAGAAATAGAAACATGGATAGTGAAAAGTTAGTCACAAAAAACCAATCACAAAGACTAAAAAATTCTCTAAGTTACAAAATGAAAAACATAACCAACAATCAATCCAAAAAACACTCAATAATCTTCATTCAACCCAAAACAAAACCATTGATTTTTATCACAACTTCAATATGAGATAGGGTTTAAGAATAAGTGAAGAAGATGAAGAAATTCAAAAGATATACATACATGAGATTTCGAGCACGACAGCAATGAACCGGAGAAACTGTGCAACGGCGAAATCCAAGCGATGAGAATGGAAAGGTTCTGTGAGTGAGAGAGAAATGAAAAGGTTTATGTGAGAGGGAGGAAAAATGAAAGGTTATGTGAGAAGGAGGGAGTGAAACGACACTTATGAACTTTTTGCTTTCTAAATTTTGTTTTTACCGTAAAAAAAAAAATTGTTTTTTATTATTTCAAATTTTTATTGTTTTTTAATAATAGGTGGCACTTAACAGTCCATGTCATCACTAAACGGTCCACATCAACAGAGTCAGCAAACGGAAGTTAACGGATGGACTAATTTGAGAAACGTTTGATAGAGTAAGGGACTGATTTGAGATATTGATAGAGTTAGGGACCAATTTGAGAGCGAGTTACAGAGCCATGGACCAATTTGGTGGTTTACTCCTTATTTTTTTGGTTTACAATGGAGCTTCTTATTTAGTTGATGTTGATAACAACATAGTGAGCGTTTCTTTTCTGGCAAACAAAAGCTCAAACCATTTCATTAAACAATAACATATTAATACATGAGACAATCCTCATCTTATAAGTTGATTTTGTAGGGTTAAATTATAGTAAACTCTCAATACCAAAACTTTCAAGCGTTCTCTAAAATTTGGCAAATCAAGTTATTATGCGTCTACACAATCCAAAGATGGAACAAATCTTTTTATTGGAATATTACTTATTTGTTTAAAATTGTTCGTTGAATTAATTTAAAGAAGATAAGTTTTAAGTGCAAGCCATATCTTTTTTTTCTACCACCAGTTGAATCTGGTTCGATAGTCAATTCTGGCATCAAGTGGTTTCAGCCCCTCCCGAATCGAGTTCAATTTCGTTCATATTATAATTAATAAAAAAATATAAATTATATATTTAATAACAAAACAACTAAAAATAATCATCCACATTGTCTCTCTCCCTCAAAGCATAAAAAGAAAGTCACATTTATATGTGTAAGAATACTACACGTAATCAAACACAAAATGAAAGATTGGGTTCTTTGCTCATTTGAGAACAAAAAATAAATCTAATTAATAATTATGAGAGAGAGTATTAAGTTTACCTACCTCACATTTGATTTTTCAACAAAAATGGAAAAGATTACACCCCATCAATCCAGTTATAGTGAGTGTACACTAATATAACTTGCACTAAAACTTATTTGTTTGTTTGAATCTTACTTATTGATTTAAAATTATTTGTTGAATTCATTTAAAGATGATTAGTTTTACGTGCAAGTTTTATCTCTAAAGCAATCTAGTTCAACTTTGTTCACATTATAATTAATAAAAAAAAAGTCACATTTATAATGGGTAAAATGTTGCATTGTAATCAAACACATAAAGAAAGACTAATTTATTTATCCATTTAAGAAAAAAAAAATGATTATGTAGGCAAAATATATCTTTTACCTACCTCACATTTGATTCTTCAACAAAAATGGAAAAGATTGTACTCTAGGAATTGCTATATCTAGTTGATGAACATGACATAGTGAGTGTTGGACACTCTAACTAACTGTGAGTGTTATGACATTAATTTCAAACGTTCTCTGAAAATTTTCAACATGCTTTGAAAAGTAACAATCCCAGTTAATGTTCCATCTTCCTTTACAACCCACACATAACTCACACGGTGGGAAAGTGCTTGAATCATAACAGCAACCAAAGAACTCCAAGGATAACAAATAGTAGCTTCTGATCTCCTCACCATCCTTGAAGAGTATCCTCCATGCTTCCAATTCTTCCCGGACAAGCAACCATCTTCCTCTGACGAACTCGAAGAAAATGAAGGCCAAGAAAGTAGCCCGGCTTCTTCCCCAAGTAACTCCAAAGCCACGTCAAGATTTTGCTCATGCAGCCTCTCCTTTACCAGCTGAACTAAATCCTCGGGTGGACCACCACAGTCGATGTAAGCCAAGAGATCGCCAGCTGAGAGAGTTGCAATTGCAGGGGCAACAGCTTCATCACAATAGTTAAGCATATAAGGCGAGATTTCTCCGATGAACTTGCCTTGCGGGTCGACCACTGCAACGGATGATTGGTGCTTAATCGAAGCTGTGAGAAGCTCCAAAGCAGAGGATGCAGGGTCATCATAGTAAAGAAAAAAGAGGTTTTGTGTGTCTATAATGTCGAGCTTATCGATGGCTTCTGCAGCTGTAGAGGAAAACAAAGCAATTGAGTTGAGAAGGTAACGCATTACATCCTCTTGAGTAAGCCAACAATATGCAAGCTTGTCATTGTGGTAAATGCCAGAGTCCAAAGTTTCACATTCATTCTTCTTCCATCTCTTCTCATTTGGTATTGGTATCACCACATTTTGTACCCCTTTTGACATTGCATCTATTGCCTCGAATAAACTGCGTGTAACATAGCAAAATAACATATTAATTCAATAAAGAATATACTACTTCATCTTTAATTATCGACTATTAACTTTGAGATTTGGACTGGCTGCTGTTGAAAAATCACGCAGTTTCATGCTATTGTGTATCTCAGCCGTTCGATCAAGCATTCTTTCTATTTATTTCTATTTCTCTTTTAGAATATCTCAAATTCTAAGTTCGGATCCAAGACACCATAAATATTCAGCATGGCAATCTCAATCTTAACATTTGACTATTGAAAATTACGAGTTAATTTATTTTACTTTGTGATAAAATATAAACAAAATTCAACTTCTTACATGTTCAAATAGATTAGGTATAGATTTTAGAAAGTCAAGTCAAGTCAACCACAAATAAAAGTTGAAAATGTAATGAAACCTAACCACATAAAAAATTTAGAATTATTTTTAAAGAATAATGAATGAACCTAGCATTGGGTTGAAGATGGCGAACGGGCGATGATTTATCGTCGTCGGCGAGGAGAATTGAAATAGGAGAACGAAGTGCATCGGCAGGAGAAGAGAGATTCTCCGGTTTACAAAGGAAACAAATAATATCAACCATGCAAATTCTAGCAATACATTTGCAATGAAATTGAAAATCCTCTTTGTTATTGTTGCTGTTATAAATGGAATGGTGACAATTCCAAACGCTTAAAGAGGAATGACGAAATTTATGAATGGCGTTAATAGCGTCGGCTATGGTGTGGGTGACGGAAATTGATCTGAGTGGTGGTTTGCCAAGACATAGATCGGAAACTTCATGCCCTGATAATCTTACTGCCATACACAACCACAAGAGATTAATTTCTATCACGTACACCACGACGCAGTGAAACAAACGCGATTAAATTTGAGAGAGAAAATTGATTTTATAGAGAAGGAGATTTTGGTGCCGCAAAATAAGTGATTATTGAAGTTGCTAAATTTATAATTTATAAGAGTGGTTGGGTCATGGGTGGGTTACCTCAACAAAACCGTGTGTGCATATTCAATTGTCACGTTACATTGTCTATATCGGAAATTAATCAAAATATTATTTTGTTTTTTAGAAGAAAAATGTTGGTAGTTGATCAAAATATTATTCATAAATTATGGAGACAAACTGAGAGCAAAATTAAAAATAAAAGTCTCTATCTAAGAAAACAACAAACTCTTTATTAGTCAGTTGATGAATAATATTTTGATAAATAAAAGTCTCAATCTAATATTTTTCATCAACTGACTAATAAAGAGTTTGTTGTTTTCTTAGATTGAGACTTTTATTTTTAATTTTGCTCTCAGTTTGTCTCCATAATTTTTCCCTTCATTTTGTTTGCAGACCACGTATTATATCTTTTTATTTCAATCATCGTTCGAGAAACTATGGAAGGTGATAGAAGAAACATTGTATTATTTCTCCTTTATTTTTTTTATTTATGTTTATTTTAAAGAAATTATATTTGTACTACTCTCATTGTATCTCTCTCTAATATTTTTGTCCAAAAAGAATAGGGAAATAAGAATATTGTTCCAACAATTATCACAAATTAATTGTACAAATATCATCACTTATGTAATATTTTCACACAGTTATGATAGTATGATTACATTATTTTCTTTTAAATGTATCGCCAGACATCTATTGTCAACATCTCATATTACTTATAAGAGTTTTGGTGTACTATACTAACTTTAAGGTGCTTTTGAGAAAGCGTGTGATACTAACGAAAAAATCATATTAATCATAACATGTTTATGATTTCTAATTTGTGAGGTTAGCCACACTTTTTTAAAATGTAATTTTTCTTTCGATTTAACTTTGGTACTCTTCTTCTTCTCACTCTTTCTTATTCTATATAATAATCACTGTTATTAATATAATTAAGCTTTAAGTTACAAAAAATTCTCTCCCTTTATAATTTTATCAGTCGCTATATATGATTGAATAGTATGTCATAATAGGAGTATCTCATCTCATAGTAGTGCTTCATTAATAATTGGTAACTATGGACCTAAATATGTTATGGGTGCTAATTTCACTACAATTTTAAGAAATAAAAAAAAAAAAAAAAACTCCTATGTTGTATATTATTTTTAAAAACAAGAATGCTGCAATATTGAAAGGTTGGAATATAGCAATGATACGTGTTTTTTTAATCAAAATTAATAGGTGATAAGAAAGAGAAAATGTGATTAATTATGTATAAAATAAAAAGATGTGTGATTCTTCATCTTTACTATCGTTCATAAAAATGAAAGTGGTAAAACAAATTTTAACTAATAAATTGGTCGGTTACATAGTACAAAAATAATAAGGGTTAAATATATTTTTAGTCCTTACTTTTATGTGAGTTTCGACTTTTAGTCCCTACATTTTTTTAATTATATTTTTAGTCCCTATATTTTCGCCGTTTGCATTTTTAGTCCCTATCGTCAATTTTTTGTGACTTGGATAACGAAATCAGCCACATAGAATGACACATATATGTCACGTCATTTGATGCAAATGTTATTATAGTCAATTTGAGTTATTCTATGTGGTCAATTATGTTGTCCTAGTGATAAAAAATTGACTAAAAATATAATAAACAAAATGTAGGGACTAAAAATATAATAAAAAAATGTAGGGACTAAAACTCGAAACTCACATAAAAGTAGGGACTAAAAACATATTTAACCCAAATAATAATTATATAGAAAATAAAAAGACGTGTGCTCCATCATCTTACTATTGTTATATTTTTTAAAAAATTTACAAAAAGGATTTGCAAACTCTACTAAAACATTGTCATCATCTCTTTTAATAAATAATTAAATATAAAAAAAATGCATTATATAATGTAATATCAATTTAATATTTAATAACTTCTTAAAGAGAATACATCAAGAATGAAAAGACTAATTACAAGGGATCAAGTACCTTAATAATATTTTATGATATACGTTTTATTTTGAGAATTGTCTTTTGTGTATAGATTTATTTGCGTGTATTTTGAGAATTGTCTTTTGTGTATAGATTTATTTGCGTGTATTTCCAAGTAATAAAACAAAGTTTGGCACATATTTTAATTCTTTTAATTTTACGCCTAAATTGGGTGTTGTTAAATAAAAAATTACAATAGCATGTTTTAATAATCAATTGTATAAAAGTTGTTAAATTTGTAATTATTGAAGTCAAATTTAGATAATTGTTTAAGTACAATGTGTCATTGTACAAATTATTTGTATAAATTCGTAAATATTTAAGAATTTTTAATGTTAATCAAATTTGGTAAAATCAAATGATAAATGCACTGTGCAAAAAAAAATTAAAAAATTGATGTTTATGTGTCATCTCCCTTATGATCTGTTAAATTGATTTCATGCAACTCTTTATAACCGAATTAAGCAAGTTTACAAAACACCAACCTCTTTCTTTAAAATTTTATGCTAATAATTTGTTTTAAAAAATTAACTTACTTATATAAGTGCATTCTAAAAATAAAGAGATTGAAGTATAATTAAAATAAAGAGAATTGATTTATGTACACACATAAATGACATATTTTCTATGTTGATAGTAACTTTTATCTGCCTCTCTATATTATGAGAATGGATTCTTTCCATTGGAAAAAAATTGAGAAAATAATGTGTGCATTTAAATTATTGGATCAAAAGCATGTAATAATATTTTAATTAGAAAAAATAATTCGTCAATGGTTAAAATGTAACAATTGAAAAAACTTGAAAGAAAACAATAAGATCCTTTCTCCAAATAAAAATCACTTTTTATAGAACACAACATTTCTTAAAACATTTTAATCAAGTCTGTAAATTCTTTGTATTATTCTTTTAAAGTCTGACTCTAATATAAAATTTGACAAAGTTGATTCTAAAGCTCTTTGAATGTCTTTTTTATGAAAATTGTAAAATCTTAAAATAGATTTTTCTTATATTTAAATAGTCTACTAATATAATTTTTACATATATATATAATAACAACTAACAAGAAACATATTGAAGATTTGTCAAAAAAAAAATAAAAATATTGAAGAAGTTCAAAAAAAAATTTATTCAAATATTTTAAATTGAATTTAAAAGACTATATTCAACGCACCTATCAAAATTATATTTTCAATAGAGTATTTTTTAAGTTTTTTTAAAAAAAAATTAAAATCAAACACGTGCAATAATGATTAAATTTTTATTTGATTTTATTTATTCTCTTAACTAACATAATTTCTTTGACTCAAATTAGAATCAAATTTTGATAATATTTATTTATTATCTACTATTTTTTTTTTCATTCTAAAAACTAAAACAATATTAAAATCTAACATGCAAAAATTTAAAGAGATGTAAGTCAAACTTAAAAAAATTAACAAAAGAATTTTTTGTTATAATTCACTATTTTATTGCACTTATATTTACAGATCAACTACCCGTTTATTTATATTAAAAACATTTTTTACCTGACTCTCTGTATTTTACGTACATTCACTTGACGAGATAAAAAAATTTAAAAGTTAATTTTTAAAAACTCAAAGAATAATTCAACACATCTATCAAATTTGTTATTCTTGATAATAATAATTTTCTAAATCTATTACAATTCTATAGATTTCATATGCAATTCAAGTAGCCTTTAAGTCTTAAAAAAATATGACTAAACACAACTTTAAACTATATTTCAAGATTTAAGAATCAAAAAATAATTATTTATTAATGCGGATATTAAATTTTAAAAAATTAAATATCATATTATTTTCTTGAATAAATAAATTATGAAATAAAAATTTTATCAAGCCCGTTGCACGGGCTTAATACCTAGTTTCTTTATAAAAGAAAACATAGTTTTTGAAAAGAAACAAAATTAACAAAGATAGGAATGGGCCGAGGATGGCACAAGCATGGGAAAATTTTGGAAAATCAAAATTTATACGTAAGGTAAAATATTTGTTGTGGTGTATTTACAAGGGTTGTTTATCAACTATGCGTCTAAGAAATCATTATGTTCAATGCCAATTAGATTGTCTTTTGTGCTCACATGTACCAAAAGAAGAATGACACTTGTGGGAATGTGAGGTGGTAAGGAAGCTTGAAATGTCATGAGGTTGAATCATTCTTTAACTTATAATAGGAAGGTTCCAAAGCCTTCTTTTTTCTTATGTGGCATATCTAAATGAGCTTTAATTATTCATTTTCTATTAAAAATTAAAAAAAAAATTTGTCACACTTTCTTAACATCTCTTATTACTGTGTTCCACTAAATTAATTTAATTCGGAATGATACATTAATAGATACAAAAATTGTTCCATTGAGACTAATAATAATATTAATAATAATAATCATAATAAGAATATTAATAATAATAATAATATGTTAGATGTATATAAGAAAATAAAGTAGGGTCTAAAAAAAGCAAATAGGCACTATAATGATTGAATATATCTAAAGGAAATAAAATAGTAACTAAATCATCACATTTTGCTAATGAATTGAATTGTTTAGCTCCACGTTATTTAAGCGTATGGACATGCCAAAAAATAACTCTTTTTTTTTAATTAAAAGGAAGCTTATGTTAATTCTTAGGCCTCTATTTTGCCTATGTGGCATATCTAATTGAACTCTAATTTTACATTTTCTATTTTAATAGAGATAAATTTGATTGCCTCACAATTTTTGTGTATCCATTCATCCTTCAAAATAATTATCTATCTATAAATTACAATAATAGAAAACATAGTTTTTGAAAAGAAAAAAAATTGACAAAGATAGGAATGGGTCGACGATAACACAAGCATGGGAAAATTTTGGAAAATCAAAACTACTACGTAAGGCAAAATATTTGTTGTGGTGTATTTACAAGGGTTGTTTATCAACTTGGATGCGTCTAAGAAATCACTATGTTCAATGCCAATAATTATATTGTCCTTTGTGCTCACAAGTACGATAAGAAGAATGACACTTTGTTAGAGCATTTATAATGGAGCTACTTATTTTTGAGTACTTAATCGCACTACAAGAATTTTTTCTATTACTCACAAAAAAAGCCACGGATAACTGATAAAAGCCGTGGGTAACATTAAACTAATGACGAATTACCCACGGCCAGAGGGTGGTGGGAAAAAGCCTCGTTGGAAATAGTTACCCACGGCCGAAAATTCATGGGTAATTTACCGTCGGCTACACCATGGGTAATTCGTGGGTAGAAAACACCTGTAATTTACCGTCGATTAAACTATCTATAATGCTCGTGTTCCTGTTTGTTATAATAATTATATATCACTTGTGATCAATAAAAATAGACCAAAATATGATGATTTTTATATAACTTCGATCAAATTTGACATTAATAAACATCTATGATTCTCAAAATAAAAATTAATATAGTCTATAGCTTAAATAAGTCTCAAATATCAGTCATTAAAATAAGTCTAAAAAATAAGAATAAAACATAATCAAATAATTAATCTAAGCTGTCGACAGAGTCATCCATGTTGTCAGAGTCATCTTTATCATAGTCTCAATGACGACAGTGTTGGTCACCCTTGACGCAAGCAACACTCTGCGTCAATTTCTTCACTTGTCGCTCCAAATTCTTTGTGCGCTGATTTGCTCTTCAACTTTCCTCTCGTGCAACTCAAGCATCATCCTCTGCAACATTTTCTATCTTCTATGCAATATTTTCACTCTCCTCAGCTTTTCCTTTGTGAGCTATTTCCCTTAAGATATTCTCAAACTCATCTTAAGGCTAACAAACAACTTTTTTCTACAATATATCAGCTTAAAATTAAAACACATCATAAAACTTGAAAGAACACATTGAACAGCTTTTACATCACAAAAATTCATTAATTGCCTATAATTTCTTGGCGCTCTTCAATTGTCACAAAAATCCATTAATTAGAACACAAAAATCAGTAATAGTAATACACAAAACAGTACAAAACCAGTTAAAAATCAGTATACACTATACACAAAACAGTACAAAACCAATTAAAAATCAGTATAAAAGCCAGTATAGACTCATTAATTAGAACACAAAAATTAGTAATTGAACACAAAAATCACTAATTAGAACATCCATAATTTGAACCAAAAACTAGTAAATCAATTAGAGAAGTGCTCAAGACCCGAAAACTAGTAATTGCAACTGCACTCCCACCAAATCTCCTTCTTACAAGGAACCCAACTAACTAACAAACACATTATTATCACTATCAAATGCAAAATAACGTATGAGTGTTTCAACAATGAAACTTCTAATTTCTCTTCTATTTTCCATTTTCTTTTACTTCTAAATCAATAAATTACACAAAGAAACTAAGCATTCTAATCACAGAAAACTAAAACCTAGTTTCATACTAAAAACTAGTTGAGATGTGTTCTTTGGTTATGGGATATACAAATTACACTAAAACATTCTTCATGCACTTTATCAGGAACATGATGAGAGGAAATAATTAAAATCCCTACTTTAATGTCATTCTAAAGTTTCTTTAAAAACCACTAAGTAAATGATAAGAACTAGATATTAACATCAGAGTGGACTATTAGGTTTTTCTAAAATAGAAAAATAGCATGGTAAACTATGTTTGCATATATTACAATTTCAATGTTATATTTGAGTGTGATAAACTAATGCTAAAAAATTATATGAAGAACAACAACACAACAAGAGTAGCAACAATGATACCTTACTGAGATTTATCTTACAAAGAAAAGGATTCCTAATTCAAACAAAACTTTAACATCTTCAAGATTCCTAATTGAACCAAACTGATTCAGCACCAGCCCAGCATGAAACAAAGTATCTAAAAACAACAACCATTAAATTCATTTCAATAATACCTAAATAAAGCAATAATTTAGAATTTTTTATAGATCATTTGATGCCTTTGTTTGTATCATTTAATTAAAAAACCTTTAATCCATTTGAGCTAAACAAAATAATACAATAATTTACCTAAACTAATAGACATCATTACATGATAATACACACAATGAAGTGGAAATAAAGGGGAAATCAGAATGGGAATTGATTGAAGAATGAAAGAGAGGAACAAAAACGAAATTGAACTAACCTTACAAAGAATGGGTTGTGTTACCTGGAGATTAAGAGACGAGAAGTGTTGTCGACACTACTACAAAAAAGGGATTTCACTTCGGTTAAATAGAGAGAAGCCCATTCATAGTTATTGCAAAGTTCACAAAAGTGAAAACAATGTAGAGAGGGGGGCAAATAGAGAGAAGCCCATTCATGGTTACTTACCAGTGCATTGATTGTAGCATGAGGCTCAAGAGCTTTGGCAGCAAGAGAGACTCCCATCAAATAAAGAAGAAACATTAGTATGAATGAAATGTATGTTAAAAGAAAAGGTGTAACTCAGAAATTAGAACAAAACAAATTACTCCCTCATCAGAAATGTCCAAGGTGTAAGTCAGTCAAAAGAGCATGTCAGTTTTTCCATCAAAAGCGACAATAAAAATCATCAAGAGAATGTGCAACTTCTTTTGGACAGAACACATATGCATGAAAATTTCATTGAAATTCATGTGTTACTGAATAATGCAAAATAGTGTCCAGCACCAAGAGAATGACCGAGAGGTTTGACACAGAGTTCGTCAAAAGGAAAATAAGCACATCATTATCTCACAATGGAACCTGAAAACAAGCTTACCTTTAATAACCTAGATTGCTTAAGAGCCAATTCTTCAAGCTTTTAAATACTAAAAGATAACTGCATAGCATAGCAAAAATACCATATGAGAACTAAAGACATTTTATTAAATACACAACTTAGTAACAAAATGCAAAGTAATCAAACTCACTTATGAAGGTGTGTGAGAATGTTGTGTGTTTAGCAGAAAATGACATTCATTAAGGCACTGAATATCCAATACAGCCACAAACAAATTAAGAAACTTGAAAGCTTGAAACAACAATGTTGAATACATTGAGTATCCAATCTAATTGAATTACCATCATATTTTGAATTGATTCAAAGCAAGAGAGGCTTCAGCAAAGAAGAGTTATAGGTAGTACAGTAGAAAGAGGCCACAATCAAATGAGTTTTCTTGTTGTGGCAACTGTCACGGAGTGAGCATTTGGTTACAAAACTTCAATGAAAGCAAACATAAGTGAGCATTTGGCAACTGTCATGGATGCTGCATATTTTGGACAATAATTATTTGGAAGTGGAGAAGTATAACTAGCACATACTTATTTAATAGCAATAGAACCATGATGGATGTCTAGCACATACTTATTTCTTTTATTCAATTAAACCAACTTTCTGGACTAGAATTCCTAGCATTTATATATCCTGTACTAATGATGGATATCTTCTATTCTACACACACACCTCAGCCCCAAACCTTCATGTTGTCAGCAGCTGCAACCATTACCAGTTAAAACACAGCCCCAATTAGTGTCTTCGTAGCTGCCACTGCTCATAATAATAAAATTGCTAAGTAGACAAAAGACATTCTAAGTAAATAAAAACTTTTAAGATGAGACAAGAAAAATAAGAAAATGAATAATAAGTAACACAGCAGATATAGATAAAACCTAGCATTCCATTATAAAATTGAAATTTTGGATTATTCTCCCAAACTATCTTTAATGTCTTGATGAGGTTTTCAGGAGACATGATTTTGATAATGAATCAAATAGTAATTGGTAGCTAATAAACCCTAGATTTTCTGAACTTTGAGAAAATAAAAAGCAGAGGAAGCATACCTCTCGAACTGCAAATCCTAGATTTGCGTCTCACAGGGAGAAGTGAGCCATTGAAGACATGAAAACACCGTGAATGAGAAATTGAGCGATTCAAGACACAAACAACCAAGAATCGCGGGATTGAAGGTAGTAAATCACAAGAAGTTGTACGATTGTAGACAAACCTAGAATGAACGGGATTGAAGGTAGTAAATCACCTGAACGAAGTTAAAAAACATTAATAGATATCCAGTGAGAGATCCAGAACACGAAAACAGAACCGAAGAAACACGAGGGAGATTCAGAGAGAACGAAAACAGAACCCGGATGAAGAACGAAACGATTTGGCAGTGATTTAGGGTTTCAATCGCGAAAATGAAGAGATGATGTGCAGCGGAGAAGATTCATGGTGTTTCAATTGATTTTAGGGTTTGCGTGCAAACGAATTTGAGAGGGGGAAAGGAAAGGGTACGCATTTCAACAATATTGAATTAAAGAAACCCTTATAAATTTCAAAGTAATTACAAGAGTGCCACCGTGTTGCTTTTTCCCTTCGGTTATATTAGAAACCGAAGTGAAATCCCTTGCGAATGAAGTTTTCACTTCAGTTATGTTTGGACCCTGAAGTGGAAACTCCTCCATTTTCCTTTTCCCTTCGGTTATTACTTCCACTGAAGTGAAATTGCTAAACCAAACGTCTCATTTCTAGTAGGGCGAGAGGGAGATTGAGAAAGACACAGGGCAGAGAGATTCGCATGCGATCGAGAAGGTGAGAGTCCTGAGCAGTGCGATTGTGCGAACACGTTGACAGTGGAGACTGGCAGTTCACTCGTTCCTTTGAAGGCAGAGATGGAGTGTTCGTTGGTGGTGGCGGTGAGACGAGTATGGGAGAGAGACAAGCATGTGAATACTCAATAGGGTTTGACGGTAATTATTTTTATTTAACTATTCTTTTTATCCATAGTTAAGTGGCGATGTATTTATTTTTTATTTTGTAAATTTAAAGATAATTTTATATAATGAATTCAAATAGATTAATATAAAATTGTTATAAATGTATTGTACAGAGGTTAAGTTGTGGGTAATTATTAATGTTTTCAAGTCGTCTATAATTATTGACAGTTAAGTCGTGGGTAACAATTTACAAAAAACTCTAAATTTTATAGACGGTTTAGTTGTGGGTATGTCGTCGGTAATTTCAAAATTATCCACGACTATGAGGCCATGGGTAACTGTTTGTGGGTAATAAGAGAAACTAGATCGCATGCCCGTGCTTTCGCACGGGTCATATATATTTATATTGATCTTGAGAGAGAGAGAGAGTGATATTAACAGACCATTGTTACAATAAAGAGAGAAAGAGTGTGCAATTTACTAAACATAACAAAAATTATATTTTTATCGTTTAAGAGAAAGAGAGAGATTTTTTTACAGAGAGACCGATTATAAGAAAGAGAGAAATTTTTTTTGATAATTAAGAAAGAGAGATGAAATGCATATTTTTAGTAAAATACACCATATTATTAGGAAAATTAAGTTGTTATTGATATATACGGTATGCTGCATTTTTTCCCGCCCATAGTTAAAAGGTGATTAGGGTTTATTAAATTGCACATTAGAGAAATTACATTTTCAATCGTAGAAATAAGATCTTTAATATATATATATATAGAGAGAGAGAGAGAGAGAGAGAGAGAGAGAGAGAGAAAGAGAGAGAGAGAGAGAGAGAGTGTGTGTGATATTAACAGACCATTGTAACAATAAAGAGAGAAAGAGTGTGCAATTTACTATACATAACAAAAATTATATTTTTATCGTTTAAGAGAAAGAGAGAGATTTTTTTACAGAGAGACCGATTATAAGAAAGAGATCAATTTTTTTTTTATAATTAAGAAAGAGAGATGAAATGCATATTTTTAGTAAAATACACCATATTATTAGGAAAATTAAGTTGTTATTGATATATACGGTATGCTGCAATTTTTCCCGCCCATAGTTAAAAGGTGATTAGGGTTTATTAAATTGCACATTAGAGAAATTAGAAATAATATATAAATATATATATATATATATATATATATATATAGAGAGAGAGAGAGAGAGAGAGAGAGAGATAGAGAGAGAGAGAGAGAGAGAGAGAGAGAGAGAGAGAGAGAAAGTGGATATTAACAGACCATTGTTACAATAAAGAGAGAAAGAGTGTGCAATTTACTAAACATAACAAAAATTATATTTTTACCGTTTAAGAGAAAGAGAGAGATTTTTTTACAGAGAGACCGATTATAAGAAAGAGAGATTTTTTTTTGATAATTAAGAAAGAGAGATGAAATGCATATTTTTAGTAAAATACACCATATTATTAGGAAAATTAAGTTGTTATTGATATATACGGTATGCTGCATTTTTTCCCGCCCATAGTTAAAAGGTGATTAGGGTTTATTAAATTGCTCATTAGAGAAATTATAAATAAGAAAGATTCTTGTAGTGTCGGGCTCCACGTGTACACATCATCATTTATAATTTTTTAATAATAGTACCTAATAAGCACTTAATCCCTCAAACCCAGCACTTCTTAAAAAATTTTAAATTGGTCTCATTAATAACACATCATACCAATAACACTACATCATTAAAAGCTGGTCCCATAAGAGTAATATAGGTACCAATGCTTATTTAAGAAGTAGTATCTGGTAGGTACTATTTTCTGTTTTGCTCCAATGGGAGTACCTATTAGGTACTGCAACTTAAAAAAATAAGTATCACCAATGGAGATGGTCTTAGTGGAATGTGAGGGTGGTGAACATTCACAATGGAGCACTCCAAATTTGAGTACTTAAATGAGTTTCACATGGACACATCACTAATATATTATTTTTTAATAATAGTACCTAATAGGTACTCAACCCCTCCAATAGAGCACTTATTAAAAAGTTCTAAAATGAGTCTCATCAATAACTCCACATCATTACAATAACTTATTATTTAATTAAAAATTATGCAAGAGGAGAGAGAGTTCAATGAAAAGAATAATTTAATGAAAAATAAAGTGGGTCCAAGAGAAGAAAGAGATTTCTTATTTTAGAAGTAGTACCTAATAGGTACTCAAATGGATGATACTCCAATGATAGTACTTAATAAGTACCATAAGTACCTAATATGTACTATACCATTGGAGATGGTCTAAGGAAGCTTGAAATGTCATGAGGTTGAATCATATTACAATTCCTAGATTGCAATATTTTTGTAATGTCGAAGAGTTTGTATTTGATATTTGTCGTAAGGAAAGCAAAGAAGTTAGCTAGAAAGATGACAATTTTATTGTGGGTTATTTGGCATTACGGCTGATCCTGAGCTATGGGCAGTGGGTGAGACGGCCTTAGGCCCATTATTTTAGGGGGCCCATATATTTTTTTTTTATACCTAGTTATTGTTATAAATGAGTTGAAAAAATGTTGTATTAAATTTCACTTAACTTTTTCTCACGACAATTCATTATATGTTGATGATACAAATGATCTTTTCTCTGAATTAAGGGTCTTATAATTTACCTTGTCAACTGCAACATTGTCTGCCATTGATATTCTTAAATTTGTCAAAGATACAGATTGTTATCCAAATTAAATGTATCAATTGCTTATAGAATTTTACTAACAATGCTTGTGATGGTAGCATCGGCGGAAAGAAGTTTTTCAAAATTGAAGTTGATTAAAACAACTTGAGATCCTCAATGTCACAAGAGAGATCGAACAATTTGGAAACTTTGTCAATCGAGAATGATATGTTGGAGAACATTGATATTGATGTGATTATAAATGATTTTGCATCTCTAAATACTCGAAGAAACCACTTCTTATGAATTTTCGAAAAGTAAACTTTTTTATATTTTAATAAAGCTATTATTATTTATTAATGCATATGATGTTAAATAAAAATAATTATATATATATATATATATATGTTTGGTCTAAGGCCCATAAAATGTCAGGAACGGAACTGTTTGGCATAATATGAATAATTATGTGTGGAATGAAGCCAAAGTTAGCGCAATACAAGCAGGGTTGCAAGCGAAAAGCACATGGATAGAATAGGTTATAGCTAACGGCATGGAAGACACACAAACAGCAGCAGCGCTGCTAGACACACAAATCATCATTATGTGTTGAGTTTGTTACAAACGGTTACAGAGAAGAAAGAATCTTGAAATTGGGAGAAAAATTTCATTAATTGGTAAAGTGAAAGTTACAGAACTTATATAGTGTATGTTGAAACTGCAACTTAACTAAGCTTATGTGTATACACTTTACTACATCTGTAACTAAGCTAATTACAAGCAGTAATATTTACAAGTCTTTTTATTTCAACACCCTCCCTCAAGCTTAGCTCTATATATGTTAATCATACTAAGCTTGGAGATGAAGTCATGGAACTTTGGTGGTGCCAATGCCTTAGTTAAAAAATCTGCCATTTGATCATTAGTTGAAACTGGCAGCAGCTTGACAATACCCTTCAAAACCTTTTCACGAACTAGATGACAATCAATATCCAGGTGTTTGGTTCGCTCATGAAAAATTGGATTTGAAGTAGTATGTACTGCACTCTGGTTACCACAGTAGAGAGTTGGAGTTTTAGTGAGTTGAACCTTCAAATCTACTAAAAGGTACAGCAGCCACTGCAACTCACATGCAGCTGAAGACAGAGCTTTGTACTCTGCTTCTGAGGACGATCTAGACACAGTAACTTGCTTCTTAGCACGCCATGAAACTAAGGATTTTCCTATGAAGAAGCAATAACCTGTTATAGACTTTCTAGTGTCCTTGCAACCTGCCCAATCAGCATCTGAATAACTTATAAGTTGCATTTCTGATGTTCTACTAAAGAAAACACCTTGGCCTGGATTATTCTTCAAGTATCTTAGTACACTACAAGCTGCATTGAAGTGAATATTTGTGGGTGCATGCATGAACTGGCTCAATTGCTGAGTTGCAAAAGAAATGTCTGGTCTAGTTGTATTCAAGTACAACAGCTTTCCAACTATTCTTCTATAACAAAAAATGTCATCATATGGAGTTCCTGCAGCACTATGTAGCTTGATGGAAGTGTCAAGTGGTGTGGCAGCAGGTTTGCAGCCGAGTAATCCTGAGTCCTTTAGTAAATCTAAACAATATTTTCTTTGAGAAATTGTAATGCCCTGTGTTGAATGGGCCACCTCAAGGCCAAGGAAATATTTTAACTCTCCCAGATTTTTTATTTTGAAAGCTAAATCAAGAACAGTCTTGATCCTTCCAAATTCATCAATTGAATCTCCTTCAAGAATGACGTCATCCACATAAACCAACAGAGCAGTAAATCTATTTTCTTTGGTGAGAGTGAATAGGGAATAGTCTGATGTTGATTGTGTATAACCTTCCTTAAGGAGTAAGGCAGTTAGTTTCTCATACCATTTTCTGCTTGCTTGTTTCAACCCATACAGGCTATTTTGCAATTTGCAAACAGAATTAGGTTTATCACAAGCTACCCCATCTGGTATCTTCATATAAACATATTCTTGAAGGTCTCCATGAAGAAAAGCATTGTTAACATCCAATTGGTTAAGATACCAATTCTTTATGGCAGCCACTGCCAAGAGGGTCCTAACAGTGGTAAGTTTAGCAACAGGGGAAAAGGTCTCAAAATAATCTATACCTTCAACTTGATTATAGCCTTTGGCTACTAATCTGGCTTTGTATCTCTCTATTTCCCCATTTGCTTTGTGCTTAACCTTATATACCCATCTGCATCCTATGGGTTTGGTATGAGGATGAAGATCAACAATATTCCAAGTACAGTTTTAGCGAAGGCATTTAACTCTTCTTTCATAGCTGTTACCCATTGTTCATGCTTACTAGCTTCCTCATAAGTTTGAGGCTCAGTGCAGTGTGTGATGGACATACTAAATGCCTTGTGAGAAGGAGACAAGTGTGTAAGTGAATGAAAAGAAGACAAAAGATATTTAGACTCTCTACCTGAAGTGAGAGGTTCTTGTGAATTTGAAGATGCATTATGACAAACATAATCAGAAAAATGTAATGGTGCCCTTCTTTGTCTGGTGGGTCTTGAGGGTAAAGGGTCAAAAGTTTGGTTACTAGGTGTAGAGGAAGCAGTAGGTGAAAGAGTGGGGTCAGGATTATTATGTATTATAGTATTGCTTGAACTATTAGAAGGTAAAAGTGGTGATGGTGACTGATCAGCATTAATAACTAAGGAAGTGTCACTATCAGTGGGAGTAGGACAGTTGGAATGATATTCCCAAGGGGTTTTAGGAGAGGAGGACTGATAGGGAAAAAGGTGCTCATGGTGAGTCACATCTCTAGACAAGAAAATGGAATTATTTAAGAGATCAAGAAGAACAACTCCTTTGACCACATGTTTATAACCTAGAAATATACATTTTCTGGCTCTATGGTCTAATTTGGTTCTATGAGACTGCAAAGTAGATGCAAAGACTAAAGACCCAAAAACTTTGAGAGTAGTAAGGTCAGGGAAGGAATTATAAAGTAAGGTATAAGGGGATTTATTTTGTAAATCTGTAACTAAGCTAATTGCAAGCAGTAATATTTACAAGTCTTTTTATTTCCACATCATGTTCCACCAATAAACGACAACTTGAAATGCAATATATATATATATATATATATACACGTAAGCTTCTTTGCCACATTCAACACAATAGGTTCAAGTTGATGCTTAAGAGATAATCAATGTAGATTTATTTTGGCAGGATCTAATGTCATAAATGAATAAATGGAAGACTCAATATTATTGAGGGATAGCTTATGGTCATGAAGGAAGCTATTGCGGAAGTGATACAAAGAGACTTCATGCATATAATTTTTAAAAGTGACTCACAAATGTTATTGAATATATTTCATCTAGAAGTCATGGATTCTCTGAGTTTAATGTTATAATCTCTAAGTCTTTGTTATCATTAGTTCCCAATTTTGAGGTAAGATTTATAAAGCATCAAGTGAATATGGTCGCTCATATTTTAGTTAGGGTGGCGTATTCTATGTATAATTGTCTTATTTTTGAGTTTAGTCTTCATTGTATTGAAAACTTTTTGATTAATGATATGAGTTGAGTTTGTATCTAAATTCAATTGGATATGAATGAGAGTTTTTATTTTTATTATCATTAATTGGGCAAAATTCATTTCACCACTATTGTCATGTCCAATTGTTGGATTTCAGCGATTAAATACGAGAAAAATATTTAATATGTGACGTTTTCTCTTATGTTAAAATATTGACACATTTTTACTTGTTTGAGTTAAGTATAAAAAATATTAAGATGTAGTCTCCATGAGCTTAGCTCAATTTAGCTCAATTGGTAGGGACATAACACTATATGTGTATGTGTTAGGTTCGAACCCGCATACTCCACTTATTTATCTTTAAAGTGAATATTTTAGCCACTATAATATTTGACCCAAAAAAATAAAATATTAAGACGTAAAATGACCAAATTTAAATTTTAATAAGCAACAACTACTAACATTAACAGTTAATTATTTTGTGATTTTACCATTTATAAAAATAAAATAATAATTGTATCCAAGAAAAAAAAATTAACAATAACATTTAGCAAAATACTAAACAGTACCTTCGGACACTAGTTAAACTTACTAATAAAAAAACTTTTTCTTATAATTTGTGCATTTAATATTTTGAAATTGTAGAAAGTTAACTTTTAAACATTAACTTTTAATTTATTTTCTTTTTTAATTATACTTAACAAATACTCCGAACACTTTTAATACCGGTACAAGTGTACAAACACTAGTGTCAAGACCCGTGCGATGCATGGTGCTTTTAAATTTTTTCGTTTTAATTTTAGGTTGTTTGTTTGGCCATTTGATTAAAACTAATGTTAATATAAAAAATGAAGATAAACAATATGGATCACAAAGATGATTTACTAATCAAGAATTGACATGAGGAATCAAAGGAAACCAATGTATAAGTTAAGTAGAGTAGTTTCCAAAACAACAAAGCATACATATACTTCTATAAACCAAAACAGAGGAATAGAATACAATTCAAGGCATTCATTGGTTTAATTTATAAACATATGCAACATTAGTCTGATAATAAGTGGTGAATTTGAAGCATAATAAATCATCGGCAACAAATTCCCCTGTGTACCGGACAAAATCCAAGAGGCCCAATAACTTAATGATCCAGCAATTGGCCCAAACAATTCAAATAAATAACTTGGCGGGAAAGATAAGGCGAGGGCGAGATCAAGAGATTGAGGGTGACGCCCTCAGGTTATGACCTCGTCGCCCAAAAGCAGATAACCACCCACTACCACCATGTAAGTGCGGAGGAGAAGAAAAACCGCTCATAACCACCCTAGAGACACGGTGGACACGGCGAAAACCACCCACGACCTCCATTAGAGAGGAGTGGGGTGGTTTTAGATATTTTTCGATTATGTTCTTCCTCTATAAATAGAGGAGAAAAACTCATTGTAAAAGGTTCAACTTTTTGGTAAATACAAGATCCTAGTATCATTATTCTACATTAATATACTTGGACCACCCCCTATTATTTTTACCAGAACATTTTGGCGCCCACCGTGGGGCTGCGGTAAAACGATTCCCAGCCTACCACTAAAAACAGACAAAGTCCGAAATCGACAGACTTGAATAAAGCCTGCCCAAAAGATCCATATCCTCTGCCTAACATCGACAGGCTTATTGACGGAGCTTCAGGATACAAAATGTTAAGCTTCATGGATGCATACTCAGGATACAACTAAATAAAGATGAATCCTGCAGACGCGCCTCACACAGCCTTCATGACTAACACCTGCAATTATTTTTACAATGTTATGCCGTTTGGTCTGAAGAACGCAGGCGCCACCTATCAAAGGCTAATGGACAGAGTATTCTCGGAGCAAATAGGTAAAAATGTAGAAGTGTACATAGACGATATGGTAGTCAAGACAATGAAAGATGGCGAACATGACAAAGACCTAGGCGACATCCTCGCCTCGGTGAGAAAATACAACATGAGATTGAACCCAGCGAAATGTTCTTTTGGAGTTCAATCAGGAAAATTCTTAGGCTTCATGCTCACAAACAGAGGGATAGAAGCTAACCCAGACAAATGCCAGGCCATAATCGACATGAGAAGTCCAACGACAGTGAAGGAAGTCCAACAATTAGCAGGGAGGATTGCAGCCATATAAAGATTTTTATCCTGCTCTGGAGAAAAAGCATTCCATTTTTTCTCCACTCTGAGAAAGAGCGAAAGATTCATATGGACTCCTCAATGTGAAGAAGCTTTTCTAAAGCTTAAGAGTTTCTTGGCGTCACCACCAATACTAACTCGACCTCAGAAGGGTAACACCTTGTACTTATACCTAGCCGTATCCGACAACGACCTTAGTTCAGCGTTGGTGCAAGAAGTCAAGGGCAAAGAGAAGCCAATATATTTTGTGAGCAGAACATTCAAAGGTGCTGAAGCAAAATACTAAAAGATAGAAAAACTATCCTTGGCCGTCGTCATCACTGCGAGGAAGTTAAGACAATGCTTTCAGAGTCACAAGATAGTGGTTAAGACGGACTATCCCATAAAGAAAGTCCTAAGGAAGCCTGACCTAGCAGGGAGAATGGTAGCGTGGGCAGTAGAATTGTCAGAGTTTGATATAACCTTCTCCCCTAGAGGTGCAATAAAATCGCAAATTTTGGTGGATTTTATACTGGAATTATCAACCCCGCCTAAAGAAAACAGCGAGGAACCTTGGACACTTTCAGTAGATGATGCGTTTAACCTAAAAGGAAGTGGGGCAGGAGTAGTTCTAGAGGGACCTGATGGAGTACTCATAGAACAATCTTTGAGGTTCGCCTTCAAAGCAAGCAACAACCAGGCTGAATACGAAGCCCTTCTAGCAGGAATGAAGTTGGCGAAGGAGATGGAGGTCACGGACCTCAGAGTAAAAAGTGATTCACAATTGGTAACCAACCAAGTATCAGGAGAGTTCCAAACAAGAGATCCCCAATTAACCAAATATCTGGAAAAGGTAAACAAGTTAGCGAAATGCTTCAATTCGTTTCAGTTGATTTACGTACCTAGGGAACAGAACGCTAGGGCGGACTTGTTATCCAAACTCGCCAGCACCAAGAAACCTGGGAGCAACAAGACCTTTATCCAGGAAACCATTGCAAACCCAAGCATCAATGAAGAGGAGACTCACACGATCATAGAAGAGGAAGACTGGCGAACTCCCATTATCAAGTATTTACAGAGGGATGAACTCCCCAGACCAAGAGAAGAGGCGTACAAAGTTAGAAGAATTGCGTCATGGTACACCATGATGGGAGATAAGCTATACAAATGGGGATTCTCGAGCCCCTTACTGCTGTGCGTAAGCAAAGAAGAAGCCAAATGAATCTTAGAGGAAGTTCATGAAGGATCATGTGGGAGCCACATAGGAGCAAGATCATTGGCGGGTAAGATCCTCAGAGCAGGATTCTTCTGGCCGGAACTACATAGCGACGCTGGAAGATACGTGAGAGCATGTGATAAATGCCAAAGATTCTCAAACATACACTACGCCCCAGGCGAACCCCTCAAATCAGTCCTTTCACCTTAGCCTTTCTTCATGTGGGGCGTAGACATATTGGGTCCTTTCCCTACCTCATGGAAACAGGCTAGATGGATCATAGTGGCGGTAGATTACTTCACCAAATGGGTTGAGGCGCAACCTTTATCAAGCATCTCAGCAGAGCAAGTGAAGAAGTTTTACTGGAGAAGGATCATATGCAGATTTGGTCTTCCTAAATACATTGTATCAGATAACGGCACACAGTTTGCAAGTGAGAAGGTAGTTTCATTTTGCAAAGAAAAAGGAATTCAAAACACCTTCATATCAGTTGAGCACCCTTAAGCCAATGGGCAGGCCGAATCAGCCAACAAGGTCATATTAAAAGCCCTGAAAAGAAGACTATCAAGCAAAGGAGAAGCTTGGGTGGCTCACCTCACCGCCATATTGTGGTCGTATCATACAACTCCACAGTCGTCAACAGGAGAGGCACCGTTCACCATGGTCTATGGCGCGGACGCCATGATCCCTGCAGAAATAAATCCCCCAAGTTGGCGACGTGAAACCACAACAACTCAAGAGAACAATGAGGCGTTGCAGGAGAACCTTGATTTAATACAAGAAGTAAGGGTCAAAGCACATTTCAGAGAATTCGCCACGAAGCAAAGAGTAGGCAGAAAATACAATACAAGGGTAATCCCAAGAAAATTCAAAGAAGGCGACCTAGTCCTGAAGAGACCAATGGGAAAGGATAAAGGTGGAAAATTGGCAGCAAATTGGGAAGGTCCATTCAGAATCAATGAAGTCTTTGAAGGCGGAGCATACAGGTTGGAAACCATGGAGGGCGAGGTCCTACATAGGACGTGGAACATCTCAAATCTCAGGTTTTACTACAACTAGGCCAACAACGCCTAATAGGCGAGACGCATCCCAAGGAGCATGATCAAACCTCGCCTCGCCACCCCAAAGATATTTCTTGTTTTTACTTTCATTTCTTGTTTTTATTTTTAAAAGAAAATGCATGTGGATGTATTAATGATCTAAATGATGTTAAAGTGATGAGAAACTCTTTTCTCCGGCGAAAGCAGGAGTTTTTAACGAGACTTATCATTCAGAATGCAAAAAATCTTTCATTAATCAAAAGAGAATCATTGTTCCAATGTTTGCAAATGGTTTATCATGAAGGCAACGAGGGTGGAAGAGTGTTGAAACACCATGACGTTATCTGTAAATCTTACGAGTTGGATACGTCTAAAAAAGAAACGGCGATACCCCTAAGCCTTAAGAGCTGGGTACGACGGAAATGTGTTGAAACACCAAGGCGTGAGCCCTAAATCTTACAAGTCGGACACGTCTAAAAAAGAAACGGCGATACCCCTAAGCCTTAAGAGCTGGGTACGACGGAAATGCGTTGAAACACCAAGGTGTGAGCCCTAAATCTTACGAGTCGGACACGTCTAAAAAAGAAACGGCGATACCCCTAAGCCTTAAGAGCTGGGTACGGCGGAAATGCGTTGAAACACCAAGGCGTGAGCCCTAAATCTTACGAGTTGGAAACATCTAAAAAAGAAACGGCGATACCCCTAAGCCTTAAGAGCTGGGTACGACGGAAATGCGTTGAAACACCAAGGCGTGAGCCCTAAATCTTACGAGTTGGACACGTCTAAAAAAGAAACGGCGATATCCCTAAGTCTTACGAGCTGGATACGACGGAAATGCGTTGAAACACCATGGCATGGTCTGTAAATCTTACGAGTTGGACATGTCAAAAATAGAAACGGCGTTATCCCTAAATCTTACGAGTTGGATACGACGGTAAAATAAAAGGCGCAAGACGCAGGCGACGTTGGAAACAATAATATCAAAGGCGAAGTTCAAAAAACCGCCAAAGAAAATCAAAGGTATAATGCATGACATTATTTAATTATTCTTTACAGTATTATATAACACAACGGTGTAGAAAAAGAAGCAATATTAGAAAAAGGCTTATATCCACAAACATCCACTTTTCATTGATAAGAGAGATTACAATAAAATCAAGATACAAATTCAAAGACAAAGGTAAAGAAAATTACAATGAAATCAAGATGCAAACTCAAAGAAAAGAAATCCTAAATCTAACAAAGGATCCAGCTTCTTCAAGGAAGAGAAGAAAAAACTAGAGGCAGTCTCAATAGTTCCTCAACTCCCCAGAATCTCAATCCCCCGCAAGAGGAAAAAATCGGGGGGAAGACTCCAGTTTCCTTAATGATAGAAGGAAAACCTGGAGGCGAAACCCCAACCCCTCGCCAAGAGGCTGCCATAAGGTGGAAGGAACAACTCATCAGAGCAGAATTACCCTGGAGTTTTCCCCGAGGCCTTATATGATACCCTCCGTGATCTCTCCTTAGCTTCCACGGTGATCCGGGATCCTTCTTCTTTACCAGAAGATCCAATATCAGGGGAAGACTCCCGAGAAGCATAAGTCCTCAGGTATTCAATGAAATCTTCATCAGTAGAGCCGGAAGAATCTGACGAAATGGCAAGGGTTTCCATTTTGATATTAGAAGAGGGCTTATCTCGCCTAAATTTAGAGACAGAGATTTCTATCTTACGTTTCTTTTTCTGAGATTTTGATTTAAAGGCTACACTTTTCTTTTTGGGTTTATTTTTGTGATCCATGGAGGAATCAGAGAAAAGGAAAAGGAAGAAAAACTCGAAGAATCAGAGAAAGTGAAAGAAAAATGGGTAAGTGAGAATGGAAGTGAAGATGAATGAGGCTGTTTATAAGGAAATTTTTGGGCGGTGCACAGTAAATGCGGTCAAGCAGTTGCAAATTCCCACATTTGACTGCATGGAAAACGGCGCAAGACTTAAACAGTTACGCCGACCACATTGATATCTGCGAAAAACCCTCGGGAAACGGTTCATAGACGACGCCGTAATCTAACGACATCACGCCCAAGTATTCGTGTCGCCTCGGACACACTGGCGAGAAGGTTATACAGGCAAATATTGTAAAGTCTCATACAAACAAGTATTATCAAGATGCGACAAAAGTAATAGAAGAAACGCAAGCAATTGAATAAAGAAATATTATAGTTATAGCCACAGAGGGCAGGAAACATTGTCATTACGCCACAGCAGGGCATACAAAAAATTCATACAAAGAGTCACAAAGGGCATACTGGATTAAAAGAGTGAGAATACAAAAGATTGACAGACATCATGGAGTAGAATCCGAAGGAGGGACATAAGGAACCAACTGGCCGTCCTTAATAATCATCAGAGCACTGGCCTCGCCCAATCGTTTAGCATCAATATCAGGGAACAAGATTTTTACTTGCTCCATGGCGAAGTTGAAGCCCTCATCAAACTAAGCTCCGATGCTTTCCTCCAGACTCATCTTCTCTTCAGACCAGCTCGCTTTCTCTTTCTGCAGGACATCTCGGTCCTCGGACAGCTCCTTGATCTGGGCGTCCTTACCAGCAGATGCCTCCTTCAGTGCTTTGACCTCGGCGGCGTGATCATCCTTCAGCTTCTTCAAAGCAGCCTTATGCTTCTCCTCCAAATCATCCAAGGCTTTCTTGCTTTCAGCCTTGGCGACCTTCATATCAGCAACAAACTTCTCCTGGGTGGCCTTGACCTTCTACTCCATGGCGTCCAACTCACGGCGAATCACCTTCATTTTTTCTTCAGCAGCTGAAACGGCAAACTTTTGGCGAGGCGCCAAAGCATGATTGAGCAAGATTCCCTTCAGCTTGTAACCCATAGAGAGCCTAGCCAATTCTTCGGTCGAAGTGGAGTCAAAGCGAGCGCCTCCGCCGAACATATCCATCGCCTTCTCGATGAAAACCTCATGATTCAAAAGAGGGTCCCAAGTAGAAGGCACAACATTGTTTGAAGGAGCAGGAGGAGGAAGCGAGGTTATGTCAATGGCAGCAGCGAGACGAGGAGATGGAGTCTTCTCAGGATACTCTTCCTGCAGAGGTACAACTTCCACATTTGAAGCAGCCCCAGAACTGGACGACCTCAACTTTTTAGAGATGGGCTGTTCACTCTTTGAACTCCCACCAATCTCAAGACTTTTTCCAGGAATGGCAACAGAAATCCGCCCTTCGTTTTTCCTCTTATTACGGCCCTTGGCGGCGTCATTGTCCGCCACGATCCGCCACGATCAACTGGCTCAAAGGATCAACAGCAGCCACAACTTCCCCGGAAGCGGCAAGGGCGGCATCCTTCTCCTTCTTGGCCCTGGACCTCAGCAAAAACTCCATCCTCCTCTCTTGAGAAACAGACTTCATCCTCTCTGTAAAAATAAAAGAAAAGGTTAGTCGCCAGGAAAGAATAAACAAAGGCGAGACAAGAAAATAGTAAAGAAACTCACCCATATATTCCACCAACTGTTCTATATAACCCTCGGCCTTAAGAAGGTCGCCCACGTTCAGGATACATAACGTCTCAATATAGGCGACACACTCTTTCTCAAACTCGTCCAAAGACTCATAGCGGGTCCCTTTGATGACACGGGGATTCTGAGTCCAATAAAAAGGGAACAAGGGCTCTTGGATTTCATCAAACATCACGTCAGGGAAGGACTCCCTGCCGCGGACACAAAGAAAGGTATTTTTGAAGTTCTTAAAATTGGAGGTATACAATTGAAAACGTTTTCGGTTCGGCTGACTTGAGAGATAAACCAGAGAGTCGGGCGAGACACTTTTGATTGTAAAGAAAGAAAAGAAAACAGCAACGGAAGGCTTCTCAATTTCCAAACCTAAATAGGCCAATTGGAAGGCTTTCATATAACCCCAACTGTTGGGACTCAGTTGACAAGGGGCGACATTCAAGGTTTTAAGCATAAGAACCTCGAAAGGGGTAAAGGGAAACCAGACATTGAAAGAATCAATGATAGAGGTATACATGTAAAAGAAATGGGGTGTTTGGGTGTTGGTATCAGTGACAATCTCATCCTCACCCACAGGTTCAATGACAACATCGTTCTCATCCTCAGAACCAGACAAAACGGTTTTCCGCCTATACGCCAACACGAATTCCCAGTCTAGATACTTCGAAGCTACGTCCATGGTCTCGGGAGGAGTCGGGGCGACAAAGATGGCAAGAGTGGTGTCCCTTCGTTTTCCTGTGAAAGACGAAGGCGAGATTATCACACAATCACTATCACTACTCTCAGTATCGTTAGAGCTAATTTCAACATTCATTAAAGACTTGAAGTAACCATCATAGTCAAGAGAACCATCAGCCCTTGTATGATGGTTACGTATCTGGGTTTCTAAGACAGAACCACGAGGAGGAATTTTGGTAAAACCCCCCTCTTCGTCGTCACTCAGGCTTCGTAAAATGACCATTTTTTCCTACTCCGAACCCTAGAAATCAGAATGAGAACGCTAGGAAGGAATAGAAGTTACCTTAAATAATGGAGTCAAGGATGTAGTGGGGATCGTGTGAAGGGAAGTTGGTTGATTAACAAACCGCGCAAAATGGGTTTTGAAATTTGGTGAAAATGCTGAGAAACGGAACAAATGAAGGAAGAATAAATGAAAAAGGTTTGAAGTTCCTGGTTTATAGAAAAATTGGAGGGTGAACGAAACGTCCTAATACCCAACGGGTAAAAGAAGGCACCCTTACGCGTGTCAGCATTAACGTGTACGCATGGACACGTATCCCGAGACGGGGCGAGAAAGCCAAACGTTTGAAATTCGACGACATCGCCAATGGGCGAGAACAAGTATATATTCAGGATTATTCAGAAATACATGGCGGAAAAGAAATTCACGAATTAAAACAAGAAACATCATTTCATTCATGAAATCCAACAATTACAAAGAGAGGCGGAACACATTCAACGCCATTTGAAGGAATTAGAAAAACAACATACAACAAAGGAAAGCAAAGAAAAACTACTTAAACGCCTTGTAAGCAGCCTCGACGGCGCGGGCATGACAATCCTCCATCAAGCCTCTCAATTTCTTTGCCGCGTCGGAATCTTGGGCAATCTTCCTCATGTCGTCATTAAGGGCATCATCCTTCTCTTGAAGACGGCACAAATGTGAGCGAGTTCGGATTAATTTGGCAACATCATACTGAATGTCCATCTGCAAAGATCTCTTCCTCTTCACAAGGGGTTTAAGTTGGCTCTCCAACTCATCGATTCGATTATCTATGGCTTCCTCGGCCGAGAGGAAAAGCGCCATCACCTTTTCCTGAGACGTTATATGTTCTTTCACCATCTCAATCCTTCTCTCCAAAGCATCAGAAAGCTCTCTCTGACAATGCTCAACATTCTCAGTGGTCTCAATGAAAGCACCGTCATCCAAGAACCTTTTGTTCAGTTCCTGCACCACGGCCAGAAATTCTTTTTGTCCATCCGTCACCTTCACCATGGAAGAAAAATCCTCCATCTGATCCAGCAAATCGTCAGTGTCGTAGCACAGCATGTTCCTCAGTTGGAATAAAACCGGCATGGCAGGCGACTCCGGAGTGACGGCAGGAGAAGACATAGTCGCAAAAGCAAATAATATACAGAATGAGAAGTGAAGTGAATTATGCGTCGCGGAACTCATATTTATAGTCCAGGGATAGAGAACATGATCAGAAGTAGTGGGCAGTTACCACACCACGTCCGGCCATTATCAGCACTTCGCCTCTTTGAGCCTCGCGCTTGGGGGGCTGTGTACCGAACAAAATCCAAGAGGCCCAATAACTTAATGATCCAGCAATTGGCCCAAACAATTCAAATAAATAACTTGGCGGGAAAGATAAGGCGAGGGCGGGATCAAGAGATTGAGGGTGACGCCCTCAGGTTATGACCTCGTCGCCCAAAAGCAGATAACCACCCACTACCACCATGTAAGCGCGGAGGAGAAGAAAAACCGCCCATAACCACCCTTGAGACACAGTGGACACGGCGAAAACCACCCACGACCTCCATTAGAGAGGAGTGAGGTGGTTTTAGACATTTTCCTATTATGTTCTTCCTCTATAAATAGAGGAGAAAAACTCATTGTAAAAGATTCAACTTTTTGGTAAATACAAGATCCTATTATCATTATTCTGCATTAATATACTTGGACCACCCCCTTATTATTTTTACCAGAACACCCTGTGACACAGAATTCGTTCCAACCCATCCCAATTGCAGTAGTTCGAAAGGGCTTATCAGTGCGTGCGATGTCAAAGGTAGTCATGGAACCATTATCACAACAAACTACAATGAACTCAAAATTGCAGGTTCTGAGATAACCTTCAAATCCATCAAAAACATTCTGCAAAAATCAAACATACATTCAGTGATTAATTCTAACAATTAACAAAATTTATATTCCAAAAGAAAAAACTAAACAAATATGAAACTTACCAAGAAAGATTTTTTGATGTTATCTGGGGTTACATCAACATAGAATTCAATTGTATAACCAAACTTAACAAAACGACTATGATACATCGGAATTTGGCAATGACATTCAAGGGGTTTGCTGCACATCACACCAAATACACTCTTTCCATAATACAAAAAGTCCATCTCCTGGTTTCCACCAAAACCAAACACATCTTTCATTTCTTTCCACCCAGCAGTAAGAAGAGGACGAATTGAACTCAAATTAAAAGTAACAGAATGCATTTTATTCTTGTAATCGATAAAATTCCAAGTTTCAACCAATTCAGAAGAATACTCTTTGGCAAAAGAAGGATCTACCTCACCATATATCTGTAATAAAGAGCAAAATACAGAGTTACAAAAATCACTCTAATAGCAAAACAGAGCACAATAATACTTCATTTCTAAGAACAAAACAGAGCAATTTCAAAACCTGTAATCTTACAAAAGAAAAAATATACCGAGATATTCTATCAACAAAACAAAGCAATTCTAACTTGTAATCTAACCCAATAAATAATAAACTGGCGAACCCTAATTGATTCTATCTCAGAGGAAATCATTAGTTCTAAAACAGAGAACTTACTTCTTCAAATTACAACAATAAAACCAAGCATTTTCTGATCTTTAATACAACCAACAAATAATAAACTGGATGAATCTAACCATACCTGATTAGTTAAATAAATAGCAGTAAAAGAAGCCATAGGAATGACCTGCAGATATTTACTATAAAGATACATGTTGTTTGACATCGATAGAAAAGAACTTAACCAACTAATTTCTATATATAAACTTTCAGCAAACTCCTTTCAAAACTTAATAGTAGATTTAATATTATGAAAGATGTGAATGAGAGAGGAAAAAAAGAGACTAACGCTTCAGTATAGAACAAAGATGGAAATATATGTTGTCTTGGTTGCTTCGAAAACGGTAACGAAATTGAAACTAAACTAAAATAGTAGATATCTGACATAGAAGCTTCAGAAACATTAACATTTCAAACTGCAAAAAGGCTGTAGCCGAAAGAAAGGAATAGACAGGTGATGGAAATGGAATAAGCCAAGACTCATAAATTCAAAGTACATTAGCTTAAGTCAAGAAGCATTTAAGTCTCTCTATTTCCTTCACAGCAAAACGTGGTTTCTTCCTTTAAAGGTAAAAAAAATAAAACTTTATGTCAATCAACTTAAATGTGATTAGCAGGATATAGTACAAATGCATATTGCTAAATATATATATATATATATATATATATATATATATATATATATATATATATATATATATATATATATAATGCAAGTGTAGAAAACAATCTTTTCAAGCAATTAAATGTAGTCAATTGATGTGACAATACTTCCCAAAATAATAAACTTAATTTAAACCCATATATAGATAATACAAAGAAAAAAAAAACGACACAAGTTGGAAGGAAAAAAAAAATCATATAACAAAGATAACTTTCTCAATAATATTTTAATATAATAAACAATAAAACATTTTGAATAAAAGAAAATCAAAAATAGATATATATATAAATAATAGGCATGTAATATTTTACCTGTAATAGTATTGCTAAGTCAATATCAAATCTTTCTAAACACTTCTTGATATACAATGTTGGTAGTAGTAGTAGTTGATGCAGCACCATCCTCATCAAGAGCTAAAATTTTGAGACCTTTTCTTGTCTTCACGCGAGAAACGACAACATATAACTGACCGTGAGTGAATACAGGTCTAGACAAATATAGTCCGACATTCTCCAATGTTTGTCCTTGACTTTTATTAATACTCATTGCAAAACACAAACAAAGAGGAAACTGACGTCTTTGAAAACTAATAGCAACATTGGCATCGGAAGGAATCAAATTTAATCGAGGGATAAATACTTTTTCACCAATATGTGGTCCGCTAACAATTTCAGCACCAATAACATTTACCCCTAATTCTAAAACTATTAATCGAGTCCCATTGCAAAGACCGCACGAAACATCCATATTTCTAAGCAACATGACAGGGACACCGACTTTAAACTTTAATCTATGATTAGGCATTCCAGAACACTTAATATCATTTAAAAACTCTGTGGTGATCCATTTTCGATCAATGCCAATATCTTGATCAGATTTACAAATCGAATCGCAACTAAGATACTCCTTTTCTTCACTTTTCAACAAAGACATAACATAGTCATTCACTTGTTCCACAAGATGTAGAGTTGGAGCCAAAATAGCACGGTTTTGAAAAAAAGTGTAATCATCCATGTTGTCAATCAAGTTCGGGTAAGTAGAATCAACAATATCTCCAATAGGATTACCAGTACTTTCAACACAAAGATCTTCAGGTATATCAATTGTTGCTTCACCATCTTGAGATTTACCTAGTTTACCATCCCCAATGTCTAAAATCCAATTTGCAAACTCTTTGAGAGCATTATTTTCTTCATTGTCATTGGAAAATTATAATCTCATATTTTGCGTTAATTTTAACACTGTGCATCTACGCCACAATGGAGAAGAATTAATAACAGCATGAACAATGTCAGCTCTTCCACCCTTTGGCACAACAGGAAGAATTTGCCTAAAATCACCACCAAGAACAATTGTCTTCCCACCAAAAGGAAGTTTGGACGAACCCATCACAACTTTATTCATTATATCATGCATGGATCTCTCAAAAGCTTCGAAGGCAAGTCTATTTATCATTGGGGCTTCATCCCAAATAATTAAACTTGCCATAGCAAGAAGTTCTGCCTTTTTCCCTTTTTTGTCAAGTTTACAAATGGATTCTTCAGTTAAAGACAATGGTAGCCCAAATTGTGAATGAGCAGTTCTTCCACTAGGGAGGAGCAAATAAGCTATTCCACTCGACGCCACATTCAAAACAATTTTACCCTCCGATCTAAATCAAAACGAAAGTGCATTCCACAAATATGTTTTTCCAGATCCACCAAATCCATCAACAAAAAACATACGACCTAAATTATTTGTAACAGCATCCACAATTTGATTGTATGCCTCCAATTGTTCTTTATTTAAACTCTGAAAATATTCCACATGTTTTCTACACATATCATCAGAATCATATGACAACTCATTAGCAATAAAAATATTGTCAAACGGATCAACATCATCAACTTGTATGGTAGGCATACATTCAAAATCATTCAAACACTTTCCATTTGATCTAAGAATTTTATCTATCTCAACTAAACACAACTTCTTGAGATCCTCCGCAAAAATAATCAACTCTACATAACAAAAATAAATTAGTTATCACATCGAATTTAATATAGGTAAATCAAATATAACTTATCAAACTACTAACCTGGATCGTAGAGTAATCGCCTTTTGGCATACAAAATTCCATCTGCCAAGATTTCCCATTTTTTTTCCCAAACATTCAAAGGATCACTCATAGCTGAACCTAATAGTAACATGGCAAATACTCGTCTAAGATAATGCCCAGATCCAAGAATAGAAAGTTCATCCAAACCATCCATAAATTCACGATCATCAGCAAGTAAACGCATTGCACCACAAGCTTCTCGATAAGAATTGTACACATGCCCTTGAAAAGTTCGGATATCTTCAAAACTTGTACAACCAACTTGGTAATTCAATAACAACCTCATATAAAATAACTCACGGTTGCTATTTGGAATCAAAGTCAACCTACCAATTGACTGAGTTCTCTTTCTTGGTCGCCAACAATGATTATGAGAATCATATAGAAATTTAGTAGGAAATTCAGTGTAAGTCAAGTTGTGTCCCAATGAGTATTTTTTGTTTGCATCCATCCAAGCAAGAAACATAGTTTTCTTCCGCTGATTTCGTCTTAAAACAGATGTCAAATTTGAACCATCTGTAAACATAATACTTTGCTCATTACGAAGATGAAAGGTCAACCGTTGGACTGGTGGCCACCTTTTGTGGATGTCAAACTTAAAAATTCTCCAGATGGACTTCGAGGGAGATAGATATCTACAATCATAAAACTGCTTAATTTCATCTACATTTTCTTCATCACCTAATTCTAGAGACGCAGTGACCCTATCAACACCCTTGGTGATATACTTGAATAAATATTTTATACAATTTGATTTATTGCAAAATTCAATATTCACATGAGCTTGATACTCCATAATCAACATCGGATTATATGGAACAACACTTCTATTGTCAAGGAGAACATCTTTCTTTAAAACAATAACCCCTAAATCACAACGACGATAAATAGGATATCCAGTTTCATCGAAAGATGTTCTACTAACAAATTTTTTTGGATAAAATTTTGAGCACCGACGATCTTTCATGCAAGGAGAAAACCGACCACTTGATCCACAAGGCCCATGAATCATAAATTTAGAAACAGCTGAATATAATTTAGGATACATACGTTCATCAGACAATTCAGCACATATAACAGAGTCAATTGAATAGGATTTCTCAAGTTTGTCACGACGATCTAACCACAACAATATATGTGCATGAGGCAAACCACGTTTCTGAAACTCAATAGTATATACACCTATAAAAAATACAAAATATAAATTTTGTATTAAATATAGTAGATACCTTTAAAATATTAAACAAACTCAAACTTACTGGCAACAACTCTTCCAAAAATTTGACCTTTCTTGAAATCCTTCATCATTTGCTTCAACTTAAGATGGAAAACACGACAACTAACATCAGGTCTAAATGGAGCATAATTATGAGATTTAGACAAATGACGTTGAATTTCATCCCACTTTGGATTGCATGTTACAGTAAGAAACAAATCGGGATTACCAAATGTCTTACAAAGTGCCATAGCATCTTGACAATTGTTAAACATATACCTTTTACCACCAGTGAATGATGAAGGAATAACAACACGCGAACCAACAGAACCACCAATAATATCACCACGATCAACAGCTTCTTCAACACAACTTAGAAAATCAGCCCTTATCTTGTCCTGATTATTCTGAATAAACGATAAACGTTGCGACTCAATCATTGAATACAAATCAACAACCATTCTAAAAGTTTGCACCAAAATATTGTGATCATCCATTACTTTCAATAAATCTTCAACCAATGATGGATCAAGTGGATTGTTTGAATCTTCCCGACTAAAACATCACAAAAAATAAAACATAATCAGATCAAATAATAAAAATTAAGAATTTTAAAAAGAATAACAATTAAACAAAAAATGAATAACACACCTAAAATGCAACATACGGTTTTGAACTTCGTTATCGGTATCATATATGTAAAGTTGAGCAAATTTTGGTGTCTCACCTTCATTTGGAATTAAACTCCCTATTCTATGATAATTTTGCCCAGATATAACAAAATTAGGAGTACCTCGACCATTATTCTGAGCATTTTGAATATGACCCCCAAAAGAAGTAAAAGCAAACATATTGTTATAAGACCTGAGATTCGACATAAAATTAACACTCCTTGGATCAATACCAGAGAATAAGTTTCTAATAAGCATGGGTGGCTCAATCATGTAAGGCAAAGTAATTTGTCCCTTCATACAACAAATTGAAACTTGAAGTTCGGATAACTGTGACTTCTTCCGAGTTGTTTCTCCAATCCAAACCATTGCACGGCATTTAGGGCAACAAATATCCATATCACCAACATCACTATATTCTGAATATGTATATAACACAAAATATAAAGTTAAACTAAATACAGGGATAATAGATAAATAATTTAAATTTTAAATCAAAACATCTATAATAACCTTGATTTTCAGCTTTGCGAAAACAGGAATCATTGGATAGTTGAACATCACCAACAACAAAGTTTCCCAATTGAGTGGTAGAGGTGTCTTCAACATCATAAGAGGATGCAACCTCAGAATAAGATACCTTATTCTTTGTACATCGTACTGAGTAAAAATTCGATCAATCAAACAAATATATAAAAAAATCATAGATGTCTTATAATAAAACTAAAAAATGAAAAAGAATACAACAGGATCGATTTAACATACATCCACGCCTAACAAAAAATGCTTGGGGGCTAAATCGAACTCGAAGTCTTTTGGATTTCAATTTTTCCTTACATAGTTGCCGTCTCTTTCTAAACAACTCTTTCATTTTGAGAGGGTATGTAATCACTGCATAGTTATTTTTTCATATCACAAATTAATATAGTGGTAACTTATCACTAATGTGATTTATAAAATAAGAATTATTAATCAATTATATAATAATCACTAACTAACCTTCACTTTCAGCAATTGAAAGGGGATTTACATTTGAGGAACAAACATCCATAAAAGAGGAACCTTCACCTATTCAAGAAGTGTTGAGAATAGCAACCATAAAACAGTACCAAATACTTCAGTATCACCTTAGCAAGCTACAACACATATAATCAAAAACCTTAGATACTAAAAGTGACCAACCTGCAGAGTCTACACCAATAACTTTTCTTTGGAAGTTAATCTTTTCCATCCTTCTCTTACGCATAAATTTGGCTAAAATTTGACGATCTATACACATAAACAACACAACAATTTTTACAAATTCAAATATGATAAAAATAACAGCAAAGGTGCCAGTACTAACCAAGTGTAGAAGAGGAACGAATATAATTCATCTCAAGAGAAACTCTGTAATACCGTAGTTTTTTCTTCAAATAAATCTTCTTCTTTCTCTGTTTGCGCCTGAGTTTAGCCAACTTCTGAAGATTTGTTTCATTAGAGATAAGTAAATTCATACTAATAGATATAAATTACTCTGATACGTAACTATAAATTCAACCTCATAATCAAATTAAAGAGACAGTAACATTATAGATATAGGAAACTTAGAGTATAAGAAACATGTAAATATAATTAGTTACTGGACTAAGGCGTTCATATGGAAATAAAATAGCGGAGAGCAAAACACCAAAATAAGAACTAAGAAACTACTATGGCAGATAACAATAATTTGAAGGAAACACTATTCATGAAACAATTACTTTTAGTACTTTTAATAAAAAGAAAAACAAATTAGCTGACATGGACAATAATTAGTGTATATTGTGTGATTTATACATAAAAGAGAATCAAAGAGATGCTCTAAGGTTTTTAGGGTAACATTTTAAAACTCTCAAGAAACATATGAGTTTAAGTTCTAATAATAATTTAAGTATTTCCAACAAAATAAAACAATGCATTTAGAGTAAACTTTAAATTTTAGTGTATATTTAACCAAAAAATATTGAGTTTAAAGGCAACAATTATATTTAGCCAATCACACAATAAATAATTCAATTTAGGGACCAATTTATATTTGATGTTTTCTCGCAAAATAGAATTTTATATCACAGGGAAATTGAAATAGAGGCTCTATGACATAAAATCAAATAGATTACAAAGACAATTGAATTAACGGCATTATCTACAAACTTAATGAAATTTTTGAAGAAAATTTTATTTTTAGGATCCGTTGCATAATACAATTTCGTTTAAAGTCATTTGGATTGAAGGAATTGGATTAAATTTCAAGCTCTCTTGCAAAATAGAACTTTATATACAATTGAACTTATGTTCCCATGAGTTACTTCTAACACAAGTAATCCTATGATTAGAGACCTATAGATTGATAGGAATAGTTCATTTATGTTGATATCGAAAATAAAAACCTGCTACAATAAGTTGGGGAAATAACTAATATTCTTCCTCAAAAGAAACCATAATATAAGAACACATACATTACACTTTTATCAATACCATCAAATTAAACCATATTATTATCAAAAGAGAAAGATAGTTCTTAATAAAGCCAGGTAAACTATGGTTAGCAGTGAAACATAAATTAAAACAAAGGAAAACTTTTAAATTCATAAACCAAATTACATTTGATAACTATTGTCCATCACCATAATAGTTTATGAGATGCAACTACATAAAAGATAAAGTTATAAGATTTTGGTACATTTAACAACATAGCAAAACAGAGAGGATACACTACATCATGATACTCCTCAATAAAACTAACTTAATTTCAACCACTAAACCAAGCTATAGAACAAAACACGCTTCAACAATTTACTAAGCAATCCTTAATGATATTTAGTCCAACTGCAACCATATATATTTTCCACTACATCATATTGGAAGATGAAGCTTCACTGATAGTAGCAGCATTAAAATTTTGCCTTGCATTTGGAACCTTAAAGTCATTACTTTTTTGGAAGGATAACAAATTTGCTGCAGCATCAACATCAACTTGAGGAACATCTTCAATCAACGTTTTCTTTCCTCTATGAAGATATGGTGGAGTGGTGGAAAGCACTTCAAAGTACTGGAAAAAGGAGTAACATCGATAGCTTTGCAATCGAATACACGCTGCATTTGAATAAAAAACAATAGGTACGATAAATAATAGAACAGAAAAATGCAAAAACAAAACTACATGGAACAATAACCTACCTTAATTGGAGTAAAATTCTTGCCATTCAAATGAAATTGTTTTATGAGGTTCATGTCATCAGTTAAGCGAACTGTAACGCCCCAACTAAATTATCTAGAATATTTAGTCGGAACATTAAAACTGGAATCTGAGTACATTAAGTTAAAGAAATTTATAACCGAAAATGCAATATCATTAAAATAATATTACAATGTTCAATACAACAGCGGAAAGAGTTGGTAATCAAATAACAAGCTAATCTAAAACAAGGAAGAAGAAATAATCTTCTAAGCTGACAATCCAAGCGCGGCTCCGATCGTCAGATCCATCCTGGTCCCTGCTCCGAAATAACCTGTCCTGCCTATATCGAAAAGGGAGTGGGGTGAGACAGTCACTTCGTCCCAGTGAGTCCTACTACCCTCCTAAAGGCTATAAAGTCGGGGCTCTTAATCAGTCATATCATAATCTAATTCATAACATAATTATTATAAGCAATATAATTAAAGGTGTAACACAGTTTATCTTGTTCATTTTAAACCGCAAACCCTCTGAGGTGAGCACGTCTCAGGGGTTGCCTTATCCGCGAGCAGAAAGCACTCCGGCATAAAGCTCACATAAGTTTTTACTAAATGGATCATCTAAAACGAAGTCCATACTGATAACATATTTATTATTTCGACTGATCACTAATTCATTAACATGCTACCAATAATTTCCCAAGCCCGGGGTGCATACAACATACTAAATTTCCTTAAGTTGTTACCCTAAAAGTTTAACTGTAATTGACCTCCCGTTTTACATCGATTTATTCATATTTCTGCAAGATATCAATCTTTGACGAGGATATAAAACGAGTGTAACATTTTAATTTTTGGAACAAGAAAATAAGTCTTTTCTGGGCTCACTCGCTACGGCGAGTCATCAAGCTCGCCATGGCGAACTAGCAGGTTTTGGCCTAAACAACTCGCTAGGCGAGCAAATGCTCGCCATGGCGAAGTTCTTCAGCCCAGAACCTGGAGCTCGCCATGAAGACTCGCCTGCAACTCGCTATGGCGAGTTAAGTCAGAAAACCCCTGTTTTACGAAAATCATTAAATTTGTAATTTACACCTACAATCCTCATACCCGAATGTGCAGAAACATAAATTAAAAGACATAGAACAGAATAACATGAATTTTGGGAGTTAAATTCATGCACACAGTTAGTTCCTAAGATTCCTATGTTGACATGCATTTACATAAAGTTGGGAAATCTAGCTAACTAGCCTAAAGAACCCACCTGGATTGAAACTTTTCCTTGCTTCCTGGGCTCTCTAAATCAGCTACTGCAACCTCCTAAAGACCCACGAACTGACTGGACCAGAATTGGAACTTTGACACATATGAAACCCTCTAACTTGAACTACGAATTTGAGAAGTGTTTGATGATCAAGTGAGTTGTGAATGAGGGTATCTTTAGAGGATTTTCTGAGGTTAATAACAGAACTGCGCTTGGTCTATTTCTTGCTTGCATGTGATGCTATTGGATAGAGTTGAGGTGATGTGAAAGAGTTTGTAGTTTAGTTCATGTGATGAGTTTGGAAATATGCATTTTGTTGTTGTTGTTGTTGTTTTGTGTCGAAGAAGAGAGAAATGGGAGAGTTTTAGCTTCAGTTTGCTGAAGTATAAATGAAAGAGTTTGGCTTGAATTGCATGTAAGAGGAGTGAGCAACATTGAGTGGATTCATGACTCATTCTTTTAAGGTGAGGTGTTGGATTCATGAGAAATGAGTCATGGGTGTATGTATGTATGTGTGTCACGAGGGAGAGAAGAGAATGGGAGGGAAATTCAACTCTTGTGCTAATTAATTTCACAATTGTGAGATTAGTGTTTTAATGAGTAGTTTAGGTTTTAATTAAAATCCCTAATTTTACACATAATCCACTTGACTCACAAAACCAAATTTAATTAATCACCTCTAATTAATTCTAATTTTGATAGATTTTCTCTAATTAAAATTAATTAGGCAATTTAGAATTTGGGGATGTTACAATCTACCCCCCTTAAAGAAATTTCGTCCTCGAAATTGACAAATTTACCTTAGAATAGATGAGGATAACTTTTCATCATATCGGATTCCAGTTCCCAAGTGTATTCACCATCAGGGGACTGAGCCCATTCATCTTGGATTATTGGAATTATCTTGTTCCAAGGATCTTAACTTCACAATCAACTATACAAACTGGATTCCGCTGATAAGTTAAGGCTAACTGAAGATTAATCTTTAAAGGATGATAAAGATCGGGAATGAATTTCCGAAGTCGAGACGCATGAAAACACGTCGTGTAACCCTGACCTGAATGAAGACAAAGCTAACCGATAGGTTACTGAACCGACGCGTTGAAAGATCTGATGAGGTCTTATATGCTTCGGATAGAATTCCTTTGTTGTAACCACCTCGTAGTTCCAACTTTGGCGTTATTCTCAAGAATACTTGATTACCTTTATTCCTTGGAATAAAACTTTCCTCTCACCAAGGGTTATTCGTCCAAATTTGATCATCTACTATATTTTCGTCTGATCTCGCGTTGCGCACTCTGATCCGACTACTTATAGTCATCCCCTTTTTATTCTGCGTCATCACGACCTTACACCAGATTCACTTAACGTAATGACGCATTATCTCTTCTTTTTCCAAATAAACTTCTTTCACTACTACGTCTCTCCTTGGATGACCTCACAAAGTGCACTTGTTTTACTTGGTGAAAGCAAGTATGTGACGGTACTTCTCAATCCTCTCCTACAGTCCAATATGTTCACGACATCTTAGCAATATCGTACTGAATATTATCTCGTACTACCGTTCCTCATGTCGGTATCTGGCCTGATTGTTGCTATATGAATAGCTGAATGGAATAAGTTTAAGTGTTGATGTCAATAATCCAAAATTCTCTCTTTAGGGTTTTTATCAATTCCAAACGCTGCAGCTCGTGACACGTCACACGTACCACTGTCACATAGTGCCGTATAAAAATTCTAGGATAAATCAAAATATAAAACGAGTGAAGAACACTTAGGTACTATAGATCCTTTCGCCAATGAGTCAGACTCATCTGCAACTGATTCCATAGTACTTTAGAATTTTCCACCTACTATTTCAATCCATCCTAGCACAACACTGTGGTCGAGTAGTACATTTAACATATCATGAACTGAGGTTCGAATTCTTCCTTCAATGATATGGTTAGGTTGGCTGGATAATTTACTGATAGGTTGGCATGAAAGAATTTGGCTAAAGTGACTGGATTCTAATGATGACTGACTAAATACGGGAGATTTGTACACTCAACACAGAGAATGGCTTTAAATCCTTCATTTACCATAGTCAATATGTCGGCGTATAAATTGGATTCGCAATAAGGGAACTCTTATACTCTACACGAGGGATTTGATTAATGACGATCTGAATCTATCGTTGATACTGTATAGAGAAACTGAAACAGTCGGCAAGGAATGGAATGGTTCGAACTCGGATTCAGAGAATAGTGTTGATGAAGTATCTAGATTCTACTACTTACATGCTCCTATTTTCTACGTAACTGGAAAGATCTGAACTTCATTGAAATTCTAACTGATAAGACTCCGAAGGATTAAACAACACAATTAAATTAATAATGGGTCGTTCTGGTGCACGAAGACATGTATGATTAACTGACTCTGACACTGAACATGATAGTTCGGCGGATAATTGACTAATGATACTGATTAAAAGATCGACACGATGAGTGAGAGCTTGAACTGACTTTACACGTGTCATCTCCAGATAAACTGGATTCCAAGGTTATATTTAGTTACTAACAGCGTAGCTGAAAGGCTGAAAAGATTGAACATGATTACTTGTAAGCAAAGTCTCACGATGTCGGTTTAACTGACCGATGTCGAACAATTTGGAAAGTTTACCCTTCAACTACTCCGAGTGATGAACATGACTAGCAGATGATGAAGCACGATAAGGAATTATCTGAACGGGGCATAAGCAGACAGGTTAGGGAGTGAACCCGTTCCATGTTCCCAAGTCTAATGGATACCCAATCCAACGTAGTTTGATTCGACAAACTTAGCTTATTAAGGTTCGAATGAAGGGTTATGAGATTGGAATTTGACATCATGTGATTCAAGTTCGAATTAGGTTATTGATAGGCACTCCTAACGAAAATCTGACGGACTCTAACAGGTTTCTAACTCGAAGGTCTGAATAATTGAAAATGCTAAATGGCTGATAATAAATAAATCCAACTCAATTATTTTCGATACGAGATAATTAACATAGGTAATAAACGATTGATCTAGATGGCTGAAGGTGTCAATGATAACTTCTGACTTGCTAGTCTGAACGAGGCTGGAATGCTAGTGATACGGTACTAAGACTGATCCTACGGAGGTAGGCTGCTCTATGGTAATGAGTTCCTAAAGACAATGTACTGGATGATTCTATAGCAACTGGCGTCTAAGGAAATTAATAACACGGGTGGTTAGACTGGATTTTCTCTCACAAGGTGTATACCTAGGCCACGACACTGAGCTGCTAATGTAGCAGATGCATGATAGTGTTAAGTAAACTACCTGGCTACTAAGTTTGGTCAAGAATTACTTCTACTTGTCATTCCGGGTAAAGTTATGGTCCAAGTGCTTAGGTGTGATCTAACATAACGTGTTAGGCTGAGACTATCTTGCTAGACCTATAATAATTCTCTAAGTGGCCACATGACAGACCGAAAGGTGAGAAGGTGTTGAATCGAAGGCAGTCTAATTCAACTAATTCCTGTATGCTTGGTTGGGTAGCTTGGAACACTAGGTTACTGGTTCACTATAAGTGATTAACTATACAAAATAAGGCTACATAAGTAATCCAACCTATTAGGTGCAATTCCTAATTAGTTTATCTGTTAATGTTCACTTCTAGCGGTAAAGTATAAATATTGGTTACTACCTAGAGAAGCTACTTTGGTTCAACTCTGGTTTCTACTACTCAAGGTTGGTGTCTCTCGATCTAACTTAGGTATCCAAATGGTGTCGCAACATGATTCCCAATCATTGCGCTAATCAAGATTGATCCCTAAAGTTTTGCTGAGTTAACTGACCTAAGCTGGTATCGAAAAGAGATCCTATTTGTTATGCTAAACAGATCCTGGCTTCTCGTGGTACGGTAGGAATACGAGTCATGATGCTGAAACGCTAAACTATTCTTAGGGAGGCATTAAGAGTTGGCTTCCTATAGAGTAATCTATTGGGAAGTTCTCAGATAAATATTCCAACTTGGTTTCTCTAGTATGGTAATGCACAGTTCTAACATCACTGATGATTCTCACGGCTGAAAGGTAAGATTAGGTATTCAGGAAAAGTCTTGATTTGCTGAGGGTTGAGTTTAACTTGGCTCACATGTTTCTTGTAAACATGTTCACCGGAAGGTATAGTTACTCTCAAGTCCGGGGCATTTACCTAACTCACGATGTCAGCTGGATACTAAATTGATCTACACATTTAAGTTTGTCTATGAACAATTTTACTTCGAGCGATTAGTACTTTCATCACACTGTTCTTACTCTTTACAATCTTAACAACTGCTTCCTTACAATCTCTATAATTTGCTACTACTATTGGTCTTAATCCATATAATCCATCTCAGCTCTTGGTATACTCGTTGGCGTTGCACCACCTACTCCTTCAGTTCTAACTATTTCAGCTCTAACATCCGGTTAGAGAGAATTCTCGCCAACGATTACTTCTGAACTAAACTCCACTACGATCTTCTTACTTAACCACCGAGGTCCACTTCGGTTCTCAACCGTAATACCCTGCCTACCATACACAATACTGAGCTGATCAGACTCAGCACGCGATGGTTTCAGCGTAAACAGTTTAGACTCCAAAGGGTCCGTACTACTTAGGAAGGAATTGTAATGACTCATGGCAAGGTCCGATACTGAATCGACCTGCTCTGATACCAATTGTAACGCCCCAACTAAATTATCTAGAATATTTAGTCGGAACATTAAAACTGGAATCTGAGTACATTAAGTTAAAGAAATTTATAACCGAAAATGCAATATCATTAAAATAATATTACAATGTTCAATACAACAGCGGAAAGAGTTGGTAATCAAATAACAAGCTAATCTAAAACAAGGAAGAAGAAATAATCTTCTAAGCTGACAATCCAAGCGCGGCTCCGATCGTCAGATCCATCCTGGTCCCTGCTCCGAAATAACCTGTCCTGCCTATATCGAAAAGGGAGTGGGGTGAGACAGTCACTTCGTCCCAGTGAGTCCTACTACCCTCCTAAAGGCTATAAAGCCGGGGCTCTTAATCAGTCATATCATAATCTAATTCATAACATAATTATTATAAGCAATATAATTAAAGGTGTAACACAGAGTTTATCTTGTTCATTTTAAACCGCAAACCCTCTGAGGTGAGCACGTCTCAGGGGTTGCCTTATCCGCGAGCAGAAAGCACTCCGGCATAAAGCTCACATAAGTTTTTACTAAATGGATCATCTAAAACGAAGTCCATACTGATAACATATTTATTATTTCGACTGATCACTAATTCATTAACATGCTACCAATAATTTTCCAAGCCCGGGGTGCATACAACATACTAAATTTCCTTAAGTTGTTACCCTAAAAGTTTAACTGTAATTGACCTCCTGTTTTACATCGATTTATTCATATTTCTGCAAGATATCAATCTTTGACGAGGATATAAAACGAGTGTAACATTTTAATTTTTGGAACAAGAAAATAAGTCTTTTCTGGGCTCACTCGCTACGGCGAGTCATCAAGCTCGCCATGGCGAACTAGCAGGTTTTGGCCTAAACAACTCGCTAGGCGAGCAAATGCTCGCCATGGCGAAGTTCTTCAGCCCGGAACCTGGAGCTCGCCATGAAGACTCGCTTGCAACTCGCTATGGCGAGTTAAGTCAGAAAACCCCTGTTTTACGAAAATCATTAAATTTGTAATTTACACCTACAATCCTCATACCCGAATGTGCAGAAACATAAATTAAAAGACATAGAACAGAATAACATGAATTTTGGGAGTTAAATTCATGCACACAGTTAGTTCCTAAGATTCCTATGTTGACATGCATTTACATAAAGTTGGGAAATCTAGCTAACTAGCCTAAAGAACCCACCTGGATTGAAACTTTTCCTTGCTTCCTGGGCTCTCTAAATCAGCTACTGCAACCTCCTAAAGACCCACGAACTGACTGGACCAGAATTGGAACTTTGACACATATGAAACCCTCTAACTTGAACTACGAATTTGAGAAGTGTTTGATGATCAAGTGAGTTGTGAATGAGGGTATCTTTAGAGGATTTTCTGAGGTTAATAACAGAACTGCGCTTGGTCTATTTCTTGCTTGCATGTGATGCTATTGGATAGAGTTGAGGTGATGTGAAAGAGTTTGTAGTTTAGTTCATGTGATGAGTTTGGAAATATGCATTTTGTTGTTGTTGTTGTTGTTTTGTGTCGAAGAAGAGAGAAATGGGAGAGTTTTAGCTTCAGTTTGCTGAAGTATAAATGAAAGAGTTTGGCTTGAATTGCATGTAAGAGGAGTGAGCAACATTGAGTGGATTCATGACTCATTCTTTTAAGGTGAGGTGTTGGATTCATGAGAAATGAGTCATGGGTGTATGTATGTATGTGTGTCACGAGGGAGAGAAGAGAATGGGAGGGAAATTCAACTCTTGTGCTAATTAATTTCACAATTGTGAGATTAGTGTTTTAATGAGTAGTTTAGGTTTTAATTAAAATCCCTAATTTTACACATAATCCACTTGACTCACAAAACCAAATTTAATTAATCACCTCTAATTAATTCTAATTTTGATAGATTTTCTCTAATTAAAATTAATTAGGCAATTTAGAATTTGGGGATGTTACACGAACAACTTCAACAGAACGTTCATTCAAGTCATCACATCTTATCACATTTTTAACAATGATGAGAACTATTTTACCAATCATACTACTTTTCCAATCAAGGGTCAACACGAACGAATTTACCTATTGATATCATAACAGAATTAGTACTTTAAAAATCAGTTTAGACATATTGAGATTTCTGCAAATACAATAACTAAAACCAAATCATACATTGTTAACCATGGACTCAATTCCTTGAAACAAAGTATGGGTCATTGGCAAAGATGCGCAAGTTCCACTAACATCTTGTATAGCAACTTCAATGTTACAACTACACAAAATAACAAACTTTGAAACATAAAGGAAAATAATGGAAATCGAAGGGTAAGGTATGTGACGACTGAAAAAAAAATCATACATGGTTGCAGGGCAGAATGCAGTAAGCTCACAACAACTGCAATAGTAACAACCAAGCGAAAGATTGAGAAATGACCCACAATGACAGACAGGATAGAACCATTGATTAACTTGGAAGACACCAATAATTTTTCCACATAGAACAAACATTCCATCCTCCAAAATATCAATGAATTCATGTATAGTTTTGTGGGGATAAAATCCATTAAACTCCAACTCTTTACATATTTTAGAACTGGAATAATGTGTTTTCTTATTCAAATGATTTGAATGATCAACATAGCCCATGCTGAAATATCAATAACAAAAACACAATTAATTTAGATCAAAACAGAACAACCTTATAAATATTCAACAAAGATCAACATGTAACTTACTCAAATTTAAACTGATCTACTTCCACAAGTGAAGGATTCAGTCGAACTTTAGTTATATTCTCAACACTTTCAAGATATTCATGACCTAATTTCATTAAGACAAAATAAAGTAAGAAAATTTATCGTCAAATATCTCTTGAAGTATATTATCTTAACAACAACAAATAAACAAATGCAGCACACCTTGTTTACTCTTAACTTTAACATTTTCAAGAACCAAAATGGCAAAATCAGAACACAATCCCGAGAGCATCAACTTTAGTTCTTCAGCATAAATACCAAGCAGAATACACTCGCAGCGACCTCTATAAAATATGACATTAGGAAATCAAAAAATATAAACCACAGCCCAATAATGGAAATGAAAAAATCAAATAATTTTTACAGGGAAATACCTCATGTCAAGTAACTTAACCTTAACAGCTGTGAGGGACACTCCACATAACTCTTCATTTGGTAGAGAATAAACTTCACCAACACTACCAACAAAATCTAAAATAAAACGTAGAATATAACTAAAGGTAAAATAAATGCTAACTACAAATTTTAAACTACTCAACACCAAAATACAATTAACTAAAACTAAAAAATTTACATACCAACCAAGTAGTGCAATCCATTTTTATATCTCCAAATCCTTTGAGAATCGAAGAGATTCAAGTAATAGTGAGGAATAGCTAAACTCTGAGATGGAATGACCTTCGTAAGCATGCATAGAAGCAACTTAAAATCACTAAGAACAATCATGGATGAGCACACATTATGAATAACGTTGAAATTCGATATAAAATAAACACTATCTTCAAAAATAATCTGAGAGAGACGTTCAACACATTGTGAAGGAACACATGCTTGGATCTTTTTACCCTGGAGATAATATAAAACAAATTTCAACAAAAAACTAAATAAATATGAGTTTAAAGATTGTAAGCAGTCAGTGTAATGGAAGATTACACAGACAACCAATTAGATTTTGTCCCTTTGCCACATCAGATTAAAATATGTAATTAACTAAATTAATAATTAAGAACATAATATCTGCCTCACCCCACGTATTTTTCTTCAGTTCCCACTACCGCTCCACGATCCAGATTAGTTCATCACCGTCGCCTATCAAAACTCCTCGAGACTTTCGGTAAAAGCCGCAAGGTTTAATTGTAATCCTCTGTGATCTTAAATGCTATCACAATTCCTGATTTAATTTTCGTTTTCAACTTTGTGAAATCCTGTAAGTGAAACTGGCCGGTGGTTAGAAGATGTATATTCTCTTTTCTTAATTCACGAATAATTGTTCTGGAAACATGTTTCTACTCCATTTAACACCTTCAGCAACATTTAGGTCATACACAATATCTCAATATTTAGCACTAACTGTTGTTGTTATTTAGTTTTTCTAGTTTAGAATTTTTGGGTTATTTGTCAAATTTAGAGTATGGTTGAGTTTTGTTTGATTAAAATAAAGGATAACAAAAAGTTGTAGGCATAAATCCATCACAGGCACGAAACGGATACAATAAACTTATGGATGAGTTTTGTTCAAATTAAAACAGATTAATTTCTTTAGTTTGCATATTGGTATCGATTTTAACTTATGTTTTTTTTTTAAATCTCTTATTTATCTTGTTAATTTCTTATTTTCTGATATACGGGGGTCCTAGCGTGTTTGAGTGAAAGGTAATGAAATACAATAGGTAAGGAATATATTATAATATTGTTCTTATCTTTTATTTGTTTAGATTATTTTATAGACAACTGAAGTGTGTTTTTGACAATCAAATAGAATTGTGGGGAGAATGAAAGCTCTAGCATGTAAGCTTTAGAAATACAAGAACAATGCCTCATTGTTTTCTTTATACTTGTCATTGCTCAGTTTTCTTTTTTCTTTAATTATTTTCTGATTTTAGTCCAAAGAGGCGATTTTTTAATTATGTGGTAAAGTCTTAAACAATCTTGCTAGTTTTTGGCTATTGAATTGACGATAAAAACAAGTTTCTTTTCTTGTCATTGAAGTTTTTTTATTTTGTGGTTAAAAGTATAAGATGAGGTCCAAAAGGAGTGTGTTATAGCTGGGAACATATCACCAATTGATGTCATCACTCATGTTCCTATTCTATGTGAAGAAGCTGACCTTCCATATGTATTGTTCCTATTCTATCCGCAGAAGCAACAAAGAGGCCTACATGTTGTGTTTTAGTGATGACCAAGCCTTCAAAGGGTGAACTAGCTCAAGAGGTACAAGAAAAACTAGAGTCAGAGTACGATCAAGTTGCATCTGATATCACTGAGCTTACAGCGTCACTTTTTTGAAACAAACACAATGTATATGTACTGTTGTTGGCTACAATGGATTAACATATTGGCAATGTACCTTACAATCATTTTGATCTATGGATAATGTGATCTTTCTATTTCCTTAAAAAGAAAAAGAATGTGTTCCTTATGCATTGCTTGGTGGTAGTAAATGGAAGATATGTAATAGCCTAACAGGATTTTCCTAAGTAGCTCACAACGCCCAACCGTAAGATAAGATTGTCCAAACCGACAATATGTCCAAGTGTTCTTATGGTAAACATGAAGCTCAACCTATGGTCCAAAATGAAAGAATATTTCAACATTTAGTTCCTCATTCTTGTTAAAAAAAAAAAACATTTAGTTCCTCATTGATGATCAAAGTGATTTGATGTTGTTAGCTTTGTAATAGTAACAGTTGAGATTGAATGTATTTAGTTTTACCTTTTAACTTTTCATTTTCCAAGTTTCATGTACCAGTTAACTTTTTGCTTTTCATATTCCAAGTTTCATGTAATATTGATATTCTTAAGAAAAAGTACTTTTGATATTGAATGTATTTATCAATTGCAAGATTGAATTTGACCATTTTAAAGAATCATGGAGGTTGGGATGAGGTGAAGTGGCAATCAGTTTTACTGTGCCGGATATGTAACAATATTCTTGATACAACTGCACATAATAATAATAATAATATTGTGAATGATGAGGTGTAGAGACATAGTGCTTCTCAAGTCTCATATTTGTATGCATAACAGAATCCCCTCTATCATATGGAGTTCCGAAAATTTTAAAAAGGCTTCAATGTTTGTGGGGAACAATTCTCACAATTTTTTAAAGGTATAGGAGGCATCTTACTAACAGCCAAACTGTCCAATCTATTATGATTTGGAGACTGTTATTCATGCTTTGCGGGGCTGCAATGTTCCGCATCAGGTCTGGAACCACATTTTGATACACCTTGAAACAGTTTCTTTACAGATGATTTGATCACTTGGCTCAACACAAATTTAATAGGTAGCATATTGTCGCAGCAGAGAAGAATTATAACATTTGTGATTGATGATCTACGATTGCAATTGGAGACCTAGAAATAAATATATATATATATATATATATATATATATTTGAGAATTGTATTCCTAATCTTGAACCAATTTGTCAAGATATTAACTATAGAAGTCAAGAAATGTTAGAGGTTTATAACTGAAAACTTGAGTATCTATTTTCAAGCACAAGATGCATTAAATATAGGCAAAAAAAGTCAGTGTTATAATCAATACACAACCTCTGCTAGTAAGCAGAAGACAAATACAAAATGTAACCTAAAACACCAAAATAAAAATATTAATCTCCAGATATTTCAAGCTTGTACTTAATAATCTCCATATACCAAACCAATAACAAGCCTCTCCAAGAGACCATACAAAGTTACATATGACACAAGTACATGCTACATCACCAGTCAGCTTTTAACATGTACATGCTAGACCACCAAAGCTACATCACCATTTAACATGTACATACTCAATAATAAGAAACAAATCAGATGACACGAGTTTCTATATATTGAAACACAAGTCAGCTTTGCCAAGAATAAGATAAAGTATGTCTTCCATTAGGTGCATCCTGCCCTATTTTCAGGTGCCTCCCATCCCCTGAAACATGTTACATAAAGTTATAGGTTAGATTAATTATAGATGTAATAAACACTAAAAGCGAAAATAAAATATACTAGATGTGGTTATTTTTCTTCCATAATTTTGTTTAAGAAAAAGTAATTACAAATGATAAAAAACAAAATGGTAAGATTTTTACCCATTGAATACCGAACTAGAAGCTTCAATATTGGAGTTTTGGGATTCACCATTATTATCACACCTACATAGCATGGTCCTGTAAATATTTAGGTTTACATTATTAAGAGGGGAATCAATAAGTATGAATCATAAGGTATGATATAAAATTGTCATTTAGTACCTGTCCCGATTTAAAGCTCGACATGTACGCTGATTGTGACCTCTTTTATTGCAATAACCACGATTAGAAGAACCTTTACCGAGCTTTTCCAAGCTTCCTTTCATTCTCGAATTCCGTGGACGCCCTTTAGAAGCCACAAGTTGAGGATCACGTACAACTATGTCATTGTTACAAATTTTTGGAATAACTTCGGCTGTTGAATTACCATGCTCTTCCTTTGAATCTTCAAGGTCTAAAATATCAAGTTCCTCAATTATCTTTTGAAAACCTTGAATTGCAACATCATGATGTTTTGGAGATCGCGAACCTCTTTCAGATACTCCCAAAGAATGAACCATAATACTGTTAAACAAAGAAGTACTCGAACATTTGTTGCTACCTTCTTGAAATTGATCTGTTGTCAATCCTGTAACTTTCTCCTTTTTAGCATCAACAGTCCAGCGGCGAAGCATATACTTTGAAGGAAGAGAAAGAATCTTTTTTTTTAGGAGAACATTTAACACATGTCGACACAAAATGCCCAAAAATTCAAACATGTGACAACTACAATTTGCTTCATTGGAAATTATATGAAATGTCACATAGTAGTTAGGTTTCTCTTTTTAAATCTCATGAACCTTGTATTTGGAAACATCACTAGAAAATTCAACTTTCTCTGCAATAAACTTTTGAGAACCAACCAACTCCTCTTGAAAAATCCTAAATAATTTTCTTGTATAGATTTTTGAAGCTTCTTCTTCCATGGGATATAAGGATCGCAAAAAAGGTTTTGAATTGATTGACTTGAAAGTCTTCTCTCTTTCTTTGTTATAACGTGCATCAAGAGCCTTATCATATTGTGTCACAAACTTGCTTAATGGAGTACTTGAATTCACAAAATCCTTAAAGAATTTGTTCATACTTTCACTTCTTTGAGTAGTGGACATTCCAGCACAAAAATTGTTACGTACATAAGCAGGAATCCATTTTGCTCTGATAGAGTATATCTTCTGAAGCCACCGATGGTCTTGCAATCCATATTTATCTATCATTGCTTCCCAATCAGATTCAAAATCTTCGATAGTGATTGAGTGGTGAATACACTTATAAAAATGATTTTTTAAATCACTATATTCATGACAGGTATTGTTCAAGTACTCTGGAACTTTTTTTTCAATGTGCCACATGCAATAATGATGATTAACATTCGGAAATACTCTTGCAACTGCATTAGTAATAGCAGCGTCTTGGTCTGTGATAATAGTTTTAGGACATATTCCAGACATTGCTTCTAACCAAGTACTTAACAACCAAACAAAACTCTCTTCAGTTTCATCCCACAATAGAGCACAACCAAAAAGAATAGATTGTTGATGATGGTTAACTCCAGTGAATGGAACAAAAGGCATTTTGTATCTATTTGTTAAATATGTTGGATCAAAAGTTACCACATCACCAAAATACTTATAACTCATTCTGGACCTTGAATCAACCCAAAAGCAATTAGCCAATTGTCCCTCCACATCCATTTGAAAAGCATAAAAAAATCCAGGATTCTTTAATTGGCAATTCTTAAAATATGATAACATTAATTGAGCATCTCCTTTTTCTATTTGCTTTTGTCTCTTTTGGCTTAAGTAATCGATGACGTCTTGTTGACTAAATCCAATATTATCAATACAACCACTTTGAGTAGACAACACAGATGTTATTTTGCTAGGACGCAAACCCGACTCATCAAGCACATCAATAAGTTTTTTTTGCACTCTAGTTTTCTTTCTATGCACTCGAAGAAATTGTGAACTTCCTGGAGAGAAAAGGGCATGATTATGGTCTCTTATAAATCTAGAGATAATCCATCTATCTTCACTTTTCTTTACATATAGCATTGCCTTGCATCCTACCCTTGTTTCATCATGTGTTGTAGGGTTGTCTCCTTTTGCACACTTTTTAGCTCGAAACCCCTCCTTTGAACATAGGATCTCCTGACCAATTTTCAATCCATTTGTTCTTGATTTAGTAATGCGGCCCAAGCGGAAGCTAAAACCTTTCTTCTTTGCGTATCTTGTATAATAATTTTTTACATCTTCAAATGACGCAAAATCCATTCCTTCATACGGCTCAAATGGTAGTTCACCATTAGAATTATCAGCATCATGAGTGACTTCAACTGTATTATCAGACCTGATCATGGTAGAATCTACATCCATATTTGTCATCTCTACATTTGAGATAGTAACAGAAACAATTTTAAAAAAAAATTATGAGAAGAAACAATTTTAATATTTCAACGTGACTAAATCAAGCTAACAGTATATAACAAATAATAAGGCAAACAAGATTCCCTATATGCAATTGATATGCACTCACCTCACATTCACATTCACAGACTGACAGATAAGAAACAAACAAGTATAATTAAATGGAAGAACACCTAATAAATTTTTTTAAGCATAAGAACCTAATAGTTTATGAAATGCGGTGCATAATATTGAATTAGGAAAACAAAACTTTATGTCAATTAAATGTCACAAGTCTTATTAAATGAAAAAAACTCACTTCCATTTCTTTCATTATAGAGCAAAAACAGAGTATCTAAATTTCCATAAAACTAGTAACTACATAGTTTGTTAATGATGTATGTGTGTGTAGAAACAGAGAAAAACTATGTTGCAAGATAATTAAATAGATTTATATGGAAATTGACAAAATTATTACCCGAAGCCATTTCAAAAGTATATTCAAACTTGAATTAACTGTGTAGGTCCAGCCGTCCAACTTTCACAATATACTCGATGAATTTTTTCTTCCTTACACAAGTGATGGTAAGCATGTGAAGAAGCAAGCATGAGACTAGGTTCTATGAAGAGAGGAAGCAAGTAGAGACTGAAAAGTATATGGTAAAGGAAGCACACGATGAAGAAAGTGGTTACTAAGTGAACGTGTTCATTTTTTTATTTTTGGGAAATATTATTAAATTTAAAATAGTAATATGATGTGTCAAAATTGTGGGTTTTGATTGGTTGTCTGTGTAATCTTCCATTACACCGACTGCTTACAATCTTTAAACTCAATAAATATTAGAAAACACACAAAAATATATCACATATAAACATGTTAACCTCTTGATCAAGTAGAATCAGCTGAATCTCATTAATTTTTTCAGGGTCAATAGAGCTTCTTATGTTCCACATTTTTATAACCCTAACCTTAATAGTCTAGTTCATTCTTAAATTATGAAGCTTATGCAGAGGGGTAATAGGCGAAAACAAAGACATAGCTACAAAAACAGAGCTTTCTGGCTAAGCAAACAAAGGATATAAAAGGGGGTTGATACATGCAGCAACTTATAGACAGCGAAAATCAAATTTTGAGCAAACAGAGGAAATTACAGAACAACCCTGGTAAGTAATGTTAAAAATAAAAACAACAGCTTTATCACTCCTAACCATCTATCAGCAATTAATTAGCGAATGACTTGCATTAAATGGTGATATATTGGAGTGACTACTTGGGGCTTTTTTTGGCCATGATGTTGACTTATAATGATCACAAATTTCCTTGAAAACAACCCAAATATATCAAAGACAAACCGGCAAGCATGAAGAAGAAAAGGACACTTAGGTTGAAATTGAACCAAGTTACAATATATACATAGTCAGGTAATTATATAAATATTCATTTATAACTTTAAAAATAGCTATAAAAAATAAGGTAACATGATAAATAAAATACCATAATTAAATAAATAACAAAAATATCAATGTATATAAATTTAAAATATAATTAAGTTGAATTTAAAATATGTTTAAAATACCCAAAAAACAAAACAGGACAGATTTAAAAAAATAACTAAGATTAATCGATATTAAAAAAAAGTAATGTGAACAAAAAAATATAAAATCTATAGACTTATTTTCCATATTAATTTAATACTTTTATCCATTTAATGAGAGTATTCTATCAATTTGTACATATCCTACTACTATAATCAACATCATCTTCAGTTAATCGATACACTTAACAAAGCGAAATCCTATAACATACCTTTGAGTTGGGCATACCATGAGTTGAGAATGTCTCACAAACGCACCAGATTTATTCTTGGTATATCTAATAAGTAAAAAGTTTTTAATAGATACTGTCTCACATTAATGCATCATACATTTAGAGAAAAAAAACCATATGTCTATTCCCAAAACAGAAAGCTAAAGTTGGGAAAAATATTGATGATTGTATTCATTCATTTCATTCATAATATACAAACAAATACTCAATTTAGGAACAAATTTTAGTTTTAGACTAACAAACAAAAATCATGTTAAATTTTGAAGAAATATGCATTTAAGACTATGTGATAAAAGTCAAATGTTTCTTGACAAAATTTCAAAATTAGTTTGTTCGTACCCATAAAAAAGAGGGAAATAAGAATAATTTTTAATGTAAAGACTATTTGACTATGTCATAAAATTTAGGGCTAATTTTGGACAAAATGAGAATTTTAGGAGTTAATATTGGGCAAAAAAATTGATGATTTATTGCAAATTATATAATGACAACAATGCTACAATCTAAACAATGACTTATTAGATCGATAGCCGTTTATAAAGATGGCCTTGTGATTTCAACAATATATTTATTTATAAAATAACTTTCAAATAATTTTAATCAAAACTAATCTTAGCCAATAATTCAATCAAAGCAATCTAACAAATATCATCTAATTAAAATTACCTAAAAGAACTTAACACGAAAATTTACTAACACATTTACTATATAAAATGCCACAACACATCATGCAAACAAAGAAACAAATATTACATTCCATATGGTACCAAACAACATATCCATAGGCTTAAAAAGTACATCATACGACAGCAGAGAAATTCAAAGGATTCTTCAAAATAGATACTAAGATTACATTGTTCATAAACTTTGAGAATATCACATAATCAGATACCATAAGTAGAGAAGGCACCAAACAAAACAGAACATCAAACGAAATCTTAGGTACGAATTCCGCAACAGACTATCTGAACGGTGAGATTACTTGCTTCTTTCCCCAGATGGAACACCAGCTTGTCTCCAACATCAACCTTATTTTTTTTCACAAAGGCACTCCATTCTTTTGAAATATATCTTTCAACTTTGTTCCTCTTGGCCTGAATAATTTTGCAAACAGATTTCTTTCCAGTCTTAGTTCCCAACAGAATTTTCTCTTGTGTTTCCCCTAACGCAACCCTAACAACGAACCTCGGGAAATGCTAACAAAGAAAATATAGTATTAGAATCAAACTTTTTATATTTTACTAACACATATATATATATATATATATAGATATGGAAAAGCAATAAATAGAACATACCATGACTTGACCCTTTGCAGTGGAAGTATTAGATTCATTAACAATCTTCTCCCATACATACGAACCATCTGGATTTCTTCGAACAAAAATTCTGTTGGATTTAGATCTCTTTTTGGCACTCTTCCCCAACTTAACTCTGCAACCACTCAAGTTGGATTTCTTGAAAAAACCAAATTAAGACATAGAAGTCAAATTATAATAAACATTATAATATTGATTATTTCAATATATGAGAAATAATTAATTTAAATTAAATCAGCAACTTACCACAATTTTTTTCTTTCCTACTCTAGTTTTTCTCTCATTCAACTTATTCCCACAATGATAGGTAGTTCCAGAGGTAACCTTCAATGGAGGATCTTTTTTAGCCAACTTAAGTCGTTTCGAGTTTCTCAAAGGCAAATCATCATCATCATCTTCAGTAACAATTATATCGGGATAGAGATTCCTTTTCAAATTCTACAGTAGCAAACATATACATATATATAAATATATCAGCCATAGATATTATACACATAAACATTAGTTAAATTCAATATTAATTTAAAATTACCATTGTCTGTTTGTTTGATGTTTTGGTTTTCACCTGGCTCAATTTGTTCACACATGTAGAAATACCAGAAGGCAAATTAAGTGGCACATTTTTGTTTACCCTCAAAGCTCCTTTGTTGTTTTGAGAAACTGATTCATTCTGTTTGTTTGCTGTCTTGGTTTTCCTGTGCCTAAAACCATTCCCAGTTGTACCAAGTTGGGAAGGAAGCTTCAATGGCAGACTTTTGTTTGGCAGCTTAGCTACATTCTTGTTTTGTGAAATTGATTCACTTGGCTTGTTTGGTGTCTTGGTTTTTCCCTGGCTGAACCCATTCCCAAACATTACACCTTCAAAATCCAGCTTTAGTGAAGCATTATTGTTGGCCAGCTTAGCTCTTTTTTTGTTTTGAGGCAATGCTCCATCTTCATCATCATCAATTATAATTATCTCAGGTTCCAAATTCTTTTTCTCATTCTGCAATAAACAAATGATTAACTTTACGAAAAACATAGATATAGGTAGGCATTATTAAAATATAAACAAAAATAATAATTAATTGACTCACCAATGATTCTTTGGTAGGACTCCTTTGAATGGACCCAACTACATTGTTAGGAGATAGTGCAACCTCACTAACTACACAACAACCAGAAGCAACACCCCTTTCAGCTGAACCATCTATAATGTTGCCGGATGCCACATTGTCACTGACATTAAGGTTATTGGGTAACCTTCTAATCCAAAACGTATTGTCCTCAATAAGATAATGCAGAGCAACATTTATTGGTTCAACGATGCCAAATACTTTTCCAACACAGATTCCGTTGGTTAGGACCATATCAGAGTTATCCCGATGATAGATTACCATAACCTTACCCTTGTTAACAGCCCTGATCCAGCCAAACTTAAGCTGTGAAAACTCTTTCTTCCATTTTTGGTAAAATCTCTGAGGAACATCAGTTTTTGCCTAAAGTTGATGAACAAAAATTAAAATAATACTCTAAGAGATCTTTAATAATAAGTCAAAAAACATTAAATCATACCTTATGTGGATCAATAACAGTAAAAAAAAAGTTGCCCCATTTTGCTTTTTGTTCACTACTAAATCTGAAACATGCAATACAAATAGAGTAATCAACTCTGAAATTAATACTATAGAGTATAAATAGACACTCACTCTCATAATAAAAACAGAGAAATCAACTAAAAAAGCAACAATATCAAGCAACAAACTCCTAACCTAGCAACCTTAAATATTATGGTATGAAACCGTTGTTATTTAAAAGATCTACCATAACCTCATCAAATGCTACTTAATAGTTAACCTAACCTTTGAAATGAACCCAAAAACGGAAGAAAATGAAAGTTTTATACATTTAGATTAAGAATATAGCAGCAAAAGACTCACGTTTTTGACAAACCAGCAATGGACGAAGAAGATCAGTGAGAGCGAGTGCAAGTAAAAATTGGTGTAACACTGTTGGTCGGTGGAAGACAGCTGGTCAGTGTAACACTGTTGGAAGCCATCAGGAAGAAGTTTTGGAAAAAGCACAATCAAACTAAAAGTAACAACGAAGGTAAACTACAATATAAAGTACATGTGGAAGTGGAATTGTGGGAGTGGAAGTATCACTTTTAGCGTAAATGGTCCCAATATTGGGAACTTGGATTCTACAGTATAATCCATCCGATCATGATCAAATGGTTCACATTTCATTAGTGCATGCAATAAGAATTACACACAATCTAATTCCCAATATTGTCTAACCTTATTTAGATAGTACCAAATATATTTAGCAACCTACCTAAAAAGAAAAATAAAATAAAAAATTTAGTGATATATTTCACTATTTAATTTATTTTTTTAATCCAGATCTTAGGAAATTAATCTCTAGTAATCAATCAAATTAAATAACTAAATGATTTCCTTATAATTATAATAAGCTAATTACTTGATTGTGCTAAATTTTATGCAATTTTTTATAGATTAGAATTGAAAATTAAAAAATATAAGAAATTAAAAAAGGAAAAATAATAATTTTTTTGTTGTTTTGAGGAATAATTGAATGTAAGTGGGAGGTGGGTTATGAAATGAATAGTGAAAGTAAAATTGAGGTGAGTTACTTTTTTCTAAATGAATGAATAATGGTTCTAAGTGAAAATAAAAATTAATGCTAGAAAGTTTAATTAGAAAGTGAGAAGATGTAAATGAGTATTAATATAATGACTGATGATAAATATTTTAAGACGAAAAGATTAATCTGAATGTATACAAAATTGTGTAAGTGATTAGTCTGATCACATTATTATTATGAAATAAGATAATATAATTTAGAAGAAAGAAAAAATAAAAATAACTAAATGATAAATTTATAAGGAATAATTCAATCAATTTATTATTAATGAGTAATAATAATTAATTATTAAAATATATTAATCATTTTAATATGTTGAAATATATATATATATTCTTTTGGTACTGGAAAGTACAAAAGACTAAATATAGACAACCAATATCAATAAACAAAAAAATGGCCCACTTTTAGTAGTTGGTCCAAATTTAATAGGAGATACTATATTCAACACCAGAAAAAGACCAAGACCAGAAAAGGACAACACAAACTTTGCTAAATCTTGGTTCCCTTCCACACATAGCACTCTCACATTTTCTAAATCTGTCGCCTTCGCTTTATTCTCTACCACATCGATGGCCGCTTCTTCTTCCAGGTAGTCTCTTCATCAACACAATGCAATTAACTATAAGCATATTCCATCATCTTCTTTCACTCTTTAAATTTCATCAATCATGTTTTTCCCCATTTTGTTTAATCAGCCAATATATGTTTCTTTTTTACTGTTGTATACTTGAAGTTGTTTAGGATGTTACAGAAAGGGTTAGTTACTAATAGTCAAACATAATGCTTCGACATAATCCATACAGCATAGTAGAACTACTAACTTGTATCATAGAGGAAATTAAAAAGTAACATGCAAATTAGGGTGAAATCAACGAAAAATCTCAACTAACAATGACAAAGGGAGCCAATTATATGCATAAGGGTTAATTTCAACAACTTGTTTTAGATCCTTTGGGATGTTCCTCACTGGTTTTTCTGTTTTTCCATCGTGGCCTTGTAGCTTTCGCATTTAATAAGCAATGTTTTGGGATGAACTTGATTCTTTGAGTTCTTTGTGTTCTTTTAATCTAACCTGTGCTTTTTAGTTTACTTTTTTTTCCTCTGTCTGTATCCTCTGTATACAATTGATTGAATAACAACAGTGATATTTAAAAAACATCGTTAGACAATGAAATTCAAATAACCAAACACAACATGATTAACCCCAAATACCCTCCTTAGACAACCAAATTATACATCTCCCTTGAAATTACTCAAAGTTTAAATTTTGTGGTTAATATTTGTTGAGTTAGAGTTCCTATATTATTAAGCAGTGTTCTAAAGTCAAATTGCTTCTTTAGTTTCTATGTGTTGTTTTAATCTTACCTATCCTGTTTAGTATCCTTTTGTTTATAACTATATTAGATGTTTATGATTTTACAGAAACTCCATCAGCAGCACAATTGAAACAATCATTCATCCAAATAAGGTAACTTTAAGAACATAATTTTTATTTGTTTCACTACATTAATTAGTAATTACTATAAATGCACTACTAAAAAATGCTTAAAATTAGGGTCTCATCGACATACCATCGTCCTTCAATGAAGTTTGGGCCAAGGCCAGCAATAAATATAGCCAAACCAAAATTTCAATGTCTAGAAAGATATGCAACGTTGTCATAAGCATATCAGATGAAACTGTTCTATTCTATGCATATGAGGTGGCTGCTTGCTTTGGGTTTACACAACCAACCAAAGTGCTACTCAACTACATAGCTGATATCAACACTTTCTCTATGGAGGTAGTTGAAGACCCAGATACTGAACAATCAGCTGATGGACCAGAATTTACCGACATAACTTCAAGTGATGAAGAAACCGATAGCAAAGAAGTAGTAGAGGTACAGACTAATTATTATATCTCAATTATTATTATATAATAATCATACAATAATTACTATCACAATCTTGTTTTAGTCTAAAAATTGTACTTTCCATTTATTACAATTCATAGGTTATTACTTATTTTGATTGATACTTTTCATATCTTTCTATAAATAACTTGCATGATTAACTCATCACATTTCAAATGTTGTAATAAAGTATCAAGAAAAGACAACAGAACAAAATGAAGTTATAAGAATAATAACATGGTCCAAAAGAGTAACCAGCAGAATGGCAAGCGCAGGAAGCAACCAATACATGGTAAGATACCTCAATAAACCGAACAACTTTTTCATATTCTCGTTAATTTACACTTCAAATATGTACTAAAACCAATACTAAATAATCATTATCATGTCTGATCAAAATGCAGCATTTTCCTAATTTTGTTTCAATAAGATTTCTCCAACACATACACAAACTCATGCTCAAATGTCCAGAAACTGGTTATTCACAAAAATGTGAAATCCAAAGCTCAAGGGAAAGGGACAATAACGGATTCTACCTGAAGGGAATCGGTGCAGGATGGAAGGAATTCATGGATGAACACAAACCACGTCGGGGCGACATACTCATGTTTGAATTGTCTTACCATCCATATGTCCTCAAGGTCGAGATCAACCGTAAGGAAGTGAAAAATTGAATGAGAAAACAACAAAAACCATGTATGACTGGAGTAGCATTTTGGTTATAAGGACCCTTGAATTTATATTTCATGTTTAGAACTAACTACTTTGTCTGTATCCTACTTTCCTTGAATTTTATGTTTTGGTTAAGACTTGACTTTTATTGCGATTTTGAATTCCGAAGTAGTACCATTATGTATAGCAAACACCTGGATTTGATGTTTAGTATTTTAATTAAGGAACATATGCTACTTTTATTATTATACTATTTTGATGACTAAATGATAGTTAGATATTTATCATGTAAATTTCATTTTTATTGTGTGTTTCACGCCACCAAATAGCGACCAACATTTTCAGATTTAGGCCGACATAACAATTTTGTAGTTGTGGGCTTGGCAACAATATGACAACACAGGGTTAAAAGACAAAAAATTAATATTTGGAAGATTCATTGAATTGGGCAAATATTTTATAAAAATGCATAAAAATAATCCTTTGAAGTGATTTTTGGATGAAAAATGCTATTCGTAAATTACTGGACAATATTAACATCTTTAATAAACAAATTAATTATCCTTTGAGTCCAATAATTAAAACAATTCAAAATAAAATTTAAACATAGATTTTTGTCCCAAATCATGCAAATTTTATTTCTTATAAATTAGCACTCTCACAAATTAGAATGTTGAGTATAACAATAAAGATATAATCAAAGTCTAAAAGTACATGACTATAAATTTGTTAAAAATTATATTACTACGAAATTTTCAACTAAGAAAATAAAAAAATTATGTTATATTAGGAAAAAATATTTATTGGTATGGAATAAAAGGTAAAAGATTCTTATAGTGGACTAATTAGCTTTAAAATCAGCAAAAAATGCTTAACACATTAAACTTTGTTATAATTCATGGATAAAAAGTTAAATATAGATAGATACACAAGTGTCACTTGAATGACAATTAAAGCAACAAAACAAGGTGAAGAAAGAAAGGTAAACAAAAGCTGGATGAAATTTGAAAGAAACAACAACAATAGATTACTTTAAAAAAAACTATATTATCTTGGCACGTTTGGAGGAACAACCGGCTTCAATTTTGGCATCAGATTGAAGAATGTTTTCAGATTCTCTCTTCCTTTCAAAATAAGGCAAGTCTTGAGTCAAAGTTTCACACTCAGTGGATGAAGATGCATCATAAACTTGGAGTGGGGATAGTTTACCACCAACAAAGTCAAAAGCCCCATAACTTGGCATGTAAGAATGGAAGAATTCATCCAAGATGAGAGGATCTGTTAGCATATCTACTATTTCAAAAACCTTAGAATCAATACTATCATCTGATTCTTTCTTGGAAACTTTCAAAAGTACAGCATCTCCATACAAAACATGCAATTCATCTGGATACATAGAAGCACTTTCACCCTTTAAGGTCAAATTAACAATAAACATAAAAAAAAAAATAGTCAGAATCTAACCCAAAACTTTAAGAAACATGTAATAATTAACCAAACAATTAAAACAACATTTACAAACTTACAATGGAAACCAACACTCCATAAGTGTCAAAAGCAAGATTTTTGACTTGATCATCAAACAAACTAAAACCAGTCTGAGTGGTCTCATCACGAACATTAATCTTCAACCGAAACCTACATAATCATTTAGAAAGTGTAATGCATTAGATAAAAAATAAACTAATCCTACAAAGAGATTAATTGAAAGAAATACAAATATAATATCAAACAACCTAGGTTGATTAGAATAGTCATCCTCAGGATACCACATATCAATTCCTTCAAAAACAGAATCATACCACCCAATGACAATGGAATGCAAACCATCTTCCAAGAGGGACAACTCATTCAATCTTTTAACTCTAACATTCCCAATAAAAGAATCCAACAGAGGACAATTGGATTGGATAGAAGATTTAATAACTGGAACAATGACTTGTGGATTTTCAGTTTCAATTGAATCAGATGTTAATAATTTATAGGGATCACTGTCACATAAATCATCCTCATCAACAATCTCCTACAAAAGAAAACAACTAATGAAAAAATCTATACTTTAATATGGCAAAATAGTATAATGGAAAAGAAGGAAAATGAAACTATTAAATAAAGGATAAAATTACATTTTCACCAAATAGAATGTGATTAGGATTAAGATAAATTTCAATCAAATTTCTATCAATGAGGAAATCCAAAACTTCAACCGAAATAGCATTGCATGAATCACAATCAAGGTCTTTCCTAACTTTAAAAAGTATAGGATCCCCAAGAAGTTGTTCCAATTCTTTAGGATACATAGTGCAACATGAGAACTGTAAACAAATTAAAGATTGTAAAGAAACAAACAAAAACATTGACTCCTTTAAAAGACTTGAACAATCATAAAATACCCATTTTTCCAACTTAATGCATGTGGATGGAGCAATTTTCTTAACAACCTCATCAAGAAGAACAAAATCCAATTCATTTAAATCATCACCAACTTTAATATCAAGGTAAAACCTAAAAACAACACACGATAAGTTAAATATAAAAAAAAAAAAAAAAGAACCAACCAATAAATTTTAAAACAAAACCTTGGATTAATTTTGTTTTTATCTTTGATCATAAAGTCAATTCCTTGAGAAACTCCATAAAAACAACCAATAACATAAGCAATAGTTGTTTCTTTGATTGAAACAAAGTTATTCAATTTCATAATAGTTTGCCCATCAAGAAAGCATTGTGTCTCATAACTAATGGTGGACAAAGGGATGGGTTGGAAGTTAAAAACCATTTTTGAACAAAATACGAAACCCTTAATTCTTATAAGTTTTAAAAAACAACCCAACAATATTACTATATGAGTGAAGAATAATATGAGAAGAATTGACTATAAATAGGAAGAAAAAAAAAACGACAGTTGAAGAAAAGAGTAGACAATTTCAAATTTTCTTTGGAGGGAAACTGAAATGGAAATTCCAAATGAAACCCTAGAACAAAGCCAGCAATGACCGAAAATATACCTTTGGATGGTGTGGAAATAAGCTGCATATAAGTAATAGACAATGACAAAACATTTGCCAAAATGTCACAACAACAAAACAAATAGATTTCACTGGCCCACAGAAGTCATTCATAAATAGTTATAATTTAATGAAAGGCAACAAAATTGTTGGAAACAACAAAAAGAAAAAAGACAAATTAGAACATGAAAGTATAAACAATAAATGCAAGAATGACAAAATATGAGAAGCAATTGTTAACCGGATTAGTTGCAAACTAACTTGAACAGAGAAAAACAATTTGGTGTTTTAACTTAATTCATTCTCTTGACAATGAAAGGAGAGGAAGATTCCAATAATAGTGATGCACAAAATCAACCTAACATGTCAATTAAAAGTTTCAAACCATTCGTGACTTCATTAAAAATGCCACTTAATTACAAATCAAAGAAAACCAACTACATATATGAAAACAGAACGAAATTGAACAAATTCATCGAGGAATAACACTGAAGGAGGAAATTAGACAAAGAACAACACTAACTAATCTTATTCTTAATAGAAAATACATAACAAAATTATAAATTCATCATGTAGATACTCTCCAAACCATTAACAGAACAAAAAACAATAAAATCTCAGCTATTAACAATAATATGAGATTGCCATTGTTACAGAAACAAAAAATCCCAAATTTGATAAAATCCATCTAATATAACAGCAAAATAACAAATATAAGAAATCCATAAATTCTCCAACATAAATCGAAGAAATAAATACAAAAAATTAACCACTGATCCATATCATTCATAGTATAAAATCTCAGGAAACAACAACAATTACATACATTTCAAAACTAAAAATCCCAAATAATCAAATATCAACCATCCCAGAAACACAAATCGAAACCCATGAAAGAAAACTATTATAATTCTTTCATAACCTAACTTGTATCGAACAAAAGTAGAATGCTGGAACAGAATGAACAATACGGTTGAAAATTAAAACTGGTTTCAAAGGGTTCAAACAAAGATAAGTATACAAATGAGATCCATTTTTGTATTAAAAAAAAAAAAAAAGGACACCTGCCAAATAAGATTTATTTCTAAGGCCATTAAATATAATACTTTTTAAAACTAATAACAAAACAAAAAAACAACTAAATTTTAAATATAATCCTTATATCCTTATATAGTTACATATATATATCTATTCTAAAAATTAATTTGAATATATATATATAACTAATATTTAAAAAAAATTATGAATTAATTAAGAAATTAAGAAAATGGATATAAACCAAATACTTTTTTTTGTTACAATATAAACCAAATAGTTAAAAACAAAGTAATAATAAAACCTCAATAAAAAAACTTTTTACCAAAATTTAATACAAAATATTAAGGGAATAAAATTTGAAATAGCCAAGTTAATTAAATTTAATAAATTGTATTAAATTAAAAAAGCAGTAAAAAAAGTTTAGCTTATCTTCAATTGGTTTTCTCTATTCACTAAAATAAATTCTTCATCAATTAACATTAAAAAATATAAAGAAAACAATAAAAACAAACAATTAAAAATGATACATTTGTTAAGGGTCTAAACAAAAATAATTGTTATACTTTTTATGTGTTTGATATGTATAATTTAAATTATAAGACTTTAAATTTTGTGTTTGTTACTCGTGATTTCTCAGAATATTATTCCAAACAATGTATGAAGCATTTTTTTCAAAACAATTATTATACTCACAAAAATAATTATTAATACAATTATTATACTCACAAAAATAATAATTGAAATCTTGAATTTTTCAAACAATAATATCTATCAATACAAATTATGAAACAATATAAATAAATATAATGAACTAATGAAAACAGAAATTCATAATTAAAATATTCATAAGGCATGACACCAATTACATATGATTCCAATATACATAAGGACCATTTTGGGTGGTGAATTAAAACATATATGGAATACTACACCAAAGCTTCAACATTCTTACTTAGTACATAAAAGACAATTAATAAGAAAAGTCTTATACTACATAGTACAAACTTCGAAATTAACACCTAAACCCAATTATTTAAAATAGCTGGTCAATATTCACCATCCCAATCAGCACGTGGAGGAACAAAAATTTCCAAACCATTATCAGAATTATCATCCAAATTGATCACCTCAGTGGAAACCTTGACAGAAATTCAATATTTGTTATTACAATCAATAGATTAAATCCACATCAATTTAATAATAACTAAAAAATGGAAGTAGAGCAATTTAAAAAAAACCTACATCAATATCTTTTCTATCCAACACAGAAGAAGGAGAAACAATAACTTCATTAACAAAATCTTCAACAGGAGTATTCTCAACAAACTCCTCTTCCTCGCTATCCTCACTATCCTGACCGTCCTCAACATTAGTACCAGAATCTTGGAGTGTATATGCCTAAAAAACATTACAATCATTTTCTTAGATAAGCACTACATAACATATATTTTAAAATGTATAAATTTACAAAATATAAGCATAGCTCACCAAATCAAAGGCATCAATAACAGACAAATCATTGCATACTCTCTTAACCTTGAATGAACCATCAAACTGAATGGAACTAATTCGGGAGGATTTCTCAACCTTGAACAACAATCTGGTGCCTTTTAGCAACTCAAGCTCTGGAGGATAATATCCAGCATTTTGTGCCTAAACAAAAAATTAAAACAAATAATCTCAGCATTGTCACAACAACTTAAACAACAAAATACCAAAAAATTAACATCACCAAACCTTAGACAAAGCAACCAATTCATGGCAATGTTTTCCCAGCAAAGTATTCATATCTCCATCAAAAACAACAAATACAGCCTGACCATGCCCATCATCAACTGTTACCTTAACCTTAAACTTATAATATAAATCAACCACAGAATTTATATACAACAATAAATACAAACAAAAATCAAAATCTAACAATATAAGCACACAAACCTTGGAACCATTTTGAAAACATGCTTGACACATTGCTTGCAATAATAGGCACCGGAATCAGGAGTAACACTTCTATGACAACCACATGCAGCATACCACCAGTCTTCAGCATCAACCAACCCAACCACAACACCAGACACAATATATATACCATCTTCATCAGATTGAACTAAATTAGCTATCGAAGTCTTTGGGTAGTTGACCAAAAATTCATCTTCCAGAGATGGCCTGGCATGCTGTCCAATAATTGGAATTGAAGAACCAATTTCAACACCATCAACAACAAGACTGATAAACAAATTACATATCAATAAAAATTACCAAATAACAGATCACATATCAAAACAAAACACAAATCAGAGAACACACAAAAGATCACATTTCAAATGAAAGACTGATAAACACATCAAAGAACAAACAAAAGAAAAAACAATTTATTTACATACCTCTCCCTGAAAGAAACAATCTCTGGAATTAAAGGATTAACATAAATCCTAGTAGCATTCAACACATTTTGGATAGAAACATTGCCTACAAAAAAATAATTCAAGTATTAGGGTTTAAATTACAAAAAAAGGTAGTATATAAAACATATAAAGTAAAATAACTTCAAATTATAAATAGAAATACAACAACAACAACCAAATATCTAATTCAATTCAATAACCTCGAAAAATCTTAATCTTAGCAAACTGAATTACAATTACAGGCAATCCACCACCACCCCTCTTCCCGAGCAATGTTGAAAGTTCATCAACATAACTCCCAAACAATGCACACTCACACTTTCCACTGCATATTAAACAAAGAAAGCTAAATTATAACTTACAAAAAGCTAATCTATGTAAACAAAAACTTGTTAAATACCTAAAAAAATATACCTATTATCAGCAATCTCAAGAACAACCATTTTGGTAACCCTTCCATCACGAACATACTCCCTCTCAGCAGAAATGCCAGTAACCAAAGCAGCAACATCTGAAAATAATTTACATAAATGTTAACAAAGTTGACACACAGATAAAACTGAATAAAGACCACAATATATTAGGAGTGAAAACACACATATCACTTAATGAAGTCCACAATATAATAGAAAAGAGAGCAAATACTAACCAACTAAAAAATCATGATTAGGTCCATAACCACAAACATCTCCAATTGTTGTTAAAGACAATCCATACTGGTCAATTGTAGTATTCTTACAAATTTGAACTTTTGTTTTCATCTCAAAGATAAGTTTATAGGGATGTGGAGTTGTACGATACAACCCAGATTCCGGTACAACAGAAAAATGGGACATCTTATACACATTCCCTTCAGTAACTTTGGAACTGAACAAATACAATAACTGTCGACGAATGCTTGCATGAATCTTAGCACCCTGCAAAGAATTTAGACCACAAATAATGTAACATCCCCAATTTCTAATTGCCTAATTGATTTAATTCGAGATTAATTATCATGATTAAGTTAAATTAGAAGTGATTAATTAAAATTAACTCATAGGGATTTATTATTTTAGGTGTATTAATTTAGAGAGAGACCTAAGTTGTACACTTAGAATATTAATCACGAGTCTAAGTTAATTAACATCAATTAGAATTCAATTTTTCCCTCCTATGACTCACTCCCTCTTAGGCTTAACACCTCACCTCCACCAAATGACTCATGGTTCCACTACTTGGCCTTAACCACTCAAACAACATGCAAATCCCCCATTCATTCATTCATTCATTCATTATTTCAGCAAAAATCTGAAACACTCTCAACCTCTCTTTCTCTTCCCACGCCAAACAACAACACACACAAAGCTCCAAATTTCTAATCAATTCTAACATAAAAGTTTGGCTCTTATCATCACATGCACTAGCAACATTCAGAGATTCCAATCACAAGACCAAACCCAGTCCTGAATCCTGCAGAATCAATTCTATTCAAGTTCACATGAAGCTATACAACAAATACCCTTATCACACCAATTCCTTTACCAATGAGCTTGCATGCAAAACTGTGAACCTGAGCCCTTCCCTACTATTCAACCTCAGCAATCACACTATAAATACACACATAACTCAGTTGATCAATCCATCCATTCATCTTCAATTCGTAGTCAAGCTTAAGGGTGTTTTCAAGTGACAAAGTCCAATTCTGGTCCAGTCAGTTCGAGGGTCTTTAGGAGGTTGCTGTAGCTGCCTTAGTGAGCCCAGGAAGCAAGGAAAAGCTTCAATCCAGGTGGGTTCTTAGGCTAGTTTAGTTAGAATTCCCTTAAATTTATGAATTTGCATGTTAACTTAAGAAATAAGAAATTAATTGTGTGAGGAGAATTAGCTCCCAAATTCTCTTCTATTCTGTTATATATTGACTGTATTATATAACTGCACTTTCTCAGAGTTTGGTTGTAGGTGAATCTTTGGAAATATTGAATATTCGTAAAACAAGGGTCTTTCTGACTTAACTCGCCGTAGCGAGTTGCTAGCGAGCACTCATGGCGAGCTCAAGGTTCTGGGCTGAAGAACTTCGCCATGGCGAGCTCTAGCTCGCCTAGCGAGTTGTTTAGGCCAGTACCTGTAAGTTCGCCATGGCGAGCTTGCTAACTCGCCGTAGCGAGCTAGCCCAGAATTACTTCACTTTTTCAGTTTTAAAAATGATTTAATCACTCGTTTTATATCATAACCTGAGAAAGATAAATTGCAGTTGTATAATGTATTTAATATTGTACGGAAAGTCAGACACAATTCTGAGAATTAGGGATAACTTAGAATTAAGGTTGTATGATCCCCGGGTTTGGGAATTATTGGTAGCATGTTAATAATTTAGTGATCAGTCGAGTTAATAATATGATTATGTTATCAGTATGGACTTCGTTTTAGATGTTCCATTAGAAAGATTTATGTGAGCTTTATGCCGGAGCGCTTTCTGCTCGCGGATAAGGCGAACCCCTGAGACGTGCTCACCTTAGAGGGTTTGCGGTTTAAAATGAATAAGATAAACTTTGTGTTACACCTTTACATTATTGTTTATGATAATTATGCTATGAATTTAGTTTATGATATGACTGATTAGAAGCCCCGGCTTTATAGCCTAGGAGGGTAGTAGAATTCACTGGGACGAAGTGACTGTCTCACCCCACTCCCTATTTGAAACAGGAAAACAGGTTGATTAGGTAAGCCTCGGTGTTGGAGTCGCTGCTGCTGTATGGAGGATTTCATTTTAGCTTTCTTGTTTTCCTCATTATCTATTCGTGTTATGGTTATCTATGTTTCCGCTGTTATTTTTCTGAACTCTGGTTGTATTTGGCACCTGCGTGTGCAATAAACCTCTGATGTAATAATAATGAATTTCTGTACCATTTATGATATTCCATGATTATTCTAGATTTATCTATGGGGTGTTATAATTGGTATCAGAGCAGGTCGATTCAGATCTTGCGTGAGTTCATTAGTATTACTATTCCAATCCCAGTAGTTGTCTAGTTTCCCTACATACGTTCTAGATGTCATGTCACTTTAGGCCTAGCTAACTTGATTTGATATTGGCAGTTAGAGCGAAATGTCTGGAGAGAGACGAGGACCTGGAAGGCCACCAAGAAGAAGAACCGCAAGTGTTTGGAGATGCTAACGCCAACATGTGGGCAGAGATGATGCATCAGCATCAGCAGTTTCAAGCCCAACAAGCGCAACAGCATCAGGAGTTTATGGCCATGTTTCAGCAGTACATGGAAGCCAGCCATATAGAGATTAACTGGCAGAATTTCAGGCGTTTGTTCATTGGCCATTACATTCCTGAGAGTTATCAATTCCAGATGGAACGAGAGTTAACTGAGTTGAAGCAAGGTAGTCTGACGGTAGCTGAATATACCATGAAGTTCAATGAGCTGGTCCGGTATGTTGCTGATGGTGACGATGCCCCTACCGAGGCCTGGAAAATGAAGAAATACAGGATAGGGCTTCGAGCGGATATAGCTCACGACGTGGCAATGCAGCAGATCACTAGTTTTGGTGATCTAGTGCAGAAGAGCTATCACGCCGAAGCAGGTCTCAGCAACATCCACAAGGAGAAGAATGAGGTGAATCAGAAGAAGAAGGGTTTGTTTGGTAAGTTTGCCTTGAATTTGAAGTCTAAGGGTAACTCCAGCATGGGCAAGCAGAGTCACTCTCAACGCTCGCCCAAGAACTGTTCGGACTGTGGATATCCTCACAGCGGCGAATGCATGAAAGGCAAGAATATGTGCTATTACTGCAAGCAACCTGGGCACTTCAGGAATGAGTGTCCGAAGTTGAAGAAGCACGGTGAATCCAGTGGATCTGCAAAGAATAAAGGTCGGGTATATTCTTTAGACTGCAATGAAATACGATCTAATAATGCTTTAATTATGGATGTATGTTTGTTAGGACAGTCTAAGGTCTTAGTACTATTTGATTGTGGAGCCACCAACTCTTTTATAGTCGTAGACTGTGTCATGCGGTTAGGAATTCCCTCTGTACCTCTCGTACCCCCAATGTCTGTCGCTGTCGCTACTGGCGGCAGAGTCACTTCAAAGAGAGTCTGTCAAAATTGTCCCATCTTAGTCGGAAGTAAGGTCTACCACATTGATTTAATATGTCTACCTCTAAAAGACTTTGATGTCGTTCTTGGCATGGATTGGCTCTCAGCCAATACCGTGTACATTGGTTGTGCGGAAAAGAATTTGTTCATTCCTTCAGAAACTTCTGCAGAAAGTAGAGCTTTATCTGCTTTATTGCAAAACACTCACCAGATGATCCAGTATTTAGGTGCCAGCAATAAGTGTTTCAGTGTCTTGTTCACTATTGATCATGAGTCTAGTTTGAGTCCTAGCGATATCCCTATAGTTAGCGAGTATTTAGATGTTTTCCCTGATGATATCATGAGTCTCCCTCCCGAGCGTGAGATAGAGTTCTCTATAGATCTTGTTCCGGGTTCACAGCCCATCTCTGTTGCCCTTTATAGAATGTCTCCATTAGAACTTCATGAGCTTAAAACTCAACTTGAGGAACTACTCCAGAAGCATTTCATTCGTCCAAGTGTCTCCCCTTGGGGAGCACCCGTGTTACTTGTGAAAAAGAAGGACGGTACTATGCGCTTATGCATTGATTATCGCCAGCTTAACAAAGTGACAATCAAAAACAAGTATCCGCTACCCCGGATTGATGATCTCTTAGATCAACTCAGGGGTGCCACTGTCTTTTCAAAGATTGATCTTCGTTCCGGCTATCATCAAATCAGAATCAAATCCTCAGACGTGTCTAAGACGGCTTTTCGGACGCGTTATGGGCATTACGAATTCCTAGTTATGCCTTTTGGATTGACAAATGCTCCTGCTGTGTTTATGGATTACATGAACAGGATTTTCCAGCCATACCTCGACAAATTTGTTGTCATCTTCATAGATGATATCTTAATTTATTCTCGTAATCAAGAGGATCATGCTGAACATCTCAGAATTGTTTTGGAAGTTCTGAGAGAGAAGAAACTTTATGCCAAGTTCAGTAAGTGTGAATTCTGGCTCTCAGAAATTAAATTTCTGGGACATGTCATTTCCCAAGGCGGTGTATCTGTCGATCCATCCAAGGTAGAAGCAGTTCTTAACTGGGAAAGACCCAACAATGTATCAGAAGTCAGAAGTTTCTTGGGATTAGCAGGTTATTACCGGAGATTCATTCTTGGATTTTCGGAAATCGCCTTACCCTTGACCCGATTGACCAGGAAAGGTACTCCTTTTGTTTGGGATGCTGATTGTGAAGTGAGTTTCAGGACGTTGAAAGAAAAGTTAACCAGTGCTCCAGTATTGGTCATTCCTGATCCTAATCGGAAGTACGTGGTGTATTGCGATGCATCACATAAAGGTCTTGGTTGTGTTTTAATGCAAGATGGAGCTGTGGTAGCATATGCCTCGCGGCAATTGAAACCACACGAGCAAAATTATCCAACCCATGATCTTGAATTAGCAGCAATTATTTTCGCTCTAAAGATCTGGAGGCATCACTTGTATGGTGTCCAGTTTGATCTCTTCAGCGACCATAAAAGTCTGAAGTACCTGTTCGATCAGAAAGACTTGAATATGAGGCAGCGTAGATGGATGGAATATCTGAAGGATTTCGATTTTAATCTCAACTACCATCCTGGCAAAGCGAATGTTGTGGCAGACGCTTTGAGCCGGAAGGCCTTGTATGCTTCTGAACTTTTAATGCAGCAATGTGGATTATATGAGAAGTTCAGATACTTGAATCTGAATGTTGTGTACAGAAAGAGCGGCATTAGAATCAACCGTATGGAGTTGTCATGCGATCTGCGCTTGAGGGTAGTGCAGGCGCAGCAAAGTGATATGGACCTTCAAAGGAGGTTGAATAACCCAGAGTTCTCAATTGCATCGGATGGTGCTATGTTGTATGATGGGAGATTGTGTGTACCTAATGACGATGAACTAAAAAGGCTGATTCTTGACGAGGCACACAAAAGTGGATTCTCGATTCATCCAGGATCCACCAAAATGTACCACGACTTGAAGCAGAATTACTGGTGGCCGAACATGAAGGCAGAAATTGCAGATTTTGTGGCTAGATGTTTGGTTTGTCAACAAGTGAAGATTGAACACCAGAAGCCTGGAGGTCCATTGCAACCGTTAGAAATTCCAGAGTGGAAATGGGAACACATCACCATGGATTTTGTAAGTGGGTTACCCCGTAACCAGAAAGGTCAAGATTCAATTTGGGTAATTGTGGATAGATTGACCAAGTCAGCTCATTTCATTCCTGTGAAATCTACCTATAAGGCCACACAGTATGCAGCTATTTTTATAGAACATATTGTGAGATTTCATGGTGTACCCCTCAGCATCGTTTCAGATCGTGATCCAATCTTTACTTCTAGGTTTTGGAAAGCCTTCCAGCATGCGATGGGTACTCGATTGAGAATGAGTACATCGCATCATCCTCAGACAGATGGACAGTCTGAAAGAACTATTCAAACTCTTGAAGATATGCTTCGTGCATGTGTTTTGGAAGATGGCGGTAGTTGGAGCAACTACTTGCACTTGATTGAATTCTCTTATAATAACAGTTACCATTCCAGTATCGGGATGGCACCGTTTGAAGCTTTATATGGAAGAAAGTGTAGAACTCCCTTGTGTTGGACGGAAGTCGGTGATCGCGGATTGCTTGGACCAGACCTTATACAAGAGACGACTTTAAAGGTTAAGTCAATCCGTGAAAAGATGAAGGTTGCGCAGAGTCGGCAAAAGAGTTATGCCGACAGAAGAAGGAGACCGTTGGAATTTGATGAAGGAGATCATGTGTTCTTGAAGGTTACTCCGAAGTTGGGTTTACGTGGTGTGTTTAGAACCAAGAAACTCTGTCCAAGATATATTGGACCCTATCAAATCCTTCGACGCGTTGGTGCAGTAGCCTATCAGTTAGCTCTTCCACCTTCTATGTCAGGGCTACACGACGTGTTCCATGTCTCTCAGCTTCGCAAGTATATTCCAGATCCCTATCAGCCAATAGCAATTGAGCAGATTGACCTTCAGCCAGATCTAACTTATCAACCAGATCCAGTCCGAATTGTCGATCGTGATGTCAAAACTCTGCGAAACAAGAGGATTCCCGTTGTCAAAGTTGAATGGGCGCAGTCTCCGGACGGCGAATACACATGGGAGTTGGAATCAGACATGATGAACAGTTATCCTCACCTTTTCTAAGGTAAATTTCTGAATTTCGAGGACGAAATTTATTTAAGGGGGGTAGATTGTAACATCCCCAATTTCTAATTGCCTAATTGATTTAATTCGAGATTAATTATCATGATTAAGTTAAATTAGAAGTGATTAATTAAAATTAACTCATAGGGATTTATTATTTTAGGTGTATTAATTTAGAGAGAGACCTAAGTTGTACACTTAGAATATTAATCACATGAGTCTAAGTTAATTAACATCAATTAGAATTCAATTTTTCCCTCCTATGACTCACTCCCTCTTAGGCTTAACACCTCACCTCCACCAAATGACTCATGGTTCCACTACTTGGCCTTAACCACTCAAACAACATGCAAATCCCCCATTCATTCATTCATTCATTCATTATTTCAGCAAAAATCTGAAACACTCTCAACCTCTCTTTCTCTTCCCACGCCAAACAACAACACACACAAAGCTCCAAATTTCTAATCAATTCTAACATAAAAGTTTGGCTCTTATCATCACATGCACTAGCAACATTCAGAGATTCCAATCACAAGACCAAACCCAGTCCTGAATCCTGCAGAATCAATTCTATTCAAGTTCACATGAAGCTATACAACAAATACCCTTATCACACCAATTCCTTTACCAATGAGCTTGCATGCAAAACTGTGAACCTGAGCCCTTCCCTACTATTCAACCTCAGCAATCACACTATAAATACACACATAACTCAGTTGATCAATCCATCCATTCATCTTCAATTCGTAGTCAAGCTTAAGGGTGTTTTCAAGTGACAAAGTCCAATTCTGGTCCAGTCAGTTCGAGGGTCTTTAGGAGGTTGCTGTAGCTGCCTTAGTGAGCCCAGGAAGCAAGGAAAAGCTTCAATCCAGGTGGGTTCTTAGGCTAGTTTAGTTAGAATTCCCTTAAATTTATGAATTTGCATGTTAACTTAAGAAATAAGAAATTAATTGTGTGAGGAGAATTAGCTCCCAAATTCTCTTCTATTCTGGGCTGAAGAACTTCGCCATGGCGAGCTCTAGCTCGCCTAGCGAGTTGTTTAGGCCAGTACCTGTAAGTTCGCCATGGCGAGCTTGCTAACTCGCCGTAGCGAGCTAGCCCAGAATTACTTCACTTTTTCAGTTTTAAAAATGATTTAATCACTCGTTTTATATCATAACCTGAGAAAGATAAATTGCAGTTGTATAATGTATTTAATATTGTACGGAAAGTCAGACACAATTCTGAGAATTAGGGATAACTTAGAATTAAGGTTGTATGATCCCCGGGTTTGGGAATTATTGGTAGCATGTTAATAATTTAGTGATCAGTCGAGTTAATAATATGATTATGTTATCAGTATGGACTTCGTTTTAGATGTTCCATTAGAAAGATTTATGTGAGCTTTATGCCGGAGCGCTTTCTGCTCGCGGATAAGGCGAACCCCTGAGACGTGCTCACCTTAGAGGGTTTGCGGTTTAAAATGAATAAGATAAACTTTGTGTTACACCTTTACATTATTGTTTATGATAATTATGCTATGAATTTAGTTTATGATATGACTGATTAGAAGCCCCGGCTTTATAGCCTAGGAGGGTAGTAGAATTCACTGGGACGAAGTGACTGTCTCACCCCACTCCCTATTTGAAACAGGAAAACAGGTTGATTAGGTAAGCCTCGGTGTTGGAGTCGCTGCTGCTGTATGGAGGATTTCATTTTAGCTTTCTTGTTTTCCTCATTATCTATTCGTGTTATGGTTATCTATGTTTCCGCTGTTATTTTTCTGAACTCTGGTTGTATTTGGCACCTGCGTGTGCAATAAACCTCTGATGTAATAATAATGAATTTCTGTACCATTTATGATATTCCATGATTATTCTAGATTTATCTATGGGGTGTTATAAATAATATGAGTTCAAATTTACACATTACAATCGAATTATACAATCAGATTAAATAAAAAAACAGATACATTCTTATCAATTAGAACCATCTCAATAGAGTTCAACTGCTCCGGTTTCATGAAGGAGAAAACCTTCCATAAACGGAGAACACGAACCTTGAAACGCCATGACTACTTACCAGGACTAACAATACCAAGCATGTCAAATGCATTTTCCATCTCAGTAAACTAAATAATATCAGTTAACTATTTAATTGGTAATTCAAAGGAAAGGTATGAATTGTACCACAATCGGCTATCTATTTATACACAAAAAGAAGAAAGAGAGCAACACACAAAAAGTTAAAAACAATTAATGAAAATTGTTTTATTCTCATTAAAACACCATACAGTACATCCATATAAAACAACAAACATTTAACTACATCAAATAAGCAAATAAAACAAATTTTTTTAAAAGAAGAAATATCAAAACCCTAAATTTATTAACTTAATCATTCAAACACCCCAATGGATTTATCCGAAGAACACCAACAAAACAATTCAATTCAATGAAGACAACACAATGAAATTGAATCCTTATGATCTACAGTCAAGAAAATCATACCTCAAAAAAAAAAAAAAAACCCGAAAAGAAATTTTGACAAAATACCTTGGCATGGATGACAAATGAAGGCAAAAAAGGGGCAGTTGATACTTCCATACACATCGCAACAAAATACCTTGACATGGATAACCAATGATGGCAACAAAGGAGCAGCTGCTACATCCATGATCATTCTAACCTCAATCTGGGAAGAAGAAAGAGTCGTTTATCATGATCTGTGGTTTTTTCTATACTAAATTTACATTAAAGAAAACCAATATTTCATAACCGTTGGATTAATCAAACAGCTAAACTAACTACAGCACACCTGTGTACCGCCTAACAACATCACCTAAAAGGGTAGGTTTAATGTGGGACACCCCCTACTAAAAACTTTTGAAAACCAATTTTGATTCCAAGGCAAACTCAGCCCTCTCACACACCCACCAAAGACACGTGACCCCTTTGAAATGGATGAACAGTGCTGCGAAGGCCAAATTGAAATAACGCAATTCTATAAGTGTTCTGATTGTATAATTTTTTTTTATTTAACACAATATAAAAACAAAGACTATTTTACTAGGGCCTGCGTTTGAAACGACTTGTCTCGTCTGAACAGAAAGATGGCAGCCACCGCTGCAAAAGCCGCTTTCACCACCACCATCCCTTCTTCTTCACAACCATCTTCAAATCCAAACCACGTTTTCAGAACCATCCTCCCATTTTCCACACACTCAAAAACTCCCTCTAAACTCCATCACCGTTCTCTCAAAATCTCCGCTTCAATTTCCAACCCTCCCCAAAAAACCACCTCTCTCCCCTCAACCGAACATTTCATTTCCCGATTTACCCTCAACGAACCACGCAAAGGCGCCGATATCCTCGTCGAAGCTCTCGAACGTCAAGGCGTCACTGATGTCTTCGCTTACCCCGGCGGCGCTTCAATGGAAATCCACCAAGCACTCACCCGCTCAAAAACCATCCGTAACGTCCTTCCACGTCACGAACAAGGTGGAATTTTCGCCGCCGAAGGTTACGCTCGTTCCTCCGGTCTCCCTGGTGTCTGCATCGCTACTTCTGGTCCCGGTGCTACTAACCTCGTCAGTGGACTCGCTGATGCCATGCTTGACAGTGTTCCGCTTGTGGCAATTACCGGTCAAGTTCCCCGGAGAATGATCGGAACTGATGCTTTTCAAGAAACTCCGATTGTTGAGGTAACTAGATCAATCACGAAGCATAATTATCTTGTTCTTGATGTTGATGATATACCTAGGATTGTGAATGAAGCGTTTTTCTTAGCTACTTCAGGTAGGCCTGGACCTGTGTTGATTGATATACCTAAAGATATTCAGCAACAGATTTCGGTTCCGAATTGGGATCAACCTATTAAGTTAGCAGGGTATATGGCTAGGTTACCAAAAGCGCCTCAGAAGGCGCATTTAGAGCAGATTGTTAGGTTGATTATGGAATCTAAGAAACCTGTTTTGTATGCTGGTGGTGGTAGTTTGAATTCGAGCGAGGAATTGAAGCGTTTTGTTGAGTTAACCGGTGTCCCGGTTGCTAGTACTTTGATGGGTTTGGGTTCGTATCCTACTTCGGATGAGAATTCGCTGCAAATGCTTGGGATGCATGGAACTGTTTATGCTAATTATGCTGTTGATAAGAGTGATCTTTTGCTTGCTTTTGGTGTTAGGTTTGATGATCGGGTTACTGGGAAGCTTGAGGCTTTTGCTAGTCGGGCTAAGATTGTTCATATTGATATTGATTCTGCTGAGATTGGTAAGAATAAGCAGCCTCATGTTTCGGTGTGTGGGGATTTGAAGTTGGCTTTGAGGGGGATTAATCAAATTTTGGAGAGTAAAGGGATAGATAATAAGCTTGATTTTGGAGCTTGGAGAGAAGAGCTGAATGAGCAGAAACATAGGTTTCCGATGAGTTATAAGACGTTTGACGAAGCTATTCCTCCACAGTATGCTATACAGGTTCTTGATGAGCTTACCAATGGGGATGCTATTATAAGTACTGGTGTTGGACAGCACCAGATGTGGGCTGCTCAGTTTTACAGCTACAAGAGACCTAGACAGTGGTTGACTTCTGGTGGTCTTGGCGCTATGGGATTTGGGTTGCCTGCTGCGATGGGAGCTGCAGTCGCTAATCCTGACGCTATTGTGGTTGACATCGATGGTGATGGAAGTTTTATGATGAACGTTCAGGAGCTTGCCACTATAAAGGTGGAGAATCTCCCGGTTAAGATTTTGCTGCTGAACAATCAACACTTGGGTATGGTTGTTCAGTGGGAGGATCGGTTCTATAAAGCCAACAGAGCTCACACCTATTTGGGAGACCCGGCCAATGAGAAAGAAATATTCCCCAATATGTTGAAATTTGCAAATGCTTGTGGTATTCCGGCAGCTCGTGTGACAAAGAGAGCAGACCTTAGAGCAGCAATTCAAAAAATGCTGGATACCCCTGGCCCCTACCTTCTTGATGTCATTGTACCGCATCAAGAGCACGTGTTGCCAATGATTCCTGCTAATGGATCCTTCGATGATGTTATAACTGAAGGCGATGGCAGGATAAGTTACTGATTTCTCAAGTTAGGTTTATCTTGATACAGGCTTTGTATAATAGTAAGCCATAAAGTTATAATTTTTGTTTTAGCATTGGTAATAAGAGAAACTTAGTAATAAGAAAAACTTGTTTGTTTTTGTACAATTTTCATTTCCCTTATAAATATTATTCGCTGCTGCCCTTATATAAGTTATAACAGCTGTTTTAATCGATATTGCTGATAATACTTTTTGTTAATCTATTTCTCTTGGATTATTTAGTTACTGAAATCAGTTTTTTTCTGCCTCTATGATGTGGTCCTTTATGAAGTACGAGTAGCAAACCACCAAAGAGAAATACTGTAAAAAGCTGAATAGTGAAATGTCTTTCTGCCTCTATGATGTTGAATAGCAAATTACTGTATAGATCATATCCTTCCCTTGTCCCATTTTGGTACTAGAAGTTATGTTTAAATATGGGAAGGGAAACACATTGTTTCAAAAAAAAAAAAATATTGGAAACACATATGAATCAGAATTAGTATATTATCATAGTACTTGTTTCTTTCAATGGAAGATATTCTTTAGGAAAATGTTAAACAGTGTCCCCGGGGCATTGGTTAAGCATATTAAAATAGAAAGTTTACCTCGAAATGTGTGCATTTAATACCTTAAAAACATAAAAAGTTATCTTTTTAATATTAATTTTCTTTTTTATTTTCTTTCTTGACATGCTTAACAAGTGCCCCGGGCCCCCGGGCATTATTATGATTTGTCCAAGCTACTGGTTATAACCTATAGTAGGGGAAGAAGAAAAGTACTTGATCCATCATCCATGAATGGAATTGGGCCAGGAGTGATCTTAACATCTTGTTTTACAATTTTTTTTTATAATATTGTTTTACAATTTTAATGGCATTTCTTATTAGTTGTACTTCATTCTGTATTTTGGAATAATTTGTTTTCTTACAATAATAAAGTACAAACTTACACCCCCACCCACTTATCCAACTAATATTGAAATTTTTAGCCACTAAACTACATAATAAAAAAATATATAAACTAATTATTTAGATCAGAAATAAATAAAAGGAAACCCATTATTTTATTATGAAAATAAGCGTGAAATATAAGGTTACACATCATCATACTAGTGAATATTAGATGTTATGGAAACCACTCTTGCCAAAGAGTGAACAACCTCATTAGTCGATCTCCTAAAAAATTCTATCTAAATAATTGATATAAAATGTGAAAATATATCTACATTTGTCAACTAAATTTATATCTCACTATGAATAAACGCAGAATATAATGAAGAATGCAATCATAATAATGAGAGATTAAACATCAATGAAACAATGTTAGCCAAAGGGTCTATTTGGCAATACAAATAAATTAGCTTATAGCTTATGTCTTATAGCTTATAAGTTAAAAGACATGTTTGGTAACTGCTATAATATCATAAGCTTATAGCTTATTTTACTAGCTTATAGCTTATTTTTCATAAGTTAATTCAAGTAGCTTATGAGCTTATAGCTTATCATTTTTTATTCCAATTTTACCCTTATATACTTTTATCTTAAATTCATTTTTATCATTAAAAATATATTATTACAATTTAAAATAAAATAGGTATATTTCGTACATTTTTTTACGCTATCCTATCCATTATTATTTTTATTATATTGTACATATTTTTTTTGTTGTTGTTATATCTCCTTTTAAAATGTTATTGTACATAAATATATATAAAAAAAAGTTAATTTTTGCAACAATATTTTATGACGCGTTGTACATAACTATATTATCATTCACCCCTTCATTTTAGTACTTTTGATTTACTTGTCATGTATTTATTAAATTATCACTATAAAAGATGCATGTATCTATATTGTCACAGTTTTTTTAGTACATTTGATTTATCTTTTATGTATTTGTTATAAAAACCTAAAAAATATAATGTTTAATCTTTTATATAAAGTATAATAATTGAAATGAAAATATATTTAAATAAAATTTCAAAGAATAAAATTTAATTCTATATAAAAAAACTAATAATATATAAAAGATATATTAAATTAATAAATTTGAATAACTAAATTTTAAGTGTCTTAAATATTAATTAGATATAAATTTAATAATGATTTTTCAAAAGAGATTTTATATGTTTTTTTTTATCATTTTACATTTACCAGTCAGTTGAACCGCTAATTTTACCACACACTTCAATCAGCTTATCAGCCATAAGTCCTCGGCCATCAGCTATAAGCTATAAGGAATCAACCATTAGCCATCGACTAGCTTATCAGTCATCCGCTATTTTTTCCAAACCAATAAGTGAATGATTCGATCACATTAGTTGATTTTTAGACAAATTCTATCGAAAAAAGCTAAAACACATCGGCACTTACAAATTAAATAATCAAAATTAAAAAAACTTCAACTATAAAGAATGCAAACGAGTAATGACTATTTTTTTGCAATAAGTCTTTTTGTTTTGATAATAAACCTTATATCTTATTAAAACAATTTCCAATTTCTCACTTTAGCCCATGACTAAGTCTTTTTATTGAGCTTGCAAAGAACTACTAATCATGTTCATTAGAAGCTCTGAAAGGAAAAGAATCAAGATCAGCTCCAAGATTCTTCTCCTGGTATCTTGATTCAACGTTTTTTGTAGTTCCTGCTCAGTTGTTATCTCCCTTGTGGATGTTATTTTTGTTCTTTAGTGATTCACTATCTGCAGAGAACTCTTTGAATCCAGGTTTTTCTTTTCAATTCTCTCCTCCATCATCCTTGTATCTCCTGCGTTTGGCAGAGTTCTCTCTGGTGTGATCTGCGCTACAGAAGTTTCTCTGGTGTGGTTATCTTCTCTTGATAACCTTGGCCCTTCTTGCTAGTTCTCCTCCCAACCTCACCTGCAACCATGAATAAACAAATCTCTAGCGTTATTACCCCTTCCACAAATATCCCTCAAACTCTCATCATCAACCCTCACCCTACACAAGAAACCAGAAAAAACAACAACATCATTATCTATACCAACCAATCTTATGAACAAAACTACACTACTCCTAATCAAAACCAAAGCCCTAACAGCAGTACCCCACCTTACTCCCCTACAGATGACATACCAGAATCTTCAAATGCTAGAAATCAATCACCCCATACCCCAAATATCCCCAGATCTTTCTTATACACTGACACATAAATTAATGAGGGTCTCTCTGCCTGTAACCAAAGCATCATTGGCAAGATTCTAACAGATAAATCCATTCATGTCAGCTCCATTCAGAACGGTCTTGAAAACATCTGGAGAGCACCAGAAGGTTTAAAGATTCAAGAAATTGGGGGCAATATTCTGCAATTTTTCATGGTAAGGGAAGCTGATCAAGAGAGGATTCTCTCAGGCAACCCCTGGATATTCAGAAACTCCTGGCTGGTGGTGAAACCATGGGAAAGGGGTACTTATCCTCACACCCTAGACTTTGACCATGTCCCCATATGGATTCAGCTTTGGGGTCTGCCAACCCACTGCAAAACAAAACAGATGGGCAAGAACATTGGAGCCCTACTGGGAAACGTGGAAGCTGCTGAATTCTATGAATACCCTGGGAAGAAAGTCATCATCAAAATCAAAGTTGCACTCAGTATCCACAACCCTATCACTTCTGGAATACATGTAAGGAACCCTATAGATGGCACAAATTGGATAGATTTTAGGTATGAAAAACTACCACAAGTTTGCTTCAGGTGTGGGATGCCAGGACACACTGACAAATTATGCAAAAATATGCCCCTCAATCTGGAGACTTTAGCTCCTCTAGGGCCATGTATTCGATCCACTCAGTATGGGAAAAGAAAAAGGGAAGCAAAAGACAAGAAGTTTTACAGCAACCTATCCCAATCTAAGGATTTTGGCCATTATAGCCCTCATATTCCCACTTATCTATTGGAGAAACTTGCAGCCATGAAGGTCAGCACTAGCCCTCCCAATGGTGGCAACCAGCAACACTACACTTATAACCCCAATAACCCACACATGCAAAGCTCACCCACTACACCAAATGACAGGGCCAAAAAACCTCACAGAATTACTAGCAACACTGAAGTTATCAACATGGATATGGAACCAATACAAACTCCTCAGGGATAAATCAATCTGCCAAAGAGGCAAAAGCTATCTGAAATACTAGGGGCAGGCACTGCTAGGCAGGCCAGCCCACAACCATGAAGATCCTATCTTGGAACTGTCAAGGGCTTGGCAACCCTAAGACAGTGAGAGCTCTCAAGAAGCTCCTCAATGACCACCAGCCTAACATGATTTTTCTTATGGAAACCAAGCTCCTAGAGAATCAGTACCAGTTTCTCAACAACTACAAGGATTCCTATTGCTCTCACATAGTTAATTGCTCATTAACTGGTTGGGGTAGGGCAGGGGGTCTTGCCTTAATCTGGAAGCATTGTAATCTCTCTTTGGAAATAAAACACTATGATTTACATTACATTGATGTTTTACTCAGTTCACAGCATGATAACAATAAGTGGAGAGCTACAGGAATCTATGGCTACCCTCAGGCCCACAATAAGTACCTTACTTGCAAATTAATTGATGATTTATTTGCTCTTAACATTTGCTCTAATGCTAGTTGGCTTGTGTTTGGAGATTTCAACCTTGGTTTAACTAATGAGGAGAAAGTGGGGGACAACCCCCTTGAACCTAACACAACAACTAGCTTTAGAAATATTCTTTACCACTGTGATTTGCAAGATCTAGGTTACAAGGGCAACAAATACACCTGGACAAATAGGCAACAAGGAGATTCCCTCATCCAATCCAGACTTGACAGATTTCTAGCCTCCTCTAAGTGGATATCAACTTTCCCTCAGTACTGTAATACTCACCTTGTCAGATTCAAATATGATCACTGTCCTATACTGCTTCAGTTCTCTAACTCCATACTTAATAGTGACAATACTAAGCAGGTTTATACTAAAAGATTTGAGCAACTCTGGACAATTGAGGACCAACACAGAGAAATTGTCTTGGATGCTTGGCATCACCATCAGGGAAGTGTAGAGGATCGCCTCACCCACACTCTCACTGCCCTACACAACTGGGGTAGGAAGACTTTTGGTGTTATCCCCAAAAGAGTTAAGGAAGTTCAACAGGACCTTCAGAATCTCCAACATAACCTGACTAATACTACTAACAGTAATGATGATACCAGTACTACAACCCTGCAGATATCACAGAAAGAAAAGGAACTTGATGACCTACTTGACAAGGAAGAGATGTGATGGAGCCAAAGGTCTAGGGCTCTCTGGCTCACACATGGGGACAGAAATGTTAATGTTTGTTGATTGGCTCATTTTTGTTTGAACAATGTTGGATGCAATGTTTCAACATCCAGATACCTTTCCAGGTTGAGTGAAACGCGCGCCCATTTAATGCGACATCTTTCTATATATGGAAAACGCGCTTTCTCGTTTATGTCTCATTTATTAGAAGATCTTTACGTGATTCTTTCCAGAAGAGTTCTCCTTTGCTTATGGAAACTATTGACCAAGCTTTGAAATCACGTGTGGAATTATGAAGCCCAAGTTTCAAAGAAGCCCATGAAGACTCTTAGTATAAGCTTCTTTGTAACCCTAATTTATAGGTATGTGTGTTGTATTCTGAAAAAAGAAAATAACATTGTGTTAGGGTTTGTGCTAGATAACTTGTGAGCCTACCTTGCATTTCCTTTATGCAAGTCTAGGACATAGGGTATTGTATTTGTGTAAGACCACTCCAAACCTTTGAAGTACGGAGTTGTCTTTGTTTTTCAGAGTGTGTACTCAAACTACTGCATCTTTGTCTAGTATCACAAGGTTTGTGATTGATTAGGAGGTGAGATGGGATCTCAGACTTAGGAGTTCCTAGGTCGTAGTTGCACAAGATAGTGTCTAAGTCTTAAGGTGTAAACGGGTGTGTTTAGCTTAGGATTAGAACTATCATAGTGGACTTCTCTCCTGGATTGGTATCCCCCAGACTAAGGCTTGTTTAAGCGCTGAACTGGGTTAACAAACAAACCGTGTCATTTACTTTCTGTTAAGTTTAATCTCTTTATTGATTGTACCGCTCAGTGAATGTTCCAACATCGTATGCAACATCCCAAGTGTTGGAACATTACATAGCACATCCTTTACCTACGTGCCGGAATTTCAATTGGCATCAGAGCAGGCACCCTGCCTGTACCTGGGTGAGATCTAGGGAAGATACTTTCTGGCGCTATGGAAAAAGAAGGAGGTTTTGTCAACAGACCACCTTTGTTGGATGGAACGAATTATGACTACTGGAAGTCTCGTATGGCTGCCTTTCTCAAGTCTATCGACTCTCAAGTCTGGAGGGCTATTCTCTCAGGTTGGGAAGCTCCTGTTGTTACTGATAAAGATGGGAACAAAACAAGTGTTCTAAAGGCAGAGCTTGAGTGGACTAAGGAAGAACAAGATCTGTCTACCTACAACTCCAAAGCCATCAATGCCTTGTTCAATGGGGTTGATAGAAGCATGTTCAGGTTGATCAAGAAATGTGTAGTTGCTAAAGAAGCCTGGGACATCTTGGAAACAGTTCATGAAGGCACATCTAAGGTAAAAATGTCTAGACTTCAACTCCTTACTACAAAATTTGAAAGCTTGAAGATGAAAGAGGATGAAAGTGTTCATGAATTCTACATGAACATTCTAGATATAGCCAACTCGTTTGATGTTCTTGGTGAGAAGATGAGTGATGCTAAGTTGGTCAGGAAAATCCTTAGGTCGCTTCCTAAGAGGTTTGATATGAAGGTCACAGCTATAGAAGAGGCACAAGACATCACCACCATGAAGGTTGATGAACTAATTGGCTCTCTGGAAACATTTGAATTGGCTATAAATGAAAGAGGTGATAAAAAGAGCAAGAGTATAGCTTTTGCCTCCAACACTGATGATTGTGAGTCTACAGATGGGTTTGATGAAGATGATGGTTTTGCTGAAGCCTTGGCCATGGTTGGCAGGAAACTCAGACAAGCTTGGAAACCAAAACCAAATGGGCAGAACATCCGATTCAACATCAACACTCAGCCTGACAAGTTCAAAAAGGGCAAAAGTGATGAAAAGCAGGTTCCTCCAAAAGGTGTACAATGTCATGAATGTGAAGGGTATGGCCACATAAGGACTGAGTGTGCTACGTTCCTCAAGAAACAGAAAAGGAGTATGACTGTCACTTGGTCTGATGAAGATGATTCTGAGGAAGAAAGTGAATCAGCAAAGTGTGTGACTGCTCTTGCTGGAGTATGTGCATCAGATGTGGAGTCTGTTGATGAAGGACTCACATATGATGATCTTCTTGTATCCTATAGAGACCTATATGAGAAGGACTTGGAGATCAACAAAGTGCTGAATAGACAAAAGAAGACCATTGCTCAACTGACTATTGAAAGAGATGAGGGATTGACAAAGATAGCTGGACTGACTGATGAAGTTAATCAACTTAATTCTCAGCTGGAGAATACCTTGAAGCAAATCAGGATGCTGAATACTGGAACAGCAGTCTTGGATGAGATTCTTAACAGTCAGGAGAAGAACAAGGGTGTTGGAATTGGTTTTAACTACGAGAAGATGAAACATCACAAGAATACAGAGAAGTTCATTCCTGCAGAAAATGTCTATGACCCTATGTCAGGAAAGCAGATGTTGAAACGTCCTGCTCAACATCATGGGTCAAGCTCTAACAGAAGACCTAGGAGATGGGTCTGTCATCATTGTGGCAAGAGAGGACACATAAGACCTTACTGTTTCAAACTATATGGATATCCTCAGTGGTACTATCACAATGGATCTGAACAAGCCAACACTCCCACACACCATCCTGAGAAGGAGTGGAAGCCCAAAACTGTGAATGAGGAAACAGCTCAGATTGCTCACATTGCTCTCAAAGCCACTTCTAGAAACTGTTGGTACTTTGACAGTGGGTGCTCAAGACACATGACTGGGGAAGATGACTACCTAGATGAGCTTGAACCATATGCTACTAGCTATGTGACTTTTGGAGGTGGAGCCAAGGGTGAGATTGTTGGAATTGGAAAAACAGCCAAAAGAGGACTACCTAAGCTAGAGAAGGTGCTGCTTGTGAAAGGTCTAACTGCAAACTTGATCAGTATCAGCCAGCTATGTGATCAAGGTATGAAAGTAGACTTCACTGATTCTAGATGTGAAGTTAGAAATGCACAGGGAAAGGTAGTAATGACAGGGATGAGATCAAAAGACAACTGCTACCACTGGGTTGATGCTGAAGATGCAAACATCTCTACATGTCTGGTTAGTAAGGCTGAGGAAGTTTGGCTATGGCACCAGAAATTAGGTCATCTACATCTGAGAGGGATGAAGAAAGCTATTTCAACTGGAGCAATAAGAGACCTGCCTAAGCTCAACATTGAAGAGGGCAGAATATGTGGTGAATGTCAGATTGGTAAGCAAACTAGAATGTCTCATCAGAAGTTGGAACATCAGGTAACCACAAGGCCTCTTGAACTACTGCACATAGACCTTATGGGACCAATGCAAGTGGAAAGCATAGGGGGAAGAAGGTATGCTCTAGTAGTAGTTGATGACTACTCAAGATTCACATGGATTGACTTCATCAGAGAAAAATCAGATAGCTTTGATGCTCTCAAGCTTCTCTGCTTACAACTTCAAAGAGAGAAGGACCTATCTATTGTAAGAATCAGAAGTGACCATGGGAGAGAATTTGAAAATGCCAAGCTCTCTGAATTCTGTGAGTCTGAAGGTATAAAGCAAGAGTTTTCCTCACCAATTACCCCACAACAAAATGGAGTAGTGGAAAGGAAAAACAGGACCATTCAAGAATCTGCTAGAGCCATGCTTCATGCAAAGAAGCTTCCATATCACTTTTGGGCTGAAGCTATGAACACAGCCTGCTATGTCCACAACAAAGTGACCATGAGAAAAGGTACAAACTGCACTATCTATGAGCTATGGAAGGATAGGAAACCTACTGTAAAGTATTTCCATGTCTTTGGAAGTAAATGTTATATCCTTGCTGACAGAGAACAAAGAAGAAAAATGGACCCAAAAAGTGATGAAGGGATTTTCTTGGGATACTCAACGAATAGTAGAGCCTACAGGGTGTATAATTCCAGAAGCATGACCATGATGGAATCAATAAATGTGGTAATTGATGATCTTGATACTAATACTGAGGAAGATGTTGAAGAAGATGTTGAAGCATTCCCTCCTACAGGAACATCTGCTGATGTCAGGACAAATGCTCAATTGGATGAGGAAATAAGGGCAACTCACACTGTCAACAAAGGTCCCTCAGTCAGGGTTCAGAAGAATCATCCTCAAGAACTTATCATTGGTGATCCTCAGCAAGGAATCACTACCAGAAGAACAAATGAGGTAATTAGTAATTCATGCTTTGTGTCTCTGATGGAACCAAAGAATGTCAAGGAAGCTCTTAGAGATGAATACTGGATTGAGGCAATGCAAGAAGAACTCAATCAGTTTAAAAGGAGTGAAGTTTGGGACCTAGTACCTAGACCAAATGGAGTAAATGTCATTGGCACCAAGTGGGTCTATAAGAACAAATCTGATGAGAAAGGAGTAATCACTAGAAACAAGGCACGGTTAGTTGCTCAAGGGTACACTCAGGTGGAAGGGCTTGATTTTGATGAAACCTTTGCACCAGTAGCAAGGTTGGAGGCTGTCAGATTACTACTAGGAGTTGCATGCATTTTGAAGTTCAAACTGTATCAAATGGATGTCAAAAGTGCCTTCTTAAATGGGTACTTACAAGAAGAAGTTTATGTTGAGCAACCTAAAGGATTTGTGGACACCAAGTATCCTGACTATGTGTACAAACTGAAAAAGGCTCTGTATGGTCTAAAGCAAGCTCCTAGGGCTTGGTATGAAAGGCTCACTCAGTTTCTGGTAAATCATGGCTACAGGAAGGGAGGATCAGACAAAACTCTATTTGTTAAAGAAAGTGAAGGAAATGTGATGATAGCTCAGATATATGTTGATGATATAGTTTTTGGAGGGATGTCGAATCAGATGGTTCAACATTTCATCTCCCAGATGCAATCAGAATTTGAAATGAGTTTGGTAGGAGAACTAACTTACTTTCTAGGACTACAGGTCAAGCAAATGGAAGACACAATATTCATTTCTCAAAGCAAGTATGCTAAGAATGTTGTGAAAAAATTTGGTCTAGATTCTGCTAGTCACAAGAAGACTCCAGCACCCACGCATTTGAAGTTGACCAAGGATGAGAGTGGCATGTCTGTTGATCAAAGTCAGTATAGAAGTATGATAGGGAGCTTGCTCTATCTCACTGCAAGCAGGCCAGATATTGCTTTTGCTGTTGGTGTGTGTGCCAGATATCAAGCAGACCCCAAAGTCAGTCATCTAGCTCAAGTGAAGAGAATTCTAAAATACATCAATGGAACCTGTGACTATGGAATTCTATATTCTCACAGTGATTGCTGTAAGCTCATTGGCTATTGTGATGCAGATTGGGCAGGGAGTGCAGATGATAGAAAAAGTACCTCAGGTGGCTGCTTCTTCCTAGGTAACAATCTTATTTCCTGGTTTAGTAAGAAACAAAATAGTGTAGCTCTATCTACTGCAGAGGCAGAGTATATTGCAGCTGGTAGTTCATGCTCTCAAATGATGTGGATGAAACAAATGCTTCAGGAATACAATGTTAAACAGGATGTTCTAACATTGTACTGTGATAATTTGAGTGCCATTAATATCTCCAAGAACCCTATTCAGCATAGTAGAACCAAGCATATTGACATTCGTCATCATTTTATAAGGGATCTTGTTGAAGAAAATGTTATTACATTGGAACATGTGAATACAGAAGAACAGATTGCAGATATATTCACAAAGGCGTTAGATTTGAAGCAATTTGAGAAACTCAGGGGTATGTTGGGTATTTGCTTGCATGAGGAATTATAGCAGTTAATGGGCTTTAGGCGTGCAACTGTCACTTTTCCCTCTCTCTTATATTTTTGCACGCAATCCAAGGAAAAGCAAAATCAAATCATTACTTTCCTTTTTCAACTGCTCCTCACACGTTATATAACTCTCCTCTCAACTTCCAAAGTTTCTAATCCTAGTTTCACTGGTGCCGTCATAAAACCCTCAACTCTCCACTACCCTCTGCAACAATCATCTCCAACCGCTCAAATCATGTCTTCATCCACCAAAACTCCCACAAAATCACGATCCACATCCTCTGTTCCTCAACCTGCTGCAAATGAGGTTCCCTTGAATGCTGATCCTATCTCCACCATTCTTCCTGATGAAATCGTCGCTATCACTCCTCCCAAGACGAAATCAAAGAAGAAGAAGTCGAAGAAAAGTAGCAAATCCATCCCAGGAACAGAAACGACTACTGAATCTAAAAAGAAGGAACGAAAGCTGAAAAGGGGTGAGTGTCGTGTTCCCTTGAACATGCATGACCTTATGACAAAGGATGATCCCTTCAATCTTGAAAAGAAGGGTGATGTTGAATCATCTAAGCACCCAGTCAAAGATGCCGATGTTGGAGCGTCTTCCAAAGCTACTGATGCTGTTTCTATCAAATCCAATAGAGGTAATGTCTCTGAAACCCTAGGATCTGCTGAAAACCTAGGTCTAGATGCCTTAAATGAAGCGATTGATAATATGGATGTTGATAAGCATGCTGCTGCTGTTGAAAAGAAAGGGGATGATACTGTTCATCAAAACCCTAAGATTTCTGAGATTCCTGAGAAAACTCATGATGTTGGACCGGATGTTGAAACATCCTTGGGCCAACAAGCAAACATCTCTGAAGGTAATACAGAGGTAGATGCTGAGAAGGAAGTTAGTAAGCCCTCTAGTGATCCTGGTGTAGATAAAGACACTCAGGGTATGCCTGAAACTACTGTTGAGATTCAATCTGAGGATGAGGAAACCTCTGTTCATCAGGAACATGAGGTCATTGATGTAGGTGATAATGCTGAGGATGCTGTTGATGAGGTCCCTATCTCTCAAGCCTTTGGGATTTCCAAGCGTTTGAGGAGTAGTAAGGGTAAATGTGTTGCTGGGCTGCAAGAAACACCTCAACCTGTGAAGAAAACTGCAGGTAAAAGTGTTGGTGTAGGCCCAAAGAAGGGTTGGAGCAAGGTAACTCCACAAGTCTCTGGTGTTAAGACAAGAAAAAGGAAGGCTGCTGCCTCAAGTGACACTGAATACAATGTTGAAGAGGATGTGCCAAACATCCCTGTTACTGAGCCCAGTGTGAAAAAATCTACTGTCAAATCCACTGTGAAGAGAGCTCTTCCAACTGTCAAACCTGTACCAACTGACAAGATTTCTTTTCACTATCCTGAATACTCTTATAGGTGGCAGTATGTTTATCACAGAAGACTGGCCTTGGAAAGAGAACTGGGTGAGGAAGCTATGAAGGTAGAAGAGGTTGTGGATTTAATTAGAGAAGTTGGTCTCATGAAAACTGTCTCTAAGTTGGGTTCCTGTTATGAACAACTTGTCAAGGAATTTTTAGTCAATATTCCTGAAGACTGTGCTGATCCTATCTCTGATGACTTTCAGACTGTGTTTGTTAGAGGTGAGCCTATTAAGTTTTCTCCTCAGATTATCAACAATTATTTGGGTGTTGTGGAAGAAGAGTGTGAACCATTGAAGGTCTCTGATTCTCAGGTTTGCAAAGTAATTACTGCAAACCAAATCAAGGTGTGGCCTAAGAAAGGTAAGATCCCATCTGTCAAGCTGTCTGTGAAGTATGCTATGTTGAATAGAATAGCTGCAACCAACTGGGTCCCTACTACCCACTCTTCTGATGTAGCTACTGAGTTAGGGAGATTGATCTTTGCTATTGGTACTCACAAAAGGATAAATCTGGGTCAATTTATATTTGATCAAACTATGAAACATGCCAAGTCAACAGCTGTCAAGCTTCCAATTGCTTTTCCCACTCTGTTATGTGATCTGATACTTGCACAACAGCCTGCTATCAAAACCATTGCTGATGTGCCTAAGCCTAGAGAGGCCCCTTTGTCCTTCCACTTCAAACTGTTTGCCAAACATCATGCTCCAGACATTGTTGGAACTTCTGATACTAAAGCCCCAGAAGTTACTATGTCAAGGAAAGAGATTGTTGCTGCTCTGAAAGACACCTGTGCCATGCTGGATGGGAAGAAGAATTTGTTTGAAAAGATGATAGTTGCACTTGAAAAGGAAGAAGAGGTTGCTGAAGCTATAAGTAGCCAGAATGAAGAAGAGCATGCTGAAGACAACACTGAGTCTGAGGGTGCTAATTCTGGAGATGAGGAAGAGACTGACAGCAGTTCTGAGGATTGATCATCTTCTTATTTGTTTTTCTTACTTTTGATGCTTTTTGTTCTTTGCTTCTAAGTACTATGTGTGGACAACCCTATTTTGCTTCTGCTGGTCTGTAATATTGGGCTAGGCCCTGACTACTTTATTTCCTATTTATGGTATGCCTTTACTTGGCAAATTTTGTGACTAAAAGGGGGAGTAAATGTGCTTGTGTGTTTTATTATCTGTGATCTGCTATGTGTTCCATGGATGTGCCAGGTGATGTTGAAACATCCTCCCATAATGGATTGAGGGGGAGTGATGTTCTTGCAGGTGATCTTTGATTGAGGGGGGGTGTGACTAAGTTTTATCCCTCAATGCGTTATATGATGTTGAAACTTCCTGCATGTGATATAGAATCCTAGGGCAAATTTTGTGTGCTTCTGCTGTGTGTTTTGCCTCTGATGTTCATCTTAAGTAATAAGTGTAGTGTATGAATGGCTTCTTGATTTGTGTGTTTGTGTTGATCAGAAGATTCATGCCATCTGTGCTATAGATGATTGTCTACCGGGTTCTAGATTGTTTTAGCCAAAAATTTCGCCAAAGGGGGAGATTGTTAATGTTTGTTGATTGGCTCATTTTTGTTTGAACAATGTTGGATGCAATGTTTCAACATCCGGATACCTTTCCAGGTTGAGTGAAACGCGCGCCCATTTAATGCGACATCTTTCTATATATGGAAAACGCGCTTTCTCGTTTATGTCTCATTTATTAGAAGATCTTTACGTGATTCTTTCCAGAAGAGTTCTCCTTTGCTTATGGAAACTATTGACCAAGCTTTGAAATCACGTGTGGAATTATGAAGCCCAAGTTTCAAAGAAGCCCATGAAGACTCTTAGTATAAGCTTCTTTGTAACCCTAATTTATAGGTATGTGTGTTGTATTCTGAAAAAAGAAAATAACATTGTGTTAGGGTTTGTGCTAGATAACTTGTGAGCCTACCTTGCATTTCCTTTATGCAAGTCTAGGACATAGGGTATTGTATTTGTGTAAGACCACTCCAAACCTTTGAAGTACGGAGTTGTCTTTGTTTTTCAGAGTGTGTACTCAAACTACTGCATCTTTGTCTAGTATCACAAGGTTTGTGATTGATTAGGAGGTGAGATGGGATCTCAGACTTAGGAGTTCCTAGGTCGTAGTTGCACAAGATAGTGTCTAAGTCTTAAGGTGTAAACGGGTGTGTTTAGCTTAGGATTAGAACTATCATAGTGGACTTCTCTCCTGGATTGGTATCCCCCAGACTAAGGCTTGTTTAAGCGCTGAACTGGGTTAACAAACAAACCGTGTCATTTACTTTCTGTTAAGTTTAATCTCTTTATTGATTGTACCGCTCAGTGAATGTTCCAACATCGTATGCAACATCCCAAGTGTTGGAACATTACATAGCACATCCTTTACCTACGTGCCGGAATTTCAAGAAACACTAAGTATTTCCACCAGAAAGCTAGCCACAAAAAGAAGAGAAACATAATTGATAGCATTATGAATACCAGGAACCAAACTCTTACCGATCAGGAGGAGATTGGGAGCACTTTTATCAACCACTTTCAGCTCCTTTTCTCTGCCCAAACTACCTATGATGTTGACAATACTGTCCAGGTGATCAAAAATAGGATTGATCAAGATATGCATGACTATCTTAAGAGGGATTTCACTGCTGAAGAGGTTACTACAACTATCAAAGATATGAGGAGCCTGGCTGCCCCTGGGCCTGATGGCCTGCCAGCCCTATTCTATCACACTTATTGGGACATTATTGGATAGGATATCATAAAGGAAGTTCTTAAAGTTCTTACTCATGGTGGTAACCCCAAACCTTTTAATGACACTCACATTTGCCTCATCCCTAAAACCAACAATCCCTCTTATCCTAGTGATTTCAGACCTATTCCCGTATGCAATGTCACCCTCAAAATCATCACCAAAACCATAGCTAACAGATTGAAAAGGATCCTTCCTAACATCATTAGCCAGAACCAAAGTGCCTTTATTACAGGGAGACTCATCAGTGACAACACTATCATTGCAAACGAAATCTTCCACTACCTTAATCAGACTACTAGGAAAACTGGCTTTGTTGGTATAAAAACAGATATGGCAAAGGCTTATGATAGGCTTGAGTGGAACTTCCTGCAATCTACCCTAACTTCTATGAACTTCCCCCATAACCTTATCAAGACTATTATGAATTGTGTTACCACTGTCTCTTTTGCTATCCTGATCAATGGCAAACCCACCAAGGCCTTTTTTCCTGAGAGGGGCCTCAGACAGGGAGACCCCCTATCCCCCTACCTCTTTATTTTATGTGCTGATGTTCTTTCAGCTCTTATCTCTCAGGCCCAACATAATAAGCTCATCCATGGGGTTAAAATAGCCCCAGGAGCCCCTGAAATCACCCACCTATTTTTTGTTGATGATAGCCTCATGTTTTGCAGGGCTAACAGGGAAGAAGCCACTGAGATGCAACTCCTCCTAACACAGTACCAAAGAGCCTCAAGCCAACTGGTCAACTACAACAAGTCAGAGCTGGTTTTCAGCAAAAAAGTTCCTACTCCTATCAAATATGAGGTCCAACAAATCCTTCCTATGACTACTGTTGACAACTACTCAAAATATCTGGGCAAACCTACTCAGTTGGCCAGATCAAAATCTCAAGTTTTTAACTTCCTTCAAGACAAAATCTGGAAAAAATTAAAGGGGTGGAAGGAAAAAAACCTTTATTTTGCTGGCAGAAGCACTTTCATCAAAGTTGTGGTCCAAGCCATCCCTACTTATCTAATGAGTAGCTTTCTGCTACCTAAGGGGATATGTGATAAAATGGAAAGCATGATGTGTAATTTTTGGTGGGGCAGTAATGTGGACAAGAGGAAAATACATTGGGTGACTGAAATGCACCGTTTCATTTTTATTTATTTAATAATAAAAAATAAAATAATAATAATAATAATAATAATAATAATAATAATGATAATAATAATAATAATAATAATAATAAATAACTAATAGTAACTAAAAATAAATAGAAAGAAAAAGGAAGGAAGAAAGAATGGTCTAGAACGTGAACCCAAGTGAAGCAAATGAACCCCACCCCACTTGTTTCTCAGACTTTCACTCTTCTTCCCCTGTCCGTCCTCCATTTCCTTCTTTTCCATTTCTTTCCTTTTCATAAACTCATCCAATCTCATATCTTTATACACTCTTAAACTACTTATTCATTCCAAATTCAAGCTTTCTCCTACTACCATAAATATTATTGGGGTTAGGGTTAATGCTCTATGGAGGAAATGAGTACCCATTCCTTGAAAGTTGCTTATTGAGGCTCTTTGAGGTAAATATAACATCTATAATTCAACAATTTAGCTTTGGGTATATTTGATTTGGTGTAGAAATTTAATATTAGAAATTAGAGTAAGAATTGGAGGATTTTGATTACATATGTTTAGCTAAACTCTAGAATGACTTTATAAATATTGATAAACCTTATTGATGTTCAGATTCTTCAGCGGTTGCTTTGTCTACTTCTCCGGACGTTGTTGGAGAGCAAAACTAGTCGGTCTTCATAGTTGTGAGTTGATGATAATCATTATCACTTATTTTGAATACTATTATAAGTTTTCATGTTGTTTATTTATGTTAAAATACCTATTATGATTAATTTTTCGGGAAACATGCCTTTTAAAAATTTTCATCCCCCTCTTTCGTTGTTTTAAAATCATTGATATTAAATCGTACTTTAGTTTGATTTGTTTATGATTGATAAAATAGCTTATTTGAAATTGTGACTTGATTATGTATGTTTTATATAAATTTTGAAATCTTGAGAACATGGATTTTTTTTGAATATGTTTTGAGAATAACAATTGTGATTCTTTCGGCGTTAATGAGAATAAAGCTCTAGGTGCACCTAGTTATACGATGTCGATTAGGGAGGGTTAACCGTTAGATGGAGCTACCCCTATGGAAAGGCCGCCATTAGGAGGAGAGGGCTATCAACGAGTTGTCGACTCCCTAATTAAATACGATTATGTGATTTCTTAATCGAGGAGAAAAGGGCTATCCGTTAGATGGAGCCGCCACTAAGAGAAAGGCCGCTCTTAGGAGGAAAGGGCTATCAACGAGATGGAGCCGTCTCCCGATTATCTTTTAACGAATTCTTTTTTATTTGATTGGATTTCTATACTTTTCTTATTTAAATTTCAAACTCTAATGATTTGGATTGAGAACTATTTTTTTTACATAGTTACTGTCTCACAATTATTTCTACAAGCTTTCTAAAAATCGAATGCTCGTGCCTTTGTATGTTTCCCATCTTGTTGGTAGTGGTTGTCGTCTCTCACTAAGTCTTTATGACTTACCCCTTCTTCTTATATTTTTTTCAGATTCCCAGACAGCTGAGTAGCAGGTTTCTAGTGTAGATAAAGCTTCATCAGTCACTCTTTTGGTAGGCCTCCTTGATGGAAGGCTATTTGTATATGTGCATTTTGAGTTGATCGAGTATCTGCAGCTATTTTGAGTCTAGGGATACTTTTTGGAATGTATAAATTTAATCTGAATCTGTTTAAACTCTAGCTGATGATGTATGTGGAAAAACAGGATTTATTTTGGATTTGGAAATGTTGTAAATACAGAGAATACTCTGTCGAAATTTCTATAAATATTATTTTGAAGTAAAATGAGCAATTTTGCAAGTTTCGTGTTTATTGTTCGTTAACTTTGGTCATTAGGCTTGCCGAACAAGTAATAGTTCGTGCGCCGGTCACGATGCGAAATTGGGTCGTGACAAAGTTGGTATCAGAGCCCCGGTTGTAGGTCCAAAATAGCTGCAGACATAGAGTAATAATAGATTTTTGCTAGTAAATTGTGAACTGCGGCACCATTTACGCGCAAAGAGCTATTAGTGCTATATGATAGTCTTCCTTGTCGTCTAATCTTGAAATTTCATGTGGTCCTTTATTTGTCTCATTTTTCTTGTTGTCGTGTCCTACATCTAATCATTTCTTATTCACTAGGTGAGGATACCACCTAGGACTAGAAACCAGAACAGAAGAGAAGTTGTTGATGAATCTACTGCTCAACCCCAAGAACCTCGACAAAGAGGTCGAGTTCGTGTTCGAGGTCGGCGTGGAGGTAATGTTAGAGGTCGCGTAGCTAATCCAGGTGGGCGTGGCTTAGCTGCTGATGTACTAAACATTGAGGTGCCTAGAGGAAGGCGGGGAAATCCAGCCATTGAAGAATTTAATGCTGGTTTACAGGGATTACAACAAGTTGTGCAACAACTTGTTGGGGTTGTAGGACAACAACAGGGTAATCAAGGGCAACCAACTGTTGGTGGCCAGCAAGAAGTTAGACAGGGTGAGCAGCAAACGACAACTCAAACAAGGGAGATTGAGGTTACTTTAGCAGAGTTCTTGAAGCTTAAACCTCCTACTTTTTCCGGGTCTGATGCAAGTGAGGACCCACAACGTTTCATTGACGGTCTAGAGAGATTATGGAGAGCATTAGGATGTTCCGATATAAGGGCAGTTGAGTTGGCGTCATTTCAGTTGGAGGGTGTGGCATATGACTGGTTCGATACTGTGACACGTGGAAGACAAGTCGGATCACCTCCGATAGCATGGGGTGAGTTCTCTCGGTTGTTCATGGCTCGTTTTCTTCCAGAGAGTGTTAAAGATGGTTTAGCTCACGAGTTTGAGCGATTTGAGCAAAAAGAGGGAATGTCAGTTACGGAGTATAGTGCTCGTTTTACACAACTTTCTAGATATGCTCCCTACCCTATCACCGAAGAGATACGCATCAAAAAGTTCATCAGAGGATTAAGGGAATACTTATTTAGATCAGTGGTTGGTTCTAACTGTGCTACTTTTGCTGAGGTTTTGAGTTTGACACTTCAAATTGAGCAGCGACAGAAGGATAAAGGAGGTAGTAAACAAGATTTTCGCAAGAAACAACGACTTGAAGGGTCTTACAGTCATTATTATGGTAGTGGTGGTGGTTCTATGTCTGGTCATCAAAGGCAACAAAGGTCAGTTTCACAAAGGGGTGGTTTTAGTAGACAATCTTATGGCTCTGTGCATAATCGGAGGCCGGATCAAAGGGCATCCGCAGGGTCCACTTTTCCTCAGAGGCATTCTAGTGGTACAACTGTAAATTCTTTCAAAGATGGTAAAACATGCTATCAGTGTGGCCAAGAAGGTCACCTCAGGAAGAATTATCTAGTAGCTATGACACAACCATCATCTAGTCATGCATCAGCCCCAGCAGCTTTAGCACCTTCCCAAGTTCCTTCTGCACCTATGCGGCAAATGGGAAATTCTTCTGTTCAGGGTGCAGGTACATCTCAACATGAGGGTAGAAGATTAGGAGGTAGAGGACAAATGCAAGCAGGGAGAGGACAGGCTCGAGTTTTTGCTTTGACTCGTCAGGATGCTCAGGCATCCAATGCAGTGGTTATAGGTATACTTTCTATTTGTTCCCAAGATGCTCATGTTTTGTTTGATCCCGGAGCTACACATTCGTTTGTCTCTTTATGGTTTGCTCCTCGACTTGGTAAAAATTCATCTTCTCTTGATGAGACGTTAGTTGTGACTACACCTGCTGGTGATAAATTGTTTGCCGAGTCTGTATATCGTTCTTGTGATGTATCGGTTGCGGGACACATATTATTTGCTGACCTTATAGTTATGAATATGGTAGATTTCGATGTGATTTTGGGTATGGATTGGTTGTCTTCCCATCATGCTACCTTAGACTGCTATAATAAGGTAGTGAAATTCGAGATACCTGGAAAATCACCTTTCTCATTTCAAGGCAAACACACATGGATGCCACATAACTTGATCTCAGCCTTGAGAGCCAACAAGTTACTAAGAAGAGGTTGCCAAGGATACTTAGCCGTGATTAATGATTTACAACGAGGTGAAGGCAAATTAGAAAAAGTCCCTATAGCCTGTGAGTTTCAGGATGTTTTTCCCGAAGAACTTCCTGGGTTACCACCTGATAGGGAAATTGAGTTCTCCATTGATTTGGTCCCCAATACTCAACCCATATCTATACCCCCTTACCGAATGGCTCCAGCCGAGCTTAAAGAATTGAAAGAACAACTTCAAGATCTTCTTGACAAGGGCTTTATTCGTGCGAGTACTTCTCCATGGGGTGCACCGGTGTTGTTTGTAAAGAAGAAAGATGGATCTATGCGATTATGTATAGACTATAGACAATTGAACAAAGTGACGATAAAGAATAAATATCCTTTGCCTCGCATTGACGAGTTGTTTGATCAACTTCAAGGTGCTCAATGTTTTTCCAAAATTGATTTGCGGTCTGGGTATCATCAATTGAAGATTAAGAAGGAGGATATACCTAAGACAGCTTTTCGCACTCGCTATGGGCATTATGAATTTCTTGTTATGTCTTTTGGACTTACTAATGCTCTTGCAGCTTTTATGGATTTGATGAATCGGGTTTTTAAACCATTCTTGGATCAATTTGTGATAGTGTTCATAGATGACATTCTTATTTATTCCAAGAGTAAGGAAGAACATGAGCAACATTTAAGACTTGTTTTGCAAACATTGAGGGAGAAACAATTATATGCCAAATTCTCGAAATGTGAATTTTGGCTAGACAGTGTGGCATTTCTAGGTCATGTCGTGTCTAAAAATGGAATAAGTGTTGACCCAAGTAAAGTTGAAGCAGTGCAGAATTGGCCCAGACCCACCACAGTAAAGGAGATAAGAAGTTTTCTTGGTTTAGCTGGGTATTATCGGCGTTTTGTGAAGGACTTCTCCAAAGTTGCGTTTCCATTGACTAGGTTGACCCAGAAGAAAGTTGAGTTTCAATGGACTGATTCATGTGAAGAGAGCTTCCAAAAATTAAAGAACTGTTTGATTTCAGCACCTATTTTGGCATTACCAACGAGTGGTGGAGGTTATGTAGTGTATTGCGATGCTTCTAGAGTTGGTCTTGGTTGTGTTTTTATGCAACATGATAAAGTTATCGCTTATGCATCAAGACAACTAAAAAGGCATGAACAAAACTACCCTACCCATGATTTGGAGATGGCAGCAGTGGTTTTTGCCCTTAAAATTTGGAGGCATTATTTGTATGGCGAAACTTGCGAGATTTATACTGACCACAAGAGTCTTCAATACATTTTTAAACAGCAAGATTTAAATTTAAGACAAAGAAGGTGGATGGAACTCTTGAAAGATTATGATTGCATGATCTTGTATCACCCTGGAAAAGCAAATGTTGTTGCTGATGCTTTGAGTAGGAAGTCCATGGGTAGTCTTGCTCACTTAGTGGAGAGAAAGAGACCTATAGTTAAAGAATTTCAAGAACTTGTTGAAAGCGGAGTTTAATTAGAGATCGGTCCTTCGAAGGCCTTGTTGGCCTATGTGCAAATTCGTTCTACCTTAGTTGATGAGATCAAGAAGGCTCAAAGTCAAGACTCAGACTTGATGAAGACGGTGAATGATGTACAAAATGGTAAAGTTTCAAACTTCTCAATTGATTCTGATGGTGTCTTGTGGTTGAAGTCTCGATTATGTGTTCCGAATGTTGATGAACTAAGGAGAAAAATAATGGAGGAGGCTCATCATTCTTCTTATACCATTCATCCAGGTTCCAATAAGATGTATCAAGACTTGCGAGAATTTTATTGGTGGGAAGGAATGAAAAGAGATGTAGCCGATTTTGTCTCTAAGTGTTTGGTGTGCCAACAAGTTAAAGCAGAGCACCAAAAGCCTGCGGGGTTACTGCAACCTGTTGAAATACCAGAGTGGAAGTGGGAAGGCATTGCTATGGATTTTGTTACAGGTTTACCACGAACGCAGAAAGGTTATGACTCTGTATGGGTGATTATAGATCGGTTAACCAAGTCTAAACATTTCTTACCTGTAAAGACAACATATACTGCATCTCAATATGCTAAGCTTTATTTAGAGGAGATTGTCTCTTTACATGGTGTGCCTATATCTATTATCTCGGATCGTGGAGCTCAATTTACTGCTCAATTCTGGAAATCTTTTCAAGCTGCATTGGGAACTCGTTTGAATCTTAGTACGGCTTTTCATCCTCAAACTGACGATCAATCGGAAAGAACTATACAAATTCTAGAGGATATGCTCCGTGCTTGTGTTCTTGATTTTGGAGGAAGTTGGGATCGATATTTGCCAATGATGGAATTTGCATATAACAATAGTTACCAATCTAGTATCCAAATGGCTCCTTTTGAGGCGTTGTATGGCAGGCGGTGTAGATCTCCTATTGGATGGTTTGAAGCTAGAGAAGCTAAACTAGTAGGTCCAGAGTTGATTCAAGATGCAATTGAAAAAGTCAAATTAATTCGGGATCGTTTAGTGACAGCTCCGAGTAGGCAAAAGTCTTATTCTGACAAAAGGCGCCGTCCCCTGGAGTTCACAGTGGGAGACCATGTATTTTTACGTGTTTCACCAATGAAAGGAGTTTTACGGTTTGGCAAGAAGGGTAAGCTAAGTCCAAGGTTCATTGGACCATTTGAGATTTTGGAGAGAGTCGGGCCTGTAGCTTATCGCTTAGCACTTCCACCGGATCTATCAGGTGTTCATCCGGTCTTTCATATTTCAATGCTTCGAAAGTACCTTTACGATCCTTCTCATGTTATCAGTCATGAAGATATTCAATTAGATGAGAATTTGTCATACACGGAACAACCGGTAGCAATAATAGATAAGGAAGTTAGACAATTACGTTCAAAGGATATTGTTTCAGTGAAGGTTCTGTGGAAAGGACCGTCGGGTGAAGAAGCAACGTGGGAGTCCGAAGAAATCATGCGTACAAAGTATCCACACTTATTTCAAAATCAAGGTTAGCCGTATAAATTCGAGGACGAATTTCTTTTAAGGGGGGAAGACTGAAATGCACCGTTTCATTTTTATTTATTTAATAATAAAAAATAAAATAATAATAATAATAATAATAATAAATAACTAATAGTAACTAAAAATAAATAGAAAGAAAAAGGAAGGAAGAAAGAATGGTCTAGAACGTGAACCCAAGTGAAGCAAATGAACCCCACCCCACTTGTTTCTCAGACTTTCACTCTTCTTCCCCTGTCCGTCCTCCATTTCCTTCTTTTCCATTTCTTTCCTTTTCATAAACTCATCCAATCTCATATCTTTATACACTCTTAAACTACTTATTCATTCCAAATTCAAGCTTCCTCCTACTACCATAAATATTATTGGGGTTAGGGTTAATGCTCTATGGAGGAAATGAGTACCCATTCCTTGAAAGTTGCTTATTGAGGCTCTTTGAGGTAAATATAACATCTATAATTCAACAATTTAGCTTTGGGTATATTTGATTTGGTGTAGAAATTTAATATTAGAAATTAGAGTAAGAATTGGAGGATTTTGATTACATATGTTTAGCTAAACTCTAGAATGACTTTATAAATATTGATAAACCTTATTGATGTTCAGATTCTTCAGCGGTTGCTTTGTCTACTTCTCCGGACGTTGTTGGAGAGCAAAACTAGTCGGTCTTCATAGTTGTGAGTTGATGATAATCATTATCACTTATTTTGAATACTATTATAAGTTTTCATGTTGTTTATTTATGTTAAAATACCTATTATGATTAATTTTTCGGGAAACATGCCTTTTAAAAATTTTCATCCCCCTCTTTCGTTGTTTTAAAATCATTGATATTAAATCGTACTTTAGTTTGATTTGTTTATGATTGATAAAATAGCTTATTTGAAATTGTGACTTGATTGTGTATGTTTTATATAAATTTTGAAATCTTGAGAACATGGATTTTTTTTGAATATGTTTTGAGAATAACAATTGTGATTCTTTCGGCGTTAATGAGAATAAAGCTCTAGGTGCACCTAGTTATACGATGTCGATTAGGGAGGGTTAACCGTTAGATGGAGCTACCCCTATGGAAAGGCCGCCATTAGGAGGAGAGGGCTATCAACGAGTTGTCGACTCCCTAATTAAATACGATTATGTGATTTCTTAATCGAGGAGAAAAGGGCTATCCGTTAGATGGAGCCGCCACTAAGAGAAAGGCCGCTCTTAGGAGGAAAGGGCTATCAACGAGATGGAGCCGTCTCCCGATTATCTTTTAACGAATTCTTTTTTATTTGATTGGATTTCTATACTTTTCTTATTTAAATTTCAAACTCTAATGATTTGGATTGAGAACTATTTTTTTTACATAGTTACTGTCTCACAATTATTTCTACAAGCTTTCTAAAAATCGAATGCTCGTGCCTTTGTATGTTTCCCATCTTGTTGGTAGTGGTTGTCGTCTCTCACTAAGTCTTTATGACTTACCCCTTCTTCTTATATTTTTTTCAGATTCCCAGACAGCTGAGTAGCAGGTTTCTAGTGTAGATAAAGCTTCATCAGTCACTCTTTTGGTAGGCCTCCTTGATGGAAGGCTATTTGTATATGTGCATTTTGAGTTGATCGAGTATCTGCAGCTATTTTGAGTCTAGGGATACTTTTTGGAATGTATAAATTTAATCTGAATCTGTTTAAACTCTAGCTGATGATGTATGTGGAAAAACAGGATTTATTTTGGATTTGGAAATGTTGTAAATACAGAGAATACTCTGTCGAAATTTCTATAAATATTATTTTGAAGTAAAATGAGCAATTTTGCAAGTTTCGTGTTTATTGTTCGTTAACTTTAGTCATTAGGCTTGCCGAACAAGTAATAGTTCGTGCGCCGGTCACGATGCGAAATTGGGTCGTGACAGTGAACTGGAAGAAAACATGCAAACAAAAGCCTCTAGGAGGCATGTGGTTTAGGAACCTCAGAGCCTTCAATGAAGCCCTTTTGGCAAAGCATGGATGGAGAATTTTAACAGAACCTGAATCCCTCATGGCCAGAACCCTTAAGGCTAAATATTTCCCCAAACACCAATTTCTTCAAGCCAAAAGGGGCTATAGACCTAGCTATTCTTGGCACAACATACAACAGTCCAGCTGGATCCTTAAGAAACGGTGCTATTGGCTGGTGGGTAATGGTACTAACATCAACATATGGGAAAACAGATGGATTAACCCTCAGGATATGAACTTTACCTGGTCCCCACAACCTGCTAATGGGAACCTTACCCATGTGTCTGACCTCATTGACCAGGAAAACCACCAGTGGAATGCCCCCCTAATCAACCAGGTGTTCTTACCCATTGAAGCCAACAAAATTCTACAACTCCCTACCCCTAATCAACAGGAAGAGGATTTGGTGTGTTGGCAAGGCACTAGGGATGGGAACTATACAGTGAAATCAGGCTATCATGCCCAAATAGAATGGGAAATTATCAACTCTACCCCTGCTCAAACAAGCAATCTCCTTGAGGGGGAAGCTATGTGGAAGAAACTCTGGAAGGTTGAAGCCCCTCCTAAGCAGCTACACCTCCTATGGAGGATAATTCACAATGCAATTCCTACTAAAACATATCTCCTAACGATGGGGTATCATCTGTGATTCTACTTGCCCTATGTGTAGCAAAGGTCCCGAGTCTATTAACCACACTTTCCTAAACTGTGACTGGGCTAGGCTTGTCTGGTTCGGATCTCCCTTAACCATCACTGCAACTAACTCCCAAACAACAAATTTCTCAAGCTGGCTTCAATACATGCTGCTCAACTCCTCTAATGAATGCATGCAACTGATCTCTGCTATAACCTACAACATTTGGCTAGCCAGAAACAACAAAATCTTTCAAGATAAGAGCATACCTGCGAATGAAGTGGTGACAAAAGCTATAAACACCCTCTCTGAGTATCGTCACCTCCGTGAAGCAGCTCGCCACATCAATCCTCACCGCGCTAGCACCGGCAACCGTAACGACAAGAGCTGGAGTCCCCCTCCTAGGAACTTCCATAAGTTAAACGTGGATGCTCATCTCCGTGATGATGACTGTTAGGCTTATGGTTTGATCCTTCGCAGGGAAGACGGCCGCTGCGTCGGAGCGGCAACCCATGTGAGCGCCGGTAACAACGACGCCGCTATGGCTGAAGTCACCGGTCTTCGTGAAGCTATTCTTTTTATACATGAGCATCATCTCAGCAAAATCATCACCGAGCTTGATGCGGCCACTATTGTCAATGCAATTCGACAGAAGAAGTTTCCCAAATCAAATTGGGGAAAAATCGCGCAGCAAAGTTCTAGGATTCTTAGTCTCTTAGAGAACGTCTCTGTTAGTTGAGTCTCTAGACAAGGCAACCAAGCCGCCCATGAGTTAGCTAGATGGGCCGTTAGCAAGCCCAATTGGTCTTGTAATTTCCCTTTATGTATCCTCCCCCTTATCCAAATAGATATGGGTTTTTTGTCTTAGCTTTCTTCTTTTAATAAAATTTTCCTTGTTTCAAAAAAAAAAAAAATTCTTTCTGTTTTTCTTTTAAAAGGAAGTCTTATCAGTATTTATTTATTTTCTATAGAAAGTCTTATTATTAGAATTGTTTTGATAAGATATAAGTGGTGTTATTAATTTTTTTCTCATATATTAATTATTAGAGAAAGTTTGTATCTCAATACATAAATTATTTGAGAAAGTAGGATATAATACCAATTGTAAAATAATTTTACACCTTTCAATTTATACAGAAGGATATGATAATTCGAAGTTTGGCCGCAAAGTAAATATGACAAATAAATTGTTTCAACTAAAAATTGAATTTAAATTTTTTTGGATAATTTATTCTTTGATGAAACTCTTTAATTACTTCAATTAAAATAACAATTAGCAATTAATATTCGGTTAAATCACTCTAATACGGTTCGATCCTCCGTAACTACAATAAAAAAGGGGCTGAAATCACTTGATGACAGAACTGACATCCGAATCAGATTAAACTTGTGCTGTAAACAAAAAAAAATTGCTTATTTTTTTTATAGGATGTGAATATAAAATTAAACCGCATGTAAGCTAAATTTATTATGGAGTGTAATAATAATATTTTTTCATTAACTTGGTAAAATAATAATTAACTTGATAAAATAATAATAATTAACTTGATAAAATAATAATTAAGTTCATATGTTTTGGATTCAGAAATGGTTGGTTACAATTATTTGAAGATGATTAACGATTGATTCACATCAGACTCATTTCTTCATAAACCAAACACGCCAATTTAATTTAGGGTTTCAAATTTCTCACCAATACCGTTTCATCACCTTCCTTACCTTCCCTGCAATGTCTGACATCGAAAATCACGCAAATCATGCTGCTTCTTCCCCCGATAAGGTGCTTCATTTTTCCCTCTTCCGTAATTTTTTTTTTTTTGCCAAATAGTTTAGTGAGAATTTTTCTATCCATAATCGTATATATATTTCTGGAATTTTTGGTTTTAGGTCATTCCTTTGCTTCAGTTAGTTTGATTACGTTTTCAGAAGTGATTTTCAATGTGATTTTTTTATACATAAATTTTATCTTGCAATTATTTTAAGTCCTTTTAAGCTTATCTAAAAAAGATAATAGATTTGATGCAAATGCAATGTTTGAGGTAGTATTTGTAATTAGTGATTCATTGATTATATATTTGTATTAGTGACTATTGCATACATTGGGATGTTGTTTGATCACATACTTATGCTAATAATTGGTGCATGATTAAGTAATGGGATTGAAGGAATATCATGAGATTGAGATGAATTACTTGATGTGGAGTTCATGTTGTTGCTGGTTTAGATGACTTGTTCGTACGAAATGTTTATACTTTCATGGGTCTTTTTGTTTCTTGCTTTCACCACTCGGTCTAAAATTTTACTCGTTCTGGATCACTAGTATTAGCAAAATTTCACTTATTAGGTTCATTGAATAACTGATGTCTATAGTATGCAATTTGCAGTTGTTTTATAGGATTAAAATCTATAATGTATATTGCTTGCTTGTATACTCTGATTATTTGTTTTGGTTAATCTCTTGATATATGAGATGAGGGGACTGAATATTTTTAAATACCTCAGCCAAGTTCCCGGGGATCTGGTCATGAGAGCTCAAGGATGAGAAGGAGAGATGGAGACAGGAAAACTTTTCATGACCACCGTGGTGACCGTCACAGAGATAATAAGTATGAAGGTTCTAAAGGAAGAGACAAATATGACAGTTATAGTCGTCAACGTGGCCGTGATTATGATAGGTTGGATTATTCATCATTCTTTTCTCCTCTTTTCAGATTAGATTAGATTTTCTAAAGCAATGTACAGATCAGCAAAACTTTCTTTGTACTGTTTATCATTTCATACATCCGATAGCTATGTTCCTTTTGTAGGCATAATGACTATGATCGAGACAGAGATACAAGGAGCAGATATGGAGCACATTCAAAGAGATCCAGGAGGGAATCTAGATCTAGATCACGGTCCAGATCCCCTTCTCAATCTGAAAGGTACGTTGACTTCTATTTTCAGTTTGTCTATTGTTCGTATATGATACTATTAACTATCTCCTTGCTCTTATTAAAAATATTACCAAATTACCAAATGTTTGTCTTATTTCCAAGCCTATTGATCTAGCCTCACTTTCCAACATAATTTTAGCATAAATAAAATACATAGCGGACTTTTTGGCTTGTTAACTAGTAAACTCACATGTACTTTCATCTGTTAGAAGATGAGATAGATATATTGAAAACAACTTTTATCGACAAAGTCTTGCTTAAGGTCAGCCCAACACATGTTGAGGCCTTAAAGCGACACTTCACATAAGGCTGTTTTAAAATTATTAAAAATATTTTATTTTTTGTTATAAAATTCTATTGTTCTTTTCTAAAGTATAATTATTAAGGTTGGTATAATATTTTGTTGTATGTGAATGTGTACACTAGTACCGGTGGAGCTCAATCGATTTCTTTTGCCGGAAAAAATGGTTCTGTAATGTATTAAAAAATAAAATCCTGCATTCCTGCTTAATAATAACATATAAAAATGAAAAGTTTTACTACATAAATTGTGACAAATGCAACAATGCGCATGCAATTAACTCATTTATTTTAATTGTTCATACAAAATTAAGAATATGTGATTTGGCTGTTACATTTTTTGGCTGGAAACCAATAGCTATTAAAAATGCAAGAGTTTTTTCCCCTAAAAATATACAAAAGTCTTGCCTGCTAGAATCTAAGCAGAAGCATTTAACTTGCATAAATGCCTGCAGCCTCTACACCAACACAGTTTGTTGATAATATTTGTAAAACATTTGATATACAAAAAATAGTAAATGAGGCTCAATTTTGAACCCTGGAAAAATTTAAGGCCTAAAGCCCCAGCCTTATTGTTCTTTGGCTAGGACCGTCCCTGGTTTTGTTTTCACTCTTTTGTAGATTTTTCTTGGAAAAAATTGCTGAAATAGGGCAAACTTACTTTGCACGTTATCTATATATATATATATATATATATATATATATACACACACACTTAAATCCTGTAGCTGTTAAAGTACAACATTATTTTGATTCAATTTGACTCTTGAGCTCCCATTTTTCTTCAGCAAGAGGACCTCTGGTTTTGACATGGCACCACCTGCTACGGGTGTAACACCCACCGTTTCAGGTTTGTACTTGACCACAATTCTTTAGCGCATACATGTATGGGTTCTGCGTTGAATTTTATATGCCAGCTTCAGTTTTATTTTCCTTCCATATTCAGTCTGTATTAGGTGTTGCCTTATTTTAAGTGTTTCACATTCTGCTGATATTTTCCTTACATATTTAAGGTGATAAATTTAATTTTGAAACTAAGAATCATTCTTGTGTTGTTTTGCTGTTGTGTGTGGTTTTGTGTCTGGCTTATTTTTATGGTTGGGTAAGAAGACAATGTTGGGCTGCATGTCCTACCAACCTACCTATCAGCGTACACCCTGTAGCATATTCAATGGCTGGCTTATACATTCTGTAGCTGGACCTTTCACTCTCAACTGGAAAAAGTTGCCTATTGGTAGACACTTATTTTCCCAGCTTCTGCAGTGGTTTAACTCATTTCTAAATTTTTATATATCCAATCGTACTTTATATTAGGTATGATATATTTTCTTTCATTTTGGCTTTATTAGTCGTGAAATGAATGCTTATAGGTTCCTTATTTGTTTGATCTAGTGACAACCTATAAACTCATGCATTGTTTTTATCTACAACTTAATTTTATGTATTACTGTTTAATAAAGTTAATAATGCAGGGCAAATGCCAGGGATTGCTAATATGATTCAAGGAGCTACCCAAAATTTCTCACCATATGGGATATCACAGGTGCTAGTTTTTCATGATTGTGCACCAGATTTTCAGCTATTTTAATTCTACGAGCACACTAGATGATTTAATTTGTCACAGATTGGAGCTCTTTCCTTAATGCAAGTTCAACCTATGACACAGCAGGTTTGTGTGATTCCTGATACTTTTGTGTTTATATATGCATTACCAAGCTTATATGTCTGTATGACAGTTTCTATTTTTTTTTGGGTTATAAAAGGCTACAAGGCATGCTCGGCGAGTGTATGTTGGTGGGCTTCCTCCTTTTACTAACGAGCAGGTTCTCTATATGGACATGTATCCCGTATAATATCCAAAATGTTTTCAAATGATTGAAAACTCTTAAGTTGTTCCTTCCTGTTCTATGTTAATTTTTTTTAAAGCAATGTTGTAAATTGCTATTGCATAGTATGTTTTTCTGCCTGCTCCATTAGTAGAATTAGGTTATATTGCAATTCATGTAATGTAAAAACTGTTTCACTTTGCTTTTCCGAATTGTTGAGTTTCTTTTATTTTTGTTAACAGACAATTGCATCTTTCTTTAGCCATGTCATGCTTGCTATTGGTGGAAATTCTGCTGGAACAGGTGTAGTATGCTCAATAATTTATTTTGTGATTATACCTGTATAAGATTGGACATACTCTACTCAAATTTAATAACTTATCAAAGAATGCTGTTTCATTAATTTGACCTTTTCATTACCAGTAATTGTGCTGAAATTGTATTTTACAAAAACAGATTATGTAGGTTTTTGAATCAATATTTAGTTGTTTAATATTCAATATTTGTATTGAATATATTTATTGCACAATGTAAGTGTCTTGAGTCTTAGACTAGAGTTTATTTATTTATGTATGTGTATGTATTATATGTTATTTGTTTATTTATTTCCAAGATTGCTTAATTGATTTGTTTATTAAAAAAAATTTGATTTATAGGTGATTCGGTTGTCAATGTGTACATTAATCACGAGAAGAAATTTGCATTTGTGGAGATGAGAACCGTTGAAGAAGCTAGCAATGCAATGGCTTTAGATGGAATAGTATTTGAGGCAAGCACTTTCATATTATTGCGAAGACATCATAAGTTTTGATATTAAATTGAAATCAACAAGGAATTAAATATGTTAATTTTTGTACAGTCCATACCTTGAAATGTCATAACTTAAGATTAAGAGAAATAAAAATTAATGGAGCATATATCTTATCTTATCTTATCTTAATCTTAATCTTAATTATAATAAAAGTTATGTTTAGCACCCACTAAAATCCTAATTAAGCTATTAACTTAGCCCTAATGTTTCCCTCCTAAACCACAATTAATTAATACTCTCATCATCTAATATCTCTCTCTCCTAAATTTGAATTTTGAATTAGTCATTTGCCATGTATTGAAAATAACATAATACTCTCATCTAATTTCTCTCACCTAAATTTGAATTTTGAATTAGTCATTTGCTATGTATTGAAAATAACACATTTCTCTCACCTAAATTTGAATTAGCCATTTGCTATGTATTGAAAATAACATAGGTATACAATCAAAATAGAAAAAGATTGATTGATATAAAAATTATAACTTTTAAAATACTTTTTATAAAATTAAATACGCGACCTTGAACATTAGCATGATTTGTCATCTTCTCAATCTTTTGAAATCACTATCTTTTGACTCAATTATTCAGGATTGGTCTAACTGGTGTAGAAATCTAAAATGAAATTTTTAGTGAGTACAAAATTGATAAGAATAAATTAAATATATTTATTTTGCTGAATGTATGAATATTTTTTTTATCAACACTGTTGAATGTGTAAATTGAACCTGGGTCAAAGAGATGCGAAGCCTCCATCCTAACCACCTAAACTAACCAAACATTCATATTAAATTTATTAAATTATATTGAATCTTCGAGCCTCCATCCTAACCACCTAAACTAACCAAACATTCATATTAAATTTATTAAATTATATTGAATTTTTTTAGGTATATTTTTGACCCAAAATTTTAAAACCTAAAACATTTGCTTTGGTTGTTTGGCTTTTAGCCAATTTTGCAATTAATTTTGTACTACCATTTCTGAATCAAATTATTTTTATTCTATATGATTTCAATTTTATGATATCCTCTATTTTTATTAATTTATTAGGATTGTTGAGTTTCATTTGTACTTTGTTTTAACTTTCAATATATTTATGTTTAGATTTTATTTTGTTTTTTATTTCCAATTTTATTATAAAAATTTAAATCGTATATCTATCGTTCAACTAAATCCGTGCACAGCACGGGTCAAAGTCTAGTATTATTAAACACTGATGTTTTTTTGTGTTATCATCTCAGGGTGTTGCTGTGAGGGTTCGTAGGCCAACTGACTATAACCCTTCATTAGCTGCAGCTCTAGGTCCTTGCCAGCCAAGTTCAAACCTTAACTTGTCTGCCGTTGGACTTACTGCAGGGTAAGTTGACCATGTAGTTTGACGGTAATGTGCATGTTTTACATGGACTTTACATAATGTTGGAGTATACCTTCTGTACTGACCTATCTGGAATATTCCGACTTCCCAGTACAAATGGTGGATCCGAGGGACTTGATCGCATATTTGTGGGTGGGCTGCCATACTACTTTACTGAAGTACAAATGAGAGAATTGCTTCAAGCTTTTGGGTATGATTGTCATGGATATATTTATTTACGTGTTAACTCTTTTCTGTATTTTGGAATTGTATTCTGGAGGAATTTTACATGATTTTCCAACCATGCTTATCGATTTACTTTACAAGCATAAACCTGAATTTATGCTGTGATATCATTTGAACCATTGCAGTCCTCTCCGGAATTTTGATATAGTTAGAGATAAAGACACGGGAAATTCTAAAGGATATGGTTTCTGCATCTATCAGGTGAAGAAAGTTGTATTGCAAAACATCTTAATGATAATTTACTTTTCAAATGTTTCTTTTTTGAATTATTACCTTGGTAATTTCCTAACAGAGTATAAAGCTTCTTTGTAATTTTTTATTAAAATTTATTTTCTGGGTATCTTTTTAGGATCCAGCTGTAACAGACATTGCTTGTGCCTCTCTCAATGGTCTTAAAATGGGAGATAAAACATTGACTGTAAGGCGTGCTACTGTCAGGTTGGCTTTTCTATTGGAGAGTGTATCAGTTATTTTGCTTGAACTTTGTATTTAATCTATTTCCTAATTTTGTTTTCAAATATTTTTTTGTTACTGCCATGGCACACACAATTTCCAATATTTCTTCCTTCAACATGCTAATTTCCTACAGAATATGACTCTTAGAAATAGAAGGTAGAAATTTAAATTGAAAAAGAAAAAAAAAATCAAAGGAGGAGGAAGTAACTAACCCCCTAAATCCCGTTGTTGCTGCTGGTTAATCCTAATTCCCTTAGATACCATATACATGGATTAGACCATTCTATTATGCTGTCAAGTTTCTTTATATTTGTTTTAGCATCTGTTAATCTTGTGTGCTTTTGGTATTTTGTTGTATTCCCTTAGTTATTTCCTGCTATTTTTTGTGTTTGTCATAATGCCATTGATCATGTAATGAGCATGGAGCAAGGAGGTTAATAGTGGCTTATATGAATTTTGTATTTTCTTTAAAGCTGACATTGCAGCAATACTCATCGATACATTTTTATTATCTAGATGACTAAATCTTAAATTGATATATTTTTTTTACTTATCATTGATTAATAACATTAATTGTAATGTACTTGTTGGCAGTGGACACGCTAAACCAGAAGAGGATAACATCTTTGCACGGGCACAACAGCATATAGCTATGCAGGCGAGTCACGTACTTTACCTTATGTTTTTCTACTTGTTTGCCATTTATTGTTACTCTCAATTATTTACATCCTTCAACGAACAGAAAATAGCTTTGGAAGTGGTGGGGCTAAATATTCCAGGAGTCGAAAGAATCTCAACAAGCGAAGAAAGCCCCACTAAAGTTTTATGTTTAACTGAGGTGATTCTAGTTTCTGTACATGCAAAATTTTATCAACCAAATACTGTGTAAAGTTTTGACAGTTTGATTTGCTTTCTAATGTTTTTTATTTCTTCTCCTCTTTATTTTCATTTTGTCATAATTTACTATGGTTGTTAACAATTTGTTTTGACCGACTGTTGGTTTTTAACCTCACCCGTTCTACCTGATTTTTTTTAAGGCCGTCACTACCGAACAATTAACTGATAGTGGAGAATATGAAGAAATATTGGAAGACATGCGAGATGAATGCCGCAAATTTGGTATGCATGTTGTGTAATGTGTCATGTTACTTGGCCTTTTTCTGCTTAAAGCTCTGAATTTGAATATTACATTTTCTCTGGTTTAGTGGGTGAATTGGATTTACTTATAAGATGCAATTAAACTCATCCAAGTTTTTGGAAAACTATGCTTGGGGAATAAATAGTAAGATTGTTCAGCTAATGTCTGGATCGACATGTTTAGCTTGGTGTAGACAAGTGTCCAAACAAGTTTACTATTTCAATTATGTAGTCAATTCCCCTTGGGACTTGTAGAATGGCCGATAGCAATTCGGCACTATGGTTGCAAAACAAAAAAAGTTGGAGAAGCTTGTTTTTGGTGTGTCTTGGACCATTCCAAAGGGACATAGAATATTAACAAAAGTAATATTTGTATGTATATATAGTCTACTATTACTCACGACAATGTCCCTTTTTGTCAGTCATTATAGGTGTTATAGGAAGTGTGCTCCTCATCTAATGACTTTATTTTTGAAATTGTCTATTTTATTGCAAGTTCAATAGGGAAAAATCAACTAATGAATTTTCTGGAATTCTCAATAACTTCTTTGTTCATAGATTTCTGATTGATATACTTTCTTCTAATTTATTGGAATGTACAGGGACCTTGGTGAATGTTGTTATTCCTCGTCCAAATCCAAATGGAGAGCTGTCTACTGGTATTGGAAAGGTACGTAGTTCACTTGCGATGCATTTGAATTCTCAATTCTGCTAGCATGTCAGGTATAAAGCTCCGCTTTAGTCTGTGTATTGGAATATATGTAGTGCATGAGTTACAAGTTTCATGCACGTCCAGCTTTGTGGTCTTACACCGTCTTTTCTAACAAATGGAGTTTGATTAATCCAAACTCGGTTGTTTGAATGCGGTGTTGGTTTCTTTTGTAGGTGTTCTTGGAATACTCTGACTGTACTGCTTGTTTGGCTGCAAAAAATGCTCTAAATGGTAGAAAATTTGGGGGCAATACTGTGACCGCTGTTTATTATCCAGAAGAAAAATATCATAGTATGGAGTATGATTTATAATCAATTGTAAGGATAATTATCTGTTTGTAGTGTTTATAGCAACTTTTCGTCACTCAAATTTACATGTAACTTCATAGCCAAGTTTATTAGATATATAACGTAAAAAAAAAGTTTATTCGATATACGATGTATTTGTCAATCATACATTGTGGCTATTGCATTGATGTGTACATGCATTCACAGGAAAGCTAGCTTATACTCGTACAATTTTAATAATTGTTGGTTAAATTCTTCAAAATCATCGCCGTTGTACATGTATGTATATATTGAGTATTATTTTGTTCTTTCAGATAAACACTTTCACTTGCCACATAGGTTTAGTGCAAGTGTTTGATGAGCAGAGTGCGAGTGTTGTAAACCCAGGGTATTTGTAAAACAGATCATCACTTCCACATGTGGTTTCAGTTTATAAACTATTGTCTACCCGTAATTTAGAAAGCAGAAAAGAAATGCCATTTTCTCGACTTAATTCAAAGTAACCTCTTCCATGAATATATAAATCAATATACCCAACAATAATAGCTATATAGTTAAGTGGGAAAAGTTTTGCAATATAATGAATCGTATCCAAACATGAAATATCTTATTCTTAGCCACTATCCTCCTACATAACATTATCATAGTAAGTCACGACTCATGGGTGTGTACCAAAGAAATACTTAAAATGAAATACTAGCACAAGTATTTTTAGCATAATTGGAAGAAAAATGTAGCAATATTAGACCTCTTAAACCACCATATTAGTCGTTGTCTCTGTCGTATATTTCTCAATATGGTTTCTTTGTTGACACAGTTTTCTAACAACGTTAAATATGTTGATGTAGAGTGTTAAATGTTATGTGAACAATGTCATCACACAATTTAAATGTTATGTAGCCAATTATCAATTTAAAACCATGATTATTATTTGATAAAAATCGATAAAGTTGTTGATCAAATTTGAAAATGTCATAGACTATTTTGATAAAAAGTAGATGAAAATAAAGACTTATTCAACAATGAGTAAAATAAATGTTCACGGAGGGACCAAATTGAGAAACATTTAACAATGATTCATTTGAGATGTTGAAAGAGTCATAAACCTATTTAAGAACGAGTTTTAGAGATAAAGACCAATTTAATGATTTACTTTTTTAAAAAAAAACATTTTTTTTTTTTAAATCGGCAAAATTTTATTAAAAATTGGCAAATGCACAAGGAGTACAAAGACCACTTAAGGGCCATGCTACAAAAGCAGCAACAAACAAAAAGAATAATAATACAAGCAAAAAAAGACTAAAGCCCCAACATAAGTAACGCAACACAGTAGGATGGTAACAAGACACCCTGCCTCAGCAAGAGGCATCGCACGTCACCGCGAAAGACAAATCACCGGTTCTTGATTCCATGTCAAATGCTTCCTCCCTCCGTCTCAAACAAATACTTCCTCCGTCTCAAAAAGACTATTGTTTAAGATTTTTGCATACATATTAAAAAATATAATTATATTGTCAAAAAATCCTTTTATTAAATTATCTCTATAAATTATTTATTTTTGCATATAAAATTTATTTGCAAACTGACACTTATTTTTTTAAGACAAAGGGAATAACATTATGTCATATCATGATTTCGTAACGAGCATGCTACGCTATAAAACAAAATAACATTTTTTGTTTGGACAATAAAAACAAAATAACATGGTACTGGTACATGATTGGATTCAGATTCTTATTGATTTCAGAGATTCAGACATACTGAATGACGTTTTTAACCTCAACATCACAATCTGTGGATGATGTAAGTGGTTTTGAAAGTTGCTGAGTCAGATCAGTGTCATATCAAAATGGATAAGATTTTCTTTTTAATTCCCATTTTTAAAACCGCGTCTATTTATCAATCAATTATCTCATTTCATCACAATTTTCGAAATACTATGATTCATCATTTGACCATTTCTTTTTCTTAAAAAATAATAATAATTTTTTGGTCTTTAAAAATATTTCAACGTGTGGCTCATAAACACAAGTGAATTTTGCTTTGTCCCTTCCAAAATATATTAAATAAATTTTTTCAAATTAAGAGAAAAAAATAAATAAAAAGTTATGCTAATAAAAAAACAGGTAAATTTTATATTTTTAAAAAAGGTAAAATACTTTTTTCAAAAAAAAAAAAGGTAAAATACTCAAATGATAAAACTTTTTTACAATATTTTCCTTTTTAACAAGTGTCCAAATTAACATTTTCCATAAATGAAAATTAAAAATAAATTATGAGATCTGGATCTGACCTACATACAATATTAATGTATAATATCTTGTCATCTTTATCTATTATTCCTTGTTTGGATTGGATAAAATTTCCACGTCACCTAATTCACTCTCTATCTTCCAGTCAAAGAAACTGTAACTCACCCCTTTCTATTTGCATCTATATATATCTTACATCAATGCCTCATTCTTCTCATCATCCATTATCACCTTATTCTTGGTATGCTTCATTTTTTATTCTATCTATTCTTATTTATATTTCTTCATTTTTTTAAAATTAGTGTTATTGCATATATATTTTTCTTTTTTTTACATAATCATTATTCATTGGTCAAAATCTAATTAAGATGTTGTTCATGTTTTTTGTGCAGCTAATTGTTACTTAAACAAAGATTTAAAGAAAACTTTTTGAGCTAGAGGAAAAAATGTTGGGAATTTTCAAGGAAAAGTTGGTTAATGCACCAAAAGAGCTTAACAGTCCAGTTTCTAATTCACACATTAAGGCTAAACCAAGTCATGAAATTCTTAAAGATTTCATGTCATGCAATTCCTCCAATGCATTTTTCATGACCTTTGGAAATGATGCTTTAATTGCTTATTCTCCTTCAAACAAGCCCTCAATTTATCAAAGGTAATTTTACATAAAAATTAAAATATTTACTTCTTGGTCTTGATTATAAACAAAATTAACTAATATATCATATATGTATATTGAGTTATTTTGCTGATACAAAAAATATGTCATGTGTAACACAGTCAATTTAGTGGTTTGGACAACATATACTGTGCTTTTATGGGCAATCTGCATAATCTTAGTAAATTGAACAAACAATATGGACTATCAAAGGGAAGCAATGAGGCTATGTTTATAATCGAGGCGTATCGGACACTTCGCGACAGGGGTCCATACCCTGCTGATCAAGTCCTCAAAGAACTGGATGGAAGTTTTGGATTTGTGATCTATGACAATAAGAATGGAACAGTTTTTGCTGCATCTGTGAGTCCCTTTTTTCAATTAGCCTCTATAAGTTGAAAAAAATATAATCTTTATGGGAGTAATTAATTAACAATTATGTTGTTTGTGTTTGATTAGGGTTCTGATGGCCATATTGGACTCTATTGGGGTATTGCAGCTGATGGATCAGTTGTTATTTCTGAAAATTTGGAGCTTGTTAAAGCAAGTTGTGCTAAATCATTTGCACCATTCCCAGCTGGTATGTAAATTTGGCTTGCTAAAAATCAAGATTTTGTAATTACCCTTTGGAAAGATCATTAAGGATTTTGTAATGTCCTAATAAAATGTTGCAATTTTGATTTTAAATAACCATTTAGATTACAATATTTTTACCACGATAACGTGAAGATTTATCTGTCTGCAAGTACTAGTTCATTTGACAATGTTAATATGACTAGACTGAACACCTTTACGCGGGTTCAAACTTTGAATCTCGCAGTTATGTGGATGAATTTTAATGGCACTTATCACTTTTCTACCGACAAAATAAGTAAAAAAAATTCTAAGACTGATAGAGTTTAATGTATAAATGGTGTTGAAATTTCAGGGTGTTTGTTTCATAGTGAGCATGGTTTATTGAACTTTGAGCATCCAACAAAGAAGATGAAAGCAATGCCTAGGATTGACAGTGAGGGTGTTATGTGTGGTGCTAACTTCAATGTTGATTCTCAGTCAAGGAATCAAATGATGCCACGTGTTGGAAGTGAAGCCAATTGGGCAACTTGGGGATAGACATGACAAATTTCATTTCATCATACCAATAATCTAAGTTTCTTTGTTTTGTCTGCCAAGAACAACTTAATATAATCGGAGTAGCTTCTTTGGGTTTAGCCCTTTTGAGACTCTTGTTTAGTTTCAGTGTTTTGTACATATTTTTGCTTTGATGTTGAGTATGACTCATAACATCCAATATGAATTATGAATTAGTGTTTTTTTCTTCCATTATTTGTTATTATCTATGAAGTGCGAATTAAAACACGGATACTGCAAATGACACCGACACATTCATACAATAATTTGAAAAAATAATATAATTTGAACGAATAACCAAACAAATACTAGAATTTCATAAAAATCTAAAAATGAAATTCTATCATGGAAAAACAGAAATTGGATTGAGACACATACCTTATGCTTTTATTTTGATTCTTTTAAACCTTTGTTTTATTTTGATGGTGTAAGTTTTTGTGAAAAGAGACTTCATACTATGTTAACATCCCAATTGTAGAAATATTTGTTCCCTTTTAAATTCATTCTTCAAACACTCATTCAAATATCATTCATCACAATACATTGGTGTACAATTTTCATTTGAAATTTCTTTGACTTCTCTAAGAAGTTATTATTCATATATGTCCTTGTGTTAATTCCAAAATTCTTTAAAATTTGTCTCTTTGAATCCTAATACCAATGGTATAAGATCTGTCACTCATATCAAAATTCTTAGCGAAAATTTGTTTTTTTTTTTTTTATAAACTGAAATTCATATCATTTCATTAGATAATAAATTGTGAATACAAAGCGGTACAACAACGAAAACATGGCGACGAGACCAAGAAAGGGCCGCCCTAGCTAAAGTATGAGCGATCCTATTCGCTTGACGCCTAATAAAAAATTGTTTAATCTCATATAATAAACTCTTATCACCTACGAGTAAAATATCATTCACATACAGAATAAGAAAACAAAATTCAATAATTAATTATCTATTACCTATTTAGGGCCTGTTTGTTATAGATATTTTTAAAATATATTTACAAAGAAACTTTTTATAAAAGCTTCAAATGAAAATTTGGTTTGAATAGTTAGTCTTAAAATGTCATTTTAGGCATTTCATCATTTTATTGAAATTTTTTTTGAATATCAAAATTTCAAAAAAATCACTTTTTTTAAAGATTTTTCAAATAGATTTTCATAAAAATCATTTTTAAAATACAACTTTTTGTAAAAATTGATATTTTGACTATGTTTTGATCTTCAATAATGTACGTTTATGTTATATAATGTCAAAATTAATGTTTGAATTTAGGAAAAACTAATATAAAAAACTTATAATATTATGAAAAATGATTTTATAAAATCTATTTTCAAAAATACAAAGAAAAAATCCATTTTTTTAAAGCTAAAACAACCGCACCCTTAAACTTGAGGGGTACTGGAAATGATGACAATTAATCTCCCACGTTAAGTGGCAGGTTGAGCATCAATATGACTTTTATCTAGGGGTGGCAAAACGGGCAATACCCGCCGGGCCGACCCATTTAACCCGCCATTTTTGGCGGGCTGGGCTTCAGTTTTTGGCTCGGTGTCTTAAGTTGGCCCGCCCCGTCTAATCCGCTAAAAACGGGGCGGGGCGGGCCGAGTTGGCCCGCAGGCATTTGAATTTAGTTTTGTTTTCATATTTTCTAGGACTTGAGATGAAAAATGGAGGTAAGAGTTAAACTTTATTGATGAGTGTATTTTTTATATTTTTAGACCCAAAAAAAAGAAAGGGCTAAACTAAACTTTACTTGCATTGTTTCTATTCCCAATTCAATTTATTTTGATTTTGACACTTATTTAGGTAATTGAATTTATTTTGAGAGACTTGTTTATTTTTGTTGGATTTTTATTGGTGCTTTATTTTATTGAGACTTCTTTATTTTAAAGAATAACATCAATATTACGAAGATGTAACGAATTAAAACTAAATTAACTTTTAATAGTTTACATGAAGCAATTTGGTGATCCATTTTGAACTTTAATTATTACTATTTGTTGAGGCAAAATACCAATTTTATGTTTTAAAGATAACAAACATCTTGATTATATTTTAATGTAATTCTGATCTTTTTGTTATCTAACAAGTGCTTGTGAGTGTTTTAATAAGACAGTATAAATTGAGCAAATTATATCAAGATTATTCATTTATTTTGAATAAAAACACGATTGGGAGAACGATCTCAGAACGTTCTCAGGATCCCACACTCATATTAATCAAGAACAAGAGCTTTAAAGACTAATCACTTTTTTATTTAAAGTGAACATTGTACAAAGACAAGGAAGCACTTTTCAGGGTAGTAACTCACAAGATCACAACAATTCACATATCAAATAAGGCAATGAATTTTTATGAAGAAATGTGAAACTTTCCTCTTTGGCCAATGTTGAGGAATAAGCATGTGCAAGTGGATTTAATTCAAGAAAAAGATCACAAGCTGTCCATTTTGATCATAGACAGATCTTTCATGGGCCAATCAGATTTGCACAACAAATTTAAGACTATGAGTGAAGGTGTACTTTATGACGTTCTTTAATGAACATTCTCCCATGCAAAGCCTCTCTCTCCAAAGACTTTTGAGGACAAAGGTACAAGTGAACAGTGTTGGTTCGTACCTTAAAAGCTACACGCCTGATCTGTAGCAGCTGGCATCTCACATGTGTGAGAGTTTTTCCTTGAAGAACAAGTTCATCATGAACCCAGATTGGAGAATGTTCTTGGAGAATGTTGTTCTTAACATTTAAATATCCAATCTCCTTGGAAGCTGTGCATCACATGCCTAAAAGATCATCAACGGCTTTTCTTGCTGATGAAGCTCATTTGAATTAATCACAGCTCACTGCCAGCTCATTTACCACGCTCCTTTGAGATTCAAAGACAAGGCTCAGATTCAAGAACATTCTCAGAACGTTCTCTAAAGCCCAGCAACTTTTGAATTTAATGAGGTGTCATCTTATTAAAGAAGTTTCAAGCATATATCCGTTGCAAATGGCTATACTTTGTCACCAAGCAAAGAAAGGACATATCTCAGCTATAAATAGAGCCTCTTGCTGACCTTGAAGAGCAAGAGCTTTTACTACAACTTTTACCAACTTGTCATCATCATACAAGCTATTCTCTTAAGCTCTTCTTTGATCTCTTTCACTCCTTCTCTGTAATTCTATACTAGGTTTAGTATAAATTCATTTGAGTGATTTGAGAGTTTTACTTCTCTAAACTTCTCACTTGGTGAGTTTTGTTTAAAGCTTAGAAACCTTATCATCATACTTTGTAAAAGGTTCACTCAAGTCAATAGGGCTGTATTGTTTGAGTGGTTTAGAATACCCTTACTAGTCTGGAGGACTGAGGTATCTTTAAGCTTGTAGGGCTTAAAGGGATCTTGGATCTTGGTTGAAGATTGCAAGAAGAAAGATTATATTTTTGGGATCGTTAGCATCTCATAGTGGATAAACTCACAAGGAGCGTGAGGACTGGACGTAACCCATAAGTTAAGGGGTGAACCAGTATAAATTGTTGTGTGTTTCTCTCTTCCTTTATCTCTTTATATTTATGCAATCACAACACACACAATATAATTTAATTGCTTGGTTAATTATTCTGCGATTGATATGAGAACGTTCTCTACCTTACCACTTATAACTAACAAACGTTCTCAGAATATTCTAACACTTTATTTTGTCAAAGTGTTTGTCCATTAAATTTTAATAGGTCATTTTTAAAGGTTCACAATTCAAACCCCCCTTTTCTTGTGAAAAACTTTGCTACTTCACTATTTATATGATTTTGTTAATTTTTTAAGTTATTTCACTACAAGAAAACATCATTTTAGTGGCAAATCCAATATAAATTTACTGGCCGCTTTGGCAGCCAGTAAGTTTGTGGCCGCCAAAGCCGCCACAAAATAAAGCAAAACGGCCAAAAAATAAAAAAAACGATTTCTGCCACTTAGCGGCGGCCATGGCCGTCGCAAAATATTACGAGTTTAAAAAAAAAAGCGGAAAACTTAGTGGCGGCTTAAGCCGCCGCAAAATATTAAATTATTCAAAAAAAAAAAGCGGGAAACTTAGTGGCGGCTTAAGCCGCCGCAAAATATTAAATAATTCAAAAAAAAATGCGGGAAACTTAGTGGCGGCTTAAGCCGCCGCAAAGTAACACGATTTTAAAAAAAAAATCAAGATTTTTTTCTTAACCCTCATTTCTTTTTCTTCTCTCATTCTTATCTTCTTCCCCTCATTTCTTTTTCTCTTCTCCCACTCCTATCTCCTTCACCCTCATTTCTTTTCTCTCATTCTTATCTCTTTCCCCTCATTTATTTTTCTTTTCTCTCATTCACATTCATTTCTTTTTCTTTTATCTCATTCTTATCTTCTTCCCTCATTTTTTTTTTTTTTCTCTTCTCCCATTCTTATTTCCTTCCCTTCATTTCTTTTTCTCTTCTCCCACTCTTATCTCTTTCATCCTCATTTCTTTTACTCTTCTCTCATTCTTAACAACAACAACAATATCATCAAATTCTTAACAATACTAATATTATCACCACCAACACCATCACTCTCTTTCATTCTTCAATTAAAAATTCATTCTTAACAACAACAACAACAACAACACCAATATCATCAAATTCAACAACATCGATATCATTAAAATTGTGACAACTACTCTCCCATCAAACAAAAAAATTAATAATAATAATATTAATTAAAATATATTTTTCATTCTCATAGTTAAAAGAAAAAAAAAACAGAAAAAAAAACATAAAAAAAAAACACTTTTTTTTATTTTTTAAATAATATAAAAGTTTGCGACGGCCATAGCCGCCGCTAAATTTTCTGGAATTTTCTGTTGTTGCGTCACATTTAGCGTCGGCCGCCGCTAAATATGTTGCAGGCCTGTCAGTTGCGTCAGAACTTTGCGGCCGCTTTGGCCGCCGCTAAGTGTTTGCGGCCACTGTTTTTCCGACCGCTTCTGGCCGCCACAAAATTTGCGATTTTTTTAATTATGTGGCCGTTTTTGCCACTTTGTGGCTGCCATTTGGCGGCCAATAAATGCTTGTTTTCTTGTAGTGTTTTTTATCATACGTTGTTGAGAAATATATCTTTTTTCATAATAAAAAGTAGGCTAAACTGTTCATTTGATCCCTTATGTTTATTTTAGGTTTGAATTAGGTCCCTTACGTTTTAAAAGTTCCATTTTGGTCCCTCACGTTATTGACGTCATAATAAGTTAGTCCTTTCCGTTAAAAATTCACTTAACACTGTCAAAAACGTACACGTGGCAAACAGAAATGCTTACTTTGGATATGATGTGGCTAAATGGGTGATGTGGCAGTCATTTCATTAACACATATTTTAATTTAAAATAAATTAAGATCATAAAAAAATGATAAAAAAAGAAATAGAAAATAGATTGGGTGAGGAGAACTCATATGAACATGAACAAAGCCATAAAAGTTATCTCTCTTTAATAAAAAACGCAGGTGAGAGAAACAACAAAACTATCACCATTCTTGTTCTTCCCTCTTTCATCTTCTCAAATCTAACAAAACTCTACCACCACCAATCACCTCCTCCATCACCGACCACTACAACCACACATCTGACACTCACACAACCACTCACAAACAACAAAAGAATCGCTCACATCTCACAAACAACAAAAGAAACAAAGTAAAAAACACTCACTCACACAACCACACACCAAAAAGAAACAAAAAAGAAAGAAAGATATAAAAGACAGAAGAGGAAAAAGTAAGAACAGAAGCCAAAAAGTTTAACCTTTTTTATTTTTTTTTCCGATCTAGGAGTTGTGTTGAGTTTTTAGGAATTTTTGAAGGTAGATTCGGGTTTAGAAGGGTTAAAAGAATGATTCTGGGTTTAAAAAATTAAATTTTGAGAATTTTTGGGCACCGGCGCGGTGGCGCCGCCACCGGAATCGGGCCGGTGCGGCGGCCAAGTCACCGGAATCTGGAAAAGGCCATGAACAACGGTTGGTGTTCTTGAGTTTTTATGAACTCAAACAAAATAATTCTTTTTTAATTTTCATTTACTTTTTTTCCTTTTAAACACTTTGAAGCTCCACTTGTTCCTATTCACGTACAACTGTTAAATTCTTTCATCCACGTGGACTGTTCCAACGGCGTCAATGAAAAAATTGACGGAGGGGACTAACTAATGCAAACGGTGGAAACGTGAGGGACCAAAATGGAACTTTTAAAACGTAAGGGACCTAATTCAAACCTAAAATAAACGTAAGGGACCAAATGAACAGTTTAGCCTAAAAAGTAAATTATATAGTAAATATATACGTAGAAATAAAAAAAATAAATTACAAAGTTGTTTGGCGGGCCGGCCCGCCAATCCGCCAACTCGTTAGTAAACGGGGCGGGCTTGGCTTTTGAACTCGGATGCCTAAAGTGGCCCGCCCCGCCCCACCCCGCTTTTGGACGGGCTTTAGGCGAGGCGAGCCTAAACAGGGTGGACCGCCCGCTTTGCCACCCCTACTTTTATCTGAACCAATGTTCCGCAATTGACCGCTCCCACTAATTAAGCTATTTTAAAGAAACTTTGTATTTATTGATTCTGCATTCCTAGTGTCAAAAGATGGAAATAAAACTTATACCATCTGTAAAAAAAAAAACGTATACCCATTAAATTTTTTGGTATATCCAATACAATATCCACTTATAGCTTTAGAATATACTTTCTTTTATTGTGGATTGTAAACTCTTACTTCAGATAGACATCCTCATATGTGTATATAGCGCAAACTCGATTTCCAACCTTTAAATAAATCAAAAGATGTCTTTGAGACAACATTTGATGGAACACTATTCAATATATTTGCCTTCATTTTAAGGGCTTTAATTTGCTCCACAATGACTTCAAAAGTTCAAAGTTGCTATGTATACCCCTAACCAAGTCCTTTTTTTAACTACATGCCCATTAAAAATTGACTTCTTGTTTCTGATGCCTCATTATGGTTTAGAGAATTATCTCATTATCTTAAAGAAACTTCCCAAATGGACACATGATCTATCCATTATTAGTATATCCATCATAATATTCTTCACCTCTATCAGTTTCCACGATCTTAATTTGCTTTTCGCATTGCACTTCTACTTCATTTTTAAAAACTTTAAAGGTGTCCAATGCTTGCTTCAGTTACCTGTTTTTAGAGAGGTCACTTGGTGATAAGTGACCAAATTTAGTAGATTGTTATGTATAATCAAGGCACTTATTAACTTGTTTTGTAAGATATTTATGTAAATATATCTAAGATTATGTAAATATTTACTTTTTATCAATTTCACCTGATCCCAACCATTTTGTAGGTTTTTGAACCAAGAGAGACAACTCTGATCACAGGAGGAAGAAGTGAAATTTTAACTTGCTTGCTAAGCGAGAGGTAGCAAGAACAAGGAAGTGACTCCAAGCAACCACATCGAGTTGCAGCGAGAAATAGTGAAAGAGCCTCGCTAAGCGATAAGCAGCGAGCTTGGCGGTTTAGAGCTTACGTTTCATCAAATCCACTAGTGAAGCAAGGCTATCTCGCTAAGCGAGCGTTTATTTTCCTAACTTGTATAAATAGCTATCAGATGTAAAAAATAGATCCCATTCAATATTACACAGTTCAGAACAGAGAGAAATAGCCGAATTAGGTTTTCTAAGAGTAATTGAAGGTGGATTCACGGGTAGAGAAATCAACCATTGATGTTCATTCACTTCTCTTCTCTTTATCTTTGTAAGGTTACCATGCCTATGGATAATTTTGTTGGGATTAGATGTAAATAACTTATTAGTATGTAATCCTTTTGATCATGGTGTTATATATGGTTTTAGAGTATTCATCAATATTGATATTATCTTTGATTTCCATGTTTTAATCTTAGGGTTTGAATTGCTAGACATATACTCATTGAATTCAAGAACTAGGACAATATCTATTAAACTCTAAATTTTAGACGTAGATTTAGGTTTAATAATCACTTAGAGTATCAAATCTTAACGCTATTATATTTATTGATCATCTAAGACATTGGAGGTTAATAGGTATAATATATATCTTTATGTTATCTGGACACGGAAACGTACGACGAGCGGTACGTGATAACATTGATAAATGACTAAAATATGTATAACTGATTAAGAGAATACATACGAATAGGTTAATGAAGTCTAATCACATCAAACTTTTCTCTCTGATATTTTCAATCATCTTTATCGCATTTTCGTCAGGGTTGGTCCTGAGTTTTAAGAGGCCATGTGCAAATTTTAAAAGTGACCTCTTAATAATTTTTTTTAAATAAAAAAAATTATCGATTTTAAATTGCAAATAACATAAAATATAATTATCCTTGTAATTAACATAAAAATGATTCTTGCACAAAAAAAAAAAACATAAAAAGGATTCATATTCTATCAATAACAACAAATTAATACCTTCTAACTATTTTAGACGAGCCATTCTTCTAGCATTTTTTGAAGCAAATTCATCAATCAAATCTTCATATTGTACCTTCTCCAAGAGATCATTCTCAATTGCTATCAATGCTAAGCCATTTAATCTTTCTTGTAACATGGTAGACCGCAAGTAAGACTTCAACAACTTCAATTTTGAAAAACTTCTTTCTGCAGAGGCAACTGTCACGGGAATAGTCAACAAAATTCTATATGCAATAACTGTATTAGGAAAACAACCCCCCATGCCTTTCAAAAAATTTAATATATCTATTGGTCTCATCTTTCCTCCGGGCAACATATTTCTTAGTAACCTTAGTTCCACACATAGTTCTTTTCCATCAATATCAAATTGCTCATTATGTTTCAATGTCTGCTCTAAATGACTACAACTAGAGTTCAAAGTTGCATTGTCCAACAATTGTAAATTTTGAGAACTAAACAAAATACCAAAAACACTTTCATATTGTTGGTATTGCTCAAATCTCTTTTTGAGAGATACAATAGCCTGATCAACAATTGTTCCTTCTTTTACGCTTATCATGTCCAGATTCAAACTTCCTACCCTTAGGAGGTAATTTAGGAGCAATTGAGGTAAAAAATTAGAGCCTGAAATTTCTCGCTGCTCTTTCGCTGCATCGTTGAAATTGAATCAGATAGACAACATTGAAGTTGAATTAGGTAGGCAACATTGAAGTTGAACCGGAAAACAAAATTAAAAGATAATTAGCAATTAAAATTAGCAATAAACAACACACCTTTTAATTTTAAATTTTAGAAACCCGAAATTGTGAAATTTTAATTTTTACCTTTGTTTTATCTTCAATAGAGAATCTGAAAGGGCATGAAACAAAAGGAGAATCAAGAGAAAGAGATAAATATGTTTCTTGGCTTCTTGCTAGGGATGAAGTGATGGAGTATCACATTTGTTTGTTGTTTCGTGTTACTGAGTTTCATTCCCTTCTTTTTTTTCCCTTATTTTTAACGTGATTTGTTTTGGTAAATTGGGAAAGATATGATTTTTTTAGCGTGTTACATCTTTCCCCTTTTTTTTTTTTAAGAAATTAGACCTGGACTGCTTAATATTGTGCATAATTATTATTTTTACACCCCTTATTTTACTAATACTTATCCCATAATTTTTTTTTTGAGGTCTTCCAATTTTTAAGGCCGGGTGCAACAGACCTTGTTGCACCCCTTATTGGGCCGGGCTTGATTTTCGTTATTACATGTTTACAAGCTTTTATAACAAATCACTTTGAAATCCTTCACTTAAAATCATCTAAATTGTTGAACGACATTGATATCTTACTAGTCCCTATATATACGATATATTCAAAAATACTTTTTTTAATACTACATCACTTGGTTGAGGATTTACTCTTCAACTTTGTGGTACTCGATTTGAGACCTGACCTCGAGAAATGTATCCGATGTTTTGTTATTAATGTGAAACAAGTATATATATATATATATATATATATATATATATATATATTGAGTATCATTAATAAAATAAATGAAGTATTTTAGATCATGTACGTCCATATCTGAATAACATGTAACTGAATGTAAGATTTCTAATATTTCAATTCTCCTCTTTGTATTTTTTTTTTTTTTTAATACTTGTTTTTCCTTTAATGCAATTCATACATTTTCCTGTGGAATTTAAATTACTATAATAAATTTAACATATATTATAAATAACATCAATTATATTAAACTCATAAAAAACAAATAGGATTGATTTACTTTTTTTCTCAAGCATTTTTAAAACAAAGGACAATTCATTTTGATGTGTGTTTTCCTTTTACAAAAGAAACACTTTGATTTTTCCTTAATTCCTTAGGTTGTTTATTTTACTTTTCCTTGCTTGGCTTGATTTTGAAAATTGCTGAGTCAGATTATTGTCATATATATATCAAAATGGATAAGATTTCCGTTTTATATTTTCTTCTTAATTTTCTTTTATTCACATTCCCAATTCCGCGTCTACCGTTGTTAGTAACCATGACATGACTAGATTATGATGCTATGCCACCAATCTATGACTAATTAATTCTAATAATTCGTTTCAAAATCATCATTAGACCATTTCTTTTTATATTTTTTATTCTTTTTTTTAAATATTTTAATTGAATTACACATTACTACAAGTAGAAAGTAGTTGGATAACATGTGCTTGTGGATTCATAAACAAAAAAGTGAATTTTGATTAACAAAAAAAAACTAATTGAAAATAATATTTTTGTCAAGATTCCTTTGCCACTTTGCTTTGTCTCTTCCAAGATATAGTATAAAAGTTAAAAATATATTATCAAGTTCTGAATATGACTTCATACAATATTAAAAACATTATGATTAAGATAGGTTATTTTTTATTGTAAAATTATTTATTTATTTTTTCATTTTTAATTACTATTCCTTGTTTGGATTGGATATAATTTCCACGTCACATCCCTTTGTATTTGCATCTATATATATCTTACATCAATGTCTCATTCTTCTCATCATCCATTATTACCTTTTCAATCTATCTCTCACAAATTTCATTCTCCATATACACCTTATTTTTTGTTTCTTGGTATGTTTCATTTTGTTCTCTTTATTTTTATAAACAATTGTCTTACTGCATATGTTATTTTACATCACCATTATTCATTGGTCAAAATCTAAGATGTTGTTCATGTTTTTTTTGTGCAGCTAAGTGTTACTTAAACAAAGATTTGAAGCAAACTTTTTGAGCTAACTAGAGGAAAAAATGTTGGGAATTTTCAAGGAAAAGTTGGTTAATGCACCAAAAGAGCTTAATAGTCCAGTTTCTAATTCACACATTAAGGCTAAACCAAGTCATGAAATTCTTAAAGATTTCATGTCATGCAATTCCTCCAATGCATTCTTCATGACCTTTGGAAATGATGCTTTAATTGCTTATTCACCTTCAAACAAGCCCTCAATTTATCAAAGGTAATTTCACATAAAAATTAAAATATTTACTTCTTGGTCTTGATTATAAACAAAATTAACTAATATATGTTTATTAAGTTATATTTCTGATACAAAAAATGTGTCATGTGTAACACAGGCAGTTTAGTGGTTTGGACAACATATACTGTGCTTTTATGGGTAATCTGCATAATCTTAGTAAATTGAACAAACAATATGGGCTATCAAAGGGAAGCAATGAGGCCATGTTTATAATCGAGGCGTATCGGACACTTCGCGACAGGGGTCCATATCCGGCTGATCAAGTCCTTAAAGAACTTGAAGGAAGTTTTGGCTTTGTGATCTATGACAATAAGGAAGGAACAGTTTTTGCTGCATCTGTGAGTCAATTTCTTAATTTATCTCTTAAAGTTGAAAAAAAAAAAAAACACTTTTATAGGACTAATTAACTAACAATTGTTCCCATGTTTTGTGTTTGATTAGGGTTCTGATGGCCATATTGGGCTCTATTGGGGTATTGCAGCTGATGGATCAGTTGTTATTTCTGAAAATTTGGATCTTGTTAAAGCAAGTTGTGCTAAATCATTTGCACCATTCCCAGCTGGTATGTAAATTTGGTTTGCTAAAAATCAAGATTTGTTAATTACCCTTTGGAAATATAATTAAGGATTTTGTTATGTCCTAATAAAATGTTGCAATTTTGATTTTAAACAACCATTTAGATTTATATTTATCAAATTGGCGCCCTTAATAAGATTATGTGAAAATTTGTCTAGGGACTAAGAATTTAATGCATAAATGTATTGAAATTTCAGGGTGTCTGTTTCATAGTGAGCATGGTCTATTGAACTTTGAACATCCAACCAAGAAGATGAAAGCAATGCCCAGGATTGACAGTGAGGGTGTTATGTGTGGAGCTAACTTCAATGTTGATTCTCAGTCAAGGAACCAGATGATGCCACGTGTCGGAAGTGAAGCTAATTGGGCTACTTGGGGCTAAGACATGATTAATTTCATTTCATCATAATAGTAATCTAAGTTTCTTTGTTTTTTTTTTTTTTTATTTGCCAAGAGAGCAACTTAATATAATCGGAGTAGCTTCTTTGCCCTTAGCCCTATTGGGACTCTTGTTTAGTTTCAGTGTTTTGTAAATATTTGTGATTTGATGTTAAGCATGACTCATAATTTTCAATATATGAATAACAAGTTTTTAATGTTGAATTATGAATTTTATAGTGTCTTCTTTGCTTCCATTATGCGTTATGAACTTTTTTCGTTATATTTAAACTCGGATTGAGTAACATGAAATTGTTGGATGCCACCAAGGGCACTCAATTTCACACAATACAATTCAAATATAAGTCAAATGGATAAACACAGCCATCAACCAAAAATCGAAGACTTGACTTTAGTAAATGAAGTGTATGTTGTCTGTCAATAAATAAATATCGCAGTACACAATTTCCTTCGACTCGAAAACAAGTGCCGGCTAATTTGCTGCAAGTGAAATTGGAAAAGTTGAGACTGATTTAAACCACCCACAGGGCAAGGGATAACCACCAAGCTGTTACAGAAATATATTGCTACTGGCAGTGTGTCGAAGATTTCAATAGCAATGAAATTACTCTTGATGTTACAGCTAGTGTTAGGCCATTTTTTTGCTACAGTAAAGGCAAGCACAATATATAATTTTGGATGAGTCTAATGAATTGATTGAACAAGAAGTCTTTTGACGATCATGTCCATTTCGTCGGTGAACCTTACCCTAGACTAGAGGTATATGATGGTCACCAACACAGGTGACATGGCTGATCAGATTGTGTACATCCAGAATGCAAAGCATGACTGCTGAAAAGAAGCAGATGAAACTGTTAACCTCCTATGGCTAAACTGGGTTGCAATTAGCCAATGCCCATAAAGACCTGCACTATATCAGGATATAAGTCAGAGTACTATCCAACTTTTGAGGATTGGATGACAAAAACAATGAGTGATAAGGTTAAGAAAAGTTACACAGAAGTTATAATTGCTTGGTTTGGTAAAACAATAAGTTATAATTGCTTGATTGCTCGAGAAACAGAATTCATACAAACAATTAACATGAATGTTGTTTATACACGTTTGGTACACTCTTAAAGATACACTTCATTATTCTGGATCCCGCTCAATAACCTATACCAATTATCTATATAGTGGAATTCACATGAAACTCTTGAGTTCACCAACTTGTGATGCATTTTACAGGAAAGATAAGGAGGGTTAAGAGTTAAAGCCAAACGACTTGTAATAATACTTAATTACGTGTGACCCCAATTAATCAAAGCTTGCTAGCTTATATCTGACTCCTTAGGCAATATATCTCAACGTGTACATAATGCTACTTAAGGGTTAAAAATCCTAAACAAATTGCCATATACTTGGACTAAGCGGCTTATAAACACTGCATGGATAAGACCCAATTTTGGTGGTGTCATAACTTGTGATTCCCGAAGAAAATGAGATATGAATGAATTACCTTAAAATAGTTGGAACCCAACAAGAAGATCACCAGGACGAGAAATCAAATTTTATTTGATCAACAACAATGACATCATAAAACACAGCACCCCTGTCAGGTAAATCTACATCTCTTCTTTCCTGTACAACAGTTTCTACAGTTAACCATAATTATGTGTTTCTTCCCTCAACCAAGACGAAACTCACACTGACAATTTTTGTAATGGAACCAGCTATACAACTCGAGCCCATCTTCCACCACACATTGGACAGCTGTATGCCCAGCGGCTGACCCACCAACTCTCCCGGTCATTTTGACTAGGAAGGTTGGTGGAACCTGGTGAAGCAAAAGCAGAAGTCTGCCGGAGACATCTTATGCACTGCGCCACACAGAAGTAAAAGATTAATCAGAAAATAGAATAATATCCATGTGGATGCAGAAAAAAATAGGAGTTTGGAAAGAAGAATAAGGAGAAGCGTCTTTTTACTAATTTCCAAGCATAATCGGTAGAATGACTTTATTTACAAATTTGATCCTGATTGAACAGATTAACAACTCTGAGTCTCCGACACAACTAAATTTCAGTTACCATCAAAGTTACATCTGTTGGTACTTAGCAATTTATCTTCTATTTATTGGTAGGGATATAACAGAGAAAAACCTGGCTCGGACTATATTAGAGATTAAAGGAAAATCTCAGACGGTACTCAATAACAACTAACAAGCACTTAATAGTAATTATGCCTACACATGGACGAGAAAAACAATATGCAGAATTATACAAGACTTCTTTACATACCTTGTACCATACCCTTTCAAGGCCAGTCTTCCATAATGTAGTGACAACATCTCTTCGAGATCCCATTATACCAAGATAAGCTCCCAGACCCTCTGAGGTGTTTAACCCAAAAGCTGCATCTCGCTCAGACATCCTGCGCTTCCTTGGCCAGAAGCCATTGGCTCCATAATAGATATCGTTATTTTCCAATGAATTGGAATCAAGTGGATTTAAACTAACAAGTTTTGGTACATCATTTGCGTAATCGTCATCATCTGAATCAGTCCAAGGTCCACCAAACATATTCCGTTGATGCCACTCTTCTGCAGGAGGGTAGAGTTCTAGCTCGCGTAGTAGAAGACCAGCGGCATCAGCACTTCTAGGACGAGGCATGCCCTACAGGCCATTTTACATTTAGTTTTGGGGCAGGCGCTACTCGTAAGACTATTAACCACTCAATCCAAGTAAAGACTCTGATCTTAATTCACCCAAATGAAAAAATAAAAAAATTGTATTCTATCAAGAGTTCAATATCCAAACATATCATCTGCTCCTACTCGATCTAAAACAGTGTGTGCTTTATCATTAAATGACACCCATTCCTATCCTATTTCATTAACTTCTATCATTCTTACATCACATTTTCAAATCACAAATTGAATGACATCATAAACTTGTAACAACAATAAATACAATACATCATGTTTGTAAAATAAAACTCATAACTAGCTCCATTTGTCTATCAGATACACCAACTTTGAAACGAGAAAACAGAAAGATACCTTCATATGTGGACCAAGGGATGCTTCCAGAACCTCTGGTAGTACAGTGTAGTACCCGTCAATATAATGAAGCCGGTCGTGAATGTTACTACTCCCCACCTGAGAAACTGGCAAGGGGTGTTGCAGCTTTGAAGTTCGGATACAGAGATCCATAAGGACTAGAAAAAGAACCTTGACCTGCATTACAAGTGCTTTAAGACCTTAAGTAAAACTAACATTTCAGTCATTGTAAGCAAAGGAAAGAATTGCCATGTTCCTAAACATTCATGACAGTCACAAATAACCAAAATAAGAACTTTTGGGCAAGTTGTAACAAAGCTATACCTCATCATAAGTATACCCTCGGCCTGCATTTCCACTACCAAGTCTTGAATACCCTGGAGACGGTTCTTCACCTCCTTTTGACCCAGTCATAACCTGACCAATTCGACCTGTCTGACCATCATCTGACCTAACCAAACTGGGCACAGGGTTTGCAATTTCCTCCACCTTAACGGGAACAGAAGCATTAAGTTGTGGCTTTTGTGTATTTGTATTAGCAGCTCTCTGTGCACCACTCATATAGCGGAGAAGTTGCGATCGTCGAAAGAAAAAGCAGAAGAACACAAGTCGGCATAATCTATGAAGGAAATGACAGTCCCCAATAAGTCGAACTGCAGGTGTTCCAGGAAAAGTTCCTATATTCATGCTTATGGACATAACAGATGAATGACCACTGATGGGGGGATTTGAAGTTAGGTTGGAAGCTCCACCAGAAATGCTGCTAATCTTAGCAATAGCCCCTTGTACCCAAGCTTTCATCTGCTTGCTTCCACTAGAATTGGTTGTCTCATTTTCGCCTCCTGGACAATGTTATTTTTGCCTTTATTTAATATGGTAAAATAAAAAAATAAAGATAATGCTGATAGTCAAGCCAATTAAAATATTCAAGGTAGGAAAATTGATAATTTTCTGTCACAATAAAAAGCAAAAGGCCAAAATCTCTGCTTCTATGTAGATCATAGTGTTGAGTTGAGACTTTAGAAGTATGAACCTATAAATTTATACAATTTATCAATAAAAAACAACAATCAAAGCCTTTTTTCCATTATATGGATCAAACTACACACACACCATCAATCCAATACCGCCGTAATTTGCTATTAAGAATCACGTGTGCTGCTGATAGACCATTTAAATCCAAATCCTTCTTAATTGTTTAAATTATAGTTTTCTGTGGTAAAAAATATTTATTTGAAAAAATAAACAATATATCATATCATTTCAGACCTACCTTGACTTGTTGCAGGAGTTGTTGAATGTTGGGCAGTACTAGCAGCCATATTTCGGTTGCTTCCAGTCCCCGCAGTCACAGCATGACTTGCCAATGTACGACATAAACCAACATACCGCCGCAACCGTGTGATAAAATGTGAAGCCAGATCAAGAACTGAATCAACATAAGCCTACATAATATTGAAACGATTATGAGATGAATATACAGTCAAACATTTAGCAAAATCAAAGCAACAGCAACTCAATGAAAAAAGGGAAAAAACCAAAGGGTTAATTTAATAATATACAAACACGTTTAATAGGTTGGTAGGTATATTTATCTACATGGTGTATTATATATGCAAGATTATAAGTTCTTTTACATGTGTGGCACCTATTGCTGATAGAACCATGCAGTTAACAACTGTTGCAGCAGAATATTGTGTCAAGGTCTTAAACAAAAGATGGAGCGTTTTATTACAATTTACAACTGTAAATTAACAAACCTGAATATTTGGAATTAATGCAGGTTCAACAGCCACTGATTTGAGACCAATGCTCGATAATGTCTCAGTAGATACCTGCCATGGATCAGGCACTAAAGCTGAAGGATTTATTAAAGCGGACTCAATCCCCTTCCCGAGCATATCCAACAACAACCTAGCTTGCATATCCAGAACAATCGCCCTGGCCTCTTGAGCATTTGATCCTTCAAGTAGCTTACACTTTATCCTGTCTAGACTCTGCAATAATACAGAACTTAATTGTTTTATGCCCTGAAAGCAGCATCAAAAATACATTCCCATATGCATTAAAACACTACAGTAAACCAAAAAGAAACACTACAGTAAACCAAAAAGATAAAATGTAAAGTTAATGTTTAACAATCTAACAAGAGATGTCCTATATGAAAGCCAGAGAAAAGGGATGGGGAAAGTTTGTTTGTCCCTCAAAGTTTAAAGTGTCACTATATTAGGGGACCCTTTACTTCTATTGTTTCCTATTTTCATTTTCACCAAAAAGAATAAACATTAGACAATGCATTCCGGAAACTTTTGAAAATGTGTTTTTTAAAAAAGAATCAACGATCCAATATTTCTTAGAAATTTGAAAAATGCAAAAAATGTGTTTTTAGTGTTTTTGAAAATGTAATCTTCCGTGTTAGCCCTTCATCTTCTCTCTATCACAATTACTCACTCACCGCCTTTCCATCAATGGCATAACATGAAAAATTAATAGTATTTTAGAAACCAAACAGGCCCTTAGTTCTTCTAACTCAGAACTTTTCACCAAATTATCCCTTCAAAGATCTAAAGATGTCATAAAGTTCAAACTTTTACATCACCACTGCAGCTTTTGCATGGATATATCGAGACAATTTTTGTATCTTTTAAGGACCAATGTGGTAAAAAAATTTGGAGGACTAATGTGGTGACTATAATCTTTGAGGGACAAATTTGGTAACAACAATATAATGTGGCAACAGCCAACCTTTGAAAGACCAATTGAGGTTTACTTGTCCTATGAGATGAAAATGCTACTAAGTACTAACAAGCATTTGCTACAGGATCCATAATCGAAGGAATATTATATCCACAAAGCACTCCATCATTGAGTAAAAAGAATGAAACACTCCATCAACAACTTTATAGAATCTGTCAAATAACCGATTATCCCAAAAGCTTAAGCTGTTAGGATAGAGCCATATTAATGGTTTTATATTATTTCTAACACGCCCCCTCACGCAAGAGCCCACTTGGGCTTGGAGCGTGGATAATGCATAGGCCCACCTACCATATGCTTAAATTCCACTTTTTAATTAGAAAGTGAGGGGAGCGGGAATCGAACTCTAGACCACTTAGTCATAGAGGCTCCGATACCATGTCAAATAACCGATTATCCCAAAAGCTTAAGCTGTTAGGATAGAGCCATATCAATGGTTTTATATTATTTCTAACAGAATCATACAAAGTAACAGAAATATAACAAGACACCCATGGGGTTAACGACAATGAAGATAACTAAGCAAGCTAATGCGATAGTTTACAGAAACATACAGGACAGTACTGTTGTCTTTGCTGAGCAGTAGGAAGGGAATGGAAATCCGCATCTAAGACTGCAATAACACCGTTAAGTGAAACTGAAACAAGAAAAAACATCTCATTAACATACAGATTCAGTAGCAATTATGCAGATGCTTTATAATAGAGTGCATATATGGAAGAAAAAAAACTGCAACGGCCCCGTTCGTATTTTCCGGCACAAATTTCAAGTAAACCAAAAAAAATAGAAGTAGGACTAAATAGTTTGCTTCTCTAATTTCTCAAGCACAAACTTCAACAAAACACAAAAATTGTAGCAAGACTTAATAGTTTGTACTTACCAATACCATCCTCAGCAGCACTCTGTGTACAACCCACAGCATCCCACCAATCAACTCCAACCAAAAGGCTCCACCAGAACCTGCTTTTCCTAACAGATGTTAGCAGAGAAATAAACCATTGAAAAAATAACAACTTCCAGTAAATTTATGGGCATAATAAAAAAGAATGGCATGCCACGTCCTAAAGCAGTTTAAGCAATAACCTTTCAGCTATTGCATGTTCCCAAGTTGATAAGTTTGGTTTCACTTGACCAACTGGAATAGAAGGAGGAAGAACCCTGATTATTTTCAATATGGTCTGACCCTTTCTTGTGTCATGCCAAACAGAAGCTGAACAACAGCTTGTTGCAGAAAAAGCAGGAACAGCAATTGCAGATCCGACATTAATCTGATAATTGGCTACCAGGGCAAAATTTAAACCAGAAAATACATGGACTCCACCCCAAAGAAAAGCAATCGCAATTTCACCACCGTGAGCCGAGTAAACAATTCGTGCGAGTGTCCTAATATCACTTGGAAGATCAAAAGGATCAAAATTGACCCCTTTTGAGTTATTAGAACCAGACTCAGATGCCTTTTGAACATTAGCATTCATTCCAACTGGAGGTGTTTGATGATTGTTGAAACCATTTGTTGGTGGAATACTCATGTCCACTTTGGACTGCCAAACAGTTTGCATAGGAGGCTTTCCACCCATACTGGAAGTAGGATTTCCAAATATTGGATGGAGGACAACATTCTGAAAAGATGATTCCCATCGTTGAACTCTCCACCCTGTGATTGATGGGCCCTTGTCTGGATAATAAGGCGACATGTACTGCCCTGCAAAGATAAGTTACATTCTTATGGTATCTGTTTTCCAGTTCAATGATCAGTGCACATGAAACCTCTGGCATAGACAAACATAAATCACAAGCAGCAAGAATCGTTACAATATGTGTAGAGCTAGATAAGTACATGGGTCCTTCTGATATAATACTCAAGTTGGTTTCAGAATGAATGCTAACTTAAACAAGAATGAATAGTCTGCGGCTCGAAACACCACTAGTGAGAGGGAATATGTCACATTGTATCATTTGGTATTCAACTTTTTTTTATCATCCATTGTGGATATTAAAATCCTATTGCTTCATAGCTAAACACAAGATGAGTAAAATAAGGCTTCACATATTGTAGTACCATAATGGCATTAAATAGGAATCAGTAATAAATGTGGGTAAGATAATGATGAATGTAAATAATAATGTACAAAGAATATATTGATTGAAGAGGGGGAGGGGGGAGATAAAGTAAGCACCAAGTGCATACCCTCAACTATCACAACAGTTATTACAGAACCACCACGAGTCGGATCAAAGGCTACCGCTGTTACACCAGAACCCCAGGTTGTGGTTGCTGTAGATTGAGCTGCGGCTTCAGGACTCACATATGCTGAAAAATTTGAAACTGGTGAGCAGTGAAGTAGTATTGATTCACCGAGGTTTTGGTCTATTTGGTTTTTCCCTTGCTTTTCTTCAGATAACAGATAATCTTGCCAACTAAATAAATATGCAGCTAAAGGTGCAAAACCGCTCCAGTTGGGTGGGCTAAGAGGTGGGACACCATTATTAATACTTGTCTTTGGAGTTAAATGGATCTCATTTCCAGACCCAGGCATAACTTCCCATACAACAACGGTAGATGGGTTAACAATTGGCACACCGGCCACATGCAAGGTACCACTGTCTGTGATGATAGCATCGCCAGCCATAATGCCATTGGGCCCACAACCCAATAGTCCTTTACTAGAGTAAAACCATTTGGGTGGTGTTGCATTCTGACTAGGAGGCCATTGGGACCAGTGAAGTTGAACCGAGCCAGATGAGAATACAGAACAGACACAAAGAAAATTGGGCCATCTAGCTGAAATCAAAACAACTGCAAGTGTCAAACACACAAGCATCTTACAATTTGACATATAGATATGCACTATTAATTAGAAAAGAAAAAAATGAACATATAAAATGAGTTATTAAGCCAATAACACAAAAAGCAATCAAATAAAGAGAGAATAGCATAATTCTAAGTTAAGGTTCTGTCATAAACATCGAAACCAGCATCATCATCAACATATAAAAATTGTTATAGTATTAGCCTAAGAAGGAAAACATTGGATATGACAGAGATCAACACAAAAATTTGCAAAACATACTAGGACGACAAGTGTCATTATGACATGAGTTCTGATAAAGATAAGCCTCCATTTTTTAAGCATTTGGGGTTCACAATTTCGCATCAGCAAGTCCCTATGATAGTTGAGTATCATATAGACAAATGAATTAAAATTGTAAAGATTAACTTTACTACATCTCAAATGATCCATTTTCATGGAGACATTATATCAACAAAAACAAAATCACAAAAGCAACAAAGAAAATTGCTATAGCCCAATATGCACCAGAAAATACAAAGAGAAATTAGAAGGCCTGTATCCATGGGTGTCCGGTACCGTAAGGTCGGTACCCTTGGCTTCTCAAAGCGCATCCATGTGTACAGTAACGGGAGATCGGTACCTCAAAGCATGCGCCTCAAGTCTTCACGACCAACCAGAGGTGCCCAATTGCTTACCGAGCGAGCACGTAGCGACCATCCAGGAAGGATATTATTCCACACCCCACTTGGATTTGGGCCTATCAATGACTGAAGAGCCCAAAAGCCACTGAAGACCCTAGCTTGAAGCACTATAAAAAGGAGACTAAGTTTTCTAGGGAAAGGATCCATTCTCTACACACAAAACATTCACCTCCAAATCCTAGGAATCCTCTCCCTCAATAGAGGTTGTCTCCTAGGTTTTGTGTTCTAGACCAGAACAAAGGGTGAAACAGAATAATTCAAAAGTAATCAATAAATTTAAAAGAAGTTGTGCAACATTAAAACTCTAGTCCAAATGCACAACAATATAAATATCCATATGCATATATCTCTCTGCTTTTACCGCCTAATAAATTTGCCAAAAATGACATAAAAACAATATGAATAGAAGTGTTTCTTCAAGATATCACGTTACCACCACAGACCATAGTGAACAACCTTACTGAAAAATGGCAATCAGAATAGTAGATGCAAAAAGAATAGACCTGAAGTTTGAGGTTGTTGTGAAACAAACTTTTCTTCAAATGTGGACTTCGAATTGGAGGTAGCACTTGATTCCGATGGAAGCCACCTATACTATTTTTCAAAAAAGTAATTAATTTAGATACAAAAATAGATCCCATTGAACTGTACAATATCTATATGTGTGTGCTCACATACATACGTCATACTACAGTGCAAATTGTAAGTCAGTGCATCAAGTTCCCGACTTCATGTTTGAAGGGGAATCAGGGATTTTTTACTAAACCAACAGAAACTCTACATATTGTGTTAAAAAATAACATAAAATGAGCAATTTCAGGGATTTTTTTCACTCATTTCCATTATTAATCTTTGTCTTTATATTTTAAAAACCAACCTTTCTTTCTCTTAAACAAAAATCTCACCCTCTTAACAAATTCTATCTCTCATTTTTTACTAAAAGACATATCTCTCTAAACAACTCTTAGCACATATTTAGAAAAATGAATAAACACAGTGATGTTGTACGTTGGCTAAACTTATAGCTTTTAAAATTAGTCATCTCAATCTAGGAACACGAGAAAGTGGATTGCAACGTGAATCCATATACACTCTTAGAGAATTTATTTAAAGATAGAAAACTTTTTCGAGAGAATTGCTTAGAGAGTTTTTTCAGATGATTGTGTTTCTTCCCCATGCTTTGTATAATCAAATAAGTTTCAGGTATAGTTGGACAAATAAAAATTTATTAGAATGTATACCCAAAAAAGAATGTATTGTATAGTCAAATAAGTTTCATGTATAATTGGACAAATAAAAACGTTCATAATAAGATTATACCCAAAAAATAATGTTTATATTATAAAGGTAACATCAACATTGCATAGAAGAGAAATTAACTGCATACCATAGAAACCCCCGATAGCCACTTTGTAACAACTGTAATATCTTGCTTCCACTCATGCTCACGCAGCCAGCAGCCAGTGTCAGCTACAAGATTAGCTGGCCCCTGAATGGACAAGAAATCAGCAACACACAAAAAAGAAAAGCATATAGCCATATATGAATAATGGAGAAGCCATACAAAGCTAAAGATAGGAGAAAAGAGGCAGACACTAGCACTAGGACAATTACATTAACCTCCTTCAAGGCTAATACATAGCTAAATCTCCCATTCAGAGATTTGAATAATCCATCTCAGCTTACATAAAGCTACCACATATAGTTAAATCTCCCATTATGGGGTTTTTTATCTTTAAAAAACCCTCAGTTCACAGGAAACTATGGAGTTTTGGGGTAAGTTTTAGCAACAAACTCAGTTACAGGCAGACAGTAGCTTAGCAATTAAATTTATGGCCATAAGAAAACCTGTAACAGAATACTTAATAATTATACTAAATAGCTATGCTACAAATTTCGATAGTTGTATCCACTTAAGTAGCAGTCACTTACTTGAGATGCTTGAGTCCAAATTGTTACCCTCCCATGGAAATTTGCTATCAATAATGCACGGGGACAACAGGCAGGGGACCATTCAATAAACTGGACAGAATCACGAGGAGAATCTGCGGAAGGCAAATTGTGCAACTAATCAAATTTCTAAATACATAAATGCATTTGCCTAAACAACAAAGCAGTTCAGTTCAAGACTAAAATCTGATGGGAAAATGCCAAGAAAGAACGTTAGAATACGGTTTTCTAGATTCTATCATGTAAATTCAATTCAGCTTCTTTTTATTTTACTAATATAATACAAATAAGATGTCATTTGTCAAATCATTCAACGTACAATTGTTATCATTAGCAACTACTTTAACGATGATGATTTAACATACATTGTCATCATGAAAACCATTCAACCTTTCCTGTAAAATCCACCCCCAGTTGTGAAACAACAACATAAAAATTTGACTACAGCTTGAAAAGGAGTTGATTTGGCATCTGATGCTTATAGGCTATTGAGATCAAAATCCTTGAAAGGTTTAAATTCAAAATACAACGGCCAAAAATTCTGAAAATTAGAAGGTTCCTTTGATGCTTTGAACTTGATGCCTTAACTAAAACATAATATACCAAAATTCATATTAAGCTTATGTAGGATCACATTGTCGAACAGCCTTGGATTTATCAGAACCTTTGTATGGGTAATTAAATTGAAAAAGACAAACTCCTAATTACTATTGTTAGGCCAATTTTAACACTACTTCCAAGTGAAAAATAATACCAAACAAAACTAACTGACACAGTAAAAGTGAAATAGGTGTGCAATCAAAGTACCTGCTGTGACATTGAATACTGTAGATTCAGTTGGCCTCTCTGGGATCACAATATGTATAGGGATCCAAAATGGTGGATTTTCAGTTGAGCTATGAAAAAATGAAACACTATTAACCATTTCAAAATTCTCCAGAAAAACAAACATACAGGGTATAAGCAAGCCAAAGTAATGGGTCCACAAGACTGAGTAAGGCTAAGACAACCTATGTTTGGCTGTTAGGCAACATAAATTCAATGATTCAAACAAATACACTAGAAGCATGTTGAACATTGTTAGGCTAGTTTTTTCTCCGCGTGAACAATATTTTGTTTGCCATGAATCCTATTCATTTAAATTTGACTCTAGGTTGTCTAACAAGTGAATACATATATATATATATATATATATATATATATATATATATATATATATATATAGATGCAAAACATATGTTTCTATTAATCACCAAATTTGTCTACATCTCATCCTTTTACAATATCACTAGATGTATACAGGACAAAACTTAAAGTTGTTTGACATTCATTTGCCAAAAATGAAGAAACTTAATAGCTAATAGCAAGGGGAAAAAAAAAGTCTAAGCTGATCAAAGAAAGAAATTAAAGACACACTACCAAGATAAGCATATCTCCCTAGTGCTTCTGGTTTGGATCTTTCAATAAGATAGAAGTAAATGAGAAAGTTTGAGACATTAGTCAATTGAACTCATCCATAAATTATTAAATGCAATAGACCCCCAAAATCATCCTAATCTAGTCAATTATTTTGCTCGTAAATCATCCATCAACTACCATTTATCCAAACTATTAGGTTTTGCACCTAACTCAACCTGACAAAACCGACTTGTAATGCAAGAATTGTTCAAATCTTATAAAAATTACCTAAGCCATATCTCTAGTCTATGTGGGAATCTCAACACACCCTCTCACACTTAGAATTGGAGATCTGAAGCATGAACAAATACACATGGAATCATATATATCTCAACATACCACCTCACACACAGAACCAAACATTTTGAGCTAGCTTCGATACCATCATAGAATTTCAACTGAGTTTAATTCAGTCTCACAAAATCGACTTGTAAAGTGAGGGTTGCCCTCATTACTTATAAATATAATCAACTATTAAGGTCATATCGCTATCCAATGCAAGTGAGTCTCACCAACAACAAATAAAATAAAAATGATATTTTTAACAAAACATTTAGTACATATCCGAAAATTTGATGAAAACATGTAAAAAGGAATGAATAAAAACACACTAACCTTGGAATTGTAGTACACGTTTCAGAAGCACAAGCAATAGCATTCAGTTTTCCACACCAAGAAACAACACTATAAAAAAAATTTGACAGTAGCAGCATTGTGAATTTATGATAAGCATCTCAAGAAGCATTTACCTGAAAGATGGTAAAGTTTAAACATTTACCTGAAATTGCGAGAAATTTGAGGAAGAGACATGACGTGAAGTAAATTGGAGGTTGGTTGATTGAGGCGAATGCGGAAAACGGTGGCAGGAGAAAGTGAGAGAGACTTTTCTTCTTCTTCTTTTTCAACTTCCGTTTCCATTGGAACTTGTTCTTTTTCTTGTTCTACAGGATCATCAGTTAGTGTCACTGCTTCTTCATTGTTGTTTTTCTTCTCCTCAAATTCCAAACCATTTGAATTTGGAAGCTCTTCGTTGTTCTGGCGATTCTGATTTGTAGCAGAATCAGGAATTTGATTCATAGCTGAAGAATAGAAGTTTGAGAGAAAAATGGCGGAAACAGAAGAAGAAAATGAAGGTGACAGAGAGAGATTATTAGACTCTAATATATGGGTTTATATAGCACTAGGTATTAAACCCGTGCAACCATTGCACGGATTTGATTAAATTTTTTATTTTATAATTTGTTTACAGAAGAAATTAATATGTACATTGATATATAATTTTTTTTTTTTTTTTTTTTGAAGTATAGTTTTAAGTTGTGTTTAATTCTACTTTTTTAAAATTTAAAAGCTACTTTAAAAATAAAGTTGAAAATAAAAAATTCAAAATTCAAGTTGAAGTTGTTTGGTATTTATAATTTTTTTCAACTTAGTTTTGATAGGTGTATTATATTATTTTTTTGGTTTTAAGAAAAAGACTTTTAAAATATTTTGAAATCTGTTGTTTCACAAAGTAAATATATAATATAGAATATATAAAAAAATGCTTTTGACATAGATAATGTGTCGTTCACTTACATATAAAAATAAAAATAGTGGAATCTAAATAGAGGTTATTAAAATTTTATTAGAACTTGAGTCAATGAAATTATTTCATTTAGAAAAATTAATGATAATAAATAACACACTTTAAAAAAAAAAATTAACATCAAACTACTCCTATTTTCATATGTATCATTCAAACACGATTTTTTGTAAAAAATATTATTAATTATTCATCTTAGGGTGCGTTTGTTTTAACCTTTTTAAAAATAGATTTTTATAGTATATTATTTTTGTGTTAAAAAATGTTAACAAATAATTTTTTTTATAAAAATTTCAAATGAAAAATCGGTTTAAATAGCTTATCTTAAAATATTATTTTAAGTATTTCATCGTTTTGTTAGAAAAAATTTTGGATCATAAAATTATATAAATATCTCTAAAAAAAAACTATTTCAAATAGCTTTTCAGGAAAGTCATTTTTCAGAGATAAATTTTTTTTTAAAAAAAATTGTGTTTTTTATTAAGTTAAAATCTCTAACATGAATATTTAAGTTATTGAATGTCAAAATAACTCTAAAATTAATACAAAAAGAGTTTGAAATAATATTTACTAATTTTAATGAAGTTATCATAGTTTTTTTTAAAAAAAATACAAAGAAAAAACTTTTTTTTTTTTAAATGTAAAACAAACTACCCTTAATTCCTTTTATTAATTAAAGTTTAATTTAATTGATTACTTATATTTCCATTATTTAATCTTCAATATATATACATGATGCACATTATTTTGAGCATGTTTAGTGCTAAATTGAAAGCAAATTTTTTAGTGCAATAAAATCTTGTATAGCATGTGAAATCTGTTTAAAGCGCAACAAAAACTTTTATAGGAACCGATTTGCTATACTATTATTTTTAGGCAAATAATAGACTACACCGTCATGTCATAAACAATACAGTACATCGAAAAATTATGGTATTATTATTATTATTATTATTATTATTATTATTATTATTATTATTATTATTATTATTATTATTATTATTATTATGAAAAGGACTTTCATACCACTGAAAATTATTAATAATATGTCACCATTTTCTTGCATGCCACTGAAAATGTAATTAATATGTCACTATTTTCTTATTATAGCAATTAAAAATGTATGACTAATTATATTCGCCCAATTTATACAATAGAGTAACTTAAGTTCCGATCAAAAATATCATATCATAGTAACCAATGAAGAGTCAAGACATAAGGCATGCAAGAAAGAGAGGAAAAAACTACCATACAGGAATGAAAAAGTATTACTCAAGAAATGATTTCACATTATTAAACAAATCGAAAAATTAAATTAAATACTCATAGAGATTTCTTTAGAGGAACAAATTATAACTCGGTTAAAAAATTAAAATGTGTAAACTTTACTCAACAATTCATGTTTAAGAGGTAGCCAATAAAGAAATGAAGATAATCTATTTGGATATCCTCTAAATAAAGTAACTATGACTCGAAACTAAAATTTACACTAAAGGTAATATATACCACAAAGAATCCATTTTACATCGCATCCAAATATAAAGACTCTTTGATAAATGAGAAAAATTAGAAATACATTTTTGGAGATGGACAGTATTGTACTTGGAGAAATTCTACCTTGGGCACAAACCAACACATATACATTTAGGCACACACTCATGATTTCAAAAAATTAAAAGATAAAAGAAATAATTAATAGCAATTGATGTGACTACTTTATTTAAGATTTATTTTTTCTTATTTATGTATGTGTTCCAACATTGTCAAACATACCAAACAAAACTTATAAAAGACCTATGTGATCGATTCTTCTATATATAATAAAATTTATTGACAATAATTTGATTGATCGATAAATGTATATATATAGAAGATAAAAAAAAAAACATTTTTTTATCATTATGATATTGCGACCCAAAAATAGCATTAGTTAAAATGAAATTACAATACATATTTTTGGTGCCAATTTTCTCATTCATCATATATAACATATTTATACTGCGACATAACGATTAAATAGTATAATAGATAAGATTTTATAGTTTTCACTACTAATCTTCCATATATATATATTGCAAAAATAGTCAAAGGAGACTAAAAACATCAACCTCTTATAATAAAGATAAATCATACATATAATCTCCACCATTTGTAGAAATAAGTTTTGATAATTTTCACCGCTAGTCTTCTATCGATATATTACAATAAAGAGAAATCTACGTATAATTTCTACCACTTCTAACAAATGAGAAATATTCAAAAAAAAAAAAAAACTTGTACCAATGTAGAATATTTGGAAAATGAATCGAAGGTAATTCTCATAGTACTATTACTTTGGAAAGAAAAATCACACAAATTGTTGGTTCATATATAGAGAGTGGGTAGAAAGAAGAATTGTTAAACAAAAAATGGAAATTTGGAGTAAGTGTTTAGAATAAGAAATTGAGAAAATATGAAATTGAAGGGAGCACCATAAGGTATTTATAATTGATTGATGCAAAAGAAACAAAGTGGTGATCTTTCACCTTTCATAACATTTTTTTAATAAGTTATTCAATTAATTAGTAGGCAAAATATTGTAAAGAAGTATACAAAAAATCACCATTAAAAGGGATGATCTTTCACCTTTCATAATATTTTTTTATTCTTAACCAAATGTTTTAATTTGTCCCTTAGCATTCCATACTATATGATGACATGTTTTGCCTAGCTTATTAAAAGATGACACATCATGACAATAACATAAGAGATTACACATAAGCATCAACTTTTGCTTAGAAAAAAGGAAAATGGGAGGAACTCTATTAGGCTGCCACATAAGCAAAAAATTGTTTGCTTTACATATAGTATATAGATAGATAGATAGACAGTACTTATTAAGAAAAAAAACATATTATTTTTTGGTCAAGAAGAAATTTTTTAATATAATTTTGTGAGCTTAATTCAATTGGGATAGAAATAGAGCTGTAAAAATGGGCCGGTCCATTAGCCCTATAATTTTGCATGGGCTGGGCTTTTAAAAAAAGTTGATCGGACCTATATTTTTAATGGGCCGTTATGGGCCGGCCCCACGGGTTTTTGGGCCGACCCTTTAAAGAGTTAAAAAAAATATTTTTAAAAAAATTCTAAAAATAATTTTTGCTAAAAATAAGGAGTTTTAGTTACCATTAAATCTTTAGATAATTAAGTAACAAAAGATGATATTTGTTAGTTAGAAGATAATTATTAAACCAAATTATTAACAACTTAATCAATCATTATAAATAATTTTATTGTCCATTGAATTTATTTTGTAAAAAAAAAGTTTGACGGGCCGGCCCATCGGACCATGTAGGCCTTTGCTTATTGTGCTGGGCTTAACGGGCCGGGCCATGAGGCTTAATGGGCTGGCCCACTAAAGCCCCTTTATATGGAATGGCCCCTGGGCCGAGGCGGATCGGGCGGGGCCAGCCCCTTTTGACAGCTCTAGATAGAAATATTGAATTTTATATGTAAGGTTTTGAACCCAAACATTCTATTTATTCACTTTGATGATGAAATTTTGAGTCACTGGACTAATGGACAAAAAAAAAAGTTTTAATATAGTAATTATTAAAATAATACTAAAGTTTTGAGAGAAAAATATAGTACATGAATAAGAAAGCTGATTTTTTGACATAAAAAAATGTACGATTTTTTTATTTTATAAGAAATAAATTAATTATTTAGAAAAGGGAAAACTAATTTAGTATCAGTTAAAAAATAAATGATTTCTAAAAATAATTCTTTTTTTAAAAAAAAAATATAATCCTTTGTAAGCCAAAGACATTCAAAAAATTGAATTTTTTATTATTTTAAATTAAATCACTTCTTTTTAAAATGAAAAATTAGTTAAATCTATACTATTATTATTTGCCTTATTCAAAGTAAAAAGTACACTTGGCGTTCTCACGTTACTTTTCAAGGAGCAAATTCATATGTGGCATTATTTTAATAATGTGGCGTCTATGTGGCGCCTACGTGTCTTCTATTTACGACCTAAAGGGACACGGTTCAATTCCCACCGACAACAAAATATTAATTTTATGATTTTTTTTGTCTTTCTTATTTTGCCTTACTTTTTTTTTTTTTACCGATTATTGAATCTATTGTGAAAAAAAAAATAATATAGATATTAAGATTGTGATGAATTCTATAGGATAAGTACCAAAAAAAAAAAAAAATCTATTGTCAAACAAAAAAAATGAATTGCCTTGAATTTGTTTTTTTTACCAATTATTCAATGCATTGCCTAAAAAAATAATAACGAACCTTTCAAAATAAAAAACAAACAAAAATTAATTAAAAGATAATATATATTATAGTAAATTACATTACTCTCTCTTGAGACGTGCTTAAATTACATTACTCGCACCTCTTATGTTAAAATATATATAATTTCCTCCCCTCTTATACAAAATATATTAGAGAAAATTACTCTCCTCTCCCTCGAAAGAAACTTGAATTTCATCCCTGTTCCCCTAATATTAAAACATACATTTTCCTCTTTTAATCAAACTTCATTTTAATTTTTACACGACTTTTATTAATTCTTTAAGCAATTAGAAATAAATTTCTTCCGTTAGTTCATATATATCTTTGAATATTTTAATGGAACATTTTATAAAAAAAATTAAGATGTGAGACCCAAAGTTATGTTCATGTTGCTTAGTATATTACACGGGTTTGATTTAGTTCTTTATACTATAAGAAATTACTCTCTCTTATTAGATCAAATATCTCTTGAAATTTTAACCGAATATTTTACGCATATAATTAAGACGCGAGACATAAGATTATAGTCTCAATTGTCTTTACTTTTTACGTACGTTGATTTAATTCTTCACACCGTAATAGATTACCCTTTCTGTTAGATTAAATCCTTTTTGATATTTTAATTGAAAATTTTGTAATAAAAATTAAGATGTAAGGCCTAAGGTTATAGTTTCAATTGTTTTTCTTTTTTACACGGGCTTGATTTTGTTTTCACACCGCAAGAAATTACTCTCTTCTATTTGATCAAATTCATCTTAAAATTTTAATTGAACTTTTTACAAGATATTTTAATTGAACTATTTGATCAAGAAATGCCTAAGAATATTGTCTCAAATGTTTTACTTTTGACGGCTATATTTATTTCTTTATGCTGTGAGAGATTATCATATTTCGTTAGAACAAATTTTTCTGGATATTTTAATTGAAATTTTACCAAAATAATTAATGATTGAGACCTTAGGTTATGATATCAATTGCTTTACTTTTTACTCGGGCTTCATTTAGTTCTTCAAGTCGTGAGAGCGATTACCCTCTTGCATTGGATCATATCTCTTTGAATAATTTACTTGAACATTTTATATATATATAAATAAGTTATAAGGCCTAAGGTTATGGTCGAATTGTTATATGAAATTCATTTTGATATCTTAATAAAAAATTTACAAAACTAATTAAAATGTGAGACCAAGAGTTATGGTCTCAATTGTTTTACTTTTTACACATGTTTGATTTAGTTCTTCATAATGTAAGAGATTATCATCTTCCGTTAGAACAAATTTCTCTGGATATTTTAATTGAAGTTTGTACAAAAAAATTAATAATTGAGTCCTTAGATTATGATATCAATTGCTTTACTTTTTACTCGGACTTCATTTAGTTCTTCAAGTCGTAAGAGCGATTACCATCTTCCATTGGATCATATCCCTTTGAATAATTTACTTGAACATTTTATATATAAATAAGTAAATAAGTTATGAGGCCTAAGGTTATGGTCCAGTTGTTTTACTTATTACACGAGATTGATTAGTTCTTCACACCGTAATAAAATACTCTTTTCTGTTAAAGCAAAACTCTCTTGAAATTTTAATTGAATTTTTTACAAGTATTATAAAAAAGCGAGACCTAAGATTATAGTGTCAATTGATTTACTTTTTACACAAGCTTGAATAAGTTCTTCACACCTATAAGATATTATCCTCTTATGTTATATGAAATTCATTTTGATATTTTAATAAAAAAATTTACAAAAATAATTAAAATGTGAGATCTAGGGTTATGATCTCAATTGTTTTACTTTTTACACATGTTTGGTTTAGTTCTTCAAAATGTAAGAGATTATCATCTTCCGTTAGAACAAATTTATCTGGATATTCTAATTGAAGTTCTTACAAAAATAATTTATAATTGAGACCTTAATTAGGTTATGATATCAGTACTTTTTACTCAGACTTCATTTAGTTCTTCAAGCCGTAAGAGCGATTACCCTCTTCCATTGGATCATATCTCTTTGAATAATTTACTTGAACATTTTATATAAATAAATAAATTATGAGGCCTAAGGTTATGGTCCAATTGTTTTACTTATTACATGAGATTGATTAGTTCTTCACACTGTAATAAATTATCCTTTTCTGTAGAGCAAATCTCTCTTGAAATTTTAATTGAACTTTTTACAAGTATTATAAAAAAAGCGAGACCTTATATTATAGTGTCAATTGATTTACTTTTTACACGAGCTTGAATAAGTGCTTCACACCTTTAAGAGATTATTCTCTTATGTTATATGGAATTCATTTTGATATCTTAATAAAAAAAATTACAAAAATAATTAAAATGTGAGACTTAGGGTTATGGTCTCAATTGTTTTACGTCTTACACATATTTGATTTAGTTCTTCACATCTTAAACAATTACTCCCTTCTATTACATCAAATCCCTCTTGAAATTTCACTTGAACTTTTAAAAAATAAAAATTTAAGACACAAGACCTAAGAATACAGTCTCAATTGTTTTACTTTTTACACGGTCTTTATTTATTTCTTCACACCTTAAGAGATTACAATTTTCCGTTAGAATAAATTTTTCTTGATATTTTAATTGAAGTTTTAAAAAAATAATTAAGATGTGAAACCTAAGGTTATGATCTCAATTACTTTACTTTTAACACGAACATTATTTAGTTTTTCACGCTGTAAGAGATTACACTCTTCCGTTAGTTCATATCTCTCTTGAAAATTTAATTTAACATTTTACAAGAACAACTGAGATGTAAAAGATTACGAGCTTTACTTTTTACAGAGGCTTAATTTGGTTCTTCACACTGTAAGAAATTACTTTCTTCTGTTAGCTATATGTAATCCCTCTTAAAATTTTAATTGAACTCTTTACAAAAACAATTAAGAAGACCTAAGATTATAGTCTCAATTGCTTTATTTTTATACACGGGCCTGATTTTAGTTCTTTCTATCGTAAGAGATTAACCCTCATTTGTTAGATCAAACTTCTTTTAATATTTTAATTGAACATTTTATAAAAATAACTAAGATTCGAGGTCTAAGGATATCGTCTCAATTTCTTAGTTTTTCATGTGAGTTTAATTTAGTTCTTCACACTTTAAAAGATTATGCCACTTCTGTTTGACAGGATATCTCTTTGAATATTTTAATTGAACTTTTTTACAAAAAATAATAAAGATGCGAGGTTTAAGATTTTGGTTTCAATTATGTTTTACTTTTTACACCGGCTTGATTTAGTTCGTTCCGTTAGATCAAATACATTTAGAAATTTTTTTACCTAATAGTCAAGATACAAGGTTTAAGGTTAGATGCTCTTGAATGAGTTCTTTATCCCATAAAAGATTATCCTCTTCCATTCGAACAAAACCCTCTTGATAGATTAATTGAATTTTCTACCAAAACAAGAATAAAAGAAATATATGTGCATATTAAAATCTAAAATCATTTTTTCTAACAAAAAATTTCCAAAATCAATATATATTTTTATGAATGAAAGCTAACTCATATATAACGCGGGCAATTTTTCAATTCTAAAATATTAATTAGTTTCAAAATAGAATTATATATATATATATATATATATATTCAAATCTATAAAAAGAAAATGAATTTTTAGCCCGTGCCTGGCACGGGTGTCCATACTAGTACTATTATAATTTATTGATTATTAATTTGATAACAATATTGATGTGATGATGAATCATTGTTATCTTTCGTTAAAACTCCACTTCAAATTGTTGGAGCTTTGTCGTCATTGGTTGCCGTGGTGGTTAACAAAACTCTCCATTGCGGATCACTTATGGCGGCAACCATCTTTCTAGATGACTTTTGTATAGTTATATATTTATTTATTAAATTATTAATACAAATTTATTTAAAGAAGTTGTATTATTAAAAAAAATTAAAACTAATTAAAAGTCAATTTTGGGCCTATTAAGAATCAGTTTGGGCCTAGTTGAAAAGACTGAAGTGGGCTGATACATCGATTCATTCACTAAACAAATACAAATTTGTTTTAAAAATATTAAAAAATTGTCAATTTTTTTTTTACGAGTGTCTTCATGTGTCGGACACCGATCTAAGAAGTGTTGAGATAAAATAAGAAATATTTTTTTTAGACACTTATCTGACACGTATTGTACGAGTGTCAGATACCGCAACACACCTAATCTTAAAGGTGTTTGTGCTTCATAGGTTTATAATTATCAACCGATTTATTTTAGGCTAAAATGCAGTTTTGGCCCCCCACGTTTGCAAAATGCTCGGTTTTGGCCCCCTACTTTCAAATGCTCAGATTTAGCCCCTGAAGTTTATCAATTGCTCGATTTTAACCCCCCTACTTTCAAATGCTCGGATTTAGCCCCCGAAGTTTATCAATTGCTCGATTTTGGCCCCACTACTTTCTCAAACTTTGTTTTACTTAAGTTGGATTGTTTTCTTTTATGTAAATCTCGGGGGCTAAATTCGAGCATTTGAAATTAGGGGGCCAAAATCGAGCAATTGGTAAACTTCGGGGGCTAAATCCGAGCATTTGAAAGTAGGGGGGCCAAAATCGAGCAATATGCAAACGTGGGGGGCCAAATCCGAGCATTTGAAAGTAAAGGGGCCAAAATCAAGCAATTTACAAACGTGGGGGGCCAAAACTGCATTTTAGCCTTTATTTTATTTGAACCGTTTGAAATCAATTATTTTATAGAACCATATTATTTTTTATTTGAACAAAATTTATAAAAGAAAAAAGCATATGTACAGACAAGTGTAAACAGTATTAAATATGGCATTAAAAATATCACCTTACTTAACCTCACTTTTTAAATATGGCATGAAAAATTGAAACATTATTATTAGTTGTCGCCTTATCGGTATAAACAGTGTATATCCTTTAAACTTAATTTATAATGGAAAGACGAATTAATAACATTATTGCAATTGCAGAGATGAGAAGCATGGGAGTCTAACAAAATAAATAGAAAAATAAACTAATGGTGTAAGAATCACTTAAAATAGTGGTACCAATTGTTAATTAGTTCAATGGTGATTGTCATTGAACTTGATAGGGTGGACCATAAATTGATTCCCGACAATTACGATTTGAAGGGGTTGAAACCACTTGACACCAAAACTGACCCCCAAATCAGATTAAAATGGTGGTAAAAGGCAAAAAAATAATAATAAAATAGTAATCCAAATTAAATTGTAAATATATATATATATATATATATATATATATATATATATATATATATATTTAACAAACTGCTACAATATCTAAAAGATACTAACATCATCCCTCAATAATCTCATCTTAAATTCCTTCAATTTAAGAATAAAAATGTGATAGGGACCAATATGAAAAAACATCTTGAGTAGGAGTTGGAGGCTTGATAGTTGATATTAGTCAATTTTGCACAAACATATACAGGTGGAATGGATGTGCATGCAAAATTCTACACTTTCATCAAATTTCATCATTGATCATTATTAGCACTAGTCTTTGACCCGTGCGTTGCACGGATTTGATTGAGCGATAGATATATAATTTAAGTTTTTTGTAATAAAAATTGCAACATAAGTAAATAAAATAAATAGTAGATCTTTTAATAATTGTTGCAATGGTAATGCGATAATAATCTCTTGATAGCAAAATATACATCACAATCAAACACATATCAAAGAAGAAAACCAAAGTTAAGGTCTTTGAAATTATAGTGAGAGCATTTCTTGATAGTGCCTTTGTTGCAATGATAATTCAATGACAATTCTTGATAGTGTATTTCCTCATATATCGGTCTTTCTTGCAACTATAGTGAATAAAATGTTAGATAATAATCCTCATCAATGTAGTTACATAATCAACAAAAGTCACTTTCTTGTATTGTATTTCTATGGCTATGGCAAAATCAAAATAACAACAATACACTTCTTGACAATTTCATTGCCCAATAAGGTGACGCTTGCTTGTATTGTATGTATGGCTCAGCATAAGCATTTTTAATAAATAGTTTTTTTCATTGCACAATTTCATTGACCGTTTACTTGAACAAAAGGAACATAAATATTAAAAGACTCAGCATAAGTAGTTTTTTTATAACATACAATATCAATTATATATATTTGCAATGAAATACCTTTTAATAATTTTTCACCATAATAGAGATTGTTTGTTGAAATCCTAATTGGTTGCTCTACAGACGAATTTCCAACACCAGCCCATATCCTACATTATTTAAAATTGTGCAGCACATGGAAGTAACGTATGCTATACTCAAATGTTGAAAAACTAAGCATAATCCAATGGTTGATTCTCTCTCTTCTTGAGTATATTTTTATTCTTTGACCATTGAATTAAGCAAAAGGAGAGAAAACATGAGGGAAAATTGGAGAGGATCCAAATCCTAAAAATCATAACTATAGAAAATTAAGCAGGACCAAAAAGGTAGGGACATATCCCTTTTGCACAAATCACATTGCCACCAATAGTTAGAGCTTATTTCAATCACCAATTTCAAAATTAAGTTAAAAAATAAAATATCAATTAACCAAGTACTCAATTTAAATTGCATAGAGTGAGAAATCACTTGCTACTTACATATTATTTATTGGGGCATATCAATATTCTTAAAGATAAAACTACTTTAAGCCAACATGGTTCCTTGTTCTCACCATCAAATGAGATGAAAAACAATAGCAATAAAGGAGTAATACAAACAAAGCAATCAAAATTACATTTCAAAATAATATTAGTAAGCCTAAGAATTAGGAACAATTAACAAATCATATAGCTATAATATTTTATTGTGCTATTTTTTAGATGAACATTTAATAATATTTTATTTTAAATGCATAAAACTAATAGACTTTTGTCAAAAAAAAAAAAAAAAAAAAAAAACTAATAAAGTAAAGACCAATTCAAAATTCAAACTAAGGAAGATTTAATAAGTGGCGGGCCATAGTAATTAATATGTGGTTGAGAGATTAAGAGAGTGATTAGGAGGAAAAAATATTAGGATTAACATAAAGTAAAACCTTACTTTTATTAAGATTAAGATATATGAAAATACTAGAATTTCTTCCTCCCCTTAAAAGATGAAAAGTACTAATTAGATCCTAAAAAAAATTAATTAATGTTGGGCAAATATATTGATCTTAAAAAGTATCCTAGAAATACTTATTTATGAGTGATATTTGATACTACTTTTTAATACCAATTTTGTATTTTTCATTTTTCTAAAGACTAAATATGTCTCAATGTATTTTTGTTTGATGTTTTTATTTGTTAAATATATTACTGATCCAAGGGTATTGGGTTCGCAATTAAATAGAGAGAATTATTGGAGAACAAAAATAGAGAAAATTGTGTGATATAATGCTACTATTAGTAATGTGACAAAAAAATGCAATATATCAAATGAGTATTTTAAAGTGGGTTTGATCTAATAAAAAATCAGCGATTTGACATGACAACAACTTTCATTTATACAATAAGTCAAAAGAAAAACAACTTTCATTTATACAAATTGAGAAACAATGGTTTGGACAAAAACTAAATTTTTGTATTTTACTAAATTACATGATAATCTTTTGTCCTAAATAAAAATTATTTAAAATATGAAAATAATATTTTGTCCACTAAATATTAAGACAATAAGTTGTTCAATACTTTAAAAATTTATCTTGTATTATTTTATAATATGATGTTTTTTTTTTTTTGTACATAGAAGAATTGACAAAGTAAATATAAGAAATTCTCACACAAGTGAGAGAGTCGGGATTCGTACCCCGGTCAAGGCGTCCATGCCTTGCAATTTCGGCAAATTTTTGCCACTTGAGCAGTTGAGTTAGGACTTATAGGACAATATGATTGTTAAATACTCCCTCCGTCCCTTATTATAAGTACCCTTACAAAGATTTTATTTGTCCCTAAATATAAGCCCCTTTCAATTTTCTAGACACATTTATTATTACTTTTCCAAACATAACCCCACTTTGCATTGAAATACGTAAAGTCAACAACAAATACATCTTTTCATCAAGGACAATTTAGTAATTGTAATTACACTATCAACTTTTCTTAATAAGCGTGAAATTTCTCTTGGAGGGCTTATATATAGGGACGGAGGGAGTACTTACTTTTGCCGATTAAAAAAAAACTTATGGGTCCAAATATAATCAATCTTACATAAATACATGTGAGTATCCATAAATACCACTTCATCAAATTAATTTAAGAGTCAAACAATGGACATACCTAATTACCTATGATATAGTACATAAGAGTATTTTATTTTGGAGACAAATGATTGGATTACTATCGCTATAAGTGGCATATCAAGTCAACTAATAAAAGGTTGGTTAACAGGTTGGTTCACCCTAAAATAGATTAAAAAGAAGATTTAGTGCCATTTTAAAATTAACCTAGCTACATCACTCAAAAAATTCCTTAGACTTGTTCTGATATTCCCAAGTTATGGTGGGATCGTAGTAGTAACATATGGGTCAAATAAACTTGGTCACTTGTGAAAAAACTAATATGATCAACTTTTTCTATTCAAAATAATTGAACTCGAGTTTTATTAAACAAATCAATATCTATTTGCCCTTTGAACTAGCAAGCATCAATATCTTATGCTTTTGTTTTTATTTTTTTATGGCACACGTTTTTGTTTTGATAAAAATGATTGAACCATTTTTTTTAGATAATAAAAATCGTCTGTTTGGATTGACTTATTTTTGAATTTATGTAAAATAATTTATTTAAATAAATAAAGTTTGTATATTATTATAAGTTATTCAATGTAGTTTATGATAAAATAATTTATAAATATATAATTTTTGTTGGTGAAAACTTATAAATTAACATAAATATTTGTTTATTTATTTACATAAGGTATTTTCATAAGCTCAAAAATAAGTCAAATGAGTCCAAAAAGTATTAAAACTCTACCTTCTCCTATGCAAAATAAATTTTTACATCTTTAAAAATAATTTGTAACTAATTTATGAACATTGTTATTTTTTCAAGACATCAAAGACATATTGTGTGAGAATTACCATTTTAACATTGTTCACACACTTCGTGAAGACAATTAAAAAGTTGATTTTTATAGTCAAAATTGACGCTTCTTTTGATCTTGAGCTCTTGTCCTCTGCGTCGTAAGGAAATCCTTGCAACCTGTGCAATAGGAATGTTCTTTTTAATTATTATTTTTTCTATCTATTTTATCTTTTTGTCTCTTATTTTAGCTTTTTAACAACAAAATTAATATTTAATTTATAAAATGGTGCATGTTTCAATTAGATATTAATATTTCTTTCACCTTCATCTTCCTATTATTTATCTGTCTCTTTCTAATAATAATCTTACTAAAAAGAGGATGAAAAAAAGTAAAGAAGATGATCAAATTTGAATAAAAATAACCATAGTATAAAATAAGAGTGAAAAAAAATATCTAAGTGAATAATTGAGTTCTAATGCTTCTATGAAGAAAATTCCTCTGAATCACAACTTTTAGACATGAAATAATTTACAAAATTAAAAAAAATTAATTCTCCATTCATCATTTTGAAAAGATCAATATAATAATCCAGAATTCTTTAAAATCAAATGACTAAATTGTTGATTCAATGGAGAAAGAATCTATGCTTTGGCCTTTTCCAATTAATCAAAAAAATGAGAAAAAACATTAATAACTGTTGAGACAACTTTGGTAATAGAATAACGGTCATGCTAAACAGTGCCTCGAGACACTTGTTAAACATATTAAAAGTAGAAATAAAAGACAAAATTAATACTATTGATAAAATAACTTTTTATATTTTCGATGCATTGAATTTACAAGTTTCGAGTCAGAATTTCCATATTTATATGTTTAACTAGTGCTTCCTCGGATCACTGATTAGCATTCATAGAAGAATAATAAAGCAGGAGGTAGTTGCAGGTGTCACTTTCTGCAAACAGTGGTGACATCTGGAAAACCATAGCTTGAAATTTATGACTATTTCCATTCACGCAGCCACCATATTTTCATTAACTTAATCAAAAGCCGGCTACAAACAAATCATTAATTTTTTTTCAAAAGTCAAATTAGCTTAGTTATATACTCACTATATTTTGTTTTCACATTCCATTTCATGTTTTTTCACTTTTCTTATGTTTGTGTTTTTTTCTACATATTCAACTTTAAGGTTTTTTGTATTCATACTTCTGTTTCCAGCAGCTAAATTATTGTCTTATATCTGATCAAAGATTCAAAGGTTATATTTGTTTTTTTGTTTTTTGTTTTTTTCTTATTAAATTATTTGATTTTAATATACCATGTATGTTGTTTTTTTCAATTTCTTATAAAAAAGTAAGGTTGGTTATGTTTTCTTTGTCATAATAAATGGATTTAGAATGTGATTATTATGTATTGCAGATTATTATTGAATAAGAGTGATATAGCAACAAGAACATTATGAGGTGTGGCTGCTTTAGAAGATTATCTATAAAGAAGGAAAAACGTCCTTCTAATAATTATATTTCTAGTGAAATTGAAGGTTAATTACTTCTTCTTTTTTTCATATTTTTTATTTATTTTTTTATTAATTGTTTTCAACAATTCTAGTTGCTTATCACTATTAGTTTCTATGGTTTTCTAGGCAAATAATAGTTTCTTTTGTTATGCAGGATATCCTTTGGATAATATTAAGCATTTTTCTGATAAAGAATTATGTTTGGCAACTGATAATTACCATTTAAGCAATAAGATAGGAAGGGGAGGTTTTGGAACTGTTTTCCAGGTATTTTAACTTAACTGATCCTTCAATTTTTATTTTCAATTTTTATAATTTTTTTTCTTTCTAATCCACATCTTAATTAGGGTCTTTGACCCCTAGTAGACACTCGAGGGTATGTCCACGGCTTAGGCCCTTTGGGCCTGTTATGAGACTAATTCTCAAGTCGACGTTTTCTTTTTACTTTAGATTATCTTATCTTTAAAATGAGCGACTCCGTGATTTGTTTTGGGAGAGTTTTGTTATCAACTTTGTCAACACCATGTTGTTTGTGATGTTTTTTAATTTGTATACAACATTAGGAATGGTTGTGTTAAGATTATACAAAATTAATATTGTTTTAAGCTGTCTAGAGAATTAGTAAAAAAAATAAATTATATTTTATTATTGAATTTTTTGAGTCTTGAGCACATTGTATTTGTATGTGCTAGTTTACTCTAGGCTTAGAAAGTGTAAATGCTTCCAAAAAAATGACATCACATTTTATCATTTTATATATATTTTATTATTACTATTGCTAAGCCATTCTAAGTAAATGTTAATGTGACAATTTTGATAGGGAACATTAAAAGATGGAAGAAAGGTAGCAGTGAAGCCACTTTCTGTTGGATCAAAGCAGGGAGTTCGCGAATTTTTAACCGAAATTAATACTTTATCATACGTTAAACACGAAAACCTTGTTGAACTGGTTGGATTCTGCGTTCAAGGACCTAATCGTACAGTCGTCTATGAGTATGTCGAAAATGGCAACCTTCATACTGCATTACTTGGTAAAAATTAATTTCTCAACTCAACTTCTTAATGTGAATTATCATATCATGTCACATATCAAATTAAATATTAATCCATATTTTTGTTAGGCAAAAAGAAATCAAATATCAAACTAGAGTGGAAAAAACGATCTGCTATTTGTATCGGTACTGCTAAAGGTCTTGCATATCTTCATGAAGAACTTGCACAACATATTGTACATAGAGACATCAAAGCTAGTAATGTACTACTTGATAAGGATTTTAATCCCAAAATAGGCGATTTTGGTATGGCCAAATTATTTCCAGATGATATCACTCACATCAGCACAAGAATCGCAGGAACAACGTACGTATATTTAGATTTGGTTTTATAATTGTACTACGAAAGTGATCGATAATTTACACTGCTTTTGGTTTTGATTTAAACAGTGGTTACTTAGCACCAGAATATGCATTAGGTGGACAATTAACTAAGAAAGCTGATGTATACAGCTTTGGAGTTCTTTTACTTGAAATAATAAGTGGCAAAAGCAGCTCAAGGACAAATTGGGAAGGATCACAAAAATCCCTCTTAGAATGGGTACATAAGTCTCAATTTCCTATATTTATAAGTTGGTATTAATTTCGATAGTGTTGATGTAACACGGTTTACACTGTCAACCAATCACAAATCACCATTTGTATGACTTAAAGTAGGTATGATTGAGTTCCGTAAGGGTGGCTCAATTGATAATGGAGGGGCCGGGGTTCGAACCATAGACTCTCCACTTCTCCACACTTATAGTGTGTGAGTCTAGCTACTAGACCAGTGTATCAAAAAAAAGTAGTAGATATGATTGAAGTAAGATATTTTAGTTATTCAAAGATTGTGATTGATTGACACTGTAAAAAATATTTACACTATCGGTGCATATCAATCGAAACCGTGAAAGATATGTCTATTGTTTTGAATGTGATAGGAGTGGACATATCATATATTGATGATTATGTGCTCTAACAGGCATGGCATCTTCATGAAGAGGAGAAATGGTTGGAGCTAGTAGATCAAGACATGGAAGAATTTTCTGAGAAAGAAGTAATCAAGTACATTAAGGTTGCTCTTTTCTGCACACAAGCAGCAGCAAAAAGAAGGCCATTGATGACTCAAGTAGTTGATATGCTCACTAAGGATATTCAGCTCAATGAGAAACAACTAACAGCACCAGGATTGTTCAATACTGATCTTGGAGAATCTTCTCAAAAGAAATCAAACCCCGAATCTTTAGTTTATCACACTAGTTCTACCGAGGCTCTGGCTAGTATTACCGAGGTCACGGCCAGGTGATGATGCCTGTATAATTCTTTGTGTAAAGTAAAAGAAAAATTTAATGGATTAGTCCCAACTCCCAAGCAGTGAGGGTTTTGGTTCTTCTCGGATTTGAGCCTTATAAACGAGAAACATAGATGCGGAGAGTGTTTTGGCGTCTATACATTGGACAAGTTCATCGGCTGGACTCAAATTTGTCAAGGTTTAACATGACTTTTAGATTCCGGGGTCTAGACTCTTGATGTGAAAAAGTGAAAGATAAATTACAATGTATTCATCTGTTTTCTTTGATAAATCTTTGTAATGCTTCTTGTAGTAAATTTCTTGTGTTATACTAACTGAAATCAATTAAAAAAAATAGATTTGTTGAGTTGCTTGAGTCTCACTCTATTTAATTTCTCACGTGCTTGAGTAATAAACGCAACAAATCAACAATACACTGGTCCGAGTGAAATTAGAATTAGATCCTGGATCCCGTAAGTCAAGTCTTGAGTTTGAGCCTTGTGGATGAAAATATATAGTCAGAGACCACGCTAGAGGTGGCTAGCCAGATTTTTCAACAGAGATTAGTTATCAACAAAACCGGTGAATATTTAACGCCAATAACATGGTTACGTAAAACATACAAAACACATTTGAGAATTAAAATAGCTCATTAAAAAAAGACACTTGAGGATGTGTTTGTAATTTTAATATATTTAACTAAAATAACAATAGCATCTCACACATTCAGAAATCAAAATGATCGATTACCCATGAAAGTGTTGTCATTGTTACAACTTGATATCATGACAGCAAAACTGAAAAGGTATGACTTTAATATCATATTAAGAAGGGAACAATAGAAAGGAGTTCGATGTGTATCTAATCACTCAGAAAACTCTTCCTTAAAGGAGAGTGTTATCAAGGGAGAAAACTAAGTCTCTTAAATGCTCTACTAGTCATTCCATACTAATCAATCTCAGACTTGGACACTTCATAATACCACCAAGTATTAAGCACTTGGAAAATTCTCCCTTAAAAGTTAGTTATTAAGGAAGGGGGATAAATCAAGGAAGCTTTCTCTTCCCACCCCCCCTATATCTTTTACACCCCTCAATATTCCAATTTTGCCCTTGGTTAAAAAGTTCGGAACGTGTTTTCCGAACTTTTCCTAGTGTAAATTCAACAAAAATTTCGGAAAACACAATCCGAAGTTCGTATTCAAGGCAAAAAAAAGTTCGAAAAACACGTTCCGAACTTTTTTACCAGGGGCAAAATTGGAATATTGGGGGGTGAAAAAGATATAGGGGGGGGGGGGTGGGAAGAGAAAGCATCTAAATCAAGTCACTGAAGTCCATAGTCATAATTTGAAGATTGAGAGAAAAAATTCATAAGAAATCACTTTTTCATTTGTTGGCAATTATAGGTAAATGTTTGTAGTTAATTTGTTAGGGGAATGAGAAAATATTAGTTGCAAGGGTCGAATCTTAAACCTCGTGCATATAAGTCTTCTTTGGTCTTTCAACTCAAACCATTAGCTTCTCTTCCGAGGACCAAATGACGATAAAATGTGATACATTTTTTTTAATTTAATAATCTAAACAATCAACAACCTAACTAACCCTAATTTTTATTCTCCGAGTACATAAATACATTCCCATTTAAATTTTAATTACAAGCTTTTGATTAAAAAATAGAATATATATTAAACAGTATTAGATACAAGACAATTTATTCATCGGAATAGTGGTCATTTTTACTCGAATGCTACCGCCTTGGTGAGAGTTTGAATCCCTACAAAAATGATTTTTATTAATAAAATTAATTAATATACAGAAAAGGTGGATCTATGACTCGAACCCGCGACCTGTTATCGTAAAAAGCATACATGTGTACCACTGCGACAAATGGAAAACTTTTAATATAATACGCCTAGTGTAGTATATATAACGTATTTGACGAGGTGCCATGGCACCTCCCTGCTGCCAAGAAGATCCGCCATTGTGTGGAGTACTTGTACTGTAGACAACGACTAGGATCAAGCGTACACCCAAAGAAAAATTCACACTTCGAAAATATATATCAGGCGCCACCAGTCAGCAATCTCATGATCATAAAGTCAATACATCATTTACTCTGTCTAAAAACATCTATTTATAACCAACACAGAATCTCCATGTCATAATTGGCAATAGTATATTTAATTCATTAAAAACCTTAATGAAGATACTAAAATGCGACCAATATGCATTATGAACTAATTAATAGCAGGACCAAAGGATTCACTAAACACTGCAGGCACAAAAAGGGGTATCAGACAAAATACTGAGAGAAGGAAACAAGGCAAAATTATGCTGCAGGTTGCTCCTCAGTTGCAGAGGCTTCTCTCTGGGGTTCCTCTGCAAGGCCATTAGTGGCGACATCCTTCGGTTGTGATCCTGATGCACCTTCAGCTGTAGAGCCAGTTGCTTTAGTTGAAGTAGAACCAGTTGCTTTAGATGATGTTTCTTTACCATCCTTACCGTCTTTGGCATCTTTAGCAGGAGCAGGTGGTGGAGGAATCATGTGAGGTGGTGGTGTATGCTTCAGCTTTAACAGTATTTGCCGCATCCTGGAAAGATCTGTGGGTTTTCCGGGCTTAGGGCCTTGGACAACAGTAATTGATGGCTTCTTATCCTGATCTTTTTTGCCTCTCTTCTTTTCAATGTTGGGAACCTCACGAGGAATGAGCTCTGCAATTGTCTTCCAATAAGCTTTGTCTGCCTCTTTGTGAAACTTCTCTTGATTGGCCACGAATAACTGGTCCATAGACAAATTTCATTTTATATTCAAATTACAAGAGCATGAGAAAATACATCAGCCAAAAAATGATAAATCATGATGCTAGTAAATCTTACCTTCTCCCTTTCTCTATTTTGAACCTTGTTAGTCTCAACATTCAGCTTCCTTTTCTCATAGAAAGCCACCTTGTACTCCTCAGCTTCCTCAATAATCTTCAATCTCATTTCTTTTTCCCTTTTTTCTTTCTCCTCTAGTTCAATGGCATTTTTACTGTACAAGGAAGGTCAAAGGCATTCATTGTTTCATGACAACTGAGTTCAGCAAAACTTGCAATAGATCCTAAATCCTTATTGGACTAAGATCAGAAATTCAGGGAATGACTGTTCTTCCATTATGTTTGAGAATGATTTTGTCTCCAATAAGTGTACAAACATGGGATTTAGATTAATGGCATTAAATTTTCTTGGCTCAAATTTATTAATGTTATTATCTATACTAGTGTGAAGGGATGCTTTGGAGCAATGGTTGAAGTTGTCCCCATATGACTACAAGATCACTAGTTCGAATTGTGCAATCAGCCTCTTGCAAATGCAAGATAGCCGACTATAATAAACGCATAATGGGTCCCATGCTCCTTTGAACCTCTATTGTTACAGGAACTTTAAAGTAATAGGTTGCCCTACATTAACCATACTAATATCACATTGACCTATTATTTTAAGCTATAATAGCTTGCACTTTGCAGCCATTACTGGATATCTAGAAATTAGAATACTGAACACTAAACATATTTTATATAGGCTCCAAAAAAATAGATAAATACATGAAATGTGCCATTATTATACATACATATATTTCATATAAAAATTAGAATCCTAATTTTTTTAATGTCACTTGATCCTACAAAAAAGATTGGTCACACAGCATACAAATCAAAACAACACATTCATTTGTTAAGTATAGATCAGTTGATAAACGTGATATTGTCAAACATTATAAATTCATTTTTTAGCAGTCTGTAAGGAAGACGCAATCATCGTAAAAATGTATAAGAGCAGTGTTTTCTTTTACTCATAAAAACAATGCTAGCAAGCAGTCTTCAACACACTATTTCGGAACACTATTATTAAGTTACATTCAAGTAAGTCCCACTAAACTATGTGAACTTCACTACCTATTTGGTTGACCCCGCTCCCTATCCAGGGAAACTAGCCAATAATAAAGATCGTGTTGAAAAAGTTAAAAGTGTTTCCACCACATAAAATATAAATCAAGGAGGGAAAGTTCCCTTATCTCTAAAATGAATGTAGAACAGACAGGGTAGTTAGGGAAAGCATAAACGCAAACTTTGAGGGAATATGTTGGAGGGCCATGAAGACCTGATTGTAGCATCTAATAACACATGTTTACAAGAGTTGATTTTTTTTTCTCTGTTTTTTTTACACAGTACACTCGGAAATATCAACATACTTACTTATCCCGATTTGTCCAATATCTATAGCTCCTATGTTATCAATCTCGGATAGCGGGGAGGCCAACCCTAAAATTGGAGCAGAACGGGTGCTATTTAATGGCGTGAACACGAATATATTTAATACTAAGAAACACATAATTGCTGAAAACAAAAATTATTTTTGTTTTAAATGGTTATTTAGGGGTTTTGTTTCTAAGGAACCGGGCCGCATGCCCGACCCGCGACAGACCTATCTATTTTGAAGGCCCACTAGACAAAATCTTAGGGAACTCAGAACTTTAATGCTATATTTTCCATAAAACGCTCACAAAATTTAAGAAATGTGTTCTAGAGAATCTGATGCGATCCTCATCAAGATTTATTGTGACCCAGCTCTATGTAAATGGCTTGCTTGATCCAAGTGTAACAGGTGAGAATAGAACTCAGTACCCCGGGGTTTACAATACTCATGAACAAACACTGCACAACAACCACTTGCGCTAGACCCCGGTGGCAATCTGCAACTTCAATTATTTTTTATTTTTTTAACCATGTAATTTACCCTAACAAACACATCACCGCAGATCAAACTTCCATGAGTGAAATATTAATTATTCCTCTCATATTACAAATTCAAACTTCCTCAACCCAAAGATACCCTAGAAACTGTGGATAACTGGATATATATCAATTCCTCCCTACCAAAGAATTTTACTAAATTTCTTAGGAAAAATATATTTTGTATCTTCCCATACCTCAACTAACTACTACAAATGAAATTGCAATCGCAATTGGAATAAACCAAATTCATCAATTCGTTAGTTTTTACAGATAAAATCAAGCTCATCATTTCCTGATTCCTAATCATAATTGCTTACAACTAACCACAAAAAACTTCATAATCAAACTTCTAGGTCAAAGCAAAGTCATCAAAGTCACAGATCTAAGCAAATTCAAACAAGATCCAACAAATTCACAAAACAGAATGAAGAAAGAACTGCAACATACTTACCGGCGCCACTCTCGAAGAGCATAACCTTCCTCCGACTCCATCTCACCAGGTGGAGGAAGAATCGGACCATCGGAAACAAAAACACCATCACTATCACCATAACCGTTTCCGTTATCGTTCCCGTTCTCCACAGTAACCGATTCAAATGGAGAAGGAGAGTAACCAGGACTCGGATCATTAAATCCATAGATCTCCGGGGAAGCTTCGGTGGCCTGATCGACAGTGACATCACCGTCAGCAGGGAATCCACCGGAGAAATTGGAGTAACCACCGTAGCCGGAGTAGGTGTCGTCTTGATCGGAGGCGGCGAAGTTGTGAGTTGAAGATGAGTTGACGTTCAAGTCGTCGGAGAAGGCGTCGAATGAAGACGACATGGTTGCGAGTTTCTCTCTCTAGAAAATGGTTTCTCTCTCTTACTGTGAAATGTAAAATGCGTTCGGTGCTGGCTTTTGTTTGGACGGAAAGTGTTGAGTGCTGGTTCTTCACTTTTTTTGACTTATTTAATACTACTTTACGATCAAATATAAAAATGAAAAGGTGAAAATTAATCATTAATAAACAAAACATATTTGAGATTTTTTTTGACTGTTTTTTTCTTTCACTATCAATTTAATCTGGTTCTGACATCAAATGGTTTCAATCTTTCTCAATCGCAATTACAAAAATTTAATTGTGATTCTTTCTTCCAAATTCAACACCAATAACCAACTAACAATTGGTCGAATTTTTATTTTTGACTAACAAAAAGAAAATTATTAGCAGAAGAAAATTTAGATTAAGGTATTAATTATTAAATATTGATAGGGGTGACTATTGGTCAGTTTCGACGGAAAATCACTAAACTGATAAAAATATTTTAACCGTTTAATATTGGATCATTTTTTACCATTTATAGTTTTAGAGTTTTTCGGGTGTCCGATCGTACGAGTGGGGGTAGAACAGGTTGGTTAGTATGGATTATGTTGAAACTTTGTTGTTATATCTAAAATTCCATTTGTCCAAAAAAATGTAATCTTTAAATAATTCAACATCTCGACACTGTGTATAAAATATTCAATGAAACAAAATAAGTGATATACAATTACTTTGTATCAAATATGTAGATTTAGAAGGTCCCTAGGTTTGATCTAGTGGTGGTATATATGAGGTCCTAGATTCGATCATCTTTTATTATAAACCAAAAAAAAAATGTAAAACTAAAGACAATAATAAATCAAATGGATGATGAATAAAAAAAATCAAGTGGATTAGAAGTGAAAATTAAAATGGATCTATAATATTAAATATCGTTCGCACATTCTTTATCAACATATTACAAGCTAGTAAAATACAATATTTCTCTTTTATATAGATTATAAGAGGGAGCGAGAGAATTTGCTTTTCATTTTAATAGTTATTCGGTCAGTTTCAGCTATCAAGAGATATATATTTTTAGCGACCCTTATCCGCGCTTATATCCAATTGTTTATGACTTGAAACAGGGCCCACATTTGATCAGATGCTTCGATGTATTGTCGATTATATCAATTTTGAGTCGAATTGCAGATATATGTTCGATCCTATTTGAATGGTATAATTTTCTAACTTCAAAAATATATTCATGAGTTTATAAATTTTTCATGTACTCCATGTGCTTACGTTTTTTGCTATAAAGCAAATGACTATTACAAATTTCCAACCTCAGAGAGCATCTGGTTTGTTTTTGCTTTTTTTGTCAAGTGTATAGTGGCTAAAAATATATTCTACTTTTTGGATGGATAAGTGGGATGAATGAGGTTTGAACTCCGACCTCATACATATAAATGCAAATAAATAAAGGTAGAGGACAATTAAGATTTTAATAAAAATATAAAATATATATATAGAAAAGGACTGATACTTCTACAATAATGAAATGTTAATGTTGGCATTTATTTTATCAATTCCTAGTGAATAATGAATGAATCTCTAAACCCTAATGTCTACATATGTGTGGGAGGATATCTCTCGCGATTTCTCTCAGCCCAGTAGATTTTAGGCTAATAACCTAAATATTTCTTGCTAATTCGACGGACGAGTACCATCCGGCCGTTGGCGACATCTCCTTTTCCTCACCCCTCACTTATTTCGTTTAGGGCTAGCATATCCGTACGGGCTGATTCGTCCATTGGGCTTCACTTTTGTGATCTATATGTTGAAGATTTCTTTTCCCACCCCCTAGCTTTCTTTTTCACCCCCTGGGTTTCCGTTTTTGACCTTTGACAAACTGGGAAAACAAGTTCGGTAGATGCGTACCGAACTTTGTTATTGATTTACACCCCTTTTGCACCCGTCATATGTAACGATACTTCGGTGGACGCGTACTGAATTTTGGCTTCTTCTTTACCCCCTACTTCGGTAGACGAGTACCGAACTATTTTTAAGGTAGTTCGGTGGACGCGTACCGAACGGTTTCTGTATAGAAACAGAGCGTACGCTCGCTTCTCCCATTCATGCAGAACTGGGTTTTTAGAAAGGGGAAGGGGAAATACGAACCTAAGGATCAAAGCATCATCAATCTTTCGTTTTTGAGTGATTCTTCCACAATGTTCATCAATTTCTACTCCATCAAGTAAGATTATGTTGATTTTAGTTCATTATTTTCATTCATATTTCTTCATATCTCTCAATTTCGTTTTTGATTAGTTTATGTCAATGTTAATCTCTAATTCGTGATTTTGTGTTGATTATGTTGTTGAAATTGTTGATTAGAGGTTTATTGTTGATTTTGGATGATTGCATGTTAGGTTTGATGTGAAATTTCATTAGGTTTAGGTTTTGGTTAAATTTTGAACTTTGAGTTGGTTTGAATGATGAATGCTTAGTTATTATGTTGTTGATTATTGCTTATTATGGTCAATGTTGAATGTTAAATTTGGATATAGTTAGATTTTGGTTGAATTTTGAATATTAAGTTGGTTAGACATAGGTTTTGGTTAAATTTGAATACAGTTAAATTTTGATTACGACTGATGATTGAATATGTGTTATTGTTTTGTGTAGATATGGATGAAGAAGTTGCAAGAGGGCGACACGGCAGGGAGAGCAGGGCTCATGGCTCGGCACGTAGAGAAGTGCCGCCTGCGCCTAAAAGATGTCGTCGCAAGAAAGGACAACCTCTTCTTGTGGAAGGAACTCATGATGCTGAAGCGGGTGGATCACGCTCCCGCACACGCCCATCACAGGTTCAGGCACCTGATGTCGATCAATACCTAGACGACAATGCAAATTGGGCCGAGTAACACCCACCGCAAGAGTCAGAACCACAGCATCAGCAACCACCTGAGGCAGAAGAGGTAGTTGTCTACGGAGGAGGGCCATCAGATTTGTCCCTATTATCGCTTTACTATAAGCATAGGGCAAATTCGATTTGGCTTGCACCACCCGGTTTGGAGGTATAATACTAAATCATTACAAATTATTAACTTAATTTTTTTTAACTATAAACGACTAACACATTTTAATCTGTTTTTTACAGGTTTTGACTGATGTTATGCGTTCGATTGCCAATGGAAGAAGGTTGATAGATATCCCAAAACCTAATGCTAGTGTGTTGTGGTTTTGGGATACTTTGAGGGGGATTGGTTTGGCAGGGCTATGCGAAACCAATTTTGGCAAGCTAAATCAAGGAGTGCTCACAGCATTTGCGGAAAGATGGCATCCGGAAACCAGTACATTCCATCTTCCCATTGGAGAGCTTGGCATCACACTTGACGATGTGCAGTGCCTACTGCATATCCCTATTCAAGGGAAGTTTCTTAACTATCACAGGATGAGCAGAAGTGACGTGGCTGACATTGTTAGTGACTGTTTGGGTGTTGAGAAGGAAGATATTATGGCGGAATTTGCTAAGAATAAGGGGCCACATCTGAGGTTTAACTACCTACAGGGTATATATAATGAGTTGAAGGAGACTTGTGAGAAGATGGAGAATGAGGAAGCAGACTTAGAGGAGATGATGCCTTACAGGGAGAGGTGTGTTAAAGCTTTTTTGCTGTTTGTGGTGAGCTGTACACTTTTCACCAACAAAAGTACTTTCTACATGTATGCCTCATACATGCAGTACTTTCAAGATTTGTCTACCGTCCATGAGTGGAACTGGGGTGCTGCATGTCTGGTTTATTTGCAAGATTATCTGGACGATGCGTCTGAGGAGGGCACTGGTCAGATTGCTGGATACTTATCGTTTGTTATGGTGTATAAATTTATCAATTAATTCATTTATTTGTACTTCAATTTTTCAACTAATTCGTAACTTATGTTTATGTCTTTTACGATTTATATTAATGGAACTCATTAAATATGAAATGTATGTTTTTTCATGGATGGATTATTGAGCATTTCCCAAGTCTGACACAGTGGAGGATAGCTGAAAACTGGAATGAGAGTCTGCCACGGTGCAGAAAGTTTTTACCCGGACAAGGCCATAAGGATCCACCGTCATACAGACAAAGTTTGGATAACCTGCAGATGTCCGATGTTGTTTTCTGCCCGTACGATGCGCATCGACCCTTCAGACCGTTGATTGATGAATGTTTCTTTTCTGGGTGGTTAAGGTGTGGAAAAGAGCTTGGAAAGCATTTGCCTGAACGGGTGCTCCGTCAGTTTAAGCATGTGCAAGGAATTCCGAGAGACCCAGCTTTGTCAGCTACACCAGGCATGACGGTAGCTCAGATTGATCGAGTGTGGATGGAGGAATTGCAGAAGAGGATGATTGATGAAGACTTTAGGGGCCGAGTGGTGGTGAATCCGTGGGATTGCGAAGCTGGCTACATATCATGGTACTACAAAGTGTCGCATCCTATTATGCGTCCGGTAGAGGCTGAGCAACAACCACCTAGGCCACCTATGCTGGAGGTGTTGATTGAGGAGCAGACTAGAAATGAGGTGGTTGATACTTGGGAGATTTGTCAGAACGTAAGAAGAGAGGTGCGGAGGGCTCTTGACGATGGTGAGGCGCCTGAGGGAACGCCTATTAATACTACTATGCATCGTCTTCTTGGTTGGGTTGAGCCAGGATTCTTGTATTCAACCAGGCGTCGTCGGGCAGGATCCCACCGGCAAGGATGGAGAGCGACTCAGTAGACTTAGTCGCATTTTCTTTAGTTTGTTTTGTATTAGCGCGTATGATTTGAACTTGTGACTTTGACTTGAGCGCGCCATTTTGTAACTTGAACTAGTATTTTATCTTTTGGCATCGAGCGCAAAATTTTGTAACTTAAACTTTACTATTGTGGTTCGATTAGCGCTTATAGATGTTATGGTTACTATGTGAACACAAATTGCTAATATAAATGCTTATTTTGTTGATTATGTTTGGTAGTTTGAAAATATTTCTTATTGGTATTGAATTGAATTGAGTTGGTATATGCTGCAGGTTTATTGAATTGAATTGAATTGAGTTTGAAAATGTTTCAAGCTGGTTCTGTAACTTGAAAATTTTTCCTGCTTTCTGTAACAACAGGTTCGGTAGATGCGTACCGAACTTTGGTAAAATATGAAAAACTTCATTATTTGTGTACCGAAGTATAGTTCGGTAAACGCGTACCGAGCTTTACGTGTCTGAAAAATTTTGTGTTCCATATGGTTTATTTTTTAAGTTTTTTTTATTATTAATTGTATTCTAATTATTATTATTTGCATTATTAATGATTTTTTTTTTAATTGTGTTCAATGAGGATAAACACTTTGGTACGAAGAGAAAGTTAGACATAGATTCACACAATAACACTTGATATGATATTAATTTAATACAAAAACATTACATTCATGATAAACATTACACGGAAATTAAAAACATTACACGGAATTAAAAAAACGTTACACGGAAATTAAAAACATTACACGGAAATCAAAAACATTACACGGAAATTAAAAAAACGTTACACAGAAATTAAAAAAACGTTACACGGTAATATCAACGGAATAATCTTCATCTTCAGGCCCCTTCAAGCATTCAATGATATCATCAACAGATCTTCTAAGTTTTGCATCCAACTCTATGGGTCCCTTTGTGCAGTTCTGTTTGAAAATGGAAAACATAGTTCGAACATCATCATCGTTTTCAATTTTCATACCTGTAAATTTAATGACTCCGTCAGATCCAATCGACGGTTTTCGATACTCAATGCTCGTGGCAGTTCTGTCGTCATTCTTGTTGACACAACAACGATTAATTTCATCAAGTTGCTCTTTCAAATCACGGAAATTTGCATCGTCCCAAATCCGAAACATGTTTGGTTTTCCGTTGTTGAAATACACAACTGCAAGACTGGTGTTTCTCTGATAACTAAATGAAATATCCATTTTTTTTCGTTGCGTACATCTATTCCAAGCACCTTAATTTATAGACGTTCTACCCTAATTATTGACCACATAAAGTGTCGGCAAAATCTCGACCGTTTAAAGTGTCGGCAAAATCTCGACCGTTAAAAAAATAATAGTATTAAATAATAATAATATTTAAACCATAATTTAAAAAGCTCATGGCAAACACGACCATTTTCTAAAACTGATAATATCAGTACGCATGTACCGAACTCTACTTCGGTATACATCAACCGAAGTTATTTTAAATTAATACAAGTTCAGTACGCATGTACCGAACTATACTTCGGTATACATCAACCGAAGTTATTTTAAATTAATAAAAGTTCAGTACGTGTGTACTGAAGTACATGTACCTGATAGCAGGTAATTCCTGCATTATGTTATATGCCAACTCGTATTATAAAACGAGTTCGATACCTGTTTTAAAATATTTCAACAGTTCAAACAACATCATAATTGAAACGACTAAGTTATATTTAATGCATTATATAAGTTGTACATCGCAAAAAGTCCGAAACAACATCACCAAAATAGTTATCGTATATACCAAAATGTAATGGCGTAAATACAATGTAAAGTTACAATGCCTAAAAATATGCATCATACAAGCCAAAACAATTCCAAAACATCAAAGTACAAATAACCTCGCAAATAACATCAACAAATAAACGGATCATCACTACTCGAACCAACTCCCGTGAGTATTTTCTTCCTAACATCTTTCATCTCGTTTTCCAAAAGTTCGGCAAAAGTGCTCTGACGTTCCATGAACAGATACTCCCATGCAGCGGCTTCTTCGGACCGATAATTCTTCCACTCGTGGCATGTGTGTGGCAATGGACATCCCTCTTTCAACTTGACAAGAACAAAGTGGCCAGGAACCAAACCAAGACAAAGAATGTTCTTTTCGGGATCCGAAGGTGGACTTCCACGCAATGGGAAAAATGTTTCTGATACTCTGTCCCCAGGGGCTGTCAACTCCACAATAACCTTGTTGTAGTGAGTAGCCAAAATGTGTCCCATATCCGGAAATGTCAACCATTTATCCATCGGTGCAACATGACCCGGAAGGACTCGTCTTTTTGGAGGGTGCAATGCATCTTTGATGAAATTAAAACGTCTCTCATGTACAAAGACTCTCTTGTACAACTCCTTGTGCGAATTCAACTCCTTAAGCATGTGGCATTCGATCAACTCATAATCGTCCTGATTACCACAATAATCCAACGCAACGCAATAATATCCACAAAATCTGTCACCAACCACATCAACAATGTCATATATATATAAGGGCGCATAAACTTTGGCATTTCATCAATGCGTGGTATGTTACGCGTAGGAGGAATGTCGCTCACCGTATGCTTAGATTTTGCAATTGACCTCTTCTTTGACGACGACGGTTTTGTTTGCGATTTTTGAGTAGCCTCAAAGTGTTTATCGACATGCTCCTAACGAGACGGTTCTCGGGTCGTGGACCTAGTGGTGCGATAACTCGTCTTCCCTTTTTTCTTTTTAGCACCTTTAGATATTGCGTTGTGTTCCGGAGCTTTTAAAGATGTCGATTCCGAAAAAGCAATTTCACGAAGTTGATTTCTTATCTCATCCTTCATGCAAACGTCAACTCGCTTCAAACGTTTCTACAAAAAATAAACAATTTAATTGTTAATGACTGGAAAATGAAATTACGAGTGCAAAAAATAACGTGAGTGCGTAAATTAAATATAATGTGAGTAGCGCAAAAAATATAATGTGAGTGTAAATTAAATTATCATCATTAATTAAATACCTGAATAGCTTCCCATTCGGCCAAGCAAGAATAATCGTCGTCGTCGGACGAACCACCATCATCCTCCAAAAAGCATAACTTCTTCCAATGTGCATTAACCTCATCCATTCGAATAGGCAACTTGTGAAGCATCTTTTTAGCAATCAAGCATGCACATGGCAACCCATAAGTAAACCTCACCACACAACCACATTTTTTGCTATCTGTACCGCACTCTTCAACTCTTTTTTCTTCTCTGTGTATATGATTCAAGGCAGGTCTTGAAATTTTGAAAATCAATAAAGAGTACAAGTAATGATCCTTGAACGTGTGCTCCACAACCGACAAATTCCTACCAAAAGTTCCTTGTATTTCATTGAACCTATTAATCAACATTTTGTCGATTGTTTCCCAACCCGTGGCTAAGTCACCGTGACCGTCCTTCAAGTAACCCTTCAACACACCGTGGGCACCTTCCACTCTGTTTGTTGTAGTGTTGCCGAGATGCAAAAATTTGTCAGTCCAAGCACTAACACACCTCTCTTTATCGGTATCCAAAATAGTGGTCTCAGCATATTTCAAGAATCTTGGCCACCTTCCACTTAGCTTCCTAAATTGTAAAACAGCTTCGACATAAGCATCCTCAGTAGGCGAGTACAATATGTCATCGAATGCTTTCGACACATTCGTCCACACATCTCTTTGCTTCACATTTTCACCGTCTTTAATTTTGCAAAGTGTCTTGCACTTCTCGGACATATTTTTCTTCACATGAAAAGTACAAACCATATGAGCAAAGTCCGGAAATACGGTGGCAACTGCACTCATTAGTGCCGCATCCCTGTCAGTCACAACAACATTCGGCCTCAACTTCTTCCTTAACAGACAAACACATTGTTGAAGGACCCATGTGAAATTTTCTTCCTTCTCATTACTCATAAATGCAAACCCAATATTAAAGGTTTCCTTAGTCGAGGTCTGACCAACCAACTCAAACAAAGGCATTCCGTATTTGTTCGTTTTATACGTAGAATCCATAATCAAAACTGTGGGAAAAGTGTTGAACAAACATACGGATTTCGGATGTGCAAAGAAAATGTCTTGAACAAACTCGGACTCACCATCGGTTCGAGCTTTAAAAAAGTAGTTGTTTTCGTCAAGACACTTGTGCAAATGTTGGATTTTCGTCCTTGTCGCCCTCACTCTTTGTTTTAATCTATAACGTGCGTTGTAAACTTGCTTCACAACCGTCACATTCTTCAGATCCCTCTCTTTCAACGTAGAAATGATGTTCTTCGGCGGGACCAAATTCTTTGTCATTTCCGATAGAAGTTGCTTTTCTACCGGTTTCAAACGACCCGCGACGAAATGACCTTGCAACGCTTTGTCGAGCACATGGTTGTCCATGCCATCAACAACAGTAACATGCCATTCTCCCGTTGCATGGAAATGTCCTCGTAGTCTAAATGGACATTCACATTTTCTCGTTCCCGTCTCTTCAAATTTCACCTTATTTCCCGTTGGTTTGTATGTACCGCCCCTTTCGCAACCCAACACAATGAACGGCTTCCTACTACCTTTGCCGTTATCGGATCTTGTAATGACAATTGAAAATCGTAACGGGAGAGCTATGTCGCGAGCCCAATCAACCAAAGCCTCTTTGTTTTCGAAAGTTCTATCCGTCACAAAATGGGCCCTTGTATCCACTCTTATTGGCGATACTTAAGGCTCCGCCGCTACTATTTCTCTACACTCTTCCGGAGGTTTAGCTTGATCGGCCATAACTAAAACAAATGCCAAAACAAATATAATAAGTAACTTGATAACATACAATAGCTCCATCAATAATGCAATCCATAATTTTAACAATTAAAAATCATAATATGATCACTAATTAAGGCAATAACTATTAATATGATTCAATACCTAAACAAACCAAGCATACAATGCATAAACCATATTTTAAATCCATTTTATGCATATTACAGAGAGCACTGCAACCTGTTTTATGTTTCGCAAAAGTTCAGTACGCCTCCACCGAACTTTTGCTCTTCATTTTCCAGAAAAGTTCAATACGCGTCTACCGAGTTTTTCAACTATTTCGGTAGACGTATACCGAACTAAACGGTGTCAGAAACCTACTAACCTAGCAGCTATGGGTGCGTGAAATAAACGGTTGAGTTCGAATTTTACCTTGTTTTTGAGCTTCTAATGCGTCTACAAACAGTTTGTCAAGCTTCCAATGTTGATTTTAACCCCCAAATGGACGGAATCGCGCAATTTCCTCGTATGGAGATTCTGATTGTGTGTGTGTGTGAAGAAGAAGAAGAAATGAGGAAGAAACCTGGTGTTTTTGGTTTATATACATATAGTTCGGTAGACATCCACCGAACCACATCATAGTTCAGTACGCGTCCACCGAACTATTGCTTCCAAATTTTAAAAAGTCAAGGGGCAAACTGGGATTTAAGGGGGGTGAAAAAGAGTCCGGGGGGTGGGAAAAGAAATCTTCCTATATGTTTGTTGCTTAGGCCCAAAACGCTATAACGGTCCATAATCTTATATGAAAACTACTTTTGCCACCCTACTAATTATGGGACGCGCCCTATAAAATTACTAAAATGTCCCTGTCCATGGCTTAAGTCACGGATACCCCCAAAACACCTTACAATTATAACATTCGTGTCTTAAGTCACGGATATAGAAATTCAGTATTACTCATTTTTCCTACATCCATGACTTAAGCCACGGAAGAGTATATAGATCATTTCGTAGGGCGCACGAGTAAACCGTTGGATGGCAAAAAGAAAAGCCATCTGATATTACTTATTTCATGGAAATGTAAATTAGTAATCACAACTTCGGAGTAACATTTAAAACTATGTCAATTTTTTCAACAACAAAATATATTTGTCTGTATCCCTCTTTTGTCATTGTAAAATATGTTATACAAAAAATTCTACATATAATTAAAACATCGGTTCGCTTAATGTGGTGGTAAGGACGATGGAAAGAAGAATGAGTAGTAAAGGAATATGAGTTAACATAAAAATATAAACCAAGGACTCTGACAATCAACCTATTCTTTGGTTGAGTTTTAGAAGAAAAAATTTTGTTTCGAAAAAAGTTTCAAAACCAAAAACAAAAGTTGACAATCACCTAATAGGGCCTGAAACGCATAGACAATTACATTACAAAACAAACTTTCTCAATGTTACAGTAAGAAATCCATGGATATCATTTGGAACCATTTCAGTAAATGTAAGCAAACAAACATGTCTAAAGGCTGCTATAACTTCAATTATGCAGCAAACAAAATTTGGAATCATGGTGGGATGTTCAAGAATGGCCAATCAAAAGTTTGTATTTATAACTTAATACAATATGGGGACACGAATTTGTGTTGCAGTACCACAAATCCAAACGAGCACTAAAAGTCTTGTCTTGATGTCCAAATATAGACCTTACCTCCAGACGTACCTCCTGCTAGCATGCCAACCTCGTAAGGGTGTGCAACTAATTTTTGTGGAGATGCAGTTATGAGTGGGCTTTCTAGAGTCATTACGGTTGGCTTTTGAGCTGTTGAGACAACGCTAACTCCTCTTGTGTCGCTCCCAGTGAAGAGGTATGAATCGTCCCAACCCCATATTGCCCTACTACCGTAAAATCAAGATAACAAATGTCAACTGTTTTTGTTCCGAATCAAATAAATTCCTTTTTAACTAAGAAGATTGGAAACAGTGGGACAAAGATCAGTAGATGGAAAAAGAGAGGCATAAAAACCCAACAAAGATCTGTTGCTTTCCCAGAAACCGCACCTGTAAGTAGATAACCTTTGGATACTTTCAAGATTAACAACAGCTGCATCCTCAAAGTTAACTCCGTTGCGTATGACAATCATGTTGTTTAAGCTACATCAAAAGATTATATCAATCCGATCAAACTCACAATTAGGTAAATAAAACCAAGGGTTGAAATCATCAAGAGATTATAATCAAGTATGATTGAAATATAAGAAACATATTTTTTGAATCAAGCTACTATGCAAAACTGAAGTTGGCAAATAATGATAAATACTCGACACACAAGTAACCATACTCATATTGTACCTCACTTAAAGTATTGAAAAATAGTAGCACTAAGAAAGGACAAGTGTGTCATACCTTGTGGTCGCAATGCTACATCCAGAAGGAGAGAAATAGGCAGATTGCAAGCCCCTTTCATAGGTAAATGTCTTTAAAGCTGTGAGGTTACTCTTATCACCAGTACATCTAAAATCCCATGTACATGCAGTTCCATCAGCTGAACTAGTAACTGCAATGTGAGGGTTTTCAGGGTCGAAATCTATTGTATTAATCCTCCTTCGATGCAAAGCAAAATGGGACGGAGACGAACATTTCCTTATCCTGTTATCCCAAACAGTCAACCACCCAGAACCTTCCGCTATATATAAACAATTTGCATCATTCTTTGGTTGTGAGAGAGCATATATACCATCATCATCACTACTATTATATACGATATAAAAAATTTCCTTCTCAGCATCCATCATCCTAACAAATCCATCATCACAACTTGTGTATATCTGCACATTAAAATCAATTATCACTGCATAAAAAGATTCTGCTATTTCTCAAACATGTTAACAGAAAATAACTACGGCCTTGTTCTAATTAACTTACTTGAGCCTATCTACCGACATAAATGTAACTTATGTGAAAACAACGGATGGCTTATGTGGAAATAGATTTAATTTTATCTTTTGCTGTAAAAATAACTTATACACATAACTAAGTTGTTTATGCAAACAAAGCCTAACTGTTGGAGAATTCACACACCTTTGACAAGCAGTTCGGGTGAACTGAGATCTCGGAAATGATAGCTTGATGTGGATGGTATACAAAAACCTTGCTTTGTCCAACATTCCAAATCCCAATATCCCCAACTTGGCAACCTGCTACTATCATCTTAACATTATTGGAAGGTAAAAACTGCACTTGAGTTATCCTTGATGACCTTGCAGGACTAACACGTGCTATGTTTTCGGGATACAAAGACAGAGATTCCAAATCCAGCGAAGACTCAATTTTCTTCTTTTTTGCAGTCCGATTGAGATCTTCTTCAGAGAACTCCTTGTTGGACGTACAAACAAGTGATCCAATGAAAGAATGATCAGAATCATCAATACCTTTATAAGCATCTTTCATGGAAAAAGGACCCAAAGTTGGAACAAAATCTTCGATTTTATTGGGGAAATTGCGAGTGAGACAGTTGGAATCGGGTGGAATACCTCTTGTTCGAAGTGAGCTTCTTGTTGCAACAGGGGTTTCGGTTTTCAGTTTCGGTTTAACAGTGCGCTTAACCCTATTGATTGAAAATTGTGAATTTATTTATTAATACAAACGGTTCAAATTACAGAAAATAATTGAAGTAAAAAAGATAGAAGGAGTGAAGAAAAATACTTGGCACGGAGTTCGGAGGCTTTGGATTGAACTTTGAGAGCAGCCATCATTTCATTGTTGCGGCGGATGTTTTCGAGTCGGTTGAGTTCGTAATCAGTTAGTTTGGGAGGTGCCATTGAAGAAGAGACGGCGGAGAAATTAGGGATTTGGTTTTTGAATAACAATAGTGAAAAAGGGGTTTTGGTTTATTTTTCACAGCACAGGAAGGAAGGGGATTTGCGGAGGGAACTCAATTCACACCAGCGGCAAAGTGAATGTGTATTCCCAATTCAAATATCACACAAAATGGAATACATGAATTCCTCGCACTGTGCAGTGTTAATGGAAGGTTTTCATCAGGTTTCTCTGAACTGGGTGAGGAGGAGTGGTAATGTTCCTGCACATGAAAAGTAGCGGAAAGTGAAATTCCCAAAATTGTCTATGAAACATAAAAGAATAGGACCACAATGAAATTATATGTTCATTCATTCATTTGTCCCTAGAAAAGATAGATACCTCAATGTCCTAAAACATCTAACACAATCACTTTCATCAAAATTTAACATCACAAAATATTAATACCTTTTTTTACTTAACAAAATATCTATACCTACAGTACACCACCAAATTTGCTCAAAACTTCACGTAAAAACATGGCCAAAAACCCACTTAAAACATAACAAAGCAAAACAGTAACTACAGAAAACCTAAATTTACTATAAGCAATACAAAAAACCCTAGCTTTATTCAACTAAATTTGATGTACAAAATAGCAATTCCTTCTTAGACCATTAAATTTGCTAAAAACTTCACTTAATGCAAAACATGGACACAAGACTCCTCAAAACAGAATAAAGCAAAACCAGTAGGCCATTAAAAATAAAAAAGCAAAACCAGTAGCTACAAAAAATCTAAATTCACCATAAACAAACAACACATACAACTCTAGCTTTATTCAACTAAATTTAATGTCACAAGATATCAATACCAATTTGATCAAAAAAACCACTTAATGCAAAACATGGATACAAACTCCTTATGACTGAACAAGGCAAGAGCAGTAGCTACAGAAAACATAAACTCACCAATCAAAAAACACTAATTTTTTTCCAGCAATGAAAATCATGACAACATTTCATCACCACCCAGATATAAAAATTCAAACTTTATTGCTTCAAGTTTCTAAGAAAGAAACCAATGGGCACCAAATAGATCTAATGGAAAAACAGTAACAAACAAGAGATAATGAAAGATATCATACTCTAGTTTGATTTACAACAACGAGTCAACCGTAGTCTTTTCCATGGTTGATCAGAGCAACACTTCGAATCTCAGCAAATCTCTTGAAAAGCTGCAAAATTTAAAAAGAAAAAACATTTCAGAAAGAAAAAAAAAAGGATAAAAAATCGTTGTAAGAGGATATGCTTGTTGTGAATTTTATGGACACAATCGTGAATCCATTCCTAATTAATCTTCTCATATAGTAACTAACAATATCAACTCTTGTCATGTTTTACTGTCCTTTTTCTGAAACTTATAAATCATGGCTATCATGAGAAACATAGGGTCCTCAAGCTTGTCTCAAACATTTTTCCAAACAGTTGGAGTGCAAAACTTAATAACCTAACATTAACTAAGACTACATTCAAACAACAATATAAACTATCATTTTCAAACAACAACATAGCGAGAGTGAGGACTGTTTGAACGGTGGATTTGAAGCAACTCAGAGAAGTTGAAAAGATGAAGAATAGAGAAAAGGGATAAACTGAGAAAGAAATTGAAGGGTAAAGATGAACAGTGTCGCGGTTTGAAAGTGGGAAAAGAAACGATTTGCGAGGGAAACTCAACTCACGCCGGCGGCAAAAGGGTATGTCTATTTCACAATTCAAATATTAAATAGTCGTGAGATATAATTTTGGATATATATTGTCTCTAAAATTATAATTGAATGTGTGTAAAACTGTTTTATATTTTTTTTATCATGTAAAATTATTTTAGAATGCCTAGCAATTCTGATATTACTACAGAGAATTATATACCCCATGTCTCAAGGCAGTAACACTAACATAACTGAATATTAAAATTGATATATAATATTAAATATCATTCGCACATTTTTTATCAACATATTATAAACTAGTAAAATATAATATTTATTTTTTATATAGATTATAAGAGGTAGAGAGAGTCTGATTTCCATTTTAATAGTTCGACATTGTTTGGTAAATCCAATAAGCTAGTTTATAGCTTATTTGTTTAAAAAAAATAGGTGTTTGACAATTAGTTTTTTTTAATTAGCATGTATCGTATTTTGAGATGCTATTTTTTAAGTAGAATTTGAACTTAGAACTTTTTACAGGTTTTTTCATTATTAACCTTTAATTTAATTTTATTATTTTTTACTAACGTCCCGACAGGCACTCCCGTGCCCGTCCGTCCGTCTTCTTTGTTTTGTTTTGTTATCATTCCGTACCCATTATCGTAAATAATGGTTTATTTTAAATTAAATTTTTAGATGCGGTTATCCGGTTCCAATAAAAATATGTTTGTTAATTTTTTTTTATAAGAATATGTTTGTTAATTAATTAATGATAACTACTAAATCGTGATTATCCAGTTTCAATAAAAATATGTTTGTTAATTTTTTTTCTCAACAAATACAAATATTTGAATAAAGTGAATGGTAAAAATGACAATAAAAAAAGGAAAATGCTATTTAGTAAGAATTTTGGTATGCAAGAAAGAGAAGAATTATATGTGACAATATTTGATTGGTTAAATTATAAGGATAAAACTTAAGTACAGTGCTAATGGTACTATTTGTGTTGTTCTCCATTCAAAATAGAACACGTGTAGCATTTTTCCACCTCAGCAAACATGTATAAACAGCGTTAATTAACTGTGCATGATTGTTTTTCCCTGTTGCCGTCCTCATCACCATCGTCATCATGTATCTCAATTTGTATAATTGTTGATCCCTCTTCCGTGAAATAGGTTTGCACAGAGATCACTATTTGGACTCTGCCTTTTTTGTTGAAAAAGCCAAACAAAACTGAATTCAAAATAAGAAGGAAAAAAGTGTTGTGATCAAAATTTACTTAAGCAATCCAACCCTCTTTGTCGTTTTGATTCTAATCTGTTATGGACCCAACACCTCCGACATGGGTTCTCTTCTCATGAGTGAAAGTTTCAGTTTTCGTTTTGTATACTCACGCCGTTATAATTTAATCCGTTAACAGTATGAACAGGACCAGTAGCACAGTACATAAGTTTTGTCTAAATTATAATCACTCTCTCCCATGTATGGTTATCTAATCTTTGATTGGTCAAATTTCTCACTTTTATGGATTCTTCTCTTTCTTGTGCAAAAATTTCTTACTAAATAGCAATACTGATAAAATAAAGTCTACACCAACATACATATCATTTAAAGAGAATAACTACCCACTAACATACATATCTTTTTGTCATTTTATTTATATTTATAAACTACTATAAAAGCTAATTTTACCAAGCACTTTAATTTTAATCAAGTAGCTTTTCAGCTATCAGTTATAAGCTAACTTTTCGGCTATCAGCTAGTTTATCTTCTATAAGCTAGCTTAGCTTATAGCTTAATTTTGCCAAATAGAGCCTTATTCGGTCAGTTTCGGCAATGAAAAAAAATATTTTTAGTGACCCTTATCCGCACCTATATCCAATCGCTTACGACTTGAAATCAAGCCCACATAAATAAAGGTTGAGAGAATCAAACTTGAGACCTTAAGAGGAAATGTTTTTTTTTTAAGAAGCTAGATTTGCCCACGCAAATTGGCACTAAAGAGAATCGAACCTAAGACCTTAAAAGGAGCACACTCTCAGGTCTCAAGCCAATACCACTAGACAAACCCAAGTGGGTTAATGAAATGGTAATGTTGGCATTTATTTTATCAATTCCTAGTAAAATATAAATATACTCTGAGTTGGTCTTAAATTTTTTAATGATCTGTGAATAATGAGCGAATCTCCTTCCCGTGAGTGTATCTCAATTGGTAGGACATTACATTATATATGCAGAGGGTCGAGATTCGAATACTGATCATCACACTAATACGGGGATGTATTGGATTAGGATTTTGAAAGACAATTTTTACATAAAAAAATCTTGTGGATTTCAGAAGATTGTGCCAGATTTTAATGACTTTTAAGATTTTAAAGACAATTAAGATTTGTAATTTGAATTTCAATGGATTTAAATGATGAGATTTTATAAGATTTTGATTGACGTTATGGATTAATAAGATTTCAAAGGACATTGGATTTTAAATTAAATGCATCAATTTTTTTATTTTTTATTTTAAAAAAAAAAATCCCAAATTTTTCTCTTTTTTGTTACCTGTAGTGATTTTTTAGCGTTTATTTCTTATTTCAGCGTTCTCCTCTCTTATTTTTGTTCGCCCGCTGCTCTGTTCCTATACGTTTCTATGAGAGTGCAACACATTAAAATAATGTGTTTGAACAACAAATTATTGTTTTCGTGATTTGGTAACACTGAATATGAGACTCGTCAATAGATTTTTCTAAAAAATCATCAGAACAACATTCTTTGCAAATCAAGTGCTAATGAGTTCGAAACCTTTAAAATCTTGTAAAAAAAATTCTTTTATTATGAATTAATCAAATAGACATAAAACAATTTATTTTTTTTTAGAAAAAGAACAAAAAACCAAGGTTGTTAAAATCGGACCGACCGGTCGAACCGGGAACCGGACCTGCATCCGGTCCAGGCAGCACCTAAAACCGCAAAGCACGCAAACCAGGATTTAACCCACTAAACCGTACCAAAACCGGAGAAAATCGGTAAAACCGGCGGTCTAGGCGGTTGAACCGGTCTGGGCATTTATTAGTATTTTTATAAAAAAATAAATAAATAAAAAAAAAAAAAACACTTAACAAAACAACCCAGTTAAATGAAAATAATATCATAAATGTTTAAACTAATTCTTGGGGCATTTATCAAAGTAAATCATCACCCCAATAGTACATTTCTATGCACTAAACTTGGTTATAAGTTTAAATTTTTTTGTATTCATATTTATAGCCTAATGTATCTCTCAATGTTAGAAGAATTTCCGATGTGGGACTTGAATATCTCATATTAAACAAAATACATATTGCTATATATAAGTCTTTTGCTTGTAAAGTGGTTAAATTTTCTACTTGCATAACTTCTCTTCTTGCATCCTCATACTACCTTGCTGCTATATAGTATAAGAAAAAACTGACATAATTAAAATTATTGATAAAATTCATTTTAATTTAAGTACAATCAACCACCACCTAGTGGTGATTAAGTCAATAAACCAAAAAATCATTTTTATCACAACTAAACAATTGTCTGATTAATTATTACTATAATAACGATGAAGCAGGCTATTTTGATACAAACTGGTACAACAAAATGAATTAGTGTTAGTCAAAAAAACTATCTAAATTGATTGGATTTGTTATCAAAGGTGTATGTTAAGATATTATTTCTCATAATTGATTCATAGTTTGTTGGTTTATTTAAATATTTCAAGAAACCTCACAAACTATTCTCTACCTCAATAAATATTTCAAGCAATATATATGTTTCTAATTATAGGTGTGCTTTGTAATTGTATTGTATGTGCTATTTGTATTTAGCCTTCTGAGTATTGTTGTTTCTGAGGCTTCATGTGCTGTCTTGTATGTGATTTTTTTGCCTTCTGAGTATTGGTGTCACAGGGGCTGTGTGTATCTAGTTATAGGTGTGCTTTGTAGTTGTATGTGCCATTTTGTCTTCCAAGTATTGTGGCTACAGAGGCCTGCTATGTTGCCTTGATTGGAACCTTGATTGTATTGTTCTTGGCATCTCTTATTATATTGATTTCACCAAAATATTTAATTAAAGTATAAGACTTTTGTTAGTTTTTATTTGATAGAAGAATTGATTCTTAATTAGTTATCATTCTCATTTTTAATTTGGTTTGAATTAGAAATTTTATGTCTAATATACTAAAATTTTAATTTTTATATTGACTTTATGACATTTTTATCTTTTTAATGTGTGAAACTAGTAAATATTGAGTCATTATTTATTTATATATTAATTTAAATATATATTTAATTAAAAACGGTCTGACCCGGTCCGACCCAGGTCCGACCACTTGAACCTTGAACCGGTAAGCTCACCGGTTCGATGACCGGTCCGGTTCTGAAAACCTTGCAAAAAACAACATAATCAATCAATAATGAACTGAAACAAAATTGATTTTTTCCAATCATGTGATTCTATATCTTATATAATGAATCGTGACACTATAGTATATAACAATTATGGTGTTGTTCCTGTTGCATATATATCAAACGATGAACAATATTTGGGAAAGGTTCAAGCCTCGGAAAATCATTTCGGAAAGGTTTTGCATATGAAGAAACAATGAACAACATTCTTTGCATATATATATATATATATATATATATATATATATATATATATATATATATATATATATGAAGAAAAGATGAAATGGTGAACAATGTTCTTGTTGTAGTTCCGCAGTCGGCTAAAAAAAGTCTTGGAAAATCATAAAAAGTCTTGAGGGTTTGAGTGAGATTGTTGGATGAACGGATGTTTTATGTGTATTTTGAATCAAAATGTCTTTCAAAATCCATCAAAATCCGCAGACTTTTGAATACCAATAGACAAAAAAAAAAATCAACTAATCTCCAAACCCTGATGTCTAATCACTAGACTACTTGACAAAAAAAATAAAAAATCAACTAATCTCCAAACCCTAATGTCTACATATACATGGGAGGATATCTCTCACAATTTCTCTCAGTCCGGTAGATTTTAGGATAATGACCAAAAATATCTCTTGCTAATTCGACGGACGGTACCATCCGTTGGCGACCTCTTATTTTCCTCGCTTATTTCGTTTAGGGCTAGCATATCATTATGGGCTGATTCATCCATTCGGCTTGCCTTTTGTTATCCATATGTTTGTTGCTTAGGCCCAAACACGCTATAACGGTCCATAATCTTATATTACTTACTTCATGGAAATGTAAATTAATAATCACAATTTCGGAGTAACATTTAAAACTTTGTCAATTTTTTCAAAAACAAAATATATTTGTCTGTATACCTCTTTTGTCATTGTAAAATATGTAATACAAAAAATTCTACATATAATAAAAACATCGTTCGCTTAATGTGGTGGTAAGGACGAGAGAAAGAAGAATGAATACTAAGGCTTTGTTTGTGAGTTGGGTTTTGGAGGGAAGGGGAGGGAAAGACTTATATTTCTTTTCTAAATTAAGAACATTATAAAATGTTTTTAAAAATAATTTTAAGTGTGATTGAAGTATTATGTGATAACTTATCTTTCTTCTTTCAATTATTATTTTAAAATAGTAACTATAGACCTACAATTTAGAAAAGAAAAATAAGTCTTGCCCTCCCTTCCCCTCCAAAACCTAACTCAAAAACAATGCCTAAAGGAATATGAGTTAACATAAAAATATAAACAAAGGACTCTGACAATCAACCTATTATTTGGTTGAGTTTTAGAAGAAAAAAATTTGTTTCGAAAAAAGATTCATAACCAAAAACAAAAGTTGACAATCACCTAATAGGGCCCGAAACGCATAGACAATTACATTACAAAACAAACTTTCTCAATGTTACAGTAAGAAATCCATGGATATCATTTGGAACCATTTCAGTAAATGTAAGCAAACAAACATGTCTAAAGGCTGCTATAACTTCAATTACGCAGCAAACAAAATTTGGAATCATGGTGGAATGTTCAAGAATGGGCAATCAAAAGTTTGTATTTATAACTTAATACAATATGGGGACAAGAATTTGTGTTGCAGTACCGCAAATCCAAGCGAGCACTAAAAGTCTTGGCTTGATGTCCAAATATAGACCTCGCCTCCAGACGTACCTCCTACTAGCATGCCAACCTCGTAAGGGTGTGCAACTAATTTTCGTGGACATGCAGTTATGAGTGGGCTTTCTAGAGTCATTAAGGTTGCCTTTTGAGCTGTTGAGACAACGCTAACTCCTCTTGTGTCGCTCCCAATGAAGAGGTATGAATCGTCCCAACCCCATATTGCCCTGCTACCATAAAATCAAGATAACAAATGTCAACTGTTTTTGTTCTGAGTCAAATAAATTCCTTTTTAACTTAAGAAGATTGGAAACAGTGGACAAAGATCAGTAGATGGAAAAAGAGAGGCATAAAAACCCAACAAAGATCTGTTGCTCTCCCAGAAACCGCACCTGTAAGTAGAAAAACACTTTTGGATACTTTCAAGATTAACAACAGTTGCATCCTCAAAGTTAACTCCCTTGTGTATGCCAATCATGTTATTTAAGCTACATCACGAGATTATATCAATTCAATCAAATTCACAATTAGGTAAATAAAACCAAGGGTTGAAATCATCAAGAGATTATAATCAAGTACGATTGAAATATAAAAAACATATTTTTGGAATCAAGTTACTATGCAAAACTGAAGTTGGCAAATAATGACAAATACTCGACACACAATTAACCATACTCATATTGTACCTCACTTAAAGTATTGAAAAATAGTAGCACTAAGAATGGAACAAGTGTGTCATACCTTGTGGTCGCAATGCTACATCCAGAAGGAGAGAAATAGGCAGATTGCAAGGCCCTTTCATAGGTAAATGTCTTCAAAGCTGTGAGGTTACTCTTATCACCGGTACATCTAAAATCCCATGTACATGCAGTTCCATCAGTTGAACTAGTAACTGCAATGTGAGGGTTTTCAGGGTCGAAATCTATTGTATTAATCCTCCTTCGATGCAAAGCAAAATGGGGCGGAGACGAACATTTCCCTATCCTGTTATCCCAAACAGTCAACGAACCAGAACCCTCCGCTATATATAAACAATTTGCATCATTCTTTGGTTGTGAGAGAGCATATATACCCTTACCATCACTACTATTATATACGATATCAAAAATTTCCTTCTCAGCATCCATCATCCTAACAAATCCATTATTACAACTTGTGTATATCTGCACATTAAAATCAATTATCACTGCATAAAAAGATTCTGCTATTTCTCAAACATGTTAACAGAAAATAACTACGGGTCTGTTTAAATTAACTTACTTGAGCCTATCTACCGACATAAATGTAACTTATGTGAAAACAACGGATAGCTTATGTGGAAATAGTTTAGACTTACTTTTATCTTTTGCTGTAAAATTAACTTATACACATAATTAAGTTGTTTATGCAACCCTAACTGTTGGAGAATTCACACACCTTTGACAAGCAGTTCGGATGAACTGAGATCCCAAAAATGATATCTTGATGTGGACGGTATACAAAAACCTTGCTTTGTCCAACATTCCAAATCCCAATATCCCCAACTTGGCAACCCGCTACTATCATCTTAACATTATTGGAAGGTAAAAATTGCACTTGAGTTATCCTTGATGACCTTCCAGGACCAACACGTACTATATTTTCGGGATACAAAGACAAAGATTCGAAATCCAGTGAAGACTCAATTTCCTTCTTTTTTGCAGTCCAATTGAGATCTTCTTCAGAGAACTCCTTGTTGGACGTACCAACAAGTGATTCAATGAAAGAATGATCAGAATCATCAATACCTTTATAAGCATCTTTCATGGAAAAAGGACCCAAAGTTGTGAATTTATTGGGGGACTTGCGAGTGAGACCGTTGGAATCGGGTGGAATACCTCTTGTTCGAAGTGAGCTTCTTGTTACAACTGGGGTTTCGGTTTTCAGTTTCGGTTTAACAGTGCGCTTAACCCTATTGATTGAAAATTGTGAATTTATTTATTAATACAAATGGTTCAAATTACAGAAAATAAATGAAGTAAAAAAGATAGAAGGAGTGAAGAAAAATACTTGGCCTGGAGTTCGGAGGCTTTGGATTGAACTTTGAGAGCAGCCATCATTTCATTGTTGCAGCGGATGTTTTCAAGTCGGTTGAGTTCGTAATCATTTAGTTTGGGAGGTGCCATTGAGACAACGGAGAAATTAGGGATTTTGTTTTTGAATCACAGTAGTGAAAGAGGGATTTTGGTTTATTTTTCACAGCACAGGAAGGAAGGGGATTTGCGGGGGGAACTCAATTCACACCAGCGGCAAAGTGTATGTGTATTCCCAATTCAAATATCACACAAAATGGAATACATGAATTCCTCGCACTGTGCAGTGTTAATGGAAGGTTTTCATCAAGTTTCTCTTAACTGGGTGAGGAGGAGTGGTAATGTTCCTGCACATGAAAAGTAGCGGAAAGTGAAATTCCCGAAATTGTCTATGAAACATAAAAGAATAGGAACACAATGAAATTATATGTTCATTCATTCATTCATTTGTCCCTAGAAAAGATAGATACCTCAATGTCCTAAAACATCTAACACAGTCAATAATGCATACTACAACTCAATCACTTTCATCAAAATTTAACATCACAAAATATTAATACCTTTTTTTACTTAACAAAATATCTATACCTACAGTACACCACCAAATTTGCTCAAAACTTCACGTAAAAACATGGCCAAAAACCCACTTAAAACATAACAAAGCAAAACAGTAACTACAGAAAACCTAAATTTACTATAAGCAATACAAAAAACCCTAGCTTTATTCAACTAAATTTGATGTACAAAATAGCAATTCCTTCTTAGACCATTAAATTTGCTAAAAACTTCACTTAATGCAAAACATGGACACAAGACTCCTCAAAACAGAATAAAGCAAAACCAGTAGGCCATTAAAAATAAAAAAGCAAAACCAGTAGCTACAGAAAATCTAAATTCACCATAAACAAACAACACATACAACTCTAGCTTTATTCAACTAAATTTAATGTCACAAGATATCAATACCAATTTGATCAAAAAAACCACTTAATGCAAAACATGGATACAAACTCCTTATGACTGAACAAGGCAAGAGCAGTAGCTACAGAAAACATAAACTCACCAATCAAAAAACACTAATTTTTTTCCAGCAATGAAAATCATGACAACATTTCATCACCACCCAGATATAAAAATTCAAACTTTATTGCTTCAAGTTTCTAAGAAAGAAACCAATGGGCACCAACTAGATCTAATGGAAAAACAGTAACAAACAAGAGATAATGAAAGATATCATACTCTAGTTTGATTTACAACAACGAGTCGACCGTAGTCTTTTCCATGGTTGATCAGAGCAACACTTCCAATCTCAGCAAATCTCTTGAAAAGCTGCAAAATTTAAAAAGAAAAAACATTTCAGAAAGAAAAAAAAAAGGATAAAAAATCGTTGTAAGAGGATATGCTTGTTGTGAATTTTATGGACACAGTCGTGAATCCATTCCTAGTTAATCTTCTCATATAGTAACTAACAATATCAACTCTTGTCATGTTTTACTGTCCTTTTTCTGAAACTTATAAATCATGGCTATCATGAGAAACATAGGGTCCTCAAGCTTGTCTCAAACATTTTTCCAAACAGTTGGAGTACAAAACTTAATAACCTAACATTAACTAAGACTACATTCAAACAACAACATAAACTACCATTTTCAAACAACAACATAGCGAGAGTGAGGACTCTTTGAACGGTGGATTTGAAGCAACTCAGAGAAGTTCAAAAGATGAAGAATAGAGAAAAGGGACAAAATGATAAAGAAATTGAAGGGTAAAGATGAACAGTGTCGCGGTTTGAAAGTGGGAAAAGAAACGATTTGCGAGGGAAACTCAACTCACGCTGGCGGCAAAAGGGTATGTCTATTTCACAACTCAAATACTCAGACAACTTTCATGCAAGAATTCCCGCAACTCGGATCGAAAGAGGAATGAAACTATTTTATGCAAGAATTGACATTCGAATCAGATCAAACTGGTGGTAAAAAAAATACTACCTCCATTTCTATGTTTAAAAAAATATTTAAATTTTAGATTATTGTAGAATTAATACATCTAAACGATATTATAGTTTAGATTATTAATTCAACAATAAATCTAAAAAGTAAATATTTTGTTATAATATATATATATAAAAGATTAGGGGGAATATTAAATAGTTATGAGATGTAATTTTGGACGTATTGTCTAAAAAATTAGAATTCAATGTGTAAAATTATTTTATAGTTATTTTATTATGTAAAATTATTTTAGAGTCCTAATTATTAAACTCAACAAAATATTAAATTAATTTAGAATGTCATCTATTAGCAAAAGACTTAAATATCATTTTCGTCCTTGTATGTTCGCGAATTTTTTGTTTTAGTCCCTGTATTGTTTTGTTGCAAATAAGTCTCTGAACGTATAAAATTTGTTGGTTTTAGTCCCTGTCGTCTGCCACCGTTACAAAAAACGTTGATTTTTCAAATGTTTGCGCACGTGGGCGCTATGATGTGTCAAGTTAAGCTGGTCCGGTCATAAATGGAGGACCAAAATCAAACCTCGGTGAAAATTCAAACAAAATTAAGGTGTAAGCATGCATTTTTTTATATCCCAAGTGTGGTTTTGATCATCCATTTATGACCGGATCAACTTAACTTGACACATCATTGCCGCCACATGTGCAAACGTTTAAAAAATCTGCGTTCACTACTAGGAAAATTGATTTTAGCAAACGATTTAGCGACCAAAATATTTCGGCCGCTATAGCAACCGATTTAGAGACTGATTTTTGAACGTCAAAGTAAAAAAATAATCGGTTGCTATATCGGTCGCTACTGTATTATAGAGACCGAAATGGAGACCGATAATCAGCGACCAATATTTCGGTCGCTATAGAGACCGAATTAGCAACTGTTTTTTAAGCTTTAAATCCAAAAACATTTCGGTCTCTATATCGGTTGCTATAGAGACCGAATTAGATACCGATAATTAGCGTTCAACAAAATTCGTCGCTATTATCTTTATATATATATCCTATTTTTTAAAAGCAAAATTATTTTATATAATTCAATATTTTCTAAAACAAAATTCCTATACCCAAAACTATGGCTGAAAAAGAGTCGAGTCGAGTCGAACCTGTCTGAGCTCGACTCGACTCGATAAGAATTGGTTCGGCTCGAAACTCGGCTCGAGTTCGAAACGAATTATTTTTTCAGCTCGAGTTCGGCTCGTTTATAGTTTGCATCTAATACAAATTGGTTTTTATTTTTAAAAATTATTTGGTAGTTGAACTAAATACTGACACAACTATTTTTTATTTTGAACATGTATTTAACACAGGTACCTTGCCTTTAACTTGAATGGATTATTTTTTATAGATAATGCTAAGCTTCTAATTCCCTGTGTTTTAATTTCAGTTTGTTGTGGGAAAGTTCATTTACCTTGCAACTCATGTCCTTGTTTATTATACATATAATAGTTAGCTCACACTCCTTGTTTTTGATTCACTTAATCTTTTTCTTCTTGCATCTCTAACTCAACAAATTGTATATGTAGTTATGACATATCTGCCTCAAGATATTTGAGGAACTCTCCTCAGACAACAACGGGAACACTCAGAGAGGAATAAGCAAGCAAAGGTGGATGTTTCGGCATGTAAAATGGCTGATAATGTTACTTAAATACTCAATCACAAAGAGCACTTAAAATGTTATTTAAATCCTCAATCACAAATTTTGCACACTAAAGAGCACTTAAGGTACACTAATGTTACTTAAATCCTCAATCACAAAGAGCATTTAAGGCACACTAATGTTATGTAAATCCTCAATCACAAATTTTGCACACCAATGTTATCCTAGAAATCTAATTTTGAAAGATTGTAGTTGTTCATCTTCGAATGTAGCTGTTCATCTGGTCGTGCTGGGAAACCTGTCATCAAATGGATTGAGGTTTACTGCTTTTTTGTTTTTTCTTTAAAAAGCACTTATAATTGTTCCTTTATCTTTTGTTAGAATTTTAGATAAAGAGTTGGTTTCAGACTAAGCTCCAAGACTCACCACAAGTCCCTGAAAACGAATTGGTTTCTCCTCAAGGCCCTCAATGTAAAGAAGGTGAGACTTCTTGCATTATCTTAATGTTGTTAGGATAGTTGGTATTTATGTTTTCTTCAAGGATTATAATGGTCAGCGTAAGATTATTTGATATCCTTGTCGTGTGTATCATTGCTGCTAAGTATATGTTGTAGGTTGTATAATTTATGTTTGATGTGTATCATTGCTGGATGTAATTACTTCAGAATGCAACACATGGAACTTTATAATGTGGATATTGTCTTAAATTGTGTTGATTATGGTATTAGAGGCGTGTTGGGTCTAGTAAAATGACAGAGGTCGAGGTTATGACTATGCAGCAATGAGGGGATATGAAAAGGGTAAGAATTGCTCTTTGTGGACTATTATCACATTCTATTTTCCTTTGATTTCTTATTATCCCTCTAGTCAATGATTACGGATTAACAGTCGAGAAGCACAAACTGAGAAGCCAAATCACTCTAGTACAATGACTTTCTGGTGTTTTGGGGCTTTTTCTTTTAGTGTGTTTTGGGGGCTTTTTTATAGACTATTGATTCAAAATTAACTTTTTGAATGGCTTAACTTTTGTGCAGGTAAGTGTAGTCATGGGACCAAGAATGTATATCATGCAGCATGTGGATTAGAGGCTTCTAGTATGATACATGATGTCATGCCTTGATGAACTGAAGCCTTAATTTATTTTATAATACTGACTTTGAAGAAAAAAGCATTTGTCAAAGCCTTGTTTAATGTGTGCGGATGTCAAAGCATTTGCTAAGTTAGTATAGGTATAGATTTAATGTAATAACTGATACTTTTTTATTTATGAAAGGGATTTATTCCCCCTTTTGGATGTGTCTGATGATGGTGAATATCAATTCACTGATGATAATTTAGTACTGGTTATGTTTTGGTTTGATTATGTTTCTTTTTCCAAGTATTTGGTAATACTTAAATATAAATATATTATGTTTAAATTGTTGTGTTTAGGTTTAATTGTTTGGTGTGTATGAAATAGTTTTAGAAATATGAAATTAGATCTAAAAGTTTGCTTTTGGGGGGTTGTAAAATAATAATAATAATAATAATAATAATAATAAAATTAAAAATTAGATGAGCTGTAGCGACCGAATTAATTTTGTAGCGACCGAATTAGTGAATGAATTTAGAGACCGAAATAGAGACTAAATTTATCAGTGTTTTTCCAATTGGTCACAAAAACAGTTGCTAATAGCGTCGAACAATACGTCGCAAACTCTGTCTCTAAAGGGTTTCTATGGTTGGTTGTTATTTCGGTCTCTAAATTTAGTCGCTATTTCGGTCTCTAAATTTAGTCGCTAAATCGGTTGCTATATATTCGGTTGCTATTTTGGTCGCAACAGATCAGCGACCAGGGCAGTTGCTGCTGATTTTAATTGGTTGTTATATCCGTCGCTAATGCATTGAGGGACTTATTTGCAACAAAAAAATATACAGGGACTAAAACAAAAATTTCGCGAGCATACAGGGACGAAAATGATATTTAAGCCTTAGCAAAAATAATTATATTTGAGACAAAATTTGTTACAAATTGTTATTTTTTATAGGGTTATGCCATAAAATGTCTTCGGAGCATTAACTAAGCATATAAAAAAAATAAAAGTGATTTTTTTCTAAAATGTTTTGTAGAGAACTTGACTGAACAATTTTTGCAGAGTACTAAGGGTGCATTTGATCTGCTAAAAACCAAAGCACTAGATTGGCAATTTTTGTTATACCTTGTTTTATTCAGAAACTTATAATGGAACTCGATAAATAAAGTAGTAAGAGACGGGACAAAAACAAGAATATTTGTCCCTCACGAGACCACATGACAACTTTGTGTCCATGGTACAACTATAAAAAATAATAAAATATCCATTTTATTTTTGAATATAATTATCTCTTTTCAATGCAATTTTATTCTATCGTGTACTATCTTATTTTATCATATATCGTTCAATCCGATACTTGCAGTTATGCAAATAAAAGAGAAAGATATTTTGAAAAGGAGATTTGAATTAAGAGAGATTATGTCATAAAAAATTATAATTTTTTTTTGTTAGTCCTTATAAAAAAATTGGATTTATTTTTATACTATTCTTGTGCGGCACACCCATTTTAAAATTTTGAGTTGAATATTAAATCCAACTTTCATTTTGGACCATTTATCCCCTTTCCACCGTTGGAATTTTTTAGCTCCATTGTTAAGATCTTGGATTTATGCAAAAGTCACCTTAATTTTTTATTTTTATAATTCACCGTCACCTTTGGTTCTAAAGTTATGTCATCTTAGTTAGAATAGTATATGCAAAGACAATATAATTTTATGTCAATTTTTTATCATATATATGGAGCCTAATAGTATGTGTAAAGCCAAACCTAATTTTTAGAGAGAAAAACTATCACGTTCTCTTGAATGATATAACAAATGTTATAGATATTTTGACATAGTAACAATTACTCTTTTAATTTATAGTAACAAATAAATTTAAAATAATTTCTACTATTTTAAATTTCTATCAAACAGGCCCATAATAATCTCTATATTTGACCCATCGATAATCCTTGTATAAGCACACTCACAAATATATATATATATATATATATATATATATATATATATATATATATAAATTTTTTTTGGACCTACTGTTTGATCTAACTTATTTCAAATAATTTTACTCAATAAAAGGAAAAATTAGACCAAACATATTTTTAATCAATTTTTATAAAAAAATATTAATTTTTATGAATAAAATACAAATAAAAAGCTTTTGAAGCTAAAAAAACAGCAATCACCAAACAACAGTAACTTTTTAAAAAACAAAATTCTTATTTTCACTTTTAAATTTTGTATTTGCGACCCTACTACAAGGATATACTATTTCTCTTGACCCATTGTGGAGACTGGAGAGCCATTGAAACACTATTACAGTACGGACAATTTACAATTTACAACGTAGATACTACAACAAGGATACCCTTTATGTGGTCTTGTAGGGACCCCTCATGCCTAAAATGATTGCTTTGGGTATCATAAATCACTAAAATGTGGTCCCTATAATGCCATAGTATTTATGCAACTCATACGTGTTTTGCTTCAATGGTGATACCACTCTAGGTATCATACATTATTAACAAGTTATTAATTTTATTTAATTCGATTATATAAAAAAAGGTAACATTAAATTGATGATACGGTACCTTAAATAAGGTACCGGTATCATCAATTTTGATACCCTCTATGCCACGTCATGGAACTCCAATGATAAAAAAATAATATATGGATCATTAGTCTATGATACTCTCTATGATACCCTTATTGGAGATGTTCTTATGGTCTGTTTGGTGGAGAAGAGAAATAGGTAAGAGAGAGTATGAGAAGAGAGAAAGATGTGAGAAATAGAGTAGATTTAATGTATTGTTTGGTTCAAGAGAAAGAAAAGAGAAATAGAAAAGAAAGAAGTGTTGATTACATTTAAAAGGATAAAAATACCCTTTGAATAAAAAATCTCACATAAAAATGATTTAATTAATTAAATAGCTTTGTTTAATTATATTTTATTATTATTTTCGGTTTAAAGTTTATTGCCATCCCTTACCTTTTTATTAAAAAAATAAAATCTCCATCACATTTGCCTCACCTTTTTTAAAAAAAATAAAAAAAATCCCCATCACATATTTGCCTCACCTACGACTACGAGCATCATCCCCAACCCCTAAGCTCCCATAAGCAACACAACATTGGAGTTACTGTTACTGTACCAATAACCTTCTTTTGTCTCCATCTTGCAACAGATCATTCCTATCTCATATTATTTTCTTACTCAACCTCCATTTAGTTAATTAGTTAACAACAAAAACTAAAATCAAGTATCCAACTTGGTTACATTTCTTTGACCTTCATCTTCTTATTATTTATTGATATTTCTACTTTCACCTTCTACAAAGATGGATGCAAGGTAAATTGTTTATTTATTGTTAAAGAAGCTTCAGATTTAAGTATTAGAAACAAGGGCAAAATTGGAAAAAAAATAAATAAATAGGCTTTCTCTTGAGTTTCTTCGCTGTTGTGGGAAGAAGATAAAAAGTGTGGGTCCCGCGCCCATTTGGTCTCTCTCTTCTCTTTCTATCCTGCTCCAAACAAGAGAAATTCTGTGTTTCTCCTCTTATTCTCTCGTTCCTTTTTCTCTCTTTTACATCTCTCTCAAAACAAACAAAGCATTAGTGAAATGAACAAGACTTCCACAACGTGACAAAAATATAATACATTTAGAGATGCATTACATTTAATTATTTTTTATAACATCAACTCTTTCAAGACAATTTCAAGTTACTATATTTGACTAATTTAAAAGAACGAGGAGTCGAGGACTAGTTCTAATTTCAAGTGGTGTTTTAAAATTCCCGGTCAAACTGTGAGTGGGTGGAGGTGTTTTTAGATATTTATGTTTTAGTCATGAATGGATTAAAATGTTTTTTTTTTTTTTTACAAATAAAGACAATGAATTAAAATACTACTCCCTTCGTTCCTTTTTATAAGTAACGATTTGAAAAAAAACACACATGCCAAGGAATCTTATTTTTTTAATTAAAAATTCTAAAATTTTATAATCTATTCCAAAAATAACCTTGGTGTAATTAGTGCATAGGGAATATGTTACTGTAATTAATGCATAGCATTGAAATAAATAAAGGGTAAAAATGAAATTGCTTAATTAATAAAGCATAAATTTAATGATTGTTTCTTATAAAAATGAATAAATTTAATGATTGTTTCTTATAAAAAGGAATAAATTATGGTGTAAGCATGCGTTTTTTTTCTATCCTAAGTGTGATTTTGGTCATCCATTTATGACCGGATCAACTTAACTTGACACATCATTGCGGCCACGTATGCAAACATTTGAGAAATCTGCGTTTTTTGTAACGATAGCAGACGACAGGGACTAAAACCAACAAATTTTATACATTCATGGACTTATTTGCAACAAAAAAAGATACAGGGACTAAAGTAAAAAAATTCGCGAACATACAAGGACGGAAATGATATTTAAGCCTTAGCAAAACTAATTATATTTGAGACAAAATTTAATACAAATTGTTATTTTTTATAGGGTTATGCCATAAAATGTCTTCGGAGCATTAAGTAAGCATATTTAAAAATAAAAGTGAATTTTTTTCTAAAATGTTTTGTCAGAGAACTTGATTGAACAATTTTTGCAGAGTATTAAGGGTGCATTTGATCTGCTAAAAAATAAAGCATTGGATTGGGCAATTTTTGTTATACCTTGTTTCATTCATAAACTTATAATGGAACTCGACAAATAAAGTAGTAAGAGAAGAATTTTTGTCCCCCACGAAACCACATGACAACTTTGTGTTCACGATACAACTATAAAAAATACAAAAATATCCATTTTATTTTTGAATATAAAAATATTATTTCTCTCCAATGCAATTTTTTCTATCGTGTACTATCTTATTATGTCATATATGTTCTATCCGATACTTGCAGTTATGCAAATCAAAGAGAAAGATATTTTGAAAGGGAGATTTGAATTAAGAGAGATTGGGTCATAAAAAATTATAGTCCTTATAAAAAAATTGGATTTATTTTTGGATTGAGTTGAATATTAAACCCAACTTTCATTTTGGACCATTTATCCCCTTTCCACCGTTGGAATTTTTTAGCTCCATTGTTAAGATCTTGGATTTATGCAAAAGTCACCTTAATTTTTTAAAATTTTTTATTTTTATAATTCACCGTCACCTTATGTTCTAAGTTATGTCATCTAAGAATAGTATATGCAAAGACAATATAATTTTAAAAGAAAATTATATATATGGAGCCTAATATATGTGTAAAGCCAAACCTAATTTTTAGAGAGAACAACAGTAAAAGAAAATAGAGAGAAAAACTATCACGTTCTCTTGAATAATATAACAAATGTTATAGATATTTTGACATAGTAAAAATCACATACAATTACTCTTTTAATTTATAGTAACAAATAAATTTAAAATAATTTCTACTATTTTAAATTTCTATCAAACAGGCCCATAATAATCTCTATTTGACCCATCGATAATCCTTGTATAAGCACACTCACAAATATATATATATATATATATTATTTTTGGGACCTACTGTTTGATTTAACTTATTTCAAATATTTTTACTCAATAAAAGGAAAAGTTAGACCAAACATATTTTCAATAAGTTTTTTATAAAAAAATATTACTTAATTTTTATGAATAAAATACAGATAAAAAACTTTTAAAGCTAAAAAAACAACAATCACCAAACAACTTTAACTTTTTAAAAAACAAAACTCTTATTTTGACTTTTAAATTTTGTATTTGCGACCCTACTACAAGGATATGCTATTTCTCTTAACCCATTGTGGAGACTGGAGAGCCATTGAAACACTATTACACTACGGACAATTTACAATTTACAACGTAGATCCTACAACAAGGATACTCTTTATGTGGTCTTGTAGGGACCCCTCATGCCTTATCTTACTAACTAGAGTACAAAGTCATGGATTGGACGTGGTTAGAAGCATATCTTAGCTATTTAGCTCACATCACGGGCAACAAATTTTCCACATAGACCTATCATGTTAATCACTCAAAGAATCTAAAACAGTTTCTCTTTCAAGAAAAAAAAGTAGTGATGGAAAGGAGTTGCAAGGTTTGTGTCACTGGTGGTGCTGGTTACATTGGTTCTCTTTTAGTGAAAAAGCTTTTGGAAAAGGGCTACACCGTTCATGCTACTCTTAGAAACTTGAGTATTATTTCGTTCTATATCCCTCTCACCCTCTCCATCATTTTTCTTCTTCTTTCTTTCACCCGGCCATCCGCGCCACAACCGCAGGACTGTTCTGTTTTAAGTGTTTTCCGATGCAAACAACTATATTATATTGTATAGATTAGACAGTCTTGTGCAGTTGTTATGGCAACGCTGCTAAGTACTTTCTTCGATCTTTATTATAAGAATATGTTTATTTTTTACATTCATATAATATTTAATATATTTAGTTCATACAATAGACTAGATACATCAAACATTCTATGAATCTAAAAAAATAATTTTTTTCTTATAATAAGAAATATATTGAATTTAAAGTTTGTTAAATTAGTTAGCATAATAATTGATTAGTTAAATTAGTTGGTTGTTCTCATAATTGGCTACATAAATTTTTATTGCACTTCTTTGTACAATAATAGGGATTCATATAATTTGGATTAAATTCTTAATGCATGAGTTTAAAAAACTTGTGTAATACAAAGTCTAATTGATGGTGAATTCATTGATTGATTTATTTCAGAGGATGAATCCAAAGTAGGTATGTTGAGAGGGTTTCCACATGCAGATACTAGACTTGTGTTATTTGAAGCTGATATATACAAATCAGATGAATTTTGGCCTGCAATTCAAGGTTGTGAGTTTGTTTTTCACGTTGCTACTCCTTTTCAACATCAAACTGATTCTCAGGTTCATTTCTTCACTATTTGCTCATTAGTTTTTTTTCCTTGTTTTTGTGTATAGTATATACTAATTTAAAAATGTTTAGCCAATTTTCAGGCTCATTAATTTCCCTAATATTTTGATCATTAGAGCATCTCCAATGGTAATACCGCTTTGGGTATCATAAATCACTAAAATGTGGTCCCTACAATGCCATAGTATTTATGCAACTCATACGTGTTTTGCTCCAATGGTGATACCACTCTAGGTATCATACATTATTAACAAGTTATTAATTCTATTTAATTCGATTATATAAAAAAAGGTAACATTAAATTGATGATACGGTACCTTAAATAAGGTACCGGTATCATCAATTTTGATACACTTTATGCCACGTCATGGAACTCCAATGATAAAAAAATAAGATACGAATCATTAGTCTATGATATTCTCTATGATACTCTTATTGGATATGCTCTTAGTGAAATGAACAAGACTTCCACAACGTGACAAAAATATAATACACTTAGAGATGCATTACATTTAATTACTATTTTTTATAACATCAACTCTTTCAAGACAATTTCAAGTTATATTTGACTAATTTAAAAGAACGAGCAGTCGAGGACTAGTTCTAATTTCAAGTGGTGTTTTAAAATTCCCGGTCAAACTGTGAGTGGGTGGAGGTGTTTTTAGATATTTATGTTTTAGTCATGAATGAATTAAAATGGTTTTTTTTTTTTGACAAATAAAGACAATGAATTAAAATACTACTAATTACAAGTTTGTAGTTTTTTTTGGTGTTACACTGATTTTTAGGAGAAAGAGGTCCGATAATCTAAAATTTAATTGTGAGTAAATAAAGTCTGATCGAAAATATTGTAAAAAAAAAAACGTTTGGTTGAAAAATGTCCTATTAGAAATTGAATTTGGATTCTCCTAACGATTCGTTTTAGAGAGAACAAATTAACCACTTGAGCCCAAAATCATAGCTTAACTTGTAAATATTTAGGTGAATATGTATTATTTTTTATGCACATATAATATTATACTCCTTCGATTTTAAATATAAAAGAAAAATTACTTTTTAGATCCATTGAAAATCTAATGTATTTAGTCTATAATATATGTTAGATACATTGGATTCTTAATAAATTTAAAAAATAGTTTTTCTTTTATATTTAAGCGAATATGTATTATTTTGTATGCACATACAATATTATTATATATTGTTTTATATTTTGATGATTTTTATGTTGGGATCGAATCAACCGTTATGCGGGTTAATTAGTGACTCGCTAATTCAAATTATTAAATTGTAATAATAATTTAGAGGAAAAAATAAGGTCATGATAATTGTTTGCACAAAAAAAGTCATGGTGATTCATCTCATAAAAAAAATATGATTCATCAATGAAAATTTTGTCTATTAAAAGGAGTTGAAATCTCACAATATGACAATAAAATTTGATCTTCAACTAAAAAACTATTCATGTTTATCTGGCACACCTCAAATAGCGTGTGTTTGGTTTGGTGGCAACAAGAATTGAGTTTAGCAGAATTAAGTTTGACAGAATTGATTTTGATTAAAAGTGAGTTGAAACAAACTTGATTTATGTTTGGATACCTTTACTAAAAGTGATTCTCACCAATTCATGTTGTTTGGATAGTTTAAATCAAAATTGCTTTTGAATATGTAATTACCAAAAAGGGTTTTAGTGTATTTAAAAAAAAAAAATAAATAACAACTCAATAAAAATAAAATAAAAAAACTAATTTGGGTCATCATAATCATAATAAAATAAAGGGTAAAATATGTTTTCAGTCTCTATTTTTTATAATGAGTTTTGTTTTCTGTCACTGTAAAATAAACTCATTTGTTTTTATCCCTACTTTTATAATAAGTTTTGATTTTCGTCCCTATAAAATAAACTCACTCGTTATAAAAGGAGGACTAAAAACATATTTTACCCTAAAATAAATAAATTTAATCATTTTTTATGCATTTTTTTAAATATAATTATCAAAATAAAATAATAAGTATTTAAAAAATAAAAGACCAGCACTTGTTTTGTTTGAGGCTTTAACATTATTTTTTAAAGGAAACTAGCAAAAACAAATAGTCCATTATACTTGTTGTCTTCAACCTAGCGTGAAACAAAACAGCCGCATAAAGAATTGATGGAGTGAGGGGTAACAGGGGAAGATGAAAGATATAAATGTAACCCACACTTGCATTTTATTCAAAATCGATTTTAGTTAACGTGAAAGCTCCAAATAGTAGCTTCATCTAGAATTGAGTTTGGAGAGTAAAATCAATTTTTTGTCACTTTCCCAAACATCCTGTAAAAAAGGAAAATCACTTTTGGAAGGTTGAGACGTGCGTTTCCAGTATTTGAACGCCGAACCAAACACATACTAAGATATATATTACCTTCAATAGAGCCAACCTTGCATGCGTTAAGCAACGGGACCAAAATATTTTTGGACTTGATTTCCAAATAATCAAGACCGGTATAACCTTTTGTGATATAAGAAACTTTATAAAAGAAGAAAAAAACAAAAATTGAATACGACTAATTAATTGTCAATTATAAGTTATACCCCACAAGCTATGATACCATGTTAATATTAATTGAATTTGTTGAAAGCAGTTTAAGAGCATAGAGGAAGCTGCAATAGCAGGGGTAAAAAGCATAGCTGAGAATTGTATAAAATCAGGAACAGTGAAAAAATTGATATACACTGGAACTGTAATTGCTTCTTCTTCTCTGAAAGATGATGGAAATGGCTACAAAGACTCCATTGATGAAACTTGTTGGACACCTCTCCATCTTCCTCTTACTGCCCACCATAGGGTAAACATCATACCCCTCTTTTATTCGCATTGAGTTTTACTTATAATATAATTACACATGAATAAAAGAAAGACGGACAACAAGCTGCGCCGCTAAACCATTCTGTATGATAAAATCCAATCTTTGAAATTTTATATTATTCGATGTGAGATTTGAGTTTTTTTCAATGTGTAGGATTATGCTGATTCAAAGACATTAGCTGAGAGAGAATTGTTAATGAGTTATGGTAAAAATAAAAATGGAAGTGGTGGAGTTGAAGTAGTAACTTTGGCTGTTGGACTAGTGGGAGGGGATGCTCTTCTCAATTACATACCCCCAAGTGTTGCAGTACTTACCTCTCAACTTAAAGAGAATGAAGCCATATATCAATCTTTGAAGTATATAGAAGATTTGTGTGGAAAAGTTCCACTAGTCCATGTTGATGATGTTTGTGAAGCTCATATATTTTGTGCTGAGGATTCATCTATCAATGGAAGGTTTTTGGTTGCAAGCTCATTTGTATCATCAGCAGAGATATCAAACTATTATTTTCAAAACTATCCAGAATTCAATTTGAAGGAAAAGTAAGTTTTTTTTTTTTTTTAATTATAAACTTTTTTATTTTTTATTTTGAGTAGTAAATACTAAAATCTGAAAATATTTGGCATTTGGTTTTAGGTATTTGGAAGGGCCCAACAGGGCAATCAAATGGTCCTCAACAAAGCTCACAGATAAAGGATTTGTCTACAAACATGATTTCAAGATGATATTAGATGATAGTATAAAATGCGCAATAAGGGTAGGTTTTCTTAGTATATAATGATGTATAAGTTGTATTGTTATATTATCCATAAGTCATAATTCAATCGATAATATCAAAATTGTTAATTTGAACACTTTTATCTAAATTCAAACTTGATATTTTGCAGAGATGTATGAGTTTCAGTGATATCCGACACTATATTTCTTATAAAAAAAAAAAGTGCTATATTATGGACTTCAACCAAAATATATCACATGATTAATTGTTAACTCATCCTTACCTCCCTCGCGCCCAATGCTATTGGTCTTGGAGCGCGGATATTATTGGTGGATGGCCGGCCTGATCAAAAACCTGTTAATAGGCGGTTCAACGGATCGTGAAGAGACTCTAGTACCATCTTAGAATTGGGAGTTCGGCTAACTCAATCCTACAAAACCATCTTAGAATTGCCCTCACTATAAACACATATTTAGATAATCTCGCAACTGATGTGAGATTTCTTAACGGTACATAACAATAGTGAGGTTAATGGGGGAAGTGTCAAATGTATGTTATGAACCAAAACAGAACATAACATGCTTCACTTCAAAATTTAATGCACTTTCTCTTTCTCATTCTCCACCATTCTCTCCCACAATCTCTCCCAAACTTCAAAGTTTAATCTTATGGAGGATCATATCAAACATCATCATCATCATTTCCCATTTCTTCTCCTTCAAAACTTCAAAAAATCTCTCCTTTCCATTCTCTTCAACCTACCTACATCTTTCTTTGCACTTCTCCTTCTCTTCCTCTTAGCTTACAATGCTTTCTCAGTTTTCTACATTCACATTCCTCAATCTCATCATCACTCACCACATAAACCTCTCTTTCTTCCACCACCTTCACTCAAAAAAACCAAACTCTCTTCTTCTGTTTTTTCTGCACTCAAAGAAGATAACATTAACAAAACTCATTTCCCTCTTCTCCATAAATTCTCCATTCACAAATACAAAAGAGTTAAAAAATACAAACGCGGCCTAAAAACCTTACACTCACAAACAAAACTTTCACTTTTTCAAAAAAGACTCAATGCATTTTTCAATGAAAATTCATCTTCTAGTTCTTGCAAGATTAGATTTTTTATGACTTGGATTTCACCTTTGAAATCATTTAGTGAAAGAGAGTTATTATCAGTTGAAAGCTTGTTCAAGTCACATCCAAAAGCTTGTTTGGTGATAGTTTCAAAATCAATGGATTCTAAAAAAGGAGCTCAAATTTTAAGACCTTTTGTGAAAAATGGTTTTAAAGTCATTGCAGTTGAACCTGATTTCAACTATATATTCAAAAACACTCTTGCCGAATCATGGTTTAATCGGTTAAAACAAGGGAATGTTAATCCAGGTGAAGTTTCTTTAGGCCAAAACCTCTCAAATTTACTAAGACTTTCACTCTTGTATAAATTTGGAGGCATTTATATAGATGCTGATATTATGATCTTGAAGAGTTTTGCTAATCTCAGAAACACTATCGGAGCACAAAACATCGATGTCAAAACAAAGAAATGGAGTCGTTTGAATAATGCTGTGTTAATATTTGATAAAAACCATCCTTTACTTTTGAAGTTTATTGAAGAATTTGCACTCACTTATGATGGTAACAAGTGGGGGCATAATGGTCCTTATTTAATATCTAGAGTTGTTTCTAGAGTGAGTGGAAGAGAAGGGTTTAATTTCAGTGTTGTTCCACCTTCTGCATTTTATCCTGTGGATTGGAAAGGTATAAGGAGTTTCTTTATAGGGCCTAAAGATGAAGTTCATTCAAAATGGTTGGTTAAGAAAATGGAGCAAATTAGAGAAGAAAGTTATGCAGTGCATCTTTGGAATAGGCAAAGTAGGAAGCTTAAGGTTGTAAAAGGAAGTATTGTTGATAGTATCATATCTAATTGTTGCATCTTTTGCAATAATTATTAGCTTTTTAATTTTAAGTAAGTTTGTAGTTAGTGTCTTAGAATTACTAGTTTAAAGTTTAAACAATGATTTTGTTGCAACTTGGAACTTAATTATAAGTCGTCATAGACCAATTGTTATTTGGAGAAAATGATATGTTGGATGGTTAAAAGTTGGTTATAAACAGTTTAATTAAGTAAGCATTTATCATATAAGTGCTTACGTATAAGTTATTTCCATAATAAAAGATAAAATAACGTCAACTATTTTCATAAACTATCCTAGAGAGCTTATGAAACTAAGGTGAAAACAACTCACAAACATGTCATAAAAGTATTTCCATAAACTCTTCCAAACAATCTCAGAAGTGCTTACATCAGTAGATAAACTCAAATTAGCCGTTACAAATGAGCACTTAGACTAGAAAGAAAGAGGTTGGACTCTTCATTCTTCCATGATCTTTTTCATGTGAAATATTTTTTGTCATTTTGTTTTCTATGTAACACTAAATGGTGAAAAGGGTGACACGTTTGCATATGGTTTTGGATTATAGTTCACAAATGGAAAGTAAAATTGATTGATATTCAACAGGTTTATATTGTTTAGGAGAATTAAACTTTGAAAGTGATTTCTCAGCTCACAATCTTAAATAAGTCACCTAATTTATTTCCTTCCATGTGACCCTCACATCTCATATCTTTGGGAATTTACAATTTACAATGCAGCTTCTTTTTAATATATATACTAACCTTTACATCCTTTTGAGGCTGATTTGAATTTTTTAGAAGTAATCAAATGGAGGCATTTTTTTATGTACTAATCAATCATTACACTTTACTTTTTTATCTATAGATCAATTAATGGTTATAAGTTATAGAATATGATATTTTCATCATAGCTCCTTACCATGAAAAGAGGGGTGGAAAATTATATTAAAAAAAAATAATGGGAAGGGTATGATCCAACTACTTTAAATTCCCAAAGATTTAACTAATGTTAGTTCAAACACAAATTTCTTGCCTATACACTCCATGCATGTCTTTGTAATTTTTTATTCTTGTCATTTATTTTATCATCTATTTAATTGCAGTGAATCAGTGACATTTTGAAGTAAATAAAAAAACTTATATTGCACAATCATGTAAACTGTGAGGACAAATTACACAAAATAAATGAATGGTGTAATAATTTACTTTTGTATAGTTCTATTTATCTACCTCTGCAGAATGAAATATTATTGAACTAGCTTTTTAATTTGAAGCATGATTGTTCAAATCTTGGTACTTTTTATTTCTCTTTTTAAATTACAAGATATGTTCAAATTTCATGTCATAAATAGAAACTAGGTAAAAACCGTGAAGAGGTTATTTTTGGGACCATGTATTGCATTTTGTGTATTTGAGTGAGCACTTGTCAAACATGCATGAATTTGAATGAAATCCATTTTGAAAAAGTACAGATAAATTTTTTGATGTAAAATTATCATTTATCTTTTTTTGTATTGTCAAAGTATAATTAGTATACGATAAATAATCATATAATACTTCGATCACACTTAATTGATTTTAAAAAACATTTTATAGTGTTCATAGTGTTGATTTAAAACTCTCCGCTCCAAAACCCTCCATCCAAACATACCCTAAAATAAATTTTTTAAAAATTATAATGGAAGAATAGGGATCCTTTAAAATGTGGGAATATGAACATTCACTCATCACTCCTACAATGTATAGCAAGACACATACATTATACAAGCACATGAAGGAAAAGAGTTAACACAATTCCAATAATGGCTCCAAGAAACTACATGAACTCATTTTCAAATAGATAGCTTATAATTGGTGAGCTAAGGAACACCGAAAGAATTTTAAGTAGAGGAGATCTACGATTCGATCCCTAAATACTAACATATTTGGTAGTGGTGGCTTGAACCTTGAAGGACAACTGAATCAAGTTTCAACTGTTTTGTCTGTGTATATATATAAACATGTCCTTTCAGCATACAGAATAAATCCTTTTATGAGTATATATGTGGTGGTAAACGCATAAATGCCATTACCGAAGAAAATTATTTTCCTGCCACCAATTCATGACTTCTGCATCAGACGCTCCGCATCTGCCATTTCTACCTCGTTTCCTATCGATTCACCCGCATTTTGAAAGAGCGCTTCAATTTCTTCCAAACTCTTTCCTTTTGTCTCTGGAACACAATAATAAACAAATGCAACAGCGCTGCACGAAATAACACCAAAAATGAAGAAAGTTCCTGCTACTGTTATCGCGTTGGTGACTGAAAGGAAGGACATGGAGATCGCGCCGCTGCTAACCCTACTTCCAACTGCTCCAAGAGCCGATGCTTGAGCTCTAAGCCTCAAAGGAAATATCTCAGATGACAGAACCCAACATATTGGACCAAGTCCTACTGAGAAGAAAGCTACATTTCCACAAACTGCGAGAATCGCAAACACGATTCCAACCTTAGCGTGGCTTAAGAAAGCCAAAGCGAAACTCAGGCTAAATAAACTTACTGTCATACCGATTGTGCTCACGTAAAGCAAAGGCTTCCTTCCCAATTTGTCGATCAGAAGTATAGCTATCAAGATGAACATTGTTTTGGTGAATCCAACAACAACAGTTGCTGCAAAAAGCTCAGAGTCCTTGGTGATTCCAGCGTTCTTGAAAATTGTGGGGCTATAATATGTGACTGTGTCAATGCCTGTAATCTGTTGAAAACATTGAATTCCACAGCCGGTTATAAGCATTCTTAGAACGGGAGGAGATGGATGCAATATTTCTTGCCATACTGTTTTTGTTTCATACTTCTCCGCATTTCCTGATTCAGCGGCTTTCTGAATTTCTTGCAACTTTTCTTCTGCATCTTTCTCACTTTCGCTTATCTTTAGCAGTACCAATTTAGCTTCTTCCATTCGATTCTGCACCACAAGCCATCTTGGGGATTCAGGTATGATAAACAGTGCGACGACAATAACAACTGAAGGAATAAGTCCAACACCAAGCATTATTCTCCAATTTATATGCGCTGGAAGCTTATGAAATGCATAGTTCGATATGTAGCCGAGAAGGATTCCAAAATTTATGAAGATTTCAGGGAAAGAGGTAAGAGATCCCCTGGCAATGGCAGGAGCAATTTCAGCGATATAAACAGGTGCAATCATGACGCCGAAACCTATACCTACACCTGCTATGAGTCTACCTATCATCAATACTTTAAAGGATGGAGCAAGAGCCATAATAGCTCCACCTGTTTGGAAGATAATTGCTGCCAAACCAATTGTCCATTTTCTGCCGAACCAATCAGATGTTTTTCCTCCAGCTAAACTACCCAAAAGTGATATTATGCTCAAAATTCCAACTAGTACTTCTTGCTGAACTTCTGTTATCTTCAAATCCTTTTGAATGTATATAATCGCTCCACTCATAACACCCACGTCTGAAAAAATGATAAACAAAAGCAGCTAGGGACTTAGTTTTGGTCTCATTAATGGTATAAGATAAATGCACACCAGCAATGTTTATTTAATAATCATCATAAGATAGATTAATACAACATTGTTCCAAATAATAAACCAATGAGTTTTAGCTTATCAATTACAAGATTTAAGTTATCTTAAAGAGTCTCCTATAGTAGCATTGCCTATATTATTTAAGCAAATGACATATACGTGACTGAACTTACCATCTACAAGTTCATAAATGGACACAATAATAGCTTCCATCCACATCAGTGTTGTCAATTGCAGATAGCAAAAAATAGCGATTTGTTCAAATTCCGCAACACAGTAGTGCTGTACTATTTCTACAGTCACTATTTGACAACTTTTCGTAATAGATAGCGTATCGCAGAAGGCAGAATAATAGTGATTTCTTCAAATTCTCCTACGCTATAGCGCTATAAGCCTATAACACTGCTACAACTGCTATTTAACTACACTGATCCACATTATGCCATACATGCTTTTCCTACACACATTCTTCAGAGACCAATCTCAAATTTGAAACATAAAATTGTGGTTGCAAATTACACAAACAACCCTATATCATTGTGGTAATTAATCACAAAGCTGCAGAAATCCCAAAAATACAATAGATCTTCTCAATTCATCTACTTAGGCGATTCTAAAAATTTAATTTTTATTGTCACATTTTAAAAGCACTAAGAAATTAAAGTAAAGAAATAGAATTACCTACCATAGCCGAGAAGCACAGAATTGAGAGAAGCAAAAATGGCACATGCAAAGATATATTTATTGGAATCATGCTTGTTAGTTGACAACCCTTGTTCTTGTTCTTCAATGGAATTATCATCAGATGTCATCCTAATGTACTTGGTTTTGTTCCTTAATGGAATCTCAGATACCAAATCTCCATTTCCATTCCCATTTTCTTGGATACCAACCAACCCCATTTTTCTCCTTCTCTAACCCCCAACAAAGATTCAATTTTTTGTTGTTGATGAATCACTTTTTTTAATGAATTGAATACCCAATTCAATATTTATATAATTAATCAACAAAATCAACTTATAGAAGAAAATTACAAGAAAAGACTTAAACTTTGACTGTGTTGAAGCTTCTTGTAACCAAAATGAGTAATGGGTGTTATGCTTTTGTAGATCTGAAACGCGGAATTACGAAATGAGAAGGAATTGTTAGGACTCAAAGTTGAAACGTAATTTTTGCTTCAAGAAGAAAGTTTTGTTTTTTTTTGTGACATAGTCAAGTGTTGGAGACAGAGGTATATACTTTTTGTTTCCTTGATAAGCAAAAGCAACGTAATTGGAGGGGAAAAACATGTATCAGGTTTTTTCTGTGCGGTTCGTGCTTTTGTTTGTCATAATGTTGAAAATTTTGCTAATCATTGTATAACACGTCATTGTACGAGGAACATGTTACGACATCGTACTGTGTTCGTCGTGTGTATTGAATTCCGGTTTAGACCACGTGGTGCTGGAATGTGTCAACGGTTGGAGTGAGGGGTTTCAGCGTCGGCAAGGGGTATTTCTGGAATCGCAGGTATATACTCCCTCCGGTTTTATATATAAGCAAAATTTAACTTTTTAGATTCATTAAAAAAGTAATGTATCTAGTCTGACTAGATACATTACTTTTTTAATGAATCTAAAAAGTTAAATTTTGCTTATATATAGAACCGGATGGAGTATATTGCTTTCCCTCTCGATCTCTCATGCATATTGAGATTATGGATACTCGCAGAATCGCAGTTAAAAATAAATTGAAAAAATCCACTGGGTTGGTTTAGTTGTGTTGGTTTGGATCTTGGAATTTGCTACTCTCAAGAATTTAAATTTTATTCACTCTTGTGTTAATTTTGGTGGACTAGTCCTAAAAAGTTCTGACTTTAAATGAACCCTGCAAGTAGACGATGGGATTAGTCTTTTGAATTAGTCGGTCTTTAAGTCGAATACCACGGTTTAAAAAAAAAATTGAAGAAATAATATGTGCATCTAAATCATTAGATAAAAAATATATGATAATATTTTAATTAAAAAAGTGAGAGAAAAAAATTGATCAGTCGCTAAAATATAACAATTGAAAAATTTGTTAAAAAGAAGAAAAAAAATTGAGAGGATCTTTTCTCCATGTATAACCATTTCATTTTTTTTTTTATTTTACATGTGTGTCTATCTTAATAAATATTTTTTTTACAGGCTTTTGTGATCATATTGTCTCTTGATCTTTTAAAGATTCAACAGGTGATACTATTTCGGTGCCTAATTTATACGTTTAATTCTAATATCTATCAATTCATGTTTGAAACATAAACTTCGCATTCACTTTAGTATCTTTTACCTGTATAGTTTAATTAGCATTTTATATATAGGGTCGAGATTGGTTATTATGCATAAGTCATTCTTATGCACCATGTATAAGTTACTTAGTGCACCCTCCAAATTACTCATGCACCCCTAAATTTCTTGCGTATCCCCCCAAATTTCTCGTGCACCCCCAAATGACTTGTGTCCCCAATTTTATTTTATTTTTGTCCCTCACACATTTCTAACCTAAATCATTTTATTGTGGAAATGGTTTCTGAGATATGCAATCAAAAAACCATTAAATGCATACGATGGTTTTGGAGTACAACCCTATAATTAGAATAGAAACAATAATTGTGATTTAATGGGTTTGATTCTCTTATATGAGAAACCAAAATTATTGTTAAATGGTTTTAAATAATGATTATAATTGTACCAAAAAAATATATAAAATAATGATTATAATAAAAAATCATTGAACCATTTTGCTGTGGGAATGGTTTCAGATGGTTGTAATAAAAAACCATTAGATTCATAAAATGGTTTTGGAGTACAACCCTTTAAATTAGAATAGAAACAATAATTGTGATTTAATGGTTTATATTGTATTATATGAGAAACCAAAATTATTGTTAAATGGTTTTAAATAATGATTATAATTGTACCCAAAAAAATAAATAAATAATGATTCTAATTATAGGTTGTGCTTCGATTCATGACTTGGCTATAAGAATATTGAGTTTGTATTATGTTTCTTTTTTGCAGCTCCATTTGATATTGATGGTCCTGAATGTGTTGATGACCTTTCAGCCTTCTCTACTTGACCATCATCAGCATGTGTTGAGAATCTCTATGAGGTCGGGCAGTCTCTAGGATGTGTCGGGAAGTGTCGGGCAGCCTATAGGAGGGGTCGGGCAGTATCGGGAAGCCCCTAGGAGGTGTCGGGCAGCCTCTAGGAGGTGTCGGGCAGCGTCGGGCAGCCTCTGGGGGTCGGGCAGCCTCTTGGGGGTGTCGGGCAGCCTTTAGGAGGTGTCGGGCAGCGTCGGGCAGCCTCTAAATAATATTTAAATTAAAAAATAATATTTAGTTTTTTATGAAATTAAAAAAAAATTTAATTTAATTTTGTTGGATGGATTGGATATGCATCCATTAAAAACATGATAATGGATGGATTGGATGGATTTTATCTCTAAATGGATGAATTTGATTGAATTCTTTTAATTGAATTTTAATGGATTGTTAATGGATAAATGGATTAATTTGATCCATCCATTAACAATCCAATCCAAATTCATCTAATCCATCCATTTTGACACCCCTACCTATTACTCCCATCAACTTTAAACCAAATGCCAAGAACCGCTAGGCCACGCAAAACATGTTGAACATAGTTACATATTCAAATATATATGAATTTTGCTATTGAGGCCCCCCTACTTGCTCCCAAGCCCCCCTAAAATCCCAAAATACCCCTGAGGACATGATCAAAATTTTCGTTGTCTAGGCAACGAAATCCAAATAAATTGTTGACTGCAGAACGAAGGCGCGTTCCTGGCCAAATTTACTTGAAATTCGTTGTCTAGTCAACGAAATAAGCGTAATTGTCACTTAAGTAACGAAACACCTAGTTTCGTTGTCTATCTCACGAACGCGCTTGGTTTCGTTGGATAGACAACGAAAACGCTTCATATCTGAAACGAGACAACGAATCCCAAATCACTACAGTAAAACGTTAGAAACTATTAGGAAGAAACGAAGCAACGATTTTTGGGCGATTAAAGCATCCAATCATTTAAGTGCAAACGATTTCGATCACAGGAAGCAACAACAACCATTCTTTGAGCAAGCAAGCATCAATTCATTCAATTGTCACTTAGGCAATGAATTTGATTTGTAAGAATCCCTAAATTTAATTTTTGTAATCAATTAAAGTTGTTTTACTTGTTTTAATTTAACAGTCAATTGCATGCTACAAAATTAATTTAGAATTTAGGGATTTTGATTTGGGATTTAAGGTTTATGTGTTGGATTGGGGATTTAGGGTTTGTGCTAAAAAAACATTGTCCAATATTGTTGATTATATTAAGTTAATGTTTTGTTGATAAATTTAAATTCATTGTTGATTAAGTTAGATGTTGCTTAGAATTTGGATTGATTATAATTGATGATGTTGAGTTTTGCTTGATGTTGATATGATTAGAATTATGGTATAACAATGATAATGTTGTTAATTGATCATAATTGATGATGATAAAAATTATTTGATGATAATTGATGATGATAAAAATTAGATTAAATTTAGTAGTTTAGTTGATGATTAAATCCATTATTTTGAATTTAGCTGATGATGATGATGATATAATATTGTTGCAGGAGAAATGGATGAAGTTACTCGTAAAAGAGCGGGTAGGGATAGTGTTGCCCATAGCTCGGCCCGTAGGGAGAGAGAGCGTGCCCTAGCACAGACAAGGGGCTCAAAACGGACGGGTGGTAAAATGAATGAAGTTTCTTCCACTGCAGAAAATCATCCCGATCCGGTGCCCGATCATGAGACTACTTTAGAGACGGAGCACGAGGTGGAGGTTGAGGAGGATGATTTTGACGAGGCGGAGGTTGAAGAGAATGATATGGAGGAGGGAGAGGAGGAGCATGAAGATGAGGATGAGGATGGTGATGGTGGAGATCATGAGGAGGAGCAGAAGGATGACTTTGACGAACGGACGCCGTCTCCTCCGAAGAAGCCTACTAGAAGGACAGATCGTAGAAAAAGACCCGTAATGACTAAGGGATATAGGGTGCCACCAATTGACGCACCGGAGGGGGGATATCCGGGTGGCCCAAGTGATCTGACACTTTTGCCTGGATTTGGCAAGCATATTGCCAACTTTTTGTGGTTGGGACAGGTAATTTTGCAACAAATTAATATATGCGTTATTTTTTTAAAATATGTGTTATGTGTGTTGATTATGATACATGTGTTAATATATGCGTTATTGTTTAACTTAATTTGAAATTCGTTAAATTTAATTTTTATGTATGCCTTAATTCGTTAACATTAATATGCCTTATTTTTTATATATGCAGTATCCGTTGCGATTTTTGAGGTGCATCAACAACGGAAAGAAAATTAATGACTTCGAGTTGCCTGGAGAAAACTTGCGTTGGTTTTGGGATCCGGTAAATGCAAGTGGATTGACACCCCTGCTGAAGACAAACTACGACAATGTCGATTGGGGTGTACTGACGGCATTCTCAGAGAGATGGCAACCAGAGACCAGCACCTTCCATTTACCGGTCGGGGAGGTGACCATCACTCTAGATGATGTTGCGTGCTTGTTGCACATTCCGATTCGTGGTAAGATGCTTAACCACGAAGGGACTGCATGCACGAAGCCAGAAGGAGCGGATATGTGTGAGGAGTACCTCAACTTTGACAAAGCGGATTGCATGGATGAGTTCTTTAAGATGAAGGGAGCGCATATTGGATTTCCCAAGCTTTTGCAGTTATACTTGGACAACTTGAACCTTGCTCAGAAGGCAGAGAATGATAAGGAGCTGGAGGATGACGTGTTGTACTACAGGGAATGCACGGTCAGATGTTTTCTGCTGTACTTGATTGGTGCGACACTGTTCACCAACAAAAGTACGCGGTATGTGGATGTCATTTTTCTGACATACTTGCAAGACCTGGTTGTGCTGCACACATGGAATTGGGGTGCCTCGGGACTCGCTTATCTGTTCAACTATTTGAATAAGCAAACCAGGCAGAAGAGTGGAAACAACGGCGGTTACAATTGCCTTTTTCAGGTAAATATTTAAATTAATATTTTAGTTCTTGTTTTCATTTAATTTACTTTTTTTGCGTAATAAATTAATATGGTTGTCATCGTATAATTTATTTATTTTCCGTTATAATTCATTATCGTTGATAATATTTTTTTGATTGAATTTGTTTATTTTGCGCAGACTTGGGTTCATGCTCATTTTCCTAGATTTGGGACATATGTTTTGAGTAGAAAATTTGAGCAACACTTTCCCTTGGCCGCAAAATTTCAACCGTTGAAAGGGGGTCAGCAATCGGATGAAACAAGGTTGGCATTGGATCGGATGGAGCACGACGACATCATGTGGCAACCATATGAGGCTCGTCGCCATATAAAGCCGTTTGAAGATTCAAGTTGGTATTCTTGCTGGATTATGTGTGGAACGTCAATGATTTCCCCGCATTTGCCTGAACGTGTCCTCCGGCAATATGGACATGTTCAGTCAATACCGAGAGCTCCGTACATATCTGCAAAGGCGAAAATGAACAGATTCACAATTGATCACGCCTTTCAGAATATGATGATTGAGAATTATGTGACGGAGGAAATGCGGGGTCCAAGATCCACACATGGATTTGAAGCCGAGCTTGGATATATTGCGTGGTTCTTTAAAGTATCGCATCCAAAGATTAATGCACCAATCCAGGGCAGTCCTCCACGGCCGGCGAATCTTGAGGTGTTGATTGAGGAGGACAACAAGGATTCGAAGTTGGATGTGTTTGAAATTTGTCGGAAAGTGCGGATGGAGGTGACGGAAAAATTGGAGGACGAGGATGACATGACTTTGGAGGAGGCCAAAGCATTATTGAAAAAAGTGTGTGATGATTTGGAGCCAATCACGAGTTACTCGGTGCGGCGCAAGAGGAGGAAAGACGATGAAGGAAGGAGGCGAAAGAAGAAGAAAAACAATGATGCCGGACCAAGCTCTCAAGCCTAGAGTCTCGTCGTTGTTTATTTTGTCTTTTATTTTGTTGTTGTTTGTTCGTACTTTATAGTTTTGGAAAAACTTATAGTTTTTGAACTTGATTTTGTAATATTTGTACTTTATTAATCGACAATATAAATGCATTTTGTAATTTTAATTTGTACTTTTAATTTTGGCTTAATTGCACATTTGGTCCCTTATGTTTATTTTAGGTTTCAAGTTAGTCCCTTATGTTTTAAAAGTTTCAAGTTGGTCCCTTATTTTTTTTTAGGTTTCAAGTTGGTCCTTCATGTTTTAAAAGTTTCAAGTTGGTCCCTCATATTTATTTTAGGTTTCAAGTTGGTCCCTTATGTTTTTAAAAGTTTCGAGTTTAGTCCCTATTTATAGGGACTAAACTCGAAACTTTTAAAAACATAAGGGACCAACTTGAAACTTTTAAAAACTTGAGGGACCAGCTTGAAACTTTTAAAACATGAAGGACCAACTTGAAATCTAAAATAAACATAAGGGACCAACTTGAAACTTTTAAAAGATAAGGGACCAATTTGAAACCTAAAATAAACATAAAGGACCAAATGTGCAATTAAACCTTTAATTTTCGTAATTAAGTTGAGAAACATATATTCAAATTATATGAACAGGTCTGTTAAAAAAAATGAACATGGACAGGTTTGCGTGGTTTTGAAAACCATGTGGATTGACAATAAGCCACTACAACTGGTTCTGTGATCAATAGTTTCGTTGTCTAGACAACGAAATTTGGCACGTATTTCCCAGATTTTCGTTGTCCTTACAACGAAAACTGGAAGCACTTTTCCAGATTTTTGTTGTCATGACAACGAAAGATGGTCACAGAGACGAAATGCCCATAATTTTAAATGATAATTTGATATAATGTTAATTTTTTATACTGTTAATTTTTTAATTTTAGTGGATACTTGATTTTGTTATTTACAATAAGTTAATGTTAATTTATTTTAATTTAACAACATGAAAATGGAAATTAAAATTAACAATGCTAAACACAATTAACAAAAACAATTTCATTTATTTTTTGTTACAACCATTACAACCGGATACATTAGACAGAAATAATACATTTTTCCCTCGTAATCCCGGGGGAAAAAGAAACATGCCCCTAGCAACAGCAAAATATGGGCAAAAGAGTAGAGCTGCCCGAGCCAACAAGAAAACCAGCCCGGGGCAACAGGAAATCTGGTCTGGGGCAAAAGAAACTCGCTCCGGGAAAGAGTAAAGCTGGCCTAGGGAAATGTCCCTTCGGGTCATCTTAGGCAGAAATAATACATTATTTCGCCCAATGAATTTTGCGCAATTTCCCTTCGGTTCATATGCCGACGATTAGTCCCACCCTATAGGACAGTCTCATTTGTGCAGTAGTAACCACAAGCCAAGCAAGACTCATTTGGACTAACCATAGCGTTCCTAGTAAGGACACAAAATCCCTCGTGGAATAACATACCGCTCCCAACCATTGTGGCATAACAACATCGGTATGAGCGCTATGGTTAGTCCACGACGGACCATGCGCTCGATAGAAACCAACTAAAACTAATAAAACTATGAAACTATAAAAGGCAAAAAAATAAAATTTATGATCAAAAGAGGAAAAGAAGTGAATGGTAAAAAAAATATGGCACATTAGGTGCCTATTTATAGAATTTTTGCTCAATCCTGATTGGCTGGTGCACTATTACAGCCACACACATGGCCAATCACAGTTGGCCACATGTCAACCAATTTTGACTGCATGGGGAGCTGTTTTTGACTGCCGACAGAATTTCGTTGTCTAGGTAACGAAATTGAGTATTTTTGTCATTTCGTTGCCTAGACAACGAAAGTCAGCGTGTTCGTGAGGTAGACAACGAAAGGCAGCGTGTTTGTGAGATAGGCAACGAAACCAACTTAATCTGGGCAAAATCCTGAAGGCGCGCAGGCATTGCTCACTTTCGTCAGTTTGTCACCAATAGTCATTTTTTTTCGTTGTCTATGCAACAAAATTTTTGTCCAGCGGTAATTTAGTCAGTTTGGGGGGCCTCAATAGCAATTTTCAATATATATTAGATATAACTTTAAAAATTTGGCCCCAAAAATTTCACAATTGGGCCCCAAAAAATTGGAGGCCCAGCTCCATTGAACTGGCTGCACGTGGTCTGGGCCGGCCCTGGTTTCGAAGGAAGTCTCACTTTTGATTGTAATTTTTATAAAAAAATAATTAATTTAATCTTGACATCCTTTGCAGCTCCAATAATCACATTTTCTTGCTTGGAACACTAAATAGGGCCGGTCGAGAGGTCAATAGAAACTACTTATAGATTTATTAATTTTTTATACCTGATTTATTTTTACAATAATATCTATGTTAAAATCAGTTTTTATTGACCTCGGTATTATAGATTCGTTTGACGAGTGATTTTTATAGTGTATCATTATTTTCTTAAAATTGTTTTAACAAAGGAGGTTTTTTAAAAAACTAAACTTCAAATGAAAAATTTGTCATTTTATGAATTTCATCATTTTGTTCGGATGATTGAATACTAAATCATCAATAAAATAAAATTGAGAGATATTGTTTAAAAAAATGTAATTTTACTACTTTTATTAGACTTTCACAAAAATCATTTATAAACAGCAATGAAAAAATCACTTTTTTGAAATTTATATTAAGTGGGGCCAAATTTTTTTACAATATTTTAAATGTCACTTTTTATAATTAAAAAAATTTCAATACATCAACCAAATTTTTTTATTTTCAATACAAGCATTTAGAAACATCTTATAAAACATTTTAATAAAGTTAAAATATATTTTGAATAATTGGAGTCTTACACCCGTGAAACTCAATAAGATAAACAGCCTGAAAATACGAATGTGGCGCTAGTATGTCACAGCAACATAATATGCCCCCAAAATCAAATTCGAAAAAACATATGCAATATAGTCGTAAGCATCCACTATTGTTGACCCAAGTATCCCTATCAAAACAAAATTCACCAAAGTTAGTTTGATGCACCATCCGGAAAAAAAAAAAGTAATCGTAAATAAAAATATTATATATTACATATCATCCGGTATCGAACAATGTTGAATAGGGTTCCTTACTAGTCTTGATAAGTTTTGGAGATCCCCCAACATCATAATTATAACACCTATGTACGCTCCTCCAAAGATTTGCCGGAATATAATGTTTTCCACCCATCAATGTGATTCATCTGAAGGTTACAACAACAATCGAAATCTCTGTATATAGTGCAACCATAACTTATACCGCATATCCTCCTAGAATTGTGCCCTCTTCGTAGAATCCTAGAGCAGAGGATGGCGGGACTCTCGTAAAATACATGAAGGTTACAAGACAAAATAAATTAATTTAATCTTAAATTGTTTAAACAGTTTTTCCTTAATTACTTTTACGTGAATCTTGAGACACCTTCATATTTGGTAGAAAATAGTAATTGTTTATATATTGAAAACAAAATGGTTTATATTATAATTGTAGAAAATTATACCCATTCTTTATCTTTATCAAGTTGCTTCACTCTTGTCATAAGGTCCGACAATTCTTCACCTTCATGGTACTGCCTCCACAACCTTTTTCAATAATGACACTTGAAATACCGGGTGAACTCTAGAACTTATTGGTAATTTTAGTTTGTAGGCGACAGCTCCAATTCTGTCCACAATAGGATAAGGTCCATAGTATCTAGCAGCAAGTTTGGCATTAATTCTCGTAACCACATAATTTCTGCATATGTGCTCTTAGCTTAACAAAAACCCATTCTCCCACTTCAAAACTCCTATCACTTCTCTTCTTATCAGCCTGGGCCTTCATTCGATCTTGTGCTCTGTGTAAACGACTTCTTAACTGCTTGATAGCCTCATCCATGTCCATATACTTATCTTATAGTTTCTTTATTTACATATTTATCTTATAGTTTCTTACGCATATACAAAAAACAATGATCCCTTTCATAAAATTAATCAAAAGATAATAATGTGTGTGCAATGAAAACAAAAGTAGGCATTGGTGTACATACGTAATGTGAAACAAAAAAGAAGTTACTCATTCTCTCTCAATATAAACAAGAGAGCAAAGAATTGTGATCATAATGTGAAGGTAGGATCCATCAACACATACTCAAGTATAACACAATTTATTTAAGAAAAAATTGTTTAAATTGTTTAGGTATGAGTGATTAATTTAGTCAGGAGATTTTAACCATTAATTTAAAATCAGACATTTTAAATTACATATCAAGATAATCAATTGTATACAATCATAGTCATTAAATCGAAACAATTACACACCATTCAAATTCACTATTTTCTCATAGCTAGAGTTTATATGCCTTATTGTTTAAGAGTTTAAAGTTTATTCTATTGCTCGACACAAACCACAAATGAAATCTATTTTATGATTTTTTACATCATTCAACCTTTCGATTATTTCTGTAAATGGTATCAATCAACAAAATAACATTAATCTTACTCATGTTTTAGCTTCATATGGTGATTGTGTTTTCCACACAGGGGCGGAGGGGCTTATGGGACGGGTAGGGCCATGGCCCGCCCCAATATTTTGTTTTTCACTTTTATAGGTGTGTTTCTACATATTTTTGTTAATTATTATGCTATATATACTGGTCAACGTCGACTTTTTCAATAGAAATTGATATGTTGCCACTACAAAATACAAACAATTTTTAAAAATCAGAGGTATATATATATATATAGTATTAGAAATAAAATTGTCTCGTTGATGTGTTTTAATGAATATAAAATTTATATTGCATCATAGTGATATTTATATATAGGATAATTCATGTTTTGAAAAAAATAATATTTCAATCTATGCATTTTTAACTCCATAGAAAAAATTAGCACCATTATAGCCCCCCTCAACATTTTCGTCTTGCTCCGCCACTGTTTCCACACAAAGTAGTAAGTTGTCAATCTTACTCATCAAACAATCTTTTGTGTTCCTTTGTAGACACCACCCCTTTCACACTCTAAAACAAAAATTGTTTTTTTTTTCTATCATAACTATTATCAAAGTTTATTATCACTGTAGAAAAATCTATTTTTGCTATGTAACAATGAATCTAGTCAATCAAATTATCTTGAACATAATATGTCTTATTGTGCAAAAGTTCATGCACCATTGATTTAACGATGTTTGGCTTAGATTCATTAGGAATCTCACCATAACTAAAAATATATAATAATAACATATCACACTTCAAAAATGGTAGCATTTAGGGTGGACAAATTGTAGAATTTGTGCACCATGCACAAAGTTATAAAAAAGGACAGCTGTCCATCTAATTTTTTGTGTAACAGGTTACTGGAAAAATATATATATATATATATATATATATATATATATATATATATATATATATATATATATGATGCTTCCATGACATATGGTACATGGTGCAAAAATAATTATCACCATTAGATAAATAATTAGATGCTCAACATGGAATCAATTCTCAACTCTCTTCGTTATAAATCAGTTTAATAAAAAATTAATAAAGTCTTTTTTTTACGGAAAATTTTAATTTGTTATTTTTTGGTGGGCAAATTTTAATCTTTAATTAGTTATCAAATCAATTTTTTTTTTGAATGGCGTATTATTTTATATCAAATCAATTATTTTGTTAAAAAAAAACTAAATGAATTAATCAACACTGTAGCTTTTTCTCATTGTCAATCCTACCTCCGTTTTTTTTATATAAAAATTTCTTTATGTAACCAACAAAAAATCTTACCAATTTTTTGATTTATTATATGAAAGCCTTCTTTGTTTCCATGTGAAAACCCAGTAACATTGAAACCCAAAAAATATTAAAAGATTCAAACTTTAAAAAGTTCCAAAAAAACTGCTGCAGAAACGTGAATGGAAGTCTACGGTGGTGTACTCCGAATGTACGACGGCGACGTCTCTTTCATCCATCTATGTCTTCGTGATCTCTTCTCTTGAGTATGGGTTGTTATTTTGCATAAAACCAACCCCCAAATTTTGTAGATCTAGATTTTTATGTTTGATGAGTGTTTTTTAAATAAGTGCTGTTATCTGTTATCGAGTCTCTTTTGTGTTTGGTTTTGGATGTGGTGGTTGTAGCTTTGGGTCCGTTTGATTTGCAAAACAGAAAGTACTGGACAGAACAGAACAGGACAGAACAAGATGGTACAGTACAGGACAAAATTGTATCGGAGAGAGATAGAGGGATAATATTTTTTATATTAAAATATAAAATGAATATTTTCGTATTTTTTAGCTTGCATAGCCCCCTATGCATAAGTCTTGCAAAGGGCAATTATAACTCCATATATTGTGGAGAGTATGGTCGTTTCGGTGATTCCTTTATTTGGGCGAGATGATTGTATTTCAAAAGCGGGGCCATTTTATTTTAATGGCTTTATAGTTTTATCCTTCGCGGCGAGATAGTTTCCTTTTATTTGGCGAGACGTCGTTTCAATATATTTTCGAGTTAGCCGTGTAATGTCATTTCTACTGTAACAATGAGTCTTGACGAGATGACCTTAACTTTAACATTCAAAGTAGGAGACTTGTACTCCATTTGCTCAAAGTAATATGAGTTGGCGTTGTAAGCCTTAAACGTAGCTTTTATTTCGCTCTTGGCGTCATGCGCCGTATAGCTTTTATTTCACTACGTGGCGTTGTAAGCCTTAAACGTAGCTTTTATTTCGCTCTTGGCGTCATGCGCCGTATAGCTTTTATTTCACTACGTGGCGTTGTAAGCCTTAAACGTAGCTTTTATTTCGCTCTTGGCGTCATGCGCCGTATAAATGAGGCATTGCGCCCTTTGTCGCTTTGTCTATATCGCATGACGCTTTGTCTTTTGGCGCCTTATCTCAAGTGACGCTTTATCAAATATTTATCGCCTATATCCCGGACACTTGTTGTTCTTGTTCTTTGTGATCGCCTCTTGAAAGAGTGTTGCGCTCCAAATATTTTGCACATGTAAGAATGAAACAGATAACGTCATAAGAAAATGAAATTACTTAAGAATTAAAATAGAACTATAGTACTTGTGATAAATTAAAATTATTATAAGGAAGCATATATAAAACGATTGTGCTTGAAAAATTGAAACTTTTAACCGAGATTGGAAGTCGCCTAGCAACAAAAGAGATTGACGGCGAGATGATAATGTTGGATGGTAAGTCAGCTTTGACAGTTTGGCGAGTTGGAGAATTTTGATTCACAACAAGCAGTAACTACATCGACATTATTTTGATTCAAAACTGGCATTTGATGACGGCTGTCTCGCTCTTCCGTCGTTTTTTCTTGTAATTGTGGCTTTAATTGTGTTGAAGGTTGAGTTATTCTCGGGGAAAGTTGAGTCATTGTCAATATACAAAACCATAAGACGTGTTAGAAAATATAAATGAGTCATTTAGTTGAAAACATAGAGCAGTAAAATATTTTCACTTCCTTTCATAAGGTCGGGACAAAGATTGAAGCTACACCTATATATTTAGCATACTGTATGTTTTATAATATCTATCAATGATAAGAAATTTGACGTTAATTTATTGTTGTCTATATCATGAGGCTGCTACTCATTATCTATAACATGCAAGAAGTATCTTGTGACTTTAAACCCTTTTAACAAGTAATATTGATCCAAACTTAAAACAGAAATTTAAACCTACACTGTATTTATCAAGTTTGAACTCACAAATAATTTAGCACAACAAAATTCAAACCATACCTCAATTCCATAGAAGCCATACAAAACAACAGCAAAAATTCATATGTGATGCGCCAAAAGAAATTACAGGTTCAAACCGGAAATGATAAGAGTACTATTTTTCTTTCGCAAGACTATTTTATAATTTGCACAGTCCTATATTTTTGGTAAGTAAACAATACGGCAAGACTATATATATTATGTAAAACTTCGAGCAGTTTCCTATTCCAATTGAATTGCTAATTTTAACCACCACGGATGCAAACATGATTTATATTTTGCAGATTGATTTATAATTAAGTGAGAAAACCAAATTGCAATTGAAAAGTATATATGAATAAATACATGAGGGGATTCGAAGGAAATTAAATCAGTATGAGAGATAATCTCACCGAAACGAGATGAATTAAACACAAACGGTTGCGTCAAATTCGACGAGGCCGAAGGAGCATTCTTCAATGTTGAAGGACGAGTTCCAGCGATGTGTTGGCGATGGCAGTTCGGCGACGTGATTCAATGACGGTGTTTGGTGACGGCATATTTGGATCACTACTGCGGCGACACTTTACTCGCCGTTGTCTTCAGAATCTGTAACACCACTGCACTCGCCATCATGGTCGGCTTCGTGATTCGTCGCAACGTTGCCTTCCTCTAACACCAATCAAACCGCCTCTGCCAGGTACTCTAAGACCTTAAGAAGCTTTCGTAGTATTGGAATTCTTTTGAAGTCTAGCATGTACTACTTCAAGATCTTATGCAACATTTTGTAAACCATTTTTACTAATTATATCATTCAGCCCGGCTCTAGATTTTGTTTTCAAAAGAGAATCAAGGATCATGGAAAGATCTCGATTGCTTTGAATTACTTCACCAATTTTCTTTCTTTTACTCATTGATGAACAAGATGAAACTTGAGGCATGAGAATCGTTTTACCGCAGCCCCACGGTGGGCACCAAAATGTTCCTGTATTGAATTAAGGGGGTATACAGAGTGTAGAAGTAAAATAGTTTAACTCTGTGTTTCTGGAAAAGATGGGACTTCTTTCATAATGCTTATGATGCCTAATATATAGGAGTGAGATATGTGATAGTGGAGGAAGTAGTTGATGGAGTAGTGGGGTGATGGTGGTTTTTTGGAGTAGTGGGGTAGTGGTCTAGTTTTATGAAATAGTCTCTTTGGGCCTCCTCTTACTTGGGCGAGTGGCCCAATTTGGAATGTTGGGCTTATGTGAATGACACCCCGGTATTTTATTCCGTTACAGTAGTAAATGGTAAATCTTATTCGAAGTAATAACGACTGATTTGTGCTACATGGACTCACACATTTCGGGACACCTTCGCTTAATATCAATAAGTTATTTTTAAAATCACATTAGTGTTAGGGCACGAGCCAAGCACCGAAAATAAAATTACTTTATTATTTAAATAAAAATATAATCTAATTAAAATTTAGTGGCACGGTTTGCAGAAATTAATATTTAAACTTTTTTCAAATAAATTATAAAGTCAATAGTAATATTCAATGTTTTATAATTACGATTGGACTATTCAAGCAGTTGGACTAAGAACCAATTTGGACAACTTCAAAAAATCAGAAGTCTACAAAATCATAAAAAATATAGGCCTCACATTGATATATTAGTAAAAATATAGGCCTCATATAAATTACAAAAAAATATTCATATAAGTTACAAAAAAAAAAGACTCTGATATTAGTATATGACTATAAATATAGTCCTTGTATAAATTACAAAAAATAACACAGACCCCATATAATTTATAAATAATAAACCCTTGTATTGATATATTAATAAAAATACAGGCACCATATAAATTATAAAATATAAATAGGCCCCTTTATTATACATGTGTATAAATATATGTCCCGTTTAAATATATGTGTATTAATATATAAGGAAAGGTCTTTTTCCAAAATTATTTAATAATATAAAAAAAAGTTAACGGCAAAGATAAAAATATCATATTTGATAAATGAATCTAGAGTAAAATTGGAGAATAAATTATCAATATACCATAATTATTTTATCAACACTAATTGATTGAATAGTTTATATATACATTGTCAACAAAATTGAATAGTTTATATAGGTTTAATCTAACATGCACAAGTGCACCATTTGGCTCATGATGCACAAGTTCATTAAACCATTATAACCATTACGCATTTTATAAAATTTATCTTGAATTGTAAGTTTTTATCATATAGACCATCCACGTCAAAATTTTAAAAATTGAAAATTATATGATATGTCATTGAGACCCATCAAAATTAACGGTATTTAATAAATTTTACAAAATTTACTGTTGGATTGAAAATTTGTATCATATGGATCATCCGTGTCAAATTAAAAAAAAAAACTATAACTTTTCTTAAAGTTATAGTTTAATTTACCATTTTTTTTTTTGTATTCCTACTTATAATTTTATTATAGGTTTAAATTATAATTTTTATCTTGCATTAACCAATTATTTTAATGAGTTAAATAAATTTTTAGTCCTTAAACATACAAATATAATGTAGTTTTAGTCAAATTCTCATTCGTTTATTAGTCCAATTATGTGATATTGAACAGTTGGATAAATTAAATTTAAAATCTTCAGTCAAAGTCTGTAGTTTTAGTCAAACTTTATGACCCTTTCATAGAAATTAGGTCTTCGATGAGACCGTTATTCCAATCAATCTATAAATTTAGAGTTCAATCATAAAAAATTTCCTTCTCATTTGTTTGTTACTCCATTTGGGTTAAATCTGTTTTTTGCTCCTTCAAAATATAACAAATTTCATTAGTCTAATAACTCTATTTTTTTTCTTCATTAGTTTAATAATTTAACTATTTAATCTTTGTTAATTTATCTATAATTTTAAATTAAAGATTAAACTGTTAAAATAAAAATTAAATAGTTAAATTAATAAAATTTTCATGTATAAATAAAAGTTAATATGATTAGTAAGATTAGAAACATATTTAATCAATTTAGTTTAAGTATAATCAATATTAAAATATATCTTCATATTTAATTATTTTTACACCAATTTCATATTTCTCTTTTTTTTAATGGCTCATATTTCTCAGTATAACAATATATCTTTATATTCCACTAACTTGTTTTAAGTTTAATCCTTATCAAGTATTTTAGAGTGGAATATGAAGATATATTGTCATTATTGTTAACTTGTTTTATCTTCATATTTCTCATAATATGAAGATATATATGATACAGTTATTAGACCCAATCAGTATATTCAGAGTTTGATTATCAAAATTTTCATTCTCACTCATTTGTTAATCTAATTAGGTGATATTGAACGGTCGAATTGATAAAATTTGAAATTTCCGTCCAAAGTCAAAAGTTTTAATCAAACTTTATGACATTTTTCATAAAAACTACATCTTCGATGACATAGTTAACATACGTTTTGTAAAAAAAAAAAAAACTATTATTAAAACTACAATTTTTTAAATAAGATTTTTTCCTATATATACTAGTTAAAATTTATTCTATTTTCTTTCTCCATTTTCCCTTTCCATTACTATTGTTTTGACGAGTTTTAGTATATGTATTAAATAATTGGCCTATAAAATGTCTCATTATTATACTCACTCCATTTTCCCTTTCCTTTATTTTTCAAATATATAGTAGTATTATTTTGGGAAAAAATATAGTGGTGTTAACAAGTTTTATTGAAAAGAGTTATGCTATATATAGCGAAAAGTATCCTCGCGAATATCACGAATTTTTTTAATTTTTTTTAATATTTCTTTGATTGCACTATACACATCGCTTGACTCCTTACCAAATAAAAAACACCGCTTGACTAACAACAAAAAAGGTAAATTGTTCACCGTAGAACAAAATTGTTGTAAAAACATTCCATAGCCACCGATCAGAGATGATTGTTTTCAAAGTTCATACTTCATAGGTATAAGAAATGCAAGTTGATACACCTCAAAACAAAAAAATAATTCAAAACCTCTCTGCATGTTTTGACAGAACACCAATCATCTCCACCGATACACCTCAAAACAAAAAAATAATTCAAAACCCCATTTTGTAAATTCAACTCCAACAAAAATAGGTCTCAATTGGGAACAAGAGTTTGAGAGAGAACTTAATTATGAAAGAAAGGGGAACAAGACAGACCAAATCACTTGAGAGAGATAGTTTTGGAAAAAGCACAAAGGGAAAGTTGCAGAGAGAAGAGGGATGGATGTTGTTGTTGGGGGCGGAAAATGTAAGGAGATGATAAAGAAATAGAGATTAGCTTTAATTAATTTGATAAAAAAAAAAATAGTTAATTAAATAAATTAAATAATGACATGCCACATCGTTCGCGAACGATTCGTGATGTGCTTCTTCGCTTGATTTAGCATTTTTCTATTGAAAAAGATAAGTGCAATTGACAAAAGATATAATCGACAAATTATATCTTTAAAATACAAAAAAAAAAAAAAAAAAAGAAATGCTAAATCTAACAACAATTTTTTTTAAAAAAAAAATCGAAGAAGTATTTATATTCTGGACCGGCTAAAACTCAATATACTAAAGCCGAACCGCTAAACACCAAGATTAAACAAAAAAAATATAATAGAAATTTATATCATTTTAAACAATGATTTAGTGGGGTCGCATTTTTTTTTTTGTATAAACAATAAGTCATCAAAGGTTAACAAGTCATCAATGTAAACTAATCACAACCATTGGAGTATATATTATTAAATCAATGGTTCATATTGGATTGGATAAACTTGTGCATCCATGCACAAATTTTGCAATTTGTGCATGCTAAACCCCACCTTAGGGTCTGTTTGGTTCGGGGGTTTTGGAGGGGAGGGGAGGTGAGGTGAGGTGATATTTTAAATTTTTTTATGTTTGGTTCAATTTCTTAAAAAGGGAGGTGAGGGGAGGGGAGGGGAGGGATTCAAAACACATTTTAGACCACTTTTTGCTTCCCCCAAATTGGGGGGATTTGGAGAGGAGGGGAGGGGAGGGAAGGCAATATATGTTATTACAATATTAATTATATTTACATAATTATTTTTACACAGACCACTTTTTAATTAAGACCACTTTTCCTTGTTCAAAAAGTTAAGACCACTTTCCAGTTTTTTTTTTTTTTTTTTTTTTTTTTTTTTTTTTTTAACGTTAAATATTACTATGCTTTTTTTCATATTTATTTTCATATTCTAAATTATTTTTAGCTTCGTTGCTATTTCCGTAGATCCTTTTAACAATTTTGTCATATAATTTTTTTGCCTATTATATATATATATATATATATATATTACAAAAATATTTTAAATTTCTGTGTATAGTTTCATTTTATAAATTATTTATCATCAATCATCAAGTTCCAAAAAAATTATATATTATCAATAAGTGATTTAATTTGTTTCAAGTCTATTGAGTTTTTATATTTATTTATTTTATAAAGTGAATAATTTTAAAATTATGAGCCTTTTGTAAGATAATAAGGATAAAAATGTAATTTAGTTATATCATCCATCCCCTCCCATTCCTGCTTGTGAACCAAACATATAAATAATTAAAAGACATCACCTCCCCTCCCCTTCATTAAAATCCCTCCCCTTCTCTTTTTTGAACCAAACAGACCCTTAAAAAATATAATTAAATAATTAAAACACAAACAATAATAAAAAGAAGTTGTTTTAGACCTACAAAGAAAAAGAATCCGATAGGTGTTAAAATTCATGTCTATCGAGAGGAGAGAGGATTCTCTCAATTTTAATTCCCTCAATTTCCTCAATTTCTTAAATCTCTACCCTTTAATTCACCTTTTTCCTCTTTTTCTTTTATCTCTCCTTACAAATCAATGGATAGGATTCTACTATTTTCCTAAATTAATTGAGAGAATACATTCTCCTACCGAGAGATATAATCTAATAGCCAATAGGTGTTAAAAAAAAAAAAAAGGGGGAGTGTGCATTTGAATCCAATACAAATTGGGTTAACCGATAAAGAAGATTTCTTTCCCCACCCCCCCAGCTTTCTTTTTCACCCCCTGGGTTTCCATTTTTAACCCTTGAAAAAAGTTCAGTACATGCCTACTGAACTTTTTAACGATGTAAAACACCTATTTTTCAATATCGAAAAAGTTCAGTACGCGTGTACCGAACTTTTTGGAGGTAAAATCAAGGGTAAAATTGGATTTCTGGGGGGTGAAAAAGAATGACGGGGGGTGGGATGAGAAACCATCACCGATAAAGTTCGTTTAAGCCCACCATACCCAAGTGGCCCAATAACAATCTCCAGATTACAGAAAGACGGTGAATATACCCGATCAAGTTGTGTTGTTTATTGCATCGTCTTCAATTTTTCTTCAGATTTTCATCAGATACTTATAGATAATAATATATTATCTAAATCTAAATCCTCAACACTGAAACTAACCGTTGTTAATTCATTCTTCACTTTTCTCAATCTCTCTAAAACCCTCAACCATGGCTGCGGAGACGCTTCCTTACCAAAACGGCGTCGTTGCCAATTCCAATTCATCTTCCGCCGCCGTCAAGAAACCGAAGGAGAACGATCGACGTCGCCGCCGCAGGAAGCCGAAGAAAAACAACAAAGCTTCTGAACAGCCAGCTCCTAACGATAACGAAGATAGTGATGATGCTAAGGAGAATACTGATCCGAAACAGGTTTGAATCCTTTTAACTTTTGTTACTATTGTAAGATTTGATTCGTTTTGTTTTCGCTGGTAATAGCTTGGGGATTCGTAATGGAGAGTGATTCTGTTGCGGAAAAGATAGGTGCTAAGGAAATTGATTCTATATTTGCGTATTGTTCATTGTAGTGAAATTAGGGTTTTTGAACTTTAATTTAAGGCGTTTTAGTGGACTAGTTAGTGAAATTAGGGTTTATCTTGGTTTTAGAGAATTGGAGGGAAAAAAAAAGAGAGAAAAAATAATCTGAACTAGGATATGATATGATAATGATATGATGATCGGTGTACATGAAATGGATCCTTTCTCTTCTTACTGAAATTTGAGTTAGGTATTCTGCCGCGGAACATTATACTTTGTTTTGATTGAAGATCTTAAACTGAACTAGTCATTTTAATTGTTTCACTGTGCTAAGCTGTGGAGTGTTTCAGAAATTATATATGTTGTTAGATCAGAAATTGAAGTTGATCATGGCTTTTGTAACTGGTGAAGTATCACAGCTAGCATTTCAATTTAGTACGCAAACTTATGTCGTTATTTTTTTCTTCTTAATTTTTAGGTTGTTGAGAAAGTTGAGATTGAGTATGTACCAGAGAAGGTAGACCTATATGATGGCATGGATGAAGAATTTAGAAAAATATTTGAGAAATTTAGTTTCACTGATGTTGCTGCTTCAGAGGTAATGAATTGTTCTTAATTGTGTTTTTCTCATTGCAACTTTTTTGTTTTATTGTTTTGATTCAAGGTTTGCTATTGTACTACTAGGAAACTGATAAGAAGGACGAGGTGGAAGAAAATGCAGTTACTAAAAAGAAGGCTGGTTCTGATTCTGACTCTGACGATGAAGAAAACGAAAATGATCAAAAAGAAAAAGGTGTATCAAACAAGAAGAAAAAGGTATAGCAATGCGTAGTATGTTAATTCTAAATTTGTTGTTGTATTACTATAGCGATGCATTCTGAAAAAGTTTAATCTTGTGTTCAGCTTCAACGAAGAATGAAAATTGCTGAACTGAAACAAGTTAGCTCAAGACCTGATGTTGTTGAGGTAAGAATGTTTTATATGGTACAATTAGTTTCAAGTTGTTGGGTCTCCGTTTCTTTCAATGCCGTTATGCAAATGTTATTGCCTAATTTTCTTTTCATTTTTCAGGTTTGGGATGCTACTGCAGCAGATCCAAAGTTGCTGGTGTTTTTGAAATCTTATCGGAATACTGTACCTGTACCCAGGCATTGGTGTCAAAAGAGAAAATTTTTGCAGGTTAGTCAGCATCCTGACTTGATAATTATAGGTTAATGATGCAAGCATGTCTGACGGTTGTGGCCTGCATGAGTGATGTAGAAATAGGGTGAGGACGATGACGTCGATAAGGTTTCTCTTATATATGTATGTATGTGATGCTTGCAGGGGAGCGGCTGTGGCAATCACCAACCCTGGACTTGTAGGTGTTTGGAAATGGGCATCCTTGAGTTTCTCTTTTATTATCTCTGTTATATTGATTGGGAATATCGTGCTCATACTTGTATTATTATATGATGGGGACCTATAATCATGTGGCATTTTTGCATAATATTAATGGGCATTTATTTATGTTAAAGGTTCTAATAGCTCTACTTTGAATTTTCAGATGTCTTTCCATTGTGCTTAATGCTCGGGCTGAATTCCTCTTCATTTTTTTATGATTGATATTACTTAGCTTCATTATATAGCCGATGCTGACACATATTAAGTTATTAGTTATCTCATCAGAAGTTATGTCATTGTTTTGGCAGGGGAAACGTGGTATTGAGAAACAACCCTTTCAGCTTCCTGATTTCATTGCTGCCACTGGTATTGAGAAAATCAGACAGGTAATCTGACCTGTTTGCTTCTATGTGTTTGTGTGTGTGTTATATGTTAATTGCAGAGCAACTCCATCATAATAAGTGAACATTCTGTGATTTACCTACAAATTTTATGTGCTATTTGTGTTCCTGAAATTCCATGTTTCTGTACTATCAGATGCTAATACTACTGCATTAATATTTTACGTGAACTATAGATTATGACCTTGTGCTTTGTTTGTCAAGATTATTTAAATAAGTTTTTATATGTGAAGAATTTTAAGATAGATTCATGGATGGATGGGTTGTTGGTTTTGATAAGTGGTTTGTAGTTATAGCAAGTTAGAGTGTTGGAGGCCTGTTGTAAAATTAATATATTATTAACTCGTGCAGTATAAATATGCAATATTGGGAATTTTGATGAAAAGTCTTGTGTCCCTCTGTTGAATTTTCTGTTTCACAAATGAAATTTATATAAAATAGATGTTTTTCTATGATACATATATTCACCTATGTCCTTTAATCAATTCACCAGATTGTTGGTCACTATTTTTTTTTTAATATGATGTTGTGTCATGCAGGCTTATATTGAGAAAGAGGACAGTAAAAAGTTGAAACAAAAGCAAAGGGAACGTATGCAACCAAAAATGGGAAAAATGGATATAGACTATCAGGTTTATATGTTTTTCAAATTTGCAGTACTTACATGATTTTATGTTTATCCATTTGTTCCCACCATTTTAATACCTTCTAATAGTTAAATTTCTTGGTTGTTAGGTTCTTCATGATGCATTTTTCAAGTATCAGACAAAGCCAAAACTGACATCCCTGGGGGAACTGTATCATGAAGGAAAAGAATTTGAGGTATTACCCATGATAGAAAGTATTATAGAATTTTCAACGTAGTGTAACTTTTGCTTTGGTTGTGCTTATTTATCTCTTGCGACATTTTGGTTTTGTTGTATTTATTGGGCTATCTCTTAGGACACCGTAATAACCTTTTCTTCATATGAGTGGTCCTCTAATGTATTTCAATAGATATTTGGCCAAATGATTGAGTTGAATGGAACTTTTCATTTTTTCTATAATTATTTAGGACACAGATTTCATGTACCATTTTTACTTTTGTAGATAAAAGTGTAGAGTTTATCATATTGTTGTAATTTGCATGCTAAATAAAATAAAATAATTAACTGGCTTATATTAATGAAATTATTTGGATTCATTTTGCCAATGTATTTCCCTCATTTGCAGTATTTTTGTTTCCCTGCCTGATGGGAAAAACTTAGATTGTTGTAGACTTATTTGCAGTATTTTGTTTATTAGGTCATTATATGTATTTTTTCGGCGTTGCATTTAAACTTCTATAGACACAGCTCAACGCTTCATTGTAAATGTTTTAAGTATTTCTCTTTGGATGGAAGGTCAACAAGTGTGTTATTTTATTTTATACATTGATCTAGTTGAGTGTCGGTGGTCCAGGGACATTAACAAGTTTTCACTTTTAATTTGACTCTTGTATTTTGCTCTCTCTCTCTCTCTCTCTCTCTCTCTCTCACACACACACACACACACACACACACACACACACACACTCATACATGCACAAACACACCTACACACATATAATTAGTTTATATAATGACATTGGTTGGTGTGCAGGTAAAGTTAAGGGAGATGAAACCTGGCATGTTATCACATGAGTTGAAAGAAGCTCTTGGTATGCCTGAGGGTGCTCCTCCTCCATGGCTTATTAATATGCAGGTAATAACAATGTCCCGCGCATTTTTCATTGATCCTTTATTGGCCCCGTGTCTACATTAAATGTGTGTTATTTTTTCCCAGAGATATGGTCCTCCACCATCTTACCCTCATCTGAAGATCCCCGGACTGAATGCTCCCATACCCCCTGGAGCTAGCTTTGGTTATCATCCTGGTGGATGGGGAAAGCCTCCTGTTGATGAAGTATATATATATTTTTTATACATTCACTGTTTATTTTTTTTGGATTCCTCGTTTATCATATTATCCAGCTTTCTTGTCTTCATCTAAACAGTATGGACGCCCGCTGTATGGAGATGTTTTTGGTGTTCAACAACAAGACCAGCCTAACTACGAGGTTTGGTTTAATTAGAGTTCTACTATGTAATTAAAGAGATTCTTTTTATCAATTATATTTTTAAAAATTCCTCTTTTCACCGATAAGAGACTGTCCTTTTTTTGGTTGAATGCAAAAATTTCTTTATTATTTAAGAGCCCAATACCATATCAACTTTAAAATGTTGTCCAATTTCATTGTGTTATTTCTTTCCATTTATCGAGTATTATCGTAATGCAGGAAGAGCCTGTTGATAAGACCAAACACTGGGGTGATTTGGAGGAGGAGGAGGAAGAAGAAGAGGAAGATGATGACGAGGAGGAGGAAGAAGAAATTGATGAAGAAGAAATCGAAGATGGTATCCAGTCTGTTGATAGTCTATCAAGGTATTGTTATTTTACCATTTCAATATCTTGTTTATATTAATGTAGGTTTGAAGTGTGGTTGTTCGCTTTACCAAAAGAAAGTGTGGGTTTTCTGAAGTGCCTCACCTTGGTTTTGCTAGTTTGTTTTTATTTTTTTGTGAAAGGCACAGTTCTTCATGAAAAATAACTCAGAAATGAAAAAGCCATTTCTGAGTTGGATGTCTTTCAATTAGCTTATTTTGCATTTTCGGTTGTTTATAATCAAACTATTGGAAAAGTTTTATGTTGCACTTGTTACTTTTTCGTGTAACGTAAATCACTCACCAATGATGTTCATGACTTCGTAAAAAGGTTTGGTGGAATTTGGTGTGCCACATTCTGCATTTCTGTTTAACAATTATTATACTAGAAAAGGACTGGTTGATGAAATTTATGTTTACGAAATATTTACCACTTCTGCAGTGAGGAATTTTTAGAGAATCCACAATGGTGGTGCTTAAATGGGTACTTTGCTCACTAAGCATTTGGGTCAAATAGGTAACCCTATTGTGGGGTCACTTAGGGTAATGTGTACACCTGAGTCCCACTTGGGGTCTGTTTGGTTCAACAGATGGGAAGGCAGGAAATGAATTTCAATGGAAGGGAGGGGTACGGGAGGGATTTTAAAAATGCTTTGTGTTTGGTTCGACGAGGGGGAGGGATTTTAAAGTCACATTTGAAAATAAGGGTATTTACTATTTAAGTCTAAATTTAAAAGGACATTCACTCCCCTCTAAATCCCTTCACTTTTGAAGGGGAGCTATTATTAGCTTATGAGGGATTTTGCTCCCCTATTTCCCCTTCCCTCCAAAAGAATGGACCGAAGTCACCGAACTACTAAAGTTTAAAATAATCCCACCCCTCCTCTCCAACAAAACCTCATGAATGGCTAATAGATCCCCTAATGCAAATTTCTTGCCGTACCATTTTCTGCTCACAATTCTCCCTTTTTATGTTTGCTTGGGTGTATGTGTGGATCGGTGTGGGGGGAGGTGAAGGCTGGTTATTTTGATTTACTCTCATTTTGAACTCATTTCTTACCTCTTTTTGATTTGCATTATTTTGCTCAGCACTCCCACTGGAGTTGAGACACCTGATGTTATTGACCTTCGGAAGCAACAGAGAAATAAGGAGCCTGAGAGGCCTCTTTATCAAGTGAGTTTTACCCATTGAACATTTTTAACAGCTTTGACTTCTGTTTTGACTATTCATATCATTAACATTGTTTTCATTTTCTATGAAGGTGCTTGAAGAGAAAGAAGAAAAAATTGGCGCAGGATCTTTGCTTGTACCAGGACACACGTATGCAAATTTCGCAGCACCTTTATATAGTATTTGAGTAGCATTTTTTTTCTCTCGATAATTGTTTGTTTCTTGCTAAGTTCTGATCTTTCCTTTTCTCCTCTCTGTAGTTATGTGGTTGGCACTGGCACCCAGGACAAGTCAGGTGCTAAAAGGGTAAGGGATGTTCTCCTTTGTTTGCGAGGAAATAATAAGGGCGGGAGTTGTTTGCGATGATATTTGTTTTGAGAAGTGGCATGTTACATGTTTTTTGACTTTGGAACTTTCAGGTCGATTTGCTTAAAGGTCAGAAGTCAGATAAAGTTGATGTCACTTTACTGCCGGAAGAGTTGGAAGCCATGGAAAATGTTTTGCCTGCCAAGTACGAATTTTTTTTTCGCTATTTTCTCATTTTCAATTGAGTGGGTTAATTTTGTACACATGATTTCTTACCTCTGCGGGAGCTATGCAGGTATGAAGAAGCAAGGGAGGAAGAGAAGATGCGTAGTCAGCGAGAAGATTTCAGTGACATGGTTGCAGAGGTTTGTTAACTCTTCCTACAAATCATATAGACCTGCATTTTAGTGTTTATTTAACACACTGTCATGATTTATATCTAATTTTTCTCTTTATCTGGTCTAGAATGAGAAGAAGAGAAAAAGAAAACAAGAAAAGGATGGCAAGTCAAAGAAGAAGGACTTCAAGTTTTAGTTTTTTTTGGCGGCCAAGCGCGAATGTAACCTTTCATATTCGTTTAATTCTCCCTTGTAATTCTGGCATTCTGTGACTATAGAACTTGTTTAACTCATCTGTAATACATCATTATTGCCTGAAAGTAGTGATCACTGTTTTGGGCAGGAATATATGCTAGTAAGTAAATGAAAAGAAAATGATACAATGAAAACACTATCAAGCTTCTCATGTTTCTGTCCTTACAACATACGTAGCTCACACAATTTTCATATCACTCACGTAACTGTCGCAGGTTTGAACCACCTTACCTGTCTCTGATCACATATCACTTCCATGTTACGATAACAGCCTTCAAAAATTGCACATGCTTATCTATTTATTGCTTATTTTGGGACCAATCCCATATCAAGAAACGCTTGCAACAAAATATAACAATGTAATCTTTCAAATCAAAACTTTTCCTTGATAAATTGAATGTAAACTCGTGAAAAAACTATTTTACACTGGAGTTAAAGGTCTAAGCTATAGGGATACTCCAAAAATTTATTGTGGAGTTAAAACTTTAATTAGGGTGTTATAGAAAAATATTTTTGTGTTACCCTTATAAGACAGAGTTTAAAGTCTGGTCTTCTATAACTAAATAAGCAAAGATAAAAACTTTGATTTATTTTAGTAAGGCAAAGATTTAAACCGAAGCTAATGCTGACATGTGATAGAGTCTCCATAGATAACCTAATCTATTTTCACACCTAAATGCATTCATCAAAAGGCAATTAACAACCAAGAAAAGAGATTCCAGTGATTATTTTTTGACTGAGAATCTATTGCTAAAACCACGTGGTTGCTTGCTCCACCTGCTACCTAGAAGAGCCGCCAAAGCATATATGTGCACAATAATATGTTAATTTGATCCTTAATCAAATTTATTTTAATTGGCCATAATAATTTAATGTGTATTTTAGCTGGCGTCTAAGTTGGACATAATAGACTCTACCCACTTTTAAATAAATAAAATAAGACTCTACCTATAGACCATAGTTAAGTTAGGAGAGTTCAACTTAGATTTAATTTGATGTGTGTCATTTTCATACTTGTCCGACATATATTCTTGGTTTTGTCCTTTTCTTATTGTATTTTAGCAGTTTATGATACGAGACCTTTTACCTAATCTACCGACCAAGATTGATTTCCATTTACATTAATCTTTAAAAATGGTAAATGCAATAGACTATGTTTAATTTGTGATATATACTGATATCTTACCCTAATGGTAGTTTAATTATATACCTACATGTGTGGCTATAGGGTTCCTTATTCTTTAAGAATCTTCTAGCTGCCCCCAAGTTGAAGAAAATTCATCGGGTGAAATCAGAAATGTTTATACCTATATGTCTTATCTTATTTACTGAATTTTTTTAGGTGATATCTAGAAATGCAAAATGTTAGAAAATAGTATATGTAAAGGCATATTAAGCATGTAGCCATACTAAAGTACAGGATTAAAATGAATTAATTAAATAATTCAATATAGTTTAAATTTTATGAAGTATGAACACAATAATTACCGCTAATATATCGACAGTTATTGGATTTTGAACAATTAAAATCACTCCCAAAGTGTTTTTCAATCTTAGATTTACCTTAGAGTTCTCATTATTAGCTCTTGGATTTCTAATGATTCTCTTATTTCTCTAAGTGTTTCTCAAAAACCCTAGGACCAAAAGACATCAAGTTTGTCAAATTTGCAGGATTATATAACAAATCCGGCAAGTGCACCCGACACATGAACATAGTATGGACGAAGCACCCGCACAAATACTAAAAGCCATAATCACCAAAATACAATATACATGCACCCCGCGCATGAGGGAGAATCTAAATCCCCTTTGACAAAAAAATTGAGATTTTAAAGCACGCAATAACATTAAAAATAATTTAAAAAATGATATGATTTAATATAATCATAACCAATGTGTGTCTAAAATCCGAACAAGTCTAATCTAAAAAGTATATTTGTGCATCGTTAAAACATCAAAATGTTGGTGCAAAGAAAAAATAATCATCAAAATATGAAAAGACAACTGGATATTCACATTATTGTATGTTGTTGTCATTGTAAAAATCAAATGCTTCTGTGTTTGTGACACTTAAACTTTAAATTTTCAGCAATGTGACACTTCATATATTCTTTGTCCAAATGTGTCGGCTATCGACCCAATATTATACACGAATTTGTGGCAAGACATTCGTACGTGAAACATACCCTATAATATATAAAAATGTCTCTAATCATTCTATTGCTTATATTATACTACACATAATTTTACAATATAGAATGAGATATCAAATCATACTATTAGTATGGTGTTATGTTACATATCATTCAATAATATTGTAAGTTGAAATTTAAGATCATTTCCATAATTTTTCATAAATTCAAAATTATTGATATATTATTTGAATGTGTTGAAATTAAAGTTTTAAAGACTTTTATCATATGATATTGATCTTTGACTTATTAAAATAACATATAAATTTTTTGGTTATATTTTTTTGTAAAAAATAAATAATTTTAGATTCATTGTTTCTTTATTAATTGCTTTATTTGATGTGAATAAGGGTAAATAATATATATATATATATATATATATATATATATATATATATATATATATATAAGTCAATGAGAATTAAATCTAAAATCCCCTGTATACTATTCAAACCCCGTTCACCACTAGATAAAATTTAGTGACTTGAAATAAATTATCGTTTAATAACAACCCCCTCTTAATATAAAATAATTTATTAACATGATAATGTTCCCTTGATTTTTCTTGTTCGAAGAATTCCCTTGTTTTGATGTTTCAACGATTCAACTTAATTGACTCATGGTTTTCAAACTTTCAATTTTTCTTTTGTATACTAAAAGGGTGGTTGTGAGCATGTCTTTTTTATTTTATTAATTATAATTATACTTATAATAATAATAGTTGCGACTTGCGATCGAGTATGTATGTCTTTGATGACTAGTGGTATATATGGATAGGAACATTAGATGAGTATATATGTCACAGGAAGATGAAGACGTACGTTATATTTTTTTTTTGCAAATAAGGCATATGTTCAACTGTTCAAGTATGAATTTATCTTTTTGTAAATAAGGTCTGTCGATCATTCCACTTATCCACCTTAAAAGTGAAGTTTCTAATTATTAAGCTACTTGACACAAAAAAAAATAGTATAATAACAAAGATTTTATTTGTTACTAAAACTATAATAATCGTATATCAAAATAAAAAAAGTTACTAACATTAAAAGTTACTAATAATCATAATAAAAGAAAAAGTACTAAACTTGACAACAACAAAAAAAACTAATAATTTATCTATAAATACAAAATTTTCTAAATATTTGGACCAACAAATATTTCATAAAAAATGAAGTTTTATTTTTTATTGATTATTATGTCTTTACCCTCTGCAAAGTATGCAAGTTTTGTTTTACCCCTGTATTTATTTTAAAACACTCTACTGTAATATTTTTTTCTCGTAATTTATTTTACTCTCGGGGTAAAACAAAACAACATTACAAAGGTAAAATACACTACAAAAAAAATATTAAGAGAGTGTTTTAAAAAAAAATAAAATTACAAAGGATAAAACAAAATTCACTTCCTTTACAGTAAATAAAGACTTATTAACTATATTTTTTGCACTACAGCAAAAGTGTGTAGGCAGTAGGCTTGTAGCTTTAAACAATTTTTTTTTTTTAAAACAGCTAGGTAGCTTCAAATTAGTGTTGATCATGATAGCGTCATTGTTGGCTGATGTTAGTCATTTTCTATGTTTAATTTGTTCATAGTATCTGTATCAATATTGTAACCAATTGCACACACCTGCACACAATGGAGTATAGAACAAATTATACACAAGAACCATAGAAAAATACTTATTAGCATGACTCTTGCCTTGCTAACTTGTCACCATGGATGCTTCAATCAATATCATTATAGGCCATAGCCCCATAGACATGAGACCTACACCTACACGTGCATGGAACATATTAGATATACCCAACTTCAACTTGCAACATGTAATCACATGACATAGGACCATAAATCACCACACTATTCTATTGTACATCCATTCTTTCACTAATGTCCCACAAGAAAAACCATGTGTTGCCAACTGTTTTTAACCTTGTTGAGAATCTAAGGTCCCACTATTACCACCTCCCCTTTCCCCTAATGTTATGTGAATAATCCATTTAGAAAAACAATACCTTTGTGTACTTGTCTTCTTTTTTGCCAACTTTGTGTTTGTATTGGTGGCCATTGGCCAAGTATGCTATACATAAAATTATTATAGTACATGGCCTATAACATCATGCACATCAACTTTCCTTTTAGAGGCAAAAACATAGACCACTATCAATGGCCTATAGCTTTCCACATGTCAACCACCCACCTTCAACTTAGAGGTTAAGTATCGTTACGGACTCGGATTTCCTATAGTCATAAGTTTACGCTTTAACATAGTCTCTAAATACAATATATCAATGATCGTTGGATTAAAATCAAACAAATTTAATTTCAAATTCATTTACTTTTAAAAGAAATTTAAAATTGAACTCCAAGGTTGTGTGGTGAGCAAGAAAAATTGAACTCCAAGGTTGTTACCATAAATTTTGATGGGACAACTCCTTCCACTATAAACTATATACACCCCTACAAGTAACAATCAAAAAACTAAACCCACCCCTTCTTCCACTCTTTCTCCACATACAACACAACTTGAATTAGAAATTTTTTCTGATCTTATTGATATAATTATTGTTCCTTTACAGATAGACAAGGCCATAAATAGGTATTAGATATAGACATTTTATTAGAGAAAAAACAAGCTCATTTCTTCTCACCTTCCTAGCCCTTTCTTTCTATCAAACCACACGGTTTATAGCTCATAAGCATATTAATCAAAGTGCTAAAACTTATCACATTTTTTCATCTAATATTGAATAGAAGAAAATCCTATTTTTGATCCTATTATTGTCTTATTACTAGTGTCCTTAGAAGAGTTAATTTAAGACATGGGTTTAAGTTCTAAGCAAGTTTCTAGTAGAAGTGTTGATTGGAACCAAACCTTGTTGCAAGATCAAAATTTGGAGCTACCAAAGACTCATCCTATGAAGAAAAACCAACAAATTCAACAATCAGAAGTTGTTAATTGTCCAAGATGTGATTCTACTAATACCAAATTTTGTTACTACAATAACTATAACAAGTCTCAACCTCGTCATTTCTGCAGAGCTTGTAAGAGACATTGGACTAAAGGTGGAACTCTAAGAAATGTTCCTGTTGGGGGTGTAAGAAAGAATAAGAAAGTCAAAAAATCAACCTCTCCAATTTCTATTAGCACCTCCACAAAAAATACTATTAGCACCACCACATCTTCTATTATTACCACCCCCACTACCTCAAACTCTAACATGAAAAATCATACTTCACAGCAAAAACAGAATCAGAAAAACACATCTTTATCTTTATATGATCAATCTGTTATTCACCCACCATCTTTTTTGCCACCTCAGAATGTTATGAGTACTAAAGATCAATCAGAAGGTAATAATGAAGAGTTTGGTATTGGTAATGGTATGTTTCTGAGTTCATCTATGTCTTTTTCTCAAAACCAAAGCCTTATATTTCCATTTTCAAACTCAAGCTCTTTGAGGTCATCTAATGGATATAACTATGGTGAAGAGTTTAAAATAATGGAGGAATCAACTATTAACAACAGTGTAATGCCAAGTACTAGTGGTAGTGGCACTATTACACAGCCATGGGAGGAGATACAAGCAGCAACCACTGGCATGGATATGTCAAACTATTGGAGTTGGGAGGATATTGATTCTTTGGTATCAACTGATCTTAATGTTCCTTGGGATGATTCTGATATCAAACCCTGATATCTGTGTTTTAAAAACCGGATCAGACAGTTCAACTGGCATTTACTACCGTTTGATTATTTTGGCAATTTGACTGCAGTTTCGTCCTGGTTCGAGCGGTTTAATGCGGATGAACTATGATTTAAAAGTATCATATATTCATGTCTGTTTCGGTTTTTAAAACATTGACTGATATTAAAAAAATGGATTTGTTAACACATGATAGTTTAGTTTTCAATGTCCATAGACTAGTTATTTAATTGGGGTGTTTTTGTATTTGATACAGATTGGTAAGTGTTCTTGTTTTCAAATGGAACATATTATGCACTGATGTATGAGTATCTATCTGCACTTGTACTTCTTACAAAGAATAGTATTTGGAGCTGACTTATTTTAGTTTCAGCTTCAGATTAATTAATGTAATCCAATGTGTTTAACTGTTCATTTCTCTGCTATTTATTTACTATGATGAAATGGTAAAATTTTCTACTAACATTTCTCTGCTACTTATTGTCACATGATGTTTTCATTTTTGTGGGTGGTTAATTTATTATGGCGAAGGGCGAAGGGACCGGAGAATGTTAGTAGAACCCTAAATCTCATATGTACAATAGGCGTGGACACCAAACACGTGTTAGTACAATATTTGGATACTGAACATTTTTAGGGTTTAGATTTGACGCAAAAACAACACCATGCAGTTATTGATCCAAGCCGTTTGATTTTCAATCAACCGTTGAAATTGTTTGCAGATGATTATGTTAGTGAGTGATTTGAATTGTCTGATTTCTTATTAATGACTAAGATATAAAACAATGTATAACTGCATGTTATTCTAACCGTAGACAATTCAAGTTCATATTTACAAGTGTCAAACATCATATACACATTCGATATAATGTCAATAAAACTTCTTTGTCCCAACTCATACTAGTTGAATACTCCAATATGGTTCATCATAAAATGGTAAATTAATGTATGCAAGTGGGTTTGGTTAGGAAATAGGATTATTCTTTAAGTTTAGATTAACAAATTTTTAAATGGATTGTGAGTGGTTTGTGATGGGGATGGATGAGTTATTGAAATGGGGTATGGTCCAGCAAAGCTGAACTGACAGAATGTGATGGAAGATTCTTATGGATATAACAATGATTTGATTGCTCAATTGCTCAAAGATTCATCACAACCACTTGTTGAGAATCATTCTTTGCTACTGGGCCAGAATGAAAAGAAAGATTTCTGGTTGTTAAAATATTGTCACATTTTATTGCTACTATTCTCACATGATGTTTTCATTTTTGTTATAGTTATAGCTAAACTAATATAATTATCGAACATTTCTTTTAAAATTTAGTTTTTAGTTTAAAAACCGACTAATTTAAAGGGATCAATTTCACTTTTCACTTGCGGAGCTTCATTTATAGGCAAAGTTTTTTATTATGTATGAACTAGTCTATCAAAATTGACACCAAAAGTGTCAAACTTGAGTTGTTGAGAAAAGCAAATTCTGAGATCTTAAACCAACACCGCTAGATCAACCCAAATGAATTAACTGAAGAATAATTGTGATTTACACATATGATTGAACATATTGTTCACACTCGTGATTTAGATTCTAATTTGAAATTTTATGGTTGATAAATTACACGAAAATTCTTTAATTTAATATTGAAAAACAAAAATAATAGAAGTAACATTGTAGGGTATCTTGTTTGGCCCATAGTGTTTCCAAGGTTTGTTATTGTTGGTTGTCGTTTCATATATTATTGTTGAGCTTTGGACCAACAAACAGTAGAGGTCTGTAGTAGTACATGGATATTCTTATTCTCAAGGTTGGGAGGATGTAACTGGATGTGAGATCATATTCAAATCTTACTTGGCTAAGATGTGATGCCTAGAGAATGACACAAATTATAAGCTAGGTATGGTGGCCGAGAAAAGATGGAAGAGTTAAGAAGTGACGTAAGTTGTCCGATACTTGAAATTATATTTTGTCAATTCTACGGTTATCTTCATTAATGATAAGAGAGACGAAATAAAAGAAATGACTAAAATGAAAAATGTTAGTGAGTTGGTTTATTAAGAGTGGAAAAATATTTTATTATAACTCTCGATGCCATCTTCCTATGCAATTTGGATATTTCAGCTACTTCTCAATGTCCACCTTAGATTAGTTTCAAATTTATATTTTGTTAGATAATTAATATGGTTTTATTTCTCATTTTGTTCCCATTAGGAGTATAATTAACCATTTGTGTGCGTAAGAAGTAAAATAACCATAAAATAAAATTATGGTAATGATTTTAAAACATTTGAACTTATAACTAAATTCAACTATTTACATATTTAAGTTTTTGTCTTGTCCCTAAACTCCTTTACATAGTTACTTTTTCCACTCTATGTTCTTAAACCATGGGATTCTTTTTAATTTTTTTAACTAATGGGCATAGTTGTCATTAGGCCCATAATATATTTTGGATCCTAACATGTTATATAAAGAGAGATTTACTTTTTCGCACCGCCTGAGGTTCTTCAAACACCCGCCTTCTAGAAAACGAGTACTTTTCGCACTCTAAGTAGCAAGTGCCAATATTTTATACTCAAACTGAACGCCGACACTCCCTATAGATGAAAAAATCATGAGAAAAAAAAAAGAGTTTGCATCCTAGAGAGCGAGCATTGTTCGCATCATAGAGAGCAAACTCTTTTTTTCATGATTTTTTCATCCATGGGGGGTGCCGACGTCCAATTTGAGTATAAAATATTGACACTCGCTTCTTAGAGTGCGAACTAAAACGTAGTTCACTACTTAGAGAGCGAACTCAATTTACACTTTAAAAATGGTGAAGATGACAAAAGGAATTGGACTTTTTTATGGTTCGCACCCTAGGATGCGAACGGTGGTGTTCCTATTTTTGAAATTTTACACATTCGCTTCCTAAGTAGCGAGAGTGGAAAAAATGGAATGTTGGGGATGCTTGTGAGACTCGAAGAGTACGAAAAGTAAATCTCATATAAAGAATTGCTTTTCCCTTCATTTTGTTTGCAAACCACATATTATATCTTTCTATTTCAATCATCGTTCGAGAAACTATGAAGGTGATAGAAGAAACAATGTATTATTTCTCCTTTATTTATTTTTTTATTTATGTTTATTTTAAAGAAATGATATTTGCACTACTCTCATTGTATTTTTAGTCTCTCTCTCTCTAATATTTTTGTCCAAAAAGAATAGGGAAATAAGAAGATTGTCCCAACAATCATCATAAATTAATTGTACAAATATCATCACTTATGTAATATTTTCACACAGTTATGATAGTATGATTACATTGTTTTTATTTAATGTATTCGCCAGAAATCTGTTGTCAACATCTCATATTACTTATAAGAACTTTGGTATACTATACTAACTTTAAGGTGCTTTTGAGAAAGTGTGTGGTACTAACGAAAAATTCATATTAATCATAACATGTTTATGATTTCTAATTTGTGAGGTTAGCCACACTTTTTAAAGATGTAATTTTTATTTCGATTTAACTTTGGTACTCTTCTTCTTCTTCTTCTTCTTCTTCTTCTTCTTCTTCTCACTCTCTCTTATTCTATATAATACTCACTATTATTAATATAATTAGGCTTTAAGTTAGAAAAAAATTTCTCCCTTTATGATTTTATCAGTGGCTACATATGATTGAATAGTATGTCATAATAGGAGTGTCTCATCTCATAGTAGTGCTTCAATAATAATTGGTAACTATGGACCTAAATATGTTATGGGTGCTAATTTCATTACATTTTTCTGAAATAAGAAACAAAAAAACTCTTCTGTTGTATATTATTTTTAAAAACAATAATGCTACAATATCGAAAGGTTGGAATAGAGCAATGATACGTGTTTTTTTTAATCAAAATTAATAGGTGATAAGAAAGAGAAAATGTGAATAATTATGTATAAAATAAAAAGATATGTGCTCCGTCATCTTTACTATCATTCATGAAAATGAAAGTGGTGAAACAAATTTTAACTAATAAATTGGTCGGTTTCATAGTACAAAAATAATAATTATATAGAAAATAAAAAGACGTGTGCTCCTTCATCTTACTATTATTATATTTTTTTAAAAATTTACAAAAAGGATTTGCAAACTCTACTAAAACACTATCATCATCTCTTTTAATAAATAATTAAATATAAAAAAAATAATGCATTATATAATGTAATATCAATTTAATATTTAATAACTTCTTAAAGAGAATACATCAAGAATGATAAGATTAATTACAAGGGATCAAGTACCTTAATAATATTTTATGATATACATTTTATTTTGAGAATTATCTTTTGTGTATAGATTTATTTGCGTGTATTTCCAAGTAATAAGATTTTTTTTTTTTTGGTTTAGAAGGGAAGACAAAGTTTTTACACATATTTTAATTCTTTTAATTTTACGCCTAAATTGGGTGTTGTTAAATAAAAAATTACAATAGTGTGTTTTGTATTAAGGTTGCGTTTTAATAATTAATCATTTATATAAAAGTTGTTAAATTTTTAATTATTGAAGTCAAATTTACATAATTGTTTAAGTACAATGTGTCATTGTACAAATTATTTGTATAAATTCCCAAATATTTAAGAATTTTTAATGTTAATCAAATGATAAATGCACTGTGCAAAAAATAAATAAATTGATGTTTATGTGTCCTCTCTCTTATGATATGTTAAATTGATTTCATGCGACTCTTTGAATTAGAAAATAAAAACTATAGATTTATAACCGAATTAAGCAAGTTTACAAAACACCAACCCCATTCTTTAAAATTTGTTTTAAAAAATTAACTTACTTATATAAGTGCATTCTAAAAATAAAGAGATTGAAGTATAATTAAGATAAAGAGAATTGATTTATGTACACACATGAATGACATATTTTCTATGTTTTTTTTTGGTAGGCAGAGGAAAAAGATACAAAGGGGAAAAGAGAAATAAAAGATGCAGGAAACAAGAAGAAAAGGGCTATTTCCTTAAGAACAAGACTCGATCAGCATCTGCTTGCAGTAAGGGAATAGCTGCAGGAGGAGGTGTTCTCATCTCGGTCCAATTGCTGGTGCCTGCCACGCCAGTCTTGGCTAAGAGGTCTGCCACAGAGTTGGCTTCCCTCTTTGTATGCCTGAAACAAATACTCCAATTTCTCTTCACCAAGTCAGAAATGTTTGCCAAGATTGAAGCATAGTGGTGCCATGGATTCACCTTTCCACCAATCAGCTGAAGCGAGAGGGTTGAATCAGAGTAGCAAATTATGTTTCTATATCCTTGGTCCCAAGCTACCTTTAGGCCATGGTATATAGCAAGTAGCTCAACGTGAAGGATTGTGGAAATGCCTACCGTTTCAGCAAAACCAAACAGCCCGTCACCATTTGAGTGTCTCAACACCCCTCCAAAACCCGACAGACCTGGGTTGCCTAAGCTACTACCATCAACATTGAGAATGGTAGCTGACGCCTCGTCTGGATGCCACGCTACCCAATGCTCATTATCTGGCTCCATTGAGTGAGAAGCAAACACTCTTGAATTGATGCTAGCAGTATTGTAAATCTGGAGTTTAACTTCATAAAGGGAGGTATTTTCATTAGCTAAACACAAACTGTTTCTCGTTCTCCATATCCACCAGCAAGCTGCCAAGAACACATGCTTGTTTCCACAAGCCAAACTTCTTCGAAACCAAGAGGATATATTTTGATCCAAGAAGAAATTAATGTTATCAAAACCAATCGATAACCATATCATCCTCGAGAATGGGCAGTCCCTTAAGCAGTGCAATATGCTTTCAGAGCTATTGGGGCAACGAGGGCTAGAATCAAAGTGCAACATACCTCTATTATTTAACATCATTCTTGTGGGGAGAGAATTGTGGCAGGCTGTCCAACAAAAAAAATTGAATTTTTCCGGAGCCAGTAGCTTCCACAGCCACTTCCAGGGAGAAACATCAAGGCTTGTCTCACTTGAAGTGGAGTTCCTTACCCAAGAGTAACCTGCCTTTGCTGAATAGATACCATCCAAGTTACCTTTCCAAGTGTAGCCATCAGAAATATTCTCATCAGAAATATTTTCTATGTTAATAGTAACTTTTATCTGCCTCTCTATATTATGAGAATGGATTCTTTCCATTGGAAAAAAATTGAGAAAATAATGTGTGCATTTAAACTATTGGATCAAAAGCATGTGATAATATTTTAATTAGAAAGAAAAAAAGTCGTCAATGGTTAAAATGTAACAATTGAAAAAACTTGAAAGAAGACAATTAAGATACTTTCTCCTATATAGAGATTCACTTGACGAAATAAAAATTTAAAAATATATTAAACGTCCCTTTTTATAGAACACAGCCTTTTTTAAAACATTTTAATCAAGTCCGTAAACCCTTTGTATTATTCTTTTAAAGTCTAGCTCTAATATAAAATTTGACAAAGTTGATTCTAAAGCTCTTTGAATGTCTTTTTTATAAAAATTGTAAAATCTTAAAATAGATTTTTCTTATATTTAAATAGTCTACTAATATAATTTTTACATATATATAATAACATGAAAACATATTGAAGAAGTTCAAAATATTTTTATTCAAATATTTTAAATTGAATTTAAAAGACTATATTCAACGCACCTATCAAAATTATATTTCCAATAGAGTATTTTTTAAGTTTTCTTTTAAAAAAAAATTATAATCAAACACGTGCAATAATGATTAAATTGTTATTTGATTTTATTTATTCTCTAAACTAACATAATTTCGTTGACTCAAATTAGAATCAAATTTTGATAATACTTATTTATTATCTGCTATTTTTTTAAACTATATTTCAAGATTTAAGAACCAAAAAGTAATTATTTATTAATGCGGATATTAAATTTTAAAAAATTGAATATCATATTATTTTCTTAAATAAGTAAATTATGAAATGAAAAATTTAATCAAGCCCATGCAACGCACGGGTTTAATACCTAGTGCATAGAATAAAGTCCAAATGGTCAAAAACTCCCGGTAAAATGTGTATATAGCTGTCACAGATTTTTTTTCTAGGAATTTTTCCTCGGTAACGGATATAAAAAAAACGTGCGTCTCTGACACCTAAATTTAATAGGTAAAGTACATAAAAAATCGTGCATCTTTGAAGAAACTGACATGGACCGTTTCCTAAGAATTTTTTCTCGGTAACATTTATTGTTTGCGAGGAACAGATTTTCCTAAGAAAAATTGGTAGGAAACAAAAGAACTTCTTGTAGTGTATATTATTTGCTCTTATTTTTTCCTAGTTTTCTTCATGCTGTCTCTTTTGCAATCATAGATTGATTCCTTTTGACTACTCCCTCCGTCCCATTTTATTTGAGCCATTTTGACTATAGATACTATTCATATATTTCGTTTTGACTCTATTTTTCTATTCATAGATAAAAATAAATATTAGCATATAAGATCTTGTTGGATTCGTCTCGATTTATAATTTTAAAATATCAAATTTTTATAATTTTTAGTATTATACAATTAAAGATATTAATCGTTAAAGTTTTGCATTGGCAAACATGAGGCAATCAACTGGCTCAAATAAAATGGGACGGAGGGAGTACGTACTATTATACTATATGACTCTATTTGGCCTACTAGTTGCAGAAAAATTGTAGATCATAAGACCAAATTGTACAAGCTATGGTGCACAATAATGAAACTTGTGTGGCCTAAAATTGCAAAACCAAAAAACTTACCCAAAAGTAAAAATATGCCTTACACCAAAAATATATCAAAGTAAAAGCATATAAAAACGTGCAGCACACGTTTTCTTTAGATCATCGTCATTGACTACAAGAGTTCATTGAATTCCAACCCTTTTATCAAGTTTATGGTTCCATTGTGTAGAAAGTTGTCATATATAATTTTTAAAAAACTACATGGCAAGCAATCAAAATGAGCTTATTCAACGGTCAAATTAAAGTGGTGATCTAATTGCTAAGCATTGGATTAGATACATAAACTTTTATTATTTCAATTTTTGCTTATATATAGCACCAAAGAGAGTACTTACTATTACGACGTCATTTACCATTAATTAACTACAGAGATGCTTAATAATTAGCATGTAAAATATAGACTTAAATTATTTAACTTAACCATCATCTTAACAAACTTTAATTAGGTGATGGCGGATACACAATAGCCTCATAGACACCGTCGCGGTCGCCTGAACCATATTCACTCGCTGCAGGTTCAAGGGCAATTCCATGCTTGGCTGAAGGAGTGTGATGATCAACACCTGAATTAGGTCGAGGGGCTACAGAGTAACTATTTGGAATAGAACTTGGAGGCTTTGGAGGGGCTACACTAGCTTGAGACATAAATGCCACACTTGTAAAAACCAAAAATATAAAAAATAATGTTGCACATTTCTTTGTGTCCATTTTCTTATATGCCACATTAATTTCTTGTGAATGTCCAGTGTTTAAATAGTAAAGGGTTGGTTAGCAAAAATAATGCACATTAGTTCAAATTACTTTTGCATTCAACTAACTAAATGTCATGGTTCTTGTGTGACAAAGAAATAACATATATACTTCTTTCTTATGTGTTCACAAGAAATGAATTTTGCATCTTTGTCTCATTTTTTTAGAGTGGATTCTCTGCATTCATATGAACATGAAGTGAAATTGTAGTCCTCGGATTAAAAATTGAAACTCTTAAAATTGAGTTTTGGGCCTAACTCAACCTCACAAAATCGGTTTGTAAGGTGAGGGTTGTCTCTTACTTATAAACTCTTATTCAGGCCATCTCATATCCGATGTGGGACTTCTTAACACAAAAGACTATCTTTAAAATTGAGTTTTGGGCCTAACTCAACATCACAAAAGCTAGCTTGAGAGTTGAGGTTTGCACTACATTTATAAAGGCTATCTATGACATATATCTAGCCAATGTGGGACTTCTAACAGAAACATTTTAAAAAAATTAAAAATTAAGGGAAAAGATCATCATTGCTCCCTCTTGAAAAATTACAATTGAGGGATCCTTTCCCCATTCTTAATCTGTTGTTTTATTATTAATTATCCTAACTCTTTCTTAATTGAAAGTTTTTTTTCTTTCCTTTTTTCACCCACTATGTTTTGAACCCGTACAAATCCATCCGCGAACCCGTAAATCCGTTAGACCCGAACCAGTATAATCCGTAAAAAAAATTGGATCGGTATGGACTATAAAGTTCCACCCGTGGTTGGGCTGGTTGGACGATTTTTGTCCACACTGACCCTAACCGGCCCATTGTCCACCCCTACCTACAATTACATCTTTTTGAATATATGTTTCGTAGGTGCGGCTTTTGTGATATGTGGATTGGGTAGGTTCGTGCATGTGTTTTTGTCGGGAATTTATTAGTTCTTGTAATTGGGTTCTCTACGGGAAAAATAAATATTCTAAGAGGACTTAAGCAATGAGACCCCTTAAGCCCTTTGTTAATTGTTCCTACTTCTTAGGCTTACTAATATTATTTTGAAATGTAATTTTGATTGCTTTGTTTGTATTACTTCTTTATTGCTATTGTTTTTCATCTCATTTGATGGTGAGAACAAGGAACCATGTTGGCTTAAAGTAGTTTTATCTTTAAGAATATTGATATGCCCCAATAAATAATATGTAAGTAGCAAGTGATTTCTCACTCTATGCAATTTAAATTGAGTACTTATTTTATTCTTTAATTTAATTTTGAAATTGGTGATTGAAATAAGCTCTAACTATTGGTGGCAATGTGATTTGTGCAAAAGGGATAAGTCCCTACCTTCTAATTTGGTCATGCTTAATTTTCTATAGTTATGATTTTTATGCTTAGTTTTTTAACATTTGGATATAGCATACGTCACTTCCATGTGCTGCACAATTTTAAATAATGTAGGATATGGGCTGGTGTTGGAAATTCGTCCGCAGAGCAACCAATTAGGATTTCAACAAACAATCTCTATTATGGTGAAAAATTATTAAAAGGTATTTCATTGCAAATATATATATAATTGATGTTGTATGTTATAAAAAAAAAATACTAATGCTTAGTCTTCTAATATTTATGTTCCTTTTGTTCAAGTAAACGGTGACCTTCAATGTTTATTACAATGATGCTTGATTTGTGTCATATGTCATAGCCTTACATCCAATACAAGCAAGCGTCACCTTATTGTGCAATGAAATTGTCAAGGAGTGTATTGTTGTTATTTTGATTTTGCCATAGCCATAGTCATACAATACAAGAAATTGATTTTTGTTGATTATGTAGCTACATTGATGAGGATTATTATCTAGCATTTTCTTCACTATAGTTGCAAGAAAGACTGATATATGAGGAAATACACTATCAAGAATTGTCATTAAATTACCATTGCAGCAAAGGCACTATCAAGAAATGCTCTCGCTATAATTTCAAAGACCTTAACTTTGGTTTTCTTCTTTGATGTGTGTTTGATTGTGATGTATATTTTGCTATCAAGAGACTATTATCGCATTACCATTACAACAATTGTTGAAAGATCTACTATTTATTTTATTTACTTATGTTGCAATTTTTATTACATAAACTTAAATTATATATCTATCGCTCAATCAAATCCGTGCAACGTACGGATTAAAGACTAGTAAAGGGAAAACTTGAAGTTTGGTGTAGCCTATTTTAAAAATACAAAAATACCCTTGGTAGTTTTTTTTCAAACTTTTCAATTCTTAACTTCCAAAACCAACAAATTTAAATTCAATGGTTTATTTTTTTCAAAATCAAAACAAGAAAGAGCGGACCGACGGAATGCTAATAATAATAATAATAATAATTTTGTTCATAATTTTCATAAACCACAAAAAAAATCTTTGAAATTTTTCAATTCTATTAAAATATGTACAAAAAAATACATGTACAACTATTTTATCAAACAGCTAAGGACCGACCATTATAACACCCTATCCATTGTTCTTCTAAGTCAACTTATTGATTATCAGCAACTTTTATCAAACAGTTGTTTTTATTTTTAAAAAAAAAAAAAAAACTCAAAATTAGGTTAAATAGAAGAAAATCTAAATAACGAGCAAATTAATTACGAAAAAATAAATAAGAAAAATGAGAAACTTGCTTGAGAAGCTGCTTGTTTAGTAAGGATCGTGCATTTTTTCATTTTTTTTTTTATATTTAAAAAATTGATCATTCAAATTTTACTTTCAGTTGGCTATATCACCAAAACAATCATAACATTCAAAAATCAAAACCAAACAGAAACCAATTTTTTGTTGATGACTTTCATTCTCTAAACTCAGGTAATAATTAACTAATTACAGTAATTAATTAGTATTATTTAATATTAAAGCTTCTTTCTCTTTCTCTTTCTCTTTCATTTTGTACTCAGTGAGTGGGTTTCTTCAACTTTCATACTTTTTTGTTTCGTTTTTCGATCAATTTATGATTCTTACAAATTTTAGTTTTAACAAACAATCATTGGCATTAACGTTACAAATGCATTTTGTTTTCGTTTTTTCTTTACCCCATTTGCGTCAAGATTGCATTTTTGCTTGAAATTGTATATCTTGTATAGGCGCTGTTTGGTTCTTGATTTTCAATTGTTCTTATTTGCGTTGTTTTGATAAGTTATCTTGTTCTGTTTAGTTTTCTGATTCTGAGTTTTGATTCAGATATCCATTTTTTGAGGTTTTCTTTCTGTTAAAGGAAATGGGAATGAGGGTTTAAGACTTAGGTCATGTTTGGGTAAATAACTTAGTTAAGCGCTTATTGTGTAAATGCTTATATAAAAGGTAAAATAAAGTCAATATTTTTTAAGACTCGGTATCAAGCTATTTTTCTTTTAAGCTATTAGTTGTTTTCGTAAGTTATTATGTAGAGATTATTGAAATAAGCTGAAAACAACTTATGGATATGTCATAACTCATAAGTTGTTTTCGTAAGTTCACCCAAATAGTCTAATAAGTGTTTATGTCGGTAGATAAACTCAAATAAGCCCTTTGAGAATCTCATTAATTTTTATCTTGGTACTTCAATATTTATTATAGGCTGTTTGGTACTGCGTCAGGTAAATGAAAATTGCGGCAAAAAACCATGTTTACGTGGAAGTTTCATTCTATAACTGCTTAGTTTTCACGTCAAAAACACTTCCAGATGCGAAAATGCAACACAAGACGTAGTTACAAACATAGCATTAGTTATTTTGCTTTAATTTTGTTTTTATGACCGAAAAATACAATCATGTGGTATATATAAGCTATTGTGCACAGACACATTCCCTAGGTCAAATTCTTTGGTTTTCAAGACCTTATTCGTGCATTATCCAAGAAAAATTCCTTGAATTGCACATAATTTTGAAAAATTGTTTGATTCTTACTATCTATTTATAAATTTATTTGACAGTGGTTCGAGCATAAGTAGGATGGAAGTCGCTGGCCATAACATAGTCACGTGTGACGAAGATGAGGCGTTAAGGCATTTATATGATGCCTTTGGAAATTCATTTAGTCTTGCCGATATAGCTGATGCCTATTGCAAGGCAAGCAAGAATGTGGAATTTGCTGGGGAAATTTTGTATGATATGACGGGGAGCTCCTCAACATCTGGGAATCATTCGTCTAATTCAGATGCCAAGGTGGAAGTGTCTTCAGAATCATCTGATGGATATTCCCTTGAAAATTCCTTCAATGGAAGAAAAAACTTCAGGCCCAAAGTTCGCCCTCTTTCAGCTGGTACCGTTTCAAGTGTTATTGATAAAAGCTATGTTAGACCCATGCCACCTGCAAAAAGATCTAATTGTATGACTAAACCACCTAAGTTGGATGTAAAAAAGCTGCCAATGACTGGAATTTGGCGTGAAAAGAACACGTCAAAGCCAACGTCTTCAAAGCGTGATCAGCTTCAAGCCGACATGGAGGATTTCTTGTTCAAAATGCTTGGAGTTGGTTTTCAGCTTGAGAGAAATACCATACGCGATGTTCTTGGTACAGAGCACTCTAACTTTATGCTGTTGTTTTTAGTATCTTAGCATTGTCCAATATTGATTAACTATGATATGCCTTGGAAGTAAAACAGTTTGTGAGTTGGTCTGATGTAACTCTTGAATGCTCTCTGCCTGTGCCTGCACTTTACTAAACCAATTTAACACTTTATTTTATATCGAGTTCCATTATTTCATTGTGTAAATGAATCTGGTTTTACTTTGCATTAATCCACTCTTACTAGTTATCAAATATTTGATTCAATCTACCAGCAGCTAATACGTATTAGTATTTATTAATTAAAAATTTCGTGACTGAGTCAGAGGAGACAAGTAACTCATTATCTGAACTATATCATTGTGACATTATATCTTTAGTTTGTATTAACAGCTGCCTGATTTTATTGCAAACATGCAGATACTTGCGGGTATGACATGAAAAAGGTACACAGTATTTGCTATGCTTCGACTGATGATGTTTATTACTTTATTTTCCTCTTTTCCGGTGTTCATATCTCAATCTACAAGTTCTCTTCTTTTCATATACCAAATTTCATTTAGGGTTCAAACAATGTAAATTTTACGAGGATATCATCTTATACTTATTTATTTTTTCTGCTTTATCCGCGGCATACCTCAAACTTTCTAGTTTTCTTCGTAGATGGACATGTGTGTTATTTATTCGCATGACATCATTGTGGTGCTTTGAAAAATATCATTTGTTATCTTTAGCTTATTAATATATATGTTGAAATCATTCAGAGCTTGGAAAAATTGCTAGATCGAGCTTTCGACAAAAGCCCAGCTGATGTTCATGATTCATCCAAGAAGGTGAGTATGAAGGCCAACATTATTTTTAATTGAAGCTGCACTTGGATTACTTCTAGTGAATTTTAAATGTGTGTGTGTGTGTGTGTATCATTACTCGTGAGTTTTAAATGTGTGTAAGGGTTTGGAGTTAAATCCCACCTTCACCAGGGAGGAGAGGTTTTAGGCAAGGGAGTGTGGATTACCTTCTGTTGAGAAAGTTCTTTGTTAAGGGCTGCTTTTTCTATTGACAGTTGTCTAGTGATATACATGAATCTTTTATGTAATACTTATTGTTTACATGGAACGCGTAATATGTGAAATATATATTTATATGTTACCTTTTCCCCCCAAATTTTATTTTATTCTGTATAGCTTTATATTGTAGGTTATTTTATTCTTGCACATGATTATTATCAAAGCATAGAAGTAGCTTTTAACTTCATGTTCTCTTTCTTAGTTTTTGTATTCTCTTGATTGCGATAGGTTTTGTGCAGAAATTATATCTTTCTTTGATAATCATGTTCTCATTTCTGTTTAAGCTAAATGTATGTTAGTACTTAGTAGGCCTCCTATCATATAATTTGGATACTAACAATGCACTTATACAGTTTGCAGATATGAAAACAAAATCTGAAGCACCAGCATCTGAAAAAAGGTCTCAGGATTTAAATTGTAACAGAGGGTATATTTCTGTTTTTTTCTTCCTTTATTTTTTTGCTTATGTCAATATCCGCTACCTCTGTCACCATCCTATTTACTTTTTAAGATAACGAAGTTCTTGTTTATCTTTTGTTTTAATCGGTATTATGTTCTTGCACAGTCAACTAATTTCACGGCATACTTTGGGTAATGTGTTTTTTTTTTTCCGTACAGAAACGATAACATACTTTCTGCTAACAAAGTAGAACTACATCAGCGGCAAAAGGAGAGACATGACATTCAGAAAGAAGTCTGGTCTAATTTGTTTAGCTATCGTGAGTATGTTGAGAAGCCTCCTAAACGAATTGTAAGGGATTTGAATAAGAATTCACCATATGGAGTTGGTCATGTGGTGTTCGAACCTCCCGATGATTCAACGGAAGAATACAAGATCGACATGGACTTTAGGAGACGAGAAAATGAGGATGGTACTTCCTTTTTACTGTCCCGGCAAACCTATTTCTCAATCTTGGTTTATTATAGTTAAAATTCATTTTATTGGGCTATATTCCTTTTGCAGAATAATAATTGTAGCTAAATTAGGTTACTATAATGAAAATATTGATATTGATTGCTAGTTTATCTCTCATGAGAGTATGGATTTCTTAAAATTTAAAAGTATATCTCATGATGACTAAACACTCTTGACCTTCCTAAGGGTGGCTTTGCAATCATTTTATTTAGAAGAATTGCCTGATATACTTTCTTGGAAGCAAAATCGATTGACCATTAATATTTTTCTTTCTTGTACTTCTTGGCAAATTATACATGGATATTTCTTTTTCTCTTCCTTTGAAATTGAATTTTACTTTTTATAAGATTAAGTGCTTTGTGTGACAGATGCGGAGAACGAAGCGGAATACCAATGTGTGCGGAAAGCTGTGAAGGAATATCGGGCGACAACGAAGGAATATTATAAAGCGGTATGTTGCATTACTTGGTCAAGATTATGGGGATTATACTTTTGTCCCACATTTGATTGTTAAATACAATTAACTTGTCACTTTAAAGTACACTCATGGTTAACTTGTCACTTTAGGCTGTTGAGGCATTTGCAAACGGAGATCAGACCAAAGCTGAAAAATTGTTAGATCAGGTAAGGTTTATGATAATCATTGAATTGGTTCATGACATCTGAATTTCCGCTTTATTGCTACGTCTGTTCTAGTGTTATGAACTTCTACTAGTGCTGTTTTCATTTGCCGTCTGATAGACGTGCTCATCTTGCATTCAGTTCTTTCTTACTAATAATAGTATAGTGTAAAGGGAAACTCCTTTGAGCATTTATGATTAGATATCAATATTTTAGAAAGCATGTGTTTGAATTGTGACAGAGAAGTTACTACATTTGGTTTATGTTGAAGATACAGTGAGTTCCAACTATCATAATTTCTTCTCAATGATTATGGATGCCTTAACCAGAGCAGATCTGTTTCCAGTTTTAACATATAATAATTACCCTTGTTAGTTATTCAAATGTTGTCATTTCACTGGTGTATGCTATGGTGTTCCCAGGGACAATTTTACCTGAAAAAGGCACATGATGCTGATGAAGAATCGAGTAAAATGATTCTTGAAACAAAGTAATCTAATCTTGCTCAAAATTTTCATTTCTTCATTCTTTTCCCCTTCCTTTAAGGGGTTAGCATGGATGTTTCGTATGATAGTTGACAATATTTCTTTTATTGTATTTGTTGGCAGAACTGCAGCCACACAAGAAATGGTCCTTGACCTACGTGACCAAGAGCCGAAGGATGCTGTTAGACTACTCAAGTGTCATCTATCTACTCTGTCTGGAAATTCATGTAAGCGTATTGATCTACTAATCAGTTTATAAATTATTGAATATTGATCCTTTTCAAATTTCCTCCTGTTAATTTTACATGGTAATTAACATTTAACAATCCCCTATCTCCATCAGCATTCGACGACCTCAAGGTTATCTTTGATGCAAATGATCAAGCTATCAAGAAAAAGTCGTGCAGACGGCTGGTAAGATTGATTGGTTTTTTGAACTTTAAGGTTTTATGTTATTTTGAATCTACCAATGAATTTATTTTTTTAATAATGAGAAATTACTAATTGATGTTCTTTGATTAATGACAGGTATTAAAGCTATTAGAGCAGGAGTCTATAACGTGGGTCGAAGGGGAAACAGCTGGGACAATAATGATCCGCTTAGGTAACATTGAGCGTCAACGATTGAGTTTTTTCAAAACATAGCATCTTTGTTGCGAACCAAGAGTGGCGGTTTATTGCACTAATGTCTGGTTACTGATTAATTAACAAAAGAACGAGCATCCAACGTCCATGATGTGTAAGTACTTTACTATCGGTCAATTTTTTGGAATTGAGGTTGTGGAAGGGAGTTGGTTATTTGGTCCCATATAGTTTTCATGATTTTTTGGCAACATTAGTTGAAATATCAAGATCCAAAACAAATTTGAATGTCCGTGCTAGTGAAATGTAAATGTTGTTTCGCTTGAACGTACGAAATATGAAGCTCTTTGACTCTATTAAGTTTATATGAATGATTTTCTTCGAGATTATATTTACATGTCTAAAAATAAAATTTGCATGATCTATTTTGAAGCGTTGGCTGGTTATTAATATCAATTTTTGAAAGATTGTTCAAAATATGTTATTCTAACGGTTTAAGAATCACAACAACTTGTGATTATACGTTCTAGATGATGGCTATGTTCAATATTGTTCATATGGTTGTATTCTGGTTTTGTTTTGTGTGGAAATATTCTTTCGTTTGTTTTTTGTTTCTAGAATTTTGATTTTTTTTTTAGTTGACGAAGTTTTAATTTTTAACATGACTTGAATGCTTTTGTGTGGTACAAAAAGGTCCTTCTAAGATGGACTTTATATTATGTACCCATAAAAAAAAGGACATTATATTCAAAAATAGTGACACCCTTTGACGATATTCAATATAAAAAAATAAGGTGGGTCAGACAGAAATTGACATAATAAGGGCTTGTTTGACGTTGCATATTTTAGAACTTATGCAAACGGCTTATGCAACATAAATTAGGTTTTATGCTATTTTATAAGTTCAAATTGGTGAAAATTGAATTTTTATAAGCTATTTTGTCATAAATTACCTTGAAAAACTCATAATAATACATAAAAATTGTAGGGTTAATCTTTCTTTTAGTCCCTGTAATATCGGGTGAATTCAACCTTAATCCCTATAAAATAAAAAATTTAAATTTCACCCTTGTAATATTAGATTCTCCATTTTTTGTCCCTCATTTAATTTTGATCATGTGAATCTGCTGATGTGGCATGTTGAGTTGGATATTTTATTATTTTATAAATATTTTAATTTATGTGGCATTTAAATTTAATAAACCTAAAAAATAGGAAACTAATACATTTACTAAAATTAAATAAACAAAATTGAAAACCTAAAAGAGATGAATTGAGATCGACGAAGATTGTGTCGAAGCTGAAGAACATGAGATTGGCGAAGATTACACTTCTTTATATTTGTTTACTATAGTATTAATTATAGAAAATAAACAAACTTGTTCGATTGAAATCACGATGAGTCGAGTTTATATGGTCATTATGTAGGTTATATCATATTATCATCCTCATCAACAACAACAACAACAAGACTTGTTTTATATTAACACAAAATCAAGAATCAACATTAAGAATTTAAAAATTAACAACAAATTTTATATTGAACTGTAAATTACAGTAAAAAAAAAAAATTCAAGACAATATCAAAGCCCTAATGAGTAAGTTCTTCTTTTCACTCTCAACTTCTTTCATTTTGCCAATCTTTTTTTACCCATATTCTTTATCATATTCTTTTCCAAATTAATCAATCTCAAATTGGTTCAAAACAACCTTTATTGTTTTTTCCGTTTTTAATTTATTCAATTTCAGTAAAATTAAATCAAGTTTAGTTATTTTTTTAAAGAAAAATTAGGTTTAGTTATTAAAATTATGTTTATTTATAACCAAATTTAATTTATTAAATTTAAATGACATGTAAAATTAAAATATGCATAAAATTATCCAACTCATCATGCCACATCATCATATTTACATATACAAAGTTAAATGAGGGATCAAAAGTGGAGAATCCAATATTACAGGGATGAAATCTAAACTTTTTATTTTATAGGGACTAAAACCAAATTTATCCAATATTACAGGGACTAAAAGTATGATTAACCCAAAATTGTATAAGCTGTTTGCATAAACTCAAAAATAAGCTAGGCCAAATGAGCCCTAATACTCCTATGTTGGAGAAAGTCTAATATAGGCACAACAAATTTGATGTGTTGGCACACACATATAAACAAATAAAATTTAATGAGAAAATGATTAAAATAATATTAATTGATGTGATTATTTTATTTTTATTTTAATTGTTTTAATTGAGGTGTGTGCCTAAACATTGTGCCTAAATTATTATGCCTAGATAAGAATGTCTCCCTATGTTGTATGTATCTTGAAAGAAAAAAGAACTTTGCTGTTGTTGGATACTTTGCATTTTATTTTTGTTGTTACACGACATTTTCAAATTATGGATCTAATAGAAATGACGTGTTTTGTGAAAATTTGCTACTCTTATTTAGTTTATCAAGGGTAATAATTATGGATGAATTTTTATTTGAAGTTAAATGAGTTTGTTTTATTTAATTTAACAAGAAATGTATCACAATTGTGTTAAATTGTATTATAGTTTTTTTTTATAAGTTTTTAAAAAATGTATTTTTTGTCCTTTAAAAATTATTTTTAATTTTATGAACAACTTGCAAATCCAACCCGCTAATAATCGGGTTGGTTCGATTCGGATTTGATAGTGAAAATGCGGGTTTGATGATAAATCCAATCCAATGACTATTGAAAGGGTTGGATAATGGATTAGGTCAAATCCAGACCAATTCAACCCCCGCACACCCCTATAGGGGTGGGCACCGGTTCGGTTCGGGTTTGGGCTCAAACCACTGAACCGGCCGGACCGATGGTTTGGATATTCAGGCCCATTTCGAACCAAATACAAGCTCGGTTTTATCGATTTACGGTTTCGCGGATTGGTTCGGTTCCGGTTTGGTCCGATAATTTTTTTTTAGTCCAATAATTAGGCTAGATATAAACTTTTCTTGCATCATTTTTTTTCAAATTTATTTCTTTTTCCATTTTCTCACCGGGCCTTTAAACTTCACAACTATTGACCCATTCATTTCTATTTTTCAATCCATATCTTTGGTCTAAATTTTTAATTACTTATTTTTTAAATGATTATACTGTTAATAGTTTTTTTAGTTCTTATATTTAGTCATGTTTAGGGGTGGACAAACCCGCGTGAACCGTTTCTAACCGACCGACCCATGTGGTTCGGTTTGGTCGGGTCGGGTCTTTCGGGTCGGTCAGGTCCAGGTGGCAGTGGAGTGTGGTTTGTGATGTATGTTAGGGTCGGCAGCGGTTGTTTACATGCAACCTGTTCATATCTGAACCGAAGTGTATTATTATTATTTTAATGTTATAACATATTAGAAAGCCCAACAAATTTTGCTGGCCCAAATAACAAATGACCCAAACTTTACCTTAATTTTTCTTATTTAAAAAGGTGTTGTTGCTACTTGCTTGTATTTTTCCTAACCCTAGTAAAACAAGAGAGCGGCGGCCACACTTCAGAGTCTCAAACAAACACAACTTTGAGTTCTCTCACTTTCTCTTTAAGCATACAATTATCTCTCTCTTTCTCTCTTCATGTTCTTTTTTTTTCTTGGTTGAGATTTAAATCATATTCTTTTTAAGTGTGTATTTTTATTTCTCAATCTAGTCTATTTATGTTTTATGTTTCTGTTTTGTTCTTTGTTTTTGTTTATGTTGTGGTTGTTGAGATTATGTTTTTGTTCAAACCTGTGTGCCAAATCTATTTTATGCTCTAATTTCTGATTTAGTTATTTTGTTTTGAAGTTTTGTTGTTGATGATGGTATCAATCATAATTAGATTTGTATAATTATATTTTAGATTTGTATAAAGTCTAGATTTGTTGGAGATATTTATTCCTTAAAATACTCCAATTAGGTTACTATACTTGTTTATATATACACCTCTTGTAAACTCTCAAAAGTAATGCAAATACAACTTTATTCATTCTCTTATATGGTATCAGTTGGTAACGTTCCAGCCCTACCCTGTTAAACCAGAAAACGCCGTTTTTCTCCCTTGCCGTCACCCTTGCCTCCCATGGCTTCCGATGGCTCTTACTCCATAGCTAACCCCTATGAACCCTCCAAACCCTTTGCGTGTATCACCCTCAGTGGTGTCACCAAGCTTCTCCCTACCAATTATATCAATTGGAAACTCCAGGTAGAAGCCTTCCTTGATGGTTTTGATCTACTCAAATACCCTGATGGATCGTTCCCTGCGCCGCCAGCAACGATCACCACCACTGACTCGCCTCCGGTCACGTCGTCAAACCCTGCCTTTCAAACTTGGCGTCGCCAGGATCGCCTCATCTATGGCGCCATCCTCACCACTCTGTCCGACGAGGTGGCCTCCCTGGTGTCCCAAACGAGGACCTCGCACGACCTCTGGGAGCTTCTGAAGAACACCTACGCCAAAGCCTCCCGCAGTCACCTTAAACAACTCAAGGAACGTCTTCGGATGGCCTCGAAAGGTACTCAATCCATCACGACCTACATGCACTCTCTGAAGCAAACTGCTGATCTCCTCGCCTCCCTCGGATCTGCTGTCTCCGTCGAGGACATGACCGACCATGTTTTGCGCGGCCTTGATGACGGTTACCGAGCAGTCATTGATGGGGTCAACGCAAGGGACACTCCAATCACCTTTGATGATCTCCTCGAAAAGCTCCTCATCCAGGAACTCTCTCTTGCTGCTGCTCAACGCCAATCACCTGCTCCTGTTACTGCGTTGCACGCTCAGGCAAGGTCGACCAACAACAAGCCTCGACCAAGTCAAGCTCCTGCACCGACCAACCAACGCCCAGGTGATCGCAAACCATTCCTTGGTCGATGTCAATGGTGCAATACAAAGGGACACGTGTTCGCTGACTGTCAACTCTTTCGGACTCAACACCCCAGTGTCCCCGCACCTCCTCGTCCTTCTCCGAGCACAACTGGCCAGGCCCAGGCCCACACCGCTACTGCTGGCACATCCTCGCCAGGTTTCCTGCTCGACAGTGGGGCAACGCATCATGTGACCAACGACCTTGCAAATCTGGCACTTCACCATCCGTACTCAGGCCCCGACACCCTCCTCATGGGGAATGGTTCAGGTTCAAACATCTCTCACTCTGGAACACTTTTAATTAATGATTTATCCTTGTCTAATGCTCTTTGTGTTCCCTCCATGAAACAACCAATTATTTCTGTCTCTCAACTCACCAAACAAACTAACTCTGCCGTTGTTTTCTTACCGGACTCTTTTTATGTCATGGACTTGCAGACACGCCAAACAACCCATAAAGGCTCATGTGTGAATGGACTTTACCTATTGCCCACAACCGCACCTTCCGCTCACACCGTCCAAGTGGAATCCTCTGCTTCTTGGCATCACAAGCTTGGACACCCTTCAACTTCCATCTTTAAATTTATTCAACAGCATTTTTCTTTAGGTTCAAATAAATTTCAGCAATCAGATTGTAATTCATGCCAAATTAATAAAAGTCATAAACTTCCTTTTCATGAATCTACTCTTACATCCACTTATCCATTAGAAATAATTTTTTCTGATGTCTGGACTTCCCCTGTTTTATCTGTTGATGGTCTTCGTTACTATTGTTTGTTTGTTGATCATTACACTCGCTATATATGGCTATATCCCATGAAACTAAAATCTGATGTGCAAGCTATCTTTCCTAAATTTAAAACGCTAGTTGAAAACTTCTTCCAACACAAAATAAAAGTCCTATACACTGACAATGGTGGCGAATACATTGGCCTTCGTCCCTTTCTAAGTACCCATGGCATCAGTCACCACACCACTCCTCCTCATACACCCGAACACAATGGCATATCTGAACGGCGGAATCGGCACGTTGCCGAAACCGGCCTCTCCCTCCTTCACCACGCTGGCTTGCCCCTCACCTACTGGCCTCACGCCATGACCACTTCAGCCTACCTCATTAACCGTCTCCCGACCCCAATCCTCGGGCACCAATCCCCCTACTCTAAACTCCTCGGCATTAGTCCGGATTATCATAAATTAAAATGTTTTGGGTGTTTGTGTTTTCCCTGGATTAAACCTTATGCTAACCATAAACTTGCTCAGTTCATGCAGAACCCGAGCACCATGCACTGGTTGGCTCTCAAGCGCCTCCTTCGCTATCTGGCCGGCTCTTGCGACAAAGGCATTTTCATCTCTGCGACTGTTCCCCTGCACTTTCATGCGTACTCAGATGCGGACTGGGCAGGTGACAAAGATGATTATATCTCTACCACTGGTTACCTGCTCTATCTTGGCGACACTCCCATCTCTTGGAGCTCCCGCAAGCAACGCTCGGTTGCTCGATCATCCACTGAAGCTGAGTATAAAGCCTTGGCCGACACGGCCAGTGAACTCCTTTGGGTCCTCTCTTTGTTCACTGAACTTGGCCACACTCCTACAGCTGGTCCGGTCATCTACTGCGACAATCTTGGTGCTACACATCTAAGTGCTAATCCTGTCTTCCACTCCCGAATGAAGCACATAGCCTTAGCTTACCACTTTGTCCGTGAAAACGTTCAACGTGGTCGTTTTCGTGTTTCCTTTGTCTCCACTAACGACCAGCTTGCCGACATTCTCACCAAGCCTCTGCTTCGCCCTCGGTTCGAGTTTCTACTATCCAAGTTGCATCTTTCTTCCAGGTCGCCCAACTTGCGGGAGGATATCAATCATAATTAGATTTGTATAATTATATTTTAGATTTGTATAAAGTCTAGATTTGTTGGAGATATTTATTCCTTAAAATACTCCAATTAGGTTACTATACTTGTTTATATATACACCTCTTGTAAACTCTCAAAAGTAATGCAAATACAACTTTATTCATTCTCTTATAGATGGTGCTCAGTGAAGAAGCATTTATAAAGGAGTTGACTAAGTTAGTCAATGCAAATGAAATGCCCTTGAGGATTGTAGAGAGTGAATCATATAAGAACCTTATCATGCTTCTACAGTCAAATATCATTATACTATCAAGGCATGTGTTAGCAAAAGAGTGTTTGAAATTGAAGTTATCAGAATCTCTCTTTCCATTAAAACTCTAACACAGCACAAGGGCGTGATAGAGATTCTGATAACTTCAATTTCAAACCATCAAGGCATGTGTTAGCAAAAGAGTGTTTGAAATTGAAGTTATCAGAATCTCTCTTTCCATTAAAACTCTAACACAGCACAAGGGCGTGATAGAGATTCTGATAACTTCAATTTCAAACACTCTTTTGCTAACACACGTAGAAGCATGATAAGGTTCTTATATGATTCACTCTCTACAATCCTCAAGGGCATTTCATTTGCATTGACTAACTTAGCCAACTCCTTTATAAATGCTTCTTCACTGAGCACCATCATCAACAACAAAACTTCAAAACAAAATAATTAAGTCAGAAATTAGAGCATAAAATAGATCTGGTACACAGATTTGAACAAAAACATAATCTCAACAACCACAACATAAACAAAAACAAAGAACATAGAACAAAACAGAAACATAAAACATAAATAGACTAGATTGAGAAACAAAAATACACACTTAAAAAGAATATGATTTAAATCTCAACCAAGAAAAAAAAAGAACATGAAGAGAGAAAGAGAGATATAACCGTATGCTTGAAGAGAAAGTGAGAGAGCTCAAAGTTGTGTTTGTTTGAGACTCTGAAGTGTGGCCGCCGCTCTCTTGTTTTACTAGGGTTAAGAAGAATACAATCAAGTAGCAATAACACCTTTTTAAACAAGAAAAATTAGGGTAAAGTTTGGGTCATTTGTTATTTGGGCCAACAAAATCTATTGGGCTTTCTAATATGTTATAACATTAAAATAATAATAATAATAATAATACACTTCGGTTCGGGTATGAACGGGTTGCATGTAAACAACCGTTGCCGACCCTAACATACATCACAAACTGCACTCCACTGCCACCTGGACCCGGCCGACCCGAAAAGACCCGACAAACCGAACCACACAGGTCGGTCGGTTAGAAACGGTTCACGCGGGTTTGTCCACCCCTACCCTATATATTATTATAAAACTATCGTAAAATTATATGGATAAAACTGTAAATTAGTTATAAAATTCCTCACCTCCCCTCCTCTCTTTTGAACTAAACATGTATGAATTAAAATTTATTCCCTATTTTTACATTCATATTTTTTAAATACATTGTCAAGTATTTTTAAAAATACACTATGTACCCTTGTATTTTATTGGCTAAACTACACATTTGGTCCCTTATGTTTAAAAAGTTTCAATTTGGTCCCTTACGTTTATTTTAGGTTTGAATTTGGTCCCTTCCGTCAGTTTTTGCACATGTGGCAGACGGTTTGCTTAAGTGGCAGACGGTTTGCACACGGGGACACCTGGATACGTTGACACGTGTCCAATTGAAACAGTGGAACAGTGAAATCTGACGGAAGGGACCAACTAATGCAAACGTTGATAACGTAAGGGACCAAATTGAAACTTTTAAAACGTAAGGGACCAAATTGAAACCTAAAATAAACGTAAGGGACCAAATATGTAGTTTAACCTATTTTATTTTACCAAGGTTTTTGTATGTATTTTTAAAAATGTGTAACATGTAAAAGTTTTTTTTTAAACAATATAGAAATACACATATAGAATATCATATACATAGTTTTTTTTTTTGAATGAATATCGTATACATAAATTCATAATACATCATACAAGACAATATTTTGATATTTATATAATACAATCGTATTTTTCAATAGAAAATTATGCATCAATTATTGCTTTCACAAGAAAATTGTACTAACATACTATTTTTTTCTCAATAGATTGGCATTTGCAATAAATTCAGTCGAAAAATAAAGCAGACAAAAAATAGAAAATACTAGAAGATGGTCTAAACTCTAAATAATTAATAAATTGAGTCCAAAAAGAAGAAAATAAAATGTCAGTATAATAAATAACTAACTTAACGCGGAAGAAAAGTTGTTTACCTTAGTAAGGAAAGAAAAGATACTATACAACGCGCTTCTTCCCTCGTTTTCTCATCACCGCCATTCATTTTCCCTCTTACCCTAAATTCCCTCCGATTTCCACGAACCCCTCTATTTTCCTTCCGCATATAAAAACCAATCAAAACTCACCAAATTTTCCATTCCCAATTTTCCCCTCTCAAAACCTAACCCTAAAACCACACACAAACTTCAATCAAAAATGGCCGCTGAATCACCACAACAATTGGTACGCATCTCTAATTCAATCCAATCATCAATTTCAATTTCATATGTTTTTCTAATTTTCTACGGTTCTAACTTTTTCTAATTCAATTTGATTTTGATTTTGTTTAATTGAAGGTTGTTGAGGAGAATCACAACGAAGAACAACAAAAACTCAAGTACCTTGAATTCGTGCAATTCGCAACGATTCAAGCCTTGATGCGATGCGCGATCTTGTATTCCTATGCTAAGGAACGTTCCGGTCCACTCAAACCAGGCGTCGACACCGTAGAAGAAGCTGTGAAAACCGTCGTAGGTCCAGTTTACGACAAATTCCATCAAGTTCCAACCGAGCTTCTCAAATACGTTGATCGCAAGGTCGATGAATCTGTTTCAGAGATAGATCGTCATGTTCCGACTAACGTCAAGAAGGTTTCATCTCAAGCTAGATCTGTTGTGACTGAAGTTCGCCGGACCGGTGTTGTTGAATCTGCTTCCGGATTGGCGAAAACTGTTTATGACAAATATGAACCGAAAGCTGAACAGTGTGCTGTTTCTGCTTGGAAGAAGTTGAATCAGCTTCCACTTTTTCCGCAGGTTGCAAACGCGGTTTTGCCTAAAGCTGCTTATTGTAGTGAGAAGTATAATGAAGCTGTTGCTTTGAGTGCTGAGAAAGGTTATAGAGTTTCTGCTTATCTTCCTTTGGTTCCTACTGAGAAGATTGCTAAGGTTTTCGCTGCTTAATCGATTATGATTATGATTTCCGTTGATTTCTGTTGCGCCAGATTGTTCGTTACAGTTACTTTGTTTGTTTGATTGTTTAGTTTTATTTTGATTTTCCAAATATTTGGAAATGAAAAACTGTTTTTAGTTTTCTGTTGTGCATATATTGACAATGAATGGAAATCATTTTCTATAACAATATAGTTCTGTTGTGGTTGTATCTACTGTGTTTTATTTTTTTAATCATAGAAGTTTATAATACCTTATTGTAGTTTAGTTTAATGTGAGGAAAATTGAAGCTTAGTTGCATAATCGAGTTTTCAATCTCATTCAAAATAAACTTGAGGCAAACATTTCTATATTAAGCTCCTTAACATTAAGGCACGTGTTAACATTTTCCTTAATTTAATTTGATATTTTCCTGAACCTGCTATATTGGTAGAGGAAAGAACCTTAAGCGGTAGGGTGAGAGGTTATCACTTATCACTTATAGTAATGATAACTAGACATAATGGTATTTGCTCATAAAGAGTGATGTAGTGTAGGGAAGCTGAAGCTCGACAACATTTATCGTGGCTTAGGTAGTTGCATTTATCCTTCCATTGAATAAGAATTGTGAGTGAAAACGGGAAGAACGGCGATGGTGAAGATGGTGGTGATTTGGTTTTGAGAAAGGCCCGGCGGTGAAGACGAGTGTTAGGGTGTTGAGGGAGAGAGGGAAATGAGTGTTACCCCGCAATTTTAGTCGAAAACTGGAGGTTAAACTTGTGTTTTAATGGAAATTATAAAATTGTCGCCATAGGTGTCACTTTTACAAGTTTGTTTATGAACTCTAATGAACAAATGGTATATTAAAGAATCCCATGGGGTAGGGTGAGAGGGAGAGGTTTAATTTTGGAATAGTTTGATTGCAATTTTGTTCTATTTTAAGCAATATAAAACAATGAAATCTTGATTTGATGTAATAAGTTCGGTCTGTCGTTTCTTTCAGAGTTTTGTGACTAGAGGTTGGGTGTGTTGTTCTAGAATTGTTCTTAAGATAGTAAATGGCTTTTGGTACTTTCAACATTGTTTCATCCTCTTGAGCAGTAAACTTTTTATGATTTAATTCGAATAGCTTGATCGTTTGTTCTCATTTGAGCAATTTAAAAAACAATAAAATCATAGTAATTTGGCGATCTTGCTGGTTTAATATTTGGTTTGTTTCTGGTAACATTTGTTGAAGGCAATGTGATATACTACTAGTACTAGTAGTAGGTCATTATTTCCACAGCTGTTTTACACGTAATAATGAATTCATTATTTTGACATTTACATTATTAATCATCCGAATCAACGTAGTGTTTTTCAACTCTTGGTTTCCATTGTACTGTACATGCATGCTAGCTAACCAAACAGGGGCTGAAAAAATATTACTAGTAATGAATACTGTCACTTAAAGATTTTTTATAAAACAAATTGAGGGTGATGAGATCATACTCCATTCCAAAATATAAATATTAGGACCACACTCCACACATCTGCAAATATCACTAAAACTATTTTAATACATACAAATCTGTTAATGACAAATAACATATAATATAAAATATTATATAGATACGCATGATAAAATAACAAGATACATCCCTTTTGTCAGTTTCATGGAAACTTACTAAACGATAATTTTGAGCATCATTATCTTTTATCAGTGATTGATGGCTTGCCATATTTTCACTGGCATAGTTAATCTACATGATGATTCAGCCTTTCCTTGCAAAGGTGCACATTAACACATGTAAACTTTATCCAAACAATGTTTCTTACTCTTAGCAATAAATATATCCCCTTTCGTTGCATCATACATGAATTAGTAGGCTAATGCTACGGTCCACCGTGGACAAGTGATCTACCGAATATAAATTTTACAAAATTTATTGGTAGATTGAAAGTTTATATCATATAGAGCATCCATAAAAAAATTTAAAAAAATTGAAAATCATTTGATATTTTATTGGGATTTATCAAGATTTACAGTATTTAATAAACCGTTAATCTTGATGGATCTCAATAACATATAAAATGATTTTCAATTTTTCTAAAATTTTCTATAGATGATCTATATGATATAAACTTTCAATACAACGGTGGATTTTGTAAAATTCGTATTCGTTATAGGGTTTTTCATGAATGGTCCACCATGGACCACTTGAATGTTAGAATTTTCCTGAATTAGTATACATTAATCAGTATTTGAAATTTTCAAAAATATTATTAATATTTATCAAATATGATAACTATTATTATTATTATAGTATTTGACCAATTGATATACGAATATTACTGTATGAAATTTGTTATATCTAAACCGTTTAATTAAGATCGAATGATTTGATTTTCAAGTTTGTTTCTTGTTTTTTAATTGAAATCTAAAACGTCACATCTTAATTAAACGGTCTAGATGAGTTGATTGTACACAATCCAAATCCATCAAAACATTCTTCAAAATGGTGTCACTAATGCAACTTCCTTTATATTTTTATCACTAGCCTTCTTAACAAAATATCTAGCTAGAGGTTTAAAACAAACAAAATATCTAATTAGCCTTCTTCAAAATCGAGGTTTAAAACAAAGTACTAGTGTGAAACAGTAGCAGCAACAGTCTATGTGACCAATCTAATCTAAATGCTTAATAAACCTATGACAATAATTCAAGAGTATGATAGGAACAGCTTGCATTGTGGACCAAAAGTGAGGAACTAAGCTCAATTTTGAAGAAGCCAAATCAAACACCAAAAGATCGTCCTCCAATTGATGTCCACCAATAACAATTGAAGCTTTTGTAAATGACATTCTTAGTTCTGTCCCTCCATCAACAAATGCCAAACATGCTACATTCTTCTTTACATTAACCATTGAACTGGTTTCATGAATACTCCACTGTGCTCCCCCTTGAAGCTCAAGAGCAATTCTTGGCATAGAATTTTCAAGGCTAGTTGAGTCAAAACATGCCTGAAATGGTGCCACTGATGTCACTCTCTTTAATTTTCTATCTAAGGCCTTTTTGAGAAAATCACAAACAAAAGGCTTGTACACTGAACTTTGCGATTCAGTGAAAGGAAATGAATTATTGGATTCAGCCACCCAAGAATATAATGTGAAAGTGTGTTTACAACTTTCCTTCCTTCCTCATGTTAAGAATTTTTTTACTTCTTATACATGTGTGAATGTTATCTGTTTTCATGCGTTCCAAGACCCCCTCCACGTCTTTATCAGCTCGCAAATAAGCCTTAATCAGTGCATGGTACATATGTCTATTGTTTGAGACATTTCTCAATAAGCTCACCAACGCTTCTGCATCTTCAACACAAGCATTATCAGCAATCCAACAATATATAGCCCCAATCGCTCCTTTGCTAGGCTTATATTTTTTATTTCCCGAATACAAAGGAAGGGCAATTTTCAAGCACCCAAATGCTTTGTCCATCTCACCCTTATGCAAGTATCGACCTGCCACTCGAATCCAAGAGTTTGGGTCAGTGGCCTTTCCCTTCTTCTGTAAATCTTGAAGTATGGCTTCTGCTTTCTCAGGAAAACCATTTAAAGAGTACCCAACAATTACCGCATTTGGAACTCCAAAATCATAACAGTTACCAGAGGATTCCCATTCCTTGAGTATCTTGTCAGCTTCATCAAACTCGGAAAGCTTTACCAGAGATTCTAACATGGTTATGAAATCCCTGTTTATGCATCTCTTGCAAGCACTTTTCTCCATATCCCATAGTCTTAGGACGTCGGTCCTTTTTCCAAGACGAGCGAAAAGAGAGATAAGATGATTGTAACCCTCTCCATCATTGTGAACTAGCCTCTCCTCACCTTTCCTTAGAGCATTCAATGCCTCACGTGAAAGTCCTGCTTTTATATAGAAATTGGTCACGACAGAATAAGTGTTCCAGTCCATCACAATGTGTGGTTGACTCTCCATCTCTGTCAATATTCTCGTCATTCCATCAATATCAGACCTCACACCATAAGAATTTAAACAGATTCGGTAGCTAAAGTTGTCCGGTAAAACATTGTTTTCCTTCATCTCAGTCAGCACACCAGGAACATTCTCATACTGTCCGATATTTGTGTACAGACACATAATGCCATTATAAGTTAAAGCCGACGAAGCAAACCCCAACTCTTTCATTTTCTGCAAATGGGAAAGAGACTTATCGATTTGGCGCTGGCGAACATAGCAATTCAAAAGAGCACCATATGTCTTCTCATTTCTGTCTATATCTTTCAAGTTATTAAAATAGGTTTCTGCAGTAACAAATCCGTGAACCTTGCCAATAAGATCCAAATGTACTGCATGTTCAACCGGAGAAAATATGCACACACCATTCTTATTCATCCACTCAGATACCTGCACCCATTAAGCAACATAATCAATAGACAACATAAAACAGATCAAAACAAGTGTCATTGTAACAACTAACAAGTATTTGTGCAACTCTTCACAAGGGTCTATTTGGAACGAGCTTATCTACTAGCATAAGCACTTGTGAGACTTTGGAGTCAGCTTATGAAAATAGCTTATACAAATAAATAAACTTTTATGTTACTTCATAAGTTTTCACTAACAAAAATTGTGTTTTTATAAGTTGTTTATTCATAAACTATCTTGAAAAGTTTATAATAATACATAAGAACTTATTTTTTTTGCATAAGTTGTTTCGCATAAGCTCAAAAATAAGCTAATCCAAACGAGCCCTTAGGAGAACTTATATAAACAACTTATGACATGTTTATAAACTAATTTCAGTTGCTTATGAAAACGACTTATAGCTTATACGAAAACAATTCGACCTTATTTATCTTTTGTTATGGGAATATCTTATAATAAGCGCTTATATACATATAACAAGTGATTATGCTATAACCTACAAATTAAGTTGTTTATCCAAACAATGTCTAATAATAACCAACGTTCAATTATTTAGCAAAAAGCCAAAAACACTACGAATTCAACCAAATTAAAACCAATACACCATTATTATAAAAAAAAATCATCAATTTAGGGTTTCATTTTGCAATTCCTAAATGTGAAACCTGGAGAGCTTGGGAGAATCTACTACGTTTGCGAAGATCACGAACAATGCGCTGAAGCTCTCCAACGCTGACTTTATTCCCTCTGTAGACCCAATCGTCGAGCTGTGGAACGACGCTAGTGGTTGGATTTCCGAGTGGACTGATTTTGGAGTAGAGACTCGGTTTCTTTGTCCTGCTTGTATAGTATGATCTGTTTATTTTTCCAATATCAATGGTGATTCTGCGAAGAAGCTTCCAGTTCAATGAGTTCATGGCTATGGCTATGGCTATGGCTGTTGTGTTAACAGAAACAAATGCTTTGAACTGAGATGAAGAAGAAGAAGTTGAATGTGTTGTTGTGAGTGGTGAAGAGAACTTTTCCCACCCCCAAAACTCTTTTTAACCATAAAAAATTATCTAAACGTAACCCGAATTTTTCTTAATCGTAATTTTTATTTAAATTTGCACTAAAAAAATCTAATCATGTTTATCGAATTTTTTTTGCCTTCATGAAAATGAAAAAAATACATGGGATGAGAAAAGTTCTCTTCGTGAGTGGTTATGGAATTTTTCTCTTCCCACCCCCCCAATATCTTCTTCACCCCCCTTAAATTCGAAATTGCCCCTGATTAAATTGGTTCGGACTCTACGTTCCGATAAAATAGGAAAATTTAGTTCAGAGGCTAGAATCCGCACGGGAAGTGGTTCGGTGAACACGTTCCGAACTCCCCTGATATAGTAACAGAACGTGGCTTGCTCTGTTCAGTTTATGTTTTCTGGAAAATTGTAAAGGGTTTGGGTGGGAAAAGGGGAGTGGAGCGCGATTTTGATCTTGACATCATCAATAAACATCAAACTGAAGTTAAACAAGTAAGTGATATGCTAATTTAATGACTTGTTCCTAGTATTCATGAATATATGCTTTTTTTTCATTCTTTCACAAATTACATGCATATCTAAATTTTGAATAACTGAGTGTGTGTTGAATTGTTGTTGATTTCGTTGTTTAAATGGTTGATTATGATGTAATTGTGTCATAGGTTAATGTTTAGGATCAATGCATGTTTAATTAAAAGTAAACCTAATTGTTGAGATCAATTGTGTTGTATGTGTTCTAAGTGTTTGATAAAATGCTTGAATGAATTGATTTTCAGTAATGCATTGATGTGAACCATGTTATTTTTGCTTAGAGTAATTTGAATAGTATGATGCATAGTTGGTTAGTTGGTTAGTTGTATTGTTTCGATAAAATTCGTTATGTTGATTTTGACATGGTTCTTGTTTTGTTGTTGTTTTGTTTGTAGAAATGGAAGACATTGGTAGAACTCGGACATGCAAGACTACTCGGCGTGGACATGCTTCTGCGCGTAAGGAGGCCGAGACTGGTGCTCCTTCGAAACGAGGTCGTCGTCGTGGTATGAGAATGGTGGAAGGTTTGGTTGAAGGAACTCACGACTCCGAAGCCGGTGGTTCAGGCGGTAGTCGTTCTCGGTCAAGAAGACTCACTAAAGAAGCACAAGAGGCGGCTCGGCCAGGCGGTAGCCGGTTAAGAAGACGCATCAGAGAAGCAGAACCTCAGGAGCAGGAGCAAGAAGGTGCATATCTTAACGATGACTCCAATTCTGACCATGAGCAAGCACAAAACGTCGAACCTGTTGAATCACAACAAGATCAACCACCGGTAGTAGAAAAAGAAGAAGAAGAAGAAGAAGAAGAAGAAGAAGAAGAAGAAGAAGAAGAAGATGAAGAAGAAGGAGAGGGCTATGGAGGCGGATCGAGTGATATGTCATTGTTATATGACTATCACAAGCATAAGGCGATTCCGATATGGAATGTTCGACACCATGAACATCCGGTATACAATTTTACTATAGTTAAGTTTATTAATTTATTTCGGTTGATTACATCGTATTAATGGTTTTTGTAATGTAATTTTTTTTGTAGCTTTTGAAGAAAAGAATGAGGGCTATACCGAACGGCAAGAAGGTGATCGATATCCCAAAACCGGCACGCAATGTTGATTGGTTTTGGGATCTTATTATTGAAAGTGGTCTGGAGCCGCTTACCAGGACCAATTACAGCATACTTGATCAGGGGCTATTGCATGCGTTTGCGGAAAGATGACATCCGGAGACTAGCACATTCCACCTTCCTATAGGTGAGGTTGGAATCACATTGGACGACGTCCAATGTCTGATGCATCTTCGGATTGACGACCCGTTTTTGGACCACGGGAGGTGTACGAGATTAGAAGGAGTAGAATTGGTGAGCAGGTATCTTGGAATGGAAGAGAGTGACGTGTGGAAAGATTTTTTTGAATTGAAAGGTCCGCACATGAGGTATGGTGACCTGGAGTATTTGTATGAAGAAAATTAGAGTTTGGCTGAAGAAGCGGTGGAGGAAGAAAAGCCGATGGAGGAGGTTACAGTGTTTTGGGAGAGATGCATCCGAGCATTTTTGTTGCATTTGGTATGCTGTACCATATTCAGCAACAAGAGCCAGAACTATGTCGATGTCTTGTATCTCCGCTACTTCCAAGATCTGACGGAAGTTCATCAATGGAATTGGGGTGCTGCTGCCTTAATGTATCTTGAGCACTTCTTGGATAGCGCTTCTACGGCGGGAATCGGTCAAATAGCCGGATACATGTCATTTGTTCAGGTAAAATTGGTAAATTAGAATTTGTTTAAATATGTTGTTGACTGATTTATAATTTTAATGGATAATGTTGTTTTTTTTTTTTTGCCGATTGAAATATTTTGGTTCGTTATATTTTTCAGGGGTGGATCATCTCACATTTTCCTAGACTGAGTGTGTGGCGTTTGGCCGACAACTATGTTGAGATGCTTCCTCGTTGTGCGCGGTTTGAACCCGGACAAGGACATAGGGATGCAGCCAGTTATAGGGAGCATTTGGATAACCTTCAGATGTCGGACGTTGTGTTCACTCCCTACAATGGACGAAATCACCGTTACCGTCTGGCAAATATCGCTTCAAAACTCCGTGAGATGATTCAGCTCGATTAGTTGTCGTATTACCAAAGTGTAAAACTTTGTTCGTCCTTGCTCTGACAACTTTTTCTTTATCTGTGTCCAGAACGGTCGATTCCACATAATGCATAAACCTTGGCCACCTTTTGCAAAGCTCCCTAAACTCCACAAGCCTCTCATTATATGTTTCAATTGTAGGCGACTCCAACAAATCATGAAAAGCATTCGTAACGTTGCAACCACATCCGAATGCTTTTCGTTTTCTCCAGCTTTCACTTTGCAATACAATTTGCTCTTTGCCTTCACATTTTTCAAAACATGGAATCAACATACCAATGGAGTGGCGTTTGGAAACACTTCAGCAACTTGGTTCATCAGCGCGGTATCCCGATCCGTCACAACCACCTTCGGTCCCAGCTCCTTACTCTTCAACAGTTTCTGACATTCTTCTAAAGCCCATCTGAAGTTGTCCTCTTTTTCGTTACTTAAGAAAGCAAAAGCAACGTTGAACGTCATGTCAGTCGACGTTACACCAACCATCTCAAACAACGGCATGTTGTAATGGTTTGTTTTGTAAGTCGAGTCCATCAATAAAACATCAGGAAAACTATTAAACAGATCAACCGAAGTAGGATTGGCGAAAAAAACATCTTGAATTGTTGTAGACTCACTTACGGATCTAGTCTTGTATATATACTTGTTTTGCTCCAATGTCTCGAAAAGGTGTTGCATTTCACTCTTTTCCCCCTTTTTTTCATTTTCATCCGATAGCGTGCATTGTAGAGTTGCTTATACGCCATCAAATTCTCTGGATCTCTCTCTCTAATTGTGCTCATAATGTTCCTTGGCGGAACCAAATTTCTAGTAAGTTCCTCGACTAACGCCTTCTCTTTCGGATCCAAACGCCCCACCATTAGGTGACCATCTAACACTTTATCCAAAGGATGGTTGTGGTTTCCGGAGACAACCGAAACATGCCAATCGTTCGTTGAATGGAAGTGGCCACGTAGTCGAAACGGGCATTGACATTTTCTTGTTCCGGTAGCTTCATATTTTATCTTCTTGTTTGACGGTTTGTAAACACCACCCCTTTCACACCCAAGAACAAGCTTCTTCTTCCTATTATTACCACCGTTGTCGGAATGTTCAATGACGATTGAGAACTTTAATGCCTTTGCAACATTGCGAGCCCACTCAATTAATTCGTCACGAGTGGCAAAAACTTTGTCGGTAGCAAAACTTGAGCTTGTATCAATGTCAACAACCGGAGGAACTGCAGGATTAGATACCGGAGGAGCTGGAGGATGACAATTGATGGGCTCAACTGCAACCAATGCCTGCTGTACAGGTATAGCGAGGACCAATTCTCGCATTTTCCGTGTCGGAGCCAATTTTACGTCCATCACTACAAAAAAATTTAACAACATTTTAATCACATTATCCAACAATACACTATCATACAAAACCTATAGGCACTAAAAATTTAATCTACATGATTTAATTAATTCACATGCAAAAATATTGTCACTAGCCTAACCTTATACTACCTAAACAGAGGCTCTGCAGACCTGCTGCAGCAAAAAATTTCGTCTAAGTACATTTCGGAACGCAGACTCCGAAAAAATTTCAAGCTTTTTCGGAAAACAGAATCCGAACACGGTCTTGTCAGATTCGAAAAACCTAGAGTTCTAGAGCGACTTACAGCTATATAACTAAGAAATTAATCGGTTCAAAGTGAAATTTACCTTATGTTTGAGCATTAACAAGTGTTGATTCCGTCAGATAACTTCCCAAACTTTGATTTGAAGCACCAATCACAATGAGAACACAAAATGGGGATGGAGCATTGGAGGTTGAGTATGGAAGAGGAAAAGATGAAAATGAGCAGCTTCCCTCTACATTCTGCACTATATCACCATTGCACGGAACGTAGAAACCGAGATCCTTGTCGAACGGATTCTATCCTCCGAACTACATTACTTACAGGTTTTTCTCGGACCGTAGAATCCGAACCATCTTTGTCAAGGGTATTTATGGAAATTCAGGGGGTGAAGAAGATAATGGGGGGGGGGGGGGTGGGAAGAGAAAAATTCGTGGTTATGATGTTTGGGCTTGTTGGCCCAATTTTGAACTTCTTCTCTATTTGATCCAAAAGATTATGGTTTGACAAATCATTTTGCCACCCTATCCTATGAATTTACCAAAATATCCCTAAAACACATCCAATTATTATAACGTCCGTTACTTAAATAGTGGACAACATTTTTTAAAATTACTTATTTTTATAACGTCCGCTACTTAAGTAGCAGAAGAGTAGAATGGAAAAGGCGTAGGGCGCGCGAATAATCAGTAGGATGACAAAAATAAAATTCCTTATAATTTTTTTAAAATCACAGCAAAATAAATTCAAAAACAATAAATTTTAAGAATTTTGATGGGTGAACTACACCTAATAGTTATTGGGTTCTCAACTTTCAGAGAAATATCAAATTATTTAATCATTAATATTCGTAGTTGTTTGATCAAGATTATTTTCATAAAAAAGAAGTATTGATGTTTTGAATGTGAGAATGAAAAGTATGTTAGAATGAGAGGAAAATATTATTAATTAAAACAATATTAATGAAAAGTATGTTTGAACTTTGTTCTTTAATATTATAATTTTAAATTCTTATCACTAAGTTAACACATCACCATGACATGACTTGAGTAATAATTTTTGTTTCTTATCACTAATTATGTTAGTTTTTTTATACCTTCTAAGACTTAACTATTTGGACCTCCAACTTCCTCTTTTAGCTTAGCTAGTTCAAACAGTTAAGCTACTCATCACACCCCAAGACATCTTAGTAACAAAATATTGAATTGACTATTGTAAAGTAGTTAAGGTCGATTTAATTTGAAGTATATATGATATAGTCAGGGACGGAGCCACATTGGTGGGATTGGGGGCACATGCCCGCACTATTTTTTGGAAGCAAATTATTTTAGTAGTGTACTACTACCGTTTGATATTGCACACCCAAGAGAAATTACATAAGCTGCTCCATTAATCCACTTACATAGTATGATTAGTTGCAAATTTATTTTTGAATGTAGCAAAATTGTAAACATATTCACAAATATTCATTTTATTACTTATTTTAATTATCAAATATGTTTTTGTATAATTAATTTAGTCATCAAATTTAATCTATAAAATTATTAATAATGGGAATCCTAAAGACATATTTGCAATTTCGATACATTTAGAACTTATAGTGGCAACGTCTCATGCATTTAGAGACTAAAATGGTTGTTTGACCAAAGAAAAAAGAAACAAACCACACAAGTTTGTAACGAGAACTGATATTACTCCTTTCAGTTTTAAATATAAGTAAAATTTAAAATATATTTGATCTAAATATAAGTCAAATATATTTTGACTATTGCGCATATTTAAAATACATATATTTGACTCATATTATAGATCAAATACATCAATTTTTGTTGATTCATTTGTCTTTTATTAAAAAAACCAAAGATAATATAAATCTACAAATTTATAGTGCCCTCTCTATCCAAAATTTCTGGCTCCGAATATAGTATTGCATTAAAATTCAAACTATCAAACACTTTGCACTAGTACAATTCTAAAGGTTTTACCAACAAGCATGCATAAACAAAATACAAACTTTAAATTACTTCTAAACACTTGGTATTCAAGAATGCAAACGTAGCTCTTACTCCATGGCTCCATTTCTCTTATATTAAAATTCTATAAAATTACTCACCATCCATTTTGTTTCAATTTTATGACATGTTTGTAAAGACAACACAACTATGATAAAAAATAGGTGTGCATCCAATCCTACAAAGGTCAAAAAGCATGAATAAGCCATTATGGAGGCACATTTTTCTCTCCAACAGTAGAAAAAGTAACAGCAAAATAGTACTATGATTTATTGATTCCCTAATTTTCACGCCAAACCTATAAGCCATATTCAAACTTATTCCCTCCACCCCTTTCTTTCTTTCTCTAAACAATGCACAATATAGAGGGGGCAGTGGTATCAAAATTTCAGATTTCATAAACAGAACCAAAGACAAGGAGGACCCAAAAAGCGTGTGTAGGTCCTCCAAAACCAGCTCAAAAGAAAAGCTGATTAGAAGAGTATATCTCTCTATCTCTCCATCTGTCATACATCTTTTTATTAACCTTAACATTTTCATTCTTGTCTCCCTCAATGGTCTTCATGGCTCCACCACTTTGTCTTTTTGACCAAATCAAAACCCTCTTTTTTTCTCTTTTAGGTCCCTAAAAACTTCTCCCTCAACATTTTCTTCTCTTCATTTACTTCATACTGTACCTTTAGATTAGTTTGATCATGGTAGGGTTCTACCTCATTAATGGTAAAACTTGATTCCACAACAAACCCATGTGTGCATGTCTCATGCAAGAATATGAAGCTTGCTTGCTCTCTTATCAAGTTGTTTCCTTTTCTACTTCTCATAACCTAAGTCCTTAAATGTTCTTGAAACGTCACTCTCTTAATGATTTACCTTTGATCCAACTGTACCTTCCTTCCATTTCACTACTTAGCTAACATGTTCCCTTAAAATTAATACATTGACAATCACTATATATACATTCATTTTCCAACCTTTCCAACTGTCCCCTCTTACTGCTATTTCTCCCTAACTATAAAGAAAATTGAAACAATTGGCTTTTTGTAGGGAAGTCTCTTATTGTTGTTCAAATGTTGAAAAAAAGCAAAAGGGTATGTTTTAGTCCTAATGATGTTAATGAGAAACCAACCATTTTTCTAAAGCATGGATATTGCAGCAAAGTGTTAAGAAACAGGAAGAGGCTAATTGGAACTTGGACTTTCAGATTCCACAGCAGAGACCCTATTTTGTCACCGGTTAGAGTCCTAATAAAGCTTGGAGCAAAGGTAGCAAGTTCTATAAGAGCTGTTTCTTCAAGAAGAAGATCCTCTAGGAAGGTTTCTTCATCCACTTTGGTAAGGTCTCATTCCTTATCAAATTCAAATCTCACTGATTCACACCGTGCTAAAGCCGTAGAAGATTGCATCGAGTTCTTGCATTCTTCTTCCTCTAGAGAGGCACCTAGTTTAGTTAGTCTCTAAAAAATTGTTGTTGAAATAGTTTCTCAAAATTGCTACTTAATTGCAAGAGATGTGTATATTAAAGATAAACCTATATATACTATCTTAATTTCAATCTAAATGTTCATTAACATAAAATAGAAGTTAATCCTTTGCACCATACCACTTTGTCAATAGAGTTTGAGTAACAATCAAGAAAGCAATTCCGACAAACTTTAATCTACATTATTTTTGTGACTCTTTGCATAACTAGTTGGTCTATAACTTCTTCCAACACCCACTAAATGCATCTTCAAATTGCGTTTTTGGATTGCCTAATTTGACAGAATCACGATGTGCCATAGTGATCTCTAGCTTCAACAAAATCACACTGCCATCGTGATTCTGTCAAAACTATCCTCAATCCAAACATGCACAAATACAATATACAAGCACACATGCATTAAAATTTTAAACATAAGAATCAAGGTAAATTCCTTAATATTATCGAAAAGTTGAAATTTGAAATTCAACTCAAATCTTAGATATGATTGAATTCTGAGTTAAACCTAAAACCAAACAAGCTTGAGGAAACAAACTCTTCCTTATCTCAGCATACACTCCACCAACCCACTTCTTCCCTGCCAACTGTTCCCCCAAGCGCAAAGCCGCATCAACAGTACTCTCCGCGCTATCGTGCACCGAATCAACAATCCCCAATTTCACAGCCTCTTTCCCCTTAATCTTCACACCAGCCAACAACAAATCACGCAACACCACCGGCGACTTAATCTTCTCTCTAATCACCGCAGCAAAATAATCCGGCATCGGTAACCCTAAATTCACCTCCGGCATATACAACACACCTTGATCACTTCTCATAAAGACATAATCATGACAGATCGCAAGCAAGAATCCGGCAGCGGAAGCGTGACCGTTGATGGCGGCGATTGTCGGCATAGGAAGTGAAATTAACGCTGCTGCAACTGGTTTAAGAGATTCAACCATGAAATGAAGTCGTTCAGCTGCGGAGGATTCGGAACCGGCGGCGCGTGCCCATAGTAAATCGAAACCGTTGGAGAAGAATCTTCCTTTGCCGGTGGTGATGAGGACGGAGCCGGGAGTGGATTGAGAAGCGAGATTTGTTAGGGTTGAGAGAAGAGATTCGATTACCGTTGGATTGAGACGGTTTTGATCGTCGCCGGTGATTGTTAGGATCCATAGATTGTCACGCTTCTCGAGACTGCACATTTTTTTTGGTTTGTTATCTAACACCACGGTTCAGTTGATGTATAATTGTGTTCTCTTTTTGTCTTCCTTACAAAAATGTTGGATGAGAGTCTCTATTATAAATAATTTTTTTTTTTTTTTGACAAAACAAAATTAATTAGTTACACACATTAAAGTGATTAAATACTTACCAAAAAAATAATTAAAGTCATTAAACAAATTTGTTAATCTCAATTTTGTTTTTGGTATGATGATCGATTTTTTTAAGGAAACGATTATTTATATTTAATTTATTATAAGTATGTAAACATGGTTTACCACTAAGTTACTTGACAAAAAATAATTAAATAAAATTAGTTTTGTAAAAAAATAAAACAAGTTAAGTTTTTAATTTAGATTGTAAAAATAGCTTTAAAGAGCTTCAATTTAATTTTTTTTTTGGTTTGTGAAGAATGATTACTTTAAAAGAGGATGATTACTGTATGTTTGGTTTCAATTCTAAAGTATTCAAAATTGATTATGGACGTGTATAATTGATTATAATTTGTTTGGTTTTTCAAAAGTATAATTAATTATGCATTCATAATTGATTCTACTTGAAGCTTACCACGGCAGAACCAAACACACAAAAAATAAAAATGCAATGTGGATTGTTTTGGGTAGAAATATGCAATGTACTATATTAATTTGATTTACATTGATACCCAATAATTAGTCAATATGTATTAAATTCTTTTTTATTATTTTAATCAATATGCATTCAATTATTATTTTATTCCCTTATTTATCTCCATTTATAAAACCTTATGAAAAGTCCCTAGTCAATATGTATTAAATTGTTTTTTATTATTTTAATCAATATGCATTCAATTATTGTTTTATTCTCTTCTTTATCTCCGTTTATAAAACCTTATGAAAAGTCCCTAGTCAATATGTATTAAATTATTTTTTATTATTTTAATCAATATGCATTCAATTATTGTTTTATTCCCTTCTTTATCTCCATTTATAAAACTTCATGAAAAGTCCCATGAACAGGAAATTGCATGAGATATGTAGAGGGACTGGGTTTGAACTCCAGAAATCTTTAACCATTTGACAAAAAAAAAGCTTATGAAACATAAAAAAAAAAGCATGTAAAATTTGTAGTATGAATTAATAATTAATGAGGAGGGATCCGTTGACTCCAGGAGTAAGTCTGCATCGACTTACTCCGCTTGATAACTTGATATCGACATTATATTTTTTTCAATCCGACTGTTGAATTCAAATATCTAATTGAGTAGATCAACTCTATAAATTTTTATAAAAATTTAAAACCGTTTGATACTTTTTCTGATAACTTCAATTGAACACACGATAAACTTTTCAAAAAACCATTAAATTTCAATAGTCCGAATACATAACTACATTTTTTTAATTTTTATAAAAATTTGTAGAGTTAATCTACTCAATGAGATTTTTGAATTCAATGGTCATATTAAAAAAATATAGTGCCGATATCAAGTTATTAAGCGGAGTAAGTCGATGTAGACTTACTCCTGAAGTCAACGGATCCCTCCTCGTAATTAATTAATAAGAATATATATTTGGTAGGGAATGATATATAAAGCGACAAGTGAGACGTGCCTAGATATTTAAAGCATGTTTTTTGGATTACATACCGAGAAATCATGAAGCTTTCACAAGATAACTTGCCAAGATATACTACATTAGTTATTTAGTTTGTAATAGAAAAAGAATAATAAATACGTAGTATATCTAATCTAATACTTTAAAAAGTCTTTTATTCACGGTCAAGCAAAATCTTCAAAACAATCTTATATATTTACATAAGCTGTTTTGCATAATCTAAAAATTAAACTATTTCAAATGGGGCCATAATCAAAGATCGAACCAACAAACAAACGGATCGGTATCCGTTCAACAAACCAACTTTACTCATCTTGTACTTCTCTCAATTTTTCCCGGAAGAAATTAAAATAAAGCAACAGTTCAAACATCACTAAAATTATCCAGTGAAACAGTTTAGAACTTCAGATGATTATCTATAAACTGATTTGTATTCATTTGAAAAACAGTGATCATAAAAGACTAGCATGGAAGGTAAGGCAATGATGGTACAAAGCTAAAAGAAAGCATTAAAGTTCACAAGTACTTTGATAATTATTTATCCATAAATCTAATGATGGCAAGATAAAGAAAATTTCCAAATGACACTACGAATGAATAAAGATGGATTTTCCATAAATCTAATATGCATGATCAGGAATCCAAGGATGGATTTTCTAGTTCTCTGAATCCTTGAGTTGATGCTTTTTTTAACTCAAGAGCTCTCTTGTAAGGAGGAGCAATAGGGGGTTGTACTGGATCCAAGCTTTGATATGTTCCTCCGTCAACTTTAGGCAGTGGATATGATCTATCAGAATCATATCCAGTGAGGTCCCCGCAAGCTAGAAATGGGATATACACCTTATTAGGGCCTTCCAACCACCCACTAACACAATCTGCATGCATTAAAAACTCTACATCAATGCCATGAAAATAACTTTATATATTCATGATAGTGATACAATGAAATTCAGCAAAAAAATATTGTATCTCAGGTTATGATGATTAACTAAGCACACTGCATTTCAGGGGTAAAATTTTGAAGCTGAATTTGTTTAAATTCTATGATTGGAATTAAGAGCTATAAGGACCGACATATACCTGTATCATCTACCCCTGATGGACTTCCAACTTTCTCAAGAAGTCGGTGAAGATCTTTTGGGTTGAATCCTTCTGGAGGGGAGTAGTTTTCACAAACTGCAAACGCCTCTGCAGGGGTGAAAAAGTAAAGATGATCAAAATTAGCTTAGACTCCGTATTGAAAGGTGTTTGGAGGCACAAGGGAAACAACTAAATTGAACAAGTGGTATATTTGAAGTTCATATACATTGTCAGATATAATAGATAAGCTTATGTCATATATAATTATATAATGAGTGGCATGACTGCTAAGTACGTATGGCAAATGCTCAAAAGAAAATTGTATAAAGAAACTATAAAGAGCTGAAAGCGTATGCTTTGAAAAAAATAGTTATAACAAAGAGGGAAACTAAAATTCTTACCTATGCTGGAATTACGGCTGCTTTTTGGTTTTGCGAAAGTCACCACGGGGAAAAATAACTTTAGCTGCAAACAAACAATACAACATATAAATGGAATCATGATTTTAGAATTCAAAGGCTTATGATACATATTTGCCACTTTCCCCTTAATACTTATAAGTAGTTATGTAGCATAAAGTGGAACAACACAACAGTTTCACAAGTACAACAAAAAACTTTGATATAGTCATGAATAGGTTCTAAGTTCCAAGCAGACAAAGCCTGCTACAAGTGACAGAATCAGTTCAGAAAAGTTATCTTTAACTCCTACAAGTGCACTCTTTTTATTTATCATGAGAGCTGGCTTTCCTTTTCCTTCAATGTCAATTACTTTGCTAGTAACCAATTTGGCTCATTGTAAAACTCTGGATCTTTCCGATTATTTAACTTTTAAAGTTAGAAGTCTTGGTGGTTTTTGTATTACTTTCATTGTTTTCAAAGATTTGAAACATTCACTCTCTGTTTCACTTTCACCATAATTTCCAGAGATGAACATCAACTGTCATTTAACTACGTTAGTTACAAAAGTCACAACTAAAAGGTGCACGACTGTAAGAGATTAAAGCACAACATACTTATGTTGTGTGTCCTGAAATTTTAATGGTAATGGAAACTTCTAATACCTGACAGTATAGAAGGCTTGTGTCCTTTCCTCTAAATATCTTCGCAATAAACTTCCCTCCTTCCTTCAGTACATGAGTAACAATTGTCAACCCCTGCAAGAAGTGAGTAATTAGCATCAATTTGCAGCAAAATTCCAAAACGATAGACAGTTAAAGCACAATACTCTAAGCAAACCAAGGAATAATTCATTTGAATTAAGCTATTTACTGTGCACCAGTATGTGCTTATTAATAAGGGAGTGGACTGATTGGACACAAGCTAAAATTGGTACATCATTGCATTGCAACACGCAAGAGGTTACGTCAGAATAGAAAATAAAGGCGAGGTCACTGATTTTATAGCCTTCAATATTGTTTGCCATCCCCAATTTTAGGTAAGGATAATGAACTATCAAGCATCAAGATGGCAAACCTAAAAGAAGTGCAAATAATGATAATAATGAAAGAAATAAAGTACTTACTGCAAGTATGAGTTGGGATTGAACAAATTCATCCATGTCATGAAGCCCAGTAACTGCAAACCAGAAATTAAGTATTTTTAAACTATAAACCAAAATGAATAAAAGCCTAAATATCATGAAGAGTTTTTCCATGGAATGTGTTAAAAACGACATGGAGCAACATTAGAGAGATAAATTGACTCTTGTAGGTCACACGAAAGAGATTGAGGTTGAAAAAAAGTATCACGTCATTTGAAGCTGTTTAGTAAATATTATATCATGTATTTGAGATATATGAATTCAAAATATGCAACTTTTTCTTTACCATCAGGTGCACCATCACACACAACCAGGTCGGCCTTGCAACCATCGAAATGTCTAATGACCTGAATAGAACAAAAGAAAAAATGTTGTTCACAAACCTCAGTACAATAGTCATCAAAGAAAGTTTTATTGATGGGATAAAGCAACCTCGAAACAGCAAGTCTTATATGATTCTTCCATGTTCCAATAACCATAGACTCCAGCAGCAAAAGATCAATATAAGAACAACTATAGACATGTTTGTATATGTCAAATCTATACACATGAATTGCGTTGGTTTTATAAGGCATGGATTTATTGCTTCGTATGATCACACCATGTCTTTTCATTATTTAAGCCAATCTTTCTTACCCAAACATGAACTGAACAAAACAATTGGGGAAAAAATGGTATAGCAAAAGAAAGCAACAATTATACAGTTAAATTCGACAAAACAACAAAAAACTTTTTATAATAGGTCGAGATGGATACATAAATCAAATTATGACATATTGTTCTATTGAAAATATTAAAGTAGAAACAATTATATCAAATGAATCTATTTGTAATGAACCTAGAGGAACAAAGGTTTGATACACAAAAGAATTAATAACATTTTCAAATTCTACTGAGATGAGTGGCATGCTCAACTCGTATTTCAAAGAAGAAAAAAAAGACATCTGTTAACAGAAGTAAAAGGAACAGCTGTACATACCACTTCAGCAGTCCGAGCATTAGTTATATCACCCTGCACCTGGATAACACCTTCAATTGGAGCCATTGGCTGTAAATCAATAGCTACAATAAGAGGAGGCTTTTCATCCCTGCATATCATGATCCAGCAAGGAATTACCGATATTGATAGAGACAGAGATAATATATGTGATTTATTAAAAGAGTGTTATTGGGAGGCGAAGGATCCTCTCCTTAAAATAGAAATACAGCACAAACAAGAAAGAAGAAATCAATGAATTCAAAACAAAACAGCAAGAAAACAAGGACAGGAAAAATGAGGAACTAATGCAGAGATTGCACCAAACATCACATATAGCAAGGCAGCTTAATGAGATTATTCTTTTTAAGAACAATACCTTAAAGTTATCAATTGTACATAACTATGACCAACAGAAAAGGATATTATATTTTATTTATTTTGATGGAGCTTAATTTCAATCCTAGGTCCCAGAATGCATTTACATGATGTAAGACCTCAATGTAAAGGAAATCCTTAACAAAACGTAGAACTTCCAAAGAAAGTCAACTTACTTTGCATCAGGTGCAAGCTTGGCTGGAAGGTACAGTTTACGACTCAAAACCTGCATATATGAATTTAAGTATTGTTCGGATATCAAGAAGGCTGCCAGATGAGATATATGTGAATGGTTGATCTTGTCTTTTTCTCCACATTGACACTACGGCTTCTGATTTTAGTGCTTTTCAACACAAAGAGCCATAGTTTGTGTTCGGTAAAAAAAAAAAGCGGCTTTTGATTTCTGAGAAGCTAAAGCACAAGAGAATGGTTGTGTTAAATATGAAATACATTGTTGGATCACCAGTACCTGACTCCAGCTGCCTGGGGCAGCACATAAATCTACAACACGTTTTACCCCTGCAAAAAAGAACAAAATTGAAACTGTAAGCAATACACCGGAACAAAATGCTTGCTAGAACCGTCCATTGTTTCTGAGACATTATATACTATCTCTATGACTATTTATATATTCAGGACAGAGGGCAATACAATATCGGCTAAAAAGGGCAAAGCAACCCAACAAACTCCTGACAAATAAAAACGGGCTTTCAAGGTTGAGGATGCGTACCTTCAAAAATGTTGAATTCTTCATCAATCTGAAGAAGTTTAAAGGCACTTCGAGCACGCCAACCTTCTTCTTTCGCTTTCCTGTAATATATATCCTGAAAACCAATTCATCTAACATTAAGCCAACCCCCCAAAAAAAACAAAAATGAACAAACCAAAAAAATAAAACAGTCTTAAATCAACCAACCCTCTTGTCCCTTGAAGCTTTGCCCATAATTTATCCCTCACTTGCCCTACCTCAAATTCTGTAAACAACAAAAACATACATCAAAATGGGAAGAAACTCTTGAATAAAAAAACAGTTTCTGTGTTAGCCATTTTCTCAAACACCTCATGTGCATATCAGCACAAGCATAAACTACATACCTTTTCTCCTGAGTCAAACTATCCAACAACTTTCACAGACTACAACATGCACACAAAAACAGCAAAATCGAATTGTATGACGAATCTCGTACAGGGTACGAGGTAAATCTCGTACAGTGTACGAGGTAACTGAAGAAGCTACGAACTCAGGAGGCAAAGTATTTTTTACTTTTTGTACCAAAACCGGGTAATTTAATTTGTAACATAAACCGGGTTAACCCGTTTGAACAAACCCGACCCGATCAGTTTAATAACCCAAATTGAGATATTTGGGTTGGAGGGAACAATAACGAGAATACAAATGAATCATCAAAATCTGAATCAGATAGTGAAATTCGCGCGATTTCAATTAATCAGAAACCCTAACCCTAATCCCCAATTGTTAAACCAAAATCTCGCAATCCTTTTAAAATCACGTGATCATGGCGATGCTTTCTTCAACCTCTACAATCAAATGCTCTCTCATTCTTCCTCTCATAATCACTATACCTTCACCCACGCGCTCAAAGCTTGTTGTTCCTTTCACGCGCTTTCCAAAGGTATCGAAATCCACGCGCGGCTCATCAAGTCCGGTCACATCTCCGACCTCTTCATCAAGAACTCGTTACTCCATTTCTACCTTTCTTCCAACGACGTCGTTTCAGCAACGCGCGTTTTCAAATCGATTCCTTTCCCCGACGTCGTTTCATGGACTTCGCTAATTTCAGGTCTTTCCAAATGCGGATTTGAATCGAAAGCCATTGATGCGTTTTCTTCCATGAACGTGAAGCCTAATGCATTGACTCTCGTAAGTGCTTTTTCTGCTTGTTCCAGCATTGGAGCTCTTAGATTTGGTAAAGCAATTCACGCTTATGGATTGAAGTCATTGATTGATGGGAATATTGTTTTTGATAATGCTGCTTTGGATTTGTATGCAAAATGTAGGTCTTTGATGAATGCGCACAACGTGTTTGTGAAAATGTCTAAAAGGGATGTTATTTCTTGGACTACTTTGTTAATGGCTTATGCACGCGGTGGACATTGTGAAGAGGCTGTTGAGGTTTTCAAACAAATGGTGGTTAGTGGAGAAGCTGAACCAAATGAGGCGACAATCGTAACTGTGTTGTCGGCTTGTGCTTCTATAGGTTCTTTGAGTTTGGGGTGTTGGGTGCATTCTTATGTTGATGAAAGGATTGATCTTGATGTTGATGGAAATATTGGAAATGCATTGGTTAATATGTATGTTAAGTGTGGTGATATGAAAATGGGGTTGAAGGTTTTTAACATGGTTGTTCATAAGGATGTTATTTCTTGGGGTACTGTTATTTGTGGATTGGCTATGAATGGATATGGTAAACAAGCTGTTCAGATGTTTTCGCGTATGTTGGTTCATGGAGTTTTACCTGATGATGTAACTTTTATTGGTTTGTTGTCTGCATGTAGCCATGTTGGTTTGGTTAGTGAGGGAATTATGTTATTCAAAGCTATGAGAGATAGTTATGGCATTGTGCCACAAATGAGACATTATGGTTGCATGGTAGATATGTATGGACGTGCTGGTTTATTTGAGGAAGCTGTGACTTTCCTTAAAGGTATGCCTGTTGAAGCTGAGGGACCTATTTGGGGTGCTCTTCTTCAGGCTTGTAAAATTCATGGTAATGAAGAGATGTCTGAATGGATTAGGGGACAACTCCGTGATAAAAATGTTGGTATTGGTACTCTTGCTTTGTTATCAAATATTTATGCAAGTTCTGAAAGGTGGGACGATGCTAATAAGGTTCGGAAAACAATGAGAGGCCCTGGATTGAAGAAGTTAGCTGGATTTAGCTGGGTTGAACCTGAGGTTACATTGGAATCAAGTTTATGTGTTGCTTAGAAGGGTCCTAAGGGGAGATTGATGAAATTGTGTAACTCTACACTCTCTACAGTGGTACCAAACACCCATAGAAACTCTGATGGTTGAAAGATACATGTGTCAATATTTTTCTGTTCTTGATTCGTAGTTAGACACTTAGACCCAATATGTGATTTATTCCATTCTTGTACAAGCCAATAAAGTGCGTCGACTAGAAATTTGACACAAATATATAATGTACATTCAACACATAGAGTTAGACTCAATGGCAATGATAATCAGTTATCTGTTTTTGTTCTGGACCTCAAGACTTCTGTTCAAATTTAGCTCTAACTGTCTAACTCGTATGTGATGTATTGTCAAACATGAGAACATTTTTCAAATTGACCAGCATATTACAATAAGGTGTGGCTCTTTTATGGGTGCATCATGTTTTGGGTTGGTGAAAAACCAGACAGCTGAGAATTTGGTACCAGATTTGATTTCTATGGGTTGTTTCTTACTAGGTTGGTGAATTGTTCTGGTAGTGTTTCGCTGCTGATTTGGCCGTGATTTTGGATTGTGTTGATTTTGATGATTCTTTCCCCAGAATGTTTTAGCCATTGGAAAGAATCTGGATAACTCAAAGAAATGCGCAAAATGTGAAAGATTGTTCTTATATGTGAAAGATTGTTCTTATAGCAACAATAGTTGATCTACTTCCATCCCAGGTTTCACCTAGAAGGTTAAATAGAGGGGTTCTACAGAGGTCCAAGTACTGGAGGAACCTACAGTACTTAATGTTTACGACAGAAGGTTAAATAGAGGGGTTCTACGGAGGTCCAAGTACTGCAGGAACCTACAGTACTTGATCTTTACGACAGAATATGTTGAGTACGACGGTTTAGTAGTGATTAATCTTTACGACAGAATATGTTGAGTACACAAGGTACTGTAGGTTCTCCCCTTCCAAACAAAAGAGATATTGTGATAGTTTGTGGACTAAATTGATAGATTGTAAATAGTTTAGAGAGTATCTATTGCATTTTTATAATTCATCAACCAAATAAAAGATAGAGTGCTAGTTTAGAAACAAGTTGAAGATTTACTTATTGATAGAGTGCTAGTTTAGAAAGAAGTTGAAGATTTACTTATTTATACGTATATCTATTATTTCAACATCTTATTTTAATTTTACCATTTAACCAGAACATTTCATTTTATATCGCTCTTTGATTGTGATTCCATTAGTTTGATTGTTCTCAAGAGAGTCTATTCCTTCCTTGTCAATTAGCATGAATGATCTAAACTATGGAACTAAATATTATGCATCCTGTTAAAGAAAAAAGAGTTTAATACAGTGTACCAACAATATTAAAAAATTATACAAATATTTAATTATATTTGGTTATAGTATTATTTTCTAAAATATTTATATAAGTATCTATATGATTAAATATAAGACTATTCTCAATAGTTTTGTTTTGTCCTCATTTTGTGTGAGGTCAATACTCCAACATCAACATGTAGACAAATTTGGCCACCCCTACCATTTAATAATCAGGGTCTGTCCCTGGACAAGGCTCCACTAAAGGTGGTCGATAAAAAAAATTGGTAGAAACTTGCATATTTATTTCCCCTTGCACTTCAAGTTCCTTTTCTTCCTTTTCTTTGTTATCTGTTGATTTCAAGTTCTTTTGACACATTATTATTAGGATAAGATTGTAATGCAACCTGATCTGTCAGCTTCTTTTGTCGGGACTCGTTTATGATTATTAGGATGATGTTTGGAAAACTGTCACATTTTTGTCTCCTTCTTTGTACAATATAGGAACAAAGACCCATCACATTTTTGTCTTCTTATAGCATACAGCAAAAGGTATGCAAAAATAAGGAGACGTGCAAGTGCAATATTGGAAGAGAATGAGTAATAATTATATGTTAGTACATAAAGGAAAATGCTAAATGCCAGTATTTGTCATTATTTGCTGTAAAAACCTGCTATGAAAAACCAAAGTGTTTGGCTTCCATACTAGTAAGTCCTCTGAATTCACAAAAAGACTTGTTTTACTAATGATTAACCATTTCACATTTATATAAGTAAATTTAATTTTAGGGTTGGAATTGAAATAGTTTTGAACAAGGTTAAAACATTGGCAGTGACTTTCTGCAATATTGAACTCCATTGATATGTATTAAATGTAGACTACAAGTGCATAAATTCTTTAGCTGATGATAATTCACTAAATCAAGTTCTTAGCTGCACATTCAGAAGACAATAAGACACAAAAGAAAGCAGCAAAACAGAAAATTTGTAATTCTGTTCAAAAATTTATCAGTCTGCAACTCTGCCCTTCTTAATCTAGAGCTATTACTTCCTGCCTGTTGATAAGAATTCGGCGAGTTGCCAAATACTCCAGCAAAAACCATCTCCCCAAACATCCCAACCAAAAGATGGTGGTGAGATCCTGAGGTCATGGAGGCACGAAGATTGAGCATTTGTGATGCGGCGTCATCCTCTTGTTGGTACAAAGAAGAGTTTATATATTGACCCCGATAAGGATTACGGTATGGAAGCTGCTGCTGCTGGTCGTTTTGAGATACTTTTGCCAAAAGAGCTTGAGCACCTGAAGCAGTTGGTCTTGGTGGTATAAAACTATCATCACAAGGTGATGATTTCGCACTCGGTGGAGCATGGCCGCCGCGGCCATACAATGGGACCATCGTGGTATGTGATATATCATCTTTGCATACAGGGCATTGTGGGTGTTCGTCGACTCCAAGAGAATCGTCACTCTGTACATGGAGCCACTTGTAGATGCAATGCCAGCAGTAAAGGTGGCCACAAAGGGTAACTACCGGCTCGTGCGCAAAGTCTAAACAGATGTTGCAATCAAAACAACCATTGGAATTTTCTGCTTCTGACATGGAATTTGGAATGGTTTTCAATTCATGTGAAAAACAATGTTGAAGTGCCATGAATCAGGAAGGATCTAGTTCTCACAAGTTGCAAATAGTTACTTACTGATGCTTCTTTAGCCCTGAATATACAAGAGAAAAAGCAGCTTAATAACACAGAATCAGAAAAGTATGGGAGAATCATATTAACACAGAATCAGAAAAAACAGCTTAATAACACAGAATCGGAAAAGTATCCAATCAAGCATAACTGAAACTAACTATAGAACATGAAACTAAAAGTATATAAGTCAATTACAATTTCATCAACTTGCCCTCAAGTTGCTTTTAAAGTACTAGCACCAATCAAGCACTGCTAACAACATAGATTCATATTCATAGTTGATAAAAAAATGCATATATAGGAATAAATCCATCTCAGGACATTATAAGTATCACTAATCTGTTCATATTTTAGGGATTCACCAAGACAGTCTCAGCTAAGATTCTCCTTCAAATTAAAGGCATGTTTAGTATCGGTGACACTAACACGATATTAAAACATGTAATTACCATTAATTACTTTAATTTTCTCAAATTATTATTGATGTCGATGCGTAAGTATGAGTATCAGTATCATGTTTGATCTATGTGCTAGTTCTTCATAGCATTTGTATAGAACAAAAACTACTTAAAGGTACACTTAAAGGCTAGAATAAAGAGTTAAAAATCCAACCACATGATCATGAAGATGATCTGTGTAAATTGCTTGACAAAAAAAACCATGAAAGCATAAACCACATAAAAACTGGTTTTTTATATGATTTTCAATTCATTTCCAACCTCAGAGTTCTATAAAAGTGATGAAAAAGCTTTGCAAGGAACCAAACACATGAGATCTAAGCAGTGAAAACAAACACACCTTTATAGTTTACAAGGTAAGAGCTTGCAAAACAAAAACAACAATCTTGTCTTGATAAAAACAATAAACTGATGATGATAAAAGAAACACAGTGGAAATGGAATCTAAGAAATGAAACAGAATAAATAACAAAAATGAAAACAGAAACATACCAAAAGATAAATACAAAAGGGAACAGCTTTGGGTTTCTGAGAAATTTCTTGAGTGTAAGCAATGACAAATGAATGAAGACATAGCAAGTGTTTTCGTGTCTATATAGTGTGCTGGATAGGCCTAATATAATGAAGACATGATATTATTATTTTTACAAAATGATGACATGGTTATTAAAAAATAATAGTAATAAAAACTAGTAATTGATTCCATATATATATATATAATACTTAAAAGGTTGGATGCATTAATGTTCAATGAAAATTGAATTTCTAATGCTTTTTTTTCTTAAAAAAAACAAAAACCTAACATTGATACTGTAATTTTATTTATATACAGTACTATCAGATAAATTAAACTCTATTTTTCAAATGTCTATTTTGATATTTTTAAGACAAATATCTATTGATACATGATTTAAATTTTCTATTTGGTAAAGTGACCATAGAAATAAATAAAAATAGGTGTAAATATGATTTTGGTCGCTATAATTTTTTTTAGTTTAATTTGTACAAATTTAAAAAATATTATTTTTAATATTTAATGACCATATATGATGTTAGAATTAAAAACAATAGTTTTTTCATTTATAGAGATTAAAATTAAATTTTTAAAAAACAAAATAAAAAACGTCATTACAATTACAAGTACTCTCTCTTCTGTACTTTAAATTTTTATTTCTTAAATAAGTTTTTTCTTTGACGAATTATTTCATAAAAAAGTTTTAAATAAAGAATCTGATTGTATAATGAAACAAATAAGTGTGGTGTGACCACGTGATTGAGGAGATTTTTCCATATTGGTAGCCAATGCAGTCCTAATTTAATGATGGTAGTACTATGATTTTTTTGACTATTCAAGCCTAACACAATTTGACAACACCGCTTCTTGTAGGAGTATAGTACATACTATACCCTACGCTACACACTTTATTTTTCTTTTACAAATATATATATATATATATGGAAAATTCTAACATGGACCACTTCTACCATTTATGAAAAATTCTATAACGAATACGAATTTTACAAAATTCACCGTTGGATTGAAAGTTTATATCATATAGATCATCTATATATATATGGTATACCCTACTTGTCTACAAATAAATATAAGTGAAATAACACGATCATTTTCAACCTTTATTACCATTAAAAAAAAATTATTTCAACCTTTATTAATTTTTATATACTAGTAGTATTCTTTTTTTGACAATTATACTAGTCGTATTCTTTTTATTTTTTTACCATCACTTTTAACTAATTGATGGCATAATTTTCAAGACATTATTATTATATTCGATTATTTAACCCATCTTCTTTAATTTTATTATTTTCTAATTTCTAATCTTCTTTATAATTGTACTTTATTTGTAGCCTTTAATGAGGGGAACAAATCATGCTGCATCAATTTTCATATCCAACTTGTCATTGATGAAGCATAATTTTAATTTCCAAATCCAACAAGTGGACCATATTCAATACTACTCTCTAATGGATTAGCTCTTGGCAACATTAATGAGAAAGCACACATGCATGTACCCATGTATGTTAAGTGGGGATGGATGGTGGTATACCGGATGAAAGTCAACTAATATTGTACCGGATAAAATCTAAGAGGTCCAATAACTCAATGATCCAATAAATGGTCCAAACAATTCAAATAAGTAATTTGACGGGAAAGATAAGGCGAGGGCGAGGTCAGAAGGCTTGGGGGTGACGCCCCTAGGTTACGGTCACATCGCCAACTAGGGATAACCACCCATTACCACCACTAAGACACGTAGGAGAGGGAGAACCACCCAAAACCACCCCTGTAACTCGGTGGAAACGGCGGAAACCACCCACGACCTCCATGGAGAGGAGTGGGGTGGTTTGTAGATATTTTTTGTAATCTTTCCTCTATAAATAGAGGAGAAAAGCTCATTGTAAATGGTTTAACTTTTTGGTAAAGACAAGATCCTAGTATCATTATTCCACATTAATATACTTGGACTCACCCCCATATTATTTTTACCAGAACATTTTGGCGCCCACCGTAGGGCTGCGGTAAAACGATTCCCAGCCTACCACTAAAACCAGACAACGTACGAAATCCTTCTCAAGAACATGGCAGGAGGAATACCCGCAAATGACAACCAAAACCACCTAACCTTGACGGATGCAGTGGCGGAATTACGACGCCTGCAAGCCAAGGTTAATGAGATAGACAAAGAAAAAGCGAACAGAGTGGATGAAACGGAGGAGAACAACGTCACCAACTCCCAACCACTTGCACAAACTCTCTGGGACGCGAGGGTACCAGAGAATTTCAGAACACCTCATCTCCCAGACTTCGACGGAAAAACTGATCCAACAGAACACCTAATGGCGGTGGGTACTAAGGTCGCCATAATCGGCGCAGAGGATCATTTGAAGTGCAAACTCCTCTCAGGCACACTTAAAGATGCAGCCCTGAGATGGTATATGAATCTGCCCAAGAATTCCATCGAAAGTTGGACAGATTTTCAGCAAAAATTCACACAACAGTTCGCCGGTTCCAAACACATAAAGGTAACGGCAACCAGCCTGTTTTCTCTACGACAAAACCACAATGAGTCGTTGAGGGAATACTTGGCGAGATTCTGCGAATCCACAAGCAAAGTCAGCAACCCAAACCAGGAAATGTTCGTCTCCGCCTTCCATCACGGCCTTAAGGCGGGACATTTCAATGAATCTCTGGCGCAGAAGCCAGCGACATCTATGCAGGAAGTAACAAGAAGAGCTGAAGGCTACATAAAGGGGGAGGAAAGTAATGCTGAGAAAAGGATGAGAGACACCAGAGAAAGAGGCTCAGTCAATAGAGGAAACGGACAAAATGAATTCTATCACCATCATAGACGCCCAATGCCAAATCATCACGGAGTTGAGCGTCACAAGAATCCATACCAACCCCCAAGACACTTTCAGGAAGACAGAAAAGAATACACACCACTCAACCGCGCCCGGGTCTACATCATGAATGAAATCCTGGAAACAGGATTAGGACGACTACCTCCACCGAGAAGCAAGGAACACACCATGGGATTAAACCCCAACGCCTGGTGCGCCTATTATAGATGCAAGGGCCACGACACTGAAAAATGCTTCAGGCTAAGGGATTTGATTGAAGAACTGATAAAAAGCGGTCACTTGAGGAAGTTCATAGAGGATGCCGCCGCAGGAAATGTGGTTTTCCCAAAGGTGCAACATAACCACCCAAAGGATCGCTCCGAAGGAGAGGATACAGGCAAAGGAAAGAGGATCCCCGTGAACACCATTGCAGGCGGATTTGCAGGAGGTGGAGAATCCTCAAATGCTAGAAAACCTTATGTAAGGAGGATGGATCAAAATGAGAAGTTTATAGGTCATACGGAAGTGACGCCTGTCCCTGATCTATCATTCACCAAAGAAGACAAAAGAGAAGTCATGCCACACGATGACGACCCCCTTGTGATACAAGTGCAAATACTGAACTGTGACGTCAAAAGAGTGCTGATCGACTCGGGAAGTTCAGCAGATATAATGTACTGGGAAGCCTTTAAGGCAATGCAACTGTCAGATGAACACCTGTTACCCTACAACGGTACGTTGGTAGGCTTCGCCGGCGAGCAAGTAGAAGTTATGGGATATACTACCCTCTTGACTACGTTTGGAGAAGAGGAGAACGCCAAAACTATCAAGGTGAGATATTTGGTAGTCAAAACCCCATTCACTTCGTACAATATTATCATTGGAAGGCCGGCCTTCAACACACTGGAGGCGGCATTGTCAACCCTCTATCTGTACATCAAGTATCCTTTGGACAACGGGAAGGTAGGAACAATTAGAGGGGATCCAAAACTGGCAAGGAGATGCTACGAGTCCAGCTTGAAGATCAGGCACAGACAAAACGCAAAGACAGAATCAATGGCGTCACCCAAGAAAGGAGGCGGAGTTAACATGATCTCGCCCCTAGACCTTGATCCAAGAGAAGATTTCACAGAAAGAAGAATGAGTCCCATTGAGGAATTAGAGCAAGTCCAAATTGGCGACATACCACACCAAGTAACCAACGTCGGAACCACTTTGAAACCAGATGAAAAAGAAAAGATCGTGGCCATGTTAAAGAAGAACATAGACCTTTTTGCGTGGAAACCGTCTGATATGCCAGGAATCGACGAAAGCGTGATAACACACAAGCTATCCATCACGCCCAACGTCAAGCCCGTTTCACAAAGAAAGAGGAAGATAGGAGAGGAAAGAAGGACAGCAGTAAATGAAGAAGTGGAAAAACTGAAAGCAGCAGGTTTCATCGAAGAAATAAAGTATCCGTCATGGCTGGCAAACGTAGTGATGGTAAAGAAAGCAAATGGCAAATGGAGGATGTGCATGGATTTCACGGACCTGAACAAAGCTTGCCCAAAGGATCCATATCCTCTGCCTAACATAGACAGGCTTATTGACGGAGCCTCAGGATACAAGATGTTGAGTTTCATGGATGCATACTCAGGATACAACCAGATAAAAATGAATCCTGCAGACGCGCCTCACACAGCCTTCATGACTAATACATGCAATTATTTCTACAATGTCATGCCGTTTGGTCTGAAGAACGCTGGCACCACCTATCAAAGGCTAATGGATAGAGTATTTTCGGAGCAGATAGGCAAAAATGTGGAAGTGTACATAGATGATATGGTAGTGAAGACCACAGAAGATGGTGAACACGACGAAGATTTAGGCGACATCCTCGCCTCAGTGAGAAAGTACTACATGTGATTGAACCCGGCGAAGTGTTCTTTTGGAGTTCAATCTGGAAAATTCTTAGGCTTCATGCTCACAAACAGAGGGATAGAAGCTAACCCTGACAAATGTCAAGCCATAATTGACATAAGGAGCATTATCAACCTCGCCTCGCCACCCAAGAGATATTTCCTGTTTTTACTTTGGTTTTTTGTTTTTATTTTTTAAGAAAATGCATGAGGATGTAGTATTGATTCAAACAATTTTAAAGTGATGAGAAACTCTTTTCTCCGGCAGAAGCAGGAGTTTTTAACGAGACTCATCATTCAAAATGCAAAAAAGTCTTCCATTAATCAAAAAAGAATTGTTGTTCCAATGTTTGCAGATGGCTTATTATTATCTCAATCTTATTCTTGAAGGCGACAAAGGAAGAAATAGCGTTGAAACACCAAGGCGTGATCCCTAAATCTTACGAGTTGGACACGTCTAAAATAGAAACGGCGATACCCCTAAGTCTTACGAGATGGGTACGACGGAAAAACGTTGAAACACCATGGCGTTATCTGTAAATCTTACGAGTTGGATACGTCAAAAATAGAAACGGCGATACCCCTAAGTCTTAAGAGCTGGGTACGACGGAAAAACGTTGAAACACCAAGGCGTGATCGCTAAATCTTACGAGTTGGACACGTCTAAAATAGAAACGGCGATACCCCTAAGTCTTACGAGCTGGGTACGACGGAAAAGTGTTGAAACACCATGGCGTTATCTGTAAATCTTACGAGTTGGATACGTCAAAAAATAGAAACGGCGATACCCCTAAGTCTTACGAGCTGGGTACGACGGAAAAGCGTTGAAACACCAAGGCGTGATCCCTAAATCTTACGAGTTGGACACGTCTGAAATAGAAATGGCGATACCCCTAAGTCTTACGAGCTGGGTACGACGGAAAAGCGTTGAAACACCAAGGCGTTATCCCTAAATCTTACGAGTTGGATACGTCTAAAATAGAAACGGCGATATCCCTAAGTCTTACGAGCCGGATACGACGGAAACACGTTGAAACACCATGGCGTGATCTGTAAATCTTACGAGTTGGACACGTCTAAAATAGAAACGGCGATATCCTTAAATTTTACGAGTTGGATACGACGGTAAAGAAAAAGGCGCACACAGCGAGACGCAGGCGACTTCAGAAACAATAATATAAAGGGCGAAGCCCAATAACCACCAAAGAAAATCAAAGGTATAATGCATGTCATTCTTTAATCATTCTTTACAATATTGTATAACGCAACAGTGCAGAAAAGGAAGCAATATTGGAAAAAGACGTATGTTAACAAAGATCCACTTTTCATTGATAAGAGAGATTACAATGAAATCAAGATACAAATTCAAAGACAAAAGTAAAGAAAATTACAATGAAATCAAGATACAAATTCAAAGAAAAGAAAGAAGAAATCCTAATTCTAACAAAGGATCCCCAGTCGCCAAAGGATCCAGCTTCTTCAATGGGAGAAGAAAAACCTGGAGGCAGTCTCAATAGTTCCTCAACTCCCCAAGATCCCAATCCCTCGGCAAGAGGAAGAAATCAGGTGGAAGGAACAACTCATCAGAACAGAATTACTCAGGAGTTTTCCACTACAAGAAATATTATTTTTAGCAACAACTTTTTTTGTTACAAGTCGCTGGCAAAACAACCAAAGGTAATTTTGCCAGCGACTTGTAACAAAAAAAGCCGTTGCGAAAAATCATATTTCTTGTAGTGTTCCCTGAGGCCTTACGTGGTATCCTCCGTGGTCTTTCCTTAGTTTCCACGGTGATCCGGGATCCTTCTTCTCTACCAGAAGATCCAACATCAGGGGAAGACTCCCGAGGAGCATAAGTCCTCAAGAATTCAATGAAATCTTCATCAGTAGAGCCGGAGGAATCTGACGGAATAGCAAGGGTTTCCATTTTGATGTTAGAAGAAGGTTTATATCGCCTAAGTTTAGAGACAGAGATTCATATCTTATGTTTCTTTTTCTGAGATTTTGATCTAAAGGCTACACCCTTCTTCTTGGGTTTATTTTTGTTATCCATGGAAGGACCAGAAAAAACGAAAGTGAAGAAAAAAGGAATCAGTGAAAATGGTAGTGAAGAAATGTGGAGATAGAGGAGACTATTTATAAGGGATTTTTTGGGACGGTGCACAATAAATGTGGTAGGAAGTTGCAACTACCCGCGTTTGACTGCATGGAAAACAGCGCAGGACTTTAACAGTTATGTTGACCACGTTGGTAACTGCAAAAAATCCTTGGGAAACGGTGCATGGGCGACACCGTCACCTAATAGCATCACGCCCAAGTATTCGTGTCGCCTCAGATGTACAAGCGAGAAGGTTGTCACACAAGCAAATATTATCAGGTCTTACACAAGCAAATATTATCAAGATACGACAAAAACAATAGAAGAAACACAAGCAAGTAAATAAAGGAGTACTATGATTATAGCCACAAAGGGCAAGAAAACATTGTCATTATGCCACAGCAGGGCGTACAAGCATCCATCCAAAAAGCCACTACAGGGCATACAAAAATCCATTCATAAAGCCACAAAGGGCGTACAGAGTTAAGATATTAAACTGTAAAAAGAAACAGAAATCACGGAGTAGAATCTGAAGGAGGAACATAAAGAACAAGCTGGCCGTCCTTGATAACCATCAGAGCACTAGCCTCGCCCAGGCGTTCAGCATCAATATCAGGAAACAAGGGCATCTCTTTACTTGTTCCACGGCGAAGTTGAAACCTTCATCAAATTGAGCTCCGATGGTCTCTTCCAAGTTCGTCTTCTCCTCGGCCCAACCTGCCTTCTCCTTCAACAGGGCATCTCGGTCTTGGGACAGCTCCTTAATATGGGCATCCTTACCAGCAGACGCCTCCTTCAATGCCTTCACCTCCGCAGCATGATCATCCTTCAGCTTCTTCAGGGCAGCCTCATGGTGAAGGTGTGAAAAACACAAGAAGGGAGGGGGGGGGGGGGGGGGGGGGGGGGGTTGAATTGTGTTTTGGTTAATTTAAAAACTTCTTCTAAGTTTTTCAACTTATCAGATTTCGCAGCGGGCCAAAACTCAAACACAAACAACTTCTGGTAAAGATACAGAAAACAGAGTATGAGAGAAATAAAACAGAGAGAAGAGATGACACAAGAGATTTTATACTGGTTCCTCTCACAAACCGAGAGTAGTCCAGTCCCCTTGCACTTCCAAGGGATTTCACTATAATCACCAAGATTACAATTGCTCAAGCTCACAGCAAGAGACTTCCAATGCTCAAGTAACTCCTTACAAGAGACTTCCAATGCTCAAGCTCACAAGCAAGAGACTTCTAACACAAAACAAATACAATGTTTTGAACGACTGATAAACAATTATCAGAGTTCAGAGAACAAAGAAATACAACTTAATATAACAAGACTGTTCTTAGAATTCTTAAAGAAAACTAAGGTTCAACTACTGACAGGCCAGAAGTTGAAAACTAATGTCTTGAATTTGAATATCAACTCAAGTTGTATCTAAGTTAAAAATAGCTCTTTGAAATTTAGCAGAATAACAACTCTTTTTTCGTAGTTGTGTTGTATCACGTCTTCAAATTCTTCCTCCTTTTATAGGCGTTGTTGGAGCGTCTTGAATTTGAGCGGATACTGATGAAAGCAGCTAGGTAGTACTGTACTATTGTTTTCGTTTGAAATGTGCTTATTCAAATCAAGTAAAGATCAACTTCTGATCCTTGATTTCGAATATTCGCCCAAATCAGGAAAACAAAGTTAGTACAATAGTACAAACGTCATTGTCATGAGAATAACGGTCTGAATTAAGTTCTTCTGCCTCTTCATATCCTTTTCCATATAGATGATAGTCGTTAAGGTAATGGAATGTTCTTTGACGTCTTCTGATGTTTCATCATCATCAGAATTTGCAGATAATCAATGATCTTCTGATGACTTCATCTTCTGGTTGACTTTGACTGGCAACTTCTGTGGCTTCAACTTCTGTGTTACCTTCAGAACTTGCATTTTCCCAACTTCTGGGGATACTTGAAACGTAGCAACCAGAACTTCAATCTTCTAGTGTATAATAAACTTTAACTTGTATATCTGCACACTAGAGTAAATTATCAGTATTCCCTATTGTATATTAATACTATTGTTATCATCAAAACTACTTGGGTTATGTTAAAACCAACTTTGTTCCAACAATCTCCCCCTTTTTGATTGATGACAAACCATGTATTAATTTACAATGGTTGTTATTTTAATCATATAATTCATCCTTCAGGTTTATGAGGTTTGCAAGCTCCCCCTGAATTCAGTAATGAATGATTAAAATAGTTTAAAATTTTAATGTTGAATTCAGAACTTCTGTATACACTTTGACTTCCAGAAGATAGGTTTGCAAGCTTTCTTCTGTTGTCAGATCTACCTAAGAGAAAAGTGCAATCTTCTCATACGTGTATCATGTATAGAAAGTTCTGATCTCAATAGAAAAATTTCCATAGAGAGAAAATATTGATAACTGATAAATATGTAATAACTGAACTTAAATGAAATGAAAAAAAATTTAATTTGGCTTCAGTTAGTGTTCTTAAATTAATTTACTCTTACTCCCCCTTTTGTCATTAAACAAAAAGAATCAAATAAAAAGGGTTAAAGAATAAAATAGAACACGTGACTAAAAAATTAGTCAAGTCAAAAATATGCATTAAAATAGATGATAAAAACCATAATTAGTTAATGCAAATGCTAAAAACGATGTAACTCCTACCAACCCAAAATTGCTATAAAAGCACACCAATTCTTTGCCATTTCACTCAACGCTTCCATGAGAGAAAACAAATTCTTCATCAAAATGAAAGAAAGTATTTGTGAGGATAGAAGAGTGATTGAAAGAAATGGGTTTAAGAAATTTTCAAAGAAGAACCAGAGAAGAATCGTAATATCATTAGATGCAATCTCATGGAATATGATGTCTAAGAAACATCAGAACATGTTGAAGGTCCTTGTTTCAAAATCAGATGCAAGTTTCTCAACTTTCTTCTGTTCTTAGAAGATCCAGAAGTTCTTCTTATGCAGGAGGATGAGATGGAGTCTTGACAAGAGGCTCCAAGTATACAAGACATAAGCTTGTAGCTCGGGAGTTTTAGAGGCTCCCAGGTTAAAGTTTGGGGCACAATCCTCTTCAGCATCTCTTTCTCATCATCTTGTAAAAACTTCCTTTTAGGTTTAGGAGGATCAGATTTTCATGTTAAAAACATCTTTACTCAGAGAGCAATGATGAAATGCAAAAAAAAAAAAAAACATGTAAAATCAAAGCAATGATGAAATGCAAAAAACTATTGTAAAGCAGTGTTTATATGAATGAAAATTGTTTGAATGCATGTTTATGTTTTATGTTTATGCAGCAATTTTATATATAGATCTATCTTCTGAACAATAAAGAAAATAAATCAACATAATCATAACTGCAATATCATAAACCAAAAATAATTATCCAAGACAATAATCAAACAGATCCAAAAATAAAATTGTCTAAACAGAACATGAACAAAACAAGATTAACAAACAACATAAAACACAGAGATCCTAAGGTTGAGAGGTAAGAGAGGGGTTCAGCAGTTTGTCTTGAAGCTTCTTCAGAGCTTCTTCAGATATAGACTTCATCTTCTGCAGCACAACTTCTGTACCCATCTTATCAACCACAGATTCTGATTCAGAGTCCACCTTGACAATCTTTTCCAGTTCTTGCTCAAAGAAGGTAGAAAACTGATTCACAGCCCTATTCATTACCAGATTCATCTTCTCTTCATGCAACCTCTTTGCTCTTCTGATCCTATACTCTGCAGCCTTATACTCAGTAAACTTGTGCCTTGCAAGAGTCATGATATAGTTTCTTCTGTACTGAGAACTAAGATCATGCATCATCTGAGTGCACATAGTTGCAATAGCAGAGCATTCACCATCCATTTGATCAGGTGCAAAACCAAGAGCAGGAAGATCCTTATGAATATCCTTAACCTTGTCATTAATGCCCATCAACACACGTTGAACATCTTCTGGTGTGATGGCTTGAAGGGTGGTAAGGACAGATGAAGATGAGGGCTTATCTAGGATATTTGAGGGCTCGGGTGTTTTAGTTTGTTCTGTTGGAGGGGTAATGACTTCTGTAAAAGTGTTCAGATAGTCATTTTCAAAAGTTGTGAGTTGAGGGGGTTGAGATTTTTGAGGAGAGGGTTTGTGAAGTTCCAACTCAAGTAATTGCAAAGCTTTGGCAGAAGTGCCAGCTTCAACTAGGGTTTCAGTTTGAGAAGCCTGATGATCTGATAGGGTCTTCTCAGAGTCTATGGAACTTTGTGACACAGGGTTAAGAACATGAACAGCAGGGGTAATCTCTTGGAGAATAGCTTCAGAAGTTGCAACCTCTGCATTAACTTTTGTTGCTATTACTTCAACATTCTCCACAGAAGTAGGAGTAGAGACATCTGCTTCTGGAATAGTAAACAATACATGTTCAGATAACTGTTTCAAAGGGTCAGAAGATGGTTCAATGCTAACAGCTGGTGTTTTAACAGAAGCACTAACTGAAACTTCTTCTATACAGTTTGGTTGAGGAGTTAAATCTTTAAAGATTTTTGAAAGAGTTTTGAACAGGAACTGTATAGGGGATGTTTGTAGCAAACTTAGCAAGCTTTGGACCATTAATGACAAAATCAGGAATACCATTAAAATTGATCTTTCTGTAAATACCTTGATTTGCCAACTTCTGAGCTAACTCATCTTTGGGAATGGGAGCATCAAGAAACTCATTTTGATCAGCTTCAATCCCACTTTCCCAACTTGTTTCTTCCCAGGTCTTATACATTTCAACCTCAGCAATAGCAGCATCACGCTCAGCATTCTCATCTGATTCAGGAATCAGCAACTTTTGCTTTCTCTTCCTCTTTGGATTAGTTCTGCTTTTCCTAACAACTTCTGGAGCAGCAGGTCCAGAAGCACTAGCCTTCTGAGAGGCTTCAGCATCAACCTCTGCTTGAGCAGCAGGTTCAGAATGTTCAAGGTTCAATTCTTCAACAACTATACTCTTACCAGCAACCTCTGAAGTCTTATTCACACCAGAAGTATTTCCAGACTTCTTCTGGGGTGTAGAACTTCTTGTCCTTTTAGGTTGTGGTTCCTCATACACAGATTCAGTTCTTCTTGTATTCTTCTTCTTCTTCACTTGCACAGGCAACAACCTCTGTGTTGTTAGCCTGTCTTCCATTTTAACATCAGTTCCTTCTTCCAGAATTCTCTTGTGCTTGGCAGCAATTTCAGCAACTTCTTCTATAGACACACGAGTCATGTAGAAGTACTTGTTGCTCTCATCCTTCCTTGGTCTATATTGATTCAGAGGAGTAATTACAGGTCCTTGAGTCTTAAGGACTTTCTTTACACTCAAACCACCAATCAGAGAGGGATAAGCATCAATGCTAGATGCATAACCAGGAAAAGTGGTTTTGAGAGATTGAATCAAATAACTTATGTGAAACATGAAAGAGAGCAGTCTGCAGTAATGAGCATTAGTCATACGCTTGGTCTGACTATCAGTGATGGCTCTACACATGTGCTCAAAAATTAGAAGGCCGCAATCCATTTCAACCTCCTTTCCAAAATAATATAAAGCAAGTTTATATAAGTTGGAAACTTGGTCAGATGAACCAACCTTGGGTAAAATTGAGTCACAGAGGATCCTGTAAAGCATCTTGTAGAAAGGTACCATGTCGTTGTTGTTCTTGGACGTAGACTTCCTCCCATAGATTTCCTCTTGAATAATAGGACTCACATCTTCAGCATTAGATGGAATAATACCGTGTCGGGGTAACTGTACTGCTTGTCTGATATGCTCTGGTCTAATTCTGATTAGAACACCACCAACTTCTGAACGAATTTCCTTGCCATAGTATTCTTCTGCAGGAATCTGATTGCTCACACAAACTTGTGCCTTCATCCAGAAATCTTTAACAATCTCTGAATAGACAGGTCCATTAAGGCAATCTAGGTATGTTGTCATCTTCTGATGGACAAATACTTGCTTTATATTCCCACAGCCATTAACCCTTAGAGCTTCGAAATCGACTGGTCTTTCAATGTGAAGAAATAATTCCGAAATAGGAAAAGTTACCCTATCCGGAGTAACAACACCAGGTTTCGATCCTTTGATATCAGCAATTGGGGGTACATTCGTGTTTCTTTCAGCTTGAGTTTGAATACGCTTGACAGAGGAGGAGGCCATGATTCTGAGTTTAGGGGTTAGGGTTTGCTAAAGTGAGAGAAGAAAGAATTGCTCTGAGTTTTAGAAGAGATGAAAGTGTGGGTAGTGATTGTGTAAAGTGTGTGAATGTGAACAGTTAGTGTTTAAAAAGGAAAGAAAAACAAACCGCGCAAAAACGTACTAACTGAAAGGACAGGGGGGGTAAAAGAGTAACTTAACAATTCACAAATGAATTAGAACACAATCATCACTAACCAACTTCTTTCTCTAATAGCAAACAGACACGTGTATTAGAAGGTTAATTAAATACCTGACACGTTAGCGACAGCAGTTGAAGAGGTAACTCAACAGTTACTGCCACGTCACGTTCAGAACCACTCACAATCTTCTGATAGAGATACAGAAGATGGATTTGTCAACTTCTGATACACAAGTTCTGACTCCCCTTATCTTCTGATATTAAATACCAGAAGATGGTTAGTCTAAACTTCTGATAGAAAGTCTGACTCCCCCTAACTTCTGTTAAACTTCCAGAATTTCCTAAAATAATATTCTTCACCAGAGTTTCAGCTTATTCACAGATTTCCATCATATTAAGATTCTTTTTGATAAAATCAAATCTCTCTACAGCTAAGGGTTTTGTAAAGATATCAGCCCATTGATTTTCAGTATCAATAAACTTGAGATCAATTACTCCCTTCTGTACATAATCTCTTATAAAATGATGTTTAATCTCAATATGCTTAGCTCTTGAGTGCAGAATAGGATTTTTAGAAAGATGAATGGCAGCAGTGTTATCACAATATAAAGGAATATTATGACTGCTTATTTCATAATCTTCTAATTGATATTTCATCCAAAGTAGTTGTGTACAACACTTGGCTGCTGAAATGTATTCTGCTTCTGCAGTTGACATAGCTATGGTGGTTTGCCTTTTACTGGCCCAAGAAATCAAATTCTCACCAATGAATTGACAACTTCCACTAGTGGATTTTCTTTCAAGTTTATCACCAGCATAGTCAGCATCACAGAATCCAATCAGATTGTAATCATTTGATTTCTGATACAGTAATCCAATGTTACAAGTAGCCTTCAGATATCTAAAGATTCTCTTTACAGCAGTAAAATGAGATTCTCTAGGATCTGATTGAAATCTTGCACACAAACATACACTGAATAATATATCTGGTCTAGAAGCTGTTAGATAGAGAAGAGATCCAATCATACCTCTATATAACTTCTGGTCAACTTTACCTTCAGACTCACCTTTGTCAAGACTTGATGTAGGATGCATTGGAGTGCTCATGGGTTTGCAGTCTTCAAGATTATACTTCTTTAGAAGATCTTTGATATACTTTGACTGATGAATGAAGTTCCCTTTCTTTGTTTGATTGATCTGAATTCCCAGAAAGTACTTCAATTCTCCCATCATGCTCATCTCAAATTCATCTTGCATCATCTTAGAAAAGTTCTTGCAGAGTCCAGCATTAGTTGATCCAAAAATGATGTCATCAACATAGATTTGAATGATCAGAATGTCTTTCTTCATGGTTTTCTTGAATAATGTATTATCAACTTGACCTTTAACAAAACCATTGTCAACCAAGAAGTTGCTCAGTCTCTCATACCAAGCTCTGGGAGCTTGTTTGAGTCCATAGAGTGACTTCTTTAGTCTGAACACATGATCTGGATTAGAAATATCTTCAAATCCTTGAGGTTGTTTGAAATATACTTCTTCAGAGATTACACCATTTAGAAATGCACTTTTAACATCCATCTGATAAAGTGTAATGTTGTTGTTGACAGCATAAGAAGTAAGCAATCTTATAGCTTCTAATCTTGCAACTGGAGCTTAAGTCTCTGTATAATCAATGCCTTCTTGTTGACTGTATCCTTGTGCAACAAGTCTAGCTTTGTTTCTTGTAACTTCTCCTTGTTCATTCAACTTGTTTCTGTACACCCACTTTGTTCCAATAATGTTCTTGCCTTTTGGTTTGGGTACCAGATCCCATACATCATTCCTTTGAAATTGATTTAGTTCTTCTTCCATAGCAACTATCCAAGCATCATCAGTTAATGCTTCATCAATGGTTTTAAGTTCAATCAAGGAAACTAGACCAAATAAGGATTCTTCATCCCTAAAGCTTGATCTTGTTTTCCTAGGACTGTTCTTATTACCCATGATGAGCTCTTCGGGATGTGATGACTTATACTTGAAAGTATTCTTGGGAATAGTTGTTTCTTCTACTTCATGATCTTCTGTTGGTGTTGTTTGATGATCATCAGATTCCAGAACTTGATTATCCTCTGGTGCTTCCAGAAGTTGAGGAGTGGGAATAGGTTCACAATCTTCATCTTCTGAGTCTTAAGAATCTGAAATTTCTATAGTAGGCTCTGACTTTTCATGATCAGGCACTTTATCATCAAACCTTACATGCATAGATTCTTCAACAGATTGTGTTTCAGAATTATACACTCTGTATGACTTGGAGCGCTCAGAATATCCAATAAAGATACCCTTACTAGCTTTAGAGTCAAATTTCTTTAGATAGACTTTTGTATTCAGAATGTAACAAGTACAACCAAATTGGTGAAAATAAGAAATGTTAGGTTTCCTTCCTCTAAAAAGTTCATATGTTGTTTTATTCAGAATAGGTCTAATATAGATTCTGTTCTGAATATAACAAGCAGTGTTTATTGCTTCTGCCCAAAATGATTTTGCCAAGGAGTTTTCATGCATCATGGTTCTAGCCATCTCTTGTAAAGATCTGTTCTTTCTTTCTACAACTCCATTTTGCTGTGGAGTTCTAGGAGAAGAGAACTCATGGAAAATTCCATGTTCTTCACAAAAAGATTCAAAGGACTCATTCTCAAACTCTCCACCATGATCACTCCTTACCTTTAAGATCCTCAAATCCTTTTCATTCTGAATTTGGGCACAGAAGACACTAAACTCTTCATATGTATCATTTTTAGATTTCAGAAATCTTACCCATGTCCATCTACTATAATCATCAACAATGACTAGTCCATACTTCTTTCCATTGAGTGAAGCAGCACTAACTGGTCCAAACAAATCAATGTGCAGAAGTTCTAAAGGTCTAGAGGTAGAGACAATGTTCTTGGGTTTAAATGAGCTTTTGACAAATTTCCCTTTTTGACAAGAGTCACAAAGAGAATTTGAGTGATAAGACAATTTAGGAAGGCCTCTTACAAGATTGTCTTTGTTAAGCTTAGAGATTAATCTCCAGTTAGCATGACCCAATCTCTTATGCCAAACCCATTTCTCATCACTTAGAGTTAACAAACAAAGCACACTCTGATCCTCAAGATCAGATAGATTCACCTTATACACATTGCCTTTTCTACAACCTTTAAATAAAATGGACTTGTCATAATTGTTAATTACAGTACATGAATTCTTATTAAACACAACATCATAATTACTGTCACATAATTGACTTATGCTAAGTAAATTATGTTGTAGTCCATCAACCAACCAAACATCAGAAATAGAAAGAGAAGAATTACCTACGTTACCTATACCAATGATTTTGCCTTTCTGGTTCCCACCAAATCCTACAGTTCCTCCCTCTCTCAGAGTCAGGGTGAGGAACAAGTGATTATCTCCTGTCATGTGTCGTGAACATCCACTGTCCAGATACCATGAGCTTTGCCTTTTTCTTGGGGTGCATACCTGCAGTAAACATTATCTCAGGCTTTGGTACCCATATTCTGATGGGTCCTCTATAGTTAGTTCTTTTATCCTTCTTTTGTCTTTTGTAGCTTCCAAAGGGTCCATAGTGAGGTGAGCCTTTGAAAACAGGTTTAGGCTTAGCCTTTCCTTTGGACCTTGACCCAGAGTGTGTCAGCAAACCAGCTTTCAAGTTTGTACAGCATGATCCCATGCCCCGAGTACTCATAGGCTTGAAGATCTTCTGTACTCCTTTATAAGACTTGGATACTGAAGCAATGGGAGCAGAGGTTTTCAAAGACTCCACGCTTACTTGAGCATCTGACACTTTTGGATTTTCTGTACTACTACTAGAAACAAAATTAGAATAAAGATCAGAAGATGTTCTGCTAATACACACAGACTGATTTGAGTTTCCTTTGACAGTACACCCCAAACCCTGTCCAGTGTATTTGCCAGCACCATAAATCATAGAGGCTAACTTGTGCTTGTCAATATTGTGATGAACAAACTCTTGAAGAGCAATTTCATGCTTATCATAGGGTTTGTTACATGTTCTGCAACCATTTTCAAGAACTTGAATAGTCTTTAAGGACTTCTTATAGTCTTCTTGAATATGATTGACTTTATCATTGAGCATGTTAAACTTTTGCTTGAAAAGCTCTAGCTCATTTGATTTTTCCATGTATTTCATCACAGTATCTTTCAAAGCCTTAGAGAGTTGAGTGTCAGAGAGTTTAGAAATAACCTGTTCAATATCTTCTGAATCTGACTCAACATCACTTTCGACATCTGATTCTGCTGTGGCCATAAGTGCCAAATTAGCTTCTGCATCTTCAGCTTCATCATCAGACAGCTTGTCAAGATCTTCCCATGTAGCTAGAAGACTCTTCTTAGCCTTGTTCTTGAAAGTGCTCTTTCTTCCTTTTCCCTTGGTGCTCAAGTCAGGACAATCAGCAATGAAGTGTCCAGGCTTGTTGCAGTTAAAGCAATTTTTAGAATCATCCTTCTTATCTTTATTTCCAGAACTTCTGTAACCAGAACCTTTGGATCCAGAACTTCTGCCAGAATATCTTGGTTTTCTTCTTGCCCACTTCTGGAACCTCTTGGTTAGAAGTGCAAATACATCATCATCTGATCCATCTTCTTGATCATCTGCAGAAGATTCTTCTGTTTCAGATTCAACAACCTTAGCCTTGAGAGCCTTAGAAGGTCCAGAAGTAGCTGGCAGAGCCAAAGACTTCATTCTCTTCTAAGGTTCATCAGAGGATAGCTCAATCTCATGACTCATGAGTGAACTAATCAAACCCTCTAGACTTAGGGTGTCCAAATCCTTTGCTTCCTGAATAGCAGTGACCTTAGGTCTCCACTTAGCAGGTAAGCTTCTAAGAATCTTCTTCACATGATCTGAAGTAGTATAACTTTTCTTCAGAACTTGAAGGCCTGCGACCAGAACTTTGAATCTATAAAACATAGATTCAATGTTCTCATCATCCTTCATTCTAAAAAGTTCATACTGTTGAATCAAAAGTGTTGCTTTTGCCTCCTGAACCTGTTTGTTTCCATCATAAGATGAGCATAAAGAATCATAGATACTCTTAGCAGTAGATTTATCTGTGATCTTAAGGTACTCTTCATGAGATATGCAGCTTATCAAGATATCCTTGACTTTGTGGTGCTTCTTGTACGCTTTCTTATCCTTGTCAGTGAAAGCTTGCCTTGTATCATAATCTAATCTTCCTCTTTCATCCAAACCTTGAAACGTAGTTCCTCTTTCAACCAAGTCCCAAAGGTCATCATCAATACCAACTAAATGACTGTAGATTCTATCTTTCCACCAGGAGAAGGTAGAACCATCACCATTGAATTTAGGAGCTTTGCTGTTGTTTTTCTCCTCAGCCTCATAGTTGTAATGAATCTCAGTTTTCTTGCTGTTGTTACCAGGTTCACCCATAATGTTTTGTCACAACAAATAACTGTCTCACTGCAAAGTGATATAACAGAACCGGGCTCTAGATGACAATTGAAGGTGTGAAAAACACAAGAAGGGGGGTTGAATTGTGTTTTTGTTAATTTAAAAACTTCTTCTAAGTTTTTCAACTTATCAGATTTCGCAGCGGGCCAAAACTCAAACACAAACAACTTCTGGTGAAGATACAGAAAACAGAGTATAAGAGAAATAAAACAGAGAGAAGAGATGACACAAGAGATTTTATACTGGTTCCTCTCACAAACCGAGAGTAGTCCAGTCCCCTTGCACTTCCAAGGGATTTCACTATAATCACCAAGATTACAATTGCTCAAGCTCACAGCAAGAGACTTCCAATGCTCAAGTAACTCCTTACAAGAGACTTCCAATGCTCAAGCTCACAAGCAAGAGACTTCTAACACAAAACAAATACAATGTTTTGAACGACTGATAAACAATTATCAGAGTTCAGAGAACAAAGAAATACAACTTAATATAACAAGACTGTTCTTAGAATTCTTAAAGAAAACTAAGGTTCAACTACTGACAGGCCAGAAGTTGAAAACTAATGTCTTGAATTTGAATATCAACTCAAGTTGTATCTAAGTTAAAAATAGCTCTTTGAAATTTAGCAGAATAACAGCTCTTTGTTCGTAGTTGTGTTGTATCACGTCTTCAAATTCTTCCTCCTTTTATAGGCGTTGTTGGAGCGTCTTGAATTTGAGCGGATACTGATGAAAGCAGCTAGGTAGTACTGTACTATTGTTTTCGTTTGAAATGTGCTTATTCAAATCAAGTAAAGATCAACTTCTGATCCTTGATTTCGAATATTCGCCCAAATCAGGAAAACAAAGTTAGTACAATAGTACAAACGTCATTGTCATGAGAATAACGGTCTGAATTAAGTTCTTCTGCCTCTTCAGATCCTTTTCCATATAGATGATAGTCGTTAAGGTAATGGAATGTTCTTTGACGTCTTCTGCTGTTTCATCATCATCAGAATTTGCAGATAATCAATGATCTTCTGATGACTTCATCTTCTGGTTGACTTTGACTGGCAACTTCTGTGGCTTCAACTTCTGTGTTACCTTCAGAACTTGCATTTTCCCAACTTCTGGGGATACTTGATGAAATTCCGGCACGTAGGTAAAGGATGTGCTATGTAATGTTCCAACACTTGGGATGTTGCATACGATGTTGGAACATTCACTGAGCGGTACAATCAATAAAGAGATTAAACTTAACAGAAAGTAAATGACACGGTTTGTTTGTTAACCCAGTTCAGCGCTTAAACAAGCCTTAGTCTGGGGGATACCAATCCAGGAGAGAAGTCCACTATGATAGTTCTAATCCTAAGCTAAACACACCCGTTTACACCTTAAGACTTAGACACTATCTTGTGCAACTACAACCTAGGAACTCCTAAGTCTGAGATCCCATCTCACCTCCTAATCAATCACAAACCTTGTGATACTAGACAAAGATGCAGTAGTTTGAGTACACACTCAAAAAAAAACAAAGACAACTCCGTACTTCAAAGCTTTGGAGTGGTCTTACACAAATACAATACCCTATGTCCTAGACTTGCATAAAGGAAATGCAAGGTAGGCTCACAAGTTATCTAACACAAACCCTAACACAATGTTATTTTTTTTTTCAGAATACAACACACACACATTTATAAATTAGGGTTACAAAGAAGCTTATATACTAAGAGTCTTCATGGGCTTCTTTGAAACTTGGGCTTCATAATTCCACACGTGATTTCAAAGCTTGGTCAATAGTTTCCATAAGCAAAGGAGAACTCTTCTGGAAAAAATCACGTAAAGATCTTCTAATAAATGAGACATAAACAAGAAAGCGCGTTTTCCATATATAGAAAGATGTCGCATTAAATGGGCGCGCGTTTCACTCAACCTGGAAAGGTATCCGGATGTTGAAACATTGCATCCAACATTGTTCAAACAAAAATGAGCCAATCAACAAACATTAACAATCTCCCCCTTTGGCGAAATTTTTGGCTAAAACAATCTAGAACCCGGTAGACAATCATCTATAGCACAGATGGCATGAATCTTCTGATCAACACAAACACACAAATCAAGAAGCCATTCATACACTACACTTATTACTTAAGATGAACATCAGAGGCAAAACACACAGCAGAAGCACACAAAATTTGCCCTAGGATTCTATATCACATGCAGGAAGTTTCAACATCATATAACGCATTGAGGGATAAAACTTAGTCACACTCCCCCTCAATCAAAGATCACCTGCAAGAACATCACTCCCCCTCAATCCATTACGGGAGGATGTTTCAACATCACCTGGCACAACCATGGAACACATAGCAGATCACAGATAATAAAACACACAAGCACATTTACTCCCCCTTTTAGTCACAAAATTTGCCAAGTAAAGGCATACCATAAATAGGAAATAAAGTAGTCAGGGCCTAGCCCAATATTACAGACCAGCAGAAGCAAAATAGGGTTGTCCACACATAGTACTTAGAAGCAAAGAACAAAAAGCATCAAAAGTAAGAAAAACAAATAAGAAGATGATCAATCCTCAGAACTGCTGTCAGTCTCTTCCTCATCTCCAGAATTAGCAGCCTCAGACTCAGTGTTGTCTTCAGCATGCTCTTCTTCATTCTGGCTACTTATAGCTTCAGCAACCTCTTCTTCCTTTTCAAGTGCAACTATCATCTTTTCAAACAAATTCTTCTTCCCATCCAGCATGGCACAGGTGTCTTTCAGAGCAGCAACAATCTCTTTCCTTGACATAGTAACTTCTGGGGCTTTAGTATCAGAAGTTCCAACAATGTCTGGAGCATGATGTTTGGCAAACAGTTTGAAGTGGAAGGACAAAGGGGCCTCTCTAGGCTTAGGCACATCAGCAATGGTTTTGATAGCAGGCTGTTGTGCAAGTATCAGATCACATAACAGAGTGGGAAAAGCAATTGGAAGCTTGACAGCTGTTGACTTGGCATGTTTCATAGTTTGATCAAAAATAAATTGACCCAGATTTATCCTTTTGTGAGTACCAATAGCAAAGATCAATCTCCCTAACTCAGTAGCTACATCAGAAGAGTGGGTAGTAGGGACCCAGTTGGTTGCAGCTATTCTATTCAACATAGCATACTTCACAGACAGCTTGACAGATGGGATCTTACCTTTCTTAGGCCACACCTTGATTTGGTTTGCAGTAATTACTTTGCAAACCTGAGAATCAGAGACCTTCAATGGTTCACACTCTTCTTCCACAACACCCAAATAATTGTTGATAATCTGAGGAGAAAACTTAATAGGCTCACCTCTAACAAACACAGTCTGAAAGTCATCAGAGATAGGATCAGCACAGTCTTCAGGAATATTGACTAAAAATTCCTTGACAAGTTGTTCATAACAGGAACCCAACTTAGAGACAGTTTTCATGAGACCAACTTCTCTAATTAAATCCACAACCTCTTCTACCTTCATAGCTTCCTCACCCAGTTCTCTTTCCAAGGCCAGTCTTCTGTGATAAACATACTGCCACCTATAAGAGTATTCAGGATAGTGAAAAGAAATCTTGTCAGTTGGTACAGGTTTGACAGTTGGAAGAGCTCTCTTCACAGTGGATTTGACAGTAGATTTTTTCACACTGGGCTCAGTAACAGGGATGTTTGGCACATCCTCTTCAACATTGTATTCAGTGTCACTTGAGGCAGCAGCCTTCCTTTTTCTTGTCTTAACACCAGAGACTTGTGGAGTTACCTTGCTCCAACCCTTCTTTGGGCCTACACCAACACTTTTACCTGCAGTTTTCTTCACAGGTTGAGATGTTTCTTGCAGCCCAGCAACACATTTACCCTTACTACTCCTCAAACGCTTGGAAATCCCAAAGGCTTGAGAGATAGGGACCTCATCAACAGCATCCTCAGCATTATCACCTACATCAATGACCTCATGTTCCTGATGAACAGAGGTTTCCTCATCCTCAGATTGAATCTCAACAGTAGTTTCAGGCATACCCTGAGTGTCTTTATCTACACCAGGATCACTAGAGGGCTTACTAACTTCCTTCTCAGCATCTACCTCTGTATTACCTTCAGAGATGTTTGCTTGTTGGCCCAAGGATGTTTCAACATCCGGTCCAACATCATGAGTATTCTCAGGAATCTCAGAAATCTTAGGGTTTTGATGAACAGTATCATCCCCTTTCTTTTCAACAGCAGCAGCAGGCTTATCAACATCCATATTATCAATCGCTTCATTTAAGGCATCTAGACCTAGGTTTTCAGCAGATCCTAGGGTTTCAGAGACATTACCTCTATTGGATTTGATAGAAACAGCATCAGTAGCTTTGGAAGACGCTCCAACATCGGCATCTTTGACTGGGTGCTTAGATGATTCAACATCACCCTTCTTTTCAAGATTGAAGGGATCATCCTTTGTCATAAGGTCATGCATGTTCAAGGGAACACGACACTCACCCCTTTTCAGCTTTCGTTCCTTCTTTTTAGGTTCAGTAGTCGTTTCTGTTTCTGGGATGGATTTGCTACTTTTCTTCGACTTCTTCTTCTTTGATTTCGTCTTGGGAGGAGTGATAGCGACGATTTCATCAGGAAGAATGGTGGAGATAGGATCAGCATTCAAGGGAACCTCATTTGCAGCAGGTTGAGGAACAGAGGATGTGGATCGTGATTTTGTGGGAGTTTTGGTGGATGAAGACATGATTTGAGCGGTTGGAGATGATTGTTGCAGAGGGTAGTGGAGAGTTGAGGGTTTTATGACGGCACCGGTGAAACTAGGATTAGAAACTTTGGAAGTTGAGAGGAGAGTTATATAACGTGTGAGGAGCAGTTGAAAAAGGAAAGTAATGATTTGATTTTGCTTTTCCTTGGATTGCGTGCAAAAATATAAGAGAGAGGGAAAAGTGACAGTTGCACGCCTAAAGCCCATTAACTGCTATAATTCCTCATGCAAGCAAATACCCAACATACCCCTGAGTTTCTCAAATTGCTTCAAATCTAACGCCTTTGTGAATATATCTGCAATCTGTTCTTCTGTATTCACATGTTCCAATGTAATAACATTTTCTTCAACAAGATCCCTTATAAAATGATGACGAATGTCAATATGCTTGGTTCTACTATGCTGAATAGGGTTCTTGGAGATATTAATGGCACTCAAATTATCACAGTACAATGTTAGAACATCCTGTTTAACATTGTATTCCTGAAGCATTTGTTTCATCCACATCATTTGAGAGCATGAACTACCAGCTGCAATATACTCTGCCTCTGCAGTAGATAGAGCTACACTATTTTGTTTCTTACTAAACCAGGAAATAAGATTGTTACCTAGGAAGAAGCAGCCACCTGAGGTACTTTTTCTATCATCTGCACTCCCTGCCCAATCTGCATCACAATAGCCAATGAGCTTACAGCAATCACTGTGAGAATATAGAATTCCATAGTCACAGGTTCCATTGATGTATTTTAGAATTCTCTTCACTTGAGCTAGATGACTGACTTTGGGGTCTGCTTGATATCTGGCACACACACCAACAGCAAAAGCAATATCTGGCCTGCTTGCAGTGAGATAGAGCAAGCTCCCTATCATACTTCTATACTGACTTTGATCAACAGACATGCCACTCTCATCCTTGGTCAACTTCAAATGCGTGGGTGCTGGAGTCTTCTTATGACTAGCAGAATCTAGACCAAATTTTTTCACAACATTCTTAGCATACTTGCTTTGAGAAATGAATATTGTGTCTTCCATTTGCTTGACCTGTAGTCCTAGAAAGTAAGTTAGTTCTCCTACCAAACTCATTTCAAATTCTGATTGCATCTGGGAGATGAAATGTTGAACCATCTGATTCGACATCCCTCCAAAAACTATATCATCAACATATATCTGAGCTATCATCACATTTCCTTCACTTTCTTTAACAAATAGAGTTTTGTCTGATCCTCCCTTCCTGTAGCCATGATTTACCAGAAACGGAGTGAGCCTTTCATACCAAGCCCTAGGAGCTTGCTTTAGACCATACAGAGCCTTTTTCAGTTTGTACACATAGTCAGGATACTTGGTGTCCACAAATCCTTTAGGTTGCTCAACATAAACTTCTTCTTGTAAGTACCCATTTAAGAAGGCACTTTTGACATCCATTTGATACAGTTTGAACTTCAAAATGCATGCAACTCCTAGTAGTAATCTGACAGCCTCCAACCTTGCTACTGGTGCAAAGGTTTCATCAAAATCAAGCCCTTCCACCTGAGTGTACCCTTGAGCAACTAACCGTGCCTTGTTTCTAGTGATTACTCCTTTCTCATCAGATTTGTTCTTATAGACCCACTTGGTGCCAATGACATTTACTCCATTTGGTCTAGGTACTAGGTCCCAAACTTCACTCCTTTTAAACTGATTGAGTTCTTCTTGCATTGCCTCAATCCAGTATTCATCTTTAAGAGCTTCCTTGACATTCTTTGGTTCCATCAGAGACACAAAGCATGAATTACTAATTACCTCATTTGTTCTTCTGGTAGTGATTCCTTGCTGAGGATCACCAATGATAAGTTCTTGAGGATGATTCTTCTGAACCCTGACTGAGGGACCTTTGTTGACAGTGTGAGTTTCCCTTATTTCCTCATCCAATTGAGCATTTGTCCTGACATCAGCAGATGTTCCTGTAGGAGGGAATGCTTCAACATCTTCTTCAACATCTTCCTCAGTATTAGTACCAAGATCATCAATTACCACATTTATTGATTCCATCATGGTCATGCTTCTGGAATTATACACCCTGTAGGCTCTACTATTCGTTGAGTATCCCAAGAAAATCCCTTCATCACTTTTTGGGTCCATTTTTCTTCTTTGTTCTCTGTCAGCAAGGATATAACATTTACTTCCAAAGACATGGAAATACTTTACAGTAGGTTTCCTATCCTTCCATATCTCATAGATAGTGCAGTTTGTACCTTTTCTCATGGTCACTCTGTTGTGGACATAGCAGGCTGTGTTCATAGCTTCAGCCCAAAAGTGATATGGAAGCTTCTTTGCATGAAGCATGGCTCTAGCAGATTCTTGAATGGTCCTGTTTTTCCTTTCCACTACTCCATTTTGTTGTGGGGTAATTGGTGAGGAAAACTCTTGCTTTATACCTTCAGACTCACAGAATTCAGAGAGCTTGGCATTTTCAAATTCTCTCCCATGGTCACTTCTGATTCTTACAATAGATAGATCCTTCTCTCTTTGAAGTTGTAAGCAGAGAAGCTTGAGAGCATCAAAGCTATCTGATTTTTCTCTGATGAAGTCAATCCATGTGAATCTTGAGTAGTCATCAACTACTACTAGAGCATACCTTCTTCCCCCTATGCTTTCCACTTGCATTGGTCCCATAAGGTCTATGTGCAGTAGTTCAAGAGGCCTTGTGGTTACCTGATGTTCCAACTTCTGATGAGACATTCTAGTTTGCTTACCAATCTGACATTCACCACATATTCTGCCCTCTTCAATGTTGAGCTTAGGCAGGTCTCTTATTGCTCCAGTTGAAATAGCTTTCTTCATCCCTCTCAGATGTAGATGACCTAATTTCTGGTGCCATAGCCAAACTTCCTCAGCCTTACTAACCAGACATGTAGAGATGTTTGCATCTTCAGCATCAACCCAGTGGTAGCAGTTGTCTTTTGATCTCATCCCTGTCATTACTACCTTTCCCTGTGCATTTCTAACTTCACATCTAGAATCAGTGAAGTCTACTTTCATACCTTGATCACATAGCTGGCTGATACTGATCAAGTTTGCAGTTAGACCTTTCACAAGCAGCACCTTCTCTAGCTTAGGTAGTCCTCTTTTGGCTGTTTTTCCAATTCCAACAATCTCACCCTTGGCTCCACCTCCAAAAGTCACATAGCTAGTAGCATATGGTTTAAGCTCATCTAGGTAGTCATCTTCCCCAGTCATGTGTCTTGAACACCCACTGTCAAAGTACCAACAGTTTCTAGAAGTGGCTTTGAGAGCAATGTGAGCAATCTGAGCTGTTTCCTCATTCACAGTTTTGGGCTTCCACTCCTTCTCAGGATGGTGTGTGGGAGTGTTGGCTTGTTCAGATCCATTGTGATAGTACCACTGAGGATATCCATATAGTTTGAAACAGTAAGGTCTTATGTGTCCTCTCTTGCCACAATGATGACAGACCCATCTCCTAGGTCTTCTGTTAGAGCTTGACCCATGATGTTGAGCAGGACGTTTCAACATCTGCTTTCCTGACATAGGGTCATAGACATTTTCTGCAGGAATGAACTTCTCTGTATTCTTGTGATGTTTCATCTTCTCGTAGTTAAAACCAATTCCAAGACCCTTGTTCTTCTCCTGACTGTTAAGAATCTCATCCAAGACTGCTGTTCCAGTATTCAGCATCCTGATTTGCTTCAAGGTATTCTCCAGCTGAGAATTAAGTTGATTAACTTCATCAGTCAGTCCAGCTATCTTTGTCAATCCCTCATCTCTTTCAATAGTCAGTTGAGCAATGGTCTTCTTTTGTCTATTCAGCACTTTGTTGATCTCCAAGTCCTTCTCATATAGGTCTCTATAGGATACAAGAAGATCATCATATGTGAGTCCTTCATCAACAGACTCCACATCTGATGCACATACTCCAGCAAGAGCAGTCACACACTTTGCTGATTCACTTTCTTCCTCAGAGTCATCTTCATCAGACCAAGTGACAGTCATACTCCTTTTCTGTTTCTTGAGGAACGTAGCACACTCAGTCCTTATGTGGCCATACCCTTCACATTCATGACATTGTACACCTTTTGGAGGAACCTGCTTTTCATCACTTTTGCCCTTTTTGAACTTGTCAGGCTGAGTGTTGATGTTGAATCGGATGTTCTGCCCATTTGGTTTTGGTTTCCAAGCTTGTCTGAGTTTCCTGCCAACCATGGCCAAGGCTTCAGCAAAACCATCATCTTCATCAAACCCATCTGTAGACTCACAATCATCAGTGTTGGAGGCAAAAGCTATACTCTTGCTCTTTTTATCACCTCTTTCATTTATAGCCAATTCAAATGTTTCCAGAGAACCAATTAGTTCATCAACCTTCATGGTGGTGATGTCTTGTGCCTCTTCTATAGCTGTGACCTTCATATCAAACCTCTTAGGAAGCGACCTAAGGATTTTCCTGACCAACTTAGCATCACTCATCTTCTCACCAAGAACATCAAACGAGTTGGCTATATCTAGAATGTTCATGTAGAATTCATGAACACTTTCATCCTCTTTCATCTTCAAGCTTTCAAATTTTGTGGTAAGGAGTTGAAGTCTAGACATTTTTACCTTAGATGTGCCTTCATGAACTGTTTCCAAGATGTCCCAGGCTTCTTTAGCAACTACACATTTCTTGATCAACCTGAACATGCTTCTATCAACCCCATTGAACAAGGCATTGATGGCTTTGGAGTTGTAGGTAGACAGATCTTGTTCTTCCTTAGTCCACTCAAGCTCTGCCTTTAGAACACTTGTTTTGTTCCCATCTTTATCAGTAACAACGGGAGCTTCCCAACCTGAGAGAATAGCCCTCCAGACTTGAGAGTCAATAGACTTGAGAAAGGCAGCCATACGAGACTTCCAGTAGTCATAATTCGTTCCATCCAACAAAGGTGGTCTGTTGACAAAACCTCCTTCTTTTTCCATAGCGCCAGAAAGTATCTTCCCTAGATCTCACCCAGGTACAGGCAGGGTGCCTGCTCTGATGCCAATTGAAATTCCGGCACGTAGGTAAAGGATGTGCTATGTAATGTTCCAACACTTGGGATGTTGCATACGATGTTGGAACATTCACTGAGCGGTACAATCAATAAAGAGATTAAACTTAACAGAAAGTAAATGACACGGTTTGTTTGTTAACCCAGTTCAGCGCTTAAACAAGCCTTAGTCTGGGGGATACCAATCCAGGAGAGAAGTCCACTATGATAGTTCTAATCCTAAGCTAAACACACCCGTTTACACCTTAAGACTTAGACACTATCTTGTGCAACTACAACCTAGGAACTCCTAAGTCTGAAATCCCATCTCACCTCCTAATCAATCACAAACCTTGTGATACTAGACAAAGATGCAGTAGTTTGAGTACACACTCAAAAAAAAACAAAGACAACTCCGTACTTCAAAGCTTTGGAGTGGTCTTACACAAATACAATACCCTATGTCCTAGACTTGCATAAAGGAAATGCAAGGTAGGCTCACAAGTTATCTAACACAAACCCTAACACAATGTTATTTTTTTTTTCAGAATACAACACACACACATTTATAAATTAGGGTTACAAAGAAGCTTATATACTAAGAGTCTTCATGGGCTTCTTTGAAACTTGGGCTTCATAATTCCACACGTGATTTCAAAGCTTGGTCAATAGTTTCCATAAGCAAAGGAGAACTCTTCTGGAAAAAATCACGTAAAGATCTTCTAATAAATGAGACATAAACAAGAAAGCGCGTTTTCCATATATAGAAAGATGTCGCATTAAATGGGCGCGCGTTTCACTCAACCTGGAAAGGTATCCGGATGTTGAAACATTGCATCCAACATTGTTCAAACAAAAATGAGCCAATCAACAAACATTAACACTTGAAACGTAGCAACCAGAACTTCAACCTTCTAGTGTATAATAAACTTTAACTTGTATATCTGCACACTAGAGTAAATTATCAGTATTCCCTATTGTATATTAATACTATTGTTATCATCAAAACTACTTGGGTTATGTTAAAACCAACTTTGTTCCAACACATGGTTCTTCCCCAAATCATCCAGGGCCTTCTTGCTTTCCGCCTTGGCAACCTCCATGTCAACAATGAATTTTTCTTGAGCAGCCTTGACCTTCTCTTCCATGGTGTCCAGCTCATGGCGAATCACCTTCATATTCTCCTCAGCGGCGGAAACTACAAGTTTTTGGCGAGACGCCAAAGCATGGTTGAGCAAGATTCCTTTCAGCTCATAACCCATGGCGAGCCAGCCAGTTCGTCAGTAGGAGTGGAGTCAAACCGGGCACCTCCACCAGACATGTCCATGACCTTCTCAATAAATACCTCAGGATTGAAGAAAGGATCCCAATGAGAAGGCACGTTTTCACTTGAAGAAGTAGGAGGAGGTGGCGAGACGATATTTATGGTGGCAGCAGCACGAGGAGACGGAGTCTTCTCAAGATCTTCCTGTGGAGATACAACATCCACACTGGGCGTAGCCCCAGAGCCCGCCGACCTTAACTTCTTTGGAATGGGCTGCGCGCCCTTTGAACTTCCACCAGCTTCAAGATTCTTTCCCGGGATAGCAACAGAGATCCGCCCCTCATTCTTTCTTTTATTTCTACCCTTGGAGGCGTCACTATCCGCCACAATCAGCTGGCTCAAGGGATTGACAACGGCCACAACTTCTCCAGAAGCGGCGAGGGCGGCATCTTTCTCCTTCTTTGCCCTGGACCTCAACAAGAATTCCATCATCCTCTCCTGGGAAACAGACTTCATCCTATCTGTAAAAATGAAAGAAAAAGTTAGTCACCAGAAAAGAATAAACAAGGGCGAGACGAGACAATATTAAAAAAAGTTACTCATATAATCCGCCAACAATTTTATGTGACCCTCAGCATTAAGAAGGTCGCTCACATTCAAGACACACAACGTCTCAATGTAGGCGACACACTCCTTCTCAAACTCGTCCAAACACTCATAACGGGTCCCTTTGATAACGCGAGGGTTAGAAGTCCAATAAAAAGGAAACAAAGGCTCATTGTTTTCGTTAAACATCACGTCAGGGAAAGAGGCCCTGCCGCGGACACGAAGGAAGGTATTTTTATAATTCTTAAAATTAGAAGTGTACAGTTGGAAACGTTTTCGGTTTGGTTGACTCGATAGGTAAACCTAAGAGTCAGGTGAAACATTTTTTATGGTGAAAAAGGAAAAGAAAACAGCAACAGAGGGTTTTTCTATCTCCAACCCCAAACAAGCCAATTGGAAAGCTTTCATGTAGCCCCAATTGTTGGGACTTAGTTGACAAGGGGCGACATTCAAGGTTCTAAGCATGGAAATCTCGAAAGGGGTAAAAGGAAACCAGATATTAAAAGAATCAATGATAGAAATATACATGTAAAAGAAGTGGGGCGTTTGGTTGTTAGTATCTGTAACAATCTCACCCTCACCCACGGGCTCAGTAATAACGTCGTTCTCGTCTTGAGAACCAGACAAAATAGTTTTCCGTCTAAAAGCCAACACGGATTCCTGATCTAGATACTTTGAAGACACGTCCATGGTCTCGGGTGGACTTTGGGCGACGAAGATGGCAAGAGTTGTATCCCTTCGTTTTCCTGTGAAAGACGAAGGCGAGATTATCACACAGTCACTATCACTACTCTCAGAATCACTAGAGCTAAACGGAACATTCATTAAAGACTTAAAGTAACCATCATAATCAAGAGAACCATCGGCCCTTGTATGATGGTTACGTATCTGGGTTTCTAAGGCAGAACCACGAGGAGGAATTTTGGTAAAACCCCCCTCTTCGTCATCGCTCAAACTTCGTAAAATAACCATTTTTCCTACTTCAAACCCTAGAAATCAGAATGGGAACGCTAAAAAAGAGAAAGGACAGTTATGAAGAGATGAGTAGAAGTTACCTTAAATATTGGAGGCAAAGAAGTAGTGGGGATCGTGTGAAGGGAAGTTGGCCGAGAAACTAACCGTGCAAAATGGGTTTTGAAATTTTGGGTGAAAACACAGAGAAATTGAACGAATGAAGGAAGGGTGAAGTTCCTGTTTTATAGGGAAAGATACTATCAAGTGGAGGGTAAGATGAAACGTCCTAATACCCAACGGTTAAAAGAAAGCATCCTTACGCGTGTCAGCATTGACGTGTAAAACCGGACACGTATCCCGAGACAAGGTGAGAAAGCCAAACGTTTGAAATTCAACGACATCGCCATTGGGCGAGATCAAGCACATCGTGAGAATTAATCATAAATACATGACGAAAAAGAAATTCTCGAATTAAGCAAAAGACATCATTTCGTTCAAGTCATAAAATTCAACGATTACAAAGGGAGGCGGAGCACACTCAACGCCATTTGAAGGAATAAGAAAAACAACATACAACAAAGGAAAACAAAACAAAACTACTTAAACGCCTTATAAGCAGCCTCGACGGCATGGGCGTGGCAGTCCTCCATCAAGCTTCTCAGTTTCTTCGCCGCGTCAGAATCTTGAGCGATCTTCCTCATATCGTCATCAAGGGCGTCATCCTTCTCTTGAAGACGGCACAAGTGTGAACGAGTTCGGATCAGTTTGGCGACATCATATTGGATGTCCATCTGCAAAATCCTTTTTCTCTTCACAAGGGTTTTAAGCTGGCTCTCCAACTCATCAATTTGGTTGTCTATGGCCTCCTCTGCCGAGAGGGAAAGCGCCATCACTTTTTCCTGAGATTTTATGTGTTCGTTGGTCATTTTAATCCTTCTCTCCAAAGCCTCGGAAAGTTCTCTCTGACAATGCTCCACATTCTCAATGGTCTCGATGAAAGCACCGTCATCTAAGAATCTCTTGGCCAATTCCTGCACCACGGCCAGAAACTCATTTTGCTTATCTGTCAGCCTCCAAGAATAGTCCTGCAACTCTTTCACCATGGAGGAAAAATCTTCCACCTAGTCCAACAAGTCATCAGTATCATAACATAGCATATTCCTCAGTTGGAACAAAACTGGCATAGCAGGTGACTCCGGAGTAACAGTAGGAGAAGACATAGCCACAAAAGCGAATGATGCAAAGAACAGATAGAGAATGAGGAATGAAGTAATTTGTCTACAGCAAAGCTCCTATTTATAATCAAAGGATGGAAAGCATGATCAGAAGTAGTGGGCAGTTACCACACCACGTCCGGCCATTATCAGCACTTCGCCTCTCTGAGCCTCGTGCTTGGGGGGCTGTGTACCGGACAAAATCCAAGAGGCCCAATAACTCAATGATCCAACAAATGGCCCAAACAATTCAAATAAGTAATTTGGCGGGAAAGATAAGGCGAGGGCGAGGTCAGAAGGCTTGGGGGTGACGCCCCTAGGTTACGGTCACATCGCCAACTAGGGATAACCACCCATTACCACCACTAAGACACGGAGGAGAGGGAGAACCGCCCATAACCACCCCTATAACGCGGTGGAAACAGCGGAAACCACCCACGACCTCCATGGAGAGGAGTGGGGTGGTTTGTAGATATTTTTTGTAATCCTTCCTCTATAAATAGAGGAGAAAAGTTCATTGTAAATGGTTCAACTTTTGGTAAAGACAAGATCCTAGTATCATTATTCCACATTAATATACTTGGACTCATCCCCCTATTATTTTTACCAGAACAAATATGATATTCAAGTTTGATTCAAAGGACACCATGGAATGGATTGCAAATAATTTAAAGAGGAGGACCAATATGAATACAGACCTATTATTTTAAATCCTAGAAGTATTTTATCTTCTTATTTTCACAACTCTTCGGTAGAGTTTTTAAGAAAGAAATCTCATGCAGTGGCTCCGATAGGGGTGACTATATATATTGTTATTTTTCAATATTGTGATAATGTTTCGATATGTATTACGAATTTGATCATAAAAAAATAATGATATTAAAAATAAGAAAATCTTTATTATTTTGATAATATGTGAAAAATAAAAAAATGATAACTATAAAGAACAAATGGAGTATTATTGGAGACTATATATCAGAGTGTGTTTGATTTTGTGGAAAGAAAGTAAAAGAAAAAAATTATGAAAACACTGATGGATGAACTTCCAAGTTTATTCATCAATTTCTATAATTTTATTTCCTTTCATTTTTTTTCTTACAAACCAAACAAAACATCAATGTGTTGAAAAACGTCTTACCGATAAGTATCTAAATGAACATTTTAAATCATTTTTTGTGATTGTCATATATAAAAAAGAATATTCCTCACTCCTAATGAAAGTATGAATCCCATAATAAATTAAATGCATCGGAAAAATAGCGATTTATTTGAGAGACATATTTCAAAAATTAGTGTTTGAAGGGTTTTTTAATCAAGCAGCTTATATAGTAAAGATCTAAAATGATTCTGAATGAAAAATCATATTAAGTGTACTCTAATTACGATAAGGTCACAAATTGTGGACAAATGATATTTTATAGATTAATTAAATGATGAAGAATTAATAGATTAAGAAGTATCATATTTTAGTCAATCTGAGACATAAATTTTTGATATATTATTTGTTGTTAATATATCATCAAGCATATATTTTGTTATTTAGATATGTATGTTACATGTCTAATCCTTATATGTATGTATTTACGAGGGGAATATATAGATATCAACATGTTCTGCATTCTTTTTTCCTTCATGATTTTGTCCCATTTGATTTTCTTAGTAAGATTGTTAACGAAGGAGTTTGCACACACAGGATGATGTACTCTTTCTATCACTAACTAGTATTTTTTCCGATGGTTTTTTTTAGTAAGATTTTAATGAGGCATATCCTCAATAAACATCTATAAAAAAATATTACAAATGATTATAGTGAACGTTTATTTATGTTTGACTCATATCATTGACCTAAATATATTGTCCTATAAATATAACATATGTTATAATGTAATATCATATCGGTGAATAGAAAATATAAAAGTTCTTCTATTTTTTCTATCATCTTAATTCTCTATTAGTCCTTGCGTTTATAAATTATTTCATACCGATTTCTTTGAAAATAGTGACAATTTCCTAAAGAAAAGAAAAAGTGGGCAACTTTTCCTAAGAAAAGAAAAAAGTGGATTAACTAAAATACATATTGCAAGCTACTTTCTTCATTTAGCAGTAATGTTAGGCATTGTTATGAAAAAAAATGTTAGACATTTGTTAAGCGCAGCCAACCTAACTTTCCTTGTATAATTAATATTAGATTAGATATTTCTTAATTGAGTTTGTTCTATTAAAGAACAACAATTATTCATTAAAGAAAAAAGTTAGGCACTTGTTAAGCGCAGCCAACCTAGCTTTCCTTGTATATTTAATATTAGATATTTCTTAATTGAGTTTGTTCTATTAAAGAACAACAATTATTCATTACAAAATTACTCTTTAATATAAAATGCAGCAATTCTAAAAAAAAAAAAATTGTATTTTAATTTTTTTAACATATATAAATAAATTTGCACATAATTAAAAAACTCTATTCAATTAAGCTTGCATTAATATATTTGGGGACACCGGTGGAGACGGCAGTTGTAGGTGTGAGAGCAAGATTTATTGGGGGAGTTTAGAAGTGTCCTTGCTAATTTTGTTCGGACTTTGGATTCATCAAAAACCGATCCAAACCGGTCCAATCAAAAACTGGTTCGAATCAATGTATTCTCAATTGGTTCGGTTTGGATCGGTTTGTCCTGTTTTTGAAAAATAAAATCGAACCAAACTATTCGGTTTGATTCGGATACTTTGATCTTTTTTTTTTTTTTTGCAATATTTTCCCTGCTATTATTTTTTTCTACTATTATTTTTTATCCAATATACTGCTATTTTTTTTTAATCACACATAATACTTATGTAATCAATTCTCACTATACATCATACTTTAATTGATTTTCAAACACATTTTAATTCAAACAAAGTTCACAAAATACAATCCATAGATTTTCAAATACAAAATACAACCATAAAATTAAGTTCAACATCAAATAAAAAAGCAAACTAAAATAAAATTTCAATTCTTTTCCCACTTGAATCGTCAATGCACCATCATGAAATAATAAATTGAAATATATATCAGGCCCGTCTTCGAGTTTTTGAAGGCCATGTGCAAATATTAAAAGTGGAATTTTAATTTATAAAAAAAAAGCAATATTTTTTAAAAAAAATCACATTCGATTTAAATTGCAAATAACAGATAAAATAATCATCCTTGCCATTAACATAAAAACAAAAATTTTATTTTAAAATTGTAAGAATCCCAAATTGTAAAATTGAGACTTTTTACTTGTGTTTTTTATTAATGATGATGGCGGTGGACTTCATTTTTCCCTTCTTTTTTCTTTTAATTTTTTCCCTTTTTTTCTTTGAATTTTTTTTCTTTTGAAAATCTGGGCCTGATTGTGCAAACCATGCCAAGTTCCTTCTTTTATGCTTTTGACAAACTGGGCCTGAGAGGTTGGGCTTCACAATGTGAAGAAATATTTTATGTTTTATACCTTCTTATTTACTAATATTGCAAGTATATAATTTTTGTTTGAGGCCTCAAATTTTTTGAGGCCCAATGCATGGCACATGTCATTGGGTCGGGCCTGATATATATATATATATATATATATATATATATATATATATGGTTAATAATAAATAAATATATGGTTAATAATATATCTATTGGTTCGGTTCATCGGTTTTTAAAAATTGAATTCGAGAACCGAACCAAACCACGTCGGTTTTTAATTGGTTCAGTTTTGAATCCGAACCATAAATATCGGTTTTTTTTCGATTTGAATTGGTTTGGATCGTCGGTTTAATTGGATTTTTTTTATCCGCTTACACCCCTAATGATCAAGCCTCTTGATTTGTATGTGCATTGGCTAGTTGGCGAGTGACTCTTTGTGGACTTGTGGGGTTTTGGTTAGTACGCCATGTGCTGACCAAAACTTATTGTTAATTAAAATATGAATTTCATTTTTGCCTCTTTAAAAAAAATATATTTGGACACCAAAATAAATTAATTAAGCTCGTATAAATTAATTTGCTTTTTTTTTTTTTTTACAATTGAATGTGTAAGTTGTTGTAATATAATACTCCTACTAGTTTATCTAACAATTAATGAAAACAAATTATATATATAAATTTACATGTGGTACCCACAAATTAAATTTTAACTAATTTTTAGTTTAAATACAAATTTACTTATGTGCCTTATTTTTATTGATTGTTTGGAAGTGGTAATCTAAAAAACAATGTTATTAAATAATGTTAATCTCTTGAGCTTAACTCTGTTGATAAAAACATTATAAGGAGCATGCAGTATTGGAGTTTAAATCCTGATACTCTTGCTTGTTTATCTTAAAATATAAACTTCTGGTCACTAAGCTATTTGACAATTTTTTTAAAAATTCTTACTCGAATTTAACTTCTTCTTTTTTTATGTGTTAAGCGTTCAATTTATAAGAATATAGTTTGGCCGAAGTAAATACTCCCCCATTCATTTTTAAGCTGACTATGTGCCATATTCAAATAATCTAGCTGCTTAAAAAAAATTTATTAACATATAAAAGAAAATGTTAACATATAAAATATTGTTCAATTTATTTCAACAAATATTTTCAAAATATAAGTTTTTCATAAATTTTTATAATAAATAATTAAATATATTAATAATCAAAATTATGCATTAACATGTGTGTAATGGTTAAAAAAGACACTTAAAAAAATCGTGAGAGCACCAACTTATAATTGACTTTTTTCCATTAAATTTATTGTTAAACCTAATTGTATATTCCCAGTTAGAGAAGGGAATCAATGTGCCGACTTCTTCGCTAAATTTGGTGTTTCCTTAGATGCTGACTTTTTTATTCACATTTCTCTTCCAGAAAGCATCAGTGATCTTCTTAAGAACGACACAATAAGAACGTTCTTTCTTCATAATTAGTTTTTTTGTTTAATTTTTTCCTTTTTTAGCCTTGCTACCAAAAAAAATTATAAGCAAATAACTTTTCTTTCAATTTATTCAATAACTAATGTATTTGATTTATATTATAAATTAGAAACATCACTCATTCAATAACATAAATAATAAAGCGTTACTTATAATTGAAACTATAAATATATTAAATCATAATTCACTTTAAAACTAGTTCAATTTTATAAAATTAAATTAAGTTAAATTAGTTTTTCAACAATAAAAATTCCTATCCCAAACTCTCTCTCTCATATTCAAGACCGATCCTATTTTACTTTCCTTGAGTTATCTTTATCTCTATTGGTGGGGTGATTTTATGTTATTTTTGACTTAAAATCACCCTTTGCATTTTCTTTTTTCTTGCTTTTAATCTAAATAAGTGATTTCCATATAAATTGAGTCTTTTAGTTATTTTTTATTATTATGATTTCGTTGTTCGAGTGCGGTGTTGTGTTGTTCGTTATCTTGGTACGATTTTCTGTCTTGTTGCAGTGTTCCTTTAGTTCATATCGAAAGATCATCTTAAATTAATTGCAAATTCGTCAATAATTGGACATCAACATTGCAGATCCGTAAGTTTGAACATTTCAGTAACTTTAATTTTATCATATTATTTATAAATATTTTACCGTTATATGCTATTAACTTAAATGCTGTGAGTTTGTTCATAAATTCTTCATCCATTTTATTTTTAGTAATATTGATTTTGTATTTAAATATGATGTATTCTATGGATTATTGAAATAAATAAATATTGTTATTTTTAGTAAAAAAAAACCACATAATATAACCAATTAAAAGATGAAGTGAAGATAATGTGGACCATAGATATGAAATGAAAAGAAGAACAAGAACCACAACAGAAGGCAAGTACGGTGTAAGGACAGGAGACAATGTCAAAGGTTGTGTTTTTGAGCATCACCACCATGTGCTCACTACCATCACCATGTATGTCTATTCCCCGCTCCTCCACAGTTTCTTCTCAGCTTCATCTTCCTCTCACTCACCGTATTCGCTGCTCAATTTCTACTTCACACCCTGCCACAGGTTAATTCATCTCAACTTCTCCACTTATTCATCACCAAGTTTTATTCTTACTTGTAATAATAATAATAATAATCGAGTTTAAGATTGGGTTTGATTGGCAAATCAATAACTATTAATAGAACAATAAATAACACGATAAGATATGACAAAACTATACGAGACAGCGATAATATTTTTTATGCATGTTAGAAAATAAAAATAGTATTTTAGTATTTTTAATAGTTTGTGCTCGGAATAAAAAGTTGTCTGTTAGAAAATTAAAATAATATTTTAGTATTTTTAATAGTCTGTGCTCACGATAAAAAGTTGTCTCATTATTCAATTTATTTCTAAATCAAATAGGTACAAAAAATTGTCCAATCATGTCTCTAAAAGGGTATTTGTTTGCTCTAGTTTTTATTTATTTTTAAGTTTAAATATGATTTTAGTTCTTAGTAAATATAGTGTTTTTTAGTTTTATTCCATGTAACTCTCCTTTGTTTGGTTTTCGTCTTGCACATTTAAAAATTGATGATTTTAGTCTCCGATGATATATGTGGCCCAATATAATCATGACACGCGGCGACACATGGTCCAATAAGGTGATTTTAAAGACTAAAAATAATTGTTTTTCAATTTACAAAATCCAAACAAAATTACAGAGACGAAAACCAACAAACACTTTAATTGCAAGGACTAATATTATATTTAAACCTTATTTTTATCTGTCCTAAATATGCATAATTAGGAACAAAAGGGGTATTTTACTTTGTCATTATTCTACCTATATATCTATAACTTGTAGTAATTCTACTAATTTAATGGTTCAATGAATCAATGCCAACTTCAAAAACTTTTAGTTTGTGAGTGAGGATGATTATTTGTGAAGAAATAGTTGAATGGTTGTTATATTATAGACATGTCCTCCAACTTGGTCTGAAGTTGATTTTCTGGTGTTTTCATGCAGATAAATTTCCAAGTAGCGCTGATTTTTCTGCAACTGGTGGTGCATATGATTTCAGTAAAGCAACAACATCACTTACAAATGAGTTAATCTCTTCATCTAAGAAAGTGACTCTTTTAAGGCATGGTCTTAGCACTTGGAATGCAGAAAGTAGGATTCAGGTTTGCTCTATACTTTTAAGTAAAAGTTATTTGCTCTATTATGGAATTGGGGAGATGTTTAGCTTTCTTTGCATATAAGCTTATATGGTACTTAAAGTATAGCTGGTTATTAACAGTATTCTCTTATGAGTTTAAATCGTTTTTGAGATACTAGTTTATGTTGCGCTTGAGCTTATAACTTTCAGCGTATCATTTTTTTATCTCATTCTCAATTCAAGCACTAATTTTACATATACACAATACACTTCAAATTCAACCAAATAGCTTATTTGCTATCCAATATCAGCTACTAGAATATATTATCCACTATATAAGCTTATCCGCTACCGATTAGCTTATCCACTACTTTTTACCAACCAAAGCCTATGTCTCTATCCTGAAATACTTACTGATCATTTAAAATGTACATAGAGTAGTTCAAAAATTTAAGTAGCCTTACTCCTTCTACAACCGAAGTTTTTGTTTATTTGTTTTGAATCTGATGTTTCGCATGTAACAACTTTTTTTTCCGCATCTGCCATCCATTGTCATTCAATTGATTATATGTGTTTAGGGAAGCTCAGATTTGTCAGTACTAACTGAAGCTGGGGTGGAGCAAGCAGAGAGATGCAAGAAAGCATTGGAAAATATTTACTTTGACCAATGTCTTGCCAGTCCAATATCTCGCGCCAAGGTTAGACACTGATAAAATTTAATTCTTAAGCATGCTAATACTATTACTGATAATCAACTTATTTAATTGGTTGACGTTGTTTGATATAGCAAACTGCTGAAATTATATGGCAAGGAAGGGAAAAGCCATTGGTTTACATTGATTCACTTAAAGAAATATCTCTCTATCACCTTGAAGGCTTGAAAAATGGTGAGCCTGTTTCTTCTGCTCAATTCTACATTTACATTTTGCATATTGATATTGACATGCTTAAATCGAATATTATATTATATTAAACTGTTTTACTTGTTGACAGGAAGAGGATATTGATACTCCTGAATATTGATGATGTGTTTTCATTGTTCAATATTTATTGTTCCTATCGTTCTTTTCACGATTAAACTAAATCAGTTTGTTTCTAATTTGGAGGCAGCGGATGCTAAGCAAATATATCAAGAGGAATACAGAATCTGGAGAGAAGATCCAGCCAATTTTTTAATGAATGGTAGATATCCCGTACGAGATCTCTGGAAAGCTGCAAGAGATTGTTGGAAGGAAATTTTGTTGTCACCTGTAAGATATCTTTCTCATTGATACTTAGTTTTGCAAGTATATTGATTTGAAAGTGAGTTATAAGATTTATGTTACTCTTCAGGGAGAAAGCTTTCTGGTTGTGACTCACAAATCAATATTGAGGGCATTAACTTGCACTGCTTTAGGCCTTGGTCCAGAGAGGTAAGGATTGTTTGGTCATATAAAATAATTAAGTTCATGATCTTGTGCTTACTTATTGGAAAATTTACTTCTCATTTAATCAATGCAAGGCCGGTTTGGTCCGGATTTTTATACGTTGATTTTAAGTCATCTCGCTTTCCATTTGGTTAAATGTTACTACCTCAATACTTAACACTTCTTTTTCAATAGCTTGCTTAGAATGTCAAAATGTTTTACACGGCTGAAACAACTTAGTGATGCTTTGTCCAATCTAGCAGCTGACATTCCGACATTTGATCATAATGTTCAGGTTTCGATCCCTTGATGTCAACAATGGTGGAATATGTGTATTCAACTTCAACACTCGAGGAGAAGCAATGCTCGAGGGTTTAAATTTGACAGCTCACATGTACAGCGACCATGTATATCCTGGTTGAAATTTCTGCTAAAGGAATGCAAGGAAGACAAATTTATTGCTTGATGGCAACCTATAGAAAAGTTGAGGAATTGCAATGTAATATGTAGTTTGTGCTTATTAGTTATGTGAAGTTAAATGATCAGTGTATTAAGTCTATTTAATTTCCTTAGTTGTTTGATAAGTATTGTTTGATGTCATGCAAATCTAGCAAGATGCATATGGATTTTGATTTTACTTTATTTGACATTATACATAACTAAGTTCCTTATGAAGAATCACATTATATAAAACATGCCATGCAAAATAAAAGCAAATTGGATCATCTCCTTCTCAGTTTCTTTACGTCTTTATCTTTATTAAAAAATTAAAGGAGATTCCATCCTATCCCCGTTTGGCCCGGCTTATTTTCTCTTTTTTTTCTTCTCCTTAAAAATAGTAAAAAATGAAAAAATTGTGTTTGACTTAACTTTTCTTTATTTTTTACTCCTTTAATTTATTTCTCTAATACTTTTAAGGAGAAATAGTGTCAAATATAATTTTATACTTCTCTATTTCATTTAAGCAAAATATAAAAGTAAAAAATAAACCGGGCCAAACGGGGCTAGTGTTTCTGCCTTACCAAGTACACACATGAGCTGTGTAGGACCTCAAATTCAATTATTATCCAAACAAAAGTCAATATAAAGAGTTCCAGTTGTTAATTAAAAAAGTAAAATTCTCCTCCGATGCTCAACTGCAAGTTTGAACATTTAATTTATCTCTTTAATCATTATTATAAGTAAAAACTAAAAAACATAAATAAATTTAGATTATAATAGTGACTGTTTTGGACTGGGCCGCAGCTGCCCAACATACGAGGAAGCTCACTTCCTCAATCTGTCGAACACGGCCCAATTATTTAGTGGTTCAAGACCGGATCATGTCAATGACCTCACATATTGTAACGGTTGTCATTGAAATGATGAACATTTATTGTTCATTATGACTCTCTAACCAGTTTTCGACAGCCACTTAATGACATTAACATCGCCGAGTAGAGTTATATAAGCACTTCTCTTTTAGAGGAGTAAGATACATTTATTCTCTAACTTTTAAAATCTTCACTTGACGCATTTTATTGATTTGAACGTCGGAATACTTGCAAGTACGTACAAACCCACCATTCACCGGAACGGAAAGAAATACCGCAGCAAACCACCGAATAAGATTGACTCTAATAGTGACCAAAAGAAAATATCTTTATATTCCACTCACTCAATACCTTTATTAGTCTTAGTCATTACCAACCTAAACGTCCACTAAAGGCAATACCTTTATTTTGAAGTCTGATGAAGACCAAACTTGTAAAGATGATTATTATAAGCAACAAGTGGAAGTAACAAACAAACAATAACACAATACTACTACTGTGTCTCTGTACTATTACGGACACGAGCCATTTGGGACACATGCTACACGTGCCAGTGTAGTGTACAACAACAAACCACTTAAATACAAACTTTACCCATCATCATCCTACGTGGTTGTGATCAATTAATTCTAAAATATTCCAGGCAGAGATTCCCTCATCCCTCCTTTTGTGTTCATTTTTTAATTTTTCAAGATCAAAATTGCCCTTAAAATAATCAAAACCAACACTCAACCTCTATCAACATGTACACATTCCACTCTTTTAAGCATCGGACTGCAAAATATGTTACATTTCAACACTCAAGTTATCACGTGATCAAAATTAACCGCAAGGGAAAAAATGAACAATGCGCCAAAGTCTTCAAGTTTATATGGGAACAATAATTGTAATAGTCGGCACTTGTTCAAAAAAAAAATTGTAATAGTCGGCATGATAGCTAATATGAAGTATGAAGAGCCTTGAGATCAATCTAGCGATCCATATGAAGCATGAGGAACATATTTGCCACAAGGGGAACACAAGACCCCGAGGAACCGCATAAATATGGACTAGAATTACGATAATTGGGTTGTTTATATTGAGTTTTTTTTTTTTAAACCGGATATCCTCTGTGCACAACTGCAGAGACTAATCGGTCGAGCTTTGTGGGACCCAAATGGATGGCAATACATATTTTAAAATATACCAATTCTGCCCTTATTTTATTATAGTAAACTGTTTGAAAAGTTGTACACCCCTCAAATACAGTATTTCGGTAAACACTTTAATTCCGGTATGTCATTTTTCGGTAACATTTTTAGTACATATTATTGGAACACTTGGACATTGTTCACATTTATACCAGAACACTTTTGGTTTGTATAAATTGAAAAACATTTGCCACCAGAACACTTTACATTTCCAGATTTCTAAGTGTTCCGGTTTGTATAAATTGCAAAAACATTTGCTACCGGAACACTTTATGTTCTCATGCATCTTTGTTCAATGACTATTGGGAAGATATTGGAAACAATAAAGCAAAATCCATTTCGCGTTTACCAAATAGAAGATGAAAAATATTCAAATGTGTGGCTATCAGCATAAACATGGGTACCTCCACCCAAACATCTTCAATATTCATCACCACTCAAAATCAATATACATCGCAAAAGTTATCATGACCACAAATCACTACAAACCAAACCATCATAGCCCAAAATCAAAATAAGAAAAACAACAAAACAGAAAAACAGCAAAGTGAAGAACAGAAATCTAGAGTATTGTGCTTCCGGATCCATGACTGTCTCTCTCTCCGTTGCCGAACACTGCCGTCGTCAAATTATCCCCTCCGGCTGCCACGCAGCCAATTGCTTCCAACCATGCAAAATCGTTTGAATCTGTTGAATACCATTATGGTCGGTGAGCATGACCTTGAGAATTAAGAACCTAAATAAAAATTAGTTACATAATGGTCAAACATACATTTTCTGTTAGGGCCAAATTTGCATCAAAGAAGGACTTTATTGTTCCGATATCTTCCCAGTAGTCATTGAACAAAAATGCATTCCAGTGGCAAATTTTTTTTTTTTGTTGCAATTTATACAAACCCGTATACTTTTTATAGGCCAATGCTATGGTGGACCACCTCATCAAGTGGTCCACCGTGGACAAGTGGTCAATACTACTATAACGAATACGAATTTTATAAAATCCACCGTTGGATTGAAAGTTTATATCATATAGATCATCCATAAAAAAATTAGAAAAATTTAAAATCATTTGATATGTTATTGAGATCCATAAAGATTAACGGTTTATTAAATACTGTAAATCTTAATGAGTCCCAAAAACATATCAAATGATTTTCAATTTTTCTAATTTTTTCTGTGGATGATCTATATGATATAAACTTTCAATCCAACGATCGATTTTGTAAAATTCGTATTCGTTATATGGTTAGTCCACCATGGACCACTTGAGCAAGTGGTCCATATTAGAAATTTCCACTTTTTATAAGTGTCTCCAAGTGTTTTGATAATATAACATATCAAAATGCTTTTGAAAAGTGTTCTGGTAAAATAAAAAAACTGAAAAATTAAAGTGTTTATTGGAATAATGTGTTTAAGGGATGTACAACTTTCTAAACAGTTTATCGAAAAAATAAAAAATAAGGGTAAAATGGAAATATGTAGGGGTAGAAGGTTAAATATAGGGGTAGAAAAAAAATTCTTCAGGGGGTGTTTGTTTCAAGTTTATAAATAAGATTCCTGGGAATATATGGGTAGGAATACATATACCCATGTTTGTTATAAGGTTGACATAAAATTATTCCTAGGCATGAAGGTTTCTAGGAATAAAATAACTTCCAATAATTTCTCTTATTCCCATGATTTTATTCCTAGGGGGTGTTTGTTTCAAGTTTATAAATAAGATTCCTGGGAATATATGGGTAGGAATACATATACCCATGTTTGTTATAAGGTTAACATAAAATTATTCCTAGGCATGAAGGTTTCTAGGAATAAAATAACTTCTCTTATTCCCATGATTTTATTCCTAAGAAAATGGGTGGGAAATAAAAGTTCCCATGAACATGGGAATATATTTTAAATAACTTCTAGTAACTTCTCTTTTACCCATCTTTATCAATAATTCCAACGAATGTAATTAATATTAACCAAACATTATTTTTTTAAAATACCTTGGAATAACATTCCTATCATTATTTCCTGGGAATATTATTCCAAGGAATAAATTTAACATCCTTGAAACAAACACCCCCCTAAGAAAATGGGTGGGAAGTAAAAGTTCCCATGAACATGAGAATATATTTTAAATAACTTCTAGTAACTTCTTTTTTACCCATCTTTATCAATAATTCCAAGGAATGTAATTAATATTAACCAAACATGATTTTTTTAAAATACCTTGGAATAACATTCCTATCATTATTTTATGTGAATATTATTCCAAGGAATAAATTTAACATCCTTGAAACAAACACCCCCTCAGATTGTTTATATTGAGTTTTGGTTCATACCAAAATAAATTTAATTAGAGATTAATCCGTAAAATACAACAATATCAAATCTTTTAAATGATAGTTTTACTTCGAATCAAATAATTAATCTTTATAATTGCATACAGAAGTACTCGATCTACAACAAAATAGAGTTAAACCTTACTTCTTTTTTTGACAGCAGTTAAACCTTACTATAAATAAAAAAATAGAGTAAAACCAAAACCAGCACGACGTCGTTTCGGATAATCAAACCGTTACATTCATTACAAGAAGAACTTTAATTAACGGTGTTATTGGTGGGTCCCGCCACTAGGTGCGTGTCTCTCAACCCATGATCTAACAGCGCGTGGTGTTGAAACTGAACAATTAATCAAAATAAAAGTTGCAGTTCTTTTCGTGTACTTTTCTTCCTTCTTCAAACCTCACTCTATCTTCTTCCGCCATAGTTAACAGTGAGAAGAAGAAACTAAAACAAAAAACCGAAACACAACAACGAGAAATTGAAGAGAAAATGAAAAATCAAAACTAACTCAAGAAACACAAACAAAATGCATTCAAATTCATAAACGGTTTATTTTTAGTAACAAATTCTCAACTTCTCACTTTCAGTTAGACGGTTACTGATTACCATGCATCTCAGACAACGTCCGACCGCCGCGCGTGGCGGCGCCGTGAATCAGCCACGGCCACCACGGCTGAACTCCGTCTTCAACATTATACCAGTTCACGACCTCCTCACAGACCATCCTTCTCTCCGGTATCCCGAAGTACGCGCCGCCGCCGCTGCACTTCGCACCGTCGGAGACCTACCGAAACACCGTTTCATGGCGTGGCAACCGGAAATGGACCTTCTCGACTGGCTCCGGTTACTGTTCGGTTTTCAAAACGACAACGCACGGAATCAGAGAGAGCATTTGGTTCTTCACCTTGCAAACGCTCAGATGCGTCTTGAACCTCCTCCGGCTATCGTCGACGCGCTTGACGCTGGAGTTTTGAATCGGTTTCGGAAAAAGCTTCTTCATAATTACACTGCATGGTGTTCTTATCTAGGTTTGAAATCCAGCGTGGTGGTCTCACGCCGCCGCCGTGATCCGTCGGATCTTCGTCGGGAGTTGCTTTACGTTTCGCTTTACCTTCTAATTTGGGGTGAAGCTGGTAATCTTCGTTTTGTTCCTGAATGTCTTTGTTATATTTATCATTTCATGGCTAAGGAGCTTAATTTGGTTCTTGATGAGTTTATAGACCCTAACACTGGTAGTACTTTTATGCCTACAGTTTCTGGTGATTATGGTTTTTTGAAATCTGTTGTTATGCCTATTTATAATACTATTAAGGTTGAAGTTGATAGTAGTAGAAATGGAAAAGCTCCACATTCTGCTTGGAGGAATTATGATGATATAAATGAGTATTTTTGGAGTAGGAGGTGTTTGAAGAAACTAAGATGGCCTTTGAATTTTGAGTCTAGTTTTTTTGGGACTACGCCGAAGGATATGCGTGTAGGGAAAACTGGGTATGTTGAACAGAGGTCATTTTGGAATATCTATAAGAGTTTTGATAGGCTTTGGGTTATGCTGATTTTGTTCATGCAGGGTGCTATTATTGTTGCTTGGGAGGGTACTCAGTATCCATGGCAAGCAATGGAGAGAAAGGATGTTCAAGTCAAATTGTTGACTTTGTTTATCACTTGGGGTGGTTTAAGGATACTTCAATCTGTGCTTGATGCCGGAACTCAATATAGTTTGGTTACTAAAGAGACTGCTTGGCGTGGAGTAAGGATGGTGCTCAAGACTATGGTTGCTATAACATGGACTGTTTTGTTTGGGGTCTTTTATGGATTAATTTGGCTTGAGAAGGGTTCTCGTAGAAATTGGTCTGATGCGGCAAATCAGAGGATTTATACATTTCTTAAGATTGTTTTCTGCTTTCTTATACCAGAAATGTTGTCTTGCGTGTTATTTGTGGTGCCGTGTTTGCGGAACTTCATTGAGGAATCGAACTTGAGTATAGTATACTTGTTGACATGGTGGTTTCAAACCCGGACTTTTGTGGGTCGTGGTGTGAGACAAGGGCTTCTAGATAACGTGAAGTATACTACTTTCTGGATAGGAGTATTAGCTGCAAAATTTTCATTCAGTTATTTTCTTCAGTTCAAACCTCTAATTGCCCCCACAAAGGCTTTATTGAAACTTAAGGGTGTTGATTATAGATGGCATGAGTTTTTCAATAACACCAACAGAGTGGCAGTTGTTTTGCTATGGTTACCTGTTGTGTTGATATACTTCATGGATTTGCAAATATGGTATTCGATTTTCTCTTCCTTAATTGGTGCGACGATTGGTCTTTTCTCGCATTTGGGTGAAATTCGGAATATCACACAACTCAGGCTCCGATTCCAGTTCTTTGCCAGTGCAATGCAGTTCAATCTGATGCCAGAGGAGGAGTTGCTAAGCCAGCAAGCTACGCTGCTGAGGAAGGTTCGTGATGCCATTCATCGGTTGAAATTACGGTACGGACTTGGTCAACCCTTCACAAAAATTGAATCAAGCCAAGTGGACGCTACCAGGTTTGCCTTAATATGGAATGAGATTATCATTAATTTCAGGGATGAAGATATAATCAGTGATCGAGAACTAGAGCTCCTGGAACTGCCGCCAAATTGCTGGAAAATTAGGGTAATTCGATGGCCGTGTTTCCTTCTCTGCAACGAGCTACTACGTGCTCTCAGTCAGGCAAAAGAGCTGGAAAATGAGTCTGACACGTCACTTTGGTTGAAGATGTGCAAGATTGAGTATCGCCGGTGTGCTGTTATTGAGGCTTATGATAGTATCAAGTACTTTTTTCATCAGATTCTTGAAGATGGTACGGCAGAGCTCGCCATTGTGACTAATATATTCAGGGACATAGACTCCTACATTCAAGTGGGGAAGTTAACAGAAGCGTACAAGATGTCTCTGCTACCAGAGCTACATGTTAAGGTGACTGAACTTGTTAAACTTTCGATGCAGCCAGAGAAAGATTTGAATAAGGCTGTAAATTTGTTGCAAGCCTTGTATGAGTTGTGTGTTCGAAGATTTCCAAAGGTGAAGAAGTCCGCCACCCAGCTGGTTGAGGAAGGTCTGGCGTTGCCAGGTCCAACAACTGAAGGGGGACTGCTCTTTGAGAATGCTATTGAGTTTCCTGATGCCGGAGATGAACTCTTCACTAAGCAGCTCAGAAGGCTGTCTACAATTCTTACTTCAAGAGACTCGATGCATAATGTTCCATTGAATCTTGAGGCTCGACGGCGGATTGCTTTCTTTAGCAATTCTTTGTTTATGAACATGCCTCGTGCTCCCTATGTTGAAAAGATGATGGCTTTCAGTGTTTTGACCCCATATTATGATGAGGAAGTTTTGTATAGCAAAGATTCTCTTCGAAAAGAGAATGAGGATGGCATTACTACTCTGTTTTATTTGCAGAAGATTTATGAAGATGAATGGAATAACTTTATGGAAAGGATGCATAGAGAGGGCTTGAAAGATGAGGATGATATCTGGACAACAAAATCCTTGGACCTCCGCCTTTGGGTATCTTATAGAGGTCAAACATTGTCTCGCACAGTTAGGGGGATGATGTATTACTATAGCGCCCTTAAGATGCTCGCCTTTCTTGATTCCGCATCTGAGATGGATGTAAGACAGGGATCCGAGCATATTATTTCATCATATGGTTCAACAAATGAAAACAACAGTATGAATACTCTACGCTCAGACGGGCATCCATCTTTACGGAAATTGAGAAGGGCAGATAGCAGTGTGTCACTGTTATTCAAGGGACATGAATATGGTAGTGCGATGATGAAGTTCTCGTATGTTGTGGCATGCCAGATGTATGGGCGTCACAAGGCAGAGAAGAATCCCCGAGCTGATGATATACTGTATTTGATGAAAAATAATGAGGCCCTTCGAGTGGCTTATGTTGATGAGGTTTCTTTGGGGAGGGAAGAGACTGAATATTACTCTGTTCTTGTGAAGTTTGATCAGCAACTGCAGAGTGAGGTTGAGATTTATCGGGTCAGGTTGCCCGGTCCTTTAAAACTTGGAGAAGGGAAACCAGAAAACCAGAATCATGCAATGATCTTTACGCGGGGTGATGCAATTCAGACGATAGATATGAATCAAGACAATTATTTTGAGGAAGCTCTCAAAATGCGAAATCTGTTGGAGGAGTTCAATGTATACCATGGTATCAAGAAGCCAACCATTTTGGGTGTTCGAGAGAATATCTTCACAGGATCTGTTTCGTCGCTTGCTTGGTTCATGTCATCACAAGAGACAAGTTTTGTTACACTGGGCCAACGAGTTCTCGCAAACCCTTTGAAAGTACGGATGCACTACGGTCATCCGGATGTGTTTGACAGATTTTGGTTCTTGTGTCGGGGTGGAGTCAGCAAGGCATCCAGATTGATCAATATCAGTGAAGATATTTTTGCTGGTTTCAATTGTACATTGCGAGGCGGCAATGTGACACATCATGAATATATACAGGTAGGTAAAGGAAGAGATGTTGGCTTGAATCAGATATCCATGTTTGAGGCCAAGGTCGCAAGTGGCAATGGCGAGCAGGTCTTGAGCAGAGATGTCTACCGGCTAGGTCATAGATTAGACTTCTTTCGCATGCTTTCAGTGTTCTACACAACTATAGGATTTTACTTTAACTCCATGATAGTTGTACTGACAGTCTATGCCTATCTTTGGGGCCGCCTTTATATGGCCCTCAGTGGCATTGAAAAGGGAGCCCAGAAAAGTGTTAGCAACAATAAAGCCCTTGGTGCAATCATAGATCAACAGTTTATAATCCAGCTTGGTATTTTCACTGCACTCCCAATGGTTGTTGAAAATGCACTTGAGCACGGGTTCCTTCCTGCAGTCTGGGACTTCTTGACAATGCAGTTGGAGCTTGGATCACTATTCTTTACATTCTCTTTGGGAACTCGTACCCATTTCTTTGGCCGGACTATACTTCATGGAGGTGCAAAGTACCGGGCCACAGGTCGCGGTTTTGTGGTGGAGCACAAGAGTTTTGCTGAGAACTATCGGCTATATAGTAGAAGCCACTTTGTTAAGGCTATCGAACTTGGAATTATTTTAATTGTGTATGCTTCTCATAGTCCCTTGCCTAAGGGTACTTTTGTGTACATAGCTATGACAATCTCAAATTGGTTTCTTGTAGTTTCATGGATAATGTCGCCTTTTGTCTTCAATCCCTCTGGGTTTGATTGGTTGAAGACTGTATATGACTTTGAAGACTTTGTGAATTGGATTTGGTATCCGGGTGGGCCATTCAGAAAGGCAGAATACAGCTGGGAAACATGGTGGTATGAGGAGCAAGATCATCTTAAAACAACCGGTATATGGGGAAAGCTGTTGGAAATCATTTTAGACCTTCGATTTTTCTTTTTTCAGTATGGTATTGTTTATCAGCTGGGTATTGCAAATCACAATACTAGTATAGCTGTTTACTTGCTGTCTTGGATATTCATGGTTGCTGTTGTTGCGATTTATATCAGCATAGCATATGCACGGGATAAATATGCTACAAATGAGCACATATATTATCGACTAGTGCAGCTTCTTGTGACTGTGGTCACAGTTCTAGTAATTGTCCTCTTACTGGAGTTCACCCGCTTCAGTTTTATTGATCTTCTAACAAGCTCGCTGGCATTCGTTCCCACAGGATGGGGAATGATTTTAATAGCCCAGGTGCTCAGGCCTTTTCTGCAATCAACTATAGTGTGGGATACCGTGGTTTCCTTGGCACGAATCTACGATTTACTGTTTGGGATTATTGTTATGGTCCCCATGGCAGTTTTCTCATGGTTACCTGGATTTCAATCCATGCAAACCAGGCTTCTCTTTAATGAAGCTTTCAGCAGGGGTCTCCAGATATCTCGAATAGTTAGTGGCAAGAAATCTGCTTAAGATGTTATTGGAGGTAATTTATGCTTCATGCTCTTAGGAATATTATTTAGTTATTCATTAATTGAATCTGAAGACCTCAATATATTTCTCCTTGCTATGCAATTGATTTGAAGCTGAATATTACCTAGTAAACTGCAATGAACCATGTGGACATAGTTAACGGATTTGCTACTCGAAGCATTTTCCTATCGAGCCAGCTTGGACCGTGCAATTCTGGAATCTTTGTCCAATTTAATTTGTATACGTGTGCTGTGCTTATTTGCAATAACATTCTATAATAATTTACATGTGCAGGTCTTATCAAAAGAAAAAGTGTTATCATTGGCGCTGAGAGAGACATGTTTTTGTATCTTCCCATGTAGAGTATCAACTTAGTGTACCAGTCGAAGGTACTAATTTTAAGCAGAACCTTGGTTCAATTTAAATTGTAAATTTGTGCTGTGCTTATTTGCAGCGACATTCTATAATAATTGCATTGCATGTGCAGGTCATACCTAAAACAAAGGGCATGTAGGAGTATCAACTTGTTAGTGTATCACTTGAGAGGCAAGATCACTTGTGGCAAGTCCTGCCTTGTTGTATTGCCATGATTAATGAATGCCTACAGATTAATGTATGTACTAATCAGAGCCAAAACATTGTTTTCTTAACTTCATTTCCAAACAGATTTTGTTTAGCAGCAGTCTCAAGTATAATGAATCTGTGTACCTCAGTAAACCATAAAGATTAATGCTATTTTTTAACAATGCACATGCATGTCCTATTCTAGTTATATCATATATATGTTTTTATTAGATTTTTTCAATTCTAATTCATACTTGGTACTGATTTTCAGGTTATGCAATATCAAGAGCCAAAGTTTTAGGCTTCTTTCCATGACAGTGAGGGCTTATGTAAAATTAAATGACATAATCTATTAAGGGAGGAGGGTGATTGTCATTGTCTCCCACAACAGTACATTACCATGCTTCCCATCGACGAACTTGTTGTATGTATATATATTGTCCATATCTAGTACAATCTAGATATTAGCCGATAATGATGAACTTGAGGCAGCTATGCTTTCTAGTTAGTTTTCAGTTAGATAGTATATCTACAAGTTAGTTGTGCACTAGTTATTTGATCATGCGCTATAAACACAATGTGTATTGTTCATTAGATGTTAAGAAGATTCATTCTGCAACTTTTTTTTTCCCAATTTGTTTACTTTTACTTAGATGGTATGGAAGTTCCGTGAGGAGCTAATAGATGGCTAGAAACATTTTATTGGCTTGAGGCAGCTCACTCTTCTTATGATTAGTTTATTACTCTATAGCTCACATGATTCCACTGAAAAAGTACAGGGGGTGTATTGATTTGAGATTTCAAAGGATTTTGAATGACTTTTTTATGATAAAAAAATCATGTGGTATTCAATCAAGATTTTTGTAAAATCTAAACAAATCTTCTGGTATTCAATTAAGACAATTGAGAATTTTTTTTCAATGCAACAAAATCTGTTGGTATTCAATTAAGATTTCGGAAGACTTATAAAATGTCTTGAGGTATTAAAAAATCTGCATAATTTTATGGATTCTTTGGTAAAGTGGATTTTGTGAAACTTTCTAGTTAAAAATACACACATACACTTTTTTAACAATTTCACCAAAAACCTCAAGACTTTCTCAGACTTCTCCATGACTTTTCTTCACATACTATTTCCTGCAGTCATCCTCTCATTCACTATTTAATCCTTTTTTTCTTTTTTTTCTCTGACAAATTTTAACGTGAATTTGTTTCAAGAGAATGAAATATTGAAATTGGTCAATGATCGGTTTCAACAACTTTTTTCTTAAAAAAAATCACTTATTTTTAAAATATAATCACTTCAAATTTTTTTCATCTATTTGACAAAATTTAAAAAGCTGTTTTTCAAGAAAAACAATTTTTTTACTAGTTTTTTTTTGGTATAAAAAAAGGTTATTTTTATATAGGTAAATAAACACAAAAGAACCTTTTAAAAAAAAATTTCTAAATTATTTAACGTCAAAATCACATATTTCTTATAATCTATAACAAACATGAGGTGAGGAAAATTAATTATGTCTAAAATTTGAATTGAAAGTAAAGTGATTTATTTTTTGATGGTAAAAATAAAGTGGTTTACATTTAAATATATTTATTTAAAAATGAATTGAACAATAAATTTAAGTGTAAAATTAATTCTATCATCAAAATTGCAATTTCTAATTTCAAGTAGAATAAACCATGGAGGTAAATTAATTTTACTCTAGAAAAACTAAACTTATCAAAATCAATTCAACACCTTTAGAAATTTAGAATCAATTTTGTCCTCTCTGAAAGTGGAACCAAACATACACACAATTGATTTTATTTTTTCGGAAAAAGCTATATGTGATTGATTTATAACTTGAGAAATTTCTTATGAATGCAAATACAATGATAATTTGCCAAATGCACCTCGAGTTTTAACTTGTCAAATGCACCTGAAGTTTTAACTTGCCAATTACTCAAATGAACATCATTTTGTCTCGTAGCAGGAAACTTTGAGTAAAACTTATATGACCGAATCAGAAATAACAAATCCTCAACATGTAGTTTTCTCTTTAAAAATAAAATCAGCAAGGAAAAAAAAGATTATAAAAAATGTGCTATAAATGGTGTAAAAGCTTTCTTGATACGAGCAAAATCATGTAAACTCTTTTAGCGTGAACTGTATATTTGCCATTGCAAGAAGTGTCTTCCAATGCTAAAAATAAAATCATTTTACAAAATGTAATCAATGTTAGGCTATCATCACAAATCATCATTACCAATAACAGGTACTTTCTCATAGGAAGAAGTTCCTCTGAACCTCTTTGGAAGAAAGCAGCGGCTTCCGAATCTTTGCTGAATGTATACGAGGAAAGCGAATAAAAGAGCACCAATTGGAATTATGATGTCCCAAGCTGTGGAATAAAAATCCATTCTATGGTCTGCGTATATGTATGACATATCAAGGTACCATGAAGAACTGTGAGTTCTATATAGATCATATGCATGGGGGAGTATACGAACAATGGTTGTTCCAAAATAAAACGAAGATGCCAGAGCTTTTTCTCCCGAGTTAGACAATATGTTGAACAGAATTTGTGGAAGCAGAAACCCATCCAGGAGTAAACCAGCATAAGATTTGAAGTCTTCCCAGAGTGAAGGACCTCGATAAGAATGTTGTCCAACAAGTGGAAACTTAGACCTATGGCGTGAAAGATGGAGCGGTCGAGAGCTTCTCTGGCTAGAATACTTCCATATGTGCACCAACCAAGCAGTCAATCCACCTACAAAGTACAATGGTAGAGTCATATAAAGAACCCTTTTTTCGGAAGCCCACAAGCTTATCTGGCTTTCCTCGCCCTGCCTTGAAGACCAGGTCAACTGTACAAGACGCAACTCTAGAAGAAAAGCTACCATTGTCACCATCCTCACAATGACTTCATTCACTTCAAGCCACCCTCCACTCCCAATAAAAGCACCTGGCACATTATTATGATTCACCTTGAATAAGGCTTCAAAGTTCAGCATCAGGGGAATCATGTGACCTAGAGTAATAGCAAGAAGCATCACAATGGAAATGTGAGGAAGTACTTCTGAGTTCTTTTTCACATGGAAGAGTTGCAATCCTACAAACACACAAGAAAGTGTGTTCGATATCAATACCATAATTACTTCAAAGTCCATTCTCCAAATGGATACATCTGCTTGGTGTCTGTAAATAGAATATGAAGACAACTGAAGGGGTTCAAAATAATAAGGGTCTACCTTTTGTCGTGTGCTTTCTATAGTTCCTTTAATAGATTCACCTCCTTTTCCATTCAATGGAGGAAACTGGACATTAACCATGATTTCACAGTCCAGAGACTCATTCTTTATCAGTACTTTGCCATTTGTCCTCAAATGCCGACATCCTACCAGACACATAACTCCAGTTTTCCTATTGTACAATCCTTCAGCATTAATTTTAATTTCTGTTGCAGAGACTTCACTACCAAACTTAAAATCAGGAGAAGGGTTCAAGGTTATCGTATAACTGACATTCAATGAACGGCTGAATTGAAAACCGCGTGGTTTCAAGTTCCCATTTGTCGGAACAAATGGCACCCCATAAGTCTGCCCATCATGTATTTGATCACCAACAAGCAGTGGTGACGAGTAACCATGAGCTACTTGTCCTTTAGTGTTTGTCACAGACAAGCTGAATGCCATATCAGAAGAAAATCCATCAGGATACGTCTTTCCTTTTCCACTAGCAGTCACCTTTTCTCCACAAGACGTTCTTACTCTGTCAATTTCAGTATACTTGTATTGTAAACCAGTTACAACTCTTGATGCCTTCCAGTTACCCTCAAATCCAATGCTATCAAAGTAGCCAGATTCACCAACAAGTTTATCACTCCATATCCGACCCAAAACAGTACTCCTATTTCTCAAAGATAACACAGCAGGAAACCTTAACGTGAGCTTAATCGAGCAATCTCCAACATACGGAGATCCGGTGAAGTTCAATATCCGGCACGCAACTGCACAAAGCTGATTCTCCTTCTCATCCCACACCCCCTCAGATATCAATGTTGTATTCGGATAAAATGGAAACACATAGTCATTGTAATCCAAGTTAGGAAAACCCAACAACATATGAATCTTCCGCCTCTCCACACACCGAGTAGGATAAAAATGCATTAAACCAGGCAACTTCTCAAAACCACCACCACCACCAAGTGGATCGCAACTAGCATTACGACAGTTACTCCCATATTCAAGCTGAAACCTATCCCTATGTCCAGAAAACACACTGCAAGCACCTTGGTTCAAATTTCCAAGACTCAAACTCTCCCCATCGGCTCCAGCTACACAACCACCACCATTTTTGTCCTCAATCATTCTAAAGCTATAATTTGGACTCTGAGATAAAGCCAATATCGAAATCGGTTCAATCTTCATATCATCAAAAGTTTCTAAACTTCCACTAATCAAACTATTTGAAAGCGTAACATCATTCGGATAATGAAGCTTAAGAACAAGATTAACATTATGCCTATTTTTCCTACCACCATAAGTTCCAGTTCCAAACATACAAAGCTTACCAGAAGATTGTGACCAATAACCATGGAGATGAACACTCAACCGCAAAACCTTCCAACGCGAAACCCTATGTCCTGGATAAACCATCACCAACGACCTGCGGCCTAGTCCTTCACGCTGCTGGAGAATCACTTGCCCCAGCAATTCATGAACTCCGTCGGTGGAAGTTTTCCGAACGGAGTTCACGTGAAAGAAGACATGTTTTGTGAGGCTTTCGGAAGTGGATCGGTTGAAAATTGGATCGCCGCCGGAGAAGTAACCGGACTGAAATCGGATAAATTCGGCAAGACGGGGAGATGTTTCGGCATTGACCGGCGCCGTCGATGAAGGGACGACGGTGTTGCAGAGACGATCGTAGGTTGTTTTGAAAGATGAATCGGAAGGGTTTGAAGCAACGAAGATGAAGAAGAAGAAAAGGAAGAATGTGAAATGAGTGATGGTAGAATAAGAAAGTTCCATTTTTTTTGGTGAAAGTGTGCTGTGTTGTTACATTTGAATTTCTAGGGTTTTAGAAATTGGGAATTGAATTGAATAGAATAGAAGAAAAATGGAAGCGTGTGATTGAGGAAGAAGCATTGGAGTGTGAGCCAGGCTGTATTGGAGAAAACCAGTGTTCTTCAGTGGTGACTCAACATGGTTTGTTAATCACTAATTTAATTACTAGTTTAGTAGTGATTAATACTCCTTAGAAATCAGATCAAGCCGGCAAGGATCATACTTTAATTGGAATTTAGATTAGATTTCATCCAACAATTATGCAGAGAATCTTTTTGATCATGACAACATTTTTTTTTATAGTTATTTCATTTCTATATATAATAACAGATTCTTTGTTTTTTTACTAACCCAAAGGGCCTGTAATTCTTAGTTCGGCTTTGAACTAAATAAATTCTTACTAAAACTAGTATTCTTCACCGCTAAACGGTGTCTTTAGACTATTTTTTTAAATATATCAAAAAATGAAATTAAAGATAACCTTAAATGTTAACTTTTTATATTTTTAAAATATTGAATGCATAAGTTTTAAAATAAAATTTACTTATTGATAAGCTTAACTAATACTTAACGTAGTTTCGAATTCAATAACTAATCAACTAAGGTATTGAGATTCGCCGAACGGATTGAATTGTCATTCAACCAATAATATTTAATAATTTGCATTATTTGAACCTTAAAATATAATCAGTCTATACGAGATTATGTGTTTATCGCACTATCTTTATATCTTTCATTTTTTTTTTTATATAGTCTAATATTTAGAAATTCACCTCTTCAGGCGCATATAAGTGAAAATACCAGCATTCGAACTTCAGTCCTGCATATTTCATGTAATGAGCTACGCTCACAAAGACACAACTTTCGTACTCTCTGATGTTATAGATTTACGTATTTCAACGATAAAAAAAAATGATATCGTATTTGTTAGAAGTAATATAAAACCATTGATATGACTCTATCCTAAAAACTTAAGCTTTTGGGATAATCGGTTATTTGATATGGTATTAGAGCCTCTATGACTAAGTGGTCTCTACGGTTCGATTCCCGCTCCCCTCACTTTCTAATTAAAAAGTGGAATTTAAGCATATGGTAGGTAGGCGTATGCATTATCCACGCTTCAAGTCTAAGTGGGCTTTTGCGTGATGGGGTGTGTTAGAAGTAATATAAAATCATTGATGTGGCTTTATTCTAACAGCTTAAACTTTTGGGATAATCGGTTATTTGACAGTATTCGACATCAAAATATCATTTTAATTTTCACAAATATTTCACTGGTGTAATTTTAATCATGGACAATGCTGTAGCATTATTCATATAAATGAAATAATTGTGGCAAACTTAGGAAAAATCAAGCAAATCAATATAAACAAGCATTTTATATACTGTAAAGACATTATGAAACTGTTCACAGAATAAACTGTTTTTATTCTCATAAAATATTTTTACATATGCAAGCCATATGATACATACAAATTCCACAAGGTTTTTTATTTTATTTTTAGTACAATTTCATTCTTCAAACATAACTTTGATATATTATACATATACATGATAACAAATTCATATTACACACAATGTTCAAACCAGAAACCTTGATCGTTAACTCAACTTCGTCGAGCTTTTACTTTCGCGTGTCAACAAACTGCGAGCAATCAATACCCTTTTCAGAAAATGCCTCTACAAGCTTAGGGAAGAGTTTAGCAAGCATAAGCTTAAATCCTGTAGAAGTTCCTTTCTGGTTTTCATGCTCAGTTTTTTCACCTCCAATAGGACCTCCTTCAAGACATGCCTTACAAGCCATAAGTATATGTTTGGAGCGTTGTCGAAAGTGTTCTTCCACTAATGCCTCGAAATGCTGCAATTGAAATCAGTTTAGTTACAATTGTTTCGCGCGAAGATTAAGAGAATCGTTAAATATCCTTACTGACAAAGTAAATATAAAAATTTATTTGACTATTTTACCTCCGGTGGCTTTCTTAATAGATACAGCATGGATTTGTAGGTGAGAAGGAAAGCATTCTCATTGTAACTAACTGAGTTTTTCTCTCCTTCGGCTCTGCCAATTTGTTGGTCGTATCCAGCCTCATTGAAATAAGGCTTCTCATTAAGGACAAGAGCTTGAAGAGAGAGAAGGACTTGGAGAACCGTGGAAGCTCCAGGGTTCCACACTTCAGTCGCGGTACCACTCCATGTGTTTAGGAGACTCAAACACACTTTCCCTGACTCGTATAAATTAGGATTTAATCGTAGCCCACCAGAAATGTAGTGCACCATCTGCAACAAGTTTCGGAGGTCACAATGATAGGATGAGAGATCGTTGAAGCACCAAAATGATAATTCACAGAGCACAAAAAAATAAAAATGAACTTCGTTCGAAAGCTTACTGGTGGTTCACTGGGATACTCGGGAGGGAAACATATATCGAAGAAAAACAAGCCATCATGATAAGGTGTCCCTGACGCACCAACAATAGCTGCTCGCATGAGATCCATTCTTTCTTCGAAAACACGGACATAAATGGTTTCTGTTTAGGCATACACAAATTTCATGTCATTTTCAAAGAAACTGTGATGGATATTAACAGCCTACTTTGAGAGATTTTCCTTTCTTGTAAGCAAAGCAACTTAGACATTTATTTAATCAATAGATTACTTATTTTCAGATTAAATCTTAATAGAAAATAAAACTTGCATATTTAGTGATATAAAAGCAAATAAGAAGTATGCACCAGGAAGATTTTTCTCCAGCATGCTCCATTCTTGTTGTACCTTTTTCACCCAATCTTTCTTAACCTACATAAGAGCATCGAATAAGGAAAAATTTCAGCTGAAATGCTTTCAATATAATGTCTTAAGAGATGTATCAATTCTGTAACCTGAGATAATGGCAGCCCTTTTCCCTCGTTAAAAAAGTGGTGGTCTGAGCAATTATCAATTACATCAAACTGCTTCAACTGATCTGAACTTTTGCTGTCTGAAGAAACCGGAACATCACTCCTCTCATGAATCCTAACAACTTCACCGTATGGAGTTGAGTCTTCAGTAGACTGCAACCTGCTCACAGGATATGAATCAGTGTCATGGCCACAAGTTTCTGAATCTTTCTTGTCAAGAAAATCGGATGCATTTCCCTCTTCAAATGTAGAGACTGAGGAAACAGCTGCATAAAAGGATGTCACGCCAAGTTTTTGGAATATTCCGGCTTTAATGCTGGAGAGAAGTTCAAGGACAGCTTGAGGAAGAGAAAAGGAACTACTCTCTCCTGAATGCTTTTCACATTTATCTTTATCGACATTATAATCTGACAAGCCCTGATCATCAAAGAGAGATTAAGTTTATGATTAGACAATCTCTATCGTAATCTCAACAACTAATCTCATTGAAAAATTACATTTTTGACATTTATAAGTTCTATTATTTTCCTTACCATTATTTTCTGGTCAGAAGATAGATTTCCATGTTCAACAATCTCTTGAGCAAACTCATCAATATTTGTTTCATAAGAATCAGGAGTTGCAGTTGAACCTTCATGTTTATCAACACGGAAAATTTCATAGGGTGCAACCTGTTCATGTACAAATAAATTTATAACGACTTCTTGAAGATGAAGACATACAAAATAATGTAAAATTAGAAAATGAAAAAGAAAATAAATGGTATACCTTGGTTGTTAAACCAGTAGCCCATTTCACCTCCACATGACCATCTTTGAAACCAGTAATATTGCCAATACAGGACAGGTTACAGTTATCTTGGGACTTATTCTTATAACCGATTTGGTCCAGGTTTTTCAGAGGCGCTTCCACATTCAAGTCACTCGTTGAATTTGCATTATTTTTCTCAGCTAGGTAAACAAGCTGTTTTTGAGCCGTCTTGAACACAATATCACCAAAACAACAGGAAAAATCAGGGTGCTCAACGAGTTCATAGGCACTCACAGTTTCCATCGTTGTTTCTCCAGCCAAATTACCTGACTCAGATGCAGGAACTGTTCGCCATTGTACGTTTACCGTATGCTCTTTTGCATCAAACGATAGAACGACACCCCATCTTTGATTGTTGCTAGGCTTATCATCATCAGAATCAGAAGTACCTTTTTCCATTACAAACTGATGAGGCCAAAATTCATGAGTGTTTATGACATTCACAGGAATTAAATTCTGTGGATCTGACCCGAAAGTATGTTCACCATTTTGCCAAATAATATCAACTTTGGTCTTTATCCTTCCAATTATAAACAATTCCCCCATGCTAGAGTGAAGGTTTCTTCTCCTATATTCCCTAGCCATGCCATGCTTATTAGGAAGATAACTATCGGATGAATCTCGAATCATCTTTTCAACTTGTTCCTTTTGGTCTGCAACTGGGAGCATGCACCAGTCACCAAGTTGCCAGTTTGCGTGTGAAAAACACGATAACAAGGTCAAGTTTCTGGAATCTTGCCAACACGGAGGAGCATTTGCATTCATATTAGAACTTAAAGGAACCGATGCAAGCCAATTAACATACACCAAACCGGCTTCCACAGAACAGACAGTTCCTTCATCATGATTGTCTCTCCAATTGTCACATAGCCATCTAGCTGATTTAGAAGTGGTCGAGGACTTAACCTTCACTCTCTGCCCTGGATAGTATGGATACTGTGAATCTTCAAGAAAATTAGGAGTTTGTGGTAAAATCTTATCTTTTTCCAAGGTAGTGATTTCGTATTTAGTCCCATCATCGAACAATACGGTCAATCTGTCTACTACCCTATGAACCTGACCAAGCCACGACCCCTTAATTACACAATCACCTTCTGAAATGGAGCGAATCTTCAGAAGTTTCTTGGAGTTGACATTTTTTAATATGTTTCCTTGAACATTTTCTAAATCCACTAAAACATCAACACTTACGACCCTCCCCATCTGTCCAGATGGGTCTGACAAGGAGCAGACAACATCGCCATAAGCAAATGTCCTCTCAAACGAGAGAAAATCATCGATCCTTCCGATGCTTTCCTCTAAACTCGACAATATGCTCCGAGCTTGCCCGCCATATGGAAAATCAATATCCTCTTGATCCTCACTGCTGCTGCTCTCACTGGAAGACTCCCAGTCTGAATCAGTCATGTGAGTTTCCATCACACTTGGAATAACTTCAATATGCCTGTCATAATGTGTTTCATAGTAACATCAATACAATAATACAAGAAAACAACTTCATGACAGAAAAAATGGAAATAATAGTAATGTTAGTCAATGGACGACAATTATGGTGAAACTAATGATTCCGAACTAATATGCAAACGTCAATATCAAAAGAACAAAACACAAAACCTAGTAACTAGATGTAGTTTTTTAATACAAAAATTCTCTGAATGAGCTATATGCATGGGAAAAATGTTTATCGGTAATCTCATTTACATACAAAAGAAATAACTTGGCAGTCAAGTGATTGGTTTAGTCAGCAAAATCACAACATATACATAAACGAATATTAACAGCAAATAGAGATTCAAGAAGATCCTTACCTTGTTAAGCATTAAGAACCAATGTCAGTCTGTATTGCAATCCACAACAGACGAGTTGATTGATACCGATGCTTGTCAGATACTAAGCCAGTTTCTGAAAAACAGAATACCTTGACCACAGAAACTAGAAAATGAAATGCCAAAGGAGATTTGCCCGACGGGGATAATTGGAGTCTATCACGACTCAGAAATGCCAAAGGAGATTTGCCTGACGGGGATAACTTGAGTCTATCACGACTCAGAAATGCCAAAGGAGATTTGCCCAGTTTTGACTGGAATTTCCACAGAAAGAAACTCAAGAGAGGTTTACGAAACTAGTATCACCGAGCTATAACTACCGGACGATTTTTTTGTGATTTTTTGAAAGGAAAAGTTAAAGAAGTTGGAGGAAAATAACTAAGATCATCAAAAGATGCCAAAGGAGATTTGTCCTAGTGAAAGTTTGGAATAACTTTAGAGCGGTGATACTTTCATAGAAGATGACAGATACTATTTTGATATATGATTTTTACTACTAAGAATCGAAACAAAGAAAGTTAAGTAACTTTTGCCAAAGGAGATTTGCCCAACACGGATGAATCTTCAAACATAAGTAATTTCTAGGTAGTAGCTAATAAGTTTGCCTCTTCCGAGATTGAAACTCGGAAGCTATATTGCCAAAGGAGATTTGCCCCACGGTGAAGCCAAACACTCTACCAGATCTATCTGGTATTAAGGGAAATTGATTGATATCCAGAATCAACAAAATTTTGGAGTTGAAATCAAGAATATCGTCAGAAAACCAATTCAAAACACAATTGCCGTTACCAAAATCGAGGAGCTTTTAATACCAGATCATTTGTTTTGAACCTGCAACAAGAAGACTGATGAGTATTTTCTCTTATAAAAGAAAACGAAAACAACGAAACTAGAAGATAGCTATAAACTAAGCTAGCATCCAAATTTCCAAACTCATAAAGCAAGAGAACAAACAACTAAGACCTGGATTAAACTATTGAACTTCTTTTCATAAACTGAAATCCTTATTTGCCCATAAAAGAACAAAATTTAAAGGAACCGCGAGGTTCTCATGAAATTAAACCAGAAAAAAACATTTTAAAAAATTCATAACTAATCACTTTCTTAAGATTCCTATGTGTGTAAGTCATAAGTCAATAGTAGCTGCTTCTAGCACTCAACACCTTGGAAAATCAGGAATCATCCACCAAACCTTGGAAAAGCAGGAAATATATAGCTGCTTCTCGCACCCAAATCATCAAAGGAGAAGAATAATATATCATTATCATCCACCAAACTTAATTTTTTAAATATTATGATCAAATAAACCATGATTTTAACTCTTCTATTTGTAGGGAAAAATAATACTAAATATTAAACCTTTAAAATTCATATGAAAAGACTTGGAACTTAGCCTATGTTTGGTATCACGATGAATGTGTCAGAATCACAGCGAGGCACCATGATTTTTCAAAAGCTACACTCTGTAGCTTTTGCAAAACAAATGTGGATCATAGTAATTCTGGCATACTCACCGTCATACCAAAACTACACTCAATCATGTTTTATAAAAACAACAACAATGAATTAAAAAAAGAAGAAGATGAATATGAATTTATAGAGGAAGAGATTGTATGTACCATTTGGACCACCAAGAAGGTTGGTCCCATAGAAGCTACAATTAGAGTTTATAGAGCCAAACTAAGAAACCAAGAAACCCCATGATTTCAAAAACCAAAAAAGGAACATAAACATCACAAGATGAACTATAGTTACTCCAAAGATTTGATCTTTTTACAGTTTCAAAAGATGGGTTGCGATGATAATTCAGATAGGCTTAGTTCCACGTCCAGTTCCACCATCATCAACAACAACAACACCAAGACTGAATTTTGGAACCATGTTATGTTAGAAACACTCTTTTTTTTTTGTCTCTGTTTGTGAAATTGTTGGGAGTTTAAGGCTTTGAGAAATGGGAAAGGTATTGATATTGTTGTTATAACTAAGAAGAAGAAAACAAAAACAGTAGTAGAATGAATGAGACACAGATACTGCTGTTGTAGATGGATAAAGACAGTTAAGCTAAGCGTGTTTGATTAGGATTGGAATTGAAATACAAACAGATTCTATATGACTTGTTTGGTTTTGTCATGATGGCTACATGAGTACAACTCAAATGGCAATGGAGACATACAATAATTAATTACAATTATGGTTGGAAATTTCTTTGTTATTTTGTTTTCTTACCTTATTATTATTCTTTTATATTTATATTTCTTACCATTTAGATTAATTTATTTATTTAATGATACTCTCTCTTAGGGGTGATCGTATCCGAATCAATCCAAAAGTAAAATCGCAAACCGAACCAATCCAAACCGAAAACCGCAAAAACCTCATTTGGTTTGGATGTATTTGGATGATATTTTTATTCAACCGCAAAACCGCGAACCGCAAAAACCGCAAGCACCGCGGTTAACCGCTCAAACCGCATTAAGTTTATATTATATTTCAATATCATTAAAACCACAATAAGTTTCTATTATATGCCAATATACATAGTCCAAAAACAGTGGACAATTATATCATTGAAACAAAGTTCACAACAAATCTTGATAGTTTCATTATTCAATTATTTACTACCTTATGTGTAGGCATGACGATAAAACTCAGACTCGTGGGTACCCGTCCAAATCGTATCCGCTTTGACGGGGAAAATCCGAGTTGATTAGGTTTGAGTTTGGATGTTCTCTGATTTTAATGAATATTTTTGTTGTTCCAAAAAAAGTAAGAGCATACAAGTAAATCGCGGCCACTCTTTGTATTTAGTTTAATTTAATTTCAATATATTTTAATTATTATATAAACCGCAACCACCGAACCGATCCTAACCGCATTGGTTTGGTTTGGTTTAGATGACTTTCTAAAAACCAACCGAACCAAACCGAACCGCATACAATTTTATCTCGTGGTTATGATGACTTTTTAACTCAAAACCGAACCTAACCGTACCGCGAACACCCCTCTCTTGTCAAAATAAAAGTCACTTTGGCGAGGGTTGGCTTTTATGCATGTGTCATATAAATCATGATATAGAGAATGAATTCTCTCAAGTAAAAAAAGAAATTGAGGAAATAATATAGACTATAGACTATTTGATTATAAATATAAAACAATATTTAAATTTAAAAGAAATTGAGAGAAGTTGATTGATAGTTGAGATGTGAAAATTGATGAATTTTTTTTGAGAGGATTCATTCTCATGATATAGAGTCTCAACAAATAATTATAGGATGATAATATTAGTAAATGAGGTGTACATCCGTCGGTCTGAGAGTCGATCGTCCTTCCCGTTGGTCGGTTAAAAAGTTTACATGCTCCTCTTTTTTCCGCAGATATTCTTGTGTGCCTAAAAACATCAAAAAGGTCATTTATGACAAAGTCGTGCCTGTATTTGAAGTCAGGAAGCTCTCTATAATGTACTGCGTGCTCCTCAAAGTTATCCAGACACGCGTTACGTCAAATAGGAAAAATCTCATTAATAGAAAATAAGAGAATCATAAAGCGATATTTAAGAGTGGTAGAATACTCAACTGGTGATATATGTTGGCCTATTCCATCAATATGAATAGCAAAAAAAAATTCTTGAACATGTACTGTTTGCAGACACCCAAATATTATTTTTTTGTCTTATAGTCATATTAAAATAGGAATACACTATTTTAAAATGTTATTCTAAAATTAACTTTAACATTACATGTTTTTGGGTCACTTACAAAATCTCCAATAAATTTTTTGTAAAGAGTTTAGAGCAAAATCAATATCTTATTTGAGAATTTGAGTTTAATAAAATTTGGTGAGATACCTTAGATAAGCTAGTAAGTAATTAAAACATTTTTTATTTTTGGATTACACTAGCATTAACATTTCAATTCATAATAATACCGTGGGTTGCTTTAGAAGATGCACACTTTCTTACCATTTGAGTAAAATGTGCAACATATGACATGAATTTGTGGGATCATTTGATAAGGTGTTTATAGTAGAGTCTAATTAAACTACATTATAGATTAATTGAGTCAGAATAATTTTAAACGACTATCTAAATTGAATAGAATTGTATGTATTTTTATTTTTGGATTGGATAGTTTTTTTTACATCAAAATTAATTCAAATCACAGTGTGAACATCCTTATTTTATCTTCATTGAAATTTAAAATAACTTTTCATGACTATTCCACGATGGAGGACAGTTAAAATATTCCAAAATTTGCGTATGTAATGTGAACATCCTACGATAAATACTATCTTTCTTCAAAAGTAGATGTTTATGATCAACCGAAGTTAGTTCAATTAATAAGAAATCGACTTGTACTCCTCAAGAAAGCGAGTACAACTCATGCTGCCAGCGTTGTGACATCATTGATGGATAATTTGTAAAATATCTTTGTCAATGTGCTATGAGTTTTAAAGTCTGTCTAACCTTAATTTATATCTGTATCTATATCTCATCGCATGTCCATATCCACCTTACCTCCATACCAAACAATTTTATTTATTCATCAACTCCTCATTTGCCAACATCGAACGAAGAACCACAAAGTTTATGTATACACCTCTAACAAAAAAATCACTTAGAAGTTGATGGACCAAACATATATTTAATTATACATCCTTTGATTTGTAGGATATGTAGTTCACATGCATTACAATACTCTAAAGTCTAAAGACAAATGAAAAATTATTTAGGGAAGTTTGTAGAGGCAAAAGTCTTTCTACCTTTAGATTTTTTTTCTATAAATAGATTGCACTAACTAGATCAACAATTTCTTTAAGTACATAACAAAAGGATCTAAGATTAAGAAGGTCTAGTAGCAAATCATTTTGGTTCTATACGTATGAACTAGAGATTTGGTAAAAAGTGAAGAAAAGGTATGAACTGAATACCAAATTAAAAAAATTAGAAACTTTCCTCTTCAAATTAAATGTTGATTGAAACAATGTTGACTAGGCCTAATAGCACTAACACATTTTCTACATGGAAAGGTTTACTAAACAAACCACTAAGTGAAAATGACCAATTCCTAACAACTTTTTCTTAATTCCTAGGACCAGTTTAAGTTTTAAACATTTTCTTTACTCTTTTTGAGTTGAGTGGATATCAAATTATGTGTATGTTTGATTTCATTTTTAAAGGAATTAAAATTAATTTTAGAGATGGAGAATTGATTTAGACATATAGTATTTGATTGTAGTAGAATTAATTATGTCTCTGAAAATTAATTCTAACTTCAAGGTAAATTTGAATTTTTTTTTTATTTTATAATTGATTTTTGGATCCAAAATGTATTTTACTTTCAACTCATTTTTAATTAAAATCAATTTTATAAAATTAATTAAAATCAATAAAATGCCAAAAACAAACACTTAACGAGTTTTCTTTTTTCTTTATTTTTATTTTGTTGTGTATATGGCCAAGTTTTGGTTTCAAATTCTAATGACCCTTTGATGATTATTTGGGGACAAAGTAATGGGGCATAAAGTATTCTTTTTCCAATAGACATGCATTTAAGAAGTACCATTGGTGCCTAAAAAAAGAAGAAGTACAATTGGTGAAAATAATGTTTTACACTTGTGATTTTCCTAGAACCAATAGTTAAGTGCAATTTTATTGGTTCAAAGGAAGTTCTTATTTTGATATTATCTTGAGGAGAAGGCAAGTTGCTACCAAACCACATGAAGTCTCTTTCAAAACCGTCCGATCTCCAAACAACAATAAGAGGTTCTTAAGTATTTACATGAAGTTTTGTTTTGTTTAAACGGTATTATTGTTGCTTGGTATCAAAGAAATCTTGAACATGTCAAAGATTTCTTTGATACCAAGATTTAACTATTAATTTCATATGCTCTATTATAATCAATTTAGATTTCGATTGATAAGGTCAATTTGATAATTTGTGACGAATAGCTTATGGTTACGTAAATTTATATGATTAAGTTAGTATTATTTGATAACAACTAACAATTATTATTCTTTTAACTACAAGTTTTAATTTATCATTCGATTCAATTGTCAATTTTACAAAACATTTCAAACTTAATATGTGAAGTTATTTGATATTAACTAACTATTTAACATGTATTACTTTTTACCAAACTTGAGACTCAGGGCTCGTTTGACCTAGCTTATTTTTGAGCTTATGCATACAACTTATGCAATATAAATCAGGTTTTATGCTATTTTATAAGTTCAAATTAGTGAAAATTAAATTTTTATAAGTTATTTTATTATAAACTACCTTAACAAACTTATAATAATACATAAAAATTGCATAAGTTATTTACATAAGCTTAAAAATAAGTTAGGCCAAACGGACCCTTAGTATTTCTTATTCTTGTCTAAGTTTTGATCTCGTAGTGTTAAGCGTCGACAACCTAAGGAAGTAATTATATGTCTATTATTTTTGTTGGAGAGTCACGGAAGCGTTAAAATCAAATTACACAATGTTCAAGAATTACAATAGATCAAGATGTAAAGACAATCACTTTTTTTTTATATATATATATATATATATATATATATATTCAATATTTAATTTATTCACTATCGATGTAGTCGTAACTATTGAAGCGAGAAACTCCCCTGAAGGTTATTAATCACTGCGGTTAACCTTTTATGGATCTGCAAATAGTACATTAACGTAGTTTTTGAGAAAATTTGATCAGAATATGTCAACTTTCAAGGAATATGGTAAAGAATTGAGTTACCTCATCAGCACTATTAATAGATTAATTTGTCAACTTTCAAGGAATCTGATGGGCCGAGTAATTTTAATTCGAGTTCGGAAGTTAGAGCCAAGTGGTGTCTTCTAGGGTCGGGTAGGGATTTTCTCTGGGGGTTTAGCGAATCAATATTGGTGTATGGGTGGTTTGGGGTGTTTGATTTGGTATTGGTAATTGTGTTATGTCACGTTACCTATTGTTTGTATGTTTCCACGACAATTCTTTTCACTTCTTATGAAGGAGTTGTCTTTTAATAAAATTTAGCCGTTCAAAAAAAATAATTTGGAACATTTTTTTTTAAACAAGACTCATATAAAGAAAGTTAAAATAATAATATTATAATGATTAAATAATTTTAAATTGGGTGAGTACGTGTCCATTTTGTGAGTTGTTGTGACAAAAGGAGATATGTTAACCGATGAAGGTGGAAATGAAACTATTGAGTGAACATTCTCTATTTTAATATTGCTTTTGAATCACATTAATTGTTTGTAGAGTTAGGATAGAGGATCCCAACTCTTGTTTGTAGGGTGGGTAAAGAGTATTTTAGAAATGTTTTTCAAAATTATCCATTGTTCACAAATTTAATTACAAATGGTAATTTTGATATTATTAGGTTTGATATTTTTATTTGAGTTCAAATTAAAATATTGTAGTTTGTGTGAGTTTCAGTAATACTACAACTATGTTTATAAAATTAGAAAGAATAAAAATCCATTAATTATTTAATATCTAATTTGTTTTTTGAAACACCAAAACACCCAAACTCCATAGAAATAGAATGACATAAGCTGCACCAGACATATGGAAAAATGGGATCCCTTTTTGGTGGCAAATTAAGAAATAATATTTCAACAAAAAAATGATATATTTTGCCACCTATTGCGATTTTATCCCGCTCGAGGTTTAGTCGTTTATAGACAAAAATTATCTAGTTCATATAAAAAATTGATTTATTAACATGACCAACAATAAATTAATCCAAATAATAAAAAAAAAATTTGACAAACAAATAGTAAGAATTTTGAATTCTTTTAAATAAGTGATTAAAAGTTTGGTTTCTTATTATTAATTATGGAGAAAATTAAATTGATTAACATAAAGAAAAAGACTGAGGACAAAGCCTCATATCAAGATCACAACAACTGATGCAAAAGGGCCAAGTTTGGCTGTTTATTGTCTATCATATGACTTAAAGGAAAATTGTGTTTAAAAATAAAGGTAATGTTAACTTGTGGCATAAAGGTACATGATAAGATACCTAAAAATAGGATTATAACATTTAGTGATATAAATAATTTAATGTTTAGAAAATTAAATACACCATAAGTTTAATAAATTCTTTCCATATTTATCTTCTTATCATATGCCCTAAGGGCACACATGTTAATGGCCACATGTTAACATTGTTCTAAAAATAATTAAGATACTTTGATCAGCACTAAAAAGCTATTACTACAATCTTATTTTATTGAGAGTATATTCTAACATTTAAAACACAAAAGTAGTACTACATCATCAAGTTCTGGTGTCCAAATTTTGATTGATTAAATAGAGGGAGATTAATAAACAATCAGTCCCGTTCCTGACATTTTATGGGCCTTAGGCCAAACATAAAAAAAAAACCCTTTCATTTAATATATATAGTAGCATTAATCCATAATAAATTTTACAAAATATAAAAAAAAATTACTTAAAAATTCATAAGAAGTGATTTCTTCGAGCATTTTGAGATGCAATATCATTGATAAGCCCATTAACATCAATGTCCGCCAACATATCTTTCTGAATTGACAAAGTTGCCAAACCGTTCAATCTTTCTTGTGACATTGATGATCTCAAGTAGCATCAATGCACATAGACTTAGATTGCAACTTTTTACTGACCATATTAATAGCAAATAAAATCTCGTACCAAATAACCATACCGAGCGAAAATCCAAAACTTTCTAGTGCATTAATCAAACTCTCCGCCTAATGAGAATGGATCCTCTCAATTTATTTTTCCTTAATTTTTCTCAATTTTCACATCTCAACCATCAATCAACTTTTCCTCATTTCTTTTCAATTTAAGTATTGCTCTATATTTATAATTCAATGGTCTAAAAGTCCACTTTATTTCCTCAATTTTTTTTCAACTTGAGAGAATCTTTTCTCTCGCCTAATTATTCTTTAATAATCCTACTAATTATACCTAATCATATTTTCTACCAATTGAGCCCCTTAATGGTATTTTCTTTAATAATCCTACACATATTTCATTGGCCTAATCATATTTTTTTTCTTTTAAATATTATTAATTTTATTTTATTTATATTAGTAGGTTGGTATAAAAAAATTTGGGCCCCTTAAAATATTGGGCCTCAGGCCGTCGCACCCATTGCCTACCCTCAGGGCCGGGCCTGTAAACAATTACAGCTTTAACAAACATAAATAAATGGTACCAATCGTTAGTGGTTCAGTGGTGATTGTCGCTGAATTTGGTAGGGAGGACTACGGTTCGATCCCCCGCAACTGCGATCGGGAGGGGGCTGGAATCACTTGATGTCAGAACTGATCCCCGAACCAGATTCAACTGGTGGTGAAAAAAAAATAAATAAATAAATAAATAAATGGTGACATGATACTATATTCTAGGAGGAAATTACATGCATACTAACTTTCCTAGGAGGAAGTAATGGTGACATAAATTTTTATTATTTTGAAGATTCCCATAATCTATTTACTCTCATTGTTTAAGCTGTCTCATATAGCATTAAAGGTTTAGAATTTCAGTTGAAGGAGCACTATTTGAAGCAAATTTGATTTGGAGACAACACATGTTTTGTAAACTTTACAATAGACAAGGTGAAAGGACAATTGGAAAAATAGATTAACAATTAATCTCTAGTTATTATTTACTTGTACAGCTTTTTGTCATTAGTTAGTGGTGCATCCACTCTGACTTGCAATTGAGAAAGGGAAAGATGGCAGAAGGGGAGGAATCCACTGGTTAAGAAAATCTTTTTGTTTATTGCAGAATAAAGGTAGGCTTATAATTGGTCATCCACGATTAATAAAATAATCATTCCATTTGAATTATAGAACCACTAGTTAGATAGTGCTTCTTAATATGCATAAAATAAGAAAAATGTGTTCACAAAAAAAAATGTTAACATCCACTCTAAAGATTTTTTTTTTACTAAAAACATATGAAAAATGTTAAATAGTGCCCCCGGGACACTGGTTAAGGATACCAAATATAGTATAATAACCTTGGAATTTGTGTAGTCAATGTATTTATAATATGAATAATGTTGTTTTCAATGCAAAAGTTACTTTTTTTTGGCTTCTTAACTAGTGCCCCGGGGCCGGGGCACTAGTTAGCATAACCAAAAACATATTTATTCATTCAAAATCGTAGAATACATCATACAGTACAAATTTAAAATTGCTAAAAATTATAAGAAATAAATCTGTAAACAAGCTCACAATATTCAAGTTAATAGCATACAATGACAAAATGCCTATAAATATGATGAAATTAAAGTGTCTAAAATACTCATGCTTTCAAATCTGTAACGTTAATAATGCCAAAACCATTGATCGAATCTACACTGGTTCAAATCTAATATGACAATTTGAACCAAACAAACACCGCACAAGACGAAAAAATAAAACAACGCCACACCACAATGACGAATAACACAACGTCGCATTATAAGACGACGGAAGCACAAATATAAAATACTAAATATATGTCTGAAAATCACTTATATCAATAAAGAAAAGGTAAAAGAAAGGAAAAACAATTTAGAAAGATGATTTTAGGTCAAAAATTGACCTTAAACCGCCCCTCCTCAATGGACGAGGAAGTGGAAAAATTAGATTAAAATGAAGGTAGCGGCTACCACTCTAAAGACGTTAATGATCTTTTATTTAGTTTTTTTATTTTATTTAATTAAGTGTTATTTACATAATTTATGATTTCATCATCTGAATCCAATGTAGTTTGGTTTTCTCGTTTTAGTACGTCGTAAGTTGGTTTTTCCTTCTTGATAGTTTTTGTTCCACTTAGATTAATAGACCGGCTTCAATTTATTACAAATTCAACTAATGATAACTTAGACATCAACACTAGAGATGTGAAAAATTGAGTATGCCGATCACTAGTTTTTTCACTTTTATAGGCATTACAATATTTTATATTATTAACTTGAATGTTTTGAGTTTATTTACGAATTCATCATTTTCAGCCTACATTGAGGGTGCGTTTGATTTGAAGGAAATAAAGTGGAAGGAAAAGAAATTACGCAAATCAATAAATGAATTTGAATTAATATTTATGTTAATTTATGTTCATTGATTGCGTAATTTTCATTCCTTCGAAATTCTAATAATTTTTTTGAAATATGATCACAATTAAGAATGACAAAATAATTCAATTTATTCTATTTTAGTCCGCTTTTATCATCAATCCGTCTAAAATATGACGAAGTAAGCCAATTTAGATGAATTGAAACTCTCATTCCGCCCGTTTCTTAGTGGGCTTGCGGGTTGACTAATAGACAATCAATTTTAAAAATATAACTAAAACAATGAATCATATTAATATTATAATTAAACAATAACATGGATACAATACAAATTCTAAATTAGTATTATAAGTTTTATGATGTTATCGTTAGTGCAAATGAAACAAAATCAACAATAACATCATAAAAGTAAATTAGTGTATTTTCCAGCCAGTGGCGGAGTCAGAAAAATTTTAAAGTCTGAGTAAAATTTCAGTTTTAAACAAAAATTTCAGTTTTGCATTGAAAAATTTAAGTTTTGAACAAAATATTTCAGTTTTGTCCTAAATTAATCCTTAAGAATTTTAATTTTTTCCTAAACTAACCTCTAAAATACCAAAAGTTTTCGGCCAATTTCAATTTTGTACTAAAAAATTTAAATTTTGAACAAAATATCTCAGTTTTGCCCTAAATTAATCCCTAAATTTTTTAATTTTTTCCTAAATTAACCCCTAAAATACCAAAAATTTTCAGTCGAGCCCGGGCAAGTGCCCAGACTAGCTGGGCCTTGGATCCGCCTCTGTTTCCGGCCAACCCTAGTAGTAATAGTGTAATGTTAGAAATAATAAAAAATCATTGATGTGCCAAATCCTAACAGCTTAAGCTTTTGGGATAATTGGTTATTTGACATGGTATCAGCCTATATGACTAAGTGGTCTAGGATTCGATTCCCGCTCCACTCACTTTCTAATTAAAAGTGGAATTTAAGTATATGGTAGGTGGGCCTATGCATTATCCACGCTTTAGTCTCAAGTGGGTCTCAAGTGGACTCTTGCGTGAGGATGCGTGTTAGAAATAATATAAAACCATTGATATGCCAAATCCTAACAGCTTAAGCTTTTGGGATAATTGGTTATTTGACATGTAATATCTTGTTGTACCCTTTGCTTTGCATGTGATTTGATGTAATCGCATGCAACTCACTTTCTTGTTTAGTGTTGGCCAAACAATGGGTTGTATTGCTTATAAAACAAAAACAATAGGTTGTATTATTGTGAAATCGGATTAACCGCAATTACACCCGAACATTATAATAGATTTAGACTGTTTGATTTTTAATCGACGGTTGAGATTATTTTACAATATAAAATTGAGATTTAAATATGACCATTTAATTACAAATAAATGGCTAAAATTAACTACAGTGTGAAACTGTATTCTTAAGCTATCGTGATGAATATGCATCCTATTGTTATAGCAAAGAATATGGAGAAAATGGGCCGCACAAAAGTGATTGACTCTTTAAAAGTATCATAAAAGTGTTTTAAATTGTGAAAGATTCTCTTCTCACCCCCACTACTCTTTTTAACCCCCCAATATTCCAATTTTACCCCTGTCTAAAAACTTCGAAACGTGTTTTCCGAAGTTTTTTTAGTTCAAATTTGTCGAAAATTTCGGAAAATACATTCTGAAGTTGATCTTCAAGGCAAAAAAAACTTCGGAAAACGCGTTCCGAAGTTTAAAACTAGGGGTAAAAACGGAAATCTGGGGGGGGGGGAAAGAGTCATGGGGGGTGGGAAGAGAAAAATTCTTAAATTGTCTAATCTATTCTATTTTTTCTGCAGATTAAACTCGTTGAATGAATGTGAATTGTATTGTTCAAAACTTTAACTCGTATGGTCTAAAATAGTAGCTCAAATTTTAAATTCAAATACTTTTGATTGATTTGAATTTCACTTAAATTCATGAACCACATGAGCCGTATCATTTAATTCTTTAAGACAAAATTTGAACTTTCCACTTATTTTCTTACAAAATTTCCTTATATTGACCAACTAATAGTAGACTCATGAAAAATAGAGGAATATAATAGTCAAAATCCACCTTATATATGCTCCAACAATTTCAAAGAAAACTACTTATATATAGGGGTAGCCGGTGAACAGTGTAAATAAAATTATTAGGACATATTAATTATTCAAATGTAACTTTAAAAATGTAACTTTAAGTTCATCTAAATAAGTGATTTTCACATAAATTAAAATTTTTTATTTCTTTTTTAATTATGATTTTGTTGTCTGAGTGCGGTGTTATGTTGTTTGCCATCATTGGTACCGTGTTTGATTTTTAGTCTTGTTATGGTATTCGTTTAATTCATATTTAAAAATCAACTTCAAATAATTGCAGATCCAGTCAATGATTTGGACATCATTATTGCAGATCCGAAAGCATGAACATTCTAGTGATTTTAATTTTATCATATTATTTATATGCATTTTGCCGTTGTATATTATTAACTTGGATGTTGTGAGTTTTTTCATAGATTCATCTTTTTTATTTTTAGCAATATTGAATTTGTATTTACATACACTCTATCAATTATTAGAATGAAAGAATATCGTTCTCTCTCTTAGTAAAAAAAATAGTAATAGTAAATCGGATAAGTACAAACATAATATATTATTCAAGTGCTATAAAGTCTATATATGTGTGTGTGGTGGAAAGCTGAAAAGAAGTGGGAGTAGCTGTTGCATGAAACAACAAATTCTTTAATCATAATCATAACTTAAACCAAGTGGAAGCTACGGAAGTGCTTTACACTTACAGTATGCTAAGTCCTTGTATACAAACTTAGAGAACATTTATCATCATCATGACTCCACAAAAAGCCACTTAATCCATGAAAGAACACACGAAAGATAAATTGGATGATATAAACTAAATAAAATTGATAACAAAAAACACTGAGAAGTCACTTTATATGTATGTTTAACAAATTTTTCGATAAAGATTAATCATTATTAAAACGGCAATGGATCTTTACTCATATTCCTATAACATATGGTTATAAAATGAAATGAGTGTCAAATCTTATATTGATTGTGAAGAGAAAAAATTAATATGGCCAAGATAATGAAAAAAGCTAACAAGATAATGAAATATATAAAATAAGATTTACAAGATAATGAAATATAATAAGCAAATTAACAAGTAATTTATTTGTTGGAAATATTAGTTTCCATATTGAGTGAATTTCCTATGTTCAAAATAGAATGATTATAATAATTTATAAAAGTAAATATTTATAGGATACCTCATACCATATACTTCATAGTTTTTTAAAGATTAAATTTTACTATACAAAAAGGTTTAACAGCGCATATTGTTGTCTGTCAACATTATATATATATATGTTTTTGAACTTCACGCCGGTCATAATACCTTGCTTATATTATATCTTCAAACTTGATTAGGATGAAGCATTTCCAATGGGTCATAATACCATTTGGCCTTTTATTCCCTACCACTTTCTCATATAGTTTTGACAATGTAGGATGCCATAACTTGATACTTTAAAGTTCTAATAGGGGGTCCATATAGAGAGATAGTCACGACTCACGAATATAATACCTTGTTTATGAATAAGCAAGGATATGGTATATAGCTAATGAGAAAGTGGTAGGGGAATAAAAGGCCAAATGGTATTATGAACCAATGGAAAATGCTCATCCTAATCAAGTTTGAAGTCAACTTTGGGGACATGCATGTATATGTTTTTCTCCCCCTCAACTTTTGCTTTAATTTGTCAAATAATCAAAATATCAAGAAGGAATTTGGTGTAAAAAGTGGATTGCTCAGATCCTTTGTTTGTCAATAGAAAATTGTGCTCACTCATCTCTAAAAGTTCATTTTGTTATAGTCTCAAATTTTGTTTATGACTTGTGATACACACTGATCTTCAATTTAATTTGCATAAAAATGACTTGCCATGCACCAAGGAAAGAGATGATTCCATGATCAAAATTTCATAACATTCTTGATATTTTTTATTATTATTATAGATATAGAAAACCACAAGTTATAAATCGTAATAAGTTATATTCTTTCAATTTCAACCTATTTTGTTATTGTAGTCTAGTGTATTTTACAAGGCTTAATTAAGTCCCCTAATCCTGTGAAATACATACGACAAGAAAACTTAAATACTAGCAAGTAGCAACCAGCCTAATTGTTGTCTGCTAACCATGTTGTAGTCAAATCATAATTTATATTTTGACAAATTTTATTTAAATGCTGAGAGAACAATTTCAACTTAACTAGCCTAATTATATTTTGGCACCTCCGTAAAACACGCTCTTTTCATTTATATTTTTACTTTTCCTCCACTTAAGTAGCGAATGTTATATAATTGAAAAATTTGATATGCTTTGTAATTCTCTTCTTAAGTTACAAATGTATAAAATCATTCATTTTCAGAATTTTATGTTGTTCTTTACTTTGACTATCAGGGCCGCGAGAAAATGGATTGCCAAAATTTCTGTTTTCATAACCAAAATTTACCAATTATAAAACCCACTAGCGGAAAGGTAAAAATAAAATTTAGTGAAGCACGCGAGAAAATTCAGAGCGAGAAAATTCAGAGGGAGTCAAAGAATTTTCTCGCATGCTTCGCTAAATTTAATACAACCTTTATAATTCTCATCTGATCTCATGTACTAGAAGTGATTTATATACATTTACATTAAAGTGTGAGCAATATATTTTAGGTTCAAAATCATGTATAGACAATAACTTAAAATTCTAACTTGAAGCTAGAATTTACTCTAAATGCAAAATCAATTTTGCTCAATAACTCCAATGGTATGGTTGCACCTGTTGGTATGTTCACTGAACCTCAGTTAAGGGTATTTGATAGGATTTGGAAGAGCCCCGCTCCGTCCAAAGTGATAGCGCTCTCTTGGAAGACTCTTCGGAATAGGATCCCGACGCGAGTTAATCTTGCATGCCGAGGGATTCAAGCGGTTGGAGGATCTTTGGAGTGTGTTCATTGTCTAGGCAGTGAGGAGGACTCCCGCCATTTATTCCTCCATTGTGATTTTGCGGTTCAAGTTTGGAAGGCTATTTTTAGATGGCTTGATGTTATTATTATTCTTCCTTCGGATTTGTTTGTGTTGTTTGAGTACTTTACAGGGCCAGCCCCAATTAAAAGGATGGGGAAAGGTTTCTCCTTGATTTGGCACATAACTCTATGGAGGTTGTGGAGATCGCGGAATGAGATTATGTTCGCAAATGGGATTAGTGAGGTGGGTAAGGTCGTCGACGATATTAAATTATTATCGTGGCGTTGGGGGTTGAGTCGGGGGAAAATCCCAATTTGTTTGTTATATGAGTGGTGTTGGGATCCCGGTATTTGTCTTCGACGGTAAGGGTGTTTGGTTTCGGAAGTGGGAGTTTAATTGTCCCCTTCATCTGCGTCTTGTCCTGCTATAGGCGCTGGTTTCTGTTTTTCTGGTTGTGATGGTCTGCGCCTTCTTTGTGTCTGGGTTGGTGCCTCTGTTATTCAGTTTGGGAGCTTTTTTTTTTTGCCCTGCTGTTTTGGTTTTTCTTGGTGTGGTGAAGGTGTAGGCCTGCAGCTTTTTCCTTGTGCTGCTGCCTTGTAAATATTAGTACTTCTTGTACTCAGTTTTATAAATAAATTTGCCTTATTAAAAAAAAAAAACACATTTTATAATTGTACACCATAAACTGCACAGTTATAGTAAACAATACTTTCCCATCTCTTCACGTGAAGTTTCATTCTTCACCATAAACACGCATTTTCCAATCAGATTTCTTTAATATATTGCACAAACTTCGGTCGACGATTATCAAATTTTATTTTCCACTTTGTTCATGGTAAACTGCTTATTACAATAACCAGATTTACTCTATTTATGATAGATCTAAAGGAGGCAAAATAAGTAAGAAAGAAAAAGCACAAGAAGGATGAATATTAAATTGTGGGAGTATGGATGTATAAATTTTCTAGCACCAATTATGGTGCAATGAAGTTATCAATGAGGGCATGTTGATTAACATCACCTCAATGGAAATGCAAAGTTGGGGGGCCATATTTTCCCCCCTCTAGTACCTCACCTCAAGTATTAATTAACATCACATGGATTGCTTCAGTCAAGCACTTGGCAGAGAATTATGAGCAATACACCCTTGGTAGGTAGGTATATGAACCAATGCGTCCCCTACTAGCGAAGAAATTGTTACCAAACGAGGAGGTTATAGAGTACAAAGAAAGCATTCCTTGCCAAATTTCTTTCAAATTTCAATAAATGAGCAGAGAAAGGAACTTTCTGATAGGGTTGGTGACCTCCACAACTCATTAAGAGAAATGCTGGAATGCTAGCATACGAGCTACTCATAACTAACTCAGGTCCTGGAGTTACTTGTAGACAGGGATGCCTAAAATTGACTCTCAACAACTCATTAACAACAAATTCACAGTGCGGGGAAATACTTTGGATGCTAGCAAAGTTAATGACAGCCCTAATCTAATGGAATTAGGCAGCATTCTATAGATATAGTGAGAACTTGAAGTTTGTATTATGTATTTGTATACATAAGTTGCATTAACTGCGTATGTATTTGTATACACAAGTTGCATTAACTGCGTGAAATCCAAAACCTATTTGGGTCAACAACAGTCGTTATTATTTAGCCCTTTCCTAGCCAATGCGGGATTCTTTTGTTGACCACTTCCATTGTTTCCCAACGGTTATATTTGTAAAAGTTTTTTGAATAACAATATATTAGTAAAGGTTGCAAAATATAACCTTGAATATTGCTAGTCGCCTATGATAACAGCTGGAGCTCCAACAAAAGGTTGTATTCATTGTTTTACTCTTCAACCCCAAATATATGTATAAAATATATGCTGTCATCGGTTCAAATCCGATAAGGGGCTTTTTGGATCATATATAAACAGAGGACAGATTATATTATATAGTACAGTTGAAAATTTCTTGTTCTCAATATTCATGATATATTTTGTAAAAACTAACATAGACAGACATAAAATTAACGACAAAAGGTAGGTGCTTTCCTTAGGTGCTGTTAGTGTTGTTCTTCACTTAAAATATATTTTTGTGGGTATAACAAACTTCGAAAAAGTTTATGGATTTGAGGAGATTATGGGTGGCAATTATGAATATTTTAAGTGAAGAACAACACCTAAAGCACATAAGGAAATGCATCTATGTTTTGTCCACATTTTGATTCTATTAGCATAGATGCACCTAGTAATTGAACAATGATAAACAGTACAGCATATAAGAGCTGTTAACTAGGATGACAAACATTTGCTTGTAGATTAAGTTCAGAGCGGATAAAATGATAAATACCTTCCCAGGACCCAATTCTGATGAAATTGCTGCAACTTCCAAATGGTACAAGAAGAAATCAGGGAATCTAAGGTTGAATCAGCGGTGTAAATTAAAATCCAAGCTTTACATACAAACCCTACCTAAAGAGAGAAATATATGAATTTTTTGGCGCATGAGTATGGAAACCTCAATCTAGTAGCAGGCAGTCAATGTCTGGTTGCAGTGATGGTGCCTGAGGCAAGACTCATTGAGAGAGAGGGATGGAGAGAAAAGTACTCGAGGAAACATTAAAAAATATAGAATCTCTGACAATTAGTGCCATATCTAAAACAAATAAGCTTAATGGAATGTAAACACCAATTCCATAAAAATAAAATTTCTAAAATTGAAACTATCGAGCAGCATCACTGCTATAAATAAAACAACAAAATTGATACAGAGTTCCTCCACATTTGCACACTATTCAATAGTCAATGGCTGAGGATAGTTATTCATAGTGACTCTTATCTTGCAGGAAAATGAAAACTGCAGTGCAAAGTTTAATCTTTCCTGTAGACTGTAGTGCATATAGCTGGACTTCATCCCAGAGAACCGAACAAAACAATCCCGAACATCTCACAAAAATAACTACATAATAACACTAATCGCATCCAAAAAATTTGACTGTTAACATAGAGTATAAAGAAAATACTATAAATCATCTGAATATCAGACACAAATTTGTTCAATAATTCTCGCGCTCAATGATGAAGCTTGATTTGGATATTCAGTAACAGAGCATGTATTAAATTAAATTGTGAACAATTATATAGAATATCTGTTATAAATTTATTATCACAATTTAAAATGAAGTTCAATTTAACTTGCGGTGAAAGAAGCAAATGTAATGAATTTTAAATTTAATTATTCTTTAACAAGTAAAACTCTTTGCATAAATTTTCAATTTCATATTCATCTACAACAATAATGGCATAATACGTATATACTAGTATCATTTATTTGTTTCTAATCTATATACAGATATCAAAAGGTTGCATGCATTAGCAGGGAAATTTAATTTTACCAACAGGACAACACTTCATTCATCTGCTGCCCTCATGCCACTTAACGATACTTTTCATGATTATATAAGTTAATGAACTGAAATTTCAAACTTAAATTCCCAAATACCTTCATCCAGATGTATCCATTAATTGTTCCATACAAGCAAAACATAAGTAAAATCCAGACAGATTATAAATTTCAAGTTAATCATCGAAACATGATAATCCTCACAAGAACAAACAATGCCCCAATTTGAAGATGTGTCGTTACTAATATTAGTATCAGTGATTCTAACTTCTTAGCAAACAAATAACACAATGGATTTTTAATTCACACAAAGCAGACGCAAAAACAAACAACCTACCTTACCATCAATGTCCATACATTAGTATCAATTTACACTTAACAACAATCAAAATAAAAATCAAGGTATATCTATGAAGCACGGACACTTCCCGTATTAGGCATGTCCCGATGTCAGACACATCCAACATTTGATTACATTGAATTATGTCATCTTTTCAAATTATTATCGGTGTCAATGTGTATGTGTGTGCTTGTCGTTCCGGTGTCACACCAACACATATGATTACATTGAATTATATCATCTTTTCAAATTATTATTGATGTCAACCTGTCTGTGTGTGTGTCTATCGTTCTGGTGTCAATGTCCGTGTTTCAGAGGTAAAAGTACACAATTTTCAGTCATTCAATAAAAATCCAGCTAAATTTCAACTCAAAATTACAAAGGAAACAATCACAAATCCACAAAAATCATGATAAATTTGAACAATTCAAACTTGACTTAAGTTACAAACTCACAAACAATGATGTATGATACTCACAATAAGAAATCAATGAAGATACCTAATTTCAGTAAGGTAATTCACAACTTATAATGTACCATTTAAATACCAATCTGACAATAAAACATATGATTTGGTCTGATTTTTACAGAGTAAATTAAAAACAGAAAATTCATAATCAAACCAAAAAAAAAAAAAAAAAAAAACTAATCATACTTCTCTCTCCAAGAGTAAATAAGGAAGAAAACCCAAGAAAGTGCTAAGAGAATATCACCAACAGTTTGTCTAAGCCAATCCCAAGCAAGATCTTCAACTTTCCTTTCAAAATAGATCCTCCATAAAGCCATAAAAACATGTAACAAAATACAACCCTTAGCAAAAAAGTGTTGAAAATCACGATCCTTAACAAACGAAACCATGAAGAGAAGAAAACCAATAGCAATAAGGAGTAAACCGGAGAAGGAATCAGAGGTTTTGATTAGAAGTTGATCGTGCGGTGTAGATCCGAGAAGCTTTGTTGCAGTTTGAACGCCATGACCGAAAGTGTAAACTTCTTTCATGTAGAACATCATTAGAGCTCCAGAAGTAATTGCGATTATTGAGTGAAGAATGCAGATGACGAAAAACGCCGATGAGGTTGACATTGATCGGCGGTGAGAGATTCCGATTGAATTTTTAGGGATTTAACATTTGAATTTGTAAAACCCTAATTCTCTTTTTAACGTTTTGTGAAACGAAAGAAAATATACAAGTTGTTCGTTGTTGTGTTGTGATGCTACTAAATAGTAATAATGATAGTTGATGTTTGTTTTATTTTTTTTTTGACGAGAGATAGTTAATGTTGTTATTAAGTTTGTTTAGATTAGATTAAATTTAAGGAAAATGCTAACCAGTGCCCCAGTTAAGAAAGCAAATATAGTAAAGTTTTTTTGAAACTTGTGCAGTCAATTTTTTAAAAATTAAAATTGTGTTGTTTTCTATGCATAATTTTCTCTTTTTGGTATTCTTAACTAGTGTCCTGGGACACTAGTTAGCATGACTCTAAATTTAAAAAAAAGTTTGTTTATACGGTATTAATTAATTAATTATTTGATTAAATGAAGGAGATTCGAAAAATGATTTAGGTCATATTAACATGTGCCTTAAGGGCACATGATAGGTTACCTAAAAAAGGAACTGTAGCATTTAATGATACAAAAGTATTAAATGATACTCCCTCCGGTCTTATATATAAAAAATATTTCACTTTTTAGATTCATTGTAAAATTTATGTATTTAAACTATATTATTGTCTAGATTTTTATAATATATCTAAAAAGTCAATTGTTTCTTATATAGACCCTGTTTGGATTAGCTTATTTTTGAGCTTATACAATTTTTATGTACTATTATAAGTTTGGCAAAGTAGTTTATGATAAAATAGCTTATAAAAATACAATTTTCATTAGTTTAAACTTAAAAAATAGCATAAAACCTAATTTATATTGCATAAGCTCAAAAATAAACTAATCCAAACAGAGCCATATAAGACTAGAGAGATTACAAAGGTATTGCAATAAATTTTTACTACATGGTTATCTTAACATGCGCCCTTAAAGTGAGAAGTTAACATTTCCCAAATGATTAAGGATAATTTGTAACGCTAATCAGATAAGGATCCAGTGGGGCCAGTGTGGACGAGAATAACACGTGGAAGTGGCTAAGAAGAGTTGTTCACGGCGGAAATTGGAAATTTCGAATCTCTCGTTGTCATGTCATCAACGTCGGCAAGGACTAGAATGGGAAGATTAGTACTAATTATTAGTTTTAGTCTTATCTATTTTTGTTCTTGTTCTGATTCCAAAATCAATTTTTCATGCTTGTAGAAACAAAAAAAAAAAGTTTTTAAGATTAATATGAAGTCTCAAGTGATTAATCGTATAGTGAGAAAATAAAGGGTTGTTATTTTAAATACTTTATAATTTGTTATGGTATATTTATAAATTATACTGTAATATCTAATTTAATTTGTTAAACAAAAAGTTGTTATCCAAATGGATATTGATCCGGTACAAATTTTTTTATTTAAAATAATTAAAATTAATAATTGTTAAGAAGTCCTAACTCAACTAAAAAAATGCCGAAATAGTTAAGTCGAACGTCGTAATCGGATTCGAACTCAAAACCTCACAATTATTTGTGAGTTTAATTTTAATGATTACCATTTCATTTTAAAAAAAGTTAATAATTAATGTTAACTAGTATGGACACCCGTGTCAAGCACGGGCTAGAAATTCAAGTTTGTTTTTTTTATAAATCTTAAAACGCATGTAGTGTGTGTGTATATATATATATATATAATTTTATTTTGAAATTAATTAATATTTTAGAAGTGGAAAATTATCTGCGTTATATATGAATTATCTTTTAATCATAAAGATATATTGATTTTGGACTTTTTTTTTCTTATAATTAATTATTTTAGACTTTAATGTGCACATATATGCATCTTTCTTTTATTCTTGTTTTGGTAAAAAATTCAATTAATCTATGAAAGAGGGTTTTGTTCTAATGGAAGAGGATAATCTTTTATGTGATGAAGAACTCATTCAAGAGCATCTAACCTTAAGTCTTGTATCATGATTATAAGGTAAAGAAGTTTCTATTAAATATCAAAATGTATTTGATCTAACGGAAAGAATTAAATCAAGCCGGAATAAAAAGCAAACCATAATTGAAATCAAAATCTTAAACCCTGCATCTTTATTATTTTTTGTAAAAAGTTCAATTAAAATATTCAAAGAGATATCCGGTCAAACGGAAGAGGCGTAATCTCTTAAAGTGTGAAGAACTAAATTAAACTCACGTAAAAAATTAAGAAATTTGAGACGATACCCTTAGGCCTCGAATCTTAGTTATTTTTCATAAAATGTTCAATTAAAATATTAAAAGGAATTTGATCTAACAAATGAGGGTTAATCTCTTACGGTAGGAAGAATTAAATCAGACCCGTGTATAAAAATAAAGCAACTGAGACCATAATCTTAGGTCTCACTTCTTAATTATTTTTATAAAGAGTTCAATTAAAATTTTAAGAGGAATTCCATCTAGCTAACACAAGAAAGTAATTTCTTATAGTGTGAAGAACTAAATTAAGCATATGTAAAAAGTAAATTGCTCGTAATCTTTTACATCTTAGTTATTCTTGTAAAATGTTAAATTAAATTTTCAAGAGAGATTTGAACTAACGGAAGAGTGTAATCTCTTATAGCGTAAAAAACTAAATAAAGTCTGTGTAAAAATTAAAGCAATTGAGATCATAACCTTAGGTCCCGCATCTTAATTATTTTTTAAAAACTTCAATTAAAATATCAAAAGAAATTTATTCTAACGGAAGATTGTAATCTCTTACGGTGTGAAGAAATAAATAAGACCGTGTAGAAAGTAAAGCAATTGAGACTATATTCTTAGGTCTTGCGTCTTAAATTTTTATTTTTTAAAGTTCAATTGAAATTTCAAGAGGGATTTGATGTAAGAGAATGGGGTAATTTCTTACGGTGTGAAGAACTAAATAACACATGTGTAAAAAGTAAAACAATTGAGACCATAACGCTAGGTCTCACATCTTAATTATTTTTGTATATTCTTTGATTAAGATATCAAAATGGATTTCATATAACAGTAGAGGATAATCTCTTACAAGTGTGATGTGAAGAACTTATTCAAGTCCGTGTAAAAAGTAAACCAATTGACATTATAATCTTAGGTCTCGCATTTTTATAATACTTATAAAAAGTTCAATTAAAATTTCAAGAGAGATTTGCTCTAACTGAAAAGAGTAATTTATTACAGTGTGGAGAACTAATCAATCTCGTGTAATAAGTAAAACAACTTGGACCATAACTTTAGGCCTCATAACTTATTTATCGGCAAAATTACATGTTTGGTCTTTAATCTTATTTTTTTTAACATTTTGGTCATTTATCTTTTATTTGTAACACTTTGGTCTTTTATCTTTTATTTATAACACTTTAGTCCTTTATCTTTTATAACATTCACATATAAACCATTTTTCTCATATTTTTTTATTAAAAAAAATTTTGAATTTTATTTGTTAAAATACATTTTTATTAAAATTAAATAAAACTCATAATTTTGATGAAAATGTTCATCATCTTCATCAATTCTTTCATCTCTTTATGTTCTTTAAACGACCAAAGTGTTACAAATAAAAGATAAAGGATCAGAGTGTTACAAAAAGATAAGATAAATGACCAAAATGTTACAAAAAAATAAGATAAAGGATCAAACGTGTAATTTTGCCTTATTTATTTTTTAAAAATGCTCAAGTAAAATATTCAAAGAGATATGATCCAACGAAAGAGAATAATCGCTCTTACGACATGAAGAACTAAATGAAGTATGTGTAAAAAGTAAAACAATTGATATCATAACCTAAGGTCTCGATTCTTAATTATTTTTGTAAAAACTTCAATTAAAATATCTAGATAAATTTGTTTTAACAGAAGATGATAATCTCTTACGGCGTAAAGAAATAAATAAAGTAGTCAAAAGTAAAACAATCGAGCCAATATTCTTAGGTATTACGTCTTAATTATTTTTTTTGTAAAAGTTCATTTAAAATTTTAAGATGAATTTAATCAAATAGAAGAGAGTAATTTCTTGCGGTGTGAAAAAAAAGAAAAAATCAAACCCTTGTAAAAAGAAAAACAATTGAAACTATAACTTTACATCTTAACTATTTTTGCAAAATTTTCAATTAAAATATCAAAAAGGATGTAATCTAACATAAGAGAGTAATTTATTACGGTGTGAAGAACTAAATCAAACATATGTAAAAAGTAAAACAATTGTGACTATAATCTTATGTCCCACGTCTTAATTATATGCATAAAATGTTCAATTAAAATTTAAAGAGATATTTGATCTAATAGGAGAGTGTAACTTTTTTATAGTATGAATAACTAAATCAAACCCGTGTAATATATAAAACAACACGAACCATACCTTTATGTCTCACATCTTAATTATTTTAATAAAATGTTCCATTAAAATATTCTAAGATATATGAACTAACGGAAGAGAGTTATTTCTAACTGCGTAAAGCTGTGTAAAAAGTTAAAATGAAGTTTGATTAAAAGAGAAAAATGTATGTTTTAATATTACGGGGAAGGGAGATGAAATTCAAGTTTCTTTCGAGGGAGAGGAGATTACTTTTCTCTAATATATTTTGTATAAGATGGGAAAAAAGTGTATATTTTAACATAAGAGGGGAAAGTAATGTAATTTAAGCACTTCTCAAGAAAGGGTAGTGTAATTTACTATAATATATATTATTTTTAATTAATTTTTGTTTGCTTTTTTTTTTTTGTAAGGTTTGTTATTATTTTGTTGGCAATACATTGAATAATTGGTAAAATAAATCAACGCAATTCTATTTTTTTTTTTTGAGAATAGATTTTTTTTTTGTACTTATCCGATAGAATTTATGGTAATCTTATTATCTATATATTTTTTGTTTCACAATAGATTCATAAAAAGCAAGACAAAATAGAAAAGACAAAAAAAATCATAAAATTAATATTTTGTTGTCAATGGGAATTGAACCGTGTCCCTTTAGGTCGTAAAGAGAAGACACATGTGTCGCCACATAGACGCCACATTATTAAAATAATGTCATATATGAATTTTCTCTTTGAGAAGCAACGTCAAGATGCCAAGTGTACTTTTTACTTTGAGTAAGGTAAATAATAATAGTATAGATAGTAATAGTATTTCCGGATATGAGATGGGTACTATAAATTCCTACATATACCCTCCCCATTGTTATCCCCAAACCACACCAAAGGTGAGCTTGCCATTTTTTATTTAACCAAAATTTAGAAAAATAACAAACATTTTTAAATAGAAATTCCTCCTTTTAATATCAACTTTTTTTTTTTACGCGACATCAACTTGATTAAAGTTCTCTTTTTCAACATAAAATCTTTCAAAACTCATTTTTTGTCAAAACTAAATCTTTTTTATGTTAATATGATATTAGTACGAAATTTTCACCGCCGTTAACAAGATGAATAATCTCTATCAAAGAATCTTTTTTAAGGCGCATAAGATGAGTTCTCCTCTTCCAATCGAATTTTCTCCATACGCATGAACCAAAAATCGAATTTCTAACCACATGTTTAAAAGAACCAAGTCCCTTACCGGTTACCACCTGGACCAATTCATTAGTTTTCAAAACTAAAGCTAACAAGAAAAGGAAATTGATACAACCAATACAAAAATTGACTTAAACATGTCTATATGCATACTCAATGTCAAGATAATTAAACTAAAAACTTTCACTCAAATATAAACTCAAAATTTTACTGATGATAAAAAATTCACAAGATATAATCTCATAAATATAACTTATATGATAAAAAGTTACATAAACATTTGATATGTTAGGACCAATATTTGAATCTGCAGCTGCACTTAGTTCATGCAAATTTCGCCGCTAGTCTCTCTAACCCACAAAACAAGGAACAACATGCTTGGAATTTGGTCACAAGTAGCAACCACTACAAAAATTATTGAAAATTTTACTTTATATATTATATATATACAACAAAAAAATCAACAACGATGGACAATTGCACAAAGTAAAAAGAATATGAGTGTCCGTGTGAAAGTGGAAACAATACAACATTTATCTTTCTAGTTCCACATTTACCCTCCAGCAGCTCAGCAATGAATGATTCTCGTAAGAATGCCAAAAGAAAAACAACAAAAAATTTATGATATAATCACCCAAAACAAAACTTTTTTAATTTGCCTCGATGTCTCTATTTCCAGCCACAACTTTACGGTGGCGTTTTGAACCCGCTCTCCTATCTCTTCCACGCCTTCCAGGACCTCTCCTAGCTATTGGAATAACCACTTTTTCTTGTGTAGTTTCGAGTATAGGCAATGGAGGAGGAGGAGACGGGGGAGGTGGTGGCGGATCGAGAGCAACAATCACTGGTGCAGCTAGGCGCTCCAATACGTCCCTATGGTATTTCTGTAAACACAAAAAAGTTTGTATTCATTTTACTTTTTGTTTTTAGCTACAAAAGTTTTCTTAGTCCTTGTAAAGCTAGAATTGTCCCTTCTGAGATATTTTGTATGAATAAAATAATTACCTGAACTACGAAGTTGCGTCTTTCACAATCCAAGAACATGTGAAAATGAAAATCCACCCTCGACAAAAATTTGTCCCGGACAGTTGAGAAACTAATCTGGTCCCTAGAAGTAAACCGGTCAACTTCATTGAACCAAAGACAAGTAAAGAGGTTGCTAATAGGAACATGCTCACGTATTATTACACATCCTTCAGGAACATCTGCAATAGAGCATTATCAAGGTTGAGAAAAACAGTCAAAGTTGTGAACCAGGTGAATCTCGTACGAGAAGGAAACAGAAGTTTGGCGTACCACTTATAAGAGGAAGTTTGGCCTCCGTGTATGGTGTTAGTCCTTCGTTCTTGTAAAACTCAATCTGGAAGTCAATAGAGGCGTTATCATACTTTGCTGCAGCTTTATTTGCCTCAGCTTCAACAAATACATCAAAGCGCCTATAATGTTTGGATATCGCAAAAGTTGCATTGTTCCTCCACAGAAACCTAATTGAGAATGAGAGTAATTTAGGTGCCGAAACATGCATTCTATAAAGACAGAGTAATTAAACTTCACAATCTGAAAATGATAGTTCTATATGCTAAAGAAGGCATTTGGCAAGAGACAACAAATCAGCAATATTAGACCTAAAATATGAGCTATGAACATATGAAAGTTCCTAAAAGGTGATGATTGATAACTTAATTTATGCTAGCTCCCGATTAGTTTCAAATTTCAATGTTTGTGAAAGCCAATATCACAATTCACATGGAGATAACTATTCTAATTTACAGTAAGAACAAGCTGAGATCAAGATTTCTGATCCATTCTTATCTGCAAAATGTATTGATGACCAAACCAGTACTCATGGTCTTGGGCTTCTACTCTTTATGAATCAATTGAGCAACTTTTCTTTGTAAGTTGTTGGGGGCTTAATAGAAACCCGAATAAGAATAAGGTGTAGTGTATTAACCATTAAGTTTATGATTTAAGCTATCCTCACAATTGCTATGCTTATGTATATAGGTTAGCAGGGTTTCAGAACTAGAAGAACATTCATTAGATTTTTATCATTGAACTCAAACTTACAACCAAAACTAGAAGCATTATGTGGTCTAAGAATATTAAGCGGCCACTATGTGTGGGAAAGCTAAGTTGGACTTTTCAAAATTTTCAATGCTATTGCTATGCAATGACAGAAAGAATTGGAAAGATATCTAAGGAGCAAAGATTATACAATACACATAGAACAGTTGTGAAACTGGATGAAGAATACACAAATAACTACCATATAAACACTTACAAATTGTAAGGTTTTACAATTCAAATCGGGATTTTAACTACCATATATGTAGAATAAAACGTGGAAATTTGTACTCCAAAAAAAGAAGAATATAACGTGGAATTTAAAACATTGAGTTTATTCTCCACAAGCAGTGAATGGTATCAATTTCAAGCAGGATTAAACAGAAAGGTGAACCTCATATCAGATGATGTACAAATGAAGGAGTGAAATGGGATCTTCTTATAATTTTCAGACGAACACGCTGAAATATTACCTTTCAAGGATCTGATATGGATCAACAACAAGCTCAAGCTTTCCATCAAGCCATATAGAGTAGCGTGCATTTGGAGCCATTCTATGCAATAGAAGCTTTGGAATCTGTGGAAAACTGAGTAAGTTACAAGTACATAAAAATAGTAAAGTACTATACTAGGCGAACGGTCAAAAACAAAAGCGAGTGATACTTTGTTATTTCAATTCAAATCAAAAAGCTAAGATTATATTTTGAATTAAAAAAAAAAAAAAAGATAATCATAATGCTCAGACAAGATTACAGTGCTTGCTAACATATATTTCCAACCTTCCCTGAGCGTCTGGCATCTGTATAAGGAAGATTACGGGCGACAATAATTCTCCATAAACCAATCTTCTTGCTGGCTCCCAGCCTACCAGAACTCCTCAAATATTTTTCTGTTACTTCATCTACAAACATAAGGAAGCATACAGTCTGCCTTGAATACTCGCTTATATTTTTTGGCTCATTTATCTCATCAAAGTTTCCTGAACAAGAGACTTAATTCATCAGGAAAGTGAAGATTAAACAATTAAATAAAAGCAGAAACCACATAATACATACCAAATATAGCTGACGCAACAACTATGCCACGGCATTGCTCCATATCAAGGAGATCATCTTCATCCATGTCAAATCCTGTGTTGCGGCCGGGTTTAATTCCTCTAACAAATCTGAACGATGTATATATGCATCATTGAAGATGCAGAATGGACAGATGTGAGTAAACAGGGAGCAGAAACATCCTACATTACTGGGACATATAAATTATAACCACAAAAAATATTCTTCAATGCATAAAGGTATAGATAGGGAAATGTTTAATCCAACAATAACTAACACATACCCACAGTGCACATTCATTGACTCCCGTATATCAAAAGAATCATTTCTTTGCCTCAAAGTGGGATATCCACCAAAGTCCGAACCGCCAAATTCTCCATCTTTGCTTAGATTTTCCTCATATGTAAATGTTAAATTCGTAAGCACTGGAGACGGTGAAGGAAACTTTGGCATAAGTCCAATGGCTTCATCCACAGGAAGGTAACATACTGGACATGCTGAAAAAGAAAACAAGCCAATACATTCAGGAACAAGACCATTAACATTAAGGAATCTAAAACATCTCCTAACCCTTCCATACCATTATGAACTATCTAAATTTGATTGATCACCACAGGGACGAAGGATACTGTTATGAACCACTAGGCACAAAATAACCTAATATGATAAATCTGAGACATCAATTAGTTAAAAAAAAAAAACTAGAACTTACGCCGTGGCCCAGTACGCTTTTTATCTGCTGGTGGTGGAGGGAGTGTAAAACTATTACACTGATGCCCAGGAGGAAGAGTATAGCCCAGAAAATAACTTGGCGGAGACAGGGGTAGTAGCAAATTAGTAGCAAAGTCCGTGATCTTTGCCGCAGAGATCAAAGATGGAGGAGAATCACTTATAGATATACTCTCATTCACATTAATGTTTTGCACACCGTTCCCCACCTGTGAATCTTCACCTGAAAGCAAGCCATGTCACATAAATCCAAAGTTTAAAATCACATGAATCCAATATTGTTAAATAGCCGCTATATCGGTGCTATAAATTTGACCATTTCCGTGCCGTGACACAAAAATAACAGCTATAGCACCGTTGTGTAACAGAATTTAAACTAACTATTTTCCAAGATCCGCAATTTACAACAATGCATGAATCACAAAAAAACAAGTTATCTTCCTTCTTCACCATGATCAAAGCAGTTCTAAATTGCTGGTTAAAGGATAAATCCAATAAGGAATCACATTAATCAAAATGAAATTTTAAAAACTACTTAACAAGTACAAAATTAGAAAAAGTAACAGAATCACATAAAGGCTAAAAGCAACCAACCATAGTACAAACTACAAAACAATCAAAGTTAGATAAAATTAAAATAAGACAAAGTTATAGAAATTATGAAACCTTTTCCAACGTACAAAACCCAGACGAAAACCGCAGCAGAGATAACACAAAGAAACAACATTCCAACCTTCTTACGACCAGCGAATTTGCAGATCCAATGAAACAATTTCTCTTTCTCTTTAAGCATCTTAGAAGGTTTACGTCCTGTTTGAATAGGTGATAATCCATTCTGTAATTGTTTCTCTAAAGATCCATAACTACCAGAACGAATACCCAATGACCCACCACTCATCTTATCACTAAAACCTCACGATCATAACTTCCTCTCATTGCCCTTTACACCCTCTCATCAAAATTTTCCTCATTTCAACTTCTAACACAAAACCCACTTCACCAATTTCCCCTAAACTTAAAGGGTACCCTTACAATTACAATTACAATTACAACTACAATTACAATTGCAATTACAATATCATGAAATCAAATTCAACTACTATAAAAAATTTCACTTTAGCAATGCCACACTAAGTTTCAACTCAATAAGGAAAATCAATATTGAAAATTCTATGAGTATTGAAATAGAAACGAAAGGGGAAAAAATGTCTATATAATATGAGAGTGGAAGAAGAAACAAAATCAAAATCGAATCAAACGTATATTTTTGGAAAATCCAAGTGAAATTCGATTATACGACACTCAAACAAAAAATGGGTCCCAAGAAAAATTGCACCTTTCTTAGAAACAAACAAGGGGATGAATGAATCTAGGGTTCTAAAATTGACCTTTGTAGGGTTTTTTAGCAGAGAAGAAGAAATTAGGGATCAGAAAATTATTTTTTAATATTTTGATACTGAGTTTGAAAACTAAGCTGTGTTGATCTCAGAGAAGAGAAAATATTCATGGAAATGGAAAATTTATTTATTTATTTATTTATATAGTACAAAATAGTAGAAAATTATGTGGAAAAATAAATATTTATTTACCCTTTCAGAAATTCAGACAGTATTTATTAAATCAGCAGCGTGACATGACAGAGAAATACATGGTGCTACCCTAGCTAAATTGTTCACATTTGGCACCATAATAAATTTAAAGATATGGTCAATTATTGTCAAAAAAATATATGGTCAATTATTACTAAATTCATTTTAGTACTAGTACTAGTATTTTCTTACTATATAAATCCGGTACTTATATCCTTTGATTAATTGGACAGCATGTCCTAATAACAGTTAATTAATAATTATTAATTAGTTGATTGATAACAGAGTTGGTTTAATACTGGTAATGCCATAACAGATTGCCGCGCACAGTTTGTCCTTAATGATTAGTGTTGTCTTATTTCTAGCATTATTTTATTACATGGTTTTTTGTGAAATTTTTTGATTTTTTGATTTTTTTTTCACTATTAGTAGATGGAAAAAGTTAGAAGTGTTCTTGATGCGATTTGGTTTAATTTTGAATATAAAAATCATTTTAACTGCGAGATAAAAATACATGCGGTTTGATTTGGTTGATTTTTCAAAAGTTATTCAAACCAAATCGATGCAATTTGAATTACTTTGATTGGTGCGATTTACACAATAACTTTTAGACGATAGATTTTGATAAAAAAATAAAATAAAATGTTTGATAGTTTTACCTCTTCCTACTATGATTTTCACATAGTTTAATTTAATGACATTTAATATGAACACTTAGTGTTAAGTGTACTAGAAGACAAATAATAGTTGTTCACACTTTTGTTAAGATGGTTACTCTAACTAGTAACTACTTTCCAAATCATGGCATAGTTACTTGAATATGTTTTTTAGGAAAATGCTAAATAGTGCCGCCGGGCACTAGTAAAGGATACTAAATATAGTATAATAATTTTGGAACTTGTACGGTCAACTTGTTTAAAATATGAATATTGTTATTTTCAATGCGAAATTTACTTTTTTAGCTCCTTAACTAGTGCCCCGGGGCACTAGTTAGCATGACCCTATTTTTTATTAGGGTTATGCTAAACGGTATTCTTGGGATACTAGTTAAGCATATCAAAAAAAAAAAAAAAAAGATAAAGTTAATGTCAAAAAGACAACTTTTTACATCTTCAAGATGTTGAATGCACAAGTTTCAAGATGAAGTTTCTATATTAGTGTGCTTAACTAATGCCCCAGGGGCATTATTTAGCATTCCCTTTTTTTATTAATATAATGGTTGAATTTTAATTAATTTTCTTGAATATTATTACTCCAAAAAGACCATTTGAAGTTACTTCATATCTATCCTATATTTTTCTAATGAAACGTGATCTAACCTGGATCAGAATCGACCTCGTCGGTGTTCTTTAAGCTTCAGAGTCCCTGTTGAAGTGAAAGGGGGTTGTGTACCTGTATATACTCTGATGCTCAAATCAATATGTAGAATATGGTTTTCAGAGGTAAAAAGCAATCTACCTGACTCCTGCAGAATGAAGAGTTTATATAGCCCCCAACGTTGGACCAAGATTCCTAATAGACAATAAATGTCCATTAAGTTGCTGCCGGAAAACGGCTTCGGGGAATCATGATGAGCAGTAATGCTCATTTATTCCGGTGCGAGCGTTACACTTCCCTGTCTGAAGTTGGACGATCCTGTTGGGCCATGCTCGGCTGAAGGGAAGATTGGGTCTTATAGGCCTAATCCAGAACAAAATGTATATCATTGATATTTTGGAGTAAAAATAATCCTCAAATTCAAGTAAAAAAACTAATATATTCGTTTGATAAAGAAGAACAAATTATAATAATGTAAGAGTTAAATACGTTTTTGGTCTTTGATAGTGAATTTTGCTTTTAATCCTTATATATATAAAAACATGATGTTTATTGGAAAGAACTCTGGCACTAGTAACAAATTATGATGTAGTATATCTCTAAATTACCAAACCGACACTAATGTGATGAGAACGTTTTATACATTTTGCTGTTTATTGGAAATAAATGAAACATTTAAAGATTGCCAATAGAGTGTAGTTTTCTCATTTGGTAATACTTTTTGTCAATATCGTTGCTTCCTTATGTTATGCAAATTAAATTGTCATGTCCTTTTCCTTTCCATCTAAAGATCATCATTCATTAATACTTCCTCCGTTCCAAAATATATGTCGTTTTGAAGAAAAAATTTGTTCCAAAATATATGTCGCTTTACAATTCCAATGAAGCATTTAATGCTATTTTTCCTATTATACCCTTAACTTTTTATTTCTCTCTCTTCTTTCAATTCTTTCATTTATCTTTCCCATACAATTAATGAATGACAATTTTGTAAACTTACTCATAATTTCTCTTTTCTATACAACAATAATTACATTTCTTAATTTGTGTAATATGATCAAAACGACTTATATTTTGGAAAGGATGGAGTAACAACCTATGCACAAAAGAAACAATATGCTACGCAATTGCGACACACTACATTAATTCTTCCACTACATACATTGTGTTGGGATTATATTATATTTTCACTTAAACTTGAACGTGTGCATAAAAATTAGAGGATTATTGATGAGTATCATATGGGCATTTTCGTAAAAAAAAAATCATATATGGCCATTGTTTAATTATTCATGGAAGTTTATGATAATTTTGATGAATAATGAAATAATTTTAAAGGGTTTAGTATATAAATTTGGATAAATCTTACTATAAAATTTTAAAGATTTTGTACGTAGGATGCATGATTAGGATTTTTATTAGAATTTAATATCTTGATTGATAAAATTGGTGTGAGCTAGGGGTGATAGATTACCAAATGAGAAAATCACACTCCACAAAAATTTTTTATAAGCAAAACTATTATTTTTTTTGACAAAAACAAAAACAAAATGATATTCATTCATTCAATTGATAGAATACATCAGATACAACCACATATTCAAATTCGTTAAAAACGTAAAAGATGAATATGTGAACAAACTCACAGCATACAAGTTAATAGCATACAACGGCAAAATGCCTACAACAAATAATATGATAAAAATAAAGTCACCAGAATACTCATGCTTCCGAATCTGTAACGTTGATGTCCAAATCATTGTCTGAATCTGTAATTGGCTGAAGTTAATCTTTCAATATGAATCAAACGAATACCGCAATAATACGGGAAATCAAATAACGCCGCACAAAACGACTTACAACACAACGCCGCACTTAGACGACGAAATCACAAAAAAAAAAAAACACAAAAGAAAACTTGATCTATGTGAAAAATTACTTATTTATATTGAAAGAAGAGAAAAAAATGTGTAGAGAGGTGATTCTAGGCTAAAAATGACTCAAAATTACCCCTCAATAATAAACAAAGAAGAAAAAAGAGTAAAAGGGATACTCAAAATCCATTACAACAAGATACCTCAAATGCTTTGAAGACAAATGGGTGGATTAATCCACCAATTTGAAAAAAATAAAGTTTCTTTGCTATCCTTACATTAAACAAAGTCCATGATAACCTTTTAATTCTATAAAGTTTGTTAACCTTGCCAATTTGCTACTTGATCGACGTTGGACCAACTTGTTGAAGGTTACTTCGAGATAAAGATAATCATTAGATTCATGGTCTTTTTAAATTTTTAGGATCAATAATTGCGTATGTAGCTGAATTTTTGGGATTGTTGGAAGGGTTATCTATGGCGAGAAACATGAGGTTTGACAAGTTGAAAGTGCAAATGAATTTAAAAATTATAGTTAACTACAAGTATGGTCATGGAAATGTCTTTGGTTGGAGCATCATCAAGACAATTCGTGGTCTCTTGAGCTTAGATTGAAGTGTTAAAATTTATCATATTTACCGGGAAGCAAATAGATGCATAAATATGCTCGTTAACACGGGGTGTGTATATAATCATAGAACTTTGATTTATTATCAACCACCTATACTAACTTGATTTAAGTGCTAGATGATGATATTATGAGTGTTTCCTTCCCTCGATCAGCACTGTTGTAATTTCTTTTCTTTTTGGGGCTTTAGCCCCTTTGTCTAAAAAAAATAGTTTATTGAGTTGAGGAATATAAATATTATATAGGGAAATTCTGATATAGCTAGGCACAAATACAAATGATATGTGTTAAGCACACTCATAATAAGTTAAAACAATTAAAGAAAAAAAATTTGAAATGATACAAATTGATGTGACAATTTTATTTTTCTTTTATTTTTTTTTTATTTATGTAAATGTGTCTAAATTTTATGCCTAAATGATTGTACTACCTATCATAGATATTCTCATACTATATATATTATTAACTATCTTTACCCATGCAAGATTTCTTTTTATGTACTAGAACCTCTTAAGCCTCAATACCCAAAAAATGGTGACGTATTGTGTCTGATATGTACTCGATACCGATATTCTTCTGATACATCATGATACTCGTATCGGTAAAGTATCAGTTAAATCATTATTTTTAAATAAAAAAATAATACTCGATACTCTTCTGATACGTCTCGATACGCGTATCGAAAAAGTATCGGTTAAATCATTATTTTTAAATAAAAAAATAATACCCGATACATGTCTGATATGTTCCAATACTCGATTCTTGTTTGTATCTTTAGCACTTCTTGTAGTTTTCCTTTGTCAATATAATTTTGGCTAAACTGTTCATTTGGTCCCTTACGTTTATTTTAGTTTTGAATTAGGTCCCTTATGTTTTAAAAGTTCCATTTTCGTCCCTCACGTTATCACCGTTTGCGTTAGTTAGTCCCCTCCGTCAAATTTCTCACTGACGCCGTTTGAACAGTACACGTGGCAGACGGATTTGTGACACATGGATAAAAAAAATAAAAATTAATTAAAAGTGTTTGGTTTTATTCTTCCCATTTATTCCCATTCATTCTTCTTATTATGCCATATGCATATCATAGCCATCCCACAATCATGTGGTAGACACAAAATTCTTCATGTACATAATTGATGTTCCATCCGAAGAATTATAATTCTGGTAATTGTTGTTGCCAGAAATGAATGTTGTGCAGTCAATGACTCTAGCAATATATGCATGTGTTCTGTGGAATTGAATTGGGTGCACAGATTAGATATTAGCCGATCTAATTATACTTGGGTCTTGTGTGTGTGTGTGTGTGTGTGTGTGTGTGTGTTTTAAACATAATTAATTAAATTACACCAACCTCAAAGAATGTGATAGGCCTTATTTATCCCGTCCATCCTTCTTCTTCTTCCCATTTATTCCCAGATTCCGGCCGGTGGCCGCCAGGCCAGACGGCGGCGCCACCGTGCCGGAACCCCTATTTAGGCCAAAACTAAAACTTTCCAACCCAGATCCCTATTATTTTCCCTCCTGAACACGAATCCGAGCACAAAGTCCCCAAATTTCTTACCAAATCTCCGGATCGGAGACGAAAACGGCGGCGATGATATTGTTTTTTTTTGTTTCGGGCTTCTATCTCTTCTCCTTCTTCTCTTCTCTGTTTCGTCTTCTTTCGAAAACGGCGGCGTCTTTGTTTTTTTTGCGTGTATCGGTTCTGTTTTGAGTGTGTGTGTGAGTTTGATTATGATTCTGAGCTTCTCTGTGATGTGGTTGTGTTATGATGATGTTGAGTTTTGGACTTGGAAGAAGAAGAAGAATGGTTATGAGAAATTAATTTGTTTGTGATGTTGCTGAGATGCAGATCTGGGAATTTGCTGAGATGATGATGGTTCTAAGCTTCTATTTGATTTTTTAATTAAAATCAAATAGAAAATAGTAATAATAATAAATAATAGTAAACAAAAAATAAAAACAAAAAAAAAAATAACACGTGGCATGTTCGGGTTCATTCGATCGATCAAAAGGTCAGAATTTGGTTCCATCTGTACAAATCCGTTTGCCATGTGTACTGTTCAAACGGCGTCAGTGAGAAATTTGACGGAGGGGACTAACTAATGCAAACAGTGGAAACGTGAGGGACCAAAATGGAACTTTTAAAACGTAAGGGACCTGATTCAAACCTAAAATAAACGTAAGGGACCAAATGAACAGTTTTGCCTATAATTTTTTACTTTTCAAAAGAAAAACTATGGTGTCATACTATATAACAAGTTGTTATTCCCAAAATTCTGATATAAGACTAGATATTTTTTGCTTTTAATTATTAATATTGTTGATTTTAGTCATGTTTATATATTGTGTAATTATATATTTAATTTTAAATTTAATTTTTAAATAACGTATCGCGGCAATATCAGATTAGGAGTTTTAAATTTTTTTACGTATCGACGTATCAATATCGTATCAATATCATGTCCCGTATCGGGGATTTATAGACTAAAACACTACGAAGTATTTTATTTTTTCTACTTCCTATTGAAGTACTATAGATCTGTATTTTTATTCCACTTGGTTTTACATCATCTATAACTATAGATATTTAACTATTTTAACTATAGATAAAGATGACATGTTTTTCTGGGGTGGACTTTTCATAATGTCAATTTTGCCCTTCACTACTTGCAATGTTTTGAATTTGTTTTTTGAAAGTAACTATAATAAGCGGTTATACATGTGGTAGTTTTCTCAATTTAATGTCCATATTACAAAAGGGATGCAGCTATACAAAAACAAACAAATATAATTTAGTGGTTTGTTTATCTTCTAATTTTATTTGCTCTAACTATCCAAAGAACAAAAACAAATCAAAACAAACATGCATCAGATTACAATCAGATTCTTTCATAGTTTCATATGCTGATCATGGAAGAGATGGGAAAACTTTTGTTGGCGGCCAAGTGAGGGATATATAAGTTTTCTTATTGTTCTTCATGCACGTTACAAGAATTGAATTGTGCCAAGTTTATTTTTTAAAAAAACGTGAAGGCTTTTTTCTTCTTCTTTTCAATATATATGCTTTCTTAATTGAAATTATGAACATGTCTTACAATGTTAATGACATGCTTCAAAAGTTCAAAAGAGAAACGTTATGGACATCTATCAATTAATTCTTTATGCGATTGGCCTTTCAAAAAAAATATCTTTATTGATTGAATTATCAGATTTTCATATAATTTTTTCTCTACTGATCTTCTTCTTCTTGCTTCACCATTAAAATAACTACTCCCATTAAAATAACCACTCTTTCAAAAAATGAAATTTAGTCCAAAAAAAATATATTATTCCATATGTTTTGTGCGACTCATTTTTATTTTCCTTCACTATTTCTTCATATGTTTCATTTTTGTTCTTCATTTGTGTAAATTCTTTCTTGCATTTTGTTTTTTTTATTGTTCTTGCCTTTTGTTTTTTATCGTTCTTGCTCTTAACCATCTACATTTTTTACTTTTTTACTTTATGACGGGGAGTAATCATAGAAAGGATGGAGAGAAGAGACCACATTGTTAAGGGTGATTAACAAAATGTTGACGGTTTTACATTCAATGTCTTAATTAACATTTGTACATGAAGTACGAATTTGCCTTTGTTCCCACCATAGGTTTGTGCAATGTTCTGAACAAAGAAAGGAAGTTGAGTGGTTCTCAAATGAAAGAGGTGTGTCCATCATCATCTCCATATCTTCCATTTTACTCAAAAATTGCTATTTGATTAAAACTCCTATTAATTTTTTTTCTACTTTGTACTAATTTCAATCACCGTTTTCTATACATCTATACATATATAAAGATGATACATGCACTACTACAATTTTGACTTACAATAACACTAATTTTGGTGTGGACTTTTGTTCTTCCAAATTTTTAAATTTATTTTAACCATTTTTACTGATCTTAATATTTTAAATTTCACGTTTCTATCGGATCTCTTTTGAGTTGATTTTTTGTGTCATTTTCATGTTTTTTGAATGGTTAATGTTAGTATATTAATTTTTTATGTTGATGTTTGAGAGGATTTTGACAAATATGGTACAACCAAATTTGATGCGGCCTACAGTTAGAATGGTCTGATGCAAATAAGAAGTGGTTCGGAGACGCGGTTGAACACCGCAAATGCAGTGGAATGCCGCTTGATTCATAATTTAAAACCATGCTTTGTAAAATTCTGCCACCTTCGTGAAGTTTACGTCGACAAATGTGTAGTTCTTTCTTAGGCTAAAATTCTATCCCATGGCCACACGAAAAAGTAACTGCAAGGTAGTTTCCACTTTTCTATTCTTGCAGTTTGTGGAAATTGAAGTGCTGTGTTGAACAGTTTTTAATTGTATTTCAATTTTATTATTCTCTTTATAGTTGCTTATGTAGTTTTCTGATGTTTTCCTTTCTTTCATTGGCGTTTATTCTTTCTTTCATTTTATTTTTTCTATTGATTCTTACTTTTAATTTTTATTCACATTTTCACTTAGATATTTATTATATTTTTTCATGGTCATATATTTTTTCATCGTGCAAGTATGTGATTGAGTGGTCTTCATGATCTTCAAAATGTTTATTAGCCATAATTGATCATTTCTTCTTTTTATTTGATTTGTGTTAGTTGTTGTTCATACTTTCAAATTATTCTTCATCAAATTTTTTTTGACTGTAACCACCGTGCAAACATGGAGAATTTCGGCAGTCCATTTTGCAAAAATGTCTAATACTTTAAAGATAGTTCAGTTTTATTGGTGAACAAATATAAATAAATAATGAAAGTTTAATTGCACTTTTCAATCTCAGAAACCAGTCTCCTAATTTTAAAATTGAATTTTTGTGCTTCCTAATTTGATATATATTGCATTCTTGACGTAACTTCCATTTTAGCACTAAAAAATATAATGTGTAATATCTTTTAATTAGTTGGTATCAAAATTTGGGATTGTATCATAAGGGTTGTTTACTAAGACATTAATGGTCTTCTAATTATATTTTTATTATTTATTCCGGTCCTTTTTATAAGATACGATGTTTACTAAGACATTAATTATTCAATTATTCTAAAAATTTAATTGTCTCGTATTCAAAGGATCGAATGGAGTATAACTTTTATTCCTCATTTTTTTACTTATGGAATTTTCACATCGTATTTGACGTTTCTTTGTGTCTTAATTTGTTGTTTTTCTAAAATATAATTATTCATAAATAAAAACATGTATGAAAAAATCAAGAATAATCTTTACATGCGTTAGCACAATAGGAAAACCGGACTAGATGTGCATGGGATAAGATACGGACACAAGATATTTTTTGTTTACATTTTTTATACCGCTAACGTGTATATCTTAGATAATAAATCATGATAGTCCGTCTGATGAAATGTCCGCATTTTCGCTTAATTATTTTTTACATTTAATTCGACGTCTCCAAGATTTGTTGTTTTTCAAAAGCCAACTATTTATAAAATAAATAAAAGATGTGTAGAAAATTTATAATAGAGGAATGCTATTTGTTACGAATGATTTAAGAAAATTTATAATGGTTGATGTAAACAAGGGTGAAGATCTATTTTGCAATTATTTATTTTTACATTTTCTTAACAATTTTTTTTCCCTTTATAATAACATTCTACATACATTAGCATAACAAAAATTGCAAAGCATACAAACGGACACGAACAATAAAAAACAAAAAAATAGCGGACTGACGGACACAAGAGTTCAAAATTAGAGAAGGATTTCATTGAGCATATTCTTTTGGTAGTGTTTAAAGAAATTCCGTATCTCTTATTTATGTGTATTGTATATATTTTGTCTAAAGATCAAAAATAAGTTTTGCATGTCTTATAATCAAAATTGAGTTTTATGTGATTATCTAAAGAGGGTTAAATAGTGTGTTATATATTTATGCAGGCATTTATGATTTCAGGAACAATTTTCATGACATTGTTAGTTGTTGTATTTTTTAAAGTTGTTAGCGATTAGCTACTACTTTCGGCTAAGTAAACATATTATACATTTTTTTTTATTGATTTTGTATTTGCGAATACTCATACATATACACGCCACCAATTATAATGCAAATGATCTTTGATGATTTTGTTTAAAGATATATGCATTGAAGCTGAGAGTCGCAAGATCAAACAAAAGGTTGAATATCAAAAAAGTGACCAAATTAAGATACATTTTCTTTTATTTTTCTTGGTTTTTATTGGGTTGTGCATTTTATATTAATATTTCAGCTATAGAAACCTGGATATTAGAAAATTGTAATGTGCTTGCAAGTTTCAATAAGAGGGAAAAAACAATAATTTTATTTTTTTTTTATAATTAAAGAAAACTTTTTTTTTTTTTTTTGACACAGGAGTGTTCATTTAGATCCGCTTTTCCATTTTTTAAAAATTAAAAGTTGTCATGCTAATATACTTTTGGTAAATTGAGCTGAATGATTGTTCGGTGTTTTATGATTTTCATTTCATATGATACGAATGAGACTTTGAGTTGAATGGTTAATTAATATACGAAAAATTTATAATAATTTTCAACATATAAGTTAGCATCATAGAAAATTACTGTCATACGAACGGACACGGAATGTGGCTGTTTGACTCGCCAAACAAAAAAGAGCGAACTAACGGACATGAGTTTTACTAACCATTTATATAATTTATCAGGAACATTAACATAACGCAAATAAAAAAAATGCAAATCACATAAACGGTCACAAACAATAACAAAACATAAAAAAGTGGACTGACGCGTGCCCGTCGGGACGCTAGTATCTAATAAAATAAAATAATAATCTTGTATAAAAAATAAAATAATAATCACTTTTCCAAAATTTGTTTTATGAGGATAGAGACAAGATTGCATTCACAAAAAGAGAAGTTCCCCACAACGACAAAAGTTATTATACATAAGGTCATCCTTATGCATGGTGCATAAGGCATTTTCAGCCATTGGATCCCATTACTCCGCGTGCCCCCCAATTACTACGCGCGCCCCTCATTGCTACGCGCACCATAATTACTCGCGCGCCCCCTAGAAATTTCTCGCGCACGCACCCCAGCCCCCCAATGGCTCGCTATCCCCACCCCCTTTCTGCTGATGCACGCGTTCTGTTTTTATTTTTAGCCTACTGGGCCTGAAAGCCCAGTTCCATTTTGGTTTTTTTGTTGGTTTTGTTTTTTACCCAGTTTTACACTTACACCTAGTTTGCGCACCCCCAGATTTTATTCTTTTTCTCCCCTAGATTTGTTACAAAATCATTGGTTATTTATGCAATGTTATTTTGAAAATCATTATGCTGGTTAAATGGTTTCATAAACCATTAAGTCAGACTTATGGTTTTAGTTATAATATTTATTTTGAATAAAATATGAATATTTTATTGGAAACAATAAGAGATCTACTTTGGTTTCAGATACAACACTAGTGAAACCATTAAGTCACACTTATGGTTTCAGATATAATATTTATTTTAAATTAAATATAAATATTTTATTTGAAACCATAAGAGAGCTACTTTGGTTTTCAGATACAACACTAGTGAAACCATTAAGTTATACTTATGATTTCGGTTATAATATTAATTTTAAATTAAATATGGATATTTTATTAGAAACCATAAGAGGGCTACTTTGGTTTCAGATACAAAACTAGTGAAACCATTAAGTCACACTTATGGTTTCAGTTATAATATTTATTTTAAATTAAATATAAATATTTTATTTGAAACCATAAGAGAGCTACTTTGGTTTTCAGATACAACACTAGTGAAACCATTAAGTTATACTTATGGTTTCGGTTATAATATTTATTTTAAATTAAATATGGATATTTTATTAGAAATCATAAGAGGGCTACTTTGGTTTTAGATACAAAACTAGTGAAACCATTAAACCACACTTATGGTTTATGCTAGGTGCTTCTTCATTGTAACAACCATAATCATCTCCATACCGACACCAAAATACCTCCTTCAACTTCCATTAACAACACAATACAAACCAATAATTATCAAATCACTATCTAAATCAACACCACCATCAATCTTCAACCACTTTCATTCTTCACCATTCCAAACCACCAAACACCTTCTCCAAGCTAATCACCATCCTAAATCACAAAACCAAACCAATAAAATCAAAGAACAAAACAGAGGCAGAAAATGAAGAGCGAGGAGCAAAAACTAGAAGAAGAAAAAGCGAAGGGTCTCGCCGTCGCCGTCAAATCTAAGAACTCCATTACCGGCCGCCGCACATCACCGGAGCACCACCATGAGCTTCTCACATCGCCGCTGGAATCACCAAGCCGCTGCACTGCCAGACCGGAACCTCTCCTCCCTCTCTCGCACGATTCCATTCTCACAGTAAACCTCACCCTTTTTCTCTTACCAGTGGGTGGGGTGTAAAACGAAATGAAAGAGATGCAAATGGCAAGTTTATGTACGGTGGATAAGTTTTCCTTATCTATAATAACCGGACCCCCCCACCCCCATCAATTGTTTGATACGATTTTGCAACTTATGATAACTCATTGGCTTCGTTTGGCAACTATGCATATATTCAGAAAGTTGCTTTCCATGGGTCATTATTTGGGTTGTCTCATTTTTTGTAATATACGAACAAATTGCATTATGTCATTATTGAAATTAGACAACCAAGATTCTGACATCATCTTACATTTTGTGTACTATGATGAATATGATAAATCTTCCAATATTTTTTTTTATGAAGCATTACTTAAAACTTACATGCAACTAAATAACAGTATTTTCAAGGCTCTTTTTATTTTTAGGGTCGTGCTAATTGTTAAACATACAAAGGTAGAAATAAAAGATAAAATTAATATAGATAAAATAATTTTTTATATTCTCGATGCATTGATTGCACAAATTCCGAAATAAAATTTCTATTTTTATATGCTTAACTAGTGCCCTAAGGGCACTGTTTAGCATTTTCCTTATTTTTATAGTGTATCTTCTTTTTGTTATAATTTTTCTTTAAGAGAAACTTTTAAACTAAACTTCTAATGAAAAATTTGTTTAAATAATTTATCATAAAAAGTCATTTTTAAGTATTTTACTATTTTGTTACAACATTTTTTAGATAATAAATTTTTAAAAATCTCTAAAATAAGAAGCTATTTTAAATAACTTCTTATAAAATCATTTTTGAAAAATATCTTTTTAAGTTATTGAAGATTGAAATAACTTATCTTTAGATGAATTTCTCTTAAAATAACATTTATCTTTTTTATTAAATTTTTCGAAAAATTACTTTTAAAGACAAAATAAAAGTCTTTTTTTTAATTTTTTTTTATGTAAAACACATTATTACTGAATCCAAAATGGACTGAAACATAATAAAGGGGGGTGTCCTCAATCCAATAGTAGTCAGGATTAGTAACACTATGTTGGGCCATTAGATGGGGTCATTCTATTTCCTACCCGACCCACTTACATGATGATTAGGAACTTTATATTAACTAGACTTTGGCCCGCACGGATTTTGTGGAGTGATAGATATATAATTTAAATTGATATGATTATAATTGCAAATAAAAAAATAAATATGTTGAAACTTAAAATAACCCGTACAAATATAACTAAGTAATATTAATATTATCACATAATAGAATTCACATGATCTTCAGAGATGAGAAAAATTAATAGTAGAATTCACAACTTCTTGTCTTGTACCTTTTGGTATAAGAGGAAGGATATGACAAAATGCAATTTGTATCAAAGAATCAATCCAAACAATAGAATGTTTAACTAAAATGAGTTCGCTTCATTCACAACATCAATTGTTAAATTGTTGAAGAGCTTATTGCAGTCCCCATTGCACTCTTAGTACCTTAGCTAAGATTGAATCAACCTCAATTTGCTCCAATTTGAATGCTTTAGAAACTGCAAACCCGAACTGTTTTTTAGCAATTAGTTGAAAAATTCACGGTAGCAGATGTACTGTTATTAGCATATATATCATAACAATTCAAAAATAACAAAATTAAGAAAAACTCCAAACCACCTATAAAAGTTATAACTTATAGCAAGAATTCTATATTATATGGAAATTTATCTATGATATTAAAAAAAAAAGTCTTAGAATAAAAAGATAGCAAGAGATGGTGACTCGATGTGCCTTTCATTATTTCGTTCTTTTTTGTTTGTCTAAACAATATTATCAAGTACAAAATATCAATCAAATGAGCTAAACCAAAATAGAATAGAAATGTTAACCCACTATGTGAAACATATATCAAGGATGTAATAATCAATTTGTATTATTGTATAAGCAACCACATCAATTTTAAAATTAGTCCATTATCTTTGTTCTATGCTTAGCCGTTTTGTATTAATAGATTGTGGATACCTTTTTCAAATTTTCCAAGTAAAAGCATGAACAACATTTTCTTAAAATATCATTGAATAAAGAATATCAATTATATTTCCCATGCAACCACACCTCACACTTTTAAATGCAGAATAGTTTTCATGAATTTTTTTACCTTTTACAATGCAAATGATTAACTTTAAAAATAAAAAGAATTTATGATCTTTAGTTTAGTAAAGATATAGTTTTTTAATCATTGTTGAGAATAGAATACTAACTTATTTCAATTTAAATGATCAAAGATGGGAGTATTGATTAAGAAAATAGCAAGTTGAATATAATAAACTTAAAAATAACATTTTTTTTTGTTAAAAATAAAAAACACATTTGTTGTAGCCTTAAAAATAGCAATATCATCAAACGTATTTTGGTATGTTTAAGCCTTGTCATTTGATGCTAATAGAGAGAGAATAAATTGATTTGTTCCCTATTTTTAGAGGAGCATAGGCCATTATTTTTTTCTTTTTAAAAAAAAAAAAACCGATAGCAATGAGAGAATTAAGTGACTTGTTTCTTATTTATAAGGGAAAATAGGGAATGTAATTTGATCATGAACATTTGGTGAAGATTATTATTAGATTAATTTCATGAATATCTAAAATACGTTTTCTAATTAAATAAAACAATTTACTTATACTCATAACTTAAAGATGCTCTTGAGAGAACCAATAAGTCCTTCAATGACCATGTACTATATTTTTTTGGTAAGGATCATGCACTATATTTATGAGTTGAATTTTAATTATCCTTTTAAAAATTAAAAAAGAAAGTTTTAAGTATTTTTGTTTGGTACAAAGTTTTAAACTTTTTTAAATATAAAAAAGAAGTTAACACATTTTCAATTTTCTTGTAGATATTATCATGTGCAGTATTTTATTTTGCATTAAAAAAAATTGAATCTTGTTTACAAGCCAATTGAAAGTATCATGTAGTAACTCAAATAATGTCTATTTCTAAGTCAATCGAATGCAATGGAACGCTTTTGTGGCAGACGGATGTACATTAAAACAAAAGACTTAAGATTTGAGAAACATATACTTTTTAAGATTGGAATAGATAAAATTAGTAGATAACCAACACAAAATACATTGTTTTTAAACACCAAAATATAAAAGGAGCACATAGCCAAACAAAGCAAAAAATAGACAATAAACTACAAACAAAATAAACTCTTTCAAATCTTCAGTACCCTTCTCCTAAATTAACTTATACCATAACTACAAACATATAGAGTACTTTCCAATTTGATATTGCAACAACACAGTTGATGAAACATCTAATTGTGGAGGGTGCAACAAAATCAAAATCATGAAATAAAAATGATATACAAAGAAATATACAGTGAAAGAGTTAGAGGAAAAATAAAAAGTCTTCTATGTCAACATAGTCATCATTGCTCTCATACATGTTTGTAGATTTCATGTAGAAAGAGATGATTTTTATTTTTGTTTTGAAGGAGGAGAATATGCAAAGGAAGAAGAAACAAAACCCGAATAAAAAAGAAAGAAAGAAAGAAAGAAAGAAAGAAAGAAAGAAAAAGTGCGAGGAGTGAAAGGAAGAAGAAACTTTGTAAAACATGCAGAAATTAAAGCATAAACATATGACACATATAGAGAAAGAAAAAAACCAATAAAATAAAGGCTTTCTAGTGGCTCTATGTGCTAATTCCAACTGCAATAAATTGACATTTTTTAATACATATAGGGAATAAAAAATTAATTTGAAATTCAAATTTGCATAAGATTTAATGAGTTAATTGAGAGGTCATTAAGAGTGAGATTATGAGGGAAAACAAATAGGGTTAAGTGGTTGCTAACTTTACTTTTATTATAATTAAGATTAAGATTAAGATTAAGATAAGATTAAAATTAAGATAAGATTAAGATTAAGATTAAGATTAAGAGGTTATATGAAGACATTGGCATGCATAGGGGTGAAAGCGGATCAGAAAAATCCAATTGAACCGATAATCCAAACCAATCCAAACCGAAAAAAAACCAACTTTTATGATTCGGATCAAAAACTGAACCGAACCAATTAAAAACCGAAGTGGTTTGGTTCGGTTCTCGGATCCAGTTTTTAGATCCAATGGACAAACCGAACCAAACCAATATATAGTATATATGTTAAATTTTTTTTAGGCAGCTCATATCTATCAAAAACTACAACTGGACCAACTACTTTTAAAAAATAAAATTTGTCTCACTTAAAAGCTCTAATTTAAAAATGCAAACTTAGAAACATTCGTAGTCACAAACAAAAACTCAGAAACGTTGCTCCCACCCTCATCCTCAAGTTGCTCTCATATCACCTCATCCTCAAGCTCCTCTCGACACTACGCAATCAACACTCTCACGTCACAATGATGTTCTCATAACGGTAACTTCTCAAGCGTTGTTATCATTTTTTATTTTTTTTGATTTAAGTGGAATAAACTTGAAGTTTTATTTTTATTGTACTTTATCATTTGAAGAACATATGAGCTTAATTTCTATATGGTTGTATTTTGTATCTGATGAACTTATAAACTTAATTTCAATATTGACGTATTATATTTAATGAACTTATTTGATAAACTTAATCGAAACGAATTATATTTTTTATTTGTTTTCAATATGGTTCTATAATGTATATATATTTGATGAACTTGTGGGAAAAGAATTGTATTTTGTATTTGATGAGGTTATAGAGAAAAAATATCGGGAAAAAATAGTAGCATGAAATACATCGGAAAAAACCGATTAAAGTATCCGAACCAAACCGAACCAAACCGATGAGTTTGGTTCGGATTCATTTTTGAAAAATGCTAAAAACCGAACCAAACCGAACCAATTGAGGATTCATTGGTTCGGATATCGGATTCACTCAAAACCGATCCAAACCGGTCCAATTACACCCCTAGGCATGCATGTGAGTTTGATATTTTCACTTTTTCATCAAGTATGCAAATGAAATAAACAAAAAAGAAATATTATATTTATAAATAGTTATTATTAAGGCAAAATTAGATATTTGGTCATTTATCTTATTTTTTAATAATATTTTTGTCTTTTATCTTATTTTGTAATACTTTTATAGGGGAGGAATCAAATTACAGCAGTGTAACTTTAAAACAGTTACACTCATTAATAACCATTGATTATATTTTGATCTAATGGCTATTAAAGAATCACATATGACTCACATGACTCCATTATTAAATTAAATAGTCTCCTTTTATATTTTCTTACCTTCCTTTTCTGCTGCAATATTAATATCTTTTGATTTTTTTTTATTTGTACAACTTATTATAATAAGAACATAACTTTATAATTTTTCTTATAACAAAGACATCAACATTACAATTTTTCTTAAAAACAACTAGTTTTTCAAATCTAATAATACTCCAGTACAATAAAAACATATGAATAAAGCAATTTTTGGATGTAAATTGCAAGTGATGTTTGGAACTCGAATATTAAAATTTTCAACCAATTGTCATTGATCTTCAACAATAAAATCAAAATAGGAGGCACAGTAACGAATTGGCACAAGGCAAAGAGCCCTTTTTAATTTCAAATGTTTGAAGCAAAATAAACAAGCAAACTTATATATATTTCACGGTCTTCTTCATTCATAGTTGAATCGGAATAAGAATAAGTCATTCAAGACAAAATAGCTTCCTTTTAGTTTATCTAAAAAAAAATTCCTTTTGAGGTTGATATCAAAAGATATTAATATTGTGACAAAAAAGGAAGGTAATAAAAATAAAGGAGACTATTTAATTTATTAATCGAATTATGTGAGTCTATATGTGATTCTTTAATAGCCATTAGATCAAAATATAATCAAGGGTTATTAATGGGTGTAACATTTTTAAAGTTACACCGGTGTAATTTGATCCATCTCCTATTTTATATATTTGTAACACTTTGATCATTTATATTTTATTTGTAACACTTTAGTCCTTTATATTTTATAACATTCACATATAAATCTTTTTTCTTAAATTATTTTTATTCAAAAAAATGTTGAATTTTATTTGTTAAAATACATTTTTATTAAAATTAAATAAAACTCATAATTTTGATAAAAATGTTCATCATTTTCATCAATTCTTTTATATTTTCATGTTCTTTAAATAACCAAAGTGTTACAAATAAAAGATAAATGATTAGAGTGTTACAAAAATATAAGATAAAAAACCAAAATGTTACACATGAAAGACAAATAACCAAAATGTTACAAAAAAATAAGATAAATGATCAAATATATAATTTTGCCTATTATTAAAATAAAAAAGTAATCAAAAGTCTTTGCTTTGATTTTTTTTCTAGCAAGAAAACTTGGTGATTACTCCAACTTCAATGATTTTTTTGCTGTTATACATAGTTGATTCTCCTCTTCAATCCATTTTTTTAAATTTTTTTTGGCTTTCACCACCAATTGAATTTGGTTGGGGTCAATTATGATATCAAATGGCTCCAGCCTCCTTCTGATCGTAGTTACGGGGAGCAAACCGTGATCATTCATACCAAATTCATTGTCAATCACCACTAAATCGACTAATAATTGATAATCCATTTTTTTTAATATAGTGAGTTATGTCAACACATTTATTAATTATATCTCCGTTGTTATTGTCTAACATGAATGATAAATTACAATACAAAATCTAATCGATGAGCTTGAAATAGTTGACAAATGAAATATCAAATCCAAAAATTCTACCTAACTCCTTAGTTGCTTGTTTGTGTCTAATCCATTCATCTTTTGCTGTTTGTTTCACACACACACACAACACACTGTCACAAACTCTGTTTCTTTCTCTGCTATCAACAATGATCAGACACAAAAACTCTCAACATGTTCTTCATCTTCTCTTAACAATTTTCTTCCTTCATTTCAACTCAATCTCCACCATTGATTTCATCTTCAACGGCTTCAATTCTTCAAACGTGCTTCTCTTTGGCAATGCCACAATTGATTCACAAATTCTAACACTTACTCATCACCAATCTTTCTCTATTGGTCGTGCTCTTTACCCTAAAAAAATTCCCACAAAAAACTCTTCTTTTATATACCCTTTTTCCACTTCCTTCATCTTTTCAATGGCACCTTTTGAAGACACTCTTCCTGGTCATGGTTTAGTTTTCATCTTCACACCTATTAAAGGAATCCAAGGTACAAGTTCAGCTCAACATCTTGGTCTTTTTAATCTTACCAATAATGGAAATTCCAACAACCATGTTTTTGGTGTTGAATTTGATGTTTTCATGAATCAAGAATTTGATGACATTAATGATAACCATGTTGGAATTGACATAAATTCTCTCAAGTCTTATGCTTCACATGATGTTGGGTTTTGGTCTGATGATGGAAAAAGTGAAAAAGATGATTTTTTTAAGAAATTAAAGTTGAATAATGGTGAAAATTATCAAGTTTGGATTGATTATGAAGATTCTTTGATTAATGTCACATTAGCAAAATTGGGTATGAGAAAACCTATTAGACCATTGTTGAATGTTTCTCTTAATTTATCTGATGTTTTTGAAGATGAAATGTTTGTTGGATTTACTAGCTCAACTGGGCAATTAGTTGAAAGTCATAAGATTTTAGGTTGGAGTTTTAGCAATACAAATTTTTCATTAAGTGATGAACTCATTACTATTGGATTACCCTCTTTTGTTCTTCCAAAAGATTCAATTTTTAAGTCCAAAGGGTTTGTTGCAGGATTTAGTGTAATAGTTTTCTTTATTGTTTGTGTTTTGGTTTTGTTGGTAATGTTTTTGATTCAAAAGAAGAGAAAGAGAGAAAAGAAGAGAAGTGAAATGGAAGATTGGGAGTTAGAGTATTGGCCACATAGAATGTCATATGAAGAAGTAAAAGCTTCTACAAAAGGTTTCTCTGAGGAAAATGTGATTGGTGTTGGTGGGAATGGAAAAGTCTATAAAGGTGTTTTAAGAGGTGGTGTTATGATTGCTGTGAAAAACATTTCTCATGAGAATGATGGTTTGAGAGAATTTCTTGCAGAAGTTTCAACTCTTGGAAGGTTAAAGCAAAGGAATTTAGTAGGGTTAAGAGGTTGGTGCAAGAAAAATGCTGGAAATTTCTTACTAGTTTATGATTATATGGAAAATGGAAGTTTAGACAAAAGGGTGTTTGAATGTGATGAGAGCAAGATGTTAAGCTATGAAGATAGAATAAGGATTATTAAGGAAGTGGCTTATGCTGTTTTGTATTTGCATGAAGGGTGGGAGGTGAACGTTGTGCATAGAGACATCAAGGCTAGCAATGTTTTACTTGATAAGGATATGAATGCAAAGTTAGGTGATTTTGGTTTAGCTAGAATGCAAAATCATGGTCAAATTTCTAGCACAACAAAGTTGGTCGGAACGGTCGGTTACATGGCCCCTGAAGTGATCAAAACTGGTAGAGCTTCGACTCATACCGATGTTTACATGTTCGGTATCTTGATTTTAGAGGTTATGTGTGGAAGGAGGCCATTAGAAGAAGGTAAGGAACCTTTGGTTGAGTTTGTTTGGAAACTTATGGTACAAGGGGAACTTGTATGTGCACTTGATGAGAGATTAAGGGCTAAAGGTGAATTTAGTTTGCAAGAAATGGAGAGAGTGTTACACTTAGGTTTGTTGTGTGCATATCCTGAACCAAAATCTAGGCCAACAATGAGACAAGTTGTGAATATTTTAGAAGGGAATAATGAGGGAGCTGAAGAGTCAGAGATTGAGAATATGGATAGTTATTTGCTTCAACAGTTAAAATCAAGGGATATATTGGCTGAATATTCTCATTATTTTAGCTATGCATCACACCCAACTTTTCAAGATATTCGTCGATTATCATCAACATCTTTCACTTGGTCCGGATCTTTAGTTGAGGGTAGGTGAATCTTTGTCATGAATGAAAAAAATGGAATTTGTCGGAGCTACTTGGATCGTATATAGTATTGAGATTTTAGATTGAAGATGAGTCAGATGTCCGACACATATGTTAGTGTTTGATGTCCGAGTTCGTAGCTTGGATCCTTTTTGGCCAATCCGCTTGTATTATTATCTTTTACATAAAAAAAACAGCAAAGAAGCTTTTTTGTGCTTCTCTTTGGAAATTTATTTATCAATTAATCTGATTGGTTTTGTAGAAGTTTTTTGCACTATGAAGTTTCAACTTTATAGTTATGAATTTTTGTTTGTACAGTGGTAATGTGTATACCATAGTATGGATGTTAATAAAAAAGAATTTCGATGTTAATACTCACATTGATTTTGATGTGATATGCTTGACTTTTCTATTCTTTTTTTATGAAAAGTTCCTCTTCTACTTTGACACAACTCTAGAGTGTAGACTATACCAAACTCTCTATCATAATCTTGTAATCCAGTCACTACTAATATTGCATAAGGAATCTTCAAATGTCAATGACACTTTCCTTTGTAGCTTTTTGGCTAAAAAAGGAAGCATAATAAGATTGATTTTCTAACAAAGTTTTCAGAAAATCTAAAAGAAGATAAAATAATATCAAGTTGGGCAGCAAATAACACACCTAAATAAGCATTGACATATTGTTAGAATTTTCAATTGTAATTAGAGAACTCAAATCACATAAATATAGTGAATTCAAGGAGCTGGTCTAATGTTACATTCTTTGGACTTGCCACTTGCCATACCATTCAAGGAGTTGGTCTAGTGCTTTAATTTTGTGGCAAATTGCCAAATTTCAAAACCTGTATTGGGTATGTACAAATACAAATAATAGTAGGGTGTGTGAGCAATGAAATATTGATTTGGTTGATAAAAAGTTGACTTATATTATGTAAGAGTATATGTTCGACTATTGCTATCGATGTAAGGATTATGTTGGTGGAAAATTTATAAATACCTTTTTTCTCAACATTCTATAAATTTTTAGACATATCTAATTCTAACGAGCCTTTTGAATCTAACTCGAATAAATATTTTTCTATAAAAAAGGAATAGATTGGCGGATACATTATAATAATAATAATAATAATAATAATAATAATAGGGTGATTGAAAAAAAGGATAGGAGAATCATCAAAGGAACATAATGATGCTTTGACAAAAACAATATTACAAGCTAATATTATTTAATATAATAATAGAATGATTATCTATTTTTAAGGTAGATCTAGGGGGCCTTATGCTTTTGTCTGAACATCTTTGGCTATCGAATAATATATCACTAGGCAAAAAGAAAAAGGGAGGTGATGTGGTCCATGTGTTTTGTCAAATTAGAATACAAAATTATGACCATTGTTTTAAAAACCGGACCGAACCGGTCAGTCGGACCGTGAACCGGAGCTTGACCGATCTGGTTCATTAGTTGGACTGGAGTTGTAATCAGACCGCTCGGAACCGGAAAAACCGATGAACCGGCGGTCTGACCGAACTGGCGGTCTGATTGCATGCCTTTATTTTTTATTTTATTTTTGCCAAAAACGCGTAAACGAAGTCGTTTTGTTTCTAATATTTTTTTTATTTAAAAAAACCGACAATTAAAAAAGAAAATAGAAATGTTGTTTGTTCTATTTCTTCAATTTCTTTTAGTTTATCAGTTATGGAATTTATGATTTATTATGATTATTTGTTTTATTTTATTATCTTAGTTAATTATAATTTTGTTTCATTCTATGCTTTGTTTATTTTTTTCTTCGACTTATATCAGTTTATGTTTGTTACTTTCATATTATGCTCTGTTAATTTCTTTCATATTATTTCAATTTATCAGTTTTTGTTCTGTTTGATGAAGTTATCAATTTATGTTTGTTCTGCCAATTTTTTTAGAGTCAGATTCATTCGGTTCTACCGGTTTAATAACTATATAGTATAGTTATATTGACCGGTTTATTCAACCGGTTTATCCGGTTTGATCCGGTTTAGTCATGCGGTTCGACCAGTGACCCAGAGGTTCGACCAATGAACCAGTGAACCAGAACCTTACCGGTTCGAAGTCCAGTCCGGTTTTTAAAACATTGATTATGACAAATGAAAGCATTCAATTTCAGCTCAAACCGGAGGATGGAAAAAAACAAAAAAAAACAAGGAGAATTCTAACATGCAGTCATTAAAATGACTTCACCAAAAAAGTCAAAATCTGGTGTGGCAAAGACACAAAAATTTCTATGTGCAAATCTCAAATCTAATGGTTAGAAACTAAGCAACCCATTAGCACAAATTTAGTAGCAAAAATTTGGTAGCTAATCTAAAGCAATTAAGTTTAGTCCAATGAATAATATGATAGTAAAACGATACGGGAATGAATTCCTAAGAAGCCCATGTGGAAGATTAATTTACCCAATAATCAGCTTTAAACCTAACCTAGCTGATCTTGCTCTATACAAAGTCCAAATTAGATGGTTTAAAAGACTACACTATTGGTTTAGAAACTCAGAAAATCTCTATTTAGCTAGAGAATATAAAGAACTAGCTGAAACTCTTCAGAAAAATCTTCAGAATATTGCCAGATGACTGAAGAAAGTCTAACAAGTAAATTACAAAAAGTTTTAGATAACTTCTCTGATTTACAAGATATGATAGAAAAACAAACATCCTATTTAGAAACTTTACGGTATGAAGAAGAAAGATATAAACCATATGAAACATGAAAGTTTCATAATGGAATAAACTTTGATTGTTATGAAGAAGATGAAACTCATAAATTTCCTCACCTTTTTCATACAACAAATCCACAGCTAAATAATATATCTTGTATGATAGCATACATGATAAAGCTCTTAGAAGACAAAACTCTTCAATTCTCTCAAGGGGGGGAAGAGGAGAAAGGAAAGGAACTAGAAATACAAAATATTCCTAGGCTTCTAGAAAATCTCGAAGAAACTTCTGTTTCTACACAATTAAAAATTAAACCACCATCTAAATTCTTTTAAGAATGGACGATACAGAAGAAGCCCTTAATAGGCAATTAGAAAATTTGGAAAGACTTATGGTCTCTTTAGATATATCAGGAAAAAGTCAAGTAGTTGACGAAGAACCAAAAGAGAAAAACCAAATCATTTATGATTTTAGCTCTGAAGAAGAAGTAGAGGAAGAAAATGAAAATCCTCACTTCGTAAAATTCGAACCAGCAGAAACATCTGGTACGAAAAGAACTGCAGAATTCGAAAGAGAATTTACCAAACAAAAATTCCAAAAGGTACCCCATTATTATGTACCTACACAAAACCCATTTCAAGGGCAAGAAATTTTAGACATAGACTGTAGTTTCGATACAACCAAAGATCTAAGAGATTGGTACAATACAAATAGTGTATTAGTCCAGTTAAATGAAGACCTTAAAAATTTAGGACCAATTGAAATTTTCAATTTCCTACAATATAAAACTAGAGGAAATGCTTACAAATACATTTCGACCTTACCACCAGAAGTTATGGGAACAATACCCCTAACAGGAGCTTTAGTAGTAGACTGGATTCATATGTTACTCGTAACAGAATTTAAAGGATGGAAGGACTCCATTCAATCTAAGATAGCATTTTCCGACCAGAATCTTTGGAAAATAACTAACCTAAAAATCTGCAACATGTGCTATGTAGATAATTTCATTTGTGAATTTCAGGACTATTATTACAACATAGATAATAGTACTAGAATCTCTAGAAACTTGATAGAACTATTCTATGACAAGTTACCAGAGAAAGTATCAGCTCAAGTTAAAACATTCTTTACTTCGGCATTGGCAGAAGGAAAAGTGGATGACACTCTAGGAGGAAGAATAACCACCTTAAAAATTTGGCTTTAAGAAATGTGTAGTCAGAAAATAGCCAAAAGAGAAGCTCAAGTATCCCTTTGTTGTAGTAAACTACAAGACAAAGTAGGAAACTATGGTTGCAACTCTAGAAGGAAACCCAGAAAAACTAGGTTACAAAAACCCTATAAGAAAAAGAAATTTAAGAAAGTTCCTTTTAGAAAATTCAATAAGGGAAACAAAAAATTCTTTAGGAAAAAACAACCTTACCCTAGGAAGAAAATATGCCCACAAGGCAAAAAATCATGTACATGTTGGTTATGTCATGAAGAAGGTCACTATGCAAATGAGTGTCCTAAAAAGGAAAATCCTAAGAAAAATGTCCTATATGCAATATATGCAATGGGATATGAACCTATGGAATCAGATATAGAATCCAATGAAGACATTTATGAATACTGCACAGAGACAGATTCAGATGTCGAAGAAGATACTTGGTAAAGGAAATCCAAGTGCTACATTTATCAAAATAGTGCTAAAAAATAGAAACCTTTTAGCCTATGTAGATACAGGTGCAACTCTTTGTTTTGGGAGGAAATCTATCTCTAGAAACTGGGAAAGATTAACCAAGCCAAAAGAAATAATAGTTGCAGATAAATCAAAACATCAGATATGGTTTAATCTTAGAGATGTATCTATAGAAATTGAAGGATATAAGTTTTTTACTCCAACAATCTACCTCCATGATTCAGGATTAAACCTAATCATAGGAAATAACTTTTTAAAGCTATACGAACCGTTTACTCAAAGAAAGGATACTATATCACTTCAATGGAAGGATTTGGGAAATCCTAAAAATAGAAAAATAGTAACCACCAAAATAGTTACTAGAAATGAAATCTTAAACCTTATTAAAGGAAACCATAGGGAATTAAGAACTATATGGGAAGAAAGAAGTTTCCATATTAATATAGAAGAAAGATTAGACGAAGTCTGTTCAGATAACCCTCTAGACAGCCTTAAAAACACTAATCATGAACTTATAGTCATTAAGTTAAAAAATCCTAATGACGAGATAAATGTTCCAAATAGAATTCCATATTCTATTAGGGATGTTGAAGAATTTCAACAAGAATGTAAAGATTTACTTGATAAAGACCTTATTAGACCTTCATCAAGTCCACATTCTGCACCAGCTTTTTATGTCAAAAACCATAACGAAATAAAAAGAGGAAAGAGAAGAATGGTAATTAATTATAAGAAACTTAATTTGGCAACAGTCGGAGATTCTTATAAATTACCTAGAAAAGATTTTATTTTAGAAAAAATAAAAGGATGTAATTGGTTTTCTTCCTTGGATGCAAAGTCTGGTTATTATCAACTAAGACTAGCAGAAGAAACAAAACCATTAACAGCTTTTTCATGTCCACCTCAAAAACATTACGAATGGAATGTTTTGCCTTTTGGAATAAAACAAGCACCATCAATATATCAAAGATTTATGGACAAATCTCTCGCAGGTTTGGATCATATATGTTTAGCATATATAGATGACATACTCATTTTTACCAAAGGAGATGAAAAACAACATCTTCGAGATTTAGAAATTGTTCTTTTAAGAATCAAAGAAAAGGGTATTATAATTTCAAAAAAGAAATCAAAAATCTTACAAAAAGAAATAGAATACCTCGGTTTAATTTTAAAAGAAAATGGGGAACTGAGTTTAGCACCTCATACCCAAGAAAAAATACAAGCTTTTCCAAATGAACTTTCTGATAGAAAACAAATTCAAAGATTTATTGGATGTTTAAATTATATTGCTAATGAAGGATTTTTAAAAGACTAAGCAAAGGAAAGAAAGCATTTGCAAAAGAAAATTTCGGAAAAAGTTCCATGGTCTTGGACTAAAGTTGATTCTGATAATATTAAAACCATTAAAGAAAAAATACAAATTTTACCCGAACTTTACAATCCAACAATAAAAGATTTTTTGATTGTAGAAACGGATGCATCACAAACAACCTGGGCAGGTTGTATGAGAGCCTTATCAGATGGTAAAGCAAAACTTTTTCTTAATGAGAAAGGATGTAAAATTGAAGAGTCTAAGGACCTTCAATCAAAAGGCATTGATTACAGTGCTTCTAAAATCCTGATAAAGGATACTGAAAATTTACAGTTATGTAAATATATTTCTGGTACATTTACAGATACAGAATCTAGATATCATATTCAAGAACTAGAAACTCTGGCATGTGTAAAAGTATTAAAAAAATGGAAAATTGACTTACTACCGTCAAGATTCCTTCTTCGAACAGACTCTAAATATCTTATGGGATTTTGGAGATATAAAATTAGTGCTGACCATAAACAAGGCAGACTAATAAGATGGCAAATGGAATTACAACAATACGAGCCATATCTTCAATATATAAAATCTGAACAAAACAGTTTTGCAGATACACTGACGAGAGAATGGAGCAAGCCATAAAGCTACTTCAGAACAACATCAAGCAAAAGGACGAGCAACTTGTCGCCCTAGAAATCAAAAAAGCAAAAATCTCTGCCGAGAGGGGGGAGATGATTACAACACTCAAAGGTTTACAAAAAATGACAACAGATGAAAATCAATCAGCAAAAGGCTCAAGTGAAGTTCTTAAAAAAGAAGAAAACTAGGACCTCCTAGGTCAACCTTCTGGAAAGTATGACTACTATGTAAAGTATACAACCCCAGAGAGTTCAAAAATTCCTATTGAAACAATAGTACCCAGTGGTTGGAATATAGAACAAGAAGCAGAATCTTCAGAAACAACCTCAGACAGCAAAAAGTCTTGGGCTGACCAGGTCGAGGAAGAAGATGAAGCTAGAAAAAATGGTTTATCAACAACCATTCAAACAAGCGATCCCGTAGACAATGAGATGGGAAAGTTTGAAGCTTATGTCATTTTTGATGGTCACAATGAAAGGGATCTATAGAAAATGGGCAATAGCAAAGCAACACATCTTAGGCAAGAATGTGCGTCACAAAGGATACAAAACCATGAAGGAAGCTGAACAGGCACTTTGCGGAGCCTACAAGGAAGTTACAACAGCAAAAAACCTTCAAAAATCTCCAACAATGGAGTCGAAAAGGAAGCTGTCGATTGACAAAATTCGCCAGCTCGAAAATCAAAAGAATTTCCAAGTAACCGACCCAACCTACATGGAATTCAGCCTTAGGTGGAAATGGTTAAACCATTATGTAGAAGAATTCACCACTGAATGCTTCTACCCGGCCAACAAATTTAGCTGTCCTAAGACAGTTATATTACCAGGAATAGATAGTACTACATGTCTATCTTTCTTTCAAAATGGTTTAATCCACACCATATATTTGGAAGAGCAACCAAAGAAAACTTTTGGGGAGCTAAAGTTTCTTCCAAAAAATCTACAAAATTTGGCAGAAAAATTCAATAATTTATATGCCAAAGGAAAAGAGATCTTCCTAGAGGTCGATTCAACATATCCTTGGTATGATGAAAATACCTTGGAGCTGGTCACAAAACCAATATACTTAATCAAGATTGGGATATCCAACAAAGAATATCCGGTCATGAATAAAGAAAGTATAGAATGGCATCCAGCTATGTACGTCAATCAGATGAAGAATTTTCATCGGAAAGTTTCAAGATTGTCATCCCAGACAAACTACAGAACAATCTACGAAGACTCATCAATGATCGTGTATAGCGATTCCAGAAAACCAGCAAAAGAAAAAGATATCAAGGCAATCAAAGAACTTGAAGAAAGAATTGACCAACTGAAGGATGGTCATGAAAAATTACCAAGGGTAATTCAAGAAGAATGCTGCAGATATTTTTTACAGTATTACAAAAATCATAACTGTAAAAACTATCAAAAATCGTCGGCACAAGAGGACAAGGAGGCTAACAGCATGGATCAACTGGCCACAATGTAGGACAGAATTGTACAGTGGTACCTTATCACATCTGAGTCAGATGGGGACCACTTAGTGCTAAATAATGTAAAATACTATTTGTCGTATTTTTTAGTGCGTTTTTCTTTTTGAGTGTGCATCACTTTTTCTGAGTGCATGCCACTATTGCGTGAGTGCGTGTCACTTTTTTGAATGCATGTACAATGTCATGGAAAGGGACGTTTACCTAATGTGAGCCCTTCTCCACTATAAATAAGAGCATTCAGCTCAATGTAAAATACAGTTGAAAGAAATACGAAACTATTAACTAGTTTTTGAAGAATTATTTTCTTCTGTCCTTAGAATTATTTCTAAGAAGTAGCTCTTGAGGTAATACTTTGGAGGAGCTAGATCCTTGAGGTAATACTCTGGAGGGATCAACCACATAAAACAAAATAATCAAACAGATTATATCCCAAAATAATACAAACATCTTCTGATCGAAGAATTCAACAAAACCAGAAGCAAAGAAAATCATATCAGGTATGATTGTTATTATCACAACACTTGTTTATTATATTATGCTGTTTGCATAACAGATGGAAAGTTCGAATTTTAGAACTCAAAGATTATTTTCAAATTTTTTTTGAAATTGAATATACAGAACCTAGTTCTGGTCACATATACTTAGAATTAGTCTTGATAGAAGACTATGATAAAAAGGTAACTTATTTACTAAAAAGAATTCCTGAACCAAATCCGGTTAAGATAATTTTAGACAAATTTAAATTTAATCATTATCAAGAGAAGGTTTTTCTCGAAAAAATTCAAGAAACTATCGAAGGAGACTTCGAAGAACATGAATTAAAATGTTTAGTTCAAAAGTTAAACAATTTTACTAAAAATTCTAAATACATAGAATGTTTTCAAGGACAATTCTATGGAGACTTCGCAAGTATACATTATAGACTAAAAAACTCTCGATTTTATAGTCTAATAAAAACTTTAAATATTCTGCCCGATAATATTAGTGAAAATTCAGAAGAATTTTGAAAAATTATGTCTGAAATCTCACTATTTGAAGAAAAATCTAGTTATTTTGCTGATAGTATACAAGATCACAAAATAGAAGAAGCAGATTTATCTCTAACTGCTGAAGAAAACTTTAAAAGAAAGTCTATAAAATTCAAAGAACGTCTTTTGAGGAAAAATATCTTGAAATTTGGAATAATGGTAGGAGAAGAAGCAATTCCAATTGATTCTACTTCTCGAAATATTTTCATATCTACCATAGATAGAACACAAATTCAAAAAAGAATTTCAAGTCTTTCTGAAAAAGAAAGAAATAAAATTGGTTATATTCACATATCAACCATTCAAGTTTTAATCAAAAGTACTTTCATGAAAGGTATTGATACACCGTTAAATATAATTCTAAGAGACTCTAGAATTACAAATGATAGACAATCTATAATTGCACAAGGAAGATGCAATTTAAAATATGGAAAAATTAAGTTTGATATAAACTTACAAATAGGATTATCCCTAAAGGATAAAGATCTGGACAGATCCATAATCTTTAATTACAAATTAGAAGATTCAAAATTTATGAAAAAAGGAAATCATCCTTTTACAATATGCTATAGAATTAATTATGCTTTAAGTAATTCACATCATAACATAGAATTTACAGGAAAAGATATAATTCATATTGATGAATTATTCACCCCTATAGTGACATTAGAGTCACCTATATTCAAAACCCTGGCAAGGAAGAGTTTGTAACATCCCCAAATTCTAAAATCATATAATTAATTTTAATTAGAGTTTATCTACAAAAAATTAGAATTAATTAGTGATAGTTAAATTTAAATAAGTGTTGGAGTAAGGAAGTTATGTGAAAAATTAGGAATTTTAATTAAAAACCTAAACTACACATAACCTTAAATCCTTATAGTGATTTAATTAAAGGATGAGAATCAAACTCTTCTCCCTAATGAGTCACTAATCCACTCAAAACCTTGCTAATCTTCTCATGGCAACACCTCATTGCAACTAGTGACTCATTCTTCCAATTAGTAAACCACCACTTAAGTTACATGCAATAAGCTAGAGCCATCTTTCTCATTTTTCTCAACACAACAAAGTTCTGAAAGCAATTCTCCTCTTCCTTTCTCTCTTTCACGTGAAACAACAATAACACCACAAGTTCCAAATTTTGCTCTACACCAATAACTCACAAAATTGTCATTATCCTCACAAACACTACACTCAAACAGTAATCAAAGCTTCAGAGATTTCCCTCTGTAGATAATCAGTCCTGAACCACTTTCCTTTCCTTACCCCAAGCATCACATGAAGCAAAACAACAATTTCTCTCCTATCACCTCATTTTCAACCAATGGTGTTGCATGCACAACAAGAACCTGATCAACCACATATGGCAATATCTCAGAAAACCCAACTATAAATAACCCTCAACCTCAGCCTTCCAAATCATCAAACACATCTTCAATTTCTCTTAGTAAGAGTTCCAAGAGTCTAGAGTTCAAACTTTGGTCTGAGGTTCGTGGGGCTAGATAGAACTTGCTGTAGCTGTAGAGGAACTCAGGAGCACGATTTAAAGCTTCTTTCAGGTGGGTTCTTTAGGCTAGTTTAGTTAGAATTCCCTTAAATTATGAATTTGCATGTTAACTTAAGAAATTAAGAATTAATTGTGTGAGGAGAATTAGCTCCCAAGTTCTCTTCTATTCTGTTATATATTGACTATATTATATATCTGCACTTTCTCAGAGTTTGGTTGTAGGTGAATCTTTGAAAACATTGAAAATTCGTAAAACAGGGGTCTTTCTGACTTAACTCGCCATAGCGAGTTGCTAGCGAGCACTCATAGCGAGCTCAAGATTCTGGGCTGAAGAACTTCGCCATGGCGAGCTCCAGCTCGCCTAGCGAGTTGTTTAGGCCAGTACCTGTAAGTTCGCCATGGCGAGCTTGCTAACTCGCCGTAGCGAGCTAGCCCAGAATTGCTTCATTTTTTTAGTTTTAAAAATGATTTAATCACTCGTTTTATATCATAACCTGAGAAAGATAAATTGTAGTTGTATAATGTATTTAATATTGTACGGAAAGTCAGACACAATTCTGAAAATTAGGGATAACTTAGAATTAAGGATGCATGTTCCCCGGGTTTTGGGATAATTATGGTAGTATGTAACTCAACATTTAGAATCAGTCAATCATGCGCGGTTTAGTATGCTGCTTATGGGCTTCCAATGGAACAACCCATTAGGAAAATGATTGTGAGCTTAATGCCGTGGTCGAATCGGTCAGCGGATATGGCGGACCTTCGAGACATGCTCACCTCGAAGTGTCTTAGCGGAATAAAATCAACAAGATACTTTTGTGTGTTACACTTTTATTAATTATGATTATGATATGTATTATGATAGATTACCAATTATGGACTGATTAGGTACCCCGACTTTATAGCCTAGGAGGGTAGTAGAATTCACTGGGACGAAGTGACTGTCTCACCCCACTCCCTATTTGAAACAGGAAAACAGGTTGATTAGGTAAGCCTTGGTGTTGGAGTCGCTGCTGCTGTTTGGAGGATTGCATTTGATTCTTGCTTCCTTATTTATCTTATCGTGTTATCGTTTGTTTCCGCTGTTAATTTTTGTACTCTTGATGTATTTGGCACCTGTGTGTGCAAAGAACTTTGTTGTAATAATAATGAATTTCAGTTATCAATAATAATACTCCTTGATTATTCTAGATTTATCTATGGGGTGTTATAGAGTTGCTCATTAATAGAAGATGACAAAAATCTGTTTGAAAAAACAGAAGAAAAACCATTAATTAGAAGCCAAAGCCTTAAGGTAGCACCCCCAAAAAGAGATTTTGAAATCTCCGAACTAAAAGAATTAAATAAGCTACAAAGCTCAGTAGCAGAGTTGTCCTTACAACTCGAAAAATTAGATAAAAGAATCTAATTAAACTTCCGCAACCTGTTACACTTACTACCTACGATAGCAATGAACTTAGCTGAAGAAAGAAAAAATCTAAAAGTCTATAGGAAAAGAATTCAAAAATTAGAATTCGAATATAGATGCTTAAAAAACCTGCTATATATGGATAGACCTTATGTTAATCCAAGAATAAAGGCAAGACTCATAGAAAGAAAAGATCTATTGTCTAATTACAGACTTTTAGTACAATACACGAAGAATGAACTCCAACGTTTATCTTACAGCTAACGCGAAATCTCTGGCCCAAACTCTGGTATCAGAGCCAAAATCTCGATCTTAGGATAGAGAAAACTCACACCTTTAGATTTCTGAAGATACACAGAAACACAATTATGGAACTACATCATATAATTATGATTTGGTGGGACCAAATAAAGACTTTACTCCTATTGGTCTATTTAAATAACTTTTTAAATATTGTCAAAATATTGACTACACCATAGAAGCACCCTCACCTATCGGGTGAAAATCATCAGAGTTGATACCTTAACTTGTTGGGTCATTAAGAGGAGATAGACAGGGGATCATTTACATTGAGTTTAAGAACAACAATACAAATGAGTTGGACATCATATTTTTATCCAAAATCTTAAGATGTTAGGTTTATGAGTCTCTCATTTATAAAATGTTCAACTTTCACTTATCTAAGCAATGTGGAACTTCTCACTCACATTTGCCGCAACAATCTCCCCCTCAAGTGTGAGTCCATCCACTCTAGGATATGCTCCCCCTCAAGCGGAAGCTTTCTTTATTCATACACTTCCATCGCCGTTGGCCACACTCAACGGGACACGCCGTCTGACCACCTTTGTCAGGAAAACTTTCGATACAAAGAGCCGGTTTTACCCTTCGTTGAATCATCGGCTCTTATTAAAAAAAAAAACTTTTTTATTGGTCACGTTGCAATATTTCCTCCTAAGGAAGAACCCCAAATATCATCAAACAAATATTAAATTATTAAACAATAGGATGAATCTTGATATTTTACTCATTCCTCATGCATACAATTTCAATTGTGCTACAAATCTGCTATTCATACGCATTCATGCACAATATACCTACTCTACTTGCATCATTTACCACACAACCAACCACTCTTTTTCTACATATTAAATTCCTATATATGTATACCCCATTAAGCTTCTTTCACTTCCTATACTCTTCAAATATTTCCATTTTATTTTCATTTTCGCATTCTCAATTCAATAATTCCCATCAATTTACATTAGCTTATTAAATCCATCAATATATTTCCCTCTTTTTTTTTTCTTTCACTCATGTCAAAAGAAAATGAAGAATTTTCTACTGAAATTGTGCAAAGGGGTGTTGAAAACACTGGCCCAAATGATGGCCCAATTTCATTTTCTGTTAGAGTAAGGCCTAGAATGCCAGATTTCCTAAGTTCTGTTAATCTAAAATATGTGAAATTGGGTTATGGTTATCTTATTAGCCATCGCTTGTATTTACTATTAGCACCCCCTTTGCTTGCTATCTTGATTAATCATATTGGAAAATTCACATGGGAAGATATCTTTGTCAAATATAATATCACTGAGGCTGTATTTATCTCTGGACTTTTGTTCCTTATGCTCTATTTTTATATCGACTCTACACCCCGCTCAACCTACTTGCTTGATTTCTCATGTTTTCGCCCTTCGAATGAGTACAAGGTAAGTTAAATGTAGCATATGACTAGACTAGTTCTGTAGTAGCTCCGTATGGAGTCCATACAGAGGTATGGAGCACCGACACAAACACAAATACCGCACACACGACATTAACATTGATATGTCGATATCAATTGTTATTTGAGAAAATGACTTGATAATTGAATGTAATCACATTTATCTGTCTCGAGACCTAAAATACTAACACATGTCGAACACCAGACACAAATAGATATGAAATATAATTAGAAATATGAAATGAATAAAGGAAGAGAGTATATTCAATCCAATGTTTGCAAGCACTCACATAGATACGACATCGACATTGGTTGATACATGTTTGAAAAATTAAAGTGATTGATTGTAACCATATATGATGGTGTCAGACACCGATACATGTCAAACACCGGGCACACCTTCAATATGAAGTGTTGATGCCGTGTTGTATAAGTTTGCATATATTTGATGGGGCTACTTGTGCAGGTTTCTAAGGCAGAGTTCATTGAATTGGCAAAAAGATCAGGGAATTTCAATGAGAATGCCATCAAGTTTCAAGAACAAGTTCTTAAAAAATCTGGCATAGGAGATGAAACTTACTTGCCAAAAGGAGTTTTTCGCCCCGGCTACACATCATCATTGAAAGATGGCAGAGAAGAGTTATCCCTAGTGATGTTTGGTGCAATTAAGGATCTTCTTGTAGCTACAAAAGTAAAACCAAAAGATATCAAAATTCTAATAGTAAACTGTGGAATACTAAACACAACACCATCAATCTCATCAATGGTTATAAACCATTTCAAGCTTAGGTCTGATATACATAGCTTTAACCTTGGTGGAATGGGTTGTGCTGCTGGAATCACAGCCATTGATTTAGCTAAAGACCTTCTTGATGCTTATCCAAGATCTTATGCATTAGTAGTTAGCACAGAAGCTGTTAGCTATTCATGGTATAGTGGCAATGACTCTGACATGCTTATTCCTAATTGCTTCTTTAGAATGGGTGCTGCAGCCATCATGCTCTCGAATTTTCGCCTTGATAGATGGCGTGCCAAGTATGAACTCAAACAGGTATTATCTCGATATGGTATCTTTGCATTTGTTTAGTTTGCAAAAAGGTCGAATTTAGGATTACTCTCTATTAGATTTGGACTCCCGAGCTCAAGGAATCTTCACAATCACACAGTTATCAAGTCTGGACCGTCTCACCAAGATCAAATAAGTTACATTTTAAACTTGGTAAATTAACTTTATATATTTAAAAATTCACTTGAAATATAAGTTGTTTGATCTTGATCAGATGATTCAGACTTGCTGACTATACGACCGCTACAATATGTGCAATCAATCACACATTCATTAAGCCTAGATTGCGCGATCAAGATCTAATAACTCATTTTAAATCGGCAAATCAAATTTAAAGAGATTTCATAAATAAACTTGAAATATAAGTCGTTCGATCTTGATCAGATAGTTGAGTCCAGATTCCCTGACCGCGTGAGTGTTAAAATTTGAATGGCTCTCTTATTGGTTTGAGCTCTGACCAAAACATATTGCAGTTGGTCAGAACTCACAAAGGAATGGACAACAAAAGCTACAAAAGCATACATCAAAGAGAAGATAGTGAAGGAAAAAAAGGACTTTCAATAAGCAAAGATGTCATAGAAATTGGAGGACATGCACTAAAAGCCAACATTACAACACTTGGTCCACTAGTACTACCTGTTTCTGAACAGCTTCATTTCTTCACAAATTTACTCTTCAAGGAGAAGAAATCAAAGCCATATATTCCTGATTTCAAGCTAGCTTTTGAGCATGTATGTGCATTGGCAACAAGCAAGAAAGTGTTGGATGAAATTCAAAAGAATTTGGAGCTTACAGAAGAGTACATGGAAGGATCAAGGAAAACATTGGAGAGATTTGGTAACACTTCTAGTAGCAGTAATTGGTATGAACTTGCTTATCTTGAGTTCAATAAAAGGATAAAAAAAGGTGATAGAATTTGCCAAATAGCTTTTGGGTCTGGATTTATGTGTAACAGTGTTGTTTGGAAAGCACTTAGGAATGTTGGGAAACCCAAACAAAGCCCTTGGATTGAGGATGAAAGTTGAAGATTAAAGAGTAGCTATAGCTTTACTTGCTTGAAGGGTATAGCAAAGAACATTATAATGATATTATGTGGTATACAATGTGTTCATATTATGATGAGCAATGGAAAAATTGCAAAGTCATAGTAAATTAAATAAATATAACAAAAAAACTAAGTCTAGTGCCTATAACTTGAAATCTATTTCAATATAAGAATACAAACTAACACCAAAAAACCATACATATCCTCTTTTCAAATTTTCATAGTCACATTTTGAAGATTAAATTGTAATTTGCTTATCATTCATCAAATAATAAATTTCAATATTCTCTCTCTTAGTACCATCATTTTTCTCTTCGTCATATGTACCTCATCTTAAATTTCTATTGAACAAAGAATTTATTTATTTTTACTCAACGTATAAAAGAGCTAGTAACACACTCTTCTTTATGATCAATTTTAAATTTCTATTGTTCACTTTCTTTCATAAGAGTTGTGCGATACTAAATTTTGATTTTTTTTTCTCGATAGAACTTCCAATTCTTTAATCACAAGGTGACTTGTTTATTTATATTTTGACTAATTTGTTGATTAATTTGTTTTTTCAAAACACAATATTTATGTACTACTAGTACTATTTGGTGACTAATCTTGGGATAAACTCGATCTTATCTTTGTACCGTCTTGTCGTTATTCATACTTCACATATTAAGGGTTTGATTCCAAACAATTGGTGTGGACAACCCAACCTAACTCGTCATTTGTACACCTTTAATATATCTACTTAAGTTGATTGACCTAATAAACTTAAAAAGATTTTTTGTGTGACATTAGCTAAACATGCTTCAAATTAAAAAGTTAAAAAATTTTAATATAGCTTGGACCTTATGTTGGCTAGTTGTAGGTCTTTGTTGGTCGGCCTAGATTATTTTTCTAGTGCAATATATCAAGTCAAAATATTGAATTTGTAAAAAGAACACATTAAATAAGTAATTAAATTAAGATTTAAATAAATGATATAATTATTATAATCCCTAGGGTAAAATTAGTCTGAAGATTAAAAAATTCTATATTATCATCACTTCATTATGATTATTATTGTTATATTATTACATTCCTAACGAATTATATGTAAATTTTAATATTTTGAGCAAAATCACAAATAAAATAAAAAATATTTCCAAATAACTCTATGATATAGATATAAAAATTATAACTTTAATTTTCGTGCATAAGAAAGAATTATAATTTTTTATCTATAACATATTATAAAATAATAATAAGGATTTACGGTATTAATATATAATAATCATAAGTTCAGAGATTTGCGATTTGTATAAAACACATACATTTTCTATATACCTAACTATCAAAATACTCTTGCCTTCGCACGTGTCCATAGATTTGTGTATGATAAAATCAATATTATAAAAATGCTGAAGTCTTTTATTATATTTTAGAGTAATTCATAATATCATATGCTCAAATAAAAAAAATTATAAAATTTTCTTTCAAAATTAAATTAAAATACCAATTTTTTTTTTTTTGATATTCATTAAAATACCAATTTATTATATAATAAAGTAGTTTCAGAGATGAATCAGGAGGCTTCATTGTTGCGTTTACATGGTAGCTGAGGCGCGGGGTTTATGCAAGGGAATTGAATATTAGATGGCTCAGTTTGATCATAACAAAGTAATAATGTTTGAATTGGACCGCAAAATGGTGGTTGACAATGTGCACAAGTACAAGCCAAATCAATCTGAGTATGACTCACTTATTTGTAACCGTAGAACCTTATTCTGTAATTACTCCGACTTTATAGTAGTTTTTCAATATTAATAGTATAGTATATGGGTTTTTTTTAGGGACGAATCGAAGCACTAAATGCCGAATCTCAGTCGGTCGTGTGAGCAAGATCATTCTATCATTTACAATACTCCGTCGTGTATATAAGTCGTCTGTAAAGGATTTTATTCATCGTTCAATAGGAATTGCGTTTTAAGTTGTCCCGCAAAATTTGTCTATTTTATGAGATCTACCAACGACACGTGCCTCTGAGAGCCAAGACCCCTTACTACTGGTCGACAAACGAACAATGAACGCACATATTGCTTATAGCCCGAATACTGAGTTAGAAGCGTTATACGTAAACATAAACATAAATTAATTCATCAACAAAGCACATAAACGACAAATACCTCAATTCAAATTTAAAATTCCTATGAATTTGGCCACAAATCCGTATCATGTTCAAATCGTATGAGATAAACAAACCAACAACCAAACAAAAATAATATACCCTCCTCACATCAAATCTGGTCCAATAATGATCATGAATATTTTCAAAATTGTAAAATCTGAACACCTATCATTGCAAAAAAAAAAATCTGAATACCTTTGATAAGAAAATCATTTTTTCACAGAAAGAAAACAATGAAACTTTTGTTGACAAAAAGAAAATCTGAACACCTTTGTGTAAAAACTCTGAAAATTAATTAGAATTTAATTCTCATATTTGTTGGGATGTTTCCAAATATGAATTTCATGTTATTACAAAAAGCTGCCGTAATAGATTAGGACTATCTTATCTAAATAATGAGATTAAGATTATTTACAGTAATTTAAAAATTACATTAATTTGAACCGTTCAATCTATATTTAATAACTAATCGATTGAGATTTGAAACAGCGTGAAACTTGTCCGGTTTCAATAATCAATAATAGACATAGTATAATGTAATTAAGATGGATATATAAACCAACAATGCACATGCAGAAACATGTCTCTATCCAAATATTCAATCAATCAAATATCGATATGTATATAAAGTGAGTGATGTAATATGTGGATCGCTAAAAAAAATGAACTCTTATTATATTTTTAATAAATATAAAAAAAAGATAATATTTATTAAAAATAATATATAAACAGTTGTTCACTACTTTATTTTTTATTGACAAAATTGTTGTTTTCACTACCTATATCTTGTTTGTTTTTTCTTTCATATGAAACATAGAAATTAATAGCACTCAGTCACACACAACACAACATTTTACACTTCCCTGGTCGATCTTTCGCTGTCTCTAGCTAACAAAATATAAATATATAAATCATACTGGGAAAACTACAACTATTGTTAACCAAGGAAAATAATTCGTGATAAAAATAAGATACACTTGGGCCAGAAAAGCCCGCGCTCCCAAGAAATTTTTTTCTATTTTATTAGTATGTTAGCCCGTGCCCTGCACGGGATATTTTTCTTTTGGCAAAATTACATATTTTGTCGTTTATCTTATTTTTTTGTAACATTTTGATCCTTTATCTTTTATTTATAACAATTTGATCTTTTATCTTATATATTTGTAACACTTTGGTCATTTATCTTTTATTTGTAACACTTTAGTCATTTATCTTTTATAACATTCACATATAAATCCTTTTTTTAATATATTTTTTTATTAAAAAAATTCTGAATTTATTTATTAAGATACCTTTTTATTAAAATTAAATAAAAATCATAATTTTGATAAAAAATTTCATCATCTTCATCAATTTTTTCATATTTTCATGTTTTTTTAAAGGAACAAAATGTTACAAATAAAAGATAAAGAACCAAAATGTTACAAATGAAAGATATATGACCAAAATGTTACAAAAAAATAAGATAAATGACCAAACGTGTAGTTTTACCCCTATATCTTTTTTAATACTATTTAAGTGTTTGTTAATATAAAAAAAAATCTTTATTTATTAAAAAAAAATGTAAAAAAAAGTGTTTGTTTTTAAATATTATTTGAAAAATTTAGTGTAATGTTCAACGGTGAATTTGAGATATTATATGTTATGGGTTGCTTAAATATATATTATGGGAGCAAAGATATTATGCATTGTATAAATGACATTAAATAAAAGTAAAAGTTTAACCTTATATATTATTTTTTAAAAAATTATTATTTAAAAGTTTAAGATAATAAAACAATTTTAAAATTTTAGAAAAAACATTTTTGTAAAAAAAAAAAAAGATTTTAGACAAAAAGTAAAGACGAAAAATATATTTAACCTGTTAAAATAAAACTTAAGTTCAAAGGTGAAATTTTAAGTTATATATCTTAAAGAATACAACAATGCATTACTTTTGTAATTTTCATAGGCTTGTCTCCGTATGACATGATTCCTATATACCATACACTAAATATTTATTTCAACTGTCATAATACAATGTAAATATTTTGAAATAAATATTTCCATTATAATTTTCATAATTATTATTATATTGATTTTAACTTGTAAAACAAAAAATAATAAAAACAAAAAGATTGTGAGACTTGAGAGTTCCGATTTTGACCGTGTTGTGTTTGGCGAAGATGGTGAAACTTGAGAGTTCTGATTTTCCTTTAGAGTTATGATTTTCCAACTATCTTATGTAGGAGAAGCCAAAGATTTCATTTTTCATTCCATTTATTTTGATTTCTTGTGCTATTGAGAAATTGGTCTTCTCTCTCTATTTGGGTTCCTCGTGCATTTGTTGTGTGGGTTTTGTTGTGTGGGCTATTATACAGATTTCAATTTATTACTTTTGCTTCAATTCATACATTGAAGTTTAGATCTCTTTTATTTAACATCATTTAATGAATGTGACACGTCATGTGTTTTGCCGAATCTCAACAAACTATATATATCTTTGGATCTTATCCATGAAAAGTAATTAAACTACTTGTTTTTTTATCCCACAAAAAAAAAATAAAAAAATAGAGCCCTTGCTTTAAGGATATACGGTAGAAGTTTTATTATGTTTATTATAGATTTATTCCACTGAATCTCAACAAACTATATATTTTTAGATCTTATCCATCAAAAGTAATTAAATAAACTACTTGTTTTTTTTTATGCCACCAAAAAAATACTAATAATAATAGAGCCCGTACTTTAAGATTATAGAGTTTTACTATGTTTATTATAGATTTTATTCCACTTAATCTCAACAAACTATAAATCTTATCCATGAAAATGCAAATAAGAGTACATAATGAATATAAATTTAAATAAATTAACATATTTTTCCAATAAGGCACGAAAGAACATTCACCTGCATTCGTAATCATCTTATATAACTTTCTATACCTATTGGGAACCAAAATTACCATCACTACAAATCATTTGTCTCTTAATCGATGTTAAATGTATTACTGAAAAAATTCCACCAAACAAATATGATTAATTCTATCAATGAGAATAGTGACAAAACCGGTCTATTGAACTAAATGAGATAACTGAATATAATTGTCAATGAAAGAAGTGCATAATAAAACATTAAAAATAAACAATGAAAATTTGTTGTACGACGATCATATAAGTAAAATAGTCTAGTCTTTCTAAATTTTAATTTTGGTCTTCATATATTTAGTTGTTGGTAAATCAGCTCTATCAAGGCAAGCTCTCTTAACTGCTACACGATCAACTTTATGTGAGCATAAGTCTACGACATCTATAGCAGTGCTATCTTTGACCTTCTCCACTGCAACTGCAGTTTCATCAAACTTTGTGATAAGATCCTGTGAATAAAGGAACGCCAATTCACAAATCAATAAGTTATGTGGTTTAAGATTCTTAAACAAATTATTTTTAAATTGAATTTTCTTACCTGCCCAATTATATCTGAACAATCAGTGACTTGACGTCAACACAACTAACTGCCAGTTCCAACCCTCTAGGTGGTACAACTTGATACACGATTTTATGTAAACAGCAAAGAACATAAAATATGAGTTGCCCTGACAAAGGTTGGAGAATATTTTTCTCTTTGATTTTTACGTGGTGATGAGTCTGCAAAATGAATCAGTTTAGTATATATGCTAGAGAAAACATAATATAAGGAAATACATATATGGAACAGAATATAAGAAAATAAAATATAACTATAGAAATCTCAGTTTGTGGAATTTGTTTTGGTTATGTATATATGGAATAAAATAGATAAGCTTAGATGTAAATTTGAATCTTAGGAAATTTAGTTGTGCAACTTTATATAAACTTATATATATCCGATTAATTAATTTAATTGTATATATCCAATAATTTGTTTTTAAAAATAATGGGATGTAAATTTGAATCTTAGGAAATTTAGTTGTGCAACTTTGTATAAACTTATATATATCTGATTAATTAATTTAATTGTATATATCCAATAATTTTATTTTTTTAAAAGAAATAATGGGTTTGAGAAGATAAAAAAATATACAAAAAAAAAAAAACACTCTAATTGAATGCCACCTAAGCAAAAACTCTTATTAAATTATTATTGAATGCCACATAAGCAATTTTTCTTAAGAATGCACGAGAAAGCTCCGTAAGAATCTCGCTATGTATATAATAGAGATTCACCAAACTGAAAGGTTTTGCCCATTCTGTATATTTATATCTTATCTATTTGATTCATTGATTGCATATGCTATAGTACCTCCTAACCACAAAAGTAGAACATGTCTATGCCATTTGCATTGCCATGTTATGTACATTTGCTTTAGACTTTTAATAGAAAATAAAGATCGAGAATTTTTTTTTGAGGAGGATAGAAAATGAGAACAAAGTATACAAATATTCAAATAAAATGGAAGAAAATTGAACAAAATTGAATATGGAAAATTACTTAACAGCAAAGTAGCATTTTTTTTTCTTTTATCAAATAAGATAGGTAAGGAGTGTTCACCTTAATATTATTTATAATTGTGTTATTATTTTTATTTAGTTTTTCAAAATTGAAGCCAACTATAATTACACAATCGGAAATAATTATTTTAAATTATTCTACTATATAGTAGTATTTGGATAATATTGTTGAATTATATTATTCTTCAGCAAACAATAAAAATTGTTCTCAACAATAGAATAAGGGGGTGTATTGGATTGAGATTTCATGAGACAATTTTGGCAAAAACAATCTTGATGATTTTATGAGATTTTGTTGGACTATATTGATTTCCTGAGACATTTTTACAAGACATTTTTACAATCAAGATTTTTATAGATATTCTTTAAAGTACGTGAAATTTTATTCGACGTCAATATTTTTCAGGTAAAATTAATTTAAAAATGATATTCATTTTGAAATAAATTAGATTTATTAATTATTATATGACGAATATGCCTTAAAATTAGTTTTTTTTTTCCCTTTAGTTTCAAGATAGTGTGATTAGAATAAGGCATAAGGTTAATTTGCATCATGCTGAAAAATTGGTGTCCTAAAATTTCCTGGAGCACGAGATTTAATTTAAATAGTTGGGTGATTCGAACCATGTTGTAAATTTTTGCATTCTTAACAAGTACTACATGGTTTGATTTGATCGATCATATATATTGTTGAGCAAATGAAAAATCATATTTTGAGACATCAGAAAAGGAGAGTACAAAAGGAGAGTACACGCAAATGAAATTATGTCTTAAGTTTGACATTTTTGATTTTTTAGTATTTGAGGTTGTGAATTTTTTTAAGAGTTCAAAAGATTGTCTATAACAATGTTGTGCCTTTTCTAGGTTTACAAATGTGGTTTTTCGAAATAATATGTCAACCGAAAAAGGAGATTAGTTTTGGACGCTTACTAAATTCATACTAAATTATGTACTTCACTCAAAAGAGAAGGTACAAAATTTTCTAATCTCATCTCATTGCTCTATATTATCACTAATTTTCTTGATGTCTAAATATTTAGGAATACTTCTCCTAGCTAACTTATTTCTATGCAAACTGCTTGGTGGCTTACTTCACATGGAGAAATCCCTCGATGATTAAAAGAAAACACCACGAGGAGTAATAAATGTGCCAACCGTTTTTTCCCTATAAAACAAATGCATATCATAGTTGTTTCAAGCTTCAAGTCATACTCTTCCTATACACAACATCATATAATGGGCATACAATTATTGCATCACAACCAAATGACATAGAAGCCCTTAAATTTGTCCCCATATGTCACATGCCCCACCCCTTGTTGGGTCACTAAGAGGGGCATTCAAATGGATCATCCACATGACCATATTGGATTTATGAGTTTTCTTATTTATAAAGTATTCAATCTTCATTGTTCTATGCAATGTGAGACTTTCTCACTTACAACTAACACTTTACTCACTCACACTTGCCGCAACAATCTCCCCCTCAAGTGCGAGTTCATTCACTCTTGGATATGCTCCCCCTCAAGCGGAAGCTTTCTTCCTCCATACACCGGCACGGTCGTTGGCCACACTCGGTCGACCCCTAAGTCGAACCATCGACTCTGATACTACTGTTGGGTCACTAAGAGGGGGCAGCCAGGGGATAATCCACATTGGGTTTAAGAACAACGATACATGTGATTTAGATACCACACTCTTACCCAAAACCTTAAGGCGTTAGGTTTATGGATCTTCTTACTTATAAAGTGTTCAACCTCCACTGTTCTAAACAATGTGGAACTTACTCACTCACACTTGCCACAACACCCCTTGCCTTTCAAATCGTCGAACCATCGACTCTGATACTACAGTTGAGTCACTAATAGGGGGCAGCCAGGGGAATCATCTATATTGAGTTTAAGAACAACGATACAAGTGAGTCGAACACCACACTCTTACCCAAAACCTTAAGGCATTAGGTTTATGGGTCTTCTTACTTATAAAGTGTTCCACCTCCACTTTTCTAAGCAATGTGGGACTTACTCACTCACACTTGCCACAACACTGAAGTAACAAGATTTGTCACAAGAAAAGGGGGGGGGGGGGGGGGGGGGGTTTGAATTGTGACCTTTTAAAATTTTGCTGCAACACTAAAAGCTGTTAGATAAAATGGTTAATAAAATCACACAGTTCGGAGACCACTTAGAGAACGTTCTCTTGATATGTTAAGTTGTGAGTGAGGTGTGTGATTTTGTGTTTGATTAAAATAAAGACAAATAAAAGAGAGAATCAAACACCAAGGATTTTATCCTGGTTCACCCTCAAATGACAAGGGCTAGTCCAGTCCCCACTTGCGTGAAATTATCCAATAATAATCTAGACCAAGATTACAATCAAACTTCAAACCCTTAACCTAATTCCAAGGTTAAGAAACCAATCAGTCAACACCTACTGATTTTAATCTTCACTACTCAATCAATTCTTCCCAATTGACTTGAGTTTACAACTTACAAAAGATGTGTATATGAAATGGATCTTTCAAGCTTATACCAACCTAAACTAGTTAGTATAGCTAAATAAATTACACTCAAAATACTCAAAAGATATTTAGATCCTATGTTCTATTTGAGCTTTGGAGTATGAGTGAAAAGAAGAGCTTAGATTGCTTTGTGATTGCAAGTGATCAGATTTTGATTGCTTGTAAAACTCCTGCCTTTCAATGTTGCCTTCACATGCTATTTATAGATAAAGAAGTCCCTTGGATATTTGAACTTCAAATATGACAGTTGAGAGTGCCAAAATAGCCGTTGTGAGTGCCAAAATAGCCGTTGTGAGTGAAGCAAAAAGTCCAGTCAGATTTTGTACTTTCAGGTAGTTCTGGAGACCATTCTTCTGATGGTCTCTATAAGGTACAGTTGAGAGGATGTCAAATTTATCCGTTCTTGACAACTGTAATGGGTTGTATTTGATCATATATCCGTTGATAAGTAATAGCCCACATGTGGAAATAGATAGGTACTATTTTGGATAAGAATGAAGCTTGTATGAACAAAATCTGGGAGACCATTCTCCTGGATGCTGGAGACCATAGATATTTCATGAGAGAGTAGCGCCCACTTGTTTGATAAGTTGCTGCAAGCTGTATGACAGTTGTAAAACAGCAAGAACCTTGTAGAGTAGCAACTATTCATGTATCCTTGCAAGGACGTGTGAATAGTAGTATGATGGTACTTATTTCTTCTTATCTTGCCAAGTGTTTGTACTATGATTAAATTCAAATATCCCTCTCAAACCGGTACATCATGTTGTTTAACTCTCATTGGTCTAGATTAAATCTTCTAATGATATCTTGGGAGAACATAAAGCCTTTAAAATTATTTGAGACATTGATGTTCTTAACTTTGCTCCATGAAGAAGGTTCATTACTAAAAAATGATTCCTTGCCTTAAATGACATATTCCAAACTGTTGTGATACTATAAATAACTCATATGAAAAGTTCTTTGTTGTCTTGTATCACGTTGACTTAATTAAGTGCTTATTCAATGCTGCGTATGTCTAGGAGACCGTTCTGAGATCATTCTCCAGGGCAGAATTTGAGATTCTTTTTAACTTGTGAATAAGAGATAGTGATTTTCATTCCTTATATCTGTCTTATATAAAATCACTCAAAAGCACTTGTTAGATCACAAGATGATCATAATCTAATTAAAATTTAATTAAAATTATTTGTCATCTTTAAAACATAAATTAGATTTTGTCTCAACAAACATCCCTTGCCCTTCAAATGAATGGTAATATATACTTTTTACTATGGTGATGAGTAAGGGTGTAATTGGACCGGTTTGGTTCGGTTTTGAGTGAATCTGATGTCTGAATAAATGAACCTTCGATCGGTTCAGTTTTCATTGTTTTTCAAAAATGAATCTGAACCAAAGTCGTCGGTTTGGTTCGGATACTTTGATCGGTTTTACATCGTATTTTTTTTCCGATGTATTTCATTTTTTTAAATTGCAAAATTTATTCAAATTGTTTGTGGTGATTGATGAGAGCAAATTAACTTGAGTAGGATGAAAGTAAGGTGAGATAGATCATAGATGAGAGTAGATTGACTATGATGAAGGTGAGGACGAAGAGAAATACACAGTTGTGAATCTGTGATGAAGATGTGCTTCTAAATTAAGATTTTCAGTGAAGGCAAATGTAGTGACATTTTTTTTAAAGGTACTTCGGCCAAATGTAGTTGGGTTGAGCTGCCTACAATTAAAAAAAATTGACATAAGGATATATATATATATATATTGATTTGGTTCGGTTCAATCCAATAGATCTGAAAACAAAATCAAGAACCGAACCAAATCACATCAATTTTTAATTGGTTCGGTTTTTTATTCAAAGTAAAAAAGTTGATTTTTTCAGTTTGAATTGAATCATCGATTCAATTGGATTTTTATGATGTACTTACCCTTCTAATGATGAGCGATGATATATTGTATATAGTTTTGTATTTCATTGCATGAACAAAACCATACACATGACGCCGTATTTCACCACTATCCAATATCCATCATTAAAATCTTCTAATCCATTCTAAAATAAAATGTGATTCTTATGATGAACGACATGATGGACCCACCCAACTCCCTCGTTGGATAAGATTATAATCTAACGGCCATGATCTCACAATGTGGCACCTCCATTCACATCATGGTGGTCCCTATCGTCTCCATCACATGATTAGGATAGGGGTGTATTTGATCATATATATATGTTGATAAGTAATAGCCCACATGTGGAATTAAATAGGTACTATTTTGGAGAAGAATGAAGCTTGTATGAACAAAATTTGGGAGACCATTCTCCTGGATACTGGAGACCATAAATACTTCATGAGAGAGTAGCGCCCAATTGTTTGATAAGTTGCTGCAAGCTATATGACAGTTGTAAAACAGCAAGAACCTTGTAGAGTAGCAACTATTCATGTGTCCTTGCAAGGACGTGTGAATAGTAGTATGATGGTATTTATTTCTTCTTATCTTGCCAAGTGTTTGTACTATGATTAAATTCAAATATCTCTCTCAAACCGGTACAGCATGTTGTCTAACTCTCATTGGTCTAGATTAAATCTTCTAATGATATCTTGGGAGAACATAAAGCCTTTATAATTATTTGAGACATTGATGTTCTTAACTTTGCTCCATGAAGAAGGTTCATTACTCAAAAATGATTCCTTGCCTTAAATGACTTATTCCAAACTGTTGTGATATTATAAATAACTCATATGAAAAGTTCTTTGTTGTCTTGTATCACGTTGACTTAATTAAGTGCTTATTCATTGATGCGTATGTCCAGGAGACCGTTCTGAGATCATTCTCCAGGGCAGAATTTGAGATTCTTTTTAACTTGTGAATAAGAGATAGTGATTTTCATTCCTTATATATGTCTTATATAAAATCACTCAAAAACACTTGTTAGATCACAAGAGGATCAGAATCTAATTAAAATTTAATTAAGATTATTTGTCATCTTTAAAACATAAATTAGATTTTGTCTCAACAATCTCCCCTTTTTGATGATGACAAAAACTTAATTAGATTTTAGATTGTGATTTTGATTAAATAAAAATGAGTAATAATACTTATGATTTAATCAAAGAACTCCCCCTCAATCTTTGCATTTTATATCAAAATATGAATTTGTGCATATGCAATTTTGAGTAAGAATTTAAAGACATAATTTTTGAATTAAAATAATAGTATCAGAGTGTGATTTATTCAAGGTTTTAAGTTAATTTTTTAATTCATTGTGTCAAGAGAAGAAGTGTAATTCCTAAGCATGCATTCAATTTTGATCATAACAAGTTAAAAATACTTAAACACATTCTTCATTCATTCAAGATAATTCAAAATTAAAAACATAACATAGTAGAAGAAGTTTTTTGTAACTTCTAATCCTATCTCAAAAGTTCTGAACACATGATTAAACCAACAAGCAACAACAAACAGAGTTCTTAAAAACAACATAAAAATTTGAAAATTAAACAGACATAAAAATTTGAAAATATTTTTCTTCTTCTTTCTTCTCCTCCTTCTCCCCCTAAAATCTTCAGAATCTCTCCCCCTTTTGTCATCAGCAAAAAGGTACTTGGGGAGGTATCTCACTCAACTATTGTGGAACAGTAGGAGAGGAGTCATCTGAGCAAGTGGAGGAATCAAACTTGGGCAACTCTTGGGCTGGTGGAGCAGGATTGAATGGTGGTGGATTAACACGCATAGCAGGACAAAATTCATCAACTAGCCAAGTTCTGAAAATTTCATGTTCCTTCAGCATGTAAGTCATCATGGTATTTTGAATACTCATGGTTTCAAACAGTTTGGCCATATTCTTCCTAGTCCTAGATATATCTTTATCAAATTTAGACCTCTTAGGGGGTCTTATGTCATGAAGAGAAATGTTGTCAAAACAGTGAGAAGCAATAGGATTACTGACAGGAGGATTGGTGCAGAAAGAGTTGAAAGATGCAAATTTTTGAGGGAAATAGGGTAATGATGTCCCTGCATCTGTAAAAATTGGAAGTGGCATTTGAGGAAAACTGGGAAGAGGAGTTCTGATTAAGGATCTTAGGAATTCAGAACTTTGGAATGATTCAAAAGCAGATTCTGGTGAGGTTGTTAGATTGGGAAACATGGTGGTGTTTACAGGATTGTCCATGGTTGACAGGTTGTCAAGTAACACAGTAGTGAATTTATTGACAGAGCTATTTATGGTGGAACCTAAAACATGATCAAACTCTAAGGAGACAGAAGGATTTTGAGGAGGAACTTGGTTACCTTCTTCAAGAATTTCTTTGCCTTTGGCAGTTGTTGCAGAGGCAGAGAGAATGGTCTCTGAATGGTCTCTAGTTGTAGTTACAACCTCAGCTAGAAGCTCTAGGTTGTCCATAAAAACTTCTTGATCCTCAAAAGCTTCTCTTTTCCTCTTGGTTCCTTGTTCATCAATTGTGTGGTCTTCAAAATCAACTGGATGCTTCATTCTTCCAATATTTTTCAATGAAAAAGTGGTTGAAGAGTTTAACCCTTGTTCTCCAGCAAAATCAATTTTAAAGTGTTTGAGCACTTTGGTTAGGAACATCCCATAGGGTAGAGTGACTTTCCTAGATCCATTTTCAATGGTGTAGATCATGTGTTGGATAAGGACATAGGGAAGGTTTAGCTTGATCCCTTTTGACATATGATAGATCATCATCATGTCATTTTCAGTCACTTTGTCCTTGCTACCTTTTCTGGGAAATATGGAGTGAAGACACAAATTGTGAAGCATTTTGAATTCATGTTTAAGGTTGGTGGTTTTGAAAAATCAGTGTTGGGTTCTAACAGATCACTCATAAGGTTTTTCTTCTCTATGTCTATCAGACCAAACCATGAAGATCCATAGATCTTGTTTCCTTCAGTGGGAAGATTGAGGAGTTCTCCAAGCAACTCTTCTGTGATTCTAATCTTTTTGCCCTTAATCTCAGAGACAACTTGGTTTCTTTCTGAGGATATTGAGGCATTGAAGTAGAAAGCTTTAATTAAAGAGGGATAGTGAGTTTCTCTCATGGTGAAAAGATGAGTCCAACCAAGGGGATTTGTGTATTTGGTTAGGTCATGACTGGTGTTTATGAGTTCATCAAAGTTATAAACTCTACCAGGAAGAATAGGTTTATTTTTAGCAAATTTCTCAAAACTTTCCAAATGAGTTTCAAGAATCAGAGGGGTGGATTTTTTGAATTGTTTAATAGGAATATCATCATTCTCAGATGATTTAGGTTTCTTGGAGGATGTTGGTTTAGTTTTAGAGGAAGAGCTTTTTCTTGTGTAAGTAGAAATTGGAGCAGACTTTGGTGAATCTGAGGACTCTCCTTCAGGATCATTATCAGAGATTTCATAAACATTTGTGTCAATGGCAGATTTTCTTCCTCCACTAGAGGCAATCCTATTTGACCTACGAATTTTTGAAGAACCAAAAGTTTTGACCTTTTTTGCTTTGTGGGAGACTGAGGCAGTTTTGGTAACTGTTTTGGATTGGGAAGGTTGTGGTGTGACAGTTACATTTTCAGGAGTAATTGTGGTGTTAATGTTGATTTGGGAACATTGAATGGGTTCAACATTTTGAGAAACAGTTACATGAACAGTAGGAACAGTACTGATAGGGATTGAAACGGTTCCAATATAAATTTGGCTAATTTCAAGGGTTTTGATAGGAGTTTGGTTTGTTTGTTCAGGGAATTGGACGTTTAGAGCACGAGGTTGTGTTTCAAACTCATTATAGTGGTCAGAAAGTGATTTGTAAGAGGAGTTTGAAGAAGTTTGTTTACCTGAGGAGTTTGGAGAAGTAGCAGAAGGTGGTGAAGGAGAACGAGTGGATGATGATGATGATGAGGGTTCTTTTCTATACTTGATTCCAGGCCTCTTGGTTCTTGCCATTTTTGTGAGAGATGAGAGAAAGATTAAGGATGAATAGTGAAAAGGGAAAGAGAAATTGCAGTGAAAGGGAAGAAGTTTTTTTTTACGAGAGAGAGAGAGAGAGAGAGAAACGAGTATTGGGTAAGGTGAGGAGTAAATGGTGTGTTGTTTTGGATAAACAAAAGAGAATGATTTGAGAGAGTGTATGGAGAATAGGAAAAACTTGAGATAGATTAGGTGTAGGTTAGTACTAATGCCACTATTTAGATGTACTTGGGAAAAACAAAAGAAATAATTATAATTATGAGGTGAGTGAAGGAGTTGTCAGCGAGGAGAGGAAGAGTTTTCAGATTTAAGTTTAAAAATTTTAAGTAATAAGACAACAATTTTTTCAACAAAGATATGTTATGCTTATTTGTTTGAGAGAACATTCTTTCAACGGTCTCCAGGTTTCTAGATTTTGATCAACAATGGTTAGTTGGGATTTTTAATAATTTTTAAATTATCTTTAATGAAATTAAATCTATCTTCAACTAAAGGTTTTGTAAAAATATCAGCTAATTGATATTCAGTATCTACAAACACTAATTCAACATCTTTTTTGCAAACATGATCACGTATGAAATGATGCTTAATTTCAATGTGTTTTGACCTAGAATGTTGAATGGGATTCTTTGACAAATTTATAGCACTAGTATTATCACAGAGAATTTTAATATTTGTGTACCTTAATGAAAAATCTTCAAGTTGGTTTTTGATCCATATCACTTGAGAACAACAGTTTGCAGCTGATACATATTCTGCTTCAGTTGTTGATAGTGCTATGGTGTTTTGCTTTCTGCAGCACCAACTAACAAGAGCTTCACCAAGAATTTGACATGCTCCACTTGTGCTTTTTCTTTCTAATTTATCTCCAGCATAGTCAGCATCACAGTATGCTTTCAAATCAAAATTTGTTCCCTTTTTGTACCAAAGACCAACATCAGGGGTTCCCACCAAGTATCTGAATATTCTTTTAACTGCAGTGAGGTGTGATTCTCTTGGAGAAGTTTGAAATCTGGCACATAGACCAACTGAGAAAACAATGTCTGGTCTACTGGCAGTTAAATATAGAAGTGATCCAATCATCCCTCTATACTCCTTTTCAGATACCTGTTTGCCATTTTCATCTTTGTCCATACTAATTGAAGGATGCATGGGAGTAATCATGATTTTTGCTTCATTTATCTTATATTTTTTAAGGAGATCTTTAACATATTTTTCTTGACTAATGAAGATTCCATTTTCTTGTTGCTTGATTTGCAAGCCAAGAAAGAATCTGAGTTCTCCCATCATACTCATTTCAAATTCACTTTGCATAAGGCTTGAGAAATCCTCACACATTTTTTCATTTGTAGCACCAAATATGATATCATCAACATATACTTGAACTATCAATAGATCTTCATTATTAGTTTTTCTAAAAAGAGTGGTATCAATTTTTCCTCTAGAAAAACCATTTCCAAGTAAAAATGTACTTAATCTTTCATACCAAGCTCTAGGAGCTTGCTTAAGTCCATAGAGAGCTTTGGTTAGTTTAAAAACATGATTTGGTTTATGTTCATCCTTAAAACCAGGAGGTTGATGTACATAAACTTCCTCATTTAGGAAACCATTTAAAAATGCACTCTTGACATCCATTTGAAAAAGTTTAAAACATTTATGAGATGCATATGCAAGTAAAATTCTAATTGCTTCTAACCTTGCTACAGGTGCAAAAGTTTCATCATAGTCTATACCTTCTTGTTGATTGTAGCCTTGTGCAACAAGTCTTGCCTTGCTTCTTATCACATTACCATCTTCATCAAGTTTATTTCTAAAAACCCATCTGGTACCAATAATGGAATGATCTTGTGGATATGGCACTAGTTTCCAGACTTCATTTTTCTCAAATTGTAACAATTCTTCTTTCATGGCATCAATCCATGATTCATCTATGATTGCTTCATCAATTGTCTTTGGTTCAATTTGAGAGATCATTGCTAGATTATTTTCTGTAGCTTGAAAGGATCTTCTTGTTCTTACACCATCTGTGGTATCTCCTATAATCTGTTTTTGAGGATGATATCCTACTGTCCTCCAGGTTTTAGGAGGTTCTTGAGAAGGAGTTGAGATATCTTCAGTTTGATCTTTTACATGAAGATGTTCCTCTTCTTCATCATTTATAGTTTGACTAGGTAGATCCTCAAATTCATCAAATTTAACATGCATACTTTCCTCTAAGGTTTTTGATGTTAAATTGTAAACTCTATATGCTTTAGAGGTTAGAGAGTATCCTAAGAATATACTCTTGTTTGATCTAGCATCAAATTTTCCTAAGTTTTCTTTGGTGTTTAAAATGTAGCAATAACATCCAAAAATATGAAAATAAGATATGTTTGGTTTTTTATCATTAAGTAATTCATAAGGAGTTTTATTCAAAATTTTTCTTATAGTGCACCTGTTTAAAATGTAGCATGCAGTATTGATTGCCTCAGTCCAAAAATATTTCTAAACATTTAATTCATCAATCATTGTTCTGGCCATTTCCTGTAGGATTCTATTTTTCCTTTCAACAACTCCATTTTGTTGAGGAGTTCTTGGACAAGAGAAATTATGAGAAATGCCACTTTCATTAAAGAAGGATTCAAATTGATAATTTTCAAATTCTCCACCATGATCACTTCTTACAGAGATGATGTTTGTTTCTTTTTCATTTTGAATCCTTTTACAGAAAGTTTTAAATGATTCAAAAGATTCATCTTTGTGTTTTAGAAAAAGAACCCAGGTGAATCTTGAGTAATCATCTACAATGACAAAACCATAATTCTTCCCTCCTAGACTAGTAGTTTTGACAGGACCAAAAAGGTCAATGTGAAGTAGTTCAAGAGGTTTCTTTGTTGAGATAAAATCTTTAGGTTTAAAACTGCTTTTGGTTTGTTTGCTCTTGGTACAACTTTCACATAACTTATCTTTGTTAATCCTCTAACTAGATCAAGCTGATAAAGTTTTGCCATTGTTCTCATGCTTATATGTCCTACTCTTTTGTGCCAAATCCATTTGTCTTTTTCAAGAGACACAAAACATGATTCAGCAGGCAGTTCATCTAAGTATAGAACATACACATTTTTCTTTCTTGATCCATAAAAGAGTACTTTACCAGAAGATGTTTGTTTTATTTCACAGGTTTGAGTTTTGAAGATAACTTCAAGACCATTGTCACATAGTTGACTAATGCTGATCAAGTTATGTTCAAGACCTTCAACATAACAAACATTTTCAATTTTAGCTGAGTTAATCTTACCAATAATTCCTTTACCTTTGATGCTAGCTTTTTCATTGTTTCCAAAAGTGACTGAACCTCCTTCTTTCTTTTCAAAAGAAAGAAAGCTATGTCTGTCTCCAGTCATATGCCTTGAGCAACCACTGTCCAAGTACCAGGGCTTTCTCTTGATTGTTAGAAGACATTCTTGCATTTAAGGTTAGTAAGTTTTTTGGTACCCATACTGATTTGGGTCCTTGAGAGTTAGTGATTCTAGACATTTGTCTGTTTATATTCCTTGGGAGACCGTTCAGAGAATGGTCTCTTCTGTGATGAAGTTTTTTTCTTTTGAAACAAAAATATTTAACATGACCATGCTTATGACAGAAGGAGCAAAATAGTTTTTTAGTTTGTTTTTCTTTAATAGGTAAAAAGGTTTCATATAACTTTTGTTTTTGATGAGTTTTGAAACCTATACCAGATTTGTCAAAAATTCCCTTTTGTGAGCCCATAATGTTTTCAAATGTTTTAGTAGAGGTTACAAATTTGTTTAGATCTTTTTCTAATATGGTCATATTTTGTTTTAGACTTGTATTTTTCTTTTGTAGACTGTTGTCTAAGATTTTTCTAGATTTTTCAGATTGTAAAAGTTTTTGTTTTAAGGTTTCAATTTCCTTTCTATAAAGATCTCTTTCTTGAGTTATTTTAGTGATCTCATTTTTAAGCTTACTATTTTCTTCAGTGGTAACTTGACAGTCATATAAGAGATTATCAAAAAGATGTTCAGTTTTTATGCAAGAAGAACAAGGTTCTAGTGTTACCTCTTCCTTATCTGATTTTGACATAAGACAAACATTTGCTTCTTCTTCTTGTGTTTCTGGTGAGTCTTCTAGATCATCCCATGTTGCCATCATTGACTTTTTGAAAGGTGGTTTGTTTTGTTTCAGCTTTGGACATTCATTTTTGAAGTGTCCAAGTTGATTGCAACCATAACATCTTATCTGACTCATATCAACTTCAAATTTTGAGACATTTCTTCTTGCTGGGAATGATCTTTTGAATTGATTTCTTCTCATCATCAGTTGTTGTATTCTTCTTGTTAGGAAGGCTAGTTCTTCTTCATTATCATCTTGAAGCATATCATCATCTTGAATTTCTTCTTTCTTTGACTGCTCTTTAATTTGAGATTCAAGAGCAATCATTTTCTTCTTTTGTGGTCTTTCTTCCTGTAATATGGCTTCATGGGCTTTAAGAGATCCAATGAAATCTTCTAATTTCATTTCAGCAAGATTTTTGGATTCTGTGATAGCAGTAACAATATGTCTCCAATGTTTTGGAAGACATCTTAGTATTTTTCTAATTCTCTCATGTGAGTTGTATTTCTTTCCAAGAGAGTTTAGCTCATTTATAATGATTGTGAATCTTCCATACATTTGATCCACAGTCTCATCTTCCTGCATTTCAAACAGTTCAAATTTTCTTATGCCAATATCTATTCTTGTTTCTTTTATACGACTGGTTCCTTCATGATGAGTTTGGAGAGTGTTCCACATCTCTTGAGCAGTTTTGCATTCCATAATCTTGTCATATTCTTCCCTGCACAAAGAACATTTAATAAATAATTTAGCTTTAGTATTTAAAAGTACCCTATCAGCTTCTGCAGTGAGCCATTCAGCTTGAGGCTTTGGAGTGTTTGTGTCTTTGATGCATGGCATATATTCTCCATCTTCTATGACAGACCACAAGTGATTGTCTTGAGATCTTAGAAACAATTCCATTTTGTCTTTCCAGTAATAATAGTCATCTCCTTCAAATAGAGGCGGCCTATTTGAGGATCCTCCTTCAAATAGAGGCGGCCTATTTGAGGATCCTCCTTCAAAAATGAATTTTGCAGCTTTTGCCATTACTTCCTTCCTGAATCTTTTCCTTTAGCACTTGTTAGATGCTCAACCTTGATAAGCAGAGCTCTGATGCCAATTGAAGTAACAAGATTTGTCACAAGAAAGGGGGGCGGGGGGGGGGGGGGGGGGGGGTTTGAATTGTGACCTTTTAAAATTTTGCTGCAACACTAAAAGCTGTTAGATAAAATGGTTAATAAAATCACACAGTTCGGAGACCACTTAGAGAACGTTCTCTTGATATGTTAAGTTGTGAGTGAGGTGTGTGATTTTGTGTTTGATTAAAATAAAGACAAATAAAAGAGAGAATCAAACACCAAGGATTTTATCCTGGTTCACCCTCAAATGACAAGGGCTAGTCCAGTCCCCACTTGCTTGAGATTATCCAATAATAATCTAGACCAAGATTACAATCAAATTTCAAACCCTTAACCTAATTCCAAGGTTAAGAAACCAATTAGTAAACACCTACTGATTTTAATCTTCACTACTCAATCAATTCTTCCCAATTGACTTGAGTTTACAACTTACAAAAGATGTGTATATGAAATGGATCTTTCAAGCTTATACCAACCTAAACTAGTTAGTATAGCTAAATAAATTACACTCAAAATACTCAAAAGATATTTAGATCCTATGTTCTATTTGAGCTTTGGAGTATGAGTGAAAAGAAGAGCTTAGATTGCTTTGTGATTGCAAGTGATAAGATTTTGATTGCTTGTAAAACTCTTGCCCTTCAATGTTGCCTTCACATGCTATTTATAGATAAAGAAGTCCCTTGGATATTTGAACTTCAAATATGACAGTTGAGAGTGTCAAAATAGCCGTTGTGATTGAAGCAAAAAGTTCAGTCAGATTTTGTACTTTCAGGTAGTTCTGGAGACCATTCTTCTGATGGTCTCTATAAGGTACAGTTGAGAGGATGTCAGATTTATCCGTTCTTGACAACTGTAATGGGTTGTATTTGATCATATATCCGTTGATAAGTAATAGCCCACATGTGGAAATAGATAGGTACTATTTTGGATAAGAATGAAGCTTGTATGAACAAAATCTGGGAGACCATTCTCCTGGATGCTGGAGACCATAGATATTTCATGAGAGAGTAGCGCCCACTTGTTTGATAAGTTGCTGCAAGCTGTATGACAGTTGTAAAACAGCAAGAACCTTGTAGAGTAGCAACTATTCATGTATCCTTGCAAGGACGTGTGAATAGTAGTATGATGGTACTTATTTCTTCTTATCTTGCTAAGTGTTTGTACTATGATTAAATTCAAATATCCCTCTCAAACCGGTACAGCATGTTGTCTAACTCTCATTGGTCTAGATTAAATATTCTAATGATATCTTGGGAGAACATAAAGCCTTTATAATTATTTGAGACATTGATGTTCTTAACTTTGCTCCATGAAGAAGGTTCATTACTAAAAAATGATTCCTTGCCTTAAATGACTTATTCCAAACTGTTGTGATACTATAAATAACTCATATGAAAAGTTCTTTGTTGTCTTGTATCACGTTGACTTAATTAAGTGCTTATTCAATGCTGCGTATGTCTAGGAGACCGTTCTGAGATCATTCTCCAGGGCAGAATTTGAGATTCTTTTTAACTTGTGAATAAGAGATAGTGATTTTCATTCCTTATATCTGTCTTATATAAAATCACTCAAAAACACTTGTTAGATCACAAGATGATCAGAATCTAATTAAAATTTAATTAAAATTATTTGTCATCTTTAAAACATAAAATAGATTTTGTCTCAACAAACATCCCTTGCCCTTCAAATGAATGGTAATATATACTTTTTACTATGGTGATTAGTAAGGGTGTAATTGGACCGGTTTGGTTCGGTTTTGAGTGAATCTGATGTCTGAATAAATGAACCTTCGATCGGTTCAGTTTTCATTGTTTTTCAAAAATGAATCTGAACCAAAGTCGTCGGTTTGGTTCGGATACTTTGATCGGTTTTACATCGTATTTTTTTTCCGATGTATTTCATTTTGTTAAATTGCAAAATTTATTCAAATTGTTTGTGGTGATTGATGAGAGCAAATTAACTTGACGAGGATGAAAGTAAGGTGAGATAGATCATAGATGAGAGTAGATTGACTATGATGAAGGTGAGGACGAAGAGAAATACACAGTTGTGAATCTGTGATGAAGATGTGTTTCTAAATTAAGATTTTCAGTGAAGGCAAATATAGTGATATTTTTTTTAAAGGTACTTGGGCCAAATGTAGTTGGATTGAGCTGTCTACAATTAAAAAAAATTGACATAAGGATATATATATATTGGTTTGGTTCGGTTCAATCCAATGGATTTGAAAACAAAATCGAGAACCGAACCAAACCACATCAATTTTTAATTGGTTAAATTTTTTATTCAAAGTAAAAAAGTTGATTTTTTCAGTTTGAATTGAATCATCGATTCAATTGGATTTTTATGATGCACTTACCCTTCTAATGATGAGTGATGATATATTGTATATAGTTTTGTATTTCATTGCATGAACAAAACCATACACATGGCGCCGCGTATTTCACCACTATCCAACATCCATCATTAAAATTTTCTAATCCATTCTAAAATAAAATGTGATTCTTATGATGAACGACATGATGGACCCACCTAACTCCCTCATTGGGTAAGATCATAATCTAACGGCCATGATCTCACAATGTGGCACCTCCATTCACATCATGGTGGTCCCTATCGTCTCCATCACATGATTAGGATAGGGGTGTATGAGTGCATCCACTCCTTCGGCCTCTTTAATTATTTTACGAGTATTAGATATTTTTTGCATGTAATTATAGAGAGTAAACTTTTCATAATATTTTTTAACATTACTATAGGTTTTAAAGGTTAATGCTACGGTGGATCATCTTCATAAGTGGTCCAATCTTTATAAGTGGTCCACCGTGGACAAGTGATCTATTAAATATGAATTTTACAAAATTTATTGGTAGATTGAAAGTTTATATTATATAGAGCATCCATAAAAATTTTTAGAAAAATTGAAAATCATTTGTTATTTTATTGGGATTTATCAAGATTTACAGTATTTAATAACCGTTAATCTTGATGGGTCTCAATAACATATCAAATGATTTTCAATTTTTTTAAAATTTTTTATAGATAATCTATATGATATAAACTTTAAATCCAACGGTGGATTTTATAAAATTTGTATTCGTTATATGGTTTTTTATGAATGGTCCACCATGGACCACTTGAAGAAGTGATCCATGTTAGAATTTTCCTAGATTTAAGGTTAAATCATGAATTGAAATCAATATTTTAATTAAGCTGGAAAAAGCTCATGTTATCTCATCTTTCTCAATTTTATTTTCCTCTATCTAATCTAACGGCAAATTCACATAATGAGAAAAATAAACTGAGTTCATTAAGCAATATTTTAAATTTACATACAAAATGCAAAATTTATTGACCAAAATTCCCAATAGTCAAGTTAAATGTGTACACAAACTCCCCCATAGAAAAGTCCGTCAAATTTACTATGATGTTAAAATATTTGGAAAAAAACCAATCGTTAGTTGGTTCAGTGGTGATTGGCGCTGAACTTGGTAGGGAGGACCACGGTTCAATCCCTCGCAACTGCGATCGAGAGGGAACTGGAACCACTTGATGCCAGAACTGACCCCCGAACCAGATTCAACTGGTGGTGAAAAACCAAAAAAAAAAAAAAAATTTGGAAAAAGTGTAATCCCAATAGTCAAGTTAAAATGTCCTTTTATGCTTAAATTTTTCTTTAAAACAAGTATAAAAAAGAACTAAAAAAAAACAGAATAAAAAATTGAAATATGAATATTCGAGTATATCCATATTTATGATTGGAGTAAATGGTAGGTTGAAAATAATTGGACTTGACTGACGTGGATCCTTGTTGTCTGTCTCATCCCAAGCATTAGCTTTACCGTAATTATTATGAATATTTTAATTAAGATATTTGAATTTTTTAGATTTTAAAAATTATCTGAAAGATAAAAATAAAAATAAGAGTTTTTTAAAAAATAAATTAAAGCTATTTAGTAATTGTTGTTCTTTTTAGCTTTAAAAGTTTTTATTTATGTATTTTACTCATAAAAATTAAACAATTTTTTTTAATCAAGAATTTATTGAAAATTTGTTTGACCTAATTTCTCATTTTATTGAATAAAAAACTTGAAATAAGCTAGGCCAGATGATACTTAATTCTTGCTTAATTTGTACCATGACATTACGCATTAAAAATTCAAATATTATTTTGGAAAGGTACAAAATTTTAACTTCTAAATTAAATACTAAAAGTCAAAAATTAAACTAATGATTATTTGCATTTTTTACAGTAAAAGACTTATCTCATTTTAATAATAATAATAATAATAATAATAATAATAATAATAATAATAATAATAATAATAATAATAATAATAATAATAATAATATCATAAATACATGTCAGTATGTCGTTGAAAATATTGAAACTAGTTAAAGTCAAAGCCACCCGAGCCAACTTATGGGCAACTTCATTTGTTTGTCTCCTAATAAACTTGACATTATAGTTCACAAAACTTGTTGTTAATATAGTCATGCAGTCATTTAGAATCTCCAAGGTCGGAGTTGTAGGTTCTTTTGCTATATAGACTATCCACCATCCTTTTGCAGTCGATCTCAAAGTTAGTATTGTGCAGTTGCAAGTCAACAATCCATTTGAGTGCACGCAAAAGTCCAAAAACTTCTCCAATCTTCACATTAAGAATATGATCTATCCATTCAGTTATAACAGTCACAAAATTTCCTTGATCGTCTCTAATGCACATACCAATCACCACCTAGTTTAGAACAGGTGAGAAAGAAGCATTGATATTGCACTTGTGCCGCCTGAAGGCTGCTTTTACCCATCTTGTTGGCTGGGGAATGTTGATTAAGGAGCGGACTTGCTAAGCATTTTGCCAACCCGTGAGGAGATGTTTAGCTCTTTTGCTAACAGTTTGAATATTAAGCTCGGTAACATTCTCCCAAACTTAATTATTTCCTCCGCTTCCATAAGCTCCACACCATAACACTAAATAATTCTTGATCATCTTTGTTCAGTCTATGTAAAATGGCAAAGAGATTTTCAGTAGCACTGCTATTTATATTTAGGCAAGTGCTCACATTATCCCATAGTCCAACTTGCTGCCAACATTGAATGCTTTTATGGCAAAGGAACAACACGTGCAAGGTGTCTTCGTCCCCTTCATTGCAAACAAAACAATTGGTAAGCCGCGATTATTATTACCGCTATGACCCCACCAAAAGGAGTTCAACATTTTTTTCTATTTCATCGACGAGGGTGCTTGGAAGAAGAAAAGTGATCATCACATATGTCGGGATAGATTGCAAGATAGCTAGATTTAATCATAACTTCTATGTCGGCTTGAGAAAGATGTTGACTGCTCCGTGAATTGATCTTTCTCCAAATTATGTCTTTGATAAACTTGAAAGTAGCTTTTTACTCCTACAGATCATAGACGGTAGACCAAGATATTTACCCGTGTCAAGGAACCTGTGTAACAACAAGATGAATATAGTTATAGCTTCACGTACCTCTGATTGTACATTTCTACTATAATAAAATTATGACTTCTGAAGGCTAATGGCCTGACCAGAAGCAGCATCATAAACAGAAATAATGTTCTTCATAATGGTTGCCTCATTCATTTATGCTTTAAAGAACAGAAAGTAATCATTTGGAAATAAAAGATGGAAGATTATAGGTGCATTCTGTCCGAATCTCAACTCTTATGTGATATTTCTATCAATTGATCTAAAATCACGGTTGCTCGTTGTATATTTTTATTTTATCATTATTTTTGAATTATTGCATGTATATGGACAGATATGAGCCAACCAATAAAAAAATGCCATATAAGCTTCTAGAATTACCATCATGTGCGCCGCGGCTTATAGTAGAGTCCAATGTGGAACCCACCTTAGAAACATTTCTCTTGCTATAAAATGACATAGAAACTCATGATTCCATGTTGAGCAAGAACAGAGTGAGTGATTGTAAGAAAAATGAAAATCACTAGTGTTCCTTCTTTGACTAGAAAAATTACTAGGTTTTTGTCAATTGATAGTGTTGAATCTGATGAACAATCTTTCGATACTAGTGTTGATGTTGATGATATTGAGTTTGATTTTCTTGATTTTCATGATCAGTGTCATCATTTGGATTTTGATGATGATGATCAAGATCATGAAGACAAGGATCAAACTGATTCTAATGAGAAAGATCGATGTTTTTGGAACACCCAACATCAAGGCTTGCAGGTATGAATTTTTAATCGTATATGATCATGTTTTTTCAAATTGGTATATTTGTTCATAGTATTGTTCTAATATTAACTAGAAAAAATTATTTGATTTTTTGTTGGGTCTGATCATAGTTCTAAATTGTGATATGTAATATGAAGATTTTAGAGATCTATATGTAATAATATTATAATCAGATTTTTTTTCTTCTTTTTTCATCATCAGTATCCGGCTCATTAGGCTGTTTAATCTGATTCATGGTCAGTTTTGCCTAATCACGGTTAATCATTTTGAATAAAAATAAGAGGAATGTTTGATTTTGCAAAATGAATTCTCTAAAAAAATTTTACTCCCTCCGTTCCTTTTTACTTGTTTTTAGGGCTAGATTTAACGTTTCTATTTAATTGTCCTTTTGATATTTTACGGGTATGATTTGTCAATTATACCCTTAGTCAATTGCTCTTATCTTTTTCAATAAAATCAATTAATACTATATATTTAGAAAATTAAATCTTTTTTATTTTTTTTGGAACATAACATATTAAATTTTGTTTTTTTTTTAACATAAGATATTAAATTTATTGGAAAGAGAAAGTGTGTAAAAAAAATAAGAATTTATTGGTGGATTAAAACGAGGGTATAATAGAAGGATAAAGTGTAAATATACACTTTCTTAATTTGGTGTTACTATTCTAAAAAGACAAGTAAAAAGGAACGGAGGGAGTATTATATTTTTAAAAATATTTTGGTCAAGTGTTTTTTTTTTTTGATAAGTGTTTTTTTGGTCAAGTGTGATTTTTAAAGTGATTTTCAATGCAGGCGTGATTTAAGGAAGTCATAATGCTATAGTATTTATTTATTAATTAAATATGATTTGAATTTGGTTTTGTAACATTTGTTCCAAAAGCATTAGATTTTGGAGATTTTTGTTTTGATGAAATTAATTAGTGTGATTTAAATTGTTCAGACAAATGTATATAGAACAAGTTCTTTGGAGACAAAGATAAGGAATGCCACCAAAGAAGCAATTAAGGAAATAGAAAGTTCAGCTGGAACAGTGTGTGATTGTAGCAAAGAGATGAGTGGAACCAGTTGCAGAATATGCTTATTGAGGGAAGTTTCTAAGAGACTTCAAAAAGCTGGTTTCAATAGTGCTATTTGCAAAACAAAATGGAGAAGTTCATCAGATATTCCATCTGGTACATAACAAATTTTTTACCTAATTAGTAATTATTCAATTATATCTTTTACTGTTTGTTTTCTTTATTTTAATTTTGATATTATGTGTGTGCATGAAAATCAATCTTGTGGTGGGTCTAATAAAATTCAAAGAGTAATGCTACAAACTACATTATCCACTTTTACCTAAGGGTGCGTTTGATTTGCAAAACAGTAAATACTGTACAGAACAGTCAGGGCTGGTCCCGAGTATTTGGAGGCCCTGACCAAATATTAAGAATGAAATTCTAGTTAAGAAAAATTGTTTAAAAAGAGTTATTTTCTGTTTTAATTGTAAATAACATAAAAAAAAATATATCAAAAGTAATCATAGTAAATAACATCCAAAAGAGACATATTTTAATCAATTACATTAAAATACATCTTCAAACAAAAATTATTATCAACTTTATAGCAAAAACTTTCTAATAATGTTGTTTCTTCTTTTTACAATCAATTGCAAGTTACTTATAAATTTAACAACGCGTCTATTAAATTTTCTTTAGTTCAAGTAGTAAAATATTTTTAGTATTAACAAAGTCATTAATTTTTTTTACATATATAAAAAATTTAATAAACCGATAAAAATAATCAGAGACCCCTAAATGTTTGAGGCCCTGCGCGGTGGCTCACCTTGCACACCTGCAGGGCCGGCCCTGAGAACAGTACAAGACAGAACAAGACAACACAAGATAAAACAGGACATAACAAAATTGCATCGATGAGAGAGAGAGATAATGTTTTTTATATCCGAAAATAAAATAGGTATTTTCGTATTTTTTGTAGTTGTACCATGAACAAAAAGTTGTTCTGTGGTTTAGTGAGGGACAAAAATTCTTGTTTTTGTCCTGTCCTTTAGTGCCTATTTTGTCCAGTACCATGACCAGTTTCTGAATCAAACAGAGTACAACAAAAGTTGTCTTGTCCAGTCCCCTGTTTTTTAGCAGATCAAACGCACCCTATAGTGTGGCCAATAATTGGTGTAGCCATGATGCAATATTAGCTATTAATTATATTAGATATATTATTTTTTTTAATAAATCTGAAAATAAAATTTTATTTATATATTAAATTAGAGGGAGTATTTCATACGTCTTAAAATATAAACAAAATGGATCAATAAAAATTATTAATGTATTTGTTCTAAATTTTAAATCATATACATTAATTTTATTGACCCACTTTAACTTATATTTTTGGACGCATAGAGTATGTTCACAAGTATTTATCGGATTAAGCGTGTTTTGATACCAAATACATATTGGAGTATGACATCAATATGCATTGACACAAATAATTATATCAAATCATGTTTTTTTTTTTTTTAATATTTATTATTGTTAATGTGTACGTCGCTATTTGTATTTTGTTTGATGTTTGTCTTCGTGCTGTATAGCTTAAAATCCATAGTAAGCTTGTGCACACGACTCCTAATTAACATTGCTACCTTCTTTAAAGGTGGACTATCTCAAAAGTATGTACCTTTTTGTTCATCTTTCACTCTGATAGCACCAACTCACACGTACTTAAATTCATGAGAAGAGTCCAATCTAAAAAATTATGTGGGAGAGTTTCGTAGTTTAAGCAATGCATTACACATTACATTTTTATCTACTTAACATTTGTGAGACTGATAACACACACTCTCACTATTGTCTATTGTCTTGAAGATGTCTTGCTCTATGTATCCATCCAATGATCATTTTGCACATGGAAAAGGAAATATATTTTTCCAACGGAAAATTAATTAAATCTAGAATCTAATATCATAAATTATCTATGCAGGGGAACATATATTTTTGGATGTGAGAGACAACACAAACCAAAAGAAAGGTGAAGTAAGAGTGATGATAGAGTTGAATTTCAAAGCTGAGTTTGAGATGGCAAAGGGAAGTGATGAATACAACAAACTAATCAAGAAGCTGCCAGAAGTGTTTGTTGGAAAAGAAGAGAGATTAAGCAACTTAATCAAAATCTTATGCATGGCAGCCAAAAAATGCATGAAGGATAAAAAAATGCATTTAGGGCCATGGAGGAAGCAAAAGTACATGGAAGCTAAATGGTTAGGTCCATGTGAAAGGAACATTTCAACAACTTCTCTTCCAATGGGATATGCTGAAAGGATCATAACAAAGCCAAAATTCAAAGCATCATTGTTGACTCTTGATTTATTGGAGAAACTTCCAACATTGCATTGTACAGCAGTTAAGGTTGTGTGATTGAGAATATGAAGATGAGAAGATTAATTTAATTAGTTTATTTTTGGTGGATATTTGATTAGATTTTTTGCCTGACCGTTTTGAACTTGTGTTATGGTAAATTTCATTTTGCATTTTCTTTGGTCAAAAGTACTAAAGGAATGAGTGACTCTCAATGTATGTGACACTCCATAATTGTATGTAAAAGTTGCTAAAATAATTTTAGAGATAAATTTGTGGAACAAGCTTATGTTGAAGTTCAGTTCAATGTGGACCATTTTTTTTTATATTAAAGAAATCCAAACTCAGCTTCAATGTTATCCATTCTTATGTTTATTCAGAAAGTCGTGCATCTGAAAAAGTAAATTAATAAAAACAAAGAAATGCAAAAGTTAGGGGTTTTGTTTTGATGTAATGAGCTTGCTAAGAAGAATAAGAAACTCCTTTGGCTGGTGTTAGCCTGTATTTTCGACAGACATTAATGAATTGGAATGAGATGATAAAATCTCATTTAATGTACATTATTGTATTTTAATATTCTCTTGGGAATTGGTTTTAGTAATAAATCAAGAGAAGATTAAGGCATTCGACGTCGAAAGCCTTTTAATACATAAGTTTATTGTCGAGTCTGAAGGAGATGTCGAATTCGACAGAAACTTGCTTAAATATATATGTATCTTGTGTGCTTCGACACTATGATGTGTTTGTCGAAATTATATATATATGTGTATTTGCTTGTATAACGTATTGTGCAGTACGGAGAAAGCATACTCTGGACTTAGCGAAATATTCAAAGTGGATAACGTTCGAAAGCCTCGCCAGGTGTCCAAGGAATTCAAATTGTCGAGACATGTGGAGTTTAGTTAGACGTTATGTAGGTTTTTGACAGTTATTCTGTTTGTCTATAAATATTAGTTTCTCATATGAGAAACGGGTTCACAATTCTCATGCAAATTCCTGATAATACTCAAAGTACCCATGTCAACGAGCGAAATGAGTGCAATATGGAACATGTATGAATCTGTGTACCATCCTTTGTAAACATTTTACAATTGTCAAATGCAATTTATCTTTTCAAGTATTGATTACTTGTTTTTCCTTTAAAGTTCATGCACTTTAAGCTTTCTGCAATTTATTTCATTGCATGCTTTTATTTTTCAAAGTCTTCTTTAAACTTTATCTGGAATTCATTTACAAGTTTTCTGCAAATTTAAACTTTGAAGCAATTTACTTTAAACAATCCATTCGACCGCGTCGAGTGATTTTACTGTTTTAATTAATATATCCGATTTAACCCAGAAAATATGCAAATGTTTTCATCAATCTTTTACACAACCAAGATGTCCCAGGATTTACTAGTTGATCCTTCTTGTAATAATTAAACTAGCGGTTGTTTACTAAAAATCGGGGTAAACAAATTGGCACGCCCAGTGGGACTCTTGGATTGTGTGTTTTATTTAGTTTGTTTTTGAAATTTTTTACAAAGTTGTTGTTTGGTGTTAAAGTTTGATTGTGTGTATCTCTGTATATGCATTTGAGGAGTGGTAAATCTCTCCCAGAATTTTCAAAAATACCAACTCGTCCTCGTACTAAAATGGTGAGACCACCAAACAATCCTTCTAATAACAACAATAATAATGGAGCGGAAACGAATCTGATTCCAAATGCCCAGAATGTAACAGGGCAACCTAGTCAACCAGTATCTGACAATTCTAACGCCAACTCCACTGGTGGGCCAACAGACCCCGCAATAAGTTCTACAACTTCTGAAAGTATCCCAAATAATGCTAATAATGGTGGAAGTTTGAACCCTGTGATAATTTCCAGTACCATTGGCGCAAATGCTAGTGGATCAACAATGCTTGCCACTACGTCAAATATGACAGGAGGATTTCCTCCTCCAAATCCCAATGGTGCAGTAATGACACAATTGAATATGTCATCTATACCAACGAACGTATCGCACACACATGGATACACAGACGGGAGTCAAGTTGGTGGAACACCTTCAAGACCCCCATGGTTGCCTAGAAATCCTCAGTATGGGATGCCAACGACAACGATGGCAAACTTGTATAATTGGCCTTCGATAGAAAGTTCTCCCTCATCTTCTGCAATGGGAAATAGAGGAAATTCCCTCAATTTGACAAACAACTCTATGGCAGTGTTAAGACAACAAATGGATGAGAGCAACCATGATATGGTGAATGCTTTGACCCAACAGATTGGTACAATTTTTAATCCCATGTTACAGACAACCAACGATAGTTATCTGTTGTTAGCCAATCAAATGGGAAGGATGGCAGACTTTTTTGGAGCCCCTGATGCTCCAAATAACCAAAGGATTCCTCGTGCAAACCCAGAGATTCAACAAGAAGTTCAAGCCCAACCACTGCGCGTCAAAGGCGAACAGCCAGAACAGGGAGTAGTGCTGGTTAATAGAAACCAAAATGCTGATAATGTTCTTAGGAATGTTCGACAAGATAATATAGTGGGACAAAATAACTTGGCCAACTTAGTAGAAAATATCTTAGCCCAAAATGGTTTGAATATAGGATTGCACAGGCCAAATTTCGTGACTGCATTGTCTGAATATGTGCTGCAGGCAGAACTACCAAGGGGATGCAAAACCCCAAAGTTTACAAAATTTGCTGGTGATACTAATGAGTCTACCGTCGAACACATTGCCAGATATATGGCAGAAGCAGGGAATTTGGCAAATAATGAAGATTTAAGAATGAAATTCTTCCCCAATTCCCTCACAAAAAATGCCTTTACGTGGTTTACCACGCTTCCCCCTCATTCAATTCATAATTGGACTCAATTAGAAAGGCTATTTCATGAACAATTTTATATGGGACAATCTAGGATTAGTCTCAAAGAATTAGCCAGTATGAAGCATAAGACTGCAGAAGCCATTGATGATTATCTGAACAGGTTTCGTCTCCTTAAGGCGAGGTGCTTTACGCAAGTGCCTGAACATGAATTGGTTGAGATGACTGTTGGTGGCCTTGACTATTCCATTAGGAAGAAGTTGGATACTCAACATTTGAGGGACATGGCCCAATTAGCAGATCGCGTTCGACAGGTCGAACGCCTCAGGGCTGAAAAAGTCAGAAATTCTAAATTCCATAAAAAAGAAAAAGTAGCGTATATAGAAACTTACGAAAGTGAAAATGAGTTCGACGATGGTCAGGATTACATAGAAAGTAATGAGGTTAATATTGCTGAACTAAAACCTGGACCTCCATATACTTGTAAAATGTTAAAACCATTAAATGGAAATAATCCTGTCGAACCAAAAAATGATAGATTTGTTTCCAAGACATATACGTTCGACATTACTAAATGTGATGAAATTTTTGACTTATTGGTCACTGATGGCCAAATAATTGTACCAAAGGGATTAAAAGTTCCACCTTTGGAACAGCGTAAGAAAAGAGGTTTTTTGTAAATATCATAATTTCTTGGGTCATAAAACCTCACAATGTGTTTTTTTCAGGGATTTGGTCCAGAAAGCCTTGCAGGACGGAAGACTCAAATTTGGCGAAAAGCCAAAATCCAAACAGCGGGTGGATGAGGATCCATTACAAATTGCTGATGCTGCCTACACAGAGCCATTCGAGTGTCTGATGTTAGAAGCATTGAACCTCACTGAAGGGGGGCAATTGATTTCCATTCTTGAGGAAGAATACGAAAACAAAGTGGAAGATGTATATCCACAGGCTGGAGAGAAGTTGATAGATTTCCTTCAACGCTGCAAAGAGAATGATGGGAAGCTACATTATGTCCTCATTGTAGTGCCATGTTCGACAAAAAGGCTGCTGCAGGCCTTACCAAATTTTTGCCTCATAGTCAGGGAAAAAACAATTGGCCAAATCAAAGGCCAACTTACTCCAATGTTCTGCGTAGCCAACAGGTGCCTGTGCATCAGAAGTTGGGACCACAAAAATCATTTGTCCCCTCAAACAGGGTACCTGTCAATCAATGGGTCCACGGGAAAAACATGGTCTCTGGCCAAAGGAATTTTGAAAAAGGAAGTTCCAGTAACTCCAATCCCAAAAAGGATTCTGGGTCAAAAAAGTATGATTATAAGAATAACTACAAAGGGAAAAATCCCATGACAAGGACCCAATGGCGTAGATATCAACGCCAGAAAAAGTTGGCTGCTCAAAGATCCCAAGTTGCTGCTGATGGTAACGGGAAGAAGCCTATGGAATTGGCTAAGAAGCCAATGAAAGAAAGGTTAGTTGAACAAAAAACAGAGTCTTCAGTTGCTGATGATGTCGAAGACGAACACATGGAAGCTGATGATTTCCTAGATTCTGAACCTGATCTCGACATAATAGTGAATGTTGTGTCAATCCTTCCTAGAGAATTCGACGTCTGTTCTGAAATAACAAATGAGGAAGAAGAGTCTGGGATGCAAATGGCCCTTCATAGGCCAGTATGTTACTATGTGATGAACAATGGTGCTTTGGAAGACCAAATGGCTACATTTGAGAAGCCAGATGAAGGCATGAAAAGTCACTTGAAACCTCTCTTCATTCAGGCTAAAGTGAATAATGTAGGAATCAACAAAGTGCTAATTGATGGTGGTGCTGCTGTTAACTTAATGCCAGAATTTCTTCTGAAAAAGATTGGCAAGTCCTTGGTGGATCTTCATCCTCACAACATAGTGCTCTCAAATTATGAGGGTGCAACTGGTTTGTCATTAGGAGCAATCCAGTTGGATGTGGTTGTTGGAAGTACTATAAGGCCAACCTTGTTTTTGGTTGTGGCCTCTAAGGCAAACTACAATCTGCTCCTAGGGCGAGAGTGGATTCATGGCGTGGGGGCAGTCCCATCTACCTTGCACCAACGCTTGATTATCTGGCGAGATGATGGTATTGTTGAAAATGTTGAAGCAGGCCAAAATTACTTCAAAACTGAAGTTCATCATCTTACAAAGCACTCATTCGACAAAAAGTTGGCAACTATCTCGCCATGCACTGAAAGGGATTTTTCATATCGTTCAGTGGGAAATGTTCACCATTCAATCAAGTTGGACCCCACACATGGTTTTCTGTGGGAAAGAGAAGATGGAGACATTGAAGATGGCGAATATGAAAGCCATACCTACCCAACTGGGTGGGATATCAATGAAGATTATTATGTCTGAGTCCCAAACATGGGCAAAGATCTCGGCCTATATGGCTGAAAATAGAATCAAAATGGCTTTGGAAGCCAATTCACTGTCAGAAAATATGGCTGTTGCAGCCAATGATATAAAATTTGGCAAACATAAGCCAGAAATGCAAAAGCTGGACTGCATCTATGATGACGAACCCCTGGGATTTGAAAAAGACCCAATCAATCAACGTCACAAGATGCAAGCACAAGATGCTTTGCAAGAAATTGACCTTGGAGATGGTCTGGCAAAAAGACCAACGTACATTAGTGCCAACATTCCTCCAGATCTGAAGGCAAAAGTGGTGCAACTTTTAAGGGAATTCAAAGATTGTTTTGCTTGGGATTACAACGAAATGCCAGGTTTGAGCAGAAATTTGGTGGAACATGAACTACCAGTTCGACCAGATAAAAAGCCAGTGAAACAATTGCCTAGGAGATTCGCACCTGAAATAATGTCAAAGATCAAAGAAGAAATTGAAAGGCTGCTGAGGAGCAAATTCATCAGAACTGCAAGGTGTGTCGAATGGTTAGCTAATACAGTACCTGTGATTAAGAAAAATGGTTCCCTTAGAGTATGCATAGACTTTAGAGATTTAAATAATGCTACACCAAAAGACGAATATCCAATGCCTGTGGCAGAAATGTTGATAGACTCTGCAGCCGGGTTTGAATGCTTAAGTATGTTAGATGGTTATTCTGGATATAACCAAATTTTCATTGCTGAGAATGATGTACCCAAAACTGCTTTTAGATGCCCAGGAGCATTAGGCACATATGAATGGGTAGTGATGCCTTTTGGTTTGAAAAATTCCGGAGCTACTTATCAAAGAGCAATGAATCTAATTTTTCATGAGTACATAGACACTTTTATGCAAGTGTATATTGACGACATAGTTGTCAAATCCTCGTCAAATGACGATCATTTAGATCATTTGAGAAAGTCTTTTTAAAAGATGAGGAAATATGGATTAAAAATAAATCCATTAAAGTGTGCTTTTTGTGTTAATGCAGGAGATTTCCTTGGGTTTGTTGTGCACAAAAAGGGCATTGAAATAAATCAAAACAAAACAAAGGCTATTATGGAGACCAAATCTCCAACTACAAAAAAGCAGCTTCAGTCCTTACTTGGGAAGATTTATTTCAAATTTAAGTGGTAAAGCTCAACTGTTTTCACCATTACTTCGACTCAAGAAAGAAAGTACTTTTACTTGGGGGCAAGACCAACAGCAAGCTTTTGATGAAATCAAGAGTTATTTGTCAAAGCCACCAATGTTAATGCCTCCAATAAGGAACAAATTCATAAAGTTGTATATATCAGCATCAGATTCGACACTGGGTAGTATGCTTGCTCAGGAAGATGAAAATGGTGAAGAGAAAGTTATTTATTACTTAAGTAGGGTTTTAAATGATGCTGAAACTAGATATAGTAGTATTGAAAAATTATGCTTATGTTTGTATTTTTCTTGTATGAAACTAAAGCATTATATAAAGCCTGTTGATGTTTTTGTTTATTATCATTGTGATATCATCAAACATATGTTGTCTAAACCAATTCTGCACAGTCGAATTGGAAAATGGGCCTTAGCCTTAACAGAATATTCACTTACTTATACACCTTTAAAGGCAGTTAAAGGTCAAATTGTGGTTGATTTCATAGTGGATCATTCTGCATTAGAAACTCCACAAAACTATGTAGATTCAGAACCTTGGAAATTATATTTTGATGGTTCTAAACATAAACATGGAGTTGGAATTGGGATTTTAATCATTTCTCCCTCCAGAATTCCCACCAAGTTTAAATATAAAATCAATGGGTTTTGCTCAAATAACGAAGCAGAATATGAGGCTTTAATAGCAGGCTTGGAAATTCTATTAGACTTGGGGGCAAAAAATATTTTGATCAGAGGTGATTCAGAATTGGTGTTGAAACAATTGACAAAAGAATATAAATGCATAAAAGAGCACTTGATGAAATATTTCGTCATAGAAATTTCTTTGTTAAAACGTTTCGACCAAGTTATCTTTGAACATGTACCTCGTATAGAAAATCAAGAAGCCAATGACTTGGCTCAAATAGCTTCTGGTTATAAAATCTCTAGTGAAAAACTAGAAGAGCTGATTGAGATTAAAAATAAACTCATTGTTGATCAGCCAACTTCAATTGAATTGTCAATGCCAAAACTTGTGGGGGCAGACTTACCACAGGTCAATGGTCATGATACTACTCATGATACCATGTATGATTATGATGAAAATTCAGAAATTTTTGAAATTTTTGCCATTGACAATTTATCTGATAATGATTGGAGAAAACAACTTGTCGAATATTTGCAAAACCCAAATGGAACGACCAATAGAAAAATCAAGTATAGAGCCTTGAGTTACGTTATCATTGGTAATGAATTAATGAAGAAAACACCTGAGGGAGTTTTGCTAAAATGTTTAAGTGAAACTGAAGCTTATTTGGCTATCTCTGATGTGCACAGTAGTGCATGTGGATCTCATCAGGCAGCCCACAAAATGAAATGGTTGTTATTTCGACAAGGTGTGTATTGGCCAACAATGTTAAAGGACTGTATAGAGTTTGCTAAAGGATGTCAAGAATGCCAAAGACATTCAGGTATACAACATCTACCTGCAAGTGAACTCCATTCAATAGTAAAGCCTTGGCCTTTTAAGGGATGGGCTTTAGATTTAATTGGTGAAATCAAACCAAGTTCGTCTAAAAACCAAAGTTATATTCTAGTTGGTATAGATTATTTTACTAAATGGATAGAGGCAATCCCATTACCTAATGTTGATCAGGAAACAGTGATTAGTTTTATACAAAGTCACATCATTTATAGATTTGGTATACCTGAGTCTATTACTACAGATCAAGGTTCAATATTCACTGGACGAAAGATGGTTGAATTTGCCCAACAAACTGGTTTTAAACTTTTGACCTCTACACCATATTATGCCCAAGCAAATGGTCAAGTAGAAGCTGCTAATAAGATCATTATTGGTCTGATTAAAAAGCATATTGCCCAAAAGCCTAGAAATTAGAATAAGATTTTAGATCAAGTGTTATGGGAATGTAGAAATTCTCCAAAAGAATCAACTAACACCACACTCTTTCGACTAACATATGGGCATGATGCAGTCTTGCCAGTCGAAATACACCTGCAATCAGTTAGAATTCAAAGGCAGGTAGAAATCCCAAGGGAACATTATTGGGATATGATGTTAGATGAATTAGTTGATTTAGATAAGGAGAGGGTAAAGGCTTTAGAGATGTTAACTCGACAGAAAGAAAGAGTTGTTAAAGCTTATAATAAAAAGGTTAAGTCCAAAACCTTTGGTGTTGGAAATTTGGTTTGGAAAGTTATCTTGCCAATGGATAAAAAAGATAGAGTCTTAGGCAAATGGTCCCCAAATTGGGAAGGCCCTTTTAAAGTTGTTCAAGTTTTTTCAAATGGTGCTTATGAAATAGAAGAATTAACAGAAGAACAACGTTTGTTAATTATAAATGGTAAATACTTGAAAAAGTATAAACCAGCGCTGCAAGAAGTAAAAATTAACGAAGAATAAAGATTGAGACATAATGAAAATATGGTGATCATAAAGGTGTTCGCCACAAAATGAGCATTGTTAAAGAGTACAAACCAAATACCTTAACAAAATTGGCATTGTTTTTATCATCAACATCATAGTTGAAAGGAATAGTCACTCCTGTTTCAGTTTTCTTCTCACCAGATCCAGACATAGTGTTTTGACACAACAAGTAACTGTCTCACTGCAAAGTGATATAACAGAACCGGGCTCTAGATGCCAATTGAAGGTGTGAAAACACAAGAAGGGGGGTTGAATTGTGTTTTGGGTAGTTTTAAAAGCTTCTTCTAAGTTTTTCAACTTATCAGATTTCGCAGCAGGCCAAAACTAAACATAAACAACTTCTGGGATGGTGAAGGTAAAACAGAGTATGAATGAATAAAAGCAGAGATAAGAGAGAAGAGATAACACAAGAGATTTATACTGGTTCCTCTCACAAACCGAGAGTAGTCCAGTCCCCTTGCACTTCCAAGGGATTTCACTATAATCACACAAGATTACAAATGCTCAAGCCAACTGCAAGAGACTTTCAATGCTCAAGTAACACCTTACAAGAGACTTCCAAATGCTCAAGCTCACCAGCAAGAGACTTCTAACACAAAACAAAATACAATGTTTTGAACAACTGATAAATAATATCAGAGTTCTAAGAACAAAGAAATACAACTTAAATAACAAGACTATTCTTAGAATCCTTAAAAAGAAAACTAAGGTTCAACAACTGACAAGCCAGAAGTTGAAGACTGTTGTCTTGAATTTTGATATAATCTCAAGTTGTATCTAAGTTAAAAATGCTCTTTGAATTTTAGCAGAATAACAGCTCTTTTGTTCTTCGCAAGTGTGTTGTCACGTCTTCAAATTCTTCCTCCTTTTATAGATGATGTTGGAGCGTCTTGAATTTGAGCGGACACTGATGAAAACAGCTATGTAGTACTGTACCATTATTTTCATTTGAAATGTGCTTATCCAAATCAAGTAAAGATCAAAATCTGAGCCTTGATTTCGAATATTCGCCCAAATCAGGAAAACAAAGATAATACAATAGTACAAAGGTCATTATCATGAGGATAACGGTCTGAAAGATATTCTTCTGCTCCTTCAGTTCTTTTGCCAAATAGATGATAGTCGTTAAGAGAATAGAATGTTTTTCTGGCGTCTTCTGCTGTTTCATCGTCATAAGAGTTTACAGATATTAAATGATCTTCTGATGAGTTCAACTTCTGGTTGACTTTGAATTGCAACTTCTGATGACTTCAACTTCTGTGTTGACTTCAGAACTTGCATTTTTCCAACTTCTGGGGATACTTTAGCATAGCAACCAGAACTTCAATTTCTAGTGATTATAAAATTTTAACTTGTATATCTGCACACTAGAGTAAATTATCAGTATTTCCTATTGTACATTAATACTATTGTTATCATCAAAACTACTTGGGGTATATTAGAACGAACTTTGTTCCAACAATCTCCCCCTTTTTGATTGATGACAAACCAAGTATTAATTTACAATGGTTGTTATTTTAATCACATAATTTCATCCTTCAGGTTTATGAGTTTTGCAAGCTCCCCCTGAGTTCAGTAATGAATGATTAAAATAGTTTAAAATTTTAATGATGAATCTAGAACTTCTATATACATTTGACTTCCAGAAGATAGGTTTGCAAGCTTTCTTCTGTAATCAGATCTACCTAAGAGAAAAGTGCAATCTTCTCTTACGTGTACCATGTATAGAAAGTTCTGATCTCAATAAAAAAATTTCCTTAGATAAAAAATTGATAACTGATAAAATATAATAACTGAAACTTAATGAAATTAAAATTTTGAATAATTTTGAATTTTGGCTTCAGTTAGTGTTCTTAAATTAATTTACTCTTACTCCCCCTTTTGTCATTAAACAAAAAGAATAATAAAAAAAGGTTAAGAATAAAAAGAACACGTGACTAAAGAATTAGTCAAGTCAAAAGAATGCATTAAAACAGATGATAAAAACCACAATTAGTTAATGCAAAAACGAAAAACGAGGTAACTCCTACCAACCAAAATGGCTATAAAAGCGCACCAGCTCTTTGTCATTTCACTCAACGCTTCCATGAGAGAAAATAGTTTCTTCATCAAGATGAGAGAAAATATTTGTGAGGATAGAAGAGTGATTGAAAGAAATGGGTTTAAGAAATTTTCAAAGAAGAACCAGAGAAGGATCTTATCAACATTAGATGCAATCTCATGGAATATGATGTCTAAGAAACATCTGAAGATGGTGAAGGGCCTTGCTCCAAAATCAGACGTAAGTTTCTCAACCGTCTTCTGTTCTTAGAAGATCAAAGAGTTCTTCTTATGCAGGAGGATGAGCAGGAGTCTCTGACAAGAAGCTCCAAGTTTACAAAACAGTAAATTTGTAGCTCGAGAGGTTTAGAAGCTCCCAGGTTGAAGTTTGGGGCACCATCCTCTTCAGCTTCCTTCTCACTCATCATCTTGTAAAAATTTCCTTTTAGGTTAGGTAGTTTGATTTTTATGCTAAAAACATCTTTGCTCAGAGAGCAATGATGAAATGCAAAAAAAAAAAAATAGAAAGAAAAGCAATGATGAAATGCAAAAACCAATGTAATGCAGTTTTATATGAATAAATGAAAATATTTTGAATGTATGAGTTTATGTATTTATGTTTATGCAGCAGTATATAGATCTATCTTCTGAACATAATAAAGAAAATAAACCAACATAACATAACCACAATAACATAATACCAAAATATTCAAAACATTAAACCAAACAGATCCAAAGTAACAGGGTTCAACCAGAACATGATAAACAATAACATAAACAAAATAAAGCATTGGCAGGAATGCCAGTTTCAACTATGGTTTCAATAGGATAAGCTTGATGATCAGATAAAGTCTTCTCAGAGTCATGGGAACTTGGTGAAACAGGTTTAGCAGACACATGTGTAGAAGTTGTAACAATGGTGCTCTGTTGAGGAATAGCTTCAGAAGTTGCAACCTCTGCATTAACTTCTGATGCTACCTTCTCAATGTTCTCCACAGAAGTGGGAGTAGAAACACCTGCTTCTGTAATCAGGGATAACACATGTTTAGAAAATTGTTTCATAGATTCAGGGGATGATACAAAGCTAACAACTGGTGTTTTAAGAGAAACGCTAGCAGAAACTTCTTCTATACAGTTAGATTTAGGTTCTAAATCTGAAAGGATTTTTGAAAAAGAGTTTTGAACAGGAACTGTATAGGGGATGTTTTTAGCATGCTTTGGACCATTAATGACATAATCAGGAATATCTTTAACATTGATCTTTTTGTAAATACCTTGATTTGCCAACCTTTGCACTAACTCAGCTTTGGGAATGGGAGCATCAAGAAATTCATTAGGATCAGCTTTTATCCCACTTTCCCAGCTAGTTTCTTCCCAAGCCTTATAAAGCTCAACTTGCTTTATGGCTTCATCACGCTCAGCATCATCATCTGATTCTGCAAGAATCAACTTCTGCTTCCTCTTCCTCTTCAAGTTTGTTCTGACCTTCTTAGCAACTTCTGCAGCAGCAATAGCAGCAGATCCAGAAGCACTAGCTTTCTCAATAATTTCTATCTCTGCCTCTGCTTGAGTAGCAGGCTCAGAGTTTCCAGGGTTCACTTCTTCTGTAGCAACCTTCTTACCAGCAACTTCTGAGGTGCTCTTCACACCAGAAGTACTTCCAGACTTCTTCTGGGATGTAGAACTTCTTGCTCTTTTGGGTTGAGGTTCTGTAGATTCTGATTTCTTGATAATCGTCTTCTTCTTTGTTTGAACAGGCAACAACTGTTGTGTGGCTAGTCTTTCTTCCAACTTCTGATCAACTCCTTCTTCCAGAAGTTTCTTATGCATACCAGCAATGACAGAAACTTCATCTCTAGACACAGGGGTGATATAGAAGTGCTTATCACTTTCCTCCTTCCTTGGTTTATATTGAACTTGTGGAGTAATCAGGGGTCCTTGAGTCTTCAAAACTTTCTTCACAGATAAACCACTTATCACAGAGGGATAAGCATCAATGACAGATGCATAACCAGGGAAAGTAATTTTCAGAGAGTGAATCAAATAACTTCTGTGAAACATGAAGGATAGGAATCTGCAGTAATGTGCATTTGTTGTACCCTTGGTTTGACTATCAGAGATAGTTTTACACATGTGCTCAAAAATCACCTTGGCAAAGTTCACCTCAGCCTTTATTCCCAAATAATATAAAACAGTTTTATATAAATTGGAAACTTGGTCAGATGAACCAACCTTTGGTAAAATAGAGTCACGCAAAATCTTGTAAAGTATCTTGTAGTACGGCTTCATGTCAATGTTGTTCTTGGAAGTAGAATTCTTGCCATAGATTTCTTCTTGAATATAGTGACTAACATCATCAGAGGCGTAAGGAACAATACCCTTGATTGACAACTGTGCTGCTTGTCTAATGTGCTCATGTCTGATTCTAATGCAGACACCACCAACTTCTGAGCGAATCTCTTTGCCCAGATATTCATCTTGTGGTATTGAATTGCAAAGAGCTACTTGTGCCTTCATCCAAAAATCCTTCACAATTTCTGGATAGATAGGCCCATTTAGACAATCTAGAAAAGTTGTCAACTTTTGCACCTCAAACGCTTCTTTAATCCCTTTACAACCATTAGCCCTAATTGCTTCAAAGTCGACTGGTCTCTCAATATGCAGAAATAGGTCTGAAATAGGAAAGCTTACTCTGTCTTTAGAGAGAACACCAGGAGTAGATGCTTTGATGTCAGCAATCGGTGGTACATTTGCATGCCTTTCTCCTAGAGATTGAATGCGCTTGGTAGAAGATACCATGAATCTGAGTTTGGGGGTTAGGGTTTGCTAATTTGAGAGAAGAAAGAAATTGCTCTGAGTTTTAGAAGAGATGAAAGTGTGGGTAGTGAATGTGTAAGTGTGTGAATGTGATCAGTTAGTGTTTAAAAAGGAAAGAAAAACAAAACCGCGCAAAAACGTACTAACTGAAAGGACAGGGGTAAAAGAGTAACTTAACAATTCACAAATTGAATTAGAACACAATCATCACTAACCAACTTCTTTCTCTAATAGCAAACAGACACGTGTATTAGAAGATTAATTAAATATCTGACACGTTAGCAACAGTAGTTGAAGAGGTAACTCAACAGTTACTGCCACGTCACGTTCAGAACCACTCTCAAACTTCTGATAGAAATACAGAAGATGGATTTGTCAACTTCTGATACACAAGTTCTGACTCCCCCTAACTTCTGATAAAAGATATCAAAAGATGGTTTGTCTAAACTTCTGATAGAAAGGTCTGACTCCCCCTAACTTCTGATTAACTTCCAGAACTTCCTAAAATAATATTCTTCACTAGAGATTTAGCTTATTCACAGATTTTCATCATATTAAGATTCCTTTTGATAAAATCAAATCTTTCAACAGCTAAGGGTTTTGTAAAGATATCAGCCCATTGATTTTCAGTATCAATAAACTTGAGATCAATTACACCCTTCTGTACATAGTCTCTTATAAAATGATGTTTAATCTCAATATGCTTAGCTCTTGAGTGTAGAATAGGATTTTTAGAAAGATGAATGGCAGCAGTGTTATCACAATATAAAGGAATATTATGACTGCTTATTTGATAATCTTCCAATTGATATTTCATCCAAAGTAGTTGTGTACAACACTTGGCTGCTGAAATGTATTCTGCTTCTGCAGTTGACATATCTATGGTGGTTTGCCTTTTACTGGCCCAAGAAATCAAATTCTCACCAATGAATTGACAACTTCCACTAGTGGATTTTCTTTCAAGTTTATCACCAGCATAGTCAGCATCACAGAATCCAATCAGTTTGTAATCATTAGATTTCTGATACAGCAATCCAATGTTACAAGTAGCCTTCAGATATCTAAAGATTCTCTTTACAGCAGTAAAATGAGATTCTCTAGGATCTGATTGAAATCGTGCACACAGACATACACTGAATAAGATATCAGGTCTAGAAGCTGTTAGATAGAGAAGAGATCCAATCATACCTCTATATAACTTCTGGTCAACTTTACCTTCAAACTCACCTTTGCCAAGACTTGATGTAGGATGCATTGGAGTGTTCATGGGTTTGCAGTCTTCAAGATTGTACTTCTTCAGAAGATCTTTGATATACTTTGACTGATGAATGAAGTTTCCTTTCTTTGTTTGATTGATCTGAATTCCCAGAAAGTACTTCAATTCTCCCATCATGCTCATCTCAAATTCATCTTGCATCATCTTAGAAAAGTTCTTGCATAGTCCAGCATTTGTTGATCCAAAAATGATGTCATCAACATAAATTTGAATGATTAGAATGTCTTTCTTCATGGTCTTCTTGAATAGTGTATTATCAACTTGACCTTTTACAAAACCATTGTCAACCAAGAAGTTACTTAGTCTCTCATACCAAGCTCTGGGAGCTTGTTTGAGTCCGTAGAGTGACTTCTTTAGTCTGAACACATGATCTGGATTAGAAATATCTTCAAATCCTGGAGGTTGTTTGACATATACTTCTTCAGAGATTACACCATTTAGAAATGCACTCTTAACATCCATTTGATAAAGAGTAATGTTGTTGTTGACAGCATAAGAAGTAAGTAATCTTATAGCTTCCAATCTTGCAACTGGAGCATAAGTCTATGTATAATCAATGCCTTCTTGTTGACTGTATCCTTGTGCAACAAGTCTAGCTTTGTTTCTTGTTACTTCTCCTTGTTCATTCAGCTTGTTTCTGTATACCCACTTTGTTCCAATAGTGTTCTTGTCTTTTGGTTTGGGTACCAGATCCCATACATCATTCCTTTGAAATTGATTCAGTTCTTCTTCCATAGCAACTATCCAAGCATCATCAGATAATGCTTCATCAGTGGTTTTAGGTTCAATCAAGGAAACTAGACCAAATAAGGATTCTTTATCCCTAAAGTTTGATCTTGTTTTCCTAGGACTGTTCTTATTACCAATGATAAGCTCTTCAGGATGTGATGACTTATACTTGAAAGTATTCTTGGGAATAGTTGTTTCTTCTTGTTCAGGATCTTCTGTTGGTGTTGTTTAATGATCATCAGATTCTGGAACTTGATTGTTCTCTGGTGCTTCCAGAAGTTGAGGAGTGGGAATAGGTTCACAACCTTCATCTTCTGAGTCTTGAGAATCTGAAATTTCTATAGAAGGCTCTGACTTTTCATGATCAGGCGCTTTATCATCAAACCTTACATGCATAGATTCTTCAACTGATTGAGTTTCAGAATTATACACTCTGTATGACTTGGAGCGCTCAGAATATCCAATAAAAATACCCTTACTAGTTTTAGAGTCAAATTTCTTTAGATAGACTTTAGTATTCAGAATGTAACAAGTACAACCAAATTGGTGAAAATAAGAAATGTTAGGTTTCCTTCCTCTAAAAAGTTCATATGTTGTTTTATTCAGAATAGGTCTAATATAGATTCTGTTCTAAATATAACAAGTAGTGTTTATTGCTTCTGGCCAAAAAGATTTTGCCAAAGAATGTTCATGCATCATGGTTCTAGCCATCTCTTGCAAAGATCTGTTCTTTCTTTCTACAACTCCATTTTGCTGTGGAGTTATAGGAGAGGAGAACTCATGGAAAATTCCATATTCTTCACAAAAGTTTTCAAAAGGTTCATTTTCAAACTCTCCACCATGATCACTTCTAACTTTTAAAATCCTTAAATCTTTTTCATTTTGAATTTGAGCACAGAAGACACTAAACTCTTCATATGTATCATTCTTAGATTTCAGAAATCTTACCCAAGTCCATCTACTATAATCATCAACAATGACTAGTCCATACTTCTTTCCATTGAGTGAAGCAGTGCTAACTGGTCCAAACAAATCAATGTGCAGAAGTTCTAAAGGTCTAGAGGTAGAAACAATGTTCTTAAGTTTAAATGAGCTTTTGACAAATTTCCCTTTTTGACAAGAGTCACAAAGAGAATCTGAGTGATAAGTCAATTTAGGAAGGCCTCTCACAAGATTGTCTTTGCTAAGCTTGGAGATTAATCTCCAGTTAGCATGACACAATCTCTTATGCCAAACCCATTTCTCATCACTTAGATTCAACAAACAAAGCACATTCTGATCTTCCAGATCAGATAAATTAACTTTATAAACATTGCCCTTTCTACAACCTTTAAACAAGATAGACTTATCAGAGTTATTAATTACAGTACATGAATTCTTATTAAACACAACATCATAATTACTGTCACATAATTGACTTATGCTAAGTAGATTATGTTGTAGTCCATCAACCAACCAAACATCAGAAATAGAAAGTGAAGAATTACCTTCTTTACCTATACCAATGATTTTGCCTTTCTGGTTCCCACCAAATCCTACAATTCCTCCCTCTCTCAGAGTCAGGGTGAGGAACAAGTGCTTGTCTCCTGTCATGTGTCATGAACATCCACTGTCCAGATACCATGAGCTTTGCCTTTTTCTTGGGGTGCATACCTGCAGTAAACATTATCTCAGACTTTGGTACCCATATTCTGATGGGTCCTCTAAAGTTAGTTCTATTATTCTTCTTCTGTCTCTTGTAATTTCCAGAGGGTCTATAGTGAGGTGAGCCTTTAAAAACAGGTTTAGGCTTAACCTTTCCTTTGGACCTTGACCCAGAGTGTGTCAGCAAACCAGCTTTCAAGTTTGTACAGCCTGATCTCATGCCCCGAGTACTCATAGGCTTGAAGATCTTCTGTACTCCTTTATAAGACTTGGATACTGAAGCAATGGGAGCAGAGGTTTTCAAAGACTCCACGCTTACTTGAGCATCTGACATTTTTGGATTTTTTGTACCATTACTAGAAACAAAATTAGAATAAAGATCAGAAGATGTTCTGCTAATACACACAGACTGATTTGAGTTTCCTTTGACAGTACTCCCCAAACCATATCCAGTGTATTTGCCAGCACCATAAATCATAGAGGCTAATTTATGCTTGTCAATATTGTGATGAACAAACTCTTGAAGAGCAATCTCATGCTTATCATAGGGTTTGTTACATGTTCTGCAACCATTTTCAAGAACTTGAATAGTCTTTAAGGACTTCTTATAGTCTTCTTGAATATGATTGACTTTATCATTGAGCATGTCAAACTTTTGTTTAAAAAGCTCTAGCTCGTTTGATTTTTCCATGTATTTCATCACAGTATCTTTCAAAGCCTTAGAGAGTTGAGTATCAGAGAGTTTAGAAATAACCTGTTCAATATCTTCTGAATGTGACTCAACATCACTTTCAACATCTGACTCTGTTGTGGCCATGAGTGCCAAGTTAGCTTCTGCATCTTCAGCTTCATCATCAGACAGCTTGTCAAGATCTTCCCATGTAGCTAGAAGACTCTTCTTAGCTTTGTTCTTGAAAGTGCTCTTTCTTCCTTTTCCCTTGGTGCTCAAGTCAGGACAATCAGCAATGAAGTGTCCAGGCTTGTTGCAGTTGAAGCAATTCTTAGAATCATCCTTCTTATCTTTATTTCCAGAACTTCTGTAACCAGAACCTTTAGATCTAGAACTTCTACCATAATATCTTGGCTTTCTTCTTGCCCACTTCTGGAACCTCTTGGTCAGAAGTGCAAATACATCATCATTTGATCCCTCTTCTTGATCATCTGCAGAAGATTCTTCTGTCTCAGATTCAACAACCTTAGCCTTGAGAGCCTTAGAAGGTCCAGAAGTAGCTGGCAGAGCCAAAGACTTCCTTCTCTTCTGAGGTTCATCAGAGGATAGCTCAATCTCATGACTCATGAGTGAACTAATTAAACCCTCTAGACTTAGGGTGTCTAAATCTTTTGCCTCCTGAATAGCAGTGACCTTAGGTCTCCACTTAGCAGGTAAGCTTCTAAGAATTTTCTTCACATGATCAGAAGTAGTATAACTTTTCTTCAGAACTTGAAGACCTGCAACCAGAACTTTGAATCTTGAAAACATAGATTCAATGTTCTCATCTTCCTTCATTCTAAAGAGTTCATACTGTTGGATCAAAAGTGTTGCTTTTGCCTCCTGCACCTGTTTGTTTCCATCATAAGATGAGCATAAAGAATCATAGATACTCTTAGCAGTAGATTTATCTGTGATCTTAAGGTACTCTTCATGAGATATGCAGCTTATCAAGATATCCTTGACCTTGTGGTGCTTCTTGTACGCTTTCTTGTCCTTGTCAGTGAAAGCTTGCCTTGTCTCATACTCTAATCTTCCTCTTTCATCCAAACCTTGAAATGTAGTTCCTCTTTCAACTAAGTCCCAAAGGTCATCATCAATACCAACTAGATGACTGTAGATTCTATCTTTCCACCAGGAGAAGGTAGAACCATCACCATTGAACTTGGGAGCTTTGCTGTTGTTGTTTTTATCATCAACATCATAGTTGAAAGGAATAGTCACTCCTGTTTCAGTTTTCTTCTCACCAGGTCCAGACATAGTGTTTTGACACAACAAGTAACTGTCTCACTGCAAAGTGATATAACAGAACCGGGCTCTAGATGCCAATTGAAGGTGTGAAAACATAAGAAGGGGGGTTGAATTGTGTTTTGGGTAGTTTTAAAAACTTCTTCTAAGTTTTTCAACTTATCAGATTTCACAGCGGGCCAAAACTAAACACAAACAACTTCTGGGATGGTGAAGGTAAAACAGAGTATGAATGAATAAAAGCAGAGAGAAGAGATAACACAAGAAATTTATACTGGTTCCTCTCACAAACCGAGAGTAGTCCAGTCCCGTTGCACTTCCAAGGGATTTCACTATAATCACACAAGATTACAAATGCTCAAGCCAACTGCAAGAGACTTCCAATGCTCAAGTAACACCTTACAAGAGACTTCCAAATGCTCAAGCTCACCAGCAAGAGACTTCTAACACAAAACAAAATACAAATTTTTGAACAACTGATAAATAATATCAGAGTTCTAAGAACAAAGAAATACAACTTAAATAACAAGACTATTCTTAGAATCCTTAAAAAGAAAACTAAGGTTCAACAACTGACAAGCCAGAAGTTGAAGACTGTTGTCTTGAATTTTGATATAATCTCAAGTTGTATCTAAGTTAAAAATGCTCTTTGAATTTTAGCAGAATAACAGCTCTTTTGTTCTTCGCAAGTGTGTTGTCACGTCTTCAAATTCTTCCTCCTTTTATAGATGATGTTGGAGCGTCTTGAATTTGAGCGGACACTGATGAAAACAACTATGTAGTACTGTACCATTATTTTCATTTGAAATGTGCTTATCCAAATCAAGTAAAGATCAAAATCTGAGCCTTGATTTCGAATATTCGCCCAAATCAGGAAAACAAAGATAGTACAATAGTACAAAGGTCATTATCATGAGGATAACGGTCTGAAAGATATTCTTCTGCTCCTTCAGTTCTTTTGCCAAATAGATGATAGTCGTTAAGAGAATAGAATGTTTTTCTGGCGTCTTCTGCTGTTTCATCGTCATAAGAGTTTACAGATATTAAATGATCTTCTGATGAGTTCAACTTCTGGTTGACTTTGACTTGCAACTTCTGATGACTTCAACTTCGGTGTTGACTTCAGAACTTGCATTTTCCCAACTTTTGGGGATACTTTAGCGTAGCAACCAGAACTTCAATTTCTAGTGAATATAAAATTTTAACTTGTATATCTACACACTAGAGTAAATTATCAGTATTTCCTATTGTACATTAATACTATTGTTATCATCAAAACTATTTGGGTTATATTAGAACCAACTTTGTTCCAACATGAGCTTCCAGCCTTAGAGCATTGTTCTGCCTCTTCTGAATGGCTTTTGTAAAACCATCAATAAGGTTTTAAAGCTAGATCACCTTGCTAAGAGTGGCGCCATCAGTCATAGGATTGTGGAATTTGCTTAGAAAGCCTAAGTGAGAAAAAGCACTGCTGGGATTGGCTTAAATCAGTGAGAAGATGTTCTTATTAACATAGTCAGTATGCAATCTGAGGAGCAAGGAGTCTTGTCTCACTGTCGAGCGGATTTCTGAGCCAGATGCTGTCGAACTGCTTTGATGTGAAGCACTCTTTCCTTGGTCTTTAGTGCTTTTGCTTGAAAGAAGCATCTTGAGTGCTGCAGCAGGGTCTGAATCCTTCATGGCAATGAACTGCATCTCTGATAATCCAACATCAGCAGATAACTTTGAAGTTTGACGAAACATGGAGTATTTCAGAACCTCCCTCCGTAGCCTCTAGCATAGCTTCTTCTTCTTCATCGTCAAACGCCATTTCAATATTTGTACCTTCTTCTGACGAATGAGTTGATTCAACAGGTTGGTTGGGAATAGTTTCTTCAGAGTCAATGTTAATGGTTGAAATTTCCTCGACCTCTGGATTTTCGTCAGCTTGAATTGGATTGGTTTCGACATCATTGGCCTCGACATCAATGGTTTCGACATCTTGGGCTAGATTTTCTTCAGTGTCAACGTTCATGTTGACATTCTCTTCATTAACGTCCTATTGTGGAAACAAAATAAAATGAAGTTAAAAGGCTATGATGAAAAGAATTTTTGTTTTATTGACAAAGTCTTAAGAGTAAAAGGAATTTACCTTTACACCAAGATCATGTGAACATGAACTTGCGTTTTCTTGCCTGGGAGCAGGGGTTGCAGTGTGTGTGGTCTCAGCATTGGTTGTTAGTTGATCTTCGACTGGTGAATTGGAAGGAGGAATTATGTCTTCTTTTTTTGGTCCTGCAGAAGACTTGGACTTTAACTTGACCCTCTTTTTCTTCTTCTCCTTGACAATCCTTTTCTTGGGAGGTTTTTCAGCAGCAGCTTTCGATGGTGGCATACTCGCCTCACTAGTTTCATCAATGGCCTTATCTTTGTCTCTTTGGCCTTCTCCACTAGGAGTAGCAGCTGGAGGATTTGTTTGAGCACTACCAGCAGGCTGAAGCAAAACATTTGATTATCAATACAAAATTTCTTTGAAGTTAAAGATAAACTTAAAGAATTTGTCGAGAATGCTTACTCTTGGCTCTTGGATGGTGATAGTTTTTTGTTTCTTCTGAATGGTGGGTTCTTCAGTTTCCTTTTGAGCCACTTGGGTCCTCTTTCGAATCTGCATTTCAAGTTAAGGGTCGAAAGATTCAAAAAGTTGTTTGTGAAAATGAAAATATGACTAAGTTAAAAACAAGTTTGAGATTTGATACCTTAGGCCCAGTGTTGGGAAGTGATTTTTGAGAAGCCTCAGCAGGAGCGCCAGAATCTGTAGAAATGTTTGTTTCTTTAACTTTGGAAGTGGTGGAAGTACCTGTTGTCGAACCATATAAAAAATCAATCAGCAAAAATTCAGTGTCACAAATAATTTGAAGATAACATTGGTAGTTAATTTAAATTACCTTTGCCTTTGGGAATTTTTGGCTGCAAGGCGTCGAATCCTGCATTCAATGCACGCAATAGTAGTTTTTCATCCTTGGCATGCTTCTCATAGTGCAAGCTCCACCATGCAGCAAACTCATAGGTGCAATATTGAGAAGTTTCAAAGGCAATGGGTGTGAGGTTATAAGTGCCATTGTCAGCAAGCTTCAGACGACGTTCAAAGTATTCCACTGACATTCCAGAGTTGCCCAAAACAATATCATCTTTGTTTTTAAACAAACTCTTTGGCCTGAACTGGCTTAGGCCAAATTGGCGAGCAACAAGATTGGGTTGGTACCCAACCAAACCCAAATGCATTTTGTCAATTCCTTGCCTTGAGGATAAGACTGTTGGGTTCAAAAACATAGACCAAATATGGTTGGTGTCTTCTACATCATCTGGATTGGTAGCAGGGAATGGTCTCTTAAACCAAGCTGGTCCAATGGTTCTTTTGACGAAAGGAGTATTCTGAGGGGTGATCTCGTCGAAGGCGAGAAGAGCTTTGAAATAATGAAAGAAAAGTTGCCGGGTAGTCAAGCTTGTTTCTCTTTGTCTCAACAAGGCTAGCCTAGCGCCTTCTGATTGTCGAGAAGCAACTGAAGTGTCCATGTGAGTGGGGAGAAAGAGTTTGAAGTTTGATTCAAAGGTGGCGTTCAGCCAAAGCTGTAATAGCCATATGGGTCCAGAGAGAGTGAGCTGTGATCCTTTGTCAGTTTTCTTAAGGAGATCACTAGCTTTCCCTAAGGAGTCATAAAGGGATGCCAAGATAAACCTTCCTAAGGCTACATCTAACCCTTGGTGAAGCATGATGGCAAGGGGAACAAGTCTTTTCACAACTTGTAATGAGCAGGTGCAAAGGACAAAATGTGATAGCCAATAAGTCAAGAAGGCTATGTGTTCCTCTGGAGTTACCTCTTCACTACTAAGGTCATGGTAATGTTTGAGAAATCCTGAGAAAGATAAAATTTTGAAGTCGAACTGGTGGTTGACGCTTGTGTATTTTGGGTCGAAAGTAGGTCTTGTGGGTCTCAAGCCAGTGATAGCAGAAACATCGAATAACGTTGGGGTCATCATTCCAGCTTTGAGGTGAAAGGTGTTTGTAGAGCTTTCCCAAAAGTGAAAGGCAGCTAAGAGCATTTCTGCATTGTACTTAGGTCCCTCCCTCGACAGTTGTATCAAGTCGAATATGCCACTCTCTTTCCAGAAAGAAGCATATTGTTTTTCGACTTTGTTGAGCCATTTAAGATAGCTTTCACTAACTATGGGTGCAGATCTAAAAGCCCTATAGCCTGGTTCAAAGAAACTCATGTCGAATACAGAGTTGGCAAATATTTTTGGCTCACAAGTAACATGGAGAGGGAAAATGCTACTTATCTCTTCAGTGTAATTAGAAGAAGGAAAAGGGCCTGCAAAGGCAAGAGTCTTACCTTCAAGCTTGTGAAGGATTATCAATTCTCCTTCCCAGATGCTGCTTTCGACAGCGGTGACAGATGGTTCCGACACAAACGTTGAACCTTCAACAATGATAGGCTCCTCATCATTTACAGCAAGAGGGATTGCATTTCTGGAGGTTGAAGATGAAGCCATTGTTGTTCTTGGTGTTCTTGGTGTTCTTGATACTCTTGATGATTTGACAGGTGAAAACAACAGAAAAACGTAAAATGACCAAAACTAACTTGTTTCTTGCTGAAATGCAGAGATAGAAACAGTAATAATGAGCAGAGGTGCTTAACGATCGTTGTGAATGGTTTAGATTCAACAAAAACGCAAGAACAATGCAAGATTGAGAGTTGTTTTTGGTTGTTTTGGAAAAAAATGTGTTGGTGTTCTCTGTGGGAAGGGAGTTGAAAGTTTGAAGCTTCGGAAAAATGAAAGTGTTGGATTACATTTGCTATTTATAGGCACTGCAAGTTTGCATGTATTTGGTAACTGAAACACCATCATTTTCCATCTCAATCGTCCCGATCTCGCCACGTGTCCCACCACTAAGCTTAAAAAGTGGAAATCATGGTTTGTGGGAATTGAGGTGACAGTTACAGTTTTGTCATGATTGATTTTGACTTTAATGTGACGTTTGCGCCGTCCTTGGTAAGTGTGAAGAAGTTGGAAAGAAAAGTATCTTCAAAATTGCCATTTCTCCCTTTTTATCTTCGACGTGCAGTCGAAATTGGCATTTTTGAGGGGGCAATTTGTTAGCCTGTATTTTCGACAGGCATTAATGAATTGGAATGAGATGATGAAATCTCATTTAATGTACATTATTGTATTTTAATATTCTCTTGGGAATTGGTTTTAGTAATAAATCAAGAGAAGATTAAGGCATTCGACGTCGAAAGCCTTTTAATACATAAGTTTATTGTCGAGTCTGAAGGAGATGTCGAATTCGACAGAAACTTGCTTAAATAAATACATATTTTGTGTGCTTCGACACTATGATGTGTTTGTCGAAATTATATATATATATATGTGTGTGTGTGTGTGTGTGTGTGTGTGTGTGTGTGTGTGTGTGTGTGTGTGTGTTTGCTTGTATAACGTATTGTGCAGTACGGGGAAAGCATACTCTGGACTTAGCGAAATATTCAAAGTGGATAACGTTCGAAAGCCTCGCCAGGTGTCCAAGGAATTCAAATTGTCGAGACACGTGGAGTTTAGTTAGACGTTATGTAGGTTTTCGATAGTTATTCTGTTTGTCTATAAATATTAGTTTCTCATATGAGAAACGGGTTCACAATTCTCATGCAAATTCCTGATAATACTCAAAGTACCCATGTCAACGAGCGAAATGAGTGCAATATGGAATATGTACGAATCTGTGTACCATCCTTTGTAAACATTTTACAATTGTCAAATGCAATTTATCTTTTCAAGCATTGATTACTTGCTTTTCCTTTAAAGTTCATGCACTTTAAGCTTTCTGCAATTTATTTCATTGCATGCTTTTATTTTTCGAAGTCTTCTTTAAACTCTATCTGCAATTCATTTACAAGTTTTCTGCAAATTTAAACTTTGAAGCAATTTACTTTAAACAATCCATTCGACCGCATCGAGTGATTTTACTGTTTTAATTAATATATCTGATTTAACCCAGAAAATATGCAAATGTTTTCATCAATCTTTTACACAACCAAGATGTCCCATGATTTACTAGTTGATCCTTCTTGTAATAATTAAACTAGCGGTTGTTTACTAAAAATCGGAGTAAACAGGTGGTTAATTGCAATATCTCAAAACATGATTTAATGATGTTGAAAAAAAATACAGTTTTAGATTATGATCTTCTAAATTTGATATAAAATGTATGACCGAAATTGTTTATAATAACTTTATAACTGCATCAATCTAAATCATTTGATATATGATTAATGATTCCAATATCTCCTATCATAAAAATTTTCTGTTTTTTTTTTTTTTTTTTTTTTTTTTTTTTTTTACATTACAAGGGTAGATAAGAAAAGAGTAGCAATTTTTTTGCTTATATATAATTTCAAACAAATCGAAGCTCTATTTTAAGGCTCAAAAGTATTATGCTATTAATTTCAGGTGTAAATCTATCATCTCACTACAAGAAATATGATTTTTGACAACAATTTTTTTCGTTAAAGTTTTTACAAGTCGTTGGCAAAACAACCAAAAGTAATTTTGCCAGTGACTTGTAACAAAAAAAGTTATTGTAAAAAATCATATTTCTTATAATGTCTGTTAATGAAATTTATTTCAATGGATAGTATCTTGGTGCTCACATTAAGATTGGTGTACTCATATTTGGAAGCATATTCCTCCTTAAAATTTCAAGTTCGATTTTTTCTGATGTTAATTTAGATGGATTAATTTAATTTCTTAAAAAAAAAAAATATGTGTACTCATGGTAAGAAAATTTTATATAGCAAGTATATTCCTCTCTCCAATTTCGGTTTAATTAATAACATTAATTTTATACTGATCATCATGTATATAAAATAATTTTTTTAAAATATGAATTATTAAGTAATATGATATATGTGATGTAATGTAATAAGCTAATAGATGTGACTTAGCATCTCCATTCACATCATGATGTCCCAGTAGGGCAATAGTCCCATTAACATTTTTATTTTATTTTAGCATCCTTTTTCAATTTTTCTCTTGATACAATAAATATGATTTTTGGCAGCGATTTTTTTATTATAAGTTGTTATAAATCGTTGGCAAAACTATATTTTGGTAATTTTACCAACGACTTGTAACAACTTATAAAAAAAAAATCGCTGTCAAAAATCATATTTCTTGTAAGGAAACTCACACACTAAATTACGAGAAGAAATAAAAATCATAAATTTTATCTCTAAATTTATTAAATCTCTAAATTTAATAAATGTCTTTGTATGCTTTTATTATAATACAATTTCAAATTTAACCATAAGTAAAAAAAAAAAAAAAAAAAAGTGAAAATTTGACAAGTTGACAACTTTTAGGATAACCATATTTTTTCTTCTACAACAAAAGTAATAAAGTGAGAGAAGGAGAGAAATAGAGTAACAATATAATGAGAGTATGAGCGAAAAAACTGTCAACTTTTAATTGTACAAATATCATTTCTTAAAAATAAAAATTACATTAGGAGTTCAACACCAAAACCCCTTTGAATTAAAACAAAACTGTGGTATTTATTCTGTCAAAGATGCTTACACCTGGCTGCTTAATCCCGTCCCTCTCAATGATCATGTAAACTGGCAATGGATTTGGCAGCTTAAACTTCCGATGAACCGTCAATTTTTCATCTGGCAGTTATTCACAATTCTCACTACAAGAAATATGATTTTTGGCAATAATTTTTTTTATTAAAAGTTGTTACAAGTCGCTGGCAAACAATCAAAGATAATTTTACCAGCGACTTGTAAAAAAAAAATCGTTACAAAAAATCATATTTCTTGTAGTGTCTATTCCAACTCATGTGTTACTGCATACTGATATTGGTCCTCGGTGTACAGTTGCCGCTGAAAGTATCAAGCACTATTTGTTTCTCTGTGTTGATTCAGCGCACATTTGGAAAGAGTGTGGGTTGAATTTAAATCCTAGCTTTGCTCACGGTATGGACAGTTTCAATTGGTACAAACAGCTTGCTAAGGATCATGGGGCTAAAGTTTTCATTATCCTTTGGGTGGTTTGGTGTGTGAGGAACGATTTGTTTTTAACAATCATCGTGAAAGCCCTCATGCTAGTGTGGTAAAGATTCATGCTCTGCTGAATTTTTGGGCTACCGTTTTTGCGCTGCCGCATATCACGGTGTCTGACAATAATAGGTCGTGCTTTGTTGCCTGGTCTAGGCCTATGGAAGGTGTAGTGTGCCTTAATGTGTGGATGGTAGCTTGCTGCGTACATCGAACTTTGCTGGTTACGGTGGACTATTACGCAATAGCAATGGTGGATTCATATCCGACTTCTTTGGAAATGCTTCAATCGTCAAGAGTATTTTATTTGCGGAACTCATGGTAGTGTTGGACACGCGGTCTACAAATCTGTTGGGAGAGTGGTTATAGGAAAATCAATTGCTTCTCAGACTCGCTGCAGTCGGTTAGTCTAATTTGAGATGATGTTTCATCGCACCACCACTCTGCGAATGAAATCTTTAGCATTCATCATCTTCTTGCTAAAGATTGGGTGGTCAAGATTGATCACACGCTTAGGGATGGTCATATGTGTGCGGATGTTTTGGCTAAGATGAGTGCGCTCTCAGATTTGTCTTTGGTAAAGATCACTTCACCTCCTAGTGCTTTGTCCTTGTCTCTGCTACATGATGCTAGAGGTGTAGTGTCTGTTAGGAAATAGTCCGCCTTGTTTGTTTGTTTTTCTTTTCTCTGATGTGACCAAAAAAAAAGACTCATGGATTATATTTATTTTGCATTTTAAGGTGTTTTTATTTTGTGGGCCCCACTAGCTCAAAGAGAAGAGACTTATTAAACCAATTTCATATCACTTATTTTAAAATTGTTGTGATATTAATTTAAATTCATATCTATTTCTTCTAAATCACATATAATAAAATCAAATCTTTCTAGATTTTTCTTTTTATCCTACACACCAAACAAATTATTGTATAAGATGTGTCGCGGTGATTTTTGGATATCAAGCTATTGAGAAGCGTTGAATCACAAAATTGTTAATTACACCACCGAGCTTTGATTTTTCCGAAGAAGGGAGAAAGTCCGTTAAACACCCTAATTAAAGATATCGAGGTAAGGGGGTTGGTTACGCGAAGGGAAGGTATTAGCACCCTAGGCGTCTATAGTATCCTATAGGAACCTCTTGTATTCTATTCTAAGCGCTTGATTTTATGTGTTTGCAAATATGTACAAGATTTAGGGAAAATTGAGTGATTATTGAGAAAATGAGTTTTGAATGACAAAATGCTCTTGGCTTGAGTTCCAAGGTTTTAACCTAATAAAAATGGTTTTTGAATTTGAAAATAAAACTTGATTTGAAAAACCAAGTGTTTTTACCTAAAGAAAATGAATATTTGATTGATTAATGACTTGGTTTAAAATCCAAGTTGTTTTGAAAAATGTTTTTGATAAGTGACATGTTTTGGGTATTTTGAGAAGAGGTGTTGACCTCTATATTTTGGCTAAAAAGGTTAATGGTTCTAGCGAGGGTTCTAACGCTTTAACTAAACAACCTAAAAATATAAGATCGCGCTTAGACATTTTGCAACGACATATAAGTCGAGGCATCTCCCTTTCTTCGGATTAATATACTAAACATACTAACGAGCAATAATAAGCGAGAATTTTAAAGCATACAATACATCCAGGGAGGGAACATGCAAAGGGGATTGAATTAAATAATGACGATGATCATGAACAATTTACACAATGATTGACCATTACTTTTCTCCTTTATAGGTTTTGTTGATCTATGTTAATAAATGTGATGTTTCTTGCACATCTTGAACCACCTTGTGCGCCAAATTGAATCAAATTATAAGATATGTATCACTATAAAACTCAAATCTCTCTTACATTAATAGATATTTAGGCTTTGTTTACTCTAAATTGGATTTTTTTATTATACCCAACTCTCCAACGTTGGTGAAGGCCAATGCTTATTATTCTCATCTATTTGTTATAGAAACCAATTTGGCTGGATAATGATTAAAGAGAAGAACAACAAATCTACATGTGCCTCTTTTTATTATCATTTTAGTGTTTACTGTGCTTACTCATTCATTGTTAAATTAGACATGGATTAAGCTATAATTTAATTAGGTTCATTTATATTCATTGGTCAGATGCTTGTTAATAAACTTGAATATTATTTGCCGGCCAACCTCCTCCTCCTCCACCTCCAACTTATCCTCCTCATTATGCATCTCCTCGTCGTCCACTTCCTCATCCTCAGATGGCAATGCTGCTCATGCTCAACCTGACGCTCAGGCTCATGTTGAGGCTCAGGCTGACGCTTACGCTGAGGTTGAGCCTAAGCAGCTCTTTCTCTTCTAGCGGATGCAGTGGCTGATTCTCTATCCCTTCTAACACGGTTCAATGCCCTATCCATTGCTACACAATACAACTAAATTGGTTCAAAAGACAGACATGCATAAGAAACATAAACAACTTAAATTAGCATCAGGTTCGCATCCTAAAGAGCGAAACATTGCAACAAAGTTCGCATTCTAAATAGCATATCTTACTAGTACAGAAATAAAAAAATCGCAAACATGCAAGTCAAACATAGTTGATTCGACAAAATGTGAACTAACCTCTTGATAATTGCATTTGACCTTAACTCCTTGAGCGAACTATTTTAACTATTTTATTTTTCCGGGGGGGGAGGGGGGGCGTGTGAAGGGTTTATCACTCGAGGGAAATGCAAATAAATTTTTGATTCGCATCTTAAATAGCGAACTTTAGGTTCGCCACCTAAATAGCGAGTAGGGTATTTATGTCATTTCCGGAGCGCTTGTGAAATGCTGGGGGGGCACGAAAAGTAATTTTCTCTATTATATATAGATGTAACTTGGGATTTGGCCCAAAACATTAGAAAAAAAAAAAGTAGCCGTCCAAATAAAAAAGAAAACCTAGGGCTCCAAACGAATTTGAGAGAAGAGAGGATTTTAGGGTGAAATTTCCATTCCCTAATCATTCTCTTTCGTTCTTGTTTCAATTTCCAATTTCGTTCTTCTTCTGATTCGATTATGTCGCTTAGAGGTTTTCAATTCAACAACTCGATCAGAAAAGAGAGGATTTTAGGGTGAAATTTCCATTCCCGTTCGTTCCCATGGGTGGAGGCAGCAAAAGCCGAACAAAAAAGAAATCCAAGTCTAAGAAGAAACTGAGTCTGTTCCCCTCTCTCTCTCTCTCTCTCTCTCTCTCTCTCACTCTCTCTCTCTCTCTCTCTCTCTCTCTCTCTCTCTCTCTCTCTCTATATATATATATATATATATATATCGCAAGTTGTTTGTAATCTTTTCCAATTTTCATAACATTTAGTATTTATCTTTCAACTAATTCCATTTTTTATTTTTATTTTGCAGCATCTTCTGATCGTCAATGTATTTACGATCAGATTTATGCCCAGGTGTGTTTAATTTTAACTAACTTGTTATTTGGTTCATCATGTTCTGTTCTGTACTGAGATGAGATGATATAAAATTATACTACTAATCTGGATTGATAAAACTCATATGATATGAATTGTTAATTTGGTTATGGTAACAAAAACTTATAACATGATGATGATCTTGGCTCTCTGTATAGGTTTCTGTCTCTCTTACTTTCATTATATCTTCCATTGTATTTGTATTTGTAGGTACTATCTGATATACAAGCCAAAAAAGTAGCAGAAGAAGAGGAAGCCTGTCGATTAGCAGAAGAGGCTCTTGCTAAAAAAAAACTGCAGGCCCGCAAAGCAAAAGAGGCAGAAGAAAAGGCTCGTCTTCTAAATTCACTCTGGGCCACTGCTGGTGCACTACTCCATTTTTGCCCCCCAGACATGACTAGAGAAACGCTTTATCGAAAACTTGCAAAATCTACAAACACAGCCGTAGGTTTTCTTAAAAATTGCTCTAGGATTGTCTCGTCCTTTCCTTACTAAGAAACAACGCGCTTGAATTTTGAATTTATTCATGAAATTTTGTAATCTGTATGCAGCTGGACTATGAAGATGATACAGCTTCACCAATTCAACCTGTGCACATGCCAACACGATATGGCAAGGAGGAGGTGAGCCTTCTACAAGACTTTTTTATTTTATTTTTGTATGACCTGCATAAACCTATCTCCTGTTCATGAAACTGCCTAGCGTGTGTGTCTGGATATTAGTTGAATGCAACCTGAACATTATTGTCAATCCATAGTATACTACTTCTATTCACTTTTCATCTTGAAGTCAGTGTTAACTTATCTTTGTACTCAGTGATTCAAACATAGCCATAGCTTTTCTTTAAAATTGGGATACTTCTTACTAATACACCAAATGGAGAGTGCCTTAGGGAATGCCCTCTAGGACTTCTTCTTATCCTTTTCTTTAAAATTGGGATAGTTCTGTTGGATCAAGCAGTACTCGCTTGATCAATCACCAGAATTTTGGTGATTCTCTCTCTCTCACACACACACACACACACACTCACTGTATCTTAGAGACTAATTCTCATTATTATGAAAAACAGTACACTAAGCCTCTTTTATAGTGAGACGCGCAATGACTAAACACAATCAGAAACAAAACCCCTAACTGCTAACTGAATACAACCAACGCTAACTAACTAACAGAGAGCCTTAGGCAATGCCCTCTAGAACTGTTTTATCCATTCCTTACTAGGAAATGAAGCAAAATAGACGTCCTTGAATTGAATTTGTTTATGAAATATGTATTTGCAGGTGAACTATGAAAACTATACGTCTTCACCGACTCATTCAACTTGGATTGACATGAAGCCCTTGGATGCCAGCAGCAGCCAGCCGTTGAATGAGGTCACCAAGTCAACACAAAACCTTAGCCTTGAGGAGAAAGCCGCTGTTCAGGAGGGGGGTATTGGTAGCACTAGCGCCCAACTGCTGTGAAGGCCCAGACTCAACCAGGCTCAAAACAACAATCAAACCCCAACATTGCAGGACCCATTTGTTTTCAGGAAATAGATATTTTGGACCTAGGTTTATTATTTTGTTTCATATAGCCTTTGTTGTTTCAAGTGTACTATGAAATGGGTTTGGAGTAAGCGAGCAACCAGAGAAACAATATGTAACTAATAGTGTGCCCCCCTGTAATCTGTTCTGAATCCTTCTATTTTCTATCAGTTCAAGTGTGCATACTTTGAGAAGTTGTGTTAACATCTGCATACCTTGGTCAAGCTATTTATTCAACTGCATAAGTGCCTCAATCTTTTTCACTGACCATAGTAAGGTGACACTGGTCACGAGCATCGCCAGATTACCATTTAATGTTAGTGACATATTCCACAATAGTACCTCTCAAAATGAAACTAGCCTGAATGATTTTTCTAACTATTATGTTATGTACCTAAATAAAGCTTAGTGAATGATTTATGTTATGTAACTAATCACCATTACCAATGTAGTATGTAGTTAGTTTTCCACTTTTCCTATGAACTTTTGTGCTTAAGAAAGTACATGACATCCACAATTTAAGCTCTAATTTATACACCTCATCCACTAAGCTCTAATATACACTTAAAATCCATAATCTTGACTAGGGGTGGACATCGGTCGGATTTCGGTTGAAAAACCCACATCCAAAGTAACCCACGGTTGAGAATATCTCACCCATTTCCGTCCACTTCTATCATCGGTTTGATCGGTTTCGGTTGAGGCGGTTTGTCGGGGTGTGCGGGTGGTTTGTCACGGTTTGACAACAGAAAAATTTGTTTGCTCAAGATTCATGAAGAGAAAAGAAAAACCACTAAATATTGTGTTCTTCATCTTCTTCATTCAAGCAAGCTTAAAACTTGTGCAAATCAATAACGCATTGGACAGATCTGGAATAAAGATAACAATTTTTATTTGGTGGTAGTCATTCTCAACTCATGTCTGCATATCATCATCATGTATGTGGAGAAGGGTTGAGTGTGGTTTATATGAGAGAGAAAAACAAAAGAAAGAAATTGAGTTTATATGAGAAAGATGATGATGATAAATAAATGAGATTGAAATGAAGAGAGCAAGTGAGTTGTTCACATTCTGATTGAAAGAGAAGAGAGAGTAAAGTAGTTAGGTGATGTAAGTATCGAGAAAGTCAGAGTGGAAGTGACTTGTGCATGTGGGTTGTTGTAAAATAGTAAAATAATAAAATAAATATATGAAGGTCTATATTAATCGGTCGGTATTGGATACCGTTGGGCCAGAAATTCTGGACCGAACCGATCCGTCCCAGTCCATCTCAAACCAGTTATTAAGTCCATATGACCCGTCAACCCGCCACAAACCACCCGAAACGGTTTTTTATGGGCCGGTTTTCCCGGTTTGGGTCGGACGGACAATTTTTGTCCACCCCTAATCTTGACAAAATCAAAAGGCAAAAATGTTACTGTAGATTTAGTTTAGCTATGCCACGTCGGATTGATTGTTTGTATGCGCTGCGTTTTGGCTTTGTTACATTTTTTGTCGTTTAGTTCAAGCGTTGGTGCTCGACAAGTGTAGAGAATGAAGCGCCGGATGTTAGCTAGGGATTTGGCAGCATCAAATTGGGGAAATATGGTGTGGTATTATCTGGTGTAGGTTTCTCTTCCTTGATAATTTTCCCTCCCAAACTGAGTGAAGTTGGTTTGAAATTGGAATTGCGATTCATCTGGTGTAGGCGTTATCTGGGCTCTTCTCCATCTATAAATACGTCGTCGAGGGTGATTAAATGAATACAAACAATTGCAGATCATCATTAAAACAATGGTGTATGACGAGCAGCTGAATGTTGAGTCCAAGTTCAACGACATTGCTTAATTGGTTTCTGGCAAAGAAAATCTTCACATAAAGGCGAGAGTTGTTCGTATGTGGAAGGTTCCAACTTTCCTTAATCCAACTGAATCAATCTCCCTTGAGATGACTTTGAATATATGGAGTATTATGTTGCTTAATTGATTTTTGTTCTGGTTCGTTTCATTCGTTCGATTCTTGACAGGGTGGAAAGATACATGCTTCTATTAGTGTGTTGTGTATGAATTTGTCATCGTGTTCGTGGTGAAACACAGGGTTATTGTTAATCATAATCTTTTGGTATACCTTTCAGGAAATTTATCGTGCTATTGATTTGGAGTCTGATGTTGATTCACCTAATACGAATGATGGTGAGGATTTGCAGGCAATGGAATTTGATAAAGATCTTATTAACGTGAGATGTCATTATTCTTTCTTTCAACCCAAATTGGATACAGATCTGAGAGCGTTTTTCAAATTCAATAAATTGAATTTTTTTATTAGTTTATCTTCTGCTATAAATTGAGAAGTTTGGACAAACAAGGTTGCTCACACAAATCTGTTTGCATCTTCTTTAATCATGGAAAAGCTCTGAGCGATATTTTACCTGAGAAAGAGGGGATTCGTATTAAGGTTTTGTTTTGCGCTTGTTGAAAGTCCCAACTTTCCTTAATCCTTCCTAGACGAGTTCAATTGAAATGGTGCTCGTGGATGACAAGGTTCAATATAATTTTTTTTCGTCGATAATCATGTTATGTCTTAAATAAATGTTCTATCATGCTGGATGATTTATTATGTTTTGTTATTCATAATTTATATGGCGTGTTTCATTTGCTAGGTAGGTAAAATCCATGCTTCCAAAGTTAGAATCATGCGGTCTGGATAGCCACTAAATAGACCAGATAGAATGCAGAACAACTCAACACATGATAAAGTCAATTTTGTCAAGGGTATAGATATATCTTTATATATATGGAAATTAAGAAATATTTTAGAAATGAAAAATTTGAGCTCGAAATTGCAATAATAATGACTCAGTACCTTTAATAATATTCTACGTTTAGACGTGGGGTGTTATAAAAAGAACTAAAGAATCTTTCAAGGGTATTAATTATTAACAATTAATTGATTAAACTAATAATTACTTACAAAAGCATAAACATCTTCAAATAACTCTTCTTTAGCTGCAAAAAACACATTCAAAGAAACCAAAGAAATTATTGAGAAAGAAAAGAAAGAAAAACTCACTGGAAGATGGAGATTCAAAGGAATCAAAACACTAACAACAAGACAATATTTCTAACCCTATCATTCAAATCCTATTCTATTATGATTCAGAAAACAAAAGAAAACAAATAAACTTTGAGAACAAAAAAGAATCTCTTTCTTGTGGGTGGGTGTGTATGAAATTGAGTTTAAAGTGCAAATTTTTCAGCTTTGGATAAAGGGATTATGGAAGATTGAAATGTTTTTAAAAAGTTACATCGTTTGAAGAGAGACAATGAAAAATCAACAACTTTTTTAAATGAGTTTGTAAATTTGTTGTTGAAAATACATAAGAAAGTGAAAAACGGGGAAAAAGAAGCAATGAATGGGGAGAGTGATAAAGATTGTTTTTTGATTTATTGGATTTTTTATGAACATGTTAATGATGATGATGAAGATTGGTGAGCAAAATGATAAAGATGGTGAAGATAATTTTTTAGTTTCTTTAATAAAAAAACTAGCAAAATACGTTGTAAATTATACGCGCTTATATTTGTAGTAATAAATTTTAATTTTATATTAATTTGTAATTGATATATAAAATCAATATGATAAAATTTAAAAATTTATATATTAAAATTTTTTAAATACCAACAATAATGTAGTATTTCTTTAAAATAAATAAAAACCCGTTATTATATATAAAATATAAAAAGCCGTTTAATAATTGCATTGGGCTCGTTGTAATTTTTATATGTGCTCATATATGCAAAAATAAAATCTTATCTCACGAAATGATAAAGTTGATATGAAATTCTTTAAAAAAATTATGAATATTTTTAAAATATAACATTAATGTTGTATTTCAATAAAATAAGCAAAAACCCGTAAAATATTTGCACCGTACCCGTCGTGAATTTTATGTGTGCTATTTATTGTATACAAAATAAAATCTTATGTCACGAAGTTATAAAGTTGATATGATAAAATTATGAAAATTGATGAATATTATCAAAATACCAATATTAATGTAGTATTTCTATAAAATAAGCAAAAATTCGTTAAATATTTGCACTGTGTCCGTTGTGGATTTTATGCGCTCATATATGCAAAAATAAAACCTTATGCGAAATGATAAAATTGATATGATAAAATGAAGATAGTATATGTTATTATAGAAAACTTGATAAAATATTAGACATTCTTTAATGAAAGTTGAAAGATAAAGAATATAATAGAAGTTAGATAATAAGTAGACATGAAAGAAATACTATTAGGAAATTTAAAAGTGAAATAGAAATTAGATTATAAAATATAGTAATAATAAATAAAAGAGAAGTGAGAGAGATATATAGTTGAGAAGAAATAAAATAATAATAATAATAATAATAATAATAATAATAATAAAGTAAGAGAGAATGTGTAAAAAGTTGAAAAAGTAAGAAAGAGAAAATAATAAAGAATTGAAGAGTAAAAAGGAAAATGACTTATTTACTCCTAAAAAAATTGATTTTAATGATTTGAAATAAGGATATGAATGTCATTATATAGGTAATGAAGTTTATTATATTTATAGTAGAAAAATTAAAAAAACTGACACGTCAGCATTTTTGTATCTATGGATAAAAAATAATCTTATAAGTTATAATTATATTTTATCTAAAACTTTTCACTTTACCTTTCCCCTTTCACTTTCTCATTTGTCATTTCTCTTCTGAAAAGAAAAGCAGCAAGTAACGACCCACACTCTACTCCGGTGACCCACTCATCTACGACGACCATCTCAGCTACGGAGACCTTCTCTGAAGCGCTGATGGCCTCTGTCAACTGTAACAGTGAGTTTAATCTTTACTTCTTAATCTTCTTATTCTTCTACATGAATAATGATACAATGTTGTTGTTCCAAGCTGAGAATCAACTTTGTTGGCAAACTTGAAATTTTATGGGATTTGATTTTAATTACTTTGTTGGAATTTTATGATATAATCTTGCTGCTGTTTAGGAGTGTTTTTTTTTTTTTTTTTTAGCTTTTAGCTACATGAGTTTTTGTCCAAGGTGTGAGTAAGGTGTAAAACGGTGAGACTCTGTTACTTTTGTTTGTATTTTCTTCTAAAATAAAAAATTCTTCTGAGTATTCTATGTCAAATTCCCACATAAGTGTCTAATTAATTGGGTACCATTTTCTATTTCTTCTCAAACATTTATTTTCTTTCTTCAAAATCTAGTTTTTGTTTGTTCTGATTAGGTACTTCTTTTTATTTTGGTATATAATGACTAGGTTTGTTCTTTTATTTATATTGTTGTTTGTTAGAGGAATTTGAATTCTCTTTTGTGGTCCCAAATCAACTTTCTAACATTAACAATTTAGTGTCGTGTACCTCTCATGAATTTGGATTCTTTTTTGTGGTTAAGCTTATCTATGTATAACTATGTTCATCAATCATTATCGATGAACACAAGGAGTATAATGAGATCACTAATACTCCAAGTAAGTATATCTATGATTTAATCACTAATGGCTCTACTTAATGGCTAGCTAAATAAGGTATTGCTAATACCTAAAGGAACCCACCTGAAAACGACGCATGAACGGATACAACGACGACTCGGAAGCTTGTCGGAATGCAGGATTCGCAGCTCTCGCATTTTAACTCCATAGCAGAATTTTCTGCATAACTACAAGCATTCAGACCAACAATTTTGAAATCGTCCACAGAATTGGTTTGCCTTCCAAAAATTATGAGACCGGTACCGAAACGACAAGCATTGAGTTAGCTTTCTGAGACAATCAGAATCAATCCAAAAGGAGTTACAGAGAAAGAGAATTTCCCGTTTGAATGCAGACTTGTTCTCAACATTTTCTGCATAAATACTGTGTTATACCTTCCAATTCAAAAAATCGCACAGACCTCAATTCTAAGCCAAAATTAGTGAAACTGATGCCAAAACGACCAGAATTGAGTTAGCTTCCCATAGCAACCGAAATTAATTCAATCGGAGTTATAAGGAGGGATTAATTGTCGTTTTAGTGAGGTGCTGTCCAGTATACGGGTTTCACACAACTTACTCCATTCTTCATTATTCTAACTTCAACTCCTTTCGAAACACTTAAACTTCCATTAGGATACTCACCCACAGTATCTCAGCCAATTAATTTCACATGCATCAACAAGGTGAAGGAATTAAGTATTAGGGTTTGAGAGTTTATCCTTAATGAAGGAAAGGAAACTGAAATTGAGATTCTTACCTTGATTTTTGATTGCACAAAACTTCAATTGAAACAATTTCTAAGATTGTGAAGCATTGAATCCCTAGATTGAGATAAGGGGGGGAACATACAAAGGGGATTGAATTAAATAATGACGATGATAATAATGACTGAAAATAAATCGCGCCAATTATGCGCATTAAAAATTACAACCAGGGGGAAACATGCAAAGGGGATTTGAATAACAATAATAATGATAGCATAAATATAAATAAATGAGATATAAATATAGAGCATATAATATAATATAAATGCAAGACATATAAATATAAAGCATATAAGCATAAATCATGAAATGAATTATAAAGCATATAACAAGTAATAAATATGAAGCAAGTAATAAGATATAAGTGTCATGTGAAGCATAAAACAAATAACAATTAATGACAAGATTAACACATAAACATGAGAGTAGAAATAAACAAGAAAAAAAAAAAAACAAAAGCAAAAATTTAACACATCATAAACAAAATAATCAAATAATAAAATAACCTAGATAATACCAAGTATTTCCAATTCACATACATGCATATATTTGTCCTAAAAAAAATGGAAATCAATCAAAGTACCTAAGACTAACATATCATGTCATAGAAATATCATCAAAATAAATCAAGTATTTTCAAAGTCATACACATGCATACATATTTTTAATTGAATGAAGAAAATAATTTACAATCAAACCACACCATTATCAATTAATCACATTAAATCAAAAGCCTAGGGTTAAATCATGGAAACAAAAATTAAGCATATTATCAAGCATAGAGCAAATTTAGTGGCAATTAAGAATTAAAACATCAAATAAATCACTTAAAACCCTAACATGTAAATCCTACAATTAATTAATGCAATTAAAATAGAATAAACAAGAGAAATTCATGTGATCAAGACAAAATGAACCAAAGTCAGAGGGTAACCTTCAACAAAAATTAATTAAAAGTTCATGGCATAATAATAACATGGGAAAATAATTTTATATTATCTAAGGTTAATTATTGACATTTAAAACTAATTAAATAGTACCAAAAGATAAAAAAATCAAAATAATACATGATTATACATACATCAAGATAAAAGGTTCCAAACATTAACATATCATTCATATCATATCATAGATCAAGTAATAAAATCATATTATCAATGATTAATCAAATTAAACCTAATTTATACACTAATAAATAAAGAAAATAAGGAAAAATAGTAAATAAATGATTTAAAAAATAATTTCATGTTATATCAATTAATAATAACCTAAAATATAATTAAAAAATAATAATCATCTCAGAAATTAAAAATAAAATCAAATAACAGGGAAGGTGTGAATAGCAAACGAATTAAAAAGGGGGTGCAGGAAGTAACCTGGGTTTTGGGCTTAAGAGCCCAATCTGAGATTCTGTGTTATGCAGGAGTGAAGGACTATGGTGAGCACGTGTATTGTGGTGCGTTTGATCTAATCTGACACGTGAGATTTGAAATCAGCAGACAGTGGTCCAGTGTGACGCGAGCCAAAGAAACGTGATGCAGGAGCGTGTTTTGAACGTTGGATCTGGAGGCGAATAGATCGAACGTGCGCGATTTAACGAGCTGATCAACGGACACGTTATAACGTTGAGATCCAATGGCTACGGTTTGATCTGGGAACGCGAGGAACACGAGACGCCTCCTTCTTCTTCTTCTCCGACTGAGCACGACACCGGCGACGGTCCGGCCACCTGAAAACAACCAAAAAACGCCCAGAAATATACAAATCGCACACCGTTCTCTTCGTTTCCTCACGAGGAGTCCAAAAATGGTCTTAGTTTTTCGAAACAAAGCATAGAAAACGAAGAACGAACGATTTACGTTAAAACAAAAAAAATGGGAAAACACGATTTATGCAAGATTAAACACGATTAAGGATTGGAAAAGGTTCTAAACGTGATTTTATGATGAATGGTTTTGAAAAGGGACAGAAACAGAGGCTAGAAACGTGTATTCAATTCTCACATTTTTGGAGATTTTTGGGGTTTTGATTCTCTCAAATTTTTGGGTTAGAGCTTGTGTTTTGTGTTTTATGGTTGTTTTATGCTACTGGAAGTGTTTGGAAGCTTATTTGATGAAGAAATTGAGATTTGGATGAGGTTTATGGAGAAATTGAATTTTGAGAAAAAGGGTCAAAATGAGAGAATTTGGGATTGATTTTCTCTGAGTTTGTGAATGAATTTCGTGGTCTCTCTCTCCTCACTGAAAAGTGTTATTTGTAGTGGAAAATTTGGTTAAGAATTGGCCTCAATTGGATAAGAACAAATGGTATTTTTGAGTTTTTGTAAAAGGGATATTTTGTAATTGTGCTCAATCAAGAGTACAAGTGTGTTGATCTGATGCAAAGAGCATTTTAAGGTATATTCTGAGATCAAATGGTTGGGAGAAGATCATGGGATTTTTTGGAATTTATTTGATGAAAGAAATAATTTTAAACCAATTTTAAAACCATTTTTGTAAATAAATAAATATATGTAAAATGAAAATATTTATGAACAAGGGCAAAAGTGTCCATTTTTAGAGTTTATAAAGTGCCTAAGTTAAGTTGGAAATAATTGAAAAAAAGTTTGAATAAAAAAGGTTACTTGTTAATGAAGAAATGACTTTTTGAAATTAAAATGTAAATATGAATATAATAATATAATATATAAAATAAAAATGCAAATGAAAATATAATTAAAATATTTTTGTTATGCTCATAATATATAAGAATGATGAAGATGAAATTATAAATCAAAAATCATGAAGAATGGATAAAAAATGAGATTACTTGCAAAAGAAGTTACCTTAATATTTGAAATTTTGAAAAGGGTAAAATGAGAATAAAATTAAATTTATGAGCAAATTTTGGTACAAGAGTATATTTGAAAATATATGGTAAAGGAAAAAGTTCAAAAAGTCATGTAATTAATTATCTAAAAATGAAACAGTTAAACAGCGTAAACAGGATAAAATACTATTTTTGACAATTTTAAATTAATAAATAATAATAATATGATGAAAATTAATATGCTTTAAAAAATGGGCAAAATTAAATTGAAAATTTTTTGGGGTGGTCAAAAAATTGGGTATGACAGATGCCCCTATTTAAGTTTCTTCTACCGGAAGTTCGAAAGAAGAAAAAGATATTTTTGATATTTTTGTTGTTTTGAAAGAACGGTAGAAGAGAATTAAATATAAAGTACACCATTTTTTGACCAACCAAACAGGAAATGATCTGATGTTATGTTATGAATGTTATGCTTGTAAATATCTGGAAATGCAAGATAAGGATAAGATATAATATAAAAAGATAACAGTTATCCTATCATGTGTTTGATGCACACAATATAGAAACATGATAATTATCATATCATGTGTTTTATACATACCTTGTGAAATAATTATTTTGTAATACTTTAAATTTTATATAGTTTTAAATAAAAATCATGAGCAAATAAACAAGTAAATGTTTTTATATGAATCATGATCAAATAAATAAATCAATTATTTTATATATTTTAAAATAAAAATCATGAGTAAATAAACAAATTAAATTTTTTATATGAATCACGATCAAATAAATAACTCAATTATATATGTTAGATAAGCTAAATAAATATATAATAAATCTTATATGTAAACTATCGATTCAAAGGTTAAGAGTTCAAGATGAAAAATACTAATATTAATAATTAATTATTAATTTTAGTCATTTAAAAAAAATTAAGAGACCCTTATGGATAATTTAGTAGGAAGTAATTATCAGGGACATTTTTGGTAAGGCTGAATTCCGAATTTCAAATTCTCACATTTATAGCCACTAGAACAGTAGACAAAAATCAAATTCATAGCACCCTGTAGTAAAATAAGGTAAATAAGTAAATTTTATTTTTTAAATTAGCTTGACTACACAAATTTTAAAATATTTTTGCTATACTTATCTTTTTAATTAGTGCCAAGAGGGATTCGTTCACATTTTTCATGAACCTTTCCGAGATATCCGTTATCTTTATCAGTTCCATGAGGCATATGTTAGCATTTTTCATCGAATTTCGCAGCGTGTAGTAGAGTACTCCAAAATAGGACCCACCTTAAAAACATTTCTCTCACGTATAAGAAGGAACCGAAACTCATGATTCCATGTTGAGCAAGAACAGCGAGGTTGTGAGGTGAGTGTAAGAAAACTGCCAAACAAACAACGTGAGAGAGAGAGAGAGAGAGAGAGAGAGAGAGAGAGAGAACAATGAGAATCACTAGTACTGGTGTTTCAAGTTTTACCAAGAATTTTACTAGCTGGTTACTCTCAATTCCTAGCCAAGAGAGTGATGAAATGGAAGAACTATCATTAGATTCTAATGAAGTAGAGTTTGGATTTCTTGATATTGATCATAGTCTTATGATTTCTATTGATAATCATTATCATTCACTTTTTGATTTGGATAATGAAGATGATGATCTTGAAGAGAAAAATCGGTCCTTTTGGGAGGACCAGCACCATGGATTGGAGGTATTTAATTAATATATTGTTCATAGTACTAGTATTACATGATTTACTGATTTTCTTTTAACTAGACATTGATATTTGATTTTATTTGAGTCCTAATTGTGATAATATGATCTATAACTATAAATTATGAGTGTAATGTATTATGTAAAGATTTTAAAGATCTATGTATGTAATAATCGGACACACTAGTTGTAGCATAGTCATAATGGCAAATTAATGATATATCTGATTCTGAATGATGGGTTTTGGTTCAATTTTGCTTTTAAAGTCATTTTGAATGGATCGAAATAAGAGGAGTGTTGTCTATGTAAAATGATTTTTTCGCAAATTCTGATTATTAAAAGTTAATAGATGTTGAGATTTGTTTGATAATATTAAATAATTGTAGAATGTTGGGATCTTGATTTATCACCGACCAGATTCAGAGTTGAAGCAGGTGTTAGCTGATGATTTTAGGGTTGTCTCCTTCCCCATCTTGTAACTTTGTATTTTCTCTCTTTTGGGCTTCTGTCGCTTTCTAGCCCAAACAAAAATTATCTATTAAATTTTTTACTTTTTATAATAAATATTAAATATTTATCTATTAAATTTCTTACTTTCAATGCAAATGTGATCTAAGAAAGTCATAATTCTATATTTGTTAATTAATCAATATGATTTTCCTTTGATTTTGTTCCGGAAGCATTAGATTTTGGAGATTTTTGTTTTGACGAATTAAATTAGTGTGTTTTAAATTGGTGCAGAAAAATGTATACAAAACAAGTTCTTTGGAGACAAAGATAAGGAATGCCACCAAAGAAGCTATTCATGAAATTGAAAGCTCATCTGAAAATGGAACATTGTGTGTCTGCAGCAGGAAGATGGGTGGCACAAGTTGCAAAATTTGCTTAATGAGAGAAGTTTCTAAGAGGCTTCAAAAAGCTGGTTTCAATAGTGCTATTTGCAAAACAAAATGGAGAAGTTCATCGGATATTCCACCTGGTACATAATACATATTTTTCCAATTATTCAATTGTATCTTTCACGGTTTGTTTTCTTTATTTTAGTGTGTGTGAAAAGCAATTCTTTTGTGGGTCTAATAAGTTTCAAAGAGTATAGGCTATAAACTACATTATCCTCTTAGATTCACTTATATGAATGAGAATTAGAGCCAAATTAAAAAGATTAGCCTATTAAATATAGGAGAATTTAATGACTTATGTATTGTGAAGCACATTTATTCTTTGGGTTGAAGGTTTTTCTGTGTCGGATATATGTCGGTGTTGGATAACAACACATAATTACTCTAAATTATGTTATATTTTCAATTTTTATAAGTGTTTATGTGTCAGTGCCACATAGAGACTCCTCACACTTATGGCTTGTTTGGTATGAGAGAATTTGAGAAGAGAGTTGGAAGAGAAATGTGGTAGGATGGGATGGATAGCTTAATTAGTTATGCTAGTTGAGTTAAGGGTAAAGGAGTTTGGAGGTCCAGGGTTCAAGTCCTGACAAAGAGATAAAACTAACAATTTATTAATATTCTAACAACTAACAATTTGCCATTCAAAAAAGAAAAAAAAAAAGTGGTATTTCTCTTATTTGGCATAGCAAAGAAAGAGAGAAGAGAAATACAAAATAAGTGGGCCCCATGTCATTTCTATTTCTCTCTTGGTATGAGAAGAAAGACAAGAGAACCATCTTTTTATTTTAAATTATCCATTATACTCTTGTTATATGTTAACTACTATTTTTTTTAATCAATTGTTATACATTTGTACTTTAAAAAATAACTAACACTTCTTCATTCTCTTCTCTTTCTCTTATACCAAACAATATATTAAATCTACTAATCTACTATGTTTCTCTCATTTTTCTCTCTTATCTCACTCTCTCTTCTCACTTTTTTCTCACAACCAAACATACCCTTAATTAACTAAAGGTCTATATCTATCATAACTTTCAGAATACCACACTAACATCTTTCACTCTATCAACAAAGACTTAGGTATATATAATTTCATGACAAAAGTCTAACTCAAAAAATTAGTTCATTATGCGAGTACTTCATAGTTTAAGTATGATGCAAATTTGCTAGCTGTTGTAGTGTTTTATACTATTATCACACAGTTTTCAATTTTAATTGATGATTTTAAATTAGACGGTCCAGATTAATGTAGTTATAAAATCACTTAAAACAATCTGAACAATACAGCTTAGATTGGATGATTTTAATGTATAACAATGTGAAAATTGTGAGAAAAAATAAGTACTGCACATTTAATTTTAATTTATCTATCCAATGATTGCTTGTGCCTACTTTTCAAATTAATAAAGTACTTTCAAATTTGGAACCAAGAAAAAAAATACATTCAAATTTTCTCTACTTTTCTTTCCTTGATCTCTTTCCACTTGGAAGTTGGAAAAGGAAAAAAAAATGTTTCCAATGGGAAACTAAATTTAGAATTTAATAGCATATAATCTACTATCAAAATTATCTATGCAGGGGAGCACACATTTTTGGATGTGATAGACAATACAAATCCAAAGAAAGGTGAAGTAAGAGTGATGATAGAGCTGAATTTCAAAGCTGAGTTTGAGATGGCAAAGGGAAGTGATGAATACAACAAACTAATCAAGAAGCTGCCAGAAGTGTTTGTTGGAAAAGAAGAGAAACTGAGCAACTTAATCAAAATCTTATGCATGGCAGCTAAAAAATGCATGAAGGATAAAAAAATGCATTTAGGGCCATGGAGGAAGCAAAAGTACATGGAAGCTAAATGGTTAGGTCCATGTGAAAGGAACACTTCAACAACTTCTCTTACAATTGGATATGCTGAAGGGATCATAACAAAGCCAAAATTCAAATCAAGGGGGCATCCTTGTTGACTATTGATTTATTGGAGAAACTTCCAACATTATTGCACAACTGTTGAGGTTTTTCTAATTGGTAAAAGGAAGATCAATTTAATTAGTTTATTTTAGGTGCATGGATATTTAATTAGTTTTTTTACCTTGTCATTTTAAACTTTAGTTTCTTTGGTGAAAAGTATGAGTGAATGACTCACACATACTTGGATGTAAAAATCACCAATGAGTTTAGAGATGGATGTGCTGAACAAGTTTTGATTTAAGTCTATTAATCGCTTTTCAGTGGGATTTTCTTTTATAGTTCGCTTTTTTATGAGCTAGTATATTATAACTTTCACAAATATTGCTCACTCTCTCTCTCTCTCTCTCTCTCTCTCTCTCTCTCTCTCTCTCTCTCTCTCTCTCTCTCTCTCTCTCTCTCTCTCTCTCTCTCTCTCTCTCTCTCTCTCTCTCTCTCTCTCTCTATTCTTATAGTTTTTTCTTTAGTTTCTTTTTTTTTCAATTTTTTTTTGCCTTCATAAAACTAATTTCTATATCCTTTTATATATTAAGGTATATATTATGAGTCGAGTAAAACTAATTTATGTATCTTGTTGTTTAAGTTATTGTGAGTTGAACCGATGGAGAATTTAATTTAGCTGTTATATTGAAAGTGATTGTCGAGCCTTCCCTATAATTATTCAGATATTAAGTCTTCAAATTTCAATTCGCATTTTCATTGTTGTTAGGTATTGAACTGACCCACTTTTTTTTTTATATAAGAGAAAATTGAATTATAAGGAGTACGTAGAACGGTATTCAACTCTTATTACAATTTAAAAAGATCATTTTATATGCGATGAAAGCATTCTAAAGAATTTTTTACACCAGTCAAAAAAAGAGAGATCAACATTATTCTTAACTCTATCTATAAACCACAACCCAAACAATATACAAAATTTGATTCACTAAGGATGAATCACTTTAGTTTGGCTAACTCTTATTTTTGTTTGGTTCTCACATTTGTTACATATATATATATATATACACACACACACTAGTATAATATTTGTGCGTACGCATGGATCGCGGTGTTGCCACGAATTTTTTTATGGTAGGACGATTCTATCATAAGTAAAACTAATGATTAATGTTACATTATATAATTTACTTATAATTTATACTTTTTCTACCAAGATAATGCAAAAAACATAGTAATAGAATAAATTATAATAACTCGAATATTGTATAGTGTAAAATTAGTCTCTTAAAAAATTATTCATCGGTGCAAGATTGTTTGTCTCGTATATGATTACTTATGATAATATGCTTAAAAACTGTTTTTCAATCATTTTGAATCGGATTTGTCAAAAAAAAAAATCATTTTGAATTGGAGGGAGCAGTAGTAATATAAATTTCTACTACATAGTACAAACTTATGGTGATGAGTTTTTTAATTTATCCTTTTTATAAAAAATTAATTTTTTGGTAAGGATTTTTTTTTTTTTGTCAGATAGCCTATTGGCTAGAAATTCACCCTTTATAAGTGAATAAGTGGTCATACCGGGTTCAAACCCCGATCCCTGCACAAATATGCAATGTCTTTTACCAATTGAATTAGGCCGATGAGATTGTAAAAGAAGTTTTTATAATGTAGTAGAAATGACAACAGAAAAAAAAAACATAGGAAAAGTCCAAAAAAGTAATGAATTATACATTAATTTAAAAAATGCATACATCAAAACCATGGAAGATGGCACGTACATTTACCAATAGTTTTTTTATTCAGCGACAGTGTCGGCCCTAGTTTTCTCTCATTTTCAACACTTTTTCTTCTTTGTTCACCGAAGAAGGGTGGTTTTATGTCATTTTTGGTCTAGAATCTCCCCCTACATCTGCTTTTTTTTTTTTTTTTTTCCTTTTAATATAATAAATAAGTGATTTTCATGTTGATCAAGTTTTTTTGGTGTTATTTTCGTGATTTCATCATCTGAGTGCGGCATTGTGTTGTTCGTCATCTTGTGCGGCGCTATTTGATTTTTCGTATTGTTGTGGTGTTCATTTGATTTCTATTGAAAGATCGAATTTAGTCAATTACAGATTCAAGCAATGATTTGGACATCAACATTGCAAATCCGGATGCAGGATATTTCGGTCACTTTAATTTTCTCATCTTATTTGTTGTAGGCATTTTGCCGTTGTATTAAATACTTTGAGCTTTTTCGTAGATTTCATCATTTACGTTTTTAGTAATGTTGAATATATGGTTGTACTTGATGTATTCTATCAATTTGAATGAATGAATGAACGAATATCATTTTTCTTTTGTCAAAAAAAGTGCATACATCAATCATCTTTAATTCTTCTTTTGTTAAACAAATTAAATCTACTCTTTTTTTTAGAGATTATTATAATATGAAATGAATATAAAAAATTATTCAAAAATGTGAAAAGTACACATGTCATCAATATAAACGGAGTTAATGAACGAATGAGGTATTTAATTGACGTTTTATAATTTCAAGGGGGCTATTTACCTATTTTCAAATTTCATGGGGTATTTGACGAATTTTGAAATTTCAGGCATTTCACTCGTTAAGAACTTTATTAAAAATGTGTTTTGCCTAACTTCTCACTCGAAAGAGAATAAAAATAAAAAAAAACTGGGCCAAACGGATCCTAAAATTATTTTGTAGGGATTAAATCATAACACTTTTTTATAGAACCCAAAATATATTTAACCCAACAATATTTGAAGAGGAATAAGAGTTTTTTTAGAAGATGAAGAGAAATAAAAGATGTTTAATTTTGGTTTCATGCAATATTTGGTCCCTTATGATTATTTTAGATTTCAATTTGGTCCCTTATGTTTTAAAAGTTTCAATTTGGTCCCTTATGTTTATTTTAGGTTTCAATTTGATCCTTTCCGTCAATTTTTTTATTAACACTGTTTAATTTGGGCACGTGTCCAATTGTCCACGTGTCTGTCCACGTAAGCAAACCGTTTGCCATATGTGACAAAATTGACGGAAATGACCAAATTGAAACTTAAAATAAACATAAGGGACCAAATTGAAACTTTTAAAATATAAGGGACCAAGTTGAAACCTAAAATAAACATAAAGGACTGAATGTTGAATTAAGCCTTTAATTTAAGATATTTATCTTATCTAAGTTAATTTATTTAAAAATTAATGAAATGCTACAGAATTTTATTAGATTAATTAAAGAATAAGTTATTTATTTGATAGATTTTTTAAATCAATTTATTTGATGATAATAAATATAAATGTAATAGGGTTAAATTAAAATGTTCGATTATTTTATATTTCTAACATGTATAATATTTATTATCACATTACATATATGAATTCAAGAGTCATTTCATACATTAAGAATTAGAGGAATGAATTTATTTTTGAGAAAAAGAAAAAACAAAAACATAGAAGTACATGTGATTAGTTCGGGAAAGAAAAATGTGACCCTGTTTTCTTTAAATTCACCGAATCTAACTTAAAGTACTAGAATTACTTTGATCCAAGTGAATTAGAACGCTGTCTTCTCTCTCCTCGGTAAACTAAAACAACACAGCCACCTCTTTTTTTTCCAAGATGTAGCCTTGATGTTATGGTGGGGAGCTCGTCCTTCTTGGAGGCTTCGCCATCTTGCCCCAGTTGGGGTTTTTGTCTCCGGCTGCCGCCGTGATTTTACTTTTTCTTGCCATCGGAGTTTCACCGGTTCGTCTTGTGTGTTGTTCTCTCTGTTCCTGGTGCTGTCTCTTTGTTCAAGGTGTTCTGCCATCATCATCTTCCTCGCTTCTGCAGCTGTTCGGTTGGTGGTGGTGGTTCTTGCTCTACGGTTTAGGGTTTTGTTGTTTCCTTTTGCTCTGTTTCTTTTTGTTTTGCTCCTTGTTCTCTTTGTTTTCGTTTTACACTGCAGATTGTAGGTTTGTTTTTCTTTCAGTAGCTTCTTTTGGTTCCGCCACCACCGCCTCCCTTGGGGTGGTGGTCGGTGGCGTGGTGGCTATGGTCTCCGATTGTTTGTTTTGTTTTTGTTTTGTACTATTTGTTGTTATGCTTTCTGTGTTGTTGTTCATGATAAGAGATTGGATGGATACATTATTGGCCTCTTGGTTTGGTTTTATAAATCCTAAGGGATTGGTTCTATTTACCCGAATGGGTTGTGTGGTTTCAAACATGTTGTTCTTGGGTTTTGGTGTTCTTGTGTCCTTCGATTCTCTGATGTTCCAGGTCTGTTGAGATCTGCAGGTCTCAAGGCGTCAAGTCTACCTCCACTCCAACACAGTCTTCTTGTCCAGCTTAGTCCTCTTGACTATGTATTGGATTGTTTTGCTCGAAAGAGCTTTTATGCCTGCTGCTTTGTTCAGGGGGTTGTTGGTACGTGGATCTTGTTCCTTGTTGACGGCCGATCCATTCGCCAGTCTCAAACCCTTTTTAATCCTTGCTAATTTTCACTCTTCATAATTTTTTTTTGTAACTTGGTTTCGCGCCTGTACGAAGGTTCACTGGGTTGTGCTCGTGAGGAGTGTTAGTTTTTGTTAGCATTGATTAGGGCTGTTTCACCTAGTTTGCTTGATCACGATGTATTCTCGATTGGGTTGTAACTGGGTAAGGTCTGATGTGCCCCCAGTCTCTGTATCTCTTTGTTTTTATTTAATATATTTTTACTTTTGCTTAAAAAAAAATTAGAGGAATGAATTCTTTTTCATATATTGGTGGCGTTATGCATGCAAGTAGTTGGTTGTGAATGATATGGTTGACTTAGTGTCATATTTATTAATACATGAGAATTAGATAAAACTATAATGTATGATTTATTCATATTAAAACTATTTGATAGATTTTTTAAATCTATTTATTTGATGATAATGAATGCATAATACATAAATGTAATAGGGTAGGGTTAAATTAAAATGTTCGATTATTTTCTATTTCTAACATGTATAATACTTTCGTAAAAAAAAACAATATGTATAATACTTATTATCACATGACATGTATGAATTCAAGAGTCATTTCGTACATGAAGAATTAGAGGAATGAATTCTTTTTCATATATTGGTGGCATTATATATGCATGCAAGTAGTTGGTTGTGAATGATATGACTGACTCTGTGTCATATTTAATACATGAGAATTAGATAAAAATATTGTATATGATTTATTCATATCAAAAAAATTAATTTAAATTTCATAATATATTAGTGGTGTCATGTGTGTAGTTGATTGATCGTGTTCTTGGTGATAATATATTAGTGGTGTCATGTGTGTAGTAAATAAAGATTAATAGTGTTGTTTGTTATAGGAGAAAGAAGATAGAAATAGAAGAGAAAGAGTTTTATTTTGATAAAAGATAAATAATTTTATTTTTAAAATGACAAAAATAGTCATCTATGGTGTTGGACCCACATCATTTTAAAGAAACAATGCAAGGTAAAAATGAAACAAAGTAAAAAAATGGTTTCTCTCCCTCCTTTCTTCTCATTTTAGAGGAGACTCTAAAAAGGTATGGGGTCCACATCATTTTGTTCTCTCTTCCCTATTTCTCTTCAAACCAAACAAGATAAATTATACATTTCTCTTCAACTTCTCAATCACCAACTTCTCTCTCCCCGATTTCACCTAAAACAAACACACCCTTAGGATATTTATCCACCAACCAACGAGAACAAACCACATAAGTAGATCTGTATGTGGTACCCACAACTAACTTGTAACCAACTTTTGTTTACTTGCAAATCTATTTATGTGACTTGCTCTTATTAGTTGATGGATACATACCCCAAATTTTGAAAAGGTGGAGTAGGCCTCACCCATAATATATTATTGTGTTTTTTCATTATTTTTTCTAGGCAAATGCTAAATAGTGCATCCCTTACACTAGTTAAGGAATTAAAAGTATTAAAATTGTCTTGGAAGTTGTGTAATCAACTTTTTTAAAGTGTAAATTATGATATTTTTTTTTCAATGTAAAATTTACTAATTTTTAGATTCCTTAACTAGTGCACCTGGTGCAGTAATTAACAAGACCCTTTTTTCTAATTAAAATTTGTAACTCTTAAATTTTCAAATTTAAAGTAAAATTTTTGATTAGGCATATGTAAGTTTGATCTTTAACTGAACAATATTTTTGTTTCCTCAGGAACCGTCACAAACGCCCTATCCACATGTTTAGCTGAATAATGATTGTCCAAGTAGATTTTTTTAGCTATAATATTTTATAGGCTAAACTGTTCATTTGGTCCCTTACGTTTATTTTAGTTTTGAATCAGGTCCCTTATGTTTTAAAAGTTCCATTTTGGTCCCTCACGTTATCACCGTTTGCGTTAGTTAGTCCCCTCCGTCAAATTTTTCACTGACGCCGTTTGAACAGTACACGTGGCAGACGGTTAGTGACACATGGATAAAAAAATAAAAATTAATTAAAGAAGGAAAGAATTTGAAGAAACATCAAATTTGAAGAATTTGAAAAAAATAAAAATAACAACATCACTTCTCTTAGCTCTTCTCTGATTCTCCCTTGCCTTCAAGTCATGAACACCATGAAGGAGTTCTTCATGCAACCCAGATTCCGGCCGGTGCCCGCCAGGCCAGACGGCGGCGCCACCGTGCCGGAAACCTAACTATCACCCAAAAATAAAACTTTTTACATCAAAATAATTCTTTTCCTATTTCTAAATCCGATTCCGGACTCGAAAAGATCAAAAACCTTACCAAAACGTCTAGATCGGAGATTTAAAGTAACGACCGAAATTCGCTTGTTTTTTCGATCTGTTCCTCCTTCTTCTTCTTCTTATTTTCGTTTTTGTTTCTGTTACCGGTTTTGGTTCGTGTTTTTTATGAGATTGATGATTTCTGGGTTCGTGTTTTTGTTGATTTCTGAGATTGCTTCTCAAAATTCATTATAACTTCCTTTTCCCACCTGGCGCATCTGTCTTCTCTCTGTTTCCAAAGCCTTAAATCCATGTGACTTGTGTTTTTTTTTTTGCTTACAATGTTGTCTTTTGATTATCATAATGATTGTATTTTGTTGATTCTGGGTTGATGATTTCTGGTGGTGAATGAATGATGATTCTGTTGAAACGGTGGTGGTGAATGAATTATTTCTGGGTTGTTGGTGTGGTGGTGAATGAATGAATGATTTTTTTTAATTAAAATCAAATAGAAAATAGTAATAATAATAAATAATAGTAAGCAAATAATAAAAACAAAAAAAAATAACACGTGGCATGTTCGGGTTCATTCGATTGATCAAAAGGATAGAATTTGGTTCCACCTGTACAAATCCGTCTGCCACGTGTACTGTTCAAACGGCGTCAGTGAGAAATTTGACGGAGGGGACTAACTAATGCAAACTGTGGAAACGTGAGGGACCAAAATGGAACTTTTAAAATGTAATGAACAGTTTAGCCTATTTTATATTAAATGTATAACTTTTTAATAAATAAATGTTATTTTTCAATGAAAATTTACAATTTTAAATTACTTTAACATGTACAATATGCACATGTTAGATAAATTCATATAAATATAATTCCATATGCAGAAAATTAATAGGGCATTGCCCTAGCATAAACCTTTTCTTCCAAAAATTGTAGGACAATTGATGCTAATGTTATAATTTATAAATGGTCAACTGATCTTATTATTTATGGTTTTGTATATCATATGTTGTATTTGGATAGTTAAAATATCTTTTACACTCTCATTTCATATATTTCATATTATATATTGATGCTTAAGAGGTGGTGCGACGGGGATGCAGCTAGTCCTCCGCACAACTATGTTAAAGATCGGCGTTGGGGTTTCCTTCTTCTCTAGTGCGGTCTCATTTTGTTTTTCTTCTGTTTGCTTTGGGGGTTTCTGCAGTGGGGTTTTGAGGGTGTGGTGGTGGTGGTGACGTGGTGGTAGGCGGGGATGCTGACGTGTTTGCAGTGGTGGTGGTGGTTGTTTTTCTCCGGTTTTTTATGGTGGTTGAAGGAATGGGTGGCTGGTTTTGTTGCAGTTGAAGAAATTTTTTCTCTCCGTCAAAACTTTGGTGTTGCCTTCTTTTTCAAGTTTTCGTTATCAACTGTGCAATCAGATCGCAAATGTAGACTCTTTGCTTATACCAGAGGCTTCTGGCGGTCTTCACCGAGCTAGATGTTTTGGTTGGTTGCAGTTTGCTCATGTCTGTGTGGAGTGTACACTACAAGAAATAAGATTTTTCGCAGCGACTTTTTTGTAGCGACATTCAAATTGTTGACAAAAATATACATATAGCAGTAACTAATTTAAGTTATTGTCGTACATTATTTTTTTTTCTCAACAATTATGTTATCGCTGGGAAAAATTACTTATCCCAACAATAATTATTGTTGTCGCTAATCGTATAGTTTTTTGTAACAAACCTTATAAAGTTGATGAGAAACCAACAATTATTTTTTTTTTATACGTATCTTTTATCATGGTTTTTGTTCCTATATTTATGCGTAGATTTGTTTTAACTTAAAATTATTATCTTTTTTGTTTTTTTTTCTATTTTTATATTTTTAATATTATAGATTATTTGCAACAACTTTGTAAAGTCACTAAGAAACCACACAATTACTATTTTTTGATGCATATCTTTTAGTGTAGTTTCTGTTTCTATTTTTTTTGTGTAAATTTCTTTTAACATTGAATATTTTTCCCTATTTTTATGTTTTGTATCTCCTGTTTGACAACAACATTATAAGTTGTTGGAAAATCTTATAATTATACCAACAACATAACTTGTCAATGAATATATTAAAATATTAAATTTATTTTTAACCAATTTTAATATACATAATTTTTTTATGCATAAAAAAAAAACCAAATTTTTATTGTTTTATTCCTACTTTTATGCATAGATTCATATATAATCTTTTATTGTTTGTTTTTTTCTATAATTGTTTTACTAAACTTCCTCTAATCCTTATTGTTTTCTTTTTTCTTATTTTTATACATATATTGTTAATAGAGTAAAATTATAATGAAGGATATAAAATTTAAAAACTTATTAAAATTGATAAAGACAAATTAGTAAATATAGTAGTTATAAATTTTAATATATTATTAGAAGTAGATTAATTAAATTAAGTTTATTTGGATTAAAAAAATAGTGGTTTGTTTTATTTTTATCAAAATACGACGGTAGCACTCCATACATACCCACTATCAATATTGAGATAATCACGTAGTATGACGGTTAATTGAGTATAGATAATCCATTAATTATGTATTTTGGAATATTTGTTAGTTAATCAAATTTATTTACTAATAGCTATAAATTCACCCACTTGGATCATATATTGCAAATTTTCTATACGGTAGGTTACTATTCATCCAACGCTCCTCTTTCTCTTTTGTTCATTGCTCAAAATTTAATCACTCGATTCCTACAAAATTTAATCGATCCAGTTCTCCATCATGTCATCATTATTCATCAACTTATATAAATTTCTCTTTCAAAATCACTTCTCTCACTTTGTTCCACACATAACCTCATTAAAAGTTGAGTAGAATTTCAATAAAAAAAAGCTACGACGAGAAGGTATCTAATATTAAAAAGCTTTGAAGAATACCGACGCAATTCAAGAAAAGTGTGAAGACTATGAAAGAAGATGATAAACAATGGAGAACAAGGGGCAAGCAATCAAGCCATCGGTGTCTCGGAAATTTTTGTGGTGTTCTTATAGGATTAAGTGATAAACATTCAAAATAGTGTTGCGCTTTTTTGTTTTCTAATTTAATGTTTTGATATTATGTGAATGACCACTTGATTTTGGTACGATCTACATGACTTGTAATTTCTCTCTGACCTCTCACTAAAACCCTCCCGCCGCCAGTTTTTTCCCCTCAATCTAAACCTTCTTTTTGCGATGTAGCTGTGTATGGTGGTGGTGTGATGAGTGGCGGCTGCCCTCCGCACCACCTCCGTCCTAATCGGCGTCGGAGCTTCTCGCTTCCATGGCTCCTTTTGGGTGGTTCGATGTCCTTTTCAAAACTCGGTTTAGATCTGGATTTTCGAAGCTAGTATTTTCATGGTGGTTCAGAGCTGCCCTCTAGGTGTTGAGTTTTTCCGGTGGTTTTGGGTTTCTGAAACTTTGTTTTAGATCTTGTTTGAGGTGATTTTATGCTTGCTGCGTTTTTGTATGGTGGTTGTTTGGCTTTTGGTTGTGGTGTTGTTCTGGAATATAAGGTGGTGGTGGTGGTACTTGTTTTATGAAGAATGGGTGTGGGATCCGTTTGAGTCGATGAAGGTTTCCAAATCTGTTGAGATTTGCAGGTCTCTATGAATCTGGGTTACCTATTCTGCATTGGTTGTTTTATCCTCGGGTGGTGCTTTAGTTTTTTTGTGTTTATTTCGCCACTACCGGTCTTATGGTGATACCTCTGTCGTTGCCGAGACTTGTCTGTCAGAATTTTCGTTCTACCTTTGTCTGGTCAGCGGTTCGCCTAATGGAGCTGTTTCTGGATTTTGATGGGCCGAGCGTTTTTTATTCGAGTTTGAGAGTTAGAGTCTAGTCGTGGCAACATTTTAAGCTGGGTTGGTAACTGCTCTGGTAGTTTGGAATATGTGGGGCGCGTTTCTGATTTTGGGATTAGGAGTTGGATCTTGATTAAGTGGCGTTTGTTTAGGGATTTTTTTTCCTTTGGGTGTTCCGCATATATACGGCACCTATGTTATGTAGTTCCTTTATACCGGTCTCTGTTCATCTTGTACAGAGACCTGGTTATTAATAAATTTTGCCATTTCAAAAAAAAAAAATCAATTGTTGATATTGAACGTTAATTCCTAATATCTTATTTCATGGGAGATTAAATTAATATTTGAATTATTGACAAACACTAGTTATGTCAGCGACCAAAATTTTTTTGCAACGGCATGCAACAACAAATTTTCCGCTGGGAAAAACACTTTTTTTGCCAACGACAATAATTGTTGTTACAAAAAACACTAGTTATGTCAGCGACATTAATGGGGGTGTATTGAATTAGGATTTTGAAAGACAATTTTTGCATAAAAATATCTTGTGGATTTCAAAAGATTGTACAAGATTTGAATGACTTTTAGGATTTTAAAAGACTTTCAAGATTTATAATTTGAATTTCAATGGATTTAAATGATAAGATTTTATAGAATTTGATTGACTTTGTGGAATTATAAAGATTTCAAAGGACATTGAATTATAAATTAAATGCAGCAATTATGTTTTAAAAAATCCCTAATTTTTCTCTTTTTTGTTATATGCAGTGATTTTTCAACATTTTTGTTCGACCTTGCTCATGTGTTCTTATATGTTCCTATGATTTTTTGTAGTTTATTTTGACGTGGTGGTTTATACCAATTGAAAAGATAAAAATTATGGATGTGATATAACACTGAGAAGAAATTGAAAAGAAAAAAAAATGGAGAAAGAAATAAGAAAAAAACAAATTCATTACAATGACACATAAACCACGTTTGAGAAGTAAATTCATAACAACAACTTGTGTATTTGCCCATAAAATTACATTTTTGTAATAAAAAAAGTGATTAACAATAACGTGATTAATAAAAAAGAATCACGTTAAAATCTAGGAAAGAGGAATAAGAAATCCGGGAACGTGAATGTAGTGATAGGTACAAAAGTTTTGTATTTGCTCATGAGTATTGGAGCAGATGATAATTTCATGAGTGAATATTTGAGATTCAACATGATGGATTGAGTGAATTTCTAAGAAGCACAATACTTGAAGGTTATCCTTTTACATCGCATTAGAATTATGGTAATGAGCGGAGGTTATGTCAAAAGTGTAGTAATTAGCAAAAGTTTTGTCAAAAAAAAAAAAAAAGCAAAAGTCTCATGAAATCTCACATATTTTGGTGATATTGTTGATGGAGTGTTTGATGTGTAATTTTAACTAAAAAGTCCATCAAAATCCATTTCATCAAAAAATCTATCAAAATCGGTAGACTTTTGAATACCACAAAACATTTTATAAATCATGAGAAATCTCTATTGAATACCAACGGATTTCATTGCCTTGAAAAAAATCATAATTGTCTTAATTGAATACCACAAGATTTTTTTGTCAAAAAAATGTCTTTTAAAATCCATTGAAATCTCAATTGAATACACCCTCCTAATTGTTGCTGCAAAAACTAGTTATGGCAGCGACAATAATTGTCCTTGCAAGACTTTTCGCAACGACACTTATGCCAACGACATGCAACGACAATTTTTTCGCTGCGAAAAATACATTTCGCAGCAACTTTGTATTTTTCGCAGCGACATTTGTCGCTGCCGATGTCGCTGCCAAAAATCATATTTCTTGTAGTGTGTAACAACCCCAAATTCTGAACTATCTAATTAATTTTTTTGATGAGAGCCTTGCCTAATTAATTAATATTAATTAGAGGTGATTAATTGATTCATGGAATTAAAAGTATTATGTGTGAAAATTAGGATTTTAATTAAACCTAAATTGTACACTAGAACACTTATTTCATGAGTTTAAATTAAGTAACTCTAAGAATCAATTCCCTCCTTCCTATGACTCACCAATCTACTCTCAACCTTAGGCTTACACCTCTCCTAATCAATGAGTCATGCTCCCACTCACCTCTAATCACTCAAAAACACATGCAAACACTCTCAACTTTCTCATTTTTACAACTTCAGAAAAACTGAAGCTCTCCTCCCTCATTCTCTCTCTCACGCCCTCAAACAACAAAAACAACAAGTCTCCAAAACCTCAATTTTCCTTCCAACTCAAGAGGTTGCCATTTTCTTGTAAACCATACAACCTCCCTCACAATTTCAGAGACCATCACATGCCATTGCAGCAGAGAAACAAACCATAATCTTCTTTTCATTTTCCCAAGCTTTGCAAAACCACAACAACAAGCACATAAACACTTCCATTTCAATTCAATCTCTCAAATCTTCACTCATACTTGAAGAACCTTGTTGCATGTGTATTAATCTTCGAAAATACGAGTTCTGCAACTCTGGGAATGCCTTGGATGCTGTGGATAGGCGAAACTTTGGAAAAATACAGCTGAAATGCGTGGTTGATGTTGCTGAAACTGGGCAACTCGCCATGGCAAGCTGTACTACTCGCCATGGCGAGTGAGACAGAAGCCAAGGTTGCTTCTCAGCTCATTTCCTCTGCGTTGCAGCCTCTTGGTGAGCCCTACTCGTTCCGTTCGCGCCCTGTCAAGCTGAGATCGTGCCATTAGCATGCATTAGAGTTATCTCCACTCCAATCCTTGAAAATGAGAATAGGTAAAGACAAGCTTGAATCCCTCATTTAATTCTAAATTCGTGCTTTCCTTTCTAATCAATCTGGACTGTCTTGCATGTTGGATATGCTGAGTTCTGGGTACAGCAAAAGACGTCTTAGAAACCAAGAAATTAGAAGGGCCAATATTCTCCAAAATCTTCAAAATTCTGTCAAAGGGGTTCGTGGGTGTAGCTGAGGAAATTGTAGCTGTGTAGAGCCCAAGGAGCAAGTTAAAGCTTCTTTTATCAGGTGGGTTCTTAGGCTAATTTAGTTAGTTTCCCCAAAATATGAAATTTGCATGTTAACATAAGAATTAATAGGTATAACTGTGTGGGTGAAATTAATCCCCAAAATCTCACCCTATCCTGTTCTATATTACTTAATTTATGTTTCTGCACTTTCTTGTATGAGGATTGTAGGTGTAATTTATAAAATTTGATGATTTTCGTAAAACAGAGGCTTTTCTGCATGAACTCGCCATAGCGAGCTGCTAGCGAGCCTTCATGGCGAGCTGAAGGTGCTGGGCTGAAGAACTTCGCCATGGCGAGCTCTGGCTCGCCTAGCGAGTTGTTTAGGCCAGGACCTGTAAGTTCGCCATGGCGAGCTTGGTAGCTCGCTAGCGAGCTAACCCAGAATTGGCTCATTTTTCTCAATTTCAAAATAAATGAAAACACTCGTTTTATATCCTCATTACAGATAGTTGTTTTGCAGTAATGTAAATAATGTGATGTCGAACAGGAGGTCAATTACAGTCGGACTCTTAGGGTTTTACCTAGGAAAATTAGAAATGATGTATGTTCCCCGGGTTTTTGGGATAAATATGGTAGTATGAAACTTAATCTAGTATCAGTCAATCATGTGCGGTTTAGTATGCTGCTTATGGGCTTCCAATGGAATAACCCATTAGGAAAATGATTGTGAGCTTAATGTCGTGGTCGAATCGATCAGCGGATATGGCAGGCCTTCGAGACGTGCTCACCTCGAAGTGTCTTAGCGGAATAAAATCAATAAGATGTTCTTGTGTGATACACTTTATTTATAAATATGATTATGACAATATTATGTTAGTTTATCACTTATGGACTGATTAGGTGCCCCGGCTTTATAGCCTTTAGGAGGGTAGTAGAACTCACTGGGACGAAGTGACTGTCTCACCCCACTCCCTTTTCGATATAGGTAGGACAGGTTATTTCGAAGCAGGGACCAGGATGAAATTGACGATTGGAGCGGTGCTTGGATTGTCAGCTTAGAAGACTGAGTCTTCTTCCCTGTTATTATTTAACTTGTTATTCTGTTGTCTATTCTTTCCGCTGTTTGTATTCGAATGTTCAATTATCTTAATGATAATATATTGTTCAGTTAATTTCCTTGTAAGTTTAATGTACTTAGATTCCAGTTATTAATGTTCCGACTAAATATTCTAGATAATTTAGTTGGGGCGTTACAATTGGTATCAGAGTTGGTCGATCTAGTATCGGACCTTGCCGTGAGTCATTACAATTCCTTCCTTAGTAGTACGGACCCTTTGGAGTCTGGACTGTTTACGCTGAAACCATCGCGTGCTGAGTCTGATCAGCTCAGTATTGTGCATGGTAGGCAGGGTATTACGGTTGAGAACCGAAGTGGACCACGGTGGTTAAGTAAGAAGATCATAGTGGAGGATTAGTCAGAAGCAATCATTGGCGAGAATTCTCTCTAACCGGATGTTAGAGGTGAAATAGTTAGGACTGAAGGAGTAAGTTGTGTAGCGCCAGCAAGTATTCAGAGAATTATGACGGAGTATGTGGATTGGAACCAATGGTAGAACGAAGGCGTGTAAGGTCGTTATAGTATCCAACTGACACCGTGTGTTAGGTAAATTCCCCGGACTCGAGAGTAACCAAACCTTCTGGTGAACATGTTTACAAGAAACACGAAAGCCAAGTAAGATTCCGCCTATAGTAAAATAGAACTCTTCCTAGATACTTAACCTTACTTGTCAGCCGTGAGATTCACCAGTGATGTTAGGTCTATTCAATACCACACCAGAGGAACCAAGTGGGAATTTTCATCCATAGTAACACTCATCTGAAAACTTCCCAGTAGATTATGCAATAGGAAGCCGACTCTTAATGCCTCCCTAAGAGTAATCTAGTTTTTCAACATCGTAACTCGTATTCCTACCATACTGCTAGGAGCCAGGATCCTTTTAGCATAACAAATAGGATTTCTTTTCGATACCAGTTTAGGTCAGTTAACTTAGCAAACCATTAGAGACCGAATTTGATTAGAATAACAATGATGAATTGTTTTTCGACACCATGTAGATACCTGACTTAATTCATAAGGCATCATTCGTGAGCAGTAGAAACAAGAATTAACCGATTTAGCCCCTGTAAGTAACAACCAGTAGTTGTATCTTACCACTAGAGAGTGAGTAGTGTTAGATATATCATTTAAGAATTTCACCTTATAAACTTAGTATCCATATGGGCTTGCTATGTGTAGTAGTCCACATATCTTGAACTGATAACTTAGTGCCATTAAATACTCAACCAAGCATATAGGAAATAATTGAATTAGACTGCCTTCGATTCAACACCTTCTCACCTTTCGGTCTGTCATGTAGCCACTTAGGAAATTATTATAGGTCTAGTAATATAGTCTCAACCTAAGTACTATACCAAAGATCCTACCAAATCACTTGGAGCGTAACCTCATCTGAAATGACAAGTAGAAACGTTCTCGACCATACTTAGTTACCGGTAGTTTACTTAACACTATCATACATCTACTACATTAGCAGCTTAAGGTCGTGACATAGGTAGATACCTTGTGAGAGGAATCCAGTCGAACTACCCGTGTTATTAATTTCCTTAAACGCCAGCCACTATGTTATCATCTAGTACATTACTAATAGGAACTCGTTACTATAAGCAGTCAGTCTCTTGAAATCAACCTTAGTGTCGTATCACTAGCATTCAAGCCTCAATAAGATTAGTAACTCAGAAGCTATCATTAGCGCCTTCAGCCATCTAGATCAATCGTTGATTACCTATGTGAGTTCCCTCGTATCGAAAATAACTAAGTTGAATTTATCCTTTACCAACCACTCAGCACTTGTAACTGTTCAGACCTTCGAGTTAGGAATCTGTTAGAGTTAGTCAGATTTCTTTTAAGAGTGCCCTCAATACTTTGTTTTGAGCCGGAACCAATAGAAGTCAAAATTCCAAATTCATGACCATTCTTTCGGAACTTCGATAAGCTAAGTTCTTCGAACCAAATCATACTGAATTTGGTATCCATTAGACATGGGAACATGGAACGGGTTCACTCCCTAGTCCGTCTGAATATGTCTCGGACAGATAATTCCTTCTCGTGCCCTATCATCTGTTAGTCGTAATTATCACTCGGAGTAGTTGGAAGGTAAACTTTCCAAATTCCTCGACATCGGTCAGTCAAACTGACAACTGTGGGACGTCACTTATCTGTAATCTTGTTCAATCTTTTCGGCCTTTTCAGTTACATTGTTAGTAACTAAATATAATTCGTAGAATCCAGTTTATCTGGAGCGGACACATGAAAATTCAGTTCAAGCTCTCACTCATCGTAGTGATCCTTTAATCAGTATCATTAGTTAATTATCCGCCAAACTATTCTGCTCAGTGTCAGTATCAGTTAATCATATAGGCATTCGTGCACCTGAACGATCCATCATTATTTCCAGTACCTTGGGTATACTTTCAGAGTCTTATCAACTAACTTCCAGTTAAGTTCAGATCTTCCCGGTTATGTAGATATAGGAGCTAGTAGAAGTATTAGTATCTAGATACCTCGTCAAAACTATTCTCTGAAAATCAAGTTTGAACCATTTCATTCTCTATCAACTGATTCAGTTTCTCTGAACATTATCAATGATAGATTCAGATCATCATCAATTAAATTCCCCGTGTAGGGTATAAGCGTTTCCTTAGTGCGAATCCAATTCATACGCTGACACATCGACTATGGTGAACAAGGGATTTAAAGCCATTCTCTGTGTTGAGTGTGCAAATCTTCCGTATCCAGTCAGCCATCATTAGATCCAATCACTTTAGCCAAATTCTTTCATGTCAACTTATCAGTGAATTATCCAGCCAACCTAACCGTATCATTGAAGTAAGACTCGAACCTCAGTTCTTGATATGTTAAATGTATTACTCGACCTAGTGTTGTGCTAGGATGGATTGAAATAGTAGGCAGAAAATTCTGTAATACTATAGACTCGGTTGCAGATGAGTTCGACTCATTGGCGAAAGGATCTATAGTGTTTAAGCGTTTCTCACTCGTTTTATATTTTGATCTATCCTGGAGTATTTTAAACAACATGATCGGGACAGTGGTACGAGTGACGTGTCACGAGCTGCAGCGTTCGGAATTGAGAAAACCCTAAAGAGAAAATTATGGATTATTGACACCAACACTTAAATTTATCCCATTCAGCTATTCATATAGCAACAACCAGGCCAGATACCAACCTGTGGAAGTATTGTGCGAGACAATAGTGAGAACGGTATTGCTAAGATGTCGCGAACATATTGGGCTATAGTAGAGTCTTGAGAATACCGTCACATACCCGTTTTCACAAAGTAAAACAAGTGTTACCTTGTGGGATTAATCGATGAGAGACGTAGTAATGGTAGAAGTTAATTGGAAAAGAAGAGATGGTGCGTCACCGTGCTAGATGAATTTGGAGTAAGGCCATGATGACGCAGTTGAAAATGGGATGACTATAAGTAGCCGGATCAGAGAGCGCAACACGAGATTAGACGAAAATCTAATTAGACGATCAACTTGGACGAATAACCCTTTGAGAGAGGAAAGTTTTCTTCCAAGGGATATAGGTAACCAAGTATCCTTAAGCATAACACCAAAGTTGGAACTACGAGGTGTTCAGACGAAGAAATTATATCCGAAGTATATAAGACCTTATCAGATCCTCCAACGCGTCGGTCCTGTAACCCATAAGTTAGTTCTATTTCTATTCAAGTCAGGGTTACACGACGTGTTTCATGTGTCGCAACTTCGGAAATTCACTCCCGATCCTTATTATCCTCAAGAGATTAATCTTTAGTCAGCCTTAACTTGTCAGCCGAATCCAGTTCGTTTAGTTGATTGTGAAGTTAAGACCATTTGGAACAAGATAATTCCAATAATCAAAGTCGGATGGGCTCAATCTCATGACGATTAACTCACTCAGGAACGGAAACCTGTCATGAGAAAAGTCAGTCCTATCTTCCTAAAGGTAAATTTCTAAATTTCGAGGACGAAATTTCTTTAAGGGGGGTAGATTGTAACAACCCCAAATTCTGAACTATCTAATTAATTTTTTTGATGAGAGCCTTGCCTAATTAATTAATATTAATTAGAGGTGATTAATTGATTCATGGAATTAAAAGTATTATGTGTGAAAATTAGGATTTTAATTAAACCTAAATTGTACACTAGAACACTTATTTCATGAGTTTAAATTAAGTAACTCTAAGAATCAATTCCCTCCTTCCTATGACTCACCAATCTACTCTCAACCTTAGGCTTACACCTCTCCTAATCAATGAGTCATGCTCCCACTCACCTCTAATCACTCAAAAACACATGCAAACACTCTCAACTTTCTCATTTTTACAACTTCAGAAAAACTGAAGCTCCCCTCCCTCATTCTCTCTCTCACGCCCTCAAACAACAAAAACAACAAGTCTCCAAAACCTCAATTTTCCTTCCAACTCAAGAGGTTGCCATTTTCTTGTAAACCATACAACCTCCCTCACAATTTCAGAGACCATCACATGCCATTGCAGCAGAGAAACAAACCAGAATCTTCTTTTCATTTTCCCAAGCTTTGCAAAACCACAACAACAAGCACATAAACACTTCCATTTCAATTCAATCTCTCAAATCTTCACCTATACTTGAAGAACCTTGTTGCATGTGTATTAATCTTCGAAAATACGAGTTCTGCAACTCTGGGAATGCCTTGGATGCTGTGGATAGGCGAAACTTTGGAAAAATACAACTGAAATGCGTGGTTGATGTTGCTGAAACTGGGCAACTCGCCATGGCAAGTTGTGCTACTCGCCATGGCGAGTGAGACAGAAGCCAAGGTTGCTTCTCAGCTCATTTCCTCTGCGTTGCAGCCTCTTGGGGAGCTCTACTCGTTCCGTTCGCGCCCTGTCAAACTGAGATCGTGCCATTAGCATGCATTAGAGTTATCTCCACTCCAATCCTTGAAAATGAGAATAGGTAAAGACAAGCTTGAATCCCTCATTTGATTCTAAATTCGTGCTTTCCTTTCTAATCAATCTGGACTGTCTTGCATGTTGGATATGCTGAGTTCTGGGTACAGCAAAAGACGTCTTAGAAACCAAGAAATTAGAAGGGCCAATATTCTCCAAAATCTTCAAAATTCTGTCAAAGGGGTTCGTGGGTGTAGCTGAGGAAATTGTAGCTGTGTAGAGCCCAAGGAGCAAGTTAAAGCTTCTTTTATCAGGTGGGTTCTTAGGCTAATTTAGTTAGTTTCCCCAAAATATGAAATTTGCATGTTAACATAAGAATTAATAGGTATAACTGTGTGGGTGAAATTAATCCCCAAAATCTCACCCTATCCTGTTCTATATTACTTAATTTATGTTTCTGCACTTTCTTGTATGAGGATTGTAGGTGTAATTTATAAAATTTGATGATTTTTGCAAAACAGAGGCTTTTCTGCATGAACTCGCCATAGCGAGTTGCTAGCGAGCCTTCATGGCGAGCTGAAGGTGCTGGGCTGAAGAACTTCGCCATGGCGAGCTCTGGCTCGCCTAGCGAGTTGTTTAGGCCAGGACCTGTAAGTTCGCCATGGCGAGCTAACCCAGAATTGGCTCATTTTTCTCAATTTCAAAATAAATGAAAACACTCGTTTTATATCCTCATTACAGATAGTTATTTTGCAGTAATGTAAATAATGTGATGTCGAACAGGAGGTCAATTACAGTCGGACTCTTAGGGTTTTACCTAGGAAAATTAGAAACGATGTATGTTCCCCGGGTTTTTGGGATAAATATGGTAGTATGAAACTTAATCTAGTATCAGTCAATCATGTGCGGTTTAGTATGCTGCTTATGGGCTTCCAATGGAATAACCCATTAGGAAAATGATTGTGAGCTTAATGCCGTGGTCGAATCGATCAGTGGATATGGCGAGCCTTCGAGACGTGCTCACCTCGAAGTGTCTTAGCGGAATAAAATCAATAAGATGTTCTTGTGTGATACACTTTATTTATAAATATGATTATGACAATATTATGTTAGTTTATCACTTATGGACTGATTAGGTACCCCGGCTTTATAGCCTTTAGGAGGGTAGTAGAACTCACTGGGACGAAGTGACTGTCTCACCCCACTCCCTTTTCGATATAGGTAGGACAGGTTATTTCGAAGCAGGGACCAGGATGAAATTGACGATTGGAGCGGTGTTTGGATTGTCAGCTTAGAAGACTGAGTCTTCTTCCCTGTTATTATTTAACTTGTTATTCTGTTGTCTATTCTTTCCGCTATTTGTATTCGAATGTTCATTTATCTTAATGATAATATATTGTTCAGTTAATTTCCTTGTAAGTTTAATGTACTTAGATTCCAGTTATTAATGTTCCGACTAAATATTCTAGATAATTTAGTTGGGGCGTTACATAGTGTGTGCTTAGTTGTCGGCGTTTTCTTTTAATGAGAAAGAGTGTGGTCCGGCAATGGTGTTTTCGGTGGAAGATGCTTCTTTTTGCTCTAGTTCAGTTCCAATCACTACAAGAAATAAGATTTTTCGTAGCGACTTTTTTGCAGCAACATTCAAATTGTTAAAAAAAATATATATCATATAGCAACAACTAATTTAAGTTGTTGTTGTAAGTTAGTTTTTTTCTCAATAATAATGTTATCGCTGGGAAAAATTACTTATCCCAACAATAATTATTGTTGTCGCTAATCGTATAGTTTTTTTGCAACAAACCTTTTAAAGTCGTTGAGAAACCAACATTATTATTTTTTTATACGTATCTTTTATCATGGTTTTTGTTCCTATATTTATGCGTAGATTTGTTGTGACTTAAAATTATTATCTTTTTTGTTTTCTTTCTTTCAATTTTTATATTTTTAATACTATATGTTATTTGCAACAACTTTGTAAAGTCACTGAGAAACCACACAATTACTATTTTTTTATGCATATCTTTTATTGTAGTTTCTGTTTCTATTTTTTTGCGTAAATTTCTTTTAACTGAATATTTTTTCCCTATTTTTATGTTTTGTATCTCCTTTTTGACAACAACATTATAACGTTGTTGGAAAATCTTATAATTATACCAACATAACTTGTCAATGAGTATATTAAAGAATTAAATTTATTTTTGAGCAATTTTAATATACATTTTTTTTTTTTATGCATAACAAAAAAATTACCAAATTTTTATTGTTTTATTCCTACTTTTATGCATAGATTCATATATAATCTTTTATTGTTTGTTTTTTTTTCTATAATTGTTTTACTAAACTTCATTTAATTTCTTCCTATTTTTATACATATATTGTTAATAGAGTAAAATTACAATGAATGATACAAAATTTAAAAAATTATTAAAATTGATAAGGACAAATTAATAAATATAGTAGTTATCAATTTTAATATATTATTAGAAGTAGATTAATTAAATTAAGTTTATTTGGTTTAAAAAAAATAGTGCTTTGTTTTATTTTTTTCAAAATTCGATGGTAGCACTCCATACATACTCACTATCACTATTGAGATAATCATGTAGTGTGACGGTTAATTGAGTAAAGATAATCCATTAATTATGTAACGCCCCAACTAAAATTATCTAGAATATTTAGTCGGAACATTAAAAACTAGAATCTGAGTACATTAATTATAAAAGAGTTAACTGAATAATATGATTATCATTAAGATAATAATGAATATTCGAATACAAACAGCGGAAAGAATATACAACAGGATAACAAGCTAATCTAAAACAAGGAAGAAGAATAAATCTTCTAAGCTGACAATCCAAGCACAGCTCCAATCGTCAGATCCAACCTGGTCCCTGCTCCGAAATAACCTGTCCTACCTATATCGAAAAGGGAGTGGGGTGAGACAGTCACTTCGTCCCAGTGAGTTCTACTACCCTCCTAAAGGCTATAAAGCCGGGGCACCTAATCAGTCGTATCATATTTCATATCATATTGTCATAAAGCATAAATAAATAAAGGTGTAACACTGATTAGTCTTGTTGATTTTAAACCGCAAGCACTCTGAGGTGAGCATGTCTCAGAGGCCTGCCTTGTCCGCGAACAGAAAGCGTTTCGGCGTGAAGCTCACAAAGTCTTACCGGTGGAACATCTAAAACGAAGTCCACAAAGCGATATTCATAATCGCGCATAACTGACTGATACTAAGTTATTCCATACTACCATAATTATCCCAACCCGGGGAACATACAAAATTTTAATTCCCTACGTTATTCCCTAAGATTCCAATTGTGTTGGACTTCCTGTACCACATTATATTACTTATGTAGTCTGCAAAATATCAGAATTATCCGAGGATATAAAACGAGTGTTGAATTTTGAAAGTTGAAAATAAAAGGTCAATCTGCTCATTGCTCGCTACAGCGAGTCACCAACTCGCCATGGCGAACTAACACGGTCTGGCCTAAATCAACTCGCTAGGCGAGCAAATGCTCGCCATGGCGAGTTTCATCAGCCCAGAAGTTGTTCACTCGCCATGAAGACTCGCCAGTAGCTCGCTATGGCGAGCTAGTGCAGAAAGTACTCTGTTTTGCGATTTTTAAAGATTTTTTAAAGGAGCAACTTACAATCCTCAAATAAAACAGTGCAAACACATAATAGATATAATATATGACAGAATAGAAGAGAACTTGGGGTTTAATTCTCCTCACACAATTAATCCCTAATTTCCTAAGTGAACATGCAAAAATTCATATTTTGGGAATCTAAACTAACTAAACTAAGAACCCACCTGGTAATGAAGCTTTAACCTTGCTCTAAGCTCTACAATCTGCTACTGCAAGCTCCTAGTAAGCCCCACGAACCCCAGACCAAGAATTGGATATTTGACACTTTGGAAACCCTCTAACTTGAGTTACGAATTTGATTCTGCTTGATGAGTTGGTTTGCTAGGTTAAAGGGGTTTTTATAATAGGCTTTCCATCTCAGAACACAGGAAGCTGTTTGTTTGATTTGTGGTTGCATGCAAGGTGATTGGCTAAAGTTTTGGTGTGAAGGGAATTGTTGTTATTTAGTAGCTTGTGATCCTGGTAGTTTAATGTAGCAGCAGAGGTAATCAGAGATTCTTATACAGAAGAGAATCTCTGTAACTGATAGTGTGTATAGTGAGAAAGGGACAAGTTCTTGTGTTAGGCAAAATTGAGAAAGTTGGAATTATATGATTGTGTTGTGGTTGTTGTTTGGCGTGTGGAGAAGAGAGAATGGAGAGGCTAATGCTTCAGTTTTGCTGAGATGAGAGTATGAGAAATGAAAAGGGTTGCATGTTGTCTTAACTAGATTAGGAGGAAAGAATATGAGTGGATTTATGAGTCACAATTTGAAGGTGAGGTATAGAGCTAAGGGAAAATGAGTCATATGAGGGAGGGAGACTTGAATCCTAATCTTATTTAGTCATGAGAGTATAATTAAGGTGTTAATTGTGTGGCTTAGATTCAATTGAATTCACTAAGTCTTACACACTAAACTTTTAATTCCCTTTGAACTAATTAATTGATTACCCAAATTAATTCTAAATTCATTAGATGATTCTAATTTAAAATTAATTAGGCAATTTGGAAATTGGGGATGTTACAAATTATTTTATTTCCCATGTATTTTGGAATATTTGTTAATTAATCAAATCTAATTACTAATAGCTATAAATTCACCCACTTGGATCATATATTGCAAACTTTCTATACGGTAGATTACTATTCATCCAACGCTCCTCTTTCTCTTTTGTTCATTGCTCAAAATTTAATTCACTCGATCTCTTCAAAATTTAACCGATCTAGTTCTCCATCATGTCATCATCTCTATTATATACATAGCGAGATTCCCACGGAGATTTCTCGTGCATTCTCAACAAAAATTGCTTATGTGGCATTTAATTAGAGTTATTAGAGTTTTTGCTTAGGTGGCATTCAATTAGAGTTTTTCTATTTTATTTTGTATTTTTTTTAATCTTCTCTAACCCATTATTTTTTAAGAAAACAAATTTTTGGATATATACTATTAAATTAATCGGATGTATCTCTCTAATCCATTATTATAAAAAAAATTGTTGGATATATACAACTAAACTAGAGCTTTTTTTCTTTTTTATCATTTTTTTTATCGAGTTTGTATTTATTTTTTTTTGTCACTCAATTAGAGATTCTCTAATATTTTTTTATTGTAGAAACTTTAATATTATGCGAGTATACTTTTTTGTAAAAAATCTAATACCTTTTTTTATAATCTCTGATATTATATTTTTTTTTTGTAGAACTCTTTCTTTTTGTGGGGATTGGTACTTTTTAATTTTAGAAACTCTAATATTATTATACGTATCTTAATATTTTTATTATTATATTTTAATAATATTGCGTTGGTGAAATTCAATTAAAGCTTTTCTAATATTATAATTTTTTTGTAGAAATTAAAATATTATATTTTAATTACTAACATATATTATATTTTTAATGACGACAAACTTATTTAATCCATGATTAAATATTATATATTTTCTATATATAAACTATGTGAACACTTCAGCTAAAATTTGATTTGACATGTATCTATTATCCAATCATTCAATTACATGTAATATTTCTATGTTGATTTTTTTAAAATAATAAAGAATTAACAACTATTTTTTGTTCATGGAGTAGCTATAGAGTCCCGTAATGGGCACGGAAGACAGATAGAATTAGAGAGAGTTTCTATGGTGTATAATGAAAAACAGAGAGCATTCTAACCCTTACTATTAAAAATATATATTGACGAATTAAAATTTGAATTTTAAATGTGGAAGTTATCCATAATTTCATATTTTGTCATTGGGATTACTTATTCAAAATTTTATCTAGCACGATGAAACATGATCCCCATGATAAAAACTGTATGTAGATGATAGTGAGAATTGACCACGAGAATTTTATTGATATCTATTAAAAAAAATATAGAATTAACAACTTTTTTATTGATAGAACCCCTATAGAGTTTTGAGAGAGAGGGGGGGGGGGGGGGGGGGGGGGGGGGGATTTCTCGGTGGTATAAAATGAAAAATCAGAAATACTTTCCACCAAACTATTAAAAATACACACTGACTAATTAAAATTTGAATTCTAACAGTAGGACTTATCCATATTTTCATATTTTATTACGGGGATCCCTTATTCAAAATTTTATTTAGCACGATGAAAATTGGTTCACCATGAAGAAAAGTGTATGTAGAAGATAGTGATAAATGAGCTCAAAAATTTTATTCATATTCATTAATAATATAAAATTACCAACTATTTTTTGTTGATGGAACCCCTATAAAACCGTGTAACTGAGACTAGAGAGAGAGAGAATCTTTGAATAGTATATAATGGGAAACAGAAAACACTTCTCACTACACTATTAAAAATATATATTGACTAATTAAAATTTGAATTCTGACTACGGAAGTTTTTCCATATTATGTGTACATCGCACTTTCACTATATTACATAAAACTGAAAAAATCTATGGGAATTGAAACCTAAAATAAATTAATATAATTTTAATTTTTTATAATCAATGGGTTTTTTATTTATAATTTCGATTTTAAGCTTTCCATAAACATTCGTTCAAATCATTTTATGGATGTTAATTTATCAATGTGAGTGAAAATTCATACATAGATTTTTCCATTTGACGCTCACACATGAAAATTGATTATTTGTGGTACAATGACAAAAAATAATTTGAGTATAGAAACACGGTCAAAGTATGTTAAGTTAATATTCATTTGAAAAATATTATAAAATTTACAATTATTTTTTGTTGACAGAGTCCCTATAGAGAAGTGAGAAAGAGGGAGAGAGAAAGAATCTCATATAGTGTTGTTGAACGGGGAATGAGGGAGTACTTCTCATCCTACTATGTCCCTATAACATCCTTAAACATATATCGCATTTTCATACTCAAGTAAATTAAATAAAATCAATTTCATAAATAATTGAACGAAAAATATAGGCAACATTCAAAATAATATTAAATGAAAAATGACAGAGACAAATTCAAAAGAAAATGAAGAACACAAGCAAATCAATATTATTAAAAATGAAAATGATCCTGTGGGAGAAATGTAGAAATAGTGAGAGAGAGAGAGAGAGAGAGAGAGAGAGAATCTCTCACGGATGTAGAATGAGAAACGCGTAACACTTTCGATCCCACTATTAAAAATGCACCTAGATTAATTAAATTTTCATTTGAGAATGAAGTTTATAATTATTTTATATTTAAAGGGTCACTGTATAGTCCTGGAGATGAATATGAAAGAAAAAAATCTATCTCTTAATAGTGTATAACGGGAAGCGAAATAATATTCTTCATCTCGTTTTATCCTATATAGCATTTTTAAATATATATATATATCATGCAAAATCAATTTCAATTTTATCTTACTATTTTTAACTAAATTGTTCAAATAATATATTAAAATAAACACATAAATAATATTAAAAAGAGAATAATCTCGTGCACGGCACGGGCTAACATACTAGTTATTCATAAACTTATATAATTTTCCCTTTCAAAATCACTTCTCTCACTTTGTTCCACACATAACCTCATTAAAAGTTGAGTAGAATTTCAATAGAAAAAACTACGACGAGAAGGTATCTAATATTAAAAAGCTTTGAAGAATACCGACGCAATTAAAGAAAAGTGTGAAGAAAATGAAAGAAGATGATAAACAATGGAGAACAAGGGGCAAGCAATTAAGCCATCGGTGTCTTAGAAATTTTTGTGCTAGGATTAAGTGATAAACATTCAAAATAGTGTTGCTCTTTGGTGTTTTCTAATTTAATGTTTTGATATTATGTGAATGGCCACTTGATTTTGTTATGATCTAAATGACTTGTAATTTGTATTTTGATTCTATGTATTTGAATTTTAGTATAAATAATATTCACTGATTAAAAAAAAAAGATTGAACGAGAAACATAATTATAAATAAAATTTAGCAATCAATTGTTGATATTGAACGTTAATTCCTAATATCTTATTTCATGGGAGATTAAATTAATATTTGAATTATTGACACTAATTATGTCAGCGACCAAAACTTTTTGCAACGACATGCAACAACAATTTTTTCGTTGGGAAAAACACTTTTTTTGCCAGCGACAATAATTATTATTACAAAAAATACTAGTTATGTCAGCGACATTAATTGTTGTTGAAAAACACTAGTTATGTCAGCGACATTAATTGTTGCTGCAAAATACTAGTTATGGCAGCGACATTAATTGTCCTTGCAAGATTTTTCGCAACGGCACTTATGCCAACGACATGCAGCGACAATTTTTTCGCTGCGAAAAATACATTTCGCAGTGACATTTGTCGCTGCCAAAAATCATATTTCTTGTAGTGAATGTTCCGTTCTAGTTTTAGGTTGGGGTTGGAATACGACAATTGAGGGACGATTTTGGTGTACTTTTGATTGGTATAAGTGTTTTTATCACTTTGCCTTTCTTTATTTGATTTGACAATTCCTTATACTTCTTATTTAGGAATTTGTCTATTAATAAAATTTAACCGATTCAAAAAAAAATTGCTACTTAAGAAAATAATAATCATAATGAAAAATAAATCATGATTCTTTTCTTTTTCTTGTAATATATATTTTTGGAAAATACTAGAAATACAATGTTTACATCCATTTTAAAAAAAAAAAAAAATACAATGTTTACAGAAAGATATTCCCTACGTTTAGTAAATGTGTATATTGCAAATCTATACTATTATTATCTCTATTATATACATAGCGAGATTCCCACGGAGCTTTCTCGTGCATTCTTAAGAAAAATTGCATAGGTGTCATTCAATTAAAGTTTCTTAAAAAATTGCTTAGGTGGCATTAAATTAGAGCTTCTCTATTATTTTATTTTTTATTTGTTTAAAAGAAAAACTCATTATTTAAAAAAAAAATCTCAAAAATAGATTTCTCAAACAAACTTCGTTAATCGGATATATATATTAACAACTAAATTAATCGGATATATATAAGTTTATACAACGGATATATGTTATTTGGTCTAAAAACAACTAAATTAATCAGATATATATATATATATATATATATATATATATATATATATATATATATATATATATAATATATTTTTTTAAATAGAATTTATATAAGCTCATAGAATGTTGTTCTTTAATCTAATTTTTAATGCTCATCCAATTTTAATTATTTCTAAAGCCAATATATTGAACTTTCAATTTTCACTTTCACAATTATTAAATTCATTCTTTATGATCATGCTTCAAAAATTTGTTTCTTATATGTACTTTTTTTATAATTTATGATTTTGTGCTTATGTTTATTCGTTCTTTTTAATTTTGATAGGATAATATCACGGTGAATGCGAAGATACACGAAACGACAAATAATTTTGTTGGTTAATTAAGGTGAATGTTTATAGAACATTTTTTTTATTTGTGCTTTTTTTACTCAAATATTCATGATTGTTTTAATTTTTGTTGAAAGACTTTATATTATTCAAAAATTGACCCCATTCATAATAATTTTATGTTTTTCTTTACGGAGCATGTTAATAGTGTTATGCTTGTGAATCTTCTCATTCATTATCCTATGTTTGAGTTTATTTTAATATTTGATTTTTTTCAATCGTAAAACTTTTGTTTTGATGTAATGTTTATTTACCAATTGACTAAATATGTGTTTAGTAATTATTCACATTTTATGCTAATATAGGCGATGGTCAAGATTGGTATTAACTACACATTGCAAAGAAAGGAAGATTGGATAAAAGTGGGGAATCTACTCTATATTTCTATGTATGCAGAACTATTTATTTGTAATTTTTATGGAGACCTATAATTTTACTCATATTAATACGGGGTTTAATTTTATTTTTTTTATAAATTTATATTGAGATATGTATTTATACTTATATATTAATACACTAGACTATAATTTTGCAATTTATCGATGATTGATATTAGAGGGTGATGAAGACATGTAGAGAATTTGATATTAGAGTTAATCAATTTGATTGTGTTGTTGTGTGCACCTGATTGCTTCGGTTTCTATTTTTATTTAATTATTGTTGTTAAACAAGGGTAACATGAAGACAAACGGTCAAAGTTAGCCGATTGCTTTTTTACAATTGAGAGACACGTCAATTTGTATTTTTTCGCAAAAATAGTTTTCGAACTATTAAGTAATATCTTTTATACTTGACCTATTATTATACTCAAATGAATTTGGGGCCTTTTGTTTTTAAATTTCTAAGATGACCTATATTTCTACTTTTATATTACTCCGTAATATATAGGCTTATTTTTATTAATTTCTCTGGACACTAATATTTTTACTCATATATTAATATAGGAGACTATTTTGATCTTCCATATAATTGAAACTACAACATTTATTTTTACTAATATATTGATATGCGGGTCTATTTTTTTATAATTTTAACAAAAACCTATGATTTTTTGTAATTTTCTATTTTTATTTTACGGAAGCGAGATCCTATATTTATACTCATATTTCAATACATACGGGGATGTATATTTTTATATTCTCAATTATTTAGTTTTAAAGCATGAGATTACATATATATATTCATATATTAATTAATTTATACCAAATTACTCAAATACTAATTAAAATAAAATATAAAAATAATATTAAAAAGAAAATTATCCCGTGCACGGCACGAGCTAACACCTCTATGAAGGTGTGAAAACACAAGAGGGGGGAGGGGGGGGGGGGGGGGGGGGGGGGTTGAATTGTGTTTTGGTAGTTTTAAAAACTTCTTCTAAGTTTTGCAACTTATCAGAATCAGCAGCGACATAAATCAAACACAAACAACTTCTGGACGATAGGAAATGAAAACAGAGAAGAGAAAGGAGAGATGAACACACAAGATTTATATTGGTTCCTCTCACAAACCGAGAGTAGTCCAATCCCGTTGCACTTCCAAGGGATTTCACTATAATCACACAAGATTACAAATGCTCAAGCTCACAGCAAAAGACTTCTTATGCTCAAGTAACACAATACAAGAGACTTCTAATGCTCAAGCTCACAAGCAAGAGACTTCCAAATGCTCAAGCACAAAAGCAAGAGACTTCTAAAACAAAGTTAAAAAGACAATGTTTGAACTTTTGATAAACAATATCTGAGTTCTAGAACCAAATAATACAACTCTAAAAAACAAGACTTATCTTAGAATTCTTATAAAAGAAAACTAAGGTTCAACAACTGACTAGACTAGACAGAAGTTGAAAACTGTTTGTCTTGAATTTTGATATAAGCTCAAGTTGTATCTAAGTTAGATTGGTTCTAAATAATTCAGCAGTATAACAGCGCTTTTTGTTGTTTGTAGATGTATGTTTTTGTCTTCATATTCTTCCTCCTTTTATAGATGATGTTGGAGCGTCTTGAATTTGAGCGAACAAAGATGAAAACAGCTACGTAGTACTGTACTATTATTTTCATTTGAAATGTGCTTATTCAAATCAAGTAAAGAATAAAATCTGATCCTTGATTTCGAATATTCGCTCATATCAGGAAAATAAAGATAGTACAATAGTACAAACGTCATTATCATGAGGATAACGGTCTTGTAAGAGATTTCTTCTGCCTCTTCTGAATTTGCCATATAGATGATAGTCGTTATAGAGAATACACTACTAGAAAAATCTTAAATGCCGACGGACAAAATCTGTCTCTAAAATGCAAATATTCCGTCACTAAGCAGGCTAGAGACGGATTTGATCCCGCCGGTAATTTCCTCGTCTCTAAACTATTAGAGACGGACAAAATCTATCTCTAAAATGAAAATATCTGTCTCTAAAATAAAAATATATGTCTCTAACTGTTTTTTCTGTCTCTAATTCCATCTCTGTTAGAGATGAAATATATTATGTCTCTAAATTCCGTCGGTATTTTAACTTTTTCTAGTAGTGATAGAATGTTCTTCTGGCAAAATCTGTTGTTTCATCGTCATCAGAATCTTGAGAGTAAACTCTGCTTCTGACGAGTACAACTCCTGGTTGACTTTGACTTGCAACTTCTGGTGACCACAACTTCTGGTGTCATTCTCCAGAACTTGCTTTTCCCAACTTCTTGGAGCGCTTCTAGCATAGCAACCAGAACTTCAATTTCTAGTGTATATAAAATTTTTAACTTATATACCTGCATACTAGAGTAAATTATCAGTACTCCCTATTGTATATTAATATTATTGTTATCATCAAAACTACTTGGGTTTATTAGAACCAATTTTGTTCCAACAATCTCCCCCTTTTTGATTGATGACAAACCAAATATTAATTTACACTGGTTGTTATTTTAATCATAGAATGTATCCTTCAGGTTTATGAGTTTTGCAAGCTCCCCCTGAGTTCAGTAATGAATGATTAAAATAGTTTTAAAATATTAACATTGAGTCCAGAACTTCATTATACACTTGACTTCCAGAAGATAGGTTTGCAAGCTTTCTTCCTTGGTCAGATCTACTTAAGAGAAAAGTGCAATCTTCTCTTACGTGTATCATGTATAGAGAGAGTTATAATCTCAATAGAAAAATTTTTCTTTCATAATCATAACTGATAATATTCAATAACTGAAATTAAATGAATAAATTTTAATTTGGCTTCAGTTAGTGTTCTTAAATTAATTTACTCTTACTCCCCCTTTTGTCATTAAACAAAAAGAATTAAAAAGAAGGAAAGAGTCAAAAAAAGAAAATAAAAACACGTGACTAAAGAATTAGTCAGGTCAAAAAATTCAAAGATGATAGAAACCACAAAAAATCTCTATTATATACATAGCGAGATTCCCACGGAGCTCTCTCGTGCATTCTTAAGAAAAATTGCTTAGGTGGCGTTTAATTAGAGCTAAATTGAATGTAAAAAAAATTTTGAGTTATTATAAAACAAATTCGAGTTAAATTGCTTAGGTGGCGTTCAATTAAAGCATCTATTTTTTTGTATCTTCTCTAACGGATTATTATAAAACAAAATTGTTGGATATATACAACTAAACTAGATCTTCTCTTCTTTTTTTTTTCTTCATTCAATTAGAACTTCTCTCACATTTTTTTATTGTAGAAACTTTAATATTATACGGAGTATATTTTTTATATAAACTCTTTTTTTTTGTAGAATCTTAGTTATTATTATTTTATTTTATTAGAAACTCTTTCTTTTTGCGGGGATTGATATTTTTTATTTTAGAAACTATAATATTCTATTTTAATATTATTGCGTAGGTAAAATTCAATTAAAGCTTTTCTATTTATTTTTTTTTGTAGAAATTCAAATTTTATTTTAATTATTAATATATATTATAGTTTTAATGACGACAAACTTATTTAATCCATGATTAAGTATTATATACTTAATATATAAAAACTAAGTAAACAATTCGATTTTGGATTTCTATAAAAAAAAAAAAAAAAGTGAACACTTCGACTAAAATTTGATTGGATATGTATCTATTATCCGATCATTCAATTAAATGTTATATTTCTATGTTGATTTGTTTTAAAATAAATTTAAATCATATTTCATATTTGTTTATGGGATCACTCATTTGACTATTAAAATTATACCTTGACTGTTAAAATAGGAAACAGAGAGCACTTCTCACTACACTATTAAAATTTTAACTTGACTAATTATCTCTAAATTTTATCTAGCATGATGAAAAGTGATCCCCAAGATAAAAAGTGTCCGTAGATGATAGTGAGAACTAAGTGCGACAATTATTTATTTATTTTTTTTGAACAAAAGAGTGCGATAATTTTATTGATATTCTTAAAAAATAATAAATAATTTACAGCTATTTTCTGTTCATGGAGCAGTCATAGAGTCCTATAACAGACACATAAGACGGCTAGAATGAGAGAGAGTCTCAGTGGTATAGAATGAAAAATAGGTAGCATTCCTCACCCCATTATTAAAAAAAATACATTGAATAATGAAAATATGAATTTCAATCGCAGATCCATACTTTTATATTTTATAATAGGGATCATTTATTTAAAATTTTATCTAACACGATAAAAATAATTCCCAAGATGAAAAGTTAATGTATGTGATAGTGAGAATCGAGCACGAGAGAGAGAGAGAGAGAGAGAGAGAGAGAGAGAGAGAGAGAGAGAGAGAGAGAGAGAGAATATCTTAATGGGAAACGGGAAACACTTCCCATTCTACTATTAAAAATAGACGTTGACTAATTAAAATTTGAATTCCGAATACGAGAATTTTTTCTTATTTTGTGTTCGCCGCACTTTCACTATATTACATCTAACTAAAAAAATCTATGGGAATTGAAATCTAAAATAAATTAATATAATTTTAATTTTTTATAATCAATGGATTTTTTTATAATTTCAATTTTAAACTTTCCATAAACATTCGCTCAAACCTTTTTCGGGATGCTAATTTATCAATGTAAGTGGAGATTCATACATAGATTTTTTCATTTGACGCTCACACGTGAAAATTGCCTCATTGTGGTACAATGACAAAAAAAAAGGTTGAGAATAAGAACATGGTCAAAGTATCTTAATATTCATTTAAAATTTTATTGATTGAGTTCCTATAAAGACGTGAAAAAGAGGGAGTCAGATAGAATCTCATAGTGTTGTTGAACGATAATGAAGGAGTATTTTCCACCACACTATGCCCCTGTAACATCCTTAAACATATATCGTATTTTCATACTCAAGTAAATTATACAAAATCAATCTCATAAATAATTGAAAGAAAAATATAGGCAACATTCAAAATAATATAAAATCAAAAGTGAAATATATAAACAAGCTTCCAAAGAAAATAAAAAACATAAGCAAATAAATATTATCAAAAAATGAAAAATATTCTGATCGAGAGATGTAGAAATAATGAGAGAGAGATAGAATCTCTCATGGTTAAGTTGTTTTACTTATTACACGAGATTGATTAGTTCTTCACACCGTAATAAAATACTCTTTTCTGTTAGAGCAAATCTCTCTTGAAATTTTAATTGAACTTTTTACAAGTATTATAAAAAAGCGAGACTTGAGATTATAGCGTCAATTGATTTACTTTTTACACGAGCTTGAATAAGTTCTTCACACCTGTAAGAAATTATCCTCTTATGTTATATGAAATTCATTTTGATATCTTCATAAAAAAAAATTACAAAAATAATTAAAATGTGAAATCTAGAGTTATGGTCTCAATTGTTTTACTTTTTACACATGTTTGATTTAGTTCTTCATAATGTAAGAGATTATCATCTTCCGATAGAACAAATTTCTCTGGATATTTTAATTGAAGTTTTTACAAAAATAATTAATAATTAAGACCTTAGGTTATTATATCAATTGCTTTACTTTTTACTCGGGCTTCATTTAGTTTTTCAGGTCGTAAGAGCGATTACCCTCTTCCATTGGATCATATCTCTTTGAATAATTTACTTGAACATTTCATATAAATAAATAAGTTATGACGCCTAAGGTTATGGTCCAATTGTTTTACTTATTACACGATATTGATTAGTTCTTCACACCGTAATAAAATACTCTTTTCTGTTAGAGCAAATCTCTCTTGAAATTTTAATTAAAGTTTTTACAAGTATTATAAAAAAAAAGCGAGACCTTATATTATAGTGTCAATTGATTTACTTTTTACACGAGCTTAAGTAAGTTCTTCACACCTGTAAAAGATTATTCTGTTATGTTATATGAAATTCATTTTGATATCTTAATAAAAATAATTTACAAAAATAATTAAAATGTGAGACATATAGTTATGGTCTCAATTGTTTTACTTTTTACACATGTTTGATTTAGTTCTTCATAATTTAAGAGACTATCATCTTTCGTTAGAACAAATTTCTCTAGATATTTTAATTGAAGTTTTTACAAAAATAATTAATAATTGAGACCTTAGGTTATGATATCAATTGCTTTACTTTTTTCACGGCATTCATTTAGTTCTTCAAGTCGTAAGAGCGATTACCCTCTTCCATTGGATCATATCTCTTTGAATAATTTACTTGAACATTTTATATAAATAAATAAATAAGTTATGAGGCCTACGGTTATGGTTAAGTTGTTTTACTTATTACACGAGATTCATTAGTTCTTCACACCGTAATAAAATACTCTTTTCTGTTAGAGCAAATCTCTCTTGAAATTTTAATTGAACTTTTTACAAGTATTATAAAAAAGCGAGACCTAAGATTATAGTGTCAATTGATTTACTTTTTACACGAGCTTGAATAAGTTTTTCACACCTGTAAGAGATTATCCTCTTATGTTATATGAAATTCATTTTGATATCTTAACCAAAAAATTTACAAAAATAATTAAAATGTCAGACCTATAGTTATGGTCTCAATTGTTTTACTTTTTACAATGTTTGATTTAGTTCTTCATAACGTAAGAGATTATCATCTTCTGTTAGAACAAATTTCTCTGGATATTTTAATTGAAGTGTTTACAAAAATAATTAATAATTGAGACCTTATGATATCAATTGCTTTATTTTTTCTCGGGCTTCATTTAGTTCTTCAAGTCGTAAGAGCGATTACCCTCTTCCATTGGATCATATATCTTTAAATAATTTACTTGAACATTTTATATAAATAAATAAGTTATGACGCCTAAGGTTATGGTCCAGTTATTTTACTTATTACACGAGATTGATTAGTTCTTCACACCATAATAAAATACTCTTTTCTGTTATAGCAAATCTCTCTTGAAATTTTAATTGAACTTTTTACAAGTATTATAAAAAAAGCGAGACCTTATATTATAGTGTCAATTGATTTACTTTTTACACGAGCTTAAGTAAGTTCTTCACACCTGTAAAAGATTATTCTGTTATGTTATATGAAATTCATTTTGATATCTTAATAAAAATAATTTACAAAAATAATTAAAATGTGAGACATATAGTTATGGTCTCAATTGTTTTACTTTTTACACATGTTTGATTTAGTTCTTCACAATGTAAGAGATTATCATCTTCCGTTAGAACAAATTTCTCTGCATATTTTAATTGAATTTTTTACAAAAATAATTAATAATTGAGACCTTAGGTTATGATATCAATTGCTTTACTTTTTACTCAGACTTCGTTTAGTTCTTCAAGTCGTAAGAGCGATTACCCTCTTCCATTGGATCATATCTCTTTGAATAATTTACTTGAATATTTTATATAAATAAGTTATGAGACCTAAGGTTATGGTCTAGTTGTTTTACTTATTACACGAGATTGATTAGTTCTTCACACCGTAATAAATTACTTTTTTCTGTTAGAGGAAATCTCTCTTGAAATTTTAATTGAACTTTTTACAAGTATTATAAAAAAAAAAAAGTGAGACCTTATATTATAGTGTCAATTAATTTACTTTTTACACGAGTTTAAATAAGTTCTTCACACCTGTAAGAGATTATTCTATTATGTTATATGAAATTCATTTTGATATCTTAATAAAAATAATTTACAAAAATAATTAAAATGTGAGACCTAGGGTTATGGTCTCAATTGTTTTACTTTTTACACATGTTTGATTTAGTTCTTCTCACCATAAAAAATTAGTCCCTTCTATTACATCAAACCCCTCTTGAAATTTCACTTGAACTTTTAAAAAAGAAAAATTTAAGATGCAAGAACTAAGAATACAGTCTCAATTACTTTACTTTTTACACGGTCTTTATTTATTTCTTCACACCTTAAGAGATTACAATTTTCTGTTAGAATACATTTTTCTTGATATTTTAATTTAAGTTTTTAAAAAATAATTAAGATGCGGGTCTTAAGGTTATTATCTCAATTACTTTACTTTTTACACGGATATTATTTAGTTTTTCACGCGGTAAGAGATTACACTTTTCCGTTAGTTCAGATCTCTCTTGAAAATTTAATTTAACATTTTACAAGAATAACTGAGATGTAAAGGATTACAAGCTTTATTGTAACGCCCCAACTAAAATTATCTAGAATATTTAGTCGAAGCATTAAAAACTGGAATCTGAGTACATTAATTTAAAAGAAATAAAGCTGATTAATACATTATCATTAAGATAATAATGAATATTCGATACAGACAGCGGAAGAAGAAACTACAACAGATCAACAAGTTAAATAAAATAAGGAAGAAGACTAAGTCTTCTAAGCTGACAATCCAAGCACAGCTCCAATCGTCAGATCCATCCTGGTCCCTGCTCCGAAAAATAACATGTCTTACCTATATCAAAAAGGGAGTGGGGTGAGACAGTCACTTCGTCCCAGTGAGTTCTACTACCCTCCTAGAGGCTATAAAGTCGGGGCACCTAATCAGTCGTAACATATTTTATTCGTAACATAATGTCATAAGCATAAATAAATAATGGTGTAACATAGAATTAGTCTTGTTGATTTTAAACCGCAAGCACTCTGAGGTGAGCATGTCTCAGAGGCCTGCCTTGTCCGCGAACAGAAAGCGTTCCGGCGTGCAACTCACAAAGTTTTACTAGTGGAACATCTAAAATGAAGTCGACACGTGATAATATAATCACATACATAGTTGACTGATTCTAAATTGTATTATACTGCCATATTCATCCCATAACCCGGGGAACATACATAATCTAAATTTCCTAAGTTAATCCCTAATAGTCCAACTGTGATGACCTCCTGTCTATATTATTTAATTCATAAGACTGCAAAATAACTATCTCAGTCGAGGATATAAAACGAGTGAAGCAAATATTTTGAAAAGTGAAAAAGTGAGTAATTTTTGGGCTTGCTCGCTACGGCGAGTTACCTTGCTCGCCATGACGAACTTACAGGTCCTGACCTAAACAACTCGCTAGGCGAGCTAGAGCTCGCCATGGCGAAGTTCTTCAGCTCAGAACCTTCAGCTCGCCATGAAGGCTCGCTAGCAACTCGCTATGGCGAGTTGGTGCAGAATTTCCTCTGTTTTGCGTAAATCATCAAATTTAAAGGTTTCACCTACAATCTTTGTCTGAGATAGTGCAGAATTATAAAAATAACAACATAGAACAGAATAGAGTGGAATTTGTGGGCTAATTCCATACACACAGCTATACCTAATAATTCCTAAAGTTGCATGCATTTTCATAAAATTTGAATAAACCAACTAACTAGCCTAAGAACCCACCTGTAATTTGAAGCTTTAAACTTGTTCCTAAGCTTCCTAACTGCTACAGAGCTCCTCAACTACCCACGACCTCAACTGGACAGATTTGGAAATTTTGAAGAATTGAAGAATTTCCCATTTGCTCCTAGGCTTGAAACTTTTTAAGGATTCTGAAGGTGTTGAGCTTAATTTATTTAAATGGGGAGATTTCTAAAGCATTGACAGTAGAGAGGGAGTGGTTTAGAAGTTATTTTGCATGCATCACCAATGGTTTAGAGGAAAAAGGTGAACTTGGGGGTTGTTGTGAGTGAAACTCGTGTGAGGGAGAAGAGATTAGGATGGTTTGATTTGATTCCTTTTATAATTGCATGCAAGAATCTCTGATACAAGGGTTGTGTTGGTGTTGTTTGTAGGCGTGAAAGAGGAGAGAAAATGAGAGCTCTAGAGTTTTGATTTTATGAAGTTATGAGATAAATGAATTAGCTTTGCATGTACATTGAGTGGGTGAGAGTTTTATGAGGTGTTGGCTCAAGGTGGAGTTGGGTTAGTGAGTCATAGAAGTGAGGTGTTCTCATATTAGGGAGTGTGATTAAGTGGCAAATGAGGTGATAGTGGAATAATGAGTCATTATGTGAGGTGTTGTAAGGAGAAGGAGTTTTAGATTGAGTGGGAAATGATTCACTAGCAAGAGAAATTGAGGGAGGAGAGATTGAATCTTAGTGTTAATTAATTCTCAAGTGTGAGATTAGGGTGTTAATGTGTAGTTTGAGTTCATTTAGAATTCTAATTTCTACACATCATACACCTAATTTCTCAAGACTTAATTAATTAATTACCTCTAATCAATCTTGGAATTATCGGACAAGCTCTAATTAAATTTAATTAGATGGATAAAATTGTGGGATGTTACATTTACTTTTTGCAGAGGCTTAATTTAGTTCTTCACACTGTAAGAAATTATTTTCTTCTGTTAGATAGATGTAATCCCTCTTAAAATTTTAATTGAACTCTTTACAAAAATAATTCAGAAGACCTAAGATTATTATCTCAATTGCTTTATTTTTATACCGAGCCTGATTTTATTTCTTTCTAACGTAAGAGATTAACCCTCATTAATTTGTTATATCAAACTCCTTTTAATATTTTAATTTAACATTTTATAAAAATAACTAAGATTCGAGGTCTAAGGATATCGTCTCAATTTCTTAATTTTTTACGTGAGTTTAATTTAGCTCTTCACACTTTAAGAGATTACGCCTCTTCCGTTTGACAGGATATCTCTTTGAATATTTTAATTGAACTTTTTTACAAAAAATAATAAATATGTGAGGTTTAAGATTTTGGTTTTAATTATGTTTTACTTTTTACACCAGCTTGATTTAGTTCTTTCCGTTAGATCAAATACATTTTGATATTTAATAGAAATTTTTTACCTAATAGTCAAGATACAAGGCTTAAGGTTAGATGTTCTTGAATGAGTTCTTCATCTCATAAAAGAGTATCCTCTTCCATTAGAACAAAATCCTTTTGATAGATTAATCGAATTTTCTACCAAAACAAGAATAAAAGAAATATATGTGCGCATTAAAGTCAAAATCATTAATTCTAACAAAAAAAAATCGAAAATCAATAAATTTTTATAAATGAAAGGTAACTTATATATAATGCAGGCATTTTTTCACTTCTAAAATATTAATTAATTTCAAAATAGAAATATATATATATATATATATATATATATATATATATATATATATATATATAGCAAGCATTTTTAAAATTTATAAAAAAAAATGAATTTCTAGCCCGTGCTTGGCACGGGTGTCCATACTAGTTCATATTAATTACTATGAAAATATTTTATTCATGGTGCCTAGCAGGATGCTTGCTTGTTTGAGATGATCTATACCATTTATTTATATTATTTATCATCATTTAATTTAATTTGTTCTTTTTCTATCTATAAAAAGATCCTCAAAGTCCAAAAGTGAGAAAATTACATTTTAATTAATTAACGAGTCGAAAATCCAACACTATATCAACATGACAAAACTTGTAAGCTATCGACAAAGAACAACCTCCACACTTCATATTCACCAAAACATTTGCACACATATTTGACTCATGTTACAAATGTCACACTAAAACTTTTCAATCCATCTCTAACAAACGAATAATGTGTTGCACACTAGCACCGAATGACAACGTGCAACACTCCCACAAGATCTAAATTCTAATATGATAACAACAATGATATATAATTAGAATCTATAAAACTCTACTATATGTTAATCCAACGTCTCTCTGGTGGCAACCATCAAGACAAGAAATCCACATGTTATACCCACTAACAGGATAAAGTACAAGATTAATGCACATTCAAAGAAATATAATTACCAACTCTCAAATTGTTCCTGACTTATAAATCTACTCAATCCTAATTATCTATGCTAACTTAGAACAAAATGAAGTGAATACAACACAAAAAACAACTAACGCAACAACAATCTAGAAACAAAAACCAAATAGTTAAACTAGCTAGAAACCAAAACAACAACATGAACACACAAATGAATGCTTCAATGTCCTTAACAACACAAAATTAACTAAACATGAAATAATCTAGGTCAATAAAATAGAATCTAAGCAAAATTTTGTCATATTGGCCAAGCGTGATTGATTAAATATATGCAAAGTTTGCCATATTAGCCTACTTCAAAAATGAATTTTTTGATTTTTTGGTGTAACTGCGTAACGAAGTTATGGTTGTGAACTGTTTTATCTGAATCAACAAACTAAATTATTTAAATGTGTATTTAATTAAAACCATCTGCTCTAATTTTAATGACTGAAATAAATTACTGTGAAAAAATCTCACAACAGAGAACTGTGATCCGCCTATAGTCCTATGTGAAATTCATAGGCGGCGGCCACGTACTAAGTCCATTATTCAAACAAAACCAATTTCAACTCAGCCCAGTCTCTTACCATCACTTGGGCTCAAGCAATAAACTAGAAGAAAAAAATTGAATTAATTTTATTTTGGAAAGGAAAATGAAATATCTTCCAAAAATCTGGTTTTCAGAAATTACAATCTACGATGTAATATATGATAACTAAGTTTATATAACATAACTAACATTTTTCTAGAAATTAAAGCCCCCGTTTACTTTGTAAAATTATTTTATTTTTTACAAATATGCATTTATGGTGTTGTTAGTTGATAGATGTGACCAAATTACTGTAGTCGTATAAAATATAAATCAAATGCGTGGCCCAAATACTACCAAAAAAAAAATCTTGACATTTATTTTTGCCGTTTTACGAATTTCTCGCGCATCTTATTTTTACTTTTCTACCATGTCAAAAATGTTACGTTACGATATTAAACAGGCAGGTTGCCCCACGTCCTTTCTTGCTCTCGGTCCTATCCAGTGCCGCTACCCACCTCTGCTCTGATCTATTCCTATAGTCATAGATCATAGTTTATTACCGCCGTCATAAGACGTTGGAAGGCATGTGTGTCTCGGGTACCCAAGATACTTTGTGGATGGGAGCGGTACTGCCGCAAGGATGGTGCCTTACCTCTCGAATAAAAAGTTATCCCTCTTATTCGACATCGGTTATACAAGATTTGAATCTAATTGTTGCAACTATTTAAGTAACAGATGAGTAAAAATGAAAAATTAAAGAAAAAAAATGCACCAACCAAAGAAGTATTTGGTTGGAAGGAAAGAAAGGGGAAGGAAGAAAAATTACGCAATTCAATGTATGAATTTAGACTAACATTAGTCCAAGTTCATGCATTGGAATGCGTAATTTTTCTTCCTACCTCTTTCTTTCCTTCCAACTAAACGGTCCATAAAAGTAAAAGTAAAAAATCTTTGCTCAATAGTAGTAAGTTACTTGCATAGTTTTGCACCAACCAAAGAAGAAAGAAAGCAAGTAGTACATGGATAGAAGATGCACACGCATCCGTGCGAACCGTACCCTCTAATCATCCATAAAAGCAACACATAACAACAACAATTCGCATTAAATTATTTAACCTTTTTTGTCTATATCCCCCAAAATATGGCATAACACACATTAACATTTCCCATCCGTACCTCATTCCCCACGACAGCGACACTAATTTGATTCCTCCACTCACCATTTTCAATCTTTCTCTCTCCATCTTTAATTATTCACAAAAATCAAATTATACCACATTTGACCAAAATAATTTTAAATAAATATATGTATTGATTTATCAAATTAAAATTTGTTAATATTGATTTTTTAAAATCTCAAAATTAATGATGTGTTTTTCTTTTTAGTAATACTTTATTTGATTCTTATTTTAAGAAAGAAATCATCTTTTAGATTTTTATAATTAAAAACAAAATAATTTTTAAATTTATTAAATTCTTGATGTATTTAGTCCATAATATTGATCAAATACATAAATTATTTAAAATAAATATAGAAAAATAATTTATTTCTTATAATAAAAAGTGAAAAGAACATGCTTTATCTCTGATAAAATATAAGTATAGTTCATCTTTTTATATTTATTATATAATTAATGTATTTGACCAATATTATAGACCAAATGCACGAAAGTGTATCATTTATAATTTTAATAATTATTTATTTGTCTCGAACGAAAAAGGGAAAAGAGAAAATAGGATAGACACAAATAATGTAAAATAATTTTATTCTATCATCTAATAGTAATAGTAATCATTTATTTCGTCAATTTTTTTTTAAAAAAGCTAAATTAGCTCACCTAAATTGGTACCGGTGAGAATCGAATTTAAGATCTTAAAAAAACACACTTCGAGATTACAGACCAATACCACCAGACCAACTCAAGTGAGTTTATTCATCAAACTATATCAATACACCATACTATTAAATTTTTGTTAGAAGTAAAATATTTAATTTATCCAATCTTAAATATAAAAGAAAATTTACTTTTTAGATTCATTAAAAATTTAATATATATAGTCTATATTATAATCTGGATACATTAGATTTTTAATGAACTTAAAAAGTAAAATATCTCTAATATTAATGATCGGAGAAAGTAATGTACACCGACTGAGCGTGTTGATTAAATTAAAATAAAAAACTAAAAATTAAATGAAAATAAATATTTCCGTTTTTTCTGACTTTCTCTGAATGGTCCCCACATTCCACCATCACACTTCAACCTAACCCATGAATTCATCACCGTGTCCCTTTGCACATGGATCACAATTATCATCATTGTCACATTTCAATTTAATTTCATATACTCCACACACATAAACCTACACAACATATCCCTAACCCACAAACAATACAAAGGAACATATCTCATCATCATTCATGATTCATCATACACCATTCCAAAACTAACACACTAACTAACCCAGGTCAGTTCTCATCAAACATTATGCTCTCTATTTTCCTCCCAACATCATGCGCATCTATTGGTATCTTTCTACTCACTATACTATACTCACTCACATATATTTATTACATTATAAAATTAAAATTCATTTTTTAAGTTAATCAAATGAATTAATTTGGTCTATAATCTAGAATAAATACATTAGTTATTTAATTACTTTTTAAAAATGTTTTTTTTTTGTTTATAGAGAATTAAGGAGAACTATGATTTTCATAGTCTATAATATAGATAAGATATATTAGTGATTTTTGTTTATAATATATATATATATATATATATCATTCAATAAATCGTAAAAAGTGATTTTTTTGCTTATAACAAAAAATACTCTATTTTTTACTATCACTGTCAGTATTTGGTCTATTGAATTTTCTAATTAATTCGAGAGTCAGTTATGACATCAAATAATTTCAACTCTCTTAATTGCAGTAATGGAGATTAAACTGTGGTCTGGGTTCAATGAATCCTAAAAGTGATTTTTTTGCTTATGACGAAAAAATATGCACTATTCTTTAACTTTTAAATATGAATTTATTAATTAATTTTGAGTAAAAAAATAAATCTATTTAGTTATTAAGATATGAAAAAAAGAGGAAAAAGGAGGAAAAATAAAATAGTCTCAACACCTGTCTTTCTCTTTTCATTCTTTTGTGAAAAAAATGGAATTAGGTGCATCATCATTTCCATGGCCTTGTCAATGTAAAAGCCCTTTATACACCCTTTCCTCCACTTTCTACCATACCAATTTGATTTCTTGATTTCTCTCCCCTTCGGTGAAAGCCCTGAAACCCTTCAGGTACTAATATCTTATGATAAAAATCTGTTTTTTTTAATAATTAATTAAAATATATTTAATTTTTTTGCTTTCTGGGTTTTTTTCATAAGCACCATCTTGATCTGGTTAATGTGTTTTAATCCTTATAATACAATGATTTGTGTTCCTTTCAATCTGTAGCCATTTTGAGGTATAATCATATTCATAGGTGTTTGTTTATGTATTGTTTGTTTCTAACATGTTTTTTGTTTTTGTTTATGTTCATTTTGTTGTTTTGATTAATTTATTAAGGTATATGTGTGTGTGTGTGATTTTTCAGGCTTTTACGGAAGGTGGGATTTTGACTAGAAAGGGGGTGGTGATTATTTTGATTACGAAAGGTTAAGTCTTTGGTTGATTAGTGTCTCTATTATTGAACCATATTGCTCTCTTTTTTTGTTCTTCATGGAAAAGTCAGTTTTTTGTGATTCTTCGGATGATTGTTGTTGATGGGCTGAAAAAAAAAAATCAATCTACTTTTGTAACCTTATTTGCAGCTTGAATTTTGTTTTAGGAAGGAAAATAATAATTTTGTGAATAAGGTAATGATGGAGGAAAATACTACTAGTTCATGGTTAAGAAGGGCGAAATTCTCGCAAACAGTGTGTCATCGTTTGGATACATCAACTACTCCGATCCGTGTTCAATTGGAAGAAATTTCGAAACCTTCTTCAAATGTTAAGAAAAACATTATAACCAATAAGCAGAGATCTTTGTCGCCATTGCCAAGAACTTTTCTTAATGATGTCTTTAGGGAAGCTAGACATGAAGCGAAGAGGTTCTCGACACCAGGTCCTAGGAGGGATAACAAGAGGATTATGGGAAAGGTGTCGAATAAGGATGCTAGGGAACCATCACCCAAGGTATCGAGTTCGAAATCACTTTTGAAAAGTCCGAATCAGCAAAAGGTGGTGTCCAAGAGCATGAGCAAGGATGGTTCGTGGAGTAAGTATCTTGAAAATGGCAGTGGCGGTGGTGGAAAAGTTACTGCTTTGGAAACAGCTGAGGAATGGACTATTGACATGTCTAAGCTGTTTCTTGGCCATAAGTTCGCTCATGGTGCTCATAGTAGGTTGTATCATGGTGTATATAAGGATGAGTCTGTAGCTGTTAAAATCATTAGGGCACCCGATGAGGATGAAAATGGAGACTTGACTTATAAATTAGAGAATCAATTCATTAAAGAGGTCACCCTTTTATCTCGCCTCCACCACCGAAATGTTATAAAGGTGATGATAACATATTTTCTCTTCTTTTGCAAGGATATATGCTTATTTGGAAAATTTTCTTATGTCATCAATAGCTAGTTATAGCGGCATTGCAGAGCGCCTGGTGCTCGTTATTGTAAGTCTATAGCAGACCGATTATCCGTAGTCACTGTGTAGGCCGCTATTGTGGCGAAAATCACAGCTGTTAGCGGCCACTAAATGCTTCAGAAAAACTCTTAATTTATCAGCAAATTTTTATTCAATTCCATTGTTTAGTTACTTTTAACCTTAGATGCTTAAATTTGTTTTCGTGATATTTTTTTCAGCATTTACTTCCATGTTTTGCTTAAGATTTGTGACTTATTATTGTTGTGCAAGAATATTTCTTGAATTTTTATATTATTTTAATTTTTTAGCATTTATACTTTATATGTACTACTAAAGTACTAATCGTTTAATATGTATGAAAAAATTCGGAATAGTTGTTTTTAGGTTTGATGGCCATACACCACTATCTTGCATGAATAACTATCTCTTATTTATTTCTTACTAAATAAGGTTACGGTATCCGTTGTTTTGTACTAATTACTGGATTCGATCCTTCAATTGTTGAAATAATTAGTTTCAAGATATCCTTTCTTATTTATTGTGGTCTGATTGTGCAGTTCATATCATGTTGAGATAAATCGCGAGGATTCTAATTTATATATATTTTGATCTGATTACAGTTCATAGCTGCAAGCAAAAACCCGCCGGTTTATTGTATTATCACAGAATATCTACCTGAAGGTTCCTTGAGGGCATATTTGCATAAGTTGGAGCACAAAACTATTCCTCTCGAAAAGCTAATAGTTTTTGCTCTCGATATTGCTCGTGGAATGGCATATATACACTCTCAAGGTGTCATTCATAGAGATCTTAAACCAGAGAATATCCTTATTGATGAAGACTTTCACCTTAAAGTTGCTGATTTCGGCATTGCTTGTGAGGAGTCAGTCTGTGACTTATTGGCGGATGATCCCGGCACCTACCGTTGGATGGCACCTGAAATGATCAAACGAAAATCTTATGGGAGAAAGGTTGATGTCTACGGTTTTGGGCTTATGTTATGGGAATTGTTGACGGGAACAATTCCATACGTGGATATGAATCCAATGCAGGCTGCTTTTGCAGTTGTGAATAAGGTATGCTCCTTTTTATTCATATCATCAAGGGATTGTAACGTCATTACAGTACTCTTTGCATAGGTCCTGTATTTGCATGGTCTTTAATGAATTATTCTTTGTGCGTTACAACACCTTTTAAACTAATGTCGTAAACATCCCAGTTACGCACCTATATCTGGTACTCATTGGGTGCTTGTATGTACGTCAAACAAAAATGTCTGATACTCGGTTTAAAATGTCTGATACTCGGTTCGGATACATGTGGGGTACTATTTTGGTTCCTACTAGTCCGTACTTCCGGTACAATAAATAAAAAATATTATCGACTAGTAATAATGTGAAAAAATAATCAGTTTTTCCGTTACTTTTACCAATAATGTTGATACTTTTTCTATTAGCTTGTTGATTCTTTCCCTATTTTCTAATATTCAAATATTTTTTCATTATTTTTTGCCATGTATATATTTCTTGATAATATTCTGATTTGTTGTACATAAAATTTATTTTAACTATTAATGTACATATTTGTACATTAAATTCTTTAAAAACGCCGTACTTTGCCCCCATATACGTACCTAGTGCTAGTACCGGACCGGTATTTCATGCAACGTAGTACTTCACATACATACCTAGTGTTAGTACCGGACCCGTATTTCATGCAACGTAGTTACTTCATTATAGTACTCTTTGTATAGGACTTGTATTTTCCCAGCTTTAAGGAACTATTCTTCGTGCACCCTGCCTTTGAAATTTTCCAATGCTTGGTATAGGTTTACATCCTCCTTCTTCCACTCCGAAACCTCCTTTTTCGTCAATCATCTCTATCTCTTCTTTGGTGCTGACATTTTAGGTTATTTCAGATCTTTTTGAATGGCCAACATGGAATAGTATTGCAAACTGGAATCGATACAATTAATGATTTGCTTGACTTGCAGTTATTAGACAATGAATACATGTTCCATCAATTATTTTCCACTCTCAGAAAACGCAATAATTTTCACTTAGTTATGCTGTTCTGATATTTCTGTTGTGCGGTATTATATTTCTTCAGAAATTAAGGCCAGCTATTCCTCCAGACTGCCCACCTGCAATGCGAGCTTTAATCGAGCAATGTTGGGCGTTGCAACCAGATAAGAGGCCTGATTTCTGGCAAATCGTCAAGGTGTTGGAGCAATTTCAATCTTCTATTGCCCGTGATGGAACCCTGACTCTGGTGCAGAACCCTCGTTGCCAAGATCAAAAGAAAGGACTTCTTCATTGGATTCAAAAGCTTGGTCCTGTTCAAAATAGTGGCCCTAAGCCTAAACCAAAGTTCACATGAATCTTTAAAACTGTCCTGGCATTTCTAGTAAACCAGGTTCTTTGTAATTATAAATTGAAAGTTTGTTTTTGTGGCTCTGGTTATGTCAACTTTATGAGATTTTCATGTGAGATTGTAAATTGATATTTAGGCATGCACATTAGGGTGAAAGCATATTTTGTTATCTTTTTGTGCACATACACTAATTATAATTTATAATCAACTTATGGTACTTTTTCATGTGTAGTAAACCCCTCCATTAAAAAATGTTTGAAATTCAGGTATGACTGCTTCTTCAAACAGGTGAAAAGGAGTTTTTCTTGGTGGGTTGGGGCGAGGATTGCTCTCCCCCCTCCCCTCCATGAATTGCTCTCAATCCCCCAATCCACCAGAAGATATCTTCCAGTAGTGTATTTTTGTGTGAACAATGTGGGAGGGCGTGGGGCGAAGAGCAATCACCTTAGTTACATGAGGTACTCGTAGTTTTTAGAGCGCAATTTTACCCACCCCATCTTTCAAAAATACTACACTTTATTTTAGAAGTGTGCTTTTGAAGTTTTTGTTTGAAAGTACACGTTCAAACGATACAAAAATTGTTTTTGGGATGTTTATTCCTGATGTGACCACAAAAAAAAATGTTGGCTCCTTATATTTGTTCATCTCACCTAGGTTTCTTATTTTTGCTCAACATATGTTTCCCTTCTTAACATGTGCGTGTTCATGAAGTTGTGATTGTTTGTTGGGATATAGAATAAATATTTTTGTGAAAAGTTAGACAAATATGATTCATTGAGATTTGTTAGAAAATTTAGTTAGTTTGACAAATATTATATGAATAGGAGAGTACAAGGATAGATATGATCGATTCATTGAGATTTGTCGATATTTTGTGAATAGAGCAAACGTAGCTTGGTTGTAGAAGAGAAATCTTTAGAGGAGTTTTCTCTCATATTCTTTCTTATTTTCCTATTAAAAGTAACTTTTGGGTTCATAACAATTGATCCGACCTAATGGATCTTTGCGAAGAGCCGCTGATGTTGGAAATACAGGACATGTGAGCCAATACGACAACTAGGACAATGCCTATTGGTTGGATCGTAAAACTAAAAAAATCTTTGCACTACAAGTAATTCAAAAGTTATATTAGTTGCAATGTGTGCTCATGGGCACGGATGATGCGACATTGTTTTGGTTTCATATTTGGCATCAAGAAAATCTCGCCAGATCATATTAGAAGATTTGGAGAGGGAAAGGTTTCATATTTGACATCAAGAAAATCTCGCCAGATCGTATTAGAAGATTGGGAGAGGGAAACCGTGACTTTAACGAAAACTTTGATAAAGGAGAGCAAGTGCTTCTCCGTCCCATAATAAGTGGCTAGTTGACTGTTTTATATATGTCAATACATAACTTTGACGATTAATATTTTTTATTGTATAATAGTAAAAATTATAAAAATTTGATATTTTAAAAATACTCATCGAGATGAATCCAACAATATCTTATATTATTTTTATTTATTAATAAAAAAATATGGTCAAAGTGAGATATATAAATAATGCTTACAATTAAAATGGGTCGCTCATTGTGAGATAGAGAAAGTAACTAATAATTCATTCTAGATCCTTCCTTCTACAAACATGATTAATCATCTAAAATTATCTATCTTGAACCTACTCTATTCTTTTTGAACTTATATTAATTCATTACATTGATAATTTGATATTTATACATATAGGCCATATGAACACAAAAAAACTAACATAACTAGCTACACATTGTTAGGGTAATCCAAGATAAGAGGAAGAAGATAACAAGTAAGAACTAGAGAGAAAACTAGGAGGAAAGTGTTAAGATTTTATTGATAAGAAAAAAAATAGAGAATGAGTTGTATACAATGCATGTGGTACACGCTTATTTATAAGGAAAACTCCTAACCCATCTATTACTTGTAACACAAGTAACCATAACTAACTAACTCAAGGTAGTTATGTAACCACCTCCTAACTACCTAACCAAGTCTAATAGGATTGAAGTTATAAAACATCATGCTCCCTTAACTTCAAGCCTAAGCAAACTTGTCTGTCCTTCAGAAATCCTTCAGAACTGCAAGCTTGTCTGTCCTTCAGAAATCCTTATCTGTCATTCAGAACTCCTTCAGAACTGCAAACTTGTCTGTCCTTCAGAACTGATTCAGAACTTGTCTGTCCTTCAGAACTGCTTCAGAACTTGTCTGACCTTCAGAACTGCTTCAGAACTTCTTCAGAACTTCAAACTTGTCTGTCCTTCAGAACTGATTCAGAACTGCTTCAGAACTTCAATCTTGTCTGTCCTTCAGAACTGCTTCAGAACTTGCCATGCTGGGCGCGCGCGCCTGATACACACCAAGTTCACTTCTGAGCTTCAAAAACCTGTCTGTTTTCAAACTCTTAGTTAGAGCATCTGCAACCTGAGAATCTGTTGCACAATGCCTGACATCTAAGCTACCTTGATTCACCTGCTCCCTCAAGAAATGAAACCTAGCCTCTATGTGTTTGCTTCTACCATGCAAAACTGGATTCTTGGCTAAGTTTATAGCAGACTTGTTATCAATCTGCAGAACCACAGGTTTCTCTGCTTCAATTCCTAGCTCCTTCAACACAGTCACAATCCACAAAGCTTGGCATGCTGCATATGCACCTGCTATGTACTCAGCTTCACACGAAGACAATGCAACAACTGGTTGTTTCTTAGAACACCAAGCAACAGGAGCCTCCATAAATCTGAAGAAATACCCAGTAGTACTCCTTCTATCTACTTTGTCACCACACCAATCAGCATCAGAGTAGCACACAATCTCAAATTTCTCATTCAGAACTGACTTTGGAAAAAGAATTCCAAACTCCATTGTGCCTGCTATATACCTAAGTATTCTTCTAGCTGCATTCATGTGTGACCTTCTGGGCTTATCCATGAATCTACTTACAAGCCCAACTGCAAAGCATATATCTGGCCTGCTGTTGCAAAGATATCTCAATGATCCAACAATTTGCTTGAAAATTGTAGGATCCACAATCTCTTCTGTCTCATTCTTTTCTAACTTCAAGTTCACCTCCATAGGAGTTGCAGCATAGGTACACTCAATCATGTTGAACCTCTTTAGAATTTCTCCTGCATATTTTCTCTGATGCAACAATAGACCTTTACCATTCTTCAGAAGTTCAAATCCTAAGAAGTAAGACACTTCTCCCAAATCTGTCATCTCAAATTCAGTTTTCATTACTTCTTTGAATTTCTCTATCTCAGCTGTGACACTTCCAGTTACTAGCAGATCATCAACATACAAACATATCAGAATGATGCTTGAAGCTGCTTCCTGCACATATACTCCATATTCTGACTTGCATTTCCTGAAACCTTGTTTCACAAGAAATCCATCTATCCTTTTATTCCAAGCTCTTGGAGCTTGTTTCAAACCATATAGAGCTTTGTTCAATCTGTAGACCATGTCTTTCTTCCCTTCAATCATGAATCCAGGTGGCTGAGTTACAAAGACAAGTTCTTCTAATGGACCATTAAGAAAGGCTGACTTAACATCCATGTGGAACATAGGCCATTTCCTTGCATTAGCTACAGCTATGACAAGTCTCACAGTCTCAATTCTTGCCACAGGTGAGTAGATTTCTGAGTAATCTATTCCTTCCCTCTGCAGAAAACCTCTTGCCACCAGCCTTGCCTTATATTTTGCTATAGAATTGTCAGGATTTAGCTTCAGCTTGAACACCCATTTTACTTCAATTGCCTTCTTATCTGATGGAAGTTTAACTAACTCCCAAGTTTGATTTCTCTCAATTGAAGCCAACTCCTCCTCCATAGCTTTCTTCCATTTCTTGTGTTTCAAGGCTTCTGTGTAATTGATAGGCTCAGAACCAGCCATCAATGCAATATGAACTAAGTCACCATCTGCATTTACCTCATTATCATTAACAATTTCACAATCCTGCAATCTAGCAGGAATGTTCCTTGTTCTGGCAGGCCTGTCTCTAGTCACAGCAGCAGGTGCTTCATTCTCATCACTAGAATCACTATCTTCTTCATTCATGATTGGATTCAATTGAGCTCTGCTTGAACTACAACCAGCAATCCAATCCCAGGATTTCTCTTCATCAATTACAACATCTCTACTGTAGATCATTTTCTTTGTGACAGGATCATACAGCTTGTAAGCACCTGTGACATGGTATCCTACCAAGATCATGACTTCACTTCTGTCATCAAGCTTCTTCCTTTTTGCTTCAGGCACATGCTTGTGACATAAAGCACCAAAAATCCTGAAGTGACTTACACTAGGTTTTCTACCACTCCACACTTCCTCAGGTACTTTGTCTTTCAGCTTCTTGGTTGGACACCTGTTCAACACATACACAGCAGTGTGAACTGCTTCACCCCAGAAAGCTTTAGGCAGGTTCCTATGCTTCACCATACACCTTGCCATATCAAGAATAGTCCTGTTCCTTCTTTCAGCTAAGCCATTGTGTTGAGGTGTATAGGGAGCTGTGACTTCATGTTCTATACCTTGTTCAACACAAAATGACTCAAACTTCTTGGAAGTATACTCACCTCCACCATCTGTTCTGAGAGCTATGATCTTCTTTCCACTTTGATTTTCAACTAATGCCTTAAAATTTCTGAAGGCATCAAATACTGCATCCTTGGTTTGAATCAAGTATATCCACATCTTCCTGCTATACTCATCAACAAAGGTAACAAAATATCTATTACCACCAAGTGAATTCACATCAAAGGGACCACACACATCAGAATGCACAACACCTAGTACACTTGATGATCTCATAGGCAAACTCTTGCTGAAAGCATTTCTAGGTTGTTTACCAACTAAGCAACCTTCACATACTCTTTCTGAAGCTTCAATCTTAGGTAGGCCAAGTACCATTCCTTTGCTCCCTAGCTGATTTAGATATTTGAAATTCAAATGTCCAAATCTCAGGTGCCATAGCCAATTCAACTTCTCATCTGTTACTACCTTCATACACTGAACAGTGTTTGTGTGAATCAAAGTTCTGAAAGTTCTATTCTTGGCCAAAAGAGTCCTCAGAATTAGGTTATTTGCAGGATCATAAAGTTCAAATTTCTCATTCTTAATGATAACTGAAAAACCTTTTTCTGCTAACTGTCCAACACTCAGAAGATTACAGTCCATACCTGGTACAAACATCACATCTTCAATTACTGCAGAGCTTCCATTGCTTCTCTTGATAACCATGTTACCAATGCCTTCTGACTGCAATGAACTGCTATTGGCCAGCTTCACTTTACTTTTCTTTCCAGAATCAAACTTCACTAACCAGTTTTTGTGACCAGTCATGTGATTGGAACACCCCGTGTCTAAGAACCAAGTCTCAGCATCAACTTTGTCTTGTGATTCTACCTCTGATAATGCAGCCATGAAAGTCACAGCTTTGTCTTCAACCTTTTCTTGCACAAGTTTTGTTTCATCATCAGAGTCTTGGCCCTTTTCTTTGCCTTTCTTGAACCAACAATCTGAAGCATAGTGTCCCCATTTCTCACAGTTATAGCACTGAATGTGACTCTTGTCCTTGCCTTTCCCTTTCTTTGAATTTGATGTTCCTCCTCCTTTCTTGAAGGATTCAGATTTTCCATCAAATTTTTTCTGAGAGCCATTCTTTCCCTTATCTTGTTTTTTTTCTTTGTGACTGTTAGCTTTCTTGTAAGCCTGAACTTGTAAGGCTTGTACAGATTCTTGAACCCCTTTCCTTTCATTTATCATCAACTCATGTGCTTCTAAAGATCCGACAAGATCCTCCAACTGTAATGTAGCTACATTCCCAGTTTCTTGGATGGCAACAATGACATGATCAAAATTTGGAGTTAGAGTTCTCATTACCTTCTCTACAATCATCCTATCTGTCATCACCTCACCACAGCTCTTCATTGTATGGACAATGCTTTGAACCTTCGACACATAGGCTCCAATGGATTCACTCTTATCCATCTGCAGAAGCTCATATTGCCTTCTCAGAGACTGCAACTTCACTCCCTTCACCTTTTCTCCTCCTTCATAATATTTCACCAAAATATCCCAGGCTGCCTTAGAGGATTCAGCACTAGATATCTTGTCAAAATTTGCAGAATCTACTGCAGCTTGAATTGCATACATTGCCTTGCAATCCTTCTTCTTTAAGTCTTTGTGTGCTGATCTCTGAGCTTCAGTGGCATTCCCCACCAAGTCTTGCACACCATTAACCACCACTTCCCATGTATCTTGAAAACCAAAGAGAGACTTCATCTGTTTGCTCCATCTTTCCCAATTCTTGCCCTCAAGAATTGGAAGATTGTTTGGTAAACCATTCCCTGACATTGTTTCTGAATGAAGGAAAATGTAAACACCAAACAAGACTGAATCTTTGTGCTTTCTACACTAAGAACCAAAGGGCTCTGGATACCAATTTGTTAGGGTAATCCAAGATAAGAGGAAGAAGATAACAAGTAAGAACTAGAGAGAAAACTAGGAGGAAAGTGTTAAGATTTTATTGATAAGAAAAAAAATAGAGAATGAGTTGTATACAATGCATGTGGTACACGCTTATTTATAAGGAAAACTCCTAACCCATCTATTACTTGTAACACAAGTAACCATAACTAACTAACTCAAGGTAGTTATGTAACCACCTCCTAACTACCTAACCAAGTCTAATAGGATTGAAGTTATAAAACATCACACATTAAATAAACTATTAACACACTTATCTCTAAAATAAAAATAAAAAATCAAATCAGTTTTTTGAAGGAAACCAATTTAGGCCCCGTTTATTTCAGATTTTTTGGAAAAAAATTTTTATTTTTCTTTTAAAAAAATCACTTTTTTAGTTTCACTTGTGTTTATTTTAGATTTTAAAAAATATCATTTTACAAAAAAAATCATTTTTTCCTTCAAAATGAAAATCTATTTTCAATAGCTTTTTTCAAAATCTATTTTTTTTAAAATAACTACCCATATGCAAAGTGAAGTCAATGGAATAAAATATATTTTTATGATGGTAAACAAACAGAAAGTAATTTTAGATTTTTCTCAAAATCTCTAAAAAAGAAATAAATTTTTTTTTTTCAAAAATCATTTTTTCTAAAGCTTAAACAAACGCACCCTTAATTGGTTTGAATCCAACTATTGATTTGTTTGCTTTTTACACCTAAACATACTGATGATAACGTCGTATTTCCAAGTTTGTGGCTGTTTTATGAAGGCTCAAAGCAACTTTATAAAGACTGGTCTTTTTCTTGTCGTCAATCAAAGATACAATAGTACAATACTACATTTGAAGTTTCTGGACTCATTCTTTGGAACCGACAAATAAGGACAGCCATATTAGAGGAATTAGCATATCTCTTAGCTGTCTTAGGGATGATAACATGTGGTTTTTATTAACTTACATATCAATTACGAGATGATCCGAATATATGTTTATAAGTAGAAACAATTCTATCTTACAAGCCGATTTATAAAAATGAGTTAAGTTCAGCTTTCAAATTTAAGTTGATATCAAAATCTCTCCACAATATATTGAACCACTTATCAGGTTTATAATTGGATCATCCATTATTTATATCTGAACCAAAGTCTAATAGTAGTTAACATAAAAGAGTATGTTAAAAAATCTCATATCGATTCGAGATGACCTGAATATATATTTTTAAGAGTTTCCTTAACTAATGCTTAAGAATATAATGGTTAACATTTTCTTTTAACAAATAATATATATGGTAAATGAATGTAAATATTTGTAGCATCACTTTTATGTCTAAATAATTTCATGCTAAAAGGATTAGGGAAAATTCTTGAATAGGCACAAACATAAATATGAGGTGTTAGGCACACTCATAAAAATAAAATAAAATTAAATAAAAATGAAATAAAATGATATTGATTGATGTGACTATATTGTTTTTGTTTTAAATTTTTAAATTTGTGAGTGTGTGCCCAAATGTATTTGATTTAGATTTGTGCATATACAAGTGTTTCTCATTAGGGAAAATTCTTGGATAAATCTATTAAAAAATTTGCACTTGACACGTTGCAACAATAGCAAGACCGTTGGATCAAAAGGAAAAAAAAAATGTTTGTTAATTGATCTAACGATTTTATAATTGTTGCATTGTGTACGACCCAAGTAGCTCCAAATCTGGTGTAACATAGTACCCCACAATTCAAATCACAACTTTTGTCAGTAGCATCTAATGATATAGACTATAGAGACTATATCTCTTTTCTAAAAGGTGATAAATAAATGACAACCAATATTATAAGTGAAGCATTCCATTTTCATGGGATTATACATTTTTATTGAGGTTGGAACAGTGATGGAGAACAACCCTAGTTCATCAAGAGTTGACAGAAAATACATTGAGAAGCTTAGAAGAAATCAAATGAAAGATCTCTGCAACAAGGTCTACTCACTTCTGCCTCATCAAACCTCAAAGGTTTGTTTCCTAATTTATATCTACTACATGCTTAATTTAAAAAAAAAATTATTATTTTTTTGGTCTAGAATTTCTTTTATTTTTTGTCATATGAATTATACTGGGGGAAAAAAAATTAGCAAACTGAAAAAAATAAATTCGTCACAAAACTTAGCGAAGAAATTAATTAGATGTATATTCTTCTCCCCTTAAATTTTATGTTGCGATTTTTTTTTTCTTTCTGAAAACGACAAATGTTAGTATTGTTAGTATTCTGTCGCTAATTTAATTTATTTTCCGCAGGACATTTCAATGCCGGATAAGGTAGAGGAAGCAACAAACTACATAAAGAAATTGCAGATCAACTTGGAGAAAATGAAAGAAAAGAAGAATTTTCTACTAGGAACTCAAAGGTCAACAAATATGAATATGGATAGAAGGAAGAACTTGGGATTAAAATCTCCAAAAATTGAGATCCAACAATTTGGTTTAGTCTTAGAGGTTGTTCTAATAACGTGTTTGGATTCTCAATTTTTGTTCAATGAAACAATTCGTGTTCTTCATGAAGAAGGAGTTGATATTGTTAATGCTAGTTATAAAGTCAATGAAGATTCTGTTTTCCATTCAATACATTGTCAGGTAATTAAATCATAAAATGAAAAACATTGTAAAGTTTTTTTTTGACAAAATAATATAAAAAATTATAAAGTTAATTTATCTTAATTTTGGTTAATATGTATAGTTAACTCTAGCTAGCTATAATTGCATTAATTGTTTGTCTAGGTAGGAGAATTTGGCAAAGAAGCTGCAAGGATATCTGAGAAATTGAAGAAGTTTATTCTTTATTATTAGCCTAATTTAATTTTTAATTATACAAATTATTATAGGCAATGAAAATGTTTGGAATTGGATGCTTATATACAATTCTACAAATGTGTGCATGTAATTTATTTATTTTTTATTTAATAGTTTGCATGTAATGTATGTACTATGTGTACTATATTTTAGATCCTGCTTTTTCCTACTTTCAATTTTATATTGAAGAAGTAGCAAATGCCTAATGAAAAGAGTTTGATTTATTATTTAATAATTATCAGGGATACTCGTGTTCCACGTTTCTGATATCAATAAAAAAAATGTTGGACCAGAAAAAGAAACTTAAGAAATGAAAATATTGCTGCTACTTTTTGTTCACTTTTTTCTAGGTTGTTGATAGTTAAAAATTAGAGGAGATCCGTGCAATTTATCTCATGTGACATCTCAATTATTCAATGCATTTTTATGTTGTGTTGCTTAAATTATTATTTTTTTTAAAAAAAAAATAGATGATAGAGATTTAGGTTTAATGTTTCCGCAAGCGTAGCTCAATTGATAAGAAGCAGAGACATCGCATTTTATATGTAAGGGTTGAGTTCGAACTCCGGATATCTCGTTTATTCACTTTAAGCGTGGAAATTTTAACCATTAACCACCGATTGGACTACCTTCAAGGCTTCAATAAAAAATTCACTGCAAAAGATTCTAGTTCATTAATTAAAAATAAAATATTATGCTAATAAATTTACTAAAACGGAAATGCACTGGTTTAAAAAAACAAAATTAAAAATTTCATATATTAATATTACGAATTTTTATGCTTTTCAAAAATGTAATACACAATTTTTCAACATAACATTTTTATGACTGCACATGGTGAATATATTTGTACTGTCCAAATTTTAAGTTTCGATTTTAATTGCTTTTAAAATACAAAATTTAAGCTTAAAATTTAGCTTTTGATTAAAAAAAAAAATAGAATTTAGTTTATTTATTTTTGTGAGTTTGCTTCATTTAGTTGAGATATTACATTTTATATGTAAAAGATGATATTCAAACTTTAGATTTAATCATTTTTAAAATATAATTCTAACTATTTAACTACTTACTGAAGAAAAAGTCGATTCTATTCGATCTAAGAAGATGACTTATTTCTTATGTATGTAACTTAGGAATGAATTGTCTTTGATGATTATCTCATCAGAGAAAATGAAGTGTTGATCATTGCCTTTCATTTTATTTATTTTTAATCATTAAAGTACTTGAAAAAAATATGAAGGATTGGGATTTCATGAAAGACAAATTCAACCGAGACAGTCTCCTCCTGTATAACTTTTAGATCATGGACTATATATATGCATTATGCAAAACAATGATTTGTTTTGATTTTTAAACTTGCTTTATGAAATACTTTTTATAGGCAGTAATGATTTCATTCATGATTTAATTTTTTTGATTCCAAAATTAACTCCATTCATATTAAGTTTTTTGAGCATGCTTAGGATCAGAGGTATTTGCAGTTTAGTTTCAACATGCTTCGGTTTTTTTTCGCATCGGTTGTGGTTTTTTTCGAATCAATTTTGATTTGAACACCTGACCGATTTATCCTGTTAGTTATAGCAAATATTATTTAGGATTAGTTTAACTTTTTAGTTTCCAGCGTCTCTCTTGTTTATTTTTTATATATAAGTAAAATTGAATTATAAGAAGTACAAGGGATATTCAACTCTTACAATTCAAGATCAAAGTATAAGATGACAACAAGGGTAATCGAAAGCAAACTAGAGGACGATTACACCAATCGAAATAAATACATTATTCTTAATCCATCCCCTACCTATACACCAAAATCAAGCAATATAGATAATTTGATCCACTAAAAATGAGGCATTGACAAATTCTCATCAAAATAGAATGTTGTTTCGCTTACGCCATAAGCATCATGTTGTTGCTAACCAAATAGTATGATGATACCTTTTATTGTTGCTTCCTTCAATCAAATTTCCAAAAAGAGTGGAGTAATTTTGCATATCAACAAATGAATGCTATTAGAACCCAATCACCGGAAGACTCAAATTTTCGGCATCTCTCTTGTGAATTTGTTTATTATTTATTACATATTGAGCGTGTAAAATTTAGGCTAATCTTTTGCGTTCTTATGGTATATGTTTTTCTTTCATTGATGGTGTTTGTGTTAATTCTTAGTTGGTTGAGGTATCCATAATCCTTTCTGTACGTGATGTAATGTCTAGATTTTTTAGTTATTTGAATGAAGGCTAAATTATAATTTTTGTCATTTAAATTAATTTCAACTTTTTCTTTGGTTCCTTAATTTTTTTTTGCCCCTCATTATATTCACACACACACACACACACACACACACACACACACACACACACACACAGAGTTTACTGTTCAAAGTGCTTAGACATTGCAACATGCAGCTGTTATACCACTTGTGGCTGAGGGTGATTGGAAAACTTTATTGGATTGGAAAGGATCCCACCGCATTCAAATTTTTATGTGGTTAGCTGCCCATGAGCATATTCTGACCAATGCTCGCAGAAGCAAGTAGAGAGTGAGAATTTCTCCTACATGCTCTAGTTGTAGGAGGGAAGATGAAACTACCCTTCGTGTGTTGCAGGATTGTGTGCATGCAATCCGAGTTTGGATTCGGCTTGTTCCTTCTAATTATATTACTAACTTTTTCTCTTTTGATTACGGGGAATGAATTTTTGACAACCTCAACGAGAAGGGAATGAGTGCTTCCAAAGATGGATGATAAACTATCTTCATGGCTACATGTTGGCTCCTTTGGACGTGGAGAAATAAAACAATTTTTTAGGACAATTTTCAATGGCCTCACGACGCGATTCGTGTCATTTAAAAATACTCTATGGATTAATGAGTGTACATTTCGACATCTTCATTTCCCTCAACAAAAAGAGACAATCTATATTGGCTGGAGGAAACCTCTTGAAGGATGGATCAAGCTTAATAGTGATGGTGCTTGCAAGGGGAATAATAATATTTCAGGGCGTGGAGGTCTTCTTCGCAATTCAGATGGGAGGTGGATTAAAGGCTATGCCAAGAAGATTGGATCGTGCGATTCTTTTCACGCAGAAATGTGGGGTTTATATCTGGGCTTGGATATGACTCTGTGAGATCATATCTCGCATCTCATTATTGAGAGTGACTTGAAACTCTTAATAGACATTGTTGGGTTTTTAATGTTGGCTTCATATTGCAAAAACAAGATGCTAGTCTAAAGGTGGTGACAGATGTGGTAACATCTGTCAGCAACACTGTCAGCTGGACTTGGAACCCTAGTACGCGCCTTTCAGCGTGCCGTTTTTCTTTGAACCCTAATTTCTTTGTTTCAGGTTTAGCTTGCGCGCCAAGACAAGGGAAATCAGCCAGCTTGCTGAAGTTATTAATGGAAAGATTTATTTTTAAAATATGTGACAATATATTTTTAAAACAAATCTTTAGGTTCAAGGAATATATTTGGAAGAGATCAAGACACACGCCTTTTTCAACAAGGATTCAGAAGGCCAAATATTACTTGTAGTCCAAGCAGCTCAGGACTATAAATATATGAAGACCAAGACCTAGTTCTCTAAGAGAGTCAAGCCGTATTTGGTTTTAGGGTTTAGTGTGTCAAAATCGAGTCTCTTTGTGAGCCTTTCGTGCATTCCATTGATGCATGCTTAGGATTGTGTTTATTGAGTTGTAATGTTACTTTCTCTGAAGCTTTGAAGCAAAGAGTTAGTGAGTCTAAGCACTTGAAGCCTTTAGGTAAACGTGCATAAGTGTCTAGGAGGGTGTCTCCAACAACCATTCAGTTGAATTGTGTTTTATACCCCGGTTGGTTTACGACGGTGTGGAGGAGCATCGTTATTAAGGAAGTGACTTAGGCTGGTCATATCTAGGTTAGGCCTAGGTAGAGTTTGCACAGATAGGGATTGAGTGAGGAGGGTTAACGGGTAGTTAGACTCTGAATCAATACTATTATAGTGGATTCATTCCTGGATTGGTATCCCCTAGATTAGGAGCAGTTGCGTCCGAACTGGGTTAACAAACAAAGTGTGCAATTTACTTTCTGCCTTTTATTTCGCTTTATTATTTGCTCAGTTAACTCTCGTGGAGACAAACGTGGCAACATCTGTCTCCCAGTCCAACATTGTTGCGACAGGTGTTAGCACATCTGCTATCACATCTGTCTACTGGTAGTGCCGGAATTACAGACATGATAACGGGAAACTGCACTATTGGAGGGCGTGACTTCCATTTATGTTAGGCGTATTTGCAATATTTTGACTCTGGATTGGCAAGTTCAAGTTCGTCACACATAGCGGGAAGGAAATAAAAGTGTTGATTGACTTGCTAATTATAGTTTTTCAATGAGTTTTTTTCAGTTGTTCTATAGTGGAGTCTTCTCCTAGTGAACTCTGTAGTTTACTTTTTGATGATTTATCTGAGACTTGCATGCCTAGAAATGTTAAATTAACTCTTTAATTTCTTTTTCTCGTTGGACTTAGGCTTTTTTTATACAAAAAAAAAAAATTAAAAAAAAAACACCTAGTTTCACATCAAACCATCAATTCAATAATTTAATAAAATAAAATATGGTTACAATTACAAATTATTTTTTTACTTCAAAAATACCCAAAATTCAATTTTTCAATTAATTAAGTCGAATGACATAATTGAGAATCAAACTCCCGAAAGCGTATAACCCTTTTTGAATTTGATTTATTTTATAACTTATGAAAATAACTTATGCAAATAAATAAACTTAAATGTTAATTCGTAAGTTTTCATTAAAAAAAATTATATTTTATAAATCTATTTAGGGAAATAGACATTCTATTGCCACCCTACCATGGCATTTTTTCTCACATTTCTCATTTTTACTGTAACGCCCCAACTAAAAATATCTAGAATATTTAGTCGGAACATTAAAAACTGGAATCTGAGTACATTAAAGAAATATAACTGAATAACATATTACCATTAAGATAATGTTAGGATATTTGATACAACCAGCGGAAAGAATCGAGAACAGAACAACAAGTTAAATAAAAACAAGGAAGAAGACTAAGTCTTCTAAGCTGACAATTCAAGCACAGCTCCAATCGTTAGGTCCATCCTGGTCCCTGCTCCGAAATAACCTGTCTACCTAAAAAAATTAAAATGGAGTGGGGTGAGAATACTAAGTCTCAGTGGGTCCTACTACCCTCCTAATGGCGACTACGCCGGGTACCTAATCAGTCCATAGGATATTCTATACATATCATAATCATAATCATAAACATAATTAAAGTGTATCACAGAATACGTCTTATTAATTTTATTCCGCTAAGACACTTCGAGGTGAGCATGTCTCGAAGGCCCGCCTTGTCCGTCGACCGATTCGATCACGACATTAAGCTCACAATCATTTTCCTAATGAGTTGTTCAATTGGAAGCCCATAAGCAGCATACTAAACCGCACATGATTGACTGATACTAAGTTGAGTTACATACTACCATAATTATCCCAAACCCGAGGAGCATACATAATTCTAATTCGCTAAGTTATACCGTAGGATTGCATCGTGATAACAAACTGCACGCATTTTATATTAATCCTATTATTGCAAGAAATATCAATTTAATTCGAGGATATAAAACGAGTGTAAGGTTTTGGGAAAGAAAGTTAATAAAAATTAGGGTCATACTGACTTAACCCGCCACGATGAGCAATCCAACAAGCCCAGGCAAGTGATCATATTCTGGTCTGGGTGAGCTCGCCGGGCCAGCAAGTGCTCGCTGGGCGAGCAGAAGCTCGCCGGGCTAGCAAATGCTCGCCGGGCCACTCATCAGCTGCCCAGAAAATCATCACTCGCTAGAAGGCTCGCCGGGCGAGAACTGCAAGAACAGCCCCTGTTTTGCAGAAAATCCCATTTTTCAAATTAACCACCTACAATCCTCAAATTAAACTTATGCAATAATATTATAAGTATATAATACGACAGTTTGGAGGAGGAATTGGGAGTTATTTCTCCTCACACATTATTTTCCTAATTTTCCTAATGTTAACATGCAAGTTTGAATTTGGGGAAAACTATCTACACTATCCTAAGAACCCACCTGAATTGAGATTAACTCAGAAGCTTTACGAATTCATTGTTAAACCATAGATCCACATAGTTTCCAACTCTTGTTTAACCCATTTCCTATTGACAGCTTTAGACCTCTAACTTCGGAACAACCTACAGACTTCATTCCTTGGCCTAAATTCACGAAATTGGTCTCCAAACGACCGAAATTGAGTTAGCTTTCCATACCAACAAGTGGAAACATAATAAGAGCTACAGAGAAGTAGAAATTACCTTTTGAATAGAGCTCTGTTCAAACACGTTTTTCTGGAAATTTCTGGGTTGAACAGTCAACTTCAAAAATTCGCCCAGAATTCGTTTCTCGATGAAAATTCACGAAACCAAAGCCAAAATGAGTGTATTCAAGTTAGCTTTCTTGTCCAGAAAGAATCATTCAAAACGGAGTTGTGAGGAGAGAGCACTGACCGTTTTTCTGAGGGTGTGTTCAGGAATACGGGTTTTCACTTCTTCACCAACTTGCTTCTGATTTCTTACCCATGGCTTCCTTGTTCATCACCAGCTCTCATGAAACATTAAATTAGGATTTAGGCTTGAGAAATAAGCATGAAATTGAGAAAGAAATGGGGGATTGATTCAAATCTTACCTTAATTTGAAGCTTAGAGACTATAGAATCTAATTCCTCCTTTGCATGCAAGCTTGTTTCATGAGGAGATTGGAATGTTTCTTACCTTTGTGAGGAATTCAGAAACTAAGGAGCATGAGGGATCAATTGCATGTGTGTTTGGACAAGGATTGAATGATGAGATGGTGATGATGATGGCACGGTGAAGAGAAGGAGAAGGGAGGGTTGATGTTGTTGAGTGGTGTTGGCGTGGAGAAAGAAATAAGAGGAGGAATGAGTTGTTTTTGCTGACCACTTGACTTTGTATGCCTATTTATAGAGAATGATTTAGTGGTTGGGGGGTTCTATAAGTAATGGAGAAGGGTTTGAGAGAAAGCAAGGAGTGAATGGAAGGAAATGTTTGGATTAATCACTTAGGTGTTGGCAAAATACTAGTGTGACTAATACAATTGGTTTTGGTTAATTGAGAGTAGTTTCCTAAATTACAACTTCACCACTTAATTAAATAATTACTGCTCTAATTAATTTTTGTGGGATGTTACAATCTACCCTCCTTAAAGAAATTTCGTCCTCGAAATTAAGAAATTTATCTTAGAAGACAGGGATAACACTTCTTCAAATCGGATTCCAATTCTCAAGTGAATTCGCTGTCAGGGGATTGAGTCCATTCAACTTTGACTAAGGGAATTCTCTTGTCTCAAAGGTTCTGAACATCACGATCAACTATACGGACTGGATCCGGCTGATAAGTTAAGTCGGGTAGAAGATCAATCTCTATAGGCTGATAAAGATCGGGAATGAATTTCCGAAGTTGAAACACATGAAACACGTCGTGCAACCCTGACATGGATGGAAATAGAGTTAACTGATAGGTTACAGGACCGACGTGTTGAAGGATCTGATAGAGTCTTGTATAATTCGGGTAGTGTTTCTTCGTTGAAAATACCTCGTGGTTACAACTTTGGTGTTATTCCCAGGATTACCTGATCACTTCCATTCCCTTGGAATAAAACTTTCCTCTCTCAAAAGGGTTATTAGTCCAAATTTGATCATCTAACTATATTTTCGTCTAATCTCGCGCTGCACACTCTGATCCGACTACTATAGTCATCTCCTTTTAATCTGCATCATCATGGCCTTACTCCAAATTTATCTAACACAGTGATACACCATCTCTTCTTTTCCAATTAAACTTCTACCTTTATTACGTCTTTCCTTGATCAATTCCACAAGGTAACACTTGTTTGACTTTGTGAAAGTAGGTATGCGAAGGCATTCTCAATACTCTACTACAGTTCCACATGTTCGTGACATATTAGCAATACTGTACTCACTATTGTCTCGCACAACACTTCAACGGGTCGGTATCTGGCCTGGTTGCCACTATATGAATAGCTGAATGGAATAAGTTTAAGGGTTGACATTAATAATCCAAAATTTCTCTTCAGGGTTTTTCTCAATTCCGAACACTGCAGCTCATGACACGTTACTCGTACCACTGTCCCATATGTGTTGTTTAAATATTCCAGGATAAATCGAAATATAAAACGAGTGGAAAAATTGCATAAGCACTATAGATTCTTTCGTCAATAAGATAACTCATATGCAACCGAACCCATAGTACTACGGAATTTTCCCACCTACCATTTCAATCCATCCTAGCACAACACTATGATAGAGTATTACATTTAACATGTCGAAGAACTGAGGTCCGGATCTTCCTTCAAGGATACAGTTAGGTTGATTTGGAAAAAATTTCTGATAGGCTGAAGTGAAAGAATCTGACCAACGTGATAGAATTATAATGATGGCTAACTGAGTACGAAAGGTTTGCACATGTAATGCAGAGAATTGGATTGAATTCCCTTGTCCAAAAATGATCAATGTATTAGCGTATGAATCAAATTCGCAGCAAGGAATTTCTTTCGCTTTACACGAACAATTCTGATTTATGATGATCTGACCCAAGCAATACTAACACACGAGGGAAAAGAAACATTCGGCTGAGAAAGGAATTGTTCACATGAGTTTACAGAGAATAGAATTGGTAAGGCATCTTTAATACTAATCTTTCTACTAACTCCTATATCACTGAGACTGGAAAAATCTGAACTTAATTAGAATTTAGCTGGCAGGATTCCGAAAAGTTACTCAACACAACTGGATTAAAGATTAATCATTTGGGTGCACGAAAACCTATATGATTAACTGATACTGATACTGAACAGAATTGTTTGACCGCTGACTGATTAATAACACTAGATAAAAGATCGATAAATTGATAGAAAACTCGACTTGAGTTTACACGTGACCTCTCCAGATAAATTGGATTCCACGGGTCATATTTAGTTACTAGTAACGTAATTGAAAGGCTGAAAAGATTGAACAGAATTACTTATAAACTACGCCCCACAATGTCAGTTTGATTGACCGATATCGAGAAATTTGGAAGTCTACATCTCAGTCTACTCCAGTGACAAACATGGCTGACAGATGATAAGACATGAAAAGGAATTATTTGTCTGAAACATAATCAGACTAATTAGGGAATGAACCTGCTCTGTTGTTTCCATGTCTATAGGATACCCAATCCAACATAGTTTGGTTCGACGAACTTAGCTTATTAAGGTCTGAAGGAAGGATCATGGAATTTGAAATTTGACCTCTATTGGTTCCGGTTCAAATCAGGTTATTGATAGGCACTCTAATGAAATCTGGCTAACTCTAACAGATTCCTAACTCGAAGGTCTGAACAATCGAAAATGCCAAGTGGCTGATAAGAAATAAATCCAACTTAGTTAGTTCGCTTCTGGACAAACTACATAGATACTCAAGAGTTGATCTAGGGGGGTTGAAGGCGTTAACGATAACTTCTGACCTTGCTAATGGTTAGATACGAAGGTTAGCTCTAAAGGGATAGGCTAACACTACCATGTCGGATATCTAAAGGTGATACACTAAGTGGTAATGTAACCGACTTGCGTTTAATAACACGGGTGGTTCAACTTGATTTCTCTCAAAAGGCATCTATCTAAGTTGCGACACTAGGCTACTAATTTATAAAATATATGATGGTGTCTAATACACTTCTTGATAGACGAGTATGGCCAAAAATGTTTCTAGTTGTTATTGAAATAAGTTACGTCCTACGTGGTTGGTGTGATCCCCTAACTTACTATGCATTAAGCTGAGACTATCTTATTTGGCATGTACCAATATCCTATGTGATAATATAACAGGCTGGAAAGTAAGAGGATGCTAATCCAAGAATGACCTAATCCGATTCTTTGCTATGTATAAATGGTTGAATAAACTACGATACTAAGGTACTAATTTGGGACAGTTGCATATCTACACTTAATCAGTATATATGGGTGATAAGTTTGTAAGGTGAGATTCTTAAATGGTACATCTCCTAGTGGTAAGGTATAAATTTTAGTTGCCACTTAAGAAGGTTAACTCGGTTCAAATCTGTATCCTAACTACTCAAGGGTGATACCTCTCAAATTAACTTAGGTGCTTAACAGTGTTATAAGGATTCCTAGTTGTTACTCTAGCCAAGGTTGATCTCTAATGGTTCGCTGAATTAACTGACCTAGTCTGGTATGACTAAAAGGAAACTCTATTTGTTATGCTAAACAGAGTTTGGTTTTCTAGCGGTAAGGTAGGAATACGAGTCATGAGTCGAAAAGCTGAATTATCTTAAGGGAGGCATTAAGAGTTGGCATACCATAGGATAATCTATTGGGAAGTTCTCAGATAAGTGTTGTTATGGGTGAATATTCCAACTTGGTTTCTCTAGTATGGTATTGAACAGATCTAACATCACCGGTGGATCTCACGGTTGACAAGTAAGGTTAAGTATTTAGGAAGAGTTCTGATTTACTGAAGGTTGAATCTTACTTGGCTTACATGTTTCTTGTAAACATGTTCACCAGAAGGTATGGTTACTCTCAAGTCCGGGGAATTTACTTGACACACGGTGTCAGTTGGATACTATAATGACCTACACACCTATGTGCTTCCATGAACAATTCTACTTCGAGCGATTAGTACTTCCATCAAACTGTTCTTACTCTCTACAATCTTAACAACTGCTTCCTTACAATCTCCAGAATTTCCTACTACTATTGGTCTTAATCCATATAATCCATCTCAGCTCTTGGTATACTCATTGGCGTTGCACCACTTACTCCTTCAGTCCTAACTATTTCAGCTCTAACATCCGGTTAGAGAGAATTCTCGCCAACGATTGCTTCTGGACTATACTTCCACTACGATCTTCTTACTTAACCACCGTGGTCCACTTCACTTCTCAACCGTAATACCCTGCCTACCATGCACAATACTGAGCTGATCAGACTCAGCACGCGATGGTTTCAACGTAAACAGTCCAGACTCCAAAGGGTCCGTACTACTAAGAGAGGGATTGAAATGACTCATGGCAAGGTCCGATACTAGATCGACCTGCTCTGATACCAATTGTAACGCCCCAACTAAAAATATCTAGAATATTTAGTCGGAACATTAAAAACTGGAATCTGAGTACATTAATTACAAGAAATATAACTGAATAACATATTACCATTAAGATAATGTTAGGATATTTGATACAACCAGCGGAAAGAATCGAGAACAGAACAATAAGTTAAATAAAAACAAGGAAGAAGACTAAGTCTTCTAAGGTGACAATCCAAGCACAGCTCCAATCGTCAGGTCCATCCTGGTCCCTGCTCCGAAATAACCTGTCTACCAAAAAAAAATAAAAATGGAGTGGGGTGAGACTACTAAGTCTCAGTGGGTCCTACTACCCTTCTAATGGCGACTACGCCTGGTATCTAATCAGTCCATAGGATATTCTATCATATCATAATCATAATCATAAACATAATTAAAGTGTATCACAGAATACGTCTTATTAATTTTATTCCGCTAAGACACTTCGTGGTAAGCATGTCTCGAAGGCCCGCCTTGTCCGTCGACCGATTCGATCACGGCATTAAGCTCACAATCATTTTCCTAATGGGTTGTTCCATTGGAAGCCCATAAGCAGCATACTAAACCGCACATGATTGACTGATACTAAGTTGAGTTACATACTACCATAATTATCCCGTAACCGGGGAGCATACATAATTCTAAATCCCTAAGTTATACCGTAGGATTGCATCGTGATAACAAACTGCACGTATTTTATATTAATCCTATTATTGCAAGAAATATCAATTTAATTCGAGGATATAAAACGAGTGTAAGGTTTTGAGAAAGAAAATTAATAAAAATTAGGGTCATACTGACTTTACCTGCTGCGATGAACAATCCAACAAGCCCAGGCAAGTGATCATATTCTGGTCTGGGTGAGCTCGCCGGGCCAGCAAGTGCTCGCTGGGCGAGCAGAAGCTCGCCGGGCTAGCAAACGCTCGCCGGGCCACTCATCAGCTGCCCAGAAAATCATCACTCGTTAGAAGGCTCGCCGGCTGCTCGACGGGCGAGAACAGCCCCTGTTTTGCAGAAAATCCCATTTTTCAAATTAACCACCTACAATCCTCAAATTAAACCTATGCAATAATATTATAAGTATATAATACGACAGTTTGGAGGAGGAATTGGGAGTTATTTCTCCTCGCACATTATTTCCCTAATTTTCCTAATGTTAACATGCAAGTTTGAATTTGGGGAAAACTATCTACACTATCCTAAGAATCCACCTGAATTGAGATTAACTCAGAAGCTTTACGAATTCGTTGCTAAACCATAGATCCACATAGTTTCCAACTCTTGTTTAATCCATTTCCTATTGACAGCTTCAGACCTCTAACTTCGGAACAACCTACAGACTTCATTCCTTGGCCTAAATTCACGAAATTGGTCTCCAAACGACCGGAATTGAGTTAGCTTTCCATACCAACAAGCGGAAACATAATCAGAGTTACAGAGAAGGAGAAATTACCTTTTGAATAGAGCTCTGTTCAAACACGTTTTTCTGGAAATTTCTGGGTTGAACAGTCAACTTCAAAAATTCACCCAGAATTCGTTTCTTGATGAAAATTCATGAAAACAAAGCCAAAATGAGCGTATTCAAGTTAGCTTTCTAGTCCAAAAAGAATCATTCGAAACGGAGTTGTGAGGAGAGAGCACTGACCGTTTTTCTGAGGGTGTGTTCAGGAATACGGGTTTTCACTTCTTCACCAACTTGCTTCTGATTTCTTACCCATGGCTTCCTTGTTCATCACCAGCTTTGATGAAACATTAAGTTAGGATTTAGGCTTGAGAAATAAGCACGAAATTGAGAAAGGAATGGGGGATTGATTCAAATCTTACCTTAATTTGAAGCTTAGAGACTATAGAATCTAATTCCTCCTTTGCATGCAAGCTTGTTTCATGAGGAGATTGAAATGTTTCTTGCCTTTGTGAGGAATTCAGAAACTAAGGAGCATGAGGGATCAATTGCATGTGTGTTTGGACAAGGACTGAATGATGAGATGGTGATGATGATGGCACGGTGAAGAGAAGGAGAAGGGAGGGTTGATGTTGTTGAGTGGTGTTGGCGTGGAGAAAGAAATAAGAGGAGGAATGAGTTGTTTTTGCTGACCACTTGACCTTGTATGTCTATTTATAGAGAATGATTTAGTGGTTGGGGGGTTCTATAAGTAATGGAGAAGGGTTTGAGAGAAAGCAAGGAGTGGATGGAAGGAAATGTTTGGATTAATCACTTAGGTGTTGGCAAAATACTAGTGTGACTAATACAATTGGTTTTGGTTAATTGAAGAAGTGATCCATATTAGAATTTTCCTAGGTTTAAGGTTAAATCATGAATTGAACTCAATATTTTAATTAAGCTGGAAAAAGCTCATGTTATCTCATCTTTCTCAATTTTATTTTCCTCTATCTAATCTAACGGCAAATTCACATAATGAGAAAAATAAACTGAGTTCATTAAGCAATATTTTAAATTTACATACAAAATGCAAAATTTAATGACCAAAATTCCCAATAGTCAAGTTAAATGTGTACACAAACTCCCCCATAGAAAAGTCCGTCAAATTTACTATGATGTTAAAATATTTAGAAAAAGAACCAATCGTTAGTTGGTTCAGTGGTGATTGGCGCTGAACTTGGTAGGGAGAACCACGGTTCGATCCCCCGCAACTGCGATCGGGAGGGGGCTGGAACCACTTGATGCCAGAACTGACCCCCGAACCAGATTCAACTGGTGGTGAAAAACAAAAAAAAAAAAAAATATACTAGTGTGACTAATACAATTGGTTTTGGTTAATTGAGAGTAGTTTCCTAAATTACAACTTCACCACTTAATTAAATAATTAATGCTCTAATTAATTTTTGTGGGATGTTACATTTACTCAAGTAGCGGATGACTAAAAATATAGCGCACGAGAAACTCGTAGCCGGTGATTACGTAGCGGATGACTAAAAATAGAGCGCACAAGAAACTCGTAGCCGGCAAAAGTAATCACCTAGGGAAAAAGCAACTCTCCAAGAAATAAACCTAGCCCAGCCCAAGAAATCATAATCCAGCCCAGAACAAACCCAAAACCCAAATCAACAACGAAAATCTCGAATTAGGGTTTTTCATTTTCACTCATTCATCACTCTCTATCATCTTCCTCCAAGAATCAAACAACAGCAACAATGGTAGGAGTTGCATTCGACGTCGGAGCCGTTCCTTTCAATCCCGACGGATGGGGTCCAATGGATTCCACAACCTCCGCCAACAACAACAACAACCTTCCTCTCAATGTCCCTTTCGCCCCTTTCAATCGCTCCGACAAATTAGGTCGAATCGCCGATTGGACCCGTAATTTCAACAACCAGAACCGAACCAGAAACCCCGCCGATTCCGCTTTCGATTTCACTCTCGACGATTCCTTCCCTGCTTCCACCGATGACGACAATACCTTCCGTCTCGTTGACGGCAAACCACCACCGCGTCCTAAATTCGGCCCCAAATGGCGTTACCAGCAACAGCGACAACTCCCTCAACGTCGCGACGAAGAAGTTGAAGCTAAGAAACGTGAGGCGGAGAAAGATAGAGCTCGTCGTGATCGTATCTATCATCAGAATCGTTCAAACCCTAATAACACTCGCCGTGAAGCTGCTGTTTGTAAATCTTCGGTGGAGATTCAACCGGAATGGAATATGCATGATCAGATTCCGTTTTCAACTTTCACCAAGCTTTCCTACAATGTCCCTGAACCTGAAGATCTTCTCATGTGTGGTGCTCTTGAGTATTACGATCGTACTGTTGATCGAATCACCCCGAAAAGTGAACGTAGGCTCGAGAGGTTTAAGAATCGTAACTTCTTCAAGGTTACTACCACCGATGATCCTGTTATTAGGAGACTTGCTAATGAGGATAAAGCAACGGTTTTTGCGACCGATACTATTCTTTCGACACTTATGTGTGCTTCTAGGTCTGTTTATTCATGGGATATTGTTGTTCAGCGAGTTGGGAATAAGCTATTCTTTGATAAGCGTGATGGGTCACAGTTGGATTTGCTTGCTGTTCATGAAACTTCACAGGAGCCTTTGCCTGAAGCCAAGGATGATATTAACTCTGCTCATTCGTTGAGTGTTGAGGCTGCTTATATTAATCAGAATTTCTCTCAGCAAGTGTTGATTAGGGATGGGAATAAGGTTACTTTTGATGAGGCTAATCCTTTTGCTAATGAGGGTGAAGAGGTTGCTTCGGTTGCGTATAGGTATAGAAGGTGGAAGCTTGATAATGATATGTATCTTGTTGCTAGGTGTGAGGTGCATAGTGTTGTTGAATTGAATAAGCAAAGGTCATTCCTTACTGTGAATGCTTTGAATGAGTTTGATTCGAAGTATTCTGGTGTTGATTGGAGGCAGAAGTTGGAAACTCAAAGAGGTGCTGTTTTGGCTACTGAGCTCAAGAACAATGCTAACAAGTTGGCTAAGTGGACTGCACAAGCTCTTTTGGCTAGTGCTGATATGATGAAGTTGGGTTATGTGTCTAGGATTCATCCTCGGGATCATTTTAATCATGTTATCTTGGGTGTGGTTGGATATAAACCCAAGGACTTTGCAACACAAATTAATTTGAACACTACCAATATGTGGGGGATTGTTAAGTCTATTGTGGACTTGTGTATGAAATTGAATGAGGGGAAATATGTTATTGTGAAGGATCCATCTAAGCCTCAGATTAGGATTTATGAGGTTCCGGCTGATGCATTTGAGAACGACTATGTGGAGGAGCCACTTCCAGAGGATGAACAAGTTCAGCCTACTGCAGAGGGTGCTGATGGTGGAGAGGAAGCTGCTGCTGATGCGGATGCTGCTACTACAAATGACTTGGAAGATAAGCCGGTTGATGCTCAAGTTTAAAAGGTAAGGGTTCAAAGTTAGGGTCATGCTCTATTTGGTTTATTAATGTATGTCATACACTTTTTTTATGCCTCTTGGTTGTGTTACGAAAATACTCATGGAGTGCTTAATGTTTTCTGATTCTTACATACTTGTTATATTCTTTCCTGGTTAGAATGGCTTGGTCTGTTACTCGTGTTTTTGCGCTCGTAGTGTTACAATTGGCTTCTAGTATGATTTTGTATTTATTTTTTGGGGGTGGTAGTAGAAATTCCAAATTCCAGTTGTGATTATATCATTTACGCTATGATCCTTAATGTTGCTGGAATTGAAGACAAATATTGTTGATGTAGTAGTTGCCAATTACGGTCGTGAGATTCCAAAAACCCTGATGTTGCAGCCGCAACTGGGTTGCTGGTTTTGGAACCCAATTTAAAACTTTGGCGCTTATTAGGATATAATTGCATGTGTACGTTGCATTTCGGAACTGTTTCTTCAAAATTCTAGTCCACAATTCAAAACTCAAGTGGTTTATGTTATCTTTTAATAATTACTTAGGTCTCCTTATCATAATTGTTGTGTGCCATGTGTGTGTTGTTTTTCATAGTCCAAGCATCCGTTAGTTGATAATTGTGAGCATGTATTCGTATATTTGTAAGCACCTCTCATCCTAATGCACTCCTTGACATATAGGATTTGATGGAAAATTTGAAATGATTTGCTTATCTAACTGAGGATACAATTGTCGGTTGCTATTAAGATCTAGACGCCCCAGAGTTTCCAACACTCTGCTATGGATGATGTATGTGCTTTGAAGCATACACCCTATACATCATAGGTTGAATTTAAACTTCAATTTCAGATATCACATACTCCTATACATCATATTTTCCACTCTCATTTGAATCTTTTTGTTTTGGCTAAATTATATATTTAGTCCCTTAACTTATTTATTAGTTGCATTTTGGTCCTTTAACTATTTTTTGTTTCGTTTTAGTCCTTTAACTTTAATTTTGCATGTGAAATGGGTCCTTTCTGTGACTTTTAACAGTCAAACGTGAACTTCAGTCTTCAATGTCAGACTCTTTTAAAATAAAAAATAATTCCATTTTCTTCTTTAAACCCAGAAAACTCATATCTTGAATTTTTACCATCTAATTTTCTCCATAAAAACACAGATCTCATTTGGACAAACTCATATTTCAACAAGTAAAAAACTCAGAACAACTCATTAATCCCATAAAAATTATTCCATATTTTTCCAATGTATTGCTTGCTTTACCAACCTAAGACATTTGTGCAAAAATGTAGAAAGAATATGTGGTAGGTTTGTGTGCATCAGAGACTATGGAGGTATTGAAGATCTACTACACCATAGGTTGGAAAGAGAAATTGTATGAAGCATTACATTTGGTACTTACGTTTTTTATATAATAATTAATTACCAAATTACTTCTGCTCATATTTGAGATTTCAACTGAATTTATTTATGTTCTGGGTATGAAGATGGGAGATAAAAGGGGAAGAAGATGAAGGGCATAAAAAAACGCAAACTGGATGTAGCCAAGAAGCTAAAATAAAATTAGTTTATAAAAATTTTGGGTTTAGGGTTTTGAATTTGGGATAAAATCAAACATTGAAGTTTGGATGTGATTATAAAATCAAAATTAGTTTATTTTCCGAGTTTTTTTTTATGAACATGGTGAAGGTGATGATGATGAGGATGATGAGTGAAGACTGAAGAAGATGAAGACAAATAAAATATAACGATGGTGATTCACTATAAGATTCAATAGACCTTCAAGATCTAATGGTATCCTATTGCTCAAAAAGATCTAATGGTTAAGATTAAAAGTATTTATGAGGCCTTTGGTGGACCACAACAATGTTGGTTCACATTAGACATTTGTAGTTAACCATTAACGGAAAGAGATCAATTTGACTACAATAATAAAGTTAAAGGACTTAGATGTAACATAGATTAGTTAAGGGACCAAAATGAAACTAATAAATAAGTTAAGGGACTGAATACCTAATTTAGCCTTTTTTTTTACTGATGTCACATACTCCTATACGTCATAGGTTGAGTACAATATTTTTAATTCCAATTCCTTGGCTCTATTTTTACTGACCTTCACCCTATACATCATTTGAATCTTCTTTTTTTTTTTTTTTTTTTTTTTTTGAATTTTGGGGAGTTTCCTATTTTGTGTTTCCATTTTGAGTTTCCACAGTAGTCGGTATGCTTGTATTGGGCTCCATCACTCTTACTTGCTACTTGATTTGTTCATGCATGTGCTGTGCTTCCTCTAGTCATTGTGTCTAGTATATTTTTTTCATTGAATCTTTTGGTGTTTGCTGATCATTTACTATTTTGACATTTAAAAAAATTCATTCACTCCTACAGTTGAAGCTACTGAATCTCATAATAAAATTGTTTATTAACAAAATATGAATGTCATAAAAAAATATTAGTACACCAATGAAGTTACTGAATCTTAAATGTGCAAGAGTAAGGAGTTGTCTAAATATACTTGTTTTCTTCACCATTCAACAGCCGAACATTAAGCTATTGTCCTCATTTCTCTAACAAAGAAGAGGGAAAATGGCCTTTGTTCCGGAGAATCTGCCAAAGATAGGGTATATCCTAAACTTGAATACTTAAGAGGACATGCCGTGTAGCCAAGTGTGAACATGAAAATATTCTTTCCTGTATAATGTGCAGTGTTGGATGTGTGCACGAGACATCTCTGTTTAAGAGTAAAGTAGTATTTGAATGTTTTGAGTGTTGTTTTTTAGGTCTACAACTAGCACTAGGCTGACTAAAATGCCTGATTTTACTTTGTATAGGCTTTTTTTTTTTATCTGGTTTCATTTTTTACATAAATTGGGTGATAGGTCACAATATTTTTAATGACTTGGGGAATGTTTCATTCAAGAGCTATAGAAAATGCTCAAATATCTGCTCAAATTTTAGCCTGTCTGAATCACTTATGGATGGCCACTATTGAAATTAAAGTTCTCCACTTTGTTGACCGTTATAATTTTTGAGAACATAAGACTCGTCTTTCAGTTAAAATTATATTGTCTTGTGCTCCTATTTCATTGGTATAAGTTGAAATCTTCTGACATCCATATGCAATCTGCAACCGGTGCATTGCTTTCATTGGAACATATTTTACATCTAGAAATTGCACAACCTTGTTTTTCTTCTTGATTTTTTACTACATTAAGTGTATTCAATGTTGCTATAGACGAGTAACAAATGTATGCATTTGAATGTCATCCAATGTGCACAACCTGTAATTTAGACCTATTCTGTGAATATCACAGACCATTAAGTAACATGATTTTTTGGGTGAATGCAGGGTTATTGGAGAGTTAAAGTCGTTCACTTGGGAACAGAACTACGCTCAGAATCATAATCATTTCTCCACTGCCATTTGTTGGCCAAGATTTTGCCATTTAACGTTGTTATATTACTCTGGAACAATTTTTTTTTAAAAGCATACTGTTGATTTTTTTTATGCTACGGCTGTTTATGATCTATAAACCATGGCATCTTTAAGTATGAACCATGACATTTCAAAATTGTATCATGCTTTTGAGTTTATCATTTTTGCGTTGTGCTTAGGGCTCTTCGTTCAGTGCTTGTTTGATTTTGTGGTGATTTTGCAAAAATGTCACGATGCCTATATTTGGAAACACGTTGGAATGTTGCTACATCCGAATGCACTCCCACCAAGAAAATAACAGCTACAAATTGTAGCAGCTGGGAAATGCAGTCACACCGGAATTGGGGAAATTCCTATCGCACGTAACTTCAACTAAATCAAAAGGAATCTCACCGTGAAATTGAATACATGAAGTTTTTGAGTTGACAGGGTTTTTGCAAAAAAGTGCATTTTATATCTTTAACAAATTCAAAGGAATCTCACCATGATTTCAAACTTGGTCCTACATTCAACTCAATTATGTTGCAATCAACGTTATGAGATTCATGGCACATGTTAACACGATCCTTAAATAAAATTCAATTCAGTTCAACTTATAAAAATGTCGAAATTATTAGTTTGAATGATATGACCGAAAGGGATTCAAATTATTTCTATTGTGTTTGAATTTCTAATAACTAAGCTATCAAAATAATTTCTCACTATTGCTGAACACGTTGATTGTGCACTATTACTCTATTAGTGTGGTCTCACAACTCATAATGCAATATTTGAAGTATAAATGGCTAGGGATGGCAATATACTCATACTTAATGGGTACCCATAAAAAATACCCACAATGGGTAGGGTAAAAATCCGCATTTTGGATATGGGCGTGGGTATGGGTAATTACCCATAAAATCGAGCGGATATGGGTGCGGGTACGGGTACCCTTAGTACCCACCCCATATAATATATTTTTATTTATTTTAATTATATTATTATATAATAATATATATAAATCAATTTTAAAAATACAATATTATTATACTATTATACATTTTTAATTAAAAATTTTATTTACAACATATATAATGCAAATATGTCAAAGAGAAATGAACTTTAGCATGACATTACTAATAATTTTGTTTATAATTTTCATGAATCAACATTAAAATTTTTAAATTTTTTTTAATTCTATTAAAATGATATGATATTTTATAATTGATCAATTTATTTTTAGCAAAAATGCGGATAAAGGGTATGGATACTTAGATATCCATAGGGTATGGGCACGGGGACAAAGATTGTTACCCACGCGGATATGGGGATGAGTACGGGTAATTTTTCAAACTGCGGGTATAGAGATGGGGACTATAGTACCCTACCCATACCCTACCCATTGCCATCCCTATAAATGGCTCTTACTTCTCTATCATCTTCTCATTTGAATATTTGAATATATATAAAGAAAATACTATTTAGTAAGAATTTTGATATGCAAGAAAGAAAAGAATTATATGTGACAATATTTGATTGGTTAAATTATAATCCCTTTCTCTAGACCGTTGCTATCTTTCTACTCAATACTCAATCAATTTCTGATTCTTCACAGTAGCTGTCAAATGTATTATTGGACCGATACAGATGACCCACCTCTTCTGTATGGTATGGTACAAGTTATATACAAAATCTCTCTGATCAAATGACAATTTATACACTATTTATATTTGTACATGCAAATAATGTGTTCTGAATTTATATTTATCAATGTTTAGCATTTCTTGGATCATTTTTCTTAGAAAGCTCTATTTATACGAATAAGATGCCACTTTGACAGGTTGAATATTAATAATAGTCTTTTTTGTGGAATGCATGAATTACAAAATTTTCAATTGCAACATTTTTATAACAATGACATTAACTTTTTTGTGTCTCTTTGAGGCAAGGGAAGGTGATTTAATTAACCTTATTTAGGTCTTTCACCAAAATAACTATTGACAATTGAAAATACAATAATTTATGTGCTTCCCGTTGAATATGCCACAGTACACTTCCACAAGTCCAAATTCTCGTGTATTCACAGTTTGCAATGGACAATTGTCAAGTACAAATTCAATACGCAATGCTAACCTATTGATCTTGTACTCTCTTTAACGGATTATAATATGATGTCATTTGTTTTAAATTATTATATCATGATAATTTATTTTAGATGCTGATGTTGAAATGCAAAGGTAAGGAATCAAGAATGTTTTGCTTCTTCCAAACTAACACAATTCACGGTCCTACCAAAATTTGATAAAAACACGCTACCCAATCCGTTTTCGTATGACTAAACCAGTTCATTTTGTCGTCTCTAATCTTACTCGTGCTTAACGAGTTAAGTTGGCTTTAAGACATGGAGTCTAATATTATTATTTTTTTATATCAACAACTCACAATTCTATAAAGAAATTGTGATTATAATAAATTTATCATATTTAATATGAATTTTTTAGAATCACAATTTCTTATAAAATAACAATGTGGAGCAATCAATTTTTTTGACTTCATAGTGAGTTCTTTCTATGAGATAATAATGCTAATTAAATGTTGAAGAACTTAGAGATCATGGTCCTTCTTTTCCTTCCAACCATTTTACAGCGTATGTACCTTTTTTAGGTTTATGAAAAATGGGGAATTTGATTCACATTTTCTTTCACTTTTTTCTCCTTATGTTTTCTTCCGTTGCTTAGGATACTGGAGTTGGGAATTAAGCATACATGTCAATGTGGGCAACAACAAGTTTGACTTGTAGAAAAGCAAAGGTATTTAAAAAATTATTCTTAGTTTCCAATGAGTAAAGATATTCCCGGTTTATTCTAAATGTTAAAAGTCTCATATTAGTTGATTGATGACTTAAAAATATATTTATAAGTGGGAAATGATTTTCATCTTATAATTCAATTTATAGTGTTAAATTAGGTCAAATTCAAAATTTTAATAACATCTATGTTATTAACATTTCAAGTTATAATCAATATGTAGCAATAAATAATTTTTAAATCATCAGAGCTACGTTGATATTTGCAAATATTCATAATAATATAATATAGCATAATTTACAATATGATGTGTCAGAAAAAAATCCTAACAATATGAGAATTGGATTGTATATATGCGGTGAAACTGTATACAGTTAAGAAATCAGAACCGTCCGATCCATATCAAACGGTCAAGATTTTAAGATTATAATCGATTGTCTTTAAATATAAATTTCAGCAAAATACTGTATTTGAATTGTATGAACTTAATTAAAAGAATACGATCGATTGCAGTGCAGTTATCTCAATCCGATTGTATTAAATTTGGATTCAACAATATGTTATTGGCGGTTTCCTAATAAAATAATCCAAGACATACAATGCATGTATATATCATAGCAATGTCATGATGATATATCAGTAATTCAGTACTAGTTGTCAGGTGCAAAATGTACAAAAAAAAATTGGGACAATACTACATGTACACATAGTTAAAAGTGTATTGTGTTTGTTACAAGAATATATAAGAATGGATGGATTACATCATGATGTTTCAAATTAAGGAATAGGATGCATCAAAATCCAACATAGTTAGAAATTTCCTTAATTGATTAATATGATCTAGTTGCGTAATTAGTTCACAATTGTACGATAATGTGGAAGATAATATTAATCCTCCCAAACAAGGCAAAAGGATGAGTAATAAACAAAGTCAAATTGGGGACTGTTTGTTTTGCACTTTGTGTCGTTTTTCTTCTACTTTCTGAGTCACCACATTAGCCCCCCATCTATAGGCATATCCCCACCAATGTTTGTCCAAAATTCTGAATATCACCAATGACTTGTTACCACTTTGTTGGGACCCAATTTATTCACCCAACCTCCACGGTCCATCCAATTTTCCAACCCATTCTTCATCCAATGACAAAAAACTTATAGTACTAGTACATGTTGTGTATCAAATGTGAGATCGGAAGTTTCATATTACTTTAAAAAATTAAACTTGAACAATATATAAGTAAAAGAACTTTAAGGTTTTAGATTAAGATATATTGTTTAATTTATTTGTGTAATTATCCTCTGAGCAATAATGAATTTATGGATTCACATTTTATAGATAGCTTGTTGTGTCTCATGTTTGAGGTTGAAAGTCTCGCATTGCTTACAAAAGTATAGGTTGAGTAATATATAATTGAGATGATCCAATTGAGTGCTTGAAATAGACCTAGCGAATTTATAAATATCCAAATATTCCATATTGGAGAGATCCACATTGTATTAGAAAAGCAAAAATCGGCATTCATCATCGTGAATACAAATTTTAAATCCTACACGATTTCATTGTGACGAAAAAGGCGCATCAAATATTACACTTATATCTTTCTGTCATTGGTATTTCTACCGATAATCAACTGTCCCACCAAACCCGCTGGTCAACATCCCTGCATTAACATTGCTGCCTTCGAACACAGACATAATGGTGTAATATGCCTCATGGCAAGTTTAATCCTTGAATCCCAATCTTTGATTAAGTAAAATGTTTTGCCACAACTTTAGATTCCTATACATCTTATGACATATCAAATTATTTTAGATTTTTGTAAAAGCTTACATGAATGATCTATATGATATAAAATTTCAATCTAACAATAAATTTTGTAAACTTTATATTCATTAAAACTTTTTTGAACGGTATAACATTATTCCAATATTACATCGATATAATAATTTGATCTTCTCCCTATATATATGTAGGAAAATATCGTTTCTCCCAAACATCGTGCCCTTTCAAATAATAAACAATGAAGTTAATTTTCAGTCATTTTTACTATTTTCACTTTGTCATTTCTACCAAATAATGAGTTGAAAATTTGACAATACTTTTAAGAATAATACATATGTGGTATAAAATTGTAAGTTGATACTAATTTAATTTATTTTTTTCTATTAAAATAAAAGTAAAAATATTACTAATTTCAGAATAATTTCTTACATATTAAGTGAAGACAATAAATAAAAGAAAAAGATACTCAGATCATATTTGTAAGTCGTCTTTTCACTTTTTCTGTCTTTTAATATAATATTATTTATAAATTTTGACACATATTAATTATTACTTGCTCCGGTCCTTTTTATAAGAGACATTTCACATTTTTAGATTCGTTGAATAATTAATATTTCTTATAAGTATTGATATAGTTATTGTTTCACAGCTAAGGTGACAGAGTTAAAAAATAAAGTAAAAAAATAAAATTGAATGATTCGAACATTTGGTCTTATTCTAAACATAAAAAATAAAAATGCAGATTAAGAAATACATAAATAGAAACATATTGTTACCCACGAACGACATTTTTTCAAATCATAATGAAGTAATAATGATTGATCATTTTGACCACTTTTTCTCCGCGATTTCTTGTGCGCCCCCCAAATACCATGTTGAAAATTTGACCATACTTTTAAAATGAAGAAACATATTGGCACGTTATTTTGTGACATACATAATTATTTTCTATCGTATAAAAAAAGGTAGAAATTATTATCTTGACAATAATACACTTATTTTTAAATAGATACTAAATTCAAAAAAAAAATCACTATTACAATAAATAAAAATATTACTTCAACTACATTTTTCAATAACATGTAAATGATCTGACCGCACACTTATCATACAAGAAAACAGACCATTTAAAAAATAATGTTTTCCGCAAACAACATTTTCTCATATAATAACGAAGTTTTACAATGATTGATCATTTTAAATAACATCCCCCACAATTTCAGCCAAATAACAAGTTAAAAATTTGACCATACTATTAAAAGAAAGATGCGTAACAGCTCATTGTTTCGCAACAATCATAATTATTTTCTACCATATACATAAAAGTTTGAAATTATTATCTTGACAATAACACATATGTATAATGTTAAATTAAATACTAAATTAACATAAAATAAATTTACTATTATGATAAAAAGTAAAAAAAATACTAATTTTAAAATAAATTTTTGAACAAATTTTAAAAAATTTCTTTTTTATAAAAGTGTGTCTATCTGTATACAGTCAATAGTGTATTATTTTATGTCAAATCAAAACAAAACTAAGTAACCAAAGTCATATCTCATTATTATATTCAACAATCTACTTTACTTTATAATCTATTTAACACTCCTTAACCATTTTTTCTCTTGTCTCTCAGTCTTCTTCTTCTTCCATGGATTCTATGAGAAACAACCAAGAAGATAAAAAATCTTCACTTCCTTCACCAAATGGACAAATTCCATCACCAAGACCCATAACAAGATCCGAACCCGGTAACCCATATCCAACAACATTTGTTCAAGCTGATACAACCTCATTCAAACAAGTAGTTCAAATGTTAACTGGATCCTCGGAAACATCAAAACAAGTTTCAACAAAATCATCAAATCATCACAACAATATTCCACCAATCAAATCTATTCCAACAAAACAACAAGGTTTCAAACTCTATGAAAGAAGAAACTCACTTCATAAGAATCTTAACATTAATCCATTATCACCCACCAACATTTTTTCATCTTCCAACAACAATTCATCTTTTTCACCTCGTAACAAACAAGAGATCTTGTCTCCTAGTATTCTTGATTTTCCTTCTCTTGTTCTTAGTCCTGTTACTCCACTTATACCCGACCCGTTTAACCGATCCGGGTCAAGTGGGTCTGCTAGAAGTGGTTGTTTGAATGCTGAAGCTGAAGATAAAGCGATTAAAGAAAAGGGATTCTTTTTGCATCCTTCACCTGTTTCAACTCCTAGAGACTCTGAACCACGTTTGCTTCCTCTTTTTCCTACTACTTCTCCTACAGCTTCTTCAGGTCCATCTTCTTCAAATTATAATGCATCTTGAATTTTTTATGTATTTTTTTTTTTTTTTGGATTTTGTATTAGAATATTTTATTGGCATTGTTGTTGAAAGTGATTGATTAATGTTTTATGGAAACAGAACATTGAATTATTATTATTAAATAGTTTTTTGGTTTAATCAATTGTATGAAAAATGATTACTATAGTACTATTTTATCTGGCGACAACCGATTTATTGAATAACTAATTTATCTGATAAACTATAAATTAGATATTTGATATCTGATTTATGTTATAAACTAGATACTCGTACATTGTTTTTGTAGTTGAATTCGTGGGGGGAAAATGTTACATTTGAAAATGTGAATTATTATGATTAACATTTGAATTGTTATTATGGTGATTAATTAACTAGAAGGCGATAGTATCTATGGAGTCAAAATGGTGTATTAATGTTGGGTTTAATGGTAGTTGGGGGTGTGAATAGAATTAATGATACAATTGAATTGGGTGAGACAGTTCAGTTACTTTAGGTCGACGGCATTCATAATTAGTAGCATTAATAAACACTGTACTCATCACTGATACACTGTAGTGTACTAATGGTAAGAGAGAGAGGGGGGTGTGAAAATAAGGTTTTTGTTTGAGGATCGTATTGCTAAAGCAACTTTGAGCTAGCTGTCAAACTAAGAGTTCCACAATGGGGAAAGAATCTTTACTCTTTTGTTGTCTGTGCTTCTGATGTATAACTGTCCATTGGATTTGATTTAGTAGTACTTTGTTATAATCGGAATATAAGTTTGGTTTGATAGTTAAGAGTGTGAGAGTTATTCTCTCAATTTCTCAAAAGAGGTCAAATGTTTAAATTTTACTCTTGATGAATTTTTTTTTTCACTTAAAAAGAGAATTACTATATCATATATATACTATAATTTATTTATTTTTATAAAATCGGGTTTTAAGATAATATATTTCTCTTTATCTATTTGTGGTTGTTTCGTTATGTTCTATTACGCTCGATATTTAGGGCTTGGTGAATGTACAATTTAGTGGTGTAGTTTGAATAAAAAAATTTGATATTATCTTTAAAAAAAAAATGTCACGAAAAAGAAACTTTTTTGTCTCGGTATAAATTTATCTATTTTCGATGTGATCTGAATTTTTATTATAAAGAAAAAAAAAATGTGACTTGAATTTCTCCAATGTTTTGTAACAATACTATCATCATCAAAATATATCCATAACGCGGATTTCCATTAAAAAGCCAAAGTATGAAGAAATAAAAACCGTGTTTGTTTTTTCAATACATAGTTTATGTATGAACGTACGTGGTTTGTGATCCTTCAATGAGAAGATAAATTTGCTATGACAAAGGTTTTTTCCTAACAAATTTTAATTAGAATTTAAAATGTACAATGTGGTGCGTATTATAGTTTTAAATTGCCATTGCAAAGAACTATGTGATTGATGCAGTTACACTTAACACATTTTTTACGCTCAATACTATTGAATTTGATATATAAATATAAATGATGGATGATCCAACAATTTAGAAGAAATTTCGGTACCATCTAAAATTTTTTTGTTGACTCTAACTTGCAAAATTGATCTATATATTTGGTTATCTTTCAAGCAATGCGCATGATACATAACCAATAGTTTAATTTGAAAAAGGAAATTATAAAAAACTAAAATGATAGGAGTAGTCAATTTTTCATATAAAAAATTCAAGGATGGGAGACCCACTCTTCTACAAAGTTAGACAAAGTACTCAATTTTAATGATGATTTGATGTCATTTTAATAAGTTGCGAAGTTTGTTTGCCATATGAAGTCAAACTAGATTGATGATGTTTAGATAAGATCAATAAATCCATTGATTCACGACGTGAAAAGAGAAGTACAATATGAAACATTGAAATTCATTTTATTATATAAATTTTCTATGGTAGGGACCCCGTTTCTTTACGGTCGGGGAACTCTTAAATGTAGTCATACAAAAAAATAGTCACTCTTTCTATCATATTCATATATATATTTTTTCTCAATTTTTCTTTTTGACCCTAAGGAGACTAGAAGTGAACGAAAGATAACATGTGAAAGTGAAGAAAGGGAGAGGAAGTGGGACTTATGATGATGAAAGGGAAGAAAATATTGGAGGTAGAAAGGAAAGACACGGTGTTGAAATCAACTCCTTATGCTATTTGTTTGTTTGTATATGTTATGAACATGATTTTTTGTGGACTTTGCTTCTCATGGTTGGTGGTGCAAATTATTACAAATTTGAAACTTAACATGTGCTTTTCTAGGGTGCTCCTTGTCACATTTTGAGTTTTATATCAATTTATAGGATTAGGATTTTATGCTATACAACATTCACACTGTTTTACGCGGTAGTAAATTTAGACTATTAGTTTAAGATAAGTCGGTCCAGATCATTCACACAACTAAGCAATCTGAATTGGCAATCAGATCAGACGGTTCATAACTTGTAAATAGGAAATTCTTTTCTCAATATATATATATATATATATATATATATATATATATATATACCAACATTGTAAAAATCTTTTACTCATAACAAATTATATCATGATGACACTTTTTTAGGTTAATTTTTAAAAATAACTATTTGTCATGATTTGATTTGGATTGGATGAAATGTTTTTGAAAAATTTACACCGTCAATCTTAACAAATTATTATCGTATCTAAATAGTTAGGTCACCTCTTAGGTGGATTGCAAATTTGCAATACAGTAAATAAGAATATAAAGAAAAAAAGATAATTAATATTGTATTAATAATGTAAATAGATGAATGACATAAATTAAATAAATAATGCAAATGAGATACTCAATCGTGTCCTTTGTATAGTTAACTTTTGAGTATTTTTTTAAAATTATAAAATTGATGACAATATGACATATTTCATGAATTAGTTTATAAAATTCTGTGAGACCTCAATTGGTAGGATATTGCATTATATATGCAATGAGTCGGAGTTCTAACTTCGATTATTCCACCTATCCACCTTAAGGGTAGAATTTTTAGCCACTAGACTACTTAATAAAAAAATTAGTTTATATAATATTTCAAAAATACATATTTGGCATGACTGATCGATTGGATGAATATTTAGAAAAAATAAACACCAGTGCATAGAAATTAAATTTTTATTTAAATAATTAGATGAATTAAAATACAATAAATTATAAGAATATGGAAAAAAATAAATTAATACTTATTAGTAATATAAATTGATAATAAATAATACTAAAATAAATACATAATGCAAATGAGATACTCTATCTTGTCCTTGTAGCGAGTAGTATAAAATTATAAAACTTTTTGGAGTATTTCTGAAAATTATAAAATTGATCACATGTGGCATGTTTGGTTTGATGTATATATTATTGGTAATCATGCTTGATGCTTCAAAGTCCATTGATCTTATTACTACGTGATAACGAAATTTCAAGCATGACATGTTTGACTATGTCTTCGCTACCTTTGAATTCCTAGGTCCCACGACTATATCCATAAGTTATTATTAGTATTTTTTTTTTATGAATATAAATTTCTTTTTAATTTGTTTAGAATCCGTATATAAATAAATGTTTTTCATATCCGGATCCAAATGAGCGATCCTTTCAAGAAGATAACTAACTATAAATTTGTGATCACTATTATAAGGGAACGAATTAACTTTGCAGTTTTTTTTTCTTCTTTCGTATCGATTTTCGATCCACTAAAGATGGACAATTAATTCGGCTCGTGCATAGTGACATGCGTACTGGCCAAGCGTTATTCCTCTGAGAATCGAACCCGATATTCCTCGAGTACGTCCTTGGACTGAGCTCATTGTCACTTGAGTCTAATCAACTTCGTTAGCTTTGTGAAAAGTTTGTTGAAGGTGATTAATTTTTTATGATTTATAAGTTAAATTTGCTAAAATATTGATTTGAGGTGATCAAGAATGAAGGACTAAGCTAGAACAAAGTATGTTATATACAATGCATTCATTTTTAAAATTCAAACAATAGAATATGACTCTATATTACTCCTTTCACTCTATTTTATATTCTATCAATTAAACATAAAATCAACCAAACAAACTTTTAGTATTATCTTTTTCTGTAACAAGCAGAAGAAGAGAATGAATCACATAGACAGTTTTTCTTCAAAAATTAAAAGGTATGTTAGATATAGATAAATGGACAAAAATATAAATAAAAATAGACCGAGTTTCACCCACCTTATATTATTATTATTTGGCATAATCCTCATAGTAAATTACACAACATATGCAGAAGAAATAAGATAAGATCACCACATACATATAAATATTTTTATAATGCAAATGATTTGTATAGCGGAGGAAATTTCCATAAGCAACAACATTATAATGTTTCTTCCTCGTCAAGCTTCTTGATCAAATCAGTTAACTAGTGTCCCTTGCACAATGTGTAACTCTAGTGCAACCACGACGATATGGATTAGCCCTACCCCTCCTATTGCAATTGTAATAGGAACGTCCGCGTTGACCACAAGGTACTTGATCCTTTTTAAGGGCACCATAACTAATGTACCTTTGTCTTCCGCGAAGTAACCTATGGCTTTCTTCGGAACTCATTAAAAATTCATTGGCATCTTCAATGAGATCATCGTTGGCAGTAGAAATAATCCCCGAAAACTCATGAATTTTAGCTTCGGTTATTATTGCCAATGCCAATGTTAAGGCAAAGAGGAGGAAAATAACTCCCCTTTTGAATTCCATATTTTGATTTTGAGAGATGGGTTTGAAAGATGAAGAGACAAATCTCTTAATAAATTTCCCTTTTCCCTCAGAGGAGAGGGGAGAATGTTGGAGTTAGGTGGAAAAAGGTGGCAAGATTGTTTGATTATGTTGAGATAAAAAGAGGGTGAGTTTAGAAAATAGAGGGTGTGATTTTTTTGTGGCCATTGTCATTTGTGATTTAACGTTAATTTAGGAAGTGTTTGTTTTTTTCTCTTATGGTTATGGAGTTTCTAAATAGAGAGAAGAAAAATGATCATTTTGATGACAATTTATTTATTTATTTTTGGGATATAAAATAGATGATTGGCATGTGAGTGTAGTTTGCTAAAAATATAAATCTAATTCTTCTTCTTCTTTTTTTTTTTAAAATATTTTTTTTTAATCTAATTTTCCATAACTGAATTTATAAACTTAGTTTCTAAAATTGACATTGACCTCCGAAGCTTTCATGTTTCCTATATTTGTGCAAATCTTTAAGAATGTCACATAATGATAAAATGACTGGAAAATTGCTATATAGGCCCCCATATTTGCTCCCAGACCCCCCAAACTAACAAAAATGCCCCTTATCAAATAATTCGTTAAGTAGACGACGATAAAAAAACCATTTCATTGAAAGACTGACGAAATTACGTGACAATTTTGGCCAAATATGGATCCTATGCATGGTGCACACATTACTGATATCACTGGTTTTCGTTGCGTAGTCAATGAAAACACGCGTGTTCGTCAGGTAGACAACGAAATTTAATGTTTCGTCATGCAATTTACGAAGACACAGTTTTTGTTGGGTAGTCAACGAAATGATGGTAATTTTGTTCAGGTCAATCGTTTCGTCGTCTGGGTGACAAATATTTTCGAATTTGTTATGTAAACGACGAATTTTTTGTCCACTAACTAAGGGATATTTGGGATTTTTAGGGGGTCTGCATATAGGGGGGCTAGATAACAAATTTCAAATGACTGTATTATGGTTAGTCTTCACATGTGCTAGCCTTGACTTGAGGCCCATAACCAATTTTCCCATTTTATATTTTGGTAAATATTTCCCATACCCCTATAATGTATACCCACACCCCCTTAAACACATTAATAGACTAAAATATCCCTAATTGTTAAAAATAGGTAGGGTTTAATGAGTTGGAATTAAGTGGTTTCAGCCATTTCCCGATCGCAGTTGCGGGGGATCGAACCGTGATCGTTTCTATCAAGTTCAACGTCAATCACCATTGAACCAACTAATAATTGGTGGTTTCGTTTGTTTTTTATGAGAGAAAAATACAACAAAAAAGTAAATAAAGGCTATTTTTAGATTATGAAACGCTTGATTAGATTCTTCAAATTCCTTCCTCTTCCTAAACTAGAATGAACCCGGACTTATATTGCAATTTCTCTTTTGTCGGCACAATGAATTTTAACAAAATCGTTCAAACCATATATGGTTAGTGACTAAGAACGCTTTCCTAAAATAATAACACCCTAATGTCTTAGGCGAATTCAAAATTGTAGGAAGTTTTATCGAACGTTAATTCTATTATCACAATCAATAATCTGATAGGTCTAAAATTATTATTGACCGACAATTTATCTCAGTTCCAATTCAATAGTTAGTGTTAGTAATCAATCGATTCCTAAAATTATTTCAAAAGTGATCAAGTAACGAAAAACATTAACACACAGAGATAAATGAATAACGACAAGATTAAAATTGAAAGAATAGGAACCTTAGAAGTTCACATGTTCTATATTGATATGAGGAAGATCGTCTAAGAATAAAAGACTTAGCTACTCATATTTAGAATAATCATAGCAAAGAAGTTTGAGAAAGAATACATTAAATTTGATGAACAAAGGTGTTGAATCTTCCTTTCGGTTGAGTCTCCAGCCCTAGCCCTCTCATAAACATGTTCTTTGGTGTTTGTTTCCTTGAATGACCTTAGGAGGGCCTCATGCACTAAAATCGACCCCTAGGTCAGTTATGGAACCCCATATTTATAGAAAAACGCAAAATCTATTGTGCTATTACGGGGCTGCAAGAGGCGCAGAATTACCTTGCGCGAGGCACAGCCAACATATGCTAAAATTGTAGCTCTCGGTCTTAGCTTTCATTTGCCGTAGTCCCACCTCATTTCGAGTTACGAAACTTTAGATATAATCAAAATACCGGACATACGTCATGATGCAAATTGTGCTGATTTTCTTCATAAAATTGGTCTAAAACATATGTTTTTGACTTATGCGTCCAAATCATCAACTTCATGAGAAATAACCTAAAACCATATCTAAATGACTCGAACTAACTTAAAACTAATATAAATTCACACTAAAATGACTCTAAAAACTGAATGTCATCATGTGTATTGCTTAATTTTCTTGCTTGGAATTGCTGAGCATAAAGCAAACAACATTTGAGAGAAAAGAAGAAATGGGCCTAGGACCTGTTAATTTAGGATGTGGTTCTAGTGCCCTATTTTTACAAGGGCCGAAGAAAATTTTAATTTGAAAATTTCGCTTCCCACCCCCTAAATTTGTTTTCTCATATAGGAAACTTTAACAAAATGTTTTGCGAAGTTTTTTTAAGACAAAAAAAGTTGCCCAGAGATACCATCTATTTAATTTCTTGAAAATAAATGTTATATCAATAATTTTTTTTTCTCTTAGAGATGAAACTAACACACACTAAAAAAATAAGATTGTGAATATGTGTTTTAACATATAAAATGTTTCTACAACTTTTTATCATGAGCTGTACTTATAGGATATTATATAAAGAAATTTAAAAGCAGAAAAGATATATTAATTATATTATAAAATTGAAAAATGAATGAGTACTATTAACATTTTCACTCCACCAAATACAAGACTCAAAATATAAATAATAATTATAACTTAGAAGTATCTTTATCTATTATTAAAACTGAAATCAGGTTGTTGACAACTGAAAATGGGTTGTTCTAGCTTAGTGGAGTACTATTAATTAAATACAAATTTCATATTTACTTCCTTACAATATTATTCAACAAAATCACATATAACTAAATTTTGTGAATTTACAATGTCGACAAAAGTGGCTGAAATTCATACAACGTCATGCTTGTGAAATTGGTTAACATTGTGGCTTGTGAGAATATAGTGATTATCCATCATTTTCTGTAATATTAAAAAAGGGTAGACTCCAAATCAAGATCATAAATATCATCCAGGTGGTACATCTGCAATTAAACACTTGTATTAAATGGTACCTATGTCCATGAAAAGTGTTTAGAAATATATCACATCACACTAAAGAGTATCCAAAATTGTCCCGCAAGTTTAGCTCAATTGGTAGGACAAATGCATTATATATATAAGGGGTCGGGGTTCGAACCCCAATCATCCTATTTATCCACCTTAAGGGTGGAATTTCTAATCACTAGACTACTTGACGAAATGTTACTTTTTTTTTTTTTTTGTAAATCAAAGGTATCCTCCATGCGCAACTGCAGAGACTAATCTTCTCAAGGTAACTGAGATCCATTTAAGAAGTTGACCTCTCCTAACAAATATTTTTTCATACGCACCTGATGACAGTAATTTTTATGATGTTCTTAGTATTATTTATTATTAGTTTAGTATTATTTTTAGACCAATTACAAGGCAAAAACCTAAAAGAAGTGAAGCTACTTGTCCAAGAAGTCAAAAATTGAAGAAAATGCATAAAAAGAGGCTAAAAGGAAGAAAATGCGCAACTTTCAGTCTACGGACCATAACTTGAACTATGAGTATCGGATTGAGACGCAGTCGATTGCGTTGGAAAGCTATGACAAAAAACTACAACGTTTGTGTTGAAACAAAAACGTAATTTTGACGTCCTATCGTGCTACGATGGCATTCATCATAGTACGATGGAGCTGCTTGTTGGCCAAGACAACACAAGTTATATTTTTGAAAGAAATCTTTTCATCGTACCACAATGACATGTATCGTGGTACGATGGCTTTACTTGGTGCACAAGCTGATAAAAATGCACAGGTTCAGTTATAATTTTGAACTGAATCTTCATATCGCAGTACGATTGGTCCATCGCAGCACGATGTGCCTTGAAGCCCAAGTCCGGAAAAACTATAAATAGAGCTCTCCTCCTTCAGAATAATTCATTCAGAAATTTAGAGAACTATTTCTCTACAAGGAGCAAAGGAGGAGGAGCTCTAGGAAAGGAACTTTCTCCCTTCAACGGGAAAGGTAACTTCCTCCGCAAGGTAGCAAGGTTATTGGTATGCATTATTTTAATTCTTGTAATTTTACAATGTCTACTAGTAGCTAAATTCCTTTAGGTTAGGTGGAGAAGATGAACCCCCTTAGTACTGCTGGAATTATGTAATATGGTTTAAAGTTTATATAATTTTCTATTCAGTTTTATTTATTCTATTGTTTATGCTATAATTACATAACTTGATTGATGTACACAATTAGGGAACGTTAGTGATACCTAGTATTGTGCCTCAAAACCGGCAGCTAACGCTCTTAGGGTTAGTGATACCTAGTATTGTGCTTCAAAACCGGCAACTAATCCTGATCAATTAATTAGACAATAGCTTAGTCACACTTGTGGTTAAGGGTTAAAGAACTAATGCAACCAAGCTTAATTGACTACATATTTAGAGTCTAATAATTAGCATAGGAATGTGACAACATGTCTAACACGGGGTTCCTGTCTATTAATTAAGGTTCTTTATACTCGTAATTATGGTAATTACCGTACGCGATATAGTCAACGATATAGCATCACTTACCCAATAGGAATAGTCAAGGATATAACATCACTTACCCAAAGGAATAAGGGAGGGATTCCAAATACTTAACATATCATCTAAATTGTCTTTTCTTTTCTAGTTTATATTCTCTGTTTCTTGAATATAAAAATATCACAACTTATAAAGTGGAGGCAATCTCAACAAATCCTAGAATAAGCTTAGTAACCTAGGCGCTGTCCCTGTGGATACGAACTCATTCTACTCAGTAGAGTGTGAATTATTACTCAACGACAAACTGGTATACTTGCCAGACCGTAGTCAGCAGCGGCCAAATTTTTTCACATGTTCTTAAATTGCATTGCAAGCCCATTGTGTATAAAGGTTAGCACTCATATAGTACTTGAAGTTAAAGATGTCAGAATTTAGTTTTTACGTGACACGTTTTGGCTAAGTAAAATTAAACGTAGATTCAACTCATAAACTCGTAGAGTTTATTCATATTAAAATAAATATATATAATATATATTTTAATTTATTTAATTTTGAATATAATAGGAAATTAATAATTTTAATTTTGATATTTAACTGTTAGGAATATTAATTAAAGAAAATATGTCAAAATTAATATATTCTTAATTTTAAATTAAAAATAAATTTTAAATATTAGATAATTAACACTTAATTAATTTTCTCTTATTCTTATTAGTTGAATATGAAGATAGTCATGTATTTGAATAACAAATAACACAACAACTATATGCGCGCCCATCAATATATCTTGTAAATAAATAATATTTATTATTTTCACATATTAAATATGACTCTTTGAGTCATGCATATCATATGAGATTGAATATTACTCCCTCTGGTCTCATATATAAGAAACACTTTACTTTTTAGATTCATTGTAAAATGAATGTATCTAGACAATATTATTGTCTAGATTCATCCATTTTACAATGAATCTAAAAAGTAAAGTTTTTCTTATATATAAGACCGGAGGGAGTATATATGATTGAAATATAAAGTGATTTTATTAATTCTACAGGGAGTTAAATCGTGTAAACTCATTTTGACTTAAAAAAAATTTCAAAATTTTTTTTTAGCTTTGATTTAACACTATATTCATACCTAAAAATGTAAAATATATAGAGTTTACCATTTAAACTTTTTTTTTTTATTTTTAACAAACTTAGAATTTAATTTGTTGTACCATAGGATTCAAGAAAGTCAATAGGACTATTGTCCATGACTCCTGTTATTATAGACAACCTTGTTTGATTTACATTGGAATACTTCCTTCGTTCCAAAATATAAGTCGTTTTGGAGAAAAAATTTGTTCGAAAATATAAGTCGCTTTACAATTCGAATTAAGCATTTAATGCTATATTTCCTATCAACCATTAACTTTTTATTTCTCTCTTTTTTCAATTCTTTCATTTATCTTTTTCATACAATTAATGAAAGACAATTTGTTAAACTTACTCATAATTTCTCTTTTCTATACAACAATGACAACAATGATTACATTTCTTAATTTGTGTAATATGGTCAAAACTACTTATGAACGGAGAGAGTAATAAACAAGAAGCAAAAGGGACATGCATTTAGTAACAGAACATTTCGTAACTCTTTTATTTGGGCACAATAAAAAATCATTCTGTGTTATAGGTGTGAATAGGTTATTTAAAAAATCTAACTATTCAAGCAGAAGAATATGAAACGTGTCCTTGCAGAATGTGAAAAGTTTTTAAGACCGCGATGTGATGGGCAGGTTTAGCATGAGAAAGATATGTTTGTCTTCTATGATGGGAGATTAATTTGCACCTTTGGATAAAGGTATAGAATAGAAGATAATAAAGTGTCTACACCATATTCTATCATCTTTCACCAAAATCATTTTTTAATTTGTATATTATTATTAAATTGATTATATTTTTATTTTTTTTGGTTAGATAGCCTAGCGGCTAGAAATTCACCCCTTAAAGGTGAATAAGTGGGCATACCGGGTTCGAACCCCGATCCCTGCACAAATGTGCAATGTCCTTTACCAATTGAGCTAGGTTCATGAAGACAAATTGATTATATGTTATTATTAAATTAATTTTTATATGCAATCTACCAAAAAAGAATTAATTAATTTTTATATGCCAAAATTTTATTTTAATGTAATATATATTTTTCGTCAAAGTGTACGTGTACAATAATAAAGGTGAATTATTATTTTTTTTTGAAAATTGAACATAGAAATAGAGAAGGTCGAGAGATAAAAACCGGATAAGAGGAAGTCTCATTGTACTAAATATCTCATTTTATTAATTAATATACATTTTTTATACTATTATTAAACTAAATTTTATATGTTGAAATTTTATTTTCATTTTAGTTGTATAATTTTGCAAGTGCACTATACTCGAGTTTCATTCAGGGATCCTCAGACATATTACTTGCAGAGTTATTTGCTATCTAGCAGGGTCTCATTCTGACGAAAATATGGCTATTCATGGGTTCGTCTGCTACTCTGATTCTCTCCACTGCATAAACCCTCATAAAAGGTCTGAATATCAAATATCATGTTTATGTCGTGCTGATTCAAGATATCAAAGAGATACTTTCTCAAAGTAATATTACTCTATGCCACACTCTCAGAGAGGAAAACAATTGTGCGGATTTCCTAGTCAAGCTTGGAGTCTCTTTAGATTCCGACCTCACGATTCACGAATCTCCCCTGAAAGGATTCTATGACATTCTCAGGAGCGACGCGGCTGAAACTTTCTTCCTTAGAGATTAGTCGCAATTTCTTTTTTCTTTCTATTCTCTTTTGTTTGTTCTTCTCTGAGCTTACATCGATGTGCAATTTGTTTTTGCATGTTCCAATTTGGTGATTTTAGGTGATTTTTGTTAGAACACAAATCAAGATGAATTAAACAAGAATGGTAATGGACTAGTTTCACATAAAATCATGAATAAAACCCTAGAATTTGTTATGATCATAAAATGATAATGATGAAGGGAGAATAGAAATTGAATTTGTGCTAGAATGTAAAATTTTATTGAGAGATAATGAGTTACATTCCTATGCACTTATTTATAGCACATTCCTAAGATAACTTGTAACACAAGCTACCTTCACAACACCAACTAACAAAGCCTATGGTTGTAACTAACTTGTAAAAACCATAACTAACACTTAACTACCAAAGTTGGTTATGACTTATACACTTTCTAACACACCCCCTTAAGTCAAAACCTACTCAATTTCACATATACCAAGTTCCTTTCTAAGAAACTCAAATCTGTCAAACTTCACTGCTTTGGTGAAGCCATCTGCAAGTTGCAGATTAGTTGGGCAGTACTGCACTTCAATCATTCCATTGGCCACCTGCTCTCTAATGAAATGGAATCTTGTATCTATGTGCTTGCTCCTCCCATGAGAAATAGGGTTTTTAGTAAGGCTTATGGCAGACTTATTATCAATCCTAAGTATCAAAAGGCTTCACTGCTTCACACTTGAGCTCCTTCATCACTAAATCAAGCCACAAAGCTTGGCATGCTGCAAATGTACCAGCTATGTACTCAGCCTCACATGATGACAGAGCAGTCACTTCTTGCTTCTTAGTGCACCATGATATTGCTGCATTGTTAAATTTGAAAACATAACCTGATGTACTATTTCTATCAGCTATGTCTCCACACCAATCACTGTCTGAATATCCTATTAAGGCACCCCCTTCACTGTTTGTGCCAATAGGGAACAACAGACCAAATTTCATAGTCCCCTTTAGGTACTTGAGAATCCTCTTTGCAGCAATAAAGTGAGGCTTCCTAGGATCATGCATGTATCTGCTTATCATACTCACAGAATAGCAAATATCTGGCCTGCTATTACACACATATCTAAGTGATCCAACCATTTGTCTAAACATAGTTGCATCCACTTTCTCCATATCCTTACACTCATCAAGTTTGCAGCTGGTATCAGATGAATTTGAAATTGAATTGCAGTCAATCAATTCAAACTTCTCTAGCAATTCACCAATGTATTTCTGCTGATGCATTACTATACCACCATTGATCTTGAGAAATTCCATTCCTAAGAAGAATGAAAGTTTACCAAGATCACTCATTTCAAATTCATCCTTCAATTTGCCTTCCAATCTTTCAATCTCTGAAGCTTGACTCCCAGTTATGAGTAAGTCATCAATATACAGACAAATGATTACCAACTCTTTACTTTCCAAGCTCTGCACATACACTTCAAATTCTACAGCACATCTTTTGAAGCCTATCTGAATAAGGAATTGGTTAATTCTCTTATTCTAAGCTCTAGGAGCTTGTTTCAAACCATATAAAGCTTTGTATAATCTGTACACCATGTCTTCTCTGCCTTGAACTTCAAAACCAGGTGGTTGTGACACATATACTTCCTCTTCTAGTGGACCATTTAGGAATGCAGATTTTACATCCAAATGATATAGCCCCCATCTATTCTTACTAGCCAGTGCTACTACAAGCCTTATAGTTTCAATTCTAGCAACTGGGGCAAAAACTTCATTATAATCCACACCATGTTTCTGTAAGAAACCTCTAGCTACCAACCTTGCCTTATGTTTTGAAATTGTCCCATCAGCATTCAATTGCACTTTGAACACCCACTTCACATCAATTTTCATTTTCTTGTCTGGCAAGTTAACTAGCTTCCAAGTCTTGTTTTTCTCAATTGACTGAAGCTCTTCTTCCATAGCCTTCTTCCAGACACTACTTTTCAAGGCATCTCTTAGATCTACAGGTTATGACCCTACTAGTAGAGCTAAGTGAATGAGATCACCTTCACTATTGACAGCATTATCAGGAATTACTTCACAATCATTAAGTCTGCTTGGTGTTTGTTTGACTCTTTGAGGCCTTACATTAGCTTCAACTTCTTCTTGTACTGCCTCAACTTCATCATGATTACCTTCATCACCTGATTCATCACTTGAGTTAGGATAAATGTAGCCATTTTGAATTTCACTTCTGTACACAGGCTCTACATCCCATTTCCACATCTCAGCTTCATTCACTATCACATCTCTACTAATGTGCACCTTTTGAGTCACAGGGTTATAGAGCTTGTATGCAGCTGTTGGATGATACCCTATGAGTATCATTGCTTCACTTTTATCTTCCAATTTGGTTCTTCTAGTATCTGGCACATGCTTGTAGCATAGAGAACCAAAAATCTTCAAATGTGTCACATTTGGTTTTCTCCCTGACCAAGCTTCCTCTGGTACAGCCTCTAGCTTCTTTGTAGGACACTTATTTAATATGTAAGCAGCTGTGATTACTGCTTCACCCCAGAAGTTGTGTGGTAAGCACTTTTGCTTGATCATACTTCTTGCCATATCCAACACAGTTCTGTTTCTCCTCTCTACTAAGCCATTGTGCTGTGGTGTATAAGGTGCAGTAATTTCATGCACAATGCCTTGACTTGTATAGAAATTTTCAAACTTCTTAGATGTATTTTAACCTCCACCATCAGTTCTTAAGATCTTAATTGCTTTATCACTCTCCTTCTCAATTAAGACTTTGAACTTTTTGAATACCTCTAAGGCTTCACTTTTCAATTTTATGGCGTATAACCATAGCATCCTGGTGAATTCATCAACAAAGTTGATGAAATACTTGCTACCCCCTAGTGAAGCAACTTCAAAAGGACCACATATATCTGAATGAACCACATGCAATGCACCAACAGCTCTCTTTGGTGCTTTAGTCACAAAGGATTTCCTGCTACGGTTACTTTTCACACATATAACACAGATAGGTTTTCAAGCACTGATTCTAGGTAAGCCAGACACCAAGTTCTTTGAATTTAAATCATTAAGACTTATGAAATTCAAGTGACCATACCTCATGTGCCAAATCTTCTCATTATCTTCATTCACTGTTGAAGACATGCACATCATATTTTCACTGCACATATTCCACTTGTAGGTTCTATTCTTTGACAAAGTTGATTTCAAAATCAAATTCTTCTCTTTGTCAAACAATTTCAGAGAATCTCCTTCTATGGTCACTGAGAATCCCTTCTCCACTAGTTGACCAATACTCATGAGATTGCAATTCATTTCAGGCACATACAAAACCTCTTCAATTGTCACTTTCACACCATTCTTGTTTCTGAACACTATGTTTCCAACACCTTCAACACACAATTTACTACTATTGGCTAGTTTGATACTAGTCTTCTTGCTTGAATCAAACTTAGTCAACCATTCTCTGTGTGCAGTCATATGAATTGAGCAACCTGAGTCAAGATACCACTCCTCATTCTTGACTCTTTCTTCATAGGTAGTAGCCATCATAAGCACTGAGTTAGGGTCTTTGCTCTGAGCAACATTTGCTTCACCATCACTTTGTTAATCTTTCTTGTACCAACATTCATCTGCAAATGTTGATCTTTCTTGTACCAACATTCATCTGCAAATTGTCCATGCTTTTCACAGTTATAGCATTTCACTTTGCTTTTGTCAAAGTTCTTCCTTTTGTTGTAACCTTTGCCAGACCCTCCTCCTTTAGAGGATTCAGGTTTGTCATCAGGTTTTCTATTGAAGCCTGGAGCTTTACCCTTCCCCTTCTTCTTTGAATTCTTACCAAAACCTTCCTTCTTGTAAGTTTGAGCCTGCAGAGCTTGTTGATTTGATCTTTCTGACCCTCTATCAAGAATCATCAATTCACGTGCCTCCAATAAACTCTGCAACTCTTCAAAGTTTTCACATCCTTTGCTTCTTGTATAGCTACTACTATGAAGTCAAACCTTGGATTCAGAGATCTTAACACTTTTTCAACCATCATTTGTTCAGAAATTGTCTCACCATAGGTTTGCATTTGATGCACAATTTCTTGCAGTTTTGAAAAGTGGTCACTCACCTTCTGATCTTCTTCCATCTGCATCATCTTATATTTTCTTCTGAAGGCTTGCAATCTTACTTGCTTAACCTTTTCCCCACCACCATGATAATTCTCTAGTATATCCCATGCTTCTTTGGCCTTTGTAGCTCTTGAGATCTTCTCAAAATGCAAGCTATCTACGTTTTGCTGAATGTAGAAAAGAGCCTTACAATCTTTCTTCTTGGCTTCTTTGAAAGCAGTTCTCTGTGCTTCATTTGGATTCTCCACCAGATCCTCATAGTCATTTGTGATATACTCAAGCAAATCTTGTGCACCAAAAAGGGATTTTATGACACAGCTCCATCGATCCCAGTTCTTGGTATCAAGAACCAAGATATTCGTGCCAAAACCATTTGTATTCATCTTTTTTCTGTGAAGAAATCAATCACACACCTCACTCAAGTGTTTCCCAATTGAATCCCTTTGAATCAACAAGGCTTTAGATGCCACTGTTAGAACACAAATCAAGAGGAACTAAACAAGAATGGTAATGGACTAGTTTCACATAAAATCATGAATAAAACCCTAGAATTTGTTATGATCATAAAATGATAATGATGAAGGGAGAATAGAGATTGAATTTGTGCTAGAATGTAAAATTTTATTGAGAGATAATGAGTTACATTACTATGCACTTATTTATAGCACATTCTTAAGATAACTTGTAACACAAGCTACCTTCACAACACCAACTAACAAAGCTTATGGTTGTAACTAACTTGTAACAACCATAACTAACACTTAACTACCAAAGTTGGTTATGACTTATACACTTTCTAACAATTTTTACAGATGTGATATTTGATTTTAGTTCATTGTTAATGAAGATTAATTAACAAATTAGGGTTAAGAAAACTAATAGTTCACATTTTGAGTTCACATGTAGGCTTTAAGATCATATATTCTATGCTTGATTATTTAAAACTAATACCCCGCATTATTATATAGAATATAATGCAAAATATTATAAATAGTACTGAGTTCATTACAATTACATTATTCAAATATGCACGCGCAGGTGCAGAAATACAAACGAGTTCAAATAACATAGCGGAAACGAAAGACAACACGATCAGATAATGAGAAAAGCATAGAAAGACTAAATGCGATCCTCCAACAGCAGCAGCGACTCCAACACCAAAGCTTACCTATTCAACCTGTTTGCCTGTTTCAAATAGGGAGTGGGGTGAGACAGTCACTTCGTCCCAGTGAATTCTACTACCCTCCTAGGCTATAAAGCCGGGGTTCCTAATCAGTCATATCATAATCTAATTCGTAACATAATTATCATAAGCAATATAAGTAAAGGTGTATCACAAAGTTAATCTTGTTGATTTTAAACCGCAAACACTCTGAGGTGAGCACGTCTCAGAGGCTTGCCTTATCCGCGAACAGAAAGCGTTCCGGCATAAAGCTCACAAGGATTTCTAATGGAACATGTAAAACGAAGTCCACACTGATATCATAATCATATATTTAATTGACTGATTACTAAGTTCATAACATACTACCAATAATTCCCAAACCTGGGGAGCATACAACATTCTAATTCCTTAAGTTAAAGCCCTAAGAGTTCAACTGTAATTGACCTCCTGTTTCCCATCACATTACATATATTTCTTCAGAACAACAATCTATAACGAGGATATAAAACGAGTGTTCCAATTATTTTTGAAAATGGGAAAAAGGGTCAATTCTGGGTTAGCTCGCTACGGCGAGTTACCAAGCTCGCCATGGCGAACTTACAGGTACTGGCCTAAACAACTCGGTAGGCGAGCAAATGCTCGCCATGGCGAAGTTCTTCAGCCCAGAACCTTGAGCTCGCCATGAAGGCTCACTAGCAACTCGCTATGGCGAGTTCATGCAGAAAAGCCTCTGTTTTACGAAAATCATCAAATTTTACAAATAACACCTACAATCCTCATACAAGAAAGTGCAGTAACATATATTAAGTGATATAGAACATAATAGAATGAAATTTGGGAGTTAATTTCACACATACAGTTATTCCTATGAATTTCCTAAGTTTGCATGCATTTTCATAATTTGGGAAAACTAACTAAATTAGCCTAAGAACCCACCTGGAATGAAGCTTTGCTTGCTCCTGGGCTCTTCTAAACAGCTATTGCAACCCCAGCTAATCCCACGAACAGACTTGGACATAATTTAAATTATTGACACTTTGAAACCCTTGCTCTAAGAAATGGAATTGTGTTGGATGATTCTTACAGCTGAGACTAGAGGCTATTTATAGTTGAATTTCTGATATCTATACAGTGAGGGTTTGGTTCTGGTGTAGACATGCATGCTATGCTAGTGGTTGATAAAGTGGTGAAGAGAAAGAGTTGTTGTTTTGTAAATGGAAGAGCTTGGGATAGTGAGAGAGCCTGAAGCATTCAGACTTGATTCTTGATTCTAAAGAATCTCTGTTACCTAGTGTGAAGTTGTGAAGAGCTTGTGACAAGTGATGACAAACTTTGGTGTTAAGAGAAATTGTGAATTTTGGAATCTTGCTTATGGGTGTTGTTTGGGCGTGAGAGGAATTGAGAGGAGAGTAAGAGAGCTTCAGTTTTGCTGTTAAATGGAAATGAGAGAAATGAGAGTGATTGCATGAGTTTTGAGTGGTTTATCATTGGGTGGAAAGATGACTCATTCATTAGAATGAGGTGTTGAGCTTAGGGGAGGGTGAGTCACATGAGGGAAAATCTTGAATTCTAGTGTTAATTAATCTCAAGAATTGATTTAAGGTGCTAATTGTGTAGTTTAGTTTGAATTAGAAATTCTTAATTTTACACATAAGACACTTAATTCTCAAGGATTAATTAATTAATCACCTCTAATTAATTTTAAATAATTAAGCAAGGTTCTAATTAAAATTAATCGGATAATTTAGAATTCGGGATATTACAGCTGATGCTTGAGGATTCGCGCCTAATGCATATTTGAAGAGGCCGCCCTAGCAAGCATATGAGCAACCATATTTGTTTGTCGCTTAATAAACTTGACCATAAAATTTGGATTACATGACAATACATTTTGGATATAGTATATGAGAGAACTAAATTTTGAACTTCCACCACGAAAGGCATGAATTGCATCCACTATACTCTTTGAATATGTTTCAAATATCACATTTGAGAAGCCCCTTTGTTCCATGATTTGCATTGCTTCAAATATGGCTATAGATTCACCTTCCACAATGGAGCAAATTCCATCCTTCCAATCTGTTCCAGCCATCACAAACCTGCTCCTGCAGTCAGGCAAAATCCATCCAAAAATGGTCTTATTGAACGCATTATGGAAATCGGCATCAACGTTACACTTGTACCCTCCCCATATTGGGACTTTGCCACGAAAAACTATGTTGTTGCTGCTGCATACTGTGCGTGTTTTGCTGTACTTGTTTCCATTCATTCCACATCTGCCAAGATCGAAGGCCTAAGTTGCGTGCTTTTTCTTGCGACTCGTTCTAGATACTGTTATTTCTATTGTTCCAAATGACCCACATAAGCATGGCCACAACATGTCGTGTCCTAATCTTCCACTGCACAAACTTCCATTAAAAGATCACGCACACTACTATGACGCTACAGCCTTGAACCAATTATGTTTTACAAACCAGCTGCTTGTCTTGCTAGAATATTGTCGTTACAATTAAAAAGAATATGCCAATCATCTTCATTATGTTGAGCACAAAGTGGACAAAATTATGGACAAGGAACACATCTTTATTGCAACCGCATTCGTGTTGGCAAACAAACTTTACAAATATGCCATAAAAGATGTTTGGCCTTAGGAGGAGCATGAATTTTCCAAAGTTTACTCCAATCCTCTTGTTGGCCTGATTGAATTCCTTTCCCTGTTGCATTAATCAAATTATAGTCACTTTTAACACTATATTGACCATACATGCTATCCACCCATATTAACTTATCCTCCTCAATCATGTCTAACAAAGGAACACCAAAAACAGTCGCTAAATATCAAAAAACGGACGCTACAAGGGTTTAGCGTCTACCTAGAGTCTGTGTCGTGGTGGACGCTTAATCGCTTGAAGCTAGCAGTTGCGTCCAGCAGACACTACTCTAGCGTCTGTCTTTTTAAACGCAAAGCTGACGCTGGTGACTTGCATATATGGCGGACGCTAATGGCTAATATTAGCGTCTGCTTTTGTTTGATGCTATAAATTAGTTTTTGAATAATATAGTGTCAACTAAAAGCAGACGCTAATCAGACGCTAATCTTAGCGTCTGCTTTTGTTAAATGCTATAAATTAGTTTTTGAATAATATAGTGTCAACTAAAAGCAGACACAAACGTTTTTTTTTTTATTATTTTAAATATAGCATTGTAGCTATTGGAAAGTCAACAAACAATTAATATTAATGCAACTAAATTATAAATTAAATAGTTTTTTAATGGACCTTCTATTTATAATATATAACCATATATAATGTCAACAAAAAAGGTCTACATCCATGAAAATATACTCCACTAATAAATAATCCACCAAAATATCCCACAAAATATATAACCCATCAAAATAGTCTTAAGCACCTATCAAAATATAACCCACTAATATATAACCCACCAAAATATCCCACAAAATATATAACCCATCAAAATATATAGTTCTAACTTACCATCACAGTTTTCAATCCATCCAAATAACCCACAAAGTCTACAATCATCAAATTAACTCAAAATCTACAACTATCAAAGTCCATCATCTTCCTCTTCATCAATCGATTGATCATTCAATTCATTATCATAATGAGGATGAGAACTCTGACGAGAATGACCACTACAAGAACCCGACTCCAAAGCCATCATGCGTCTTTGAAATTCTTCAAACTTCATTTCCAATGATTTGTAATTCTCTTTTACTGCAGCAGCATCAGCTCTAGCAGCCGCAACATCAGCTTTAGCGGCCTCAGCATCTGCACGTGCTCTAGCAGCCTCAGCTCGAGCAGCTTCAATTTTCTGGTTCTCTACCCTAATGTGATGTGCATCTGCCTCATCAGTCAAGTGTGTTACACCATACCTTAGGTTTGGAGCCAAGTGTCCAACACCGTAACACCTTCCACGAGACTTACCCCCGGAAACCTCCTTCCATATTTGAATCCTTTCCGATCCATCAACCTCTTGAATGACACTAGTAGCACCATCATCAGCTTGTGTCGCTTGGGTTATACGTTCCTGATAGTCATTCTGTAAATCAATGAGACCAACATTAATAAATCTCAAGAGAATCTATATTGCTCGGTATAATGGTATGGAGCATAATACTTAGCAAAATCATAAGCAGATCTATTTTGGTTTACATGTAAAACTTGTGATATTTACATCTACCTAATAATTAACTTGTATTACATTAATCAAAGTTGTGCAGAAATGGCTACCAACTACAAGCCAAAGAACATTCTCATTACAGGAGCAACAAGTTTCATAGCATCCCATGTATGCAACAAACTAGTCCAAAACTACCCTGCATACAAAATCATTGTTCTTGATAAGCTAGATTATTGCTCAAATCTAAAGAATCTAATTCCCTCAAATTCATCTCCTAATTTCAAGTTCATCAAAGGATACATTGAAAGTGCTGACTTAGTCAACTATATCTTATTAACTAAATCTATTGATACAATAATGCATTTTGCAGCTCAAACTCATGTTGACAACTCTTGGTAACAGTTTCGAGTTCACGAAAAACAACATTTATGGAACTCATGTCCTTTTAGAGGCCTGCAAAGTCTCAAAAAATCAAGTCAAGAGGTTTATTCATGTCAGCACCGACGAAGTTTATGGCGAGACGGATGAAAATGCAGTTGCCAGTGCTGAAATGCTTGTTATGGCTTATGGTAGATCTTATGGTTTATCAGTTATAACCACTAGAGGGAATAATGTTTATGGGCCAAATCAGTTTCCTGAGAAATTGATTCCAAAGTTTATGCTTTTGGCCATGAAAGGGAAGACTCTACCAATACATATTTGGAATATCACTGTAAAAAAAAGTATTATGTACATGTGACAATAAGTACAGACTAACTATGTACATGTGAGTGTCTAGAACATCTCATATCAGATCTGTTCTTTAACACTTATTTTTATATCATCTACATGTGAGTTTGACAAGTTGAATTCTTTAATATCAAGCAATGTCTAACTAAACCAAGTTCTAACTTCATGCTTTAAATTGAATAATGACTTACATGAGTTTTCTCTGAACGACGATCAACCCACTCGCCATTCCTCTTTTTGTGGGTGGCCACAAAAAGTTCATCAGGATGTACGGGTCTCCCAAGCATAGCATTCTATAAAAATAGTGTTGTAGGAATCATTAATTGGTACACTTTCATTTACATGATCAATATAAAGGTCAAGTCATTACATTTAGTCAAGTCATTAATTGGTACACTGTCATTACCAAAACTGATCCATGAAATACTGAGATGGCACTCTAACTAACAAGCAGAAAGAATAGTAAAATATAATACAAGCTGATCCATGAAATAAAACTTGTATATTCACACAACTTGCACACAAAGCTACCCCAAAGAAGCACACTCAAGTCTCACTCTCCTTTCACACCAGATAACTCTCCAGTTACAACTTAATTATTCTAAGTTATCATTCCCCTCTACCAATTGAGGATATTTAAAAACTTCCTAAAAGGAAACAAAAATAACAACTTTTAACAACCACCTGATTATCAACTTACTAACTAATCTAATTATCCTCTATTCTATATCCTAAAAGAGCCACATCGTCAATTCATTTTTCGTTTGTATTCAAAGATTTATCACTAGAGGGAAGAAAGCAATTGTTTGACAATTGGAAGAACAGAGGTGTCGTAAGTGTGACACGTACTTAATAAAATGCAGAAAATTTGATGAAGTGCAAAGTCATGATGAGATCAATGTTGTAGGAATCATTAATTGAATACATACCATGTCAAGTGCAATGTCATGATGAGCTTTACGACCCGTGGTATGGACTGTCCCACCTTTACTTGAAGCTCAATTAATCTTATTTCGTTCTGAGCGCTTCTTGAACTCATCTTCCTCCCAACGGTCAGTAAGATACTTCCATCCAACTTCGTTCATCCACGCGGGTTTTTTATCCTTATTCCTTAGCTTGGTAAAGATATCGGTCAAACATTTGCCGCAACTTTTATGAAAGTTAGCTTCAATTTTGTGCTCGTGGTGGGGTTCCCATGAAACTAATTTCTGAAATAATAAAATAATAATTTGTTACATAGGCTCAACAAATCATAAAAATCATCAAATTCTATATGTAAAAGAACAATAAAGACAAGATGAATAGATAAAAGTGATATTGGCTAGACACCACAAAATTAATTGTCTTACTCAAAATCTTTTAAACCAAAGTTTTCTTGCTTCTTTTTTGACTTCACTATAGCAAGTGATATTGTTTGGAAAAGTCGTTTCTATAACACGTCTAATCGCTTCAGTAGCCACATTACCTGGACTAAACCTAAAAACACATGTACGAAACCACAAAATTGTTTGAAAATCAATTTAATTATAATTAAGTTCTACATTAATTTGAAAATCAAATTATGGTGGTTTTCCCATGAGGATGTAATATGATCTTACCCATCACAAATAGGACTAATGATGGCCTTCTCACAAGTATCTTTATCATGATTGTCTTCTTCGCCATCCTCTTCGATTTCACCCTCCTCATCCACTTCTTGGTTCCCCTCTTCATGCTCTGGCTCGTCCTCTTGATGACGATGATCTCTCTCCATATCATGTGTTGTGTATTGTGGAGGACCTTGCTGAAATTGACAAGGCGATGTGAATCCTGGGGTAGGAATGAATCTCAACACCTCAGAAGTAGTGGTCTGGATTGGTGGTGTAACATCCTACAAAATGAAACAACATAGTTACACTTCATGTATATATAAAGTTGTCAAATTTTCTTTTTCTTAAACAAAACAAAGCACCACACACTTACCCTCTGCTGAAAAAGACAAAAACAGCGCACAACCAGCCCGCCCCAACAACATAAAGCAGCGAACAACAATAACAAACACAAAAATTAGACCCGAAAACAGCAAAAACTTGGCTTATATATATACTGATCAACATGGAGATTATATACATAAATACACATATGCGCGAACTTTTAAATGAACACACTTGGATTTTAATAAGATGCATATACGGCAGTTATTTCAGCAGAATATATGGCAGTCATTTCAGCAGGTTTCTAATTAATTAAAATACATGGTCTTACAGGTGGTGGCGTCTTAACCGGTGCTACAGCCTGAGAAGGTGTTGCCCGAACTGGTGCTGCAGCCTGAGAAGGTGGTGCCCGAACTGGTGCTGCAGCCTGAGCCCGAGAAGGTGGTTCTTGAACTAGTGTTGCAGCCTGAACTGGTTGTGCTTTCTGGACTGCAGAGGGCACTTTCTGGATTGCAGTGACTGCTCTTTGGGCTGCGGAAGGTTGTTTCTATTGGTGCATCCAATTATTGGCTATAGCAAGAGAACCTGGTGGCATAACCCGCGAACGATTCTTGTTAATTAGTGGCTTGCCTTGAGTGCCACATCCTGCCTTTTGCAAGCTAGAAAAAAGAAGATATAATTGTTATAACTTGATCACAAACAAGAATTTAAGTTGGGTGTAGAATCTTAAAAGACAAGGAATAAAATCTTACGAATTCTTGTTAATCGATTTTTTCCCTTGAGTGTCATGGCCTCGTCCTATCATTGAAAAGCTAGGAAAAAAATATAATATAACTTATATTAGTTTAACAAAAGTAAATGTAACATATTAAGTAGAAATCAGATTCAAATACAACATCAATGCAACCATAAAAGCATTCATTTATCGTTTGTTACGCAAAAAGCAACATACAATTTAAGATCTTATAAGCTAACACATCATCATAATTTCTAAACTAGTGACTTAAGCTAATTAGCATCATTTTCTTCTTAATCTTAAGCCACTAGTTCTTAAGCTAATTGGCTCGACCTCGTCAATTATTGCTCCATTGGCTAAACCTCGTAGTTGTTCAACTTCTGTAATTGGAACAATTGGTGACATTTCATTAGATTGATAAGGCATTTCATCATCAATGTTGTCTATCTCCACATGACCCCTTGGTTTGGTGGTGATTGCCGCACACCATCCACGCAAGTCTCTACACATTTCTGGATACGCGACATGGTACACTTGTCTCTATCTTTCAACCACTAGGGATGTCTCGAAATTTAAAAACTACATAGCATGAACACATGGCTGGAATTTTCTATTTTAAGATTAACGCATGAACACAAAACTATCGTATCAACTCATATACAAATAAAAAATACAGTATAGCAAAAGAAACAAAGCATAAATCGAGAGCATAAGAATAACTCACAAATGGGCTTCTTTGATCCACAGAGAGAATGAATACAATAGATACCTAACAACAAAACAACAAGCTAATGAGAAACAAGTTTAAGAGAAACACAACAGTTTAAAAATTTAAATTGGATTGACAAGCTAATGGAGAGTTTCTTGATCTTGTTCCAATATATTAAGAAAAATAGAGATGTATAAGCATGCCTTAGCAAGATAGATGCAATTCTATCTTAGAAAGTGTTTGTGCACCTAAATTAATGTTTTAAATAAAAATTACTATAAGATTAGAAAAGATAGTAAAAACAAAAACTTTACTAATCAAATTGCTCGGAAACAAGAACAGCAACAAAAACAATGTTTTCAAAACCAGCCTTCATTATCTCATAACTTAATCAACTATCTCATAACAAAATCACATGTAGAATCAATATATGCCACACAAATATGCTACACAAAATCACATGCAGAATCAATGAATCAAGAAATTGGTGTTGTTTCTAAAACTAATTCACGCAATGCAGTAAAGCCAATTCCATTAGATACAAACTCAAGAAACACACAATGAATTCATGGACCAATAACAATGACATGTATCCATGACAAGATAATTGAATATATCAAATGTCAATTGAATCTCCAAAATAACACAAGTTTCATATCATCTTTAAAATACATTCACATGAAAGTGAATAAATTTGAGTGTAAACATCACATTTAAAGACAAAATCACATGTAGAATCAATATATGCCACACAAAATTAGTATCTTTCTTATAATCAGTTGAGTGGAAAGATTCCTGAAGGTAGTAGCTTGCCATTTCAATTGGAGTATTTAGACATCACATGCTAGACTAGAGACATTAAAGAACCATAAGAAACACATGCTCACAACAACATAAAATAAATTGCAGAATATAAAGTAGAGATAAAGAGATATTGTCAGACAACTACATTAAAGTACCATTTTTACTTAAAGCAAAAATCTTTGAAAGCGTGTCCATCAAATGGTCTATTTGGATCGACTTATTTTAGTTTATCTACTAGCATAAGCATTTGTGAGACTATTTGAGATAGTTTATGTAAACAACTTATGATATGTCCATAAGTTGTTTTTAGCTTATTTCCAAGATAGACTCTAAAAATAGCTCATAGCTTCGATAAAAACTGTTTGCCTTTATTTTTTGTTTTATAGAAATAGCTTATATATAAGCACTTATATCATAAGTGTTTGTGTTATAAGTGCTTAATTGAGTTGTTTATTCAAGCATGGCCAAAATCATTACCATTTTAACATTAACTAAATAGATTTATGAAGGACAAAACATACATATAATATCATAGTTTATGTATGTACTATTTTGTGTTTTCACTTTTCTACTAAAATTAGCATGAAAGTTGAGATTCTAAAGACAGTTATGCAAAGGAACTTATGGTACTATAGATAAGTTTTGATCATGTATAAATGACACAAAAAATAACATGATAAGTTTATTACTACTTTTATCGTGTGTTTGGAATTAGACATGGATTTGTCCTTCATAATATACTTAATTTCATAGACTACTACCACAACACATACTAGTTGTAGTGGAGAAACCACTCTCCTCTCCAAAATAAAAAATCTGAACAATCATTCTAGTTTAAAGAAGATAATTCGATAAAACAATTCTTGACTATTTACACCCACTTTAGAAAAATAATCTCTGAAGGAAAATGACAGCAAAAGAATTATTCTGGTATATGTCTCTAGTCTACCCGAGAACAAAAACAACAATAGCAACAATTACCTTAAAAAAAAAGTGTGACTTTAACAGTTGAAGAGATGAAGTTCCTAACCTTGTAACCACGAGAACGATGAATAATAACGGAGGAGTGATTGAGATTCTTCTTCGACGGTGAAGAATAACGGAAGAGGGATTAGGGTTGACGGAGTGGTTGTTCCTCTTCGACGGCGGATGGGTTGTTCTTCGTTGGAGGATTAGGGTTAGATTTGGAAAAGATTAGGGACAGAGGAAGATATTAGGATTGGGATACATGATTTCTTCAGACAACATCAAGACATGGTTTCTTCTTTGATTTGGAAAGAACACATATTCGTTCTATTCTTTTGTGTATTTGGGAAAGAAAAAAAATTGTATTTAGAAAATGAAAAGAAAAAAGTGGGAAAATGAAAAATTGGGAAACAATTTGGCGCTTAACAAATAGAAAACTAAAAAAAAATAGTTTTTTTTTAAAATTTAATTTACTATTCATTAGAGTCCGCCTCAGCAGACTCTGAAATATTTTTATTTTTATTTTTTTATTAGCGTCTCAATTGTGTCTATCAAAGCGGACGCTACCTATAATTATTCAATTAAAATAAAAATTTAAAATAAAAAGGCAGTAGCGTCAGCCTAGCAGACTCGAAATAGACGCTAGTAGCGTCCGTGTCGGGGCAGACGCTAAAATTTTGAAGCTAAAACACATTTTTCTTGTAGTGTTAACCTTTTCCCCACCACCATGATAACTCTCTAGTATATCCCATGCTTCTTTGGCCTTTGTAGCTCTTGAGATCTTCTCAAAATGCAAGCCATCTACGTTTTGCTGAATGTAGAAAAGAGCCTTACAATCTTTCTTCTTGGCTTCTTTGAAAGCAGTTCTCTGTGCTTCATTTGGATTCTCCACCAGATCCTCATAGCCATTTGTGATATACTCAAGCAAATCTTGTGCACCAAAAAGGGATTTCATGACACAGCTCCATCGATCCCAGTTCTTGGTATCAAGAACCAAGATATTCATGCCAAAACCATTTGTATTCATCTTTTTTCTGTGAAGAAATCAATCACACACCTCACTCAAGTGTTTCCCAATTGAATCCCTTTGAATCAACCAGGCTCTAGATGCCACTGTTAGAACACAAATCAAGATGAATTAAACAAGAATGGTAATGGACTAGTTTCACATAAAATCATGAATAAAACCCTAGAATTTGTTATGATCATAAAATGATAATGATGAAGGGAGAATAGAGATTGAATTTGTGCTAGAATGTAAAATTTTATTGAGAGATAATGAGTTACATTCCTATGCACTTATTTATAGCACATTCCTAAGATAACTTGTAACACAAGCTACCTTCACAACACCAACTAACAAAGCTTATGGTTGTAACTAACTTGTAACAACCATAACTAACACTTAACTACCAAAGTTGGTTATGACTTATACACTTTCTAACAATTTTTACAGATGTGATTTTTTATTTTAGTTCATTGTTAGTGAAGATTAATTAACAAATTAGGGTTAAGAAAACTAATAGTTCACATTTTGAGTTCACATGTAGGCTTTAAGATCATATATTCTATGCTTGATTATTTTGTTTGTTGAATTTCTTCACACATTTGGTTGCTGAGTTCACATTGATTTTGAATGCTGATTAGTTTTCATATAACTATTACTTTTGGTTGTTAGTTTGCAATTTGTTTTCTTAGATTATTTACATTTGGTTGTTGAATCAGTTCACATTTTGTTGCTGAGTTCACATTTGGTTGTTAGTTTACAATTTGTTCGCTTAAACTTACTACTAGCTACTACTTTCTGTTGATTATTTTCATATAATCTAAGCAAGTACATTACCTTATAGCCAATATTAATAGAAGAGGTCAATTATCATCCGATTTTAGGAAATGTGATTTCTGATTTTGGGGGGTTTTTAGCATCAGATAAAGTTGCATGATCCATATCGTGGTCCACACAAGTAGTACATTATAATGGAACATTTAGAGACACAAAGTTAAATCTTAGACTAAAATCCTTGAACATGTAGAGACACATAATTTCATTATAATGTTTGTTGCTTAATGCTATGTTAATTTAGACTGTGATGCTAATTCTATTAGTTAAAGTTAAAGTTTTTAGGCGATAATGATTCTTGACATAAATTTTATTCTTTACGGATGTATTGATGATAATGTGGCATTTCACTTTTGGATCCTTTTAATGTGTGATAGTATAGGCTTTCCCCTCCTTTTTTGCTATTTTCGGGTCCATCAATTTGAATAGTCATATTGGTAACCGACGATAAGTGGACCAGTTTGTCGTCAAACAATAATTCACACTCTAGGTGTCTAGAATGAGTTCGTATCCACAGGGATCGTGTCAAAGCCTTGCTAGTGTTATTCTAGTTCGTGAGTTTTTGCATTCGCTTTGGTTTTTAGGAAAAAAGGTTTTTAGTTTATAAAAAGAGCGATATGCTTTGCGGAAAAGTAAAAGTTTTGATTCAGAAACATAGATGATTGGTATGGTAGTTAGACTTACTCCCTTTTTCATACTTGACATAATCGGTGTATAACATAGTCATTTGTATTATTATTGGGCGTCGATTTTATCCTTGTTTTTAGTAGCACCTTACTGCTACACTATGTAGGCAAAGTCTCTCTATTTTTGCAACTAAAGCACCTACGAGAGCCTAACCTCGTTGTGTCATATACCCTAATTACTAGATAGAGTTGTTTACATACATGCATTATGACCATCGACCACCCAATGCCCCTAGATCTTAGTTTCGGGCTGTTCAGCTTCCAATTGATATGTCACAACTAGTTCTGATTCCTCCTCTAATTGTTAAGTCACAACTAGTTCAGGATGTTTTACCGTTTCTACACATCTAGTGTTATTTATTACTAGTTCCGGACAAATAATAGTGAGAACCCTAATATGCTACTATTAAAGCAAACCCTAATTATTTATTCTAAAGGCGTTGCCGTCTATCCAGCCAGATTCCGAGCATTAAAGCAAGAAAAACAAATAACAAATAATAATTTATAGGCTTAAATGCACTTTTGGTCCTCTTATTTTAAAAAAAAATGAAGTTTTGATCCCCCTATTTTAAAAACTAACATTTTGGTCCCCCTATTTTATTTTTTCTTGAGTTTTAGTCCCCCACCCCATTTTAGATTGAAATTTGCTGATTTGTCTTTGTAATTAGTGATTTGGCACAGATTAGGTGGACAAATATAATACATGTGTTATTACTAATTTATTTGATTTAATTCAACAATACTTATTTTATAAAATATTTTAATTATTAAAATATAATCATAAACTGATAATTGGGAACTTAACTCTCTAATCTTCATCTTCTTTGTTGGATTTCTCAAAATTTTCAATCCCCATTATTACAAGAATCTCATGAGAAAAATTCAAGATGTGCAATTTACAAATTCCATTCATCAACCCTATTCTCTAAACTATATTCATCACCAGAACTTGGATATATCATGAATCTCACAATAATCTCATTAATCTCTTCTCAACCCTCACTATTACCAGAATCTCATGAAACTCAAGCAAGCATAACCTTCAATGCATTCAAAAGGGGTTTTTATCCTCACCCACCATTACTAACAATTTTCATAAAAACCAATCCCAAGCACCACAATCCTAACACCCTTGTTCTGTATTTTGATAGCGCCTAACACCCTTACTTTTACGAATTAATAGCACTACCTGATTCATCCAAATACCTAATTTTCCAGTCTATTTCTTAGATCCACAACTATTATTATTCCTCTAACATCTCAATAAACTAACATGAACTATAAAGTCTGAAACTTTGAATAAATCAAAGGGTCTTGGGAAGTGAATTCGGTTGTTGGGGCAAAGGGTCTTGGAAAAGTGAAGGAGTGAGGGCGAGAAAGAAATACCAGAAGATGAGTGAGTTCATAGAGATCAGAAGGAAGGAGAAAACGATTCGAGAGCTAAGGTTTCCAATAAAGATTTTATAATTATTAAATCAGATTTAATATATTATTTTAATAATTAAAATATTTTTATAAAATATGTGTTATTGAATTAAATAAATTAGTAATGACATGTGTATTATATTTGTCCACCTAATCTCTGCCAAATCACTATTACAAAGCCAAATCAACAAATTTGAATCTAAAATGGAGTGGGGGACTAAAACTCAAGAAAAAATGAAAATAGGGGGACCAAAATGTTGATTTTTAAAATAGAGGAATCAAAACTTCATTTTTTTGAAAATAGGGGGACCAAAAGTGCATTTAAGCCTTAATTTATATATTTCATTTATTATAACTTTGACTCAATTACATGACCCAAGTATTAATCGGGGAGTTCATCTTCTCCACCACAACCTAAGGAATTATTACAAAAGACTACATAATTAAATTACAAGAATTCAACTATAAAAGCCTAAAGAAATCATACCTTGCTGAGTTAGTTTTCCCGTAAGGGGAGAAAACTATGCCCTTAGAGCTCCTCCAAACTTCTCTCCAAAAGGAATAGAAAGTTCTTCTATTTCTGAATGAAAAATAATGAATTATGGACACTCTATTTATACTTTTCGTAATGGGCCTCAGCAAGTTATCGTGCCATGCTAGGTCCATCGTGGCACGATGGGAAGATTCAGTTCAAAAATATAACTGATCTTGTGTGTTTCATCAGCGTGGTCACCAAGTAATCCCATCGTACTGTTGGTGTAAGCCCTAGAGGCCAATTATTTATAATTGTTTGGAACTTGTATTGAATAATTTATTTATTAAATAAAAGCTTTTTCTTTATTATGTTTATGTGTTAAAATAATAGAGTCCCTAGAATAGTTTTTTCGTTAAATAGAACGTTAAGTATGACTTAATCGTGAGAATCCATTAACATGAGAACACTATTCTTAAAATATCCGGAGTCAAGCTTTATTGTGAATTGGGATAACATTAAAGCATAAAGATTATTATGTTGGTAGACTGATGATCACATCTCACGGATCATAGATAAGTAGTTATCAAGTCTTCACATAGATATGAATGTTAGGGGTAACATTTATATCGGATTGACCCACCATGAGAATACTACATAGTATGTTATGAAATGTCATAAGATATTCTCATAGTGATAAGTGGTGTATTCCACCCTTCGACCTGAAACTACTATGGACCCTAGATGTGGAGTCAAGTACTTTATTGCTGATCAAATGTTGTCCGTAACAGGATGATCATAAAGACAGTTGATGGGTGCTTCACAAAGCATGCTGAGGGACATGAGTGACCTAGATGGAATTTACCCCTCCTACATAACAGGAGATATGTCTAAGGGCCCAATATTGAACTTAACAAGGGTGATGTACTATGCCTTGTGTTCAATATAGACATAAGGGTAAAAGGATAATTATACACAAGATATTTATCACGAAAAGGTTTGTCAGATCACGTGACATTCTTGTGACTTGGGTAGCAGTGATATGTTGCTAGATACCGCTCACTGTTTATAATATTAAGATTAATATTATTGCCAACGTCATAAGAACCTACAGGGTCACACACATAAGGACAGTCAAGAAGGGAGAAAATAAGTAAGACTTATTTGGTTGGGGTGCGATTAGTAATAAATGGTTATTGGGCTTGTAAAGACCAATAAACATTTGACTTGAAGACCACACAAGAAACGCTATAAATAGAATCTTTTAGAGTTGAGTTGGTCACTCTTACTAGACATTCTAAATTTTGGAGAAAGAAAAGTTCTCTGAAATCCTAACCTAATTCCCTCAGCCTTCATCTTGTAGCAGCTAGCACTGAAAGTTGAAGGAAGCTGTTTGTCTGGACCGGCTAGAGGTGCTGCGATTTAGTGGCGCTTGTGATCAATTTTCGAGCACAGGATTTGCTATACTAAAGGTAATAATCTAAACCCTGATCATGTTCATTCACAAGGATCCATTGATGGAAAATTTTGTTAAAATTCCGCTGCGTATTATCTCTGTTTATGACACAATTTCCCTACACGTACTGCGTTGAGCTTCATCGTGATACGATGCTAAGATTTACTTCAAAAATATAATTGATATTGTCTTGGTGAGCAAGCAGCTTCCATCATGTCACGTTGAGTGTCATCGTTACATGATGGGCTGTTTTTCCTTCATTTTTGGGCTTTTTACTAGAAAAGGCTCAAGATTTTTGTATTATATATACATGAAAATAATAATTACACTTTAATGGAAGGCAAACGGGCAACAAATTACGCCGAGATTTTTGGGTTTTTTCTTATCTTTTTCGTGTCTTCACTTTTTCTTGAAGTTTTTTATCGATTCTTCAGGTTTTTGTTGATATTTGGGCATGTCTTGGTCAATTTACTACTAATAATACTACCTAAAATACTGCAGAAATTCCTGTCATCAGTAACATAAAACTACAGGTACTGATTGATCCCTTAAGTAGTTTGTTGATTTTGTAGCCCTTAACCAGTTTTCTAAGTTTGTTGATTTTGATATCGGAGTTGACTAGTTTATTAAGTTTGCTCTGAAAAAGAGATAAAAATATCAAATCGAAAGAGGGGATATTAGATGCTCGTTTAAGACACTCATAGAGATACATAACTTCTTATTTTTATTATCTTACAGTAGCTTGCATTGGGTTGTTGTTTGAGTAATTAGAGCCAATATCTGATTAACTTATTAACAATCACTTTTCATGTCAATTTTGTATGAGATAGTTTGTTGAACTAACTTTCTATATAAGTTGAAATTACTTTGCATCTCAATTTAAAGTTTTTCATTGAACTTCTCCATTAACATTTACAAGCTTGTGAGGACCTTTTTTAGATATGATCCACAATCGTATCTAACACTAAGGATCGATAACAAATTTTATTATCTATCCTAATCACAGCTGATGCTTGAGGATTCGCGCCTAATGCATATTTGAAGAGGCCGCCCTAGCAAGCATATGAGCAACCATATTTGTTTGTCGCTTAATAAACTTGACCATAAAATTTGGATTACATGACAATACATTTTGGATATAGTATATGAGAGAACTAAATTTTGAACTTCCACCACGAAAGGCATGAATTGCATCCACTATACTCTTTGAATATGTTTCAAATATCACATTTGAGAAGCCGCTTTGTTCCATGATTTGCATTGCTTCAAGTATGACTATAGATTCACCTTCCACAATGGAGCAAATTTCATCCTTCCAATCTGTTCCAGCCATCACAAACCTGCTCCTGCAGTCATGCAAAATCCATCCAAAAATGGTCTTATTGAACGCATTATGGAAATCGGCATCAACGTTACACTTGTACCCTCCCCATATTGGGACTTTGCCACGAAAAACTATGTTGTTGCTGCTGCATACTGTGCGTGTTTTGCTGTACTTGTTTCCATTCATTCCACATCTGCCAAGATCGAAGGCCTAAGTTGCGTGCTTGTTCTTGCGACTCCTTCTAGATACTGTTATTTCTATTGTTCCAAATGACCCACATAAGCATGGCCACGACATGTCGTGTCCTGATCTTCCACTGCACAAACTTCCATTAAAAGATCACGCACACTACTATGACGCTACAGCCTTGAACCAATTATGTTTTACAAACCAGCTGCTTGTCTTGCTAGAATATTGTCGTTACAATTAAAAAGAATATGCCAATCATCTTCATTATGTTGAGCACAAAGTGGACAAAGTTATGGACAAGGAACACATCTTTATTGCAACCGCATTCGTGTTGGCAAACAAACTTTACAAATACGCCATAAAAGATGTTTGGCCTTAGGAGGAGCATGAATTTTCCAAAGTTTACTCCAATTCTCTTGTTGGCCCGATTGAATTCCTTTCCCTGTTGCATTAATCAAATTATAGTCACTTTTAACACTATATTGACCATACATGCTATCCACCCATATTAACTTATCCTCCTCAATCATGTCAAACAAAGGAATACCAAAAATACAATTTGCAATTTGCTGAGAAAATAAAGATTCAAATTTATCCTTATCCCACATTTTCACATCAACAAGCATTAGATTATTAACGGTAATATTATGCACACTTATTCACATTAAAAAATTGTTTAAGACATTCCAAAAAAAATTAATAAGACTCACAAATTTGGTTGCACATAACCAGGCACGGATGTATGTGTAAGATATTGGGGGCAGCTACCCCCACTTAGCTAAATGGTTTAATTAGTAAATACTAGATATCAAATTTTATTGTGGTCTTTTTGCTTTTAATTTTGAATTTATCTTTCATTTAAATTATTTTATTTCACATTTTGTTATTCTAATCATATACCTAATCAAATAACTTCTTTTTTTTTTTTTAAATAATCTTATAAAATTTTGCAACTTCAATTTTTTTCAATTAAAAAAAATATACTCACATGCAAACTAATTAAAAATGTCATTATTTTATTTATTTACTCTCTTGTTCCTAGCTAGGAAAAAGAAATGGTAATAATTCAGAATTCGGCCACAAGGTAAATAAAGTCTGGACAAAAGTCATTCTCATTAGGAATCAAACTCGAATTCTTCCAAACAATATATGTCATTATTTTATTAATTATTTATACATTCATCCATTTTTTATATAATTCTTTTGAACAAACTATTTTTATATAATTAAAAACTTGTAGCATATAATATTTGTCCCCAATGCTAAAATTTTATGGATCCGTCCCTGCACATAACCAAGACATTATCATATTCGATCAATCATTTTGATTTGCACATGTATATATTACGTAATTTACATTTTCCATAACGCTGAAATTCATCCCTAATAAAATTTGCACTCATATCACTTGCGCAATGCTAAGAAGTTTCTTTGTTAAGACACAATTGTAAACATTAATTCCTTAAAAATAATTAAGACACATTTAAAGTGTTAACTTATTCAACTTTTTTTAACAAAATATTTCTTCAATTTTTGTTTGAACAACTAATGTTAATAATTAGTTGTTAGTATTAGTATTTTTTGACTCCTCAAAACTTAAATACTTAACATTTATTCCTTAGCTCCTTTAACCCTTAACTCAAATAAGTGGGGACTTGCCCTGCAATTTTCTAAAATGGCAAATGTATATTAGTAGTATTAAGGTTTTATGTGTTGATCAATCATTTCACATTTTAATTCCCTCACTCTAGTTACCAAATCCTCTTTATATCTTACTGCATATGCAATTAACTATATATTAATTACGTACAAATTAACATTCCAAACTATTGAAGAAGATGATGAGAGAAAACTACATGAAAGTTGCTCTGACTCTTGTTTCTCCCACTCAAATTTTTATGCTTAGAATCAAATGTTCATATCATCAATTTGACCAAGGAAATAGTAGCCAGCAATATTTCTAGCTTCAATTTTTCATTAGAGATGGTTACCTCTATTATGAGCACTAACTGTTAGATGAAGACAAGACAAGTGGGACCTTATAACATGTTCATGAAAACAATCAACTTTGAAATTTGGAAATGGAAATCAAATCATTAACCAAACAACTACCCTGTCCCACACGCGTGTCTCTGTCCATCTGCAATACATTTTTGGTTCATGTACATAAAAACAAATTATGATTTTTGTGATTAAATCCTATTTGATGTCGTAAGTTTAGCTAAATTAGTAGAGATATCATATTATATATAGAAAATATAATTTGAATCTCGTACTTTTACTTATTTTAATGATGAAATTTATAGCCACTAAATTATTTAATAAAAATATGTCAAACATTAACACCTTTAACTCATAAATAACTCAAACAAATTAAACTATATCCACCATATCCTACCGTGAATATTTTGTCAGATACTTATGAAAAATATAAGATGATTTTTTTTTTCAATTGAATTTTTTATAATACAAATTTAAAATGAAATCACTAATCACATGTTTAAGAATTAAATCTATTATTATTTATTACCTAGATGCAATTAAATTGGGATATTATATCTACTAAACCCAATTTGATGACATGATTATCCTCATTATTTAGAAGCATCTATTTTCTTTTGAAATTTCTTTTAAAAGGGTGTAGAAGCATCTATTGACTACTAAAAGCATTGTTTATGGTTGCTTTTGCGTATGGAAAATTCATCTTACTCAATCATAGTAACTCAAACGCGCCTCTCACATTTGTGCATATTTGTAATGCAACTTGCAAGTGTCCAATAATTAATAATCCATAGGATCAAATATAATCATATGGTAAAGATTTTTCATGAAGTAAAGTGATAATGTACATTTTTGTATAACACTAACACATATTTGTAGTTATCTATCTCTTCCATTATTATATTACTTTATTTATAAGGAAGACAAATTAAGATTGTTTTTTGTGAATTTGTGGAATTAATTTTTTGAATTCTATTGATCTCTGTCAAAAATATGATCTCTCTTCGTACATAGGTTGTTGTTGGAATAAACTGAGTAATAATTTCTTGTGTGTTTGATCCTCTTACAATTATTGGATTGAAGAAGAGGTTCGAAATTCACAAAAAATTACTCATTTTTTGACTTTCTTTTAGAATTTTCTCTACTTTTAGTATTACGTAGTAATTTATTTCGTTCTATTTTTCCCTTTTTAACCCATTAAAAAAAAGTTAAATAAAAGAAAAAACTTAATTCTATTATTTCTTTAATTGCGGTCCACTTTTTTAGAACAAAATCGTAGTTCATTTTTTGTTTGAATTCTTATATACTATATGATCAGAATGATCGGAATATATATATATATATATATTAGCAAATACTTTTTATAGTTGTCGTGAGTTTAATTCAGTTGATAAGAAATATTATATTATATTTGTAGAGGTTGAAATTTGAATTCCAAATATTCTATTTTAAGAGTGAAATTTTTAATCAGTCACTACTTATAAAAAAAGCTAATACCCTTCACAGTCTCGTTGTTAATATTTTATGGACCCTAAGTAAATGTAAGAAAATAATTGATTTCACCATTTAACATAATACACTTTAATTCTCGTCAAAAAAAAAAATAATACACTTTAATTGACACAAAAATATAAATTGATCACTATTAATATCATATAACTAAAAAATAATCCACCAAAAATAGTTACAGTAAATCATGCAGAAGAGAAAACAATAATAATAAACCTCCCTTAAACCTCATCTCATATGTATGAAAAAATTAGTTAACTAATTTGAGAAAAAAGAAGTAAGGGAGGGCTTTGATAAAATTTTCAACTAAAGATCAGTTGTGCATCAAGTATTAGAAAAAGACTTTTCGGAATTTGAATTTTTTTTAATATATATTTTGTTACTTATATTTATATTAAATCACTAAATTTAGTAATGGTGAGGGATTTTAGTAAAATACATGATGCTTTTAGTTCTATCCTCATCGGATTCCTTCCACATCCCATTTGCTTAATATATTTTTTATAATAAAAATTTTAAAGTGAAGAAATAGTGTCTCAATTTAATACGTAACAGAGCTGTTATAGAATTTAGAAAACACTTACAAACATATATAAAATTATACTTAGACTCTCTTTGGTAAAAATAGTAAATGAGTGATAAGCTAACTTATGGCTGATAGCTTATAGCTGATGGCTGATGACTTATGGTTGATAAGCTGATTGAAGTGTTTAATAAAATTAGCGGTTTAACTGACTAGTAAATGTAAAATGACAAAAAATGGTATATAGAATCTCTTATGAAAAATCATTATTAAATTTATATCTAATTAATATTTAAGACACTTCAAATTTAGTTATTCACATTTATTAATTTAATATATCTTTTATATATTATTAGTTTTTTTATATAGAATTAAATTTTATTCTTTGAAACTTTATTTTAATTTATTTTCATTTCAATTATTATACTTTATATAAAAGATTAAACATTACAAATTTTAGGTTTTTATAATAACAAATACATAAAAGATAAATCAAATGTACTAAAAAAAACTGTGACAATTTAAATACATACATCTTTTATAATAATAAATAAATAAAAAATCTTGACCAATAAAAAAATACATGAAAAATAAATTAAAAGTACCAAAATGAAGGGGTGGATGATAATATAGTTATGTACAAGGCATCATAAAATATTCTTATGGAAACAACTTTTTTTTTATATTTATGTATAACATTTTAAAAGGAGATATAACAAAAAAAAGTACAATATAGTAAAAGTAATTATAATGGATAGGCTGGCGTAAAAAAAAGTACGAAATTTATCTATTTTATTTTAAATTGTAATAATATATTTTTAATGATAAAAATGAATTTAAGATAATAGTATATAAGGGTAAAATTGAAAGAAAAAAATGATAAGCTATAAGTTCATAAGCTGCTTGAATTAGCTTATGAAAAATAAGTTATATGCTAGTAAAATAAGCTATAAGCTCATGGTAATATGACAGTTACCAAACAGGTCTTTTAGCTTATAAGCTATAAGTCATAAGTTATAAGCTAGCTTATTTGTCTTGCCAAACAGACCCTTAATTGCACATCTGATCCCTTATATTTATTTTAGGTTTCAAGTTAGTCCCTTATATTTTAAAAGTTTCAAGTTGATCTCTTATGTTTATTTTAAGTTTTAAGTTGGTCTGTTATGCTTTAAACGTTTCAAATTGGTCCTTAAAGTTTCGAAAATTTAAATTAGTTAGTCCTTATTTAATCATCTTTATAGGACTAACTAATTCAAATTTTAGAAACTTGAGGGACCAACTTGAAACTTTAAAACATAAAGAATCAATTTCAAACAAAATAAACATAAGAAACCAATTTAAAACATAAAATAAACATACGGACCAAATGTGCAATTAAGTTTTAAATGGATTTGGATCCTCTTCAATTTTCTCTCCAATGTTTTCTCTCCAATGTGATCATAACCATTCATTTGTTTATTTTCTCTATCTTCTTAAGTATTATTTTATTCTTTATAATTTAACAACCATTGGATTAAGAAAAGGAGATAAAATATTAAAGAGAAAATTGGAGAGGATCTAAATCCATTTTAAATTTACCTCCATTCAAAAATATTATTTGTTTATTTTATTATTTGAAATTTTAATCTTAAATTAATAATATTTATATTTGTCAAAAAAAATCATTTTCAAAATAGTGAAAATACTAATAACAACCTAAAATTATACTAGGATACCAACAAATTATTTTAGTACGGAAATTGAAATGAAAACAACAGAGGTGATATTTCCAACCACATCATTCAGTAACCACCGCTCTACCATTCACACATGTACGGTCACACCTTTGTCATGATCCACATGAAAATGAAAGCAACTAAATATCGTTGAATATATATATACTGGACGATAAAACTATAATTATTTTGCTAAAAATATTCGTCAAAAGAACTAGGTATTTTTTATTTGCTATAAATTATTACAAGAATTATTATGTTCTTGTGGTCAGAATTATTATTTTCTTTCAGCGATTTTAACCATTCTATTTTTAATTTTTCATAAACCGATTTTATGAGTTCTTTAAAAAGTATTACAATTTGTAATTACTTAATAAATTATATTTATTTATTTTCAAATAATTCAATTCAAAATATCCAAAATTTAATTTTAGAGGTTTTCTGTTTGCTACTAAGCTTTATTGAAGTTTAAGTGTGGACAAAACGACTCTTGTGGGGTTTAGGAAATCTTCTTTTAAAAATTTATACTAATGGTCCATTTCAAACGAGGGAAAGAAAATAGAAGAAAGAAAAATTACGGAAATCGATAAATGAATTTAGAATAAAGTTAATCTAAATTCATTTTCCTTCATTCCAAACGGGCCCTAAGTAATATTTTTGTTAACTAGGCCTAATGGGCCATAGATTTTAACCTTTTGCATGAGGATATTTTTGCCATTCTCGAGTGTTTTATTAATTTTTTATTTTACTTTTTCATAATTTAAATAGTGAACATGTAAATGGGCATTTTTTTAAAATTTTTTATTTTTATAATATCTATATTTAATTAACGGATAAAGAATATTTTAATAATTTTATAAAACGTGTGAGAAAAATTATTTGATGGCAAGAGAAATTCTCTTTGTGCAATATATGGTCTTTGTTGTTGCTTCTAGTTTTAGTTATAATAAACTGTGATGTCATAGTGGGAACCTTCTTTGTAAATTGGGTTCAGCTGCTCATTAATAATGCTGATTTTTTTTAGTTTATAGTTAGGCATTTAATTATGAGCTTGAGATAATTAATTGGGTAACGCTATTGATTTCTAGAAAAACTTTACGTGGAAGAGTGACATTTCTTTTTATATAATAAAGTTCAACTCAATATATTTTTTTCTTCTTCTTGTAACGTGGTTTTTGTTTTGAATAATCTAACATGGTTTTGTAACTCTCGACCTTGCACTATTGGTCACATATCATGAAGCACAAGATAATTCCCAAGGCACATATAAGAGTTTAATATTACAATTAGGCAAAATGTATTCCGAAGTTTTAATTTGTAATAAATAAATTTTTTAAGTTTATAATTTATAACATATAAGTTTTAAATAACAAAATAGTAGGACTTAGATGTTATAAATTACAAACTTAAAAGATTTATTTATTATTTAAAAATTTAAAGAATCTATTTATTACAATCTTAAAATTTAAAGACTTCTTCTAAATATATTTTGCTTACTGTTTAAATTTTTTTTTTTTTATTATTTTTTATGTTAGTAGCGTATATAATAAATGTTAGTTTAAATTGGTGTAACCACACAAACACATCATTTACTTGTTACTGTGCGTCGTGTCAAGTTTAACCTATTCAAATTATTATTATTTTGACAAACAAAAGCTCAAATCATTTCATTAATTAAAAATGGGGAAATACATAGAGGTGTTGTCTCAATAATATAGCGACTAGTCTAGAAGTCATAACTCAACTGACAAATGTCGAAATTGTTAGGTCGGACGTCATGACCTAGGTTCGAACCCGGGACCTCACAGTTATGTGTGAGCTTAATTTCAGTGGATTACCACTTCATCTAAGACAAAAATAATATAGCGACTAGTCCAAGAAATAGTCACTCTCGCAAGAGTTTGGATTATGCAACAAAACATTTTTAATATTATAGGTAATCGAGCTAAACTTGGAGGATCCATTTCTCAAATTGTGGATTGCATCCACCACACTCTTCAAATCTGTTTCAAATATAACGTGTGTAATGCCTCGACTCTCCACTTCTTGTAATGCTTCAAGTAAAGAGATGGCTTCCTCTTCTATAATAGAACAAGTACCTTCCTTCCAAGATGTTCCAGCCAAGATAAAGTAGCCGTCATGATCGCGAAGGCACCAACCAACACTAGTTCTGTTTGTCTCTATATAAAAGCCGGCATCGACATTGCATTTTTGCCAATTGATGCGAGGATGCTGCCATGTCGTGATCTGTTGTTGCTGCTGCGTTAGAGTACTTCCTCCATGTTGTTGTTGCTGTACCGACTTCCATTCTTGCCATAGATGACACGATTTGAAACCCAAGCTTCTTCCTTCATCCCTTGAATCATTCCACTCACTATTCTATTAGGATCATGTTAACTTGTGCCCTAAGGACACATGATAAGCTACCTAAAAATATAAATATAGCATTTAATGATACAAAAAATTTAATGCTTAGATAATTAAATAGTATACATACTTTAATAAATGTTTTCCACATTAATCTTCTTATATTAACATTCTCTTTTCTATTAATATTATTCTATAATGACCATACCAACATAGCGAATTGACTGGCTGTATCTCTATCTTCGTTACTACAAATTGATTTAATTACTGCAGCTGTTGTGTTCAAATGTTATACAAATTATAAACAACTAAGATTCGAGAAATATTTACGTAGGCACAAATTTAATTAATAGTGTTTACACACACATAAATATAAATAAATAAATAAAAAGGATGATATGATGTGATTTGTAACATCCCACTCTTTCAAATTACTTAATTAATTTTATTAACTCCCAAATTCCTCTCCAAACTGTCGTATTATATATTTATAATGTTATTGCAATGATTTAATTTGAGGATTGTAGATGGTTATTGAGAAATATGTGAAAATCTGCAAAACAGGGGCAGTTTACGCAGAACTCGCCCGGCGAGCCTTCTAGCGAGTGCTCATATTCTGGGCAGCTGATGAGTGGCCCGGCGAGCAAAGGCTAGCCAGGCGAGCTTCTGCTCGCTCGGCGAGCTTGTCTCAGCCCAGAATATGATTACTCGCCATGGCGAGCTGGATTACTCGCTGTAGCGAGTTAGGCCAAACTGACTCTAATTTTTAATATTTTCTAAAAACTATAAACCCTCGTTTTAGATCCTCGAATTAAATTGATATTTCTTGCAATAATAGGATTAATATAAAATACGTGCAGTTTGTTATCACGATGCAATCCTAGGGAATAACTTAGGGATTTAGAATTATGTATGCTCCCCGGGTTTTGGGATAATTATGGTAGCATGAATTAAATTAGTATCAACCAATTATGTGCGGTTTGTAACATCGCTTATGGACTTCATTTATGAAGCTTCCATCAGAAAAACTTTGTGAGCTGTATGCCGGAACGCTTTCTGTTCGCGGACAAGGCAGGCCTCTGAGATATGCTCACCTCAGAGTGTCCTTCCGGTTAAAATCAATAAGAGTTATTATCTGTGATCCACCTTTATTTTTATGCTTTATGATATTATGATATGAATATGTTATGACTGATTAGGTGCCCCGGCGTAGTCGCCATTAGGAGGGTAGTAGGACCCACTGAGACTTAGTAGTCTCACCCCACTCCATTCAATTTTTTTTAGGTAGACAGGTTACTTCGAAGCAGGGACCAGGATGGACCTGACGATTGAAGCCAAGCTTGGATTGTCAGCTTGGAAGACTTTGTCTTCTTCCTTGTTTTCACTTAATCTGTTGTTCTTTGTCATTCATTTCCGCTGTTTGCATTGAATAATCATATTGTTATTCTAATGATAATGTGTTATTCAGTTAATTCTTTATAATTAAATGTACTCGGATTTCAATTATGTATGCTTCGACTAATTATTCTAGACATTTTAGTCGGAGTGTTATATGATTAAATTATTTTTTTAATTTATATAAATGTGTCTAAATATTGGGTTGGTGCTCCAACGCTCTTTGTTTCTCTGATGCTTCAGGTCTGTTGAGAGATATGTAGGTCTCAAGGCGTTTGATCTGTCTCCATTCTGACACTGTTTGCTTATTTGTCTCGGTTCTTGTGACTGTGTTTGGATTGGTTTGCTCGAAAGAGATATTATACTTGCTGCTTTGTTCAGGGGTTGTTGGTACATGAATCTTTGTTCCATGTTGGCGATTGGTCTATTCGGTAGTCAAATTCTTCTTAATCCTAGCTGATGCTTACTCCTAATCTCTTTTGTAATTTGGTTTCGCGTCCGTACGCAGATTCACAATATATTCCCGTTTGAGTTGTAACTGAATCAGGCCTAATGCCTCATCAGTCTGCATGTCTTTATTTTTATTTTAATTAATATAGCATAAAAAAAAGAAGCAAGAATAATACATCCTAAGACTGACATGTGTTACAAAAGTCGCTACCAATAAATAACAACCAACTTATAGAGGAATCTAACTGTACCAAAATAAATAACTTCAAAAAACTAACTTAGCACAATTGAATCATCATAAAAAATAAAAAGTTGCTCAATCTTGATATTTGAGACTAAAATACAATAAACTTTATATATATTTTAGCCAGAGAAAATAGGTGATGATAAGGACAATATATATTTTAATTATATTTTTCTTGACTAGTAGCAGAAAATATTTATGTCAATAGCCAGAAAAAACGGATTTAAGAGTATAGTTTGTCTTGTATTCATGTTAAGCTTCATCATAATAAATCCATAATCCTACCTTTCACTTTGTCTGTTTCACATCTCTATGTACCACTGTTAGTGGTCCAATTCTTCTTGCTTCTTCTTCCTTTCCACTTTTCTGTTAATTCTCCTAACAACTTAATTTGGATAATAATTTCAGCTCACTTTATAGTTTTCTAGCTCAACTTGGAATTCTTTACTCAAGAAAATTCTTGTGTTTCATTAGGTAAATTTTTTTTTTCTTGAATTATTGTATTTCACTTTATGAATACATGGATATTATTTTAATTGTTTTTTATTTGGATTATGCTCTCTGTCTTTATTTGTTGAACTGGTTTTTTGTTTTATTTGCAGTCTAATTTTTTTTTGTCAATTCAATTATGATATGAGTGTGGTTAGAAACTTGCAAATCCAAAACTTTATTGTTGTTTATGTTTTCCACTTTCTCTTTTAAGTTGTTTCAATGTGTAGTATGGAATTTGGACATTAGGGAGGTAGGAATCTGGTATGAATTGTTTCATCTATGGTTATCTACGAAGACAATTTATGATTATGTTCAATTGATTGGTTAAATAAGATTATTATTCTTTTCTTAATGATTATTAAGGATAAATCTTTGTTTAGAATTGGTTACTATAGATGCATGTTTTCCCTATGAAGCACTGAAACAGACACCGGACACGTTGCTGACACAATGATACTGATAGTAATTTGAGAAAATGAATTAAGTAATCACATGTGTTGGTGTTGTCTAGGTGTTGGACACTGAACACGCCTTATATCAGAAGTGTCAGTGCTACATATTACTAGGCTCTCGACGAGCTTAATTGTCTTTTATTGTTCATGTGGTGCTGGTTTTTTTTATAGTTGTTTACTAATGGGACAGGTTTGTGCCAAGCAGATGCAGTACATTTGAACGAAGCGCTTCAATTTCGATCATGGCAACCGATCTATCTCTCAAAATTCATACTAATGAAGCTCTCTTAGAGGTGACTTTGTGAAGTTGGCATTCCTTGTTATGCCTTATAGATTTTGAAATGTATTTTGATTTCACATCCTTAACTTTAAAGTTTGTGGAATGTTCAGATTGGGAATTCTGAAAAGCAACTGTGGGGATTGATCCATTCTAAAGGCATTCTACACTCAGATGCTCAAGACTTATACCACAAGATCCGAGCTAGTTATGAAAGAGTTATCTTGAATAATTATACCTATGCAGAACTTCAAGATGTGGAATATTCTTTGTGGAAGCTTCATTATAAGCATATCGATGAATTTCGCAAAATAATAAAGAAAAGCTCGGGTGATGTGGAGAGCAATAAATTAGGAACGACACAAACCGGAGTTGTGCAGAGAAGCACTAGCAACCCTTTTAAGTTATTTAAGTTGTTTTTGTCAGATGCTTCTGAGTTTTACCAAAGTTTAATTGTAAAACTCAGAAAACATTCTGGAGTGTCGGAAGAGGCATTGTTTCGTAAAAAGGGTTGGATCTTTAATTCTGCTGAACCAGAAGTTAAGCTGAAATGCAAATATTTATGTCATCGCTGCTTAGTTTGTATGGGCGATCTCGCCAGGTACAAAGAACAATGTGAAAATCCTGATACTCAAAATCACAATTGGTCAGTTGCTGCTACGCATTACTTGGAAGCAACAAGAATTTGGCCTAATAGTGGTAACCCTCAAAATCAGGTAAACGTTTCGTATCTGTTTCATAAGGTCAAATTTTATCGGCTACATTTTTTTCCTTCATGTGAGTATGTGACAGTATCTTTATACATTTGCAGTTGGCTGTATTGGCGACATATATCGGTGATGAGTTTCTTGCTCTATACCACTGTGTAAGAAGTTTAGCTGTTAAAGAGCCTTTTCCAGATGCATGGAACAATCTTATCTTGTTGTTTGAAAAGGTAATATGATCTTAAGGTTCTTTGATAAGCAATTTCTCTTGTGTCGCAAATGCCTCACTCAAGTGCCACTTTTGATCTTGCAGAACAGGTCATCTTCTCTGCAATATGTTTCCGGGGAAGTCTGCTTTGATTTGTTTAAACATTCTGGAAGAATCAGTGAAGAGAAGAAGGCGCAACTGAAAGATGGTTGCACAAATTACATAAAAGTTGAAGGCGGAATGAATCATTTCACCGACACAAAGTTATGGTCTCTTATGGTCAGAATGATAAGTTTCCTCTTCATAACATCAAGGTATCTGAGTTCATTTCATTTTGTTTTAGAATTTCTTCGGAATCTTGTTTAGCCTTTTTACTGGTTGGATTTTCCTCTTGTAGTCAAATTAAGTCATTCATGTTTACATATCATTGATTAATGTATACTTTAAATTTGTAAATTGTAATATATGTTTTCTGATGTCCTTACTCCATATCTTCTGAAGCAGTTTTGAGGAATTCTCTATTGCATTGGCAACTACAATTGGAGAGTTGGATAAAATGTTGAAGCTAGAAGATACAGAACTAAAGACCGTGTTGGACTCCTATAGTCAAATGGATTTAGCCAGAAGAGGTCCTTTTCGAGCAATACACGTAGTTTGTATTCTCATATTTTCACTAAAGAATCTAATGGATAAGCTTGAAAAAAGTGATTCAGAAGACGAAAATGTTATGCAGTTGATGCAGGTTGGATTTGCTGCTGCATTTGGTGTCATGGGACGTTTCGTTGAAAGATGTCTTAAGGCTAGTTCTTTGAATCATTGCCCCTTATTACCTTCTGTGCTTGTTTTTGTCGAGTGGTTTTCTAGTGTGCTCGATGCAACTGAAGTATGTTCAACTGATCAAAAGTGTGGAAGAGCCATTTCATACTTTCTCGACATGTTTGTTGAGCTTCTAAATAAACTAAATGGCAACAGAAAGGAAACCAAAAAGCTTCTTGATAGCACCCCTTTGTGGGAAGATTTCGAATTGCGGGGTTTTGTACCTATAGCTTGTTCACATTCTTCATTAGATTTCTGTTGTAATTGGGAACACAGAGACAATTTTGAAAGTGGAGTGGAATTGCGAGCCGAACGCATAAAAGAAGCAGCTATGACGATTGCTAGCAGATCAAATAATTTACAAAAGTGGATTACATATGATGAATTAGGAAGAAGATTTTGTGCGGCTAGATCAGATGAATTTCATGGCAATAAAAACACACAACATATTGAGTCCAATGGAAATAGTACAAGAGGAAAAGAAGCTAATCAGAAAACTAACAAAGATACCATGGAACAATGCAAATCGACGACAGAAGAAAATCCAAGTAGAACTATCAGTAGCGAAAAATCTTCTGTCGTGGAAGACGAAGAAGTTATTCTCTTTAGGCCTCTTACAAGGTATAATTCAGCACCATCATCTGGCAATGAACAGATATCACAAAAAGACAATGATGACCAATGCTTACCATCTGATGATTGTTTGCGCCGTGCTACATCTCTTCTTATGGCACAAAACCCGGCTCAAACTCAAAGTGCTCCATGGGAATACCATGAAAGCATTTTGAATTTCAGGAGTGACAAGTTGTTCATACGGCAAGAATCTTCCGCAAAGGAATCAAATGCACATACTTATTCTGAAGCCCCTATCTCTGCTGGCCCTCCGTCGCTCAATGCTTGGGTCCTTGATGAAGGAAGTTTGAGCAACAATAGAAGAAATGCGAAAAAGGATCTTATCGAACATAGGTTGCAACCTATTGAAGAAATAGCTTCATCATCTTTGACAGGTTTATCCATCAATAAAAATGAAAATTCAGTCATTAGTTCAGTGAATGAATCTTCAAACTTCAATGCAGCTTCTGCTACATATTCCCTTCCAGTACCTTCTGCTCCATTATTACCTGATAATGCTGCCTGGTTTACTGATGCACAAGCACAACCGAGTTTACCTGCTCCGAGATTTCTAGAAACTTCACCACCAATAAGTGGTTACTCGGATTGGAATTCTACTTATGGACCGCCTGGATATGATCCTAGATATCCAGTTTTTTACGGTGGATACCCTCCACCCGGACAAATGACTTCTTCGGAATGGCTGCGTTGGTACAGAGAGAACCACAGACCTGAGAAAGCTAACAATTATACGCAGCCTACTTATCCGAATATTCCTGGTCCTGGAAATCATGAAAACTTCCTCTATCATGATAATCTTTACAGGTTTGATCAATTCGACAGAAGGGGAAATCCTTTGACGTATACTAACCAGTACACGTATATCGAGTCCCCAGGTCCCCCACCGTTGCAGCCGGGTTTTCTTAGTGCAGGTGAACACAAAGCTAGTCTCTACAACAATTATCAAAGACCACAGCCTTTTGGGTACGGTGCTGTGACGGATCTAAGAAATGAGCCGCAGTCTCTGCTAGAATGCTTGAAGGAGAAAGAATGGCGACTCCAGCGAGATCCTAACCTCGGAGGGCCTCCATTCACAGGAAATTATAACTCCTAATCAGAAACTTATGTGTCGCGGACCATTCCATAATTGTACACCTTGTTGTGCAGTCACTTTGGTAGAGTTTAAATCTGTCACATCACACATGTGTATACAAATGTCTCAGCTATTTCCTATATATGAATTAAAAAACTCTAATTTTTAAAGAAAGTGGATGAATTAACCTTTATTCATCCACTGTTCTAGGATATGCATGTAAATTATGTAGAGTTGATATTAAAAGAGGAAACCCTCATTCTCAAGAGTTAATATATGGTTCTCAATCTTAACCATATAGTTAGTACAAAATTATTCTCTTAAAATTTTACCTAAATCAAAATAGTTATTATATTCAGCGGACGAAATATTATTTGTTTGATTGCTTTTAATGTTATTTCGGGTCATATGATAAATAAATATTACTTATTAAACGAAAGTGACACAAGCTAAAAAATATAACGCTTTAAGCGAAAGTGTTAAAGGGCGCATTGTTAATACGTCTCTTGCAAAGCATGAAGCATTACATACGAAGATGCGGTATACATTGAGATGAAAGGAAAGGATTTACATAGACAGAAAATGTTAAAAATGATAGTAAAATCTTGAAAATCCTAATGAATTTTCCCTTTGTTAAGGTCTCTTGTATTCTTTCTTCTTCTCCTTATGCTTCCCTTTCTTTGGTGTGATAAAACAGAAACATGAAAAGCAAGGAAACTGCAATAAGAACCTCATTTCTTTCACTATATAAACTCTTATTATGGTCTATTATGGTGGATGTAACTTATATATACAGAGAGCAATGAGTCTAATGTATTGAAATTATTTCATTTTTTTAGTATCATATGCATATTTTTAATGCTAATATTTTTTCCTGAGATATAGACATGCCTAACGTCTTGGCCTTTATACCTTGCTTGCTTGATGCCTTATTGTTATTCTCCTGCAATCTGCATGGTTTGGATTTTCTTTACTCTGATTTCCTCTGTCTCTGTTCAACAATAAAAAAATGTATATAATAATGTAAGAACATTTCAAGTGCAGCACAAACATTGAAAAATAAGATATGAAAATTAAGCCCACACTTTAGCTTAATTAGATTTAGTAAGATTTACTAAGGTTGAAAATAAAAATTAGTCGGTAGAAGTGGTAATTGATGCTGGACTTGATAAAATAATTTTAGAGGCCGTTTGTTATAGCGTTTTTTAGATTACAATCACTTTTTTTATAAATATAATCACTTTTATAAATATTGCATATGTTTGTTATAGCTTTTTAAAATAATTAAAATCTAAAAATAATCAGAAAACAGCTACAAATGAGAAGCGGCTAAGAGTAGCTTCTCAAATAATAATTTTTTTTTTTAAAGGAGAGAGAAAACAAATGTTAAAAGATGAAGATTATTTTGTAATTGAAAAACTCAGTTTTTCATGTCGTATCCAAACAAATGGAAGATTATTTTAATAAAAAAAGTGATTTTTATTACAATAAACAAACACAAAGTAAATTCGACTTCTCTATAAAATCTCTAAAAATTAATCCCTAAATTATTCAGTATCAAAATCACTATTTTTTTAATCTATAACAAACGCACCCCCGTAACTACGATCGGCAGAAGCTGAAACCACTCAAATATCTGGTTCCGAACCAACTTACGTGTGGTCTAGTGAACCAAATGCTAGGGTAAAAACAAGATTGCAAATTGCAAATAAAGATTGAAACAAAAAAAAATTGAAAGTAAGAGAAAAATTAGGATTCACATTTTAATTGAGAAATAATGTTGAATTAGGGTCGGTAAGACTAATTTGGAAATAAGAGATATTCAATCCTTTTAAAATGAAAAACAGTTGACCATGAATCACAATTCCAAATTCCATATAGATTGATAACGTCGCTGTCTGTATCTGTGAGCTTGATTCAATTTGTAGAGACATCGCACTATATGTGTCTGGATTCGAACCCAGAATACTCCACTTATTTACCTTTGGGGCTCGTTTGATGGTCAGGATAGTGAGCAGGATATAATAATTATATCATATTCTGTTTTAATTTTTTGTTTGATGCACCAATAAGATATGATAAATTATTCCTTTTTTTTAATCTTATCATATCACTCATTTGTAATTTATATCCTGAATTTTTACTGGGTTAGAATTATTCCGTCAACGAAAAAATAAATGAGTATTTTTTTTCTAGCCACCGGACTACTTGATAAATAAATAAATAAATAAAAATAACTCGCTGTCTCTATTTTTATACCCTTAAAATCCTAATTTCTTTCTTCCTTTTTGCATGGCACTCTCACTTTGCCGCTAACCTCACTCTTTCTCTTCTTCTTCTTCCACTTTTCAACTCAAATTCAATCCCTTTCAATTTCATCTCTAATTCTTTCTTCTCATCATCATGGACTCAAACAATAATCATGCTCCATGGAACAATGAGGCAATGTCAGTCATCTAATTCATCTTTTCTTTCTCTTGAAATATTTTCCCCTTTTTTTAATGAATTAATTAATTTTGATTTTGTGTTTTTTATAGGTTTAACTCCTATGTATATGAATATATGATCAAAAGAGGAATGCATAACTCCGCTGAGATTTTCAGGAACGAAGCTAACATTCCCACAACTCATCTTATTGGTAATTTTTATTATATTCATTCATACATGTATATGAAGAACAAAGGTTTTTTTTTATTTATGATGCATAGGTACGTATACAGTAGTGGTATACGACATTTTTAAAAATTTTAAGGTACGGGTAACTTACTATCATCATATTTCGGAGATATTTTTTTTTTTATTTTTCATTATCTCTACTATTTTTATCCAAACCGATGGAGACAAAATATAATAAAAAAAAATATATTTTATCAGATTTTTATTTTTCTACCATCAGTAAGTAACCAATGATACGTACCCGATACGGTACAATCAGTAAGTAACCAATGATACGTACCCGGTATGGTACTTCTCCATTTTTGGAATATTCATGCTTCATAATTTTTTATTAATTTTTTATCAATTTAATTAATTTCTCATGCTTCAATATTTGAATAGTTATAAATTCATAGTGATTTAGTTGGCGCTGTGTTTTTGGCAGCATATATCACTGTTCATTTTGATTAACTAAAATAAGATAAGATTAAGGGAAAATGCTAACTAGTGCCCCGGCTAACTAGTGCCTCCGGGGCACTAGTTAATGAGCTAAATAAGGTATAAAAGTTTTGGGACTCCTAAGATTAATTATAGGGTTTACTCACTTGGTGCTAATTTTTGAATTGCATTGATTTGGTGGTTGAGTTTGATTCTTCGTCATTAAGTTATTTGAAATTGAAACTGTGATAATCAAATACTTAGGTTTTTATTGATAGTGATATAATCTAGTGGATGTACTGAAGCCACGGGACTTAATATTTTTGTGGGTTTATGGTAGAGATGGCAATGGGTAGGGTATGGGTAGGGTACTATAATTGCCATCTTTATATCCGCAATTTGAAAAAATACTCGTACACATCCTCATACCCGCATGTGGGTGACAATGGGTATCTAAGTACCCATAGCCGTACTCGTTACCCGCATTTTTATTAAAAATAAATTGATCAACTATAAAATATCATATCATTTTAATAGAATTTAAAACAATTCAAAGATTTTAATGTTGATTCATGAATATTATAAACAAAATTATTAGTAAAATCATGCTACAGTTTATTTTTCTATTGACATATTTACATTATGTTATAAATATATATTTTTTTATTCAAAATGTGTAATAGTATAATAATGTTGTATTTTTTAAAAATAATTACATATATTATTATATAATAATATAATTAAAATAAATAAATATATATTATATGGGTATATGGGTTGGGTACTAAGGTACCCGTACCTACCCATACCCGCTCAATTTTGTGGGTAATTACCCATGCCAGTACCCAAAATGCGAATTTTTACCCTATTCATCGTGGATATTTTTTGTGGATACCCACTGGATATGAGTAAATTATCACTCTGTTTACGGTGGTTTTTGGTAAACAATCGCTAGTTTGAGTATTTAAACTTGCAAGACCAACTAGAAATCTTAGGACAATTTTGTGCTTAGTTTTTAGTAAAAGTTTCAGTGTTCATCGAAAAATAACAAACACTTGAGTTTTAAGTTTGAAATCGAAAAAGATGAGTAAAGCAAGTTGATTCGAATCGCCTCAAACACAACAAACTTCAAAGTAAAATCAAATGAATTTGCAGTAAAACAAGATTTGCATAAATGTAAAAGCAAAATACAGAATAAATGGTTCACAAACCGTACATGTTTCTCCTTGGAAACTCCTTTCTTTCTACGCTGAGTACTTAGAATTTTTAAGAGAAACTTATGTAAAAACAATTTGTGACCTCGATTTCTACTAAGAAACCTCTATATATACTAGGAAAAATAAACTGCCTAGATGATCTGGACGCTCCAGGACGCGCCTCCATCTTCCCACGTTCTCCAATCACTGCAACCGCTCTTCATGCGCTTCGAACTTGGGCCTGGTTTACACTTCTTGGGCTGGCCCAATTGATCCAGTAAGCCAATCTTCGCTTCGATGCCAGATGGTTTTGAATGGCTTCGTTCCTTCGACACTAAGGGAAAATCGAACCAAGTAATCGAAAGACACGTGTCTCCATGGCATTTAATCTCTTTGTGATGGACCAACCTTTTAATTAAAATTTATTTAAGGTGAAATTTCACCCCAACAAATTGCCCCCCAAAAATGCCATTTTCGATAGAAGGAAGTCGAATAGAAAGTGGCGTTTTTGAAAAGACTCTGAATCTATCATTCACGTTTCCCCAAGGCGGCTCTGACGTCACTACATCATTACTTTCCACTTACCTGCTACCTCATGCTCCACAACCATCATGATCTCCACTTTTGCGCAGAAAGCGGACACGTGTCAATGTGGGGAGTTGAATAAATTGCTTTTGACGGGACTCTTCAATATCCTATCCCATCACAACCCTATAAATAGGATTTGTCATGATCTTTTCTGATTTTTCGCTTTAATCTTCTCATCATCTCTGTTCATTTTCTTCTCACCTTCACCTGTTCTTCGTCTCCCTCGCTGCTTTCTTCTTTCATTTCTGCAACTTTGATAACCAAAAACCTTTCTTCTACTTAATCGCTATGGCTTCTAGCTCTGGTCAAGTGAAAAAACTTCCTCTTGCAGGAAAGTGGACTGAATCTCTTCTCAGAAGTTTCGAGCCAAACACTGTACCAGAACCCATGATGAACACTGAGCGACGAAAGATCTGGGAAGAACAGGTACTCTTTCCTTACTCCGTTGCTGATAAGGTTTACGCATTTGGCGGCCCTTTGCCGTGTCCAACTAGCAATTCACCAGCTGTTCTGGAAATCTTTCCTGTGCACAAACCCAGTATCCCTCGAGTGTTTTCAGCTGATCCTTACAATTTCAACAACCTAAAATCCCCAAATAAGGTTTTTAGGTCTGCACCTTACTATGGTCATGATGACTACATCAAATGGCTCAATCGAGTCCAGGCTGGTTATGGGGATTTTTGGAAGGATTATGGGATCTATGACTTGATTCAGCTGTCTAGTGTAGGACCTAAGTATCAACAAGAGATGCTGCTAGCTGCTTTGCATTTTTATGAAGGTTCGACGAATACCTTTCAGTTCGAGTGTGGCATGATGACGCCTACTTTGTTCGACGTAGCTGCCATGACTGGCCTTAGCCCCACAGGTGAAACCTATGACCCTACTAAGGCAGGCTCGAACATCGAATTTGATCCTAAGGAAAAGACCTTCCAAAAATATATTGCTGAAAACCACGAGGTCGATGAGGACGAGGTTTCTGATGTCGAACATGTGGCATTCCTCACGCTATGGTTATCTCACTATATCTTTTGCTCGAAATCTCTCCAAGTTGCCAAGAAGTTTATCCCCATGGCTGTACAACTGCATGAAGGACGTCAGGTTGGCCTTGGGCGCTTGATCTTGGCGTGCCTATATGAATCTATGCAGGCTGTAAACGAAAGCCTTAAGAAAACCGGTGAAGGCTCCACCTTCTTGGCTGCTGGGCCATTTTGGTTGTTGCAACTGTGGCTTAACGCCACTTTTGAAGAAGAACTCGAATTATTTCTCCCTGAAGACTATGAGGAAGAGGCCAGGAAGCGCCAGATCGAAGGTACTAGGCTGGTAAGGTTAACTCCTTTACCAAGGGATTCAGATCCTGAGCACTTTTTCCTCAAATATTTCAACACTTTTCTTGGTTTGAAAACCTTTAAAGAATCTTATGCTCCTTTTGTCAAACGTGTGATTGGCCCTTCTTGGTTTGTGCAACCATTTCCCCCAATCTCTGGGTATGAGGAACAAGTATGTGATCAGTGGCAAGCTTATCTCGATCCCACTGTCTTGTCTTGTCGAATTGGCACAACTGCCAAGGACTATGGACTAGTTGGGTACTTCCCAAACTTAGTCTCTCGCCAGTTTGGTCTTTCCCAAATTGTCCCCAAGAGTTTCTATATGAGTGCAAGGGACGTTTGCCTGGGCTACAAGAACATCAAAGGGAGCATAATAGAAGGCTACTACAGGTCTTACCTAAGGAATACTGAGAACAACAAGTACCACATCACTCCTTTCGCTTATCACAACTCTTTTGCTGCTACCAAAGATTTTCTGGCTTGGTGGGAACGTCTTTATTCTTCTATGATCCCAAGTGAAGGTGTCTTGCTAAGTCGAATCTCTAGTGGTTTTGGAACTTCGCTCCTAGAGCAAGTCAAAACCAAAATAATCAAAGGTATACTTTTGTTCTTATTTCGATTCTGTTTTCTCTATGCCTTTTGAATTATTTGCTGATCATGAAGCTCTTTTGCTCTCCTAGGGACCAAGTCCAGGGCAACCTCCTCGTCCTCACAACCAGCTACCTCCTCCAATCCCAAAGAAGAAATGAAAATTCAGGTAACCATTTCGAATGTTTATGGCTTTGTTTTCTTTGTTACTCTTATCAGCTTGAAAAGCCTAAAGCCTGCATCGAATCTTCTTGTAGGGCTCGAAACGAGCTAGTAACCCCCAAGCAGAAGAACCGTCGAAGAAACAAAAGAAAAACACAATTGACTTGACTACACTTGACGAACAAGTATGTTCTTTCTTATTTTCAACCCTTAGAGTTTTTCTTTATCATTAGCCTTTCTTTGACCTTATTCTTTTTTCTTCGATAGCACATCGAAGTGGACCTTGGCAAGGTGGTTGCCAAATTGTCAAGCCAGGTTGAAACCTCTGCTAAGGACAACAAACAATAGGCCAAGAAAGACAAGAGGCCTAGAGAAGAAGCAAACTCAGAGCCACAAGATGATATAGTCCATGACATCGAAACCATTGATGTCGAAGCCACCTTTGAGGAACAAAAAGACAAGAAGAAGAAGAAAAAGAAGCTTAAGAAAGCCAGCTTGTCTTCCACTGCTGTCTCTGACATTTCCATGTCAGAAGACCCATCTAGCAATCCACAGATAGTGGAAGATGAGCCCAAAGGGGCAGAGAGTTCGAACTCCTACTTGAGATCTCCATCTGTCAAGGTATTTTGAACACTATTATTATTCTTTTGTGTGTTTCTTCCTTGAGCATGGTGCTTAACCATTTCACTTTCGATATCGCAGACCCCTGTCACCACTTTATCTCCTGTTCCTGAGGCTCCTGTTAAAACAAACTCACCACTAGTTCCACCAAGTCCTCCCAAGATGAACTTGCCTGAATCGGCCAAAGAGGGCTCGAATCCCTCTGAAACTGAAGCTGTTAAAGCCAGTGTTGCTACAAAAAATCCAGGAAAAGAAATTCTCACTGGCAAAGATCAACAACAACACCCTAGCAAGCCTCAAGACAACACGGAGGCAGAAAACTCTCTGCAAGCTGAAATAAATCAGTTTTTTGAATCTAGCAATGAGGAAGCCCCTTCTGCACCCCATGGGGCTTCGAGCGTTGGGGCTCAATCTTCAACTTCCAAGATCTCAGCAGCTACGGGCATTCCAGAGCATCTTTTGCTAGGCCTAGACGTTTCGATGCCAGAGGAGGCGCTCGAAAAACTATTGTCTGGGATCCAATTTAACACCAACAGTGAAGGAACATCAGCTGCAGTGAGCCACGACGAAGAAGAGCAATTTGCCCAAGCACTCCTGGAAGCTCGATTCAAAGAGGAATTCCTTCGAAAAGACGCACTAGAGATCATAGATAAGGATCCAAACGCCTTCTTCAGTTTGAAAGCCTCGCTTCAACAATTACAAACTGACAAAACTGATGGGGCGCTCTTGTTCCTAGTCAATCAAGCTGAAGTTCACATCGACCAATTTTCCAAGAACCAGCAATCTCTCCTTACTGCGCAAAAATCTTATCAGGCTCAGGTTCAGGCCCACGCTTCTGTGTTAGCAGATGCTACGCAGTGCAAGATCAAAGTGAGCCAAATGAAAGGAGAAGCTACTGTTGCATTCTTGAAGATTGCTGCTTGCGAGGACAACATAACTGGCTGGAAGGCGGAGATTCGAGAGCTCGAGACCAAGATTGCTGAGGAAAAGAGGCTGCAGGAACACTATCAAAACGTTGCCACTAAAATGTGCCCTGAGAAGGTCGAAGCGAAAGCAAATGAGGGTTTGAGGCTCTATGGTAATGCACTCCAAATCCAGACTGAAGTCCAGCGCCTCAAAAAGGAAAGCCACTTATTGAAGACCAAGTTGTCCCAGCTTAGAGAACTTTATCGAGCCTTTCAACGCATAGCTCTTAGCAGTGTTTAGGTTTTTATATTGCTTTCGACATGTCTTGAACATTCTGGATTAGTTTTTGAGTATTTCGAAATGGCGTTTTGTGCCATTTTATTTTGTAACACCCAAATGGCCTTTTTGTGCCATCATGTTAAGACATTTTGCTTTCGAATCACTGAATTGCCATTTTTATTTTCTGCACTCTTGGCTTTTCTCTTAATTTCTAATTCGAACTTTTAACGCTTCTTCCAACGAAACGAAGCATCTATTTTCCAAGCAAGCTTTTCAGCGCGTTTTTCATGACATAACCAGTCAAACTCTTGCACGTGATAGGTCAACACCTACTTTGAAACGGCAAAAGTACATTAACTGCAAAGGAAACGGGTCCCAATACAGTCAAACCTAGTTTGTTACAACTGCCCCCTTGTATTTATTGCAAGACAACATGGATTGCAGTATAAATACGTGCTTTTCCATTTTTACCTTCAGAGAAACGAAAACATGGAGAAGAAAAGCTGTATTGGGTCGAAGGCATCATCTGGCAGCCAAGGTGCTAAAGCTTCTGCCCCCAGGGCTAAGAGCGCTCCTCCACCCAAGAAAGCAAAGACGAAACGAACAAGATCCGTTTCTCCAACTTCATCTAATGATACTGACGAAGATTACCATGAGTTTTTGAAGACTTATGATCCTCATGAGCTCTACCCTGGAAGCCCCTCTGATGACGAAGCAAGGTCCCAAGTCACTGAAGAGCACAACCAGAAAGCACCAAAGCCAACCAAAGACAAAGGCAAATCGCTCTCGAAGTGATTAACTTTGGATTTTCCTGTCTTTCTTAATTATCATGTATGAATAAAGTTGTACCCATTTTAAACGAATCGAATCTAATTATATTGGCATTTCTATCTGCCATTTCGATTTCGACGCATCTGTATCAACCTGGGTCTATATGTATTTCTTGCAATGCTGGCTTATATCTTTTTAAATACTTGCCATTCATATTTATTGAACGTCTCTCAGGGGTTAATTCCTCAATCTCGAAAGCACCATTCGAAAGTATCTTAAAATTTTTGAATGGTCCTTCCCAATTAGGTGACCATTTCCCAAAGACTTTATCTCTCCTGTCCATAGGCAAGATGACTTTCCACACTAAATCTCCTAAATCGAACGCTTTGAATTTGACTTTCTTGTTGTAAGCCCTAGCAACCCTTTCTTTCTGCCTTATCAAAGCATCGAATGCCTGTAACCTTTCCTCGTCCAAATCGACCAATTCGTCTAACAATAAATCTTTATAATGCTCACTGGGGATTTCCATTTGCTTTTGTACCCTGATGGACTGAACCATGATTTCGACAGGCAGTACAGCATCATGCCCATAGGTTAGTCGAAACGGAGTTGAGTTGTTAGACTCTTTAGGAGAATTTCTACATGCCCATAGAACCTGATCTAAAGTTTTGTGCCAATTTCTTGGCTTTTGGGCAATATGCTTTTTGATTAAGCCAATTACAATCTTATTAGCTGCCTCAACTTGGCCATTGGCCCGAGCATAATATGGCGTTGAGGTTACCAATTTAAACCCTGTCTGATCAGCAAAATCTTGCATTTTTCGCCCAATGAACACAATTCCTTGATCAGTAGTTATGGTTTCAGGCAACCCAAACCTATATATGATATGATTCTAAATGAAATTGATCACTGCTTCTTGATCTACGTTTGGCAAAGCAGCAGCTTCGATCCATTTCGTGAAATAATCTATTCCCACCAAAATGAAGCGCCGATTCTTCGATGATGGGGGCTTGATCTCACCAATTATATCCAAAGCCCAGCCTCTGAAAGGCCATGGTTTAACCATGGAATGGAGTTCATTGGCAGGGACGTGTTGTATCCCTGAATGTCTTTGACACTCTTGGCAACTTTTGGCAAACTCTATACAGTCTTTTAGCATCGAAGGCCAATACAATCCTCTTCGAAACAACAGCCATTTCATTTTATGGCCTGCTTGATGAGCCCCACATGAACCACTATGCACGCTTGATATGGCAAGGAATGCTTCATTTTCATCTAAGCATTTTAATAAAACCCCCTCAGGTGTTTTCTTGAATAGCTCATTTCCCATAATGATGTAACTCAAAGCTCTATATTTTATTTTCCTATCAGTTATACCTGTGGGATTTTCTAGATAATCCACAATTGGCTTTCTCCAATCACTGTCATCCAAATTGCTAATGGCAAAAATTTCTGCCATATACTCATCGAAGCGTAGATCACCATACTGAAAGTTATTAGTATCGAAGCACTCAACGCATTCAGACTCAGTGGGTTCGAAATTTTCTGAGACATTATGTTCATCTGCCCCCAAATCTTTTGGCATTAGCAATTGAACTTGTGATAAATCATTCGAAACCAACTTATCTTTTACCTCAATAATTTCATCGAATGTTGCTTTCGACATTTTGTACCCAGAGGCAATTTGCGCTAAGTCATTTGCCTCCTGATTTTCGATTCGAGGTACATGTTGAATGTTATAGGATTCAAAATGCTTTAATAACGAAAAAGCAATAACAAAGTACTTCATCAGATGTTCTTGAACGCACTTGTATTCTTTTGTTAGTTGCTTTACTATTAATTCAGAATCACCTCTTATCTTCACATGTTTTGCCCCCAAGTCAAGAAGAATTTCCAAACCTGCAATCAAAGCTTCATATTCTGCTTCGTTGTTGGAGCAAGACCCATTGATTTTATACTTGAATTTGGTTGGGATTCTAGATGGAGAAATTATCAAGATCCCAATTCCTGTACCATTTTTATGTCTAGACCCATCAAAATACAAACTCCAAGGTTCGAGTTCGATGACATCTACTTGGGTTTCCAGTACTGAATGATCAGCAATAAAGTCAGCCACAATTTGGCCTTTGACAGCCCTTAGGGGTTTTTATGTTAATGAAAATTATGTCAAAGCCAAAGCCCATTTACCAATTCTACTATGTAAAATTGGCTTTAGAAGCATATGTTTAATAATATCGAAATGAGAATAAACATAAACATCAACTGGCTTTATATATTGCTTAAGTTTGGTACAAGAAAAATACAGACAAAGACAAAGCTTTTCGATTACAGTATATCTAGTTTCAGCATCATTTAAAACTCTACTTAAGTAATAAATAGCTTTTTCTACACCATTTTCATCCTCTTGGGCGAGCATGCTGCCAATGGTTGTGTTTGATGCTGCGATATACAACTTCATCTCTTTACTTCGAATGGGAGGCATCAAAGTAGGAGGTTTCGACAAATAGGCTTTGATGTCATCGAATGCCTTCTGTTGATCGAATCCCCACTGAAACACTTCATCTTTTTTGAGTTTTAAGAGTGGAGAAAAAGGGTGAGCCTTTCCACTTAGATTCGAAATGAATCTTCTCAAAATATTTATTTTACCAAGTAAGGACTGAAGTTGCTTCTTTGTTGTTGGAGATTTCGTCTCCATAATAGCTTTCGTCTTGTTCTGATTAATCTCTATGCCCTTTTTATGCACGACAAAGCCTAGGAAATCTCCTGCACGCACACAAAAAGCACATTTTAGTGGATTCATTTTTAATCCACATTTTCTCATTCTCTCGAATGACCTTTTAAGATGACTTAAATGATCATCAGAAGAAGAAGATTTGACAACTATGTCATCAATGTAAATTTGCATAAAGATTTCAATAAAGTCATGAAAGATCAAATTAATTGCCCTTTGGTAAGTGGCTCCTTCATTTTTTAATCCAAAGGGCATCACCACCCACTCATAAGTACCCAAGGCACCAGGGCAACGAAAAGCAGTTTTCGATACATCATCCTCAGCAATGAAGATTTGGTTATATCCAGAATAACCATCTAACATGCTTAAGTATTCGTGGCCTGCTGCCGAATCAACTAGCATTTCTGCTACAGGCATCGAATACTCATCTTTTGGCGTAGCATTATTTAGGTCTCGAAAATCTATACAGACTCTAAGTGACCCATTCTTTTTAATAACATGCACAATATTAGCTAGCCATTCTACATACCTGGCTATTCGAATGAACTTGCACCTGAGCAACCTTTCGATCTCTGCTTTGATCTTTGTCATGATTTCTGGAGCAAACCTCCTTGGAAGTTGCTTCACAGGTTTCTTGTCTGGTCGAAGCAGTAACCTATGTTCCACCAGTTCTTTGCTTAATCCTGGCATTTCATTGTAGTCCCAGGCAAAGCAATCTTTGAATTCCTTAAGCAAATTAACCACTTGACCCTTCAGAGTCGGATCAATATTTGTACTAATGTATGTTAGTCTTTTAACAAGACCATCTCCAATATCAACTTCCTCCAAAGGGTCTTGAGCTCGCATTTTCTGACTCGAACTAAGTGGGTCTCTTTCGAAACCCAAAGGCTCATCATCATAAATACAATCTAACCTGTGGTGATCACCAGTCTTTGAATCAATGGCTTGATCAGCCATTTTTTCGATATCATTGGCATCGAAGGCCAGGTTATCTTGATCTTCAATGGCCTCCATGGCCATTTTTATTCTATTCTCGGCTGCGTAAGCCGTTATTCTTCTCCATTCTGGAGATTCAATCATCATAATAGTCTGATTCGCCCCACCCAGATGCTGGTGGGTATACATCCTTGCTCCAAGGTCCATCAACAGACTCTCTTTCCCAGCAAAAACCATGGGTTGGATGTAATCTTACAGAGTGGCAAACAACTTCTGAGTCTACCATATTTGGATCGAAGGCAGCATCTTGTTCCCCACAAGGGGCAATATTTGCCAAGTTTTTATCAAAGTTCTGAAGTGTCACAGAGTTGGACTCAGCTGTGTAGGCACTTTGATCCGCCTCAATATTTTCAACTAGTCCATCTTCCCTCCAAAGTGTTAGCCTTTGATGCAGAGATGAAGGAACAGCTCCAACACCATGAATCCACTCCCTGCCTAGGAGTAAATTGTAATTAGGCCTTGCAGCTATAACCATAAACAGGGTTTTTCGAACTGTGCTTCCAACGCACACTTCGAGTTGGATGGCGCCTAAGGAGCGTCCAGTTTTCCCTTCATAGTTGGCCAGAACCACATTGTGAGAGTGTAAATCTGAGTCAAACAATCCTAGTTTCTTCAACATGAAGTGGGGCATAATGTTAACAACAGCCCCTCCATCAACAAGGATTTTGTTTACCCCTACATTATTCACCTTTCCCCTTATGAACAAAGCCTTTAAGTGATTCTTCATTCCTAAGTCTGGCCTTTCGAACACAGCATTTTCTGCTTCGACACAGCCATTCTCCATGACATAGTAACATACTGGTTGATGGGCTGCCAGTTCGAGAGCTTCCAGATGCTCTTCTACCTCGTCTATTTCAGTTGGGATGTCATATTCCACAGGTAGAATCGAAACCACATTGACCAGTACATCAAAATCTAGTTTTTCATCAAGCAGATCATCATCCATGAATTGATCTTCATCTTCAGCCTCCTTAGCATTCTCAGCTTCTGATTCCTTAATGGTCTCAAGCCTTTCTTTTGCTGGCCTTCTAGCCACTTCAGCCTTTTCGAGCCCATCTATGTTGCCCCCAGCCTTAGCTTGCTGTGCAACTTGCTTTTTCTTGCGCTGAAACCTACGCCACTGAGTTCTTGACATGGGGTTCTTGCCTTTGTAATTATTCCTGTACGCGTATCTGTTTGCGTCGGAAGCAATTTTGGCTTCTTGGGAAGCCATGTTGGTGGTAGAACCTTCATTTGCAGCCACAATGTTGACGTTCACATTACTAGAACTTCCATTCTCCAGCATCCTTTTGTTGACAGCAATGTATTGTCCACTCACCCATTGGTTAGTAGGAACCTTATTCGAAGGCTTAAATGAGCGTTGAGGCCCTAGCCTTTGATGGATCGAAGGACCCTTGCCAGCAGATTTGTTCCAGTCGATATTCCTATGTGGCCATCCTTTTTGGTTTGGTTTAGGACTAGGCCATTTTCCCTTGTTATCAGCATAAGGGATACAATCTCTGAGGCATTTGGTGGCGTCTCGATCACACACAGCACTGCACCTTGGGCACATCATGACTTCGACGTTGTTCAGCTTACACCTGTTTAAATAGTCAGCCAAGTCTTCCTCAGGCATAGGATAAACTTCATTTACCCTCTTCTCGTATTCATCCTCAGGAATAGCCTTCACAGGCGCTGGGTCCACAGCATCGATCACATTGCAGTCCACAATCTCAACATAGACAGCATCAGCCTTTGGCAGTGGGTCAGTATCTACCTTCATAGGAGGCTTAGCTTTGTCAGCAAACTTAAGCCTACCTTCGTTCAAAGCCTTCTGGACCAGATCCCTGAAAAGAATACATTGGTAAGTTTTATGGCCTAAATAATTATGATACTTGCAATAGCCTCTTTTTTTTCTTTGCTCAAGAGGAGGTATTTTTAAGTCTTTAGGCACAACTATCTGACCATCAGAAACCAACAAATCGAAAATTTCATCACACTTAGTAATGTCGAAAGTGTAAGTTTTTGGCGCATATTTCTCATTTTTCGGTTCCGTTGGATTCTTTCCATTCGAAGGCCTCAACAATTTACAAGTGTAAGAAGGCCATGGCTTTAGTTCAGCCACGTTAACATCGCTATCATCGAAATCAGAACACTCATCTTCGAGTTCATAATCAATTTCATTATCATATGAATCTAGAAAGGCGACATGTTTCTTTTTCTGGAACTTAGAATTTCTAACCTTCTCAGATTTTAATCATTCGATTTGCCTAACCCTGTCAGCTAATTGTGACATATCTCGAAGGTATTGGGTATCCAGTTTTTTCCTAATCGAATAATCTAGGCCACCTGCCGCCATTTCGACAAGCTCATATTTAGGGACTGAGGTAAAGCACCTAGCCTTTAGTAGCCTAAACCTATTCAGATAATCATCTATGGGCTCTTGCCCCCTTCGTTTAACACTGGCCAACTCCTTAAGCCTTATCTTAGTTTGGCCCATATAAAACTGTTCATGGAACAACCGTTCGAGCTGAGTCCAATTGTGAATCGAATTAGGTGGTAAAGTTGTGAACCATGTGAAAGCATTCTTGGTTAGGGAATTGGGAAAATATTTTAACCTTAGATTCTCATTATTTGCTAAGTTCCCTGACTCTGCCAAATACCTGGCAATGTGTTCGACTGTTGACTCATTAGTATCTCCAGCAAACTTAGTATACTTAGGGACTTTCCAACCCCTTGGTAATTCTGTTTGCAGCACATATTCTGACAAGGCAGACACAAAGTTAGGCCTTCGAAACCCTGTATTAAGGCCATTTTGAGTCAAGATTGTTTCGACCAACGTTGTTAGGTTATTATGTCCAGCAAAATTATTATTCTGAACCTCTCGAACCACCTCATCAGCATCTTGGTTCCTCTGAACCATGACAACTCGAGGTTGTTGATGAACCTCATCTTGGTGGTATCCTTCTTGGGCCACAAAATCTGGCCCTTGATTTACCGGCCTCTCAGGAATAGTGTAAGTTGGGCCTTGGTTTTGAGGGGTTACAGATGTAGCAGGCAGTATGAGCTGTGGTGCCTGATAATTCAATCTAGGCTGTGCCTGAGTAGCAGGCGAGCCAAAGAAATCAGCGATTCGACCCATCTGGTGGGCCAACATGTTGTAGCTATCATTGGTACTTTGAATTAACGGGTTAAAGACTGTACCAATTTGTTGTATTAAGAGATTAACCATTTCATGGTTACTCTCATCCATTTGTTGCCTCAGAGACAATAAAGAAGAAGTTGTCAAAGGCACTGGGGTCACTCTAGGGCCAACAAATCTCTCCTGTTCGAATGAAGGGAAGGCGTGAAAGCCTTGCGTAGGAGGTGGGATAGACCCATACAGAGGATTAGTAAGCGACGTCCCATAAGTTGTAAAGGTCGAGGACGACATAGCGGGTATAGACTCAGATTGAGTCGAAGCCATTGGATTCGTAACTATCGAACTAACGGCTACGCTTACAGTGTTAGAACTCTGCGAGGAACCAGATGATCCCCCACTAGCATTAACATTTTGGTTCCCACTACCACTCATTGCGCTAGAACCTTGGCTATTCGTTGAATTGTAAATCTGCGTAGTTCTAGTCATAACACAAAATTTTATTTCTAAACTCGTAAACTTGTTACAATATTTAGCACAAAACCAGTCCCACTGGGCGTACCAATTTGTTTACGGTGGTGTTTGGTAAACAATCGCTAGTTTGAGTATTTAAACTTGCAAGACCAACTAGAAATCTTAGGACAATTTTGTGCTTAGTTTTTAGTAAAAGTTTCAGTGTTCATCGAAAAATAACAAACACTTGAGTTTTAAGTTTGAAATCGAAAAAGATGAGTAAAGCAAGTTGATTCGAATCGCCTCAAACACAACAAACTTCAAAGTAAAATCAAATGAATTTGCAGTAAAACAAGATTTGCATAAATGTAAAAGCAAAATACAGAATAAATGGTTCACAAACCGTACATGTTTCTCCTTGGAAACTCCTTTCTTTCTACGCTGAGTACTTAGAATTTTTAAGAGAAACTTATGTAAAAACAATTTGTGACCTCGATTTCTACTAAGAAACCTCTATATATACTAGGAAAAATAAACTGCCTAGATGATCTGGACGCTCCAGGACGCGCCTCCATCTTCCCACGTTCTCCAATCACTGCAACCGCTCTTCATGCGCTTCGAACTTGGGCCTGGTTTACACTTCTTGGGCTGGCCCAATTGATCCAGTAAGCCAATCTTCGCTTCGATGCCAGATGGTTTCGAATGGCTTCGTTCCTTCGACACTAAGGAAAAATCGAACCAAGGAATCGAAAGACACGTGTCTCCATGGCATTTAATCTCTTTGTGATGGACCAACCTTTTAATTAAAATTTATTTAAGGTGAAATTTCACCCCAACACACCCCTAGTTTATTGTTTATGATAATTGATTGATGAGTAATTTGCCTTCAGATTAATTGTTGCTTCTTTCAATAATGAATTTGATTTTGAAGTACTTTTAGATCATATTATTGTTTGTTTGGATAAACAGCTTATTCACAGCTGTGTGATATATCATGAGAAGCATATATGAATAAGTTTACATAAGCAATTTTTATAGCAAAAGATAAATTATTTTTATATATTCTACGAATTATTTTTATAAGTTATATTGGAAAACTTATGAAAATAAGTTAAGAAAAATTTATGAATATTGTCATAAGTTCTCCCAAATTATCTCATAATACTTATGTCAATAGATAAACTCAAATAAGTCAATTCAATCAGACGCTAAATATTGCTGAAAATTGATTGACTCTTTAGTGTTGATATTGATATACTAAATCTCATGGGAAATTGATTGAGCACAGAAATACAATCCGTGAATTCAATGTTTGATGATTCTTCGGAACGAGCCCTATATGAATGGTGGTCTGTTTTTTATGAGGTATTTTCATCCAGACTAAGGAGTCGCCATGAGTCTGAGCCACAATCCCCTAACATGGTGGTAACTAAATAATAATTGACATTCTAATTTTATGTTGACCCCATGTATCATCTCAATCATTCGTTGTTCTTACCATTTGTCAATTTTCAGATCCCGAAAATGACTGATACTTCAACGAATATATCCTCTTTTAGAATTCCTCAAATGCCGATGAATGAGCAGAGACATCAACAATTTCAAGCCAGCTCCAGCTTTAACAACAATATGATGGCACAAACAGCTTCTGGATTGATGCCTCCAAGATTGCACAATAATAATCCCCTTGGAAATTTGGCTGAACATATTGATCCAAGTTTGGTTGCTCTTATCATTGAAAATGATCCAAACTTCTTCTCAAGGATGAGTTGATATATATGGTTCTTAATCTTAACCATATAGTACAAGTTCAAATTTTTATCTAAGTCAAAATAGTTCATAGTTTTTATGCCTAGGTAAGTGGTTACCATAGAGACTCTAGAGGGTATGATAACTCGTAATGTTATAATGGATCATGTTATAAATAAATCTTACTTATTAAACCAAAGTGACAAAAGCTTAACTTGTATGAATTTCATCCAATAAATATAACACTTCAAGTGAAAGTGTTAAATAAGGGCGTATTCTTAACACTTTTCTTGCAAAGCATGAAACATTACATAGATAGAAAATGTTTGGATGTAACTTATATATACAGAGAGCAATGACCTTAATGTACTAAAATTATTTCATTTTTTTATATATATTCCATTATGTATATTTTTAATGCTAATATTTTGTCTTGAGATAGAGAGATTGCCTAACGTCTAATTAGCTTTTATACCTTGCCTGCTTGGATGCCTTTTTGTTATTCCCTGCAATTCCTCTGTCTTTGTTCAACAATAAAAATATAATAATGTAACAACATTTCAAAGGAGAAGATCCACACAATTATCAAGTAAAACTCTACTCAACAATATACTATATATTACGAAGAAAAAAAAAAACAAAGAAGAAAAAGGATTTTGTATCTTCTAATATACCTTATTGTATTGAACACCTCTTGATTAATGATATGCTATAAGTGCATTCTTCTTAAAAAAAAACTCTAAAATGAAATTTTATAGTTTAACAAATTTTTATTGTTATCTACACTTTTAATTCAATGATTTTTCATAAATGTGTGTAACTATGGATGTGATTTTTAAAATATAATTTTTAAAGAGATTATCAAATCTTCATGTGGAAGAGGTTATAATGTTTCTTGGATCAAGTGCAACTAGCAACATGTCTAAGCTTTTGGATTTAGCAATGATTTAGATCGAAACAAAAACTGTTTTTTCTTGTGTTAAACTATCATTGTTTTTTCTTGTGTTAAACTATCATTAAACATGAACTTTAGTGGTAAAGATTAACTTGTCAACAGAAATTATTGTGTCATTAATTTTTTTTATCATTTTTAGCTTTCTAAATATATCAGATTGAGGCTAGCCAAATTGCTTGTAAACTTATCCTAATATTTTTGCAAAAATCATGAGCCTACAAAATTGAGATGCCACTCCAGACCGCTTCAGAGGCGGGACAATTCAGAAAAAAGATGATGGATATCCTCAATAGCATCACAACCATTGGAGCATAATAAGGAACATTATGTAAGCATTCACGAGCAAAAAGATTAAATTTTGTGGATAATTGTTGATAAACCGCCAATCAAAAAATGGACACCTTTGATTGTATAAGCTTATTCCAGATAAGATCGCTGTAAAAAGACATCTCTTTTGAATACAAATGAGTCAACAAATGATAAACTCTTCCTATTATGTACCAATAACAGAATCAGATAATCACTCCCACTTATCAAAAGAAGCTGCAAAACAACATTAACTACAATAGTACAACACTCTATCTACAATTGTTCCTTCTAAACTAAGTATTATGTCAAATTTTCGTCTATTCTAAGAATAGGAATGGAAATATATAGAATTAAGAAGAATCGAATTACTCCTTATTAACATGACATAAAAATATGTTAATTTTTTTGTAATAAAATTTTAGATGATTTTAAATTTGACTTTTTTTTAGCAAAATAGCAAATTATTTTGTAACAATGTATTAAGGTGTATCATACAATGAATAGATAAACACAAATTGTACCGTCCTAGTCAAAAAAGCACGAACGGGTCCAATATTTTTTTTGGTAATAAAATTTAAACATTTTCTATATAACTTTTTTTGTGAAGAAAAACAAAGGTAGATTAAAATAACATTGACTACCTCTATTTTGCATTTAAAATTACTTTGAAATGATTTTTAAATTTACTGTAAATGTTTTAACTAAATACCTAAAAATTATGTATAATTATAATTATTAAAAAATGATATATAAAAAATTATTAATTAGCAACTAAAATACTATTTAATCAAATAAGTAAGCTTCCAAAAAAGTTTTTAAACTATATTTAAAAACACAAAAATGTAGAATCATTCTGAGGCACCGAATCACAAAAATTCTCATAGATAGATCGATGTTTACGCCTTTCCGGTCACTATACATTCGTTTTTTTACACATTCATATAATGAACATTTTGATTCCAAATTATAAAATAAATAGAAATATATGCATTCTTCATATAGTCTCTATTTTATATTAGACGATCACAAATATTTTCACTATTACAACGTGAGTGTCAATTGTTTTAATTTTTAATCTTAACCTTCAATATTTAAGAGAAAAAAATCTTAATTTTTTCGGTAAAAAAAAGATAAAATAAGAAAGAATAAGAAAATTCAACTAATTATCAGAAGATGGAAAAAAAGAAAAGAAATGTCAACTATAAAATAAATGATCTGACCAAATGAGATAAAATAGATTTTGCAATTGAAAACTGTAATAAAAGAAACAGAAAATGTAAAAACAGCTGAGTACAGTACAGTATGTGTGAGTCGATTCCGCTTCTATCGTTTTCCGTGTCAATCGTGTAGGCCCCACTTTATTTGATGTATATATACACACACACACAGAGTGCAGTGTAATAAGAACGCTTTATAACGTCATAACCACACGCTGTCCCAATTTCTTTACCCTTAAAATCCAATTTCTTTGTTACTTTTTGCATGGCTCTCTCATTTTGCCGCTAACCTCACTCTTCTTCTTCTTCTTCCATTTTCAACTCTAATTCAATCCCTTTCACTTTCAATTTCATCTCTAATTCTTTCAATTTTCTTTCCTTTCTACTTCCTTCCACTGCTCATCATGGACTCAAACAATAATCATCCTCCATGGATGAATGAAGCAATGTCAGTAATCTAATCTAATTCATCTTTTTTTTTTCTTTCTTGAAATGTTTCCCTTTTTTTATTATTTAATTAATTAATTTCGATTTTGTGTTTAAATTTGTATATAGGTTTAACTCCTATGTACATGAATATATGATCAAAAGAGGAATGCATAAAACCGCTGAGATTTTCATGAACGAAGCTAACGTTCCCAAAACTCATCCTATTGGTAATTTTTATTATATCCATAATTCATTCATATATGTGATGTATATTTATGTAGAACAAATGGTTTTTTATTAATTTAATTAATTTCTCATGCTTGAATACTCATAAATTCATTATGATTTAGTTGGTGCAGTGTTTTTTGCGCCATATATCACTGTTCATTTTGATTAATTAAAATAAGATAAGGTTAATTATAGGGTTTGCTCAATTGGTACTAGTTTTCTGATTGCATTGGTTTAGTGTTTGAGTTTGATTCTTCGTCGTTAAGTTATTTGAAATTGAAACAGTGATAATTAAATTTAAGCTTTTTATTGTTGGTGATATAATCTAGTGGATGTACTGATGCTTGGGGATTTATATCTTGCGAGTTTATTGTTTATAATTGATTGATGAGATTGCCTTGAGATTATTTGTGTTTCTTGTGATTATGAATTTGATTTTGATGTACTTTTGGATCAAATCATTGATTGTTTGGATAAATAGCTTACTCGCATCTGTGATTACCATGAGAAGCGTTTATGTATAAGTTTACATAAGCTATTTTTATATCAAAGAATAAATAAAGATAAGTTGATTTTATATATGCTACGAGACAGTTTCATAAGCTATATTGGAGAACTTATAAAAATAGGTGTTTTTTTTTTATGAAAATTGTCACTAGTTTTCCCCAATAATCTCAGAAAACTTATGCTAATAGATAAGTTTGAAAAAGGCAATCCAAACAGACCTTGAATATTGCTGAAAATTGATTGACTTTTTAGTATTGATATACTAAATCTCATTGGAAATTGATTGAGCACAGTCGATTCAATGTTTGATGATTCTCCGGACGGAGTTCTGCATGAATGGTGGTCTGTTTTCTATGAGGTATTTTCATCCAGACTAAGGAGTTGTCAAGAGTTTGAGCCACAGTCCTCTAATATGACGGTAACTAAATGATAATTTACAAACTTATTTTATGTTGACAATATGTATCATCCCAGTCATTCGTTGTTCTTACATTTGTCAATTTTTAGGTCCCGAGAATGACCGATACTTCAATGAATATACCCTCTTTTAGAATCCCTCAAATGCCAATGAATGAGCAGAGACCTCAACAGTTTCAAGCCAGTTCCAGCTTTAACAACATGATGGCACAATCAGCTCCAAGATTGATGCCTCCGAGACTGCACAATAATAATCCCCTTGGAAATTTGGCTGAACATATTGATCCAAGTCTGGCTGCTTTTATCAATGAAAATGATCCGAACTTCTTCTCACGGACGAGTTTAAAGTAATTGCAAAGATGCAAATTTTCAATTTGAATGTTTATCTGGTCATTATTGTTTTCACATTCATGTATCTAGTGACACTATAACTGTGCTACTTCATGCTTCATAGGCATTAGCTTGTTTTAAAATGTTATTCGTTCGAATTAAAAAAATTGTTATAAGGGAATACTCTATACATTGTGGATACAGTTGCACATTTTAAATTGGTGTTATGCAATACCCTTACTATTTCCCTTTACATACTTTTATTTTGTATTGTCAGCCATCCATTGCAAGATGTAGGCAACCATTTCCAGAAGCAAATCTATAAGGTATCCTCTAGCTCACTTACCAACATATAACAATGAGAATGGAAAACTCAGTCTATGGTATGTGATAGATTAATTTAATGTCTTTTAAATTTTCAGGACAGTGGAATTGTTATGCGTATGGGGCCTCCCGTAACTAGTAACCCTCTGGATGTAAGACAAAAAGCAATGCTGCCTTCAGGAGGACCTCAAGTAACAAGTATGTCTTGAACCTATTCTCCCTATTCCTCATTTGGATGTAAATGATAAAATTCATATTCAATTTTAATGAAATATTTTTTATTCCTTAGCTGTTTAGAGTGTAATATATTATATTTTGATATCATAATGGTTATTTTTGTTTGCAGATAACTATAAAGTTCATAATCTTGCACCACTAAATGGAGTGCCATTAAATGTGGGTGACGGAGAATGCTTGTGGAATCTTTTGGACAAAGAATTCCATTTGTATTCATTTTTTCTCTAAACTTCTATTGAAGCGTATATGAAAATTTGTCGTTCATATTACATCGTTATCCTTTTTATTGACTGGAAATTGAATAAGATTTCTGTTTCTGCAGAACCAGATGCTAAATTCTCTTTTGCAAATGCCAAACTATGGACATCAGTGTCAAGTGTTGAACACGCAGAACCAGGAAGCAATCCTGACTCAAGCCCTTGCAAGTACTCCTAACACTCAGACTTTCGCAGCTCCTATAAACTCTACCAGATGTGACAGTCAATATCTAGAGATTCCCAAGGCTAAATCAAGTAATAACGATAGGGAGGTTTGTTTTTCGTATCCAATCTGTTGCTATTCCGGAAGACATTTGCTCCGATTTTGGAATTTTAAGGGAAGCTTTATTTCTCATAATAGTGGGGGTAGATCATGCAACAAAATGAGTGCAAGGAAAGCATAGTTCACAATCTTTTTTCTTTGATAGCAAAGATTGATTGTTATTATTAACTCATTTGATTCAGATTGCTAATAAACACTAGGGAAGTAAAAATGATGAATTAACAAAGATTTAGAGAAAACAATAAGTTTTCTCCATGAAACGTAGTTGGCGTAAGACTTGTCATGGACACTGACTGATAGCAGTATTAACGAAAACTGAGTACGGATTAAGGATGGCTACTCTATATCAAAATAAATTGAAGTAGATAAAGATGACTTCAAGTTTGAGTTACTTCATCGCCTATCTAATACAAACTGTTTGATAAAATTATCTATAATATTTCAAATGAATTTATTTTCATGTTATTGTATAAGTATTGTCTTCCGCGCAAACTAACTTCATGATGATACAGATGATGGACCAAACCGTTAGAGCTGAAGAACCTCAATGCAAGCAGGATCAGCAAATGCTGTCCCAAAATCTCGATGTATGGTATTCAACATTTTAAAATTCCAAATCACTGCACTTTACCTTATTAGCAGCAGAAAGTGGTTATTGTGCTAATGTTTCTGAAAAATATGTATACCTATTCTCAATCAGAACAGCGGAATGAGAAAGATAGTAGCACCCTTAGGAGCTGGAGAGTGTGTCCCGGTACGTTATCATAAATTTTAAAAGAAAACCCCTGATATCTTCTAATCCATTGCCATTGTTGTTAATTCATTTTTCTTTTATTTAATCAATTGGATTCCTGTCTTGTAACCTTTGTTCTTTCCAATGGAATACAAACAATAGGACCGTGTGGATGCAGCAGATAGAAAACCAGTCGATGAAAATGTGGATTCTTACCTGTCTATGGAAAATGGAAATGCTGATCATAAAACTAAGCCTTTCAGCAATCTGAAACGAATTTCAGGAACAGACAGGATAAGTGGAAATAAAGGTGAAATATGCATGGACGAATGCTAAGAGTACTCTGTCTCTAAATTATGAAATATGTGCATTGTTGATTTATAGAGATGCCAGATATGAGCCCATAACAATTTTTTCTTTTAGCACAGTATAATTTTAAAATTTCCTAGAAGTTGATATTTTGGTTTAGTTCCAGATGAGTTAATGTAGTTAGAGCGTCAAAAACCTTTTTCGGCTTTTTACAGGGTGAAATCAACTACCATAGTTATTAGTATGATGATGATACAAGCTTTTATATGACATAACACACAAATTCTTTTTAAACTTGTTCTCTGTTGTAATCTTTACTTTTTAAACTTTTTTCAGCTCGTTAGGTAGTGCATATGATATAACTAAGATTGACATTAAGAAGACTATAATGCGAGATTATTATGTGGCCATTAATCTTCTTTTTTCGAGACTATAATTACTTATGTCTAACACAAGGATTTCTGACCATTCGGTAGGTTTTTCATTCCAAGAGGTTGGATGCCTTCATTCAAGCCAAAGCAAGGTTTTGGCCAGCCATTTTTCATCAAATGGAAAACTTTTGGCAAGTGCTGGACATGATAAGAAGGTGGTTCAATCTAATCGATCTTCAAATATAGTTTATTTTGTCCCTTCTTAATCACTTCCTGCGTTTTCCCTTGTGTTCCGAACTTATTATAGTTTGTGATGACAGGTTTATATTTGGAACATGGAAAATTTTCAAAATTTTGCTACTGAGGAAACACATTCACTTCTCATTACAGATGTTCGGTTTAGACCAGGCTCAACTATATTTGCGACATCTTCCTTTGATAAATCTATAAAACTATGGGATACAAACAAAGTACGCTGTTACTTGTCACTTTCTTCTTGTCTTTGTTGTATTCATGTATATTCATAACTTCTAATTGTTTAGAATATGGATATGGATCATTTCCATCTTCCCTTCACTTTTATCTTTTCTTTCCTGTTTTCACTTTCATTTATGTTATTCTTCCGTTGTATATTGTGGCAAATTTAATGGTAGACTATCTTTTTTTGTTTCATTCTATAGCCAAACAAATCATTATTGAAACTTACTGGGCATTCTGAACAAGTAATGTCACTGGACTTCCACCCAAGAAAGGCAGACCTTCTTTGCTCGTGTGATGGAAATGATATAATTCGTCTGTGGAATGTGAACCAACGTTCTTGCAAGCATGTAACTAAGGTCAGTTTTATGCCCACCTGTTGCTTTTGGAATAACAATATTTATAGTATATCCAATGTAGCGAGCTCTTAACCATGGTCTTGTTATTTTTCCTAAAAGTGAAGAGTGAATTCATTAATAAATCGATATAAATTCTTCACACTTAACATCTTTTATAGTTTTGGTAGGATTAAATCTCTAGTGTCATATATGCAAAAGCATGCAGCTGGTCTGCATACATTGTTTAATTTTAGCTAGACGTGATTACTCCTTCATATGCTTAAACACTTGCTATATAAAAACACGAAGACAATTAATGATAATAATGTATTGCAGGGAGGTAGTAAACAAGTTAGATTCCAGCCTCTTTATGGGAAGCTTCTAGGTACTGCTACTGGAAATAATCTCAAAATAATTGATGTTGAGGCTGATAAAGTTGTCACCAATCTAATGGTAACTTAAAAAGTTTATTCTTATCTATAATATACCATGGTTCTTACTTTTCATTTCAATGTTTGAATGTTGAGTTTTGCAACATACATCATAACTGAATGGAAAGATGATAAAGATGTTGTTTCCTTTTAGGGACATGATAAAGATGTTGTTTCCATTTGTTGGGATATGAATGGAAAGTATATTGCCTCTGTCAGCGAAGATAGTGCACGAATCTGGTCAGACGGAAAATGCATCAGTGAGTTGCTTTCAAACGGGAACAAGTTTCAGTCGTGCATATTTCATCCAGCTTATCCTAACCTCTTAGTTATTGGTGGCTATCAGGTAACCCCTTCATGGCCATGCCTTCCTGTAAACTCTTACTGAGTTATAGTTTTTTCTTTAGCATGAATTAGAAACTCTGATCCCTTCTAAATTTCTCTACCGAATTTTGCAGTCCCTTGAATTCTGGAGTCCAACTGAGGGTAATAAAACAGTATCAATTTCTGCGCACAAGGGATTAATTGCAGGACTAGCAGATTCACCGGAAAATGAATTGATTGCCTCGGCTAGCCATGATTGCCTTGTGAAACTATGGAGATAAGGATTTGAGTGCATGTTTCTGTGCTAGGATGTTAATCTTGGGGGGTTTTATATGACTGTTTCCTTTCCTGCTACATTAATTTTTCGGATTGATTAGACAATATAGGTAAAGAACTAAAGGTTTAACATTGCATTTGCATATAATCTTACATAGACAGATTATACAATACCGATGTTTTTTCCAATGGGAAAGAGGAATACATGAAACTGCATTTTGGATTTGGCTCCACAACTTGAGTTTTTTAAGAGCTTTGAGAGTCATACATTTTGAAATCCCAATTTTCAAATCGAGTAACGTTTGATTCGCTCTTGGCGTCTGTGACCTTTGGTGTGTCACAACTTATTTACACAATGATTTCATCTTGAAAAGCAAGCAATATATAGAACAGTAACTAAAACATGACAATCTTAGGATCTTGGTGGTGATATTTTCTTTTTCTTTTTTAAAAAAAAATAATTACAGTGGATAGTTGAGCTCCAAAACATCTGTTTGATCTCAAAATTAAGTATTTACAATACTTATTAGTGAAAAATAAATGTTTTATGATATTAAGTTTTATAAATATATTTGTTATTTATTGTTTTCCTAATATCTATAAAGAGACAAATTTTGAATCTAGTGGATAGTTGAGCTCCATAACATGTATTTGGATATCACTGGAGCTGAATGAAATGTACTTAAGAAGCGACTGAGAGCTAATGAAGTGTAATTAAAGAAGAGTAAGAGCGGAACTACCCGCGAAAGATTTTCGGACAAAATTTTCTTTTAAGACATGTTAGACATTAAATATGAGTATTTTTCCAAACAAAATTTAAATTTTAGTTCGTCATTTTATAGGATTTTAACCCTTTTTACTAGACCCACCTCTCGTTGATGAAAAATGTATTTTTTTAGTGAAATTAAACAAAAACTAACCTTGCATTGCATATCTATAAAAAAAATATGGAATTTCACATGAAGTTGAATTGTAGTGCAAGATTCAGAAGTAAGATCAAAGCCAAGTAGGTTTATTTTAACGGGCTCTCGATCGGATTAAGATTCTCTACAGTTAAAAAGTATAACAGTTAACACAGTTTTTAATCTCGGCCGTCCATTATTCATCTGACGGTTAAGATTACTAAAGTTAAAAAGTGATTCAAAATAATCTGAACCGCACATTTCAAATTTGACAGATCTACCTTAAAAATACGTGAAAACAACAGTAAAGAAACTTTTTAAGCATTCCATTTAAAGAAACTTTTTATGTTGATGAATGTTAGCATTTGCCTTATGTTTTTTGGTTTATAATAAAGTCAATGAGAATCAAACTTACAACTTCGTGCATTCTATTCAAATCTCTTACTACTAAATCAAATCTAGTTGCTTACTTATATAATATTATTGTTTCCATATAGTTAATTCATTGCACTACAACAAAATATAAAATTAATAAAATTGTTGATGGATATCTTAAGAGTATCGATTAAGCAATCAAAAAAATCAACTTTATATAAAAATGTTATATAATTATAACATTGATAAATATATTAATCCACCAAGTTGAAAAAAAATCAAGTTCTATTGGCTATTGCTACTTTTCTTACATATATAAACCAAGTCCATAATAGCTTGGAGAATTCTAACATGCAGTCATTAAAATGAATTCACCAAAAAAGTCAAAATCTAGTGTGGCAATGGCACAAAAATTTCTATGTGTAAATCTCAAATCTAATGGCCAGAAACCAAGTAGCCCATTAGCACAGATTTAGTAGCAAAAATTTGGTAGCTATCTTATAGCAAATAATCCAAGTTCAATGAATAATATGATAGTAAAACGACACGGGAATGAATTCCTAAGAAGTCCATGTGGAAAATTAATTTATCCAATAATCAGCTTTAATCCTAACCTGGCTGATCTTGCTCTATACAAAATTCAAATTAGATGGTTCGAAAGACTACACTATTGGTTTAGAAACTCAGGAAACCTCTATTTAGCTAGAGAATATAAGGAACTAGCTAAAAGCCTTCGGAAAAACCTTCAGGATATTGCAAGATGACTGAAGAAAGTCTAACAAGTAAATTACAGAAAGTTTTAGATAACTTCTCTGATTTACAAGCTAGGATAGAAAAACAAACATCCTATTTAGAGCCTTTACAGTATGAAGAAGAAAGGTATAAACCATATGAAACATGGAAATTTCATAATGGAATAAACCTTGATTGTTATGAAGAAGATGAAACTCATAGATTTCCTCACCTTTTTCATACAACAAATCCACAGCTAAATAATATATCTTGTATGATAGCATACGTGATAAAACTCTTAGAAGACAAAAACCTTCAATTCTCTCGGGGGGGGGGGGGGGGGGGGGGGGGGGAAGAGAAAGGAAAAGAACTATAAATAGAAAATATTCCTAGGCTTCCTGAGCTCGAAGAAACTACTGTTTCTACACAATTAAAAATTAAACCACCATCTAAATTCTTTTAAGAATAGACGATACAGAAGAAGCCCTTAATAGGCAATTAGAAAATTTAGAAAGACTTATGGTCTATTTAGATATATTAGGAAAAAGTCAAGTAGTTGACGAAGAACCAAAAGAGAAAAACCAAATCATTTATGATTTTAGCTCTGAAGAAGAAGTAGAGGAAGAAAATGAAAATCCTCACTTCGTGAAGTTTGAACCAGCAGAGACATCTGGTACGAAAAGAACTGCAGAATTCGAAAGAGAATTTACCAAACAAAAATTCCAAAAGGTACCCCATTATTATGTACCTACACAAAACCCATTTCAAGGGCAAGAAATTTTAGACATAGACTGTAGTTTCGACACAGCCAAAGATCTAAGAGATTGGTATAATACAAATAGTGTATTAGTCCAGTTAAATGAAGACCTTAAAAATTTAGGACCAATTGAAATTTTCAATTTCCTACAATATAAAACTAGAGGAAATGCTTACAAATACATTTCTACCTTACCACCAGAAGTTATGGGAACAATACCCCTAACAGGAGCTTTAGTAGTAGACTGGATTCATATGTTACTTGTGACAGAATTTAAAGGATGGAAGGACTCCATTCAATCTAAGATAGCATTTTCCGACCAAAATCTTTGGAAGATAACTAACTTAAAAATCTGCAACATGTGCTATGTAGATAATTTCATTTGTGAATTTCAGGACTATTATTACAACATAGATAATAGTACTAGAATTTCCAGAAACTTGATAGAACTATTCTATGACAAGTTACCGGAAAGAGTATCAGCTCAAGTTAAAACATTCTTTACTTCAGCATTAGCAGAAGGAAAAGTATACGATACTCTAGGAGGAAGAATAACCGCCTTAAAAATTTGGCTCCAAGAAATGTGTAGCCAAAAAATAGCCAAAAGAGAAGCTCAAGTATCCCTTTGTTGTAATAAACTACAAGACAAAGTAGAAAATTATGGTTGCAACTCTAGGAAGAAACTCAGAAAAACAAGGTTACAAAAACCCTATAAGAAAAAGAAATTTAAGAAGGTTCCTTTTAGAAAATTCAAAAAGGGAAACAAAAAATTCCTTAGGAAAAAACAACCTTACCCTAGAAAGAAAATATGCCCACAAGGCAAAAAATCATGTACATGTTGGTTATGTCATGAAGAAGGTCACTATGCAAATGAGTGCCCTAAAAAGGAAAATCCTAAGAAAAATGTCCTACAAGCAATATATGCGATGGGATATGAACCTATAGAATCAGACATAGAGTCCAATGAAGACATTTATGAATACTGCACAGAGACAGATTCAGATGTCGAAGAAGATACTTGGTAAAGGAAATCCAAGTGCTACATTTATCAAAATAGTGCTAAAAAATAGAAACCTTTTAGCCTATATAGACACAGGTGCAACTCTTTGTTTTGGGAAAAAATCTATCTCTAGAAATTGGGAAAGATTAACCAAGCCAAAAGAAATAATAGTTGCAGACAAATCAAAACATCAGATATGGTTTAACCTTAGAGATGTGTCTATAGAAATTGAAGGATATAAATTTTTTATTCCAACAATCTACCTCCATGATTCAGGATTAGATCTAATCATAGGAAATAACTTTTTAAAATTATATGAACCCTTTACTCAAAGAAAGGATACTATATCACTTCATTGGAAGGATTTGGGAAATCCTAAAAATAGAAAAGTAGTAACCACCAAAATAGTTACTAGAAATGAAATCTTAAACCTTATTAAGGGAAACCTTAGGGAATTAAGAACTATATGGGAAGAAAGAAGTTTCCATATTAATATAGAAGAAAGATTAGACGAAGTCTATTCAGATAACCCTCTAGACAGCCTTAAAAACACTAATCATGAACTTATAGTCATTAAGTTAAAAAATCCTAATGACGAGATAAATGTTCCAAATAGAATTCCATATTCTATTAGAGATGTTGAAGAATTTCAACAAGAATGTAAAGATTTACTTGATAAAGACCTTATTAGACCTTCATCAAGTCCACATTCTGCACCAGCTTTTTATGTCGAAAACCATAACGAAATAAAAAGAGGTAAGAGAAGAATGGTAATTAATTATAAGAAACTTAATCTGGCAACAGTCGGAGATTCTTATAAATTACCTAGAAAAGATTTTATTTTAGAAAAAATAAATGGATGTAATTGGTTTTCTTCCTTGGATGCAAAGTCTGGTTATTATCAACTAAGACTAGCAGAAGAAACAAAACCATTAACAGCTTTTTCATGTCCACCTCAAAAACATTACGAATGGAATGTTTTGCCTTTTGGACTAAAACAAGCATCATCAGTATATCAAAGATTTATGGACAAATCTCTCGCAGGTTTGGATCATATATGTTTAGCATATATAGATGACATACTCATTTTTACAAAAGGAGATGAAAAACAACATCTTCGAGATTTAGAAATTGTTCTTTTAAGAATTAAAGAAAAGGGTATTATAATTTCAAAAAAGAAATCAAAAATCTTACAAAAAGAAATAGAATACCTCGGTTTAATTTTAAAAGAAAATGGGGAACTAAGTTTGGCACCTCATACCCAAGAAAAAATACAAGCTTTTCCAAATGAACTTTCTGATAGAAAACAAATTCAAAGATTTCTTGGATGTTTAAATTATATTGCTAATGAAGGATTTTTAAAAGACTTAGCAAAGGAAAGAAAGCATTTGCAAAAGAAAATTTCAGAAAAAGTTCCATGGTCTTGGACTAAAGTTGATTCTGATAATGTTAAAACCATTAAAGAAAAAATACAAATTTTGCCCGAACTTTACAATCCAACAATAAAAGATTTTTTGATTGTAGAAACGGATGCATCACAAACAACCTGGGCAGGTTGTATGAGAGCATTACCAGATGGTAAAGCAAAACTTTCTCTTAATGAGAAAGGATGTAAAATTGAAGAGTCTAAGGACCTTCAATCAAAAAGCATTGATTACAGTGCTTCTAAAATCCTGATAAAGGATACTGAAAATTTACAGTTATGTAAATATATTTCTGGTACATTTACAGATACATAATCTAGATATCATATTCAAGAACTAGAAACTCTGGCATGTGTAAAAGTATTAAAAAAATGGAAAATTGACTTACTACCGTCAAGATTCCTTCTTCGAACAGACTCTAAATATCTTACAGGATTTTGGAGATATAAAATTAGTGCTGACCATAAACAAGGCAGACTAATAAGATGGCAAATGGAATTACAACAATACGAGCCATATCTTCAATATATAAAATCTGAACAAAACAGTTTTGCAGATACACTAACGAGAGAATGGAGCAAGCCATAAAGCTACTTCAGAACAACATCAAGCAAAAGGACGAGCAACTTATCGCCCTAGAAATCAAAAAAGCAAAAATCTCTGCCGAGAGGGGGGAGATGATTACAACACTCAAAGGTTTACAAAAAATGACAACAGATGAAAATCAATCAGCAAAAGGCTCAAGTGAAGTTCTTAAAAAAGAAGAAAACTGGGACCTTCTAGGACAACATTCTGGAAAGTATGACTACTATGTAAAGTATACAACCTCAGAAAGTTCAAAAATTCCTATTGAAACAATAGTACCCAGTGGTTGGAATATAGAACAAGAAGCAGAATCTTCAGAAACAACCTCAAACAGCAAGAAGTCTTGGGCTGACCAGGTCGAGGAAGAAGATGAAGCTGGAAAAAATGGTTTATCAACAACCATTCAAACAAGCGATCCCGTAGACAATGAGATGGGAAAGTTTGAAGCTTATGTCATTTTTTATGGTCCAATGAAAGGGATCTATAGAAAATGGGCAATAGCTAAGCAGCACATCTTAGGTAAGAATGTGCGTCACAAAGGATATAAAACCATGAAGGAAGCTGAACAGGCACTTTACGGAGCATACAAGGAAATTACAACAGCAAAAAACCTTCAAAAATCCCCAACAATGGAGTCGAAAAGGAAGCTGTCAATTGATAAAATTCGCCAGCTCGAATACCAAAAGAATTTCCAGATAACTGATCCAACCTATATGGAATTCAGTCTTAGATGGAAATGGTTAAACCATTATGTGGAAGAATTCACCACTGAATGCTTCTACCCAGCTAACAAATTTAGCTGTCCCAAAACAGTTACATTACCAGGAATAGATAGTACTACATGTCTATCTTTCTTTCAAAATGGTTTAATCCACACCATATATTTGGAAGAACAACCAAAGAAAACTTTTGGAGAGCTCAAGTTTCTTCCAAAAAATCTACAAAATTTGGCAGAAAAATTCAATAATTTATATGCCAAAGGAAAAGAGATCTTCCTAGAGGTCGATTCAACATATCCTTGGTATGATGAAAATACCTTGGAGCTGGTCACAAAATCAATATACTTAATCAAGATTGGGATATCCAACAAAGAATATCCAGTCATGAATAAAGAAAGTACATAATGGCATCCAGTTATGTACGTCAATCAGATGAAGAATTTTCGTCGGAAAGTTTCAAGATTGTCATCCCAGACAAACTACAGAACAATCTACGAAGACTCATCAATGATTGTGTATAGCGATTCCAGAAAACCAGCAAAAGAAAAAGATATCAAGGCAATCAAAGAACTTGAAGAAAGAATTGACCAACTGAAGGAAGGTCATGAAAAATTACCAAGGGTAATTCAAGAAGAATGCTGCAGATATTTTTTTACAGTATTACAAAAATCATAACTGTAAAAACTGTCAAAAATCGTCGGCACAAGAGGACAAGGAGACTAACAGCACGGATCAACTGGCCACAATGTAGGACATAACTGTGCAGTGGTACCTTATCACATCCGAGTCAGATGGGGACCACTTAGTGCTAAATAATGTAAAATACTATTTGTCTTATTTCTTAGTGCGTTTTTCTTTTTTAAGTGCGCATCACTTTTTCTGAGTGCATGTCACTGTTGTGTGAGTGCGCGTCACTTTTCTGAGTGCATGTACAATGTCATGGAAATGGACGTTTACCTAATGTGAGCCCTTCTCCACTATAAATAAGAGCATTCAGCTCAATGTAAAACACAGTTGAAAGAAATACGAAACTATTAACTAGTTTTTGAAGAATTATTTTCTTCTATCCTTAGAATTATTTCTAAGAAGTAGCTCTTGAGGTAATACTCTGGAGGAGCTAGATCCTTGAGGTAATACTCTGGAGGGATCAACCACATAAAACAATATAATCAAACAGATTATATCCCAAAACAACACAAACATCTTCGGATCGAAGAATTCAACAAAACCAGAAACAAAGAAAATCATATCAGGTATGATTATTATTATTACATCACTTGTTTATTATATTATGTTGTTTGCATAATAGATGGAAAATTCGAATTTTAGAACTCAAAGATTATTTTCAAATTTTTTTGAAATTGAACACACAGAACCTAGTTCTGGTCACATATATTTAGAATTAGTCTTGATGGAAGACTATGATAAAAAGGTAACTTATTTACTAAAAAGAATTTCTGAACTAAATCTGGTTAAGATAATTTTAGACAAATTCAAATTTAATCATTATCAAGAAAAGGTTTTTCTTGAAAAAATTCAAGAAACTATCGAAGGAGACTTCGAAGAACATGAATTAAAATGTTTAGTTCGTGAGTTTAACAATTTTACTAAAAATTCTAAATACATAGAATTTTTTCAAGGACAGTTCTATGGAGACTTCGTAAGTATACATTATAGACTAAAAAACTCTCGATTTTATAGTCTAATAAAAACTTTAAATATTCTGCCCGATAATATTAGTGAAAATTCAGAAGAATTTTGAAAATTATGTCTGAAATCTCACTATTTGAAGAAACATCTAGTTATTTTGCTGATAGTATACAAGATCACAAAATAGAAGAAGCAGATTTATCTCTAACTGCTGAAGAAAACTTTAAAAGAAAGTCTATAAAATTCAAAGAATTTCTCCTTAGGAGAAATATTTTGAAATTTGGAATAATGGTAGGAGAAGAAGCAATTCCAATTGATTCTACTTCTGGAAATATATTCATATCTACCATAGATAGAACACAAATTCAAAAAAGAATTTCAAGTCTTTCTGAAAAAGAAAGAAATAAAATCGGTTATATTCACATATCAACCATTCAAGTTTTAATCAAAAGTACTTTCATGAAAGGTATTGATACACCTTTAAATATAATTCTAAGAGACTCTAGAATTACAAATGATAGACAATCTATAATTGCACAAGGAAGATGCAATTTAAAATATGGAAAAATTAAGTTTGATATAAACTTACAAATAGGATTATCCTTAAAAGATAAAGATCTGGACAGATCCATAATCTTTAATTACAAATTAGAAGATTCAAAATTTATGAAAAAAGGAAATCATCCTTTTACGATATGCTATAGAATTAATTATGCTTTAAGTAATTCACATCATAGCATAGAATTTACAGGAAAAGATATAATTCATATAGATGAATTATTCACCCCTATAGTGACGTTAGAGTCACCTATATTCAAAACCTTGGCAAGGAAGAGTTGTTCATTAATAGAAGATGACAAAAATCTGTTTGAAGAAACAGAAGAAAAACCATTAATTAGAAGCCAAAGCCTTAGGGTAGCACCCCCAAAAAGAGATTTTGAAATCTCAGAACTAAAAGAATTAAATAAGCTACAAAGCTCAGTAGCAGAGTTGTCCTTACAACTCGAAAAATTAGATAAAAGAATCTAATTAAACTTCCGCAACCTGTTACACTTACTACCTACGCTAATAATGAACTTAGCTGAAGAAAGAAAAAATCTAAAAGTCTATAGGAAAAGAATTCAAAAATTAGAATTCGAATATAGATGCTTAAAAAACCTGCTATATATGGATAGACCTTATGTTAATCCAAGAATAAAGGCAAGACTCATAGAAAGAAAAGATCTATTGTCTAATTACAGACTTTTAGTACAATACACGAAGAATGAACTCCAACGTTTATCTTACAGCTAACGCGCGAAACTCTGCCGCTCAATCCCAAACTCTGGTATCAGAGCTAAAAATCTCGATCTAAGGATAGAGAAAACTCACACCTTTAGATCTCTGAGGATACACAGTAACACAATTATGGACCTACACCATATAATTATGATTTGGTGGGCCTATTGGTCTATTTAAATAACTTTTTCAATATTGTCAAAATATTGACTACACTATAGAAGCACCCTAATAGCTTTTTAATTCTAATCAACTATGACGGTTTGCGACTAGATCGACGTTCGACCGACCAACTTTTTAATCACTTTAAATTATGAATAGAAAAAGTTTATTTCATTAGTTCCTATAATAGGTCATAAATAATTATGGAGTTTTGGAATTTTTAAATCGGTTGTATACAATAAGCGATTTAAAAAACGCATACATTTCTTAAAAATCAACTTTTAATATTTTTTAAAAGTTTACTTCATATAGACTTTTATATTTGATATTGTAATTAATTTTTAAAATAATTTATGAGCATTCTAAATTATATAATTATTAAAAATGATAAATCAAATATAAGGACCATACATACAATTACTTTAAATAATAAATCTAAGACTTGGTTTTCATCTTGAGATTCCATAAGCTTTTTTATTTTGTGATGTGAGTTAATTATCATCAAAACTTAACCAAGTTCAAGAAGTGAATATTCTTCACAATTTAGGTTTTCTCAGAAATCTAAAGATGAGCAACTAGGTTAATGAAAATTTCCTCTTGCATTATCCTTGTCATTTTACTTCTCAAATTTTGTGCACTCAAAAGTTACATTGATATCCGTAAAGAAAAATGTCAAGTTTGAGGAATTCAAGTCAAATAGAGATTATTTTTTTTGGGTTTTTTTTTAGTCAAATAGAGATTCACACAGTAAAATATATCCGATCACAACTTCATTACCAACAATTATCTTTGTCGTTTTTCTTTCTCAAATTTACCGTTCTCTAATTTTAACTCAAAATCATTGAAAAAATCACTAAGTTTGTGGAATTCACGTGAAAGTTCAAGCGATAAAGCACATGAAGTGACAACTTCTTTGTTAACTTCGCAAAACCATTAATAGAAAATGTTAAATTGCAAATGAAAGCTAGATTCTATATTCAAATTAGGGGAGTGGATTCTTACCCATAACATTATCATCCAACGAACGGTGAACCCTTAAATTGATATTTTTAAAAATAAAAGGATAGAGTTCAATGATAGACATGTCCTTCTTTCTTCGATCAAATCGGAGGAAATTTTTCCTTCAAATTAAAGATAAAAATATTTTAACAATACACTTTCATTTTTATATTTTGTTATTAAATAATTTTTTTATAACAGTAAACCTGAATAAATTACTACAATGAGTCATTATGTATACCATAGTTACTTTTTCCATTTTATTTTATTAGACTAATTTTTAAAGTTCAATTTATCAGTGACTACTTATTTTTTATATGATGGGCACCACTATGGTGAAAATATAATTCAAAATCGGAGCAAGAACTTTTTAGTCTTTACACAGATCTTTTTAGAACCAAAATGAAAGTGTGAACATATTTTAAAACCAAAACAAAATAAAAACATCCTCATATTTTAAAAAAGGAGAAATCTTATGTACTGTTCCTTAGATATAAGACACACATCAAAAACTCAAATTTGTTGAATATGTGAGTTAAGTAGAAAAGTTTGGGCATTTATTTGATATTTTATGTGAGGAACGACATGTACAATATGTTTAGAACTATTTATGGAGAAAGAAAATTTTTATTGCGTCATTTTTAAAAAGATCACAAACGTCATCCGAAGAAAAAACACACGAAGAAACTATATATATATTTTAGTCAAAAATAAATTAATAATCATAAATCCTTTTTTTTTTTTTTTGTCGAAAAATCTCAAAATGAAAGTGTGAACACATATTGTTTGGGCCCAATTTCATTCGTAATAACAACCTAAACAAAGCCCAATTAAATCACCACATCACCCGGTTATGCCTATTCAAAAACCCTAATCTCTGTCATCTTTGAGCTCAGTGGCCGTAACGCGAACGAAGACGAAGCTGAGATCCAAATCCACATTTCACCATGAAGGTTTTCCTCTGAAACCCTAATTTCCCTCATTGCTTTCATTTATTGCTTTAGAAACTAAACCGCATAGAACTTTTTTTGCAGTTCAACGTTGCAAATCCTACCACTGGATGCCAGAAGAAGCTGGAAATTGATGATGATATGAAGCTGTAATCTCTTCACATCTTTCAATTTTTTTGCGTTAATTGTGAATTTGTTCTGATGCTTACAACATTCTTTTGTAATTTGTAGTCGAGCTTTCTGGGACAAGAGGATCTCTCAGGAAGTTTTGGGCGATGCTTTGGGTGAGGTATGTTTGGATCTAGAAAATTATTTGATGAATTCTCAAATTAAATTAGAAACTTTGATTAATGTTATACTGATAATTATTATTTTAGGAACTTTGATGAATGCTATACTGATTAGTACTATTACTAATGTTATTTATTTGTGATTATTCTACTAATAGGAATTCAAAGGCTATGTTTTTAAAATCACTGGAGGATGTGACAAACAAGGGTTTCCAATGAAGCAGGGTGTGTTGACTCCCGGGCGTGTTCGCCTTTTGCTTCACCGAGGTATAACTCTTCTATAGAGTTTTTTGAATTGGGTTGTTACTTATTGTAGTGAGGTTATTTTTATGCTTATAATCACATGTACTGTGGCTGGCACTATAGATGTTATACTTGAATTATATGTATTGTGGTTTGCATGCATTATAGGTGTTGTATGTTCTTTATTATTTAATGTAATTATATGGTTCTTTTTGTTTTTGTAACTTGTTGAATTATTCTTTTTCAAGCAATGAACATGCTTTTTATAAGGTAGAGGATTCTCTTGGCAAACCCTTGTTAAGGATTTAATGTTTGTTTGAGCAGGAACTCCTTGCTTCCGTGGATATGGAAGGCGCAATGGAGAGCGAAGGAGGAAGTCTGTCCGTGGTTGCATTGTCAGCCCAGACCTCTCTGTTCTGAACTTGGTTATTGTGAAGAAGGGTGAGAATGATTTGCCAGGTTTGACTGATGTTGAAAAGCCAAGAATGAGGGGTCCCAAAAGAGCTTCCAAAATCCGTAAGCTTTTCAATCTGTCCAAGGAGGATGATGTTAGGAAGTATGTCAACACATACCGTCGTACTTTCACAACCAAAGCTGGTAAATTTATTCTCCATTCTCTGAATGATAATATGCTATTTAGCGTTGTTTTTCTACTAATAAGATGGGGCTGCTGGGAAGGTGGGATTTAGTTCTGAAAATAGGCTTGGAGAATAACCTATATAGGATTTATCACTTGTAATATGGGCCTCCTATTTCACATCACATAGGAAATTATGAAATCGCATTCCCCGTTTTCTTGCCGAGTGTGTGGAGCAAGATGGCACTTTGATAAAAATGTGTTTCCCTTGTCACCATTCATTGAAAAATTTAAAGAGGCTAACAACTGCTTAAGAACCTGAATTCTATTTCTATCCCTTTCAACTCAACTTAAAACCTTTGTATTGTATATGGTATATGAATGTTATGTTAGTGTTAGAATTGGAGGATGGAGGTTGATAGGACAAAGCAAGTAGCAACATCCTAATAAGGAAGTCTATGAGAGGAGGAACACCCAAATAAAAAGCAGAATAGTATTATAGTGTAACTTTCAACTGTTATAACTGTTATTAGCACGTCAGCAGTAGAAAATGAGTTGAAAAGTATTATATTAATAGCAAAATTGAATGGTTAAGTTTTATTTTTTAATAAAATAACCATAGAATTTGTTATTAATATACTACTTCTCTATAACTTGAGAGGAAAAGTAGGATCCTCCTTTCATATGCATGTTTGATAGGATCTTGCTTTGTTATATCAGAAGACCTATTTTCTAATTGGAGGATATTAATTATGGTCATTACTGTGGGTCTATAATTTGTGATGGTTTCTAGTCATTAACATGTGCTTGATTGTTCAGGCAAAAAGGTGAGCAAAGCACCAAAGATTCAGCGCCTCGTCACTCCCCTGACACTTCAAAGAAAGAGGGCAAGAATTGCTGATAAGAAGAAAAGAATTGCCAAAGCTAAATCAGAGGCAGCAGAATACCAGAAACTTCTTGCTTCCAGGATTAAGGAGCAAAGGGAACGACGTAGTGAGAGTTTGGCTAAGAAGAGATCAAGGCTTTCCACCGCAAAGCCAGCTGTCACAGCATAGGCTGTTTTCGGGAGGAAGTTAACACTTCACCTGAGTTTTTGTTAGTATTATTTTGTTTACATGCTTTTGTTATGGTATTTTGTTCAACAATGTTGTTTTAATACTTTTTTGTCGTCAATGGATTAATAGAATTTAACTTTACCCTGATGGAATGAGTGACATTTCGATATATAGTCGGTATCTATAGACCTGTGCATATCTTTCCACACCCTGTTGCATCATTGCCGTTTGATGTTGGACTATAGCATTAGATTTAAATCGAGGTACATAGCCTTCTCACACAATTGGAAATAGCTTGAATTGAAGCAACGAATTTCAGCTTCTCGCAGAACACCACCTCTTTTGTTTAAAATTGAATAAGCGGAAAATACCGCAAATTGAAGGTTGTTGCAATTAGTTTTGCATACTTTATAAAGTTTGAGACAGGTTTATTACCTAGGCTTTTGCAAAAAGTTTTTGAAAAATATTATACAGTGTTGCTCGTACTAAACCGGGTTCTTATTTGGTTTTTGCTTAATAAATAACAATATCTTATCAAGCTTCCAAGTAAAGCTAAACGAGCATAACTCTTGTGAGGCCGTCTAATTGTTTTTCTGTCTACTTGGTTTAAGTTTGGATTTGTGTGATAAAGATATACTACTAGGTCTTGAGTCTTGACTATAAATAAATGTTAAAATGTATTTAGTCCAAAATTGGGCTATAAATAAAACAAGTCAAAACGAATTATAGAATAGATTGATATATCTCAGAATTATAGAAGAGACTGATAAATAAAAGGTAATTCATCTTTACGAAATTTTCCGTTAATGAATTGATTAAAGTATATAAATATTCAATTGCACTATGTAAGTAGTTTACGAAAATTTGAAGTGTAATATGAAATAAACTTTTGTATTAGTTTCCACATTTGACTCAAATGATTAATGAATTATTCTTAAGATGAATTATTTACGAGAATACAAGTTTAAATTTTAATTGAAATTTTTTTTTATCAAATTTTATTTATTTTGCCTACATTTTCTAAACTATCGAATTCCATTTTTTTGAGAATTAAATGATTAATATAAAAACAAATAAACTTTTGAGGAGGGATCTATGAACTTATGCATTGCTATCTAAATATTTCACTATTATATAAATTCTAGTTGCTTATGTCAGTTATGTTATTAGATTTTTGTTCATTGCTATTATCTCTTCTCATCACAAAATGAATAGAAGTGTACTACTAGTATGCAAAGAGGTTGATTCACAATCCAGATGGAGAAAAGATAAGTTAGAATTACAGGAGCAAAGGAGATCCACTAGTTTTACATCACGTCATCACAAATAAAAATTTACCCAACAATGAAGCACGTGGCAAATTTGTAAGCAAACGTGGCAATAAACTACACGTGGCAACCCCACATGTTTGCCACCTTTTACTTCTAAGATATAACGGTGACAAACCGTTCACTTTATAAGTCGATCAAATTTCATCACCAAAAAATAGAAAAAGCACACAAGTGTGATAAAATCAAATACAAACTCAAAGAAACATGGCTGCAATGTTCATCACAAAAAATGCACTCTTTCGCTTCTCAAAGTCATTCCCTAACGTCCCTTCAATCTCACTTCCAAAACCCTCCAGAGTTTTCTTCGCTTCCGCTTCAAACCATTCAGACGTAAGTTTACTTCCTCCATACTTCAACTATATGCACTTTTACACTCAAGAGTTTTTTTATTTATTTTTTTCTTGACACAGTTTTAAATAATGGCCACATTAACAAAAATATTTGATCGAATAATTGTGCTCAAATATTAATGATGTAGTCTTAATTGGAGTAATATAATTAGACATTTTATGTTGTGATTACACTTTGAATACTTTTAAATTGTAATTGCAGTTGCTGCATTGCTCTCGATTTTTATATTGTGTCGACATTCTAATTGGATACTATTAATTGTAGATAGATATTTTGTCACAATTATTAGTCATTTTGATCTTTGATGTATTTTATTAATTTTCGAATGTAATTTTTTATCAATCAATTTAGTTTATAAATCTATACTAAAATTTGAATCCTATGCTCTTTTGGTGCAGTCCTCTCTTATTTTTTTCATCTAAGGATGATGAATTCATAAAAAAGAAAAATATTTAGTTTAGAAAACGAGAAAAACGAATGAATGGTTGAAATCATGCTAAATGGAAAGTGAGAGTTAGAATGAATGGTTGAAATCATGCTAGACTAGATGGAAAGTGAGAGTTAGAAGTGAGGAAAAAATAATGAACGGTAGGTTGAGATTGATCATGAATCTCTTATGAGAGAAAAGACATGTGAGTAACTAGTCACCTGATATATAAACATTTTTTATTAGAAATTTTGATCTTCAAATGTAATTTTTTAATTCTCGAATGTTTTATTTTATCGATAAATTTAGTTTATAGAAGCATATTTTTTAATTCATTAATATTTTGGGTATTGTTTATTTCAGTGGAGAAATGCTGCAGAAGGAACGAGAAATACCTCAACTGATTGGGCCTATGATCGATCTTCAGCAAAGACAAGACGCGATGCAGATGAAATAGCTGATAGAGCAAGAGAAACATTGAGCGAGGACATCAAACAATATGCATGGGATGCAAAAGAGAAGACAAAGGATGCTGCAAATAGGGCTGCAGATAAGGCAGAAAATGCTGGAGAGAAGGCTAGAGACTATGCTTATGATGCAAAGGAAAGAACCAAGGATGCTGCAGAGCGTGCTGGAGAGACAGTTAGAGACTATGCTTATGACGCAAAGGACAGAACCAAGGATGCAGCAGAGAGTGCTAGAGACTATGCTTATGATGCAAAGGAAAGAACCAAAGATGCTGCAGAGCGTGCTGGAGAGACCGTTAGAGATTATGCTTATGGCGCAAAGGATAAAACCAAGGACGCAGCAGAGAGTGCTAAAGATTATGCTTATGATGCAAAGGAAAGAACCAAGGATGCTGCAGAGCGTGCTGGAGAGACGGTTAGAGACTATGCTTACGATGCAAAGGATAAAACCAAGGAAGGAGCAAGTTACATGGCTGATAAAACAAAGCAAGGAGCTGAGACAACGGCTGAGAAGACAGGGGAGGTTGCTGGGTCGGCGACTCAGGCTCTGAAGAATGTAGGGGAAATGGCAAAGCAAACAGCCCAAGGAGCATGGGATACCGCAAAGGATGCGACGCAAAAGATTAAGGAGACGGTTGTTGGCAAGGACGATGATGATGATCGTGGTGGTGGTGGTGGTAATGCCGGTGCTGTTGTAGATGAACATGTTCATGAGTTGAGGCAGAGTAAAGATTATGGTCATGGTCAGGGCAAGGGTTATTGAAAGGAAGAATTAAGAATTAAGGCTTTAATTCATTAGTATAGTACTATGGCACGGTGTATCATGTATATATATGTATGTTTTTAAACTTTCAATGTGCAAGTATGTTTGTTAACATGGTTGCATAATTTCCTCAAAGTACTTTTTTTAAGTGCAAATAAAATTGGGCAAAATTACTCCATGCTCTTTTATGTTGGCTCAATTTTCGGATAGATTCATTTCATACAAGTTTATGATCCGTATACATTCAGGTAAAATAGTCTAAAATATAAAATCGATTTTAATGTGTTTAAGGGTTAATAGGCTAATATCCATCTGCAATGTTGGCGAGTTTTGTGATATCCCCTATAAATTTTATTTTCGTAGATTCCCTCTTGCAATGTCAAGATTCCACGCTTTACCCCCTGGCTGTACACCATGGCTGATGACTGGGCAGAATCTCCTATGTGGCATGTACACGTGGATATAAATATAATATTTTATTATTTTTTAATTAATTTTTGCCACGTGGAAATTCCACGTAATATTAAATTTTTTATTTGTCAAAAAATTATTTTTTTTTGTCAAAAAAAAAACAGAAAATTAAAAATTTAATATTATTTATATTATAGTATTTATTTAATTACATATTGATATATATAAAATAAAAACATAATGAAATCAAATACAAATAAAAAAATTGTAAAAAAAAAAAATAAATTAACAATTATATATAAAATAAAAAATAATGAAAACAAATAAAAAAATTATAAAAAAGAAATTAACAATTATATATAAAAAAATAATGAAATCAAATAAAAAAAATTAACAATTATATATAAAATAAAAACATAATGAAATCAAATACAAATAAAAAAAATTGTAAAAAAAAACAAAAAAATTAAAAATCTAATATTATTTATATTATAGTATTTATTTAATTACATATTGATATATATAAAATAAAAATTATATATATAAAAAAATAATGAAATCAAATAAAAATAAAAATTGTGAAAAATAAAACTATGAAAGTTGTATACACTGTAGCAGTCTGATTGTGGTTATTATTATTATTATTATTATTATTATTATTATTATTATTATTATTATTATTGTAGTTTTTGTCCTATATTTTAACTGTATTTTTCAAAAAAAATATTGACAATTTTGATTTCTACATCAAATTTTTGTCTAAAATATAGTGATATAATATCGTAATATGTTTTGGATGCTATTTGTCTTATATTTTAACTGTAGTTTTCAAATAAATTTTGACAATTTTGATTTCTACATCAATTTTTTGTCTAAAATATAGTGATATAATATATTTTGGATGGCCACCCAAAAAAAAAAATATGGATGATATTTAATTATTATTTTTTTACAATTTTATAGATATTGGTAATTTTTATCATTAAATCATATACACTTGTTTAAAATATATAACATTATTAATCTGTAGTTAAAAAAATATGGTTGATAGATAAAAATTGTTAAATTTAAAAATAAAAGAAAAAAATGTAAAATCATAAAAATAGAAGAAAGATCGACAAAACTACCATTAAACACACCATAAAAAGAAAAAAACTAGAACTAAACCTTTCACGTTTTTTTAGTGTATCTAAATTTTGTAGGTAAAATTTTAGGACAACTAAAAAGAGTTTCTCTTATTTTAACAAAATTGTAACAAAAAACAATTAACCAAAAAAAAAGATGTTTTTACAATTGTTACATAATTTTTTTTTTACAATTTTATTTATTTGATTTAATTTTTTTTTATATATAATTGTTAATTTTTTTTTACAATTTTTTTTATTTGATTTCATTATTTTTTATTTTATATATAATTGTTAATTTTTTTTTACAATTTTTTTTATTTGTATTTGATTTCATTATGTTTTTATTTTATATATAATTGTTAATTTTTTTTACAATTTTTTTTATTTGATTTCATTATTTTTTTTATATATAATTGTTAATTTCTTTTTTACAATTTTTTTATTTGGTTTCATTATTTTTTATTTTATATATAATTGTTAATTTTTTTTTACAATTTTTTTTATTTGTATTTGATTTCATTATGTTTTTATTTTATATATATCAATATGTAATTAAATAAATACTATAATATAAATAATATTAAAATTATAATTTTTCTGTTTTTTTTTTTTTGACAAAAAAAAAATTTGACAAAAAAAATTAATATTACGTGGTATTTCCACGTGGCAAAAATTAATTAAAAAATAATAAAATATTATATTTATATCCACGTGTACATGCCACGTAGGAGATTCTGCCCAGTCATCAGCCACGGTGTACAGCCAGGGGGGTAAAGCGTGGAATCTTGACATTGCAAGGGGGAATCTACGAATTTTTTTTTATAGGGGGGTATCACAAAACTCGCCAACATTGCAGGAGGGTATAAGCCTATTAACCCTATGTTTAATAGTTTAGAATACAGCTATTCTAAATTGAAGTTAGAAATTTTGATTTTATTTTGTTAGAAATTATACTAGTTTTATTTTTTTAAATGTAAGAATTTGTTTTTTACTTTTAGCAAATAATTTATAAGAAAAATAATTTTGTTAACTCACAAGAAGAAAAAAAAAAACAACTTTGTCAAGTTATTAGAAATTAGAATTTTTGTTTCTAAAATTGAATTGTACAATTAATTTCATTATTCAAGAATGCAATTAAAAATAAATTATGAGAATTGAGAACCGCTTCTAAAATATTGTTTAAAGATACTCCTTCATAAAGTTTATTATAATAGAAAAATTTTACATAAGCAAAGTTGTTGTATACTTTTTTACAATTCTAAGTTTTCGTTGTTAATTTTTTTTTACTCTTTTAAGTTTTCATCGTTTAAATGGGAAGTTGTGTTTATTCATCATTTTGTGCATCATTGTGTTTCTTCGTTATTTTGTATGATGTTTGTTGGTTGTTCGACTTAGTACAATGTTCGTTGATTTAAATTGACATATCACTTCAACTCATTACATATCTGACGATGACTTGAACGTCAATACTGCAGATCCGAAAGTGTGAATATTTCAGTCATTTTTACGTAGTAATATTTGTAGGCATTTTCATGTTGCTGTTGTATGCTATTAACCTAAGTACTGCAAAATTGTTTGTAGAAAAATTATTTGTAGATTCATCTTTTTCAGTTTTTAGCAATTTTAAATTTGTAATTATATATGTATTTTTTTCAATTTGAATAAATAAATATATTTTTTTTCTAATAAAAAAAGAAAGTAAAGAGTTGTATATAAAGTACAATTGGTGCAAAATCAAGCACATTAATTTTTATATTATTATAAATTTATCAAGGTAATTTATTAAATAATAATTTATAAAAATATAGTTTTCGTTAGTAACAATAACTTTATGAATCAACTTAGAATTTTATTTAGTTGTATAAATTATTATTTTTTGAAAGAAAAAAAAAACACAGACAATGTAAAATAATTATACTGTCAACCAATTACAATGATGTTTTTGGCCACATCATTTCATTTTTGGATGGGATGGATAGTTCAACTGATTAAACTAATTGAGCTACGTGTTAAGAGTTAGAGACCCTTCAAGACATGACATATGAAAGGTTGAATATTTTTTATTGTTTGATAGTGTAAAATTAATTATCTTGATAGTGCATATTCATTAAACTCATTTTTTAATTTAAAAATAAGTTAATCTAAATTGACAAATGTCATTATAACTATCCATACACGTACAATTGAAAAATTTTAAATTCGAATTGAGATAAAAACATATTTAACATTATCAATTTTTTAAACATCTTCACAACATCTCATAATCCTAATATTAGCTTACTTTTTAGTTTATGCAGTTTTTATGTATTATTATACGTTTGTCAAGGTAATTTATGATAAAATAACCTATAAAAATACAATTTTCACTAATTTGTAGTTATAAAATAACATAAAATCTAATTTATATTGCATAAACTCAAAATTAAACTAATCCAAACGAACTCTATATATTATAGATTTTCTTTTTAAACTATACATTATTTATAATTTGGAGGTATTTATTCATATAGATTATTAAGAACAAATTATATACATATGAAATAAAAATTAAGGGTTAAATATGTTTTTAGTCCATACTTTTATGTGAGTTTCGACTTTTAATTCCTACATTTTTTTTATTATATTTTTAGTCCATTTCGTCAATTTTTTATGACTAGGATAATATAATTGGCCACATATGATAACTTAAATTGACTAGGATAACGTTTGCATTGATTGACGTGACATCTATGTGTCATCCTATGTGGCTGATTTCGTTATCCAAATCATAAAAAATTGACGGTATGGACTAAAAATGCAAACGACAAAAACATGAGAGACTAAAAATATAATAAAAAAAATATAGGACTAAAAGTTGAAACTCACATAAAAATAAAGACTAAAAACATATTTACCCAAAAATTAATTACAAATTATTGTAGCTACCACGTATATATAATATATTTACTTATATAGCTTATTTTTGTTAGTTGATAAATCTCTATTCTCTATTATTATATACATAGGCCCTGTTTGGATTAACTTATTTTTGAGCTTATGCAAACAGTTTATGCAATATAAATTAGATTTTATGCTATTTTATAAGTTCAAACTAATAAAAATTGTACTTTTATAAGCTATTTTATGATAAACTGCCTTGAAAAATTTATAATAATATATAAAAATTGCATAAGCTGTTTATATAAGCTCAAAAATAAGTTAATGCAAACGAGCCCAAAGCGAGATTTCCACGAAGCTTTCTCGTGCATTCTTAAAAAACATTGCATGGGTGGCATTCAATTAAAGTTTCTTAAAAAATTGCTTAGTTGGCATTGGATTAGAGCTTCTTTATTATTTTTGTATTTTTTTATTTTAAAAAATAAAAACTCATTATTTAAAAAAAAGTCTCAAAAAAAAATTTCTCTAACAAACTTCGTTAATCAAATATATATTAACAACTAAATTAATCGGATATATATAAGTTTATACAACGGATATATGTTATTTGTTCTATTAACAACTAAATTAATTAGATATATGTAAAAAAAAAAAATTGAAATAGGATCTATATAAGCTTATAGAATGTTGTTCCTTAACCTAATTTTTAATGCTCATCCAATTTCAATTATTTCTAAAACCAATATATTTAAACTTTCAATTCTCACTTTCATAGTTGTTAAATTCATTCCTTATAAACATATATATATATATATATATATATATTTTGAAATAAGATCTATATATTCTTATAGAATGTTGTTTCTTAACCTAATTTTTAATGCTCATCCAATTTTAATTATATATAAAGCCAACATATTAAACTTTCAATTTTCACTTTCACAGTTGTTAAATTCATTTTTTATTCCTTATGATCATGCTTCAAAAATCTCTTTCTTATGCTTTTCTATAATTTATGATTTTGTTCTTATGTTTATTCGTTTTTTTTTAATTTTGATAGGATAAAGATACACGAAACGACAAATAATTTTGTTGGTTAATTAAGGTAAATGTTTATAGAACATATTATTTTTTATTTGTGCTTTTTTTTACTCAAATATTCATGATTGTTTTAATTATTGTTGAAAGACTTTATATTATTCAAAAACTGACCACATTCATAATAATTTTATGTTTTTCTTTACGGAGCATGTCAATAGTGTTATGCTTGTGAATCTTCTCATTCATTATCCTATGTTTGAGTTTATTTTAATATTTGCTTTCTTTCAATCGTAAAACTTTTGTTTTGATATACTCCCCCCGTTCCTTTTTATTTGATGTTTGAGAAAAAAAAAATGCCAAATTAAGAAAGCGTAATTTTGCACTTTATTTTCCTATTATACCCTTTTTTTTTGGAATATATTATACTCTAATTTTAATCACAAAAAAATTTCTATTTTTTTGCACACACTTTATCTTTCCAAAAAATTAAAACCACAAAAAAAATTAAAGGCGGATCATAACAAATCAATTTTTTTGTTTTTGCCTTTTCAACAAAAAAAATCAGTTTTTTGACAAAATATACTTCATCGGTAGAATAGAAAGAAAAACTTATTTACTGAAAAACAAAGGCTAGAAAGAATAGGACAACTACCCATTCAAATGAAGTGTGAACTAATTTAAGTACGAGAAGTCAAGGATTATTTAGGCATGAAATAATACTTATTGTGATTGAGTTGTAGTCACATTTTTATTTTTAAAGTAAAGTATTTCAAAAGTTCATGTGTTCTAAAAATTCTCGTATTTTCAAGTTGTAGTCACTTTGAGTTTCTTAATGTTGTGTAACAAGATTTTCAACAAACATGCAAGGAAAAAAAAAAGAACAAAACAAAAACAATAAAAAGATTATATGAAGAAGTTTAGTAAAAAAAAAAGATACAATAAAAAAATTATATGAAGTTTAGTAAAAAATAAAGATACAATAAAAATATTATATAAAATTTAGTCAAAAAAAAAATTAGGAAGGAGGGTATAATAGACAAAATATAACCTTAAATTATCAAAACATCAAATAATTTGAAACAATATTTTTTTTCTAAAACATCAAATAAAAAGTAACGGAAGGAGTAATATTTATTTACCAGAAGATTAAATATGTATTCAGTAATTATTCACATTTTATGCTAATATAAGCAATGGTCAAGATTTTTTTTTTAAGCAAATGAGAGATGCTTCAATCGATAAGCAGAGACATTCCAACTAGGTTGGCACCTCCCTACCTACCTAACGAACAAGCCAAACTCAAAATATTATTAGAAAAAAGGAAAACAATGAAATACAACTTGGTAACATAGTACCTGCCTCATTAAAAACCTTACCTGTAAAACCCAAAGGGAAAAACCAGGTGAAGGGAAAAAGAGTGCAGTGCTCCTGAAAAATAAAATAAAAACTAGACAATGGAGGGGACCAGACCAAAACTCCATTAAGAAAGACAAAGCCTAAAACCAGGGAAACCTAGTTTATTACTAGCCAAAGCATCAGATATAAAATGAGGAGTCAGATTCCAAGTAGTGTAAGAGGAGAGAGATAACCCTCTATTAGCTAAAAGGTCAGCAACAATATTTCCTTCTCTATAAGTGTGAGTGATGATACAATTCATCTGAGAAAGCTTGAACATAACATTCTTCTATCTATTTCTTAGAGTCCAAGAAACAGATTTCTTGGGATTTTTAAAAGATGCTACAACAGAAGTAGAATCCGATTCAATCCACAAGTCGTGCCACTGCTTGTCATAAGCAATCTCATCAATGGCTCTAAGGATACCACAAGTCTCAGCATACAAAGATGACTCAGCCCCCAGGGGTTCAGCAAAAGCAAAAACAAAGTCAGAAAAATGGTCTCTAAAGACACCACCACAAGAAGCGATACCTGGGTTACCATTAGATGCACCATCTGTATTACATTTAATCCAAGATGCCAAAGGAGGATGCCAAATAACTTCTTTAAGAATAGGAACCCGAGGACAATGTACAGTGATCTTAAAAAACTTCAAAATGGAGAAATCCCTAATAGAGTTTGAAGAAAGCTTCTTAGTATTGTTACCAGTTAGAGCTGTGGAAGCAATGATGTGAGAAATGGCTGCCCTCCAACCTAGCTCTTTATCTCTGTATCTAGCTTGATTCCTAGCTAACCAAATAGTGTTGATGAGATTGGTGATGGCAGCAATGATGGTAACCTTGCTTTGAGGAGACCAATTCCAATTACATATCCACATATCTTCCAAGGATGTAAAATGAAGGGTTTGATTAAAACAGCCAGCCAACCAAGACCAAAGCCTAACAGCATACCTGCACTCAAAAAAGAGATGAAAAGAAGTATCAACAGAACAATTGCAAAGGTTACATTGTGAAGCCAAGGAACATGGTCAAGATTGGTATTAACTACACCTTACAAAAAAAGGAAGATTGGATAAAATTGGAGAGTCTATTCTATATTTCTATGTATACAAAACTATTTATTTGTAATTTCTATGGAGACTTATAATTTTACTTATATTAATATAGAATTTAATTTTTTATTTTATATCGGAATGTTTATTTATAATTATATGTTAATACACTGAAGTATAATTTTGTAATTTATACTATGACCTATATTAGAGGGTGATGAAGACATGTAGATAATTTGATATTAGAGTTAATCAATTTGATTGTGTTGTTGTGTGCACCTGATTGCTTCGGTTTATGTTTTTATTTAATTATCTCTATTATATACATAGCGAGATTCTCACGGAGCTCTCTCATGCATTCTCAAGAAAAATTGCTTAAGTAAGTATTCAATTAGATATTTTTAGAAAATTGCTTAAGTTACATTCTATTAGAGTTTTTCTATTATTTTTGTATCTTTTTTTATAAAAAAAAAACTCATTATTAAAACAAAAGTTGTTGGATATATACAACCAAATTAGAGCCTTTCTATTTTTGTATCTTTTTTGTTTAACAAACAAACTCAATATAATTTATTTTTTTGGATATATACAACTAAATTAGAGCTTTTCTATTTTATTTTAATTTTTTTTTGTATTTTTTTTGTTAAAGCTTCTCAAATATTTTTTATCGTAGAAACTCTAATATTATATATTTTTTTTGTGGAAACTCTAATATTATATCTTTTTGTAGAATTTCTAATATTATATAATAAATACTTCTCTTTTTATTTTTTGTATCTTCTCTAACCCATTATTAAAAAAAATTATTGGATATATATTATATACAACTAAATTTAGAGCTTTTCTATTTTTTTAATCTTTTTTTGTATTTATTTTTTTCATTCAATTAGAACTTCTCTAATAATTTTTATTGTAGAAACTTTGATATTATTTTTTTTGTAGAATTTTTAATGTTATATATTTTTTTACAATTCAAATATTCTATTTTTAATGAAGACAATCTTATTTAATCCAAGATTAAATATTATATATTTTCTATATAAAAATTATGTGAATAGTTCCTCTAAAATTTGTTTGGACATGTTTCTATTATCCAATCATTCAATTACATGTTATATTTCTATGTTGATTTGTTTTAAAATAAATTCAAATCATATTTCATATTTTTTTATGGGGATCATTCATTTAAATTTTATCTAGCACGATGAAAAGTGATTCCAATGATGTAAAGTGTCCGTAGATGGTAATGAGAACTGAGCTCCAGAATTTTAGTATAAATTGATGAAAGAAAATTAAAATCATATTGCATATTCTTATATAATTAGATCGCACCTTACCGAAAAAGAAAGAAAAAAAAACAGATCGCACATATTTGTAGCCAAAAGATCATAAAATGAAAATTGTTTCTTTGTGATATGGTGACAATTATTTTTGAGATCTTTGTAAAACTTAAAATAAATCTTTATCTCTGAAATAAAGTAACTTCTCAATAAACAATCAAGATTTATAATTTTTTTAATTATAAAGATATATTAATTAAAATGACATAGTCTAAATTATAACTTTAATTGTTTTTTTTTTCTTTCTAAACAAAGAGTTGGCTTAGTTAAGAAGGTAAAGACATCCCAACTAGGTTGGCATCCCTTTACAAACTTAACAGACAAGCTAACTCCAACTCATATATAAATAAAAAAGATAGAAGAGTACAAACTTGGGGGGACTAGACCAAAACCCAAGTGGGAGTCAAAAAATGACAACTACCTCATTAAAAACCTTACCCGTAAAACCCATAGGGAAAAACCAGGTGAAGGGAAAAAGAGTGCAGTGCTCCAGAAATAAATACAACAAAATAAAAACCATCATTTAGATAAACACACCATAAAACTAGGCAAGCCCTGTTTATTCTTCAACAAATAATCCTGAGAGAACGAAGGAGGATCACTCCAACAAGTAAGGGAGCTCAAAGTAAGACCATGATTGGCAAAGAGATCAGCCACTTGATTACATTCTCTACAAATATGAGAAACCCTGAAATTAAGACTAGAAACCTTCACCAAAACATTCTTCCACCGATTTCTTAAAGTCCAAGGAATAAGCTTAGGGTTAGAATTAAAAGCAAGAACCACTAAGGTTGAGTCAGTCTCCAACCAAAGATTCTTCCAATTCCTACGAAAAGCTATATCAACAGCCTGCATGGCACAACAAAGTTCAGCATGATAGGAAGAGGCAAACCCAAGTGGTTCCGCAAAAGAATAAAGGAAATTAGCTTGATAATTTCGAAAAACTCCTCCACAAGAAGCAAGCCCAGGATTGCCATGAGAAGCACCATAAATATTGCATTTAATCTAGCTGATTAAAGGAGGATGCCAATGAATTTCCTTCACAGTAGTAACTCTAGGAGGATTCATTCTAATATCAAACTTCTTCAAGAGGGTGAAATCCATGATCGAATTGGAAGAGGGCTTATGAGTATTGCTCCCCGTCAAGAAAGTGTTAGACATAATAAGAGCTATAGCAGATCTCCAAGAAACATGATTATTTTGAAATCTAGCTTGTCTCCGAGCATAGCAAATGGTGTTAAAGAGATGAATGATGGCAGCAGTAAGAGTAAGCCTGCATTGGGGAGATCTATGAGAATTACAAAGATCCCAGATGTCATCAATAGTGTAGAATTGAAGGGTAGTACCCAAGCAACCTGCCAACCAAGACCACAATCTAATAGCAAAATCACAGTTAAAAAATAAATGAAAAGAAGATTCTTCCTGCTTGTGACAAAGGTTACAGATAGAAGGAAAGTGACAGCCCCTGAGCCTGAGATTATCATCAGTAGGCAACTTCTCATGCATGAGTCGCCAAACAAGCAAAGATTTTGAAGGAGGGATGTCAGCACTCCAAATGCAATTGGCCCAAGTCAGTTCCTGCCAAGATTGAACCTTAGAGAAATAGGCTTGTTTAAGAGTCAGAGTACCATCATCAGAGTTACACCAAATCAAAGTGTCAACACTTGGCTCTAGAGGAATAGAAACTTGTTGAACAACACGATTAAGGTCAAGAAAAAGATGAGATAGATAATCAGGAATGTGCCATTGGCCATTAGTAATATAGTCACTAACCCTCGAAGTAAGCAGACTACTAATCTGAGGAGGAATATTGAATTGATGAACAAGGGAATCACCACACCATTTGTCGTTCCAGAAATTTATCTGCTCCCCATTACCTATAAGCCAAGCTGAGTTACTGTCAATCTCTCCAACCTCTTCTTTAACACTGCTCCAGATGGAAGAAGAGATATGGTGATGAATATAAGTGTGATTCTTGCAAACTCTATCTCTAATCAAATTAGCCCAAGAGCATTGTGAAGTAAGAAGCTTCCAACGTCAAAGATGGAGATTAGTAGCTTTATTCAAACTGATAAGGGATCTAATATTAAGACCACCCTGGGCATAAGGCCTGCAAACTTTCTTCCAAGAAACAGTAACAAACTTTCTCTTCTCAGGATCCCCACTCCAAATAAAATTTCTAATATATCTTTCGATATCCTTCAACAAACTGATAGGCCAAGAGTAAAGAGATATACTATAAAGAAGCATACTTTGAATAACAGAGTTAACAAGCTGAACTCTACCTGCAATGGACAATAAGGAAGCCTTCCAAGCGGAAAACTTAAGCTTGATTCTATCGGCAATAGGTTGAAGGTGGGAGACCTTAGGTTTGCCCTTGAAGATAGGAACCCCCAAATAGATAAAAGGTAAGGAACCAATCTTGAAGTCAAGGAGCTGAGCAATTAACGCCAACCTGCCAGGAGTAATAGACCCAGAGAAGATAATGGATTTGGAGGTGTTAATGATCTGACCGGACTCCAGGGCATAAGTACTTTAATTGTTTATATCATCTATGAGAATTTTTAATTTTCTAACAATTCAAATATTTAAATTTCAATAAACATTCATTCGAACCTTTTTAGAGATGTTAATTTATCCATGTGAGTGGAGATTCTTTGGTTTTCCCTTTTGACGTTGATGTGTGGAGATTTTTTTTTTGTGGTCCGGTGAGAAAAAAAAGTTTGATAATAAGAGCGAGATTAAAATAGTTTGATATTCTTTAAAAAATAATATAGAATCAACAACTATTTTTTTGTCGATGGAGCCTCTATATATACCTAAAACGGAGACAGATGAGAGATATAAATAGATAAAGAATCCCTCAGTGGTGTAGAATGGGAAATGGGATGCACTTCCCATCACACTATAAATAGAAAGAATCTCTCAGTGTTGTAGAATGAGACACGAGGTACACTTTCCATTGCACTATTAAAAAAAGTTTGACAGAGAGAAAGAATTTTTTAGTGGTGTAGAATGAGAAACATGGTGAACTTTTCACCGCATTATTAAAAATAAACTCTGGCTAAATAATATTTGTATTCCGACTGCGGGAGTTATCCTCATTTTGTGTTCAACGCACTTTCATTAAAATGACTTCAAAATGATGAAATCCATTGAAAACCAAAAATATATTGATATAATCTATGAATTTTTTTTTATAATTTCAATTTTAAACTTTTCATAAACCTTCGTTCAAGCTTTTTTAAGGATGTTAATTTATCAATGTGAGTACATGGGGAATGGATTGAACATGTACTTGAATTTTAAGGAATATGGTCCGATTCTCACGTAAGCCAAAAACTCCACAAAGAGGGGAGTATAGAAGATTGTGATGTACAATGTCAGGCTGCCTACTATATAAGAGAAGAAACCTAGACTGTTACACATGATATATCTTAATTTTATGGAAAGACATGCTTCCAAAAAAATTTCAAGGACATGAAATACCATAACATATTTTCATTTGAAAATAGAATCAACAGTCAAAATAAATTATCATATATTTATTTAAAATATAGAGTTTATAATTATTTTATATAAATGGTTCTTATATAGTCTTAGGAATGAATACGGGAAAACGAATCTCACAATAGGGTAGAACGAGAAACAAATGAATCACCACGCTTTACGTACCTTGTAACATTCTTAAACATATATGATGCAAAAATTATCTTCAATTTATCGTAGAATTTTAAAATGAAGTTCACAAATAACATTTTAAAATAAACATTTCAATAATATTAAAAAAGAAAATAATCCCGTGAATTTTACGGACTAATTTACTAGTAAATACTTAAAACTATAAAGAGATAGTTTAGAAAATAATAAGCTCAAACCTAGTTTTATTTCATGTCGCCACATTTCAACAAAAGGACAAAATTCACGTCGGCACGATTCAACAAAAAATCACGTCGGCACACAAATAGACGGTAGGAAGACTACGTACATGTGTCAACCCAATTTATTTGCCACCTCTTACTTCGAATATTTGCAATCCTTAGATAATGATAAATGGTGACATACTATCCCATGAATCTATAAACCAATCAAGTTTCATTTGCATTCTCCAAAAGAGAACACACACAATAACACAGTTCCATCAAACACTAATTGGAAAACTTAAAGAAAGCATGGCAACAGTGTTGAGCAGAAACACACTCTTCCACACCTCAAAGTCATCCCCTAATGTCCCTTCACTCAACACTCTTTCTAAACCCTCCAGTGTCTTCTTTGTTTCCAACCAATCTAACGTAAGTTAATTTATTTATTTTTGAATGGCAAAGTAAGTCAATTTCGTATATCTAATTGCCATCACGAAAACATATAATAAATATTGTAAATGAAAGTGATAACGATAAGATTATGTAAATAAGTAAATGAGATAATGATCATCATGTATTACTATTATTGTGAAAATAGGGATAATGGTATTATTAGAAATAATATAAAACCATTGATGTGACTATATCCTAACGGCTTAAATTTTTCGGATAATCGATTATTTGACAGGTGTTTATCCTAAATCCACCTTGTTTGTTTTAAAATACATATTTTAGATTTAGATGCGAAATTCTTAAACAAATTTTGAAATGAAAAAATTTTGTGGTTTTTAATATAAAAATATCAAAAGGTAGTTCAAATTCATGTGGAGGTGGGAATACATGAACCCGTCGAATATGGGGCTAAGTTCTATTTTTCGCCGCAGTTAAACATCAAGACGTACGGATATTTAATACCCGAACCTCTCATGTTCAAGGACAAAGAAAATAAAAATAGCTTCCACCCTTTTTCATTGTCATGCCTATACTTAAAACAAGCAAATAAATTAGTTAAAATTCCGCGCAAATCTTATTTCAACTACAAACGATAATACTAGCCTTTTATCACTAATATTTTAAATTAAAATAAATATTATACTGTGAGTGTGAATACAATAAAATTCAGATTTAATTTTGTAAACATGAACAAAAATACATTTATTTTTCATTTTGTCTGTAATATAATATTTTTGGTATTTTTGTTTTTCAGTTGAGAAATGCAGCAGAGGGAACAAAAAGTGTTTCAGCCAATTGGGCCTATGCTTCTTCAACAAAGACAAGGCGGGATGTAATAGTCGTCAGAGCCGGAGGCGATGACATAAAAAAATCTGCACAAGAGGCAAATGAGAAGACAAAGGAGGCCGCGGATTCAATCATTGATAAAGCAACAGAAGGAACAAATAAGGCTGTAGAGACAGCAGAGAGTGCTGGAGAGAAGGCGAATGAGACGGCTGAGGCTCTGAAGAATGCAGCAGAGAAGGCTAAGGAGACAGCGGGAGGAGCGTGGGAGGCGGCCAAGGAAGAGACACAGAAGATTGCGGAGACAGTGGTTGGAAAGGAAGATTAAGGCTTTAATTTATCTTGTGTATGTTTATATCTTAACTTTCAACATGTGCCTCAAGATATTTCTTGTTTGGTATTCTTATGATAACAATGATAATTGATGATATAATTATGATATCAATCATATATATATGTTTACCACATTTTGAAGACAATTTTTTGCTTAGATGGAGAGCTATTTTAATTTGGTTTATAACTCATTAAACACATAATAGAATTGGAGACTGACGATCATTAACCAAATTCATTTTGGATTTTGGTTAACATAACATTGATGTGATTTATAACTTAATTTTTGGCTAAAAAGAGGCCTAATTTTTTTCATTTGATTATAAATATATAATACAATATTTAAATATCAAACATTTTTTTTAATTTTTGTTTTTTATGAGTGCGTGTCTAACAAATATTGCTATTGAAATAGTCAAGATGAGGGCATTATATCATCTTTAGCAACTTCATACTTGGCCTCTGCAATTTTTTTTTTTTACAAACTACAGCAAAACTTGAATTTTTTATTTTTATAATTCTTGTGTAGTATTTTTTATTTATTATGAAAGGTTTCACTCTATATAATGTTGATTTAAGCTTCAATTAATATTTAAGTTAAGTGTTACATATAATCTCCTTTTTTTTAAAGAACAAATAGAATAGTATTGGAGACATAAAAATAGTTATTTCAACAACAGGTATATTATATGGACTTCGTAAAAAATTATAAATATTTCTCTTTAGGCTTTTATATTGCTCTCAATCTGTAACGGAAAAAATATCGGCGTACCATTCGCCTAAGCCCAACATGCCAAATTGGGCCACTCGTCCAAGTGAGGAGGCCCAAAAAGATTATGTCACAAAGCTAGACTACTACCCCACTACCCCACTACTCCACCATTATCCCACTAATCCATATAATCCCCCAACTTTCCCTCCATGATCTATTATTCCACTCCTGTATATAGTCCATCATAAACATCAGAAAAAGGAAGTTCCATTCTTGACAAACACAAAGTAAAACTAATATCAGTTCTATACTCTTCATACCCCCTGTTCCTTTAGCAGGAACATTTTGGCGCCCACCGTGGGGTCGCGGTAAAACTTTTCCTCAGCCACACACCTAAAAAAAATGCTGACTGCCACTGTCATCATCGGAGATCCCACAAACAACGGTAACAAAGGGTGTGCAATAGTATTCGCCCAGAGATTACGACATGATTAGAGATTGAGAATACTCTTTGGAAGATTTTCAAAGGACGCTTCTATGGAAACATTACTGTTAACAGGTAAATATTGTTTTCGAATAACAATACATGAATGAATTTGTTTATGCCAAATTTTGGGATTAGTTTCTGACAAATCACGAGAGCTTCTCAATTCAAATAAATGTATATTTTCTATTTGTGAAGAATTCCTTACAAAGCTTATACCATTTAGAGAGAAATTAATTGAAAGAGTTCACGGAAGAATCGATATGCCGAGTTTACGGAAGAAGTTAATTCCAACTTGTTATCAAAATCAATTGTTTAAAATAATCATTTATCGTAAGTATATTTATCAAAATTGCTTTTTAATTGTTCACATAATTTTATTTGCTGAAGAAAGGTTAAAAGCTATGTATGATTGACTTTTATACTCCTGACTTAATATGCGATTGATGATTCAAAATATAATTTTATTGATAAAATTTTGGATTAGAAGTAGAGTTCAGCATTAAGTTAAGAGTCAATATTGACAAAGCAAATATATTCATGGTGACTTTATACTTCATAGGAAAATGATTATTTTTTTAATATTAAGCTGTTAACTGATTATCAAACATGCTTGATTATATTTGGCACTCATTTTATTGATAATATTGTAAAACAATTGGACATGTTTTGATAAGTTAAAGTTGAAGAATTTGAGGAGTTGTGATCAATTCACGCCATATATAATTTACTTTAAAAATCAAGTTAATATGTTACTGTAGCTAACTCATTGTAATTTGGTTTATTCGCCTATTGTTTCTATTTTAACCTGGTTTTTTCATGTTTGGTTTCATTTGATCAATGACATGCCATCCTGCCAAGCTGTCATCGCCGTCTGATGCTACCATCTCGCCGTCGATTGTCAGCGTTGCGACTTCTCTCGCCGTCTTTCAAACATGGACATCATCACTGTTAAAATCATGTAACTGCTTTATGGAAACCGAGCACACCAACGAAAACATTATCGAATTATTTGTTAGCTTGATGGATCACAATCCAGGTGACTTCAATCCAAGCTATGTTTTTGCTTGTGTTTCACAAGCAAAAACCTTTACGGTAAATGACTCGACGACGACACTGGCTAAGTTAACTAGGATGTGAACTGGTGAGTGGAAGACTTCACCAGCTGAATAAGAGACGTCGGCGGAGACAGTTATGGCCTGTGGGATAGCTTGCTTAGCGCTGGTATCAGCAACGAACGATATTGGGTGAGGCGAAGTAGAATGCGGTGTCTTTGCTGACTTCGCGGGAGGAACGGGTGATGATTACGACTCTACCTTAGAGCAGTTCTAAAGCAATCATGGCGGTGAGCGCAACCACAGGCGATCATGCAGCCTCTCTCCTCCATTACCATACATCTCATCTACCTTTTCACCATCTCGGAAGTATGCAGGTCACGTTTATTTGATATGTCTTGTTGTGTTCAAATTCAAACATTAATTCATTTGAACATATTATCATGTGCCTAGTTACTATAAATTGAGGATATAAATTGCTCCAACAGTCCGACTTAAAATGTAAAATTATACTAGCAGTACAATCACCATCCATAATCCATTTTCTAAAAGAAAATACAAGCACATGAGGCTATTTGGTAATAAATTAACCACATGATGATATAAGCTACTGTTATTTGTCTTTCTGCTGCTGTGCTATGTGTGTTGCTCTACTCTCAATTTGATTATTACAGGAACGTATATATATATATATATATAGGAATGACAAATAAAAATACATGCTGTTAGAGTTAGTTATTTCCGCATTGTGTCATGTTTCCAGAAAAGATATGCCTTTCACATTGTGTAATCCCTCCTATAATCTCTCTGTACTATTATTAAACAAATTAGTTATGCATCTACCTAATTGGTAATATTGTTCCGCAAATAACAACTCTTTGTTACATCTTATTATTTTGGGAGACTACTGTTGCTCGCTTCATGCACATGTTTATGTTTAATCTATCAAGCCCTTTATACTAAAGTCAATACCATAAGTATATAATTTCACTTTTATGAGAGGTAAACGTTATATTTTTGTACTTCTGGTAGAATTAATTTTAATCATCAAGTGATATTCACAAGCTTTGAGCATGAGTTATGCATCTAGCAGCAATGATAGAATTTTAAGCCCCTGCACACTCGGTTTGGAAGGCCATGTATCCATTGGTCAGAAGGCAACATCCTGCATGTAAATCCTTATTGTAGCTTATAAAGGAAACAAGTTGATCGTAGTGCAGGACCACAAACGGATGTGACGAATCAGAGTGATCAAGTAAACAACCAAGTTAAAGCGCGAAGAGAACAATTCTTGCGACACCAATAAAAGGAGAAAAGATGTCAAATCGTCTCATAAGGCCAACAGTTCTACAATTATGTTATTCAATTCATTAAGATTACATTGTGCATTTCTTCATTTTATTGTAGGTACAAATTGATAAACTCACCACAAAAGCTCCATTTGATAAAGCGCCACTTGAGATAAGACGTCAAAAGACAAAGCGCCATGTGATATAGACAAAGCGACATAGGCGCAATGCTTCATTTATACGGCTAATGACGCCAAGAGCGAAATAAAAGCTACGTTTAAGGCTTACAACGCCACGTGGTGAAATAAAAGCTATACGGCGCATGACGCCAAGAGCAAAATAAAAGCTACGTTTAAGGCTTACAACGCCACGTAGTGAAATAAAAGCTATACGGCGCATGACGCCAAGAGCGAAATAAAAGCTACGTTTAAGGCTTACAACGCCACGTAGTGAAATAAAAGCTATACGGCGCATGACGCCAAGAGCGAAATAAAAGCCACGTTTAAGGCCTACAACGCCAGGTGGTGAAATAAAAGCTATACGGCGCATGACGCCAAGAGCGAAATAAAAGCTACGTTTAAGGCTTACAACGCCACGTAGTGAAATAAAAGCTATACGGCGCATGACGCCAAGAGTGAAATAAAAGCTACGTTTAAGGCTTACAACGCCACGTAGTGAAATAAAAGCTATACGGCGCATGACGCCAAGAGCGAAATAAAAGCTACTTTATACGGCGAATGACGCCAAGTAGTGAAATAAAAGCTATTTTACACGGCTAATACCGCCAAGAGCTTTTACGCTATCAAGCTACAACACCATTATTCGGTATCATGCCAAGAGCACAATGCTAAAGACTCAACGTCTGACTTATACGACGCAATGCCATGTTAAAGGCGTGATGGTACATTCAATAGCCAATAAGCAAAAAACAATGAAAAGCAAAGCGAATGACGCCAAGACCCCAACTATTAATATTAAAATTAAGGTCATCTCGCCAAGACTCATTGTTACGATGGAAATGATGTTACTCGGTTAATCCGACGATATATTGAAATGATGTCTCGCCAATAAAATGGAAACTGTCTCGCCGCGAAAGATGAATTTGTAAAGCCATTAAAATGAAATGGCCCCACTTTTGAAATACAATTATCTCGCCCAAATAAAGGAGTCACTGAAACGATCATACTCACTTGAGCCAAAGATTACTATATCAAACGACCATACTCTCCGCAATATATGGAGTTATAGTTACCCTTTAAAAGACTTATGCATGGGGGGCTGAAAATTCGTGCGAATGAAGCTATCTTGAACTATCACCTTAAGCATTTCGCCCTTATAGGCCTCATGCTTGGGGGGCTGTGTAACGGAAAAAATACCGGCGTACCATTCGCCTAAGCCCAACATGCCAAATTGGGCCACTCGTCCAAGTGAGGAGGCCCAAAAAGATTATGTCACAAAGCTAGACTACTAACCCACTACCCCACTACTCCACCATTATCCCACTAATCCATATAACCCCCCAACTTTCCCTCCATGATCTATTATTCCACTCCTATATATAGTCCATCATAAACATCAGAAAAAGGAAGTTCCATTCTTGACAAACACAAAGTAAAACTAATATCAGTTCTATACTCTTCATACCCCCTGTTCCTTTAGCAGGAACACAATCCTTTGAAAATATTTTTGAATTTGGTTTCAATCACTTCGGATAGTACGTACAATCTAAAATTGCCATATTTTCAGAAGATAAATTCTGAACTTGCTATGTTTCATATCCTACGCTCTAAAATGCATATAGGGAAAAATTAGAAGAGCAATATTCAGGGCCTGCCCAAGGGTAAAGCAGCCCAAGCCCTAATTTTAGGCCCATAAAAATATAAATTTTTTTTAAAGGAGTTTAGACCTAAAAAAAACTACTATAAGTATATATAAATGTTAGGCCTCTGACAATAAACATAAAAGGCCTCGCAGCCCAGTTGGTTGCTTGTGTGTGTCTGACCTTAATGGTGACATGAATGATTCCCACCGAAAGATGAAATAATTTTTTTTTTTAAAATTTTTCTCATATATTACTTGCTTGATATATTTGACTTGTGCTCTCTACACTAATGGTGAAATGGTAATTGCAGCATGTAATGAGATTTTAACTATAAATGGCAACACTTTCTTTTAAATATCTCTTGTATTTGTTTTTTTTTTTTTTTTTTTCATTTCCTTATATTTTATAAGTGCTCTTTCTTTTTTTGGTTGGAAAAAATAATATTGTTTTAATTATTTAGATTGTATTAATTATTTCGAACAAAAATTATTATTTATATATACTATGATATAAATAAGGAAAACAAAAATAACTACAAATATTTATTGGATTTTTTTATCTAAATTTGTTCTGTTAAATATTTTCCCCCAAATATTAATTAAATTTAATAACAACACAAAGATTGAAACCAAAATTTAGATAAGTTTAATATTATGGATATTATGAAACTGAAACAAATAAATTAAACTAAAATGGATAAAATAAATATTATTATACATATATAATTTATTTCGCTCGTTCATATTATAACACTACTTTATGTTAATTATTTTCTATAAATAATATAGTTTAGTTTTAATACATATATAATTTATATATTTTTCACTTTTTAGTAAAAAAAAAATTAGTTTATCTTTTAATAAAATAAAATTTTTATGTTGTGTCTACAAGTTCTAGTTCAACTGGTAAAAAATTTAAAATTTTTAGTTATGCCTCATTTTAATGTTAGCTTTAGGCCTCACATTACGTTGGACCGGCCCTGGCAATGTTTGGTTAGGTTACATTTTTTGAAGTTCAGACCAGTGGCGGATCCAGGACCCTGGATCAGGGGGTGCAAATTTTGTGGTGAATATAAGGAGCGATTCGGGTGAGAAAAATATTGTTAATGTGAAAAATGAGAATAATCAAAATATTAACCGTGAGATTAAAATCAATGGTTTGCATTTAAAATACATTTGAAATTACAAGTTGGTCATATATGATTAAAAAATTTTAAGTTGGTCACTTACGTTATTAATATCACATAAGTTTGTCATTTATGTTAAATTTTGAGTTAATTTCATCTAATTTTCATTAAATTTTAAGTTAATCTAATTTGTTTAGAACTTCCACGTGCACCATCCTAAATTGTCCATGTTTACAACTCTATTAATCACATAGACAATTAAACTAATATTTTACTAAAAATACAAACTTAAAACTTGTTAAAACATAAAAGACTAAATCAAAACTTAAAATAAACGCAAGAAATTAAATTATAATTAAGCTAATGCATATATTAAAAAAAAAACTACTAGTAACTTATAATTTTCCCTCCCCAATTGTCCAAAAGCATTATTCAACAAAAAAGAAACAAAGAAAGTAACCCTTGTGCAAAAGCATGTTGGGTGGCCCAAGCCCATGTTGAAAAACATAACCCTATTATATGTTGAAAAACATGTGCACCTTCAAATTAAAGTAGCCGCCAGCCACTTCATCTTCGTCTTCCCTGCTTCTTTCACATTCCATTATTTTTCTTCTTGCGAGCAAACATCCATACTTTAAAGCTTATTTTTCTTCAACTTTTAACTTCTTTGTGAGAGAAATAGAAGACCATGGGTGCAAAATGAAATTTTCAGGGCGTGCAAAGAACAAATATATAAGATTATACGTGTAAATTTCAGAAGTTCAGGGTGTGCAGCTGCACACCCTCGGCTCTATGTAACTCCGCCCCTGGTCTTCTATTTCTCTCACAAAGAAGTTAAAAGCTGAAGAAAAATAATCTCTAAAGTATGGATGTTTGCTCGCAAGAAGAAAAATAATGGAATGTGAAAGAAGCAGGGAAGAAGAAGAAGCAGGGAAGAAGAAGATGAAGTGGCTGGCGGCTACTTTAATTAGGAAGGTGCACATGTTTTTCAACATATAATAGGGTTATGTTTTTCAACACGGGCCTGGGCCACCCAACATGCTTTTGCACAAGGGTTTCTTTCTTTCTTTGTTTCCTTTTCGTTGAATAATGATTTTGGACAATTGGGGAGGGAAAATTATAAGTTACTAGTAGTTTTTTTTTTAATATATGCATTAGCTTAATTATACTTTAATTTCTTACGTTTATTTTAAGTTTTGATTTATTCTTTTATGTTTTAACAAGTTTTAAGTTTGTATTTTTAGTAAAATATTAGCTTAATTGTCTATGTGGTTAATAGAGTTGCAAACATGGACAATTTAGGATGGTGCACGTGGAAGTTTTAAACAAATTAAGTTAACTTAAAATTTAATGAAAATTAGACGAAATTAACTCAAAATTTAACATAAATGACAAACTTATGTGATATTAATAACGTAAGTGACCAACTTAAATTTTTTTAATCATATATGACCAACTTGTAATTTCAAATGTATTTTAAATGCAAACCATTGATTTTAATCTCACGGTTAATATTTTTATTATTCTCATTTTTCACATTAACAATATTTTTCTCACCCGAATCGCTCCTTCTATTCACCACAAAACTTGCAACCCCAGGTCCGTGGTCATGGATCCGCCACTGACCATGGGTGCAAAATGAAATTTTCAGGGTGTGCAAAGAACAAATATATAAGATTTTACTTGTAAATTTCAGAAGTTCAGGGTGTGCAGCTGCACACCCTCGGCTCTATGTAGCTCCGCCCCTGGTTCAAACTCAAAGTTCGCGTTGTTAGTCTTATTGTCCATAGCTCATCATCAAAACGTAACGTAATTCCTTCTTTGCATCCTTATCAAATATCTCACATTGAATACAAATCACTTTAGGCCCACTCCTAAAACTTAATCCAATTTCAACACAACAACTGTTTTATCCATACAAATACATAAAAATGCAAAACATGCATACGACCAGAAAAAATGCACCAGGATAAAAATAAATAATAAAAAATAATTCCTTTGGTTGAGTCATTAATTTTGGAAGATAACTTCTAAAATCCTATGTTTCGTATTGTAAAATCTGAAATTCTCTGAGGGACAATTTCAACACTTGAAAGGCCTAATAGCAATGGAAGGGGCCTAAAGAATTTTAAAAAATTATATGGGTATCATTATCCAAGAGAGAATATAGTTTTAAAAGAAAATAAGATAATCCACATTTAAACTATTTTGGACCGGGCCAAAGCCAATTTGAATACAACATCATTTTCCGTAAAGTTCAAGGGTAACAGATTTAGACTCCTTACATTAAGCAAGTAGCCACAAGTTTGACCGCTGCCACTTACCTATGAAGAAAACTCAGTTGGGAAAATTCACCTTATGTGTTCCACAGATTCTTCAACAGAGATCGTCATTGCTATATGACAATAAACTTCATACCAAGTTACCAACATTGTGGTAGCCCCAAAAATAGTATTTTGACCTATTAATTAGTCCAAATTAGAGATAGAGGAAGCATCATTGATCACTCCATCATCAAGTACAACAGATAAATTAAATGTTGATGGTAGCTCCCTTGATAATTTAGGAAGCTCATGTTTTAAGGTTTAATTTGTGGCACTAAATTAAGACAATTGGTTGTTGAGAAGACACATAATCATTGTTACTATATGTCAAATGTGAATCAGATAGTTAATCAACATTAGAATTGATTAAATCACATAACCCAAAGCCGACCCTAGTTTTTTAGAGAGAGAAGCTCCAATCTCTCTCTTACTCTTCTTACTTCTTCACATCACCGTAGAGAGGTGGTTTTGAGTCATTCTTTGATTTGGAATCACGATGTGCGTCTCTTTTTTCTTTCTCATCTATAATTGAAATAAGTGTTTTCCACATTGATTAGGTTTTTGTTCTGTGGTTTGATCATATTATGCAACATTGTATGATCTTTTTGTCTTATTGTAATGTTCGTTTGGTTCAAATTGACATATCAATTATGTTCGGCTAGTACAAATTCAACTAGTGACCAGGTTATCAATGGTGCAAATCAAAAGCCATGATCAGTTTTCAAGTCACTTTAATTTTATCCCATTATTTGTAGGCATGAATGGCACTATATGCTTTTAATTTGGCTGTTATGATATTTTTCGCGGATTCATCCTTTTCTTCATAATATTGTGATATTCTTATGTTAAATTTGATTAAGGAACAACCCACCTTATACACTTAATATTGATTTTATTTGAATGTTTACTGATTATTATTGACTTTTGTCTTTTCATCATTTCTTAAAAGAAGATAATAGTTATGTGGACTGGCTTAAAATTCAGATCAAATTTAATACTCACTCTGTACCACAATATAAGTTATGTTAGGTTTTTGTATGTTGGCTACATTTTGTTAAAACATGTTATAGCAAGATGTCGAACCCAATGTCATGACATGTTAGTACGACATCACAACGTGTTTGTACTTCACGTTCCTGAGAGTTAATTTCGCACAAGATATTTGAAGATTTGATCATAAAATATATTTGTGTAACGTGGGCGTCAAGAAGCGTGTGTTCTAGAAGCTCCAGGTTGTCGTTTAACGTGAAGTACAAACACGTTGTGATGTCGTACTAACATGTCATGACTTGGGTTTTGACTCATGATGTGTCGGATCATTGTCCAATTTTGCTTAAATATAGTGCTTCGGATTGGGGGCCAAAGCCTTTTCGCTTCAACAATTTTTGGCTACAAAATAGCACTTTTAAACAACTTGTTTCTAATACTTGGGCAACCCAAGAGATTGAGGGGTGGATGGGTTTTGTTCTTAAAGAAAAATTGAAGGGATTGAAAATGGTGATCAAGGAGTGGAATGAAGCTACTTATAGAAGACCTGAGAGAGATAAACAAAGGTTAATTGATACTATTTTGGCTTTAGACCTTAAAAGTGAGTCGGTGGGATTGGTGGATGAAGAGGTGATGGAGAGAAAGAAACTTTTTGATGAGTTGTGGATTATGCTCAAGAGTTTGGATGCTATGATTTTTCAACGTTCGCGGGCAAAATGGTTGAAGGAAGGTGATACAAATTCTAAATACTTTCATATGTGTATGAAATCTCGTGTGCGAAGTAATATGATGGTGGCCTTAAAGACGCAAAATGGATGGGTGGAAGGACCCATTCAAGTCAAAGAGGCGGTGGGTTCGTATTTTCGTAAGCATTTTGATAATGTGGATTGGCCTCGACCTAACCTTGATGGGATCGAGTTCCCTCTCTTGGGTCATGATAAGACGGAAATGTTGACGGATATTTTTACAATGGAGGAAATTACCGAGGTGATTAAGGGGTGTGATGGGTCAAAGAGTCCGGGACCGGATGAGTTCAATTTCGCTTTTATTAAGCACTTTTGGGATATTTTGAAGAATGAAGTTCGTATCATGTTTGATCAATTCCATGGGAATGAAAACCTTCCTAAGTGCCTCTCCGCCTATTTTCTTACTTTAATTCCTAAGGTTAAGTCTCCGCAAGCCTTAGGGGATTTTAGGCCAATTTCTCTTCTTGGTTGTTTATATAAGATGGTGGCGAAAGTACTTGCTTCCCGGCTCGCAAAGGTTATGGGAGATTTGATTCCTAAATATCAATCGGCTTTTTTGAAAGGAAGACAACTTGTGGAGGGGGTGATGGTAGTGAACGAGGTGATTGACTATGCGAAGAAGACTCGGAAAAATTGCTTGATTTTTAAGGTTGATTTCGAAAAAGCTTATGACTCGGTGGATTGGGGTTTCTTGGATTATATGCTTGGGCGGTTTGGCTTTAACTCAAAATGGAGGGCTTGGATGAGGGCTTGTGTGTGTGGGGGAAGTATGTCGGTGTTGGTTAATGGTAGCCCAACGGATCAAATTAATATCAAGAGGGGTTTGAAACAAGGAGATCCCTTAGCACCCATACTTTTTCTTTTAGTGGCGGAGGAGTTGGGGGCCCTTATGCGTAAGGCGGTTGAGAGAGGGCGGTTCAAACCTTTTTTGGTTGGTTCGGGTGGTTTGCCCATATCCATGCTTCAATATGCGGATGATACCTTGTGCATTGGAGAGGCTACGGTTGAGAACCTTTGGGCAATTAAATCCATTCTAAGAGGCTTTGAAATGACTTCGGGGCTAAAGGTAAATTTTTGGAAAAGTTGCTTGGTGGGGGTTAATGTTCCTCTTGATTTTCTCCAAATGGCTTCCGATTTTCTTAATTGTCGTATTGGGCAAACTCCGTTCACTTATCTTGGATTATCGGTGGGAGCCAATCCACACTTGGCATCTACTTGGGCACATATGTTAGAAGTTTTGAGGAAGAGATTACAGTCTTGGGGTAACAAATATGTTAGCTTGGGAGGGAGGATTGTTCTAATTAATGCGGTTTTAAGTTCTATTCTGATTTTTTATCTCTCTTACATGAAGATGCCGATAAAAGTATGGAGAGAGGTGGTGAAATTACAACGTAATTTTCTATGGGGTGGTGTATCTTTGAAACGAAGGATTAGTTGGGTGAAGTGGGCGGATATTTGCAAACCGAAGGTAGAGGGTGGATTGGGAATTCGGGATCTTCGCCTAGTAAATTTGAGTTTACTTGCGAAATGGAGGTGGAATTTACTTTTGGAAGGGGATGAGATTTGGAAAAATGTAGTGGTGTCAAAATACGGTGATAATGCTCTCAAAAAAGCGAGGTTGGAAAATACACCGGGTGGATCTTTATGTTCCTCTTGGTGGAAAGATTTGTGTAGAATATATAGTGAAGGTTGGTGGTTCAATCAAGTAGCGATCAAGAAATTGGGGTGTGGTAATTCAATTAATTTTTGGAAAGATATTTGGGTGGGTAATCAATCACTCGAACATCGTTTTCCGCGGCTCTTTAGCATTTCGGTACAACAACAAGAGGTGATAAGTCATATGGGAAGTTGGATAAATGGGACTTGGTGTTGGGAGTTGATGTGGCGTAGGAACTTTTTTGCTTGGGAAGAACCTCTTTTCCGTGAGTTTGAAGGTGTTATCAATAATGGGTCGCTTACGGAAGTGGATGATAGTTGGGTGTGGCAACCAAATGTGGAGGAAGGCTTTACGGTTAAATCCTTGTATGGTTACCTACAAGGTTTGTTATTGCCTCATACTAACTTTTCGCATTTTGTGCAAGTTGCTTTCAAGAATATATGGAGAAGTGCGGTTCCATCTAAGGTAAGTGCTCTTGCTTGGCAATTATTATTGGATAGAATCCCCACTAGAGAGAATTTGTGTAAGAGAGGGATTATACATAGGAATGAGTCTCTATGTCCTCTTTGTGGTAGTATGTTAGAAACGGCTCGACATTTGTTTTTACATTGTCCTTTTGCGACCGACGTTTGGTATGCTCTTAATAGATGGTTAGGAGTGGTGGTGGTGGTGCTTCCGGGTGATGTATTGATGTTGTATGGCCAGCTGGTGGGTAGTGAGAGAAACAAGAAAATTAGAAAAGGTTTTTCAAGTATTTGGCTAGCTTTTGTTTGGGTAATTTGAAAGACCTGAAATGATAAGATTTTCAACAATGTAAATGGAGACGTGGAGATGACGGTGGAGTGCATTCAACGGCTCTCGTGGCAATGGTTTTTGAACAAAGTTGCGATTAATTTTTGCCTTTTGTATGAATGGATATGGGACCCGGGTGAATGTATGTTAAGGTGACAATTTGACAGTTTTGGCTCTTGGGTGGGGTGCTGCGCTTGCTTGGCTGCATGGTGGTGGTTTCTTGTGTGATCTTTTGTTTTGTTTTATGTGTAGGTTTTGTGTAACATATGGTTGGGTTTTAGACCCTTTTGGTTTTCCTCACTGTTTTTGTTTTTGATAGTATTTGGATTGTTTATTGTACAGGCCATTAGTGACCTGCTAGCTATTGACCATTTGTATTGGTTTCTGTTCTTTGGGGCCGCCTTGCACGTCTTGTGCTTTGGTGTGCCTTTAATAATATTTTCAATGTTAAAAAAAAATTGACTTGATGTATTTTTGGAAGGATGTCATAACATTTTAGGAAACAAAATATTGTGATCTAAAATGTTTGTTTTTGTGCTGGGGCGTTTTGGATCGTAACTTTGGCCAGCTTGTTCATCAAGCCCATTGCAGCTTATACTATTTAAAGGAAGACCTAATCCTAATATTCTTTACGGAAGCTGTCATTGATAAATATAGTCTTTAAGATTTTTGTCTTGTGTTATTGTGAGCCTTTCTTGCATTATTTTTATGCATGTTAAGGACTGTTGTTAGTTGAGTTGTATGTGTATAATCTTCTCCTAAGTCTTGAGGTACATAGTGAGGTTATTGTGTGTGTGATTTTCTCAAAGCTTTTAAGCACGAGTGAGTCTTAGTTGTCTAGGAGTGTGTCTTCATCTTATGTTCAACTATTGTTTGTAGTATAGTGCGGGGCGTACTGTCTTAGAGTTAGGAAGTGAGAGTTTGAATTGATACTATTTGAGTGGATTCCTTCCTGATTGGTATCCCCCAGAGTAGGTTGCGGTTGTGCATCGAACTATGTTAACAAATATCATGTGCCTTTTATTTCCTGCCTTTTTATTTATGTTGTGGTTGTTTTTATTTGTAATCAGTGTTTGTATGATGTCTTGACATCACACTTGACATCCTGCATTATTTGGTGTCACGACATCATATAGGACATCTGATACTGGTGTGCCAGAATTTCAAGTTACTTTGATGAAAAAATTTGTTCAAAATATAAATCACGTTACATTACCAATAAAGCATTTAATGCTATTTTTTCTATTATACCGTTAATTATTTATTATTTTCTCTTCATTTAATTCTTCAATTTATCTTTCTTATACCATTAATGAAGAACAATTTTGTATACTAACTCATAATTTCTGCTTTTCATACAACATTAATTATATTTCTTAATTTTGTATATTTTGATCAAAACGACTTATATTGTGGTACAGAAAAAATAGTAACTCAATTCTTAGATCATCTCTAATGGTGGGTACCTATTTCTTAAGAATTGATACCTAATAGGTACCTTCATTGGAGCAAAACTTAAAAGAGTAGATACTTATGCTACAATAAGAAGTGGTACTTATCTTATTTGTGTGAGACCTATTTATAATTATATAGTGTTTATTGGTGAGATGTGTTTTTTATGGGACTCGTTTAAAATTTTTTAAAAGATGTTGGGTTGGAATGATGGGGTACTTATTGAGTACTATTATTTAAAAAAATTGAATTTCTGATGTGTACATGTAAAGTTCATTTAAATACTATAAAATGAGGAGCTCTATTATGGATGTTCTTAAAATTAATACCCAACACTCCTCTTTTAACTTCTCTACTCGCAAACTCTATAAGAGTTACTACCCATTTTTAGATGCAGTTTGCATCTTTTTTTTTTTTTTTTTTTTCTTCTGTTCTGGACTGTACCTTTAAGGCCCACTCTCATCCTTAAATGGGCACAACTCACTGAAAACGCGACCCAGAATCCCAGGTCAATGGCCGCAGTATCTCAGCATACTGTAACAGCCGATCACCGAAATGATGAGCATTAACTGCTCATCATGGCTCGTAAGTCGTTTTCCGATAGCCAATTGATGGATATTTATTGCCCATCAGGGCATGGCCCAGCGCTGGAGGCTATATATACTTCTCATTCTGAAGGAGCCAGATACATTCTCTTTACCTCTGAAAACCATAAGCTTATACAATCACCGAGTTGAGCATCGAAGTGTATACATGTACACAACCCCCATCCTCTTCAATAAGGGGCTCAAACGCTTTTGAACAATCGGCTAGGTTATTCTGATTGGGTAGGATCACTTTCCTTTTATTGTTTTATTTTGTTTTTCCTATGCATAAAAAAATTTAAAATAAGGTATATAGAGGGAGTGAGACTATACACTATTCCAACTACAACTAGTACGAGAATTGTGTCACCTTGTTTAGTTTCATGTCGGTACATTTCCAACAAAAAAACAAAAATCACGTCGACACTTCTCAACAAAAAATTTGCAAAATCACGTCGGCAATATTAAACAGTGGTAAGACTAGGTACACGTGTCACCATAGTTATTTGCCACCTCTTACTTTGAATATGTACAATCCTTCTAATGAACCTATAAACCAATCAAGTTTCATTTCAATCCCAAAATATACACAACACAACAGTGTCATCTAAACACAAATTAAAGTACTCGAGAAAATTAAGATAGAAATTAACATGGAAGCAGTATTCACGACCAACAACACACTCTTCCGCTTCTCAAAGCTACTCCCAAATGTATCTTCAATCTCCCTTCCTAAACCTTCCACCGTCTTCTTTGCTTCCAACCATTCAGATGTAAGTTATAATTAAGCTCACAGTCACAATATATGATACTCCCTCTCCTTATCATTTTGTTAGCATTTATTGTTTATATGTGTACGGAGAATTATACTTTGCATCATTTAAATTTTTTGCATATATATTAAACGAGTCGTGTTAATTAGTACTTCCAATGCACTAGTTAAATATACTAAAAAGAAATATATTTTCATTAAAAATAATATATTTTATACTTTACAAATATTGATTACACAAATTTTAATGTAGTTTTACCATACTAATAAGTATTTTTAACTAGTGCTCTGAGGTTACAAATAATATGGGACATGTTAATTAGCAATGTAATACTTCCCGGATATTAGTTAAAAAAACAAAAAGATAAATTTTATATTAAAAATAGTATTTTTATATATTTTAAAAATATTAACCACACAAATTCTAAGATAATTGTTATATATTTAGTTTTTTAATTAATATTAGTTAGTATTTTTCTTAAACAAAATACAATAATAAAGTTGCAAAACATGACACTCTTATTAAATAATTGATTGATCTTATTAAATTTTTGGTGTGGTTACTAGTATAATCATCATAAATATAATGACTTCCAAGTAGTGTAATTGTAATAGTTAGATGTGTCTTTATAACACCAGCCTTAACAAATTACAAAAATTAAGAAAATTAATATAGTACTTAATTTCTTTAAACGGCCAAATTTAATAATTAGTTGTTAGTATTATATTGTTAATGTTAATGTGAAGTTTTATATAACATATTTTCTTACTATATTTAAGATTATATGGAGAACATGACAAATGAAGCGGATGAAAAAATGTAGTTAAAGAGATTCACTAAAATTGGTCAATCAAATTATAAAAGAGAGATTAGTCATCAACAAATTAGTAAAAATTCACATCAATAATATAGTTTTAAAAAGAAATAAAGCGGGTATACATGAAGTGAAATATGCATTTCAGCGTTGGTAATAAAAATAAAAAAAGTATTTTTCGTTTAATAAAATATATCTTTTTAAATACATTGCATAATTAATATATGGAGAATGTTAATTTGTACCCTTAAGGCACATGATAAGAAAACAAATATAGAAATTATGTTTTGGATTTTTAATTATACAGTATTTAATTATATTTTTATCACGGAAGGAGTATTTAATCTCATTAATCTATTATTTATTTTTCTGGATGTTTTGTTTCTCAGTGTAGAAATGCAGTAGTGGGAACAAAGTATACTTCATCCAATTGGGCTTATGCTTCCCCAACAAAAACAAGACGGAATCATATCGTTAGAGCCGGAGAATCGATAAGCGAAGGCATAGACAACGCCAAAAAAATCGCACAAGATGCAAATGAGAAGGCTAAAGAAGTTGCAAATTCAATAGTAGATAAAGCACAAGAAGGAACAAATAGTGTTGTAGAGGCAGCAGGGAGTGCTGGAGAGAAGGCACAAGATTATGCTTCTGAGGCAAAGGATAAAACCAAAGAAGCAACAGATTATGTTGTTGATAAAACAAAAGAAGGAGTTGAGACAACTACAGAGAAGACAGAGGAGGCCGTTGGATCGGCGAAAGAGGCTCTGAAGAACGCCGGAGAGAAAGCGGAAGGAGCGTGGGAGGCGACCAAGGATGAGGCACAGAAGATTAAGGAGTCTGTGGCTGGTAAGGAATAAGGATATATGTTCTTGAATTGAAGAGGAAAGGGTTATTGAAGAGGAATTGGCCGTATATGTATCTCAAACTTAATTTCAACATGAATATGTTTGTTAACATGTACCATAAAAAAAAATGTTTGTTAACATGTATCTCAAGATTTTTTTTTTTTTTTTGGTCAAGTAGTCTAGTGGCTAGGAAATTCACCTTAAAGGTGAATAAGTGGAGTGTCTCGGGTTCGAACCCGGACTCCTGCATATATTGTGCGATATCCCTACCAACTGAGCTAAGCTCACGGGGATCTCAAGATATTTTTTTTTAACGTCAAATATTATATATAAATATAAAAATATAAAAGAAAGTTTCATAAATTAAAAAAGTACAGTCCGTCAGAACTAAACAATGTCTTAGGTAATAATAATCTCTAAGGTAAACAATCTCAAGATATTTCATGTTAGATAGTCTTTTGACAACCACAATAATAATAATAATAATAATAATAATAATAATAATAATAATAATAATAATAATAATAATAATAATAATAATAATAATAATAATAATAATAAATAGAGATGAGCAGGAACCCGCAACCCAACTTGAAATCGATATAATCATCAACATATGAAAGCATTTGGTCGGATGTGGATCGAGTCTCGAGTCAACAATTGTTAAAAATCAGCCTGAACGGTTATATACGGTCGGGTGCGGGTCTCTAAAAGTTTATCTCTTCATAACCGAAACCGACCGAACAATTACTAAAATACAATTTTATTTTATTTTCAATTTTAAGCACCTCTTCTCTCTCTCTCTCTCTCTCTCTCTTATAATACTCTCCGCTTTGTTAATTTTATATATATTTGATAGAGGATAAAACTGTTATAGTTTACAAGTTTATGCTTGTAATATGTTGGTAAAGGAGATGTGAAAAATAATATTCTAAATTTATCTGAATTTTTACTTCACATCTACTATTTATTATTGCCGTTGAATTTACAAATTTGAAACAAAAAATAACTCTATTTCATCATTTTTATTAATTGTATTATTTGTTGCAATGTGTACGAAATATTGAACTATTATTGAAGAATAATAATTTTTTTATCAATGAAGTTTTAGATGTAACAACAAAATTTCAATCTAACTCGTTAAAACTGACTCGTTATACCCGTCACCCGTATGACTTGATACCCAAATAAACTGAAGATGTAGAAAGCCGAAATTGGGTTCAAATTAATAGGTCGTGGTTTTGATCAATTTGACGATTTTCGGTTTGAATCCGACCGAACCCGATCGATACTCACTCTAATAATCAAGTGCATCACATTTTTTAATCAAAGTTTGGAGATAAATTTTTTTTTTTTTAAATGAAGAGATATAATTTAGTTACGGTATATAAAATCATCAAATTTATGATCACAATGCAATCCCGGTCTCCTTCTTTTTTTTAACACCAAATAGAATATCAAGTAGTGCATCACATATTTGTATCAAAGTTTGAAGATAATCTTTTTTCTTAGATGGAGAGATATTTTAATATAACAATTATTCATGATTTTTTAGCAAAAGTAAAATCGCAAAGACAACAATATTGAAATGATTATTTGACATCATCTTCACAGATAGAGTACTAGGGCCTAGGACTAAAAATCCAAGGAGAAATGAAATGATATGTACATGTAGAATGGATCCGCTCAATTTATTTTTCCTTAATTTTCCTCAATTTTTATATCTCAACCATCAATCATTTTTTTTTCATTTCTTTTCAATTTAAATATTACTCTCAATTTATAATTCAATGGTCTAAAAGTCCACTTTATTTCCCCAATTTCTTTTTCAAATTGAGAGAATCCTTTCTGACATGTACATGTACTAAGGGTACGTATTGTCTTATCTTATGAGTTAGGAGTAGTTGTGTTGTAGCACGGATTTGGATCATCTCCAATTTTTTCTTCAATATTTTTTTTTTCTTCTTAATCTAATGGTTGTTACATTATAAATAATAAAATAATACTTAAGATCAAGAGAGAGAAAATAAACAAATGAATAATTAAGATCGCATTGAAGAGAAAATATTGAAAAAAAAAATTGAAGAGGATCCAAATCCGTTGTAGCACCTCTATCGTCTAAACGTCACTACTTACTGACTACGTACCCTTCCCTTTGCATCATCATATCAAGTGAGTAGGGCAGGTGTTGACAATAATACGTGGTATTATTATACTTAAATTAAGATTTCCTTATTGTCACACACTCGAAAAATTTGTTATATTTTATATTAAAATTATTTATGTTTTTGTCATTCAATTATATTAGATTTGGGTCATGCTAACTAATGCTCTCAGAGCAGTAGTTAAAGATACCAAAATAAGTAATTTTGATATTGAGAATAGTGTTCTTTACATTTCTAAAAAGACAAATGCACAAATTTCAAGATTATTTTACCATATTTGGTTTCTTAACTAGTGCCCCTGGGGCACTAGTTAGCATTTTCCATTAGATTTTAATACTTAAATATTATAATTTAATTTATTTTAAATAATATGTTATACAACATAATATTAAATAATTAAAAATTATGAATTTCAGTTCCAATTTAAAAATTATTTATTTTTATAATTTAATTAATAAAATATAATTAATTAATTTACTCAGGAATGAATTTACATCATCAAATCGTATGCGACTATGCGGTGTCATCTAAAATACAGAAATGTTATCCTAACAACTTTCTAGGCAACTATAACACAACTACAACTATTCCTTTATACATTTTTAATTTATTTTATTTTTAAAATTCTCTCTCTCTCTCTCTCTCTCTCCAATGAATCTAATCTCTCTCGTGCGTTCTCTGATGGTGAAGCTCGGTGGTGGTAGTGGTGGTGGTGGTGAGGACATGTGAAGCTCGATCAGTGGTGGTGACGGCGGTTTGATGTTGTGGTGGTGAGGGAGGTCTGAGATGTCGTCGTGGAGGACAGTGTGGTGGTGAGACAGCACGACTGTGGTGGTGAGGATGGTGTAATGAATCTATCGAATTGGATAGGCCCAAATAAGAGTGATTCCACTTTGGCCCAAAAATGGACATCAAGGCTTGAGTTAGACATATATAACTAAAGGAAAGCAAGTGAAGAGGGTATTGAATATGTAATTGGTGATTAGTCACTCACTCTTCTCTCTCTGAATTCTCTCTTCTCTGATATTCTCTTCTATGTTCTTCTCTATTTCTTATCATTGTACTAGATCCTTCTTTTGAACTGATCCTTCTTCCTAATAGTAACAATATTACCACTATTTCCTCTTATTTCATTATTACTATCATTACATTGGTGCTTTCATGGATGAGCTCTCTCCTGCAAATCCATCAGAGATGGTAATTCCAAAGTTTGATGGCCAAATCGATGCTTACTGGTGGGTGCTTTGCACTGAGAAATACTTTAAGTATTGGCATACACCAGAGAAGTATAAGATGATAGTGGCTGGACTTGCCATGAAAGGTCCACCACTCACATGGTGGCTTCGTTGGTACCCTCTTCATTCATCAGTAAATTGGGATGCATTCACCTCAATATTTCTTTGGCATTTTAAGCCTGAATGGAGAGTCATATTACCCGTTCCAGATGATGAAGAAGAATTGGTTCAGGAATTGGAGCAATGTGTTAATGTGGATGCAGATTTCTCAACAATTGTTGACGATTTTGGCAAATCTCAACATGAAACCTGTCCAGAAGAATCATTAAAGGTAATTTCGTTCACGGAAGAAAATCAAACACAAATGCTAACACCACCAGTGGTTCTTGCGGATGCCTGTGCGATGAAAACAAAAATTGACGAGAGCAAGATCCAGGAGGACGTGCAAAGGAAGATAGGAAACGAGATAAATTGTGTTTCGAGTACCTCGTTCAAACCACAGCCGTTATCAAATTCGTCATCAAATTCATTCCACGTGAGTTTGTCGCAAGAGAGAATGGGGTTTTCAATGACGGCAGCGCCGCGAGTGTTTTATGTTGGTAACGACATTCCGATCGATCCGAAACCACCTGATAAAGTTGTTGTTATTACAGAGTCGTTGCCTGAAGCACCTGCTGAGTTTATTTATCCCATAGAATCGCTTGCAATTCACTCAGTATCTGACGATGTCAAAACCGCAACAGAGTCATTCTCGAGGATTCGTGAAACACCAAGAAAGAGGGAGCGACAGTTCACTAAAATTTGTTTGGAGGTTACTACAGAGACAATGGCACAACACGAGCCACAAGAGAATGAGTCAATTTCAGAATGGCTATGTACTGCAAAATCTCCATGTCCAATAATGATGTGGCCTAGCTCAATACAATGCCTTTCTCATGCTCGACGAAATGTCCCAATGAAGTCGCTGCCGCCAAAACCACCAGATTGGAACCATCGCATAGCGGCACACCCTCCACTGCCTCCTGAACCGCCAGATATGAGTTATCACGTTGCGGTTGTCATGATCACTGTAGCCAAGCATAACCTCCGGTGCAGGCCTCATGCTAACAATCACTTTTGGGGCTTTAACAGACATGGCAGTATCCAACATCATGTCACATGGGCATGGGCACAGAGAATTGGTCTTATTGCACTTGTGGGAGTCGTCATCAGACTTCAAATTATTGCAAAGGTACTGAAACTTGGCCCATATATTAATACATTTGGGGAAAATTCTGTTTGGACTGGTTATATGTTAGTGATTTTGCATGACATTGAGAAGAATAATATTCAACAGAATTCAATATTTGTTGGCTTATGTTTAATGGTGTGTATTAAGTCACTACTGGAAAAACATGAGATAATTGGGGGATTGTCTTTAGGTTTGGTCCTCAGTAATTGCTATAAGTTTAATTGTGTCATTGGAAGCAAATTTTTTGTTCTTGATGCAACACATGGAACTGTTATTCATGCCTATAGACTATGTGAGAGATACTCAGATAGACATATTGTGATATGGTCTAGTTGTATTAAGAGTGGTTCTAGCTTTTGTTCGGCTAGTTTTGCTTCCTGCCTCTTCATAGTTATGGGTCTTGTGGGTCTTAAGATTAGCAACTATACACTCTCTGTATTTTGCTTGCCTGATATTCACTTTAGCAATTACCACATATGCCATGATGTGGATCTTGTGAGCAGTGCTGCATGTTCACATGTGAAGGGTTCTCTTCAAATCCCCAATGAGTCACTAGTCACAAAGATGAGACATCAAGCAACTCAGTTATCTGGCAATTCAATCCAATTAATTGAGAAGCTTCAATCTACTGGAAATACTTATGTGTTACTACATAATTGTGGGGTATATGACATGTCTAAGATGATTTTAGTTTGTTCCAATTCTCTAATTGTGAGGTATATAAAAACTGGTGTATTAGAGATAAAAGTTTTGCTATCTTTTGAGCTTATTTCTAAATGTTGGATGGTTGTGGCTATGCAAGTAGATTATGGAGGTTTTGATCTTATGATATTAAATGGTGGTTGTATTTACTTGAGCTTGAAGAAAAGAGAGATCACCTCCTGTTCAAGTTCAATTATGCTTAGTCAATTTAATTTGATTCACCATTGCTTCTGGAATACTCATCCTTCTAGTTGGTTGTCTAAATTCAATATTCAAGGGAACATTGGTGATAGTTCTAGTCTTAGTGTGCTTGTGGAAAGTGTTTTACTTTCTCACTTGTGTGCAAACTTTGAAGACCTCAATGGTGAAAACAAGTGTAAACAGGAAGGTTGTATTTTGGATAGTGTTGCAACACATGTGGAGTATCTTTTGATGAGCTACAAGAAGTTCCAGTTGCGGTATGTTGGAATTAGAATGCATTCAATATTTGTGGCAACAATAAATGCTAATGTTCCAACCCTTTCAAGTCATTCAAATGAGGGTAACAATAGTGTAAAAATCATCAACTTATTGAATGTTAAGGCTGCCCAGAATCTTCAAAGTGTGAATTCTGGTGTTTACTATCTTTCACATATTGCAAGATCCTTACAGTGCAAGCAGTGGGATCCAGGGAAATTCATAATTTTTAGTTTGCAAGGTAAAGTTGATTTTGGTCCATTTTAGAAGATGTACTTGACTTTTTGACGACTTGTCTAAATCACAACCTTGAGGACAAGGTTGATTTTAAAGGGGAAGGTATTGTAATGAATCTATCGAATTGGATAGGCCCAAATAAGAGTGATTCCACTTTGGCCCAAAAATGGACATCAAGGCTTGAGTTAGACATATATAACTAAAGGAAAGCAAGTGAAGAGGGTATTGAATATGTAATTGGTGATTAGTCACTCACTCTTCTCTCTCTGAATTCTCTCTTCTCTGATATTCTCTTCTATGTTCTTCTCTATTTCTTATCATTGTACTAGATCCTTCTTTTGAACTGATCCTTCTTCCTAATAGTAACAATATTACCACTATTTCCTCTTATTTCATTATTACTATCATTACAGATGGGTTGTCTATCTTGTCGCTGTAAGAACAAAACATATACAAAAATAGAAAGAGGGAATGTTGCAGTGGTGACGGTTGAGCTGTTGCGGTGGTGACAGCGGTGGTGAGTGGTTCTCTCCCAATTTGTAGCAAAAATAGAAAGAAGGACATGATTTTTAAGTATAAAATGAGAGGACATATTTTCTGAATAATTGAAAATAAGAAAATAAGAAGAGCAAAATTATAATTAATTTATTCTAAATGAAATCCATATTAAAATCAGGTGAACATTTTGGTAGACATCTTATTTGGACATATACCGATACACCGTTGATGTGCAATTCTAATAGACTGGCAGATAATATTTAATATAGAAAAATTAATAAATACTATTTGTGAACCTATCATAATTAATCACATCAATAAATGTACCCATACATATTAAATAAGGGAAATTCTTTGGTACACATATTATGTGGCGGTGTATCGGTACGTTGTTGACATGGTTAACAAATGGCAAGTAATAAATGCAGATTTTATTTCTTTTGTTGATTTTCTATTTTAAACGCTACTTTTTAATATTTGCAAATGTATCCTTGACATAAATATAACCATCAATAATGTTCCACGATAAATCAAAGTATCAATCAAATCTTTTAAACTAGTTTTTTTTTTCTTTTAACAAAATTCAAATAGTTTTTTTTGGTAGAAAATTATTGTAATTCATAAATTATTAAAATGTGAATCCTTAATTTTTTTACCGTTTGATTAAAATATTCACCCTTATAGCACTAAAAATAAAATATTGTTCGCCCTTATGTGTCCTGCAAATATTTTAATTCTTTTTTTTTTTTTGTACTCTTCAAATATTTTAATTTTTAAGTTAATAAAATGTGTTTCCTTATGTATCCTTCAAATTTATTTTTTAAATATTATTAGTTTAAAAAGTTTAAAATTTATTTACCATTTAACCATAATTTTTTTTTTGTACATTTTAAAAAAAATTAATATGTGTATATATTTTATCATAATATTGTTAATTTTTAGTGATTCGTAATATTTTATAGAGTTAAATAATTGTTTTATCTCTGCAGAAGTATTAAATTTAATTTCCTATCTTCTTAAGTTTTTCATTCTAACTAAATTTTTATGCAGCAATTTTAGTCATGTTATTAAGTTGATGTGTATTTATGATTATTTTGCAAATATGTATAGAGCATTATTAGGGTTTGATCTCGAAATTTTGATTTCTTTAGTCACAATTAACATTATTACTTGAGATTTAACTAGGTTTTCTTATGAATTGGTTTCATATTTAATATAGCGAGTTCAGGCTTAATTGTTTGATTGTCGAAATTTGAATTCTTAAGTGTTTCTCATTTCAATTTGGTCAAGTTGAACAGTTAGACTGAGGATATTTGATCTTCTTAATCCATTTCAATATAGTTGATTTGTGAGTTAACAATAATTTCATAATAACTAGATTGAACCATTAGATTGTTGAAATTCAGCTTCTTAAGTGTTTATTATTCCAATTAGGTTAAGTAGAGTAGAATAACCGAGATGAATTGATTCTCATAGTCACAATTGAGAAAATTAGTTGATTCTCATAGTCGTAATTAATCTAATTAGTTGACGTTGAACTGTTAGATTGTCGACATTTAAACTGTAAATTTGGTCAATTTATTTCCTTGGTTCTTATCGGGAGAATTGGTAGAGACTTAGTAATTCGTTTCTGATAACTAGGTTTTTGAGTATGTGCGTCATTCCAATTAAGTGGTATTGAATTGTTTGAGAGAAAATTTGGTTTCCTTTGGCACAATCGGGAAAACTATTGTTTTGAGAAATCACGATCGATAGAATTAGTTGAGACTTAATTGTCCTTTCATAGGAATTAAGATTCTTAATTAAAAAGTTCAGTTACCATTAGATTATCATAAATAAGTTAATTGTTTGAGATAAGTATAAGCTAAAAAAAAATAGAATTTGGTTCGTGAAGGATTATTCAGTAACTGTTAGTTCATTTAGTTAATATTTAATCATTATTTACTTGCATAAGTTATTTTTTATAAGTTCAAAAATAAGTTAATCCAAACATACCCTTAAAAGATCATTGTGTAAAGATTAGAAATTTATTTTAAAAAAGGTAAAATATAAAAATTAACCCATGAATTTATTCATTATTTACTTGCATAAGTTATTTTTTATAAGTCAAAAATAAGTTAATTCAAACTTGCCCTTAAAAAATCATTTTGTAAATATTAAAAATTTATTAAAAAAAAAGGTCAAATATAAAAATTTACCCATTAGAGAATTGAACCCATGACCTTTAGCAAAGCATACAACATACCAACAAGACTAGTGATCCTTTTATTAATTGAAATTGTTTGTTATTATTTTATATTAATATTTTGTTTTATATTGTTAATAAAAAAAAATTGAGTGTAAACTGAATCTTCCCTAACATAATTCCGCCGTCGCGCACAGTGAGTTGGAAAATACGATCTTTCAACTTGATTTTCTTCAAAAATACTACTCTTCTAAACACAAATCAACAAGATCTTCAACTTCGATTTTCTTCAAAAATACTTCTCTTGTAAACAGAAATCAACAAGATCTTTCTACTTTGATTTTCTTCAAAAATACTACCTCTCTAAATTAAAATTGATAATATCTTTCGATTTTGATGTTCTTCAAAAATATAACCCTTTTATATATAGTCATGTATCATTCTTGCAAATTCACACAACAAAATACGGTGTATTTTCTTCTATTCAAATCGCCACTAAATGGAGGAAGGAGAAGATTCCTTTACGTCAAAGATGACACTCCTTGCAAAAGCTGCTCTGTTTTCTTTTAAAAAAATGTACTAAAAAATAAATTTATGGTTAAATGGTAAATAAATTTTAAAATTTTTAAACTAATAATATTTTTTAAAAAAAATTTGAAGGCTACATAAGGATACACATTTTATTAACTTAAAAATTAAAATATTTGAAGAGTACAAAAAAAAAGAAAAAAATTAAAATATTTGAAGGATACATAAGGGCGAACAATATTTTATTTTTGGTGCTATAAGGGTGAATATTTTAATCAAACGGTAAAAAAATTAAGGATTCACATTTTAATAATTTATGAATTACAATATTTTTCTACCAAAAAAACTATTTGAATCTTGTTAAAAGAAAGAAAAAAAACTAGGTTAAAAGATTTGATTGATGCTTTGATTTATTGTGGAACATTATTGATGGTTATACTTATGCTAAGGATACATTTGCAAATATTAAAAAGTAGCGTTTAAAATAGAAAATCAATAAAAGAAACAAAATCTGCATTTATTATTTGCCATTTGTTAACCATGTCAACAATTACCAAAGAATTTCCCTTTATGTAAACCAATCATAATAATCCATATCAGTAATGTACCGGTACACCGCCACATAATATGTGTACCGGAGTGTTCACCATTAAATAAAATGTTTAGTGAAGAATTCACTTCTTTTCTTAACAAGTTCGGTGGTGAATTATAAGTCACTTTTTTTTATTTTATTCAAATCTAAAAATAAAGTTAAGTTTGTATAAAAAATAATTTATTTATGAAGGGAGTTCAAATAAACGTTTGGTTAATTCCGAGGATTTGATTTTTTTTTTTTTTTGAAACGCCTAAGAATATGATTCAAATGGTAAAACAGAAAATAAAGATTTTAAATCTTGAAATTCTGAATTTAAGATACTCTAGTGCTCTTCAAGAGATATAAATATAAATTTATTTATAAGTTTATTTTTTTTTAAAAAATAGTATAATTGAAATGCGTATTATCATTATAATTTTCTTATTTTAACAAACTCCGTCGTGAATTATAAGCCACTTTTTAAATTTATCTAAATCTAAAAATAAAGTTAAGTTTGTATAAAAAAATAATTTATATGTGAAGGGAATTCAAATAAACATTTCGTTAATTCCAAGGATTTGATATTTTTTTGAAACGCCTAAGGATTTGATTCAAATGGTAAAAAAGAAAAAACAAATTTTAAATCTTGAAATTCCGAATTTAAGCTACTCTAGTGCTCTTCAAGAGATGTAAATATAAATTTACTTAAAAGTTTATTATTAAAAAAATAATCTAATTGAAATGCGTATTATCATTATATTTTTCTTTTTTTAACAAGCTCGGCCGTGAATTATAAGTCAATTTTTTTAATATTTTATCCAAATTTAAAAATATATTTAATTTTGTATAAAAAATAATTTATTTGAGAAGAGAATTAAAAGAAAAACATTTCGTTAATTCCGAGAAGTTGATATTTTATGAAAAAGTCTAAGAATTTGATTCAAATGGTAAGAAAGAAAAAATAGATTTTAAATATTGAAATTCCGAATTTGAGCTACGCTAGTAGTTTTAAAGAGATATATTTAAAAAATATTATAAATTATATGCGTATTATCATTATACTTTTCTTTTTTTAACAAGCTCGGTCGTGAATTACAAGTCACTTTATGTTTTATCCAAATCTAAAAATATAGTTAATTTTTGTATAAAAAATTAATATATTTGAAAGGAAATTCAAATAAACATTTCGTTAATTCCGAGGATTTGATATTTTTTTGTAACGCCTAAAAATTTATTAAAATGGTAAAAATGAAAAAACAGATTTTAAATCTTGAAATTCCGAATTTAAGCTACTCTAGTGCTCTTCAAGAGATATAAATATAAATTTACTTATAAGTTTATTATTAAAAAAATAATCTAATTGAAATGTGTATTATCATTATATTTTTCTTTTTTTAACAAGCTCGGCCATGAATTATAAGTCACTTTTTTTTTTAATATTTTATCCAAATTTAAAAATATATTGAATTTTGTATAAAAAATAATTTATTTGAGAAGAGAATTAAAAGAAAAACATTTCGTTAATTCCGAGAATTTGATATTTTATGAAAAAGTCTAAGGATTTGATTCAAATGGTAAGAAAGAAAAAATAGATTTCAAATATTGAAATTCCGAATTTGAGCTACGCTAGTAGTTTTAAAGAGATATAAATAAAAAATTCATTTATAAGTTTATTATTTAAAAAATATTTTAAATTATATGCGTATTGTAACATCCCACTTTAATTATTAGAAGTAATAATAATTAGAGTTGCTTATCGAGAATTAATTAAAATAAAGTGGCGAGAATGAGGAGTTAGAGTTGCAGATAGCTTATAGAATGAAGTGGACAGTTACAATGGCACTTTGGTAAAATAGAGCATGTACAAGCCTTATATACATGTAGGCCCGGACAAAAAACAGTCGTCCGGCCCAAACCGGAAAAACCGGTCCAGTGATAACCGAGTCGGGCGGTTCTTAGCGGGTTGGCGGGTCACATGGGTTTAATAAATGGTTTGAGATGGGCTAGGATGGATCGGTTCGGTCCAAATTTTCTGGCCCAACGGTATCCAATACCGACCGATTCACACATATATACATTCTTCATATATTTATTTTATTACTATATCTATACAAATTTACAACCTGTCACAGCCTTTAATCAATTCACCGCCTCGTTCTCTGTGTGAGACAACTCATGCATCAATTCCCCACATGAGTGAAGGAAAATTCTAACTTGGGCACAACACCAACACATATATATTTAGGCACACACACATGATTTCAAAAAATTTAAAGTTAAAAGAAATTATTAATAGCTATTGATGTGACTATTTTATTTAACTTTTATTTTTTCTTAAGTATGTATGTGTGCCCAAATAAATTTTTCTTAGGTTTGTGCCTATCTAAGAATTCCTCCATGAGTGAAATAATTTACTTACACTTGATTTTATCTAATGTGTACTGTAATTAATTTTTAAGTTTAAAATACAATTTTCTTTCCAAGTTCCAAGGCCACAAGTACTTTAACTACATTTCTTTATGCTGAGAACGTTTCGAGGCGAAATTCTAATATGGGCACAAACCCAAATAATTTTATCTTAGGCACACTCACAATAAATGAAAAAAATTAAAGAGAAAATAATTAAAGTGATGTTGATTGATGTGACGATTTTATTTTTCTTTTAAATTTATAAATTTATGTGAGTGTGCCTAAGTTTGTGCCTATATTGTTTGTGCCTAGGTAAGAATTGCTCCGTTTCAAGACTCACACAAAGGATTTTCATTTCTATTTACTCAACTTTCTATCTCTTTGAAATCTATGCATTTATCTCTCAATCTATTACCTTGTTCTTCTTCCCTTCATCTTGTCTATCTCAACTTTTATTGGGTCTAATCCGACACAGAGGCAACACGAAAACACTCTTGGCAAGATTTGTTTAGATTAATATCTTCTGTATTATATGTAATTTCTATTCTTTAGATCTGGTTTCCTTTACATCAAATACCTTTTGGGATATTCTCATCATTTTCATGGTGTTGTGATTATTTTATATTTTAATGTGAAGTTTCTTAGTTTTTATTTCTAGAATTATCTTCCTTTCAAGTTCTAGTTTTGATTGATTCATAACCCATTGAAACCACCCATCAAAACCGAAACCGATCAAACCGTCACCCGACATAACCGGAGAGACAAATGGACGGTGGTGGGCTTAGTTATTCCAACCGTGGTTTTCTTTGGATTACGTTTTTCAGCCCGAGAACCGTCCGAGACCGACCGATGTCCACCCTTATATACATGTATACACCATGAAGGAAGAGGAATAAAAACTCTGTCTTTCTCTTTTCTCTCTCAGCCGAAAACAACAACCCCATAGCTATGGGTATAAACCAAACTTTCTTTCTCAAATAAAAATCCTTACTTGTAAATGAGATATCTCATGAGTGGAAAAACAAGACTCAATTCTCTCTTCATCTTTTGCATTAAAAACTGACCCACTCTCATCAAAGCTTAAGGGTTGAATTCCATCAAGAGTGAAGAGCTGCATGTGTGGTTGAAGCTTCAAGTTTACATATGCAAGAGTGGATTTAAGCTCCTTAGGTTCTAACCTTCAAGTGTTGGTAAGTAAACTTGTTTAATCCTCCTCCAAATCCTCTCCATCGTGCTCTATTTTATTATTCCAAAGGTTCTGGTTCTGACCTTGATTTCATGTTATGGATTGAACAAATCAACAAGGTGGTTGTCGAAGAAAATAAGAAGAATTGGAACAGCTTATGTCAAACCCGTGTTCCTGGATACACCCTCAGAAAAAGGGTCAGTACTCTCTCCTCACGACTCCGTTTCGAATTATTCTTTTTGGACTAGAAAGCTAACTTGAATACGCTCATTTTGGCTTTGGTTTCATGAATTTTCATCGAGAAACGAATTCTGGGCAAATTTTTGAAGTTGACTGTTCAACCCAGAATTTCCAGAAAATCGTGTTTGAACAGAGCTCCATTCAAAAGGTAATTTCTCCTTCTCTGTAGCTCTGATTCTGTTTCCGCTTGTTGGTGTGGAAAGCTAACTCAATTCCGGTCGTTTGGAGACCAATTTCGTGAATTTAGGCCAAGGAATGAAGTCTGTAGGTTGTTCCGAAGTTAGAGGTTTGAAGCTGTCAAATAGGAAATGGATTAAACAAGAGCTGGAAGCTTTGTGGATCGATGGTTTAGCAATGAATTCGTAAAGCTTCTGAGTTAATCTCAATTCAGATGGGTTCTTTAGGCTAGTGTAGCTAGTTTTCCCCATTAATCTCTTTGCATGCAAACTTAACGAATTTAGGGAATTTATGTGTGAGAAGAATTAACTCCCAAATTCTTCTCCAAACTGTCATATTTTATGTTTACAACGTTACTGCAAAGGCTTGGTTTGAGGATTGTAGGTGATTTTATTGAAAAATTTGAAAAATATCAAAACAGGGGCTGTTTACGCATATCTCGCCCGGCGAGCCTTCTAACGAGCAACCATTTTCTGGGCAGAGTTTGAATAGTCTGGCGAGCCTTTACTGGTCCGGCGAGCCTTTGTTAGCCCGGCGAGCTCCTGCTAGCCCGGCGAGCATTGGCTGGCCCGGCGAGAAATAGCTCGCTCGGCGAGATAACCCAGACCAGACCATGATTCCTAGCTTGGGCTCGTTGGATTGCTTCTTAGGCAAGAGAAGTATGGACAACCCTAATTTTTATCATTTCATAAAAAGTTATACACTCGTTTTATATCCTCGAATCGAATTGGTATTTTTGTAGTAATGTAATTTATATGAAGTATGAGTAGTTTGTTATCACGAAACAATACTAGGGTATAACTTAGGAATTTAGAATTATGTATGTTCCCCGGGCTTTGGGATAATTATGGTAGTATGAAACTCAACTTAGTATCAGTCAATCATGTGCGGTTTAGTATGCTGCTTATGGGCTTCCAATGGAACAACGCATTAGGAAAATGATTGTGAGCTTAATGCCGTGCTCGAATCGGTCGACGGACAAGGCAGGCTTTCGAGACATGCTCACCTCGAAGTGTCTTAGCGGAATAAAATTAATAAGACGTATTCTGTGATACACTTTAATTATGTTTATGATTATGATTATGATATGTGTAGAATATTCTATGGACTGATTAGGTACCCGGCGTAGTCGCCAGTAGGAGGATAGTATGACCCACTGAGACTTAGTAGTCTCACCCCACTCCATTCAAATTTTTTTTAGGTAGACAGGTTATCTCGGAGCAGGGACCAGGATGGATCTGATGATTGGAGCCGAGCTTGGATCGTCAGCTTAGAAGACTTAGCCTTCTTTGTTTTATTTAGCTTGTTATCCTATTGTAGTTTCTTTTCCGCTGTTTGTATCAAATATTCACTTATTATCTTAATGATAATATGTTATTCAGTTATATTTCTTGTAATTAATGTACTCGGATATCAGTTAAGTATGCTTCGACTAAATATTCTAGACATTTTAGTTGGGGCGTTACAATTTGTATCAGAGCCTGGTTGATCTAGTATCGGACCTTGCCATGAGTCATTACAATTCCTTTCTAAGTAGTATGGACCCCTTGGAGTCTGGACTGTTTACGCTAAAACCATCGCGTGCTGAGTCTGATCAGCTCAGTATTGTGCATGGTAGGCAGGGTATTACGGTTGAGAACCGAAGTGGACCACGGTGGTTAAGTAAGAAGATCGTAGTGGAACTACATTCCAGAAGCAATCGTTGGCAAAAATTCTCTCTAACCGGATGTTAGAGCTGATATGGTTAGGACTGAAGGAGTAAGTGGTGCAACGCCAACGAGTATACCAAGAGATGAGATGGATTATATGGATTAAGACCAATGGTAGTAGGAAATTCTGGAGATTGTAAGGAAGCAGTTGTTAAGATTATAGAGAGTAAGAACGGTTTGATGGAAGTATTAATCGCTCGAAGTAGAATTATTCATGGTAGAACGAAGGTGTGTGTAGGTCATTATAGTATTCAACTGACATCGCGTGTCAGGTAAATTCCCCGGACTTGAGAGTAACCATACCTTCTGGCTAACATGTTTACAAGAAACACGAAAGCCAAGTAAGATTCAGCCTACAGTAAAGCAGAACTCTTCCTAGATACTTAACCTTACTTGTCAAGCCGTGAGATTCACCAGTGAAGTTAGATTTGTTCAATACCATACTAGAGGAACCAAGTTGGAATATTAACCCATAGTAACACTCATCTGAAAACTTCCCAATAGATTATCCTATAGGTACCTGACTTAATTCATAAGGCATCATTCGTGAGCAGTAGAAACAAGAATCAACCGAATTAGCCCTTGTAAGTAGCAACCAATAGTTGTACCTTATCACTATAGGTTGAGCGATATCAGATTTTCCATTTAGAGTTTCACTTATAACACTTATTACCCATATAGACGTATTAGGTGTAGTTATTCATTTATCTTGAATCAGTAATTTAGTACCATAAAATACCCAACCAAGTCTCGATCAAATTAGCAAATCAGGAGTTATCATTAACGCCTTCAGCCACCTTGACCAACCCTTGAGCATCTATGTTAAATTGTCCCGAAGCAAAATAACTAAGTTGGATTTATTCCTTATCAGCCATTTACCATTTTTATTCATTCCAACCTTCGAGTTAGGAACCTGTTAGAGTCAGTCATATTCCCATTAGGAGTGCCTATCAGTAACCAGATTCGAGCTTGAACCAATAGAGGTCAAATTCCAATCTCACGATCCTTTCCTTCAGACCTTGATAAGCTAAGCTCATTGAACCAAACTATGTTGGATTGGGTATCCATTAGACATGGGAACATGGAACTGGTTCACTCCCTAATATGTCTAATTATGTCCTGGACAGATAATTCCTTCTCGTACCATATCATCTGTTAGTCGTAATTATCACCCGGAGTAGTTGAAAGGTAAACTATCCAAATTCCTCGACACCGGTCAGTTAAACTGACATTGTGGGATGCCGCTTATAACTAATCCTGTTCAATCTTTTCGGCCTTTTCAGTTACATTGTTAGTAACTAAATATAATCCGTGGAATCCAGTTTATCTGGAGAGGACACGTGTAAATCCAGTTCAAGCTCTCACTCATCGTATCGATCTGTTAATCAGTATCATTAGTCAATTATCCACCGAACTATTCTGTTCAGTGTCAGTATCAGTTAATCATATAGGTCTTCGTGCACCTAAACGACCCATCACTAATTCAGTTGTGTTGTTTAATCTTTCGGAGTCTTATCAGCTAAATTCCAGTTAAGTTTCAGATCCTTCCTGTTACGTAGGAATAGGAGCTTGTAGAAGTATTAATATCCAAATACCTCATCTAAACTAGTCGTTGAATTCACGTTTGACAATTTCGTTCTCTGCCGATTGTTCAGTTTCTCTGTACATTATCAACGATAGATTTAGATCATCATCAATCAAATTTCTCATGTAGAGTAAAATAGTTTCCTTGTTGTGAATCCAATTCTTACACTGGCACATTGCCTATTCTAGGACGAGAAATTCAATCCATTTTCTACGTTAATTGTGCCAACCCTACGTATTCAGTTAGCCATCATTAGAATCCGATCACGTTAGCCAGATTCCTTCACATTAGCTTATCCGCAAATTATCTAATCAGCCTAACCATATCCTTGGAAGAAGATTCGAACCTCAGTTCATCTATACGTTAAATGTACTACTCGATCATATTGTTGTGCCAGGATAAATTGAAATGGTAGGTGGGAAACTCTATCGTACTATGGATTCGGTTGCAGATGAGTTTAACTTATTGGCGAAAGGATCTATAGTGCTTAGGCGTTTCCACTCGTTTTATATTTCGATCAATCCTGGAGTATTTAAACGACACATATGGGGCAGTGGTACATGTGATGTGTCATGAGCTGCAGCGTTCGGGATTGAGAAAAACCTTGAAGAGAAAGATTTTTGGATTGTCAATATCAATATTCAAGCTTATACAATTCAGCTAATCATATAACGCCAACCAGGCCAGATACCGACCTGTTAAGTCCGTTGAATAATGAAGTTGTTGTTGAGGCAAAACCCATTTTTGATATATGTTTTAATGACAACAAACCTTATGGAATAAATGTTAAGTTTTATGAATGGTGATCTACTGATGTTTGCACTTGAGTTTTTGTTGAAAGATAGATATTGACAAAAGTGGATGAGCTAGAGGTCACTCACATCAACAAGTTCACTTTATATACTCGAGCAATGAAAGATTTGAAGTAGCATCAGATGATAACAAAAGTAGCATCACAAGCTTCATGAAGATTTTTAAAGGATGTTGTTTGAAGCATAAAAGGTTTCGTTGGAAGGTTTAACAACAAAGTGACTTTTATGATTAATAGTCTTCTTCATCATCACAAAGTTCACAATGAGTATTGAAGATTCAAGGAAGAATATGAAGATCATAGTTGAAGAATCAAGATGGAAAAACTTGCATCACAAGCTACCCAAGAAAATATTTGATGTTATTATGTCAAAACTCACATTGAGTTTTGTTACATGCTTTGAAGATTTACTACTACAATTAACATCAATTGGAAGGATGCATATATTGAAGATCGTCAAAACCTACTCAAAGTTTTATCTTATCAAAGCTTCTCAAGATGAGAAAGTTTGAGAATGATCTTCCATGAATTTTCAAAGGAGCTTATGCACAAAGCATAAACATTTTTATCATTCTCTAAACTAGAAAATGATAATCCTCATGATGAGTACACTCACGCCTCCACTAAATCATCTCAAAGATACTCAATGAACATGCAACAATGTGTGCAAAACATCAACGTGAAATTATGGAAAGTTTTGCACCAACAAAAGATTTCAAAGTTGATTAACCAAAGAAAGAAACATTATCAACTCTTATGAAATAATGTTCTCATCATGAACATGTCCATTTCCCTCAAGGGCATTCATATCAGTTCAGCAAAATTACAAGAATCAACTTTGAAGAAGAAATCATTTCAAAAGTTGAAATATTTATAAGTCAGTGTTCAAGGATAATCACTTTTCCATAAGTCAACTTGGTACAAGACAAGCATGAACTTTTATATGGAAGTTATTTCAAGAATCATAACAATGGAATAAGTCATTTAAGCCAAGGAGTTAATTATGACTAGAGAACATTCTCTCTTAATCATATTTAAGGAATCACAAGAACACATATTTTGCCAATGCTTTATGTTCTCCAAGAACATCATTAATGATTTAATCTGAACCAATGAGAACTAGACAACACGTTGTACTTGTTTGTGAAGAGAATTTAAATACAAACACATGGCAAGATCTTACTTCACAAGTGTCCTTTGATTTACTATTCACACGTCCTTGCAAGGACAACATGAATAGTTGCTCTACTACTCTGTTGAGGATTTTAGGGTGTTGGCTTCATTTGGTAAAATAAGCCTGATTCCATGATGTGGAGCATGATGTGTGGCACATCAAGTTTCACATCTGGACGCCCTAGCTAGACGCGCCTTTATTTATTTACACGCGATCTTTTGAAAAAGATTTGTTTTTCAAATTAAATCGGGCCAGCTTGCGCGCCAAGGAACAAGATAATCTTTCATGGTTCTGTTTTATTTTATTGGCCGACTTTGATCAAAAAGATTTGAAACAAACAATTAAAAGATTATGATCAAATAAATCTCAAGGAGAATTAACAAAGGCCAGCTGTCAACATTGAAGATCCAAGCCCATGAAACTTGTTCTATATAAAGGAAGACTGAAGACATAATGAAGTACGAAGCCAAGAGTTGAAGAAATCGAGTCTTAGGTCTTAGTCTGTTTATTGTTATTTGTGAGCCTTCACTTGAATCATAATTTTGATACAAGTAAGGACTGAGTTTGATAGAGTTGTAATCTCTAGTGTTCTTTCTCCAAAGCTTTGAAGCAAGGAGTTAGAGTGTGCAACACTCAAAGCCTTTAGGTACGAGTGCATAGGTTTCTAGGAGTGTGTCTCCAAACTGAGTTTGTTATTAAATCCTTACTGGGTAAGGTTGAGGGGGAGTGAGCAGAGGTTCTCATATCTAGGAGTTCCTAGGTAGAATTAGCACGGGTAGTGATTAAGTGAGAAGTTGTAAATGGGGGAGTTTAGCTTTGAATTGATACTACCATAGTGGATTCATCCCTGGATTGGTATCCTCCAGATTATGGCTTGTTTAAGCGCCGAACTGGGTTAACAAACTCACTGTGTTTTATTGTTTCCTGCACTTTAAATTGTTTACTTGTTCATCAAGTTCAGCATGTTCACGATGTTGACACATTAGGCTACACATCGTACGATTCCTAAAGTGTACACATCGTGCTACACATCTGACACTTGCCACCAGAATTTCAATTGGCATCAGAGCAGGCACCCTGCCTGTTTGAGGGTGAGCTCCAGGGAAGTTACTTTCTGGAAACATGGACAAGGATGGAACAACGGTCAACAAACCACCCCTCCTGGATGGAACTAATTATGACTACTGGAAGCCAAAGATGATTGCCTTCCTAAAGTCACTTGACAGCAGGACTTGGAAAGCTGTGCTCAAAGGCTGGGAGCATCCCAAAATTTTGGATGCTAATGGTGTTGACACTGGTGCACTCAAGCCAGAGGAAGATTGGTCAGCTGCAGAAGACACTGCATCACTTGGAAACTCCAAAGCTTTGAATGCTTTATTCAATGGAGTGGACAAGAACATGTTCAGATTGATCAAGCAGTGTACTGTTGCAAAGAATGCTTGGGAGATACTCAGAACCACTCATGAAGGTAATGCCAAGGTAAAAAGCTCAAGAATTCAACTTCTCAACACTAAGTTTGAAAACCTCAGAATGAAAGAAGAAGAATCAATTCATGACTTTCACATGAATTTGCTTGAGGTAGACAATTCCTTTGAGGCTCTAGGTGAGAAATTGTCTGAAGAAAAGCTTGTGAGAAAGATGCTTAGGTCTCTACCCAAGAGATTTAACATGAAAATCACTGCTATTGAAGAAGCTCAAGACATCCCAAGTATGAAACTTGAAGAACTTGTGAGCTCTCTTCAAACTTTTGAGATGAACTTAGGTGAGCAAACTGAGAAGAAGGGAAAAGGCATAGCTTTTGTATCTTGTGCTGGTGAAGAGGAAGAAGCTGATGAATCAGATGATGATCTCTCAAATGACATATCTATGTTAGGAAGACAATTCAACAAGCTTCAAAGAAGGGTGGACAGAAGACCAAGGAGGAATGTGAGGAACATCCAGACTGACATCAGTAAACTAGGTAACACTTCAACAAAAACCAAAACTGATGATAAGTCAACTCAGAACAAGGGTGTTCAGTGTCATGAATGTGAAGGCTTTGGTCATATAAGAACTGAATGCGGCACATATCTGAAAAAGCAAAAGAAAGGCCTAACTGTATCTTGGTCTGATGAAGACTCTGACACTGACTTAGAGAATGTTGCTGCTAATCATGTGAGTGCCATGACTGGTGTGTGTAGTACTGATGTTGATTCTGATGATGAAGAACTCACCTTTAATGAACTAGCCTCAGTCTACAAAAAAGCTATCCATCAAAAGTGAGGAACTGTGCAGAATCAATGAAGAACAGAAGGTGATTATCAGTCAACTAGAGACAAAGAAGGCTCAACTACAAAACCAAGTAGTTAGTCTTGAGAGTGAAGTCAAGTTACTGTCAACTAACTTGAATAATATGACCAAGTCTGTAAAGATGCTCAACCCTGGAACTAACATGCTTGATGAGATTTTGAAAGTGGGAAAGCATGCTGGTGACTCATCTGGTGTAGGATTTAAGAACAGACATTACAACAAGAATATAAATACTAAGTTTGTTCCTGCTCAGAAGAAACATGACCCTGGCAGAATGTGGACACATCACACCCCACATCAGAGACCTACTGGCAAAGAGAAGTTTAATGCTTGGAGATGCCACTACTGTGGGAAGAATGGTCACATCAAGCCCTTCTGCTACAAACTCTATGGGTATCCCAAGAAAAGGCCTCAAGTCCAAGCCAAATCAGCAAGGGTCACTCCTAAGAAGATGTGGAAGCCAAAAGTTTCTGAAACTGCTCATATTGCTCACACTTCTCTCAAAGCATCTTCCAGTGAAGATTGGTATTTTGATAGTGGTTGTTCTAGGCATATGACTGGTGTTGAAAAATTTCTCACTAATATCAAGCCTCATACAACAAGCTTTGTAACCTTTGGTGATGGAGCAAAAGGTGAAATCAAGGGCAGTGGTAAACTCAGCAGCAAAAGCTTACCTGACCTAGATGATGTGTTACTTGTTAAAGGCTTGAAGGCTAATCTTATCAGCATAAGCCAATTGTGTGATCAAGGTCTCAAAGTCAACTTCACAAAGAATGAATGTCTTATTACTTCTGACAAAGGAGAATTGTTGATGAGAGGATCTAGGTCAAGAGACAACTGCTATCTATGGATTCCTGATGAAACTGATCACTCTACTACATGTCTTATTAGTCAGGAAGAAGAAGTTAAGCTTTGGCACCAAAGACTTGGTCATTTGAATCTAAAAGGAATGAAGAAGATTATATCCAAGGAAGCTATTAGAGGACTACCAAAGCTTAAGATTGTTGAAGGCAGTATCTGTGGTGAATGTCAAGTTGGAAAGCAGGCTCAGATGTCACACCCAATGTTGCAACATCAGGTGACATCCAGAGTTCTTGAACTGCTACATATGGACTTGATGGGACCAATGCAGGTAGAGAGTATTGGTGGCAAAAGATATGCCTTTGTGGTTGTAGATGATTTCTCAAGGTTCACTTGGGTTAGCTTCATCAGAGAGAAGTCTGACACTTTTGATGCATTCAAAGAACTATGCCTTAGACTACAAAGAGAGAAGGATAGTGGCATTGTTAGAATCAGAAGTGATCATGGGAAAGAGTTTGAAAATTCAAGATTCTCTGAGTTTTGTGCTGATGAAGGAATTGGGCATGAGTTCTCCTCACCAATCACACCCCAACAAAATGGTGTAGTTGAGAGAAAGAACAGAACCTTGCAAGAGGCTGCAAGAGTTATGCTACATGCCAAGAAGCTACCTTACTATTTTTGGGCAGAGGCCATGAGTACTGCATGCTATGTACACAACAGGGTGACTCTGAGAAAAGGTACTTCAATCACACTGTATGAGATATGGAAAGGAAGAAAACCAACTGTCAAACACTTCCATGTCTTTGGTAGCAAGTGCTATATCTTAGCTGACAGAGAGCAAAGGAGGAAGATGGATCCCAAGAGTGATGAAGGAATCTTTCTAGGCTATTCCATAACCAGCAGAGCCTATAGAGTCTTCAACAACAGAACAAGAACTATGATGGAATCCATCAATGTTGTCATAGATGACTGTTCAGACAATGTGCCTGATGTTGATCCTGATGTGGACACATCTCACCCCCTGCCTGAAGACTCTGAAGTTATAGAGATTACTGAGAAGACTGATCAGCAAGAAGATGTGACTCCAGTGAACAAGGGTCCCTCTGTTAGAGTTCAAAAGAATCATCCAAAAGAACTCATAATAGGGAATCCTGAGTCAGGGGTTATGACAAGGTCAAGAGAGGTTGTATCCAATGCTTGTTTTGTGTCAAAGGTAGAACCAAAGAATGTGAAAGAAGCCTTGACAGATGAGTTTTGGATTGAAGCTATGCAAGAGGAGCTGAATCAGTTCAAGAGGAATGAAGTGTGGGATTTAGTTCATAGACCTGAAGGAGTCAACATCATTGGTACTAAATGGGTTTATAGGAATAAATCTGATGAAAGTGGTGTTGTGACTAGAAACAAGGCTAGGCTTGTGGCTCAAGGTTACTCTCAGATTGAAGGAGTAGACTTTGATGAAACATTTGCTCCTGTGGCACGTCTTGAGTCCATAAGGTTACTTTTGGGAGTAGCATGTATCTTGAAATTCAAGCTATTCCAGATGGATGTGAATAGTGCTTTCCTCAATGGCTACTTGAATGATGAAGTTTATGTGGAGCAGCCCAAGGGATTTGTTGATCCAAATTATCCAGATCATGTCTACAGATTGAAGAAGGCATTATATGGATTAAAGCAAGCTCCTAGGGCATGGTATGAGAGGCTAACCAAATTTCTTGTGCAGCAAGGTTATAGAAAAGGAGAATCAGATAAAACCTTGTTTGTCAGAGAAGAAAAGGGCAAGTTCATGATTGCACAAATCTATGTAGATGACATTGTGTTTGGAGGAATGTCTGATCCAATGGTCAAGATGTTTGTAAATCAGATGCAGTCTGAATTTGAGATGAGCCTTGTAGGTGAACTTACCTACTTTCTTGGTCTGCAAGTCAAACAGATGGAAGATACAATTTTCATCTCTCAAAGCAAGTATGCCAAGAACATTGTGAAGAAATTTGGAATGGAGAATGCAAATCACAAGAGAACTCCTGTAGCAACCCATCTCAAACTTTCTAAAGATGAGCATGGTGTCAGTGTTGATCAAAGTCTATATAGAAGCATGATTGGCAGTCTACTTTATCTCACTGCTAGTAGACCTGACATTAGCTTTGCTGTTGGTGTGTGTGCAAGGTACCAAGCTGAGCCCAAGATGAGTCATCTGAATCAAGTCAAAAGGATTCTTAAGTATGTCAGTGGTACAAGTGATTATGGAATTCTCTACTCTCATGGTGAAGACACAAGATTGTTGGGTTATTGTGATGCTGACTGGGCAGGTAGTGCAGATGATAGGAAGAGCACTTCTGGTGGATGTTTCTTTTTGGGAAGCAACCTTATATCATGGTTCAGCAAGAAACAAAATTGTGTTTCTCTTTCTACAGCTGAGGCTGAATATATTGCAGCAGGAAGTAGTTGCTCTCAGCTACTTTGGATGAAGCAGATGTTGGGTGAGTACAATGTGCAGCAAGATGTGCTCACATTATACTGTGACAATCTAAGTGCTATAAACATTTCCAAAAATCCTATCCAACATAGTAGGACAAAGCACATTGATATACGTCACCATTTTATTAGAGATCTTGTTGAAGGCAACATTGTGACTCTAGAGCATGTTGCCACAGAGAATCAACTGGCAGATATATTCACAAAGGCTTTAGATGCAAATAGGTTTGAGGTGTTAAGGGGCAAACTTGGTATTTGCCTCTTTGAGGATCAATAGCCATAATAGCTATTTAGGCGTGCAACGGTTACCTACCTCTCCCTCCATCCACAGTTGCACGCAATCCAAAGGCAATCATTACAAATATTTTCTAACGGCTATCTCGCGATTTTATCCAAGAAATCCGTTTATTCAAGATTTTTCTCTCATTGCCTACCACATTGTTCACTACATTCGGTTCTCAAACACTCAAACGACCTTAGAAAATTTTCTTGATCTCTCTGAAACCCTTTGTTCATTTCTGCAATTTTCTTTGAAATCTTCATACCAAATCATCATCATCATCATGTCTACTGCAACCAAAACATCTCGTTCCACAAAAAAAAACACTCCTCCATCATCACCAAAACCTAATTCCCCACGTCAAGAAGATATTCAAGGTGACATGATCGTCGATGCCACTCCTGTCTCAATGATCAAACCATCTGGATCAAAGAAGAAGAAGTCTAAACGATCAAGAAGGGAATCAACTCCCATTGCTGCAGAGGAAGATGTTGTTCCTTCTCCTTCCACAGAAAAATCCAAGAAGAAGAAGAAGAAAAGCAAGAAGCCAAAGATTGGCTCACCAATGAGGGTTCACACCATGGAAAGTCTGCATATTGAACCTCTTCCTGCTAAATCTGGTGATGCTGATGCTGAAGCATCTGTGGATATAGGTTCTTCAAACCCTAACCCTGAGAAGGCTGCTGTAAAGATCTCTGAGGGCCAAAGACACCCCTTGACTCAGAAGATCATTGATTCTGTACTTCAGGCCCTGCAAGAACCTGATGTTGTGGCAGATGTGGGCACATCATTGCCACAAGGTGAAGAAAAGTCTCCTACTGCTGAAGAAGAGACTGTTGCTGCTGAAGAACAACCTGTCATTCCTAATTCTCCAGAACAGGAAATTGTTGAAGAAGATCAACCTGCTGAGGTTGAAGAACCTGAAAATGATACCCAGTCTGACAAGGGTAAAGAAGCCAAAGGTTCTGAAGATGTGGAAGACTCCAATCCTTCTGACAAGGATGTTGATGGAGATACAATTTTTGTGGATGTAGAAGGCTACAATTCTGACATCCCTTTAAAGAAGATTGCTGAAGATAGCATAGCTAGAAGGACTAGAAGTGGAAAAGGTCCTGCTACTATTAATGAATCTCCTACTGTTGCCAAGGAGAAGAAGAAGCCTGTCAAGAGGCAAGTTCTGTATGGTCCCAAGAAGGGATTTAGTAAAGCTGTGGTTCCACCTGCAAAGAAGAAGACTCAGAAAAGAAAAGAGCCACCTACAAGTGATTCAGAATACGATGTGGAGCAGGATGTAGCTCACATCAGTGAGTCTGAGGAAGAATCTGCTGAGGAGCAGAATGTGGAGCTTGATTGAGTCTGTTGTGAAGAAGAGCTATGGGAAGAAAAACATTCCTCAGGGAATTCCTGACATCCCAGTTGATTTGATTTCCTTCCACAACCCTGCACATGCTGGTAAATGGAAGTACATTGCTCACAGAAGGTTAGCTCTGGAGAGGGAGCTAAGTGTTGAAGCCTTGCAGTGCAAGGAGGTTATGAGGTTGATCAAGCGTGTTGGCTTGATGAAGACTGTTACTGGGCTGAGTGACTGCTATGAGAAGGTAGTCAAAGAATTTTTGGTGAATATCCCTGCTGGCTGTGATAATCCTTTGGACAAGGAGTATCAGACAGTCTTTGTGAGAGGAAAGGAAATCCACTTCTCTCCCACTATTATCAACAAGTATTTGGGCAGAAGTGAGGAGCCCTTTGCTGAGATGGAGGCCAATGACAACTACATAATCAAGGCCACCACAGCTGGAAAGGTCAAGACTTGGCCTAAGAAGGGAAAGTGGCAAGCAAGCAAGCTCACTTCAATCTACAACATCCTGAATAGGATTGCTGCTGCTAACTGGGTACCTACCACACACAACTGTGATGTGGCTACAGGTTTGGCTAGGTTCATCTATATTGTAGGTAACAAAATTAATTTTGATTTTGGTACTTATATTTTTGATCAGACTATCAAACATGCCAAAACCCTAGCTGTCAAACTACCCATTGCATTTCCTTCCCTGCTGTGTGGAATCATATTGAGCCAGAGACCTGATGTTCTGGGCAAAGATGATTTGTCTTGCAGAAGAGAGTCTGCTATTTCTTTTAGTCTCAAGCAGTCTAATATGACTCCTGATGTGGGCACATCCAGCTCAAACAATGCTATGTCTAGGACAGACATGATTGCTGCTTTAAAGGAGACTTGCAAGGCTCTGGATGAGAAGAAGGCCAAGCTGGAAGCAGTCATTGCTGGACTGGAGTTTGAGGATGAGCAAACAATGGCTGAGGATGAGGAATTGGAGGAGGAGGAGCCCAATGACTCTGAAGCTGAGGAAACTGATGGGAGCCAGGATATTTGAATTTCTGTAATTCATTAATATTTCCCTGTACTCAGTATTTCCTTTGTTTTTGCTTGTATGTTGTGGGCTATGCCCTGGATTTCTGATGCACCTTTGTGTGCCTGTTCTTGTACTGCTGCACTATTAATGGCCTGAGTGCCTTTTTCTGTTCATGCACCATCATCTCTACATCTCATGCTATCTGCAATCTATGGTGCTTTACTTACTCTCTATGTGTTTGACTATATTTGTCAAAATTCTGGCTAAAAAGGGGGAGTAAAATTTAAAATGAACAATTCTTTGAAGTCTTAGCTGCAGCAAATTGTGATGTGTGGCACATCTGACTACACATCTGGCATACATGCTTATTTTTCTTCAAATGTTTTCTCAACAACTTTTTGAAGAATTAGTTTTCTAAAGCATGTTTTTCTGAAGACTTAATCTGTACGTTTTCAACTGGGTGATGCATTCTTAAGAAGTCAAATTGAAGATGTTAATTTGTGTAATGGTTGATCCATTTGTATGATTTCTACATGGTGATGCATTCTTAAGAAGCCTGTAGAAGTTGCTATTTTGTGTGATGTTTGACACATCTGTGAGTTTAACTTGGTCATGCATTCTTAAGAAGCCAAGTTTAAAACTTCTCTATATCTCTCTAGGTCATGCATTCTGAAGAAGCCTATAGGGAATATGAGATTTAGGGGGAGTACTTGGAAAGTGCTCTAGTTCAAAGGGGAGTAAACTACTACTGGGTTTGCTACCCTCCCTTATGTGTGCATGGAATCTCATGCTTGTATGTGTCTGAGAATTTATTTTTCTCAGTCTTTGGGAATTTATTTTCCTATCTTGTGAGAGTTTATTTCTCTCTTTATTTGTGAGGCTCTGATCCGCTGTTGCATGCCTCTGATGTGCCTACACATCTCTCCAAGTTTTGTTGGGTGACTCAAAGATTATTTTAGCCCAAAATTTGCCAAAGGGGGAGATTGTTGAGGATTTTAGGGTGTTGGCTTCATTTGGTAAAATAAGCATGATTCCATGATGTGGAGCATGATGTGTGGCACATCAAGTTTCACATCTGGACGCCCTAGCTGGACGCGCCTTTATTTATTTACACGCGATCTTTTGAAAAAGATTTGTTTTTCAAATTAAATCGTGCCAGCTTGCGCGCCAAGGAACAAGATAATCTTTCATGGTTCTGTTTTATTTTATTGGCCGACTTTGATCAAAAAGATTTGAAACAAACAATTAAAAGATTATGATCAAATAAATCTCAAGGAGAATTAACAAAGGCCAGCTGTCAACATTGAAGATCCAAGCCCATGAAACTTGTTCTATATAAAGGAATACTGAAGACATAATGAAGTACGAAGCCAAGAGTTGAAGAAATCGAGTCTTAGGTCTTAGTCTGTTTATTGTTATTTGTGAGCCTTCACTTGAATCATAATTTTGATACAAGTAAGGACTGAGTTTGATAGAGTTGTAATCTCTAGTGTTCTTTCTCCAAAGCTTTGAAGCAAGGAGTTAGAGTGTGCAACACTCAAAGCCTTTAGGTACGAGTGCATAGGTTTCTAGGAGTGTGTCTCCAAACTGAGTTTGTTATTAAATCCTTACTGGGTAAGGTTGAGGGGGAGTGAGCAGAGGTTCTCATATCTAGGAGTTCCTAGGTAGAATTAGCACGGGTAGTGATTAAGTGAAAAGTTGTAAACGGGGGAGTTTAGCTTTGAATTGATACTACCATAGTGGATTCATCCCTGGATTGGTATCCTCCAGATTAGGGCTTGTTTAAGCGCCGAACTGGGTTAACAAACTCACTGTGTTTTATTGTTTCCTGCACTTTAAATTGTTTACTTGTTCATCAAGTTCAGCATGTTCACGATGTTGACACATTAGGCTACACATCGTACGATTCCTAAAGTGTACACATCGTGCTACACATCTGACACTTGCCACCAGAATTTCAATTGGCATCAGAGCAGGCACCCTGCCTGTTTGAGGGTGAGCTCCAGGGAAGTTACTTTCTGGAAACATGGACAAGGATGGAACAACGGTCAACAAACCACCCCTCCTGGATGGAACTAATTATGACTACTGGAAGCCAAAGATGATTGCCTTCCTAAAGTCACTTGACAGCAGGACTTGGAAAGCTGTGCTCAAAGGCTGGGAGCATCCCAAAATTTTGGATGCTAATGGTGTTGACACTGGTGCACTCAAGCCAGAGGAAGATTGGTCAGCTGCAGAAGACACTGCATCACTTGGAAACTCCCAGATTTTGCACCTACAAGCTACAATCTTATCCAAAGTTGTACCAAACTATTTCCACACATGAGCTATTGTTTTACAACGTTCATATGCTCAGAAAACAACTCATAACAGCTGGCACAACGGATATTTATGACATCACTACAATTCCATAAGTCAGAGACCATCAGAAGAACATTCTCCAAACTCATTAAAAGGACAGATTTGATTGCACTGTTTTGCTTCTCTCACAACGGCTATTTTAATACTCTTAACTGTCATATTTGAAGTTCAAATATCATAAGAACTTCTCCATCTATAAATAGCACCTTGGTTGCATTTGAAGAGTAAGAGTTGAAGCTACAAATCATCAAACACTTGTTTTTCCCAACAAGTCACAAAACTCTTCTTTCATTGTCATCAATACTTCTGAGTTTATTGAGTAATTTTATTTGCTTCTCAAACTAACCTTTGAGTTTCTAAAAGCAAATACATCAAGAGACCACTTTTCAACACAATCCACTTTTAAGTGATTGTATCTTTGTCTCTTCATTTTACCACTCACACTCCAACTCTCTATCAACTCTTGGATCAAATATTATTGAGTGTATTTTGTATAAGCTTCTCAAACTAGTTTTGAGTTTGTGTTTAAAGCTTAGATCTGAAACCAATTCCTTTGTAAAAGAAAGATTGATTCAAGTCAATACGTAACTATTGATTGAGTGACACCCTTACTAGCTTGTAGGGCTAGGGTAGATTTAAGCTTGTAGGGCTTAAGGTTTTTGATCTTGGTTTGGATCAAAGAAGATTTGTATTTGAGATCGGTAGTATCTCAAAGATCATAGTGGAAAACTCACAGGCGTGGGGACTGGATTAGCCCAGGATTTGGGTGAACCAGTATAACTTTTGTGTGTGCATCTCTCTTACCTTTTAACTCTTTACTTACTGTATATACACATCACACATACCACTTTATTTACATTTAAGTTTAATTCTCACGCAGCAGAGACCATTCAGAGAACATTCTCCGAACTGGTAGTTTTATATTTCACCAACATTTATCCAAGTATACACTTTAGATTAATTTTGTTAGAGTGCAGGTTTAAATTTTAAAAGGGTCACAATTCAAACCCCCCCTTTCTTGTGACTATTTCTTCCACTTCAATTGGCATAAGAGCTCTGGCTCTAAGGTTTGAGCACTTAACAGTGTTAGAGGAAAAGATTCAGGAAGAAGTGATGTCAAAACCTACTAATCAAAGTGCATGCCGTAAATGCAAAAAGAAGGGGCATTCCAAAAGTAAATGTTCTCATAACAAGAAAGCGCAAAGAAAGCTCACTTCCAAGAAGAAATCCATGATGGCAACAAAATGTGACTTTGATGATTCATGTAACACCCCAGGCTGCTTTCAGGATGATCGACTGACCCCACAAACCAACACGAGTCTTTTCAGCGAGCTTTGTCCTCACTTGCACGCTTTCCGGAAAACTTCCCAGAAGGTCACCCATCCAAAGACTACTACAAGTCAAGCACGCTTAACTGTGGAGTTCTTATGGAGTGAGCTCCCGAAAAGAAGATGCATCTTGTTGGTATAGGTAGTACCCATCAATCCTTATAAGCCTTCCTTCAACCATGCAGTCCCATACCTGCACAGCCTCAAGATCCCTCTCATTCCGATGTCATTCGGTTTGCCTAGAAGCTGCCAGGAGCCGCACATTGTCATGCCTCGTGCACCGGCGACCACTCCCCGCCCTCGTCAGCCTCGGGTATTACAATTCACATCTAGAAGAAAAGGACAGCATATGTCTCATGGTAAATGAAGAGGTAAAAAAATTCTAAACCTTGTTCTTTATGTATAGAAAGTGAAGTTAAATTTGATAGTCTTCTAAATGACTCAAACTCTCTATCTCAAAAGTTTATATTTTTAGAAAATTAACTATTTGAGATTAAAAAAAAATGAAAAATTACAAATCTTGAATGATAAATATTTTAAAACTATTCAAGAATTGCAATACTCTCATTTGAAAATGTTTGAACAACTTAATACTATCAATGAGAAACAAATCACTAATCAACTTCTAGAATGTTCTAAAATCCATGAAGATAATGTTGTTTTGAAAGAAGATGTTTTAGAATTGAAAAATGACAAAACAAACTCTGTAAAATCTACAGAAACTTTTCAAAACATAAAGGAATCACAAGTATTAGTTTTTGACAAAACTAGTTTAGATTGTAGAACTTTTCAAAAACAAAAGTCATGTGAAAGTTTTTTGTTCATCATAAAGATAAAAAAAAATACAAAGATATAAATGCTTATATTGTTGCAAGTATGGTCATATTGAATCCTTTTGTTTTAAGAAAAATTTCAACATAAAAGAACATTCTCATAAAAAACGAGAACATTCTCAGAATGTTCTACAAATGCAATCTTATTCCAAAACTTCCAATAAGAGATCAACTTATTATCATAAGAAGAAATCTTATAAGAGGAATAACATTAACCTTCAAGGACCCAAATCACTATGGGTACCAAAATCATTACTAACTTGTTTTGTAGGAGTGTCTTTAAGCCATCAAGAAAAAGTCTTGAGGCTTGGAAAATTGATGCTAAAGGAATATGATTTTGGAAAGACAATATTTCAACACATTTAAAAAGCAAGGAATGGTGAATCTGCGACCTTTGGAATCATAGACAAAAACCACAAACCAAAGGTACATGTATCATTATTAAAAGGCTTAAATATTATTTTAGTCCTTGTAAGTTCGCAATTTTTTGGTTTTAGTCCATGTATATTTTTTTGTTACAAATTAGTCTCTGTATGTTCAAATCTTTTGGTTTTAGTCCCATAAAATCAAAATCCGCAGGAAACCAGAAAATTTTCCTGCAGATTTTCTTGCGGATTTTAGCTTTAAAGACTAAAATCAAAATGATTTGCACATATAGGGACTAATTTGCAACAAAAAAATATACATGGACTAAAACTAAAAAATTGCGAACTTACAAGGACTAAAATGATGTTTAAGCCTTATTAAAATGATTTTGCATAAATTAAGGTGATTGACATGTTAAAGATCTAACAGATAACTTCATTAAATTTTGTTAAAATTGGAATTGAAGTTATTTCATATTCATCCCCATGTTCATGATTGTTCTTTTAAAATCCTTATGTTTATATAGTTAGATGAATTTTAAACCAAATCATGTCTTCATGTGTTTTGAAAAAGATAAATAATTTTGTCATTATAAAGAGACTGCCAAATAAGTATGAAATCTGTTACAAATTTATCCAAATTCTCTCTAATAGGACATGTTTCAAAAACTGACTGTGAAAATGATAAATTTTGTGAAACTTGTATTTATTGTTTCAAAAGTAGTATTTATTGTTTCAAGAGTAGTCTTCATTTAAAAAAAATATATAGTTTCAACCATTAACCTCTTGAACTACTTTATATTGTTCATTTGTTCTTGTCAAAACTACAAGCCTTATGATTTTGTAATACTTGAAGATTTATTCAAAGATTCACTTGGACCTTATTTTTAAAAGCATAAGAATGATTTCTTTCAAAGCTTTTAAGCTCTTTGAAAAATGGTTCAAACTTTAAAAACTCAAAAGTCATTTTTTAGTAAGTAGTGATCACTGAGAGATTTTGAAAAAACTTTCTTTCAAAACATTCTTTTAAGAAAATGTTTTTTTTCACTTGATTTTCTTGATTTAGAATTTCAACAAAAACAGAGTTGTTTTAAAGAAAAATTCAATAGATGAAATATTTTTAATCAAGTGTTGAAAAATACTTTTGAAAGAAACCATAGACTTTGCATGCTATGTTTTTAGAGCTTGTTTCTATCTTAAGTAAAACTCCGTGCCACTTTAAAAATTAGAAATTCATTCATATCATGCATTTATATTTTCATGTCATTATTATATACTTGGGATAGTAAACAAAACATTGAGAAATTTGTTTCAAAATATCAAGAGCATATTTGTTTTACTCTCTCTAAGTTTCAAGTATATGCAATCTAAATTCTCATATTGTATGAAAAAAATTATGCATAATATTTTTTGATAAGTTTGATTAGTCTCATAATAAAAGAAGCAATGGTGTTGATGTTGATGTTAATAAACAACAATGATAAGAAGTCATGGATCAATAGATTGAAACTCTTCACATATCATCTTAACAAATACATCCAAAGAATTGGAAGTTGGCTTACCATCATCCTCAAGATGGTACCACTCAAAGCTCCGTTGATATAATAAGATCGTTCTCCATTGGAATAAAAAATTATATTGGTGCACCGCTTTGAATTTATGATGAAATGATTTAACCATTGAGATCTTAAATGGAAATTCGTGTTAAAATGGAAGAATCTCCCTCATCAACTCTCAAGGAGGAATACAAGTTGTTTCACAACATATGTCAACATTGTGTATTTCCAAGAAAATGAAGCAAACAAAAGGTTTATGAGAATGACATGTTTACCATGTATCACCTTGATAAAAGATTGAAGATGGATCTCTCATATGATATTATCAATGAAGCAGGGTATGGAAAAGAGAACTTACTTTTCTTTATGGAATGGTCCTCACCAATAATTTTTCTATCTACAAGATTGACTTCAAGAAGTTGAAAATGGAGAATTCCTTTCACTTCAAAAATGATTTGAAAAAGGAGATTGTTAATCTTGATGACTCTGCTCTTGAGGTTGGGAACAAAAGAAAAAGAAAAATTTTGAGAAAGAAAGTAGCTTGGATGAGTTACTTGAAGTTGCGTTGAATCCGGGAGACCAATCAAAGAACGTTCTCCCTGCAAAGGCAAATAAGTTTTACTTGAAGATAACCAATTTCAGTCCTACCCCTCTTTTATCTTTACACCTCATTGATTTTAATTCAAGCATTGACATTGATCTTGGATTAACCTCTTCTCAAATCACTATTATAACATTTGAAGGTTTTACTTTAACAACCCGACCAACAAACCACTCTTTTCACCATTGATGAATTCTACCCAAGGATCTCTAAAATCCTTGTTAAGTTCTGAATTCTTTTTGAAGAAAATAAAAGATGAATATGAAAGTGGATTCTTGAAAGATCATAATGCTCTATTAATGGTCTCATGGAAAATCAATTGATGATGAAATCATAATGTTTTGACTACAACATTGAGCCGTGAGTAAATTGTTCTAAACACGATGTTATCTTCATCCCTATTACATAAAGTTACTCTACAAGGATGATAAGTCTTAAAGAATATCTAAGAAGATGAATTTACTCAACATTGGAGAATGCATCAAAGGATAAAACTTCTCTCCTCCACCACCAATCAAGTGTCCTCCCTTTACAATGATGAGCATGCGGTGGACTTACAAAACAATTAAAGATGCTTTCATTATTGAATCTCAAGTAAGAAAATCCATCAAATGAGGTATACAAAATTTTAAATTAACATTTGCATTATAATATACTTGAATATCTTTATGCAATGTTATTGTGTGATTGATTGGATGATTTTGAAATCTAGAATGCATTATGAATTTTCCTTTATGCAAATATATGACTTCAAAACTTAAATGATACATTTTTTTTGTCATGACTTGTATATGAATATGCTAAATTCATAGTTTAAATGCAATAAGTTTTGCACTATTGATTCTTACACTCTTCATGGTTTTTGCTCACAAATTGCAAAATAATCTCTTTGAAATTATCATGATAAGTATGAAATGAATGAACATCATTGTTGTGCAAAATCACTTTTTACACCCTTGTAAGAATATTTTTTCAAATATGTTATACTTATACTGCTATCAAAATTTGGTTGTTTTATCCAGTTAGATTTTCTCCATATGTTTTGGTCACATTTTTTTTAAGATCAATTTTAATTTGACATGCCAAAAGAGAATTGAATTAACACTTGTCTTAATTCATTTTTATGGTCTAGTAACACTTGAATTAACACTTGTTTTAAAAATACATTGATCACATTATTGGTCAATATTTTTTAAAGTGCAAGTCATATTATGTGCTTAATGAAAACTTATTCTTAATGATCAATGAATAATTTTTGGAGTTAGTCTCTTAATTATCCTTCATGATAAACCCAAAATTTTAGAACAAGAAAAATGACAAAGACTCGCGATTTTGATAATCAAATATATGTCATATTTCGTTGTTACATAAGCTTGACTTATAGTACACTTTTTATGAAAAAATATTATTTCTATAAGTCTTGAATATGAACACTTTTCTCAATATAAAGCTTTGAATGAAACCATTGTTGTTACACATCTTGATTAATATATACTTTGCTTGATGCAAGTGTAACTTTTTGAATATTGGTTTTTCAATAATTGAGATTTTGTTATGGCTTATGTAAAAGATCCTTCTTCAAAAGGTTTTAATGAATATTCATTTTTTGTTGGATTTATTCTTTGAAGGATTTTTACAAGAGAATATGTATTTGGTCTTCATGAGAATAATTTTGTGTCTACTCTTCATAAAATTAGAATTTGATCTAAGAATAATTCTAGCACATTTTGTTCTTAAATTCATATTAAACTTTTTCTCAACATAAAAGTGTTATTTCTACACTTGTGTGTAATGTTGTCATAATTGAGATGTGAACAAATATATTTTTTTTGCAAAGGATTAAACTTTGAATATTTTGCTTTGAAAAAGAATCATCTTCAATATTAGAATTTTCAGAAAAGAGAGAAATTTGTTTTTGACATTATGTCAATTTACTCTGATTTCACAGCTTCCTAATATGCGCAATTTTCTCTCTAATTTTAAAACTCATGGACAATTTTCAAATGATCATTTATTCTTCAAATGACTACACATTAGTCTTGTCCATCTTTTTGCAAATGATATTGTTTTAAAGGAAAAGATTACCTCCATCCAAATAAATTGAAACATTTATAATTCTCCCTAATTTTAAAGTTTATGGACAATTTTCAAATGATCTTTTATCCTTCAAAAGACTACAACATAATCTTTGTCCATCTTTTTGAGAATTATTATGTTATAAAGAAAACTATTACCTCTACGTAAACAAATTGAAACATTTAGAGAATATTCATCTCATAAGACTTACGGGGAGTTTTCTAAATTTAATAATGTGTGTTTCTTTACAACATACATTGTCATTGAGGTCAAAACCATTTTTTTTTTTTTGTAAAAATCCATCTATTTTTAAAAATCAAATGCTTATATGTGTTTACATGTGATTTAAATTATTATTCATGTTATGATTGAAATATTGATTAGAATGATTATTAATCATCATACATGATATGTGCTTTAATGTTTAAATGCAAACTTGAAAAGTTTGATATGTGAATAAACTTCTAGATTACATGATTTTTGTGCACAATACATTTCTACTCTTGAATTCTATCATTGCACTTTATATTTTAAATTATCCCCAATACTTTTTGATAGATGACAAAAGGGGGAGATATATATATATATATAGGATGGGAGAGAAATGTTAGATAGAACTAACTAATGAAGAATGTTCGAATTAAGGGGGAGTTTAATTAGAATGACAAATATTAAACTATTGCATGTGTTTAGGGGGAGTTTAATTGAATATCTATGAACATTCTTGCATTTGTTATTATATCCATCCATAAAACATAAGATTTATTCAATAGGTTTGTCATCATCAAAAAGGGGGAGATTGTTGAGGCAAAACCCATTTTTGATATATGTTTTAATGACAACAAACCTTATGGAATAAATGCTAAGTTTTATGAATGATGATCTACTGATGTTTGCACTTGAGTTTTTGTTGAAAGATAGATATTGACAAAAGTGGATGAGCTAGAGGTCACTCACATCAACAAGTTCACTTTATATACTCAAGCAATGAAAGATTTGAAGTAGCATTAGATGATAACAAAAGTAGCATCACAAGCTTCATGAAGATTTTTAAAGGATGTTGTTTGAAGCATAAAAGGTTTCGTTGGAAGGTTTAACAACAAAGTGACTTTTATGATTAATAGTCTTCCTCATCATCACAAAGTTCACAATGAGTATTGAAGATTCAAGGAAGAATATGAAGATCATAGTTGAAGAATCAAGATGGAAAAACTTGCATCACAAGCTACCCAAGAAAATATTTGATGTTATTATGTCAAAACTCACATTGAGTTTTGTTACATGCTTTGAAGATTTACTATTACAATTAACATCAATTGGAAGGATGCATATATTGAAGATCGTCAAAACATACTCAAAGTTTTATCTTATCAAAGCTTCTCAAGATGAGAAAGTTTGAGAATGATCTTCCATGAATTTTCAAAGGAGCTTATGCACAAAGCATAAACATTTTTATCATTCTCTAAACTAGAAAATGATAATCCTCATGATGAGTACACTCACGCCTCCACTAAATCATCTCAAAGATACTCAATGAACATGCAACAATGTGTGCAAAACATCAACGAGAAATTATGGAAAGTTTTACACCAACAAAAGATTTCAAAGTTGATTAACCAAAGAAAGAAACATTATCAACTCTTATGAAATAATGTTCTCATCATGAACATGTCCATTTCCCTCAAGGGCATTCATATCAGTTCAGCAAAATTACAAAAATCAACTTTGAAGAAGAAATCATTTCAAAAGTTGAAATATTTATAAGTCAGGAGAACGTTCTCAGAACGGTCTCCCAAGTTTGCGTGTTCAAGGATAATCACTTTTTCATAAGTCAACTTGGTACAAGACAAGCATGAACTTTTATATGGAAGTTATTTCAAGAATCATAACAATGGAATAAGTCATTTAAGCCAAGGTGTTAATTATGACTAGAGAACATTCTCTCTAAATCATATTTAAGGAATCACAAGAACACATATTTTGCCAAGGCTTTATGTTCTCCAAGAACATCATTAATGATTTAATCTGAACCAATGAGAACTAGACAACACGTTGTACTTGTTTGTGAAGAGAATTTAAATACAAACACATGGCAAGATCTTACTTCACAAGTGTCCTTTGATTTACTATTCACACGTCCTTGCAAGGACAATATGAATAGTTGCTCTACTACTCTATTATGAGCATTTACAGCTGCAAGACAACTTGCAACAGCTCTTTGATCACATGGGTATTATTCTCCTTCATTTGAACTATGATCTCCCAATGGTCTCCCGGATTTTGCACCTACAAGCTACAATCTTATCCAAAGTTGTACCAAACTATTTCCACACATGAGCTATTGTTTTACAACGTTCATATGCTCAAAAAACAACTCATAACAGCTGGCACAACGGATATTTATGACATAACTACAATTCCGTAAGTCAGAGACCATCAGAAGAACATTCTCCAGACTCATTAAAAGGACAGATTTGATTGGACTGTTTTGCTTCTCTCACAACGGCTATTTTAATACTCTCAACTGTCATATTTGAAGTTCAAATATCATAAGAACTTCTCCATCTATAAATAGCACCTTGGTTGCATTTGAAGAGTAAGAGTTGAAGCTACAAATCATCAAACACTTGTTTTTCCCAACAAGTCACAAAACTCTTCTTTTATTACTCACACTCAAGATCTTCATTGTCATCAATACTTCTGAGTTTATTGAGTAATTTTATTTGCTTCTCAAACTAACCTTTGAGTTTCTAAAAGCAAATACATCAAGAGACCACTTTTCAACACAATCCACTTTTAAGTGATTGTATCTTTGTCTCTTCATTTTACCACTCACACTCCAACTCTCTATCAACTCTTGGATCAAATATTATTGAGTGTATTGAGTGTATTTTGTATAAGCTTCTCAAACTAGTTTTGAGTTTGTGTTTAAAGCTTAGATCTGAAACCAATTCCTTTGTAAAAGAAAGATTGACTCAAGTCAATACGTAACTATTGATTGAGTGACACCCTTACTAGCTTGTAGGGCTGGGGTAGATTTAAGCTTGTAGGGCTTAAGGTTTTTGATCTTGGTTTGGATCAAAGAAGATTTGTATTTGAGATCGGTAGTATCTCAAAGATCATAGTGGAAAACTCACAGGCGTGGGGACTGGACTAGCCCAGGATTTGGGTGAACCAGTATAACTTTTGTGTGTGCATCTCTCTTACCTTTAACTCTTTACTTACTGTATATACACATCACACATACCACTTTATTTACATTTAAGTTTAATTCTCACGCAGCAGAGAACATTCTCCGAACTGGTAGTTTTATATTTCACTAACATTTATCCAAGTATACACTTGAGATTAATTTTGTTAGAGTGCAGGTTTAAATTTTAAAAGGGTCACAATTCAAACCCCCCCCCCCCCCCCCTTCTTGTGACTATTTCTTCCACTTCAGTTGTCTCTCGTTTTAATAGAAGGAGATTAACTGTAGTAGAGATTAGTAAAGCAAGTAGTTAAGCCGGGTAAGACGAGATGGCGTGTTATTGTGTCCAAATAGTATAAACTAAGGTTGTAATGATGCAATCAAGAGGATGTCATGAATCAGAGAGCGCAGCACGTGATCAGATGAAAATGTAGTCAGATGACCAGCCTGTAGACCATTAACTCTTTGAGAGAGGAAGTTTTATTCCAAGGGATTGAGTATATGTGATTGTAAGATGACTAACAAATGCACGGGGAATATGATACGCATAACTAGAAGTTTGAATCTATGAATGTGAAGGGTAGAGCGAAGATACTTATGTGCCCGAAGGACTAAACTGAGAAGAAGTAGCGCAAAGGGGCATCTGAAAACTGTAATACGGACTGAAGTTGAGGATGTAGACGAAACCATGGACGGTTACCTCGGTGTTAAGTGAAGAAGTTTTCGAATTTCGATGACGAAATTCTTTTAAGGAGGGTAGATTGTAACATCCCACTTTAATTATTAGAAGTAATAATAATTAGAGTTGCTTATCGAGAATTAATTAAAATAAAGTGGCGAGAATGAGGAGTTAGAGTTGCAGATAGCTTATAAAATGAAGTGGACAGTTACAATGGCACTTTGGTAAAATAGAGCATGTACAAGCCTTATATACATGTATACACCATGAAGGAAGAGGAATAAAAACTCTGTCCTTCTCTTTTCTCTCTCAGCCGAAAACAACAACCCCATAGCTATGGGTATAAACCAAACTTTCTTTCTCAAATAAAAATCCTTACTTGTAAATGAGATATCTCATGAGTGGAAAAACAAGACTCAATTCTCTCTTCATCTTTTGCATTAAAAACTGACCCACTCTCATCAAAGCTTAAGGGTTGAATTCCATCAAGAGTGAAGAGCTGCATGTGTGGTTGAAGCTTCAAGTTTACATATGCAAGAGTGGATTTAAGCTCCTTAGGTTCTAACCTTCAAGTGTTGGTAAGTAAACTTGTTTAATCCTCCTCCAAATCCTCTCCATCGTGCTCTATTTTATTATTCCAAAGGTTCTGGTTCTGACCTTGATTTCATGTTATGGATTGAACAAATCATCAAGGTGGTTGTCGAAGAAAATAAGAAGAATTGGAACAGCTTATGTCAAACCCGTGTTCCTGGATACACCCTCATAAAAACGGTCCGTGCTCTCTCCTCACAACTCCGTTTCGAATGATTCTTTTTGGACTAGAAAGCTAACTTGAATACGCTTATTTTGGCTTTGGTTTCATGAATTTTCATCGAGAAACGAATTCTGGGCGAATTTTTGAAGTTGACTGTTCAACCCAGAATTTCCAGAAAATCGTGTTTGAACAGAGCTCTATTCAAAAGGTAATTTCTCCTTCTCTGTAGCTCTGACTCTGTTTCCGCTTGTTGGTATGGAAAGCTAACTCAATTCCGGTCGTTTGGAGATCAATTTCGTGAATTTAGGCCAAGGAATGAAGTCTGTAGGTTGTTCCGAAGTTAGAGGTTTGAAGCTGTCAAATAGGAAATGGATTAAACAAGAGCTGAAAGCTATGTGGATCGATGGTTTAGCAATGAATTCGTAAAGCTTCTGAGTTAATCTCAATTCAGGTGGGTTCTTTAGGCTAGTGTAGCTAGTTTTCCCCATTAATCTCTTTGCATGCAAACTTAAGGAATTTAGGGAATTTATGTGTGAGAAGAATTAACTCCCAAATTCTTCTCCAAACTGGCATATTTTATGTTTACAACGTTACTACAAAGGTTTGGTTTGAGGATTGTAGGTGATTTTATTGAAAAATTTGAAAAATATCAAAACAGGGGCTGTTTACGCATATCTCGCCCGGCGAGCAGCCGGCGAGCCTTCTAGCGAGCAACCATTTTTTGGGCAGAGTTTGAATAGCCCGGCGAGCCTTTACTGGCCCGGCGAGCCTTTGTTAGCCCGGCGAGCTCCTGCTAGCCCGGCGAGCATTGGCTGGCCCGGCGAGAATTAGCTCGCTCGGCGAGATAACCCAGACCAAACCATGGTTCCTAGCTTGAGCTCGTTGGATTGCTTCTTAGGCAAGAGAAGTATGGACAACCCTAATTTTTATCATTTCATAAAAAGTTATACACTTGTTTTATATCCTCGAATCGAATTGGTATTTTTGTAGTAATGTAATTTATATGAAGTATGAGTAGTTTGTTATCACGAAACAATACTAGGGTATAACTTAGGAATTTAGAATTATGTATGTTCCCCGGGCTTTGGGATAATTATGATAGTATGAAACTCAACTTTGTATCAGTCAATCATGTGCGGTTTAGTATGCTGCTTATGGGCTTTCAATGGAACAACCCATTAGGAAAATGATTGTGAGTTTAATGTCGTGATCGAATCGGTCAACGGACAAGGCGGGCCTTCGAGACATGCTCACCTCAAAGTGTCTTAGCGGAATAAAATTAATAAGACGTATTCTGTGATACACTTTAATTATGTTTATGATTATGATTATGATATGTGTAGAATATTCTATGGACTGATTAGGTACCCAGCGTAGTCGCCATTAGGAGGGTAGTATGACCCACTGAGACTTAGTAGTCTCACCCCACTCCATTCAATTATTTTTTAGGTAGACAGGTTATCTCGGAGCAGGGACCAGGATGGATCTGACGATTGGAGCCGAGCTTGGATCGCCAGCTTAGAAGACTTAGTCTTCTTCTTTGTTTTATTTAGCTTGTTATCCTATTGTAGTTTCTTTTCCGCTGTTTGAATCAAAAATTCACTTATTATCTTAATGATAATATGTTATTCAGTTACATTTCTTGTAATTAATGTACTCGGATATCAATTAAGTATGTTTCGACTAAATATTCTAAACATTTTAGTTGGGGCATTACACGTATTATCATTATACTTTTCTTTTTTTTAACAAGCTCGGTCGTGAATTACAAGTCACTTTTTGTTTTATCCAAATCTAAAAATATAGTTAATTTTTATATAAAAAATTAATATATTTGAAAGGAAATTCAAATAAACATTTCGTTAATTCCGAGGATTTGATATTTTTTTGAAACGCCTACAAATTTATTAAAATGGTAAAAATGAAAAAATATATTTTAAATCTCGAAATTCCGAATTTGAGCTACACTAATACTCTTCAAGAGATATAAATATAAATTTATTTATAAGTTTATTATTAAAAAAATAATCTAATTGAAATGCGTATTATCCTTATATTTTTTTTTTTTTAACAAGCTCGGCCGTGAATTATAAGTCACTTTTTTTTTAATATTTTATCCAAATTTAAAAATATATTTAATTTTGTATAAAAAATTATTTATTTGAGAAGAGAATTAAAAAACAAAAAAACATTTCGTTAATTCTGAGAATTTGATATTTTATGGAAAAGTCTAAGGATTTGATTCAAATGGTAAGAAAGAAAAAATAGATTTTAAATATCGAAATTCCGAATTTGAGCTACGCTAGCAGTTTTAAAGAGATATAAATAAAAATTCATTTATAAGTTTATTATTTAAAAAATATTCTAAATGGTATGTGTATTATCATTATACTTTTATTTTTTTAACAAGCTCGGTCGTGAATTATAAGTCACCTTTTGTTTTATCCAAATCTAAAATATAGTTAATTTTTGTATAAAAAATTAATATATTTGAAAGGATATTCAAATAAACATTTCCTTAATTCCAAAGAATTGATATTTTTTTGAAACTACTAAGAATTTATTAAAATGGTAAAACAGAAAAAATAGATTTTAAATCTCGAAATTCCGAATTTGAACTACGCTAGTACTCTTTAAAAATATTAATATAAATTCATTTGTAAATTTATTAATAAACAAATAATAGCAACTAAGAGCACCTCAAGTGCATATATATATATATATATATATATATATATATATATATATATATATATATATAAGTTTTTTTATGAATGTTTAAAATATTATAAGAATTTCTCCCAATTTTTTTTTTGAATTTATCCCTAAAAGTTTTAATGGTCTAGCTTACACAGACTAAAATTATAAACAAACCGACAAAATTGATCTTATGTTGGCGTGGATTGCGGGTTAAACAGGTTGATCTGCGGATCTTAGCCCATATACCCAACTCAAATTTTTTTTTTTACAATAATAATAATTTTCTCTTTCCTAATTTTTTTTAATATTATGTACAATATTATCTATTTATTATAACCTATAAATAATTTGAAAATTTGTATCAATAATTTAAAAATGAATGTAGCTCTTATATGATAGTATATTCATAAAACTGTAAGAACAAATATTTTAGTGCATATATTAATTAAAAAGAATTGTTAACGTGCATATTTTTAATTATGTGTTTTTTGACTAAATATTTTTTTAATGGCACTGAATATTGTTAATTATATTTTTTTGACTAAATATTGTTAATTATGTCTTGTATAATAACACTCACATGATAGTACTTTTTGAAACAGTGTAAACACATTCTTTTCTCAATAAAATTCAAGAAAAATATTTCCCACATTAAATTAAAAATTAACGAATAATAGAATATTATTAATTAATATTACATTAGTCAAAAATATATATAATGTTGGTTATCTCTTATTTATTATTAATTAATGATAAACCACTAAAGTTAACGAGCAAGAAATTTCTTATACCAAATTTAAAAAGAAGTATAACTTTCCTATATTATTAGAATTATAATGGTTTCAATAATATTAATTCTATCTCGTTTAAATTAAAAGTAAATTTAAAAGAAAAATACTCTTCTCTATTAAATTAGACATTAATAAAAGACTGAAAGGATAGAAGAAGTACTATATATGAATTATGGTCGATTATGATAAAGGGAACAAAAAGCAACAATGAGAATGGAACAGTTAATAAAATCACATTTAAATAAATATTACCTTCGTTTCAATTTATAAAAAATAATTAACTTTTTAGATTTATTGAATAAATGATGTATTTGATCTATAATATTGTCCAGATACATTAATTATTTAATAAATCTAAAAATTTAGTTCATGTAGTGTGTCCCGAGTAAAAATTTTTTTATAACATATCATTAATTTAGTAATTTAAATATTAAACCTTTAGTAATTTATCTAAAACTTCGAGTAAAAAATTAGATTAGGCTAAATTAGACTAAATGCATTCAAATAGAATAAAAAATATACATTAAATATTCAATAAATTTAAACCTATCAAAATTTTAACCTTAACAATATACTGATATACATCAAAATAATATGTGTACCTAAATATTAACCGTTTAAAAAATAAATTTATTTTACATTAAGATTTATTAGATGGAGTAATTATTATTAACAGCCGTTGGATATACTTTGACCAAATTCTAAGATTGATTCCTGTGGGTCCTACTCCTACAACCTCTTTGACCATGCCACCTCATCAGGTTCCTCAATGTGGTCCTTCATCTACTCTACAATGTTTCCATGTTTACTAACACTTGTTCACTTTTTCTTTTCAAATTGGTTGAATTCTTGGTCAGCACAAGCTCAAAGCCTCAAACCGATAGGGAATATTTTCATTCATTATTCATTCATCTCTGTCAAACTATAGTCTCAGGTGATGTTTGTGCTCCTTCTTTTCTTTGTTTTTCCTTATAGAGTCTCATAAAAAGTTTTCCCAGAAATTCATTTTTTCCTTCTTTGGGGTTGGTGGATAAATATGAAACCATTCCCATTAATTATGTACTTTTGTTAATCATCTTTTTTTCTTTATCCATTTCTTTTAATTAATTAATCAACCTATTTTTAATTAATCCATTTAAAAACATTTAATGAAGAGAGATTAAGACTCTCATGTGTTGAACATATTGAATTTAGTACCTATATTAGTGAAGATGCATTATTTTCATATATAGATTTAGTCAAAAAAATAATAAATGGAAAATAATAAATCATGTTGTTGACGATTAATTTGTTTTTTTGTATTCAAATCTTTAATATGTGGTAAAATCATGTAAAAAGTAAAACCACGTTTGTTTTGGTCATTGTAGATTTTCATATATTGTTACATAGAATAATTTCTTAATTAGTCTAAAAAATCTGAAAAAAATTAAACTTTTTCAACACTTTTCACTAAAAATTTCCTTAATATCTGTATGTTACTAAAAACCAGAAACCAACCATAGGGGTTGCATCTTGTTTTCTTCTTTTGTTTTTTTCTTAGACGTTTTAGTATAAATATAGAACATCTCTATTCCAAAACTCACTCAAAAAAAAAATATTCAAGAAAAAAGATATAAAAAAGAAGTTTGAGAGATGGAGCAAGAAGGTAGAGATGGTGGAATAAGCGCTGAGATGAATAGGCAACTTCAAGCTTATCCTGAGCCTAAGCAGTGTCCTAGGTGTGATTCATTCAACACCAAGTTCTGTTACTTTAATAATTATAGTACGAACCAACCAAGGCACTTCTGCAAATCATGCAGAAGGTACTGGACTATAGGTGGAACATTGAGAAATGTTCCGGTTGGCGGCGGTAGTCGTAAGGGAAAGAAAGCTAAGAATTCCACTTCAGCTTCAGCCAGTAATTCCTCTGGGAATTCTTCTGTGTCTAAGCCAATGCTGCCACAGCCGACTGTTCAGTCTACTATGGTTGCGATGGCTAATGACTCTGCTTTGAGTTTGACTCCCCTCCCCTCTGCTGCACCTTTTTATCAAGGTGGTGGTGGGGTTGGTTACATGTCATCTTTTGCGGGGTTTAACCAGTCTCTAAATCCAAATCCATCACACACCTTCGAACATCCTTCTCTGAACCTTGGTGGTGTTGGTTCTTCAAATTTAAGTCTTTTACAAGGCTTTAATATGGGTGCTGCTACTCTTGGAAGTTCATCCCAGGGGCCAAATCATCCATCGTTGCAACAATACTATCAAATGGGTGGTAATGGTGGAACAATGTTTACCTCACAACAACAAGGTTTTAACTTGATTCCTCAGTCTACCATGTCCAATGCTAGTGTTGCTGCTTGGCCACAGAGCTTTGTCAGCAATGGTACTATCAGCACCACTTCTATTCATGCCGGTAATTCTGACAGGAATGGTAGTGGTGTTGGTGATAGTGGTAACAGTGGTGCTGGTGCTGTTGTAGCGGCTTCTGCTTCTTTGACTCCAAATCAATGGTCCGATCTGTCTGGATTCAACGCTCCTCAGTGATCTTATTGATGTTGTTGTTGCACCTAGAAAAGCTGGAGGTGGAAGTGGAAGACATAGCTCTGAGCAATTTATCTGTTTTGTTTCTTTTTTTTTATTTATTTATTTAAGTTATAAGTACAATAAATATTGGTTTATATATTATATACAGGGTATGCTGATCTAGTTGATTGTGCAAACATAGGGCCCTATTATATTTTTCTTTCATGTTGTTTTGAAATATTGCATTTAATAAAATTATTATTATTGTTATAGAATAATGTTTTGTGAGATTTTGTTTTTGTTACTTGCTTTGTTGCTGAAATGCTATATTTATGCGAAAAGGAAAGTTAAATTGCAGATTAACAAAAGAGAATTATGGGAAATTATTTCAATTTTATTATGCATGCATAAAAAGGGAGTTATGTCTTTGTTGAAAAAGTTTATGGAATGGTTCCATGTCGAGACAAGCGTGTGAATGACCTGATCATATAAAATTCTCTTTTAGTTTCAAAGTTTTTTTTGTTTTATTTGCATCATTGTCTTGTGCGCTTTATTATTGCAGAATTTGACTACTTGACTTGGTAGTAAAAGATTATCGATGATTGTTTCGGTCAATATTCAAATTCTTTTTTTTTGAAGGATTTGTTTTTTTTTAATGATCAAGTGAACAATTTGTTTTTTAATCAGATGATAACCACTTAATAGGTCATGCAATTGCGCTATCAATTTTAATTCAGAAGGCTCAATTATGGGTTTCTCCCATTATCTGATCATTACTCTCTTTGTGTGTTGCTTTATTTTTTGGATTAATTTTTTTTATTTTGATGTTAAATGGTTATTTATTATTTTGGGAAATTAAAATATCTTTTACGCACATATGTACAGATCAATCTTTCGAGGTAATTAAAATTCATTTAAGAGGTTGACCTCTTTCAACAAATATTTTTTCATACGCAGAATGCATAAAGTTGAATAGTAATGATACATGAATCATAACCAAGAAATTTTTTTAATGTTCGACTGCAAACAAACCATGTTACCAGATCCTCCTTTGAAGATAATGTTATTTCACAAAGACCAAATACTCCATGGAGTGATGCATCAAATAATATGCCTAACTTTTTTAAACATGTCGCACCAATTAATTTGCATTTATTTTTTATTTAATTATTATTTGTCGTTTATTTGAGTCTTTGCGTTACTATTTTTATTTTTTGACTAAACAATGTATTATTTACTATTTCAAGATTTCCAATGCTCGATTTTCTATTTTTATTATTTGTCGTTTATTTCTTGACTAAACTTTTTTCTTTGACGCAATTTTTAAAGCATTTATTATATGCAATTTTTTTTTAATAATGTTGCTTTTCCTTATGCTTATTTTTTCTATTAAACTTATGTTTTTTTTACGTCTTTAAACCTCACATTTTAACATTACTATTTGAAGCAAAAATTTGATATGCACAACTTTTTATCTTTGATGTGTGTGCACAACTTTGAAATATTTTTTATCATCTTTTATTTGCAATCTTCATTATTTTTATTTAAATTATTGTATTTGAAAATTTATATTTCCTACAATATTAATATTTTTCAAGAATGATGATATGCTAAAAGCAACATATTATTACATATAATTGCACATAATATATATACGTGTCAGAGAAATAAAATTATATTGAGTATTGTAAATCTTGATTGTGCTGCTAAAATATATTTGAGAAATAATATTAAGTATCATAATTTTAGTGTAATATTTATTTTATGTCGATATACATTAAAAAAGTTATATTTATTACAATAACGTATTACGTTGGTCAAAACATTAAAATTGATTGCCATTTATTTTATTTTATTATTTTTTGTCATTTATTTGAGTCTTTTTGTTACTATTTTTATTTTTTGATGAAACATTGTATTATTTATTATTTAAAGATTTCCAATACTCGATTGATTTTTTTCTAAATTTTTTTTCTTTTGTATTATTTATTATTTCATGATTTCCAATACTCGATTGATTATTTTCTAAAAAAATTTCTTTGACACAACATTATTTATGATTTTTTTATGAAATTTATGTTTTTTTGTCGTTTTATTGGTAGCAATTTTATTTGAGTTGTTGCGTTACTATTTTTATTTTTTGACTAAATATTGTACTATTTATTATTTCAAGATTTCTTCCAATACTCAATATTCTATTTTTATTTAAATTATTGTATTTGAAAATTTATCTTTCCTACAATATTAATATTTTTCAACAATGATGATATGCTAACATCAACCAATTATTACAAATAATTGCACATAATATATGTGTCACGGAAATAAAATTATATTGAGTATTGTAAATCTTGACTGTGCTAAAGTATGTTTGAGAAAAATATTAAATATCATAATTTTAGTGTACTATTTATTTTATGTAGATATTAAAAAAGTTATGTTTATTACAATAATGTATTACGTTGGTCGAAACATTAAAATTGATTGCCATTTATTTTTTATTTAATTATTGTTTGTCGTTTACTTGAGTCTTTTCGTTACTATTTTTATTTTTTGACGAAACATTGTATTATTTATTATTTCAAAATTTCTAATACTCAATTGATTTTTTTCTAAAATTTTTTCTTTGATGCAACTTTAGTTACAATTTTTTTTTCTATGAAATTTATGTTTTTTGTCGTTTTTTTGGTAGCAACTTTATTTGAGTTGTTGCATTACTATTTTTATTTTTTGACTAAATACTGTACTATTTATTATTTCAAGATTTCCAATACTCAATATTCTATTTTTGTTATTTGTCGTGACTAAACGTTTTTTCTTTGACTCAATTTTTAAAGCATTTATTGCGTGCAATTTTTTTTATAATGTTGCTTTTAGTTATGCTTTCTTTTACTGTTAATTTTTTTCTGTCTTTAATTCTCGGATTTAACTGTTAGTATTTGAAGCAAAAATTATATATGCACAACTTTGAAAATTTTCTCATCTTCTTTTTATCTTTGATGTGTATGCCCAACTTTGAAATTTTTTGTTTCTTATTTTCGCAATCTTTGTTATTTTTATTTAAATGATTGAATTTGAAATTTTATGTATTTTACAATATTAGTATTTTTCAACATTTTATATTTTTGATATAATTACTGATTTGAATTTATATTTATGAAAAGTTGGTGTTGGCAAGTGCGCTAATAACTGTTTAGATGGTGTTTGAAATAAATTCCGCATAATAGCTAAAAAAAATTTAAGTTGTGCATACCGATAAAATTTCAACATCATATACTAGCATTGAAATGTGAGGGTTAAGTTAAAAAAATCATACATTTTAAAAAATAAAAAATAAAAAAAACATAACTAAAAGCAACATTATTACAAATAATTGCACATAATATGTGTCATGGAAAAAAATTAAAAAGGTAACATTTGCTGTCTATTTTCGCAAAATTTGACCCTCAATAAACTGTCGCGAAGTTTTCTAGCCATCAATTATTTGAAGGACAAAAAATTGTCGATAATGTTTTTTAGCCCTTTTTTGTGCTTGTCAGAGGCTTTTAATCACCACAAAAACATGGAATTTTTATATTGATTTATCAACTTTATTTTTTTTATATTTAATCATTTTAAAATAAATTATATAATTTTGTCCAAGAGGTATAACATATTCATGACACGTAGAAGCTTGATTTTGTAACTTTGATGCAATTTAAATTTTATCTTAGATAATTGTAAATTTAAGAGATGCAATTTAAATTTTATCTTAGATAATTATAACTTTAAGAGATGCATTCTTATGAATAATAAGTTTACATTTGTTAATTTTTTTTTGCTTTTGTAAATTTGTGTTTAAAGCACATGTTAAAAAATTTGTGTTTACATTCTTATTTTTAAAGTGAATGTTATTTTTATTTGAATGAATTTTGCCTTTTCATACTACGAGTACGAGTTTCCAACTGAACTCCATATACATAAAAATCATGATTAATTTATTGGAATTGTTTTTGTATCCTATAACGTTATTGAATATAAATTCCATATAAAAATGTAAAATAACTTTCAATTTTTTTAAAAAGTAAATTAAGAGCATTATATGATATCATATTGACTACTAGAGCTGAAAGAAACGTCTAGTAGCACTAATTCTATGCCTCTTTGTTTATACTTCATCCGACCTTAATTATAAGCAAAATTCACTATTTAAATACATTAAATAACTAATATATTGAAGAAAAAAAAACTAATATATCTAGTCTACAATATAAAGTAGAGACATTCAATATATTTAAAAAACAATTTTTGCTTATGATTAAGATCGGAAGGAGTATATAATTTTTTTTAAAAGAGTTAAACTATATAGAGTGGGGATCAAACCTTACCCAGATAAAAATCAAGAAAAAAAAAAAATAAAAACAAAAAAGAAAAAAGAAAAAAAAAAAAAAAATCAAAATTAAGAAGACTATCCCTAAACTAGTCCTCTATGAAGACACAAGGCATGTTCCAACAAAAGAAATCTCTTTAATGTACCCAAGAGAAATCGACTTGACAACACTTCTCTATCCCACTCTAATACTTCCATAAAGGAATCATTGAGAGTATGGCAGAGATGGACCCTTAGACAGGGTACAATAACTCGCATGGTTGCGCGCAATCTGTAGGTTGTGCTTTTTAGTTAGAGACATACGATGTGAATGAAACCTCTTCTTCTATATTGATATCCATTCTAGTTACTGATGTTTTTTTTTTTTATCTTCTCAATATCATCAAGAACTACATGTGGTAAAGTAGGTTGCTGCAAATCAATTTGAGTTTTAGCTACTACTTCCTCTTTCGAGTCAGAGGCTAACTCCGAGATATCGGAATCTATAGTTTGTGTATTATTTTGTGAGGTATCAATAACAGATGTTTGCTTTTCCAAATCAATCACAGGTGCAGTTGATTGCTTTGGAATATACTGCTCTTTGTGCTTGCACTTTAATAGCTTTCTCAACCGATTTTTCTTGTGATCGGGTGCAATTTAGGGCAATTGGCAAGAGTGTCCAATGGAATAATGATAATTACAATACTCTAGAAGACACTCATAAATCACCGATTTAAATGCAACATTGACGCCTCTTTTGATGATACTAAAGTGGGCATTGGTATGTGTATTCGAGATGCAGATGGGGCATTTATCCGTGCTAAAACAGCGTGCTTTTCGCATAGGTGTGAGGTGCATGTCGGTGAAGCAATTGGTCTTCTTTATGGGCTTAATTGGGTGCATGAGCTCAACTTAGGACCCATTGACTTTGAGTTGGACTCAAAAAGAGTGGTTGACAGCTTCTCATCATCTAGATCAGATGCTACAGAGTTTGGGGATATTATTAAAAATTGTAAATTATGTTTTTCTAATTTGTATAACGACTCGAGTGTTGAGTTTATCCGAAGACAAGCAAATGAGGTTGCCCATAATCTTGCAAAGGCGGCCTTATTATCAGCTAGTCCCCAAGTGTTGGTTGATATACCACATTGTATTGAACACATTTTGTTTAATGAAATGTTATAAGTCTTCTTTCGTCAAAAAAAAATGAAAATAAAACGAGAAGTCGTTCCTTTCAAATAAGTAAGTATAAACTATGACATTATATTAAATGATTGATTAATTAATATGTCTCCTACAAAACTCTAAAAGGAGTGTTCATGCGGGGCTTGTTTGCGAATTAATTTTTAGAAAGTTTTGGAGGGGAGAAAAATTTTGAATTTATTAAAGCCTTTTACACTATTTGCTAGTATCTTCCAACTATCGGTTAAAAACTTCTACACTATTTAACTACATTCTAAACTAACATTACTACCTCAACTACTAACGATGCCAACAATTTGATTTTGCACAAAACTATTCTACTATAACAAATATCATATTTCCAATTGCCATAAAGAGTCACATCGGAATAAATTAAACATCCAAATTCTATTTTATATATAGTTTGATTCAAATGTATCATGATCTTTCAAATAAAAAGAAGAAAAGATTTAATGCAAAGAATAGTCTTGTGTAGAAATGAAGAAGTGAAATTTGAAGGAGAAAATTCGGAAAGGGATAAGCACCGAAAATATGAGAATGCAATTAAAAAATTAACTCTTTGATTTGATACAACTCATAGAAGGGTTGAGTAGTACTTTGAGTTTTCATAAAATCCAAAACGATGCAACCACGGCTTTGCGTAGGAAGAAGTGGAAAAGTCTTTATTTTGACTTAATTCAATATAATATTTGACCCTTATGTTTATTTTAGGCTTAATTATTCATTTGGTCCCTTATTTTTAATTTAGTTCTCAATTTGATCCCTTATTTTTTAAACGTCTCAATTTGGTCCCTTATATTTTAAAAGTCTCAATTTGGTCCCTTATCTTTTCTGTAGGTCTCAATTTGGTCCCTTATCTTTTCTGCAGTTCTCAATTTGGTCCCTTGTCTTTCTCAATTTGGACACGTGGCACACTTGGACACATGTCCAAATTAAACGATGTTAATGACAAAACTAACAGAAATGACCAATTTATGCAAACAGTGAAAACATAAAGGACAAAATTAAAATTTTTAAAACATAAGTGACCAATTTAAAATCTAAAATAAACATAGGGGGCCAAATGTTGAACTAAGCCTTTTTTTTTTTTTAAATGATTGTCCACACATAAGACTAAATATAATTATGTGCGTAGCCATAAAAAATAACATTTAATTTCATTTAAGGGTTGCGATTAGCCCAACTCCTTTCACTTGGTATAATACTAACGATTATTGACAATACTACTTAAAAGTGAAAATTCACAACTCTTATGATCTTTACGACTAAAACTACATGATTGACGTTATTCTCATGCAATTTATATTTTTTGAACAGATCTCATACAAGTCATTGAAACCAATTGCGGCGCCAAGTTAAATCCCATCTCCACCTGCCATCTATCAAAGTACCCATATTGCTAAGCACCTCCACTTTTTGGGTTGAAATACCATATAATCTGGGAAAACGATCGCGCAGGGTCTGATTGCCTGTCCACTTTTCATCCCAAAATAAAGTTGATACTCCACTGCCCACTTGCTTCCCCACAGCTTCATCAAACCAATTGGATTCTCCCTCTAAATTACATAAATCACGCCACCAATTTGATGCTAGTCTTGGAACATCAACATCTCCTAAATCTTTCTTTCCCACCACATCTCTCCCATATCTTGAGATTACCACCGCTTTCCATATTTCATCATCAAATGATAAAAGCTTCCATCTCCACTTCGCAAGTAGGCTTGAATTAACTAGACGGAGATCTCGTATCCCCAAACCTGCCTCATTTTTAGGTCTACAAACATCGTCCCATTTTACCCAACATGTCTTCACCTTCCCCACACCCCCCCCCCCCCCCCCCCTCCCCCCATAAGAAGGTACGTTGGATCTTCACAAGTTGCCGCCAAACCGATATCGGCATTTTCATATATGAGAGGTAAAAGATTGGGATAGAGTTTAAAACCGAGTTGATTAAAACAATACGACCTCCAATACTCACATGTTTATTTCTCCACGAACCAAGTCTCCCCCTAATTTGTTTCAACATCGGTTCCCAAGTAGACATTCTCCTTGGATTAGAACCCACGGGTAAACCAAGATACTTGAATGGAATTCTTCCTATACGACAATTTAGGAATTGAGATGCCATCCCAAGAAACTCTTCTGATACATTAACCCCAATTAAACAACTCTTCCAAAAATTTACTTTGAGACCGGAAGCCATTTCGAACCCTCTAAGAATAGCTTTCATCACCCACAAATTACCAATCGTTGCCTCACCAATACATAGCGTGTCGTCCGCGTATTGTAATAGTGACATCGGTACTCCACCACCTCCCACCAAAAAGGGCCGAAATCTCCCTAAATCTACCGCCTTACGCATTAGCCCGCCAAGACCTTCCGCAACCAATAGAAATAAAAGAGGCGCTAGGGGGTCACCTTGTTTGAGACCCCTATTGATAGATATTTCTTGTGTCGGACACCCGTTCACTAGAACCGACATACTACCACCACAAATACACGCCTTCATCCACTTCCTCCACTTCCTACAAAACCCAAACCTCCGGAGCATATAGTCAAGAAAGCTCCAATCCACCGAGTCGTACGCCTTTTCAAAGTCAACCTTCAAAATCAAACACTCCTTCCCCACCTTTTTCGCAAAATTAATCACCTCATTGACAACCACCACCCCTTCCACCAATTGCCTCCCTTTCAAGAAAGCCGATTGTGTTTTAGGGATTAAAACACCAATAACCCTCGAAAGCCTTGCGGCTAGGACCTTTGCTAATAACTTATACCAACACCCAAGTAAGGATATAGGCCTAAAATCCCCTAGACTTTGAGGAGAACTTACTTTGGGAACTAGTGTAAGAAAGTAAGACAATACACACTTTGGGATACAATCATTCCCATGAAATTGATCGAAGAAAATTCTAACCTCATGTTTCATTAGATCCCAAAATTGTTTGATGAAGTTGAAGTTAAATCCATCCGGACCGGGGCATTTTGATCCTTCACTTTCCATAACCGCCACTTGTATTTCCTCTAGTGTAAACGGGGCAGTCAACAATGTAATACTCTCCAGGGGCAGACTTGGGAAATCCACACCTTCAAGATTAGGTCTCTCCCACACCTCTTGTTGGAATTGTTGATGGAAATATGACACTGTAGCTTGCCTAACAAAAATAGGATTATCAACCCAACCATTCTCCGTCAAGAGCGCCGAAATATTATTTCTCCTTCCTCTTGCCTTAACTTGAGAATGAAAATATTTCGTATTTGCATCTCCTTCTCTAAGCCAACGCGACCGAGACCGTTGAAAAATTGAGGCATCAATACTTTTAAGGACCACCCACAAATCATCAAAGAGTTTCTTCCGAATTATCACCTCCTCCCCCGAAATACCCGACCCTTCACTCTTCAAGTCCAAAGCCTTGATTTGATCAATTAACAATTTTTTACGCTCCACCGGTCTTCCATACTCCTCTCCATTCCAAATCTTAATCACTCCTTTAAGACCCTTAAGTCGGTCCTTAAGGATATAACCCATCCAACCCGTAAAGTGTTGAGATTCCCACGTATTTACCACAAGCTCTTTGAATTTACTGTTAGACAACCAGAAATTATTAAAGCGAAATGGCTTAGGTCCCCAGTCCGCTACATCATACCGTAAAATAATTGGGCAGTGGTCTGACACATCTCTTGTTGCAACCCAAACTGTCGGATTTCCCCAAAGCATAAACCATTCATCCGACACCAAGATCCTGTCCAGTCTGCTCATGGCTAACCCATTTGGGTGAAACCAAGTGTATTGTCTACCAACTAGAGGTAAATCCACCATCTCTAGCTCATCTAAGAATTGATTGAACTCCAACATTTCAACCGAATGAGTAGCAACCACCCCCAATCAAGCACTTCTTCTCTCCAACGCCGTCGATACCGAATTAAAATCACCCACCAAACACCACAAAATCCCACCAAATCCTCTTTTCGTCATGAGAATATCGTTCCATAATCGACGTTTATCCGCAAGATTACATTTCGAATAAACGTTAATTACACAACACCTGACCTGTTTCTGAGCCATATCAAAACAGACCCCAATAAATCCCTCACCTGAGAACGAAAAAACAAAGGAACCCATAGATTTTCTCCAAATCGAGAGGACCCCACCACTGTTGCCAATTGCTGGAAATGAAACCCATTGACAATCAGAATTTCCCCATAAAGAGTAACACAAGGAATCTGTTACCTCCTCCATCTTAGTTTCCTGTAAAGCCAAGAAATCTAATTTTTCCTGACCAACAAATTCCTTAACTTTCCTCCTTTTCACCCTGCTCCCCAATCCTCTAATGTTAAAGGATCCAATAATCATTGAAAACCATCAGTACCCCTGTTCAACTCCCACTCTTCCTTTTTCTTCGCATCCCTAACCTCCATAGCCATTAACCGCGCCAGTTCATCCTCTTTAACACCATGAAGCTTCAATCTCACCTCTTCAGCTAATTTATGTAATTGAGTAGCTTCCACCTCTTCTCTAGATATAAAACCCACATCACCCTCTTGTTGAGATATTAAATTTGCACCTGAGACTTCATTTGCAGCTTCTACATTAATTTCCACTTCCTCCCCAAGACAAGGAGACAATACCACTTCAAGATTAATAGCATGTTGGTCCCCCACCTCCTCTTCTAAACCTGCTGATGAGAATTCAGGATTTTGGATCGAATCCGATTCATCACCATCAGATAAATGCTTCTTACCACCTTCCTTCTCCTTCAAATTCTTCTTCCGCTTAGAATTTTGGTGAAGATTCCCAGGAAGTTTACGTAACATTCCTAATGGAAGATTGGGCAATGGTTTCTTATTACCCGTTGTTTTTGCAGGGGTATTTGGATGAACTTTGTTTCTAGCTCCTTTGACATGAGACGGGTTGGAAATGGCCTCCACATCATGGGTTTTACGACCCGAAATAGACCCGTCTACTTGCAGATCTCCTTTACGGGTCCTAAGAACTTTAGGCCCAACAACCTCACGTGACTTTTTACCATCCTTACCACAATTACTACCCCCCCCCCCCCCCCCCCCCCCCCCCCAAATTCTCCCTCCTCCACGTTGGACTGCTGGCCCACCTTGACTTGATTATTGCCAGCAAGTTGAGATCTTTGTCCCTCCTGAACAGCTAAGTCAACCTCGTAGCTTTGAGGCTCACCCATCACACCATGGGCCCCATCCTTACACATGGTAGGAACATCTTCCAACAAATGTATCATCTCTGGTACCTCAACAAAAGTACCTTTACAAATGTCTTCATCACACCACCAGAAGATGCTTTCGACGACTGGTCCTCCTGCTACCCATTACACCGCTTCAAAAGATCACCACCTGGTTGTATTCTACCCCCCAACTCTTCCATAATTCTGATATCAAAACGTTTCCCATCCACCTTAATAGCCATCGATGAATCAATGAACTTGGGATCTTTCGTAGCAACCTTAACTCTGGCTACATCCCCTCTAGTGAACTTGCTGGTATCTTCATCTATCTCAATAAATTGCCCAAACTTGAACGCAAGTGCCCTAAACAAATCCACCCCCCATGCATGAAAAGGGACCCCATAACACCTTAACCATGAGACTCTGTGATTATTAGTCAGTTTTGGAGACCACGGTACTACTTTTTCAAACAACGAACACCACCACCCCACTGTCTCCACCACCTCCTTCACCTCCTCCACCTTCTCACTCCAAAGTAATATTCTTGAGAAACCCATAGCAGTTATCCTGATATTCTGTAGACCACCCATCCTAAAATTATTTTGGATTAGGGCAGCCTTCTTATCCTCCACCAAATAACCAACGTAAGCTCCCTTCAGATAAGACATTTTTTCCTCCTCTACCTCAACCTCCCAAACCACCGCCGCTTCTTCTACCTTCCCCTGCAACGCCCCTTGCTTACTTGAACCCTCTCCATGATTGGCCACTGCAGCTTTAAAGGATTTACCCTCCTGGATTTTCCGACCACCACCAGCTGTACGTGTGTTTTCCTCCACCTGAGGTGGTTCTGCATTACGTTTAAACTTAGAAAGATTGACTCTAAGCTTAAACGTTCCAATCCAGATGTTTGAAATACGGTCCAGCAGCTCCCTTGCATCCTTCACCTCTCTATACTTCACAAACCCAAACCTCTTCCCTTGTTTATCAACTTTGTCTAGGATATACACTTCCCCTACCCTCCCATGACGTGCAAAGCGAGGCCATAAATCAATTGCTTTCACATCATCGGGGAAATTAGAGAAGAAGATCGACGTTGCTTCACTATCTAGCCGGTGGATATAGCCACGTTGATGGCTTTTCCCTCTCCTTTGACCCAGACCCTCTCTCTCTTCTTTCTCTCTCATCTTCGAATCCAACGTTTAATCACACATACTCAAGCATCATCCTTGTTTCATTATGTTTCATTGTTGTTAAACCAGTATCAATTAAATCATTATTTCAATCGTAAAAATAAAAATAATCATTCATTTATACTTCTAAACAATAATGTATATCGTCGTTGAAATTTTAAATATTGACCCATGATGAACCACTTGTAGAATTGGTCTATATTAAAATTTTCAAAAAAAAAAAGTCTAAAACATTAAAATGGACCATATTTCAACAATAGTAATTTGATCAACGATTTCCAATTCCAACCAAAAATGGATCCATGTTAATTTGTTCATGTTTGTCAAAAGAGTCTTTGAATCCAAGTCACCATATAGGATCAGTGAGAATGTAGGAGAGGAGAATCATTTCCATTCCTTCCTCACACTTTCCACCATCATGTCTATTATTGTATTGTATGACCATCTAAATAATGGTCTTTTACTTAAGCTGTTAGTGACACTTGCATGGAGGAATAATCCACTGTCTGGCTTTATCGCAACATTAATTTATACATTTGTGTGCGTCACTTTTTTTCTCACTTTGCTTTTGTTAAGTACTACCATTAACAAGTTAGCATGAACAAGTGCTGGTGGGGACCACGTGCTGTCAAATTAATATGACTGTAATTTTGCACCTGTGATGTGAAAATTAATATCCATAGAGTGCTATAAAATTTTACATATTGAAATACAAGTTTCTATAAAAAAAAAAAAAAATCAATTTACAAATAGAAATTTCGAATCGTTTTTGTTTATTGACATATTTGTTTCTAAATATAAGATAAAAAATTGATCAACAAATATTATTGATATAATAGAGCTATATATAATTTGAGTGTATAAATATTCAATTACGATGTCACACATTTTAGATATGTGATTTATACTAAAAAGTTATATTTGAGTATACTCTATTTCTTTCTTTTGAGAAAATAGAGGGAATTATTACATGCGGATTAATTTTATGTCCTGTGCATGAAAAAGTATTTGTGTTGAAAGATATAAGTCGTTTTAAATGAATCTTACTCTCAAAAAGTATTTGTGTTCGATGTTGAAATAACTACTATAGATGTGTGTGTTAAAAAATATTTATTATTAATTGATAGATAGGCAAACTTTGAATTGTGGATAATCTAAAAGATAACAGAGGTAGAATTTAAGAAAAAGTAAAGTTAGATGTGAGAAAAACTATTGTTGCAATACATTTGGCCATTGATTCGATGTGCATCTTGTATGGTGGTCAAAAAGCACATGAAATTCGACAGAGGTTGACAACTATTAGTCTCTAATATGGTGGTGTATTTGCAAATACTCAAACATTCATCATGTTAAAAAAATATTAAGGTGAGTTAAATAAGGTAACGAAATTTGTATCTTGACTTGTTTTTATGGCATACCTTATGCCTATTATAATAAATCGCTCTTAGCCTTTTCTAAAAAAAAATTATTAAGCAAAATATATATTCAGATAAATTTTTAATAGTTTAGGATCCGTTTGTTGGTTAGGATATGTGTTAGCCTGTATTTTCGATAGGCATTAATGAATTGGAGTGAGAAGATGAATTCTCATTTAATGTACATTATTGTATTTTAATATTCTCTTGAAAATTGGTTGTTTAATAAATCAAGAGAAAATTAAGGCATTCGACGTCGAAAGCCTTGTAATTTGTAAGTTCACTGTCGAGTCTGAAAAGCTGTCGAATTCGACAGGAACCTATGTTAATAAGTATATGTTTGATTGTTTCGACAATACTGTGTGTTTGTCGAATAATATATATATATGTGTGTGTGTGTATTTGCTTGTATAACATATTATGCAGTACGGAGAAAACATACTCTTGACTTAGCAAAATATTCAAAGTGGATAACGTTCGAAAGCCTTGCCAGGTGTCCAAGAAATTCAAATTGTCGAAGACACGTGGAGTTTAGTTAGACGTTATGTAGGTTTTTGACGGTTATTCTAGTTTGTCTATAAATATTAGTTTATGATAGGAGAAACGGGTTCACAATTCTCATGCAAATTCCTGACAAACTCAGAGTACCCATGTCAACGAGCGAAATGAGTGCAAAATGGAACATGTACGAATCTGTGTACCAAATCTTTGTAAACGTTTTTACAATTGTTTAATGCAATTTACATTCTCCAAGTATTGATTACTTGTTTTCCATTTAAAGTTTCTGCACTTTAAGCCTTTCTGCAATTTATTTCATTGCATGTTTAAACCTTTTCTGCAATTTATTTGTTGCATGCTTTTACTTTTCAAAGTTCTTCTTTAAACTTTATCTGCAAATTCATTTACAAGTTTTCTGCAAATTTAACTTTGAAGCGTTTTACTTTAAGCAAACCCATTCGACTGCGTCGAGTGATTTTACTGTTTTTATTCAACTTATCCGATTTAACCCAGAAAATATGAATATGTTTTCGTCAATTCTGCACAATCCAATATGTCCCAGGATTCACTAGTTGATCCTTCTTGTAATAATTAGACTAGCGGTTGTTTGCTAAAAATCAGGGTAAACAAATTGGCACGCCCAGTGGGACTAATTGGATTGTGTGATTTATTTTGTTTATTTTTGAAACTTTTTGCAAAATTATTGTTTGGTGTTGAAATTTGATTGTGTGTGTATTTTTATATGCATTTGAGGAGTGGTAAATCTCTCCCAGGTTTCTCAAAAATACCAACTCGTCCTCGTACTAGAATGGTGAGACCACCAAGCAATTCTGCTAATAATAACAATAATAATGGAGCAGAAACGAATCTGATTCCAAATCCCCAGAATGTGGCAGGGCAACCTAGTCAGCCAGCATCTGGCGTTTCTAACGCCAATTCTACTGGTGGGCCAACAGGTCCTGCATTAAATTCTACAACTTCTGAGAGTATCCCAAATAATAATAATAATAATAATAATAATAATAATAATAATAATAATAATGGCGGAAGTTCGAACCCTGCAATGAATTCTAGTACCGTTGGCGCAAACGCCAGTGGATCAACAATGCCTGCCGTTACTTCAAGTATGATAGGAGGATTTCCCCCTCCAAATCCTAATGGTGCAGCAATGACACAACCAAACATGTCATCCATGCCAACAAACGTATCACACACACATGGATACACAGACGGTAGTCTAGTTGGAGGAACACCGTCAAGACCACCCTGGTTGCCTAGAAACCCACAATTTGGAATGCCAACAACAACGATGACAAACCTATATAATTGGCCTTCAATAGAAAGTTCTCCCTCGTCTTCTGCGATGGGAAATAGAGGAAATTCTCTTAATCTGACAAATAACTCTATGGCAGTACTAAGGCAACAAATGGATGAGAGCAACCATGATATGGTGAACGCGTTGACCCAACAGATTGGCACAATTTTTAATCCTATGTTACAGACAACCAATGATAGTTATCTGTTATTAGCCAATCAAATGGGGAGAATGGCAGACTTTTTTGGAGCCCCTGATGCTCCAAATAACCAAAGAATTCCTCGTGCAAACCCAGAAATTCAACTAGAAGTTCAAGCCCAACCACTACGCATTGAAGGAGAACAACCAGAACAGGGAGTAGTATTGGTTAATAGAAACCAAAATGCTGATAATGTTCTTAGGAACGTTTGACAAGATAACATAGTAGGGCAGAACAACTTGGCCAACTTAGTAGAAAATATATTGGCCCAAAATGGTTTGAATATAGGATTGCATAGGCCAAATTTCGTGTCAGCATTGTCTGAATATGTATTGCAGACAGAACTGCCAAGGGGATGGAAAATTCCTAAATTTACAAAATTTGCTGGTGATACAAATGAGTCCACTGTCGAACACATTGCCAGATATATGGCAGAAGCAGGGAATTTAGCAAATAATGAGGATTTAAGAATGAAATTTTTCCCTAATTCCCTCACAAAAAATGCTTTTACGTGGTTTACCACGCTTCCCCCTCATTCAATTCATAATTGGACTCAGTTAGAAAGGCTATTTCATGAACAATTTTACATTGGACAATCTAGGATTAGCCTTAAAGAATTAGCCAGTATGAAATGTAAAACTTCAGAGGCCATTGATGATTATCTGAATAGGTTTCGCCTTCTTAAGGCAAGGTGCCTTACTTAAGTGCCTGAACATGAATTGGTTGAGATGGCTGCTAGTGGCCTTGACTATTCCATTAGGAAGAAGTTAGATACTCAACATTTAAGAGATATGGCCCAGTTAGCAGATCGTGTTCGACAGGGCTGAAAAAGTCAAAAATTCTAAATTTCATAAAAAAGAAAAAGTGGCGTATATAGAAACTTATGAAAGTGAAAATGAGTTCGACGATGGTCAGGATTACATGGAAAATAATGAGGTTAATATTGCTGAATTGAAACCTAGACCTCCCTATACTTGTAAAATGTTGAAACCATCAAATGGAAATAATCCTGTCGAACCAAAAAATGATAGATTTGTTTCTAAGACATATACGTTCGACATTACTAAATGTGATGAAATTTTTGACTTATTGGTTACTGATGGCCAAATAATTGTACCAAAGGGTTTAAAAGTTCCACCTTTGGAACAGCGTAAGAAAAGAGGTTTTTGTAAATATCATAATTTCTTGGGTCATAAAACCTCACAATGTGTTCTTTTCGGGGACCTGGTCCAGAAAGCCCTGCAGGAAGGAAGACTCAAATTTGGCGAAAAGCCAAAATCCAAACAGCAGGTGGATGAGGATCCATTACAAATTGCTGATGCTGCTTACACAGAGCCATTTGAATGCCTAATGTTGGAAGCATTGAACCTCACTGAAGGGGGGCAATTGGTTTCAATTCCTGAGGAAGAATACGAAAACAAAGTGGAAGAGGTGTATCCACAGGCTGGAGAGAAGTTGCTAGATTTCCTTCAACGCTGCAAAGAGAATGATGGCGAAGCTACATTATGTCCTCACTGTAGTGCCATGTTCGACAAGAAGGCTGCTGCAGGCCTCACCAAATTTTTGCCTCATAGTCAGGGCAGAAACAATTGGCCAAAGCAAAGGCCAACATATTCCAACATTCTGAATAGCCAACAGGCACCTGTGCATCAAAGGTTGGGAGCACAAAAATCTTTTGTCCCCTCAAACAGGACACCTGTCAATCAATGGGTTCATGGAAGAAACATGGTCTCTGGCCAAAGGAATTTCGAGAAAGGAAGTTCCAGTAACTCCAATCCCAAGAAGGATTCTGAATCAAGGAAGTATGATTACAGGAATAACTACAAAGGGAAGAATCCTATGACAAGATCTCAATGGCGTAGATATCAACGCCAGAAAAAGTTGGCTGCTCGAAAATCCCAGATTACTGCTGATAGTAAGGGAAAGAAGCCTATGGAATTGGCTAAGAAGCCAATGAGCGAAAGGCTAGTTGAACCAAAAATAGAGTCTTCAGTTGCTGATGATGTCGAAGACAAACACATGGAAGCTGATGATTTTCTGGATTCTGAACCTGATCTCGACATAATAGTGAATGTTGTGTCAATTCTGCCAAGGGAGTTCGACGTCTGTTCTGAAATAACAGATGAAGAAGAAGAATCTGGAATGCAAATGGCCCTTCACCGGCCAGTCTGTTACTACGTTATGAACAATGGTGCTTTGGAAGACCAAATGGCTACATTTGAGAGGCCAGATGAAGGCATGAAAAATCACTTGAAGCCTCTCTTCATACAGGCTAAGGTGAACAATGTAGGAATCAACAAAGTACTAATTGATGGTGGTGCTGCTGTCAACCTAATGCCAGAGTTTCTTCTGAAAAAGATTGGCAAATCCTTGGTGGATCTTCATCCTCACAACATTGTTCTATCAAACTATGAGGGTGAAACTAGTTTGTCATTAGGAGCAATCCAGGTGGATGTGGTTGTTGGAAGTACTATAAGGCCAACCTTATTCTTGGTTGTGGCCTCTAAGGCAAATTACAATCTGCTCCTAGGACGAGAGTGGATTCATGGCGTGGGGGCAGTCCCATCTACCTTGCACCAACGCCTGATTATCTGGCGAGATGATGGTATTGTTGAAAATGTGGAAGAAGACCAAAGCTACTTCAAAACTGAAGTTCATCATCTTACAAAGCACTCATTCGACAAGAAATTGGCGACTAGTTCGCCATGCACTGAAAGGGATTTTGCATATCGTTCAGTGAGAAATGTTCACCATTCAATTAAGTTGGACCCCACACATGGTTTTCTGTGGGAAAGAGAAGATGGAGACATTGAATATGGCGAATATGAAGGCCATAACTACCCAACTGGGTGGGATATCAATGAAGATTACTATGTCTGAGTCCCAAACTTGGGCAAAGATTTCGGCCTATATGGCTGAAAACATAATCAAAATGGCTTTGGAAGCCAATTCATTGTCAGAAAATATGGCTGTTGCAGCCAATGATATAAAATTTGGCAAACAAAAGCCAGAAATGCAAAAGCTGGACTGCATCTATGATGACGAACCCCTGGGATTTGAAAAACACCCAATCAGTCAAAGTCACAAGATGCAAGCTCAGGATCCTTTGCAAGAAATTGACCTTGGAGATGGTCTGACGAAAAGACCAACATACATTAGTGCAAACATTCCTCCTGATCTGAAGGCAAAAGTGGTGCAACTCCTGATGGAATTCAAAGATTGTTTTGCTTGGGATTACAACGAAATGCTAGGTTTGAGCAGAAAGTTGGTGGAACATGAACTACCAGTTCGACCAGATAAAAAACCAGTGAAACAATTGCCTAGGAGATTCGCACCAGAAATCATGTCGAAGATCAAAGAAGAAATTGAAAGGCTGCTGAGGAGCAAATTCATCAGGACTGCAAGGTATGTCGAATGGTTAGCAAATATAGTGCCTGTGATTAAGAAAAATGGTTCTCTTAGAGTATGCATAGACTTTAGAGATTTAAATAATGCTACACCAAAAGACGAATATCCTATGCCTGTGGCAGAAATGTTAATAGACTCAGCAGCTGGGTTTGAATATTTAAGTATGTTAGATGGTTATTCTGGATATAACCAAATTTTCATTGCTGAGAATGATGTACCCAAAACTGCCTTCAGATGCCCAGGAGCATTAGGCACATATGAATGGGTAGTGATGCCCTTTGGTTTGAAAAATGCTGGGGCTACTTATCAAAGAGCAATGAATTTAATTTTTCATGAATACATAGACACTTTCATGCAAGTGTATATTGACGACATAGTTGTCAAATCCTCGTCAAATGATGATCATTTAGATCACTTGAGAAAATCTTTTGAAAAGATGAGGAAATATGGATTAAAAATGAATCCATTAAAGTGTGCTTTTTGTGTTAATGCAGGAGATTTCCTTGGGTTTGTTGTGCACAAAAAGGGCATTGAAATAAATCAAAACAAAACAAAGGCTATTATGGAGACAAAATCTCCAACTACAAAGAAGCAACTTCAGTCCTTACTTGGAAAAATCAATTTTTTGAGGAGATTTATCTCAAATTTAAGTGGTAAAGCTCAACCGTTTTCGCCATTACTTCGACTCAAGAAAGAAAGTGTTTTCACTTGGGGGCAAGATCAACAACAAGCTTTTAACGAAATCAAGAGTTATCTGTCGAAGCCACCAATGTTAATGCCTCCAATAAGGAACAAATTCATGAAGTTGTATATATCAGCATCAGATTCGACACTGGGTAGTATGCTTGCTCAGGAAGATGAAAATGGCGAAGAAAAAGCCATTTATTACTTAAGTATGGTTTTAAATGATGCTGAAACTAGATATAGTAGTATTGAAAAATTATGCTTATGTTTGTATTTTTCTTGTATGAAACTCAAGCATTATATAAAGCCTGTTGATGTTTTTGTTTATTCTCACTGTGATATCATCAAGCATATGTTGTCTAAACCAATCCTGCATAGTCGAATTGGAAAATGGGCTTTAGCCTTAACAGAATATTCACTAACTTATAAACCTTTAAAGGCAGTTAAAGGCCAAATTGTGGCTGATTTTATAGTGGATCATTCTGCATTAGAAACTCCACAAAACTATGTAGATTCAGAACCTTGGAAATTATATTTTGATGGTTCTAAGCATAAACATGGAGTTGGAATTGGGATTTTAATCATTTCTCCCTCCAGAATTCCCACCAAGTTCAAATATAAAATCAATGGGTTCTGCTCAAATAATGAAGCAGAATATGAGGCTTTGATAACAGGCTTAGAAATTTTATTAAACTTGGGGGCAAAAAATATTTTGATCAGAGGTGATTCAGAATTGGTATTGAAACAATTGACAAAAGAATACAAATGCATAAAAGAACACATAATGAAATATTTTGTCAAAGCAATTTCTTTGCTAAAACGTTTCGACCAAGTCATCTTTGAACATGTACCTCATATAGAAAATCAAGAAGCCAATGATTTGGCTCAAATAGCTTCTGGTTATAAAATCTCTAGTGAAAAACTAGAAGAGTTGATTGAAATTAAAGATAAACTCATTGTTGATCAACCTCCTTCATTAGAATTGTCAATGCAAAAACTTGTGGGGGCAGACTTACCACAAGACAGTGGTCAAGACACCATTTATGATTATGACGAAAATTCAGATTTTTTTGAAATTTTTGTCATTGACAATCTATCTGATAATGATTGGAGAAAACAACTTGTCGAATATTTGAAAGATCCAAATGGAACGACCAATAGAAAAATCAAATATAGAGCCTTGAGTTATGTCATCATTGGTAATGAACTAATGAAGAAAACACCTGAGGGAGTTTTGCTAAAATGTTTAAGTGAAACTGAAGCTTATTTGGCTATATCTGATGTGGACAGTGGTGCATGTGGATCTCATCAGGCAGGTCACAAGATGAAATGGTTGTTATTTCGACAAGGTGTGTATTGGCCAACGATTCTAAAGGACTGTATAGAGTTTGCCAAAGGTTGTCAAGAGTGTCAAAGACATTCAGGTATACAACATGTACCTGCAAGTGAACTTCATTCAATAGTAAAACCTTGGCCTTTTAGAGGATGGGCTTTAGATTTAATTGGTGAAATTAAACTAAGTTCGTCAAAAAACCAACGTTATATTTTAGTTGGTATAGATTATTTTACCAAATGGATAGAAGCAATTCCATTACCAAATGTTGACCAAGAAGCAGTGATTAGTTTTATACAAAGTCACATCATTTATAGATTTGGTATACCTGAATCTATTACTACAGATCAAGGTTCAGTATTCACTGGACGAAAGATGGTTGAATTTGCCCAACAAACTGGTTTTAAACTTTTGACCTCTACACCATATTATGCCCAAGCAAATGGTCAAGTAGAAGCTGCTAATAAAATCATTATTGGTTTGATTAAAAAGCATATTGCCCAAAAACCTAGAAATTGGAATAAGACTTTAGATCAAGTCTTATGGGCATGTAGGAATTCTCCAAAAGAATCAACTAACACCACACCCTTTCGACTAACTTATGGGCATGATGCAGTCTTGCCTGTCAAAATACACCTGCAGTCAGTTAGAATTCAAAGGCAGGCAGAAATCCCAAGGGATCATTATTGGGATATGATGTTGGATGAATTAGTTGATTTAGATGAGGAGAGAGTAAAAGCTTTAGAGATGCTAACTCGACAGAAAGAAAGAGTTGCTAAAGCTTACAATAAAAAGGTTAAGTCTAAAACCTTTAGTGTTGGAAATTTGGTTTGGAAAGTTATTTTGCCAATGGATAAAAAAGACAGAGTCTTAGGCAAATGGTCTCCAAATTGGGAAGGCCCTTTTAAAGTTGTTCAAGTTTTTTCAAATGGTGCTTATGAAATTGAAGAATTAACAGAAGAACAACGTTCGTTAATTATAAATGGTAAATACTTGAAAAAGTATAAACCAGCGTTGCAAGAAATAAAAATTAACGAAGAATAAAGCTTAAGACATAATGAAAAATGGTGATCATAAATTGGTTCGCCACAAAATGGGCATTGTCGAAATTACAAACCAAAAAACCATAAACAAATTGTTCAAATAGTTGAAGCAAAAAACTAAGAACAGCAGAACTAAACTATTACAAAGTTAAAACTTTTTCTTCAAGTCTTCATATAGGCTTTTGAATGAGGTAACTTCTGCGTCGAGAATCATGTTAGAATCCATCAAGATTTTGATCTCTTCCTCGACAGCTGCAGAATGGCTGAAATACTTGATGCCAGCATTCGCCTCTTTGTCAATCATAGCTTTGGTTGCCTTGGAAATATTAGCTTTGGCTTCCTCACGCTTAGCCTTTTCATTGGTGATCTTGGCATTCAGACTTTGAATTTTCAAGTTCAGCTCAGCAACCTCATTCTCCCAGTCAGCAATATTCTGATCATATCCTGTGATTTCAGCATTCGACTCAATGTCCTTTTCAAGGCGTTCGACATTTGCCTGAGCAGCCTTTGCCTTTTCGACCAATACAGCGTGGGCTTGAGTTTGAGCTTCCAGCCTTGAGGCATTGCTTTGCCTTTTCTGAATGGCTTTGGTGAAACCATCAATAAGGTTCTCAAGTTGTATGACCTTACCAAGAGTGGCACCATCAGTCATAGGGTTGTGGAATTTGCTCAAAAAACCTAAGTGGGCAAATGCACTGCTAGGGTTGGCTTCAATCAATGAGAAGACGTCCTTGTTGATGTAATTTGTGTGCAGCTTGAGGAGCAAAGAGTCTTGTCTCACCGTCGAACGAATCTCTGAATCAGAGGCTGTCGAACTGCTTTGGTATGAAGCACTTTTGTTCTGTTCTTTATTGCTCTTGCTTGAAAGGAGCATCTTTAGTGCTGCAGCAGGATCAGAGTCTTTCATGGCAATGAACTGCATCTCTGACAATCCAACGTCAGCAGACAACTTTGAACTTGAGGAAACTGGGAGTATTTCAGAACCTCCCTCAGCAGCCTCTGGCATAGCTTCTTCCTCTTCATTGTCGAATGCCATTTCGACATCTGTGCCTTCTGATGAGTGAGTGGATTCAGCAAGATTATCAAGGATGGTTTCTTCAGAGTCAAAGTTGATGTGTGGAACTTGTTCAATCACTGGGTCTTGTTCAGTTTGATTTGGATTGGCCTCGACATCATTGGTTCTGACGCCTTGGGCCACATCCTCTTCATTTTCTACAGCCATGTTGGCATTGTCCTCATTATCAACATTCATGTTGACATTCTCATCATTAGTATCCTGTCGAAAGGCAAGGTAAAATGAAGTTATGAGAAAGGTTATGAGGGAAAGAATTTGTTTTGTTGACAAAGTCTTAAAAGGTGAGAAGATTTTTTACCTTAGCACCAAGATCATGTGAACATGAACTGGTATTCTCTTGCCTGGGGGTAGGAACTTCAGTGGTGGTGTTTTCAGTGTGTGGTGCTGGTTGATCTTCGACAGGAGGATTGGAAGGAGCAATCTCAACTTCTTTTTCTGTTTCTGCAGAAGCTTTAGAGCTGGACTTAACTTTCTTCTTCTTCTTCTTCTTTTCCTTGTTAACTCTCTTTTTTGGAGGTTTGTCAGCATTAGATCTGGTTGGTGGTGTGCTTGCCTCACTAGTTTCTTCATTGGCCTTTCCTTTGTCTCTTTGGCCTTCTCCACTAGGGGCAGCAGCAGTAGGATTTTCTTAAGCACTACCAGCAGGCTGAAACAGACATTAAGATCATTAACACAAATTTCCTTTAAAAGTTAAAGTAAAACTTAAAAGGGTATGTCGAAGATCTTACTGTTGGCTCTTGGATGGTTAGAGTTTTCTGTTTCTTTGGAATGGTGGGCTCTCCAGTTTCCTTTGAAGCCATATTGACTCTTTTTCGACTCTGCATTTCAAATTAGATGTCGAAAGGTTCAAAGATGTTTGTGAAGAGAAAATTGAAAATTAAAAACTAAGTTAAAATACTAGTTTGAAGTTTGATATCTTAGCCCCAGTATTTGGGAGTGTTTTCTTAGAAGTCATAGCAGGAGCACTAGAGTCAGTGGAGATGTTGGTTTCTTTAGTCTTGGTGACATTAAAAACACCTGTTGTCGAATTTGTAAGAATCAAACATTAATGAAGAATTAAATTTACAAACATTATAAAATAACTTTGTTTATTTTTAGTCAAGTTACCTTTGCCTTTGGGAGTCTTTGGCTGCAAAGCGTCAAATCCTGCATTCAATGCACGCAATAGCAGCTTCTCATCCTTGGCATGTCTCTCATAATGCAAGCTCCACCATGCAGCAAATTCATAGGTGCAGTATTGAGAGGTTTCAAAGGCAACAGGTGTAAGGTTGTAAGAGTGCTCGTCAGCAAGCTTCAAACGACGTTCGAAGTACTCGACAGACATTCCAGAGTTGCCCAAGACAATATCATCTTTGTTCTTGAACAAGCTCTTTGGCCTGAACTGACTTAGGCCAAATTGGCGAGCAACCAAATTGGGTTGGTATCCAACCAAGCCCAAATGTCTCTTGTCAATCCCTTGCCTTGAGGATAGGATTGTTGGGTTCAAAAACATTCTCCAAATTTTGTTTGTATCTTCCTCATCATTTGGATTTGTTGCAGGAAATGGTCTTTTAAACCAAGCCGGTCCAATGGTTCTTTTGATAAAAGGGGTGTTTTGAGGGGTAATCTCGTCGAAGGCGAGAAGAGTTTTGAAGTAGTGAAAGAAAAGCTGTCGAGTGGTTAGATTTGTTTCTCTCTGCCTCAACAAGGCCAACCTAGCGCCTTCTGATTGTCGAGAAGCAATGGAGGTTTCCATGTGAGTAGGGAGGAAAAGTTTGAAGTTGGTTTCAAAAGTGGCATTTAGCCATAGTTGCAGAAGCCAGATAGGTCCAGATAGGGTGAGCTGTGAGCCTTTGTCAGTTTTCTTAAGCAAGTCACTAGCTTGTCCTAAGGAATCATAAAGGGAAGCCAGGATAAATCTTCCTAAGGCTACATCTAAACCCTGGTGAAGCATGATGGCGAGAGGAACTAATCTTTTCACAACTTGCAGAGAGCAAGTGCAAAGGACAAAATGTGATAGCCAATAAGTCAAGAAGGCTATGTGTTCATCATGTGATACCTCTTCACTACTGAGGTCATGGTGATTTTTGAGAAATCCTGAAAAGGATAGGACTTTGAAGTCGAATTGATGATTGACAGTGGTGTATTTAGGGTCGAAAGTGGGTCCTGTAGGTCTTAAGCCAAGGATGGCAACAACGTCGAATAGTGTTGGGGTCATCATGCCTGCTTTCAGATGAAAGGTGTTGGTAGAGCTTTCCCAAAAATGGAGGGCAGCTATGAGCATTTCTGCATTATATTTGGGTCCCTCTCTCGACAGTTGAATTAAGTCGAAAATGCCACTCTCTTTCCAGAACTTACCATATTGTTTTTCGACTTGGTTTAGCCATTTAAGATAGCCCTCACTAACTATGGGTGCAGATCTAAAAGCCCTATAGCCAGGTTCAAAGAAACTCATGTCGAAGACAGAGTTGGCAAATATTTTTGGCTCACAAGTAATGTGAAGAGGGAAAATGCTACCTATCTCTTCAGTAAAGTTATCAGAAGAAGGAAAAGGGCCTGCAAAGGCAAGAGTTTTACCTTCAAGTTTATGAGGTATCAGCAGCTCTTCTCCCCATATGGTGCTTTCGACAGCAGTGATAGCAGGTTCCGACACAAACACTAAATCTTCAATCATGACAAGCTCTTTGTCATCTACAGCAACAGGGACAGCGTTTCTGGTGGAAGAAGATGGAGCCATTGTTGTTCTTGGTGTTCTTGAAGTTTCTGGTGATTTTGACAGATGCAAAGTGACAGAAAAACTAAAACCTCCAAAACAAACTCGTTTCTTGCTCAAATGCAATGATAGAAACGGTGATGATGAGCGGAATTGCTTAACAAACGTTGTGACTGGTTTAGATTCAACAAAAGCGCAAGAACAATGCAAGATTGAAGGTTGTTTTGATTGCTTTGGAAGGAAAATGCGTGCAGTGTTTGCTGTGAGAAAGGGAGTTGAATGTTTAAGGTTTCAGAAAAATGAAAGTGTAAGCTGTGCTTGCTATTTATATGCTTTGTAATTTTGCATGCATTTGGTAACTGAAGCACCACCATTTTCCATCTCAATCGTCCCGATCCTGCCACGTGTCCCACCATTGTGCTAAAAAAGTGGAAATCATGGTTTGTGGGGATTGAGGTGACGGTTACGAACTTTGTCATGATTGATTTGACATTAATGTGACGTTTGCGCCGTCTTTGGTAAACGTGCAAAAGTTGAAAAGAAAAGAATCTTCAAAACAGCCATTTCTTCCTTTTCGTATTCGACACGCAGTCGAAATTGGCATTTTTGAGGGGGCAATTTGCTAGCCTGTATTTTCGATAGGCATTAATGAATTGGAGTGAGAAGATGAATTCTCATTTAATGTACATTATTGTATTTTAATATTCTCTTGGAAATTGGTTGTTTAATAAATCAAGAGAAAATTAAGGCATTCGACGTCGAAAGCCTTGTAGTTTGTAAGTTCACTGTCGAGTCTGAAAAGCTGTCGAATTCGACAGGAACCTATGTTAATAAGTATATGTTTGATAGTTTCGACATTACTGTGTGTTTGTCGAATAATATATATATATATATATATATATATATATATATATAAATATATATATATATGTGTATTTGCTTGTATAACGTATTATGCAGTACGGAGAAAGCATACTCTGGACTTAGCAAAATATTCAAAGTGGATAACGTTCGAAAGCCTTGCCAGGTGTCCAAGAAATTCAAATTGTCGAAGACACGTGGAGTTTAGTTAGACGTTATGTAGGTTTTTGACGGTTATTCTAGTTTGTCTATAAATATTAGTTTCTGATAGGAGAAACGGGTTCACAATTCTCATGCAAATTCCTGACAAACTCAGAGTACCCATGTCAACGAGCGAAATGAGTGCAAAATGGAACATGTACGAATCTGTGTACCAAATCTTTGTAAACGTTTTTACAATTGTTTAATGCAATTTACATTCTCCAAGTATTGATTACTTGTTTTCCATTTAAAGTTTCTGCACTTTAAGCCTTTCTGCAATTTATTTCATTGCATGTTTAAACCTTTTCTGCAATTTATTTGTTGCATGCTTTTACTTTTCAAAGTTCTTCTTTAAACTTTATCTGCAAATTCATTTACAAGTTTTTTGCAAATTTAACTTTGAAGCGTTTTACTTTAAGCAAACTCATTCGACTGCGTCGAGTGATTTTACTGTTTTTATTCAACTTATCCGATTTAACCCAAAAAATATGAATATGTTTTCGTCAATTTTGCACAATCCAATATGTCCCAGGATTCACTAGTTGATCCTTCTTGTAATAATTAGACTAGCGGTTGTTTGCTAAAAATCGGGGTAAACAATATGATAGAAATATGATAGGATAAAAAGTTGGATAAGAACAAGATAGAATAGTGACATGATAGTCACTTATCCTATCATGTATTTGGTGCACACATTATAATAAATAAGATGACAGTTGGTGCATACTTGATCTTCTTAATCAACTTTCCACATAAAGATTGAAATATGAACACGATAGAGAAATAGAGAGATTAGAGAGAGAGAGAGAGAGAGAGAGAGAGAGAGAGAGAGAGAGAGAGAGAGAGAGAATATTCACTTATCCTTCCACCGACAGGATAATTCTAACCCAGCAAAAAACTCGAAATATAAATTACAAAGGAGTGATAGAAATATGATAGGATAAAAAGTTGGATAAGAACAAGATAGGATAATGACATGATAGTCACTTATCCTATCATGTATTTGGTGCACGCATTATAATAAATATGATGGCAGTTGGTGCATACTTGATCTTCTTAATCAACTTTCCACATAAAGATTGAAATATGAACACGATAGAGAGATTAGAGAGAGAGAGAGAGGGGGGGGGGGGGGGGAGGAGAGAGAGAGAGAGAGAGAGAGAGAGAGAGAGAGAGAGAGAGAGAGAGAGAGAGAATATTCACTTATCCTTCCACCGACAGGATAATTCTAACCCAGCAAAATAATTACAAAGGAGTGATAGAATATGATTAAAAGAATGAATCATTTATCATATTCCATTGGTGCATCAAACAAAAAATTAAAACAAGATATGATATAATTATCATATCCTACTCATTATCCTTGCCATCAAACGAGCCCTTAGCTATGAAGTACGTACTTTGACACGAACACCGCAATATGACATGGACACTTCGACATCGATAATGTAAAAAATATAGGACACTGACACCACTATATATATATATATATATATGATAAAATTTGATTTTATTTATCTATTTAATATTAAAAAAATAAAAATATTCTAATCAAAATTAATATTTTTAATTTTTTGTTGATAATATTGTTTCAATACATGTTTGACTTTTTTTTAGAGTGTCAAAACAAAGAAAAAAAATTATTTTTTTGGTAAAACTTGTTTAACTATTTCGACAGGTATCGTACGTACGGATGTCATACAAGTGTCGGACACCGCGACACGCCACCTCCTAAAGATGTTTGTGCTTCATAGATTTAAAGGATACACACCATATGTAAATTAATTTTACACTGCAACTAATAAAAATAACTTAACGTGTCATGTCATATTAAAAAATTGGAGTTAAATAGAATTATATGAGAGAAACATGACTTTGATTAGTTAACACTATAAAATTATTTTACCACACATATTCCTTTTTTTTTTCTCAATTTTTAAGCAAGCAACCCACTAAAAATAAAAAATTATACCATCTTTGCATGATATCACACCATCGCAATTAGCCACCACGATCTGAAAAATAGTACAATTTTTTAACAACCATACTACTGCACACCAAATCAAATATCTCACATTCTTCAATTTCTGATCACAAAAAATACCCCAAAGGCACTGCTAGGGTTGGCTTCAATCAATGAGAAGACGTCCTTGTTGATGTAATCTGTGTGCAGCTTGAGGAGCAAAGAGTCTTGTCTCACCGTCGAACGAATCTCTGAATCAGAGGCTGTCGAACTGCTTTGGTGTGAAGCACTTTTGTTCTGTTCTTTATTGCTCTTGCTTGAAAGGAGCATCTTTAGTGCTGCAGCAGGATCAGAGTCTTTCATGGCAATGAACTGCATCTCTGACAATCCAACGTCAGCAGACAACTTTGAAGTTGAGGAAACTGGGAGTATTTCAGAACCTCCCTCAGCAGCCTCTGGCATAGCTTCTTCCTCTTCATTGTCGAATGCCATTTCGACATCTGTGCCTTCTGATGAGTGAGTGGATTCAGCAAGATTATCAAGGATGGTTTCTTCAGAGTCAAGGTTGATGTGTGGAACTTGTTCAATCACTGGGTCTTGTTCAGTTTGATTTGGATTGGCCTCGACATCATTGGTTCCGACGCCTTGGGCCACATCCTCTTCATTTTCTACAGCCATGTTGGCATTGTCCTCATTATCAACATTCATGTTGACATTCTCATCATTAGTATCATGTCGAAAGGCAAGGTAAAATGAAGTTATGAGAAAGGTTATGAGGGAAAGAATTTGTTTTATTGACAAAGTCTTAAAAGGTGAGAAGATTTTTTACCTTAGCACCAAGATCATATGAACATGAACTGGTATTCTCTTGCCTGGGGGTAGGAACTTCAGTGGTGGTGTTTTCAGTGTGTGGTGCTGGTTGATCTTCGACAGGAGGATTGGAAGGAGTAATCTCAACTTCTTTTTCTGTTTCTGCAGAAGCTTTAGAGCTGGACTTAACTTTCTTCTTCTTCTTCTTTTCCTTGTCAACTCTCTTTTTTGGAGGTTTGTCAGCATTAGATCTGGTTGGTGGTGTGCTTGCCTCACTAGTTTCTTCATTGGCCTTTCCTTTGTCTCTTTGGCCTTCTCCACTAGGGGCAGCAGCAGTAGGATTTTCTTGAGCACTACCAGCAAGCTGAAACAGACATTAAGATCATTAACACAAATTTCCTTTAAAAGTTAAAGTAAAACTTAAAAGGGTATGTCGAAGATCTTACTGTTGGCTCTTGGATGGTTAGAGTTTTCTGTTTCTTTGGAATGGTGGGCTCTCCAGTTTCCTTTGAAGCCACATTGACTCTTTTTCGACTCTGCATTTCAAATTAGATGTCGAAAGGTTCAAAGATGTTTGTGAAGAGAAAATTGAAAATTAAAAACTAAGTTAAAATACTAGTTTGAAGTTTGATACCTTAGCCCCAGTATTTGGAAGTGTTTTCTTAGAAGTCACAGCAGGAGCACTAGAGTCAGTGGAGATGTTGGTTTCTTTAGTCTTGGTGACATTAGAAACACCTGTTGTCGAATTTGTAAGAATCAAACATTAATGAAGAATTAAATTTACAAACATTATAAAATAACTTTGTTTATTTTCAGTCAAGTTACCTTTGCCTTTGGGAGTCTTTGGCTGCAAAGCGTCAAATCCTGCATTCAATGCACGCAATAGCAGCTTCTCATCCTTGGCATGTCTCTCATAATGCAAGCTCCACCATGCAGCAAATTCATAGGTGCAGTATTGAGAGGTTTCAAAGGCAACAGGTGTAAGGTTGTAAGAGTACTCGTCAGCAAGCTTCAAACGACGTTCGAAGTACTCGACAGACATTCCAGAGTTGCCCAAGACAATATCATCTTTGTTCTTGAACAAGCTCTTTGGCCTGAACTGACTTAGGCCAAATTGGCGAGCAACCAAATTGGGTTGGTATCCAACCAAGCCCAAATGTCTCTTGTCAATCCCTTGCCTTGAGGATAGGATTGTTGGGTTCAAAAACATTCTCCAAATGTTGTTTGTATCTTCCTCATCATTTGGATTTGTTGCAGGAAATGGTCTTTTAAACCAAGCCGGTCCAATGGTTCTTTTGATAAAAGGGGTGTTTTGAGGGGTAATCTCGTCGAAGGCGAGAAGAGTTTTGAAGTAGTGAAAGAAAAGCTGTCGAGTGGTTAGATTTGTTTCTCTCTGCCTCAACAAGGCCAACCTAGCGCCTTCTGATTGTCGAGAAGCAATGGAGGTTTCCATGTGAGTAGGGAGGAAAAGTTTGAAGTTGGTTTCAAAAGTGGCATTTAGCCATAGTTGCAGAAGCCAGATAGGTCCAGATAGGGTGAGCTGTGAGCCTTTGTCAGTTTTCTTAAGCAAGTCACTAGCTTGTCCTAAGGAATCATAAAGGGAAGCCAGGATAAATCTTCCTAAGGCTACATCTAAACCCTGGTGAAGCATGATGGCGAGAGGAACTAATCTTTTCACAACTTGCAGAGAGCAAGTGCAAAGGACAAAATGTGATAGCCAATAAGTCAAGAAGGCTATGTGTTCTTCATGTGATACCTCTTCACTACTGAGGTCATGGTGATTTTTGAGAAATCCTGAAAAGGATAGGACTTTGAAGTCGAATTGATGATTGATAGTGGTGTATTTAGGGTCGAAAGTTAAGCCAGTGATGGCAGCAACGTCGAATAGTGTTGGGGTCATCATGCCTGCTTTCAGATGAAAGGTGTTGGTAGAGCTTTCCCAAAAATGGAGGGCAGCTATGAGCATTTCTGCATTATATTTGGGTCCCTCTCTCGACAGTTGAATTAAGTCGAAAATGCCACTCTCTTTCCAGAACTTACCATATTGTTTTTCGACTTGGTTTAGCCATTTAAGATAGCCCTCACTAACTATGGGTGCAGATCTAAAAGCCCTATAGCCAGGTTCAAAGAAACTCATGTCGAAGACAGAGTTGGCAAATATTTTTGGCTCACAAGTAATGTGAAGAGGGAAAATGCTACCTATCTCTTCAGTAAAGTTATCAGAAGAAGGAAAAGGGCCTGCAAAGGCAAGAGTTTTACCTTCAAGTTTATGAGGTATCAGCAGCTCTTCTCCCCATATGGTGCTTTCGACAGCAGTGATAGCAGGTTCCGACACAAACACTAAATCTTCAATCATGACAAGCTCTTTGTCATCTACAGCAACAGGGACAGCGTTTCTGGTGGAAGAAGATGAAGCCATTGTTGTTCTTGGTGTTCTTGAAGTTTCTGGTGATTTTGACAGATGCAAAGTGACAGAAAAACTAAAACCTCCAAAACAAACTCGTTTCTTGCTCAAATGCAGTGATAGAAACGGTGATGATGAGCGGAATTGCTTAACAAACGTTGTGACTGGTTTAGATTCAACAAAAGCGCAAGAACAATGCAAGATTGAAGGTTGTTTTGATTGCTTTGGAAGGAAAATGCGTGCAGTGTTTGCTATGAGAAAGGGAGTTGAATGTTTAAGGTTTCAGAAAAATGAAAGTGTAAGCTGTGCTTGCTATTTATATGCTTTGTAATTTTGCATGCATTTGGTAACTGAAGCACCACCATTTTCCATCTCAATCGTCCTGATCCTGCCACGTGTCCCACCATTGTGCTAAAAAAGTGGAAATCATGGTTTGTGGGGATTGAGGTGACGGTTACGAACTTTGTCATGATTGATTCGACATCGATAATGTAAAAAATATAGGACACTGACACCACTATATATATATATATATATATATATATGATAAAATTTGATTTTATTTATCTATTTAATATTAAAAAAATAAAAATATTCTAATCAAAATTAATATTTTTAATTTTTTGTTGATAATATTGTTTCAATACATGTTTGACTTTTTTTTAGAGTGTCAAAACAAAGAAAAAAAATTATTTTTTTGGTAAAACTTGTTTAACTATTTCGACAGGTATCGTACGTACGGATGTCATACAAGTGTCGGACACCGCGACACGCCACCTCCTAAAGATGTTTGTGCTTCATAGATTTAAAGGATACACACCATATGTAAATTAATTTTACACTGCAACTAATAAAAATAACTTAACGTGTCATGTCATATTAAAAAAATGGAGTTAAATAGAATTATATGAGAGAAACATGACTTTGATTAGTTAACAATATAAAATTATTTTACCACACATATTCCTTTTTTTTTTTCTCAATTTTTAAGCAAGCAACCCACTAAAAATAAAAAATTATACCATCTTTGCATGATATCACACCATCGCAATTAGCCACCACGATCTGAAAAATAGTACAATTCTTTAACAACCATACTACTGCACACCAAATCAAATATCTCACATTCTTCAATTTCTGATCACAAAAAATACCCCAAACTACATGAAGTTGGTAGTAATAGGATCATTCTGCATTCCCAACGTGATTATTTTTTTCATAATGAAAAGATGAGACCAAATGACATATAATTTAAATGTAAAATTATTTTACAATGATAACCAAACAAACCAACACATCAAACAACTACTAATTAACTACTATTTTTCATCGGTTGTTATTTGCATTTTTTCCTGTGTTGGCAATTTTATACTGTATAGTTTTTTTTTTTCCTTGAAATAGTATAGTGATTAGACTTACACATCTTAAAAGTGAAAAAAGAAAAATCCCAAATTTATACTTAAATTCCTACATATCAACATTTTTACATACTACCAATAGCGATAATTGATTTCTCTCAAAAAAAAATAGCGATAATTGAGCTTATAGTATGAAGCTACATGATATTTAATCAGATAAAAAGTTCAAAAAAGAATTTATTTTCATCTTTTTGAAGTTAGAATTATTGAAATTTTTTATTTTCTCAATAGTTATAAATTTTTTATTTAATAATACTTTCTCAATATATATGCATGCAGAAGACAGAATTCAAACCCTAATCATTTTACTTATTTATCTAAACGTAAAATTTGTAATCACTAAACTATTTTAAAAAGACTTAATAGATCTTTTGGTTCTTGTATGTTCGTGTTTTTTTTATTTTAGTTCCTGTATCTTATTTTGTTGCAAATAAGTCTTTAAATGTACAAAAAAATTTGGTTTTAGTCTTTAAAGTCAAAATCCGCAGGAAAATATCCACGAAAACTGCAGATTTTCCTGCGAATTTTGACTCTAGGGACTAAAAACAAAAAAATTATACATTCAGCAACTTATTTATAACAAAACAAAATACAGGAACTAAAACAAAAATTCACGAACATACAGAGACCTAAAAATCTATTAAGCCTTTTAAAAAAAAAAATTGTACCAAACTTAATCCTTCACTCACGCATATTTAGTATTTTGTCATTGTCTTCCTAAGAAAAAGGTTGTGTTTGTGAGATCTGACGAAATATATGTGTGCCCTCATCATGCCATACAACTGCCCGTGTTTGATTAGTCACAATAGTTGTCATATTTCTATTTGGCATCCATTGAGAATGATTTGTTCAATGAATTTGGTGGGAGGATTACGTTGTGGAAAATATTATTAAATCTATACTATCATATTCAATGGCAATAAAATACAATATATTATCATTCTTGTATTATTATGTTAGATTATGTTGGTTGAAATTTGAAAACAACATAAGAAGTTATTGGTACCATATTTTCTTTTTTATATTTTGAATCAATTGATAACGGTACGGAACTCTTAAAACTACTGTTTTTTTAGTCCATTAAATGTGGCTCATATTGTGTAGAGTTTATATCTAAATCAATTTAACTTAAAATTATAAATTAATTAAAAAAATGAGAGAAAAAAAATTATTGTTGGATATCTTTTTATCTCCTCCAATATTTATTTTTGTAGAATATTGATTTATTAGATGCGTCTAATAAATCAGACATTATATTGTGCAAATTACCTATTATCGGACTAAAGTACAAACTAATACTAAATTAAAAATATATACACATTTTAGCTTTGGATTTTCTCTTGACTTAATATCTATCAAATCATGTCAATATTGACTAGCTAAGAAATGAAATAATACAATATCCAAGTAGCACCAACAAATAAGCAAATAAAGGAAAAAAGTGATACAGAGTACCAACAATATTAGAGGGAGAGGTTATATTGGGGGGCGGGAGAACGAAAGTGGAGGTGTGGCCTTCAAGCAACCAACAATATTTAGGTGTAATTCATTTTAAGCCCATTGTTATTTGGCTGCTAAATATAAGTAGTTTATTTAGCTTATGCAAAAATTTCTTTTCACCTAAAAATTATACTTTCACTTTTATAACAGTTTTTAAAATTTTTACCCTTTTTATCATTTGATTTTATCCTATAAATTTATATTAGAACATGAAAAAAAATTGATAGTCAAAATTCCAAACCAGAATACTTAAAAAAAGAGATTCAGAATGTAACAATCCATCATAAGATGGAGATTACAATTGAAAAATGTTGCAAAAGAATTTCAGACGATTTGCCACGGTGAAACCGTAGCTAAATTGCAAACTCTACCGTTGAAGCAAACTCTACACTTAAATTAACGTCAATTATGTCATTATTTTAGCCATAAAAGGAGAATATACATGGATTTTTATTGTTAAAGAATATTGTCAATAATCATTAAAAAATTTAATAATTTTAAACACTGATATTCATGGTGGCCCTAGCATTCACCTAGATATCTATCTACAATATCTATGGTATGCCATCATTTCTTATTCTTAGAAACTTTTTTTATTACTAAAATGATTAGTTTTTAATTATTTATAATTGAAATTATGAAACTAAAAAAATAAGGGTGATCTTCTTTCTCAAACATCAAAATCCTAGTTGAGAAATAATATTCTGTGTTTTCTTAGAAAAATCTAAAAAATTTAATCTATAAATTCTTAAAATGTCAAAATTACTTTTATTTATTTATAATCTTTTACAAACTGACCCAATGTTTGTTCATGTAAATATTTTAAAGGATCTCTTATGAAAGTATTTAAGAGAATGTAACCAATAAAGTTTTTTTCTATATCCATTGGAAAAAAAATAAGGGTTAATAGGTTTTTACCCCTTGTAACGTAGACGTGTTTTACTTTATCCTTATAAAAAAAAAATTAAGTTTCCCCCGTTGTAAAATTTTTTTTTTTTTTTGTTTTCCCCTTGGATGCACTCTTTAAATCGGTAATTTTGTTCAATCGATTTAAAAGGTTCTGTTTTTTAAATCGGTTATTTTGTTCAACCGATTTAAAAAGCGCAAATTTCTTGCGAGAAAAACCAAAAAAATATATTTCGCAAGGGAGGAAACTCAAAGAATTTTTTACAAGGGGGTAAAACAAAACGCGCCTACTTTACAGGAAATAAAGACCTATTAACCCAAAAAAAAATTATATGAAGAAAGTTTGTGCTAAATATTGTCATTAGCTTGGGAAAAGAGGAATTTTATAAAATATTTCGAGCACCAAATATATATCGTTGAATTAACAAGTGAATTTGTCCGAATCAAAGTATGTCATTGTAATCCTTAAAGTAAAATGCTAAACAGTACTCTCAGGGCATTGTTTAAGGAAGTAAATATAGTAATTTGACATTGGATCGTTTGTGCAGTCAATTTCTCAAAAGTATAATACTCACTCTAGTCTTATATATAAGAAATAATTGACTTTTTAGATACATTGTAAAATTGATGTATCTAGACTATAATATAGTCTAGATACATCAATTTTATAATGTATCTAAAAAGTCAATTGTGTCTTATATATAAGACCAGAGGGAGTATGTGTTATTTTCAATTTGAAACTTTCTTGTTTTGATATCCTTAACCAGTGCCCCGAGGACACCGGTTAGCATGACCCATCTTTAAAACTACCGTTTAAAATTTCAATAAAATCATATTGCTATCATCATTTCGTCAAATTAATCATGATTTCAATTAAACATGCGCGATATTTTATGTGGTTGATCTTTCAAAGAAAAAAAAAATATTTATGCGGTTGATCATTTTAGTTGAGCTTTACATTGGTTGATCATAAATTCTAGGGTTACGTGGACAACGGTCGGATTCGGTTTGAAAAACCTTGATCCGAATAAACCCACGGTTGAGAATATCACATCCACTTTCGTCCATTTGGTGCTTTCGGTTTGATCAGATTTGGTTTCGACGGTTCGTCGGGTGGGTCGGATGAGTTGAATCGGATGAAAATTGAATACAAAAAATAAAATAAAAAAATTACAGTTTATAGACACAAAAGAGAACAAAAGTCTCAATTTTCTTTTCTGCAATTTTGACCCAGCAAAATAAAATTTAGTAAATATTAAATTAAACAAATACTACTATACCTTCAAATAGGAGTAGAAAATAGGAGTAATTAATTGTAGAACAATAGTACTATAGTATTATACCTTCAATGGTAATTTTTATAATATAAATAAGGTATACAATTTTTTTAAGAAAATACAATTGTTGAGTTATTTTTATGAAAAAAAATGATGATTTGCATTTAGTTATTTAATTTTAAAAAATAAAAAAATAATTTGGGTAATCCACTATCCAACCCAACCCAACCCGGAAATTAGTGGGTTTGCCCAACCCGGCCCAATATTGTAACGGGTGGTTATTTTGTCGAACCCAATCCGGAGTACCATATGTGGTTCGGGTTTTGGTTTTGGCCAAATCCAACCCAATCCGGCCCACGTACACCCCTAGTGAAGGACATGTCATAAATTGCTTTGATAACATGAAAATAGCAGTAGAAAAAACAAATATTCATCCTGCCAATCTTTTTCCTTCTATGACGATGTGCACCATTATACCGATAAAAATAGTATTATTAAACTTCGGTCGGTTTTTGGATTTCAATGGATGAATATTTCAGACCCGAACCCGTCCGTCTCAATCCATTCAAACCTAATTTTATTCATACGATTAATCCGTGACCCGACCCACTACCACCCAATATTCAATTTTTTGATCGGTTTTATCAGATTCGGATCGGTTCGAAAAATCCTGTCCACCCCTAATAAATTCTTCAAGATCCATTCTAGAGGCTCGTTTGACCTAGCTTATTTTAGAGTTTATGCAAACGACTTATGCAATATAAACTAGTTTTATACTATTTTATAAGTTTAAATTCGTGAAAATTGAATTTTTAGAAGCTATTTTATCATAAACTACCTTAAAAAATTTATAATAATATATAAAAATTGCATAAACTCAAAAATAAATTAGGTCAAAGGGATCCTAAGACAACGTATGTCCAAATCCTGGTCAAGTTCCTATTTGTGCAAGAAAATATTATAATTTATAACCAGATTCCCTAGCGCCTTTACAGTAACGAACTGTTTTAACATTTTGCACATGGCATGGACCAAACTTTCTCAAATTAAATTAAATTACCAATAGATGAAAAATAACAACATATATAAATATTTAATTAACTAAGAGTCGCACTTAATGACTTCAATCACTAGTTAAAAATATCAAAAGAAATAATTTTCATATTAAAATAAATATTATTTATAATCTTTTTGAACAATGTATTATTTATTTATAATTTTTAAAAATATACTCGTAATATACAAGTTCTAAGATTTATTTATCATAATTAGTTCCATAACCAATAACTCAGAATATTAGTTAATATTTTCCTTTTAACTAAAAGCAAAACGAACATGTTTTTCCGTTTTCTAAAACCATTCCATCCTTATCCAAAATCATCATCACAAAGTTAGTTCCTTTAATCAAGGACTACAATTACATCATGTAGCAAATAATTAAATCCCCCACCCCCATCTAGCAAACTAGTGGTAATACAATAATACAATACATTACAAAGATCATGTCATTAATATTATACACAAAACAAACTACAATGAAATTAAGACCAACATTCTCCATCCTTAATTTGACACATTGATCAAACTAACTAACTAACTACTGAAGTTTTCAGAATCTGACATGATCACTCTGATCCAAAGTACTTTCCTCTCACCTTTAACTTTCTCATTTTTCTAACAAGTATTTTTTTTTCCCTTTTCCCTTCTTTTTCTTTTACCAATAAAGTTAAATGTAAGTAAACTAAAACCAAAAATACAAAAAAATAAAAATAAAAAACTGCAATAGTAATAAGACACAGAAGCCTAATCAGTAAATATGACCTTGAAACTTGAACTAGAATTATGCTTCTTGTTTAGGATATATTATACTCCCTCTGTCGCAAAATAAACCGGTGAACAAAAGTTGACATGTATCTGGTTAGCGAAAGTTGATGTATTTGGTGTAAACTTTAGACCAGATATATCAACTTTTGTTGATTCACTTTTTGTTTATATTTTGAAATAGAAAGAGTATTTGAATCAATTATTTATTCTAGATCAGAGAAGTGACTGATGAACCAATATTAGCACCTTGATCATTCCAAAAAAATGAAGAAGGATCATACAAACCAGTCACATGCTCAATCTGATTCTGTCCTTCAACTTTCTGCATCCCTTTCTCACTTCCATTCCCAATATTACTTATAGCTCTTTGCATCTGCTCAAGTGAAGCAAATTCTAAACCCTGAAAAGTACAATTGCTACTTGCATCTTGACTATATTTCAAACCATCATTGTTGAAATTATGTTGTAGCAGAGTAGAACTCAACACAGAAGGCATAACTGACATTGAAGTTGAGGACAAAGAAGCCGAAGTAAAGATTGAATCATATCTTGAAACATGATTGTTATTATTTGAAGTAAATCCATTATGATCAAACCCGGATGACGAAAAGCCGCCTAAGCCAACCGAGTTCATCTGAGTATGATGAAAATCATACTCAGATGAACTTGATAGTCTAGATAAACCATAAAACATAGGACTAATATGATTTATGGTTGAACTCGGAGCCGAAGTAGTAGTAGTACTAGTAGTAGTAGAATCAATGGTGGATAATGGTCTTTTGATGAGAGTTGTACTATTTTTACTGCTTTTGTTGTTTCTTCTGTAGCCACCACCAACAGGAACATTCCTAAGAGTACCACCTCTTGTCCAATAACGTTTGCAGGCTTTACAGAAGTGTCTTGGTTGTGACAAACTGTAATTGTTGTAGTAACAGAATTTTGTGTTTGATGAATCACAACGTGGACACTTAAGTGCTTGTTGTTGCAGAAGCTCTTGACCTTGTTTTTCCATAATTACTTTACCATCATCTATCTGATTCTACATCAAAAATAAATTAATGATGGATGTATAATTAAGAAAAACAATCTATAGTTTAATAAGGTAGTTTAAGTTATAGGTTATGTAATATTGTAATGTATGAGAAGAAGAAGAAGAAGAAGAAGAAGAAGAAGAAGAAGAAGAAGAAATAATGCACTAATAGTGTAGATATTCTATTCCAAAAGCAAAGCAACAAAATTAATTGGAGTGATCATGCATTTGTCTAAATAATTGTGTGTATATGTGTGTGTTAGAGAGAGAGAGAGAGAGAGAGAGAGAGAGAGAGAGAGAGAGAGAGATGAATTACCTGTGGCCATTGGTTAGTAGTTGGAGGGATGATGGCAACCATTTTCTCACAGTTAGCTAACATTTTGGTTCTCTCAAAGAAGAATCCTTAGAAGAGTATAGAGACAACAAAGAGCAGTTGGTGACTAGCTTTGAAGGGTTTTAAATATAGGAGATATATTGAGGGCTTAATTATTTGAAGCCAGAGATCAACTTAAATTATGGGAAAATGGTAAGGAGTATCTTTAAGAATTGAAGCTCATCTGATCAAAAGTGAACGGTTGTGATTAAAACTATAAAAAAAAAAGTTAAATATGTTTTTAGTCTTTATTTTTATGTGGGTTTCGACTTTTAGTCCCTATATTTTTGCCGTTTGCATTTTTAATTTCTACCGTTAATTTTTTGTGACTTTGATAACAGAATCATCCACATAGGATGACACATATATAAATGTCACGTCATTCAATGCAAACGTTATCATCGTTAATTTAATTTATCTTATGTGACCAATTCTATTATCTTAATCATAAAAAATTGACGAAAGAGACTAAAAATATAATAATAAAAATGTAGGGACTAAAAGTCAAAACTCACATAAAGTAGTAGGGACTAAAAACATATTTAACCCTAAAAGAAATAATCAAATTAAATTGAATAAATTAAAATCGTTGGGTTGTGTTTCTACGGTCGAGATTGTCTATTGCGTGAAAACAGCAACAAACAATCTCAATTTGTATCTTTAGGGTATATTTTAAGGGATGTAATTGAAAAAAATTTAATTCTGTATTAAAAATTAAAAGAATCCTTTGTTATTTTTAGGCTTCCTTTTTTACAAAGTGTTAAATGTTACGGGAAATTCCACACAAGAGTTGCAACAAAACAATATAACTTTTTTTTTAAAAAAAAAAAGTTATAACTCCCAATTTTATTGGAAATTATGGGTTGTGGTCGATGTGAAAAGGGTGAAAATTTATTTTTACTATTCTTCTCTTTAAGTTTTTTTTAACGAAAAGCATTTTCCTTTTTACAATTGAGTCGATTGAGTAATATTCATTTATTTATTTTTTTTAAAAAACAAAACTTCAATCTATGTGTCAATTTATTTTACAACGTAATTAACATATTAAGGTGGGTTAATTTTAAATCAGCGACTGAAATTATTTTACTGTTTTAAATTGTCTAATTCTAAAAATTAACAATGCGTGATGCCGCATAAAAGTACTACAATGGTGAGTCTGTATCTATGAGTAAGAAAGAGACTCGAGGGCCAAAATGAGAAGAAAAGGGGGCGAAAGTATAACTAACTAAACATAAAGATGAATATTGAGGAAGAAAAAATGTATGCACGCTCTTTAAAAAAATTCGCATTTATGCAATCAACGTATTTATAGACAGTCTAATCTTCACCTGATGGCTTCGATTCAATTTCAAAAAATTTAAGTTTATCAAATCAAATTTTTATTATATTTTTTCATACCGTCTGATCAACATCGGATAACTCTTAAACGCGACCGCATGAATTCGTTGTTTATAGCAAAGAATCTGTTTTCATGTATATATGCAGCACCCAACATTACACACTGACACTAGTTAGATTCATGCATCACTTCGTAACATTCCTTCATAATTGTACAGAGACATAAGTTAATTGAATTATTCATCGGATTATCATTAGTACAAGAAGGAATCCCTATGAGCCCAATGTCCAATTAATACAGTCAGAATTATTCATCGGTATATATATATATATATATATATATGAGAGGAGAAATTCTTACGTGGTCTCTCCCCTATCAATTAATGCTTAGGCCCAACCAATCATAATTGGACATATCATTCACTTAAAAATAGTAACAAAAATTAATTAGTTTATTTTTTTTACAAAAAAATTAATTAGGTTTTTTTTTTTATAGAAAAATTAGTTAGGGTAAAACTATAAAAATAACACGTTAATTTCTTCCCTTCATTTGTATTGTTACGTCTTCCATCTTTATTTGTATTCTTTAATCTTTGACCCAAAAATCTTTTCCATAGTTCCATCCCAAAGTTCAACCTTCACATAAGTAAGATGAGTAATGTGTAATACAATATAGCTTTTGCAAAACTCTGCTCCAATAAAATAAAAATATTCTTATGATTAACATACTTTTGATTTATGCATTATTAAAATTTGTTTTGACAACCTAGATTTATTATTCAAGCTCCGCCCTCCTGATTACACGATTTAGGAGGAAAAGAATGAAGCAAAGTTCTGTTTCACTTCATTTAGCTTTCTCTTGCTTTTGTATTCTAATAATAATAACAGGATTGGCCCCTTTCCAAGATGCTATCGATACCAATTTGCTTCACTGTGCCAATAGCCTTTGTGTTGGAGGATTTAGTGAGATCGTGACTGAAATTGGATGAGGAAAAGATAAATAAACCTAATTAATTTTTTTGTCAAAAAAAAACTAATTAAGTTTTGTTACTATTTTTAAGTGAATGATGTGTCCAATTATGGTTGGTTGGGCCTAAGCATTAATTGCTAGGGAAGAGACCACAGGTAAGAATTTCTCTATATGAGAGATCAAATTCCACTTCCACTTTGCTCTAATTTTGTTATGTTAATTTAAAGATGTTCTATCATATATTTTTGGAAATTAAGTATCTAACTCAAGAACTAATTAATTCATAAATCTATTTTATCGTTTATATATCATCAAAGGTTCTAATTAAAGTCAGAATATAAGTTTGTATGAATTGGTCCAACATATAGTGTTGATAGTCAATGAGAGGAAGGAAAAATTAACTATTAAATTAAGAGGAAAAATAAAGAGAAATGACTTAATATAAAAAATTTGAGAGAATTCGAATTCCATTTATTCAATGCGGAGAGATATAAAGAGGGGCTTGGATTCCTTGGAATAAAAAGTTAACATAATTTCACATTGTAATCAATCTTGACCGTTGATTTGAGATCAAACAATTCAGATTTAAAATACAATTTTATAAAGCAAAATAATTACAGTCATCGATCATAAATCGGACAGACAAGATCAGCTACAACACGCTACTATGACCCTAGGAAATATGATCCCATATAAAGAGTGGTAGTAGAGACATGGAGAGCGGGGAGTGAGAGGATGTGCAGCCTTGAAGTGCAGAACCATGTGATAGCAGCTCAGCTTCTAATTAGGAAAATGAATAAAATGAGAAAGATAAAGCAAAACACAGACGATCGATCTAGGAACAAATGGATTTTGTAGTCTTTCAAGGGATCTTCTATTTCTTTGAACTCCCCCATCATTATTCTTCACCACTTCAATATTCTATCTATTAAATTAAAATACGGTACGTAGTACTATACTATCATATACTACTATGTTTAGTACAATTGTACCTTAGAAAAAATGTCTGGCGTACAAGGTACAAATTATTTAGACAAATCACACATATTCACGTACATATTCCACAAATAAGTATTAATGACTAGTTTTAGCGAATGTTAAGAATTATAATACATCAAGAAGTACTAAGGTTTTTACTCAATCATCACACTTAAAAAAAATTGATCATGTCAATTAACAACAGTAGATATATTTGAAAGTTGCACAATAAACCATTAGACTCAGTTAATCACTCAAGCTTAGGTTTGAAATCCTTATTTCGCGACAAATGACAATTAGTGTCATGTAAGTGATTGGATAGGTTGTTACTATGTGAAATAACAACAAATATAGGAAACTATAGGAGAGGTACACAAGTCACACTATATATTTGTCTTGGGTGTGACAATTGACTCAATTAATAAGATTTTATATTTAATATAAGATTCAATTATATTTTTAGTTTTAATAAAATTGTTATATCCAACTAACAATGAATTGATCTAAATCATAAAAAATTTGGAGTCTCTTAATCAACTGATCAGAGTTTCGATCAGTGTGCATGATATGTATTGGAGCTATGGACTCGCGTTGTACTTGTGAGAGAGCTTATGTTCTCGGTCCATACTCGCATATTGAAATTACGTGTATTGTTCATTGTTTAGCGTTTGGACCTCAGTTTATTGAGCTTTAGACAGTGCAAAATATGATTTGACATTAAATTTTACTTATAGTATATGTATCAGTATCGGTATCTAACAATATAAATTGGGTAAAAGTATATCTATGTTTAACATCAAAGCTTAAAATTACTTTTTTTAAGCAAAGATTAAAATTACTTGCATAATGATTTTATAGTGTATTAAAAATACAATTATTTCCTTCTTTCTATTGACCTAAAGAAGAAATGGAGGTGGACCTTCCTAGTGCCTACCCATACCCACTACTCAATTAGGACCCCACATGAATAGGGTGGAGAAGAGATTCCAAATTGGTAAACATGAAAGAAACCCAACACGCACGTTAAAGGGGAAGCATGTAAATGCACCCGTAATTAGAGAGGGTCCATAAATAAAGTAACCTTATTATTGGGACTAAAGCATCAAAACCAACCCATCAAAAGCTGACAACAATGCACACTAAACAAATGTTTAGACAAAGATCTCACTCTCTATTTTTAGATTTAGTAGTACTAGTTATCAATTGCCACTTATTTTAGACACTCACTTTTTTGCTTGGAATAATAGTTCATGTCTCTAGCTAGATGAAAAATACTATGCTGCCCTTCTCTTGTCTTTTCTCCTTGCAAGGCTTTAGAGGATTAATTAATGACTTACTATTCCCTTCTCATGGGACTTGGATAATCTACTTTGAGATGTCATAGCAGTTATGATCTCTTTTGTTGATAAAAATTGGATTATTACAATCACTTTTACAAGTTTAAAATGTGACTCCTTTGAGTTTTAAGCAATAATAAAATGACTTTTTTTAATTAAAAAACATGATGACGTTGTGATTAATAAAGAGAGAAATGAGAGCATCATTGTAATGTACTCATTTGATATTTTTGGCTTTAACTCTCCAATAATTTTCAAATAAAAATGACCTGAAAAAATAAATAAAGTTTGATAAAAAATTATTATTTTCATGCGTTAAAATTGAATTCCCTTAAACTATTTGTATTTAATTAAAGTTTATTGACGACTTGAAATTAAATATTTTATGTACCAAAAAAAAAAAGAAATTAAATATTTTAACTCATTTGATACTTAGTCCCAATTATTATTATTATTATTGTTGATTATAAGCAGATAAAATGAATTGATTTTCTTGGTACATCTTTTGTATGTACTTGTGCATGTAGATGATGATGATGGCCGTCTTAAAATCCAAAAACATCAGTAGACCATAAGAAGAAAAACACATGCTATTGTGCTAGTGATGTTATATGGTTCATTTCATGGTGATTGAAAAGATGATGATTGTGATGTGAGTCTCCCTAAACCATAATTCAACTAATTTTGACAATAACATTATGTTATAAGAAAAATAATTTATATATCTTAATATTTCTTTGCATATCTTTAAATGTCGGAACTTCTCATGAAAAATGGATGATCGTATGACTTTGAGGGTATAATTCATAATTCCATATACCAACTCTTTTGGCAAGGACTATATATTAAATCACTTTAAATAATTTATTTTTATCTACAACTGAAGTGTCAAATATTATTTAAAAACTTATAACATAAATAAGATATCTCCAATTTAAACTTGAATATATAAATATAATTATGAAAATTATCCAAACTAACAATTTTAACATTAAACTGAATTTTATAGACCACTAAAAAACAAGTTTCTAGTGAACCATATTCGAAACAATTTTATTTTTTTTGTTTATACCTATAGAATATGAATATTATCCCACTAATATGTATACTATTGCAATCAATAACAATAGAAAATTGGTCCTAATCATCCTGTTTTCATATGTTTCTTCTACCACTATAGTAATTTTCATTGAGAGATTGTCGGATCTTAAAATAGGTTAAACTCCTTTCAAATCCCTTTAATTCTTACGTTTTGAGTTGGCTACTCAATCAATAGCGTCCATAAAAATAATTGATTTGGATTAGACTTTCTATAATCTCTTTAACTAAATTCAACTTTGTTGATTCACACAATTTTACTTCATTATGTATAAATACATATAATTGATCTATTGAAGGAAATTATGTGATTGGCTTTCCTGTTCTCCATATTGTTTAGTTGCTAATATATTATATACATACATCTAAATCAAAAGATGACGACAATAAATAGTAATAGTAGTATATAAAATTGGGCACGTGACGACAAAAGTGGAGTCAGTAATTAGAAGGCAATAGGGAATAGTCACACCTGGGAATTGGACCACACACAACACAAGGAAATTCCACTACACCACGGTCTTTTGATAAAGAATCTATCAGTAGAATAAAATCACGTTATGGATTGGAATTGTACTGTTGCTTACTCAACAAAGTTTACTACCATGTTAGAATGACATGTCCTATACAAATGTTCGGAGCATTATTTAACATTTTTTATATTGTAATCATAATATTTTTTAACCATATTATAAATATGGAGTTTTTTGCCATCTTTATTGGGAAAACACGAAACATTTGCATATATAGGAACCGTAGATTGAACTCTATATGACCATTAATGGATGCAGATTTGCTGCTATAGTACTTTACATTATTATCACACAATTTTCAATGACCATTAATGGATGCAGATTTGCTGCTATAGTACTTTACATTATTATCACACAATTTTCAATCATAATCGGTGATTATAGATTAGACAGTTTAGATCAATGCAGTTATAAAATTACTTAGAACAATATTAACCATAAATTTGTCAAAATTAATGTAGAAAATCCGTTTTCCATTAGATTAGTTAAAAGAAAATATTTGAGATGCCTGATCTTCCTTTTATATATTTCATTTTTTATTTTGAAATAGTTAAACACCCTCAATGATTTATATAGTAAAAAATTTGTCTTATTTCAACATATTATTATATTTTTATGTAATTATTTCATTTTGACTTTTTGTTGAGTAATTTTTATTTTTATTATATTGTAAATCTCTCACAACTTCACCTAATATGTCTAATAATAATTTTTATTATTTTGATAAATTGAGTAGCATAATTGCTTGCTTGTATGTCTATCTAGTTCGGAATAATTGTTGGGATGGGATTGGCTTCTCAATCACCCACCAACTATGGATTTTAATATGCATGAAATTTGACAATTGTTCCATCATGATAATGATAGTGAACATGTTTTATTTTCCTATTCTAATAAGGAAACCTAGTTGCCCTGGCCTATTGAAATCCTACTTGATAGTTAGCAGGTAGCCGACTCCACAACTTGAAAAATGGGGCAAACAGCAAAGTGACACTTCTACAACAAATAAAATAAGTAATGCTGAACAGATAGGGACTATGAAGCCCCGATACTCAAAAAATGTGACGTATCGTGTCTGATACGTCCTCGATACCGATACTCTTCCGATACGTCCCGATACTCGTATATCGATAAAGTATCGGTTAAATCATTATTTTTAAATAAAAAATAATATCTGATACGTCTCGATACTCGTATCGGAAAAGTATCAGTTAAATCATTATTTTAAATAAAAAAGTAATACCCGATACTTGTCTGATACGTCTCAATACCCGATGTTTGTTTGTATCTTTAGCACTTCTTGTGGTTTTCCTTTGTCAATATAATTTTTTACTTTTCAAAAGAAAAAATATGATGTCCTACTATATAATATATAACAGATTGTTAAACATTTTGGCTTTTATCAAAATTCTAATATAAGACTAGATATTTTCTGCTTTTAATTATTAATATTGTTGATTTTAGTCATGTTTATATATTGTATATTTATATATTTAATTTTAAATTTAATTTTTAAATAACGTAACGCGGCAGTATCGGATTGAGAATTTTAAAAAAAATTATGTATCGGTATTGTATCGGTATCGTGTCCCGTATCGGGGCTTTATAGGATAGGGAAGATCATGAACCAATTTCATTGCTTGGATCTAGTGAGAAATGAGAAAATTAATGTTGGACCAAAAATAATATTTTCTCCATCTCAATTTATTTGAGCCATTTGCAAAAAAAAATTGTCTCAAAACACTTGAGCTATTTACAATTTTTTACATGTATTTCCACTTCTACCCCTGTATAATTTATTTTTTAGAGTAATCATTATTGCACTTAAAAAGTGCATAGGAAATACACAAGGGTAATTTGGTAAAATGAATAGTATCTCTCATTCATTTATATCACTTTCTTAATATGTTTGTTTTGGTCAAATGGCTCAAACAAATTGGGACGGAGAGAGTATATTGGTCAAATGTATTCTGTGTTTTTTAAATTTTGCGTTTATATTAGTTAAATTTTTGAGTAATAAATAATTTTTTTAATTTGTTGTATTATTACTCTTCTATTATCTTATATTTATAAAAATTAACGTGACTGTTAATTTGAATGTTAACTATAATGAATTTGAGTTCAATCTGAAATGAGCTATGAGGCTTAAATAATTGAAATTCGATTGGAAAGGAGAATAACCAAAAAAGGGTAAGATGCAACGAATTAAAAATTTAAAAAGTCAATATTTGTTAACAAAAAAATTTAAATGACTTATTTATTAAAGGATCCATGAATATAAATGATTTTATAAACACGAATTTTAAAAGACCCATGAATATATTTGACCTAATATGAATTTTGTATTTTTAGAGTTTAAAAATTTATATTTAATTCATGTTTTGTTAAAAAATTCTTTTTTTTTTTGAGTGATTGTTAAAATATACTTTTTTTTTTTTTTTGAAAATTTTCATTAAAAAATATTAAGTCTATACGTACGAGTTAATTTAAAAGTAAGGACTAAAAATGTTAATTGAAAATTTTTAGAGGACTATATATAAACTGCATTATATTGGTAGCTAACTATCGGCAATAGCAAAAAATTGGGACATTTTGTAAGAAAAATAAAAAAATAGGGACATAATACGAAAAAAAAATACAGGACACATTAATCAAACCGTGATATTATAGATCTCCATAATTTTTATTTTAATTTTAGAAAGGCACTTGGAGCACACCCCCTTTAATCAAACACGCCCTACCAGATAGAAAAATTTTGAGACTCAAGAACAAAGAAAATAAACAATGTTTGAAGCCCCAAGAATAATGGTAAACAATGTTTCTTAAAGTCAATATTGGGTTACGAAGAAAAAAAGTTCAATAAAAAATAGTTAACGTTGTTCGATTTTGGCATTCACTCTTTTTTTCCCGAAACTTAACTATGGATTTGGTTAAACTGATGAATAACATTGATTTGGTTTTTAAAATAATTAATAAACATATTTTAAAAAATATATTATTTTGTTTCAAGCACTACATTTTTATAGTACAAAAACAATTACGTAAATTACTATGAAAAAATAAAATAAAAAATACATAAATGTGACATTTTGTAAGATAATACTATTAATATGATAGTTTGATTCAGGTATTAAAGGTTTGCTTGGATTAACATATTTTTGAGTTTATGTGAAACAGATTATGCAAATAAATAAATTTTTATATATTATTATAAGTTTTTCAATGAAGTTTATGAGAAAAATAACTTATAAAGATACAACTTTTGTTAGTAACAACTTATGAATTAACATAAAAGTTTATTTATTTGCATAAACTATTTTCATAAGTTCAAAAATAAACTAAATTCAAATGGCACTAAATGATTGATTTTGAATAACGCGAACCTAATAATCGAATCAATATAGGTTAATTCAGTTTTATTTGGACTCCGACATGAAGAAAAATATTACACCAATTTAATTGATCAATTTGGATATCAAGTTCGTCGGATTACTGATGTGATTCTTAGACTTCGACTTCAAGGTTTAGCTCCCAAATAAGTGTTGTCGCTCTTTGTTCATGTGTATCTCTGTGTAGGCCTATACAAGCTTTATGGGGCGGGCCTGATGTGGTTGTTCTCTATAAAAGCTGCTCTTTAGGCCCCCTCAATTACTTCTAGACCTCTTAAACTTATATACCCTTCAGAATGTTTTGGAAGACAAGTTTAGAAATCGGACTTGATTGGATCAAAACGGTTCAATGTGAAAAAAAAATTGGATGATATCTTTCTAATTTAACTACAATTTTGAAATGTATCTTCCAAAACACTTCTATTGACTTGTTTTGGATCATATCTCTCAAAACTACATGAGATTTTGGAATGTAGCTTCCAAAATCATGTTATATGTGATCAAGATGAAAAATCAGGAAAACGTACCATGGATTTTTCATGCCATATAGCATTCAACTTAAAGAAATCAAAACCAACATCCAATTCAAACATACACAATTTAAAACATGATATTTGTCCGTACATAACAAAACAACTCTTGTTGTGGAAATTAACCAAACATACACTATAATTTCAAAAGAAAAAAAAAAGTTGGATGTGAAAAAAATACTTGTTTAGAGAAAGAATAATTGAACTTGATGAAAAAAGTTGGAAAAAAAAAAACCGTTTTCCTTTGATCAAGCCTTTGCAAAATGTAACTGAACTGTGTTTTCTATTACCTTTGAAAATACAAGGGAATTTCGGACTGTACAATCGAATCAAACTAGGTTCGAAATCAAGAGTATTTTTAGGTTTTTGAAGAACCTAGAAGAAATGTGGAATCCTAAAGAGCAATTTTCATACTCTATAATGTAATTGGGCCTATTTTACTTTTGCAAAGAAAGATCCAGTCTTTAATTTATCGAAAGATTCTCTTCCCACCCCCCATGACTCTTTCCCCCCCCCCCCCCCCCCCCGCGGATTTCCGTTTTTACCCCTAGTTTTAAACTTCGGAACGCGTTTTCCGAAGTTTTTTTTGCCTTGAAGATCAACTTCATAATGTATTTTCCGAAATTTTCGACAAATTTGAACTAAAAACACTTCGGAAAACGCGTTCCGAAGTTTTTGGCCAGGGGTAAAATTGGAATATTGGGGGGTTAAAAAGAGTCATGGGGGGTGAGAAGAGAATCTTTCTAATTTATCACACACTTATGAGATCCCTTGGCCCAATACTAAAAATTCACTTAAAAAAATATAAAGAAAGTGAAACATGTATGTGTGCGTCTATTAATCAAGTAAATAGTTGAATTTTTTTAATAAAAAATATATTATTAATTAGATCTCTGCTCAAGACGAATAGAGACCGATGAAAAAGGAATTACACAACAGAAACACTGTATATTTTCGGAACGTCAAAAAAAAAAAAAAATCAAACAGCAAATAACCGAAGTCTACCTCCTAATCTCATAATTAGAAAGACATTCCCTAGTTTCCATACCACCAGAAAATACATCAACCCGATCCAGAAAATTGCCCCGAACACTACTCCTGGTCTCGAAGACTAGTTAAATGATATGCTGATTCTTATATAGTAAAATTGTAAGTAGAAATTTGCTTTCAAATAAGTAAAACTAAATTTAAATTACGTAATGTGGTCTTTTCGAGAAAGTTTGATGAAGAAACGTGACTGTCCATGGAAGTCCATGAAGAAGATGGAGCACAATTTTCCTTTAATTGAAAATAAGTTATTTTTGAAATCAGGAAAATGTAATGATCATATTGAAGATTTTTAGAAAAGCTAAGGTTTTCCCAAGAAGTTGCTAAAAGTACAAAATGGATTTGTTGTGATGACTAGAATATAGTACTTCACAAGGAATTAAATGGATTGACTAACTAGTTAAGCCCGCTGTTATAAGACTTGGCCCTAGGGAAAAGAAATTTGCTATTGAGGCCCCCTACTTGTTCCCAAGTCCCCCTAAAATCCCATAATACCCCTGAGGACATGATCAAAATTTTCGTTGTCTAGGCAACGAAATGCAAATAAATTGTTGCCTTCAGGACGAAGGCGCTTTCCTGGCCTAATTTAGGTGAAATTCGTTGTCTATACTACGAAACAAGGTTGATTGTCATTTAAGTAACGAAAAGCACAATTTCGTTGTCTATAACACGAACGCGCTTGGTTTCGTTGCATAGGCAACGAAATCATGTTATATCAGATACGAAAAAAGCATTTGAAGCTCAATACATTGAAATGATTATGAAGGGTTTTGTGGGCGATTTGTGTTGTCGATTTAGAGTTAGGATTCGTGTAAGTAGGATAATTACGGATTATATGTTGGTTTACAAACTCTATTGCATGTTATAAATATATTTGGGGATTTAGGGATTTTGGATTAGGGGATTATGATTTAGTGATTTTGGATACTAAATTGAATTTGGACATTAAATTTGGACATTATATTTTGCCTAAACACTAAATAAATAAATGAACTTATCTGGACAGGTTTGCGTGGTTTTGAAAACCATTGGATTATGCGTAAACAATGCAGACTGGGTCTGAGAAACTAATTTTCGTTGAATAGGTAACGAAAGCTGGAAAAAATTTCCAGATTTCGTTGGTTTGGCAACGAAAACAGGTTCTGCAGAAGTTTTTAAAAAACTAGTTGACAGAACCTGCATTTTTTTTAAACTAACAACGACAAACACACATGTAGTCCGTAGACTGCTTTAATTTAAACAACATAACAAACATGAAAGACGAACAAACATAACATCGGACATAGTCATAAGTACATTTGCAAAATACACATAAACCAACAATTACGGATCGGCTAAATTAACAACTTCTTCTTCCTCAGGTGCGTAGCACAAAGGTTCGATTTCTTCATAGGTTCTTGGGTGACGCAAACTTGATAAAATCTCTGGTACAAATCTGAGCAACTTTGTATCTAGTTCTATCGGACCCTTTGTGCTATGTTCCGAAAAAATCTCAAACATGCTTTTGACATCGTCATCCGTGTGAAGAACCATATTTGTGAATCTAACGACACGACCGTCACATATGACTGACGGACGTCGATACTCAATTGTGACTACCCTTCTATTGTCACGATGGCCGGTAAACCGACCATTCAATTCATCCAACTGTTGCTTAAGCTCGCTTAGAGTGACATGGATATGGATCCGAAACATATTTGGGGTTTCTTTGTTGAAGTAAACGGCGGCGAGGTGTGTGTTAACTTTGTAAGTGATATCCATTTTTTTAGGTAATGTGTGACAACATAAACAAACTACACCACTCTATTTATAGACCAATACAAGTAAATCATGACCGTTCAAACTGTCGGTGCAATCCTGGCCTTTGATTAATTAAAACGCATTACACCATAATAATTGATGTGTTGTCATTACATACTAATAATTCATGTTTTTTCATTACATAACTATTACATATTAATAACTAATTAATTAAAATAAACGAGCGGCCAAACGATGTGGAGCTAGGTCACCTTCAACACTGTCAAACATCATTTGAACACAGTTGTCAGATATTAACTCTTTCCAATGATATTTTGTCTCAGCATCATCAAATTCAATACTGTGACCTGTAATATCGGTGTACGATTCATAATACTTAATTCTATCAATTTGAATTTCCTTCCCGTTCATGAAGGCATACATGAATTCAATCCTATTTTTCAACCCTTCCAGAGTCGTAATGTTGTTTTTCAGATGAAGATGAAACTCTGGAATATCAGTCAACCTTATAGCAAAATCAAAACTTTTTGAAGTATGATTCGACACATAACGATCCACAGCCCTTTTTTTTCCGCTTCACTTATTTTTTCCATACCTATGATAATAATACATAAGAGTTATGATTTTAATAATACATATATATCCTTATCATTCAAAACATCAATAATATATATATATATATATATATATATATATATATATATATATATATATATATATATATATAGTGATCAATCACAAAATGTGTCTTACAAAAAGTGTCATTCGATTTACATACCCAAAATGTCATTGAAGTTACACCCACAAAAAGTGTGTGACACATTACAAGCACAAATAAAAACTAAAGCATGCATGAAACTACCCATCCTATCCTATAATGATGGGCTCATCTACATTTGACTTCATTTTTGGCAAGCTAGCTTTCTCATATTCGAGCAACTCTTCAAACTCAATCATCTGATCCATAAACTTTTCCTCCCACCCCTTGGCATCTCCGGCACGATGTTTTTTCCATTGCTTGTTTGTAGGAGGTAGTGGACACCCTGGCTTTAGCTTGACCTCCACAAAATGATTGGGCACTAAACCCATACACAAAATGCGGGTAGCATGATCGCTTGGTGGACGACCACGCAATGGTAAGAAAGTCTCAAAGTGACCAATAGTGGGGGATGTCAACTCAACCACGACCCGATTGTATGCGGTTGCAACGATATGACCCATATCAGGAAATGTAAACCATTTATCTTTCGATGCAACCCCACTCTTAGGCATTATCTTCGAAGGGTACAACCCATCAAGTATGTACTGCAGACGCTCCTCAGATTCATAAACACCCATGTAGACACTTCTAAACATGGTTAACTCCCTAACCATAGCCAAACGTACCAACCCTTGACTGTCTTCACCCTTACCAAGATGTTGAGCAACAACCCGAAATCCACAATGCCCGTCCGACTTAACATCAACAATGTCTTCAATATATGGATGCATGAAATGTGGCATATTCCGCATAAACGGAATCCTCTTCATTGATGATGAAGGCGACGAAAGCTTTCTGATCCGAGCACTTTTCCTTCGAGGCCTCGATGGTTTTGACTGTGACGCCTGTGAGTCGGGAAATTGGGAATCCATATGCTCCTAATGAGATGGCTCTCTAGTGGTAGAGTTGTCACTTATGGAAGCCTTTTTTCGCTTCGGTGCACCCTTTGTGTCACATTTCTTAACCGGAGGAGTCAAAGAAGTTGTTTGTGGATATGCGATCAAGCGCAATGTTTCTTTGATTTGCATTCAATCGATAACATTCAATCGATAACATTCAATCGATAACATTCAATGCGATCAAGCGCAATGAATCGCAATGTGTCACATTCAATCGATAACAAATTTAAGTTTATTATACCTGAATTGCATTAAACTCTTCCAATATAGAAACATCCGCGACCTTGCCCTCTTCTTCTTCATAGTGTAACCTCTTCCAATGAACATTGATCTCGTCGAGCCTAATTGGTAGTTTTTTTTCACATTTCAAAGCAATGAGACAATCACATGGCAATCCGTAAGTCATCTTTATGACACACCCACACTTCTTCCGATTCCTACCACATTCTCTTGATCTTTCTTCTTCATCACGAATAAAGCGTAACGCATCCCTTGAAACGTTATACACCAACTTGGAGTACAAAAAATGATCTTTGAAATGATGTTCAACTTGTGAAGTACTCTGACCAAATGATGTCTTTATCTTGGTAAATTGGTTGGACAACATTTGATTCATCGCGTCCCAACACTTCACAAAATCACCCTTGCAATCAAGGATATATTGTTTCAAAACACCATGTTGAGACTCAACTCTGTTGGATGTGGTGTTTCCAATGTGCATGACGCGATCAATCCAAGCTCTGACAAGTTTTTCCTTCACCGGATCTAAAACCGTTTCCTGAAAATATTTCAAAAATTAAGAAAATCTAGCAAAGACTCTCCTAAACTCCATAACTGCATCTGTAAATGCCTCTTCAGAAGTAGAGTCCACAACTGCCTCTCATTGATATTTCAGAGTATTCAGCAACTTCTCCATCTTCTGATCCTTTGCTCGGCAAAGTGCCTTGAACGTAGCCCTTACATTCTTGTAGACGTGATAACGACACACCATTGCAGTTGAATTTGGGAAAACAGTTTCAACTGCATTCATCAGTGACTTATCTCTGTCAGTTACAATAACCTTCGGCATCACATCCTTATCCTTGAAAAGACTCTTACAAGTCTCAAGAGCCCAAATGAAATTATCTTCTTTTTCATTTGTCAGAAAAGCAAAACCAACATTGAAATTCTTCTCAGTCGAAGTCACACCGACTATCTCAAACAGTGGCATTTTATACTTGTTGGTCTTGTATGTAGAATCCATAATCAGTACGGTAGGAAAAGTGTTGAGCAATTTCACACTATCAGGATGTGCCCAAAAAATATCTTGTACGGTCGACGACTCACCAACCGTTCTAACTTTGTGGAAGTATCTGTGCTCTTCAAGACACTTCAGAAGTTGTTGAAGTTCAGAAAATTGACCCCTAAGGTCAATTTTGTATTTTTGCCGGATGTGGTAAATTTGCTTCATATTGGTCTTGCTATCCTTATTCATGTCCTTCAAGTTGTTCAGAATGTTCTTTGGCTGCACCAAATTCCTAGTAAGCTCCTGCACATGCTCCTTTTCCTTGGGTTTTAAACGTCCCGCAAGAATATGACCTTCCAAATTCTTGGCCATCTCGTGTGTCGCGGTGATTTTTGGATGTCAAGCTATAGGGAAGCGTTGAATCACAAAACATTTAAATACACCACCGAGCTTTTTATTTTTTCGAAGAAGGGAGAAAAGTCCGTTAAAACACCATAAATAAAGAGATCGAGGTAAGGGGGTTGGTTACGCAAAGGGAATGTATTAGCACCCTAGGCGTCTATAGTACTCTATAGGAACCTCTAGTATTCTATCTTAAGCGCTTTGTTTTTATGTGTTTGAAAATATGTATAAGATTTAGGGCTAATTGAGTATTTTATTGGGAAAATGAGTTTTGAGTGACAAAATGCACTTGGCTTGAGTTCCAAGGTTTTTATCTAATGAAAATGAGTTTTGAAGTTGAAAATAAGACTTGATTTGAAAAATCAAGTGTTTTCACCTAAAGAAAATAAAGTTTGATTGATTGAGGACTTGGTTTAAAATCCAAGTTGTTTTTTGAGAAAAAGTTTGATTAATGACTTGGTTTAAAATCCAAGTTGTTTTGAAAAAAGTTTTTGATAAGTGATATATTTTGGATATTTTTGAGAAGAGGTGTTGACCTCTATTTTTTGGCTAAAAAGGGTTAATGGTTCTAACGAGAGTTCTAACGCTTTAACTAAACAACCTAAAATATTTGAATCGCGCCTAGACTTTTTGCAACGACATATAGGTCGAGGTTTTTTCCTTTCTTCGGATTAACACATTAAATACACTAACGAGCAATAATGAGCGAGAATTTAAAGCATACAATACATCCGGGGGGGAAACATGCAAAGGGGATTGAATTAAATAAATGACAATGATAATAATGACTGAAAATAAATCGCGCCAATTATGCGCATTTAAAATTACAACCAGGGGGGAAACATGCGAAGGGGATTTGAATAATAATAATAATAATGATAGTATAAATAAAAATAAATGAGATATAAATATAAAGCATATAATATAATATAAATGCAAGAAACATAAATATAAAGCATGTAAGCATAAAATGAATAGAAGGCATATAACAAATAATAAGTGTAAGCAAGTAATAAAATATGAGTGTCATGTAAAGCGCAAAACAAATAGCAATCAATGGTGAGACTAACACATAAAACACGCGAATAGAAATAACCAAGAAAAATCAAAGGCAAAGATTTAACACAATCATAAATAAAATAAACAAATAACTAAATAAAATAACCTAGATAGTACCAAATATTTCCAATTCACATACATGCATATATTTGTCCTAAAATAAAAATTGGAAATCAATCAAGGTACCTAAAACTAACATATCATGTTATAGAAATATCATCAAAATAAATCAAGCATTTTCAAAGTCATACACATGCATACATATTTTTAATCGAATAAAGAAAATAATTCACAATTCAAACCATACTATTAACAATTAATCACATTAAATCAAAAGCATAGAGTTAAATCATGGAAACAAAAATTAGGCATATTATCAAGTATAGAACAAATTTAGTAGCAATTAATAATTAAAACATCAAATAAGTCATTTAAAACCCTAACATGTGAATACTATGATTAATTAATACAATTAAAATATAATAAACAAAAGAAAATCATGTGATCAAGACAAAATGAATCAAAGTCAGAGGGTAACATTCGACAAAAAATAATTAAAAGTTCATGGCATAACAATAACATAGAAAAATGATTTTTATCTAAGGTTAATTATTAACATTTAAACCTAATTAAATAGTGCCAAAAGATAAAAAAATTCAAAATAATACATGATTATATACACATCAAAATAAAAAGTTCCAAACATTAACATATTATTCATATCATATCATGGATCAAGTAATAAAACATGTTATCAAAGATTAATCAATTTAAACCTAATTTGAACACTAATAAATAAAGAAAATGAGGAAAAAATAGTAAATAAATGATTTAAAAAAAATAATTTCATAATATATCAATTAATAATAACCTAAAATATAATTAAAAAAATAATAATCTTCTCAGAAATTAAAGATAAAATCAAATAACAGAGGAGGTGCAAATAGTAAATGAGTTAAAAAGGGGGTGCAAGAAGTAGTTACCCAAACCTGGGCCTAAGCCCAATCTGGAACGATCCTGTATGTCACGGGTGTGCAGGAACACAGTGGACGCGCACGTTCTGGACGTTTGATCTGATCAGAATGACTGGATTTGAAAACAGCAGGAACTGGATCTGGTACCTCGCAGGAGATGACATCTATGGTGGAACGCGCGTTGCAGTACGCCAGATCTACTCATTGAAGGATCGGACGGGTGTGATTAGAGACACAGATCAACGAACGACTTTTAAAAATAAGATCCAACGGCTGTGGTTTGATCTGGAAAATGAGAGGGAGCATCATGGAGCTTCATCTTCCTCGCGACAGCAACAACACCGGCGCCGGCCAACCACTCACCGGAGCTTCAAAACGGCGATGAAACGGGCAAAAGAGTATATGATTCTGCTCGAAATTCCACGAGGAACACTAATATAACCTTAGATTCTTCAAACAACGCTTAAAATTTGAAAAACGACGAGACAAAGTTCGAACTCAAATTTGGGAAAACACGAATTAAACGAGAACTGGGTTAAATTAATCAAATGGAAAAGCATCTAGAGGTTATTTGATGATGAATGGGATTAAAAAACAACAGAAACAGAGACTAAAAACTCGTGTTCAAATCTCACATTTTTGAAGATTTTTTGGGGTTTTGATTCTCTCAAATTTATGGGTTAGAGCTTGTGTTTTATGGTTGTTTTATGCTACTGGAAGTGTTTTGGAGGCTTATTTGATGAAGAAATTGAGATTTGGATGAGGTTTATGAAGAAATTGAATTTTTGAGAAAATGGGTAAAAATGAGAGAACTTGGGATTGATTTTCTCTGAGTTTGTGAATGAATTTTCGTGGTCTCCTCTCTCCTCACTGAAGAGTGTTATTTGTAGTGGAAAATTAGGTTATGAGTTGGCTTCAATTGGATAAGAATCAAGGGTAATTTTGAGTTTTTGGTTATGAGATTTTTGTGGGTTTTTGATCAAGAGAAATGAGGACACTTGTTATGCTCATGAGCTGTGATGAAAGAAATATACTAGGATCAATTTGAGGAGATAAGGATCAAGAGAAAATTGTGGGATTTAAGTGTGATGGGAAAAATGGTGAAAAATCAATTAAAATGAATTAATGAAAATACATGAAAATATGGAAAATGAAATATAAATTGATAAAGGGCAAATATGTCATTTTTCAGGGTTTATACAATGCATGAGTTAAATTGGAAACAATTGAAAAAAGTTTGAATAAAAAAGATTACTTGTTGATGAAGAAATGAATTTTTGAACTTAAAATGTAAATATGAATATAATAATATAATATAAAATAAAAATGCAAATGAAAATATAATTAAAATATTTTTATTATGCTCATAATATATGAAAATGATGGAGATGAAATTATAACTCAAAAATCATAAAGAATGGATGAAGAATGAGATTACTTGCAAAAGAAGTTACCTTAATATTTGAAATTTTTGAAAAGAGTAAAATGGGGATAAAATTAAATTTATGAGCAAATTTTGGTACAAGAGTATATTGAAAATTATATGGTGAAAGAAAAAGTTCAAAAAGTCACACAATTAATTATCTAAAAAATGAAACAGTTAAGCAGCGTAAACTGGATAAAATACTATTTTGACAATTTTAAATTAACAAATAATAATATGATGATGAAAATTAACATGCTTAAAAATGAGCAAAAATTAAATGAAGAAATTAGGGGTGGTCAAAAAATGGGGTATGACATCGTGGTTATGATTACCACACACAACACTTAGCTTCCATTCCTGAGATGCCAAAAAGTAACCTCGCAGCCTGAACGGACACTGACACTTTCTAGTCGCCGTGTCATGTCTCTTGCCTTTCTTTTTCGACTCTTTGTACTATCCGACTCTTTCACATCCCAATATAAAATTAGCCTTCCTTCTATTCGACCCGTTGTCCGATTTTTCAATTACCATTGTAAACCCGGCTTTTGACGTCTCATCTTTACATCATTGGATTAATTCATCACGAACCTTATACTTTGCGGCGTGATAAAAATAATTGCCGGTGTTAACACGGATTGCGGATGGACCAGCTCCATCGGCAATGGCGGCGTCGTATACTACCAAAGCTTGTGAACCGACGGGTGTGACATCCACATCGTTACCAACACTCGGTTCTTCCATTTCAACACCTTAAAAACGATAATTGCAAAACAATCAATTACTATGCTACCAAGACACAAAAAATCATGCACACACACTAATACATAGAAACAGGGGGCGTGGGAAGCAAACTAATGTTGATTTCGTTGCCTAACTGACGAATTCCCTATTTTCGTTGCTAAAGGGACGAAACTAGGTGCGACAGAGAACTTCAACAAAAACACCAAAACAAACCAAATTAACAACGCATTACCTGTTGTAGACCTCCAATCAGCCTTGCGCATCTTCTATTTGATCTTTCCAAGTTGATTTCAAGCCTCCTCAGCAACAAATCGCCCTAGATCTAGTTTTGGATTTGAAATTCGTAACAGTACTGATCGTATGATCCAGCTGGTGTGGATACTATATTTGTCATATTTCGTTGTCTATACAACGAAACACAGCGTGTTCGTATTGTAGACAACGAAATCTATCTTCGTTGCCAGCGTAACGAAAATATGGGCATTTTCTTGAGGGCGCGCGCTTGGCCACCATTACCATTCACGTTCGTCACTTTTTCAACGAAGCTACTTTTTTTTCGTTGGAGGTGCAACGAAAATTCTATCCAGGGGTATTTTTGTCAGTTTGGGGGGCCTGGGAGCAAACATGGGGGGCCTCAATAGCAATTTTCTAGGGAAAATTACTCTACATGACTAAGTGACTTAATATGATTAACAGGTCCAAATAGAAAAATAATCCTAAAGAAGTACTTCCTCTGTCTTAAAATATAGGGTAAAATTGATTAAACAAAGTTGATGTATTTAGTCTAAATTTTTAATCAAATACATAAAAAAAATTTGACCAATTTTCCTTTATATTTTGGAACATATGAAGCATTTAAGAAAACATCCGAGATTTTAAATTATCAGACTCAATAAGAAATAAATCCCAATATCAAATTGAGGTTAAAGTATCAGACTCACTGAAAAATAAAGTCAAATATAAATTTGGAGATTAGTAATCTATTTGAAATAAAACCATTAACGCCAAAGTTCATCTTTATAAAAGGAGAGACAATTATAACTGTTTATGTCAGCTGACTTCAAACATGATAATGGTCGTTGAAATAAATCTAACCGTCCTGTGAGCGTATAAGAGTGCGTATAACTTTTTTTTTTAACCTTTAAGTTATTAGTAGAAGATGCTCTATATGCTTGGACAAAAATTGAACTTTAAGTAACCCATATGGATCAAGGGTTAAACAGACTCTCTGGTCCATACTCACTAGAGAAGAAAATTAATGGCAGTGGAAATACATTACACTAGCATGTGAATCTGCGTTATCTTTGGTGAGGAACACATTCCATGTCAATTACATTGATCATGCATCCAGTAAAATAGACAAAACATTAATGTCAAATTGTTAGAGAATTTGATTCACCAAAACATCGAACCCATATCATCATTATCGTGATGTATTTCACGTGAGGTTCGCAATTTTTTATGTCATAGTAGCAACGTAATCCCCATTAATGATGACTACTCCAAATAGTAGTTAACTGTTCCACTGTATGAACTTTGAAAATTCAAACACATTGGCATTGAATAGTTGAATACACAAAACAAACAAAATTAACTCACTTTTCAAATGGTTTCCCTCGTACAACTTGGGACCAATACTAATAAAAAAACGACAATATTGAATAAAAGTGTATGTGGTCCAATTCCAATCCATCCTAGAGTGCTCTAGATGAGGTGTTTTGGATCTATTTTTGATTCTATGGTAGAAACTTACAAACTTGAGTTTGCAAAGATTGAGTGAGGTTTGATGATGATCGGATTATTTTTTGTGTTTGATTTTTATTTTGAGAATAAATGTTGGATATCTAGAATCAATTTTTAGGTGAAACATTTTACAATCTCTTGTATATATACATCAAAACTATTTTTAATAATTATGGATAAATATGTTTTTGGTCTCTGTAAATATTTAAAGTTTTGTTTTTAGTCCCTCAAACAATTTCTTCGAATATTAGTCCCCTAAAAAATTTCAATTAACACTTTTAGTCTCTACTTTTAAATCAACTCATGTGTAGACTTCATATTTTTAAATGATATTTTTTAAGAATGTTTAGAATATTATAACAATCTTCCCCAAAAAACTATAGAATTTTTTGAAAAAGCATAAATTAAATATGATATTTTTGTATTTTTAGAGTTAAAAAAATTATATTTAATTCATGTTTTGTTAAAAATTTCTATTTTTTTTTTTTTTTTTGGAGTGATTATTAAAATATTCTACATTTTTTTTGAAAAATTTCATTAAAAAATATGAAGTCTGCACATGAGTTAATTTAAAAGTAAGGACCAAAAGTGTTAATTGAAAATTTTTGGGGGACTAATATTCGAAAAAAAAAAATTGGGGACTAAAAACAAAACTTTGAATATTTACAGGGATCAGAAACATATTTATCCCTAGTAATTATATACTAAAAAACAACTTTAATCTAATTTAGTTTAATAACGTTAATTCACAAAAATCACATTATTTTGCGAATGAAATCAAACACAAATCATTTTAGAATCAACTTACTTTTAAATATAAACAATTTTACATAATTAGTCTACTCAAATTCAAAAGAAAAAGTATTGTTATTCACGAACATCATGAAGTCGAGAATCATCAAGTACTCCTCCGCACTAAACACACTTTGCCAGAACTCACATTGTGTAACGAATTTAGATCCACTATGATGTTGGGGGTAAAGTTATGCGAGAAAACAAATTAAGAGTGAGATAAAGAGAAAAATAGGCAAATGAAAGTTAGAATGGTAGACAAATTAAGAGTTTCGAGGTGTTATGCGTGCGGGGGAGGAGACCACTTGTGTGCTATGTAATTTGAGTGAAGAGTCGGGAAATCATTTATTTGCTTGATGTCCATTGACGTACGTGGGCGGTATGGTCCGCGGTATGGCGTTGCACTACAGCATTTTTGACTTTAGGCAACGAAAGTTTAGGCAACGCGTGAATAAGTGTTGCCAAAAGGGTTATAAGCAACGCTTTTTACTCTATTGCCAGGTTTTTACAAATTCTCAAATTTCTTGCACAGAACCGTTGCCTCTTTGTTTTGAACAACGATTTGAAATGCGTGGACATAAAAAAAGCCGTTGCCTCTTTATTTTGGGCAACGGTTTTGAAAGCGTGGACATAAAAAGCCGTTGCCTATTTTGTATATGCCGTTTAGGACATAAAAAGCTGTTGCCTATGTGAATTTAAAAGCAACAAACAAAAAGCGTTGCAGATAACCTTTAACAAATTTCTTTTGATAAGATCTAAAAGTTTAACAACTAATATTCTTGCATTAAAAGAAAACCCTTTAACATTAACATATAATATATAAAATGAAAAACAATAAATGAGATTTTTTTTTTAAGATAAATGTTAATTTTTTAAGATAAACTTTGTCTCTAATCATTTTTTTGCAACTCCTTTGAATAATAAAATAATAAATTAAAAAAATAGTAAATGAGGATTTTTTTTTTATTAAGAAACAATATGAAAATTATTAATTATTCAGACTAAGGTTAGAATCAAATGTATCCAATGTATCCAATGCAGAGAGGTTCCAAACAAAATGAATGTGGTCCAATCTAGAAAATAATAGATTTTGAAAGAAAATAATGAGCCAAAATGAGAGATATATGGAGCTAGCTATAGCTGTCGTTTTTGTTGGACATTAAGTTGGCTATACATCAAAAAAATGCATATAATGAGAACAAATTAAGCAAGAGGGCCAAAATAACAACAACATGCAATAGTAGATATTCGATCGTACGTAGACACATAGGACAAAACTTATTAAATCAATAATTTCAACGTATATATTTCTCTTTTTCTTTTTCTATCAATAATGCAACATGAGAAGCCAATGCTAGCTTAGCTTTGGTTGAACATCAAGAATCGTCCCCCACACCATCTTCCTCTTGAAGAAAAGGACTATCATCATCTAATGTTGCAGTATATAAAATACAAAAAACAAAAAACGGGGTCCACTAATTTCTTGAAAAAATTCATCACATATTTATGTTGCTTTCTAATTATTGCCATTTCTTTGTGGCTATGTGACAAAATAAATTTGTCCATAAATACGACAAGGTGTGTTTAAGCCATACCTTGATATATGTGTTGTTTTTATTTTAATGTGTTTTTGTTCATTTTTGTAAAAATGAATTTTAATGTGTTGAACGTGATTGGTTAATCCATATCCATATAATGTGGAGATACTTTTTTTTTTTTCTTTGAAGCAGAGATATAGATACCTTCTACTTTGGTTATTTTTCCAAATCGAATATTTGAGGCAAGACCCGCCATAAAGGGAAAGTTACAAAGTCTTCAACTCATAATAACACATGGTTTCTTAATTAAATTGAAATATGGTGGTGAGGGGTAAAAATAAAAATAATCTTGTAGGAAGATTAGAAATAAGCTAGCTATAGATTAAAAACTTACGTCACTCAGATTACGTCAATCCTCTATTAATATCAAGTTAATTAATATCAAAATGGAATTTAACTCATTAACCTAACTCAGGCAGTCTATTTTCACCCCTAATGCATATAGTGGGGCACAATTTGCAAATATAAGTATGTGGCAATCAGAGAATAATTCATCTTATGTGTAATTTTCTCGCAATCTATTAACTTGTAATATGTGGTAATTTTGGAATAGACCCCTCCATACCAGATTTTGAGTCTATTCCCAGATTATCACAAAGACACTAAATAATAACCAAATTGTTTCGTAGCAGGATGTTCAAATTCAAAACAATCCAAATAAAAACTCCAAACCGATTAAAAAACTGGAAAATCGTAAAAAATGGAATAATTTTAAATATGTTTGGATGTCTTTTTGTGAAAACCGTCGGATCGAATTTTGAATTTATTTTTTAAAACCGATCCAAGCCGCATATATATTTTTTAATACTTATTTAACTTTTTATTAATACCATATATTGCATTGACATATTAATTATTGGTTTTTAATTTTCTCAATAATACTTATTAGTTCAATTCCAATCTATTTCTTTTTATTATTTCATAGGTTTCAAATATAATTGATAATTTTCATTGCAAAATATTAATTTTTAACTTATTATGTATTATATTTTACATCAAATCAAATATATTATTTTACCATGACTTTATAATATTAATATTTAATTAATAAATTTTAATTTATAATTTGGATATTCAAAAACCATTCCAAATTAAACCGCATAAAATTGAATCGTTTTAATTAACCATCCAAAATTAAACCGGACCGTGAATAATATTAATTTTGAATCGGATAAATTTTTGCCTCAAAACCCAATCCAAACCGAGCCGCGGACATCCCTACTTGCCACCTCGTAGGTCACATTAGATTTTTTAATATATAAGAAATGGCAATAACTATGAGATATTCACTTGTACAAAAAAAAACTATGAGATATTCCCACATATAATTGAATGATTAAGAGTTGAAACTTCGGTTTTGATTTTCTAACATATATAACAATTTTAATATTTTTATTAGTTGAACAAAAAGTTATAAATTAGGCCACATCAGATTGTATTATCGATAGGATTATTTTCGGTGCACCAATTATAAAATATGTCATCACTTAATTAAGAAACTCTGTTTTGTTTTACTTTTCTTTTTGAAGTTTTTGGTATCTTGAATTGTGTTGATAATATAAATTGCAAGCCGACATCTAAAGGAAAATAAATAAAGCATACAATTCCCCCAATTCCTTCCAAATCAATGCTTGGCTCCGAGCCTTCGATTGTTGAGAGCCACTAAAAATATGGAAAACATATTTTTATCAAATTAAAAGGAATCAGGGTGATATCTACTCTCTAAGCTATATATAATTTTACTTATATGCATAGTAAATACAATTCAAAAATATAATACAGTTAAGTCAATTTAAGTTAATTCAATTGTACTATATAAAAAATGTTGATTCAATTGTAAGAATGATTTAGCTCAAATTCTACAAAGATCTAAACTCAAATTCAGATGTTAATGTGAGGACAATAGATAGTGTGCAATTTAGTGGTGTTATTGTCAACTCTCTTTGTGTCTTGAGACTTTCTTTTGCCCTAATAAACTTTTTTGGCCAACTCACCTAAATTTTTCAAAATAAAATAGAAAAATGTCCACACTAATAAACTCGTTAAACTTTATTTGTCTCAATAACATATTAAACGATTTTATATTTTTGTAAAATTTAACATAGATGATCTATGCAATATAAATTTTTAATTCAACGGTAAATTTTATAAAATTTGTATTCATTAAAGTTTTATTGAGCGATATAACATAAATTAGAGTTCGCAGCGAATTAAATAAAATCCGATAAAAAGTTAATTTTATTAAAAAATCGAACTCAAATTTTTTCAAACGACTCGTTGCTAAGTCTTGGTCATCTTGTCCTTGTCATAAACATTGGCGCGCTATAGCCATATAGTGCTCTATAGTTTGCAACCTATCACTATTAGCATCAAGTTGGCAACCAATAAATGAACACCATTTTGTGGTCCACACTCCACGCATTCATTCTATTTATTATTTACCTTTGAGTATTTTTTTTTCTATTTATATACCAAAGATTGTTATGGTCTTCTCCTTGACTTCACCACCATAACCTTCTTCTAAGTCATTAATTAATAATAATCTCTATGGATGAAAGTTGGGGTGAGGGAAAGAGAATCTATAAGTACATAGAAGAAAATGAGTATGAAGAAGAAGAACAAGATGTGAGTTATGGAGATGGAAAGAAGAAAAGAGTTGTGAAAGGGTCTAAAGCTGGAGGATCAGTGCCACCATGTTGTCAAGTTGATAATTGTAATGTTGATTTAAGTGGTGCTAAGCAGTATCATAAACGTCATAAGGTTTGTGAAAATCATTCTAAGGCTCATTCCGTACTCATTTCAGAGCTTCAACAAAGGTTTTGCCAACAATGTAGCAGGTTTACAAACCCTAATCTCTTTCAAATCAATATTTTAATTTATTTATAGTATATTTGCTTATTTAATTTTCTTATATTGAAGAATAATTTTTTATGTGAAATGACTGAGGGAAGATAAAGAGTTTTATTTTATTTGTTTAAGTCATGTTATGTTTAATTTTATATTATATATATACTTTGCTCTTTTCAGTAATTAATCCCTTGAGGTAAAATAATTATAATTAAGCGCTAGCAAGTGACAACTCTTAGGATGATCTTGGTTGAAGTGTATTTTTTTTCCTTATAATTTGCACTTCAAGAAAAGTTTTAAAAGTGGATCTTTACCATTTTTTTTTTATTAAAGATACTTTTACTATTTTTTAGTAAAATAATAAATTTTTAAAAAAAAATAAAAAAAAATGTAAAAATTAAAAATAGATATGATATTTTACTAAAAATAGTAACGTCTAAAATTTTATTAAAAATTCTCACTACATTTTAGATGCTTTTTTTTTAGGATATGAAAAAATTTGTAAGTTAACTGTTGAAGTTATATATGAAAATTAGATATGTATGTGTCTAAACTTGTATTTTGTATATTTATAGTTTACAATTTTGTTTATTTTCACTTTTTGATTTTACCTCTTGGATTTTCACTCCTTCCAAAAATACAGTTAAAAAGGAATGGAATGAGTGATATTTAGTTGACTATAGAGTCAAACTTTACTACTAACTAATAGTAAAATCTTTTTTTTTTTTTTTTTTTGCTTTCGCACTGGTTTCGACCCACCAAAGGTGGACGACTAATCCAGCTCGTGCGTAGAGGCATGCGCACTGACCAAGCGTTGTTCCCCCTGGGAATCGAACCCGGTATTCCCCGGATACGTCCTTGGAAGGAGCTTCTTGCCACTTGAGCCCAATCAACTTGGTTAACTAATAGTAAAATCTTGATTTAGATAAGCTATGGTGCTAAACTTCATTTGCCATTAAAAAAAAATAGTGAAAGATACTGCCGAATTGGAAATTAAAGTTGTTGGAACAGGATTCTTGACACTATATCCCCTGAATTGTGCATATTAAGGTTGCATTGTGCATTTATACAAACTCATAGGGGACTTAATTATAAAAACCATTGATGTAATGTGCTCAAAATGAATCCCCTTTTTATTAGTTACCACCAATATGACCAACTATTCAAGAGGGGACATTGATCTGTGCAGTCAAGATCACATGTAGTAGCACACTACTATATCACACTCTGATTGGTGTTTATTGATAAGCCAGGATAGGTAGCATTTCCACTTTAGTCACTTGTATTTTTCAGAGTCATGTTTTTATTTTTTTGACTAATTGTATCGAATCCATGAAGTTGACAATATAAAAAGTGTTATATTTTCCATTTTTTAAAGGATCCTTCATATGGAGGAAAATCAGGATGGATTTATATATATATATATATATATATATATATATATATATATATAATGTTTATTTTAAACCATTTTCTAATGGTTCAAGTTAAATTGACCTTTAAGTTTACTTTTAATTTAGTTAAATTTCCAAATGTATACAAAAAAAAAAAAAAAATTCCAAATGTATACCCTTTCCAATTTTTTTTTTTTAAAAATACCAATTCATTTCTATATTTCTTTATTTGCAAAATCTAATAATTTATTAAAAGTTGCACATATTTTTTAAGGCCATTTTTTTTTTAAGTCCATATGCAAGACTAGGTGAATAAATAATCATAAATATATATTTATATTTAACATTTCAATTATTTTCTCTCAGATGAAAGGTAAATTTTGATTTGAACATTGGAAAAACCAAATCGGTTTTCACCACAACATGCAATGTTCTTCAAACGAGCAAAATTCAAGTGTGCAGAAATTTTTCCATGTTTGACAACTAATTAACATAGCTTTTGGAATTTCATTATAGGTTTCATGAGGTATCAGAATTTGATGACTTAAAAAGAAGTTGTAGAAGGCGTTTGGCTGGACATAATGAGAGGCGTCGCAAAAGTGCATCGGAATATCAGGGAGAATGAAGTTCATCGATGAGTAGATGTTGAGCAACATATATATAGTTGAAATAAATCAAGAATCCTTCGTACTTAAATCGATGTTATTTGTGAAAGCTCTCTCTCTTCTGTCATTGATCTCTATTTCTTTATGTTACGTTTAGATGTCGATCGGAGTTATATTTCTACTTGAAATTATGAATAAGAAAATCTTAATTACTTGAGTTCATGCCTTTGTAAGTGTATCTGTATTTCTTTCTGTTCTTATTATTCCATATTTTTTATCATGGATTTCTCTCTTGTAATATTATTTTGATCATATTTGAAGGATACTGTATGCTTTAAACTAATTAAGAGTAATGAACAATAAATGTCCCCAAACCAGTACTTAAACTTTTGTCCATAAATGATATATATGGCTTTCAAAGTTACTCACTTGGCCCCTTGTTAGAAGAAATTTCAATAAAAATTAGGGATATTAAAAAAAAGTTAGTACTTTAATTATAATAAAAAATCGTAAATGTGTTTTGAATTTTAAAAATTGTTTTATACTACCGTATTAAAGAACAAATTAAATAAAAGTTTGTAAAGAATCTTATAATTAAAGAGCGAGTAACAATTTTAATATTAAATTAACGACAAACAATATAAATTCTCCGTTAAATTTAAAATGAAAAATTAGTGATCAATCTCAATTTTTTATCTAATGAACACTTCTACACCAGTAATTCTTGAAGATACTCCAAAGACAAGCATCGACGATTGCATCAATCATATTTAGAAGTTTCAAAAACTCGGATCTTACCATCCATTTGACATCGAATACTCCAATCAAGCTACCAATTGATGGATTTACCATCAAGATCGGAGAGATAACATTTATCATTGGTGGTTCATGATGCAGCTTCATCGATCTTAAAGTTGAGCACGTTATTTCTTAATCAATAAAGAAAATTGGAAGATCTTGTCATTGATATATGGTTTCCATTATGCTATGGATTTGTTTATGGCATTGCCTTTGCCTCTTAGAAATCCGTCAGAATTGAATATAGAAAAATATATGAAAAATGAAAATTATCTCTATTTATAAATATAGTTTTAGCCGTTATTGTTTTTAGTGTAAAATTATAAATATGTGGCCCATATTCATTTGGGCAATAATTCGAATAGTAAGCTATGAAAATGAAACGTTGATATCTTTCATATTCATGGCTGAAGTGCTGAATTATACTCTCAGCTTTCATAATAGGGACAGTTGTTCTTTAAGTTTTAGCATATGAGTATAGAGTATGGAAGAATAAAATTATAAAACTAGTGGATAAGCACTTATATATTATTTTTTTAAAATTAAAACAAGTGGGTGAGTGATCACATAGTCAATAATTTTTATTTTTATTTTGTAAACAATCCAATTCACAAAAAAATAAAATGTGATGAGTGCTTAAAACACTATAAACATGGGTAGTCAAGGTATACCCAAAAAAAAATGCTAGTCAAAGGTAAAAATAGAATGTAAATGTCAATGTGCCCGACATAAGATGGAAAATGTAATGTCAGTGTCATTAAGCCAGGTATATATGGCCAAAAGTTCTAGTAAAAAAAAATTTCCAGATGCATTAATAATAGAATCAGTCCTCACGTGGGTTAGAAGCATATATGCAGAGGTATTTTACTTTTATGAGTTAGGTCTATTTAAGCTTTTGTTAGTTTCATTTATTTTAATATACTTCTTGTCCAAAAGAATTATTTTAATATACTTCTACTTTATACTTTATAGAGAGAAAAAAAAATTATGAAGTTTATCTTAGGGAAATTGGCAATAGTTTTAGTTCTTGCATGCAAAAATTAATTTTAAATAAATTGATTATAGTTAAAAATGAATTAAAGATAAAATGATTTACGTAAAAGTAAATTTGAACAATAAATTTGAGTCAAAATAAATTTTAGAGGCGAAATAAAAATTTTACTTGAGAGCAGTTAAAGTATCAAACATGTTAAAAGCAATTAAACTTCTAAAATCAATTTTTCCATTTCTTCATAAATGATAAATGAAACCAAACATACACGGAATTTTTTATACAATTTAGGGTAGAGTTGTCCTATATACTATAAAAATTTTCTTATATATGAGATCGGACGGAGTATTTAGAAATTGTTAAAACTTCAACAATGACAATAATGATTATTTCAGATCATTTTGCTCAAAGAATGATTTGTCATCTCAAATGAATTATCTTTTCATTTGAGACTTAAACCTAATCGATGTCGACTCGACAATTAAAAAACAACATAAAATTGTGTTACTTGTTTTTTGACAAGTCTACACCAATTGAGTCACTATATGAAGATGAGTAATACTATGAAAACTCTATAAGCTACTAGTTACAATGAACATCAAAAACAATTTGGTAACAGAAAACATCAATTGTTGTTAAAGTTCAAACCATTTTCAAGTTTTAGTCTATCATAAATCACAAGACACTTCTCAACCATACTAATTAAATTAAATCATATCTTATATATACAAATTAAAACTTAATTTTTGTGGATAAGGCTAGACTTTAGAAAACGTTCATTCTGTGCTTGTGGGGATAATGGATATAATCTTTCCCTATAAAAGGATAACAACCCCACCAAAAAAAAGAAGGTTTTGTCATATATTAAAAGCATCCTTCTCTTTATTCAATTTTAATTAGAGGTGTTCATGGTTCATGAACTGCACTGAACTGAACCATATTAATGGTTCAATGCAGTTCAAAAAACCACTTTAATAAATACCAGTTTATTTTTCAAACCAGTTTCAGTTCAGTTCAGAACCGGTTTAGAACCAGTTTACAGTTTAAAAAACCAATTTTCTGTGGTTTTTTTTTAACCAATTTTCTGAGTCTTTTAAAAAACCTATTTTAGTGCTTTTTTTGAAACAGAAATTGGATTTTAAATACTATAGTATAGTTTATACAAATTAAAACGCCGACAACATATCACAAATTTCTAAGACAACAAGTTAAACCATTGAATGGATCACCACCATTTACACAATAACATATGAATTGATTCAATTCTAAAACTACCCTACTGTGACCATCATTTCACAGAACATAAATAAAAATCAATTAAGGCATCAATTTAGCATCGGTAATTAAATAATAACTAATTTTTATTGTAATTTAAACTTCCAGATAACTAACAATACAACAACAACTATGCACTCACAGAACATAAATAAAAATCACTACAAAAACTATGAAATGGGTTACCTTTGAGAAGAATCGACAGTGGCGGAGAAAGAATCGACGATAGTTGTGGTGCTTGGTGGCGGAGGAAGAATCGACAGTGGCGGAGAAAGAATCGTAGTGGTGGTGGTCGATTAAGTAAGAGAAAGTTGAAAATCAATTTGGGAATTGGGGGCTAGGGTTAGGGACTTAGGGAAATAAGTTTAGTGAAAGAGAAATCAAGCTGCACGAAAGTGAAAGAGAAATGAAAGTGTGAGAGAAATTTTTTATTTTTTTTTAATAAAAACCAATTTATAAGTTCAAACTGGTTCTGAACCGGTTATAAACTAAATTGTAACTGTTTTTTAAAAGTGGTTCAATTTAAAACTGAATTAAATGGTTCAGTTTAAAATACAGTTCAATGCAGTTCGGTTCAGTTAACTGGATTTTTGAACACCCCTAGTTTTAATCTATAGTTCAAAACAATGACATTGATGTAACCATACTTGAGTTTTGATGCTGTATTATCTGCAACAAACAAAATTCAGTAGACTATGCATAAATATTTGATGAGCACTGATCATTATAAAGGTTCATCATACCACACTTGAAAGACATTAGACACAAACCTCAACCATACTTAATGCCTAAGATATCGCACAGAAGTTACGTATTAGAGAGGTTGGTGAATGTGCGTTCACGTCTTCACGATGACACCATGTTTTCAAACAAGGCTAATAGTTGGTTTGTTTTCGCGGTGCATCATTGCCTAGTGCGTTTGATTGAAGAAAATATTTCGAGCTTCTTAAAAATCACGGCAATTTGTTATTGGAACGTGATATTGGCGCTCCCACCACCAAACCAAACAGCTACTGCGCGTGTGTATAATTTCATGGTAGGGAAGGCCAAAAGTGACCGCAAACACATAAAATTGATTTTGATATGCACTAATGTTGATCGGCATTAATTTTTCCTCTAAAATTAATTCTAACTTAAAGCTAAGATTTGTAGTTTTTGACTCCAAACGTGATTCTAACACATTTATTGTCCAGTCCAGTTCACTAAAATCATTCTAACGAAATCACCCATTTGCCAAACTACGAGTACGAACCTAAAAATGTGATTAGGTTAAACAAACAAAAATTGTCTGCGCAAAAGTTTTAGGAAGATACGAATATATCATTTAGAGATTTATAAAAATTTACTTCATGGATTTTCTTTTCACTAATAATCCAGCACAGAATTTCCCAATGCAAAATGTATAGATTACAAGGAAATAATACACACATCATAACTTACTAGGAATAACATCCTTGGAAAGCACTCCACTCTTTCCAATAGGAGAAGGGCCGATGAAAATATTCTTTCTTTCAGCAATAAACTTAGCAAACCGAGAACCTTTCTCTTTTTTACTTTTATAATCCAAAACAGACTGTGATTGATCAGGTGCTTGATTGAGCTTGGGAGATGATGGCCGCATCAACGCCCATACAGATGAAATGTATTCGTTTGGCTCGTCTAGAATCCTCAAAAGTGATAAATCATGCATGTCTGCAGTGAGAGATGAAGTATTACTAATAATAGTAAACTACCATATGGGAACAAAGTAAACTAAAAAATCAAATTGTATTTTAGTCTTTTGTGAGAAACAGTTTTCCGAAATTTTTCAGTTCAGATATGTTACTAATGGTTCTCATTTATAGTCTTGATTTCTTTTTTTTTTATACTAAAACTAGAATGCACACCTTTTGCGAACTTGAAGATTGGTGCCAAAGCTGCGGATGGAACACTAAAATTAAGATGAGGTATTATCGATCCGCCACCATGCCTTGCATTGCTGTGTTAAAAACATTATCTCATTAAATATCTAAGCACAATCCACAAACATTCAGAAACAATCACTAACGAAAATTTAAGCCGCGAGAGCTTATACTATGCAGAAACACAATAGGACCGATCAGATCAGGCTGACCTACGAGTGAGTAGGGACGTAAAAAGGAGACACTCTTGCAGCAGAGATGGTAACTAAAAGCCAAAGATAAAGAATTACATCCAAAAAGAAAAAAGATTAGTGCCATTACCTCGTAACCAGGCCGATCATGCGACCATCTGAATTGATAACAGCACCACCGCTGGCACCAGGATGAACAGCAGCTGTGGTTTCAAGCATTGCTGGGAAATGGCCATGGGTATGCAAATGCTCAGATTGAACGGAGTGATAAGATTGAGGAGTCTTTGCTTCAACCACTTTCGCTACCACGCCAGAGCAAACTGATGGAGAGAATTCTAACGAAAATAGATGATTACCAAGGTTAAACAAAGGAAATTGAAAGAAAATGCAAAGTAATTAAATCATTTCTAAATAAAATTGGTATAACCAATGACATTCCCAACCAATCACCAAGCAACAAAGTATTGTATATAATAACATATATATTAACAAATGGCATAGCCACAAAAGTCAATACTAGCATGGAATATATCAATTTGAACAAATATGACTTGCATTCATGACAGGACACCTAAACAAGAAAAAAAAAAGGAATTAATTAGGTTGGCAAGACATACCGCACTTAGGGCCAAATAATCCATGTCCAATAACATATGCCTTTGATCCTGTTGATGGCCTGGAAAAATTTGTTACAATAGGCAAAAGATTATATGGAACTGGTTCAAGCTGCAGTAACGCAACGTCCCATGGTCCTTTACAGATATACACTACTTTAGCATCACACCAAACCCAAGGCTTGATATGATCAAGGCGTACACGTATATTTCTATGGTTGTCATAAGTTGAGTTTGATTTATATCTCCCCTTCTCATCATTAGCAAAAGGATGAAGATTTGTCATCTTTGAAGGTAACTTTTGACCGATTTGAATGCTTTCAACTCTATGAGATGTAGTTCCCTCCAACATGGAAGACAATTTTTCGGCGTTAGTTCCATGTGCTCTGCCGCTTATATGTGTCTTCCCAAATCTCCAAGGTTCTAACAGATGGGCGTTTGTAAGTATGAGACCTTGGCTGTTTAACAAAATGCCAGATGCCCAAACTCCATCACCAATAGTAACAAGACAAACAGAAGACGTTGCTTTCTCAATTGGTAATGGTGATGAACTATCTAAATTTAAATGCCTGTGTCTATTACTAGAGGGTACATAAGCTTCTGATTTTTCGTTGTCAATAAAAGGTTCCTTTCCTAGAGAACAAGAGTTTCCCTCCTGATAACATAACCCTTCCACTGTGTTCTGAGGCCACATCCGCAGCAAGCCGCTAGCAGCATTCACAATAGCTTCCCATGGAATCACCAGCTGTTACCAGAGACTACAGTCTTGCATGATGAGTTAAATTTGAGGTTTATATAATAAAGGCACTGTTTGGATCAACAGCTCAATTAAGTGCTTATCGCATAAGTTTTTATCATATAAGTACTGTTGTATAAGCTATTTCTTTTACAAAAAAATAAAATTGACAATATGTTTTCATATGCTATCCTGGAGAGCTTAGGAACATGTCATAAGTTGTTTCTATTAACCCTCTCAAATAGTTCCACAGGTGCTTATATCAACAGAAAAGGCTTAAATAAGTGAATCCAAACAGGCCGCAAGAGGAGAACGCATTCAAGGGACTACCTGAATTTCCGCTCCACTTGTCTTTTGCCTCAATGGTCTGATCAGGATACCAGTAAGACATGCGTGCTCACTGAAAACTGGACTGCCTTCCATTCCTGGCAGATAAGAGTGTCAAAATCGAGCCACAACCAATTGCATAAATGACGAATTATTTATGCAACAGAGAAACGGCTCACACCAGGAAGACTGCGTATGTCCACCATCAGCAATGATCCGTCAGATGAATTAGGAGGATAACAATTTGCGATACAACCAACTGATAAACTGATTCAAGCAAGCAACCAAATCAAATGACTGAGTGATACAAAGAATGTCAAGCTATCATATCCACTTCTTCAACACAGCATTATATATAGAGAAAATTGAAGCCTATGCAACTCAGCCCAACACATAGGTGATCCCAACAGCTTACCAAAAAGTAGACACTCCTCAGATTAGGCGTGTCCCCATGTCAGACACGCGTCGGTAATTGTATCATTTTCTCATATTACTATCGGTGTCGACGTGTTAGTGTCCGTGTCTGGGGAATGTGTTTGTGCTTCATAGGTCTTACATCAAGGTGATTAAGAAAATTTACCATTAGAAGATACCATTTTGTAAGTAACTACCAGATGAGGTTAATCTATATTACTTTATTTTCTTTTAGCCAAACAATAAAATAATACCTGTTAAAGAAATGTGTAGGTGAGAGGACCCCAAATGGAGACCCAACTGCCAGAAGAAAGTCACCCCTTTTATTCATGGAAGATTTTTTATAGTTCAGCATGTCCTATGATACAAGCATCAACCTGTTATTCTCATGAATCTAGATAGACTAAAAAAGAAAGAACACCAGTAGAAAAATAATTCCATGTGCAATCATTATGTTATTATTGTTTGCATGAGAATAATAAGATTAATAAAAGCAGAAAAATACCTTGAAAGACAAAGAAACACTAAGAATGGCCATTCTAGTTAGTGATTTGCACATACGACTTGCACTTTCAGATCCTCTGAATGCCAACCTGCCCTGAAATTTCAAAGATGATTTATCATTCTCCATAGTCCATCCAAAATAATGAGTTTGCTTTTATGCATCGGATTATGGGGATGATATTTCCAAATATCAAAAGGCAGAATAATAACGAAACTATAATATAAGCAAAGGACCGGAAGTGTTAACAACCCAATTTTTAGATGAAGTGTGAATCCATTTACAAATTAACAAGATGATACTTGCAGTTGCCCCAATAAATTTCTTTTGCAAAACATAGAGAAACATCTTTGATATCAACTAAGGTCGCCAAGAACCAATTATCTCAAAAGATTAGGCTGTTAGGTTAAAACTTGTGGTGGTTAGTATGCCTGCTGACCTGCTCACAAAAGAAAAGACCCTTTCCCATTGAAGCATGGACAATGTATAAATTCAATTGAACTTGTGTTTTAAATCAAAATTTTATTTGGAAGATGGGGCTGATTAAACTCTAGACTGCTAGATGATAGAGGCTGTGATACTGTTTTGACATAGACAAGGAGAGAGAGAGAGAGAGAGAGAGAGAGAGAGAGATGGGAAGAGAAGCTATATTTAAATGATGGGGTAAACCTTCACACTCCAAGAATTAACCCTCACACCTAAGGATCTTTGATAGATCACACATGAGCGCACCGCAAAGAGAACACAGAAAATTGAGAGGTTGAAGGTACGATATCTCTTGCCTACATTCACAGAAACGCCTCAAGAAAATGTATTCATATCTCAAATAAGATTACATCACCGTAACTCACTCAACATATGTATCACCCTACAAAGCCAAGTACCACATTCAAGTTACAAGAAATGATAAATGCAATCGTCTCACTGCAAGTGATCGCCCACTCATTTGGAGATGCTTCAACTCTTCACAAGTCCTCCTATTTATATTAAATGGCATGACTTTCATTCATGAATATATCATACTTGATCATTATTCCATCTCTCTAAGAATCATGATAAATTTATCCAAAAAAAGGATACCTCCATCCACCTTTTAGAACCTAGACATTAACATTTCAATACAAGTTTCTTTTCTAACAAAGGTGAACTCTGAATTTGGATCTGATACAGAAACTACGTGATCGATTTAACTTAATATTCAGCAAAAAAAACATTATGTCTGTTAAACATATTTATCATGGCATAGCTTATAACCCTTTCATTCATAATAGTCCATATGGAAAATAATATTAAATTCATTAAGCCCTTCATATGAAGGAGAAAAATGAAGAGAAACAAATGTAGGTAGGCAAGAAATAAAACAAGCTAGGGCCCGAGCTGTTATTGAGCTCAAAAGTACATGCCATACACCTGGGCTATTTTTTCCCATTATCATCTTTTAACAAAACATTATGCAAATTATTGCACTAAAGTTGTGGAAGGATTAACATTCTTTGATATCATATCCTAACCAACAGACAAAACTTTGTGGGAATTTAAATTGAGTGTTTTCTTCCTGAAGCAAAACTGTATGCATGCTATAATCTAATTTAAGAGTTTAACTAATTCACTTAGACTTGGCCAAGTATAATACAAAGTTGCACATAAGTCATACCATCAAATTTATAAGTGCACTTTTCTTACGGTACGAGGATCATGCTTCCAGTGTTTTTGTTGAATAGGGATATATCTCCACATATAAATTCATAAAGTAAACTAATTCATGGCGAAAAAAGAAAGCACACTTATGAATAACAAAGAGGGATAACCTGTGTTTGAAAATTATCTTTGGAAGATTGAGAATCGTTATTGTGAGATGCCAAAGACCAACCAACCTCCCATTCATGCTCTGACGAGCCTAGAGATGCTTCAACAAGTGACTGGACACAATGGGCTGAAGCAGGAACGTCAACCTGCATGTCAAAATAAATGATTACAAATTGTGGAAAAAAAACAATCAAATTTAACCTCAGATATGAGCTGTACACAACAACTATGCATGAAATACTTAATTCTTATGACCTAATGGAATGAAAATACATTGTTATCTTTCTAAGAAAATGAAATCCAACACTCCAGAAATCATGAATAATAGTATCCGTATGCAAATTCAGGAACTATTAAACGACAACAGACTAAGCTAGTCATTTACGTTAACAAGTCTCACTAACTAAACACATGCAATTCAAATGGATAAACGCATTATAAAACTAAATCCGACAATTAAAACTATAAACTATCAAGAGCACCGCATTATTAATTTTTAAGAAAATCACATAGTAAGAAACAACATAAGGAGATTCAAAAAGCCTACTAATGACAAAAGCTTCCCCTCAAGTAAACAAGGATTGCCTTGATCAGATCCTTCATCGGTTTTCTCAGTCATAATATCAATCCGAACACCAGAAATCAAGTCAGGCCTGCCCTGAAAATCATAAAACACAAACTAAACAAAATAAATATAAGGATAATGCTAATAAGTGTCCTAAAGACGCATGTTCACATGTTAACGAACTACATATAGTAATTTTGTCTTGGAACTTGTGTAGTCAATTTATCAAAAATTTAAAAGAGTGATTTCTTTTCAACCTAAAACTTCGATTTTTGATTCCTTAACTTGTACGTTTAGGGCACTGGTTAGCAACACCCTAAATATAAACATGAAATCAACTAAATTTAGCATATTTTATCTATAACTGAATCCATGAACACCAACCTGAGGAATATTCTCTCTGTGTTGAGGAGATAGAAAAGGCTCAACAACAGAAGCAACAGTCACAACTAATACCCTATCCTCAAAATCATCACCATATATACGCTTAGCTACTTGAGTATCAAAAAGGGTATCAGTAACAAGCAACCCAGAAGCTGAAAGAGTTGTTTCACCAGAACTACACATACCCAGAAAAAGAAAACAAAACCCACATAACTATAAATGCTAAAAAACGAAACTTTGATTGAAAAAAAAAAAAATTATTAGATAATGAATAAGAATATAAACCGGTAATGATGGAAAGCGTGTGTTCTCATCTTTAACCCTTTAGGGTCCTGAAAATGGAAATTGAAAGGTGAGTGAGTGATCATGATTATGCATTACTGGGGTTGTGAAGAGAGGGAGAGAGACTTACAGGACCACGAACTCTGACCATAACTGCGAAATTCCGAGCAAAATTGAAGATTTCGGAGTGATCCATTCTGTAAAGAATGAATGAATCCGGATTGAACTTGATGTTGGGGGATGAGTTTCAATCTAAAGCAGGGAGTGAGGAACTATGCAAAGTAAATATGTAACAGGATTTTTTGTGACAGTATTTTTTGTGACATTTTTTTTATAATTTGTTGATAAATATGTAACATTATTTGTTGTGCCATTTTTTTTTCACTAAATATTTTTTATAATTTGTTGATAAATATGAATAGGTATAGGTAAATATGTGATGTATCGGTAAATAGATAAATATGTAACATTATGAATGAGTGTGATAGAGTATAAAAAATTCAATTTTTTATGTGTTATTCTTAAGAGTCGATTAAAAGTTGGTTGTGACTTGTGAATATACATCTAAATTTATTTATATTGCTTATTTTTATTGTAGAGGTAGTATAGATCTCTTAGAGTACACATATCTTTTTGTGTCAAAAAGAATTAAATATATCTTTTTATATTATTTTTTAATAATTTTAAGTTTTTTTTTACCAAATAACAACGTTAAGTTTTATAAACTAGCAAAAAATAGTAAAAATTGATGTGGTATTTGTTTCAAGTTATATATGTAGATTTTTGGAAATAAAATAGTATTTATATATTTATTATAGGTTTAATAAATTTATTGAAATTCACTCAAGAGGAGTGAAATATATTGAAATTGATTACCAACAAAATACATATATGGGCAATGCTAAATTGGCGTCGGCATGGCTAATTGGCCATGCATGGTTTCTCCATCACCGGGACAGCAACCTCCATCTATAAATCAGAACTGGCCATTTGCTCAGATCCTTATCAAGTCTTGCGAGATTAAGATTTTAGCGAACTCCTTGTGCCAGCAATTAAAGGGGACGCTTTATACATAAAAATCACTCGAGAGGAGTACGAAAAGGGACTAGCGGATTGCAAGAAAAATCTACACGGTAGGCTAGACATGAACAAAGGGGATAAACCTTTGTCCGCACGTGATTTGCAAATTAAGTTGACGCAAATTTGGAAAAACGTCGGGACAATGGAAGATGATTTCGCTTGATCGATGGTTCTATGAGTTTCAGTTTATCTCTTTTAAGTACATGCGATTGGCATGGTCTATGGAACGATTAACCTTAAGCCATATGTTTTGCGTCTTTCTAAGAGGACAAATGACTTTAATTCGTACACACAGCATCAGACACATACTCAAATATGGATCAGACTTATGGAATTGCCCCAGGAGTATTGGAGGCAGCGTACACTATTCGAAATCGCAAGTGCAATAGGAACTCCACTCTCTTTGGATGACTCTACTAAAAATCGAGCTTTTGGCCATTACACACGTATATTAGTGGATATTAATCTCTCCCATTGTAGTTTTGATGAGATTGTGGTTGAGCGAGACGAATATGCCTTCAATCTTGCAAGTGGTTTATGAAAGAATGCCCGACTTTTGCCCTCATTGCCAGATTATTGGCCACAACATTACCGACTATAAGTGGCTGCATCCTACCCAGGAGTCAAAGACAGAGGAGCGCGGTAAGGCAATTCAGCAAATTAAGAAGGAAAAAGCTTCGATGCAGTATGTGATGAAGCATCCTCGGAAGGTCGTTGAATCAGTCTCCGATACCTCAGGTATTCCTCAGATAGAGAAACCAATCTTGGTTAACATTTAGAAAAGCGTGAAACTGGTGGAGGAAGCAACAACAGCTGAAATAGTTCCACCATCTGGTGGCAAGAATACAAAACCGATAAAAATTGTTGAATATTCAGATGGAGATTTTTCAGATGAGAAATTGTTGATTGTTGTTAACGATAAGGACCTCGAATTAAATGATTATGCAAGGGATGTTACGAACGGTACTCAAGAGGGTAATGAAATTGTTGAACCAGATTCTGAGATACACGTTGCGAGCGATCCACCAGTGCGGATGTGTTCTTCTACTGACTTGGAGGTGGATTCCGCTCCTAATGGTGTTGCAGCGGGAGGTGGCTGGCGGGAGCACTGTAGATGCAGTTGTGCACACATTAGAACGGAAAGGTACTATTTTATCCGATGCAATAATTCCTGCTCCACATCAGTTGGCACAACAAAATGTAAAACATGGTGCTGATATGAAAAAAGGTTAGGATATTGCCATATGAGGACTTTGAAGAGGTGGTTAGAGCACATCTTCAATTGATTAAATAAGTTTGAGTTCATATGAAAAAAGGTGGGAAGCTTTTTCACTCTTTTGTTAATAAAAGTCAAAGGAAAAAGATCAAACAATTGAATAAGAGTAGAGGGCAGTCATATAACACTCGCTCATAGGTCCTTATGAAATAGGAGAGTGTTTAGCAACTCGATAGCTATGATTTCCTTTGAATAAATGACTATTTTGTACTACTTTTATCTGAGTTTCTTTTGGGGTAAGCTCTAATCCCCCTTATGTACATGTTTTTTTTTTCTCTACTTTTATTTATAATATTATGAGCTATAAGTATAGAATAAGAGTGTTTAAATGTACCATCTATAAATATATAAATGCTCTTAACTTATAAATATATAAATAAGCCTCTCATGTGGATGGGGTAGACTTGGTCCTAAAAAATATCAAAAAGAAAATGTATTATTTTTACCAAGTAGTACATTTTTATGTTTAACTAATCTAATCTAATAATATATACTTTGCTACCTCGTATGAAAATTAGTAGAAACATTTTAAAAGTCAAGGTACTAATGACAAATCTTTTGTTGTCAATATTCAAACTAAGAATAAGATTCTCCAAAATAAATAATAAAAATACTAAATATAAGTTTATTCAATTGATAATTTTACTAGGTTGAATATTTTTATTTGAATTTAAATCTAAAATTTTACAATTCTATGTAAGTTTTTATGAAAAATTGTACATTAAAAATCGAATATTTAACTTTTTAACAAATAAATTTATCATCAGTTAATTTTTTAAAAAATAATACATCCTGTTGGAGGTCCATAAAAGATAAACAAAAAATAAATAAATTGAAGTGGCAAAACATAATAAAAGTCAAGACTAAACATCTCATCTATATTATTATCATGAGTCATGACAATCCATAAAGATGAAACCTGTATCATGAGTCATATGACACATGAGTTATTATAAATCATTTTGCAATACTTTAAAATTGTTACAAATCCAATCTTTTACCAAATTGCATAGTTACATTACATTATCACACTATGTCACCACTCACCACATTTGTTACAAGAATAGAGGCTAACACACTCTTATTTTGACATCATTTTATTAACTTAAAGGTGAAAAAACAAAGAAGCAAGATAAATCGATCAAGAGATGAACTAGATATAACAAAACTCAATACAAGGAAATTAAAGCATACTACTGATAATTATTTTAAGCATTTTACATTCAGAGATTCATATATTAGATGCTTATAAGAAGGAAAAAAAAAACACGCTACAATCGACCAATAAGATCACGACACATGTTGTTGATCAGACACGTTGCAAGACGATGAACAAAACAACGATATTTACATAAGATATGGAAGGTTGACCGCCACCTTAGCGATGATTGCTCCTTGTGTCTCCACTGTACATCCTGCAATCACATACAATACAACCCAATTCATTTTAGTACCAACCATCATCACAAACATCTCTTTAAATTTAATACATCTTGAAATCAAAGATTCTCGAAAGATCTAACTATTAATATTTCATATGGATTTGGGTTCGGTGCAGTCAGAAAAAGTTGACTGCAGTGCAGTCGGCATCATATAGACTGTTTGATCAAGATCAATCAGCCTAAATTTTCTGATCAAATTTTATAATTAAAGTTGATCTTAAAATCTAAACCGTTTGATCTTGATCTTAAATTTATGGATTAGATACATCAAACATTTTATAATTTTAAAAAACATTATATGCATGGAATATAAGTAGTTGGATAAGTAGATATGCAGTTCATACCAATCATAGACAGTGGGTGTGTTGGGGAGTGGCTTGTCAAAAACATGAGCACCAATTGACCTAGTGGCAGAATTACTCCCAGGATTGAACACGCTCCTCCAAACATTGTCGGGTTTACGCGCCGATTGAGGCGTCTTTGGAGTCGTCGGAGTTGTCGGTGATGTTGGCAACGACGAGTTTCTCATTAATTGACTACTTCCTCCTTCATCCACTACACCAAAATTCAAATTCAAAATTAATTTACAACCTTAATATTCATCATACAACATGTACATATCATATGATATAGATCTAAAATTATATTTAGTTTGGCATATATTTATTTATGTTATACTTAGGACTTTGGAAAATTATTATGAATTAATGTTTTTATTATACCTTTGACGTTGGTTGTGAGTCTCCTAAGCTTGTCAAGGCCACGCTCAGGTTGAGGGCCAGCAACAACATCATCCCAAAGTTTGTCTAACATTTTGGAATTAAGACTTTGATGAAATATATGAAGGTTCTTATAAACAAGATGTGTGTATACACACTCTATATATAGAGAGTGATGCTAAAAATATCTACGGTTAAAATTGGATCAAGTGTTATCTTGCTTACAAGTGTAACTTATATTAACGAGATATTATTGAGTGGCAATATAGTAAAATGAACAAGGGGTGGAAATAGTGAGAGGAAATTGGATAAGGATGAAGACTAGAGACCCTCTATATTAATATCTTTAGTGAAATGTCGGACAGAGGTTATAGTGGGTGATGGGTCACCTTACAAATGTACAAATATAAATGTACACTTGGCTTGTCCTTTGTCCTATTCTTGATAACAACGTGGGGTCCACCGATATTGGATATATGTGGGATAGTTGACATGGATGCACTCTTGACTCTTGTTGATATGCATCATACTTTGTTAGAACTTTCTCTGAGAGATGCAGATTAATATTAAGGTGAGTATAATAATTCAATTGAAAGACATTTTATATAATATGTATGAATTAGAATTTATCTATTTATTTTATTTTTGACAAAATTTATCTATGTATCTTAAAAAATTAAAATTTTAACTATTACTATTAAATTCCTTGACATATTGAAAAATGCAGGTATAGTTTATAATTAATTCTTTGATATCACAATCAATCATACATCCACACCCCACTTTTTCTTCTTTTATGATGTTATATGTATAGAATTTTCCACAACCATTTTAATAGAATTGATCTCCATGGAAAAAAATAAACATAATCAAATATCAATACACTCAATTTTAATAATAATGCAATAGTGTGAATTGTCATATTTACCCCCGAAAAAAGAAAATTTACCATTATCCCATCATGAACTTGATTAGAATAATGAATTTATTTGTGTTAAATTAGCATAGTATGAATTTTTCTTAAATAAAGTGAACTGCAATTTTAAATGCATGAATCACCCCTTTGTGATTTTTTACTATTTGAAGTCAAATTAGCTTGAAGATACCACTTACAAATTTACTTATATAACCGGTTTTAATTAAATTTTAGATAAATTATCCATAATTCTTCTTAATCTGATGAATTTGAATGATAATGGGCAATTTACCTTTGAAGAATGTCCTAGTTCAAATGTTAGCAAATTAAATAAAAGAAACGGATCCAGATTTACTGAAGTCGATAAAATGGTGCAGTCACTGCAGTCATAACTTATCAACCGTTAGATTCATCAAATCATCAATAAATAGCCACGTAATCCTCAATTCGTCATTCTGTTTTCTCTGGGAACCACCAACTCTTTCAACTTCTGGCAATGGAAGCAACACCCCTTCTTTGCAGTTTCGTTCGTATCTAGTATTTGGCTCGGACAATGATCACAAACATTTTTTGTTTGTAGGTACCCTCAAAAATTCCATGGAGGTGCTGTAAAAATGACTCGATGAAAAATTCACATTTTGGGTTAATGAAGATTTTGTAAGTTGTTAATTCTTTAGGATGTTTTAACAAGATTGAATCATTGATGATGAGTTAATATTCATTTAAAATTGAAAATTCGTCAAATAAAGTGCCACCAATTTCAATTGTCTGATTCTATAACATGCAGAGATGCCAATATTGAAAATCAACTTCAAAGTTCAAACCATGGCCATATCTTTGTGATGTTTTACGCTTTACATATAGAAATATGTGATAAAGGGACATTGAGTTTTATTTTATTTTTTTTGACAAAAAAGGGACATTGAGTTTGAGGGTGAAGGAAGGGGGGACTTGCTTCAATGGTCGTGGGTTGAAGTATGGAATGTGGGTTACTGTCATTTTTTTTGTCGTGTGAAAGTTTCTTCTTTTTTGTTTATAAAGTATTTTCATGGTTGGATGGATCCAACGGTTAATAAACTTTAACTGCAGTGACTGCTGTGAATCTAAATCCAAAAGAAACTAAGTATCTAACAACTCCTAAGGTTGGATAACAAAATTTGACATCACTACATCAAAGTGACTAGCAAACAACTTGATTTGCATCAGTCAATAGTAAAAAAAACAGACTCAAAAAGTGATTAATTTAATTCTTTTTCACCCTCTTCTTCTGCCTTAACTGAGGAAATTTAAGAGGGATAGGAAGTGTGGCATAGAAAGCCCCATTCTGTTTTAAAATTTTGCAACCCAAATGCTCATAAATTGGTTTCACCGATCCTTTAGTCATGCGCAGATCCTTTGATATATCGCTGTAGTCAGTATGGAATTCGTCGGAGAAAAGTGTTAGCACCAAAATATAAGAAATGAGAAGATTAATCTTTTCAGGTGGCATCCTTCTTGATTCAGAAACAGCAAACATTGTCGTAAATCTATGACGTAGAATGTTGGGAATTTTATGTTGCTTTGAAGAGGAAACACCATCCATGGTGTGCTGATCTTTGAATTTAACAAGATGATTGATGAATGAGAGTATGCAAGAAAGCTTCATCTTTTCAGACTCATCCTGAAAATATAGACACGAAAGTTATTTAAAAAATTGCGAAAGTTTTATCTTTAACGGTTCCAATGACCAATAATTAGGAACTTCAAAGTTATCTTATAAGCAAAAAGTGTATATCTATATGAATACCTCGATCTTCTTTAACTTGTCTATCCTGTTGCGAATAAAAATCGGGTAAGTACTGAAGTCTGCTGCTTCTCTCTTCTGCAAAGTATAGTAAATGTCTTGAAGATAATTCTTTTCTCCTGAAAGGATGATTTGGTCCAATACATAAGCCTCCTGAGGTGTAGTTGCAGAAGCATTATACGGTGGTATATGGCAAGTAACATGAGCTTCTGTATTTGCGAGAACAGATTCTTTTACTTGAACATTTTTCATTTTCTCAGCCAGATTCTCTTTAGCTTCAGGTTCTTCATCTCTTCTGATTTCATCAAACTTATTATTCTGCAGAATAATACAAATTCCAATATTAGTTTAAAACAATTCCAAAAAAAATCAGGTATACCTTGAATGATAATTAACAGAAGACTTGATGACTTAAATTCAACAGTGATATCTTCAGTCCTCACCTATAAATACTACCTAAAAGGTTATTCAAAATTAGGTTAAGTAATAAATTTTCATAATGATAAAATAAAATAATGGACAAAACATAAAATGGGCACCTCAGTACCTTTCCTCAGGTTCATCGTTTAAAGACAATATGTACAAAGTATAGAAAAAGAATCTTAAATGATTTACCAAAAATGCAGCCACAGTGGGAAATAAGAAAACAATCAATAAGCGGGATTTTATGGACTAGAATCACTACTCGTTTGATGGCCACAAAGTATGAGCTAGCATCTATGCAAGTCACACTGATATGCCATTAATCTATTCAAAAACTTGTAAACATTCCATTTTGATAATTTTCTTATAGAATATACACCTATGTATAGTTACAACCATGTATTGATATTGTGATTATTCAAACCAAATACATTCTGCTTTCTGCCCTGCTTTTTCCTTGGATGTCTTTCTCTTGGAAATTTATTACTTTGATATTGACAAGAATTTGGGAGTTTCATGGTTTATATGTTCTGATATCAAGTAGAAAGTCAAGTATCATCTCCTGTCATACTGCTTTGTACCTTTCTAAATCTTACCTTATAGTTTGTATTTTTCATCCCGTGGGTGACACGGCATAATATATCACCTATTTTTCTTTTTGGTCGTGTATTCTGACCCTTATCAATAATCACAAGATAAATTATGTACTCTGGGATGGTTTACTATATCGAAGAAATCATGTAAGGAGAAAACCAGAACTTACAGTTGTTGTCCAAACTCCAAAGTTAAGAGTTGTAGAATTCATGCAAAAGTATTGTGTTATACTTATACAATGAGTCAGGTCTCATTAAGCTAAGAGGTGGTAACACTTTTGACTTTTTGAGTTAAAACATGTAAGGTTTACTAGAGTTAGTTTTGGACAACTTGTTTTCAAGGCAAGAAACTTGAGCTGTAGAGGTCAATTTGACTTGATTCTAGTTGCTTGTAAAAGTTGGGATGCAACTCTTTATGGGAATAAAGCAGATAATTTAACAAAGCTCAAATTGCAACTTAACACAGAACAAGCTCAACAGCAGAACATATTCTGAATGTTAAAATCCCACATGTACTAGAGATATGGCCAAATTAATCCTTGCAAATCTTAAGCTAACTTTTGCGATTGAGTTATAGACAACATGTTGAGAACAAAAATTCACCAAGACAACAAATATCACCAACAAGCTAATTAAAAAAAAAGGACGCAATATTTTCCCTTTCTAACGATCAGCAGTCAAATCATACAAAGTAGAATCTTATCCTACAAAGGGTGTTTTGGTTGTGATCAAAAAGCCGCAAGTCAAATCTTAAAATAAACAATTGGTTGGCAGTGTTAAGTCCAATGATTTTGAAATTCAAAGTGTTTTTCCACTCCAACTAAATAAAAAAATCCAACCCTAAACTTGTGTTATTGTATATTCTCTTATTTTTCACCTCTAAGCTGAGATTCATGCGTCAGTTACTTGCTAAATTTCAAAAGAAAAAAAAAATCACACTGAAATAAGGATTGTCATGTAATTACTTATTAGCAGAGCTAGCAAATAAGGTAAAAACAGGAATCAAAATATACCATCACAATTTGCCTCGTTGTTCCGAAAATAGCATCCGTCTTTCGTCTTTTCTTTGACCACTGATCCAGACTCATCTCTTCCACGGTTGGAGTCGGAGGCGGCATGTTATATTCCAAACCTTTAACCTTTGGTTCCAATCTGAATATCTACACAACACCAACAAATCAACACAACACACTAACAAATTCGAAAACATCAACACAACTTCTTTCTTTACATTTCTTCACAAACTTACCTTATTAGCACCAATATGCATAACTTTTAGTGTCTTAGCTTCCTTATCAAAGACACCAAGCGCATACATTGATCGGTGTCCAGCCGATGCCTCACCCACATAATTTGTTCCGACGAATTCAACCGAGCACCCAGTAGGGCAAACAACAAGCTCAGTCCTCTTATCCGTATGCTTGTTTCGATAAACTTGGATACCAGTCGAACCGGAAGACGATTGCTTAACCGGATCAAATCCAGAAGGAAAATAACCAACAAATGGAGGCATTTTGTCTGGATCAAAACGAACAACTTCAACTTTAGCGAGAACCGTATCATGAGGCATTGGTTCAGTATTGATTTCCTTTTTGTTTTTCATTTTCTTCTTTGACTGTGGCTCGGAGTTTTCCATCATGCTGCACCATAAAATGGAGAAATTTATGAGAATCAAGCTAGGGTTTACCTTTCACATGATAATACTCCCTCCGTTCCTTTTTAAGTGTCACAATTGACCACTGCACATATGTCAATGCATATCTTTGATCACTAATATCTTTAATTATGTATCATAAAAAAGTTATATTCTGAAAATATTCGTCGAGACAAATTGAACATCTTATTTTGAACATTATAAAAGTAATAAGTAATGGAAACAGATCCTCAAAAGCCAAAAACCCTAATGCCAGTGGTGGAATCAAGGCCAAAAAGTTAGGGATGGCCACTAAAATAAACTAAAACTTGTAAAGCAAGTAATACTTAAAAGTGATAAACCAAAGTATGCAGATAAAACAATGAAACATCTAAGTTGTAAATTGTAATACATCACAATGTTTAAGCTCATAACTCAGAAAACAAATCACAATGTTTCTAACATATTACATAAATTCATTCAATTTTGTTACTCTATACTCTATAGTTCTGAAATAGAACAAATGAACTCAATTTCAAATACACTAGAAAAACAATTACAATTTCGTGTTGTTGTAATCACAGCAATGATTCTTTCACAATTTGAAATTCATGACACCCCCAATTTGTTCTAACATCAATATGGCTTCAAAATAAATTCATGACTACTTGAAATCCATGAGGAGAGGGTGGAGATTAAACCAACCCAGTGGAGATTAAAAACAAAACTTACAGTGGCAAGAGGAGATGGTGAGGTGGTTTCCGGTGTTGCAATGGCGGCGACGACGTCGCGTTCGGGTGAAGGAGAAGACAGAAGCGTAGTCTGTGTTTTTTTTCCTTCTTTTTACGGTATTTATTTATTAAATATTAATTTTTCTATTTCTTTTTTAGTTTTTTTTTTCTTTCGCATCGGTTTTCGACCCATCAAAAGTGGACAACTAATCCGACTCGTGCGTAGAGACATGCGCACTGACCAAGCGTTGTTCCCCTAGAAATTGAACCCAATATTCCTCGGGTACATCCTTGGAATGAATTTCTTGTCACTTGAGCCGAAGCAACTTGATTTTTTTTTTTTTAGTATCTTGAATGCACTATAAGTTGATCGGTTTAACAAGTATCTTGAATTCACTATAAGTCTATAAATTGATCGGATTGACTAGGGCCCCGTTTGGATTAGCTTATTTTTGAGTTTATGCAAACAGCTTATACATTTTTTATGTATTATTATAAGTTTTTCAAAGTAGTTTATGATAAAATAGCTTATAAAAATACAATTTTTACTAGTTTGAATTTATAAAATAACATAAAACCTAATTTATATTATATAAGTTGTTTGCATAAGCTCAAAAATAAGTTAATCCAAACAGGGCCTAGGTAGGTTAGTCCAACCCACATACACCATTTATAAGGTTAAAATGCAATTTTAACGCCTTAAATTTTAAAATAATACTTTTGACCTCATAACTATCATAATTTTGCAATTTCGGCCCTCTAACTAAATCAACGCATATATGGCAAGAGATGGAGAGAATGATTTTAGAGTTCTTTTCTCTCAATTTGGGATCATGGAAGAGACGGAGATAATGATTTTTTAAGTTCACTTATCATGTCCTTGATGCATTTCTCTTATCAGCCACGTTGTTAGAAGTTGGTTCTAGAATGACATTTACAATTTACTAACATATCACATTAACATAAAAGTTCCTAGTGCTCTGCTAGGGTTTCGTTATATCTTCTCCAAGTGAGAAGCTTTGAGAGTTATTCAAATTTTTATTCACCAATCCGAGTTTTTTTCTACTTACTTACATAGCAAAAATCCAGTGTTCTTCTATGGCTACCCCAAATCTTGAGGGTTTATCCATTCATGAGGAGGTGGAGGAAGGCTTTAGTTTTGATTTCGATGAAGAAGGAGATGAACAACCGGATCTTCAATGGTGTTTGGTTGGACGTTTCTTGTGTGGAAGACCTATTCATTTCAATTCTATGAGGGTGAGAATGGCGGATTTATGGAAGCCGGTGAAGGGTGTTAACATTAAGGAAACTAAGACGGGTTTGTTTTTGTTCTCTTTCGCTCATCCACTTGATATGGAAGCAGTCCTCAACGGCGGTCCTTGGGGCTTTGATAATAATACTCTGATTTTGGAGAGAGTCCAAATAGGAATGCAAATTGAAAATATCCCATTGTTTCATACTGATTTCTGGGTACAGGTCCATAATCTTCCGATGGGTCTCATGAAGGAAGCTGTTGGAGTGAAGTTGGCAAATTATATTGGTTCCTTTTTGGAGTATGACAAGAACAACAAAACATGCTTTTGGCGTGAGTACATGAGGTTACGTGTCCGAGTTGATGTTCGCCAGCCCCTGAAAAAAGATACAAAGGTGAAGGATAGAGCAGGTGAATGGTGTACGGTTAATTTCAAATATGAGAAGCTGCGTGTGTTTTGCTTTGTCTGTGGGATTATGGGTCACGCTGAGAACAAATGTGAAGTAAGATTTTCTATGGCGAATGATGATGGAAGAAGAGAATGGTCTGGAGAAATTCGTGCGGATACTCGCCGTCAAGTAAGGGGGCAAACATCAAGGTGGTTAAGAGATGACAGGAGTGGCGGAGGAGGGGGTACCGGCGGTGCTGGAAGGAGTCAAGGAGGTGCTACGATGGAGGGGTCTAGCGCTGGGACATACCAGGCTGACGTGTCAGGTGCTAATCATGGTCAACCGCTCCAGTCACAAGGGGCATTAATTACTACCAACCCCACATCAATGGTGCACCAAGGTCAATCTTCAACCCACGTGGGACCTATTTCTCAAACTCACATAACTCTGCCTTCCTCTGATGTTGTAACCGACCAATCCCTTCAATTCCGCAGACAGCATTTAATTGGCCTTGATACCCAAACATTCCCATCAGTAATTGCTGACCAACAATTCCTCAAAACCATAACTGCCATGCCTACTAATCAGTGCCAATCATTAACCAACCCCAGCCAGCAATCACCTCAATTTCCGTTTCCCAACAGCTCTCCAAACATTCCATTATTATCCAATAACAACCTCGTTTTCAACAGCCAACCAAATTTAAACACGCCATTAAAAATCCAAACCCGCAATAAATTACTCCTAAAAAACCCTGCCACCCGGACCCATAACCGAACCGGTTCACGTGTAACCCAGGAGCCCGACCAAAACCCAAACAAACCGGTCCTTACCCTCACTCAAACCGAACCAGAAAACCCGACCCAGACCTTGCACAGTGACAGTAATGGCAACATGGAAGTTCAGTTGGAAAGAAAGAGGAGGAGGGAGGAGAAAAGTACTGTAGCGAAATATGAACAAGTTGAAGTTCAGCATTTTTTATCGGCAGGTCCTGGCAGCCAGGACTGCCGGGAGCAATGAAAATACTCAGTTGGAATTGCCGGGGATTGAGCACCCCGAGTGCAATTCCTAACCTTCGTAATGTTGCTCAGGGACACCATCCAGACATTCTCTTTCTTTCAGAAACTCTTTCACAAAAAAAAAGATGGAAAACATTCGCGTTCTGTTAAAATATGATGCTTGCCTTTCTATCGACGTGGAAGGTAGAAGTGGAGGTCTTTCAATCATGTGGAAGGGTAATATGCAGTGTCAAGTTCTAAACTATTCCAGAAATTTCATTAATCTTATTGTGACGGATGGAGACAGAGGGGATTGGCGATTGACGTGTTATTATGGTTATCCAGAGAGAGGCAGGAGAAGACAGGCTTGGGAATTGCTAAGAGAACTCAGAGATATGTCTGGGTTACCATGGTGCATCATCGGAGACTTTAACGACTTATTATCCCAGGCTGACAAGAAAGGACGCAACCCGCATCCAAACTGGCTCTGTGAAGGATTTCGGAATGCAATAAGTGACTGTGATCTCACTGATATTCACTTAGAGGGATACCCGTTTACTTGGATCAAAAGCGGAGGCACTTCACGTGTCATTGAAGAAAGACTTGATAGGGCCTTTGCGAATACCGATTGGCTCATGTTGTATCCAGATGTCCGTCTTCAAAACTTGCTAGCTTCACATTCTGACCATAGTCCCATCATTCTTCAGACTTCAGGCGCTAGCAGGGGTGGTATCAAACACTCCTTTCGGTTCGAAAATATATGGTTGCAAGAGGATGATGTTGGAGATGTTGTTACCGAGGGGTGGCGTGGCTATAATGCTTTAGAGGTCACCGATCGTATCGCCCGTTGTGCAGACACATTACAAGATTGGGGTAGGCGCAAGCGGAGGAGATTCAAACAAGAAGTGTTGGAGTGTAGTGAGGAGTTGGAGAGGTTAAGAGGCTTGCATGATCCAGAAAATTCTTTGCGTTACAAACAACTACAAGAACAACACGCAAGGCTCTTAGTACAAGAAGAAACCTATTGGCGACAGCGAGCTAAGATGCATTGGCTTCAAAAAGGAGACCTCAATACCAGATTCTTTCATAATTCAGCAACCATAAGGTCCAAAGCCAAGAGAATTGGGAAGTTAATCACTACTGCCAATGTCGAGGTGACTACCCAACTAGAGATTAGTGAAGAGGCCCGAGCCTATTTTGACAAACTTTTCAAAGCTAATCAAAGCAATCATGAACCGGTTCTTTCTCTTATTTCTCCAAGGATTACTCAGGAAGACAATAACAGAATGTTGGCTCCACTTACAAAGAATGAGCTTCATGAAGCCTTGTCCCATATGCATCCTGACAAAGCCCCAGGTCCTGACGGTTTTAACCCAGCTTTTTATCAAAACTTTTGGGACATTTGCAGAGATGATATTTTTGAGGCAGCGAAGGAGTGGTTGGAGAGGGGATTTTTTCCATCTTCTCTTAGTGAAACAAATATATGCTTGATACCGAAATGTGATAATCCCACCTCTATGAAGGAGTTGAGACCTATTTCCTTGTGTAATGTTCTCTACAAAATGGTATCCAAAGTGCTGGCCAATAGATTGAAAGATTGCCTTGATAAATGCGTAGCAGAGGAGCAATCGGCTTTTGTTGAAGGAAGATCCATCCTTGATAATGCGTTACTTGCTATTGAGGTAGTACATGCATTAAAGCGTAAGACTAGAGGAGGGAGGGGAGACTTGGCACTCAAAATTGACATTAGTAAAGCCTATGATAAAGTTGACTGGGGATTCATGAGAGGTATGCTTGAAAGATTGGGATTTGCTGAAAAGTGGATACACTGGATGATGCTATGTGTGAGTTCAGTTAATTACTCGGTGTTGGTGAATTTTGAGAGAGTCGGACCTATCATTCCGGGTAGAGGATTGAGGCAAGGAGACCCACTGTCTCCTTATCTCTACATTCTAGTAACATAAGGACTTTCAACTCTTGTTAAAAAGTCGGTGGCTAAAGGCGATATCCATGGTGTTAAAGTTTGTAGAGGGGCACCTCCGGTGTCCCATCTACTTTTCGCTGATGATTGCTTCTTATTTTGCAGGTCTACATTAGCTGAAACTAGAGAGTTGATGCATGTTCTTAAAACTTATGAGGAGGCGTCCGAGCAAGAGATAAATATGTCAAAGTCTGAAGTGTATTTCAGTCGAAATCTTAGCAGGGAGGCTCAAGAGGATCTCTCTAGTATTATGGGAGTCAGACATGTACTAGGCACAGGAAACTATTTAGGCCTACCATCCATGGTGGGGAGGAGTAAGAAGAGCACCTTTGCATATGTGAAAGACCGACTTTGGAAGCGTATACTCACGGTGCCCTTGTTTGATGATGTTGAAGAGGATCACTTGGTGTGGGATGGTGACTTGTATGGTAATTATAGTGTTAAGTCGGGATACAATTTGCTCCTTAAAGAAACAATGGAAGGCGTGGGTACTTATGAGAACAAGGATTGGAAGTGGCTTTCGAAGATCCATGCTCCACCAAAAACAAAACATTTACTATGGCGCATTTGTAAGGGTTGCTTACCAACAAGAACAAGATTGCAAGAAAGACATGTACAATGCCCATTGAGCTGCCCATTTTGTGAGGGTGAAGAGGAGAATGATTGGCATGTTATTTATAATTGTATGCACAGCAAGATGGCTTGGCAAGCAGCTGGAATTGAGCACTTAATTTTGCCTTATACACAACAAAATGTCTCGGTCAAGGATTGTCTTTTGCACTTGTGTAAAAACAGCGATAGGAACGAAGCCGGTGCTGCAACCACGGTCATTTGGTATTTATGGCAAAACCAGAACAATTGGGTGTGGAATAATGCAAAAATTGATGGACAACATGTTGGCTCACACGCGGTTCAGTTTTGGCAGGAATGGAGCTCGTTTCAACGCGTCCTTGGCAGCGCGCGTCCAGCCCAACAGCAGCAACTTTCTTGGCAAGCTCCACCATATGGAATTTATAAGTGTAATGTTGATGCAGGGGTGAATGATGCAGCAAGAAAGACAAGTTCAGGTTGGTGTCTTAGAGAATATCAAGGTCACTTTCTCTTGGGGGGAAGCTCTTGGATCCATGGGAGATGTTCTTCCAATGAAGGAGAGGCTTTGGCCTTATTTGAAGCTATGAAGGAGATGCAACAAAGAGGATTTTTGAATGTTATTTTTGAAACCGATGCCCAGAATATTGTGAATGCCATTCGTCAAAGAAGCAACGGCGTGTCTGAATTTAGTTCTATTATTTCTAAAATTAAGTGTATGTTGTCTTTAAATTTCGGCTTTGAGGTTAAGCCTATTCGGCGACAAGCAAATGTGATCGCTCATACCTTAGCTAGAGCGGCCACATCATGGTCTAGTCGCCATATATTTGATTCAGTACCTGCTTGTATTAACAACTTATTGGTTAATGATATAATATAAGTTTCCTTTTGTCAAAAAAAAAACATATCACATTAACAAAAAAAACGTTAATGTCATGCAACAAATTACTTAGACTGATTTCACATAAGATTTATATTTTTTTTCAGAATCCCTACACTTTATTTAAGGACTTCTTTTAAAAGACTTATGATCATTACGAGGCTTCTAAAGAGTAAACAAGTGACCCCAAATTTTACGGGAACTAAGATATGATTAATTAACACCAAGAACCTGCATCTCAAAGGCAAGAGATAAATTTATTATTAAAAAATGGTAAGAGAGATGTCACACCTCTCTAGTTCAAGAAGCCAACCGTTAGTAGTGGATTACATCTTTGTTAAAAATGTAGAAATTCTTATGTAGCTTTCAAGAATCACCAACTCTTAAGTACTCCTGATGGTATCTCTAGGTTGCACATTCAATTTGAAAAAAAAAATTGTACACTTTTTTAGCATAAATTGGATATTCTCCGCGCATAATTGTATTAACTAATCTTTCGAGTCTTGTAAAATCTAAATGAACGGAAAATTCTCTATAGGAGTAACAATCATCTTTATTTTTTCAAAAAAAAATAAATAAAAATTGATTCAGATAAATTGATTGAACATTTTCACTCAAACTAGTTTTAAGTTGGATTTTAATATGAAATTCTTTCATTGAAAACAATACATAAATTTAACAGTAAGCTCTCAATGAGGTTATGTGATTTTCATTAGTTTACATAGAGATATGGCTCCCTTGCCAAATTTGTTTATATCTATGAAAAATTGTGCAATTGCAATGTTTGAGTTATTACTCAATTCTAGGAAGGGTCACAAATAAACTTGTATCTCTTCAAGAAAGCAAGCATATACACTTGTTAGAAAATGAAAATCAACCTAAAGTTTGAATGAAAGCTAGAGCCTGTTTCCAGCCACAACCGTCGTCGGTCGGTGATGTAACAAGGTTAATTAAAAACCCTAATAGAAAAAGACGGTGAAACATTCAACAATAATAATTAAACATCAAAGATGAATAAACAAAACACATAACACTCTTCAAATAGCAAGACTAGCCAAACATCCTCGTAGGATCAGCCATTTAAGTAAGCTATGGGTGGAAATGCCTCACATAAACCCAAAAGACACTCACAATAAAGACAAAAGTTTAAGATATAAGTATGTCATATATGATTATTAAGATTTGACAATGACCTTAAGAAAGAAATAACTATACTATGATATACCACACTATCTATATACTTTGGTAACATCCACCAATATAGTGACACTTCAATGAATATGTATGGGCCAAATCTTATGTGTGACAACCCCAATGATAGATGACAAACTTCATTCATAAACTCAGTTCAATTGGCTACTTACTTAAAAATTAGAGGCCGGAAAGTCCTTAAATTGTCTTCATCAAAGAGAATTGACAATGTAAATTGTATAAATGAGCTTACCTTTACTCCTTCTCAAAAGGGTCAATATATATAAAACAATTTGAAGGAGGCAAGTTTCATCATGTATAAGTTTTCAACCAACATAACCATTTTGGATCATGAAACAATGGATACCCGAAAAGGAAACAAGCTTCCCTCAAAATTTGTGTCTGATAGCATTTCAATGGACTCACTTTCTTTTAGTGGCTATGTTTCTATTCAAGACCAACAAACAAAACTCCCTTCTCCACCTAAACACTTTCAAGTAAGCAAACATGAACTAGAATTCGAGTTTACTAACACGAAATCAAACTTGAATTCAGCTGTTAATCCGATCAAGAACACACCTGCTGATCAGCTTATTTCCAATGGTCAACTTCGACCACAAGCATTTGCATTTCAAACAACTCAGAATTTGATCATAAATCCAACTAGCTCCTCGAGATCATTGCTAGCAACTCATATTGGTAGTGAAATGTCAAGTGGGAAAACAGGCAGCACTATGAAATATCATGAACTTGGCAAATCAAGCAAACATACAAACAAGGAAAGCAGTGTGAGGAAGACAGGGTTTTTCAAGAAAATTAAGACTTTTCTATCACCATGTCGAGAATGTCGAACTGTTAAGCCTGGTGCTGTTAAAGCACAAACTGTTCAAAGAGAAAACATCAAAATATACTGATGCAAGACTAATCCTCTATGCAATTATTTCTTGTAAGAAAGAAAATGTCATCAGGGATCTGCCTTTTTTATAGTTATAAGTGAAAAGTGTGCGTACGGGTGACATACTTCGTTTCAGCGTCAGTTACTGCAGTATTTAGTATTAGGTTATATTAGCATCGGCTGATCAAAATAATAAACCTCTATGCTATGGATATTTTCTATCATTTTTATTTTATTTGGTTTAGTCGAAGCTATAAACGTTCCATTTGATATAAACTGGCTGATTACTTGTTACTATATGGCTTGCTATTGACTATTTTTCTGTCAGCTTCAGATATATAGAATTATAAGGGTATATCACCTAGAGGCCTACTAGGCCAACTGCCTAAGTATTTTACATGCTGGGTATTACTGAGTTAAGCTCTAGCACTTGTGAACTCTGACCCTTATAAAGAAAGAAAAATTTGCATCTTTTTTTACTTCCTGGCGTAGGTGGTGCTGTTTTCTTGAAAATATGCAGACCCCGAAACTGCTGAAAACTGAATGATAACCTATTTAAAACTTGATTTCTTCAAAAAAAACCTATTTAAAACTTGAGCGCAAAAGCACATAAAAGCTGACTGTTGTAATGCCCTTTGAGTGTAAGAGGGATATTTATGCATGTACAATATTTATAGATGCGAAAATCAGGGAGAGGGTGATATGAAATTCCATTATTTTTAGTTTCTGTATTACTGCACAACGAAGGAAATACAAGTAAAAGGGCAAAGCTCCCAAGCCACAGAGAATTCTCTAAGCTCCAACTAACATCAATACTCAGCATAAGTTTCATCATTCCCTCCTTACCTATCTTAACTTGTGTGGCATGGTGATTCCCATAAAAAAGGAGTTAAGAACCTCCAAACTCCAGTAATGTCCTCTTTTGGAGGTGCTCTTAGGTTACTCTGATCCAAAGCACCGAAAGGTCTCTAAGCATCGATTTACCATCTATGTTAGACCGTCCATTTGGATAGGATATCTGATGAGAGTGCTGAAATAAGCCACTGGTCTATTGCCCTGCATCAAAACCACCTTGACAAATTCTTGTGTTACATACATAAGTGCCAGAACTGATAGCACCCTCAAAAAGTACAAAGTTTGTTGGGTTGCTAGGGTTCCAACAAGTGCTTGGTTTTGACTTCAATAAAATTTTCTCATCAGTCAGCAAACTTGTCACCATCAGAATGACTCTACCTCTTGCCTTTACCATAAATTTTCTCAGTGGCCTTCTGGAGGATGAAGTCTACATGAAATAACCTCAAAGCTATGACCATCAACACAAGACTCTGGTTTGCAAGTTGAATATAGCAAGTTATGGCTGAAAACAACCTGGTTTGAACAACTGAGACGTACTCTAGTTCATGCTTGGTTCAAGGACTGGGCTGCTGACCCACAAGTCCGCTTCAGGGGCTGCAATTAATTAGCAGCCCAATCTGATTTCCTGGAACCCAGGTGAGGTGATCGCAGAAACAGACAGCTGTGGCAAGTTCTAGCATTGAAGCTGAATATGTAATCTTAGCTCAAGCTACTGATCTACATTATTTGAATCCAAAAACTCTTGTCTAAACTTGGGTTCTCTTTTCCACTCTAAGAGTGTTGTAGCCTAGGCTAACAACCTGGTTTTGCATGCCTGTACAAAGCACAGCTGGATCTGTCGTTGACTTGTAAAAGAGTGCTTACTGCATAACAAGGTTCTCCCTCCGTCGTGTTCAACAATCATATTTAACTATATTCATGATTCAAAGATTCTATTCATTCTCTTCCCTCTTTATTCAAAGAATGACTAGGATTCAAAGATTCTGTTCATTCTCTTCTCTTATCTCTCCAGGTTTCTCTTTGTGCAAAGAACTTCTCTACAATTTCATCCTACCCTTTTTGGTTATTTGTTTCCCTGTTTTATTAGGATTGGGATTCAGAGTCTTGTATAAGTATAAATAAGGCTTAGTAGTTTGTTTACGTCACATCATGATCATCAATCATATTTAATTATTTTCAGAGACATTTTGTTATTTCTCTTCTCTGTTTATCTAAAACTCTATTAACTTCAACAACATGGTATCAGATCCATATCATCTTCACGGTCTGTCTCATCCTGTGAGTATTACTTTATAGAGTTCCCCAAAGTCTGAAACCTCGCTCTTCTTGCCAATGCCAACTATATTTTCAATCATGCCGCTATAGCGGGTGATCGCAGAAAAGCAGTGTGGTGGCAGCCGGTGCAAAGCATTCGGTCAGCTGTGCACATTAAAGAGGTAAGGAGGTCACAGCCACAAATTGTGGCAAGATGGCAAAGAAATTGTGCCTACTGCGTGTTTCGCATCTGCTATAAGGGTTTGCGAACAAAACCCCTGAATTATCCTTTATTTTAACCATCCTGTGTCTTTTTCAAGGTACATTGGTTTTTTTATATATATTTTAAGTGACTTATATCTTCTTCTCGAGTAAACGATAGGTCCTCACAATTCTTCTTCTTACTCTGTTTCTCTTTCTTCTGCATACAGTTCTCGCTAGTTTGTGTGCTTTCCTTTGTATGTCTCCTTCTGTGCGAACCCAAAAAAACACTGTTCTTCTCCTTCTCATGGGATTGTTTTCATAGTATTTTAGATTACATCTAATTAAGATCAGTTTCCATATTTCTTATTTATTATCCTGATCTATTTCGCTATTTAATTATGATTTGGAGTCTTCTGTCAGTATAAGCAAGGACTGATACATAGTTTACAGTAAATCATAATTACTAATCACATCAAACTATATTCATAATTCAAAGCTTTATTCTTCCTTTCCAATAAAATTCTAACTTAAACAGAATAAATAAAAGAAAGATCCACGAAAAATTAACAGAACGGATAAATTTGATTATTATTTACCTTATCATGTTTTGATCTAATGGAATCAAGCCATTTCCTACAAAACAACATAAAATGATCAAATTCCAAGAATGTCATGTGGAATTGATCATTTAAATGCACCCTAAATTAATGCGTCACACAAACTAGCAAGAAAACTAAGATACATGCCAATGCCATAAACCAAATAAAAAAAAATTACCAAACTATGTTTTAAGAGAAAAATAGCATCTACATGAGCATGTGAGTAAATGATGAAACAAATTAGTATTTGTGAATAAGCACAATGTGAATAAGCACAATGAAACAAGTACCTTAGTGCATAAAGTTGAGTACCTTTTCCTTATATTATTAGGCATTAGCTTAGTCCAGGGTTGAAAAGTAACAGAAATATGTCACCATAAAGATAGGAAGCTGAATGCTACGACTATAAATTGATTCGAGAAAAACAAAACTACACTTCAAATTTTCAGATGATAAATACTATGAGAGTTCAAAACTACACTTGCTGCTACTTGAAAGAAAAAAAAATTCTCCAGCCAACAATAGGCATAACAAGAAACACAGATGAAATGGGGAAAAATATAAATGCTACGATTGACAATTGTTAAACCCTAGTCTCTAGTTATGTCCGCAATTTGTTAACAAAAACAAATCCAGATTTTTCATATGCATGAAAGCAAAGAAACAGCATGAGCCCTACCAGTATTTCCAAGTTACTTCCCAATACCAATACTTGTAGGTACTTGAAAGTTACACTGAATCAACTATATATTTAAGAAAATAACGTACAACGGAAATTATTAAATTAAACACAACTTAGTTAACTAACAAATAAGTAAAATTAGAAATAACTTTGTCAAAATAACTGAACTAAAGCTAGACTTCCTCTTTTTATTCCTTTAAGCAAGCAAATGACTTTATTCTTATTTGAATCTCCTCACTTTCTGCAAAAAAATATCTTTTACTTTTTAATTAACCACTGCACCGGTGCATCCTTTTCTCTCTCCTCCATATTCACTCTCTCTCTCTCTCTCACATCTCTCCCCCTCCTTTTCTGTATCTCTCATTTTTTATCTCTCACATTCCATTTATTTTCTGTTTTTGCTATTTAGATTTATCTTTGTTAAAAAAATATCTTAATTTTTTTCTCACTCTCTCTTTCTCTAACTCCGATTTTACTCTTTTCTTCGTTTTATTTTTTTTTTTTGCTCATTTTTACTCTTATACGGGATAAATGTGTCACTTGCATAAAACAAATACGGCCTAAATATTCGCCAGTGATAAATATATTAAAAACAAAAACACGGGAAAATGTTTGTCAGTGATATGTAAAAAAAAAAATGTCAATAGTTCATAAAAACAAGGGACAAATATTTGTCGCTAATAAATATATAAAAAAAGTACGGGACAAATATTTGTCATTGATACAAAAAAAAAACACGGGACAAATATTTGTCATTGATACATTAAAAAACGGGGCAAATGTTTGTCACTGCTACAAAAAAAGAATACGAAACAAATAGTTATCATTGAAAATATAGAGGAGAAAACACATGAGACATGTTTGTCATTAATCCATAAAAATATTGGATAAATGTTTGTCACTAATAAATATTAAAAAACACAGGACAAATATTTGTCGCTAATAATTATAATTTATTACAAAAATTATATACGGGACAAATTTTTGTCTTTGATCAAATAAGTTAAATTTATTAATTTTTTGAGATCTAAATAAAATGAGAATAATATATTAATTATAAAAAAATACACGGAAAAATAACTTTAATAAAACAAGTTCATTGATTTAATAATAATAAGTTTATGAAAGTGCACAATAACTTCACTTATATCTTAATAATATTTTATAATAAATTTCTAAAAACTTTATTCTATATTTTCTACCTAATTAATATAATGTCAAGCTTAACTATCAAGCAAAAATAAGCGGACCCGCGCGAATGCACGCTTTTTTTTCTAGTATTGCTAAATAAGTAACATAATTATGCAAATTAATGTAAAAAAGATATCCTTATAAACCATGCAATTCAAGCCAGTTTACTTTAGAATGGAACAAGCAAGAGAAAGTGCAGGAAAAAAAATGAAGCAAACATCTTGAAAGAGAATTCAAAATATTCCAAAACAACCTTGACTTTGAAACAGATAGTCTCTGACGGAAGTTGTCATGAATTGGAATCAGCCAAACTTATCAGAAACTGTACAAAAAAGAGGCGTTTGGGCTAGCATATCAAGATTTGCTATATTTATTGACATATCCCTGCAAATAAAAATATATTTTGTCAAATGGCGGACAAGCCACATTCAAACAACAAAGTTTGTGTTCTTTCAATCGCAACCACTGCACAAAAAAGGACACTTACCTGGACTAACTTTGCAATTTTCGGCCGACATGAAGAAACATAATGATTAGCAGTATCTTCAGTGGTCGGAATTTGGTGTGGCTCTAAAGTGCTAACAACCTTGTCCACTGATTTTTTAACTATCAGTACATGTGCATCCTTGCTGAGACGACCCTCATGCCAAAATGGTTTTAGCAACTCTTTCACTAGATCAACAAGGGTTGCACGAAAAAATTTCAGCGCCTTTGTTTCTTTGTGTACACTGCTATCTGTCGGACAGTCAACCTCCATTTCCTGAATTTTATTATCCTTTGCTACTCGCTTCTTTATGTTCTCTGATCCATCACCATGATGCATGGCATCATGCTCAGTCCGTTTTTTCACCGTTTCCATCCTATCTTCAACACCAAAGGCATGTTGTCCCACACCGATGTTACCGTTATGGTAGTTTTCACAAGTTCCTGATGTTATTTCTGTTTTGGTTGCAAGAGAATCATTTCCACGAGGAACAGAACTTCTGTTTGGCTCATTTTCACAAAACTTATTATGTGAAGATACAGAACTTTTGTCATCATTAAGATCAGACATGTGTTTCCCAACTGCAGCAGAATCATCGTATGTCCGCACTTGTGATGAAGCCTGGATAGATGACCCTCGAATTAGAGCTTTCAAAGACCCATCTCCAATATTAGGTATCTCGATGCTATCACAAAGAGGGTCATAAAGATCTCCGGAGGATGACACATTCATAGAAGTGATAAAAAAGGATGGTCGAAATGGAACAGAAGGTTCCCAATCATAAGAGCGGGTTTTTAATTTATATCCATTAGCATGCGGTGGAACCCTAGATGAACCAACTAGATGCAAACCTTCCCGATCTGAAGAGAAAGTGGACTTATGGGCGTCCAAAGCAGTTGCGCCTAAAGATGAACTAAAATCTTCTCTGGATGTATATCCTCTGTACATATGGTGGTTTCGACTAGCAGTCATTCCCTCTTCACGGGATGAAAATGAGGAAATATTTGGGCCGAAATAATTGTTTGATGTATTAAATGCAGATCTATTATCTGGAAACAAGCAGTCCCGCATCGGAAACTTCTCTTTTTCGCGAAACGAATGCCAACTTGGACTTGCTTCTCCCTCATTCTGCAGCTCATTTGCAAAGAAAATTCAGAAGAATGCAAAGCTATGCTTCTATGTAATTGAAAAGCAGTAAATGGGATTGGAAGTACTAACCGTTCTTGACCGGTCAACATTTTCCTTAACACCTGTCACAGGGAAATACCTTTATAAGAAACATGCATAAAGAGGGAAATACCAAACAAGTTATTCGTTATACCTTTTTCCAATTTCAATTCTCTCTTCTGATGTGCATTAACCAGGTCTCCTTCCGCCCCCTGGTCGGTATTATTCACGCTATCTTTTATATGAAGAAAGCTACAAGAACTGCCTCTGATACACCAACCTTTAGCGAAAAAAGCACAAGTAATTGCAGGTCTTTTGTTTCCAACTTTAATCTCAGCACTGGGAGACAGACTTCTAGTCCTACTATCAAGAAGAGTTGATCAGCAAAACACAATGGTTAGAGACTATGTGTGAAGTGTGGACTAATTTAAACATGGTTTTAAAGGACAAGAAGCTACTTCTGAAAGAGAAAGTATGCAGTCAAAACTAAATTTTGTCATATTGTAATTAAACTTAAAAGAACATACTGAACTACTGTGACCAGACCTTGACGGCTTTTGTTTCACATCAACCCGTGACTCCATCTCTGACTGCGTAATTTTCTCCCGAGAGTTCTGACCACCATCAGCATCCTCAACAAAATTATCTCTCTGTGTGATTCCAGTAACCACATCTTTTCCCGTATCACTAGATAACTTGGTGGCCCTAGAATCAATGTCCTTAACATCAGATAGAGAAGCTTTGCTATTGTAATCTGGTTCACTGCATCCTCCAAAGGTTTTCCTATGAAGATTTCCAGAATTTTCAACATCAATGTTTAAGCCTTGATTTTTCCCATCTTCAGCGGGAATTAAGTTTTCACTTGGTTTTGGAGGACTCAAAACTTCTTGTTTCACGGGCAACTCCTCCTTTTTCAATGTCAATTCTTCATGTGACGGAACAGATGCTTTAAGCATGGCATCATTCTCTTCCATATCATGTGCTGGCCGTATTACTTCAGGGTTCTCGGGCACAGAAGAAACTGGCCCCAAATTCTCCTCTTTCGCATCAAGCTCCATATGCTGGCTTGAATCTACATAGAAAATAAGAGCTAAATTATGAAGTGGAAAAATCCTCTTCTATAAAGCATTTCATATTAGGGGCATATAAGGATGGCTTGGTGGTTTGGGTGGAAGAGTTAAGGAGTGGAGTGATAAGAAGGTTGAGGATTCAATCCACATCCTCAGCAGAAAAACTAACAACCTAACATTTAAATAATAAAAATCAATTCAAAGAGACAGTAGACGGAAGTGTATTATCTTCCACAAGACATTATAAAAAAATTGGATTGAAAGAAGAAGAATTGTCAAACTCAAATCCAAGTAAACTCGTGAAATCTCCATAGACTTGACTCGAAAACATTCGAGTTTATAAGTTTACTCAATATAAAAAGTCATATTTAAAATACACATCACAGTATGTAAACACAGTTTATGATGTGGCTGCAAATATTCAACATTCGAACTTAGTAATAAAGTAAACCACAATTATAAAAGTTTAAAATTCAGACCAGACCAACATCAAAATTCAAAAATGATAGAAAAATTCATGAAGCAAAAGATAGGTTACAACTAAACATGTAAAAAGAGCATGACGAGTTTAGAACTGATGTACAAATTGACAATTACAACAGTGAAAATTACTAAAGATTGAAGGATTGGGTTCAACACATTGGAGCTGGATTCAACTAAATAAAGCTAGATGTCAGCTCATGAGAGTTGGGATCTTTCACCACATTGACATAACAGGTCCATTGCAAACTTGCAACGATGAATTTATACATGTTTTCTAGTATATTGCTTCGTTTATTATGAGAACTATGTGCTTGAGTCTCAATGCAGCATTGTTCACCTCCTTTGCAGATGGGTTCAGATTGGATGTTAGATGCATCTGTGGGGTCGGATGCTACAGAAGTTTGGTATTGGCAGCCTCTGTCTGAGGTTCTTTGGGTTCGATCCCTTTTATATGAGCTGCAAAGAATTGTATCATCTTTCTTTGAGCCAGTACAGGGTTGATTTTGCCTCGTTCAAGGATGAAGTATAGCAATAACCAGAGTTGGTTCAATTAGGAGAAAGTACACACACTGACCCTAAGGCAAAACCGGTCAATATTCAATACCATTAACTAATACTTTGGACAAAAAAATGGCATTAACTAATAAAGGTGCTTGAAGGGAAACCATGCTTGCAACTGTTGCAGCTGTTACGACTTGCAAAATAGTGTCAAAACAAGGTACAAGATTTATTTATTAAAGAAAACAAATGTGCAAGTAGTGGATTGAAACAAGAATAAAAGCATAACCAATAACTAATTAATAGAAAAACCTTTGCTATGTTTATCTGCATCGGGAAGAGAATCTGGAACCTCATCTTTGTCTTTATCTTTCTCCTCAGCTGCTGTTTCTTGCTCTTCCTTCTCTTCCATCTTTATTGCTTCTTTTTCCTCCACCTTTTCTTCCACCTTTACTATTTCTACAATAATAAAATTTAAAACTTCAGACGAGACCAACATCACAATTCAAAAATGATAAAAAAAATTCACAAAGCACAAAATAGGTTCACAGCTAAACATGTAAAAAGAGCATGATGAGTTTAGAATTCATGCACAAATTGACAATCACAACATTCAAAGTTACTTAAAAGATCGAAGGATAGGGCTTCACTCATAGGAGCTGGATTCAACTGAATAAAGCAAGGCAGTTCTGATGAGTTGGTTTCAGCGCATCATGATTGGGCTCTTTCACCACATTGACCTATCAAGTTTATTGCAAACTTGCAAAAATGAATTTATTCATGTTTTCTTGTCTATGACTTAGTTAAGTTTCTTGTCTATGAGATGCAGTGTTTTCAATCTCCTTTGCAGATGGATTCAAGTTGGATGTTAGATGCATCTATGGAGTCAGACGCTACAGAAGTTTGCCATTGCCAGCCTCTGAGGTTCTTCTTTGGCTCCAGTCCCTTCTATATGAACTGCAAAAGAATCGTATCACCTTTCTTCGAGCCGCTACAGATTTGATTTTGCCAATGCAAGGACAAAGTACAGCAAAACCTGGCATTGGTTCAATTAGGAGAAACAACATAAGCTGATCCTAAGGCAAAACCAGGATATATTCAGCAATGCTATTTCCTATTCTATAACGGATGCCTAGTTATTCCGCAAAATTACTCCCTCATCCCTACCTTACTGCTGGAGTTTTCTTTTGAGGTTGGTATTAATACTACTACCTATCAATATTCAATACCATTAACTACTAATAAAGGTACTTGAAGGGAAATCTCGGTGCAGCGGTTGCAGCTGTTATGACTCACAATACAGTGTCAAAACCAGGGTACGGAGTTTATTAAGGAAAACAAATGTGCAAGTACTGGATCAAGTCAATAATAAAAAGCATAATAAATGAATTAATAGAAAAAACAAATGTGCAATTAATGGATTAAATCAAGAATAAAAACATAAAGGAATGAATGTAAAAACCTTTGCTGTGTTTATCCACATTGGGAAGAGAATTTGGAACCTCATCTTTGTCTTTATCTTTCTCTTCAACTACTTTTTCTTGTTCTTCCTCCTCTTCCATCTCTATTGCTTCTTCTTTTTGTTCTTCTTCTTCTTCCTCGTCTTTGTCTTTATCTTTCTCTTCAACTACCTTTTCTTGTTCTTCCTCCTCTTCCATCTCTATTGCCTCTTCTTTTTCTTCTTCTTCTTGTTCTTCCTCTTCTTCCTCCTCCTCCTCCTCTTCTTCCTCCTCTTCCTCCTCCTCGTCTTCTTCTTCTTCCACCTCTACTGTTTCTACAATAGTATAATTTAAAAATTCAGACCAAACTGACATCACAATTCAAAAATAATGAAAATTTCATAGAGAGGTAAAGCACAAGATAGGTTCACAGCTAAACATGTAAAAAGAGTATGATGAGTTTAGAACTGATGGACAAACTGACAATCACAATATTCAAAATTACTAAAGATTGAAGAATCAGGCTTCACTCAATTGGAGCTGGATTCAACTGAATAAAGCTAGGCAATTTTGATGAGCCGGTTCCAGCTCATCAGAAGGTTCTTTCACCACATTGACCTATCAGGTTCGATGTTATCCTGTCTGTGACTTCATTTGTTATGAGAACTATAACTATGTGGTTTAGCCTCAATGCAGAGTTGTTCACCTCCTTTGCAGATGGATTCAAGTTGGATGTCAGATGCATCTATGGTGTGAAACGCTACAGAAGTTTGGCATTGGCAGCCGCTGAGGTTCTTCTTTGACTCCAGTCCCTTGTACATGAACTGCAAAAGATTGTATCACCTTTCTTCAAGCCACTACAGAATTGATTTTGCCTAGGTCATGGACAAAGTATAACAAGACCTGGTACCTGGTACCGGTTCAATTAGGAGAAACTACACATGCTGATCCTAAGACAAAACCAGGATATATTCGACACGGCAATGTCCTATTCTATAAGGCATACCTGTCAATATTCAATATCATTAACTAATAAAGGTGCTTGAAGCGGGGAAACCCCGGTGCAACGGTTTCAGCTGTAACGACTCACCACAGTACAGTGTATCAAAATCAAATGTGCAAATACTGGACTAAATCAATAATAATAACATGAATACTAAATGAATTAACACAGAAAATAAATGTGCAAGAAATGGATTAAATCAAGAATCAAAACATAAAAGGAATGAAAATAAAAACCTTTGCTATGTTTAACAGCATCATGCATAGAATCTTCTAGAACTTGTTCTTCATCCTCTTCCATCTCTATTGCTTCTTCTTCCTCCTCTTCTTCCTCCTCCTCTTCCTCTTCCTCTTCTTCCTCCTCCTCTTCTTCAACTTCTTCTTCTTCTTCAACTTGTTCTTCCTCTTCCGGATCCTCTTCTTGATCATCTTCTTCTTCCTCTTCTTCTACTTGTTCAATTTCTTCTTCTTCTTCTTCTTCTTCTTCTTCTTCTTCTTGAAGAGATGGATCATCTTCAACAGGAGAATCTGAATTTGACATTGCAGAAATCGAAAGATAGGGTTGCAAAATCGAAATGCAAAATACAATAACCCCCAAATCGAAAGAGATGAAAGGGAGGGTTACACTGTGCAGAGGTTTCACCCAAACCCAACACAAAACCGAAACAAACAACAACGAATGAAATCAATCAAAAGACACTCAGCAGCACACACATCAGAATTCTTTGTTCAACAAGTGGACCCCACCGACTACATCAGTCACCTTCAAGCCCATTTATTTCATCTTATTTAGTCATTTTTGTTATTCTCACCATACTCATATCATTTTTGCACTTCCCTTCATATATTATACTATATGTTAACCAAAATTGTAAAAGGGCAAACCATGTTAATCCTTAGGTAAAATTGGTCTCACGGTCCTTTAAGTTTTGAGTTTGTAACAGTTTGGTCCTTTATGTTTTTTTGTAATAAATTGGTCCTTTATGTTTTATTATAGTCACAAGGTCAACCTATTAAACATTTTCTGTTAAAAAAATGTTAACTTTTTTTTATTGAAGGATTACAAATTGGGAGAGAATGGTTTCTATACCATGTTTTCCAACTTTCTTAAAAAAAAAAATTAACATTTTTTTAATAGAAGTTGTTAAATAGGTTAACTTTGTGAAATAATAAAACATAAAGGACCAATTTGTTACGAAAAAACATAAAAGACCAAACTGTTACAAACTCAAAACTTAAAGGATTATGAAACCAATTTTGCCTAATCCTTATAAGTGAATCAAAATGTATTGAAATTTATTTTATTAGAAATTTAATAGACTAAATTGATTAATAAAGAATACGTTAATGATCAGACTAATTATCTGAAAACATATTTGTTTATCAGAATGATTAATAAAAGAAACAGTTGTGAATATATTTGCAATTATGATAGTTACAATTGTATAGACTAAAATAGTAGTTTGATCGGTTATCAAAATATTACACTGAGCACTAAACTAACCTGATAATTCATCATGTCAAATATTTTATTGTAAAATTAAGATGTGACGCCACTCTATCTTCTCTTTTCCACATGCATGTGTAGGTTTAAGACTTTTTATAATCATTCATCTTAGTATTAATCTATTATGGACACAATTAACTATAGGATATGATGTATTATAGTTGGAATGATTACATATGGATGAGTTAATGTTTATTTAGTATTAATTTAGAAAAATTGAAACAAAGTGGTGTATAAATAGATAAAATATGATATGTGGGTAGGGGTAGAATGAGCAAAGGATGCACCTGATGATGTAGATCAAATCATAACAACAATTTTTTTGACTTTCTTTGTTGATTTAATCTGATTCGGGGTCAATTTTGGCATCAAGTAGTTTCAGCCCCCTTCGAATCGCAATTGCAGGGGATCAAACCATATCATAACAACAATTTTGATATCATAAAACTTTGTATCTGCATTTAAATACGGATTATATCATAAATGAACAATTCTGACAGTAATGACCCAATACTCCTTTTGCGGGAATAATGATATGAATCAAATTAGAAATTGCAATAATTTCAGAAGTGAAATTCATAAAATCTTCTATTAGAAAAATAAGTATTTAAAAAAATACGAATAAAAAATGTTGAAAATGTGAATCAAAATAAAACAAGCGGATTGATGTATATACAAGAGAAACCCTAAATAAAGAGGAGATGCATCATAAATGTTAACATTGAGTTCTTTACGAGTGGTTGTAATAAATTGGAGAACCTGAAAAGTTGAACCGGTTGTTGTAATATATTTCTGAAGGAACAAAAAACGATGGCGACTAGGCTCCTTTTGCACAGTAAAAAAGAACGGGATGGCTGCAATGGTCCGGTCGTTAAAACCCTAAAAAAAGAGGGGATGCATCATAAATGTCAACATTAAGTGCTCTATGAGTGGTTGTATTACATTGGGAAAAATGAAAAGTTGAACGAGTGGATTGGAGAACCTAAAAAGTTGAACGTGTGGTTGTAATACATTTCTGAAAGAAACAAAACGATGGCGACTAGGGTGCTTTTGCGCGGTAAAAGAGAACAGGGTGGTTGCAATGATCCACTCATTGAAATCGAAACTAAAATAATTTAGTCAACATTTAATTTTTTAATGAGCAAATGAAGTTGTTAAAAAATGATTGGTTAAATAATTTGTCGGTCCTTATAAATATATAGTATATTTCATTTTTAGTCCCTCTAATTTTTTTATCCAAACAATGGCCCATCAAATGTTTTCAATCAACATTTTTTATCCTTGCAATTTTTAAGAGAATTTATGTGTATCGTTGAATTTTTATTTTATTTTTTGCAAACATATATAGTATATATTATATAAATCGTTCTTGTATTAGTGTTGAATATTTTAACAATGAATGAACTATATGGGTTTTTAAGTTTTCGAGGCATATAAAATAATATATAATCCATCCAACGTCTTAGCGGTTCATAACACTTGTTAATTGCTACCTAATTAGACATTGAAAGACGATGTTCACAACTAGAGGGGGGGCGCTTGTTTCACGGTTGACAATTTCACTTCCGGCAATAACTTTTCCAAGAAATAATGATGGGCATTTTATTCCTGGGTATTTATAAAAGTGTGTTTGGTTAATAAGATTTATGTTCCTAGAAGTTCTTTGTATGAGTGGATATGTGGGTAGTTATTTCAATTTTATTACTATCTTCATGAGATTCTCTTATTCCCACCCATTTTCATGGGATTAAAATCGTGGAAAAGTGAAAGTTAATTTTTTCTTTGGAATATTTTATTCCTTGAGACTTAATTTCCCAACCTTGTAACAAACATAGGAATCTATGTTAATAACTTCTACATTCCAATGAATAATTTTTTCAACCATGAAACAAACACACCCGAGGTGTCAAAATAATTCATTTATTCATTATTCATCAAATCCGTCTCTAAAAAAATTCATCCAATTCATCTAATATATTGCATAAATGTTAATGGATTAGATTGGATTCATCCATTTAATTAAATAGATGGACTCAATCCATCCACCTTAATTTCAAAATTCAATGGATCATTTATTGATTTTTTTTAATAGGAGTAAAACAATTACAATTACAAAAGTCATAAAGAAACAACCGTAATAAATGAAAAAAGAGGACATCTTTCACCCAATATCGAAGGATTTGAACTAAGATTTCCAAATGGATAAGATGGAGTATTCTTCTATCTGACACATAATTTAAATATGTAAATTTATCATTATTAATTTTAAATACAATGGATAGCCACTTTTAAATAAATAAATTTTTAAAAATAAACATTAGCATATAATATATTTTTGGGTTTGTCTCGATGAGTATTCTAAAATATCAACTTTTTATAATTTTTACTATCATATAATTAAAGATATTAATAGTCAAAGTTATGCATTGACAGACATACGTGAAGCATACAATTTTTCTACTAATAAATAAAAATAAACATTAGCATATATTATGTTTTTGGATTCGTCTCGATGGGTATTTTAAAATATCCACTTTTTATAATTTTTACTATCATACAATTAAAGATATTAATCGTCAAAGTTATGCATGGATATATGTGAAAAAGTCAATTTTTCTGCTAATAAATAAAAATAAACATTAGCATGTGATATGTTTTTGGATTCGTCTCGATGAATATTTTAAAATATCAACATTTTATAATTTTTACTATCATACAATTAAATATATTAATTGTCAAAGTTATGCATTTATATATGTGAAACAATCAAGTTTTCTACTAATAAATAAAAATAAACATTAGCATTTAATATGTTTTTGGGTTCGCCTCGATGGGTATTTTAAAATATCAAATTTTTATAATTTTTTACTTTCATACAATTAAAGATATTAATCGTCAACGTTATGCATTGATATGTGTGAAACAGTCAAATTTTCTACTAATAAATAAAATTAAACATTACCATATAATATGTTTTTGGGTTCATCTCGATGAGTATTTTAAAATATCAACTTTTTATAATTTTTACTATCATGCAATTAAAAATATTGATCGTCAAAGGTATACATTGATATATGTGAAACAATCCATTTTTCTACTAATAAATAAAAATAAACATTAACATATAATATGTTGTTGGATTCGTCTTGATGATTATTTTAAAATATCAACTTTTTATAATTTTCACTATCATATAATTAAATATTATTTAGTTTTTTATGAAATTTAAAAAAAAAAAAAAATTTGACTTAATTTTGTTGGATGGATTGAATATTCATGCATTGGAAATATGATAATGGATGGATTTTATGTCTAACTAGATGGATTGAATTTTATTCTTTGATTGAATTTTAATGGATTACTTTGATCCATCCATTAACAATCCAATCCAAATCCATCCATTTTGACACCCCTATTCACAACGGCCCTCCGCTACTCTTTTGCAGTTCCTATCTAAGGCATATAAATGCACCTCTTCGCATCCAATAGAGGTACACTCTCTTTTCACCTAACAACGAAACATTGCTCCAGTTCGACCAACTATCTCAATCGACTAGATCACTCTCCTTGAATATGTTCTATATCTTCTATAATTTTCTAATTAAAATGTGTCAGTGTCTCATTGTTTTCGTGAATCTAATGGATTTAGATATTGTTTGGCTCATTAATGACTTCATACTCTCTCTCTCTCTCTCTCTCTCTCTCTCTCTCTCTCTCTCTCTCTCTCTCTCTCTCTCTCTCTCTCTCTCTCTCTCTCTCTCTCTCTCTCTCTCTCTCTCTCTCTCTCTCTCTCTCTCTCTCTCTCTCTCTCTCTCTCTCTCTCTCTCTCTCTCTCTCTCTCTCATATGAGTAGAGTACTATAATACTCATCCATATACCTACAGTTTGAAAAATATTTGTACTCATCCTCATACTTGCGTGAGTAACAATCTTTGTACTAGTACTCATACCTTATGTGCCTAAGCATCCATACCCGTTACCAACATTTTTGCTAAAAAGAACTCGATCAATTATAAGTATCATATTTTTTTTAATAGAATTAATTAAATTAAAAAAAGTTTAATGCCAACTCATGAAAATTATAAACAAAATGAGCGCCAACCTCATGATAAAGTTCATATCTTTGTTGACATATTTACAATGTGTTTGAATTATTTAATAAATAAATATTTTTATTAAAAATATGAAATAGTTTAATAGTGTTATATTTTTATAATTGATATACATATATTATTATATAATTATAAAATAAAATAAAAAAATATATATTAAATGGTTATTGAATGGTGTGGATATTAAGATACTTGTATTGGCTACACCCATACACATCTCCAAAATACGAGTTTGTTGTGAATATTTTCTGTAGGTACCCACTAATAAGCCATTAGATTTTTTGAAACAAAAGAATTATATTACGAAAAAAATCAGCCAATTCTCATATCTTTTTGAATATTGTTCTGGACAGGGCCTCGAAGCCCAATCCCCACCATTGTCAAACCTTACAACCTCACCGGCGCTACAGTGCACCGATCAAGCTTGGAGAAACGTAACGCACATCCTCGGATTGATGAGCATTTACTGTTCATCATGGCTCTATAGCCGTTTCCGACAGCCACTTGATGGGCATTTATTGCCCATCAGGGGTCTTGACCCAGCACTGGGGGCTATATATACTCCTCATTCGCAGGAGAAAGGTATGTGATTATTTACCTCTGAAAACCATATCTATACAACTTACTGACTTGAGCGTCGGAGTGTATACAAGTACACAACCCCCTTCCGCTTCAACAAAGGGGCTCTACGCTTGAGGAATTACCGGCGAGGTCATTCTGATCAGGTAAGATCAAATATGAAGGGCAATTTGGGGGTACAATAGAAATTCAATCCTTGTTGGGCCTAATAATAGCCCAATTGACTAAAATATGCGCTACCTTGTTCACCGATCTATGAATCCAGCTAATCGAAGCATTAGGATATTGGTTCAGAATCGTACTACATCTTCTTGCTATTTTTCCCCAATAATCCCTAGGAAAACGCTTATTCTTCATAGCTTGAACCACATTGCTTGCATCCATTTCAATGATAATCTCTTGCCCTTAGAATTTGTCAATGTCGCACAACACCGATTCAAGGCCCCTTGCTTCCGCTTCGATAGCTAATCGAGCTCTAATGATTCTCGTTGCAGCTCCGAGGTAACTTCCATCTGCCTTCCTCACAATCCACCTAAACCCTAACAGCCATCACCGTGAAATAATATATCTCACTTTCTATAAATAAACAAAAGAGAAAGACTTTTTACTTGAATAAAGATATATATTGTAGAAACAAGCCATCACTCGAAGATAATACATCAAGCCTTAAAATGTAACTTAGTGATCCAAGACCCTTCATCTCAAAATGTTGACACAAGAATTGTTTGAGCTCTTTAATTCCATCAGAGTCATCTCAAGTGATAATCATGTCATCGACATAAAGAAGCAAGACAGCGGTACCGTTTCCAGTTTTTCGAGTGAAGAGAGCGGAGTCATGAGCACTGAAAGAGAAATTCAACTAGGTGATAGTCCTGTGAAATTTGGAAAACCAAGCTCTAGGTGTTTGTTTGAGACCATAAAGAGCCTCACGAAGGCGACCCACTTTGTTCTCTTTACAAGTATATACTGGAGGAGGGCGCATGTAAACCTCTTCTTCTAACTCGCCATTAAGGGATGCATTTTTAACATCCATTTGAGTGTGTCTCCATTTGCGAGTGGCGACAATGGCAAGAAGAGTTCGAACAGATGTGATGCGTGCAACAGGAGCAACTGTTTCTTCATAATCAATGTCATACTCTTGAGTGAATCCTTTTGCTACAAGGCGGGTTTTGTAACGCTCAATAGATCCATCAGAGTGAGTCTTTATTTTATAAACCCACTTGCATCCTACAAGACTCTTATCAGAAGGAGAATCAACTAAGTCCCACGTGTGAGTTTCCTCCAATGTCTGTAATTCTTCTTGCATAGCTTGCTGCGAATGAGGATCTGAGGATGCCTCCTTATAGGATTGTGGTTCATGATGGTGAAGCATAGTGGAATAACAATGGTTATTATCACGAAGGTAGGGAGGTGGATTGCTTACCCGTTTAGGAAGCTCAATGGTGGGTGGTGCGGGATCAACAGACGAAACATCATCACTAGAAGTGGATGGAATATCGGAAGGCGTTGGAAGCTCACTAGATGAACGTACATGCGTTTCATAACATGCAATTGTGTCACTAGGAAATAAATCGACATCAGGGTTAGTAAAGAGAGGAGTTGGAGCAGAAGTGATAGACTTAAACTTTGACAAAGAAGAGAACATTACGTGTTCCCAAAAGACAACATGACGAGAGATACGAATGCGTTGGGATATTGGGTCCCAACATCGATAACCTTTATGTTTCGTCCCATAACCAAGAAAACAACATAGACGGGCATGGGGCTAAAATTTAGTATATTCACGGTGCTGATGGAGGACAAAACAAGCACAACCAAATACCTTAAGTGAGTTATAATCTGGTGTAGTGAGATAAAGACGCTCAAAAGGAGAGACATTGCCAATGAAAAGGAAGGGGGACGATTGATTACATGGACAACTGTAAGAGCAGCTTCACCCCAAACGCGTTATGGACAAGAGGCTAAGATAAGCATCACACGGATTGAGTCAAGAATGTGACGATGCTTTCTCTCAGCACGACCATTTTGTTGAGATGTATATGGACATGAAAATTTAGACAAGGTACCATGCTCATTAAGAAAAGACAAGAGTTTAGAATCACGATATTCCATGGCACTATCTCGTCGTAAAACTTTAATAGCTTTAGAAAATTGTCTTTGAATCATTTTGGCAAAATTGATGTAAATTTGAGGAAGCTTATGCCTATTTTTCATCATATATATCCATGTAAAACGAGAATAATCATCAATAAATATAACAAGATACCGAGAACCTCCCATAGTATGTGTGGGAGCAGGACCCCAAATATCAGAATGCACGAGATCAAATGGTGAAGCTGAAATTGAAGTACTTTTATTAAAAGATAAGGCTGGCTACTATGAAGCCCTGATACGGAACACGATACCGATACGCCGATACGTAAATTTTTTTAAAATTTCCAATCCGATACTGCCGCGATACGTTATTTAAAAATTAAAAATTAAATATATAAATACACAATATATAAATATGACTAAAATAAACAATATTAATAATTAAAAGCATAAAATATTTAATCTTATATCAGAATTTTGGGAAAAACTCAAATATTTAATAAGTTGTTATAAAGTAAGACACCATAGTTTTTTTTAAAAGTAAAAAATTATATTGACAAAGAAAAACCACAAGAAGAGCTAAAGATACAAACAAGCATCGGGTCGGGTATTGGGACGTATCAAACATGTATCAGATATTATTTTTTTATTTAAAAATAATGATTTAACCGATACTTTTTCGATACGAGTATCGAGACGTATCGGAAGAGTATCGGATATTTTTTTTTTGTTTAAAAATAATGATTTAACCGATACTTTATCGATACGAGTATCAGGATGTATCGGAAGAGTATCGGTATCGAGTACGTATTGGACACGATACATCACCATTTTTTGAGTATCAGAGCTTCAGAGGTAGGCTGTTCAGCAATTTGACAAGCAAAACAATCAAAAGACTCATTGACAACATATCCTAAATAACCTTGAGACACTAGAGGACGTAATTTACCAATGGAACTATGGGCAAGACAACGATGCCAAAGTTGAATGGAAAAGTCTGTGGAAGCCGCACAAATGTTAGACTCCAGAGGAACATGCAGTTTAATAAGCTCATATAACCTTCCGATCTTTCGTCCAATCCCTATGAGTTGTCCAGTCCGTGGATCATGCACACGACATCCAGATAAGATATATATATATATATATATATATATATATATATATATATATATATATATAGAGTTTGGTTGTCTTGTACTCTATAGACAAAACTGATTATAAATTTGTAGTTATTTCAGTATTAAATATGATATGATATTAAATTTTGAGGTATCAACATCCAACTAAACTTTATGATATCAAAGTGTTTGACACTAGTTTTTTATCGAATAATCTAATAGTTTAAATTTCATTTTTATATTTAGGATTCAAATTTTAGCATGATATGCTCATACTAATTGAGTTTTTTTTAATCAAACAAACTTAATGTTTTTCTTTAATTATCAAAGATTCAATATATGAAGAAATAATTTCAAATCTATTGAAACTCGACTAAGAATTGATCGTCCTAACTAAGGTATGAATAACCGAATTTTTTTGTCTTATAACAAATTTAACTTCAAAGTTTGCACGTGATAACATAATAAGAATAATATCATTAACAATTGAGAGAAATTCTAAATTGATTTACCGCTTGGTGCAAATAGCTTCAATCAACACTTGAAAACCACTTTCGAATTGAACTCGTTCGAAATCTTTATGTTTAATTTCATTCACGGCTTGCACTAATGCCCATACTTCTCCTTCCTCTGTTGATAAAGTCATTAATCAAATTGAGTTATGCAACTTAAAAGGAGAAATTATTAAAAAAAAAAAAATTATATGTGGAGAATTTTTTTTAATAGAATAAGTGGAGAAATAAATTATTAATGTTGAAAAGGGACAAATTTTCCTAAAAATATTCCTTAGAATTTAGACCCTACTCCATATGCGCTGCGTAGGCGGAAATTGCCCTCCGATGATTGCGGCGCACTAAACCAAATCTCTATCAAAAAAGCACACCAGTGGAGTCAGCTCAACTCAACACAAGACCATTCTCCACCGTCCGATCCATAAATAACATCACATAATCCAATTTATCATTACTTGTGAAGGTTAATCTTGTAATTAACTTAATTTGGTAGCATAGAATAAAACAAAAATTCATATTCCCCTACCCCGTGAACTTGTATCCTTTTCACATTGTTTTTGTCTTCTCTCTCACCCCAAAAAACCAAATCCACCTCGACTAGCAATTTCCTCTTTGGAAGTAGGAATTCAATTATACTATTTTATTTCATTTTTTTAATTTAATACTAGGAGAACTAAAGTGGGGTTCATCTGTCCCAAGTAAAGACACAAATCCAGTGTACTTGCTACACTCATCTCAAATCATATCCGTCTAATTGTGTAATTTTACCTCATATTTGAAATTGCAGTAAAACCACAATGTCTGAAGTTAAAACTACTATTTATAACTTCTTATTTTCACATCATAAAGTATTTTGAAATGCGAGAAATGTCATGTAAAATGTTTATGAATCATGTTTATGTGAAATATTGTGTTTTTCGCTTTGGTAACAAAAACATTAATATAAAGTTGTTTAGTAATTTTAACTCAATTGGTAGGATATGTAGGAGATCGGAGTTTGAATTTCGATCATCTCACTTATTCACTTTAAAGTGAAATTTCTAACCACTATTATCTGACAAAAAAAAAAGAAAACACATTAATGCAAAGTTTCTACTTCAATAATTTTCTCTTGCAAAATATGTGGGATATATGATAAGATGAGTTATTCTCTTTTTTCTAAATTTTTCATATAATAATAGATCAAATCTCTAATTATATGCTTAAGAAGGTTAAAACTTTTATTACTTTGAACCAATTCATTATTTTGCGGCATTTTTTAATATTTAAAGATGAATATAAAGGATATTAAAGTCAAATAAATACGTAAAGAAATTAGATGCGCAGCTGCAGCGGTTGTAATAAAGGTGAGCAGTACAGCGACAGCTCCTTGATTGAATCACGAGTCAACTAAATGAAGAAAAGGCAAACACACTCATAGATAATTAATTATTGTTATTATTGTTAGTTAACTAATTAATATAGTATAATTGATTATGTAATAAATATTTCAACTGTGAAGTGTTACTTACCAGTGCAAACACGTTCAAGCACTATCTCTCTCTCTCTCTCTCTAGAAAAAGCAGTGATGTGAGAGAGAGTAAGAAGAAGAAGAAGAAAGCATTATCTATCTTTCTCTTTATTCACAATGCTTCGATTTCTTCTGCTACGGTTGTTCTTCCTCTGTTTTGCTTCTTCTGTTGCCAATGCAGCTCAACGAGGTTACTTTCTTTTTCTTCTTCATTCAATTTCTGAGCTGGTTCATTCATTCATAACGATTTGTTTGGATTTCGATTTGTTTCAATTTTTGCTTTCTTAATTAGCTTTGAATTGTGTTTTCAATTTGTGTAATTGGAGATAGATTTGATTCCTAATATGCTGCTTCAGAATTTTGGTTATGAATTGTTTCCCTTTTTGTTAATTATGCTTCAGTTTATGTCATGTAGAAGGAAAATTTGATAATATCATGAATTTAATCTTTACAACTTGTTGTTTTGCTTCTAGCTTGCGTTTGAATGTTTTATCTGTTAATAGTCTCACATTGGATGATGAGAGATGAGTCAGATGACCTGAAGATATGTTTATAAGTGGTCATAATCCATACTTTCCGAGCGGATTTTATAGGGTTGAGTGAGTTATGCTCGACCGAAGATTTTAAGATTTTCCAATTCTCTTGAGTAGATTGCGTTGTTCTCAAGATTAGCTTATCCAAATTATGGATTAAACTAAATTTGGTTCCTTTTTTTTGTTATTCGTCATTCTTAATAACATGATGAGTATCGTATTGAAATTTGTTGAATTAGCAATGTGTTGGTTTATCTTGATTCATAGAACTTACTTTTTTGGTCAAATGTTGCACTAATGGTTGGATTTATTCGGGGTATTATCTTAGGGACGTGATCAAATAATGTGACTTTATGTGTTTGTGTGTGTCTCAATATAGTAATCTACTCCGTTGACAATTTAGTATTAATTTACTAACTGTTTGGGGTTCACTGCAAGAGGCATTTCCCACATTGTTTTTACTGTTTTATTCTTGGGTGAATGTTAGAATCAGTGAAACCTTCAATCATGAGATGACTGCTTTGTGTATACCATAATAATATTAGGATTTTCATTATTTGGAGATTTTTTTTTTTTTTGTAATCCTTTGACTTGGTTCAGATTTATGAAATTCTCAGATTTATGAAACTCCATACCCATTGCAGGGCCATTTGCTATGCGCATAAGCTGTGGGGCTCGTCAAAATGTTCAAACACGACCAACCACTACCCTATGGTATAAAGACTTTGGATATACAGGAGGCATACCTGCTAATGCATCTACAACTAGTTACATTACGCCTCCTCTTAAAACTCTTCGCTATTTCCCCTTGTCTGAAGGTCCTTCAAATTGCTACAAGATTAATGGAGTGCCAAAGGGGCATTACTCAGTCAGGATCTTTTTTGGACTTGTTGCACAAGCTAGAGCTACCAATGAACCTCTATTTGACATATCCATTCAAGGAACTCAAATATATTCTTTAAAACCAGGTTGGACAACTCAGGATGATCAAGCATTTACTGAAGCCCGATTGTTTCTTATGGATCGTACTGTCTCAATCTGTTTCCATAGCACTGGTCATGGGGATCCAGCTATCCTTTCACTCGAGATTCTTCAAATTGATGATAAAGCTTATTATTTTGCACCAAACTGGAGTCAAGAGATAATACTTAGAACAGTTAAAAGACTGAGTTGTGGATTTGGGCAGTCAAAATTTGGTGTGGATTATGGTGCAGATCCTCAAGGAGGGGACAGATTTTGGCAGCATATTAAAACTTTTGGTCATGATTCTGACCGACCAAGATCCGTTGAAACTAGGATTAAAAAAGCTTCACTTCCCCCAAACTTTTATCCAGAAACTCTTTACCGATCAGCTCTTGTCAGTACTAGTAGCCAGCCTGATTTATCATATACATTGGATGTAGATCCCAACAGAAACTATTCTATTTGGTTACACTTTGCTGAGATTGATAATTCAATAAATTCCATCGGTCAAAGGGTTTTTGACATTATGATTAATGGTGATGTTAAATTTAGAGATATTGACATTGTAAAATTGAGCGGGGATCGTTATACTGCCCTTGTGCTTAATACAACTGTTACTGTTAATGGGAGGTCTTTAGTAATAACATTGAGACCAAAAGAAGGTAGTCTTGCCACAATCACTGCCATTGAGATATTGGAGGTTATAATGTCTGAATCAAAAACTTTATCAGACGAAGGTTTGAACGCCAACCCTTACGTTTGTTAATTTATTTCTGCATAAATTTATTTTGTGTGGGTACTGCATGAATTATATGATTAATTAAATTTTGGGTTGCTGCATGATTTTGTAGTACTGTACCCACATACAATATGGGTTAGGTCTTTGTCAAGTGGGCAATAACATAATATTTGCATTATTGGGAACTTATTAGTGATGCAGAATCATACAGTTTCTGCCTTCTTTTCTCTTATTAATTAACACATTTTAGGATACTCTAATTGGGCACTCGTCTCATTATTCATTATGAATATAACATGAAATTGGTTTAGACCATACTACATGCTGGTACTTGTTTTTTTTTAGATTCATCATCATACTTCTTAGGTCTCTTTGGCTTGTCACATTTTTCCGTAACTGATTGCTGTTGTTTTTGCTTCCTCTTTCCATCAACGACGACAGCCAAACTTTGTATCGATTTGTTACGTTTACTTGTTCTCTGCATGTAAAGTTTTGCTAGTTGATTATTGTCCTTTTACTCTAGTTACGGCTTTACAAACATTGAAGAAGGCTTTGGGGCTTCCTCCTAGGTTTGGGTGGAATGGTGATCCATGTGTTCCTCAACAACATCCATGGACCGGAGTGGATTGCCAATTAGACAAAAGTAGCGGCAATTGGGTCATTGACGGACTGTAATTTCCTATCATCTCTATTTTTAGGCTTTTATTCTATATGATTTTGTGGTAACACTTATTTCCATATTCCTATTAATTCTTTTTATTACTTTTACCTTTCTCAATATTTTTCTTTCTGTTTCATCAAAACCAACAAGCAACTTCTTTTTTCCCAGTACCAGAGCTTTTAAATCAAAAGTTGATTCTCACACACAAAAAAAAAAGCAAAAATCAAATTAGAAGACTATAGTCTATAGCTACAATTATTTCTCCTTGCACAGCAACAATTTCAGTTTACAGAGATGTTTTCTTCGCTCATTGGTTAAGTTTTGCATGCTTTCTGAAACAACCATTTCACGTTCATTATTTGATTAACCCTTGGACTGGCCTTCCCTTTATCTAAATTTCTTTGGGCTCTGGTTGGATTCAAAACAAATTCAGAGCTTTTGCACATAGCAAAGAGATTGATAATTAGCACTAGTGTAGAAAGCCACAGGATGCCATGTGTTGTAAACCATGTTCAATTTTTAATATCAATATCTTGCATGTTTGATGTTGTATCTGTTGATGAACAGCGGTCTTGACAATCAAGGTCTTAAAGGTTTCTTGCCAAAAGACATTTCCAGACTTCATAATTTACAAATCCTGTAAGTACTAAATGTTTTCCTTTCAGACAAGCATTGGAATTTGTCATTGAATGGATGTATGAATTATGCTTATGTAGATCTCAATCAAAAAACTATTCGTATGCCAAGAACTGATATTTTCAATAGTTTGACCTTTTTCTTTCGTTTGTTTAATTCATTATCCCTAAGAAATAAAAACAACATACACGTTCATTGGCCAATTTCTCATATGCTCATTTTACTTGTACATCACAGAAACTTGAGTGGAAACAGCATTGGCGGAGCTATTCCATCTTCACTTGGAACAGTAATTACCTTGGAAGTGCTGTAAGTGAATTCTTTTTTTTTTTTTTTTGCATTAAGTGAATTCTTGTTCTTCTTAGTTCACATGGTATATGGCAAATTGATTTAGTTGTTTTTTATATTCTAATTTCATAAAGTATACACTACAATGCCATTATGTGATTCTTATCTTCTGTACTGGTGTGTTTGGAGATTTATACGAGCTCTATTCCTGATATCAGTTCGTGATTGAACCTACAAGATATAATGAGCTTGAAACATTAACTTTTATATGCTGTTTTTTCATTCACAATATGTATTTGCTACTCCCTTACTCTATATTTTCTACTTATTCTTGGCAATTTCCCGCTTGAATTGAAGTATCATATTCAAGACTCAAACATAAAGAACAAAATTTGAGAAAAGTTTACTCCTGTAACATGTTTGTAACTGTGGAGTTTTTTTTTTTTTTCATTATGGAAATAGTATATGTCTATATGATATAGCAGTATAGTAAATATTCCATGCTATGAAGTTGCTCTGATTAGTAAAAGGTAACGGGTAAGTTTACATAAATAATATGAAGTTGCAAAGAAGCAAATTAAATATCCAAATAAAATATCAATGTTTTAAATTGTATCGTTAGTTCTAAATACTGAAAGGTCGAACGAGGTATAAGATACTGGATTTGTTTGTCAGTGACCTGTTGAACTTAAATGAATTTGTTCATTCATGTTTTGATTTAAACCGCTTGAGATTAGTTAAACTGTTAGATTACTGGGAGGTTTGAATCTATGATTTTTCTTTCATGGTAAATGTCATTTATGAATACCATGTACAAATGCAGTGACCTGTCCTACAACTTTTTCAATGGATCAATTCCTGATAGCCTTGGACAATTGACGAAGTTAAAGAGATTGTAAGAATCTATTCTTTAACTTAATCTTATGAGAAATAAGAAAACTGTGTCCATATTAAAAAATTTATCATGCAGGAACCTTAATGGAAACTTTCTATCCGGAATGGTACCAGCAACTCTAGGTGGAAGGCTTCTGCACAGAGCTAGCTTCAAGTATGTTGTGATCAAAATGTAGAATAAATTTAAGGAATATTTATATATGCAATGTGAAGAGAACCATCATATATATACACATGCTATTTCTCCCCTTTCTTTGTGGTTAAGGTTGCTAAATCTAAACATGTGGGCTGCTGCAGTTTTACAGATAATAAAGGTCTGTGTGGCATACCTGGATTACCTACATGTGGACCTCATCTTTCTGCGGGTGCTAAAGTTGGTATTGGGTTAGGCGCTTTTTTTGCTTTTTTACTTCTGATTACCTGTTCAGTTTGCTGGTGGAAAAGGCGACAGAATATCATCCGGGCTCAACAAATTGCAGGTAAGGATGTCATTATCTTAATATGCTGTTACTGCATTGAGCTTATTTTAGGTATATAAATCTTGTAATTGTACTTTGACTTAAATTGTTAATAGGGTTACATGGTCAGTGTTTTACATTGAACCATTATGAGTAAATATAGCAATAAATGATATCGTGTGAACTGTGAAACAATGTATCGATAATGTCTTACATTGAAATCACAATAGTAAATATATTTTTTTCTTCTGTAGCGAGGGCAGCTCCATATGCAAAAAAGAGGACTCATTTTTCACGCGACATTCAGATGACAAGGCATAATAATTATGGGAATGCTCACACAGCTGTGGAGAATGGACCTATCTTGCTTGGAGGATAGCATCTCATTTATTCTGGTATTTTTGGAAGATTATCCTAGCATTCTTCACTTTCTCATCTTCAATTGATTTATTTTTTATCATTCAAGATTCCTATTTATGTGGTATGTATCAGGGTATTCTGATCTTCTGATGGCTGTAAGCCATTACCTGCTTCCCCAAATATTGACAGTTTCTTGTGCCCATTAAATCTCCTTCTTACAGGCTGGGAATCCTACTAATTTGTAAATCAAAAAATTTTGTACATTACCACGTTTACGTTTTTTATTTCTCATTCTATGTTTGCACTTGTATACCTTTTTTAGTCTGTTGATAGAATACTTGTAACAGTTTACAAATTGAAATGTAAACAGAAATCATAATATTCTGTGGAAGATAAATGAGGGATACTTTACATAACAAATGCCAATTTGGTTCTTTCATTTATATCCATATTTTGTATACGATTTTTTCAATTTAAATGTGCGGATTACAACAATGACAGTTTGTGTCGATAAAGGGGAAAAACAACCAAGTTGCCAAAATTGGTATCAGCTGAAATTTGGTTCCTGGTGTTTATATTTTGAAGTCAATCAAATTTTATCAATGAACCAAGATGAACAAAGGCTCCTGAATTGTAGTGTACAAATGGTTAAGCAAGATTATTCACAATGTGAACTAGACTCCAGATTGGCTGGTCCATGATCTTTGGTATCAGGAAGAGATGGGCTGTGCAGTGGAAATCCAAAGGTTTCTTGAAAAATTGGAGGAAGAAGGAAGAGCATAAAACACGAATTGAGTATGACTCTTGGCGAAGGAAAATCGTAAAAACCAATACAAACCTTACACATGTTGGGGTTAAATCACACCACAAAGATGAACGACTAAGAATATGAAAAAGGATTGGAGAAAAAATTATGAACAAACCCAATCTTTGCAATTATAGATTTCGAAAATATACAACTAGAGATGAGACAATAGTTAAATAATAATGTACATAAAAGGAAAGTGATACAAACTCAAATTCAACATAAAAAGTAAGAAAAAAAATAAAAATCTCAAATAAAATTAAAAATATAACATTTGATTTAAGTGAAGTTAGACTAAGGCTATATTTAGATTGATGGAAAATGGTGGAATGGAATGAAGTGGTATAAAGTTAAGTTCCATTGTTTGATTTTGCAAAAACTTAATGGAGTGGAATGGAATGTGATGGAAGCCATTTCATCCAATACCACTCATTTATCCAATTTTTCATTCCCCCCAAATTAGGGTGTATGTGATGGAATGGAACACATTAATTATATAATTACTCCCTCCGGCCTTTTTTATAAGTAAAAATTGCTTTTTAAGTTCATTAAAAAAGTAATGTATCTAGTCTTAAATATAGACTAGATACATTACTTCTCCGATGAATCTAAAAATTAACTTTTTCTTATAAAAATTACCGGAGGGAGTACAATTTTATCCATCTTTACTATTTCATAAACACTGTTCTCATTGTTTCCCCTTTTCCTGTTCAACGATTCTTCTTTTCGTCTGTGCGTTTCCTCCTGCTGCAGTGCTGGTTTTTCTGTATTTTGGATTCAGATTTGATCTCTACTATTTAGCTCTAGTTTATTGGGTTTTTTAGGGTTTTCTATTTTGTTGTGGGATGTTGGGGTTATAAGGAATTCCGTGTGTAAAATACCATGAACTAGTATTAGCTTCATGAATTCTTTGAGTCCAATTTTTATACAATTAATTTTGCAGACCCACCATTGTTTGATGGTATGCTATCATCGATGAATTTTTTTGGATGTGCCTTCCTTATGTTTTTGTTTATTGTCTTTTTGGGTAGTTTGTGTTTTTTTTTTTTTTTTTTTTTTTTTTTACAGTTTGGTAGTTTGTGTCAGTCTAATAATAATAGTTTTTAATTAAGGATAAAATTGAAATTAAAAAATTATAATTTGTTCCGCTCCATCTACTTTCCAAACAATGGAATGGAAACAACATTCTGTCGCATTATAAGATACCCAAACAATGGAATGAGTTCCATTCCGCTCCATTCCATTCCACTCCGTTATATTATGTTCCGTTTCATTATCTTCCATCAATCTAAACAGAGCCTAAAAAGATGAAGAAAAATTAAGTTGTATATTTCAAAATGTTCAATAATTGTTTCGTTCTCCATTGATTTGAGGTCAAGTAAGAAAATGTGAAAATGAGACGGCAGAAGAGCTTAGAATGTGTACTCCCTGCGTCCCAAAATATAATCAAAAATTGGTCAACAAAAATGAATGTATTTGATCTAAATGTTTAATCAAATACAAAGTATTTTTGAATCATTTTTTGTTTATATTTTGGGACAAAGAGGATATATTGCAAAAGAAAAGTGTTAAACACGAAGTTTTGATTTACTAATGCGAACGAATTTTGTGTTTCATCGATTTGATTCTCTCAATCCAGACTCGACCATGTCAACTCTATGCAAACCAAATTTTCAGAGTCACAAATCAATGGCCCAATCTGAACTGTCCATTTTTTTTTTCTTCAATTTCTCAAGTTGAGTCGGACCGGTTTTCTGTCCATCTCTTAACTAGGTAGGAGTATTTATTATTGCGCCTATATTTTTAGGTGTAGTCCAAATAACGTCATGTCACGTATAATACATATGTAAAAACATGTGCACGGAAGTGGATTGAAGCAACAGACACAAGAAACAAGTAAACAGTACTACAGTAGTAATCCCAGCGTTCAAAGGAAGAAAGTGATGAAATTATTTTTACTCCGTATAAAAAAAAAAGTTTCATTGCCGTCCTATCTTATCATCATCATCATTATGACAATGAATGAATGACTACAAAGTGTGAAACCAAAGCAGCAGCAGCAGCTCCCAAAATTATAAAATAAAAATTACTTTGTCCTCGTGCAGGGAGAGAATCAACAGAATATATGGTCCAAAATAAAATCATCAAAATGCTTCGTTTTGCTGCCACAAATAAACGAAAGAGATAACAAGCACACAACGAATAAAACTATTTTATTTTTACTTTATTTTTGTTAAACAAATTTGTCATCTTAAAAAGAAAATAAAAAATGATGTAGTATCTCTGGTAAATTTTTTTAACTTTTTAGATTTATAAATAATTGATGTACCTAATTTATTTTTTAGACCAAATATTAGGGGAGGGGTGATCAATAAGTCATGATCAGACCTAGGAGAGATTATATTCAAATCAATTCAAAAGTAAAACCGCAAACTGAATCAATCCAAATCGAAAATTATAAAAAACCGCATTTAGTTTAAACCGCACGGATCGTTTTTCTTCTAAACCGTATGGTTTGTCAACTTGTAGCAAGCAACTTATTACCTAGTCGAACTTAATAAGTCAAACCCAAATTGAGTCCACAAAAGAGTAGGTTGTTAAATCATATAATTTCATACGATTCAAAACTATCCTATTAATATTAAAAATAAATTTTTATGTGTATGCAATTTAGATATATGCATATTATATCATGTAAACAATAAAATACTGTAAATTAAAATTTTCTATGCTTATTTTGTAACATGTTGGTAATATTGTCACATTTTCTATATCGTGATAAACCGTGGAAACCGAACCAACTCTAACCGCATTGGTTCGGTTTGGTTTGGATGGTTTTTTAAAAACCAACCGAACCAAACCAAACTGCACCGCGAACACCCTTAATTTAACCGCAACCAGTAATATCCGAGCAAACCATGGGTCATTTGGGCGGGTAAAAAATTGAAGCCCATCCAAAGCCAAAAAAATAATTTGGGCGGTTAAAAATATGGCATTTAAACCGGATAATTCTAAAAATATGCCATTTTCTTACCATTTTCGTTGAAATAAAATATTATATTTTAAAATTTAATTTGGAATTTTTTTTTTCTTACCTTTTATGTTGATTTAGAATTTGCAACATTTTTTTTGTGTATTTTTGGAATCTAAACTTCAAAGCTCGGATATGCCATTTAAACCGGATAATTTGCAAAATGGTAAGAAAATGTTGCAAAAATAATTTGGGCGGTTTAAATTCCATTTTTTTGTGTATTTTTGGAATCTAAACTTCAAAGCTCAGATATGCCATTTTTTTTGAAGTTTAGATTCCAAAAAATATGCAACAGTATAATTTGGGCGGTATAAAATAATGGATTTGGATCCTCTCAATCACCATCTATTTCAATCTCTATCAACAATTAATCATAGCCACTATATTTAATCTAACGGTGGAAAGAGAAAACTCCTCCATAAATAGAAACACATCATAACAAAAATTGTGTTTCTTTTGGCATATTTTATTTTATATCTTTTTTATTTTTGTGACATATTGAAATATAAAATTAAGATATAGTATTTATTATTTAAAAAATTCAAATCTCTAGAAAGTTTGAAATTTAATTAATATAAAAATATTGAAATTTAATTTTTTTTTTTGTAAAAATTAAATTATGTTAATCATATATACAACTTTTGATATTCAAATTAATATTATACAAAAAACATAAAAAATTCTTCAAAAAAATATTGTACAAAAAATAAAACTTCTCACGATCTTGATATTAGTTTTATACTACTACTATTCTAATAAAGTTTTTTTTTTACTAAAGGTATAAGGCAAGCAATATACAAATAATATTATAGCATTCTTTTAGGAAGAAAATACAAATGTTTTCATTTTCTTTTTTAAGTAAATACAAATGAATTGGTTTTTCTATTAAGGGAACATTTTTTTTTCTTTTAATTTTTTATGGGAATACAAATTTAGAGGAATTAAAGTCAATCATATATTATTACTAAAAAAAGACAAATTTTAAATTAGGAAATTTAATTGTTATATGGTATTTCTATTTATGGGGGTGTTTTTTTCTTTTCACCATTAGATTTAGAATAATAACTAGGATTAATTGTTGAGAGAAATTGAGATTGAGAGGATCCAATTCTTAAAATAATTGCATATTTTTAGAATCTAAACTTCAAAGCTTAGATTTGTTACTATTTTTATTTTTTGAATTTTTTATTTTTAACCATATCAAAAAGCCTAGAAATCTGTTTTTAAACTATAAATCCAAACCTGTAAAAACGTTTCACTATTTTTGAGCGGATTAAACCTTATTTTTTTAGTATATAATTTAGCATGGATGACAATTTTGAACCTATATGTGGCCAGCTCTTTCCACTATCCACTCCTAATTCTATAAATTTCAAAAGTACTCCTAAATTTTTTTTAAATGTAAGAAGTATAAAGATAAAGTAAAAAAACAAGTAGTAATACTATTTTTTTTTTAAGTAGTCTAGTGGTTAAAATTTTATCTTTTAAAAGTAAATAAGTGAACATATCGAAATTCGAAGTTCAATCTCTACATTTTAAATGCAAATGTCATATTAACTGAGTTAGACTCACAAGACGTAGTAACATTAATAGTAATAAAAAATGAGTTCACGTGACTCGCGCATTATTATTACACCATATCCGTATGTTATCTGTAGGCATACACAGTGTGGCCATCTGCTAGCTGCAGTCACTCAACTCTGTCTGAATCTGAAATGAATCACCCCACCACACCACCCCTGACTTTCACCACTCACTGATTCTACTTTTTAATTTTCGTCCTTTTTTTTACGAAAACAGAACATAGCCCAACAAACAACAACACAGTCAAACACGCCAACGAGACCAGAGAGAAAAGCCCATAATCATATCATCTGTTGTGGCCCAATTTCACCTGTTCCCTGCTTCTCAGACATCATTCCACGTGGGTGGAGGGACTCTCTGTCCACTGCACCAACCCAACCCCCCATTCATCCCCACATTTCCCCCCCTATATCCAATCACACTCATCCACCCACCTCACCTTTCCCTTTCATTACGTCAACTCAAATTCCCATAAACAAATTCTTCTTCTGTCTTGTTATGTGTTGGAGTAAAAAATATAAAATGAATACTAATACCAACAATAAACTAACAAATGAAAAATAAAGAGGGTGATAGTCTGATTCCTCGCAACTATGATCAAGATGAGATTAAAATAATTTGATATTAAAACTGATCTACGAATTAGATTTAGACGATTCAGTTCAACGAATACATATGGTGAAAAAAATGAAAGGTTGTTATAAATGAAACTCTTGATTTATTGAATAATGTTAATATATGTGTTTTATGGACGAATGTTAAAGTATCTAAAATTTAAAATTTAGATTTAATAATTCAAAATAAATTAATATTTAAAGAGCTAATCATCAATATATATATATATCAAACTTTTATTTTGCTTATGTGGCAGTCTAATAGAGCTCTCTCCCTAATACATAGTAAATTGCATGAGATAATTGCTACTTTTGTAATCTTGCCTTTGAATTACATGCTAACATTTTTTATTTTATTTTACATTTTACTCATTTTAAAAATACAAATTCTTATTGTGCAATAAATCATTTATTTAATAATTTTACGGTTAATAGGTATTTATTTCCTGTAAAGTAGGCGATTTTTGTTTTATTCACTGTAATTTATTTTTTTTAATTTTTTTGAGAACACCCTCTATAATTTTTATTTTTTTTTCGTAGTTCATTTTACCCTCGGGATAAAACAAAACAACATTATAGGGGTAAAATACACTACGAACAAACAAATAAAACATTACATGGGATGTTCTCAAAAAACAAAAATTATAAAAGGTAAAACAAAACTTGCATACTTTACAGGGATTTCAGTAAGGTTATTTTAGGAATCACAATAAAAATTTAATATAAAAGTAGGCAAAAAGTAAGTTTCTTAATAAACGTGCAAAGTGGAATATTTGCTTAAAAAAATGGCCATTATCAATATGTGTCATCATGTTGATTATTAATAACAACTGAAAGGTCAATCTTAATACTATACAAATGAGACAAATTTTATAAGGTCTCATTTAATGCTCTTTTCCAAATGCTTTCATCACATTCATCCTCACAAAATTGTATTAAATGCATACTTCAAAAAAGGAAACAATTCAAATTCAATTCAAATAATAAAATTTAAAACATATAATTATTAAAAAAATTCGATTTTCCTTAATATCAAAATAAATACATCATGAATTTTTTTATAATTTCAAGTTATTAATATTGAAAACATTAATAAAAGAATTAAAAATATATTCTAAAAATTCACAAAATTATTTTTTACTATTTTTTATATTAATAATTCACGAAATTTTTTTATATTATTTTTTTAATATTAATAATTCACAAAATCTTTATATTATACAAATAAGACCTATTTTCTAAAGACCTATTAAATGCTCCTATACACATGACTTGCTCTATAGAGCTTCTTGAAAACTCTTATTTAGTGCATTTAAATAAATCAAATTTAAATATAAATAAATAAACAAATTATTACTTATATGTTTTTGTATATTCAAATTATCAAATTAATAGATTGATAGATTATAGAATAAATTAAAATATTCAAATTATTATTTATTTTCAATTTCATCTAATTTTTTTTCGTGCACTATTAAAGTTGGGATTAAAAAAATTGTGATTAAAATTAAAATAAATAGACAATATTTCAAATCAAATATATTGCATGCTTTTTTTAATAGAAAAAAAAGCTTTTAATTAATTTATTTATGAATGATTAAAATAATATTGAATTGTTGAAGAATCTTTACAATTGAAATTTGTAATATGAGAATATGCCTTCTATATGCAAAACAATAATTATTGGTCAAGCAAATCAATATGTCCTTTCAAGAAAAGATTTCTCATTAAAGACCAAATATTCAAAAAAAAATCAATTTCATCTATTTTTTTCGTGCATTATTCAAAATATCTCAAAAACGTGTTTAGTGGTAATTTTAGAAGTTTCATTGCTAAAAATATCTCAAGCCAAAAATAGAAATAATATATAGTGTATTAATGTATTAAGTTTTACTACAAAAAAATTTAACAAGGAAAAACAAATCAGATCCACTAAAATGCGTACAACTTTCTAATTGTGGTAATAAAATCCTTGACTTGACCAAAAAAAATCCTTGATTCTTAAAACTGATAAAGTTAATGGTAATAAAATAAAATATAATAGGTAATAAAATAAAATAGGTAATAATTTGAAATTAGTTTTCAAGGATTTCAGTAATTTAGAGTTTGATCGCAAGTTTTTTTGTTTTTTTTTTGTTTTCACCATCAATATCCGGCATTGGACCACCTAATCTGATTTATGGATCAATTTTGATATCAAATGGTTTCAACCCTCTCGCGATCGTAGTTGCGAGGTTTTTTATTTTGAAAGCAATCGTAAAATATTGTTAACATATTTTATTGAGATTGAAACAAAGTTATTTGATTTTAAAAAAAATATATTAAATATATGAGAATAAAAATCAAAACTATAAGCAAAAATTCAGCAATAAGTTTGATAATTATAGCATAAATAGTAAAATATTATTTTCATTTATTGATTGAGATCATATAAAATTTGATCAAAGTTTTTAGATGCAAATAAAGTACGGGCTTAGCTCTCATGAATATAAAAAAAAAAAATTGATGCAAAGTTAATTCAAATCCAATCTTACAAAACAATATATTTGACTCCTACATTACCTTATGAACCATCATTGTGAATGCATGGTTTAAACTAAACCAATCTCAAATATTTTTGTGAGCTCTCAAACATAAAATTTGTAAACTAAAAAAGAAAAAAGGCATTACAAAAAGATAGAGAACATTGAAATGAAAATAAATGAAATTTAGGTAATGTATATAATGAGAAATAAGATGGATATAGAAAAATTGAGATGATTTAGCAAATTAACATGAAGTATTGTGTAAAACATTTCTTATGTTTTTTTAAGGTTGATCTACGCGCAATCGTAATGGCTAATCTTTCAAAGTATTTGACATTCCATATTTTTTTTTGGCCGTTAGTTTTCCAACTATATATTAATCAAAAACGAAATCCTTAATAATCCATAATTCGATTATAGGAGATAAGTAAAGTATGTACAATAATCAAAATTTGAATTAGAATCTTCTCATTAATTTATCTTTGAGTAAAGTTCATTATCTACTTGATGATAAAGTTCACTATCCTTAAGTAGTTTTTCATATTTATTTTAATTTAAATATTATAGAATTAAAATAAAGCTTTAATTTAAAAAAGTTCACTATCCTATATTTTTTTTGCATTTTTATGGCCCGTGTTAATTTTTTTGTAATTTATATGGTGACTTTGTTTTTAATTTATATGGAAACTATATTTATATTCACATATTAATATAGTGACCTATTTTTATTTTGTAACTTATATGGTCTTTTTTATTTATAATTTACTCATATATTAATATGAGGACTATATTTTTATTTAATATAGAGACTTTTTTTTATAACTTATACAAGGTTCTATCTGTATTTTATTTGGAGGGTATTGACGTGGAATTAAATAATATGAGATATATCCAAATAATTACTTTAGGCTATTTTTTTTCAAATTTATTTTGATCTAGATATTATAAGATTAATTTAACTTTTATTGTTTGTTTCGGGGCCTTTTCATAAAATTTATACATTCTCTACTTTTAATCATATAATATTTATGAGATTATTTTTTTATTTATTTTTTGACAAATTATGAGATTATTTTCTTTCTTGAGAAGTTTGTATATTAATCTAAGAAAAATGTTAACATGTATCTTTAGGGCACGTGTTAATGTGTCAAATGTGTAAATTATATCTTAAATAATGTTCATTTAATTTTTTTGGTTCTCCATATTTTAAGATTGTGATCATGATTGGTATTTTGCGACATTCTATCTTATATATAAAAGAAAATTATACCCTTTTTTCTCTTTTATACATCCAAGTAAGTTTTGTTATTTGTTTTCCCATCCTATTAATATGCGATCTATATTTATACTCATATATTAATAGTTTTTTTAAGAAAATTATATATATAGGGTTTATATAAACTCATATATTATTTAATATAATATATTTTTTAATTTATACGAAAACCTATAATTTTTTTTACACAAATGATATTCATTCATTCAAATTAATAGAGTTCATCGATGCAATACAAATTTAAAATCGCTAAAAACAAAAAAGATGAATTACTCACAACATACATGTTAATAGCATAAAACGGCAAATTGTTTAAGCTTACATATTTGAACAAATTGAAGTGTTCGAAATATTCATGTCTCCGGATCTATAGCGTTGACGGCATCAAAGTCATTGATTTGATTTGCACTACTTCGACTTTAATCTTTCAACCTGAAATAAATAAACACCGCACCAAGACGGGAACACAGAATACACACAAAGACGGGAAAACAAAATACTTCGCACTAAAACGAGAAATTAAAAGAAACAACGTCACACTTTAAGACGACGAAATCACAAAAATACAAAAGAAATACCAAATATATGTGGAAACCATACTTATATAATTAACATAGAAGAAAAAAAGCGACTTGGAGGGGTGATTCTATAACCCTAAATTGACCCTGTATTTATGTTCATATTAATTTGTGTAATTTATACTGGTATTATATTTAATATGAAATTCTATATTTTTTTAAAAAAATTATAAAAGACATATATATATATATATATATATATATATATATATATATATACTTATACTCATATTTTTAACACAGGGATTTATATGGAGCCTATATTGTTTGTCATATATTAATAAAAGGCCTTTTTTTGTTTTATTTTTTGGTAATTTATATTAGACCTATATAAATATAGTCATATTTATTAATACGTGGTCCTATTTAAACTCATATTAATATGGGAGTTTATATTTATATATACTCATATATTTATATAAGACCTTTATTTTGTTGTTGTAATTTTTACATGAACCTAACTATATTTATATATTAATAGAAAAGCCAATTTGGTTTTTGTAATTTATATGAGAACTATATATATATATATATATATATATATATATATATATATATATATATATATATATATATATATATATATATTGCTTAATATAAGACCTATCTTTATACTCATATATTAATACATATTTTTTTTTTATAATTTATACGGGACCTATATGTGTACTCTTATATTAATTTGGAGAAGTTTTTTACAATTTATACGGACTTATATTTATACTCATTTTAATATGGGGCCTATTTTTATGTAATTCCTATAGACATCTATGCTTATGCTCATATGTTAATATAAGGTGCCGTTGTTTTTTTTAAAAAATATTATACAAGACCTATATTTATACTCACAAATTAATATGTCCACCGTAATTTTTATGTACGCGAACCTATATTTGTACCAATTTATTAATATGAGATGTTATTTTTTGTAATTTATATGGGTTATACTCATTAATTAATAAATGAGCCTGTTTATTTTATTTTTAAAATTTACAAGCGGCATATATCTATACTTATATATTTTGACAAATATGTTTTCTTATATTATCAGTACATTAAATCTTCAAACTTATAAAATAACGTGACATTCTTACACTATTTTCACATTAAATATAATTTAAATTTAAAACAATTACGATCTACCCTCCTCGATTGTTTTGAAATTATTCAGACTGTAATGGTCAACCATTCAATCTGTGGACCAGTTCATGAAATTTATAAAACATTAAATATTTCTATTGACTTTTGTGTTTATTTTAAATCTATTCTAAATTTATGCTAACTTATGTCCTTAATTTTATTTTATTTTTTCCTGTTTTTGTTTGTCTTAATAAAATCTTAAATTATGACAAAATAATTATGACAAAACCAAAAAAAATCAACTGGTCCCCCGAACCAGATTCAACTGGTGGTGAAAACCAAAAAAAATTATGACAAAATAATTTCAAAATAAAAAATAATACTCCCTTCATTCCTTAATATAAGAAAAAATTTGCTTTTTAGATTCATTGAGTTTTTAATGTATTTGGACTATATTATACACTAGATACATTAAAATTCCAATGAATCTAAAAAACAAATTTTTTTTTATATTAAGGAATGAAGGGAGTATTAATATACAAATAATATAAAATTTGTTTAATTTATAAAAAATAATTAATGAATTGATAGCCTGTGCTTGGCACGGGTCTCACACTACTTATATTAGAAGACAAGCAAATCAAGTAACTCATGAGATGGCTCGTGCGACAAATTTTATATCTAGTTACCAATTTTTAAATTTATTAAGTTTTTAATGTATTTGATCTATATTATAAATTACATACGTTAAAAACTTAATGAATCTAAAAAAAAATTCTCTTATAAAGATCCGAAAAAGTGTTTTTTAAGAATATTATCTACTTATAAGGGGTGGGCATTAAAAGAAAAATACCAAACCAAACTTGTAAACTAAACCATTTAAAATTGAACAATTTAAAAAAAAAAAAACCAAACCAAACTGTTTATATGATAACAGTTCAGTTTGCAGTTTTTTTTAATAAAAAACGGTGTTAACTGAACCAACACTATTAATTGAACTCTAAAATTGCCAAAAAAAAAAAAAGCCAAAAAATCTAAAATTGACAAAAAAAAACCTAAAATCAACTATAAATCCTAAAGTCGAACGAAAAAACAAAAAATCAGGCGAAAAACATAAAATCGAAAAAAAACCCAAAAATCGACAATAAACCTTAAAATCGGCCGAAAACCTAAAATTGATCGAAAACCCAAAAATCGGCCGAAAAATCGTCCGACAAACCTAAAATCGGTTGAAAATCCAAAATCGTCCGAAAAATCTTAAATGGTCTGACAAACCCAAAAAATCGGTTGAGAACCCAAAAAACACCTGAAAATCTTAAATTCGGTCGAAACCCAAATAATCAGCTGAAATACAGAAAATCGACTGAAAACCCAAAAAACACATGAAAATCCTAAATTCGGCCGAAACCCAAAAAATCGGCTGAAAAACCGAAAATCGATCGCAAGCCAAAAAAACACCTGAAAAATCAAAAATCGGCTGAAAACCCAAAGAATAGGGTGAAAAACCGAAAATCGGCCAAAAACCCAAAAATCACCCGAATAACTTAAAATCGGGTAAAAACCCAAAAATGACCGAAAACTCAAAAAATCGGCCGATGTTTCGGCAAATTTTAGGTTTGTCGGACGATTTTAGATTTTTCAGACGATTTTGGGTTTTCGGCCGATTTTAGGGTTTTCAGCCGATTGTAAGTTTTTTCGGTCGATTTTAGGTTTTCGGCCGATTTTAGATTTTTCGGACGATTTTGGGTTTTCGTCCGATTTTCGGTTTTTCTGCCGATCGTAAGTTTTTCAGACGATTATGGGTTTTCGGTCGATTTTAGGTTTTTCTGCCGATTGTAAGTTTTTCGGACGATTATGGGTTTCCGGTCGATTTTAGGTTTTCTGCCGATTTTTTTGGGTTTTCGGCCGATTTTCGGGTTTTCGTCCGATTTTAAGTTTTTTGCTGATTTTAGATTTTTTGGGTTTTCTACCGATTTTTGGGATTTCGGCTGATTTTAGGGATTTCATCCGATTTTTTGGGTTTTCGTTTGATTTTAGGGTTTTCTGCCGATTTTAGGTTTTCGGTTAATTTGTTGGGTTTTTTCTGCCAATTTTAGGGTTTTTGGTCGATTTTAGTTTTGTTGGTTTTTTTTTTTGGCCTATTTTTTGGGGTTTTCTGAGAATTTTATGGTTTTTTGCCAATTTTAAATTTTTCTGCCGATTTTATGTTTTTCAGTTGAATTTTGGCCGTTTTCTGCCGATTTTAGAGTTTTTGGCCGATGTTAGATTTTTCGTACTTTTTAAAATTTCCGGCTTGATTTTTGGGATTTTCTGCCAATTTTAAGGTTTTTGGCCGATTTTAGATTTTTCGGCCGATTTAGGTTTTTTGACCGATTTTTAGAGTTTATATTCAATTTTAAAATTTTCGGCTGATTTTAGGTGGTTTTATCAATTAGTATTTTTTAAAAGTTTAAATTTTGATTCGCTTTAGTTTTTTAATGAATTAGTTAAGTTTGTAAAAAAAAAAATTATGAAATAAAAAGCAAAAAATAATAATTATGGTTAATTGGTTAACCGAACCGATTAACCAGTTAATTGAATCGTTTGGTTCAGTTTTATGTTTATAATAATGGTTTAGTTTTGATTTTCATAATTGTAAAAGCAGTTGAGTTCAGTTTTATGTTTATAATAATGGTTTAGTTTTGATTTTCATAATTGTAAAAGCAGTTCAGTTTTTATGCAGTTTTGGTTTTAAACTAAACCACGCCCATCCCTACTTATCGCTCGTAAAGTTTAAAGGATAAATTATTAAAAACAATACAAATTATTTATAATTAATTATTGTTCAAAAATAATATTTCTATTTTTCCGTAAAGGCTAAGACTCTGTTAAGCAAAAATAGCGGATGACAGATAAGGTAGCTTATAGCTGATGACTGATAGCTTATAGTTTATAGCTGATGGCTGGTGACTTATGACTGATAATGTAACATCCCCGAATTTCTAAATTGTCTAATTGATTTTAATTAGATTAATCTATTAAAATTTAGATCAATGAGAGGTGGTTAATTTAATTTAACAAATGTTTAAGTGTATTGTGTGTATCTAGTTGGATTATAACTAAACTTAAGTCATACACCTAAACACTAAAGCCATGGGATTGAATTAATTAGCCAATTCAAACTCTCCCTCCCTTTGAGTCACTCTTCCACTCAAGGGATCAATCTATCACCTAGCCAACACCTCACTTCCATCATGGTGAGTCATAGTTCCACCTTATGCCAACCCCTCAAACACATGCAAGCCCATTCATTTTTCTCATTCAATTCACTTCAGGAGCTGAAGCTCATTTCCTCTCCACTTCTCTCCTCTTCCCACGCCAAATTCAACAACAACATGTGAGGCAAAATTCAAAAACCCTTCCTTACATAACACAAGAGCTTGTCTCCTTCTATCACAAGCTCAAAACACTATTAAAGGCAGAGATTCCTGCAGTAGCTATCAGAGCAAGAATCTCTGATAATCTTTCTCCTCAAAACACCTCATGACACATAGAAACAACAAGCTTCCCATCACCCCTTTTATCAACCAATGAATTTACATGCAAGCTGAGAACAAGAGTAAACCTTCTCAGTAAACACCTTAGAAATTCAGCTATAAATAGCCTCCCATTACAATTCAGAGGATCATCAAACACATCACAATTCCATAGAGCAAGCTTAAGGGTTCAAGTAGTGTCAAAGTCCAATTCTGGTCCAGTCAGTTCGTGGGTCTTTAGGAGGTTGTTGTAGCTGCCTTAGAGAGCCCAGGAAGCAAGGAAAAGCTTCAATCCAGGTGGGTTCTTAGGCTAGTTTAGTTAGAATTCCCTTAATTTATGTATTTGCATGTTAATTTAAGAAATTAGGAATTAAATTGTGTGAGGAGGATTAGCTCCAAAATTCTCTTCTATTCTGTTAAATATTGATTATATTATATATCTGCACTTTCTCAGAGTTTGATTGTAGGTGATTCCTTTGAAAAATGTTGAAATTCGTAAAACAGGGGCTTTACTGCATTAACTCGCCATAGCGAGTTGCTAGCGAGCACTCATGGCGAGCTCAAGGTTCTGGGCTGAAGAACTTCGCCATGGCGAGCTCTAGCTCGCCTAGCGAGTTGTTTAGGCCAGTACCTGTAAGTTCGCCATGGCGAGCTTGCTAACTCGCCGTAGAGAGCTGACCCAGAATTGCCTCACATTTTCTATTTTTTTTAAAATGAATGATCACTCGCTTTATATCATAACCTGAGGAAGATATATTGCTATTATATAATGTATTTAATATTGTACGGAAAGTCAGACACAATTCTGAAAATTAGGGATGACTTATAATTTAAGTTGTATGCTCCCCGGGAAAGGAATTATATTGGTAGTATGTTAATCACTTTAGAATCAGTCGATCATGTGCGGTTTAGCATGCTGCTTATGGGCTTCCAATGGAATAACCCATTAGGAAAATGATTGTGAGCTTAATGTCGTGGTCGAATCGGTCAGTGGATATGGCGGGCCTTCAAGACATGCTCACCTCGAAGTGTCTTAGCGGAATAAAATCAACAAGATACTTTTGTGTGTTACACTTTTATTATTTATGATTATGATATTTATTATGATAGATTATCAATTATGGACTGATTAGGTACCCCGACTTTATAGCCTAGGAGGGTAGTAGAATTCACTGGGACGAAGTGACTGTCTCACCCCACTCCCTATTTGAAACAGGAAAACAGGTTGATTAGGTAAGCCTTGGTGTTGGAGTCGCTGCTGCTGTTTGGAGGATTGCATTTGATTCTTGCTTCCTTATTTATTTTATCGTGTTATCTTTTGTTTCCGCTGTTATTTCTTGAACTCTTGTTGTTTTGGCACCTGCGTGTGCATTTGAATTGTGTTGTAATAATAATGAATTCTCTTATCATTAATAATATTCCATGATTATTCTAGATTTATCTATGGGGTGTTATAGATAAGCTGATTGAATTGTTTGGCAAAATTAGCGGTTCAACTAACTGATAAATTTAAAATGACAAAAAATGGCATATAAAATCTCTTATGAAAAATAATTATTAAATTTATATCTAATTAATATTTAAGACACTTCAAATTTAGTTATTCAAAATTATTAATTTAATATATCTTTTATATATTATTTTTTTATATAGAATTAAATTTTATTCTTTAAAATTTTATTTAAATTTATTTTCATTTCAATCACTTATACTTTATAAAAAAGATTAAACATTACATTTTTAAAATTTTTATAAAAAATACATAAAAGATAAATCAAATATACTAAAAAAAACTGTGACAATATAAATACACGCATCTTTTATAATAATAAATACATGAAAAATAAATTAAAAGTACTAAAATAAAGGAGTAAATGATAATATAGTTATGTATAACGCGTCATAAAATATTGATACGGAAGACAACTTTTTTTTATATTTATGTACAATAACATTTTAAAAGGAGATATAACAAAAAAAATATATGTATTACAATATAGTAAAATAATAATGGATAGAATAGCGTAAAAAAATTATCTATTTTATTTTAAATTGTAATAATATATTTTTAATAATAAAAATGATTTTAAGATAAAAATATATAAAAATAAAATTTAAATAAAAAATGATAAATTAAAAGTTAATAAACTACTTGAATTAGTTTACAAAAAATAAGCTATAAGTTAGTAAAATAAGATATAAACTCATGATAATATATTATTTATCAAACAAATTTTTTAATTTATAAGTTATAAAACATAAGTTATAATCTAGCTTATTTATGTTTTCAAACGCACCTTAAATTTTTGGGTCTTGCTAATCGATGTCCCCGGGGTACTCTTTAAGCATTGCATTTTAAAAAAAAATTATTTTAAAAACTAAACAATGCAATTTCCAATGCGTTAACATTACGCATTCTCATAAAAATTATATAAAAATTTTACTATTTAAGATTTTAAAGTGTTCCGGGGACACTCATTAGCATTTGGCTAAATTTTAATTATATTTTTTCATACACATTAGCAAAGATTGAATCAAAATGAAATACTTATGACGAGACACAGGAATAGTACTCCATCCGTTTCAAAATATAAGTTGTTTTGACAATATTACACAAATTAAGAAATATAATCATTGTTGTATAGAAAAGAGAAATTATGAGTAAGTTTATAAAATTGTCCTTTATTAATTGTATGGAAAAGATAAATGAAAGAATTGAAAGAAGAGAGAGAAATAAAATGTTAAGGGTATAATAGAAAAAATAGCATTAAATGCTTTATTGAAATTATAAAGCAACATATATTTTAGAACAAATTTTTTCTCCAAAGCGACATATATTTTGAAACGGAGGGAGTAACATTTCCCACAATAAAAACATCTTTATTTATGACAACTCCCCCAATAAACCACTGTTCACCTCCAATGACACATCTCAATCCCAAAAAAAATTTAAAAAAATGTCAGGCGCCGCTCATAAAACACCGTACAACATCAGTAGGGCTTACGTCACACTCCTACCGCCCACTTCCACCCCACACACATCTTTTCAGCCGGCGGCTCTCCCAATAGGTCCCACCACTTTCTCTCTCCCTCAAATCCCCACCCTCCATCAACCAAAATCAAAATCAACGGCTCTGATTCACTTTATCCAAATTAGTTTCCCACCCCGTGCAGTGTCTTGTGTCTATATATACAAACATAAACACAAACCAAAAATTAAAAAAACAAAGACAAAGTTGAGAGTTAGTGGTGGTTGTAGTGCCGGCCAGCCGACAATTACGGGAGCCAATGTGGGTCCCATCACTTTTTTAATCACAAATCATTTCCTCTCTTCACTTCAAACCTCTCTTTTCTTTCTATATTTCACATTTTGGTTTTTGTTTGTTAATTTCTATGGCTTCTTCAGCTTCTTCTGGTAACCGTGAAGGACACTACAGAGGTGTTAGAAAGCGACCATGGGGACGCTATGCTGCTGAGATTCGTGACCCATGGAAAAAGACACGTGTATGGTTAGGTACATTTGATACACCTGAAGAAGCTGCTTTAGCTTACGACGGCGCCGCTCGTTCTCTCCGTGGAACTAAAGCAAAAACTAATTTTCCACCGGCGCCGGGCTCCGGTGGTCTTTGTGTTGATCTCAACGCTCCTACTGATCTTAGGTGGCCATCTGTTGCTTCACGTGGGATTAAGCTTACTGAGTTTCTTCAAACTGGTGTTCTTAAAGATTTCAACGCACCTCAGGTTCCTCAACCACCACCTCCTGTTGTCACGGTGGCTGGACAAAGACACGGTGAAAGTAGTTTTGGTGTTTCCGGGAGAGTTATGGTGGCTGAGAACTCTCCGACTGCTGCTTATTTGGGACTTGTTAGACGTGGGATTCCGATTGACTTGAATGAACCTCCACCTTTGTGGCTGTGAAAAACCCTAGAAACAAAATGAAGATGCTTCATTGTAGTTTTTTTAACGGCGTCGTTTTAGGATCTTATCTAGTTAATGAATTAATTAATTAATTAATTAATCTTTCTTGTCTTTTATATCCATCTATTGTTGCAAGGATAAGCCTATCTAACATTTTAGAGAAGAAAAAAAAAAATGAAAAATAGTACTAGTAAGTATCTTATGATGTTATTTTATTTTTGCTAATTTTCATATTAATTGATGTGATCTATGACTAGTACTATTATTGAGATTGAGCTAGATTCTCACGTTGAAATAAATGCTATTGGTTCATCACATCAAGCAATTTTTTGTTTGGAAAATTGTTGTCTAATCTAATCTAATCTAATCTTGTCTTGGTTTAAAATGAAACTAGTAGTAGTAGAGTCTAATTAAAGTGGTTTAATGGTTTTGGCACATTTGGAATGTTATTGGGGGGTGTGGGAGACAACCGACGAGGGATTGACATTGGACAAGCGTTTACGTTTGATGCTGTTGGATCTGGACCATACTAGATGCGCGCGTGGGTTGAAAGCGAGTGGGTCTAATATTATGGTTGGAGCGGGAACTGCGATGCGTGCGTGTGGGTATGAGGATGATGATGGCATTCCTTTTCTAGTCAGAGATCTGGTTCTATTATTAGTTTGGCCTGCCAGCGTATATTTTTCTCTACTTTTAGACCCACTCGCTTTCTCCACCGCGTTTCACTTTTTAAATTCACTTCTCTAGCAAATAAAAAATGGTTTAATGGGTAGCAGGATAAACCACACTATATTTTCAATGCGAATTATTTGGATTGAGATTCCTGCAGTTTTTTTTACTAAAAATAAGGGTATTTATTCATTTTAATAATCAAAAGAGTACAACATGTGCAAATATAAATTTAACATCGCTAAAAACAAAAAGGATGATTCAATGAACAAACTCACATCATTCAAGTTAATAGTATAACACGGTAAAATGTCTATACATAATAATATGATAAAATTAAAGTCATCGAAATGTCTATACTTTCGGATCTGCAACGTTGAAATTCAAATCATTGATTGAATCTGCAATTGACTAAAGTTGATATTTGAATATGAACTAAACGAACACCGCAACAAAACGGGAAATCAAACAACACCATAACAAAACGACGACCAACACAACGCCGCATTTAACGGCGAACTCACAAATAGAAAAGAAATCAAATAAAATAGAAACTATATGAAAATCACTTATTTAAATTAAAAGCAATAAATAAAAACAAAATGCATAGGGATGATTCTAGGTCAAAAATAACTTAAAACCATCCCCTTATCGATGGAGGAAGAAGAAATCTCAAAATGAGAAAATAGAAATTATGGCCGGCAAGAGAGAGAAGAAGAGGATCAAGATGAGATTCCTGCAGTTAAAAAACATAAAGTTTGACACAAGCTAATAAAGTTAAAAAGTGATTAAGGTCATGCTAATTAGTGCTTTAGTGTTTCTGGGATACTAGTTAAAGATACAAAAAAAAAAAAAATTTGCATTGAAAATGATGTTTTTTTATCTTTTTAAAAAGTTAAATGCACAAATTTTAAGATTGATTTACAATATTTGATTTCTTAATTAGTGCCCCAGAAACACTAGTTAGCATTTTTCAAGTGATTAATGTAGTTTGAGCCATCTATTTGAAATTAAACGATCAAAAGTGTGTGAAAATAGTGGTTAATTTTACAACATCAAATCTGATTTCATATCTCTAATACTCACAATTTATTTGATTGAAATGTTTATAAATATACTCTCTTCAATACTAAATATAGGAGTAAGTTTGCTTCTTAAATTCATTAAGAAATTAATGTATTTTGTTTATAATATTCGTCACAGATATTAAATTTTTAATAAATTAAAAAAGAAATTCTTTTAAATTTAGGAGCAAAGAATGCTAGTACTTTCACAATGAATTTGTTTTGTATATATGAACAGATTTTGTATCAATATTTGATATAGTTCTGATGTTAAATTATCAAAATTTTAAGAGAAATGTAATTCTACCTGTGTTGTTCCAAAAACATTAGTTGAAAAAAATAAATTGGCATAAATATGTTTTTTGTCCCTGCAATTATGCCTCGTTTTGAAAAGAGTTCCTGTAAAAAAATAAATTTGATTTTAGTCTCTGTAATATCTCAAAACTTTTAAAATAGCCTCTGACTTGAAATATTTTAAAGATTTATGCAATTAATTTGTGAAAAGTAAAATAAAAAAAAAAAGTCAATTAGAAATGCTAATTAGGATAAAATATTTTTTATTTTGACTCATTAACATGTGTCTTAATTTGGTAAAAAAAATATTTCTTAATTCTTTTTATATATCAATAACAAAATATGATCAAAATAAGTTATATGAATAATACGCAGATTCTGTAAATATGATGCTTAAAAATTATTAGACCAAGTAATGGATTTTATTTACTCGTGAGTCCCCTAAAATTGGGAACATTATAATACCTTTTTTTTTCCCTCCTTAATGTGATACTAGTAGGTAACATCATCAACACATAGTATGAAGGGAAATTTAATTGACGAATTTGTGAAATTGTTTGCAACTTTGCATAGTAATGCTTGCATTTATGGGGTCAGTCAAAGTATGGTTGTTTCTTTATTACCATGTGACGAAAGGAAAAGGAAATATGCTGAGTTGCTGATGCTTGTTTATTAGGGAGCTGTCTCTGGGTGAAAAGCTATAAAGTGTCGATACGGGACACGATATCGATACGTTACCAATACGTTGATACGTAAAATTTTTAAAAATCCGCAATTCGATACTGCCGCAATACGTTATTTAAAAATTAAATATATAAATACACATTATATAAATATGACTAAAATCAACAATATTAATAATTAAAAGAGAAAATATCTAATCTTGTATCAAAATTTTGAAAAAAAACTCAAATGTTGAACAGCATGTTATATAGTATGACACCATAGTTTTTCTTTTGAAATGTAAAAAATTATATTGACAAAGGAAAACTACAAGAAGTGCTAAAGATACAAATAAGCATCGGGTATTGGGACGTATCAGACATGTATCGGGTATTACTTTTTTATTTAAAAATAATAATTTAACCGATACTTTTCCGATACGAGTATCGAGATGTATCGGAAGAATATCGAATATTATTATTTTTATTTAAAAATAATAATTTAATCGATACTTTACCGATACGAGTATCGGGACGTATCGAAAGAGTATCGATATCGAGGATATATCGGGCACAATACGTCGCCATTTTTTGAATATAGGGGCTTCATAGGTGAAAAGGGAACAAACAGTTTTCACACATTCACCCCCTTCATTTGTAGTTACAGTCTTACAGACACAGTGTCTCATATTGGAGATCATCTTTTTAACCATTTCATACTATTTAAGAAAAATGCAAGAATTAAAAAGAGAATATATATATATATATATCTTTTTCTTAATTGTTTTTAAAAAATTTTGATTGTGATAAAAATATTGATGATTTATTTATGAGTCGTAAAAATAATAATGATAAGAAAATTCAGTTATACTGTAATACTTCATCCGTTCCAAAATATAAATCGTTTTGACCATATTATACAAATTAAGAAATGTAATCATTGTTGTATAGAAAAGAGAAATTATGAATAAGTTTACAAAATTGTCCTTCATTAATTGTATGAGAAAGATAAATGAAAGAATTGAAAGAAAAGAGAGAAATAAAAAGTTAAGGGTATAATAGGAAAAATAGCATTAAATGCTTCATTGGAATTGTAAAGCGACATATATTTTGGAACAAATTTTTTTTCTAAAACGACATATATTTTGGAACGGAGGGAGTATATTGCATTGAAAAGTGCATAGGTTAATTTTATTTGTATTATTTAATTTGAAATGGAGGGAGTATGATAATTTGATTCGATTGTAAAAAAATCTTGATTCGATTGTAAAAAAATTATATTATTCTCGGTAAATCATCAAATTTGATTTTATAAGTTAGATGATCGAAGTTCAAAACTATTTATATATAGGAAAATGCTAAACAGTGTCCCCGAGGCACTTGTTAAGCATACCAATAAAGAAGTTTTATCTTGAAATTCGTGCATTCAATGTCTCAAAAGTATAAAAAGTTATCTTTTCTAGCATTAACTTTTTCTTTAATTTTCATTTTTAATATCCTTAACAAGTGCCCTGGAAGCACTGTTTAGCATGACATGTATATATATAATGCATTATTTTTATCAACTAAACTAACTCCACAAGACATTTTTAGAATAATGCTTTTCAATAGGTTTACTAAGATCTTTGACTATATATAAGTTGGGTCATGCTAAACAATGGTTCGAGACACTTGTAGCATTTCAGAAATAGAAATAAAAGATAAAATTAATATTAATATTAATAAAATAATATTTTATATTTTCGATACATTGAATACACAAATTACGAGACATAATTTCCATATTTATATGCTTAATTAGTGCCCGAGGATACTGTTTAGCATTTTTATATTAGTCATTGAAAGATAAGACGTAATTCTATAGTAATACATTAAAGAATAACTTAATAGAGTTTTGATTAATATTTTTTTGGAGTGTAAGGATTCTCGAAAATCTCGTGGATTAATTAGAAAACGGTTTGCTTGCATAAGGAGTATGTAGGATTGAATGTTGGACAACTTAGGGAGTTTAACACTACATTTCTGGACAAATGGTGTTGGAGGTTGTTGGTGGACGAAGAGGACTTGTGGTTCCGAGTGCTGGTAGCCCGTTATGGAGTGGAGCAAGGCAGAGTGAGGGAGGGACGATGGGGTCAACGTGGTGGAGGGAGATAGCTAGGATCAGGGATGATGTAGGAGGACTTATGGACGATTGGTTTGGGGAGTGTGTGACGAGAAGGGTGGGGGAATTAGATAGGTACTCTTTTCTGGTCCGATCCCTGGATGGGTGAGATCCCTTTGTGTGAGATGTTTAGGCGCATATTTGATTTGGCGACGACCAAGTCATGTACGGTTGCAGAGATGTACTCTTTAGGATGGGAGGCTATAGGAGAGGCGTGGGTCTGGATGTGTCAGTATAAGGTGTGGGAGGAGATGTTGGGTGAGTGCATGAGTTTACTTCTTCCCGTGACCTTGCAGGTTGAGTCTCCAGACAGGTGGCAGTGGCGGCTGGATCCTGTTACCGGTTATTCTGTTTGTGGTGCTTATCATATTCTGACTTCTCAGGATGCAGTTACTTTAGGGGCAGTAGAATACATAGTTTGACACAGACATATTTCTTTGAATGTGTCTATTTTTCCATGGCATCTTTTGTGAGATAGGTTTCCAACGAAGACAAACCTGGTTACTCGATACATTCTCTCTCCAGATCTTGCCCTTTGCGTGATTGGTTGTGGGGGCACAGAGTGTGCCCACCACTTGTTTATCTCATGTGGCACCTTTGGGTCTCTTTGCCCTCTAGTTCGTGCTTGGATTAATTTTTCGACAACAGAAGCATACAACCTCTCATATCATTTTGTTCAGTTTATTCATTCAACTAGTGGTCTCCGTGCTCGGTGATCTTTTATGCAGGTTGTTTGGTTTGCTTGTGTCTAGGTCATTTGGAATGAAATAAATCTTAGAGTCTTCGAGAATTTAGAGAACTCCGTGCATCAACTCCCGAACAAAGTCAAGATGTTTTTCTATTGGTGATTACAAACAATAGATGTCACTTTAAGCTATTTTATTTAGTTAAAAGGCAAAACCCAACTGATCCATAATATAAATAACTTGTGCTAATTAAAAAAAATAAAAATGAAAGCACAAATCTAAATAATTTTTATTTAGGTATACATACAAAAGTTTATAAAAAAAATGATGAAATGATATTAAATAATTTGACTAAATTATTTTATATTAAAATTTTCTTATTTACGTGTGCGCTCAAATAATTTTTATTTGAGATTTTGCCTATATAAAAATTACTCTTTTAGAACATACTCCTTTAAGTCTTAATTAAAAAAAAAAATCTATTTTTTAAATTCATAAAATTTTTAATTAGAAAAATATTTTGTAAAATAAATAGTTTTTTATATTTAATAAATAACTTAATTATTCAATAATTATATAATTTACTACTATATTAATAGTACTAGTAATTGTTGCTAAATAAGGACAAAGAGAGTCATAGTATATGAGCAGTTGAGCACCACTATGATGCTTTCATTTCATCACACTGATTCGGCACAGCACAGTCAATAGAGTGCAGCAGCTGCTACTCCACCTGTGTCCGTCCGGCCGTCATTTCACACCTCTGATTTGACCCTTCTTCCATGTGGTCCCTCCATATTAAGCTTATAAAGCTTTTTTTATTAATTTCTTTTGGCTTTTTCAGAAAAAATAAAATTAATACTAATGTTATTTTAACACCTAAAAATTGTTGGACAACTCTCTGGATGTGGGATCCGCCACTATTTTGTTTTTTTATTATTTGTAGTCTGCGTTGATTTGCGTGCTAAGGAAGAAAAAAATGAGTTGTCCACCCCGGACAACTCTTTTTGGTGTTCAAATAACATTACTCTAAAATTAAATCGGGGCGGTGGCGTAATATTTATACTAATTCTTGTGGACCCCACACTGGGGAAAGAGGATAACGTGGCGTGTTTCTGCCTTCTGCTGAGAAGCCCCATTCCAAATGAATCTGTGGGCAGACGTCACGCTGTTCTCTCTAACATTGTTAACCACCCACACACAATCAACAACACACGTTTTTTTATTTTACTCCATCATACTGTAATTTTTATTTTTATTTAATTTTTTAAATTTATTATTATAGAATATATTTTAAATCGATTATGTAAACTTTCATTCCAACATGAATTTTATAAAATTTATATCGATTAAAATATTATTGAGAAGTGTAATACTTTATGTCAAATTAATTGGTGTCATTTGATCTAAATCATTATAAATGGAGTATATCAATTTTACAATGAATGTAAAAAATAATTTTTTTACATATAAGATCGGATAAAGTATTAGAATAATTGAAGAGTTAAATATGTATTTCTAGCTTAAAATAAATGACATAGTTAAGTAGTTCACGTTTGTCAATTCATAATATATTTTTTTTGTCTTTCGGTCAATTCATAATTTTGATCATCAACACTTTATACGTTAGTATTTACAATTATATATTATTAAAGTTAAAAATGTTAAAATAGATTATGTTAATAGTGTACATAATAAATTAGATTATATGTTATGTACCAAAAAAAAAATTAGATTATATATTTTGCGACGAACGGAATATGATTTTGGTAGGTAAGGGCCTCCAATATCACATTTAATGTTTGCGGATGATTTGATCTTGTTTGGAAAGCTACATAAATGAACATGAAAGCTATTACAGACATGCTGGATAGATTTTATGACTTGTTAGGTCAACTTGCGAGTGTGGAGAAGACATCGGTTCTGTTTTCAAGAAATGTTAACCATGACGCTCATGGTGTACTTTTAAATTAGTCGGGATTTAGAGAAGCTTCGTCTCTCGAAAAATACTTGGGTATCCCGTTAGTGGGAAGGGCTCCGCGTCAGTGATTTTGAGCATCTAGTAAGCAAGGTCAAACTGAAGCTTTTAGGATGGAAGGCAACAAATTTATCTTTTACAAGAAGAACACTTGTAAAGTCTGTCATTCAAGCCATTCTGATTTACTCTATGATGACTACTCCTATCCCAAAGAGCATCTTGTTGGACATACAACACTTACAGAGGAATTTTATTTGGGGACATGACGAAGTTCATAAGATAATGCACGTTGTTGCCTAAGGAGAATGGAGGGCTAGCGGTTCGAAACTTGCCTACTATGAACCAGGCTTGTCTTATGAAAATGGGGTGGAATTTGAGAGAAGAAAATAACAACTTATGGTGCAAAGTTTTGAAAGAAAAATATAGTAGATATAGAGGTACTAATGAGAATTTTATTGCTAAGACATATGACTCCTTTGTTTGGAAATGATTAGTGCAGTCATGGTCTAACCTTAGTGAGTTTGAGGAATGATCGATTAGTAACGGAAGATCTGTCCAAACTTGGAGGGACAAATGGCTAGAGGGTGACATCGTATTAGCTCAAAGTATGGAACATATACCAGTTGAGGTTGACCAATGGAAGGTAGCAGATATGGTGGACGATGAATGTAATTGGAAGATACATACATTATCTCCTCTGCTACCTCCAGAGATAATTATTAAAATAACAGCTTTGCCTTCGTTAGTGGACACTGATGGTACGGATGAGCGAGTTTGGCCGGGAGACCGTATGGGGAGATTTACCGTTTCAAGCGCATATAAACTTGTATGTGGATATCATGTGTTGGAGACAGATGCAATATGGAAACGTATATGGAAGCCATAAGTCCCAAAAAGGGTAAGATGCTTTATATGGAGGTTGAGATATGGTAGAATTCCCACCAACAAGGTGTGTAGTAGGTGAGGATATGGTACACCATACTGTGATCATTGTGTTGGTGAATAGGAGACCGCCATTCATGCACTTTGAGACTGCCCTTTGACACACAATACTTGGAAGAATCTAGTCCATATTCAATACCGTTTGGATTTCTTTATGTGCAATTATCAAGTTTGGTTTCAAAGGAACATGGAATCTGATGCATTATTAGGAGGGGGTATTGTTTGGAGGGTTATTTGGGCTACCACTTGTTTTCATCTTTGATTATGGAGGGACAAAGAAATATTTGATTCTGAGTATGTGATACCGTGTTCTTCACATAGATATATCCATAATTATGTGGAGAATTATTATAAAGCACAACGTAGCATAGCAGTGATAACGGAGCATCCCCATATTACTATTAATGTCCGATGGGAAGCACCGTCAGTGTCTTGGCACATCATTAATACAGTCTATACAGATGGCGCAGTGCAACACGGTGTAGCTGGGTGTGGAGGAGTTTTACGGGATCATCAAATAGCTTGGATTGGAGGGTATTCAAAAACATATAGGCGCAACAAATGCCTTCATTGCTGAGTTATGGAGAGTGCACGAGGGGTTGTGCCTAGCTCGACGAAAAGGGTTGGTGAATGTTGAACTACAAATTGACTCTCTAGCGGTTGTGACTTGTGAAGAACCTTAGCGGAGAAAACATTGGAAGTAATGTGGGGATGAATTCTAATATAGGCACAAATATAAATGTATAGTGTTTAGGCACACTCACATGAGTGAATAGAGAGAAAAAATTAAATAATTTAATTTTAAATAATTTTCAAAAAAGTAAATGATGTGATGTTTTATGTATGTGTGCCTAAACACTATTCATTTATGTTTGTGTCCATAGAAGACTTTCTCTAATCTGAGTATGAGTTTAATTAGAAGAATTAAACGGTTGTTACAAGGGTGAAATGTTAGCATTAGACATGTATATCGTGAGGCAAATAAAGTGGCTGATGCGTTGGTTTCGATATTCCACCAATAGGGATAGACCATTTATGTTTGGCTAATAGTTTGGGAGTTACTACTCCCTGAATTGTTGCTTTGTAATTTCTTTCTTTGGGCTTAGTCCCTTTTCTTTGACAAAAAAATAATAATTTATTCTCTCAATGTTCAGGAATATTTGACAAAAATCACGGATATTAGGAAAAATTGTTGGATTGTAGCCAATTTACTTTAAAAATGTGTGACTATTAGCCAATTCAATTTACTTTTAAATGTTTATTAAAATATGGATTATTTTCACTTGTATTTAAGTTTTTTTTTTTTGACGTAAATCGAATATACTATGCGTGTAATTAACACGTTGGTTAAACTAAAAGAGACTCGCATAATTTTATTTAAATGCTCTTGTTAAATTTTTTTTGTATGTTTGATTTAAAAGAAAGAAATAGAAAATTGCAAAAACTAATTAATGAATTTTGACAAACTTTAGTCCAAATTTATTTATTAATTTTTGTATTGTTTCTTTTTCTTATTTTTTTTTCTCTTAAATCAAACACACATTCATAATTTATAGAATTAAAAATATAATTAACATTTTTTAAAAAATAGAATAAACTGAAAAAGTAGTGGGAAAAGGAAAAAAGTAGTGTTTGTCTTGTTGAGAGTGGATATTTACACTTGAGGGGGAGAAGTGAAATGATCTACCATTAAAATTTTCTTTATCAATTTTTATAAATTTTTTAATTGGCAATCTAAAGATTGGAAATCCACTCTCTTGTCTTGTTCTCTCAATCTACATCTCGCCGTTGTAATTTTTTTTTAATTCTAAATAGTATTTTTATATATATTTATATAGAATAATTACATACAAATAAAAGATAGGCGTGTAATAATTCAATCTTTGAAATAGTACATTCATAGATTTAGACAATACAACATGATTATTCATGATTTTCTAAACTTTTTTCAAAAGATTTATACAGTAACCTCTCATGCTAAAAAACTGAAAGTATATTGTTGTTGTTGCGGCTTGTCGTAAATGAGGTGGCGCCGTTTGCTGTTCATTATTATCCATTGACTGCGGTGGCTTACCCATGTCTTTTGAATTTCAACATTTCTTTGCTTTGGGGAGCAGGTGGGAACGACGCCGTTTTCCATGACCCTTGATTTCAATTCCTCTTTTTATTTCCCATTTATAACAAGGTTCTATTTTGAAATCTAAACGCATTTAATTTTAATTTTTTTTATTAGATAGTTTAGTTACTAAAATTTCATTCTTTAAAAATAAATAAATGAACGTATCAGAGTTCGAACCCCAATCCATACATTTTACATACAAATATCATACCAACTGAGCTATGCTCACATCACCGCATTTAATTTACTATGGGCTGTGTTTTTTGTTTTTAATTTAATCATGGCGTTATAGTATTAAATAGTGATTGCGGACCGAAAAACATTTAGTTCTAGTTTGGTAACATTATGCTATAATAAGTTAGTTAATTTTTAATTAATAACTAAAAATTAATAAAATGAAATTAAAATATTTAATAAATTTAGCAAGTATAATTATAAAATAACATAAATGTACATATTTATTTTATGTGAATGGTTATTAATATTTTTGAGCAGGTAGTTTTTAAATTAAAAAATAAAGAAATTAAAAAAATAAAATTAATGTTGGAATAAAAGATAAAATACTACTCTGTGCGTTCCTTTATACTTGTCTTTTAGGATTAGATTTAGCGTTTCTATTTAATTGTCCTTTTGATATTTTACGAGTATGATTTGTCAATTTTAGCCTTTGTCAATTGCTCTTATCTTTTTCAATAAAACAAATTAATGTTATATATTTCGAAAACAAAATCCTTTTTATTTTTTTTGAACATAACATATTAAATTTTGTTTTTTTTAACATAATATATTAAATTTATTGGAAAGAGAAAGTGTGTGTAAAAAAATAGGAATTTATTGGTAGATTAAAACGAGGGTATAATAGGAAGATAAAGTGCAAATATACACTTCCTTAATTTGGTGTTACTATTATAAAAAGACAAGTAAAAAGGAACGGAGGGAGTATAAGTTATAAGCTCACACGTTACTTGAAATAACATTTGAAAAAAATGTTATAAACTAGTAATTTTTTTTGTTTATTTGTTAATATAATAAGCTATAATCTAGCTTATTTATGTTACCAAATACACTCTTAGATGAGATGACACATGACTCTTCTAAGTTTAACTAAGGTCCTGGTTGGATCGCGGACTTGGACATGCAACATTATTAAAACTCTTAAAAAAAGTTTGCATCTCTCAAAACTCAATAAATTAATCTCTATAATTGCATGAAATGGATACCCATAGCGATTAATACCTTGAAACTATTCATTTTATTAAACTTGAGGCAAATTTATGTATTATTGCGGCCAACTCCGACTATTTGAAGACTCTACTTGAATATTAAAAATGGATTTTTAATTTTAAAAATATTTATTTAAATTGGAAATAACATTAAAAAAACAAAGTAGGATAGAGGCATAGCATTCTGCATTAAGATTTCGAATTACGACATAGTGTATTGATTCATTTGAAAAAAATTGTATAAATTAAAGGAAAATGCAAAAGAGTACCTTTAGAGCAATAATTAAACATATTAATAGAAAAATTTTATTCTAAAATTTTTGCCCTCAATAACTTAAAAATGGAAAAAGTGATCTCATAACATTAATGTTGTCTATAATATCAATTTCCAAGAATACTCTCAAAATGACTAAGCTAGTGATACATTATTTTTGCTAGAATATGAAGCCTCATTGCCTCTTTATATAGTTCATCATTTCTTGAAGTATTGGGCTTGAATTTAGATGTTTGGGCCTAATAAGTTATGTATGACTATGAGATCCATATGCAGCTCGTTTGTGAAGCTGAATTACGTGTAGCTCATGTCACTCGTTCGTGCAAATTTTGTGGAGTTGGAGCACACATAGTTCATATCATTATATATATTTGTATGAGGCGGGCCAACACAAAGGACCACAACTTTAACTTAGACACTAACTCGAGTTCCAAATGGCTTGCATTAGAGCTAACGAGGAGATCTCAGTGTGAACCGAATGGTCGAGTTGAGCTTGACATGCTAAAAGTGGATCCCAACATAACATGTATGGTCAAGCTGAGCTAAACATACCGAAGAATGAGCTAGCTTTTGTTCATGTTGAGCTAAACATGCCGAATGTAAAACTTATGGTCAAATCGAGTTATACATGCTAAAGGTAGAGTTATACATGCTAAAGCCGTATCTTGCGATCAAGTTAAGCTACACATACTAAAGGTAGAGTCATGGTCAAACTGAATTAAACATGTTAAAGTTAGAACTCATGGTCAAATTGAGTTAGACAAATCACAAAATATGATGAATTTATATTTTGATACATACTATTAAATGCGAGTCGTTAATCTCACATTAAGAAAAACATTATTAAATAAATTCAATAAACATATTTTATTGTCAAACAATTCAATATTCTATCAATTTCAATCCTCTAATATGCCCCGACAACTAATTGTACTAGTATTATAATAATAATAATATTCAATTTGAAATTAGGCACCCTGCCGGCTGCGTATTGTGCGTTGCTTTGACAAACACATACTTGAAGAAAGCAATCTTACCAACAGATTCTGAGGGCCCATAACCACTAATTCCTACAATATCAATTTTAGATTTGTTAATTAATTAAAAACGTGAAAAGTAGGTTATTTGTATCAATTAAGTAAACATTTGCCTCCAGAAGCATCAAACAAGAATATTGCCATGAGCCATTTTCTTAGACTTTTAAATGATAGTTATGTGTGTACGTCACACATATATACCAATTATTGCAACCATAGCTTTATGTAATATATTAGTAGTAGTGTAATGCTTAATCTTTTTTTGGTGTATTGTTAAATTTCAACTGCTTCATTTGAGTTTACCTAAAATTGCATACGACCAAGTCAAATACATGGACAACTAGGATTGTTAAACAAGTAATATAGTACTAGTAGTATACGTATATATTTATATTTATTTAAAGAAGTTGGAGTGTACTTTGTTAGCTAGCTTTGATATACTAAACGTCAATTCATAAGAGTTGTTAAAGTGTTTAAAACTTCGAATCAATTAAAAGCATCTAGGTTCAATTTATGAATACAACAATTTTCTTTTTAGTTTTTATTGATCTTATTTTTAGCTGAATAACTCTAAATTATCATTGACGATCTTCTAAAATTGTAGAGAACTAAGATAAAAATAATAATACATAATTAACATTTAACATTATCTCCGCCCTTTAAATATTAATGTAATTTCGTTGAGAAAGTCGGTCGATTAAAAATTTATAATAATAATACTAAATATGTTGTTGTAGCAATTTTAATAATAATAGCAAAAGTGCGATACAATTTGAAGGAGTGTCCACATAGATCGACTACAAGATTGGTACATCCAAAAATAAATTGATTAGCAATTCATTATCGGACATTAACGATTCAACGTCAGGAATATCTCCTGGAATAGCAAAATCTATTATGCATCTCATTGATTCATCCGAATTGTTTTTGTTTGGACCTTCGCATGAACCCGATGATTCTTGACTAGTTGTTTCTAAATCTTTAGGGTGAATAAGGTGACTTTTAGTTTTCAATCTATTGAACTTCGTCCTAGGCTTTTTCAATATCTTTTGCGGATATAAGGTTGCTAGAATTTGCAATAGATTTATTATGTTGTCTTTGTTGTGTTGGTTCTTTGGACCATATGATTCTTGACTAGATGTTTCTAAATCTTCAAGATGAATAAGGTGATTTTTATTATTCTTGTTATTGATCTTGGTCCGGCGTTTTTTCATTATCTTTTGCGGATATAAGGCTGCCAAAATTTGTAATAGATCTGTTCTGTTGTTTTTGTTGTGTCGATTTTTTGAACCATATTGGACGTTTGTTGTTCTCATTGTTGCCTATATGTTATTCAATTATTTAGTTAATATATACAAGAATAAATTAAATAACAAAACTTATAAAGATGTAAGTATATGTTTGAGAGTTCCCTAAAAAAAATTGACAATATACCTTGTTGGTGTTGGAAAAAGTATAGGATGGTTAAGAAGTGCGTATTTAATCGCACTAGTTTAAAAAATTTGTTTGCGAAAAATCTTTAGAACGAACAAGTTAATCCTTAGAGGATCAACTATAGAAAAAAGAAAGCCTTTTTAAGAGACCAAAAACATTACTGAGATAGAAGAAAATAGAAGTTAAAGAGGATATATATAATGTTGAGAGAGAAAAATAGAATACAAATAATTAAGATTCATTTAAAATATAGAAGATACGATTTTTTTTTTTTATTAAGATACAATCTTTTACATTCGAAACTTTTAAAATACTCAAGATATTCAGTATATAGATAAGATTGAAAAAAATAAAAGGAATCTTCCTTAGGGTGTTCAAATTTTTTATGTTCTAATGATTAGGATCCGTTTGACTTAGTTTTTTTTAGTTTTTTATTCTCTTTAGAATAAGAAGTTGGACCAAACACATTTTTAATAAAGTTTTTAGCCATAAAAAGCAACTTTTTTTCAATGTATAAAATTGAATAAAAAAGCTTCTAAGAGAAGAGGTTGAAGCCTACTTTTAGGAAAAAAAATGATTTTTATTATGTTTTTTTAAGTTTATTTTTATTTCATTATTATCCGTTGTTATTATCTTTTTTTAAGTTTGTTTTAATTTCAATATTATTAGATGTTATTATCTTTTTTTTTAAGTTTGTTATTATCTTTAGTAAATTTAGTTTAATCTAGTTTGAAGCTAAAAAAATAACAATTACCAAACAACTTTAGATTTTTTCGAAAGCTCTTATTTTCACTTTTAATTTTCAAGTAGTTTCTAAAACCTAAAAAACCTAGGCCAAACGGACCCTTTGGAAGGAAAGAAAAATGAATGAAGGAAAATTACACAATCCAATGCATGAATTTAGACTAATGGTTGTCCAAGTTCATGCATTGGAATGCGTAATTTCCCTTCCTTCCTCTTTCTTTTCATCCAACCAAACGGACTCTTAGAGACAAATTACCGCTTTTCAAAATTAAATAAATGAGGAGTATCTTATAAATTTGAGAATAATAATTCTATAAAAAATATAACATAAATAAATTTGAGAATAAAAACTTAATAAGATATAACTTCAAACTTTCTAATTTTAGGAGGTATAGAGGAAGATTAAAAAACAAAATAGAACTTAAATTTTTTATAACAATTCCGCAATGTTAAAATTGAACCAAATAGATGTTATTAAATTTGAACCGGTAAAATGTTTCAAAAAATAAAAAAGTTTTTTTAAGCAAATGATTATTATAAGGGAGTACAAATGGTAAACAATTCCTTAAAAGCAAAGCAACTAGTTAAGTACTTTAAATACAAGCCATGGGGTCTAAACACCAACAAGAACAATCTTGACTATTTGGAGGTCCAGTTTAAATATTAAAAATGAATCTTTACAAAAAATTAAAAAATAATCATCTTCTATTTAAATCATTATTTTTTACTTGATTAATATTTTTTTCACCAAACATATGATATTTTATGTACATTGGTAGTATTTAAAATTAATCTATTGAGTACATCTAATATTTTATAAAAACTAACAATATATAACTATTATTATAGGACATCAAAATTTCGAGGTCTGGTGTCGTCGTTCACCCTGCACCTCTATGGGGGCCGGGCTTGAACACCAATTAGAAAAAGGAATACAAGGTTTACGACCATAACGATTAGCAAACCACGCCTAAGAGATGACTTTGATTTCCTCAAGAAGCACCGATGCATCCGGTAAGACTCCATTGAAGATCACATTATTTCTATGTTTCCAAAAATTCCAAGTAGTAGCAAGCCATATCAAGTGGCGGACACGCCCATCATCTTTCGATTTGCACAGATCACCAAATAACACAAAATGGTTGTTCCCGTCGATACATGTTGGTAAACTCTTGCCTAGCCAATTAAAAACTGAAATCCAAACCCCATTGTTAAAGAGGCAATGAAAGAAAAGATATGCACATTCCTCAACATATTGAAAACAGAAAACACAAGAAAGATCATGTGGATTAATTAAGATGCATCTACAGTTTGTCGGCAATATATTTAACAATAATCGTCTTCTGAAAACATTAATTTTGGATGACACATCAGATCTTCAAATCTTTTAATGGCTACTAATAAGTTCTCTTCCAAATTCTCTACCGACCGCAAATTTAATAACATAGTGTAGCAAGACTTAATCGAAAAAATTCTATTAACATCCGGTATCCATCGCCATTTATCCGGGGAGCTTGGTTGAACAAAAAAACCGTCGAACAACCCCTGTAACTCAACCAACTGTTGTTCCGCAACCGCTTTGAAAGCTTCGATCCAATTCCAACTCCATCGTGACATAGCACATGTACCTCCCAATCTCTCAAAAATCTTTGCATTTTTAGGAGATATTTTAGCAAATAACCCGGGGAATAGAGCACAAAAGGTTGATTTCCGAACCATTTTAAATTCCAAAAGTCAATGTATTGTCATTACCGACACAACAATATACGTTGAATTTGAACCAACCTTCAAAAACGCCCCTGCCCGGACCATTAACATCCCTCCACCAAATGGAAGAGTTTGAACTAATCGACATCTCTTGAACACCCATTAAAAGAGAAGGAAGATGATGATACCTGTGACGTAATAATTCAGCCCAAACCGCATTTTCATCATTCAAAAATTGCCATTTCCATTTGCCTAACAACTAGAATTAGCAAATTAAATTAAACAATATACGTTGTACCCCTATTTACTAATACTCTCCTCTCCTGCACACATAAATTTTGAGGCCCTATCCAACGACCCATGTTGCAAATGCATAGAGATGGCCGTTTATATACACTTTCTCAACGAATGATTCAAATATGTTATTCAACTCTAACTTTTCACTTCACCAACAATTGCATGGATTCAACATGCGTGATGCTGATAATATTTTTGGTAAGATCAGCTATATATATATTTTTTAAATGCTACAAAGTCATAAAAAACATTGTTAAAAGAGAAACAGAGTTAATATCAATTTAAAAAGCCGTGTTATTTTTTTTATATAGTGTTTCTTTGCTTTTTTGGGATAGAAGAAGTCTAGTAAAAAAACTGGGATAGTAATAGAAATCAATATTGTTATCACTCACAATTATTTATGTATGTTGATTTAAACGGAACGATTCAGAATTCAAATTTGATTTATAATGAAAATAATTCTTGATTCGCGATCGAATTATGAATTATCGAGACCGATCTTCAAAATTAAAAAGTTAATAATAATAAAAAAAAGAATAACTCAAAAAAGGTCAGCCCATCTACACTCATTAAGTAGAGTCCCCAACATTCTTTAAAATTAATCATCGATGATATGCAATTTGGTTGAAAGAAAGATGGTGCGCAATAAGTTATTATAATAATATTATCAATATATAATGGATCCATTAATTTGTTTCAACTTTCAATCGACGTGCATCATAATATAATGCTCAAAAAATGTATCCTGAATTCAAGATACACGTGATGTATGAACCATTGCATTATTGTTATTTTGTCTTGAAAGGAAAAGCAGGGTAAGGAGGGGACCATTCTTTGTTTTCCATAACCCAACACCACCTTAGCTTGAATTAGTTGAATATATATTTCAAAAGTTATGTATAGTGTATGATGCATGGACCTCAAGATACATCCTTGTAATTCAATTTGTCTCATCTATAATAAGCTGAACAGACATTCCTTAAGTGTGCTATAATAATTAATTACTAATTAAGCTTTCCTTTCTCAATTTTTGGTGATTTGGCCACATTCTATTTGTATCCTTATGAAGAAAAAAAAAGGTATATAGCTCACATTTTCCATTCAAGAATTTCTTCGCTGTAGTAACAAAATGGCAGGTACAGTACGTGCAAGCCAACTGAGGCCCAAGAGTTTATATTCACTTCATCAGTGGGAAATGTGATAGAAAAAAAATCAGAGTGAAGATAAAAGATTTGATGTGAAAAAAAGAATATTTGAGAGGATAAAATATGTGTTAATTTTCTTTTTCATTAGTGTTAGTTTAATTTTTAATTTTCTTCTCAACTCTACCTCTAAATTAACATTGTCTACACTTGAAAGCCATTGTATTTTTATGTACCAAAATAAAATAAAATCGTTATATTTTCACTTTTCAATCATAGGAGTGTTTATTTGATTTTCACTAAAATTAAATGTTTCTCTTCAAACCACAAGGAGAGACCATGCACCTTATAACTTTGATTATGTTTCTGACTCCATAAAATTGGTGTTCTAAACTAGTTGTTGGAAATAATAAAAATGAAGCAATATATAAATAGATTTTTATTTTAAAATAATTCATATTTTATTATGATATATTTGTAATATTAATCAATAATCAACTCACTTTGCAATTTAAGATGACGAGTTTTTTGGAAAGTTGTACTATAATAATAATCTACTTACAATATAAACAAAAACAAATAAGACCCCTCAATTATTTTTACCACTCGTTTTCTTTTGAGATGGATATCACTTGCTGATCATTGTTCATCATAAAAGATAGCATTTGGTAAATATTAAATTGACAACTAAAGTCTAAAACAATAATCATATGTGTCAATTTGACATTTTTAATAAATTAAACTTTAAAAAATTACAATTCTGAGGAAACGATGCCGCCGGCATAGTGTGCCCCACTAATCCCTTAATTAAGCCAGCCGCCAGGTACTAAGTAGAATGGTCTACGATTAATGTTTCTAACTAAATTTTGTATTAAAAAACTAACTCTAATATAAGAATGTTATATTTCAGATTTGGTGTGTAATAATCCATTCACGATTTCAGAATTATCATCAACATCACAACTTTTCCCTTGTGCATTCCTAAGAGCCAAACTAATTCAAACGCATTAGAAATGTATTAACGCCAATCAAATAATCCATAACACTTGGACTAGTTAACTTTAATTTATTTTACAGGGGAATTTTTTTTTCTTAATGCATTTGATTCATAAAGTGGATGCAAAGAAACCAGCTGCTTAAGCTAATTCATAAGTTTGATCTAGCTTATTTTTGAGCTTATTCAAACGGCTTATTTAATTTTTATGTATTATTATAAGTTTGTCAAAATAGTTTATGATAAAATAGGTTATAAAAATAAAATTTTTACTAATTTAAACTTATAAAATAGATAAATCATAATTTATATTGCATAAACTATTTGCATAAATTCAAAAATAAATTAGGCCAAACTAGCCCTAAGATTTTGAAATATAAGACTTTTGTTGCTTTAGGAAGCAATCTAGAAGATACTCAATCAAATGGTACCACAACCGATATGCACTCGAATTTGCAACAATGGTTCAAGCGAACAATACGAAAGAGTTCTTTGAGTAGAATACGATACCTACTAAACAATCAAATACTGCAAATTATGTGTGTTAATTTCATTTCAATTATACTTTAGCTCCAAAATAAAAACATTACAACTTAAGCTAAAAAGGAAAAACAACTGAAGAACAGTTTCTTAAAGTAGCAATTTGGGAACAACAGATTGAAACCGCGCTAGTTTCTCTGTCGCAAAAAATAGACACAATCGCCTATGTAGTAGTACTCCGTATTCACACATACTGTTATATTTCAGTCTTCATCATTCGGTTATGTTTTCTCTAATCATAAAAACTAAAGAGAAAAAAAATTCATAAAAATAAAACTGAAATTTAATATTCTGTTTTATAGCGTATATTCCGGAGGAGGGTAGTTAAGATCCAGATCCAAGTTTCTAACACTTTTAACACCGTCATCACGGTGGTTCAGATCAATCACCGACGAAGAATCCGAATCACTCTGTGCCGGTGTCGGTGCCGTCGCATAACCGTAATTCACCATACCAGCGCGTAGAACATCATCGAAGCAAAAAGTCTGATTAACAGCCGGCATCGGAGTATACCGATGCTGAAACGGAAACCGAACAGGACCGTTGATCGAAGGAGTCAAATTAAGATCAAGCGGCGAAGAATCAGCGGCGGCGTCACGGTCACGGCTAGATGATTCAACGGTGCTGCTCTGGCTAGGACTCTGGATATGGAAAGGAAAATTCGTTTTAGCTTTTAGACCGCGAAATTTGAATGCGGCGGTGTCGTAAGCTCTCGCCGCCTCTTCCGCCGTGTCGAATGTTCCGAGCCAAACGCGGCTTTTCTTGCCTGGATCTCTGATCTCTGCGGCGTATCTTCCCCATGGCCTCTTCCTTACTCCTCTAAAATGCGGCTCTTTAACACCGCCGTTACTGTTACCGTTAGCGTTCACTTTAACGCCAGCGCTCTTAATTACCTTCGGCGCCATATTAATGTTAACGTAACTAACTTCTGTTAAATACTAATTTCCGTTTTTTGTTTCAATTTAGGAAAATTTGTTAGATGGAAAAAAGTATATGAGAGTTATGAGGAGAATATGTCTGTTTTATAGGAGAGGATGGGTATGCATTGTATGTCATGTATGGACCATGATGATGATGAAGGAAATTAATTAAGATAGAGAGAGAAAGTGTGGATGGATAAAGAGAGTGAAGAATGAATGAATTTGACTAAATAAATGTTGTGTTGGTGAACATGTGAGTAAATCACTATAGCCGTCGTATATAATCTAATTACGTGGAATGTGGGTTGTCCATAGAGGAGTAGAGGAGACAAAGGAGTTAAAAATAATAATAAGAAAGCTTACAAATAGTGATATAATTGTACTGATTAAATATATTTTTATTTTTATAAGATTAAACTTTCAATAAAATTTGTACAATTTTTTATCTTATTTATATTTTATAAAAATTATTTTGAAAGACTAAATATATCAAACATTTTTTTTGAAAAGTAAAAATATCGAACAAACTAAAAAATTACTATTAAATTTTAATAAGACTAAATTTTTAAAAAACATGATTTTGTAGAAATTAAAAAGGATAATTAACTTAATGATTTAGTTGTTGGTTTTTTTTTTTTGAAATATACTCTTAGTTTTAGTAAAGGTGTTTGCATTTTTTTTCTTTTATACAATTAATAATATTTTGAATTAAATATATTTATAATTCTTACAAAATTTCAAAATTTCAAAAAAAAAAATATATATGTTAATTAACTATTTCCTACGCATCTCAATATAAGTGGTGTTAGCTTGAGGACTTGAAGTTTACTTCTTTCAAGATTTTAGGTTTGATTTTTTCTAATGTCAATTTCAGTAGACAAATCTAAATAGAGTAAAAAAAAAAATATGACTTTAAATTGACCTCCACAAGTGGACGATATGATTGTTCCTCTCAACAGTCAATCCGTCTGTCGGATATCGAATTTTATTAGGAAATATTCATATTAAACAAAAAAAAAAAGAGTAGTAATATCAATATGTTTAATGGTAAAATAGTGAAATTAAAATATTCATTCATACTACCTGTATACCAAAAAATACTTATATGAGTACTACTACTATTCAAAATCCTCATTTTTTACTTCTAACTAGAAAAATAAAACTTTATTGTTGATTTTTTCTTTTTTTTGGAGTAGCTACAAGCTTGTTTATTTGGTAAGATAAAGTGGAATATGCCGAGATAAAGTGGAACTTGGGAGGTGATTTTAATGCGCACGGAATTAGGCAGCGATTTGTCGGAATATGGGAAACTTTTTACTCGATGGCTCCGCAATGGAAAGAAATCAACAGACACGTTGGTGAAACCCATTATTAATGCCATATAGTTAAATAAAACCATTAATACCGGTCGTAATTGTTTTTTAATTATAGAAAATGAACGTAAAAGGTTTTTTTTTTTTAAAAAAACGTAAAAGAAATGGATAGTGGAGTAGGACTGTAGGAGTACGTAGAAAAGTTGTCGGCGGAATCTTCTGCCTTGCCGCGTGACTTGATTCTAGTTGGATTTAAATAGATTAATTTAATGTGAACACTCTCATAGGTTGAAATTTAATTGAATTGAAGTAGGAGTATGAATCATCATTAAATTAAAATATATTTGAGACTTTCGTTTTAAGTTTAATAAATTTACTTCTGTGAATAACTCTTTTTGTTGTTTTAAGGTTAGAAATTTTATTCCTATGATTAAATTTAAATATTTTCAAGAATTTCTATGACAAGAAAAGTAATTAAAAGCTTAGATAGAAGTATAAGTTTTTCTCATTTTTATGAAAATATTTTGTCACATTTTTTCTTTGGAATTTCTTTTCCTTTTTTAGAAACCTTTTATACTCAAAAATAAAATTTAATAATTTTATATAAAAAATCATAATGTTATTTTATATCATTTTATTTTTAAAAATTTACAAAGATAACAAACAAACTCTCAAATATTTTAATTGTTGCTTAAATAAACTCAAATATTGTTTTGTTAAGCAGTCTAAAAATTAAAATTTTACTAGTTTTTAAGGAATAAATAAAAATATTATATTCAAATTTTGATTAGTAAATATAATATATAATGTATCTGTCAACCGAACTATGTCTATCAGATAGACTTAAAAAAATTAGAAAAATGGTAATTAGTATCCTTTGGAACATTAGTTAAACAATTAAATAAAGTATAAAAATATGAAACTTGTGTAATAATATACTTTTTAAAAGTATAAAGAATACTTTTTCAATGTAAAAATAAATTTTTTAATATCTTTAATTAGTATTCCGAAACACTAGTTAGCATTACCTAAAAAATATAATAATTTAATTTAATTAAAGAGTGAATTATTAATTATAAAAAATAAAAGAATGAATTATTAAGAGTGATTGAGTGTTGGTTGAATTGAAAGGAAAGAAGAAAGAAAGATAGTAGTGGGTGGCTGCTAATGTTTGTGGGGGCATGAATGGGAAAGAAACGTTCGAGCATTGGGGTGGACCAAGGAAAATCAATATGCTGCGGCGTTATTTTTTATTCATCCTATTTCTAATTCAATAAACAAAAGATATGGACACGCGCATAATAACGCGTCTTGACTCTTCAAGGCTAAGGACTATGACATGACATGAATTGATGAAGGTGTTAGTTTTTTATTTGAATTTATTTTTGTTTAAGAAAATAAAAATACTTACGCTTTGTTTGTGAGTTGAGTTTTAGAGGGAAAAAAAGGAGAAAATTTATTTTTTTTATCTAAATTAAAAACATTAGTATAAAATGATTTTAAAAATAATTTTAAATGTGATTGAAGTATTATGTGATAATTTATCTTTCTTTTTTCAATTATTATTTTAAAGGCTTAAATGCAGTTTTACCCTCCCTATTTTGAATGATTCGAAATTTTACCCCCATATTTTAAAATCCGGAATTTTACCCCTCTATTTTATATTTCTTTGGATTTAAGCCCCCTATAATATTTGACCAATTTTTGCTTATGTGGTGGTGCTTATGTGTTTTTTACATTATCCATGTCATTAGTTATTTACTATTAAATAGAATTAAATTAAAATCTTAAAAAGGAAAATAGTGAAAAACCTAAGGGCTGAAACACGTTCACACTATGGTGGGAAACCTAAAGGTTGCAAGTTGAAACATAAGGGTTGCAGAGTTTACAAAATATCGGCTTGGGCCCCTTAAGCATTTGGTCAGGGGTTCGATTCCTGACCGGTGTGTATGGAAAAACATCGTTTGGGAGAGGCAGCCCTTAAATGCGCTCCAGATCCTCGAAGGGATTAGTCTCTGCAAGTCGCGCAGAGGATACCATGGGAAACAAAAAAAAGAGTTTAGAAAATATAGAAAACGTAAGGTTGCAGAATCGTCAATTCCCGTCACCAGCCGCTTTCCTTCGTCGATTCAAGTCACAATATTAAAATGGAGAATAACAAGACCCTCATTCATGGTTCAAGTTCAATGACTAATGTTAGATATTTCTTTCTCTAATTTTCATGACAAGTCTAGAGTGTGAATCTATACCTATAAAGGGGATACCAAGTTTTGATGCAGTATTTTTCTTCACCAATCAAATAACAATTTTTTTACAATAATAACATCAAACTTTGCAACTTCTATTGTCGCTGTGATAGTGCTTTTGCAGCCTATTTTTGTTTAGGATCTGATATGCTGCTACTGTCGCTGCGCGTGCAGATTTTGTTTGTTTAGCAACTATTATGCTGGTTTTCTTTTGCTGCTTTTTTAGCTTGGATAGTGCCTTTTGCTTTTTGTTGGTTGTACCTGTTCTTGAGGAGATCATAGCATGTCTTATGCTTGATTTTCCTTTTGTCATATATATAAAATTTAGCAGTGTTCAAAAAACGTGTAATTTCCTTACCTTTTATTGTCCATAATTGATGCCTAAAATATAATTTTATATGTATGTAAATATGTTGCAGCAATTGTGAGTTTACTTTTGATTTTGTATGTAAATATTTTGCTATCATGTATGAATTAAACTTTGGTGTAAGATTATGTTTCATTCCTTCATCTTCCACAAGTTTTAGAAAGACATATTTCCATATTCTTTCATCAATCTTGTGTTGTCTTTTCTTTTTTTGGAAATTATTTTAGGGCTTGTATTAATGATTTGGACGATGAAAAGATGGAGAATGAATATAGTGATTGTATTGCAAGTGATGAGGAAGATGATGATGATAGTTACATTGATGACAGTGAAGAGGATGAATGTGTGGATTGGAGTGTTGTTTTTCCACCTGAAACATTTTGCTTCGTTAATACTAATGTAAGTGCTATAGCAAAGACTACTCCCACAACTGCAGCTGATTTTCAAGATGAGATATATGAAGATTCTGATTACTTACATACTCCACCAGAGAGTGAAGATGAAGAACCTATTAACAACTATCCAACTTTTAAGATGGGTGATGGTAGTATTGGAGTTCAATTTCAAATAGGTTTGACATTCAACAATAAAAAGCAAGCACAAGAGGCAATTAAAGAGTATGCAATGGAGACTAGGAAAAGTTTACACCTACAGAAAAATGAAAAAGAATTCATGGTTGTAAAGTGTGTAGTTGGGTGCCCTTTTCATTTGAGGATTAGTAAGAGGAGTGGAAATGAGTTTTGGCAAATTGTAAGCTTCATTGATGATCATACATGCCATAATACACCTAGAAATAGACAAGCCAAAACAATGTATCTTGCTAAGAAATTTGCGAGTACACTCCGACATACTCCAGAAATGAAAGTGAAGGGGTTGATGGCTTTGGCCATTGAAAAATGGGGCATGAAGTTGTAACATGATTAAGCATACAGGGCCAAGTTAAGGGCAATATAAATTATCCAAGGAGCTGATCGTGATCAATTCTTATATCTGAGGAGCTATGCAGACGAGTTGAGAGAATCCAATCGCAATAGCACAGTTATTATTCAGTGTGATATGGCTAATGTGGGTCCTATTTTTCAGAGAATTTATGTATGTCTAGAGGCATGTAAGGCTGCCTTTGCATTCACATGTAGGCCTCTCATTGGTTTAGATGCTTGTTTCTTGAAGGGAGAACATGGAGGACAATTGATGGCAACTGTCGGTCAAGATGGAAACAATCAGATGTTTCCCATTGCTTATGCCGTAGTAGAAGCAGAAACAAAAGAGTCGTGGCAATGGTTTCTTAATCTATTACTTGAAGATCTGAATACTGTACAACACAATCAATATGCATTTATCTCAGACCAGCAGAAGGTATACTTTACAAGTGTCATTGTTAATAAGTTAATGTTCTCTATTATTTGTAATATTTTCTTACCATTGGTATTCATTTTAGGGTTTGGTTCCCGCAATTCAAAATCTTGGTAATCATGTGGAGCAAAGGCTATGTGTGAAGCATCTTTATGCTAATTGGAAGAAAAAATATTCTGGATTGGAATTGAAGGAAGTGTTTTGGATGGCAGCAAGGGCTACAACTATACCAGCATGGGAGAAAGCAATGAACCGGTTGAAAGCAATGAATGAGAAGGCTTGGAAAGACATGAAGGATCTACCGCCTGCAATGTGGAGTAGATCTCATTTCAAGTTGGATACACAATCAGATTTACAAGTTAACAACATGTGTGAGGCATTTAATAGGGCAATATTGGAGTATAGAGACAAACCCATCATCACTCTTTTAGAAGGAATTAAGCACTACCTCACAAAAAGAATTGGAGCACAAAAGGATCTCATGCAAAGGTATAGAGGGAACATATATCCTATAATCCAACAACAACTTGAAAAGACAAAGAGGGTAGCTAATGGATGGTCCCCAACTTGGCATCATGATGATGATTATGCCATATTTGAAGTGACAAATGGAACAGAAACATATATTGTGAATTTAGTCCAAAAGACTTGTACTTGTAGGAAATGGGATTTAACGGGTATCCCGTGTTGTCATGCTATTGCATGCATATGGCACAACAGAAAAGAACCTGAAGCTTTTGTTTCCTCATATTATAGGTACTAATTTTAGTTTGAATTCATGTCATTAATGTTTTACTTCTATTAGTCCTACTGATGTGCACATTTTTGTTTCAGGAAGAGTACTTTCATGGCTACTTATTCTCACATCATTTTGCCAACAAATGGTCCCCAACTATGGCGTATATAAAAAACAGAGGCAATTAATCCACCTGTTGTGAGAAGAGCTATATGTCGGCCCAAAAAGAATAGAAACAAGGCTAATGATGAGCCAAAAAATCCACCTCATTTATTGGCAAGAGATCTACCAACACTGACATGTCAAAAATGTAAAACGCCGGGTCATAATAAGAGGACGTGTGGAGGAAAGCGTGCTGCTGATAGACTGATTCCAAAAGGCGGAAATAAGGTGCTAATTGAAACATATTTTTTGTCTTGTATTTTTATTTTGTAATTCTGATTTTTTACTGAATATATATTACTGGATATTTATTTTGACCGAAGCAAAAGAAGGGAAAAAAGTTTGGTACACGAGGAGCAAATGGTGCTAGTGGGTCTAGCGTGTCACGATGGCTTGCTGAGGCCCATTACGAAAAGTTTAAATAGAGCCTCCATAATTCATTATTTTTCATTCAGAAATAGAAGAACTTTCTATTCCTTTTGGAGAGAAGTTCGGAGGAGCTCTAAAGACATAGTTTTCTCCCCTTACGGGAAAACTAACCCAACAAGGTATGATTCTTTAGGCTTTTTATAGTTAGATTCTTGTAATTTAATTATGTAGTCTTTTGTAATAATTCCTTAGGTTGTGGTGGAGAAGATGAACTCTCTGATGAATGTCTGAGTCATGTAATTGAGTCAAAGTTATAATAAATCGTCTTTATAAATTATTATTTGTTATTTGTTTACTTGCTTTAATATCGTTAGTCGGAATCTTGGCCGGATAAACGGCGACGTCTTAGAATAAATAATTATGGTTTACTTTAATAGTAGCATATTAGGGTTCTCACTATTATTTGTCCAGAACTAGTAATAAATAACACTAGGTTAAAGGAACGACACAACAATCTTGAACTAGTTATGACTTAATAATTAGAGGAAGAATCAGGAACTAGTTGTAATAACAATTGGAACTGAATAACCGTAACTAAGATCTAGGGGTATTGGATGGTCGATGGTCATAATGCATGTTTGTTAAATAACTCTACCTAGTAATTTAGGGTATGTGACAAAGCGAGGTTAGGCTCTCGTAGGTATCTTAGTTGCAAAAGTAGTAGAGACTTTGCCTACATAGGGTAGCAGTAAGGTGCTACTAAAACAAGGATAGAATCGACGCCCGATAATAGTACGAATGACTATGTTATACACCGATTATGCCAAGTATGAGGGAGGGAGTAAGTTCAACCACCATACCTATCCTCTATGTTTCTGAATCAAATCTTTTAATTTTCTTGCAACGCATATCGCTTTTTTTATAAATTAAAAACATTTTTCCTAAAAACCAAAGCGAATGCAAAAACACACGAACTAGAATAGCACTAGCGAAGGTTTGACACGATCTCTGTGGATACAAACTGATTCTAGACACCTAGAGTGTGAATTATTGCCCAACGACAAACTGGTCCACTTGCCAGAACGTAGTCACCATCCTCAAACCAAATCCATAAACTTCAGGTATCCTTAAATCCAAACTCAAACTTCGGGTATCCCTAAACCCGTCCCATTTTTAACGGGGACAAAAAATAAAATCTCAAACCCATACCCAATGGGGTTCGAATATCTCCGTGGAGTTCGGGTATCCTCATTCCCTTTACCTCTATATGAATTTTAGTTGCACTTTGTTTTTTTTTTTATTAAAAAAATAGTTAAAAATAAAAAATTATTCTGTTTCAACAATATTTATACATAGAAAATAAATTGATTAATACTCAACTTAAAATTATAAATGTAATAATCAAAAAATAAAATAAAATATGAGTGCAATCTAGAGTTTGCTTAAGAGTTTTTAATTTATAAATGATAAAATATAATTCGATTTAAGTGGGGCGGGTTCGGAGACAGATTCAATGTGGATATTAATATCCTCATTACCCTCCCAAACCTCACTTTCTAAAACCAGATGTTATTGGGGGGTAAGTCCAAGTGTATTTATATTATTATAAGAGTGATTGCTCAAAAATACCAGATCCTTTACAATGAATTCTTTCCTCCTATTTATAGAGGAGGATCATGCATAAAAAATATCTACAAGTCACCCCACTCCTCTCCATGGAGGTCATGGGTGGTTTTCCACCGCCTCCACCGTATTTTTCGGCGGTTATGGGTGGTCTCTTCCTTCTGCCGTGTAACTGCGGTGGTAGTGGGTGGTTTCGTCCAGTCAAAGTGGTGTTAGTGGGTGGTTATCTATCTTTCCGGCGGAGGGGTCACGCCCTTGGGCGAGGGACTTTGCTTCATGTCGCCCGCGCCTTGCTTTTCCCGCCAAAACCTTTATTTGGATCGCTGGATCTTGGGTTGGGCCATTTTCTTATCGGGCATGTAGAATGTCGCCCAGTCCACAGCCCCCCAAGCACGAGGCTCAAAGAGGCGAAGTGGTGATAATGGCTGGACGTGGGGAGGTAACCGCCCACTCCTCTTGATCCTTTTCCCTTCTCACTAACTATAAATACAGGCTCTTGTGTAGGCAAATTTTCTCATTACCCATCTGTCCTTTGTTTCACTCGTACTTCAGTCATGAATTCTCCCACTCCTTGCCTGGAATCACCAGCCATGCCTGTTCTTAGGCAATTGAGAAATGTGCTGTGTTATGATACTGATGACCTGATGGACCAGGTAGAAGATTTTTCTTTTATGGTGAAAGAGTTGCAGGATTATTCTTGGAGGCTTACGGAGAAGGAGCGTGCCTTTCTGGTTGTGGTACAGGAATTGGCGAAGAGGCTGTTGGATGATACTGCTTTTATTGTGACGACGGAGAACGTGGAGTACTGTCACAAAGAACTTGCTGAAGCTTTGGAGAAGAAGATCGAGGCGACCAAAGAGCGCATCAAGTCTCAGGAAGAAATGATGGCCCTTTCCCTCTCAGCGGAGGAGGCCATAGATAACAGAATTGACGCTTTGGAGAGCCAGCTGAGGCCTCTTGTGAAGAGAAAGAGAAATCTGCAAATGGACATCTAATGTGACGTCGCCAAGCTGATCCGAACCCGTTCTTACCTCTGCCGTCTCCAGGAGAAGGATGATGTCCTTACTGACAACATGAGAAAGCTCGCCATGGACTCAGAAGTGGCGAAGAAGAACAAGGGTTTGCTGGAGGAATGCCACGTCTGTGCCGTCGAGGCGGCCTACAAGGCGTTTTAAGTAGTTTTGTTTTGTTACTTCTATTGTATGTTGCTTTTCTCTAATTCCTTCAAATGGCGTCGAGTTTTCTCGGCCTCCCTTTGTAATCTTGGAATTTCCCTTTATGAATGAATGAATTGGTACTTTGTTTAATTTGATAACTTCTTTTCCGTCATATATTTTTTATTTGCTTTTGAGGTGTGCTTGACCTCGCCTATTGGCGATGTTGCTGAATGCCAAACGTTTGGCCTTCTTGCTTTGTCTAGGGATGCGTGTCCGTGTTTACACGTCATTACTAACGTGCGTAGGTTCCTCTTTTTATCCAATGGGTATCAGGATGTTTCAATTTACCCTCCACTGACTTGCATTTTTCCTATAAAGCAAAGCCTTCCTCCTTACTTCGATTTATTTCATCCAACATTCTATTCCCTTTCCACTTTCTCTCGAAATTTCAAACCCATTTCGCGCGGTCATTCCCTTGGCTAAATTTTCGCTCACACGATCCCCACTATTTCTTCGCCTCCGATATTTAAGGTAACTCCTATTCTTGCTTCCGTATCTATCCTTTCTTTTTTAGCATTCCTTTTTTGATTTCTAGGGTTCGGAGTAAAAAAAATATGGTTATTTTGCGAAGTTTGAGCGATGATGAAGAGGGGGGTTTTACCAAAATTCCTCCTCGTGGTTCTGCTCTAGAAACCCAAATTTGTAACCATCATACTAGAGCCGGCGGTTCGATTGATTATGATGGTTACTTCAAATCTTTGCTGAATGTTCCTTCCAGTTCTAGTGATTCTGAGAGTAGTGATTGTGACTGTGTGATAATCTCGCCTTCGTCTTTCACAGGAAAACGAAAGGATACTACTCTAGCCGTCCTCCCGAGACCATGGAAGTTTCTTCAAAGTATCTAACCCTGGAGTCTGTTTTGGTTTTTAGGCGGAAAACCATTCTATCGGGCTCCCACAATGAAAACGATGTTATCACTGAGCCCGTGGGCGAGGATGAGATGGTCACCGATTCCAACACCCAAACACCCCACTTCTTTTATATGTATACTTCAATTATTGATTCTTTCAACATCTGGTGGTTCCCTTTTACCTCTTTTGAAGTTTCTATGCTAAGGACTTTGAATGTCGCCCCCTGTCAACTGAGTCCCAACAGTTGGGGTTATATGAAGGCTTTCCAACTGGCGTGTCTAGGGTTGGAAATAGAAAAGCCTTCTGTTGCCGTTTTCTTTTCCTTCTTCACCATAAAAAATGTCTCCCCTGATTCTCAGGTTTCCCTGTCGAGTCAGCTTAACCGTAAGCGTTTCCAGCTTTACGCTTCGAATTTTAAAAATTACAAGGATACCTTCTTGCGTGTCCGCGATGGGGATTCTTTTCCCGACGTGATGTTTGATGAAAACAATGAACCTCTGTTTCCTTTCTACTGGACTCATAACCCTCGAGTTATCAATGAGACCCGCTATGACAGTCTCGATGAGTTTGAGAGAGAGAGTGTCGCCTACATTGAGACGCTTTGTATCATGAATGTAGGCGACCTCCTTAATGCCGAGGGTCATATAGAGTCTCTAGAGCATTATATGAGTAAATACCTTTAGTGTTTTTTGTTCCAATATTGTTTGTGTTTGCTTTTGGCGACTAACCATTTCTTTCGTGTTTGCAGATAGGATGAAGTCTGTTTCCCAAGACAAAAGGATGGAATTCTTGTTGAAGGCCAGAGCCAAGAAAGAGAGGGATGCCGCCGCTGCTGCTTTTGGAGAAGGCGTCACTACCGCTGATCCTCTGAGTCAGCTAATTGTGGTGGATGACGACGCCACCAAGAACAAAAACAAAAGGAAGAATGAGGGGCGGATATCCATCTCCATTCCGGGAAGAGCTCAGATGCTGGAACGAGTTCTAAGGGCGAGCATCCCATCAAGAAAAAGCTGAGGTCTGCAGGTTCTGGGGCGGAGTCCAACGTGGGCGTTGTGTCCCCTCAGGAAGAAGATGAAGAGAAGACGCCTTCTCCTCGTGCTGCTGCAAACAATGACATCATCTCTCATCCTCCCTATGTCGCCCCAAGTCAAGCTGTTCCCTCTCCTTGGGATCCTCTATTCAACCCTGAACTATTTTTGGAAAGGGTGGTGGAAATGTCTGGTGACAGTGCTCGGTTCAGCTCCACTCCTACTGACGAACTGCTAAAGCTCTCTCTGGGTTATGAGCTCAGGGGACTCTTACTCAACTATGCTTTGGCGTCTCGCCAGAAGCATGAAGTCTCTACTGCCTAGGAGAAAATGAAGATAGTTCACCAAGAGTTGGATGACATGGAGAAGAAGGTCAAGTCAACTCAGGAAAAGTTTGTTGCTGACATGGAGGCTGTCAAGGCAGAGAGTAAGAAGGCGTTGGAAGATTTGAAGAGGGATCATGAAGCGGCTATACAGAAGCTGAAGGACGAGCACGCCAAGGAGGTGAAAGCTTTGAAGGAGGCGTCTTCTGCTAAGGACACCCGACTTGAGGTGTTGGCTCGTGATCAGGAAGCTCTGGTGAAAGAGAAGGAAGGCTGGGCCGAGGAGAAGACAGCTTTAGAAGAGTCCATTGGAACTCAGCTTGATGAGGGTTTTAACTATGCCCTGGAGCAAGTGAAGGTCTTGTTCCCTGACATTGATGTTGAGCGCCCTGATGGTCATCAAGGACGACCAGTTGGTTCCTTATGTCCCTCCTTCCGATTCTGCCCCATGATTTCTATTTATCTTGTACTTTTGCTATCACTTTCCTGTATGCCCTTTTGTGGCTTTGTATGAATTTTCTTGTATGCCCTGTTGTGGCAGTATGACAATATTTTGGTGTGCCCTTCTGAGGCCGTATTATAATTTCTTTACTTCTCTTATTTATTTCTGTTTCTCTTATGGCTTTTGTTGTGTCTTTGGCGTTATGATATTGGTTTAAATAAAGATCTTCTCGCCTGTATATTTGAGTGGGCGAGGTGACACGAACATATGGGTGTAGTGACCTCAGATGATGGCGTCGCCCTTGTGCCGTTTCCCACGAACTCTCTTGCAGTTACTGAAGCGGCCGAAAAAATGCGCGGGCGAAAAACGCTCGCTAGACAGTAAAGTCGCCACCAGATTTTATTTATTCCCGAAGGAAAAGGAAAATATCGATAAAACCTTGAGAGAAATGGAAAGACAGTCGTTATGACCAAATTTCGGGTTCGGGAGTCGGTTATGCAAGGGGAAGGTACTAGCACCCCTCACATCCGTTGTACTCAACGGGAACCTTCTTGTTATTTTAGGGTTTAAAAGTGTAATTTGATTTGTTTGCATGTTTTTATTAATTATTAAAATATTTACTAGAGGGGAAAAAAAGTTTTTTATTATTGTGCTTGACGGTTGTTAGATCCCGCTCCTACGTATTCCCAAGTGCAATGGGAAATTCAAAGCTTACGTAGTTCTTTGGTAGAAAATATTTGTTTGTTGGTTGATTTTATTTATGAAAATTGTTTGGTCGCGCTTCGGCGAAAAAGCTTGCTTGATAAAAGGACAGACTCGCGGTTGGGCGATGGTATCCGTTTGAGAAAAATTAAACGCGCGTGGGCGTGAAAAAGATTAAATGTTTAGTGGGTTGAGTTTATTTAAATTTTATGTTTTGCAAAATAATATATTTTTGGTGTGGAAGACGAATAACCGATAGACAAAGCGCACGCTAAGTCTCGGCTATTCGAGAGACGAACGAATGTACATTCGTCGATCTCTTTTTAATCCACGATTTTTTAGAAAAAAGTAATTTTGCATGAATTAAGTAAAAAGGGACTTAAATGAAATAAAATTGATATTTTTGCATTTTTTGAGAATATGTATTATTTTTGGTATTTCTGATTTTTTTGCATTTTTTATTTTAACGACATATGAACAAATAAATATTTACTAACATCACATATCTTAAAAATATACACACATATAAAAAATAATACATGAATAAAAATGAAAATATACGACTACAAAAATAAATAAGCGAATAAAATGCGAGGAAAAAAAAAACGCGTACAGGGGGTGCAAATAGGAAAAATAGGGGTGCAAATAATAAACTGGGCTGTTTTTGGTATATCTGAGTCTGTTTGTCAAAAAACGTTTGGGCTTTAATCAGGATCGTCTGATTTAATCAGACGTCCTGGATTTGATCACAGCAGGGAGTGATCTGGGTTGTCTGATTAAGATCAGAGAGCTGGAAAACGCAAGTGCATGGTGCACCTACAGAGGGCGCGCGCGCGTGAGGTGACAAGCTGGGGGGCTCGCGGAGTAATTTTGGGGGGTGCAGGGAGAAGCAGAGGGTGAGGGTATAAAATCCTCAACCCTAGTTTTTCAATTCATTTTTCCTTCCCATTTTTCTTTCAAAACGGCGCCGCCCCCTTTCTTTTTTTCTGCTATGGTTCTTATGAACCCAGATTCCGGTTGAGTTTTCCGGTGCCGGCGCGGTGGCCGGTCAGGCCAGACGGCGGTGGCCGCCGCGCCGAAAAATAAAAATGCCCCAAAACTTAAACTTTTTTTTACCCTACCCCACTCTTTCCAACCCTCTGAGTCCGATTCTACACTCAAAAACACGAAAAAGCTTACCACTTGGTGTAGATCGGGATTGAAAGGTTTGTGAAAAATGGTTTTCTTTCTCGGTTCTTCCTTCTCTATTCTTCTTTATCTCCTCTCCGTCTCTCTTCTTCTTCTTTCTTTTTTTGATTTTTTTGTTCTGTTTCAAATTTCTGGGTTTTTGTTTAGTCTGGATTTCGTGGGTGTGGTGTTGGTGTGACTGTGTGTGTGTGTGTGGTGTGTTCGTGTGATGTTGAGAAAGAAAGAAATTTCAGGGTTTTGATTTTGAAATGTTACAGTGATGTGATTCTGTGTTGTGTTGATACTGTTAATGGATTAAAAAAAAACTTAGGGTTTGAGATTTGTATGGAGCGGATGTGATTGTTATGTGAGGGAATTTGTTCTCTGTGATGGTAAATTTCGATTTTCTGTGTGGCTATTGTGTTTTTTTGGAATTGGTTTCAATTGTCCCTTTTGCTCTGATGGATTGTTGATTATATTCACCAAAAAGATTATCTCTCTTTGTCCTACTGCATTTAATTTTGCAGTGGAGGATATGGGGAAGGGGATTTTGTTCCTCTGATCTATGTTTTATCTGTTCTATGTGCTGTGCTTCAGAGAAAAAAAAAATGAAAAGAAACAAACCAAGGTGGGGGGCGCCTCTGCAGATGGACTGATCTGAATTTGGACAGTGTTTTTGGAAGCATTTACTGTGAACCGTTTAGTAATTTCCTATAAATACCCTACCCTTCTTCTCTTTTCTCTTCACTTCCTTCTCTGATCCCTCGATGGATAATAATAAAAATATGGAGGAGGGTATAGTTACCAGATCAAAGTCTCAGAAAGGGAAACAGAAGAGGGAAACCTCTCTCTCTAAACCTGGGCGAGATAATCCTTCTCCTAGAGTTGAGGCGGAAACCACTGCCGTTTCGTCAGATTCTTCTGGTTTCGCCGATGAAGATTATATTGAATTTCTGAGGACTTACGATCTTCGAGAGTCTTATCCTGATGTTCAATATTCTGGAGAAGAAGAAGGGTTCCAGATCACCGTGGAAAACCACGGAAGAAACCACGAAAGGCCTCGGGGAAAAGCTCCTGAGTGATTCTGCTCTGAAGAGTTGTTCCTTCTACTGATTTCTTCCTCTTGCGGGAGGAATTAGGACCTTAGGCAACTGAGCAACTGACGAGCCTGTCTTCAGGTTTCTTTCTCTCGATGAAGGAGTTGGATCCTTTGGCGACTGGGGATTCCTTGTTAGTATTAGGACTCCAACTTTTATCTTCTTTGAATTTGTATCTTGATTTCGCTGTAATTTCCTTTACTTTTGTCTTTGAATTTGTATCTTGATTTCATTGTAATCTCTTTTATCAATGAAATGTGGATTCATGTGATCTCTATTAAGGCAAGTCCTTTGTCCAGCATCATTTTTTCTTTTCTGCACTGTGATGTTATATGGCACCATTGTTAAAAATGACTAAAAATGATATGCATGATACCTTTAATTTTGCGGTAATTATTGGGCTTAGCCCTTTGTGTATGGCTTGTTTGTTTCTGACGTCGTCTGCGCTTCGCTCTGCTCGCCTTTTTCCTTGGCATATGCGGCCCATTTTATTTCCGTCGTATCCACTCGTAAGATTTAAGGATAGCGCCGTTTCTTTTTCTGACGTATCCCACTCGTAAGATTTACAGATAACGCCATGGTGTTTCAACTCGTTTCCGTCGTATCCGACTCGTAAGATTTAAGGATAACGCCGTTTCTTTTTCTGAAGTATCCCACTCGTAAGATTTACAGATAACGCCATGGTGTTTCAACTCGTTTCCGTCGTTTCCGACTCGTAAGATTTAAGGATAGCGCCGTTTCTTTTTCTGACGTATCCTACTCGTAAGATTTACAGATAACGTCATGGTGTTTCAACTTGTTTCGTTCCTTTGTTAACTACAAGCATAAGATTGAGGTAGTATAATGATTCATTTGCAAGCTTTGTAATAATAGCAACTTTATTTGATTAATGAAAGGATTTTTGCATTTCGAATGATGAGTCTTGTTAAAAACTCCTACTTTCGCCGGAGAAAAGAGTTTCTCATCATTTTATTGAAAATTGTTTTATCTCAGTGCTACATTCTCATGCATTTTCTTTCAAGAAGATAAAATAAAAAACATAACGGAAATAATAGTAGAAAATATCTCTTTGGTGGCGAGGCGAGGCAGATGGTGCTTCTGGAATTTCATTTCGCCTTCCAAGCGTTGTCGGCTCAGCTGTAATAAAATCTGAGGTTGGAAATGTTCCATGTCCTGTGAAGGACTTCGCCTTCCATTGTCTCTAGCCTGTACGCTCCGCCTTCAAAGACCTCATTGATTCTAAATGGGCCTTCCCAGTTCGCTGCCAGCTTTCCTCCTTTGTCTTTTCCCATTGGTCTTTTCAGGACTAGGTCGCCTTCTTTGAATCTTCTCGGAATCACCCTCGTGTTGTATCTCTTGCCTGCTCTCTGCTTCGTGACTAACTCCCTGAAGTGTGCTTTATCTCTTAGCTCTTGTATTAGATCTAAGTTCTCCTGTAGCGCTTCGTTATTCTCTTGTGCCGTTGTGGTATCACGTCGCCAACTTGGGGGATTTATTTCTGCTGGAATCATGGCGTCCACGCCATATACCATGGTGAACGGTGCTTCTCCTGTTGATGACTACGGAGTTGTGTGGTAGGACCACAGTATAGCGGTGAGGTGAGCCACTCATGCTTCTCCTTTGCTTGATAGTCTTCTTTTCAAAGCTTTTAACATGACCTTGTTGGCTGACTCAGCTTGTCCGTTGGCTTGAGGGTGCTCAACTGATATGAAAGTATTTTGAATTCCCTTTTCCTTGCAGAATTTGACTACCTTCTCGCTTGCAAACTGCGTTCCGTTATCTGACACAATGTACTTGGGTAAACCAAACCTGCATATGATTCTTCTCCAATAGAATTTTTTCACTTGTTCTGCCGAGATGCTAGATAAAGGTTCCGCTTCTACCCATTTGGTAAAATAGTCCACTGCTACTATGATCCACCTGGCCTGCTTCCATGAGGTGGGGAAAAGGCCTAATATATCAACGCCCCACATGAAGAAGGGCCAAGGGGAAAGGAATGATTTAAGGGGTTCTCCTGGGGTGTAGTGTAGATTTGAGAATCTCTGACATTTATCGCTTGTTCTTACATACCTTGCTGCGTCACTGTGCAACTCTGGCCAGAAGAATCTTGCTCTGAGGATTTTACCTGCCAGCGATCTCGCCCCAATATGGCTTCCACATGATCCTTCATGAACTTCCTCTAGGATTCTTTTGGCTTCCTCTCTGCTTACGTATAGTAGCATGGGGCCTGAAAATCCTCTCTTGTACAGCTTATCTCCAAGCATGGAATACCATGACGCCATTCTTTTGATCCGATATGCTTCCTCTCTTGGGCCGGGAAGCTCATCTCTCTGCAAGTATTTGATGATGGGCGCTCGCCAATCTTCTTCTTCTATGATCATGTGAGTCGCCTCTTCGTTGATGCTTGGGTTTGCTATGGTTTCCTGGATGAAGGTTCTGTTGCTTCCGGGTTTCTTGGTGCTGGCGAGCTTGGATAGTAAGTCCGCCCTGGCGTTCTGCTCTCTTGGCACATAAATTAGCTAAAACGAATTGAAGCATTTCGCTAATTTATTCACCTTTTCTAGATATTTAGTCAGTTGAGGATCTTTTGTTTGAAATTCTCCTGACCCTTGATTGGTTACTAGCTGTGAGTCACTCTTTGCCCTGAGGTCTGTGACCTCCATCTCCTTTGCCAACTTCATTCCGGCAAGCAGGGCTTCATATTCAGCCTGGTTGTTGCTTGCGTTGAAGGCGAACCTTAAGGATTGTTCTATTAGTACTCCATCAGGTCCTTCCAGGACCACTCCCGCTTCGCTTCCTTTTAGGTTAGACGCACCATCGACTGAAAGTGTCCAAGGTTCCTCGTTGTTCTCTTTTAGCGGGGTTGATAATTCCAATATGAAGTCCGCCAAAATCTGCGATTTTATTGTGCCCCTAGGGGAGAAAGTTATGTCAAACTCTGATAATTCTACTGCCCATGCTACCATTCTCCCTGCTAGATCGGGCTTCCTTAGGACTTTCTTTATGGGATAGTCCGTCTTGACCACTACTTTATGGCTCTGGAAGTATTGTCTTAGTTTCCTTGCCGTGATAACAACAGCCAAGGATATCTTCTCTATCTTTTGGTATTTGGCTTCAGCGCCTTTGAATGTCCTGCTTACGAAATATATCGGTTTTTCTTCTCCTTTGACTTCTTGTACCAATGTTGAACTGAGGGCGTTGTCTGAAACAGCAAGGTAGAGGTATAGAGTATTTCCCTTTTCTGGGCGAGTTAATATCGGGGGTGACGCCAGAAAAGTTTTAAGCTTCTGAAAAGCTTCTTCACATTGAGGGCTTCATAGGAACCTCTCACTTTTCCTTAGAGTGGAGAAAAAGTGGAATGCTTTCTCTCCTGAGCAGGATAGAAATCTTGACAAAGCCGCAATCCTTCTTGCCAGTTGTTGGACCTCCTTCACCGTCGTTGGGCTCCTCATGTCGATTATGGCCTTGCACTTGTCTGGGTTGGCTTCTATCCCTCTATTTGTGAGCATAAAGCCTAAGAATTTTCCTGATTGGACTCCGAAAGAACAATTTGCAGGATTCAGTCTCATGTTATACTTTCTAACTGAGGCGAGGATGTCCCCTAAGTCTTGATTGTGTTCGCCTTCCTCTGTGGTCTTCACCACCATATCATCAATGTACACCTCCACGTTTTTGCCCATCTGTTCTGAGAATACTCTATCCATCAACCTTTGGTAGGTGGCGCCAGCATTCTTCAGACCAAATGGCATGACATTATAGAAATAATTGCCTGTATTGGTCATGAAGGCCGTTTGAGGTGTGTCTGAGTAGGCGTCCATAAAGCTCAACATCTTATATCCCGAGGCTCCGTCAATGAGCCTATCAATGTTAGGTAGAGGGTATGGATCCTTTGGGCAGGCTTTGTTCAAGTCTGTGAAGTCCACACACATCCTCCACTTGCCATTCGCTTTCTTTACCATCACTACATTCGCTAGCCACGACGGGTACTTTATTTCTTCGATGAAACCTGCTGCTTTTAGTTTTTCCACTTCTTCGTTTACTGTCGTTCTTCTCTCTTCTCCTATCTTCCTCTTTCTTTGTGATATAGGCTTGACGTGGGTGCGATTGATAGTTTGTGTGTTATCACGCTCTCGTCGATTCCTAGCATATCCGATGGTTTCCATGCGAAAAGGTCTATGTTCATTCTTAACATGGCCAGGATCTTTTCTCTTTCATCGGGTTTTAAAGTGGTCCCGATGTTAGTTACTTGGTGTGGCATGTCGCCAATCTGGACTTGTTCCAATTCTTCAATGGAACTCAATTCTTCAGGCTTGACTCGTAGCATCTTCTCGCCAGCTTTTGGTCTCCTCTTATCGTTCCTACTTTTCCGTTGTCCAGGGGGTACTTGATGGACAAATAGAGGGTCGACAATGCCGCCTCGAGTGTGTTGAAAGCCGGCCTTCCGATGATAATGTTGTATGACGTGAATGGGGTTTTAACTACCAGATATCTCACCTTGATAGTATTGGCGTTCTCTTCTTCTCCAAATGTGGTCAAGAGGGTAGTATATCCCATAACTTCCACCTGCTCGCCGGCGAAGCCTATCAACGTGCCGTTATAGGGCAGCGGCGAAGCCTATCAACGTGCCGTTATAGGGCAGGAGATGTTCATCTGACAGCTGCATCGCCTTAAAGGCTTCCCAGTACATAATGTCTGCCGAACTTCCCGAGTCAAGCAACACCCTTTTCACGTCAAAATTCAATATTTGTACTTGTATCACGAGGGGGTCGTCATCGTGTGGCATGACTTCCCTCTTGTCTTCCTTGGTGAACGATAGATCGGGGACGGGCGTCATCGAAGTGTGCCCTATGAATTTCTCATTTTGATCCATTCTTCTTACATAACGCTTTCTAGCGTTTGAGGATTCTCCACCTCCTGCGAATCCGCCTGCGATGGTGTTCACGGAGAACCTCCTTCCTTTACCTGAATCTTCTCCTTCTGAGTGATCCTTTGAGTGATTGGGTTGCGCCTTTGGGACGACCACTTTTCCCGCGGCGGCGTAATCTAAGAATTTCCTTAGGTGACCGCTCTTTATCAGTTCTTCAATTAGGTCTCTTAACCTGAAGCATTTTTCCGTGTCGTGGCCTCGGCATCTATGGTAAGCGTACCAGGCGTTGGGGTTCATTCCTCAGGTGTGTTATTTGCCTCTTTGTGGTGGTAATCTCCATAATCCTGTTTCCAGGATTTCATTCAGGATGTAGACCCGGGCGCGGTTGAGAGGTGTATACTCCTTCTTATCTTCCTGAAAGTGTCTTGGTGGCTGATACGGTTTCCTGTGGCGTTCAACGCCGTGGTGATTGGGAATTGGGCGTCTATGATGGTGATAAAATTCGCTCTGGCCGCTTCCCCTGTTTACCGGGCCTCTTTCCATGGCGTCTCTTATCCGCTTCTCAGCGTTACTCTCCTCACCTTTTATATATCCTTCTGCTCTTCTTGTTACCTCTTGCATTGATGTTGCTGGCTTTTGCGCTAGAGATTCATTGAAGTGTCCCACCTTAAGGCCGTGATGGAAGGCGGAGACAAACATCTCCTGGTTTGGGCTGCTTACTTTGCTGGTTGATTCGCAGAATCTCGCCAAGTACTCCCATAGCGACTTGTTGTGGTTTTGTCGTAAGGAGAACAAACTGGTTGCTGTAACATTTATGTGTTTGGAACCGGCGAATTATTGTGTGAATTTTTGTTGGAAGTCCGTCCAACTTTCTATGGAATTCTTGGGTAGATTCATATACCATCTCAGGGCTGCCTCTTTCAGCGTGCCTGAGAGGAGCTTGCACTTAAGGTGATCCACTGCCCCAATGATGGCGGTCTTGGTACCCACTGCCATCAGGTGTTTTGTTGGATCTGTCTTTCCATCAAAGTCTGGGAGGTGGGGCGTTCTGAAATTGTCAGGTACTCTCGCGTCCCAGAGGTCTTGTGCTAGTGGCTGGGAGTCAGTGATATTGTTTTCCTCCGTTTCATCCACTTTGTTTGCTTTTTCCTTGTCTATCTCGGTAACCTCTGCCTGCAGGCGTCGTAACTCTGCAACTGCGTCCGTCAAGGTTATGTGGTTTTCTTGGGTAGGTGTTCCTCCTGCCATTTTAGAGGAGGATCTCGTAGTCTGTCTGGTTTAGTGGTAGGCTGGGAATCGTTTTACAGCAGCCCCACGGTGGGCGCCAAAATGTTATGGTAAAATTTGTATGGGGGGTAAGTCCAAGTGTATTTATATTATTATAAGTGTGATTGCTAAAAAATACCAGATCATTTACAATGAATTCTTTCCTCCTATTTATAGAGGAGGATCATGCATAAAAAATATCTACAAGTCACCCCACTCCTCTCCATGGAGGTCGTGGGTGGTTTTCCACCGCCTCCACCGTATTTTTCGGCGGTTATGGGTGGTCTCTTCCTTCTGCCGTGTAACTGTGGTGGTAGTGGGTGGTTTCATTCAGTCAAAGTGGTGTTAGTGGGTGGTTATCTATCTTTCCGGCGGATGGGTCACGCCCTTGGGCGAGGGACTTTGATTCATGTCGCCCGCGCCTTGCTTTTCCCGCCAAAACCTTTATTTGGATCGCTGGATTTTGGGTTGGGCCATTTTCTTATCGGGCCTGTAGAATGTCGCCTAGCCCACTAGAAAAAACCCAAACCCAATCAACTCGAGTTTTTTCCCATCAAAATCGGAGCGAGCGAACTCATACCTATAGGTATGAATTATTTTGCCATGCCTACTTACTACCCTTGCCCATATACGGAATTGACCAAAGTGTATGTCATTTTATTTTTTTTGGTTACATAGTGTTCTGGTGAACATTTTAGGGGGGTTACATTATTCAAGATTGATAATGGATACCAGTATGATCAGAGAAAAATTATGGTTCTCTATAGAAATTGCAAGAATAGAAAAATGTATTTGCTTAGTGTTGTATTGTGTAGAGCTTCATCTCCCCCCCTTCTCCTCTTGGAGGAGGTCCTATTTATAGAGTTTTGCTGACACCATGGAGCATGTTCTCCACCTTCTCCTTCATGGCTGCATCATGGTGGAAGTGGGCGGTTACTTTTTCTTCTTCTCCAAGCCATGATGGATCATGGAGGTGATGGTGATTTTCACGTGTGAACATCATGATGGGAGTTAAGAGATATTTTGGTGTGACCCTTATGGACTATAATTAATTGGGCTTTTTGTCTTGGGCCTTAACAAATCATCCCCTGGTTCATGGCCCGGTACACATAGCTAAATGAAAAAAAGAAAAAAAAAAAAGCAAAATAGGAAAACAGAGACTAGGCTCTAGGGAAGGAAACCCCCGTTGCGCCGTTAAGAAGCAAAAGGTGGATGCCTTCCGGAGGTGACGTGAAGGTGACAATAGGATCATCCGCAAAAGCTCTGAGCTTGGCCATGAACTCCGGGTGTGATGGACATAAAAGTTGTTGGAAGCCAATGTGTCCTTGATACTTTGTATGAGGACATCATAAACATGGAAATGAGGCGTGTTCTTGTGGATGAGCTTGACAGCAGAGGGGGAATCTGAATAAGAAATTAAGTTGTCAAGCTCCATATCCGTTGCCATTTTTAGGCCGCGAGAGATAGCTGAAAGCTCCGCAAACAAAATGTCATCCGTGGAGTGAATTCTACCCGAGAAAGCCACGAGGAAAAGATTGCCGTCATTACGAAAAATACCGCTGAAGCCTGTGCGTATGGGTGAACCATTACAGCTCCCATCAACATTGAGAATATTATCAGAATAATTACAGCAGTTCCATTTAACAAGACGCTCCGTAGAAGTTGGAGAGCTTTCACTAGTGAAGGCCGAGGTGATTGTGATGACCGTATTATGGATGTTGTTGGCGATATGATGAAGAGACCAAGTTTCGTTGCCTAAACAACTCATATTCCTGTTACGCCAAGCCCACCATAACGTGGCAATGAATAATGTAGTCCAGTTGGAGTTTATGCCGCTCCGAATCCATTCAATAGCACAAGAAACGCCATAAAACTCATCGTTAACAAAACCAACTTTCCTCCAAATAGACGAGGAGTGAGTGCAGTCCCGAATGCAGTGGATAAATGTTTCCTCATGTTTGTTGCATCTGGGGAAAATAGACGAAGCCGATAAATGGCGGTGGTGGTGAAGAGAAAGAGTAGGAGCTGCATCATGACAAACAAGCCAAATGAGGAATTTGAATTTTCCGGTGCTTGTAATTTCCAAATCCAAGACCAAGTGTTGAGAGAGGAGGTGTTGGTGACAGATTCATCGAGGGAGAGCAGCCACTTGTAACCACTCTTGGTAGAGTACACACCATTCTTATTATGAGGCCAAATATAGGTGTCATTGATGGAGGCGTTGAATGAGAAATGAGTGTTGTTAATGAATTCTTGAAGATGATGGGGAAGAGTGGTGTAGAGGATATGGGTGTGTTGGCCATTAGAGGAAAACACATCTTTGATGGTAAGTTGAGTGTCATGAATATCAATGAAGGGAACAAGAGTGCCAAGTAAACCATGGTGGCTGCAGTTGCTGTACCAAAAGGATGAGGAACTTGCCCCTGCCCTCCAAGTATAGCCGTTGATGAGGATATTTTTAGCTCGGATGATGGAAGACCACGAGGGGGAACTGTTTGCAAGAGCATTGGCATGAATTAAATTAGGACCACCTGTATATTTGTTTGAGAGAAGATGGACCCAAAGTTTGTCTTTAGATTGAGCTAAATCCCAAACTAATTTACCAAGGAGAGATGTGTTTGATGTCCTAGCTGCTGTAATGCCCAACCCGCCTAAATGTTTCGGTTTGGCAATAGTATTCCATTTAACAAGATGCAGGCCTGAGTTGCTAGTACTTTTCTAGATAAATTTGCGGGTGATTCTGTCTATGTAGTCACATATGTTTTGAGGAAGCCAGTTGATCTGCATATAATAAGATGGTAAAGAAGATAATACGGATGAGGCAAGGGCTAATCTACCTGTCTTATTCAGCAGCCGATTTTTCCAAGATGCAAGCCTATTTTGCATTTTTTTCAATAATGAAGAAAAAGTCACTCCTTTTAGGCCTACCCTTTAGCATTGGAAATCCCAAGTATATCAAGAGAAATAGTGCTTCTGATGCCTGATATGTGGGTGATGCTATTAATTTTCCCTTGAGGGATACCTGCGGAGAAGAAAGATCTGGACTTGGTGATGTTAATCTTTAAACCTGAAGCATGACTGAATCTGTCAAATAAATCCTTGGCAAATTTGATTTGAGATTTTCTGGCTCTCATGAAAAGAAGAACATCGTCTGCAAACAAGAGGTGGGATATATGGGGTCCGTCGTTGGAAATACGGATGGGTTCCCAATTACCTTGGATCACTGCATGGTTAATGGCCACATAAAGCTTTTCCATACACAGAATGAATAAGTACGGAGAGAGGGGATCACCTTGCCTGATCCCATGGGAAGATTTAAATGGTGATAATTTGTTACCATTCCAAAGGAGAGCGAAGGTAGGAGAGGTGACACAATGCATGATCAACTTGATAGTTGTCTCCGGGAAGTTGAAATCTAGGAGACAATTGTGGAGGAAGTCCCAGTTAACATTCTCAAATGCTTTCTCCAAGTCAAGCTTAAAGGTTACATAGCCCTTTTGTTTTTTGCACCATTTCATGAAGTGGACAATTTCCTGCAAAACAATGGAGTTATCAGTTGTACCCCTACCAGGCAGGAAGCTGCTCTGATAGGGACCAATAATATTAAGAATTGGATGAAGCCTATGAACCAAGACCTTGGTGATGATCTTGTAGATAATGTTACAAAGACTGATGGGCCGAAAGTCTTTGTAAGTTTTGGGAGGATCAATTTTTGGGATGAGAGCAATGAGGGTGTCTGAGATCTCTGGATCAAAGTAACCTGAGAGAAAAGCTTGGTGGACAAGGTGGTAAATGTCATCTCCAACGATGTGCCAATACTGCTTAAAGAAAATGCATTGGAAGCCATCGGGGCCAGGGGATTTGTAAGGCTTCATGGAGGAGAGGGCAGCAAAAACAACAACAACAACAACAACAACAACAACAACAATAATAATAATAATAATAATAATAATAATAATAATAATAATAATAATAATAATAATAATAATAATAATAATAATAATAATAATAATAATAATAATAATAATTTAGAGATATTTCAAGCATTACAATTTACTTATCAACAATACACAATTTCAATGATTTCTTTCGGCTTAACTGCTTGAGTTCGAATTAAGTCTTGCAATGTAATAACATTTGAGATTTAATTTTCATCCACTATAATTTTAGCATATATTTAATATTTTTAGAGGGACTTATTTTTGAATGTATAAAATTAATTTTGACATGTCTGATTTTTTTTTAATAGGATTTTATTTTTTGAAAATTGATTATACTTGAAGCTCAAAATTATAAATTCTAACTATATATTTTTTATATTCAAATTTATGGTTCAATTGCATTTAGATTTCCGATATATATAAAAATATGATAAAATATACTTTTTTTTTTAGACCAATATACTTTTTTTATTTATATTACCAAAGATAGTTATTTGTACTAGCCGCCCCAAATTTAATAAGTTGGGTGGAGACCAACTCTTCGCTAATCTTAATTATGCAACATAAGAATTTAACAATGCTATCTCTTTTGACAAAGAAAAAAAATAAATTGTTAGCAAAAATAGACACACACTTAAAAAAATGCTATCTTACCTGATCAGAAGGGTGATGACCGACAGCAATCTCTCGTGCAAGCCCCTTTGTTGAAGCGGAAGGGGGGTGTGACATGTATACACTCCGACGCTCAAGTCAGTATAATGTGTAAGCTTTGGTTTTCAAGAGGGTAGAATCACATATCTGACTCCTCAGAATGAGGAGTATATATAGCCCCCAGCGCTGGGCTAAGGCCCTTAATGGGCAGTTAATGCCCATTAAGTGGCTGCCGGAACTTTGGTCGTTGGGCCATGATGAGCAGTTAATGCTCATCATTCCGGTGGTTGGCCGTTACAGAATGCAGGATTCTGTAACGTTGGCGGGCGGGGAAGGTGCCCTTCTAGAGGGCAGAGCCTTTAGTCTTGAGGAGACATGAACTTAAGAAGTCCAGTCCAAAACAGATTATGGATTGCAATCAAGCTCAATATTTAACATTTGCAAAACGAATATTTGCACCGAGTTGTATTTTCATAAAAAAACATATTTATTTGATTATTTATTATCTATTTAAATTTTTTACAAAACAGACTCATGTTAATTATACATAGGTCCACCGGCCACAATTTATGAGTACAAATACATAATGTGATTGTAAATCGTCCACAGTACTGTAGAGAGGAAAAAGACCAAGACATGCATGTGATGTGAATCACTAACCGATTGAAAACGAAGTAAGAACGCAATATATATAAGCACCAATTTCGCTTTCTTAATCAAATGTACACACGCTATAATCAAAAGTCAAAATATCCGGTAAGAAACAGACATGCATGGTCCATATGTTAATACAATGTGATAATAGAGACACATTGTTCACACACAGTGCCTAAGAAAGGATGGAGAATTCACGGGGTTCTTCTTGCCGGCGTGAATATGTTCAAGGCATGTCAATTTGAAGGTTGAAAGAAAATAATGGAATGGGAATGAGGCTTCATGATGAAGGAATGAAAAAGAAGATTGGAAAATATCTTATGAAAATATTTGTCGAGTGTCGAGAATATCATTTCATTTGTGAAATAACATGAATACATGTTTAAAATCGTAAAATTTTAGGTCCTTGAATGGAGCAAGTTGTTTAAATGTAGTTTGGATTAGTGGCGGAACCAGAAAAATTATTTAGGGGGGCCATAAAAATTTTTAGTGTTATAAATTAAGTAAAAAATAATTATATATAAAAATATATGTCGTAAAAAGCACAAATATACTATTTGGCAATTCCAAATTTTAAACTTATAAATTCATATAAAGAAAATAAAAACTTATTTGATAAACATATTTATTTATATCATACCATATTTATATATGCTAGTTTAATTGGTAATTTTATCCAATATTATAAATTCAATTAGTTATCTATTATTTTTTGACAAATAAAATCAAAGTTCATTATTATAAAATTAATCTGTATAGCTTAAAATAACACTCTACGTAATCATCAATAATATATAAACTAATATTTTTACTAATACTTGTTCCTTATAGTCATTAAAAAATATACTCTAAAATAATATTTATATTAATATTTATACAAATATGTATACAAAATTACTTAAAACTATTAATAATAAATTTACACTAACACTATACCTATAAAAAAATTATTTTTTTGAGGTTGGGCCCCAGCCCTTCCCTGATACCGCCACTGGTTTGGATTATGGGTTTTAAAATTATAGTTTCTTTAGTTATTTATGTTATTTCAGATATTGATGTTATTTGTCTTCCTCCTTTTAATGTGAAGCCAAACTTGTCACAATTATGATTTTATCATTAGCATGATTCACAATTTTAAAAACAATGTAATTTTAAATATCAGACATTGTTTGACTTCGCATCTGCACGAAAATTACGAGGAACATCAATATTAAACAACTTAAGAAAAATATAACTGTTTAAGTAAAATTAAGTTTCAAGTTATAGAATCCAAAATAAGTTTTAAATTTTAAAAACTTGAACGTGTAAAATCTTGAAATTTCAGTTTAGATATTATAATTTGAAGGTGTAATTTTTTTAAAATTTCAAATATATATAGGAAGCACTCAAGTTCGTTTAAATTACATGTTCGACTTATAGAACTAGAGTGTGGAAAATCTTAAAACTTTTAGCTGTGTACTAGGGGTGCTCGAGTTTTAGAGCAAACAAGTGTAAAATAAAATTGGGTCAATAGATTTTTACCCCCTGCAAAGTAGGCGTGTTTTAACTTACCCCCGTAAAAAATTTCTTTAAGTTTCTCCTCTTGCAAAATATTTTTTTTTGTTTTTCTCCCTTTGATGCACTTTTTAAATCGGTTATTTGGTTTAACCGATTTAAAAAAGTCTATTTTTTAAATTTGTTATTCTGTTCAACCGATTTAAAAAGTACAAATTTCTTGCACCAAAGGGGGAAAACAAAAAAATATATATTTTGCAAGGGGGAAAACTTAAATTTTTTTTTTTACAGTGGGTAAAGAAAAACACGCTTACTTTGCAGGAGGATAAAGACCTATTAACTTAATAAAATTTATGTTTTAGAACATGAGCATAATATTTTTTAAAACGAAGGGACACTAGAGAAGCTTATGTTTGGTTTTGGGGTGAGAAAAATTGATTTTGGCAGAATTGATTTTGGCCAAAATTGATTTAAATGTAAAGTGGTTTATGTTTGGATATATTCATGCAAAAGTGAGTTGAAAAAAAATTGAATGTAAAAATCAATTCTAGAATCAGAAGCTGTGTGTGTTTGATTCTGCGGTGGTAAGAATTGATTTTGATACAATTTATTCTGTAAAATTGATTCTGGCCAAAATTGATTTTAATTTAAAGTGGTTTATGTTTGGATATATTAATGCAAAAATGAGTTTAACGAAAAATTTGCATGTAAAAATCAATTCTAGAATCAGAAGCTACGATTTTTAGCTTCAAGTAGAATCAATTCTGGAGGCAAAATCAATTCTACTTTTGATAAACCAAACAAGTCAGAATCAATTCTAAACGTTCAGAATCAATTTTGGCTACTCCAGAATTGAAACCAAACATACACCGATTTATAGTTTTAAGTTGAATCAATTCTGAAGGCATAATCAATTTTACTTTTGAAAAACCAAACAAGAAAGAATCAAAACCAAACATGGATGATAAAATTCATGTCTATTTTGGTACGAGCTATGAATTTTGAGTTCTTCTTTTTGCATCTTCTGTCATTTCTCACTTGTCTCCCGATCAAAATATCCCCTCGCTACCATGATAGTGAAGTGTTTATGTAGCGAATGTCTGCACTCTTCAAATGTCTGCACTCTTCACACACCTAGACAAAATAATACCCTGACTAAAAAACACATCGTTCGCTACTTAAACAACAAACTACAATAAGGTTCGCCTTGAGCAGCTTATGTATGGTCTATGATTTTTTAATCTTTCTGGGCTGCTTATGCTTATGCATGGCTTTGAATTTTTCTTAGATCAAATGGGTTGTGAAGATTTCTCTTCCCACCTCCCGTTTTTCTTTTTCATTCCCTGGGTTTTCATTTATAACCCTGAAAAAAACTTCGGTAAACACATATCGAAGTTATAAACGATGTAAAACACATGTTTTTCTATATCGAAAAACTTCGGTAAATGAAAACCGAAGTTCTGGGGGGGTAAAATTAGAAGTAAAATTTGATTTTCTGGGAGGTGAAAAAAAGACACAGGGGATGAGAAGAGAAATCTTCGTGGACTATGACCTTTATTTCTTATAAGAAATACAACCACTTACGTTAATTTTCAATTTTGGTTCGTAAAATTAGTTTCAAGCACATGTTGGCCTCAGATTTGTTTATTGAAAATAAAAACTGATAATATTGACATTAAAATATTAAAGACTAAAAACAAAACATGAACTTTTTTTAAATATAAAAAATGTACTGTAATTTTTATTATAGAGACGAAAATCAAAATTCATTAATTTTATAAAGACGAAAGAAATATTTTACCTTTTTTCTATTTTGATGATTTTTTGGCCCAAAACAAAACCAAGAATTCTTCTCGCCCCCCTCTCTTTTTAATCCTTGAATATTCCGATTTTGCTCTTGAAATTAAACTTCGGAATGTATTGTTTGAAGTTTTTCTAGTTCAAATTAAAAAAAATTGTGAAATACATTCCGAAATTTATCTACAAGATAATTTTTTTTGGTTAAACGTGTTCCGAAGTTTAAATTCAGGGGCAAGAAAGGAAATTTGAGGGGGAAAAGCGGTGGGAGGGAGGGGGGAAGAGAAACTTCTCAACTAAAACAGGTTGATATTGAGCCCAGCCCAACTTGAAAGTTGAAACGTTCGTTTAAGAAATGTCACGTGATTTGTGAATGGCAAACGACATTCATTATTTTGTTTTAAAAAAAAAAAAAAAATCAATACTCGAGAACTGAAAAGGTTGTAGTGTTGTGTTGTGGTACTTTGTTTAAATAGAGCAAAGATAATCCATTTTCTTGTTTGTGTTGTGTACTTGTGTTGTTCTAGTTTTTCATTGGATTGAATTTATCATCAGAGATCAAAATCAATGGCATCATCAAATGTTGAAGAATCTGCTGGTAACAAACCAGCAAAAAGAAAACCCGTTTTCACAAAAGTGGATCAGATGAAACCAGGAACAAACGGTCACACTTTGATTGCTAAGGTTTTATCCTCAGAAACTGTCTTACAAAAAGGAGGAACAAGACCATCTTCTTCTTCTCTTAACAATATTCTTCGTCCTACTGTTATCTCTGAGTGTCTCATCGGTGATGAAACTGGTACCATCATTTTCACCGCTCGTAATGAACAAGGTTCTATTTCAATTCTTATTCATCTTTTTTCATTTCCCATTTCTAAAAATCTAAACTTTTCATGTGGGTTTTGTTTTAATTGTAAGAATTTTGATTTTTTATTTATTTGGGTTTTTTTTATTGTGATCTGTATTATTTTAGGATTAGGTTTTTTATTTGGGGCTTTTAGTTTCTGATTTTTTACACTCATTTTACTGTTGTTACTTGGATCTAATAACGTTTCTTCACTTAATTGTATCATCAATTTAATGTTTGTTTTAGATCCCCTTTCATTAGCATTTTACTGTTACAATAATTTTGTGAGTTTTTGTGTTGGACTATTCAGTATATTTCTATAGTTTAGGGATTAAATTAGCATGAGATTTATAGTTCAGGGACCAAATTGATGGTTTGTGCAATTTTTATACTGATAATGAACACTAAACTCTATCTAGTGAAAATAAGAGTTTAGAAAGAAAGGATTTTTTCAATAAGAGTTTTTCTCCTCTAGAGTGTTAAATTTATGATTCCTTGATAGGACTTTAGGAGATATCGAAAATGGAAATGCTATGTCATGTAAGTTTAGAGAGGAAAGAAAATGGGAGTTGGATTATGAAATTGCATATGATTATAGTAAGAGATAAGATATGTATGTGACAAGAAAATGCTCAAGCTTTTAGGGTTTAGTGATTATGCTCAAGCTTTTAGATCCCCTTGATAATACCTTACTATATGAGTTCCCCAACCACCTAGGGCGATAATATCTCCATAGGGGTGAGGGAGTGGTTACTCCACCTTTTACTCATGAGGCATGCCCCATGAGGCCTAGTATTTAGGTCTCATCCGTTTTATGGTGGCTTACACTCCTTATGCATAAGGATTGGGGTTTTAAAATAAGGTCTTTGATTGCAATATGAATTGTGATATCATGATTTTTTATGTCTCCCTAACCACTATCTGCAACTGACTGCAACTCCACAACATCAATGGTTTCTTTTATTGGAAGTCGTCTAAGATATGTTTTTATTGATTTGTTATATTGGCATGTAGATTAGTACTAAAATCAGTATAAGGAACGAATTTATGTGCTGAGGAGGTCTGATTTTCTTTCTTTGCAGTTGAGTTGATGAAGGGTGGAAATACTGTAATCATTCGCAATGCAAAGATTGACATGTTTAAGGGATCAATGAGGCTGGCTGTTGACAAATGGGGGCGTATCGAGGTCACTGATCCTGCAGAATTCACTGTTAAAGAGGATAACAACCTCTCTCTCATTGAATATGAATTGGTGAACGCGGTTGAAGAATAATCCATAGTTAAAGACGAAAACAACCAATGTCTCTTATTTGCGGTGCAGTGGATGCTGCTTTGGTAAAACTTAACTGGCGTATACATTTTCACTTTCATTAGCCTGAATTTTCCTTTTAATTAACATGCTTGACTTCATTTTAGGATTAAGTTTATGTCACTTGAACAATGTTAAGCGGTCAGTATTTGCTACTATTATCGAAGTGTATCCAATGAACTTGAGAAAAATATTATAGTTTTAATATAACTATCAATATGTTTCTTCAAATTTTCTTGTGCATTGTCTTGCAATTTATTTTTATATTGCTAAACATAAGCTTACAACACAAATTGGCTTGGAACCCTACTGATCACAAGAATTGATAATGTTCAACTTTGTTTACTGATATTGACATTATATTTACCAAAAAACGAATATTGGCATAGTGATTATGTTTAGCGCACATATTAGTTTTTATTTTCCGTATGTTTATATCGGCTTATGTTTATGTTATTATTGTCTTGTTTAATCACCTTACCTATCAAGGCATCTCAGCCAGCCACCTTTTAACACCAGTAAACCAAAAATTGGATAATTTACAATCGAAGTATGCAGTTGCAGCTGTAGAGTCTGTTATATTTTTGGGATTCTCTGCAGCTGCAAGTTGGTCTGTCTTTTGTGGATTCGGATCCTCTCATATGCATTCTATCTCTCTCTCTCTCTCTCCAACAATTTAATGCCCCTAAAGATATAGGCTTTGTGTGATCGCACATCCTAAACATGCCTAGTACATAGTTATCATTGCTTTGCTATTACATGTTTGGGTATCGTGGAAAACACATTTTGCAAAGAGACATTTGGTTCGTTCTTCCAATGGTAGCGGTTTTTCTGCCTTTTTTTCTTCCGTTGGAAGTAAGAATTAGGATGCGTTTGATCTGCTAAAAAACAGAGTACTGGACTGGACAACTTTTGTTGTACTTTGTTTGATTCAGAAACTGGGTAAGGGACTGGACAAAATAGGCAGTAAGGGACAGGACAAAAACAAGATTTTTTGTTCCCCACTAAACCACAGGACAACTTTTTGTCCACAGTATAACTATAAAAAATACGAAAATATCCATTTTATGTCTGAATATAAAAAAATACTATCTCTCTTATTTCTCCAGTACAATTTTGTCCTGTCCTGTATTCTCTTATTCTGTACTGTCTTGTATTGTCATGTCCAGTACTAAAATTTAATAGGCTTAAATATGTTTTTGGTCCCTGCAATATACACTTGTTTTGAAAAGAGTCTCTGTTAAAATTTTTTTTTGATTTTAGTCCCTGCAATTTCTAAACACTTTGAAAAGAGCTCCTGAAATGAAATTATGGATGCCATGTCACTTAAATTTGCACGACACGCTGACAATGACAATTAACTGACGTGGCACTATTTTTGACACGTGGATATTACATATTATTTTTTAAAATTTTTTTTTGCCTTTTTTCCAATTATAAAACTTGTATTTTAGATTTTTGTTTTCATTGAATTGTTTTTTAGAAATTTGAACATTGTGTCAAAAATAGTACCACATCAGTTAATTGTCCCTGTCAGCGTGTGCCACGTGCAAATTTAAGTGACATGGCATCCAAAATTTCATTTCAGGGGCTCTTTTCAAAGTGTTTAGAAATTGCAGGGACTAAAATCAATTTTTTTTTACAGGGGCTCTTTTCAAAACAAGTGTATATTGCAGGGAGCAAAAGCATATTTAAACCAATTTAATATGATATCATAGCACACACTTCTTATCATCCAAGCCAGCAAAGAAAACCTTATCATCAAACTTTTTGGTTTTCACCACCAGTTGAATCTGGTTCGGGGGTCAGTTCTGGCATCAAGTGGTTCCAGCCCCCTCCCGATCGCAGTTGCGGGGGATCGAACTGTGGTCCTCCCTACCAAGTTCAGCGCCAATCACCACTGAACCAACTAACGATTGGTACCTTATCATCAAACTTGACTAACTTCCTTTCAAGGTATATGTAATTAAAGGTGTTAAAATAGGTCGACCCATTTAAGATTGGTCCTGTTGGACTTTGAGTAATCGAGTTTTATCGGGTCATGCTAATTGTCCGAGTTCAGCCCTATGGGGGCTACGAGCTTGGCGGGCCAACCTGCTTCAATTTTAATATTTTCAAAAATAAAATAAAAACCTAGAAATGGTTTACTTTGAAAACAAATACCAGAACCATAAAATTTGTGAATTGTGATCATAAAATTTAGTCAAAGTAAAAATAACTGATTATCAAACCCACTGCACAATTTTTTTTAAGCAAAAAATTTATTTATTTTTTTGAAGAAAAGCAAAATAATTTATTAAACACACTCATAAGCATAATATTAAAATATGCTCTAACCTCCCATCCCATTTTGTATCGTTTATATTTCTAACCCTGCATATTCAAACGATATAAAATACAAAGCCACTTCACCATAGGATTAATAAAAGGATTAATGTATCTTTTTCAAAGGGCGCATCAAACAAAATATAAGATTAATTATCGTGCCTAAGTAATGCAAGATTATGATTACAAATTCTTAATTATCCTAATTATAAAACCAACATAATCTGACCATCATACAGACTCTTATTATGATTACAAATTTTTAATGGAACGGCCATTAACGCATAATTGTATGGTAATTTCGACCGGACGCAATCCAAATCCGTACTCCCCCGATCTTATTTATAGACAAAATTCTTTTGTTTCACATATATTAAGAAATTTGTTATTTTTACTAAATTATTCCTTATGATACATTAAATTTGCATTGAGACTTGTAAACATGTCAAAAAGTTTAACAATTAATTAGGGGCACTTTTAGAATGATAACATAACATTTAATAAAGTTATTTTTGATAACTTTTGTGCCAAATTTTTTTGTTGATTTTTGCTTATAAACAAGACCGGAGGGAGTATGAAGACGCTCACATCATAATCTGTGTTGCGTTATTGTAGTTTTTGTTTGAATTTCAAATCAAAGAAAAAATCAATGGCATCAACATCATCGTATGTGCAAGAAGAATGGAACATGAACAAACCCACAAAGAAAGAACCAGTTTTCACAAAAGTGGCTCAGTTGAAACCAGGAACAAAGGGTCACACTTTGATCGCTAAAGTTTTAACCTCTCAAACTGTCGACCAACCTCAGCCCACAAACTCGCTTCGCGCCACTCCACTTGTCGACTGTCTCATCGGCGATGAAACCGGTACCATCATTTTCATCGCTCATGATGAACAAGGTCCTAATTTACTCCTTTTTCATGTGATTTTGATTTCCCATTTTTAAAAATCAAAACTTTTTATATGGGTTCTGTTTTATTCATCGAAATTTCCAATTTTTTCATCTGGGGTTTTCTTATTTTGATCTGCATTGTTTTGGGATTAGGGTTCTTATTTTACTGCAATAACAATTTTGTTGATTTTTGGACTAGTTTTTAACCCTTATGTATATTGATAATGAACACCTAACTCTATAATGATAATATTAATAATTTAGAGAGGAAGGATATTTTCACAAATTTAAGCTGTTTTTTTACCCTTCCTCTAGGGTGTAAAATTTATGCTTCCTTGGTAGAACATTAGGAGAGGAAGGATGTTTTTCACAAATTTAAGCATTTTTTTTAGAGGAATGAAAATGAGAGTAGGATTATGAAATTGTCAAGCATATAAGCAAGATATGTATGTGGAAAGACATTGCTTTTTGGTCAAGTCTCAATAATTCCTTCTTTAATAAGCAAACAATTGTGTAAGTAGTTTGTTTTGTTTGGGGAACTTATACTCCTTATGCACAAGCATTTGCATCAATATTTTAAAATGAAGTTTATGATCGTGGTGTGAATTGCAACATCAAGATTTTGTATGTCTCTGTAGTCGCAATTTTGGCCGCACTATCTGCAATTGAGTGCGACTCTTTGCAACATTAATGGTTTCTTTTAGTGGAAGTCATCTAATCTAAGACATGTTTTCTTTTAGTGGAAGTCTTTGCAACATTAATTGATTGCTTATAGATTGACATCGATATTAGTATTAATTAGTATAAGGAATAACCTTATGTGACGAGGAAGGCTGATTTTGTTTCTTTGCAGTTGAGTTGATGAAGCCTGGAACTACAGTGATAATTCGCAATGCAAAGATTGACATGTCTAAGGGATCAATGAGGCTGGCTGATGATGTATGGAGTCAGATTGAGATCACTGATCCTGCAACATTTGCTGTTAAAGAGGATAACAACCTATCCCTTATTGAACATGAAAATGTGGATGCTGTTGCAGAATAGTTCATAATTAAAGAGGATAATAGCCTCTCTCTTGTTTACAGGATGCTGCTATGAAAAAACTTAACTGGCATATACATTTTCACTATAATTAACCTGGATTTACCTTCTAATTAACATTCTTGGCTTCATTTTAGGGTTAATGTTTATGTCACTTGAACAATGTTAAGCTGTCAATATAATAGTTTTAATGTAATTATCAATACGTTTCTTCAAATTTTGTTGTGCATTGTCTTGCAGGTTATTTTTACACTGGTAAACATGTGTGCACACATAGAATTGGCTCAGAGTTGGAATCCTATTCATCAGAAGAATTGAGAATGTTTGAATTAGTTTTCCCAGAAAAAGAATAGTCGCATAAATATGTTTATATTGGAAAATGTTTGTGGTGTCGTTGTCTTTTTTAATTCGTTATCTATCGATGCATCCCAACCAGCCTTCTAAACTGAGTACATAGTAAATACTAAATAGGATGTTGCCGCTGTAAGGACCATTAGATTGTAGTAACCTCTACAGCGCAGCAACATAAGCTGGTTTGAGCTGTTCTGTCTTTGGAATGTCCCATCACTTCACTAATTTGAACGGCATGTTGTTTCCTTTTCATCGCATTTGATATAATTGAAATTCATATTTGATCACTGGCAGTAATATTTCGAAGGCTAATACTTGTACTGTGTTTTAGCTAAAAATTCAGAGTGCCTGTAACATATACCTGGAACGAACATCGACCACTTCTTGTAACCAGCATAATCTCCGATTTGGTAAATGTTCATGCGAGCCTTACATTTGTATTTGATATTTTGAATATACTGATTCATCCAACATATTTCTCACCCAAGTTAAATGAAATCTTTAGCCGTCAACAATTAAAAAAAATAAAACAACCTTAATTATAAAAGTTGTAGTGAAAATGGAAAATAATGAGAAGCGACTGAAAGATTCAAACGGGCGGAGTCGTTGACGGCAATCTAAATTTGAGTAAAATTTTTTCTTTTTTCAAATGATAATTTCCTAGGTTTAGATTTGTTCTTAGGCCAAGATATTATTTAAATTTCAAGTTTTATCATTAAAAATTTCAAGATTATAGCACTTCAAAACTAATGCTGTGTTTGGATTTGTGGTATAAGATGAAATGAAGTGAAATAGATAGTTACTTTTTTAAAAGTTGATGTTATATCACCTCATTCCATACTATTCCACTTTCCCCACAACTGCGATCGGGAGGGGGCTGGAACCACTTGATGCCAGAACTGACCCCCGAACTAGATTCAACTGGTGGTGAAAACCAAAAAATACTATTCCACTTTATTCAATCTTATACCAACAATCCAAACATATCTTAAAGCTCAACAATTAGACAACGTTTTAGATGACCTATATTAGAGATTAAAAAATGCATAAATCACAACAGTGTTGAAATTTCTCAGATTATACTTTTTTTTACCCTCAATTTTGCAATGTTAGAATTGAAGGTGAAACGTTGAAATTGATTTGATGAACGTCTAATGTCACAATGGTTTTCAATATAATAGCCGCTATCAATCCTCTTTCTACAAAGCTATATACAAGCACACAAGTTATTAGTTGCATTGATCATTAATCAATAGACATTACAATGGCGAAGTGACAAGCTTTTAGCGAATGTATGAATTTTGATCACAAATACACGTGTCATGTCCATCAAGGGTTTTGTCGAATCATATTAAATTTCATCGGGAACACCTGATGTAATTTGTGTTTTACTGCAGTATATGATACTACCCAATAAAAATGTGATCGAAAAATTCCATTTTCTAATATAATTTACATGGTCAATTGCAAGATACAATCTTCATCATCATTCAAACCAACCAATCGACGTCTTCATTGTTGTGTTAGTCTGGATTAGCTACATAGTATATACCATACCCATATCACATCGAAAACCAGCATTTCATTGCGGAAACTCAAATAAAACTTTTCCCATATCATGGTGAAAAATTGTTGTAATTTGCAGGCAAAGAATTATTGAAGTGGTGATTCGATAAAATAACAATCATACCTAAGCATGGTACCAGCTCTGGGTGCTTGTACAATTTAATTCTTGAGTTTTACATTCAACCTAGTAGAAAATCCTCTAAGAAGGTCTAACAAAGTAAACTGAAATCCATGGAAAGTACGCGCAGTGAACCGCACCCAATAACAGCAATCATCCATCTAGAGTGCAAAAAGGAAACAATTTAAGAAACTTAAACCATACACTACCACACGTAATTAGAGAGTAATTACTCGATCATAGTAATGTACAATTGTAATTTATAAATTGCAAATCGTTCAGATACAAAACAGAAACTATCAATGCAAAGCATGTTGAAATGACAGAAACACGGGTAGTCCCCAAGCCCCAAAATGTGATCACGAGCCTAAACAAGAAAACAGCAATGTCAAAATAGGGTGTTGCACAAAAAATAGAAGGATTCTATTTGAACAAAATGTTCCTTTTACAAAGACGTTCAATTCTAAAAATTCAAAATAAGGCCAGCAAGTATAGCATCCGGGATCTTGCTCAAGATTATCATATCAGTTATCTGTGTCAAGAAGAATTAAAATTCTGAGATTAATATTAAACAGACTATTACAATCTTATGTTTAATATTGCAACATCATACTAATGTTTTTCCACTGCATCAAACAGAATTCTCAAGAAAGCACATAACTGTCATTTTGCACGAGGTTAGTCACAAATTCTATGGACCATTTAGGTAACTAAATCAATGTTATTATACTGTATGCATCTGCACACTCATTGCAATACACAACATACAGTAAATCCATCAAGCTTGAATAGAAAACCAAAATGCAGTGATCATACAAATTGTATCTAGAAATCAGTCTACAAAATGATACAGCGGACATTGATTGTTGCTAATTGAGCACCTCTTATATATTCTCAGCAATGCTCATTGACATCAAAGCTTATATGAACAATTCAAAATCCCAAAAGAAAAAATTATTCGAACACCTTATTCAGAGCGCACCTACATAAAACTTTGCTCGAACCCTCTGTCATTCATCATACATCATCATTGCAATCTGAGTGAATACAATCAATCAGCATGGTCTTCAGATTATTATCTCTAAGTGAATGTTCATTTATATAAAAGGTCTAGGCATTTTAAAATATGGAATGCACTACATAACACAACCCATAATAGATCTTTTAGGAGAGAACAAGGGAGACAGAGGGGGAGGTGTGAATTGCTCAATAGCTCAAAAATGACAGCACTTTGTTAAAATAAGTTGTTGCTGACAAAATAATGTGATTGGGAAGTTACTAATAAATACCATTAAATTGCACCATAGGCACACATCAGTTTTTATGAACGGTGTTCAAAATCCAGTTTTACATTCAATTTCTAAATTTCATCCTCTCACTAATCTACAGAAGACAAGTTCTCAACTCTTCAAAACCTAAAATTTGAAATAAATCCATGTGACACCATCTTTGATGCTCGATCTTCATCTAGTCTTCTCTTGCCCTACAAAGGGGAAAAAATTAACATCCTTTCATTGTGAGAGCAAGAGAGAGACTAATTGAAAAAATTGAAAATGTTTGAACAGTAAATATTGTTGGTCACATGCACCGAAACCCAACATTTTCATCAACGACACATACCTTCCCTACCCATCCAGAAAAGGTAAAAAATGAAAACGTATAAAAAGAAAACGACCGAGCTAACAAGTCTAACATTTATACCGTTAAGAAAGAAAAAAAAAAGGCTTACATCCTATTTGAATGCAACAAAAGTAAATAAGAGGAAAAAATAAACTTGTGCCATTATAGCAATATTGCATTGTGTCATTATGAAAACATTGGACTGACTTTTGGTGTATGAAAAATTCAATTTTTAATGAAATCTTCAAATATCAATGCATCGTGTAGGATACTTAATTTCACATAACATATATAATCCATTGCCCTCGGCTGTAGGTAAGTCTGGTTAATTTCATTAAGTAATCAAGATGACAATAAAAAATATTTCACCACCTATATTCTAGACACTAAATCTTCCATCAAACGAAGGTGGCAAAAACACGGACAATTAGATTCACTAAGTAAAATCTATAAGAACTTAATTCCAAGCTTAATTCACAATCACAATAACTATTAATATTTAATTTCACAATTCAATTTTGGTTATCATGTTATACTGCAAACAATTGGTATCAGAGCCAAGTAGATACATATTATAGTTATCACGTAAATTTCCAATATATGTATTTCTGAATAAGCAATCAAACATGCACAAAATGGTGATGATGATTAAACAGTAATATCCGCGAAGAGAATTGAATACCTTCAGGAGTCCAACCGTAGGAGTGGCGAGAGACTGAGAGCATTGAAGTGAGCAATGCGGAAGCAGTTGCAGTGTGATATGGAAGCAACGATTCAACGCCGGAACTCATTTCCACCGGTAATCTACGCAACAATTAGAATCAAATTCGAGTAAATTATCATTGCAATATAAACAGATGCAACATACAAGGGATTTGAAATTGAACGTTGTTACCTGGAGATGCGAATTGGAGTTGAGGTTTGTTTTGGGATCCGAAACATTGGTTGTGTAGGTTTAGTTTTGGCTCCGGCAGCCAGATTTACGCGAGAAGCGGCGGAGCGAAGGAAGCATCTGGCGGCGGACATTGTTGTATGGCCGAGGGACGATCGCCGGGGGTTTTGCTGGGTGGGGTTTTTCTATATCTCCTTTTTCGATTTTTTTGATTCCTAGGGTTGGAATAATGGGTTATGGGCTTGGCTTGTTTTATTGGGCTTGTATGGGCCCAATAATCAGACGGTCTTGTATGATAGAAACAGTCCAATTTTTATTTTTTATTTTTATGAATTCAGTTAAATTTTGACCAATTTAATAAAAAACAAATTCAGACGATTAACCGGTTGAATTGTGAACAAGCATCACTAATGTTATATTTCAAGAAACAAATTTCCTGCTGTAATTGTGTCAACGCAGGTACAACATCAGTCGTTCGATTTCAATTAAATGGTCAAAATTATTTTAATGCATGTGTAATATAAGTTGTCCGATGTAAAATTAATGACCAAGATCAATTATAGCATGTAACTGTGTGCTTTTGTTACTGCAGCAAATCCATATCTCATCTAATGATTCTCAATACACACCATGAACAAGGATATATTATAATTCCAATGTTTGATAGTGAGTGACTAAACATATCTTAAATTTCGATACTATGTTAAAATTTGAGTTGCGAATAATTCGATTCTACATAACTAACTTATAAAGTGAGATGCTGTTAGCTCATATTTTGAGTAGGCTAAATATAGAAGGAAGTTATTGCTTTGACTCAAAATGAGGAAATATTGACTATGCAATTAATAAAGATTTTTCTTAGAATCTGTCAAGCTTCGAAATTGTGCTTCATCACGCTGCATGTGTCGAGTTCGACACCTTTTTTCTATCTGTCAAGCAAGCCAGATTTTTTATCATGCTATGTGTGTAGCATTCGACACATTATGTTCATGTTGGATTAGATTTGTGCTACTTTGCAAGAGATTGACATTGGAAATGGCAAAATTAAAAGGCCAACCTACATCAGCGCTAACCTTTCGAATGATTTGAAGAGTAAACTGGTTAAACTCCTAAGGGAGTACAAGGATTGTTTTGCTTGGGACTACAACGAAATGCCAGGTCTGAGCAGAAATTTGGTGGAATTGAAACTACCAATTCGACCCGACAAGAAACCAGTAAAACAATTGCCCAGGAGGTTCGCGCTAGAAATAATGTCCAAAATCAAAGAAGAAATCGAAAGGCTGCTGAGAAGTAAATTCATCAGAACTGCCAGGTACGTCGAATGGTTAGCTAATATAGTTCCTGTAATCAAGAAAAATGGTTCTCTTAGAATATGCATAGATTTTAGGGACTTGAACAATGCTACACCTAGAGATGAATACACCATGCCTGTAGCAGAAATGCTAGTTGATTCAGCGGCAGGGCATGACTATCTAAGTATGTTAGATGGTTATTCTAGTTACAACCAAATTTTTATTGCTGAGGAAGATGTGTCAAAAACTGCTTTTCGATGCCCAGGAGCCTTAGGCACCTATGAATGGGTTGTAATGCCTTTTGGTTTAAAAAATGCTGGGGCAACATATCAAAGAGCAATGAATACCATATTCCATGATTTTATTGACACATTCATGCAAGTTTATATTGATGATATTATTGTCAAGTCTTCCTCAGAAGACAATCACTTAGATTGTCTCAAAAAATCATTTGAAAGAATGAGAAAATATGGATTGAAAATGAATCCATTGAAATGTGCTTTCTGTGTACATGCAGGTGATTTTCTTGGTTTTGTGGTCCATAAAAAGGGCATTGAAATAAACCAGAATAAGACAAAGGCAATCATTGAGACAATGAAGGTGTGAAAACACAAGAGAGGGGGGGGGGGGGGGGGGGGGTTTGAATTGTGTTTTGGGTAGTTTTAAAAACTTCTTCTAAGTTTTGCAACTTATCAGAATCAGCAGCGAAATAGCTTTAAACACAAACAACTTCTGGCAATGGTGAAAGAAAAACAGAGAAGAGAAAGAAGAGATGAACACACAAGATTTATACTGGTTCCTCTCACAAACCGAGAGTAGTCCAGTCCCCTTGCACTTCCAAGGGATTTCACTATAATCACAAGAAATTACAAATGCTCAAGCCAACTGCAAGAGACTTCCTATGCTCAAGTAACACAATACAAGAGACTTCTAATGCTCAAGCTCACAAGCAAGAGACTTCTAACACAAATAATAAATACAATGTTTGAACATCTGATAAACAATATCATAGTTCTTAGAACAAAATAATACAACTTTAAAACAAGACTTATCTTAGAATTCTTGAAAAGAAAACTATGGTTCAACAACTAACTAGTCAGAAGTTGAAAACTATTTGTCCTGAATTTTGATATAAGCTCAAGTTGTATCTAAGTTAAAAATGCTCTTTGAAATTCAGCAGAATAACAGCGCTTTTGTTCTTCGTAAGTGTGTTGTGTTTGTCTTCAAATTCTTCCTCCTTTTATAGATGATGTTGGAGCGTCTTGAATTTGAGCGGACAAAGATGAAAACAGCTACGTAGTACTGTACTAATATTTTCATTTGAAATGTGCTTATTCAAATCAAGTAAAGATTAAAATCTGAGCCTTGATTTCGAATATTCGCCCATATCAGGAAAATAAAGATAGTACAATAGTACAAACGTCATTATCATGAGGATAACGGTCTTGTAAGAGGTTTCTTCTGCCTCTCCTGAATTTGCCATATAGATGATAGTCGTTATAGAGAATAGAATGTTCTTCTGACAAATTCTGCTGTTTCATCATCATTAGAATCTTGAGATGAAACTCTGCTTCTGATGAGTTTAACTTCTGGTTGACTTTGACTAGGCAACTTCTGGTGACCACAACTTCTGGTGTCATTCTTCAGAACTTGCTTTTCCCAACTTCTGGGAGCGCTTCTTAGCATAGCAACCAGAACTTCAATTTCTAGTGTATATAAAATTTTGACTTATATACCTGCACACTAGAGTAAATTATCAGTACTCCCTATTGTATATTAATACTATTGTTATCATCAAAACTACTTCGGTTATATTAGAACCAACTTTGTTCCAACAATCTCCCCCTTTTTGATTGATGACAAACCAAGTATTAATTTACAATGGTTCTTATTTTAATCATAGAGTGCATCCTTCAGGATTATGAGTTTTGCAAGCTCCCCCTGAATTCAGTAATGAATGATTAAAATAGTTTTAAAATTTTAACATTGAATCCAAAACTTCATTATACACTTGACTTCCAGAAGATAGGTTTGTAAGCTCTCTTCCTTGGTCAGATCTACCTAAGAGAAAAGTGCAATCTTCTCTTACGTGTATCATGTATAGAAAGTTCTAATCTCAATAGAAAAACTTTCCTTTCAAAATTATAAATGATAATATTCAATAACTGAAAATAAATGAATAAATTTTAATTTTGGCTTCAGTTAGTGTTCTTAAATTAATTTACTCTTACTCCCCCTTTTGTCATTAAACAAAAAGAATAAAAGAAAAAGAAAGAGTAAAAAAAAACACGTGACTAAAGAATTAATCAAGTCAAAAATTCAAAGATGATAAAAACCACAAAGAATTTAATGCAAAAACGAAAAACGAGGTAACTTTTAACAACCAGAGATACTATAAAACCGCACCATACTCTTTGTCATTTCACTCAACACTTCCATGATATTTCTTCAACAAAATGAGAGAAAATATTGATGAGGAAAGAAGAGTGATTAAAAGAAATGGGTTTAAGAAATTTTCAGAGGAGAAACAGGGTAGAATCTCATCAACAAGAGATGCAACCACATGGAATATGATTTCTAAGAAACATATGAAGATGGTGAAGAGTTTGGCTCAAAAATCAGATGCAAGTTTCTCAACCATCTTCTGTTCTTAAAAGAACAAAGATTTCTCCATATGCAGGAGGATGAGCAGGACGAACTGAAGACAGGCTCCAAGTTTCCAAAACAGGAAATTTGTAGCTTGAGAGGTTGAGAAGAATCATCAGATTAGCTGATGGTTCCAGGCTCCAAGGTTGAAGTTTGGATCAACACCCTTTGGTTCAGTTCTTCCAAATCATCTTCTTGTAAAAATTTCTTTTAGGTTTTCATATGTATTTGGATTTTTCATATGCAAAAATTTGTTCTTAGAACAAAGTTATTGTAATGCAAAAATCTAGAAAAATGCAAAGTTATTGTAATGCAATTTTTTATGAAATAAAACCAATAATAATTAACCACAATAATGTAATAACATCCAAACAATTAAACATTAAACAAGTTCAATAAAACATATAGTAATAAAAACACAAAAACAATGTGCCAGAATCCTAGGGTTGAGATTGGTTAGAAGGGTTCAACAGTTTCTCTTGTAATTGCTTCAGAGCTTTTGCAGAGATTTGTTCCAATTTCTTGATAATAGCTTCTGAATCAACCTTGCCAATAAGACCTGTAGACTCAGTATCCACTTGAAGAATCTTTTCCATTTCCTGAGCATAAAGAGTGGATAACTGATCTTCTGCTTTTGCCATAACCAACTTCATCTTCTCATCATATAACCTCTGAGCTTCTTTCACTCTTGCCTCCTCAATCTCGGCTTTAGTAAACTTCATCCTCGCAATGTTCATGATATAGTCCTTCTTGTATTGAGAACTATAGTCACTAAGCATTTGCTTGCACATCTCAGACAGAGCATTACACTCTTCATCAACTTGATCAGGTGCAACAGAAAGTATAGGCAAATCTTGATGAAATCCCATGATTTTATCATTAATGCCCATCAGCACATGCTTAAATCCAAGGCTATCTTTTGTAGATTTGCTTGAACATGGGCAGGAATACTGGATACAACAATATGAAAAGATGATTGATGTATAGCAGTTTCAACAAAAGGTTCTACTACAGGAGAACTAGGGTTGTGATCAGAAAGGGTCTTTTCTGAATCAACAGACCTTGGTGAAACAAGTTGAATAGACTCATGTACAAGGGATAGAGTAGTAATTGTTTCCACATGAGGACTATTTTGAGGAATAACATCGGAAGTTGCAACCTCTGCATTAATTTCTAAGGCTACTTGCTCAATATTCTCCACTGGGGCAGGAGTAGCAACACCTGTTTCTGAAATTAGTGACAACACATGTTCAGAAAATCTCTTCATTGACTCAGGGGATGGTACAAAGCTAACTACTGGTGTTTCAATTGAATCACTAGCAGCAACTTCTACTATACAATTGTTTTTAGGTTCCAAATCAGAAAGGATTTTTGAAAAAGAGTTTTTGACAGGAACTGTATAGGGGATGTTTTTAGCATGCTTTGGACCATTAATGACATAATCAGGAATATCTTTAAGAATAATCTTTTTGTAAATACCTTGATTTGCCAATCTCATCACCAACTCTTCCTTAGGAATAAGAATGTCCAGAAATGCATTAAGCTCAGCATTTACACCACTATCCCGGCTTGTTTCCTCCCAAGCAGTAAATTCTGCAACTTGCCTTATAGCATCTTGTGTCTCCAGATCCTCTTGATCTTCAACAGCCAGTTTCAATTGCCTCTTCCTTTTAATCACTGATTTCTTCTTCTTAGGTACTTCTGGGGTAGCAACAGTAGTGCCAGAAGTACTAGGTGGCCTTCTTGAAAGTTCACTTGCCTCTGCTTCTAGAACAGCAGGCTCTGGGTTCACAGGGATTTCTTCAACAATCTTCTTTCTAACTTCTGATGTATCCTTTACACCAGAAGTACTTACAGACTTCTTAGGAGTGGATCCTCTTGCTTTCTTGGATCTACACTCTGTTGCTTCTGGCCTTTCACCAGCCTTCCTCTTCTTATCTTGAACAGGCAACAAATATCTAGTAGCAAGTCTGTCATCCAACTTCTGAGATTCTCCTTCCTCCAGAAGTTTCTTATGTATTCCAGCAACAACTGCAACTTCTTCCTTAGACACAGTAGTAAGAAAGAAATACTTATTCTCTTCAAGCTTCTTTGGTTTAAAAGTGACTTGAGGGATAACCAAAGGACCAGGGTTCCTAACAACTCTCTTCACTGTAGCACCATCTATCACAGAGGGATTTACATCAATAAAAGAACTGTATCCAGGGAAAACAGGTTTTAATGATTGCAATAAGTAACTTCTGTGAAACATAAAGGACAAAAATCTGCTATATTGCACATTTGTGATGCCTCTATTTTTACTATCATTGATGGCTCTACACATGTGATCAAAAATAACCTTAGCAAAATTCACAGGAGCCTTTCTTCCCAAATAGTATAAGATGGTCTTATAGTATTGAGAAACATGGTCAGATGATCCAGCTTTTGGTAAAATGGATTCACATAGAATTTTGTAGATCATTTTGTAGAAAAGTTTCATATCCCTGTTGCTTTTTGAAGTGGAGTGCTTGCAGTAAATCTCTTCCTGAATAATGTGACTTGATTCTTCAGTAGGATGAGGAGCAACTCTAGAAAAAGGTAGCCTTGTTGCTTGCCTAATGTGCTCTTGTCTGATTCTAACCCAGAAATTCCAAATCTTTCCTTTGTTCAGCGTTTCCTCCATCATCTTGAGACGCTTCATCACTCTCTATTTGAGATATGCCTTAAGAAATCACTTCTGCCTTCATCCAGAAGTCCTTTACAATTTCTGGATAGACAGGTCCATTTAGAATGTCCAAGAAAATAAGTAGCCCTTGCGCTTGAAACACTTCCTTGATTCCATCTACTCCATTTACTCTTATTCCTTCGAAATCCACCGCTTTTTCGATAAGCAAGAAGAAGTCAGAATTGGGAAAACCCACTTTATCTTTTGTAAGAACTCCAGGAGTTGAGGCTTCAATGTCAGCAATAGGAGGGACATTAAGAAATTGCTCTCCTTGTTGTTGTTGTCGTTGTTTACCAGATGAAGACGTCATGATTCTGAGTTTTAGGGTTAGAGTTTGCTAATTTGGGAGAAGAAAGAAATTTCTCTGAGTTTTAGAAGAAATGAAAGTGTAGGTAGTAAGTGTGCAAGTGTGTGAATGTGAACAGTTAGTGAGTTTAAAAAAGAAATAAACGCGCAAAAAACGTACTAACTGAAAGGACAGAGGTAAAAGGGTAACTTAACAATTCACAAAATGAATTAGAACACAATCATCACTAACCAACTTCTTTCTCTAATAGCAAACAGACATGTGTATTAGAAGCTTAATTAAATATCTGACACGTTAGCAACAACAGTTGAAGAGGTTACTCAACAGTTACTGCCACGTCACGTTCAGAACCACTCATGCAAACTTCTGATAGAAATACCAGAAGATGGTTTGTCCAAACTTCTGATGCACAAGTTCTGACTCTCCCTAACTTCTGATAGAGATACCAGAAGATGGTTTGTCTAAACTTCTGATACAAATGTTCTGACTCCCCCTAACTTATGATAAACTTCCAGAACTTCCATAAAATAATATTCTTCACCAGAGTTTTAGCTTATTCACAGATTTCCATCATATTAAGATTCTTTTTGATAAAATCAAATCTTTCAACAGCCAGGGGTTTTGTAAAGATATCAGCCCATTGATTTTTAGTATCAATAAACTTAAGATTAATAACACCCTTCTGTACATAGTCTCTTATAAAATGATGTTTAATCTCAATATGCTTAGCTCTTGAGTGTAGAATAGGATTTTTGGAAAGATGAATGGCAGCAGTGTTATCACAATATAAAGGAATACTGTGACTGCTTATTTGATAATCTTCCAATTGATACTTCATCCAAAGCAGTTGTGTACAACACTTAGCTGCTGAAATGTATTCTGCTTCTGCTGTTGTCATAGCTATGGTGGTTTGCCTTTTATTAGCCCAAGAAATCAAATTCTCACCAATGAATTGACAATTTCCACTAGTGGATTTTCTTTCAAGTTTATCACCAGCATAGTCAGCATCACAGAATCCAATCAGTTTGTAATCATCAGATTTCTGATACAGTAATCCAATGTTAAAAGTAGCCTTCAGATATCTAAAGATTCTCTTTACAGCAGTAAAATGAGATTCTCTAGGATCTGACTGAAATCTTGCACACAAACATACACTGAATAAAATATCAGGTCTAGAAGCTGTTAGATAGAGAAGAGATCCAATCATACCTCTATATAACTTCTGATCAACCTTACCTTCAGACTCACCTTTGCTAAGACTTGATGTAGGATGCATTGGAGTGTTCATGGGTTTGCAATCTTCCAAATTGTATTTCTTCAGAAGATCTTTGATATACTTTGATTGATGAATGAAGTTTTCTTTCTTTGTTTGATTGATATGAATTCCCAGAAAGTACTTCAATTCTCCCATCATGCTCATCTCAAATCAATCTTGCATCATCTTAGAAAAGTTCTTGCACAATCCAGCATTAGTTGATCCAAAAATGATGTCATCAACATAGATTTGAATGATCAGAATGTCTTTCTTCAGAGTCTTTTTGAATAATGTATTGTCAACTTGATCTTTCACAAAACCATTGTCAACCAAGAAGTTACTTAGTCTCTCATACCAAGCTCTGGGAGCTTGTTTGAGTCCATAAAGTGACTTCTTTAGTCTAAACACATGATCTGGATTTGAAATGTCTTCAAATCCTGGAGGTTGTTTGACATATACTTTTTTAGAAATTACTCCATTCAGAAATGCACTCTTAACTTCCATTTGATAAAGTGTAATGTTGTTGTTGACAACATAAGAAAGAAGTAATCTTATTGCTTCCAATCTTGCAACTGGAGCATAAGTCTCTGTATAATCAATGCCTCCTTGTTGACTGTATCCTTGTGCAACAAGTCTAGCTTTGTTTCTTGTTACTTCTCCTTGTTCATTCAGCTTATTTCTGTATACCCACTTTGTTCCAATAATGTTCTTGTCTTTTGGTTTGGGTACCAGATCCCATACATCATTTCTCTGAAATTGATTCAGTTCTTCTTCCATTGCAACTATCCAAGCATCATCATATAAGGCTTCATCAGTGGTTTTAGGATCAATCAAGGAAACTAGACCAAATAAGGATTCTTCATCCCTAAAACTTGATCTTGTCTTCCTAGGACTATTCTTATTTCCAATGATAAGCTCTTCAGGATGTGATGACTTTTGAAAGTATTTCTTGGAATAGTTGTTTCTTCTAGATCAGGATCTTCAGTTGGTGTTGTTTGATGATCATCAGATTCTAGAACTTGGTTGTTCTCTGGAGCTTCCGGAAGTTCAGGAGTGGAATCAGGTCCAGAACCTTCATCTTCTGAGTCTTGAGAATCTGAAATTTCTATAACAGGCTCTGACTTTTCATGGTGTTGCGGTGATTTTCGGACGTCAAGCTATTGATTAGCTTTGACTCGCAAAAATATGAATTCACCACTGAACTTTAATTTATCCAAGGGAAGGGAAAAAGATCGAATAAACCCAATTATATTTTAGAGATTTAAGGTTCGGGGGTTGATTATACGAAGGGAAGGTATTAGCACCCTAAGTATTCGTAGTACTCTACGAGATCCTTTTATAGATATTTGTTTTTGTGCTAAAAAGTTTGCTTGCTTATAGTATTTGCTTGTAAAATTGTTTATGGATATGAAAAAAAAGAAAATTGTTTTTGTTAATTTATTAAAAATAGAAAAAGAAAACGTTTTATTAATTTTGATATTTAAGAAAATGTAAAGAAAAATAAATTTATTATTAATTTTGATTTGAGAAGACACAAGGTCTTTTGCACTACGTACCGGTTAAGGATCAAAATCCCATAGTTCGGGTAAAAAAAAAAAGCGAGTAAATTGGTTTTATTGATTTTAAAGTTTTTGAAAATAATTTTAAAGATAAGAGCCAAAATGGCGTAAAAAATGTGAGGTTGATTGATTTTAAAAATGTGAAAGAAAGTCTAAATGATTAGAGTTGATTGAAATTTGATTAAAAAAATGGACGCAATCGTTTGGTTTGAAGTCCAATGTTTATTGAGAAAAAGTTTAAGCGAGAAAAATTCACTTGGTTTGAAGTCCAAGGTTTTTGATAAAAAGAAGTGTTTGATTTTGAGTTTAGAAAAATGTCACTTGGTTTGAGCCCAAGCGTTTGTTTTGAAAATGTTTGATGACTAGAATATTTTTGTGTTTCGATGATGTTTTGAGAAGAAATTGTTTTCGTGTTTTTTAGTCCTTAAAAAAATATTTAAATATGCTTAAGTGTATTATAGCATTTATTAAGAAAAAGAGTTTGAAAAAAAAGTTTCTCGACGAGAGTCAAGTTTTATTATGAAAAGATTGTTATTTTTTTTAAAAGAGATGTAATGTTTTTGTTTTTATGTATTTTTTTGGTTTTTAGAGTTTTGAGAATGACAGTTATTCGAACGCAAGCTATCCAACAGGAATTCGAAATAACCGGAGAGCGGAAAGCCATCCGTCAGACCACTCCTTTTTCATTCTTTTTATTATGTTTATGACAAAGTTTTTTTTATTTAAAAGTTTTAGGAGCAACTCATAACGATCAATTATTCCCTTGGATTTAAAATGATAAAAAATAAATCACACGCAACATATTTTTTTGGATTTTTTTAACATATGAGAGGATAAATACATAAATAAAAACATTGCATAAATAAATAGATAAATAAAGACATCACATATTTTTGTATATTTTTATCATATGAAGAATAAATATAAGGCATGCATATACATATTTTGCTATTAACTAAACATAACATAATATGAGAACAAAATGTATAAACAAATAAAAATTAATAATAAAGAAACAAATGAACAATTAGAACATGCAATAAAAATTAAAAGCACATAAAAAGAGGGGGTGCAGCAGAGTCATGGGGGTGCAAGCAGCAACTGAGGGTGGAGAGAGTTTTTTTTTTTTAAAAGGAAATCTGGGCCTAAGTTATTTGCCAAAAACGGTGAGAGTATATAAGTTTTGTTTCTTCAGAAAAAAATCATTTTTTACCTCTTCTGTCTCTCTCTACACTAAAAAACTCTCACTCCTCTCTCTCCAGTTCATAATATTTTCCAGTTTCCGGTGAGACCAAGAACACCGTCGCGGTGGTCGTCGGTCATCAACGGCGGCGCCACCGCGCCGTAGTACTAAACTCACCCAAAAAAATTAGCTTTTTAACCCAGAATGCATATTTAAACCTTTCCGAACCCAAATCTAAGCTCGAAGCATTCAAAAGCCTTACCAAAATTTTGAATCGGAGGCGAGAGGTAAACGGCGGCGGTGTTGAGTGTTTGGTTCTGACTTTGCTTTCTTCTTCTTTCTTTCTTCTTTTCGTTTTCTGATTATGCGTGGGTTTGGATTTGTGAGTTTTTTATGGAAAATATATGGAACACTCGTGGTGTATGGATGATGATTCTGTGTTTGAGGTTGTGAAAATTCTGGGTTTTGATTTTAAACTGTTACAGTGATGTTTTTCTGAGATTGAGAAAATTAGGGTTTGGAATTGTTTGTGGTTGCAGCGGCTAGAAAAATTCGGATCCCTCTCACTGAGTTTGTTGTTCTGTTAAATAAGCAAAGACTAGGGTTTGTGATTGACAAAATTGGCATAAATTTTTTTTGAAATTTCATGGTTCAGTAACTGTATCACTAATGGGAGAAAGAAAACAAAGCCTTCTCTGCACAAAAACGTGAATCCTGTTCCTCTTTTTTTTTATTTTTGACTCTGTTGAATAAACCAATGACTAGGGTTTGACATTTGCACTTGTGGCAAGAAAAACATAAACTTTCATAGTTGAATGGATTGAATTTCTCTTTGGGATAAAGGAGACAAACACAATAGTAAAGAAACAGAACACGTGATTCTGTTGTTGCTGGTTCCTTTCTTTTTTATTTCTATAATTTAAAAAAATAAAAATATTAATAATAATAATAATAATAATAATAATAATAATATATAATAATAAAAGTAATAATAACAAAAAAAAGGGGAAAGTGGAAAGAGGCGTGAGCCTCTATATTTTTGTTAATAAAAATATATATTTTATAATAATAATAATAATAATAATAATAATAATAATAATAATGAAAGTAGTAGACAAATATGGAAGAAAAAATGAATATGATAATAACAAGGAATGATAAATGTAGAAACAAAAATAAATATGGTAATATAAGGAATGATAAATATGGAAACAAAAGTAAATATGGTAATATAAGGAATGATAAATATGGAAACAAAAATAAAGATATGATAAAAGAAAATAAAATAATAGTATCTATACTAAAAATAAATAACCAGCATATATTTTTGAACAAGATAATCCACCTATATTTGAATTGTTTTGAATAAAGATATGATCGATAAAAAAAAAAATCAAAAATTTAGGTCAAAAAATGGAGTATGACACATGGTTAGGCACTTTGTCATCAAACCTTACATGCATAGATTCTTCAACTGATTGAGTTTCAGAATTATATACTCTGTATGACTTGGAGCGCTCAGAATATCCAATGAAGATATCCTTACTAGCTTTAGAGTCAAATTTCTTAAGATGAACTTTAGTATTCAGAATGTAACATGTACAACCAAATTGGTGAAAATAAGAGATATTGGGTTTCCTTCCTCTAAAAAGTTCATATGTTGTTTTATTCAGAATAGGTCTAATATAGATTTTGTTCTGAATATAACAAGCAGTGCTTACTGCTTCTACCCAGAAAAATTTTGCCAACTAATGTTCATGCATCATGGTTCTAGCCATCTCTTGCAAAGATATGTTATTTCTTTCTACAACTTGTTGGAACAAAATTATGATTTTGTATCTCCTTAATTGATTTTGATGATAACAATGTATTTAAGGTTAAATTGGAGTACTAATAATTTAATTCAGTGTGCAGGATTAAAAGTTAAAATTTGCGTACTAAAGAACCCTAGAATTTCTGAAGGAATTACTTCTGAGCTCACCAGATCTGAAGCAAGTAATTCTGAGCCTATGAAACTCTGAAGTTATTATCTGAACCTTAGAATTTCTGAAGGAATTACTTCTGAGCTCACCAGATCTGAAGCAAGTAATTCTGAGCCTGTGAAACTCTGAAGTTATTATCTGAACCTTAGAATTTCTGAAGGAATTACTTCTGAGCTCACCAGATCTGAAACAAGTAATTCTGAGCCTATCAAAATCTGAAGAACATTTGAGCTCACCAGATCTGAAACAAGTAATTCTGAGCCTATCAAAATCTGAAGAACATCTGAGCTCACCAGATCTGAAACAAGTAATTCTGAGCCTATCAAAATCTGAAGGCTCGTCAGATATAAGTGTTAAGCTACATTTGAGAGTACAATTTTATTGAAGACTGTGCCTGACTAAGTCCAAACGCAGAAACCAAGAATGAAAAGGTTTGACCATGGAAAGGTCCTTTTCAAGTCAGGCTTCAGAAACGATTACTTCCTTATTTGGCTTTCACCAAGGTTCAAATATCAAAAGCCAAAAGGAATCTCTCATTTTGTAGTAAACGTTAAGCTCCTAAGCTACTGCAAATCAGAACAGCTAATAAGCTCACTGATCTATACAAAGGAGCGTCTCAATTCTTCAAACGGCTATAATCTTCAACGTTCATTTTATCATCTATAAAAGGAAGAAGATTTGTGAAGAAATGGAATCAAGACTTAAGCTTCTGAACGTGCTGAAACTCTGTCAAATTCTGAAGCTATCAAACACTTAGAAACTTTGTGATAATTTTCTAAGTTAGTCTTGTAACTGCGTTGTATTTTGTAAACACCTCTGATTGTATATCAAGTGTTAATCTCTTATCTTTATTAACATTAAAACCAGTTTGAAGTCTCTTGCTTTGTGCTTGAGCATTGGAAGTCTCTTGCTTTGTGCTTGAGCATTGGAAGTCTCTTGCTTTGTGCTTGAGCATTGGAAGTCTCTTGCTTTGTGCTTGAGCATTGGAAGTCTCTTGCTTTGTGCTTGAGCATTGGAAGTCTCTTGCTTTGTGCTTGAGCATTGGAAGTCTCTTGCTTTGTGCTTGAGCAGTTAGAAGTCTCTTGCTTTGTGCTTGAGCAGTTTGAAGTCTCTTGCTTAGTGCTTGAGCATTTGTAATCTGAGTGATTATAGTGAAATCTCTTGTGAAGGACAAGAGGACTGGACTACTCCTGTTAGTGGGAGGAACCAGTATAAAAATTCTGAGCATCTCTCTCTAACCCTATCCTCATATATTGTGTGTGTTATACCTTATCCGCTGCAATTTGTTTTAACTTAGAAAAAGTCTCAACACAATTCAACCCCCCCCCCCCCCCCTTCTTGTGTGTTTTTCAACCTTCAATTGGCATCAGAGCTCCGGTCTGTTGCTCTTCACTTAACAGTGAAACAGTAAAAGATCTAGGGGTACTTAGTTGAAAAACATGTCTGGTGTTACCTCTCCTTCTGCTTCCTCTGGACCTGATCACTCTGCTGTTCCACCTCCTCACAACTATGATAGGGAAAGGAACAGTGATAATCACAGAGACAAACCACCTTACTTCAACAGTGATCCTACTACTTTTCCTTTCTGGAAAACCAAGATGTATAGTTACATCATTGGGACCGATGATGAGTTATGGGATATCATTGAAGATGGTATACATTTTGAACACATGGATGATGAAGGTGTTGTAAGAAATACCTACAGAAAGTTCTTTGATGCTGAAAAGAAGAAACAGTATAAGAAGCATCATACTGTTAAGAATATGCTTATTGGTGCAATATCTCATGCTGAGTATTTAAAAATATCCAACAAGTCATGTGCCAAAACTATCTGGGACTCTCTATGTTCCACCTATGAAGGAAATAAGCAAGTCAAAGAAGCTAAGGCAAACTTATTAGTTCATCAATATGAGCTGTTCAGAATGAAGGAAGATGAAGATATTGAAACCATGTATTCAAGGTTTCAAACCCTTGTCTCTGGTCTTCAAGTTCTGAAGAAAAGCTACACTGCATCTGATCACGTGAAGAAAATTCTGAGGAGCTTACCTTCCAAATGGAGACCAAAAGTTACAGCTTTTCAGGAATCCAAGGATTTGGACAATGTGACTCTTGAAGATTTAATAAGCTCACTCAGAAGTCATGAGCTAGAACTTATGTCAGATGAACCTGTCAAGAAGATGAAGTCCTTGGCTCTAAGCTCTGTTCAGACTTCCTCAAAAGCTGCAAAGATCAAAGTGTCTGAACAAGAGGAAGAAACTTCTGATGATATGATGGATGAAAATTCTGAGAATGAAGAAATGGCACTAATGGTTAGAAGGTTTCAGAAATGGAACAAGAAATACAAAAGGTTTCCAAACAAAGGAAACAACTCAAGAAGTTCCTTTTCAAAGGACAAAAAGGAAGAACTGAACAACTGCTATAACTGCAAGAAATCTGGACACTTCATTGCGGACTGTCCAGAAATGTCATCCAAGGACAAAGGAAAGAATAAGAGCTTTGGGAAAGAAAAGTACAAAGAAAAGGTAAGGAAGAGTTTGTTAGCCACTTGGGAGACCATTGAGAATGACTCTGAAGGAGAAGATGATGAAGAAGGCAATCTGGCTTTAATGGCAAGAACTTCTGAAGGTAACAACTCTGATAGAGATTCTGAAGATGACTCAGATGATGAAAATGAGGTATACTCTAACATGACTAAATCTGAATTAATTGATTCTCTTAAGATTGCCGTGAAACATTACTCTCGTATAGTAAGTCAACACAAAATTCTGAAGAATGTTCATGAATCATTGAAAAAGGATGCCAAGATTCTTTATGATGAAAATGAATCGTTAAACATTCGTATTTGTCATGTTGAATCTAACTATGTCTTGGCAGACAAGCTCAATGATGATCATGAAGATGCTCTTCACGAATTTATTCGTTGTACCTTCAATAGGAGTAAAATGGCTTCCATGATTTATCATATGACTCGTAACTATGGTGAAGGCATTGGTTATTCTCGGTTTAAGAACTGGGATAAACCTCTGAAATCATATAGTGAGGATGATACTCCACCTGAATTATTCTCTACCTTTGTTAAAAGTGGTACACTTGATCTGAAGGCATCCAACTCTGAAGGAGGTTCTGAACCTGAACCCAAAGACTCAGAAGTTCCAAGTTCTTCTGAACCTAAAATTTCTGAGTCCAAAAGTTCTCAAGTTAAGGCTCAGAAGTCATCTGAACCTCTGAGAAATCAAGGTAAAGTTACTTCAGATCCTTGCTTGACCTTTGGAACTGTGATATACTCCAGATCAAAATCCAAGAATCAAATTAAGCCTAAACATTCTTGTCAAAGCTTAATTAATTCTAGATCTTGTGTTGATCATAGAAAACAAAGAAGGAATACTATTCAGAAGACTAACTCTAAAGGACCCATCAGAATATGGGTACCAAAATCTGAAATAATGTTTGCTTCAGATGCTCATGCAAGGAAAGGTAAAACAGCAGCCCTGGTACCTGGACAGTGGTTGCTCACGACATATGACGGGAGAAAAGCATATGTTCCAAACCCTAACTCTGAAAGAGGGAGGCTCTGTGGGATTTGGAGGAAAACAAAAAGGGAAGATCATTGGTACAGGTACAGTTGGTAATTCTTCTCTTTCCATTAAAGATGTTTGGTTAGTTGATGGACTTAAACACAATCTATTGAGCATTAGTCAATTTTGTGACAATGGGTGTGTTGTTACATTTAATAAGGAATCATGTACTGTATCAAAAGACTCTGACAAATCTGTAGTATTCAAGGGAATGAGAGTTGGCAATGTTTATAAAGTAAACTTTTCTGATTTGGTTGACCAAAAGATTATATGTCTTTTGTCTCTGAGTGATGAGAAATGGCTATGGCACAAGCGTCTTGGTCATGCTAACTGGAGGTTGATCTCTAAGCTTAGCAAACAAAAGCTTGTTAGTGGTTTGCCTGACATTGATTATCACTCAGATGCACTTTGTGGCTCATGTCAAAAAGGAAAATTTGCTAAGACTTCATTCAAGTCTAAAAACATTGTCTCTACTTCCAGACCCTTAGAATTGCTTCACATTGATCTGTTTGGTCCTGTTTCGACAGCCTCTATCAATGGTAAAAAATATGGATTGGTCATGGTTGATGATTTCAGTAGATGGACTTGGGTGAAATTCCTACGTTCTAAGAGTGAAGCACTTGTGGTGTTCAGTGACTTCTGCACACAAATACAAAGTGAAAAGGATCTTCGGATTCTGAAGGTTAGAAGCGACCATGGGGGAGAGTTCGAAAATGACTCTTTCGAATCTTTCTGCTCAGAGCATGGAGTAATCCATGAATTCTCTTCTCCTAGAACACCACAGCAGAATGGTGTTGTAGAAAGAAAGAATAGATCTTTGCAAGAAATGGCTCGTACCATGATGCTTGAGTCTAACCTAGCTAAGTTCTTGTGGGCAGAAGCCGTGAGTACTGCTTGCTATGTTCAGAATAGAATCTACATCAGACCTATTCTGAACAAAACTGCTTATGAACTGTTCAAAGGAAGAAAACCAAATATTTCTTATTTTCATCAGTTTGGATGTACTTGTTATATTCTAGACAACAAGGTCTATCGAAAGAAATTTGATGCTAGAGCTTATAAGGGTATCTTTATAGGCTACTCTGAACGCTCAAAAGCATACAGATTGTATAATTCTGAAACTCACACAGTTGAAGAATCTATACATGTTAGATTTGATGATAAAGAGCCTGACGATAAAATGTCAGAGCAAGCTGAGACTTTTGCAGAATTTCAAGTTTCCTCAAATTCTGAGTGTGAAGATCTCTCCATTGCTGTATATCCATCTGAGACTCAAAATGAAGATATCTCTGAAGGCCTTGAAACTGAAGACCCTTCAGAAACTGAACCCTCTCAGACACCTGCTCCACCTAAGAGTAAATTCAAGTATAGATCATCTCATCCTGAAGAGCTAATTGTTGGTAACAAGGATAGCCCAAGAAAGACCAGATCTGCTTTCAAAGAGGATGAATCCCTAGTTGGGTTAATTTCATTAATTGAACCCACAAACATAGAAGAAGCACTCTCAGATGATGGGTGGATTGTTGCAATGCAAGAAGAACTCAATCAATTTGAAAGAAATGATGTTTGGAATCTGGTACCAAAACCCAAACACAAGAACATTATTGGAACAAAATGGGTATTCAGAAACAAGTCAAATGAAAAGGGAGAAGTTGTCAGAAATAAAGCTAGACTGGTTGCACAAGGTTATAGTCAGCAAGAAGGCATAGATTTCACTGAAACCTTTGCACCAGTAGCAAGACTTGAGGCAATTAGACTTCTCTTGTCCTATGCAGTTAATCATGACATCACTCTATTTCAAATGGATGTTAAGAGTGCATTTCTGAATGGAGTAATTTATGAAGAAGTCTATGTTAAACAACCTCCTGGCTTTGAAGATATAAAGTGTCCTGATCATGTTTACAAATTGAAGAAATCTCTGTATGGTTTGAAACAAGCTCCAAGAGCTTGGTATGAAAGGTTAAGTATATTTCTTCTAGAAAATGGTTTTGAAAAAGGACATGTTGATAACACTCTCTTTAGAAAAACCTTAAAAACTGATATTTTGATTGTTCAGATTTATGTTGATGATATTATCTTTGGTTCAACTAATGCTTCTCTTTGCAAGAATTTCTCTAAGCTTATGCAGGATGAATTTGAAATGAGTATGATGGGAGAACTAACATTCTTCTTGGGAATTCAAATCAATCAAAGAAAAGAAGGAGTATATGTGCATCAAACCAAATACACAAAGGATTTACTGAAGAAATTTGGTCTTGAAGATTGTAAACCAATGTCAACTCCTATGCATCCCTCTAGCTGTCTTCTGAAGGAAGAATCTGAAGGCAAAGTAGATCAGAAATTATACAGAGGTATGATTGGTTCCCTCCTTTATCTCACTGCATCTAGACCAGATATCTTGTTCAGTGTATGCTTGTGTGCTAGATTTCAATCAGATCCTAGAGAGTCTCATCTAACTGCTGTTAAGAGAATCTTTAGATATCTGAAAGGAACCACTAATCTTGGATTACTTTATAAGAAATCCTTAGATTATCAGCTTATTGGATTCTGTGATGCTGACTATGCTGGTGATAAAATTGAAAGGAAGTCCACTAGTGGAAACTGTCAATTTCTAGGTGAAAACCTTATATCATGGGCTAGTAAGAGACAAGCAACTATTGCTCTATCTACAGCAGAAACAGAGTACATCTCAGCTGCTAAGTGTTGCACGCAATTGCTCTGGATGAAACATCAGTTGGAGGACTATCAGATAAGGATAAGTAGTATACCACTTCTCTGTGATAATACTGATGCTATCTGTTTGTCTAAGAATCCTATTTTGCATTCAAGAGCTAAACACATTGAGATCAAACATCACTTCATTAGAGACTATGTTCAGAAGGGAGTAATTAAGATTCAATTCATTGATACTGAGCATCAATGGGCTGATATCTTTACCAAACCTCTTGCTATTGATCGTTTCGATTTTATCAAGAAAAATCTGAACATGGTTTTTATTTCTGAATGATATCTCTGAATGTTGTTAACTCTGAATGAATAAACTGGTTCTGAAGGGCCTCAGAAGTTTGGACGGCTCAGAAACTATTATATAGGTTCTGAAGCACTCTCTCATCTGAAGCAATCAGAATTATTTATTATTAAATATGATTTCTTGTGACTCAGATACCTACTCTAAGTGTTAGTTGACCACTCAGTTTCTCTAACTGACAGCTGGCTTCTGAAAACACTACTTATCTGTGTAACTTCCCATCATGTCTAGTAACCGCTGGGTAATGAAGGAGAGCTAATGATGATTTTATTAAAAGTAACTGCCAAGCCCCCATTACGTCACTATCTTGTTTCCCCAATATTTTGAAACTTCCACTATAATCACTTAACTACACACTAGTCACTATCACTTCTCACGTTTTCAATATTTTGAAACTTCCACTATAACCATTTCTGACACTCCTAAATCCCCTCAGAAATCTCCTATTAAAGATTCTGAGTCTACCCCAATAGCAATGGACGTAGACCAATCTGAACCCTCAAATGTTCAAAATTCTGAAGTCCCTGCTGAATCCCAAACTGAACCCCTTCAGACTTCATCTCCTAAGCCAACCACTTCTGAACCAAACCCTTCATCCATTCAAACCACTCCACCTTTTCCTGGAACTGATTCAGATCTTGAAGAAACTCGTCTTCATTCTGAAACAATTCCCTGTTTCACCATGGTACTTAACAATTCCCTTTTACCGTTGAATGCATTTACTGCTGGTGGTTGTTTGCTGTGTGCATTTACTACCCTGTAACTTGTGCTTTGACTGACCCGTTTTTGATAATGACAAAGGGGGAGAAAATATTATTTCATTTCCTATGGCAGTGAAATTATTTCTGAAGCTCTAAAGATCACATTTTCTGAACTCTACTCTTATTAAGTTATATTAAAGTCTTTTAAACTTTTAATGAGGGGGAGTAATAAATTTTGTCCAACATAAATTCATATAATATAAGATACGCTTGCAAACCATATCTTATATTTGTCAATCTGAAGAAATAGAGCTTGCAAACCTCTAATTCTGAAGGTAGATTAAATATGAAATTATATTTGACATTAAATATTACTCTTAGACTGTTTTATATTTATCATTGATAAACTTTTGAAGCTTATCAGACTCAGGGGGAGCTTGCAAACCTCAGAACCTGAAGTCAAGATGTTAAATAAAAACAACAACAATTGATTTTAAATACATATAGTTGTCATCATCAAAAAGGGGGAGATTGTTGGAACAAAATTATGATTTTGTATCTCCTTAATTGATTTTGATGATAACAATGTATTTAAGGTTAAATTGGAGTACTAATAATTTAATTCAGTGTGCAGGATTAAAAGTTAAAATTTGCGTACTAAAGAACCCTAGAATTTCTGAAGGAATTACTTCTGAGCTCACCAGATCTGAAGCAAGTAATTCTGAGCCTATGAAACTCTGAAGTTATTATCTGAACCTTAGAATTTCTGAAGGAATTACTTCTGAGCTCACCAGATCTGAAGCAAGTAATTCTGAGCCTGTGAAACTCTGAAGTTATTATCTGAACCTTAGAATTTCTGAAGGAATTACTTCTGAGCTCACCAGATCTGAAACAAGTAATTCTGAGCCTATCAAAATCTGAAGAACATCTGAGCTCACCAGATCTGAAACAAGTAATTCTGAGCCTATCAAAATCTGAAGAACATCTGAGCTCACCAGATCTGAAACAAGTAATTCTGAGCCTATCAAAATCTGAAGGCTCGTCAGATATAAGTGTTAAGCTACATTTGAGAGTACAATTTTATTGAAGACTGTGCCTGACTAAGTCCAAACGCAGAAACCAAGAATGAAAATGTTTGACCATGGAAAGGTCCTTTTCAAGTCAGGCTTCAGAAACGATTATTTCCTTATTTGGCTTTCACCAAGGTTCAAATATCAAAAGCCAAAAGGAATCTCTCATTTTGTAGTAAACGTTAAGCTCCAAAGCTACTGCAAATCAGAACAGCTAATAAGCTCACTGATCTATACAAAGGAGCGTCTCAATTCTTCAAACGGCTATAATCTTCAACGTTCATTTTATCATCTATAAAAGGAAGAAGATTTGTGAAGAAATGGAATCAAGACTTAAGCTTCTGAACGTGCTGAAACTCTGTCAAATTCTGAAGCTATCAAACACTTAGAAACTTTGTGATAATTTTCTAAGTTAGTCTTGTAACTGCGTTGTATTTTGTAAACACCTCTGATTGTATATCAAGTGTTAATCTCTTATCTTTATTAACATTAAAACCAGTTTGAAGTCTCTTGCTTTGTGCTTGAGCATTGGAAGTCTCTTGCTTTGTGCTTGAGCATTGGAAGTCTCTTGCTTTGTGCTTGAGCATTGGAAGTCTCTTGCTTTGTGCTTGAGCATTGGAAGTCTCTTGCTTTGTGCTTGAGCATTGGAAGTCTCTTGCTTTGTGCTTGAGCATTGGAAGTCTCTTGCTTTGTGCTTGAGCATTGGAAGTCTCTTGCTTTGTGCTTGAGCATTGGAAGTCTCTTGCTTTGTGCTTGAGCAGTTAGAAGTCTCTTGCTTTGTGCTTGAGCAGTTTGAAGTCTCTTGCTTAGTGCTTGAGCATTTGTAATCTGAGTGATTATAGTGAAATCTCTTGTGAAGGACAAGAGGACTGGACTACTCCTGTTAGTGGGAGGAACCAGTATAAAAATTCTGAGCATCTCTCTCTAACCCTATCCTCATATATTGTGTGTGTTATACCTTATCCGCTGCAATTTGTTTTAACTTAGAAAAAGTCTCAACACAATTCAACCCCCCCCCCCCCCCCCCCCTTCTTGTGTGTTTTTCAACCTTCACAACTCCATTTTGCTGTGCAGTTCTACGAGAAGAGAACTCATGGAAGATTCCATGTTCTTCACAAAAGTTTTCAAAAGGTTCATTTTCAAATTCTCCACCATGATCACTTCTAACTTTTAAAATCTTTAAATCTTTTTCATTTTGAATTTGGGCACAAAAGACACTAAACTCTTCATATGTATCACTTTTAGATCTCAGAAATCTTACCCAAGTCCATCTACTATAATCATCAACAATGACTAGTCCATACTTCTTTCCATTGAGTGAAACAGTGGTAACTAGTCCAAACAAATCAATGTGCAGAAGTTCTAAAGGTCTAGAAGTAGAAACAATGTTTTTAAGTTTAAATGAGCTTTTGACAAACTTCCCTTTCTGACAAGAGTCACAAAGAGAATATGAGTGATAAGTCAATTTAGGAAGGCCTCTCACAAGATTGTCTTTGCTAAGCTTGGAAATTAATCTCCAATTAGCATGACCTAATCTTTTATGCCAAACCCATTTCTCATCATTTAGAGTCAATAAACAAAGCACATTCTGATCTTCCAGATCAGATAAATTAATTTTATAAACATTACCCTTTCTACATCCTTTAAACAAAATGGATTTATCAGAATTGTTAATTACAGTACATGAATTCTTATTAAACACAACATCATAATTACTGTCACATAATTGACTTATGTTAAGTAGATTATGTTGTAGTCCATCAACCAACCAAACATCAGAAATAGTAAGAGAAGAATTACCTACTTTACCTATACCAATGATTTTGCCTTTTTGGTTCCCACCAAATCCTACAGTTCCTCCCTCTCTCAGATTTAGGGTGAGGAACAAGTGCTTGTCTCTTGTCATGTGTCGTGAACATCCACTGTCCATATACCATGAGCTTTGCCTTCTTCTTGGGATGCATACCTGCAGTAAACATTATATCAGACTTTAGTACCCATATTCTGATGGGTCCTCTAAAGTTAGTTCTTTTATCCATCTTCTGTCTCTTGTAACTTCCAGAGGATCCAAGGTGAGGTGAGCCTTGAAAAACAGGTTTAGGCTTATCCTTTCCTTTGGACCTTGATCCAGAATGTGTCAGCAAACCAGCTTTCAAGTTTGTACAGCCTGATCCCATGCGAATACTCTTAAGCTTGAAGATCTTCTGCACTCCTTTACTAGACTTGGATACTGAAGCAATGGGAGCAGAGGTTTTCAAAAACTCCACGCTTACTTGAGCATCTGACACTTTTGGATTTTTTGTACCATTACTAGAAACAAAATTAGAATAAAGATCAGAAGGTGTTTTGCTTATGCACACAGACTGATTTGAGTTTCCTTTGACAGTACTTCCCAAACCCTGTTCAGTGTATTTGCCAGCACCATAAATCATAGAGGCTAATTTATACTTGTCAATATTGTGATGAACAAACTCTTGAAGAGCAATCTCATGCTTATCATATGGTTTGTTACATGATCTGCAACAATTTTCAAGAACTTGAATAGTCTTTAAGGACTTCTTATAGTCTTCTTGAATATGATTAACTTTATCATTGAACATGTCAAACTTTTGTTTAAAAAGTTCTAGCTCATTTGATTTTTCCATGTATTTCATCACAGTATCTTTTAAAGCCTTAGAGAGTTGAGTATCAGATAGTTTAGAAATAACCTGCTCAATGTCTGATTCTGCTGTGGCCATGAGTGCCAAGTTAGCTTCTGCATCTTCAGCTTCATCATCAGACAGCTTGTCAAGATTTGTTCTTGAAAGTGCTCTTTCTTCCTTTTCCTTTGGTGCTCAATTCAGGACAATCAGCAATGAACTGTTCAGGCTTGTTGCAGTTAAAGCAATTCTTTGAATCATCCTTCTTATCTTTGTTTCCAGAACTTCTGTAACCAGAACCTTTAGAACCAGAACTTATACCAGAATATCTTGGCTTTCTTTTTGTCCACTTCTGGAACTTCCTGGTCAGAAGTGCAAATACATCATCATCTGATCCTTCTTCTTGATCATCTGCAGAAGATTCTTCTGCTTCAGATTCAACAACCTTAGCCTTTAAAGCCTTAGAAGATCCAGAAGTAGCTGGCAGAGCCAAAGACTTCATTCTCTTCTGAGGTTCATCAGAAGCTAGCTCAATCTCATCACTCATGAGTGAACTAATTAAACCTTCCAGGCTTAGGGTGTCTAAACCCTTTGCTTCCTGAATGGCAGTGACCTTAGGTCTCCACTTAGCAGGTAAGCTTCTGAGAATCTTCTTCACACGATCAGAAGTAGTATAAATTTTCTTTAGAACTTGAAGACCAGCAACCAAAACTTTGAATCTAGAAAACATAGATTCAATGTTCTCATCTTTTTTCATTCTAGTAAGTTCATACTGTTGGATCAAAAGTGTTGTTTTTGCCTCCTATACCTGTTTGTTTCCATCATAAGATGAACACAAAGAATCATAGATACTCTTGGCAGTATATTTATCTGTGATCTTAAGGTACTCTTCATGAGATATGCAGCTAATCAGAATATCCTTGACCTTGTGGTGCTTCTTGTATGCTTTCTTGTCCTTATCAGTGAAAGCTTGTCTTGCATCATAGTCTAATATTCCTCTTTCATCCAAACCTTGAAAAGTTACTCTTCTTTCAACTAAGTCCCAAAGTTCATCATCAATACCAACTAGATGACTGTAGATTCTATCTTTCCACCAAGAGAAGGTAGAACCATCTCCATTGAACTTAGGAGCTTTGCTGGTGTTGTTTTTATCATCAACATCATAGTTGAAGGGAATAGCAGTTCCTTCAGTTTTCTTGTTTTGTTCACCGGATCCAGACATAATGTTTTGATACAACAAACAACTGTCTCACTGCAAAGTGATATAACAGAACCAAGGCTCTAGATGCCAATTGAAGGTGTGAAAACACAAGAAGGGGGGGTTGAATTGTGTTTTGGGTAGTTTTAAAAACTTCTTCTAAGTTTTGCAACTTATCAGAATCAGCAGCGGAATAGCTTTAAACACAAACAACTTCTGGCAATGGTGAAAGAAAAACAGAGAAGAGAAAGAAGATATGAACACACAAGATTTATACTGGTTCATCTCACAAACCGAGAGTAGTCCAGTCCCCTTGCACTTCCAAGGGATTTCACTATAATCACACAAGATTACAAATGCTCAAGCCAACTGCAAGAGACTTCCTATGCTCAAGTAACACATTACAAGAGACTTCCAATGCTCAAGCTCACAAGCAAGAGACTTCTAACACAAATAATAAATACAATGTTTGAACAACTGATAAACAATATAAGAGTTCTTAGAACAAAATAATACAACTTTAAAACAAGACTTATCTTAGAATTCTTGAAAAGAAAACTAAGGTTCAACAACCGACTAGTCAGAAGTTGAAAACTATTTGTCCTGAATTTTGATATAAGCTCAAGTTGTATCTAAGTTAAAAATGCTCTTTGAAATTCAGCAGAATAACAGCGCTTTTGTTCTTCGTAAGTGTGTTGTGTTTGTCTTCAAATTCTTCCTCCTTTTATAGATGATGTTGGAGCGTCTTGAATTTGAGCGGACAAAGATGAAAACAGCTACATAGTACTGTACTAATATTTTCATTTGAAATGTGCTTATTCAAATCAAGTAAAGATTCAAATCTGAGCCTTGATTTCGAATATTCGCCCATATCAGGAAAATAAAGATAGTACAATAGTACAAACGTCATTATCATGAGGATAACGGTCTTGTAAGAGGTTTCTTCTGCCTCTCCTGAATTTGCCATATAGATGATAGTCGTTATAGAGAATAGAATGTTCTTCTGACAAATTCTGCTGTTTCATCATCATCAGAATCTTGAGATGAAACTCTGCTTCTGATGAGTTTAACTTCTGGTTGACTTTGACTAGGCAACTTCTGGTGACCACAACTTCTGGTGTCATTCTTCAGAACTTGCTTTTCCCAACTTCTGGGAGCGCTTCTTAGCATAGCAACCAGAACTTCAATTTCTAGTGTATATAAAATTTTAACTTATATACCTGCACACTAGAGTAAATTATCAGTACTCCCTATTGTATATTAATACTATTGTTATCATCAAAACTACTTCGGTTATATTAGAACCAACTTTGTTCCAACAGACAAAGCCTCCAGCAACCAAGAAACAACTTCAGTCTTTGCTTGGAAAGATAAACTTCTTGAGAAGATTCATATCAAATTTAAGTGGTAAGGCAAAACCTTTCTCACCACTACTTCGACTCAAGAAAGAAGATGTCTTTACATGGGATGCAGATTAACAAAAGGCGTTTGACGAAATCAAGAAATATCTGTCGAACCCACCAACTTTAATGCCTCCCATTAGGAATAAATTTATGAAGTTGTATATTTCAGCGTCTGATTCGACTCTTGGCAGTATGCTTGCCCAAGAGGATGAAAATGGGAATGAAAAAGCCATTTACTATTTGAGTAGAGTACTTAATAATGCTGAAACTAGGTATAATGATATTGAAAAACTTTGCCTTTGTTTGTACTTTGCTTGTATGAAATTGAAGCATTATATAAAACCTGTTGATGTTTATGTCTATTCTCATTATGATGTTATCAAACACATGTTGTCGAAGCCAATATTACATGGTCGAATTGGCAAGTGGGCTTTGGCACTTACTGAATATTCATTGACATATAAGCCATTGAAAGCTGTTAAAGGCCAAATAGTGGCTGATTTCATAGTGGACCATTCAGCAAGGGAAACACCACAACATTATGTGGATGTAGAACCTTGGAAGTTATACTTTGATGGTTCTAAACACAAACATGGAACTGGAATTGGGATTCTAATAATTTCACCCTCAAAAATTCCAACCAAGTTTAAATATAAAATCAATGGTTTTTGTTCCAACAATGAGGCTGAGTATGAAGCCTTAATCGCAGGTCTTGAAATCTTACTCGACTTGGGGGCAAAAAATATTTTGGTAAGAGGTGACTCTGAGTTAGTGTTGAAACAATTGACAAAAGAATATAAGTGCATAAAAGAACACTTAATGAAATACTTTGTTGTAGCAAATTCTTTGTTAAAACGTTTCGACCAGGTTGATATTGAACACGTGCCTCGTATTGAAAATCAAGAAGCCAATGACTTGGCTCAAATTGCTTCCGGTTATAAGATTTCCAAAGAAAAATTGGAAGGACTCGTTGAACATGAACTCAAAATCATCATCTGTCGAACAACAAAGTCTGTCAAAACGGCAAAACCTGTCGAACCTGAGTTTGCTAGTTGCGTCGAACAAAGTTGTCTGTTAAATGGGAAACCTGTCGAACAAAAAGACATCGAGGTTAGTCGAGCAGCAAAAAATCACAATTCTGTCGAGCTGTAATTCTAATCTCGTCGAATTCAAAACTGTTAAGAAGGAAGTGATTTAAATTTGGCGAACCCCAAATTATTAGACATTGGTCGAACATAAACAACCATCTGAAACAACCATTTCGGAAGCTGTTGAGAACCATTTGGTCTGGTCGAAAGAACAGGATAGTCATCTAGTTGGAACAACAATTTCAAACCTGTCGAACGGAAAAGGTTTGTTCCCGTCGAACAAAATCAAAAATTGGTCGAACAGCAATTTGTTTTATTTCTATTTTTTCTTGATTTTGACAATGAAAAGTTCAGTTTGGCCAAGAGATTTCATTGTCGAAAAATTCAGATCATGCTGTCGAATGAAGTTTAAGAGATTTCATTGTATATGAGAATTCAAGAGATTTCATTTGTCAAAAGATCATGATGTGAATGAAGTTTAGTTTGGCCTTAAGACAATGATATTCCAAAAGATTTAGTGGAATTTACAAAAACGCACAAATCAAGAAGATGAAAAGTGGAAAGTGAAAAGGATAATTCAAAAACTCCTTTTTATAAACTTAAAATATTCATGGCATGTGCCGTCAGCGTAGTATTTGAAGAAACGCGGGAAGTGCAAAAGGCAGATTCAAAAATTGCCACTATCTCCTTTGATTCGACATATAGTCGAAGATGTCATTTTTTGGGGGGCAATTTGTTAGCCCATATTTTGAGTAGGCTAAATATAGAAGGAAGTTATTGCTTTGACTCAAAATGAGAAAATATTGACTATGCAATTAATAAAGATTTTTCTTAGAATCTGTCAAGCTTCGAAATTGTGCTTCATCACGCTGCATGTGTCGAGTTCGACACCTTTTTTTCTATTTGTCAAGCAAGCCAGATTTTTTATCATGCTATGTGTTTAGCATTTGACACATTATGTTCATGTTGGATTAGATTTGTGCTACTTATCAAACAAAATATCAGGTATCATTACATGTGTTGAGTTTGATACACAATTTCTGTCAAGCACAATTCCTGTCAAGTGTTATTCCTGTCAAGCACAATTCCTGTCAAGCACAATTCTTGTCAAGCAGATTTCTTATTAAGTGGGAAGTATTTAGTTCGCCATGTGAAAAGTTGTACGTTGCACAGGAACACGTTACTTGGTGGACTTAGTCTATTTTCAAGACTTGTTTACATTTTGGTTATTTGGTTCGACATACATTTTGATTATTTGGTTCGACGGCCGTCAAATTCAAATATTTGGAAAAGCATGCAGCAGGACACGCGTCGAAGTAATAAGCATTAGGACGTTATTAGCGGTTATATTCTCTTCGCCTATATATATTAGTTTTTCTGATGAAAAACGGGTCACAAATTCATATACTAAATTCTGTAAAACTCTGAGTACCCATGTCAACGAGCGAAACGAGTGTCGAACGGAAGATGTATGATTCTGTGATCCTTTTCTTGTAAACGCTTTTTACATATCAATGCAATTTACAAATTCTGTCAAGTCTTATTTCCTGTTCTTTAAGATTTTCGCAGTTTAATTCCATTTCATTCTGTCGAATGAAATTGTCTTTTTATCATTTTCTGCAAAGTTCAATCTTTTGTCAAGTTTCTTGATTACTTGATTCGCCAACTTTTTTACAATAAACACTCTAAAACTTCAGACTTCAAAAAGAATGATGAATGTTCATACTTTCTAGAAACCAATGCACAAAATTATAGTCACAGGATTTACTAGTTGATCCTTCAAGCAATAAATTTTAAACTAGCGGTTGTATACCAAAATTCACCGTAAACAGATGCTCAAGAATTAGTGTACAACTCGGACCACGTACTTTAGAAAAATTCAAGTTCTACATTAAAAAGATATGAGGTTTAAAAAATATTTATAAAAAATGATATATCTCATCTTAGAAGTCGGTTTATAAGAATAAATTAAGTGCAATCTAAAATATCAATATTGAATTTATATTGAGCACATAAGTCATTTCTTCAATTGTAGAATCAACTTATATATTAGCTCCCATGATAGAGCCCAAACTAAAGAGAAGGGTAAACCCGTCATTTCGAGGGTTTATCAAAGGAGGAATAAAATAAATAATTAATATAATATCAGTGTGTTATTTGAATTCAAATTGTTAGTTATTGGCTGTGGTTGTATTTAAGTTTGCTGTTTGTTGTTTTTATGTTATGTGGGAAGTTTATTTGGAAGTTACCAGGCCAGAAGAAGTTATCTTATGAGAGAGAAAACTGCTCTAGTACATTTCAGATTGTATTTCCATTTGTTCATCAATGAAAATCGCAAGTGTCCTTGCAATACCATTTTCTCTATAATTCTGTCTTACATATTGTAACTGCTGCAATTCTGGTTTCTATCAAATTGGTCCGACCTGCCGGATGCCATCGAAGAAGATGTAGGCCAAAGTGACGGCACTTGAAGCGAAAATCGCAACTTTGGAGGTTTCTTTACATGAAATGCAGAATCAAAATAAGGAGAACCAGGAGAAGATCAACTCTTTATTGAATTCGAATAAAGAGAAGAATGGGGAAGAATCATCGCACAATAATGAGACAGTTGGTGCCAAAAAGAAAAATTCTGAATTACCTGATGATGCATGGGATGAATTTCGCCTATATGTTAAAAAGGTTGAATTACCGATGTTTAATGGTGATGATCCCGCTGGTTGGATCGCTAGGGCGGAAGTTTATTTCAATGTGCAGAATACAAGACCAGAAATCAAAGTGAATTTTGCACAATTATGTATGGACGGTCCTACAATTCATTTTTTTAAAGGACTGTTTGAGGAGAATGAAACATTGACATGGGAAAATTTGAAAGATGCACTTCTTGAAAGGTATGATGGTGTTAATGGTGGGAATGTATTCGAACAACTTTTTGCGCTTCAACAGGAAGGAATGATGGAAGAATACATTGAAGATTTTGAGAGGTTAGTAGCGCAACTGCTCAGACTACCCAATGATCAATATTTGGGTTATTTCGTTCATGGTTTGAAGGACAAAATCAGAGGAAAGGTTCGCAGCATGATCACTATGGGGGCCCATGTTAAGAGCGAAGTTAATGAACGTGGCTCGAGCAGTAGAACAAGAATTGGAAGAAGGGCGTACAGACTGGATATCGCGAAAGTCACATGGGTCATTGTCCCGACCCATTTTCCGTAACAAGGTTGTCACACAGAACGAAGGCAAAAATGGCAATTGGGTTATGGTTTGTAATAACAAAGACAATCGTGATAATTTTCAAGGAGGAAACGTTGGAGAAAAATCAACAGATGGTCCACCGGGAATGTTTGGTGTCGGACAAAACAAAACACATACTGCCGGCGTTGGAAATTGGCGTGACAGGACGGTGAGGAATCTGTCTCCACAAGAGATTCCTAACCGCCGTAAAAAAGGACTATGTTTTATATGTGGAGGTCCATTTCATCCTCGCCATCAATGTCCTGATAAAAATCTACGTGTTATGGTACTTGAGGATGACTCTGAAGATGAAAACGAAGTCACAGTGATGAATGACAAAGATGTTGAAACGGGGGCAGAAGAATTGCAATTGAATGTCCTGGGAAGATAAGGACTTCATCAATGCTCAGTTTCCTTCCTTCAACCTTGAGGACAAGTTTGTTCTCTTGGAGGCGGCAATGATAGAGCCCAAACTAAAGAGAAGGGTAAACCCGTCATTTCGAGGGTTTATCAAAGGAGGAATAAAATAAATAATTAATATAATATTAGTGTGTTATTTGAATTCAAATAGTTAGTTATTGGCTGTGGTTGTATTTAAGTTTGCTGTTTGTTGTTTTTATGTTATGTGGGAAGTTTATTTGGAAGTTACTAGGCCAGAAGAAGTTATCTTCTGAGAGAGAAAACTGCTCTAATACATTTCAGATTGTATTTCTCTTTGTTCATCAATGAAAATCGCAAGTTTCCTTGCAATACCATTTTCTCTATAATTCTGTCTTACATATTGTAACTGCTGCAATTCTGGTTTCTATCATAAATGCATATAGATAATCAACACCAAATTTAAGAGTTTAAAAAATGATGTTAAGTTTTGTTTTAAGTTTAAAAAGAACTATAATTTAAATGGTTAGACTAAGGAGGACAAGTCAAACACTATAAGAAAACATAATTAAGAACACATGAGATCCATTCCTAAGAAAAAGTGTTGAATTTTGATTCACAATCTGTTAAAAAGTTTAAATTGTGAACCATTTTAAGATAGTGATAATAAGGTCAAATATTTTTATTTATCTAACAATTATGATCAATTGACAATTAAAAAGCTTGGAAAAGTTACAACATAGTACAACTGATAATAATCTTCACTGAATTTTGACTTGGAGCAAGAACAGAGAATAATGAGTTTCTAGTCTCAAACGTGTTAATCATATCTTAGTTCCTTGAACTCTTCTTATTCTTTTTTATCTTCAGCAGTGTATCAAGTAGCACAGGTATGCAAATGACTCTAGAAACATCACTTTCTTGTACTTTGCAGCCATGAGAACAAGAACCATTTTCTTGTTTCTTGTTCTTTTCTTCAAACCTTAATGAGTTGGGGAAGTACAACCGTCCTTTGTCACGTGATCTAAATCCCATTAGCTGTGCAAGGGATACACTGTTGTCTTGGAAGAAAGATGCTGTGGACTGGTTGTTGCAACAGAATAAACTGTAAGCAGGAGACAAGTTTACAACAACTCTAATTTTACTTCATTGCTTCATACAAATAGTAATCATTTTCACTTACTATGCTATGCAAGCTTGATTTTAAATTAACCGGCATTTTTATGTTTCTTTTAAGTCTCCATTTATATCGTAGCGAAAATTTTAAGGTGGACTATTTCGATAAGTGATCTAGCGTGGATTAGTACTTGAAAATTGTTTGAAGCTTTAACAATTACGGACGTCACTTTTTGAAAGAAGGTCACAGACCTCTTCGTCCTCAAGGATGAGACGGTGACTTGATTGGTGTCATGTCAGATCGATAAAACAAGAGAAAACAAATATGCATATCTCAAAACTCAATTTCTATTTGTTTTTTCTTATTTTTTTGTCAGTATATGACATCGATCAGATCATCATCTCAGCTGTAAGGATGAGGAGGATCATTAACATCTACTTCTATGGAGTATCGTCAATCGTCTCAGTTGTTAATTGTTTCACTCCATTAGTACACACTACAAATAGTAGTGATTTTTGTTCCTAAGTGGTATCCATTCAATGGCAATTAGTAAAAATCATTATGTGAAACCAAAGTTTAGTAAGGAATAAGAACACAACCTCAGTATCAAGATTAGAGGTTGAAAATGAAGAGAAACTTGTGGATGGAATGTGCAATTGATATGGTTCCACTGAAGAAGCTGCTGGAAGAGATTCCACAACTCTAAGTCTCATATTCAAGAAGCTAAGCCCAAGTGGCCATCCAATAACAAATTCATCATTCTGTGAGAACATGACATGACAATAAAGAATTTTAGCAATACTAGATATTGTCATCATGTTTAAATCATTGCAAATGAAAGATTACATAACAATTTCAACAAACATATATGCATATAGGTAAAGAATCAGCTCCTTAATTACAAGAATGTCCACAATATGAATCAAGTTGGTAAGATAATTGTAATTATAGTTGTGTATTTTATAAAATTCCGGAATAAATGTATTAGTCAAAATATATACACACAATTTTTTATTCCTCACCAGCAAAAATTTCTGAATCCGCCACTGATTGTTCCTAATGGAATTTGAACTCGAAATCTTAAAGTTATAAGGCTTAGCTCTTACGACAAAATTAGAATTAGAAAATGATTAATCTTAAACACAAGTTTAAAAAATCCAATCTTATGTTTCACTGGTCTGCATAGATTCATGAATCTAGATTTTTTTCTATCACATAAAGCTATTTGTTATTTTGTTCCCTCATACTCTGGATTTGGTCCACTATATACATCTACATTCTAGACTTACCGATGTAATGATATAAATATAGAAAATAGTAAGATAAATATTTAAATGAGATGTAGGATTGTAACAGATGATAATAATAGTTCCAGTGAGATAGACACTTCAGTGAACACTGCTCCTATTTATGCTCAAAATGAACAATCAATCTCTTCTGGCTATGTAACTTTTAGGTACCAAAATTATCAAATAATGATAACCTAGATAGGGGACCTATATTTTTTCACCCAATTTTTGTACTACATTAAAAAAAATAGGACATGTTGATATTAATTATTAGGACTGATATGACAGTTCAATTTAAGATTACATTCTTGGAATCAAGTTATTAGGACAACAAAATAAATTCTGATGGGTTTAAATGAAATTCATGCGACTACTTTTTTTTTAATGACAAAGATAAATATATAAAATAATGAAAAGGTAGCTGTACAACTACAAATATGAGATTTATGTGACTACTGATTTAACAAAAAACAACTACTACTATTATATTTTTTTTAAAAAAAACTATTATTATTATTATTATTATTATTATATGATGATTGATGATCCTAACAAAGCAATCTAACGGGTCTATTCTTTTATGGCTGTCCAATTGGAAAAAAACAAAATTTATACACATTATTAGTTAATTATGTTTCTTCTTTATGTCACTCCATTTGAAAAATACAAATTTGGCTGATGTTAACCAAAGGGTTGTGATTTTGTGGTAGGAGATGGATGGAGGAGCTTTAGAGGATTGAAGTCCAAATTTTACATACTCTGTAAAAAAAATTTACATGCAAGATTGCTTTTAGAAAATTATTACAAAATTAACTTAATGTTAACTCTAGAAATAATTTTTAAAAAACACATATTATCAGAGTTTGATAACTCATCAAACTCATCTGATTTCAACAAAGTTTTCTAACACACTCTCTCCGATCTTAAATATAAAAAAAAAGTTAAAATGTATTTGGCCTACATTTTGACTTTTGCGACAAGAGGGAGTATAGCAATTAAAATAATATTTGCTTATATAAATAAAATAAAATAAATAACACACATATAGGATGAATTCATTTCACATTTCATAAAACCTGACATGCAACGGTGGCTACCGACAGTTTAACATGATAGAAAAACATAGAATCTGTTTCTGTTTTTTGCAAACTGTTACTGTATTATCTAATTCATGAAATAGAAAAATATAAGTTATAGTAACATTAGCATATCTTAATAAGCAATTGAATTAAGCATTCACATAGATAAAATGACTAGATAAAGATGTTGGATGCTATAAGAAAATGGAGAAAGATGGGAGTATATTATTGTGTGAAAAAACTAAAAAGAAAGTTTGGATCATGGAATTAGTATTACCTCTGTGACTGTAACCATGGATGGTGTCTCTGCCTCCTGAGGAACTAATGGGAAAATGATGATCACAGAGAAAACACAGAAACAAATGTTTTGGAGAAACCGATGGTGAATTTATTTACGTGTCTCCTAAACATTATACATTTAAGAGTATGGTCCCACTTGAACTACAAAATATTACTAGATCAAAGATTAGATCAGCTAAGCTTTTGATTTTGTCTCAATAATCCAAATTTCTATAAGTAAATTTAATCGACATAAGTTATCTTAAAGTTGAAAGATAAAAGCACAAATGTTAAAAGAGGGTTTTCCTTTTTTTCATATTAACGCGTAATCTTAAAACACATGTTAATTTTCCTTTATTTTTTGGCATAAAGTAATTATCTGATTTACAGATAAAAAATATATTGGTAATGCGGTGAGCTATGTAAGTTTAATTAAAAATTGAAATCAAGTTCTCCCAAATGTTATGTCACAAAAGGGAATTGTTAACTATTTATGACTCGTTTGGATTAACTTATTTTTGAGCTTATGCAAATAACTTATGTAATCTTTATGTATTAGTATAAATTTGTCAAGATAGTTTATGATAAAATAACTTATAAAAATACAATTTCCACTAGTACGAACTTATAAAATAACATAAAACCTAATTTATATTGCATAAATTCAAAAATAAACTAATCCAAAAAGCTCAATCACTTGACTAAAATAACTTATGATTTGGAAATTTTAAATAAGAAGAAGTGAAGGGAAAAAAAAGTGGAGATATATATATTTTTTGTTGACAAATGAATGAATGTTTACATAACAAAATTTGTGTCAAGTGATGATCAGTAGCATAGTTCAAATTCTCTATTCATATAACAAAATTTGTTAAAAATTCTAGAAGTGCAAAAAAATGTAACATAAACGATAAACCAATCCAGAAAACAAAAGTCAAACTTAAAAGAGTCAGCCTCGTAATTAAGAGTCAACCTCCATTCAAATTATCCATTTTGCTACCCGAAACAAAGAGTATAATGGGGGTACATATCAAAAAAGAGTATAATGGGGGTATGAGGTATAAATTTTGGGTGGTTCTCAGCAAAATTTAAAAGGCCTAGATTTACAAAAGAAGAAGAAAAGACTTGCAGCCCAATAGCCCATTATATGATTATCAACAAGATCTGAGCCTGGTTACAAAGGAAGTTTTGCTTCCCCCTCCCCCCCCCCTCCAAATTTCCATTTTTGCTCTTGATTTAAAACTTGAGACGTGTTTTTCGAATTTTTCCCAAATTTAAACTATAAAAACACGTTCTAAAGTTTTTATTCAAAGATTAAAAGAGTCACGAGGAAGAGAAAATTTATTACAAAGGCCAACTAAAAGAAATGACAATTAAACTAAAAAGAGTCAAGGATCATGTTATTGAACCAACCAGATGATAGCAAGATTTAAACTAGTGTCAATTAAATTGAACATTATGGATTTATCTCGATGTAATATAAATTCAAAATTGTTAAAAACAAAAAGGATGTGCAAGAGGGTTTTAGAGGGTGCTCGAGAGGAGCGGCCGTTGAGGGCACCAATTTTTTTTACTTAGTGTTAGTGCATGTGCGTGCATACGTCCGAGTGATAAAATAAATAAATATTGTAACTAAATTTTAAATTAGATTTAGACTCTTATGATTTTGATAGTACAATATCTAGTCTAAATCTTCACTTCACACCACAAAAGTCAATGTCCATAGGTTAAAGTCAAGATTATCTTCGACTATTTTTAGGTAAATCTGTTGGGAAACTTCAAATATTTTATCATATTTATTTGTTTTTATCTAAGGTGGCCGCTGTATATATAAAAGGCTAATATTTATCAAATTATTATTGATCGCGACAAATAACACGTGACACAAATAATAGATATTTGAGTTTCTTAATTATTTGATCAATAATTTGATCTCTTATAATTAGTATTTACAATTGGACGTAGAGGATATCTTTTAGTAAAAAAAAAAAATTTTGATTGTGTATTTGTATTAACTATTTTTATAGTAATAAATTAATTTTATTGATAATTTTTTTCTTTTTTTTTTAAGACTCAATTGCAGTTTTGATCCCTCTATTTTCAATTTTTTGCACTTTTGGTCCCTCTATTTTAAAACTCGACAGTTTTGGTCCCCCTAACATATATTTCATCTAAAATATGATGATACATCATGTTTTAAATGAACTTTATGAGAGGTGAATTTCTAGCAGCTACGCTACATGACAAAAAAAATAAAAATAACTGAACTTTTTGGAAAAAAATTCTTACAATTTCATCGATGCTGGTATTTTTTCGTCATCGAATCATATACCATGTCGTTTAAATCACATCATATCATTAATTTATAGTTAAAAATATTGATAGGGGGACTAAGATTGTCGAGTTTTAAAATAGAGGATCAAAACTGTAAAAAATTGAAAATAAGAGGACCAAAATTGTAATTAAGCATTTTTTTAATGGTGGGAGTCGGACCTAAAATTGGAGAAAGAGAGATTACCTATACAAGATTTTGTGCTTACTAGCCGCTTATTTTCAAATTTCATCTTCTAATAGAGGTGAATACTAAGTTGGATCTCTATATTACTTTGTTTTTTTTGTGACAATGGGGTCTCTATTAGTTAAAGCTGTCTGCATTGCTATTATAACTTTCCTGTACAACATATATAATGAGCACCATAAGTGATCTACCAAGATAATAATAATTCATGAAATGGGTCTCCATATCCATGTATACATTTAACCCTATAATTGTCACAAAGCATTTGGTGACAGTCAGATAGATGGCTTTTAATTGCTGGAGGTAGTTAGGTGTTTTAGGTTACCAATTCATTCATATGAAACCTAACACTTTTGAAATTCAACTTCTCAATCTCTCATTGGGTCTTATAAGTCACTGAAAATTGTTCATCAAGAGTTTTATAATATTATAAGGGTGATTTTTTTTTCTTTCTTTTCTAAAGAGTTTTTTTTTATTAAATTCTTACGTGTTAAATATAAAAAAATAGAGAATTGTGGATCAAACTTATGTTCCTATGTAACAAATATATTTGCAGTCTTTTAGTATATCGTCAAAGGTATTTTTAATGGAATGAAACAGTATAATAATGTATCTTTTCTGATCACTATTATGAATAAAAAATTACTTTTTAGGTAAATTGAACCTAAAATACAAAGATACTTAAGACTTATCAAATATATCAATTTTTTTTATGAACTTAAAATGCGATTTTTTACTTATAATACCGGATGAAATATATTTCCTCAAAACACAATTTTATTTTATTTTTTGCTTTCATCATCAATTTAATCTGATTTGGTAATTAATTATGACATCAAGTGGTTCTAACTCATTTTAATCATTGTTGCGGGATCTCAAAACACATTTTGTCCAATAACATTATACAAAAAGGTTTAATGATATAATTAACTATGCATCACCAAAAGAATATAGTAATGTATGTTTCCTTCCTCACAATGTTAAAAAATGGTATCTCTGATTTTATGGGTAGGTAGATCAGTCAATTTGATTGACAATGGAAATTTTAATATAATTTCTTGAATACTCTTCTAGTCTTTCCTCAAGTTGCGCTGCTCAATTTTCTCTGATTGAAAAAGAAAAAATTGTACAACTTAAATAAAAAAATGGGAACCTAAAAGAAAATCATATATTAAACAAAAAACAAACAAGTAATAATTTTGACATTATAAAACTTATTTATAGTTTATAAACAAAAAATACTCATTCTCTTGTACTTCATGCCTTATATCTAAAAATCATAACAGAGACATTCCATTACCAGAAACAAGACTGAATATATAGAATTACAAACTAAATTAAAAGAAAAACCATTCATATATAATTAATTAACCTATATATAATTCTTTAATCACCCACCTTTCTGATTTTTTTAATCCAAATCACACACATACATAGAACACTTCAAAAGTAAAGTGAATTTATTCACCTTGCTAATGATAAAACCAATTTCTCATGGCTGAAATGCATCCTCTTCATTTTCAAATTCATGCTGATTCTTGTAACCATTATAGTTGCCACCATGGTTATTCTGGTAGTACTCATTGTTGTTGTTTCCATAGTTGTTATTATTGTTACTATTACCTCTATTGTTGTACCAGTTATTGTTGTTCATTCCTCTTGATGAATCACTATACATTGTTGGATTGTATTTCTCATAGCTAACATCATAGTAATATTTTCCACCTTCCAAAAATCTTGTGTCACTCATCCCTTGTTTCTCACCATTGTACATGTTATTCTCAGCATTATAATTATTCTTGTTGTTGTTGTTGTAGAATGATCTTTCATTTGCAACATTGTTGTTGTTGTTCTGTTTTTCCATCATGGAGTTGTATCCTTCTTCATTGTACTTTGTCTCACTCAACTCATTTTGGTTATTTCCAAAAGTATCTTTGTTATAATACTTTGGGTTATAGGCATCATTGTTGTAGTACTTGTTGTTGTTGTTGTTGTTGTCATTTTGGTAATTGTTGGTGTCTTCAAAGTTAGATTTGGTTGTGGTGGTGGCGGCGGTGGAAGGAAGGTGATTAGATTCATGGCCATATAAGCCATAGCTGTTTTCAGTTTGAGGAATGAAAGGTGGTTGTTCCTCTGGTTTGTTTGTAACTGTTGATGATTCATCTTTGTTGGGAATATTTGTTTCTTTGTTGAAATGAGTTACTTTGCTGAAGAATTGGCTGTCTCTGGCTATAGTTTGTAGGGGTAACAAAAGAGTTGTTAAGAGAAGGAAAGAAATGTAGTTTGATAGTGGAGCCATGGTGGAAGAGGGAAGAAGGATTTGGTTTTGGAGTAGGTTTACTGATGCAAAGGTGTGATGCCTCATGTGTTTTTATAGAAGGCACTTTCTAAAAATTTCCACACATTAGGTGTGGAGTTATACCAATGGAGTCAAGTTGGATGATTGTGGTCCCTTGTTGTTAAAACAATTTTGGGAGACATATCATACTAAAATGTGTATTAACTGGTCGTTAATTGGTCCAGTGGTGGTAGACGCTAGATTTGATAGAGAGATCCACAGTTCGATCATTCACAACTGCAATTGGAAGGGGTTTGAAACCATTTGATGCCAGAACAATGTGTTTATTAATTAGTGTTCAACAATTCTCGTCTATAAATTAGTTTTGTAATGATCAATTTAAGTATAACCTAAATTTTAAAATGGTATCATAGTTTATCTAAAATCAACTTAACCAATTGATATTAGATCTTCAATATTAGAAACAAACGAAATGGCGTTATAGTGTCTTGCATTAAACGTGATATGATTTAAGACTAAAATGTGTTTATAAGGGGTGTATAATTCTCACATTACTATCCCAATTAACAAATAAGCGAGTCTCCTAAATATGTAATCAAAGTTTCAAGTAAATATTTTATGATGCAAGCAGAGCTCCCCTAAAATATGTGACCAAAAAATAATAAAGGCACAACTCCCACTTCATTTTTTTTTGCTAATAATATTTTATGTATCATTGAGGACTCTGTCTTTGTGCTTGTACCTCTATGGCAAGCCACATCATTCTAATCAAATTGCTAATCTTATTCTACAAAAGTTTAGTTATTGGATTCATAGCTTTCTTTCAGCAGTACTCAAAGATAGCTAAACATTTAATTAATAAGGTGTTTTCTTTTTCCTTTGTTGCAAGCAAATCCATATTATTGATTGGTAGTTGCACCATAGATTATGATGCAACCATTGCATTCATAGGTGGTAGTTTTGCTGTTGATGGATTTCAATCCAAAAACACTTTTCTATCCAATCTACATTTATATCCAGCGGCCCATAAAGTATATTAATGGTGCTATCAAATGTCATAAAGGATGTCTAAAACTATAGGAGTACTACTACTACTACCTTTGAAGAAGTTTTACCCTTCTTCAACTTACAAATAAAAAATGTGTAATGTGATACGCATGGTAGACTTGGCCAGTTGGCCTATTGAGTATTGACTAAGATAATAAGGTTAACAAATAAAGATGGCAAAATCAACTTTCACATTTTAGTCTTTTGTTGCATAGTCATCTATAACTTCATCAACATATGAGTAGAGCTGGGAATATGGATCGATATATCGAGACCAATCAGTTTAACCAATGAGTTTAATCAGCGGACTATTTTATTTTTTTATAAGGTTTAACCACCTGCTTAAGCGGTCTAAAATCCTTACTACAGACTAATTCGATATTTTTAGTAGAAAACAGAATTTTTAAAATGCTAAATTTTAGTTTCTGAATATAAAAAGTTATTTATTTATTTATTTATTATGGTTGATGAATGAATTTAGTGAGTTGGAATGGAAGAACATAAGGGTGCAAGCAAGAGCCGTAGAATGAAAAGGAAAGCAAAATGGGGAAAGGTGTAGCATGTAATTATGCGTGGATTGAGGAGGAGTTGGTGAGACATGAAAATAACGACATTAATATTTTGTCACTCACACACATGTGGTGGTCTCCATGCCTTGTATAATTTGTTGAGTCAAGTAATTTCGACATATATGGAGCATAATTTCCCGCAATTACGACAGAGTGCTGTAATTGATTTTGTTCGTCTGATCTTTAATTGACAGTTGAGATTATTTTATATTATAAAATTATATTTTAAATTTGATCTGTCCGATCTCAAATCAACTGTCACAGTTGATTATCGCATGAAACTGCGTCATTATTTGACAGTAGAAAATATGGATCCCTTATATATTACATAGACTTTAGGGGTGGCAAAACGGTATACCCATTACCCGCCCCGTTTAGGCTCACCCCGTTTAAGCCCGTCCAAAAACGGGGTGGGGCGGGGCGGACCAACTTAGGTGTTCGGGCTCAAAACTCAAGCCCACCGGTTTATTGGCGGGGTTGCGGGTTGGCAGGCATGCCCGCCAAATATTTTTATTTTTTTTACAATTTGAATTACAACTTCACAATTTAATGTTAAAAAAGTATTAAACATGTTGAATTATAATAACTTCACAATTTCTTACAATTCTTACCTCCTATATTTAAACTAACAATAATATTATAATAGAGATAATTAAGAGAAGATTGTAGCAGCGAATAAAGATAATTAAACTAAAAGAAACATTAACCAAGTTAATAAGCAATTCCTTACAATTACGCTTAATTAAACTAACAGAATCATCAACTAAGTTAATAAGTAATTTTTTTTTTTTTGAAAGTATAATAAGTAATTATTTACAATATAAGATAAAACGTTAAATACTATAAATAGTGGTAAAATGGGCATGCCCGTCCCATTTAAGCCCGCTCAAAAACGGAGTGGGGCGGAGCGGGCCAACTTAAGATAGCGAGTCGAAAATTCAGTCCAACCCGCAAAAAATGACGGGTCAAACGGGTCGGCCCGGCGGGCTCGACACGTTTTGCCACCCCTCTTATAGTCAAGTAGTAATTTCTTACTATATATAGTTTCGGCCATTTAAATTTTTTACTTTGGCACATGAACATCACTCTTATTGCCCCTTAACCTCCAAATAAATATTCAATTAAAGTTAAGTTTGGATTTGAATAGCGTTTTAGGTGGGAAAATTAGCATTAAAGTGGACAAAGACTGGTCTCAATGGATTTATAAGTAATTTCAACTTAGCCTTTGTTTGGATACATTGAGATGGATTTAACGTGAGTTGCAGCTCTCGTAATATTATTTGGGTGGTAAAAATGAAAAGCAATTCTACTCTCCAAATTTAAGTGTAATTGATGCTTGGTTTCGGGAGGAGATCCCTCTAGTGTAATTTTTCTTCATTGGCATTTTAACCTTAAATCTCTAAAGAATTAACCAAAAAAATAACTAAAAAAACTTGAATGGTGGAGATATAGATTGAATTGGCTCTAGTAAAAATTACATCGTAGAGGATTGTATTTCTCCTTGATTTCATAACTTCTACGACAACAAGAATTGATTTTGGGTTTGATTACTCTAACACAAATATTTCTGATACCATCTTAAAATTGGAAATTGAGTCAAACTCAATCCTACCAAATTGACTTGTAAGGTGTGAGAATTGTCTCTGGTTATAAATTTTTATAAATGTCTACTCACATTCGATGTAAAATTACAAATACAACTCAATTGACATATGCAAAGATATTAAACATGTTGGAACCGCAGATTTGATGAACACGAGACTTATTTGTTCTCCACACATTTTTTTTTAACAATGTTCCTTCTCCACACTTAAGATGTGTGATTTTCACTAAACTTTTTAACCAAATATAAAAATAAATTAATGACATGTGTTGCTAAATTTGACGGAATAGAATTTAATTATTACTGAACATCTACTTTACGAAAATAATACAATTTTTGATGTCATTATCCCAACTTCTTCAACTATCGAATTGCACTTTTACCCGATATGAGAAGCTGCATCCATTGCAAGTGATTATACAAAGAAGGTCCTTATGAACTAATTATTCTACACTTCTCACTTAGTGTAGCTTATGCATGGTTAGGTTTATTGGGTTGTCAATTGTACCAACCTGGTATGGTACACATCTTTAGGGTACAAATGTTTGTCTCATATGACACCTACTTTGGTATTGGGCACCCATGTGAAAGTAAATAGGGGGAACTCGTGCTACAAATTTTTTATTTGATGTAGGTGACTGAAGGAGCAGGTAATAAGCTATAGCTGGGGATCAACATCTAACCCAAATTTATTGCATTACCCACATAACATTTATGATATTTATTAAAAAAAAAAAGTTACTCCTAACCAAGAGTAACATTGGGAGTACTATTCTGTCCAACAATATTTGACAATTCTACTTCCACAAACAAAAATGACAATTCTAAAAATATATAAATGGAAGAGAGAATTGTCATTTCACTACTTTATCCTTATTAATATTGATATATTTAGTGTATATTCAATTTTTTTTATATATATTTACTATCTATCAGAAATATAAAGTAACAATGTATCATTATCATTATTTAAAATATTAGGTTGAATTTTAGAGTTAATTTAATACGACTAAGGTAGTTACTAATTAGTTGATTAAAAAAAGGTTGTTTACTGATTAGAAATAGTTTGAAACCAATCTTGTTAAAAATTGTTGAACAGTAAATTCAATATCAAGCAAGTACATTGCCAATTGCCGTACTTAGATAATACTATGTGTTGAGAAGCGTGGTAGAGCCCAATAAAAGAGAGAAAAATTTAAAATGTTAGAAGATTGGATTTTGAAATTGATAGCATGAAACTGATACGATGCGCCCGTAGAATGCACTTTATACGGTGATTTTAAGGTAACTAATATAACCAATGAACAATTAATTATAACTAATGAATAATAACTACCTTAATCAAATTCAAACTAATTCTAATAAATCTCTAATTACATCTAACTAATTGGATCCGAAGTTCACCAAAATTAAAGAAAGACTTAATGCTCAAAGAGGTTACCAAATGTACTTGTATGCATCATTGAAATCCTAACAAATGTACTTACAATCCTCACATCAATAACAAGCTCTATTGTCAAGTCGTTATAAAATCTAAGTTGGATTAAATCTAAACTATCTCTTTAGGGTTGGGAATAGGTCAGGTCGACCTACAGGGGCCTACGACCTAACCTATATAGACTCAGGTCAGGCCAGTCTATTTCTTTAAATAGAGTAGGCCAAGGCTTATAAGCCTATTTAGCTAAATAGGTCAGGCCTCAGGCCATTAAAAAAACTTTTTAAGCATACTAGGCCGGCCTATTTAAATAAATATGAGTAATATTTTTACATTTATTATTATTATATATTAAAATTTTTACTTTGATTACATTATAAATTTATTAACTTTTCAATAATTTAAGTTTATTAATGTAAATTAATTTTTCACGTATATAAATGTATCATTATAATTTTAAATTAAAATATGATGTCCTGTATAGTCAAATTCTCTAAAATATCATGTTAAAAATAAAAAAGAAGTTTAATTTCATTGGTTTATTAACTCATTAGTATATTTAAAAATAAATATAAATAATTATTTAAATATGTTCATGAGAAATAGGCCGGCCTAGTAGACTAATAGGCCATGTCAGGCTTTCAAAAGGTCAGACTCAGGCCTAAAAAATAAGCCTATAACAGGCCATAGGCCAGGGTTAGGCCTTTAATTTTTTCACAGGCCAGACTCAGGCTTGACAAAGCCTACCTCGACCTAACCTATTCCCAACCCTATATCTCTTACACGAACTAGTTTGCGAATTATACTAATTAAGTCTAAATTTTCTTATACTACCAAGTTGCACTGCTTAATTTTCTTTTGAAAGAGAAAAACATACAAAGAAAAAATGTATTACCTCCATCCCAATATACAAAATTTATTTGATAAAAGTACGTACAAGAATTAAAAAAAATAGTTTTTGCATTAAATTTGTTAATAAAGTACATTATTCTTTTTAAAATTACCCTTTAATTATAAAATGGAACAATAAAATTTTGCAAAAAAATCTCATATATTATTAAGACAGGAGTAGTACAACATAAAAAAAAAAAAGAGAGAACCTAAACGAAAACTATATAAGCAAAAAACAAACAAGTAAATATTACATCTAAGAATAATTATATTTGTACAACTATATTTGTATTCTTTTTTTACTAAAAATTGCTTATTGCATGCACCAAAAAAATTTGCTTATTGCATTTCATTAATTAAAATGTGTTGTACATCGACCAAAACCTAAAAACTAGCAAACAATATGGCCGTCTTAGCTAAGTTATAAACAATTTCATTTGATTGTCTCCGTACAAACTCTACGCTAGAGTTTCTATAATAAGTTAAGAAAAATAAATTACATTGATCCACAATAACACCAAATCCAGTAAAGTCTTGGATGGAAGAATGAAATCTATCAATCACTCTCTTAGAATCAAACTCAAACTCTACTGATCCTAATAAATCAAGCCCGTGCACCCAATTATGAGTAGATAGTAACCCAAATGTTTCACCAATATGAACATCACTTTTGGAAGAAAACCATTCAGTCTTGGCTAAAATGAAGGCACCATGTTCATCTCTAATGCAAATACCAATTCTGACTCTGTCGGAATTAATCGAAAAAGAAGCATCTATGTTGCATTAAACCGGCCAGCCATCGGTTTACGCCAAGTTTGTTGCACTTCAACCTGCGATGTTGTACCTGATGTAGCAGCAGTATCGCGCACAATCTCCAATCTTGCAACATTGAAACAACAAGAGAAAATACAAAACTCTTGCCATCAATGACATTATTCCAAATTTGATTGTTGCATTGCTTCCAGATGCTCCGCAAGATACATGCAAACAAGGCTACAACATTCTTTGACAATTGTTGCAGAATGTGGAAAATCATGGTTTTGACATCATTGTCACCGTTAGCAACGCTAGAAACCACCTGAGAAAACACAAATACTCCACACATTTTGACTACTAGGACAATTGAAAAAAACATGCTTACTATCCTCTTCCTCCACATTACGCAAAGCACAAACTATCGGACAATTCACTCCCATAGTCCTTAATCGGACCCGGGTCGGAACACAACTTCAATAAATACGCCATAGAAGGTTCTTAACCTTTGGCGGAGCTTTGATTGACCATAGTAAATTCATATCATCATTGACTCGAAAATGAGAGATATCGAGATCCTGTATACAAATTTTATAAGCACTTTTAACGAAATAATCTCCATTAATTTCACCATGCCAAATGCGTCTATCATTCGTGACTGAAGGATAAAGTGGAGTAACAAGAATTCTAACCGCAGTTGGTTGATCAAATAAGGACAACACAATATTTGTATTCTTAACATGTGTTTATAATTATATCTAAGACCGACTATAAATTGGGATGACAATGCGTAGGATATGGGTAGGATATTATAGTCATCATCCCCATGCCCATAGTTTGAAAAAAATACCCGTACCCATCTTCCATATCCGCGTGGATGACAATTTTTTTCCCGTGCCCACGCCCTATGTATCCATACCCGTTACCCGCATTTTTACTAAAAATAAATTGATCAATTATAAAATATCATATCATTTTAATAGAATTTTAAAAAAAAAAAATCAAAGATTTTAATACCATTCATGAAAATTATAAACAAAATTATTAGTAAAATCATGTTAAAGTTCATTTCTCTATTGACATATTTACATTATGTTATAAATAATTTTTTTTTTATTAAAAATGTGTAATAATATAATAATGTTTTATTTTAAAAATAATTACATATATTATTATATAATAATATATTTCAAATAAATAAATATATGCTATATGGGTATGGGGCGGAGTGTGTACTAAACAGAGCCGACCCAACAGATTATGTAGCCTAAAACAATTATTAATATGAGACATTTTATTTTTAAAAATATAAAATGAAAATGTATTTATTTTTTAAAAAAAAGAACATATTGTTTTTGCAACATTTGAAAAGTATTGTTTTTCATAATAAAAAAATTTCATGAACCTCCACAACAATTAACAACGGAAAAAAAAAAATCAATTATATGTTCATACTTCATAGAATTCTACAACATTTAAAAAACAAAATATACCGAAATAAACCTAATATGTTGGCTAAGCTAAGATGATTGAACTCATAACCTCTGCACGCAATGCAAGCGCGCGCCAATTGAACTACCTCATCAGTTTGATAAGTTTTGGATGGAGGCATATATATATTAAACTCGATATTATTTTGAGGCCTAATAGGCTTTAAAATTTTTTTTTTTTTTATGAGGCTTAAAGCTAGGACTGCTTTACCCTTGGGCCGGCTCTGGTACTAAAGTATCTGTACCCGCTCAATTTTGTGGATAATTATCCATACTCATAACTATATCCAAAATGTTAATTTTTATCCTATCACCAATCTATAGATATTTTTTGTGAATAATTACTCATACTCATGACCGTATCCAAAATTTTGTGCCATCCCTTACTATAAATACAAAATGAGGACCTAATATCGTTTCTAGTGTCTAAAATTGATCGCGTGATTGGCGCAGTGGAGAACTATATATACTTCCTCGTTGCTAAATTCTTTCCGAATGGAAACAAGAAAAAAATAGACATAAATAGCAGAGAAGCCACAAGTCAAGAGGAGCACGATCTATTTTAAAGACTTCATGATAAGAGTAAGACAATAATTTTTGGTAGACTGTGGAAATCGGTAAGCCCGAATGGACTGGCCCGAAAAGGCCGAATTTTTTTCGGGATTTGACCTTAAAATTTGAGGTCGAATTTTTTTTGAACTTTTTAACTCGGCCTGTTTAAACCCGCTTAAAATATGAGCTAGTCCGAATGAGCCGCGGATAGCACGAAGCGTGCATAAATTATAATATATATATATATATATATATATATATTAGTTATTATGTTACATTTTAAGTGTTAATTAATTTTTTTTTCATTTGGATCAACTCAATCTAATATGTTTTTTTTAAGCAATCAAATTTAAATCTAATATGTTGTTGATTTGTTTTTGTACGTGAACTTAAATATAAGTAACTCTATTTCTTTAGTTTTCTATGTTTATTTTTTGTAACTTAAATATGTTGAGTTTATGGAATTAAAGAAAAATAATATTAGTAACATCTATTTTAATTGACCATTAATAGCTAAAGAAAATGTAAAATTTAAAATAAAACGGTCCGGTCCGAAAGTCCGACGGCCCGTTCCGAGCTGAACTCGTGCCTTATTTTTTGAGCCCATATTTCATCCGGACTTTTTTAGTCCAGTCCGATCGAGCCCGAAGCCCATTCAGACCGGGCTCTATTTTTTGGTATAAATGTAACTCTAATTTTTGGTATAAGGGTTTGACATTTTCCAACTTTTATTGTCAAAAAAAAAATCCACCTAAATTCATACTCATAAGTCATAAAACATTAGACAACGGCAAAAAGACTTCACATGGAACCCTTTTATTTTTTAGGCAATGTTACTTAATACAAATTACTTAATACTAACTTATTGAACTTGTGTTGTGTCTCTGGGTGTAATTTAATATATCTTTTAAAATTTTTTATGTGTGCACTGTGCACATATAAGTTTTTTTTCTTTCATAAATCAAAAATCCTCCACGTGTAATTGTTGAAACTAATTCTTCAAGTTTTGTGGGACTCAAATAGATGACAAATAATTCCCAAGAGTTTTAACATTGCTATATGTCCAAATCAGAGAATATCAAACTCAGGATTTTAGTTAAACTAGAAGAGACTCATGTTATATCATCTAAGTGTTTTTAGATAATTTTTTGTTATTTTGGGAAACAGATTTTCTACAATTATAGCAGGGTATTGAAACTGATCTGAACCGTCTGATCTTTGATCGACAGCTGAGATCATTTTACTTTATAAAATTGCATATTAAATTCTAACTCTCCGATCTCAAATAAAAAATCCTAATTAATAATCGCGTGAAACTACACCGTAATTTTACAGCAGCAAATCCAAGTCCGAATTATTGATATGGACTCCTTTGTCATAAAAGTTGAATCCAAAAATAGAAATAAAAAATAAAAAATCAATCTTATACCAGAAGTGGTACTGGAAATTAAGGATACAAGATTTATCAATCAAGATAAGAAAATGGATTCCATATCATAAGTGACAACAACAAAAAATTAGGTAATAAAATTGGTACAAGAGGATTAATATTTGTGCCAAGAGGTTTCCTAGAAAGTCTCTTCCTCACATAACTCTTCCTTTCTTCACTTCCCCACTGTGCTTCTTCCACTCCATCAGCAAGAATCAATGGTGGTGGTTGCTGAAATGGGCACTTAGATCTCCAAGAAGTTTCAGGAATACCCATTGTGGAGACCCTTTTGAGGAAAAATGAGAATTGCCATTTTTTGAGAAGAGATTGATTTGAGCAGAGGAATGGTGGGTAGTCCCATTTGAGGTAGCAGGGGATTTGGGTGGCAATGAAGAATTGAGAATGGAGAGTTGGTGTGTTTGTAGGGCTTGTTATGATATGTGTTAGGGCTTGGAGTTTCTGCTCCCATGTTGTATCTTCCATTGTTATCAGAGACAAGAAGACAGTGAAATGTGGCTAGGATTTCATAAAGATCAGATAAACTCATAAAAGTTCAAAGAGTATACGTGTTTACATCTCTATGACTTTTTTTTTTTTGTTAACTCTTTAATTATGAGAAAAACAATATTTTGATCATTCAGTTTTCGGTCACGAAATAAGTAACATTTGATAAAAAAAATAAATTGTTTTTATAAAAAATTAAACTTAAATTCTCCTGAACAATTTATTTTAAAAAGAGCTCATTAACTATTTAAACTCAATTACACTGTTACATCTATTATCTTTCATTGTTCAAAATTTAGGTGTTTTTGCAATTAGAAATTGATGTTTAAGTTAAAAGTATAAATCTATATTTTAAATATTGTATCTAAATCTTGATTTGATAAAAAAATTCACACAACATTTTTAGCCGAAATTAAAACATTAACATGTCGCATTGCATAATCTTGACCACTTTCACAAATTTTACTTTCTTTAGGTACAAGAAAGGATCACTTTAGTGTGAATTTTGGCCGGAGGAAGAGCAATGTAATTTTTTACCACTTAAAAGCTATCATACTCTTTTTGTTGTAATTTATAATACTTTTTACACTTTTTCTTTCTTTGATGTGTGGTTTCAAATGCACGTGAGGTAAATTTGATTAGAGATAATCCATTATCCTTTGGCTACTATCCCTTCGCAACGCATTATGCGAGTGTGTAAATAATAAAAATTGAAAAAAAACAGTTCACATCCTATAATCCGAACTCAATTTACATTTTAGAATGCAAACTTTATAAAATATAATGTTTTTGTATCTCTCCTCCTTCCTTCTCCCCTATTTTTTTTTATGGTTTCCATTCTAGAATGCGTTTCTAGATTTGACACCTTTTGAGTTGAGTTCGTTGCTTACAATTTTACATAGTGTCTATGATCTACTAGTGCCACACTTTTTTTATGTAAAATTGCCTTTTGAAATCTTTATCCAATACTTCTCCCCAATTTCAAAGAACGAATGAAATCAAATCAGCAGATATGACTATTGAGTTTGCAATTCAATGCACAATTTTATCAATACAAGTACTTCTTGAAGAACTGACCATTGATTTTCAATTCTTAAAGAACTAGTCATAATCTATATTTCTAATGTCTTTTCTCCTTTTTTTTTTCCTTCTTTTTTCCAAAGTTGAAATTCTCAAAGGTTCACTTAAAGGATGAACTTGTCGTGCTTATCGCATATCATTTGCTCTTATTTTATTCCTATATTCTTATATTTTTTTTAAAAGCATTCCTATATTCTTTTTTCCATGAAAATAAGAGTTTATGTGTTAAATTTAAAGTCAACTGGTTGACAAAAGATTTGGTCAAGTTGAACTAGCTCGTTGATATACTAGTTCTTAATTTTTTTGAGAGGTAGCTTGTAGATGGGTTTATACCGCAGAACAGCAAATCCCAAACACTAACACGATAATATTCATATATTTTATACTTAGCCAGCAATGTTTGAGTAGGAGACCCAGCAAATAGGTAATAATTTATTGATTAACTTATCAAATATAAATAATATTCTTGGCAACCAAAAAAAAACTTCAACTACTTTTTTACATGAAATCAATGGAATATCGCTACACACAATTATAGAGACTAATTATTTCTAGTACTGAATACGACAAGGGACAAAAATATCTTGCTCAAAAATTTTAAGACCACTGAATTCGAGCTAGAGGTAAATTTCATTTTTACATACAAATTTGAATGAAAGAAAAAACCCCAAGAGAAAAGGAAATAACATGAAGCAGAATCAAATCAAATAATAACATGGTTCCATATATAAACTTATATAGTAGCAAGCAACTAAGAACTATCTTCCAGAAAAAACAGTAGTGGCAAAAGAGTAGGTAGAATTACATTCCACATTGCTTTGTGTTCCTTGACTAGACATAGTATCCAACCTTGGCATGTTAATGTTATTACTATCTGTAACAACATTATCATCATCAACAGAAAGAAAATCAACAAGAATCATTTTACTACTACTAGGTGGCTCCTTCACACTCACACGCCCTTCAAGCATATCAACCACTCTAGCCATACTAGGCCTTAACCTTGGCTTCTCTTGCACACACCATAAAGCAGTATAAACCAATTTATACACCTCCATTTCATCAACACCCCCACATTCCATTAACCTATGATCAACAATTTCCATAATTTTCCCTTGTTTCACTTTCTCATTTACAATCTTTGGAAAATATTGCCATTTCCTTTTTGACTTGTCCTTTTCATCTTCGATTAAACATACATTTTTTCTTCCTCCAACAATCTCCAATAAAACCATTCCGTAACTGTATACATCGGTTTTATCTGAAATACCATTTTCTAAAAGCCATTCAGGTGCCATGTACCCTCTTGTTCCTCTTATTGCAGACACCGACTGGATATCGTCTTTACCGGTACGTTTTGAGAGACCGAAATCGGAAACAAGTGCTCTAAAGCACTCGTCCAAGAGTATATTTTCCGGCTTTATATCAAGGTGTAAGATCCTTGATCTACAATCGTGGTGAAGATATGCTAATCCTTTAGCAACATCAATTGCAACTGTATATCTCAAATTCCACGACAAGCATCCGCTGCGACGCGGACGCCTTTGAGATTCCCTTTTGGGAAAAATCCAACAGTCCAATGACCCATTTGAAATAAAATCATAAACAAGATACCTAGGAGCTTTAGAAGAATTACAATACCCAAAAAGTCTCACAAGATTCACATGTTGAACATTAGCTATAGCTGCAACTTCTGATTTGAACTCTCTTTCTCCTCTTTCTTCTGCATCAATTCTTTTCACAGCGACCGAAGTTCCATCATTTAGAATTCCTTTGAAAACAGAAGCTGAAGAACCTCTTCCAATAAGTGATTTAAACCCATCTGTTGCTTCTTCAAGCTCCTTGTATCTGAATTTTGTTGGAACCCCTGCAACTTTTCTTAAGAAACTGTACTCTATTCGAAGCTCTTGACTTTCTGATTTTAACTCTGATTCCAATATTCTCGTTCTGCGTTTGTGGCGTAAGCTAAGAAATGCAAAAGCAATGACTGCAAGGATCACTGCAACACCAGCACCACATATGAGGTAGAAAACATTTGAGAGTTTCAACGAGACACGGGCAATGATTATGATAATTATCAGTGTAATCACTGATGTAGCAGCGATTATATTCACTTTTCTGCCTTCCATCAGAACTTCATATTTTCTGTTTAATGATAAAAGATGGAATGGAAGATAAGAATCCTGTTAGTGTTTATTCTTCCACCTTTGTTAATCTGATAAAAACTGAAGAGTTGAATATTCAACAGTTTTGCTTGTAATTACAGATAAAGGATTTTCTATTTTCATTTGAATATGATTCATATATTTATACCTTAAACAAGGTGTGGACTGTTTCCAATTTCAAGACATCAAAAATTTTAAAATATTAAAACTAGTTGCTCTTCCATTTATGGACAATATTGTACTTTATTAACAATTGATTTCAAAGATAATGCAGATAAATGGAATTCTCTCAAGTAAAAATCTAGGTACGGATCGATAGTTTTTTATCATTAGGTTTCCCTGCAGTAAGGGAAGCCACATGGTCAAAGTGTTGTAGACCTTACGATTGAGATCGGCTGGTGCAGATTTAAAATTAAGGAAATAAAGGAAATAAGCACAAAAGTTGAAAATTATAACACAAGTTAGTGCCAAAGGCTAGTAGCATTATTTAGGATCTTTCAGGCGAGATATATACAGGTAGAAGTTTGAACCCATGACAATATGACATCCAAATTCTTCAAAATTATAACACTAAAAAGTATTCTAGGCTACTGCTACCATACAAGATCGAAACTATATTTGTCCACCATCACTGAGAAGTGAGAAAATCATCACATGTTCTTCGAGCATTAGTATTGGAAAAGAGTTGCAGATATCAGTCACTATATAAACTGTACGAAGACAATTTCCTGTCGGAGAAAAAAATCTTGCCTGCCTAGCAACTATGGTTTATGATAAAAGCATCATCCAGGCACTCATTAATGGAAAGGTGATTAAAGCAGATGCCTGAAAACATTCACTTATGATCAAAGAACGATACCACAAGTTTATAAAGAACTGTCAAATCCTAAAAATCTAAAACATTTAGATTTGATAAGTAAAATGAAAGCTTTAAGCTTACCAGGATGAAAACTAATTCATCGTTTGCAAGAGTAGCAGTCAGTTCATTTCTCTTCATCATATCTTTTATGAAACCTTGAAGCTACACATACAATTACATGTTAAAAGAAATTACTGCATATATGTTACGTTTCTAAATATGGAATGCCTTGCAATGATAAAACAATAAAACTAAGAATCCCTCATGTATCCCCAAAGCTATAAGTACCGTTAATATATATTAATATACTACCCAAATGCAAAATTTTAGAAATTAAGAATGTATAGTGCTTGAATAGTGATGTGAGAAACCATGTGATATTGTGAATCTTCAAATAAAATAACAAATTTCCACATAAGGAGTTCAACATATGCTAATACATGAATATACAATCTTTTTCTTTCACATATATCTATCAAATATTAACCAAAAACAAATATATTCTCATGCACAGACCTGATGGTGATACTTTTTAATCATTGAATAGCATCTCTTCAAGTGGTCCATAGCCTTTGAGATGAATGGCTCTACTATAGGCTTTTCACCAAATACAAATGATTCCAGTGCCCGAAGATCATCATAGAGGTTGTTGATAAACTATGGAGCAAACAAAGATATGAAAAGGCATGAGAAATTATGATTCAGGACAAATATAAATGTTCTCACACTGAACAATTAAATTACCTTCAAGAATGTGCATCTTGTTAAGCTCAGTTGCCATTGAGCCTTTAGAGTCCTCAACTTTGCACAAAAAAAAGTAAATGACAAGCTCAATAAACACAAATATAAAATTGTTAAGGTTTCCAAAAAATGTATATAATAGAGATTAGAGAATAAACTTTACATACTTTGGCCATGTGAAGAGCCTGCTCAAGATGCTGAACTTGAATCCACTGTTCAGTCACAATGGCACTCATCTGAATAGAAAAGATGAATAACATCAACTAATGCAAGGATCTGTGAACTATCTTAACCAGCCTCAAATTAGGGACAGAAATGTTAAATTGCATATAAAGTAAACAAATTCATTGTGGGCATTTATATCTTCTGAAACCTTTGTGAGCTACAATATAGTATACACTAGATCAAAATGAATTATATGTAGTTCTAAATAGACATTCTTGCTATATGAATGGATACTCGTTCTTCCATTTGATAAACCTTTCCAACCAGTGCTTATTAGTACTTGGTTAGCTAGGAAAGGCCAAGTTACAAAACTCACTTTACACTACACCATAGTTGATTTATGCACAACCACTGTCTTGCCTTAATCTTACACTCTAATATCACTTTTCACAGATCCTCACCTTACAGTTGTTGTTCCAATGCACAAAATTCAAGGACTATATTGAATATAGGATTTAGTATCTATTAAGGATACAATAAAATGCATTTTCCATTGCTTATGGTACAAAATTTTGATAAATCATTCATTTCTGTAACAATCCACAAGGATTTTGAATTATTAACCACTATATAATCAAAATGTGTAGAACACAAATATAACTTCATATATGAGGAAAATGATATCATAGATAATGCATTAACCTTTTCAACTCTGGAAGTAACCTCTTCCAGTCTCTGTTCATTATCTTCTGCTTTAGATTTTAAAATATGGAGATCAAAGTTGTTCCTTCTCAAGGCAGACCAAAGAAGTTGTACCTAGGCATTTCCACACCTATTCCTCAAATCAGTTGAACTTTTAATTAAATCCAGAAATTTTATCATTCACTGTTGCCTATACAAACAACCGAGAAAAGTATAACAGGGAATTAAAATACCTCTTCCTCCAGAGCTTTAATTCGTGTCTCGGCATGCAATGAATCATCCTACAAGATAAATCAATACATTGTTCTCAAATATAAACAATTTGAGTAGAAAAACACATCAACATCCTCAAGCATAATAATACATTTTCAAGTGTGCGTTGAAAAAAATGATTTTGAATAAATTGATTCTGACTAAACGGGAGTTAAATGTAAAAGAATTTATGCTTTAGATACATTCATGTAAAAGTAGTTTGTTCAAGTATACGTTTAGTTCCACTTCTGGAGAGGCCAAATCGATTCTATGGGTGTAAAATTGATTTTGGCATGTTTGGTTTCTCTGAAGTAGAATTGATTTTGTCTCTACAATTAATTCTAAGCTAGAAATTCTCACTTTTACATGAATGTATCCAAACATAAATCAATTTACTTTCAAGTTTCAACTCAATTTTAGTCGGAATCAATTCACTCAAAATCAATTTTTCTCACCGCAGAATGAAACATACACCAATACATTCAAAGCAAAATCTCCAAATTCTAGCTTCAACTAGAATCAATTCTAGAGGCAAAATCAAACATGTTAAAATCAATTCTACACCTATAAAATCAAGTTTGCCTCCTCTAACTATAGTACTATAATTTAGTGAAAACAGTCAAATTAGGTCAAGATAAACCTTGATTGAAGAAATAATAGAGTGTAGATTACGAATTTTTTCAGACATGTGATTCATTCGCTTTTCGCATTCTTCCAGATGCAAATCCCTTTCTGATAGCTTTTTAGTGGTTTCTTCAAGAACCGATTCTGCATTCAAATAATTCGTTAATGCGAAATGCAACAAAAAATTGGATTGCGAACTGAGATTGGAATAAATGTTAGTTACCTAAGTGAGCGATTTTTCGGTTGATTTGGTTGATCTGAGAGGTGAAGTGATCGATTGATTGAGCTGAAACTGGAAGCGAAGTATGGAGAAGAAGAAGAACGAGAGAAGAGAATATGGTAATGGAAGTAACCATTGTCATTGTGATGCTTCCGCGCTCTGAAACTGCAAAACCAACTCAAGACTTTGCAGTTGCACTCTACAATCTCAAATTTTTTCATAAACGAAGCTATTTATTAAACTATATATACGAGGAATATATTAATTTATTTTTTTTAAGGAAAAGAGGAATAGATTACTTGTTGTAAAAAATAAATGTCAGTCAACCGATAAATATTGTCGAAATTATTAGGTCGAACGTCGTGATTCGGATTTGAATCTGAAATCTCACAATTATATGAGTTTAATTTCCGTTGATTCCACTTCATCTGTAATAAAAAAAAATTTGTCAACCATAGAATTATATGTGGGACTAAATTGCTTGATTTAAGGTGCATTTGTTTAACTATTTTTTTATTTAAAAAATCACTTTAATCATTTTCACATAATTTGTTATGGATTTTTTGTAGTTTTTTTTTTAAATTGAAAATAATCAAAATATTATTTTTTATCTTAAAATGAAATGCTAATTTTAACAAAGAACTTTAAGTGTAGGAGTTTTAACATATTATTTAAAAAAAAAAATTGTTGGCAAACAAAGAAAATTAGTTTTATTAGATTCTTTTAAAAATCTCTAAAAAATATAATTTAAAACCAAAACAATCATACCCTAATAAATTGAGATGAAAAGTACTCCTATAGATTAAGATGGTAAATACATGTTATACATTTGACCTTAAAAGAAAGTAAACATATACTGTACCTCATTAAATTAGAGAACAATTTGAATGCACTAATATTATCAACCAATAACAAATTATCATTTGTATAATTTTTAAGTTATATATGATATATGATGTCAAACTTTTTTTAATGATGAAACTATTATGATTGATCAACTATTATGTCAATTTTTTTATTCCCATAAAAAGTGATATTTGATTGTAATAAAAAAGTGCTAATGATTGAATGGTCAATCATAATTCTTTGATCATATAACATCCGATTTTGATCTATAATAGCAATAATTATTTGTCAAATTTTACTTGCCATAGTTAAAGGTCTGTTAAGGAGTTCCGAGTTTAGGAGGGGAGGAGAAAGCTTTCAGAAGGGTTAGAAAGGAAGGACTTTAAGAGGGTTTGAACGGCTTGAATAAATAAAAAAATTCCCCTAATTTCGGATAACTCAAAAATTATATTGAAAGATTTTAGAGGGTTTTGGAGGCTTGGATAAATCCTCTAATAAACTTAATCTATGTTGTTAAAATTATATTAATCACAAATCTTCATTTATCATTCCCTACAAAAACACTCAAAAAAGTTGAAAGAAGAAACAATTCAAAAATATTTGCGCCATTAATCCTCGCATTCCAAATCTTATTATCTCCTCATATATCAACAAAACATAAGTGAGAAGATTAATCTCTCTAGTTAAAAAAATCACATTCTCTCAAAAGTTTAATATTGTTTCTTCTAATAAACAATTATTTCAAAATAAATTTCATATAATTTTGAAACAAAACATTACAAAGTAGTATGTATTATTGAGCAATATGAAATTGAGCGCCTAAGCTCTCAACAGTTTGGTGTCTAATCCACCCCTCTTAGGTAGGTGACCACAAAATTTCTAGGACATGGCTTGCAACAAGTATCAATTTTCATTAACGCTCGCGGCAATACACTTTCCAGAGGACCACGATATTAGTAGTTAGCTGAAAGCTATTATTCAATGCAAAAGTAACGGCAATTTGTCCACGGAGCAATTGAAGAACCAATGAACCAAGGGTACACTTTCGTTCGTCCAGAGAACCTGCATGGCCGATGTTTTGCAATTCTAACTGCACAGGTTTCCTGGTACCTGTAGTTGGAGAACCTGCATGTCATGGTTCATGCATGGCCAATATTTCGCAATTCTAACTGTACAGGATTCCTGATACCTGCTCAACTACAATTACAATTTTAGCTTCAGACTTCCCAAAACAAAACTAATTTTGTAATCAACACTTTCATCTATAAAAACAGATCATTATAATTAGTTAGCTTCGTGTAATGGATTTTTAGCGATCAGAAAGGGCATTGGCAGGGATCAATTTTCCATGTTCTCTCTGCGTACTCTCGAATGGTCCTGTCACTACTAAATCTCCCAGAAGCAGCAGCACTGAGAATACTCATCTTGATCCACTTATCTGGTTCAACGAAAGCTTTATCGGCAGCAGCCTGTTGTGTCATAAAAATGTTACATTTTGATATAATAAAAAAGAAGAGCAACAATATGGATGATTCAGAGACGCCTAAAAAGAATAAGAATGAAGCAATAAGTACCTGTGCCTCAAGGTAACTCCCAAAATCCGAACCAAGAAGATAGAAATCGTTGCCAACTTCCACCGTGTCACATAAGGATTGAAAGTAGTCTTTATCTCCAAAATATCCATCTCGAACCATCCTTATACCAGATAAATACTTAATTTTAGTCCATGAACGACTAAATAGTGATCAGAAATTTTATCTGCATTTGTTAATAATCCGCTTATTCTTTCTTTAAAAATGAAAAACATGTTTTCATACCTCAACACACGGGCAAATTGTAGAGGAACTTTCAAAGCACCTCCTTTCTCACGCAGCTCCGCTACTTCATGCGCTTTAGCACCAAAAAGAAACTGAAACAAGGGCAGATATTTCGAACCGAAGCCGTTAAGCCAATATTGTTAACATGAATACAAGTTTCCAAGAAAGATCAAAGCATGGCTATATTATTATAGTAAGATATTACAATTATTCATAATGCTAAAGCTTGAAATTAAATTGCATCTCTGAAGCAGCTTTAGATATGAGATAGGAAATCATGAAGCAAACACTGAATTCAGTCAAGGCAACTACACCAAGTTAAACAAACATCGTAAATTATCACTCACCAAGTTATCTGACCCTAGTTCCTCAATTATTTCTACTGTAGATCCATCTGCTGTAGCTAAAAGTAAGCATCCATTCATCAAAAATTTCATGCTTCCAGTTCCAGAAGCTTCATGTCCTGCAGTGCTATAGGATAACTATTGCTGTCAATCTGCATAGCGCCTACTGAAAACTAAATTTGAAAAAAAAAAAGTCTCCAATATATAAAATATGGAGCAAGAATAATGTTACAAGGCACACAACCCACTGTGTGATATATGTGAACACATACAAAAGTACAAAAACTCTAATCACATTTCATGAAATCTACATTAACTCCACTCGTAAAATGGTAAGGATTTACTTCATACACTATTTAGTATTTGTAGTATCTAAACGCAACTTAGTAATATGTGCATACTAAATATTTTACATTCAAACGTAGTAATAAACAAACCGCATTCTGTTAGCAATCAATAAATTAAACTGAGATGGGTGGCTAGAACACTACAGTTAACAAACCTTAGATGCTGAGAGAGGTCCGCCCCTGGTATTACCAATTCGGCAACAGATACATTATAGTCAGGGATAAAAACCTACAAAAAATAAATGAGTCTAAATAAACAAGAGGTGTGCCAAAACAAATATAATAAATATACTGAACAGGTCCAACGTGTCTTGACCTATCTATTGAGAAATGCAAACAAATAGAAAGAACAAGAATGTTATGAAGGAAAAGTTCACAAGAATAATATCTGCAACTTACCAATTTCAGAAGATCTCCAATATCTGCATCATTATTTACTTTTTCTGCTACAGCATGACAAAGTTTGATAATCTTTTTCGCAATTTCATAACCAGGAGCCGCTTTCCCACCAATTATGCAAACACGAGGTACAACTTTCCTCCGATCATTCTTATCCATATTCTACATTAAAGGAATAAGTAAACGCAAAATTTTAGTCGATGTGCCAACATAACTTGAGACGGAAAGTGATGATCAGTACGTATGTAGGTGGAACTACATCTGAGGAGAATACCAGATTAGGACAAAAGCACAGAAAACTATGCACATTCTAGAGACTTAGTAGTGGACAGAATTAAAAAAAGTGTAGAGAGAGAGAGAGAGAGGTCTCTCCTCCAAGGGTCACTTCTCTATTAGTAAATCTATACAATACTCAATGTCTTATCTCCATCCTTGTATCCTCCTATTATACAATCATTCCTCTAACTAAAACTAACCTACTTCTCTATCTACTCTTACTATTTTAATTCCCCTTAATTTCATATGCTAATAACATGAACTTAGCATTTATGAATGATTATAAGTTCTTTTAGCACCAAGAAACAGACATCTACCTTGAGACAGTCATATCTATGGATAATTCCAAATATATTAAGCAACTGTCTTTTGTATTCATGGATACGCTTCACCTGAACATCAAACATTGCATCCAAACTGACCTGTAATAAGAAAGATACAGGTAAAATTAACTTCTATGATTGTAATGAAGAAGAAATTAAAAAATTTGGTCAAACAATTTCACAGAAACCTTCACGCCACTCATTGTTTCGATGTACTCGGCAAGTCTCATTTTATTAAGCCTTTTAACCTACAATATCAAAAGGACAGAAAGGTATATCAGGGAAGGGCATATCTAGTTCTCCTGATCCAAAGAAAATTCATTAGAAAAACCCAAGAAACATTACCATTTTCCATTCATGTCGGAAACTAGTATTGTCAACATGATCTCTCAATCCTGTCAGAAGGTCAGCATTGCGGATCCAAGCTTCAGTGCCTAACCATTTTGATAAAAGAGCACATAAACTGGGATTGCTCACCACAATCCAGCGACGCTGAAAAGTATCAATTCATTCTATTATTAGTTGTGGCACAAACAATCACACTTTTTTTTTAATGTCCAAAAGAACAATGTTGACTGTTTTCAAGTGAGTCTAAAAAAAGATTACTCAAGAAATATGCACAGATAACCGTACAATAAACACCATTAACTTATATGCTTTATAACCACTAATTAAGATGTAATTAACCAACACAAATCATCTGACAAAAGTGATGAGAAGGTCATAAGTTACATATATAGATATGAGATGTAGATATTTCTATTGACAATCTTTACAGTTTACAATAATCACAGTCACTATTACATACACAGAAAGACACGTGTTCCCAAAGACAGACCATGTCAAGAGGCATTTAATTCCCATCATGTATGTGTCCGTATGTGTACACACATCTAGAAGGAGGCCAAACAATATTTACATATATACCATAAATAGTAACTGAAATTTCCTACCTGGGTTACACCATTGGTCGTGTATTGAAATTTTTCAGGCCATAGCTCATAGAAGTCCTGCAAAGTTGAAGCATGAATTTATTATTTATGATTTCACAATTAGCCACGGTGAAGACTTTGGAATGATTGAGCACAAAAATTGCATACCTTAAATGTTTTCGTTTTAAGTGTATTTGAATGTAATTTTGAAACACCATTCACAGTATGAGAGCAAACAATTGACAAGTTGGCCATTCTTATGCTCTGCAAATCCCATCCAAAAATATAAATATATTAAACAAATACTTCCACAAATAATATTTTCAAGAAAGCATACACTACAACGAAGAATAAGATATATATTAAACAAATACTTCCATTTTATCATTTCAAATAAGTATTTTATAGGAGCCTGCACTCTTTTTTCCTTAACCATGGTTTTATCCCATTGAGTTTTCCTGGTGAGGTTTTTAATGAGGCAGAAGACGGCATTGTTCTTGCTTGTTTTCTTGGGTTTTGTTCTAGTCCTCCCCAAGCTCCTTTATTATTTTCCTGTTTATTTCAATAAATTTATTGTAGTGCTGCAAATGATAGGTGGTGGTTTTGGGGGATGCCTTTTCTTCCATGTGATGCTTTTGCACTTTCTTGCTTAGAAAAAAACAGGGAAAGCTGATATAATTCAAGTGAAGGAAGGTACCAAGTTCTCTGAGCAAGATAGTAAATTGATGCAACATATGTAGCACCAACACTAAATGACACTGACACATGTTATTACATTCAATCACTTCCATATTCTCAAATAATTAACAGCGTCTGTTTCACTATCAGTATCGTGTCCGGAGTTTGTCTTTGTGTCAGTGCTTCATAGGATGCAACAAAACTAGATAGTGTAGAAACCTTTTCAGAGTAAAAAAGTGAGAGGGGTATAATGAGTGGTAGGTACAATTCAAAGCAGTGTTTCAAGGAGTTACATGAAAAGAGAGTTCAGAAAATTTACTATGCCACATTTCATGAGGCTGCTAAATGGGAGATTCTATCCAAACATGGGATTTATTCATTCAAATTATATCACTCCATATTTGCCAGTTGTTTGCAAAAGTACCAAACAGGACAATGCTGCAAATGCAACTTCCGTGGATAGCCAAACCTGTTGAACTGATCCACGAGAGGACCTGTTGTGGCATTGAAGCCACCGTTGATCCATGGAAGTGCATGGTAAATAGGCATCTGCTATGATGTAAATTTGTCTAGTTCCTAATAGCTCAAACTTTCAGGGCAAATTTTTTCCATGTGATATCAGAGCCTCAATTCAATTAATATTTCAAGAATACCTGATGCTAGATATTATTCTATGTTCATATTACATAATTCAAAACATTCATAGTAAAAATAATTTCAACCACATGCAAAAGACAACATAGCCTACAAAAAAATGTTACAAGATTAAGCATCAATAGATTGTTCTATAATACCTTCACAGCACCTTCTTCAATAATAGACATTCGGGACAGTCGGTTGTAATCTAAACCAATCTTTTTCTTCAACTCCTCCATAAAATTTGAATTTATTTCATATAAAATCTGAAAAGGGCATTTCAAGTTCTAAGTAAATAGTTATACTATAATATAAAAAAAATAGCAAAAAAAGAATTACTATTATGTGAACAAAGGACTAAAAATGATACAGATTCATCAATATTTTCACCCTGGATTACTTAATTTAACATGGAAAACTACCAAAAATATAAGTGCACTATCTAGACAAATGATTTGATGCTTTAGTCAAACATAAAAGGTGAAGAAAGGACAGCATAATAGTACATATATGTTTTCTGCTGTCCAATTAAATGCAGCAAACATACAAGGTAACATGCTACAAAAACACTTTTTAAGAAAATGCTACGTAAAACACTGAAAAGTCTTTAGTCAATGTACCTGTAAATGGCAAGGGGGGAGGCTATAAAGTATAAACACTATAAAAACAATGCTACATAAAATACAGAAAGCACATCTTTAGGGAATATACCTGTAAATGGCGAGGGAGAAGGCTGCCAAGAAGATCAACAGGGATTTTCTCTAGCCCTTCAGCTACCACTGTGTGAGTTGTGAAAGAGAAAATTTTGTTTACAATGTTCCATGCTTTGCTCCAGCCCAAATGCTCTTCATCAACTAATATTCGCATAATCTCGGCAATTGAGAGCGATGGATGGGTATCATTTAGATGGAGAGCAACCTAATTAGAGGAAAGTGATAACTTAAGTTGCAAGACAGAAGTGAAGACAATTCTAAAACTAACAATCAGATGATACACACAATAATCAACTTGTATCCACTTTCACCAATATAATGAATCAATAAAGAGGAATTACTTTTTTTTTTAAATGGAACCTAATAGTATAACCTGGAATTTTCAATTGTTAATAGAAACTTTGTTTCTGCACCATACAACAGAGGAACAATAAATGAAAGACAAGTACTTGTGGCCATATAGTCTTGCAACAGAGTGATCAATTACTAGACTAACTAGCAATCAAATGTGTCAAAACAAAATATTTGACAATGAACCTGTTCTGGCAATTCATCAAAATTATTATGTGCTTCTTTGAACCTTCGGATAATATCTTGTAAAGATGCTGACACAAAAAAATATTGTTGTTTCAATCTCATCTCCTTCCCCTGGAAATCAATTAAAGTAATAATATGAGAGGGAGTGAATATCGTTCACTCATTAACAGGGAGAAAAGCATTATACAGCAAAAAGTTATCCTAACCATGAAAGATTCATATGACTATATAAATTTCCTATCATAGGTGTATTTTTCTACAAACTGAAATGTCAATGGACACAATAATGTGTGGGAGATGACTACACAAACTAAAATGGAGTGCTTGGAATCATAAACATTGAAAGCTTGAGAAACGTAACATAGTAATACATTAAGCATGCATTAAAGAGGAATAGTTGAGAATAAAAGAAGCAAAGGATAACAAACAGCACTTTGTTACAATCAGCACTAAGTGCTATCACTAAACCTTCGCCTAAATATTTGGTACATAATGAATTCTATAAACAATCGCAACAAGCATGAAAGAAAAAGTAAATATAGAGGCGTTTAGATAGATAAGATCATTTATAGACAACTTTACAAGACGAAAGATCAAACAAAAACTAATTATTTGAAAACTATTCTGCAAACTACTAGCAAGGCTTTGCACACTAATTACCTAATAAAACGGGGAAACAAAATAAAACTAAAGTAATCTAAAATGAAAGCAGTGTGGAACTCTCTGATTCTTGCAACCAACAAAACCAGCTTTCCTCATAGAGCATCACAAGTTCTGAACAGATAATAGCAACACTTGTATTACTATTTTATTTTTATAGAAAAAGGAAAACCTGGTGAGATCGGTCGTCGGGGTACAAAACATTACTTATGGCTTCCGTATTTTGTCTGTTGACAATAGAATTAATGTAGTCTCCGGTGTTATAGGCCTCCTACAAATAGTAATAGGAAAAAATGACTCAATAGTTCGCCCCAATGCCATATAGAGCAGAGATATGCCAAATTAAACCTTACAGAGCTGTTGTCCTAAATTGAATAATTTATAGTAAAAAACTAAAAGCCATAAAATTACACTCAAGACATTTTGTACTTACACCTATATTATGATTTCTTCGTGTCAATAATCTATGCTTGTTTATTTGTGTTTTCCTTGAGAAAGTGCCTTTTAAATAAAACATTTGCGAAATATTTATAATTTTTGTTAAAAAAAATCAAACCTAAAAAACTATTGATTTAGTGCTTTTCTTGGAAGCTAAAAGTTCAAACAAATGGGCCCCTAGTCTCAAATTTAGTTCAAACATTTATTCTTAAAAGCAGAATTACCAAATCAAATTGATTACTAGGTTTAGCAGCCCATAGCCGAAGATTGATGGTATTTTTTGTCCCATAACCAGGTATTGGGTTGTCATAAGCCACAGCTTCAACCTGCAATTAGAGAAATGTGTTACGCATTACCAAATACAGTGTTAAGTTGGGAAAAATGAAGGAAGGGCAGGGATTATTTTAAATTCATGTTGTTTGCTCCAATATTTTGGAAGGGAATGGGGAGGAGTAAAACCCTCTTAGAATTGAGTATTGGGACTAACTCAACCCTACAAAACTGACTTATAAAATGAGGATTGTCACTTGCTTATAAACACTTGTCAAGGCCATCTCATATCCGATGTGAGACTTTTTAACACACCCCCTCACGTTGATGGCCAGGTTTTTGAGTCCTCGACGTGAGGGGGTGTGTTAAAAAGTCTCACAACAGATATGAGATGGCCTTGACAAGTGTTTATAAGCAAGTGGCAATCCTCACCTTTCTTAGCGTTCACGGCAAGCACCCTCAATACATCAAAAATAAAAAACTTTTTTTTCCCGCTCATTCCACCTCAGAATTTCTCTGCAAATATCATTGTTAACGGCTTCAACATTCACTTGTTCATTCGCAACATTACCATCTGCATTGCCATCTTCAACATTCACTTGATCATTCGCAACAGTACCATCTTCAACATTCATCTCACCCAAATAAGAATTTTCTCTTTCAGAAACTCCAAGTTTGTCACAGTCCATCTCAACTAGATCATCACCTCTCCTTCAACAGAGAGCAAATTCTCCTGAAACCCTAAATCAGAATCCATCTCGGCTAGATAATCACCTCCATCAACACAGAGCAAATTGTCCTAAAACCCTAGGTCAAAATTGCTTCCAAAATCCATTAACTCGAGAGTTTCGTCATCGACGGTATTTAATGAGCAGTTGGGAACTTCAACATTAGAAGCAGAAAGAAAATAGATTTCCTCAATCGGAGCGTGAACAACACCATGGAAGTCGACGTGGTTGGTTGTGATGACTTCTTCGTTATCATGGTAATGGTCGTGAGAGGTTGAAGTAACTTCAGGGAAAGGATCAATGTGGAACTGGAATCTCTTGCGATCCAAAGTCTCTTCTTGAGAACGCGAAATCGGAACAAATTCTGGAAACATATCTTCCATGTCCATTGGTTCTCCATTTTCTTCTTCACCCAAGCGAATCGCTAACTGAAGACCAACCCTTGGATGAAGAAGAATGGAGAAACAATGAACATGGAAGAGATGTTTCCGGAATTTGCTCTGATTTCGCATTCTTAAGAAGAGATTTTGAAGCGCAAGAGATTCAAGTTTCACACTGATCATTTCCCTGAAGTTACTTCAACCTATCACGACCATCACCATGATAACGAAGAAGTCATCACAACCAACCACGTCGACTTCCATGGTGTTGTTCATGCTCCGATTGAGGAAACCTATTTTCTTTCTGCTTTCAATGTTGAAATTCTCAACTGTTCATTGAATACCGTCGATGACGAAACTCTCTAGTTAATAAATTTTGGAAGCAACTCTGACCTAGGGTTTTAGGAGAATTTGCTCATCTCGGCTAGATAATCACCTCCTTCAACACAGAGAAAATTCTCCTGAAACCCTAGGTCAAAATTGCTTCCAAAATCCATTAACTCGAGAGTTTCGTCATCGACGATATTCAATGAGCACTTGGGAACTTCAACATTAGAAGCATAAAGAAAATAGATTTCCTCAATCGGAGCGTGAACAACACCATGAAGGTCGACCAGTAAGTCGACGTGGTTGGTTGTGATGACTTCTTCGTTATCATGGTGATGGTCGTGAAAGGTTGAAGTAACTTCAGGGAAAGGATCAGTGTGGAACTGAAATCTCTTGCGATCCAAAATTTCTTCTTGAGAATGTGAAATCATAGCAAATTCTGGAAACATATCTTCCATGTTCATTGTTTCTCCATTCTTCTTATTCATCCAAGCGAATCGCTAACTGAAGACAAACCCTTGGGTGAAGAAGAAGAGAAACAATTAACATGGAAGATATGTTTCCGAAAAATTTGCTCCGATTTTGCATTCTCAAGAAGAGATTTCGAAGCGCAAGAGATTCAAGTTTCACACTGATCCTTTCCCTGAAGTTAATTCAACATATCACGACCATCACCATGATAACGAAGAAGTCATCACAACCAACCACGTCGACTTCCATGGTGTTGCTCACGCTCCGATTGAGGAAACCTATTTTCTTTCTGCTTTCAATGTTGAAGTTTCCAACTGCTCATTGAATACCGTCGATGACGAAACTCTCGAGTTAATGGATTTTGGAAGCAATTTTGACATAGGGTTTTAGGAGAATTTGCTCTGTGTTGAAGGGGGTGATTATCTAGCCGAGATGAGAAAATTCTCCTAAAACCCTAGGTCAGAGTTGCTTCCAAAATCTATTAACTCAAGAGTTTCGTCATCGACGGTATTCAATGAACAGTTGGGAACTTCAACATTGAAAACAGAAAGAAAATAGGTTTCCTCAATCGGAGCATGAGCAACACCATGGAAATCGAACAAGAAGAAGTCGACGTGGTTGGTTGTGATGACTTCTTCGTTATCATGGTGATGGTCGTGATAGGTTGAAATAACTTCAGGGATAGGATCGGTGTGGAACTGGAATCTCTTGCGATCCAAAATCTCTTTTTGAGAATGCGAAATCGGAGCAAATTCTGAAAACATATCTTCCATGTTCATTGTTTCTCCATTCTTCTTCACCCAAGCGAATCGCTAACTGAAGATCAACCCTTGGGTGAAGAAGAATGGAGAAACAATGAACATGGAAGATATGTTTCCGGAATTTGCTCCGATTTCGCATTCTCAAGAAGAGATTTTGAAGCGCAAGAGATTCAAGTTTCACACTGATCCTTTCCCTGAAGTTACTTCAACCTATCACGACCATCACCGTGATAACGAAGAAGTCATCACAACCAACCACGTCGACTTCTTGGTCGATTTCTATGGTGTTGTTCATGCTCCGATTGAAGAAACTTATTTTGTTTCTGCTTCCAATTTTGAAGTTCCCAACTGTTCACTGAATACCGTCGATGACGAAACTCTCGAGTTAATGGATTCTGGAAGCAACTCTGACCTAGGGTTTTAGGAGAATTTGCTCTGTGTTGAAGGAGGTGATTATCTAGCTGAGATGGATTTTGATTTAGGGTTTTAGGAGAATTTGCTCTCTGTTGAAGGAGAGGTGATGATCTAGCTGAGATGGACTGTGACGAACTTGAACTATTTGAAATAGAAAATTCCGATTTGGGAGATTAATGATGAAGATGGTACTGTTGCGAATGAACAAGTGAATATTGAGGGTAATATTGAAGATGGTATTGCTGAAGATGGTAATGTTGGAGAATGAATAAGTGAATGTTGAGGCCGTCAACAATGATGATATTTGCAGAGAAATTCCGAGGAGGAATGAGCGGGAAAAATATGTTTTATGTTTTTGATGTATTGAGGGTGCTTGCCGAGAACGCTACGAAATGTGAGGATTGCCACTTGTTTATAAACATTTGTCAAGGTCATCTCATATCCTATGTGAGACTTTTTAACACACTCACTCACGTCGAGAACTGAACAACCTGGAACGTGGACTCAACAACAACGGGTTGGCCAAATAACGGGTAGTCCAATGGATCTTAGAGAAACTCTGATACCATGTTATAAATAAGTATGAGCCTAACTCATCCTTATAAGCTGGTTTTGTAGGGTTGAGTTAGGCCTAATACTCAATTATAAGATGGTATCAGACCCTCTTCACGATCCGCTGGGCCACCTACTAACGAATTTCCGATCAGGCCATCCACCATTTATATCCGCGCACCAAGCCGAACAGTGTTTGGCGCGAGGGGGTGTGTTAAGAAGTCTCACATCGCTTGCGAGAAGGCCTGAATATGTGTTTATAAAGTAGAGGCAATCATCGCCTTACAAGTCGGTTTTGTATGGATGAGTTACGCCCATGCTTATTTCTAACAAACCCTTTCTTGCTCAATTTTGGCTTCATTCTAATATTTAGTGGATTTTTTTAAAAAAAAAAAAATGGGAGGGGGTTGGTGGAGAAGATGGATTTAAAGCACGTTTTAAATGCATAGATTAACTAACCCCACTACAATCTAATATGAAAGGTTATAAGAGTATAAAAGAAAATTAGTTTTAAAACCCTGCTCTCCATTTGAGAACCAAATACAGAAAGCAGTATTTCCCTTCCGCTCCTCTCTTTGTAAACAAACATTGCATCAGTGCTCACCTTTCCAGTGAAACATGTTCAATATCCAAATTATCAATGTTCCAAAGTATAAATTAGCAATATAGGTAGAAGTAAGCATAAAACTAAAACTATTGTAGAAGATGTTCTTGAAAAATTATCATTTCGAACCAGATAACAATATACTAATTGTTGATTAAAGTCATAATACCATGGGGGAGTGTCTAACGATGACTTTAATCAACATTAATCTTACCGTCTCTCCAGGGATCCAAACTTTAACCTTTTCTCCATTCATGTCTACTTCTTCAACAGTCCCATTAAACTAATCCATTCAGAATAACAAAGTGATGCAGTCAGTTTGCAATTTTAAGGTGATAAAGTGAAACAAAAGGCATAACATAGTGAAGCCTGACAAACCTTCACTTCATATGTTACATGAATCCGCTCTATCTCCCAGGGGTTTCCAAAGTTCAGCCAATAATCAGGTTGTTCGTGTTGAAAGCCATCCACTATGATCTGACGAAACAACCCATATTCGTAACGCAGTCCATAACTGCAAAATGAAGTTCAGTTCTATAAACCTCAACTGACTACACCTGTTAGTAAGATAATAACAGGGATATAGTTTTCAACACAGCAAAAATAATCAGACTTCTGTTTGCATGCACAGTTCCAGAATCATTCTGCGAGTCCAGAGTCATTGTGTGAGTGCTACTTACAATAAGTGTAAGAAAAAACAATGAAAAATCAACCCTTAAATAGAATTTAATTCCCTGTGGTGCTCAAAGTTTCAGAGGCTAATTACTGTTGAAGCTGATGAAAAGTATTATTGACAAATGATAGAAATCTGAAAATCATGTAGTTTCAGAATAAAGACACTCTCAGAATGTGAAGTCATATAAAAATAATGCTACCTCGACACATTGTTATTATTGGATATATAAATAACACTGTTGAGAATTGGACGAGCCTTGATGCATCATAAGAACTAATTGTAGCCAAAGAACAAAGAGTCGTAGATATTCAAGCTTATAAAGCAAACTTCACAGTTCATCCCCATATCTTTGTTGCAAACCAAAATTAAAAATTAAAAAACTGAGAACTGGAAACTGTATGGTGAAAATATTAATTTTTCAAACATGTTATACAGAGTTTATTATAAAGCTCAACGAAAAACCATACCCCCATGCAGGATAGTCCAATGTTGCTAAAGAATCCATTTGGCATGCTGAAAAACGAGCAAGGCCACCATTCCCCAGGGATGCATCTCCTTCCTTGTCAAGGAATTAGCACACATGTTCGTTAAGGATATAATAAGCATCTCCATTTCTCTGAGATGATATTGCAACAACCGTAAACTAGAGAATACAAAAGATTAGATTAAACATGAATAACACCTGCTCAGCCAAAACTTCAAACTCAAATCCAAGTTGGTTTAGGGCCTCAGCATATTGGTCTTGAATACCAAGATTGATGACACTATTTGACAAGGAACGACCTGATATCCAAAAAAAAATATTTAAGCATTGGCAAGTGGCAACAAGATTAGCATCAGTTGTATACTTTCACAAACACTGTTGATTAACCATTCACCAATGAAAGAAACAGTTCAGTATAAATTTCATGGTTTGAATTTGCAGTGAAATGAATTATAAAAGAAATTTTGGTCTGTTTAAGTTCCTTCTCTTAGAATTTGGGTTGGATACTACCTACCACTTATAACACAATTTCAGGTCATATCTCATCCAAATTCCAAAGTGGGTCTTATAACACTATTTAAATCACTAGGGTACTAAAATGTACAGACACGTTTATCATTTTTTTTTTTTAGTTTGTTGCCGACAGATACTTTTATCATACCACAACACAATTATATATATATATATATATATATATATATATATATATATATATAATTTAAAAAACTTCCGGTACAACATAATTGGGAGCCTTAGCACAACTATTAGAGTTGCTATATTGTAAAAGAAAGAGATTTATATAACACGCCAATCATGTTTAGGGCATAGTTTTAAGTACCCATGAGAAACTCAAGTGAGAGGAAGTACAAGCGCTTGCTTTTTGTCTTCTTGAAGTAAATGTGAGTATCATGCCAGCGTTCAATCAACCGATCTCGCACACTATGTGCTAAAGCCTATAAATACAATTACACAATCAATTTTCTGATGTTAACCAACTAAACATATGAGAAACAGTAGGCCAAAACACTTTAATATGTTATTTGAGGCCATTGATAACCTACAAGTTTGCAATCTCAGGATACCAAACTGACCAAATTTAATGGAATAAACTTCAACTTTCATTATCTGAAGACTTGGTTCCTTCTACAACAATGTTCTTTGCAAGAACTAAGAAGTGAAAGAATAAATCAAAATATGCCATATATTCTTTAAACTGCTCATTCACCATATATAAGAAGCAACTATTAGAATTTTAGTAATGACCCGCTCCGTTTGGATTTAGCTTACTTTTTAGCTTATGAAAATAGCTTATGCAAATAAATAAATTTGTGTGTTAGTTCATAAATTTTCATTGACAAAAATTGCTTTTTTATAAGTTGTTTTCTCATAAACTACATTGAAAAACTTATAATAATACATAAAACCATATTTATTTGCATAAGTTGTTTCGCATATTGCATAAGTTGTTTCGCATAAGCTCAAAAATAAGCTAATCCAAACAGCCCATAATAGCTTATCATTCTTTTCTCAATTTTACCTTTGGTATTTATTGAAAATAAAATTAAAAATTAAAAAATCTTTTTATGTAATTTCATAATCATCAACTAATTCATCCACTAGTTTTACCAAACACTACAAATTTAATGTTGTCGGCTTATCAGCTATAAGTTCATCTGCTATCAACTAGCTTAATAGTTGTCCACTATATTTTTACCAAACAAAAGTCATTTTCTCCCCACAAAAAATAAAAAAATTCCTAAAAATCCCAAAAGTGTATGTATGTTCCAGATTGCACAGTACTTTTCTAATTCTAATGATATTGAATTTAAAAAGGAATATAAACATAAACTTGACCTGATACGCTTCATAATCATCAAAACTAAACCGTGATCTGGCCATAGTGTACTCAACATGATGAAGAATATCCTTCTGAAGACTGAAAGGATCATTTTTCAGAAATCCATCCATTAAGCTAAACATTCTCTCCGCTTTCGCCTTACGTTCCCCAAATCCTTCCACCAATCCAGCTCTCCTCACCACAATCCCACGATTAGCCGTCGAATTCGCCACCGAAACCTTCCTGTTGCCACCATCACCGCCGATCGCCTCATTCAACGCTCGTTTGATCCTCTCCAAATTCTCCTCGTCCTCGATCTTGTTCCCATGGGAATCAGTGACGAAGAATTTCTTAATGAAGTAATCGCCTTCGAATTCAACTGTGGCTTTATCGATGGTGAGACCGAGGACTTTGAAAACCCTAGTGATGACTTGGAGAAGACCGATCTTGTTACGAGCTTGGATTACGAAGGCGGTGGAGTTATCGGAGTCGGTGTTTAGGACGGTGATTGGTGAGGTGGAAGGAGTTGATTCGTTGGTGGAACTGGAAGTGGAAGCTCGTAGACGGTTGTTGTTGTTTGGTGGAGATGTGGTGAAGTGGATGGAAAATGGAGGGGAATGTGGAGGAGAGGGAAATGGAGGGAAGGAAATGAGTGGATTTGGAAATGGGGAAGAATTGGTGAGGAGAGGAGAGGAAATGGTTTGCATATTTGCAGAGGGAAGATTGAAATTGGATGGAGAAAAGGGAAGTTAAACGGCTGTACCAAAAAAAAAAAAAGGGAAGTTAAACGGAAAGGAGAAGAAAAGATGGAAGCGGGAAGCTTGACATTACTTGCAACTAGAAGTAACTAACAACACCGTTTGAGTGTGGTGAAAAGGGGTTTACCTTTATGATAAAGAGTCAAGGAGATCATATGCACTTGCAGTGAAGTCAGCTAGAGTGAGAGTGATCACGGGAAGGGAACTATCATTCACATAGGCCCTAGGTAGTAGACAATGTTTCTATTATCTATATACGAAGTTCGTCTTCGATACGTACTCGTACTCGACATTGATATTCATTCGATACATTCTGATATTGGTATCAAAAAATATATTTGTTAAATCTTTATTTTTAAACAAAAAAATTATATCCGATACGCGGCTTATATGTTCTGATACTCGTATCGAAAAAGTATCGGTTAAATCTTTATTTTGACTCTTGTATGTTGAACCTCAAACTGTTTTAATCTTCTGCAAACTTATTGGCTTGTTTGTACTTCTTGTACAATAAACTATTGACGTTTATAATAATAATAATAATAATAATAATAATAATAATAATAACAATAATAATAATAATTTTTTTTCAAAAAAAATTATCATTATTAATATTATTGATTTTAGTCATGTTTATATATTGTGCATTTATATATTTAATTTTAATTTTAAATTTAATTTTTAAATAACTTATCGCGGCAGTATCAGATAGAGATTGTTAACAAATTTCCCGTATCGGCGTATCGATATCGTATCAGTATTGTGTCGCGTATCGGGGCTTCATAGGTTTTTATATTCAGCCATGTTCTTCTTACGGTACTAAACATTTTTGGGTTAAATATTAAAGTCACATTGTTATCCAGGGTGGACAAGAACCCAAAAACCGCTCCAATCCGATTAAATTGAACTGAAAAATCCAAAACGGGTCAGGTTCAATTGGTCAAACAGGTTTGTGGGCATAAAAAATGGTTACATGTGGACACTGGCGGTCGGTGCATATCACTTTTTTAAACCATGGATATCTAAACCGACGCGTATTTAATTGATATCATACTATACTAGAAGAAAATGTAATATGTCTAGAAACTAGAGTAGTCATGCCACTTTATTGCAACTTTATACTAATATAGCATTATTCCATCCGACCTTAATTATAAATAAATACTCCCTTCGGTCTTTTTTTAAGCAAAAATTTCTTTTTGCACACTTATTAAGGAGTTGACTTTTTATCTTAGTTTTATGTGTAATTTTCACTGCAATTCCTAAAATGCCCTTTTACCTATTATGAAATCTACTTAGATATAATTATCATTAGTACTCCAACATGTCATAAATACCGTTATCAATAACTACTCCATTGTACTGCACCTTCTCATATTACATTACACGTAATCATCATCTAGGTGCTGCACCTTCTCATATTCCCATGATCCACTTGAAATTCAAAATCAACTTTACCTCTATGCTAAAATATTTACAAGTCCCGCCAAATTTTTGATTGAAATTGAACTTTGCCTCTTTATTTAATTGATTGATTAAAATTCTGCTTTACCACCAAACACCTTTTCTATAAATTGAAAATAAAACAAGCATCAATTGTAAGTAGTTGCATATCATATACTTTCTTGTTGGAGGTAGACAATGCCTCTTAATATCGATTTGAATGGTGATCCTCTTGAAATTCAACAATGAGTTATACTTTCTCCATCTCTATCCAATGAATCTTCAACAATGAGTTGTGAGAGAACCTCATTGTCATCATTTGTTTTCATCTCTTCATACATATCCAACAATGAATCTTCAATAATGAGTTGTGAGAGAACCTCATTGTCATCATTTGTTTCCATCTCTTCATACATATCCAATGAGTCTTCAACAATGAGTTGTGAGAGAATCTCATTGTCATCAATTGTTTCCATCTCTTCATTTCTATCCAACGAGTCTTCAACAATCAGTTGTGATAAATCCTCATCATCACTAATGCCCAAATCAAATGAGAGGATGCTAAAGGATTCATATGGTGCTTCCATTATTAAGTGGTAGCAGAAGAGTTGAATAATTTTCACGAAGAGAATAGGTAGTGTTATGTTTTTATACAAGAAGATTAATTTATGGGTGCTAGTAGTGACTGATAGAAATGGTGAGGTGTACGTTAGGAGGGGCAGAGAGGTGCAGCAGGGGAACATGATCACTAGTGTGGTAACTAATTTGATGAGGTGGCAGAGGTGTTGTTGCTGTAAGGAGAGAGAATATAGATATGATAGTATATATAGTAGAGGCATGTGTTAGTAGGGTTTTAGACTGTAATTTGGGGTTGCTACCTTTGGGAGAGCTTAGGCCTCTCTAAGTGCCTATTACCTTTACATTTTCTGCATTCTATATGTAATTTCTACCATAGAATCACTTGATTCTACTGGATTATCAATTAAATCACAATTTTTATTTTGTTCTCTATTTTCCTACTTATCAATGTTTCGTCGTAATCAAGATTGGATCCTATCAATTGGTATCCAGAGCCTTGGTTCGCGCTGTGAACCGAAGAAGAGGATGGATGCAAAATTGGATTCAGTAGAACAAAGATTGGGGAAAATCGCAACAGGGCTGGAACAAACACGTCAATTGGTGTTGGAACAACAAAAACAACCACTAGTCACACTGGAGCAGATTCGCGAGCTCTTTCAAGAGGAACAGGCTCGTCGTAACCGTCGTCGTCGTCGAGAGCGACCACGGGGAAGAGTGTACCACCACGACGAAGAGGGGGAATGGAGCGATAACGGCACTTGGTCGTGGGACTCACGATCTCAACCACCGCAAACTGATGGCGGTAACGGTCAGAATTTCTACGATGTCAAAGAAGGAACTCACCTCAACAATTCAGAGTTTCAGCCGGAACCACCGAACACCGATCTACTCGTGTCACAGTTTGATGGAGATGATTATGTGAGTATAATAAAAATGAAGGAGGAACAGGGAACAACGGTAGAGGAGAAAGAAAGCAATCATACAATCATGTGTGAAGAAATTGATTCCAGGTCCTTGAAGATTCCGACAAATCTTATGTTGTCATCGGAATGAATAGAGAGGAAAGGGAGATTTACAAAGACTGAGATGCAGAATAGGGGAGTAGTCTCGCAGAATCATCTGAAATCGCCGACGCCCACACAACCATTAGAGCCAGAACCGTCGGATTCCAACCATTCAGTGGTTGTCCTTCCACAGCGAGTTTCGCTACCTAAACCACCCGATCCGGAAGATTATGTTGAGGGGAATGGGTCGTTAGCCGAGATACCACCGCCGTTAGCATCACCGGCCGTTGATTCGACGTCGAAGGAAATGCTGATTACTAGTACGAAAGTGATGGAGAAGAAAGAAAGAAAGAAGGGTAGTATGGGTATCTTACATGCTGGGTCCAACACTTGACTCGGTTGATTTGACTATGAATAAAAAAGAAGTTCAAAGGGCAAAAGTGTCAATTGATAAGGTTGGTATCTCTTTTAACATAATGGGTGAAATCCAAGTTAATTTTTGTTTGATTTTGAAGGAATTAGCAATGTGGGCTGGAGCAAAAATACTACATTTGGCCCAATTTAAAATTAACAATACGTGGGTTCATAAAAAAGGGAATTCACATATCCCAGTTCAATGGATAGAGGGGGAGTTATTTTACCTCCCTTGTGGTCTTGATTCACTACTAGATGTCAAAGTGTTAGATACTTTATGGATGCCTGCATATGCCATTGCCAAGTGGCAATATAAAGATGTCAAGGTATTAGAAGTGCTTGCAATTATTAATACCTATTTCATGTGTGTTAATTGGACTTTTGTGTTTGAGATTTTCAATGAAAGGCAAATATGGAACTTGAAAGCTTGGCTCTCTGTAATTCTCAATTTGAAGGCACAAGTTGAGAGAATTGATGTGTGGCCATGGATGAAATTTGAAGATGTGATGCTGAAATCATCAATTTGGAATTCATGGACTAATGACTTTACACAGTATGGGATACATGGTAAGTTTTCCAAATACTATAATGGCACAGAGTTGCTAGGACAACTGCGCTTGAAGGATTTTATTAGCTTACTCTCAGGGTGCATTAATCAACATGTCTTTCAAAATGTGAAAAACATGCATTCCTCTGTTTTTACTTGTGATTTTCGAACTGGGTTAACTTGTGTTGCTCACTGGATAATGGTTCCACATCCATTACATTGGAGATACATTGATGCCAAGAATGGCGAGACTTTTTCAATTATTGTGGCTTCTCGAGTTACAATTGAAGTATCAATTAGGACATTCTCAGCAGCCAAAAAATGTAACAATGGGAGGTCAATGTTCATTGTCAGTTTTTCTATCACCATCAAACAGCCATCTATGTCTTCAATTGAGGTTTTACTTACTCAAAACCACTACCTTATGAAAGATAATATGGTCAAGCTGCAACAGTTGTGTTGTAGTGCATTTAAATTGAATATAGATAAGAATTCTAAACTCTATGGGTATGCAACAAAAGGAAAATTGAACTTAGTCAATACTGTTGTTGATCCACTTTTACAAATTTTTGAGATAGGAAAGGATTATGTCGTCTTTCAAACTCTGGCTCTTGCAACTATAATATTTTCTGATTTTCTTGTGTGGTATGAATTGTTAGAAAAGAGTATAGAACATGCCAATGATGTGTACAAATTTCAGTTGAGATTTTCTAATTTGGGTGACAAATATCTAGCAACATGCATAATGTGTATTTGGAATCTCACTGCCTGTTGCTTAGAGGGGTTGTTTCGTTTAGCCAATGTGAAAATGGTGGTATTAAATTCATCCGTGAGGATAATACCATGGGACCCAGGAAAATACAATGTTTGTATGGCTAAAGTTGCTTGTGAATGCTATTGGAGAAATTCTCTTTCAATCTTCAGTTTGCTTAATTGGATCTATGGCAGAAGGAATCATTTCCATCCTTTACCAACTGGTTTGAATGAAGAAACGCCACTGGATATACTGATTATTGACAAGTATAATGAGCCATTAGATGTCAAAAGGTTGAAGCTGAAAATAATGACTGCAGTTGCAAATGAAAGTAATACAGATGAGATGGTGACAAAACTAAATGAATATCCTTCCAATGTAGACATTCCAATTGCAAGGGAATCAATTTGGTTGGTTGTGAAGATGGTATTGCAACAGCATGATGTCAGTATTGTTGTTGTTCCACTTATTCAATTTCTTGAGATGGAAAGGGGCTACTTTATCTCTAAAGCTCTGGTGTTTGAAACTATAATATTAAATTCATTAGTTAGGGTAATGCCATGGGACCCAGGGAAATCTATGCTTTTATGGTTAAAGTTGTTTGTGAATGTTATATGGTTCTCAAGATTCCTCCTTGAGGACAAGGAGAGTTTTGAAGGGGGAGGGAATGATAGAAATGGTGAGGTGTACGTTAGGAGGGGCAGAGAGGTGCAGCAGGGGAATATGATCACTAGTGTGGTAACTAATTTGATGAGGTGGCAGAGGTGTTGTTGCTGTAAGGAGAGAGAATACAGATATGATAGTATATATAATAGAGGCATGTGTTAGTAGGGTTTTATACTGTAATTTGGGGTTGCTACCTTTGGGAGAGCTTAGGCCTCTCTAAGTGCCTATTACCTTTACATTTTCTGCATTCTATATGTAATTTCTACCCTAGAATCACTTGATTCTATTGGATTATCAATTAAATCACAATTGTTATTTTGTTCTCTATTTTCCTACTTATCAATGTTTCGTCGTAATCAAGATTGGATCCTATCAGTGACAAACAAAATAGTCATAAATTTAACCAATCAAATTGATAGTAATAGTACGGGAAGTTGTAAAAGTGCATACTCCAAAGAGGCATCATTAGTTATCTCAAGCATGCTTACTGTAGTAGTACTTCGTAGGTTAGTAGCTTGTTGAAATGAATAAGTAATATAGATTAATTGTAGAAATGAGTAAATGCATGTGTAGGGGCATTGTTGGAAAAAAATTAATTAGAGTTGAATTAATGACTTTTGCTTATATTTAGGGCCAAAATTTTTTGTTGATTTTTACTTATAAAAAAAGGCCGGAGGGAATATTACTTTTTGGATACATTAAATAACTAATGTATCTAGTTTAAAAAGTTATCTAACTAAAAAGTAACATTTATTTATAATTAAGGTCGAAAGGAGTATTTATTTACGCATTGAAGACATAAATGATAAATATGCTTTGGAAACCAATTTCTTTAATAAGTAATAGTCTGATAAGTAGGTACTAAATAGGTGTAGGCTACAAATTCTTTCTCATTAGACCATGTACAATGGCAAAAGACATTCAACACCCTCAACACCCACTTTTTACACTCCACATCATCTTCTCTCTCTTCCACCTAATCATTCAACACCCCATTCAATTTTTACCCTCTCCAATAGTTTTTTCATTCAACACCCTACCCCACCACCTTCTCTACCCCACCACTTTTTATTTCATATTCTTATTTAAATTTAAATTTTTGTTTTTTATGATTAAATAAAATTATAATTATCGATTAAAATTAAATTAAAATAATAAACACTCAACAAAAATTTTTTAAATAATTTTTTTATTTTATTCTTAATTTAAAATGCAATACATCACACAAATAACGTAATTAATACGATACAAATTAACTTAAAATGCAATACAACACACAAGTAACATAATTAATACGATGCAAATTAACTTAAAATGCAAAACAACACACAAACATAATTAATACGAAACAAATCATCTTCAATTCAGATACATTCCAAACTTTGTCCATATGTGTTTCACTAGATCTGCTTGCAATTCGTGATGAACTTTTTGATCACGGAGCTCGGACCTAGCACGCACATGATTTGCAAAAGCGGGTAATACCTCTGTTGAATATGGTTGCGGTGCACTAGATCCACTTTGCTCAGGCTGCTCAAAATCGGTCCAACGTTGAGAATATGAATCTCGTTCATCCTCAACAATCATATTATGTAATATGATGCAAGACCTCATGATGATACTCAAATCAGCTATGTCCCACAAGCGAGCTGGTTCACGGATGATTTTAAATCGAGCTTGAAGCACTCCAAATGCACGTTCGATGTCCTTCCGACATCCCTCCTGATATTTTGCAAATAACTTATCGGGTTCACTTTGAGGAAGTCTAATTGATTTGACGAAAGTTGGATAAGAAGGGTAGATACCATCAGCTAGATAGTATGTCATATCATAGGGACGTTGATTCACATAAAAATTCACACTTGGAGTCTTTCCCTGTTCCACGTCATCAAAAACAGGTGAACGGTCTAGAACGTTTATGTCGTTCAACGTTCCTGGACATCCAAAAAAGGCATGTCAGATCCATAGATCATGAGTTGCAACTGCTTCAAGAATAACTGTGGTGGTTCCCTTATCCCCCCTAGTAAATTGACCTTCCCATGCTTTAGGACAATTTTTCCACTCCCAGTGCATGCAGTCAATACTCCCAATCATCCCCGGGAACCCACGTAGTTCACTAACATGTAGTATTTTTTCCAGGTCATCTTGGGTTGGTGCTCTGAGATACACTTGCTCATATAATCGTATGATTCCTTTACAGAATCTACGTAAGCACTCTAATGCTGTAGTACTTCCAATTTTGATGTACTCATCGACCGCATCTGCTGCCATACCATATGCTAACATTCGCATTGCTGTGGTACATTTTGCTAAAGGTGATATACCTTCTTTGTTGGTAGCATCAACTCGCTGGGTGAAGTAGTTATCACTACTTGAAAGGTCTTCAACGATTCGAAGGAAAAGATGTTTCTGCATGCGGTACCGACGACGAAACATTGCATCGTCATATGTAGGCTCATTGGCGAAGTAGTCGTCAATTAGTCTTTGGTTTGCAGCTGTATGATCTCTATTGAGATATTTTCTACTACGACGTGCACCATCTTCCAATATTTTCTTTCGACGTTCTCTAAATCGGTTGCGTACATAAACGTCTTCAACTTCACGATTTTTAGCGTAGGCTGCGACATCAAAATCATCATCTGATGAATCCATTGTTTGTGTTATTGGAAGTATATTGGATGAGATTTAGGATATTGGAAGTAGATTGGATGAGATTTGGAATATTGGTACATAAATGGATGAGTCCCTATATATATATTCAATTTGGTCCACTGACGGATTTGAAATAATTATGGTATAGAGTTAATTATCAGATAAGGATTGAGTGGTGGACTAAATAATTAAAGCAAGTTGGGTGGTGGACACAATAACTAAAGCAAGTTGGGTGGTTGACACATTTATTAAAGCGCAACACTGACATATTCGAATTGGGTGGTGGACAGCTTGCGGATTTCAAATAAGTATTGTATAGAGTTAATTATCAGATAAGAATTGGACACAATAATCAAAACAAACATGTAGCAAAGACTACACTAATTTATTCAATCACAATAATTCAAGCAAACACTACAGACAAATACTTAAAGCAAATAGTAGACTGACATATTCAACACAATAATTAATGGAAACACTACATGCAAATACTTGATTGAAATTAATTAGGAAACAGTTCTTGGGTCAACGAGTCCAACATGGCTTTCTTCCGGTCATCCAGATTCTCATCTGAAGTTAACTTCAGATACAAATCCATTTTCTTAAGTTTGTTTTTCTCTTCTTGATTGGAAGCTATCCTTGCCAAATGTTCCACCTCTTTTTCCCTCATTATTCTGTAATCATCCCAATCTTTGTCCACCACCTCCATGGCAGATTTCTTTTTACCCTTCTTTTTGGCTGCCTCCCTACCTATAGGACGAACACTAGATCCTACAGAGTTTGAGCCAGAAGCATCATCGTGAGATCTCTTAGATCCACTACTTCCCGAGCCAATAGTTCCTCCTACTTGACTTGAATAACGCGGTTGATCACGGAGAGCATGCCATTCTTCCATTAAGGTGAATTGAATATTCTTCCCACAGGCGTATAACTCCTGCGCTTTTGCCAAAACATCATTCTCCGACCAACCGCTTGCTTTCAAACGGTTAGCGCTATCATAAGCGCCAATCCATTTATTCAATATTTTGTTCATATAATTATAACGGTTTCGGCATGCAATTGCATCACGCGGAGGAACAAATGAGCAATGGTCATTACAGTACTCAGCAATTTTGCCCCAATATGCTTCACTTTTTTGGTTTCTTCCGACAATACTGTCTGTGCTAAATTTTATCCACCCACTAATTAACACCAAATTGTGTTCAGTGTTCCATGGTTGTTCCTTCTTTTTCTTGCTCTTAGGTGTTGAATCATCTGAATTAGGAGTGACCTGATTAGCAAATGTCGTGCCATCTAAATTAAATTGCGTTGAAAATTCGGGAATTTCAGAAGCATCACCACTAGAAACATTTGCATTCACCATTGGCATATGACCATTAAACGGGAGTGTTTGAGATGGATTTGGCAGCATAGATCCATAATATGGATGAAAGCTTGGAACAGATGATGATTGGTTGAAATTTGGTGCATAACCAAAATTATGAAAGTTTTGAGGATGTTGGTTGGAAAATTGATTTGGATTTGGATAATTGTTGGAATTTTGATAACTGTTAGGATTTAGATAATTGTTGGGATTTTGATAGCCAAATGGAAAATTAGAAGAATTTTGAGTGTTGAAATTATTATTGGGATCCATTTCACACAAAAAAAAGAACTAAAACTTCAAATTAAACACTAATTGAAAGATAAACAAGATTAAGATAGTGAAAAACTTGGTTTTTTTTTCTGTGTCCAAATCAAATGAACCAAGTCTCTATTTATAGAGAAAAAAAAATTACGAATTTTGGTGAAAAAAGAAAAAAAATAAAAATTAATTTGCATTGAAATAATTGAGTTTAAAGATAAGATGAGGTAAAAATCCGGACAGCCAATCAGAAGCTGCCACCTGCCCCCACCAGTTTCTCTCTCCGCGCCCCCCCGCTCCTCACACTCCCTGTCCGCGCGTGGCTTACACGCGCCTGGGAGGGCGAATGCCAATTCCCCACGTGTCCCCCTCCGCAGCAAACTCAACATGTTTACTCAATTCAACTTCTCTTTAAATTCAACAGCATACTCCAATGGTTCAACACCCATTCAACAGCCAGTCAACACCCATTAAACACCCTCATTGCACTTGGTCTTAGAATACATTTACTCCTTGTATTATTGTTGTCTCTTTCTTTTTAACTTTGTCTTCTAGCACTCGTGTAAGTAAATCCTCCATGTCTTCTACTTCTAGTCTTTTTTCAGATTATCTCTTTTCTCTCACACATCAAATTCTCAAACTACCTTATATGACTTGTGTTGTTTTGTTATCTCCGATTTGCTGCCACTTCACACGCCTTAGATATGTCTCTTTTGCACTAGATATGTTATATTTCTTCATCTTTAGCAAATTATGTTAAGGGTTTTTCGGATTTTTTTCATATTCAAATAATTTGTTGCTTCATTTGGTGATTTTCTGGATTTTTTTTCTTCTTTACAAGATCTAACTTTTTTGGTCTGAAATGAAACAATTTGAACCCAATCATACCAACCCGCAATCCGTCTAACCCGAACCCGCTTTGCCCGAAACCTAAAAATGGTTCGGTCTGGGTTGCTTTCATCCACCCATGGATTGGGCCGGGTGATGTTTTAGGTCAAAACCCGACCAACACGGCCCGTTGTCCACCCATTTATCCTAATATATAAAAAAGAAACATGATTTCGGACACTTGTTAAACATATCAAAAATAGAAATAAAATATTAAGCTAAGAGTATCTCCAGTAAAAGTATCAAAGAAAGTATCATAGACTAATAATAGGTACATTATTTTTTTCATCATTGGAGTTCTATGACATGACAAAGGATACCAAAATCGATGATATGATACCTTATTTAAAGTAATGTATTATGTATCATCAATTTAATATTTTTTTTTTTATATCAAATTAAATAAAATTTATAACTTGTTAATAATGTATGATAGTTAGAGGGGTATCACAATTGGAGCAAAATATGTATAAATTGCATAAATATTATATGGCATTGTATGAATCACTTTTTAGTGATATATGATACTCAAAGTTGTATCATCATTGAAGATGCTCATGCTCTAATGTTAAAAATTTAACTTTTTATATTTTAAATGTATTACATGCACTACTTTTAAGATAAAATTTCTTTATTTACATACTTAACCAATGTCTAGGGACATGACATTGTTTAGCGTTTTCTTAAACTATGCTCTTGGTATTTAGACTACATTTGAATTGATGTAGAGTGGTGGAATGAAAAGTAGTGAAATAGAATTGGATTCCATTATTTGGTTTTGTAAAAAATGAATGAAATGGAGTATGATAGAACTCATTCTATCCAATACCACTCATTCCTTTAATTTTTCATTCCTCCTATTTGAGATATATCTAATAGAATGGAACACATTAATAATGCAATTTCAATTTTGTCCATACTCTTCTACGGTTGATTTTGCTTCTCTTCATTGTTTTTTCTTCATTGCTCTTGCTTCCACATTCATTTATTATTATACAGTAGTCTGCAGTATGTTTTTGTCATTCTTGTACTTGTGTTAGTTTAGCTGTTCTTCTTATACGAGTTTTGTTTTGATTATGGAAGTCTAGGTTGTGTTATATTGGGCACAAGTGGTTTGGTGTTTGGATGTGGTTGTGTATGTTTGTAATTTTGGTTCACCTTTATAATTATTTGTGCTTATGTTGTGATTTTATATTGAATTAAATAATTATATTTCATTTCTATTTTCCGTTCACTTTTTAAATAATGCGGTGACAAAATAGTCTTTTTTTAATTATAATACATCTAAGCAATGGAATGAAATTTTTGCTCCGTTCCACTCCATTTCATTTTGTTTTATCTCATTCTATTCCGTTCTATTTCATCAATTCAAACAGAACTTTAGGAACACGAGTTAAAGAACATAAATACTAATATAGTAAAAAGTATATTAGAATTTGTGTACTTAAAATATTAAAAGTCTATAAAATATTGTTTTTTTTAACATAAAAATTATATCTTTTGTTATCTTAATTAGTGTCCTAGACTACGACATTAGTTAGTAAGACCCATATATTTTTTGAAAAAATCTTATATGAAGTTGAACCTAACACATCAATCTTATGTACATTCAATATCAATATGACACTTGATTAAAAAAATTAAAATTTAGATTTAAAAAATTAAAAATAAAAGAGATTTGTTGTTTCCATATAATTATAGATTTTAATATTTTTTAGTGAGGTGTCATATTACCATTGGATGTACATAAAATCGATGTATTAGGTTTGACTTATTTTAAAATTTTCTCATATTTTTCTCCTTAAAAATTGAATTTTTTTGACAATAAAAACAAAAACAATCCTCAAAAATAAATTTATTTTTGTTATTTTTACTTCACTTAATAGTAAATATTGAATTTCTTTTATAAAAAATGTAAGTTATAAGTGTAAAACTAAACAGTAAGAGTAAAAAAGAAAATTCTTTTTTTTTTACTGCCATAATGGCTCCCATAAAATTATATTTTTTATAAAATTATTTTCTCTAATATACCATAGTCAATAAATATAATTTTTAATTTATTAATTTAAATTCTGTCAAATTTTTTTATTAAGTTCAATTGTTTTAAATAACAAATGTAATTTTGATAAATTTTCCTTATTAAAAAAGAAACATATGTGGGGTTATTACAGGTGTCACCTTCAAACACAATTACACCAGAAAATTCTTCCAAATATTTTCGAACGCCTCGAAAGTTCTACACTCTTCTGCCATTACACGATTTCACAAACACCTTCCAGATAAATCTTTTTCCTTCTCATTCTCTACTACTAATATTCATCGAATCATTCAAACCAAACCCTAATAAAAATTTCAACACCATCACCAACAATAATCATTCAACAACAGAGATAAAGCTTCCCTGTTATTCAAGATCAAAGTTACAACACAAACAAATCATGGGAGTTGATTACTACAAGATTTTGAAGGTTGATAAGAATGCCACAGATGATGAATTGAAGAAAGCATATAGAAAACTTGCCATGAAGTGGCACCCTGATAAGAATCCAACCAATAAGAAAGAAGCTGAATCCAAATTCAAAGAGATTTCTGAAGCATACGAGGTAACATAAACAAAAAACATCCTAGTACATTAAGTGCATGTTTGATTTTAATTCTTAGAATTGATTTTAGACGTGTAAAATTGATTCTGGTTAGTTTGTTTTTTCAAAAGTAGAATTGATTGTGTCTTCAGATTGTTCGTGGTTTTTTTATCCTAAAATATATTAAAATTTTTTGTTCAACTCATGAAAATATCTAAACATGCTTTATCTTCAATTTAATTTTGATTAGAATCAATTTTACAGAGTTAATTATGCCAAAATCAATTTATTTCGTCGCATAATCAAAGATATACTAAATTATGTTTCGGTCTAGTATATATTTTTACTAAACCTAGTAAATATGTTACTATATTTAATATAGAACTTGTGAATATTATCCCGTAAGTGTAGTTCAGTTGATAGCTATTAGAGACGATGATTTTCAGAGGTTTGAGTTTGAAATTTTGAATACTAATTGGTTTTGGTTTATTCATGAAGGTTTTAAGTGATCCACAAAAGAAAGCAATTTATGATCAATATGGAGAAGAAGGGCTTAAAGGGCAAGTGCCACCACCACAAGATGCGGCAGGTGGAGCATCATTCTTCCAAAGTGGAGATGGTCCAACAACATTTAGGTTCAATCCAAGAAATGCAAATGATATATTTGCAGAGTTTTTTGGGTTTTCAAGCCCATTTGGAGGAATGGGTAATGGTGGGAATGGAATGAGAGGTGGGTCTAGATCCTTTGGTGGAATGTTTGGTGGCGATGATATATTTTCTCAATTTGATGAAGGTAGGCCTATGCAGCGTCAGGGCCCTCGCAAGGCAGCTGCTATAGAGAATAGATTGCCTTGTAGCCTTGAGGAGCTCTATAAAGGGACCACCAAAAAGATGAAGATTTCAAGGGAAATTGCAGATTCAAGTGGGTAAGTATTCTTTGCCTAAAATTTCAATATGTTATTTTACTGATGTATTTTAGGACAAATTGTTCGAGAGAATCCGGATTCGTCTGATTTTAGGAAATAACAATTTTTGGTCATACTTAGATAGGAGATTGATGAGTCCGAGTTTGAATTATGGATTACTATGGTTTCCTTTCCCTTGAACCGGAGGACTAATACACAAAAATTATTGTTGGTAGACTTAGATAGGAGATTGATGAATCTTATTTTTAAAAATAATTTAAAAATTGATTTTCATCGATCACTTATTTGCGTATATGTTTCATAAATAGAATTTGCATCTTTTTTAAGAAATAGAGAACCTCGACTTGTCCATTAGTCCTTAGTTTAACTGACAATGTCGATATTGTTAGATTGAATTCTTCAACTCTTCATCCATGTTCGAACATGGAAAAAGAAGAGAGAACCTTGACTCGTAATAGAGTCCATTCAATGTGTCATAAAATCAGTCTTTAGCTGAGTTTTTTGCGCTTGTTTAATTTAATTTGTATACTTATCTGTTTTTGCAGGAAAACTATGCCGGTGGAAGAAATCTTAACAATTGAAGTAAAACCCGGATGGAAAAAAGGAACAAAAATCACATTCCCCGAGAAAGGAAATGAGCAACCAAATGTGATAGCAGCAGATCTTGTATTTGTCATTGATGAGAAACCACATAATGTATTTACAAGAGATGGTAATGATTTGGTTGTGACACAGAAAATCTCTCTTGCAGAAGCATTAACAGGTTACAATGTTCGTCTGACAACACTAGATGGAAGAGTTCTCAACATTCCTATAAACAATGTGATTCATCCAAACTATGAAGAGGTTGTTTCAAAGGAAGGTATGCCTATTCCAAAAGATCCTAAACAGAAGGGTAATCTTAGGATCAAATTTAATATTAAGTTTCCAACAAGGTTGACATCTGAGCAGAAAGCTGGAATCAAGAAACTTCTGACTCAGTAGTGGATTTACTATGTGAATTGTGAAGGGTATACCTTAGTTTTGTTCCTCCTCAACTGTTTCATAGGACTTTTGATTTTTGATTAATGTAGTTTTTGTGTAATATATGTTGCACAACTTCAAGGTTGAGGATTGAGGAATCACATTTTGAACCATATGGTTGATCTAAAGTCCTTAAAATGATGTGGTTGAAGTATGCATCGTTGATTATTTCTTTTACATAAAAAAACTATGTGTTTATGTGCAAATGAGGTGAATCTCTTTTTTCAACTGCATTTGTGTAGTTTCATTTGTACTAAACAAAATAATTAATGCTAAAATCAGTGGAAAGAAAAAGGCAAACATCAAACCTTTTTTTTAAGTTAGTATCCATTTTTACAAATTATTTTGAACTCATTTGATATACTAAATTAAAAGAATGATTTTGATATAGATAACTTAAGTATTCATGTTTAAAGATTTATTTTTTAACTAAATAATTTATTTGCTAGACTCCTGACACTTTGTGTGAAGACCAAAATAATACTTCATGGAGTATATCAAATGGTTACTAATACCTTGCTGTATATTTTGAAGACCAGTGTGAAGACCAAAATAATAACTACATTATATCAAAAGGTTAAACTATGTCCTTAATTAGGCAAGAGCTGAGCTTTCATAGTTTCCACCATCTATACCGCGGCCATCAATGTATATCATACTGACCCTTACTTTGACACAAATCTAAATGTTACATGTTAGGCACATATACAAAATTTTCAATAAAATAATTGAAAAGATAATGAAGTGATGTTAAATGATGTGACTAAATTTTTTTATATTTAAATTTTCTCAATTATGTGAGTGTGCCTAAAGAAATATTATTTAGGGCCCGTTTGATGCGCAGGATAGTGAGACAGGATATGATAAAATTATCATATCGTACTTCAATCCATTGTTTGGTGCACTAATAGGAAATGATAAATTAAACCTACTCATATCCTTCCTATTGCTCCTTTGTTATTTTAATCCTTAATTTTTGATGGGTTAACAACAGGATAGTGAGGCACCTTCTTCGATTTCCACTTGCAACAACTTTATACATTTATTTGTGAAATTTGTCTTTTATGCTATACACATTATTTTTGTAACATTTTAAAACCTTCTTTTTTTTTTTAATATTCCTATAAGTTATTTTACACTTATTTTAAAACCTTTTTATGCTATACACATTATCGATGTAAGTTATTTTACACTTTTCTTGTAATTTTTTTTGTTGAATTTTTTTTTTCGAACTTCAACCTTTTGTATGTTATTTTACACTTTTTATTTTTTTGGAAAAATAGTCTTTTTCCTAGTTTGATTTTTGTTGGAAATTGTCTAATACTTTCATTACATATTTTATTTAATACTAATTAAAAAAATTAAAACTATTTTTATTATAAAAAAATGCATTTATTTTACAAGAATAATTTTTATATTTAAATATAACATGTGTCTTATTATCATGTCAATATAAAATGCATTTATTTCTTCATGATAAATTAATGTTATCATGTGTCTCTTATCATATGCGCACCAAACACATGACATGATATGTGTTTATCCTGTCACTATTCTATCATATCCTATCATTATTCTACTTTTTATCTTATCCTACTTCTATCATATCATGTGCATCAAACGGACCCTTAGGGTTGTGCCTATATAAGAATTAGTCATCATACATTCATATACATTCATACCCATCCTAGTCAATGTCATGTCATTGGTGCACTATTAAAGTTTATCTCTATAAACAAATGTTTTTTTGGCTACAATTTGTATAAATCTGTGTTTTTTGGTCAGTGTATAAATCTTTTAATCTCGTGTTTCGCGTGGAGATATATTCTTTTTCTTTCTTGGGTGAAAGAGATATATTCTTATATACAGTATATAATTATAAATTGAAATGTAGGAGTATAATAATAATAATAATAATAATAATAATAATAATAATAATAATAATAATAATAATAATAATAATAATAATATGAGAGTTTAGTTCGATTTCCATTTATTTTTAACTGTGTTACATCAAATTAAAAATATATATTTTTATACTTTTCTTTCTATAATATCCAATTTTTATCCACCAATAAATTTTATTTTCACACACTTTTTTTTCTTCAATAAATTTAATATAGGCTTAAATGTACTTTTGATCCCCCTATTTTAAAAGTCAACATATTTTTTTATCCCCTCTTATTTTAATGATGTGGCAATCTGACTAGGATTAAACCATTTTCCATGTTATTTTTTTATTTTCAATCATTTATAATTGGAAACAAAATATTTCATTTAAAACAAAAATATTTCAATTAATATAAAATGATGAACATAATCACTCATCATCATCGATTCATCATCCTCCAAACAATTATTGAAACTAATCCATTCATCATCATCATCAGATATAAGAGATTCATCACTAACCAAAACAAAATCAACAAAATCTCAAGGACAAATCTTGGAAAAAGCAAATAATTTCAAATTGAAAAAAACCTAAGTAGTAAGAACAACAACACCATAAACATCCTTAATCTTCTTCTCAGCAATATTAGAAGAACCGTAAGGGTGTTCTTGGTAAGGGCCTTACCAAGAACCTTAAAGAATCTAAGTTGTGTAACATCAACAACAAGTGCAGTGTTATCCGATTTAGCAGATTTCTCTAAACATCATCAGGAATCAACGATCAAAAGCTCCAGCGTTACCACAACCTTAGGGATGCTTTCCGTGTCAAAAGATAATTTTTTTAAAAAAATTTGTTTTTTAAATATATAGCATTAAATTAGCTTTATTCAAAAAGATAAGAGTAATTAATAAATGATATAACTGACAAATCGTATTCTTAAACATTAAATGGACAGTTAAATGAAAATATTAAATTCGATATTTTTGAATAGTAAAAAAGAAATGGAGAGAGTACATTATATATGTGGAGAATTGGAATTCAACAATCGATTATTCCATTATCTACCTTAAAGGTGGAATTTTTAGCCATTAGACTATATGAAAAATAAAGTATAAGATATAATTTGTTTAAAAATCTTAGTCTAACTGTCAAAAATATTATTGTATAGAAAAATATTACTATCGTATGGTCGGTCGGATATTATGATTAAAGTTTGATTATTGATTCATTTATTTTGTTTTTGTGAGTTTTCAACAACTCATTATTTTAACTTTGGCAAATTAGTAAGACCCTTTAACTTTTTAGTAAAAGAGAATATAAGATATAAGTTGAAATTTCTAGTTTAGTCTTTAAAAAAAGTTAAATTCTTAGATAATAATTAACTCCAAACTTTTATTATGTCATTGATGTTTAAGTTTGTTTTTTACCTTACAATATTTTTTTACAATAAAAATGATTTTACCGTATAATGTTGAATTTCTATCAGTTTGCACGTAAAAAAAAGAGAGTAAAGAGGTTTAATAATCTTTTATAACAATATGTTAGTGAATTAATTAAGTCATTAAAAAATAGTAAGTTAATTAGAGAGGAAGATAGATCATAAATTAATTACAGGAAAATTAAGATCAAGATTACCATGTAACTCATTAAGTAAATAGATACGAAATTTTAAACTAAATTTAATTAATGATTATGATTTGGTGTCGAACATATTGTGATACCTTAATATCATTTGATCCTATATCTTATTATAAATCTAGTTAATACGAGAAAATACTAGATATTATAAAGAAAAAACTAGATATATTGTTTAATATTTGGAAATTGCAAATAAATAAATATCCATACACCAAGTTAAGTTTCTGATCAATTATTCAGTCAAAAAAAAAATGTTTGTGTTCAATAATAATCATTAAAAAATCCAGCAACAGAACAAAAAAAACTTGAAAAAAGAAAAGTCCTATCCAAAGTGCAAGAGAAAACTGAAAAACTTTGAAGACTTTGAAGTTGTTGTATAGTAGTTGTGGTGGAAGATGGGTTTGGATTACTATGAGATTTTGGAGGTTGAGAGGAATGCAACAGAAGAAGAGTTGAAAAAAGCTTACAGAAAACTTGCTATGAAATGGCACCCTGATAAAAATCCCAACAACAACAAAGATGCTGAGACTAAATTCAAACTCATATCTGAAGCATACGAGGTATATGTCTTTAGTTTAATTTAATTGCTACAAAACTGTGGTCAACTTGTTATCATTGATGTTGCTGAGGATGTTTTGTTACAGATCAGATTGCCTTGTTTTCTGTTTTGGTCAATGTTTTTGTCTGTTTCTGTTTACTGTCTTTTGGTTTATCTTTAAGCCTTGATTGATTTTTTATGTCATATTAAGAATGAGATCCAATTTGGAGACTCATAATCTGTAATATACAGTAGGAAGAAGATTGAGGATCTCTAAAGAAAGGTCCAAGATTTTTAAGAATTTATAACTTTTGCCCCTTACCAAAATTCTCAATTTTCATATTAATATTTTTTTCATTATTCAATGTGACTATAGCTTGATTTGTTATAATTTTCATTTAGTGATTGATTGATTAATCATTTAACTTGTATTTTATCCTAAGTTAGGATTGCAATGTAAACATTATTTGGTTTAGGGTTCAATCCCTGACCAATGCGTATCTAAAAAGATATTGTGACAAGACAACCCTTATGAATCTCAGTTACCTTAGAGAATTAGACTTCACAATTGTGCGCAGAGGATACTTTGGTTTACCAAGAAAAAATTGATTGTATGTTGCCGAGGCAGTTAGTTTCTTACTGCTTAGTTACTATCACTTGTTGAGTTAATAATGTTATAAAGTTATAATCATAGGGTTGATTAGCCTTGTTGTATTGTACTACTAATCATGAAATGCATACAGAATCTGACTTAGTATAATGGTTTGGTTTCATGAAGGTTTTAAGTGATCCACAAAAGAAAGCGATTTATGATCAATATGGAGAAAGCGGCCTTAAAAACGGAATGGCACCAACAGATGAAGGTGCAGCATCATACTTCCAAACTCCGGATGGCAGAAGGTTTAGGTTCAATCCCAGAAGTGCAAATGGCGTCTTTGCAGAAGCTTTTGGTTTTTCAAGCCCATGTGGAGGAATGGGAATGAGGGGTGGCGGCTGCAGAGGCATGAGGGGTCGTTCGTGGGTGTCAAATGCCTTCGGTGATATTTTTGGCCAAGACATGTTCGCAGAAAGCAGACAAGCGAGCCAAGTTCCAAGACGCAAGGCACCTTCCATTGAAAATAAATTGCCTTGCACCCTTGAGGAGCTTTATAAAGGTACTACCAAAAAGATGAAGATTTCAAGAGAAATTGCATATGCAAGCGGGTAAATGCTCTTCTCCTGGTTTTTAGGTTTGCCACAACTTAAACTCGAAACTTTTCAGAGCTATACGCAGAACGACTGTTCTTTTTTTTGTTGGATTTGATAATAAATCAAGTTTCAATATACTCAAACATATTGTCATGTAAGCTAACTTTGTAACCGTGTTTTAGAAATAACTGCAAAATACTAGATTTGCATTAGATATTAGTGTAAAACTAGTTTACGCTGACATTTGTGTCTGCTCCTTTTCTTTCACTTGTTATGTGTGCTTACAAGTATAGCCATTTATCAATCTAATCTCTTCTGCATGTGTTTGCAGCAAAACTCTACCTGCGGAGGAAATACTAACAATTGAAATCCAACCAGGCTGGAAAAAGGGAACAAAAATCACATTCCCGGAGAAAGGAAACGAGCAACCAAATGTTACTGCTGCAGATATTGTATTCATTATTGATGAGAAACCACACAGTGTATTTACAAGAGAAGGTAATGATTTGGTTGTGACACACAAGATATCACTTGCAGAAAGTGAATCTCTAACCAGAAGCTACACCTTCCAACTTACTACTTTGGATGGAAGGGATCTGACCATTGCCATAGACAATTTAATTGATCAAACCTATGAAGAAGTGGTCGCCGGAGAAGGGATGCCGATTTCCAAAAATCCTTCACAGAAGGGTAATCTTAGGATCAAATTCAACATCACATTCCCAAGCATGGTTGAAACTGAAACAGAAAGCCAAAGTTAAGAAATGTCCATAACACCATAATAGAGTGCCAAGTGTATCTAGTGTATAACATAATAATAGCCTTTCATATTGCTCGATTTCATGTGACTTTTATATGTGTAGTTTATGTGAGGTCCCTTAACAGTGTCATCCATGCAAGTATTGAGATATAATATTTTGAATTACAATTGACATAGAGCCCTTAATATTCTTGTATTTGTAGTCTGCAATCTGTATTATTTGATTAATTCAGAACATAATCTTATACAACAAATAAACAAGTTTTTCTACATTAGCCATTAGGCAACTACCCTATTAAGGCTTGATCTTTGATTCCTTGATATTTTAAATTGGACAGTCGTTTATCAGTGCTAAGTATTCCAAACATTGAAAAGACAAACGATCAAAGGTGTAATAAAACTTTATTAGTTGATGAGTATCTATTACAAGGAGAGGAGGAAAGAAAACAACAACAACAACAACAAAATGAGGTTGGCTACAAAGCCCTCTGCTTAAAGCTTAAAAATACAAGGTTCCATTTTGCATGGATAATATACACTAAATCTACTCAACCATAAACTCTTCCAAGCCGTGTAATTTGCAACTTGGAACTGAGGTATTTGTAAAACTGCTATAAGAAAAATGTAATGCAGCCTTAATATGCAAATCCCTACAATGATCAAATTAAAAATGGATGTTCTAATCAGAAGAATCCTCAGAGACAGACAAATATGAGCCTCCTACATCCTCTACTCTATTTGCCATGCCATCTGAACCTTCACTCATAACATCTTCCTCGGAATCTTCCTCTTCATTCCCTTCAAAGCCAATAACATTGCCATTGTCATTGTCATTGCCATCTTCAAAAGCATCCACTTCTTCATCACTCATTCCAACCAAATCCCTATTCCATCCGTTAGGAGAGACACCATTATAACCTATCTCCCAGTTTCCATGATCATATTCTACTGCTTGAGCATCATCATCAGATTCCATTGCTTGAGCATTATCATCATATTCCACTGCTTGAACATTATCATCAAATTCCATTGCTTGAGCATTATCATCAGATTCCACCTCTCCAGCACTGTTACTATTTTCATCAACCCCAATGTGAACAGGAGTCATGGGACTTGCCTTTTCTCCATCATCCCATTCTTCATGCAAGCTTCTAAATGGTTCTCTCCCAATCATGGAGCTATTATTGACCGCTGCATGTCCCAGCAACAAATCTCCAACAGCTCTTTTTTCTATTCTACGTTTTCTGACCGTTCGGCGACCTCGTCCACCTCCGTGTCCTTGTGTTCCTTGTCCCTGCTGTTTTAATCTTTGACTTAGATTCTCGGTGATCTTAACGTTTCGACGGCCAGCATCTCGTTTGGAATTGTACATTCTTTTAGACAGATTTTTACCCCGCCCATGATCACTAGCCCCTCGTCCACGTTTATTGCTTCGTACAATTTTAGCAGAGGATTTAACTTTGGTGAATCCAGCGTGATCAAGAACTGATGGCTCAACCTCCCTATTAGGCTTGAAGGGAGTATATCTTGATGGAAGCCTCTGCAAATAAGCAAAAAACAAAAAGTTCCATTAGATTAATAGTTTATCGCGAAAATTTTCTAGTCAATGACCCAGATGCTCAAAACATAATAACACAGGCAAATGAAAGACTCACAATGTATTCTCTTGCTTCTTTTTCCTCAACAGGCTCAAGTTTCTCGAGCTTTACATAGCTGATGGATGAATCAAACTCAAAAAGCCTGAGAGACAATGCTGCAGTGGTTTGTGGAATCCATGGAAGTAGAGCAACTGATTCATGATCAACAGACACATGTGCAGCACTTTTTGACTTGCTGCTTAATCCCAACAATTCGTCTGTTGTAGAGAAGTCTGATGAGAGAAAATCTCGCCGCAGTGCTTTTTCAAATAGGGTCAACATCTGCAAAATAGGTTGTTTAGTTTAAGTATGTCTGCATTGGTATTTGATTGTTGATTTTTTGAAATGATGCATATATATGGAAAGATAAAACTTCAAGAATTGAAAGGGCATGAAACCTGTAAAAGTTCCTCAACAGATGATGATTTACTCAATTTCACACCCCAATGCTTCCTAAAATCAGTTGTCCAAATTGTTCCAAATGCTTCAGAGAGAACAGATGCCTGTACAAATCAATATGTAAAAAAAAAAAAAAAAAAAAATAATAGGATGTAAAATGATATCTTAAAATTTACAAGAAAATCATATTTAAGATTGAGAATCCGAAGTTGATCTCACCTCCATATATGACAGCAGGACCTTGAGCAATCTAGTCCTTATGGGAAGAGAATGCTCCATATTGGATAAATTGCCAACACATTGAAATGCATGTTTAGAAAAACTAAACCCATTATTTGATGGAAATGTTTGGTGGCAGGAATTGCAATGGGAGGCTTCGACAAAATAAGGATCGAGACAGATTTCACATATATCCACCTGAGGTTTGCATCTCTTTACCCCAAATTTCATTGCACATAAAATTGATGAATTATAGCATTCTTTCCACATCCACTTCTGAAAATCTTCATATCTTCTCAATGCAGCTTTCTTTTCGTTCTCACTATTCCAAAGCTCAACTTTGAAGGATGACGAAGTTTCTGATGTACCAGAGTTCAAGTCATGAAGGGTACTGCTAGGACTGACAGATCCTGAATGGCGCTCAGGCATTGGATATTTTTCATTAGCTTCAATTTTAATAGAGCCTTCCCCTATGCGTCCACTTTTTGCATATTGTGTATTTTTTCGAACATTTTCTTTAAAGGATTTCTCAATCTTTTGCAACATTAAGCGCAAATGAGATTCCCTGATCCCGCGTGAATCCAATGATGTCAAAAGAATATCAAAGTCCTGCATAGGAGTGGGAGAGTAAAATATACTATACTAATCAAGGTAAAGTGTAAATACATTTCAAATTCATACCAACATTGATGGAAAACTAAGAGAGTGAGAGTCAGGTCAATAAAGTTACCTCTTCAGAATCAATAAGCTTCCAACTTCCATCATGATGTTCAACAAAGATCCTGCCAGAACCGGGATCATTACTAGAAGCAGATGCAACAAATTGCCAATATCGATTACGCCTGCGGTCTTGGCCAAGGGGTAAAGATCTGTAGACATACATCTCCTCGGCTAGGTGGGAAATATAGGATTTCAACTGTGATCGTGATCTTTTTGAATATTGTGCAGCTACCTGACTCTGAAAGGTATCTGGACCTGTGCCTGAGCCGAAATCTTGAACTGTTGATGGCTTTTCAATAAGTAGGCTATGTGCAGAAGAGGCTCCTTTTTGGGTTTCTGCAGTGCTGGGTGAAGCTTCATTCTTAATGTTGTTAATATTGATGTCGAGCAACGGGCTTTGGTTTCCCTCTTGTGTTTCAATTTTATTTCCGGCAAGTGGTTGGAAATCTAATTTACTAATGTAATCATCTTTTAGACGAACTTTATCTATTTGCGCTTCTGCCCACATTTGCTTTTTCAGAGCATTTGCTGCTTCCAATCGATCCTGAAAAAACACTTCATGTCAACTCAAAATAAATACAAAAAGCAAACTAGAAGATATTTAATTACATGCAGTTTAATTCACCTCAAGAACAATACGAACTGAATTTCCTTCATTTGCCACCCTAATCAATGCAACAAGTGCATTTAGACGCTCTTCTACACTAAGATCGGAATATTCTCCTTCGGTAAGCCCTTGAACCCATGATTCTCCAGACTTGCTTTCATCAATTTCCATATTTTCATCATCAAGATTTCCAGTATTTAGATTTTCAAAAGCAACAGGTTGTATGGGGACAGAACTGGGAAGAACCGCATCCTTAGATGTGGAACCATTCTCAAGGAAACAAGGTAGATCAGTATCAATCTCATTTTGAATAAGGTCTACATCATGGCTCGAACATTCGTTCACATTTACTGACGAAATGTTCATATCATGATACTGTTCTGTATTTTGGTTTCCACTTGAAGGATTTACCAAATCATCGTCTTCAGGATCCTCATCAACTTCATCACTTTCTGACTCTTCTTCTCTTTCAACATCATCGGCATCTTCACCAGCCAGAAACCCATTTTCAAATATCTGGATTTTCTTTCTTGCTTCTGAAAGAATGGCCGCAGCATCAACAGGATCCTTTCTAAATGCGGTTCGTACACGATATGTTGATGGAGCTATTCTTTCGAAAAGTTTGCCATCTCTAGTCAAAGCAACCGAAATTGATGCTTCAGGTGTCTTGCTTGTTGTCAAGTCCCGAAGACCAGATTTCTGACAAGAAAAAAACATAAGGACAAAGTTGACAAAGTTTAAAAAGGATTCAATGTGATGATAAACAATTCACCTGAATCTTTTCTGCAAGATCTAGTACATTCAAACCCTTGCTGCCCTCAAGGGAGAGAACATGAAATGCTGCAAATTTAACGGTTCCTGGAGTTAACCTATGTCTCGATCTTCGAGGAGCTAATAGTCCTTTCTCTTGCATTTTTGCCACTGCACTTACAGCTGCTGAACCATTACGAAGTGTAGAAATGACATCTTCACCACTTCTTCCCTACAGCAACAAATAAATTTTGTTCCACTCAATAAATAACAAATGTAAGGCGAGGAATTCCATTGTTGATTTAACACGCGTGCAAAATCATAAATGGTGGCTGAAAATAGTCGATGATAACAAAAAGCTCATGCAGAACCAGCAAACTAAAATGACAACATTTTTTTTTGTTGGGCAGAAAATTAAAAAGTAAAATAAAGAAAATGAACCTCTTCTTTATCATTTGCATATGACCACGTAATACTTCTTTTTTTCAGCTGTGGTCCAAATCCTGCAGATAGCGCTAACTGTCGCAAAATTTCAGGCCATGTCAATTGATTTAAGTTCTTCTGCCAGTTTCGTATGTCAAAGCCCCATGTATATGCCTAACATAAAAGACAACATTATTAGTGTCGACTGCATCGGACAAAAGCATTATTTGCCTCAAAATAACAGATAATTTTTTTAATATAGTTCAACTTACTCCTTCCACAATCTCTGGATGGCCACCAGCAGGATTAGCAGCTCCATTCTGGTTCACTCCTAATCCTGTAGAAGGTGTCCTTGCAACATCTTCAATGTCTTTTATTATCACTCTAAGAACAGCAACATGTATCTCACCCAACAATCTCGAATCCTGTGATTGAAGAGTTTCAAATTGAACATATGAGCCAAAATTGCACGAAAAATAGTTTGCTTGCAGTACAAAATCAATGGGAAAGGCCAGATATATACTCACATAATCATGAAATGCTTGAACAAATTCATCAAGAGTAAAAGGCCATAACTCCAGAACATCAGCAAAGGTAATTAAGAATCTCCAAACCTGAAAAAGAACACCACATCTTTCATACTTTAAATTCAGAATACACAATTTAAGCCAAAAACTTAAGTTAAGAATAAAAGACATCAATAAAAGTATACTACAAACAAAAGTGCATACACACGCTATAATTACATCAATAATGTCACTCTAGCATACATGCATGGTCAACTTAAAGTCACCTTCACTATCTTATAGGGGTAGAGACACAGCGTCAGCTTTGAAAGGGTAAAAAATATTACCCCTATCCCCGACAATACCAAAAAAAGAATTTTGCAAACAGTGTGTGATATGTTTATGTTGTATATGAACAACAGAAGAAACACGAGAGGCAATTCAAACATACCATGAGAAGGTTGCCAACATCTTGATCCGAGTTGATCCAGGGCTGGATAGCAAATGGTTTTTTTAGCTTCACACTTTTTGGCGGGAAAACACACAAGGAATCTACAGTACAAGTGTTGGCAGTACAGCCTTTTTCTTAGTATTTCCAGATAAACATTGAAGGTTCCAAGAACCAAACTATGCAATATCACTAAGGAAAATAATGAGAAATTGCTCACCCCTAAATGATTCAAGGTTTTGCAAAGTATCAAGATCAATTTGGATAATAGAGGGCAGCCCCTTGCTTGCTGCAGCCAACTCCATCAATTCCAGCTGTTCATCCTCAATGAGCTCCATAGATTCTTTAGCTATTCTACGAGCATTTGCCTTTTCAAGGGCCGTTTTCCTTCTCTCTGCCTCTTTCTCTTTGCGAATCTCTTCTTTCTGCTTCCTTTTCTCAGCCTTTTTTAATATATAACACAATAAGGTATATTATGTTAGAATACTTAAATATCCTTAGATGTCTAAATATTATATTCAAGAAAGCTATAATCATGAGGCATAAAACATACTCTTAAATGTTCTTTTATCAAATATTTTTCCCTTCGTTCCATCTCCCGCCTTTGCTCACGCCTTAATCTTTCCTCTTCTCGCTGTCTCTCACGCATCAGCCTCTCTTCTTCCTTCCTTCTCTCACGATCTTGTCTTTCCATTTCTTTCCTCATTCGCTCTTCATTCTACGATGAAATGGAAAATAGAAGGGTTAGCTAGAAAAGATTAGGATGTCTTTTAAACTGCACACAATGCATGGTGACAGGTTACGTTCAACGAATAAAACCTTTCTTCTTAGGATATCTTGTTTCTCAAGCTCTTTCTTCATCCTTATTTCATAGGCTTCAACTTCCTTTGCAACTCTGGCATCGTCGCTCTACATGATTAAAGTTAAAAATATAAATCATCCTCAGCACAAAATATTATATTAACTTTACATTATTGGGGAAAGTAATAAAAAATAACACTTAGCTTAAAATTCAATTTAATACCTTTCGTTTCTTCTCCACCCGCAGCACCGAATCATTATGGAAAACTTGTCCACCAGGTAAAGCTATAGAATTTTCTTGTCCAACAATTTGGTGCTCAGTGAATTGGGAGTTCATACCAATATTGGCTATGTTTATGTGAGGTTCCCTTTTGGGGACAACATCATTGTCTAGAGGAGGAGATGGATAGGGAATCACTTTTTTGTCGTGTTGAGACAAAAGTGGGGGAGGGGAAGTATAGGGAGTCAAGTGCTTGTCCTGTTGAGAAGAAAGGCGAGCACGGGAAGAATGGCTTTGAGTAGCATGAGTTCTAGGTAGATGTTCATTTCCAATCGGAAAAGGAGGAGTTCTGGTAGGACCCTCCATTGGATCATATAAATGAGGCTGGCTCAATTGTCCAAACGTATCAGATCTAATGCTGGACTGGTTCGGAACAAATGTATATTCAGGGAATGTCCTTGTCATTGCCTGGAATGGAACCCGTTTTAAATCAGAATGTCAAATGAAACAACCAAACGGATAAAATCTTTCTCATTCCTAGCCGTACGTAGATATAATTTAAACTTGCATGAATAAATTAAAAACAAGTTTTCAAGTTCTTTAAACTATTAAAGGAAACATAATGAAGACTTATTTTTATTAAAAGAACATTCATAAATATTATCTGCGAGAAACGACAAAATAAACTTATGACTCAACTATAAAACACACGGTATGCCAAGTGAACATCCAAGTCTACACATCCTCATTAATTTTCCCCTCCCTTTTATGCATGCATCGAAATAAAGGATATAGGTTAATGTAATAAAATGACCCATCTAACAAGTCAAGCTTATACTACCAGTAAGTCATTTGCTAAAGGTAAAATAAGGCTTATTCAATTTCAATCTTGAGAACCATCTCACACAAATGTGAATAAAAATAAAATAAAAAGAAGCAATTTTTAACATGCATCTCGAAACACTTAGCACATACAGCTACTAAGGCTAACCTTATTTGTTCTAACTTCATGTCTTTCATATATTTTACTGTCGTAGGCAAGACTAGGCCGCTTCTGCTGTTCTGCAACAGCTGCACCAAAAGAAAATACCAGAAGTAAGTCACCAAACAAAGCCCATGTAACCATCGAAAAACAATCATTCATATTTCACGAGCAACTTATACCATGACAGCATTATTTCTCACAATTTTTTATTTAAAAGAAAAAGCAGCCAAAGAGACGGCATTCCATTAAAACTATGCTACCATAATACAAAACTTCTAAGAAACTAGTTAGCCATAAGCTAAATGTCAAAAAAGGAAACACTGTAGTCAACATGATACCTAAATAGAGATGAACGACGAAAATAAATAAAACTTAAAAAAACAAAACATAGAAAAGGAAATACATCATCATCATCATCATAAACGAAACTCAACACAAGTATAAACCACAAAAAAGTCACTCATTCTAAAACTGCAAGTGAAAGATAGTAAGACCAAGTTGAAAGAACATTGACTATACCTAAGGGTGCCCCAAATGCATCAGGTGGCAATGGATCAAACTCAATTCCTAAAATAGGTCCATCTTCCCTTAAAGGCTCTCCTAACTGTGCTTCCACACAAGCAATTGCTCTAAGCTCCATTATAGTCTGCGGCGACTCGTAGTAAGTCCGAGGAGGCACCACATTCCTCAACTCCGGTCGAGCAAACGGACTAGACCCAGAACCCGACCCGGATCCATATTCATTTAAGGGCTCAATAACCAACTTGGGGTTAGGTTCATCAGTAGGAGAATCCGGCAAAGGTGGCACCTTTTTTGGCTTCTTAATTGGTAATTCCTTCTTGTCTTTCAACCTCCGGTGACAGAACCACATCTGTAACTGCCGATCCGACAACCCCAACTTCTCCGACAGCTCTACCCTCGTACTCTCCGAAGGGTAAGTTTCCACTGTCATCAAAACAAAACACAAACTTTAACAACAACAAAAAAAAACCCAAAATCATAAAACAAAGTAAAAACCTCAAATTTGAAGAACAAAAGAGAGAAAAAGTGATGAACATACAAGCATAAGCTTTCTCTAACATTTCAAGCTGAAAAGGTGTTTTCATCTGGCGCTTGGGTTTGCTCTGACCTTCACTTGAACTCATAATTTTGCTATTACTTCCATTGTTATTGTTGTTATTGTTATTCTCATTGCTATTTTCACCCCCATCATCACCCTTCTGGGTATTGTTCTCTGCTTCAGCATCCATCGATGATCAAGATCGAATTTTTTTCCCTTTTCAAACCCTAGATTCCACAACCCCAAAAGAAGAACGCGAAGAAGTAACAACAAAAGCACAATAATGATTTGGGTAACCTAAAAGATTCAGTTTTTATTTAGTTTTCTCATTTTAAAATTGTGTTGATTTTAGTAACAAAATTTTCGTGAAAGTCAAGGAATGGAAAATGAAAATATTGAAAATGAAAAAAGCAATTATCAACGGTGGAAGTTAAATTGTTGAAAAGATAGAACACCGAAGAAGAACAAAAAAAGAACAAGAAAAACAAAAACAAAAATGATGATAATAATAATAAGAATAAGAAAAGTAATAATAATAATTGATAAACAAAAACAATAAAAGAACAACAACAACAACAGTTGTTGCTCTTGACTACTATAACTCTATCACCACCTTTCATAATTATATTCCTTTTTAATTTCCTTTTTTAAAATTTTAATCTGTTTTTGAATTTGATTTTATGAATGAATTATGAACGAACGGTGTGATGATCGTTTGATGAATGATCTCGTCAAACATCACCTTAAACAATGACAAGCTAAAAAACAAAAACAATGAAAGAAAAAAGAAGAATGCTTTTTCTTTTCTTTCTTTTTTTTATTACTAATATTGAAAATGATAAAATGTTCCTCTGACTCAGCTCTGTTTTTTTTTGTGTGTGTGCATAGGTTGTTTTAATTTTGGTTTGATGAATTTTTTATTGTTATGTAACTTATGTTTTTCTTTTTTTTTTTTGTTTTACTTTTTAAGATGTAATTTTGGTTAATTAATTGGTTAGATTTATTAAGTGCACATGAAGGAATTGAAGAGAGAGAATAATTACTGAACGTGTTTTTTTGTGAATTGGATTTGTTCTTAAAAAACAATGTGTTTTTTTAAGGTTTTTGGTTTCATGATTTGGGATCCTCAGCGTGCGATGATATGTTTCACGTTTGTGTTGTTGTGGGCTCCATTATTATGGATCTTAAGATGCTTACTATCTACACTCCCGCAATTGCTTCCTACACTCAAACCAAAATTTTGGTTTGTGGGTTTGTTGGTTAGCTCCTTTAACATGTAAAAAAATGTTTTAAAATGTTATAACAAAATAAACTTTTTTTTTTTGACAACTAAAAACTTATATCATTTCATTATTTAAATAAGAAGTAATACATAGAGGTATCGACTCAAAGGTAACGCGACTAAACCAAGAAACGGCCGCCCTAGCAAGTGTATGGGCTACTATATTCGCTTGTCGCTTAACGAACTTCACCACAAAGTTTGGATTTGACATTATGATACTTTTAACATTACGAATAATAGTACTAAACTCCGACGATCCGTTACGCAAGCTATAAATGGCATCAACTACAACCTTTGAATCAGTCTCAAAAATTACTTGTGTAGCTCCTTCATTTTCCATGGTTGTCATAGCTTCAAGTAGAGCTAGTGCTTCACCTTCGACAACAGTAAGAGTAGCTTCTTTCCACATTGTTCCAGCTCTTATGAACCTGCCAAAATGATCACGAATACACCAACCGGCACAAGTTTTATGAATATCATGATGGAAACTCGCATCTGTATTACACTTTTGCCAACCCAAAGGCGGATTCTGCCATGACGTGCGCTGTTGCTGCTGTACTGTTGTTGATCCCTGCTGCTGAATATCATACCATTCACACCATTGTTGCATTGCTTTGACACCCAATCTTCTACCTGTTGCTTTCCTCTCATTCCAAATCTTATCATTTCTGGTTTGCCAAACTGTCCACAAAAGCATAGCAAATTGCTCAGCAAGGCTACGGTTTTCCTAATTGCAAATGAAAAAAATCAGCTCAGGTAGTGTATATATATATATACTGGACACAGGCTGCAACCAATTCATCAATACCAGCTGCTTGTCTTGCCAACAAACTGTCATTACAATTAATAAAAACATGTCAATAATCCTCGTTACTTTGTTCACAAAGAGGACATATCAACGGGCAAGATACACACCTATCTTGAAGCCTAATACGAGTCGGAACGCATCCCCTACAAATCCTCCAAAGTAAGTGCTTCACTTTTGGTGGTGCTAGTATTTTCCAAAGGCAGCTCCAATTCTCATGTCCTATCAAATTTTCCCCTTTAACATTCATCAACATATTATAACCACTTTTAACACTATATTGCCCATGCATGCTATCAATCCAAATTAACTTATCCTCCTCAATCATGTCAAACAATGGAATATCAAGAATACATTTAGCAACATCCATACGAAATAAAGACTCAATTTTTTCTTTATCCCATATTTTCACATTTGGTAACATAAGATCTTTAACAATAAGACTATACGCACCTTGAACTTGAGGGGATTGTAACCATGCTCCTTCATCTTCTCGCAACCAAGGATCATTCATAACTCTTATATTTGAACCGCTACCAATAATCCACCTACAACCACTCATTAGAAGACGACGTGCTTTCCAAATTCCCCTCCAAGCATAGCTTGGGTTATGCCCAAGATGGGAGTCAAAAATAGATGAGTTTGGAAAGTACCTTGCTTTGTATAGCTTGGCCACTAAAGTGTGAGGTTTTGTCATGAAGTTCCATCCTTGTTTACCTATCATAGCCAAGTTAAAAGTCTTCAAGTCCCTAAATCCCATTCCTCCAAAAGCTTTTGGGTAAGCTAATCAATCCCAAGCTAGCCACCTTATTCCTTGATTACGCGCCCCACCACCCCACCAAAAGGAGTTCATCATGCGCTCAATTTCTTTAATAGTTGTCTCGGGAAGAAGATAGATACCCATTACATACGATGGAATAGCTTGAAGAACTGATTTGATCATAATCTCTTTTCCCGCTTTAGAAAGTGCTCTACCACGCCAAGAATTTATCCGCTTTCAAATCCTATCTTTTATAGAGGCAAATATATCTTTCTTTTTCCTGCCTATCATGGACGGTAGTCCAAGGTAGTTACCTGTGCCAAGTACATGCCTAACCCCCATGATCCTGGAAAGGTCCTCTTGTGCAGCCACACTTAAGTTTCGACTAAAGAACACCTCCGACTTTGTCAAGTTTATCTCTTGTCCTGAGGCTTCTTCATAAATATTTAGTAACTGCATCAAATGATTTGTCTCATCAATATTAGCCCCGCAAAATAAGAAACAGTCGTCAACAAAAAGGAGATGAGACACCATCGGTGCCCCTCGACAAATCTTTACGCCATGTAAGCATCCTCTTGCTACCGAGTTTTTAATTAATGTTGTTAATCCCTCAGTCACCAGGATAAAGAGGTAAGGAGAGAACAGGTCTCCTTGCCTTAGCCCCCTTCCTGGATATGTAGGTCCAACTCTCAAAATTCACCAACAACGAGTAGTTTACTAAACTAACACATAGCATCATCCAGCGGCTTTCACAAAAAGAACATCCAAATACATAAAAAAATATTTGGTTTTTTACGGTTTTCGGTTTTTTTAGATCAATTTACGATTTTTATTTGGATTGGATTGAATTTGAACATCCCTACCTGTTGGACATCGACACTGACACTTATGTTAATATTAGATTGTGTCATTTTTTAAATTAAATTGTCTCCGTGTGTTTCGTAGCTTCTAATTATCGTCAATCAGAGCCTTCACTTCCATAAAACTCAAATTCCATTGCTGAGTTTCCTTCACCTAAAACAAGATTCAACTCCTCATCTTTCTCACACAGAACCCTTGATTTTCATCCATTTTCACTCCCTCATCCATCTCCAATGTAAATCACGGCTAAAGGTGCCACATTCAGTCGCCACTTCAGAGTTGGGGGCAGACCCGTCATCGCCGCGACGGTGAGCCGTTTTGCAGCATACCTCTGAGTTACTCTTTCTTTTATTTACAATTATCCTTTCGACAAAATTAGACTTTGATTTTTATACATTGAAATTAACACAGCTCTTGGAGAGGCTTCTTTATTCATCAGCTTCATTTTGCAAGACACCCATTTGATGAAATGCTTCACCCAAGTCTCAAACTAAATCTAACTCTAACACTGGACACAGAGTGATCCACTTTCGCACAAGGTTTTTCTGTGCTTGCTATTGCAGTGAGATGCTAGTTATGACGAGCTAGTACTAGTATACAAGTTTCCAAAATCTATCATTTTTTTAAGTATTTTCAATTGGGATTATGGCTAGTAAAACTTTGTTTAAGTGGCCAAAGCAAATTACAAATTCATTAGTTGAACAGCTTATAAAAGCAGAAAAGGATATAAACAAAGCTATCGTTATGTTTGATTCTGCAACAGAAGAGTATAACAATGGATTTCGTCATGATCACCAAACTTTTGGTGCAATGATCTATAGGTTAGTCTCTGTGAACCAGTTTAGGCCAGCAGAAGGAATGTTGGAGAGAATGAAGCAAGAAGATTGTGAGGTTACAGAGGACATATTTTTAACTATATGTAGAGGTTTTGGACGTGTGCATAGGCCGCTTGATGCTGTTAGGGTTTTCCATAAGATGGAAAAATTTCAGCTTAGGCCCACACAGAAGTCTTACCTTACAATATTTGATATTCTTGTGGAGGAAAACTATGTGAAAAGGGCTATTGGTTTTTATAAGGAGATGCGAGAAAATGGCATTCCACCGAGTGTTGTTTCCCTGAATATTTTAATCAAAGCACTATGCAAAAACAAGGAAACTATTGAGTCTGCTTTCCGGATATTTCGTGAAATGCCCAACCGTGGATGCCAGCCTGATTCCTATACATACGGTACATTGATTAATGGGTTGTGCAAGCTTGGAAAAATCAGTCAGGCAAAGGAACTGTTGAATGAGATGGAGAAGAAAGGTTTGTCGCCGTCTGTTGTTAGCTATACTAGTTTGATACATGGCTTGTGTCAATCTAATAATTTGGATGAAGCTATAGAATTGCTCGAAGAGATGATAAAAAATGGCATTGAGCCAAATGTTTTTACTTACAGTTCTTTAATGGATGGTTTGTGTAAATGTGGACAGTCATCACAAGCAATGGAGTTGTTAGAAGTGATGGTTAGAAGACGTCATTCGCCGAACATGGTCACTTATAGTACTTTAGTCGATGGACTATGTAAAGAAGGAAAACATAGAGAAGCTGTCGAGATTCTTGATAGGATGAGGCTTCAAGGATTGAAACCAAATGCAGGGATGTACGGGAGAATCATAAGTGGTCTCTGTGCAGAAAGCAGCTATCAAGAAGCTGCAAACTTCATTGATGAGATGGTTCTTGGCGGTATGTCACCTAGTCGAGCAAGTTGGAGCTTCCATGTCAGAATGCATAACATGGTGGTCCAAGGTCTTTGTAATAATAATGATCCACCCCGCGCATTCCAATTGTATCTTAGTATGCGTACTAGGGGTATTTCTGTTGAGATTGACACTTTTGACTACTTAATCAAATGCATTTGCAAGAGAGGAGACCTGAACAAAGCTACTCGGATTCTGGACGAGATGATTTTAGATGGTTGCATTCCAGATGAAGGAATATGGAATGTATTAATGCATGGTCTTTGGGATCGGAAAAAAGTGAGAGAAGGCACTGAGCTATTGCTGGCTGAGCTGAAGCTGAAATTTGTTGAAACTGAGAGTTGAAGTTTGTGATTCCAGATGTGAGAATACGGAATGTATTAATGTGTGGACTTTCTCTGGTGATGTTGCTTCCGTGACCAAGCATAAAGGTTCAAACTGTGACAGTAGATTTGCTGTGCGCAACTGGAGTCTGACTTCACACTTCCTGGTTCTTGGCCGGCTTTTTTTGAACATTAATGAGGCAAATATTTGTTGGAAAATATTTTTTCATGGTTCTAGTCTGCTGGGTAAGGTTAACACAGGTAATTAAAAGTCCTTTGTTTTGATCAAACCCATTACTTGCTGGTTATTTTCATTCTCTACAAAACTTGTTCCTAAGTCAGTTCCATAAATTTGGCCAAATTGTAAGTATATTGCATTATTACCGTAGTTCAACAATTAACATTTTTGTTGCTGAGATTCTTAATTGTCAGATGGCTTTTTGAATGGTCTGACTCCTCAGATGTTTTATCTGTTATTGTTTTGTTTAATGGTGAATTCACGATATATCTTTAACAGGGTTCTGATGTTCTGTTTCATGATTTCATCTGTTACAACAAGAATGGAAAAGTCCAAAATTCTTGCTAGATAAGGTAAATATATAAATTGTTGATAGTTATTGCAAAGTAAATCTTTCGTAAATACATTGACTTTTTGACACATTATGTCTGGTTGTGCTAGTGGATCATGATTAATTAATGTAGAAATTTTCTGTTGGGGATAACTTCACATCTATGCTGAAAACATGTATATGATTGTGATTGTTCAGCATGTATATTTTTAATTTTATAGTTTCAATACATATATATTGTTCACCTATAAATTATAGTCGGATAGATCTACATGTAAGTATTATCTTTCTAGTTTTGCTGGCTTCCCATAAAGAGAGAGTAGATGAATCCATATATCGAAAAAGAAACTAGTTCCCAAGTCAACTTCGACAAGCATACCATTTTTTCGCCTTGAAAATGTTCAAATAACTCGTTCCTACTTCGTAGGTTTATGTGGGGAAATATATTCTCTGACTAATATAAACTTATGTTAGACAAAAGGAAATTAGGTAATCAAAATGAGTCGGCATTATGATTGAGTCTTGGATACAGAAGTATCTTCACTCTTGACCACTATCCTTGAATATTGAAAAATTCTTCTGAAGTTTAATCAAGCAGAGGTCCTTTGTTGTTGGGTATAAGACTATAATCTTAACAGGTTGTTTAAGGCGATATTCAATTTTAAGAGTTTCAGAAGCGATCAATTCCACACAAGAAAAAAACTGAGCAAAAATATTTCTTGCATCATCAATATAGCTTATATGATTCAATGATGTTTTTCTGGTACTAGTTTTTATCCTATTCCTAATATACATTAGATTGCTATTGGGAAAAAAACAAATTGAATATTAAATTATATAGATTATGCGATTTGGTTAAATTGAAATATGGTGTTACAACTTACAAAAGCTCTTCCAATGGTAGGTCCAGATAAGGATCAGGCCCATTATGGGTATGCAGGGTATTTTGAGATGTAGTTGCATAGTATTTATAAGTTGATTTTATGAAATAATGCACTAGTTATATTGAAATCAGATGCAATCGTGAACATAAAAAATATCTCAATTATTAACTTGTTGACAGAGGAAAGCCAATTCCATGTCTTTCAGTAGGAAATGCAACAAACAACATGCTGCAAAAAACACCGATTCCTACAGGCAAAGCAGTGAGGACTTCCTGTATCTCTTTTGATGGTTCTGGAAAAAAACAATTCACCACATTCTGATCAAACAATGCAATTGCTGCAAATACCAAAATCGACATCACCGCATGCATGAAATCTATAAACTGTATGCGATATTTTGCAGCAACTTGAGGTGGAAGTTTGGTTGATCCATCAATGACCCACAAGCCCTTAAAGGTGGCCAACCCATAAGAAATATTTCCCTTGCTGTCTCTAAAACTATCAGTAAAGCTTAGCAGGAAGCATGATGCACCACAGAGAGTCACAAGTGCAGAGGTCATTGACTTGCTGACAGGATCACAGTTGCCAAGATTTGTAAAGATTGGTGATAAAAGTTGAAAAGCAAGAACAGTGCCTGTAGGTAGAAGGTTTGCCAAATGTGCCGTGCTTTGAAATGTTGAACTTATAGCTTTCTGTACCAAGCTCCTCTCTGCTTCTGGAACCTCTGCATTTAGCAGGAGTGGAACCTTCTGTTCATCGTTATTCTTAGAATCATCCTCGATTTCTAAATTGACTTCCATCGTCTATACAAGTTACGACCTCCTTTCACCTTCCTTTAATGTTATGTTTTGATCACTTTTGTATTTGCAGCATAGGTTTGTTTGTTGATAAGGTATATTTATATAATAGCTCAGCATAATTTTGAGTGAAGGGAAGGGAGGGTTTGACATTGCTTGCAAGAAACACAAACATAAAACTTGATAAACCAGCTTACTATATTCCTTAGAGAGTAGTTAGTTAGAAGAAGGGTTACATGAGGTGTGTTTTGGTTTCTTTTTTTGCTTTAAAAACTTAAATGATGGATGAATCCAAATGCTTACGGTGGAAAGTGTGATGATAAGATTAATTGATTCATGGGATCCTCTTTTTAGGCTGCAAGTGTAATGTCTAAAGTTACACGCTAATTACCCTTTGTTAGAAGCACTTGCACGGTTAGACACTAAAATAATTCCAAATACTAGTAATTGTTTTATCTTGAGATTAATCTTCATTCACGGAAAAAACTTTTTTACATGTGCATACTGCATTCCATCAAATATTTATTTATTTATTTGAATGAATGATACGATTTGATTATATCACGTGTGAAAAAAATGTAGATTTTCGGTGTATACAAATTAAATCTTTTAAACAACATGTTTGTGTTGCTCTAATTTTTTAAAGGGAGCTTCTACTTGTAAGTTGTAACATGTGATTTGTATTGCTTCTTTTAAATTATATATCCACGGCATGTAATTGCTGAGTTTGTTGCATGTAGAAACGTTTTTCTGAGGATGAACATGTGATTTCTCTTTACGTTTTTAAATCATTGCTTGTACGGTATTCCACTTTAAAATAATGGGAAAAACAATGATTGAAGCATCTAGTTAAATCTTGAAGCAGCATGAGATCTTCTATTATATTTTTTCTAGTACTCTACTTGAGAATGTATTTTTCTCTTGGTTGGTAATTTTTTTACTGATTTGATTTCTTGATAGTTTCTTAAGGTAGTGGTAAGATAAAATTTTGATCCATAGAAGACAACTTGTTTGCTCATATGTAGTCTCATGCCGGTTTCAGTTCTTAAAGTTGAATAGTGTTAAGTCTCTCGGGGAAAAACTTTTTCTATTACGACTTTATTGAGAATTTAGTCTTTAAAGTTGTACGTAGCGGATATTAAATTCATACTAAAAATATAAGTCTATTTCGAGGCTTCTAATCTCTTTTCAGGGGACAAATTTCAGCATCTCGTATTTTCTACTTCACATTGATCCTCTTGAAATTTACTACTTTAGGATCTATATTGCAACCATTATGTTTACTCTCAGATTATTTTTCTGTTTAGAAATAAGCATTCATGGAATTCAGGTATTATTATGAAAAAATAGGGGTGCAGAAGGTTGCTACACCTTTTCCAAGCATTATATGTTAGGCCCATTAAAAATAACTTTAATATAATTGTTGTCTTGTTGGAGAATTTCTTTTGGCTTCCCCTTATTTTTTGTACACCATGCTCGTTTTCATTTTTATATTTTTGCTATTTAAATAGCGGATATTATAAATTTGAAATTTGAAAAAAGTATTGCTTGCTACCTAACTAGCTAATACTCATATATATGAAATTTTCAGAATTTCACATTGTTCTCTATTTAAGTAGAGAATTGTGTTCGCCGCTTAACTAGTTAATATGCCTCCTATAAATAAAATTTTCCGAATTTTACATATCCATCTTCTAAAAAGTGCATGAAACTTATTTTTACTAAGAAATTTATACTTAAGTTATTTATATTTTTTCCAGATGTTAATGTTCATATTAATATTCTTCAAGATTCTTAAACTAATTTAAATAGACACTAATAGGCTACTGTGATAGATTCGTAGTTTGTAGACACATATGTACCATAGACTAAGCTGCAGTGATATTCGTGTGATTTGGAATATAATGTAAACTATAGATCATTATAAAACGATTTGGATCTCATTTGAGGGCATTTGTCACTTCAAAACTATATCCATGGCTATGGCAATCATAAAACATATCACTATTTTATTAATCTAACTTTCGTGGATTAAGATAATTGATGACTTTTTTTTTACCAACTTCTAAAATGGACTCCAACAAGGCAACAAACCTCGACTACAAACCTTATTCTATTGTAAAATCATGCATATATAGCTACATTTTTCCTCACAATAATACTTTTGATGAGCGAGTAATATATATATATATTACTCGCTCATCAAAAGTATTATTGTGAGGAAAAATGTAGCTATATATGCATGATTTTACAATAGAATAAGGTTTGTAGTCGAGGTTATATATATATATATATATATATATATATATATATATATATATATATATATATATATATATATATATATATATATATATATATGTTCCATACTATTACAAATTAACCATTTCTTGGTGATGGTATTTTTGGGTGGGTGGGGTAGCTCAGTTGACACTTGCTAACTGAGCGGGTGTTAGGCTGTTGGTCGAGGGTTCGATCCTTGACAGCAGCAAATGTAGTATTTTCTTTGTAAACAAGTTGGTGGTACTTATAAACCATCAACTTAAAAAAAAAAAAATTAACCATTTTGAATTGTATGAAAAGACGGAATTAGAAGGAGAATCAACAGAGAGTACAATTTCTTCAAATGATATCCAAATCGTTAAATTAGCTATAATGAAATTAAAAAAGTCCCAACCAACCGTGATTATAGATACATTGCAGGTCGGAGCTTTTTTAATTTAAAGCAATTTGAAAGACTCTAATTTATTTTTTTAAACATTATCATTATTTTTTGCATGCTAGGTTGATGAAAATTGGCTATGGAACATGAATAATCAACCATCATATATCTTATAGTATCCTTGACTGCTACTATAGAATTTATGCCTTCAAAATTATGAAATTCTGGCTTTCAACCATGTGTGTGTACTATGGATAAGGTATTACTATATATAATTGCTTTTAGTATTATTGGACTTATCCATATGATAATAAAGCTTGCAATTGCAGCATATAGAGGATTTGAAAAACATGTAATTATGTAAATAAAGTTTCAACTTTCAACTACAAATTGTTAATGATGAAGAGGGAAGGTGTCAAAATGTGATGAGTTGCATGGACAGTAAAAGTTTAACCAATCTTTTACGTCACAAAAAAAGTTTTTTAGCACAAACAAGCATGTTGATAGAGCTATAATTAACCCATCAAAATCATGAATGAGAAATCTTGTCTCCTCTCTAATAATTGACACCCTCAACTTTCTTTGTTAAATTTGTCTCGCTTTCTGTTTCTAGTACTAATTGATTTGTTTCTCAACTTTATCCTCAATTTGAGGACTAGGTGGGCATGCCCATATTGATATACAGTGTGTCTATGAATGATATTGTTCCTTTTTTTATGAACAATTACTATATTTGAAAAATGATGTATTCAACTTCGTAGAAAATGATGCTAATATTGTTTTAGAAAATGATGTATTCAACTTCGTAGAAATTTGAAAATAGTTATCTTCAATATAAAATTACTAAACTGCTTTTTTGAACTAATGTACTTATGATATTTGTCAACATGACACTTGAACAGACTTTTTTGTCACACCAATATGTTAGAGTTGAACTCTTATGCAATCTGAATTCTACGCGTGTACACATTTAAAATATCGATGTTTGTCTAATTAAAATTAAATGGTTTAAGTTTAATTTAAATATTTTAAACTATAAAATAAAAACACGTTAGGGTTATTTTAAACTCAATAATAGCCTCTTTATGAAGGACCTAAGAAAACTAGTCCAAAGATGTGAAGACCCCACTAGTGATCTCGGTGTCAAATAGAAATGACTTAAAGAAAGAATCAATCCTCTAACACTTTGAAAGATCTAAGTTCCATTTGTCTTTATTTCCTCAACCTATTAATTTTCTCTTCATTTTTGTTTGTATTTTCATTTTATCATACTTTGACAACAAGACTTAACCTTAGGCATGGAGTAAGATCCAACAACATGGTTTTGTATTGTTACCAGTATTTTGTAGAGTCAATGTTATCCATGTCCCTAGTCATCTATATCACCAAGTTCCACTTTATCTTAATTTTGATAGCATAGTAGGATTGAGTTAGGTGGAACACAAATATCTTGTTATTAGTTTTCGTAATTAAGTCATCTACTATTTATATTTACGCACTAAATTTGTAGTGCTTGACATGAGATATATGTTAAGACTTAAAAAGTCAAATATCAAATTTAAGTTAGTCTAACCATAAATTTACAATAAAGATAATTAAAAATTTATAAGTTAGCTTTATACGATCGAAATAGATTCAACTTAATCTAAAATATAAAAACACTTAAATGGACCAATAAATAGTTGCAAAACGCAAGTAAAAAACAGGAACACATACACCGTGGGTATACATCCATCAATCAATAGCTAAGCTACTCCAACTTGGTGTGTTGTCTCTTAATTATTGAATCTTCTAAGTTGTGAAAGTGATCATAAATTGCATTGGTGGTTAATGCCAGGTGACACTGCAACGTTCATTTGGTAGAAGGAAAAATCATAGTCCATAGGCGTCACCATCTTATCATTTGTGGAGGGTACCTAGCTAGCTATATGCCTCTGTTTAGGCCAATTCTATTCCTGCAGTCTTATTGTATATGCTAGTTCTTTCTGCAACTGTTTTAAATTTTGGTTGAATTAATTGATTTTGAAAATTTTTTTTTTTTAAAAGGTAATTTAAAGTCACGTGTTAAAAAATTTAAAAGAAAATTATTTTTTTGTGTGTTAGAAATCACAAAATCTGAAAAAAAATACTAATAGAGAATTGAATATTTTCTCCGTTCCACAATCATTTCAAGAGTAGTGTTCAATATCTTGTTTATCATAAATTGCTTGTTTTTCTTTCAACACACTCCACACTCTTCAAAATATACATTGGAATTTGGATTCTCTCATGTCTTTTTTATCCGATGTTCTTAATCCAAAAGTGATTGACTCATAAAAATGAGTAGATAATTGAATACTTTCTCCGCCTATGCACCCCACACTCTCCAACATCTATATTGGATTTGGACCAACTCTTGTTTCTTTTGTCCGACGCTCATTTCTTAATCCAAGGTAATTGACTTATATATAAACAAGAAATAGTCTAAAAGAGAGAAAATAAAATAAAAATAATTGAGATTGATGCTCAATAGACAACATGATAGAAAATATATGAAAGGATACAAATCCGTATACACTATTGCTATAATGGCATAGTGCTATGCTATCAATGGAGACAATGAATTTATGTGAATTTCTCATTTCCCTTAATTAGCTAAACCAACCCATGTGATACAAGTTTAATGCAATGCACATACATCACTATAAGCACGTTTTCTTTACCATAGAATTTGATATTAGTTGATTAAAACATCTTATACATCACTAAAAAGTGATATCTATAATGTCATATAATATTTATGCATGTTGAGAATAATATGTCTAAATATTTTTTGAAGATCTTAGATTTAAATATAGTTTAGAGTTATATTTAAAATATAAGAGAATATTAAGTTTTATGATTTATATTTCGGTTTAAAATATTTAAGATTTGTTTAGAATTTATTATAGATGTTTATGCTGAAATTTACCAAATTTATGCCCAACAATAGGATTAGTTTTGTTTTAAAAATATATGATTTATTTTTATGTAGCTCTATATATAGAGCCATAAGCATGATGAAGAAAACAAGAACTTTAGTATTCTTAATATAACTCTATATTTGAGGAGAGTTTTCTCTAAAAAATTATATATCACCAAATTCCGCAATACAAAAACACAAAAAACCATATCAGTGGCATCCTAGCCAACATTCATAAGGACCTGTGAAGATGGATTTTTCAAAGGTTGCTCCTCCGATCTTTGATGGAGAAGACTATGATCTTTGGGCGGTGAGAATGGAGGCATTCTTATATGCCTAGATCTATGGAAAACTGTGGAGGATGATTACAATATTTCTTCGTTACCATAAGATCCCATAGTAGCACATATGGAAATTCATAAAGAAAGAAAAACAAAGAGGGCAAAGGCAAAAACTTGTTTGTTTGCAAGTGTCTCACAAACTGTCTTTATTAAAATCATGACTCTCAAAACACCAAAAGAAATTTCGGATTATCTAAATGAAGAATATAAAGGAGATGAAAGGATTCGAAGCATGCAAGTTATGAACTTATTGAGAGAGTTCGAGTTACAAAGAATGAAGGAGGGTGAAACGATCAAGACATACGCTGATAAATTATTGGGTATTGCTAATAAGGTACGATTACTAGGCACTCAATTTTCTGATTCTAGAATTGTGGAAAAAATCCTTGTAACGGTACCTGAAAGATATGAAGCTTCTATAGCCGCCTTGGAGAACACAAAAGATTTGAGTAAAATCACTCTGCCAGAAGTGTTACATGCATTGCAGGCACAAGAACAAAGAAGACTTATGAGGGAAGAAAGAACTATAAAGGTATATATCTAGCCAAAGGTTTTGGGATGACGATGGGTAGGGTACCATAGTCCCCATCTCCATCCCCGCAGTTTGAAAAATACTCGTACAAATCCCCATACCCGCGTGGGTGACAATTTTTGTCCCCGTACCCATGCCCTATGGGTACCTAAGTACCCATACCCGTTACCCGCATTTTAATTAAAAATAAATTGATCAATTATAAAATATCATATCATTTTAATAGAATTTAAAAAATTCAAAGATTGTAATGTTGATTCATGAAAATTATAAACAAAATTATTAGTAAAATCATGCTAAAGTTCATTTCTCTATTGATATATTTACATTATGTTATAAATAAACATTTTTTTTAATTCAAAATGTGTAATAGTATAACAATGTTGAATTTTTTAAAAATAATTACATATATTATTATATAATAATATATTTAAAATAAATAAATATATACTACATGAGTATATGGGGTGGCTACTAAGGTACCCGTACCTGCACCCATACCCGTTTAATTTTGAGGGTATTTTATTCATACCCATACCCGTACCAAAAATGTGGATTTTTACTCTATCCATCGTGGATTTTTTTTTTTGGGTACCCACTAGGTATGAGTAAATTGCCATCCCTAGGTTTTGAAAAGAAATACCAACACAAATCGTGCCTCATTGCAAAAAGGATAGTCACCCACCAAAGAATTGTTGGTGGAGGCCTGATGCAAAATGTGAAAAGTGTGGTAAATTAGGTCATATGATGAAAGTATGCACATCACAACAACAACAACAACAACAACAAGAAGGAGATGTTAACATTGCTCAGGAACAATATGAAGAAGACCAAGAACTACTACTTGCAATCTCATGTTTTACAACCAACAAACCGTCAAAAGAATGGCTCATTGACAATGGTTTCACAAACCACATGACTTATGATCGAGACCTTTTCAAAGAGCTCAATAAAACTTCTATTTCCAAAGTCAGAATTGGGAATGGATCAGAACAAATTGCAGTGGAAGGCATTGGAACAATTTCAATTAAAACTCATGCAGGTATGAAACAAATTTCCAATGTTTTATATGTTCCTGAAATTAATCAGAATCTTTTAAGTGTTGCTCAGTTGTTGGAGAAAAATTATAAAGTGATATTTGAAGAAAAAAGTTGTGTGATTAAAGATCAAAACAATAAGGAAATGATCACATCTCAGATTAAAAGCAATAGATTTGTTTTAGATTTAATGAAGAATGATCATATTATTGAAGAGAATAACGAACTTAAATTCAAAGAAGATCACGAAGATTCAGGTGCTTTGAAGAAATTTCAAATTAAGGAGGAGAATAAATATGCTTGTGAAAAACCAACTAAAATTCATAACAAATGCAATGTTTCTACCATAAAGTCCACAAGGCACAAAGATGCTAAAGCTTGCAATAAGAAGAAGAATAAAAAGAAGAAGAAGAAGAATTTTTCAAGAAGCTCAGATTGGATACGCATAAAAGATATTCAGTCAAGGAGGAGTATTGAGAATAATATGCCTAAATATCATTTGAAGATCTTAGATTTAAATATAGTTTTGAGTTATATTTAAAATAAGAGAATATTAGGTTTTATGATTTATATTTCTGTTTAGAATATTTAAGATTTGTTTAGAATTTATTATAGGATTAGTTTTGTTGAATATTGTTTTGAAATCGTGAAAATCAGAAAATCATGTTTTTTGGGAGCTTTTGCCAATTTACGCCCAGGCGTGAGATTCTGCGCCCAGGTGTGAGGTGCTGCGCCCAGGTGTGGGCGTGCGAGGCTATATATAGGTTATGCGTTTTCTGACTTGAAAAAAGGGATTTTAGGGTTTCTTGAGCCAACACAAAGACTAGGGTTAATAGAGAAACATCTTGGGAAGACTCTAGGGTTGGGGAAACATTCTATCACATTGGGAAACACTTTGTAATTGAATCTCTTGGTCACAGGGAGAGATTCGGGACTAGGGTAGAATTATAAAAACACTAATTCTTGTAACTCTATTGGAGAATCTCATTGTAATCAAGGTTTCTATTGATAAGTGGAACGGAGAGGGCTGCCCTCCCCCCAGATTAGGTTTATTAACACCGAACTGGGTAAACAAATTGACTGTGTTCTTTACCGCTTTCATTGTTATTATTGTTCGTGATTATATTGTTTGGTTCTCACTTGTTTGGTTGTTTGGTTTATTTGCTCTAGACATCAAAGTTTATTAGTGTGAGTTAATCGAATTCACAACAAGTTTTGTTTTAAAAATATATATATAATTTGTTTTTATATAGCTCTATATATAGAGCCATAAGCACGATGGATAAAACAAGAACTTTAGTATTTTTCATATAACTCTATATTTGAGGAGAGTTTTCTCCCTAAAATTATATCTTACCAAATTCCGCAATACAAAACACAAAAAATCATATCAATGCAACTCATACATATTTTGCTCTAATGGTAATACCACTCTAAATATCTTATATTATTAGCAAGTTATTAATTCTATTTAAATTGATATACAAAAAAAAAATAAAAATACCGTATCATCAATTTTGATACCCTCTATACCACATCATAAAACTCTAATGATAAAAAAATTTAAAATACAAATTATTAATCTATAATACTCTCTTTAATATTATTGAAGATATTTTTAACACTTCCCATTATACAACAATTCACAACCCCTCTTTTGAATAACAATATGGCATCACCATCATTATACATGTTTGTAGAAACCTTATTCATCTCCATGAAAAGTATACAATATTTGAATTAACATAGACCATAGATTTAAAATAAAAACATAATGCATAAAATTAGCTTGCCGTTTAAATCATCAACAGTACAATAGTTCAATTCCCAACACTTGGTGGCACATCAAAAAGTTTCAAATCGAAATTGCTTGGTTCTTTCCACACTTGTTGTCTAAAGATTCTTAATTAAATTAAAGTTTGATTAAAGAATCATTAATAAAGTAACTAAGAAAAGTAATTAAGGGTTGGTGTGAGTGTAACTTTGTTGACATAGCTTTCCGTTGATAGGTGGCATTAGTGGTAGTTTATAATACACTAATGTTATTTTGACATTTAAAGAGTTGTTGGATAACTCTTTGGATGTGGGACCCGTCACTGTTTAGCTTTTTTTATTATTTGTAGTCTGCATTGATTTACGTGCTAAGGAAAAAAAAATGAGTTGTCTACCCGGAACAACTCTTTTTAATGTTCAAATAACACTACTCTTTATAATATGCATTTGATAGAGTTTGTGCTTTGAACACATTGTTGTGTAACTTGCGTTAAACTGTGCAAATCAATGGAATGAATATCTACTAAGATATTTCCATAATCTTCTTTAATTCACTAATCATTCATAGTAGTAGGAAAACAAGAGGGTACCTACCAAAAGAAGAGAAAGCTAAATATTTCCCCATAGTGGCTGCCAAATACCCTTTTTCATACAATTTAAAAGAGGAAAGTAGTATGAATGTGATACTAGAAAAAAGTGGATATCGGTTAAATATATTTTTGATCTCTATAAATATTTTAAAATTTATTTTTAATTTTTATAAAAAATTCAACAAGTTTTGGTCTCTTAAATATTTCTTATCATTATTTTTAGATTTTACTTTTTAGTCAATTCGTGTATATCATCTGAAATCTCAAATGTTCACGGTTATATTTAGTACATTATAAGAATTTCTCTTGTAAAAGTTTAAATCATTTTAACAATAGATGAATTAAATATAAATTTTTTAGTTTTTTGCACATAAAAATTCATCTTATGTTAAAAAAATTTAAATTTTTCTGAAAAAGGTTCTTATAATATTATAAACATTAATATAAAAAAAAATCATTTTTTTAGACTCAAATATCGAATATTATAATAGTTGAAAAAAAGTACTTATATATATTTGCATCAAAGTTTATAAAAGAAAATAATTTTGGGCCCACGTATCTTCTTTTGGGGCCATACACGGTACAGTATATCAAGCTGGAGCTGTTGTGTAGCTTCAAAGCTCAAACATTGAAGAAAAATATTCACATTGTTTTATTAATAGAAGTAGCAGTGAAGGTGTAGTGTTGGAGAATCAAAGAAGAGGAAATTTCTACCTAGGCAGCTGAAAGCACATTCATACAAGAAGCAAAAGAAATATTTTATGTTCACCAAAAAAAAAAAAATATATATTTTATGCCCCAACTTGCAATATTTTTGGCCCTGCTAGCCTCGTTCAGTTCCCTTTACTCTCATTCTCCATTACTTTAGTAGTCAATAAATGACTAAATTTTGATAAATATGTCGCAAAGAAAATATTATCATTTTCTATCAAATATTCATATATATATATAGCTAGCTAAAATATTTGCACCAAAATTTATGTCACAATAAGAATGACGAACTACCACCTCCCAATTAAGTTTTAGTAGTCTTCGAATTTGCTCCACGACCACAAGAGATTTTCAATAATGCTACTACTCTTGTTATTTGTAATGTTCCTCACAACAACTAAACTTATTTGTAATGTTCCTCACAACAACTAAACAATCAATATGAAGTTCCACAACTTAAAAATTTAAACGCCTCACATATTTGAGACCTTCCAAGATTACGATTACTTTTAAAGATGCACAAATACTCAAATTTTTTAAATACACGTAAAATACTAGAGTTCGGCGAAAAAAAGAGTAAAGTTCGATATTTTTTCAAAGCAACAAGAATATAGTGTAAAAAGGTACTAATACTGCCTCCCTCACTCATAAATTATTCTTCACCCCCCTCTTTTTGTACCCAAAAATAATAATTATAAATCATAGCATATGTTTATTCGCACCTGAAATATCAGATCTCACCTGAATTCAAACTCAATCAACTCGAATTTCACCCGTTAACTTGAATCCGAATGGATCCACAAATTTGAGCTTACCCGCCATAACCACCTCCCTCAATCATAAATTATTCTTCACCCCCTATAATTATAAATCATAGCATATGCTTACCAACTTTCTATCTACCAATTTTAAGCCAGATGTTTTTCACTTCCATCTTCCAACAATAACACGAGTTAATTACAAGCATGTAGTACATTACTACTATAGTATAGTGATACATAATCACGGGCAGACAAACGTGGTATGTTAGACTATATAGTAACAGTCAAGCTATTGACTAAATAATACCCTTTGCCATAATAGTAGCCAGCAAGTCAAATAGTCATTTGGTTTTCTTCTTCTGTTTTTTGTAGCCAGTGACGTGCTTATATTCATCTTCAAGAACAGTCTTTTCCAAAGAAACTACTACTACTACTACTCATGAGCAATTATCTAGACACAAAAAGTTCATACTATACTCCAGTATATGGTCAACTTTTGTCTCAAAATAACATTGTTAAATTATCAAAATGGATAATTTTATTGAATTAACTATTAAGAATATTTAATCTAAAGTCTTGCTATTTTGAAGTAAAATTACTTTAAAAAATGTTTTATTAAGGATATATACAAGTTGAAAATTATCAATAAAATTAATTTTTTTGGATAAAATAGTATGAAAATATAATCATTAAATGTTTGTAAATATTTCTTTTTACTCAATGTTTAGAACCACTAACCTATAAATGTGACACTATTATTGAATTAATGGAAGTATAAATAAAAATACAAATGTTAATATTTGTTCTAAGAAGACATGATAGAAAATGTAAAAATGTTTATTTTAAAAATGTGCATTTAAATTTTCACAAGTCAAAGTATAATAATTTTTAATACAAAAATTTAACTTTTAAATTTTTTAACATGTACCTTTAATTAAAACGCACCTTAGCAAAATCTTAAGATATTTCTACACGATGAATTTGTTTGGTAAGACAAGATTTTTAGCTTATAGTTTATATAATAAGTTCATATATGACCAAAAAAGACTTGTTTGCTAAATATTTTTCAAGAAAAGCTTATAGTTTATTTTTGAAATAATATTTCAAGTAGTCTAGAAGTCGATTTATTTTTTCTTCCAATTCTACTCTGCTATCTTACCTGAAAAATTAAATATTTTTTTTATATCATTCATATTTATAAGTTAGACCAACTATTAATTTTATCAAACATTACAAATTCAATCAACTAACTTATTTATTGTAAATTCATCCGTTATAAATTAATTTATCAATTATCTATTTATTTTTTTTACCAAACAAAGTCGATGTGTGTATACCAATTTTAATCTTTTAGGAGTATTTATTATAGTAAAAAAATAATCTTTTATCTAGACACAAGCCCGGAATATTTCCAAATAACGAAAAGAATCCATTTGCCCAAGATGAGGCAATAACATGTTAAGAAGGTAGCGTAGCAGCAATGCTGTTGCTCAGATTAATTTCGGTGTTCATATTGAGGTCTTCTTGTGTTTAGTTCACGTTCTTTTCCAAAGGACAAACTTCATTATTATGCTTAAATGCCACTACTTTGTAGTAAAATAATATTCCCCCCTTCAGTCCTTGCAAAACCATGACCCTATATCTTTAGAAAGAATTAGAATTGTTAACAGTCATTTTTCTCAATTCTCTTTTTCATTTAGTGGTTTGAAAGTGAAAATACAGACCCGGATTTCCTGCAGTCAGGAAATTCCTATAGTCATACTGTCACAGTTTTTGATAGTCCAGATTCAAACTTAACCAAATAAATAAAAAGCATGAATAAAATGGGTGGTTGAGATTTACCTGCAGTTAGTGTTTATTGCATGTAATCCATATCCAACAAATACAATGTGGTAAAAAATAAATTAAAATTTGTGTAATTTACTTTTTTAAAATATGTAAAAAAAGTTTTCAATATAAATCATGTTTTGGTTATTTTAAGAATTTGGATCCTCTCCAATTTTCTCTTAAATGTGATATTAACCATTCATTTGCTTATTTTCTCTCTCTTCTTGAGTATTTTTTTATTCTTTATAATTTAACAACCATTGGATTAAGAAAATGAGAGAAAACATTGAAGAGAAAATTGAAGAGAATAGTGCCTCAAAAATATTAGCTAGCAATTAGCATGATCCTATATTTTTAATTTTGAAACAAACATTTTTTTACCTCAAAATTGATTAAAGTAACAACCGGAACACGGCTATTAATTACAACGTGAACAGTTTTCTTCTCAGCTTACTCGTATTTGGCCCACAAGAGAGTCACAAACACAATGTATGCCAGCTTCTTCTTCTTGGCTCTTTTCAATAATTTGTTTTTCTTTGGAAGGAGGATTTAATTTTTGGTCATTAGTGGTTTTTCAGAAAAATAACACTATTCAGAAATAGACTATAGTCTCAGAACAATATTTTGTGCAATTGTTGTTGTTACCAGAAAGTGACAATAACTATTTTTTTTTTTAATAAGAAGAGAAAGTGACAATAACTACGTACAAACCACACATCACAAGTTGAAGAAAATGCTCTATTTTAATTTATGAGCAGGCATCATAAATTGATTGAATCAATTAATATATAGAATTGCTGAAGAGGTTGCAAGAGATTTTAAATTTAATATTTTTTTTTTGCCATGCAAAACATTTAAATAAAAAATATAATATATATTATATTATATATAAGATAATTACACATGAAAAAAGGAAAGACGGACAACAAGTTGCGTCGCTAAACATTTTTGTATGGCAAAATCCAATTGTTGAAAAACTACATTCATAGACCTAGGCGATATAACATTACTATGCATGACCTTTTGAACCATTTTTAGAAGGTCTACCGTCTCTGGTGCTAGAAAGTCAAACGTGTCAAACGCAAATGGTATAAAAACGTATTAATTGTCAAAACACGTTTTTTCATGTTTGACCATTTTGCTTGAAGCAGCTCTGAGTGCTGTCCATCCCACTGTAAAATTTCTAACCCCCAATCCCACAAGTGAGGAAACTCCGATCAAATCTAATAAATTAAATTTAATATTTATTTTTTGCCATGCAATTCAATATTTTATCCCCTGCATTCATTTCCTTATGAGATAAATGCTGGTATTTCTCGGTTGAGATTTTTTTTGACAAAATATCAAGTGTGAGTTAAATCACACTTCAAATGAAAAAATCGATGTTGAACATTTTATGAGTGAGAGAATCCACGAATTAAATGCCTTGAGATTTTATTGATAAAAATACGAAATTCAACTAACTTATATAGTTAGTTGAAGGTCTAAAATGATGATCCCCAGAATCCTACATGACCCAACAATAAATTATAAGGATTTCACAATTTTATGTAAGACCCATTTTTTAAATAGTAAAATTTTCAACAATTGTTATAGTGAATATTAATAACGGCTCTTGCATATAATTAGGGGTGGCAAAACGGGCCGAGTCCGCCGGGCTGACTCATTTAACCCGCCATTTGGGGCAGGCCGGACTGAGATTTTCAGCTCGGTACCTTAAATTGGTCCGCCTCGTCTAGCCCGCTTAAAAAACGGGACGGGAGCAGGTCGGGATGGGCATGCCCGCGGGCTTTGTAACCTTTTTTTTTACTTAAGATGAAAATTGGCTATCTTATATCTTAAGTCCAATCCAATAATTTTTTTGTTGTTGTTTTTGATAAAAAAAAATATGATTGTTTATTACTCCATCCGTTCCTTTTTATTTGATGTTTGAGAAAAAAAAAAGACCAAATTAAGAAAGTGTAATTTTGCACTTTATTTTTCTATTATACCCTTTTTTTTGGAATATATTATACTCTAATTTTAATCACAAAAAAATTTCTATTTTTTTGCACACACTTTATCTTTCCAAAAAATTAAAACTACAAAAAAATTAAAGGTGGATCGTAACAAACCAATTTTTTTGTTTTTGCCTTTTCAACAAAAAAAATCAATTTTTTGACAAAATATACTTCATCGGAAGAATAGAAAGGAAAACTTATTTAATGAAAAAGAAAGGCTAGAAAGAATAGGACAACTACCCATTCAAATGAAGTGTGAACTAATTTTAGTACTAGAAGTCAAGGATTATTTAGACATGGAATAATACTTATTGTGATTGAGTTGTAGTCACATTTTTATTTTTAAAAGTAGAGTATTTCAAAAGTTCATGTGTTCTAAAAATTCTCGTATTTTCAAGTTGTAGTCACTTTGAGTTTTTTAATGTTGTGTAACAAGATTTTCAACAATCATGCAAGGAAAAAAAAAAAAGAACAAAACAAAAACAATAAAAAGATTATATGAAGAAGTTTAGTAAAAAGAAAAGATACAATAAAAAGATTATATGAAGAAGTTTAGTAAAAAATAAAGATGCAATAAAAAGATTATATAAAATTTAGTCAAAAAAAAATTAGGAAGGAGGGTATAATAGACAAAATATAACCTTAAATTATCAAAACATCAAATAATTTGAAACAATTTTTTTCTTTCTAAAACTTCATATAAAAAGGAACGGAGGGAGTAATTTATTTCCCTTATAAAGTTTTTTTTTTTTTTTTTTCCTTTGATACTAGGTTTCCAGCTTTCCATTTGTTTATTTCCATTGGTATTGTGAAATTGTTTTAATGGTTTTTTACCTTAACATTGATGGTATTGTGAAGTTGTTTTGTTTTTGCTATCGTTGAAATTCTATTACGCACTCTTAAAAAAATTTATTTTGTCGGCTTCTTTGATCGAGTTAAATAATTTTATAATTATATTAAATCCAAATTGTAATTAAAAAAATAAAACAGTTTGACGGGTTGGCGGGCTCGCCAATAAACGGGACGAACATGAGTTATCAACTCAGACACCTAAGTTGGCCCGGCCCGCCCCATTTTTTAATGTACTTTAGGCGCAGCGGGCCTAAACAGTACGGGGCGCCCACTTTGCCACCCGTACATATAACTATCTACTAATTGCTCCAAATTAACGGCTCATGACAAATCACTATTCCAATTTTGATTTAAAATATATTTAGTATTCAATTGTGCCTCGAATAAAATTACTCCAATTTAAAAGAATATACTCCCTCCGTTTTAAAAAGATTGAGACAGATTGTCTAAGTGTATTATTCATATATTTTGTTTTGACTTTATTTTTCTACTAATAAATAAAAATAAATATTAGCTTATAAGATCTTGTTGGATTCATCTTAATGAGTATTTTCAAAAGATCAATTTTTTATAATTTTTACTATTATACAATTAAAAATATTAATCGTCAAAATTATACATTGATATGCATGTAGCAATCAACTGACCAAATCTTTTTGAAGGGAGTACTATAAATCCTATAAAAGAATTATAAAAGAATTTAATGGTGAAGATCTAAACTCACATTTCAGAATATCTAGGCTTATTAATGTTACTAACACAAGTGGAATTATTGCTATATACACTCTCTGTCTCTTATTATAAGCACTCTTACAAAGATTTTATTTGTCCCTAAATATAAGTTCCTTTTCAATTTCCTAGACACATTTATTATTACTTTTCCAAACATAACCCCACTTTAAATTGAAATACGTAAAGTCAACTACAAATACATCTTTTCACCAAGAACAATTTAGTAATTATAATACTCAAAAAGTATACATTAATTACACTATCAATTTTTCTTAATAAATGTAAAATTTCTCTTGAAAGGCTTATATATAGGAACTGAGGGAGTATTTGATTGATTAGATTCATGTAATAAACGAGAATGGATTCTCTCAATTTTTTTTCTCTCAATTGTTAAATCATCACCATTAAATTTACCTTTTTACTTTTTCTTTTCTCTCTCTTCTCATAAATCAATGATTTGAAAAAAACTTTACCCTCAATTGAACTTGAGAGAATCCACTCTCGTAATAAACTTACTTAAATTGATTCAATGTGAGTACTACCAATTAAAACTTGTTTTTGTCTTAATGGAAGTGTATTACTATTTACTACGTGTACTATCTTAATTAAATGATGCTATAATATCGATAAAACTGTCGCAACCTATCTTATCAATACCAACTCTCAGTCAGGCCTTTTATAGTGAAAGAAGACAGACACACCTCAAAACCAGAGAGAGACCACATCACCAATCACTACCATACTTTACTTTAGTACAACACAATGGCAAAACACAAAGAACAACAACAACCAAACCAAACACAGTACTAATCACATCAAAAAAACACTCTCTCTTTTCACACAATGCTTCCTCTGTTCATGTTCATGTTCATGTTCATGTTCCTCCTCCTCCTTCAACCACCAACCATTTCCTCTCTCACACAAGAAGGTCTCTACCTACACCAATTCAAACTCTCCATAGACGATCCTTCCTCTTCTTTATCCACCTGGAACAACCGCGACCAAACACCATGCACCTGGTCCGGCATAACCTGCGACGAAAAAACAAACACCACTGTAACAAAAATCAACCTCTCTAATTTCAACCTCTTCGGTCCTCTCCCAACCTCAATCCTCTGTCGTTTAACAAATCTCACTACACTTATCCTAACAAATAATTCCATCAACCAAACACTCCCTCTAGATATTTCTCTTTGCACCTCCCTTACTCATTTAGACCTCTCTCAAAATCTCCTCACCGGTACACTCCCCCACACTCTATCAAATCTCGTTAACCTCCGTTATCTTGACTTAACGGCTAACAACTTTTCCGGTGAAATTCCTAACTCCTTCGGAACATTCCAGAAACTCGAAGTTATTTCGTTAGTTTATAATCTTCTAGAATCTTCTATTCCTGCTTCTCTCGGAAATGTAACTACTTTGAAAACTCTTAATCTCTCTTATAATCCGTTTCAACCGTCGCATATTCCGCCGGAGATCGGAAATTTAACTAACCTTGAGATTCTCTGGCTTAGTTCATGTAATCTTATCGGTGTTATTCCTGATTCGTTTAGGAATTTGAAGAAACTAAGTGTGTTTGATCTTTCTATGAATAATCTTGAAGGTTCTATTCCGAGTTCGCTCACTGAAATGACAAGTTTGAAGCAGATTGAGCTTTATAATAACTCGTTTTCCGGTGAGTTACCTGCTGGAATGTCGAATCTTACTTCGTTGAGGCTTATTGATGTTTCTATGAATTTTATCGGTGGTGTTATTCCTGATGAGTTGTGTAGATTACCGCTTGAGAGTCTTAATCTTTATGAGAATCGGTTTTCCGGTGAGGTTCCGGCGAGTATAGCTGACTCGCCGAACTTATATGAGTTTAAGATTTTTACGAATTTGCTCTCCGGTGAGTTGCCGGAGAATTTAGGGAAGAACGGTCCGTTGATATGGTTTGATGTTTCAAATAATAAATTTTCCGGTAAGATTCCGGCGAGTTTGTGCGAGAAGGGAGCTTTGGAGGAATTATTGATGATACATAATTCATTCTCCGGGGAGATACCGGAGAGTTTGGGTAAGTGTCGGACATTGGCGCGTGTTAGGTTGGGTTTTAATAGGTTGTCCGGTGAAGTTCCGGTGGGTTTTTGGGGTCTGCCGCATGTGTATCTTCTTGAACTTGTTGATAACTCATTTTCTGGTTCAATTGCTAAGACTATTGGTGGAGCTGGGAATTTGTCTTTGTTGACTTTATCGAATAATAATTTCTCTGGTGTGATTCCTGAAGAGATTGGAAGGTTGGAAAATCTTTTGGAATTTTCTGGTGGTAATAACAAGTTCAACTCTTCTTTGCCGGAGAGTATTGTGAATCTTTCCCAGCTTGGGATTCTTGATCTTCACAATAATAATCTCTCTGGGGAGCTTCCAAAAGGGATTCAATCTCTTAAGAAACTCAATGAGTTGAATTTGGCTAATAATGAGATTGGTGGGAAAATTCCAGAAGAAATCGGGAGTATGTCTGTGCTAAACTTTCTTGATCTTTCTGATAACCGGTTTTCCGGAAATGTTCCTTTGAGTTTGCAAAATTTGAAGCTAAATCAGCTAAATTTGTCTTACAATAGTCTTTCCGGAGAGATTCCACCTCTTATGGCTAAGGATATGTATCAGGATAGTTTTATCGGTAATCCTGGTTTGTGTGGAGATTTGAAAGGTTTGTGTGATGTCAAAGGGGAGGGTAAGAATACAGATTTTGTTTGGTTGCTTAGAACTATTTTCATAGTTGCAGCTTTGGTTTTTGTCTTTGGTGTGATTTGGTTCTACTTCAAGTACATGAATATCAAGAAAGGTGGATCTATTGATAAAACAAAATGGACATTGATGTCGTTTCATAAACTGGGTTTTGGTGAAGACGAGGTCTTGAATTGCCTTGATGAAGATAATGTTATAGGAAGTGGATCGTCCGGGAAAGTCTACAAGGTTGTGCTTAGAAATGGGGAAGCTGTTGCCGTGAAGAAGATATGGGGCGGGGTCAGAGTGGAAACAGAGAGTGGAGATGTTGAAAAGAATCAATTTCAAGACAATGCGTTTGATGCAGAGGTTGAAACTTTGGGAAAGATTAGGCACAAGAACATTGTCAAGCTATGGTGTTGCTGTACCACAAGGGATTGCAAGCTATTGGTTTATGAGTATATGCCAAATGGTAGTCTTGGTGATATGCTTCACAGCAGTAAAGGAGGGTTATTGGATTGGCCAACTAGGTATAAGATAGCTCTTGATGCTGCAGAAGGCCTCTCTTATCTGCATCACGACTGTGTTCCTCCTATTGTTCATAGAGATGTGAAATCTAATAACATCTTGTTGGACGAAGAGTTTGGCGCAAGGGTTGCCGATTTTGGGGTAGCTAAGGTGGTCGAATCCAATGGAAAAGGAACTAAATCCATGTCAGTCATAGCTGGCTCTTGTGGGTATATTGCACCAGGTTAGCTCAAATTTCATGCTATTATTATTTCCACTTTGTTTTTATGTTTAACCTTTATTTTGATGAATATGAGATGCAATAAATCACTGTTGTACTATACTACTTATGCTTAACTCGTAATCACTGCATTTGTTTATTATTATTGATTAATTTGAAAAAGATTTGGAACTTTGTGCGAGTCATGGCATACTAAGTATGTGTAGAAGTAGAAGATCTATACAGGGTAGCCCGTTTTTGCCCATAGAACCAAAAGTAATGCCAAATTAATTATAGCCTATAAATAAATTAACTTCGGATGCCATTTGGTATCAAATTGTTTATTTTTTGCTTTGCAGTTGCCATTATTTATACATCATTTTATTAACAGTGTGACTCTTACCTTTTGCAGAATATGCATACACACTTAGAGTGAATGAGAAGAGTGACATATATAGTTTTGGTGTTGTTATCCTTGAGTTAGTCACTGGAAGGAAGCCAGTAGATCCTGAATTCGGGGAAAAAGATTTGGTCATGTGGGCATGTAACACCTTAGATCAGAAAGGTGTTGACCATGTGCTTGACTCACGACTTGATTCTTGTTTCAAAGAAGAAATTTGCAAGGTCCTCAACATTGGTCTAATGTGCACTAGTCCTCTTCCAATCAACCGGCCTGCAATGAGAAGAGTGGTGAAGATGTTACTAGAGATAGGAGGCACGGAGAGCCAAACCAAGTCTTCCCAGAAAGCTGGAAAATTGTCCCCATATTATTATGATGATGCATCAGATCATGGAAGTGTTGCTTAATTTTGCTTAAGGGTTGAGATCATTTGATTCAGAAGAGGAGGTTGAGAAGTTCCAACTAAGCTTTTGTTTTAGTTTTTGCTTATTAGTGTTAACTTCTCCTCCACATTTTCCACGATCATGGTTTGCTTGACAAAAGTTGGTTAAAGAAAAGGGAAGATAGTTTATTTTAAGAGGGTTTAAAATAGATATAGAATCATGTAAAGTTGGTGGACATCAAGACCCTTCCCTAGTTAAATTTAAATTTGAATCTGCATTTTGCATTTGCATTTATGTCTCTTTATATTCAGAAGTGTGATATCCCGACTTTTAAAAAGATGTGACTCTGAAATCTATAGTACTAATTTCAGATAGTAACTTGAATCTCATTATAAAAAAGATCCCCACATTTAGAATCTATAGTTAAATCATGCTCAAACGGTGATAAATTTTTTGAATGTTTCTAGTTTAAATTCTTTGACTGTCAAATGCGTGAAAATTTACATCTTGCAGTGGTATCAGATATGTGCTGGGTACAGCTATGAAAAATGAGTTAATGAGGTAGTTAGGAAGGCACTGTCCATCATGGTCCCTTGTTTAATTGCAGGTTCCATCCATCCATGTGTGTTTCTCACTAGTGGTCTACTAGTATAGGAGTACTGTGTTTTTGTGATTACTAATATTTAATACTGCTGGGGTATATAGATATCCAATTGTCAAATGATCAGAGGGGTATGTATCACAGTTGACAGGGTTATTTTTAAGCTGAATTCAGCTTGTGGAATTTTGCCAATTATTTGGTCAATTCTAATTCTGGCCGGTGGTTAGTTTTATGACAACCATTCAATAGTGTGAAGTTGTATGTGAATTTATTGTTAGATTGATGATGTTATTTATGTTTGATGGACAACTCTTAATAGTAGTATCCAACTTGAGTGTTACTGCAAAGCTTTCAACTTGGGTACATCCATCTTATGTAAATTATGTCGCGGCGTGTGACTGTTGATGGCTAAATATTTTTCTGAGACCGTTTGTAATTGAGAGCACCAGTTTGACCGTAAAATGTCACGTCTTTGGGAAGATTAGTTTCGATGGGGATTTGGATCCTCTCCTTTTAAGTTTCAACTATTTTCTCTATCTCGTTCCTTTCATAATTCCGTGTCTATCTCTTTCTAAATTTTAGAGTGAAGATCAAGAAAAAAAAAATAAAGAAAAAGACTAAGAGATAAAAGATCAAGAGAGCGACGAATACAAATTGTGGAAGGAGGAGTGGAGAGAATTGATGGAAGATTATCCAAAATCTGTTTTTAAATGAGGGATTTTGAAGGGGAGGGATAGAGATAACTTAGCTTTCTTTTTAAAATGTGATTGAAATAATATATGATTACCTATCAAATTATTCTTTCGAGAAAAAATAAATTTATAAAAACACATCAGGATATCAAAATATTGACTTGACTCTTAATCCACTAGTTTTTTTATTTGAAACACAGTCAAGACTTGACTCTCAAAAGGGTTTGTCAAAAGGGTTTGCCATCCCCTCCAAAATCTTCAATTCAAAATTCAAATATACTACAAAAAAGTGCGTTTAAATTTGATGTTAAAAAAATAAAAATATTACTGTATTTTATTTAGAATAATGTGCATCTGATATTTATACTAGTAGTAGTACTCCTATTTGTTTTGATAAAATAATTAGCAAGATATTTAATGAAGTTTAGTACCCAAAAACATTGATGTTGTGAATACCATTTCTGTTGTGTGTACATGTTAAATGCACATGTGACATAACTCACTTAAAACTTAAAAGTCAAACACAACACAGAAACAAACATTAAATGTCACTGCACGTTTAGTCACTCATAATAACATTTCTGCTCCTATTATGGTGAAACTACATCCAAATGTATCTCACCTTTGAAGCTTCAATGTTGTGTGTTTGGTTGCTTTCAATTCAAGGCAACGCAAACAATCAATAAGCGTAGTTTAAAATAAAACACTAGTTTAACAAAACTATACACATGCCAAGAGGTAGCTTGAAAGGGAATGTGCACTCACTAGTCACTACACTTTTCAACCTAAAACCAAGCATAGTGTAATGGCGCCCGAAACATGCCACCATCCGAAAGAGGTTGAAACTACCGGCTATGCTGGCGTCAAGGTGTGGAGGTGAGGAGAGGCAGCATGCGACCGAAAGAGATCTAAGACCAACCTAATGTAAGCTTGTAATGAACACATCAACCCTGAAATGATCACATATACTTTTTTAAAAAATACTAAACAATGCACCCGGTGCACTAGTTAAGCAAATTATTATGGATTTTTTTTGGGAATTGTGTATTAAATGTTTTGAAAGTATAAAATGTTATCTTATCACTATTACTTTTGTCTTTATAATGGGGCTTGATGGAAACTCGAAGAGAAATAAGAAAGACGAGTCTAAAACTTTAAATTAAGGTAAAGGACATGTGAATCCGATGTAATTTTGCCTAATTAAAAATGTAATGTTAATTCATGTGAGTTTAGACACCAATGCACTGACTTTGTAATGGGAACAAAGTATGGACCTTTCAGTACCAAGAAACTACTAATAACATACTTTGTGCAAATAACTTCCACTGTTTAGTACTTTCTAAGGTATATTTGTTGCCAAACACATATGACATGCAAAATTTATAACGAACAACAACAATTTCTTGCATGATGCTCAAAGTTTAAAAGAGATACAAAAAATACAAAGTTTTTCCTCTGGAACAAAAAAATGAAGGACATGATAGCAGCACTTGGTCATGTAAAGCATTTAAGTCTTGCAAATGTCAAATAGCCGGTGTGACCTCGAGCTTCACCACAAGGTGTAACCATTACAGAAGATGACGTAGGATTGCTGAGAACATAGTTTCCATCTGAACGTTGTCTCCTCTTGCAAGGAAGAGAACCATTAGAACCATTGTCATCTCTGCGATAGCTTTCCATTTTCCCTTCTCGAACTTCATATGTGCGTAACAGTACCTCAAATGTCCTTATATCTTTCACATAAACAAAATATACACAAAGGAATTTGTTAGTAGGCCTCAACTGTTAAACATACTTATTAGGCGCAGGCCCATTATAAATGCCCGGTCAAACTTAGTTGTGCTTTATGTTAGAATAAATAGAATAGAAGAGGGTAATAGGGGATATCTGGTTGTTTCTAGGCTCTCTAGGGCAGTTATTTTTGGTTATTTCCCCTTTTATATCTTTTAATGCAGTTTCTGTATTTTCATGTATTTCCCTTTTGTAAGACAACTTTGTATGAAATTTATTTCAAGAGTTTCATCAATAAATCCACAAGTAATTATCCAGTATATTAAGAGTAAAAAACAGAAGAATCGTAACCGATTCTAACACTGATATCAGAACACAGTTGATCTAGACAGTTATCTATTGCAATTCTTTTATGTTTTAAGAAGTATCTATTGCAATTCTGATCAGGGTAGCATTTAATGGTGGTGCAGAATGGAGGCAAGACTTGAATTTTTAAGATGTGCCTAAGAAGGATACGTGGCTGCTCGCGAGGAAATTCAGGAGATTCGACGACTTCTAGAGGCAGAGAAGTTTGAATTGCGGAGAAGGATTGAGAAATTGCTGGAAACCATCAGAGGCATGACGCTGCATAATGAACATGATCAATTACGTGGAGGAAGTGATTTTGGAAATGGAGATGGAAGTGGCGTAGGAGAGGATTTCAAAACTGGCTCCAAACAGAAATGGCCGAGTTTAATGATCCCAATATTTGATGCAGAGGATGGATTTGGTTGGACAAGTAGAGTGGAACGATATTTTGAATCGAAGGGTGTAGGCGACGGTGAGAAAATTCAAGCCGCTATGATTGCCATGGAAGGAAAGGCCCTTGCATGGTTTCAATGGTGGGAATTTAGTGCACAAAATCCTACTAGGGAGGATTTGAAGGAAGCAATCATAAAAAGGTTTCAACGGTCCATACTTCAGAGTCCTTGTCAATTGTTACCAAGTCTCAAGCAAACGGGGACTGTGGAGGAATATAGGGAACAATTTGAATTATACACTGAACCACTTGTAAGGGCCAAACCAGAGTATCTTAAAGGAACAGTGGGGAAGTTCCACTAGAATCCATCCAACAAACAGAACCGTGACGCGGGAACCAATCAACGCACTTCAGATTAAGTCTGTGGGAAACAGTTCCATCGGAGAATTTAGTGCTGAGAGGACGATAGGATCATTTAGGGGAAGAGCGCTTAGAATATTAACGGAGGCTGAAATGCAAGAAAAATCAAGGGTGGTTGAGATTTGAGAGAGACTATTCTGAGAGAGACTAGGCTCTCTAACTCCTAGTGGGAAGTTATTTCAGTTATTTCCCGATTTCTACCTCTTACTGCAGTTTCTGTATTTCCGTAATGTAACACAACTCTGTTGGAAAGTTATTTCCAGAGTTTCATCAATAAATCCACAAGTAATTATCCAGTAAATTACGAGTAAAACAGTAGAATCCAAACTGATTCTAACATAATTCTGTCAGAAAATTGCTGCATGTTGCACAAGTAACTTGAAACAGAAGGAAATTGCAAACAAAGATGAGGAAAATCATAAAATATAGATGACGACAGAAAGAAGAAATCATTATCGAGGTTTATGAAAGTGTATTTTAAAAATAGATTGAATCATAAAATATAGATGACGACAGAAAGAAGAAATCATTATCGAGGTTTATGAAAGTGTATTTTAAAAATAGATTGAATATTTTTTAAAATTCTGAAAAATTTCGAAACATTGTTTTCAGTGTTTTCGGAAATGTATTCTCTCTAGTTTGCTTCCATATTCTCTTTATCATAACTAAAAAGGAAAATCTATAATCAAATGTCATTCCATGTACCCTCATGAAAGTGAAAATGAAATGTTGTTAGATACTCCGTAAACAAGTCCTAAAAGTACCTGTGAAGCGGGACTGAAGTGCCTCACATGATCGTTGTACTTGTTCAATACACGGAGAGAACGAGCACAAGGTGCCATCTTGTTTAAGCATTTTTGCAGCTGAAGGAATGGCCAACCAAGGTTGAGGTAGATCCAAAAATACAGAATCAGCCAAGCCAGTAAATTCATTAGGAAATCCCTCGCCCTGAATATCCCTAACTCCACAACTGATTAAGTTGCTTAAACCTGTTCTCTTAAAATCATCCCTGCAAATAATTATAAAAATCAAGTAAATATATTCATCGAGTTAGACACCAGACATTTTGAATAATGGAGAATTTATTCATCGAACATATACTAATGTTTCTTACCTAGCTGATGCAGATCTTTGTTCGTGAAAATCAAATGTATAGACATGTCCTGTAGGTGCAACTGCCCTTGCAAGTGAAGTAGTTAAAGATCCACTTCCAGTTCCAGATTCAAGAACCAAGCAACCAGGAACAATCTCCAAGTACATTATAACAAAACTAATATCCGCAATATAGAGAATTTGAGTCCTATGACTTAACACTAGAGTCCATAATTCTGGTGTCGGAGCTAACAAATAAACAAAACCACCCTTACTGCTGAATACTTTAGACCCAAAAGGCTTTCCAATCCAATCTGACTGTTTGAAAACACCAAAACGATTCTGCAAGACCGAACCCTCAGACACCGTTACAGTCTTCATATTGTCATGTCTTTCATAAACAATAACCAAATCGCCGTAACGAATGGATCGATTGAATGATATTCTTTTTTCAGAATGACTAGCCATCATCTTGAAAGTCTTCAAATCCTTCAAACTAGTAGAAAGGAACAACTATATGGCATCCAACTTAGTTTAACGCTTATAAGATTAGTGATTATCATATAAGTGCTATGAAACATTGACATGTTGACAGCAGTAAAAATTGGAAAAAAAATAAAAAATTAACTGAACATAATCACATGTCTCGATATGATGTTGGTGTCGAGCACCGACACGTGTTAGACACCAGACACACCTTCCATCAGAAGTGTCAGTTGCTACAAACTACAAACTATGAGTGCTTAGGTATAAATTATTTCTATAATAAAATAAGATAAAACTAAATTATGTTGTTTTCATATAAACTATAACTTGTTTTCATAAGCTATCATGACGAGCTTATAGAAATAAGCCGAAAACAACATACAAAAATGTCATAAATTATCTTCATAAACTCTTCTAGACAATCTCACTGGTGTTTATGTCCGTAAATAAGTTCAAATAAATCAATCTAAACATAGTCATAGTTTTCAACTTCAAGTCAAATTTCATGAAAACATTAACTACGTACATTTCTGCATTGCACTTAGTCCCCAAATTCACATAGATCATTAAGCATATAAAACTGATTAAAGTAAACACAGAATAATTAAATAAATAAAACCTGATTGACTGAAATGAAATTAAGTTGTTTTATTTGTTTTATATTATGGCCACACACAATATAACAATGTTAGAACAGAAGGAAGAAAAAACTAAAATGAATTCACAAAATTAGTGGCTTTACATGTTGAAGAAATTCGATTCGCCTTCAGGAGGGTTTTGAAGCCGATTCTGCGTGCTTCTGCTTCATCAACCAACAAATAACTGCATTGAACCAATAAATTTAATAAAATATTATGTTTTCTATTAAAAATATGATTTTTTTTTTTTTTAAAAAAAAGAGTAATATTTTTTTTTTTTTTTTTTTTTGCATTGGGAAGGGGCTAAGCCCAAAAAAGAATTACAAAGAGATAATGCGGGGAGTACCAACTCCCGAAGAATCAAAGGAACACAATTGATCAACTCCTAGCGGAGGTGCATCAAACAAAGTAAAGGCATCTTGCTGGCATCCCAGAGCAGCCAAGGCATCTGCAACTCGATTTGCCTCTCGATACACATGCCGGATTTTAACATTCCACCCCTCTTAATATTTTGTTTAAGGAAAATGTTAACAAGTTAAAAATACAAATGTAATAATATTCTCTTAGAATTTGTGCATTATACTTTTTAAATATTAATAAATTCATTTGTCTTATTAATGTAAACTTTTAATTTTAGATAGTTTAACATATATTTTTAGGGCATAGGTTAACATGTCATTTTTAATTAAAATGCAAATAAAAAATAATCATATTCTAATTCTAATCGATAATAACAAAATACACCTTCATCCTAGTATCATTAAAAAGTGAAAGTTTTTTTATTAAAATTTTTAACTTAATTTTTTTATTATTTAATTTTAGAAATTAATTCTTGGTACAAAATTTTATAAATTAATTTTTTATTTTCAAAGAGATAACAAAATGTAGTTTTTTAAAAAATAAGATAGTAATGTTAAATTAAATGGTGATGGTTCTCTTATTAATCATGGAGCTTTGGCGGTCTGTGGAGGGGTAGTTCAAAATGACGATGGTGTTTTCCTATTTGGATTTTCTTATAATTTAGGGGCTTGCACTATTACTATTGCTGAACTTTGAACTATTTTCAAAGACATACAACTAGCAAAGAATCGTGAATTTATGCACATTGAAATAGAATTTGATTCAATCTTTAGCGGCGTCCTTGATATCAAATGGTTGTGGCTTACGCCACCCCTACTTCTCCCTAATCTATCAGATTAAGGGTATTTTTAGACAATTGTCTTCTTGGTCTATTATCCACGTGCATCGTGAAGCTGATCAAGTTGCTTGCTACTTTACCAAGTATGGTCTTAGTATACCTAATATTAGGATATTCAATTATGTTCATATATTTACTTCTTTAACTTTGACTGTAGATGCTTCATCCGTAGCTTTTCCTAAAATATTTTAGTTTTGTTTTTATTTGGGGATAGCCCTTTATTTCCATAAAAAAATATATTTATAATTTATAGAGTAACTCTATTTATAAAAAAAACTCATCATTTTTTTTGAAAAGATACACTTTTTGAAAGGGGGTTGACACCACTTGATACCAGAACTAACCCTCGAACCAGATTAAACCGGTGGTGAAAGAAAAAAAAACAATTTTTGAAATAATTATTTTTAAATAGTTTGTAAAATATTTAATATGAACTTATATATAATATTGTATAAAAATTCTCTAAATATACTGTATTATGAATTCAATAGTATTCTCATTGGTTACTTAGTTGGTTGTTTGTTGCAATGGGTTCAACTTCCTACCACACCCACTACTAAACCACTTGATATTTTGTGCATCAATGCCTCGAAAATTATATTTGACCAATATTTATGCCTCAAAAACTATACTGATCAATATATTGAAGGGAGCTGTTATGATGGATTCACTCCATTGATTTATTGATGGAGTCACTTATGTGGCCCAATAAAAAAGTGCCACGTGGTATATTTTTTATTTGTTTATTTATTATTATTATTATTATTATTATTATTATTATTATTATTATTATTTATTTTTATTTTTTTAAATAAATTTCTCTATCCTGAGATCGAGGTTGCGCTATGATACCAGAGTTTGAACAAAATGCGGAAATTTTTTCATAGACAAATCTAGATTCTTTTATCCAATTTTTCAAGGTGCAAACACAGTTCTGCTACTGAGCTTTGTAATTTATGTAGCTCTTTTTTGTTTTTAGACTTCAAAATCTCTTTTGGGTGGTGCTACTATAAGACTTTGACTTCTAAATAATGATATTTCTTCTGTTTCTTCAAACAGATTTTTGTCAACTTCTATTAAGGAACAACTATTCTTTGCTGGATTTTTAAATATAGGTGGTTCTAATGTTACTACAGGTGTAAATAAATCATCAATATGAATTGTATCTTTTCCTGTAAATTCTACGATGTGATGTGAATTACTTAGAGCATAATTAATTCAATAACATATTGTGAAGTGGTGATTATCTTTCTTCATAAGATTTGAGTTTTTCAGTCTATAGTGAAAAACTATAGATCTGTCTAGATCTTTATCTTTTAGAGATAATCCCATTTGTAAGTTTATATCAAACTTAATTTTTCCATATTTCAGATTGCATTTTCCTTGTGCAATTATTGATTGTCTTCTATCTAGAATCCTAGAATCCTCTAAAATTATTTCTAGGGGTGCGTCAATAACTTTCATGAATGTACTTTTAATTAAAATCTGAATGGTTGATATGTGAATATAACCAATTTTATTTCTTTCTTTTTCAGAAAGGTTTTAAATTCTTCTTCTAATTTGTGTCATATCTATAGTAGATACGATTATATTTCCATAGGTAGAGTCAATTAGAATTGCTTCTTCTCCAATCATTATTCCAAATTTCAAAATATTTTTTCTTGAGAAAAATTCCTTGAATTTATTAAACTTTCGTTTAAAGTTTTCTTCTACAGTTAAGGATAAATCTGCTTCTTCTATTTTATGATCTAGTATGCTATCAGCAAAATAACTAGATGTATTCTTCAACAGTGAGATTTCAGTCATAATTGATAATTTTTCAGAAAAGACTTGACAGTAGTTTCTTCATGAAGTTTATGTCTTGGTTGTTCAGAACCATCTAACAATAAATATTCAGAAGTAATTGAATATTCAAATTGTTCTAGGAAATCTATACCAAACTGAAATTTATTTGGTTGTTCATCAATTAGTATTTTTAATTGAAATTCTTCTAATTTTCTTAGTTTTAAATGAACAATAGTACTTCGTGACATAATTTTTAAAAAATCATAAAATTTGAAAACAGTTCTTGGTTCTGATAATATTTCAAAATTATCAAAAATTTTCTTTTGATACATGTGACCATGCAGCTCATGTATCAATTAAAATTGGTACTATTTTTTCGTTTATCATACCAATAATATGATACTGAAATCTAAATTTTGAGTTTAATAAAGATACATTCATACCTGATCTGATCTTCTTTGAGATGTTTGTTGATGTATTTGATTTTAAAGATTTCTTCGCTTTGAAGATGTCCTCTTGGAATATAATCTGATGATTATATCTTCTGATATAGGTGATCCCTCCAGAGTATTATCTCAAGGATCTAGCTCCTCCAGAGTATTACCTCAAGAGTTACTTCTTAGAAATGATTCTAAGGACAGAAGAAATAATTCTTCACAAAACTAGATGATAGTTTCTTATTTCTTTTCAACTGTGTCTTACAAGTGAGCTGAGAGCTCTTATTTATAGTGGAGAAGGGCTCACATATCGGGTAAGATGTCCATTTCCATGACAACACACTATAGTGACATGCACTCAGTAAAGTAACACGCACTATCTTAAAGTTATACACACTAAAGAAAAAACGACAAACAATAATCTACATTATTACAAAGCTTATCATTAAGGTTTTTCCAAAGTAATTTAACCATTTGACCATATTGTTTGGACAATTGTGTATCAATATTTTTAAAGAATAATTATGTGCCTTTAAACCATCTAATCTGTAATCTATACAGACTTAGTTTAGCTAAATTTGGGATAAAATTGATTATTCCATAAATTAATTTATTATTTTAATTTTTAATCCAATTCATAATTTTTCTTGACTTACTAAGCCGGTTGTTTCAAAAACTGATCTAAAAAGTTTTGATTCCGTTGCTGCACTCAAATTGGTGATTGCATCATAAAGTTTTCCTATATTGAATGATGGACCAAAAAAAATGATATTGAGGACCTTAAAATGATCAACAGTAAGAAATCATAGAGTTTGGACAAAGATTTAGACCAGTTAATTCAGTCAACAAGTTGAAGTAGTCAACTCCAGGATCAACACATAGAGGCATGAGAAAGGCTTCAACCGGTAAACTGTTCAAGCATATAGTCAACATTAAATAATAGTATACTATAAGATATTAATTTTGGAGATAATTTATTTTACTTTGTGAATTTTATGTTCTTACCTTTTGGGATTAAATTCAGTTAGACCAAATAAAGTAGTGATTTGTTTGCCAAACAGTAAAAAAAAATATTTTAACAAAGTTTTTTTTTTTGTTTATAAAAATTCTATAGCACGGAAACTTTATATTAAAAGCATGTATGAATGTCTCACACATATCAATGTTTTATTAATGTGAAATATATGGATAATAGAGTGTTATTAGAAGTAGTGTTGTTATGTACCTCGCCATAAAGCACTATGCTGCAATAACACCAAGTGCGGTGTTCATGTGGCTCAAATAGGCAATGGGGCTCAATAAGAATGCCGATTTAAGTTGATTAACCAATTTTCTTTGGGAAAAGGAAGCTAAAGCTATTAAAGTCTCTTGCCAAACACAATCTACCGATTTAGACATTATAGAATAGTACACAAATGATACATTTGATTTGAAGAAAAATAAAGGACTTCATGACGAATAATGTAACAAAATAACTTAAGTTATAGTCCCTTGTTTTGGCTTATATTAAAAATGTAACAAAAAGGTAAATAATGTAGTACCAGAGAATGATCAATGTAATTAATCTTCTGCCTTGTTTGGCTGTACATAGGAAAAGGCTTGGATAACATTAGGGCGGGAAAGGCAGCCTGCCTTTGGCCCATCTCCATCCATCAGATCAATCTTGCGCTCCAAAAAATGCCACGTGTCACTTTTTTTAATTTCTTAAAAAACATAAAATCAAAGAAGACAACTCAGAACAGAACTTGTCCTTCTTCTTCCTTACCCAAACCATTCTTAGCACCGATTCATCTTCAACAATCCGCCATCGTGACTGTTAACACCGCCGTCGTTCTCAGAGCTGTGTCGCCTTCTTATCTCCTCCATAGGTATTGAAAGAAGCACTGCTATTGTCCCTGTTGCCGCCGTCATCTTTGAATTTGAATCCTCATAAAGCTTCCCACTTTCCATAACCTGTTGAAAACTTTATGTGCTGTGATAAAGTTTGTAAATTGTGGAGAGAATTTTAAACTTAAAGGGTCATATTCAATGTTTCATATCCATTATAAGAATTAGAAAATTTAAGTAGTTTGACCCAAAATTAATGGCTAGAGTAGAAGGTAGTGAGGCAGGTTTGTGTTGTTGTTACTGGTTGAGTTTTGATCGATGTTGTTACTGGTTCAATTTGATTGTTGTTGTTAGTTGTTCAAGATCAAAAATTTCCAGATCCTGTTAAGTGGTTCAATTTGTCAGTCTTCTTTAATTTTTTTTTTTTTAAGAAATTAAGAAAAAAAGTGACACGTGGCACGTTCTGGAACGCAAGATTGATCTGATGGATGGAGATGGGCTAAAGGCAGGCTGCCTTTCCCGCCCTAAAGTTATCCAAGCCTTTTCCCTGTACATATAATCAAATACAGCAGTAGATCATATTAGGGGTGTAAGCGGATAAAAAAATCCAATTAAACCGACGATCCAAACCAAAAAAAACCCGATGTTTATGGTTCGGATTCAAAACCGAACCAAACCAATTAAAAACCGACGTGGTTTGGTTCGGTTCTCGGATTCAATTTTTAAAAACCGATAAATCGATGAACCGAACCAATAAGTATATTATTAACCATATATTTATTTATTATTAATCATATATATATATATATATATATATATTTTAATTTATTATTTCATGATGGTGCATTGACGATTCAAGTGGAAAAAAAATTGAAATTTTATTTTAGTTCATTTTCTTACTTGATGTTAAACTTATGAACTTAATTTTATGGTTGTATTTTGTATTGAAAATCTATGGATTGTATTTTGTCAACTTTGTTTGAATTAAAATGTGTTTGAAAACCAATTTAAGTATGGTGTATGGTGATAATTGATTGCATAAGTGTTATGTGTGATTAAAAAAATTATAGCAGGATATCGGATAAAAAATAATAGTAGGGAAAATATTGCAAAATAAAAACATTACAAAACCGATCAAAGTATCCGATCCAAACCGAACCAAACCGATTAGTTTTCAAAAACAGGACAAACCGATCCAAACCGAACTAATTGAGTACACATTGGTTCGGACTTTAGATTCATCAAAAACCGATCCAAACCGGTCTAATTACACCCCTAGATCATATGTAATAAGTTTGTCCCAAAACTGCAATTTAGCCTAGTTATTATTTGTAACATAAAAAACTTAAAAATTTATTTGTAACTTAAGAAACTTAATGGAATTATTTATTATAGGCGTAAAATTGAAAAAATCTATAAATGTATTTTCCCTACATTTTTGTACCGACTAAAAGGCCGGCGAATAAAATATTTAATATGCAGTGAGTTGTCTTAGCACAATTCCTTAGATCTAATAAAAAGAAACAAAAAATGTAATGAATCGGTGTGTGAGAAGGAGTCAAGGATGACTAGCATGCTAGTCGTCGCACAACATTTAGTTTCTCCTTTTGTTGATAAGAAAAATGTAATTCATTAAATCTCAAAAAATTGAACTTAACAAAATATTTAGAAAATGTGGATGCTCTTTGTTCTTATCTTGGGTTTGACACTGGGGACTCAATCACCCTCACTTCATACAGAAGCATATGCTATATTGAATAGTGGATGGTGGCACACATCTGTTGAACGTTTCAGCATCTCTAATTATTGTAATTGGTTTGATATTACTTGCAACAAGGATGGAAGCATAAAATCAATCCACATAGACCCTCAGTATTCAGAAGTGGTGTGGGGGAATAGATTTACAACACTCAACCTATCTTCTTTCCACAATTTAGAAAACCTTGTTATAAACTCAATTGGACTATGGGGGACTATCCCAGAAAAAATTGGTCTTCTCTCCAAACTCACTCATCTTGATCTGTCTCACAATTTTCTTTTAGGCGAGGTACTTCTTGTTGGAACAAAGTTGGTTCTAATATAACCTAAGTAGTTTTGATGATAACAATAGTATTAATATACAATAGGGAATACTGATAATTTACTCTAGTGTGCAGATATACAAGTTAAAATTTTATATTCACTAGAAGATTGAAGTTCTGATTGCTACGCTTTAGAATCCCCAGAAGATGGGAAAATGCAAGTTCTGATGTCAACACAGAAGTTGAAGTCATCAGAAGTTGCAAGTCAAAGTCAACCAGAAGATGAAGTCATCAGAAGATCATTTAATATCTGCAAATTCTGATGATGATGAAACAGCAGAAGACGTCAAAGAACATTCCATTCTCTTAACGACTATCATCTATTTGGCAAAAGATCTGAAGGAGCAGAAGAACTTCATTCAGACCGTTATCCTCATGATAATGACGTTTGTACTATTGTACTATCTTTGTTTTCCTGATTTGGGCGAATATTCGAAATCAAGGCTCAGATTTTGATCTTTACTTGATTTGAATAAGCACATTTCAAACGAAAACAATGGTACAGTACTACATAGCTGCTTTCATCAGTGTCCGCTCAAATTCAAGATGCTCCAACATCGCCTATAAAAGGAGGAAGAATTTGAAGACGTGACAACACACTTACGAAGAGCAAAAGAGCTGTTATTCTGGTAAAATTCAAAGAGCATTTTTAACTTAGATACAACTTGAGTTTATATTCAAATTCAAGACAATAGTCTTCAACTTCTGGCTTGTCAGTAGTTGAACCTTAGTTTTCTTTTTAAGGATTCTAAGAATAGTCTTGTTATTTAAGTTGTATTTCTTTGTTCTCTGAACCCTGATATTGTTTATCAGTTGTTCAAAACTTTGTATTTTGTTTTGTGTTAGAAGTCTCTTGCTGGTGAGCTTGAGCATTGGAAGTCTCTTGTAAGGAGTTACTTGAGCATTGGAAGTCTCTTGCTGTGAGCTTGAGCATTTGTAATCTTGTGTGATTATAGTGAAATCCCTTGGAAGTGCAAGAGGACTGGACTACTCTCGGTTTGTGAGAGGAACCAGTATAAATCTCTTGTGTTATCTCTTTTCTCTTCTCTCCGCTTTTATTCATTCATACTCTGTTTTACTTTCACCATACTAGAAGTTGATTGTGTTTAAGTTTTGGCCCGCTGCGAAATCTGATAAGTTGCAAAACTTTGAAGAAGTTTTTAAAACTAACCAAAACACAATTCAACCCCCCTTCTTGTGTTTTTCACACCTTCAATTGGCATCTAGAGCCCGGTTCTGTTATATCACTTTGCAGTGAGACAGTTATTTGTTGTGACAAAACACTATGTCTGGTGAAAAGAAAACTGAGACAGGAACTGCTATTCCCTTCAACTATGATGTTGATGATAAAAACAACAACAGCAAAGCTCCCAAGTTCAATGGTGATGGTTCTACCTTCTCCTGGTGGAAAGATAGAATCTATAGTCATCTGGTTGGTATTGATGATGACCTTTGGGACTTAGTTGAAAGAGGAACTACATTTCAAGGTTTGGATGAAAGAGGAAGATTAGATTATGATACAAGGCAAGCTTTCACTGACAAGGACAAGAAAGCGTACAAGAAGCACCACAAGATCAAGGATATCTTGATAAGCTGCATATCTCATGAAGAATACCTTAAGATCACAGATAAATCTACTGCTAAGAGTATCTATGATTCTTTATGCTCATCTTATGATGGAAACAAACAGGTACAGGAGGCAAAAGCAACACTTTTGATCCAACAGTATGAACTCTTTAGAATGAAGGAAGATGAGAACATTGAATCTATGTTTTCAAGATTCAAAGTTCTGGTTGCAGGTCTTCAAGTTCTGAAGAAAAGTTATACTACTTCTGATCATGTGAAGAAGATTCTTAGAAGCTTACCTACTAAGTGGAGACCTAATGTCACTGCTATTCAGGAGGCAAAGGATTTGGACACCCTAAGTCTAGAGGGTTTGATTAGTTCACTCATGAGTCATGAGATTGAGCTATCCTCTGATGAACCTCAGAAGAGAATGAAGTCTTTGGCTCTGCCAGCTACTTCTGGACCTTCTAAGGCTCTCAAGGCTAAGGTAGTTGAATCTGAAACAGAAGAATCTTCTGCAGATGATCAAGAAGAGGGATCAGATGATGATGTATTTGCACTTCTGACCAAGAGGTTCCAGAAATGGGCAAGAAGAAAGCCAAGATATTCTGGTAGAAGTTCTGAATCCAAAGGTTCTGGTTACAGAAGTTCTGGAAATAAAGATAAGAAGGATGATTCTAAGAATTGCTTTAACTGCAACAAGCCTGGACACTTCATTGCTGATTGTCCTGACTTGAGCACCAAGGGAAAAGGAAGAAAGAGCACTTTCAAGAACAAAGCTAAGAAAAGTCTTCTAGCTACATGGGAAGATCTTGACAAGCTGTCTGATGATGAAGTTGAAGATGCAGAAGCTAACTTGACACTCATGGCCACAGCAGAGTCAGATGTTGAAAGTGATGTTGAGTCAGATTCAGAAGATATTGAACAGGTTATTTCTAAACTCTCTGACACTCAACTCTCTAAGGCTTTGAAAGATACTGTGATGAAATACATGGTAAAATCAAATGAGCTAGAGCTTTTTAAACAAAAGTTTGACATACTCAATGATAAAGTCAATCATATTCAAGAAGACTATAAGAAGTCCTTAAAGACTATTCAAGTTCTTGAAAATGGTTGCAGAACATGTAACAAAGCCTATGATAAGCATGAGATTGCTTTTCAAGAGTTTGTTCATCACAATATTGACAAGCATAAATTAGCCTCTATGATTTATGGTGCTGGCAAATACACTGGACAGGGTTTGGGGAGTACTGTCAAAGGAAACTCAAATCAGTCTGTGTGTATTAGCAGAACATCTTCTGATCTTTATTCCAATTTTGTTTCTAGTAGCAGTACAGAAAATCCAAAAGTGTCAGATGCTCAAGTAAGCGTGGAGTCTTTAAAAACCTCTGCTCCCATTGTTTCAGTATCCAAGTCTTATAAAGGAGTACAGAAGATCTTCAAGCCTATGAGTACTCGGGGCATGAGATCATGCTGTACAAACTTGAAAGCTGGTTTGCTGACACACTCTGAGTCAAGGTCCAATGGAAAGGCTAAGCCTAAACCTGTTTTTAAAGGCTCACCTCACTATGGACCCTCTGGAAACTACAAGAGACAGAAGAAGGATAAAAGAACTAACTTTAGAGGACTCATCAGAATATGGGTACCAAAATCTGAGATAATGTTTACTGCAGGTATGCACCCCAAGAAAAAGGCAAAGCTCATGGTATCTGGACAGTGGATGTTCACGACATATGACAGGAGACAAGCACTTGTTCCTCACCCTGACTCTGAGAGAGGGAGGAACTGTAGGATTTGGTGGGAACCAAAAAGGCAAAATCATTGGTATAGGTAAAGTAGGTAATTCTTCACTTTCTATTTCTGATGTTTGGTTGGTTGATGGACTACAACATACTTTACTTAGCATAAGTCAATTATGTGACAGTAATTATGATGTTGTGTTTAATAAGAATTCATGTACTGTAATTAACAATTCTGATAAGTCTATTTTGTTTAAAGGTTGTAGAAAGGGCAATGTTTATAAAGTTAATTTATCTGATCTGGAAGATCAGAATGTGCTTTGTTTGTTGACTCTAAGTGATGAGAAATTGGTTTGGCATAAGAGATTGGGTCACGCTAACTGGAGATTAATCTCTAAGCTTAGCAAAGATAATCTTGTAAGGGGCCTTCCTAAATTGACTTATTACTCAGATTCTCTTTGTGATTCTTGTCAAAAAGGGAAGTTTGTCAAAAGCTCATTTAAACCTAAGAACATTGTTTCTACCTCTAGACCTTTAGAACTTCTGCACATTGATTTGTTTGGACCAGTTAGCACTGCTTCACTCAATGGAAAGAAGTATGGACTAGTCATTGTTGATGATTATAGTAGATGGACTTGGGTAAGATTTCTGAAATCTAAGAAAGATACATATGAAGAGTTTAGTGTCTTCTGTGCCCAGATTCAAAATGAAAAAGATTTAAGGATTTTAAAAGTTAGAAGTGATCATGGTGGAGAATTTGAAAATGAACCTTTTGAAATTTTTTGTGAAGAACGTGGAATTTTCCATGAGTTCCCTTCTCCTAGAACTCCACAGCAAAATGGAGTTGTAGAAAGAAAGAACAGATCTTTGCAAGAGATGGCTAGAACCATGATGCATGAACATTCTTTGGCAAAATCTTTTTGGGCAGAAGCAATAAAACACTGCTTGTTATATTCAGAACAGAATCTATATTAGACCTATTCTGAATAAAACAACATATGAACTTTTTAGAGGAAGGAAACCTAACATTTCTTATTTTCACCAATTTGGTTGTACTTGTTACATTCTGAATACTAAAGTCTATCTAATGAAATTTGACTCTAAAGCTAGTAAGGGTATCTTTATTGGATATTCTGAGCGCTCCAAGTCATACAGAGTGTATAATTCTGAAACTCAATCACTTGAAGAATCTATGCATGTAAGGTTTGATGATAAAGCGCCTGATCATGAAAAGTCAGAGCCTTCTATAGAAATTTCAGATTTTCAAGACTCAGAAGATGAAGATTGTGAACCTATTCCCACTCCTCAACTTCTGGAAGCACCAGAGAACAATCAAGTTCCAGAATCTGATGATCATCAAACAACACCAACAGAAGATCATGAACTAGAAGAAACAACTATTCCCAATAATACCTTCAAGTACAAGTCATCACATCCTGAAGAGCTTATCATGGGTAATAAGAACAGTCCTAGGAAAACAAGATCAAGCTTTAGGGATGAAGAATCCTTATTTGGTCTAGTTTCCTTGATTGAACCTAAAACCATTGATGAAGCATTATCTGATGATGCTTGGATAGTTGCTATGGAAGAAGAACTGAATCAATTTCAAAGGAATGATGTATGAGATCTGGTACCCAAACCAAAAAGCAAGAACATTATTGGAACAAAGTGGGTATACAGAAACAAGCTGAATGAACAAGGAGAAGTAACAAGAAACAAAGCTAGACTTGTTGCACAAGGATACAGTCAACAAGAAGGCATTGATTATACAGAGACTTATGCTCCAGTTGCAAGATTGGAAGCTATAAGATTGCTTACTTCTTATGCTGTCAACAACAACATTACTCTTTATCAGATGGATGTTAAGAGTGCATTTCTAAATGGTGTAATCTCTGAAGAAGTATATGTCAGACAACCTCCTGGATTTGAAGATATTTCTAATCCAGATCATGTGTTTAGACTAAAGAAGTCACTCTATAGACTCAAACAAGCTCCCAGAGCTTGGTATGAGAGACTAAGTAACTTCTTGGTTGACAATGGTTTTGTTAAAGGTCAAGTTGACAATACATTATTCAAGAAAACCATGAAGAAAGACATTCTAATCATTCAAATTTATGTTGATGACATCATTTTTGGATCAACTAATGCTGGACTCTGCAATACTTTCTAGGAATTCAAATCAATCAAACAAAGAAAGGAAACTTCATTCATCAGTCAAAGTATATCAAAGATCTTCTGAAGAAGTACAATCTTGAAGACTGCAAATCCATGAACACTCCAATGCATCCTACATCAAGTGTTGGCAAAGGTGAGTCTGAAGGTAAAGTTGACCAGAAGTTATATAGATGTATGATTGGATCTCTTCTCTATCTAACAGCTTCTAGACCTGATATATTATTCAGTGTATGTCTGTGTGCAAGATTTCAATCAGATCCTAGAGAATCTCATTTTACTGCTGTAAAGAGAATCTTTAGATATCTGAAGGCTACTTGTAACATTGGATTACTGTATCAGAAATCTAATGATTACAAACTGATTGGATTCTGTGATGCTGACTATGCTGGTGATAAACTTGAAAGAAAATCCACTAGTGGAAGTTGTCAATTCATTGGTGAGAATTTGATTTCTTGGGCCAGTAAAAGGCAAACCACCATAGCTATGTCAACTGCAGAAGCAGAATACATTTCAGCAGCCAAGTGTTGTACACAACTACTTTGGATGAAATATCAATTGGAAGATTATCAAATAAGCAGTCATAATATTCCTTTATATTGTGATAATACTGCTGCCATTCATCTCTCTAAAAATCCTATTCTACACTCAAGAGCTAAGCATATTGAGATTAAATATCATTTTATAAGAGACTATGTACAGAAGGGAGTAATTGATCTCAAGTTTATTGATACTGAAAATCAATGGGCTGATATCTTTACAAAACCCTTAGCTGTAGAAAGATTTGATTTTATCAAAAAGAATCTTAATATGATGGAAATCTGTGAATAAGCTAAAACTCTGGTGAAGAATATTATTTTAGGAAGTTCTGGAAGTTTAACAGAAGTCAGGGGGAGTCAGGCTTTCTATCAGAAGTTTAGACAAACCATCTTCTGGTATCTTATATCAGAAGATAGGGGGAGTCAGAACTTGTGTATCAGAAGTTGACAATTCCATCTTCTGTATCTCTATCAGAAGTTTGTGAGTGGTTCTGAACGTGACGTGGCAGTAACTGTTGAGTTACCTCTTCAACTGCTGTTGCTAACGTGTCAGGTATTTAATTAATCCTCTAATACACGTGTCTGTTTGCTATTAGAGAAAGAAGTTGGTTAGTGATGATTGTGTTCTAATTCATTTTGTGAATTGTTAAGTTACTCTATTACCCCTGTCCTTTAAGTTAGTACGTTTTTGCGCGGTTTTGTTTTTCTTTCCTTTTTAAACACTAACTGTTCACATACACACACTTACACATTCACTACCCACACTTTCATCTCTTCTAAAACTCAGAGCAAATTCTTTCTTCTCTCAAAATTAGCAAACCCTAACCCTTAAACTCAGAATCATGGCATCTTCTACCAAGCGTATTCAAACTCTAGAAGAAAGGAATGCAAGTGTACCACCGATTGCTGACATTAAAGCATCTACTCCTGGTGTTCTCTCTCCAGACAGAGTAAGCTTTCCTATTTCAGACCTATATCTGCATATTGAGAGACCAGTCGACTTTGAAGCAATTAGGGTTAATGGCTGTGACGGGATCAAGGAAGTGTTTGTTTTTCAGAAGTTGACAACTTACCTAGATTGTCTTAATGGACCTGTCTATCCAGAAATTGTTAAGGATTTTTGGATGAAGGCACAAGTGGCTCTCTGTAATTCAATTCCTCAAGATGAATACTATGGCAAAGTGATTCGCTCAGAAGTTGGTGGTGTCTGCATTAGAATCAGACCTGAGCATATAAGACAAGCAGTACAGTTACCACTTCGGGGTATTGTTCCTATTGGCGCTGATGATGTGAGTCATTACATTCAAGAAGAAATCTATGGCAAGAAGTCTACTTCTAAGAACAACAATGATATGACACCGTTCTACAAGATACTTTACAAGATTTTGTGTGACTCTATCTTACCAAAGGTTGGTTCATCTGACCAAGTTTCCAATTTGTATAAACTTGCTTTATATTATTTGGGAAAGAAGGTTGAGGTGGATTTTGCCAAAGTAATTTTTGAGCACATGAGTAAAGCTATCACTGATAGTCAGAACAAGGGTAGAACAAATGCTCATTACTGCAGACTGCTTTCCTTCATGTTTCACAGAAGTTATTTGATTCAATCTCTGAGAACTACTTTTCCTGGCTATGCATCTTTCATTGATGCTTATCCCTCTGTGATAAGTGGTTTATCTGTGAAGAAAGTCCTGAAGTCTCCAGCACCTGTGATTACTCCTCAAGTTCAATATAGACCAAGGAAGGATGAGAGTGACAAGTATTTTTATATCACCCCTGTGTCTACAAAAGAGGTTTCTCTTATTGCTGGTATGCATAAGAAACTTCTGGAAGAAGGAGTTGATCAGAAGTTGGAAGAAAGACTAGCAACACAGCAGTTGTTGCCTGTTCAAGTGAAGAAGAAGAAGAATATAAGGAAATCAGAATCAGAATCTGCAGAACCACAACCCAAGAGAACAAGAAGTTCTACACCCCAGAAGAAGTTTGGAAGTACTTCTGGTGTTAAGAAAACTTCAGAGGTTGCTGACAAGAGCATTGCTACAGAAGAAGTGAACCCAGGAAACTCTGAGCCTGCTGCTCAAGCAGAGGCTGCTGTGAAAATTACTGAGAAGGCTAGTGCTTCTGGATCTGTTGCTATTGCTGTTCCAGAAGTTGTTAAGAAGAACAGATCAAATTTGAAGAGGAAGAGGAAGCCTAAGTTGATTGTTGCTGAATCAGATGATGATGCTGAGCGTGATAAAGCCATATTGCAAGTTGAGCAATATAAGGCTTGGGAAGAAACTAGCTGGGAAAGTGGAATTAATGCTGAACTAAATGAATTTATTGATGCTCCCATGCCTAAAGCTGAGTTAGTGCACAAGTTGGCAAATCAAGAAGCAGATGTGTCTACTCCTACTTCTGTGGAGAATGTTGAGAAAGTAGCAACAGAAGTTAATGCAGAGGTTGCAACTTCTGAAGCTATTCCACAAGAGCCTACTCCTGCTACTCATGTTTCTGCTAACCCTGTTTCACCAAGTTCCCATGACTCTGAGAAGACCTTATCTGTTCATCAGGCTTCTCCCATTGAAACTATAGTTGAAGCTGGCACTTCTGCCAATGCTTTACAACTATTAGAGTTGGAACGTCACAAACCTTCACCTCAGAAATCTCAACCTCCTCAACTCACAAACATTGAAAATGACTATCTTAAAACCTTTGAAGAAGTCATTACACCCCCTCCAACAGAACAAGATAAAACAATTGAACCCTCAAATGTCCTAGATAAACCCTCATCTTCATCTGTTCCTAACACTCTCAAAGCCATCACTCCAGAAGATGTTAAGCGTGTGCTGATGGGCATTAATGACAAAGTTCAGGAACTTCATCATGATCTACCTGCTCTTGCTTTTGCACCTGATCAAGTGGATGGAGAATGTTCTGCTATTGCAAATATGTGCAAGCAAATGATGAATGATCTTAATTCTCAATACAGAAGGAACTTTATCATGACCATTGCAAGGCAAAAATTCACTGAATCCAAGGCTGCAGAGAACAGAATCAGAAGAGCACAGAGGTTGCATGAAGAAAAGATGAATTTGGTTATGACTAGGGCTGTGGATCAGTTTTCTACCTTCTATGAACAAGAATTGGACAAGATTATCAAGGTGGACTCTGAATCTGAATCTATGGTTGACAAGATGGACCCAGAAGATGTGTTCAAGAAGATACATTTGATCTCAGAAGAAGCTTTGAAGAAGCTTCAAGCCAAGCTGCTGAACCCTTCTATTCCCTCTCAACCCTAGGATTTCTTTGTTTTATGTTGTTGATCATGTTCTGTTTGAACCCTGTTTATTTTGGATCTGTTTATTTTACTATCTTGAATATTTTGGTTTTATGATATTGTGGTGTTGTTATGTTGATTTATTTTCTTTATTATTTGTTCAGAAGATAGATCTATATACTGCTGCATAAACATAAAACATAAAATCATGCATTCAAAAATTATTTTCATTCATATAAAACTGCATTACATTGGTTTTTGCATTTCATCATTGCTTTTCTTTTACATTCATTTTTTTTTTGCATTTCATCATTGCTCTCTGAGCAAAGATGTTTTTGGCATAAAAATAAAACTCCCTAACCTAAAAAGAAATTTTTACAAGATGATGAGCTAGGAGGAAGCTGAAGAGGATGGTGCCCCAAACTTCAACCTGGGAGCTTCTAAACCTCTCGAGCTACAAATTTACTGTTTTGTAAACTTGGAGCCTCTTGTCAGAGACTCCTGCTCATCCTCCTGCATAAGAAGAACTCTTTGATCTTCTAAGAACAGAAGATGGTTGAGAAACTTGTATCTGATTTTGAAGCAAGGACCTTCACCATGTTCTGGTGTTTCTTAGACATCATATTCCATGAGACTGCATCTAATGTAGATAAGATTCTTCTCTGGTTCTTCTTTAAAAATTTCTTAAACCTATTTCTTTCAATTACTCTTCTATCCTCACAAATATTTTCTCTCATCTTGATGAAGAAATTATTTTCTCTCATGGAAGCGTTGAGTGAAATGACAAAGAGTTGGTGTGCTTTTATAGTCATTTTGGTTGGTAGGAGTTACCTCGTTTTTCGCTTTTGCATTAACTAATTGAGGTTTTTATCATCTATTTTAATGCATTCTTTTGACTTGACTAATTCTTTAGTCACGTGTTCTTTTTATTTTTTTATTATTTTTTTGTTTAATGACAAAAGGGGGAGTAAGAGTAAATTAATTTAAGAACACTAACTGAAGCCAAATTAAAATTTTTCATTTTCATTAAGTTTCAGTTATTACATTTTATTAGTTATCAATATTTTCTCTTTAAGGAAATTTTTCTATTGAGATCAGAACTTTCTATACATGATACACGTAAGAGAAGATTGCACTTTTCTCTTAGGTAGATCTGACGACAGAAGAAAGCTTGCAAAACTATCTTCTGGAAGTCAAAGTGTATACAGAAGTTCTGGATTCAACATTAAAATTTTAAACTATTTTAATCATTCATTACTGAACTCAGGGGGAGCTTGCAAACCTCATAAACCTGAAGGATGAATTTATGTGATTAAAATAACAACCATTGTAAATTAATATTTGGTTTGTCATCAATCAAAAAGGGGGAGATTGTTGGAACAAAGTTGGTTCTAATATAACCCAAGTAGTTTTGATGATAACAATAGTATTAATATACAATAGGGAATACTAATAATTTACTCTAGTGTGCAGATATACAAGTTAAAATTTTATATTCACTAGAAGATTGAAGTTCTGGTTGCTACGCTTTAGAATCCCCAGAAGATGGGAAAATGCAAGTTCTGATGTCAACACAGAAGTTGAAGTCATCAGAAGTTGCAAGTCAAAGTCAACCAGAAGATGAAGTCATCAGAAGATCATTTAATATCTGCAAATTCTGATGATGATGAAACAGCAGAAGACGTCAAAGAACATTCCATTCTCTTAACGACTATCATCTATTTGGCATGAAATTCTGGTGGCAAGTGTCAGATGTGTAGCACGATGTGTACACTTTAGGAATCGTACGATGTGTAGCCTAATGTGTCAACATCGTGAACATGCTGAACTTGATGAACAAGTAAACAATTTAAAGTGCAGGAAACAATAAAACACAGTGAGTTTGTTAACCCAGTTCGGCGCTTAAACAAGCCCTAATCTGGAGGATACCAATCCAGGGATGAATCCACTATGGTAGTATCAATTCAAAGCTAAACTCCCCCGTTTACAACTTCTCACTTAATCACTACCCGTGCTAATTCTACCTAGGAACTCCTAGATATGAGAACCTCTGCTCACTCCCCCTCAACCTTACCCAGTAAGGATTTAATAACAAACTCAGTTTGGAGACACACTCCTAGAAACCTATGCACTCGTACCTAAAGGCTTTGAGTGTTGCACATTCTAACTCCTTGCTTCAAAGCTTTGGAGAAAGAACACTAGAGATTACAACTCTATCAAACTCAGTCCTTACTTGTATCAAAATTATGATTCAAGTGAAGGCTCACAAAGAACAATAAACAGACTAAGACCTAAGACTCGATTTCTTCAACTCTTGGCTTCGTTACTTCAAAGTGTCTTCAGTCTTCCTTTATATAGAACAAGTTTCATGGGCTTGGATCTTCAATGTTGACAGCTGGCCTTTGTTAATTCTCCTTGAGATTTATTTGATCGTAATCTTTTAATTGTTTGTTTCAAATCTTTTTGATCAAAGTCGGCCAATAAAATAAAACAGAACCATGAAAGATTATCTTGTTCCTTGGCGCGCAAGCTGGCACGATTTAATTTGAAAAACAAATCTTTTCAAAAGATCGCGTGTAAATTAATAAAAGCGCGTCCAGCTAGGGCGTCCAGATGTGAAACCTGATGTGCCACACATCATGCTCCACATCATGGAATCAGGCTTATTTTACCAAATGAAGCCAACACCCTAAAATCCTCAACAATCTCCCCCTTTGGCAAATTTTGGGCTAAAATAATCTTTGAGTCACCCAACTAAACTTGGAGAGATGTGCAGGCACATCAGAGGCATGCAGCAGCGGATCAGAGCCTCACAAACAAAGAGAGAAATAAACTCTCACAAGATAGGAAAATAAATTCCCAAAGACTGAGAAAAATAAATTCTCAGACACATACAAGCATGAGATTCCATGCACACATAAGGGACGGTAGCAAACCCAGTAGTAGTCTACTCCCCTTTGAACTAGAGCACTTTCCATGTACTCCCCCTAAATCTCATGTTCCCTATAGGCTTCTTCAGAATGCATGACCTAGAGAGAAATAGAGAAGTTTTAAACTTGGCTTCTTAAGAATGCATGACCAAGTTAAAACTCACAGATGTGTCAAACATCACACAAAACAACTTCTACAGGCTTCTTAAGAATGCATCACCATGTAGAAATTAGATAACATCTTCAATTGGACTTCTTAAGAATGCATCACCCAGTTGAAAATGTACAGATTAAGTCTTCAGAAAAACATGCTTTAGAAAACTAATTCTTCAAAAAGTTGTTGAGAAAATATTTGAAGAAAAATAAGCATGTATGCCAGATGTGTAGTCAGATGTGCCACACATCACAATTTGCTGCAGTTTTAAGACTTCAATTGACTTCAAGAATTGTTCATTTTTACTCCCCCTTTTTAGCCATAAATTTTGACAAATATAGTCAAACACATAGAGAGTAAGTAAAACACCATAGGATGCAGATAGCATGAGATGTAGAGATGATGGTGCATGAACAGAAAAAAGCACTCAGGCCATCAATAGTGCAGCAAGTACAGAACAGGCACGCAAAGGTGCATCAGAAATCCAGGGCATAGTCCACAAAATACAAGCAAAAACAAGGAAATACTGAGTACAGGGAAATATTAATGAATTACAAAAATTCAAATATCCTGGCTCCCATCAGTTTCCTCAGCTTCAGAGTCATTGGGCTCCTCCTCCTCCAATTCCTCATCCTCAGCCATTGTTTGCTCATCCTCAAGCTCCAGTCCAGCAATGACTGCCTCCAGCTTGGCCTTCTTCTCATCCAGAGCCTTGCAAGTCTCCTTTAAAGCAGCAATCATGTCTGTCCTAGACATAGCATTGTTTGAGCTGGATGTGCCCACATCAGGAGTCACATCAGACTGCTTGAGACTAAAAGAAATAACAGACTCTCTTCTGCAAGACAAATCATCCTTGCCCAGAACATCAGGTCTCTGGCTCAGTATGATTCCACACAGTAGGGAAGGAAATGCAATGGGTAGTTTGACAGCTAGGGTTTTGGCATGTTTGATAGTCTGATCAAAAATATAGGTACCAAAATCAAAATTAGATTTGCTACCAATAGTATATATGAACCTAGCCAAACCTGTAGCCACATCACAGTTGTGTGTGGTAGGCACCCAGTTAGCAGCAGCAATCCTGTTCAGGATGTTGTAGATTGGTGTGAGCTTGCTTGCTTGCAGTTTCCCTTTCTTAGGCCAAGTCTTGACCTTTCCAGCTGTGATGGCCTTGATTATGTAGTTGTCATTTGCCTCCATCTCAGCAAAGGGCTCCTCACTTCTGCCCAGATACTTGTTGATAACAGTGGGAGAGAAGTGAATTTCTTTACCTCTCACAAAAACAGTTTGGTATTCCTTGTCCAAAGGATTGTCACAACCAGCAGGGATGTTTACCAAAAACTCTTTGACTACCTTCTCATAGCAGTCACCCAGTCTAGTAACAGTCTTCATCAAGCCAGCACGCTTGATCAACCTCATAACTTCCTTGCACTGCAAGGCTTCAGCACTGAGCTCCCTCTCCAGAGCTAACCTTCTGTGAGCAATGTATTTCCACTTTCCAGCATGTGCAGGGTTGTGGAAGGAAACCAGATCAACTGGGATGTCAGGAATTCCCTGAGGGATTTTCTTCTTTCCATAGCTCTTCTTCACAGCAGACTCAATGTGGACTACATCAAGCTCCACATTCTGCTCCTCAGCAGATTCTTCCTCAGACTCACTGATGTGAGCTACATCCTGCTCCACATCGTACTCTGAGTCACTTGTAGGTGGCTCTTTTCTTTTCTGAGTCTTCTTCTTTGCAGGTGGAACCACAGCTTTACTAAATCCCTTCTTGGGACCATACATGACTTGCCTCTTAACAGGCTTCTTCTTCTCCTTGGTAGCAGCAGGAGAACTTTCAACTATAGCAGGACCCTTTCCACTTCTGGTCCTTCTAGCAATACTGTCCTCAGCAAGCTTCTTCAAGGGGATGTCAGAATTGTAGCCTTCTACATCCATAACAACTGTATCTCCATCAGCATCCTTGTCAGAAGGATTGGAGTCTTCATGATCTGAACCTTCAACAGTTTCTTTACCCTTGTCAGACTGGGTATTATCTTCAGGTTCCTCAACCTCAGCAGGTTGATCTTCTTCAACAAATTCCTGTTCAGGAGAATCAGGAATGACAGCAGGTTCTTCAACAGCAGCAGTCTCTTCTTCACCTTGTGGCAATGATGTGCCAACATCTGCCGCAACATTAGGTTCTTGCAGGGCCTGGAGCACCTAATCAATGATCTTCTGAGTCAAGGGATGTCTTTGACTCTTAGGGATCTTCACAGCAGCCTTCTCAGGGTTAGGGTTTGAAGAACCTACACCCATAGATGCTTCAGCATTTGCATCACCAGATTTTGCAGGAAGAGGTTCAACATGCAGACTTTCCATGGTGTGAACCCTCTTTGGTGAGCCAATCTTTGGCTTCTTGCTTTTCTTCTTCTTCTTCTTGGATTTTTCTGTGGAAGGAGAAGGAACAACATCTTCCTCTGCAGCAATGGGGGTTGATTCCCTTCTTGATCATTTTGACTTCTTCTTCTTTGATCTAGATGGCTTGATCATAGAAACAGGAGTGGCATTAACGATCATGTCACTTTGAACTTCTTCAGGATGCAGGGAATTAGGTTTTAGTGATGATGGAGGAGTTGTGAATTTGGTTGAAGGAGATGTTTTGGTTGCAGTAGACATGATGATGATGATGGTGATTTGGTATGAAGAAAGAAAATAGCAGAGAGATGAACAAAGGGTTTGAGAGAGATCAAGAAAATTTTTGGTCGTTCGAGTGGTTGAGAAACGAATGTGGTGATCAATGTGGTAGGCAATAAGAGAAAAATCTTGAGTAAACGGATTTCTTGGAGTTTTGATCGCGAAATAGCCGTTGGAAATATTTTGTAATGATTGCCTTTGGATTGCGTGCAACTATGGATGGAGGGGAAAAAACAGGTAACCGTTGCACGCCTAAATAGCTATTATGGCTATTGATCATCAAAGAGGCAAATACCAAGTTTGGCCCTTAACACCTTAAACCTATTTGCATCTAAAGCCTTAGTGAAAATATCTGCCAGTTGATTCTCTGTGGCAACATGCTCTAGAGTCACAATATTGTCTTCAACAAGATCTCTAATAAAATGGTGACGTATATCAATGTGCTTTGTCCTACTATGTTGGATAGGATTTTTGGAAATATTTATAGCACTTAGATTGTCACAGTATAATGTGAGCACATCTTGCTGCACATTGTACTCACCCAACATCTGCTTCATCCAAAGTAGCTGAGAGCAACTACTTCCTGCTGCAATATACTCAGCCTTAGCTGTAGAAAGAGAAACACAATTTTGTTTCTTGCTGAACCATGATATAAGGTTGCTTCCCAAAAAGAAACATCCACCAGAAGTGCTCTTCCTATCATCTGCACTTCCTCCCCAGTCAGCATCACAATAACCTAACAATCTTGTGTCTTCACCATGAGAGTAGAGAATTCCATAATCACTTGTACCACTGACATACTTGAGAATCCTTTTGACTTGATTTAGATGACTCATCTTAGGCTCAGCTTGGTACCTTGCACACATACCAACAGCAAAGCTAATATCAGGTCTACTTGCAGTGAGATAAAGTAGACTGCCAATCATGCTTCTGTATAGACTTTGATCAACACTGACACCATGCTCATCTTTAGAAAGTTTGAGATGGGTTGCTGCATGAGTTCTTTTGTGATTTGCATTCTCCATTCCAAATTTCTTCACAATGTTCTTGGCATACTTGCTTTGAGAGATGAAAATTGTATCTTCCATCTGTTTGACTTGCAGACCAAGAAAGTAGGTAAGTTCACCTACAAGGCTCATCTCAAATTCAGACTGCATCTGATTCACAAACATCTTGACCATTGGATCAGACATTCCTCCAAACACAATGTCATCTACATAGATTTGTGCAATCATGAACTTGCCCTTTTCTTCTCTGACAAACAAGGTTTTGTCTGTTTCTCCTTTTCTATAACCTTGCTGCACAAGAAATTTGGTTAGCCTCTCATACCATGCCCTAGGAGCTTGCTTTAATCCATATAATGCCTTCTTCAATCTGTAGACATGATCTGGATAATTTGGATCAACAAATCCCTTGGGCTGCTCCACATAAACTTCCTCATTCAAGTAGCCATTGAGGAAAACACTCTTCACATCCATCTGGAATAGCTTGAATTTCAAGATACATGCTACTCCCAAAAGTAACCTTATGGACTCGAGACGTGCCACAGGAGCAAATGTTTCATCAAAGTCTACTCCTTCAATCTGAGAGTAACCTTGAGCCACAAGCCTAGCCTTGTTTCTAGTCACAACACCACTTTCATCAGATTTATTCCTATAAACCCATTTAGTACCAATGATGTTGAACTGGTTCCTCTTGCATAGCTTAAACCCTTAGGAACTAAATCCCACACTTCATTCCTCTTGAACTGGTTCAGCTCCTCTTGCATAGCTTCAATCCAAAACTCATCTGTCAAGGCTTCTTTCACATTCTTTGGTTCTACCTTTGACACAAAACAAGCATTGGATACAACCTCTCTTGACCTTGTCATAACCCCTGACTCAGGATTCCCTATTATGAGTTCTTTTGGATGATTCTTTTGAACTCTAACAGAGGGACCCTTGTTCACTGGAGTCACATCTTCTTGCTGATCAGTCTTCTCAGGAATCTCTATAACTTCAAAGTCTTCAGGCAGGGGGTGAGATGTGTCCACATCAGGATCAACATCAGGCACATTGTCTGAACAGTCATCTATGACAACATTGATGGATTCCATCATAGTTCTTGTTCTGTTGTTGAAGACTCTATAGGCTCTGCTGGTTATGGAATAGCTTAGAAAGATTCCTTCATCACTCTTGGGATCCATCTTCCTCCTTTGCTCTCTGTCAGCTAAGATATAGCACTTGCTACCAAAGACATGGAAGTGTTTGACAGTTGGTTTTCTTCCTTTCCATATCTCATACAGTGTGGTTGAAGTACCTTTTCTCAGAGTCACCCTGTTGTGTACATAGCATGCAGTACTCATGGCCTCTGCCCAAAAATAGTAAGGTAGCTTCTTGGCATGTAGCATAACTCTTGCAGCCTCTTGCAAGGTTCTGTTCTTCCTCTCAACTACACCATTTTGTTGGGGTGTGATTGGTGAGGAGAACTCATGCCCAATTCCTTCATCAGCACAAAACTCAGAGAATCTTGAATTTTCAAACTCTTTCCCATGATCACTTCTGATTCTAACAATGCCACTATCCTTCTCTCTTTGTAGTCTAAGGCATAGTTCTTTGAATGCATCAAAAGTGTCAGACTTCTCTCTGATGAAGCTAACCCAAGTGAACCTTGAGAAATCATCTACAACCACAAAGGCATATCTTTTGCCACCAATACTCTCTACCTGCATTGGTCCCATCAAGTCCATATGTAGCAGTTCAAGAACTCTGGATATCACCTGATGTTGCAACATTGGATGTGACATCTGAACCTACTTTCCAACTTGACATTCACCACAGATACTGCCTTCAACAATCTTAAGCTTTGGTAGTCCTCTAATAGCTTCCTTGGACATAATCTTCTTCATTCCTTTTAGATTCAAATGACCAAGTCTTTGGTGCCAAAGCTTAACTTCTTCTTCCTGACTAATAAGACATGTAGTAGAGCGAGCAGTTTCATCAGGAATCCATAGATAGCAGTTGTCTCTTGACCTAGATCCTCTCATCAACAATTCTCCTTTGTCAGAAGTAATAAGACATTCATTCTTTGTGAAGTTGACTTTGAGACCTTGATCACACAATTGGCTTATGCTGATAAGATTAGCCCTCAAGCCTTTAACAAGTAACACATCATCTAGGTCAGGTAAGCTTTTGCTGCTGAGTTTACCACTGCCCTTGATTTCACCTTTTGCTCCATCACCAAAGGTTACAAAGCTTGTTGTATGAGGCTTGATATTAGTGAGAAATTTCTCAACACCAGTCATATGCTTAGAACAACCACTATCAAAATACCAATCTTCATTGGAAGATGCTCTGAGAGAAGTGTGAGCAATATGAGCAGTTTCAGAAACTTTTGGCTTCCACATCTTCTTAGGAGTGACCCTTGCTGATTTGGCTTGGACCTGAGGCCTTTTCTTGGGATACCCATAGAGTTTGTAGCAGAAGGGCTTGATGTGACCATTCTTCCCACAGTAGTGGCATCTCCAAGCATTAAACTTCTCTTTGCCAGCAGGTCTATGATGTGGGGTGTGATGTGTCCACATTCTGCCAGGGTCAGGTTTCTTCTGAGCAGGAACAAACATAGTATTTGTATTCTTGTTGTGATGTTTGTTCTTAAATCCTACACCAGATGAGTCACCAGCATGCTTTCCCACTTTCAAAATCTCATTAAGCATGTCAGTTCCAGTATTGAGCATCTTTACAGACTTGGTCATATTCTTCAAGTTAGTTGACAGTAACTTGACTTCACTTTCAAGACTAGCTACTTGGTTCTGCAGTTGAGCCTTCTCTGTCTCTAGCTGACTGATAACCACCTTATGTTCTTCATTGATTCTGCACAGTTCCTCACTTTTGATGGATAGCTTTTTGTAGACTGAGGCTAGTTCATTAAAGGTGAGTTCTTCATCATCAGAATCAACATCAGTACTACACACACCAGTCATGGCACTCACATGATTAGCAGCAACATTCTCTGAGTCAGTGTCAGAGTCTTCATCAGACCATGATACAGTTAGGCCTTTCTTCTGCTTCTTCAGATATGTGCCGCATTCAGTTCTTATATGACCAAAGCCTTCACATTCATGACATTGAACACCCTTGTTCTGAGTTGACTTATCATCAGTTTTGGTTTTTGTTGAAGTGTTACCTAGTTTACTGATGTCAGTCTGGATGTTCCTCACATTCCTCCTTGGTCTTTTATCCACCCTTCTTTGAAGCTTGTTGAATTGTCTTCCTAGCATAGCTATGTCATTTGAGAGATCATCATCTGATTCATCAGCTTCTTCCTCTTCACCAGCACAAGATACAAAGGCTATACCTTTTCCTTTCTTCTCAGTTTGCTCACCAAAGTTCATCTCAAAAGTTTGGAGAGAGCTCACAAGTTCTTCAAGTTTCATATTTGGGATGTCTTGAGCTTCTTCAATAGCTGTGATTTTCATGTTAAATCTCTTGGGTAGGGATCTAAGCATCTTTCTCACAAGCTTTTCTTCAGACAATTTCTCACCTAGAGCCTCAAAGGAATTGTCCACCTCAAGCAAATTCATGTGAAATTCATGAATTGATTCTTCTTCTTTCATCCTGAGGTTTTCAAACTTAGTGTTGAGAAGTTGGATTCTTGAGCTTTTTACCTTGGCATTGCCTTCATGAGTGGTTCTGAGTATCTCCCAAGCATTCTTTGCGACAGTACACTGCTTGATCAATCTGAACATGTTCTTGTCCACTCCATTGAATAAAGCATTCAAAGCTTTGGAGTTTCCAAGTGATGCAGTGTCCTCTGCAGCTGACCAATCTTCCTCTGGCTTGAGTACACCAGTGTCAACACCATTAGCATCCAAAATTTTGGGATGCTCCCAGCCTTTGAGCACGGCTTTCCAAGTGTCAGATGTGTAGCACGATGTGTACACTTTAGGAATCGTACGATGTGTAGCCTAATGTGTCAACATCGTGAACATGCTGAACTTGATGAACAAGTAAACAATTTAAAGTGCAGGAAACAATAAAACACAGTGAGTTTGTTAACCCAGTTCGGCGCTTAAACAAGCCCTAATCTGGAGGATACCAATCCAGGGATGAATCCACTATGGTAGTATCAATTCAAAGCTAAACTCCCCCGTTTACAACTTCTCACTTAATCACTACCCGTGCTAATTCTACCTAGGAACTCCTAGATATGAGAACCTCTGCTCACTCCCCCTCAACCTTACCCAGTAAGGATTTAATAACAAACTCAGTTTGGAGACACACTCCTAGAAACCTATGCACTCGTACCTAAAGGCTTTGAGTGTTGCACATTCTAACTCCTTGCTTCAAAGCTTTGGAGAAAGAACACTAGAGATTACAACTCTATCAAACTCAGTCCTTACTTGTATCAAAATTATGATTCAAGTGAAGGCTCACAAAGAACAATAAACAGACTAAGACCTAAGACTCGATTTCTTCAACTCTTGGCTTCGTTACTTCAAAGTGTCTTCAGTCTTCCTTTATATAGAACAAGTTTCATGGGCTTGGATCTTCAATGTTGACAGCTGGCCTTTGTTAATTCTCCTTGAGATTTATTTGATCGTAATCTTTTAATTGTTTGTTTCAAATCTTTTTGATCAAAGTCGGCCAATAAAATAAAACAGAACCATGAAAGATTATCTTGTTCCTTGGCGCGCAAGCTGGCACGATTTAATTTGAAAAACAAATCTTTTCAAAAGATCGCGTGTAAATTAATAAAAGCGCGTCCAGCTAGGGCGTCCAGATGTGAAACCTGATGTGCCACACATCATGCTCCACATCATGGAATCAGGCTTATTTTACCAAATGAAGCCAACACCCTAAAATCCTCAACATGGCAAAAGATCTGAAGGAGCAGAAGAACTTCATTCAGACCGTTATCCTCATGATAATGACGTTTGTACTATTGTACTATCTTTGTTTTCCTGATTTGGGCGAATATTCGAAATCAAGGCTCAGATTTTGATCTTTACTTGATTTGAATAAGCACATTTCAAACGAAAATAATGGTACAGTACTACATAGCTGCTTTCATCAGTGTCCGCTCAAATTCAAGACGCTCCAACATCGCCTATAAAAGGAGGAAGAATTTGAAGACGTGACAACACACTTACGAAGAAGAAAAGAGCTGTTATTCTGCTAAAATTCAAAGAGCATTTTTAACTTAGATACAACTTGAGTTTATATTCAAATTCAAGACAATAGTCTTCAACTTCTGGCTTGTCAGTAGTTGAACCTTAGTTTTCTTTTTAAGGATTCTAAGAACAGTCTTGTTATTTAAGTTGTATTTCTTTGTTCTCTGAACCCTGATATTGTTTATTAGTTGTTCAAAACTTTGTATTTTGTTTTGTGTTAGAAGTCTCTTGCTGGTGAGCTTGAGCATTGGAAGTCTCTTGTAAGGAGTTACTTGAGCATTGGAAGTCTCTTGCTGTGAGCTTGAGCATTTGTAATCTTGTGTGATTATAGTGAAATCCCTTGGAAGTGCAAGGGGACTGGACTACTCTCGGTTTGTGAGAGGAACCAGTATAAATCTCTTGTGTTATCTCTTTTCTCTTATCTCTGCTTTTATTCATTCATACTCTGTTTTACCTTCATCATACCAGAAGTTGATTGTGTTTAAGTTTTGGCCCGCTGCGAAATCTGATAAGTTGCAAAACTTTGAAGAAGTTTTTAAAACTAACCAAAACACAATTCAACCCCCCTTCTTGTGTTTTTCACACCTTCACTTCTTTCTCTAAACAATCTCACAAAACTCACTCATCTTGGTCATAATCTTCATTTCGGCGAAATACCTCTTTCACTAGGAAACCTTAGAAGATTAAAGCACCTAGACATCTCTTACAACAACCTTTATGGTTTCATTCCTCATGAGTTGGGATTCATAAAACATCTCATTGCATTAAATATATCAAACAACTATAGAATTGAAGGTAAGATTCCTTCTTCGTTAGGAAATCTCACTAAACTCACTCATCTTGATTTGGGTAATAATTTTCTTGTAGGTGAGATTCCTTCTTCACTAAGAAATCTCACCAAACTCACTCATCTTGATACGTCCGACAATTCTCTTGTAGGTAAGATACCTCCTTCACTAGGAAACTTTAGACAATTAGAGTACCTAGACTTCTCTTTTAACAATATTCATGCTTCCATCCCTCCCGAGTTGGAGTTCTTGAAAAATCTCATTACAATAAATCTTTCTAACAATAGATTCAAAGGTGAGATACCTTCTTCACTAAGAAATCTCAACCACTTAGAGGTGCTAGACATTTCTCACAACAATATTCAAGGATTCATTCCTCTTTTGCTATGGTCCTTGAAAAAGCTCACTACACTGAATCTATCTAACAATAGATTCAAAGGAGGGATACCTTCTTCAATAGGAAATCTCAGTCTATTAGAGAAGCTAGACATTTCTCACAATAACATTCAAAGATTCATTCCTCTTGAGTTAGGGTTCCTTGAAAGTCTGATTATATTAGATCTATCTTACAATAGTTTCAAAGGTGCGATTCCTTCTTTGTAACACCCTAATCGATAAACGTCCTATAATTAAATTAAATAACGATCATGCATCAATCAAGGTGTTACATAATTATAATTTCAAACAATGAACATGCATACATTCATTTTAATAGCAACGGAAGCATTAATATTCATAGACATTACTCATGGTAATTAATATCTAAACATGGAAGTCATAAAATCATATTACAACTTAAACTAGGTCCTTCAATTACAAGGCCTATCCGCGTAATCCAAAACAAATTCAAATGCTCAAGTCATGGAATAATAAGATAAATAGCAAGGTCATGCAAAGTCGCAGACAAACGAACCAAGATACTAGTTCTAGCAAGGTTACAAGTATCAGAGCAAATCCTAGACTTCTAAGGTTTCTAGAATTTCCTACTCTTCATCCTTACCAAGCTAAGCTAGTCACACAAGCTAACTTCCAAGCCACGAGATCACTCCTCAAGTGAAGAATTTGGACCCAAACCATTCAAATACACAAAATAGAGAGTTAGTTATAATTAAAGTTCATAATAATAAGTATAACATATACTTACATCATGTATAATAATCATATCATAATTGACGCATAATCGTCCCATGACATAAATACAATAATCATGATAAAGGCAATATCATATTCATCATCAATTAACCAAGACATTAAATTGAGCTCGCATTATCCAATCATTCACAATCATAATGAAAGACATTGACAATTATTAATTAACAAGCAGAATGCACATTTAGTCATAATGCCACTAATGCCATCAATTAGTATGTATCAACCTAGACACATTTAATGCATGTGGTACCGCATCGAGTTTTGAATACACAAGTATCCTTCGCATCAAGTCAGTTTTAAGTCTTGTAGGACCATCGCTCGAGTCAGTTTTAAGTCATGGTGGACCATCGCATCGAGCTGACTCAAGGATGCATGAATGCATACATACCAAACAATAATGATAACTCTATACATCTACATATAATAATATGACACTCTTCCTAATATTCCTTCTCAAGTTCGCATCAAATCTCATCAACATATCATCATTAAGGTACACATTCAAGCAAAGCATAGCATTATCTATTAACTAACTTAATCATAAGTCATCATCATCAATTCCAAACTATTACACACATATGAACATAGCATTCTCACATAAGCTCAAGATTCGATTAATCCAACCTTATATCATGTTATAAGATCATAGCTCAATCATAATATAAACATAAACCTCTTTTAATCCCCAAAAATCACTTTTAATACTGACCCAACTCGTCTAGACGAGCTCATGGCGAGCTCGTGGCGAACTAAGTCAGAGAGTAACAGATTAGCTCGCCCCCAACTCGCCACCACCTCGCTATGACGAACACAACTCGCCAAGCTGCTCGCTATCACTCGCCATGGCGAGCTCATGGTTTCTGGGCAACGCCAAGAACTATGAATACTCGCCATAGTGACTACTATACTCGCCCTAGCGAGTTGATGCAGAAGGGAAAACTCAGCTTTCGTGTTTTAGTTCAAAATCATTAAAAATCCCATTTTTCAACATGTGAATCCCTAAAGCTATCAACTTTAAGCATATATATCATGTATAAGCCTAGAAGTACAAACTTTAACATCATCAAACATCATCTCATGGTAAAAGTAAGGATTTTCCTTCATTTCATTAAAAACTCATTTTCAAACATCAACAACAACAAATCATTTATAGAACACGAATTTGATCTTGGGAATTCGAAATAGAAGCATATAGTAACATGTTAACATCAAACAACAACATATTAACTATAAACACATTCCCTTGATTCCCATTTCCAACCAAAAGAGATGAGAGGGTTTGGGTGTGGAGAGTAGACTTCTCCCCCCTCTTTGTTCATCTCACAAGAATTAATAACTACTCTCTAACCTTATTTGCAGCTTTAATCTTCTAGCTCTACACTTGAATCCCCTCTACTCTCTTCAAGCTTGAACTTTTCTCTCTACCTCCTTTCTAAGCAAAATGGTGTTATGAGAGCTCTTGCTCTCTATTCCAAGTTTCTATTCAAAACCTATTTAACAAAAGACCAAAATGTCCCTCTTACTAACTTAAGCCATATTTGCTAAACTCCACACATTTCCTTAAAAATGCCTCCACTCATAACTCTCTTCTCCTTATCCTCTACTCTTTCCTCTTATAGCCAAATACTATGATTAATTACTAAACTACACTAAATTACTCCAAAGACTAAATAACATCTAATCAAATAAAATAAATCTAATTAAATGAAAATAAATAAATACGGGTGTTACAACTCTACCCCTCTTAAAAGAATTTTCGTCCTCGAAAATTTACCTGAGAATAACTCCGGATAAGAATTCCTCATCTTGCTCTCTAGCTCCCAAGTAGCATTTTCTCCCGCGGGTCCTCCCCAAATGACCTTAACGGGCGCTATCTCCTTGTTTCTCAACTTTTTCACTTCTCTACCTTCAATTCTCAAAGGTTTGGCTTCGACCGTCAAATTATCCCTTACTTGCACATCATCCGATGTGAGTACATGCGATGGATCCGAAACATACTTCCTTAATTGCGATACATGGAACACATCGTGAAGATTTGATAACGATGGTGGCAAAGCAACTTTATACGCGACACTTCCTACTCTCTTCAAAATTTGATAAGGTCCAATAAACTTCGATTTCAACTTCTTAGATTTCAAAGCACGACCAATACCGGTAGTTAAGGTAACTCTAAAAAATACATGATCTCCCTCTTGAAATTCCACATCTTTCCTTTTCTTATCATGATAGCTCTTTTGCCTACTTTGAGTCGCTTTCATCTTTTCTTGGATCATCTTAATCTTCTCCGTAGTTTGTTGAACTATTTTCGGTCCTAACACAACACTTTCACCATCTTCATACCAACACAAAGGAGTACGAAATCTCTTTCCATACAATGCTTCAAAAGGTGCCATTCCGATACTTGCATGAAAACTATTGTTGTATGTAAACTCTATCAAAGGTAGATAGTTATCCCAACTCCCTCCATCTTCCAAAACACGAGCTCTCAACAAATCCTCCAAAGATTGAATAGTCCTCTCCGATTGTTCATCCGTTTGAGGATGATAAGCCGAACTCATTCTCAACTTAGTCCCCAAAGCTTCTTGCAAACTCTCCCAAAATCTCGAAGTGAACCTTGGATCTCTATCCGATACAATGCTAGATGGAATACCATCCTCAAACCACAAAAACAACAACCACAAAATCAAATCTTCACCGTCGATTTCGTGAGAGAATCAGATTCAAGAATAGATTGGAATGGAATTGCGATTTGAGAATCGGATTAAAGAATAGTGAGAATTGGGGATTGATATTTGTTTTTTATTGATTTTCTTTTCTTTCAATTATAATTGAAAGGGAAATTAAATAAAAGTTAAAGTTAGTAATGAAATTTGAAAAATAGAAAAAATCAATAATGGTGATAGAAATTAGCAGTGATGATCTACCAAAAAAAAAGAAAAAAGAAATTAGCAGTGATGATGACATGCGAGAGAGATGAAGATGTTTGCTGTTTGGAGGAATGCTAAGGACAGTTGCTTTTGCACTCTCTATTAAACACTTGCTTAATTTGTGGAGCCACGTCACCTTGCTTTTAATGTACTTACTTGGTTTACCGGCTCTCCAAAATATACGCTTTATAATATTTTTTATTTAATTTTTTACTGGCAGTCGAAACGTTTTCGCGCCTTAACTAAAATCTATGTAATAGCTACTGCAACTTTATCTGCTACTCCAATCATTTCCTTTACAACTTACTGCTCAAAGTAATAGTGCAATTTGTGTCTAAAGAAGAAGTGACTTATTTTTTTTCCAATTTCTTAGTTATAAAAAAGAGGAAACATTTGGTGTTTATCCACACTTGCAACAAAAGAAGAAAAGTGCATCAGACAATTTCTCACTTTTGTAAGGTCTTCTTTTTTTTTCTTCATAAAAATGTTATGTTTCTTGTTTGTTTCTTATGTCATGCTTGACTTTTATAGGATTATGACTATATTTTATTTTTATTTGGATTATGAGTAGATTTTTCTCGTAGTTAAGATAAACTAATTATTACTTTTTTTTATACATATATTAGGAATTAATGGAACCTATTGATGAAAATGAAGAGTTTGTTGCAAATGAGATTACCAATAATGAATCATATGCGGGTGGTATAGAGGTTAATAACGATGAAGAACCTTACCTTGGAATGGAATTTGAGTCACAGGAAGATGCTTATTCTTTCTATGCTTGTTATGCTAAAAGATGACTTTATGAGATATTTTAACTCATGCATTTACAAGTCTCGTTCCATACAACAGTTTGAAGATAAATGGCAAGAAATGGTAGAAAAATTTCAATTGTCAGAAGATGGGTGGATTCAGTCTTTATATGGAGAACGTGAACATTGGATTCCTGTTTACATGAAAGATACATTTTTTGGTGGTATGTCAACAACTCAAAGATCAGAGAGCATCAACTCTTTTTTTGACAAATATGTAAGTAAGAAAACTACTTTGAAAGAATTTGTTGTAAAATATAAAGTTGCTTTGCAAGATAGAGAAGAAGCAGAAAGGCAGGCTGATTTTAAGACATGGCACAAGCAACCTGTTCTTAAGACTCCATCACCTTTTGAGAAACAAATGTCAATGATTTATACACATGAAGTATTCAAAAAAATTCAAGTTGAAGTTATGAGATTATCTGGATGTCATCTTATTGAAAAGAATGGAGATAGTCAACTCACTTTTTTTACAATATTCGACTTTGAGAGGAATGAAGAATTTGTTGTAGAGTGGGACGCATCGAAAGAGAAAATTTCTTGTGTATGTCGCTTGTTTGAGTATAATGGATATCTTTGCAGACATTCATTGATGACCCTCCATTTTAATGGTGTCTTTGTTGTCCCATCACACTATATATTGAGAAGATGGACAAAAGATATTAGAAGTTTGAATCATAAAAGAAAAATGAATGAAGATAATTGTTCCAGCAATAAGGATAGGTATGATATTTTATATCAGAAGGCTTGTCAATCAATGGAAGAGGCCTTGAAACATTGTGCACTCATTAATCAATCGTTGAAAGTTAGCAGAGAAAATGTAGGGAAGAACATTTTAATTGACAGGAAATTACTTGATCCTAAAATTGCATGTACAAAAGGGGCTCCAAAAAGATTGAAGAGCGGGATTGAAAAAGGTCGTAAGAGAGCATGTAGTGGTAGAGTGAAAAAGGTTTGAATTCATTGATTTGTTGTGATTTTTTCATTTCACAAAACTTTCTTAAAATATTATTATGTAACATGATTTCTTATTGTTTGTTCTTTTGTGTTCTGGTTATGTGAAAATGAAGTCTGCATTTGTTGAAAAAGAAGCAGTAATATCATCTAATGTTATCAATGATGAAGTAGCTGCATCAACAACAATGGTATGAGATATCAATATTGAGTATATGCTTTGATATGTTTAATCTGGAGTTGCATTTGAGTAACCCACTTATCATCTCTTTTTTTTCTTCTTCTCATTTTACAGGTAAAGAAGTAGAGATTTACAAGTTAAAGGACTTGAAGTTTGTTTAACTTGGTAGCATAATTTGTTTTGTAAAAGGATTGGACTCCTAATTTGCTTTGTTTTCCTATCAATGTCTTGTTTGTTTCATTTTGAACATATATCAGTGTCTGATATGTCCCTATGCATGAAACTTTTTAGCCAATTCCATACTTGATCCATTTGCTTCAGGTTTATGATGTACTTTAGCATCCGAATTAGATTTGAGGTTACTTTGCATTATTAACAAATAATTAGTTAATATATTTTTAATTAACTACAACTATTTAACGATTTGAATCGAGTTGTTCATTTTTAAAATGTTTGTCAACTTTAAACAAGTCGAACTCGAGCTAAATAAAAGTTTATGTCAAACTCAAACCAAATTTCGAGATGAACTAACTCTTATCGATCAAATCGAATTGAGCTCAGATATGTTCAACTCGACTCATTTTCAACTTTAATTGAAAGCATGCTTATTAAAGTAAATAAAAAATACATTTTTTTTTATAAAGCTGTCGATTCGATTTTTATGAGAAATTAACAAAAATGAGTGATTTCAAAAATTTTGTAGTTGAAAAAAAAATGGTAGTATGAGTTTTCGTCAGAAAAAATAATAATTTGAAGATGGGCTGGAGATGTGAAATAGCGTTAAACAGTTTTGTGATTGAAATAGATCAGTTGAGCATTTTGTTTTATGAGATAGTGAAATTAAAAAATTAATAAATAAAAGGTATAGAAGTAGCTGAACCGGTACATCAGGTAACAAGTAAACACATTAAAAATAAGGTGAGGTGGCTCCACAAATTGGGCAAGTGTTTAATAGAGAGTGTAAAAGCAAGTGCCCTTAGCATTCCTCTTGCTGTTTGTTCTTTACTTCCCATTTTTTTATTTGTTTTTTATTTTTTTAATTTTTCTAAAATGACATAGATCAATATGTGGCAAGATAATAAAAATTTAATAAATAAAAAAAAGCCAACTAAGCTTACCACATCAGCAAACATAAAGATTCTATGCCAAGTTGTCACCATAGGGGGGTAAACGATGGAATCTTGACATTGCGAGGGGACAATCGCAATTTTTTTTTATAGGAGGATAACACAAAACTCGCATACTTTACGGTGGATAAAGACCTATTAACCCTAAGAAAAACCACATAATATTTAAAAAAAATATATATTTCTACCCTTTGGTGATTAGTGGATTAAAAATCACATTAAAGAATTGGAAAATCAAAAACATAGTAAAATCAACAATATTCAAGTGGAAATCTCAAGCTTCATCAAATAAAAAGAAGTATTCAGGATCATTGCTGGAGATTGAAGCTAGAGTTATAGAAAAGAAAGTCCTAATTAGAATTCATTGTGAGAAGCAAAAGGACATAGACTCATAGTGCTCAAAATTCATGAATTGCTTGAAAAATTGATTTGAGCCCTCCCTCTCTCTCTCTCTCTCTTCCGTTCTCTCTTATCTCTCACTTGCTCTCTGTTCTCTCTCACTCACCTTCACAGTGTTTAAACATGTTCATAAGTTTTCCGAATCCGGCGCGGTGGTCGCCGTGCCAGACGGCGGCGCCACCGCGCCGAAGTTACCAAACTCCTCCGTTTTTAAAAAATGTTAACTCCAACCCCTCTTAAAATTTCGTCCTCAATTCAAATCCGAACTCAAAAATATCAAAAAAACTTAACAATCAACTGGATCGGGACCTACAGAAAGGTGACGAAAACGTTTTGATCGAACTCTTCTTCTTTCTCGTTTTCTGTTCGTTTTCGGTTTGGATTTCGCGATTTGTTGTGGGTTTCATGTGATTATGTGGGTGTTTGAAATTGATTGTTTGAAATCGCGTGATATTATTGTGGGTTTCATGTGATTGTGTGGGTGTTTGAAATTGATTTTGAGATGTTGGAGATTGATGATTTGTGTTGGTTGTTGATGTTATAATTTGGTTCTGAGATTGTTTGATTTTGAGATGTTTGATTTGTGGTGATTTGGGAAATTTTGGATTGGAAATTTCTGTGATATTGATTATTAATTCTGGAAAATGCAAATTTCTGTGATTTTGAGATGTTTAATTATGTAACCAACTTCTTAAGTGCAGAACCTAAAATGCAAATTTCTACAATAAGTTGAAGAAAAAAGATGGAGCAGAATTAACAAGAAATCAGGGTGCAGTGACACATGGGAAAAGTATTCAAAGATGTGGTGTATTCAAAGATGGGGAAAAGAAATCTGGGTGCACCCTGATTTTGGAATTGAAAGTGTATTAAAAAAGATTGGAATTGGGGGGATTTTAATTTCTATTTTAATTTCTTTAATTTAAAAAAAAAAATTTTACATTTTTAATTTACACAAATTAAATAAGTTAAATGATGTGGTGTTTTTTATTTAATATTTTTTTATTTTATTTTATTAATTTCCACATGACACAATTTGGTGGTGCCACGTGGAGATTCCATCCGCGTCAGCTGCCATGTCTTGGGCAAGGGGGGCAACGCAAATAAAAAAAAAATTGCAAGGTGAGAATCCTTAAGAATTTTTTTCTAAGGGGTATTATAAATCTCGCCTATATTGCAGAAGACGAAAGGCCTAAATAATTTAGTCACATTATCTAATATTAATTAATTATTTTATCTTTTAATATTTCAAAATTATGTATGCATGCTTAACACCTTTTATTTTATGTTATGCCTAATAAAAGTATTCTTCAAAGTGTATCATATGTATGTTTCAAAAAAATTAAAGATACTTGTATTGGTAATTACTCCTAATTTGTTAGAAAGGATCAACCATTTGTCTTCCGCGCATAACATGATAATTTATTCAAGGATGTGCCAAATAATATTTTTGAGACACTAATTAAAAATAACAATAAGTAAAAGTAAAGCTTTATGTACAAAAAAATATTTTTTAAAAAATTCAAAACATCAAATTCACCTACTTAATTGTTTTTGGCTTAGTTGTATTTGTAATCTCATATTTATCAAACTCACGAAAATAGTTCTTCTATTTTAAAATTGAACTTTTTGATCTCTATTTATATCAAATAAATTTCATTTATCTCTATTAATATCGTACATTTTTTTTGTTTTTTGTTTTACTGTAATATCGCACACTTTTGTTGCTCCTTCATTATAAATATTACTATTTCTCTTTCTCGATAGTAGATGAAGATTTGCATGAATAAAAACTAAATCATTAGCTCTCTTTAGATTGAGCTTATTTCTTTTCAATGAATAAGGGAATAAATCCAGCTACTACTTTGTTGAGAATGAATCCTCTCAATTACTTGAGGAAAATAATAGAATCTTAGCCATTGATTTGTAAGGAGAGAGAAAAGAAAAAGAAGAAAAATATGAATTAAATGGTAGTGATTGAAGAAATTGAGAGGATCCTCTCTCTAGTTTGTTACTGGTTTTTAACGATGGCTATTACTTTAATCCTTTTAGAGTTTTGCACGGAGATTAAGAAAAGATAAAGATTGACAAGTTAAGTCATTTTTTATCGATATACTTTATTATAAGAAAGAGAAAATATATTTAATTAATGTTTTAACTTTAGTAAGGATAGAAATGATAAAGTATCACTAATTGTGCTTCGTGCATTGATTTCTTAAAAGGACTAAAAATTTGGAATAAAACTAAAAAGGTAAAAGGACTAAATATTGAGACGAATGGAGTATAAATAAATAAAAAACTTAAATCTTCCTATAAATAAAAAACAAATAAAAGAAAAAGAAAATGAAAATAAAACTGTGTTTTTTGAATTCGTGTGTCACGCGCGTACCACGTGAGTACCTGACGCAAAAATTAAAGATAGGTGCCGATGTGTCCCAAGGCGTATCGTACACGTACCTGGTAGTACGTCCCCGCTACCGATACTCTTTCTAAAATTGAGTATCCATCATTCATTGATTTTGATCCTCTATTTTCACATTTGTTGCGATATAATCTTTGTCTAACTCATGTTTTTTGCTTTAAAAATGGTCCCCTTTATGTCAAAAAGGTGAATTTTGGTCTCTTATGTATTATTTCATTTTTAGATTCAAAGTTGAAGACAATAAATAATTTTTTTTTACATCAAAAATCACAATTTTAAAGTAAATACAAAAATTACAAAATATATAAAAACAAAAGGAGCAAAAGTTTGTTTTTAAAATAGAAAGATAATTTTCGTGAGTTTGATAAAAGAGAACACCAAAATTACAATTCAACATAAGTTTATTACTTTCTTTTATTTAACCTTGATTAAGCATTTCCTGCTTCAATTAAAAAAACAAACCTTGACTAAGCATTTCCCTTTATTCAATTAGTGCATTAGATGGCAAAGTTTTTTTTTTGTCTTTGTATGAACACACAAACAAATTTATTTTATTTGTTTATTATTTATTGTTGTTATTAAGAACTAATACCGCGCCTATATAAACGAACACAAACACACACAAACAAACACGCAAACACAAACAAACACTTCCAAAATTTGATAATTAACTATGAGTGGGCATGGAGTTGGCAGCATAGTCTCGAGGGACTTCTTCAACGAGATGATCAAGCATAGCATCACTGCTGGGTGTGAAGGGGGAAGGTTTTACACCTACGACGCTTTCATTTCAGCTGCGAAGGCTTTTCCTAACTTCGGTCATGAAGGATCTAAAGAAACTAGGAAAAGAGAGATTGCTGCTTTCTTAGGTCAAACTTCGCACGAAACCACTGGTGGATGGAAAGATGCACCTGATGGTCCTGTTGTGACAAGTGTGAGTGTGTAAGTCCCACATTGTTTAAAATAGTGGAGGTTGAATACTTTATAAGTGAGATGACCCATAAACCTAACACCTTAAGGTTTTGGGTTAGAGTGTGGTGTCCAACTCATTTGTGAAGATGTTCTTAGACCCAATGTGGATGATCCCCTGGCTGAGCATATCCAAGAGTGGATGAACTTGTTGTGACAAGTGTGAGTGTGTAAGTCCCACATTGCTTAAAATAGTGGAGGTATGCTTGGGGATACTGCTTTATAAAAGAACAGAACCCCGCTCATGACTACTGCCAACCAAGCAATGAATTTCCATGTGCTTCTGGAAAACAATACTACGGTAGGGGTCCCATTCAAATATCTTGGAATTATAACTATGGAAGGTGTGGAAGAGCAATTGGTGTTGACTTGCTGAAAAACCCGGACCTCGTAGCCACTGATCCTGTTATATCATTCAAGACTGCTTTATGGTTCTGGATGACGCCTCAACCACCCAAGCCATCATGTCACGACGTTATGGTCGGAAAATGGAGTCCATCGGATGCAGATCGTGCTGCAGGGAGGCTTCCGGGGTACGGTACAGTGACAAACATCATAAACGGAGGACTTGAATGCGGGAAGCCGGGGAATGAACAAGTGCTAGACCGGATCGGATATTACAAGAGATACTGCGACAAGTTTGAAGTTAGGTACGAAGATAATCTTGACTGTTTTTCTCAAAGCTCATTTGGGTAGCTGCACTAGCTATCATCATCACTCATTCTCGACACCATTAACATCTACCACAATCACAATCTATCTTGTCTTTTTTATTATTAAATTAAATAAATGTGCCAATCATTCATCACGACGATAGTTTGGTGGCCGGTTGCGTCCCATTATATATGTGTGATCAATTATTAAATTAAATAAATGTGTGAATCAGTCTTCGTCCAATGACCATAGTTTAGTGGGTTGGGTGGCCGGTTTCATATATATATATATCATGCCGTTAATCAGTGAGACTTTGTGTGCTATGTATGAATTATGAATTTATGTTTTTATAAATCATTTCAATTAAATGTATGTAGCCTTTATAAAACATTGGCAAAAAATTAGTATGTCATTATCTATATCAAAATAAATTATTGTAAAATTTTAAAAAATAAATAAAGATTACATCAATATTAAAAGGTTCAAACAAGATAAAAAACTACAGATGCAATAGAATTATAAAAAATAAACAGTTATACATGAGCTTAAATTGTTAAGTAGAAGCCCACGATTCGCATTATCTGCCGCCATGATCTCGGCATCAATCTCTGCTGCAGCATATGAACCATACAATTGATATCTTGTAATATCCTATATTAAGGCTTCTGATGTTTTCAATAGTGTATTGGATATCTAGCTTTGGATTGGATAGTATACTTAAACATGATTACATATTACTACAGTAATGTTATTCTTTTTAACAATATTTTTTTCTGGACAAAAATAAATAATAATAATAATAATAATAATAATGTTCCATTAATACTTTTCTTACCAACAAAAAATAAATTTTTTTTTTTCTATTTTTAATCAATAATAATGTTTTTCATATGACAACTCAAATCTTAAAATAAAAGTTGTTTAAAAAAAAAAATACTAGTTAACCGGAAATCGGCTAGATATATATGTGATTAAGAATTAGGTGAGTTTTTCTCGGTTGATAATAAGTGAATGCAAAAACACTTGAATGTTTTTTAAATCTAACAAATTATACTAAATTCCACTACAAAAAATGCACCAAATAGCGGAAGTTTTGTAGAGGAGGTTTAGTGGAACTCCCCATATATATGTCAAAAAGAAATTTCGGAAACGCAGAAGCTCTGAAAACTCCACCGTGAAGTCCACCATTTCTGCCGCTTCTCTCTTTCTTCTCCACCGTCCGCCACTTCTCACTACAGGTAATGTTTCAATCCATCGATTTCTCAAATTCAATTTCATCTCATTCAGTTTCACCAATTTCGATTTCGATTTCGATTTATTCATCTGAATCATGCTTCAGTTTCGATCTCATTCAGTCTTGAACTGTTTCTCACCGATTTCGATTTATTCATCTGTTGCATATTTTTCTATTGTTTAGGTTTTCCTTCACTGAATCATGCTTCCATTGTAGATAATTTATAACCTAATTGTAATTTTAAAGCACCGAATCATGCTTCACTGAATCATGTTATAGTTAATTTGTTGATTTTGTAGCTTTATCGCCGTTTATTGATTTTATTGATTTTGTAGCTTTATCCTATTGTTATGAATTAAGATATTAAGATGCAATGCAAGACAATGAGATGAATAACCTTATCTCAGTTTCATGGAATTTTTCCTAGTGTTACTTTTCCTACTGTTATGATTGTAATACTAGCTAAGAATGTCATGATAATTCACATATAAATAAAATGTTATGTAACTAATAGAATTGTAATGTTTTGCATGAATACTAATTTTGGTTATAAGTATTTTGAAAATGTGAGATCAATGTGAGAAGAACATGTCGTCTTTGTTGAAGAAACGTTTAGTTGTTAGTTAGAAATATTGATTACTTTTTATGTACTACTTTATATGAACACAGAACACATATATGCATTGTAGCACTTTATTTGCAATTATTGGAATGACTTAATCCAAGTTTTAGGCTCATTTTTTGTCAACAAGAATGTTCTTTTTGGTGCCTAAAAGTGAACTTTAGCCTGAGAATTTCTTGTTACAAGCACCAATTTCCTTCTCAGAATCAACTATAGAATAACTTGCAAACCCAAATCTACCTTGGCTTATAGCATCAGCTGCTTGTGGAAGAATGTATTTCACATCTGGAATATATGACTCAGCACAAAAAGCCAATTGTTGTTCCAAATCTTTGTCTGTTGTCTGTTTAATAAGCTCTTCAATGTAACTCAATGTGTCAGTAGCATTTGCTAAAATATCATTGACCATTATGAGGGCCATACCTTTAGGATCAGATTTAGGAGCTAGAGGATTAGCATGTAAAATGGAGCTGCATAAGTCATAACAGGGTCTTTGTTTGCATATTTGGTCCGCCAAATCATTATCTTCATCCTTCATAAGAGTAGCTAGTACTTGAAAGGATTAGCTTGGTTTTTTTTGTTTTTGTTTTTCCTAGTAATTGAAAAAATGTGAAAATTTATTTGGGACCTTGATTATTTAATTTGTTCTTTTTTTTTCAATGTAAGTTTTTGTCTTTTAATATATTATTATGATTATGATTGTCACATGTAAGCTGTTTGTTGCTTTTTGTAACCATGGGCTTTGAAGAGTCGACATAGTGATTTTAAGGTTAAATTCTTTTTTTACCCTACTACTTCCTTACTTTTCATAACACTACTATTTTTTTTCTGATTCTGTTCTATATATCTAGCAACTTTGGAAAGAAAAATAATTAACTAAGATCCAAAAAAAACTAGCAGAATGAATGAGATGACATTATCCAATTTAATGGCAAATAAATAATAAAACCAAAGAAGAGAAACAAGTTTTCATTGTCACATAACCACAAGCTCCTAGCCACATCACATGGTCTAAATTCAACTTACTATCCAGCTAGTATTTCATTCCATCTCAAAACTGAAGCTCTAAACCACTCTTCACCACTATGGCACTATCTTCCTGCTCTTTTACCTGGACTTCCCCCTACTTATCCCATAAAGTCAGTTCATCCTATGTATTTATTTTTTTCTTTTCCATTACATTCAGACGATGTCCATGTTCTTTATACATACATATTCAGCTTATGTACTTAAAAAAACTGTGAGCTGTTTCAGCTAAACTTGCCACATTCAAATCATTTGCTTCGGAATGTTGCAACTGCATCTTCTAACAATGTCTCTTGTGCAATGGAAACAACCTCCAGTACAGAAAGTAAGAGCCTAAACTGCAACTAAAAAACTACTATTATCAAGCTTACGTTCACTTTAGACTGAGCAATTCAGTATTTGTGTTAATCCTGAATCAAAACTTATCTGAATTTTGACTCTCCAAATTTACTTATATATAATAAGTATGTAACATGAAACAGATTGCATTTATAGGGAATTGTATAATTTTATAATTTTATAGTTTTTCTTTTTAATTATTAGGACACTGTCAAAGAAGACCTCTACTGTTGGGTTTAGGAGCATTAGCAGCAAATTTGCAACAAACAAATTTACTCTTTGCTGAAGGTATTCATAATCACATCTTTGTTCATATATGTAATACTTAGAGGAGTCACAATTTTCTGAAATTTTGAAATTCAATTAGTCCTTATTTTGTAGAAATACCAGACAGATACCGAGCTTTTGTCGATTATTCAGATGGATACTCTTATGTTTATCCCTCAGATTGGAAGGTAATAATCACACGTCTCATAAATGCTACCCCCTCTGTCTCATATAAGTCTCACATAATTTCTACAAGTTTGTCACTTGTCTGAGAGATCTTTTTCCCTAGGAATTTGACTTCAGAGCTCATGATTCTGCATTCAAAGATAGATATCTACAGTTACAAAATGTAAGGGTTAGATTCATACCAACTGAGAAGAATGATATCAGAGATTTGGGACCAATGGAAGAGGTGATTATGATGTAGATTATGTCTTTTTGTTATGGAGCTTAATTAATACTTATACCTAACGAATTTATATTTTCAACAGGTTGTAACTGATTTAGTGAAATATAGATATACTGCACCAAACCAAAGACCAATAATATATGACATGCAGGAGGTTTCTTCTCTGATTTGCTTTTTCATAACAATATCTTATGTTTTGATGGTAGATGCAAATTGACAAACATTTCTGAATTCTGGATTAAGGGAAAACGCGCGGATCAGTTACACAGGTAATGCATTACAATAATAACATTTTTCTGATAAATGAATAGAAATGCACTACTAGACTTCCATGCCCTTTCCTGAATTCCTTCCCCGCTGTGTATATATCCATTGGGATATCTTTATACATCCACACCAATGATTGAATTTATCTTAACAACAATAATTATTATGTTGTAGTGCTGTGTTGGATGAGGTAGACATACTCTTTGGGGATGAGGACTTCGAAACGGCTCTGCAATACTTGATTAGTTCTTCGCCGGTTGACACACAATATTTATTTGTGACGGCAACTTTACCAAAAAATGTTTACAGCAAACTGGTTGAAGTTTTTTCTGATTGTGAAATGGTCATAGGACCTAGTATGCATTGAATAAGCTCTCGCCTTGAAGAGGTCAGGTTTCGGCTGCGAATTCTCTTTCCTTCTATTTTATTCTTCTAGGACAGAAGATAACATGACTGAATATTAGAAAACATGTTCTGTGAATTTTCTGTCTGAGTTTGTTGTTGTAATATGAGAAAATATTTGGCTTAACTCCTTTTGTCTCCTGCATGAGTTTTAAATTGAACTGTAATTTACTCTCAACCTTTATACACTCGGTTCTGTACAGAGACTTGATCTTTCAATGTCAAAAGCTTCAGTTCTCTTTTTTTTTTGGCACATAAAGCTTCAGTTCTATTATCTGTAGGTTTTAAAGTTAAAGGTCTTACCTACTATGCTAATATATCAAACATTAATTTGATATGTATAATTTTATTTAAACTTTGAATTAGTGCTTTTTATAAGGTCGATTATAATTTGATACTTAATTTGGCAAGTGTTTGATTTTTATGTAATTGAGATTATATTTCTAATCAAAGTTTTTTGGTTTTGTAATTTTTTTTTTACACAAATTTAACAATTTGCGGGGGTTTGAAACCTCCACAAATTTGGTTTAAAACCCCTGCAAAATAAAGACATTAAACTGTGGCGGTTTAAAACCCCCCTCAAAATAACCCCCGCAAATATACCAGGGGTTCACTAAAACTGCCGCAATTATTCTATGGGAATCTAAATGGTGGGGGTTAAAAAAACTCCCACAAAACATTCTGCGGAGGTTTAAAACCCCCGCTAAATGGAAAAAAAACCCCCACAGATTGGTGTGTTTTTTGTAGTGAAACTCTTATTAGTAAAAATAGTTTATAGCTGATAATAGTAAAAATATCTGTGGGGTTTTTTTTTTCCATTTAGCGGGGGTTTTAAACCTCCGCAGAATGTTTTGTGGGAGTTTTTTTAACCCCCGTCTATTAGATTCCCATAGAATAACTGCGGTAGTTTTAGTGAACCCTTGGTATATTTGCAGGGGTTAGGGGTGTGCAAAGTATCCGGTTAGAAAGCTCAAATCCATAACCGGATTCAAATTCATTTTAAAAAATTCAGATTTTGGTATATGATTATTAACCAAACCATTTTCATTTGGTCGGTTATCCATCCAAATTAAATTTTTGGATTTGGTTTAAATTGGTTATTATATCCTTTTCAAATTTGTTTCTTTCAACAAAAAAAAAAAAAACAAACAAATATCCTTTATAAATTTGTTTTTGTCAAAAACAAACAAACAAACAGGTATCCTTTTATTAAAATTAATTCACGCACAAACCATCACATGTGCGTGTGAACTCTGCAATTGTGATTTGCGATGAACCCTAAATCTCAAATCTACAATAATCTTTCCAATTGAACTCTAATCGACAATATTCTCTTCCAATCGAACCACACTCATTCTCTCCAATTTGTATACTCTTATCTCGTTGGAATTGGAAAAAAGAAATTTAGAAGGAGGAATGCAAAGAATAAAAAAACAAACAAACAAATATCCTTTTCAAATTAGTTTTTTGTCAAAAAACACAAACAAACAAATATCCTTTTATTAAAATTAATTCACGCACAAACCATCACCATGTGCGTGTGATCTCTGCAATTATAATTTGCGATGAACCATAAATTCCAAATCTACAATAATCTCTTCAATTGAACTCTAATCGACAATATTCTCTTCCAATCGAACCACACTCATTCTCTCCAATTTGTATACCTTATCTCATTGGAATTGGAAAAAAGAAATCTAGAAGAAGGAATGCAAAGAATAAAAAAAGAAAAGTGTATTTTTTACGGTTTTTAATATGTTTTTCGTCTGCGTAAAAAAAAAATCAGATCAAATTAATCGTTATTAATCCGGTTTTAAAAATAACCAGTTAAAAACTGGATTTAAAAATTATCCACTTTTAAACCGGTTTTATAAAAATATCTGGTTATGTATCTGTATCAAAATTTATAACTGATTATATAACCGGTTTATAAAAAAGAATGGTTATGGTTATGGTCATGTAACCAAAATAATGGTTTTGGATTGGATATGGTTTGGTTTAGCAAAATAACCGACCATGCACACCCCTACTAATTATTGATAGTTTATAGCTGAAAAATAATGATTTTATTGGAGATATAATTAGGTGATAATTTTTGTAATCCAATTGGGAACTCTTTGTATAGTGACTTATTTGACTATAGTGGAACAACGAGCTGCTCTCTTACCAAGAGTAGGTTGTTATAGCCGAACTGGTATCATGTTCTTTTTCTTCCGCCGTGCTTGTTGTTTGGATTATTGCATCATCATCTTTATCCACTTATTGTTTTGGTTGCTTGTGAAATTACTCTTGCCCCACACATCAATCTATTATTGTCGAATTCACAACAATGTCAAAATTGTGTGTGTGTTAGTTTTCAATGATTTGTCAATTCGTCTATATATCAAAAAATCGTCAAAGTTCTGGATAGTATGTCTGCTCGCCAGCCGCTTCTGAATATAAGTAAATTTAACCAACTTTAGTAATTTAAATAATAGATAATGCTTTATTAAATAAATAAGTTTGAAGAACCAAAAGATAATCATATAAGAATAGGAAAATACATTTAAGATTGATTCAAAAAATAATTTTGAAAAATGCTAATATTGCGTAAAATGAAACAACAAAATTCAAAGTGAGATACTTTTACGTAAGCTTCATGTTAAGTATAATAATAATAATAATATGCATATTATGCGAGCTTATAAATATATTGCATAAATAGCTTATGAAATGTGATAATAATTCTATAAAATAATTTAATCCAACGATGGCCCATGTGATAATTTAAAAACTAATTGAACATTCAATAAGGTGAATTTGTTTTAAGTTTTTTATAAATTACTTCTTCATAATTTGAGAATATTTACTTATCAACTCATGAAAACAAGTCATGTATGTATACGTGAAAGAGTGTCCGTCGAATCATCATTGCTCATCTATAATTACCTGCATTAATTGTCTTAAGATGCATGATTGAGAGGTATCTTTTCACCATATTTACTGGCAGGCAAAACGGGTGGCCAACTGAATTGCGAGTCATGCTCTTACTTTACCCACGAGTATTCATACGCTCATCACTCCCCCGTTGGGTTGTATCAACCTTTGTTGGTAAGACAATGACAAGACTCTTTTTAATCGTAGAATTTCTACATAATTTTAGCTTAATAACCTCCTTTCTATCAAAAAAATAAGATAAAAATTGACTATAAGTTAATCGTAGATATCACATATAAATCTACTAATATAATTTATTCTCCTTAATTAATAGATAAATATTTCAAATTATCAAGGAGAATAAATCTCACCTTTTTTAACATGAGTCATGCTAAACAGTGCACCCGGTGCATTAATTAAATATAATTAAAAAAGAAATAAAAAGATAAAATTAATACTAAAAAAATAACATTTTACATTAAATACACAAGTTTCGAAAAAATATTTTTATATTAATCTTAATAATATACAAATGAGACATATTTTATAAGTCCTTATTTAATAGCCATGTACACATGGCACTCACCTCAAAGCATCATATCAAATTGCATTAAATTGTATGCTTGAAAAGGAAATTATATGCATAAAAAGGAAATAATTGAAATATTAATTTTTAGATACATAATATTATCATTTCAATATTTTAAAAAATTGTAAATTCAAATTAATATATTATATTTTTCATGCATATATATATATATATATATATATATATATATATATATATATATATATATATATATATATATATATATATATATATAGATATATATATATTAAAATATATATATATATATATATATATATATATATATAGATATATATTAAAATTACAATTATGTAAATTAAAATATTATTATGACCTAATAAATAAATTTTATTCCATGACATTACTATAAAAATGAATTTTAGTGAAATAGATTATTTAAATGAAGAAAATTATTTTGATGCATGATGTAAAACAATCCAAAAAAAAGTTTTTAATTAAAAAAATATAATGAATTTATATTTATATGTATATATCTATAATTTCAATTGATTGATATTGAAATTTAAATATGACATAATTTTGTTATGCTTACGTGATTATATGTATATATCTATAAAAATGAATTTTAGTGAAATAGATTATTTAAATGAAGAAAATTATTTTGATGCATGATGTAAAACAATCCAAAAAAAAGTGTTTGATTAAAAAAATATAATGAATTTATATTTATATGTATATATCTATAATTTCAATTGATTGATACTGAAATTTAAATATGACATAAAACAATCCAAAAAAAAGTTTTTCAACTCTCTTTTCTATAGTTTGTTATGTTTTTCTTTGTTTGCTTTTTTCTGTTTATAGGGTGTGGATTTTGTCCCCCTTTTTATTTTGTTTTTCTCCTCTGAGAAGGTTTCGGTTCATGTCCCCCTTCTCTTTTGTAATTGCTTCTTTTTATATATATCTTAGGTGGTGCAGATGTCTCTTCATCTGCAGTCACTCCTTTTGCTTAAAAAAAATTAATTTATATTCATCATTATTTTCAATTTTTGCATATGTGAATATCTCAAAAGAAAAATATGATATATATATATATATATATATATATATATATATATATATATATATATGTGAATGCTAAAGAAATTTGATCAAACAACAATATTTAAATGTTATGATCAAATGAAAAATATATTTGCTCAATTTTTACATATGTGAATCTCAAAAGAAAAATATAATATATATATATATATATATATATATGGGAACGCTAAAGAAATTACTAGGTTCGTATTTCAAGACTTATGTTTTTTTAATTTATTTTATTTTTAATAACACGTTTGGCTTATATTAAAATGTTATGATCAAATGATACTAAGTGTCAAAATTACATTGACACCAAATTTAAACTTTTAATTTCATTTAATTTAAAGATTCACATCTATACATTTATGAGTCACATAATTGTGATTTTTATTATTCTATGATTTTTACCAATAATAAAATAATTAATTGTGATCTTCACCGATAAGATCATGTTTGATTTTAGATCTTTGATTTTGTCTGTCTACCTCTTAAAGTTGCTATGCTTCTATGAATTTATAGGACTATTGTCATGAGTTTGAGAATATATCATGAGTATGCCCAGAGAGCTGTTGATGACAATATGGATGTTAAATAATATTTTTTTTGTCAATTTTCATGATTACAAATTTCCTCTATAAAATAAATAAGCCCGCACATATGCCTGCACATGCAAATCTAGAGACAAATTCAACAATATATTTGCTCTCTGGGGTGATTTTCCAAATTAATTCATGAATTAATGACAAGTGAGAAAAACTATTTAATCTTTTACAGAAAAAACAAGACGAAAGAAAACACATTTAAACTATTGATTAACGTTTTCAATAATTTTATATTATGAAGGCACATATGTCCGTTCATCTTCAAATTCAATAAAAGTGTGATCGGGAGCGAGACAGAGAAAATAAAGAGTATTATTTTATTGGTGAATATAATAATTTGGATCGGCAAATAAAAAAAATCATGATTTGGTGAAAATCCGAATTAAGATTATCATGTGATTCATTAAGTGAATACATTGTGAATCTTTAAATTAAATAAAATTATTGGTTTTAATTTATAAGTGTCAGTTGATCCTAAGTAGGGATGTCAATGGATATCCATGGACGCGGATAGTGTGATATCCGTGTCCGCTCCGTTGGACAAATATGATATTCGTGTCTTCTCCATATCCGTGCGAATATCCGCTAAGCGGGTAATCCACGGATATTGAAGTATCCGCGGATATTAACAGATATCCATGGATGACTTTTTTTTATAAAAAAAAAAACCTAACTATTGGGAAAAAAAAAAGTTACTTTTTTTAAAAGACAATTGTAGAAAGGAATTTTATTAAAAAGAAGAAAATGGATATGTAAGAAACTGAAAAATATTTTCTCAAAAATGAAAAAGAAATATGAATAGTTTTCTCTCTATGAAAAAAAAAAACATAAAATTAAAAAATACTATTTTTTTATACAAAAAAAAATACTATGATTTATATTTAAGTATTCATATATAAGCAATTTTAATAATTATTTAGCGGATATGGATATCCGCGGGCGCGGATATTATTAAACCCGCATCCGTATCCATTAAACACGGATCATTGAAATATCCATTTATTTTATCCGCGGATATCCATTAAAGTATCCGCTCCATTCCATGCCCATTGCGGATTTTATCCGCAAATATCCGCGGGCATGGATTTTTTGTCATCCCTAATCCTAAGTCATTTTAAAAACCTACAATTATATTGGTTGGTAAAATATTAACATTCAATTATTTCTATTAAAAAAACATTGAATCAATTATCAATTAATTTAAACAACCATATCATTTCCATATATTCAGGGCACCATTTCATCTCCATCCACTACAAATTTGTATTTAAATCACTACCGATAAAAATTAACCAACACAAAAAAAAAAGTATTTTAAATTACTCCTTATCAAAGGGAGAGAGGTTCTTTCAAAAGGAAAAAGCTTAATTAATAGTTGAGATATAAAAATTATAAAAAATTGAGAAAAACAAAACTGAGAAGATCCGTTCTCTAAAAAAAGGAGTATATAAGGAGTAAATGTTAACATTTTGCTTTCTCATTACATATTTAAAAAGTGAGTTAGATTCATAAATCATGAACAAATATTTTATTTTTTAAATCGTTAAGATGTACCTTAGTTTTTCCCTTAATTTAATATTTTTTCTTAAAATAAAAAACATCACATTAACTTAGGATTTGGTCTTATTTGCTAATTATATGCATAAATGTTTATAATTTATATGGGATAAGAGCACAATAACGTATGATTTGATCTTATTTGCTCTCTCATTTCTATTTTTTAAATTTAGGTTTAATTCATTATTTGGTCTTTTATGTTTATTTTATGTTTCAACTTGGTCGGTTATGTTTTAAAAGTTTCAATTTGGTCCTTTATATTTATTTTAGGTTTCAATTTGGTCATTTCCGTTAATTTTGTCATTAACACCGTTTAATTTGGACATGTGTCAAAGTGTCCACGTGTCTGTCCATGTAAGCAAACCGTTTGCCACATGTGACAAAACTCACGGAAAGGACCAAATTAAAACCTAAAATAAACACAAGGGACCAAATTGAAACTTTTAAAACGTAAGAGACCAAATTGAAACTTTCTAAACATAAAAGACCAAATTAAAATCTAAAATAAACATACGAAACCAAAGGTTGAATTAAGCCATTATATGTGATAATATATATAGTAATGCAAAGGCCTATGTTTTTTAAAATAATTTTTATGAGGTTTTATTTTGTTTCAAGGGCATTAATGATTAATGTATACGATTAATTAAATGATATAATTTCTATGTGCATGTTCTTTAGATTATATTTTTATCATGCTAACATGTGTCTTTAGAGCACACATTAAGAATTAAAATATTGAAATATTCTATTAACATTTTGTGCATTTAATTTATGAAAAAATTAAAAGTTGAATTAACTGTGCGAATTTCAATAAATAATTTCTTTATTAAAATTATTAACATGTGTCTTTTTATACATGTACCCTATGGCTACATGTTAGTATTTTTTTTTATTTCATAGTTATTTTACTTTAGATGTGCCTTAAGAGAACATGCAAATATTTTCCTATTTTTTCATAGTTATTTTACAATAGATATGACGGAATTAATTTAATATTTTTTGTTTGCTTGGGTTTTTTTAAAACATTTAGACAAGAGTGTATACTTTTACGCATATATTGATATATGGGCACATGTCAATGTATCAAATATGTAAATTATATCTTAAATAATGTGCATTTGATTTATTTTTTTGTTTCTTCATATTTTAAGAATTGTGATAATGATTAGCATTTTGCGACATTCTATCTTACACATAAAACAAAATTATACTCCTTTTCTCTTTTATACATCCAAGTAAGCTTTGTTATTTGTTTTCCCGTATTATTAATATATGATCTATATTTATAATCATATATTTCAATAGTTTTTTTTAAGAAATTATATAGGTTCTATATAAACTCATATATTACTTAATATAAAGATTTTTTTTTCTTCTGTAATTTATACAGAAACCTATATATTTTTTTACACATAAATGATTATCATTCATTCAAATTGATAGAGTACGTATATTGATGCAATACGAATTTAAAATCGTTAAAACCAAAATGGATAAATTACTCACAACATCCATATTAATAGCATAAAAAGACAAATTGCTTAAGCTTACATATTTGACCATATTGAAGTGTCCGGAATATTCATGTCTCCGGATCTATAACATTGACGACATCAAAGTCATTGATTTAATCTAGACTAGATCGACTTTAATCTTTCAATCTGAATCAAATAAACACCGCACCAAGATGGGAACACAAAATACGCCGCACATAGACGGGAAAACAAAATACTTCGCATTAAAACGATAAATTAAAACAAACAACGTCACAATTTAAGACGAGACCTATATGTATACGCTTATATTAATTTGGAGAATATTTTTATAATTTTTACGGGCTTATATTTATACTCATTTTAATATGGGGTCGATTTTTATGTAATTCCTACAAACATCTATGCTTATACTCACAAATTAAGCCTTCAAACTTATAAAATAATGTGACTTTCTTACAATATTTTCACATTAAATAATTTAAATTTAAAACAATTACAACCTACCCCCTCAATTTTTCTGAATTTGACCGGACCGTAACTATTAACCATTCAATATGTGGACCGGTCCATGCAATTTATAAAACATTAAATATTTCTATTAATTTTGTGTTTATTTTAAATCTATTCTAAATTTATGCTAACTTATTTCTTCAATTTTATATTTTTTTATGTTTTTTTTGGTCTTAATAAAATTTTAAAATATGAAAAATTAATTTCATAATGAAAAATACTACTAATATACAAATAATATAATATTTATTTAATTATAAAAAAACAATTAATAAGTTGATCAAGCACGGGTCTGACACTAGCATACTTAATTAGTGCCCTCCGGGTGCACTAACATTGATATACTATTATGTAGCGGTCCTTGATGGGCAACTTCTTTAAATACATGTCCTGAAAGTCAAAACACATATCTATCATGACAATTTTGTAAAATAATTATCCCTTATTAAGACCTTAATCCCTTGGTAAGGATATGTTAAGAACCTCATAAATAAGTCAACGCTTTACTTCTCAACCAATCTCCATGTCTCTCCGATCTCTCAAAGTTGCAGTCGTCGGCGCCGGAGTCTCCGGCATCACCGCCGCCCGTGAGCTACAACAAGAAGGCCACAACGTCGTCATTTTCGAAAAAAACAACCGAGTAGGAGGAACATGGATATACGACCCAAAATCAGACTCCGATCCTCTAAGCATAGACCCGATCCGAGAAATTGTTCACAGCAGCGTCTACCTCTCGCTACGAACAAATCTTCCAAGACACATCATGGGGTTCTTAGATTACCCTTTGGCGAAACGAGAGTCGGGTGATCCGAGAACGTTCCCGGGTCACGAGGAAGTGCTTCATTTTTTGGAGGAATTTGCGGGTAAGTTTGGGATCAATGGGTTGACCCGATTTGAAACAGAGGTGATGAAAGTTGAGAAGAAAGGAAATGAGTGGGTTGTTGAGTCAAGGTTGACTCGGGGAACTGACTCAGTGAGTGAAGAGGTTTTTGAAGCGGTTGTTGTTTGTTCTGGTCATTATGTTGAACCGAAACATGGTGTTGTTCCTGGAATTGAGAAGTTTCCTGGGTTTCAAATGCATTCTCATAATTATAGAGTTCCTCATGCTTTCAAAGACCAGGTACTACATTAGATTTTCAAACTTTTGTTTTACAGTTAAATTTAATAATGTGAAATTAGTATTAAGATGAAATATTTCAATGGATATTGATATTTGATACAAGGTGTTCGAAAAAGATATGGCAGTTCACGTTTTGACTTGGATTTTGTATGACTCATAGGATTTGGATTGAGTGTGGTCCATTTTTTCCTCCGATCATTTTATAGCTGTTCGATTATGATTGATCGTGATCAGATGATTTAAATAAATGCAGTTAATAAATGCATTTTTTAAATCATGACAGATTTGACGGCTATGAATGACCCTACTGCACAAATTTTGACTGCATGAAATCCGAAAGAGATCCTAGGAAACGGGCAAAGTTATTATACATAAGCCATCTTTATGCATGGTGCATAAGCCATTTTCAACCATTAGATCTTACTCCACGCGCCCTCCATTTACTCAGCGCCCCCCCATTACTCCGCGCGCCCCCCATTTACTCCGCGCGCCCCCCCAACCCCCCCCCCCCCCACGCCCCCCACCCCCCAACCCATTTTTTAAATTTTTTTTTTTTGTTTAGTTTTTTTTTTTTATAGCTTTTTTTTAATTTTTTTTTATTATGTATGATTAAATATTTTCGTAATTATTTTTAAACTAAAATCATGCCCAAACCATTTTTGTGGTGGAATAATTTCATAATGGATCTTTGAAACCATAAATATTGTTGAAACCTTTTTTCCTGAAAAATCGGAATTTTTTTTCCGGAAAAAACAAATCAAAAATTATTCCGGAAAAAAGATCGGAAACTTAATGTCCGATTATATTTGGTTTTAATGTCCGATTATAACAAATGATTATGGATTATTTATGGACGGTTATTTAGGATTATCCAAGATAATCAACACTAGTTTTGTAAGAAACCATTAGGCAATTATTTTGGTTTCACATAGAAAACTATCAAAACCATTAAACCATATTTATGGTTTCAGTAATAATCGGTATTTAAAATCATTGAACCATTTAGTGTAAAACCATTTAACAATAGTAATGGTTTCCAGAATTTTTAAAACCATAAAAACACAATATTGGTTTCAGTAAACACATAAAACCATTTTACAATACAAATGGTTTCACTGTTTAACTCTCTGAAACCATTTAACCAGCATAATGGTTTCCAGAATTTTTAAAACCATAAAAACACAATATTGGTTTCAGTAAACACATAAAACCATTTTACAATACAAATGGTTTCACTGTTTAACTCTCTGAAACCATTTAACCAGCATAATGGTTTCCAGAATATTATTGCATAAATGGTTTCCAGAAACCATTTAACTCTCTGAAAAAAAAATTCGATTTTTATTTTTTGGAAAAAAGTTTCCGATTTTTCTGAAAAAAAGTATTTCGATTTTTTTTTTTCGGGAAAAAATTTTCAGAAAAAAGTTCTCGGTTTTTTTGGAAAAAGTATTTGATCTTTTTTCGGGAAAATTTTTTGATTTTTTTTCGAAAAAAAGTTTCTGGTTTTTTCGAAAAAAAAGTTTCCGATTTTTTATTTGGAGGGGAGGTGAGGTGAGAGAAGATGAATTTTTACAATTTTAATTATATTGACATAATTATCCTTACATTTATGTTAAAATACCAAAACTATCCTTACAATTTCACTTAATTATAATCAATTGCTACTACTTTTTATTTTTTTGCTAACATAAAAACTTAATACTACATGTAACGTCGTAATAATGTATATACTAATCTTGTTCTTTTTTCTAATTTCTTTTTTTTTTCTTCGTTATATGAGTACGTTTTTTTTACTTTTTTTATTAGGTTGGTTTTTATTTATTGATAATTACGTTGGTTTTTTGTTTTTATAATACATTGTTTTTTTTTATAATACATTGATTTTATTTAGTTACATGCATTATGTTGTTTATATATAATATATATACAATATTTTACTCATTACCAAAATAAACAAAAAAAATACAACATTTTTCCGTCATATATATTATTATAAAATTATTGTAAAATTATAAGGATAAAACTGTAAATTAGTTATAAAATTCCTCACCTCCCCTCCCCTCCTCTCTTTTGAACCAAACATATATTTAATTACAATACCTCCCCTCCCTTCCCCTCCTCTTCATTAAAATCCCTCCCCTCCCCTCCCCCTGGTTGAACCAAACAGACCCTTAAGGGTAACTTCAGAACACAATATAGTTAAATATGTTTTTAGTCTTACTTTTATGTGAGTTTAAACTTTTAATACTTACATTTTTTTAATTATATTTTTAGTCTTTTTCGTCTATTTTTTATGACTAAGATAACATAATTGACCATATAGGACAACTTAAATCGACTAGGATAATGTTTGCATTGAATGACGTGACATCTATGTGTCATCCTATGTGGCTGATTCCGTTCTCCAAGCCACAAAAAATTGACGGTAGAGACTAAAAATGCAAACGACAAAAACATGAAGACTAAAAATATAATAAAAAAATGTAAGGATTAAAAGTCGAAACTCACATAAAAGTAAAGATTAAAAACATATTTAACCATTTTGTAAAAAAAAAAAAAATATTTAACCATATATAATATAAATTTTCATTCTGATAGTGAATTTTGTTCTATATAATTTTAACACTCTTTCATGTTGGACATGGCCATAATTATATAGTAATAAAAAATTAGTTACTATAGATTATCTTAAAATAAATTAATTAAGTTTTTTTTTTTTTACGGTAAAAAATAAATTAATTAAGTTGATTATTCAAACATGACATTTATTTGTTTTATGGTTTCTAATAAAATTAAGGCAAAATGCATTTATAAATTCTTTAAGTTTTACGTTTGTAATATATAAATTGTTAAAAAAGAGGATCTAGATATTATAAATTACAAATTTAAATGATCTATTTATTACAAATTACAAATTTAAATGACATATTTGTTACTTAAACTGCTTAAAAGACATATCTGTTACAAACGTAAAGCTTTAAAGATTTATTATTTGTAATTTAAAAAACTTAAAGGATGTATCTGTTACAAATGTAAAACTTAAAGGACCTATTAATGTATTTTGCCTAAAATTAATCAATAAAATGATTTTTAAATAAATAGATTATCCAATTAAGATATTGAGCTCAAGTGATTAATAAGTTTTCATTAGGATGAATTATTCGGAAGAATTTGAGTTTTGATTTATAATGGAAATAATTTGCTTATCTCGCGACCGAACTCCGAATTATCAGAGCACCTGAAAACCAGAGAATTATTAAAAAAAAATTTGGATAATTAATTGATAATTTCTACTTAACAGGTTGTGATTTTAATTGGGATAGGACCTAGTTCATTTGACATCTCAAGAGATATTGCAAGAGTAGCAAAGGAAGTTCATGTTGCAACAAGACCGAAACCAGATTTGAATATGAAGTTGGAAAATGTTCGCAATATATGTTTCCATACATTGGTATGTAAAATATTGTCATTGTCATTGTTTTTTTTTTTTTTTTGACGAAAAAATATTGTCATTGTTAAATACTAATCATTTATACATCACATACTATACTATACATACCTATATACATTGTAACAAAAAAAAAAAAAACAATACATAGTATTGTAGTATAGAAACACACTATATAGTATTAGTACTTTGCTAATTCTCATTCTCTTTATTATTTTTTAGATTAAATGTGTCTATGAAGATGGCTTGGTTGCCTTTGAAGATGGATTCTCTATTCATGCAGATGCCATAATTCACTGTACAGGGTACTATGAATTTCTAACATTTTGTTAACTTACATAGTTAAACTCTTAAATTGATATTTATATTTATGCAATTAATAATTTTGAGGCATATAAATTAATAATATTACAGGTACAAATACCATATTCCTTTCCTAGAAACCAATGGAATAGTAACCATTGAAGATAATCGCGTTGGGCCTCTATACAAACATGTTTTTCCTCCTTCACTGGCTCCATGGCTCTCTTTCATTGGTTTAACCTTCAAGGTTAATACAATTTTTTTAATGAAAAAGTTAATTTGAATTTATATTTATTTAGTTTAATTTTGTGCAAAATCATTTTATATAGGATATTAGGATGCTACTATAGTTTATTGAAATAAATAAATTATAAACTGTTGTGGCCAGGAAACTACTTTCAATGTAGTTGAGTTACAAGCTAAGTGGATTGCAAAAGTTTTATCAGGTAAAATTATTTTACCTACGCAAGAAGAGATGATGGAATCTGTTAAAGAATTCTATCAATTCATGGAGGAAAATGGGTTCACAAAGCGTCAAACTCATTCACTTCGTCCATTTCAGGTGTGCAATTTTTCGCTAGCCAAAGTGTAATGCATATAGTTTTAAGTAATAATCAATTATATATTTGACAATTGTAAAGTAATTTTATTTTTTCTGAATTTAACCATATGTTCATAATATGGCTGTGTTAGAGTGACTACAAACATTGGCTAGTGGAACAAATTGGACTGCCTCCATTGGAAAATTGGAAGGATGATATGTTGATGGAGTGTTTGAAGAATATACTAATTGAAAGGAATGAAATGTATAGAGATGATTGGGATGATAATTATTGGGATGCTATCATTCAGAATGATCAACTTCTTAAAAATTAGATATGTTGAATGTTTATTGCTGATTGTTAAAATTGGGTTGTCTAAAAAGATTATAATATATATTTTCAAGTATTTGGTTTGAATTTTCAATGATGTAACTAATTGCAATTAATAACACAATGAGAATCTAAAAAAAAAAAACACAATGAGAATAATATTTTTTTTTTTGACAAACGGATGCTTAAAGCATTTCATTCATAATCAAATGACTTATACATGTTGGTATATCAATGAAAATATGAAAGCGAGCTATAGATGGGGCTATTCTTTGAGAATGTGAGAGCATGAGCTACTTCATTTGATTGTCTCCTATTGAACGCAAAATGAGAGTTTTCAAAATATAACTTGAAAATATGAATACATTCTTTCACTACATCTCCAAACTTGGTGATATCGGCTCCTCCCTTATTAAAATAATCAACCACTGTTTTAGAATTGAAAGCAAAATCCACCTTTTCGAGTTGAAGCTCACGAACCCACTTGATGGCATGAAGAAGTCTTAATGCCTCACCTAAGTCCATGCTGCAAATTGGTGTAATCCACATGGTTTTCGCGAGCACAAACCGACCTTCATCATCTCTATGAGAACAATATTTATTCTCTGATATTTGGTCAACTGTGCATATAATATATCATCCGAAGAAAACACAAAAAGAAAGGAAAGACCATATGGTTCTTATGATCCATTGATCAACGTAACACGCAATATGGGTTTGTTACCTCAAAGCGAAGTTAGCAATGACTTTGCCTGATGCCACGTAATCCACATGGTTTTCGCGAGCACAAACCGACCTTCATCATCTCTATGAGAACAATATTTATTCTCTGATATTTGGTCAACTGTGCATATAATATATCATCCGAAGAAAACACAAAAAGAAAGGAAAGACCATATGGTTCTTATGATCCATTGATCAACGTAACACGCAATATGGGTTTGTTACCTCAAAGCGAAGTTAGCAATGACTTTGCCTGATGCCACAACAACCGTCATACGTTCCTTTTTCGCCATGATGATTGTGAAAACTATAATATATTACACAATCAAATGCAGGCAAATGGATGAATGATTGTCTGGTGACTTATATTGAAAGCGATGTGTTGGAGCAAGTTGACGATGAGCCGATTATTCAACGATTCGAAAGCATGGGTTCGCGTAAAGGACAATTATAGAGAACATATGTAGTTTTTTTTATTCATTATAAATTGAGCACACTAATTTTTTGAGTAAATGACTTTTATAAATATTATTATACTTATTTATTAAAGTTTAATATTTTGCACCCCTAATTCATGATCCTACATCCGCCACTGGAGTTTGCTACTTTTGTAAGAGTTTAGCTCATTTTGCTAGACTCAATTTCATTGTATTAACTATAAATTCTAAATCGAAGGTCTCATTGTTGTTATCATTAGTTTTCCATATACTCTTTTGTAAAGTGATGATCAGGTTTTTGACAATTTATGCAAATAAATAAACTTTTATGTATTATACATAAGTTTGTCAAGAAAGTATATAAAATAAACAAATAACTTACGAAGATACAATTTTCGTTAATAATACATTATGTGTTGCGTGTTGTCTTGAAAACTTAGAAATGCAGAAAACAAGTTTTGGAGCTGATGGTGGGGCCGGGCTCCAGGCGTGCATTAGTTAAGGCTCCAGGCTCTGCCAGCTGCGCCGAGCGCAGGTCTAGCCGCGCTGGGCGCATGCGCGAGGTCTATTTATAGGCCAAATGCGTTCCTGTTTTGTTTAAGGGAATTTTAGGTTTTTTGCCATTAATTAAGGCTAAGAGTTTAGAGAGATTACTCTTGGTACAATCCTAGGGGTTTGGGAAAATTGTTCTTGATTGACCTTGCAAAGCTAGGTCAATTGAGTCTCTTGGTCACAGGAAGAGATTAGGGATTAGGGTAGAATTAGGATTAATTCATGTAACCCTATTTGGGAATTTCTTGTGTAAGGTTTTTCATCAATAATAGTAGAACGGAAGAGCTGCTCCATCCCCCATATTAGCTTCATTAACATCGAATTGGGTAAACAAATCATTGTGTGTTCTTTATCGCTCTTTATTTGTTCTAGGATTATTGCATCATCAACTATCTCAACTTATATTTTTGGTTACTTTGTTCTATTTGCTCCACACATCAAGATTATTGGTGTGAGTTTATCAATCGAATTCACAACAATTGTTGCCCACCGTGGGGCAAAGATCAAATCGATAATCAAGTACCATGGGTTCGAAGTTTGATATCGAGAAGTTCACCGGGAATAACGACTACGAGTTGTGGAAGGTGAAGTTGAGGGCTGTGTTGATTCAGCGCAAGTGTGTTGAGGCGCTAAAGGGAGAAGCACTGATGCCGGCTAATCTCTCAGCCGAGGAGAAGACCGAGTTGAATGAGAAAGTCTTGAGTGCAATCATCTTGTGTCTTGGAGATCGAGTGTTGAGAGAAGTAGCGAAGGAAACGACGGCTGCAGCTATGTTTGCCAAACTTGATTCACTATATATGACAAACTCGTTGGCACATACGCAGTTCATGAAGCAACGTCTTTACTTTTCCGAATGGTAGAGACGAAACCCATAACGGAGCTACTGACGGAATTCACAAAAATCTTGGATGATTTGGCGAATATTGATGTGATCCTATAAGACTGAGACAAAGCCTTACACCTATTGTGTGCTTTACCTAAGTCATATGAAGGCTATAAGGATACTATGCTTTATGGCAAAGAAAGCGATGTTACCTTCGACGAAGTTCAAGCGGCCTTAAGAACCAAAGAACTGACTAAGTTTTAAAATTTAAAGGTGGAAAACAGCGCAGATGCCTTAAACGTTTCAAGAGGAAAGGGTGGATGTAAGGGCAAGTCCGCTAAGTCTTGAGACAGGTGTAGCTGTTTCTATTGTGGAAAGAAAGGTCACTTCAAGAGGGATTGTTCGGAATTGAAGGAAAAGAATGGTTCCGTGCATGTTGGGAAAGGTTCATTCGAAGAGGAGAGCTATGAGAGGGCGGAGGCACTTGTTGTGTCAAGCTGGGAACCAGAGGAGAATGAGACTGTAGACTTTGGTGGTCCTCGTGACATGATTGAGTTATGGGATTTTGGGGTTGTTTCTGATCAAGTGGGATGGTTTTGCAAATTGCAAGATGGAGTTCATAGTGTGAGTACCGGGTTTGAGACTTTGGTGGAGTTTCAAGTTGAGGTGGAGTCTTCCGATAGTGGAACTAGAGGAGGCAAACCAACATTAGCTCTTGGCTATCTAGTAGGAGATAGGGAGGAGAGCGGTAGTGTTGCACCTTTTGGGTATGACTGTGAAGACATTGTGGGGTATGTTCCAATTGAGGCTGAAGAAGTGCAAAACCTATTGAAGAACTTCAATGAAGCAATTGGGAACACCAACAATAGAACTTGGGAACTTGTAGGGCTAGTTGAGGTAGTGGAGCACAAGGAGAGTTCAATGTTGGATCTTGAACAACCACCTAAAATTCCAGGGTTGGTTGGGAACAAGCAAAGCTTCGAGAGTACGAAAGGCATTCCGGGGTTCGAAGAGGGTGTGGTGGAGCTTGTAGTACTGTCCAAAAGGCCGATGGTAGTGGGATGCAAGCGTATCTTCAGGAGGACGAGTTTAATCACTCCAGGGGCTGAAGAGGTTGCGGTGAGTCTTGTGGGGCTACCTAAAACTCATATGGTAGTTGGAGACAAGACCTTCATGAGGGCGGAAGGCATTCCGAGGAATGAAGAGGTAGAGGTGTAAATTGTCATTCTAGCAAGAGTTGTTGGAAGCAAGTGGAAGAGGTCAAGGTTCAAGTGGGACTTGGACTTGATCGGTGATCTTGAATAGTAGTTCAAGATGGAGGGAGCAGCACGGTGGTTGATTGGGTCACCATCATTTTAAAGGCAATGTGGAGAAAAGTTGCATGTTGCCTTGAAAACTCAGAAACGCAGAAAACAGGTTTTAGAGCTGGTGGTGGCGCTGGGCGCCAGGCATGCATTGGTTAAGGCTCCAGGCTCTGCCAGATGCGCCGGGCGCAGGTCTGGCAGCGCTGGGCGCGAAGTCTATTTATAAGCCAAGCTCGTTTATGTTTTGTTTAAGAGAATTTTAGGTTTTTTACCGTCAATTAAGTCTAGGGTTTTAGAGAGATTTCTCTTGGTATAATCTTAGGGGTTTGAGAAAATTGTTCTTGATTCTCCTTTGTTAGTGTTTGTATGTTGGCTGCTTTTTGTTAAAACAAAGTATACTACAATGCTTGATACAATGTTTCAACATCCGGATACGAATCCAGGTTATGCTGAAAGCGCGCCTCTTAAATGCACTGTTGTCTATTTTTGGAATCCACGCCTATATTCCAGGCTCTTGTCAAACATGCATGGTCAGAGTATCTCGAGCATTTATGTTGTTATATGGTTTCATTTCTACTTTAAGAAATCTTGATTCTATGCATTTATGGATGAGCTGGAAATGTACTATGAGCCTTGAAGCCCAACATGTGAAGAAGCCCAATTGAAGACCTTAGTATTTAAGCATAGTTGTAAATCTAGCTAGGGTTATGCGTGTGTATTATACTACAGAAAAGTATTGTGATTAGGGTTTCTTGAGTATTGTGTTGTGAGCTTATCTTGTGTTAACTTGATGCAAGACTAGGACATAGTTTGTGTTGTATTATTGTGTACTACTCCAAAGCTTTTAAGCACGGAGTTAGTTGATTTCTGAAAGTGTTTTCAAATCTTATCATTGTGTTAATTACAATCACAGGGTGTGTGGTTGAGTAGGAGGTGAGAAGGGTTCTCAAACTTAGGAGTTCCTAAGTTGAAGTTGCATGAGATAGTGTCTAAGTCATAAGTGTAAACTGGTGGTTTGCTGAGAGCTTAGGATTAGAACTATCATAGTGGATTTCACTCCTGAATTGGTATCCCCCAGATTAGGTTGCTGTTGTGCGCCGAACTGGGTTAACAAATCATCTGTGTTGTTTATTTTTCGTTGGTAATTTTATGTTGCCTAAGTTGATTTTCGTACTTTGAATGTTCCAACATCACACTCAACATCGCAAGTGTTGAAACATCTCATTCAACATCCAGTTCTAGCGTGCTGGAATTTCAATTGGCATCAGAGCAGGCACCCTATTTGTTTTGGGTGAGATTCAGGAATGTTTTCTGGTACTATGGAACAGGGAGGAGGATTTGTTAATAGGCCACCACTGCTGGATGGTACAAACTATGACTATTGGAAATCTCGTATGGCAGCGTTCCTCAAATCCATTGATGCTCAGGTTTGGAGAGCCATCTTATCAGGCTGGGAACATCCAGTGGTTACAGATAAAGATGGTAACAAGACTAGTGTGTTGAAACCAGAACTAGAATGGTCCAAGGAAGAGCAGGTTTTATCCACATACAATTCAAAAGCCATAAATGCTTTATTTAATGGAGTGGATAAGAGCATGTTTCGGTTGATCAAGAAGTGTGTCATTGCAAAAGAAGCTTGGGATATTTTGGAAACTGTTCATGAGGGAACTTTCAAGGTAAAAATGTCTAGACTTCAATTGCTTACCACAAAGTTTGAGAACTTGAAGATGAAGGAAGAAGAAAGTGTTCATGACTTTTATATGAACATCCTTGATATTGCTAATTCTTTTGATGTACTTGGTGAAAAGATGACTGATGCTAAGCTAGTAAGGAAGCTTCTTAGGTCCTTGCCAAAAAGATTTGACATGAAGGTAACTGCAATAGAGGAGGCACAAGACATCAACACCATGAAGGTTGATGAGCTTATTAGATCTCTTGAAACCTTTGAAATAGCAATTAATGAGAGCGGTGGCAAGAAGAACAAAAGTATTGCATTTATGTCCAACACTGATGAGTGTGAATCTCAAGACGATTTGGATAATGATGATGGATTCTCAGAAGCTCTAGCTATGGTTGAAAGAAAATTCAAGCAAGCTTGGAAACAAGTTGATGGAAAGCAGAAACCAAATGGTCAGAACATCCGATTCAACATCAGCACTCAGCTAGATAATCAGAAGAATGTGACATCTGATGACAAGATTACTCAACCTAAAGGAGTTCAGTGTCATGAATGTGAAGGATATGGTCATATCAGGACTGATTGTGCTACTTATCTCAAGAGACAAAAGAAGAGTTTGGTAGTGTCGTGGTCTGATGAAGATAATTCAGAAGGTGAAAGCGAGTCAGCCAAACATATGAATGCTCTAACTGGTATTTGTATGTCAGATGATGAGTCATGTTATGAAGATTTGTCTTATGATGATCTACTTGCTACTTATAAAGAGCTATATGAAAAGGACTTAAAGATCTGCAAGACCCTACATAAGCAGAAGAAGACCATAAATCAACTCATGACTGAGAGAGATGAAGGCTTGAAGAAAATTGCTCAACTAACTGATGAGGTAACTCAATTGAACTCTCAGCTAGAGAATATGAAGAAACAAGTTAGGATGTTAAACACTGGAACCACTGTGCTGGATAAAATTTTAGAGTCACAAAATCAAGGGAAACCCAAGGGAATAGGGTTTGATTATAGAACTCTGAATAACAATCAGCAAAACAGGGAGAAGAAGTTTGTTCCTGGTGTAAATGAGTATGACCCTACATCAGCGAAGCAGAGGTTGAAACGTTCTCCTCAACATCATGGTTCTAATGTTAGAAGAAGGTCTCATAGATGGGTATGTCATCATTGTGGAAGGAAATGACACATAAGGCCTTTTTGCTTCAAGCTGCATGGATATCCTAAGTGGTATCAACAAGAAGAAAGTGAGCAACCCAAGGCTGTAGCACAACAAGTTAAGAAGGAATGGGAGCCCAAGACCAAAGAGGCTAGCTTGATAGCTCATATCTCCTTAAAAGCCTCATCTAGAGAAGACTGGTACTTTGATAGTGGCTGCTCTAGACACATGACTGGGGTTGATAAATTTCTTGTTGATGTAAGGCCCTATATCACTAACTTTGTTACCTTTGGTGATGGAGCAAAGGGAGAAATTGTAGTATTGATAATCTGACAAAAAATGGCTTACCAAGACTTGAAAATGTGCTGTTAGTAATGGGATTAACTGCTAACTTGATCAATATAAGTCAACTGTGTGATCAAGGGATGAAGGTAGACTTTACTCAGTCTAAATGTGTGGTCACTGATGAAGAAGGCAAGATACTAATGAGGGGTACCAGATCTAAGGACAACTGTTACTCATGGGTACCACAAGATGAGGAAGCACACCTGCCCCCATGCTTGCTGAGCAAAGAAGATGAATTCAAATTGTGGCACCAAAGACATGATTTGATAGTTGAAAGAGTGAGTGATGTCGAAGACAATGTTGGAACATCATCCCAGCTGACATATGTTCAAAATAAAGAGTTCAACATTGAGTCAGGTGGTATTGGTTGTGAAGATTCTGAATTCAAAATAGTGTCATCAATCAAAATTCAGAAGAATCATCGTGAGAAGAATGTTACTGGGTGTTGCGATGCAAATTTGGCTAGAAGTGCTGATGATAGAAAAAGTACATCTGGTGGTTATTTCTTCCTAGGTAACAATCTGATCTCTTGGTTTATTGAGAAGCAAAATAGTGTGGCTCTACCTACTGCAGAGGCAGAGTATATTGCAGCAGAAAGTTCTTGTTCTCAAATGTTGTGGATGAAACAAATGCTTCAGGAATACAATGTTGAACATGATGTTCTAAGATTGCACTGCAACAATGTGAGTATTAGTAATATCTCTAAGAATCCCATTCAACATAGCATACCCAAGCACATTGATCATTATTTCCTCAGGGAGCTAGGGGAAGATAAAGTTGTGAACCATGAACTGAAAGATATTTACATTAAGGTTTTAGATTGTGAGCAGTTTGAGAAGTCAAATGGCTATTTATGCATTTGCTTGTGTGAGAATTTATAGCAATTACAGTTGTGGAGGCGTGCAAACATATATTTTCTCCTTATTATAACTAGAGTTGCACAAGAAATAAGGAAAATCATTGCCATTTTGAAAACCCTTGAAAATGTAAGTTCTCTTGACGCTTCATCTGTACCAATTATTGATCTCACATGCTCTTTTGATTATGTGGATGGAAATCTCGATGTTACCGAAACTTCAAGTAATGCCTCTGTAAGTGTTTCAAAATCTTTTGTAACTGCTTCTAATTTGCATGTTGAACAAAATGTTGAAACATTTGTGAAACATGTTTCTAAGTCTATTAGCCAGGTTAATCGTATCTTTGAAAAGACCCTAGAAAAGTCTAGTTCTGTTACTATTGTTGTTGATGCTGTTGCTAGTGATCCACCCACTAAAGAAACCAATGCTGAACCATCAACTGGCCAAATGACTCCTCTCACAAATCATGCCAAAGAGTTTGTTGTTGAACTACCTCATGTGCAAGTTGAATCAGTTCTAAATCCACTTGTTGAAACCTCTGAGATTGCAAATGTCAAACCTAGTGTTGAACTTGTTGTTGAAACCCCTGCAGAACCCTCTGTTGTGTCTATATGTCAAGTAGATCTTGCCCCTAGTAAGGTTGTTGAACCATTTAGTACACATGATATTTCTGTTGTTTTTGTTTGTGCTTCTGCTAATGAACCCCGCACCAACTCATTCTTCATAACCCATTAGTCATGTCATTGAAACTGTTGTTGAGTCTACAATAGTGACTCCTCATATTCCATCTGAGTCTGATGTTATACCAGATGTTGCAACATCCTAAGACCAACCTGTTAGTGCTGTTGAAACCGATTTTGAGATCCCTCAAACTGATGCTGATATGGTTCTCAGTGTTCTCAAACTGATGTGTTCGAAGATAAACCTGATGTTGGTTTGGAGCATTGTGATTTTGAATGTAAAGGAAGAAACTAATCTTGATGATCTGCCACTTGGTTGTGTTATTATTCTAAGTGTGGCTGAATGAGAATTGATTTTGTTATGACTGGTTGTGTGTGGATGTGCATTCTGCTGAGAAGTACTATATGTGTTCAGATGTGTGATATTCAAATGTGATTTTTACTATTGTGTGTGTGACTCTGAGTCAGATGTTGAGGATGATGCGTGAAACATCACGTCACTTGGCAGGAAGAATTTTTCTATGGAAGATGATCTCTGTGAATATTCTCTCTGTTTTCCAAGATGCTATGATTATGGATGAAATCTCACATGTGTTTTGTTCGTCTATGGTGAAATGTGAAATTGCTTAGCATATATATGGGTGTGTTCCCTTTATGTTTCCTCTGCTTGTGCTCTCTGGATGTTTATGAGCTCTGTCCCATGGATATTTGAGAACCTTGTGTGCATCTGGTCTTTGATATTAACTAGTGTGGTACTCTAATACTCTAGGCTTTGGCAATATGACATTTTTCTATGGTGGTTTGGAATTCTGATGTAGTGTTACTGTGGTGATTTACTCTGGTATGCCTCTATATGCCTATCTTTGGTATTTCGATTCTTATATGAAGTTTGGCAATATTTTGTGGCTAAAAAGGGGGAGATGATGCAGTAGTTACTGAAGTTGTGTGAATGTTGTGCCAGATGTTGAAACATCTGCAGTAGTTAATTGTAGCTGTGTGAATGTTGTGCCTGATGTTGAAACATCTGCATGCTTGCTTATGCATGTGTAGTTATTCTCTCTCATGCATTAATTCAGGGGGAGTGGTAATCTGGTACTGATATTGAGTTGTGATAACTTTCATCTATGTTGTTTTGAGGGGGAGTATGAATACCTCCATGTTTGTTGAAACATTTGCACCCCGAATCTGCAGGTGGTTGTTTTGAAGGGGAGTATGAATACCTCTATGTTCTACAAGATGTTGAAACATCACTATTTGTTGTGTATGAACAGATCTAGGCCAAAAAATTGTTGTTTTGCTTATGCCGTTATTTTTGCCTCTGATAATCTTATGGAATACTATCAGCTGCATGACTGCCTTATGATTGGTGTGCTTGTGTTGATCTAAGGACTCATGACCTTTGTATTCTGTTGGCTTGTCTATATGATCCTAATTTGTTTTAGCCAAAAATTTCGCCAAAGGGGGAGATTGTTAGTGTTTGTATGTTGGTTGCTTTTTGTTAAAACAAAGTATACTACAATGTTTGATACAATGTTTCAACATCCGGATACGAATCCAGGTTATGCTGAAAGCGCGCCTCTTAAATGCACTGTTGTCTATTTTTGGAATACACGCCTATATTCCAGGCTCTTGTCAAACATGCATGGTCAGAGTATCTCGAGCATTTATGTTGTTATATGGTTTCATTTCTACTTTAAGAAATCTTGATTCTATGCATTTATGGATGAGCTGGAAATGTATTATGAGCCTTGAAGCCCAACATGTGAAGAAGCCCAATTGAAGACCTTAGTATTTAAGCATAGTTGTAAATCTAGCTAGGGTTATGCGTGTATATTATACTACAGAAAAGTATTGTGATTAGGGTTTCTTGAGTATTGTGTTGTGAGCCTATCTTGTGTTAACTTGATGCAAGACTAGGACATAGTTTGTGTTGTATTATTGTGTACTACTCCAATGCTTTTAAGCACGGAGTTAGTTGGTTTCTGAAAGTGTTTTCAAATCTTATCATTGTGTTAATTACAATCATAGGGTGTGTGGTTGAGTAGGAGGTGAGAAGGGTTCTCAAACTTAGGAGTTCCTAAGTTGAAGTTGCATGAGATAGTGTCTAAGTCATAATTGTAAACTGGTGGTTTGCTGAGAGCTTAGGATTAGAACTATCATAGCGGATTTCACTCCTGGATTGGTATCCCCCAAATTACCTGTGTTGTTTATTTTTCGTTGGTTATTTCATGTTGCCTAAGTTGATTTTCGTACTTTGAATGTTCCAACATCACACTCAACATCGCAAGTGTTGAAACATCTCATTCAACATCCAGTTCTAGCGTGCCGGAATTTCATCCTTGGGTAGCTAGGTCAATTGAGTCTCTTGGTCACCAGAAGAGATTCGAGATTAGGGTTTAGGATTAATTTTTATAACCCTATTTGAGAATTTCTTGTGTAAGGTTTCTCATTGATCATAGTAGAACGAAAGGGCTGCTTCCTCCACCAGATTAGGTTCATTAACACCGAACTGGGTAAACAAATCATCGTGTGTTTTTTATTGCTCTTTATTTGTTCATGGATTATTGCATCATCAACTTTATCAACTTAGATTTTTGGTTACTTGGTTCTATTTGCTCCACACATCAAGATTATTGGTATTAGTTTATCAATCGAATTCACAACATTATGAATTAACGTAAAATCTTATCTTTTGCTTAAATAATTTTTCATAATCTAAAAAATAAGTGAACGCCCCAAAAATAATCTTGACCTACAAAAACGCAACACATACATACTATAGCAGAGTTTATGTATTATATATCGTGGTTCTGCTTCATAAGTCGCGTAATGACATATATTGATTTAGTTTTTTTGATTGGTGTAATACTCCTCTAAACTGCTTACATATCATTAAATGTATCTCTCTTTGTATTGTAAGAGCAACAATAGCGCTGGTGTACTAACACTAAAGTTGCTAATAGCCAACGTACACAATAATAAATTTGCAATGTATATGTGTGACATGGCAGAGTAGGTGCACTAACTTTTCTTCTCATGCACTAAATAGCCAACGGCAACTAAAGGCAAACAAGTATTATTTTATTCTTGGTAAAATTGAGTAGAATGCAACAATGACCACATATTAATTCAAATGATTTTATAAAACTTATATTCTTCGGTGTTAATTAAACTTATATGTAACAACGACCATTTTTTGGAACACCGTTTGTAGAAAATATTTTAATATTTATTTTTTGTCAAAAAAATTTAATATTTTTACGCATATTAATTAAAATAATTAAATTAATGTAATTTTGAATCAAAACTAATTATAAATAAAAAAATATAAACATGTTGTCTCAAGATTTGGCTCTTTATAATCAACCACCCATTAAAGTAAAAACTACTCAAATCAACTATAAATTTCTTAAATCCTACACATCACTTTGGGCCAACAAAAAACAACTTAATTTACTCATTTAGTTTACTCCCATGAAAGTTGCTCTAAGGGTTAAGTATCCTTTATACTCCTTATAATTCAATTTTTGCTATTAAAAAAAAAAAAAACCCAAATACAACATCAAATAAATATGAAATAATATAGTATTATTTTTGTTTATGAAGAAGGTGACAAAATGATGTTTTCCTTTAACCTATAAACAAGTTGTCAAGATAATGGAATTTGATATATTAAAGTATTATTTTAGTTTCTCAAGTTGATAAAATAATTAAATATTACAGTTCTTATTTTGTGATTTTTCTTTTTCTATCGTGAAAGGTTATAAAATAATGAAAATTTGTTAAAAAATGTTAAGAAGTCACACATATGAGATGACCTGAATAAGAGTTTATAAGTAAGAGGCAATCCTCACCTTACAAGCCGGTTTTGTGAGGATGAGTTAGGCTCAAAACTCAATTCTAAGATGGTATCAGAGCCTCTCTAAGATCCATTGGACCACCCGCTATCGGGCCACCCACCATATATATCCACGCACCAAGCTCAATAGTGCTGGGCGTGAGGGGGTGTGTTAAGAAGTCCTACATCGGATATGAGATGACCTGAATAAGAGTTTATATGTGACTACGTTCTGGCAAGTGGACCAGTTTGTCGTCGAGCAATAATTCACACTCTAGGTGTCTAGAAAGAGTTCGTATCCACATGGATCGTGTCAAACCTTCGCTAGTGCCATTCTAGTTTGTGGTTTTTGCATTCGCTTTGGTTTTAGGAAAAAAGTTTTAATTTTATAAAAATAGCGAGATGCGTTGCAAGAAAAATACAAGATTGATTCAGAGACATAGAGGATAGGTATGGTGGTTGAACTTACTCCCTCCCTCATACTTGGCATAATCAGTGTATAACATAGTCATTCATACTATTATCTAGCGTCGATTCTATCCTTGTCTTAGTAGCACCTTACTGCTACCCAATGTAGGCAAAGTCCCACTACTTTCGCAACTAAAGGTACCTACGAGAGCCTAACATCGCTTTGTCACGTAACCTAAATTACTAGGTAGAGTTATTTACAAACATGCTGTTATTGTTTTGTTGATTGGCTCATTTTTGTAAAACAACTCTGTGTGACAATGTTTGATACGATGTTTCAACATCCGGATACTCATCCAGGCTGAGTGAAAAGTGAGTCTCATTAATGCGCCGTCTTTTATATATGGAATCCACACCTTCATTACATGCCTTGATTACGCATGTCTTATTAGAATATTCCTACGCGTTTATTTCCAAAAGTATCTCTGATGTAGCTTTTGGAAACCTTTGATTCTACACAATGGACACGAGCTGGAAATGTTCAAGTAATCTTGAAGCCCAAGTCCAAAAGAAGCCCATGAAGACATCTAGTATATAAGCTTCTTTGTAAACCCTAGTTTTGTACGTGTGTTATTGTATTACTGCAAGATTTGTTGCATTAGGGTTTTCGTGTGTTAGAACTTTTGTGAGCCTACCTTGCATTACTTTGATGCAAGTCTAGGACATAGGTTGTTGTATTTGTGTAAACTACTCCTAAGCTTTGAAGTACGAAGTTAGTTTGTTTTTAGAGCATGGTCTCAATCACTTCTATTCTTGATAATCTTGTAATCACTGGTTGTTTGATTAGGTAGGAGGTGAGATTGGATCTCAGGCTTAGGAGTTCCTAGGTTGAAAACAACACGGGTAGTTGCTAGGTCATAAGCGTAAATTGGAGGTTTGCTGAGAGCTTAGGACTAGGGCTGCTATAGTGGATTTCTCTCCTGGATTGGTATCCCCCAGATTAGGTTGCAGTTGTGCACCGAATTGGGTTAACAATTAAGCTATGTCCTTTATTTGTTGTTCGTTTTCATTACATGCATCGTTTTCGTATATTGGTGAATGTTCCAACATCCTATTCAACATTCCAAGTGTTGGAACATTGCATAGAACATTTCATTCCTGTGCGCCGGAATTTTCAATTGGTATCAGAGTAGGCACTCTGCCTGTTACTTGGGTGAGATTCAGGGAAGATATCTTCTGGTACAATGAAAAAAGAAGGAAGGTTCATCAATAGACCACCTCTTCTAGATGGCCGAACTATGACTACTGGAAATCACGCATGGCTGCTTTTCTCAAGTCCATTGATGCACAGGTTTGGAGAACCATTTTGTCAGGTTGGGAACATCGAGTGGTTACAGACAAAGATGGCAACAAAACCAGCGTGCTGAAACCTGAACTTGAATGGTCAAAGGAAGAACATGATCTCTCCACTTATAACTCGAAGGCTATCAATGCCTTGTTCAATGGTGTGGATAGGAGTATGTTTCGTCTGATCAAGAAATGTGTCATTGCAAAAGAAGCCTGGGATATCCTAGAAACTGTCCATGAAGGAACCTCTAAGGTAAAAATGTCTAGACTCCAGTTACTTACGACGAAATTTGAAAGCTTGAAGATGAAAGAGGATTAAAGTGTTCATGACTTTTACATGAACATTCTAGACATTGCTAACTCATTTGATGTGCTTGGGGAGAAAATGAGTGATGCTAAGCTGGTTAGGAAAATCCTCAGATCCCTGCCAAAAAGGTTTGATATGAAAGTAACAACTATAGAAGAGGCACAAAACATCAACACCATGAAGGTTGATGAGTTGTGAAATTCCTGGCACGCTAAGCACAATGCTAGATACAATGCTCTAAGCACCTTAGCACTAAACGTGATGCGCGATACAATGCTATAAGCTTCTTAACACGTATATCTCAAGATAAAGAAAACAAATATCTGAAAGCAAGTAAAAGACACGGGATATTTGTTAACCCAGTTCGGCGCTTAAAACAAGCCCTAGTCTGGGGGATACCTATCCAGGAAGGAATATCACTATAATAGTCCTAGTTGTAAGTCTTCAGCAAACACACGTTTACAACTCATAACCTAGGAAACTATCAATGACTCTTCAACCTAGGAACTCCTAAGTCTGAGATCCCATCTCACTCCCTTACAACCTTACAGACAGCAAGGATTTCAGAACACAAATACAAAAAGTTTTTGGAGACACACTCCTAAAACTACACATTCGTACCAAAGGGGGCACACAGATTCGTACTTAGGAGAGGATCACACAGATTACAACTCAAAAATAATACGTCATAAGCTTGCATCAATGAGACACAAGAAAGGCTCACAAAGAATAATACACACGCAAAAACCTAGATAGCTAGACACAACAATATGACGGCGTGAACAACTAACTGAAAGTAGGTTTAGCACAATCTTTAAATACTCCAGAAAAAGTCCTTGATCCAGAATTAAACATGGGCTTGATTTGTTTGACCCAAGCCATTGACCACATTGAATAAAATAGATTCTTTCCAAAAATACACTTCAAGGAAATTCTTTATAAAAGTATTCTTGACAAGGATCTGAAGCATTAAATGATGATCCTCAAAATAAGCCAGATACACAGGCGCCATGCAACATTCATGAAAGAGAAACGAATCATTCCATAATTAAAACACGCGCGCGCACACAACCAAAAGCGTGATACGATGTTGAGGCATCTTATCGCACATCCTGCTACAAGGTTTATTTTACCAAAAATGCAGCCAACACCAAAGACTCAACAAACTCCCCCTTTGGCAAATTTTTGGCTAAAACAAATAATGACCATACAGATACTTAAACAGATACTTCAACTACATTTCTTTTCCTCAACATAAGCACACAAGCATAAAGATTTGTAGAGACTATTCTTCAAAACAGTTTTCATACTACTCCTTCATGGAGAACAGTAGACAAGAATAAAAATGTATCTTTTAAGTTTATCAGAGAGGCATGCAACAGCGGAACACATAAAACAACTCAGCCTTAGATGGTCAGGAAAATAAACATGATAGGATGCTGTAGAGAATGCTTCAACATTTCACAACACATCTCCCCCTGCACATATGCATGGGATGTTGGAGCATCATATCCAACATCTCCCCCTGCAGATCACATCTCATTACTCTAAAACACTCATGCACACATATCAGGTATCAGATCATACAGGTCCACACATACATATACTTCATGCAACCTACTCAACAGACATAACATAACCAAGGCATAACCAGAGCAGTGCAAAACAGGAGAGATCATAATAAACACACCAAACAACCAAGCCAAATACCAGATGATTTATACTCCCCCTTTTTGCCACAAATTTGACAAATTAGCAGTACAGAGTTATGAGGTCCAGGAGCTTAGTACAAAACAGGGTCATCAATGTCTATGCCCATACAGCAGAACAAGAACAAAAGTAACAGAAAAACAAAAAGAACCAAAATACCAAAGTAGTACATAAAACATCCTCTAATCAGAATCACTGGAACCAGTCACCTCCAACTCTTCCGTATCACCACCAGCTTCTTCATTCAAAGCTGCATCAGATGCTGCAGCATCATTACCAGCATCATTTCCAATACCTTCTTCCTCAGCACCAACACCTGCTTCCTCAGCTTCCTCTTGCCTCAGGGCAGATATAACCAATTCTAGCACTTTCTTCTACTCATCCAGAGCTCTAACAATAGCTTCCAAAGAGGCAATCATGTCCTTCCTATTCAAAGTGGAAGGTGGGACTTGCCTTGGCACAGACTTGCTTTTCATTGGCCCGGCTATGTCAGCAGCATGGGCTCCTTCAAACAACTTAAAATGAAGAGAAAGGGGTGCCTCTCTCTTGAGTGGTTCATCAGCAGCAATCAAAATATTTGGGTATTGGTCAAGGATAATTCTACAGATAAGACTAGGAAAATCTATTGGCATCTTGACAGCCCAAGACTTGCCATGAGCCATAGTTTGCTCAAAGATGTAGGTTCCATAATCAGCTATAGTACCAGTTCCAACAGAGTAAATAAGTCTTGCCAAACCAGTGGCTATATGAGAAGTGTGGGTAGTGGGAACCCAGTTCACAGTGCCTATCTTGTTTAAGACTGCATACTTGACAGAGAGCATGCAATAAGGTACTTTACCTTTAGAGGGCCACACCTTGACCTGATTGGCAGTGATGGTTTTGCAGACTTCATTATTGGTGACATCAATGGCAGTGTACCCATCTTCTTGTCTACCAAGATACCTGTTGATGATGATTGGAGAGAACTCCACACACTTGTTTCTGACCCACACCTTTTGATATTCATTGCTGAGTGGGTTGTCACAATCCTCAGCTATATTCACAACAAACTCCTTAACTAGCTTGGCATAGCAATTGCCCAAGCCACTAACTGTCTTCATCAGTCCAGCTTTAGCCAACAGCTCAATCACCTCTTTCCAAGCCAAAGTTTCAGCAGACAACTCTCTTTCCAGCCCAATCCTTCTAGCAAACACATACTTCCACTTTTTTAACACTGTCAACAAAATGGAAGGAGACACCATCAATGGGAACATCAGGGACATTGGGTGGTATAAATCTTCCACCAAGTCTCTTCTTAGATGCTGTGATGCTTGGAGCATCGTATTCAGCATCCTCATCAGATACAGCAGCAACAACCTTTTTCTTCTTAAGAGCCCTCTTCTGAGGTGAGGGAGTGATGTTTGGAACATCTTCTGTAGCATCATAGTCTGAATCACTCAGACTAATGGTCTTCCTCTTAGAGACTTTCTTCTTCTGTTGAGATGTAATCTCAACCTTGCTTGAACTCCTACTAGGCCCAACAATCTTCTATTTGGGAGACTTGGTTGGTGCACTCTTCTTTGTCTTCACAGACTTTGGTGCTTCAACTTCCACCTCAGTCTCTTTTCCCTTTCTTTCTCTAAGTCTCCTACCAATACCAGTTTTCCCTGCATGAGATGTGCCAACAGATTTGACAACTACAATATCTTCTTCTTCTTCACTAACATGTTCTTCAGATGTCTTCTCAGAGTCACCCTTTTCAACTTCAGATGTTGTAACATCTTTACCAGCATCAGTGACAGCTTCTCCTTTCGCCAAGGATGCTGAAGCATCCGGCGTCGCATCTTATTGAGTAATACTCTTAGCCAACGATTGGAGAACATCTCCAAAAATCTGAGCATCTTCATCGTGTCCATCATCCTCAGGAGAGTCAGGAACAGGTGATTTTGCCTTCTCAGTTTCCACAGCGTTTTCCCCCTTTTCAGCATTAGGGATTTGAACAGTACTTTCATCAATCTGCACGTTTTGAGAGGTTGCTGCAACATCGATTCCCACATTCAAAGTGTCTGAACCCTGATTAGCAAGAAGGAACCCTTGCATGTCGAAATCAGAGTTATATCTAGACTTGGATTTCTTGACCTTTGGTTTCTTACTAGCCGTTTTGGTTTTCTTTGTGGACTTGGATTTAGAAGATGAAGTTTTGTGAGGTTTGGGGTTGAGGGCAGAAGCATAAGATGGGTGAATGGTTGAGAGTGGAACAGCATCGGTGACGATGTGAGAGAGTGGGTCAATGGAGTTGTCTTGCGACGGTGAAGAGAGGTTGGGAGAGACGGTAGCAGGGGAGTTGATTGGAGAGGTTTGAGACATGGTGACGGCAAGATTTTGGAGAAAATAGGATTGAGAGTGGAGGAGGTTTGTAAGTTTGATGAGAAGATTTGAGAGAGAAGTGGAGATGTTATAGTAGAAGGTAAAGTAAATTAGGAAAGAATCAATGTGAGAAGATTTGAAAAAGAAATAACCAACCCTTGATAGTGGCGTGTTTAGGGAGAAATTTGAGCCATGATTACCTTAATCAACGTGCAACACTTGATAGGGGAAATTAAAAATAACTGCTGCACGCGCCACTATCATAAACGGTAACTGCTACAATTCTTCATGGAGGCAAATTCCTAACTTGCCCCTTAGCTTCTCAAACTGCACAGCATCAAGTGCTTTGGTAAAAATATCTACCACTTGCTCCTTTGTACCAACATGCTCCAGAGTCACAATTTTATTCTCAACAAGATCTCTTATGAAGTGAAGACGAATGTCAATATGTTTTGTCTTGCTATGTAGAACTGGATTTTTTAAGATGTTGATGGCGCTCATGTTGTCACAGTACAATGTTAGAGCATCTTGTTCAACATCGTACTCCTTCAGCATCTGTTTCATCCAAACAAGTTGTGAGCAGCTACTCCCAGCAGCTATGTACTCAGCCTCAGCTGTAGATAATGCTACACAGTTTTGCTTTTTGCTAAACCAAGAAATCAGATTGTTCCCTAGAAAGAAACATCCTCCTGAAGTGCTTTTTCTATCATCTGCACTTCCAGCCCAATCAGCATCATAATAACCATAGAGCATAGAATCTTCAGAATGTGAGTACATTATTCCATAGTCACTAGTTCCATTTACATATTTCAAGATCCTCTTGACTTGAGTCAAGTGGCTCACCTTAGGATCAGCTTGATATCTGGCACATACTCCAACAGCATAAGTGATGCCAGGTCTGCTTGCATTCAGGTATAGCAGGCTTCCAATCATACTTCTATAGAGACTTTGATCCACACTTATTCCCTTTTCATCTTTAGTAAGTTTCAAATGAATGGGTGCTGGTGTTCTCTTTGAGGTGGCACTTTCCATACCAAACTTCTTGACTATGTTCCTTGTATACTTACTCTGAGATATGAAAATGGTATCATCCATTTGTTTAATCTGAAGTCCAAGAAAGTAAGTCAGTTCTCCAACAAGACTCATCTCAAACTCTGATTGCATTTGCTTGACAAAATGATGTACCATCGTATCTGACATCCCACCAAACACTATGTCATCAACATAGATTTGAGCTATGATAAATTTACCTTTTTCTTGTTTGACAAATAGGGTCTTGTCTGAAGCTCCCTTCCTATAACCTTGGTCTTCCAAAAACTGAGTCAACCTCTCATACCATGCCCTGGGTGCTTGCTTAAACCCATATATGGCTTTCTTCAGTTTGTAGACATGGCTTGGGTGTTCAGGATCTACAAATCCCTTTGGTTGCTCAACATACACCTCTTCCTATAGGTATCCATTTAGAAACGCACTTTTTACATCCATCTGGTAAAGTTTGAACCTAAGAATGCATGCTACACCCAACAGAAGTCTGATAGATTCTAGTCTTGCAACAGGTGCAAATGTTTCTTCAAAGTCAAGCCCTTCAACCTGAGTATATCCCTGAGCTACAAGTCTTGCTTTATTTCTGGTAACAATACCATGCTCATCTGACTTGTTCTTATAGACCCATTTTGTTCCAATCACATTTACATCTTTTGGTCTTGGAACCAAATCCCACACCTCACTTCTCTTGAACTGGTTTAGTTCTTCTTGCATAGCCTCTATCCACGCTTCATCAGTTAAGGCTTCTTTGACAAGTTTAGGTTCAAATAGTGATACAAAACAAGAATTTGAAATGACATCATTTGATCTTCTAGTAGTTATCCCCTGTTCAGGATTACCAATGATCAATTCTGTGGGATGATTCTTCTGGACACGTACTGAAGGACCTTTCTTTTGAGCTTGTTCTTCAGAATTTGTCACACTATCCTCTTCAGCTATTTCTTCATCAGACTGATTGTCACCCAGATGTTCAGATGCTGTAGCATCTTGTTCAGCATCGTCAACAACAGGAATACCTTGGTCTTCACCAACAATTTCTTCCAATGTAGAGTCTTGGACAACAACATTTATGGATTCCATCATTACTTGAGTCTTAGAATTAAAGACTCTGTAGGCTCTGCTGTTAGGAGAGTATCCCAGAAAAATCCCTTCATGGCTCTTTGGGTCAAGCTTTCTTCTAGGCTCTCTGTCAACTAGGATGTAGCATTTGCTTCCAAACACATGAAAATGTTTAACATTTGGTTTTCTATTTTTCCATAGCTCATACAAAGTAGAAGTGGTACCTTTTCTCAGTGTGACTCTGTTGTGAATGTAACAAGTAGTGTTCATGGCTTCAGCCCAAAAGTAATAAGGGACATTCTTGGCATGAATCATGACTCTAGCTGACTCTTGGATAGTCCTATTCTTTCTTTCAACTATTCCATTCTGCTATGGGGTGATAGCAGATGAGTACTCATGCTTGATTCCTTCAGTAGCACAGAAATCATTGAACCTGGAGTTCTCAAATTCCTTTCCATGATCTGTCCTGATTTTTACCACATTGCTTGCTTTTTCCCTTTGAATCTGAAGACACAATTCCTTGAAGGCTTCAAAAGCATCTGACTTTTCTCTAATGAAATCTATCCAGGTGTACCTTGAATAGTCATCCACCATCACAAAAGCATATATTTTCCCTCCTAGGCTTTCAACCTGCATGGGTCCCATAAGATCCATATGGAGTAACTCAAGAACTTTGGAGGTTGTCTGATGCTCCAGCATTGGATGCGACATCCTGACTTGCTTATCAATCTGACACTCACCACATTTGTTGCCTTCAATAATCTTTAGTTTAGGCAATCCCCTGATAGCTTCTGATAATATTGCTTTCTTCATCCCCTTCAAGTGAAGATGACCTAGCCTTTGGTGCCACAACTTCACTTCATCTGCTGTTGAACTAAGACAAGTGGTATTAAGGGCTTCTTCCTGAGATATCCATAAGTAGCAATTATCTTTAGACATGGTTCCCTTCATTAACAGCTGGTCTTCCTCATTGTTCACAAGGCACTCAGACTTGGTAAAGTTGACTTTTAAGCCTTGGTCACACAGCTGACTTATACTAATCAGATTTGCTGTGAGTCCTTTAACTAAAAGCACATTCTCCAAATTGGGCAGTCCATGATTCACAAGATCTCCAATTCCTAGTATTTCCCCTTTAGCACCATCTCCAAATGTCACAAAGCTGGTCTTGTAGGGTCTTACATTCATGAGGTATTTTTCTTCACCAGTCATATGTCTGGAGCATCCACTGTCAAAATACCAATCTTCCCTTGATGAAGCTCTCAGAGATGTGTGAGCAATTAACCCAACATTTTCTGTTTTGGGCTTCCACTCCTTCTTTATAGCCACATCTTCCTTCACTTCATTAGCTTTAGGTTGTTGAACAGGGTAGCCATGGAGTCTGTAGCAGAAGGGTCTAATGTGTCCTCTTTTTCTACAGTGATGACAAACCCATCTACGATACACTCTCTGAATCTTAGGCCTTTGATGACTACGAGGATTGGATTCAAGAGCAAACTTGGGAACTGGGTATATTCTAGAATGCTGAGCAGGATGCTTCAACATCGTCGCTCCAGTGCAAGGATCAAAAACATCTTCAGCAGACTTGAACTTTGTCTCAAGATTCTGTTGATATTGATTTAAATTTGAGTAGTTATAACCCACTGACTTGGCCTTTCCACTTGGTAAATTCTCCAAGATCTCTTCAAGTATGTTTGTCCCTGAGTTTGGCTGACTTACACGTTTCTTCAAGTCCTCCATTTGAGCATTGACAAGAGCAACTTCTTCTTGAGTTTCTGAAGTCTTCTCAGCTTGAGCTTTCACTTCAACCTGAAGGAGATTAATGGTCTTCTTCTGCTTCTCAAGGAGCCTACACATTTCTTCAAACCTAGTGAGTAGCTCTTTGTAAGTACTAGCAAGTTCATCATAAGTCACATCACCGTCTTCATTAGTGTCACTGTCTGTGATACAAACTCCAGTCAAGGCAGTCACATGTTTAGCAGACTCATGCTCTTCCTCAGAATCTTCATCTGACCAAGACACACTCAAACCCTTTTTCTGTCTTTTCTGATAGGTTCCACATTCTGATCTTATATGTCCATATCCCTCACACTCATGACATTGAACACCCTTGCTTTGACTATTCTTCTCTTCAGGCTTGGGTTTCTTCAGTCCATTTTGTTGTTTATTGATGTCGAATCTGATGCTTGGAGCATTCTGATGATTCCTGCGATCAACTCTTTTTAGCACCTTGTTGAACTGTCTTCCAAGCATGGCAATGGCATATGCAATGCTTTCTTCTTCTTCATCCTCATCTTGACCATTGTCTTCATCAGTATTAGAGACAAAAGCGATGCTTTTGTTCTTTTTGTCACCACGTTCATCTAAAACAGTTTCAAAGGTTTGAAGAGAACCAACCAACTCATCCATCTTCATAGTAGAGATGTCATGTGCTTCCTCAATTGCTGTTACCTTCATGTCAAATCTTTTGGGAAGAGATCTGAGAAGTTTTCTGGACAGTTTCTCATCAGACACCTTCTCTCCCAAGGCTTCAAATGAATTAGCAATATCCAAGAGTGTCATATGAAAGTCTTGAATGCTCTCATCATCCTTCATCTTCAGTGTTTCAAACCTGGATGTGAGATGTTGAATCTTTGATTGCTTCACCTTTGTGGTACCTTCATAACAAGTCTTCAAGATCTCCCATGCTTCTTTGGCTGACATACAGTTTTTAATCAGCTTAAAAACATTTGTGTCCACCTTTGTGGTACTTGTTGTTATAGAGAGCTGCAACTTCTTCCTCTGTAGTCCACTCAACCTCTGGTTTCTTTACCCCCGTTGAGGTCCCTTCCTTGCTTGCAACAGTGGGATGATCCCATCCAGTCAAAACAGCCTTCCAAACCTTGCTATCAATAGATCTTAGAAAAGTAATCATTTTGGATTTCCAGTGGTCATAGTTGTTTGATCCATTGAGCAGAGGTGGTCTATTCATGTATCCTCCATCCTTTTCCATGATGCCAGAGATTTTAAGTCCTGGATCTCACCCTAGAGACAGGCAGGGTGTCTGCTCTGATGCCAATTGAAATTCCTAGCACGCTAAGCACAATGCTAGATACAATGCTCTAAGCACCTTAGCACTAAATGTGATGCGCGATACAATGCTATAAGCTTCTTAACGCGTATATCTCAAGATAAAGAAAACAAATATCTGAAAGCAAGTAAAAGACACGGGATATTTGTTAACCCAGTTCGGCGCTTAAAACAAGCCCTAGTCTGGGGGATACTAATCCAGGAAGGAATATCACTATAATAGTCCTAGTTGTAAGTCTTCAGCAAACACACGTTTACAACTCATAACCTAGGAAACTATCAATGACTCTTCAACCTAGGAACTCCTAAGTCTGAGATCCCATCTCACTCCCTTACAACCTTACAGACAACAAGGATTTCAGAACACAAATACAAAAAGTTTTTGGAGACACACTCCTAAAACTACACACTCGTACCTAAAGGCTTGGAGTGTTAAAACACACACAATCCTAACTCCGTACTTCAAAGCTTAGGAGAGGATCACACAGATTACAACTCAAAAACAATACGTCCTAAGCTTGCATCAATGAGACACAAGAAAGGCTCACAAAGAATAATACACACGCAAAAACCTAGATAGCTAGACACAACAATATGACAGCGTGAACAACTAACTGAAAATAGGTTTAGCACAATCTTTAAATACTCCAGCAAAAGTCCTTGATCCAGAATTAAACATGGGCTTGATTTGTTTGACCCAAGCCATTGACCACATTGAATAAAATAGATTCTTTCCAAAAATACACTTCAAGGAAATTCTTCATAAAAGTATTCTTGACAAGGATCTGAAGCATTAAATGATGATCCTCAAAATAAGCCAGATACACAGGCGCCATGCAACATTCATGAAAGAGAAACGAATCATTCCATAATTAAAACACGCGCGCGCACACAACCAAAAGCGTGATACGATGTTGAGGCATCTTATCGCACATCCTGCTACAAGGTTTATTTTACCAAAAATGCAGCCAACACCAAAGACTCAACAAGTTGATTGGTTCCAGGAAGAAAACTCAGACAAGCTTGGAAACAGAAACCAAATGGGCAGAACATCCGATTCAAAAGGAATTAGAATGATGAGAAGCCAGCTCAAACCAAGGGTGTACAATGTCATGAATGTGAAGGGTTTGGTCACATCAGGACTGAATGTGCTACCTTCCTCAAGAAACAGAAGAAGAGCATGACTGTCACCTGGTCTGATGAAGATGACTCTGAGTAGGAAAATGAATCAGCAAAATGTGTAACTGCTTTGACTGGTGTGTGTGTTTCAGATGTTGAGTCAGTTGATGAAGGACTATCCTATGATGATTTGCTGGCATCCTATAAAGAACTGTATGAAAAGGACTTGGAGATCAACAAAGTTCTACATAAGCAAAAGAAGATAATCAGCCAACTCATCATTGAAAGAGATGAAGGACTAAAGAAGATAGCTGAATTGACTGATGAAGTAACTCAACTGAATTCACAGCTGGACAATACAATGAAGCAAGTCAGGATGCTGAATATAGGTACTACTGTTCTTAATGAAATTCTGGAAGGACAAGAGAAAAATAAAGGGGTTGGAATAAGTTTTGACTACAGGAAGTTGAACAATAAACAACACAAAATACAGAAAAGTTCATACCTGCTGAAAGTGAATATGACCCTACATCTGGCAAGCAGATGTTGAAGCGTCCCATTCAACATCATGGGTCAAGTTCAAATAGAAGACCTAGAAGATGGGTGTGTCATCACTGTGGTAAAAGAGGCCACATAAGGCCTTATTGCTTCAAGTTATATGGATATCCTCAGTGGTATCAACACAAGGAAGTTGAGCAGGTTAAGGCACCAACACAGCAACTTGAGAGGGAGTGGAAGCCAAAGACTGAACAGAAGAAAAAAACAGCCCATATTGCATTGAGAGCTACCTCTAGAAACTGCTGGTACTTTTACAGTGGATGCTCAAGACATATGACTGGTGAAAATGGGTATCTTGATGAAGTCAAATCTTATGCTACTAGCTATGTAACTTTTGGTGATGGAGCCAAATGTGAGATTGTTGGCATTGGGAAAGTAGCTAAGAAAGGATTGCCAAGACTGGATAATGTATTACTTGTGAAAGGACTGACTGCAAATTTGATCAGCATAAGTCAACTGTGTGATCAAGGTATGAAAGTTAACTTTACAGATTCCAAGTGTGAAGTTGTCAATGCACATGGTAAGGTCCTTATGGAAGGGAGAAGATCAAGAGACAACTGCTACCATTGGATTGATGATGAAGAAATGAACTTGTCCTCCTGTTTAGTTAGTAAGGAAGAGGGAGTGAGATTGTGGCATCAAAGAATGGGTCATCTACATCTGAGAGGGATGAAAAAGGCTATCTCTACTGGAGCAATAAGGGATCTGCCTAAGCTCAACATTGAAGAAGGAAGAATCTGTGGAGAGTGTCAGATTGGTAAGCAAACTCAAATGTCCCATCAAAGGTTGGAACATCAGGTAACATCTAAACCTCTGGAGCTACTGCATATTGATCTCATGGGACCAATGCAAGTAGAAAACATAGGAGCAAGAAGATATGCTCTAGTAGTAGTTGATGATTTTTCAAGATTTACATGGGTGAACTTCATCAGAGAAAAATCAAACAGTTTTGAAGCCCTCAATCTTCTCTGCTTACAACTTCAAAGAGAGAAGGATTCTTCTATTGTAAGGATCAGAAGTGGCCATGGAAGAGAATTTGAAAATGCTAAGTTTTCTGAATTCTGTGAGACTGAAGGAATCAAACATGAGTTCTCATCTCCAATCACCCCACAGCAAAATGGAGTGGTTGAAAGGAAGAATAGAACTCTGCAAGAGCAATGCTACATGCCAAGAAGCTACCCTATCACTTTTGGGCTGAGGCTATGAATACTGATTGCTATGTTCATAATAGAGTGACCATGAGGAAAGGAACAAACTGCACTATATATGAACTCTGGAAGAACAGAAAACCCACGGTGAAATACTTTCATGTGTTTGGTAGTAAGTGCTACATATTAGCAGATAGAGAACAAAGGAGGAAAATGGACCCAAAAAGTGATGAAGGAATCTTCCTTGGGTATTCTACAAATAGTTGAGCTTATAGAGTCTACAACTCTAGAACCATGGTTATGATGGAATCTATAAATGTTGTAATTGATGACTTGGACACTGACACTGAACCAGATGTTGAACCAAATGTTGGAACATCCTCTACTCCAGGAACTGCACCTGAAGTCAGGATAGAGACTCAAGCAGAAGAAGAAGAAGTGAATCCTCCTACAGTCAACAAAGGTCCCTCTGTCAGGGTTCAGAAGAATCATCCTCAGGAACTTATCATTGGTGATCCTCAGAAGGGAATCACAACCAGAAGAACTAATGAGGTAATTAGCAATTCATGTTTTGTTTCTCTGATTGAACCAAAAAATGTAAAATAAGCACTTAAGGATGAATACTGGATTGAGGCTATATAAGAAGAGCTCAATTAGTTTGAAAGAAGTGAAGTCTGGGACTTGGTACCTAGACCAAGTGGAGTCAATGTTATTGGCACTAAATGAGTCTACAAAAACAAGTCTGATGAAAAAGGAGTGGTTACTAGAAACAAAGCTAGGTTGGTTGCTCAAGGATACACTCAAGTGGAAGGTCTTGACTTTGATGAAACCTTTGCACCTGTAGCTAGACTAGAAGCTGTCAGGTTGTTATTAGGAGTAGCATGCATACTAAAGTTCAAACTGTACCAGATGGATGTTAAAAGTGCCTTTCTAAATGACTATTTACAAGAGGAGGTATATGTGGAACAACCTAAGGGGTTTGTAGATACTAAATTTCATGATCATGTGTACAGATTGAAAAAGGCCTTGTATGGATTGAAGCAAGCTCCCAGAGCTTGGTATGAAAGACTTACTCAGTTCTTGGTAAATCATGGATACGGAAAGGGAGGATCTGTCAAGACTTTGTTTGTGAAAGAAAGTGAAGGTAAGTTAATGATAGCTCAGATATATGTTAATGACACAGTGTTTGGTGGAATGTCGAATCAGATGGTCCAACATTTCATCTCTCAGATGCAGTCTGAGTTTGAGATGAGCTTGGTAGGGGAGTTAACCTATTTTCTTGGGTTGCAAGTGAAGCAAATGGAAGACACAATCTTTATCTCTCAGAGTAAATATGCAAAGAGCATTGTGAAAAAGTTTGGTCTAGATTCTGCAAGTCATAAGAAGACTCCTACACCCACTCATTTGAAGTTGACAAAAGATGAGAGTGGAACATCTGTTGACCAGAGTCAGTATAAAAGTATGATAGGAAGCTTGCTCTATCTTACTGCAAGCAGACCTGACATTACTTTTGCTGTTGGTGTGTGTGCCAGATATCAAGTTGACCCCAAAGTCAGTCATCTTGCTCAAGTGAAAAGAATTCTGAAATATGTCAATGGTACTAGTGACTATGGTATCTTGTACTCTCATGGTGAAAATTGCAGTTTAATTGGATACTGTGATGCAGATTGGGCAGGTAGTGCTGATGATAGAAAAAGTACTTCTGGTGGTTGCTTCTTCCTAGGCAACAATTTAATCTCTTGGTTTAGCAAGAAGCAAAATAGTGTTGCCTTATCCACTGCAGAGGCAGAGTATATTGCAGCTGGAAGTTCTTGTTCTCAAATGATGTGGATGAAACAAATGCTTCAGGAATACAATGTTGAACAGGATGTTCTAACATTGTATTGTGACAATCTCAGTGCAATTAATATCTCTAAGAACCCTATTCAGCACAGTAGAACTAAACATATTGATATCCGTCATCACTTTATAAGGGATCTTGTTGAAGATAAAATTATTACATTGGAACATGTGAATACAGAAGAGCAGATCGCAGATATTTTTACCAAAGCATTGGATGTGAAACAATTTGAAAAGCTCAGGAGTATGTTGGGTATTTGCTTGCATGAGGAGTTATAGCAGTTAATGGGCTTTCGGCGTGCAACTGTAATATTTTCCCTCTCCCACATATTTTTGCACGCAATCCAAGGAGAATCAAATAATATCATTACTTTCCTTTCTCAACCGCTATCTACACGTTATATACTACTCTACTCAACTTCTCAACTTACTAATCCTAATTTCTCATGCTTTGCCGTCACAAACTTCTCACAATTTCATTACTCTTTGCAACGATAAAAAATCATTGGGCAAATCATGTCTTTATCAACCAAAACTCCCACAAAATCTCGTTCCACCACCACTGTTCCCCTCAATGCAACTCCATCAGTTGCTGAAGCTATCCCTCTTAATGCTGACCCTATTTCGACTGTGTTTCCTGATGAAACTATTGCTATCACGCCTCCCAAGACAAAATCAAAGAAGAAAAAGGCGATGAAAAGTTCGAAATCGGTCAACCTAATTTCTAAATTTCATTGTTATTCAAATAATCAAATTAAATTATTGTTCTGAATCATCCTAATAATTAGAAATTTTGTTTGGGTGTTTGATAAAAATGGGTCAATGTAGGTTTGAAAACGACATGTTATTAAGGAAAAGCAACATATCCATGTGTAGATTTGACAACATGTACTAATTTAATAGTTCAATATATACTAAAATTTGGATGTAAGTAAGAAAATTAGCTGTAAATGCCAAAAACAGTTGCTTTCTTTTTGTTTTTACTGGTGATTAGAGTCTTAGAAGATGAAAATAGCAAAAAGTTAACGTATTAGAAGAAGAAAATTACCTTATTCTAGAAGAAGAAGCCATGACATCAAGTATGGTCCCTCCTTGTCGGTCTCTCCGTAAATTTTGCTCAGCTGTTTGATACGCGTGAGATTTTTGCTCTGAATATAGGTTGAACTGTTCTGATTCACGTGACCAAGTCAACTTTAGACTATGAATGTCTGGTTCTAGAGCATGGGTCGGGTCGGGTCGGTATGAAACTATAGTTTAATTTTAAGCCCAATGATATTTTAATCAGATATTGCTCATATTATTTTAAAGGGGTGTCAAGTTTGTTACATCTATATAGTTATCCCAAATAATATAATCCAGCTATGCATATATCTCTCAATGTAAGGTTTCATTTGTTACATCTTTATATTTTAAGAGAAGAAAAAATATTCAAGTAATAATTAATGGCTGGATACTAAATTTTATAAGACAATTAATATATCATAAATAAATATGAAGACACAATTGATTATAAATTATTTTATGATTACTTCCAAAATTAACTATAGATAGAACTATTAAATTAGTTGTCATTGTTAAGGATTTATTATAAGAATAGATTTATTGAATAATTTAGAGCTTAATAGTAAGTTTAGAACATCAGCAGCGCAGGTACACTAAAGCTAAGTTTCCTATAACAAACGTATACTATAAGAAATTTTGCATTGTAGAGGGATGATGTGGCAATGGTAAGTGCACTAAATTTTGTTCACATGCTCTAAGTAGTTAACGTCAACTATGGTACAAGTAAAGCCAAAACAGATTATTTTATTCAATAATAAATTGATTGGCATAAATGCTAGCTAGCAATAGCCATAATATTTTCAAAATGGCTACTTTGATATTTTATAACTATTTTACCTTCCTATAAATATTAATAGTATACTAGTTGAGTAAAAAAAAATATTATACTAGTAACTTATATTTTTTTTACACACAATTTTACCTTCTAAATATTATACTTTGATATATTTATTACTATTTACAATTTCTTTAGGTTAAATTTTTTAATTTTTTTTTAGTAATTTTAATATTTTTTTGTCAAAAAAATAAATATTTTTATGTATTTTGTCCAAAATAATTAAATTAATCTAAACTTTAAATCAAAACTAAATACAGTTACAAATAAAAAAATATAAACACGTAGGGCCAAATTTTGGTTCTTTATAACCAACCACCATTAAAGTAAAAACTACTCAAATCAACTATCAATTTCTTAAATCCTACAAATCACTTTGGCCCCATAAAAAGTAACTTAGTTCACCCACTTAGTTTACTCCCACTAAAGATGCTCTTATATTGTTTTTGTTCAAAAACATTAGTAACATATGAAAAAAGATAGATGTAACAAATTATAATTTTGACAAATTAATCAATTACTAATAATATCATATTATATTAAACAATTGGGATGATACATTAACAGCCAACTGCCACTTGACTGATATAAAAAGAGACGTTGAAAATAACATAGTAACATCACTAAAATTAACAATCCACTGCCTCTGGATTGATTTGATTAATTAACCTACAAACTTGAAAACTAAATAACACGAAATGGCCTTACAAATGGGATATAACAGTTCAATTCCTTACAAAAAAGGCCTTTTTAAACACCCCAATCTAAGCAATTTTTTCAATCTTAATTGCCTTCTTCAAGAGCTTGATGGGAGTATTATCATCCTCATCTTGTGATATAGGAGAAACTCTCTTGGCAGCTGGTTTTTTCTTCAATTTCTTTGTTGCACCATTAGCAACAGGCTCTTCATCTAGGTTCACAACTGCAACTGTCTTCCGTTTGTCAACTCCAACTTCCTTCCCAGCAGTAACGGCAGCTGCCTTGCCCTTATCAACTGCAGCTTCCTTGCCCTGATCAACTGCAGATTGCTTCCCTTTCTCAACAGCAGCTTGCTTCCCTTTCTCAATTACAACATTCTTCCCTTTATCAATTGCAGTTTGCACAATGTCCTTTGACAGTACTTCCATTGAATCTTCAGCGAGGTTCACAACAGCACAAGAAAACTTAGACATTAAATCTTCCGTAACTTTGACAGGTGTTCCCTCAAGAATCATCCCCTTCCCTTTGACAGTACCGCCAAACCCAATGTCAAAGTCCTAGACAAAATATACACAATCATGCAGAACATGAGGAGTTTGTTATGCTCAAGAAACAATATCAACTTTTTTCTAAATGTTGAAAGCATAAGATATATAAAAATATTTTAACCTCATATAAGACATTTGTTGAGCCATCAACTAAAATATCTTTCCCTTTGAGAAACATAGTACTTAAAGAACCATTTTCCTAAACATGAAGATCATAAAAAAGGTTAAAATGGATATAAAATGTATGAATGATAGTAAAAGATATTGTAGGAAAGACATACATTAGTATTTTTTACAAAAGTAGCCTCTTCATTGTCCCACTTTTCTTTAAACTGATTGATGATAGCTTCATCGGTGCATATCTTCCTAACACGAAAGGATTGTTCAAATCTTGGATTAAAGGAAGGTTTGGTCTCGACCTTAAACAACCAGGTTTGATCAACCATGTCAGCAATTTGAGGAGGCAATTCTCCAGCACCACCAGCCTATAAAAATTTGAAAATGGAAATAGTTAGGCACTGGGTTAAAATAGTAAAACTGAAGGTCACTGTAATTCTTACCCCTGCTGGTCCCTCTATCATATCAGCACAACTCATGTTGAAAAGCCCACTTGCATCTTTGTCAAATATGACAAAACATGCAGAATCTGTGTGATCCATCACACGAACCTTTATGCAATACCTAAAACAAAAAGACAAACAACAATTTAAGGCTTGCTTTGATATAATTAATATTCAACTGTAGTTGAATAGAAAAAATATACCTGGGAAAAACTCTGTGAACATGTTTATTGCACTTCTCACAATAAAACATCATTGAATCAGGGATGACAACCTTGTTGCATATACATGCAGTATACCAATAGCTGTCAGGATTTTAAATCCTTTTGACAGTTCCAAGCACAACATTCAATTGTTCCTAAACGTCACAAAATTTAAACTATTAATAAAAGTAAGACGGAAAACAAATTATTGGGGTATGGAATTTTGACCTATTAATAATGTGTGTAAATGAAATGGGAAAAAAGATTACAGTAGTGGCATCTTTAAGAGCCTGAAGATGGCTTCTTGGGGTATTGTACAGAAATTCATCAACAGGTTGAACTTGGGTATCAGCCATGATTTGAGTAACAGGAGTTGGAGCTTCAAGAGTTTCTTCTTGCCTAATGATATAAAATAAGGTGTTAATCTTATTGTTAAAACTATAGCCTATTGTTAACTCAAACTTGACTTATGTTGTAAATAAATAAAAAAACAGACCTTGACTTGAAAGTTACACTTTCTTCACAGCTATGGTTAAATAACAATACACTACAGTTCATGTAGATTTGTATGTGAATCTTGTCTACAAATTCCATGTCAATAACTAAATCAGTACGAAATCAATATGAAAGGATTTTATACAATATGAAGGATATGAGTAAAATATTGGATAATGTTACAACCTTGAAAAGCTTTAGCCTTTACAAGCTGCATAATGACAATAGCATTCTGGACCTCTCCAGCTCCAAGGAAATTGTTGAGCACATCAACATAACACCCAAAGAGTGTGCATTGGATCTTATGCCTAAAATATTCATATAAGTAAAAAATTTAAGTTATCTACTTACTTGACTATATATTTTAAAAATATATTATGCTTAAAATATAAGTGACAAAAAAATAAATGTATAGTCAGAAGCATATATTAAATGTTGTTATAACATGTTTAAAGAAAGGGTATGTTTAAAGAAAGGGTAAGGTCAAAGTATATAACATGTTTAAAGGAAGGGTAAGGTCAAAGTATAGTATCTTACCCATCAGCCTCCAACTCAATAACATTCAGCTTTGATGTTGTCCCATTTTGGCTAGTAATTTCACGCTCACTCCCAACACCAGTCAACAACCCAATCACATCTGAAAGGGAGCATCTCAAATTGTTAGTCAAGTTATAAGCTTCCGCAAAAAAGGACAATTTTGGAACACATAAAATGAAACAACTCACCCACTAAATATTCAGTGTCATGAGACCCATCAACAATATCAGCAATTGGAGTAAAGTTGAGAAGCAACAAAGTTTTGGTTAGAAAGCCTTTGAACTTTAGATGTGAATTGAAAATTTAACTTATAAGGGTGATGAGTAGTACGATATTGTCTACCATTAGTTGCAACTCCCAAATTTTCCAAAGCATAAATATTCCCCTCTTTCAAATCATCCTTAAATTTGTAAATAAGAGTTTTTCTAACAGTAGCATGAATCCTACCACCATCAATATCCATTAAAACCATTTCAATAGAAAAAGGAATGGTATTTCGATTGAAATTAGATGCTTCCCAAAGTCTTATTATCTTAGCTTTCTAATTCCAAGTTGCCTGATAAGAATTAATTTCTTCAATTTTTGAAAACATATATGTTTCAGCAAGTTTGAGAGCCATTTGTTTTAAAAAAAATTTGTTACTAAAACTTAATATTAGTTTATAAAAACAGACTTTAACTATGAAGAAGACACTGAGAGGGAAAAGAAAGACAAGCAAAGTTGTATGCTGCGGTGCAATGATCTCAATGACCTAATGCCCCTTTATATAGCAAAGGTCTGAAACCCTAAATTCAATAAAAAATTTGAAAATAACATATGAATTGAAGGCGGGAGAATTATATGATTTAATTACCTATGATATCAAGGTAAATTGGCATTCCCTCGTTTGAAGCATGCTTTCTGGCCTGTATCGATTCCCCTTAAAGCTATTTCAGAGAGAAATTTTGAATCACCGAAATGGTAGGATTGAAACATTGGTTTAGGGTTAATGTAAAGACAATAATTTTGAAAGCCAAATTAAGCTGTCCTTGGGGAAATGGTTTGAATATCTGTAAGGATAAGAGGGATATGTATCATGAAGAAGGGTATAGAGAGAGATATGTAAAGATTTTACAATTGAAATTTACCAAAATTAAGATTTGAAAATCTGATAAGGATGTTGACAATGACATCTCCTTCCTTGAGCTTCTCCATCACGTGAGCTAGCTGTTTGTTGTTAGCCTTCAGCGTAATCCTATCTGTGAATGTGATATGGGCCGGGTCGGATGAAAAGGAAACTGGCAAGCCCAATGGTTCTTCCTTCTTTCCAGACGAGGGAAAGAACAAATTTTGATATGGTTTAATTGAAGTAAAGTTTTTGTTTGGTAGTAAAGCCCAATGGTTCTTCCTTCAAAAATTGCCTTCTAGCTGTTTTATTTTTGTGTAGTTTAAGGATATGCATGGACGGAGTCCAGAACCAATAAGTCGGAGTTGTTGGCCAAGTTTTGGCTAATTTTTAGGAGTTAGTTTAAGATAAAATTGAAATATTTATGGGTTAGTTTAGGATGAAACTGCGAATTTTTGTTCAAAATTAAAATTTTTAGGAGTTTTTTGTTTTGGAACAAAAATATTTTGTTGAATTGTTTATATATTATGTTACATGTGAAATTTTGGTCGGACTTTATAATTTTTATGACTCCGCTAGATTATATGTCTGTGATATTGCAAACACATGTTGAAAGTGAAGCTCCAGTTCATACCTTATACGTTCATTTGGACCGGGATGCACTAAAGAAAAATAGTTTTTTTTTTTTTATTAGAGAAAAAAAAAACAATATGCTTAAATTGATAGGCGCATGTTTGAGATTGTATGTTGAAAAATAAATGTAGGCATATGAAAACTATAAAGAGATAACAATGATGTAAATAGAAGTGATGTGATATTGTAGAGTATTTTTAATTGGACGGAATGTGGCTAAATGAAAAAATTTGATTGATTTAAATGGAAAGAGTTCTGATAAATAAAGGTCAATTATCTAAAATTTAAAAATATAAATATACTATGGACAAAGCTGAAAAGGAAAGGACGATAAAAAAAGTTAATAGGTTTTTATTCTTCGTAAAATAGACAAATTTTGTTTTATCTTCATGTAATTAATTTTTTTGAGATTATTTCTGCAATGTGTTTTTTTTTTTTCGCAGTTCATATTATCCCGGAGTAAAACAAAACAAAATTATATGGATAAAATGAAATGCGGAAAAAAATAAGAGAAATGTTATTTTGACACCAAATTGGTTGTCTAACAACTATATTTACACTATCCAACTATAACATATTTTTTTATTATTTTATTAATTTCACTTTTATGTGAGATGGTTGTCTAATTGACAACCATTTTGAGTTGTTCAAATAACACAACTCAAAAAATAAATACATTGCAAGGAATAATCTAAAAAAAAATTACAAAAATAATGCAAAAACTCGCATACTTTACAAAGATAAAAGCCTATTAACCTTAAACAAAAATTGTTGACACAGACACTACGGATTTGTGATCTAAAAATAAATATTAGCTTGTGGTAACCAAATGCTTGTAACCAATGAATCCATAACTCTTAAATTAGTGTACATTAATTTAAAAATGTGATGTTGCTCGCACAGGGCCGGTCCTGACTATTCGGAGGCCCGGTTCAAATATTAAAAATGGATTCTTAATAAAAAATTGAAAAAAATTTATTCTCTATTTAAATCATTATGTTTTTTATTTGATTGGAAATTTTTCACCAAACATATGATATTTTATAAACATTAGTAATATTTAATCATTATTATAGGATCTCAAAATTAATCTATCGAATACATATAATAGTTTATAAAAACTAACAATATATAACTATTATTATAGGACCTCAAAATTTTGAGTTGAGACCTCTAAAATTTTGAGGCCCGATGCCGTCGCACTTGTTGCACCCCCATAGGGGCCGGCCATGTGCTCACATTTCAGTAGAAACAAAAGACATCTACAAATTATATAGGCTCTGTTTGGCAAGGACAATAGCACAAATTATATAGGCTCTGTTTGACAAGGACAAAAAGTTATTTTATAGCTTATGTCTTATAGTTTATAAGTTAAAAGACCTATTTGGTAACAGTCTATTTAGAAAGAGTTTATAACTTATTTTACTGACTTATAGCTTATTTTTCGTAATATATTTCAAGTAGCTTATGAGCTTATAGCTTATTATTTTTTCTTTCAAATTTACCCTTATAATTTTATCTTAAATTCATTTTTATCCTTTGAGACTTATTACAATTTAAAACAAAATAAGTACGTTTTGTACTTTTTTTTTTACGTTTGTCCTATCCATTTTTTTTCTTCTATATTATACCCTTTTTTTTTCCATTATATCTATTTCTATATACAACGTTGTTGTATATATCTATTAGTTAAAAAAAAAATGACCGTTCTTTTTTAATACTTTTAATTTATCCTTTATATATTTGTCAATAAAAGTTATATCTATTCATACTATCACCTTTTTTTTAGTAGTTTTGGTTTTGGTATGAAAATCTAAAAACTGTTATGTTTAATTTTTTTAATAAAGTATATATAATAATTGAAATGAAAATAAATTTAAAATAAAATTTTAAAGAATAAAATTTAATAGTATATAAAATTAATAAATTTAAATAACTAACTTTGAAATATTAATTGAATATGGATTTTATATTGATTTTTTTACAAGAAGTTTTATTATAAATTAAGAATGTCATTTTATGTTTATCAGTCAGTTTAACCGTTAATTTTACCAAACACTTCAATTAGCTTATCAACCATCAGTCATCAGTCATAAGCTATAAGCTATAAGTTACCAACCATCAGCCATAAACTAGTTTATCAGTCAACCACTATTTTTACCAAACAGAGCCATACCAACACATACCAAACAAAAACAATAATATATCAATGATTCAATTATAAATATTTGATGAACCAATTGATTTCCTAGGATTCATTTAATTTCATTTGCTGAATCAAGACACTTGTTGTTACATATAAATGCATGTATGTATTATAATATGAATAGCAAGGTTGTCAAAACCGGATCGAACTGGCCGGTTGGACCGGTCAGACCGTGAACCAGTGATGTATCCGGTCCGATTAAGCCTGAAAACTGGCCTGCAGGCGAACCAGTAAAAAACCGGTCGAACCGGTCCTGAATCGAAAAAAACCGGTGAACCGGCCGGTCCAGGCGGTTCGATGATTCCGCATTGTTTTTTATAAAAGGAGGTCAAAACAACGCCGTTTCATATATATATATATATAATATACGATGTTATTTGGTTTTATTTGTAAAAGAAAGATTAAAAAAATAAACAAGTTACAAACGATGATATGGTACTATTTTGTGTTATTAGACTTAGTTATTATGTAATTTTTAATTTAGTTTAAATTAAATGTTAGTTGGTCTAGTGGTGATTGGCGCTAGACTTGGTAGGAAGGACCACGATTCGATTCCCCGCAACTGCATTTGGGAGGGGACTGGAATCACTTGATGCCAGAACTCGCCCCGAACTCTGGACTACTAGGGCCCCTTTTCCCTAGGAACCAGAGGGTGAAAAAAAAAAATATTTAAAAATTTAATGTCTAATGTACTAAAGTTATAATTTTATATTAACTTTATGACATTTTATGTTTTTCATGTGTAAAAATAAGAAATATTAAGGCATTATTTATTTATTTTTATTTATATATTAATTAAAATAGATATTTAATTAAAAACGGTTTGACCGGTCCGATCCCAATCCGACCGGTTGAACCTTGAATCGATAAGCTCATCGGTTCGATGACCGGTGTGGTTCTGAAAACCTTGATGAATAGTATGATATTGATTGTCGCAAATAATATAATATTTCAGTGGTAGTAGATACAATTATCATTTTACTTAAACATATGTCTAAAAGTTTGAATTAGAATATTGAAATTGTAGTGCCCTAAAAACTCTTGGCAGAAAGCATTCTTCCGTTCAATGTTTTAAAAGTTAGACCAAATCGGTTAATTCATCTGATCGAACTAATCAACTCGTAGATTAATTTGATTTTAGTTATTCTTCATTTTTATTGAATCAGAATTGAACCATAATATCTCATTTTCCTTTCTGATATATGATCAAGTACATATGATCAAATACATATGATCAAACGTTTATATAATTAAATCATAGGGTTAATAGGTGTTTACCCCCCTGCAAAGTAGGCGAGTTTTGTTTTACCCTCCTGTAATAATTTTTTTTGAGATTCGGTCCTTCCAAAATGAAGATTCTTTGTTTTACCCCCCTGAGTCCACCTGGTTTGTGCTGACTGGACGGAATCTCCACGTGGCGAGTCCAGATGGGTACACGTGTTTTTTTTTTTTAATTTTTTTTTTCCACGTGGCAATCCAAATAAGATAAAATTATTTATTTTAAAAAATCAAAATTTTAAAATTCGTTTTTAAGTTTTCATTTAATAAATTAAAACAAACTAAAAATGTTTTTCAAGTATTAAACAATAAAAATCGTGTTTTGCTCTTCTCCTCACCTTGTTCCCAAATTCGAAATTCTTCAGCCCAGATTCTTGACCAAGTTTGATCGATTGCAGGTTGGTTACGTTCTTTCTTATTCCCAGAATTCTGCTGCTTATTGTTTGGTGTTGTTCTTTCTTCTTCTTCTTCTTCTTCTTCTTTATTCTTAGGGTTACTGAGTATTTGAATTTTAGGGTTTACGGATTTGGTAAAATGGGTGGGAGTAGATGCTCGTCAATTGGAACTTCTAGTGGCTCAAATATACCCAGATGTGGGTGTCAGGTTCATATGAAGCTGCTGGTTGCAAACACGGATCAAAATCCATTTAGGAAATTTTGGAAATGTTGTAATCCTGGCGTAAGTTTTGTATCAATTTTATTTTTGTTTATATGAAGTCTGCAAGTACGATACTTAATTTTGAATTTATTTTAGGCTAATTTTGGATTTTCCATATTGTTGTAGTTGGAAGGTTGTGAGTTCATGTGGGATGATCAAGTTGATGCTGTCAATGCTATGAATGGAGGAAGGATTCCTGCAACAATGTTGGTTGGGCAAGAGTTTGGGAAGGCATTTGGAGAAGAATTTGGCAAGGCATTTGGGGGGGAATTTGGCAAGGCTTTTGGGCATGAATTAGGCAAGACATTTGGGCAAGAATTTGGCAAAACAGTAGGCAATGAAATAGGGAAGAATTTGAGTCAATTTGTTTGGGTTGCCTGTGCAATGTGTTTTCTCATGATTGCAATGCTACTCAAATCAATGTAATTGGTAATATGGATGTAGTTTGAATGAAATTAGGTTTATGGATTGTATTTTGATGAATGTAGTTTCAATAAAATGGTTGTGTAACAAATTGAATATGTAATGAAAAAGTTAGCCTTGACTTTGAATGAAATTTTTTTGCTTTGAATATGTGAAATATTTTAGCTTTGAATATGTGACAAATTTTAGACACAATGATATATATAGAAGCACTTAAGAGTGTAATTGTCATTAATACATCAAAAAAAGCATAAGCACAATATAGTGCAACTGTCATTACAAACAAACAAAACATAAGCATAAGCATATAATAGTGCAATTGTCATTACAGGCAAACAAAACATAAGCATAAGCCAAAACATAAGCATAAGCCAATTTAACTGTCATTACATAACATACCAAAACAAACATAACTAACATAACAGAAACATAACAGAACATAAACATATTTCACTTCTTTGGTTTCTTCATCATCCAACCCTTCATTGCTCTGTAACATGTTCCAAGCTTGGAATCTTCTTGTGTCAACACTCCTTCATCAGCTTCAGTGACTACAATAGGCTGTGCACTAGTTGCTCCAACACCAATTATTGGCTTTTTAAGAGCATTTTGTATAATCCTTTCACTGCTTCTTCTGCTCTTCCCATGGTATCCCTCACTCTTGCCTTTGTTCACAGTCTTGCCTTTGTTCACAATCATCACCTTCTTCCCTTTTGTGTCATTGTTCTTTGAGACATTAACAGCTGCAGAGACAGGTGCAGCTTCTTCTTGTGCAACAGGTTGAGCATTAATCTCTGGAATGGTTGCCATCACTGCATCAGAGATATCAGCAAACAAATTCTCAGGCTGAGCTTGTGACACATTAACAGCTGCAGACTGAGATTGTCCTGCAGACACATGTGCAGGTTGAGATTGAGCAAGAGAAACATTTGCAGCCTGAGATCCTGCATCATTCACAGGTGCAGGTTGAGATTGTGCAACAGGTTGAGCTTGTGCAGGTGCAGGTTTTGTGCCACTGGATTCAGTTTGGTTCACATTAACTGGAGCTTGACCTTGTTTGCTTTTGGTTGCTGCTGGTTTTTTCTACAATGATTAATAAAACAACAATATTAGTGCAATGGTCAAATTATAACTAGCAACTATATGTAATTCACATTGTCAGTTTTAATACCTTTCTTTTCAAAGCTTTTGGGTCCTGAGTGGTGGATTTGCATGAGCCTGCATTATGGCCAGTTGAATTACAAGTAGTGCAATGGTATACAACTCCCCTCTTCCTCTTCTTCCTAGAACCATCTTCATCAAATTGTCTAATCCTAAGTTTCCTAGGCCTTCCAGGACCCTTCTTGTAAACTGGTGGCAAAAGTGTTTCATCAACACCTTCAGGAGGTTTTGGCCACATATCCATGCCATTTATAGCACTCACAGGAAAACCATAACATTGTCTGTACTTTTCCCTAGAATAACATTCATCTACAAATTCCATTGGATCCTAAGACCTATAGCCTAATGCTGCAACAGCATGTCTACATGTCTACATCTGGGTATATTTGAGCCACTAGAAGTTCCAATTGACGAGCATCTACTCCCACCCATTTTACCAAATCCGTAAACCCTAAAATTCAAATACTCAGTAACCCTAAGAATAAAGAAGAAGAAGAAGAAGAAGAAGAAGAAGAAGAAGAAGAAGAAGAAGAAGAAGAAGAAGAAGAAGAAGAAAGAACAACACCAAACAATAAGCAGCAGAATTCTGGGAATAAGAAAGAACGTAACCAACCTGCAATCGATCGAACTTGGTCAAGAATCTGGGCTGAAGAATTTCGAATTTGGGAACAAGGTGAGGAGAAGAGCAAAACACGATTTTTGTTGTTTAATACTTGAAAAACATTTTTAGTTTGTTTAAATTTATTAAATGAAAACTTAAAAACGAATTTTAAAATTTTGATTTTTTAAAATAAATAATTTTATCTTATTTGGATTGCCACGTGGAAAAAAAATAAAAAAAATAAAAAACACGTGTACCCATCTGGACTCGCCACGTGGAGATTTCGTCCAGTCAACACAAACCAGGTGGACTCAGGGGGGTAAAACAAAGAATCTTCATTTTGAAAAGACCGAATCTCAAAAAAAATTATTACAGGGGGTAAAACAAAACTCGCCTACTTTGCAGGGGGTAAACACCTATTAACCCTAAATCATATTGTAAATCATTCAAGTTGTCACAGTACTTGAATTGATATAGGATTAATATTGTATATCTTCTTAATGAGAGTTAGAATTCTAGAAAATTCAAATTGTTGCAGCATCACTCAAATACAAACTCAAATCATTATACACGCCTAAGAAATTCATAGTATTGCCGGTTTAGGTGAGAAAATATAATCTAGGGATATGGTTATATTTAATTTAATGGTTGTAATTACTAATTAGGTTGATCACAATGGATCAAGGTTGTCAAAACCGGACCGGCCGGTTGAACCGGTCAGACCGTGAACCTGTGATGTATCCGGTCCGGTTAGGCTTAAAAACCGGTCTATATGCAAACCGGTAAAAAACCGGTTGAACCGGTCCTGAACCGAAAAAAATTGGTGAATCGGCCGGTTCGATGGTTTCGTTTTGTTTTTTAAAAAAGGAGGTCAAAACAACGCCGTGTTATTTGATTTTATTTGTAAAAGAAAGATTAAAAAAATAAACAAGTTACAAACGATGTTATGGTACTATTTTATGTTATTATACTTGGGTTAGGATCAAATGACACCAATGTGTCAAACTTAGTAACATGACACCTTCGATAATTCTTTATCGGATAGTCATATTACAAAATCCACCGTTGGATTCAAACCTATTACTATATAGATCATGTCTATAGAATTTAACATCAATCGAAAATCATTTGATGGGTTAAATAGAAGGATCAAAATTAACGGTTTTGACGAAGTTTTGTAAGATGTTGGTTTTTATACATCTCGTTGACATATCAAATGATTTCTGATTGATGTTAAATTTTTTAGACATGATCTATATAGTAATATATTGAATCCAACGGTGGATTTTGTAATACGACTGTCCGATAAAGAATTATCAGAGGTGTCATATTACTAAGTTTGACACATTGGTGTCATTTGATCCTAACCCATTATACTTAGTTATTATGTAATTTTTAATTTAGTTTGAATTAAAAAATTTATGTTTAATGTACTAAAGTTTTAATTTTATATTAACTTTATGACATTTCGTCTTTTTCATGTGCAGAAATAAAAAATATCAAGTCATTATTTATTTATTTTTATTTATATATTAATTAAAATATATATTTAAGTAAAACGGTCAGACCGGTCCGACCCCGATCCGACCGGTTGAACCTTGAACCGATAAACTCACCGGTTCGATGACCAGTTCGATTCTGAAAACCTTGCAATGGATTAAGGCCTTCATAGAAAGCAATGACACTATCTAAAAAGGGTGGAGTAAATTAGCCTACCATGTTGGTGGTGAACCAATATATGTTATACTATGTATGGCATCTTCTCTTTCTTTTTCCTATTTACTTTACTCAAGTTATTAATCATGGTTTAACTTCTCATCTTCAAAGCTTTAACTTCAGTTAAATGTTTTGGTAAAGATTTTTTTTATTCGTTTTAAGAAAGAAAACATTTGAAAATTGGTTAACACAATTCAAATATCTCCATTTCTCATTTCGTGCGTTTCCTCAAGCACTTTCAATTATATTTATGGGGTTTAAGATGTCAGAAAAAATAATAATCTTATTTTGCGATTTTTCCTTTTATGCGACCTCCTTACTAAAGGTGCTAAAGGGACAAATTAAGACACCGATGTTCTCAAGAGACATATAATAATTATATTAAATTTAGGAAGTCTTTTCACAATTAAATAAGTGCTAATTAAAAAACATTTTAATTGATCTAAGAAGATTATGAGCTTTATATATAAATTAAAAAGTGATAATATTTCATGCAAAGGGTGGAAACCATAGATAATTTTTTTAAGTTTGTTTATGTTATGATTATCCTTCCTTCCCAATTTCTTATTTCAATGCAACCTTTTAATCGTAAGCCTTTCTTATCTCCTTTTGAAATTTCATTCTTTACTTCAATATCGGTTAACACAATTCAAATATCCCCCTCTCCCGTTTCATGCATCTCTTAAGGCACTTTCAATTATATCTATGCGATTTGGTGCCACAAACAATATTATCCATATTTTATAATTTTCCCTTTTCTATCATGAAAGGTTATAAAATAATAATGAAAATTTGTTGAAAAATAATGACTTATTGTGATTATATTAAATTTTTATGTGACCTCCTTACTAGAGGTGCTAAAGGGACAAACTAAAGACATTGATGTTCTCAAGAGATATAGAATAATTGATGTAAGATTATTATGAGCTTTATATATAAATAATAAAGTGATAAAATTTCATGCAAATGGTGGAAAATATGGATAAATTTTTTAAGTTTGTTTATGTTATTATTATCCTTCTTTCTCAATTTCTTGTTTTAACGCAACATTTTAGTCGTAAGCCTTTCTTATCTTCTTTTAAAATTCCATTCTTTACTTCGTACACAATATTTTATTCCATTTTAGTAAAAAAATTTCTCTCATTTTACATTACAGCTTCTAGATGTGTTCGTGATCGTGATTGTCCAATCTGCGTTTATCCTGCAAAAAGGAGGTGTCGTGATGGCGAATGTATGTGTCAGCATTGTTAGAAAATAACAGAGCTAATGAAGGAAAAATGTTAAGAAAATTATATTAAATAAACTCAATCACAATAATTATTCATAATACACAAATGCACTACTAGAATATATCATGCGCTGTTATTTAGTTATTGTGATCACCTAATTATTAAATTTTTTTAAGTTTTTTTATTTATTTCACAGACTTGTTAGTTTTGTAATTAAAGATGATGCATCAAAAATATTATATTTATATTGTCTTCTTCTCTTTTAATTTCAAGATATCACCATGGTCCAAATTCAGGCATATTACATTTGCTTTCCTACTCTACCACCTATCAAAATATCTTTATTAGTTAAGTTGAAAATTATTTTTTATGTTAGTTATAAGCCTAAAATGTTATATTTATATCATAATATTAATACACTTTTGGTTTTTCTCACACTCCAGTTGATTATGGGTGCGTTTGTTTATGCTTTAAAAGAAGTGATTTTTTTTATAAAAAAAAAATCTAGAGATTTTTTTGTAAATATTTTGAAGAAAATCTAAAGCTACTTTGTGTTTATTTACAATCATAAAAATCAATTTTTTTAAAATAGGAAGTTTCTATACATAGGTTCCTTAGTTTTAAAAAAAATAAATTCTTAAAAAGCTATTGCTATTTCATGTTGGGGTTAAAAATGATTTTTTTAGAAAATTATTTTTATAAAAATCTATAACAAACACTATCAAAATTATAAAATCATTTTTTTTTATAAAAAAATAAATTTTTTCTTAAAAAAATTCAAAACAAACGCATCCAATATTTCTCCTTGATTTGGATTCTCAGCAGCATAAATGGCTGCAATGCTCTCTGCTGCTTAATTACCAACCGCTAGATTAAATCAACGCCACTGATATAAACTGAAAAAAAAAAAAAAAAAAAAACATAAAATTACAATACTTTGTCACCAATTCACGGTAACTGGAAATCAATATATTATATATTTCAAAATACTTCTCTTTGAGAAAGAATAAAACAAGATGCCAAGATTGAAATTCAAATAAAAGATTATTTATCAGAAAGAACCATTGACAAAGTGCTTGAGGTATGCAACTACAGAGAAGGTAAAACAAGTACGAAAAATGGCAGCGTCATACTATAATAATGACAAATAAGAAATACTATAATAAACTAGACGTCTTGCCCGTGCATTCGCACGGGTCATATAAGTATCATAATTCTAATTGTGAAATTATTTAAAACTAACTAATGTATTGTTTTATGTCAATCAATAACAATGGACGATAAGAAGTATGTTATGTCAATCAATAACGATGTCCAAAACATTCAATCAAATGACAAAATAACAAAAAAAAAAAAAAAAAAAAAAAAAAAAAAAAAAAAACTAAATCAGAGTTTGAGGTGATATATGTAAAGTTGCCTTCATCGTTGACTAATAAAATTTTCAATCCATTTTTCAACGTGACTTTTGATATAACAACACATAACCGACCATACGAAAAAACTGATTTTGAAACATATACTCCAACCTATTTTAATGGTTGTCCTTAAAAAATAGATAGTACAAAAAAATTTATAAAAAAAAAAGTAAGAAAAATTGCATTATAAGATACATCATAAATCAATGTAAAAAACCATCACAAATCCAAAATAAAGTCTTAATATAATTCAATAAAAGTTTTTTTGCACGTTCTAAAGCGTGCTTTGAAGCCATGAAAGGAAGCCATATCACTACCCCCAACAAAACCATGACAATGGCTTTAATGAAAACTTTATCTAATAAATTTTCAATGATAGACTAACTGAGCCATGAATCAAAATATACAGTACATTTTGTTTATGAATATTATGAAGTAGTCATAGAAAATAAAATTACAATAAAAGAAATATGTTAAACAATAAAAATGAAAGGAAGTACCACTGATGCAAAATATCTAGAAACTCTTTCTTGTTGGATTATCTCTAAAAATACATGAAGAAAACAATGAAGTAGGAGAAGAAAAGCAACATGAACTTTAAAATACCACTAAAACTTTTATGATTTTGAATAGAAATAGAGAGAAATTGTTGATCCATTTCACTATCGACAAAATGAAGCTATATTTTGAAACACAATCAACATGGTGGTATAGTAGTTTTTCTCTCTAAAAAATGAGTTGAAATTGGATTGGAAGAAGCAAATTAAGTAGTGGGCATTGAAGAGTATATGTGAGAATTGAGAGAAAGTAGACATAGTAATATTTATTTCCTTTGGAAAATGAAAAAAAAAATCATTTTAGTGGCAAACATGAAGCTTTGGTGCGTGCACCTTATGAAGTGCAATTAAGTTGTTTCTCATATTGAGCTAATCAATGTATACACACGGTTACTGGAGCAATTAAGACTGTGTAACCCAATATCATTGAAAAAATAAGAAGTATAACCTATATCGTTCCGTCACAACCAAATATTTAAAAAATATAGTTTATGTACACCAAACAACAATAATTAAATTAAAAAAAGATTGAAAGTACGATGAAAAATAAAATATAGTTGATGCATGAAAGTCATAGTTATTAGGTGATGTTACAAACATATTTCCAATGAATTCAAGTGGCTCAGTGGCTGTATATTAAAACTGTATAGAGAAAATTTCAAAAATAAGGAAAAAAAAAAAGAAATAAAATATTGTTCGTCACAGCTAAAATATTCAAAAATATAGTTCAGTTACATTAAACAACAATAATTAGATTAAAAAAATATATTAAAAGTGCGATGAAAAATAAAATGTAGTTGATGCATTGAAAGTCATACTTATTAGGTAGTGTTACCTAAATATTTCAAATGAATTCAAGTGGCTTAATGGCTAAATGATAAAACTGTATAGAGAGGTAATGGGTTCAAAAGTAATCTCCAACACCATACATTGATAAAAAAAAAAAACCAACACTACTACTGGATTGATAAAAAAAACCAACACTACTACTGGATTGACATTTTCATGCCACAAACCCCACGAATTAGGATCACAATGGGCCCCTTCTAGAGTGGGTAAGGGTGATGGATCTCCCATGGTGGGAGAGTGAAAAATAACCTGCTAGTGTAAGTCATCAAGTAATAGTAATATAATAATAAGTTTAAATATTTACACAATTGCCACAATTGTGATATTTACAAAGATTTCCCATACATATCTTAAATTGTGATTTAAACACTATAAAAATATTAAACGCAATTTTATATTATTTTTAAATTTTCCAAACCTTCCCACCTTATGTTTCCCAATTTTTCTTTCTATCAAATTTTAGTTTGGGTAACTTTAATTTGTTAAGGGACCAATATGAAATTAATAAATAAGTTAAGAGATTAATTGTTTAATTTAGTCAAAAAAAAAAAAATCTCAATTGCATATTTGAGTATTATAAGGTTCTCAATGACCGGAGTCAACTCACGAATAGTTCGAAACTCAATTCGACAATTAATTTGTTAAACTTTGTTCATAAACCAAATGAGTTGAACTTGGATTTGAGCTAAAAAAAATAGTTTGCAATGCAGTCGAAGCGAGTTTCAAGTTGAACCAATTCTTAATGAGTCGAACTGAGTCGAAGTCATTTCCAGTCGTAATTATACTCCCTCCAGCCTTATTTATAAACAAATATAAATAAAAAATTGCATCAAATATAAGCAAGAGTTACCAAGATAAAATTTATAAAAACTTAACATTTCTAGATGTACCATCATTAATTGTTTTAATTTTTTACATTATTGAAAATTCACACTACAAATAATATGAGAATGTGTCGATTATAATTTCCAGCTAGGATATTTACCTTTTAGTTCAATAAAAATCGTGTGAAAATGTGTCGATTACTATTCCTTACTAGTCTTTATCTTTTAGTTGACCTAAAATCATGTGAGAATGTCTTGATTACTATTCACGGCTAGTCTTGTAACTTTTAGTTGATCTAAAATTATGTGAGAATAGGTCGTCCCTATTCACGGCCAATCATTACCTTTTATTGGACCTAAAATTGTGTGAGAATGGGTCGATCACTATTCCCAGCTAGTTATTACCATTTGGTTGACCTAAAATCGCGTGAGAATTAGTAGATCGCTATTCCCGACTAGTTATTACATCTTAGTTGACTTAAAATCGTGTGAGAAAATGTCTATCACTATTTCCGGCTAGTCTTTACCTTTTAGTTGACCTAAAATAATCTTTCTATTTTGCAAATTGCAATCAAAATTCAATAACTGGAAACAGATAACTAGAAACACAAACAAATCGATACGTTTTGTTTTTTTTCTTGCACAAGAGATACGATTTGCTTAATAAAAGTAAAATTACACCGACAATCATTTTCTATTTATTTGTAACATATTAGTTTTTAACTTTTTTTTTTTTGGGTCTCATTTACATTCTTTATCTATCAAAATATGCACATTTTAATCCTTTTTACTCCAATGCTGAAATAATACTTTTAATTATAATCTTAAAAAAAATTAATAAAAAAAAAATCATGAATCTACAAACATCTTCATCCTCATTTTTAACATCTTCATCATCTTATTTCATAAATTGAAAAGAAAAATGTCCACTAAAAAAATACAGTTCCAAATTACTTACATATTCTCATTATCATCTTTTAAAATCAAAATCTAAAATTATCAAATCTCAATGAACAAACTAAAAGGAAAAAGGGATAATAAATTGTACAACATCCTCATCCATGAATGCAAAAGTCTTAAAGTTCAATAGCACTGTTGCTAAATTTTTTTTGTTTTCCGTTTGTTCACCTATGAATGCAAAAGTCCTAAAATTTCTTTCTTCCTTCAACAATCTCATCAAATAATCTTTCAAATTCTCAATTTTGTCTCTAAGAACAACAACATTTTGCTACTTCACAATAATCACTCTCTGCTGCAGCAAATCCAAACACTTCAAAATCTCAAATTTAAACTCCGAATTCTATCTTTCATCTCCAACTGTCCAGCTTCAAGTATATTTCTCCTTTTTCTATCGATCTGTAGACCTCTCTCTGTTTTGTTACTTCTCCCTTGGGTTATTTGAAGGTTTTGTTTCTAGGTTTGTTGTTGGTGACGAAGGTTATATATCTGAGATTAAGCTTTGAAGGTTACGAAAGTTTTTTTTTTCTATGTTCTTTGAAGGTTTTTTTCTCTGGGTTTAATGTTGATGTTGATGATGTTCATGAAGATTTATGAATTTCTTTATTTTTAATTAAAAATTATTCTAAAAATTAAAGTTATTAATAAAAGTATTATTTCAGAATTTTTTTCATTAACAAAATGATAAAAGGATTAAAATGTATACATTAGATTTTGATAGATAAAGTATATAAATAAGATAAAAAATAAAAATAAAAGATTAATTTATTACAAATAAATAAGATAAAATATTTTGGGTGTACTTTTGTCTTTAATAAATATGTTTTTCTTTTAATTTTAATAGATTAGGATGAAATTTCAATAATAGAAAATGTAAGGATTATATTGGTGATGGACTAATTTTGATTAGTTAAAAACAAGTGGGCATTACTACAAATTAAATTTAACCTAGAGAACACTACACCTTCAAGTTGCAAGTAATTCATCATATCCATTAATTATTTTAATAATAAATCTAATGGTAAAAAAACAATTTCCCATAATGAGAGACCTATATTACTCACCCATGCTAAACTTGGCCTGACAATGGTATCATTATTCAAACAAATTTGTTCACCTATAATGTCCCTAGTCCCTCCAAAACTTCATAATGATATGTGGAAAGGTGGACCCTTAGAGGGGGTATTATATGGACAAGGCTTGGGTGACGTTTTAGCGGGAAAGGCAGGCTGCCTTTAGGCCAATTTCATCTGTGAGATCAATCTAATGCATCAGAATTTACCACGTTGCAGTTCATTGTTTTGTTTATTAAATAAATAGAAGAAAAAAAAAACAACACAAAAACCACTACAGTAAGAAAAGAAATAACAGAAACCACCATTCCTGCCAAAGTTCTTGCCGTCGCCGACGACCGGAGCTCCGCCATTACCAGTAAACCACCGTCAAACCGCGCCGTTCTGTTGACCAGAATCAAAGATCCGTTTGTGTTGAAAGAAAAGAAAAAGAAAAACAGTTGTTGAAACCAATTAAGATGAAGATAATAACACTATCTGAAGCTTAAACAAGGAACAACAATGGAGGAAACACAGAAGCATGGAAAGAAAGAAAAAAAAAGGTAAGAAATCAACTTCAACAAAGCGAGTTGCGACCGCAATAGGAGGTGAAAGTAGCTGCAACTATGTCGGAATAAGAGGTGGTACGGAGGTGCACGACTTCGGACGTGGAGGTGGTTAGCCATGTGACAGCGACGGCGTCGGAAGAGGTGTGGAGGTGAGACGCGTTAGCATCGGAAGAGAGAAGGAGATGAACAAATTATCTGTTTTTTAAGAATAAAGAATAAGACACGTGGCAGAATCTGGTGCATTTGATTAATCAAACAGATAATATTTGTCCAAAGGCACCCTGACTTTGGCACCACAAAGTCAGCTAAGCCCAATCCGGTATTATATGTCTAGTTGGTGCTTTTTGCTTAGTTTTTTTTTTTTCGAAACATGAAGGGTGAAGCATGAACCATTATTTTTTTTCACCCTTTATATTGAGGCCACAGTATACCTTAATATAGGTCCACCCTTGGCAGGTGATTATTTTACATTAAAACCTTAATTTGGTCTCTTGTGAAGAATGTAATATTTTATTAAATATTCTTTTAAATGGTCCATAGATAATGGAAGTTTTGGTTGTCAAGAGTCACAAGATTAATTGATCAAAGTTTTGGTTATCAAAAGTCACAAGATTAATTGATCAATTATATTGAGTGGTAATGGCCTCTTAATTCTTGATGGTAGAATTAAGTCTATATAAAGTAGCCTTTGGTCCCCAAGCTCTCTCTCATTCACTATTCAGAAAACAATACACCATCTATAGTTGAGAGCAAGAGTTTTGAAGATCCAAAGAGCTCACAACTTGTAACAATGGCTGGAGGTAATTTTAGTTTCTTTTCCGCATTTAGTCTAATTGATCTTGTTGTTCTTTTATTATCAGGAACATAGGATCAGTGATTTTAGTCTAACATTTGGTATCAGAGCATGAACTACCTCTGCCTTGTTAATTCATCAGGTTTTCATTTTCGATAATTTAGAAGATTTCATTTTGATTTAAGTTTAAAGCACCGTTATTACAAAATAGCATGAGAAATCTTCATTTTGTTGAGTTTCTAAGCTTTATGTTATTTAGTTCAATCTAAATAGTGTCCAGAATATGTTTTCATGTTTTGGGATTTTAAGTTTTGGGCATTTAGTTTTATACCCTTTTAGTCAAGACTAAAAACTAAAATGTTGAATCATAAGAATAGATTGTTAGATTCATGTTTCTGTGTTTAAAAATTGAATTTTCGATGTTAAAATAGTCTGAAATCGTGTTTCCAGTTTCAGGTCGCGTGGATTTTCAACCGGGTCATGCTGGAGGTTGAAGATGATAGTTTATTTTAATCAACGCTATATGTTAAATATTAAGTAACGGATACATTTTCAGAATTAACCCAATTGTAGCGGTTCATTAGCTTCCCTACCACCATAAGGATGTGGGTTCGATTCCGGCCTTACTGATTTTGTGAAATTTATTTTGAGAACAGCCTTCACAGAACCTCATTGAGGCACCCTGAGTGCATATCCACTAGGCTGCATGTAACGTTTTGTTAATGAATTGCATTGAACTGTTATTTATTCCGTGTTTAAGTTCTGTAACAGTATGGAAATGCACTTATTCCATTTATTCCAGAAACTTAATTAGTATTATTAGATTACATGGTTAATCTTTGTAACCAACTAAAGCATATGACATTTAAGTTTTAATCATGTAAGTATGTGTATTAAATTTAATTGGTTACAGTCTATAATTATATATGAGAATTTTATTATGTTGTTATATGTATTTTCTCATATAATTCAATTGTTATGTCTAGTGACCTTTATAATTTTAATTAATTTTGGATTAGCTGCAGCATCCTTAATTATTTAAAGTTATTTCTAAAGTTTTAAGGTCACATAAGGAATTAGACATAATATTGTGATTAATCATATGTGGTATAGTGGATTTTATCCCGCAGGAATTTTCATTATATTTGTATGGTTAATTAGGATAAAATGTTAAATTATTTTCATAATTTGCCCACAGGGATTATGAATTGGTATATAATTTGATAGTTTTATCATAAAGTATAAACTTCGGATGAAAAATCAAATTATTTTACACATATAAAGTGAGATTTTGTGTATAATTTGATTTTTTGTAAAATTTAAATAAGTCTTATTACATTAAAATTTAGCCCGCAGATAATTTTATGTTGTGAGATTTATTTTCGGGTATGTTTACATTGGTAATACATACATTATAGATTATATTTATGCCTCAAATTTTGACACGAGCTTTTGGTTTTCAGCTTCTCAATCTACTAATTTTTCTGATATCCGATGTGATATTCCTGAGCTCAGAGGAGATAACTATAAGGTGTGGAAGAAAAGAATTCTTCTCCATTTAGGGTGGATGGACATAGACTATGCTATTAGGAAAGACGAACCACCTGCAATTACTGAAGAAAGTACTCCAGCTGCGGTTGCACTATATGAGCGGTGGGAGAGGTCTAACCGGCTCAGTGTAATGTTCATTAAGACTAAGGTCACAGCTGGTATACGTGGTTCTGTCGATCAGCATGAGAATGTCCGTGATTTGCTGAAAGCCATTGACGATCAGTTCGTCACTTCTGAAAAGGCTCTGGCAAGCACTCTAATTATGAAATTTTCTTCCTACCGACTCACTACTGTGAAAGGTGTGCGTGAGCACATAATGAAAATGCGTGACCTTTCAGCTCAACTTAAGAAACTCGAGGTTGATATGTCTGAGTCCTATCTGGTGCACTACATTTTGAACTCTCTTCCAATTGAGTATGGACCTTTCAAGATTTCCTACAACACACATAAGGACAAATGGTCAATAAATGAATTGATGACCATGTGTGTTCAGGAAGAAGAAAAGCTTGTGATGGAACAGGGTGAGAGTGCGTTATTGACAACCAATCGTGGGAAGAACAAAGCTATCAAAACCGACAAATCTCAAGCAAATCAAAAGGGCAAAGTCAAAATACCACCTCAAGGTGATATCAATAAGGAAGCAAAGTGTTTTTTCTGTAAAAAGGGAGGACACATGAAGAAGGAATGCCCTAGATTTAAGGAATGGCTTGAGAAGAAAGGTATAATTTATTTTGTTTGTTATGAATCTAATATGACTTATGTTAATATTAACCCTTGGTGGATTGATTCTTGATCTACAATCCATATAAATAATTCCTTACAGGATATGCAAAACCTAAGGAAGCCAGTAAGGAGTGAGCAAACTATCCTATCAGGCAGCAGGATGGGCTCACATATGGAGGCTATTGGAACTTGCATTTTAATTTTGAATAAAGATTTTGTTTTGTTAAATAAGAAAGGACCTTTTATGTACCAAGTTTCTCACGAAACTTGATTCAGTTCATAGACTTGTACCTTTTGGATATTCCTTTAATTTTGAAGACACGTCACTTGAATTATTTTATAATTCAAATTGTGTTGGGAATGGTATATTGTCTGATGGTCTTTTTACAAAATCATTTCATTTATAGTTCAATGCATGTTCAAACTAGCATTAAGAGGTGTAATATTAACGAGAATTCTTCTATGTTATGGCATCGGAGAATAAGATATATCTCCATAAAGAGAATTAAAAGGTTGGTGAAAGATGGGGTATTTAATACTCTAGATTTTGCTGACTTTGAAACTTGTGTTGACTGCATTAAGAGGAAGCAGACCAACATTTCTAAGAAGGATGCCAATAGAAGTTCAAACATATTTTAAAAAATTCATACAAACATATGTTGTCCAGATATGGATGCACGTGGTCAGAAATAATTTATCACCTTCATAAAAGATTACTTATGATATATGAATATTTATTTGCTTCATAATAAAATAAAGCATTGGATGCCTTCAATACCTTTAAGGCTGAAGTTGAGAACCAATGTAGAAAGCAAATAAAAATTGTGAGAACTGACTGGGGTAGTAAATACTATGGTAGATACATTGAAAATGGACAAAAGTACCTGTTCCGTTTGCTAAGTTTCTTCAAGAACATGGGATTGTTGCCCAATATATCATGCCCGGTTCGGCGAACCGGGATTGTGTTGCAAAAAGAAGAAACTAGGCCCAAGGACCTTTAGCGGGCATTTCATTGGATATGCCGAAAGGGCTAAAGTTATAGATTTTATGTCCATCTCACACAACTAGGATTGTGGAGTCAAGAAATGCAAAGTTTTTTGAAGATCACTTGATTAGTGGGAGCGATCAAATCAAGAACTCAGTTTTTGTACATGATCATATAGAGTCTCAACCTTCAATTTCAAGTGATAGATTGGTTGTTGTTCACAATATCCCTCAAGTTCAAATGGATGTTGATCAACTACCAATCATTGAGATTCCACAAATTGTTGATAATCCAGTAGATCAAGCTGGTCATCAAATGATGAACCAATAGTTGAACAACATAATCCACTAGAAAATGATGATTCAACATTAAGAAGGTCTACTAGGACAAGGAAGAAATCAACTATTCCTAGTCATTACATTATGTATCTACAAGAATCTGACTATAACATTGGAGCTGAGAGTGATCCTGAAAACTTTTCACAAGCTATGATCGCATCAAATGGATGTGAAAACAACCTGAAGGTTTCTTCTCTAGTGATGGTGAGCATTTGTTTGCAAGTTTAATAAATCCACATATCTTTTAAAACAAACATTCCATTAATGGTATCTTAAATTCCATGGGACAATTTCTTCATTTGGATTTGTTGAAAATCTCATGGATCCGTACATATATATACCACAAGGTTAGTGGGAGTAAAATTTGTTTTATTTTTATGTGGATCATATTTTACTTGCTATCAATGATAAGGGTCTTGCTACGTGAAGGTAAACAAACTCTGGTTGCTACTTCTTCTATTGAAGTTGAGTTTGTCTTCTATTTTGAGGCATCTTTTTATGGTGTATGGCTTAAGAGTTTTATTTTTGAGTTTAGAATCATAGATTCTATCTTAAGACCTCTGATCTTTTGACTAAGGGCATACCACTACTGAAATTCAAGGATCAAGTAGAAAACATAGGACTTGGTTCCACTTTATGATTGTATGCATACAATTTATTCAATAAAACTCTTATATATTGTGATGTTTTCTCATATTCGGGCGCACTACAGTTTTTGAGAAAACATACTTCATTTGGACCAAGAATAAACATATGGTTTATTCATTAAGTTTTATTGTTACCACATTAAGTATATACTTGAGTAATTAAATATGTTGTAATACATAGATGATAATACTCACGTTTAGAGGAACTATCACTATGATTCACATGTTTGTTTCTTAAGGAAGGTACTTGATGACTCATTTAGACCAATAATTAGATCCTATGGACCAAGTGGGAGAATGTAATATTTTATTAAATGGTCCATAGATAATGGAAGTTTTGATTGTCAAGAGTCACAAGATTAATTGATCAAAGGTTTTGGTTATCAAAAGTCACAAGATTAATTGATCAATTATATTGAGTGGTAATGACCTCTTAATTCTTGATGGTAGAATTAAGCCTATATAAAGTAGCCTTTGGTCCCCAAGCTCTCTCTCATTCACTATTCAGAAAACAATACACTATCTATAGTTGAGAGCAAGAGTTTGGAAGATCCAAAGAGCTCACAACTTGTAACAATGGCTGGAGGTAATTTTAGTTTCGTTTCCGCATTTAGTCTAATTGATCTTATTGTTCTTTTATTATCAGGAACATAGGATCAATGATTTTAGTCTAACATTATATTTTGATTGCTTAATTTGTGAATGTCAATCTCTAACAATTTTTCAAATACATGCATGTCTCAGTCTCATTATATGTGTTCAGTATTGCAAACACATGTTGAAAGTGAAGATCCAATTCATAGCTTCTATTTCATTTGGACTCGGACGTACACAAAAAGAAAAATAGTATTTTCTTTATTAGAGAAAAAGAAAGAAAGAAAAATAGTATGCTTGTTTGAGATTGCATATGAAACCTACATAAAGACGAAAATGATGTAAGTAGAAGGGATGTAGAATTAATTGTAGGGTGTTTGTTTTTTTGTCATGAATTGTAGAGTGTTTTAATTGGATGTACGTAGTTTATGTGGCTAAATGAAAAAATTTAATTAATTTAAGTGGATTAAAGTTAAGATTAGTAAAATATCAACCATTTAGGATTTAGAATATACTTGTGTCAAAAAAAAAATTTAGAATATACTATAAAAAATATAAGGTAAAATATGTTTTCAGTCCTTAATTTTACAGTGAGTTTTGGTTTTCGTCCCTATATTTTAAAATAACTTTTTTCATCCTTACTTAAGTTTATGTTTTGGTTTTAGTCTTAGATATCTATGTGGATGTACCACATTGCATTTTTTGGCACGTGGCATCCTACATGGACTGCCACGTCATTTTTTTAAAAAAAATAAATACTTTTAATAATTTTTTTTAGTAATTAAAAAATTATAGATGACTGATAAATTTTAAAAAATATTTTTTTATTTAAATAAAAATGAGTTAATAATTACTTTTAAAATCTTAAAAAAATTTTTTTTTACAATTATTACTTTTACAGATCGTCGGAGTGAGAGAGATGGTGGAGGATGACAAATTAGTGTGTGTGTGTGTGTGTGTGTGTGTGTGTGTGTGTGAGAGGGAGAGAGGAGATTATGTGATTTTAAAATATAGAAACGAAAACCAAAACTCACCTTAAAATTAGGAACTGAAAACATATTGTAAAAGAAATTATTGTTTTTGTAAGATTTTAGAAGTAATTATTAACTCATTTTTATTAAATAATATTTTTTTTTAAAAGTTTATCAGTCATCTAATTTTTTAGTTACTACAAAGAAAATTAATAAAAAAATTAAAAGAAGTTTTTTTTTTGTAAATATATTTTTTAAAAAATCATTTTTATTTTTTAAATGACGTGTCAATCCATATAAGATGCCATATGTTAAAATGATCCACTGTGGCACATCCACGTGGACATTCAGGACTAAAACCAAAAGACAAAATTAAGTAGGGACGAAAAAAATGATTTTAAAATATAGGGACGAAAACCAAAATTCATTGTAAAACTAGGGACTGAAAACATATTTTATCCAAAAACATATGAAGTATAAACAAAACAGAAAAGGAAGAACAAAAAAGTTTCCATACAAACAACTATTTTAGAAAAATATTTCAATTTCAATATACCACATAATCCAATAAAATGGAGCGTCCCACCGGCATTGTTGACACAAACACTACCAATTGGTATCTAAAAATAAATAGGATTTGCTAATAAATATTTTTAAAACACTCTTTAAACTTTTAATTTAAAGTGCTTAAAAAGTTATATTAGCTTTTTACCAATGAACCCATAACTCATAACTGTTAGATTAGTGTATATTGATTTAAAAATAAGATGTTGCTCAAATCCCACTTCAGCACAAACTAAAGACATCCACAAATAGCACAAATTATATAGTAGACACATACCAATTACAAAAACAATAATATACCAATGACTCAATTATAAATATTTGATGAACCAAGGTTTCCTAGATTCATTAATTTAATTTAATTTGCTAAATCAAGCCACTTGTTATATATAAATGCATGTATTTTAATGTGAACAGTATTGGTTATGTTATGTCATGTGTGTCACAAATAATATAATGTTTCAGTGGTAGTAGATACAATTATCATTTGGCTTAAACACATGTCTCAAAGTTTGAATTAGAATATTAAAAATGTAGTGGCCTAAAAACTCTTGACAGAAAGCATTCTTTCATTTAATGTTTTTCGTCAAAAAATTAATGTTTTAAAAATTAGACCAACCGGTTCATCTGAACCGATCAAATTAATCAACTCGTAAATTAGTTTGATTTTAGTTATTCTTCTTTTTTAGTTATTCTTCGTTTTGATTAAATCAGAATTAAATCACAATTTACCTATTGTTGACTCAATCAAATTTTTCCTTTTTTTTTATTTATTTATTTTATCATTTGACGTATGAATCAAATAAATCCTGACTCCGACATTTTATTGTCGCTTTGATTTCAAATCATACTCTTATTTAAACTAATAGATAAATCTTTTCGGTTGTTCACAGAGTTATCCGATTCATAAAAAACAAAAAATATTGGGTATCTGTCAATCAAAATGGACATCCAAAGTATAAAAACAGAGTTTGAGCTGCCAACAATAAACCACCACAACTAATTTCACCAATCTATACCATTTTGTCAAACATAACATCTCATTTTCCTTTTTGAACTTACCTTCCAACACTTCCATTCCACCAAGAGTCACATGTATGAATATAATACTATAACTCAGTTTCCAAATACAAATCCTATATTCCACCCTTTTTCCTAATTCAATTCATCTCTTCATCACCATTAATTAACAAATATGAGTCTTGGAGAGCGTATTGCTTATGACACAATCATGATGATTCTATTAATATCTTTGATTATTCTTCTTATTATACTCTATTTCGCTTGCAAGAAGAAACCGGTCGAATCAGAAGAAACACTTCCGGTGAAACACAGTGCTCATGCATACTCTTTAACAGAAATTGATGTTGCTACAAATGGCTTCAACCATAGGAGAATCATTGGAAAAGGTCGTTTAGGAATAGTTTATGCAGGAAAACTAGAAAATGAAGAGATTGTAGCTGTGAAACGCGTTCACCCGGTTCTTGTGTTAAGCAACGCGGGATTTGGATTCTCATCGGTGATGAAATGGCTCTCTTTAGCTCAACACCCTAACGTCGTTCCCATAATTGGATTCTCAGAAGCGCCAGGTAATAATAGATATAAAAGTTAGTTATACTAGTTAGTTATTCTGATATAACATATACTGATTAGTTAGTTAGTTAGTTACGTAGTAGTTAGTTGTTTTGTTAGTCATTGGTTATATATATAAGTGTGAGTGTACTTTTTGATGTAATTCATATTCTCTCATTATTTGTGTGATACAAGGTGAAAGAGTTATTGTGATGGAGTTTGTTCGAATGGCGAATTTGGAATTTTACTTGCATGAAAATCATGATGATGGTTCTTCTTCACTTTTGGATTGGAACAAGAGGTTTAAGATTGCAGCTGGAGTAGCTAAAGGGCTACAATATCTTCATGAAGTGGTAGCACCAAACATTGTACATGGTTGTATTAAGTCATCTAATGTTCTTATTGATGTTAATTTTTGTGCTAAGATATCTGATTATGGACTTAATTTTTTGGGGGGTGTAGAAAAGAGAGGGTTAATTGGTTATGTTGATGATGAATATTGGAATGAAGGATTAAGGGGTGGTAGTGTTTGTAAGGAAAGTGATGTTTATGGTTTAGGAGTTGTTTTGTTGGAGCTTTTAAGTGGAAGAGGATGTGAGGGTGGATTATTGGTGAAATGGGCTTTGCCTTTGATTAAGGATATGAGATATAGTGAAGTTTTGGATCCTAGGTTGATGATTCCTTCTAATATGAAAGCTATTGCTAGATTAGCAAAAGTTGCTTTAGCTTGTGTTGGTAATTCAAGAAAATGTAGGCCTTGTGTGAATCATGTGGCAAACATTTTGAATGATTTAGAGACAGAAGTGTGCCTCTTATCAAGTTGATTGAACAAAATGGCCTTCAATTTTGTACAAAAACTTCTACCTCTAGGTCAATCTCAATTGTATTTAGAGTTTCAAACAATCTAAGGTGAATTACATATTAAAAGGTCCACTTAGAAGAATTTATCTATACTTTATATTATACATTTTTATAATTAAGTAAGAGACTTATGATTATTTTTTTTATAAAGTGAGAACTTTGTCTATATTTATTTGTAATTTTTATAGTAACAAATTATCCATCAATATTTAATTTGTTTATTATATAAAATGAGAGACGTGAATCCAAAGAGTTGGAGATAAGATATGTATGTATTAAGTCGAGCTTCATGAGTAATGAGTTTAACTTTACGTCGAAAGTTATAAATTTGGCGCGAGAGTTTATATAAAATTGGACAATCCCCCCTTTGAATCATAATTTTTGATATGGAATTATGTTCAATCTGTAACAAAAAATTGTGTTTGAGATGATCTTGTTCCCCAGCTAATTGCCATGTGACAAGTTTTTATTTATTTCTTTATTACTCATATAAAACTTAGGGCGAAAAAATAATTCAATAGGAAAGTTTTTTTTATTTTATTTCACTATCAATTTAATTTGATTCGAAAGTCAGTTTCAGTATTAAGTGGTTTCAGACCTTTTTTGGTTCCAGACCAATATCGAACTGTGATCTTTTCTGTCAAGTTCAGCGTACCAACTAATAATTGGTTCAATAGAAAAGACTTTAAAAAAAAATCTACAAAAGCTTACATTTATTTCATTTAACGACATTGACCAGACTGGAATTGTAAACATTTACTAGTTTTACCATGAAACTCTTGGAGTTAATTGGTTGAGATAAGTTGAGAAATGAGATAATCATTTTGGTGCATAGAATTAAAGGGGGAGCGGTGCCCTTGTCCTTAGGACGTGCATTCCTTGTGTGGGGATGGATCCTTTTGATTATGAAAGCGACCTCATAGTTTTGTTCTTTTCCATTATATTAAGCTTGTGTTAATATGTTATTAAGTCTTCATTGCTTTTTTTTTTTTATTATTCATCTTTTGGTCTATACGTTTAGACTTACTTCCTTGCTTTCTTTTCTATACAGCTTGTGATAACTTAGTCACTCATTTACAATTGGGATAGCCTACTCATATTCAAAGTGGTTGATTTTTAGAGCTTAATATATCCTTGGGATCGACGTGTGGTTTTAGTGGGATATAAACTTGCTTTTTTATCTTTTTTTTTCATGATTTTTTTCCTTTTTTATGGTCATATGCTTCTAGTGTTTTTCGACCGATGATTCTCGGTCTAATACTTCTTTTTGAACTTATGACAATAGGTAGGGTACTATAGTCGCCATTTTCATATTCGCAATTTGAAAAAATATTCGTACCCATGCTCATATCTGCGTGGGTGACAATTTGTGTCCTCGTGCCCATGCCCTATGGGTACCTAAGTACCCATACTAGTATCTGTTACCCGCATTTTTATTAAAAAAAATTGATCAATTATTAAATTTCATATCATTTTAATATAATATAAACAAATTCAAAGATTTTAATGTTAATTTATGGAAACTATAAATAAAATTATTAGTAAAATCGTGCTAAATTCATTTCTCTATTGACATATTTACATTATCATTATGTTATAAATAAACATTTTTTTATTCAAAATGTGTAATACTATAATAATGTTGTATTTTTTAAAAATAATTACATATATTATTATATAATAATATAATTAAAATAAATAAATATATATATATATTATATGAGTATATGGGATGGGTACTAAGGTACTCGTACCCACATCCATACCCACTCAATTTAAAGGGTAATTACTCATACCCATGTCCGTACCCAAAATACGGATTTTTACTCTACTCATTGTGAATATTTTTTTTTGGTACCCATAAAATATGGGTAAATTGCCATCCCTACATGATACTTCCTCTATCACCCTCTAATTTTATTAAAGTTATAAATGTATTTTTTTAAAATTCTACATGTATGTGTGGGTGTATTTTTGTCATACCCTCCAATTTTATTTTTATTTTATTAATCAATTATTAAAGTAATGAGGGTAATTTTAAGTCTATATATGTGTGGGGGTTATTTTGAATTATTATTCTATTAATGTAATATGTAAAATATTAAATATATTAATTAAATAAAAGACTAATGCTTCCTTTAGAAGCATCCAGGTGAGACTTTTGGGAAGGTATATAACAAAAGAAAGTCAAAAAATTTCTTCTCCCTCTTAGAAATTTCGGTTCACATCACCACCATTCTAACCCCTCAATTCTTCACCAAAATAATAATGAAATCACCATAATCAAGCTATCAATGAGTTCCTTGGAGTGGGCTAAGCAATAACCAAGCTCAAAAATTCATTCTCCCCCCAATTTATGTCAAAACCACCCCTCCCCTTCATCCTCTATAAACTTTATTTTCATTCAAATTTCATGGGAATCAACTTGTTAGCTTGCTTTTAGAGCACCCAAGAGTGGAATAATACTAGAAGAAGCTTTTAATGGAAGAGAAGAATATAGGGTTTCATCGATCAAGAAGAGGAAAAGTTCAAGACAATAGTTTGAAATACTTTACTCTAGAAAATGTTAAGGTGATTTTGACAGCCTCTAAAACATCTTTATTTATGTAAATTGTTTGTTTAATTGTTGATTTTAGGAATTTAGGGATCTTCTCATGAAGTTTCTTTGATATGGGTCATTTCATTTTAGATGAAAGAAATATTAAACAGTAATTTTGATGTATGTATGAAATGGTGAAGCCTATCAAGCTACGATACGCGACACGATACTGACACGATACGATATCAATACGCCGATACAGGATTTTTTAAAAAAAGCCTCTATCTGATACTGCCGCGATACGTTATTTAAAAATTAAATTTAAAATTAAATATATAAATGCACAATATACAAACATGACTAAAATCAATAATATTAATAATGATAATTTTTTTTAAAGACAAAATTATTATTATTATTATTATTATTATTATTATTATCAAACAAATGCTAAAGAGTGCATCGGAGATTGCACCCGGTGCACTCTTTAAGCCAAGAACGTACAAACAAACAAATAAGCTTGTACGAGCAAAACAGTTTGAGACTCAACATACAAGAGTCAAAATAAAGATTTAACCGATATTTTTTCGATACGATTATCGGGACGTATCCGACGCGTATCAGATATTATTTTTTTATTTAAAAATAAAGATTTAACCGATACTTTTTCAATACGAGTATCAGGACGTATCGGACGAGTATCGGTATCGAGTACGTATCGGAGACGATACTTCACCATTTTTAGAGTATCGAGGCTTCATAGGATGAAGCCTATGGAAAATAAGTTATATTTGATTAAGAGACCTTTGTGTTTGATAAGATATTATATTTTATATGACTATCATGTTGGTTTATAATTGATTTTGTGTCTAATTACTACTTATGTTGTTAGTTTTCTAATATTGAATTAAAATTGTGAAACATTTAAGAGGAAATACAATTGTTGTTGTGAGTGAAATTTGTGTTCATATGATATACTAAAATTGTATGTTTGGATTAATATTTTGAGTGTTGCTATATTGGAAATCTGTTTGCCACAACGAAGAGATAATGTTGTATCCGTTTGCCATAACGAAGAGAGAATGTGACATCCGTTCGCCACAACGAAGAGAAAATGTGATATTTGTTCGCCACAACAAAGAGAATGTGGTATTTGTTCGCCACAACGAAGAGATAATGTGATATTAATTCGCCACAACGAAGAGATAATGTAGTATCTGTTCGTCATAACGAAAAGAGAATGTGGTATCTATTTGTCACAACGAAGAGATAATGTGGTATCCGTTCGCCACAACGAAGAGATAATGTGGTATCTGTTCGTCATAACGACAAGAAAATATGGTATCCGTTCGTTACAACGAAGAGATAATGTGGTTTATGTGCGAGAAAGAAAAATAATTTTATTTTACAATGTTTTTTTAAGTTGCCTATGAGTTTAAAAATGAGAATATAATTTTAAATAGTTTTGATAAGTAATTTTTTTGTTTGTTTTGAGATGTTATGAAAGTTTGAAACGGTTCTAAATTTCAATAGCTCTATATTTTAAAAATATGTATATGTTATGGTGTATTAGACTTGCAAGACTGAATATAAAGAGTTAGTGTTAGCCTATGCGCCGGTCATGGCCATGGGGTGGGGTCGTGACACTTTCTTTTGGACTGATGGTCATTATAATATGTATATAATTATATGTGTCATTAAAAAAAAGAGTAAAATATGCTTTAAATCTCTACCTTTATAGCGAATTTTTGTTTTCGTCCTTATAAAATAAAATTACTTGTTTTTATCTATACAATTTATTTTTTTTTTTTTTAGTCTTTAATGGGCAAAATTTTGACATTTTTAAAATATAATATGGACTTATATAGTTTTAAGATGATATATAAACATAATATAAACAAATTTTGAACATAAAAAAGATTATAAAATTGATATTAAAATGAACAAAAATTAACTACTGAGGACTAAAAACAAAGAAAAAAAGTGTGTATCGACAAAAATAAGTGATTTAAATAAAAATAAAACTCGCTATAAAAGTAGAGACTAAAAACATATTTTTCTTAAAAAAAAATAAAAACTCCAAAGATTCAGTCTGAGAGTTAAAAAAGGTTTTGGTTCTAAAAATCATATGTTCAAGTCATGTTAGCATTAGGGGTGGACAGAAAACCCGCAGCCCGACTTAACTCGAAAAAACCGACAAAAAAAATCCGAAAATGAGCGGTTTGGATCGGGCCATGGGTTTGCGGGTTTGTAAATTCGGTTTGAACAGAGTTGACATGGGCGGGTCCGGGTGAAGAGAACTGGACCGATGGGACCCGAAACCCGCCCGCATAGTGAATTTTTTGTTTTTTTAGTCTGGTACATTAGTAACCTTGATGTTAGTGAAATGCATATATGTCATTTTTTTTTCTTTTAAAAAATGCACAAATATCTAATAATTATATTAGTATTATTCTTTATCAAATGAAAGTAATCAATCATTTCAATTTACAATATAACTTTTTACTATCAGAATAAAATAGTACCTCTGCATATTCTAGAAACAATCTCTTTCATTTTTTGAGAATACAAAAGTTGTCTTTAATCTTTGCATTTCCATCTTGCATTGTAATGAGACAACCAAATACAATGAAAGTTATGAAATTGGTTAAGTAGATGAATTACTTTTTCGTCCCCCTCTTTTCTCTTCTTCATCATTATAGTATTTTTTGTCTTTGTAAATATTGTTTTTTCCTTCATGTTTTGTTATTCTTTATTTTATGTTTTTTTTTTTTTTTTGGTTTGGTGATACATATAAGATATGCAAATGATATTTATATTTTAATTTTCGTGTTATGAATTTAAGTTTATTTTTTTGATCTTGCTCTTTTTTTTTTAAATTGGAACCGAAATAATCCGCCCGCGAACCCGCAATCCGCACAACCCTAACCCGTTCAAACTGAAGGACGAAAATGGATAAAAATGGGTCTCTACATATCAACCGCGGTTTAAAATGGATGAACATTTTGAACCCGAACCCGCCCCATACCAGCACAATGTCCACCCCTAGTTAGCATCTATTAAAGTATATAAATCTAAAGGCAAAAGCTAACGAGTGTCCCCGGGGCACTCTTTAAGACCTTAAATAGTAAGTTTTTGATAGAATTTTTATGAGAATGTAAAGTCAACGCATTGAAAATTGCAATGTTTAATTTTTTGAATAAAAAGTTTTTTGCCCCGGGGACACTCGTTAGCTATGAAGCATCGACACCTCTATGATTAGACGTTATACATGGTGCATCTTCTCTCCCCTTTTCCTATTTACTTTACTTAATCTTCAATGTGTTAACTTCAGTTAAATGTTTTGGTAAAGTCCTTATCTCTCTATTCGATTTAAGAAAAAAAGAAAATATTTGAAAATCAGTTAACACAATTCAAATTCCCCCTCCCTCATTTCTTATATTTGAAAATCTTCAATGTGTCACAAACAATATTATTCTTATTTTGTGATTTTCCCTTTTTTATCATGAAAGGTTATAAAATATAAATGAAAATTTGTTTAAAAAATAATAACTTATTGTGATTGTTAAATTTTTATATGACCTCCTTACTATAGGTGCTAAAAGGGCAAATTAATGGTGATCTTAAGAGACATATAATAATTATATCAAATTTAGGAAACCTTTTTACAATTTTAAGTGCTAAAAACTATTTAATTGATGTAAGGAGATTATGAGCTTTATATATAAATCAAAAAGTGATAAAATTTCATGCGAAGAGTGAAAAATATGGATAAATTTTTTAAGTTTGTTTATGTTATAATTATCCTTCTTTCCCAATTTCTTGTTTCAACGCAACAAAATAATCGTAAGCCGTTTTTTATCTTCTTTTGAAATTTTATTCTTTATTTCATGTACAATATTTTATCCCATTTTAATTACATTCTATTTTCTCTTTTTACATTACAGCTTCTATGGCTCTGTTTGGCAAAATTAGCGGTTGGCTGATAAGCTAGCTGATGGCTGATAGCTTATAGCTTATGGCTGATAGCTTATGGCTGATAGCTGATGGCTGATGACTGATGGCTGATAAGTTAATTGAAGTGTTTGGTAAAATTAGCGGTTCAACTAGCTGATAAATGTAAAATGACATAAAAGGGTATTGTTAATTCAAAATAAAATTTATGTCAAATTAATATTTAATATACTTGAAATTTAAAAATTAAATGTACTAATATAATATATATTTTTTATATTACTAAACTAATAGTTATTGGTTGAAATTTTAGTTTCAAAAAATTATGGGTTTTCTTATTGACTTTTTTATTAAAAAGTATGTTTTTTTTTTTGACAAGATTAAAAAAGTATAGTTTATTATTATATTTTGGTCCAAAACAATAATTATTAGACTATTTTATAGAACTGAGCAACGTTATTTTTTTATTTTATATAAACCAACATTATTTTTTTATAGTGAGTAGCATACATAAGGTTTTTTTTTTGTAGTACATACATAAGGTTTATATTCACGTAAAAATTGTCATAAGTTAATAATGAATTATCATGCATGGTTTATTAAAAAAAAAGTATGATTTATATTTATTAAAACAACTATGTTTATCATGGTAGCCAAAAAAAAGTATAATTTATTTTAAAGTGAAATAAAAAAAAAAGGGTAAGAGTGAACATTAGTTAAAATAATAAGGGGTAAAAATGGAAGAAAAAATAATAAGTTATAAGCTATAAGCTCATAAGCTACTTGAAATAGCATCTGAAAAATAAGCTATAAGCTCATACAGAAAAGTCTGTTACCAAACAGGTCTTTTAACTTATAAGCTATAAGACATAAACTATAAGCTAGCTTTTTTGACTAGCCAAACAGACCCTAGATGTTTTCATGTTTTCATGATTTTGATTGTCCAATATGCTTTTGTAAATGCGAGGCTTGTTCTTGGTAAATAACGGAGCTAATAAAGAAAAAAAGTCAAGGAAATAATTGAAGAAATCAACCGACAGATAAGAAATTGGCAAAGTTTTAAAGAATATGCATTCACAATTGTGAGGTGGTGATGTGGAGATCGACTCGTGGTTTTAGTGGGATATAAACTTGCTTTTTATCTTTTTTTCATGATTTTTTTGCTTGTTTATGGTGATGGAAAATTCTTTTATAGGCACAAACATAAATAAGAGGTGTTAGGTATACTCACACAAACAAATAAAAATTAAAGAGAAATGAAATAAAATAATGTTGATTGATGTGACTATATTATTTTTGTTTTAAATTTTTGAATTTATGTGTGTGTGCTCAAATCTATTTTATTTAGGTTTGTGTCTATGCAAGTCTTTCTCTATGGTCATATGCTTCTAGTGTTTTTGGACTGATCGCTCTCGGTCTAATTCAGGAGCATCTTAAGAGTTTTCTATCTTGGACTTCTTTGTATTTTTTTGGACTTAATACTTCCTTTTGTAAACTCTCTTTGGTGTAGCTTTTTTCTCCTATATATATATATATATATATATATATATATATATATATATATATATATATATATGTAGGGACGACTCCAGCGAGAACGATTTGTTATTATGAGAAACAAGAACAAATAATAACAATCGTAGGATGTTAATTAATGGAAATCAATGTACGATATTAATTTATAATTTTTTACTCTTCATGTACCAAATCATTTCCTACTATATACACCAAACAATTATATCCCATAAAAAAGTATTTTTTTTTTTTCATTTTCTTTCTCTACTTCGTTTGCTGCTATGTCCTTCTTCCTCTACCTATTGGACCTTCATCCTTCTCTAAAATTGCTGAATTTTTTAGACCCAAAATCTATTCGATATTTGTTTGACGTGAAAACCTTAACTTCGGTTTTTTTATTATCCATTATTAAAGCATAATCAGGGCTGGTCCTGACTATTTAGAGGCCCGATCCAAATATTAAAAATGGATCCTTAATAAAAATTGTTAAAAAAATTAAAAAGAATTATCCTCTAATAGAATTATTATTTTTTTAATTGATTAGAATTTTTTTATCAAATCTATAATATTTTATGAACATTAGTAACATATAACAATTATTATAGGGCTTCAAAATTAATCTATTGAGTATATCTGATATTTTATAAAAACTAACACTACATAACTATTATTATAGGACCTCAAAATTTTGAATCGAGGCCTTCAAAATTTTGAGGTCTGATGCGGTCGAGCACCCTGCACCCCCTATAGGGCCGGGCATGAGCATAATTAATTTTTTTTGAAAAACATCATTTGGGAAATTTTGGGAAGCCAACACATGATGAAACTGAAAGTGGCATGATTGATATTCCTATTTGGAAATTTCTCTTCCCACCCCCCTGGACTCTTTTTCACCCCCCTGAAATCCCAGTTTGCCCCTTGACTTTCGAAAATTTGTAAACAATAGTTCAGTAGACGCGTACTGAACTATTTTAAAAGTTCAGTAGACGCGTACTGAACTATGAAGTCGTTCAGTAGACGTCTACCGAACTATATCAATATAAACCTGCAACACCAGGTTTCTTCCTCATTTCTTCATCTTCTCACACACACAATCAAAATCTCCATACGAGTAAAACGCGCGATTCCGGTCATTTTGGGGTTAAAATCAACATTGGAAGCTTGGCAAACTGATTCTACACGCATTGGAAGCTTAAAAACAAGGTAAATTTCGAACTCCACCGTTTATTTCACGCAACCATAGCTGCTAGGTTAGTAGGTTTCTGACACAGTTTCGTTCAGTAGACGTCTACTGAACTATTTGAAAAATTCAGTAGACGCGTACTGAACTGTTCTGGAAAATGAAGAGCATTAGTTCGGTGGATGTATACCGAACTATTGCGAAACAGAACAGGATATGCAGTAGCCTCTGTAACTTGCAGAAAATGGTTTTAAATGATGTTTTATGCATTGTATGCTTGGTTTGTTTAGGAATTCACTCATATTAATTGTTATTGCATGAATTAGTGAGCATAGTATGATTTATAGTTGCTTAAATTAAGGATTGCATTATTGATGGACTCAAATGACTTATGAATTTATTTTTATCGTTTGTTTTAGTTATGGCCGATGAAGCTAAACCTCCGGACGAGTGCAAAGCAATAGTAGCGGCGGAGCCTCACGTATCGCCAATAAGAGTGGATACAAGGGACCATTTTGTGACGGATAGAACTTTCGAAAGCAAAGAGGCTTTGGTTGATTGGGCTCGCGACATAGCTCTCCCGTTAAGATTTTCAATTGTCATTACAAGATCGGATAACGGCAAAGGTAGTAGGAAGCCGTTCATTGTGTTGGGTTGCGAAAGAGGCGGTACATACAAACCAACGGGAAAGAAGGTAAAATTTGAAGAGACGGGAACGCGGAAATGTGAATGTCCATTTCGTCTACGAGGTTACTTCCATGTAACGGGGCAATGGCATGTTACTGTTGTTGATGGAATGCACAACCATGTGCTAGACAAAGCATTGCAAGGTCACCTCATTGCGGGTCGTTTGAAACCGGTAGAAAAGCAACTTCTATCGGAAATGACAAAGAATTTGGTCCCGCCGAAGAATATCATTTCTACGTTGAAAGAGAGGGATCCGAAGAATGTGACTGTTTTGAAGCAAGTTTACAACGCCCGTTATAGGTTAAAACAAAGGGCGAGGGCGACAAGGACGGAAATCCAACATTTGCACAAGTGTCTTGATGAAAACAACTACTTCTTTAAAGCTCGAACCGATGGTGAGTCCGAGTTTGTTCAAGACATTTTCTTTGCACATCCGAAATCCGTATGTTTGTTCAACACTTTTCCCACAGTTTTGATTATGGATTCTACGTATAAAACGAACAAATACGGAATGCCTTTGTTTGAGTTGGTTGGTCAGACCTCGACCGAGGAAACCTTTAATGTTGGATTTGCATTTATGAGTAATGAGAAGGAAGAAAATTTCACATGGGTCCTTCAACAGTGTGTTTGTCTGTTAAGGAACAAGGTGAGGCCGAATGTTGTTGTGACCGATAGGGATACGGCACTGATGAGTGCGGTTGCCACTGTATTTCCGGACTCCGCTCATATGGTTTGTACTTTTCATGTGAAGAAGAATATGTCTGAGAAGTGCAAAAGTCTTTGCAAAATTAAAGATGGTGAAAAGGTGAAGCAAGGAGATGTGTGGACGGATGTGTCGAAAGCATTCGACGTCATATTGTACTCGCCATCTGAGGATGCTTATGTTGAAGCGGTTTTGCAATTTAGGAAGCTATGTGGAAGGTGGCCAAGATTCTTGAGATATGTTGAGACCACAATTTTGGATACCGATAAAGAAAGGTGTGTTAATGCTTGGACTGACAAATTTTTGCATCTTGGCAACACTACAACAAACCGAGTGGAGGGTGCTCACGGTGTTTTGAAGGGTTACCTAAAGGACGGTCACGGTGACTTGGCCACTGGTTGGGAAGCAATCGACAAAATGTTGATTAATAGGTTCAATGAAATACAAGGAACTTTTGGTCGGAATTTGTCGGTTGTGGAGCACACTTTCAAGGATCATTACTTGTACTCTTTGTTGATTTTCAAAGTTTCAAGACCCTTTTATTTGTTTATAGGATATTAGCTAGGTTATTTGTACTTTGATGTATTGGATCTGTTTTGGCTTGTATTATGCATTTACATCGGTTTTGGTCCGGAAACATTGGTGAAAACCATCACTTTTTGTATTATACGACAACTCTTTTGGTGATGTTGTTTCGGACTTTTTGCGATGTACAAGTTACATAATACTATTAATATAACTTAGTCGTTTCAATTATTTTGTTGTTTGAACTGTTGAAATGTTTTAAAACAGGAATCGAACTCGTTTTTTAATACGAGTTGGCCTTAAACAGAATGCAGAAATGACCTGCTATCAGGTACGCGTAGTTCAGAACACGCGTACTGAACTTTGGTCAATTAAAAGGGAGTTCAGTAGACGTCTACTGAACTTTTCAAAATATAAAATTAGTTCAGTAGACGTATACCGAACAAGACTTAGGATTTTTTGAGAAACCAAACAAGCGAGCTTCTGTCTACTGACTCCATGCCTGTGCACGCATATAAGCTACTTGCAGTTCAGTATACGTCTACTGAACTTTTCAAAATTTAAAATTAGTTCAGTAGACGTATACTGAACAAGACTTAGGATTTTTTGAGAAACCAAACAAGCGAGCTTCTGTCTACTGACTCCATGCCTGTGCACGCATATAAGCTACTTGCAGTTCAGTATACGTCTACTGAACTTTTCAAAATTTAAAATTAGTTCAGTAGACGTATACTGAACAAGACTTAGGATTTTTTGAGAAACCAAACAAGCGAGCTTCTGTCTACTGACTCCATGCCTGTGCACGCATATAAGCTACTTGCAGTTCAGTATACGTCTACTGAACTTTTCAAAATTTAAAATTAGTTCAGTAGACGTATACTAAACTTTTGTAATTTAAAATTGGTTCAGTAGATGCGTACTGAAGTGTTCAGTTTTAAAAATCCCAGCGTGTTGCACATGCTTAATTAATTCTTAGGAAAATATTATTATTATTTTTTAACGGTCGAGATTTTGCCGACACTTTAAGCGGTCGAGATTTTGCCGACACTTTAGACGGTCGAGATTTTGCCGACACTTTGGACGATCGAGATTTTGCCGACACTTTATGTGGTCAATAATTAGGGTAACAAGTCTATAAATTAAGGTGTTTAGAAAGAGATATACGCAACTAAATATAATGGATATTTCACTAAGTTATCGGAGAGACACCAGTCTTGCAGTTGTGTATTTCAACAACGGCAAACCAAACATGTTTCGGATTTGGGACGATGCTAATTTCCGTGATTTGAAAGAGCGACTTGACGAAATTAATCGTTGTTGTGTCAACAAGAATGACGACAGAACTGCCACGAGCATTGAGTATCGAAAACCTTCGGTTGGATCTGACGGAGTCATTAATTTTACAGGTATGAAAATTGAAAATGATGATGATGTTCGAACTATGTTTTCCATTTTCAAACAGAATTGCACAAAGGGACCGATAGAGTTGGATGCAAAACTTAGAAGATCTGTTGATGATATCATTAAATGCTTGAAGGGGCCTGAAGATGAAGATGAAGATTATTCCGTCGATATAACTGTGTAATGTTTTTAATTTCCGTGTAATGTTTTTAATTTGGTTGTAATGTTTTTCAAATTCGGTGTAATGTTTTTAATTTCCGTATGATGTTTTCAATTTCCATGTAATGTTTTTTTAAGTCCGTGTAATGTTTTTTCATTTCCGTGTAATGTTATTAAATTCTGTGTAATGTGATGGGAGTGAATGAATGACAAGAGTCTGTTTTTTACTTGGCATAAAGCTGCATTTCAATTGACATAACTGTTCTGGAATCATTACATCAAATAGTAAAAGATAAATACAACACTTCGATGGTCACGATCTTGCCGACACTTTGAACGGTTAGGATCACACTGACACTTTGCATGGTCCAAAACTCACCAAAGCATTCAACTGTCACGATGTTGCCGACACTTTGAACGGTTACGATCACCCCGAAACTTGCCAGGCTGTACACTTCCATTTCTACTATAAATAAGTGTGTTACGATCTCTCATTAAGTAAGCAATTTTTTCCAAACATGTCTCAAAATTCTGCTGCCGAATCCTATCCATTTACTATCAAGTTTCGGGGTAGTGATGAATTGTTTACCGCTGAGTTGAGTGATACCTTGACAACGTTGAGGTCTCTCAAAAATAAGATTCAACGTCTGTACCAGGCCAAATACGGCAAACAAATCAAAATTAACCAAATTTTCCATTACGATCATTACATGAGTTTGGCATGTGATATTCTTGTTTACGACGAGGCAACGCGTATTTACGAGTGGGTAGAGTTGAAAGATGATGCCGATGTGGTTTCTATGTTCGGTGTATGCTTAATTGATCCGAAGTATCCACGTCTGTATGCTTCTTTGGTAGCAGACAATTGATGAACATGTTTGTCGTTTCAAGCTACAATTAAACTATCGCATGCCACTCGTTTGTGTTCAATGTAATGTTTTTATTTAAGTCTGCTTAATGTTGTTGTTTATTCTCAATGTAACGTTTTTATTTAACACCACTGTAATGTTGTTGTTTATCCTCAATGTAACGTTTTCGTATATAATTAATATTACGTGTTATTGTGTTAATTTAAGTCCTATTGAACAAAAAAAAATATTAATAGTAAAAAGGTTTAATAATAAAAAATAATACCAATATTAATAAAAAAATTAAATCATATAAAAAAAATAACAAACAGTTTCCAGTTAAGTAAAATTCAGTACGCGTTTACTGAACTACCAGTTCGGTGGTTGTCAACCGAACTATTTCAACGTTTAAAAAAGTTCAGTAGCCATCTACTGAACTAAATGTTACAGAATGCAGGAAAATTTTACATGTTTCAGCACCAACTCAGAACCAATTTTCTGAGTTCAAACCTGCAAATTCAATTTCAATTTCATTTCATTCAATCGCAAAGCAATCAAACTAAGGTGTAAACACAAAACCACGTGGAATAAGCAAAAGATAGCAGAAATTAACGAAGCAATAACATTAATTAACATAAATATCCAAACATCAAAGGTGCGAAAAGATAGTACAAATGTCTTACAAAATAAGGCGCGTAAATTCAAAATACATAACACACGCTCAAGTGTCACAACTTCACATCATACATAACAATCACTAATAACCCAAAAGAAGCTAAACAAGCTAGCTACAGCATACATGCTACATCATCAACAAGCTACTGAGTCGCTCTCCATGCTTGACGGTGGGATCCTGCCCGACGACGCCTGGTGTTATACAAGAATCCTGGCTCAACCCATCCAAGAATACGATGCATAGTCGTATTAATAGGCGTTCCCTCAGGCGCCTCACCATCGTCAAGAGCCCTACGCACCTCTCGTCTTACATTTTGGCAAATCTCCCACGTGTCAACCACCTCATTTCTAGTCTGCTCCTCAATCAACACCTCCAGCATAGGTGGCCTAGGTGGTTGTTGCTCCGCCTCTACCGGACGCATAATAGGATGCGACACTCGGTAGTACCATGATATGTATCCAGGCTCAAAATCCCACGGATTCACCACCACTCGGCCCCTCAAGTCTTCATCAATCATCCTCGTTTGCAATTCCTCCATCCACACACGATCAATCTGAGCTATCGTCATGCCTGGTATAGCTGACAAGGACGGGTCTCTCGGAATTCCTTGCACATGCTTAAACTGACGGAGCACCCGTTCAGGCAAATGCTTTCCAAGGTCTTTTCCAGACCTTAACCACCCAGAAAAGAAACACTCATCAATCAACGGTCTAAAGGCTCGATGCGCATCATACGGGCTGAAGACAACATCAGACATCTGGAGGTTATCCAAACTTTTTCTGTATGACGGTGGATCCTTATGGCCTTGTCCGGGCGTATACTTTCTGCACCGTGGCAGACTCTCATTCCAGTTTGAAGCTATCCCCCACTGTGTCAAAAATGGGAAATGCTCAATTATCCATCCCTGAAAAAAAACATAAACATAAGTTACGAAATATTTGGAAAATTAAAGTATAATTAAACGAATTAATTAAACGAAATTATATACCATAACAAAGGATAAGTAACCCGCAATCTGACCAGTGCCCTCCTCAGACGCATCGTCCATATAACTTTGCAAATAAACCAGACATGCAGCACCCCAGTTCCACTCATGGACGGTAGACAGATCTTGAAAATACTGCATGTATGAAGCATCCATGTAGAACGTGCTTTTGTTGGTGAAAAGTGTACAGCTCACCATAAACAGCAAAAAGGCTTTAACACAACTCTCCCTGACCGGCATCATCTCCTCTAACTCTGCTTCCTCAGTCTCCATCCTCTCACAAGTCTCCTTCAACTGGTTGTATATACCCTGTAGGTAGTTAAACCGCAGACTTGGCCCCTTATTCCTTTTGAATTCCGCCATAATTTCATCCTTGTCAACACCCAGACAGTCACTCACAATGTCACCCACATCACTTCTACTCATTCTGTGATGGTTAAGAAACTTCCCTTGAATAGGGATATGCAGTAGGCACTGCACATCATCAAGTGTGATGCCAACCTCTCCAACAGGAAGATGGAATGTACTGGTTTCCGGATGCCATCTTTCCGCAAATGCAGTAAGCACTCCATGATTTAGCTTGCCAAAGTTGGTTTCGCATAGCCCTGCCAAACCAGTCTCCCTCAAAGTATCCCAAAACCACAACGCATTAGCATTAGGTTTTGGGATTTCTATCAACCTTCTAGCATTGGCAATCGAACGCATAGTATCAGTCAAAACCTGAAACAAACGGATTAAAATGTGTTAGTCGTTTATAGGTAACAAAAAATAAAAATACGATAATTTGTAATCATTTAATATTATACCTCAGAACCAGATCCTGCAAGCCAAATCGAATTTGCCCTATGCTTATAGTAAAGCGATAATAGGGACAAATCTGAGGGCCCTCCTCCATACACAACTACCTCTTCTGCCACTGGTGGTTGCTGATGTTGTTGTTCTGACCCTTGCGTTTGGTCTTGCTCGGACCAATTTGCATTGTCGTCCAGGTATTGATCAACATCAGCTGCCTCATCCTGTGATGGGCGTGTGCGGGAGCGTGATCCACTAGCTTCAGCATCATGAGTTCCTTCCACAACAAGAGGTTGTCCTTTCTTGCGACGACCTCTTTTAGGCGCAGGCGGCACTTCTCTACGTGCCGAGCCATGAGCCCTGCTCTCCCTGCCGTGTCGCCCTCTTGCAACTTCTTCATCCATATCTACACAAAACAATAACGCATATTCAAACATCAGTCGTAATCAAAATTTAACCGTATTCAAATTAAACCAAAACCTATGTCTAACCATTTTCCATATTCAAAATTTAACCAAAATATATAAATTAAATTTAACATTCACCATAATAAGCAATAATCAACAATCTAGATAACTATTAATCAACATTCATTTATCATTCAAACCAACTCTAAATTCTAAATTTAACCAAAACCTAAACATAATCATATTTCACATCAAACCTAACATGCAATCATCCAAAATCAACAATAAACCTCTAATCAACAATTTCAACAACATAATCAACACAAAATCACGAATTAGAGATTAACATTGACATAAATAATCAAAAACGAATTTAAGAGATGTGAAGAAATTTGAATGAAAATGAAGAAGTAAAATCAACATAAACTTACTTGATGGAGTAGAAATTGATGAACTTTGTGGAAGATTAACTCAAAAACGCAAGATTGTTGAAGATTTTCGCCCTAGGTTCGTTTTTCCCCCTTCCCCTTTCTAATAAACTGTTTCTGCATGAATGGGAGAAGAAGCGAACGTTCTGTTTCTATACAGAAACAGTTCGGTGGACGCGTACCGAACTCCTTTTAAAAAGAGTTCGGTTGACGCGTACTGAACTAAGAGGTAAAGAAGACGCAAAAGTTCAGTACGCGTCCACTGAACTTTGGTTACATGTGAGGGGTGTCAAAGGGGTGAAAATTTACATGCGAGTTCGGTACGCGTTTACCGAACCAATTTTTCCAAAAAGTCAAAGGTTAAAAACGGAAACCCGGGAGGTGAAAAAGATTCCTGGGGGGTGGGAAAAGAAATCTTCTTCCTATTTTTGGGTTGAATCCAGGCCCAGCTATCCAAGCTTTGGCAACTCTGTAAAATGATAACAAAAACTAAAGTTCACGAAATTATTTACCAATTTTTTTTTTTTTAAAAAAATGAGAGTAAATATGTACATAAAAGCTCACAAGATTATTATCGAAAATAAATCTCACGAGAAACTTTATTTAATGAGACAATATATGGATCTCAATTTTGATGATTTGGTGTATGAAGAGTGGGAAACTATAAATTAATATCGTACATTGATTTTCATTAATTAATATCATACGGTTGTTATTATTTGTTCTCGTTTCTCATAATAGCAAAACGTTCTCGCTGGAGGCGTCCCCTATATACATACATATATATATATATATATATATATATGGGTAAAATTACACGTTTGATCTTTTATCTTATTTTTTTATAACATTTTGATCATTTATCTTTTATTTGTAATACTTTGGTCATTTATCTTATATATTTATAACACTTTTATAACATTCACATATAAATCTTTTTTTTCATATTTGTTTTGTTGAAAAAATTCTGAATTTTATTTGTTAAGATACATTTTTATTAAAATTAAAAATTATAATTTTGATGAAAATGTTTATCATCTTTATCAATTCTTTCATATTTTCATGTTTTTTAAAGGACCAAAGTGTTGCAAATAAAATATAAAGGATTAAAGTGTTATAAAAAGATAAGATAAATGATCAAAATGTTACAAATGATAGATAAATGACCAAAATGTTACCAAAAAAAAAATGACCAAACGTGTAATTTTACCTATATAATTATGTGTCATTAAAAAAAGAGTAAAATATGCTTGTAATCTCTACTTTTATAGTGAATTTTTGTTTTCGTCCTTATAAAATAAAATTACTTGTTTTTATCCGTACAAAATTTTTCTTTTGTTTTTAGTCTTCAATGGGCAAAATTTTGACATTTTTTTAATATAATATGGACGTATATAGTTTTAAGATGATATATAAACATAGTATAGACACATTTTGAACATAAAAAGATCATAATATTGATATTAAAATGAACAAAAATTAGCTATTGAGGACTAAAAGGAAAGCAAAAAAAATGTGTATGGATGAAAATAAGTGATTTAAATAAAAACCAAAACTCACTATAAAAATAGAGACTGAAAATATATTTTTCCTAAAAAATTGAAAATTCCAAAGATTCAATCTAAGAGAGTTAAAAAAAGATTTTGGTTCTAAAAATCATATGTTCAATTCATGTTAGCATCTATTAAAATATATAAATGTAATCCCCATGAGCTTAGCTCAATTGGTAGGGATATAACACTATATGTGTAGTGTAAGAGCCAGGTTCGAACCCGGATACTCCACTTATTTACCTTGAAGGTGGATTTTCTAGCCACTAAGCTACTTGACAAAAAAAAAAATAATAATAATATATATATATATATATATATATATATATATATATATATAAATGTAAATCTGAGGTTTATGAACCAATATATGTTATACTATGGTCTATGGCATTCTCTCCCCTTTTCCTATTTATTTTACTTACGATTCGTTTGGCTCGACTTTTTTAAGTCTTAGAAGCTATTTAAAAATTAAAAGTGAAAATAAGAGTTTTCGAAAAAAATTTAAAGTTGATTGGTAATTGTTGTTTTTTTTAGCTTCAAGCTAAATTAAACTAAATTTACTAAAGATAATAACAAACTTAAAAAAAAGATAATAACATCTAATAATATTGAAATTAAAACAAACTTAAAAAAAGATAATAACAACGGATAATAATGAAATAAAAATAAACTTAAAAAAAGATAATAAAAACTATTTTTCCTTAAAAGTAAGTTTCAACCTCTTCTCTTAGAAGCTCCTTTTATTCAATTTTGTACATTGAAAAAAGTTGTTTTTTATAGCTAAGAGCTTTATTATAAATGTGTTTGGCCAAACTTCTCATTCTAAAGGGAATAAAAAGTTAAAAAAAGCTAGGCCAAACGGACCCTTAATCTTTAAACTTCAGTGAAATTTTTGGTAAAGTTTTTATCTCTTTATTCGTTTTAAGAAAGAAAGAATATATTTGAAAATCAGTTAACACAATTCATATGCCCCCTACCCAAGAGCATTTAGATGAGATGGCGCGGGTTTCTTTTAACTTAACCAAGGTCCTGGGTTCGATCTCTGGCTTGGGCATGCAGCAGTGTTAAAACTCTTAGGGAGAGTTTGCCACCCATTTGGGTCCTACAAGGCTCGAGGGATTAGTCTTTGCAGTTGCGCGCAGAGGATACCCGGTTTGCACAAAAAAAAAAAATTAATTCATATGCCCCCTCCCCCATTTCTTTTGTTTCCTCAAGCACTTTCAATTATATCTATGGGTTTTAAGGTGTCACAAACAATATTATTCTTATTTTGTGGTTTTCCTTTTTTTATCATGAAAGGTGATAAAATATAAATGAAAATTTGTTAAAAAAATATTAACTTATTGTAATTATTAAATTTTTATATGACCTCCTTACTATAGGTGCTAAAGGGGCAAATTAAGACATTGGTATTCTTAAGAGACATACAATAATTAAATCAAATTTAGGAAATCTTTTTACAATTTTAAGTGCTAAAAACTATTTAATTGATGTAAGGAGATTATGAGCTTTATTTTTTGACTGTAGATTATGAGCTTTATATATAAATCAAAAAGTGATAAAATTTAATGCAAAGGGTGGAAAGTATGGATAAATTTTTTAAGTTTGTTTATGTTATAATTGTCCTTATTACCCAAGAGCATTTAGATGAGATGACGCGGGTTTCTTTTAACTTAACCAAGGTCCTGGGTTCGATCTCTGGTTTGGGCATGCAGCAGTGTTAAAACTCTTAGGGAGAGTTTGCCACCCATTTGGGTCCTACAAGGCTCGAGGGATTAGTCTTTGCAGTTGCGCGCAGAGGATACCCGGTTTGCACCAAAAAAAAAATTAATTCATATGCCCCCTCCCCCATTTCTTTTGTTTCCTCAAGCACTTTCAATTATATCTATGGGTTTTAAGGTGTCACAAACAATATTATTCTTATTTTGTGGTTTTCCTTTTTTTATCATGAAAGGTGATAAAATATAAATGAAAATTTGTTAAAAAAATATTAACTTATTGTAATTATTAAATTTTTATATGACCTCCTTACTATAGGTGCTAAAGGGGCAAATTAAGACATTGGTATTCTTAAGAGACATACAATAATTAAATCAAATTTAGGAAATCTTTTTACAATTTTAAGTGCTAAAAACTATTTAATTGATGTAAGGAGATTATGAGCTTTATTTTTTGACTGTAGATTATGAGCTTTATATATAAATCAAAAAGTGATAAAATTTAATGCAAAGGGTGGAAAGTATGGATAAATTTTTTAAGTTTGTTTATGTTATAATTGTCCTTATTTCCCAATTTCTTGTTTCAACGCAACAAAATAATCGTAAGGCTTTTTTTTTTATCTTCTTTTAAAAATTTATTTTTTATTTCATGTACAATATTTTATCTCATTTTAATAACATTCTATTTTCTCTTTTTACATTACAGCTTCTAGATGTTTTCATGATTTTGATTGTCCAATATGCGTTTTTCCTGCACTAAGGAGGTGCCGTGATGGCTTTTGTAAATGTGAGGCCTGTTCTTGGTAAATAACAGAGCTAATAAAGAGAAAAAAGATCAAGAAAATTATATTAGATAAACACAATCACAAAAAGAACGTGTAAGAGAATACACAAATCCACTACTAAAATATTTCATGAGTTGTTATTTAGTTTCTGTGATCATCCAATAATTAAATTTTCTTTTAGTTTTTTTAATTTTACGGACCTTGTTAGTTTTGTAATTTAAATTTTAAAATGATACATCAAAAATATTATTTATATTGTCTTCTTCAAGATATCACCATGGTCGCAACTGAGGCATATCACACTTGGTTTCCTACTCTACCACTTATAAAAAAAATTAGGCTTAATTCATACTTTGGTCCCTTATGTTTATTTTAGCTCTCAATTTGGTTCCTTATGTTTTAAAACACTCACGTTAGTCCCTTATGTTTTGAACGTTACTATTAAATGGTCCCTTCAATCAAAAAAAATTTAAACGTCGTTAATTTTGGCCACGTGTTAGACGGAAACGGGCTTAATTCATACTTTGGTCCCTTATGTTTATTTTAGCTCTCAATTTGCTCCCTTATATTTTAGAACACTCGCGTTAGTCCCTTATGTTTTGAACGTTACTATTAAATGGTCCCTTCCATCAAAACGTCGTTAATTTTGGTCACATGTTAGACAGAATGGACATTTTTTACGCAGTCACCCTGCCATATCATTAAATTGGATTTTTAAAAAAAATAAAAAACTAAATGAAACCCAGAATCCGTCTGGCCCGGCGACCACCGCGCCAAATTCTGGGTTTCGTTTATGCATGAACATAGTTGAGAGTGAAACAAAGACCGACGAGAAGTAGAGAGAGGTTTTTTAGTTTCAAATGAAATTCTCTTTCACCGAAAACCTTTTGTACTTCTCCCTAATTTTCATTCACCCAAATTCTTAGTAGAGAGAGGTTAATTTCGTTTTTTTTAAATCCAATTAATGATGGCAGGGTGACTGTGTAAAAAATGTTCATTCCGTCTAACACGTGGCCAAAATTAACGATGTTTAATTATTTTTTTACGGAATGGACCATTTAATAGTAACATTCAAAACATAAGGGACTAACGTGATTGTTTTAAAACATAAGGGACCAAATTGAGAGCTAAAATAAACATAAGGGACCAAAGTATGAATTAAGCCTGTTTCCGTCTAACACGTGACCAAAATTAACGACGTTTAACTTTTTTTTGACGGAAAGGACCATTTAATAGTATCGTTCAAAACATAAGGGATTAACATGAGTGTTTTAAAACATAAGGGACCAAATTGAGAGTTAAAATAAACATAAGGGACCAAAGTATGAATTAAGCCAAAAAATTATTAGTTAAGTTGAAAATTATTTTTTATGTTAGTTCTAAGGCTAAAACTTTATATTTATGTCATAATATTGATATACTTTTTGTTTTTCTCACACTCGGATTGATATTTCTCCTACCTTTTATTTTTTAACAACCTTAGATTTATAATAATAATAATTTACAACAACTAGTGTATATCCGTACGGCGCATGGGAAAATCTTCTTCAAATTAAACTTTCAAATTATTTTAAGTTTAACATAAAATTTTGAGAACATACCACAAATGCAAACAAAGAACACATAAAATAAGATAAATTTAACTTATGATGTATATGTGGGTTGAAACCTATGAAGTACCTATACTTTAAAAATAGCCAAGTATCATATTTAATATGTATATGATACCGATACTTGCTGATACATGTATCAAAGAAGTATCGAACAATTAATATTATTTTTTAAAATATAAATGATCGATACATGTCAGATACTTTTCCGATAGGCGTGTCAGAGAAGTATCAGGCAATTAATGTTCTTTGATGATGAAAATGAACGAGGAAACTGATACAATTCGTGTTTCCTCTTAAGTAGTGAATGTTAAAGTATATATGATGTTCTTTATAGATAATCAACTGTCTTTTTTGGGTATTACTATAAAATGTATTTTTGGACAATACTAATTATGTCCTTTTTGGATAGTACTTAACTTAAGAGGAGAGATACAAAACGATGGTGATGCCAACTTCGCACCAACCACTATGTTGCTCCACCTGTTTACACCACACCCTATTCGAACCCCGAAGTGTACCGCTCCATACTCTCGAAAAATTGATTGTCTCTCAACTTAACCTTGGAAATTTAGGTAAGTTCCACAAGCTGCAACATCAGACTCTCCAGCTTGTATCCAACTACCTCTCCAACAGTCGTACAAGTTTACAAGTCTGATCATCGTTGCTTCTAATTGCCTCCCTGAAGTTCTTCAACATGTTTTGCACTTCTTCAGCCACAATCAAAACATAAAACACAAGGTCTCAATAGTCATACCACTTTGGTGCAACAATACCGCTCTCCTCCCTATCTCTCATTAGATAGCCAATAGCTATTGTTGACATTTTTCTTCTAGTCCCATTATCAGAAAAACTCCACCTCAAACCGAGATTCCTCCATCAAAATCTCAAAAGTGTTTCCACTATGTCTTCCACCTTGTAACATGCAAAACTCTTCGACCTCCACTGAAAGATACTTCCAGTCATTGTTAGTCTCCAACACTTCCAGATCAATTCAACTACCTAGTAAACCTTGTTTCACTAGTCCAACTAAACTCATATCACTGACAAGTTCCAACCGAAGTCCCATAACTCAGCCACATGAGAATCATCGCTAATAAATAATGCATGACCACATCAAAGTTTAGGAACATACCTCACATCATGTAAAAGGAACACACGATTGTCAAACATCATCAGACTAACCGAAAAATCATACCTAAGCTTCCCCGTCTTCAAGATGAACAACTCCACCTTCAACAAGCTCTAGGATTTTCGCGGTATTCTTTCTTCAAACACATGTGATAGGAGCATCCAAAGTCCACGACTCAAAGTTCCACTGATTCCAATCTTCCACTAGCGCATTCACATCCTCATAATAAAGTTGTTGTTTCAAACATAATCAGAGTATTATTATCACCGTCTCTGCAGGCTTATGTTTAGTATTATTATCACCGCCTCTCTAGGCCGATGTTGAGTATTGTTTGGTTTTTATATGTTGGCTTCATTTTGCAAAACAAGATGATATTCTGATCTGCTGACAGATGTGGCACACATCTGTCCACAACACTGCCAACTGGATTTGAAACCCTAATACGCGCCATATAACGCGCCGTTTCTTTGAACCCTTGTTTTTCCTTTGCTTCAGGTTTAACTTGCGCGCCAAGACAAGAGAAGATCTCCTGACTTGCTGAAGACTTCATAGGAATATTTGGTTTTAAAATATATGACGATATATTTTGAAAACAAATATTTTGGTTCAAAAAATATTTTTGTAAGAGATCTTACACACCTTCTCCGACAAGGAATTTGAAGCCCTGTTATTTCTTATAGTCCAAGCAGCTCAAGGCTATAAATATGTGAAGACCAAGACCTAGTTTCTTAAGAGAGTCTAGCCTAATTGGTTATTAGGGTTTTAATGTGTTAATTGAGTTTATTTGTGAGCCTTTCTTGCATTGTCTTAATGCATGTTAAGGACTGAGTTTTATTGAGTTATATGTGTAATCTTCTCCAAAGCTTTTAAGCAAGGAGCAAGGTTTGTGTGTGTAGCACTTGAAGCCTTTAGGCAAGAGTGTGTAGTTTGTCTTGGAGAGTGTCTCCACCAACTGAATTGTGTTTTTACCCATAGTGTAGAGAACGGTGTGGAGGAGCATCGTTGTTATGGAAGTGACATGAGCTTGTCATATCTAGGTTGGGCCTAGGTAGAATTTGCACAGATAGAGATTGAGTGAGGAGTGTTGGCAGGTGGTTGGCCTTCGAATCAGTGCTATTATAGTGGATTCATTCCTGGATTGGTATCCCCCAGAGTATGAGAGGTTTGCTCCGAACTAGGTTAACAAACACCTTGTGCAAGTTTTTTTTACTGCTTTTTACTTGTATTATTATTTGTTTTGTTATCATTCATAGAGACAAGTGTTGGAACATTTGTCTCCCCATCCAACGTTGTCTGGACAAGTGCTGGAACATCAGTCAACACGTCTGTCTACTGTGTGTGCCAAAATTTCAAGTATTATTACCACCGTCTTCACCTTCCGCAACCCAAAGTCGTTACACACAGTGAACTTCTCAGTTTTCCATTTTGAACCCATTGGTGCTTAATCCGATTAACTCTTTGCCTCACGGTGGACGCCAATTGTTGTGAATCCGACGAAACCACACCAATAAACCTTAACTAGTGTGAGGCAAACAAATCTAAGGAACCAAACCAAAATAAAGAGCAACAACCACACACAACAAAAGATAAACAAAGAAAAACAATAAAGAACAGAAATCAAATTGTTTATCCAGTTCGGTGTTAATGAATCTACTCTGGAGAAGAGAGCTCTCATTTCCACTATAAGACTTATTCCTACTTGATTACAATGAGATTTTACAAGAGTTGCAAGAAATTTTAATGATAGCAATTACAAGGTGAAAAAACTGAATTTCAAAAACTAAAAATAACCTAAGAGATGACCCTCTTAATCCTAGACTTAATATTGGCAAAGAAACCCTTCAAAACCCTAATTTTCTCAACCTTTTGTGCTGCAAAAACAGAACAGGGCATATACAGGGGCGGATCCACCGCCCAGCATGCCTGGGCACGTGCCCGGGCTCGACCAAATCCAATTTTTTTTTATATATATTTAGGGTTCTTATTTTAATCTGAAAATTTGAATGTTTGAGTAATAATTAGTGAAATTTAAGTGTATATTCATAATCCTGATGAAATTCTGAGCAAAATGGTATATTTACATGTTCAATTTGATGCAAAAATGGAAAAAACGATTTTTTGAGGGGTTGGTGAGAGGTTGAAGATGATGAACAGTAAATTACCAGGCGCTATTTAGTACTTATATTAGTCAAGCTAATTTTCAATCATCAGGCACATGATGTCTTAGTGGTTTTGCATTTGGTTTAGTATGTAGAGGTATTAGGTTCAAGTCCCAGTTTCCTTCTTTATTGTTAAAATCTTTGTTTTTATACTTCATTTTCTTTTACTTTTTTATATACATTATTAAAAATATCTAAAAAATATGTTTTTAATTTTTTTACCTCATGCTTAAATATAACCAAAAATACCAAAAACATACGTTTGATTGTTTTTGTGTTAATCTCAAATATGTTGTAATTCTATTTTCTTTCATATTGTGTGGAGTTTATGACGTTTACTTATCTAGTTATTATGAATCAAATATTTAGATTAAACTCTTAAAATTAATTACTTTTATTATAATATCAGTATATAAATAATATACATATATTATTGGTTAAAAATTGTCCGATCTAGTTGAATCTCGATCCGAAAACCTTAAACCAATAAACATTTGTGCATCTACGGTTAAAATTGTGCCCTGGCTTAATATTATTCCTGGCTCCGCCACTGGGCATATATAGCCCTCGCCGGCGCCCGGTGCCACTAAGGTTGCGCCTGGCGCCACCACCAGAGCAAACCGGCCAAACCTTCACGTTGCTGCGCTTGACGCCATTCACCCTGCGCCTAGCGGAGGGGACAGATTGAAACAGGATTTTCTTCATCAAGTTTTCAAGGCAAAATTCCAACATATATAATATAGTTCTTTTTTGGAAGACACTGGGTGTAGAATGTACTATCCAGAACTTGAAGAAATGACTGCAGAGGCAGTGGCAGCATTTGCTGATAACTTGGCCATTCAGACAAGGAGATTCACATTTCAACTCTTAAAATACTTTGTTACTACAAATCTTTGGGCGAGGAAAATTCTTCGGTGTATCAGTCAGCTGCGAAGAAAAGAAAAATCGATGTTTCTCCAACTTCTATTGTAGATAACACAGGAAATAATGTATATATGTATCTATATATTATGATCCATTACCTTTTTTTTACTTGAGTTTTAGTATGAATGTGTATTTTGACGAAGCAACAGCCTCTACTGGACCTCCTCCTGGCTATTGAAACAACTCCATTTTCAATTTCTACAAGCAGAAGTATCCAACAAATGATTTCAAAGATACAGATGGATTTATTTGCTGGAAGGAATACTAATGTTTATGCACCTCTTGTTTTGAATGGGTTATTTGGCATCTTGAATAACAAATTTAGCTATCTCTGGAATCATGTATATTAGAATGCATTTCTGTCTTGGTTAGCCTGCATTTTTCACATGTGTGGGATACCCTTATCGATTATCTGGAAAGATGTCAAGCAATAAGAGAGACCTCTAGCAACTCAATGATGCATATTTCTAACATGTAAAATTACTGTTTATATTATTGATCCACCATGTGCTATTTTGGTAATAAGTTGATTTTGTTTCTCAGGTTTACTTGATTGTTTCAAATTATTTGTCCATCATGTCTCTTCACTTTGATAGAAAGCAAGTATTTGTTTTGTCATCGGAAAGCTATTTTGAGTTTCATAGCTGGACTTGATATCACCGAGCTGCCACTTTTCTTTGCATTACTGATAAAGCCGTTGCAAACTGATGGTTCTACTAACTTGTTTTGGACTCTACTACCTATAAGTTGCAGTAGTGAATTTGATTGATAGCTTGATTAGCTTCTATTTGTTTTTGTCATTTTCCATTCTATATTGTTTGATTGATAGCTTGATTAGCTTCTAAAAGTAGATTAGACAATTTACTATTTCATTTGCTCATGCTCTCACAATTTTAGTGGCTGAAGTAATTGATTTTACTCTCGGTGATGAAGAGCTTTAATTTTTTACTGTTGGTATATGGTAGATGTAATCCAATCAGATGTCTTCGATCTCCTCAGAACTTGCAAACATCTAACTTGACCTATTATTAGAGTCTTCATCCAAATTATTAGGAGTTCAACCTTTGTTGCTAACTTTTTTCAAATCAAAATTCAAATATGTGCACAAGATTAGAGTTGGCTTGTATATTAGATATGAAGAAATTGCAAGATTAAGTAGCTGGCTTGGCTTGTATGATAGATAAATGCCAAGTCTGGTAGATATCCATTTTAGTGGGTTGATGTTGCTTGGAATTCACTCTAGATAATTTTCTATACACTGTCCTATCTGATTCAAGATCCTCTCATGTCCCTTAACACGGGATGACCATCTTACGGGATAGGCAAAAATGCAAAACTAATGGACCTCTCATAAATAGAGGGCAAACTGATCAACTATACAAAACTATAAGTATAATACGCAGTCACATTGGTCCTTGAGTATTGAAATTGCAAATTCATCCCTAATATCTCTTAGTATATCTCTTATGATAGTAATTTTATGTATGGACTAAACTGATCAACTAAAAACATATTTGAAGACTAAATTATCTATCTATAAACAGATTCAAGGACCAAAATGACAACTAAAAGAGACATTTGTGGATGTGTTTGCAATTTCGATACATTTGGGGATTAATGGAACAACGAGTTACACTTTTGAGAACCAAAATGGTTGTTTGACCCATAAATAAATATGTCCTACTACAATTTCTTATGTATACCAGGATTGGTATCCTGATCTCTTAACACTCCCCCTATTATTGCTCATTAATTTAATCAGCATTTTGATTTTGTCACGTGTTCCTGCATTGATTTGAGGGGATATGCAGAGCGTAGGAATTATTATGTTTTTCTCTGTGTTTTGTGAAAAAAAGGAACATTTCTACGTATCTCCTTTATGATGCATTAGGTGGGATATGAGATAATGGAGGGAGTAATTGAGGGATTCATATTCTGTGCATTCATTTTTTTCATGCAGTCGTACAATCGATCTATTTATAACCGTCTGATCAAGATCGGACGGCTGTGATTTAAAATCTGCATTTATTGACTGTATTTATTTAAACCGTTCGGTCAAGATCGAACGGCTATAAAACGACTGCACCGTGCAGTCGACTGCACCTAATCCAAATCTGTAATTGAGAGGTTGTATGGAGTAGTGGGGTAGGTAGTTGAGATCATGGGAGAGGAAGTTGTTCTATGTGTTCTTATTTTCTTGGATCCATCGCACCCAAAGCGCGACCAAATCCATGGGCCTATAGGTGAGTTGGGCCGAATGGCACCCTGGTATTTTTGTCCGTTACACCACGTATGTAAATGTTTGCTAGATCGGCATTTTTAAAACGGAATTAGACAGTAGGAACTAAAACCAACATAATTACACATTCAGAAGTATATTTGCAACATAAAATGATACAGAGACCAAAATAAAAAAAATTGCCTAAAAATATAATTTAACGCTTTTAGAATTAGATTTTATACATCCAAGTTAATATTGACTTCATATCACGGGCATGATCTACAACTTTATACACCGTATGTATCAAAGAACAAGACAACCATTAATATTGTCAAGATTCAACAAGAAAAAAAGAAGGACAACCATTATTATTATTATTATTTAAAAAATAAATAAAATGACAGAAGCTTAATGCCTAAGCTTCGTTGAGTGGCTTCTTTGAGAAGCTCACAACAAAGACGTGTCGGCGGATGCTAAGGGGTTATGTTTGTATGCATTCGTGTCTATTCTATCTACTATGAACCCGTCATCCAAACCACTACTATTTCAAATCCGTCTTTAATTCAACACAAAATGACAAAAATATCCCTCCAATTTGACTGGTCACTTGTTTGTTGATCAAATCAACATCCAAACGTCGACTATTTCGAATCCAAGTGTCGTGTACCATATTTTAACCTCTCTTCTTTTCTTATTTTATTATAATTAAAAAAATTAATGGGATTTTTTTATTTTATTTTTAGTACATTCGTGCTCCCTAAGCTAAATAACTTTATTTCATTTTGTTGAATAAAAAGCTAATTTTGTACCAAAAAATAAAAATAAAAAGCTAATTTTTAAGTCAACATTTAATTCTAAAATTCAAATAAAATTACTACAAGTACAAACAAAATTAGGGCCAACATAAACTTGATTAATCCTCTAAATCAATATTGTAACACCTTTTGCATGAAATTTTGAATGAGTTTCACCCCAACAGGGTACACTGGTATAATATTTTATGTCTAAGAATTTTTATACATAGCTTTACTTATACTCTAAATTTGACACCAAAACTATATAATATATGAACTCCTAATACTTGCATGGAAAAACACACATATTCGTCCACTTTGTAAAGTTGCAAAACGTCCTAATTAACAAGAAATCCAGAATCAGGTTTTGCCCCGTTTACACTCTTCTATACCATACCATGCATCACTTTTTCTTAACTCAACTTGTTTTACGAATACTTAACAATTAATATTGTAAATGTTACTTTTTATAATTTAAGTTTCTTAAAACTTTAATACTAATAAGTAATAATGATTCCCTTTTAATTTATTTATTAAGTAATTATATTAAATTGCAATAGATATAATAAAAATAAAAAAGTAGCTAACTTGCTAAGTAAGCCGCACGTATTCCTTGGTGGAAACGTATACACACTAACATAGCCAAAACGTGACCTGCAAGCAACCTTTGCTATATAGACCCCTTCGTTTTTGTCACAATCTTTCTTTTATTGGCTATAACTAACTACACCTTCTCTCTTTCTTTCTTTGCCTCCAAGACCAAAAGCGACCATAGTTTTGGAAATTAATCATCACAAGCACAAATTCAATAATTGAATCATAATATACAAGGAAGAAGGAAAAGTGTGATCATCAAGGTACGTATGATTAATCAACTATATATTCTATCCTTTTCAGCATCAAACATATACAAAAATGAAGATTCCGACGAGATTCCGACGAGTTAAATGTATTTAGTCTAAAATTGAAATCAAATATTTTTTATTTTTTTTGAATTATTTGACTTTTTGCTTATATTTTGTTACAAATACTGATTAGTTAGTGTCGAAGAAGACACGACTATATATATATTTAACTTTACCTTTCTTCACGTTTTTTTCATCTTTATTTGATTTCTGAACTTTTTTTTACATTATTATTGTAGGAGAGATTAATTAGAAAAAGCTTCAATATATTCTTATAGGGAATTAAAATACAAAAAAAAAAATGACTTGGTGCAATGACTCTAATCATGAAGAGGATGAAATAATCACTCCATCTAAAGATAACAACAAAAACAACAACACTGATGTTAGTTATCATCAAATGAAGCTCAATGAAGAAATTCAAATCATAAAATGTCCTTCATGTAGCCATAACATTGAAGTAAAAAATCAGGTACTAATTAATTAAAGATTTATTTATTTAATTTGATATTAGTTTATTTTTGTGTGTAAATAAATGTAATGAAGTTGTGTGTTATGATTATGATAGGGTGGAATTCATGAATTGCCTGGGTTACCAGCTGGAGTAAAATTTGATCCAAATGACATAGAAATATTACAACATTTGGAGGCAAAAGTGATGTCTGATGTGTGCAAGATTCATCCACTAATTGATCAGTTCATACCAACACTTGAAGGAGAAAATGGAATTTGTTATACACACCCTGAAAAACTACCAGGTATTTTATTTTATTTTTGTTTAATTAAAAAATACTAGATTAATTTAGTGATTTGGAATACCGTTTGATTAATTTCATGTGTTATTATCAAGTCATTGAAGTTATCATTTATTGGGAGACACGTTCTTGTTGTGCACGGTACCGCATGCATCAAATTTAATTATAAGGCGGTTTGAGATTGCTTTGCTATAATTAAAATGATTAATTTTTTTAGTATTTGAAATAAATTTAATTATAAGGCGGTAAGAGAATCAGAGAATGTTTTTTACATCAAATTCATATTTAATTATATGCTTCTTTTTTACACAAATTTAATTATATGCTTACAATTAGATATTTGTAGATATTGTACCCAAAAAAAGGATATTGGTAGATATATTTTGGAACTAACCTACAAAAATATATGAGTTTAAATGACTCGCATGTTGGTGTTAATTAATTTTATATTGACAATTAATAAAATTATTTTACAATGTCAATGTTATTTTTTCTCAAAATATATTGTGTATTTTAATTAGGTGCATGCATAAAATTATTCACGCCATTGTATTTTAATTAGATGCATGCATAAAAATATTTACATGATTTGAGTTTAAATGACAAAAATTGACATATTTAATTTAAATTTAGACTAAATATATAATTTTTATTGACTTAACTTTTTTTTTTTTTATATTTAAGACTAATACACTTTTTATCAATAAAGGGACACACGAAAATTACTAAAGATTTTATCACTCTTGCAAGGAATGGAAATTTTTCAAGAGTCTAAATTTAATTGTCAATAAAATTATGTTAAAACAAAAAAAGAAAAGTTTTTGTCCGGTCCTCATGTGTGTGTAGTTTTCACTTTTCACGCACCTCTTTCTTTCATCTAACTAACCAACTCGTTTTTAATCAAAAAAAAAAAAAAAAAACTAACCAACTCGTTTAAGTGTGTTACAAGAAATCAATTGATTGATGCTTCAATTGGCAATGGCTACCAAACTGTTAATAGGGGCATCCTATTCCTATGCCATTCATTACCAATGCTTTTCAAAAAACAAAATCACATTACTTAGCAATGTAGCATAAATATTAATCCTTAATTTTCAGCATTATATTTTATTTTACATCAAATGTTAACATAACACTAAATTCATAGAGGATGTCAGCTAGTTCTACCAACATACAAAAGATGACGAGTTTCTCCATTTTATTTTAGATTTGATTAGCTACTAAACATCAATCGCAAATTTGAAATTGCTAATTCATTTGTTATTGTACCATATAGGTTCTGTTTGTTATAGATTTTTTAAAAATATATTCTTATAGTGTAATAAATTTTTGTGTAAAAAAAATTTATAAAGAAATTTTTTATAAAAGCTTCAAATAAAAATTTGGTTTGAATAGTTATTCTTAAAATGTCATTTTAAGCATTTCATCATTTTATTAAAACTTTTTTTGGATATTACGATATTTGTTAGTCATTCAATATTGCATAAGGTTTAATCTAGATCGCCATTTATTTTCTTAAATCTGAAATATCAAATTTGATTCAATTTCAATCCAACAACCACTGATATGTATGTTGACTGCGTGAATGCAGGAGTGAACAAAGATGGACAAATCCGCCACTTTTTTCATAGACCTTCAAAAGCATACACAACAGGAACAAGGAAGAGAAGAAAGGTTCACACTGATGAAGAAGGAAGTGAAACAAGATGGCACAAAACAGGGAAAACTAGGGCAGTTTTTGTTAATGGTGTTGTGAAAGGTTTTAAAAAAATACTAGTACTCTACACAAACTATTGCAAACAAGGAGGAAAACCAGAGAAAACTAATTGGGTTATGCATCAATACCATATTGGTAGTAATGAAGAAGAAAGAGATGGAGAATTAGTTGCTTCAAAAGTGTTCTACCAAACACAACCTAGACAAAGTGGTAATTCTATTAGTAATGTAAGAGATTCATATGATAAAGTAATTAACAAAGGAAGTGGTCATGGTAATAGCAATACAACACCTAACAATTTAGGTATTGTGGAATGTTACAATGGTCCTTATACAAATTATGATCATAGAGAAAAGTCTCCACAATTTGTTCCAAACTTGGTTGTCCATAGTGATGGATCTATTATTCGGTTAGCAATGGATGCAAACAAAGTAAGAGTACTAGAGAGAAAGTGATAATATTGCATGGAAGAGCTTCTTGGTAGAACAGCACTGACTTTATTATTTATAGCTAATCAAAATAATCTTTGTAACCTTGATGACATAATTCAAATCCTTATTTGTAACATGATCATTACTAGTATCATTTTAATTAATAATAATTTTTCTCTTATTTTTTAAAATTACTAATCAAATAACATATATGTTTGTCATGTGTGTGTGATTGGAATAAATGAAGAAATATGTTGGCTTTCATATACTTGAAATTTTGGATACATTATATGAATTAGGATTGCTTGCTTCTTCAAGCAGCAATTTAATTCGGTTGTAAAAATTGGTCATAATAAGAAACTAACTTATAGAGTATGCATAAAAGATCTCTTTTTAAAATAAATTAGAAGAGTCGTTATTAATATTCTTTTTGCCTCCATGATCCCATCAGTGCATGAAATCCATTTCGATTATATTGTGGTACTTATTTATGTCAAGTTTAGAGGCCAGCTAAGTATTTGTGATAGAAATAGTGATAAGCTATGAAGCATAAATATTAGACATGACAATGGATTTCAATGTCGTGTTGGTATATCGAAAGGTGTTCGATACTAAAACACGCTCAATCTTATAAGTGTTTGTGTTTCAAGTTATAAGAGTAACTACAATGAAAGTGTTTTCATCTTGATTCGCCAGCATACACAATTAAAGTTTCAGATTTTCTTCTTTTCTTTGATTGGGGTTTGCTACGGTGGCAACGCGTTACTTCAAAATCAACAAATAAGTATTTGTTAATAGAAATAGTGATAAGCTATGAAGCATAAATATCAGACATGACATGGATATCAATGTCGTGTTGGTATATCTAAGGTGTTCGATAATAAAACACGCTCAATCTTATAAGTGTTTGTGTTTCAAGTTATAAGAGCAACTTCAATGGGAGTGTTTTCATCTTGGTTGCAGTAGATGTGGGAATAGATCAGGTCTGCCTATGAAGTTTTAAGGCCTAGCTTACTTAGATTCAGGCTAGGCCAGCTCATTTCTTTAAAAAGAGCAGGTCAAAACTTTTTGTATAAGCCTATTAAGTCAAATAGGTCAGGCTGCAGGCCATTAAAAAGTATTTTTAGCCTACTAGACCGGCTTATTTAAGTTAATATTAATAATATTTTTAATAATATTATTCTCCTCTTTTTTTCTTTCTTCCAACCCTAGCCGTCACTGCTTTTTTTTCTTCTTCTTGGTCTATCTATTTAAGTTTGTTCGCAGATTTATTCTTTTTGTTTTTAGCGATTATGAATTTGTATTACATCGATGTACTCTATTTTATTTGAATGAATAAATACCGTTTATTTTGTCAAAAAAAATATTATTATTTATATATTAAAATTTGTACTTTCAATAAATTATATATTTATTAAATTTTTCAGTAGTTTAAGTTTATTAATCTATATTAATTTTTCACATGTATAAATGTATTATTATAAACTAGAATTGAAATATAATGATATATATAATTAAATTCTCTAAAATATCATGTTAAATATCAAAAGGACGTTGATTTATTAGTTCATAAGTATTTTTAAAAATAAATATAATTATTTATTTAAATATGTTCATGTGAAATAAACTTTTAAACACGCTAACAGACCACATTATGATTTTAAAAGGTCAGACTCAGACCTAAAATATAAGCCTATGATAGGCCACAGGTCAGGCTCAGACCATCTATTTTTTGACAGGTCAGACTCAGGTTTGACAAAGCCTAGCTCGGCCTAGCCTATTCACACCTCTAGTTGTCAGCATGGCACAATTAAAGTTCTGGGTTTTCTTCTTTTCTTTGATTGGGGTATGCTACGGTGGCAACGCGTTACTTCAAAAGTTAACGTTCATGAAGTTATTTACTCCAGTTTTAAATATAAACGAAAAAAAAAAAAAAAATTAGATTCATTGAATAATTTATGTGTATTTGGTTTAAAATATAGTCGAAATACGTAAATTATTCAATTTTTTTAATGAATTTAAAAATATAATTTTTGTTTATATTTCAAAATTGGATGGAGTATATACGTTATCAAGTATAGTATCTATTCTTATTATTTAATATCTGATATTAGGGGTGGACATCGGTCGGTTATGAGTGGGTTCGGGTTCTAAATATCCAATCCATCCCGATCCGTGGGTGAGAATCTAAGACCCAATTTCACCCAATTAAGTTGTCGGTTTGAGCGGGTTTCGGTTAGGCGGTTTAAGTGGGTTAAATGGTTGGGTTCAGTCGGTTTGGGCTAGCACTAAATTTTTGGCCCAACAATTATTTTCAAAAATTTTAAAAATAAAAAAAACAAAGCTAGCATAAAACTTTGTAGGTAATAATAAAATAAACAAGACTAAGTTGCTTAGAAAAACCTAAATGCATAAATCATTCATGATTCATCCATGTAATTAAGTTGACTTAGAATAGCCTAAATACATTATGCGATCATTTATGATTCATTCAACTATGTTTTGCGAATTGAACTTTCGCTTTGAGCCAAACATTAAACTTAATATAAGCCACTAACATTAACATACAAAAGTTGCAACTCATGAATGAAAATATACATGGAGTATAATATAATAATGATAGTGGGTATTATTATTATAAAAAAAAATAGTGGGTATGAGATCGGTCGGATTCGGATTTCGTTGGGTTTAAAAATTTAATCCGAGTCCGTCCGTCTCAATCTATTCAAACCCAACTTTGTTCACCCGTTTAATCCGTGACCCGACCCACTATCACCCAACAGTCAATTTTTTTATCGGTTTTGTCAGATTCGGATTGGTTCCGAAAATCTTGTCCACCCCTATCTGATATATGGATTAATGGTTCACACGATATTAAATTTATTTTTTGAGAGGGAGAGTCCACCACAATAACTTTCTATTGTGTCTCACAAACGTCATTTTTGCGTTGTACTATTATAATTATCTGAGCACCCCATTAGAAAGAAAAAGAAAAAAAAAAGTTTAAATAAAAAAAAAGGCTACATTTTTATAACTTCTGCGAAATAAGTGAAAGTGTTGAGCAAAAAGAGAGCAGCTATAATCTTCCCCCAAAGATTTCACATATACTCTCCGTCCTCGTTTTCATCAAAGCCAAAGATGATGGTGAGGAAAACAAAATCCGACCTGCCGGATTCGAACCAGCGACCTAAGGATTTCAGCATGGTACCCCAACTACAGTCCTCCGCTCTACCAACTGAGCTAAGGTCGGTTGTTATTATAAAACCGCGATATTCTAGATTAGATTAACGATTAATTCAAGGTTTATTCTATATTCATTCTAATAATGTATGTACTCCCTCACTCTACAACAATCGTTGCATTTTACATCTTGATTATTGTATATTTTAACTATCATAAATGTAAACTATAACCGTTTGAATTGACTTAATTTTGAACTTATGAAAATTAACTTATGCAAGCTTTTATGTTGATTCATAAGTTTTTACTGACAAAAATATTATCTCCATAAGTGGTTTTCTCAAGTATTACTTTGACAAGCTTATGAATACTAATCCAAACAGGTTTATGTGGAAAATAACACTCCCTTTAGTCTGTATTATAAGAAAATGTTTATTTTTTACTTTTTTAGGTTCATCGAATCATTGATGTAGCTTACTTATAATAAGGACCCGAGCGAGTAATAAACTAGATTTGATAGTACAATTGAAAAAAGAGTGATTAATGTTACACGGGAAATTTTAAGTAACAATTTTTTTTGCAAATGCGACAATTATTATGGACCGAGGTACTAGTAGTAGTTAACAATAATTGTCTTGTTTCTCTGTCTGGAAAGTGTTCGTGTGTGCATGTATAGAACACATACTTGGTAAAGAACCAAACCAGTTGTTCATAGCATAGCTAAATCAATATCTGATATTCACCCTTCTATTACAATCAATTATATACTTGATCAAGATCATGGCGGTTGCTGCTGTTGGTGAAGCTTTTTTATTTGCTTTCATTTAAGTTGTCCTTGACAGGCTTGCTTCTCCTCGGGTTGTTTATTTGATCCGTGGAAAGAAAGTTGACTTTAACTTGGTCCAATGGTTGCCGTTGAAGTTGTGTTGAATGATTCTAAACAACAACAGTTCAAAGACTCTGCTGTTAACAAATGGCTCGATGACCTCAAAGATGCTCTCTATCTCGTTGATGACATTTTGGACCACATTTCTACTAAAGCTGCTACTTCTTGGAAGAAAAAGGAGGTGAGTACTCTTAACTACTTCTTTCGCTTTTTCAACTTTGAAAAAAGAGATATGGTTTGTAAGTTGGAAAATATTGTTGCTAGACTTGAATACATTCTCAAATTCAAAGATATTATTGGTCTTCAACATATTGCTACTCACCACTACTCTTCTTGGAGAACTCCATCAACCTCTCTAGATGCTGGCGGATCTAACATATTTGGTAGGGATCAAGACAAAGAGGCCATACTCAAATTACTGTTAGACAATGATAATGATGAAAAGCTTTGTGTGATTCCCATAGTTGGCATGGGTGGGGGGGAAACCACTTTACCCCAATCAGTGTACAACGATGAAATTATAAAGAAGTTTGATGTTCGAGCATGGGCTTGTGTTTCTGATGATTTTGATGAATTTTAGGTTACCAAGGCTATCACGGAGGCAGTTACTGGAAGTGGTTGTAACATAAATAACATAGAGTTTCTTCATTGTGAACTAAAGGAAAATCTGAGTAACAAAAAGTTCTTAATTGTTAGGATTATGATGGTTAGAATTCTTTTTTAAGACCTCTTCAATACGGAGCTAAGGGAAGTAAAATTCTTGTTACAACCCGTATCGAAAAAGTTGCTTCTATGGTGCAAACTTTTCAAGGTTACTCTCTTGAGCGTTTGTCTGATGAAGATTGCTGGTCAGTGTTTGCAAACCTTGCACGCCTGTCTTCAGAAAAATCCACTCAAAATATGTATCTCTGGGAAATTGGCAAAGTGATTGTTAGAAAATGTAAGGGACCGCCTTTAGCAGCACAAGCACTTGGGGGATTGTTGCGATGTAAACGTGACGTTAGGGATTGGAGTAATATACTAAATAGTAACATTAGGGAAATTGAGTGTAACATCATTCCAGCACTAAGAATTAGTTATCATTATCTCCCTCCCTATTTGAAACACTACTTTGTCTATTGTTCGTTGTATCCTAAGGATTATGAATTTCATAAAGACGATTTGATCTTGTTATGGATGGGTGAAAATCTTATACAATCTCCAAAAAAGGGGCAAACTTTAGAGGAAGTTGGTTATTGGTATTTTAATGACTTAGCTTCAAGATCATTTTTTCAACTTTCTAGAAGTTGGAACCAATACCAATATTTTGTGATGCATGATCTGGTGCATGATTTAGCAACAATGTAAAGTAACTATCCATCATGTTGTAAAATTTGAAGTGCTTGAGAGTTTTATCATTTTGCAGCTCTTCTAATTTTGTTGCATTACCTGACTCGATAGATGAACCGATCCATTTGCGTTATTTGGATCTCTCTTCCACAACTTTAAAGAAGTTACCGGAGTCACTGTGTAATCTATATAATCTACAAACGTTGAAGTTGCAATATTGTAGACAACTAACCAAACTTCCCAATGACGTGCAAAATCTTGTAAATTTGTGCCATCTTGATATTAGGGAAACTCAGTTGGAAGAAATGCCTACAAAAATGAGCAAATGAAAAGACAAAGGGATCAAGGAATTGGGAAAACTTTCAAATCTTCACGGATCATTTTCCATTAATAAATTAGAGAATGTTACCAACAACTTTGAAGCATCAGAAGCGAAGATAATGGATAAGAAGTACCTTGAGGAGTTATGGTTGTCTTGGTCTAAAGATGCAATTTACCATTTTACAAATTCACAATGTGAGATGGATATACTTTGCAAGTTGCAGCCCTGCTAAGTACCTAAAAATGCTAAGTATAGATGGATACAGGGGCACAAGATTTCTTGAATGGGTTGGAGATCATTTCTACCACAATTTGATTAAGTTATCATTGTCTGGTTGTCAGTATTGTTGTATCCTTCCACCATTTGGACAATTAAGTTGTCTCAAGAACTTGACAATTTCTGGAATGAGTATATCTCACTGCCCAGAAACTGAGACATTTCCCCAAGGGGGTATGCCGCCTAGTTTGAGAACACTTCAGATCCTTAATTGTGACAAACTGGTAATAATGTAAGATATTCATATGATAAAATAATTAACAAAGGAAGTGGTCATGGTAATAGCAATACAACACCTAACAATTTAGGTATTGTGGAATGTTACAACGGTCCTTATTATGATCATAGAGAAAAGTCTCCACAATTTGTTCCAAACTTGGTTGTCCATGGTGATGGATCTATTATTCGGTTATCAATGGATGCAAACAAAGTAAGAGTACTAGAGAGAAAGTGATAATATTGCATGGAAGAGCTTCTTGGTAGAACAGCACTGATTTTATTATTTATTTTTATTATTTATTACTAATCAAATAATCTTGTAACCTCTCAATGACATAATTTGATACTCTATAGTTCAATATTTTAGAATAGTTGTCAAATAATCATTAATATAATTTTAATTACTAATAAAGTTTTCTTTTCTTTTCTTTTTTTTAAATTACTCTACTAAGCCAATTAAACAGTGTTAGTTTAGAGAAAGATTAATATTGATACACTATTATTTTGGGGAAAAAAAACTAGAACATGAACCACATTGGAAGGAACTAAAGTAATATATGTTGTGAACATTTACCTTTTAACTTTAATTTCCTCCTCCAACACACTCTAAAAATATTTATTTTAGTTTGAGGATTTAAATAGTACAAATTATCATTACATTAAGAAAGAAAAGTCATTTCCTCAAGGGTTGACATTGGTATTTAGTTATGTTATCATCAGACGGCAGCCCCTTTGAGGCTTCTTGAGGGACCGATTAATTCTGCATAGATTGATTGAACGTAAAAAGTTTTACATTAGCAGGTGAACGTGTTTTTCACAGGATTTCTCATTACTAATGTTAGCATTCTCACTTTTGATATCTCCATGTGTTGTCACCAAAAAACTTTTCTCGGTTGATAGAACGTCCTGCTACCGACACTTGAACAACTTTCAAGGTCTTGTCGCTTCGGCAAACGTTCGGTTCCGGGAGAGATAGAATGGAGTTCTTCACGAAGTTCATGTTAACATAAACTTTAGAGTCTAAAGCTAGCTCTAGGACAATGTGTCATCACTTAATCGGGTACATCTGAGTTGGTGGAAACTAGGTTCGCGTGTCAAAAAAGATCTTCATTATGGAGTCTCATCTAAGTACTCTTAGGATATGAACAACACATATGACAAACGATTAGGAAATTATTTTTGTTTTTCTTAATAGAGTATCAGACTTATCACACGACTATATGACCAAAGATCAAGTCTCCAACCAAACTTCTCTCAGCTACTTTGAAACAAAACATTTTACACTTAATTAAAAGGACTTAACATTGCAGTATGTACACGTTTGACTTATCCCTTATTTAAGATTGGTTATTTGATCATACCGAAACTAAATTTCTCTAATTTCAATCAGAGCAATGTTGCAAACTTGGAAGTTGCACTCATGATAACAAACAAAAGCTGGATTCTATCTCTTCCTTCTATGAGGCGTATGATCCTTCGGCATCTCTAGAGCTTTCCAAACCAATGTTGCGGACTTAACCGTCCCTACCCGTGTCAAGCTTCATCCTTGGAAGAAGACCTTCCAACACGATAATTTGGACTCACTCACATTATTTATGTTGAATTAGACTCAAACTCAAAATCTCATTTATTCACTCTAAAAGATAAATATATAACCATTACTCGACAAAAATAAATAAATAAATTTAAATTATTCCAACTAATTATTTTCCTTTTTTTTAATCATCAAATAAATAAATGAACCCAAAAATATTCCACTTCCCCCAACCCAAAATATTCCACTTCAGTGTCTTTCAAAAAAAAAAATATTCCACTTCAGTGGAACAACACAGACGCATGGAAACTCTTCCGCAAGGATTTCACGACGAGGATGCTGTGCTTCTCAATCTCTGGTTGGTCTTTCAACCTTTTCTTCCATTTTTAATCGAACACTAGTTCTAGTATAATACTTGTTTATCGACTTTTATTATTTGTTAAATTTCTATACTTCATATACATATATCAATGGCGAACCAATGTTTCCACCATAACGGGAACAAAAAAAAACTAGTAGAAAAGAGTGTTTTAGGTTACCAAAAACAAAAGTGTTCTAATTTTTTATTTAAAAAAACAAAATTCCGACCTGCCGGATTCGAACCAGCGACCTAAGGATTTCAGCATGGTAACCCAACTACAGTCCTCCGCTCTACCAACTGAGCTAAGGTCGGTTGTTATTGCGAAACCGGTATTCTAGATTAAATTAACGACTGATTCAAGGTTTATTTAGGCTTTGTGTTTCAAAATGTCATATTTTCAGCTTATAAGTTTTTTCTCATTAGCTTGTAGTTTATAGTTTATTTATTTTGATAAGCTAGTTCAATTAGCTTATAACTTATCATTTTATCTCTCAATTTTACCAATGTCATTTTATTAGAAATAATTAAATATTAATTAAGTATTTTTTATGTCATTTAGTATTTATAAGCTTAGCTCAACAACTAATTTTACCAAACTCTACAAATTTAATCAGCTAGTTTATCGACTATAAGTTGACTTATCGGTATCTGTTATTTTTTGTCAAAATCTTGTTTCCTAGTTTCTGGCTGGACTGTGTTCACACGTGCTTGTATACAGCACATACTTGGTAAAGAATCAAACTGGTTGACCTTAGTGTAGCAGCTACAATACAATCAATTTTTGAATTCTGATATTTCACGCTTGTGTTCCAATCTTAGCAATCAATTATCTTATTGATCAAGATTATGGCGGTTGCAGCGGTTGGCGAAGCTTTTTTGTCTGCATTCATTGAAGTTGTCCTTGACAGGCTTGCTTCTCCTCAAAGATGCTGTTTATGTTGCTGATGACATTTTGGATCACATCTCTACCAAAGCTGCTATCTCCAAGAACAACAAGGTCAGTACTGCTACTAACTACTTCTCTCGCTTATTCAACTTTGAAGAAAGGGAGATGGTTTGTAAGTTGGAAAATATTGTTGCTAGACTTGAATACATTCTCAAATTCAAAGATATTCTTGGTCTTCAACATATTGCTACTCACCACCATTCTTCTTGGAGAACTCCATCAACCTCTCTAGATGCCGGCGTATCTATCATATTTGGAAGGGATGCAGACAAGAAGGCCATACTCAAATTATTGTTAGATGATGATTATGATAAATATGGTGATGCCTATGCTAAGACTTCTGTGATCCCTATAGTAGGCATGGGTGGGGTTGGAAAAACAACTTTAGCCCAATCTATGTACAACCATGACAGTATAAAGCAAAAATTTGATGTTCAAGCATGGGCTTGTGTTTCTAATGATTTTGATGAATTGAATGTTACAAAGGCCATCTTGGAGTCACTTATGGGAAGTGCTTGTAGCATAAATAACAAAGAGTTGCTTCATCGTGATTTGAAGAAAAAATTGACTGGAAAAAAGTTCTTAATTATTTTGGATGATGTATGGACTGAGGATTATGATGGCTGGAATTCTCTTTTAAGGCCTCTTCAATATGGAGCAAAAGGAAGTAAAATTCTTGTAACAACCCGTATCGAAAAAGTTGCTTCTATGGTCCAAACTTTTCAAGGTTATTCTCTCGAGCAATTGTCTGATGAAGATTGTTGGTCAGTGTTTGCAAACCATGCATGCCTTTCTCCAGAAGAATCCAATGAGAATAAGGATATCCATATAATTGGCAAAGAGATTGTTAGAAAATGTAAGGGATTGCCTTTAGCAGCACAATCACTTGGTGGCTTGTTGAGACGTAAACGTGACATCAGGGACTGGAATAATATACTAAGTAGTAATATTTGGGAAAATGAGAGTAATATCATTCCAGCACTAAGAATTAGTTATCATTATCTCCCTCCCCATTTGAAACGCTGCTTTGTTTATTGTTCATTGTATCCTAAGGATTATGAATTCGATACATACGAGTTGATCTTGTTGTGGATGGCCGAAGATCTTTTACAGCCTTCAAAAAATGGAAAGACTATAGAAGCAGTTGGTTATAGGTATTTTAACGATTTGGCTTCCAGATCATTTTTTCAACGTTCCAACAGTGGAAACCTCAACCAACATTTTGTGATGCATGATATGGTGCATGATTTAGCAACATTGCTTGCGGCAGAATTCTATTTTAGATCAGAAAAACTTGGAAAAGAAATGAAGATTGGTACCAACACTCGTCATTTATCATTTAGCAAGTTCAGTGATCCAGCCTTGGAAAACTTTGATATTTTCAGCCGAGCAAAACATCTTAGGACGTTTTTGGCAATCAATTTTATACCTCCTCCATTCAACAATGAAAAGGCATCATGCATCATTTTGTCAAATTTGAAGTGCTCGAGAGTTTTGTCATTTTGCAGCAATCCATATCTTGAGGCATTGCCCGATTCAATAGATGAACTGATCTATTTGCGCTATTTGGATCTCTCTTCCACATCTATAAAGACATTACCAGATTCATTATGTAATCTGTATAATCTACAAACTTTGAAATTGTACAATTGTCAGCAACTAACCATGCTTCCCAATGACCTGCAAAATCTTTTAAATCTGTGCCATCTTGATATTAGGGAAACTTGATTAGTTGAGATGCCTAGAGAAATGAGCAAATTAAATCAGTTGCAACATTTAAGTTACTTTGTTGTGGGCAAGCATGAAAATAAAATGATCAAGGAACTGGGAACGCTTTCAAATCTTCATGGATTACTTTCCATTAGGAAATTAGAGAATGTTACCAATAGCTTGGAAGCATCAGAGGCAAATATAATGGAAAAGCAGTACCTTGAGGAATTATCGTTTGTATGGTCTCTAGATGCAAAGGACAGTTTTACAAATTCACAAAATGAGATGGATATATTTGCCAAGTTACGACCTGCTAAGAACTTGAAAAGGTTAGGTATAGATGGATACAGAGGCACACGATTTCCAGAATGGGTTGGAAATCCTTCCTACCACGATATAACTTGGCTATCTATATCTTTTTGCCCGGATTGTTGTATCCTTCCACCACTTGGACAATTACCCTCTCTCAAGAAATTGAAAATATATGGAATGAGTATGCTGGAGACTATTCATTATGAATTTTCCGAGAGCGGTGGTTCCTTTTCAGAGACATATTTTCCCTCCCTTGAATGTCTCGAGTTTGATAAGATGCCATGCTGGGAAGTGTGGCATCATCCTCATGAGTCATGTGCTTCTTTTCCAGTATTGAAGTCTCTTGTGATTCGTGATTGTCCTAGATTATGGGGAAATTTGCCAGCTCATCTTCCTGTTTTGGAAACACTTCAGATTGAACAATGCAACCAGCTTACCTTTTCTCTTACAAAGGTTCCTGCCATCCGCAAATTAGTGATACTTGAAAGCAATAAAGTATCCTTGCATGAGATACCCCTTTTATTGGAACAATTAAAAATGCAGGGAAGAGAGGTGACGGAGTCTTTCTTTGAAGCCATCACCACCACCCCACCTAATTCTCTTCAAAGTTTAGAGATCCACGATTGTTCATCTAGAATTTCATTTCCAGGAGATTATTTACCCGCATCCTTGAGGATTTTGACCATCACGGGTTGTAGAAATCTAGATTTCCCAAAGCAAAACCACTTGCACGAATTACTTCAGCAGCTGTCAATAGTTAAGAGTTGTGATTCTCTCATAACCCTCCCACTTGATGCCCTTCCCAACCTACGTAGTCTCTACATCAGCCAGTGTGCAAATCTAGAATGTCTTTCCCTTTCAAAGATTCTTCAAAATCTCCATGATTTTACCATTCAAAGCTGTCCCAAACTGGTTTCATTCCCAGTAGAAGGATTGATTGCCCCCAACTTGACATCATTCAATATCTACAAATGTGTTAGTTTAAAGTCACTGCCTGGTCACGTAAATACTCTTCTCCCGAAGTTAGATACGGTGACTATATATGATTGCCCAGAAATGGAGACATTTCCTGAAAGGGGTATGCCGCGTAGCTTGAGATCACTATATATCACGAATTGCGAGATATTACTGAGGAGCCCGTCTCTAACTTCGATGGACATGCTTACCCGTCTTTCCATTACAGGTCCGTGTAATGGTGTCGGGTCATTCCCCAAGGAGGGTTTTGCATTGCTGCCTCCCTCCCTTACCTCCCTGGATCTAACTAGATTTTCAAGTTCTCCACCTCGTGTCCCTCCGAATATTAACAATTAGAGGATGTCCCAAGTTGAAGAATATAGCAGGGGAAAGACTGCCTGCCTCTCTAATATTATTTCGAATCTTTGGTTGTCCTCGACTAAAAGAAAGGTGCCGCATGAAACACCCTCAAATTTGGCCCAAAGTTTCTCACATTCGAGGCATTATGGGTGACGACGGAACATGGATTTCTTAAACATGAATTTGGACTATCACAGGTAATTGCTTTGCTTTTTGTCACATAAATGCCATGTGTCCACTTTCATTCATTTTACTTTATATTGATCATGCTGGTGAAACACTTTTCATGGATACGATTGCATTTGAGTTATGTTCTCTCAATACATCTCTATATTTTCATGTTTGAAATACCACACAATATAGGGCACCAATTAATGAATCCATAGCTTTGCTCTTTGTGCATTCAAAACAATTGGCCAAGGACCTTATCAGTTATGACATCTTCAATTGGAATAGCTATTACAGAAAATTTTGTTGTCATTACACGTTGTTTGCATTTCTGTAAGTACTTGGACTAGTGAGATAAGGAAATGGTTAAACTGTAGGGTTTTTTCCATAGTGGATTAGAATCCTCAATTTCTATAGTGGATTAGAATCCCTTTTACACTTTCACAGTCATGACTTATGATAGATTTAGTTACTTTTGTTGAGGGTTTTTTCCCCTTTCATTCTTGTTATGATAAAATAAACATTGTGTATTTCTATTGGATCAGGTATCATGTTCCACGATCTTGGTTCAAGCAACCTGGGAATGTTCTTGCTATCTTTGAGAAGAAAGATAGTGATCCAACAAGGGTTAGGTTCGTGACGTAAAGCATCTCAAGTGTGTGTCCATGTTTCCAAGAATCACCCTTCAGTTGGTCCTTCTCGGGATGAAAAAATAAGATGGCAAATAACAAAAAAAAAAAATCATTTTGCCTCGTTTACGTGCCCCAAAACACTCTTATAAGGGCTGTAAAAATTGCTACTTTGCTAGCTTTGGAACCACTTCTGGGAAAACTGGAGCTTACTTACCTTCAGGGAGATTACCACAATCCTAATTCTAGCATTGTTGTTGAAAAGGTGTGTATTTTTGGCAAATTATTTGTTTTGCATTTGAGTTGTTCTCTCGATCTATGTTATATTTTCATTTTTGAAATTAATCACACAATATAGGGCTTCAATTAATCAATCCATTATTTTTCTCTGTGTGCATTCTAAACAAGGCCAAAGTACCATATCAGTTATGTCGAATATTAAAATGCTGTCGATTAGCCTAATGGAAAAACATTTTCCTCCAAAATAGAAAGCCTAGTGGAAAAATGCTAGGTGTGTTGGTGGATAGAATGTCTCCGATGATAATCTTAATTGAGATTTTGTTTCCTTGTTCTGTCAACCACGAACAATGATATTTGTAGATCTTTACAGTTAAGTACTTTTTGCAGGTGTGTTGACAAAAGCGACTGTTTCGTAAAATTAGTTGAAGAGAATTTCAAAACCAACTTGTGTCCTGGTTTATCAACGAAACTCGCAGGGGAAGCTGTCTGCAGCTGGTAATGCTCCTTTTTATAATCATTCTCATTAGTCATTAGTTTGAGAACTATGGTTATCCTCATCACCCACAAAAACAGAACCACCATCCTCTTTAGGCCTGTATTTAAGTTGACTAGAATCGTAACTGAAATATAAATAGATAGGAATCAAATAGGGATTAAAATATAAATCATCAACTATTAATTATTAATTAATCTAAAACAATTATATGTTGCTTAAAATACTGATCTGACCCTTTGTATCATTATTTTTATTTTTTACTTTCTTTACATTTTGGGGGTATTACCGTCATATTTTGACTACTTTTTTCTTATTCATCCTCACTAATTTTTCGACCTTCTCTCCATTTTGCCCCGTCCAATTTAACTACAACATAATTAAATACAACATAATAGACAGGGATAATAATGTCCAATTTGATCCAAATTTTAAGAGGCAAAACACTTTATTTGAATTTCAAATCTTAGATTTTTCAGATTTATCTTTTCTCTTCCCATCAAATCTTTCATTTCATTAGTTCCACATCTCTCTCTTCTCTTTTTCTTCTCACGTGTTCTCATTCTTCTTTCTTTCTTTCTTTTGCTCTCTCTCTTTCCATGCTCAAACTGAGAACGGGAAAGAAAACAACAACACGGAAGAAGGGAGAAAGAAGATCCATCGGCCATCATAGAAGAAGAATACAAGAAGGAAGAAGAAGGTTAGTGATTTTCTCTATAATCATGTCTCTCTCTCTCTACACTATAAAATCTGTGGCTGCTTCTTCTTCATTGTTTTCAAAATTTTCCTTACTTTATTGTAATTTTTTCTTCTACCATGAAACTTCTTATTTATTTATTTGTTGTGTTGGAATTTACTTACCTGGCAATTTTATGTTATATTTCAGTTTTATGTATGCACACCATGTGTTTGAAAAAATGCTGCTGCAGATTCTCATCACCATGTTGTTTTCTTAGTATACAAATTGCTAAGAAAACTATGTTACAACCTTCTAATATTTCAAACTATATGCCTACAGATGAAAATGGGGATAAAAGGAACAAGAACTGAAACATATGTTGCTAGGGCATTTGACCAAGTTTCTTTCATTTTGGAGTTACTGAACTTTGATTTTAAGCAAGGGAAGATTTTGGTATTTTTGTATGTGAATAGAAGAAAAATAGTTGTTATTTTTTGCTATGATTAGATTGATTTCACAAAATTATAACATGTTATTTTTATAACTATCGTTGAGAATCTGAAGTTTATGTCATTTGTGATTATTTCTATGGTGACTAATTCAAAATCATAAGTATGCTCCATTTTCAATCCATGTTTTTTACAACCTTAATCTAAGAAAGTCCAAAAGCTTCCAACGTTTTTTTTTTTTGTTTTTGCCAATTTCCTTTGTTTTCTATAGTCACTTTTATATTAGACTTTGAAGTTTATTTAAAAAATGAAAGAGGGAGCCTATCATCAAACTGGTGTTCTTTTTTATGATGATTAATTTAATTGTTGGTGTATACAGCAATGACACATTATAGATCAACTTTTTTGCCACATACCACGTGTTTGATAAAATGTTGCTATAGATTCTCATCACCATGTTTATATGCCCAAAGACTGAAACGAGAAATAAAAAATAACAAGAACTAAAACATATGTTGCTAGGGCATTCGACCAAGAAAGATTCTTAAGCGAGATTTTCGAGTTACTAAACATTGATTTTAAGCAAGGTGGGATTCTAGACCTGTTTTGTGTTTATAGCAAGTTTCTTAGCAGATCATGTTCTGCAGAACTTAATGAGTGTTGTTGTATTGTTTCATGGGGCTGTTTTTATGGTTGTTTTGGTTTTAGTCCCACAGTGAGAAATTTGGTTTTAGTCCCACAGTGAGAAATTATTTCAGCCATTTCTACTTGATGCCTTTTCCTCCTTCTATCATTATACTTGCCATTGTTTGAATTTGCTAGATACGTGTATCTATGTTGGTTACCAATTTAGTAGCAAATAGTCCTAGCATCTCATACTTGGTGTTTATGAGAGCGGATAACTAGCAAAAGACAAGAAACATCTCATCTCATGATAACTTTGTTTCAAATTTTAGTTTTAGTTGTAATGCATCAAATTATAACTTATCTATTCTTTTTGTTGCCTAAAGAATTAATTATGAAATGGAAACGAGAGTTGGAATGACAATAGTAATGTTAATGTTTTCTTTTCTTTAGGTGTCATTGAGTTTAATGTTTCCCTCTTTAGAGTATTTTGTAGATTTATAGTGATTGACATCTCTATAGAAATATAAATTGACCATGATCATCACTTTTATTCTTACTATTATGTTTTATTTTCAGGGACTAATTGTGAAGTCTACAATGTGGAGATTCTCATAATAGAAAACATTGAAGAGAAACGAAATTAAAAATCCACTCACAGTATAAACATGAGAATATTGAAAACTGGTAACTAACTTAACCATCTAATTCCTCTATTTTAGGGATGTACAATTGACATAGAAAATGCTAATTACTACTGTAAAAGATCTTAGAATATAGTATTGTAGTTTTGAGTTGGTTTGAAATGAAAAAGTTGATACTCAATCCTTCACTCAAGGGTATATTCGTGTATCGTGTTTGCCCTTCAATACATATACACTGCCCAATTTTAAAACACTAGGCTATTATGATGGGACTATTGCATTGATCAAAGGAAGAAAGATATAGTTACACTCCAGCTCAATATTGTACCTCAATCTGCCAATAAGATTGAGTTGGTGAGCAATGTTTCTCTCCATTTGGTAAGCTTTGTTTCTCTCCCTTCCATTATTTCTTCTTTACATTATCTTATGTAACTCATCAATTTTGAATATTTATTCACATTTTTTTCTTGTGGAATGAAGATTGACGAAATGGAGCCTAAAGATCATAAGGTAAAATTACCGATGCAAATTCCTTAAGCCAACATGTTTTTTTTTTGCCAAGTTTGCATATTCCTTTTTTATCCTGATGCATGTTAACAGTTGTTAAATTTCGTTGTTATGTAGTTGAAGGTTGTAAGCTTATCTATGCAAGTTGATAAACAACAGCTCAAGAAAATATCAAGTTAATCTGAAACTCTAACTCAACACGTGCAGCAGGTAAAAGAAAGATAATGTGCTTCAGCCTTTCCTATATTTTTTCATTATATTTCAAATATTAGTTACTTTGTTTAACGCCTGCAAAAATTAAGCATATATTTGGCTCTATATGAATATCTGCACATCTCAGTGTATTTAAAGAATAGTTTTCATTATGTGCTTCACCATTTCATGTTTAGTAATATTGATTGATGATTTTGTATAAACTGAACAGTGCCAAACTTATCTAATGTTTTTAAATGTACAAAACAGGGAGGGATAATCGAAACAAAGAAGAATGAAATTATTGACTGGTATCATCATCATCATCAAAGACTTATACCTTTTCAGTTTTTATTTTACATGTCTGCAAAGTTTGTTTTTATTGTACTGGTATCATCATCAACTCCTAACATAACTCTGACGCAAGTGTTTTTCATGTTTTACTTCTCCAGCTTCATCCATCTTCATCAATACTAAAGAAAAAAGGTGAAACTTCAGTATCACAAGCACACCGAACCTTTGGTTGAGATGAACATAATTACAAGCTCCTGTTCAAGAAGGTTCTTCATCTTACCGCTCCATATGCTTAATCAATTTTCATTTTACAGCTGCATATGCTTAATCAGTTTTTCGGTACAAATTCTTTGCTATTATGATTGCTTTGCTTTCTTTAGATTTCGTTTTGATTTGATTTTTATTTAGTATTATGTTCAATTGAATAGGTGGGAGATTTGACACATTTGGGAGAGAGACATTTTTCTTTTTCTCCTTTCAAATCATTATATTTTTTTACATGTAGTTTCAAATCATTATCAATAATTTGTAACTCCTCTTTATTAATTTTTTTTAATATCTTAATCTAATACAAGTTCAAAAGACTTATACCTTTGTTTCTATTGTCAATCTTCTTTGTTCACAGTTTAAACAAGATAAAAGATCTTACTAAGGCAATTGCATCATGGGGTTTGGATTATGTGGTTATAACAAGTGTTGACCGTGATGATTTACCTGATCAAGGGAGTGGTCATTTTACAGAAACAGTGCAGAAGCTGAAGATACTGAAGCCTAGCATGTTGATAGAAGCCTTAGGTATGCATTTTAAATATTTGTAGTTCCTGAAAATAGACTAACATGGTCATTTGTGTGAAAATCTTTTTCTATGATATCCAATACTTATTGTAAACAACAGCCAAGCCTTATTTTATTAGGTTGGCACAAGTTATTTTTTAAAATAAATGAGCATTTGTATGGTTTTCAGTTACAGCTACTGGATCATGAATGTGAAAGAGGGGACTATCTTTTGTGAGTTTCTATTTCAACTAGAGCTATTTGATAGAGAGGTGAATTAGCAGGTACCTAAAATGCAAATTCCGTATGCATTTTCTGTGGATGAATTTCTCATACATTGTTGTTTATTATTGAACTGGTACTTTTTAACAGTATGGCTTTTAATCATAATTAAAGAAGAAATCGTGTTTATTGGGATTGACCATAGGGTATAAATCTGAGTGGTGGCAGGTTATATATCATTAAGGGGACTTTACATATAATTTCTCCATTTGACAATTGTTGAACTAATTTTGTTGCAACGGTTCCCGATTTTCGAGGAAATGCTGAATGTGTAGAGAAGGTTTCCAAATCAGGATTAGATGTCTTTGCACATAATATTGAGACAGTTGAAGAGCTTCAGAGTGCTGTCCGGGATCATCGGGCTAATTTTAAGCAGTCTTTGGATGTTCTAATGATGGCCAAGGATTATGCCCCTGCTGGAACGCTCACTAAGACTTCAATAATGTTAGGCTGTGGGGAAACACCTGACCAGATTGTGAAGACAATGGAGAAGGTGAGAGCAGCCGGTGTTGATGTGATGACATTTGGTCAGTATATGAGACCCTCAAAGCGCCACATGCCGGTATCAGAATATATTACGCCTGAGGCCTTTGAGAAGTATCAGACTCTTGGCATGGAAATGGTATGTCTATAGCATTTATTCCCGTAATTCTGTTGTATGCACTTTATTTACTGTAGATGAAAGAGATGTATTTTGCTGGATGAGAAATAATTACTATTAGCATCCAAAGCTGATATCATAGTTTTGTTGTAAGCATAATTTCAGTCAGCATTTACTAAAATCTTGTGGTAGTGGTTTACAATATTTGGTCCACCGATCACTGTACATAGAACATAAAACTTGTGCTTCTTGCTGGTATATGTTCCTCAAAAGTTGATGCAGATAAAGTCATTTTCAGCATCATTCTTGCATATTCAGTCGGTGTAAAATAGCAAATATATTGGAAGAAATATGAGACATGCTATAAGATTTCAGTTTGAGAAAACTTATCTTTAATAGATTTCATGGATGCCTCTAAAGATTTATCCATCTCTATAGATTTATCACTAAAGACAGAAATTGAAACTGATGTTACATATACATGTCCACGATGTGAATCATATGGTTTCAATGAACCAATACATGTCAAAGGTTGATGTGTGAGGAGAAGTTCGTTGCGGAGATGAAATCTTATTTGTTGTTTGTTAGTTTAACTAAACAAAACAAAACAAAAAAGGAAGAAATACCACTAAATGTATATACATTGTTTAGTATATATTATGTATGTTATGCGATAAATATTAATCTCAATCTCTCATCAAATACTTCTGCATTGAACAAAATCACTAATCATATGACTCTTTCATTACAAATGATATGGTTTTTGTTTGGAACAAACACGAGACCGATCCAAACATAAAATTAATGTTTCTCATTGACGTATAAAATGAGAAGAAATCTAATATATCAATTTAAGAAAATGAGATACATGCACAATTTATATTTTACCCTCTTCAATTTTACTACCACAAGCAAAAATCAGGGGTTTTTTTGTTGTCTTTGTTTAAAAGTCTTATTTTTTTTTCCATTCTAAAATTATTTTCTGCAACTTCACCGCAAAGAAACAGTTGAAAATATACTTTTACAGTTTAAGATCAATTTTTCTGCACTGCTATGACTCTTTAGTTTATTAAAATTTCTTATTCCCACTTTTATTACAAAGTACAACTACTGACATCAAACTTCATTAAACAAGACACTTTACACATTCAAATGTGTTTTTTTTTTTTTCTATTTCTTCTCAATCACTTTCAATTACTAAAAAATAAATTAAAGAAAAATGAATATGGTGTGTCAATGTGAATTAATAAAAATTTTCTATAAATATCATACACAAGTAATAAGACAAAATATTGCTGATAAAAAATACACGGAGAATAAGACAAATACAAAACAAATTATAGATAATAAATTAGTTAATTAATTAGACTGATCAATGTTAAGTATGGATTCAAGTTTTGAGCTTTTGAGTTCAACACTAAAAGGTTTCTTCAAAAGACTACTTATCCCTAATCAGGTTTGCTTTATGTTACCTTCATTATTTTTAATTTGATTTTTTTTAATACTATACTTTAATTGTTTTTTATTGCCCATACAAGTTCCATGGAGAAGTCCTACTAAAATTTGTCCACGAAAAATACAATGAGCTACACAATGAAATGAATGTATTATATATGGGACCAACATGGAATTCAACACAGTTAATCTTTTTCAAGAGACCACACTGTTCCTCACACTTAACTGATGGTTGGTTTGCACTATTGAGTTATTTTCATATTCATATTGAACAAGTCAAATAGATTTCATTTGCATACTATGGAGGTGATACATTTCTCATATCAGTCGGAAGCACATTCAATAATTGAAGGTAAAAATCTAGAAGCATTATATGATACTATTCTTTAACTTTAAGAGTTTCAATGTCTTTGTACTTGAACTAATTTATTATCCTTCGTCAGTAGTTACTGGGTTTGTTACTTTTCCAAACCATATTTCAATGACTTGAGTTAGTCTTGGAAGCAAGATCTACTTTTAGGAGTAGGTAGCAGCACTATAAAATCCTATGACAACCATTTGAAAATGTCGGTGTATTTTGACATTGAAAATGCATGCTTTTTCAATACATAATACTATCAAATACAACTAGGCGTCTGTTTTTCAAGTCAAAATAGTTAGCTTATACTTTATATCTTATACCTTATAAATTAAAAGACCTCTTTTATAACGGTCTTTTCAAAAAAAGTTTATAATTTATTTTGCTGACTTATAACTTATTTTTCATAAACTATTTCAAATAGCTTATGAGTTATAGCTTATCATATTTTTTTCCACTTTTATCCTTATTATTTTAATCAAAACTCAATTTTATTCTTAAAATACAAACCATCTCAAAAAAAAAAAACCACTTAAACCAACACTGTATATGCGTAGCCCTGTGACTTCCGTCATACTTCCTTCCCTATGTTCTCAATATTGAGCTATAGCTTTAGCACCAAAAAAAATAAAAAAATATTGAGCTATAGCCTGATATTGCATTTAACATTTACTTACATCAATGATTATGAATAATTAAATATATTTCTCTATTAGTAGGTATATATGGATATTGTTGAAAGAGAAAAGAAGAGAAAAAATTATTATTACTCCATTATTATTATTATAGCATTGCTGATTTTATTATTATGTGTAATTTAAAATATTTTAAATATTAATTTGATATAAATTTTATTATAAATTAAACATGTATATATATAGTTTGACGTGAAAAGGTATATTATATTAAAAGAAAAATAAATTTTAAATAAAATGTTAGCATACACAAATTAATTTAATAATAAAATATAAGACATTGTTGTTTAATAAATTTAAATTACTATCTTAATTAAGAATGTTTTTTTGTGTTATTTTACATTTATCAGTCAGTTGAACCACTAATTTTACCAAACACTTCAATTAACTTATCAGCCATAAACTATCAGCCATCAGCCATAAACTATAAGCTATCAACTAACTTATCAGTCATCCGCTATTTTTGCCAAGCAGAGCCTAAGTGTACTTAGCAATTTGCTTATAAAAAATTTAAATAATTATTACATACGGTAATAAATTGTTGCTTTTAATTTTTTAAATAACTACTTCAAGAAACCTACTTCAAGACGGTATGAATCAAGAAAAAAAACCTACTTCAAGACGGTATGAATCAAGAAAGAAAACCTTACTTCAAGACGGTATAAATAAGACGGTAATAAAAAATTCTTCTTACATCTTTTCAAGAAACCTACTTCAAGGAAAATACAAAATTCATACTTCAAATTATCACATCATACTTTTCTTAATAAGTATGAATTTTTTTTTGTTTTGCTTACATTATGGGACGGAGGGAGTATATGTATATGGACCAAATTTGATGTGACGGTGTTTATTTACTAGAGTTTATTAGTTCAATAATGATAAAAATAAGAATAATGATATTTGAACGATTAAAGTTGATAACTTTTTAAAAAATTTCCAATACTAATATTTTTTTATATGAAAGATGTTATTCATTACGAAGGATTTAAGAGAAATTATGTCAGAATTTATACTTGAAAATATTTTAAAAGATGATGTCACTTTAATTTTCTTTTTTAATGGAAAAAATTATCGGGGGTAATAAATATAAATAAGATTGGAGATTTATCTTTCCGTTCTTTTCTTTATATTTCATAAAATTAAGTTTTTCTCTTATTATTACTCTTTTTCTCACACTATTGTTTTGTTGAAAAAAAAACACTAAAAATAGAGTTGTTCCAAAAATTATCAATTTTTAGTTGTTCAAATAACATTCTCATTAAGATTTAAGAATTAGTATCTCATAAGTTAAAAATACATATGAGACCAAACCAAGTTGCTTGCCCTCCAGTGGCGAGGAGCTCCTTACAAGGACGTATCCGCAAATAACTAATATACATACCGCAAATTAAAAAAATTATTGTGAAATTTTTTTTTAAAATTAATTAATTTTTTACTTTTTGACAATGTTTTATACTTAATTTTATACACAGGATAAAATGATAAATTTTGACACTTTTTAACAGTTGAACTACATTCGTGGATTATAAAGTGATTTTAATTATAATAAAGTAAGTTAATATTTTATCATAATAAAGTAGATTTTATTTTTTTATACATGCAGAACAAATTGTTGTTGATAAAAAAATTAAGATTAACTACTATATGCGGGAAACAATACTTGCTGATGAAAAACTAAAATGTACTATTATACACGGGAAATAAGTTGTTGTTGATAAAAAAATCAATTAACTACTACGCAAAAGAAACAAGTTGGTGATGATGAATAAGAGTGGAGATTTATCTTTCCGTTCTTTTCTTTATATTTCATAAAATTAAGTTTTTCTCTTATTATTACTCTTTTTCTCACACTATTGTTTTGTTGAAAAAAAAAACACTAAAAATAGAGTTGTTCCAAAAATTACCAATTTTTAGTTGTTCAAATAACATTCTCATTAAGATTTAAGAATTAGTATCTCATAAGTTAAAAATACATATGAGACCAAACCTAGTTGCTTGCCCTCCAGTGGCGAGGAGCTCCTTACAAGGACGTATCCGCAAATAACTAATATACATACCGCAAATTAAAAAAATTATTGTGAATAAATTTTTTAAAATTAATTAATTTTTTACTTTTTGACAATGTTTTATACTTAATTTTATACACAGGATAAAATGATAAATTTTGACATTTTTTAACCGTTGAACTACATTCGTGGATTATAAAGTGATTTTAATTATAATAAAGTAAGTTAATATTTTATCATAATAAAGTAGATTTTATTTTTTTATACATGCAGAACAAATTGTTGTTGATAAAAAAATTAAGATTAACTACTATATGCGGGGAACAATACTTGCTGATGAAAAACTAAAATGTACTATTATACACGGGAAATAAGTTGTTGTTGATAAAAAAAATCAATTAACTACTACGCAAAAGAAACAAGTTGGTGATGATGAAATTTTGTAATTAACTATTGTATACGGGGAACAAGTTGTTGTTGATAAAAAATTTAAATAATACGGAAAACACATTGTTGATGACAAATTTAAATCAACTATTATACACAAGAAAAAAGTTATTGTCGTGCCATATTTTACATTTTCACATCACAATTATCGATAAAAATTCTAAATTAATTCTCAAACACAAAAGAAGCTGATAAAATTTTAAATTAACTAATATATATACACTAGATAAAATACAACTCTTAAAGTTTTATTCATCAAACCTTTTAGGTATTATCACAAATGGCAACGACTATATTTTATTATCAATATGGTTCAAAAAAATAATTTAATCATCAATAGTATTATATCCCTGCAATCTTAGACTTTATAATTTCTGCCTATTTCTTTAATTCATTTTATTACAACTCTTTTATTTTATTGTTCATCCTAAATAAAATTGATTATATACGATTAAGCTCACTTTGAACAATTATTTTTAAAAGTCAACTTCTTAAATTGATCTTAGTCATCTCGAGGGATAATCTCTGCAGTTATTCGCGGAGGATACGTTTGGTTTTTTTTTTTTTTTCCTTCTAAAAATTGTATCAGACTTCTAACGACCCAACACCCCAACGAAATACAACGCGCCGAAGGCGCGTCCCGTGCGTACGCACGGGTATGTAGCTAGTTGAATTAAAACAAATACATATTACAACCAGAGGGTAATTTCTATGTTAATGTCTAGTAGAACTATAGAAGAATTGCAGAACAATTAATTACAAACATGCATGTCATAAATCTTGTCTTTCCGCAGCATAAGTGCGGAAGTGAGAGTTTTAAAGAGTATACAAATAAGTTTATTTGAATCATCTTAGTAGTCATGAATCTCACTTTCAATTCTAATTTCAAATTTGTTAAACACTACACAGGATGCTCAATTTTTGCTATCTGCCCTTTATTATATCTTCCTGCTAAATATAATAATTAGCAAGTAATAAATAAATAAGAACCTCATTTTGCACCACATTCATCATATACAAACAACATTAATGACTTCTTAATCATTTTTGTCTCACACTATCTTGATGTTATGCACTTATGCCAATGCCAGGTAACCAGATGTATTTTTTACAAAAGAGAAAGTGCAGAAACAAGAGAAAGAAAGGACTTGCTTTTTCAACCAAAATGCCAGAAAACTCTCTTCTCAAACCATCTCCCATCATCTAGATTTTGTTATTTGTGTTCTCTTGTACAATAGCTGCCTTCTCTAAAGCATCATTTGCTTCTCTAACAGCAATGTCGTTCTTTCGCTTCCACAGTCCGCTCATAGCCTCGTCTTGAGCAAACTGAGAGTGCTCCCTTGCTGCAGTCAACCTTGTTTCAGCAGCACTGCCATTGTGACCTTAAGGCAGCTATTTCAGAACTAACTAGGATGATATTCAATTTTCTGCCTTGATGAAATTTGGTTCATATTTTCTTCTTTGGTAGATTCCAATGATTTAAATTAATAAGCTAGAACTAGAATATCTCTCATTCAATGATTGATGACTAGCCAGGAACTTGAACTGATTTTTCATATTCATATAAAAGAAAAGTACAACAAGAACCTGAAACAAATTAAGGTACAACTATGTACAGATGATTTTTTTTCTACTTTGAGGGTCTCAGTGGTCTTTTTATGTGTGGAGGTCTTGCTCTTTTTTTTTTTTTGGTCAAGTGTGGAGGTCTTGCTTTATAATTTATAATTATAATGTTTTTCACATTAGACAAAAGGAAGAAAAAAAAGTTAAATCTAATTCAAATATGTGTATAAGATTACTATATCATTTATAGAGGGTTTCAACTTTCAACACAAGATGAATTGATATCGTATTTTGTATTTTCATCGGAGTAACTTGACGTGACAATGAGTTTTATAGAATTTTGTAAAGGATGTTAATTAAGCTACTATAGTAAAATAGAATAAAATATTTATTTCTCTTCATCCAACCGATATATAAAAAGGGGAATAACAATATTCTAGAATCTAGATCATAACATTGTGGTTTGCTAGATCAAATGAATTGTATAAATGTGATATAATGTTGTAGAAACCAATTGATAATAGTCTATGAAATTCGGGCGTTACCGCGTTAGCTCTCTTTTTCTACCAAAAAAAGAAAATTAATAAAATAGTGTATAAAAAAAAAATTGTGACGGCTAGGATTGGAAGAGAGAAAAAACAGTTTTTTTTCTTAGTCTATCGTAGAGGGGTGATTTTAGGTCAATTTTCGCCTAAAATCATCCCTCCAAATCGTTTTTCTTTCTAGTTATAATAAATAAGTGTGATTTTCACATATTTGTTTGTTTTGATTTTCCGTCTTCGTACGGTGTATTTGGTTGTCCCGTCTTTGTGCGGTGTATTTGTTTTCCCGTCTTTGTGCGGCGTTTATTTGTTTCAGGTTGAAGGAATAGATCTGATCTAGTGCAGATCCAATCAATGTCGACTTTTGTGTTATCAACGCTACAGATCCGGAGGCATGGATATTCCGGACACTTTAATATAGTCATATTTGTATGCATATGTAATTTGTCGTTTTATGCTATTAACATGGATACTATGGGCCCGTTTGGCCTAGCTTATTTTAGAGCTTATGCAAACGGCTTATACAATATAAATTAGGTTCTATGCTATTTTATAAGTTCAAACTGGTGAAAATTGAATTTTTATAAGCTATTTTATCATAAACTACATTGAAAAACTTATAATAATACATAAAAATTGCATAAGTTGTTTGCATAAGCTCAAAAATAAGTTAAGCCAAACGGACCCTATGAGTTTGTTCACAAATTTATCCTTTTTGTTTTTAACGATTATAAATTTGTATTACATCGATATACTATATTTTATTTGAATGAATGAATACTGTTTATTTTATAAAAAAAAAAAATAGTGTATAAAATTCAAAACGGATTTCTTAAAAAATGACTATAAAAAATGTTACGTTACATGTCCATTTTTTGTGGTTGTTTGTTTTGCTTTATAAGTTTCTTATATTAAGTTATTACAAATGCTTTGTAGCCTATTGATTTTATCAAAAAAATTTAAAAATAAAATAAAAAATTGCTTGGTAACCTAGGTTTCCGATTAAATCACCATTCATGTTCCTTAAATTTTGCATATTTTTATACTATGTAACTCACTTGTATAAAAGTATAAGGCTAAACTATATTTTTGGTCCCTTATTTTTATTTTAGGTTTGAATCAGATCCCTTACGTTTTAAAAGTTTCAATTTGGTCCCTCACGTTATCAACATTTGCATTAGTTAGTCTTTTCCATCAAATTTTTCACTAAATCTGTTTGATCCTTACATGTGACTAACAGTTTGGACACATGGACACTATTTTGAACATGTTCAGTGTCATTTGGGATGCTAACTAAGTAAAAAAAAAAATTAAAAATAATATATATTACTTATAATAATATAATTGGCCCAAAAAAAGTGTCCAAAATAGTGTCAACGTGTCCAAAATAACGTTCACGTGTCCAAACCGTCAGCCATGTGTAAAAATCAAACGGAGTTAGTGAAATATTTGACGTAATGGACTAACTAATGCAAAAATTAATAACGTAAGAGATCAAATTGAAACTTTTAAAACGTAAGGGACCTGATTCAAACATAAAATAAACGTAAAGGACCAAAAGTACAGTTTAACCAAAGTTTAATGAGCATACACCGTACCGTAAGTATTAATGAGTTATATTGATATCCAATAGGAGTTATCCATCTTTTTTATGTCATACCATTAATTTTAAATCCCAGCGAGTGGCGAAGCTAGCACATTGACTGTGAGGGGGCCAAATATATATACAAATAAAAAAATAAATTTAATTTAATATATTAAATTTAATTTATTATCAAAAAAAACTCACAATAATGTTAATGACATAAAATTTTGAGTTCAATCACACTTCAACGAATCAAATTAACTTGTATTGTCTTTTTTTTTTTTTTGGTGAGAAAGAAAATGTGCAAAATTATGTTTTTAATTAATATCAAATGTAGTTAATAAAGTCAAAATGTCACTGTGGTAAAATATTAATGGTTGTCTGATCTAGAACGGACAGTCCTTATTTAACTACAATATTTTTAGAATGAAATTAAGATATACATTTTTAAAACTGTTGTATTTTATCAGACGGTTACAAACACAGTAACTGCAACATTTTATTAAGTTTACTCCGACCATCGTATCTCAATCGATCAATAATTCAACCGACAACACAGTCAAATGGTCTGTTTCAAAATGAGTTTGGATCCTTTCCTTCAATTAAGTTCTGACTTTGAAGCCGATCATTGGAGTATTTTACCCATTCATCCTGCCACCATAACTATCATTTCCAGGGACGGAGCCCTTTATGGGCAGGGTAGGGCCATGGCCCGCCCCAGAATTTTTTAATTTTTTTTCATAGGTATGCTATTTAGCGGCGGTTTTGAACCCCGCTAAATAGTTAGTGTAATTTCACTACATTCCGATTTGCGGGGCTTTAAAACCCCCTCTATTTGGACCCATAATTCTGCAATTCTTTTCAATATTTTTCAGATTGCGGGGGTTTTAAACCCCCTCTTTTACCTTCAGATTTCTTCTAAAACAAATTGTCTATTATTAATCATTCAAATATCATTTTTAATTTACTTTTTGAAGCATTTCTTCTAAAATTTTATTATTAATAATTTATAGATGTTTTAAAATGTATACTTTATTTTTTCAAAGTATTCGAATATATTTTTTTGAGAAAAAAGTACTCAAATTTTTATTAGAAATGGAGTTTTAGTGTATAAAAATTCATATTTGATCAATCTTTTGTTAAAAAATTTAAATTTTTGACTGAGAGATTCATATAACATTATAAACATAAATAAAATAACTAATTCATTTTTAAGATATCCATATTAGACAAACTTTTAATATGATTTTTTTAAAATATTTTTTCTATATTCGATTTATAATTATATCGGCCCCCTCAATTTTTTTGGGTTGCTCCGCCACCGATCATTTCTCAATCATATGTGTACCATCACATAAAGCTTTGAGTTGTGAAACGCCACCATTATTTTTTGGGTATATATAGACGTGTCAAAGAATAATGGGATATATTGTGGAAATAATGCAATAGAATAGAATGTGAAATGTGTGTGTTTGACTTAGTTTCGTTTTGTGACGTATATCCGTTTTTTAACAACCATAACGTGTAAGACTTAAATTAAGTCACCAATCCATTAACTCGGAAGACAAGACGTTTTCAAACCATAATTGTAAGTTTAGTACAAAATCGTTTTCCCTGCGTTTCTTAGATCCAATTACACGAACTTGTTTGTCCTTATCAAAGTATTACTATACACTAACTAAAATTTAAATATGTATAACATATTTTTTTACTTTAGAGGTCAAACTGACTAATTTTTTTTAAAATCAATGATTAATTATCTTCCTAGTATTTTAAAACTTATCTTGCCCTATAGATGCAACAAGATGAAGCCACTAAATTTGGTCTATTAGGAATGGATTTTGGTAATATGTGGTTCCAAATTCGATCTTTATTGACTCCATCATTGTAAACAACAAAAAATACAACAAGATGATTACTATTTGTTTAAATTGCTATTACTAGTTTAAGTAATAAATTTAAAAAAAATTATGAAAAAACTTTAGGCTAAATAAGGCATTAACCTTTCAAATTCAAAACTTAATTTTTTACCATTTGGTTAAGTTTGGAGTTAACTTATAAATCAAATTTACATCATATAACTGAACTTTCAATTAAAAACAAAGACAAAATTTTCTCTAAGTTAAAATTTTCTTAATCTTGCATCAACTGAGACAAAATTAATCATAGTAGTAGTACCAACACCTTAAAAAAACCCACATACACGTGGATTTCCTACACATTTCTGGGTATGGTTTGATTTCATCTATTAACCATGAAAACCAAAATTAATTAGAACAACATATTTTTGCAAGTTATAGATTAATTCTTCAGATCTCTAATAAAAACTTTATCCTCATCAATGATCATCATCAACTTTGAAACATAATGTACAAAAACATGTTTCTTAAACACAAAGATACTATCTCTTTCCCAGCTCATTAGATGCCTAAGAAGAAACTTAATTATAATTAACAAAAACAAGCAAAATTAGTAAAAATTAAAATCCAACAAAAAAAGAAAAAACTATGAATATCTAGTCTAGTCAAAGCCACAAGGCACCAGCATCTTTTAATATAGGAACCAATTCACCTGAAATGTGAGTAGCCATAACTCTTTCCAATCCACCGAATAACTTCCCACCTACAAACACCGCTGGAAACTGAATTGTTTCTGCAGCGATGTCTGACAGCTGGGAAGCGACTACAGTCTCACGATCTTGATCAACCTCGTATACAGGTGGGTTGACTCCGAGACCTTGTAACAATCTTTTGACAACGTGGCAGAGACAGCATCCACGTGTACCAATGATAATAACCGCGTTTTCTGAAACCATTTTGATTACGTTTGTTTCATGAATTCCTCCTCCGGTGATTGGAAGGTCACGTGTGACCGTAGGGATACATGTTCTGTAAGGAATTGCTTGGTACATGATGATGTTATGAGAGAGAGAGAGAGAGAGAGAGAGAGAGAGAGAGAGAGAGAGAGAGAGAGAGTTGGATAGGGAGGGAGAATAAAGAGGGTAGTGATGGAAATATAAAAACAAATTAAGGGGAGACCACTCTAACGTCAACGGCAGTTATGTTCTTAATAACGTCACCATCTACAGTGGGGTGACGACATATTGCGTCATTGAATTGGTCAACAGATTCTTATTTCACCCATGTTCATAAAAGCCAAGATGCTCTTGTTGCATATACTACTACTTTACTGCATTTTGTTATTGCAATTATTCTGTGTAATTATAAATTATTAAATTTTAACATTAGAGTTCAAAATATTTTAATAGAGTTTAATAGAGATATGATGACGGTTACACGATCAAATAATACTTCTTCCGTTTCTAATTATAAGCATATTTACAAAAAAAAAATTTGTTCCTAAAATCCTAAATATAAGCTTCATTACAATTTTCTAGACACATTTATTATTACTTTTCCAAACATAAACATACTTTACATTGAAATACGAAAAGTCGACTACAAACATATATTTTCACCAAAGACAATTTAGTAATTGTAATACTTAAAAAGTACACATTAATTACACTAACAATTTTTCTTAATATGCCTGCAAATTTTGAATGAGGGCGTATAATTAATAACGGACGGAGGGAGTAAAAAAAACTACTCCCTCCGTTCCAAAATATAAGTCGTTTTGACCATATTAACAAATTAAGCAATGTAACTATTGTTGTATACAAAAAAAAAATTATGAGTAAGTTTACAAAATTGTTCTTCATTAATTGTATGGGAAAGATAAATGAAAGAATTGAAAGAAGAGAGAGAAGTAAAAAGTTAAGGGTATAATAGGAAAAATAGTATTAAATGAATTGTAAAGCGACTTATACTTTGGAACAAATTTTTTCTCCAAAACGACTTATATTTTGGAACGGATGGAGTATCATTTTATCATGTCATATCAAGAAAGTGACTAGCTAAAAACATAGTTGATATTGATTGAAGTTTTTTTTTTCTTCTCATTTTAATATTTATAAATTTAAAGGATCAAAATGAAATTTGAAATTAATTTAAAATATCAAATGTATCATTTAACTTTTTTAGTTAGAGACTAAAAATATGTAGTTTTGTTGTGTCTATGAGGAAGAAAACAAGTTGGGAATGTTTCAAAATATCAAATGTATCATTTAGTTTTTTATTTAGATGGTTTAATATATATTTCATTTTGATTTGTTAAAAAAAAAATAAGTTTTTTATTTAGATAATTTGATTAGGTGTTTGCTATAATCCAAATTCAATACTATTATGCATACTTGGTTTGGTTGTGGAATCGAAAAAAGTTTAAGACATGTAATTATTTGTTTTTTTTTTTTTTTTTGTAGTGTTTGGACCCCAATTTTATATTGGTTAAGTCTCTCGTGGCTTATCCTCCTTGCTGTTGGGGATAAAACTCAATGACAAAGAACACAGAAGAAAGAAAAATGATGAAGAAAAATGAAACTTAGGAAAAGAAAGAATGTAAAAATCTTATTCACAAAAGGTTGTTATTTACATGTGAACTTACACCCGTATTTATACACAACTACCTAACGGATAACTTCAAACTAACTACCAAAACAGAAAAACATAACTGAACAGAGGTTCAGAAAACAGGGCTTCAGAAATAAAACAGAGCTTCAGAACGAACCGAGTTTCAGAAGCAGATGAGCTTCAGAAGCTGCGAAGCTCCAGAAGCTGCCTAGCTTCAGAAGCTAGGAGCCTTCAGAAGCTGCAACCATGTTTCAAAGCTTGGCTTACAAAACCAATACTCCTCCTTAAGACAAGCTATCGAAACATACAATCTATATCTCCCTCCTGAGCTTGAGGAACCGATCTCTCTTCACAGCCTTAGTCATTATATCAGCTTGTTGATTCTTAGTGAGGCAATACTCCATAATCAACTTCCCCTTATTAACTTGGTCACTGAGAAAGTGAAACCGAGTTTCAATGTGTTTGCTCTTGCCATGACTAACAGGATTCTTAGCCAAATTGATTGCTGATTTGTTGTCAAGCTTCAGCACCACTGTGATGTCTTCAACAATGCCTATCTCACTGAGAAGTGATTGCAACCAGTTAGCTTGACAAGCTGCTAAAGAACCTGCTACATACTCTGCTTCATAGCTTGAGAGAGCTATGACTGACTATTTCTTGGAATACCAAGACACAGGTGCATTTTGGAACTTAAGCAAGTAACCACTGGTGCTCTTCCTTTCTATCTTATCACCACACCAGTCAGCATCAGAAAATCCACTCAACTCTAGCTTTCCATTACCCTTAGAGTATGGAAACGGCACACCATAGTGGATTGTACCATTGATGTATCTAAGTATCCTCTTTGCTGCTAACAAGTGACACTTCAATGGTTTGCTCATAAACCTGCTAACATAACCTACTGCATAGCTTATGTCAGGCCTGGTTTGACACAAGTATCTCAATGAACAAACTAGCTGCCTGAACATAGTTGGATCAACACTGTCACCACCTGCCTCTTCATCAAACTTGACCTTAGTATCTGCAGGTGTAACTGATGAGTTGCAGTCAAGCATCTCAAACTTCTTCAGAATCTTAGTAGCATACTTGGATTGATGTAATATCATTCCCTTTGGAGTTTCCAAGAGCTCCATCCCTAGAAAGTAGGTCAGCTTCCCTAGGTAAGTCATCTCAAATTCACACTTCATCTGTGATTTGAACTTCTCTATTTCTGTAGGTGAGCTACCTGTCACCAACAGGTCATCAACATACAAGCATATGATCAACATATGCTTGCCATTACTGCCTTTTATATAAACACCATACTCTACACTGCCTTTCTTGAAACCTTGTGTGACAAGGAACTGATCAATTCTCTAGTTCCAAGCTCTTGGAGATTGCTTCAGACCATACAAGGCTTTGTTCAGCTTCAGCACTTTATCTTCATTGCCCTTCAGTTCAAACCCTGGAGGCTGCTTCACATACACATCTTCCTCTAGGGGTCCATTCAGAAATGCTGACTTCACATCTAAATGAAATAGGGGCCATCTGTTGCTACAAGCTAAGGCCATCACTAACCTTATTGTCTCATGTCTAGCCACTGGTAAAAATACCTCATCATAGTCTAACCCTTGCTTCTGCAAAAATCCTTTTGCTACAAGTCTTGCCTTGTATTTTATCACTTTGCCTTCAGGATTTTGTTTGACTTTGTATACCCATTTCACATCAATTGCTCTCTTGTCTTACGGCAATTCACACAAGTCCCATGTTCTGTTCTTCTCAATTGACTTCAACTCATCAATCATTGGCTCCATCCATACCATACTCTTCAATGCAACTTTGGTATCTATAGGCCCAGTGTCTGCAAGCATTGCATAATGCACAATTTCTCCTTCATTGTCTACTGCATTATCAGGGACAATCTCACAGTCAGCTAGCCTTCTAGGCAACTGAACATTCCTCTGAGGTCTTGGTGGTACAACATTGTCATCATCACTAGAGGTATGCATATCTTCATCACTGTTGGCACCTTGGTTGTGATTTTGGTTCACAAATGTGACTGTGTTGTTAGTGTTGCTTGATCCAACATCTAAGTCCACTGCACAAGCTTTCTTAGATGTGATCTTATGTTTCCAATCCCAACTTTCATCCTCTAACACTTTCACATCTCTACTAATCTCTACCTTGTCTAAAGTAGGATTATAGAGCCTATAAGCACCAGTCCTGTGATATCCAACGAATATCATAGGTACACTTTTATCCTCTAGTTTCTTCCTCTTAACATCAGGCACATGTTTGTAGCACAAGCTACCAAACACCTTCAAGTGACTCACACTTGGCTTACTCTTAGACCATATCTCTTCAGGTACCTTATCCTTCAGTTTCTTAGTTGGACTTCTGTTTAGTATGTAAGCAGCTGTGGCTACAGCTTCACCCCAGAACCTTGATGGAAGGTTCTTCTGTTTTACCATACTTCTGGCCATATCTAGAATGCTTATATTCCTCCTCTCAGCAAGACCATTATGTTGAGGAGTGTATGGTGCAGTGACCTCATGGATTATGCCCTGATCCTTACAGAATTTCTCAAATTCTTTAGAGGTATACTCACCTCCACCATCTGTTCTCAAAATCTTCAAAGACTTGTCACTTTGCTTTTCAACCAGTGTCTTAAACCTCTTAAACACTTCAAAAGCTTCACTCTTAGCCTTGATATGATACAACCATATCATCCTTGAGTATTCATCAACAAATGTCATGAAGTACTTGTTTCCACCAGTTGATAGAACATCAAATGGTCCACATATGTCAGAATGCACAACATTCGGCACATCACTAGATCTCATAGGCAAGTGACTTTTGAATGAAAATCTATGATGTTTTCCTAACAAACAAGTAGTACATGTGTCTACTGGAGTTATGACACTAGGTAAACCTAACACCATGCATTTTGAATTAAGCATTGACAAGCTCTTAAAATTCAAATGCCCATACCTCTTGTGCCATAGATCACTATCTCTATCCTCTGTGGTTGCAGACAAACATGTAGCTTCAATGGCTTTGATCTGAGTCTTGTATATTCTGTTCTTACTTTGTGTTGTCTTGAAAACTAACCTCTTCTTAGAATCAAATAGTTGTAGAGTCTCATCCTCTATAACTATCTTGAAGCCCTTTGAAATCAATTGTCCCACACTCATGAGATTGCACTTCATCCCAGGAACATATAGTACATTTTCAATTACAGCCTTCTTTCCATTAGACCTCTGAATCACAACATTTCTCATGCCTTCTGCCTTAATGGAATCACTATTAGCCAATCTGATTTTGGTGTTAGGACACTCATCAAAGTCAGTTAAGATGCTCCTATTGCCAGTCATGTGATTAGAACATCTTGAGTCAAAGTACCACACCATGGAATCTGCTGCTTCATCAGCAATTGTCACCATGAAACTTGTTTCATCCTCTGAACTTAAGTCATCATGTGCTACATTTGCCTCTTCTTCATTCTCTTGGCCATTCTTTTTCTTTGGATTTTTGCACTCATTTGCATAGTGGCCATACTTATCATAATTGTAGCATTGGATCTTGCTCTTGTCAACCTTCTTCTTTGACTTAGCCTTCTGTTTCCCTCCTCCTCCATCAGAGGATTCAGGTCCTGTCTCACCATCATCTTTGCTCTTCTTGGAATCCTTCTTTCCCTGTCATTTCTTCTTGTCTTTCTGGTATTTCTTGAACTTTGTGAAAAGAGCTTGCTCATCCTCCCTGACATGGCTTCTCTCACCCTGCTTCAGCTCATGAGCTTCAAGAGTGCTCTGAAGATCCTCAATCTTGATCTCACTCAGGTCTTTTATCTCTTCTATTGTCACTACAATGTTATCAAACTTAGGAGTTAAAGTTCTCAATACATTTTCAACCGTTTCTTGCTCATCAAGATTACTACCACAATTCTTCATCTGATTGGTGAGAGTCACTAATCTTGTGAAGTAATCTGAAACTGACTCATCATTCTTCATCTGCAACAGCTCGTATTGTCTCTTCAAGGCTTGCAACTTCACCTTCTTGACCTTTGCATCTCCACCATAACATTTCTGCAAAATGTCCCAAGCATCCTTGGAGGTTGTAGAATCTGCAATTTTCTCAAACACCTTCGCATCAACGCATTGATGAATGAGAAATAGAGTCTTGCTGTCTTTTTTCTGTGCTTCTCTGAATGTTGCTCTCTGTTGATCTGTTGGATTCGCTGGTAATGGGTTAAGGACTGTATTCACTTGTTCATCCACTTCTTGAACAATGAATATCACATTCATCTGTTTCACCCATGTATCCCAATTCTTTCCATCAAGAATGGGCAAATTCGCGTGGAAATTGATTTTCCCTACCATGGTTGATTCACCTCAACCTTTGATTCTCCTCTTGAAGAAGATTTGAATCAAAATCCCTTGGATTGTGCTTGCTCTAGATACCACTTTGTTGGGGATAAACCCAATGACAAAGAACACAGAAGAAAGAAAAATGATGAAGAAAAATGAAACTTAGGAAAAGAAAGAATGTAAAAATCTTATTCACAAAAGGTTGTTATTTACATGTAAAGTTACACCCGTATTTATACACAACTACCTAACGGATAACTTCAAACTAACTACCAAAACAGAAAAACATAACTGAACAGAGGTTCAGAAAACAGGGCTTCAGAAATAAAACAGAGCTTCAGAACAAACCGAGCTTCAGAAGCAGATGAGCTTCAGAAGCTGCGAAGCTCCAGAAGCTGCCTAGCTTCAGAACCTGAGACACTTCAGAAGCTTGAGAGCTTCAGAAGCTAGGAGCCTTCAGAAGCTGCAACCATGTTTCAAAGCTTGACTTACAAAATCAATACTTGCTAGTGTGTAACTCTTATCCCTTATGTCTTTTCTTAGCACATTAATTTTGTCGCAAGAATATTGTGACAAATCAAATTGAATCTTTAATTAACTCTCTCTTTGCTTAACATGACCCTCTAGTGTTATATCTTCAACTAAAAAATTGGAAAGAAAACAAGATTAACCAACCAAGGAGAAAGAAAATGTGCAAAATTATGTTTTTAATTAATATCAAATGTACCAGTTAATAAAATGATAAAACATTGAGAGAAGAGTCACATGCATATCACGTGCAGTGGGGGTGTTGTATTAAGTATGAAGGACGGTGCAAATAAAGGACAGTATTGTGATGACGTTGTAATCCATTTGCACGTATTCCATTGCTGGCCACGTCATGGTTTGAAGCCGGGATTGATGGAGAATCATCATCACCGTCCACATGTTCTCAGTGGAATTCACCATTTTTGGCTTGTCTTCTAGGGGTTTTAGTGGTCTATATCTTACACGTTTTCATTCACTTTTTTTATTCTTTTTTGTATCATCGTTCTATTTTTCTTCGTAAGCAAATTTTGACTTCCACAAGTTGTTTAGGATGGTCCCTGTATTAAGAAATCGAAGATATAAGTTGTAGTTGTAGAGCAATTTTTTATTTATTAATAATCATATTTATGGAATTTATTCGTTATTTTATTTTACTAATGATGAAAACAAGGTATTCTGTATTAATAAATCCATTAAGTTCAAGTGATTAATAAAATCCTCTTAAAATAGATTAATGTTCGAGAAAACTTAAGCAAACTTTTTTAATCTTGCAGTCGAATGCTGATTTTTCTAATAAAAAAAACAAAGGTACTCTATATTAATGATGATAGAAAGTTTTATTATACATTTTATGTATAGAAGACCATGACAAAAGAAAATTATATATATTGGTTGAAAGCGATCTCATAATATTGAATGGTTTCAATCTCAATAGTGATAGAGCTCAGAAGAGACAATATACCCATGTGGATTGCGGTGGACTTCTTTGGTGTTCTGATGACAAATAGATCAAAGGTTATGTTGGGAAGATTGGAATGTGTGATGTTTTTCATGCAGAGATATGAGGCATGTACCTTGGTTATGCATGATTCGGAGGAAAAATTCCACTCACCTTATAGTTAGGAGTGACTAATTTTTTTTACTAATATAATTAATGAGAATTGCAAATTTAATGGAACCGCGTCTACTTTAGTTAGGCGTATCCATAAGCTTTTGAATTTCAGTTGGGTTGTCCAAATCACTCATATATCATATGAAGGCAACCGAAGTGCAGATTGACTTGCTAACTTTAGCATTTCAACGGGTTCGATCGTTTTTTATGTTTTGAAGACTCCCTGGTCAGTAGGGATGTCAATTTGCATCCGTCAATGGAGAATCCCACGGGGATTGCCTCGTTCTGAGCTCCAGGAACATAGATTTTCACCCTTGGGGACGGTGATCAAGAGAAAAACTCCCCCGCGAGCACTTCGGGGCGGGGAACAAGGAAGAAGCATTCATCTCCGCGGATTCCTTGAATCCGTCCATTGCTTTATTTTTTATTTTTTTTATATCTGAAAATTCTAAGTATCTATTTTGCTATGCATTATGAGATATTTTGGCTATGAGTTTTGTATGATTATGCATATTTTGCTATACGTTATGAAATGTGTGACTATGAGATTTTGTCTGATTATTAGTAGTCAAATGATTTTGCATTGTGTTTTTGGTTATAAATGCATTATGTGTTATTTTTATTTTTTAAAAAAGAAAATGAAAATATTTTTTTTAATAAAAAGAGAAAAAAGAACGTCATACTATTGTCATAATTTTGATCGAAAAATATAATTTTTTTTGTTAATTTTTGATATTCATGGATCTCCGTGGACGCCGTCGGAATCTGTGGGGACGGGAATGGGGACAAATATTCCTCTGTGGCGGGGATCGGGGACGGAGATGGGGAATATTTTCTCATTCCCCGCGTTGTTGACATCCCTACTAGTGAGCTTTAGAGTATTTTGTATGAGAGCATCTAGAGCTGTCAAAACTGGTTCGGGCCTCAAAAAACCTAGTCAAATACAATCAGGTTTTTTTGGCCCAAGCTCATGTAGCCCATAAAAATTGAACAGGATCGTACTAGTCCATTGGGCTTCGGGCCGGTCAATTATAAAAAAATTATTCCATTTATGTAAAAATAATATCAATAAAAATACAAAAATTATCATCTAATTAAAAAATTATTATAAAAAATATAGTTAAATGTGTAAGCTTAATAAAAAAAGGGTTATATTTACCTAAAAAAATTAAAAAATTAAGTTTATAATTTATTAATTTGATTTAGTTTTTTTATATGAATCAAACCAGAGTTTAATTGATATTTACTGCTGATGTAAAAATTATTTACATTTGCATAGAATTATCTCTCAATAAATTTGATAATTATGAGGAACTGATACATTAAAGTGACATAAAAAAATTGAATAAACGGGAAAAAAATGAAATGGGCCAAACTGACCCATTAGCCCACAAGGCCCATATGGGGCAAGGCCAAAAGAAACAAAAAAATATTATTATACAACTAAATATTAATAATAATATTTATCATATCTTGTCTTTAAACAACAATTATAAAGTAAGTGGGTTGGCTTATGCACCGTGCATAATTTCTCACGCCCCCCCCCCATATTGCTACGCGCGCCCCCCACCTGCTACTTCCCCCCCCCCCAAATTGCTACGCGCGCCCCCCATTTCTAGCTCCCCTCCCAATTTTATTTATTTATTTTTTTAAATTTCTAGCGCACCCCTCAGTTTTTTTTTATCACGCTTTTAATTTTGATTGATTGAATTTTATTTTATTTTATTGATTAGGGATAAAATTCAGAGTATTATGTATGGTTAATTATTTTAGTAGTTAGTTTTAAACTAAAATCATGCCAAAACCATTTCTGCTGTAGAATGGTTTCAAAGATGTGTACTCCTAAACCATTTGTGCTGTGGAATGGTTTCAGAGATCTGTACTACAAAAACTATTTAATTAAAATCATTTTAATTTAATATGATTTTAACCGAAACCATAAGTATAACTTAATGGTTTCACTAGTGTTGTATCTGAAAACCAAAGTAGCTCCTTTATGGTTTCAAATAAAACATTTATATTTAATTTAAAATAAATATTATAACTTAAACCATAAGTGTGACATAATGGTTTCATTAGTTTTGTATCTGAAACCAAAATAGTCCTCTTATGGTTTCTAATAAAATATTCATATTTAATTTAAAATAAATATTTTAATCGAAACCATAAGTATAACTTAATGGTGTCACTAGTGTTGTATCTGAAAACCAAAGTAGCTCTCTTATGGTTTCAAATAAAATATTTATATTTAATTTAAAATAAATATTATAACTAAAACCATATTTTATTCATAATGATTTTCAAAATAATATTGCATAAATAACCAATGATTTTGTAACAAATCTAGGGGAGAAAAAGAATAAATCTGGGGGTGTAAACTGTGTAAAAAAAAACCACCAACACAAACAAAAAAGGAACTGGGCTTGCAGGCCCAGCAGGCTAAAAAAACAAAACAGAATGTGTGTGTGTCAGCAGAATAGGGGGTGGGAAAAGCGAATCTGTATGGGGGGCTGGGGGGCGCGCGTGAGTAATTTTGGGGGGGGGGGGGGGGGCGTGAGAAATTCTGGGCTTATGCATGGTGCATAAACATCACCCTTATGCACTATAACCTTGGCCAAAGTCAGTTATGTTAGGAGGCAAGTAAACCGAGCAGCTTACGATTTAGCTCAAACAACTCGTTTTATTAAAGCAATTATTATGAATGAAATGAATTTAATTTGCTTGTCACATAAAAGTTCTCCAATAAAACAAAGAAAAAACGGATTCATTATTTCTATAAAATTTACTTATATACCCTCTCAAGATTTTTTATTTTTTTTTGGTGCATACCCTCTCAAGATGCTATTAATCATGTTATTGTTAGCTGAGTTGAGATGGAAATAATTGAATTCGTAGCTATACTTTCATTACAAAAAGTCTTGGCCTATACCTAACATATAATTGTATGTAAACATGGAATCCGTGAATTGAATCTGGCTTGATACTTGATTCTAGTTGAACATTCACTTTCTTTCTATTCATCAGTAGTAATATTATCAGCCATGTTCATAGAATCTAATGGATGATATTGATGTGTAAATCATTGCACTATTACGTTTTATCATAATCATGTGCTATGGTTTGATTGTGTCATGCCACAAATGATATGTAATTTAATTAGGACTCAAATCATATCATATCTTAGAACTATATTTTGTTTTTAAATTAATGGATATATGAACTTTCAAATCATTTGTAATTAGTTCATCCCTGAACTTCATTTGATGTTGTTGTGGTTATTATTTGAAAGTGAAGAAAATGAGTTACTCACCCAAACTCCATGTGAAAAATAATGCAAGTTCAAAGGAATTCTGCAAAATACAAAAACTTTCATCACTTTAATGGACATGATTTTTAAATTAATCCATAAGGTGTTTAGTTGTTAAAGTTTAACATTGTAACCTCAATCATAGAGTTCAAAATTTAGTAGAAACTATTGTAAAAATGTAATTAGTATCACTTTAATAATAATTTTCTAATTCTCTCAATTAAAAAAAAATTATTTCAAAACATTGTCGTAATGTAATCCCAATGATAGAGTTTAAAGCTCGTAGAGGACATCCTTTTGTTGCGCATTAGCAAAGACCGAAACTAGATGCGTCAAGCTTCCTAAAGTCTTGACCAGGGTAAAAAGTTGTATCATAAAGTGCAAATTAACTAGACCCCGCATCTAGATCAAGTTACCTTTCAAACAGCGTATTCTCGGCATCAATGCACCAAACCCTATCAAGATCCGATCGGAAACAATTGTAAAAATGTAAATAGTGTCACTTTAATATTAATCATGTGACTTCCAAAAATAAGAATGACATATATTGTTACTACATGTTATATGACTTGAAACAATAGATGATTTCTCAATCCGTCTCCAAAATACACTACTAAAGCGTATTGTACTCCGTATGAAATGTCGCGTTTAAGAGACGAATTGAGCAATCATTGGATCAATATGAAGCTGATCATGAAAGGGAGAAGCAGCTTGGGCCATGAAAACCAGAAGAAACAGTCATTGGGCCTCACAAGCAATGAAGCAAAGTTCCTCTGACCACATGAGACTTGACATGATTATCCAGACACGTTCTTGTTATTATGCTTTGTTCCCACCAACAAAAGAAACTGTACAAACATTGAACCAAATTAACGTACCTTGTTTTTTCCAATGTTTAGATTGAAAAAGTAATTAAAGGAAAAAAACAAACGCAAAAGTAGTAACATCTTGTTAACATTAGTATGGAATAAATGGCAGCTAGAAATGGCTGTAGAATTCTGCAAAAGGAAAAGGAGAGAAAAGTAAATAATATTAAAGTTGTTACAAGAGCTTTTGTGCATCATGGGGACATCTTTTATCATATAGTTTAAAGTTGATATTGTGGTATTATTTACTGTATTATTATTACCGTGTGCATTGAAATTCTGTATTGGATGTAACTACTCTAAATTCCTTTTCAGGAGCTCGTGTATTTTTAAAAGTAAAAATCACTTCCTTCTACAAAATGGACCTTAAAAAAGTGTTGAGATATTTAAGTGTGAGTTAAGTTTCACATTGATTGGAAGAATTGAGATCGAACAATATATAAATGTGAAGACTCATAAATAAAATGTCTTTAAACTTTAGGTGAAAGTGTGGTGTCAAAGTTACTTGTGTGGTTGCTTAATGCTCAGTCAATGTGTCAATCTAATCTAATGAGGCTTCTACCTCATGGTCTAACAAAAAGAATAATATAACCACCAAAATGCCAATCAATATATATATAACCACCAAAATGTGTTAGATGTTTCATGCTAGAAATACAAGGATGTTATGATTAATATAAGTCAGAAATTTCTTTTTAGGCTTCTTAATATGCTTTAAGGCCCCCTAAATTTGCAAAGCGTATTGAGGGGTCCTCCCACACACCCTCTGAACCGCCGCTACCGAATATAATGAAAAGAGAAGTGCTAAATAGTAAGAATTACTCATACAAGAATTGCAAGAATATAACATAACTTAATTTTTTAAAAGAGAAAAAACTGTAATTCTCCTTTTTAAGGAAATCATGGGTGAGTTGATATTGAAATTGTTCCCTCAATTTTACCTTCTTGCATTTCTTTTCTTTCTCCTTTCGTAACATTAATCATTTCCCTGCGGGGGATTCGGTATAGCAGCTTACATTTTTTTTGCGCTGAGCGTTCCCGCTGGACATGAAAATACACAAATATCAACTTGGTTTTAGCTTAAATGTAAGAGGGAAAAAAAAATCAATGACATCCCTATGAACATAGTTTAGTTGGTAGAAACATTGCATATAATATGCAGAGACGGAATCCGAATTATGGTACACCCATTATTCATCTTAGAAAGTGAAATTTTAGTCATTAAACTATTTGACAAAAAAAAATGTGTCAAAATAATATACCATATACTACTCCCTCTTCATAAAATTCAATTACTATAAATTTTTCTATAATAAAGATTTATAGATGTTTTCACATGTTATAGATTTTTCTTCATTATATACACAAAACTGCAGTAATTGAATCATCCATCTATTTTGAAAAATTGAAAGGTTGGTTAATGATATAAACTTATTTTTGGTATATGCCCATTCGTGAGTTGTGTTAATAGAAGGTTGGTTAATGATGTAAACTTCAGAGTTTCTTTGTCAAAAAATTCAAATCAAATATATGCTTATATACTCCAATTCAAACAAAAATCTAGTAATTGACACTTCAATTATTACTTAGAACAACCTCATAATAAATGCAACATTATATTTTAGGACATTTATATGGTCCCAAACCATCCCCTAACCGAAAGTCATTCACACAATTAAAATTGTACACAATGCAGTTTACAGTTACACCATATTAGTGACACCATAATATGTTAGATTTCTTCACTATTTTTAACCATAAATATTATTCTCCCTTTTCATCTAAAATACCATGTGATGATTCTGTCAAAATATGACTTTTTTTCCCAATTATATGGCTCGAAAAGTTCGATACATATGCATAAGCTTACCATAGTTTTACACAATACAATACATCTCTTGTGATGACAAAGAGTACACATAAGTTTAATACAAATTACACAAATGGAATAACAATTTTCATGTTTCATGAAATCCAAAGTTATTAATTAATACAACAAAAGCACATAAACAGCACACATTCTTCAGTTATCTTTCATTCCAGTATCAGTTGATTCTCAGGTCAATACCGAAAATACACCCTGCAAACAAAATCATGATTTATATCTAAGTTCAAAGGGAACTGTGAAGCAAGAACAAAAATTCTATGTAAGGTAAAAGATTTACTTGAGTGCAGATACTCTCAACCGCCGCCATAGTCCTTATTGAATCGAGAAGTGATGGTAGAGGCAACAGCAGCCTCTTTATTTCCAACATGAGTGTCGTCGGTTAATGAAAATCCAAAGAGTCTGCAGCCAGTTTTACATGATGAAACCATATCTTGATTGCCTCTCAGTGTTGACACCGAATCACGAGACCTTGAACTGTCAAACTGATTATTGTTAAGAAAATTATTCGCACCGAAAGAATTTATGCCTTCTTGAGCTAATCCACTAGAGAAGATAGGTTTGTCGGATATGGCAGGTGCAAACATTCCATTTTTCGCTTCAGGTATGTATGAACCCTGATTGCGATTACCAATATCATAACGAGAGTTTGAAACTGGATTAACAGCATGCTGGAACATCAACACAGATGATGGAGATGAAACTTGTCCAGCTGTGACAGATGCATGCAAATGTGAAGAATTGTCATGCATCTGTGCAGGCCATCCATTTCTGGAGCCGAGAAGCTGATAACCATCATAACGTCCAAAGCAACCATTTCCACGGGTCTCGTCAAATGAGGCTCGACCGTAGGGTGGACATGGAAGAATTTCTTGACCTTGCAAGACCTTTTGGAATCGGAAAGATTCACTAAAGCCTGTGCTGTTACCTGGAAAATCAGAAGTTGCTTGGGCCATTCTGATATTTCCTGTTGCAGCAATCCCGGAACAGTTTGAACCAGGATAGCATCTCCCTAGCTCATATAACCGGGGACTCTGAGCATTAATACTGTCATAGGGAGTATTAATGCCCATAATTTCTTGACCTTGCAAGACCTTTTGGAACCTCAAAGATTCCCCAAAGTCTGACGCTCCAATTCCATCTGTAAAAGTAACAAGTTGTGTCAATATTGTTGCATGAGGACGAGGCAAAATGCTACATAAAATTTAAAAGTTATTTCACCAACTTACTAGGAACTGGAAATTCTAGCTTCCCTGAAGTGATTCCAATCCTGGTCCTCTTCAAACTAGCTGCCATGAGGTTGCTGGAAGCAGCAGAACCAGATGGCTCGATTTCCCAAGGGGAAACCCTATTATGCCTTGATGCTTCTATGTCATCCCACCTTACCTGTAAAAATGAGAAACGGGAATAAGTTCTATGTTGTGAACAGATACAGTCAATCTTTTCATGTTTGACAAGTACAGGTAGAAATGTGAAACTTGAGCAGAAAACACAATTTTAAGGGGGATCATAACTATTGATCAGCAATATAGGACTATGCCGAATAAGATTCTAAATTACTCGAAAAGAAGAGATATGCCTCCATAGCTGTTAATTAGTATTGAAGGACCAGCCAACTATGGATGAAACAGATTCATATAAGAAATTAATTTAAAAGACAAATGAACATTAAAGGAATACTGGACTAGGTAACAGTAATTTTCAGAAAAACGAAAACAGAAACACGTTTTGTTGAAAATGAGAAAGAAATGTGTTACTTCTAATGATGGAAGATTAGGACTTCTAGAGGACAATATATTCTATTAAGCTCCGTTAACATCAAAACTCAATGTGAAAAATAGTAATAAGTAGCACTGCAAAACAATCATTAGCTGCGAATCTCAGGATGAATATCAAGGATTTATCTCTCATAACGAGCAGAAAAATACATCATAAACATTAATATCAAGCCGTACAGTTCAAAACACATAGAAGAGCAGAAAAATACATCTTAAACACTAATATCAAGCCTTACAGTTCAAAACACACAGGCCGATATCTCCTAACACAACTTCACGAAGATAAACAATAACACATTATTAAAGTTAGAAAGACCGCAGTCCCATACCAACAGGCATTTCCATTTTGATCCTGGCCATCTAACAGGATCCACATCATTTATTCCAGCAATTAATCCAGTAAATCTGCCACATCAGAAGTTACACAGAGATCAGTTATAGATCGGTCATTTGTATGTGACATGAACAAGTATGGCAATCAACAAACCTTCGTTCAGCAGAATCTTCAGTTTCAAAACGCATCCTGAACCTCACTCCAACAGAATAAGAACAATCAAGGCTCTTCATGAATTTGTTGACAGGTATGATGAATTCCGAAGAACTGACCCTACAAAGAAAAGGTGAAATATATCAGACACCAGACATATATTACACACGATGGTGAAAAACAAATATGAAACTCCCATAATTGTACATAGAAACTGACAGATTCACAGATTAACTTCACCACCTGTGGAGGAAAGCATAAACAACAAGAAAAGTACCTTGGATTATAGCAAACGCTGAAGGCAGATTTTTTAGATAAAGCATTCACAACATCCATGAGAGAGCCAGGATCCAATTGCATACCAGCAGGAGCTGCAAAGGAACCAGAACTTTTCAACTGCACCGCCCTTCGAATCCCTAGTCTCAGTTCTCCATCATCACCCCTGATATTAATAATAAAAGTGTTAGTCACAGTTAGGGAAATAGACATATAAGTTCATATTGGATAGAAATCATGTCACGATACCTAAGAAACAACACAGCATCACCAGACACGAGCTTCTTCTTGTTCACAAATGCACTCCACCCGGTTGTCAGCAAATGCCTCCTTGGCTGCCCTGCTCAAACGAACCGCAAATCAAATGATTGAGTTGTCAGCTGGCAATGTACTGTAATTTGAAGTAATAAACTAGTGACATACCCCTATATATGTGACGAAACCTCCACTCCAAGCCATGCAGATCCTTAGCTACAAGCTCTTGTGAAGGTCTCTGCTGGCTGTAATCCTAAAAAAATAGTGCATTTAAATTAAAAATGCTACCAAAGAAATATCTAAGCATACTTCAAAGAATTTGAAACCATGACAGAAAGCACAATTTGAACTAAGGTAGGGTCATCATGTTTCAAAACATTTATAAGATTATGCTCAAGTGTAACATAGACAAAAAGGATTAATCAAACATAATAAACAGTCAATGAAAAATTGAGCAGGACCACTTTGACCAGAGAAATGAATGCAAGAAAATTACCAGGGGAGGAAAGCAATCTTCAGCTGCTCGACGAGGCACTGAGAATCCTCCATGAGTACTAGTGTCAGAAGCTGTGAGAGTCTTGCAGAACATATGAGGAGTTGTTGACTTCACAATAGCTTCAGCGTCCTCCTCTTCCGCATCAACATCAATTACCCCGTCCCGAACATTTTGCTCCACTTGCTATAATCAAATATCAAGTTCAAAAAAAATAAAACTTAAATCTGTTACAAAAGGCACTCTCATAAATTCATATTAATGCAATAAGAGACTATTTTGATGCACTTGTATTTTTCTCCTGCAGGTAACATACATATAGACATAGACAGAAAACAAAATCATGTATAACCATATCATATTCTTTTGACTCTACACACTGCTACATTAAGCAAAATCCAATACAATTAGCTTGTTCACTCAAATTTTAACTAGACCCCTAAGGCTAAAGCAAATTCCAACATATTGAGACATTTTTCCTTTTCCAAAATTTCCTCCAAACCTAAATTTAACCAAAATAAGATATAATATGATAGATAAGCCTCACCTGATTTTCAGGAACCAACAAGACTTGGCAATACACTTCATCACTTCCTTCCTCTGCCTGTCAAGAAAAATCACAAACATTTCAAGAGAGAAAAAAAATAAAAATTCCAAGGTTCCTTTAACACATGACATATCCAAAAGAACAAGATACAATGAAAAGCAGCAACAAAGGGTATATTATCTCCATCAATCAAAAGCACATTACAATTTATTCAAACAAAAAAAGGGGGAAAGGAAAACAAAAAGGGTAACTCATAATTTCATAAATTGTTAAACTTGGAAATAAATTAAGAAACCCTTTTCTACTAATCAAAAACAAAATCACAAAAACTAAAACCCCCAAAACAAAAAAATCAAAAATTGAGGGAAAAAAAGAAACACTTACATGAAGCTTAACATCAAGAACACGACAGAAAACATGAGGTGGAATATTACAAGCAGAAACAGGAAAATCATGAGCTTGTTCAAAGTGACCCTGTGGAACATAAACAACAATGCTTCCTTTCTTTGGTAAAGAGATCAAAGGACCAGCACAAGCATGCCATAGCTCCAAACAAACAGAAGTTTGAAGAGGAACAACCATAGCTGAAGCAGAAGTACTTATACCAGAGTGAGAAGAAGAAGAGGAAGAAGAAATAGCTGAATAAGGAGTTTCATCTTCCTCAGTAGTGTTGAGATCGATTAACCCCATGTGAAAAAGTTTCTTCTTTTACCAATGTTAACAAGTGGGTATGTAGAAAAAATTTGTTTGATTTTTTTTGTGATGATTTTTTCAATAAGTGATTTCATGACTGCATTTTTTCAGAGTTTGTGAGGTTTTTGTTGAGTAACTTTGGCATTGCTAAAAGAAGTTGTGTGACCCCAAAAAGAAAGAGACCCTCTTTCTCTCTCTCTCTCTCTTTCACTTTCTCTCTCTGTCTTTTCTCTCTCTTCCACTGAGCTATCACTCTCTCAGCTGAATACCCTTTTGTTTCTTTTTTGGGTTTCTTTTCTTTTTACTTTTACAATTGCATAGTAAAATAAAATGGGTTTATTTTGGGGTAGAATCAAACCAAACTTTCATTATGATTCATATAAAAATTGGATTTTTATCCTCTTTTTCTTTTTTTTTTTAAATTGCTTTTTTGGGGGCCCTTTTGTTTGTCTGTGATGAGGTGAAGCAGGAGCAGCACACAGATGAAGCAGTGGTGCAGTTGTTACTGCAACAATGCTGAGACTGTTGGGTGTGATGTGTGGTGGCAGAGAGAGAGAGAGAGAAAAACAAAACAAGCTTGCAAGAACAAAAGACTGTAGTAGTGGTAGCGAAAGTTATATGTTGGTTAAAAACCAATAAAATATGTAAACAGAAATGTTATTTTAAGACTGTACGGTTTTCCCTGTATTTCCGGGGGGATGTCTATTCTGTCCCCTTCTTCTACTTCATCAAATCTCACACCTATCCTTTCTCTCCTTAATTGGTTTTCCTTCATCACTAGTAGACTACTTTGATTTTGGTCATCATCTTCTGTTATTACTACTATGGAGATTTTGTTTGTTGACCATGATGATCACATTCATTATGTAATAGGTCATGTGATTCTCTCCATCCATCACACTTTAGTACACTATTTTTTGTACAAAGTTTAGGATCTGTAAGACTGTAACCAGTTCGTAACAAATGCATTAATCGATCTCGATTGTTAATTTGTGATTTAATTGTATATATTTATGCAATATTATAAATTTAAAGGTCATATTAATTAATGTCTTTTTAAAAATAAAATAAAATTGGCATCCGGTTCAAGAATCAACTATTCCAAGGGAATCAATCTCACTGTCTACTTGCGAGGGTTCCGTTTACTCAGTATGAATTAGTCCGCCGAAATTGACACCAAAGATAATTAAAAATAAAATCTTATCTTGTAAGGAGCAAACTTCAAGATTTCAAATCAACATCACTCGGCCAACCTAGGTGGGTTGGTCATACTAACTAATAGGGGTGTAAGAGGATAAAAAAATATAATTAAACCGACGATCCAAACTAATCCAAACCGAAAAAAACCGATGTTTATGGTTCGGATTCAAAACCGAACCAATTAAAAACCGACGTGGTTTGGTTCGGTTCTCGGATTCAATTTTTAAAAACCGATAAACCGAACCAATAGGTATATTATTAACCATATATTTATTTATTATTAACCAAATATATATATATATGGATTGTATTTTGCCAATTTTGTTTGAATTAAAATGTGTTTGAAAATCAATTAAAGTATGGTGTATGGTGATAATTGATTATATAAGTGTTATGTGTGATTAAAAAAATTATAGCAGGATATCAGATAAAAAATAATAGTAGAAAAAAATAATAGCAGGAAAACTATTGCAAAAAAAAAAACATGACAAAACCGATCAAAGTATCCGATCCAAACCGAACCAAACTGATTAGTTTGGTTCGGTTTCATTTTTCAAAAACAAGACAAACCGATCCAAACCGATCCAAACTGAACCAATTGAGTACACATTAATTCGGACTTTGGATTCACCAAAAACCGATCCAAACTGGTCCAATTACACCCCTACTAACTAATGTCGGAAGTCGGAACACTAGTTCAGGAAATAAAAAAAGGAAAATTTTGTATTAAGAAATGTATTTTTATATTTAAAAAGTTGATTACACAAATTTCAATAAACTTTTACTTTATTTTGGTTCATTACCTAGTGCTCAAGAGACGCCATTTAACATTTTCATAAATTTAATAATTTATTATAGTACTTACTTTGGTCAAAAAATGATTGATGTATTTGTTCTAAAAAATAGACTAGATACACCAATAATTTCTTGAATTTAAAAAGCAAATCTTTTTTTATAACGGGCCGAAGGAAGTTTTTGATTTCAGCCCTTTATATTTGATCAGACAGCTAACAACAATTAATGCTATAAATCCTAAAGTTTATGTATATCTTTGATTTATATTGAGAAAAAAATGTTTTTTAGTAAAATTTGATTCAGTCCTTTGTATTATGATAAATTTGTCAAAATTGTAGCCAACTATTTGTGATTTTTGTCGGAAGGGTATGTTTACTAATGTTTTATGGATATTGGTTAAGAGATTTGTAACTGAAAAATTTGACTTAAAAAAACATTTATTAAGATGAAAAGTAAATCAATTTTAAAACAAAAACTATTTCATTTGATTTTTTTAAAACAATATTCAAAGTTTTTTTTTGGCACATTCAAAAATAACAAATATTTTCTTCACAATGAAGTAGAGAATCGAAACTAGATCCTCACACATACTATCAAATCCCAATATTAGAAAACAACAATATTCTAAGATTGAAAATGCTTATTAGTATATTTTTACAAAAATTATATAATGGAACTTCTTTTATGATTTGGGTAAATGTACTATATTATCAAACATATGTTTGGGTAAATCTTTTATAAAAATCAATTGTTCCATATTTGCCTCTGGATGCTTTGTCAACCCTAACAAGATTAATGAAGTGAATCATATGCTCATTACTCTGATTCCAAAATGTCAAGAGCCAACAAAAGTTACTCAATTACGTCCTATTGGTCTTCGTAATGTTATTTATAAAATGGTAACAAAAGTTGTGACCCAAAGGATTAGATCCATTCTACCTTATGTTGTGTCTAACACTTACCGAACAGAAACATTACTGATAATATTCTTGTTTTGCAGAACGCTATACATATTCTCAACCACATGCGTGGGAAAAAGGGTTCATGATTCTTAAAATTGACATGGAAAAAGTTTATGATTGCATTGAGTGGGAATTCATTAGAGATACTTTAGCTATCCTAAATCTACCGATGCAGATTCAAAATTTAGTGCATCAATGTATCTCTTCTGCCTCAATGAGCATCAACTGGAATGGGGAACCTACCTCTAAGTTTCATTCTTTTAGAGGTTTTGGACAGGGAGATCCTTTGTCCCTTTATCTTTTTGTCCTAGCTTTGGAGAGGTTGGGTCACTTCATTCAAGTTAGAGTCAATAATGGCAGCTGGAAACCCCTGTCTTTTGGAAGACGATGGCCTAAAGTGTCCCATATTTGTTTTGCAGATGACCTAATCTTGGTAGCTGAAGCAAACATGTAACAAGTTATTCTTATAAAAGAAGTGCTAGATAGTTTTTGTTCTAACTCTAGTCAAAAGATCAAATTAAGCAAATCTAGAGTTTTCTTCTCTATGACTACAATTGAGCAAAATGCTCTAATGCTTAGTCAGGGTCTCGGCATTGAGCAAACAAATGATCTTGGAATTTATCTAGGAGCCTCAATGTTGCATCAAAGGACTTATCGTAACTCTTACACTTGTATTCTTGATAAAATGCGTAAGAAATTGACTAACTAGAAAACTAACAATTTATCTTTTGCAGGAAGAACTACCCTAGCTCAATCTTCTCTATCTTGCATTTCAGGATATGTCATGCAAACTGCAAATATTCTAGCTTCAATGTGTGATGAGGCTGAGAAAATTTGTAGAGATTTTATTTTGTGTTCTACTGCTAATCAACGGAAGTGTTACTTGGTACATTGGGAGAAGATTTGTCATCCAAAGGAGGAGGGTGGTCTCGGATTTAAAAACCTTGTATGTTGAATCAAGCTTATATACACAAACTTGCTTGGCAAATGGTGGCAGAACCCAACAAGCTTTGGGTGCAGGTTATGAGAGCCAAATACAAATGTGGCTCTTTCTACTCGTATATTGTAGTTCGTAGTAATTCCTCTAATATTTGGAGAGCTATCTCGAAGTCATGGGAGCAAGTTGAGTCTCATATCCGATGGGTGATAAAAGACGGGCATGGAACTCGTTTTTTGGAGAGATCCTTGGATCCCAAATTGTGGTGCATTAGAGGATCATTATGAGGTTTATATCCCTTCAAGTGAAATAGAGTATGCTGTGTCAAATTATGTGATAAACGAGGATTGGAATTGGGATTTGATTACTAACCGGCTTCCTGATTCTATTTGCAGTTTGGTAGCTAAGTTGAAGGCTCCAACTAATGGCAACAATGATATGCCTAACTGAGATCTTTCCACTGATAGAAATTTTAGCTTAAAAACAACTTACAATATTATTAGCGGATTGAATAATGATACTACTAATATTCATTCTTTGTTTGATCAGGTTTGGCAATGGAAGGGCCCAACTCGGGTTCGCACAATTCTTTGGAAGCTATCTCATGGATTCTTACTTACTAATGCAGTGAGATCTCATTGACAAATGACAAACGATGACTTGTGCCCTAAGTGTCAATCTCAACCTGAAACCATCATGCATATGCTTCGAGATTGTGAAGATGTTCAACAATATTGGAATCACTTCATCATTGAAGACTATTGAGTAAATTCTTTAGCCTTAGTTTACATGTTTGGCTCGAATGGAACATCACAATTAAGAACATTCAAGCTAGTAACATCGATTGGCCTACTTTCTTTTGTGTGTCAGTTTGGGCTCTTTGGAATGATCGTAATAACATAGTTTTTTCTAGAGAGACAGAACTTGGGAATCACCTTACTCCCAAGATGGTTAACATGGCTTATCAAAATGAAAAAGATATAAATTGCCCCTTTGCATTTCAGGATGAGAATATATCTAAACGCAATACTCTTTGGATTAAACCTCCTGCTGGCTTTGTTAAAATAAACAATGATGGCTATTACATAAATGGAAATTCAGCTTGTGGCGGCCTCGTTAGAGATCATCATGGTCATTTTGTGAAAGGGTTTTTTGCGTAATCTCAGAACAAGAAATGTCCTGCTCGCTGAATTATACGGTATTTTGTTTGGTTGTCACATGGCTAGAGACATGCATTTGACTTATGTCATCTTAAAAATTGATTCAACTCATGTCATCAATATGATTAACAATCGGTTTACTTCCATCATTTATCTTCAACCTCTTCTCCACGAGATTATCTCTTTTATCCACCTTTCAGGTTGGACGATCCATGTCAATCACATTCACCGTGAGGCAAACTCTTGTGCCGATGCTCTTGCATTTAGAGGCCACACTATTGGTTTCACTCATATTATGCTAGATTTAATTCCTACTTATATTAGTATGCTTTTTGATAAGAACTTAAGGGGAGTTTATTCCTCTGTAATCGTGCTTTAGTTTGTTTTTTTTCCCTCTATATATATAAAAAGATATATGTTTTGGTTAATTTACATGCATGTATATTAAAACTCATTGAAATTTGAAAGTAGCACTTTAAAGTTTGAAAAATCATTTATTTATTAGTACTAGTTAAAAAGATATCTAAAAAGGCAGCAATATTAAGTCTCGTGATTTTTAAGTGATTTTCTTCGTTTGTCAAAAAAAATGTGATTTTCGTTTAAAATTGTGAAAAGAATAGCATTATTTTGGTAGTCTTTTAAAATGTAATTTGCCACTACATCTTTACTTTGAAATTTTGATTTCATTTTGGAACTTAGACACAATTTTGACTTGTATTATTCATTGAATGGAACAAATTTTGTTAACATTTTTAATGGGACAAGAATCCTAAAGTAGGGTCATAATAGACAAATTCATTTCCAAAAAAGGCCAAAGTAAGAACATTTTTCATGGTTTGGAATTATTGATGTTTAGAATGATAGATATATATTATATCTTTAAAAATTGAGAATCAACCATACAAAAAATATTGAGAATCTATTTTAAATTTTTATTTATTTATTTTTTGTCAAGTAATCTAGTTGCTAGAAATTACACCCTTAAGATGGATAAATGAGATGATCAGAGTGCAAACCCCAATCCCCTGCATATATAATGCATTGTCCTACAAACTGAGTTAAGTTCACGAGACTCTATTTTAATTTTTTTAATTAAGTTAAAGTATCTATTTTAAGTAAAAAAAAATTGAGTTAAAGTATCTATACGACAATTTTGCTAGAAAATGGATTTAGATTCTCTTATTTTATTGATCTCGTTATTAAAATACATTAAATCTATTTTTATAGTGATATATCATTAACATAAATCTCAACTAGAATATACTGATATCACAAATTTATGAAGTCAATATATGTGTTTATTTCCTTTTATTAGAATTTTGATACCTGGGTTTTAAGCAAACATTGAGATTTAAACTCTGATATTAGATTATTTGATTAAAAAAATGATATCTATTTTTCTTTTTTATTTTGAATAAAATATCTATTTTTCTATTTAAAAAGGCACCATTGCATTTTCCTTAAAAAAATAGGCTGAGGAAAGGTGTTCCAATCCAAAATAGTGAAAGGCTATATGAATAAATTTGGAATTTCTTAAATTCAAAATTTATCATTTTACCATTTTTTTAAAACTCAATTAATTCGAGAAAATCAATTCCACCGTTCACTTGCGGAAGGTCTATTTAAAACCAATTTTTTTTCTCATCATTTTACCATTAATATATATTAAGGTGCGTTTGTTTTAGTTTTCTATAATGTAATGTTTTGTGTTAAAAAAATTTAACAAAGTTTTTCTTATTTGAGTCACGGAGGCACCCCTATTACCCCTTATATTTGTAAGCTTTTGGTGGTTGTTAATGACAATTAACCAAAGCAACAGAGACAAGTCAAAAGAAAGAAAATAAACAAATGAGATTTTACTATGGAAAGTTGCATAATGTTTTTAGGGTCATGTTAACTTGTATCCTAAGGGCACATGTTAAACTACCTAAAAATAGAAGTATAACATTTAATGATATAAAGAATTTAATGCTTAGAGAATGTAATACACCACAAGTTCAATAAATTTTTTCCACATTTATCTTCTTAACATATGCCCTTAAGGGCACAAGTTAACATTTCCCATGTTTTTAAACATTTACTATGTATTTTCAATTTACAAAACGGGTAGTAAATAGTTTGCCTACCCAAGTTTTGACTTTACCATTAGGGTCCTATCATTATTATTAGCTCTTACTTAGACAAAAAACAATGACAAATGCAGAGATCATTATGGCTAACCATTTATGCAACTCTGGTAAAATGAAGTAATAGCATTATCTCTTTCTATAGTCTTTAGGCCACACCTTCCCTTGTGCCTCCCTAGTCCCCTACTAGGAAGAAATTTAACAAATTTCTTGTCTTATTTATTTTTGAAAAAAAGTCTTACTAACATGTGTGTTGTATATATGTTAATTAAATAATTTAAAAATAAAAAAATTATATTAAAAAATATTTTAATCACTGATGACTCGCGTCTTTACACCGTTTTAAGATTATTCCAATGAAGTTATAGAGGTGTTTTGAAATGTTTTTAAGCATATTTGAGGTGCAAAAGAATTAAGAATTGAGATTACTTGAAAAACAAGAAAAGCTGAAAAATTGCATTTTCCTCCTCCACCTTGGGCGTGTGGCACGCGCCACCTCCCATGTGTGCCACGCATTATAGCTCCCTTGCGCGCGTGCCACACGCCTCCCCAAGCCAGACTGCGTTTTTTACCCTTTTCTTGCACTATAAAAAGGAGTCTTGATCCAAATGAAAGGGGTTACAAAATTCGATTGAAGAAGGGTCTTGGAAGTGATTATTGGAGCTTGGGAACAAGGGAATCATGATGGAGAATCAAGATTTGAAGGCTTGGAAACAAGATTGAAGATTTCTCCTCATCCAATTCTTCTTCAATGTTCATGTATTTCAATTCTAATTTTCTTTCACCACTTGTAATATGATGAACTAAGTTTTCTAGATTGGACTTGTGATGAATAATTTGTATGAAACTATGATTCACATGCTAGTTTGATGTTGATTTATTTGTGGTTAATTCAATTACTAGTTCATTGATTTTATGCTTAATGCTTCATATTCATTGATGAATGTATGTGATGATGATTGATTCATGCATGTTAAGAGATTAAATGTGTGAATTAGAACTAGATTAATGAATGCAACCTTGTAATTAGTATCTAGAGATAGATAATTAGGGTTGAGACTTATGATTTAACATTCTTCAATTGCCTATGTTATGCTATGAATTGATCTAAGAGATTAGAGGGTTTGGCATGATATAGTAAGTTGCATGACCATGAGAGTGGGTACGTGCAATGATTGGGTTAAATTGTCATAGTAATTGAATGAATCATGTCTAGAATTCAACCAACTAGCATCATAGTGGAATGCAATGACTTCAAAGCAAATTCAATAGCCCGCCAACCGTTTGATAAAATTCCTAAGTGTTATTTTTACAAATTTGATTGCTAAAACTCCCCCATATGTCTTTAATTCTTATGGGATCAATATTTTATTACTTGCGATAATTTGTATACAGGCGAAATAATCTAACAATCACTTTTATAAAATTTGAATACATACATATTTTTAGTATAGATTTCTAATTAAATTGAGTTTTTTAACATGTTCACTAAAAAAATATGCTATTTTCAGTGCATTATAAAAAAATTCAATAATAGTATAATTTTTTTTTGAAACTTGTATAGTTAATATTAATTTAAATATAAAAAAGTAATAGTTTCGATGTAAATTTATCTTCTTTAATCTCTTAGTGCATTAAAACACTATTTGCTATTGAGTGATTTTAGACGAAATTAATATAAATATTTTTTAAGTTTTCTCTGAATACCATCCGCTAATATTACATTTATAATTAGCAAAAAAAAAAGGAACTTTAATGAAGAAGCCATGATGATATATACACATGAAAATTTCAAAGGGACATATATGATCATTATTTGTCTACATCTTACCTACTAGACATATGTTGAAATTATTTTTTTTCAATTCATCAATTAATCACTACTGCCCTTATATAATTCCTTATTTTAAAGAAATGTTCTCAAAATTGGGAAATTTTAAAATAAAAGGAATAAAATGACTATGAATATCATATTTTGATTATACCTTTCTTCTTTTTTTAGGAGATTAATCGGATTTATATTTGAAATATAAAGTTAAAGTTTATTTAAAAATGAAAATAAAAATGAAAATTAAATGTCAAAAGATAGTCCATCATAGTATTAGTCATATATTTGTTTTTGATACATTAGCTATTCGTGTCTAAACACACATTATTATTAGTAATAAAATGTAAAAATATTGTACCAAAAAAAACATAAAAAATAAAAAATAAAATGTAAAAATATAAAGGAAAGAGAGACAGAGGGAGAGCAAAAAGTGAGAGTAGAATATCATCAACCTAGTCCAATTATTATTATTTGTTGATAAAGACTACCTAGTCCAATTATAAGACCTTATCTTGTGACCTTCACATATAATATAGTATTTAATTAAGCTTATATTATATGCTCCTGTGAACTTTATTAAGTTCCACTCAAGTTTCGACTCAAGTGCCATGGTGGAAATTTCTTGTAAAGCCCTCGAACTTTAGACATTATATCGTGCTTAATAATTGGTAGGTGATTTTTTTTTTTTTTGATGAATTGGTAGGTGATTTTTATATCACTAAAAAATGTTTAAATGTATTTTTAGTCCTCTAGTTTTATTAAAGTTTAAATGTACTTTTCATCCCTCTAATTCCAATAATTTGTGAATATTAATCTCGTATAAGTGAAAGAATTGTATAATTTTTTAAAATTTCATCAAAATTTCCTACCGATAAATCTAGGTGGTCCGGATATGTGTAAAGCTGAATAATGAGTTGGTAAATTTTAATATTTTTTTTATAAAATGATTATTTTGCATACATTTTTAAAACGCTGTAAAAAAACTTTAGAAAAAAAACTCAAAATATGACGAGGAAACAAATGATATTGTTTATCCGATAAATGTAGGTGGTCTGGATGTGTAAAGCTGAATAATTGTTGTATCATTGTATGAAAAAGAAAAATTATGAGTTAGTTTACAAAATTGTCATTCATTAATGGTATGAGAAATATATATTTAAGAATTAAAAGAAGAAAAAAAATAAATAGTTAAGTGTATAATAAGAAAAAGAACATTAAATACTTCATTGTAATGTAAAATGACATACAATTTGATACAAATTTTTTTCTCAAAGTAACTTACATTTTAATACGAATAAAGTATATCCAAACATAAATCACTTTATCTTAAAATTAATTTTTATCCAAATAAACAAAATCAATTAATCTTATTGCATAACCAAACATTTATAAAATTTCTAGTTTTGAATCTCTTAAACATAGTAGTATGATGTCACATTTGTGTCCAATTGACAGACAGTATAATGAATGAGAAAATTAATATCACTGTTAGTAAGTTGACAAAATTAAGCATAGTAAATACTTTAGCAGAACTCATCATAAATAAAGGCACAGCAATGAACCAAAAAAAGCATGAAAGTGAACCCGCAAAGCAATATGGGCACCATGCTTGCACACTTTGCTACAGGCAATTTCATGAAGGAGGATTCAGACCAAAAAAAGAAGGTTAAATGTGTAAATTAAGTAGTGTTTATATAGATAGACAATAGTGTTAAAGAGTAACTGAAAAGGGTAATGTCTTTATCAGAAATCATCAATAGCGAAGAGCCCAAAACAATAGTAGTAGAGTATAGAATAGAGCCAGTAGGTCTAGGGCTACCCTCCAAGTCCAACTAGTATGTGGTTGTGAATTGTGGGGCCTACGTACCCTTAGTTGGATAACCCGGACATAACGGGTTACTACTCACTGCATAACCGGTTAAACCGCTGCTTCTTGCTTTTATCCTAATCTGGTAAGTACAAAACATTTTACTCCACGCTCCTTCTACTAGAGCGTGTTTCATCATTTTATTTATCGTTATCGATTTATCGGTATAAAGTGTTTTATCGGTCTAAAAATAATTGTCATTTTAAAAATAAAATTTTATTTTAAAATAATTGTCATTTTATTTTTTAAAGAAATACACTTTATAATTGTACCTCTAATTATTAATATATGTATTATTATTTTTTAAAAAAATCAACTTATAACTTATTATAAGGATAATTTAATAAAAATATTATTTCTTTAGATAACATCATTATTTTTCTTAAAATATGTGAAAAAATGTTAAAAGACAATCATTTTAAGACAAAGAGAGTATTATTTATCATTATCAATTTATCGCTATAAAGTATTTTGTTGTTTAACTATGATAATATCCATTTTTTTAAGATTCGTACCCATCTTCTTTTTTAACGCAAGATTTCGTATCCATTTTTAGAAATTACTTTCTCCATCATTGATTGTAAATAAATTTCTTTTTAAATTTATTAAATAATTGATGTATCAAATCTATATATAAATATGAATAAAATATATTAACCACTTAATAAATTTAAAAAATTAAATTTTACTTATAATAAAAAATTAAGAGAACGCTAGTTTAAAGGACACTAGTTATTATTTTTTTGTGAATAACCTCTAAATTGTTTTTCCTTTCATTTTCATTTAAATAAGTAATTATCCACATAGATTTGTTTTTTCATTTTTCGTTTTTTAAGTTTATCGTCTTCTTGTGTGATGTTGTGTTTGTCGTCGTCTTGATGTGTAGACATTTTCATAATGTCGTTGTATGCTATTAAACTAGATGCTACAAGATTATCTGTGGATTCACCTTTTTCAATTTTTAGCAATCTTATATTCGTTTCAATTTGAATGAATGAATGAATATTTATTTTTGTAAAAAAAAAAAAAAAACTCTTAAACCTTTACTAGGAGACCAACTCATGGATTTGATGAATCTACGTTTGAAAGTCATAAAACATAATAGGTGAACTTTTACCCAATCCATTATCCAAACATTTTTATACGTCATAGATAAAGATGGAATTAATAATCACTTGTTGAAGAAGTCTAGATTTCATATTAATTGGATTATAACATGTTTGTTGATTTATTATTTTTTTGTGTCGCTAGTGGTCGAAAATATCTATGATAATAGGTTGGAAATGTGATAAAGGTATCTCATAGCCATGTTCCAATCATGTTGCTAGCTCCTTGATTTCTCTAACGTGACGTAACGTATCATTATTGGTTTAATTATACTAATAATCAATCATTTACATGCATGCCTAGCTACTTATTATAAACACATTTCTAAAATAAACTAGGAACTGTATTTGCTAAAAACAAAATAAGTGTCTTTAATATAAATATTATCAATGTCTGATATTATAGATTTATTCTATGGTTATGATTTTTCATTCATATTTTTTATGTTGATATGCTACTTTTGTCAAGATAGGATACATCCTCAATTGTGTTGTAAGCATCAAACGTACCTAAATAAATAAATGTTGTAAGAATGTGCTGGATTCATATGTTAGATGCGATGCAATCATAACAATTCCTTTTTGTGGTATGACGTGCGTCAAATTAATTTTAGGGTTTATTTTTAGGCAAAAATTAATTTTAGTTAACGTTTTTTGCAAAATTTGCCAAACGAAATTTTATATTGTCAAAGATATATAAAATTTTAAAAACTTAAAGAAATATAGCAAGGTTAACGTGGAATTTAGATTGGAAAGTTAATTTAGAGAAAAAAAATAAGAAAGAGTGTAATCTTTCTCTAAATCCGTTACTAAATATAATACCAAAGAAATTATGGAATTTTTCTTCTTCTTTTGCCTTTATTATTTATTTAGTAATACTATTTATCAAGAAATATATTTCACGAAAACTAAGAATGACTACGTATCTAAGTTTGGGTGACTCTAAATTACTTATTTGGCGGAAAAATTACATATAGTTGAGTCAAATTGCATGCTATATATCATGTTTTTTGTTTTCGTGAAAACAAGCATTTCCGTTTGTTATTTTTTGTTTTATTTTCTGAACTCTCTTGTAATTTTTATGTTCACGGCACATTTGGTCTATGACGGTCTTTTTCATTTTTTGTGCTATTCCTCTAATTTTTAGGAGAATAGGCTTATTGATTACTATATATGTGAAGGTAGTTGAAATAAAAATTATAAGGTTTAAATTTATCATTCATATTATGAATCGTATTATGAAGACGATTGATTTGAAAAACATTGTTTGCCAATGTGGTTTTTATATGATTTTCTAGGTATGCTCAAATTAGATATGTTATTTTTACACTTCATATAATTAGGTGTTTGTCTACTTTTTCTCAAATTGCATTCCAAAATGCATCAATGCAACTATAATATCAACCGTCCGATTTAAATGAATGGTTAGAATGATCTCTGATATATATGTATCATAACCGCCCGATTTAAAATTAGTAGACAAAATTGATTACTGAATTATTTATTTTTTGACAAAGGATTATTTATTAACTATACAGCAAATGCTGGCCCCTTTTTCTCTGGCTTCGGCCCTTTGTTATCAAATTTTTTATTATTTTGTATTAGCTATTTTGTCTTTGGCAATGAGTATAGATATTGTTAGAAAGCCCCCTTTTCATATTCAGGACTCAGGAGTTCCCATACACTCAATTTATACACAATACAATCATTAGTTATTTTACCATATTTGCATTACATTATTTTTTAAAAAAATACAATGATTTAAAGTTTAGGCATGAAAATAGAATATCTTGTAACTTTATGTTTTTTGTATAAATATTGTTATTGTGAAATTAGATTCCTAGCATGTGACAATCACAGAAAAGCATATGTGCATGCCAAATTACCCAAAATCATAACAACACTTTCAGCCAAACCTTTAACCAAAGACACATACATGTTCCAAATACAAACACCTCCTCCACCACTTGCCCCACAATCAATTCAATTCAAAGGCTGCAAGCTGCATGATTTTACAATACATCACCCAACCAAACCCCACACTATAATTTATATATATCTCCCCCTATGTACCTATATCTATCAAATTTACTACTCTCTCTATAATTATGTATCATCCATAAACTCTTACATTTTCTTATCATACCAAAACAAGGTCACTCCACCTCCACAACCGTGAACTTGGTCCCACCACCTGCAAGGGTGGGTTATACTAGTCATGGACGGCCCATAGCAAGTGAAGGGTGGGCTACAACACTATGCCTCAAAATTTTAAGACTCTAAAATAAGATAAATTAATGTTAAGCTGAATCATCCGAATAGTGATCTACTCTGGATCAGTTTTAAGAAATTGTTAAAAAATCTAATAAGTGTTGGTGATATGAATAAATAAAAACTCATGATCTCATATATATTACGGTTTAAATGGTGATTTAATTGATTATCGTTCAATATTTGTTTTATGTTATTTTAATCAAACTGATATTAATGGAGTCAATTTTTTTAATTATAGACAATATAAAGATCATCAACCTGGGTCTTTGGCCCTCTTTTATACAAAAAAAAAAGAAGACCATTAACCTAAATATTTATAAGAAGACATTTATCACATTGATGTTTTGAACATTTTTTTATCGATATTTTTCTCCATACACGTAAGTCAAAAATCGAACCCCTAATTATATGTTTAAGAGACCAAGATCTTCACCACTTGGATCAATTCATTGTTGGTTAACATTTCCATTTTTATTATTGTATAATTTTAGCTCTAGTCATTTTTTAATTCGATTTGTGCCTCAAAATATTGATAAAATGATAAAATTTGGATAAAAATGTAATTATTTTAAGAGTTTAAATGATATGTATTATCGGTTTAAATTAATTTTACACGACAATCAATAAGATCATGCTTCAACATTTTATGTCATATCAAGAAAGTAATATTAAGTGGAGTGATGTGACAGAAAATATGATTATAATTGATTGATATTGTAAAATTATTTTGCATATTATTATTTTTAATTATAAATTAAGACGGAGAAGATATATTTACTAAACCATATCATCAAAGTTTTATATTCGGTCAAGCATTTTTCAAAGTGAAAGGATCCTCTCAAATATTTTTTTCTCAATCGTTACATCTTAATCATTGAACAACTTTTCTTTAATTTTTTTCTAATTAAATATTATCATATGCTTTTAATCCAATAATTTATATGCACATATTATTTCCTTAATCTTTTTTTAATTTAATTTATATATACACTATTTGTGTAAAATTATTTTATATATGCATTAAATAATATTTTGACACATAATGTAACGTGTTTTAAAACATACGACGTATCATATTCATTAAATGATGCAGCAACACACTATTAAATTTTTTTTCAATAGAGAGAATCATTAGTATTTTTTACAAAATATGTTATGATAAGAAGAGGCAGAGAGTTTAGACAGAAAACCCTCGACTTTTACGCGAGTGTTGTCTCTCTTTTCTCTCTTACACTTTCATCGTACTTTTGTCATATCATTCGTCTTATCTGCACGCGCTTCAACAATGGTTAATCTATTCCACGTGTCACGCTGTGAAGGTGTGTCCGTTGATGAAGGGTGTTATGGTCATTATGATTATGATATGGTGTGTGGGTCATAGTGGGAGAGTTGCCAAAAGGAACTAGACCGGTCTTTGTCTGAATCAGAAGGTGTCGGCTACCGTCAAGTGGGTTTATAAAATGGACGGTGAGGATTGGTTGAAAGTGAGTTAAAAGCATGATGATCATGTTAGACCCACCCACTCTCTCTGTATGGGAACGTGATACCTGGAATATAGAGACCCCAAAAAAGATGGATTTTTCTGTGTTACTCACTCCGTCCCATTTTATTTGAGCCATTTTGACTGTAGACACTATTAATATATCTCGTTTTGACTCTATTTTTCTATTCATAAATAAAAATAAATATTAGCATATAAGATCTTATTGGATTCGTCTCGATTTATATTTTTAAAATATCAAATTTTTATAATTTTTACTATTATACAATTAAAAATATTAATCGTTAAAGTTTTACATTGACAAACGTAAAACAGTCAACTGCTCAAATAAAATGGGACTCAGGGAGTAAGTGACATTGCATCCTCTGTCTCCTATTGCTCCACCTTTTTGATGCGAGACTATTTACGGTTCTACGGTAGACCAACAATAAATTGCTCCTCCAGTCCATTTGCCAAATAAATAATCTAATTTTAAATTAGTGTACTATTTTCATTATTTCATATGATTTATGAATTTTGATCTTATGCTTTTACTAAAATACTTCCTCCGTCCTAATTTGTTTGAGCCATTTGATCAAAAGACACATATTAAAAAAGTAATATAAATGAATGAGAAATACTATTTATTTTATCAAATTGTTCTTTTGTAGTCTCTATGCACTTTTTTAAGTGCAATAATGATTACCCTGAAAAATCGACTATTTACGGTTCTACTACGGTAGACCAACAATAAATTGCACTCTCACCATTCAAAATAAATAATCCAATTTTAATTAGTATATTATTCGTATGATTTACTTTGATACTTCCTCCATTCATTTTTATTTGTCTTTTAGGGTTAGATTTAGTGTTTCTATTTAATTGTCCTTTATAACATATTAAATTTTGTTTTTTTTTAACATAATATATTAAATTTATTGGAAAGAGAAAGTGTGTGGAAAAAAATAAAAAAACTTATTGGTGGATTAAAACGAGAGTATAATAGAAAGATAAAATGCAAATATACACTTCCTTAATTTGGTGTTACTATTCTAAAAAGACAAGTAAAAGGGAATGAAGAGAGTATTATTTTTCTACTAATATATACATATAAATATATATAGAAGTTGTTAATTTACGCTCACCTAAAGTATAAATTAGCAATGACCATCTTTTTTAATTTGACTAAAATATTCCTTTACTGTTTTAAGTCAATTGTAGAAAGAGTAATTTTATAAAATTAAGTTAATGTTAAAGCAGAAAACATGCTAACATTTTGTAATTGGTACTAAAAAATTGGACAACTTGAAAAAATAAATTGAAAACATGGTTAGTACCAATTGTGTTATATATGTTTATTTGGATGTAAATTAACAAAGTATGTGCACATCATTTAATAAAATTTATTAAACTAATCTTTATCTTTACTTCTATCATAGGCACAACCCCAAATGAATAATATTTGGGCACACACATATCACAAAGAAAAAATTAAAGTTAAATAATTATGTCACATCAATTATCATTAATCAATTCCTTTATATTTAATTTTTAAAAAAAAAATGTGAGTGTGCCCAAATGACAAGTGTTGGGGTCGTGCCCAACCAAGTCTTCCTCTTAAACTAAATATCAAATCTTTTTTGTTTGATTAGAAAAAGTGTGTATAGCTAATTTACACCTTAGGGTGTGTTTGGTTTTGTGGAAATTAAAAAAAAGTGAAAAGAAAGAAAATTATAGAAATGAATGGATAAACTTGGGGTAACTCGAAAATGGATTTGATGCGGTTATTGTGTTAACGCAGTAACTATTCCCGACCATTCGATCAAAAATAAGCGTATAAGATTAATTTCTATATAAAAGTAATCAAACTGATCATAACCATCTGATTTGTTTTATGTGGTTGTGAATGTCTATTGTGTATAACTGCGTCTAGGAGTTACAATAAGGAATCTAAATTCTGACTAATTCTAGTCTAAATCCATCCGTCAGTTTTCATAATTTTCTTTCTTTTTATTTTCTTTCCTTCGAACCAAATAAAACAAGTGTCTATCAATAAGAGCTCGATACGATGTCATTATGTTAATAAAAAATGGCTCGAAGGTATGTTAACGAATTGGTATACTACAGAAACAAGACTTCGTAAGTTCAGAGACTTAAGAACGGAGCAAAAAACGGAGAAAATGAACTCTCTTCAAAAAAACATTTTCAACTTAACTTAAATATAAGAATGATATATTGAAGATTCAATTTACGGCCAGTGGGCCACTAATATATCAAACAAAATACACAATAGAATACAAAATTAATTCTAATCTAAAACTCAAAGATAGCAAAATCAAATATGAATATTCAAAGTCACATTTTGGCTATTCCTGAAAGTAAATCCAACATGCTTAATATCCAATTCCAACATGGTAGTTATGACATTGACAAGGATGGGTTATTGGGAGTTAATTACTAAAATTTTCACTTTCAGTATGACAAAGAGTTTAATTTTACATGCGGTGTTATTTCCTTAAAAATTGGTGACAGTAATATAGGTTTTTGTTTTTGAGAACATTGACTAAATAAGTGTTTGTTTGTTCAAATTGGCGAAGTAGAACTAAAATAACAGTACTACTATTACTACACTGCAATCCAAAGTCCATCTAGGGCTCTAGGTGGGGTTGTTATTGTCAGGTGAAACAGTAGTTGAGAATTCAATTTTACTGTCTCATATTTATTAACATCATAATTTTCGCCAAAGGCAAAATATTTCAAAGTTGAAGATCATATTATTCTTTAAATATTTTAGATAGGTCAATCATCAAATTTAAATTGAATTGAAATGGAGGAGAGTCGACTCATATGGTCTTATATATTAAGACGAAGATAAGTTTAAATTTAAGGATTTTTTTTTTTTTTTTTATCAAAATAAGATTAGTGAGGGGTAAAGGGTAGCACCTACCTATCATAGAAAAACAAAATAAGACTAATGAAGACAACATTAGTGAGGGCATTGTCAAAAAAACATTAGTGAGGGGTAAGGGTAGCACCTACCTATCATAGAATGATGGCAAAAACTCGGGTGTTAGAATTTGAATCAATACATTTTAAACACACAAACATTATAATTTACACAATTACACCACTAATCTATTAAGATGTATCTAATATTTTATGAACATCGATGATATATAACTATTATTTTAGGGTTTTTAAAATTGTGAAATCTCCAAAATTTGAAGCGTAATAATAGCACACACTCATCACATATTTTGGGAGGGGTCTGCATATCATATTTCTGTAAAATTCATTATTCTCTTAATCATTCTTAAGACAAATTTAAATTCTACATATAAATAATCAATCTACAATACATAAAGCAATAACTACTGTTGATATTGGGACATTGATTGATTCGTTGTGCATGTTCTATATGGTAACAAAAATAAAGGACATATATAGATCCCATGCATTTATTGCATGGGAATCCTTCAATTTAATTTTGATCAAATAAATAATATATTTTAATAAATTTGAAAGATTGAGATCAACCTGCAAGAAAAAACTAACCGCAGGAAATCCATATCCAAAAATAAACACCATTTTCTTTTTCACTATCAAATTAATAGGATCGGTATAAATTTTTCTTCAATATTATATTTAATAGTAATATTACTAGTAGTTAATATATAATGTTATTGATGGAGTTTATTTTCTTTGTAATTAATCAAATCATGTACTACCTTAATTATAACCATCTTTTCTTCGTTGGTTACTATCAATCATGGTATTTATTTATCATATGATGTCGCTAGCTACATATACATTATATCTTCTCCCTCTCTTCTTCTCTTTCAGTTTCTCTTCTGATTGATTTGAGGTGGTGCTGGTCCCTAGTTCAGTTTCATTTGTACTCTTGCGTAGTTATATTATTTTTTCTGAGAAACAGAATATGTCGTTTTCAATGGACTTTGTTGAGGTTGAGTCAAAAAAAAATTAATGGACTTGTTGAGCTATTTCTTATTGCAGTCAAAAGAATTAAAATTATTATTAATTTTTTGTTTATGGAACATGAGTAGTCTACATCACACGCATGTCTCATGTCTGAATTGGGATATGATTAAAGTCTTGATCACTTCTTTTTAAGCCATAAGGTAAGAGACCATGCATATTATATATATATATATATATATATATATTTAAAGTACATAAATCAATATGCAAATGCAGAAAACAAATTATATTATCTGTTACACTGTTGATGTATAATTATAGTATTCTAATATACGACACCAAGAGGTAAATAAAATTTGATAAAAAGTTATTCCATTAAAAAAAATAAAATTTGAGATTTTCCGGACGATTCATTTTGCGGTAGGGCTTATTAATCAATATGATGAATATTTGAATCATAATTATAACCTTTACATAATAAATTTATGAGTGATGCATCCTGAATGATTGCTTGTTCTTATCCATCTTCTACTTTCTTCAATAGTGTTAGATTTTGTAGATTCCTCTTTGAAAAATCTTTCCTACACCCCTTAAAACTAGAACTGATACCACTAATATAAAACATACGAAATTTATTTTGCAACTTTTAAATGTATAAAAAGCTCAAATTATAACTTTTTCTAAATAAAGGGTACTCTGGCCCACAGAAAATTAATAGACTTCAACCGGGCTACAATCCATAGTCCAGTGGCCCTTAAAAGTGGTCCAACCCAAACTGTCCAACAAGCCTCGTTAATAACTGGACTTTTTTTTCTTCCAATTTTTTTAATACTAATGTGAGACCCGTGTCAAACACGGGTTATCAATTTATTAATTTTTTTATAATTAAATAAATATCATATTATTTGTATATTAGTAGTATTTTTTATTTTGAAATTAATTTTTTATAATTTAAGATTTTATTAAGACAAAAAAATATAAAAAAAAAAAATATAAAATTGAAGAAATAAGTTAGCATAAATTTAGAATAGATTTAAAATAAACACAAAATTAATAGAAATATTTAATGTTTTATAAATTGCATGGATCGGTCCACATATTGAATGGTTAATGGTTACGGTCCGGTCAAATTCAGAAAAATTGAGGGGGTAGGTTGTAATTGTTTTAAATTTAAATTATATTTAATGTGAAAATATTGTAAGAAAGTCACATTATTTTATAAGTTTGAAGGCTTAATTTGTGAGTATAAGCATAGATGTTTGTAGGAATTACATAAAAATAGACCCCATATTAAAATGAGTATAAATATAAGCCCGTAAAAATTATAAAAATATTCTCCAAATTAATATAAGCGTATACATATAGGTCCTGTCTTAAATTGTGACGTTGTTTGTTTTAATTTATCGTTTTAGTGCGAAGTATTTTGTTTTCCCGTCTATGTGCGGCGTATTTTGTGTTCCCGTCTTGGTGCGGTGTTTATTTGATTCAGATTGAAAGATTAAAGTCGATCTAGTGTAGATCAAATCAATGACTTTGATGTCGTCAATGTTATAGATCCGGAGACATGAATATTCCGGACACTTCAATATGGTCAAATATGTAAGCTTAAGCAATTTGTCTTTTTATGCTATTAACATGGATGTTGTGAGTAATTCATCCTTTTTGGTTTTAACGATTTTAAATTCGTATTGCATCAATGTACTCTATCAATTTGAATGAATGATAATCATTTATGTGTAAAAAAAATATAGGTTTTTGTATAAATTACAGAAAAAAAATCTTTATATTAAGTAATATATGAGTTTATATAGAACCTATATAATTTCTTAAAAAAAACTATTAAAATATATGATTATAAATATAGATCATATATTAATAATCTGGGAAAACAAATAACAAAGCTTACTTGGATGTATAAAAGAGAAAATGAGTATAATTTTGTTTTATGTATAAGATAGAATGTCGCAAAATACTAATCATGATCACAATTCTTAAAATATGAAGAAACAAAAAAATAAATGAAATGCACATTATTTAAGATATAATTTACATATTTGATACATTAACATGTGCCCATATATCAATATATGCGTAAAAGTATACACTCTTGTATAAATGTTTTAAAAAACCCAAGCAAACAAAAAATATTAAATTAATTCCGTCATATCTATTGTAAAATAACTATGAAAAAAAAGGAAAATATTTGCATGTTCTCTTATGGCACATCTAAAGTAAAATAACTATGAAATAAAAAAAAATACTAACATGTAGCCATAGGGTACATGTATAAAAAGACACATGTTAATAATTTTAATAAAGAAATTATTTATTGAAATTCGCACAGTTAATTCAACTTTTAATTTTTTCATAAATTAAATGCACAAAATGTTAATAGAATATTTCAATATTTTAATTCTTAACGTGTGCTCTAAAGACACATGTTAACATGATAAAAAAATAATCTAAAGAACCTACACATACAAATTATATCATTTAATTAATTGTATACATTAATCATTAATGCCCTTGAAACAAAATAAAACCTCATAAAAATTATTTAAAAAAACATAGGCCCTTGCATTACTATATATATTACCACATATAATGGCTTAATTCAACCTTTGGTTTCGTATGTTTATTTTAGATTTTAATTTGGTCTCTTATGTTTAGAAAGTTTCAATTTGGTCCCTTACGTTTTAAAAGTTTCAATTTGGTCCCTTATGTTTATTTTAGGTTTTAACTTGGTCCTTTCCGTGAATTTTGTCACATGTGGCAAACGGTTTGCTTACGTGGACAGACACGTGGACACTTTGACACATGTCCAAATTAAACGGTGTTAATGACAAAACTGATGGAAATGATCAAATTGAAATCTAAAATAAACATAAAGGACCAAATTGAAACTTTTAAAACATAACCAACCAAGTTGAAACCTAAAATAAACATAAAAGACCAAATATTGAATTAAACCTAAATTTAAAAAATTGAAATGAGAAAGCAAATAAGACCAAATCCTACGTTATTATGCTCTTATCCCATATAAATTATAAACATTTATGCATATAATTAGCAAATAAGACCAAATCCTATGTTAATGTGATGTTTTTTATTTTAAGAAAAAATATTAAATTAAAGGAAAAACTAAGGTACATCTTAACGATTTAAAAAAGAAAATATTTGTTCATGATTTATGCATCTAACTCACTTTTTAAATATGTAATGAGAAAGCAAAATGTTAACATTTACTCCTTATATACCCCTTTTTTAGAGAACACATCTTCTCAGTTTTGCTTTTCTCAATTTTTTCAATTTTTATATCTCAACTATTAATTAAGCTTTTTCCTTTTGAGAGAACCTCTCTCCCTTTGATAAGGAGTAATTTAAAATACTTTTTTTTTTTGTGGTGGTTAATTTTTATCGGTAGTGATTTAAAACAAATATGTAGTGGATGGAGATGAAATGGTGCCCTGAATATATGGAAATGATATGGTTGTTTAAATTAATTGATAATTGATTCAATGTTTTTTTAATAGAAATAATTGAATGTTAATATTTTACCAACCAATATAATATAATTGTAGGTTTTTAAAATGACTTAGGATCAAATGACACTTATAAATTAAAATCAATAATTTTATTTAATTTAAAGATTCACAATGTATTCACTTAATGAATCACATAATAATCTTAATTCGGATTTTCACCAAATCATGATTTTTTTTATTTGCAGATCCAAATTATTATATTCACCAATAAAATAATACTTTTTATTTTCTCTTATGTTTTCTCTGTCTCGCTCCCAATCACACTTTTATTGAATTTGAAGATGAACGAACATATGTGGCTTCATAATATAAAATTATTGAAAACGTTAATCAATAGTTTAAATGTGTTTTCTTTCTTATTGTTTTTTTCTGTAAAAGATTAAATAGTTTTTCTCACTTGTCACTAATTCATGAATTAATTTGGAAAATCACCCCAGAGAGCAAATATATTGTTGAATTTGTCTCTAGATTTGCATGTGCGGACATATCTGCGGGCTTATTTATTTTAAAGAGGAAATTTGTAATCATGAAAATTGACAAAAAAATATTATTTAACATCCATATTGTCATCAACAGCTCTATGAGCATACTCATGATATATTCTCAAGCTCATGACAATAGTCCTATAAATTCATAGAAGCATAGCAACTTTAAGAGGGAGACAGACAAAATCAAAGATCTAAAATCAAACATTACCTTATCGGTGAAGATCACAGTTAATTATTTTATTATTGGTAAAAATCATAGAATAATAAAAATCACAATTATGTGACTCATAAATGTATAGATGTGAATCTTTAAATTAAATGAAATTAAAAGTTTAAATTTGGTGTCAATGTAATTTTGACACTTAGTGTCATTTGATCATAACATTTTAATATAAGCCAAACGTGTTATTAAAAATAAAATAAATTGAAAAAACATAAGTCTTGAAATACGAACCTAGTAATTTCTTTCGGGTTCACACACACACACACACACACATATATATATATTATTTTTCTTTTGAGATTGGGCTCTTTCAAACCTTGAAACATTAGTACTAGAGGAATTTAGATTACCATTTAGAAAAATAATGAGGAGAAAATTTTCATTCTATTGATTGAATTGCTGTACAAAAGATAGTTGAAGCTAATATTAGAAGGCTGTTACTGCGCTATAGAGCAATAGACAGATAAGGCTAAAACAGATTTACAACTTACAAATTCAAAATTACAAACATAAAGGTAGAATAGCAGTAGCTATGTTTTGAGAACACCAATAAAAGCAGCAACCTTAGAAACTTAATTTATTTATAATATGTATTGATATACTAATACATTTTTCAAGTATAAAAAGCTTTTTTAACAAAACAAATATAGAAGTGTTTTTAAAATCACTTAATTACAATAAACTAACAAAAAATTCATAATATTTAGAATTACATGTACTATTATAATAAACTCATTAATTTATTTATATTAATTAAAAATTTATTTATTTATTATGTCATATTTAAATTTGATTATCAATCAATTGAAATTATAGATATATACATATAAATATAAATTCATTATATATTTTTAATTAAAAACTTTTTTTTGGGTTTTACATCATGCATCAAAATAATTTTCTTCATTTAAATAATCTATTTCACTAAAATTCATCTTTATAGTAATGTCATGGAAGAAAATTTATTTATTAGGTCATAATAATATTTTAATTTACATCATTGTAATTTTAATATATATATATATATATATATATATATATATATATATATATATATATATATATATATATATATATATGCACGAAAAATATAATATATTAATTTGAATTTACAATTTTTAAAAATATTGAAATGATAATATTATGTATTTAAAAATTAATATTTCAATTATTTCCTTTTTATGCATACAATTTCCTTTTCAAGCATACAATTTAATGCAATTTGATATGATGCTTTGAGGTGAGTGCCATGTGTACATGGCTATTGTAACATCCCACAATTTTATCCACTAATTAATTTTTAAGTAGAGTTTGTCCAATAATTCAAGGTTACTTGGAGGCGATTAAATTAATTAAGTCTTGAAAATTAAACGTATTAAGTGTTAAATTAGGAGTTCTTATAGGACCTAAATTACACAATAGTACAATTATTTCCAAGTACAAATTTAATTAAACTCTAAGTATCAATCTTCCCTCCTTCAAATGCTCTCTCTCTCCCGTGTCCCTCTCCTTTCTCTTGTGATAACACACACACACCCATTCTACTACATGACCCATTTTCCCACTTAATGAGATACTTCTTCTCCTAGTGACAACTCAAACTATGACTCACATACATGACTCACTCTCATTTCATTACAAGCCAACACCTCAACACTTTGCATATCCAATGAAAATGCATGCAAGCCTTAAGACCACTATGTGATCTTACAATTAATTCATTCATTCATTCTTCATAGCAACCACTTCATGAAAACACAACACTAGACTCCCTTCTCTTCTTTCTCTCACGAGATACTCAACAAGCCACCAAGAAGTTTCATTACTTTCATTTCTGGTATCAACAAGTAACTGCAAACATCACACCTTCCCTTAAATTCTCTCCTCTCTCTCGGCCAAAACAATCACAATATTATTGACACCCATTTCCTAACCAAGAGCAATTGCATGCAATCACATTTGAACAAATCCTGTGCTATTACTCAGCAAGAAAAACTCACCATTTGAACCACTCCATTCAGCTGAATCAACAACAACAAGTTCAAGTCATAGAAGCTAAAATAGGAATTTCTCCATTCTTCAAAAATTCTCAAATCTTCCAAAGGGTCGTGGGTTGTAGCTGAGGGATTCAATAGCTGTTGTAGAGCCAGGAAGCTAGAGTAAAGCTTCAATTACCAGGTGGGTTTTTAGGCTAGTTAGATAGATATTCCCAAAAATTATGAATTTGCATGTGAACATAGGAAATCAATAGGTATAGCTGTATGTGTGGAATTAACCCCAAATTTCACTCTATTCTGTTTCATATTGTTTATTTTATGTTTCTGTAATGTTTCATATGATGGTTGTAGGTGAATCTCTTGAAAAATATTTATTTTCGCAAAACAGAGTGGTTTCTGCATCAACTCGCCATAGCGAGTTGCTAGCGAGCCTGCATGGCGAGCTGAAGGTGCTGAGCTGAGGAACTTCACCATGGCGACCTCTAGCTCGCCTAGCGAGTTGTTTAGGCCAGGACCTGTAAGTTCGCCATGGCGAGCTTGGTAACTCGCCGTAGCGAGCTAACCCAGAATTTACTCACTTTTTCCATTTTCAAAACTTCTAATCACTCGTTTTATACCTTCACCTGAAATAGTTATTTTGCAGTCATATAATTTATATAATATAAACAGGAGGTCAACACAGTCGGACTATCAGGGCTTGACTTAGGAATTTAGATATATTGCATGCACCCCGGGTTTGGGAAATGATGGTAGTAAGCAATGAATTTAGAATCAGTCAAATATATATATATGATTATGATATTATTGTGGACTTCGTTTTAGATGTTCCATTAGAAACTTTGTGAGCTGCACGCCGGAACGCTTTCTGTTCGCGGACAAGGCAGGCCTCTGAGACATGCTCACCTCAGAGTGCTTGCAGTTTAAAATCAACAAGACTAACTCTGTGTTACACCTTTATTTATATTGCTTATGATAATTATGTTATGAATTAGATTATGATATGACTGATTAGGAGCCCCGACTTTATAGCCTAGGAGGGTAGTAGAATTCACTAGGACGAAGTGACTGTCTCACCCCACTCCCTTTTCGATATAGGTAAGACAGGTTATTTCGGAGCAGGGACCAGGTCGGACCTGACGATTGGAGCTATGCTTGGATTGTCAGCTTTGAAGACTTAGTCTTCATCCTTGTTTATTTAGCTTGTTATTTTTCTGTAGTTTCGTTTCCGCTGTCTGTATCGAATATTCATTATTATCATAATGATAATGTATTATTCATCTATAATTATTTTTAAATAATGTACTCGGATTCCAGTTTTTAATGCTTCGACTAAATATTCTAGATATTTTTAGTTGGGGCGTTACAATTGGTATCAGAGCAGGTCGATCTGGTATTGGACCTTGCCATGAGTCATTACAATCCCTCTCTTAGAAGTACGGACCCTTTGGAGTCTGGACTGTTTATGCTGAAACCATCGCGTGCTGAGTCTGATCAGCTCAGTATTGTGCATGGTAGGCAGGGTATTACGGTTGAGAACCGAAGTGGACCACGGTGGTTAAGTAAGAAGATCATAGTGGAAGTATAGTCCAGAAGCAATCGTTGGCGAGAATTCTCTCTAACCGGATGTTAGAGCTGAAATAGTTAGGACTGAAGGAGTAAGTGGTACAACGCCAACGAGTATACCAAGAGTTAAGATGGATTATAGGGATTTAAGACCAATAGCAGTAGGAAATTCGGAAGATTGTAAGGAAGCAGTTGTTAAGATTATAGAGAGTAAGAACAGTTGATGGAAGTACTAATCACTCGAAGTAGAATTGTTCACAGAAGAACGTGGGTGAGTAGGTCATTATAATATCCAACTGACATCGTGTGTCAGGTAAATTCTCCGAACTTGAGAGTAACCATACCTTCTGGCGAACATGTTTACAAGAAACACGAAAGCCAAGTAAGATTCAGCGTATAGTAAAACAGAACTCTTCCTAGGTACTTAACGTTACTTGTCAGCAGTGAGATTCACCAGTGATGTTAGATCTGTTCAATACCATACTAGAGAAACCAAGTTGGAATATTCACCCATAACAACACTTATCTGAGAACTTCCCAATAGATTATCCTATAGGAAGCCAACTCATTAATGCCTCTTTAAGAATAGTTTAGCGTTTCAACATCATAACCCGTACTCCTACCATACCGTTAGAAGTCAGGATCAGTTTAGCATAACAAATAGAATTTTCTTTTATCGATACCAGCTTAGGTCAGTTAACTCAGCAAACCATTTGAGATCAACCTTGACTAGAATAGCAATTAGGAATCATTTCACAACACCAAGTAGATGCCTGACTTAACTCATAAGGCATCATTCGTGATGCAGTAGAAACAAGAATCAACCGAATTAGCCCTTGTAAGTAACAAACGATAGTTGTACCTTACCATTAGAGGTTGCGCAGTATTAGATGTACCATCTAGGAATTTCACCTTATAAACTTAGTATCCATATGGACTTGTTAGGTGTAGTTATTCGTTTAGCGTGAGCCAGTAATTCAGTACCATAGACTTCCCAACTAAGCATATAGGAAAATAGTCGAATTAGATTGCCTGCGACTCAACCTTCTCTTACTTTCCAGCTTGTCATGTTACCACTTAGGGGATTACCATTGGCCTAGTGAGATAGTCTCAACCTAACATATTATATTAGAGATCACACCTAGCCTAATTGGAACATAACCTCAATCGGAATGACAAGTAGAAACATTTCTTGACCAGACATAGTTACCAAGTAACTTACGTAACACAATCATGCATCTGCTACATTAGCAGCTTAGTGTCGTGGCTTAGATAGATACCTTGTGAGAGAAAATCCAGTTATTAATTTCCTTAGACGCCAGTCGCTATAGTATCATCTAGTACATTGTCTATAGGAACTCATTACCATAGAGCAGCCTACCTCCTGAGATCAGCTTTAGTACCGAACCACTAGTATTCAAGTCTTGCCAATTTAGCAAAAATCAGGAGTTATCATTAGCGCCTTCAGCCATCTAGATCACTCGTTTATTACATATGTTAGTTATCTCGTATCGGAAATAACTGAGTTGGATTTATTTTATCAGCCATTTAGCATTTTCTTTCATTTAGACCCTCGAGTTAGGAATCTATGAGAGTCAGCCAGAATTCCATTAAGAGTGTTTATCAGTACCGTGGCTTGAGCCGGAATCAATAGAAGACAAATTCCAAATTCATGACCATTCTTTCGGACCTTTAATAAGCTAAGTTCTTCGAACCAAACCATTTTGGATTGGATATCCATTAGACATAGAAACATGAAACGGGTTCACTCCCTAATTTGTCTGATTATCTCTCGGACAGATGATTCCTTCTCATGCCTTATCATATGTCAATCGTATGTATCACCGGAGTAAGCCGAGAGGTTAACTTTCCAAATTCCTCAACATCGATCAGTTATACCGACCTTGTGAGACTTTACTTACAAGTAATCTTGTTCAATCTCTTCAGCCTTTCAGTTACATCGTTCGTAACTAAATATAATCCATGGAATCCAGTTAAACTGGAAAGGACCTGTGTAAACTCCGTTCAAGCTCCCACTCATCGTAGCGATCTTATAATCAACATCATTAGTCAATTATCCGCCGAACTATTCTATTCAGTATCAGTATCAGGTAATCATATAAGTCTTAGTGCACCTGATCGACCCATCATTAATTCAATTGTGTCGATTAATCTTTCGGAGTCTTACCAGCTAAATTCCAGTAAGTTCAGATCTTTCCGGTTATGTAGAATTAGGAGTTTGTAGAAGTATTAGTATCTAGATATCTCATCAAAGCCGTTCTCTGAATACGAGTCTAAACCATTTCATTCTCTGTCAAACGATTCAGTTTCTCTGTACCTTATCAACGATAGAATCAGATCATCATAAATCAAATTCTCGTGTAGAGCAAAGAGTTTGTTTATCGCGAATATCACTTTTACAACAACACATTGGCTATTTCTTGACATGGGATTCAAATCTGTTCTCTGTGTTAACTGTGCAAATCTTCCATACCCAATCAACCGTTATTAGAATCCGATCACGTTAGTCAACTTCTTCCACTTCAGCCTATCAGTAAATTATCCAAACAACCTAACCGTGTCCTTAAAGGAAGATTCGAACCTCAGTCCTTCGACATGTTAAATGTATTACTCGATCGCAGTGTTGTGCTAGGATGGATTGAAGTAGTAGGTGGAAAGTTCTGTAGTACTATGGACTCGGTTGCAGATGAGTCTAACTCGTTGGCGAAAGAATCTATAGTGCTTAAGCGTTCTTCACTCGTTTTATATTTCGATCTATCCTGGAGTATTTCAAACAACATGAACGGGACAGTGGTACGTGTGACGCGTCGCGAGCTGCAGCGTTCGAAATTGAGAAAAACCCCGAAGAGAAAGATTTTGGATTGTCATTATCAATACCCAAACTTATTCCATTCAGCTATTCATATAGCGACAACCAGGCTAGATACCGACCTGTGGAAGTGTAATGCGGAAGAATTTTGAGTACGGTATTGCCAAGATGTCGCGAATATATTGGACTGTAGTAGAGTATTGAGCTATGAAGCACAAACTCTGACACGGACACTGCGACACGACACGACACGGACACTCTGACACCGCTAATGTAAAAAATATACGGCACCGACACCGCTATATATTTATAAAAAATATAAGTTTAGAATTAGAAATACATACATATGCATCTAAGTTGAACAAATTTTTCAATAAAAAAAGTTTTAAAAGAACATATGATAATACATTTGACATTTACTCATCCATCTACTATCAAAAAACTAAAAATAATGAAGTCAAAATGTAATATCTTTAATCCCTCATTGATCAATATTATTATTTCGACACATCTTTAATCGTTGTATATATGTCTGAGAAAAGTAGAAGCAAATAAAAAAAAATTTGGACACTTACCCCGACACGTTTGTACGAGTGTCTTATAGGTGTCAACACCGATTTAAGGAGTGTCGGAATAAAGAATTTTTTTTTTTTTTTGGACACCTCTCCGACACGTTTGTAGGAGTGTCGTACGGGTGTCATACGAGTGTCGGACACCGACACGTGTCGGACACCGCGACACGTCTAATCATAGAGGTGTCGGTGCTTCATAGGTATTGAGAACATCGTCACATACCTGCTTTCACAAGACAAGTATTACCATGTGAGGTTATCCAATGAGAGACGTAGTAATGGTGTAAGTAAATTGGGAAAGAAGAGGTAATGTGTCACTCTTGCTGATAAATTGGAGTAAGGCAGTGATGACACAGATACAAGGGATGACTATAAGTAGTCGGATCAGAGTGCGCAATACGAGATTAGACGAAAATCTAAATTAGACGATCAATTTGGACGAATAACCCTTTGAGAGAGGAAAGTTTTATTCCAAGGAATAAAGGCAATCAAGAGTTATTGAAGATAACACCAAAGTTGGAAATACGAGGTGTTTCTAAACGAAGAAATTCTATCCAAAGTGTATAAGACCTTATCAGATCCTTCAACGCGTCAGTTCAGTAACCTATCAGTTAGCTCCATCTTCATTCAGGTCAGGGTTACACGACGTGTTTCAAATGTCGCAACTTCAGAAATTCATTCCCAATCTTTATCATCCTTTGGAGATTGATCTTCAGTCAGTCTTAGCTTATCAGCCAAATCTAGTTCATACAGTTGATTGTGAAGTAAGATCCTTCAGAAACAAGGGAATTCCAATAATCCAAGTCGGATGGGCTCAGTCTCATGACGACTAACTCACTCAGGATCGGAAACTTGTCATGGGAAAAGTTGCTCTTATCTTTCCTAAAGATAAATTTCTTAATTTCGAGGACGAAATTTCTTTAAGGGGGGTAGATTGTAACATCCCACAATTTTATCCACTAATTAATTTTTAAGTAGATTTTGTCCAATAATTCAAGGTTACTTGGAGGCGATTAAATTAATTAAGTCTTGAAAATTAAACGTATTAAGTGTTAAATTAGGAGTTCTTATAGGACCTAAATTACACAATAGTACAATTATTTCCAAGTACAAATTTAATTAAACTCTAAGTATCAATCTTCCCTCCCTCAAATGCTCTCTCTCTCTCGTGTCCTTCTCCTTTCTCTTGTGATAACACACACACACCCATTCTACTACATGACTCATTTTCCCTCTTAATGAGATACTTCTTCTCCTAGTGACAACTCAAACTATGACTCACATACATGACTCACTCTCATTTCATTACAAGCCAACACCTCAACACTTTGCATATCCAATGAAAATGCATGCAAGCCTTAAGACCACTATGTGATCTTACAATTCATTCATTCATTCTTCATAGCAACCACTTCATGAAAACACAACACTAGACTCCCTTCTCTTCTTTCTCTCACGAGATACTCAACAAGCCACCAAGAAGTTTCATTACTTTCATTTCTGGTATCAACAAGTAACTGCAAACATCACACCTTCCCTTAAATTCTCTCCTCTCTCTCGGCCAAAACAATCACAATATTATTGACACCCATTTCCTAACCAAGAGCAATTGCATGCAATCACATTTGAACAAATCCTGTGCTATTACTCAGCAAGAAAAACTCACCATTTGAACCACTCCATTCAGCTGAATCAACAACAACAAGTTCAAGTCATAGAAGCTAAAATAGGAATTTCTCCATTCTTCAAAAATTCTCAAATCTTCCAAAGGGTCATGGGTTGTAGCTGAGGGATTCAATAGCTGTTGTAGAGCCAGGAAGCTAGAGTAAAGCTTCAATTACCAGGTGGGTTCTTAGGTTAGTTAGATAGATTTTCCCAAAAATTATGAATTTGCATGTGAACATAGGAAATCAATAGGTATAGCTGTATGTGTGGAATTAACCCCAAATTTCACTCTATTCTGTTTCATATTGTTTATTTTATGTTTCTGTAATGTTTCATATGATGGTTGTAGGTGAATCTCTTGAAAAATATTTATTTTCGCAAAACAGAGTGGTTTCTGCATCAACTCGCCATAGCGAGTTGCTAGCGAGCCTGCATGGCGATCTGAAGGTGCTGAGCTGAGGAACTTCGCCATGGCGAGCTCTAGCTCGCCTAGCGAGTTGTTTAGGTCAGGACCTGTAAGTTCGCTAGGGCGAGCTTGGTAACTCGCCGTAGCGAGCTAACCCAGAATTTACTCACTTTTTCCATTTTCAAATCTTCTAATCACTCGTTTTATACCTTCACCTGAAATAGTTATTTTGCAGTCATATAATTTATATAATATAAACAGGAGGTCAACACAGTCGGACTATCAGGGCTTGACTTAGGAATTTAGATATATTGCATGCACCCCGGGTTTGGGAAATGATGGTAGTAAGCAATGAATTTAGAATCAGTCAAATATATATATGATTATGATATTATTGTGGACTTCGTTTTAGATGTTCCATTAGAAAACTTTGTGAGCTGCACGCCGGAACGCTTTCTGTTCGCGGACAAGGCAGGCCTCTGAGACATGCTCACCTCAGAGTGCTTGCGGTTTAAAATCAACAAGACTAACTCTGTGTTACACCTTTATTTATATTGCTTATGATAATTATGTTATGAATTAGATTATGATATGACTGATTAGGAGCCCCGACTTTATAGCCTAGGAGGGTAGTAGAATTCACTAGGACGAAGTGACTGTCTCACCCCACTCCCTTTTCGATATAGGTAAGACATGTTATTTCGGAGCAGGGACCAGGTCGGACCTGACGATTGGAGCTATGCTTGGATTGTCAGCTTTGAAGACTTAGTCTTCATCCTTGTTTATTTAGCTTGTTATTTTTCTGTAGTTTCGTTTCCGCTGTCTGTATCGAATATTCATTATTATCATAATGATAATGTATTATTCATCTATAATTATTTTTAAATAATGTACTCGGATTCCAGTTTTTAATGCTTCGACTAAATATTCTAGATATTTTTAGTTGGGGCGTTACAATTGGTATCAGAGCAGGTCGATCTGGTATTGGACCTTGCCATGAGTCATTACAATCCCTCTCTTAGAAGTACGGACCCTTTGGAGTCTGGACTGTTTACGCTGAAACCATCGCGTGCTGAGTCTGATCAGCTCAGTATTGTGCATGGTAGGCAGGGTATTACGGTTGAGAACCGAAGTGGACCACGGTGGTTAAGTAAGAAGATCATAGTGGAAGTATAGTCCAGAAGCAATCGTTGGCGAGAATTCTCTCTAACCGGATGTTAGAGCTGAAATAGTTAGGACTGAAGGAGTAAGTGGTGCAACGCCAACGAGTATACCAAGAGTTAAGATGGATTATAGGGATTTAAGACCAATAGCAGTAGGAAATTCGGAAGATTGTAAGGAAGCAGTTGTTAAGATTATAGAGAGTAAGAACAGTTGATGGAAGTACTAATCACTCGAAGTAGAATTGTTCACAGAAGAACGTGGGTGAGTAGGTCATTATAATATCCAACTGACATCGTGTGTCAGGTAAATTCTCCGAACTTGAGAGTAACCATACCTTCCGGCGAACATGTTTACAAGAAACACGAAAGACAAGTAAGATTCAGCCTATAGTAAAACAGAACTCTTCCTAGGTACTTAACGTTACTTGTCAGCAGTGAGATTCACCAGTGATGTTAGATCTGTTCAATACCATACTAGAGAAACCAAGTTGGAATATTCACCCATAACAACACTTATCTGAGAACTTCCAAATAGATTATCCTATAGGAAGCCAACTCATTAATGCCTCTTTAAGAATAGTTTAGAGTTTCAACATCATAACCCGTACTCCTACCATACCGTTAGAAGTCAGGATCAGTTTAGCATAACAAATAGAATTTTCTTTTATCGATACCAGCTTAGGTCAGTTAACTCAGCAAACCATTTGAGATCAACCTTGACTAGAATAGCAATTAGGAATCATTTCACAACACCAAGTAGATGCCTGACTTAACTCATAAGGCATCATTCGTGATGCAGTAGAAACAAGAATCAACCGAATTAGCCCTTGTAAGTAACAAACGATAGTTGTACCTTACCATTAGAGGTTGCGCAGTATTAGATGTACCATCTAGGAATTTCACCTTATAAACTTAGTATCCATATGGACTTGTTAGGTGTAGTTATTCGTTTAGCGTGAGCCAGTAATTCAGTACCATAGACTTCCCAACTAAGCATATAGGAAAATAGTCGAATTAGATTGCCTGCGACTCAACCTTCTCTTACTTTCCAGCTTGTCATGTTACCACTTAGGGGATTACCATTGGCCTAGTGAGATAGTCTCAACCTAACATATTATATTAGAGATCACACCTAGCCTAATTGGAACATAACCTCAATCGGAATGACAAGTAGAAACATTTCTTGACCAGACATAGTTACCAAGTAACTTACGTAACACAATCATGCATCTGCTACATTAGCAGCTTAGTGTCGTGGCTTAGATAGATACCTTGTGAGAGAAAATCCAGTTATTAATTTCCTTAGACGCCAGTCGCTATAGTATCATCTAGTACATTGTCTATAGGAACTCATTACCATAGAGCAGCCTACCTCCTGAGATCAGCTTTAGTACCGAACCACTAGTATTCAAGTCTTGCCAATTTAGCAAAAATCAGGAGTTATCATTAGCGCCTTCAGCCATCTAGATCACTCGTTTATTACATATGTTAGTTATCTCGTATCGGAAATAACTGAGTTGGATTTATTTTATCAGCCATTTAGCATTTTCTTTCATTTAGACCCTTGAGTTAGGAATCTATGAGAGTCAGCCAGAATTCCATTAAGAGTGTTTATCAGTACCGTGGCTTGAGCCGGAATCAATAGAAGACAAATTCCAAATTCATGACCATTCTTTCGGACCTTTAATAAGCTAAGTTCTTCGAACCAAACCATTTTGGATTGGATATCCATTAGACATAGAAACATGAAACGGGTTCACTCCCTAATTTGTCTGATTATCTCTCGGACAGATGATTCCTTCTCATGCCTTATCATCTGTCAATCGTATGTATCACCGGAGTAAGCCGAGAGGTTAACTTTCCAAATTCCTCAACATCGATCAGTTATACCGACCTTGTGAGACTTTACTTACAAGTAATCTTGTTCAATCTCTTCAGCCTTTCAGTTACATCGTTCGTAACTAAATATAATCCATGGAATCCAGTTAAACTGGAAAGGACCTGTGTAAACTCCGTTCAAGCTCCCACTCATCGTAGCGATCTTATAATCAACATCATTAGTCAATTATCCGTCGAACTATTCTATTCAGTATCAGTATCAGGTAATCATATAAGTCTTAGTGCACCTGATCGACCCATCATTAATTCAATTGTGTCGATTAATCTTTCGGAGTCTTACCAGCTAAATTCCAGTAAGTTCAGATCTTTCCGGTTATGTAGAATTAGGAGTTTGTAGAAGTATTAGTATCTAGATATCTCATCAAAGCCGTTCTCTGAATACGAGTCTAAACCATTTCATTCTCTGTCAAACGATTCAGTTTCTCTGTACCTTATCAACGATAGAATCAGATCATCATAAATCAAATTCTCGTGTAGAGCAAAGAGTTTGTTTATCGCGAATATCACTTTTACAACAACACATTGGCTATTTCTTGACATGGGATTCAAATCTGTTCTCTGTGTTAACTGTGCAAATCTTCCATACCCAATCAACCGTTATTAGAATCCGATCACGTTAGTCAACTTCTTCCACTTCAGCCTATCAGTAAATTATCCAAACAACCTAACCGTGTCCTTAAAGGAAGATTCGAACCTCAGTCCTTCGACAAGTTAAATGTATTACTCGATCGCAGTGTTGTGCTAGGATGGATTGAAGTAGTAGGTGGAAAGTTCTGTAGTACTATGGACTCGGTTGCAGATGAGTCTAACTCGTTGGCGAAAGAATCTATAGTGCTTAAGCGTTCTTCACTCGTTTTATATTTCGATCTATCCTGGAGTATTTCAAACGACATGAACGGGACAGTGGTACGTGTGACGCGTCGCGAGCTGCAGCGTTCGAAATTGAGAAAAACCCCGAAGAGAAAGATTTTGGATTGTCATTATCAATACCCAAACTTATTCCATTCAGCTATTCATATAGCGACAACCAGGCTAGATACCGACCTGTGGAAGTGTAATGCGGAAGAATTTTGAGTACGGTATTGCTAAGATGTCGCGAATATATTGGACTGTAGTAGAGTATTGAGAACATCGTCACATACCTGCTTTCACAAGACAAGTATTACCATGTGAGGTTATCCAATGAGAGACGTAGTAATGGTGTAAGTAAATTGGGAAAGAAAAGGTAATGTGTCACTGTTCCTGATAAATTGGAGTAAGGCAATGATGACACAGATACAAGGGATGACTATAAGTAGTCAGATCAGAGTGCGCAACACGAGATTAGACGAAAATCTAAATTAGACAATCAATTTGGACGAATAACCCTTTGAGAGAGGAAAGTTTTATTCCAAGGAATAAAGGTAATCAAGAGTTATTGAAGATAACACCAAAGTTGGAAATACGAGGTGTTTCTAAACGAAGAAATTCTATCCAAAGTGTATAAGACCTTATCAGATCCTTCAACGCGTCAGTTCAGTAACCTATCAGTTAGCTCTATCTTCATTCAGGTCAGGGTTACACAACGTGTTTCAAATGTCGCAACTTCAGAAATTCATTCCCAATCTTTATCATCCTTTGGAGATTGATCTTCAATCAGTCTTAGCTTATCAGCCAAATCTAGTTCATACAGTTGATTGTGAAGTAAGATCCTTCGGAAACAAGGGAATTCCAATAATCCAAGTCGGATGGGCTCAGTCTCATGACGACTAACTCACTCAGGATCGGAAACCTGTCATGGGAAAAGTAGCTCTTATCTTTCCTAAAGATAAATTTCTTAATTTCGAGGACGAAATTTCTTTAAGGGGGGTAGATTGTAACATCCCACAATTTTATCCACTAATTAATTTTTAAGTAGATTTTGTCCAATAATTCAAGGTTACTTGGAGGCGATTAAATTAATTAAGTCTTGAAAATTAAACGTATTAAGTGTTAAATTAGGAGTTCTTATAGGACCTAAATTACACAATAGTACAATTATTTCCAAGTACAAATTTAATTAAACTCTAAGTATCAATCTTCCCTCCCTCAAATGCTCTCTCTCTCTCGTGTCCCTCTCCTTTCTCTTGTGATAACACACACACACCCATTCTACTACATGACTCATTTTCCCACTTAATGAGATACTTCTTCTCCTAGTGACAACTCAAACTATGACTCACATACATGACTCACTCTCATTTCATTACAAGCCAACACCTCAACACTTTGCATATCCAATGAAAATGCATGCAAGCCTTAAGACCATTATGTGATCTTACAATTCATTCATTCATTCTTCATAGCAACCACTTCATGAAAACACAACACTAGACTCCCTTCTCTTCTTTCTCTCACGAGATACTCAACAAGCCACCAAGAAGTTTCATTACTTTCATTTCTGGTATCAACAAGTAACTGCAAACATCACACCTTCCCTTAAATTCTCTCCTCTCTCTCGGCCAAAACAATCACAATATTATTGACACCCATTTCCTAACCAAGAGCAATTGCATGCAATCACATTTGAACAAATCCTGTGCTATTACTCAGCAAGAAAAACTCACCATTTGAACCACTCCATTCAGCTGAATCAACAACAACAAGTTCAAGTCATAGAAGCTAAAATAGGAATTTCTCCATTCTTCAAAAATTCTCAAATCTTCCAAAGGGTCGTGGGTTGTAGCTGAGGGATTCAATAGCTGTTGTAGAGCCAGGAAGCTAGAGTAAAGCTTCAATTACTAGGTGGGTTTTTAGGCTAGTTAGATAGATTTTCCCAAAAATTATGAATTTGCATGTGAACATAGGAAATCAATAGGTATAGCTGTATGTGTGGAATTAACCCCAAATTTCACTCTATTCTGTTTCATATTGTTTATTTTATGTTTCTGTAATGTTTCATATGATGGTTGTAGGTGAATCTCTTGAAAAATATTTATTTTCGCAAAAAGAAGTGGTTTCTGCATCAACTCGCCATAGCGAGTTGCTAGCGAGCCTGCATGGCGAGCTGAAGGTGCTGGGCTGAGGAACTTCGCCATGGCGAGCTCTAGCTCGCCTAGCGAGTTGTTTAGGCCAGGACCTGTAAGTTCGTGTTGAGGATTTTAGGGTGTTGGCTTCATTTGGTAAAATAAGCCTGACTCCATGATGTGGAGCATGATGTGTGGCACATCAGGTTTCACATCTGGACGCCCTAGCTGGACGCGCCTTTATTTATTTACACGCGATCTTTTGAAAAAGATTTGTTTTTCAAATTAAATCGTGCCAGCTTGCGCGCCAAGGAACAAGATAATCTTTCATGGTTTTGTTTTATTTTATTGGCCGACTTTGATCAAAAAGATTTGAAACAAACAATTAAAAGATTATGATCAAATAAATCTCAAGGAGAATTAACAAAGGCCAGCTGTCAACATTGAAGATCCATGCCCATGAAACTTGTTGTATATAAAGGAAGACTGAAGACATAATGAAGAACGAAGCCAAGAGTTGAAGAAATCGAGTCTTAGGTCTTAGTCTATTTATTGTTCATTGTGAGCCTTCACTTGAATCATAATTTTGATACAAGTAAGGATTGAGTTTGATAGAGTTGTAATCTTTAGTGTTCTTTCTCCAAAGCTTTGAAGCAAGGAGTTAGAGTGTGCAACACTCAAAGCCTTTAGGTACGAGTGCATAGGTTTCTAGGAGTGTGTCTCTAAACTGAGTTTGTTATTAAATCCTTACTGGGTAAGGTTGAGGGGGAGTGAGCAGAGGTTCTCATATCTAGGAGTTCCTAGGTAGAATTAGCACGGGTAGTGATTAAGTGAGAAGTTGTAAACGGGGGAGTTTAGCTTTGAATTGATACTACCATAGTGGATTCATCCCTGGATTGGTATCCTCCAGATTAGGGCTTGTTTAAGCGCCGAACTGGGTTAACAAACTCACTGTGTTTTATTGTTTCCTGCACTTTAAATTGTTTACTTGTTCATCAAGTTCAGCATGTTCACGATGTTGACACATTAGGCTACACATCGTACGATTCCTAAAGTGTACACATCGTGCTACACATCTGACACTTGCCACCAGAATTTCAATTGGCATCAGAGCAGGCACCCTGCCTGTTTGAGGGTGAGCTCCAGGGAAGTTACTTTCTGGAAACATGGACAAGGATGGAACAACGGTCAACAAACCACCCCTCCTGGATGAAACTAATTATGACTACTGGAAGCCAAGGATGATTGCCTTCCTAAAGTCACTTGATAGCAGGACTTGGAAAGCTGTGCTCAAAGGCTGGGAGCATCCCAAAATTTTGGATGCTAATGGTGTTGACACTGGTGTACTCAAGCCAGAGGAAGATTGGTCAGCTGCAGAAGACACTGCATCACTTGGAAACTCCAAAGCTTTGAATGCTTTATTCAATGGAGTGGACAAGAACATGTTCAGATTGATCAAGCAGTGTACTGTTGCAAAGAATGCTTGGGAGATACTCAGAACCACTCATGAAGGTAATTCCAAGGTAAAAAGCTCAAGAATTCAACTTCTCAACACTAAGTTTGAAAACCTCAGAATGAAAGAAGAAGAATCAATTCATGACTTTCACATGAATTTGCTTGAGGTAGACAATTCCTTTGAGGCTCTAGGTGAGAAATTGTCTGAAGAAAAGCTTGTGAGAAAGATGCTTAGGTCTCTACCCAAGAGATTTAACATGAAAATCACTACTATTGAAGAAGCTCAAGACATCCCAAGTATGAAACTTGAAGAACTTGTGAGCTCTCTTCAAACTTTTGAGATGAACTTAGGTGAGCAAACTGAGAAGAAAGGAAAAGGTATAGCCTTTGTATTTTGTGCTGGTGAAGAGGAAGAAGCTGATGAGTCAGATGATGATCTCTCAAATGACATAGCTATGCTAGGAAGACAATTCAACAAGCTTCAAAGGAGGGTGGATAAAAGACCAAGGAGAAATGTGAGGAACATCCAGACTGACATCAGTAAACTAGGTAACACTTCAACAAAAACCAAAACTGATGATAAGTCAACTCAGAACAAGGGTGTTCAATGTCATGAATGTGAAGGCTTTGGTCATATAAGAACTGAATGCGGCACATATCTGAAGAAGCAAAAGAAAGGCCTAACTGTATCATGGTCTGATGAAGACTCTGACACTGACTCAGAGAATGTTGCTGCTAATCATGTGAGTGCCATGACTGGTGTGTGTGGTACTGATGTTGATTCTGATGATGAAGAACTCACCTTTAATGAACTAGCCTCAGTCTACAAAAAGCTATCCATCAAAAGTGAGGAACTGTGCAGAATCAATGAAGAACAGAAGGTGGTTATCAGTCAACTAGAGACAGAGAAGGCTCAACTGCAGAACCAAGTAGTTAGTCTTGAAAGTGAAGTCAAGTTACTGTCAACTAACTTGAAGAATATGACCAAGTCTGTAAAGATGCTCAATACTGGAACTGACATGCTTGATGAGATTTTGAAAGTGGGAAAGCATGCTGGTGACTCATCTGGTGTAGGATTTAAGAACAAACATCACAACAAGAATACAAATACTATGTTTGTTCCTGCTCAGAAGAAACCTGACCCTGGCAGAATGTGGACACATCACACCCCACATCAGAGACCTGCTGGCAAAGAGAAGTTTAATGCTTGGAGATGCCACTACTGTGGGAAGAATGGTCACATCAAGCCCTTCTGCTACAAACTCTATGGGTATCCCAAGAAAAGGCCTCAGGTCCAAGCCAAATCAGCAAGGGTCACTCCTAAGAAGATGTGGAAGCCAAAAGTTTCTGAAACTGCTCATATTGCTCACACTTCTCTCAGAGCATCTTCCAGTGAAGATTGGTATTTTGATAGTGGTTGTTCTAGGCATATGACTGGTGTTGAGAAATTTCTCACTAATATCAAGCCTCATACAACAAGCTTTGTAACCTTTGGTGATGGAGCAAAAGGTGAAATCAAGGGCAGTGGTAAACTCAGCAGCAAAAGCTTACCTGACCTAGATGATGTGTTACTTATTAAAGGCTTGAAAGCTAATCTTATCAGCATAAGCAAATTGTGTGATCAAGGTCTCAAAGTCAACTTCACAAAGAATGAATGTCTTATTACTTATGACAAAGGAGAATTGTTAATGAGAGGATCTAGGTCAAGAGACAACTGCTATCTATGGATTCCTGATGAAACTGCTCACTCTACTACATGTCTTATTAGTCAGGAAGAAGAAGTTAAGCTTTGGCACCAAAAACTTGGTCATTTGAATCTAAAAGGAATGAAGAAGATTATGTCCAAGGAAGCTATTAGAGGACTACCAAAGCTTAAGACTGTTGAAGGTAGTATCTGTGGTGAATGTCAAGTTGGAAAGCAGGCTCAGATGTCACACCCAATGTTGCAACATCAGGTGACATCCAGAGTTCTTGAACTGCTACATATGGACTTGATGGGACCAATGCAGGTAGAGAGTATTGGTGGCAAAAGATATGCCTTTGTGGTTGTAGATGATTTCTCAATGTTCACTTGGGTTAGCTTCATCAGAGAGAAGTCTGACACTTTTGATGCATTCAAAGAACTATGCCTTAGACTACAAAGAGAGAAGGATAGTGGCATTGTTAGAATCAGAAGTGTTCATAGGAAAGAGTTTGAAAATTCAAGATTATCTGAGTTTTGTGCTGATGAAGGAATTGGGCATGAGTTCTCCTCACCAATCACACCCCAACAAAATGGTGTAGTTGAAAGGAAGAACAGAACTTTGCAAGAGGCTGCAAGAGTTATGCTACATGCCAAGAAGCTACCTTACTATTTCTGGGCAGAGGCCATGAGTACTGCATGCTATGTACACAACAGGGTGACTCTGAGAAAAGGTACTTCAACCACACTGTATGAGATATGGAAAGGAAGAAAACCAACTGTCAAACACTTCCATGTCTTTGGTAGCAAGTGCTATATCTTAGCTGACAGAGAGCAAAGGAGGAAGATGGATCCCAAGAGTGATGAAGGAATCTTTCTAGGCTATTCCATAACCAGCAGAGCCTATAGAGTCTTCAACAACAGAACAAGATCAAGAGAGGTTGATCCTGATGTTGATCCTGATGTGGACACATCTCACCCCCTGCCTGAAGACTCTGAAGTTATAGAGATTCCTGAGAAGACTGATCAGCAAGAAGATGTGACTCCAGTGAACAAGGGTCCCTCTGTTAGAGTTCAAAAGAATCATCCAAAAGAACTCATAATAGGGAATCCTGAGTCAGGGGTTATGACAAGATCAAGAGAGGTTGTATCCAATGCTTGTTTTGTGTCAAAGGTAGAACCAAAGAATGTGAAAGAAGCCTTGACAGATGAGTTCTGGATTGAAGCTATGCAAGAGGAGCTGAACCAGTTCAAGAGGAATGAAGTGTGGGATTTAGTTCCTAGACCTGAAGGAGTCAACGTCATTAGTACTAAATGGGTTTATAGGAATAAATCTGATGAAAGTGGTGTTGTGACTAGAAACAAGGCTAGGCTTGTGGCTCAAGGTTACTCTCAGATTGAAGGAGTAGACTTTGATGAAACATTTGCTCCTGTGGCACGTCTTGAGTCCATAAGGTTACTTTTGGGAGTAGCATGTATCTTGAAATTCAAGCTATTCCAGATGGATGTGAAGAGTGCTTTCCTCAATGGCTACTTAAATGAGGAAGTTTATGTGGAGCAGCCCAAAGGATTTGTTGATCCAAATTATCCAGATCATGTCTACAGACTGAAGAAGGCATTATATGGATTAAAACAAGCTCCTAGGGCATGGTATGAGAGGCTAATCAAATTTCTTGTGCAGCAAGGTTATAGAAAAGGAGAATCAGATAAAACCTTGTTTGTCAGAGAAGAAAAAGGCAAGTTCATGATTGCATAAATCTATGTAGATGACATTGTGTTTGGAGGAATGTCTGATCCAATGGTCAAGATGTTTGTGAATCAGATGCAGTCTGAATTTGAGATGAGCCTTGTAGGTGAACTTACCTACTTTCTTGGTCTGCAAGTCAAACAGATGGAAGATACAATTTTCATCTCTCAAAGCAAGTATGCCAAGAATATTGTGAAGAAGTTTGGAATGGAGAATGCAAATCACAAAAGAACTCCTGCAGCAACCCATCTCAAACTTTCTAAAGATGAGCATGGTGTCAGTGTTGATCAAAGTCTATACAGAAGCATGATTGGCAGTCTACTCTATCTCACTGCAAGTAGACCTGACATTAGCTTTGCTGTTGGTGTGTGTACAAGGTACCAAGCTGAGCCTAAGATGAGTCATCTGAATCAAGTCAAAAGGATTCTTAAGTACGTTAGTGGTACAAGTGATTATGGAATTCTCTACTCTCATGGTGAAGACACAAGATTGTTGGGTTATTGTGATGCTGACTGGGCAGGTAGTGCTGATGATAGGAAGAGCACTTCTGGTGGATGTTTCTTTTTGGGAAGCAACCTTATATCATGGTTCAGCAAGAAACAAATTTGTGTTTCTCTTTCTACAGCTGAGGCTGAGTATATTGCAGCAGGAAGTAGTTGCTCTCAGCTACTTTGGATGAAGCAGATGTTGGGTGAGTACAATGTGCAGCAAGATGTGCTCACATTATACTGTGACAATCTAAGTGCTATAAATATTTCCAAAAATCCTATCCAACATAGTAGGACAAAGCACATTGATATACGTCACCATTTTATTAGAGATCTTGTTGAAGACAACATTGTGACTCTAGAACGTGTTGCCACAGAGAATCAACTGGCAGATATTTTCACAAAGGCTTTAGATGCAAATAGGTTTGAGGTGTTAAGGGGCAAACTTGGTATTTGCCTCTTTGAGGATCAATAGCCATAATAGCTATTTAGGCGTGCAACGGTTACCTACCTTTCCCTCCATCCACAGTTGCACGCAATCCAAAGGCAATCATTACAAAAATATTTCCAACGGCTATTTCGCGATCAAAACTCCAAGAAATCCGTTTATTCAAGATTTTCTCTTATTGCCTACCACATTGATCACTACATTCATCTCTCTAACACTCAAACGACCAAGAACTTGTCTTGATCTCTCTCTCAAAACCTCTGTTCATCTTTCTGCAATTTTCTTTGAAATCTTCATACCAAATCATCATCATCATCATGTCTACTGCAACCAAAACATCTCCTTCCACAAAAACAAACACTCCTCCATCATCACCAAAACCTAATTCCCCACATCAAGAAGATATTCAAGGTGACATGATCGTCGATGCCACTCCTGTCTCAATGATCAAACCATCTGGATCAAAGAAGAAGAAGTCTAAACGATCAAGAAGGGAATCAACCCCCATTGCTGCAGAGGAAGATGTTGTTCCTTCTCCTTCCACAGAAAAACCAAAGAAGAAGAAGAAGAAAAGCAAGAAGCCAAAGACTGGCTCACCCAAGAGGGTTCACACCATGGAAAGCCTGCACATTGATCCCCTTCCTGCTAAATCTGGTGATGCTGATGCTGAAGCATTTGTGGGTATAGGTTCTTCAAACCCCAACCCTGAGAAGGCTGCTGTGAAGATCTCTGAGGGTCAAAGACACCCCTTGACTCAGAAGATCATTGATTCTGTGCTCCAGGCCCTGCAAGAGCCTAATGTTATGGCAGATGTTGGCACATCATTGCCACAAGGTGAAGAAGAGTCTCCTGCTGCTGAAAAAGAGACTATTGTTGCTGAAGAACCTGCTGATGTTCCTGATTCTCCAGAACAGGAAATTGGTGAAGAAGATCAACCTGCTGAGGTTGAAGAACCTGAAGATGATACCCAGTCTGACAAGGGTAAAGAAGCCAAAGGTTCTGAAGATGTGGAAGACTCCAATCCTTCTGACAAGGATGTTGATGGAGATACAATTGTTGTGGATGTAGAAGGCTACAATTCTGACATCCCTTTAAAGAAGATTGCTGAAGATAGCATAGCTAGAAGGACTAGAAGTGGAAAAGGTCCTGCTACTGTTAGTGAATCTCCTACTGTTGCCAAGGAGAAGAAGAAGCCTGTCAAGAGGCAAGTTCTGTATGGTCCCAAGAAGGGATTTAGTAAAGCTGTGGTTCCACCTGCAAAGAAGAAGACTTAGAAAAGAAAAGAGCCACCTACAAGTGACTCGGAATACGATGTGGAGCAGGATGTAGCTCACATCAGTGAGTTTGAGGAAGAATCTGCTGAGGAGCAGAATGTGGAGCTTGATGTAGTCCACATTGAGTCTGTTGTGAAGAAGAGCTATGGGAAGAAGAAAATTCCTCAGGGAATTCCTGACATCCCAGTTGATTTGATTTCCTTCCACAACCCTGCACATGCTGGTAAATGGAAGTACATTGCTCACAGAAGGTTAGCTCTGGAGAGGGAGCTAAGTGTTGAAGCCTTGCAGTGCAAGGAGGTTATGAGGTTGATCAAGCGTGCTGGCTTGATGAAGACTGTTACTGGGCTGAGTGACTGCTATGAGAAGGTAGTCAAAGAATTTTTGGTGAATATCCCTGCTGGCTGTGATAATCCTTTGGACAAGGAGTATCAGACAGTCTTTGTAAGAGGAAAGGAAATCCACTTCTCTCCCACTATTATCAACAAGTATTTGGGCAGAAGTGAGGAGCCATTTGCTGAGATGGAGGCCAATGACAACTACATAATCAAGGTCATCACAGCTGGAAAGGTCAAGACTTGGCCTAAGAAGGGAAAGTTGCAAGCAAGCAAGCTCACTCCAATCTACAACATCCTGAATAGGATTGCTGCTGCTAACTGGGTACCTACCACACACAACTGTGATGTGGCTACAGGTTTGGCTAGGTTCATCTATACTGTAGGTAACAAAATTAACTTTGATTTTGGTACTTATATTTTTGATCAGACTATCAAACATGCCAAAACCCTAGCTGTCAAACTACCCATTGCATTTCCTTCCCTGCTGTGTGGAATCATATTGAGCCAGAGACCTGATGTTCTGGGCAAGGATGATTTGTCTTGCAGAAGAGAGTCTGCTATTTCTTTTAGTCTCAAGCAGTCTGATGTGATTCCTGATGTGGGCACATCCAGCTCAAACAATGCTATGTCTAGGACAGACATGATTGCTGCTTTAAAGGAGACTTGCAAGGCTCTGGATGAGAAGAAGGCCAAGCTGGAGGCAGTCATTGCTGGACTGGAGCTTGAGGATGAGCAAACAATGGCTGAGGATGAGGAATTGGAGGAGGAGGAGCCCAATGACTCTGAAGCTGAGGAAACTGATGGGAGCCAGGATATTTGAATCTTTGTAATTCATTATTTCCCTGTACTCAGTATTTCCTGTTGTTTTGCTTGTATGTTGTGGGCTGTGCTCTAGTTCAAAGGGGAGTAAACTACTACTGGGTTTGCTACCCTCCCTTATGTGTGCATGGAATCTCATGCTTGTATGTGTCTGAGAATTTATTTTTCTCAGTCTTTGGGAATTTATTTTCCTATCTTGTGAGAGTTTAATTCTCTCTTTATTTGTGAGGCTCTGATCCGCTGCTGCATGCCTCTGATGTGCCTACACATCTCTCCAAGTTTTGTTGGGTGACTCAAAGATTATTTTAGCCCAAAATTTGCCAAAGGGGGAGATTGTTGAGGATTTTAGGGTGTTGGCTTCATTTGGTAAAATAAGCCTGACTCCATGATGTGGAGCATGATGTGTGGCACATCAGGTTTCACATCTGGACGCCCTAGCTGGACGCGCCTTTATTTATTTACACGCGATCTTTTGAAAAAGATTTGTTTTTCAAATTAAATCATGCCAGCTTGCGCGCCAAGGAACAAGATAATCTTTCATGGTTCTGTTTTATTTTATTGGCCGACTTTGATCAAAAAGATTTGAAACAAACAATTAAAAGATTATGATCAAATAAATCTCAAGGAGAATTAACAAAGGCCAGCTGTCAACATTGAAGATCCAAGCCCATGAAACTTGTTGTATATAAAGGAAGACTGAAGACATAATGAAGAACGAAGCCAAGAGTTGAAGAAATCGAGTCTTAGGTCTTAGTCTGTTTATTGTTCATTGTGAGCCTTCACTTGAATCATAATTTTGATACAAGTAAGGACTGAGTTTGATAGAGTTGTAATCTCTAGTGTTCTTTCTCCAAAGCTTTGAAGCAAGGAGTTAGAGTGTGCAACACTCAAAGCCTTTAGGTACGAGTGCATAGGTTTCTAGGAGTGTGTCTCCAAACTGAGTTTGTTATTAAATCCTTACTGGGTAAGGTTGAGGGGGAGTGAGCAGAGGTTCTCATATCTAGGAGTTCCTAGGTAGAATTAGCACGGGTAGTGATTAAGTGAGAAGTTGTAAACGGGGGAGTTTAGCTTTGAATTGATACTACCATAGTGGATTCATCCCTGGATTGGTATCCTCCAGATTAGGGCTTGTTTAAGCGCCGAACTGGGTTAACAAACTCACTGTGTTTTATTGTTTCCTGCACTTTAAATTGTTTACTTGTTCATCAAGTTCAGCATGTTCACGATGTTGACACATTAGGCTACACATCGTACGATTCCTAAAGTGTACACATCGTGCTACACATCTGACACTTGCCACCAGAATTTCAGTTCGCCATGGCGAGCTTGGTAACTCGCCGTAGCGAGGTAACCCATAATTTACTCACTTTTTCCATTTTCAAAACTTCTAATCACTCGTTTTATACCTTCACCTGAAATAGTTATTTTGCAGTCATATAATTTATATAATATAAACAGGAGGTCAACACAGTCGGACTATCAGGGCTTGACTTAGGAATTTAGATATATTGCATGCACCCCGGGTTTGGGAAATGATGGTAGTAAGCAATGAATTTAGAATCAGTCAAATATATATATGATTATGATATTATTGTGGACTTCGTTTTAGATGTTCCATTAGAAAACTTTGTGAGCTGCACGCCGGAACGCTTTCTGTTCGCGGACAAGGCAGGCCTCTGAGACATGCTCACCTCAGAGTGCTTGCGGTTTAAAATCAACAAGACTAACTCTGTGTTACACCTTTATTTATATTGCTTATGATAATTATGTTATGAATTAGATTATGATATGACTGATTAGGAGCCCCGGCTTTATAGCCTAGGAGGGTAGTAGAATTCACTGGGACGAAGTGACTATGTCACCCCACTCCCTTTTTGATATAGGTAAGGCAGGTTATTTCGGAGCAGGGACCAGGTCGGACCTGACGATTGGAGCTATGCTTGGATTGTCAGCTTTGAAGACTTAGTCTTCATCCTTGTTTATTTAGCTTGTTATTTTTCTGTAGTTTCGTTTCCGCTGTCTGTATCGAATATTCATTATTATCATAATGATAATGTATTATTCATCTATAATTATTTTTAAATAATGTACTCGGATTCCAGTTTTTAATGCTTCGACTAAATATTCTAGATATTTTTAGTTGGGGCGTTACAGCTATTAAATAAGGACTTATAAAATATGTCTCATTTGTATATTATTAAGATTAAGATTAATATTAAGATAACTGAAGATTTCTAATTTATAAAATGACACATTTCTTTAATTTTCTTAAATAGTTTTATTTTTTTTAATATTATTCATTTATTTTAATTATTATAAGAGTAAACGACGAAACAATTTTTCTATTCAATCTCGCTGGTTGAAGATTCAGATGTGCAGAGTGTGCGTCGGCGTCAGACTTCCAAATTTTTTAGGTCTCGATTTAAAATTTGGATTCCCTATAATATTAGTTATATATTATTTATACTCATAAAATATCAGATATGTATTATTAGATTAATTTTGAGACTCTAAAATAATAGTTATATATTGTTAATGTTCATAAAATATTATATGAGTATCAATAGATTAGTTATCTATACTCATAATAGTTTTAGTACATATAATGATAATTATTTTTTATGTATAATTTAAATAGAGGATGGTTTTTTAATTGTTTTTTATTAGGATCTATTTTAATATTTAAACAGGGTCTCAAAATAGTCGGGATGGCCCTGCTTTTGACAATAGCAATAAATTAAAACACCATATAATAGTTTATTGTATTATCTCTCTTGTATTAACATCAAACAATAAATTAAAACATCATACGATTACTATCAAATACACCCAAAAGATTGGTGGAAAAATAGTGTGGCATGTAACAATGTTAAAACTTTTAGGAAGAATTTGCACCCATTTTAAATCTCACAAGGCTCGATGGACTTTGCAGTTGTGCGCAAAGATACCCAATTCACCCAAAAAAAAAAAATGGTCAAAAAAATAAATATTTTTTTTTTGCAAAAGAAAATAAAATAATTAACTCTATATTTGGAGGCCCAGCTCTACAGAGCTGTTTGCACCTCCCTAAGGCTGGCCCCCTCACTCACTAGAGCTCTTGTTTGAAGGGTTAAAATTTAATAAAACAATGATACAAACAGAATTTGAAGTCAACTGATTTAGATTGGTTATAAGTTATCTCAACTAATTATCAATTATGGAATATGACAGAAACCCATATCTATGTTATTTAGGAGTTTAAGTCTTCTCATACAATTCGTGTTAGTGCAAGCAAGATGCTCCCAAACATAAACTTGTGGCGCAAGTAATTAACCATGCATATGCGTGACTGTTGGCCATGTTAGATCTAGTTGCCATGATCTTATCATTTGCCATTACAAGTCAAAGACAAACCTTTGCTTCTAAGACATATATTTTCTGTTATTCAACCCTCTATAGTCTGTTTTTTTTTTTTGAGAAAATAAGTATTCACATAACATTAATGTAAATCTCTTATAGCAAGTAACTATAACTATAAGAATCAAATGCTTAACATTGTAAATGAAGTTTTTTTATAATGCCCATATCATGTGTCTAGCACTGACATCTGTGATTACATTCAATTAATTTATTTCGTAAAATTATTACCAATATATACCAACGTGGTACCTACATGTCAGTGTCGTATTCAATGTCTGTGACTGTGTTGGTTCTTCATTGCATATCACTACTTCTAGTTGCTGCTATTAACAGATTATACCATAGCCATTTGTTACAATCTAACATGGTTTGGCACATTGAGACGTGCACTTGATGATCTAAATCATAAAACTTGTAGCTTTTTCAATGTGTTTTTTTAAACATCATTGAGAACCCTTTTTTGTTAACTTTGATATTGTAGAATTTTACAGCAAAAGTATACTCCTTCATAAGTTAAGGTTGTTCTTTGCCATCTGAAACTTGCAACGCTGAGATTTATTAGGATGCAAATGCAATGGCCTTGAATTTGAATCAAGATAATGAAGAACAAGAACCATAACTAATGAGCAAATAAACATAGGTATTGGACCAAAAAACCAAAGCAACAAGTTAAGTGCGAAATAGAGGGCTCGAAGACCAAGTGACCAAAAATCACCACCCATTATGACCGCTAATTCGACACTACTAACTGGAACAAAACTATCTGGTGTACTCATCAGATAATTTGCATGAACAAAGTGTCTTGCTGATTGAATAAAGCACGAGAAAGCAAGAAGGAAGCATGTTAATAAGCAAATGTACTTGATGGAAATTGTGGTTGCGCTTGTATCACCATAGATTAATTGACTCTGCAATAAAATATTGGAATTATTGGCAATCCACGCTCCAATTAGAGAAGAAAGTGTCAAAGAAACTGAGGCCAAGAATGTAGCAGCTGATGTGTTGGATTGAATAACAGATAGAGCTGTGCTAACATCCCTATTTTCGGCCTGATCATACGTTAAAAATTTCAAAAAAAAAATTAAAAGAAGTTTCGAATTAAATCATAGGAAGGATAGATAAGGATTATTATAATTGCTTGCCTGCATAATTCTGTCAACCCATGCTCTTTTGTCATTGTTTTCAAATCCCATGACTGTGGTGTGTGGCCTATTGATATATCTGTGAAGCAGAAAGAGGTGATAAGAAAACATGATCAGCAATCCAAAAGGGACCAAAATCAAATCTAGATACTCTTTATGGAACTTCATTTTCAGTTAATTCCTACTTGGGAGTTCTAATTGATGAATATGATAAATTTATCAAAGTTTCGGTTATTATAAACAAATAACTATGTGGAGTCTAAGTGGAGTCTATGGTCATCATTCATATTAACATTTAATTTGCTTGATGGGCCATTGCCTTATAGATTCTTAATTTGCCAACCAATTGGCATTATTGATTAGCACAACTAGAACACTAGAAACAAAGAAGTTGCTTGATGGCGGGAGAATGCTTTTCCATGAAGAAACAAGTTTTGTATTATAAATTGTTAGAATCTAAACCACACACAATGTACCTGAATAACAGAAAGTCGTATAATGTATTAGAAAAAGCAACAAGAGAAACCCAAGGACAATTTGTGCCTAGGTACAACAAATGTGTGAAAATATAGTCAAAATTTCTGCATAACAAGCAAAGTAGATTCATAACTAAATGTAAAATTAATCCAAAATGAAGTAACCTAATTTTTTTTTCATGAACACATATTTCCTATACATATATATAATTACAATTTAATAGAAGGCAAACAGACAAAAAGCTGCACATAGTAAGAAATTTCAGTAAAGTTTAAGGACTTGTTTGAATGAGTTTTGTTTTTTAGTTTTCAAAAACTGTTTTATAAATCAATTTTTAAAAACTGTTTTTGAGAATAAAATAAAAAAATATTTGTTTGGCAATCCTATTTTTGAAAACTATTTTGGAGAAGAGAAAATGAAAAAAACTGCAGCTTGATAGACTTGTTTTTATAATATGATTTGAGAACTGAAAAAAAAAAATTATATATATTTTTATGAAAATTTCTCGTTTTTATAACATTTGTTACTTAAATAGCGGACTTTAAGTAGCATATGTAATTATTGTCAAAAAAAAAAGTAGCATATGTAATAAAAATTAGAAATTTTCGTATTTTTATAACATATACTACTTAAGTAGCAGACAAGGTGTTTTGTGTAAAATATTACTTATTTTTAGAAATTCCATTACATAAGTAGATGAAGAGTAAAATGAGAAACGTGTAGGGCGCGCGAATAATCTGTAGAGTGGCAAAAATAATTTCCAAATATTAATTGTAATAAATAGTATTTTATAAATTACAGGTTAAATTTATTTAATTGAATATTATTTTATAAATTAAATGGATAAAAAAATTAAAGTTATTAATATAATAAATGGAGAAAAGAAAGTACACATTAAAGAAGAGAAAAATCAATAAAAATAAAAAATAAAAACTCAACCACCAGAACTTGAAATGAAAGTACAGGTACACGTTAAAGAAAGAGAAAAAATGGGAGCTGTGCACAAAATAAAAGAAATATATTAAAAGAAAATGGAGAAAAGAAAGTTCCACTTATTTACAATGATGCCATTAATGAAATGCACCAATTTTCCGCATGTTTTCAAAACTCAAAATAGAGATGGAAAACACCAAAATGGTGTTCCGGTTTTTCAGTTTTAAAAACTGAAAATCAAAACAATTTTTAAAAACAGTTGAGTTTAAAAAGTGCTGCCAAACAAATATTTTAGTTTTATTGTTTTGAAAACTAAAATACAGTTTTTGAAAACTTATTCAAAGAAGCCCTAAATCTCCACAAAAGCGAATTCATAATAGAGGCAGCAAAGAATTGAAATTTGGAGGTTTATGAAGATGAACTTTTTCATGTTAACGATCAAATTATCAAACTTAAGTTCAGCATATAAAAAGTTTAAATATCATGCTTAGAAATTTCAGTAATACAGGTTGTGCATAGTAAGAAATTTTTTCAATGCCGCAACTAGTATAATATTAAACATCCATCGCTGTCTATTAAGTTGATAAAATTTACTTTTGACATCCATAAATTCAGCTCCCCCTTTTGGTCTCTTTCAAACCTTGAAACATTAGTACTAGAGGAATTTGGATTATTACCATCTAGAAAAATAATGAGCAGAAAATTTTCATTCTATTGATTGAATTGCTGTGCACTATTATATCATATACATTTACATGAGTTTAAAGTGCTGTTACAAAAAGATAAAGTGCTGGTACAAAAAGAGAGAGTTAAAGCTAATAATTGAAGACTGTTACATGGCTATAGACCAAAAGACAGATAAGGCTAAAACAGAAAGGTAGAATAGCAGTAGCTATGTTTTGAGAACACCAATAAAAGCAGCAACCATAGAAACTGAATCCAGCTGCATAACTTTGCAGCATCATTTGGAGAGGATATCAGAATCTGTTGACTTGTAGCGCAAACTATTTGGAGTGATCTGTCAAGCTCTATACACGTTCACATTTGGTGCTTAGCTAAAGTAAGCAATCATCCAAAAATGATCTAGAAAACTAATTCCTATGTTTCATATTGTTGTGAATTCGAAACTAAAGCACACCAATAAAACCTTAACAAGTGTGTGGAGCAAAACAACTAAGCAATCAACCAACAACAATGGAATAAGCAAGAACAATCAACCAACAAAGCTAAGACTATGAAAGCAATAAAGAACACAAAGAAATGTTTACCCAGTTCGGTATTAAAACCTACTCTGGGGGAGAGAACAGCTCCCCTCTTCACTATCAAACTTTGTTCCTTGATTACAATGAGATTCTCAAAAGAGTTACAAGAAAATAGTGTTATCCTATTTCTACCCTTTTCTCAAATCTCTTCCCGTGACCAAGAGATTTCAATGATAATGATTACAAGATGAAAGAAAAGTGTTTCCAATCCCTAGAATAAACCCAAGAGAAACCCTCTATTACTCTAGCTTCAAACTTGGACAAGAACCCTTGAAAAACCCTACTTTCTCTCAAATTGCGGCTGCAGAAATCAAACACAGCGGTATATATATCCAAGCCTGCCTGCCACATGCCTGGGAGCTGCGCGCCACGCGCCCGACCAGAACCAAAACCATCCTCCCAGCCTTGGATTGCATGTCACGCGTGTACAAGGGGCGCGCCACACACATCTGATTCCAGAACCTGCAATCTCAGTTTTCCACAACATGTTTTCAAGGCACGATTCAACACATGTAGCATAGGAATTCAAATTAAAACATTTTAGATGCCTAAAGTAAGTAGCAAAAGGCCATCAAAGCTTCAGATGTGTGCAAGGCAATAAAAAATTTGCCTTGGATTTCGGAAGAAGTTAACTCCTACATTGACAAATAGAACTTACCTTTAACATAAATTTAATAAAAAACAAAAAATAAGTAGATTTAATTTCCGAGTTAACGATGCCAACAAACCTTGCATCACATTAGTAGACTCCTCAATGTTTCCAGGAAATCTTGGGCGTTGGTTATTGTCTATCTGCATAAATATACATTCCTTTAAATACCAAAAGCTATTAACAGTTCAGTACAATACTAGGGAATTTTAATAACCTTCAGTTTAACCAATCAGAAGATAAACAACTGCCCCGGACTTGCAATTTCCCTCCGTTTCCCTTACACCAATAATCCAATCCTACATCTCATTAGCACAAGTCCACTCTCAATTCGTTCCACGGAGATTTTTTTTCTGGGAAATGCATAGACAAATACAAAATGGTCCCCGTAGAACACTAATCGGCAGAAATATGACAGCTCTCTATATTTGTTCACCTCAACATTTTCTATACACAGAAAGAGAATAAAATGAGTGGCATGACAAAGTATCGTTGAGGAGACTATGAGATATTAATTAATGTGAAGCAAGAACATACCTCTTGATCAAAACAGTTTGGATTTTCCTTCATGAAGTGTTCAGCTACATATCCCAGCAGCTGTTTAAAATGGAAAATCCAATTAGGCCAAAGAACATGTCACGATTGATTTCATAACCTCACAACAAGTCTTAGAGCTTACAGCAAGCCAAAGACATGTCACGGCTGACTTAAGCCGTAAAAATTATGGAAATTAAAATAATATTTTATCCTTGAAGAATTGAAATGAATGACCTACTTATTCAGCAAGTAACTAATTGTAGCCCTCCACAGTAAAATTTTCTATGATGGGTCCTGCAATTGAAGATGTCCACCATCTGAAAGGAATTAATAACCAGTTCTTTTTAGTTGAAGTTTGAACTTTTAATGCCAAATTCTTCTCCATAATTCTTGCATCACTAAAAAAATATTGAATCCAAAATATACAACATAAAAAGCAAATAATTAGTTTAGTGAAAAAACAATATCATCATCATGAAGTTTAGTTAAAATATTATTACTTAATTGTACAAACCAAAGCCAGCATAATCAACCACCAGTTAGCCGCTACAATGTCTGTAAAACAAAAGTAAATAATATTAAACAAAGTAGACAGGAAAGGTGAAATAAATTGACTGGGGCACTGGGCTGGTAGTAAGATATTCAGATTATTTTCCACAATGGTTTAAAAGATAAAAAATTGGACTAATGGAAATTAGGTGAGGAATAGCTAAGAATTACCCGATGAAAATTCAAGTTCAAGCTTGCTAAATCCATTTGTAGGCAACCTGAATACCTTTGATGTGGGAAATTTTGGGCCAAATTTGTGGGTGTTTCATGCGGCACCGTTCTTCCAACAGAGGACATCGATAGATTTCAAGTTTTAATAGTGAAGCAGGCAGCCTTTCTCCATGCATACTCTCCAGCTTCGGACACTCTTCAATTCTTAATTTTTGGAGGGATGTTAGGCGGAGAAGCCCCGTGCACTCCAACGTCTGCAAACTTGATAGTTAGAGAGGTAAGGGAGGGAGGCAGCAACGCAAAACCCTTATTAGGGAATGACTTGATAGCATCATCTCCAATTTCAAGATGGGAAAGCATTTCAAACAAAGTTAGAGATGGGTTCCTCAATAATTTCTCACAATTCGTGACACGGAGTGATCGTAAGCTATATGGCATACCCCCTTCAGGAAACGTCTCAATTTCTGGGCAATTATCTATCACCACCTTTTGTAACTTTGGGAGAAGAGTATTTATGTGACAAGGCAATGATTTCAAATTAGTGCAGTTGCAGATACCTAATGATTTCAAGTTGGGCGCAGACAACCCTTCTCTTGGGAATGATACAAAATTGGGGCAGTCTCTAATGTCAATATCAACAAGATTTGAAAGAATCTTCGAAGCGGAAACACGTTTTATGTTTTCACAAGTATGGATTTTGAGATAATGCAGGTTAGGAAGGATCTCCAGTAGGAGGGTTGTGAGAGAATCACAACTCCTATCTATTCTCAACGACACAAGTGATTCATGCTGGTGGGTTTGCTTTGGAAAATTTAGATTTTTACAATTGCTGATGGTCAAAAACTCCAAGGATGTTGGTAAACAATCTCCTGGAAAAGATATCACAGACGAACAATCCTTGATATCTAATGTTCGAAGAGATGTCGGTAAGGTGATGGCAATAGCTTCAAAGACGGACTTTGTCACCTCTGCTCCTTGAATTCTTAATACTTCCAATGAAAGGGGCAGTTCATGCAAGGCTATTTTATTGCTTTCTAATATGCATATCTCGCGGATGGCAAGAGCCTTTGGGAGAGAAGAGCCAAGCTGTTTGCATCGCTGAATTTCAATTGTTTCCAAGATAGGAAGATGAGATGGCAAATCTCCCTCTAATTTAGGACAATCAATGATCACAAGAGACCTTAGTACTGGATAAGAACCCTTCGACTCGTGGGAATGATGCCACATATTCCAACTTGGCATGTCCTTAAACTCCAAACATTCAAGGGAGGGAAAGAGTGTCCCCGAAAAGGAATTGCCATATTCATATCCAATAATCTCTAGCATACTCATTCTTGTCATTGTCAATATCTTGAGAGAGCTTAATTGTCCAAGTGGAGGAAGGATACAACAATTTCGACAATTCTTTAAATATAACTCTGTCAAATTGTGGTAGGAAGGATCTCCAACCCATTCTGGTAATCTCGTTCCCCTGTATCCTTGTACACCTAGCTTTTTCAGGTTAATGGTAGGCTGTAACTTGCCAATTATATCCATCTCACTTTGTGAATTTGTAAAATTGTCCTTTGCGCCTTCAGACCATGACAATGATAATTGTTCAAGGTACTTCTTATCCATTATTTTCACCTCAGTTGCTTCTGAGCTGTTGATAACATTCTCTAATTTTGAAATGGAAAGTGATCCTTGAAGATTTGAAAGTGTTCCCAATTCCTTGATCCCTTTCTTTTCATGCTTGCCCACAAGAAAGTGACTCAAATGTCGCAATTTTTTTAATTTGCTCATTTCCCTAGGCATATCTTCTAACTTATAACATTCACTGATATCAAGATAGCGCAAATTTACAAGCTTTTGCATGTCATTGGGCAGACTGGTCAGTTGCAAACAACAACTCAACTTCAACGATTGTAGATTATAAAGATTACACAATGATTCTGGTAATGTAGTTATATTTGTCCAAATAAGATTCAAATAGCGCAAATGGATCAGTTCATCTATTGAATCGGGCAATTCATAAAGACCAAAAAAGCCTCGAAAGGACAAAACTCTCAAGCACTTCAAATTCAACATGCATGGTGCCTTTTCATGGAAGACTCGATGGCTTAAATTTAATGCATAAAACGTCCTAAGATGTTTGGCTTGGCCAGAAACATCATAGTTTTCATGGACTGGATCACTGAACTCGCTAAATGATAAATGACGAGTCACGGTACCGATCTTCGTTTCATTAGAAAGTTCTTCTCCTCTTAAATAGAACTCTCCACCGAGCAATGTTGCTAAATCATGCACTAGATCATGCATCACAAAACTCCTATTTCTGGAGCGTTGAAAAAATGATCTTGAAGCTAAGTCATCAAAATACCCATAACCAACTTCTTCTAAAGTCTTCCCAGTTTGTGGAGACTGTAAAAGATCTTCGGCCATCCATAACAAGATCAAATCGTCTTTCTTAAAATCATAATCCTTAGGATACAACGAACAATAAACAAAGCAACGTTTCAAATAAGGAGGGACATAATGATAACTAATTCTTAGTGCCGGAATGATCTTACTCTCATTTTCCCAAATGTTGTTATTTAGTATATTATTCCAATCCTTGATGTCATGTTTACGTCGCAACAAGCCCCCAAGTGATTGTGCTGCCAAAGGTAATCCCTTACATTTTCTAACAATCTCTTTGCCAATTTTGTGGAGCTGCATATTCTCAGTGGATTCTTTTGGAGAAAGGCAGCATGGTTTGCAAACACTGACCAACAATCTTCATCAGACAATTGCTCAAGATGGCAAGTTTGAAAAGTTTGGACCATAGAGGCAACTTTTTCGATACGGGTTGTTACAAGAATTTTACTTCCCTTAGTTCCGTATTGAAGAGGCCTTAAAAGAGAATTCCAACCGTCATCATCCTCAGTCCAGACATCATCCAAAACAATTAAGAACTTTTTTCCAGTCAGTTTTTCCTTCAAATCAAGATGAAGCAACTCTTTGTTATTTATATTACAAGCACTTATAGTAAGTGCCTCCATGATTGCCTTTGTAACCTTGAATTCATCGAAATGGTCAGAAACACAAGCCCATGCTTGAAAATCAAATTTCTGCTTTATACTGTCATGGTTGTACACAGATTGAGCCAAAGTGGTTTTTCCCACACCACCCATACCAACTATGGGGATCACAGAAATCTTAGCATCATCATCATTATCATCATCTAACAGTAATTTGAGTATGGTCTCTTTGTCTTGATCCCTACCAAACATGTTAGATCCATCATCTAGAGAGGTGGATGGAGTTCTCCAAGAAGAGTGGTGGTGAGTAGCAATATGTTGAAGACCAAGAATATCTTTGAATTTGAGAACGTATTCAAGTCTAGCAACAATGTTTTCCAACTTACAAACCATATCTCTTTCTTCAAAGTTAAAAAAGCGAGAGAAGTAGTTAGTAGCAGTGCTGACCTTTTTCTTGGAAATTACAGCTTTGGTAGAGATGTGATCCAAAATGTCATCTGCAACATAAACAGCATCTTTGAGGTTATCAAGCCATTTGTTAACAGCAGAGTCTTTGAACTGTTTCTGTTCAGCATCATTCAGCACAACTTCAACAGCATATAGAGTGTTCTTCAACCTTTGGACCAAGTTGACGTCAACTTTCTTCCCTCGGATAAAGTCAACAACATCAGGAGAAGCAAGCTTGTCAAGAACAACTTCAATGAAAGCAGAGAGGAAAGCTTCACCAACAGCAGCCACCGCCATGGTATGGATCAAGAAGTTAATTGATTGATGAGATTAGATCGGAGATCAGAAAAGATTGATTGTAGTTGCAGTTAGCTCTTAGTATGTGAAAGTGTGTATGCTGTGAACTGTGTGGTGCTCTTAGTATGTGTGAATACGCTCCCTGTAAGGACAAGGAAATAGCATGCTTCCATACAAAGCACTTCCATCATAGTAGTATTTTATTCCTTACTGCCTATTGAGCTGTGAGCATAATGAAATAATATTAGTATTATTATAGGTAAAAAAGACAAAGTGTGTTTACAATAGTATATTTCCTGTCTCTTTTGGAATCAAAACAGCGTTTTGCCAACGGTCTAATAGAAAATATGGTACGGCTGTGGTAAAAAATATTAGCGAATAACTAATTAGTTAACCTATAGCAAATGAGTTTATTGTAGATAATTGATAAATTAGTTAGATAATTTATAGCAAATAAGTTAACTAATTGAATGGTGAACTCATGAATTCTATTGAACTTATTGGTTTATTAAATAAAGGGTCATGCTAAGTGCTAATTAGTGCAACCGGTGCACTAAGAGTGTTGTTGTCGTTTCTAGGGACTTAAACTTTTTTTTAGCAAGTAATTAACTCAATTTTTAAAATGAATGCAGAAAATGTTTTCACAAAATAAATGGCGACTTATTTTGTGTCCCTTGCTAGTCTCACTATTCTTATAAGCACATATTCAATTTGTTCCTTCCCGGGAATCCTAATAATTACTGAGTAGTAGTGAAGGACTGTGATTAATTCAGCTATGTCTTCTGTTATAAACAAACAAACTAGGTGGAGTTCATGGTCATTCAAATTAACATATAAAAGAATCCCTAGTGATTGTTCAACCCATGAAGCCTAAATTGTGAAGCAAGCCATGCAAAATTCTTACACAAGTTGTTTCAGTGGCTTAAAAAAATTCTGATATTATACTATTGTCCTTAAAAATAGCATTCATTGGGAATTTGATATGCTTAACTATTTGATAAGTATAAATTGTACTAGATATTGACATTAGAAGCTATTGACAAAAGAAAACACACCAACCAACATCAATTACATTAGAAGCTAAATTAAAAGTGTTCATTAATTAAAACCTCCTTAAAATCAGTACTGCAAAAGGAATTATTACTATACCATGCAACAAGTATATTTCTCAGGAGCTAGGTCATTTCCATCGATATCAATACCACTTTGTCTAGAAGCCTAATTGCTTCCCTTGCTTAATTACAAATGAATTGAAGTAAATAAACCTTAAGAACAAGAATTCTTAGACTTTGAGCTAAAACACGACATGGCAAGTTCACTGGCCTTCAAGCCGCAGCCTTACTTGTAACTCTGACGATCATGGCTTCTTGAACTTTGACCAGTTCTTACTGATAATTATTCCTTTTTGTTCCATATATAAACTACTTCATTGACTTGATACTTCATATCTCATTTGGGATTTTTGCATCTACAAAACAATTCCAATTTTTGCACCTACCTAAACTGCACATCATAATATAATCAATTGTCTTTAAGCAGATCATCTCTCAGTACTGTCATTGTTTTATGATACTTTGCTTGAGACCTGATGTGTAGTCTTAACTTTATATCTGATGCTCCATATAGCTTCATTCTGTTACTTGGAAACTCATATACCAGCTACATTTGTTACTGTTATTCCTTCTGTTGTCTCAATTTGCCGCATCTAACACTTACTTCAATGCCAATCAAATCACGTGGCGTGGCATTAGCTTAGCAGGATTGTATAGTTTCCCTTAAATCCCTATGTTGTCTTTCTTAGGTGAAAGAATCTTGCTATGATTGAAATATCAATCACTATTTTTTTTGTAATATTTCAAATGTCTGATTATGGTTATTACATAAACTAAAAATATTTTTTTTATCATCAAACTCTTTAATTTACTATTTTATTAATAAAATTATTTAAAATATATTCTATTGAATTTAAAATAAGGAAAGGTGAACACTTCAATAACCTTAGTTTATATGGGTACCGATATCTCGAGACAAAATTTAATGCCATTTAATCTCTTTCGGTCCTCAATCTATTGTCTTTTCCGCTTCACTTTCGTCCATATTTCCTTACTACTTTTGTGGCCAAAAAGTTTATGTTGAAAAGGCTAACTATGGTAATCGAGAACCAAAAAGTTTAATTTGGAAAAGGCTAACTATTTTCTTAAATATATAAAATAAGGGCCAAAAATAGTAATCAATTCTATAAAAAAATTAACTGCGATTTAGATAGAGATTATGTTGTCTCCATTTATGTACCAAATCAAATTAAGAAGGGAAAATTTTCATGGCTATGCAGAACAACGAAGAGAACAAATAAATTTAGTCCTAATATCACAGAAAAATAATGAGAACAATTTCATTCTATTGATTGAATTGCTGTACACTATTATATACATTTACATTGGTTTAAAACCATGTTACAAAAAGATAAAGTGCTGTTACAGAATGAGAGAACTAATAACAGAAGGCTGTTACAGGGCTATAGAGCAATAGACAGATAAGGCGAAAACAGATTGATATGGTTGGCAAAATAGATTTACTCTATTTCGAGGGTAGAGAAGCCTCCTAAGAAGAAGATAAGAAGAAAAGAAGACTACTTTCTCATATTTCATAATGATTGAATAAACCAATATACAAGTTTATAACAAAATGCCTAACAAACTTATTCTAGAAGGTAGATGAGTCACTCCTTCATTCAATTTTTGGCTTGACATTAACTTGGGCCTCTAGGATCATAACACAGCTTAGCTTAAGAAAGATTGGATAGCAGTAGCTATGTTGTGAAAACTCCCTCAATCAACTGACAGGTTAAGTTCAGGTGTACTAACATCTAGGTGTGCTTGATTTTATTTGATTTTACTTCATTTAAAAAAAATTGTTTTCCTTTTTGGAAATTGATTCCTTCCATTGTTTTTTGTTGTTCTTTTAAGTTGGGGCTTGTTGCATCAGTCAAAACAGAAAACATGAGTGAGGAGTCTAATTCTTATGGAAAGGCTACAGATCTCTCACATCAGCTGGAGGATATCCTTGAATCTGATGCTCTAATGTAAGGTTTAGTGGTTTTGTACACAAACTAATATTGTGATCACCACTCTACCTTGTTCGATATCTACATTCTACTTCCCCTTTCACCAAAAATGTGAAAAAATGGCTCAGCCCCCATCTGATTACTTGTTCAATCCAAAATCTATGTTGAGGTCAAATTGTGTTTTCTTATGCTCAATAACATAATTGCGGACTGACCTGGGCTTACCCCTACCTGCCAGTAACTTTGGTCACCCAAAATCCAGTCAAGCTGAGCTATTTTACCAAAAACAAACATCATAAACTATTTTTCATTAGGCATGTCCCGGTGTCGGACACGTGTTGGTGTTTGACACCAATACAACACCGACACATGATCACATGAATTATGTCATTTTCTCAAACTATTGCCAATGTTGATGTGTCAGCGTTCGTGTCATGTTCGGTGTCCGTGTTCGCGCTTCATAGTGAATTATATAAAATTATAGTAAAAATAAAAATAGAATTAAGACAAATAATTAAATATACAATTCTTATTCACTCCAAATGAAATGACTTATCAGTGATTTGATTAATGGTATTTAGGTGCTATCTGAGATGAAGAAATCCAGAAGTTGGGCTGCACTGCATGTTTCTGATAATTGTTGCTTTCATTATCGCAGATTAAGTTTTGATTTAGTTGTTTGATCCAGATACTGATTGTAGATACTGATTGTTATAGTTAGCATGATTTATACACCTTTTGAGTAAGAAGACTTTTAATAAATTATTTGATGCGATTGAGATTTAGCTCTCTTGACAATCATATCTTCCATCATACTGCAGCGGCTACTGCAGAAAATTGTGGAGGACCGAAGTTACGCAGAAGAAACTGCATCTTATGGTCATAATGCTGATATTGTCCAAACAGTGAAGATAATAGCACTCATTTATTTCGTTTATTGTATATGATCTGTTGCACTTTTGATTTAGTCTTGTCTGAAGGACCTATGATTGAAGCCTGACCTTTGTTTGTGATCTAGTTGTCAAATAAGTAGCGTGTGTTGCAGAATCTTCGTCTTGATATTTGGAGTATTTGTGGACTTAGTTTTGAAAAAACTTAATGAAATACGCACTGTAGTACTTGTATCATGTGTCTCCTCCACAGAAACTTACCATATTGATGTTACTGTACCATATTGATGATTTTTGCCAATACATAATTTTAGTTCTTGTAACTATGTCACAGTTATGATTTTTCAGGACGAACTTGATTGGAATGAAACATTGATAAAGTGTTACGTCGGAATAGAGGTAGTGACCATGGTATGTTTATTACTAATTAATTTATCATTTATTGCTATCATTTGTAGGCTAAAAGTGATACATGGATCAGCCGGAGCAATTATAAATAATATTTCATTTGGGATATTTTTTTTTCTTCATTTTATGGTTATGAAAATAGAGGACCAAAAACATAAATTAAAGTTTCAAAAGATGATAACTTATTGAACTGTTTTCAACTTTTATCAAAGATTGCTTCATCTTCATTTTAGCTATAATGGTCTCATCCCATGTCTATATGCAAGCCACAGTAGCATTTATGGTTACCCGAATACAATATGTTATCCTACTATAGTATATTGTTTTAGATGGTTAATTTTTTCATTTTAAACAGGCTCTATGGCTTCATCGTCGCTTTCTTTCTGTGTGGTGGATAAATAGTTTTCCAACTGTTTCCAGTGACGAATCCAACCACTCCAAGGAGGCACCTCTCTGCAGAATGAATTATGTCTCCTTCAAGCCTTAACTTTTGCTGATGATGATTATGGGGATTTCCAAGCACAAGCCACATATTCTGCAAGTTACATACTATGGTTGAAAGTGGTATGTGAATTTTTTTCCCTTAGACTTTCCATTTTAAGACTGCTTATCTAAATTATTTGCTCGGGCTGTCTTAAATATGTTATGTGCATCAACAAGTGCCGAAGCCTCTTGAAAATAAGCTCCTTGAGAAGATAAGATATAGAGGTAGATTTGAAGACCTTATTGGATAAGTCATGCCCAGATAGATCCTCTCTATTCAGTTACTTTATGAGCTATAGAGCTATGTGAGAGAGTTGTTCCCAACTTCCCATATCTCAAGTCAAGAAGGGGGAGTTTTGGTAAAATATTTACAGCTCTAATAGAAGAAAAATGACACCTATATATTGTTTATTATTTTGCTTTTTTATGTCTTGTATATAAGATTTTCCTATTTTCCTTGCATGGTTTCTGAAAACACTGAGAATAAGTTTACAAATAAAGATTTTTAGGCTTTTCTGAAGAGTGATTGATTTGTGCAAATAATAACATTTCAAGTTGTAACAGAAAATAAGTACAACAGCAAAAGAAGTGAAAGAAGAAAAAAATAGCAAACTATAATCAATATGTTTTGTGTGAAAAGCACAAAGAAATGTAATGAATAGATACATTATTGAAGTATAACCCTATAATATCAAACGAGCTCTCTCAACCTGCATCATAAAATGTCTAGAATTGCAAAATATACAAATTGTGTTAATACTCTAGTTCCAACGGGAAAGGGGCATTTCTAATCCAAAGTTTGCTTTGAAGGTAAGTAAAATTTGACTAAAAATTGTTCTATTCAGGAGTCGAACTCATTATATATTTTTTCAAATGATCGAAGCATTGCATTAGAAGAAGCTTCACTTCATCAACGGCGCATTACCACGACCATCCGATGAAAATTGTGATTCTATAGTATGGGATAGGCGCAACACGTTGATCAGAGTATTTTGTGGATGGAGAATGCTTCTATAAGATTTGAAAAAAGTTGAAGGATGGATTTAGCAAGGAGGTAAGTTCAAAATCTATGACTCCCAAGACATATTTTGTACCTTAAACATGGTAATTGCTCTATCTTTTCCTTTTACACAAATTTGAAAAAGCTTTGGTATGAGTTGGATAACTTTAGTCCTATCCCAGAATGTATTTGTCAAGTGCAAAGCAATTGATAAAATGCATGAGTATAAAGATGGTGATCAAGTCATTCATTTTTTGAAATGTCTAATGACCAATATTCAGTTGTTAGATTATGGATCCACTCAATATTTGCAAAGTGTATTCTTTACTTATTCAGCAAGACATGATAAAATCATGTTGTTATGAATAATATGGTGGGTGATTTGAATGGATACCATATTATATGGTAATATCCATCGCATTGAATAATATGATGACCAAATTTTTTTGGGTAGAATACAGGGTGAGTTTTTTTAGATTTTTTTAAGAAAATATATATTTTTCTTTTTAAAAAAAAAATCACTTTTATAATTTTAATAGTGTTTGTTGTGGACATTTTAGAAAATCAATTTTATCTTTAAAATCAAAAGCTATTCCTAAATAGCTTTTCTAAAATTTTGTTTTAAAAACTAAGAAAGCTAAGTGCAAGACCTCCAATTTTTTTAAAAATGGTTTTTATGATAGTAAAATGAAATGGAAAGTAGCTTAATTTTTTTCTTAAATCTATAAAAGTAATCTCTAGATATTTTCAAAACAAATTTTTTTTTTAAAAACACCCGAAATTACAGTAGTCAAAATAAATGTCAAAAGATAAAGTAATTTAAATACTAGGTAGAAACGCTAGAAATAATTTATTTTACAAACAAAAATAAATTATTACACACTCACTATTATTATATTAATGGATAAAACAAAATCACAATTTTATCTCTATAAGTATAATTCACTATCGCATTGATATTTAAATATATCAAAATTATGATTGTATTTTTTTTTTGTCAAGTAATCTAGTGGCTAGAAATTTCATCTTTAAAATGATAAGTGGAATGACCGAGTTTGAACTCGGATCCTCTGCATATATAATACAATATTCTATGAATTGAGCTAAATTCACGAGACCATTTCTATTTTTTTTATTAATAATTTTATAAACTAAATAATCAACAAAAAGTATATTTGAAAACTAAATTGGCTACTTTAAAACATATTGAGCTTAGGTCAATTGGTAGGACAATCTATTATATATGCCCACTTATCCATCTTAAGGTGGAATTTTTAGCCACTAAAGTACTTAAAAAAAATACATATTTCAAAAATATATATTTGTTACAGGCGACTAGTGTCATCTTAGCTTCTAACTAACATAGCTAGTGGTCTTGTCCTTTACTTTGTTTGGGCCTTGTATGATCTGTTTGTGATTATGTTTCTGTATCTTTTTGTGACTCGTTGTAAACTTTATTAGTTTACCTTGACACATCTTGTGCTAGGGAGATTGCTTCTTTATATTATATCTCATTTTAGCTTGTTAAAAAAAAAATATCTCAAGAAACTGTAAAATCAAAATTTGTCCTTATTTTAATATTGAGTAAATAAATTTATATAAAAATATTGTAAATAAATAAATACGACCCGCAAGATTGCTAAAAAAAAAAAAAAACCGATTCAGTTTGTTTCTTTATCTTTTTCTTTTGGCATTAAAAATAGGGCTCACGTAGAAAAAACGCATACTTTTCTTTCTTCTCTGTGAAACGGATAGTTTCTTGATTGGGTTTCTTTGTTTATCACACTAGTTACATACCCGTGCGTATGCACGGGACGCGCCTTCGGCGCGTTCTATTTCGTGGGGAGCGTTGGGACGTCAGAGGTATAATACATATTTTAAAATGATTTATTTTAAGTGAGGTTAATCGTATATAATCAACTTTATTTAAGATGAACAATAAAATAAAATAAAAAGTTGTAATAAAATGAATTAAACAAATATGTATATATTATGTCCAAAAAAAAGTTATATATTATAAGGACTAAAATTATAGGACATAATACTATTGATATAATTAAATATAATCATTGTCATTAGTAATGCATAATAGGTTTGATAAAGAAAAGTTTAAGAGTTATATTTTGTTTAGTGTATATGCATTAATTTGAAATTTAATTTAAATTTTTTTATCCACAATTGTGACATAAAAATGTAAAATATTGAACGACAATTTTTTTTCCTCGTATATAATAGTTAATTTAAATTGTTTATCAACATCAACGATGTGTTTCCCGTATTATTTAAACTTTTTATCAACAACAATTTTTTCAATGTATATAATAGTTAATTAAAAAATTTCATCATCACCAACTTGTTTCAGTTGCATAATAGTTAATTGAAGTTTTTATCAGCAACAACTTATTCCCCGTGTATGACGGTTAATTTAAGTTTTTCATCAGCAAGTACTTTGTTCCCCGCATATAATAGTTAGTTTTAATTTTTTTTTTATCACTAACAATTTGTTCTGCATGCATAAAAAATAAATCTACCTTATTATGATAATATATTAGCTTACTTTATTATAATTAAAATTACTTTATAGTCCACAAATGTAGTTCAACTGTTAAAAATGTCAAAATTTAATCATTTTATCCCGTGTATAAAACTGAGAATAAAACATTGTCAAAAAATAAAAACATTATAATTTGAAAAATTTTATTCATGATAATTTGTTTTTTATTTGTCATATACTCCTATGTATATTAGTTATTTTAAACTTCTTATCAGCGATAATTTATCCCGTGTATAATAGATAATTTAGATTTTTTTTTTTATGAACAACGTCCCCCATGTGTAGATAATAAACATTTGTTTCACGGCGTTACATGAATATGATCTGTTATATAAACTCGTATAATCGCGTCCTTAAATGTCCTGTATATAAAAGTAATTTTAAAATTCTTATCAGCGACAACTTGTCCTGTGTATAAAAGTTATTTTAGAATTTTTTATGAGCAACTACAAATATCTGTTTTACGATCTTACTTCAACAAAATATGTTCTATATGCTCGTACAAACGGACCCTTGATTTCCAAGAAGATAGAAAAAGAAAATAATTGGAGGAAGATTTGAATTTAGTGTGTTGATATTTTTGAAATTTTGGAGTGGAGAAGTTAGTCTAATTTCGGTGTTAGTTTGAGAATTTTCGAAGGCATCACGTCAAGTTGTGATATAAAAAATCTACACCGAAGAATCACATCACTTGTTATTATCATTTTTAAATTCTGTATCTGCAAAATAATAAATTATACCGTTAGTTTGTAATCTATAAAAATAAGTAAAAATAGAAGTAGAAAATTAAATCTCGTCCATGTACATATCCACTTACGCTATATATTTGAAAAACATTTAATTTTAATATTTTAAGTCCAGATTTATAATTTAGTATATGATATATTATAGTGCTAGCCAGGGGTTAATAGCAAAGCTCACCCAGTATTAATGTATGCACTAATCCTTAATTGGTGTATAAGTCTCTCCCAGTAGTAAAAATGAAAATATTAAAGCTTTACATATATACACATCGTTACAATTACTCTTTTAAATTTATAAAATCTATTTAAGAGAGAAACATTGCATTTAAAATAGTTTAGACTAATCGCTTGGTTATCCACATTTTTAAGTATTTTGATTACCGGAGAACTCTCATGTATAAGTGCAATCGGTTTGTATTGTAGACACATATTTTTGCAATCAAATCTAAAGAAAAGAATGGTAAGAATAAATTACCACTTTTATTTACATCTATTATTCGCTATAATTTTTTCTACTCAAAAAAATAATTAAAGTGACATCAATTTTTTAAGATATTGCTAAGTATAAATTCTTACCTTTTAAACAAATTATCATAACAAATAGTATCTTTCATATAAAAAAAATATTATTATTGAAAAGATTTCAAAAAAATTATCATCTTTAATCGTTTAAATATCATTACTATTATTTAATCTATTATAGAACTAATAAACTCCGGTAAATAAACACTGTCACATCAAATCTGGTCTATATACGTATACAATGTAAGTAAGAAAAATAATTTTCAACAGAAGTTTGCACTCCAATTTTATGATATGCTCCATCTCTCAACATTGTCCAATACGATCACCATTACATGTTATCTGTATATATCATTATTCACATTATAATCTTGGTGGCATTTAACATGGGAAAGTTACAAACTTTTAACTTTCCCACCATGGGTCAGTCCAACTTTTACCATTAGATTGAGTAGGAGCACCGATATTATTATAGTCTATACACACTGTATTTTATTTCCCACATTTTCTACGTCCAACTTAGGCAGACCTCTATGGCTCTATTTGGTGAGCCAAAAACAACTCAGAAACGCAACAACACATTCCAACAAATATCCATTTCTTGGCACCTCTAACTTTTTTCTCCTGAGATATCTATACTATCCAATATCATAGTAAATTTCATCTCAACCAAAGTTTCAGTGCGCCTTTGATACTAAAGTTTCAAACTTTTTTTCTTTAGTGTTGATGAAGCTGTAGAAGTAAAACATGGAAAACAATAGGAAAAAGAAAAACAAATCAGTACAGCAAAAAAATCTAGACATGTAAAATAAAAACTGAAACTTTAGCATTGATGATGCTACCAGAGAGAGTGATGTCAGTTATTTTCCCTTCCTTTTTCCCGTTAATCTGGGAGGAATATGAGTTAAAGACATGGTTAAAAGGAAAAAGAGATGGAAATTTCTCACATTTTGTTGAAGCTTTAAGCCTTCTCTCTTTCCTTCAAAGTTGAGCAGGGTAACACTGAAAGCAAATTAAAACAAAATTTATAGGGCTAAGTTGATATAAAAGCAAAGAAAAATATCAGTGATAGCGTTAATGGAAGAAGGATCCTTAGATATAACGGTGATAGCATTAATGGAAGCAAATTTTCTAGCGTTAAACGAAACAGATTCATTAACGTTATTCTTAGCATTTGCTTCATTTCTTTATCCTTGAGTAAGAAGCATGAAGGAGTGAAATGTTATCAGTTTTGTTCTTCAAAGATGTTGCAGGAGAAGGTAGAAGAAATGAAGCAATGGGTTTGGAGAAAGTAGACAGATTTTTACTTTACAATTACTTTAGTTATCCGCTCATATAAACACCTAGTATGAGATGCTAGGACTATTTGCTACAAAAGTGCTAACCAACATAGATATGTATGTCTTGCAAATTCAAACAACGGTAAATATATAAAAGTTTATTTGAAGAAGTTAAAAACATGATTAGTAATGTGTCTTCTACAAACCTGCACCTAGTAGAACCTGTACTTCTCTGCCACTTGAGGAATTGAGAATATCTTCCGGTCTAGAATCAAACGTAAGCATCCGGACTGCCAGGAGCATTGTTGATATGATCTTTCCTCATCTTTTCATGAAGGTTTCTCATATAAGTCTCCCCTGCGAGTAAAGTGGATTATGGATAACATCATGGTACCTTAATCAAGCATACCTAATGAGCTAAAAAGAGACTTATAATCAAACATAAGATAGACATAAACATAAAAGTGGGATAAAGGAATATACATAAACTGGTGATCTCTCTTCTCCTAACTCTTTATGTTCTAAAAGAGACTTGTCATTAGAAAAGGAATACAGTCATAAAGACATTTGGAATAGTATAGATATAATATACTACTTCAGCCCATCCTTTAAGACAGCAACCATGTATTTAAAGAAAAACATTATTGTTCAATTATGAAACAGACATAAGCACATACCTGAATCCGAGGTGAATCGTTTATTGAAAGAAGTTGTTCCTAAATTGGGTCAATGGTATCAATGTCTTTGCATGAACTCTAAGAAAGTAAATGTTTATAACATCACTTGCCATTAAGGATAAAATAATAGACATTGTAATATAATTTGAATGGACTGGTTTTAATAGTATACCTCTGCAACAGGTAGTTGTTCTTGAATTTTGGCAATCAACTCCTTAATACTAAGCTGACTTTTGTAAATAAATTGAGTCTCCAGATTTCTTTCTTCTTAGTTACAGCTTTAACTGGATTGTGTGGTCTGTCCATTACAATCTCTTGGTCAATAATTTAATTCTTCTTTGTTTCGATTTTCCCTCCCTGTTTTGTATATTTAAGAACATTAAATAAGCTTGGCATTGATCAGTTTATACAAAATCATCAATCAATATTACTAAACATGAAATGGTGAAGCACATAACGAAAACTATTCTTTAAATACGCTGAGATGTGCAGTTTTATCATATAGAGCCAAATATATGCTTAATTTTTGCAGGCGTTAACCAATGTGTTATCTTAGTCCAACTAATATTCTACATATAATGAAAAAATATAGGAAAGGCTGAAGCACAGTATCTTTCTTTTACCTGTTGCACGTGTTGAGTTAAAGTTTCAGATTAACTTGATATTTTCTTGAACTGTTGTTTATCAACTTGCATAGATGAGCTTACAACCTTCAACTACATAACAACGAAACTTAACAACTATTAATGAAGATGCATCCAAAGGAAGATGCATCAGGATACAAAAGGAATATGCAAACTTGGCAAAAAAAAATGTTGCCTTAAGGAATTTGCATCGGTAATTTTACCTTCTGATCTTTAAGCTCCATTTCGTCAATCTTCATTCCATAAGAAAAAAAATGTGAATATTCAAAATTGTTGAGTTACATAAGAAAATGTAAAGAAGAAAGAATGGAAAGGAGAGAAACAAAGCTTACCAAATGGAGAGAAACATTGCTCACCAACTCAACCTATTGGCAAATTGAGGTGCAATATTGAGCTGTAGTGTAACTATATCCTTCTTCCTTTGCATGTGTTTACCATGGTATGCTTCCTCATGAAGCCTATACCTATTAATTAGTTAAACAATGCAGATATTAGATTACGGTTTTGTGAATAAAATATGACAATTAAACTATAATATTATTATTATGATGATATGAGGCAATATGGACATGATAGCTGGATCGGCAGTGCCATGACCATCTTTTCACTCAAATGGATGTTTAACTACAGGATAAGTTTGTTTGGAACAGTCAGTGCATCCAATAAAGTACGGCGGAATTACTTGATAAGAGATTGAGATATTATCCATCACATAACATACATAATATCTACTAAACAATTTATACACATACTATAATTTCTTCCCATATTTTTCCTTTAGATATACTAATCAAACAAAAAATGAGATCACAACTCAGAAACCAACTTGTCCTCACACATCAACCTTGACATGGATTGGTCCATTGAAACCATGGCTCACATCATGGACATGTTTTTGTTAGACCAGCTTCACATAAGTATGCTAGTGATAAAGAAGGCTTTAGAATAGAGGCATCAATGAAATTTGTTAAAGATAAATGCAAGTTAGAAGCCTTTTGAACTTTCTTAGATTAAGGTTGTAAAAAACATGGATTGAAAATGGAGCATACTTATGATTTTGAATTAGTCACCATAAAAAAAAATCACAAATGACATAAATATTTTTTCTCATACTAAAACCAAAACAGTCACCAAAAAATATCACAAATGGCATAAACTCCAAATATAGATGGTAAAACTATTTGCTATCAACTCCAAATCTAGTAATAGTTCACTAACTCCAAAATGAAAGAATCTTTCTTGGTCAAATTCCCTAGCAATATCTGTTTCACTTCTTGTTCTTTTATCCCCATTTTCATCTTTAGACGTATAGTTTGAAAGATTAGAAAGTTGCAACATAGTTTTCTTAGCAATTTATATACTAAGAAAACAACATGGTGATGAAAATCTCCAGCAACAAAATTTCAAACACATGGTGTGCATACATAAAACTGAAACATATCATAAAATTGCTAGGTAAGTAAATTTCAACACAACAAATAAACAAATAAGAAGATTTTGTAGTAGATGATAATTTTACAATAAAGTAAGGAAGATTTTGAAAACAATGAATATGAAACCACAAATTTTACAGTAGAGAGAGATGATTATAGAGAAAATCACTAACCTTCTTCTTCCTTCCTTGTATTCTTCTTCTCGGTGGATCTTTTTTCTCCCTTCTTCCGCCGCTGTCGTTTTCTTTCTCGGTCTCGGTTTGAGCATGGAAAAGTGAGAATAACTTGAGAAATCTTATTATGGGAAGAGAATAAGGTAAAAGAAAGGGAAAAGAATGAGATGGATGATCTGAAATCTAAATTTGAAATTCAAAAATGGATTTGGTACAAAATGTGCTTATACAAAAGTCCAATCATAGTGGGATTCAAGGTGTGATTGGGCAGTGTGAGGTAAATTGGTGGGAGAAGACCAATGTAACCTTGTACTTTCAGTACTAATTACACCAAATGTTCAATTTCAGGTTATTTAAAATGAGGGTAAAGTGGACAGAGACTTCTATTTGAAATGAGGAAGAATGTGGTAATTTTTATCAAAATATACCAACTTTGTCCTTGAAGTAAGCAGGAAAAAAAAAAGCGAAAAAAATATAATTAATGGGTAAATCAGTATTTTATTGAACATATTTTTGTCTTTGATTTATAGTAGATTTATAGTAGACTATTCAACATTGCTACTACAATCTTTCATCGTCAATCTTTATAACTCTGAAGTCTGAATTCAATTTCATTCATTATCCAATTTGTTTTCTGTTTGCGACACTCTTTCGTTCTCCGTAAATCTCGCGCGCTCAAAAAACCTCACAACACAATGCAACACGTTCGTGTAACTCGCTCCGATTCTCTAATTCTTTGTTTACGATTTTTTCATCATGCCGATGGCTAAAGCTGATTCCAAAGCCGCTGATAACCGGTAAATCGTTTCTATCTGTTTGCGATTTTCTGATTTTGATTTTTAGGGTTAGGTTGAATATTAGGTTTTTAATTCAATTTGTTGTTGATTTTTGTGGCTTAGGTTGAAGCGTAAGGGTGCAAGAACAGGAAGGAAACATACGAGCAAAGCCGCTAAGGATCTTAACAGGCCGAAGGACTAAGTTGAAGCGTAAGGGATTTCTCCGTTTTCATGTATGGTATTCTTTTCGTAAAAAATGTTTCTGAACGGTTCCACATAAAAAGAATTATGAGATTCTTGTTTAGGGTTTCATGTTTCTGCTGCCCTTGTTTGATTTGAAATGGAAAAGAATTCTAAGATTCTTGTTTAGGGTTTTCATATTTCTGCTGCCCTTGCTTGATTTAGAATGGAAAAGATTCTGAGATTCTTGTTTAGGTTTTCATATTTCTGCTTCCTTTGCTTGATTTGAAATGGAAAAGAATTCTAAGATTCTTGTTTATGGTTTCATGTTTCTGCTGCCATTGCTTGATTTGCAATGGAAAAGAATTCTAAGATTCTTGTTTAGGGTTTCATATTTCTGCTGCCCTTGCTTGATTGGATTGTCAATTACTCTGTAGTCCTCTCAAGTATGAATTTCATTTTTTATGATTTATTTTGGATGACCCTAACGAGATGATTTTTTAACCAAAAATGTATTTTACAATATGAATTCTTATTGTATGGTCTAAATGCAATTTGAATATATGCATGTTTTATTCATAACTTGAAATGAAAGCAAGATGACCCTTGATGATGATTTTCTCATAACTGTAAATTCAGAAGATGGTTGTGTGCCATTATGCATTTGATGCAAAATTGAATATATGACCCTCGATGTCCCTAAAGTGAATTTATGTCCCAAGATGGTTTCGTATTTCTGCTTCCCTTGCTTGATTTGAAATGGAAAAGAATTCTAAGATTCTTGTTTAGGGTTTCATGTTTCTGCTGCCCTTGCTTGATTTGCAAGGGAAAAGAATTCTAAGATTCTTGTTTAGGGTTTCATATTTCTGCTGCCCTTGCTTGATTGGATCGTCAATTACTCTGCAGTCCTCTCTTCTCAAGTATGAATTTCATTTTTTATGATTTATTTTGGATGAATCTAAGATGATTTTTTAACGAAAAATGTATTTTACAATATGAATTCTTATTGTATGGTCTAAATGCAATTTGAATATATGCATGTTTTATTCATAACTTGAAATGAAAGTAAGACGACCCTTGATGATGATTTTCTCATAACTGTAAATTCGGAAGATGGTTGTGTGCCATTATGCATTTGATGCAAAATTGAATATATGAACCTCGATGTCCCTAAAGTGAGTTTATGTCCCACGATGTCCCTAAATTGAGTTTGTCCCACGATGTCCCTAAATTGAATTTATGTCCCACGATGTCCCTAAATTGAATTTATGTCCCACGATGTCCCTAAATTGAGTTTGTCCCACGATGTCCCTAAATTGAATTTATGTCCCACGATGTCCCTAAATTGAGTTTGTCCCACGATGTCCCTAAATTGAGTTTGTCCCACGATGTCCCTAACTTGAATTTATGTCCCTAAATTGAGTTTGTCCCTCGATGTCCCTAAATTGAATATATGTACCTTAGTGTCCCTAAATTAGATGCTCATAATTCTGGTCTGTTTTGTTGCCTATCATGAAGTTTATGGGAACAACGTATGAGAACAATAGCTAGACTCAAGCTTTATAGTCAAAATTGTGTTCATCAGTTACTTTAATGTTGGAATTTAGCGCAGAGATTGTGTTCTGTTTTAGGTCTGATGTGGAGTGGATGGTTGTGAACCTCTTGGATATGTTTCCTAATTGATGATATGTCCTTCGATGTCCACTAATTAAGTTTATGTTACTCCATGTCCCTAAATTGAGTTTTTGTCACTTGATGAGCCTAAAACTGATGGTCTAAATGCAATTTGAATGTGAATGCTTATTCATAACTACAAATGTAAGTGGAGAACACCCTTGACGACTTAGATGTAAAAACAGAATATATGTTCCTTGGTGTCCCTATTGATGGTCTGAATGAAATTTAAATATGAATGCTTGATCTTGATTATCCAACAATGTGCTAAATTGGTGAATGTTCAATATCCAAACTTAAGAAGGCTAATTTGGAAAGTAAGAAATTGTATAATGGCTAAAAGAATTCTTAAGACAAGTATTGAGATGATGTGTTTAGATGACCCAATCAAGATGAAATTTTTACGAAAAAATGTGGTTTCGAATATGGATTCTTATTTTTGGTCTAAATGCAATTTGAATATGAATGTTTTATTCATAACTTGAAATGCAATTTGAGATGACCCTTGATAATGATTTTCTCATAGCGGTAAATTAGAAAGATGGTTGGTGCCTTCGATGCGAAATTGAGTATATGTCCCTCTATGTCCCTAATTTGAGTTTATGTCCCTCGATCTCCCTAAATATGGTGGTCTGAATGCAATTTCAATGTGAATACTTCATAACTTCAAGTGTAACCGGAGAAGTCCCATGGCACCATTGATGCAACATTAAATATATGCCCCCCTGATGTCCCTTTTTGTTGCCTATTATGAAGTTTAAGGGAACAACATTTGGCAACAAGTGTTAGACGCAAGCTTTATAGTTGAAAATTGTGTTCGTCAGTTACTTTAATGGGAACATGTTAAACAAAGTTGTTATTTATGAAGAACAGAGTTGTTATTTCCATTTAATTGGTTTGTCTAATTTTGATTCTTGGTTTACATAAAATTTGTTGATTCTTCTAAAGATGTTTTCCCATATGCTTTTGGATCCAGTATGAGCTGGGGTTTATTTATCCATCCCAGTTTTCCTTGTTAAACGAAGAATTTGGCATTTCAGCTAATTTATTTGATGAAGCCATCTATCAATCAGCAGACAGGATAGCAAACTCTGATGAATATTCCAACCAAGTGAAACTATGCTTCTGAAACAAAGATCATAAATTGGGAATTCATGTTCTTATACCGTTATATAAAGCGGCTAAATATGCAATTTTTTACGGCATTTAAACAGTACAAGATGTGTGGCAATCAATCTGACAAAGTTGGGCTTTATTTACCTGCTTTAGCATCGCATGACCATCTTGAAAGTATACTACTTTTGAGACACAGCTGGTATCCTCTACAGCTAAGCTGTGATTTTATCATTGCTTGGAATTGCAGGTTATCTTCTTACCTTATGCCTTTGTTCTTAAAGATAAGTATTAAAGTGTTTCTCCTTCGATCTTTTAACATGATCTTAGACCTCCTAAGCTCGTCGTTCAATTGTTATCATATGCCTTTCTCTCTTTAGCTCTTTCCGTACCTCAATAAGTATATTTCACCACATATTAGAAATTCAGGGTTGGTTCGTTAAAATGATAGTTAATTCTAATGATTATGTTTTTTGTTGTGGATCAGAAGTGAATAAAATAAAATATCTCATTAGGATTTTCTTAAATTGTGCTTATTTCATGATTTTCCTTGCTTTATTGGTTTTGAGAAATCATTAACTTTATATTTGGTTTAAAAACATCATTAATGTAAGGAAAGAAAACATATGAAAATGGAGAAAATTGCTAGGAATTTGATATTTGTTAAAATCATCTATTTCTGTGTGTGCATATTGCAGAAAGTTATTAGTATTCAAGAAGAAGCGGATCTCAATGTTTGTAGATGAACTTCTACTATCATAACTTGTGCTCTCATACTCACCGAAAAGTGAACATGCACAGGATAAATATTTTTCAGAGAAGCACTATATACACTTGAATTTTGAATACTGATTTTTCTTTTGACAAATCTTTTGAATACCCATTGATCCTAAGGTTTTGGAACATTAATAACCATCTAATGCATACAAGTATTTTATCTAGGTGATGGGTGATCACGTTAATCTCCGCAAACTGTTCAAATTTCAAAGAGATTTTAGGAATAGAATCTGAGCTGGTGGAAAAAATAGCTGAGGTCTAAATTCAGTTCAAAATTGCATTACTATTAGTTGATTGGTTTTCTTACCCAAGTGAAGGATAATTGTTACTATATGTATATATTTTACATTTTTTTTTATTTAACACCTTTGATGTGTCAATCCATTTTATTTTGCGTAGAAAACATTAAATAGTCTACAAAACATCATCTCACTCAAGGGAACATAAAGACGGCCAAAAAACAAGACATTTGCTGTTGATTTTACTTGATTTATTTATGTAATGCTTCACCTTTTTATGATAGATTACATATCAAACAAACCAGCATATTTTGAGTTAGACACCCATTATTCCTCATTTTTACCCCTCTCATTTTCAGAGATCAAAGATGAATTCTCGTGCATGGAATCATGGTTACTGGTTAATCTCATAAATGACTAACGAATGGGTATTGATCTATGGTATTTTTATTTTTGTAAATTGTAGCCAAAATGAGTTAAGTTGAGCTATTTTACCAAAAACATCATAAACTATTTTTCATTAGGCGTGTCCCGGGTGATGGTGTTTGACACCAATACAATGCCGACACATGATCACATGAATTATGTCATTTTCTCAAACTATTACCTATGTTGATGTGTTAGTGTCGGTGTTCATGCTTAATAGCAAATTATATAAAATAAAAAATGAAAGCAAGTCAAATAATTAAATATACAATTCTTATTCACTCCAAATGAAATGACTTGTCAATGATTTGCTTAATGGTCTCATGAGTCAAGAAGTCTAAATTAAAGATGTGCTTATTTAGGTGCTATCCAAGATTAAGAAATCTAGAAGTTGGGTTGCACTGCACGTTTCTGATAATTGTTGCTTTCATCATCGCAGCGTAAGTTTTGATTTAGTTTTTTGATCCAGATACTGATTGTTATAGTTTTCACAATTTATATACCTTTTGGGTAAGAATACATTTAATACGTATTTGAAGTGATTGAGATTTAGCTCTCTTGACAATCATAGCTTCCATCATATTGCAGCGATTACCACAGAAAATTGTGAAGGACCGAAGTTACGCAGAAGAACCTGCATCTTATGGTCAATGCTGATATTGTCCAAGCAGTGAAGGTAATAGCTTTACTCATTTGTTTCGTTTATTGTATACAATCTGATGTACTTTTGATTTAGTCTTGTCTGAAGGACCTATGATTGAAGCCAGAACTTTGTTTGTGATCTAGTTGTCAAATAAGTAGTGTGTGTTGCAGAATGTTTTTCTTGATGTTTGGAGTATGTGTGGACTTAGTTTTGAAAAATCTTAATGAAATATCCTTTTTCAATACTTAATGAAATATCCTTTTTCAAAACTTGAAATATCCTTTGTACTACTTGTATCACGTGTCTCCTCCACAGAAACTTAGAAAGGGAAAGAAGAACTTTACAGATTGATGTTACTGTACCATATTGATGATTTTATGAAAATAGAGGGACCAAACACATAGATTAAGGTTTCAAGAGATGATAACTTATTGAACTGTTTTCACCTTTTATCAGAGATTGCTTCATCTTCATTTTAGCTATAATGGTCTCATCCCATATCTATATTCAAGCCACAATGGCATTTATGGTTCCCCGAATAAAATATGTTTTTCTAATATAGTAAATCTTTTTAGATGCTCAAGGTTTTTCATTTTACCAGGCTCTATGGCTTCATTGTTGTTTTCTTTCTATATGCTGGATAAATAGTTTTCCAACTGTTTCTAGTGACGAATCCTACCATTCCAAGGAGGCAACTAGCATGTATCATGACTTTGCAACCTATCTGCTGAATGAATTATATCTCCTTCAAGCCTCAACGTTTTCTGACCTGGGCATACCCCTACCTGCCAGTAACTTTAGTCAGCCAAAATCAAGTTAAGCTGAGCTATTTTACCAAAAACATCATAAATTATTTTTCATTTGGTGTGTCCCGGTGCAGACATGTGTTTGTGTTTGACACCAATACAACGCCGACACATGATGGTTCATAATTGATTATATGTCCCTCTATGTCTCTAATTGAGTTTATGTTCCTCGATGTCCCTAAAATTGGTGGTCTGAATGCAATTTCAATGTGAATGCTTCATAACTTCAAATGTAAGTGGAGAAGTCCCTCTGCACCTTTGATGCAAAATTGAATATATGTCCCTCGATGTCCCTAAGATGAATATATGTACCTTCATGTCCCTAAATTAGATATTCATAATTTTGCTTTGTTTTGTTGCCTATTATGAAATTTATGGGAACAACATTTGGCAACAAATGTTAGATTCAAGCGGAAAAGTCCGACCCTGAGGCGATTCAAAATGTAATATTGATGCATCCTTTGTGTCGCATTTAAATAGAGTTGGGATTGGAATATGCATCTCTGATGAACTTTGTCAGTTTGTGCTTTCAAATACAGAATGTATTGCCCTTCTTTGTGGAGTGGATGTTGGTGAACCTCTCGGTGAATATATGTTCATGTATTGTCCTTTGATGTCCCTAAATTGAGTTTATGTCCCCCGATGTCCTTAAAATTGATAGTCTGAATGCACTTTCAATGTGAATGCTTATTCACCACTACAAATGTAAGTGGAGAAAACCCTTGGCGCCTTAGATTAAAAAATTTAATATATATCCCTCAATATCCATAAATTAAATATGTTTCTTGATGTCCCTATTGATTGTCTGAATGTAATTTAAATGTGAATGCTTAATCTTGATTATCCAACAATGTGCTAAATTGGGGAATCTTGAAAAATCAAACCCAAGAAGGCTAATTTGGAAAGTAAGAAATTTTATAATGGCTAAAAGAATTTGTAAGTCAATTATTGTGATGATCTTCTTGGATGACCCTCTCAAGATGAATTTTTTACGAAAAATGTGGTTTACATTATGATTTTTTTTTTTATGGTTTAAATGCAATTTGAATATGAACATTATATTTATAACTTCAAATGCAAGTTGAGATGACCCTTGATAATGATTCTCATAATGGTAAATAAGAAAGATGGTTGTGTGCCTTGGTGCCCTCGATGCGAAGTTGAGTATATGTCGCTCGATTTCCCTAAGTTGAGTTTGTATCCCTCGATATCCCAAAAATTGATGGTGTGAATGCAATTTCAATGTGAATGCTTCATAACTTCAAATTTAAGTGGAGACGAGAAGACCCTTGGTGCCTTAGATACCAAATTTAATATATGTCCTCGATGTCCCTAAATGAATATATGCACCTTGATGTCCCTAAATTAGATGTTGATAATTCTGCTCTGTTTTGTTGTCTATTATGAAATTTATGGGAACAAGTGCTAGACTCAAGCTTTTTAGTCGAAAATTGTGTTCATCAGTTATTTTAATTTTGGAATTTAGTGCAGAGTTTGTGTTCTGTTTCAGGTCTGATGCAGGGCAGAACCTGAGACTGCTTTGGGTCTGATACGAGCTGGTGCAACAAAGTCATATTCGACTGCTGTTAATTGGAAGATCCAACTTTGTTGCCATTCAAATCGAATATTGATGCACCCTTTCCGTCGCATTTAAATGGAGTTGGCGTTGGAATATGCATCCGTGACAAACTTGGTCAATTTGTGCTTTTAAAGACGGAATGAATTGCCCTTCTTCGTGAAGTGGATGTTGGTGAACTTTTTTGGTGAGTATCTGTCCTTAAAATGATGCTATGTCCCTAGATATCCCAAAATTTGATGGTCTGAATGCAATTTCAATGTGAATAGTTAACCATAATATCACAAATGTCCCTATTGATGGTCTGGATGCAATTTAAATGTGAGTGCTTAGCTTAATCTTGATTATTCAAACCTAAGAAAAGCTAATTTGGTAAGTAAGAAATTGTATAATGATATGTGTTTGGATTACCCTAACGAGATGAGTTTTTTTCGAAAAATGTGGTTTGCAATATGAATTTTTATTTTATGATATAAATGCAATTTGAATATGAATGTTTTATTCATAACTTCAAATGCAAGTCGAGTTGACCCCTTCATAAAGGAAAATTCGAAAGATGGTTGTGTGCCTTGGTGTCTTAAGATGTGAAATTCAGTAGATGTATCTCGATGTCCCTAAATTGAATTTATGTCCCTCAATGTCCCTTAATTGAGTTTACCGGTACTGTGGTTTTAAACCGAACTAAAACTAACTTTACAAACTGTACTTCAAACCGAACTGGTTCTTTTGAGCTGAACTAAATTGGTTCAATTTGTAAACTATCAATGGCATAACAGTCCTACCTATTACAACATTGTATATAGGTTTTGTCTAACTTCAAAATTACCAAGCAAAAGTGAGTTTCAACCAAACTTTAAACTGTTGGACAAACCATATATTCTCATAAATAGTTTGTGAAGGTTTCTAAGTTATCGGAAGAATACCTTATACCACTTGTATTCCCTCTGCATTTGCATGCAGCACCAGGTACACTCCAAGGCTTAAACCTCCTATAAGTAGCAGCAAGGTGCAATGCACTATTACCATGAATATCTATGTGACGAAATGCAGTTTATTTGATTACAAATTACAATCCTCTTGTTTAACAAACTATATAATGGGGTTACCTATTCTCTATGGCCAAAAGAACAACATCTTCTGATTGTCCACATCATGAATAACCACAGGGTACATATAAAAAATCTTCTCAATCGTATCAGTCACTCCCATTTTTGCTGAAATTAAAATAGGTGACACTTCTTTTCTCAATAGCTTCTTTTTCTATTTCACTTTTTATTTTATCTATGTCTTATATTACAGTGAAGCAATAAATGTTTGTGTACCAACTCTTCAAATAATGTTTGATCAGATGTAGAAATCGGCTGCTATTTGCTGGACGAAGGTCGTAACATATAAAAAAAATAGTAGGAAATATTGCTCATACAATTATTAGTACCACTGGATGTGTTCCTATTTAGTAGACAGAAACTACAAGATGACTATTTCACTTTTTGCTGACTTGTCTTTGGAATATGCTTAACATCTTTCTATTCAGAATTGTTTGATTGAGACATGGCTTAACTGTACCATATTTAGATTGGTTTGCCTAGGGTAAATTGACCTAAAGTGTGAAGGTATAGAAGAGAAAAATACTTGAGAAGGGGAAGTTCTAGTTGGTCATATAGAATCTGACTAAGCAAGAGAAGAGTCTTAGCTTGAGGGTGAAGAATCAACTAGTATAGGATGTGGATACTTCGTGAAACCAACTGTGTACATAGGCAAGGTGTGTTACAAATTGAGTACTTGCAGAAGGAGAGTAATACAAAAATGTGCATTCTTCTAATATGAATTCTAGTTTGTTTTTGTTCAGTCCTATAAAGGGCAACAAAATTCTTAAAGGAAGAATAATTTAGTGTATGATTAAACAACATAGTGAAAGGAAAAAAAAATTTATTTGATTGAGGCAAGTGCTTGTTTGGAAGACATCGGCTCAAAATTGATGTGGGGAGAGAGGCTTGAGATAGTAAACATCAACAATATGTATGTGTTAGGCCTAAATTTAGTATTCATTTTAAATGAATATTTAATTGTTGGTCCAATTAAATGAAATACCAAATAAATGCAAATTGGTGTTTTATTAATTAAATAAATGCTTAAATGTGTTTTCTTTGTCAGCGAAGTGGAAAATATTCGAAGCATCAAGTGGGTTATTCGAAGGCATTGGGCCTAAAGTTGGCCCAAAAGGAAAATTCACACTTCGAAGTCTAGCGCGCGAAGCAGAAATTTGGTTCGAAATCAACGGTTCGAAGGCATGGAAACGTGGGACGCGTGGAGCAATCTGAAGCGTCAAATCGAAGCGGCAGTTTTTGTTCGTTTCGTAGTACCTAGGCTAGTTTCTATTTTGTAATAACGGTCGCAAAACATTTGCAAAAACTTCCTACTGAAATTCCGAGTACTCAAGCTGTCGAACAAAAGGAATTGCGAGGAAACTATGTATGTTTGCGCACCATCTTTATTGTAACTTGCTTTACATTTATGCAATTTACCTTTCCTGCACTTTTTACTGTTTTGTCATAAAAAATGCTTCTGTTTCGAGGCGATTCGAAGCAGTTAGTGTTAATTTTAATATAAAAATCTTGAAACTGGTAAATGTTTGTTGATAATTGACGAACATTAAAGAACTTTCTAGAAAAACAAGCATAAGATTGTCCTGAGATTACTAGTCGATCTCGTAAGTCTTAAAATACTTAGACTAGCGCTTGTTTACCAAATTTTAGCGTAAACAGTATGTTTTCACGCTTAATGCCATTTATGTTGAAGAGTACGATGGAAAATAGGCTAATGCTTTTATCCTAATGCTAGCCAACGATTTTAAGAAAATGGCTAATTTCACCCCTAGTCTGTTTCAAGCCTTTTATTTTTTGTTTAATTGCAGTTCACAAATGACTAAAATAATGCAAAAGGTTGAATAGGATGTATAGGATTGTTGCTGATCCAAATGCAAGGATGGCAGATATATGTTCGAGTGTGTAGGACCATAGTTTAAAATTTATCAAGGCCTGAGCATGTATAAGATGATGATGATGCACGGTGAGAGAAGAGAGATGTGAGAGAAAGCTTGTTTCTCTTTTTACAAAAAGAGAGATTCTGAACAAGTGGTGTGGGTGCTGGGGATTATATAAAAGGAGAGTGGGGTTCACCCAAATTCCATTCCTTTTTAAAATTCTCCAAATTAATTATCCAAACAAGGAGATTTGGATCAAAGTATTTCAATTCCCTCAAAAAATTACATTACCTCAAAACATTCCCTCATCCAAACACACTCTTAGTTTTACTAGCTCTTGTTTGTCTTGGTTCCAACTTGCTGATTCTACACCAAGGTGTCTCTTAATTACTTGACATATCTGATTATGGAAATGGGGTTGTTGCGCCCTACCCGTTTAAGAGAATTTCGTTCTCAAAATTCAAGAACTTAACTTTACACACATACATCTATATTCGAATTTGAAACCTTAACTTTTTCCTTAGGTTCACCATCCGGATGTTCCCTTGGTCGGTAGCCTAATGTTCTAGGTTAGTTGATGACTATACAACTTCTATAACCGCCAACAATTTCCTGTAATATTACCACAACTACTCTACAGCAACGATCCTTTGATTTTACTTTATCACATCTCGAAGACTATTCGCCATTCTCTAGCTCCAACCTTTTATGGTATCGGTTGAATCATTCTGATGCAACCTTGGTTTCTGATTTTGCTTTTCGTCAACATTGGGTCTAACATCGCTTGTGCAAAAGAAATGGCTACCATAGCTTATTTCTATTATTGAGGGCCTTATATACTTCTCATCATATTAGTTCTTTTCCTGATCTGTAGTGAGGTCTCCATTGATAGGTGGCCTACTCCAAAATTCGGAAGGGTCAGTTGTCATACAATGTCTGTTGGGTTATATCGGTTTCCGAATATGTTTCATTCCAATTTTTTAAATCTATTCAAGGTTAGGGTTATCTCTTTAAGACTCTACGCTAGCTTAAGCCTTGTCTGAGGAATTTGGATTACCATTTAGAGAAATAATGAGGAGAAAATTTTCATTCTATTGATTGAATTGCTTACAAAAGAGAGTTGAAGCTAATATTAGAAGGCTGTTACAGGGCTGCTATAGAGCAATAGACAGATAAGGCTAAAACATATTTACAACTTACAAATTCAAAATTACAAACAGAAAGGTAGGGTATGTTTTGAGAACACCAATAAAATCAGCAACCATAGAAACTGAATCCTAATAAAATCAGCATAACTGTGCGGCATCATTTGGAGAGGGTATAGGAATCTGTTGACTTGTAGCGCAGACTATTTGGAGCAGTCTGTCCAGCTCTAAGCAATCATCCAAAACTGATTAAGAAAACTAATTCCTATGTTTCATGCATTAAAACATCTTAGATGCCCAAAGTAAGTAGCAAAGATCATCAAAGCTTCGAATGTGAGCAAAGCTGTAAACAATGTGCCTTGGAAATTGGAATTGGTTAACTCCTGCATTAACAAATAAAAGTTATCTTTAACATAAATTTTATAAAATACAAAAAACAAGTAGATTTTAATTTCTATGTTAACAATGCCAACAAACCTTGGCATCACATTGGTAGATGTTTCAAGCTTTCCACTCCATCTGATTTAATTACCACAAGATCACTCTGAATTCGTTCCACGCAGATCTTTCTTTCTCAGGCAATGCATAGACAAATACAAAATGGTGCAAACCAACCAATCATCGGCAGAAATACGGCAGCTCTCTATTTGTTCGCCACAACATTTTCTATACACAGAAAGAGAATAAAATGAGTGGTATGAGAAGGTACCGTTGAGGAGGCTACTGGATATTAAGTAATGTGAATAAGAGCATACCTCTGGATCCAAGCAATTTAGATTTTTCTGTCAATCGGGAAATAATATCAATGTGTTCAGCTACATATCCCAGCAGCTGTTTAAAATTGAAAATCCTAATTAACTCAAATTGAAGATATGGATTACGCTAATCCTAGTAGTATCAAAATAGCCGACAACAACTAATGAGTATGATATGTTACCAAAAGGGGAAATGGAAAATCCAAATTAGGCTTGTATGATTATGAAGCACCTGATTTGATCCAAATCCAAATCATGTCACTATGTCTAAGAACCTACAGTAGGCCAAAGAACATGTCATGACTCACGTAAGCAGTAAAATTTATAGAAATTAAAATAATATTTTATCCTTGAAGAATTGAAATGAATTTACCTACTTATTTAGCAAGTAACTTTGTTTAGCTCTCCACAGCAAGCTTTTCTACGATGGGTCCTGCAATTGAAGTTCTTTTAGTTGAAGTTTGAACTTTGATTCCAAATTCTTCTCCAGAATTCTTGCATGACTTAAAAAATATTGAATCCGAGAAATTATTTTTATCATCATCATCATGATGAAGAAGTGCAGCAGAGAAATTATTATTATTACATTGGAAGAGAAGTAATGGAAATTAACTTACTTGATTGTACAAACCAATGCAAGCATAATCAACAACCAGTTAGCCGCTTTCAAATATTTATAAGACCAGACAACTTCCTGATATTACTAGTACCTAAAAATGTGAAATTATACATTAAGAGGGAAGGGAAGTTTAACAAAAGGAAGAATTGTTGATATTTTAAACATAATCAACAAGAAAGTTAGGTACTTCAAAACTCTGTAAAATAAAATAAGTAAATTTAAGATCAGATGGTTCCTCGGTCATAAGATTAACTGTATCCTTTGCCATTATCAAAACAAAAAAACTGTATCCTTTGGCCACAAAAATAATGAGATCTCAGTTGAAATAATCTTTACCTGAAAATGAAAAATAAAATAAAATATTTGTTGTGACTCTACACCTATATACATACGAGACCTTGTACAAATAACTGCAAATAACATAAAAAAAGAGACAAACGTTCACAATAAGGAAAGTAGATACAAAAGGTGAAATAAACTGTTTAAAAATTGGGCAAGTGGCATTTAGTTGAGAAATAGAAGGACAATTACCCGATGAAAATTCAAGTTCAAGCTCACTGAATCCATTTGTTGTCAACCCAAATACCTTTGATGTGGGAAATTTTGGGCCAAATTTGTGGGTGTTTCATGCGGCACCGTTCTTCCAACAGAGGACATCTATAGACTTCAAGTTTTAATAGAGAAGCAGGCAGCCTTTCTCCCTCCATATTCTCCAGCTGAGGACAGTTTGCAATTGCTAATTGTTGGAGGGATGTTAGGTGGAGAAGCCCCGTGCACTCCAACGTCTGCAAACTTGACATTCCCCATATATCTAGAGAGGTAAGGGAGGGAGGCAGCAACGCAAAACCCTTATTAGGGAATAACTCCACACCATCACACGGTCCCCCAATGACAAGCTTGGTAAGCATATCAAACAAAGTTAGAGATGGGTTCCTCAATAATTTCTCACAATTCATGACACAGAGTGATTTCAAGCTATGCGGCATACCCCCTTCAGGAAACGTCTCAATTTCTGGGCAATTATCTATCACCACCTCTTGTAACTTTGGGAGAAGAGTATTTATGCGACAAGGCAATGATTTTAAATTAGTGCAGTTGGAGATACCTAATGATTTCAAGTTGGGTGCAGACAATCCTTCTCTTGGAAATGATACAAATTTGGGGCAGTTTATAATTTCAATATCAGCAAGATTTGAAAGAATCTTCGAAGCGGAAAGATGTTCTATGTTTGCACAGTCATGGATTCGGAGATAATAGAGGTTCGGAAGGTTGTCTAGTGAGAGGGTTGAAAGAGAAACACAACTCCTAACTATTCTCAAAGACTGAAGTGACTCATGCTGGTGGTTTTGCTTTGGAAAGTTTAGATTTTTACAATTCTTGATGGACAAAACCTTCAAGGATGTGGGTAAACAATCTCCCGGAAAAGATATCGCAGACGAACAATCCATGATATTTAAACTTTTAAGAGATCTCGGTAAGGTGATGGCAATAGCATCAAAGACAGACTTTATCACCTCTGTTCCTTGAATTTCTAATACTTCCAATGAAAGGGGCAGTTCATCCAACACTACTTTATTGCTTCCAAATATGTTTAACTCTCGAATGGAAAAAGCCTTTGGGAGAGAAGAGCCAAGCTGGTTGCATTGTTCAATTTTAATTGTTTCCAACATAGGAAGATGAGATGGCAAATCTCCCTTTAATTTGGGACAATCAATAATCTCAATAGACTTCAGGACAGGAAAAGAGTCATCCGGATTATGGGAATGATGCCACATTTCCCAACATGGCATGTTGTCAAACTCCAAATATTCAAGAGCGGGAAAGAGTGTCCCTGAAAAGGAATCACCATATTCACATCCAATAGTCACCAGCATACTCATTCTTCTCAGCCTCAATTTCTTGAGAGAGCTTGATTCTCCAATTTGTGGAAGGATACAACAATTTGCACAATCAAACAAATATAACTCAGTCAAATTGTTGTAGGAAGAACTTCCAACCCATTCTGGAAATCTTGTGCCTCTATATCCATGTACATCTAGCTTTTTCAGGTTCTTGGTAGGCTGTAAGCTACCAAATATATCCATCTCACTTTGTGAATTCGTAAAATGGTCATTTGCATCTTCAGACCATGACAACGATAATTCCTCAAGGTACTTCTTATCCATTATTTTCGCCTCAGATGCTTCTGAGCTGTTGATTACATTCTCTAATTTTGTAATGGAAAGTGATCCATGAAGATTTGAAAGTGTTCCCAATTCCTTGATCCCTTTCTCTCCATGCTTGCCCACATGAAAGCAACTCAAATGTTGCAAATTTTTTAATCTTCTCATTCCTCTAGGCATCTCTTCTAACATACGACATTTACTGATATAAAGATGGCGCAAATTTACAAGATTTTGCATGTCATTGGGTAGCCTGGTAAGTTTTGTGCAATAGTACAACTTCAATGTTTGTAGATTATAAAGATTACACAACGACTCTGGTAATGTTGTTATATTTGTGCAAGAGAGATCCAAATATCGCAAATGGATCAGTTCACCTATCAAATCAGGCAATGCATCAAGATTCTTAAATAATCGAAATGACAAAACTCTCAAGCACTTCAAATTTGACAGAATTATGCAAGGTGCCTTTTCATTGTTGAATGAAGGAATCCTAAAACTGATTACAAAAAACGTCCTGAGATGTTTTGCTCGGCCAAAAACATCATTGTTTTTGTGGACTGGATCACTGAACTCACTAAATGATAAATGACGAGCCATGGTGCCAATCTTCGTTTCATTAGCAAGTTCTTTACTTCTTAAATAAAACTCTCCACCGAGCAATGTTGCTAAATCATGCACCAGATCATGCATCACAAAACACCCATTTTCGGAACGTTGAAAAAATGATCTTGAAGTTAAGTCATCAAAATAACCATAACCAACTTCTTCTAAAGTCTTCCCAGTTTTTGGAGATTGTAAAAGATCTTCGGCCATCCATAACAAGATCAACTCATCTTTCTTAAATTCATAATCCTTAGGATACAGCGAACAATAAACAAAGCAACGTTTCAAATAGGGAGGGAGATAATGATAACTAATTCTTAGTGCCGGAATGATCTTACTCTCATTTTCCCAAATGTTGCTATTTAGTATATTATTCCAATCATTGATGTCATGTTTACGTCGCAACAAGCCTCCAAGTGATTGTGCTGCTAAAGGCAATCCCTTGCATTTTCTAACAATCTCTTTGCCAATTTTGTAGAGCTCCATATTCATAGTGGATTCTTTTGGAGAAAGACAAGCATGGTTTGCGAACACTGACCAACAATCTTCATGAGACAATTGCTCGAGATGGTACGTTCGAAAAGTTTGGACCATAGATGCAACTTTTTCAATACGGGTTGTTACAAGAATTTTACTTCCCATAGTTCCGTATTGAAGAGGCCTTAAAAGAGAATTCCATCCATCATAATCATCGGTCCAGACATCATCCAAAACAATTAAGAACTTTTTTCCAGTCAGTTTTTCCTTCAAATCAAGATGAAGCAACTCTTTGTTATTTATATTACAAGCACTTCTAGTAACTGCCTCCATGATTGCCTTTGTAACCTTGAATTCATCAAAATGGTCAGAAACACAAGCCCATGCTTGAACATCAAACTTCTGCTTTACACTGTCATGGTTGTACACTGATTGAGCCAAAGTGGTTTTTCCTACTCCACCCATACCAACTATGGGGATTACTGAAATCTTAGCATCATCATCATTATCATCTAACAGTAATTTGAGTATGGTCTCTTTCTCTTTATCCCTACCAAATATGTTAGATCCATCATCTAGAGAGGTGGATGGAGTTCTCCAAGAAGAGTGGTGGTGAGTAGCAATATGTTGAAGACCAAGAATATCTTTGAATTTGAGAATGTATTCAAGTCTAGCAACAATATTTTCCAACTTACAAACCATCTCCCTTTCTTCAAAGTTGAATAAGCGAGAGAAGTAGTTAGTAGCAGTACTGACCTTGTTGTTCTTGGAAATAGCAGCTTTGGTAGAGATGTGATCCAAAATGTCATCAGCAACATAAACAGCATCTTTGAGATCATTGAGCCATTTGTCAACAGCAGAGTCTTTGAACTGTTTCTGCTCAGCATCATTCAGCACAGCTTCAACAGCATAAAGAGTGTTCTTCAACCTTTGGGCCAAGTTGACGTCAACTTTCTTCCCTCGGATCAAGTCAACAACATCAGGAGAAGCGAGCCTGTCAAGGACAACTTCAATGAAACCAGACAGAAAGGCTTCACCAACAGCTGCAGCCAGCGCCATGATCTCGATGAAGAAAAAAAGTGATTGATGAGATTAGATCGGAAATCAGAGATTGATTGTAGTTGCAGTTTGCTGTGAAACAAGTAAGTCAACTCGTTCCTTTGTGAAAGTGTGTATGATCTATGAATGTGTGAATATATATGGTCCAAGTAATGACAAGTAGGGGTGTGCATGGTTTAAAAACCACACCACACCACTCCAAATTTATGGTTTGGTTTAAGATCCAAAACCATTTTAATAAAAAATTAGTTATTATATAAAACTAATTTGGATATGGTTTCTAACCGGTTTAAAACCAATTAATAACCGATTCGTAATAATAATTTGGTTACTTACTTGAACTAATTTTAAATCAATTTTTTCCTTTTCATTTTAATTTTTTTTATTATTGGTTTAAAAAAAATTGTTTAATTTTAAAAAGAAAATATAATTTTATGAAATTAATTGGTTTATAATCAACTCAAAAAGGTTTTTCTTTTCTAAGCCCAAAAAATTTAATTTTATCTAAGCCCAAAATAATACTAATTTTTTAAAATAAAAACACAAAAAAAAAATGGTTCTAGTTTTGTGAAAGTGTGTATGATCTATGAATCCAAGTAACGACAAGGAAAGAGACAACAGGCTTCCTTGGTTCTAGTTTTTTATTCCTTGTTGCCTATTGAGTTGTCAGCATAATGATATATTCTTAATATTATTGTCACGACCCAAACTTACATCGTGACCGGCGCACGAACTAATACTAGTCCGGCAAGCCTAATGACCAAAATTAACAATCAATAAATATAAAATTGCCAAAATGACCATTTACTTCAAAATGATATTTATCGAAATTTCGACAGTATCCTCTATATTTGTAACATTTTCAAAATCAAGATAAATCTGATTTATAAACTTGTATAATTAGTCAGAATTTCAAAATAATCAACTCTAAAGAAAATATAAAAAACTCCAGTAAATTAAAAATATAAAGATATAATTAAAAAAAAAAAAAACTTTGCGAGAGAATCGAGAGATGGCTCCATCTCGTTGATAGTCCTTTCCTCCTAAGTGCGGCATCTCACTTAGTGGCGGCTCCATCTAACGGATAGCCCTTTTCCCATCGATTCGAAAACACATCATCAAATCCATTGATCATTACATTACAAAAAACCGAGAGCTAGCTCCATCTCGTTGATAGCTCTTTCCTCCTAAGAATGGCCTCCCTTAGTGGTAGCTCCATCTAACGGATAGCTCTTTTCTCTCGACTAATGAAAACATCAAATCTATCGATCAGGGAGTTTACGTCTCGTTGATAGCCCTCTCCTCCTAATGGCGGCCTTTCCATAGGGGCAGCTCCATCTAACGGGTAATTCTCCATAACCGAAATCATATAAATTACTAGGTGCAAATAGGTCATCATTATAAATGTAGTTCTAAAAAAACAAACCTTTGTCGAAATACCTAAAATCCACATTAAATTGAATATTTTCCACTTTATAAATCATAAGTATAAAATCGAGTTCAAACGGAGGATATAAACATTTTTAAAAAAATTAAAAAAAAAAACATATCTCTCAAAACCATATTTCTCAACACATCAAAACTCAATTTCAAACCTTATGCTAACTAGCTCATACTTAATCTAAATGGAGATTTGAAATTATAGCTCGACAGGGAGGATTCCTGGTCCTACGTATCCCCAAACGATTAGGGAATCAGAGCCACGCAGTTCTCTAAGTGTTGGTTAACTATTAACAAAATATATAAAAGCCATCTCATTTCCTTATGTGTGCATAGACCATATTATCTACTCATAATATTTTATCATTCTAAATTTGTAAACTAACACAGTTTATCCGTTAAATTATCAAGCTAAGGTAGTTAATGTTCAATAAGAGATATCATTAATCTAAACAATACTATTAATTACTTGATCAAATTGATTATTAACTATGATCAATATTCACCCTCAATTACATAACTAATCAAGTAATATTTCTATAAATTTCTTCTAACCATTCCAATTATTCCCAAAGTGTTTAGATTTCAAGACCAAGGAATTAAACCTCCAAAATCATGCACACAACTAACAACATCCGGTTCATGTTTTCTAATATGTTCAAGCTAGTACATAGTAGTTCAATTCAAATTCTAATTTATAGAAGCAACTTCTCAACTAGATATTCAAGAATTGATTTATCTAACATTTTAATTGTATAATCAACAATTTCATATCAGCCCCAAATTTCTAATATATATGGAACACTATTTAACTCATGAATTGAGATGAACAATATTCTAGCCCCTAACATTTCAAATTTGAGTACTTACTTTTCTAACTATTTTCAAAATGAAATTGTTATTAAAATCCCTAAATTCTTTTACATGCATTTCATTCCCATAACACCCACATTTAGGTTCTATTACACTAACTATAAATCAAACATTATAAAAATTCACCTTGTCTTTTTGAAGATGATACTTGATAGGAAGGTGGAGATGGTGAAGAAAAAACAAATCCCTAGTTTCAAGAACAATAACCTTCATGAATCTTTCACATGAAAAATCTTATTTCTATGAGAATGGAAGTAAGCAAAAATGGATGGTTCTAGAGGCTAGAAGAGGGTATCGAGAGAGTGAGGCCAAAAGGAAAAGTGTGTTTTTTTTTTTTTTTCATTTTTGTTATTTATTTATTTCTTAAATGGTTAGCTCATATGGATGCTTCTAGAGAAGCATTAGTGTTTCATTTAATCATTATTTTTACATAATACAATAGAATAATAATTTAAAAATACACCCACATGCATTTATAGATTTAAAATTACCTTTATTACTTTAATAATTGATTAATAAGATAAAAATTAAATTTTAAGATATTACAATCTTCCCCCCTTTAAAAAATTTTGTCCTCAAAATTTAGCTTACTAACATCAACTGAGAGTTTGTAAAATACATGATATTCTTCTTTCTACATATCTCCAAACCTACTATATATACATTATCACAAATTTTATCAATAGTTGGTTAGCATGCCTTTTGTATGAGATTGATAACTTGATATTTAAATGGTTTCACACAACACTCATTTATATAAGTACAATATATAATATGAAGGCAGTAAAGAAAATCCATTAACCGATTCAAGAAATAGTCATGATGGTCATTTTAACTTAAGAATGTCAAGAGAAAATAATTTAGTTTTGTTCATGTCACTATCTATTCAAAATGTTATATTATTGGCCCTAGTATTTCACTTGCATTCTTGCTATAATAAACTAGCTCAAAATTAAAGGTATCAAACCTAAATTATGTTTTGAGCACTAGCAAACCAATATATATATGTTGAACCGCATATAGCTATGCAAACACCCTTATATAGCAAAACACATTAAATCTAAAATCAATATTGTTATAATAGTGTACTCCACTTTCAAGAATGCAAAAACCAATCAAAATCACAAATATCAACATACACTGTTAATCACACCCACATGCTTACCATGTCTACAACTACGGTTCAAAATTTACCATCAATCGTAAAGTTTCCAGCATTAAAATTCACGAACCCTTAAACTAGACATTCATATTTTAAACCAGACATTCATAAACAAAAGTAATATCAATTATCACCAACCTATTAATGCATATGGAAAGAACATAACACAAATGAAAGAACTGTTTAAACCCAAATAGAGGACCTTTTGATAGAGACAATAAATGTGAGTGAAGAAATGTAATTTGATACAAACAAGAGTAGAAATATATACGGTGCAAAGAAGTGTATATGGTTAAAGAGCGATTACCGCCAAAAGAAAACAAATGTCATACACAACTGTATAAAGGATAGTGTTCATTGCTCTCTTGAAGTTCCTAGACTGCAAGTTATGATATCAACAACAGCACTTGATGGAAATTGTAAAAGCCCTTCTTCTCTTTTTTTTTTTTTTTTCGCATATAGAAAAGACCAAAGCATCATCATAATAATAGATCATCTAACTTGGCAAAAAAATCCAATTATTGAGAATGACCAAACATCACCTGTTTAACTATAATCGTTGCAGCATATCAAACATATAGGGTAACAGACGTATAGTGCATATATATTTGCTACATCACCCACACAGACCCTAATCTGCTTTTCAAAATCATGTTCAAAACAATTCCTCTATTGCCGCAACCCAAAATAACGTTAATTACATTTTATTTCGCTTCCTCTAACACGTTTCTGCTGCGCAACTCTTATTTATTTAGTAAGTAGCTTATTGAGCATAATCCACAATACGTATCCACATATTTCACTCTCCGAAGTTTCAAATTATCAACTCATGGTCCAATATCCAAAGAAAGATATAATAAAAGGTATTGGGTTTTTTTTTTTTAAAAGGTCTATATGATCAATGTCAAACTAAAATTAATAGCTTCCTTCTTATGGATTTAGTCTCTGCTTTCAACTCTTTAAGAGCTTAAACATAGCAATACTTGTTTCTCCCATTCCAGAAGTTAATCGGCTTGAATAACTATCACAAGACATAATTCTATTATAAACATTCTTCATTCCTAGTGAATTATTCCACAACTGTAAACTTACAGTATAATGATAAATTGATAATGTATTCATATTATATAAAGCACCTACTTCATATTTGATTTACATCTTAATAGCCTACCGACCAAGCCTAAATATACCCAATATAAATGTATTCCTAGATCAAAGAGTCTTACATTTCAATTCTAATGATATCCTTGTCAAGGCCTAGAATTACGTTGACAAAACTAGCAATAGCCTAGATGCTGCTAACTAATACAAAGAATTGATAAATGGTCTTTTTTATTTTCTATTACTTATGAATTCACACTTACGAAATTTTTAATGATTATGAGATTTGTTAATCCTAATAGGGTCTTGATTGATAATGCCTGAGTTCATAACTACAATATCAACTCCGTAAAATATCCTTAGGCTAAGTTACATACTAACTCAAAATCGGGCTCTGATACCAACTTTGTCACGATCCAAACTTACATCGTGACCGGCGCACAAACTAATACTAGTCCGGCAAGCCTAATGACCAAAATTAACAATCAATAAATATAAAATTGCCAAAATGACCATTTACTTCAAAATGATATTTATCGAAATTTCGACAGTATCCTCTATATTTGTAACATTTTCAAAATCAAGATAAATCTGATTTATAAACTTGTATAATTAGTCAGAATTTCAAAATAATCAACTCTAAAGAAAATATAAAAAACTCCAGTAAATTAAAAATATAAAGATATAATTAAAAAAAAAAAAAAAAAAACTTTGCGAGAGAATCGAGAGATGGCTCCATCTCGTTGATAGCCTTTTCCTCCTAAGTGCGGCCTCTCACTTAGTGGCGGCTCCATCTAACGGATAGCCCTTTTCCCATCGATTCGAAAACACATCATCAAATCCATTGATCATTACATTACAAAAAACCGAGAGCTAGCTCCATCTCGTTGATAGCTCTTTCCTCCTAAGAGTGGCCTCTCTTAGTGGTAGCTCCATCTAACGGATAGCTCTTTTCTCTCGACTAATGAAAACATCAAATCTATTGATCAGGGAGTTTACGTCTCGTTGATAGCCCTCTCCTCCTAATGGCGGCCTTTCCATAGGGGCAGCTCCATCTAACGGGTAATTCTCCCTAACCGAAATCATATAAATTACTAGGTGCAAATAGGCCATCATTATAAATGTAGTTCTAAAAAAACAAACCTTTGTCGAAATACCTAAAATCCACATTAAATTGAATATTTTCCACTTTATAAATCATAAGTAAAAAATCGAGTTCAAATGGAGGATATAAACATTTTTTTTTTAAAAAAAAAAAAAAAAAATCATATCTCTCAAAACCATATTTCTCAACACATCAAAACTCAATTTCAAACCTTATGCTAACTAGCTCATACTTAATCTAAATGGAGATTTGAAATTATAGCTCGACAGGGAGGATTCCTGGTCCTACGTATCCCCAAACGATTAGGGAATCAGAGCCACGCAGTTCTCTAAGTGTTGGTTAACTATTAACAAAATATATAAAAGCCATCTCATTTCATTATGTGTGCATAAACCATATTATCTACTCATAATATTTTATCATTCTAAATTTGTAAACTAACACAGTTTATCCGTTAAATTATCAAGCTAAGGTAGTTAATGTTCAATAAGAGATATCATTAATCTAAACAATACTATTAATTACTTGATCAAATTGATTATTAACTATGATCAATATTCACCCTCAATTACATAACTAATCAAGTAATATTTCTATAAATTTCTTCTAACCATTCCAATTATTCCCAAAGTGTTTAGATTTCAAGACCAAGGAATTAAACCTCCAAAATCATGCACACAACTAACAACATCCGGTTCATGTGTTCTAATATGTTCAAGCTAGTACATAGTAGTTCAATTCAAATTCTAATTTATAGAAGCAACTTCTCAACTAGATATTCAAGAATTGATTTATCTAACATTTTAATTGTATAATCAACAATTTCATATCAGCCCCAAATTTCTAATATATATGGAACACTATTTAACTCATGAATTGAGATGAACAACATTCCAGCCCCTAACATTTCAAATTTGAGTACTTACTTTTCTAACTATTTTCAAAATGAAATTGGTATTAAAATCCCTAAATTCTTTTACATGCATTTCATTCCCATAACACCCACATTTAGGTTCTATTACACTAACTATAAATCAAACATTATAAAAACTCACCTTGTCTTTTTGAAGATGATACTTGATAGGAAGGTGGAGATGGTGAAGAAAAAACAAATCCCTAGATTCAAGAACAATAACCTTCATGAATCTTTCACATGAAAAATCTTATTTCTATGAGAATGGAAGTAAGCAAAAATGGATGGTTCTAGAGGCTAGAAGAGGGTATCGAGAGAGTGAGGCCAAAAGGAAAAGTGTGTTTTTTTTTTTTTCTTTTCATTTTTGTTATTTATTTATTTCTTAAATGGTTAGCTCATATGGATGCTTTTAGAGAAGCATTAGTGTTTTATTTAATCATTATTTTTACATAATACAATAGAATAATAATTTAAAAATACACCCACATGCATTAATAGATTTAAAATTACCTTTATTACTTTAATAATTGATTAATAAGATAAAAATTAAATTTTAAGATATTACAATTATAATGATATATTGTTTACTTTGGAATCAAAACATGTGTTCTGCCAACCGTATAATGGAAAATATGGTGACTTTGGTAAAAAATATTAACAAATATCTAATAAGCTAACTTATACCGATTGAGTTTATAGTAAATAACTGACGAATTATATGATTGTTTATAGTAATTGATAAAAGTGATGGTATTCTTTGAATTTGATTTTTTCTTTTTGTTTGAAGAGGGAGATAATTTTGCAAAATGCTGAGTTTCATGGTAATTTCCAAAGCATGATGAAAATGAAGGTAATAATGATGAAAATGAAGTTTCCCAAGTCTGATTGTCACCAACTTCCAATTGTCTCCCTGAAGATCTTCAAAGTTTTGCACTTCTTCAGACACAATCGGAATATAACCCACAAGGTCTCCATAGCCATACCATTTTGGTGCAACATTACCACTCTTTTCCCTATCTCTCGTTAGATAGCCAAGAACTATTGTTGATTGTTTGTCTTCCTCTAGTCCCACTAATAACAAACTCCACCTCAAATCGAGATTCCTCCACCAAAGATTCAAATCGGTATTTCCACTATGTCTCCTACCTTGTAACGCAAAACTTTTCAACTACTCCGAAACACACTTCAAGTCATTTTTAGTCTCCAACACTTCCTGTTTAGTTCTACCACATAATTAAACTTTTTTTCACTAGTCCAACTAAAACTTGTGTCACTAACAAGTTCAACCCGAAACTTCACAACTTAACCACATCATGAGAATTTCCACTAGTAACAAAATGGCATGACCACATTAAGGTTAGGAATATACCTCACATCATGTAAAAGAACCTCATCATACCTTGAACCTTACAAAGCTTTCCCGTTTCCAAAGATGAACAACTTCACCTTCAACTAGCTTTAGGACTTCAAAAGTATCCATTCTTTGAACACATGTGATAGGAGCATCCAAAGTCCACGACTTAAAACTCCACCAATTTTCAACTTCCACTAGCGCCTACACATCCTCATAATAATGTTGTTGTTTCAGTAGTAACCTGGGTATTATTAGCACCGCCGCTCTAGGCTGATGTTGAGTATTCTTACCACCGCCTCTCCAGGCTGATGTCGAGTATTTTTACCACCGTCTCTCCAGGTTGAGCATCCGTGACTCACCACTTAACACTTCAACACACTTTTGTTGGATTAAAATTGCCCTCATCATCACCTTCCACAACCCAAGGTCGTTACTTCCGGTGAATTTCTCAATTTCCCACTTTGAACCCATGGTATCTAATTCGTTTGATCCTTTGCCCTACGGTGGACGCCAATTGTTGTGAATTCGATTACCACACCCATAAACTTATGATGTGTGGAGTAAATAGAATCAAGCAACCCAAACAGCGAGAACCAAACAATATAATCACGAACAAATAAACGACAAAAAGATAAAAGACACAATAGAATTTGTTGACCCAATTCAGTTTTAATGAACCTACTATGGGTGAGAGAGCACCTCTTCATTAATTGTTGTGAATTCGATTTATAACTCCTGGGAATCCCAATAATTACTGAGTAGTAGAGAAGGACTAGGATTAATTCAGCTGTGCCTTATGTTATAAACAAACAGACTAGGTGGAGTTCATGGTCATAATTCAAATTAACAGAAAGGAAGCCTAAGTGATTGTTCACCCCATGAAGCCTAAATTGTGATGCAAATTGTTTTAGTGGCTTAAAAAGTTTCTGATATTATACTATTGTCCTTAAAAATAGCATTCATGGGATAGTTTTAAATGTTAATATGCTTAAGTATTTGATAAGTATAAATTGTACTAGATATTGACATTTGCATGGGAGAATTTGACATGTAAGAATCAGTTGGAATTGTGAAAAAGATTACTTAATAAAATGCACTTTGATGGTCAATATTTTTTAAGCATGAGCTATTGACAAAAGAAAACACACCAACCGACATCAATTACATTAGAAACTAATTCAAAGTGTTCATTAATTGAAAGCTCCTTAAAATCAGGACTGCAAAATGAATTAATACTATACTCTTTAGAAAATAAATCCAAGCCATATATTTTTTGCAGAAACAAGTTTTGCATTTTAAATTGTTAGAAACTAAGTGGTATAAACCAATCTCAATGTACCTGACTAATGAGAAACCCAAACAAAAAACTAAATTAATCAATCACTCAAACCTGATCAAGAAAACTAATTCCTATGTTTCAAGCAGCATAAGAATCAAATAAGTAGCAAAGACCATCAAATCCCAGAATGTGATATGTGCCTTGGAAATTAGTAGTAGTACTAAAGCAACTGCATTAACAAATAAAACTTATCTTTAATATAAATTTCCCATAAGAAAACAAGCATAAGTAGATTTTAATTGTCGAATTAACAGTAGTTAGTCTAGTACAGTTGGAACATGTCACACACTCACATACTTTGAAAATGAATATATAACAACTCATTCAATTGAAGGTACTAATGGATTGAGTTTTCAAACAAACTAGTTATATTAACCAATATATGATAATATTCTTAATTATTAGCACTTCAGGTCATGGTCACAACATGCCATCTATCATAGAGACCACAAATAAATTAAGTCCTAATATTATAGAAACTGATTCCTATTCCCTAATACCATCTGCAAAAATAATGATGACAAAAAGAAAATTTTCATTCTATTGATTGAATTGCTGTACACTATTATATACATTAACATGAGTTTAAAGTGTTGTTACAAAAAGAAAAAGTGCTGGCACAGAAAGAGAATTAAAGCTAATAACTGAAGACTGCTACATGGCTATAAAACAAAAGACGGAAATAGCAGGAGGTATGTTTTGAGAATATCAATAAAAGCAACAACCGTAGAAACTGAATCCAGCTGCATAACTGTGCAGCATCATTTGGAGAGGGTATAGGAATCTGTTGACTTGTAGCACAAACTATTTGGAGCATATTCTGTCCAGCTCTATACACATTCACATTTGGTGCTTAGCTAAACTAAGCAATCATCCAAGACTGATCAAGAAAACTAATTTCTATGTTTCATGTAGCAATCTAAAATTAAAACATTTTAGATGCCTAAACTAAGTAGCAATGACCATCAAAACTTGGGATGTGTGCAAGGCGTACAAAATAGGCTTTGGAAACTGGAATTAGTTAACTCCTACATTAACAAATAGAACTTATCTTTAACATAAATTTCATAACAAGCCAAAAAAGTAGATTTTAATTGTCAAGTTAACGATGGCAACAAACCTTGTATCAAATTAGTAGATGTCTCAAGCTGTCGAGAAAATAATGGGCTCGGGTTTGTCTATCTGCATAAATATGCAATCCTTTAAATACAAAATGGTGCCAACAAGCCAATAATCGGGAGAAATATGGCAATTCTCTATTACATTGGAAGGGAAATAGGGAAACTTACTTGATTGTACAAACCAAAGCCAACATGAATCATATTCCTAGCATAATCAACAATCAGTTAGCCGCTACAATGTCTGTAAAAAATGATAAGACCAGCCAACTTCCTCATTATACTAATTATACTAGTACCTATATATAGGCTAATGCTACGGTGGACCACCTTCACAAGTGGTCCACCGTGGACAAGTGATCTACCGAATACAAATTTTACAAAATTTATTGATAGATTGAAAGTTTATATCATATAGAGCATCCATAAAAAATTTTAAAAACATTGAAAATCATTTGATATTTTATTGGAATTTATCAAGATTTACAGTATTTAATAAACCGTTAATCTTGATGGATCTCAATAACATATCAAATGATTTTCAATTTTTCTAAAATTTTCTATAGATGATCTATATGATATAAACTTTCAATCCAACGGTGAATTTTGTAAAATTCGTATTCGTTATAGGGTTTTTCATGAATGGTCCACCATGGACCACTTATATATCCTCTGCCCACAAAAAAAATGATATCTTTGCTTGGGTAACCTTTACCTAAAAATTGGAAATGTAATAACATTTGTGGTGACCCTACAGTTTAATGGATGGGCTGCTCATTTGACCTTGTACAACAAACTGCAAAAAAGAGGAAAAAGACGATAACAATTTTCTTAGTAAGTTTAATCTTCTGGTTTAAAAATATATAAAATACTTACTGTAAAGAAACTAGATACAAAATGTGGAATAAATTGGCACTAAGATAATCTTATAATCCCCACTTTATCCAATTTAAAGATATACTATATGCATTACCAAGTAGATGAGAAGCAAGATTGATTTTTGTCAATATCTTTCATTATCAGATTTCAATATATAAGGTAAAGAAACACTAAATGATGTTACATAATCGATTTTACCGAGAAATAAAACGAAAACAACTAATGAAGCAAAGCAAAATTATTAACTATAAGGAAATAGGGCAAGTGGCATTTAGGTGAGAAATAGAAGGAGAATTACCTGTTCAAGCTTGCTAAATCCATTTCAAGTCAACCCGAATACCTTTGATGTGGGAAATTTTGGCCCAAATTTGTGGGTGTTTCACGCGGCACCGTTCTTCCAACAGAGGACATCTGTTGATTTGAAGTTTTATTAGAGAAGCAGGCAGCCTTTCTCCCTCCATATTCTCCAGCTGAGGACACTCTTCAATTCTTAATTGTTGGAGGGATGTTAGGTGGAGAAGCCCCGTGCACTCCAACGTCTGCAAACTTGACATTCCCCATAGATATAGAGAGTTAAGGGAGGGAGGCAGCAACGCAAAACCCTTATTAGGGAATGACTTGATAGCATCATCTCCAATTTCAAGATGGGAAAGCATTTCAAACAAAGTTAGAGCTGGGTTCCTCAATAATTTCTCACATTTCGTGACACGGAGTGATCTTAAGCTATGTGGCATACCCCCTTCAGGAAACGTCTCCATTTCTGGGCAATTATCTATACGCAACCTTTGTAACTTTGGGAGAAGAGTATTTATGTGACAAGGCAATGATTTTAAATTAGTGCACTTGGAGATATCCAATGATTTCAAGTTGGGTGCAGACAATCCTTCTCCTGGGAATGATACAAATTTAGGGCAGTTTCTGATGAAAATTTCAACAAGATTTGGAAGAATCTTCAAAGCGGATAAATGTTCTATATTTTCACAATTAAGGATTTTGAGATCATGGAGGTTCGGAAGGTTGTCTAGTGGGAGGGTCCAAAGAGAATCACAACCCCCATTTAATCTCAAAGATTGAAGTGACTCATGCAGCTGGTTTTGCTTTGGAATATTTAGATTTTTACAATTCTTGATGGACAAAACCTTCAAGGATGTGGGTAAACAATCTCCCGGAAAAGATATCGCAGACGAACAATTTGTGAGTTCTAATCTTTGAAGAGATGTCGGTAAGCTGATGGCAATAGCTTCAAACACAGACTCTATTATCTCTGTTCCTTTAATTTTTAATACTTCCAATGAAAGGGGAAGTTCATGCAATGCTACTTTATTGCTTTCAAATATGTTTAACTCTCGGATGGAAAAAGCCTTTGGGAGAGAAGAGCCAATCTGGTTGCATCGTTCAATTTTAATTGTTTCCAACATAGGAAGATGAGATGGTAAATCTCCCTTTAATCTTGGACAATCAATAATCTCAATAGACTTCAGGACAGGAAAAGAGTCATCCGGATCATGGGAATGATGCCACGTTTCCCAACATGGCATGTTGTCAAACAACAAATATTCAAGAGAGGGAAAGAGTGTCCCTGAAAAGGAATCACCATGTTCACATCCAATAGTCTCCAGCATACTCATTCTTCTCATCTTCAATTTCTTGAGAGAGCTTAATTGACCAAGTGGTGGAATGATACAACAATTCGGACAATCAAACAAATATAACTCAGTCAAATTGCTGTAGGAAGAACTTCCAACCCATTCTGGAAATCTTGTGCCTCTATATCCATGTACATCTAGCTTTTTCAGGTTCTTAGTAGGCTGTAAGCTACCAAATATATCCATCTCACTTTGAGAATTCGTGAAATGGTCCTTTGCATCTCCAGACCATGAAAACAATAATTCCTCAAGGTACTTCTTATCCATTATTTTCGCCTCAAATGCTTCTGAGCTGTTGATAACATTCTCTAATTTTGTAATGGAAAGTGATCCTTGAAGATTTGAAAGTGTTCCCAATTCCACGATCCCTTTCTCTCCATGCTTGCTCACATGAAAACAACTCAAATGTTGCAAATATTTTAATTTTCTCATTTCTCTAGGCATCTCTTCTAAATTATGACATTCATTGATATTAAGATGGCGCAAATTTACAAGATTTTGCATGTCATTGGGAAGCTTGGTTAGTTTTTGGCAATGGTACAACTTCAACGTTTGTAGATTATAAAGATTACACAATGACTCTGGTAATGTAGCTATATTTGTGTAAGAGAGATCCAAAGATCGCAAATGGATCAGTTCACCTATCGAATCAGGCAATGCATCAAGACTTGGAAATCCTCGAAATGACAAAACTCTCAAGCACTTCAAATTTGACAAAATTATGCATGGTGCCTTTTCATTGTTGAATGGAGGACTTCTAAAATTGATTGCAAAAAACGTCCTAAGATGTTTTGCTCGGCCAAAAACATCATAGTTTTCATTAACTGGATCACTGAACTCGCTAAATGATAAATGACGAGCCATGATACCAATCTTCGTTTCATTACCAAGTTCTTCTCTTCTTAAATAGAACTCTCCACCAAGCAATGTTGCTAAATCATGCACCAGATCATGCATCACAAAACGTCCATTTTCGGAACGTTGAAAAAATGATCTTGAAGCTAAGTCATCAAAATACCCATAACCAATTTCTTCTAAAGTCTTCCCATTGTTTGGAGACCGTAAAAGATCTTCGGCCATCCATAACAAGATCAAATCATCTTTCTTAAATTTATAATCCTTAGGATACAATGAACAATAAACAAAGCAACGTTTCAAATAGGGAGGAAGATAATGATAACTAATTCTTAGTGCCGGAATGATCTTACTCTCGTTTTCCCAAATGTTGCTATTTAGTATATTATTCCAATCCTTGATGTCACGTTTACGTCGCAACAAACCCCCAAGTGATTGTGCTGCTAAAGGCAATCCCTTACATTTTCTAACAATCTCTTTTCCAATTTTGTGGAGATCCATATTCTCTTTAGATTCTTTTAAAGAAAGGAAAGCACGATTTGCAAACACTGACCAACAATCTTCATCAGACAATTGCTCAAGATGGCAAGTTTGAAAAGTTTGGACCATAGATGCCACTTTATCAATACGGGTTGTTACTAGAATTTTACTTCCCTTAGTTCCGTATTGAAGAGGCCTTAAAAGAGAATTCCAACCGTCATCATCCTCGGTCCAAACATCATCCAAAACAATTAAGAACTTTTTTCCGGTCAATTTTTCCTTCAAATCAAGATGAAGCAACTCTTTGTTATTTATATTACGCGCACTTCTAGTAACTGCCTCCATGATTTCCTTTGTAACCTTGAATTCATCAAAATGGTCAGAAACACAAGCCCATGCTTGCACATCAAACTTCTGCTTTACACTGTCATGGTTGTACACAGATTGGGCCAAAGTAGTTTTTCCCACTCCACCCATACCAACTATGGGGATTACAGAAATCTTAGCATCATCATCATTATCATTATCATCTAACAGTAATTTGAGTATGGTCTCTTTGTCTTGATCCCTACCAAATATGTTAGATCCAACATCTACTAGAGAGGTGGATGGAGTTCTCCAGGAAGAGTGGTGGTCAGTTGCAATATGTTGAAGACCAAGAATATCTTTGTGTTTGATTATGTATTCAAGTCTAGCAACAATATCTTCAAGCTTACCAACCATAGCTCTTTCTTCAGAGTTGTAATTGTAAATGCGAGACAAGTAGTTAGTAGCAGTACTCACCTTCTTGTTTTTAGAAATAGCAGCTTTGGTAGAGATGTGATCCAAAATGTCATCAGCAACATAAACAGCATCTTTGAGGTCATCAAGCCATTTGTTAACAGCAAAGTCTTTGAACTGTTTCTGTTCAGCATCATTCAGCACAACTTCAACAGCATACAGAGTATTCTTCAACCTTTGGACCAAGTTGACGTCAACCTTCTTACCGCGGATCAAGTCAACAAGCTCAGGAGATGCAAGCCTATCAAGAACAACTTCAATGAAACCAGACAGGAAGGCTTCACCAACAGCAGCCGCCACCGCCATGATTTGGATGGAGAAGATAAATAAGTAATGTAGTTATGAGTAGTTGGAATGGAAGAGAGAAAATTCAGATCTTGATTGTAAGATGCACGAAGCTAAAACTCTATTCAGTTCCTTATTACATAGTACTGCTGCTACTGTATCACTAAGATAAGACCAGGTGTTGCACGTTCTGTGGTTCTAGTATTTTTGGGTCAAATATTCATTAAATCATTATTTTAAATCTATTTGACAAAATAATTATTTTAAATATACTGCTTTTTTTACAAGATTTTAAATATACTATTATTAATCGGAGAAATGTTACCATGGGCACAAATTCAAATATTTATTTCTTAGGCACTCTGACAAAAAGCTAAAAAAATTAAAGGGAAAGTATTAAACTGATATTGATTGATCTAACAAATTTATTTTTCTTTTATTTTTTTTATTTATATGTGTGTGTTTAAACTTTGTGGTCAAATATTTGTGCCTAGATAAGACTTTATCTATTAAACAATATAAGTGTATTTATTAAAAAGGTGTGTGATTTTGATGCTAAGCTTCTTGATATATCAAATTTCGAAATGATTAAACTTTAAGGATTAATTTAGTGGTAAAAAGACATGTTTTAAATTTGGGAGGTCTCGAATTGAAGCCTTAAAATCTTCCCTACCTTAGATCCGGACACAAATCCCTCACCTTATATTTTTTTTGTAAAACAAACAAAAACAAAAAAAATGGATGAAAAACTATAGGTTTGAAGATTCATAATAAGAGAATAAAATAGTAGTTTTGAAACTTGAAATCCATAGTCAAATAGACTAGGATAAGACTGAAATTAAGGAAAATATATACATAAAGATTAAATTATTATCTGAAATTAAGGTAATGCGTGCTAAATATTCTTGTGGTAATCTCATAATCCCAACAATGAATAATAGATCCATTTCTAGCTTTATTTGGAAAGCTAGTTAGTGTTTGGGAGGACGTTTCTATCAATATAACTTGGTGCATTTAAAATGGTCACCATGTTGGTTTTTGGAAAGATGCTTGGATTCAAGATTGTGGACCTTTGCTAAATTTATTCCCTAATTGTCCCCCTTGGCCAAATGGAATTTCATGTCTCTCATTATGTCATGGATGGGCGGTGGAACTGGGAAGTACTAAATCAACTTCTTCCTCGGGAAATTTGTGAAAAAATTGCGGCAATTAAACATCCTTTTGATGGAAAGTAGATTTTTCTTGTTGGGACCTTACTTCCAAAGGCAATTTCTCTCTTAAATCCGTCTATTTTATCATGCATGATAAACATCACTCTTTTCCAACAAATCAAGATAGTTTTCAACACATCTGGTCTTGGCAAGGCCCAAACAGGTACAAAGCATTCTTATGGAAAATAGTTCATGAAAAAATTTTGACTAATGAGGAAAGACATCATAGAGGCATGACTAGAGATAACCTATGTCCTAGATGTGGTGACTATCCTGAGACCGTGAAGAAGTAAAAATGTTATGGAATGATCTCATCTCCCAAGATGATTGGAGTAAATTCTTTAGTCTTGGATTGCACCGTTGGCTTGAATGGAATATCACAACTCCTAATACTGGTTCGAAACACGCCAATTGGCAAATCTTCTTTGGAGTTGTCGTTTATGAGCTTTGGAAAGATAGAAATAGCCCGGTGTTTAATAGGAAGTCTTTCAACTTCTTCGTCTGGCAACAAACCAAGCTAGTTTCATTACCTCCTCCTCTAACTTTCATGTGGATTCTAATTTGTATTCATCAAAGCGAAGCATAGAGGTTTCTTGGACCCCTCCACCACATGATCATTATAAGGTTAACGTTGATGGGTCTCATAAGAAGTCATCAGGAAATTCTAGTTGTGGAGGTTTGATAAGAGACTTTCATGGTAAGTGCATTCGAGGCTTCTACAATAGATTTGGTTCCTGCTCTGTTGTGTGGGTGGAACTTCGGGCCCTTCGCAATGGAATAGAAATGGCAAATCAACTGAATATCAAAAATGTGATTTTTGAGATGAATTCTCTAGTTGTAGTCAATATGGTCAATTTAGACTCATCTCCAAATGCCTTCCTTCAACCTCTTCTCCAAGAGGTGATCACTCTTCTCCACCATCCTGGATGGAGCACTTCAGTCTGTCATGTGTATCGCGAGACTAATAGATGTGCTGACCTGTTAGCAAATCCTGGACACACTTCTTTAGAGTTTAATTTTATTGATGTCTTTTCTCATACTCTAAATCTTCTACTAGAAGATGATGTAAGAGGCGTTAGTTTTTTTTCGATTGATTTAGTAATTTAATTCCTTTTCTTATAAAAAAAAAATTTAAATGACTCTGAGTATAATTTTTCCAATAAATAAACAAGTAAATTAATGTTGAAATTTGATATATGTTCTGAAATTTGCATATATGAATTAATGATTTTATTTTTTTTGCAATCTTTAAGTATTCAAATCTATGAAATTTTAATTTTTTTTGCATATGAATGTTACATTTAAACCTTGAAAATGTATATGTGAATGGACTAAAAAGGAGAAAGAAAAAAAATGAAATAAAGATCATTGGTTATTTGTTACCTGAAATTAAGTTAAGAGTAGCGCTGGAAATGAGTCGAGCCGAGTCGAATTCATCTGAGCTTGGCTCGATTTGATAGTAATTGGTTCAGTTTGAAACTCGGCTCAAGTTCGACACAAATTTTTTTTCAACTCGAAGAACGGAAAAATTCGATGATGTCTCAAGTGTTAAAAATATTTTGAAAAGTTTATATACGTGATGCAAAGGAGTGGAACTATGTGTATGTTCAGCTTATTTATTTAATGAACTTAATTTTTAACTCAAGTTCAGCTCATTTGATTCATAAATCAAATTTACGAGTCAATTATAATTGACTCGAGTTTCGAACAATTTACGAGTTGACTTGGATCGTTATCAAGCCTAGTTGCTTTTTTTGTAAGGTTTTGTTATCAACCCTAGTTAAGAGCTCCTAATCCTGCGTGTTTTATTAGCCGTCGAAATAGATGGAAAGCCAATCGTGACCGTCAGTGTACTCCCCACGCAACCAATCAATTTCGTGGAAACCCACAAGTCCACTCGCGACCAAAAAAAAATTTCATTTTTCAATTCCCAACACTCCATACCACAGTATACTAATTTCTCCATTGACGATTTCTTTCATATTAAAACTCGCTCTCTCAAAGACTTTAGATCTTCTTATTCATCAAGAAAACTTAACATGCCAATTTCAAAACAACCACCCAATACTTATAATAATAATTTAAAGTCATCATAATAGTCTCTAATTAACCCTTTACTAGATTAGAGGAACAAACAAACAAACCCAATTTAGCTTAAACAATGCTTCCACTTTTGAAGCTTGGAACTTTGGCGTTGAAAACCCTCAGCAAACCAGTTGCCGGTAAACTCAAACAACAAGCTTCTATTCATCCTAGATTCCGCCAACTCATCATTGATATGGCTCAGGTAACTAACTAACTAACCAACCCTTTATTATTCTTTTCAATTTTCATACATTTTATTTTAATTAATTATTCAAATATTAATAGTAATTTGATGTTATTAATTTCTTGATAGATGTGAATTGGGGAAATTAGGAGGCAAATTGTGTCTGATTTTTATATATTAATTACTTTGAAAGTGTTACGTACACCGGAAAGTTTCGTATTATTATATCAGAATCAATTTGATTCTGATATAATGCGAGACTTTTTGGTGTACCGGAGAAGAAAGGTTTGTGGAATGTGTAATGAGTAAATGTTTTGGATTGAGTTATAGGAGTTTCTTTGTTTTGTGATAAGAAAATTATGGTAGGATGAAATTGGATCTTTATCTGTGTGGATGATTAGGGTGAGAATTGAAGAATGAAATGAGAACATGGAGGGGAATGGAAGAAATGATAACGAAAATGAGGTGAAGTTGTTAAGTAGTTATAGAATTCGTTAGTTAGTTAAAGTTGTTGAGGGTAAGGGTTTAGGTTAATTTGTAGGTGAGGGGTAGAAGAGGTAGGGATTCAAATTTTGTTAGTTTTAGGAAATTGAGAAATGGTGCTTTTGTGAAAGGGGAAAAGGGTAAACCTTTGAAATTAAAATTCTCTCCTTGCCGGAAAACCAAGTTGTCCGGGTCACTGCCATTGGAATTCGGCAATTTGATCTTTTTTTGCCATTGGTTTAGAATAGTCTAAGGAGGATTTAGAATTGTTGTCTTATTGTGTATTGGCTTTCTCCTTATTTGGCCACAAATTTGGCATTTTGTGTGTGTTCGTCTCCATTCACTTATCATATAATGGCTAAATTTCTTCTATGTCATATTAGAATCTAGAGAAAAGAGTAAACATGTTCTTGAAAAGTATGCTAAATTCTCCAAAGCACACCTTATTTTCCTTGATAGTAGATCTAACAAGTAAAATCAAACTTAATCGAATGTGATTGATTGTAAAATATTGATCATAATTCATAACAGAAAAATTAAATTTTGGTTCGTCTATGCATCTTAGTCCTTTGCTTCCAGTTAGAACTTTGATTATGCCTTTTGGCTTTTATTCTTCTCTATTCACTATGACAAGTCCTGTTTTTAAATGAGACAGTCTGTGATCTGCTTTTTTTATTTTGGTATGACTATGTTTTAGAGATCAGCCATTTTAAGTATTAGCTATATGCAGTTTGTACGTTGACATTGGATATAAAGTTATGTGAAACTATAACATTGATTTTCTTACCTTTTGATTTTGGAAACAGAAAAATCATCAAATCACAACAAAGATGCAAAGGCGTATATATGGCCATGCAACGGATGTTGAGATTCGCCCTTTGAATGAGGAAAAAGCCGTTCAAGCTGCTGTAGATCTTATTGGAGAAGTCTTTGTATTCTCGGTAATATGGATTTAAAATCTGCAATTGGCTAAAGCTATTTTACTTATTTTTTCATAATTATTGAAGACATGAATTTCATTTATGTGGCCAATTATAACCATTTACTTGAAGCTAGTTAACTTTGTTGGTGGAATCTGCCACATGCTGATTGGTGTGATATAGAATTTTGCTTAGAACTAAAAGCAATAAATAGAAGTTATTCTGTGAAATACAGGATTAACAAATCTGCATTCTAGACTCTAGTTAATTCCAAATATCAAGCATTGTCCATGTAAAATTTGAATTTCTCACTTCTCACAGTTGCATTTTGAGGTAAAATGACATTGAATGAAAGACCTTTGCTGTTCTCCCTGTTTGTTTTTTTGACTTTTGAAGTATAAATATTGTTGGTAGTTACTGAAATTTTGAAAGTTTACATTGAACTCGGTACTTGGCGTGAGTTTTTATTTCCGACAAGTAAGTTGGCAAGATGTTATACTCTTGAGTTAACTCTTTACAAGTTATGGTCCTCTCCTCGGACACAAAACCAAGTTAACTCAAATGCAAACACTCTTTTTGTCAGTCTTTTTGTCAAACTCATAAGTTTAGGCAATATTTGTAAAACTTGGTAAGTCTTGATTCTGCTGGCATATATATACACACAGTTGGTCAATTTTGTTGGTTACTTGAGTTGAGTTTCCTCCATTACACAATAAGTTTAATGTTTATATTCATGAATGTAATTTTATGTCTTTATTATTATTTTGTCACTCAACAAAGTAATAGTGTAGAGCCAAATACAGCATACTTGTTGGGGGTCAAGAATTGAGTTACACTGTTATTAACAATCAGACACAACACTTGAGAATAGAAATCATTTTGTACCAAAATAACTCGTGTGCATAGTCACATGCCTTGTCCTTGATTATTTGCATTTGTACTGATCATAGGTTGCAGTTCTTGCCTTGATCTTTGAGGTACAAAGAAGTGCTAGATCTGAAGCGCGGAAGGAGGAGATACGAAAGCAAGAGCTAGAGGTAATTTCAAATAATCATCTAGTACACATATTTTACATTGTGTTTCCTACGTGTTTATTTCTGTCAGTACTCATTTTCATAATTGCTCTAATATTTTGTATATACTGTTTCCTCTTTAACTTTAATTTTCTTATCTTGCTTCCTAAGTTCCTATGCTAAAATATTACATTTTTCATCTGCTACCCATTTTCTAACACAGAGAATGATATACAAATGCCATACCATCTGTGATGTAGTTCTTGTTTTAATTGATGCCCTTAATATGCTCTTCTTTTTCATATACAAGTCATAATCGTTTATTCTTCTATAGGCTGTGAGGCAAAAAAATGATGGTTTGGCAGAAGAAATAGAACTTCTTAAGCATAGACTTGAAGAACTGGAACAGCTGGCCCGGGGACGAGGACTCACTGGCATTCTAAATTTTAAAAACATTATTAATAAGGAAAATGGAAAGGCGGAGAAAACTGCTTGACCTGATGAAAAGAATAATTACTTTTCACAATTATTTTTTCGTTTATCTTTGGCATAAATATAACTCTGACCCAATTTCTGATTCATTTGAGGATCTCCTCAGAAAGAAATTTTTGTTGATACAGTTTGAAACGCCAAACTCTGTATTTGGATTGAGGATATGAATATTTCACTGATTGAAATGTTCTTATTGTATTAGTCAAAATAAACTGCAGAGACTGTATAGTTTTTTGTGACAGTCAAAGATGTGACTCGATCAGATGAGTGGAAAAATTATCAAATCAAATGTACCATTTACTTTGTTAAATAACATTTTATTTTTTACATGTTCACTTTCTCTCTCACTTTCTGCATGAATGAATACACAAGCTAGTAGTGATTGCTTGTGTGCATTCCTAAATAGCAAGGACCTCATGTCCTTATTCATTTAAGCATGACTATAGAATCTCAGTTGAAAGCAATTTTGTGCTTAAGATGATGATGAACATTTTAGCCTGTAATGTGTGACATCAATTGATTGCAAGCATCACCAACTACCCACCACCCCTTTTTATATTTCCTTTTGACACTTTTTATATTTTTATCACAAATACATTCGAAAATTAAAGCTACGGTTAAACCAAATTTATTTAAATATTGTATCTACATGAATTATAAAGTACATATTTATAGTGAAATTGAACAAAGTTTTTAATTTTTTTAAAAAAAATTGAAGTGACATATGAGTAAGGTTCACATATGAGACTAAATCATTGAAGGGGAGTGTTTCTTTTACTTGAAGTGAATCAATAATGTATCTTGAAGACAACCTAAAGTAATAATTTTGTATACTATGAATGCATATATGACAAGCTATGAAATATTTTATGTGTCTTGACAAAAATAAAGAGACAATATATCCTCAAGTTCAACATATATGTCCATGAGTGACAAAATAAAAGTGAATTTTTGGGTTTGGATCCTCTCCTTCCACATTCCTCTCCATCTCTCTCCTAGCTCTCTATCTCTCTCTTAATTTCATTCTCTCTCCTCATTATAAAATCATTTTTTATTAAGGAGAGAGAGTAGAATTAAGAGAGAGATAGAGAGCTAGGAGAGAGATGGAGAGGAATGTGGAAGGAGAGGATCCAAATGCGAATAATTAAGTATAAAAATTGTCATGTATTTGTATAAAAGATATAAATAAGAAGAATTAAATTTAAAATATCATGTATTGAGTTTTGGACGTCCGTTCATTCTTTTTCCCGCCGCTTCTAGTTCCATTCATATCGACTGTCGTTGATCTCAGTTCTCAATATAGCAGAAACGGAATTTCTCCCTTCAATGTTTTTCTAGAGAGAGAGAGTTGAACAATATGTTTTCAATAGAAAATTTGGACTCTGAGGTGACCATATATGTGTTCATTTTATTTTTCAAAATTATGTCTTTGATTGAATATTATGATCATGACTTTGGTTGGTTCTGTTTTCCAATGTCATTTTACCTCTGTGCTTTTCATTGCCTCTGGTTTGTTATTTTTGTTCTTTATTGTTTCAATTTGTTGTTTCTTCTAAGAGTTGTTTCTAAGTGATTCGATTATTATTTTGATCTTTGTTAAGTTTTGATTTTTCCTCAGAATATGAGTTTGTACTCCTACCCTCATTTTTCTTAGTTAATTAAATGAAAATTGTGTCAATCTTTTGCAATGGTTTGACTTAATTCTAATCAAATGACAATTATTATGACAAACTTATCTGGAAGCTGTTTGCATCTTTAGGTCTCTCTCTATGAGCCTATTTGGATCGACTTATTTAGTTTATCTGCTGTCGTAACACTTGTTAGACTATTCGGGAGAACTTGTAGAAACAACTTATGACATGTCCATAAGCTGTTTTCAGCCTATCTAGAATAGCTTATTAAAACATTGTATAGCTTATATGAAATTAGTTTGACTTATACTGTCTTTTATTTGTATTTTGTAGTGAAGTGAAACTCGGTTAAAAAGGTGAGTTTAGGGCTTCCCTAAGCAGGATTTAAGACTTGGATGAAGATTTCAAGGGCAGCTGCAAGCCTGCAAGACAGCATCACACAGGCTCTTCAAGGACAAGGCAAAGAACCATGTTGATGATCTGCAGGTGATGTTTCTTGATCTGCAGTTTTCCAGGAAGGAGAGTCGTTCCATTGATGCCGCTCTTCTTGAGGAGCAAGTCCATCAGATGCTTCGGGAGTGGAAGGCCGATCTAAATGAGCCCTCTTCTGCTGCTTCCTTAAAGCAGGTAAGCTCAGAACAATCCTCCTTAATGACAACCTGCAGACTGAAATGTGAATTTGTGATGGACACATGTAATCTTGATTTGAGTTTGATGTTTATGGTTTACTATAGGGTGGCTGTCATGGATCATTCTCAACCGATATTTGTAGGCTATTGCAGCTCTGCGAGGATGAAGATGATGCCACTAGTCTATTAGCTGTGCCTCGGCCTGAACCTAATGATCAGACTATGCAGACTGATGCTAAGGTGATATTTCAAGAGGTCTGTTCCTTTCTCCTCTTTGAGGATTATTCATTCATCTTGGCAACTTGATTACAACTAGCTAGGATAAATAATAAAGGAGAATTTGTATAAATAGGAAAATACAAAGGATAAAGATCATTGTCGAGTATTGCAAATATTTGTAAATAGAGTAGTGACTATATTGCGAAGAGGAACCACTTGGAAGGTAGATTTTTCTCTTATTCTTCCCAGCAACCCAAAGCCCAATTTGTTCTTGTGCATGTTTTAATCCTTATTTCAATGTTTGTCAATATCTTTAATCTCACCTGTGATATTAACGAGTTTCTTTTAATGTTAAATCAGAGCCAACATCAACATGATTTCCTATTACTTGATGAGTGCAAACACTCCATCTTAGGAGTTCCCAGTATAAAAGCTAACAACTCCTATGGGCGGCCTACTTTTGGATCAGAATGTCACCAATTTGACTTAAACGGCGACTTTAATTGCAGCTGTTATGCTGCTTTTAATGGCACAGATTTTAGATGCGAGGACGCTGTTCCTCATATACCTACCTATCTACCAAGTTTCTGCCCTCCTTCTTCTGCTTTCTTAGGCCCGAAGTGTTCACTTTGGGACTGTTCGAGGCCCGCACAAGGGTTGGACTTGTGTCAAGACTTCTGCAGTAGTTTTCATGCTGCTCTAGCTTTAAATGAAGGACAACCGGGCATAGCCCCAGTTCTAGGACTTGGCGGAATCGGACTGAAGGATAATTTACTTTTAGCTGCTCTTAGCGCAAAGGCAGAAGGAAAAGATGTTGGCATCCCAGAATGTGACAGAGCAGCAATTGCAAAGTCTCCATGGAATGAACCTGGTATTAGAATGTTGAGTTTACCTATTAAGCTTCGTGTGTAAAAGTTGAGAAGATTGATCTTTCTGTGTTATTACATATTTTCCTATTTTATCGCACAGTTCTTTGATCTTTTTGTTCTCGAGGGTGAGACTATTAGGGAGTGGCTTTTCTTTGATAACTCTCGAAGAGCTTTTGAGAGTAGAAACAGAAAACAAAGGTCATTGCCCGACTACAATAGGCGGGGATGGCATGAATCTAGAAAGCAAGTGATGAGTGAGTTTGGAGGCCTGAAGAGATCCTATTACATGGATCCACAACCACTAAACCATTTTGAGTGGCACCTTTATGAGTATGAAATTAGGAAATGTGATTCACGTGATTTATATCGGTTGGAATTAAAGCGTGTTGATGGGAAGAAGAGCTCCAAGGCAAAGATAACAAGTGATCCTGTTACTAATCTGCAGAAGCAGATAGGATGACTCTCTGCAAAGTTTCCCTATGATTGCAGACGTTCTCCAAAGGGCAGAGCCAAACCTGATGCCAAAGATGACATAGGTGGTGTCTATACAGCTTCAAACAATGCACCATCACCATATGACTATCTTGTTGAGAACACAAACGACTATATTATGTGACGTTATTCATCTCGAAGTGGATGCACAAGATGTTGCGTTAAAGTTTCTTGTAACTTTGCTGGGTTATGATTTTTCGCTCCTTCCTGACATTTGGTCTTTTCACCTTTTTCTTCTTAGGAACAAGATACGACAATTTTTTCCTTTGCTGAGCCTGAGACACTGTGAGTAGTTCATTCCCACACAGGAATGCTGCATTAAATGCTTCTCATACCAAATTTTAATTTTGAGAGCTCATATACAAACATAAATAAATAAAGATTGTTGTATGGCATTTCAGAAATCGATCTCTTGTCAAGTTAAAAGTTGATGCAATTCAGCCCTGACTAAATTTTCCAAATCATGATAATTTCCAAAAATAGTAAAATATAATAAAAATATGATATTCCTTGTGTCGTTAAGCATGAAGCCAATTTTACCCTAGGGTAAATATTAGATTTTCCTGTTATTTGGAGTTTAAGAATTATGATTGTTTAGCAGCATGTCACCTTTTAAAATTTAACATGGAATCTTGTCTATTGAGTAGAGAATTTAATAATTGATAGCCGTTCAAAAAATTAATAGATCACTTCGTATGTACGCCTTACATCTTTAGAATATATAAAGATGAATTTTCTTGTCTTTTGATATATAAATTAGGTAACCCTGTTTCTGTTGTCAAGTTACCAGCGACTCTAGAATTAACTACCTCGCTAAGAATCAATCAATGTCGTAAATGCTGAACACTACAGTGAAACAAACCTGTGATGGAAGTGCTCTCTTGACAAATACTACAAGAAGCTTCTCCTATCAAGTTCTTCATGTCACTGTCGAAAACACACCCCAAACATGAGCTTCAAACCAAGTTATATCCATAATCCATCAACATAACACTTCTCGGGTGCTTTCAGACGAATTTATGAACTAATGCCACATGATAAACATTAAATAAAAACAAAAACAAAGACACAAACCCTTCGATACTTACATGCGACATTCAACACTGGAGCCATGGTTACAGAACGGGCAGCTGAAGACTGTGTCGAGTTTATCCATTCGTTTCTTCGGAGCAGGCTTTGTTTTTGCTTTCCTCTTTCCCATAGCTTAAATCCTGATTTTGATATAAATAACAAAAGTATACAAACAATTCAATAAAATAAAAACGTCTCAGCATTACACAAATTCCACAAATGCAGAAAACACAAACCATAGAACAATTGATGTTACCCACCAACTCAAATTTTTCACCTACCAATTATTTGCTAATATTAATTTTTTTTTAAATACTATGTGACAAATAAATATGAGATTTTTTTACCAAAAGGGTGTAATTTTTCAAACTTATTATCAAAGTGGTGTAGTTTTTTAAAAAATTACCAAAAGGGTGTAAGTCGTCACTATCATGTACGACTTACCCCCAAATCAAAAAAAAAAAAAAAGTTAAAGTCGTCAATGGCAGTGACGACTTTCAAAAAAAATAAAAAAAAAAAATTCAAAAAATTATATCCATAATCTAAATATAAAAAATTATATCAAAAAATTCAAAAAAAGTTGAAGTTTTTTGAATTTTTTTTATTTTTTTTGAAAGTCGTCACTGTCATTGACGACTTTCACTTTTTTTTTTTTTTTGATTTGAGGGTAAGTCGTACATGGTAGTCTGTACGACTTACACCCTTTTGGTAATTTGTTTGAAAACTACACCCCTTTAGTAATAAGCTTGAAAAAATACACCATTTTGATAAAAAAATCTAAATATGAAATAGAAACCTAAAGGATGTGATTTTGTTAGTATTTTATGATAACATTCAATTTAAGGAGTAAACCCTAATAATTTATAGCGAAAATTCAATAATTGTTGTGATCATGATCACCTAAAGAAAGAAATTTGCAGAAACGAGTTGTGACCTTTTTTTGGTATTGAATTGATCTGATAGATTTTCTGGGCAGCCAAACGGAAGAAACGAAAAACGAAAATCTGATTAAACCCTAATGCTACAAAACAGAGTGATGAAGAGAAGGCGGGAGATTAGAGAGCATGTGAATATATATGCAGTGCAGGGAAAGAACGGGAATTAAACTTGTGGGCCAACATAAATAAATAAATCAAAATTAACACAATTTAATTTTGTCATTTTTTTTAAATGACTTAAATATATTTTTATTCCTTTATTTTTTTAAAATATAGATTTAGTTATTCATTTGAAAAATCAATTTTCTGTTCTCAATTTTATTTTTTATTAACTTTGCACTCTCATGTTGCTGACAATTTTATTGGTTTTTCCACTGACGAACTTATAAACTGAACCAAATCAAACCATTTAAAATTGAACCAATTTTTTAAAAAATCAAACTAAACAGTTTGTGAGATAACAGTTCAGTTTACCAGTTTTTTTAATAAAAATTGTGTTAACTTAGCCAAAACTTAACTAACCCTAAAATCAAAATTGGAAGAGAAAACACGTGTAACAGAGAAACAGCGACAGAGAAACCACTCTCTCCATCTCTCTTAGTCGTTCTCTCTGTCTCTCTCAGCCGTCACACCAACCTCCACGGTCACATTTAATATTCATGTTAGTAAAAAAAATCTAATAAATACCACGACACTATTAATGAGTAGCTCACATCAATAAAAATGACCAAAAAAATTAATATTTAGAATGGAAATTAAAAAAGAAAAATAAAATTATTTATTCACTTGACTCACTCATTAATCTGTTTTTAATACATAGTGCCTAAACTACGAAAATACATTAATTTACTTCATAAACTATCATGAAAAACAAACAATTAGTCCCCAAACATTAAAAATAATTAAATTGTTAAGTAACTCTTATGTCTTCTCCTACTCCACATCCAGTACAATAAATACTCAATTTCATTCTTAAATAAGTATATTTTCACGCATTGCCAATAAGAGATATTGTGTTCACTCAATAATATCGCAAATCAAAACTCTAATAGATGATGACACATGTCAATAAACACTTAGCAATACTCAATCTAATAGATAGTGTGTCCATTCCCATAATCATTTATCAAGATTGTTGAATGTCTTCTCACTTTGAGCTACAACCATATACCCACACCAAATTTTTCGGGTCCATCACAGTTTTCATGCAAAATGCCATTTGATCACGACCTCCATCATTAGTTGAGAATCCTGGAATGCAAGATGAAGAAGAATCTCACATGTTGAACATTTTCGATAAAACTTATAGAAAATTTTTATGAACCCTAATTTGACAAAATAGGAGAAATGATGAACTGAGAAATGATTTACAAAAGATAGATAATGGACCGAACAACACATAACAAGTTTTTAACGTATTCAACAACATATAACAAGTTGTCATGTTGTTCAGTGAGAAACAATAATTTAAATTTTTCTCAAATCTTTCATTTTCAATTTGTCCAATCTCACATGGCACTTTTTCTGCAGATTTAGTACACTCTAAGAAACTAATATAACACTTTTATTTGTTAAGAGACCAAAATAAACCTAAAAAATTAATTTAAGAGACAACAAAAAATAATTAATCCTCAAAGAAAAGCAAAAATAGTTTCTAAAAATTAAATTTTGCACAATAATATTCAATGAAGAAAGGAATAAACTAGTTAAGTGATCTGTTAGAAGTAACAGGGTGTGCGAATAGCAAATCTTAGAGAATATTTATTTGGGCCAAGAAAAAAGAAACAAAGAATCCATAAACTTCGAACCAACAACGAAGAACACAATCTCTCTCTCTCTCTCTCTCTCTCTAACGGCAATGGCTTCCATAGCAACAACAACAACCACTTCACTCTTCACACCATTCATTTCACTTCACCACAACTCCAAATTCTCAATATTCTTCCCAAATCTTCACCTTCCCAACACCAACCACTCCATCTTCACTCTCTCATGTTCACCTCCGAAGACAATTCCGATAACAGAGCAACAATTTCTACAAGCAATTGCTGATACATCAGACCAAAAGACCCTCCCGTGTGTAAGAACATACGAAAATGATTTGTCTCAGCTCACTCTCGTCGGAGCTGTTGATTTCCGTCAGGCGGTTACGGCTGCTGCGGCTGATGGTGGTGAAGCTGCCGCTGAACATCTTGCAGCTCGTATGGATGCTATGGTTATTGAAACCGTTTTTCCTGCTTCTTCTAGTGACCGCGGCACTGTTTCTACTCGATTGGTAACTACTTTTTTCAATTTGTTTCTGTGAATTTGTTGAATTGAAAATGAAATTATGATTTTGGGGTTCTTAATGTTTGATTTTCTTGGATTTTATGTTATTTAGAAATGTACATATAGGTTAAGTTAGTTTAGATTATATCTTGAAGTTGAACTACGATGAAAATGAGTGGCATTATAGCTGAAAAAGCATTGGTATACTTTGTAAGGAGGAAATAGTTATGGAAGTATATTTGTTTTGGGTCTAGTAGCCTAGTGGCTAGATTCACATACTTTAAGTGTCGAGAAATGGGGAATCCAGGTTTCGAACTCGGACCCCTCCAGTAATAATGTCCTTATAGCTACCAACTGAGATATTCTTACGGGATATTATTATGGGAGTATATTTAAGGGGCAGATATGTGTTGTTGCTGTTGTGTGGCGCATTTATGTATTTTATCATTACATGATTGTAGGCTACAGTTGTGTTTAAGTGTGGAAAAAGACTGAACCGAGTTAGACTTTACATAAATAGGTCTAACATACTAAAACAAATTCAATGTTCAAGTTTGACTTATTACTTAGCATAAGCTTTTTTTAAAGAAATATGGTCTTTTTGAAAGTCTGATATGGTTGATTAACATACTTAAGGACCCATTATGTATTAATGTTTCTAAATATATCATTTGACATATCTTTAAATAGACTAACATGTTAATAGGTCATTTTCTTATGCATTTATGTATTTTATCATTTCACAATATACAAAATCTAGAATAGTATCAATAAAAAAGTTATTGGAATTTACTTAAATAGGGTAGCCTCTAGTGCCTAAAAGGCTTTTGGGTGGCTTAAAACCCGATCTTTATAGCTAAATAGACTTCTAAAAAGTATGACTGTTTTAATAACAAAATCACTGTCACGCAGCTTGGCCTATTCTCTCATCTGTAGCTGTGGGATATGTTTGGCACACCTGTTTTGAAACATTTTGAGTAAATTAATGTGTTGTCTTTGGTAGAGAGTGGAAACTTCTAGCAATGCCAATTTGAGGATTGAATTTCAAATGTTGTTGTTTTGGCAGTTCTTACCTGCTAGGAAAGTTAAGGAAAAAGCTGTTAAGCTAAGAAAGTCTCTCTCAGAAGATATATTTCCCAATACCAAATCTAAGAATATACTGACTATGACCTTTAGGCAAGTGGTTTTGGAGCAGATTTGGAACTTTGACCTCATTGTCTTTCAACCAGGAGAAGAACGGAAAATGGAAGATCTTGAAAACCCGAGAGAGGTTTGGTACATTCTCTTTCTGTGAGCTTTTTATAAAGTTTTATATCTCTATTGCTTTAGTAAATTGTAATGTCATATTATAATGTCTGTCCTGCAGGTGTCCCTGATACTGATATGTTCGGTTCTTTTTATGCATTTCATATGAGCAGGTTGCTGCATCTTTCACGCTCAGCTCATCCGATGAATATTTATTCTCTGTGCTTGCAGAAGTTATTTGCATCTCTGCTCTTCAAAGCACTCAAAGGCAATTTCTTGATAAATCACATGGTGGTAGTAGAAGTGGTTTCTTCCACTGGTTTCAAAAGCCTGAAAGGATAGAATCAAAAGATTCTGCGGTCATCTTACACAAATTATTTGAAGATGAGATTGTTGAAAATGCAAGAAGTCTATTGGATAAATATCACCTAATGAAGGATGGATTCAAGCCTGTGAAAATAAAATCAGAGCGCTTATGGTGGAAGCCTTCGTGTTATGAAAAATTGGAGAAAATTGGTGGTTCTGATTTCAGTGCTTGGACAACTGAGTATGTACCTGCATATCGGTTAGAGATTGACCCTAAGATAATGGGAGACTCAAAATTTCAGGGTTGGAAAATGTCTGCAGAGAATAGGTGGGAAGTTCTTTTGACCCACTCTCAAATGGTAATTTATCTTTTCCTTTTGCATTAGCCCTTGTATTTTTAGTGATAATTTTTTTCGATAAAAATAATGAAAGTGACAATTTAATGTGATTATTTAAAAAATTTAGCCATTTGATTGGATAAAGGATGGCAAAATTGTAAATTAAAATAGTTTAAATGAGAGGTAAAATTCGAAGAAAATGACTACACCAAAACTTAACATCCCTTTTTACCAACAAAAAAAAACACTTAACATCTATATATAGGTATATATTAATATATTATTATTAGTGGTGGCTCAATTGCTTAAGTAACCTTAGTAGTGTACTTTACTTTTGTCCTTGGCTTTACTAAAAAAGAGAAGGAAAAGAATATTCTAAGACCGTTAACTTTGGTCAAATATTAATGTTTACTAGTTGTGAGTGGCCTCCCCTCTTTCTCACTTCAAGTTGCAAGTTTTCTGAATGATAATTGCCTTTGAAGCAGGGGTAACATATAGTCATATACACGTACACGAACAAAAATAAAGGGGACAGGGAGATACAACAAATAATCTTTCTTCATAATTTATGATAATATGGACAATTATCAATATCATGCATACAATAGATATACACTGTTAAAAGCCACTAGGTTTGGTCTAGTGGTGAGAGATTTGGGTAGTATGCTAGAGGTCATGTGTTCGATTCTCAGCTCTATTGTAAACTAAAAAAAAAAAAAAACTAAAGATATACATTGTTAAAGTTTAACAAAATTGCAGGTTGGTTTGGCAGAAGTACTAGATATGTACTATGTGGATCCCTATTCACTAACTGATAAGGAATTATCCTGTGGAGTGGCGGCCAAGTATGCCAACGTGTCCAACAGAAAGGTATTCAAATGGCTGTTGTTTGTTCTTAAAAGTTAAAACACACTAATTTAGCATTCAAAAGACTTGATTTTTATGGGGTATGAGTATGATAAAATCCAAGGGAATAATCCTGTGGTGTGGCTTCCAGACTTACCAAAGTCTGATAAAAAAGTAATCAAGTGTCTGGTGTTTGTTATTGAAGTTTTTCAAGTTTCAACTCTCATAAGTGTGAGAAAAAGATCAATCTACATGCCTAGCTAGCTGCCTTTCTGTGCCAAACTTTCTAAAGTCCGATTAAAAAGTAAACAAGTGTCATATCATGTTATGTAATTTCTGTGTGTTAAACTCAGGTCACACAATTTGTATTTATAATGAGGACACAATAAAATACATTGAATACCTAGGAAGTTGCAGTGACTAGGAATATTAACAGCTAATCTAGGAAGTTGTAAAGTTAAAGAATGTCTACATATTTTTCTTAATTCTAACAGTTTGTTTTTGTGTCAAACTACATGCCTAGCTGCGTTTCTGTGTCAAAAACTAGTCTTCTAATGATCTCCTTGTTACTCAAGATCATGGTGTAAAAGCATATGTAGAATCTTTTGAATGTCAAAAGGAGATTCTTAAGCCAATTTTTTTTTTCCTTTTTTCTTTTTCCATTTTCTATTTAGTGTTTGTTTTGTTCAAATGTACTATAGAACTTTATTTTGTCTGGCGAAACTAAATTTCCATTTTACAAGAGAAAGTATAGTTTTCCGTAAAAAAAATTTCATACAAACACGGGATTGTGGATAGTTCTCATTTAAAATATTCTTTAGTTATATTTTTTACTCACGAGTTGGTTGTGTTATATGATGACTGTTGGGATAGTATATCTTGACATAGCTGTTTGGCATATTTGTTTGTAGGGCGGTTCTTTATCAAAAATATTGTCAGTCACCCTTGCAAGTGGCATGTTTCTTGTAGCAATCAGTGCTCTGAGTCAATTTTATTTGCCTCGTTTAAGCAAGGAAAAGAAACAACACCCTGTACAACATAGGTCTCTACCAACATCCGAAGTCAACATTATGCATGACTTTTTGGATACAACCAAGGTGTGATGTCTATCCTTTTTGTTTTAATTATTAATTTATCCAAAAACTAGAATGCTGTTTAAGAATTGGTAAATACAGAGTTCATTATTAAACTGTATGTTGTTCGTTATTTTATGCACTGTTTCTTTCTCTTGAACATTATGGATAGGTGGAAGAATTTTGCGTGTCAACTGTTGCTAAGGTGAAGGATTCTTATGGCTGGTCGGATGAAATTAAGGTAGAAGATGGTATCGGTGCCTGGATTGGAGAATTACCAGCCTACGTAAGAGGTGAAGGTGTTGATACACTTTCTACTTTATCAAAGGATATAGATGCAGATGCGAAAGTGTCCATGCAGGATATTGCTAGTTACCAGGTAATCCATATTATTTTAATATTGCAACTTAACACTGATAGAGACCAAAGTATAAGAGATATAGGAAAAAGGCTATTATTGTAATAAAGAGTATAGTGGGGTTTTATTAGTAATTAGTGACTGAGATAAGTGCTTAGTTGGCAAGTTTGTTATGCCTCTTAGTAGTATAAATAGTGGGTGAGTGAATTGTAATGGGGATGGAAGATTTTAGTTAGAACCAATTTGGTTAGGCAAAGAATGAGTGTTCTCTTTCTCTGAGGAGCTTAGCTCCAAGGGTAGATTGGAATCACTTCCTTCTACACATTTTATCTTTCATTTTGATAATGTAAGAGCTTTGCTCTATTTTCAATCAATTAACGTCTAATTTCATATATTGATATTTTCGGGTTCTAACAAACACACTAAATCATTTTCCATATTTTTTTTGTTGCATAAGTAAAACACGACTAATCATTAAATTTGTGATCTATCAAAGTCTTCTGTACATGGAAGAAAATTTGTCTTGCATTGTGTCCTGTTTGGTTTGTATTATTCAACTTATGTTTTGTTGCCCTTGCATTTGTTTGAAATTCAGGTTGTTTTCTCTAGTGAGGGGAAGATAGTTGGTTTCCAACCCTTGAGTCGGGTGGCGGTTAATCAGTGGGCTGATAATCCTCTAGCAAAGGAGCTGTATGGAAGGAAAAAACTTTCCCCAGGTAACTTCTAATTGCTTTAGAATTTCTATGCTTAATGTTTCTTCTAATTGCTTTAGAATTTCTATGCTTAATGTTTTAGCATAAACTACGTCTACTATTGAAGCTGTTAACTGATATCCTGTTGGATTTTATCAAGCAGGTATCATTGAACCAGGTCTCAAGATTCTCCTTCCAAAAAAAGTTACTGTTGTAGAGTTGCTCATGTCAGTTAAACCAGACGCCTATTTTGCAATGGCCAGGCCATATAATTATCAATGATCATTTCCTTGGTATATATATTCAACAATGCTAGAAGCTTGTTAGACCTTAGTATAGTGGTTTACCAATTAATCCTAAAATTGTAGATTTAAGGTTTTATTTCACTATCTGTGAAAAAAAAGGTTATATTCTCCCAAGTTATATTTTGTAAGGCACTAGAATGTTATTACATGAGTTGATTAAATTTTAAAACATGTGTCCTAAATCTTTTGGCATATTGTTTTTGTGAAAAATTGAAACCCCCCTCCACATATTGTTTTTTTTTTTTTTTTTTTTTTTTCATTAATGTAATATTTGTAACCATTCTGTTTGGTTTATTACTTCCAAAAAAGTCAAATATCAATCATGAACTAAAAAAGGTTGAAAAAAACATAGGTAGGAGAAAATGTATATATCCAAAAAGAAGCAAATAAATTTAATGCATTTCATTCAACACCAAAGGTTCAATATAAAGAGGAATAACATGAACATATCGGTGACTAGCCCATGAAATGGCTGCCCTTATAAAGGAGTGAGAAGCCATATTTGTTTGTTGCCGAATAAACTTTACCTCAAAGTTGAACAAAAAAAAATAAACTATTCTTAATGCTAGCAATAAGGGAACCAAATTCAGAGACTCCACCATCCTTTTGAATCGCTAGCTGCACTGCATCTAATAATGCTGCTCCTTCACCTTCCAGGATTGCCATTCTTGAGTTATACTTTCTCGTCAGTGCTTCCATGAAATCCGATTATAAAAAAAGCATAAAATCTGCAAAAATATATTTTAGAAGCTGTTATGAATAATTTTTCTATTTAACTTCTTGTCATGTATGAGAGAAGAATGAAGACAACGAAGCATATTTCCTCCATTAAATAAACTAAATATTCCTACAATGTTATATTATAAACTATTTTTAGGATTCTACTATAAATTTTAGCATAAATAATGATTTTTTACATGAGACTAAAATTACTATTTTAAAATTAAATTCAATGCTATGTTTGAATGTAAGGAAAATTGCATTGACCTCCACCAAGCATTCATTAATTGACACATATTCTCTCGAGTTTTTAAAATGCACTTACCTCCGCAAAGCATTTTTTTCCTCAAGTTTTTTCAATTGTTACATCTTAACCATTGACCATTTTTTTTCATTTTTTTTAATACACAGGTGTGTTTCCATCATACTTGCGTCTCTTTATGTAATTCACCAAAGACACTGAAATGAACACACTCTTGTGCTATTAGGAAACATACACATCTTTCAAATTGCATATACCAAATGTATGATTGTACCTCTTAAGTGAAAACTCTAAATTGTCATATGGTAAGCGATAGTGAGACATAAGCGCCACAAGAAAATGTCCGAATATTTTTTTAGGGAGCGTAAGGATGGTGTGAGTGTCATTTAAAGAGATTCCTGGCGAGGTCAATGCAATTTCCCCTTGTTCTGGTAAAAATTGTTTGGGGGGTGAGTCCAAGTATATTAATGCATAATAATGATACAAGGATCTAATATTTACTAAAAAGTCGAACCCTTTACAATGAACTTTTCTTCTCTATTTATAGAGGAGGATTACTGTAAAAAAATATCTATAAACCGCCCCACTCCTCTTAATGGAGGTCGTGGGTGGCTTCCGCCGTATCCACCGTGTTACAGGAGTGGTTATGGGCGGTTTTTCTTCTCCTCCGTGTTTAGGTGGTGGTAGTGGGTGGTTAACTCCTTTTGGGCGACGTGAACATGACCTGGGGGCATCACCCCTAGTCTTCTATCTCGCCCGCGCCTTGCCTTTCCCGCCAAGTTATTTATTTGATTTGCTTGGGCCATTTGTTGGGCCGTTACGTTATTGGACCCCTTGGATTTTGTCTGGTACACAGCCCCCCAAGCACGAGGCTCAAAGAGGCGAAGTGGTGATAATGGCCGGATGTGGTGAGGTAACTGCTCATTACTCCTGATCGTGCTCTCTCTCCTTTAATTATAAATAGAAGCTTTGTTGTAGACAAGTTTTCTCATTCTTCATCCTTCACTTGTTCTTTGTGTTATTCATATTTCAGTTATGGCTTCCCCTGCCTTTTGTCTGGAACCACCTGCCATGCCTGTTTTGCTTCAGTTGAGGAACATGTTGTGCTATGACACTGACGACCTGCTGGACCAGGTGGAAGATTTCTCCTCTATGGTGAAAGAATTGCAGGATTATTCCTGGAGGCTGACGGAGAAGGAACGTGCTTTTCTGGCCGTGGTGTAGGAATTGGCCAAGAGGTTGTTGGATGACGACGCTTTTATCGTGACAACTGAGAACGTGGAGCAATGCCAAAAGGAACTTGCCGAGGCTTTGGAGAAGAGGATTGAAGTGACCAAAGAGCGTATCAAATCTCAGGAAGAGGTAATGGCCCTTTCCCTCTCAGCGGAGGAGGCCATAGACAACATGATTGATGAATTGGAGAGCCAGCTTAGGCCCCTTGTGAAGAGGAAGAGAAATCTGCAGATGGACATCCAATACGATGTTGCCAAACTGATCCGAACTCGCTCCCACTTATGCCGTCTTCAAGAGAAGGATGACGCCCTTACTGACGATATGAGAAAGATCGCCCTAGACTTCGACGCGGCAAAGAAGCAGAAAGGCTTGATGGAGGATTGCCACGCCCGTGCCGTCGAGGCTGCTTATAAGGCGTTTAAGTAGTTTCTATTTTGTTATTTCTGTTGTATGTTTAATTTCCTCCAAAATGGCGTTGAGTTCGCTCCGCCACCCTCTGTAATTTCGTACTTTTATGAATGAATGAAGTGGTACCTTTTGTTTAATTTGCTAATTTCTTTTTGGCCATGTATTTTTAACCAACTCTTAGGGTATGCTTGATCTCGCCCATTGGCGATGTCGCTGAATTTCAAACGTTTGGCTTTCTCGCCCTGTCTGGGGATGCATGTCCGTGCTTACACGTCACCGCTGACACGCGTGCGGGTTCCTTCTTTTAACCGTTGGGTATTAGGACGTTTCAATTTACCCTCCACTTACTTGTATCCTTTCCTATAAAACAGGAACTTCACCATCCTTTTGGTATTCTTCCTTCAATGCTTTTCCCTTTGCATTTTCACTAAAAATTTCAAACACCTCTTTGGCGGTTATTTTCTCGGTCAACTTCCGTTCGCACGATCCCACTACTTCCTTACTTTCGATTTTTAAGGTAACTTCTATTTCTGTACTCATATCTATCTTTTCCCTTTTTAGCGATCCCATTTTGATTTCTAGGGTTTACAGTAGGAAAAATGGTCATTTTGCGAAGTCTGAGCGATGACGAAGAGGGGGGTTTCACCAAAATTCCTCCTCGTGGTTCTGCTTTAGAAACCCAGATACGTAACCATCATACAAGGGCCGATGGTTCTCTTGATTATGATGGTTACTTTAAGTCTTTGATGAATGTTCCGTTTAGCTCTAGCGATTCTGAGAGTAGTGATAGTGACTGTGTGATAATCTCGCCTTCGTCTTTCACAGGAAAACGAAGGGATACTACTTTAGCCATCTTCATCTCCCAGAGTCCTCCTGAGACCATGGAAGTATCTTCAAAGTATCGAACCTAGGAGTCTGTTTTGGCTTTTAGGCGGAAGACCATTCTGTCAGGTTCTCAGGATGAGAACGATGTCATCACCGAACCCGTGGGCGAGGATGAGATCGTCACTGATATTAACACCCAATCACCCCACTTCTTTTACATGTACACCTCCATTATCAATTCCTTCAACATATGGTTTCCCTTTACCCCTTTTGAGGTTTCCATGCTCAGAACCTTAAACGTCGCCCCCTGTCAACTGAGTCCCAACAGTTGGGGCTATATGAAGGCCTTCCAACTGGCTTGCTTAGGGTTGGAGATAGAGAAACCTTCTGTTGCTGTTTTCTTCTCCTTCTTTACCATAAAAAATGTCTCCCCTGACTCTCAGGTTTATCTATCGAGTCAGTCAAACCGCAAGCGTTTCAACCTTTATACTTCTAATTTCAAAAACTATAAGGATACCTTTTTGCGTGTCCGCGGCGGGGACTCCTTCCCCGACGTGATGTTTGATGAAAACAAAGAGCCTCTGTTTCCTTTTTATTGGACTCCTAATCCTCGTGTCATCAAAGGAACCCGTTATGAGTGCTTGGATGAGTTTGAGAAGGAGAGCGTCGCCTATATTGAGACGCTGTGTATCTTGAATGTGGGCTACCTCCTTAACGCCGAGGGTCGTATAGAATCTTTGGAAGATTATATGGGTAAGTATCTTTTGGCGATTTCATGTTTCAATATTGTTTATTTGTTTCTGGCGACTAACTGTTTCTTTTGTGTTTGCAGATAGAATGAAATCTGTTTCTCAAGACAAGAGGATGGAGTTCTTGCTAAGGTCTCGGGCCAAAAAGGAGAAGGACGCCGCCGCTGCTGCTTATGGGGAAGACGTGGTCAGTGTTGACCCTTTGAGCCAGCTGATCGTGGCGGATGCTGATGCCCCCAAGGTCAAAGGCAAAAGAAAGAATGAGGGGCGGATCTCTATCCATATCCCAGGAAAGAGCTCTGAGGTCGGAGCAAGTTCAAATGGCGAGCAGCCCATCAAGAAGAAATTGAGATCCTCCAGTACTGTGGCGGGATCTAGCGTGGACGTTGTATCTCCGCAAGAAGAAGAAGAAGATGTAGAGAAGACGCCGTCTCCCCGTGCTGCTGCTGATAAAGATGTTGTCTCTTCTCCTCCTCCTGCTGCTTCAACTGAAACCGTTCCCTCTCCTTGGGATCCCCTCTTCAACCCCGAGGTGTTCATAGAGAAGGTGGTGAGTATGTCCGGTGGAGGTGCTAGGTTTGACTCCACTCCTACTGACGAATTGCTGAGGCTCTCATTGGGGTATGAGCTCAAAGGACTTCTTATGAATTATGCTTTGGCGTCTCGCCAAAAACATGAAGTCTTGACTGCCCAGGAGAAGATGAAGGTGGTTCACAAGGAGTTGGACGCCATGGAGGAGAAAGTCAAGTCTACTCAAGACAAGTTCATTGTTGACATGGAGGTTGCCAAAGCAGAGAATAAGAAAGCTTTGGATAAGTTGGAGAAAAGCCACGAGGCGACGCTGAAGAAACTGAAGGATGAGCACGCCCAGGAGGTGAAGGCGTTGAAGGAGGCGTCTTCTGCTAAGGACGCTCGCCTTGAGGAGTTGGCCCGTGAGCAAGAGGGGTTTCTGAAAGAGAAGGAAGGCTGGACCGAGGAGAAAACAAACTTGGAAGAAACCATTGGGGCTCAATTTGATGAAGGTTTTAACTTTGCCCTGGAGCAAGTGAAGATCTTGTTCCCTGATATTGATGCTGAACGCCTGGGCAAGGCTAATGCTCTGATGGTTATCAAGGATGGCCAGTTGGTTCCTTATGTTGCTCCTTCTGACTCTACTACATGATTTCCATTTTCTTGTATCTTTGACATTTTAATCTTGTATGCCCTTTGTGGCTTTTGATGAATTTTTTGTATGCCCTGCTGTGGCTTGATGACAATGTTTGTTTGCCCTGTTGTGGCTATAATTACAGTACTTTTTATTTACTTGTCTGCGTTTCTTCTATTGCTTGTGTCTTGATAATATTTGCTTGAATAAAAATCTTCTCGCCCGTATACTTGAACGGGTGAGACGATATGAATACTTGGGCGTGGTGACTCCATGGCGGTATCGCCCTTGTATAGTTTCCCAAGGATTCTTTGCAGTTACCAATGTGGTCAACATAACCATTAAAGCGGTGTGCCGTTTTTCACGCATTCAAACATGGGTAGTTGTAACTTCTTTGCATGCATTTATTGCGAACCGTCCAACAACTTTCTATAAATACCCTCATCTACTTTCATTTTCTCTTAACTTCCATTTTCTCTGATCCTTCAATGGATAACAAAAATAAATCCACGAAGAAGGGTGTAGCCTCCAAATCAAAGTCTCAGAAAAAGAAACAAAAGGGGGGAATCTGTAACGCCCCAACTAAATTGTCTAGAATATTTAGTCGGAACATTAAAAATTTGGCATCTGAGTACATTAAATTATAAGGAGATAACTGAATAATAGGTTATTATTAAGATAATAACTGAATATTTGGAACAAACAGCGGAAAAAGAACTACAGAGAGATAACAAGATAAATAAAGCAAGAATGAAGACTAAGTCTTCTAATGCTGACGATCCAAGCTCGGCTCCAATCGTCAGATCCATCCTGGTCCCTGCTCCGAAATAACCTGTCTTACCTATATCGAAAAGGGAGTGGGGTGAGACAGTCACTTCGTCCCAATGAGTTCTACTACCCTCCTAGGCTATAAAGCCGGGGCTCCTAATCAGTCATATCATAATCTGATTCATAATATAATTATCATAAGCAATATAATTAAAGGTGTAACATAGAGTTTATCTTGTTCATTTTAAACCGCAAACCCTCTAAGGTGAGCACGTCTCAGGGGTTCGCCTTATCCGCGAGCAGAAAGCGCTCCGGCATAAAGCTCACATAAATTTTCTAATGGAACATCTAAAACGAAGTCCACACTGATATCATAAACATGTTTTTATTTGACTGATCACTAGGTTCATAACATACTACCAATAATTCCCAAACCCGGGGAGCATACAATAATCTAATTCCCTATGTTAACACCTAATAGTCCGACCGTGATGACCTCCTGTTTATATTATTTAATTTTATATAACTGTAAAACATTATCTTAGTCGAGGGTATAAAACGAGTGACAAGTATTTTGAAATTGAAGAAAAATGAGTGAGTTCTGGATTAGCTCGCTACAGCGAGTTACCAAGCTCGCCATGGCGAACTTACAGGTCCTGGCCTAAACAACTCGCTAGGCGAGCTAGAGCTCGCCATGGCGAAGTTCATCAGCCCATAACCTTGAGCTCGCCATGAATGCTCGCTAGCAACTCGCTATGGCGAGTTCATGCAGAATTGACTCTGTTTTGCGAAAATCATCAATTTTGCAAGTATCACCTACAATCCTTGGCTGAGATAATGCAGTATCATAAAATAAATATTATAGAACAGAATAGAGTGGAAATTGGGGCTTAATTTCCACACACACAGTTATACCTATTAATTCCTATAATTGCATGCATTTCATAAACTTGATTAAACTAACTAACTAGCCTAAGAACCCACCTGAATTGAGATTAACTCGGAAGTTTTACGAATTCATTGCTAAACCATCGATCCACATAGCTTCCAGCTCTTGTTCAATCCATTTCCTATTTGACAGCTTCAAACCTCTAACTTCGAAACAACCTACAGACTTCATTCCTTGGCCTAAATTCACGAAATTGGTCTCCAAACGACCGGAATTGAGTTAGCTTTCCATAGCAACAAGCGGAAAAAGAATCAGAGCTACAGGGAAGGAGAAATTACCTTTTGAATAGAGCTCTGTTCAAACACGATTTTCTGGAAATTCTGGGTTGAACAGTCAACTTCAAAAATTCGCCCAGAATTCGTTTCTCGATGAAAATTCATGAAACCAAAGCCAAAATGAGCGTATTCAAGTTAGCTTTCTAGACCAAAAAGAATCATTCGAAACGGAGTTGTGAGGAGAGAGCACTGACCGTTTTTCTGAGGGTATATCCAGGAATACGGGTTTGACAACTTCATCCAATATCTCTTGTTTTCTTCAACAACCACCATGTTGAAGTTTCTCAATCCATCACATGCAAGTTATAAAGAACAGAAATTGGTTTATGGCAGAGAGAGAGTACGAAATTGAGAGAAAGGATAAATGGAATGGCTTGATTCTTACCTTAATGTGAAGCTAGGAACCTAAAGAACTCAATTTTGATTTTGCATGTTGATTCCATTATGAGATTATGTGGGCTAAGCTTGATTAATAGAATGGAATGGAACCTTTGTTTATGTTGTTGCTGCTCGTGAGATAGAAGAGGGGAGAGAAAGAGATTTGTGTTGCAAATGAATGGTTTTTGTGAAATAGGAAAGTGTTAAGCCCATTTATATAAATATAGCTTTATGCTCAACTTACCACTCTACCATTCTTCTACTAAATCCCTTATTTCCATAGTAAATAATTCCAATTAGTCCCTAGTAATACCTCTAATTAATATTTCTCCTATTAATTAAAGTCGGGATGTTACAATCTACCCCCCTTAAAGAAATTTCGTCCTCGAAATTAAGAAATTTATCTTTAGAAAGACAGGAATAACACTTCTTCATATCAGATTCCAGTTCCCAAGTGGATTTGCTGTTAGTGGATTGAGTTCATTCCACTCCGACAATAGGAATCTCCCTTGTTCCGAAGGATATTAACGTCACGATCAACAACTCGAACTGGATTCGGCTGATAAGTTAAGGCTGACTAGAGATCGGAAATGAATTTCCGAAGGTGAAACACAAGAGACACGTCGTGTAACCCTGACCTGAATGGAGATAGAGTTAACCGATAGGTTACTGAACCGACGCGTTGAAGGATCTGATAAGGTCTTATATACTTCGGATAGAATTTCTTCGTTTTGAAAACACCTCGTAGTTCCAACTTTGGAGTTATCCTCAATAACTCTTGATTACCTTTATTCCTTGGAATAAAACCTTCCTCTCTCAAAGGTTATACGTCCAAATCTGATCATCTACTATATTTTCGTCTGATCTCATGCTGCGCACTCTGATCCGACTACTTATAGTCATTCTTTTTGTCTATGTAATTACGGTCTTATTCCAATTTGTCTAACACAAAGACGCGCCGTTTCTTCTGTCCCAATTAAACTTTCTACTCTTTCTACATCTTTCGTTGAATGTCTCCACGAGTAACACTTGTTTGACGTTATAAAAACAGGTAGATGACTGCATTTCTCCATACTTACTACAGTCCCCAAAATTTTCGCGACATCTTAGCAATACCGTACTCAATATTATCTCGCACTACACTTCCACAGGTCGGTATCTGGCCTGGTTGTTGTTATCCGAATAGCTGAATGGGGTAAGTTTGAGTATTGATAATGACAATCCAAAATCTTTTTCTTCGAGGTTTTTCTTAATTCTGAATGCTGCAGCTCGCGACACGTCACACGTACCACTGTCCCGTAGTGCCGTATAAAAACTCTAGGATTAATCAAAATATCAAACGAGTGGAGAACGCTTAAGCACTATAGATACTTTCGCCAATGAGTCAGACCCATCTGCAATCGATTCCATAGTCCTACAGAATTTTCCACCTACTATTCCAATCAATCCTAGCTCAACACTATGGTCGAGTAATACATTTAACATATCAAGAACTGAGGTTCGAATTCTTCCTTCAATGATATTGTTAGGTTGGCTAGATATTTCACTGATAGGTTGACATGAAAGAATCTGGCTAAAGTAATTTGGATTCTAATGATGGCTGACTGGATACGGAAGATTTGCACACTCAACACAGAGAATGGCTTTAAATCCTTCATTTACCATAGTCAATATGTCGGCGTATAAATTGGATTCGCAATAAGGGAACTCTTATACTCTACACGAGGGATTTGATTAATGACGATCTGAATCTATCGTTGATACTGTACAGAGAAACTGAAACAGTCGGCAAGGAATGGAATGGTTCGAACTCGGATTCAGAGAATAGCGTTGATGAAGTATCTAGATTCTACTACTTTTACATGCTCCTATTTTCTACGTAACTGGAAAGATCTGAACTTAACTGGAAGATAGCTGATAAGACTCCGAAAATATACCCAATGCACTGAAAATGATGATGGGTCGTTCAGGTGCACAAAGACATATGTGACTAACTGATACTGACATTAAATTAATTAGTTCGGCAGATAATTGACTAATAATGCTGATTAAAGGATCGATACGATGAGTGAGAGCTTGAACTGAATTTACACACGTCCTCTCTAGAAAACTAGATTCCTTGAATTTTAGTTACTAACAACGTAACTGAAAGGTCGAAAAGATTGAACAAGATCACTTGTAAGTAAGGTCTCACAAGGTCGGTTTACTTAACGATGTCTAAGAATTTTGGATATTTATCTTTCAACTTCTCCAGGTGATGATTATGTTTGTCAGATGATACGACACGAGAAGGAATTGTCTGTCCGAGACATAATCGAGCAAGTTAGGGAATGAACCCATTCCATGTTCCCTTGTATAATGGATACCCAATCCAACATGGTTTTGGTTCAATGGGCTTAGTCTATCGAAGGTCCGAGGAATGGTCATGAATTTGGAATTTGACTTCTATTGGTTTCGTCTCAATTCCGGGTATTGATAGGCACTCCTAATGGATCTTGACAACTCTAGCAGATTTCTAACTCGAAGGTCTGAATGATTGAAAATGTTAAATGGCTGATAATAAATAAATCCAACTCTGTTATTTTCGATACGAGATAACTAACATAGGTAATAAACGATTGATCTAGATGACTGAAGGCGGTAATGATAGCTCATGATTTTGCTAAATTGATCGAGACTTGAATACTAATGATTCGGTACTAATGCTGATCTCAAGAGGTAGACTGTTCTACTGTAACGAGTTCCTTATTGATAATGTACTAGGTGATACGATAATAGCTGGAATCTAAGGAACTTAATAACACGGGTGGTTCAACTTAGTTTCTCTCATAAGGTATCTACCTAAACCACGTCACTAAGCTGCTAATGTAAGAAATATATGATAGTGTTAGGTAAGCTACCTGATAACTAAGTATGGTCAAGAAATATTCCTACTTGTCATTCCGGTGAGGTTATGTTCCAAATGAATTGTTGTGATCTCTAATGTAACGTGTTAGGTTGAGATTATATTACTAGACCTATAATAATTTCCTAAGTGGTAACATGACAAGCTGGAAGGTAAGCGGCCGTTAAATCAAGGTGGTCTAATTCGACTAATTCCTATATTCATGGCTGGGTAGCTTGAAACACTAAGTTACTGGTTCACTATAAGTGATTAACTATACCTAACAAGGCTACATAGGTAATCCAATCTATAAGGTGTAATTCCTAACTGGTTTTATCTGTTGATGTTCACTTCTACCAATAAAGGTATAAATATTGGTTGCTACCTAGAGAAGCTAACTCGGTTCAAATCGGATTTCTACTACTCAAGATTGAGGTCTCTCGAACTAACTTAGGTATCTAAATGGTGTTGGAAAATGATTTCAAATCATTACACTAATCAAGATTGATTCCTAAAGGTTCGCTGAATTAACTGACCTAAACTGGTATCGATAAGGAAAATCTTATTTGTTATGCTAAACCGAGTCCGGTTTCTAGTGATAAGGTAGGTATACGGGTCATTAATCGGAAAGCTGAATTATCTTAAGGGAGGCATTAAGAGTTGGTTTCCTATAGGACTATCTATTGGGAAGTTCTCAGATAAATATTCCAACTTGGTTCCTCTAGTATGATACTAAACAGATCTAACAGCACTAGTAAATCTCGCGGCTGAAAGGTAAGACTAGGTATTCAGGAAGAGTCTTGATTTACTGAGGGTTGAGTTTAACTTGGCTCACATGTTTCTTGTAAACATGTTCACCGGAAGGTATGGTTACTCTCAAGTCCGAGGAATTTACCTGACACACGATGTCAGTGGATACTAAATTGACCTACACACTTATGTTCTTCTATGAACAATTCTACTTCGAGCAATTAGTACTTCCATCAAACTGTTCTTACTCTCCAGAATTTCCTAGTACCATTGGTCTTAATCCATACAATCCATCTTAACTCTTGGTATACTCGTTGGCGTTGCCCCGCTTACTCATTCAGTTCTAACTATTTCAGCTCTAACATCCGGTTAGAGAGAATTCTCGCCAACGATTGCTTCTGAACTGCATCTCCACTAGGGTCTTCTTACTTAACCACCGTAGTCCACTTCGGTTCTCAACCGTAATACCCTGCCTACCATGCACAATACTGAGTTGATCAGACTCAGCACGCGATGGTTTCAGCGTAAACAGTCCAGACTCCAAGGGTCCGCACTACTGAGGAAAGGATTGAAATGACTCATGGCAAGGTCCGATACTAGATCGACCTGCTCTGATACCAAGTGTAACGCCCCAACTAAATTGTCTAGAATATTTAGTCGGAACATTAAAAATTTGGCATCTGAGTACATTAAATTATAAGGAGATAACTGAATAATAGGTTATTATTAAGATAATAACTGAATATTTGGTACAAACAGCGGAAAAAGAACTACAGAGAGATAACAAGATAAATAAAGCAAGAATGAAGACTAAGTCTTCTAATGCTGACGATCCAAGCTCGGCTCCAATCGTCAGATCCATCCTGGTCCCTGCTCCGAAATAACCTGTCTTACCTATATCGAAAAGGGAGTGGGGTGAGACAGTCACTTCGTCCCAGTGAGTTCTACTACCCTCCTAGGCTATAAAGCCGGGGCTCCTAATCAGTCATATCATAATCTGATTCATAATATAATTATCATAAGCAATATAATTAAAGGTGTAACACAGAGTTTATCTTGTTCATTTTAAACCGCAAACCCTCTAAGGTGAGCACGTCTCAGGGGTTCGCCTTATCCGCGAGCAGAAAGCGCTCCGGCATAAAGCTCACATAAATTTTCTAATGGAACATCTAAAACGAAGTCCACACTGATATCATAAACATGTTTTTATTTGACTGATCACTAGGTTCATAACATACTACCAATAATTCCCAAACCCGGGGAGCATACAATAATCTAATTCCCTATGTTAACACCTAATAGTCCGACCGTGATGACCTCCTGTTTATATTATTTAATTTTATATAACTGTAAAACATTATCTTAGTCGAGGGTATAAAACGAGTGACAAGTATTTTGAAATTGAAGAAAAATGAGTGAGTTCTGGATTAGCTCGCTACGGCGAGTTACCAAGCTCGCCATGGCGAACTTACAGGTCCTGGCCTAAACAACTCGCTAGGCGAGCTAGAGCTCGCCATGGCGAAGTTCATCAGCCCATAACCTTGAGCTCGCCATGAATGCTCGCTAGCAACTCGCTATGGCGAGTTCATGCAGAATTGACTCTGTTTTGCGAAAATCATCAATTTTGCAAGTATCACCTACAATCCTTGGCTGAGATAATGCAGTATCATAAAATAAATATTATAGAACAGAATAGAGTGGAAATTGGGGCTTAATTTCCACACACACAGTTATACCTATTAATTCCTATAATTGCATGCATTTCATAAACTTGATTAAACTAACTAACTAGCCTAAGAACCCACCTGAATTGAGATTAACTCGGAAGTTTTACGAATTCATTGCTAAACCATCGATCCGCATAGCTTCCAGCTCTTGTTCAATCCATTTCCTATTTGACAGCTTCAAACCTCTAACTTCGAAACAACCTACAGACTTCATTCCTTGGCCTAAATTCACGAAATTGGTCTCCAAACGACCGGAATTGAGTTAGCTTTCCATAGCAACAAGCGGAAAAAGAATCAGAGCTACAGGGAAGGAGAAATTACCTTTTGAATAGAGCTCTGTTCAAACACAATTTTCTGGAAATTCTGGGTTGAACAGTCAAATTCAAAAATTCGCCCAGAATTCGTTTCTCGATGAAAATTCATGAAACCAAAGCCAAAATGAGCGTATTCAAGTTAGCTTTCTAGACCAAAAAGAATCATTCGAAACGGAGTTGTGAGGAGAGAGCACTGACCGTTTTTCTGAGGGTATATCCAGGAATACGGGTTTGACAACTTCATCCAATATCTCTTGTTTTCTTCAACAACCACCATGTTGAAGTTTCTCAATCCATCACATGCAAGTTATAAAGAACAGAAATTGGTTTATGGCAGAGAGAGAGTACGAAATTGAGAGAAAGGATAAATGGAATGGCTTGATTCTTACCTTAATGTGAAGCTAGGAACCTAAAGAACTCAATTTTGATTTTGCATGTTGATTCCATTATGAGATTATGTGGGCTAAGCTTGATTAATAGAATGGAATGGAACCTTTGTTTATGTTGTTGCTGCTCGTGAGATAGAAGAGGGGAGAGAAAGAGATTTGTGTTGCAAATGAATGGTTTTTGTGAAATAGGAAAGTGTTAAGCCCATTTATATAAATATAGCTTTATGCTCAACTTACCACTCTACCATTCTTCTACTAAATCCCTTATTTCCATAGTAAATAATTCCAATTAGTCCCTAGTAATACCTCTAATTAATATTTCTCCTATTAATTAAAGTCGGGATGTTACAGAATCTCTGTCTCTAAACTTGGGCGAGATAAACCTTCTTCTAAGACCAAAGTGGAAACCATTGCCGTTTCGTCAGATTCTTCTGGTTCCGCCGATGAAGATTACATTGAATTCTTGAGGACTTATGATCCTCGGGAGTCTTCTCCTGATGACCAATCTTCTGGTGAAGAAGAAGGATCTCGGATCACCGTGGAAACTAAGGAAAAACCACAGAAGAAACCACGAAAGGCCTCAGGGAAAACTCCTGAGTAATTCTGCTCTGATGAGTTGTTCCTTCCACCTGATTTCTTCCTCTTGCTAGAGGGATTAGGATCTTGGGGAACTGAGGAACTGATGAGCCTGTCTTCAGGTTTCTTTCTCTCGTTGAAGAAGCTGGATCCTTTGGCGACTGGGGATCCTTTGTTAGTATTAGGATTTCTTCTTTATTTTCTTTGAATTTGTATCTTGATTTCCCTGTAATTTTCTTTACTTTTGTCTTTGAATTTGTATCTTGATTTCATTGTAATCTCTCTTATCAATGAAATGTGGATCTTTATTAATATGAATCCTATTCTAGCATCGCTTCCTTTTCTGCACTGTTACGTTATATGATATTATTGTTAAAAATGATTAAAGAACGACATGCCTTGTACCTATGATTTTCTTTGGCGAATATTGGGCTTAACCCTCTATGCACGGTGTGTTTGTTTTTGACGTCGCCTGCGTCTTGCTATGTGCGCCTTGTTTCTTTCCGTCGTATCCAACTCGTAAGATTTAGGGATAACGCCGTTTCTATTTTAGACGTGTCCAACTTGTAAGATTTACAGATCACGCCATGGTGTTTCAACGCCTTTCCGTCGTACTCGGCTCGTAAGACTTAGGGGTATCGCCGTTTCTATTTTAGACGTATCCAACTCGTAAAATTTAGGGATAACACCATGGTGTTTCAACGCTCTTCCGTCGTACCCAGCTCGTAAGACTTAGGGGTATCGCCGTTTCTATTTTAGACGTATCCAACTCGTAAGATTTAGGGATAACGCCATGGTGTTTCAACGCTCTTCCGTCGTACCCAGCTCGTAAGACTTAGGGGTATCGCCGTTTCTATTTTAGACGTATCCAACTTGTAAGATTTAGGGATAACGCCATGGTGTTTCAACGCTCTTCCGTCGTACCCAGCTCGTAAGACTTAGGGGTATTGCCGTTTCTATTTTAGACGTATCCAACTCGTAAGGTTTAGGGATAACGCCATGGTGTTTCAACGCTTTTCCGTCGTACCCAGCTCGTAAGACTTAGGGGTATCGCCGTTTCTATTTTAGACGTATCCAACTCGTAAGATTTAGGGATAACGTCATGGTGTTTCAACGCTTTTCCGTCGTACCCAGCTCGTAAGAGTTAGGGGTATCGCCGTTTCTATTTTAGACGTATCCAACTCGTAAGATTTAGGGATAACGCCATGGTGTTTCAACACATCTTCTTCCTTTGTCATCTTCAAGAATAAGATTGATATAATATAATGAGCCCTCTGCAAACATTGTAACAACAATTCTATTTGATTAACACTACAAGATATGAGGTTTTTTGCAGCGACAAAAGTCGTTGGCAAATGTATAAAGTTGTTGCAAAAGAGTTTTGTTCCAACGGAAAAAAAGTCGCTGCAGGTTGTTGCAATAAGTTCCGTTGCCAAAAGTTTTGCAGCGACATTTAATATTGTTGTCGTTAGTAGTGTTTTGCCAACGATTTTTTTTGCTGCCGGCACACAATACGATTGTTGCTATATCTAACTTATCTCGATGATTAAAGTCGCTGCGATAACAATTTTTTTCCAACAATATATATAGGTTTTGTTATATTTTGTGGTTCTCAATAACAAAAGTCGTTGTCATAGTTTGGTATTTAAATGCAAATTATTTTTTATAAATGTTTTGTGAAATTTTTATAACATTTTAATATTGATTATGAAGTTTTGTTTTATAAATTTGGTATAGTCTTCTTAATATGTAAAATATAGCATCTTTGTTATGTTGTTATTCGCCGTTCTTAATATGTTGTTATTCGCCGTTTTATAATGTTGGTATAGTCTTCTTAATATGTATCCTGCACTGAACAATGAAAAAAAAAAAAAACTATGTTAGATATCATCAACACCATAATCCAAAAAGTTTATGAGATTGAAATTATCATAACTCAATATTCTTAATAAGAACCAGGATTTCAATAACAAAATCAAAAGGTCTTGGATAAAGTTCAATAGCTACCCTTTTTCGGTTGGAATGAAAATATGTAATCTGTCTATAGTACTCTTTCTTTTTTGTTCCTCTTTGCAACACTTAAAACTGAGATTGAGTTCTTCCTGTTGTTTTTGTATGGATTCATTCTTTTGATTATATAACTGAAAAAGAATAACAAAGAATTTTAAAATAGAAATATGAAAGAAAAATTGTCTAAAAAAAATTGAAGAACACTTAAGTAAAGTCAAATTATTTTACCTTCTTAAAGTAGACACACACTTGTGATGTATTGAATTTGAAATATCATAAGACCTGAGAGTATCATTACTAAACATGAATTGAGAAAATATTAAACAAGAAAATTGAGTAATTGGAGTTGCAGTACTTAAACTCTTGTAGCAGTTTCCAAAGCTCATCCATAGAGAAATTCTAGCGATATACTTACTGAGTGGGAACAGTTTAGTTTTTATCCTCAAACAAAAAAGTGGTTCCTACTTTATTGGTGCAAAATATGTAAATAAAAGCCTCCATAATTCTTATGTGTGTATCCATGTTCACGAAATTTTTGAGTGGGTAGTTTTTTTATTGAAATTTTGTGAGTTGGTAGTTAAAAAAGTAGTGATGTAGTGGCACCTCTAACTTCATCAGATTTTAGTTAATAAATTTTCTACTGTAAAAATTATTTTTAGTAAAAAAGATACTAGTATATATTTATAGATTAAATAAAACTTTTGGCTCCAAACATAGAAGTGATAGAACACGTTTTTTTTTTCAGTCCATTAAAAAAAGCAAAGAAATAAAGCAAATATTTTAGTTCTTTTAAAATTTTTTGCTTCATTTTTGTTTCATGAATATTTTAAAATATTCTTGAACATATATAGACATAGAGATTTGAAATAAAAATAGATAGGTATTAATATAGATACACTTGAACATGGAAAAAAAAATTATAATAGTGATTAAAATTGAAACAAAATTTTTTTAAGGACGAAAATATCACATTTTTATTTTTATGTACTCAAAATTAAAATTCGTTATATTTTTAATTTTTTTTATCCCATATATTTATTCAAGTTTTTCAATAGTATATGTACTAGTTTTTTTACTAAAAAATTAGAGGTGCCCATATTATATATAAAATAAAATAAAAATTGCCCACCAATTAAAACGTGAGAATATTATTGATAGCAAGTTGATTGTCAATTGCCAGCAATCTCGGAAATATTGTTAGGAAAAAGTTACTTATAACAACCACGTATAAATAATTCCTCTGCCTTCTCTCCTCTTTCCCTGCAACCCTAGTTCGGCGCCGCGCTCCTTACCCTAAATCCAAAGTTAAGCCGCCGCGATGTAGAGAGAAAAGGAGGTGGCGCGACGAGCTCCCTTGCTCCGTGCCACCTTGCCAGATCGTGATCTGGTCTGTCCTCCTCCACCGTCTTGCTCCGGCCGCTGTAATAGGTGATTTTGGTGTTTTTAACCTCGCTCAGTCGTCGTACCTACGCCTCAACTTGTGTTGGTGCTGGTGTTTTGTCTCTGTGGTGGTGGTGGCGTGTTCACTGTTCCCTTTGTGGTGTCGGCGGTGGGGCGCAGTTCTCCTTCCTAGGTGGTGACGGAGGTGCGAGGTGATGTGTAGGCGGTGGTGATATTCCTGTTGAGGTGTGGAAGGGTGGTGATGGTGTTGGGTCGGGTTTGATGGACTGACTTTCACTTCCTCCGCTGCTGCTTCATCCTTCTCCGTTTTGCGTTTTGGTTCAGTTGCTTGGTTCCTGAGATTTCTGTTCAGAGGTGTTGGTGATTGGTAGCTCATGGTGCTACCATGTTTAGGTGTTGTGTTGATTGGTGGTCGGGTGTAGCTGAGGCTTTTCTCAGCGGTGATGGTGGTGGAAGTGTGCGACGAAACCTTGGCGGCGGTGGTGGTGGGAGGTGGTGGCTGTTAGTGGTGGTGGTTTTGTTCCGTTTAGGCGGTGGAGGGGTACTTTTTTAGGTGTTGGTGTTAGTGTTCTACGTAGGTGGTGGTGGTGTAGGTGTGGTGTCAGATGTGGTGGTAGTGATGTGGCAGTGGTGGTGGTGGTGGTGGATTGAGGTGGCTCTGGCTGAGGTTCTCTTGGTCTCGGCAGTTGCCGGAGGTTCTCTTGGTCCTGGCGCGTTCGAAAGGACGGGGTACGTAGGCACTCCGTGTTGACGGATGTTGTCGTTTCAACGTACCTCCAGGATGTTGTGGTGATGGAGAGGTGTAAGATGGCTAATGCTGAGTGTGAATGGTTTCTCCCTGGTACAAGAGGCTCTGACCATTTTCAAATCTGCTGAGATTTGCAGGACTCTAGGAGTCGCTGAGGGGTGTTCAAGTCTGTTGAGACTTGCAGGTCTCTGGCATCTGGTTGAACTCTACTGCATCAGGTGTTAACCGTCGATTCTCTGACTATCGGGGTCCCTCAACCTCCGACTTTGGGGCTACGTTCTGGAGCTGATGGGCCGAGTAATTTTAATTCGAGTTCGGAAGTTAGTGTCTAGTTAGTGTCTCCTAGGGTTGGGGTAGGGGTTTTCTCTGGTGGTTTAGCGAATCATGATTGGTGTATGGGTGGTTTGGGGTGTTTGAGTTGGTGTTTGTTTTGGTGATGGTAATTGTGTTATATCACGTTACCTTTGTTGTATGTTTCTTTCGACAATTCATTTCACTTCTTGTGCAGGAATTGTCTTTTAATAAAATTTAGCCGATTCAAAAAAAAAAAAAAAAAACCACGTATAAATATTGCTGCTAATTCCTTTAATTTGCCAACAATAATTGAATTGTTGGAAAAATGTTGCCGCCATATCTTCATATTCTTGTAGTGTAATGGAAGGATTTTTTGCATTTTGAATGACGAGTCTCGTTAAAAACTCCCGCTTTCGCCGGAGAAAAGAGTTTCTAATCACTTTATTTAAAATTGTTTAATTCAGTACTACATTCTCACGCATTTTCTTTCAAAAAATAAAAACAGAAACAAAATGAAAATAATAGCAGGAAATATCTCTTGGGTGGCGAGGCGAGATTGATGGTGCTTCTTGGATTTCGTCTCGCCCTCCAGGCGCTGTCGACTTAGCTGTAATAAAATATGAGGTTGGAGATGTTCCATGTCCTATGTAGGACCTCGCCCTCCATGGTCTCTAGCCTGTATGCTCCGCCTTCAAAGACTTCATTGATTCTGAATGGGCCTTCCAAGTTTGCTGCCAGTTTTCCTCCTTTGTCTTTTTCCATTGGCCTCTTCAGGACTAAGTCGCCCTCTTTGAATCTTCTCGGAATCACTCTAGTGTATTTTCTGCCTACTCTTTGCTTTGTGGCGAATTCCCTGAAATGCGCTTTGTCTCTTAACTCTTGTATCAGGTTAAGGTTTTCCTGTAACGCTTCATTATTCTCCTGAGCAGTTGTGGTTTCACGTCGCCAACTTGGGGGATTTATTTCTGCTGGAATCATGGCGTCAGCGCCATATACCATGGTGAATGGTGCTTCTCCTGTTGACGATTGTGGAGTTGTGTGATAAGACCACAGTATGGCGGTGAGGTGAGCCACCCAAGCTTCGCATTTGCTTGATAGTCTTCTTTTCAAAGCTTTTAATATGACCTTGTTGGCTAACTCAGCTTGTCCGTTGGCTTGAGGGTGCTCAACTGATATGAAGGTGTTATGAATTCCCTTTTCCTTGCAAAACGTGACTACCTTTTCACTTGCAAACTGCGTGCCGTTATCTGACACGATGTATTTGGGAAGACCAAACCTGCATATAATCCTTCTCCGGTAGAATTTCTTCACTTGTTCCGCCGAGATGCTAGATAAAGGCTGCGCCTCTACCCATTTGGTGAAATAGTCCACTGCTACTATGATCCATCTGGCCTGTTTCCATGAGGTGGGCAAAGGGCCTAATATATCCACGCCTCACATGAAGAAGGGCCAAGGTGAAAGAACTGATTTGAGGGGTTCTCCTGGGGCGTAGTGTAGGTTTGAGAATCTCTGGCATTTATCGCATGCTCTTACATATCTTGCAGCGTCACTGTGCAGCTTTGGCCAGAAGAATCCTGCTCTGAGGATCTTGCCTGCCAAAGACCTCGCCCCTATGTGGCTTCCACATGATCCTTCATGAACTTCCTCTAGGATTCCTTTGGTCTCCTCTTTGCTTACGCATAGTAGCAGAGGGCATGAGAATCCCCTCTTGTATAGCTTATCTCCCAGCATGGAATACCATGACGCCATTCTTCTGACCCGGTATGCTTCTTCTCTTGGTCTGGGGAGTTTATCTCTCTGTAAGTATTTGATGATGGGAGTTCGCCAATCCTCTTCTTCTATGATCATGTGAGTCTCCTCTTCGTTGATGCTTGGGTTTGCTATGGTTTCCTGGATGAAGGTTCTGTTGCTTCCAGGTTTATTGGTACTGGCGAGCTTGGATAGTAAGTCCGCCCTAGCATTCTGTTCCCTAGGTACATAGATCAACTGAAATGAATTGAAGCATTTCGCTAACTTATTTACCTTTTCTAAATACTTAGTCAGCTGGGGATCCCTTGTTTGAAATTCTCCAGACACTTGGTTGGTTACCAAATGTGAATCGCTTTTTACTCTGAGGTCTGTGACTTCCATCTCCTTTGCCAACTTCATTCTAGCAAGCAGAGCTTCATACTCAGCCTGGTTGTTACTTGCTTTGAAGGCCGCCTCTAGTGTGTTGAAGGCCGGCCTTCCAATGATAATGTTGTATGATGTGAATGGGGTTTTGACTACCAAATATCTCACCTTGATGGTTTTGGTGTTCTCCTCTTCTCCAAACGTAGTCAAGAGGGTGGTATATCCCATAATTTCTACTTGCTCGCCGGCGAAGCCTACCAACGTGCCGTTGTAGGGCAATAGGTGTTCATCTGACAATTGCATCGCTTTAAAGGCTTCCCAGTACATGATATCTGTTGAACTTCCCGAGTCGATCAGCACTCTTTTTACGTCACAGTTCAGTATTTGCACTTGTATCACAAGGGGGTCGTCATCGTGTGGCATGACTTCTCTCTTGTCTTCTTTGGTGAATGATAAATCGGGGACGGGCGTTGTTGCCGTATGTCCTATAAACTTCTCATTTTGATTCATCCTTCTTACGTAACGCTTTCTAGCATTTGAGGATTCTCCACCTCCTGCAAATCCGCCCGCGATGGTATTCACAGAGATCCTCTTTCCTTTGCCTGGATCTTCTCCTTCTGAGCGATCTTTTGGATGATTGGGTTGCACCTTTGGGATAACCACTTTTCCTGCGGCGGCGTATTCTATGAATTTCCTCAGGTGACCGCTCTTTATCAATTCTTCAATTAAGTCCCTTAGCCTGAAGCACTTTTCAGTATCATGGCCCCTGCATCTATGATAGGCGCACCAGGCGTTTGGGTTCAATCCCATGGTGTGCTGTTTGCCTCTCTATGGTGGTAGTCTTCCTAATCCCGTTTCCAGGATTTCATTCATGATGTAGACCCGGGCGCGGTTGAGTGGTGTGTACTCCTTTCTATCTTCCTGAAAGTGTCTCGGGGGTTGATACGGCTTCCTGTGATGCTCACCTCCGTGGTGGTTGGGAATTGGGCGTCTATGATGGTGATAGAACTCGCTTTGGCCGTTTCCTCTGTTGACTGGGCCTCTTTCCCTGGCGTCCCTCATCCGCTTCTCAGCATTACTCTATTCCCCCTTTATGTATCCTTCTGCTCTTCTTGTTACTTCTTGCATAGATGTTGCTGGCTTTTGCGCCAGAGATTCATTGAAGTGTCCCGCCTTAAGGCCGTGATGGAAGGCGGAGACGAACATTTCCTGGTTTGGGTTGCTTACTTTGCTTGTGGATTCGCAGAATCTCGCCAAGTACTCCCTGAGCGACTCGTTGTGGTTTTGTCGTAGGGAGAACAAACTGGTTGCCGTTACCTTTATGTGTTTGGAACCAGCGAATTGTTGCGTGAATTTTTGTTGAAAATCTGTCCAACTTTCTATGGAATTCTTGGGCATATTCATATACCATCTCAGGGCTGCATCTTTCAGTGTGTCTGAGAGGAGTTTGCACTTCAAATGATCCGCTGCGCCGATGATGGCGATCTTGGTACCCACCGCCATCAGGTGTTCTGTTGGATCCGTTTTTCCGTCAAAGTCTTGGAGGTGGGGTGTTCTGAAATTGTCCGGTACCCTCGCGTCCCAGAGGTTTTGTGCCAGTGGTTGGGAGTTGGTGATGTTGTTCTCATCAGTTTCATCCACTTTGTTTGTTTTTTCCTTGTCTATCTCGTTAACCTTGGCCTGCAGCCATCGTAATTCCGCTACTGCGTCCGTCAAGGTCAGGTGGTTTTGGTTTTCGTTTGCGGGTGTTCCTCCTGCCATTTCTGAGGAGGATTTCGCAGGTTGTCTGGTTTTAGTGGTAGGCTGGGAATCGTTTTACCGCAACCCCACGGTGGGCGCCAAAATGTTCTGGTAAAAACTGTATGGGGGGTGAGTCCAAGTATATTAATGCATAATAATGATACAAGGATCTAATATTTACCAAAAAGTCGAACCCTTTACAATGAGTTTTTCTCCTCTATTTATAGAGGAGGATTACAGTAAAAAAATATCTATAAACCACCCCACTCCTCTTAATGGAGGTCGTGGGTGGCTTCCACCGTGTTATAGGGGTGGTTATGAACGGTTTTTCTTCTCCTCCGTGTTTAGGTGGTGGTAGTGGGTGGTTAACTCCTTTTGGGCGACGTGAACATGACATGAGGGCGTCACCCCTAGTCTTCTATCTCGCCCGCGCTTTGCCTTTTCCGCCAAGTTATTTATTTGATTTGCTTGGGCCATTTGTTGGGCCATTACGTTATTGGGCCCCTTGGATTTTGTCCGGTACACCCCTCATATAATTTGTTTTCACGTCAAGAAGACAATTGATTTTAGTTTTAAAACTCGTTCTTGTGGTCATAGATAGTTAGAAATATTTTTTCCTTTTCTATTGATTAAATATACTTTAGAACGCAAACTAAAGTGAAACCAAAACACCAAAAGAACGTGCATGCATATTTTTTCACTAACGGTCAGATTATATATTTTTCTTTTGACAAAACAGTTGGATTATATATTAACACCAAAAGAATGTGCATACATATAATAGCTGATTTTATGGCGATATTTTGTGATTTTGGACTTTTATTATTATGTTAGTACTTTTTTCTAACAATATTTTATGTTACTTGATGAAATGTGTAAATAAAACAAGAGAAGTGATACCAACACTTTCATAAACGATCATACAAGTTACAAGAGAACCTGTACTCCAATTGAATTCGTTACACTGGTATCTTCGAATATATAGATACTTTTCTCAATTTACTTGTTCTCCTTTGGTTATTATTGTGATATCTTAATTGCCAATTTTCTATAACTACGCTTTGAAATGAGAAAGATTATGACAAAACCACTTCTAGAAGAGTGGAGGGAGAAAAGCACGGGACATAGAACCCATAAATTTCACGACCATAAAAAAACGCTGGCTTTGTTTAAAATGATAAATGCATGAAGCCATTCACATCTCATAGTTTATCTGCTTCATTTCTCAGACAATAATTCATGCAATATCTTATATCATTTGAGCTCTTAACAAGTGTATCACATTCTTGTGATTTCATACTGTTTGCATAGCTTTGATTCCATTTTATCAACCATGGGTGCTAACATCTTTCATGTTGCAATGTATCCATGGTTTGCATTAGGCCATCTTACCTCATACCTTCATATATCTAACAAACTTGCCGAACGCGGCCACAGGATTTCATTTCTCATGCCCAAAAATACTATATCCAAATTGGAGCATTTCAATCTCCATCCAGATCTCATCTCCTTCATTCCAATCACCATACCGCATGTTGATGGCCTCCCTCTTGGTTCTGAAACAACTGCAGACCTTCCTTTCGCATTGCATTCCCTTCTCATGACTGCAATGGACCTCACGGAACCTATCATTGAAGATTCTTTAAGAAAGCTCAGACCCCATATGGTATTCTTTGATTTCACATATTGGTTACCTGCATTAGCATGGCGATTTGGCATTAAGGCTTTGCATTATTGCACAATTAGCCCTGCCACTGTGGGTTATCTAATAAGCCCAGAAAGAAAGCTCCATGAAAAGTCATTAACAGAAGATGATCTCATTGAACCCCCATCAAGCTTTCCACCATCAGCCATCAGGCTACAACCTCATGAAGCAAGACAGTTAGCCACTGTAAAGGGTTATGGCAAAGGCATTTCATTTACGGAGCGTCAATTGATATCTTTCACTAGTTGTGATGCAATTATTTTCAAAACTTGCAGAGAAATGGAAGGTCCTTATTGTGATTATCTTGAAAGGAAAATGGGAAAGCAGGTGTTTTTGGCAGGACCAGTTTTGCCAGACCCACCAACCTATACTTTAGAAGGGAAATGGGTGACTTGGCTAGGAGGTTACAAACCCAAAACAGTGATTTTCTGTGCCTTTGGAAGTCAATGCATTTTGAAGAGTAGTCAATTTAAGGAACTGTTATTGGGTTTTGAACTTACAGGAATGCCATTTCTAGCTGCTTTGAAACCACCTGTAGGAGCAGAAGCAATGAAACTAGCTCTGCCTGAAGGATTTAGTGAGAGAACAAAGGGAAGAGGGGTAGTTGAAGGGGACTGGGTTCAACAGCAATTGATCCTGAGCCACCCATCTGTAGGTTGTTTTGTGACTCATTGTGGATCTGGGTCATTAACAGAGGCCATGGTAAATGATTGTCAATTGGTACTCATTCCCCAGGCAGGAGATCAATTCATTAATGCAAGAATAATGAGCGGAGATTTGAAAGTAGGAGTAGAGGTCGAGAAAAGTAAAGAAGATGGACTATTTACTAAAGAAGCTGTGTGCAACGCAGTGAGACTTGTAATGGACACTGAGAGTGAATTGGGTCAAACGGTGAGAACCAATCATGCTAAATGGAGGGAGTTCTTACTCAGTCAGGGGCTGGAAAATTCCTACGTGGATGATTTGGTTCAGAAGCTGGAAAGTTTGCTCAGGTCTTGATTCAGAAACTACAAAGTATGATGAAAGAATAAAATTTGAAGATAATCACATAGGTGAATGCGATATATGGACAGTATAGAAAAATCATATTCTTCTGATGGAAAGTCTATGGTGAGCTATAATTGATGACAGTTGACAGAGTTTTCATACTTTTATCATATCTCAATTATAGGATATATAGTGTTTCCAAGTAAAATAAAGAAATACAAAGGCTGATCGTGTTGTAGCATAATCACAATCTCGAACTTCTTAAAAGCACATGAAGAGACTAAAATAATCACTAGATAGGGTAATCCAATTGAAAGCAGTTATTTGCTCTTTCAAAGTAAACATCAGTACATCCCGGTTAATACCTAAAAGTGTTGCTAAGAAACCGAACATGAAGCAATAGTACTAAATAAACTCACAAAAAATTCAGCTACTAAAGATATCAGTTAGTATGAATTGAAAAAGAAAACATATCTGCAGTTTAACTAGATATACCAAATACTATCATGAACAAAAACTGCTTCATCATTTTCCTTAGTATTTTATTTTCCAAAAGAATTGCATGAAATACAAAACCAAACCTCCCTTTAGAAAACTCATTTCTTTTCACTGGCCTCTGGATTTTCCAACCCATAACGACGTTTGAACTTGGCAATCTGTCCCAAACTCTCAGCCATTTGACGCTTAGCACGAAAATGGTAGACTTTCCCAACAGGGTGAATCTTTGTCATCATCACAGTCATCAATCTACCCGTTTGAGTAACATAAGATATCCATTGCTTCTGTGGGTGAATTCCTTTCTTCATTTCCAAGCAATCTAAAACCCCATCACCAACACACACATTTTATCAAACACCTAGTAGGCTATACTACGCTAACAAAATTGAAAACAAAATTAAAGAAAAAACCAAAAATTTCACAAAATTACTTCTGGGAAATAAAATTGAAGACGAAAAATTGGCAATGTTACTAGTAACCAGTTGAAAAGAAAAAATCCACGAATTTCCCTCTTTTTTACGTGCAACTATAATCAAACAAAAAACTGAACTTTGGAGTAAAATTGAAAGTTTATGATTAACAAAAAAAGGTTTTTGAACTTACTAGTAGCAATGTGGGAATTTCTAGCAAAGAAATTCAATTCAATTAGCGAGCTTCGATTTTCTTCGGAATCACTGTGTTGACAGAATTGAAGAAAAGAAGAGGAATTTGATTGAGGTTAAACGGCGGCGTTTAACTCATTTGGGCTATTATTTGAATTAGTCCAAACAAGATTAACACTATAAGTTGGGTTGCTATTTGCATCCCCACGTTTAGAAGTTAGGAAATGATTTACAAAATTATTTCCTTCGATTTTATATATTGGCAAATTTTTATCTTTTAGGGTCATTTAATTACTAATATATATAGTTCATATTATATAAATTGTGGTTGTAGATTCATATTAAAATTGTTAATGATTTTCTTTAAGCATAATTTTAATGTTTTTAAAATGACATTTTTTTTGTGTGAAATTTTTTCGTAAAATGTAACAATGCACTTTTCAAATATACTTTGTAAGTTATAAGTATTTAGATTCTAGAAAAATGATATTTCTATACACTTTTTCATACACAATATTTTTTTAAAAAAAAAGTTTCATACACAATATTAACACAAGGGCATTTGTGTAATTTTCTTTATCTTTTTTTCTTATGAAAAAGACAAAAAGTATGTATAAATAATTTTTGTGAAAATTTGTGTAAAAAAAATTGTGTCAAAATAATCCTACTCTAAATTCTAATAGCTTCATTCCAATCTCATGCTGGGACTATGCTTTAATAATATAGAGATGATAGCCAAATAAGGAGATTATATATTAATATTAGGATAATTTCGTCATATGAAACTATCACAATTTATTTTATTTTGACTGGAACCATAATTTTTCTTCTTAGTATAATCTTTTTGGAACTATCATATTTTATGGTTTTAACTTTTAATGGAATTCCTCTATTTGACAAAACAATAAAAATTAGTTGAAGATAAAAATTGAGAAAATAACTAATCTTGCACACCTCAGCTTCTTTTTCATGTATGTAAGACCATGTATTAAACTCAATAATTTATGTAAAAGCCTAAAAGGCTTATAAGGCTTGTATTAATTTTTTTATCGATAGATGAAATAATGAGTCATTGAAAATCCACACAAATAAAGTAGAGGGTTCGGAGTTTAAATTTAAATCATAACGTCCAATCTAACAATTTTAGCATTTCTATGGACACATAAGTTGAATTCTTCCCTCCTAACAAAATTTTTTCCTTAAGCATGAGCCATAAATCGAACTCCTAACCACATGACCAGAACAACTTCATGGTTAGTTAAACTATAATTTGTGGACAAAATAAATTATTTTATTATTAAGCATGATAATATTAAATATTTGTATGATTTTTGTTGAATGAATATTCTTGCATGGTTACTACGCTATTAGGAACAAACAATAAAGCGAAAAGGTATCATCAACTTTTGTTGTGAAAATACAAACTTGAATAGAAAGAACCAAAATTTGATTCAAAGATCATTGTTGGTATCATTGTAGGTAACATAACATTGGTAGAATTCAAAATGGGAAGAGGAAAATTCAAGAGCAAGCCCACCGGTCGCCGCCAGTTTTCCACCCAAGAAGACCTCCGTAAGTCCCTCCCTCCACTTTTTGCTTTCTGGGTTTTCTTTCTTTCATGCTAAATCAATCACTTTTTGTTGCAAAATTTGATTTTGAAGCTACAGGTGTTTATTTTAATGCTTTGTTGTAGCAGTAGTAGTATAATTTTTTATTGAGTTTAGTTCAAATTATTGATCATCTTGTGCTGAGTTTTTTTGTTCAGTTTTGTACTTTTTGTGTTTGATAATTTTTCTCTGAAGCTATAAAAGTTGAAATAGAAGTAAGTTAGGTAACTGAAATTTGCTGAGATTGTCACTTTTTCTGTATATGGTTTCTGTGAATTTCCATTAGGCTATAGTATACTATACCCTGAAGGAGAATAATCCTTAAACATCCTGTTTTATTGATGCAACTTATTAAGAGTTGTATTCATTTCATAATTGGATTATATTGGAGACAAATGGCTTGTATTGTCGACAACTCAACATCCGACTGAGAAATCAGATAGGGACTGCAGTCCGGACACCAGTTATTTAACCACTTCTAGAAAGTGATAAGTGTTGTCAATTGCATATTTGCTAAAAACAACAGTGTTATAGCGCTGATATAGCGATTATTTTGCATCACTTTGTACTAATAGCATATTGCGGAGCAATAGTGATGACTTGTTCAAATTCTGCTATGCTATATAGTTATACTGTTATACCACTACTACTATAGCCATTATTTGTTCAAACCTATGCCTGTTTTTACACATATTTGTAGGAAATGCGAGGAAGTGTTTGTATTATAATGCCTGTATTTGTTCAAACCTATGATTGCTTTGATTAGACTGTTTTTGTTTGATGCCAGATCTTTTATCTTTCTAGTAACTCTAGCGGCTGAAGTAGTTACCTATTGGCAACTCAATTTTGTTATTGTATTGTACTTTCTACTTGAAAACTTAATGTTTCTTTTGACAATTGCAGTTGCTGGAACCTCTACTCGTCCTCGAACTTTTAGACAGGTTTCTTTCTACTCAAGCATGCATGTGATCACTCACTTGCAGGATTTTTTTTGTTTATATTACCTATAATGACTATTGATTTTTATATGAACATGGTTACATGGTACATATTAAGTTGTTTTCCATTTTCTTTACACATTTTACTTTGTTTTACATGATCATTCTCTTCGCAACCTTATTAGAAAGAAGCTGAGAATGAAGAGGAACCTGAGGTAGTAGTATCTGGGGATGAATCTGATGGAGAAACTAAAGTCAGTATCTTACAATCTCCGCAAAATATTTTTATTTGTTTCTCCGGTCTTCTCCCATCAATATGAAATTGACTGCCTTGCTGCTACTTGATGTATACAGAAGAAAAAAGGAACTCAAGGGATTATTGAGATTGAAAATCCTAACTTGGTAAAGCCAAAGAACTTGAAAGCTAGAGACGTTGATGTGAGTTTAACTTTTCGTTTTTGGTCATTACATACACATTTTCATAATAGTTTGGAAGAATAATGTTATTTTCACGTGGTTGCAGGTTGAAAAGACAACCGAACTTTCAAGGCGTGAAAGGTTTGCTACTTTTAAGTATTGAAAGTGAAACTTTTATATCAACATGTTTTCTGAATATCTTCAAATTTTCCTTCTTGTTTGCAGAGAGGAGATAGAGAAACATAGAGCTCATGAACGCTATATGAGGCTGCAAGAGCAAGGAAAAACAGATCAATCAAAGAAAGATTTAGGTACAAGTAACTTCTAAAATTGTCTGTTTTAATTTGCTTCTTATAAAGCTATTTTTTCTTTATCTTGTACATTTGATATTATTGCATTTGTATACATTTGATTGATTGGTACAAAGCATAAGTTGTGCGAGTTAAACCAAAATAAACATGCTTATCTGGGAAAAGCTTTCCTTCAGTGATTGATGTTTGATTTCTTTGTTGACTTTGTTGTGCAGAACGATTAGCTCTTATACGTCAACAAAGGGCAGAAGCTGCTAAAAAGAGAGATGAAGAGAAAGCTGGTAAGCTCTAAAATACTGTTTAATTTGTTCTGCTTGTTCTATTCAGACATCCAAAATCATGAAACTGATTATTAAATAAATCTATTTCAGCCAAAGAGAAGAAAAAGGCTGAAACATGCAAGTGAATGTCATTTGGCCTATAACCTTACTCCAATCAGTAGGATGAATATGTTATATACTCTCACTACTCTTAAATATTGTGTCCATTTAGCTTTATAATGGATCGTACGGCGATACCATTCCAAGTCGGTAACATGTAATGAAATTATCTCAGCATCATGTGGCTTGAAATCTTTGATTAAATAAACACTTTTCTTCATGTAGAAGCTGCTAGCATCATGTCATTACTGCATGCTATTTCTAATTTCTAAAATTGCATTGTTTTCTTCAACATTAATGGTGATAGTTATGGTCCTTTTAGTCCTATGTTGTTTTTAAAATGCATGGTTTGGGGCTCCTCATTAAAATAGAAGATCATTAGTCCTTGATCTTAACTCAATCTAATTAAGGGATAGTGTGTCTCACAGAAAGACATATCGCATCGCTAGTATTAATGTATCCAATGAATCTGAGGCTGCTTGCTGCACATACAGATTTCTGTGACAAATAGAGTGCAAATTTTCAATTCATACTAATAATCATGTGACAAATAGAGTGCAGTGAACAACGGTGTTGCGAGTTCTCTAACGGGAGATAATGTATCTGCAAGCACTATTAAGCTCGCTCAAGTCAGTATACATGATTGGATTGAGGTGAGAGGAATGGATGCATACCTTGATTTTGAGAGATAAATTCCCTTAAATAGTAGAGTTGTCGAGGTGATTTGGCGGGAAAAAATGTTGCGACTATAACAAAATGCGAGAACTCATCACGACGTGTTGTTCATCGTCTATTTGATCACATGGTGGCACACTTGCACATAGAACTTTCAAATTAGTCTGGAGTAGATTTGGGCATAGGGTTGGAGTCCAATTTAGATGGATTTGGACTAAAGATGTAGTGTTTTAAATGATTGGTTTTGCCATCGAAAAAGATTTAGCGGCGCAACTTATTATCTGTTTGTCTTTCATTAAAGTGTAATTATCTTACTTATATTATTAATGAAAAGATCAATATATTTATAATAATGTGGACTAAAAAATATAACATACAAAATCTCTTCCCCATATCTTTTCTCCCTGTGAAATTCCTTTTATGACCTTGTTAAAAAACTTCGCAATATGTTTTTCCAAATTTGAATTAAAAAACTTTGAAAAATACTTTCTGAAGTTTTTATTCAAGGTCAAAATGAAAATTATATATGAGGGGTAGAAAACAGCGTGGCGAGAGAAATTTTCAATATAACAAAGAAAATAAGTGTCTCTTATTTTATTGACTAAAAAATATTTACTCCAGGCCAAACCAAACTCATTATGCTTTATACGTTGTTAAGATAGAGAGATGAAGCAATGTGTGTTATGTTCGATATTTTGAGATCAAAGTCTATATATATAGTGATGACCAACTAAAACTTTAACATAAATTTATTAATGAAATGAAGAAAAACAAAAACAAAACCATGAATAATATTACAATGCACAAGATTAAATTAACACATTGTCTTAATATCTCTTAGATAATATGTTAGTGGATTTATTTAGAATAATGTAATGGGTGTTATATTTGGATTTAGAGTAGTTTTGCCTTTTATGTTTATTATATTGTAAGAGTAATCTTTACCATTAATATCAAACTCCTAACGACACACTTGAGGAGTTTAAGACTCGTATCGTTTGAAACAATTTAATGTTTAAAGTAAATTTATTCATAAAAATATTAATAAGTAGTATCAAGTATTACCAATCGTATTTAATTTTAAGAAATTTAATAAAAAATGGAATAGTTCTTTAGCAATACAACCAAATACAACTAGGAGGAGACGAAAATGCACGAAAATGCCTTCCTACAGCAAAACGGAAACAGAGTCTGCCCAAACAGAAACCAACATAGCAAAATCTGAACAAAAAAATTAACTCTGCGATAAAATCCTCATTAGCCATGTGTGGTGCATAAAAAAAGAGATTTCTTAGTTCTTGTCCAAAAGACCGTTGTTCCGTTTGATCCTTGTAAAATGTTTCCGGTTATCTCAACCCTCATTTTCTCCAACTAATCGTACAATAAGATAAATTAGCTGACACACGTAATTAACAAAAGATCATTCTTCCTTCGATAATTGAAGTTGCTCTAGAGTAAAATCACCTTTAACTTTAAGTAGTTTATATAAATCTTTCAATTATATAGCAATAATTATTGTTAAAGAACAAAAGACCATTTAGCACTTAATTATTACATTAACTTATTGCTATTCACGAAATAATTGTAATCTGATTTTAATTTCTTTGTGAAAAAACCTTTAAAGGTATCTACTCGCTCTACCTTAAACCAACATTGCTTGTCGTCATTAGATGAAGTAAGAAGCGACAACGGTGTCAAAATATGTTCACTATCCGTGCTCAACTTTACAAGTTCATGGTAGTTGCTGCATTGCTCAGTAGATGCTTCTATAAACGAATAAATTGCAGGAACTACCAAGATAGTAACGGTCCCTTGATAAAGATTGTCACAAGGCTTTCGATTATATAGCAATAATTATTCTTAAAGAGGTATCTTGATACGGCGAATGACTCTCACTTTTGTCACCTCCTCCTTTTTTTACTGGCATTTTTTAATTCTAGATCCTCCAGTATAATTCACTAGTTAATCATTTTCGTTATATTTCATGATATTAATTAGTAAACAATTTTAGTTACCAAATCAACACATCAAATCAAAGTAAAATAAACAGAGAAGAAAAGTTATGATATTACTAAACAACTTTAGTTAAAAAAAAAGCAATAAATAGTTTTAAACAAAATGTTTAAGAACGTGACTATTTCTCAAGGAAGTATGTTATTTATTACGAATCAATACAAAAAGTGTTTGAAATGATATTTTTAATCATAATAACGTTTTTATAGAAATAATATTAGTGATTTTTTTTTCCCGCATTGTTCATGCAAAATTTTTTGGTAGAATTTATATTACCGGAAGATACCTTCCATTAAATTTATACTATTAAAAAATATTTTTTTGTAGATAAAAAAATCTAAAAGAAATTTTGAACAATTTAAAATAAGAGAAGAGTGGTTACCATATACTAATAATATTAGTAGGGTTGAGTGTCTGATCTACTCTTGCCAACAATTTTTGAAGAAGAAACGGTACCACTGTCAAAGTTAAAAAATGGCCACTTGATGTAGTGTTCACATAACAACAGCTAAAAAGAGAGAAGGTTGAGGATACATGCATGATCCAACTTGTTCCACATTAGTGGCTTTCCTTTCCATCCAATAAGGGAATAAGGACATTACAAAGTCAATGTTACCATTTTCTTTTCTCAAGTACCAACTCTGTTGTTATTATTGGGAGACTTTTATGTGATATAAAAACAAAGTAATTTAATTTGGAAATTAAGTGAATATTATCAAATATCAATGGTGTATTTCGTATCATGTCCAAACTTAAAGACAAATCTTGATTAATTTTTTTACAAGTTTAAAGATCTTTACAAAATTGAATGTTGTTTACTTATAATACACTAAAGAAATTGTAAGAGCATCCACAATAGACAACTATATTTTTTGTATTTAACTGAGTCCCACGTGTACACATTATTTATTTATAATTTTTTAATAATACTATAGTATCTAATAAGGACTCAATTTCTCCGACCTAAAACTCCTTAAAAAAATTTTAAATTCGACCCATCAATAATACATCTCACCAATAACTCTACATTATTATTTATGGGTCTCATAAAAATGAAATAGGTATCAATGCTTATTGTAGAACCAGTACCTATTAGATACTCATTTTTGTTTTGCTCCAATGAAAGTATTTATTAGGTACCAATTCTTAAAAAATAAATATCCACCATTGAAGATAGTCTAATCCTTCAACTTCTAAAAACGAAAGTTCGTTTTCTCGTAAAAACAGAAGAAAAAAATGTTTCACTATTTATGTCTTGTTTCTTAGTTTTTGTCTTTGTACAAAACATGATGTCTCATTGGCATCCACTTTCGGTTGCCGTTCTAACTTGCTCTTAATGCAAAAGTCTGTCCAAACAGCTATGTAATTGTTCAAGCTTTGAATATCACATAATGCATCACTTTTTTATTAATTGTATATTCCTCATTGACACTTGTGCATACTACGAATATTTGAACAACTTATTCGTAATTTTTGTCACCAACTTTGTTGTACGTATTAGCATATGCATGAGGCATCATAGTGTTAATAATAACATAATCATTATTTAACTACTTTGGGACGGCAAGCTACATGTTCAAGTGTCCAATTGTATATATGGAGTAATTTTTATTTTGTCATTAGTACAAAAAAGCACAAGAAAATTTTATAATCAATGCGTGACACGTAAATTAATCTAAGTTTGATCCCGATAATAAATAATTCTTAAATTAGATTTTACTTATTTTTCATCGAACTTCAGATTATCAAAACTCTTTCTCTTAAAAATCAGAGTATTTTTTTTAGTTACTATGATATATGTACGAAATTTTTGCTACCTATATCCGTCGGAAAACTTGTGAGACAGATAAAGTATGTTTTTCCCTCCTAACCGAATTCTTTCGATAAATCTAATGACAAAATGATGATGCATATCTTCCCTCCAAAAAAATGAGAGTGAAATTAATGTTGCTTGTTAATTTCATCTTGTGCGTGTGAACCTAGTACCTACCTCTTTTTAATAAGTCAATTTTTTCTTTTTACCTCTTTTTAATATTGAAAAATGGTGTTGCTATATGTTGATGCAAATGAAAATAAATCATTGTTTAAGTTGTTGATTAATTCCAAGTTCCAACAATTAAAGTTTATCTTTTAGTTATAGCATTTTCATAGAATGTTTTTTTAAAGAAGGTATTCAAAGGAGTAAATCATAATATATAACTAACTAACCAGTTGAAATATATTAATTAATAATTATATTGATGATGATTATGTCTTGTGTGGTGGCTATATAGTGGCAATATTTTTTTAATTTTTGATGTTAATACCCATTCTAATTCTATCCTAATAGTTGAAAATTAGATGTAAAAGGCATTGACTTAGTAAAATGCATTTGTTAGCATACAATCTTGAATACGCGTCTGCTATAACATTTTCAGTTGATTTAGTTTTTTTTTCTCCTTGTTAAAAGATTATACAATATACACTATGGTTTCTCTTTAATTATTTCTTGATCCTTCTTTGTTATCAGAAAAATATTATTAAATATACTTTGATTATTGATTCAGTTGTATCAGAAAAGTCTTTTGAGTATAATGGAACAACAACATAAAGTGTTTCCTCTTCTGGTGCTGCTTCTTTTCCAAGTTCTGTTTGTTTCATCACAGACAAACAATGGAGATTGTAAGTTACTAAGTTCAATTCAACTTTTGTGATGATTGTGTTTGGAGTTTGATGTATTTTCATCACATTTATTGTTTAGATTCTTTTATAAAGGGTGGACTTTACCTCACCTTCCCTTCTTAGTATAGTATGTAGCGCGACGTCTCAGGTAGAGAAGTGTCTCGTATGATCTACGATGAACCTTTAATGACATCCAATACCCTCTTGACTAATAAAGTTCATATTATTATTCGTTTCCATTTGGTCATCCAATGTCTCAATCCGTATCGATTCTCTAAAAAACAAATATTAGTGCCTTAAGACTCAATCTACCTTCATTTCTCTTATTTTTGTTGAATCAACGCCGATAAAATCACTACCTCAACCGCAAGGATGTGAGGCCCATGAACTTAAAACATCAAATCCACCGTAGGCCATATGAGACACTTCTGTTATCATATATTCTGCTTCTGCCATTAAGATTCAAACATAGATTCCTAATAATTTTGTTGCAGTTGACCAATTTATATATCATTGACTAATGTGCAGAGCTATGGTTTTGATACTAGAACTAGAATCTCCTTTTCTGCTAATAGTATTGTTAAGTTTCCTAATAGAAATTGTATTGATACATGCAGTTAATGCTCTTTCATCTTTGGTACAATCATGGAAAAACAAACCATTAAATTGGGTTGGTAATGATCCTTGTGGAAGTGGTTGGGACGGAATTCGTTGCACCAATTCAAGAATTACCGAATTGTTAGTTATATATCTTGGTTTCTTTCCTCCATCTAAGTTCTTTCTAATTTGTAAAAAAAAATGAATCTGAAAATGGTGCTATCTTTTTTTTCAGGAGACTAGCTGGGATGAATTTGGAGGGCCAACTATCTTCAGCAATCCAGTCCTTATCCGAACTTGATACGCTGTACATTTTCTACTTCTCGTTTTTTAATTAATGTCTGCAACATCAATTTTCAATGTTTCTGCGACCGCAATTGTGGTTGCAATATACTGTTGTAGCTAAGCTAATAACATGTTTTGTTCATATAGGGATCTTTCATACAACACGGGCATGACAGGAACAATTCCACGAGAAATTGGGAATTTGGAAAACCTCGATTCCTTGTAAGTAAGGAAAATTATTTCCTAATAAATAAAATTTAATGCAAACTGAATTTCTTTATTGAATTACTGTTATCTAAAGTTTAGCATGGTTTTTGATATGTTTCCTTTTAACTGTTTTCCAGGGCATTGGTTAATTGCGGTTTCTCTGGCCCTATTCCGACTACAATAGGATCTTTGAAGAAGCTAACTTTTTTGTAAGGATTCCAACTTAATATACTAAATCTCGAATATCAATGTTTTATTTTAATTTTGAACTAATATATGATATATTAAGCTAGCGGAATGTGTGCATGTGCCCTTGTTGACATTCTGATAACTTGTGCTTAAACAAAACGTTATCTAAATTTCATTTAGATAATGCATTTACGAATAACTTATCATCGTATTGATTTTCATGCAGGGCACTGAATTCAAACAAGTTCAATGGAAATATTCCGCACACTATTGGCAATCTAGCCAACCTTGATTGGTTAGATCTTGATGATAACCAACTGGAAGGGCCTATTCCTGTCTCTGATGGTCAAGGACAATCGGGTTTGGACATGCTCCTTAAGGCGCAACACTTGTATGTCTACTCTCATTTTCAATTTCTACGCTAACATCGCATCTCATTTCACTAAATGAATATTTGATATTATTTCTACTTCTTGCAGTCATTTGGGGAACAATAAACTCTCAGGTCCAATACCATCACAACTTTTTAACTCCAGCATGCATCTAAAACATGTGTAAGTTTCATAAATCTTGTACTATAAGCTTTTTTAAACATTTTAGTTATATCCATATAAGTTGAAATTAGCTTCTGTATTTCAATTTTTTTCAAAACATTATATTTAACTTTTTCATAAACACCTATAAACTACTTATAAGGACTGTTTCATAAACCAAGAACAATTAACTTATATTATAAACTACCTTTTAATTCTCCATTTATATTACTTTCGCCAGGCTTTTCGACCACAATCAACTAAACGGCAGTATTCCTAGCACCCTTGGCAGCCTTGTGAGCACAGTGGAAGTGGTGTAAGTATATTGTGGCCAGTGGCAAAGTGACTTCACTTAAACTCACAATTTATGTTATCTCTGAATCTCTTTGGCTGAATTGAATATTTTATCGTGTATGCAGGCGCTTTGACAAGAATCAATTAAGCGGTACAGCACCTTCCAGCTTGAACAAACTCGAAAAACTTAGCGAGATGTAAGAAAATCAAAGAAACATGACTAATGACTTGTTAAGCTTCATATTTATCACTAACAGTTTTCCTAAAGAATCAATTTTGCTGAAAGATGACATTGAATATATTTTTGCAGCTATTTATCTCACAATCAACTGAGTGGCTCTCTGCCGGATCTTACTGGAATGGATACTCTCACCTACGTGTAAGCTTAGTATGATAGGGACATTCCGTTATACTTTATTACATCATAATTTTAGGAGATCAAATACTTAATTACAATCATAATACTAGTTTCATGCAAAAACTATATGTAGAACATAGACATATTATAATTCATGCATTATACAATGTTTTTAATCCGCGTATTCTTATGAAAAAACTATCTGCAGGGATATGAGCGACAATAGGTTCAACTCTACTGATGTTCCTTCATGGGTTACTAGTCTGAAAGTTCTGACGACAGTGTATGTTGCTCCATCCTTATCACATTAGAACTGTTTCTAGTTACTCTTTTTGTTATCTTTGAAACAAGTTATGTTTTCATTTCAAGAAACCAAGTAGTATATGTATAAGAACTTCAAAATAAACTGTGTTCGTCTTGACTTTTTTATAGCTATCGAACTACATGTTTAAGTTCTCATTTATAGCAAATATATAAAAGAATATAGCAAACCAAAAAGTAAAAATAGCAATGTACTATGAACGAACACTTTAGACACCTTCATTTTTACTAAGCAAAATCCATGAATTTCCTAACAGAATACTGAAGGACAACCAGCTCAGTGGCGCATTAAATCTCAGCAATGGCTATGAAGAAAATCTGCAACTTATTGATTTGCAGAATAATGACCTGACCGTCCTCGAGTTGGGAAACAAGAAATTGAACTTTGACTTGAGGTAATCTTCATTATATATATAATTTATGATATCATTTTCATATTATTTATTTCTATAGCTATCTGCATAAACTAAAACTACTGGACACTGGATTTTCTTATGAGAAAGTTATCTAATGTTATTTTGCAGACTGGCACAAAACAGAATTTGTCTTGAAAATGGAGTTTCTGATGAGAGTTACTGCAAAGTGCCCCCAACCATTCCCTCATATTCAACACCGCCAAATGGTTGCTCACCTCCTTCGTGCAGTGACGGTCAGATTGCCAGCCCCAACTGTAAATGTGCATTTCCCTATATTGGAAATCTATCATCAAGAGCTTTTAGTGTCTCAAACTATAGTGACACAAGTTACTACAAGGAAATTGAGCGAACTCTGCTGGATACTTTCCGAAAACAAAATATTCCGGTGGATTCAGTTTCTCTAAGTAATCCCATCAAGGTTGCATCTAATGATAATTTTCAGTTGACTCTTAATGTCTTCCCATCTCAAACCGATCGTTTCAATACAACTGGAGTTTCAACTGCTGCTTTTGTTCTTAGCAACCAAATTTACAAGCCTCCTGAGTATTTCACCCCTTACATCTTCATTGGCCGTAGCTATCAAAATTATGGAGGTGATTTTAAGTGTTTCATTATGAACTACAAATAATGCTGAATTATTTGTCTGTTATGTCTTATTTCTCTTCTCTGACACTGTAATTTTGATGTCATTTAGGAGAACCTAAAGGATCAAAGTCATCACATACTGGGGCTATAGTTGGTGCAGTAGTTGCTGTATTGGTCTTTATTGTACTGGCAATCCTCATAGGGTTATACGTCATGAGCAAAAAACGAAGATCAGGATCTACCGAGTCGAACCCTTTTGGTAAGAAATGGTTACTCCAAGCTTGGCCTAATTTGTATTCGGCAAGGAATTTTTCTACTAGTGCTTCTTTACTGATTCAATTGTCATTTTAAATGCAGTAAACTGGGAACAGAACAAGAATAGTGGTGCTGCTCCTCAGTTGAAAGGAGCGCGATGGTTTTCATTTGATGACATGAGGAAATACACCAACAATTTTGCAGAAGCCAACACTATCGGATCAGGCGGCTATGGACAGGTTTTAATTAATTTCATCATATAATTACCCTTTCCTTTCTCTATTTCATAACTCCATATTCCCTTAACATTCCTAAGAACATGTTTGGACCGGTGGTATCTTTTCCCAAATTTTTCTCTTTTTGTTTACTGCGAAATCTAATTAGTCCTACTCATTTTCAAGGTTTACCAAGGTGCTCTTCCCACTGGGGAATTGGTTGCAATCAAAAGGGCCGGAAAAGAATCTATGCAGGGTGCTGTTGAGTTTAAAACTGAGATTGAACTTCTATCAAGGGTCCATCATAAGAATCTCGTTAGTCTTGTTGGCTTCTGTTACGAGAAAGGTGAACAAATGTTGGTCTATGAGTACGTTCCAAACGGCACTTTAATGGATAGTCTTTCAGGTACTTTAATTCCTTCAACACTCTTTGCATGCACACCATATTGCATCACAGTATGATTGGTCTCAGTACTAAAATATGCATTGGACTTTGTCACTGCAGGAAAATCTGGGATATGGATGGATTGGATTAGGAGGCTCAAAGTTACGTTGGGTGCCGCTAGGGGTCTGACCTATCTACATGAACTTGCTGACCCACCAATTATACACAGAGACATAAAATCAAGCAATATCCTACTTGATAATCACCTCGTTGCAAAAGTTGCTGATTTTGGTCTCTCGAAACTTCTTACTGATAGCGATAGGGGCCATGTTACTACTCAAGTCAAAGGAACAATGGTTAGTATAATATGCTTTTCGCTTTCACCTTTAAAACTTTAAATACACGAAATCAGCTTTTGCTATTGCAGCTACACAATCAAACTAGTATCACAAAGAAAAGAAAAATTAAGTAGTTTTCGCGAAACTTGCAATCAAACTTAATGTTTACCCCTCTCAATGATGGTAGCTAATGAAGATATGTTTCCTTTTATTCTATGAAGGGATACTTGGATCCGGAATATTACATGACCCAGCAATTGACAGAAAAGAGTGATGTATATAGCTTTGGAGTGCTAATGTTGGAACTAGCAACATCGAGAAAGCCAATAGAGCAAGGAAAATATATTGTAAGAGAGGTAATGAGGGTAATGGATACATCAAAAGAGTTATACAACCTTCATTCCATTCTAGATCAAAGTCTACTCAAAGCGTCGAGACCAATAGGTTTAGAAAGGTATGTGGAGCTGGCATTGAGGTGTGTCAAAGAATATGCAGCTGAGAGACCTTCAATGGCCGAGGTTGCGAAAGAGATCGAAAGTATAATCGAGCTTGTTGGAGTGAATCCGGATTCGGAATCAGCTCCAACAACAGAAACTTATGTGGATGCAGGTGCTGGGGATGGTAAACATCCTTATGCGAATGACGATGAATTTGAATATAGTGGAATGTTTCCAACAACAAGGGTAGATCCTCAATGAGTTTTGGTATGTTTTGTTTTGTAAAGATTTTCCTTCTTCAGATGAAATCATTGAGGCCTAGGTGTGTCAATTTTGGATTCATTCAATGTAAAAATGAAGATATTTCAACAAAAATATCTATATTGATTGGTTGTCATAGCATGGAAAGTGTATTGTTAACATTAACAATTGCTTTGCCTTAAGGGAGGAAGAAAAATGGATTTCAGATTGTAATTTGTACTCTAGTCATGAAAATATTCTTGTGAATTTTTTAATTGCTTGTAATATATTTGAGATTGAAGATTGAATTTTCAAAAGACATATTTTTTATTTATTGTCTTTCTTTATAAATAAAATAACAACTCTTGAGAGATTGACTTAAGGTGAATGATGATTCCATTTAACAATAATAAGGCTATCAGCAACTCTCTTAAAGCATAACCAAGGACCAGGTTATTAGCAGTTATATATAAAAGAATCAGATTGGGATTCTTCCATATTTACAAAATCTTTCATCATAATTAGATTAGAAATATGAGGAATCTTTTCAAACTCTAAATCAACTTCATGTATCTTGAAATAACGAAAGCTCTTTCCTGTTGGGCTATAACACACCAATACATTCCTAGAGTGAAACATTAATGGATCTCCATTGTCAAGATATCTTGTTGGACAATACAAACCCATAGGCCATATGTTGAGAGTAGAGTTGTTAATTACTACCTCTTTTCTCCAAGACAAGCTGTCATCATCATAATCATAATGCTATAATGATGACAACTTGTCTCGGGCAAAAAAGGTTGTAATTAACAACTCTTCTCTCAGCATATGGCCTAAGGCTCCGTTTGGTAGAGAGGAAAGAAAGAGGAAGGAAGGAAATTACGCAAACCAATGAATGAATTTGGACTAACTTTAGTCTAAATTCATTCATCGATTTTCGTAATTTTCTTTCCTCCGTCTTTCTTTCCTCAAAACCAAACGGACCCTAAGGGTTTGTATCGTCCAATAAAGTATATTGATAATGGAGATCTGTTAATGTTTCACCCTAGCAATGCATTGGTGTGTTATATTCCAAAAGAAAAGAGTTTTCGTTATTTCAAGATACGTGCAATTGATTCAGAATTTGAAATGATTCCTCATATTCCTAATCTAATTTCGATGAAAGATGTTGTGAATATGGAAGGATTGCAAGTAGAGATTCTCAATGTGAGGTAATATTAGAGAGAGAGTGATGCTCACCAGAAGGTGTGTCCTATGTTATTAATCTCGGAAAGCGGTGTGGTGCGGGCGCTATTTTAGCGACACGAACAATCCCAATAGCGAGAAGAGAGAGACGTACACTGAATATGAATTAGGGTTTATGAAAATCTCAATATTACCCTTCAAACGGCTTACATTTTAAGGGTAAAACCGTCATTTTGTCCCATCTTTAAATTGCCCCGCTCCAACCTGCGCTGCGACCCGCAATCGCCCCCGCTCCAGCCCTCTTCACCCAACCATTCCACTTCAACAACCCTAAGAGCGGCCGCCATGATTATTCTGCTTTGCTCTGCTATTGCAGCCGCGACAGCAACTATTAACAACATAGCGTGTGTCCAAAATAAGCATATTTCAAAAATTCGAAGATAGACTAAAAAGCTAGGCAATCATCAAATATGCCGAATCAAAGAAGAAACAGTTACATTGATGTTTCAAAAATTCGAAGATAGACTAAAATTTGCTAGTCAATCATCAATTAAATCCACTTACCCCTTACATTTACATGCTCCATCACGATTGAATTTCATCTGCAAGCGGTTGGGGTCGTGACTTTTTACCTATAAAACAAGATTTTTGGATTTTGAACGACGGCAACAAAAAATTTGTTTAATGATATTTATGGACCGTATTACGAAGGTTACATTTATACTCCCACCGTTCATATATATATAAAAAATATTTCCTCCGGCCTTATTTATAAACAAAAATTGCTTTTTAGAGTCATTCAACCACTAATGTATGTAGATTAAATATAGGCTAGATACATCAATTGTTCAATTAATTTAAAAAGTAATTTTTGTTTATAAATAAGGTCGGAAAAAATATATATAAGTAAATTTTTATTTTTTTGGATTAATTCAATTATTAATGTATTTGGTCCATAATATCAATGTTAATTATCGAATGAATCTAAAAGTGAAGATTAACGACCGTTGAATTCAAATATCTCATTGAGTAGATCAACTCTATAAATTTTGATAAAAATTCAAAACCGTTTGATACTTTTTCTAATAACTTCAATTGAACGTACGACAAACTTTTCAAAAAATCGTTGAATTTCAATAGTCCGAATACACAACTACATTTTTTGAATTTTTATAAAAAATTGTAGAGTTGATCTACTCAATAAGATCTTTGAATTATCTGGTCGGATTGAAGAAATATAATGTCGATATCGAGTTATTAAGCGGAGTAAGTCGATGGAGACTTACTCTTTGAGTCAACGGATCCCTTCTCATATATATATATATATAAATAATTTTTAATTTTTTTAGATTAATTTAATTATTAATGTATTTGGTCTGTAATATGAATCATATACGTTAATAATCGAATAAATCTAAAAGTAAAAATTAACGGGCAAACTAGAGGGACTAATTTGCAAAATTAATGAACTAAGAGAGAAAGCAAAGAATGAGTAAGATAGGTGCAGCGCAGTAGTTGCTTCCATTTCCATTTTCATTTCCAGCATGATTGAGATTAACCCCAAAACCAAAACCCCTCTTCCACCTTCTTCTTCTTCTTCTTCTTCTTCTTCAAGTGTAGATCATGCTTCAACCAAATTTTCAGGCCACAAAACCCATATCAACCCACCAGAAACATCGATTCCAGACTCGGCAACCCTAAGAGATCAATGGAAGTACGCTATCAGACAGTACAGTAAATGGTACTCTCACGCTTGGGGTACTGCCATTCTTGCTGGAACTGCTTTCTTTGCACTTGGTTGGTTCATCAAAGGAGAAAATCCAATACCCTCTTTCAATTCCAACCCTAATTCCTCTCATCATGATAACAAGGACAAACCTTCCCAACCTCAGTAATTTTCAACCTTTATACCGTTCTTGTAATGATACTTCAGTTTCTTTTTCTGGGTCAGTTTCATTCTTATTTTTTATCTATTTTATTATTTATTTATTTTTTGCATTTTCTGGGGTTTTTGTTTTTCTTTTAAATTGTGTTTTTTGTTATATGTAATTATAGGTAGGACTTGAACTGGGTTGTTGGGAGTCAGAAAAATTATTAAAGTTTGTCTTTTGATATGTTTAGGTCATTCAATTTTGAGTAATCAGACAGCTTCTTGTATGTGTTAGAGAAAGTGAGTTTGTTAAGTACTAGGTTGTTTGTTGGTTGGTACTAAAGATTATGAACAAATTGTAGCTGAGAAATGGTGTAGAACTGTAGAAGCGGAGACAATGATGCAGACGCGGAACATTGTTCTCCGCTTCTGCATCAGTGTTTTCTGCTTCTTCCATTGGTGTTATTATCTATTGTTGATAGTTTTGTATTTTGAACTCCTCGTATGGCTTGTGAATTGGAAGTTATGTATGCTAGCTAGCTACTGTGGTTTCTGTTGATGTTAATTCAATTATATAAGGTGGTTTTTGTTTATGAATACTTTGTATGTAAAATAGGGCAACTTTCCACCATGGTGTGGAGTCTAGGAAAAAGGTTGGTTTAAAGAGTGACTTATGTTTTCTGGATTGATGCACCAGTCACTATAACATCGTAATATAAAAAAATCCCTTGAATAATTGCATGCTTAGGCTATAGTCTCAAAATTTATTTTGGTCAACTAGTTATTCCTTTTGGTCAAAATTTATTTCTGGATTGATGCACCAGTAAAAGTAGTTTTTAACTGTTATTCGTTTTGGTGTGTAAACTGAATGACTATAGTATGTCATGTGTTGTGTGGTGCCTTATTTCTCAACTTCCTGTGTTGGGTTTATTGCATACATGTAATTTTGGTGCTTTCTTTAACTTGTGGTATAAAGAGTTAATCATTCACCAAGTTGAATGTTTCACACAATTATTTTGGTATTTGATATCATGTGGGCTGATTGAATTTTGGAGCCTTGGCTGCATATTATTTTTTATGTTGTATTCTATGTTAGGTGGAATTGGAACATTTCTAGGCATGAGTTTCATGATCAAATATATCATGGGTCACTTGCTATATCTGCATGATTGACTTTAGTGTTGTTGAAGTTATAGGGTTTTAGATAAAGTTAAAGAGGGGCAAGAAAGAATAATAACTTTGAATTATGAATATGATTAATGATTATAATTTGATACATAAAGACTAAACACTAACTTCTTGCCTGATTTGGACAATCGGGGCACCCTGATTGTCCAATTCAGGCAAGAAGCCTGAACTATAGTGAATAATCTTAGATTGATAAAACGATAATGCATAAGAGGCGGAAAATCACCATAAAAATTGGTTTGTTTCGATCTTATGATAACATTCATTCATGTTTGTTTGGTTAACTTAAATCCTTTATTTGTTCATATGATTAACCTGCAGGCACAATTCACTGGAATGAAGCCACACATAAGAGCTGTTTTTTGTTGACAGTGCCTAGAAGGCTCACCTTGATTGCAATATGGTCTATGGAAGTTTGAGGTTTTCGTGTTTTGAGTAAACAATGTTTTTTTATTTCTGTTTTCACTTTTAGTTACAAGGTGCAACTTTGTATTCACTTTGTTTTTTGCTTTTAAAGTTTTGTACAGAAAACTGTAATAATTACAATAGAAGTTGTACTTGTTTTCACTCTTTTAATGAAAAAGTTTGAAAACTTAAAATAAAATGAAAAGTTTTGTTTTTTCTTTTTGTGTAAATAAAAATGAAGACATTGAGCATAAGCCCATAATACTGTTAATGACATTAGGTTTTGTTAAAAAATTTAGATTTTAAATTAGGGCTAACTTTAAGCCCATAAACTCATATGTAAGTTAATCGGAAAGCCTTTGCTCGTAAACTAGATGAAGTTAATTAGGACAATAAACAACATCAACATGTAAGTTACCATATGTAAGTTAGGTCTATCATGAGAGAATGTACACAAATAAATCTTCAGAAGAAAAATTAATTTCAATAAGGGGATTTAATTAATCTAATAAATAGAAAATAAATAAACAAACAAACTACTCTTTCAACTGATTATATGTACAAATTGGATCAAAAGAGTAAAAATAAAATAAAATCTTAATTTCTATATGTTTAACAGTGAGAAAAACAAATCTTTCCGACAAACGGGACAAGTAGTTTTTCCTTCATGGTGCAACCATGAAAATAAACACGAGACATGAAATTCATGATTGCACACTTTAAAAAGTTGAATCAACTCTCCTTTTTTGAATACCTCCATGCAAATAGGGCAATCCATAATATTTTCATCATCAAGAAAACTTTTAACCGGAGGCAATGATCTTATAATTGACCATCTTGTAATCTCTTCAATTGTTCTAAAACTATAATTATTTGATATGTAACCTGCCCTTTCCATTGATTCCCTTGTAGACAAGACAACATTACTTTCATTACTTGTAGATTGAATGACACTGTCTCCATGTAATGTACTAGGTCTTGAATTTTGCTGATTGTGATTATCTTGAACATTGTTACGTTGATTGTGACGATCTTGAGTTGTTGTAGTACTAGAATCTTGTGTTTGTGTTGTCTCGGCATTATAGTTACCCCAACCTATTAAAATACCAAAAAGTATAAAGGCCGCGTTGAATGACATCATAAAACCTGTAATTGTAACTCCAGCTGAAGGATGTGGCGATGACAAGAGAATGACCATACTAATAATTGAAATTGCGAATGATATCCACAAACAACACACCATTCTTTACCGCAGGTGGTTTTTCTTTTGTGTTTTGTATTGAAAAATTAAGTGGAATGCGTATTTTTATATGAAGATTCTCTCTTAAAATATGTTGTATAAGGAGAATACTCGCAATTTCTTATTTTATTCATCATTATTATATGACTATATATAGAAATAGAAATAAAACAAATTTCTAAATCTTATCTATTTTTTTAGAGAAACTAATCCAAAATATTTTAAAGATATCTTAAAAATTCTAAACACAAATATAAATCTTAAATCTTTATATTATCTTATTTTGATATAAATCTAACTTATATCTATTTACAATATATTAAAATAAACTACTACTAAAAAACCTTTTTTGTCCTTAGCACGTTTAATAATATTTCACCATTTATGCCCTTAAATGTAATTTTAACTATAAACTAAAAAAAATACAAATACAAAACAAAAATAACAAAAAAAAAAAAAGATAAACATAAAACAAATCTACTTATGAAAAAAAGATACAAAAAAAAAAAAAAGATAAGCATAAAACAAATCTACTCATAAAAAAAATACTTCTAAAGATGAATTTTTAAAAAAGATAATAAAACAAATTTATACATAAAAATAGCAATAGAAACCACTTCTAAAGATAAACATAAAAATTAACTAATCTATTTACAATATATTAAAAGAAACTACTACTAAAACACTTTTTTTGTCCTTAGCACGTTTAATAATATTTCACCATTTATGCCCTTAAATGTAATTTTAACTATAAACTAAAAAAAATACAGATACAAAACAAAAATAACAAAAAAAAAAAGATAAACATAAAACAAATCTACTTATGAAAAAAAGATTAAAAAAAAAAGGATAAGCATAAAACAAATCTACTCATAAAAAAAATACTTCTAAAGATGAATTTTAAAAAAAGATAATAAAACAAATTTATACATAAAAATAGCAATATAAACCACTTCTAAAGATAAACATAAAAATTAACTAATAGTTTTTTAAAATAAGACAATTAGTTCTTATCGATAAATATAAAAAATCATGGACAAATAATTTTCACTCATGTATAAAAAATTTGAATAAATATTTTTCACCGATAATTATCATCTACTTACAATATATTAAAAGAAACTACTATTAAAAATCCAAATTTATCCTTATCACTTTTAATGGCGTTTCAAGTTTTGCGCTCTTAAATATAATTTTATCTCTAAACTAATAAAAAACACAAAAAAAGAAAGAAAGAAAGATACGCCTAAAATAAATCTTTCCATAAAAATAGCATTAAAAATCACATCTCTAAAAAAATAAAAATATATAAAAGAAATATTCCCATAAAAATAACAACGGAAAGCACCTCTAAAAAAAGATCATAAGTCAATCTATTTTAACTTCAAAAATAGGAACAAAAAAATAAATTAAAATAAATTTACGCATAAAAATAGAAACAAAAATCACGATAAAAGATATGCGCCAAAATTAGTAACTCAATCTAACATATAAAAACTTATATATAAAAAATAAAAATAGAAGAACCTAATAAAATTATTTACTTATTTATGAGATTAAAAATAAAAGAACATAAAAAAAAAACACAATTAGCCCGTTTGTATTGACTTATTTATGATCATACGCGAAATAACTTATGCAAATATAGAAACTTTTATGTATTATTATAAGTTTTTTAATGTTGTTTATGAAAACATCTTATAAAGTATTTTCATAAGCTTAAAAATAAGCCAAATTCAAACGGGCCCAATATATTAAAGGTATTACTACTAATAAAAATCTTAATTTGTCCTCATCAATTCTTAAAAATATTTCAAATCTTCTATTTCGTTAGAAAATAAATTATATTTTTCAATTTATTATTTTTCAAAAAATAGTTAAATTGTACTCTATATTTATTATAAAAAAAACTCTATTCTATTTTTGTTTACTCTTATATAAAAAATACAGGAGAAGCGTATTATTGATGAATATATATTATAATAATTAAGGGGTAAATATATATTGTAATAACACACGAGACAATTGTTTTAATAAAAAAATTAATCATACACGGGACAATTGCTTTAATAAAAAAAAAAGGAATTTAATAATATATTATAATAATACACGAAACAATTGTTGATGAATATATGTTATAATAATACACGGGACAATTGTTTTAATAAAAAAAATTAATCATACACGGACAATTGGATTAATAAAAAAATGAATTGAATAATAAATATTTCTTATTATTAATTATTATTTATCACACAAAAATCATACACGGGACAATTACGTTAATAAAAAAAGACTTAATTTAATAAGTTTTACAAAAATATTACAGAATAACCTCATTTATTTTTTTATTTTTTTTGGTACACGACGTCATTTATATTTTAACAATATTTTATAAATAAAAGTCAATAGATGCACGAGTCTCTAAACTAGTTTAAATTTAAAATCTTTAAAAAAATCTAAGCATATTTATTTATAATACACACCTAGCTAGATATTAAAGAATGAAATTGAAATCGTTCACATTTTGAAAATAAAGAAAAAAAGATAAATATGTTTGAAAATCTTTTTCTCTACCCCTGCAATTAACTCTTTACCCCTACATTTTTTTATAATATTCCAATTTTACCCTTTATTATATATATTTTTTTAACTTTATTTTATTCAACTTGTTCATGATCTCTACACACTTCCTCCACTATAGGCTTAAACTATTTCGGTTTTATACGTTTTATACGATGGTTGAATCATCTAATAATCGTTCATAATAAATAAAAAATAAATTAAAAATATTATACTGAAACAGTTTGATATTCATACCAACACAGTTTTGTATAAGTGTGTAGGTATGAATATTCATACCTACACACTTGTGTGTAAAGTGTGATGGTATGAATATTTATACCTACACACTTGTGTGTAAAGTGTGTAGGTATGCATTTTCATACCTACACACTTGTATATAAGTGTGTAGGTATGAATATTCATACATACACACTTGTGTGTAAAGTGTGATTGAATGAATATTCATACCAACACACTTTTTTATAAGTGTGTAGGTATGTTTGTCAAAAAAAAAAGTGTCTAGGTATGAATTCATACATACACACTTATACACAAGTGTGTAGGTATGAATATGTATACCTACACACTTTACACACAAGTGTGTAGGTATGAATATTCATACCACCACACTTTATACACAAGTGTGTAGGTATGAATATTCATACTTGGTATGAATATCAAACTGTTCTAGTATAATTTTTTTTTAATTTATTAGGAACGATTATCAGAGGATTCAACCATCGGATAAAATGCATAAAATCGAAATAGTTTAAACCTGCTACATGTAGCGGAGGAGGTGTAAAAATCATGAAAAAATTAATAAAATAAAGTAAAAAAAATTTAAAACTAATATAATGAAGGGTAAAAATGGAATATTGTAAAAAATGTAGGGGTATAAGGTTAATTGTTGGGGTAGAAAAAAAATCTTTCAAGAAGAAGACTCGGTCAAAAAGCTATGAGCCATATATTTTTTAGAAACCATGAAAATGTCAAAATAATTGTTTTTTGTTATTTTATTTTATAGATATTTTCTAATTAGAACTTCATCTTTTCTCCATTACAATAATTCACTTCATGAGACTAGCATATTAAAATTAACACAATTTTGATTGAAAATATAAAATTGCACATTCAGAATTTAAGGGAAATGTAAAACAAGTAAAATGAAATTACATGGTAAGCATTGTATACTTTTTGCCAAGAACAAACAAAATGAAGAAGCTTTTGAACTAGTAATTTCGATAAAACTTTCGGTAAATACTTGGGAAAACAAGAAGAAAAAGAAAATGATCTTTACACTAAGGATGAGAATTTTAATTTCTTAGTTAAAAAAGCAACTTCATTAGCTAAAATAGAGAACATTACAAATCAATTGGTCGCACATTAAAAACAAGCACAGATAGCCAAAGAAACTAAGGCTTTGACCATAATACACTTTGATATAACATATATAAAGTGAGGATTACCAGATTACCAAAACAATATCTAAACTAATTTCTTCCATATGACATATGAGGTCATTGGCAAAGAAGACCAACGGTTTTTAATCTCATCCAATTACAAATTGTTTCTTTGACTTGGGAGCACAAATCGTATGTGGTCTCGAATTTAAGCCAAACTCACGTCTATAATTGATTTGTTTGGTCGAAAGGGGGTAAAAATAGACGGCAGACAGTATCAATTGTGCACACATGAAACACAATTTGTGCAAACATGAAACAGCCTAAACTTGAGCACAAGTTGCAAGACAAGGACTATACACAGACCCAAAAAACAACTGCAGGAAAAACCGACATAACATAAAATCTTAAACTACGAGGCCCTGGATACACCAACCACAAAAATGCCACGGTGGTTTCGGAAGAGGTGGGTGGTTTCAATGGGGGTTGCCTTTCCTGAGAAGATTTGACATTGTGGTCTAGAGCTTAATAGGGTATATTGTGCAGGAGTGAACGATGCAGGTAATTGGTAGGGTGAACAAAGGTGAGGGAATAGGGACAAGGGAGAACTGTTTACGAATAGGCATCAAACAGGCGGAAGAAAATTCTCCAATAGAGAGGGAAAGGTCTCCAAAATTACTGGAGGGGGGACCCTCCAATGTGAGGCCGTGGCCCATAGAAAAGCAATGGTAGGGAGAAGTAAGAACTTTACATTTTGCTCTGCGTAACTTTACATTTCTGCACAAGTCTAAATCGACTTTTGTCCTCAACTTTTTGAGAAACTACCTTATTTCTCCAAATACTATCTCAGCTAAAAATGTTGATATACCAAATCGAAAATAAAAAATGCTGATATACCATAAAGTAAAAAAACTAATCCAAATCGAGTCATGGTAAATATTCAATAAACCTGAAATTAGATAAATGAATATCTTCAACAGAAAAATATACCAATCAAAATGAAAGTGCATGTATCCTAAACATCTAACTAATATTGAACAGATTTTGCTAGACCAATGCTAAAAGTTAGGAGTGAGGGATGCTCTCTAGAATCTAGACAATCATTTTGATGCCTAAAGGCTGATCTCTATAAGGATATAAACATGGCATAGGTTACAGTAAAAATAACAGAAACTTTTACTGTAAGCTCAAGCAGAGCAACATCCAGACTTCTTCACAGCTGATACATCATCCCGAGATCCAACATCAATTGTCTGACCTTTAGGTAGTGCTGCTGGATCGTCGCCAATCTCAAGGGCTTTCTTGCTCACAACATGGTAGATCTGTGTCAGCACTTCAGTGAAGGCACTTTCAACATTCAAGGACTCGAGTGCAGACGTTTCCATGAAAAATGTGTTCTCATTTTCAGCGAAACTCGTTGCATCTTCAGTTGAAACCGCACGCAAATGACGCAAGTCTGCTTTGTTTCCAACAAGCATCACTACAATGTGGGCATCTGTGTGGTCTCTCAGCTCCTTCAACCATCTTGCCACATTTTCAAATGTAACATGGCGTGTAACATCATAGACTAGTAAAGCACCAACAGCTCCTCTATAATATGCACTTGTAATTGCTCGGTACCTTTACAAAAAGAACAAAGATGTCTTACATGTCAAGTCAATAAAATACAGCATTGAAAATAATTATTCATGTGGAAGCAATATTCAGCAACGTTACTTTGAAGATTTTTGTTGGGTTGGGATTACTACTCAAAAAGGCTACCAAGTTCCATTACAGAAGCATGATATTACTCTCACATTCAACTATAGGACTGGCTATGAAACTAAATTATGCATGGAATGATTAATATAAATTGCTGAAAAAGGAAGATTAATCACAGTGCTTGGTTTAAAAAAAAAAATATTTAGAAAAGGAGCAGGTGAAATCCACCGTAAAGGAAATATATAAGTTGTTTTTAGATTCCACCGAAACAGTGTTTCAGCGATACCAAATTGAGGAGCTAACAGACTCCACTTTTGCACATTACCTTTGGTCTAAGAAGTTTTTACCAACATTACCATAATACTTCCTTTTAAGCTAGTTCAGACAATAGAGATAAGTGATCACAATAACACCCACCTAGCGAGGGAGGTTTTGTAAAAGCAATCAGAGCAGTACTAACTCGAGTCATGGTTTAACCTTTTTTATTTCTTAGTATGCACATTGCACACAGTAACATAGTATAGTATAGTATAGTATATAATCAAACAATTATTGAGGACTCCGAAATGATCTTCATGATGCTACAACATAATAATATTATTAAGATTTTCATACACAAACCTTGATATGAGGGAGGGAGGAATCTTCACAATTTGTAACACAAGAATTCAAATTATTACAACTAAAATCTTTCAAGGCAAGTAATTTTAATGTAACAGTTAACAAGCCAAATTCAAGCTCAGGTCAAATAAGAAAAAATCATACCAACAAAATGATTTAAAGGTTCTTATAGTATATTAAAATATTACATGGTTACATATTACAAACTAAATACATTGGTAATCTTAGCAAACAAGACTAGCCAAGAGATAAATTAAAAAGATTGACACTGATAATAATTTAAGAAAAATGACACAATTCAATGTAATTATAAGTGTCGGTGTCCGACTCCAACGCGCTTCAACATCCTTTTCAAAGATGCAAATAGAACACGACAAAAGAACAATCTTTCTATGTCAATATCATTGCCAACAAAAGAAATAAATCTATAAGTCAATTTGAAACAATAAGTGCATTAAGGACCACTAATCATATCACAACATAATGCCTACAGAAAATACAATTCAAATTTCTGTCAGAAAATCCAAAATCCTAGTTAGATAGGCTAACATTTTCCCTTTTCCAAACACAAAGGTGTCAAACAATAATGCATATTCCAAGCTATCACAATCAAATCATGGACATTCATGCATTTATCAAGACAAGGAAAAAAAACTACGTATAAAAAATAAAAATTTGGGCAATGGATAAATCACCTAATAAAAAATACAATAACCAAAATCTAGAATAAGGAAATGAATGTTAACCTTTCCTGTCCAGCAGTATCCCAAATCTGAGCCTTAACAACCTTATCATCAACCTTGATGCTTCTTGTTGCAAATTCAACACCAATGGTGGATTTAGATTCAAGGCTAAATTCATTCTTGGTGAATCTTGACAAAAGGTTGGATTTTCCAACACCAGAATCACCAATCAGAACAACCTTGAAAAGATAATCATAATCATCATCAGCTCTATAAGCCCCCATTTGCCACACACCTCTTTTTTAACAATGGTGTTTGGCTAGAGAGAAAAAATCAAAGATTTAAAAGAAAAAAATGATTTTGATGAGTTTGGTGTCTCTAAAATTCAAATGGGTTTCTATGATTTGAATCTATTAATAATAATAATCAGAGAAACGTAGTACTCTGTTTTGAAAAAACCAGATTTGGAATAACGTTAAAAGAGACAATAACAAAACACATCGACAAGGTAAATAATCGAATGAAACAGCGATTTTATTTGTTTTGGGGAATGTTTGCGATAGAAACCTAAGTGCCATACAAATTAACTCATTTCTTGGATTAGGGCCGGTTGTATGCAAACCATTCATACATCAAAAAAAAAAAAACATCATGGTTCTATTTTTTATTTTTTATTTATTTTATCACCCGTGGTTAAAAATTTACATTTTAAAGTAAATAATTGAGAAATTTTAAGTTTAAATTCTGGCTCATACATATATTGTGGTTTATTCACCAACTGAATTATGTTTATGAAAATAAATTGTTTAGATTTTTTGATCTATATTTTATAACAATTTGACCTTGATAAAATGGTACAAATGTGATGACTATATGTAGTAATCTATGAAGCTCTGATACTTTAAAATTTGTGAAGTATCATGTCCGATATGTATTCGATATCGATACTCATCCGATATATTTCGATACTCATATCGGTAAGTTAGTAACACTTCATCGAGTCCAAATTCCTGTTTGTTTGATTTTTTATTTGTATAAATTTTTGGTTTTTTTAAGAAAGGTGGTCTCCAGTAATATATAGTTCGACATTGATGTAGGTATAGTTTGACTATTTGTTTAATCCATAAGATATAAGTATATTGAAAAATTTAATCTATATGAAAATTACTTATTTATATTAAAAGAAGACAAAAAAAAGATGTAGAGGGAGTGATTCCAGGTAAAAAATAACACAAAATCATCCTTTTATAATGAACAAAGAGAACTTGAAAACAAAGAAATTTTTTAGGGCTGACAGGGAAAGAGTAATTGAGTAGGTATATTTTATAACAATCTGACCTTGATAAAATGGTACAAATGTGATGACTATATGTAGTAACAGTGCATCGAGTCCAAATTCTTTTTTTATTTGTATAATTTTTTTGGTTTTTTAAGAAAAGTGGTCTCCCGTAAAATATAAGTATTGGACAAGATAAGATAAAACAACATATGACAAAGTTTAAGGTGTTGAATAAATTTTATCTTTGTATGATATTTGGTGGACAAAAGGTTATTTTGGTAATTCAGACAACTTATGCAGCGAACAAAAAGTTGTACTATGGTTCAATGATGGACAACAATTTAGGTTTTTGTCTAGTCCCTTTGTCCTGAGTTTATCTAGTCCCAAGAACAGTTTTAAAATTAAACACAGTACAACTGAAATTGTCCTATCCAAACCTTTATTTTTTAACAAATCAAACGTACCCTAAGAAACACTCAATAGAAATCAAACTTAAGTTATCTCAAATAATTCATTATAGGTGGAACTTATTAACCACTTAACTTATTTTGAATAATGATTTACTAGACTATATTAATTTAAAAATCCCCGATAATCTAACGGTTTGAAGTTATAAATTTAAGCTCTTATACATTATACTAGTTACTTCTTGAACCAATTGAATGTAAATTAATCTATAATCACACCAAAAAAATTTATTAAATTAGTTTTGTTAAGAGTGATATTTATATAAATTGGTCACGTTATCAACCAAAATTTTAAATGTTGGCTTCAAGTTTGGAATTTCTATATAGACAAAAGTAATTCCATCTCAAATATATTAAAAATAAGAAAAATGCTAAACAATGCACCTGGTGCATTGAGTAAACATATTAATATAAAAAAAAATTCTTGGAACTTGTGCATATTAATTTTGTCTATTTATTTCCTTTTTGGGTATGCTTAACTAATGCACCTGGTGCACTGTTTAGCATGACCCTAAAAACAATTACAGCAACGAAAAAAATATTAATTTTTCTTTTTGTTTCTTTAATCACTTTTTCCTCACAAAATAATTTCATTGCTTTTTTATTGCTGTTAAAATGCAAATTAAGAGTTGGAAAGAGAATTAAAAATTGAGGAATTTAGCTATCATTTCTTTAGGACCAGAAAAAAATAATTATAAAACATATTGATATTCACCCAATTGTTTTGTTTTTTCTTTAATTAAGAAATAAAAAACATAACCAATTTGAAGTGGGATATAATGTCAAAATGTGTTGAAACTTGACGGTGTTAGACTCTTTTATTGATGAAAATTGCTAGACTCCCTATTTGCTCTTAGGCCCTAATAAAATCCTAAAATACTCTTGAGTTAGTGATCAAAAAATTCGTCGCTTACTTAACAAAATTCGTCGTTGGCACAATATTTCGTCAGGTAGACAACGAAATATATGGATAAAGATATTGGCACAAGATTTCGGCAGGCAGACAACAAAAATGTGGTTCGGTAGTTTCGAGACGAAAGTAGTGGTTCTTGCGCATGAACCAGGTTTGGCCAATGTTTAGACGTATTTTCGTCGCGTACTCAACAAAATTGATTATCAAGGGCATTTTCATCACTTTGAGGGGCCTGAGAGTATACATGGAGGGCCTAGATAGCAATTTTCTTTAGTGATATGTGGTTTGGGCCTATTGGACTTTCTAATTAAGTTGAGATTTAGTCTCATGCCTTGGTTAATTGGTTGGAGTGTTTCTTTTCGCATCCCCCTTGAAGGGGTGTAAAACCTAAAAAAAATATTGTTTGCTATTTAAGTATGAATTGAGTTTGCATTTTAACTAACGAACCTTATGAGAATATTTTCATATAAGGTGTGAAGGAAGAGTGAGGGAGATAAAATTATTAGATTTTTATAAAGTTTGCTAGTTAAAGTGCAAACTATGTTTTTCCAAATTTTACGCCCATTTTAACACTTGCTAATTATCTTGCGAGGGAGTATTTTTGGAAATGCAAAGGGCGAAAGACAGGGGACATGAAAAGAAACACTCAATTAGCTATGATAGTTGTTTTGTTCTCTTATTAGTTTGTTATTTGATGCTTGACTAAGTGACTAAGCTATGATAGTTTTGTTGATTCTAATTTTGAAGTTACTTATGTACAATATATCAACATGTCCTAATTTAAAACTCTCACACAACTACTGCACATCCAACAAACTATAGAATCGTTAGTTTTGCATCTAAAACTATATTTATTCAATCTAACAATTCTAAAGTTCGTTGCACCGTGCAGTATAGCTATAGAAGATCTTATTTGGTCATGATTGGCTTTAAGAAAATTATGCAACAAAAATATCTGGTTTTTAAATAACAACAAAGAAGTCTAAGAGTAGTGTTTTCAAGTGATGAAATAAATGCTTCACCACCAATAAGTAGCATAACTTTCTGTCTCTAACTGATCCAAAATTTTCTGTGCCATAGATACATATTTATATAAGCATGCTTAGCTAGCCATCCATTACACTCCTCATGTGCATTGTGATAGCATGTGCAACAAAATTAAAGCATTCAATATCAACCATGTTGTGTATTTACTACATGCATGTTAGCATTTAGTGACTGTCGTTGGCTTGGCGCAACTTTAGCTACGTCACATACATATACCCATCTCATCTTCTGCATTACATTAACATTACATTACATTACATACATTACATTAATTCCTAACTTTTGTATTAAAATGATCATGTTCAAGCTTAATTTAAATGTATAAAATGGACTAGAAATTGTACTATAGTAGTAGTAATCAAGCATGTATTATATTCTCCACTTGTAAATTAACCTATAGAGTGTGTACTAATGTTTGGCATTTAGATATTGACAATGAAGTTTGTTTGTCATACTTTCTGACAAGAACTTGATATTCCATCAATGTCACCATCAAGAAGGCATGATATAATAATCTATATAGATTAGTGCACTTTGCTTGCAAAAACCTATTAAGGGCATATTTGATTCTGCGGCGAATAAAATTGATTCGTAAAAATTGTTTTTAATTAAAAATAAGATATTAAGTGGTTTATGTTTGAATATATTTACTTAAAATGTTAGTTTTAAGTTGGAATCAACTCTACTTGAAAGCGTACGTTAAAATTATATTTAGATCTTCAGAATCAATTTTAACTCTTCGAACACGGAAACAAGGCTACGCACTCAAGTTTTCATTAATTCATAAAAATATGTTAGGCCATAAATTTAATTAATTTTATTGATATAATTGTATATTACAAATTCAGATAAGAACATATATAGTGTGACTCATACTCAATTGACAACAATGTACACATTAAGTTTCTGATAAAAAAAATGTTCAAATTGATATCCTCAAAATACATACTCACTCCTACATACATATAAGTGACATCATGTCATTTAAAAAAAGTTGAGAAATACATTAAAGCCTTTAATTAATTACCATTGTAAAATTAGCAGTGACAAGTCAATTTTATTAAGTAAAAAGTGATTAATTTTATCAGTATAATCAAATCACACTTTTAACTGTAAGTGAATAGTGAAAACACCATACAATACATAGAAGTCTAAATTCCTCAATCCCAAGCACTAACAGATACTACTAATCACTGACTATGCATGAAAACTCCAATCATTTACAACTAGTAATAAACTTTTTATGAAACTATAATCATGCATGGTTATTATCCCTCCAATAACAAACCTACAGATCAAAAGCTTTAAAACTTATCATTACAGTGACTTGACAGAAAAAAGAACAAGTTCAAGTTTGTTTAATGTGGTCCATGCATGATGAACAAACAGAACAGAACACAGAGATAACTTAGTGATTTTAGTCTCATTTTTGGTGCAGACAGAACGGTGGGAACAGAAAAAGGGTAACATGATTAGAAAGGAAAATTAAAGAAAAAGAAGCAATAAATGATGTACTATATTAACTTGCTGTGGAGTTTAAAGCAGAGGATCAAAGCCCTGTCTCTCTTATGTACAGAAGCTATAAAAAAAAGATATATAGATATAATTAATGTCATCATATATATATAAAGAAAATAACAGGTAAAAAAGTAAGGAAGAATGGGTATCAGTATCAGCAAGTAAAGCAATGCCTTCATCTTTATGGATATATCTTAGTACGGATACATTACATATAGTTTGATTTTTTCTTCATTATTATTGTTCTTGTCAAAGTACACTTACGTGTGCACTTTTTGCACTTTTTGGTAGCATATTCAATTTTCTGTCTTTTTTATCTTTCTTCTTGTTTGTATGTTTGGTTATTTGATGGTGAAAAATTAATTTTGAATGAATGAATTTTATAAAATTTATTTGTGTTTAGATGCATTCAAGTAAAGTGGTTTGTGTTTACATGTATTCGTCTAAAACTGATTTTTGTGTTTTTGGTTTGGGGTCACCATGGGTAAAATCACGGTGTGAAACTACGTTATCGTTGAAGCTCCAAATAAATATCAATATATATATTAGTGAATAGGTTTGGCCTAATTTAGTCTTTATAAAGCCGGTTGTACGGTGATGATGCCTCCAGGCGTATAAACATGTTTGCAAATCATATCTCAATAATCGGGGATTTTCTCCGATAGATTTATCTTCGGAGAGTGTCCAATATTTATTACTGGTTATATTAATTAAAGCTTAGAATTCAACCATAGATAATCTATTCCCCTCAATATTTTCATTGAGCCTTGAAATTCTTAACAACAATTCGTGATTACATAGTATTTTTAATAAAAAAGTTATTTATTAAAAGTATAAAAGAAAGTGGTAAACATTTATTATATGATGTGACTTAATTATTTAGGTTTTATTTTTATTCAATTATGTGAGTGTGCCTAAACAATTTTATTTGGGGTTGTGCCCATGTAAGACTTGCTCATGGCCAAGGAAAACTCTATCATAGGCACAACACTAAATAAATTTTATTTAGCCACACAAACATAAAGTAGAAAAAGTAAAAAATAAAATAAATGATTATTATTATATGATGTGACTTAATTATTTAGGTTTTATTTTTATTCAATTATGTGAGTGTGGCTAAATAATTTTATTTGGGGTTGTGTCCATGTAATACTTGCTCATGCTCTATGGCCAAAACGCCAAATGAGGTTGCAAAAGTGTGTAGGTACACTCACTCTACACTTTATGAAGCATAAGTATAGTAATGGTGGTTCTCAGGAAGGTCTATTTCAGTTGCTAAAGTTGTTTGATGCGATTGTAGTCCCAATTTTCTGCCTAGTTTCCTGTCTGTCTGCCCTAAACAGAGAGAGTAGAGTATGAGTGAGCCATGCATATGGTCCCCCTTTTCATATGTCAGAAACCTATCAAAACTTTATATATAGATATATAGATTGAGTACTAAGAAAATATTTAGTTTTTCTTGCTTTCTGATCTTCTCACTTTCTTATATTAAATGCATTCATTTTATATTTTGAATTCAATTGCACACAATAACTACATGCCTTTGAATTATTAGTCAAGAAAAAAGTTACGATATATCTTCATCTTTATGAATGTGTAATACTAAAACCAATTTTAAAATTTATAGTTTGGATAAAACTATAGGTTAATTTGTCCACAGTCAAGTGGGTCGGCCCCAACTAATTAGTAGGGTTGGCAAGGCAACAGGTAAGATGTGTGTGGGGGTTTCATACTATCTAAATCCGCAATTAAAATCACCACCCAAATCCAAATTTAAAATTTATTCGGGTGGAAAAATAATACATACATCCACATCCGTTGGATTCGAATTTTTCCATCCAAACCATAATTTTGCATTTTTTATATAGGGGTATAATTAGATAATTTAATATCAAAGCGGGTATATTTTCGAGTTTCGGGTTTCAGATTCACCTTACCCAAACATGCATATGAAATATCGGGTGTCACCCGAACTCAAACTTAATCAACTCGAGTTTTTAGCCGTTAATTCAGATTTGGGTGTGGATGAGCCCCACGGATTTGGGCTTACTTGCCAACCCTACCAATTAGTCTTACTTGCTTCGTGGACTACCAAAATTGAGTTCAGCTAATTATGGGGCGAAGCTAGCTCAAATTTAACGAGGGGGGCAAATAAAAAATAATAATATACTTCCTCCGGTTACATTTATAGGGAAAAAAATTACTTACGCAGTGTTTAAGAAATTTAGTTAAGTGTAATTAATTTTTTTTATTTAAGATAAAACATGAATAAATTTACTAGATTAAGACTTATTTTTCTTGTAAATCACATGCACCTTTTGAAAAGTAAGGATATATTAAGAATAACGGTATTAATTAGTTTACAAGTGATTAATTTTTGCTTATAATAATGACCAAAATTTGATGTGTTTTTTTCTTATAAATATGACCGGAGACAGTATTGTTTTATGAATCTTATTTTGACAATTTTTATAGTTGGTAAAACTTTCGGTGTAGTTACTATAAAGACGATAAGTGTCAAAATAAGAAGAAATAATTTATCTATCAAGTAATAATTTTTTGTCTTTCCTATTTCTATTAGTTCTTAATAAAAATATATTATTTAAGATAACTAAACATACATTACTAGAGAACCTAACTATATATATATATATATATATATATATGTGTGTGTGTGTGTGTTTGTGTGGAAAATTAAGCATATTAAATAAATGGGGTAGGTTGCTACCTCAAATCAGCACTAAGCTTCTCCCCAGGGCCAATTAGTAATGAGTTATGCGGTCTGACGGACCGACCCAACTTATATTCTAATAGTATTATATTTATTTTAAAAAAAAAACGCAATACACAATAAAATTATATATCACATAAATTATTATCCATCAAATAAATTGCATATCTTCATAAATTGAGTTAAGTGATACTTAAAACATCCACCAAATCAACATTCATAAGAGATAAATACAAAAATAATATTTTTGCAATATTTGTCACAACTCACAAAATGTAGCTTAAGAGACAATAAAATGTAGGCTTGCATAACAAAATAATTACCATCCTAACAATAGAAAATAGATGACAAAGTCTCCGTGAATTTAACTCAGTTGATAGAAATATTGTATTTTAGGGTTAATAGGTTGTTACCCCCTGCTAAGTGGGAGTGTTTTGCGTTACCCCCCTGCTAAAAATTCTTTGAAGATTGCCCCCTTGCAAAGTTTTTTTTTTGTTCAACCGATTTAAAAAGTTCAAATTTCTTACATCCAAGAAAGGAAAAGAGGGGAAACAAAAAAAAAAAACTTTGCAAGGGGGCAATCTTAAAAAAAAAATTAGTAGAGGGATAACGCAAAACACGCTCACTTAGCAGGAGGATAAAGACCTATTAACCCTATATTTTATATGCTGAGGTTGAGGTTCGAACTTCGGACATCTCATTTATCTATCTTACAAATAAAATTTATAGTCATTAGACTAATTGACAAAAAGAAAATAGAAGACAAAATAAATTATAAAATAGACAGCTTATTGGCCTAAGACCATTGAACACTTTACTTTGCATACAATTGTATCTCATATGCTTATGATTTTTAAACTCTCTCAAAATAGTTTTTAAACTCCCTCAGAGGCCTAACAAAAAAAAAAAAAACTTTATCAATCTTTCTTGAGACCTTTGAAACTTGACACTTACTCCAAATTTATAAATAGCGTCCTCATTTGCCTTCATCTCAGCTTGAACTACGAGATTTAAATGTGTGCACAACAACATACATCAAAATATTTACTTTTACATAACTACACATTTTGCAAATTAAATCTCTCTTTTAAAATGTTTATCATGCTATCATTCAAAGATACATTATCTAATTTTAACCCAAAAAAAAAAATACATTATCTAGTTGTGAGTAAAAATATTTTTACTCGATGTTCCGATTCATCGAGTAAAAAATTTTTTACTCACAACTAGATAATATTTTTGCCCTCCTATTTTAAATTTCGGATTTTTACCCCTTCCATTTTATAATTCTTTGGATTTTTTCCCCTTATATACACTACAAGAAAATTTGAGATTAAAAAACGACGGTGTTTGTAACTAATTGATAGCTATTTTCTAGTAAAATAGAGTTTGACAACAAGCACAAAATAAAAGTAATTGTTGAATATTGCCTTGAAATCGTGAAAATCAGAAAATCGTGTTTTTTTGGGAGCATCTGCCAATTTACGCCCAGGCGTGAGATTCTGCGCCTAGGCGTGAGATACTGCGCCCAGGCGTGAGGTGCTGCGCCCAGGCATGTAGAGCTGGGATCCGTTCTGACTGTTTACGCCCACACGTGGAAGGCTGCGCCGAGGCGTGGGCGCGCGAGGCTATATTTTGGTTATGCGTCTTCTGACTTAAAAAGAGGAATTTTAGGGTTTCTGGAGCCAATACAAAGGCTAGGGTTAAAAGAGAAACATCTTAGGAAGACTCTAGGGTTGGGGAAACATTCTATCACATTGGGAAACACTTTGATTGAATTTCTTGGTCACAAGGAGAGATTCGGGACTAGGGTAAAATTAGGAAAACACCAATTCCTGTAACTCTATTGCAGAATCTCATTGTAATCAAGGTTTCTATTGATAAGTGGAACGGAGAGGGCTGCCCTCCCCCCAGATTAGGTTCATTAACACCAAACTGGGTCAACAAATATTCTTGTGTTCTTTACCGCTTTTGCTGTTTATTCTTGTTCGTGATTATATTGTTATTTTCGCTTGTTTTGGTTGTTTGGTTTATTTGCTCCACACATCAAGTTTATTGGTGTGAGTTTAAACGAATTCACAACAATTGGCGTCCACCGTGGGGCAAAGGATCAAACGAATTGAGTACCATGGGTTCAAAGTGGGAAATTGAGAAGTACACCGGGAGTAACGACCTTGGGTTGTGGAAGGTGATGAAGAGGGCAATTTTAATCCGACAAATGTGTGTTGAGGCGTTAAAGGCTGTGGTAGTTCATCCGCTCAGGTTGTCGTCAGTGAGGAGGAAGGCTATGAGACTGCGGGAGCACTCATAGTCACAAGCTAGGAACGATAGATGATTAATCAGCCTGGAGAGGCGGCGGTAATAATACTCGACATCAGCCTAGAGAGGCGGTGCTAATAATACTCAGGTTACTACTGAAACAACAACGTTATTATGAGAATGTGAAGATGTTAGTGGAATTTGGGAATCAGTGGAGTTTTGAGTCGTAGACTCTGATGCCCCTCTATCACATGTGTTTAAAGAAGGAATACCGTGAAAATCTGATCCGCTGTCGCACACGAGTCAAAAAATGTATTTAAAAGAAATGTAGTTTAGGGAAGCGACAAAAGTGTCGTATCACAAGGATTCTCTTGATCAATTACGAAATATTAGAATCAGTAAAAAAATGGGGGTTTTTGAATTCGAGTTGCAAAGAAGAAATTAAAATAAGTGATTATCAAATAAACTTAAAACGATTAATCTACTGTTTTCGGTTCCTAGCTTATCATTGATTCATACAATTTCCGAGCCCTAAGCAGATTCTAATCCCCTTTCGATTATAGTATCAATTAACAAGCGCAATTGTCACTACAAGACATATGTTCCTGATTTCCGAATTAAGCAAACGGATTAAGGCAATCATGAATTAAGCAAACATGATCGAACGCAAATTAAGCAAACGCGATTAAGGTACAAGAACATATAGCAATCGAAATTAATCAACCTTATTCTATAGAACTTGAATAAAGCAAACAAGACATATAGCATAAATATTGAAAAGGGAAAAGCAATTTTATTGGAAATTATAGAACCTCAAAGTGGAAACCGATTACAACAAATTAATCCTTGGTGATTAGTTCTCCATAGCAAGCAACATTTCTCCAAGTTTTTGTTGTGAATAGTGATAGAAAATTACACACCTTATTTTTGGTTTTTGTTATTTATATATAGGAGAAAAGAGTGACATCCAAAGGCCAAGGCCAAAGAAACTAAAGGCCAACAATTAAATCTCCATTAGACTAATTATTTAAGTCTGGAACTCCACGAAAATTAGAGACCCTTGCACTCTGAAACAGCTTCTCCACTGAACATAAATGTTGTAGCTTTGTCTCTTAGCTTTCCAACGCAACTGACCGCGCCGCAATACGATACTCGAAGCTCCAGTTATGAATTTATTCGTGCAGATTGCTAATACTGAAAAATAAAATACGAAAATAAAATAAAGGCTAAAATAAACTTAAATCTAAAAACATAATAAAATAGTAAAAATATTAACACAAACTAGAGAAATGCCTAAGTACAATAGTAGAAGAATGTGCATCTAAATGCACTGATCAAAATCCCAGAGCTAGTTGAAGGTGGAGTTGTTCATCTTGAAGACGGGAAAGCTTGGAAGATTTGAGGTATGGTTTTCGATTTGTCTTACGATGTTTGACAATCATGTGCTTCTGTTACAAGATGTGAGGTATGTTCCTGAACTTTGATGCAAGATAGTTGGTTCTACTATTGATTATGCATTGGATACTAGTGGTGATTCTCATGTGGTTGAGTTGTGGGACTTCGGGTGGAATTTGTTAGTGACACAAGTTTTAGTTGGACTAATGAAACAAAGTTTAACTTGGTGGTAGAACTAACGAGAAGTGTTGGAAACTAACAATGGCTTGAAGTGTGTTGCAGAATAGTTGAATAGTTTTGCGTTACAAGGTGGAAGACATAGTGAATATACCGGTTTGAGGCTTTGGTGGAGGAATCTCGGTTTGAGGTGGAGTTTGTTACTAGTGGGACGAGAGGAAGACAAACAATCAACAATAGCTCTTGGCTATCTAATGAGAGATAGGGAAAAGAGAGTTGTAATGTTGCACCAAAGTGGTATGACTATGGAGACCTTGTATGTTATATTCTGATTGTGTCTGAAGAAGTGCAAAACTTGAAAGATCTTCAGGGAGACAATTGGAAGTTGGTGACAATAAGACTTGGGAACTTGTAGGTCTATTGGAGGTAGTTGGATACAAGGAAAGTCTGATGTTGCATCTTGTGGAACTTACCTAAAAATCCAAGGTCAAGTTGAGAGGCAAGCAATTCTTCAGGAGGACGGACATGAACAATCCGGGGGCTGAAGAGGGTATGATGAAGCTTGTAGGATTGTCCTAAAATTCGAAGGACAATTGGAGGCAAGTGTTTCTTCGAGAGTACGAAGCGGTTCACTTCGGGGTTCGAAGAGGGTGTGGTGTAATCATTGTGGTTGATGGGAAGTTGGCATCGCCATCGATTTAAAGGCAAGGTGGAGAATTGTTGAATATTGCCTTGAAATCGTGAAAATCAGAAAATCGTGTTTTTGGGAGCTTCTGCCAATTTACGCCCAGACGTGAGATTCTGCGCCTAGGCGTGAGATATTGCGCCCAGGCATGAGGTGCTGCGCCTAGGCGTGTAGAGCTGGGATCAGTTCTGATTGTTTACGCCCAGGCGTGGAAGGCTGCGCCCAAGCGTGGGCGCGCGAGGCTATATATTGGTTATGTGTTTTCTGACTTTAAAAGAGAGATTTTAGGGTTTCTAGAGCCAACACAAAGACTAGAGTTAATAGAGAAACATCTTGGGAAGACTCTAGGGTTGGGGAAACATTCTATCACCTTGGGAAACACTTTGATTGAATCTCTTGGTCACGGGGAGAGATTCGGGACTAGGGTAGAATTAGGAAAACACTAATTCTTGTAACTCTATTGGAGAATCTCATTATAATCAAGGTTTCTATTGATTAATGGAACGGATAGGCCTGCCCTCCTCCCAGATTAGGTTCATTAACACCGAACTGGGTTAACAAATATTCTTGTGTTCTTTTTCGCTTTTGCTGTTTATTCTTGTTCGTGATTATATTGATATTCTCGCTTGTTTTAGTTGTTTGGTTTATTTGCTCTACACATCAAGTTTATTGGTGTGAATTTAAACGAATTCACAACTATAACAGTTTTATTTAGGCTTGGTCAGTTTAAGTCCGCGTAAAAGTATGATGAGACGAGCCGAGCCGATTTAGGTGGCCGAATTTAAAATTACAATCCACCCGGTAGATTGGCGGACAAACGAGTTGGCGGACCAACCCATCAAACAAAAAGTTTTTACTTTGACACTTTTTGTGACAAAAAAAAATGCTAATATTATTTTAAAAAAAATGGAAACAAATAAATTTGTGAGAAAAAACTAACTTACGAGAGAAATCAAACACAAACACAACATCAAATCAACACATCTACGATATATTGTATAAAAAAAACTATTCATCAAATGATCTTATTATAAGTTATAACACCACACTAGCTTAATTATATTATATATTATCTATTCTAAGGCCTAGTGTGGCCATGGCCACACCAAAAATTTTAAATTTGTTTGTATACCAATATATATTGATAAAGTTAAATATGTTTTTGGTTCTTATAAAATGATAACATTTTAAATTTAGTCTTTATTTAATTTTAATTGAATTTTTAGTCTCTAGAAAATTATCATGCATTCAATTTTGGTCTATACCATTGAGATAATGTGTATTTTTGAATGATTTTTTCACAGGTATGATATGTTTAGAAAAAAGTTCACTATAAAAAAATAAATTCAAAAAATTTGATTTTCGGATCATGATTTTCATTACTTTTATCTTGAACAGTTGCCTTTTAAAAAATCATTTAAATCAATATCATGTCAAAAATGATAAATAAAAGAGAAGTATAATTATTTGGTGTTGTAAATTTGCACTTGGATAAGTTCAATGCTAGGTATGATGATGAAAAGAATAATAAACTTTTAATGATGTTTTACCAGTTGTAGTTGTTTCTTTACAAAAACTAAAATCAAAGTATAATTAATGATGTTTTACCAGTTGTTTCCATACAAAAGTAAGAGTAAAAATAACTTAATATTTAATTTTTTTTGTGCTTAAATATTTATTATTTTTTAATCTATGTGTGAAACTCTAAAAGAACCTAAAATTTGAAACGGATAAAATATATATTTCATGCGAATAAAATTCGGCCACACCAAAAATAAATTCTAGATTTGTCCCTGTATATTATACTACTTTAACATATACTTATAAACATGTTGCATGCAATCACTCTAATCATAAAAGAAAAATTTGACTATGTGTTTAAGGTAATGAATCAGGAAAAAATGTGAACCACCGTTTGTGATGCTGGTACATGTAATATATTAATAAAAAGTAATTTATACTATAAATTTGATGAAGAAGAAACACGAGTATAAATAGACAAGAAAAAGTAAGCACGAGCAATATGTAATAAAAGAGTAAAATGGCAACAAATAATCCTAAATTTTGGCACCGTTGTATGAAAAATAGAAAATAAACCTAAATTTATGTTAAATATGTGTCGTATTTTATTAGGTTGAGCAATCTTATACTATTTCTTACTAAAAAAGATAATTTTTTTATTTTTATGTAACTCGCGGGCCGATCCGCCCCACCTCAAATCCATTTTTTAAGCGAGTTTGATGGGGCGGACCAACTAAAAGTATCGAGTTCAATTTAACCGTTAACTATGGTATTGATTTGTTTTTTTTAAGTGTTAACTATTGTATTGATAGAAATAGGTAAGTTATAAGTCCTAGCTCAACTGGCAAGGCATGTACGTTATGACTGGGGTTCGAACCGTGACTCTCTCACTTGTATGAGATTTTCTTATATTTACTTTGTCAATTCTTCTATGTACCAAAAAAAAATAGCTAAGTTATATATTTCTAACTTTAGTGCACCAGAGTATTCATTTGAATATCATATTAAATTAACTTCAAGAGTTTGGATAAATTAATTTTAAAATTAAAATATTTAATTTTTTTTATGCGCTCTCAATTTTACACATATGTCATGCACCAAAACAAAATCATAGGTTTTTTTTTTATCGATAAGATAGAATATCATATATTTAAAGTTAAAAAAATTAAAAGTAAATATAAATAAACGACTAAAAAAATAGCATAAAAAAATGAAAAATCAAATTATTATAAAATTAAGTTAAAGTACTAAGAAAATACTTTTACTTAAATTAAAACAAATTGGTCCCGTGAGCTTAGCTCAGTTGGTTGGACATCGCATTATATATGCAGAGGACCGAAATTCGAACCCAAATCATCTCATTTATCCACCTTATGTATGAAATTTCTAATTAATAGACTAATTGACAAAAAAAAACAAATTGTATCTAAAAATTGACTGGTAAAAAAGAAATGGGGTATTAATTTTGTATTTGTCATAATAAGACAAAAGATGATATTTAATTTTTGTCTTTTAAAAGAGGAAAGAAATGTTGATGTTTATGGTGATTCTTTACTTAACGTCAAATCGATGGCAAATATTTTTGCATAAAGAGCATAGGACCTCAAGCTACCTACCTATGCATGCATCTTCCACAAATCAGTGAGTAGTCATTCATTCCTGAAAGAAAGACAGTTGAAAGCACAACCTTGTATCATTATCATGTATTCTACCAATCCAACACAAATCAACTGCTCATGCCTCATCTCATAGTCAAACCAGATATCGAGTACAATGTACATGCTTCCTTCCTATCTGCATATACTGCTACCTCAACAAGGACAAAATTTTACTATGTTTTTTACATTAATATTTATTATACTATAATACGAGTAATTAATTATAAAAAACATGTTTGGTTGGTTTTATCACAGGAATAATTTTATAATATATTCCAAAACATCAAAATTAATTAAGACATAATATTTGTATGATTTATAATAATGTAAACTCTAATTCTTTCATTATCAATAAGATGAAATTACGGATATTTTGTAAAGATGATGTACCCTCATAAGTGGAATATGTCGAAGGATATTTGCAATTGCAATTGCAAGTTGGGTTTGTGCAAGTATTTTATAATTGAGAAACAATGTTGTGTTACACAAAACTAAGGGAATTTTTTACTAAGTGCATTATAATGTCCAAGAGCTGACCGGAGAGCCCTCTATGGATGGCTACATGTCTATATATCTTTGACTTTAATCAATGATTTTTCACACAGGTTTAGAGTGTATTTCCTAAAACATAAATCTAAAGTCTATGTGAAATTTAAGCTGTGGAAGACAAAGGTCATGAATCACATGGGAAGAAAAATCGACTATTTGTAGACAAAAATAGGACATAGTAGACCGATTTAAATTTCCACAAAAACTTGGTATTTAGAGGGATTTTTCAATTTGAAAGACACCACAACTAAATGTTCGACCAGAAAGAATGAACATGTCTCTAACTGAAAAGGTAAAATATCTCTGGTTAAATGTTGGACTTTAAGTAATTAACATGGTGCGTTATCTCATCATCAACGTAACATGCATGAGTTTCTAGGAATAAGCAACTAACATGGTGTGTTATCTCATCATCAACAAGTCACCACAAGCTTCAATCGAGGGGAAAGGTGGTAACCTTGTTCATATTTATAATTTAAGTATTTGTGGATTCCAGATTATATGTGCATATATTTAGTGAAGATCGATCTAAACTCGAAGAATTGTGTTTTCGCGAGTTACACAAAAGGGATCAAGGGTTTCAATTTATGGGATCCAATTTCGAAGAAGATGGCAATCAACAAAGATTTTGCCTTTAACGAGCAGTTTATTTTTGAGACAATCAATTTCGATAGATGTGTCAGGGTTGGATCAAAGGTCAAGCTGTCTAAGCTAGAGCTTTAGGTCCCAAAATTTTGGGCCGAAAAAAGCCTAAAAATATTCGATTTAATTTTGGACCTCATATCTTCCCTTGACTAAGGTTCAATTGTGTCGCCATAAATGAACTTTTATAAGTTTTTTTAAAATTAATTTTAACAGGCCTTAGTTTAAAATTTGCTTTAGGCCTGTAAAGATGTTGGGCCGACCCGACTTAACAGTGTTCTTATACCATTAACACTTTCCAAAAAACCTAGCAGAGTGAAATCGAGATAGTTTTCTCGCCTCACACACACTAAAAGATCCGAAGGAGATCAGTGAAAAACTGGTTGACATTCGCATATTCAGGTAACCCAAAACCTCTAATCTATATATAAGTAGGATTATTATATGTTCACGTTGCAATTTAGAATTAGGAATTGTATTTTTTTTCTCTATTTTTTATTTTTATATTTATTGATTTAATTAGATCGTGTTAATAAGATTTAGCTTAACAAGAACACAAGATCAAAATCACCTCAATGTAATTTTTTTACCTTTTTTATTTCAACTTGTTTGTTGAGGTCATTTGTCGACTGATTGTTTGTTACACAATGATATTGTTTTTCCTTTTTTACATTTTCTTTACCTTATTATATGTTCATGTTGCAATTTAGAATTAGGAATTTCATATTTTTTTCTCTATTTTTTTTATATTTATTGATTTAATTAGATCATGTTAATAAGATTTAGCTTAACAAGGAACACAATATCAATATCATCTCAATGTGATTTTTTACCCCTTTTTATCTCAACTTGTTTGTTCAGGATCATTTGTCGACTGAATGTGTGTTACACAATGATATTTTTTGTTCAGATCTCATTTTCTTGGTTTGAACAACTATGGGAATATATTGATGGGTGAGATTAATATGTTAAATCAACTTATATTTGATTTTGATCTTAATAAGGTTAAAAATCACAAAATATAGGGTGTAATTGTAAGATAGACCGATGTCGACTTTCAGCCCAAAAATCAAGTAAAAAATAATACAGATACCAGAAATAGGGCATGAAAGATTCCCAAAACCTGGTATGCTGTCACACACGCACGCCAAGCGCGTTTGGTCTCGTTTTTGTTTCTTTTCAAAAAAAAGTATGACTAATGACTAAATAATCGATATTATTTTCGAATCTTGTGGTCTTTTTTTTTTTCTATGGCGTTAACTTTTATATTTTGAAAATTTATCATGTGATATATATATATATATATATTTTTTTTTTTTTTTTTTTTTTAGCAATTTGATTTTTCACTTTTTATGCTAGATATTGAATTTTCCTTCTTATTTACTCCTCATATATAGTCATTTAAATGATAATGATATTTTTGAAACACCTAAAGGCTAGAGGCATGCATATCTATTAAGAATTATTTTGTGAATTTGCAAGATGCAAAGAATATATGAGTTTTCCCATTTATACATTGTTCAATATTCATTTATTCATTTAATATGAGATTTATAATTTATTTTAGTAATTATCGACTTTAATATCACTTTTAAATCATGGATTTAGAGTTTAAAAATCAGTGTGCTCATTTTTAAGTCTCAAAATTCAAATCCTCCTAATACCGTGGTCCATTAAGAAAATTTCTTTGACTTCATTTAGGCCATATAATTAGTGGACGGTGAGTAGAATTGTTCTTTCAAATTAGTCAATCTTTAAACTACTCTTTCAACTTATGCTCTTTTAAGTTTATGTAGTGAGTGGAAATTAATTAAAACCAATATATACACATGAATTTAGTTTAATTGAGTCAAAAATATTGGTGTATGTAGAAGTAAAATAGACAATAAATAATCCCCCTCGATTCAATCCAAATTATTTTGCCTAAAATGACCCAAATTACTTGCAATTACTAACCCACCACTACTTTCCAATCAAAAACACCCAATTTTCTTGACTTTGAAAAGTTTGAAAAAATTCTCCATCCATCCATCATCTCCTCAACCCCTATTTATTCCTATTCAACAACCTCATCCATTAGAATAATCCCACACTTATTATTTCTACACCCTCTCATTAATACACACACATCTCACCAAAGACTCTCTTTTCCCTTCTCCCATGGAAATGTGTTAAAAGAAAGAGACAAATTGTTCAGATCACACATTTTTTCTAGCTACTTTTTTTTATAATTTTTTTTTTCTTTCAAAGCCCTAACATCATTAAGACCTTTTTTTCTTCTGCCATCTCTCTGCACCAACAAGATTCCTAATTAAGTCCCTAGCATGTATTCTTTTCCTTGTTCCCTTTGCTTCTCATCCGGGGGGAATTTTCTTCTACTTTAAACAAAAAATAAAACTTTTTTTATTTTTTCATTTTTTCACTTTTTTTCCTATTCTACTACTATTAATGCAAAAGTAGTTTTTAATTAATTTTTTATAATAAAAAAAAAAGCTATAGCTATAGTACTGCAGGGGATGGGAGAAATGGTACTTTTTTTTTATTTTCATTCTCTTTTTATTTATTATTTCCTTTCTTGTTTATTTTTTTCACAGGCGATTCCTGTTTCCTTTCACCTATTTTTATATATTCCATATTTATTATACATGTTAAAAAAAATTATTATTATCTATATATATGAGTATGAGAATAATATTAACTTTATACTAATGAATTATTGATGTTATTATTATTGTTGCAGCTAGAGGCTATATAAGAAGGTTGTGTTTGGTTCTGTGTGTTCCAGAAAGCAAGAAAGAAAACTTCTAGATTTTTTTCAGTTTCATCATCATCATCATGGCTTCATCTAACAGACACTGGCCAAGTATGTTTAAGTCTAAGCCCTGCAACACTCATCACCAATGGCAGCATGACATCAACTCTTCTCTCATCTCTTCTTCTGCTTGCCACAGAACTCCTTACTCAGGTATATTCATCTCAACATTTTCAATCTACACATATATATTCCTCTTTCTGGTCTCAAATATAAACAAAATTTCGTCAAATAAATTTAATGTATCTGGTCTGAATTTTAGACAAATTTTCTTTTAAAAAAATTTACTTATTTCATAATTAACATTGACTACTGAACGAGAAAAATACTAACATTAACAACTGATACATAAAATATAGGTAGAGATTTTTATGTCTAATTTGAATTTTTTTTTTTTGAAATATAGGTGAGGAAAGAAGTGCTGAACCGAAACCGAGGTGGAATCCGAAACCGGAACAAATTCGGATACTTGAAGCTATCTTCAACTCTGGCATGGTGAATCCACCAAGAGAAGAAATAAGGAAAATCAGAGCACAGTTACAAGAATATGGACAAGTTGGTGATGCTAATGTTTTCTATTGGTTTCAAAACAGGAAATCAAGAAGCAAACATAAGCTTCGACATCTTCAAAACCAGAACAAGAATCAGAACCAGAATCAGAATCTGCAGAATCAGGAACATCAACCACAACAAAACAACTCTGTTTCATCACTTTCTCAAATCACTACTGCACCTTCATCTTCATCATCTTCATCTGAGAAATCACCACCAAAAGAATTAATACCTTCTAAGGTATTTTCTCTTGGTTTCACAAACATGATCAATGATGTGCTGCCAAATTCACCAACTGCTTCTGTGAATCAAAACTATTTTCAGCCTCAAAATGAAACCAATCTTCTTCCAACACCACAAGTAACTGCACCTACTGAAAATTTCTTCTTCCCAGTGCAAAATCATGTACTACCTTCTGCTAATAATGTTACATCACAAGGGTTTTGTTTCTCTGAACTTTCCAATATGGTTCATCAGCCACAACAAAACAACACTGCTCATTGCACTGCTGGTTTTCTTCTTAGTGAAATCATGAACAACCATGGTTCTAATTCCTTAAAGAAAGAACAAGCTCAGGACAAGAATGTCAAGATTATGCACCAAACTCCACATTTTAACTTCTGCTTTGCACCCTCAACTGCTACTATTCCACCTCCCCCCACTTCCTCCACCATCACTGTTCCATCCCCTATCATTTCTCAAGTTCAAGGTAATTAATTAATTACATAGCATTTATTTACTTCATAATATAATATCACAAAAGTTAACATAACAACAAAAATTAGAGTCAGACAAAAAAAAAAAAAAAAAATTGGTCCCCAAATTATTTTGCATATGTTTCATATCACAGTGATATTATTATTTCAGAATCATGATGACCTACTGTAATTTTTCAAAAGCTACCCTCTTTAGATTTTACAAAATCACGATGGATCATCATAATTACTGTACTACCAAACATACAGTTTGTGTCTCTAACACTAGTAATTTCATTTTTTTTTTGTCTCTAATTTTTGTTGCTATTTCAACTTTTATAGTATTCACAATTTCTATTATGCATAATCTTTTTAGTTTAACTATTTTAAGAAAAGCTTTTTTCTCTATTAACAAATGTTGTAAGTGCAAGAGCAAATTAAAACACAAGATCTTGACTAGTTTAATTATTTTTGTTTTATATAGTTAAATTTACACCGCCTATAGAACCTAAGAACATATAGTTTTTGAGATAAAAATGGTAATGTATGTATGAAAAAGAAAGGAATAGAGTAAGAGTAATGTGAATAGGAGAGGTGGCTAATTAGTGTACCATGGTTTTTGGGTCACGTGTGCATGGCTTTATTGGCTTAAATATAGGCTTTAGTATTTATTTGACTTTTGGTATAACTATATGATAAATGATTGAGTGTATCTTAGGCATTGGAGAAACTGGTGTTGCTGCAAGATTAATGGTGTTCATCAATGATGTGGCATTTGAGGTAGCTTCTGGACCCTTCAATGTTCGTCAAGCATTTGGTGATGATGCTGTTCTCATCAATTCAACTGGTCAACCTGTCTTAACAAACCAATGGGGTGTCACTCTCCATTCACTCCAGCATGGTGCATGTTATTATCTTGTAAGCACGTAAACATACATTATTTTATATATATTTTTAGTTCTAATCTCATATCAATATCAAATTAAATTAAGGTAATTTGTATACTCAAAATAGCGTTTAGATGAGATGACAAATATTTTTTTTGGTCTTAAGTAAGATCTCAGGTTTAATCGTGAACTTGGGCAAGCAGTTGTTGGTTTCTGTTTCATGAAATTAAGTTATATTTATATGTATTTTTAGTTATAATCTCTCATATCAATAAGTTTGTCTACTCATACGAGCGTTTATATGAGATGAACAAATATTTCTTCGGCCTTAATTAAGGTCTCGGGTTCAATCGTTAATATGAGTGTACATCTGTTGGTTTGGGTTTCACCAAATTTGATAGATTAATTTCTGCATTTGCGTGTATAGAAATTCAAGTTTAAAATAAAATAGAAAAATTAAACTTTTCTTGATTTATTTTTCATATATTTTATTTTATGACTTTTTTTTACTAATTTGTTTTATGACGTTTTGGTTTGTTTTGTTTTTGTTTTGCAGATCATATAGGAAAAGAAGAAGAAGAAGAAGGGGGATGAATGAGTGGATGAGATATTATTAATGGTGTTTTATTATTGCTGTCTATTTTGATGACTTTCTGGTTTGTTCTTTTTGTTATCTTTTGTGACCGTACTTGTGTTATGCTATTAGGGTTATAATAGGGGTTTGTGGAAACTGCTCATGAGAATGACTTTGATTTGATCAGATGGATCTATTTATGCTGTTCCAAAGTATGGATATCATCATCACTTTGTTGAACTAAATATGTAACTTTTTATTTTCTCTTTTATTAGTTTCAACTGAACTATGTTTGTTACTTAATAGTATAATTTCAAATTATATGATATGGGAGTTTATTAGTTATGGGTGTTTTTCTATTACTCTGTATTATTTTTACTGTAAGTTGAAATGTAATTAATGTATGGTTGCTTCTAATATGGATCTAAAAAAAAGTCTCTCAAAATTAACATTTACTATTTTTATTAAAATATTACATCTATTCACTTTTTTTATTTACAAAATAATTTCTTTTACTAAAAATGGTGAAAAATACCTTTAAACTTTTTTTTAAAGTTCATATCAGAAGCACTTAAATTATTGTGTGAGTACTGAGTAAATAATTAGCAATACATATTCACATTCAATTGTCTCACAATACTACCATTACACCATATGGTGATTGTGATGTAGGAAAATATGATGTGAACAAAATGTTATTAGTTTGAGTGCTAAGTGTATGATTCACTATAGTAAGATGCTATATCATGCATTGTTTTTCTTCTTCGGATCAACAATTTCCAAATATATTGATTTAATGGTAGAAACAAAATTGTGTATGGTACAACACTTATTTCACTTTTTTTTAACAATAGCACTACTTCATTTGTTACTTGGTGAAATGTAGTTGGGAATGCTCCATGGTATGGAATTTTATAATAAAAAAGGAAGATAAACTAGGTTTAAGACTTTTCAAGTTAAGCAATAAAAAGTTGAAGAAACAATTACTTAAAAGAAAGGAAGTAATAACAAATATTTAATTTATTATTATTTTTTTTTTAACAAATATTTAATTTAATTAAGCTAACAAATTGATATAAATAAATAATTGTCCTTTACTTATTTTATGAGTATATGAGACAATAATTTTTTTCTCTTGAAGCTAATTTGTAATTGTCTAATTATTTTCACTTATATTTTATGACGACTAAAACGGAAATAATTTTAACTATATTTAATAAATTTTCATAATTTTTTTAATGAATTATAAAAGATTATTTTATTCAATATTTTTTAATTTGTATCATTATAAAATTTATTTATTTTACTAGGGTTCTCACCTTTAGACCTTTTTTTAGATCGAGAATCAAATTAGACACATCCATTTGGTATATAGTATATCTCCAATGAAAATTATTCGAAAAATAGAAAGGAATCAAATGGAAAAGGTTAAATAATTAAATGACATTATTTTTATGCCTAACAACAGGAGTAAAAAAACACTAATTGATTTTAATTTGAATATTAATTTTATACCAAAAGAATGTATACTGATGGTAATTTTGAATTTTGGATGGTGACCCATATTTTGTTCCCCTTCGATTCAGCCACATCATCAATTCATTTTGATCTAAATTTTCACATACATGGGTAAAAAATATCAAGTTGTACATAATGTTACTATGCATATGATGAATGGTTTTTTTTTTTTTTTTCTTTCTTTTTTCTGTATTTTCCCCACAATATTAAATACCAATTCAGATTTATTGGGTCAAAGCAATTTTGTACTATATAGTTTTATTATTTGGTTTTGTAAAGATTCAAGTAATCTTTTACACACTCTCCTACATAAAATGTGGGTAACTCAAGCTTTGAATTTAGTTCGTCATCGGAGTAGTCTTTTTGATAGATCAAATTTCACCTAATTAATTGTGAAAATATTCAAATTACAAGTTAACATTTATTTATTTTGTGGACGAAGCTATAAGTAATATTGAATCACACCAAATTGATCGTATATTTTCAATTTTAAACTTGATAAATCAACATAACATATTGAACTAGGTCATACGAGCAAATTTGACCTTTCAGAATTACGGTAATCCACCATAATCTTTTAAAAGTTACATCTCTATAGCCATATCTCTGTAACTTCTGTAAAATTATCGTAATTTTATGATACTCGCTGTGATAGCAAACATTTGGTTAATGTCATGTTGTTTGATCAAAAAAAGGTTTGAAGCAGTGAGAGTATGGCATTTGTTGTTAAGAGAAATCAGAAGGTCTGACCAGAAACGGAATGGTACCAACGTTTTCACAGAAACAGCCAAAACTTGTTTTTCATATGAGGAAAATAAAAGTACTATGTGTTCACAAAACAACACACTGTTCCTTTCTAATAAAACCAAGAATAGGAGAGTGGTTAATTGTTGAAGATAGAGATGTCACAACACAACACAACACAACAATTACATCTATAGCTATTAGGAGGAACAGTTACGGATTGGTTTACGTGTTGTTTTATAACAACAGTATTTTCAATCTCATGTTTTGATTTCATGATTTGACACTTTGATATGTCTAGCAAGAAGAGTTCAGTTTTTTATTTTTTTGTTACATTTTATCTCTAGTGCTATAGTACACTGAAATAATAATACTACTAATTCAAGTTTTTTTTTTCTTATTTGTTTGCAAATTACCACCATAAACTCATATTAGTATAGTGAGATTTTATATTTGAATTTGAGGGAAGGTGTTCAATATATTAATATCATAATTTATTATTTGATTTTGAGCTATGTTTTATTTATTTCTTTCTAATTATTTTATTTGGTCTTATATATGAGCAAGTCTTCAATTGGGACAACTCGAAATAAAATATACTTAGACACACTCAAAGTAGTAAAAATAAAAGTTCACATAAATCAATCTTAATTAATTATTTTATCTTTTAATTTTTTGAATTTAGGTATCTATTCAACATGTTTTATTTAGTATTGTTTGTCTTAACAAGAATTGTTTCTTATATATAAGAGAAAATTAGATAAATAAAAAATTGATGTATTTGATGAAAACAAAACAAATCACTTTTTTGTTAAAATTTTACCCAATTTTTATACTAGCTAGGGTTATTTCTTTTTTCTAAATTTTTGTGGTAGGTCACACCCAAACATACTTTTTTAATTTTTCTCTCCTATCTTTTACGCCATTGGCATTGCTATGTCACACCCCAAACATCCATTAACTTTCTTTCTTTCTGCATGAACCATCGCAAAATATAATCATGACCATGAAGAATAAAACCGATGGTTACTTCAATCTTGAATTTGCAAACTCATATATGATGTGAATGGTATTTTCCTCTCTTGCTATGTCTTCTTTCATTTGTTTAGTTGATGGATGGATGGATGGATGGAATTGGAGAGGAGAAAGTTTGGTTGATCAGGGAATAAAAAGTATGTATGTCTGTCTGTCTAGTCACCAAGAGTGTTTTTGTGTTTGTGATTTTCTACTACTTCTATGGTCACAATTCATTGGAGCTAGGTAGATTCTGGTGTTTATCATTTATATATCACTCTCATAGGATGATTTAAACAATTCAAAGATTCATTTTCAATCAACTAAAACTTAAAGTTTTTTTTTTTTAATTTCATCCATCATCATCTTAATAAAAACCAGCAAATATATAAAATTACGTAAAAAATAGTAATAAATATTAAAATTTATATAGAATAATTTAAATATAATAAATAAATAAATAAAAACTTACATAATTTTTAGATATATGCCTATATATTATTTAGTCATTCAATGTATCTAAAAAGTAAACTTTCTCTTATATTAAGGACAAAATATAATAATAATTTATGGAACTGACACCACTAGAGATGATTGGTGACGATTTTGATTATTTTGACTGAGTTAACATTTTTTTGGGTTAATGTTAGAGATTAAAGGGACTAAAATTCAAAGATTAAGTCATGTAAGTTTGACTCAATTGGCAGGAACATTGCATTATTTATGTAGGGGTTGGGGCTCAATTCTGACAATAACTTAAAATTAGTGAATAATTATGTTTTCATACATTTGTATAAAAGTTGAGTTAAACAATAAATTTAAGTGTAAAAACTTATTTTAAAATTAACCTACAATTATATCTTCAATTATAATTAATTTAGAAAATAAAATCAATAAGAAAACACATATCAATATTGTTTTCGGAATCATCGAGCAATCCTCCCGAGCCACAACAGTCAAGGAACAAATGCATTTTTGCGCCCCCTCGGAATCTTTGAAACTTTTTACAAATATCTCTACCCGATATGAAACATCCGCTGGACGAAATGTTGATCTTCCTTCTTGTGGTTCAATCAAGAAATTTATTAGTGCCTCTTTCTTCACAGAAATTCATGCGCACCTAAAAATATCAAAGAGCACATCTCTAACCAATCATGCCTAATTTGAATTACTTGTAAAAAAAAAAAAAAAGAATCTGCTAATTTTTACGGAGGTTTATAGAGAAGAAAAACAAGAATGAATATGGGCCACACATTTAACCAACCACCTTCCCATGATTGCTAATAAATACCAACTTTATACTTTTTATTTTATTTGTTCAGCCATGCAATACATTTCTTGCCTTTCTTATGCCACTCTTTCGTAACATTTAGCAACACCCAAAAAAAATATAATCACGCAACAAATTTTAATTTAGAAACATGCTCTCAAACCGACTCCCTTACTTCACAACCGCACACAATATTGTGTTTAAGTAGTGGGTGTTGAATAAAATAATATTGAGTTTAAATCTGATTTTGGATCACAAGGAAAAACAATTGGTAAAAATTTAGAACCATACTTGAAAGAATGGGGATTAAAAAAGTTTGTTGTGTAACTGTTGATTATGCAAATGCTACTAATGTTGCACTCACATATATAATTAGATGAATGAGTGATATCGGAAAAAAATAATAGCATGAGATACATCGGAAAAAACATATTAAAGTATCCGAATAAAACCGATTAGTTTAGTTCGGTTTCATTTTTGAAAGACGCCAAAAAGAAAAACCAAACCGAACCAATTGAAAGTTCTTATGTTTGGACATTGGATTAATCAAAAACCGATCCAAGCAGCTCCAATTACACCCTAAGTATATGAAAATTGCTTTTTAGACCCCCTACTTGCTCCCAAACCCCTCATAAATTCCAAAATGCCCTCAATTTTGGACCCAGGATACTATGTATTCTAGGATACGAAATTATATATTTTTCGTATCGTAGAATATGAAATAATGATTTACACCTAATTTCATATTCTACAATTTGAAAACGCCTAATTTCATATTCTACGATCTGAAAACGCTTAATTGCATATTCTACGATCTGAAAACGTGTTTAAAAAAAGGGGGCGTGAGAAAACCAAGCAACAACGTGTTTCATATTCTCACGAAACAACGCGAACAATTAAAGATGATGGACAATTTTAGGGTTTCGATTTGCCAAATCTTCTTCTCCATTCAATCTCCAGTTTAATCGATTTGTCAAATCTTCTTCTCCATTATCCAATCAAAGTCACAAAAAAAAAAAACCATTTTGTATCCTACAAAACGAATCACCAAGTAAGATTTCTTTAATCCATATCACGAAATTGAAATTTGATTTTGTTTATGCTTTTTGTTTGTTAATGTGTTTAGGGTTTGTATTTTCATCAATTTAGTGTTTAGGGAATTTATTTTGTTTATGATTTTGATATTTTGAATGTTTAGGGTTTCAATTGTTTTTAATTTGGCTCTCTGTACTAAACTTAAATTTTCAAATGTTAATAGAATTATGGAAAGACTCACAGGATAAGAACATGTTATGTTAGACCTATAGAAGTGTTTTCTGGTATATGTTCCTTTCATTCTATATCATGCTAGATATATATATTTTATTTGTAAAACCTGAATATATCCATGGATTTAAATTATGTGACATACTTAGTAGTTGAAGGGGTTATGAAAAAAACGCTAGGGCAAAAGATAGATATATAGGTCAACTTCGTATTCTAGAATACAAAATTAATATTATTCTAGAATATGAAATTGGAGCGTTTTCAAAAAAATGTATATTTCATATTCTACGGGCTGAAAACTTAAATTTATTTTCAAAAAATGCGAATTTCGTATCCCGGGATACGAATGTGTGTTTTTTTATGGCCAACAAGACAAGCTAACTAGTCGTTGGGGTGTTTAACGTTGTTTCATATCATAGGATACGAAATTGGGTTATTTCGTATCCTAACTTACAAAACCCTTTATAAGGGTATTTTTGTCATGATGGGGGGCCTGAGAGTAATGTTGGGGGGCCTAAAAAGCAATTTTCTAAGTATATACTCCATATATAACAAAATGGGCTGGCTACCCGGCCCAATTCGAGGACAATGATTTGGCTACGGTTAGGGGTGTTTGAAGTGCGGTTTTGAGCATAAAAATTATCCTAACTGCGAGATAAAAATACACGTGGTTCGGTTTGGTTCGGTTGGTTTTTAAAAAGTTATCCAAACCAAACTAATGCGGTTAGGATTGGTTCGGTTTTCGCGGTTTATCACGATATAAAAAATATGACAATATTATCAACATGTTACAAAATAAACATAAAAAATTTTAATTTATTTTATTGTTTACATGATATAATATGCATATACATAAATTGCATACACATAAGAATTTATTTTTTAACTAATAGTATAGTTCTGAATCATGTGAAATTATATGTTTTGACAACATATTATTTTATTGACTCAATTTGGGTTTGGCTTGCTAAGTTTGACTAGGTAACAAGTTGATCGATACTAGTTGATATAATTAAATAACTTTTGCGGTTTGGTTTGGTTTTCTAAAATGAAAACCGCGAACCAAACCAAACCGTGCGGTTTAAAAGAAAAATGATCCGTGCGGTTTTAACTAAATGCGGTTTTCGGTTTGAATTGGTTCGATTTGCGGTCGTACTTTTGGATTGGTTCGGATACGATCACCCTTAGCTACGGTGTTGTTTTTTTTTTGTCAAGTAGTTTAGTGACTAGAAATTTCACCTTTAAAGTGGATAAGTGAAATAATCGGAGTTCAAACCCCACATTTTTCTTGTAAAATGCAATGTTCCGCCAATTGAACTAAACTCACAATACTTTTTATTTTATTCATTCATTTAGTAGCAAAATATCAATGGATTTACACGCGTCCATCAACTTTCACTTCATATTTAATTTCACATTATATTAAACTAGAAAATATAAAATAATTATTTAAAAAATTGGAACCCTAAATTTAGCAAAATAACGATTAACGATGTTTAATCTACTTTATTAATCTTTCAATTTACTATTTCATTTTTATAGGTGTCGAAGGTTGATTTTCTTAGTTTTAATTAGAAAAACCCGTCTTTTACCGGAAAGAAAGAAAACAAACTTGAAGAATGCAAATCTAGAAGTTCTTGCACCATTAAGTTGGCATGCAAAGTGACAATTGACACATAAAAGTCTTCCAAGGATGAATTTTTTTTCAAATAAGTATGACATAATTGTGCTCTTTTGGAGGTAGAAACTTTTGTGGAGAAACCAGCCCAAAAACTAGAAGTTCTTTCAGCATTTAAGTTTCTGATTTTGTCTTGATTTTATAAAGTTTAGTAGCTAAATGCACACATTAACAACATAGAATAAGGGTATCGTCGATTCAAACTCACTCCCATATGTCTCCGTAGTCTTTTACCGCGAATTGCACTAATAATTGTTTTGTGACATGCAAAAATCAATGTCTCAAATGTGGAGTAAGAATAAGATGTGAGAATGACATCATTAGTCATCAAGGTAGATTAGAACACATGTAGGTGCTCACCAATAGAATTATGTTGTGACAAAGGTTGAGGGGTTTAGCTCAAACCTATGGTAAAGGTTGTGAGCAAGCTACAAATCTCAACAATTCGTACTTACGCGACGAAGACTTTTTGCTGGTTATGCCAAGCTACAACATCTTTATAAGCCAAGTTCCCACCAAAAATGTCCAAGGCACTGCCGACAGTAACATCCACATTATCCATTCCAGCGGTTTTTATCCTCTCTAAATCCTCCATGACAGTCACACCGCCAGCATAAGTCACAGGAATCTGACAAAATAACAATGTATCAGTTATATGCACAGGTCGCATAATTTCCAAATAGAAATACAGTAAAAATCTGTTTTCTGACTTAAGATATTAACTGTCATTAAACACTCCATAGCCATAATCATTCAAGCAGTAAAACAATATTTTCTTACATTTACTACACAGCAGAAATGTCATATAAGCAAACATTAAATAAGGATCCATCAGAATGTCATCACACACAAGGAGCTGTTCAAATAGCCCCCACCCTCCAAAAATATAAACAAAATCCTCAAAGGCATATCTTCAATGGTTATAATTTATCAAATACGACATATCTCAAATACTTGTATAAAATCCCAAACCCACCCCCGAAGAAAAAAAAAAAAACTTCACATATTCTGATATTCGGGAAATTAGAAAACTTTGTGCAACATAAAAGTTAACTGTTGAAAATAAAAGCAAGGGTTGGTTACCAACCGGTGAATGCTTGCCAAGCAAGGCCACAAGTTCTTCATCAATTCCCAACCTACAAGGAGCAAATCGTTCATCATCAGAATCTTTGTCTTTGCGTGCAATTATCTTTAGACATTAAGAGTTGTTACTTACTTCTTTCCTTCAACATCAACACCATGAACCAGAAACTCATCAGCAAAGTTGGCAAGAAATTCCATTACTTCGGCATCCAGTGACACATCGCTGAACTTCTGCCATCTATCGGTGACAATTGCATATTTACCTTCCTGAGCACTGGAAACCATAAGTGCTTAAAAAGAAATGTCCCATTAAATGATCAAATGCATTGAAGTATTAGGACTCTTAACATCATAAAATTGTTTCGTTAACTAACAAGTGTATCAAATTATAACCATATGAAACTATTCCTGGATTACTGGTTACTCCCCACAAAAGTTATTGCATGGAAGTCCTTTTGAGAATTTTAATGCTTAGCCTGATATTTAAATGTTTCATCTTTCTTGAATGCATTTCACCTAGAAATATAAAGAGAACCATTTGTACCTTTTTTCTGCAACTGAGATCCAACACAAGCCTCTCTTTTCCAACGATCCGAACAAGATCTTTTAGCCTTTCAAGATCCATTTGTCCATTGTTGAATACATACTGTTAAGATTGAATCAATAAATACATAGATAGAATAACAAATACCACATGTTTTTCAAATAATGTAATCAATAGGTTGTGTAGATACACGCACCCATGCAAATTAATGTGCTTTTCTTGCCAGTTGACAAATATATATTATTTTCTTTGTTTTCATTATCAATTATCAAAGTCTAGGTTTAAAATAAAATTAATGAAATAAAAAAACTCGGGGAAACTGTTGTTCATAGTGCAGTATATATATCTTAAAACAAGGTTTGAGTAGAAAGACCTATGAATCTAAACACATTTTATGAGAAGATTTGATCCAACTAGTATTGAGAAGGAATAGAAGACAACAATGTGAATATTATTGATAAAAGTATCTACATCAATGTGACATTGAGGGAATAATACAGAGTACAATCCCTAGGGCTGATTCGAGACGAATCGAGAGTGCCTTCAACTCTCCAATTCTGACTTATTTTATGGTCCCTCTAATTCACTTCTATGTCCCTTTTTATATAACATATCATGTTCTAACCCCTTCAACCAAATAAGGCTAGCTAACTGACTATGATTGGCTAGCCAACTCAACTATGATCACCTATCATAAAAGTTGAATAACACAGAAGGAGATAAGATATATAACTTACCGATGTCACAATGACATGGCTTGCTCCTTCCTCAATGTAACTCAAACAATTGTCAGAATTTATTCCCCCACCAACTTGCAGACCGCCTGAATTTTACCATTCATCCACAATAAGTTTAGACGAGGAAATTTTTTAAAGTTTGAAAAATGTCAACCATGAAAAGGCAATGCAAAATAACTTGAAGGCATTCTCCCATGTTGTATTGACAAATATAGGCATGAAAGTAAGGCATTTTCAAGATTAACTGCCATACAAAGTACAACATCAGTAAAAGGTCCCTAGTCCATAAAAACACAGGATAAAAAGTTCTCAATAACAGTCACAGAATATGTAATTTGAGATTTGTCATATCCTTTATGTCATGTAGCTTCTTCCATTTTTTCTTTTAGTTTGTAGTTCAATTTTAATGCATGGTCATTGGTCGCTCTACCGTGTCACAAAGGTGCCATACCCATCTCATTAAGATTTATAGTAACTAAGTTTTTACTTGTACTACAAGCTTTTAATACTTCGTTGCATATGTGATTGTGACACCATATGGTTAACTGAAGTGCAAGACTTCATGGATGGTAAGTAGGTCAAAATTAATCATTCTTTTGTGAACCTCTATTGGCATTTGTTAAAATTGAAAACCATGGAAACAATCAATATCACCTTCCACCTACCCTCACAAATAAATAAGTACTAGCAAACATGGAATAGAAAAGGAACAAATGGTGCAATCAAACTAGAATACCAGGATAAGCATGCAATGCCTCAAGAGAAGCAGCTTTACTCAAAGGATCAGCACCGAGCATGATCACATGACCACCTTTGAGTCCATCTTGTTTGTAAAGAGTTGCATACTCAGCTGCTGACTTATCAGACTCAAAATTAGTGATCGGATCGGACCCATCATCCTCTTTCAAATCTTTAAGGGTTGACCCAACAATTTGTTTCACTTTTCCCTGCAATAAACACAATGAACCTCATCTTCAAATGTCATCCCCCAAAACCCCGCAAATAAAAATCGCTCCTTTTTGTGATAAATTGGCAAGCACTTAGGCTCTATTTGGATAAACAGCTTATTTGCAACTTATAGCACAAGCACTTATCATGATAAACACTTACGTATAAGCTTACATAAGTTATTTCTGTAGCAAACGATAGCATAAAGTTAAGTTGTTTTTGTATATGCTATAAACTGCTTTCATAAGCTATGTTGAAGAACTTATGAAAATGAGCTGAAAAAAGCCTATGAAAATTGTCATAAGCTGTTTTTATAAGTTCTCTCAAACAGTTTCAAAAAATCTATGCCAGTAGATAAGCTCAAATAAATCAATCCAAACAGACTAAATCTTGATTATTAAAAATTATAATGTAATATTAACGGTTAGTTTTGATATTACTTTCAATAAACACAATGAACTTCAGCTGCAAATTACATTCCAACAAAACCCCACGAATAAAAATAGCACCTTTTCGTCATAAATTATCAAGCTCTAATAAGTCTTGATTATTAAAAAATGTAATGTAGCATTAACTATTAAAGGGTTGGTTTTGAATTCACTTTCCCCTGCAGTAAACTAAATGAACCTCAGCTGCAAATTACATTCCCACAAATAAAAAGAGCTCCTTTTTTCATAAATTAAACAACCACTAAATCCTGATTATTAAAAATGTAATGTAGTACTAAAGGGTTAGTTTTGAAATCACTTTCCCCTGCAATAAAGACAACGAACCTCAGCTGCAAATTACATTTCCACAAAACCCCACAAATGTAAAAATCTCCTTTTTTGTCATAAATTGGCAAAAACTAAATCTTGATTATCAAAAATATGAATGTATGATTAATTAATTAATTAATTAATTAATTAAGGGTTAATTTTGATATTGAAAAAAAAAAAAGGGTGGTGTGGGTACGTTACCTTGTGTATATCGATGCAGGGGCGAAATTGAACGGAACATCGAATTGAAGATGATTTTCCTGTTGAATATAGAAAGGTTGTTATAAATGAAAATAAGAAAGAGAAATGAAATAAAGAGAATAGAGTGAAAGAGAGAGAGAAGTTACTGGAAGGTGAAGAGAGTGGAGGATTGAAGGTAATGAAATGGAGATGATTGGGGTGTAAGATTGGAGAAGATGCGAAGGTAGGGATTGAAGGAGTGGAAGCTAGATTGCGCATTGAGTGAAGTGCAGTGGCGAACGATGGAATTTCAGTTGACAGAGATGGAAGATTGATTGATTCATTCAGTACAGTAGCAGAGACAAAACAAAATTGTTCACGACTCGCATATAACATTAATTTTTTTGACACACTCGCGTATAACATTAATTGTATTACTTAATTTGTGTAATATGATCAAAACAATGAAGTAAAATTAAATATATTAATTATTCAATAAATTTTGAAAAGATAAGTATTTCTAATTAAAAGGAATTGAGTAAGTACTTCCTCCGTCACATTTTATTTGAGTCAGTTGACTGTCTCACGTTTGCCAATGTAAAACTTTAACGATTAATATCTTTAATTGTATAATAGTAAAAATTATAAAAATTTGATATTTTGAAAATATAGATCGAGACGAATCCAACAAGATCTTATATGCTAATATTTATTTTTATTTATAAATAGAAAAATAGAATCAAAACGAGATATATGAATAGTGTCTACAGTCAAAATAGCTTAAATAAAATGGGACGGAGGGAGTAGTATTTTCTAAAATCATTAATGTGCTGGTTTGGAATGTTTTTTTTAGTACACATAATAAAATGGCATTAGACTATTTTGATTGAAAAAATAAAAGTAAATATAAGAACTAATTTGACATTTGAAAATGTCATAACTATTTTAATAGAAAGTGGATAACATAGACTTATAGAGATGGACAACGGTTGGTTATGGGTGGATTCGGGCCCAAAAAGTTAAAACCGAACAAATCCACGGATGAAAAAGTAAGACCCAATTTCACCCAAGTTAGATTTCGGTTTGTTCGGATTTCGGTTTAGCGGTTTGATCGAACAAAGTGGTTGGGTTAATTCGGTTTAGAACCACCATAGACCCATTTCTAGATTTCGATCCATCAATTTTTTTTATCTTTATATGTAATGAAATAACCAAATTAGACATATATACTTGCCAAAACATATAAGACTAATTTACTTAAAAAAATCCTAAATTCATGGATCATTCATGATTCTTCCATGTAATTAAGCTGGTTTAGAAAAGCCTAAACACACCATTTAATGGTTCACGATTTGTCCAGCCCTGATTTAGTACAGTTTCTACATCATCCATGTCATTTTGTCATGGGATAGAAAATAATATTATAGTGATACTCCTATTATTATGGGCGATCGGTAATGGATTCCTGTGGGTCCAAAAATCAAATCCGAGCCCGACCGTTTTAATCCATTAAAACCCAATTTTTTTATCCGATTAACCCGCGACCCGACCCGCAACCACCCAACAATCAATTTTTTAAATCGATTTTATCAGATTCGGGTCGGGTCGGTGAATCTTGTCCACCCCTATAGACTTATATGAAAATGTCATCACATGGTTATAAAAAAAAAGTCATCACTTTCTATACAAAAAAAAATGTTATCACATTTGCTTTAAATGTGAATCATTTAATTCTTTACGAAGGGGAGATTGTTGTGGTAAGTATGAGATGAGTTAAATCTCACATTGTATAAAAAAGTGATGGTTGAACAATTTATAAGTGAGAGATCCATAAATTTAATGTTTTTAAGATTTTTGATAAAAATGTGGTGTCCAATTCATTTGTATCATTATTTTAAGTCCAATGTGAAAGATCTCACGGCTGCCTCCTCGTGACCTAGCAAGAAGGTTGGTATTGATTCAAGGTGTTTTATTTTTCACCTTGAGTTTTCGGATTATACGTTAATTTTAGAAAGAAAAAAAAGTTGAACCAAGATTATAGCTATCAAAATAATTTTCACGTTGATAAGAGAAAAGTAAAATAAAAATTAGGCATAAATACACTTTTGATTCTCTTATTTTTAAAATAATGAAGTTTTGGTCTCCTATTTTAAAAACAAACTTTTTTGTCCCCTATTTTACTCTTTTTGAAAGTTTTGATCGTCCTTTCATTTTGAAGTCAACTTTACTTATGTGGCTATGTTACTAACGACGTGGCAACACCTAATAGACAAATTTAATTTTTTTAATTAAATAATTTTATTAAAAAAAATAAAATTAATATGTTCATCATCTTCTTCATTGTGTTCATAATCTTCATCACCATCTTTATTGTGTTCATCATTTTCATCATCTTCATCAAAATTCCAAAAAGTTTCACTAAATTGTTAGAAGTAATTTATATTTAAGGGTATTTTAGTATTTACTATGTTAAGTACTTTTGAACTTGTCTGTTAAGTTTTACAATTTTAGGGCCTATGTGGCAAACTTTACTCTTTGTATAAATAGCTACTCTTTTATCAATGCAATTAATTCTTCCTTTCATATTTTGTGGCTGCTGTCTTTGTTCTCTCCTTACTATTTCATTGATTCATCACCTTGTACACCAACAAATTGGTATCAGAGCCTGGTTAGAATCCACGGGAAACACGAGTGAAACGTGAGTTGTGTGTGTTTGATTTTTGGTTCTTGATTTGTGTTGAATCTTGAACAAAAATCTGAACAGAATCACTTTTTCTGATTTTGTGGGATTGGGAAACACGAGTGTTAGTGAGATTTGAGTGTACTGTACAAGGTTTAAGATGAACGGAAACGGTGGCATGAGTACCAAGCTTCCAGTGTTTGATGGCAAAAACTGGAATCGTTGGATGAAACAAATGCTTGTATTGTTCGGTGCTCAAGGTGTGCTTGAGCTTGACACTGAAGGATACGTTTCTGTTGCAGCAGATGCAACAGAGGAGCAGAAAGAGGCGCAGAAAGCTACAAGAAAGAAGGATCAGAAGGCGTTGTTCTACATTCATCAGTGTGTGAATGAGAGTGTGTTTGAGAAGATTGCTGATTCAGTGACGGCGAAGGAGGCTTGGGATCTTCTGACAAGGTGTTACGGTGGTGATGCGTCAGTAAAGAAGGTAAAGCTTCAAACCCTCAGAAAACAGTATGAGAATCTCAACATGAAGAACAATGAGAAGGTTTGTGAGTACATCTCCAGACTAATTCTGATTACTAATGAGATGAAAGCTTGTGGAGAAACTCTTTCAGAACAAGTAATCATTGAGAAGGTATTGAGATCCCTTACCCCTCAGTTTGATTACATTGTTGTATCTATTGAACATTCCAAAGTTTTGGAAACCATGAGAATAGAAGAGTTACAGAGCAGTCTAGAAGCACAAGAGTTGCGTCTAACTGAGAGAAACTCTGAAAGAGAAGTAGAGCAGCAGGCTCTGAAAGCAGCCTCTGAGAAGAAGTTTCAGAAGAAGCCTTGGTCAGAAGCCAAGAATAGATCTGATGGAGCTCAGAATCCAAAAACCTCAACTTCTGGAAAGCAGAAATATGCTCAGAAAGGAAAAGACAAGACAAAGGTACGGTGTTACTCTTGTCAGAAGTTTGGCCATTTTGCATCTGAGTGCAAGTCAAACAAAGAAAGAAAGTCAGAAGAAGCAAATATAGCCAGAAGTTTTGATGACTCTGATAGTGAATTTGTTTTACTAATGGCTTTTGAATCTGATGATGTGAATTCAGAGTGGTGGTATATGGATACAGGGTGTTCAAACCATCTTACTGGAAACAAGAAGTGGTTGGTTGATTTTGACTCTAGAAAGAGTACAAAGATCAGATGTGCTGATGATAAATACCTCAACGCTGTAGGTATGGGAAATGTCAAAGTCATTTTGAACAATGGGAAAGCATCATTGATTCAGAACGTGTGGTATGTACCAGGCATGAAAAGCAATCTGATGAGTGTGGGTCAATTGATTGAGAAAGGTTTTTCAGTTACTATGAAAGACAATCTTCTGAAGCTATATGACGGTAATCAGAAGCTGATTATGGAGTCAGAACAGGGAAGGAACAGAACATTCAAGGTGAATGTTAGAACTGCAGATTCTGAATGTCTTAGTGCAACAAGTGTTGAGAAGGATAGTGAGTTGTGGCACAGAAGATTTGGTCATCTGAATTTCAGAAGCTTGGGGCATCTGAAGTCAAAGAATCTGGTACATGGAATTCCTATAATCAAGAAGCCTGAAAAATCATGCAAGGTGTGCATGAAAGGGAAGCAACCAAGACTGCCGTTTGCATCAGAAGTAGCTCCAAGAGCAAAACATGCCTTGGGAGTAGTACATTCTGATGTGTGTGGACCATTTCCAGTACCTTCACTTGGAGGAAACAAGTATTTTGTATCTTTTGTTGATGAATTCACAAGGATGACATGGGTAACACTCATCAAGTTCAAGCATGAAGTGTTTGCTGAGTTTCAGAAGTTCAAGGTGAAGGCTGAGAAACAGAGTGGTCAGAAGCTGAAGATTCTCAGAACTGATGGTGGTGGTGAGTTTAATTCTAATGAGTTTAAAACTTTCTGTGAGGAGAATGGAATTGAGCATGAGGTTACAGCTCCTTATACTCCTCAACACAATGGTCTTGCTGAGAGAAGAAATCGTACTTTGCTTGATATGGTGAGAAGCATGCTGAAAGAGAAGAAGCTTCCTCATCACTTATGGGGAGAAGCTGTTGCCACTGCAACATATGTGCTCAACAGATGTCCAACGAAGAAGCTGAAGGAAATAGTTCCTATTCAGAAGTGGACTGGAGAGAAGCAAAGTGTTAGTCATCTGAAGGTGTTTGGATCTGTATGCTATAAACATGTTCCAGAAGCCAGAAGACAGAAGCTGGATGATAGAAGCAAAGTAATGTTACTGGTGGGGTACCACAGTACAGGTGCGTACAAGCTTTATTGTCCAGAGACTAATAAAATTGAATTCAGCAGAGACGTCATTGTGAAGGAATCTGAAATTTGGGATTGGAACAAGTCTCAATCAAATTCTGATGTGAGAATCTCAGAGGATGGCTCTGAAGGTGAGTCAGAATCTGAAGGCTCTGAAGATGATTCAGAAGATGGAGATGACTCTGATGGTGACTCTGAGTCTGATGGTGATTCTGAATCTGACTCTGAAGACAATTCTGAAGGTCAAAATTCTGAAGCCAATTCTGAAGGTCAAAATTCTGAAGCCAATTCTGAAGGTCAAAATTCTGAAGCCAGTTCTGAAGGTCAAAGTTCTGAAGCCAATTCTGAAGGTCAAAGTTCTGAAGCCAATTCTGAAGGTCAAAGTTCTGAAGACAGTTCTGAAGGTCAAAATTCTGAAGAAAGAATTTCTGAAGGTGAAGCCTCTGAAGAAAGAATTTCTGAAGGTGAAGCCTCTGAGTCAAAAACTACTGAAGATGCTTCTGAACAAGTTCAGAGGCTACAGAGAATCAGAAGCATCCCAAGAAGATTTGCAGGATTTGAAATGTTGCAAGACACTGAAGTAGACTCTGAGGGAGAAATTATTCAGTGTGCAATGTTAGTAGATTCTGAACCCGTGAGTACAGAAGATGCTCTTAAGCAACAAGTCTGGTTGCAGGCCATGAAAGAAGAACTTGATGCTATAAAGAGGAACAAGACTTGGAAGCTTTCAGAACTTCCAAAAGGCAAGAAAGCCATCAGCGTCAGATGGGTTTTCAAGCAGAAACTAAAGCCAGATGGATCAATTGGCAAACACAAAGCGAGGTTAGTAGCAAGAGGATTTCTGCAGAAACCTGGACTAGATTATTCTGAAGTGTTTGCACCTGTAGCAAGACACGAAACAATTAGACTGGTAATTGCAATAGCTGCTAACAGGAATTGGCCTCTGATGCATTTAGATGTGAAATCTGCATTTCTGAACGGTCCATTACAAGAAGAGGTATATGTGTCACAACCTCCTGGTTTTGAGAAAAAGAATCAGGAAGGGATGGTGTATAGATTGCATAAAGCCCTCTATGGATTGAAACAAGCGCCCAGAGCCTGGAATATGAAGATTGATTCATTTTTCAAGAAACAAGGGTTTCAGAAATGTGAGTTGGAGTATGGTGTTTATGTTCAGCACATTTCAGAAGGCAATATGATTCTGGTATGCTTGTATGTTGATGATATATTGCTGACAGGAAGTTCTGAACAAGAGATAGCTAAGTTCAAGAAGGTTCTGATGAATGAGTTTGAGATGACAGACCTTGGAAAAATGAGTTACTTTCTAGGGATGGAATTTCTATATTCTGAGAAAGGAATCATTTTGCATCAGTTGAAGTATGAACTTGAGCTTCTGAAGAGATTTAAGCTGGAAAATTGCAAAGTTGCTATCACACCCTCTGATACGAATCAAAAGTTGGATTCCGATTCTGATGGAGAGGATGTGGATGCTACAACCTTCAAACAGTTGGTTGGTTCTCTGAGGTATTTGTGTAATACCAGACCTGATATTTGTTTTGCAGTTGGAATGGTTAGCAGATTTATGAGTAAACCAAAATGGTCCCATTGCAAAGCTGCTGTCAGGATTCTGAGGTATATCAAGGGGACTCTGAAGCATGGAGTGCTATTTCCTTCTGAAGGAAGGACTGAATCAGAACTTCTGAGTTATTCAGATTCTGATTGGTGTGGAGACAGAGTTGATAGAAGAAGCACTTCTGGATATTTATTTAAATTTCTAGGAGGTCCTATTTCGTGGTGTTCCAAGAAGCAACCTGTTGTTGCTCTATCAACCTGTGAAGCTGAATATATTGCAGGCGCTCTGACTGCATGCCAAGCTGTGTGGCTTCTGAACTTACTGCAGGATCTGAAGATCAAGGTAAACAAGCCTCTGAAGCTGATGATTGATAACAAGTCTGCAAGCATGGAAGAAGCAAGCATATTGAGACCAAGTATCACTTTCTGAGGAATCAGGTTCAGAATGGAGTGCTTGAAGTTGTGCACTGTAGCACTCAGAAGCAGCTGGCAGATGTGTTGACAAAGGCTATCAAAACTGATCAATTTCTTCGTTTGAGGGATGGAATTGGTGTTGTCAGTTTTGTCTAAATATAAATTAAGGGATGGTGTTAGAAGTAATTTATATTTAAGGGTATTTTAGTATTTACTATGTTAAGTACTTTTGAACTTGTCTGTTAAGTTTTACAATTTTAGGGCCTATGTGGCAAACTTTACTCTTTGTATAAATAGCTACTCTTTTATCAATGCAATTAATTCTTCCTTTCATATTTTGTGGCTGCCGTCTTTGTTCTCTCCTTACTATTTCATTGATTCATCACCACCTTGTACACCAACATAAATAACATCATCATCTTCATCAAAATCCCAAAAAATCTCGCATAAGGGAAAGAAATTCCCACGTTGTTAATCAAAACCTCAATATCTAACCCTTCAATTGTTTCGTGAATTCTATTCACACTCTCATCAAGATCACCGACAGAATCAACAACAGTTTTGACCTCTATTGTTCCGAACTTCGATTTAACATAATCTAAAATGTCTTTGAGTTTATCAGGTTGCGACCAATGAGCATTAGGTTCAAACCTTTGCGAAGCGAAGCTTTTTTCAATGTCGTTAGTGGGTTCAGTAACAAGTGCCAAATATCCATACTTTTCGTGGTTTTTGGGTTGTCTGAGAAAATTGACATAGTCCTAGTTGAGAAGGAGAGTAAATCTGAGAATTGTGAAGAGACCGAGGGAGAAGGAGAGTAAAATTGACTCCACCAACACAACGATGATAATTAAGTTTACTAAATTTGAAACAAAAAACTACGGATATTGAAATATACAGCCATTAAATCTGGTGTAAATTGAACAAAAATGTTTCTAAAAAATGAAAAGATTTTCATTTATTATGTGTTTTTAATCAAATGCCAATTAAAATTAAACAGATTCAGACACGAATCTTTATATCTGGAGTGTTAAACCTTATGAAATTATTTATGGGAAACTTTAGATTTAAGGAGGTCAAGGGCTCAAGGCAGTTACATGTTATTCAAGTTGTGCTTCATAACAGAAAACAAATGGTAAACAATGTACCACCTTACCAACAATGACTTTGAAAACCGTATGTGAACTTCTAGGAATTAAATAAGGTAAGGAAATAAAAAAGAAGATAGGATTGAATGGGAGAAAATATATTTAATTAAAAAAATTAGTAATGATATGTATAACTCAGGGGCGGAGCCACGTTGTGGCGAGGTGTAATACCCAAGGCCGACGAGGGTGGGGAGTGGTCGCCGGTGTACGAGGCATGACAATGTGCGGCTCCTGGCAGCTTTTAGGTAAAACTGAATCACATCGGAATGAGAGGGATCCTAAAGATGTGCAGGTTTGAGACTGCATGGTTGAAGAAAGGCTTATAAGGATTGATGTGTACTACCTATACCAACAAGATGCATCTTCTTTTCGGGAGCTCATTCCATAAGAACTCCACAGTTAAGCATGCTTGACTTGGAGTAGTCTTTGGATAGGTGACCTTCTGGGAAGTTTCCCGGAAAGCGTGCAAGTGAGGACAAAGCTCGCTGAAAAGACTCGTGTTGGTTTGTGGGGCCAGTCAGTCATCCTGAAAGCAGTCTGGGGCGTTATAGAATTTTTGTCACTCACACAGGGTAGTATGTCAGTGGGTGACTACGCTGCTAAGTTTGAAGCACTGCTTCGGTTCTGTCCACACTACAACACGGCAGAAGCTGAATTATCCAAGTGTGTTAAGTTTGAAGATGGACTGAGACCTGAGATTAAGCAGTTCATTGCCTTCCGTCAGATTCGTCGGTTTTCAGATTTGGTAGATGCATGTCGTATTTATGAAAAGTCCAGTCAGGAAAGGAGCAACCATTACAAGGCTCTCAATGAGAAGAAGAACGCTAGTCATAATTGTGGTAAGCCTTATCAGAAAGGGAACGAGGGAGACAAACAGAAGCCTAACAATGGGCGTGAGTCTAGTGGGGGAGGGGATTTCCTCCAAGGATGTTCGTTGTTTCAGATGTGGTGGGTTAGGCCACCGGGTGTTCGAGTGCAAGTCGGATACTACCAAATGCTTTAAGTGCGGGGAATCAGGGCATTATGCCAATGAATGCAAGGACACTACTGTTACCTGTTTCAGCTGTGGGGAGAAAGGACATATTAACACCCAGTGTAAAGGGAAGGTGTTCGCCTTGCCCGGCGGGGAGAAGGATACTTCAGGTAATTTTCAGGGGCAAAAATTCTATAAGTGGGGGAGAGTTGTAACGCCCAGACTTTTAGGATTATTAGCCTTACTAGATTCATGTTGATTGCTAGTGTTATTTTCGTTGTTTTATTCAAAATTGCTTGTTAGTGTGTTAAGTGGTTATTTGAATGTTGTAGAGTTTCTAAATAATTAGTTTTCGGAGAGCTGTAGCGGATTAGCAAATGAAACTTTATAAAGTGAAAGTTGGAGAATTTTTAATGAATCAAATAAAAAGAGAAAAAAAAAACATAGCTTTTATAAAGAAATATAGTGGGGAGTGTGTTTTAAGTAAGAGGCAAAGTGGGAGGTGCGAGTTAGTAAAACTGTAGAGATGTGAAAATTAAGTAAAGTGTGACTAGTGATGTTAATAAAAAGGAGGTGTGAAATAGAATTATGTAGAGATTAAGATTAAAGAATAAAACAAAATTTTCTTGGTGACTTATTAGAAAAGAAAAGAAACCTAATTGTTTTCTATAAAAGGCTAAGAATTGGAAAAATAAGGATTGCCACTTTTTACCTAAAACGGAAAATTTAGAGAAAGGTTGCAGAGAGAAAAGGAGAGCAAAACTCTAAGCAATTTCCACAAACAAGTAAGGGAGCTTTATACTCTTAAAATTATGAATTCAATAGGCTTACTCGTTGTATTTATTGTGTGTGCTTTGAGTTGTTGTTCTTATGCTTCTTGTCCATTATGTGATATTTTTATTGTTGTTGTTTATATACCTTTTTTTTTAATTACAGTTTCATAATATGTTGTGATAATATTTATAGGCTTCTTGCGAATTCGTATTTGACGTTGAGTAAACTAAACCATGAGTTAGTGTTGTTCTTGAGAACTCGAATAATTGGGGTTTGGGTGGTTATGTCGAAATTCAAACCAGAGGGGGACAAAGAAACGTAAAGGTGAGCGACAATACATCAAGAAATCAACTGAATTAAAACAACATAATAACTAGCATAAATATAAACAATAACAAGACCATCTAAGCGGATGACCACGCGCATTCATCAGTCAACGTCAATCTTCAATCAACAACTAAATAAAGAGAATTAGAACAACATGTAATGAATAAATCAAATTAAATGCATGAGCTAGACTCCCTAGATGCATGTGGTACCAAGGTCGGAGGTCAGAATTATTTTCCTGAAAACACTCCTCAGTGGCTTATCAACGACTTAACAACGGCTTAGACACATGTATGAATGGATGGTAATATCACAACTGACATCAATGTGCAAACAAACAACAACTTAACAACATCAATTCAACGGCTTAAGTCAACATCAAGAAACAACGTCCATAAGTAATAATAACGACATCAATTAAACTCAGCACCAATTTAACTCAGCACCAAATAATAACAATTTTTAGATTGCTCAACACAAAACTCAAGAATATAAGTCACCGACCCCTGAGAAACAATTGAATATAAATTTACCAAAGCACACCTAAGGTCATTACTATACACCTTTATTAAAAAAAGAATTTAATTAAGATTAGCTATAATTCATAAGGCAAAATCAAAACACATCTGAATTCTAAAATTCAAGTCAGGACCTAATTAGCCCTACTCACAATTTATTGGGATTGGTTCAATTCAAATGAAAATCAATTATAACATAATGGAAGTCACAGGTTCTAAGAGCAGTATCATGTACATTCCAAATATAGGCATATGGGTTTCTATATGAATCGGCTTGTATACATATTTGAAGCACATCAGGTGCAAAATATTTTCAAACATATCAATTAAAAACCGATTGAAAACAAATCCCAAATATTTTTAGCAATTCTGATCTCAAAATATTTTGAAACTCTTTCAATAAAATAATGCCAATTTCAATCATTAAATTATCAAAGGATATCTCCGGGTAACAAAATTATGTACGGGTCAAATTTCAAAGCAAATAGACATTTAAATTATCTTATGACTGATTTAGACTCCCAATACGCATTAACACTGCCTTTTTGAATTTCGACATAACTACCCAAACCCCAATTATTCGAGTTCTCAAGAACAACACCAACTCATGGTTTAGTTTACTCAACGTCAAATACGAATTCGCAAGAAGCATAAAAATATTATCACAACATATTATGAAATTGTAATTAAAAAAAAAGGTATATAAACAACAACAATAAAAATATCACATAATGGACAAGAAGCATAAGAACAACAACTCAAAGCACACACAATAAATACAACGAGTAAGCCTATTGAATTCATAATTTTAAGAGTATAAAGTTCCTTTACTTGTTTGTGGAAATTGCTTAGAGTTTTGCTCTCCTTTTCTCTCTGCAACCTTTCTTTAAATTTTCCGTTTTAGGTAAAAAGTGGCAATCCTTATTTTTCCAATTCTTAGCCTTTTATAGAAAACAATTAGGTTTCTTTTCTTTTCTAATAAGTCACCAAGAAAATTTTGTTTTATTCTTTAATCTTAATCTTTACATAATTCTATTTCACACCTCCTTTTTATTAACATCACTAGTCACACTTTACTTAATTTTCACATCTCTACAGTTTTACTAACTCACACCTCCCACTTTGCCTCTTACTTAAAACACATTCCCACTATATTTCTTTATAAAAGCTATGTTTTTTTTTTTCTCTTTTTATTTGATTCATTAAAAATTCTCCAACTTTCACTTTATAAAGTTTCATTTGCTAATCCGCTACTCCTCTCCGAAATCTAATTATTTAGAAACTCTACAACATTCAAATAACCACTTAACACACTAACAAGCAATTTTGAATAAAACAACGAAAATAACGCTAGCAATCAACATGAATCTAGTAAGGCTAATAATCCTAAAAGTCAGGGCGTTACGCGAGGAGTTCAGTTGAACCCCCTGAACTTGAAAAATTGTATGTATATCTTGGCATAATTTGCACTTTGAATCCTCTGAAATTTTACCATTGCACCCACCATGAAGAAGAAATCATAGTTGAGAAAGAAAGAAGATACACAGAAGAAAAATAGAAAGTTGATGCACAAATGAAATGAGGTTAGAAATGAGATGTGTGTGTACTGTGTTGTGTGGCAATTGGTGTGCGGCGCACATGAGAGAAGAAAGAAGGGACGTTGGTTTTCTCTGGTACTGTTGGTTCTCTCTGGGCGTTAGTGCGGTCATGGATTGGCATTCCGGTTGTGGAGTTCACTTCCACTCGTGATCATTTTATACAGTTCACGTTTTCAGCAGGTGTTTTTCGGGCACGTCGTTCCTTTCTGCAGCTCATCTGGCTCGCATGTGTTTGGGTTGTATGGATGGAGAGAAACCACGGTTATTCCGAGGCTCAGTCAACAATACTTCTCAATTGCTAGACAAGATCAAGCTCCTGTCTCTTAGGTGGTTGAAGGTGACTTCTGTTACCTTAGCCTCTAACTGCCATAGCTGGTGGTCTAGTCATTTCCTTTGTTTGGGCCTTGTATGATCTTAGTTCTAATTATCTTTGTGTATTTTATGTGACTTTTTATAAACTTTGTTAGTCTACTTTGACACATCTTGTGCTAGGGAGATTGTTCTTATATTATTTCTCATTTTGACTTGTTAAAAAAAAAAAAAAATTAAAATGTGATGCAGAATAGTGAATTAGGGTTATTAGTTTCAAACCCAACTTTTGGACCTAACTTATTGGATCCACTATGTAGAATAGTGGAGTATTTTCCAAACTTTACCGTGTTGTGGTGTAAAGGTTAGTAGTAAATTAGCATATTGGTTCCATTTATACTTTATATATACTGTGTTGTGTTATTTTTTTTTTAGAAATAAAATATTTTTATTTTGTTTTAAACGACCTATATATTTTTATGCTATTATTTTGTATGGATATATTGTTATTTTGTATCTTCTATTTTATTTTTTGGTAGTGTGGATTTGCCTTTTATGAGTAATTTTTGTATAACTTTTATTTATTATATATTATTTGAAAATATAAAACTATATACTGTATTTAATTAAAACAATATTTTTAAAGTACCAACATAGTATGACATAAGTGGTAGATATTTGAGCTCCTTAACCATTTGGTTCTGAGTTCGATCCCCGATCGGTGCGTATGAAAAAATATTAATCTCCACGGTTGGCGCGGATGATAATTTATTTATTTTTTTGTCAGGTAATCTAGCGGCTAGAAATTCACCCCTTAAAAGTGAATAAGTGGGCATACTGTGTTCGAACACCGATCCCTGCACAAATATGCAATGTCCTTTACCAATTGAACTAGGCTCATAAAGACGTGCGAATGATAATTTTAATTTACCAAAAAACAAATTTTTTAAAGTAAAGTAGTCTGAACCCCCTTTCTTGGAGAGGCCACTGTGTATAACTCAATAAGCAAATTCTCTATCTTTCCCTGCGCCTAGAAACATAGAAGGTAAATGACACTAGATTTATTTTAGGAGGTTCTTCGTCAAACTTAGAAGAATTTAATGTCATATTCAACTTTGAATTGTTTTCATTTAAAAAAGAAGAGTGAGACATTGAGATATTAAATAAAAAATTATCGTAAAAAATTATCGAAAAAAAATGGAGAGAAAAATCCTAATAAACCCTCTGCCTTCTCTCTTATTAGAGTATGCATTAGGATCACTCAAAATGTAATAAACTAAGCTTAGATTCAATAAAAGATCACTGAGTGCTGATGTGGCAGTCAAGGGATCCTAGGCTAGTTTGACTTGATGACATGGCACTCAAAGCTATTGCTATTGGATAGCTTGTGTTGCCAGCTGTATTGTAAAGTTGCATCTCTATTTAAAGAGAATGTAACAAACTGTTTCAGTTATGAGGTGAAAATGAAAGTTAAAGAGAAAATTCCCAAATTGATTTTCTAACATGGTATCACAGAGCCATTAGGGTTCGTGGCTTCAAATCGCTTCCGCAATCAAGATTCAAGCTAACTTGTATCTTCATCAATGGCGTCTGAGACCTCCAATGACGAGATTCAATCAGAAAACGCCATCGTTACTCTCCCTAACACGAACAGAGATTCGTCAAAATCAGGTTTAACTCATTCTCTCACTATCAAATTAGATGAGAAGAACTTTCTACTCTTGAGCCAACAAATCAACGGCGTCATCACCCTTCACAATCTTCACCGCTTCGTTGTGAATCCGGACATTCCACTGCAATTCGCCACCGTCGCCGATCGATTGGATGGAAAGAATTCTGATGCATATCAACAATGGCTGCACAAAGATCAATCGTTGTTCACTTGTCTCCCATCAATAATCTATGATGCAGTTCTTCCTCGCGTTCTTCACTGTAAGCATGCGCATGAGGTATGGGATAAAATACACAAGTATTTCAACTCAGTTCTCAAATCCAGAGCTCGACAACTCCGATATGAACTAAAGAACACCAAGAAACATGCAAGATCGGTAAATGAATATCTTCTACGAATCAAATCCATTGTCAATTCTTTAATTGCTGTTGGAGACACTGTATCTGAACAAGAATAAGTGGAATTAATCCTTGAAGGATTACCAGAAGAGTTCAATCCGTTTGTAATGATGGTTTACAGTAGGTTTGAGTCACCAACTGTTGAAGATGTTGAAGGCTTGCTGCTCCTTCAAGAGGCTCAATTCGAGAAATTTCGTCAAGAACTCACTAATCCCACTGTATCAGCAAATGTTGCTCAAGTCGGATCCAACAATATTTGGGCTCTGAACATTACAATGTCAACTCTAATCGTGGCAGAGGTCGTGGCAAAAGCCAAGCTAAGGGAAGAAACAAAAATCAGCACACTCAGAATCAACATAATGGGAAGGTGAAGTGTCAAATTTGTGCCAAGTCTAACCATAATGCATCAAATTGCTGGTACAGGTATGGACCTTCATCCTCTAAACCTAACAATAGAGGTCAGAATGCAGGTAACAACCCTAGACCTTCAATGTATCATCCCTATCCCCGTCCCTCTGCACACCTAGCTCTTCCCCAATACTACCATCCAGCACCAGATATGGACTCTGTTTCTACAGGGTCATGGTATCCAGACTCAGGAGCATCACACCATCTCACATTCAACCCAAATAATCTTTCATATCGTATGCCTTATCCAGGATATGATCAAGTTACCATGGGTAATGGACAAGGTGCGCCCATAAAATCATTAGGACATTCAAGTTTTTATTCTCCTAATGATTCCTCTGTCCACTTAAAACTCAATGATTTATTACATGTTCCTAATATATCTAAGAATCTCCTATCTGTAAGCAAATTTGCTAAAGATAACAATGTCTTTTTTGAGTTTTTCCCTGATAAATGCTATGTCAAATATTAGGATTCTAGTCAAATTCTTTTGGAGGGAACTGTTGGATCTGATGGCTTATACAAATTCAAGCCTTTTCAGCTCACACCTACTATGGACAGTACCTCCAACACTCAGTCTAGTACTACCTCTGCTGTCAATAAGTCATGTAGTTTACATACTAGTCAATTTCCTGCTTTCAATAATATTTTCCAATGTAATAAAGCTGTATCCATTGGACAAATAGATAACACTTTTCATATTTGGCATCTTAAACTAGGACATGCCCATAGCAAAACTGTCCAAACTGTATTAAATTGGTGTAAGATTCCTTTCTCTAATAAAGTGTCTGTTTCCCCTTGCATTGCTTGTTGCATTAGTAAATCCCACAAACTACATGCACCTTTATCTACCACTATGTACACTAGACCTTTTGAGGTCATACACTTTGCCCTATGGGGCCCAGCTCCCTTTGTTTCTCACTATGGTTACAGCTATTATATCACTTTTGTGGACACATACACAAAATACACATGGATTTATTTTCTTAACCAAAAGTCAGATGCCTTAAAAGCCTTTACTCAATTTGTAACCCTCATTCAAAATCAATTTCAAGGTAACATTAAAGTTGTTCAGTCTGACTGGGGTGGTGAATTCAGACCATTTACCTCCTTGTTACGTTATCTTCCCTAGGAATTCAACATAAGCTAACTTGTCCCCACACCTCTCACCAAAATGGGACAGTTGAAAGAAAGCATAGACAAATAGTGGTAATGGGTCTTACCTTATTATCTCAATCATCTATTCCTCTTACCTTTTGGGATCACAGTTTTACTCAAGCTGTTCACTTGATCAACAAACTCCCTTCTAGTGCCTTGCAATCTTTCAAATCCCCTCATCATGCTTTGTTCAATAACTGTCCTAACTACTCTCAATTAAAAATATTTGGGTGCCTATGTTTTCCCCATCTTAGACCTTACAACAAGAATAAACTTCAGTTTAGGTCCAGCCCCTGTGTGTATCTAGGAATCTCTCCTCAACACAAAGGTCACAAATGCCTTGATGAGCATGGGAAATTTTTTGTATCAAAAGATGTAACCTTTCATGAGTCCATCTTCCCCTACACCTCTTTGTTTCCCACACCAAGTAATGACTCTCATCACACAACTTCTCTTACAAATTTAACACCTCTCAATGCACCCTTAACTATCCACCAAATTAATTCCTTAATTTATGAACCTCTCACTAGTTCTGAAACTACATAAAAATCCACCCCTCCATCCTCAAATACACCTAACACAAATAACTCTATACCACCTTCTGTGTCACATCATAATGACCACCCAATGGTCACAAGAGGTAAAACTGGCCACCTGAAACCAAAGAGCTTTACAGCTAGCCTTGAGCCTTCTACTGTTAAAACTGCTTTAGCTGATCCTAACTGGTTACAGGCCATGGAAAGTGAGTACAAAGCTCTGATCAATAATAACACTTGGTCTTTAGTACCACTCCCACCCCACAAGAAAGCAATTGGTTGTAAATGGATATTCAGGGTCAAAGAAAACTCAGATGGCTCCATCAACAAGTACAAAGCTCGTCTAGTAGCAAAAGGTGTCCTACAGACTCCTGGGTTTGATTTTACTGAAACATTCTCACCTGTAATCAAACATGTAACTGTCAAAATAATTCTCACATTGGCTGTCACCTTCAACTGGTCTGTTCAACAAATAGACATTAACAATGCCTTCTTAAATGGTGTTCTTCAAGAAGAAGTGTATATGACACAACCTGCAGGCCTTGAATCCTCTGACAAATCTTTGGTATGCAAACTTCATAAGTCACTATATGGCTTAAAACAGGCTCCTCGTGCCTGGTATGATAAACTAACTCAGACTCTTCTTCAAATGGGCTTTACCAAGAGCAGGTGTGATACATCCTTACTTGTTCATCATCAAAATGGAGCATGCACATATGTATTAGTCTATGTGGATGATATCTTAATCATAGGTTCTGCACCTCATCTGGTCAAGGATGTTATTCACAAGTTAAATGTACAGTTTGCTCTCAAACAACTGGGTGAAGTTGATTACTTCCTGGGTATTCAAGTACATCACAAGCTTGCAGGTGGCTTACTTCTTCATCAAACAAAGTACATTCAAGATCTGCTATGCAAAACTAACATGGAAAACTGCAAACCTATAGGGTCCCCTATGGTCAACAGCTGCAGGTTAAGTAGGTTTGGCACTGATGCTATGCAGGACCCATCTATGTAAAGGTCTACTGTAGGTGCTCTGCAATATGCTACCCTGACAAGACCAGATATAGCTTATAGTGTTAACAAAGTGTGTCAATTCATGGCACATCCTCTAGAGTCTCACTGGAAAGCTGTAAAACGCATCCTTAGATACCTTAAAGGTACTATCACTCATGGTCTGCTTCTTCATCCTTCTGCATCAAGTCCACCTTTCTCTCTTAGAGCCTACAGTGATGCAGATTGGGCCAGTGATCAGGATGACATAAGATCCACCTCTGGGTCCTGCATCTACTTTGGATCAAATTTGGTATCTTGGAGATCAAAGAAACAACAACTAGTGGCCAGATCTAGTACTGAGACAGAATACAGGAGCATGGCAAATACCACTGCAGAATTACTTTGGATTCAGTCCCTACTTCAGGAGCTTCATGTTCCTTTTCATACTCCAACTCTGCTCTGTGACAATATCAGTGCAGTTTCCTTAGCCCATAACCCTATATTACACTCTAGGACAAAACACATAGAATTGGATATACACTTTGTTCGTGAGAAGGTCTTGTCCAAGCATCTCAATGTTCTCCATGTACCTGCAACAGATCAATTGGCTGATCCTTTAACCAAGCCTCTGTCTCCCATAAATTATGCAGCAATAAGAGTCAAACTTAAAGTGTTTCCCTTGTTTGAAACACCTTGTGTTTGAGGGGGGAATATTAGAGTATGTATTAGGATCACTCAAAATGTAATAAACTAAGCTTAGATTCAATAAAAGATCACCGAGTGCTGATGTGGCAGTCAAGGGATCCTAGGCTAGTTTGACTTGATGACATGGCACTCAAAGCTATTGCTATTGGATAGCTTGTGTTGCCAGCTGTATTGTAAAGTTGCATCTCTATTTAAAGAAAATGTAACAAACTGTTTCAGTTATGAGGTGAAAATGAAAGTTGCAGAGAAAATTCCCAAATTGATTTTCTAATATCTCTAGATCTAGATCCGCTGCCCTCATCCCTATTCTTCCAAATCGACTTCTTCAAAGTAGGGATTATAAAAATATCCGTATCCGTGGATATCTGTAGATAAAATTCGCAATGGGCACGGAGTGGATACTTTAATGGATATCCGCGGATAAAATAAGTGGATTATTTCAATTATCTGCATTTAATGGATACAGAAGCGGGTTTAATACTATCTGCGTCCGCAGATATCTATACCCGCTAAATAATTAGTAATATTACTTAAATATTCCAACTTAAATATAAATTCTAAATTTTTTTCTTGTATAAAAAAAATAGTATTTTTATATTTTATGTTTTTTTTCATATAGAGAAATTTTTTCATATTTCTTTATATTTTTGTGGAAATTTTTTTCAGTTTCTTAGACAACCCTCCTCTTTTTTTTTTTTTTTTTAATGCAAAGAGAGAAAAAGCAAGGTAGAGAGAAGGAAACATCCCAACTAGGTTGGCACCTTTCCTAAAACCCTACCAAGAAGCTAACTCCAAAGTATTATTAAAATAAAAATAAGAGAACAAAGTACAAAAGAACTTGGGGGGACTAGACCAAAACCCAAGTGTGGAGCTAACAAAATACAACTGCCTCATTAAAAACCTTACCTGTAAAACCCAAAGGGAAAAACCAGGTGAAGAAAAAAAGAGTGCAGTGCTCCAAATAAAATTACAATGCAAAACACAAACCCTACTAAGAAAGGTAATAACGAAAATTAGGATATCCATCACTATCTCTAGATAAATACTCAATAATAAAGTCAGGAGTATCAATCCAATGAAAATAAGAAGCTAAAGAGAGACCATGATTAGCTAAAGCATCCGCCACTTTATTTCCTTCACGATAAATATGGGAGATCACAAAGGACCTACCCTGGAGCATAGCTTGAACATTATTCCAACGAACACGTAAGGACCAAGGAATAGAGGAAGCCTTCTTTTTAAAAGCATTAACCACAAGAATAGAGTCCGATTCCAACCAAAAGTTAACCCAGTTATTATGATAAGCTATTTCAATCGCACGCATTGCCCCACAAAGCTCAGCATGAAACGAAGTAGTTTGCCCTAACGGCTCAGCAAAAGCAAAGAGAAAGTTTGCATGGTGGTCCCTAAAAACACCTCCACAAGAAGAGGGACCTGGATTACCTTGAGAGGCACCATCGATGTTACATTTAATCCAGGAATGCAAGGGAGGGTGCCATAGAACTTCTTTAACTCTAGGAGTCTTTGGAGAGTGCAAACCAATGTCAAACTTCTTCAAGAAAATGAGATCCTTGATGGAGTTGGAAGAGAGTTTATTCGTGTGAGTGCCAACCAAGAAGGTACCTGCTTGAATCATAACAATAGCCGATCTCCAAGTAATGCTAATGTTAGCAAACCGAGCCTGGTTACACGCGTGCCAAATGGTATATAACAAGTTAACAATGGCAGCATTTATAGTAACTTCACTTTGAGGGGACCAATTGGAGGAGCTAAGTTTCCATATATCCTCCAGGGAATTGAAACAGATCGTAGTATCAAGACAACCTACAAACCAAGCCCATAGACGCACAGCAAAATTACATTCAAAAAATAAATGAAAAGACGACTCTTCATACCTGTGGCAAAGGTCACAAATAGAGGGAATGTGACAACCCCTACTACGTAAGTTATCATCAGTTGGGAGCTTGTCTAACATAAGCCTCCAAACTAAAAGAGACTTAGCTGGAGGAATGTCAGCACTCCATATGCAACGCGTCCAGGGAAGCTCTTGCCAGGCCTGGGTAGTAAACTTGTAAGCATCTTTCAAGGTAAGGTCACCATGCTCTGTATGCTTCCACATGAGCTCATCTTGGCACGAATCAAAGGGAAGAGCAACCTGGTTAACAATGTTAGGTAGAGCAGGGAAGAGGTGGATAAGAGCATCATGTATACTCCAAGCACCATTGTGAATAAAATCACTAACTCTGGAAGTTAGTCTTGCACTAACAGCTGGAGGAATATTAAGTTGATTGATCAAAGGCGCGCCACACCAAGGATCCTTCCAAAAATGAATGCTGTCACCATTCCCAACTAACCAAGTGGAGTGATTCATAATATCAACAAATTCATTTTTAACACTGCTCCACAGGGAAGAGAATATATGATGCTTGATACATTGATTATTCTTAAAAACCCTTGCCCTTAAGAGTTTAGCCCAAGAACACTGAGAGTTGAAAATTCTCCAACAAAGGAAAAGGTTAGAAGCCTTGTTCAAACTAGTTAAAGAACGAATATTTAAACCCCCTTGAGAGTAGGGTTTACAAACTTTCTTCCAAGAGACAGTCACAAGCTTCCTTTGATTCACATCTCCACTCCAAAGAAAGTTTCTAATGGCTTTTTCAAGTTGTTTGAGAAGAGCTGTAGGCCAAGAATAGAGAGATATGCTATAAGTAAGCATGCTTTGGATCACAGATTTAATTAATTGAGCCCTACCTGCTATAGATAAAAGAGAAGCCTTCCAGGTAGAGAGTTTGAGCTTAATCTTGTCAGCAATGGGTTGAAGATGGTAAGCCTTAGGTTTACCGTTGAAAATAGGAACACCCAAGTAATTAAAAGGAAGAGAGCCAACTTTAAAGTTTAGGAGCTGAACAATCAGAGCTAACCTACCAGATGTTATAGAGCCAGAAATAATAGTGGATTTGGATTGATTAACCACTTGGCCAGATTCTAGGGCATAGTCAGTGAAAAGATTTTGGAGAGCTTTAAGACCAGAGAGATTCCCTTTACAATAAATCATAATGTCATAAGCATAGAAAGCATGTGAAGGAATCTTGATATTTCTAGTGCCATGTATTTGAGAAAGTTTACCATCAACCACCAGTTTGGAAATGCTTCTACTCAAAACTTCCTCAGCAAGGCAAAAGAGAAGAGGAGATAGGGGATCTCCTTGTCTCACCCCTCTAGAGCATTTAAAAAAACCATGAGATTTACCATTGATAGAGATTGAAAGATGAGCTGAATGGAGAATCACATTAATCCAATTGATGAAAACCTCATTGAAACCAAAGCATCTCAGCACATTAATCAGGAAATCCCAATGCAAGGTATCAAAAGCCTTAGAAATGTCAATCTTAAGAGCAAGGTTACCTCCAAAGGACTTATTATGAAGAAGATTGGTAGCTTCAGAAGCAATACAAAGACTATCCTTTATATTTCTGTCTTGAATAAAGCCATGCTGCTCCTTGATAAGTGCCAAAAAGTAGTTAAATTCACTTTACATTTAAGGCACTTTTGTTACTTGTTTTGCAAGTTATTAAGGGAAAAGCCGAGAGAAATTGTATAATTGCCTTATTACGCTTTTTATATCTTACTCTATCCATTTGTGCAGGAATCTAAAGTCAAAACACAAAGCAAAGAAGAAAAACAAAGAAAAAATACAAAGGCCAACTCGCCATGGCGAGCACAAGGCGAGCTCAAGGCGAGCACAAGTCAGAGAGCATCAAAGTTTACTCGCCATCAACACGCCATGGCGAGTGGAAGGCGAGGCAGCTCGCCATGGCGAGTGTATTACTCGCGAGGCGGTCAAAGAGCGTCAGCACTGACGTGGCAGAAACCCAATGGCAAAGTAACATCCACTTGCCATGGCGAGTAAGCAACTCGCCAAGGCGAGTTCATCAGATCAGAACACTATAAAAAGGGGTTTTCAGTCATTCTTTAGAGAGCATCTTGAAATTTCACTGAGAGAAAGAATTGAGCAGAGAGAAATACAGAACAAAGGCTTGCTAAAATGAAAAGAAGTGGATCTACTCAAGTTTGAGACATCAAAGCTTGATGTTGTTTCATTTCTTCTTCTTCTTCAATCATTGTAAGAATCCCATGTCTATGGGTAACTAAATCCTTTTGTTGTTGGGATTAGATGTAGCCCATTTATGACTATGTATAACTCTTAATCTTGTTAATATATGTTTTAGTTTATTCATCAATATGAGTGTTATCTTTAATCTTAATGTTTTATCTTTTGATTTGAATTTATAGACATATAATGTTTGAATCAATGAATTGAGATAAACACTTGTTAAAACTCTAAATTCTAGACATAGAGTTAGGTTTTTAATATTCACTTTTTGTATTGGAACTTAATGCTCTTGTGTTGTTCAAATTATTCGAGACATCGAAATTTGAATAATACAAGTCAGCCGTTATATTGATTAATCATTCGAGACATCGAAGGTTAATAGGTATAACGTGATTCTCATCGTTATCTGGATACGGAAACGTACGTAAGCAATACGTGATATGTTGATGATTAGCTAAAATATATGTGACTGAGTTAGAAATATACATACGAATGAATGCGTGAAGTCTAATCCCGACAACCTTTTCTCCTTGAAATACAACTCATATTTTACTTGCACTTTTATGTTTACAAGTTTATGTTACAACAAAACAATTGATAAACCCAACCTTAAAATGATGTTACTTGTTGAACGGTTTTTAATTTCACACTAGTCCCTGTGGAGACGATAATTAAATACTTACTTTGATATTACATCACTCCTCAGACAAAATAGAAGGAAGAACAAGAGCTAATATATGAATATTATGTGTTGGTAATATTTAGTCTTTTAAAAAAACTAACTTTTTTTTTTAATAAAAAAATGTCAATATTTGTTAATATCCGTGGATACTTCAATATCCGCGGATTACCCGCTTAACGGATATCACATTATACGCGTCCATGGATATCAATTGACATCCTTACTTCAAAGATGTAGACAGCGCCTCTCGGTGGTGCGATCGTGCCTCTCGGTGTCGCGTCACCACTAGTTGTCACGGCGTTCCTCCGCTGCAGACAACTCTCGAAGTTTCCGTCCATCGCGTTTTTTATTTTTACGGTGATCATCCCCTTGTTTCGTTTTCAGTTTTCTTCTTATGGTTAGGTTTTTCCTGCAGCTGCGCCTGATTGTTCACTGTTTTTGTCGTTTGTTATGTGTTTCCGTTTCGCCGTATGCTCCCGTTCTGTTTTGTTTCTATTTCGTCGTTTGTTTTGTTTTTCTGTCTCGTTTTTCTGTCCCGTTCTGTTTTTGTCGTCTCGTTTTGTTTGTCGCCCTGTTTTCTGTTTTGGTTATTGTCAAGCATTTTCTGCAGTTCATGTTTCGTTTTTTTTTTTCTGTGTTCTATTCTAGTGTTCACTGAAGGTGGTTTTGTTTCCCGTTTTCGGCGATGGTGGTGGTTCTGTTTGCTTCCTGCGCGTCTGTTTTGGTGCTCGCCGTAGGTGTTTCTGTTTCCGGCGACAGTGGTGGTGTTGTTTACTTCATGCGAGTGTTCTTGGTATTCACGCGTGGTCGTGCTTTCTGGTCCTGTTCCCTGTTTCCTATTTGGTTTCAGGATCTGTTTGTGCATTGGTGAAGGTGGTTCTTTTTTTTATTCAAGTTTTCTTGGAGTTGCTTTTGTCTTGCTCGGAATTGGTTCTGATTATATTACTCCTCTGTGCTGAAAGTTTGTCACTGCAGCTTCTGGATGTGTTGGATTTTGGGATTTTTTGGTGTTGGGTTTTGGGGAAACTCACACTGCAGTTACTGTTTTGGGTGGTGGTGGTTTGCCGAGGAGTATTGTGATGGTGAGGTGTTGTTCTGGTGATGATTTGAGCCGGCACCATTGGTGTGTGGTTGATGCCGTGTGTGTTTGGGTCTGCTTTGATATTTGATTCCATGACCGCGTCCAAATCTGTTGAGATTTGTAGGATTCTTTTTGAGTTGCTGAGAGTTTTCAAATTTGTTGAGATTTGTAGATTTCTTGTATCTGATTGAACTCTACCACATCGGTGTTGATTGCTACTTTCCGGTCACCAACTTTCGACTCAAGGAGCTGCTTTTTGAATTTTGATGGACCGAACACTTTTGATTCGAGTTCGGAAGTTAGTGTCTAGTGGCGGCGTCTCTACGAGTTGGGTTGGTGTCTTTCTTTGATGATCATTGGTGAATTTAATTTGATGTTTTGTAAGGGATGGATTAGGGGTGATATTTGATGTACTTTTCGATTGGTTAAAGTGTTTTCATCACTTTGCCTCTTGTTTTATGTTTCAGGTTTCAACATTTTCTTATACTTCTTATTTAGGAAATTGCACATTCATTATTAAAATTTAGCCGATAATTTTTTTATTTTTTTATTGTGCTTTCATATGATCAAAAGACATTCAACACCAAATTTGGTTTGTCTTCCTCGATAGTACTGTTCTAAAAAGCCCAACAAACAGAAATAAAAAAACCAGTCCTATAGAAATGTTTCCTTTTCTATGGTCAAGATTTCAAACCACGTTAAGTTAAAGTGCATGTACTAAAAATCCTACTTAATCATTCAAAATATATATAATCTACATATTCAAATCATGAAAAGTTCAGAATAACATTTTATATTACTATATTATATCTGTGAAGTTTCTATTGTTATTTAACAATAATTAATTTTTATTAGAGAACTTATAAAAAATACAAGGTAGATTTTCCGTTTTTAAACACTTTTTATTTATATACACGAGTTAAAAATTGAACATTTAACCGCATGCCAAGATTCTTATTACTTAAACTAATTAATTCATTGTTGGTTAAGATAATATTTAAATTACATCATAGTAGCAGCTATATACCATCTAATCTATCGGAATACATATGAACCTTTTTGGCTTTTATCTTAGACTATGAATCAATTTTCATTCTTAATTCTCTTCTTTTACAAATTTATGTATAGTAATGTAGTATAAATAAGGATCATAGTAACAAAAGTCATAAGATCAGCACTATTATTCATAAAAGAAAATTTCATTTTAAAAATATAAGTCTTGAGGGGAATTTATTAAATAATGCCCTAATAAAACTTGTTAGCATTTTTCTTGAGGAGAGTTAAGTGGCAAGTTAAGGTTGAGATCAAAATTACAAGGTTGGGGCTAAAATTATTAGGTAGAGGGAAAAGAAAATGTTAGAACTATAGGATAATTGAAGGTCCATGTTTTTTTAATTTGTTTTATTACAACCCATGAAAGAAAATTAAAAACTACTATGACTTGAACCAAATAGTAAAACAACTATAAATGAAACATATGTTTAATTGAGTTGGACAAAGCTCATAAAAGTAAATTCAACATTTAATGAAAAATCAAAGTTTTGACGGTTTAATAGGAAAAGAAAAAATGTTAAAATGTATTTTAAGGGAACATATTAATAATATAAATGTGCTAATATTTTTTTATAAATTTGGCCATTATATTTTTTAAATATTAAATTCTTGTATTATTATTTTTGATCTTTAATATAGATAAAATTTACTTCTTAGATTATATTGATTAATTAATATAACTAGCTTATATTATAGACCAAATATATTAATTACTTAATATATTTAAAAAATATTTTTTCTTATATTATTAAAGACCAAAAAAATACTAAATCCAAAAAGAATACTGTGCCTTGTAAAGTTTAAATAATATATTTTTTAATGTAAAACTTATTTTTTTTGGTTTTTTTAACCAGTGCTCCAGAAGCAAGGATTAGCGTAGAGCCGTCAAAATGGGCTAGCCCGAATGGGCCGGCCCGAATAGCCCGAATTTTTTCCGGGCTCGGGCCTTTAAATTGTACCTTAAATTTTATCCGGGCCTTTTTTGGCCCGGCCCGATAAAGCCCGATAAAATATGGGCTAGCCCGAATGGGCCACGGGCCGCCCGAAAGCCCGACAATATTATAATAAAAAATTAAAAATAAATATAAGTAATTTGTTTTGGATGATTTGAACTTATTTGTATTATAAAAGTTTTTATTCCCCTACGAGTTTCTCAAATATAATCCGCTACTTAAGTAGCGGACTGTGTTTTTTTAATCAAATTTATCACTTTTCTACTACTTAAGTAGCGGATGAGTAAAAATAGGGCGCGCGAGAAACTCGTAGGTAGCAAATGAGTAGAATTAGGGCGCGCGAGAAACTTCTAAGTAGCGAATGAGTAAAAATAGGGCGCGTGAAAAATTCTTAGGTAGCGGATGAGTAAAAATAGGGGGCGCGAGAAACTTCTAAGTAGCGAATGAGTAAAAATAGGGCGCGTGAAAAATTCGTAGGTAGCGGATGAGTAAAAATAGGGGGCGCGAGAAACTTTTAAGTAGCGAATAAGTAAAAATATGGCGCGTGAAAAACTCATAGGTAGTGGATGAGTAAAAATAGGGGGCGCGAGAAACTCGTAGGTAGTGGATGAGTAAAAATAGGGAGCGCGAGAAACTTGTGAGTAATGGATGAGCAAAAATAGAGCACCCAAGAATTATTAATCCTATATATTTATGTATAATATAAATATATGTTTTTTTCTAAAATATTTTGCTAGACAACAAAATAAAAAAAAAAATAAAGGAAAAAAACCGGGCCGGCCCGAAAGCCCGATGGCCCGTTCCGGGCCGGGCTCGGGCCATATTTTTGGAGCCCATATTTTATCCGGGCTTTTTTAGCCCGGACCGATATGGCCTGAAGCCCGTCCGGACCGGCCCGTTTAGGGCCGGGCCGCCCGTTTTGACGGCTCTAAATTTAGCATGACCCTTAAAAATCCGGTCAAAAAATAAAAGTAAATTGGGGTGAAAAGTCAAGGAAGAAGACTAATGCAGGACTTCTAGTAAGTGTGGTGGAAGTGGAATGCTTTCAAATATCCAAATCGCTTACGTCAAACCCAACAAACGGAAGTATCCACGTGATGCCCTCAATGACGTCACTTTGCCAGGTATATATCAGCCAACTAGATGCTGACTTGCTCCTTTCCTTCCATTTTGCCATATATGTTTCTGCTAATTGCAAGATTACCCCCTCCAATTTTAAGATTTTAAGGTTTATTTTATTTACATATTTTCTTTTAAGATATTAAATCTACGTGTGTGTTTGATTATGTGGTGGTAAGAATTGATTTTGATAGAATTAATTCTGTAAAATTGGTTTTAAATTAAAATTGTTTATATTTGGATATATTCATGCAAAAGTGAGTTTAACGAAAAATTTGCATATAAAAATCAATTATAGAATCATAAGTTACGATTTCTGACTTTAAGTAGAATCAATTCTGGAGGCAGAATCAATTCAACTTTTGAAAAACCAAACAAGTCAGAATCAATTCTAACTACCCCAGAATTGAAAAGAAAATTGAAAAGAAAAAAAAAAGAGAGAAAATTGATGCGATTAACTTAGGAAAAATGTTGACAAAAAAGAAAAGCAACTTTGCAATATTTTTTTTAAAATGATAAATTATTTATTGTTAGTATATTACAATATTATATTATTTATTTTTTAATTGTTAGTTCAACTAGCTTTGTGACTAATAAAGAATAAAGAAATTGGAGAGGAGAATACGAAATCTACTATATTTGTTCCTATTCTATCTTTTTTTATGATCTAATTAACCTCATGTTCTTTCTATCTTTTTTAACAAAAAACAATGCATAGACATGTAGTTAGGGGAATATGGAATTAATCCTCTTAAATACCTAACAAGTTTTGTGTCACTTTATTGCTTGTTTTTGACCTGGATTTTTAATCGATTAAAACTTGTATCTATTACTCTTAAATTCTGAAATTTCACAACAATGTGAGGTTAATATATGTCGGATCGGATGTTTTGTTCAAAAAATATATGTCGGATGTTATTTTCATTTCAAAATAATAATAAAAAATTATAAAAACAATACCACTTTTCTAAATAAACAAATTTTGTAAATGTGGAATTTTGGATAAAAAATTGTTACCTTCTTAATTTTGGTGACTTTGGTAAGTTTATCTCCGGACCAGGATCGTCTCCTGTGTTGCTTTGTCCTGCGGTCTCTCCTGTGCTATTCGTAGCCGTTAGATTGATCCAATGGTTAATAGACAAAGAAAATACAAAAGAAAGAAAACACAGAAAACCAAAAGAACAAATGAAGCGGCTGCTCAATGGTTCATCGATGGTGAAGCTTGTCACTGACCACTGTGCAACACTCTTCTTTACCTCAACAATCATCATTTCTGGCAATGCTGCTACATGAATAACTTTTCATTTTCACTTTGTATGGTGCTTGCTAATTTTAATTTGAAAAACATAAAATTTGTGTTTTTTTTTTTATATGTTAAATTAGTCTAAGAATAGTACTGTATAGTTTTTGAATTAAAATATCAACATCATTCTCGACACGCCGGTTAACGTTTTATTTGTATTTGGGATCAGGGAAATTGCTTCTTTGAATGAAAGTAAGGTCAAACAAAGTTAAAAAATAAAAAAAGGTAACAGATGGATTAATTTGTGATTTGTGACCAAAGAGATGACAAAAACTTTAAGTTCAAAGATAATGTTGATGGTGAAGATGGTAGACACACGGAAGAGAGTCAGTCAAGAGAAATCGAATAACCAGATTTGAGAGTAAAGAGAGAGAGAGTACTATAGAAAAAGATGACAATCAGCAGGCACTGGAAGCGGTCCATGAAAATCAAAGATAGGCTTTATTTTATTTTTTTTGCGTTTTCATCTAAAAACCGTCAGATTAATCTAACGCCTAAAATTTGGGGCAGGAGGGGTAGCAGTAGACAATACACAGGAGAGGATCCAATTCCTTTATCTCCATATCACTCTCTTTATCAATCATTTTCTCTTTTTTAATCGTTCATCTATCTTCTAAATACATTAAAGTCTCCAAAGTCATCAAATAACAAAGTCATCGGATCCATTTCTTAGAAATATCTTTAGCACTCAAGATCTTTAGCAAAGTAACTAATATTTCAAGATCAAATTGTATTATAATTGAATTTGAAATTTTTTGATATGATATTTTAATTGAGTGTCCACAAATCTTCAGATGGTAGACTATCTATTGAAATATATCAAGTGTGAATAAAAATATCACATTAATTAGAAAAGTTAAAATTGGACGACATATAAACGCGATGACCCATAAACTTGATACCTCACTTATGTAGCTATTCATAACTTAATATTTTGATCTAACCCAATTAAACTCCCTTTCAAGATATGTAATTTTGACTACATACAATTTGAAATGCTATTGATAGGTTGATATTAAGTGCAAATATTTGGGTGGGATGAGTAGCTGAATTGGTTATGCTAGTTGAGCTAAGGGTAAAAAAGTTTGGAGGTCCAGGGTTCAAGTCCTGACAAGGAGAAAAACTAACAATATATTGTAATATACTAACAACTAACAATTTGCCATTAAAAAAAAAATGCAAATATTTGGCTCATGAAGTGCAATATTGTAAATTGAAGGACAAGTGATGGCAACAATAAACATAATGGGAAAAAGAAATTCTACTTTCTGCAAGTTCCATAAACTTTCTTCTGGTCCACATAATATTCTACCAATTTGCTATGCTTCTAGAAATATGCAATGCAACACAAGTCTATAACCACTTGACACAACTTTCTCAATTTCCCATTCATTCATTCATTCCTTAAAAACCAATATCATAACACCAAAAAAAACAGAGAAAAAACAGAGCAATGGTTTCATTCTCACAATCCCAAACAGAATTACCCTTAAACGAAAATGACTCACAAGACATGGTCATATACCAAGTCCTAAACGAAGCTAACAATCTAACCAACACATTTGCACAACAGAGGAATCACCATAATCACCATCAAGCTCTTAGTGGCTTAGAACCTACAAGGGCTATAACCAAGAAGCATTATAGAGGCGTAAGGCGTCGACCGTGGGGGAAATATGCCGCGGAGATTCGAGACTCGGCTCGTCATGGAGCTAGAGTATGGCTTGGAACTTTTCAAACAGCTGAAGAAGCTGCTATGGCTTATGATAGAGCTGCTTTCAAAATGAGAGGTTCAAAAGCTTTGCTTAATTTTCCAGCAGAAATTGTTGCTGCAGCTTCTATGCAAATTGAATTGTCCAATTCTAAGCTTAACCATGATTCTGATTCGAGTGGTAGTAGCTGTTGTACCAATTCTAATAATTCCAATAGGACTTCTCAGTTTGAAAGCACAAGGGAGCAAAGAAAGAAAGAAGATTAATTGAATGTGATACTGAGCTATGATCATAAATATGTTGAAAAGTCCTTGATTATTTTTCTTTTTTTTTTTTCTTATTGTTTTGTTTAATGTTAGTGTTCTTTGATGTTAATTGTTGTGTCTATCATCATGTATTCATGTTCATGGGTACTTCCCCTGTCTCTGTATATAAAGATAGGTTAGTGTTCTATAAATTATAGGGAAAAATTTAGCTTAGTATAGTATTGATGCAGCAGTTTAAATTAAAGTTAATTTTAAATGTTTGTATGTATTAAGGGTAGTCACTGCCTCGTGCAGTCGTATGCAATCTGTATATCAGGACCGTCTGATCGGACATACAATTCCTATTTAAAGACAATTTTTAATATTTTTTTAATTTTAAATTTTGATCGGACAATCTTAAATTTGTTGGCCCAATGTAATTATATATTGATTTGTTATTGCACATAATTCAGATTCCAAAATAGAGACTATGAAGTAAGAGGCTAGTAACTAATAGTCTAATACACACTATTTATCTAAATAACATATATGCTAAACCTTACCTTCAAGTACTTCTTGAACTTATTAATAAGTTAATTACAATGCAAAAGTTGAATATTAGTACAGTATTACTTTCTCTAATTCTAAATATATAAAAAATTAGTTAATAAAAGTTTATCTATCATATTTATTAATTTTTATGACTTAATTTTGTACGATCATTCTAAACCATACATCCAGAACAATAATTAAATAAACAAAAATAAAATAAAGTAAAAAATTTAAGTAGAAAAGTTTTTTTTTAAAAAAAAAATTTTAAAATATTAAATATACTATTTTAAAAGTTATATTACCATTTTAGTTTACTTAACCATTACTTCGAAAACACATTTTAACTTTTTCTATTATATGTATAGGACAGAAGGCAATATCTAAATCTAATTAACAACTTACGCTCACAATTTATTATTACTTTTACTTGTAAGAATTGTTGTCTATTTGTCTTTGTCAAGCACATGTATTGAAATGTCTCTCAATTTTGTACAATTTGACCAAACTTCTCTGCCAATTTCTTTTTATTTGATGAAGTATTAAAAATAGTCAAAAAGGAATCAGAACACGTCTACTCCTTAGTCTTTAACATGGCGTAGTATCCATTCCTAATTCTAATTAGAATTTTTGTCTAATAAATCGGAATTAATTAGAGGTAGTTATTTAAATTAAATATTGGGACTTAATGGTATTATGTGTAAAATTTGGAGTATTCTTTGAAACTAAAATACTCACTAATACAATGATAGTTTCTTTATGATTTAATTAAAATACTAAGAAACCAAATTTTCCCCTCCAATCTTCCCTCTTTCTTGTGATTCATCTTTCCACTCAAACTCTCCTCTCATGACTCACTAACTCCACCATGAGTCAACACCTCATATTTCACTCACCCACTCAAGTTACATGCATAGCAAGAACATAACACCTCATTTTCCACTATAACTCAATAATATAACATGCATCCAAGCCTTTCCATTCATTTTGCAAACACCAAAACTGAAGTATCAAGCTTCCTCCTTCTTTTCTCTCGGCCACCAACAACAACAACAATAACAAATCTTCATTTTCTCCCCAAATTCTAGAGCTTCCCATTCTTCTTGCAAATCAAACACTACCCTCATTAGTTGTGAAATCTTTGCATGCTACTGAATTTCAGAAACATAAACATAAATCTCTCATCCTTTCTCATTTCTTAAACCCAATACCCATGAGCTTACAAACTTCCTTTTTATTTTAACTCAATCTCTCAAACTTTAATCTCCTACTTAGAATACTTGCTGCATGTGTGTTTATCTTCAAAACACGAATTTTGATCACTGGGTAAGCCATGGCTACTATGGAAAAATGGAATTTTGGGAAAAATGGCAAACCTTGTACCTTCAGCCTGTCAAGCTCGCCACAGCGAGCAGGAGTACTCGCCATGGCGAGTTCAGCAGCAATTGATGCCCGTGTCTCTTTGTTCGTGCTGTTTTCTGGGTTCGTGAGTCCTGCTGTGGGTTGCTGTAGCTGTATGGAGCCCTAGGAGCAAGAATAAAGCCTTATTTAACAGGTGGGTTCTTAGGCTAGTGTAGCTAGAATTTCCTGAAATTCAATATTGCATGTTAACTTAGGAAAATTAGGATTTAATTGTGTGAGGAGAATTAACTCCCAAATTCTCTTCTATTCTGTTATATATTACTTATATTATGTATCTGCACTTCCTCAGCGTTTGGTTGTAGGTGAATCTTTGAAAATATTGAAAATTCGTAAAACAGGGGTCTTTCTGACTTAACTCGCCATAGCGAGCTCAAGGTTCTGGGCTGAAGAACTTCGCCATGGCGAGCTCTAGCTCGCCTAGCGAGTTGTTTAGGCCAGTACCTGTAAGTTCGCCATGGCGAGCTTGTTGACTCGCCGTAGCGAGCTAACCCAGAGTTGCCTCACTTTTCCTATTTTAAAAATGGTTGTTCACTCGTTTTATATCATTATCTGAGGAAGATATATTGCAGATGTATAATGTATTTAATATGGTACGGAAAGTCAGGCACAATTCTGAAATTAGGGATAACTTAGAAATTAAGTTTGTATGTTCCCCGGGTTTTGGGATAATATGGTAGTATGTTAATCAATTTAGAATCAGTCAATCATGTGCGGTTTAGTATGCTGCTTATGGGCTTCCAATGGAACAACCCATTAGGAAAATGATTGTGAGCTTAATGCCGTGGTCGAATCGGTCAGCGGATATGGCGGACCTTCGAGACATGCTCACCTCGAAGTGTCTTAGCGGAATAAAATCAATAAGATATTTTGTGTGTTACACTTTAATCAATTATGTTCATGATATTTTAATGTTAGCTATTATTATGGACTGATTAGGAGCCCCGACTTTATAGCCTAGGAGGGTAGTAGAATTCACTGGGACGAAGTGACTGTCTCACCCCACTCCCTTTTCGATATAGGTAAGACAGGTTATTCCAGGAGCAGGAACCAGGTTGGATCTGATGATTGGAGCCATGCTTGGATTGTCAGCTTTGAAGACTTAGTCTTCATTCTTGCTTTTATTTAGCTTGTTATCTTATTATAGTTTCTTTCCGCTGTTTGTATTAAATATTCTCTTATTCTCTTAATGATAATATATCATTCGGTTATTTCTTGTATAATTTATTGTACTCAGATTCCAGTTTTAATGTTCCGACTAAATATTCTAGACAATTTAGTTGGGGCGTTACAATTCCTGTGAGGAAATCCATTGGACAACTTAACCATTCAATATTATTTTTATAACAACAATTATTTGCTGCAAAAAATAAAGTTTATAGCTGTGATTAAAAATGGAGAGGATCTCCTTCCTTTTAACATGGACAAAACATTAAGGTTAGGATGGGCGTGTAAATACAAGAAATTTGAAAACAAAGTTTATAGCCGAGATTAAATTGGACAGACTTTACAACGGAGAGGATATCCTTAATTCCCTTTAACATGACTATGATGACTTTACGTCATTACTCATTATTCTATGCCAAAATAAGTCAAAATAAGAAGAATTTATAAGTTTTTAGCACCTTTTTAATGCAGAACACTACTTGATTGAAATTGCTTGATACTCAAGAAAATGGAGGAAAAATTAGCTTTGGAAGCTGATAGTTGCGCATAAGGCGTGTTTTGCTGCGCATTGTGCGCACAAGCTGCAGATCAAGGGCCAACTCTCTGCCAACTGCGCATGGTGCGCCCAGAAAAGCACACGCAAGGGAAGCAAGTCTTGAGTCTCTTGGCATTTGTGCATGGTGCGCTAGGAGGAGCACATGAGACGCAGGAATTTAAGATTTTGCCTTGACTTTCTGCCAGCTGCGCATGAGGCGCAAGGATTGGCGTATGGTGCGCAATTCTGACCTATCAGAGGATGCCACATCAGATATAGAGGGAAAAGCGCATGATGCACATGTTTGACGCAGATTAGGAAATGTTAATGCTATAAATTTTTAAAATCATATAAGATCATATAAGTATGTTCCATAAATATAACTCAAATGATAAAAAAGTTGTAGGAATATTTCAATATACACAGAGACGCCAATTGAAATATATAATACTTCTTTTTTGTATTTACTACGTAAATTTTGTCGCATTCGATCTTATAGCAAATTTTTTTTTTTTATGGGATCATCTTCCTATATAAAATAGATTGATTGTTGTAACGTGAATATCTACAAAGCCAAATTAACTTTGTGATTTCATATTAAGTAAAATAAAATAATATAATAATATGTGAATCCATGTGTCACCATATTATTCATCTATAGATACATATTACCCTATTTCTTCACCCGCACGCATAATCTTAGATTTTCAGTCCATCTTTATTCTTTAAACAAGTTTCATGAGTCATCACAATTCACATAACATAACATAATTAAGAGTATGCAATAAATTAAATAATGCCATGGCCACAAGTTTGTTCATATTCATTTTAAGGAAAACAAATGAACCTATTAATTAGTTCTATAACCAAACTATATGAATTCCATAGTTTGATAACAAAATACAACAAAAAATACAAATAATAATAATAATAATAATATATGCATAAACAAATGAATTGCTATAATATTTCTAGCAACTAAGACAAACAAAAAAAACTAATAATGTAATTTGTATTCTATCAAAAAGAAGACAACAAACTGTCCAAATAATCAATTCCTAAATCTTGAAATACAAAAACATCATTTTCTAACATGTCTTCCAACCCTGCCATCTTTTTTGTTGCAGGTTCTTCAATATTCATCACATCAACAACTTCTCCTTTGTCCCTGAATCTTCTCTTCTTAGAATCCAATAAACATTCTCTCTTTGTAACATCCTCAATTCCTTTATGACCAAATCCTAAAGTATTTGCATTTGTATTTGTAACTTTCTCAATAGGAAAATTTAAACATGCTTTTGAACCTCTAATTCTTAAAGCAGCTTTATCATAAGCTAAAGCAGCTTCTTCACCTGTATCAAATGTACCAAGCCAAACTCTCGCGCCTTTCTTCGACGAATCTCTTATCTCAGCTGCATATTTTCCCCATGGTCTTCTCCTTACACCTCTATAATGTTTTTCACCTATTTTCTTCTCTTTTTTCACACCACCTTCCACTTTTTTCTTTGATTTATCAACACTTTCAATTTCATTAATTTTGTTGCTATAATCTTCTGTATTACTTATTGAAGTATGTTCAATAGCACCATCTAAAACTTGTTCCCAAAAATCAGCTCCCATTGATATCCATCTTCCTAAACTTGGCAATCTTTGAAGAATTTCTATCGAACCGTCTCTTTTGCCGAGATTAGGCAATTCTTCCCATGTGTTAGAACATTCTGCTTCATTTTCATTTTTACTTCTTCCATCATTATTGCTTATAATTTTAGCCCATACATTTTCAAGAATTGACCCTTCAGAAGTTGCATCATGATTATCACTATTATGAATGTGAATATTCTCCATGTTGAGTCACAAAAATGAAGATTTAGAGAAAAATATATCATGAGTGAAGTTATATATATATAAAGCTAGATATGAAATATGAAATATGAAGTGTGAAGGGTATTTGACAGCTAAGGTTTTGCTTTAATGTGATTAAATTAATGAAAAAACAGGTTGGAAAATTGTGTATTAGTGCATTGACCAGCTAGGTTTATGGAGGATTTAAGGATTTTCAACACTAAGACATGTTTAAAAATTGATATGGAAATTATTTTATTGTTTAGCTTTTGACTAATGTGCTCGTTCAATCATTTGGAACATTATCTCTCATTTAGATTTTGCATATTTTATGGGTTGAATTTGGAATACATTCCTCAAAATCAAATACATTGATTGATACATACAACATTATGAAGCAAAACGGGGCTGAAGGATTTGAAAGCTGGCAAGAATTTGTTGCTTTTTGTTGGAGTTTAGAGTCATCATTATAAAATTATGAGTTTGACATAAGATAAGTAATTTAATGGTTATTTGAATTTCATTGTTCTTTTACACTGCTTTGGATTAGATTATTCAGCTCAATGCATGGTAATAGTCCTTGTAAGAAATCCATAACAATATAACATCATTTGATAACTTTGTAATCTTTATAAACCAATTTCAAATTTCTAGACTATTATTGCAAAATGATTTTTGGTGTCACTTTAGTGTATAATATCTGTTTTTGCAAATTTTTTTTTCATTAAAATTTCAGAGAAAATTACATGAGAATTAGCCAAAAAGTAGTAGTTGTTTATTTCTTGGGATAATGATGACTTAACCAAATATTAATATTTAAAATCTTTGACCTTTGGTGAAATTTCTTGAGCCAAAAGAAATAATTATATAATGCTGATTTTTTTTTCTTCTTACATTTTGACCCTTCTAGTTGATCTAATTCTTGCTTCCTATCCATGTAATGACTTTTTCTCCCTTATCGTTCTCGGCAATCTCACTTACCAATTGATAGAAATAAGTTAGCGTAAATTTGTTTAACCGGTACGTAGCAGTCTCGAGTCTTTTAAGTAAATGATAAAAAATTTAATCACTAATAGTGTTAGAAACTTTGTACCTATAATATGCTAAAATAATATAAATATATACATGCATTACATGTCTAATTGATTGGGATGACAATGCAACAATACCATGAACCCATTCCAAATGAAAACAATTTGGCGTGATACAATACACAAATAGAATCATCATATCTTAGAGCTAAAGAAAGGGTTGATTAAGGAAGTGATATACATTAGTATAAAGTTTATTATTATTCAGAAAAACAAGCCACACGGTTGGGACTTTAAATATTATTATTAATATAATATAAGTAGAGGCTTAGTATTGAAGGAAAATGGCAACGTGTGCGAAATGCGGCGCTGCGTCCGTCGTTAATTCTATGAACAAAAAAAATCATAGAGGTGTGTGTTGGAAACTTGCGGCGTTTGTGAAACAAATCCAAATGGTAGAGTTCATCTTAATCTTAATCTGCTTTATTTATTATTGTTGAGAAATTGATAATAATATGTTTCATCAAAATTCTGCGCTTTCGCTTCAAAATCTCGATTTTTTTTAAAATTTTTTTTTTATAACTTTTCGTGTTCCTTTTCTATCCCATTTTTCATTTTTTGCTTTTGTATGAAATTAAATTTCAAAATCAATTGTTAGTTGGTTTAGTGGTAATTGACGCATAATTTGGTAGTAAGAATCACGGTTCGATCTCTCGTAACTCGATCGGAAGGGGGTTGAAACCATGTCATAACTGACCTCCGAACTAGATTAAACTAGTGGTGAAAGTTAGGTGTGTAATTGGACCGGTTTGGATCGGTTTTTGATGAATCCAAAGTCCGGACCAATGTGTACCCAATTAGTTCGGTTTGGTTCGATTTTTCCTGTTTTTGAAAATGAAACCGAACCAAACTAATTGATTTGGTTCGGATACTTTAATCGGTTTTGTAACACTTTTTTTTTGCAATATATTTTCTGCTATTATTTATTTTTCGATGTATTTCCTACTATTATTTTTTCGACGATTCGTAATAAAATATCATCGTACACAAGAAAAAAGAATCATAGTTCATAATATTATAGACTAGTTCATAACATCATAACTCATATGTCCGAAACTTATGAGATTTTCAAATAGTACAAATACAATCCAGAAACTTAATTCAAACTCATATGTTTGAAACTCATAAGGTTTTCAAACAGTACAAAGATTAGTTTGAAACTCATAAGTTTTTTTTTTTTTTAAAGAAAAAAATGTTTGATAATTTCATCAATAAAGCAAAAAAAAAAAAAAGATTTCAAACTTTTTATACATTCTTCAAGTTGTTGCACTTCATCCATATGTACTTGTAAATCAATATATATCTTATTGACCTATATATCTATGATCACTAATAAGCTTAAATGTACGAACTACGATGGACAAAAGCAAAAACAAGTAGTAACAATGCTTTTATTTTACTATGTCAAATCAATAAATTTATTCGATCTTAAAAAAAAAAAACTACAGAGACGTTTGGAGATAATGAAAGGAAACAACATATGTATGTTTTTAAGTTAGGGTTTCTAACTTTTAAGTGAGATATATTTTTTTTAGAAGTAGTTGGGCTTGAGCCAGATGTAGTTTTTGATAGATGTGAGCTGCCTAAAAAAAATATTAAGATAAATTCTATATATTGGTTTGGTTTGTCCATTGAATTTGAAAACTGGAACCGAGAACCGAACCAAACCACATCGGTTTTCAATTGGTTCAATTTTTGACCCGAATCATAAAAATCAGTTTTTTTCCGGTTTGGATTGGATCATCGGTTTACTTGGATTTTTCTGATCCGCTTACACTCCTAGTGAAAGTAAAAAAAAAAAACTTTAGAACACGTTTTTCAAAGGTTTCTAGTTCAAATTTAAAAAAAAAATCGAAAAACATTTCAATTTTGTTTTCAAAGCAAATCTTTTTTGAAATGCATGTTTCGTGTGAAAAGAGAAGTTATGAGTCATAACAAATGTGCAAAGATAGAAGAAATTCACTATAACTATGTGTTATCAATGAAGAAGATGAAAAAATTGTATCAAAGTTGTATTCACAAATCTAAAATACAATGTGTGCATGCATATTGCTTATATACATTTCAAATGTGAATGTAATGTCTAACTAACTATAACCAACTAACAACTACTTCCTAACTGCTTCTTAACCGTTTTCTAACTGTTTCTCCTGACTTTGCTTGTGTGAGAAGTAACCTTCCTCTGCTGCACTAGGGCTAGCTTTCACACCCCCTCTCAAGCTTGAATGTATATCTAACATGCCAAGCTTGTTCTGCAAAGTAGTGAATGGACCAGGGTGCAATGATTTGGTGAGAATATCTGCAACTTGGTATTTTGCACTAATGGGAAGTAGATGAAGTATACCAGCTTGCACCTTGTCCCTAACAACGTGGCAATCAATCTCAATGTGCTTCGTTCTCTCGTGAAACACGGGGTTGGCAGCTATGTGTAATGCTGATTGGTTGTCACAATATATGATGAAAGGTGCTTTGTGTGAAGTGTTGAGATCCTGCAGTAGATATAAGATCCATTGCCCTTCACATGTTGCTTGGGCCAATGCGCGATACTCAGCTTCAGATGAAGAACGAGAAACTACAGTTTGCTTCTTACTCTTTCAACTAACAAGTGAATTACCAATATAGAAGCAAAAACCTGTTGTGAATCTCCTTGTATCAGGACAAGATCCCCAATCAGAATCAGAGAACCCTTTGAGACTAAGTGATGAAGAAGAGCTAAAAAATAACCCTTTGCCAGGATTGTTTTTCAGATATTTCAACACATGTAAGCCTGCAAGCATATGTTCATCAGTAGGTGCAGATAGAAATTGGCTTAATTTGTTGACAACATATAAGATCTCAGGTCTAGTGTGTGTAAGATATAAGAGTCGACCAATCAACCTTCTGTAGGGTGTAGCATCAGATAGAATAGTGTCTGATCCTTTATGCAGTTGGAGATGTGGTTGCATAGGTGTGGACAAGGCTTAACTCCCAAGAGACCTGCATCTTCAAGCAGATCCAAAGCATATTTCCTTTGGCACATAGATATTCCATCTTTGGTTCGAGCTATTTCAAATCCTAGAAAGTATTTGAGTGAGCCCAAATCCTTGATACTGAACTTGTTATCTAGTAAGGTCTTAATCTTGTTGATCTCATGTAAGTCAGTCCCCCCTAAGACCAAATCATCTACATATACAAGAATTATAGTGAAACCCGAGGGTGTATGTTTAGTGAAGAGTGAGTAGTCAGCTTTGGATTGAGTGAAGCCAGATGAAATGAGGGTCTCAGTAAGCTTGGTGTTCCACTGTCTGCTTGCCTGTTTGAGACCATAGAGGGATCTTTGTAGCTTACACACCATGTCAGGATGAGGTAGAGTCAGACCTGGAGGAGGCTTCATATACACCTCTTCATTCAAGTCACCATGTAAAAATGGTGTGTTAACATCAAGTTGAAATAAAGGCCAGTTATGAATAGCCGCAAGAGCCATAGCACTCTAATGGTTGCCATCTTCAAAACTGGGCTAAAAGTATCTGAATAGTCAAGACCTTCAGTTTGTGTAAAACCCTTAGCAACAAGGCGTGCCTTGTACCTTTCCACAGTGCCATTAACATGAAGTTTCAACTTAAATACCCATTTACAGCCTATAGCTCTTTTATTAGGTGGCAGGTGAACAAGAAACCAAGTTCGAGTCTTCATCAGAGCAGACAATTCAGCTTTCATGGCATTAGTCCAGTGTTCATTTTTCAATGCTTCCTCATAAGTGTGAGGTTCAGAGATAGAGGATAAATTCATGATATATTGTGTGTGTGTGTGTGTGTGTGTGTGTGTGTGTGTGTGTGTGCAAGAGACAAGTTATGACAGGACAAAACAGAAGATAAGGGATACTTACTTGTGGAAGATGATTGGCAGTCAGTAGATTGTGCAGCATGGATTGTGTTGATAAGGGAACAATGAAAATCTTGAAGATAGGCTGGAGGTTGAGTAACTCTAGTGGATATTTTAAGAGGTTCATTGGGAAGAGTATTTGGAAGGGTAGGAGGTGGAGTAGGGATAGTGTTAGTAGAGGTTAAGGGGTCTAAAGGGAGAGAAGAGGATGAAGTGATAGGAAAGTTAGATGAAATGGTAGGGAGAGGGGAAGGTGTATGTGGTAAAGAAGATGAGGAAGGTAATGATGGTGAGGGAGTGACAGTAGATGAGTCATAGAGGAATAGGTCATCTAAGTCAGAATGATTGTAAGATTGAGGGTTGAGATGAGGTATATTAGATACAATAGATTGATTAGAATGCATATATGGAAAAACAGTTTCAAAAAATTGTACATCTCTGGATAAAAACATTTCCTTGGAGTGTAAGTCAAACAAAACAAAACCTTTAACACCAGTTTTAAGACCTAAATAAATGCATTTTTTAGATCTAGAGTCAAATATTTTTTTTTTCTGTTGGCTTTGAGTGTAGAAGCAAAGCATAAACAGCCAAAGACTTTTAAAGAAGATATATCAGGTAAAGATTAAAATAAAACCTGATGAGGAGATTGATTATTTAAAAAAGGAGTAGGGAGTTTATTAATAATGTGAATAGCATGACTCACAATGTGAGCCCAGAAATATTTTGGAAGATGAGCTTGAAAGAGTAAAGCTCTAGCTATACTGAGAATGTGTTGGTGCTTCCTTTCAAAAATGCCATTTTGTTGAGGAGTGCCAACACAGGAAGTGTGATGTATGATGCCAAATTGAGCATAAAAATCTTTTAGGAGAAATTCATTGCCATTATCAGTTCTTATACATTTGACAGAAGTGTTAAATTGGTTTTGAACCATAGTCACAAAAGATTTAACAAGTTGGGATGCTTCAGATTTAATTTCATAGGGAAAATCCAAGTATATCTACTCTTATCATCAACAACTGTTAAGAAATATTTGTGACCAAATAAAGAAGGAGTGGAAACTGGTCCCCAAATATCCATGTGAATCAAGTCAAAAACATTTTCAGAAATATGATTGCTATCAGGAAAAGGTAAACGTTTTTGTTTGGCATAGAAACATACATCACAAGGCAGGAACAAATTTAATTGAAGGAAAACATTTATTGAGCTCAATCAATTTATTGTTTGAAGTATTGCCAAACCTCAAATGCCAAATGTTACAATCATTCTGCTTAGAGTTGCGGTGAAGCTGCCTAGAACTAGAGCTAGCTAACATTTGGATATTATTGATACAATGAGTTGAGAGGACAGTAGGAGTGCTAACTAAGGGAAAGGTAAGGGTGTATAATCCATGTTGCAAACTAGCTGTACCAATCATCCTCCTGCAGTGAGTGTCTTGTATCAAACAGTTTGTATTATCAAACAACAATTGACAAGCAAGATCGTGAGTGAGTTTAGGAATAGAGATAAGATTGACAGAAAATTCAGGAATAAAAAGCACATGATTAAGATAGAATTGTTTATCAAACCACATTGAACCTGCAAAACAAGTGGATATAGAAGAACCATTTGGTAACTTTATATGAATGGGTTTGATTCTTTTAAGAGATTGAAAATAGGGGTTGTGAAAACAAACATGATCTGTAGCACCATAATCCAAAACGAAAGTGTCATATTTGGCAGAATTAGGAATGGTGCAAACAATACCTGTGGTGGGAGAAGGATTATGGGAAAGTTGGTTAACACTGTGAGAATTCATTGAAGATGAACCTTGAAGTAATGCCAAGATAGCCTTATGATGATCTGGTGTAAACATCAAAGACCCAGAACCTTGGTCAACCTGAGGATCTTCATTAACTTCTGACTGAGAATCATCTTCAGTGCCTCCATTACCAGAACAATTGTTGACTGCACCATTTTGCTGCCAATTTGGGGGATAGCCATGCTTTTTAAAGCAATTATCAACAACATGGTTGCTCATACCACAGAAAGAGCACATTCTTGATCCTTTTCCCTTACCATTGGTAGGTTTACCACCACCTCTGGAACAATTGGAACCATGACCTCTAGTAGAATTACTAGGATAACCCCTGCCTTGAGAAGAATTACTAGGGGCATAAAAGAGCTTGGAATCATCTAGGGAAACAACAGCTTGTCTTTCTTGCTGAACAAGCATAGAATACACTTTACAAATATTGGGAAGGGGATCCATGAGCATAATTTGGGATCTAACAGGAGAGTATTGCTCATTCAAACCTTTCAAAAATCTTATAACTTGATCATCATCCTTGTAAGAACGAATAGTAGTAACAACTTTGCAAGTAACATCACAGTCACATTGAGGAATGGGACGAAAATTATCTAATTCTTGCCAAAGCTTTTTCAAGTTAGTGTAGTAAGTAGAGATAGAAGTATCACCTTGCTTAAGAGTGCAGATCTCTTCTTGAAGATCTGAAATACGAAACACATCACCTTGGTAAAAACGATCCTTCAATTCTTTCCATATATCAGAAGCATTATCCATCCACAAGATGCTTTGAGAAATCTCAGGATCAACAGAATTATTGAGCTAAGCCATAACCATCGTGTTGCATCGATCCCATGCAAGGGAATTACGATCTGTATCTGGAGGACGAGGCGAAGAGGCATTGATGAAGTGAATATTGTTCTTGGAACGTAATGCAACCGTCATTGAACGTGACCAAGAATGATAATTATTACCAGAGAGCAGGGGAGTAACAAGAACCAAAGCAGGATTCTCATTGGCATGCAAGAAATAAGGGTTTAAGGTATCAGTATGATAACCTTTGTTGGCGTTCGAAGTAGAATCGCCATTGATGCTATTAGCTGAACCTTCAACAGACATGTTGATGATGAATGAAGAAAGAAAAAATTCAGCAGGAAGAAAGAAAAGTGAGATTTGCGAATCACGCAGCGGAGGAGAAAATGCACTGGCCACAAGTCGATGATACCATGTGAAAAGAGAAGTTATGAGTCATAACAAATGTGCAAAGATAGAAGAAGATCACTGTAACTATGTGTTATCAATGAAGAAGATGAAAAAAATGTATCAAAGTTGTATTCACAAATCTAAAATACAATGTGTGCATCCATATTGCTTATATGCATTTCAAATGTGAATGTAATGTCTAACTAACTATAACCAATTAACAACTACTTCCTAACTGCTTCTTAACCGTTTTCTAACTGTTTCTCCTGACTTTGCTTGTGTGAGAAGTAAACTTCCTTTGCTGCACTAGCCTTTTTCATTTCGAGATATTTATTTAAGGGCAAAAATAATAAAAAATAGATAAAAAAAAGAACACAGGGTGAAAAGAGGAAATCCAAAATCTCAATGGAATAATGCTTTTTAATATCGTGGGTATGGTCTTTTTGTTTTGGGCCTTTGTAAAAGGGATAATGCATCTTATAAATGAATGATTTATTTTAAAGTATAAATGGAATAATATTGACGGTTAATTGATAAATTAAAGACAAATAGGTATATCACAACAAAACATTGAATTGTCACAATTACAATTTTAATTTTTTCATTTTACACTTTACTTATTTTAGAGCAGTGTTTTAAAAACCGGACCGGCCGGTCGGACTGGTTGGACCGTGAACCAAAGCTTGACCGGTCTGGTTCATTAGTTGGATCGGAGTTGTAATCAAATCGCTCGGAACCGAAAAAACCGGTGAACCGACAGTCTGATCGAGACGGTCTGATTGCATGCCTCTATTTTATTTTTTTGCCAAAAAGTGTAATCGACGTCGTTTTGTTTATAATATATTTTTAAAAAAAATAAGGCAATTCAAATAAGAAATAGAAATGTTGTTGGTTCTATTTTTTCAATTTCTTTTATTTTATCAGTTCTGGAATTTATGCTTTATTATCATTATTTGGTTTATTTTATTATTATCTTAGTTAATTATAATTTTGTTTCATTCTATACTTTGTTTATTTTGTTTCATCGACTTTTATCAATTTATATTTGTTACTTTCATATTATGCTCTGTTAATTCCCTTCATATTACTTCAATTTATCAGTTTTTGTTCTGTTTCATGAAGTTGTCAATTTATGTATGTTCTGCCAATTTTTTTAGAGTCCGATTTATCCGGTTTTATCGTATTAATAACTATATAGTATTGTTATAGTGACCGGTTTATCCAACCGATTTATCCGGTTTTATCGTATTAATAACTATATAGTATTGTTATAGTGACCGGTTTATCCAACCGATTTATCCGGTTTGATCCGGTTTAGTCATGCGGTTCGAACAGTGACTCAGATGTTCGACCAATGAACCAGTAAACCGGGACCTTGTCGGTTCGATGTCCGGTCCGATTTTTATAACATTGTTTTAGAGGATTCAAATTCTAATAGAAGGTATGTGGTGTTTTTGAAAAAAAAAAAAAAAGTAATTTAGATTTGGAATATGAAAAATATTTTATTAGCTTAACCAACAAATACAAATATTGTTAGACTTGACACATTCACCCATATTTAAATTCAGGAGTTTCTTTTTGTATATGTGAATTTTTTATAATAATTGTTACTTCGTCTACATGCTAATAAAAAAAAAATAGTTTGAATTAGTTCTATTTTTTATTTTTTGGAGGGGGAGGGGGGTGTTAGGAGTATGAGTAAAATTTTCATTAAAATAAAATAACACATTTATTTCCTTTATTTCAATGGTACAACTCTAACAATTATATATAATGTATTCCACAAATTAGCCTACATTTTAATATTTCATTTAGATTCAAGTTTGAATAAATAAACATAGAAAGAAATTTACTAAAATTTTTATAATAATAAAATTGAAAATTGAAGAGACATACATGAAAATATATCATAAAAAACAAACAACATAATATAAATAATAAAATTTCAATTTTATTTTGCTAATGTTCAAAAGTGCTAAAAACATTGCTCCATTATGTGTGTTTGAAGTGGTCGATGACCTTGTTTTTCATGGATTCATGACCTCCTTTATAGTTTTGTTTGTTGATTGCTTCTTTGGATCATTACATCTTTTAGTTTTTGAGATGTCAATATCTTAAAAAATCCACTACCTGGCCCTGAGGGGCCAAATACATGCCACAGCACTACCCGGTTCTAAGCGGGTCAAATATGTATTTTCTTTAAATATTATGAAATAATTGAGAATTTTAAAAATAACATAATAAAATTTGTAAAACAATAATAGAAAACTAAAGATGTCAATTTACAAATTTAATTTTATATATTGAAGTAAATGCATCGAGAGAAAACACTAATAATAAATTTAAAACAGTCTCCGTAAGTATAGTTCAATTGGCTGAGATATTGCAAATTATTGCAGGGATCGAGATTCGAACCATATACTTCTACTTATTCATCTCTAAAGATGAAATTCTAGCCACTAGACTATTTGATAAAAATAAAAAAGTAAAAAAAAATAAAATTTAAAGCTTGTTTGTTTCGACATACTATATAAAAAAAGTTAATAAATAAAGTGTAAACTTGAATTTCTATCCTCTCTCTTGAAACTTATTTCTCTGCCTTCTCTCTAGACTCAACCCTAGATCCGCCGCCGCAAGCTCTCACCCTCAAATCCAAAACCGGCCGGCAAGATGTAATCGCCACAGTGGGTGGTGCGGCGAGCTTCTCTACTCCGTATCACCATGCCAGGCTCGTTGTTACCTCTGTTTTCGGTTTTCTCTTCCGTGTGAAGGCGGTGAGGACGATGCTCTGGGTAATTCGATCTGGCCTCGGTTCCTATGAACTGGTGTGAGTTTTGGTTGTCTCCCTTCTTGCCGGTTGTGCTTGCTCTGGTCCTGCTGCCGCTGATTTTATTGTCGTCGTTATTTGGGGTTTTGAATCTCGTCGGTCCTGTCACTCTGTCCCACCTTGTTCCTCTCTGGTGGTGGTTTGGTGTTTAATCTGGTGGTGGTTTGAATCGTGCAGTTCTAGGTGGCGGTGGTTGGGAATTTGGTGTCGTGTTGGGGTGGTGGTGTTTGGCTGAGGTGGTTGGTGATTTGGTTGGGGTTTTGGATGGTTAATGCTGTGTGTGAGTGGTTTCTCTACGATACTAGATTCTCTGACCATTTTCAAATTTGTTGAGATTTGCAGGACTCTTTGAGTCGCTGAGGGGTGTCCAAATCTGATGAGATTAACAGGTTTCTCGTATCTGATTGAATTCTACCGCATCGGTGTTGACTGTCGGTTCTCTTTCTACCGGTGTCCCCCAACTTTCGACTCAAGGTGCTGCTTTTTAGATTCTGATGGGCCGAGTAATTTTGATTCGAGTTCGAAAGTTAGTGTATAGTGGCGTCGCTTTGGGTTGGGTTGGTGTCTTCTCTGGTGGGCTTAGTGAATCGCAATTGGTGTAATGTTAGGGGTGGATTGGGGTGCTGTTTTGGTGTATTTGTTGCTTGGTTAAAGTGTTTCATCACTTTATCTCTCGTTGTATGTTTCAACAATTCCTTATACTTCTTGTTTATGAATTGTTCATTAATAAAATTTAGCCCTTTTTTAAAAAAAAAAAAAAAAAAAAGTATAAACTTGAAAGGAATATGTGTAAAGCTTGATTCCACGTACTATCTTCAAGTATTATATATAGAGCATTTATATCCATATATATCATTTAACAGTAAAATAAAATAAAGAATATTTTAAAATTAACAAAATTTATTTAATGTATATAAACACTTTTAAAAGGACAACTATACAAACAATGAGACTTTTCCATTACAACAAAAACTATAACAAACCAAACAAAAACACAAGCCCCAGACCCCTTGACAGGGAAAAGGCTAGAGGCATGACATGTTAAATTTGTGTCATTTAATTTTGTGATGCTAATTGTCACGTTACATTTAATTTTGAGATCTCTAAAGTCAGATTTTTTTATATTTATGCAAAATTTAAAAATAATTTTATTTTTATAAATGCACTTAGAAATACATTTTTTAATAATTCTTTTACTAAATGTAAAAGAATTTAAAAAATTCAAATCCCTACATGCAATAATATTTTTGGACATGCAGACAATGCAGTATGATGAGTTGAATATATGTGACGGGAGGATTTCACAATAGATGATACAATCATATCATCATATTAAGTTTTCCATGTTTGCTCATGGGAAGGTCAGATAACCCATGCTATTGATAGGTTTATTTATTATGTTCATTGAAGTTGTTGTAGAATTTGATCTAGAATATATATCTCAATGATTAAAGCATAAACATTTTCTATGATTTTTCAGAGTAATAAATTTCAACCGTTTATTTAGAATCAGACGACTTAAATTACTTATATAATTTAATACGATAAAATATTTTGGACAATCGATTTATGAAGGAGTGAAATCCGTTTTCTCCAACGACCTCAACCTCCTAACACTATTTTCTTAATAATGTTATTAAAAATATATATTTAATAGACATAAAGAACGTGATGAAGTATTCTAGATAAGGGAAATTAGGGGTTTGCATAAACTATTAAAAGAAAGGAGTATGAAATTGTGCATGAATATGAATATACAAAGCAACTCCTAATGATGTGGACAAATATCCGTGTCCTTTACACAGATTTACCTCTAAGTTTGTTGGTGGCTAATCTTTATCTATACCAAGTCCTTTTGAAGAGAATGACATTTTTAATTGAATAGGAGAGAACAGTGGCGGAGCCAGAAATAATATTGAGCCCGGGCAGAATTTTAACCGCAAATGCACAAATGTTTATTGGTATAAGATTTTCAAATCGGGGTTCGTCCATATCCCACTGTTTTTAACTAATAATATATATATATATATATATATATATATATATATATATATATACTAAATTTATAATAAAAGTAATTAATCTTAAGGATTTAATCTAAATATTTGAGATTAACACAAAAGCAAGCAAACATATTTTGTTGGTATTTTGGTTTATATTTAAGTATGAGGTAAAAAATTAAAATCAAAGAAAAAAATAATAATACATTTTTTATACTATTTTTACCATATATGAAAAGAAAATAAAGTTGATATTTTTGATAAAGAAAACAAAAATATATTTTTGGAGTTTTTAGATATTTGTAATAATGTATATAAACAAATAAAAGAAAATGAAGGAAAAAAAAAAAAAAGGGGAAAAGATGGGAGTTGAACCCAAGACCTTTTTGTGCCCAACTAGAACACAGACCACTAGACCAACACATACGCACCTGATACGAATTCGCGTAACTAATATATATATATTAAAGCAACTTTTTCTGTTACTGTTCATCATCTTCAACCTCTCACCAAAATCTCAAAATTCGTTTTTTCCATTTTTGCATAAAATTAGACATGTAAATATACCATTTTGTTCATAATTTCATCAGGATTATGAATATACACTTAAGTTTTATTAATCTTGACTCAAACTTCAAAATTTTAAATTAATATAAGAACCCTAAATATAGAGAAAAAAAATTGGATTTGATCAAGCCTGGGCAAGTGCCCAGCCTTGCTGGGCGCTGGATTCGCCCTGGGAGAGAATGACTTAATTAAGGACACACCACATTAAATATATTAGAAAAATTAATTAAGGAATTAAAAATATTCAATTGAATCGATGATTCAAACCAATTCGAATAAAAAAATATATTAATTTTTATAGTTCGGATAAAAAATCAAACTAATTAAAAACTATCGTGATTTGATCCGGTTCTCGGATTGAGTTTTAAAAAACTAATAATAATCCAATAGAACCAATAGATATATATTGTTAGGTTAATATTATTTCTTGGCTTAAATATCATTTTCGTTCATGTATGTTCGCGAATTTTCAGTTTAATCTCAGTATACTTTTTTGTTGCAAATAAGTCACTGCATGTGCAAAAGATTTTGTTTTTAGCTAACGTTTCAAAAATCCTGATGTGGCAAACGAAGTCACACGTGGCAGTTATGAGTTGGCAAATTAAAATGCTGAGTAGATTAATGAGAGACCAAAACCAATAAAGTAAGGGACCTGAGGGACCAAAAACCAAATATCTAACTTTGCAGAAAACATAAATCCCTAAAATCCCAAATTCATATCACCTTTCTTTCTCTTCTCACCATTCTTAATTTGTCTTTCACCTACGAAAAATTCTCATCTTCTCCACAATCATGTCGTTGATAGAAAATACCATAACGTTACTTCAAACAATTTTGGGATATTTTGGGATATCCAATGAGATTGAGTTCGAAACATAGGAGAACGACATGATTGGAAATAAGTTGAGAATTTTTCGCAGGTGAAGGACAAAAAATGGTGTTATGAATTTGGGATTTTAGGAATTTATGTTTTTTGCAAAGTTAGATTTTTGGTTTTGGTCCCTCAATTTCCTTATTTTTTTAGTTTTAGTCCCTTATTAATCTACTTAGCATCTTCATTTGTCAACTCATAACTGCTACGTGTGACTCTATTTGCCACGTCAGCATATTATTATAAGTACAAGGGAAAATAATTAGTAAGAATTTAAAGTCATGCTTAAAACAATTTAGAGGCATGATTTTTACTTATTGTCAGTGTACGTAATTTTTTCACACTGCTAGCCAACTATAACTATTATGAGAATTAATTAATTGTTTGACTTGATTTAATTATTATAAGTACTTTTATAGCCATACATGAAGTGTTGTGATTTCTTGTCTTATTGTGCAATTTTTAATTATAAGTATGTGTATACAGAGAAACTCTAACCTAGGCACAAATACAAATAAATGTTATTAGACACATTCATATCAAATAAAAAAAATTAAAAAGAAAGAAATTAAAGTGATATAAATTGATATGACAAATTTATTTTTCTTTTAACTTTTTAAATTATGTGAGTGTGTCTAAATTGTGATGCCTATGTAAGACTTGCTACGTGTATATATTGTATTGTACTTATATATTATTACACAGGGCCAATGCTATGGTGGTCAAGTGATCCAAGTGGTCCACCATGGTCAAGTACATCAAAAGTATTATAACGAAAATGAATTTTACAAAATCCACCGTTGGATTGAAAGTTTATATTATATAGATCATTCATACAAAAATTTAGAGAAATCCAAAATCATTTGATATGTTTTTGAGACCTATCAAAGATTAACGGTTTATTAAATACGGTAAATCTTAATGAGTTCCAAAAACATATCAAATAATTTTAAATTTTTCTAATTTTTTTTATGGATGATCTATATGATATAAACTTTCAATCCAACGGTGGATTTTATAAAATTCGTATTCATTATAGCATTAGTCCACCATGGACCACTTGAACAAGTGGTCCATATTAGACTTTCCCTATTACACAGTATATCTTCTACCAAAGAATTCATGCACCGACAAATACCCAATTTATGTAATATCTACTCTTCTAAATTGGAAGATGTTCATAAAAAACAAGTTCTGGAAAATTGACTTGAGCCAAAGAATTGATCAACACTCACTGTGTGCATCTAAAGATGTTTGTGTTGTGCCCATCCAATTCTAGAAAAAAAGTGCTTTTATGTATACAGTACCGGCAGATTCAAAATTTCTCCGGACCCTTGCCCTCCAAAGACCATACATTCACACATTTGAATCATCGACTAAAATTTTATTAAAGATTTGTTTGGTAAAAAATAACAACAATCGTTGATAAGTTAGTGTATAATGGATAATTTTATGACGAATAATTTATAAGTTAGTTTTATAGCAAATAAACTAATTAATTAATTATATTTGATAAAATTAACTGTTAAATTAGGTTATAAATATAAAATCTTATAAAATGTGTTTAATTAGTACATAGTAGCATCCAGACGGGCACTCGTGTCCGTCAGTCCACTCTTTCTTATTTTGTTATTGTCTGTGCACGTTTGTGTGATCCTCATTTTTTATTTTGTTAACTTGCGAATAGATCAATCTTAATTTTTTGAAACATATCTTTAATTGTAATTTTTTTTTTTAATGACGATTTGAATAATTAGGTTTTAAAAAATGCGTAAAACATGAGATTGAAAGAAGTAAAATAATATTCAACATAAATTAGTAGAATAAAAAATGTAGACCACATAGATAGACACCTAATTTATCCGTTAAAAACTCATCTTCAATTCAAGAAGGAATGCTATCCGACAACATATAATGATCCAATGAATGATCAAAGTTTTTTGCAAGGCTGTCAGCAGCAGCACAAACCTGGCATTCCCACAATAGTCACTAAAAACCACAATTTTAGGTATATATATTGTTAATTGATCACAACATCAAATAAAATAAAATAAAATAACCCAAAGATATGTAATTAACAACAAAAAAGGAGTGTAAACAAAAAACAACAAAAAGAAGGAAAGAGAATTGTACTTTCTAGTTGCATAAACAATATGTTTGTCATTGGTCATAGATAAATGGTCATTACACTCTTTAACAGTCTTCATTAGCTCCTTATAATGATTATCAAAAACACTATTTTGCTACAACAACCTTGAGATTCATGACATTGGAAAATGACGATTAATCTTATTATTTTTCATTACTACGGTCTTCCTCTTTCTTCTTTGCCTTCAATAAAATTTATTTTGAGACTACAACTTATGCAGCCAACTTCTCGCAATATGATTTTTTGGACAAAGAAAAACAAATGATACTATACCCTCAATTAATCTTGGCAATATTATTTAAACACAAATATTAGCATCAATCTATGCATGGATGGCCAAACACTTTGATTCGAGAACTGAAGAAACAATATAGAAATTGAGGAAGAAAAGGTTCATGGATGGACACACTCACTATATCATCATCTCGATCTTTGCCAAAACTTTATTCATATTGTTTCTTTTTACCAAAAAATTCTTCAAAAAAGAAAGGCATACATCAATCTCATTTGATAATTGTATACAAAGATGCAAAATTATAATTTAGCCTAAAAATTCAATTTTTACTAATTTAAATTTATAAAATAGCATAAAACCTAATTTATATTGCATAAGTTCAAAAATAAGTTAGGTCAAACGGATCCTAAGTGACCTATAATTGTTAACAAAAATTGTCCCAAAACAACAATTTTTTTGGTAAAAAATAATACTTTATTTTATCATTGTTAAAATATACTAACTGAAGCGGCCGGAAAAATGCGCGGGCGAAAAACGCTCGCTAGACAGTAAAGTCGCCACCGGATTTTATTTATTCCCGAAGGAAAAGGAAAATATCGATAAAACCTTGAGAGAAATGAAAAGACGGTCATTGCAACCAAATTTCGGGTTCGGGAGTCGGTTATGCGAGGGGAAGGTATTAGCACCCCACTCATCCGTTGTACTCAACGGGAACCTTCTTGTTATTTTAGGGTTTAAAAATGTAATTTGATTTGTTTGCATATTTTTTATTAATTATTAAAATATTTACAAGAGGGAAAAAATTAGTTTTTTATTATTGTGCTTGACGGTTGTTGGATCCCGCTCCTACGTATTCCTAAGTGCAATGGGAAATTCAAAGCTTACGTAGTTCTTTGGTAAAAAATATTTGTTTGTTGGTTGATTTTATTTATGAAAATTGTTTGGTCGCACTTGGGCGAAAAAAAAGTTTGCTTTATTAAAAGACGAACTCGCACTTGGGCGATGGTATCCGTTTGAGAAAGATTAAACGCACAGGGGCGTGAAAATATTAAAGGTTTGGTGGGTTGAGTTTATTTGAATTTTACGTTTTGCAAAATAATATATTTTTGGTGTGGAAGACGAATAACCGATAGACGAAGCGCACGCTAAGTCTCGACTATCCGAGAGACGAACGAATGTACATTCGTCGATCTCTTTTTTAATCCACGACTTTTTTAAGCAAAAAAGTAGTTTCGATGAACCAAATAAAAAAGGATTTAAATGAACATTGATTTTTTTGCATTTTTATGAGAATATGTATTGTTTTTGGTATTGTAGTTTTTTTCTTTAAAACGATAAAAATAAAAACACGAGGGTATGTATATTACGACAATATGTACGAAACTAGCAAATAAACTCCACGTGTGTATTTACACATTCTATACTTACGAAAATAAAACTAAAACTATATAGCATATTTTTTTTGTATTTTTTTATAAGTGAAATATAGACAAAATAGAACATTGCATGAATAAATAAATACTAACACAACATGCATTTTAAATATATATATATACAAGCATATCATATAAAAATAATACACAAATAAAATCACAAATAACGACTAAAATAAACGAGCACAGAAAAATAAGAAGATAAAAAAAAACCGCTCACAGGAAGGGGTGCAATCAGCACCAACAGGGGGTGCTGAAAGCACCCTGGGCTCACAAAACAAATCTGGGCGTGAGAAGGCCCAACAGAGGGGGTTAAATGGGCCGGTTCGAGTGAACCAGACCGGTCTGGTTGAACCAAACCGGACCGGTCCCTATATAATTAAATTTTCGGTTTTTTACTCATTTGAAACAATTTTTCTCTCTCTTTTCTTTCCCTTCTCTCTCGGTGTCTCTTCCCTCTCTCACAATTTTTCCAGATTCCGGTGACTTATGAACACCGGCGCGGTGGCCGGCCAGGCCAGACGGCGGCAGCCACCTAAACACGAATCCGACCCCAAAAATTTATAAAGCTTACCCAAAACGTGTAGATCGGAGATTTAAGGTTTCGAAATTTTTTGGGATTCTCTCTTCTCTCTTTCGGCCGATCTCCTCTTCTTCTTCTTCTTTTTCGTTTCTGTGTGCGTGCGTCGGTGTTGTGTGTGTGTGTGTGTGTGTGTGATGGGTATGTGAGTGTGATTTTGTGTTTTGGGTGAGTGTGTGTCTGTGGTGATATTTTTTGGTTTTATTGTTTGTTTTTTGTTGTTGTTGTTGTTGTTTCTGTTGTGATGGTTTTAATTGTGATGTTGGTTTCGGATTTGAGGATGATGGTTGGTTTGAGGTTCTGATGTTATGTGGTTGATTATGAGATTGAGAAAATTTTTTAGAGTTATTATTGTGGCTGTGATGTTGGTTTTTTTTGTGATCGATCCTCTCCTGTTCTGATGTTGGTGTTGTTATATTCACCAAAACATTTATCTCCTTGTCCTGTGGCATTGAATGTTTAGCAGTGGAGGCTATTGGGACTCAAAAGAAATAACTCTGATCAAGAAAATCCCTCTGTTCTATGTTGGCTTCAAAGAAAGAAAGAAAGAAAAAAAATGAAAAGAATCAAAATTCAGAGGGGGGCGCTCTCTGCTATCCTGCATTCTGAACTGGACAGTTTTTTTTTTTGACAAATTTTTGACAAAGCAGGACAATCAAGGACAAAAACAATGATAAAATAAAATAATAAAATAAAATATATATATATATATATATATATATATATATATATATATATATATATATATATATATATATATATACATATGTAAAAAATAAAATACGAAAATAATAATAATAATAATAATAGTAATAATAATAATAATAATGAAAATAAAAATAATAATAATAAAAGAAAATTCAAAAATTAAAAATGAACTAAATGAGGTATTTTAAAATACCTCTCTTCCGAAATTTCGACCGAAACTTAACAAACGAGGTATTTTAAAATACCTCTCTGTTGAAATTTCGCTCAGAGAAAAAAGACGAATTGAACTGACAAAATAATTGAATAATTCATTTAAACAGAAACGCGACGAGAATAATAATAATAATAATAATAATAATAATAATAATAAATAAATATAGTAACAAATAAATATGGAAACAAAATTCTATTTTTGGGTTATGAGGGAATTATAAAAGGTAAAAATAAACACAAATCAATACACAATAAATACTAAATATTATAATTTAGACTCAAATCTTTATATTTTGATAAAAATAATAATGATATCATGAACAATAAAAACTAAATATTATAACATATTTTTTTATATTTTCTCAAATATTCACAAGATTAATTAGAAATGCATAAAGTTATAAAAATAAAATTTTACTATTTAAAAAAAAATTAAAACAAACACAAATTGACCGTGAAGAAAAAAAGTTGGGACAAAATTGGGGTACTACACTAACCTACCAACAGAGCCAGTCTTAAATATGCACCACAATTTAGACACACTAACATAATTTTAAAAAAAAATAAAAAACTGTCACATCAATTTATATCACTTTAATTTCTTTCTTTTTAATTTTTTTTTATTTGATGTGAGCGTGCCTAACAACACTTATTTGTGTTTGTATCTAGGTTAAAATAATTATTTTGTTTATCATATTATATAGTAGTTACAGGTTTTGACCGATATTAATTAATATTTAATAGGGATTTTTTTTTGACACAATTTAATAGTATTTTTTTTTTGAACAAGCAAAAATGGAATATATATATATATATATATATATATATATATATATATATATATATATATATATATATATAAAGCCACATAGGCATATAGCCCCCTCAGCACAAGACGTGCCAAGAAGGGCTATACCAGGTTACAATCAAATCCGAACAACAGCATGATAAATAATACAACTAGTCGATGCCCAAATATAGTAAAGGGTTCGACCACCAACAATGAAAATTCGTAGCTAAAGACACGTCTGTCGACCTCACCCATCGGAAGGACGAAATCTTGACCTTGTCCAAAAGATGAGACATGGAACACGCCGACCCTTTGAAGACTCTGGAATTTCGCTCATTCCACACAACCCAGACACAAGCGAGCCATACCAGCTGCAGAAAAGACCTCCGTGCCCGCTGACTACCAGCTAATTAAGTGAACTGAACGAAATGATCTGATAAACGGTACGCATCCACCGCCGAGAAGCCAATCCAAGCCCTGACTAGAGCCCAAAGTGAACCAAAAGTGCTGCAAGAGAGGAACAAGTGTTGTACTGTCTCAACCCCGCCGCATCCTGTCGCACAAAAGTGTAGGTCTGGAGAGAGAATGCCTCGAGTAACTAAATTAGCCTTAGTAGGCAACTGATCCCGCAGAAGACGCTATGCAAAAATAGACACCTTCAAAGGAACCTGTCTGTGCCAAAGAAGATCTTCTTCAGTCCGAAGAGTAACAGTGTCCTGAGAAGTCAAAATATGATACGCGTCTCGCACCGAGTACCCAGTAGCGGGAGCAGGCCGCCACTGCCACCTGTCAGGAGACTCGACCTGCAAAGTCACAGTAAAAAGTAAGGTCTGACACTCACTCAGTAATTCCTCCTCCACACCCATGCATCTCCTCCTTCCTGCCACCCTGACAAACCCATGTCTGCAACCGTACTAGACTTGGTCATCGCCAAATCGAACAAACGACCAAATCTCACACACAAAGGAATCCCGTCCAACCAGGGATCGGTCTACAAAAGAGTATATGTCCCATCCTCCACCCTCCGTGCCACACAGTCCCCAAACCAGCCCTCCCTAAGTCCTCCTACTCCATCCCTAATCCTCGCTATCTCCCTCCACCACACGGACCCCTTATGACCACCCTCCCTCAACCTGCCCAGCTACGTCCCATAACGGGCCTCTAGCACTCGACACCACAGGCCCCCCGATCCACCAACAACCTCTAACACCATTTGCCCAGTAGGGCAATATTAAACTCCTGCAGCTGCCTAACCCCCAGCCCTCCGTACTCCTTTCGTAAACAAATAGTATTCCTGTTGATCCAAGATGTTTTCCTAGACTCCTCACTCCCTCCCCAAAAAAAATTAATCAAAAGAGAATTAATAGAAGAGATAGTACCTGAGGGGGCTTTGAAGAAAGAAAGGGCATAGACAGGCAAAGATGTCAGAACAGATTTGATCAGAACAAGGCGACCACCAAAAGATAGGAAACGACTCTTCCATCCAGACAATCTACTTCTAATGCGCTCCAGCACTGGTTCCCAAAAACCCAGACGCCTCGGATCACCACCAATAGGTAAACCCAGGTAAAGAAAAGGGATTTTCCCCACCTTACAACGCAAAGTACACGCGGCCACGTTAAGCCAGGAATCAGATATATTAACCCCAACCAGCATGCTCTTCTGAAAATTTACTCTCAACCCCGACATTAGCTCAAACAGCACAAGAACCGCACGCAACGCTCGGATGTTTGCCCAGCTCTTTGCCCCCAGAAGCAGCGTATCATCCGCAAACTGCAGATGCGACACAGTAACCGTATTCGAGCCACCCACCTTATACCCTGTAAACCTATTCCCCTCAACCATAGTTTGCATCATCACATTCAGTCCCTCCGCTGCCAACAGGAAAAGAAAAGGAGACAGCGGATCACCTTGCCTTAATCCCCTCTCAAGGGGAAACTCATCAGTGGGACTCCCATTAACAAGCACTGATGCACTAGCTGTGCAAACACATTCCTTCATCCATTTCCTCCATAGAGGCGGGAAATCCATCTTCCCCAGAACATCGTCCAAGTACCCCTAGTCCACTGAGTCATTAGTCTTTTCAAAATCAACTTTGAAAAGCAAAAGCTCCTTATTGGATTTGCGAGCCTCATCCACCACCTCATTTGCAATAAGAATACCATCGAGGATCTGCCTCCCCTTCACAAAAGAAGTTTGAGACTCGGACACAACACTCCCGATAACTAGCCTCAAATGATTCGTTAGTAGCTTTGCCAAAATCTTATAAAGGCTCCCTACCAAAGAAATGGGACGGAAGTCGTTCAGCCTCTGAGGGCTCTCCACTTTAGGGATAAGAGCAATAAACGTGGAGTTTAAGCCCTTGGTTAATTTACCATTGCGGTGGAACTCAGTTATGAACCTCATAACCTCTCCCTTCATCTCCACCCAGAAGTCCTTAAAGAAACCAAAATTAATACCGTCTGGACCCGGACTCTTAAAACTATCACAATCCCAAACTGCATCCTTTACCTCCTCTTCAGAAAAAGGTTTTATAAGGCTAGACCGCTCAGCCCTGGACAATTTTTTAAACATCAGATTGTCCACCCCTGGTCGTGTCGCATTGCAATCCTTGAAGTGCTCCGCAAAATGATTAAACACTGCCTGCCGAATAGGATGCACTCCCTCTAAAGTGGTTCCATTCACTTGAATCGACGAGATAGCGTTCCCCCGCCGACGACTAGCTAACATCGCATGAAAATACTTAGAATTAGCATCTCCTTCCTTTAGCCAATGCGAGCGTGACTGTTGCCAACAAATGCTAGCAAGCAACCTAGACAACGAGTGAATGTCGGCTGTAATACCATGCAAATCCTCTAGGTCAGAGCCTCTGTCAGAGAAACCTCCTCCCCTTTTAAATCAAGGACAGACATCCGACCTTTAAGGGAATCTATCCGACTAGGTAAATTCTGGGAATGTGCCGTATGCCACTCCTTCATAGCCCCTTTCATAAGCTTGAGTTTCTCCTTCAGGACAAAACCCCCCCACCCCTCAACATGAAGAGACTGCCACTTCTCCTTCACGAAAGCATTGTAGCCAGGAACGTCACGCTAGCATTTTAGCATTCTCAACGGACGTGGCCCCCAATTATCCTCATCAGATTCCAGGACCAGCACGCAATGGTCCGACAAACCCCTCAACTGTGCCACCTGCATGCAATTTGGCCACGCCACACACCACTCTTTCGATAGTATCAAGGCGGCTCATTGACATGCCATCCCCACGGTACCAAGTGAAACTACGACCACATAGCGGAAGGTCAACTAGAAAGTTATCTTCAATGAACCGATTAAAATCAAGATGGTCGGATGGGCTCCTCGTAGCCCTTGAAGAGCGTCTTTCATCTAAGTGCCTAACAACGTTGAAATCTCCGCACACACACACTTTATACCCCCGCAACTCCTGCAACCTAGCAGCCATCGAATCCCACAACCCTTGTTGCGCTCTAGCATCATAAGGAGCATAAACATTTGCGACAAGAAATTCGTCGCCAGACTTAACAAACCTACCGTGACACCATAGAACATAATCTTGGCTATAAGACGACCACACTTCCACCTCAATTGTATCCCAAATCGTGAGTAAACCCCCTGACGCCCCCACCGAAGGACGATAAGAATAACCGAAAGAAGAGGTACCCCACATAGACAAACACAGAAAGTCGTCACAAGCCGGTAGCTTAGTCTCCTGCAGACAAATCACCCACGGATTTTTCTCCCCTGTCAACCTTCGGACTTCCTTCCGCTTTTCAACTCTACCCAAACCCCTAACATTCCAAGAAATTATCTTCATCACAACACACCTACACACCCAGCGCCGTAGACAAAGAACAACTTAGCACCTTTCATGCATCGACCCTCCTTGTTTTTCATGACCCTTCCTAGAAAGGGCACTAAACATGTTCCCCTTATCTCCTTTGAAAGTGGCTCCAATAAAATTTCCCACGTCCATAATGTCGTCTTCTACCGTTGTGTTATTACCCTGCAGAACCATCCAATTCTTCCAATCATTGTTGGCGGAAGAGGACGTAGTCACTCCGCAGAGGAAACCTGGGAGCATGTCTCACGGGGCTGGTTACTTGACCCCTTGGGCTTGCGTCGCCTAGTATTTTTCTTCAAAATTCGCAACACCTCCCTACGGTCATTACTTGGAAGCCTAGCTATTCTTTTAAGACTAAAGAGCGACTGACGAAGCAGGCCCTCTGCTCGCTTTTTTGAAGGGCGTGGATGGCCTACCTGAGGCTGGGCTTCCCTCACCGCACGCCTCACTTTCGGCTTTGGCTTCGCCGAGAAAACAACACCTGCGTCCCCAGGTTATGATCATGTAACCAATCCAAACTCCAAGGGCCTGTCGCCACCCTCCGCCCTCCTGGTGGGCAAGACAAAGTACGCTTATGTTGACCATCCTTCCCCTTGGGAAACTTGGCTAAACTAGGCGTCTTAACACTCTTCCCCAAACAAACCAATTCTGGCACTCTAGGACCCTGTAGAGGCTCCAAGGTCGCCACCACCCGGTCAACACTACCACCCGAATTCTCCGAAACCACCGTTGGGGAACCTAAAACTACATGAAGCACAACGTTGGTGGGGACATGGTCCCAAACCCCCACATGCTCTGACGCCTCCTTGACAAACGGGTAGAAAGTCTTTTTAGAAGGAACGTGAGTGGCGTCTCTTTGCTGCGAAAGATCATGGCCTTCCTCATCCTCCAACCTCTTCGCCAACTGGTCAACCAACTTATCAACCTAGTTACTAGCTTTCGGGTCGCACCGTACCTCCTCATTAGCAGCACGGGATGCCTGCGAAGCAGAGTCATCCTCAACCAAACAAGCATCGTATCCCAAGTCATATCCCCACTCCTCGATGATCTGAACCTCCACCAGCGACCCATCAACCAACAATTTTTCCATTCTTTTAATGACTTCCAAAACTGGCGTGGCTATCAGGATTCGAGCGTAATCAAGTTTTTCTTTAGCGGCGGTATAACTGTCAATGCGCAGGAATCTACCACAGTCGTAAACACACAATTTAAAGAAGTTCTCGTTCCAGGCATGTAACGGAATGCCATAGATGCGGACCCACGCCCCCCCGCTGAAAGGGTATCACCGCCTTTTCGCAACGCACCCAATTCGAGAAGCACAAACTGAAAAAATCCTTCGCACCATGTAGAACTGACATAGCCTCTACCCCAGCCGTGCTTCGGACGAGAACTCTATCGCCCCCTAGTTGGATGAAGTCCAAGTCTTTAAAACCTGCATCTGCTATACGCTGTCGCACCAAGTCTTTAATAGTGATTGTTAGATAATATTGGAAGTGAATTTCCTGTTTTCAATCAATTAGAAATCGACCTTGTGACATGTTTGAGAAGCTTAAAATCTTTAGCATTTAAATTAATTTATTGTTGGCCATTTTAATTTATTTTAATATTTTTATGATCTTGGTTTAGGTGCATACAGTGTGCTTGGTTTGATGGAAAGAAATAGGAAAAAAAAATAAAACATGAAAATCAAAATGAATGGACTTGGACTAAGGTTCGGTCTAAATTTATTTATTAATTTTTGAATTTTCCTTCGTTCACTCTTTTCTTTCTTGAAACTAAACACATCCTAATTCGTTTGGTTGGAAGGAAAGAAGGAGGGAGGAAAAAAATTATCCAATTCAATGCATAAATTTAGACTAACATTAATTAGTCTAAATTCATGTACTGATTTACGTAATTTTCTTTTCTTTCCAATTAATCCACTTTCTTTTCTTTCCAATTAAACGGACCTTTAAGCAAGCTCTATTATATGCTGCTACCATGTTGTAAATTAATGATTGTTTTCTAGGAAAATTCTAACATGGGTGGACCATTCATAAAAAACCATATAACGAATACGAATTTTACAAAATCCACCGTTGGATTTAAAGTTTATATTATATAGATTATCTATAGAAAATTTTAGAAAAATTGAAAATCATTTGATATGTTATTGAGACCGATCAACATTAACGGTTTATTAAATACTGTAAATCTTGATAAATTCCAATAAAATATTAAATGATTTTCAATTTTTCTAAAAAATTTTATGGATGCTGTATACGATATAAACCTTCAATCTACCAATAAATTTTGTAAAATTCGTATTCAGTAGATCACTTGTCCACGTTGGACCACTTGTGAAAGTGGTCCACCCAGCATTAGCCTTGTTTTCTAATGGCAATCTCTTGTAGTTGTAACCACCAATGTTTGCACACAAGTTTGAGGTATGATACAAGTGTGCTATAATAGTAAAAAAAATATACTTTTTTCCGTAACAAAATATAATTAAAATTTATTTTTTTAGGTTTATTACCAAGGTTTTCAGAACCGGACCGGTCATCGAACCGGTGAGCTTACCGGTTCAAGGTTCAACCGGTCGGACCGCGGTTCAAACCGGTCGGACCGTTTTTAATTAAATATATAATTAAATATTAAATATATAAAAATAATGACTAAATATTCCCTTGTTTCACACATTATAGTCATATAAAAAATTAAAACTTTAAAACTTTAATAGTATATTAAACATGAAATTTCTAATTGAAATCAAATTAGCAATAACAACTAAGTTCAAAAACACAAGTATCACCATTAACCCTAGAGTAAAAGAAAAAACAACTCTTAAAAAAACTAACTATTAATAACAATAGATTGTTACAATAGAAGCAAAGAAGAACAAAAACAAGATCAAAACAAGAATAAAAGGGGAAAAATATGAAAAAAATAATAGAAACAATGGCAAGAAAAAGGATAAAAAAAAGAACTCACTTGAGGAATAGAAGACATTGATAAACTTAGAAGAAGAAATCGGAACCAATAACCACCACCAAATCGCCGACAGCCGTCGCAGGTAGAAGGAGAAAGGGTTTGGAACAGGGTATGGTGAAGAAGATGAAAAGCGCTCTTTTTTCTTTCCCTTCAAGTTTCTACGTTATTTTGTTTGTTTAATATTTTGTTTCTTTTTTTAATTTTATAAAAAGATATTGTATCTTTCCTTTCCGTTTTAAAAAAAAAATAAATCAAAATGGCGTCGTTTTGGGCGTTTTGTTAAAAAAAAAAAAAAAAAACTGAACCGGGTAAACCGCCTGGACCGGCCGGTTTACGGGTTTTTCCCGGTTCAAGCGGTTTTTTACCGGCTTGTGTGCTGTCCGGTTTTCAGACTTGACCGGACCGGATGCAGGCCTGGTTCCCGGTTCGACCGGTCCGACCGGCCGGTCCGGTCCGGTTTTGACAACCTTGTTTATTACAAATGGCGATATACATTTATTTGCAATAAATCTAAAAACAATAACTTTCACAAATGTTATATATGGAGAGTACATCCTTTCAACACTAATAAGTTACTATTAAATAGTTGATGTATTTATAGATTAAATATATCAATTATTTAATAAACTCCAAAAAGAATTTTTGCATATAATAGTGTTTGAAAGGTGTATGATCTTTGCCCATGCTAGTTGTACATATCTTGCACACTATTTTCTTTTGCGGTCTAAACAGATTTGCCTAGTTAATTAATAGTTATATGTCGTTTTAATTAATTAATGTTATAGTGTACTACACTTTGACTCAACTTTTATAATCCAATCAATATCTCATCATCTTAGCAGAATTCTAGTAAATAGTACTAATACATATTGACATATGGAAGCTAGTGGCCACTTTGTACTTTTTTGGTATAGGTGCACAATTTATAAACGTTTCACTAACGACCCTTAAAACTACTCCTGCAAATATAACTAGGTTAATAGTATAACCATTGTGAATTCGTAAATAACCCACAATAAAATTTTGATGTGTAAAGCAAATCAAACCAAGGGGGCCAATGTTATTATGCATAAGGGGGATGTTTATGCATGGTGCATAAGCTCAGAATTATTCGCACGCTCCTCAGAAGTTTCTCGCGCGCGCCCCCCTATCCCCACCCCCTTTCTGCTGATGCACACATTCTGTTTTTATTTTTAGCCTACTGGGCCTGAAAGCCCAGTTCCTTTTTTGTTTTTTTGTTGGTTTTGTTTTTTACCCAGTTTTACACCCCCAGATTTTATTCTTTTCTCCCCTAGATTTGTTACAAAATCATTGGTTATTTATGCAATGTTATTTTGAAAATCATTATGAATAAAATATGGTTTTAGTTATAATATTTATTTTAAATTAAATATAAATATTTTATTTGAAACCATAAGAGAGTTACTTTGGTTTTCAGATACAACACTAGTGACACCATTAAGTTATACTTATGGTTTCGGTTAAAATATTTATTTTAAATTAAATATGGATATTTTATTAGAAACCATAAGAGGGCTATTTTGGTTTCAGATACAAAACTAATGAAACCATTAAGTCACACTTATGGTTTCAGTTATAATATTTATTTTAAATTAAATATAAATGTTTTATTTGAAACCATAAGAGAGCTACTTTGGTTTTCAGATACAACACTAATGACACCATTAAGTTATACTTATGGTTTCGGTTAAAATCATTTTAAATTAAAATGATTTTGACATAATTAAGTACATTAAATAGTTTTGGAGTACAGATCTCTGAAACCATTCCACAGCACAAATGGTTTTGGAGTACAAATCTTTGAAACCATTCTACAGCAGAAATGGTTTTGGCATGATTTTAGTTTAAAACTAACTGCTAAAATAATTAACCTTACATAATACTCTGAAATTTATCCCTAATCAATAAAATAAAATAAAATTCAATCAATCAAAATTAAAAGCGTGATAAAAAAAATCTGAGGGGTGCGCTAGAAATCTAAAAAAAAAAAAAAAAAAAAAAAACCTGGTGGGTGCACTAGAAATTGGGGGTGGCGGGGCTAGAAAATGGGGAGTGCGCGTAGCAATTGGGGGGGCGTAGCAGTTGGGGGGCGCGCGTAGCAATTTGGGGGGCGCGCATAGCAATTATGCACGATGCATAAGCTTGGGCTTATGCACCATAACCAGACCCCAAATCAAGCAATCAATAAAGTGAGAATGACAAATAATAATCATAAATAAAAATAAACTGCGAGAAAATAAAAAATACTATTAGATTATTTATTCGGTTCGGTTAAAGTGACCTACTCTAGAGGAGAGAACAACTCTCCTATCTACTATCAAATGAAGTACTTGTTTACAAAGAAACTCTTCAAAGGGATTACAAAAATTAGCTTTGATCGTAATTCTATTTTTTTGTTCCGAATTTCTTTCTGTGACCAAAAAATTCAATTTAATAAGTGTTCCCCAAGATGATGAACAAATTCTCATTCCCTAAAATTATTGGCAAGAGAATTCTCTATAAATCCTAACTTTTTGATTTACGGCAAAACCCTAAAAATCACAACCTATATATAGGCTCGCGTGAGTGCGCCTCCAAGTGCGAAAGCCATGCCTAGGCCGCATTTGTGCCTCGCATAGGGGGCAGTGATGACCAGGCCTTCCAGGGCTCAAGCCACGCCTCGCGCACAAGGCAGATTCTTCAATCCTGCTTTCTTTAAGTTTTCAAGGCAATACACAATAATAACGACAATTAGTTATAGAAGTTTGAATTCTATTTTGCGATTCCTCACTTCTTTTTGAAAAAACTAAATTGACATAAGAGATAATCGAACCTAAAACCTTAAGAGAAGCACACTCCTAAATTCCAAATCAATATCATCTGACCAACCCAAGTGGGTTGTATTCCTCACTTCTTTACTCTTAAAATGAGTAAACAATTATTAAAATGTAGATAATTAAACTTGATGATATATGGATAATGGGTGTTGCATACGTAAGTTAATGTCCTGTTTTTGTTCATTTTTAAAAAAAACATATATAGTTGCGTGTGTATATTAGTGCATCATATATATTCATATTCTTTTGGTAATAACACAATTATTAAGAACAGCACAAGACTTTCAGATATGAACATGATCAATGCTATCTAAACATTACTTGTCCAAATGAACTAACTATACTGGATTAATACTAAATTTCTTGTTATATGTAATTGCTCCTTCGCCTTATAATTCATATGGTTGATTATATATAACACAGGTAGTTGAGGAAAAGCTGTCACATATACACAAAGATGTACTTTGATTTAATTTTCCAACTAATAAAACATACTCTAAATACTGAAAGAACATATTTATATTCGAGAATATAGTCCAACAACAACGATTAAAATGTTGAATAAATTTAAGAAGAACGTCTAGAGTTTAATCTCTTAGAATTCATTTTCCACATTGACATTCGATTGAAAAATAAATAAAATTAGATAAAGAATAAAATTCAAACTCAAATTCTACTAAAAGATGAGTCATCGTCCACTTGAATCAATCATATATGTATTGATTGACAATTGTAATACACAATATTTCGATACACAGTTTTTTAACTTTTAATTATTATTGTGTTTGCTCAAATATGTAATATTGATTTTGTCATTAATAATTAAAATTTATTACTCATACTTATCTTATAAATGTAGTCATGTTATATAATCTTGTTGCACTTGGCCTATATAACTACACATGAGCAAATTGAGAAATACCATCATTTCACTATATAATAAGTTCAAAAAGTTCTCATTGAACTTGTTTCAGCCAAGCATGAAGAACTCAAATAAGCACTTATTATTTTCTTTTATGCAAATAATTTTCATTCTTTGTTTGGTATGTTTCACAACAAAAGTTGAAGCTTTAAACAAAAATGTCTCTGGCTTTTATGTGTTTGGAGATTCCACAGTAGACCCCGGAAACAATAACTATATAAACACACTTTTCAAAAGCAATTTTCCACCATATGGCAAAGATTTCCTTAACAATGTTCCTACAGGGAGATTCTGCAATGGCAAATTATCCACTGATTTCATTGGTATATACATGATTTTCATTGCATTTATAAGTTCAAGTTTATTTTTTTAGTATATGGTATGTGACCAAATGTGAATGCATTTTGCAGCTTCTTATGTAGGTGTGAAAAAAGAGCTTCTTCCAGCTTATTTGGACCCAAATGTTATCACAAATGTTGAAGAGCTTATGACAGGAGTTAGTTTTGCTTCTGCTGGTTCTGGTTATGACCCTCTTACACCAACCATTTCTGTATGCATCTATCAATATTCTTTCTTTTTCTATTAAATTATTCAATCTGTTTCAAAATATAAATAAAAATAAGTCAATGAAAATTAATGTATATAAAAAATATGTCAACAAAAGTTAATATATCTGGTTTATTTGGTCTAAGTTATAGACAAAATACATTAACTTTTATTGACAAATTTTTATTTATATTTTAGGATGGCGGAATTAATTATTTATCAATAATAAATTCTATTTTCTTATTAAAATAAATAAATATCTTATCTTAGCACACATTCCAATAGTAGTCTCTTTCACGGTTTCCTCATTCTATTTATAAATTTGAAGAGAAATATTTTTAAAAAAAAATTATGATTTAATTTATTTACTATTTTTTGCTCTGTTTATTTCAGAGTGTAATTCCAATACCAAAGCAGGTGGAATATTTCAAAGAATGCAAAATAAGGCTAGAAAGTGTGCTTGGCAAACAAGGAACTGAAAATCATATCAAGAAAGCTGTGTTTTTCATCAGTGCTGGTACCAATGATTTTGCTCTTAATTATTTTACTCTTCCAATAAGAAGAAAAAGCTTTACTCTCTTAGGCTACCAGCAATTCTTGATCCAACATGTGAAAGAGTTTATACAGGTTTGATTTAATTACCCTCACATGTTTTTTTCTTCCCATAATAATTTTTTTTACTTATTATTATTATTATTATTATTACATTTTTATATTTGGTCGAAATAATCCTTCCAAAAACTGATTTGTAAATGAACTTTTGGCATTATATATTTTCTAAGTGTTACTTGAGTTTTTTTTAGCACATTTTTATATTTAGCAATATTCCTTCTTACAAAAGTGACTTGTACGAAGAGAAATGCATTTTTTTATGAACTTTTATCGGGTCTTATATACTTTTTATGTGGAAATTGATTTTTTTTTTCTTTTTTCCAATGCACCCACACACTCGGTGTGAGTTTGGTGCAAGTATATAAACGAAGGTTGACTTCGTCAATAGGTTATTATATCATATTGAGTTTTTTATATTAAACATAATTTATTTTTATAAAATCGACTTATAAAGTGGTAATGTCTCTTTATATAAATTTTTATCAGGTCTTATAATTATTTCAAGATAAAAAAACCAATTTATATGAGTTTAATTTTGAAATACTGTAAATATTAAAAATTAGTTTACACTGTCAACAAATCACAATAATTCATTATTTAACCATACCGTTTCAAAATATCAACTTAATAATATATGAGTTAAATTTTGATGTACCATTGCTCTAAAAAATTTAGAATGTCCACATATTACAATTATTCATTTTTATGATTGTATAAGTAATTATAAATATAGTTATAAATTTTGTGTAAAAAAAAAGTAATTATAAATAAAGTCAAATAGTTTTTATGACGGTTAAAAATCTTTATATATTTTCCATAAGCACTTTAATTTAATGACTACGTCGTATTTAATATTTATTATCCTAAACATAGGGTACTAATGGAGATAGTTCAATTTCTTACGTGCTTACTTAAAATTTGAACCAAACACCCTACTCATAAACAGGTTTCAAAAGCTACTAGCATGTGATTTATGGCATTTCTCAAATTTTAATTAATTTTGGGTAAATTTACTTGAAATGTTTCTTCCACTTGTTAAAAGTTCAACCTACCTACTTTATTCACCAAAAACAAAAATTCAAGCTATTGATATTTTTAGAAATATGCAATAAACTAGTGTGATATACACCTCTTCAATAATTTGTAACCCAAAAGTGTACTATAATTTTCCTTATACAATTACTCTAGTAATGTATATATAGTAATTTAGTGTTACCTTTAATTTATATAGTATGTTACCTTTTTAATATACCTCTTCAATAATTTTTGACCCCATGAATTGAAATTTTGACATTATTATAAAAGTACTAGAAGAAAAGGTTAGACAGGACCAGCTTTTGTCATTAATCAATTTTTTGTCAATAATAAAAAAATGAAGAGATTTAGACAATTCGATGGCACATAATAATTATGAAAAAAGGGACACCAAGAATTGGTACAGTGTGGTTGAGAGTAGTTAAGAAAACTAATTAAGACCCCACCCCACACTCATTCTGCAAGCTAGCAAACTTTTCACAACAAAAAAAAAAAGCTGTTAAATTAGCAACTTAATTGACATAGCAAGAACCAGTTATAGGGTACTTAAATGAAGTACTAGATCCACAATCCTCCTAATTAATTATAGTTATTATTTTTGAGACATTCTTCATGCACAACTGTATAATCTAATCTATTGATTTGGACCGATTAAAATACGTGAACGATAAAATTATTTCTGAGGAGTTTTTAACTTTAATATATTCCAAAGACTCGGATTCAATCGAATCCCATAATATTGATTAAATTGAAAGAGATTTGTGTCATCACATTTATTATAAAGGATAACAAATCATGATTTATTTATTAATAAATATTATTATTTTTTTCAAAAAAATCATTATAAAATGGGGTCTGGACCTCTAAATTCATGCTAGCTGATCCTATATTATCATACGTACCAAATACAGATCTTAAACATAGAATACTTACTACAAAGTGTTGTATATATACTGTTTATAATGAATGAAGCATGAGAATCATAAAACAACTCTAGTTAAATTAAAAGATATACATGTATCATTCCAAAAATATTCCTCTCAAATAATTGAGTGGGAAGAGTTTGGTAAGAATTTTATTCTCACTTCACATGATACAAAAAAGTATTTGAGACAAGCCAAGGTATTTGCCAAATTATACTGTGGCATTGGAACTTGGAAGTAGAGAAGTATGGAATTGATGTTAATTTTAGAAATGTACTAGTATTTTTTTAATGGGTTTATGAATAATTTAATGACCCTTTGGCCCTCTAATTTGATCCTAATCTCACTTCATGTTTCTTCATTTATAACTGGATGATATTTTTCGGTGGTACAAATTTTATCAGAGAATATTTTTTGATTATAAGAATCTTATCGAAAAATATCTTTTAATAATAGGGTTAAATATGTTTTTAGTCCCTGCGTTTTGGCCTATAGTTAAGAATAGTCCCTATATTTTTTTTTATGGTGTAAAAAAACCCTACAATTTTTTCCGTCATTAATTTTGGTCCCTGCCGTCTTGTTTTTTGCACAGTCATCAAACGTAATGCTTATATGGCAGTTGTGGACGTACTTTTTAATTAGCTGACAAATAATACGGTGACACGTGTCAGCATAGTGACATATTTTAACTAGTAAAAATGCAAAACTTATTTATAAAAATTCAATTATGCTGACACGTATTATCATATTATTTGTCAGCTTATTAAAATATGAGCTCACAGCTGCCACATATAAGCATTTTGTTTGGTGACTGTGCAAAAAACAGACGGCATAGACCAAATTTAATGACGAAAGAAATTCTAAAATTTTATTTTATCATAAAAAAAAAAGTAAGAATTATTTTTAACTATATACAAAATATAGAGACTATAAATATATTTAATCTTTTATAATATGACTACCATGAAGAGATATCTTTCGACAATGTTTATTTCTAATGTGAACAATAGAGAGGGTAAAGAACAATCTTCTAATTTAGCTGGACCATTGATTATAACGTGGTCTGTCATTTATTTAATTTTAATGTAGGTTTTCTAGTTTAATAGGTAAAATGCAATTTGCAGTCAAAGAGAGTAAAATCTAATCTAAGAAACTCTAGATCTGAGGAATGAAACCTATAAAGAAAAATAGGCCACTGTTGCATCTAATCTAATCAAACAAAAAGGATGTTTTGGCTCTTTGCCAGACTACCTACTAACTGGAGTATTAATTTACTACCACTTTTTGGAAAAGAAAAATAAATTGACATATAGTTCAAGGATGAATATTAGACAGGACCAGCTTTTGTCATCAATCAATTTTTTGTCAATAATAAAAAATGAAGAGACTTACACAATTCGATGGCACATAATATTTGTCCTTAAAACACAATTATTTTTCAAAATTAAATATGAATATTAAAACACACAACATAAATATTAAAATTTATATAATTTAAATAACATGAATATTAAAACTAAGGTAAATAAAAATAATGAAAGAGTTAAGTACTCATTGTTGTCATGAGTGAAAGCTATTGATTGACCCATAATGAAAGAGTTAAGTACGAAAAACTAAATTGGGAAGAGTTTTATTATGTTGAAGATTATATGTTTCACCTTATTAAGACAATTTTTTAAGCAAAAGGAACTCATTGTATTTTTTAAAAAAGTAATGGAAAAAATATAATTCATTTTTTATAGTTTGTTTTTTTGCCCTGTATGTTTCCCGTACGCTTTATTTTTATTCATCTATCACTTAAGTAATAAATGCTATAAAATGAAAAATTTGAGAAAAAAATACCATTCATTACTGAAATAGCATATGTTTAAAAAAAATCATAGAGCATCAAAAGAAACTCCCTTTATTTTTTATCATAGGCTAATTTCATTTTGACTCGTTGATGCAGTGTATCATCACGTTTTTTTGATTAATTGTATCAGACTTTTCTTTATACATATTCAAAATAATGACACGTGAATCAAACATAAACAAACAATAAGTTGCATTTTTAATCCTTTTTTAGATGACAATTACATACACAGACACTTGTGTTTATACATACGCATACATAGAAAAACACTTGTTTGGACACAAATATTTTGGCACAAAATTTAGACACATATACAAATCAAAAAAATTAAAGGAAAAATAAAATTGTCATAATATTACTTTACTCATTTTTCTTTAATTTTTATGTGCGTGTCTCCCTAATATTTTATAAGTAAAATTGACATTTTAGATTCATTGTAGATTTAATGTATCCGGTCTATATTATAAGCCAAATACATTAAATTTACAATGATCTAAAAAGTCAATTTTACTTATAAAATATTACGAATGAAGTATTATTTATATTTGTGTCTATTGAACAATTGCTCCACGTACATAATGTTGGTCATCAATATAAATGTTGATGAAATGGTCCAAATTTCATGCTATTATTTGATTTTTTTTAATTCTAAAATTTGAGCTTAAAATATGTGTTGTCCTTTCTTGATAGGCTGTTATTAGAGTCTTAATAATTGTAAATTTCTCTCCATTAAATTTCTTACTAGTATAACATAACAGATCAATGTTGTAATTTTTTTTAATTAAGAGGAGTACACATATCAAGTTGTTTGTTGAAATGTTGCATAAACGTAGATATTAATTTCAAGTATATTATGTCTAAGAGTTGCTTAATGAAGTTTATTTATAAGTTAATGACTTAAAAAAAATATCTCAGGCTTTGTTGGTTGAAGGAGCTCAAAAAATTGCAATAGCTGGAGTACCTCCAATAGGATGCCTACCCGTGATGATAACCTTGAATTCCCCTAATGCATTTTTGCAACGTGATTGTATACAACAATTTTCCTCCATATCTAGAGACTACAATCTTCTCCTTCAACATGAATTACAAACAATGCAATTGCAGCTCAAATCATCTAATTCAAATGCTAAAATCTATTACATTGACATATATGGGCCCCTAGCCAATATGATTCAATCACATCAAAAATATGGTTTGTAATTATATTTTCATTTTAAAAAAACTAAATTACACTTTTGGCCCTTTAATTTTCACAAACTTACAATTTTCGTCCCATAACATTCATAATAGCATTTTTAGCTTCCTAATTTTAGCCAATTTTATAAAAAGTTGACCACACTAATTTTGACCAAGTCAACATACAGGTGGACACTAATTTTGATCAAGTCAACACACATGTGGACAGTGACTCACATGTCACGTGACATGTGAGTCACTGTTCACTTGTGTGTTGACTTAGTCAAAATCAGTTAGGGTCAACTTTTTGCAAAAGAGACTAAAGTTAATGGCCAAGCTGTTAAGAAAATCAATTTGCCAAAATTATAAGTTTGTGAAAATTATGGGCTAAAAGTGTAATTTAGAAAGAAAAAAAAACTACTCCCAACTGATTTTTCTTTAATTTTATTGGCTAACATTTTTCTTTAATTTATTTATATGTGGTAGGATTTGAAGAAATTGATAGTGGATGTTGTGGAAGTGGATACATTGAAGCAACAATTTTGTGCAATAAGTTATCAAATTTGTGCCCTGACCGATCTAAGTATTTATTTTGGGATTCAATTCATCCCACTGAGAAAGCATACCACAATCTCTTCTTGGCTTTCCAATCCACCATTGATTTCATCGTCAACAACTAGAATCATGAGTTCTTGCATACAATACATACATGTTTGACCTCCTCATTCTTCTCATTGGATATGGCCTCTCAAACTTGACAATTTTTTCTTAATTTTTTATGAGAAATTAGTATGGTGGTGATTGTGTATGTGTGTCACATATAAGACATAAAATGTAACTACATTGTGATTGTAGTTAGTTACATGTGATTAGCAACAAAAAAAAATCTTAATATTGTATTAGCAATTTCATTATTTTTTATTGAAAATTTATAACAGAACACCTTCTTGCGGTATAATATTAATATAATTGTAAAATGTCATGTTATAAGTACAACTCTGATGATAAAATGTTGTAGAGACATTTGATATGTTGAGGTGTGGATTCGAACTCGCAATTCTCCACTTCTCAATATTTACTGTGTGTTGGTCTCGTTGCTAAACTATTTAGAACAAAAGAAAGAGAAAGAAATCGTATAAAACTTTAATTAAAAGACAAAATTAATGTTTCAAAACTTACTATTAGTTAATGGATAATATTAATTATGTCAACATTGGAATATTTCCATAACATATTCAAAAGAAACAAAAGGACAAATTTATAAAATATAATGCATTGCAACCCAATGTGTCTGAAAAATCTGTTATAAACCCAAAGAGGATAATTGTACAATTGATAGGTACAAAACAAAAGGAAAGAACAATTTTACTAAATGATATGAATGAATATTGAATGATATGAATGAATCTCCTTTATTCTTTATATCCTAACTCAGTCTAGCATGGATTTGTAGTATCTGACCTGGAAATTATTTTGAAGTGTATGTGTTCCATGGTTCTTATGTCATGTGTTGTACACTTGCACTTGTCATATGTACCTGTTTTGGCGGAGAAGCGAACTCTTGTGAATGTTCGGGGCTATCAGTGATGCTCACGTGACCTGATCTCGAAGAACAGTCGATTACATCTGGTTCCTTGCTTGAATTATCAAGCTTTTTGCTATAAATCTGCTTTGCAAATGTAATAACCTTGTTCCACACTCTTTCATCACTTGGTGTGCCAATGCCTTCTTCTGGTGGCAAGTTTTCACGCCGGTGATTGGAGTTTAGACGCATGATAATTGATATTAGCAGACAAATAGTAGATGTGGCACAAGAGATGACATATAGAATCCATAAGCTTCCAAGATTCAAACTATCCGTATCGTTGGAGGATGTCACGTTGTTGGAGCAATCTTGTGAGTTAATTAACCACTTTTCTTCCAATCTCTTCAGTTCTGCCTTTTCCGAGAGATGTAATATGGCTTTCGAAACGTCTCTGGCTAGAGGAGAGCCTTTTTGGAACATCTGCATTAAATTATATGATATTAATTTTATATATCCATTCGTTATTGCAATACTAATAATGTGCTAAATTGTATAATCACTTACAAAGCCTAATCCTCCAAATCTATTTCTAGGCGTGAAGCCGGTGTATCTCTTGCAGTATTCACTAATGAATACTTTTTCGTACGGGAGCTCAAAAAAAGCAGCTGTTATGCTGTTATTAGCGAATGCTTCATCGTACTTGTATTCATCCGTAATGTTTATGATATTCTCTGGCTTGAACTTTTCAACTTTCTCTAAGAACGTCCTAACAAATGAGTCGCCGTCACAACCAATTTTCTTGTTATTGTTCTTCAGCCACTGAATGTCCGTGACATTTGGTCGCAACTGTTTAACTGTGAGCATTGAAGAAAGACTAGCTGTGTAGCTCGACGTGAGAATCAATACAAGAGATAGCCACGACACCATCACCAATCGAGTTAAGTTGCTATGCATTTTTTCTCCTGCAAGATGAACACTAAGACATTATAATTAATTCACTGTTTTAATTCAGGATCTTTTTTTAACAGTTTGAGATTGATACTTACTATGAGCAAAGAATAGAGAGGAGAAGGTAAACCAAAGAGCTGTGCTGAGTTGGAGTTTCCAGTTTCCATGAAACTCGGGATTTGGTTCTCGCTCGAGATACCAAACAACTAACATTGTGTAAATCAAGATTGCCCAAGAAACCAGCCATAACTCCCAGGTAAATGGCTTCATAAACATCCATGCTGATTCTTCAGTCTTCATTGGAACTATCATTGACAATCCTGATTCGGCGTATGGCACTGTAAAATCCACATACTGCAATCTTTCCTCTATTATGGTCATGTCCCCAACAACTGCGTCGTAAGTCTTCCATCGTTGTTTAACCACACATAAACAAAAAGTCCAAATCAATAAATCGAAGACATTGATTGTCAAATTCATAGTAGTTAAATTGCATTTAGTGCAAATTATTAGTTATTCATTTCATAATCACTAATTATAAATTAATCGTCATATTGGATGGCTCCTCTTTGAAGACGCTATCACGTAAAGGTCTAGTCTTCAATTGAATTAGAGGATAATGATAATCAAATAACCAAAATAAAACATTTCATTTCAAAGAAAAGATAGATTTGATACCTTGTTATAGACAAGCTGAACCAAATCATTATAGGTTCCATTGATGGGAGAATAAGTATATGGCAGATCATATCCCAAAAGATTAAGTACATGCTCAAAAATTTCAATGCAGAATCCACTATATTTATCAGGCATTCGATTCTGGCCATACTCAACCTTGACAAATCTGGAAAAGGAGGTTCTACTTCTGATTGCAATTTTCAATGGATTTGTTTTGGTAGGCATGTTCCATCCCTTTGGATCGCGGTCCAAATTCCCAGGCCACCGTACACCCCTGAAACATTCTTTATTTGTAGCAACCCTATTTCCATTTTGTCCGGCAGGGAGTATTGTGGTGAAGCCGCGTTGTTGAGTCCAAAAGCATAATTCCTTGTAACTCTTCCCAGCCACGTTTACAACTCTTAAGACACGATTCTTCTGCATGAGTTGTCCGGCTTCAAGTTGAATATAACCACTTAAACCAATGAAATTGCTCGACAGTATTTCTCTTAGTAAAGTCTTTGAGCTGATATTATTCATATTGGTCATTCTGTTGATTGCTTGAGTTACAATATTAATGCTATCATATGCTTGTAGAGCATAAAATCCGGGGTATCGGTTATCTTCTTCAGGATTCTTTAACGAAAATGTTTTCCGGAACTGAGCCTCAAATTCTTGATACTCCTTGCTTCTTTCTGAATAGTAGTTTTTAATTCCTAAAGCTCCATCCATATAAGAAATAGCAGACTTGTTGACAGAGTCCAGCAAATTAGTTATGCTCTCTGGGATTATCCAAACTGATTCTGTATCAACTAGTCCAACTTTTGAAGCTTCTCTGAACACATGAATTGCCATTTCTAATGATGATTGCAGTACTATGAAAACTCGATATTGTGTTTGTTTTAACTTAAGCATCTCTTCACTAACTAGCACTCCTGGATCATGTAGAGAAGAAATTGGGGGAAGAGCTAAGCGGCGCTCTATCATTGAATCCACATCCTGAAGTGCCTCAGCTAGTAAGGATAGCATCCCATAATCTCCACCGTATTCGTCATCTTCGTAGATTACTACTACTCTCTTCCAGCTATAAGCCTGCACTATTTCTGCAATACAATTTATATATGCTGTACCATTGTTTGCTAGTCTCACTAGAAAAGGCCATCGAGCTTTCATCAATGGTGGCGTTATGATAGGTGCAGCAAAGGATATGACAGGAACTTGAGCTTTGCTTCCTATTTCAGCCACTATAGCTGCTTCTGGCCATGTGTGCATCCCTATAATCACTTGCACCTTTTGCACATTAATCATTTCTTCAGCTGCAATAAATGGTGTCTCACATTCTTTATTATACACATTTAAGAAAGTTAACCAAAAAAGCATGAAAATTTTAATGTTTTTCTCAGCAAATATTAGATATAGTATACTATTACTAACCAAGTGTGATGGCTCTGAGGGTATCCTTGGTGGAGTTTCGAAAATAGAGAACTAACTTGTGGTTCTTTGAAGTGTTGTTATAACTCTTGACTGCAATGTCCATGGCTACTTCTTGTTCTTTCCCAATACGAGAATCACCATCAATGATCACACCAATCGATATAACTTTTTTATCTAAATTGATGGTTTCGTCTCGGATACCATGAATGAGAACAAAAGGGATGAGTAAGAAACATAATAGACAAATTCTTGTAAGTACTTGAGGACTAGTTGAAAGGTAATGCATTTTGTTTCAATATATTTTGCTCACATAATTTATTTAACTTTTTGGAAAGTCTGTGTATGGATTCGTTGCCTATATATTACATGCAAATGCAATATGAGGAAAGGAAGACAGTACAAAGAGAAATTAATATACTTAGATTCTAAGGATTCTGGTAGGTACATGGAAATTGAACGTTTGACTTTGTCAATTATGATGTTGATTCCATGAAAAGAGACTAATTCTTAAGTCAGTAGTGTACATTTGATTTTCATTATTTTATTAGAACCGGGCTACCTCCCAACTAACGACTTCAGAAATCGAACTCAAATTCTTTTTATGAAGAGGAGTTTTAACTCTCTTAATACTGTGTTGGTAATAAATGATAAAGTGATTCATATTTTGCTTATTTAAATAATGGATGAATTATTATGCCTATTGATTTGTAGAGTTCATATTATGAAGTATGCAACAGGATTAAAAGATTATGTTCTTCTATTTTTGAGATGTAATGTTTCCTTTCTTTGTGTCCAATAGTCTAAAGCATTTGAAGTTTAGGCTTGAGAGTAGAAAGTTTAATGTAGCAAAATAAGCAACGGTGTGTATTATGTTGATTTTTTATTTTGAAGTGTCCCACACGGCAGATAAACCAAAAAGATACAGACAAAACATCCATATCCACAAATTTATGAGAGAACATAAACTGCTCTTGTCTCAACTAGAAGCTAGTGTGTTCATGGTTGTGATTATTTACTCAAGTGGTACTACATCTTATAGTATTTGAGGAGCTAATTAAATTTAGTGTATATGGTTATAAGCAGATTGGTTTTATAAATTAGCGGTTGGAGAGTTCAGGAAAGTTCGGGAGAAACATTGAAATTTGGATCAAATATACACTTCAGAATTATAAGGGAGGGAGACACTACATCTATACTCAAAACTTTAAGGCATTATGTACGGTTAATGGGACACCTCATAGTCGATGTAAAACTTAACTACTCACACTTAAAACTTAAAACATATAAATAAACACATTCATATACACTGTCTTAAGAATTTCGGGGAAGATGGTATCCAAACTATTTATGTGATTATTCTTAGTCCAATGTCATATGGTCTCCCAAAACTATAATTAATAATAATATGATTCAATCAAAATGGCACTCTTAACTTCATTTTTCGTGGTTAAGTTTGTGCCATGTTTAGATAGGTGAGTTGAAAAATTCACCAAAATTGGTTGCTTCTTGGAACCAAAGGTTCTTGTTGGTATTTGCTCTGACTACTATACTGGCCAGCTATGATAGGAACCAAACTGTGTCTACCATTATAACCGTCTGATCTCAAATTAACGGCTGAGATCTATTACGGTAGAAAGTTGTGTGGAAATCCTACGGCAGGGAATCCATATCCCGCTATAATATATCTGAATGTGAAGATAGGCAGAGAAGTGGACCCCCAAACTTAAGGACATCTAGGCTTTGACATGTGCATGGCCGCAAAAGTCAGTCTTCACAAACATAAGAGACAAATCGAGCACACATCGATCATAATTAATGAATTTGGAATCTGTATAGGAAATTTGTAAGTATATACACATTCCATGGTCCATGGAGAGACTGACTGGCCTTAAATACATAATCCAACATGCAGAATATTAAAACATGTGACTGATTCTTCTGCTGTAAATATTCCAACCTTATGTTTAGCATCTTTTACTTGTGGGACTTTTGTTGTTACAAAAACGCGTAAACATTTTTCTCCCGCTACTCTGCATGTGTGTTACGGTATCTACTATTAAAAATATTGCTTGTGTAGATTACTCCCTCCGTCCCAATTTATTTGAGCCATTTAGAATGTTTGCATTATTCATATATCTTATTTTGACCATATTTTTCTCTCAATAAATAAAAATAAATATTAGCATAAGATGTCGTTGGATTCATCTCGATGAGTATTTTCAAAATATTAAATTTTTATAATTTTTACTATTATACAATTAAAAATATTAATCGTCAAAGTTGTGCATTGATATGCGTGCTGAAGTCAAATGGCTCAAATAAATTGGGACGGAAGGAGTACTATGAAGAAATATTGTCTGCACATCCATCTGCTCTAAATGCATGTTTTAGCTGGCTACCAAGGCTATCACTACCTTAACAGAAATACGTTTGATGACCAGAAAGAAAATATCATAGTAGTCGATCCCCTTAATTATGTTGTGAGTACCCTTTTGCTATAAATCGAGCCTCGAACTTTTCCCATTCTTTCTCTGCTACTGCTGGTTTTACTTGTACACCCACTTGCAACTGGTAAACTTTTTTCCCCTTAGGAAGCTGAACAACCTCCCATGTATGTTTTTTCTTCAAGGACTCTATCCCCTTATAACTACAGGTCAAAGAAACTTCACATTGATTCAGACATCCCAGCGCCAACAACGCAGTTTGCAACACACATTATGAAACTAGTGTGGCCGTCAGCAGAAATATTAACAAACATACAAGTGATTGGGCATAATACTAAGAAAACCGAATCATTGATCATATAATGAAATGCAGAATAAAAGAACCAACAAAAAATCTAACAAACAAATACATTTCACATAACATTGCAATTTCTCATGCTACAATTCCATCGACTAATAATTAAACAATAAACTAAGAAGTGCCCGGTAAACATAAAATACATAACACAATTGGAAATCAACATACAAGATGCAATTAGGGAGTTGAAGAATCCAGGGGACAAATTCTTGATACACAAGTGTCATAACATAGCATCTAACATACATATCATAATTTAAAAGCACGGTGATATCAAACTTTCATGGTAGACTTGTGCTCTCCAACCAATTATTTTTATATTGAGATCCTTAAAAGTACTATCTCTAGAATTATAAACAACCAATTCAGAGTCAATATCCAGTAGCAGTTGATCCTCCTCAGAAACATAAAGTGCATAAACATATTGATCAGAACCAATTATGTCAGGAACACGGAATAATTTGATCCAAGATTCTTTATTTCCATACTCCTTCATAAGCCAAATATCTGTGAACGTATCACTATAACAACGAGATAATATGCACAAGCAATCCCTCAACACTCCTAATTTTAAATCATTCAAGAATACCCCTCCATAATCAGGCTGCACAATCTCTAGATAAGATTCCTTCTCCAAATCAAGTGAAATAATGTTCCATGGAAGAACCGAAAATTGATCTAACATTGCTAACCAAGTAATAGTCCCACAAACAAATTTTGCCGAACTATATAGTTCACGTAAACCAGAAGGGAAGACTTGAATGGTTCTCCAAGAATTGGTACCTAAAGTATGAACCTTTACTAGAATTTTATAAACCCTTTCACCATTAATAACAAATTGATTGTAAAAACAACAAACAACCTTATAACTGTCGCTGAAATTATCGTAGCCAAAACAAAAGTCGCACCCTGGGCCTGGAATCTCGTTCAAAGAGGGCAATTTGGTAAATTTCCTAATGGAAGGGTTCCACAAAAGAAGTGAAACGCGATCGATTGCAATGCAGAGAATGCCGTGACAAGAACCAACTATGTAAAGAGAAGGGTACTCTAGCTGCATTGGGGTGGCGGTGACTTCTGTGAAGAGAGAGGTGAGAGGGTAATCCATGTAGATTGAGTCGTCATCGATGGACTTTGTGATCAAGTGATGATGCTTTGTCGATATGTGAAAGTGTTTCTTTGCGAATTTAGGATCGGAGATTAGAGATTTCCAGGATTTGCAGACGCATTGGAATTGCATCAGGGATTTCACCGGAAGTTTCAAGAGAATTTCAACAATGAGCTCAAATGGAAGAGTGGGAAGTAGTGGTGGTGGTAATGTTAGGGTTACGATGGAGTAGCAAGATGATGGTGGTGTTAGGGTTCCGGTGGAGGATTTCAATGGTGATATTAGGGTTCCGGTGGAGGAGTTCAAAATGCGCTTCTTGGTGGCGGTTGTATCCTCCGTTAGTGGATCGGGCGATGCGACGTCGTTTGGTTCATCGGCATCGCTACTTGGCGCCATTCCTTCGTGAGGGTTAATGGAAAAGAACAAATGTTTCGTATCTACTACTACTAAAAATTCTATTTTGTCCTTAGCACGTTTAATAATATTTCACCGTTTATGCCTTTAAATGTAAATTTAACTCTTAAGTTGAGAAAAAGATATGTACAAAATAAATAAATAAAAAGAAGAAGATAAGCATAAAACAAATACACTCATAAAAAAAAATATGCAAAACAAAAATAACAAAAAAATCCAAAGATAAGCATAAAACAAATCTACTCATAACAAAAATTAATATTTTTTTTTTAAAAAAAGAATAAAACAAATATACACATAAAAATAGCAATAAAAAAGAGAATAAACCACTATTAAAAATTTAAATTTGTCCTTATCACTTATAATAAATAATTACGGGGTAAATATATATTATAGTAACACACGGGTCAATTGTTTAAAAAAAACATAATCTTACACGGGACAATTGCTTTGATAAAAAAAAAAATTGAATAATATATTAAAATAATACACGGAACAATTATTGATGAATATATATTATAATAATACACGGGACAATTATTTTAATAAAAGAAATTTAATCATACATGAGACAATTACTTTAATAAAAAAAGGAATTGATTAATAAATATTTGTTATTATTAATTATAGTTTATTACATAAAAATCATATCCGGACAATTGCTTTAATGAAAAAATTACTTAATTTAATAACTTTTACAAAAAAAAATAACAGAATAACGTCACTTATTATTTTTATTTTTTTGTACACGACATCATTTATATTTATATTTTAACAATATTCTATTTCTATTTACAATATATTAAAAGAAACTACTACCAAAAAACCTCTTTCGTCCTTAGCACGTTTAATAATATTTCACCGTTTATGCCCTTAAATGTAATTTTAACTCTAAACCGGAAAAAAGATATGTACAAAACAAAAATAACAAAAAAAAGAAGAAGATAAGCATAAAACAAATATACTCATAAAAAAGATACAAAACAAAAATAACAAAAAAAATCCAAAAATAAACCTAAAACAAAGCTACACATAAAAAAAATTAAATACACGGAACAATTGTTGATGAATATATATTATAATAATACACGGGACAATTGTTTTAATAAAATAAAATTAATCATACACGGGACGGGACAATTGCTTTAATAAAAAAAAAAAGAATTGAATAATAAATAATTTTTATTATTAATTCTAGTTTATTATACAAAAATCATACATGGGACAATTGTTTTAATGAAAAAAATTACTTAATTTAATAACTTTTATAAAAAAATAGCAAAATAACGTCAATTATTATTATTTTTTATTTTTTTGTAGAAGACGTCACTTATATTTTAAAAATATTTTATAATAAATAATTACGGGGTAAATATATATTATAGTAACACACACGGGACAATTGTTTTAATAAAAAAAATCTTACACGGGACAATTGTTTTAATAAAAAAAATAAATTGAATAATATATTATAATAATACACGGAACAATTGTTGATGAATATATATTATAATAATATACGGGACAATTGTTTTAATTAAAAAAATTAATCATACACGGGACGGGACAATTGCTTTAATAAAAAAAAAGAATTGAATAATAAATAATTTTTTTATTAATTATAGTTTATTATACAAAAATCATACACGGGACAATTGTTTTAATGAAAAAAATTACTTAATTTAATAACTTTTATAAAAAAAATAGCAGAATAACGTCACTTATTATTTTTTTTTATTTTTTTGTATACGACGTCACTTATATTTTAACAATATTTTATAATTGTACCGGTCAGGATTTTCTAGGCCCATTTAAAAGGAGAAGCCCATTTAGAAGGAACGCATCGCCTAGGCGACATCGCCTAGCAATCAATATCGCCCCAACAGTTGGGCCAGCCCACTTAGATAATAAGTCAAAGCCCACTGTTCTACCCCTCAACTGCACGATCTCCTCCCTCAGTGAATAAGAAAAACGCGGGAACACCCATGATCATACAGAGAAGGAATAACTACCCACTACCTCTGATACGAGAGTGGGGCAGTTATCTCACCCACATTCTTTCACCCCTCCTCTATAAATAGGAGGTCCATTTTTCGTAAAAGAGAACAGTGAATTTTACCCAAAGAAACAACACATATCCTTTGGACCAACATTAAGTACTTACAAATATACACCCCCTAGTTCCATACAGGAACATTTTGGCGCCCACCGTGGGGCCTGGTAAAACACTTCCCAGGCCTGACAAGAAAATTTAAAAACTGCTATCACCATGGCAGACAACAACACCCAACAGCAGATGAATCTGCAAGCCGCTGTGAACGAAATCAAGCGATTGCAGACGAAATTTGCTAACCTCGAGAAAGAAAAGGCGGATGAGATCGCCAAAAACCAAGAGCAGGAGAACATAGAAGTTTCTCAACCTCTTGCACAAGCCCTATGGGACGCCCCAGTCCCTGCAAATTTCAAAATTCCACAACTCCCAACTTTTGATGTGAAAACGGACCCTACAGAACATCTCATGGCGGTAGGCACGCAGACCGCCATCATTGGAGCTGATGAGCATCTGAAATGCAAATTGCTCTCCAGCACCTTCAAAGAGGCAGCCCTGAGGTGGTACATGAATCTACCAAAGAATTCAATCACCGACCTCACAGACTTCCACAAAAAGTTTGTACACCAGTTCTCAGGGAGCAAACATATCAAAGTTACGGCGACCAATATGTTCGCCCTAAGACAAGGTCACGCCGAGCCTCTCAGGGAGTACTTGGCCCATTTTTGTGAAGCCACGATCAAAGTCTCCAACCCGAATCAGGAAATGTTCATGGCAGCCTTCCATAATGGCTTACGAGCGGGACATTTCAATGAGTCGCTAGCACAAAAACAGGCTGAAAATATGCAAGAAGTCATGAAGAGGGCGGAATGCTATATCAAAGGCGAAGAAAGTAACGCCGAGAAAAGAACCAGAGATTCGAAAGAAAGAATTCCGGAGAACAGAAACAAACCAGCGCCAATGGCGCCAGAACGCAACCGGCGCCCCTGGGCGTCGTCTCACAACGAATGGCAAAGCGGAGGAAGAAGGATGCAACGCCCCTTCAGGAGGCGCGAGGAAGGCCAATATCGACGAAACAGTTACACCTCGTTGAACGATACCAAAGTGCATATTCTGGAAGAAATCTTGCACACTAACTTGGCCACGCCCTCGCCCCCAACAAATCGCCCCATGATGGGACCCAACGCCAATGAATGTTGTAAATACCATAGATGCAAGGGCCACGACACAGAGCGGTGCTACAGACTGCAGGATTTGATTGAAGAACTAATCAGAACCGGACATTTGCGGAAATTCATTGAAAAAGCCGCACGAAAAGAAGGAGATAAGCCCGCCAGAAACAGATCGCCGTGCAGCCCTCCTGGGCGAGGACGAAAGGATGATGACACACCCAGAATAGCTGTGAACACCATCGCCGGGGGATTCTCAGGAGGAGGTGAATCTAGTTCCTCCCGAAAGCGATACGTCAGAAAAAGCGTAAGAGAACAACACATAGTGAACCATGTGGCGTTCCCGCCAGCGCCAGATCTATCGTTCTCGCCAAAGGACGCACAGGGCGTCGTTCCCCATGATGACGACCCCTTGGTAATCCAGGTCCAGATTCTGAATTGCGATGTGAAGAGAGTATTAATAGATTCTGGAAGCTCGGCGGACATCATGTATTGGTAGGCATTCAAAGCTATGCAATTAGCAGGGGAACAATTACAACCATATAGCGGCACCCTAGTAGGCTTTGCAGGTGAACAGGCAGAAGTCATGGGACACATCACGCTACTCACTACCTTCGGCGTGAACGAACAGGCGAGGACCATCAAAGTTAGATACTTAGTGGTCAGGACCCCATGTGCCTCGTACAATATCATCATCGGAAGACCGACATTCAATGCACTGGGAGCGGCGATGTCCACGCTTTATTTAGCAATCAAATACCCCTTAGAGAATGGAGGGGTAGGAATGGTAAGAGGAGACCAGATCGTCGCCCGGCAATGTTACGCCGCGAGCCTGAAGACCAGAAAGAACGGAGTACATTTCAAACAGCAAAACTCCACGTACATGTGCGAAGTGGGGGACCTAGACCCCCGTGAAGATTTTCAAGAACACCGAGTTAGCCCCATTGAAGAGTTGGAACCAATACAGATAGGAGAAGAAAGTTTCCAGACAACCAACATAGGATCTACTATGGAGGTTAGAGAAAAAGAAAAGATAATCGCCATCTTGAAAAAGAACGTAGATCTTTTCGCTTGGCATCCCAAAGACATGTCGGGGATAGATGAAAGGATAATCACACACAAGCTAGCCATCTCGCCGAAGGCGAAACCAGTGTCACAGCGCAAACGAAAGCAGGGCGAGGAGAGGAGAAACGCAGTAAGCGAGGAAGTGGAGAAGCTCATGAAGGCCGGCTTCATAGAGGAAATTAAATATCCTGAATGGCTGGCCAACGTAGTTATGGTGAAAAAACACAATGGAAAATGGAGGATGTGTGTAGACTTCACAGACCTCAACAAAGCATGCCCAAAAGATCCATACCCTTTGCCAAGCATCGACAGACTCATCGATGGCGCCTCCGGGTACAAAGTCTTAAGTTTCATGGATGCGTACTCAGGGTACAACCAGATAAAAATGAGCCCTGTAGACGCCCCTCACACGGCGTTCATGACAAACACATGCAACTACTTCTACAAAGTCATGCCGTTTGGATTGAAAAACGCCGGCGCCACCTATCAAAGATTAATGGATCGAGTGTTCGCCAAACAAATTGGAAAAAACCTGGAAGTCTATATAGACGATATGGTTGTCAAAACAACGGACAGCGGATGCCATGGCAAAGACCTAGAGGAAATCTTATCCGAGGTGAGAAGATACGACATGAGGTTGAATCCCGCCAAATGCTCTTTTGTAGTACAGGCAAGGAAATTCCTGGGCTTCATGCTCACCAACAGAGGCATTGAAGCCAACCCAGAAAAGTGCAAAGCCATCATTGAGATGAAAAGCCCTTTGTCAGTCAAAGAAGTACAACAGTTAACGGGAAGAATAGCGGCGCTGTCAAGGTTTTCATCATGCGCAGGAGAGAAGGCTTTCCATTTCTTCGCAACCTTGAAAAAAGGCGAAAAGTTCACTTGGACGCCACAATGCGAAGAGGCCTTCCAAAAATTGAAGCAATACATGGCCTCGCCACCTATCCTCACCAGACCTCGCCCTGATATCCCTTTGTTGCTATACCTCGCTGTATCTGAAAACGCTTTGGGCTCAGCTCTAGTACAAGAAGTAGAAGGCGAGGAACGACATGTGTACTTCGTCAGCAAAACATTCAAAGGAGCAGAGGTAAGGTACCGTAAAATTGAAAAGCTAGCACTAGCAGTCGTAAGTACAGCAAGGAGGCTTCGCCAATACTTCCAAGGCCACAGGGTGATAGTAAAAACAGATCACCCAATTAAACAAGTGTTGAAGAAGCCGGACTTAGCAGGAAGAATGGTAGCATGGGCTGTGGAGCTGTCTGAGTATGACATCTCATATACTCCAAGAGGAAGCATCAAATCACAAGTGCTCGCAGATTTCGTGTTGGAAATGACTTCCCTACCACCAGAGGAAAATACGGCGCCCTGGACTTTATCAGTTGATGGCGCCTCCAACCTAAAAGGCAGCGGCGCGGGCGTGGTGCTGGAAGGACCTGACGGGATGTTGATTGAACAAACCCTTCGTTTTGCGTTTAGAGCAAGTAATAACCAGGCGGAATACGAAGCATTGATAACAGGAATGAAGCTCGCCAAGGAGATGGAGGTATCGGACTTAAAGGTAAAGAGTGACTCTCAGTTAATAACCAATCAGGTTGCAGGAGAATACCAGACGAAGGACCCTCAGTTAGCAAAGTACCTAGAAAGGGTGAAAGGGCTAGCCAAACAATTCAACACGTTTGAGTTAGTCCACGTTCCCAGAGAACAGAACAGCAGAGCAGATTTACTCTCTAAGCTCGCCAGCACAAAGAAACCTGGGAACAACAAGACAGTAATTCAGGAAACCATAAAGGAGCCAAGCATCAACGAGTCAGAGGTAATGGTCATGGTAATAGAAGAAGGGGATTGGAGATTGCCAATTATTCAATATCTGGCAGAGGGAAGAACGACCCTAGAGAAAGAGGAGGCAAGCAGGCTAAGAAGAACGGCGGCACAGTATACGCTAGTTGATGGAAAGTTGTACAAAAAGGGTTTCGCCGCACCTATGCTGTTGTGTGTGGGCGAAATAGAGTCACAGAGAATTATAGAAGAGATACATGAGGGATCGTGTGGTAATCACATAGGAGGACGGTCCTTGGCGGGAAAGGTCATAAGAGTTGGATTCTTCTGGCCAACCATCTTGGCAGACGCCAACAGGTATGTGAGGAGTTGCGAAAAGTGCCAAAGATATGCTGACATCCACCACGCCCCAGGCGAGCCTTTAAGATCAGTAATGTCGCCTTGGCCCTTCTACATGTGGGGTGTGGACATATTGGGACCCTTCCCGGCGTCCTTAAATCAGGCAAAATTCTTACTAGTAGCAGTGGACTATTTTACAAAGTGGATAGAAGCGGAGCTAGTAGCGACCATCTCGTCAGAAAAAGTGAAGAAGTTTTATTGGAAGAAAATCATATGCAGATTTGGGTTACCAAAGTTCATAGTCTCGGATAATGGTACCCAATTCACAAGCGAAGCAGTTGTGCAATTCTGCAAAGAGAAAGGGATTCATAACACATTCGTATCAGTGGAACATCCTCAGGCCAATGGCCAAGCTGAGGCGGCCAACAAAGTCATCTTAAAGGCGATAAAAAGGAAGCTCACCCCTAAGGACAAAAGCTGGGCAGATCCCCTGCCCGAAATTTTATGGGCTTATCACACAACCGTCCAAACTTCAACAGGTGAGACACCCTTCAAAATGGTATATGGCAGCGACGCCATGATTCCAGTAGAAGTCAATCCGCCCAGCTGGAGAAGGGAAACCATAACACAGGAGCACAACCAAGACGCCCTCCAGGAGAACCTAGACTTAATAGAAGAAGTCAGGGAGCGAGCACACTTAAGGGAATTCGCAATGAAACAGAGAGTCGGCCGCAAATACAACACCAGGGTAATCCCTAGAAGTTTTATAGAAGGAGACCTAGTATTAAAAAGACCAATGGGCAGAGACAAAGGAGGAAAGCTGGCAGCAAACTGGGAAGGCCCATTCAGAGTACAAGAAGCATTTGGAGGAGGAGCTTATCGACTAGAAACACTGAAGGGCGAGACGCTGCCAAGAACGTGGAACGTGGCGAACTTGAGATTTTATTACAGTTAGATCAAACACATGTTTCTTTAAGTTTTCTGTTTTTCATTTTATTTTATTTTGGGCGTTGTAAGATAATTTAAATTAAGCAAGCAGGTGGTGGGACACTCTTTTCTCCTGGTAACACAGGAGTTTTTATCGAGGCCCATCATCCATTTTCTAACAGTCACGAGTGTCCTCTTGAGTTATAACGTAGTGAAATAAAAGCTATACGGCGCTATGACGCTAAGAGCGAAATAAAAGCTACGTTCAAGGCTTACATCGCCACGTAGTGAAATAAAAGCTATAAGGCACGATGACGCTAAGAGCGAAATAAAAGCTACGTTCAAGGCTTACATCGCCACGTAGTGAAATAAAAGCTATACGGCGCTATGACGCTAAGAGCGAAATAAAAGCTACGTTCAAGGCTTACATCGCCACGTAGTGAAATAAAAGCTATACGGCGCTGTGACGCTAAGAGCGAAATAAAAGCTACGTTTAAGGCTTACATCGCCACGTAGTGAAATAAAAGCTACCAAAAGATAAAGATAAAAGATAAAGACAAAAGCAAACAATACATTGCAAGGAAACGAAATACTTATTAAGACCATAAGGCTCGAAACAATACAGCAAGTGGTTACAAAGAGATATGGTGCACACCACCAGTTTATTCAATACATCACTAAACTTGCCGGCCAGGGCTTCCTTCAGCTCAGTAATCTCCTCTTCCATGTCCTGCGCCTCCTCCTGAAGAGTATCCACATCAGAACGGAGCCTGCTACACTTCCTCTTGAAGAGGCGTCTGGCGATTAAGTCTTCTTTTGCTTGATGAAGCCAAGCAGCAAGGGCCAGATTCCGCGCCTCAGTCATCGCGCCCAACTTCCCTGCCAGTTCTTCATACTCCTCTTTGTGTTTAGCCTTCAGCTCCTGGACAGCTTTCTCATGATCAGCAACAGTCTGGTCCAGCGAGGCTAAGTGCTCTCTCTCCAAGCGAGCAACTTCGCCATTCAGGGTTTCCTTGGCGTCCTTCACATCCTTCTTTTGGCGCCCAGATAACACTTGGTTGAGCACCAAGCTCTTCAGCTCATAGCCCAGTGCCATCTTCCTCAGACTGCCCATATCCATGCTTTCAAAGCGCCGGCAGTCATCTTTCAACACCAGATGGTTGTTGATGAAGGAGATACGATCAAAGCTTTTACCCCAAGCAGAGACATTTCCTGGGGTAGCTGGAGGAGCAGGAGTGATGACAGTAGTAGCAGCAGGAGCAGCAGCAGCAGGTTGGGAGGTTTCTTTCGTTGGCGAAGACCGAGACGCCTCAGCCGCGACCACAGCTGACTTGGAAGACCTGCCAACATCAACGGAAATCCGATGGCCTTCTTCAGAATGGCCAGGTGTATCTTCCTCCAACTTCGCAGACTTGGAGGGCTTATCCTCATCAACACGCCTCCGTCTTTTGTTTCTCTTGTTCTCGCCCACCACTAAGGGCGCCAAAGGATCCACTTGGTTGACGTCTACGTCGCCTTTCTTTTCTTTTGTCTTCGCCAGAAAGGACATCCACTCTTCTTCATTCAAAGATTTCATCTTCATTTTCTCTGCAAGATAAAACAAAAATTCGATTAAACTCGTGACAAAATAAAAACAGGGATAAACAAGAACAGAATCATCAACAAGCTTACTGATATAAGTGATGAGGCTAGGAAAATCAGTTTCCCGGTCCAAAATATCACGGGGATCCATGACATCAAAATTATCCAAGAAGGATAAGGTCTCCAGTTCAAACTCAGAAAGTTTGGCCTCATCTATTCCTTTGATCGCCCTAGGGCTATCAGTCCAGTAAAAGGGGAACAAAGGTTGGTCCTTTTCATCGTACATCAAATCCTTGAGCCCAGGACCGTGGCGAATACGCAGAAAAGTATTTTAGTAGTTCTTGAAGTTAGAAGCATAGAGGGTAAACAGACCCCTATTAGCCTGACTGGTCAGAGTGACCGACTTGCCCTTGGTTAAACTCTTGACATAGTAGAAGTAAAAGAAGACGCCAGGAGAAGGTGAGACGCCCAGAGCGGAACATAACACCTCAAAACACTTAACGTACGCCCACCCATTAGGACTTAACTGGTTAGAGGCGACGTTCAAAACTTGGAGAATCGTAATTTCAAAGGCTGTGAAAGGAAGCCAGAGATTAAAGGCTTTGAAGAAGGCGCCGTACATATAGAAGTAATGAGGCGGCGTTAAATTTACTAAGCTAACACGCTCGTCCTCGCCTATAGGGTCTATGATCACTTCGCCCTCCTTCTCAGGAACAGTCAACCTAAAATCCTCTCTAAACTCTGCAATAGACGTTGCAGAATCGTATTTGGAAGCGTAATCCATCTCGGAGGGAAAAAGGTACCGAAGGGGAGGATGATATAACGCCAACTCCTTTCCTGTGAAAGAAGAACGAGGAATGATTAGGCAATCACTATCGCTGTCACTCTCTAAACTACTGTCACTAGGGTCAGATCCAAAAATTTCGGTGTAAAACCCCTTTTTATCCAAGGAGCCGTCAGCCCTAGTATAGTGAGAACGAATTTGCCTCTCTAAGGCCGAGTACAAAGGGGGGAATCTAGACGATCCCCCTAATTCTCTCAAAATCACCATAAAGTTTGATAAAAGAAAAAGTACGAGAAGAACAAAAACAAGATCGTACCTTTGGAAACGACTGGACGCGCGATCAAGAGAGTCAAGAGAAAGACGTAGTAGAGAAATGGTAGAAGAGAGGCGATAAAGCGATAGGAAGTTGAATAGAAAAAGAAAAGAAACCCAACGTCATATTTATAGGGTGTTGGAGGGAAAGCGGGGGAAGTCGAAAAACCAACGGGTAAAATAATAATCACTTTACCCAGTGGGTAAAAACACGCGTCAAAACAAGAACACACGTGTCGTCGGGCGAGGTTTAGAAACGTAAATCCCATACATCTATATCGCCGAACGTAGTCACTGAAGAAAGGAAATCAAATTTTATTTAAAGGATTCTGAATTACAACCCAAAAGGCAACGTCGGATACATAATAAAGGTGCATCAAAAGGAAACACAGCAAATAGAAGCAACTACATAAAGAGGCTAAACCCCAACATTATCGCCAGCCTCCATGGCAGCAGTCCACTGTGTCGCCAAAGCCTCCTTGCTCGCCTGAACAACCTCCAAATCTTCTCCAATCTGGTACAAAGTACGCCCCATCCTACGTTGTTGGATCTGCAGTTCCAGCAAGCTTTTCCGCTTCTGCAAAACTTTAGTGATGTCCTCTTGGATATCCTTCTTAAGCAGTCTTTTTCTTTCTTTCAACTTAGTCGCCTCGGCTTCCAAATTCCGCTCCATAGTCTTGATCTTCTCTTCCTCGTCAAAAGAAGCGCTCAACGTCGCCTCGTACATGCGCATAGCTTCCTTGGTATACCAAGTCTCATCATTCATAGCAGCTGTGACCTTATGACTCTGAAGATCAGCACACTCCACAGAAAAGATAAAGGGGGCGTCTTCAAGCAGCTTGTCCTTGAAGGCAATACAGCGCTCAAGGAACAACAGTTCTGAAGGACTGAGATTATCTTTCTCCTCCTCTAAGTCGCCCACTAACACGCAAAATTCCTCAGTATTCTCAAGGATATCGTCCACTCCTCTGCGAAGTACCCCCCTCACAGCATTGATAACAGGAGTGGCATATGAAGACATTGTGATTAAGAACAAAAGGAAAATTTTTAAATAGAGAATTGGGTTCAAATGAATAGGAACCAAGGAATGAGACGCCTATTTAAAGTGGCAAAGTACCTGGGAAAGTAAAAATATCCCTACCTATTTGCCAGGAGAACGTTGCAACCAACCCCAGGACCTGGCACCCTCCTCTGAAAAACGTGCATAATAAAAACTTAACGTTAACCCGTGATATCCTCTAAAGCTGGAAAAACGCAACAGCTTACACTGTCAGCACCGCGCCTCCCCTGGAGCCTAGTGCTTGGGGGGCTGTGTACCGGTCAGGATTTTCTAGGCCCATTTAAAAGGAGAAGCCCATTTAGAAGGAACGCATCGCCTAGGCGACATCGCCTAGCAATCAATATCGCCCCAACAGTTGGGCCAGCCCACTTAGATAATAAGTCAAAGCCCACTGTTCTACCCCTCAACTGCACGATCTCCTCCCTCAGTGAATAAAAAAACGCAGGAACACCCATGATCATACAGAGAAGGAATAACTACCCACTACCTCTGATACGAGAGTGGGGCAGTTATCTCACCCACATTCTTTCACCCCTCCTCTATAAATAGGAGGTCCATTTTTCGTAAAAGAGAACAGTGAATTTTACCCAAAGAAACAACACATATCCTTTGGACCAACATTAAGTACTTACAAATATACACCCCCTAGTTCCATACAGGAACAATAATAAATAATTACGAGGTAAATATATATTATAGTAACACACACGGGACAATTGTTTTAATAAAAAAAAATCTTACACGGGACAATTGTTTTAATAAAAAAAAATAAATTGAATAATATATTATAATAATACACCGAACAATTGTTGATGAATATATCTTATAATAATACACGGGACAATTGTTTTAATAAAAAAAATTAATCATGCGGACAATTGCTTTAATAAAAAAAAAATTAAATAATAAATATTTTTTATTATTAATTATAGTTTATTATACAAAAATCATACACGGAACAATTGTTTTAATGAAAAAAATTACTTAATTTAATAACTTTTATAAAAAAATAGCTGAATAACGTCACTTATTATTATTATTATTATTATTATTATTATTTGTATACGATGTCACTTATATTTTAACAATATTTTATAAATAAAAGTCATTAGACCCATGCATTCGCATGGGTCTCAAAACTAGTTTCTAGTCAATAATATGCTACAAATTAACCCTAATCTCCTATCATATCATATTTAAGGATTAAGAAGACCATTAATTGCATTTAATATAGCCAACTAAGCATATTTGCACGCCAATTATGATGCTAAATGGACGTGATGGGAAACCGTAAAGGCTTGATCACATGCTAATCGATGCAGAAAATAAATTACTATGCATTGAAAATGCAAATTAAAAATTAATGTCCGTGTATATTAGATGTAGTAAAAAAATAAAGAGATTAAAAATGGTATGCGGAGAGTATAAATGATATTTATACGAACAACTAATAAGAAATCATCATTCTTCTATATTATACGTGTAGTTTCAAAATAACTATATATGAGTGGAATGATGTGGCAAGTTAATGGAGTTTATTAGATATCTGTGTAAAAATATTTTACACTGACTGTGTATATCAATTAAATCCAAAAATAAAATTCATGCTTAACATTGTTCCTGGATTAAACATATCAAAAATAAAAATAAATGATAAAATTAATATTGAATAAAGTAATTGTTCTGGACTGAGCCTTTGAGCCCGCCTTTTCCATGTATCGAGCAAGGCCCAACACAGGGCAGCCCACTCCAACTTTACCACCGGACAACAGTCATAATATCATTGCATATTGTAACGGCCGACCACTGGAATGATGAGCATTAACCGCTCACCATAACTTTTCAGCCGTTTTTCGGTAGCCACTTGATGGTCATTTATTGTCTTCAAGGGTCTTGGCCCAGCGTTGAGGGACTATATAAACTCCTCATTCGTAGGAGTCAGGTACGATATTTTAACCTCTGAAAACCTTGCTTACCTCTTATTTTACTGACTTGAGCGTCGGAGTATCTGCTGGTATACAATCTCCCGCCAGAGCAACGTCAAAAACATCGGTGAGGTCGACTCTCATCAAGTAAGATCAGTGGCCGGAACAAACAAAAAACCAAAACTACTCAAAAAAAATCTTAAACAAAAAATCTTAGTTTCCCCGTTTTTTCTTAAACAAAAAACCAAAACTACTCAAAAAAAATATTCACAAAACACGACCAATGGCCGGAACAAACAACACCAACGACGCTGATAGCCACATTCACGGAGAAAGGGTCAACAACAACCACCAAGTGGACGGAGTGTTGGCCTCAGTGACTGAAAGAGATCCAAGCTACGATCCGGAGCAGTCGTCAAAGTCTTTGGACGTTCCACCAATAGCCGTCGGAGCACCATTTGAAACGGTCATGGGTGCACTGGTAACCGCCAACAACTGGCACGGAGAACTCGTCAGGCAATAAAATCGGAGGATCAAAGTCGTCGAGGAATTGCGAATTACGCGAGCCTCGACGAGCAGCTATCGGCGAAGAACCTCTCCTCTCTTTTCCCCGCGAAGAAGGGAGCGCTCGAGGATAAGGTGAAAGTCCCCGAGGACCTACGATCCTCGTGGGAATAGAAGCCCTCCGAGGAGGAACGAAGGTGGACATGGGAGAAGAACTCCTCTCATTCATTCAACTGGACGCAACTACTGTTCCCCTCCTCGGCGCCATCATCGTCACTCTCCTCGTAGCAATGATGAGCGACAAGTGGACCCCTTGTCCAAAAGAAGTATGAGGGTACCATTGTCCGTGGGTCTGGAAAAACCACCAGTAATGAACACGTACGACGGGACAACTGATCCCGATGATCACATCGAAAACATTGAAGTTGTTCTCAACTACAGAGGAGTTCGAGGATCAATCAAGTGCAAGCTGTTCTCAACCACATTAAGAAAGGGGGCTATGACTTGGTATAAAAGTTTACTCCCATAATCCATTGACTCGTGGAGAGAGCTTTGTCGACAATTCACTGCACAGTTTACTTCGTCCAGAAAACACCCCAAAACTGAAGCAACTATCGAGGCCATTATACAGAGAGAAAATAAGCCTCTAAGAGAGTACATCGAAAGGTTTAACAAAACTGCGGTTGAAGTAAGAACCGATGATCGAATGAAGTTGTACCTCTTGGATCGAGGATTACGCCCTGGAAGCGATTTTGTAAAGGCCTTAGGAATCGAGGAATCAGGACTTTGGATTGAGGATTACGCCCTCTTGGACTTTGGTAATAAATTATAAAGTTGGACTATGTAGATAAATCTGTTTTATTTTCTATGGAAGGTGTTTTGGGAATCAAAACCAACTATTCTACTAGGTCTAATAAATAGTGCTTATACTCAATTGTGTGAAACTGTTTTATGCATATGCTAACATAGTTAAAGCTTAATATTTGCTGCTGAACAAGGTTTTCAAGTTGATGCTTAAGAGTAATTAGTGCTACTACTAGAATGATTAAGAATAAATAAATACAGGTTGGAGTGTTTAAGGCTATAGCTAAGATATATTCAGAAAACAATGAACAACTAACATGTGAATCTACCACATATACATTATAATCAATGTATCTAAGTTTGTGACATTACATCATTTCTATGACAGCTGATTGGGAGGCTGATTGGGCGTGTTGTGGATTTCCTGCTGTGGATTGCGCAGTTCATCAGAAATGATTACACTCTCCGACCTTGGCGAATTTCTACGACGTACAACTTGTATTACACTTCCTCCAAAAGTTGCAGATTTATTTAAAATCTTGAGATTCCCATTATGTAATACTCTACCATTTCTAAATGCTTTCTTCATATCATTATTATTATTATCATCATCAGATTCGGAGATGTACATCACTTTGAGGAAGCTGACGAGCTTCATCTTCAAAGCGGTTATTTTTACGGAAATATACTTCTTCAATAAGTCTAGTCCTAAGCATATGGTGGAAGTGGCAGCACATAAGACATAGAGTCCCCAAAATTTGTCAAGAGTCAGGCTCTCAGTTTCTGGTGAAGGTGAGTTGTTTGAGCATTTATTAGAAGGTGTTAACCAATACTCTTCCAAAGCTTTTAGTCTTCCATTTTCTGCTAGTCTTAGAATGGCCTCAGAAAAGTCTCTTGCTATTGGGGCCCCTTTTTGAAATACCTGCAAACACCACAAAAAAATGTTTCAAATTTAATATAATGGGACAGTTTCTTAATTAAAAATAAAGAGGCAAAAGAAATTGCAGGCACTTACAAATCCCATTCCTCCAAATTTATAGGCTGCTGTAGTTGCAATGTAATCTCTGCAGTGTTTATTCAAGAAAACCTTCACATATGGGCTCTCAGTAAAGAAAGCAGAAATTTTATTGCTCTTGAATTTATCCACAATGTCTTGTTCATTCTTAACATCTACAACTTGGTCCCTAGGAAAATTATACACTTGGACCAAGTAGTCCGTTAAAAAGGTACTCCTCTTATCACAACCAACTGATAATTTGTGTTGTTTAAGCCATTCAATGTCTCTCTCAGACCTCAATTTTTGGACAGTAAGCAATGATGAAAGATTTGCAGTGTAGCTTGAGGTTAGAACCAACACAAGACATAACCATACTCCAACTACTACTCTTGCGGAATTGCTGTTTATTTTCTCCCCTGAAATACATAAGAATCAAATATCATGTAATTATTTTGGAAAAGTAATTTACATGTGAAGAAGCTCAAGCTTAAGAGTCTCATATTGGATATGATAAAACCTGAACATAAGTTTATAACTGGTGGCAGTCTTCGCATTACAAGCCGGTTTTGTAAAAGTTGAGTTAGACCCGACTAAAATTCTATGAAATATAGCGAAAAAGAAAATGAGAAAGTTATGAAATGTTGTAATCAAGACTTACGATGAGAAAAAAATAGAGAAGAAAAAGTAAACCAAATAGTGGTGCTAATCTGGTTTTTCGATGGTCCACCAGATTTAGGATTCAAGTGATGTTCCAAGAACCAAATGATAATCATTGTGTAGATGAGAATACTAATAGTTGCAATCCACATTTCCCAGCTAAATGGTTTTATAAACAACCATGCTGAACCTTCATTTTCTGCGGGAAATATGAGTGATAAGCCCGACTCAGTATATGGTTGAGTGAATGATACATTCCTTGAACGGTCGACAAGTATTGTTATATCTCCTACAATAGCATCATAGGTCTGCAATAGTATTAGCTTCCTTCTTCCTTTTTGTTTTAAAAATATTTTCTTTTGCTAGTGTATGTTTCGAATCACGATGAATACGACACGGTGACCCTATGATTTTGTTTAAGGTTCAAAACGTAGTTTTTGCCAAAATCACATTGTAAATCGTGATTCTGTCAAAATCACCGTCAATTGCAATACACACTTAGCTTACATGCTATGTTTTGTTATGTCTTTGTGTGTGAAATGCATATATTGAAAGAGACAAATAACAAAAAAATACAAGTTGACAATAACAAAATGTTGAATTTACCTCATCTATGACTTTAGGTAGAATAGTATCATAAGATACATTGAAAGTGTAAAATCTAAAGGGAAGACCAGAATACTGATCACTCAAAATTTCTCGGATCGAATTGAAAAGATCAATACAAAAACCGGTAGCAGAATGATTTTGAGAGACTTTCAAATATTTATCCCCTGAAGGATACATAGGAATTGCAACTCTTAAAGGGTTTGTAACTGTAGGTACTTTCCATGTCTTAGTTTCTGCATTACCATCACTTGTTTTGTCACTAGGAGATCTACCAAACTTCAACTTTGGTGTCCAAGAGTCCAATTCCATAAGTTTCTTATCATTAAAAATCACTTTTATGACTCTTAATGTTGGAGTGTAGAATAGTTGTCTTTCTTTGAATCTTATATCACCAATTAAGCCATTGAAATTGGATGATACTATTTCCTCCAATAACATCTTTGAACTAATGTAATTAGTATTCATTTTCTCTAAAGCCTTTGTGACCATTGTAATGCTATCATAAGCTAGCAAAACCTTTGATCCTGGTTTGGACTCAGCTTTGAAATTTTCACACAATTGAGTATAAGCACTAGACTTAGTAGAATAGTTAGTTTTGATTCCCAAAACACCTTCCATAGAAGATAAAACATATTTATCTACATAGTCTAACATGCTTGTAATCTCCTCATTGATTATCCAAGATGAATCTTTCTCCAATAATCCGATTTTCTTAGCTTCTCTAAACAAATGATTCACCATAGGTAATGATGCTTGAAGTACAATAAAAACACGAGATTTTAACGGCAGCAACTTCAACAATTCATCAAGAACAAACCCTTTTGGATCAGATAAAAAATTGAATGGTGGAAGAACTAATTGATACTCAATCTGCAAGTTAGCCTTTTCAAGAACCTCAGATAAGAGGCTTAACATTCCAAAATCGCTACTATAAGGGTTGTCTTCATATATAGCTATAACCTTTTGAGAGTTTAAAGCATGGACAATATCAGCTATATAGTTCATTTGTGTGGAATGATTTTGTGCCATTTGAATCAGGAAAGGCCAACGAAGTTGCATTGATGATGAAGAGACTAATAATGGAGCAGAAGAAAATGAAATTGTTGGTACTTGAAACTTGGCTCCAAGATCGGCAACAAGAGTTGCTTCTTGCCATGTTTCCATACCAATAATCACTTTAACTTCCTCTTTAGTAATTAATTCCTCAGCTGAAAACCAAAGCAAGATATTATTCACTAAAGTCATGTATGGATAAACAAGTTAATTAGGACTTACTGTACTATATAAGTCCTTATATTCTGATAATAAAAGATAAAATAAGCTATCATGGAAAGCTTATAGATGTTTTTCTGATAACAAAAAGTAATTACCAGCTAAAGCTGCTTGTAAAGAGTTTCTAGCAGAGTCGCGGAAGAAAAGGATTACATTTTGATTGTTGGAATAATTATTGAAACTTTGAGCTGCAAGTTGCATGGCTTTTATCTGTTGTTTCCCTATTTCAGAATTAACATCAATGATAACACCAACACTTGTAGTTTGAGAGCTATTTGCAAGACATTGGAATAGAAAAGATATTATCAGTGGAAGACAAAGCAAAAGATTTAGAATTGAATTTGAATTTTGATCATAAAAGTTCATATTGGTAGTTCAACTGTATTATAGATATGACATTAAGAATTAAAAATCTAAGATACTTATGCAAATGGAATACAAATAAGTTGTGAAGAAAGGAAGGAAGTACAAAGAGAAAATAATATGCTTAGATTCCAAGGATTATGGCAGGTACATGGAAATTGAACAGTTGATTTTGTTGATTATGGTGTTGACTCCATACTTCAAGACAAAGTTGGGTATGAGAAGATAGCAATAGACTAGTCATAGCACCACTAGGGATTGCAAGTTGTTGACTAACTAGCTAGAAGAAAAGCTAGTCATGTGTTTAGAACTAGCGGCCAACTTTGGGCCCAAATGAAAATTTGATTTGAATAGTTTGAATAATTATTTTTAAAAAGTTATTTTAGATATTTCAATATTTTATTGAACTTTTTTTGGATATCAAAATTTCAAAAAATCACTTAATTTTGAAGTTATTTCAAATAGATTTTCATAAATATCATTTTTTAAATACAACTTTTTGAGAAAATTGTGATTTTAACTATGTTTTGGTCTTCAATAATGTATCATTGTTCTTACTATATCACAAATTATTTTAATAGATGCAAAAGAAACTGTAATTACTATATCACAAGTTTTGGTGCTACTACTACAATGATTAAGAATAAATAAATACAGGTTGGAGTGTTTAAGGCTAACTAGCTCAATTGGCAAAATTTGCTGAAATTACAAGGCATGGACGTCATGACCGGGTTCGAACCCTGGCTCTCTCACTTGTGTGAGAATTTCTTATATTTACTTTGTCAATTCTTCTATGTACCAAAAAAAAAAAGAAATATATACAGATCAATGAGCAACTAACATGTGAATCTATGTATCGAAGTTTTTGACATTACAACATTTCTATGACCGCTGATTGAGAGGCTGATTGGGCGCGTTGTGGATTTCCTGGTTCTTCAGAAATGGTTACACTCTCAACCCTTGGCGAATTTCTACGACGTACACCTTGTATTAAAGATCCACCAAAACTTGCAGATTTATTTAAAATCATGAGATTCCCATTTTGTAATCCTCTACCATATCTAAATGTTTTCTTCAAATCACTATTATTATCATCATCAGATTTGGCGATTACATCTCTTTGAGGAAGTTGATGAGCTTCATCTACTAAGTGGTTATGTTTACGTAAATAATTCTTCAATAAGGCTAGTCCTAAGCAGATGGTGGAAGTGGCAGCACATATGACATAGAGTCCCCAAAATTTGTCGAGAGTCAGACTCTCGGTTTCTGGTGAAGACGAGTTGTTTGAGCATTCATTTGAAGGTGTTAACCATTTATTTTCCAAATCTTTTAGTTTTCCATTTTCTGCTAGTCTTAGAATGGCCTCCGAAAAGTCTCTTGCTATTGGAGCCCCTTTTTGAAATACCTGCCAACATCATAAATCATAAAGCAAAACTTGAGAGAGCAAAACAACCAATATATTTTACATTGTGCTATTTGAACAACAGAATTTGACATCTTTTACATTATGCTATTTTAACATAACTTTATTAATTACGAATTTGAACGTGATTTACCAAAATTTTTAGTAGATTCGAACACCTGAAACTTGTGGTTAACAACGTCTAAATTTGTAGTTAATTATGTTACGTTGATGGTTAACGATTAACCAGCTACTAAATGTAATTAATCATCTATTTAAACAGTGTTAACCACTAAAAATTTCTTTAAAAGTTGTCTAAATTTGGTTGTATAAAAATAAACAGGCCAAATAAATTGCAGGCACTTACAAATCCCATTCCTCCAAATTTATATGCTGCTGTAGTTCCAGTGTAATCTTTGCAGTATTTATTCAAGAAAACCTTCTCATAGGGGCTCTCAACAAAAAGAGCAGAAATTTTCTTGTTCTTGAATTTATCCACCATGTCTTGTTCATTATCAACATCTACAACTTGGTCCCTCGGGAAATCATACACTTGGACCAAGTAGTCCTTTACAAAGGTACTGCTGTTATCACAACCAACTGGTAGTCTGTTTTGTTTAAGCCATGCAATGTCTCTCTCAGACCTCAATTTTTGGACAGTAAGCAATGATGAAAGATTTGCAGTGTAGCTTGAGGTTAAAACAAACACGAGAGATAACCATACTGCAACTACTATTCTTGCTGTGTTGGTCCTTATGTTCTCCCCTGATAAACATCAGAATCAAATATCATGTTACTATTAGTTAATTTGCAAAAGGAGTTTCTAAATGAAGAAAATGAGAAAGTTTTAAAATTCTGTAATATAGACTTACTATGCGCAAAAAATAGAGAAGTAAAAGCAAACCACAGAGTGTTGCTGATCTGAGTTTTCAATGTTCCAGCAAATTCAGAATTCAAGTGATGTTCCAAGAACCAAATGACAATCATTGTATAGATGAGGATACCAGCAGTTGCCATCCACATTTCCCGGCTAAATGGTTTCATAAACAACCATGCTGAATCTTCATTGTTGGCAGGAAATATGAGTGATAAGCCCGACTCAGTATATGGTTGAGTGAATGATACATTCCTTGATCGGTCGGCAAGTATTGTTACATCCCCTACAATAGCATCATAGGACTGCAATAGTATTAGTTTCCTTTTCCACTTTTGTTTGATTTTTTTAAAACAAAAATATATTAGTTTTGTATAGTGCATGTTTGGAATCATGATGACACCGTGATTCTTAGCTTTTTGCCATAATCAAGGTGACACGCTGTGATTCTGTCAATCTCACTGCCAATCGAAACATGCACTTAATTTTGATAAACTATGATGTTTGATTTGAGAGTTGGGTCTAACTCATCCTCACAAAACCGGCTTGTAAGGTGAGGATTGCCTCTTACTCATAAACTCTTATTCAGGCCATCTCATATCCGATGTGGGACTTCTTAACACACCCCCTCACGCCCAGCACTATTGGGCTTGGTGCTTGGATATAAACGGTGGGTGGCCCGATAGCGGGTGGTCCAATGGATCTTAGAGAGGCTCTGATACCATCTTAGAATTGAGAGTTGGGCCTAACTCATCCTCACAAAACCGGCTTGTAAGATGAGGATTGCCTCTTACTTATAAACTCTTATTCAGGCCATCTCATATCCGACGTGGGACTTCTTAACAGTTGTGCTATTTCTGTGTGAAATGTATATATCGAAGGTGATAAATGAAATCATGAAACAGAAAACACAAGCTCAAAAGACAATAGAGTTTACCTCATTTATGACTTTAAACAGAAGCGTATCATAAGATTCATTGAAGGGGTCAAATTTATAGGGAAGACCAGAATACTGGTCACTCAGAATTTCTCGAATCTCTTTAAAAAGATCGATACAAAAACCGGTAGCTTGATTATCATCAGAGAATTTCAAAAAGTTATCAAATGCAGGATTCATAGGAAGTGCAACTTTTAAAGGATTTGTAATTGTAGGTACTTTCCATGTCTTAGTTTCTGTAGTGCCATCACTTGTTTTCTCACTAAGAGATCTAGCAAACTTCAACTTTGGCGTCCAAAAGTCCAATTCAATATGTTTATTATCATTATCAACCACTTTAATGACTCTTAATATTGGAGTATAGGATAGTTGTCTTTCTTTGAATCTTATATCACCAATTAAGCCATTGAAATTGGAAGATAACATTTCCTCCAATAACATCTTTGGGCTACTAGAATTAGTATTCATTTTCTCCAAAGCCTTTGTGAGAATTGAAATGCTATCATAAGCTAGCAAAACCTTTGATCTTGGTTTGGAATCAACTTTTTCTGTATGCTCAACTTGCAAATTTTCACACAGTTGAGTATAAGCACTAGAGCTTGTAGAATAGTTGGTTTTGATTCCCAAAACACCTTCCATAGAGGATAAAACAAATTTATCTACATAGTCCAACTTACTTGTAATTTCCTCATTAATTATCCAAGATGAACCTTTCTCCAATAGTCCAATTTTCTTAGCTTCTCTAAACAAATGGTTCACCATAGGTAACGATGCTTGAAGTACGATAAAAACACGAGATTTTAACGGCAACAACTTCAACAATTCATCAAGAACAAACCCTTTTGGATCAGACAAAGAAGTGAATGGTGGAAGAACTAATCGATACTCAATCTGGGAGCTAACCTTTTCGAGAGCCTCAGACAAGAGGCTTAACATTCCAGAATCACTACTATAAGGGTTGTCTTCATATATAGCTATAACTTTTTTAGAGTTGAAAGCATGGATCATATCAGCTATGAAGTTCATTTGTGCGGAATGATTTTGTGCCATTTGAATCAAGAAAGGCCACCGAAGTTGCATTGACGATGAGGGGACTAATGGAGGAGAAGAAAAGGAAATTGTTGGTACTTGAAACTTTGCTCCAAGGTCAGCAACAATAGCTGCTTCTTGCCATGTTTCCATGCCAATAATCACTTTAACTTTCTCTTTAGTAATTAATTCTTCAGCTGAAAACCAAGATGAAACAAGATATTATTAACTAAGGTCATGTTTAGACAAACAACTTAATTAAGCGCTTATGATATAAGTGTTTAATTATAATTTATTTTAATAATAACAGATAAAATAAGCCATTTTTATAAGTTATCCTAAAATGCTTATAGACATATCATTAGATGTTTTCATAAGCTGGGCTCAAGCAGATAAGTTCAAATAAGTCAAATCAAACAGACCCCAAGTGCTTAAAAGAAAAAGTACTTACCAGCTGAAGCTGCTTGTAAAGGGTTTCTAGCAGAGTCACGGAAGAAAAGAATTACATTTTGATTGTTGGAATAATTATTGAAACTTTGAGCTGCAAGTTTCATGGCTTTTATCTGTTGTTTCCCTGTTTCAGAATAAACATCAATGATAACACCAACACTTGTAGTTTGAGAACTATTGGCAAGACATTGGAAAAGGAAAAGTGAGATTATTAGAAGAAGCCAAAGCAAAATATTTGGAGCTGAGTTCAATTTTTGTGCATAAAAATTCATATTGGCAGCTAAAAACTGTTTTATAGATTTTTTGGTGGAATAAAGTGTATTACAGATAACATTAGAAGATACTTTGTATTATGCAAAAAATGAAATGAAAATATGGGATATGGATACACATATTTATATGTATGGTAGAAGAACTGGTCAATGGTCATAATCATAATTAATCAACAGTTGAATAATACTATGGATCATTGAAATGTTAGTGAATCTGTGGGAACGATTCTGTTAATATTTTTTACTTGACTTGTATATAGTTGTATTATGTTGAATAGTTGACGTGGCAGAAACAGGTTACACACCTAGTATAGATTTTTTATGTTTTTTCTTCCTCTGACCATATCTTTAGTGAAAGGTCAACCTCGAAATTCCTTGCTCAAAAAGTAAAAAACAATTGTTCTAAAGTGAATGACATGACCACTTTCATTTTTTAATACAATATCATTTATTTTTCTCAATTGTAGAGTGCATACATACTCAATATATTCTCTTTTCTTTCTTGTTTGTACTTGTTTTAAATTTGTATGATTTGTTCAATTAAGTCAGTTATTTTGATACAGAGCTAGCAAGTAGCAACATATTTGTGTGTATGCTCAGGGTTGCAATATATTACATAATTAAGATAGTAATATAGTATTATTAATTAATAATTAATTAAAAAATATTTTAATATCAAGAAAACACAAAATAAATGAGAAAATGTATACAAAAAAAAAAAATGCAGTGATGCCAAAGTCCCACATGGAATATTTGATACGAACAAGTTTAGTACATTAGTTATAGAATGGAAATTCTATTCTGTGATAAGAGTGACAGGATACCCGGATTTGGGGTGCTAAATATCCTTGTTTAGATGTTTTGGCCACTTTAAAGAAAAAATAAAAAACAGAATACGGTTGACCTGAAAAACCATGTCAACGACCGGTTTCCGCTTTTTTCTGGTTTTCTACCGGTTTCTGGTTTTTTATCTGGTTCTGCATCATACTGGTTTTATACTCAGTTCGGTATCATAGCGGTTTGAAGTGTTATCATAGCGGTTTGAAGTGTTGATCTGACCGGATGCATAGCGGTTTGAAGTGTTGATCGGACCTGAGGCATAGCGGTTTGAAATGTTGATTGGACCGGATGCATATTCGCTTACAAATTCGACCGGTTGAACCGGCCGATCCAATCCAGTCCAGTTTTGATTACCTTTATCATCATCATATTCGGCGATTACATTTCCTTTATGTAAGTACTTCTTCAATGAAGCTAGTAATAAGCAGATGGTGGAAGTGGCAGCACATATTAAATAGATTCCCCAAAATTTATTAAGAGTCAGGCTCTCAGTTTGTGGAGATGGTGAGTTGTTTGAGCATTGATTGGAAGGTGTTAACCATTTGTCTTCCAAAGCTTTTAGTTTTCCATTTTCTGCTAGTGTTAAAATTGCTTCAGAAAAGTCTTTTTCTATTGGAGCTCCCTTCTGAAATACCTGCAAAATTCACAAAACATGAAGAAAAAAAAAAAGCATGATAGTGCAAAACTAAAACACTAATTTGAGAAAACATTCTCATTGTTTACATTTTTTGTTTTTATTTTGTGAAAGTAAACATGGTAAAGAAGTCGTAGGCACTCACAAATCCCAAACCTCCAAATTTATAGGCTGCTGTAGTTGCAGTGTAATCTTTGCAGTGTTTATTCAAGAAAAGCTTCACATATGGGCTCTCAGCAAAGATAGCAGAAATTTTTTTATTCTTGAATTTATCTATAGAGTCGAGTTCATTCTCAACATCGACAATTTGGTTAGTAGGGAAATTATATACTTGGATCAAGTAGTTCTTTACAAAAGCACTGGTGCTACCACAACCAATTGGTAGATTGTTTTGTTTAAGCCATTCAATGTTTCTATCAGACCTCAATTTTGGGACAGTAAGCAATGATGAAAGATTTGCAGTGTAGCTTGAGGTTAGAACCAACACAAGAAATAACCATACTCCAACTACTACTCTTGCTGAGTTGCTGTTTATTTTCTCCCCTGAAATATATAATAATCGAATATCATGTAATTAGTTTGCAAAAGGAATTTACAAGTGAAGAAGCAGCTCAAGCTTTTCTATAAATAAAATTTTGTTAAGTAATTTTCTCCCCTATTGCTTTATTCATACTTTAATGTCTTTATTTTTGAGTAAATAGTAATTTTTGACTGTAAATGTGTGATGTGTCAATATAGTCCATGAATGTATCAAAATAATAAACAAGTCTTTCAGAGTCTCTTTTGTTAGTAATTTTATAATTGTTAGTAATTTTATACACCAAATTGACTAATAAAAGACACATTCGAAGACTAAGTTAACTAAGAAAGATACATTCAAGGACCAAAATAACTAACGAAACACATTTTTACAGCACTTCACACATTTAAGGATTTATAGTATTTGTGCAAAATGGAAATTTTTCCAACTTTGAAATATCACAACCTGCAAACAATAGGCCTTCACTAAATTACCAATAAATTTAGTTTTTCAAATATAACAAAAAGGAAAATGAGAAAGTTTTAAACTTCTGGAACATAGACTTACTATGAACAGAAAATAAAGAGGAAAAAGCAAACCACAGAGTGTTGCTGATCTGGGTTTTCAATGGTCCACCAAATTCAGGATTCAAGCGATGTTCCAAGAACCAAATGATAATCATTGTGTAGATGAGGATACCAATAGTTGCAATCCACATTTCCCAGCTAAATGGTTTCATAAACAACCATGTTGAGTCTTCAGTTTCAATAGGAAACATGAGTGATAAGCCTGACTCAGTATATGGCTGAGTGAATGACAGGTTCCTTGATCGGTCAGCAAGTATTGTTATATCTGCTACAACAGCGTCATAGGTCTGCAATAGTATTAGATTCAGCCATCTTTTTTGTTTAAAAAAAGTGAATTTTTTTTTTTTTTTTTGCTTTTAGTGCATGACTGGAATCACGGTGAATTTGACACGGTGACACTTCGATTTTGTTTAAGCTTCAAAATGTAGTTTTGCCAAAATCGCATTGCACGCCTAGATTCTATCAAACTCACCACCAATCCCAACATGCACTAGTTTTGAGAAACTATTATATTTGATCTACATGCAATGCATATATTGAAAATGTTATGCCATTTGTGTGTGAAATGCATATATTGAAAGAGACAAATGAAATCATGAAACAAAAAAAAAAGTTGACATAATGTTTACTTTACCTCATCTATGACTTTAAGCAGAATTGAATCATATGATGCATTTAAAGGGTAAAATCTATAGGGAAGACCGGAATACTGGTCACTCAGAATTTCTCGGATCTCATTGAAAAGATCAATACAAAAACCTGTAGCGGATTGATTTTGAGAGACTTTCAAAAAGTTATCAGATGAAGCATACATAGGAATTGCAACTTTTAAAGGGTTTGTCTTTGTAGGTACTTTCCATCTCTTAGGTATAGAGTCATTTAAGCTTTTAATAGTTCCATCACTTGTTTTGTCACTAAGAGATCTAGCAAACTTCAACTTTGGTGTCCAAAAATCCAATTCCAAATGTTTCTTATCATTATCAACCACTTTAATGACTCTTAATATTGGAGTGTAGGATAGTTGTCTTTCTTTGAATCTTATATCTCCAATTACGCCATTGAAATGGGAAGATAACATTTCCTCCAATAACATATTTGAGATACTAGAATTAGTATTCATTTTCTCCAATGCTTTTGTGACAATTGTAATGCTATCATAAGCTAGCAAGACATTTGATCCAGCTTGAAAGTTTTTCTGCAATTGAGTATAAGCACTAGAACTTGTAGAATAGTTGGTTTTAATTCCCAAAACACCTTCCATAGAAGATAAAACAGATTTATCTACATAGTCCAACATGCTTGCTATCTCCTCGTTGATTATCCAAGATGAATCGTTCTCCAATAATCCAATTTTCTTAGCTTCTCTAAACAAATGGTTCACCATAGGTAACGATGCTTGAAGTACAATAAAAACACGAGATTTTAATGACAGCAACTTCAACAATTCATGAAGAACAAACCCTTTCGGATCAGATAAAGAAGTGAATGGTGGAAGAACTAAGTGATACTCAATCTGCGAGTTTACCTTTTGGAGAGCCTCGGATAAGAGGCTTAACATTCCAGAATCACTACTATAAGGGCTGTTCTCGTATATAGCTATCACTTGTTGAGAGTTGAGAGTATGGATCATATTAGCTATGAAGTTCACTTTGTGCAGAATGAATCTGTGCCATTTGAATTAAGAAAGGCCAACGAAGTTGCATTAATGATGAAGAGACTAATGGTGGAGAAGAAAATGAAATTGTTGGTACTCGAAACTTTGCTCCAAGATCAGCAACAAGAGCTGCTTCTTGCCATGTTTCCATGCCAATAATCACTTTAACTTTCTCTTTAGTAATTAATTCTTCAGCTGAGAACCAATAAGGATCATGATTGTTGCCTGGTAATGTCAGCTGTAAAGCAGCTGCAGTATCTATGAAAAAAATTATTTACGGTGTACAACTTGTACTTAAGCATGACGGTCCAGATATTATTCAGTATTACTGTCTATTAGCAAAGATATTATTTGGTATTAAGTGCTTAAAACAAAACAAAACTAAAAAGTACTTACCATCTGAAGCTGCTTGTAAAGGATTTCTACAAGAGTCGCGGAAGAAAAGGATTATGTTTTGATTGTAGGAATAATTGTTGTATCTTTGAGCTGCAATTTGCATGGCTGTTCTCTGTTGTTTCCCTGTTTCAGAATTAACATCAATGATCACACCAATACTTGTTGTATTTTGGGAACTACCGGCAAGACAATGGAATAGGAAAAGCACGATTATTAGACGAAGACGAAGCAAAATATTTGGAACTGAGTTTGATGTTTGAGCATAAAAATTCATATTGAAGATTCAATGGTATTATAGATAATGTTAAGAATTAAAGATCTAAGATACTTATATTATGCATGTCACAAAGTGTAGGATACGGATACTCACATTTATATGTAAGGTGGCAGGAGAAGTCAATGGCTATAAATCGCATGGAATGATTCTGTTGGTAATATTAACCAGCCAGTTAGTATCTTGAGTTTGACTTGTATTGTTTTAAAAATTTAATGAAAATGAGGTTACTGATATGGTATTGTTTTTTCGAATGTGACGTATCAGTCATAGTCTCCAATCCTTTCTAAGTTGTTATTTTTTTGACATCATAAGATTGGTCAAACAAACAAAAAACATCATAAGATTGGTGTTGTTCAACAACACATAACATGTTGTAGGCATAATAATAGCATAACACTCAACATAATGGAACATTAAGTAGAGTAGAAGGAAACACATAGCATATAATTATTTTTTTCAGCAGACTTCTACGACCAAATTTAGCGACTTCGACGAAATTGTTGGGTTGATAACTGGTGAAATAAAAATTCAAGATATTGCCTAGTTCAAATTGATTGTGTATACAAAATTGTTTCCATTCGAAACCAATCTTGGTGCTTCTTTTGGGTATGTATCTGATAAGGAGGGAACAATTAAAATGACCATATATGGAGTATGAAATGTTCTAATATAATTAAGTATGTGAATTGGAGTATCATTTTCAACTTGTATATGATGATTTCTCTTAAAAGATTCAATTCTAAAAATAAGTCTAAACTATCATTATCGGAGTTGTCATTGTGTGTTTTAAATTTAATGAACATTCATGATTACGACAAAATTCTTTTAAATTTTTCAATTACTAATGACTTTAATTTCTCAATACTAAATAGAAAACCAAAAACATGATATATGTTTTAAATTATTCAAATCTACTATAAAATGAAGTAATTAAATGTCAATGAGTTATCAAAAATTCAATGTCAATGAGCAGCCACCAACAATATTTTCAAATTTACATCAAAAACATCTTGATATATTTTAAAATGAAGTGATTGAACTAGAACTTCAAGTCTTTTTATTTATATTTTTTTTTTGTACGAAGACGAAATGACAAACACTACTACTGAAACTCACACACAATACTACTGAAGCAATTTCGGCATTGTCAGTTGAGCTAGGCGTTGCAGACTCATTTCATTATTTTTGTTTAGTTTCAAATAACTGCCAGATTTATATTTTAGAGTTGACATTTATATATTTCAAATTAAAAAACAATGAAAATCAATTGTTTAAAAAACTAAATAGATTATATCTTCACAACAAAAATAATACTAACTAAATAGACTATATATTAAGGAGACAATAACCTATGCAATTCAAGTGAAATAGACTGTAAAGAACTTAACTAAAGAACTAAATTGAATTAAAAAAGAAAAATTTAGGAAAACTAAACCTGTTGCAGAGAAGACGAGAACTACCGTAGAGGAATGAAGAAAGATCAGAAGAACAAAATGTTGAATCATTTTATAATTTCCTTATGTATGTTAATTGAGTTTTGTTTTCAGAGAGAAAATAGTTTAAAGTGTTAAACAAAGAACGAAAGAAGACAAAAAAGAGTTACAAATGGGACTAAAATGGATATGGATATTCTTTTGAGAAAATGGGACTAAAATTATTCAATATCACAAATTATCTCATTATTATATCTCATCTCATCATTCTAATTCTAATGATGTAATATGATTGTTCAAAAAAAAAAATGATGTAATATGATATGATGGAATAATTGATTCCTATTGTACGTTTCCTATAAAATTATTTTATATTATGTCTATTATAAACTCTTATATTCTTTTAGTCTTCTATCTTGCTTTTGTAAAATTTAATTTGATATAATATGTTTGTCTAGCACCTTTAGCGCTAATTAGCTAAGTGTCAAATTCTTTATATAACACAATAACTATAAAGAACCAAAATTATAGTATGTATGATTTGTCAAGTGGGTGTGTTAAAACTAGTGAACGGCAGCTATATAGTGAACGGCAGTTACAAAATTTCATCAATCAAATTCTTCAAAAAACTTTCATTTTGCCACTGCACTTTCAGTCAACTTTAAAAAAGGTCCCTCGTTTGAATTTTTTGCTGACGTGTCACCAATTTCGACCTGATGACTGGGTTTGAAGGATACTGACTCATCAAATTTTATAGTAGAATGACAAAAATACCCTTGCAACTTAAATAACTTAATATTCTTAAATAAACAATAAAAACATAAGGGTTATTCCTCAATTAAAAAAAACCAAAATCCTTTAAAAAAGAAGAAAGGAATCAGAAACATCAATTGAGTTCCATTTCTTCTTCTTCGTGAAAGCACAGCACCTCCATAGTCCATACCTTGCCAAAAACATCAATTGAGTTCTTATTCATCTTCCTTAAACACAAATTTGTGGTCTTCATCTATCTCTCCAACTCTACCCACAATCGCTGCCTTGTTTTTCAAATCATTCACTCCCCTTCCATTCCTACGTCCTTCCCTCTTCATCAACAAAACGAAATCAAAAAATCGAACAACAACTGAAGCAATGGAATCATAGATCTGAAAAACCAAAAATAAAATACAAATTATGTTATTAAAGAAGAAATTGGGGGTTTTTCAATTGGAGAAGAACAACCAAGGTGAGATAGAAGAAGGTCAGTTCGGTTCTCTCTCTCTCGCTAGAACAACCAAGGTGAGATAGAAGAAGGTCAGTTCGGTTCTCTCTCTCGCTCCCCATCTCTCTCTCCGTCTCTTCTAGTTTATTGCTGCAACCATGCGTCCGATTTGGCTTCGTCCATTGTTGCCATCAGATTCAGTGGACCCGTTGTCTTCTTCGTCGGGGTTTACGCGAGATAGATCGGATTGTGATGTGGTGACAACTCCAACCCCAATTTCTATCTTCTTTATTATTTTAATATGAAATTTACACAGATTTGTTGTTCAAAAAAAGACAATTTCTTAGTTTGTTCAAAGTTAAAGAATTGGTAAATTCCAAGTTTTGATTTCTGGAAAAGAAAAAATGTGTTTTGGATTTGTTAAATGAAGATGAATGATACTGTCAAAAAAAAAATATGAAGATGAATGATATTGAATATGAATATTGTGTGTTTTTAGTGAACAAGGGCAAGAAAGTAATTTCACAGTTTCCTTGCAATATTAAGGCCATTTTCGTCTTTCCATAATATATTTTTATGAGTCATCAAGTTGGAAACCCATTCAGCAGCGCCACGTGTGCAAAAATATGACACATCAGCAAAAAAGTCAAACGAGGGACCTTTTTTAAAGTTGACTGAAAGTGCAGTGGCAAAATGAAAGTTTTTTGAAAAGCAGGGACTAAAACTCAAACGACCCCTAAGTGCAGGGACCTTTTGCATATTTAAGCCTAAACAAAAATATAAATATGTAGGGTCATATTTGAGTTTTTTATAAACAACTGCCATTAAAGTTAAAACTACTCAAATCAACTACTCCCTCCATCCCATTTTATTTGAGCCAGTTGACTGCCTCACGTTTGCCAATGTAAAACTTTAACGATTAATATATTTAATTGTATAATTGTAAAAATTATAAAAATTTGATATTTTGAAAATATAAATCGAGACGAATCCAACAAGATCTTATATGCTAATATTTATTTTTTATTTATGAATAGAAAAATAGAGTCAAAACGATATATATGAATAGTGTCTACGGTTAAAATGACTCAAATAAAATGGGACGGAGGGAGTATAAAATATTTAAATCCTACATGGCAATTTGACCCCACAAAAAATAATTTAGTTTACCCATTTTAATGGCAATAGTTATTATGCATAAGGAATATCCTTATGCATGGTGCATAAACAAATCTTCACCATCCAATGCTTTTTTGATCAATTAGATTTTTTGATCAATGAAATGCACTAAAGCATACATGGTGGAGATTTATTTATGCACCGTATATAAGGATATTCTTTATGCATAATAACTCAACCCCATTTTAATCACTCCCACTAAAGATGCTCTTAAAAGTTTATTTTATATGAACTTATTTAAATAAGTAATTATATTCATGTCAAAGGTGTATACGTATGTTCTTTAAGTTTTGCGGTTGTATTAGATAGGTCCTTTAATTTTTTTTTGTTTCAAATGAGTTTTTAAAATTTTTTAAATATAGTATTACTAAATCCTTCCGTTATAAAAAAAAGATGATGTGTTTAAAGAAAATAGATTTTAGGATTTGTTAATCTTGTATTTACGTATCATTTAAGTCGTTCCACGTCGTCAAGTTAACGGCCACATTATTTTTTTTATAACGAAATATAACAGAAGGATTTGGATGATACAATTTAACTTAAAAAATCTATCTAATACAAATGCAAAACTTAAATGACCTAGTACATATAACGGGTTGGGTTATGGTGCATAAGCCCAAAGCTTATGCACCGTGCATAATTTCTCACGCCCCCCCCCCCCCAAATTGCTACGCGCGCCCCCCATTTCTAGCCCCCCTCCCAATTTTATTTTATTTTATTTTTTTTAAATTTCTAGCGCACCCCTCAGTTTTTTTTATCACGCTTTTAATTTTGATTGATTGAATTTTATTTTATTTTATTGATTATGGATAAAATTCAGAGTATTATGTATGGTTAATTATTTTAGTAGTTAGTTTTAAACTAAAATCATGCCAAAACCATTTCTGCTGTAGAATGGTTTCAAAGATGTGTACTCCTAAACCATTTGTGCTGTGGAATGGTTTCAGAGATCTGTACTACAAAACTATTTAATTAAAATCATTTTAATTTAATATGATTTTAACCGAAACCATAAGTATAACTTAATGGTTTCACTAGTATTGTATCTGAAAACCAAAGTAGCTCCTTTATGGTTTCAAATAAAACATTTATATTTAATTTAAAATAAATATTATAACCGAAACCATAAGTGTGACATAATGGTTTCATTAGTTTTGTATCTGAAACCAAAATAGTCCTCTTATGGTTTCTAATAAAATATTCATATTTAATTTAAAATAAATATTTTAATCGAAACCATAAGTATAACTTAATGGTGTCACTAGTGTTGTATCTGAAAACCAAAGTAGCTCTCTTATGGTTTCACATAAAATATTTATATTTAATTTAAAATAAATATTATAACTAAAACCATATTTTATTCATAATGATTTTCAAAATAATATTGCATAAATAACCAATGATTTTGTAACAAATCTAGGGGAGAAAAAGAATAAATCTGGGGGTGTAAACTGTGTAAAAAAAAACCAACAACACAAACAAAAAAGGAACTGGGCTTGCAGGCCCAGCAGGCTAAAAAAAACAAAACAGAATGTGTGTATGTCAGCAGAACAGGGGGTGGGAAAAGCGAATCTGTATGAGGAGCTGGGGGGCGCGCGTGAGTAATTTTGGGGGGGGCGTGAGAAATTCTGGGCTTATGCATGGTGCATAAACATCACCCTTATGCACCATAACCTTGGCCACATTTAACCTTGTATTTATATATATATATTAATAATGAGTAACGATTGAATCGATCAATAAGATTATATTTTCTTTTGATATTTTACATGATATTTTAAAGAATTTAACTGTATATTTGGAGCTGAGTTCAAACTTTGAGCATAATAATTCATATTGGCAGCTAAAAACAGTTTTATAGATTTTTTGGTGGAATAAAGTGTATTACAGTATTATGCAAAAACAAATGAAATGAAAATATGGGGTATGGATACACGTATTTATATGTAGAGGAATGTATGGTAGAAGAAGTGGTCAATAGTCATAATCATAATTGATCAACAGTTGAATAATACTCTGGAGTGATATAGTATTATTAATTAATAACAAAAATTATTTTAATATAAAGAAAACAGAAAATAAATGAGAAATGTATAAAAAAAATACTGATGCAGTGATGCCAAAGTCCCACATATGGAATATTTGATATGTACTAGTTCAGTACATTAGTTATAAAATGGAACTTCTATTATACAATAAGAGTGATAGGATATATGGATGTCATTTTCATTCGTAAATGGGAATCCTTGTGGAGATTGCCTTGTTTAGGGACCTAAAGATGGAGATTTTTTCTCCGTGGGGATAGGATGGAGGAGAAAATTCCTTCGAAAGAGGTTTGGAGATGGGGACGGTATTTGATCCCCCAATCTGCGGAGAATCAGTCTCCAAAAACTTTATTAAAATAACAGTTATAAAAGTATGTTTAAGTACTTTATAAATTGTTTTTAATTATATTTCCACACAATGTGTATAAATTTATTTATCTATGATGTTTATTACTGTCATAAGACTCACACTAATATTTTAACTTTTTTATTTGTTTTATAATTAAACTTTACTATTTTTTTTGCAACTAATTTGATCAAAAATAATAAAAGTTTGATAACTTTTTATGGTTGACGGATCCCCACGGGAACTGTGGAGATTTGTGGGGATGGCGATGGAGGACCTGATGCATAGCGGTTTGAATTGTTGATCCGACCTGATGCATAGCGGTTTGAATTGTTGATCCGACCAGATGCATAGCGGTTTGAAGTGTTGATTGGACCGGAAGCATATTCGGTTCCAAATTCAACCGGTTGAACCGGCCTATCCAATCCATTCCAGTTTTGATTACCTTTATTATCATCATATTCTGCAGTTACATTTCCTTTATGTAAGTACTTCTTCAATGAAGCTAGTAATAAGCAGATGGTGGAAGTAGCAGCACATATTAAATAGATTCCCCAAAATTTAGTAAGAGTCAGGCTCTCAGTTTTTGGAGATGGTGAGTTGTTTGAGCATTGATTGGAAGGTGTTAACCATTTGTCTTCCAAAGCTTTTAGTTTTCCATTTTCTGCTAGTGTTAAAATTGCTTCAGAAAAGTCTTTTTCTATTGGAGCTCCTTTCTGAAATGCCTGCAAAATTCATAAAGCATGAGAAAAAAAAAACATGATAGTGCAAAACTAAAACACTACTTTGAGAAAACATTCTCATTGTTTATATTTCTTGTTTTTATTTTGTGAAAGTAAACATGCCAAAGAAGAAATTGTAGGCACTCACAAATCCCAAACCTCCAAATTTATAGGCTACTGTAGTTGCAGTGTAATCTTTGCAGTTTTTATTCAAGAAAAGCTTCACATATGGGCTCTCAGCAAAGACAGCAGAAATTTTTTTGCTCTTGAATTTATCTATAGAGTCGAGTTCATTCTCAACATCGACAATTTGGTTAGTAGGGAAATTATATACTTGGATCAAGTAGTTCTTTACAAAAGCACTGGTGCTACCACAACCAATTGGTAGATTGTTTTGTTTAAGCCATTCAATGTTTCTATCAGACCTCAATTTTGGGACAGTAAGCAATGATGAAAGATTTGCAGTGTAGCTTGAGGTTAGAACCAACACAAGAAATAACCATACTCCAACTACTACTCTTGCTGAGTTGCTGTTTATTTTCTCCCCTGAAATATATAATAATCGAATATCATGTAATTAGTTTGCAAAAGGAATTTACAAGTGAAGAAGCAGCTCAAGTTTTTCTATAAATAAAATTTTGTTAAGTAATTTTATCCCCTATTGCTTTATTCATACTTTAATGTCTTTATTTTTGAGTAAATAGTAATTTTGTACCGTAAATGTGTGATGATGTGTCAATATAGTCCATGAATGTATCAAAATAATAAATATGTCGTTCAGAGTCTGCTTTGTTAGTAATTTTATACACCAAATTGACTAACAAAAGACACATTTAAAGACCAAGCTACTAAGAAAGACACATTCAAGGACCAATAACGAAAGACTCATTTGTGTACCAAAATAACTATCGAAACATATTTTTGTAATTTTGATACATTGATGGACTATTTTTACAGCACTTCACTCATGTAAGGATTTATAGTATTTATGCAAAATGGAAATTTTTCCAACTTTGAAATATCACAACCTGTAAACAAAAGGCCTTCACTAAATTACCAATAAATTTAGTTTTTCAAATATAATAAAAAGGAAAATGAGAAAGTTTTAAACTTCTCGAACATAAACTTACTATGGACAGAAAATAGTGAGGAAAAAGCAAACCACAAAGTGTTGCTGATCTGGGTTTTCAATGGTCCACCAAATTCAGGATTCAAGCGATGTTCCAAGAACCAAATGATAATCATTGTGTAGATGAGGATACCAATAGTTGCAATCCACATTTCCCAGCTAAATGGTTTCATAAACAACCATGCTGAATCTTCAGTTTCAACAGGAAACACGAGTGATAAACCTGACTCGGTATATGGTTGAGTATATGATAGATTCCGTGATCGGTCAGCAAGTATTGTTATATCTGCTACAATAACATCATAGGTCTGCAATAGTATTAGATTCCGCCTTCTTTTTTGTTTGAAAAAAAAATTGAAATATTTTCTTTTGCTTTTAATGCATGTTTGGAATCACGGTGAATTTGACACGATGACACTTTGATTTTGTTTAGGCTTCAAAATGTCATTTTGCCAAAATCGTGTTGCACACCTTTGATTCTATCAAACTCACCGCCAATCCCAACATGAACTTAGTTTTGAGAAGCTATGATATTTGATCTATATGCAATGTCATGTTATGCCATTTGTGTGTGAAATGCATATATTGAAAGAGAAATGAAATCATGAAACAAAAAAATACAAGTTGACAATAACATAATGTTTACTTTACCTCATCTATGACTTTAAGCAGAATTGGATCATAAGATAAATTTAAAGGGTAAAATCTATAGGGAAGACCAGAATACGGGTCACTCAGAATTTCTCGGATCTCATTGAAAAGATCAATACAAAAACCAGTAGCAGATTGATTTTGAGAGACTTTCACAAACATATCAGATGAAGCATACATAGGAATTGCAACTTTTAAAGGGTTTGTCTTTGTAGGTACTTTCCATCTCTTAGGTACAGAGTCATTTAAGCTTTTATTAGTTCCATCACTTGTTTTGTCACTAAGATATCTAGCAAACTTCAACTTTGGTGTCCAAAAATCCAATTCCAAATGTTTCTTATCATTATCAACCACTTTAATGACTCTTAATATTGGAGTGTAGGATAGTTGTCTTTCTTTGAATCTTATATCTCCAATTACGCCATTGAAATTGGAAGATAACATTTCCTCCAATAACATATTTGAGATACTAGAATTAGTATTCATTTTCTCCAATGCTTTTGTGACAATTATAATGCTATCATAAGCTAGCAAGACATTTGATCCAGCTTGAAAGTTTTTCTGCAATTGAGTATATGCACTAGAACTTGTAGAATAGTTGGTTTTGATTCCCAAAACACCTTCCATAGAAGATAAAACAGATTTATCTACATAGTCCAACATGCTTGCAATCTCCTCATTGATTATCCAAGATGAATCGTTTTCCAATAATCCAATTTTCTTAGCTTCTCTAAACAAATGGTTCACCATAGGTAATGATGCTTGAAGTACAATAAAAACACGAGATTTTAATGACAGCAACTTCAACAATTCATGAAGAACAAACCCTTTCGGATCAGATAAAGAAGTGAATGGTGGAAGAACTAAGTGATACTCAATCTGCGAGTTTACCTTTTGGAGAGCCTCGGATAAGAGGCTTAACATTCCAGAATCACTACTATCAGGGCTGTTCTCGTATATAGCTATAACTTGTTGAGAGTTTAAAGCATGGATCATATTAGCTATGAAGTTCATTTGTGCAGAATGATTCTGTGCCATAAGAATTAAGAAAGGCCAACGAAGTTGCATTAATGATGAAGAGACTAATGGTGGAGAAGAAAATGAAATTGTTGGTACTCGAAACTTTGCTCCAAGATCAGCAACAAGAGCTGCTTCTTGCCATGTTTCCATGCCAATAATCACTTTAACTTTCTCTTTAGTAATTAATTCTTCAGCTGAGAACCAATATTATGCAAGATTGTTAGAACATTAAACTAATTCAAAAGAGTGAAGAAATAATAAACGTAAAAAATGAGCACATGTTGCATGGTATCGTCAGCTGTAAAGCAGCTGCAGTATCTATGGAAAAAAAATACTTTACAGTGTAATGTTTCTATTTAAGTGCCACTGTCTATGAGCCATACTCAACAAAGATATTATTTGGTATTAAGTGCTTAAAACAAAACAAAACAAAAAAGTACTTACCATCTGAAGCTGCTTGTAAAGGGTTTCTACAAGAGTCGCGGAAGAAAAGGTTTATGTTTTGATTGTTGGAATAATTGTTGAAACTTTGAGCTGCAATTTGCATGGCTGTTCTTTGTTGTTTCCCTGTTTCAGATTTAACATCAATGATCACACCAATACTTGTTGTATTTTGGGAACTACCGGCAAGACAATGCAACAGGAAAAGCACGATTATTAGAGGAAGACGAAGCAAAATATTTGGAACTGAGTTTGATGTTTGAGCATAAAAATTCATACTGAGTTTGGTAATATTAAGACTTAAAGATTTAAGATACTTATATTATGCATGTCAAAATGAAAGTGTGGGATATGGATACTCACATATATATGTAAGGTGGCGGGAGAAGTCAATGGCTATATAAGCCACAGCTCATAGATTCCACATGGAATGATTCTGTTGTTTATATTAACTAGCCAGTCAGTATCTTGAGTTTGACTCGTATTGTTTTACAAATTTAATGAAAATGACGTTACTGATATGGTATTGTTTTTACGAATGTGACTTATCGGTCAAAATATGAAATTTATCTCAAAATAAAATTAATACCACTTGGTCACACAAACAAAAAACATCACAACGTTGCATAATTAAAACATACATTGGTGTTGTTCAACAACACATAACATGTTGTAGGCATAATAATAGCATAACACTCAACATAATGGAACATTAAGTAGAGTAGAAGGAAACACATAGCATATAATTATTATTTTCAGCAGACTTCTAGGACCAAATTTAGCGACTTCGACGAAATTGTTTGGTTGATAACTGGTGAAATAAAAATTCAAGATATTGCCTAGTTCAAATTGATTGTGTATACAAAATTGTTTCCATTCGAAACCAATCTTGGTGCTTCTTTTGGGTATGTATCTGATAAGGAGGGAACAATTAAAATGACCATATATGTAGTATGAAATGTTCTAATATAATTAAGTATGTGAATTGGAGTATCATTTTTAACTTGTATATGATAATTTCTCTTAAAATTTCAATTATAAAAATAAGTCTAAACTACCAATGTAAGAGTTGTCATTGTGTTTTAATGAACATTCATGATTAAGACAAGATTCTTTTCAAAAAACTTCAATTACTATTGACTTTAATTTTTATTTTTATTTTTAAAAAAAAAAACTACTTTAAAATGAAGTAATTCAATGTCAATGAGCTATCAAAAAATTTCAATGTCAATGAGCAGCCACCAACAATATAGAAATGAATTGATATATCAAATAATTATATAAGAAAAGTAAACAGACACCAAGCTGCGCCGCTAAACCTTTTTGTATAGCAGAGCTTCAAGTCTTTCTATTTAAAAGGTAGACGGACAACCAAAGCTTCAAGTCTTTTTATTTATATTGATTTTTTGTACATAGATGAAATGACAAATACTACTACTCAAACTCGCACACACATATGACACAACTGCATAGTCCTGAATTCAAGTCGGGTAAAGGTGTCCAGCCTAGCATAGCAATTTCCACATTGCCAGTTGAGCTAGGCGTTGCGGACTCTTTTCATTATTTTTGTTTAGTTTCAAATAACCGCCAGATTCATATTTTAGAGTTGACATTTATATATTTCAAATTGAAAACAATAAAAATCAATTGTTTAAAAAACTAAAGGTAAATAGGCTTATACCCCCTGTAATGTAGGCGTGTTTTGTTTTTCCCCCTGTAAATTTTTTTTTTGTGACTCGCCCCTTGTAATGTTGAATTTTTTTACTCACCCCTTGGATGCACTTTTTAAATCGGTTATTTTGTTCAAACCGATTTAAAAAGTGTTGTTTTTTAAATTGGTTAATCTATTCAACCGATTTAAAAAATTTACTTTGCAAGGGGCAACTCAAAAAAAAAATTACTGGGAAAAAAACAAAATTTGCCCGTATTATAGGGGGTAAAGACCTATTTACTCAAAAACTAAATAGATTATACCTTCCGAACAAAAATAATAACTAAATAGACTATGGTCCCGTTTGGATTTACCTTATTTTTTAACTTATGAAAATAATTTATGCAAATAAATAAATTTTTGCGTTAATATATAACTTTTCTGACAAAAATTGATTTTTAATAAACTATTTTCTCATAGACTATTTTGAAAAATTTATAATAACACATAAAAATTTATTTATTTGCATAAATTGTTTCGCATAAGCTTAAAAATAAGTCAATTCAAACGGATCTATACATTAAGGATACAATAACCTATGCAATTCAAATAAAATAGACCGTAAAGAAGTAAATTAAATTAAAAAAGAAAAAATTAGGAAAACTAAACCTGTTGCAGTGTTGGTTGGCGAGGCAAGAGATTAACGGTGTGACCGCGCAGGAAAAGAAGGGTGGAGAAGACGATAAATCGCAAATTGCAGAGGAATGAAGAAAGATTAGAATTGTTTGAATGCTTGTGGAGATTGAGAGGAAGAAAATGTTGAATCATTTTATAATTTCTTTTATTTTTATTATCAGAGTAACAATTGAAGCATAATACAAAGGGGATGAATGGCTTCATATTGTATTAATTGAGTTTCATTTTCAAAGAGAAAATAAATAGTTAAAGTGTCAAACAAAGAACTGAAGAAGACGAAAGAGTTACAGTTTTGTCGACGTCATCTGATGATAAACTAGTGCTACTACTCCCCATTGGATATGGTTATTTATTTCTTTTTTCATAATGGATATCGTTTTTTTTTTTTAGAAAATGGACTAAAATTGTTAAAATTATTTTAACACGAATGATTTAATATCTCACTTTGACTTTGTTTGATAAAAATAACGGAAACTGATAAATAAGTTGATGACTTATTTTTTCCAATCTTAAATATAAATAAAAGTCAAAAAGTATGTACATTTAAACTAAATATATTTTGACTTTTGTTTAGATTTAAGACTGGGGAGAGTATAGTTGATGACCTATAGCATATAATTTATAGTTGATAAGCTAATTGCACTGTTTGATAAAATTAACGGTTTAACTAACGATTCGATTTTGCATTTGCGTACAACCAAACATAAGAATTAACCAATTTATAGTGGAATATTTTTTTTCAATTTTAGATTTAGATAATGGTCTTGATATTCATTATTATAAAATTTGGTACAAGGTGTGGCCTTAAAAAGAAATTGTAAAAAAGAGTAACGATATAATTTATATTTGTCATTTGAATTATAAAATAAAAATAGTTGTAATATTTTATATATAAATTATACAATAAATAATATAAAGGGTAAAAGTAGAGTTTAGACAAAATAGTAAGGGTAAAAATGGAATAAAAGTTGATAATTTATAAGCTACAATATCATAAGTTACTTGAAATAGCGTCTGAAAAATAAGTTGGTGTTGAAAAAACTGTTACCAAACAGATTTTTTAGCTTATAAACTAAAAGACAGTTATAAGTCAGTTTGATGGTCTTGCCAAACACGCCCAATATCTCATTCTAATTCTAATTATATGATATGATATGAAGGAATAATTGATTTCTATTGGACGTTCATGTACAAATATTTTACATCGATGTAATATGTCTATCAAACTCTTAGGGTCTGTTTGGCAAAATAAATAAGCTAGCTTATAGGTCATGTCTTATAACTTATAAGCTAAAATACCTGTTTGATAATTGTCATATTACCATGAGCTTATAACTTATTTTATTAGTTTATAGCTTATGAACTTATAGCTTATCATTTTTTCTTTAAATTTTACCCTTATAACTTTTATCTTAAATTCATTTTTATCTTTAAAAATATATTATTATAATTTAAAATAAAATAGGTAAATTTTGTACTTTTTGTTACGCTAGCATATCCATTATTATTTTTATTATATAGTACTTATTTTTTTTGTCGTTGTTTATATCTCCTTTAAAAATGTTGTTGTAAAGTTATCATGAATCTAGCTCAATTGATAAAAGACATTGCATATTTGTGCATGGACCGGAGTTCGAACCCGGTATGCCCATTTATTCACCTTTAATAGATGAATTTCTAGTCGTTGGGCCACTTGACCAAAAAAAAATGTTGTTGTACATAAATATAAAAAAAATTGTTTTCCGTAACAATATTTTATGACACATTGTACATAACTATATTATCATTATCACTACTTCATTATAGTACTTTTGATTGATTTATTTTTCATGTATTTATTTATTACTATAAAAGATGCATGTACATATTGTCACAATTTTTTTTTAGTACATTTGATTTATCTTTTATGTATTTGTTATAAAAATCTTTTATATAAAGTATAATAATTGAAACAAATATAAATTGATTTAATCTTTTATATAAAGTATAATAATTGAAACAAAAATAAATTTAAATAAAATTTCAGAGAATAAAATTTAATTCTATATAAAACAATCAATAATATATACAAGATATATTAAATTAATAAATTTGAATGATCCCTCTTGAGTTCTTATGCTTTCATTTCGAAAACTAAATTCATCTGATTACTACAGGAATGATCCCAATTCGGAATATGAACCATAGAAGAAAACACCAACTAAACCAATTACGACAATACCAGTTACAATACCTATTATCCAAAGAGGAATCCTTCCAGTAGTATTAGTCATTTATCCCACTTTCCTCCACATTTGATCAAGTAGTGAGTCCTACTAAAGACCTAAACAACCATAGATAATTATGAAATGATATCGTTCCGAATGAGATAAGAGAATTCATTATATATATATATACAGGCCCGCCTTCGAATTTTTGGAGGCTATGTGCGAAAATTAAATGTGGCCCTTTAATAAATAATGTAAAAAAAATTATAAGAAAAATCATTCTTGATTTAAATTGCAAATAACATAAAAAAAGAACCATCCTTGTAATTAACAAAAAAAAAAGTATTCATATTCTAATTAATAACAACAAAATATCTTCTAACTATTTAAAACGAATCATTCTTCTAGCATTTTTTGAAGCAAATTCATCAATCAAATCTTCATATTGTATGTCATGCAAGATATGATTCTCAATTGCTATCAATGCTAGCCATTAAGTCTTTCTTGCGACGTGGTAGACCGCATGTAAGACTTCAACAACTTCAATTTTGAAAAACTTCTTTTTGCAGAGGCAATTGTGACATGAATAGTCAATAAAAAAAATAAAATTATATGCAATAAATGTATTAAGGAAATAGCCCTTGCCTTTAAAAAAATTTAATATACCAATAGGTCCCATATTTTAATTTTTCCTTGTTTTAACGTTTTTTATTTGAATAGTGTAGGGGTACTTATTTCCCTTTGTGTGTGTTTGTTTCAAGGTTATTAATTTTATTCCCAGGAAATAACAATAGGAATTTTATTCCAAGGTATTTGAAAAAAATTGTGTTTGGTTAATATTAATCACATTTCTTGGAATTATTGATAAAAATGGGTAAAAAAGAAGTTATTAGAAGTTACTTGAAATATATTTCAATTATCATTGGAAATTTTCTTTCCCACCCGTTTTCATTGGAATAAAATCATGGGAATAAGAGAAGTTATTGGAAGTTATTTTTTTCAAAGGAACCTACATACCTAGGAATAATTTTATATCAAGCTTGTAACAAACATGGGAATATCTATTCCTACCCACATATTCCAAGGAATATTTTTTATAAACTTGAAACAAACACCCCTTTGTTTTAACGTTTTTTACAAGTTTCAAACAAACTAGGCCTGCTGACATGCAAGTTGTTTCAAATTGGGCCTAACAGTGTTTTACTTAACAGTTTAAATAAATCTTTTAAGTTTCTACCCCCTTATTTACTAATAGTACCTACTATATAAATTTATTTTGATGCCTTCACTTTTTTGAGGCCCAATACCATGACTCATGAGGCACATGGGCTTGGGCCGGGCCTATATATATATATATATATATATATATATATATATATATATATATATATATATATATATATATATATATATATAATTCCCTTTTCTTCTATTAATTGAAGAAATAATTTAAATAAGTAATTATATTTATATTTAAATATACTAATAATGAGTAATGATTGAATCGGCCATTAAAATTAATTTTTCTTTCAATATTTAATATGATATTTTAAAGAATTTGACTATATATAATATCATATTTTAATTTCAATCTATCTATAAGAATACATTTATGTAAGTGAAAATATAATATAGACCAATAAACACTTAAATGAATGATTTATTGACCTTTTTAAAAATAGTAATATATCATTTAAATTCTAAAATTTGAAGCTTGTATGATATGTGTGTCATCTCATAGATGTTATTTGATAATGAAATGCGAGAACGACTCGTTGATTAGTAAGAGTCTTTTGGATCATAATAATTGAGAATAATATAATTGATCAAACAAAAATTCGAAAATTGTTTTAAGGTCATGTTAAGGAGTGTTTTGAATACTTGTTAAGCACACTTAAAAAAAAAATTAAAGATAAAGTTAATATTAAAAAGATAACTTATTTTAAGATGTTAAATGCATAAATTTGTTATTGGTATGCTTAAGTAGTCTAGTGTCGTGTCCCTGGGCAATATTTATCATTTTCCATGCTTAGTTTTTATACAAGAGAAAAAATACTACTACTCAAACTCACACACACACAAACATATGACACAATTGCATAGTCTCGAATTCAAACCGGGTGAAAGTGTCCAGCCTAGCATAACAATTTCGGCATTGCCAGTTGAACTAAGCGTTGCAGACACTTTTCCTTATTTTTGTTCAGTTTCAAATAACCGCCAGATTCATATTTTAAAATTGACATTTATATATTTCAAATTGAAAACAATGAAAATCAATTGTTTAAAAAACTAAATAGATTATACCTTCCGAACAAAAATACAAACTAAATAAACTATGCACCAGTTGGATTTAACTTAGGAAAATAGTTTATGTAAATAAATAATTTTTTGTGCTAATTTATCATTTTTCATTGACAAAAATTGCTTTTTAATTAGCTGTTTTCACATAAACTATCTTAAAAAAATTTATAATAATCATAAATTTATTTATTTGTATAAATTATTTCGTATGAACTTAAAAATAAATCAGTTGAAACTGACGAAAATAACCTATGCAATTCAAATAAAATAGACTAAAGAACTTAATTAAAATAAATTAAAGAACTAAATTAAATTTAAAAAGAAAAATTTAGGAAAAACTAAACCTGTTGCCGTGTATCAAGAGATTAACGGTGTGACCGCGCAGGAAAAGAAGAGTGGAGAAGACGAGAACTACCGTACAGTAGATTGCATAGGTGGAGATTTAGCAAATCGCAAATTGAACAATGCCGCAATTCTGGAAACCAGGGACGGAGAAGCCTGATGCTCAGGTGGTTGACGACGAAGAAGGCGGTGTTCTATTCTTACCCGGTTCTAACTCACTTTCTTCTTCTGGTTATGGCTACGCTAGCATCGAGAAGCAACGCCAACGGTTACCTGTCTATAAGTACCGCAACGCCATTCTCTACTTGGTGGAAACTCACGCTACCACCATCATCGTCGGTGAAACCGGTAGCGGAAAAACCACACAAATCCCTCAGGTTATTACACTTTTCACTATTTCGATTTTCAAATTCAGTTTCAAATTCGAATTCAAATTCAAATTGACATTGCACTTGAACTGTAGTACTTGATAGAGGCGGGCTGGGCCGCCGGTGGAAGACTCATTGCTTGTACTCAACCTCGACGACTCGCTGTTCAGGTTACTTCATCTTCGGTTCTTCATTCATTGATTTGATTTATTTTTCATGCTATTGCAATTCTCAATTGTTGTGTTTCATATTTTACAGGCTGTTTCTTCTAGAGTTGCTCAAGAGATGGGAGTTAAACTTGGTGATCAAGTTGGATACACTATTAGGTTTGAAGATGTCACTAATCAAGTGAGACTCAACTTCAATTCTATTACTCACTTATATGATGACGATGATATATGTATAGGACCTATTTGGATTGACTTATATAGTTATTTAATGAATTTGAAAAGCCAGTTTTTGCTTATAGTCATGGCCGGAGGGAGTAAGCACTTGTGAGACTGTTTAGGAGAGCTTAAGAAAACAGTTTAGGATGTGTTCATTAACTATTTTCAGCTTTTTTTCTATTAGGTCTTTGTGATAGTTTATGAAAACAACTTATAGAACACAATTTGACTTTATTTTATCTTTTTGTTATAGAATTAACTTACACATTAACACTTATATTTCAAGTGTTTATGCTATAAGATCTTAATTAAGTTGTTTATCCAAACAAGGCCACAATTTATCACGCACATTAATGACTTTTTGGTTTTTTGGCAGTGTAGGATGAAACGGTTTTAAAATTTGTAACTGATGGGGTGCTCTTGAGGGAGATGATGAATGACCCTCTTTTGACAAAATACAGGTACTGACATTTTTTCTGGTTTTATCAAGTATTAAAGTGATGCTGTTCCATTTTACTCTCCCGAACTCGAACCTGATCGTGCTTAAATACTTGTTTGTTACAGTGTTATAATGGTTGATGAAGCTCATGAAAGGTCCATTTCAACTGACATCTTACTTGGACTACTGAAAAAGGTATAGAAACAATCTGCAAAATATATTTACGGTAACAAAATGTGGTCAGTTGTCCTGCCCTCTTATTTATTTTCTGCACAATTCATGAATCTTTTATTTCATATCTTTTCTGTTTGTTACTTTTCTAGATCCAACGGCGTCGACCAGAGTTGCGATTAATTATTGCATCTGCTACTATTGAAGCAAAATCAATGGCTGACTTCTTCCGCCCAAGGTTTTCTTTCGATTTTGCTTTGATTCAGTTGTTCAGATTTTCATTTTCATGTTCACATTTTTGTACAAGTGCTATCTATAAAATTTATATTTTAAAAAAATGTCACTAGATTTTATCTGGAAAATAAGCTAAACTACAAATTATCTGATTGGCTAGTTCATATTTAGTCACCTAAAATATATAACTTATAAGCAACAAATGGCATATTTTCTCTTGCAGTCCAAAGACATACTTAAATTTACTCATACCAAAGCTTTAATGTTGCAATATTTAGTCCAGTTTGTTTGTTACTTTTCTCATCTGTTCAGTGTAACTCTTCCGTATTCATTTCCAATCCAAGCTATGTTTATTTATAACCATTGGGATTATGTACCATACCTGTAACTCTTCCTGGTTTTTTGTCCTGAGTACTTATGTTTTAATTGTGGTATGTTCAAAAATGTGTGTCGTTTAACAGAAAAAAACGCCGAGAACCTGAAAGTGAGGAGAATGGACTAAAAGTTGAACCTGCAATCTTATCAGTCGAGGTACTACTTTTGGATGTGCAACTCATGCTTGCATGTCCCTTGTTTCTCGAAGTGCATTTAAGCAAAACAAGTGCAAATTGAAAGTCAACTTAATCTACTTGCTCCCAATTTTTCTTTCTGGCAACTTGGCAAGGTTAATGTATCAGTTTCTCTCTAGCTCTCAGCCCATGGTTATCCAAGGGGTGTATCTGATTGACAAATGGAAGCTTCTACTATGTTTTTCAGCTTCCTTGTTTACTTAATTTATTTTTTCAATTTTAGTATACCTCATCTTGTTGCATTTCTTTTCTTCTGTTTAATATAATAATATTGCTTTTCAAAAATAAAACATCATTTTATAGAACCTGGGAAACATTATCATTTGGAGATAAATTAGTTGTGGAATCAGTGAATGACCATGCCTTTGTGCTTTATAGGTTAAAGTATTCAACATACAAATAAATTATACTTTATAATTTTCAGGGAAGAGGCTTCAATGTACAAATTAATTTTGCTGAGGAACCTGTCCAAGACTATGTTCAGGCTGCTGTTTCAACAGTACTCTTGATCCATGAGCGGGTATTTTACCTTCATTGAGATAGGATAATCTTAGCCTTTTTCTATATTTGAGGCATTCAATTCAGTGTAATTACTTATGTTGTTCCATGGTGCTTGCGTTAGGCTTAGTCATGGACACCAAAACATTAGTATTCATTTTGATCCATATCAGAAATTCCGGGGCCCTTCATTGGCAAAGCTAACACACAGTAACTCAAGCATTTCTGCTGTTTATATAAGCAGAAAGTCTGATTCATATTGATAGTTCCGACAAAAATGAAATGGAATGTAATGGTGATTTTGATCAACGCTATTTGTCCAATAGGAATCCACTGGAGATGTTCTAGTATTCCTTACTGGTCAAGATGATATTGATGCTGCTGTTCATTTATTCAATGAAGAAATTCAAACTAATAGAAAGCACTCTTCAGGTATACCCACAAAACAGTTCTTATTTGGGCTATTAAATTTTGATCTCCACAACTACTTCAACTAAAAATAAATGAGCAACATAAGTATAGATTTTTTGTTTTACTAAACCTTGAAAAAGATTTCCATATTTTGCATGTAATTTTGCTTGTCAATCACACACTCCTTTAATACATGGAATATCCTTTTGTTTCAGGACTGGTTGTGTTGCCTCTCTATTCAGGACTCCCACGTGCTGATCAGGTTAGAAATACATCTATGGATTTACTTTTAGAACATTTATTGTTATTATTTAATTAAATTTCTGAGTGTATTGATAGTTGATACAATTTTTTACTTTCTTTTAGGAGTTAGTGTTCACTCCAACTGCTAGAGGAAAGAGGAAAGTAGTAATTTCTACTAATATAGCAGAAACGTCACTCACGTTGGAGGTAACATCTCTTCTACAATATGTCTGACCTTAATTAGAGGCAACAAAGTGTATATTCTAATTTTTTCTAATTGTGCAGGGTATTGTCTATGTTGTTGACAGTGGATTCTCAAAACAGCGGTTCTACAATCCGGTATTTCAACTCTGTTGTTTCTATTAAGAATATATATAGTAATGGGCCAATAATGATTTTGTCCTGTTGTTTATAAATGTCATTTTGTTCATATTTCATTATACAAAGTTCACCAAAAAAATAATCTATAAAAGCACATGCCCGATGGGGGGGTCGGATAGTTCTTAATTCGGTTTTGAATACAATCCCGGTATTTTATCTTTCTCATCTATAAATGCCGGTCCAAGTGTGGAAGAAGGTTCGTCGGATCCAGCGAGAGTTTCTATGGGGGGAGGAGACTTCAAGGTCTAAGAAGATTAATTGGGTCAAGTGGAGTCTAGTTTGTCAACCAAAGGAGTTGGGTGGTTTAGGAGTTCGAGATGTTAGATTGGTAAATATTAGCTTACTAACAAAGTGGCGTTGGAGGTTAATCGGGAATGAAGAGGTGTTTTGGAAATAAGTGTTAAGAAGCAAATATGGAGACGTGGTGACGAAGAGAGTCATGTTGGATGCGGTGCATCTATTCTTACATTGTCCTTTTGCTGCAAGAGTGTGGTATGAAGTGTTTAATTGGTTAAGGGTGATTCTTATTTTGCCACCGAACGTTTTTACTCTCATGCACTATGTCAGTAGTTTTGATTTAGGTAAAAAAACGACCGAAAGCCTCCTGCTGGTTTGGAGCACAGTGCTGTGGTGTCTTTGGCGGCGTCGAAATCAAGGAATCTTCGAGGCTCGTAACGATGTTCATATAGAGTTGGTCGACGAAATTAAAGTCTTATTCTTGGCGTTGGTTTCTAACTAATCAAAAGGCTAATCATTGTTTCTTGTATGAGTGGTTGGGTGAACCTTTAATTTGTATGAAGCGTTAATGGTCAGGTTCAGGCTTTTGTCCAGTTTTGATCTGCCATGCAGGTCTGAGATTTTTTCACTTTGATTCCTGAGTGATGTCCAGTGTGTTTCTGTTTTCTGCTACTGCATTGGGGTTTCTAGTTTTTTAGAGGGGTGTGTGTAGTGCTTCAGCTGTTTCGGGCCTGTGTGTCTTGTTTCTTTTCCTTTTTTATTTTTTGTCTTTGTGGCCCAGCTTTCTTGGCAGTGCATGTGCTCAAGTGCTGCTTTGTATGTAGAGGGCCTTTTGTACATCTTGTACTAAATCCCTTTGTTTAATAAATTTTTATTTTAGCCTCCTAAAAAAAATCCACTGTTGATTCATGAAGCTTTTAAAACCTTAAAAATTTCAATGCATTTGGATGAAAGTTTACACTTTTAAATTCTGAATAAAAATTTGTTTGCATTCCTTAATATTCAGTTTATACTAATTTGTCCACTAAATTTTTATTTATTCTAAATATCTTGCTAGTAATATTATTGTTAAGAAGTCTTCCCTTCTCAACTCGTTTTATCTTCCTTTCTCAGTCATCTTGATATCACCAAGCGTAATTTCCTGCTCTCTTTTGCAACAGATCTCCGATATTGAAAATCTGGTTGTGGCTCCAATTTCTAGGGCTTCTGCTAAACAAAGAGCTGGTAGGGCTGGACGAGTTCGACCAGGAAAATGTTACAGGTGACTGAAAGTAGATAATTTCCTTTACCTGGTTTGGAAACATTTTGTTGATGAGGGTTTTTCTTCCAACTAACTCATGGAAGAAAGTTCCATTGTTAATCTATAAATTTCTATCTATGTATTGACATATTTGTCAAAATCCTTTGCAAAGGCCTGAATATCTGATAACACTTTCAACAAAAGGAAATGCTTTTGATTTGCTATAGTAAATGTTTATTTCACACCGAATACCTTATTAGAAAAAACATTTACATACTTTAAAGAATATTCTATAAGAACTTTACGCTGCTGAGAAAGTTTCAGTTAAGAAAGATGTTAACAGTCTGCTTTTTTTACTAGTTTTTTGGAGGATATTTTATCCAGTCACTCTGAAGCCTTACCCCCTATATATGGATGTGTTTAAACTTTAAACTAATAATGCGGGAGGAACTAATGTTGAAATTGCAATTGGTATTTTGTCATGATGCTAACAGCCACAATTATCTTAACATTCATTGTGCACATGACTGCAATCAGGCTATACACAGAAGAATATTTTCTTAACCACATGTCTAATGAGGGAATTCCAGAGATACAGAGATCAAATCTTGTCTCCTGTGTAATCCAGGTCTGTAGTTTTTATGAAATAATTTCAGAGCAACTGATTTTTTTAAGACTAGTTTTTTCTTATGTTGGCATCAATATCACTGGTGATTTACTTTTCTCCAGTCACATTGTGCTTCGAATTATATTTTTCTGCTCAATGCAAATGATGACTACTGACTCGTTGCATCAGTGATATAAGGTTTATCATGAATTTGTTCAAATTTCAAAATAATTAAAAGTGTATCTACCCCCATTATGATAATATTTTAACTAAAAATCATTAACATTAATTGGAGATAGAAAAAGATGAAGTTTAATTTGAAACTACATCCTTTAGTCTCTGCTTCCTGGTTGTGCATCACTTTTCTAATTAAATATCTCCTTTATTCTAATTAATAAAGTAACATAGTATTGTGTTCAACGAGATGCATTGTCCAATTGCCAACTCTTCCTTTTCTATATATATGAGTGATATAATCCCATTTGAGTGCTATTACCAGAGTACTTTCAATCAAATAGTGTGCTTTGGTGTGTATTATAGGTAAATTTTTTGGTTGATCCTAAATTTAATTACTTAATACCTTTTTTTGATGATTTCCAGTTAAAAGCTCTGGGGATTGATAATATATTGGGCTTTGACTGGCCAGCATCTCCATCACCTGAAGCAATGATCCGAGCACTAGAAATTCTCTACTCACTTGGGATCTTGGACGATGATGCCAAGCTTACTTCACCAACTGGATTCCAAGTTGCAGAAATTCCACTTGTATGTTTTGGATACCACTAAAATCCTGTTTTCATTCATTTGTTGAATACTTCGTTTTTATTTGTAGATACTAAAAAATTGTTTTGTTCACTGTGGGGACTGGGTTATTCTAAGTACACAAGACATATAGCCAATAGAACAAAAGAATAACTACAAAAGAGTAAAGAACTGAGAATTTATGACTTCAATACAATTGTGTGTTTTTAAGATGTCTTCCTTTAAATATTAGGAATCCAGCTGTAGAGTCTCAAGGTGAACCAGCACTCTTTATTAAATAGTATTGTGGCTGCCATTAAATCATTTTTTTTCTCCCCAAGATAGTCCAGATCTTTCTAGCCACAAATAAAAATAACTGAATGATTGTGGCTCTAGTATATACATTCATTGTTTTCTTTAACTGTTTTTTGTTTCTTCATATTTTATTTAATGAATAGATGCAAGTTGTAGATTTATTATGAAATTCCACTCTTGCTTTCTTGTTAGTTAATATATTCTTTAAATTAGTCTCACTGTTTAAAGTGTTACCATTCTACCATCATGGGTTGACACAAATGCAGATGTCTTACAACTTTGCTAATGTCTGTTTAATGTAATGTGATTTCTGCCAGGACCCTATGATCTCAAAAATGATAATAGCTTCCAGCCAACTTGGATGTTCAGAGGAGATAATCACAATTGCTGCGGCTCTTTCTGTTCAAGTAAACACTTTTGCTCTAGTCACGACTAATTTTGTTTTGAAAGAAGTTTTCAGTTTTCATGCTGACGATGGGAATGTAAAATGAAATCTATCTAGACAACGTCAAAGAAACATAGCTGAATGTTAAAGTAGTAATAGAGCAGTTGATCTCAGTTTCAATTTATCTATGCATACAGTCTATCTGGATCTCAGGGAGAGGGATACAAAAGGAATCAGATGAAGCAAAATTGAGATTTGCCGTTGCCGAGGTACTTTAGCTTAATTTTTCTGTTTTCACTCTCCTCTCTCACACACAATGTCACTCACTTTCTTTCTCCGTTTATACCTGTAACTTCCTCTGCATTATTCCTTTGTCAAAAATTTAATGGTTATTCAATTAACAATTTGTTTACTGTGGAGTACAAGTGTTTTTTTTTTCCTATAGCAATGTGTTGTACGAACTGTTTTTTTAATAATTTAATTTGATCTTTTAATAATTTATACAGGGTGACCATGTAACATTTCTTAATGTATACAAGGGTTTTCATCAGTCTCGTAAATCATCACAGTGGTGTCACAAGAACTTTGTAAACTACCATGCCATGGTGTGTATGTGTTCAACAATTATGCACACTGTAGCCATTTCAATTTGTCATTTTCAGTTCAGTTTTCACCAATTCATGTTGACATTGGTTTTTAAATGGCACAGAAAAAGGTTGTTGAAGTTAGAGAACAGCTCAGAAGAGTTGCACAGAGGATAGGCTTAGTCTTAAAATCTTGCGAAAGTGATATGCAGGTTGGTTTATCTGATACTCTTCCCGATTTAGAAAAAGCACTTCTAGAAAATGCATGCAATCTTATTTATTATTTGGTGTATGCTATTATGGTCTAGTTATTATTGTTTACTGATAGTAGCACTGCCATTCTTCGGCTTTTCACACTACCATATATTCACATTATCAGCTCCTTGGTTTCTAAGGCAGTTTAACTATATTTAATCGCCACACCTTTTCAGGTTGTTAAAAAAGCAGTTACTGCTGGCTTTTTTGCTAATGCATGTCGTCTTGAGGTGAGTACTTCCTGAGATACTAGAATGCTGTATTTTCTTTTTGATTCATTATTTTACATTAAACTTTTTTTTTTACATTAATGCTGTGGCAAACAATAATTGAAGTTCACTTATATTTATCTGTTTCTGTATCTTTTTAAAGCCATACAGTCATGATGGGATGTACAAGACGTTAAGAGGATCAGAAGAAGTATATATTCACCCATCATCAGTGCTATTCAGGTGGTTAGAAAAACCGAGTTTGTGAAAATTTTATTTATTATGTGCTGGTTTGTTCACACTATTAATTATTGCTTTAGAAGATTAATAAGTACTATGGATATATAAGAAATCCTGTAGTCTCGTTCGTCTCTTTGTCCCTCCGTTAGGTGATCATGATGCAAAATTTGGATTGATGACAGTCTTCGTATCATAAGTCAACTAAAAGTTTTATTTTCTTTTGCAGAGTAAATCCAAAGTGGGTTATTTTCAATTCTCTAGTATCAACTGATCGGAAATATATGCGTAATGTGATGACAATAGATCCCTCGTGGCTATTGGAGGCTGCTCCTCACTTCTACCAGCTACAGCAACCTAATCTTCTTCATTGATTGCCTTTGTAACAAACATATAAAGTCACAGTTCGCGTAGAGCAGATTAACCGGTGATTCTTTACTATCAGTGTATATAATATACTGAGTCTGAGTAACACAATACACAAAGCCGTTATGGTGAATTACCTTTTCTCTTATTTTCTTATTTTCTCACCTCCTTTGTGTGTTGTATTGTTTGTTGTAACTACTTCCTACATGTTATGCTCTTTCAGAGTCATGCTCCTTTTAATCTGAACTAACTACTTTATATAAAGCATATTTTTGTAGTCCATATATTGTGAAAGTTGTATATATGGAACATACATTATGCATTCCCTTTTGTTCTTAGCTAACAAGCTCAGTTGTTGGATGAAGATGAACAATTGGATATCGATCACAATAATTGTTCTTTCTTTCTTGTTCTCGTCAACTGAACACTATTTTTATTAAAAAAAAATTAAAAATAATCATGCCAATCTAAAAGGTATATTTTTGTTGGTAAAGCCAAATAGATTAATGATTATTAATTATGTTCTATTATATAATTGAAGAATTTAAAGGCAACTTCATGGATTTATAATGTATATATTTTTTAAATATTTCACTCCCCTTTATACTCTATAAATGAAAAGTAGCACTGATATAAGTTGTTTCATAAAGTATCAATGAATTTTGCATTTTTCATTCTTGATTTACTTTTTTGAATCGGTCTATTAACTTTATTTGTGTATCTTTTGTTGTTTTAGAAATATTTTCAATTATTTACTACTTATTTAAAGATATTAATATGAGATCATACTCAACATCCAAAAAGATCACACCTAAAAATAAGTTTATAACAGTTAAAAATAAGATTTACACTTTGAATTTGAATTTGTTTGAACATGTTATACTTATTATACCCACTTATGTAAAGTATAACCCGTCTCATATATTACCATAACTAGATTTTTTACCGTCCATTTCAATGAACACACTCGTTCAATTATATATTTTGTATATTAATAATATACGATAAATTATATGATATTAAAAATATAGCATTTTCAAATAAAAAATAACTCATCAATGTCATTATATCTATTAATCACCTAAGTTTATGTATTATAAAAATTGTATAACACAAAGATCATAATTTTAAAAAAATTCTTCTGGGGGAGAACAAACAGTAAACACATATAAAAAGAAGTAAATAATATAATTCATAGATTTAAAAACTAAAATATTTTGTTTATGTAGTTCCATCTAATAATAGAAAAAAAAAACATTTAATAATTGACAATGAAAATTTCTTTAAAAAATATATTTAAAGTGGTATTTGTAATGTTATCGTGATCGTCAACAATCAAAATCTTCAACTTATTTTTAGACGTGACTCTTGATGCAGCAACATACCGTGTGAAAATACTAATTGCGAAATGTACACCTAACATGTGATCAAACAGTCTAACTAACACATTGTGAAACCTAGACCTCTTGTCAGCAATTCTAAGTACAAATTGAAACAAATGAGACATCAACTTGCTTTACATAAAAATAGTAAAAAAAGGTAATTAATTGATAATATAACAAGTTTTACATATGCTTACCTAGTTATATAGTCTATAATTAGCTTTGTTTCAAAAAAACATTGACATCCCATAACACCTACATGTATAAATTAAAACATAGTTATCACTTATCAATATTAATATAACCTTACCGTAAAAAAAAAAAAAATTAATATAACCTCGTAGTTTTGGACATATGCTTAATAAAAAAAATAAGTAACAATAATTTCTCCTATAAAACTTTGAAGTTTTTCAAGTTGTAATATCACAATTATAGGAGATGATGATTGATAGCTTGCAAGAAATTTTTACAATTGATCTACAAATTGATTCCAAAGAGTGACATGAATTATCTTACCTCTGCAGATACATGTTGGCCATAGTTAGTAACCATCAATATTATTTATATTAAAATACGATTAACAAATGTTTGATTCTCAAAATACATTACACTTACTCTGGATCTTTTAGAGTTAGGTCAATAAGTTGCATCTTTTTATTGTTCTTTAAACTTTCATAAATGTGAAGAACTTTCTTTATCTTTCGTCATTTTATGTCAACAAAAATTAGATAATCACTTTACCTATTTTTAGGGATTGACATTGTTTTAATGATTGACATGAGATTTTAAATAGTAAAATTTTCAATGGATAAAGTTAATTGATTAATTTTTTTTATAATCAAAGTTAATTGATTAATTGAAAACAACTGAGTAAGGATAAGATTAATTAATTAATTGCACATTATTAAGAAAAATTTCTCGCCTAAACACCGGCTTAGGGTTTGATTAATCACAAATTAGAGAAATTAGAAATAAGTAAGATGACAAATTTATTTAATTAAGAAATTTATCAACAACTAAAAAATCATTTGTTATCTTTTAAATAATATTTATCCATCAAACACACACACATGAAAAATATTACGGTAACATAGGGATGCAAATTAATTTATTTAAGAAAAAATTTATCAACAACTAAAAATTCATTTGTTATCTTTTAAATAATATTTAACCATCAAACACACATGAAAAAAAGTATGGTAACATAGGGATGCTCATACATATTGAAATAGCATACAACTTGCATCGACATTAAAAAAAAGTGTGGTAATATGACTATAAATACCAATCAAAGTGGGATCAAATCATATTATAGTTTATCAATTTTTATATTTATCTTTTTACCTTTTGAGCATGAGAAGCTTCATTATTTTTTTTTTTTTTTGCTTATTAAGTACTCCTTTTCTATTTATTCTATGAATTGGTAATAGATTAATAATCTTATAACTTCAAAGTAATGGGTTTAAATCTCTTCAGAGACAATTGTAAAATGATTATGATCAACAATTATTAGTGTTACTTTCATTAATAATTTTTTTATCATTCCTTAATTTTTATAAAAAAAAGTAATATTTATTCTAAGAATTCACTTCTTTGCAATATCTATTTTTCTAACATATTTTTTTTGAACAATATATATATATTATTTTATTTTTTATTTTTCTAACATATTGAAGGGTTTTGATCCTCTAAACAGTTAAAAATTTAGAAAAGTGAAAAAATTGATTTGTAAGGAAAATGGAAAAAAAAATTATTGATATTTTAATCATTCACAATTTGTTATGTGTGTGTATATAATATCAATAATTGATTTGTTAACAATGGTTGATATTGTTCATTTTAAAGAGCCTTATTTCAAATTTAGAAAGAAAAAAAGTAATTATTAATACAAAAACTATTTATAACCCACATCACATGCAACATTGCACAAGTTAGAAAAACGGACATTTTTAGTACACTTGCTTTTTCTTTTTTTGACGCAGCAGTACACTTGCTGATATATAAAGTCATTAATATTCAAATTTTTATCAGTTGTAAGGTCCTAAAAATTATAAAATTGCAATTTTTGTAGTTCTCTTTTGGAACTAAAAGCACGTAATTTTTTGACAAAAAAAGCACTATTTTTCTTTAAAAAATTAAATACTCAAAAGTGGATGCATAAACTAAATAAAAATAATTATAGAGATTAAAAATTAAATCCATTAGAGTTATTAAGATTTTATAAAGAAGATAACTAAAAAGCTACCAAATATTTGAGACGGTGGAGCATCCTTCGATCTAACCATTTCAATTTTAATTTATTTTTTTATGCAACATTTCAGTATTTCATGTTGGTTGGTTAAACTTTTTTAAAATTTTAAATTCAAATGAAGTAGAAACTACCCTACAATGTTTTGGTGCGAGGGTGATTGATCATTGATTCATTATTATTATTATTACCAATCTAATTATTCAGTTACTAACATTTCTTCAAGAAAACGAGCATTGAATAATTCCCAATAGTCAAAACCACACCTTTACTTTTTAATGAATGTAGAAGATCAAAATGAAGAAAATCAAGTAGGTTCAAACACCAAGTTACTTGCAGAACAAGCAAATGAGCCTCAACCTAGCTTAACTTGTAATTAGCTTTGTATTAGTCTTGTATTAGTCTTATTAGTTGATCAATAAGATAAGATGTGCCATGTCAGCACAAGTTAGTTATGCCAGCTAGGATGCAGCTACAATTTTGTTAGAAGTAGTTAGAGGTAGTTAATCAACTTCATGCTATATAAAGCATGATTCTCCTTTGTATTGCACAATTCAGTTTTTCTCAATAATATTGATTCATTTTTCTCCAAGTTTTAGTTTGAGTTTCAATGGATTCTCTGAGTTTTGTCTCCTACATTGCCATCTTCAAAATGGTATCAGAGCAATAAGCTTTGCTGCGCATCGGTCTTTCATATTTTTTTTTTTTTTTTTTTTTTCGGTTTTCCTTTGCTTCCTCGCCATGGTGACTCGTTCTGGCACCAGTAACGCGACGGAGGTGGTACTACCAGATCAACAACCTGATAATGTTTACAATGTTCATTCTTTTGATGGACCTTCATCGGTTTCCATTTCACTAGTTCTTACACACATGAATTTCCACTCTTGGGCGCGCTCTATGCGTAAAGCTCTTGGCGCGAAGAAAAAATTTGATTTTGTTGACAGCACAATTCCAATTCCTACTCCTTTCGATCCAAGTTACAAGGCATGGAGTCGCTGGAATATGGTTGTGCACTCATGGTTGATGAATTCTGTTGAAGAATCCATTGCACAAAGCATCGTCTACCTCGACAATGCTCTTGATGTTTGGAATGAATTGAAGGAACTTCAAATTGAAAGTTTTGCTCTCAAACAAGGTACACGTTCTGTTTCTGAATTCTTTACGACTTTTAAGATATTGTGGGAAGAGCTTGAAGCTTATCTTCCTATGCATGTATGCAACTGTCTGAAGTAAGAATACTTGTCACAAGAATTGGGGGGGGGGGGGGGGGGGGGGTTTGTATTGTGACCTTTTAAAATTTTGCTGCAACACTAAAAGTTGTTAGATAAAATGGTTAATAAAATCATACAGTTAGGAGACCACTTAGAGAACGTTCTCTGACTGGTGTGTTAAGTTGTGAGTGAGGTGTGTGATTTTGTGTTTGATTAAAATAAAGACAAATGAAAGAGAGAATCAAACACCAAGGATTTTATCCTGGTTTACCCTCAAATGATAAAGGCTAGTCCAGTCCCCACTTGCGTGAGATTATCCAATAATAATCTAGACCAAGATTACAATCAACTTCAAACCCTTAACCCAATCCAAGGTTAAGAAACCAATCAGAAATCACCTACTGATTTTAACCTCCACCACTCAATCAATTCTTCCCAATTGACTTGAGTTTACAACTTACGAAAGATGTGTATATGCAATGGATCTTTCAAGCTTATACTAACCTAAACTAGTTTGTATAGCTTATAAATAAATTACACTCAAGATACTCAAAAGATATTTAGATCCTATGTTCTATTTGAGCTTTGGAGTATGAGTGAAAAGAAGAGCTTAGATTGCTTTGTGATTGCAAGTGATAAGATTTTGATTGCTTGTAAAACTCTTGCTCTTCAATGTTGCCTTCACATGCTATTTATAGATGAAGAAGTCCTTTGGATATTTGAACTTCAAATATGACAGTTGAGAGTGCCAAAGTAGCCGTTGTGAGTGAGGCAAAAATGTCCAGTCAGATTTTGTACTTTCAGGTAGTTCTGGAGAACATTCTTCTGATGGTCTCTATAAGGTATAGTTGAGAGGATGTCAGATTTATCCGTTCTTGACAACTGTAATGGGTTGTATTTGATCATATATCCGTTGTTAAGTAATAGCCCACATGTGGAAATAGATAGGTACTGTTTTGGATAAGAATGAAGCTTATATGAACAAAATCTGGGAGACCATTCTCCTAGATGTTGGAGACCATAGATACTTCATGAGAGAGTAGCGCCTACTTGTTTGATAAGTTGCTGCAAGCTGTATGACTGTTGTAAAACAGCAAGAACCTTGTAGAGTAGCAACTATTCATGTGTCCTTGCAAGGACGTGTGAATAGTAGTATGATGGTACTTATTTCTTCACATCTTGCCAAGTGTTTGTACTATGATTAAATTCAAATCTTCTTCTCAAACTGGTACAACATGTTGTCTATCTCTCATTGGTCTAGATTAATTCTTCTAATGATATCTTGAGAGAACATAAAGCCTTTACAATTATTTGAGACATTGATGTTCTTAACTTTGCTCCATGAAGAAGGTTCATAACTCAAAAATGATTCATTGCCTTAAATGACTTATTCCAAACTGTTGTGATACTATAAATAACTTATATGAAAAGTTCTTTGTTGTCTTGTATCACGTTGACTTAATTTAGTGCTTATTCAATGCTGCATACGTCCAGGAGACCGTTCTGAGATCATTCTCCAGGACAGAATTTGAGATTCTTTTTAACTTGTGAATAAGAGATAGTGATTTTCATTCCTTATATCTGTCTTATATAAAATCACTCAAAAGCACTTGTTAGATCACAAGATGATCAGAATCTAATTAAAATTTAATTAAGATTATTTGTCATCTTTAAAACATCAAAATAGATTTTGTCTCAACAATCTCCCCCTTTTTGATGATGACAAAAACTTAATTAGATTTTAGATTGTGATTCTGATTAAATAAAAATGAGTAATAATACTTCATGATTTAATCAAAGAACTCCCCCTCAATCTTTGCATTCTATATCAAATTATGAATTTGTGCATATGTAAATTGAGTAAGAATTAAAAGCAAGGTTTTTGAATTAAAATGGTGAAATCAGAGTGTGATTGATTTAGTTAATTTTTTTTTTAATTCATTTTATCAAGAGAAGAGATGTAATTCCTAAGCATGCATTTGATCATACATAACAAGTTAAAAATACTTAAACACAATTCTACATTCATTCAAAGAGTTCAGAATTAAAACACAACATAGTAAAAGAAGTTTTATGTAACTTCTAATCCTATCTCAAAAGTTCTGAACATACAACAACAAACAACCAACAGAGTTCATTAAACAAGCATAAAAATTTGAAATTTTTTTCTTCTTCTTTCTTCTCCTCCTCCCCCTAAAATCTCCAGAATCTCTCCCCCTTTTGTCATCAGCAAAAAGGCACTTGGGGAGGTATCTCACTCAACTACTGTGGAACAGTAGGAGATGAGTCATCTGAGCTTGTGGAGGAGTCAAACTTTGGCAATTCCTGAGCTGGTGGAGCAGGATTTGAAGGTGGTGGATTCACACGCATTGCTGGGCAGAATTCTTCAACAAGCCAAGTTCTCAGGATCTCATGTTCTTTCATCATGTAGGACAGCATGGTGTTCTGAATGCTTAATGTTTCAAATAATTTAGCCATGTCCTTCCTAGTCCTAGATATGTCTTTCTCAAATTTAGACCTCTTAGGGGGCCTTATATCATGAAGAGAAATGTTGTCAATACAGTGAGAAGTAATAGGATCACTGATAGGAGGATTGGTGCAAAAAGAGTTGAAAGAAGCAAAATTCTGAGGGAAAGAGGGCAATGATGTCCCTGCATCAGTAAAAATTGGTTGTGGCATTTGAGGAAAACTGGGAAGAGGAGATTTGATTAAGGATCTTAAAAATTCAGAGCTTTGAAAAGATTCAAAAGCAGATTGTGGTGAGGTTGTTAGCTTGGGAAATATGGTGGTGTTAATAGGATTATCCATGGTTGACAAATTGTCAAGTAACACAATAGTGAACTTATTGACAGAGCTATTTATGGTGGAACCTAAAACATGATCAAATTCTAAGGAGACAGAGGGATTTTGAGGAGGAACTTGATTACCTTCTTCAAGAATTTCTTTGCCTTTAGGAGTTGTTGCAGAGGCAGGGAGAATGGTCTCTGAATGGTCTCTAGTTGTGGTTACAACTTCAGCTAGATGCTCTAGGTTGTCCATAAAAGCTTCTTGATCCTCAAAAGCTTCTCTTTTCCTCTTGGTTCCTTGTTCATCAACTGTGTGATCTTCAAAGTCAACTGGATGCTTCATTCTTCCAATGTTTTTCAAGGAAAAAGTGGTTGAAGAGTTCAACCCTTGTTCTCCAGCAAAATCAATTTTAAAGTGTTTGAACACTTTGGTTAGGAACATCCCATAGTGCAGAGTGACTTTCCTAGTTCCATTTTCAATGGTGTAGATCATGTGTTGGATAAGGACATAAGGTAGGTTTAGCTTAATCCCTTTTGACATATGATAGATCATCATCATGTCATTTTCGGTTACTTTGTCCTTGCTACCTTTTCTGGGAAATATGGAGTGAAGACACATATTGTGAAGCATCTTGAATTCATGTTTGAGGTTAGAGGAGTATGGTGGTTTTGAAAAGTCAGTGTTGGGTCCAAACAGATCACTCATAAGGTTTTTCTTCTCTATGTCTATCAGACCAAACCATAAAGATCCATAGATCTTGTTTCCTTCAGTGGGAAGATTTAAGAGTTCTCCAAGCAACTTTTCTGTGATTCTAATCTTTTTGCCCTTAATCTCAGAGACAACTTGGTTTCTTTCTGAGGATATTGAGGCATTGAAGTATAAGGCTTTAATTAAAGAGGGATAGTGAGTTTCTCTCATGGTGAAAAGATGAGTCCAACCAAGGGGATTTGTGTATTTGGTTAGGTCATCACTAGTGTTTATGAGTTCATCAAAGTTATAAACTCTACCAGGAAGAACATGTTTGTTTTTAGCAAATTTCTCAAAACTTTCCAAATGAGTTTCAAGAATCAGAGGGGTGGATTTTTTGAGTTGTTTGATAGGAATATCATCACTCTCAGATGTTTTAGGTTTCTTGGAGGATATTGGTTTAGGTTTGGAGGATGAGCTTTTTCTAGAGTAGGTAGAAATTGGAGCAGATTTTGGTGAATCTGAGGACTCTCCTTCAGGATCATTGTCAGAAATTTCATAAACGTTTGTGTCAATGGCAGATTTTCTTCCTCCACCAGAAGCAATCCTATTTGACCTACGAATTTTTGAAGAATAAAAAGTTTTGACCTTTTTTGCTTTATGGGAGACAGAGGCAGTTTTGGTAACTGTTTTGGCTTGGGAAGGTGGTGGTGTGACTGTTACATTTTCAGGAGTGATTGCGGTGTTAATGTTGATTTGAGAACATTGAATTGGTTCAACATTTTGAGAAACAGTTACATGAACAGTAGGAACAGTGCTAATAGGGATTGGAACGGTTCCAATATAAATTTGGCTAATCTCAAGGGTTTTGACAGGAGTTAGGTTTGCATGTTCAGGAAATTGGACGTTTAGAGCACGAGGTTGTGTTTCAAACTCGTTATAGTGGTCATAGAGTGATTTGTAAGAGGAGTTTGAGGAAGTTTGTTTACCTGAGGATTTTGGAGAAGTAGCAGAGGGCGGTGAAGGAGAACGAGTGGATGATGATGATGATGAGGGTTCTCTTCTGTACTTGATTCCAGGCATTTTGGTTCTTGCCATTTTTGGTGAGAGATGAGAGAAAGACTAAGGATGAATAGTGAAAAGGGAAAGAGGTTTGCAGTGAAGAGGAAGAGATTTTCACGAGAGAGAGAAAAGAGTATTGGGTAAGGTGAGGAGTAAATGGAGTGTTGTTTTGGATAAATAAAGGAGAATGATTTGAGAGAGTGTATGGAGAATAGGAAAGACTTGAGATAGATTAGGTGTAGGTTAGTACTAATGCCACTATTTAGATGTACTTGGGAAAACAAAAGAAATAATTATAATTATGAGGTGAGAGAAAGAGAAAGAGTTGTCAGCGAGGAGAGGAAAAGTTTTTCAGATTTAAGTTAAAAATTTTAAGTAATAAGACAACATATTTTATAACAAAGAAACGTTATGCTTATTTGTTTGAGAGAACGTTCTTTCAACGGTCTCCAGGTTTCTAGATTTTGATCAACAATGGTCAGTTGGGATTTTTAATAATTTTTAAATTGTCTTTAATGAAATTAAATCTATCTTTAACTAAAGGTTTTGTAAAAATATCAGCTAATTGATACTCAGTATCTACAAACACTAATTCAACATCTTTTTTGCAAACATGATCACGTATGAAATGATGCTTAATTTCAATGTGTTTTGATCTAGAATGTTGAATGGGGTTCTTTGACAAATTTATAGCACTAGTATTATCACAGAGAATTTTAATATTTGTGTACCTTAATGAAAAATCTTCAAGTTGGTTTTTGATCCATATCACTTGAGAACAACAATTTGCAGCTGATACATATTCTGCTTTAGTTGTTGATAGTGCTATGGTGTTTTGCTTTCTACAGCACCAACTAACAAGAGCTTCACCAAGAAATTGACATGCTCCACCTGTGCTTTTCCTTTCTACTTTATCTCCAGCATAGTCAGCATCACAGTATGCTTTCAAATCAAAATTTGATCCCTTTTTGTACCAAAGACCAACATTAGAGGTTCCCACCAAGTATCTGAATATTCTTTTAACTGCAGTAAGGTGTGATTCTCTTGGAGAAGTTTGAAATCTAGCACATAGACCAACTGAGAAAACAATGTCTGGTCTACTGGCAGTTAAATATAGAAGTGATCCAATCATCCCTCTATATTCCTTTTTAGATACCTGTTTGCCATTTTCATCTTTGTCCAGACTTATTGAAGGATGCATGGGAGTAGTCATGATTTTTGCTTCATTCATCTTATATTTTTTAAGGAGATCTTTAATATATTTTTCTTGACTAATGAAGATTCCATTTTCTTGTTGCTTGATTTGCAAGCCAAGAAAGAATCTGAGTTCTCCCATCATACTCATTTCAAATTCACTTTGCATAAGGCTTGAGAAATCCTCACACATTTTTTCATTTGTAGCACCAAATATGATATCATCAACATATACTTGAACTATCAATAAATCTTCATTATTAGTTTTTCTAAAAAGAGTGGTATCAATTTTTCCTCTAGAAAAACCATTTTCAAGTAAAAATGTACTTAATCTTTCATACCAAGCTCTAGGAGCTTGCTTAAGTCCATAGAGAGCTTTGGTTAATTTAAAAACATGATTTGGTTTATGTTCATCCTTGAAACCAGGAGGTTGATGTACATAAACTTCCTCATTTAGGAAACCATTTAAAAATGCACTCTTGACATCCATTTGAAAAAGTTTAAAGCATTTATGAGATGCATATGCAAGTAAAATTCTAATTGCTTCTAACCTTGCTACAGGTGCAAAAGTTTCATCATAGTCTATACCTTCTTGTTGATTGTAGCCTTGTGCAACAAGTCTTGCCTTGTTTCTTATCACCTTACCATCTTCATCAAGTTTATTTCTAAAAACCCATCTGGTACCAATAATGGAATGATCTTGTGGATATGGCACTAGTTTTCAGACTTCATTTTTCTCAAATTGTAACAATTCTTCTTTCATGGCATCAATCCATGATTCATCTATGATTGCTTCATCAATTGTCTTTGGCTCAATTTGAGAGATCATTGCTAGATTATTTTCTGTAGCTTGAAAAGATCTTCTTGTTCTTACACCATCTGTGGTATCTCGTATAATCTGTTCTTGAGGATGATATCTTACTGTCCTCCAGGTTTTAGGAGGTTCTTGAGAAGGAGTTGAGATATCTTCAGTTTGATCTTTTACAGGAGGTTGTTCCTCTTCTTCATCATTTATAGTTTGACTAGGTAGATCCTCAAACTCATCAAATTTAACATGCATACTTTCCTCTAAGATTTTTGATGTTAAATTGTAAACTCTATATGCTTTAGAGGTTAGAGAATATCCTAAGAATATACTCTTATCTGATCTAGCATCAAATTTTCCTAAGTTTTCTTTGGTGTTCAAAATGTAGCAGTAACATCCAAAAATATGAAAATAAGATATGTTTGATTTTTTATCATTAAGTAATTCATAAGGAGTTTTATTTAAAATTTTTCTTATAGTGCATCTGTTTAAAATGTAGCATGCAGTATTGATTGCCTCAGCCCAAAAATATTTCTCAACATTTGATTTATCAATCATTGTTCTGGCCATTTCCTGTAGGGTTCTATTTTTCCTTTCAACAACTCCATTTTGTTGAGGAGTTCTTGGACAAGAGAAATTATGAGAAATGCCACTTTCATTAAAGAAGGATTCACATTGATAATTTTCAAATCCCCCACCATGATCACTTCTTACAGAGATGATATTTGTTTCTTTTTCATTTTGAATCCTTTTACAGAAAGTTTTAAATGATTCAAAAGATTCATCTTTATGTTTTAGAAAAAGAACCCATGTGAATCTTGAGTAATCATCTACAATGACAAAACCATAATTCTTCCCTCCTAGACTAGTAGTTTTGACAGGTCCAAATAGGTCAATGTGAAGTAGTTCAAGAGGTTTCTTTGTTGAAATAAAATCTTTAGGTTTAAAACTACTTTTGGTCTGTTTACTCTTGGTACAACTTTCACATAGTTTATCTTTGGTAATCCTCTAACTAGATCAAGCTGAGAAAGTTTTGCCATTGTTCTCATGCTTATATGTCCTGCTCTTTTGTGCCAAATCCATTTATCTTTTTCAAGAGACACAAAACATGATTCAGCAGGCAGTTCATCTAAGTATAGAACATACACATTTTTCTTTCTTGATCCATAAAAGAGTATTTTACCAGAAGATGTTTGTTTTATTTCACAAGTTTGAGTTTTGAAGATAACTTCAAGACCATTGTCACATAGTTGACTAATGCTGATCAAGTTATGTCAAGACCCTCAACATAATGAATATTTTCAATTTTAGCTGAATTAATCTTACCAATAATTTCTTTACCTTTGATGCTAGCTTTTTCATTGTTTCCAAAAGTGACTGAACCTCCTTCTTTCTTTTCAAAAGAAAGAAACCTATGTCTGTCTCCAATCATATGCCTTGAGCAACCATTGTCCAAGTACCAAGGCTTTCTCTTGATTGTTAGAAGACATTCCTGCATTTAAGGTTATTAAGTTTTTTGGTACCCATACTGACTTGGGTCCTTGAGAGTTAGTGTTTCTAAACATTTGTCTGTTTATATTCCTTGGGAGACTGTTCAGAGAATGGTCTCTTCTGTGATGAAGTTTTTTTCTTTTGAAACAAAAATATTTAACATGACCATGCTTATGACAGAAGGAGCAAAATAATTTTTTAGTTTGTTTTTCTTTAATAGGTAAAATTTTTTCATATAACTTTTGTTTTTGATGAGTTTTGAAACCTATACCAGCTTTGTCAAAAATTCCCTTTTGTGAGCCCATAATGTTTTCAAATGTTTTAGTAGATGTTACAAATTTGTTTAGATCTTTTTCTAATATGGTCATATTTTGTTTTAGACTTGTATTTTCCTTTTGTAAACTATTATCTAAGATTTTTCCAGATCTTTCAGATTGTAAAAGTTTTTGTTTTAAGGTTTCAATTTCCTTTTTATAAAGATCTCTTTCTTGAGTTATTTTAGTGATCTCATTTTTAAGGTTACTGTTTTCTTCAGTGGTAACTTGACAGTCATATAAGAGATTATCAAAAAGATGTTCAGTTTTTATGCAAGAAGAACAGGGTTCTAGTGTTACCTCTTCCTTATCTGATTTTGACATCAGACAAACGTTTGCTTCTTCTTCTTGTGTTTCTGATGAGTCTTCTAGATCATCCCATGTTGCCATCATTGACTTTTTGAAAGGTGGTTTGCTTTGCTTTAGCTTTGGACAGTCATTTTTGAAGTGTCCAAGTTGATTGCAACCATAACATCTTATCTGACTCATATCAACTTCAGATTTTGAGACATTTCTTCTTGCTGGGAATGATCTTTTGAATTGATTTCTTCTCATCATCAGTTGTTGTATTCTTCTTGTAAGAAAGGCTAGTTCTTCTTCATTATCATCTTGAAGCATATCATCATCTTGAATTTCTTCTTTCTTTGATTGCTCTTTAACTTGAGATTCAAGAGCAATCATTTTCTTCTTTTGAGGTCTTTCTTCCTGTAATATGGCTTCATGGGCCTTGAGAGATCCAATGAAATCTTCTAATTTCATTTCAGCAAGATTTTTGGATTCTGTGATAGCAGTAACTATATGTCTCCAATGTTTTGGAAGACATCTCAGTATTTTTCTGATTCTCTCATGTGAATTGTATTTCTTTCCAAGAGAGTTTAGCTCATTTATAATGATTGTGAATCTTCCATACATTTGATCCACAGTCTCATCTTCCTGCATTTCAAACAGTTCAAATTTCCTTATGCCAATATCTATTCTTGTTTCTTTTATACGTCTGGTTCCTTCATGATGAGTTTGGAGAGTGTTCCACATCTCTTGAGCAGTTTTGCATTCCATAATCCTGTCATATTCTTCCCTGCACAAAGCACATTTAATAAATAATTTAGCTTTAGTATTTAGAAGTACCCTATCAGCTTCTGCAGTGAGCCATTCAGCTTGAGGCTTCGGAGTGTTTGTGTCTTTGATGCATGGCACATATTCTCCATCTTCTATGACAGACCACATGTGATTGTCTTGAGATCTTAGAAATAATTCCATTTTGTCTTTCCAGTAATAATAGTTGTAACACCCTAATCGATATACATCCTATAATTAATTTTAATCAACAATCATACATCAATCAAGGCGTTACATGTTATAAATTCCAAAACAATGAACATGCATACATTCATTCTCATAGCAACGGAAGCATCGATATTCATAATCATTACTCAAGGTAATTAATAATCCAAACATAGAAGTCATAAAATCATATTACAACTTAGACTAGGTCCTTCAAACACAAGGCCTATCCACATAATTCAAAACACAATTCCAAATATAGAAGTTATAGAAAATAGTATAAATAGCAAGGTCATACAAAGTCTCAAACAAACGAACTAAGATACTAGTCCTAGCAAGGTTACAAGTATCAGAGCAAATCCTAGACCTCTAAAGTTCCTAGAATTTCCTACTCTTCATCCTTACCAAGCTAAGCTAGTCACACAAGCTAACTTCCAAGCCACGAGATCACTCCTCAAGTGAAGAATCTGGACCCAAACCATTCAAATACACAAAATAGAGAGTTAGTTATAATTCAAGTTCATAATAATAAGTATAGCATATACTCATATCATGCATAATAATCATATCATAATTGACGCATAATCGTCTCATGTCATAAATACAATATTCATGGTAAAGGCAATAGCATAATCAACATCAATTCACAAGATATTAGAGTAAAATCACATTATCTAATCATCCACAATCATAATGAAAGACATTGGCCCTTATCAATTAGCAAGTAGAATGCACATTTACTCCTAATGCAACTAATGCCATCAATTAGTATGTCTCAACCTAGACACATCTAAATGCACGTGGTACCCGCATCGAGTTTCGAATACATTAAGCATTCTCGCATCAAGTCAGTTTAAAGTCTTAGAGGACCATTGCATCGAATCAGTTTTAAGTCATGGAGGACCATCGCATCGAGTTGACACATGCATGCATGAATGAACACATACCAAATAATGATGATAACCCTACACAACTACATATGAATAAAAGGACACTCCTCCTAATATTCCTTCTCAAATACGCATCAAATCTCATCATCATATCATCACTAAGGTATTCATTCAAGCAAAGCATAATACTACCTAATACATAACATAATCATAAGTCATCATCATCCATTTCAATCAATTACACACACATGAACATAGCTTCCTCATCTAAGCTCAAGATTCAATTATTCTAACTTATATCATGACGAGCTCAAGGCGAGCTCAAGTCAGAGAGCAGCTAAAACAACTCGCCTCCAACTCGCCTCGTCCTCGCCATGGCGAGCTCAACTCGCCAGCCAACTCGCTACCAGTCGCCATGGCGAGCTCATGAATTTTGGAAAACTCCAAGAACTATGAATACTCGCCATAGCGAGTACTATACTCGCCCTAGCGAGCTACTGCAGACCAGAAAACTCTGCTTTCGGGTTTTAGTTCAAATTCATCAAAAATCCCATTTTTCAACATACAAATCCCTAAAGCTATCAACTTTAAGCATATCTATCATGTTTAAGCCTAGAAGTACAAACTTTAACATCATCAAACATCATCTCATGATAAAAGTAAGGATTTTCCTATATTTCACTAAAAACTCATTGTTGAGGATTTTAGGGTGTTTGGCTTCATTTGGTAAAATAAGCATAATTCCATGATGTGGAGCATGATGTGTGGCACATCAGGATTCACATCTGGACGCCCTAGCTGGACGTGCTTTTATTCTTTTACGCGTGATCTTTTAAAAAAAAGATTTGTTTTTCAAATTAAATCGTGCCAGCTTGCACGCCAAGGAACAAGATAATCTTTCATGGTTCTGTTTTATTTTATTGGCCGACTTTGATCAAAAGATTTGAAACAAACAATTAAAAGATTATGATCAAATAAATCTCAAGGCAAAATTTATGAAGGCCAACTCGTCAAAGCCCATGAAGCTTGTTCTATATAAAGGAAGACTGAAGACTCATTATTAATCAACTGAAATCAAGAAGCTAAGTCTACAAATTGAGTCTTAGGGTTTTAGTTCTTTAGTTGTTCTTTGTTATTTGTGAGCCTTCACTTGGATCATACTTTCGATACAAGTAAGGACTGAGTTTATAGACTTGTAATCTCTAGTTGTCTTTCTCCAAAGCTTTGAAGCAAGGAGTTAGATTGTGCAACACTCTAAGCCTTTAGGTACGAGTGCTTTGCTTGTCTAGGAGTGTGTCTCCAATTGAGTTTGTTATTAAATCCTTACTGGGTAAGGTTGAGGGGGAGTGAGCAGAGGTTCTCATATCTAGGAGTTCCTAGGTAGGATTAGCACGGGTAGTGATTAAGTGAGAAGTTGTAAACGGGGGAGTTTAGCTTTGAATTGATACTACCATAGTGGATTCATCCCTGGATTGGTATCCTCCAGAATAGGGCTTGTTATAAGTGCCGAACTGGGTTAACAAACTCTGTGTGTTTATTGTTTCCTGCACTTTATATTGTTTACTTGTTCATCAAGTTCAGCATGTCCACGATGTTGACACATTAGGCTACACATCGTACGATTCCTAAAGTGTACACATTGTGCTGCACATCTGACACTTGCCACCAGAATTTCACTCATTTTCAAATATCAACAACAACAAATCATTCATAGAGTACGAATTTGATCATGGGAATTCGAAATAGAAGTATATAGCAACATGTTAACATCAAACAACAACACATTAAACTATAAACACATTCCCTTGATTCCCATTCCCAATCAAAAGAGATGAGAGGGTTTGGGTGTGGAGAGTAGACTTATCCCCCCTCTTTGTTCATCTCACAAGAATTGATAACTACTCTCTAACCTTAATTTGCAGCTTTAATCTTCAAGCTCTACACTTGAATCCCCTCTACACTCTTCAAGCTTGGACTTCTCTCTCTCTACCTCCTTTTAACCAAAATGGTGTGTTATGAGAGCTCTCACTCTCTATTCCAAGTTCTATTCAAAACCTAAATAATCAAAGACTAAAATGCCCTCCTTACTAACTTAAGCTAATTTTGCTAAACTCCACCTATTACCTTAAAAAGCCTCCACTCATAACTTCCTTCTCCTTATCCTCTACTCTTTCCTCTTCTAGCCAAATACTAGATTAATTACTAAAACTAATCTATATTACTCCAACAAGGCTAATTAACATCTAATCAAATAAAATAATCTAATTAAATACAAATAAATAAATACGGGTGTTACAACTCTACCCCTCTTAAAAGAATTTTCGTCCTCGAAAATTTACCTGAGAATAATTCCGGATAAGAATCCCTCATCTTGCTTTCTAGCTCCCAAGTAGCATTTTCTCCCGCGGGTCCTCCCCAAATGACCTTAACGGACGCTATCTCCTTGTTTCTTAACTTTTTCACTTCTCTTCCTTCAATTCTCAATGGTTTTGCTTCAACCGTCAAGTTATCCCTTACTTGCACATCATCCGATGTGAGTACATGTGATGGATCCGATACATACTTCATCAATTGCGATACATGAAACACATCGTGAAGATTCGACAACGGCGGTGGCAAAGCAACTCTATACGCCACATTTCCTACCCTCTTCAAAATTTGATAAGACCCAATAAACTTCGATGTTAACTTCTTAGATTTCAAAGCACGACCAATACCGGTAGTTGAGGTAACTCTAAAAAATACATGATCTCCTTCTTGAAATTCCACATCTTTCCTTTTCTTATCATGATAGCTCTTTTGTCTATTTTGAGTCGCTTTCATCTTCTCTTGGATCATCTTAATCTTTTCCGTAGTTTGTTGAACTATTTCCGGTCCTAACACAACACTTTCACCATCTTCATACCAACACAAAGGAGTACGGCATCTCCTTCCATACAATGCCTCAAAAGGTGCCATTCCGATACTTGAATGAAAACTATTATTGTATGTGAATTCAATCAAAGGTAGATAGTTATCCCAACTTCCTCCATCTTCCAAAACACAAGCTCTCAACAAATCCTCCAAGGATTGAATAGTCCTCTCCGATTGTCCATCCGTTTGAGGATGATAAGCCGAACTCATTCTCAACTTAGTCCCCAAAGCTTCTTGCAAACTCTCCCAAAATCTCGAAGTGAACCTTGGATCTCTATCCGATACAATGCTAGATGGAATACCATGTAGTCTCACCACTTGCTCAACATAGATCTCGGCTAACTTAGGTATCAAAGTTCCCGTTTTAAATGCAATAAAGTGTGCCGACTTCGTCAATCTATCAACAATCACCCAAATCGAATAATTTCCTTTCTTAGTCTTGGGTAGTCCACTCACAAAATCCATTGCAATGCTATCCCATTTCCATTCGGGTACAAACATAGGTTGCAACAATCCCGATGGTCTTTGATGTTCAACCTTAGACTTTTGACAAATCAAACAAGCATAAACAAATTCCGCAACTTCCTTTTTCATACTTGGCCACCAAAATAACTTCTTAAGATCTTGATACATTTTAGTAGCTCCGGGATGAATGCTCAAACTACTTCAATGACCCTCCTCTAAAATCCTCTTTTTCAACTCGGGTATGTTAGGAACACAAACTCTTCCTTGAAATCTTATGACTCCATTCTCATAAACTTTAAAATCAATCTCTTTCCCTTCATCAATCAATGTAAGGCGATTCACCAAACTCAAATCTCCTTTTTGACCATTCTTCACTTCATCAAGAAAATCATTGGTAAGCTTCAACATTCCCAATTTCACACTATGCGGTGTCGTCTCACAAACCAAACTAAGATCTCTAAACTCTTCAATCAAATCCAACTCTCTTGCCATAAGTAAAGACACATGCAAAGACTTCCTACTCAAGGCATCCGCAACAACATTGGCTTTTCCAGGATGGTAACTCAATTCAAAATCATAGTCTTTCAAGAATTCCAACCAACGTCTTTGCCTCATATTCAATTCCTTTTGGTCAAACAAATACTTTAAACTCTTGTGATCACTAAAGACTTCAAATTTAGAACCAAATAAGTAATGTCTCCAAATCTTCAAGGCAAACACAACGGCCGCCAACTCAAGATCATGCGTTGGATAGTTCTTCTCATGCACTTTCAATTGCCTAGAAGCATAAGCAACCACTTGTCCATTTTGCATAAGAACACCACCTAATCCCATCAAAGATGCATCACAATACACAGAAAAAGGCTCATTCGGTGTCGGTAAAATCAAAACTGGTGCCGACGTCAACCTCTTCTTCAATTCTTGGAAACTTCTTTCACAATGATCATCCCAAACAAAAGCTTGATCCTTTATAGTCAATCGGGTTAACGGTAATGCTAACTTCGAAAAAATTTCAATGAACTTCCGATAGTAACCGGCCAAACCAAGAAAACTTCTTATCTCAAACACAGATTCTGGAGTTCCCCACTTCAATACTGCATCCACTTTAGAAGGATCTACCGCAATACCTCCGCTAGATATTACATGACCTAGGAAACTCACTTCCTTCAACCAAAACTCACACTTGGACAACTTTGCATAAAGCTTCTTCTCTTGTAAGGTTCTCAACACAATCCTCAAATGATCCGCATGTTCCTCTTCGGTCTTGGAATACACTAGGATGTCGTCAATGAAAACTACCACGAATTTATCCAAATAAGAATGGAAAATCCGGTTCATGTACTCCATAAATACTCCGGGTGCATTGGTTACACCAAAAGGCATAACTGAATACTCATAATGACCATATCTTGTTCTAAAAGCAGTCTTCGGAATATCCTCCGCCTTAACTCGAATCTGATGATATCGTGACCTCAAATCAATCTTACTAAACACACAAGCACCCACCAACTGATCCATCAAATCATCTATCCTCGGCAACGGATACTTGTTCTTGATTGTAACTTGATTCAAATGACGGTAGTCTATACACAACCTCATACTTCCGTCCTTCTTCTTTACCAAAAGCACAGGTGCTCCCCAAGGTGAAACACTCGGTCGGATAGACTTCTTCTCAAGCAGTTCTTCTAGTTGCTCCTTCAACTTACTTAACTCAGATGCTGACATCTGATACGGTGCCATAGATATTGGACTTGTACCAGGTACCAAGTCAATAGTAAACTCTACTTCTCGTTCTGGGGGTACATCAGACACATCCTCCTGAAACACGTCGGGAAATTCTTGCACAACATGAAGTCCCTCAATTCCAACTTCATTCTCAAGCTTCAAAGATGAAAACATGACAAACAACTCACCATGATCGCTTAACGACTCCCTTACTTCCTTCCCACTCATCAAGTTCGGATCTTCCTCTAACTTCGGAAATATCACCGTCTTCTCACAACAGTTAATGTGAACTCGATTAACAATTAACCAGTTCATACCAAAAATCACATATATACCACTAAGTGGAATACATACAAGGTCCATACCAAAAGATCTACCAAAAATAGACACAGGGCAATTAAGACAAACAAGTTGAGTAGTCACAGAACCACTAGCAGGAGTTTCTATTTCCATACAACCAATCATTTCAGACATAGGAATATTAAGATGCTTCATGCATTCTGTTGGGTTTTTAGATGTTGGCTTCATTTTGCAAAAACAAGATGCTAGTCTAAAGGTGGTGACAGATGTGGTAACATCTGTCCAGCAACACTGCCAGCTGTGGCCAGCTGGATTTGAAACCCTAGTACGCGCCTTTCAGCGCGCCGCTTTACTTTGAACCCTAATTTCTTTGTTTCAGGTTTAACTTGCGCGCCAAGACAAGGGAAACCTCGCTAATTACTGAAGCAATATTTTGAAAGATTTATTTTGAAAATATGTGACAATATATTTTAAAATCAAATCTTTTGGTTCAAGGTTATTTTTGAAGGAGATCAAAGACACGCGTTTTTCAAAGATTCTGAAGCCTAAATATTTCTTGTAGTCCAAGCAGCTCAGGACTATAAATATATGAAGACCAAGACCTAGTTCTCTTAAGAGAGTCAAGCCGTATTTGGTTTTAGGGTTTAGTGTGTCAAAATCGAGTGTCTTTGTGAGCCTTTCGTGCATTCCATATATGCATGCTTAGGACTGTGTTTATTGAGTTGTAATGTTACTATCTCTGAAGCTTTGAAGCAAAGAGTTAGTGAGTCTAGCACTTGAAGCCTTTAGGTAAAAGTGTTTAGGTGTCTAGGAGGGTGTCTCCAACAACCATTCATTGGAAGTGTGTTTTATACCCCGGTAGGTGTCTAATGGTGTGGTGTAGCATCATTGTTAAGGAAGTGACCTGGGCTGGTCATATCTAGGTTAGGCCTAGGTAGAGTTTGCACAGATAGTGATTGAGTGAGGAGGGTTAACGGGTAGTTAGACTTTTAATCAATACTATTATAGTGGATTCATTCCTGGATTGGTATCCCCCAGATTAGGAGCAGTTGCGTCCGAACTGGGTTAACAAACGAAGCGTGCAATTTACTTTCTGCCTTTTATTATTGCTTTATTAGTTGTTCAGTTAACTCTCGTGGAGACAAATGTGGTAACATTTGTCTCCCAATCCAACGTTGTTATGACAGGTGTTAGCACATCTGCTATCACATCTGTCTACTGGTAGTGCCGGAGTTTCACATTCAAAAGATATAAAAGAATGTGTTGCTCCCGTATCGACAATCGCAATTAAAGGGGTGTTATGGATGAAACACGTACCTCTAATAAAATTGTCTCCTTGATCTGCTTCATTCCCGCTTAAAGCAAACACTTTACTCATCACCTTCTTCGGCTTCTTGCATTCGGAACTCTTGTGACCTTCTTCCTTACAATTAAAGCAAACCATCTTCCCTTTGCAAGCATCAATCTTGTGACCAAAATCTCCGCACCTAAAGCATCTATCTCCCTTTGGGCAATCATAGGAATAATGACCCAATTCACCACACTTGTAGCACTTGACATTAGTAACCTTCTTCTTTTCTCCACTAAATTCAATCTTGCCCTTGTTCCTCTTGTCATAAGGTTTTCCATGATCTTGGTTCTTCCCTTTCCTATAACTCATATCCTTGTAGTAGCTTGACTTTGCTTTCCCATCCAAGTCACATATGTTACTCTTATTCACCAAGTTGGCAAAGTTCCTAATCTCCAAGATACCAACCAATTGCTTGAGATCGGGACGCAATCCACTTTCAAATTTCACACATTTGTCCGCTTCCGCTTCCACGGTATTGTAGTGTGGACAAAAAGGGCACAAATCTTCAAACTTGGTTGCATACTCCGCAACTGTTAAGTTTCCTTGCTTGTTTTCCATGAATTCCACCACTTTTCGGTTCCTCATGTCCGTTGGAAAGTACTTAGTCAAAAACTCTCTCTTGAAAATGTCCCAAGTAATGATAGCTCCGCCTTGACCCAATCTTTGGTTCACATTCTTCCACCAATAACCGGCGTCTTCATGCAACATGTAGCTCCCTAGAGTCACCTTTTGTGCCTCCGAACATCTCATAGCACCAAAAATCCTTTCCACCCTTTCCAACCACCTTTGGGCTCCCTCGGGATCATGACCTCCCTTGAATGATTGAGGGTTGTTCCTAAGGAATCTCTCCAACCTCAATTCATCTTCATTTCCCATGCGATTCTCATGTACAACTCTCTCGGCCGCTCTTGTCGCCGCATCTTGTGTCAAAGCATTAGCCATCAAGGCTATTGCATCCGCCATTGCTCTTTGCGCCATCACCTAAACAATCAACCAAAAACCCAACCTCACATTAAACTTATGGATGCTAAAAAGTGTTCTACTACACTTATGCACCTAAGGGTATACTAACCTAATTGATCCACATGGACCGACCTTGCTCTGATACCAAATTGTAACACCCTAATCGATATACATCCTATAATTAATTTTAATCAACAATCATACATCAATCAAGGCGTTACATGTTATAAATTCCAAAACAATGAACATGCATACATTCATTCTCATAGCAACGGAAGCATCGATATTCATAATCATTACTCAAGGTAATTAATAATCCAAACATAGAAGTCATAAAATCATATTACAACTTAGACTAGGTCCTTCAAACACAAGGCCTATCCACATAATTCAAAACACAATTCCAAATATAGAAGTTATAGAAAATAGTATAAATAGCAAGGTCATACAAAGTCTCAAACAAACGAACTAAGATACTAGTCCTAGCAAGGTTACAAGTATCAGAGCAAATCCTAGACCTCTAAAGTTCCTAGAATTTCCTACTCTTCATCCTTACCAAGCTAAGCTAGTCACACAAGCTAACTTCCAAGCCACGGGATCACTCCTCAAGTGAAGAATCCGGACCCAAACTATTCAAATACACAAAATAGAGAGTTAGTTATAATTCAAGTTCATAATAATAAGTATAGCATATACTCATATCATGCATAATAATAATCATATCATAATTGACGCATAATCGTCTCATGTCATAAATACAATATTCATGGTAAAGGCTATAGCATAATCAATATCAATTCACAAGATATTAGAGTAAAGTCACATTATCTAATCATCCACAATCATAATGAAAGACATTGGCACTTATCAATTAGCAAGTAGAATGCACATTTACTCCTAATGCAACTAATGCCATCAATTAGTATGTCTCAACCTAGACACATCTAAATGCATGTGGTACCCGCATCGAGTTTCGAATACATTAAGCATTCTCGCATCAAGTCAGTTTAAAGTCTTAGAGGACCATCGCATCGAATCAGTTTTAAGTCATGGAGGACCATCGCATCGAGTTGACACATGCATGCATGAATGAACACATACCAAATAATGATGATAACCCTACACAACTACATATGAATAAAAGGACACTCCTCCTAATATTCCTTCTCAAATACGCATCAAATCTCATCATCATATCATCACTAAGGTATTCATTCGAGCAAAGCATAATACTACCTAATACATCACATAATCATAAGTCATCATCATGCATTTCAATCAATTACACACACATGAACATAGCTTCCTCATCTAAGCTCAAGATTCAATTATTCTAACTTATATCTTGTTACAAGATCATATCTCAATCATAGTGCGAATATAAACCTCTTTAATATTCAAAATCACTGTTCATACTGCTACAACTCGCCTAGACGAGCACATGGCGAGCTCAAGGCGAGCTCAACTCGCCAGCTAACTCGCTACCAGTCGCCATGGCGAGCTCATGAATTCTGGAAAACTCCAAGAACTATGAATACTCGCTATAGCGAGTACTATACTCGCCCTAGTGAGCTACTGCAGACCAGAAAACTCTGCTTTCGGGTTTTAGTTCAAATTCATCAAAAATCCCATATTTCAACATACAAATCCCTAAAGCTATCAACTTTAAGCATATCTATCATGTTTAAGCCTAGAAGTACAAACTTTAACATTATCAAACATCATCTCATGATAAAAGTAAGGATTTTCCTATATTTCACTAAAAACTCATTTTCAAATATCAACAACAACAAATCATTCATAGAGTACGAATTTGGTTATGGGAATTCGAAATAGAAGTATATAGCAACATGTTAACATCAAACAACAACACATTAAACTATAAACACATTCCCTTGATTCCCATTCCCAACCAAAAGAGATGAGAGGGTTTGGGTGTGGAGAGTAGACTTCTCCCCCCTCTTTGTTCATCTCACAAGAATTGATAACTACTCTCTAACCTTAATTTGCAGCTTTAATCTTCAAGCTCTACACTTGAATCCCCTCTACACTCTTCAAGCTTGGACTTCTCTCTCTCTCTACCTCCTTTTAACCAAAATGGTGTGTTATGAGAGCTCTCACTCTCTATTCCAAGTTCTATTCAAAACCTAAATAATCAAAGACTAAAATGCCCTCCTTACTAACTTAAGCTAATTTTGCTAAACTCCACCTATTACCTTAAAAAGCCTCCACTCATAACTTCCTTCTCCTTATCCTCTACTCTTTCCTCTTCTAGCCAAATACTAGATTAATTACTAAAACTAATCTATATTACTCCAACAAGGCTAATTAACATCTAATCAAATAAAATAATCTAATTAAATACAAATAAATAAATACGGGTGTTACAATAGTCATCTCCTTCAAATAGAGGTGGCCTATTTGAGGATCCTCCTTCAGAAATGAATTTTGCAGCTTTTGCCATTACTTCCTTCCTGAATCTTTTCCTCTAGCACTTGTTAGATGCTCAACCTTGAGAGGCAGAGCTCTGATGTCAATTGAAGTGACTATATTTGTCACAAGAAAGGCGGGGGAGGGGGGGGGGGGGGGGGGGGGGGGGGTTTGAATTGTGAACTTTTAAAATTTTGCTGCAACACTAAAAGTTGTTAGATAAAATGGTTAATAAAAGGGTTAATAGGCTTTTACCCCCCTGCAAAGTAGGCGAGTTTTGCGTTACCCCCCTGTAATATTTTTTTTGAGATTACCCCCTGCAAAATTTATTTTTTTGACTTACCCCCCTATTGCTGACGTGGCAGGCAAAAAAAACAGAATAACCGATTTAAAAACAACATTTTTTAAATCGGTTGAACAAAATAACCGATTTAAAAAGTGCATTGAAGGGGGTAAATCAAAAAAATAAATTTTACAGGGGGGTAATCTAAAAAAATAAAATTACAGGGGGGTAAAGCAAAACTCGCCTACTTTGCAGGGGGGTAAAGACCTATTAACCCTTAATAAAATCACACAGTTAGGAGACCACTTAGAGAACGTTCTCTGACTGGTGTGTTAAGTTGTGAGTGAGGTGTGTGATTTTGTGTTTGATTAAAATAAAGACAAATGAAAGAGAGAATCAAACACCAAGGATTTTATCCTGGTTCACCCTCAAATGACAAGGGCTAGTCCAGTCCCCACTTGCGTGAGATTATCCAATAATAATCTAGACCAAGATTACAATCAACTTCAAACCCTTAACCCAATCCAAGGTTAAGAAACCAATCAGTAATCACCTAATGATTTTAACCTCCACCACTCAATCAATTCTTCCCAATTGACTTGAGTTTACAACTTACGAAAGATGTGTATATGAAATGGATCTTTCAAGCTTATACTAACCTAAACTAGTTTGTATAGCTTATAAATAAATTACACTCAAGATACTCAAAAGATATTTAGATCCTATGTTCTATTTGAGCTTTGGAGTATGAGTGAAAAGAAGAGCTTAGATTGCTTTGTGATTGCAAGTGATAAGATTTTGATTGCTTGTAAAACTCTTGCTCTTCAATGTTGCCTTCACATGCTATTTATAGATGAAGAAGTCCTTTGGATATTTGAACTTCAAATATGACAGTTAAGAGTGCCAAAGTAGCCGTTGTGAGTGAGGCAAAAAGGTCCAGTCAGATTTTTACTTTCAGGTAGTTCTGGAGAACATTCTTCTGATGGTCTCTATAAGGGACAGTTGAGAGGATGTCAGATTTATCCGTTCTTGACAACTGTAATGGGTTGTATTTGATCATATATCCGTTGTTAAGTAATAGCCCACATGTGGAAATTGATAGGTACTGTTTTGGATAAGAATGAAGCTTATATGAACAAAATCTGGAAGACCATTCTCCTGGATGTTGGAGACCATAGATACTTCATGAGAGAGTAGCGCCTACTTGTTTGATAAGTTGCTGCAAGCTGTATGACAGTTGTAAAACAGCAAGAACCTTGTAGAGTAGCAACTATTCATGTGTCCTTGCAAGGACGTGTGAATAGTAGTATGATGGTACTTATTTCTTCACATCTTGCCAAGTGTTTGTACTATGATTAAATTCAAATCTTCTTCTCAAACTGGTACAGCATGTTGTCTATCTCTCATTGGTCTAGATTAATTCTTCTAATGATATCTTGAGAGAACATAAAGCCTTTACAATTATTTGAGACATTGATGTTCTTAACTTTGCTCCATGAAGAAGGTTCATAACTCAAAAATGATTCCTTGCCTTAAATGACTTATTCCAAACTGTTGTGATACTATAAATAACTTATATGAAAAGTTCTTTGTTGTCTTGTATCACGTTGACTTAATTTAGTGCTTATTCAATGCTGCATACGTCCAGGAGACCGTTCTGAGATCATTCTCCAGGACAGATTTTGAGATTCTTTTTAACTTGTGAATAAGAGATAGTGATTTTCATTCCTTATATCTGTCTTATATAAAATCACTCAAAAGCACTTGTTAGATCACAAGATGATCAGAATCTAATTAAAATTTAATTAAGATTATTTGTCATCTTTAAAACATCAAAATAAATTTTGTCTCAACACTGTCCTCATAAATGTTTGTGTATAACTGGAACGATGAATGCTCGATCTCAGCATGAATTGGCCAGGAAAATTAGGTTTCTTATTGGTTTGAATGATAGCTTTGATTTAGTTCGTTCTCAAATCTTATTGATGGATCCTTTGCCCCCAATCAACAAGATTTTTTCACATGTTATTCAATATGAAAGACAATTTGTTGCTCTACATGGTAATACTGAATTGGATGAGACTAAGGCATTAATCAATGCCACTGATTCTAGAAGATCACAGGAACTTGGTAAGAATTATGGCAATTCAGCTTATCCTAATGCTAAGAAATCAAATAGACAATGGCAAGGGTAACCATAAAGTGGATAATTGTTTTAAGAAACATGTGTAACACCCAAACCCGTATTTAATAAAATACTATTTTTATAAAATATTATTCGAAATACGCAACGGAAATAAAATATGTTTCTATAAAATTGATGGTTAGAGTATTACACACTTCATTAAAATACAACTAATAACTTAATTAGTTAAGACATCACTTGTACTAGATACCAAGTAGTTCACATAGTGATTTCACCTTCATCTCCTAATGCAATTCTAATGTCAAATATTCATGTCATATCACCCTAGACACGACTAATGCATGTGGTACCATTTCATCAAGTTATTGGAAAACTTATTCCAATTATATTTTAGTCAACCGCAGCTACTAAAATATTTGTTATACTTTAGGGCTCATCTAAAGTATCTGCTAAACTACAAATATGAATGCATGAATGTACAATTACCAAACATATTGTTTACATATTTTAGTCAGTTGCAGCTACTAAAATATCTTCTATACTTTATGGCTCATCTAAAGTATCTGCTCAACATAAAAGGATAACATAATCCATATATTCTAACACTATAGTTAAAGAATATATCATCTCTATTAATTAAATCATATTAATTAATCTTCACACATTCAAGATCATCATCATCATTATAAATCATTGACAAATAAGATATACATGCATGTTTCAATTACATATACGTAAGCATATCATTATCATAATCCTATCATAACTCAACAACATACTTGTCATTACATATCCAAACCATCATTTAAATGCTCATATTCAATTAATCATGTTATTCTATAATCAAAAGATCATAATTAGAACATGTTATAAGCATATATCTCATTTCATTAAGCTTGTAATAAAATTAAATCAGGCATCCTTCGCTTGGCGAGCACCAGCGAGCTCTCAGCGATACATTACAGGTGATGCTCGCTTCCAGCGAGCAAAGGCGAAAAGCACTCGCCATCACTTGCTACAACTCTCCGGGCGAGCACTCATCTGGGCAGGATGAACAACAAGAACAAAAATGCTCTCGCTGGCACATTCATACAACTCGCCGGGCGAGCATTGCTCAGAAAAGTTGCTCTGTTTCGGGTTCAATTTGAAATCCATTAAAAATTCTATTTTTCCACATATAAATATATAAAGGTGACAACTTTAAGTCTATAACATCATTAGCAACTTAGAAGTAACATGATTTAACACCAAAAAGGCAAGAATCATAATATTTTCATACATTATTTCAAAAACTCATAATAATACAATTAACATACAAAGTAGAGATTTTTCCTCATACCAATCCATTTTCCAAATATGAATAATTATCTAAAATCATTCAATCAACATTAAATCACATAGATAAACACCTTCTCATTACTCCCCCCAAGAACCCAAAAGGAAAAGAGTGAGGAAAGATTGGGATGCAGAGAAATAGATTTTCTCCTTAATCACCCTAGAATTCAATTACTACTCTCATACCTTGCTTGAAGCTTGAAATCTCTAAGCTCTACACTTGGACTCTCTTATACCTCTTCAAGCTTCAAGATTTCCCCTCCTTTATTCTTGCATTTCCTCACTTTTTCTACATTGTTTTCCAATTCCGAACTGCCACATTCAGAGCATAATTTCTCCCCCCTCGGCCCAACGGTCAAAAGTTGCGTTTGGGTGTTGTGAACCTTCCCTTAAAATTATTCAGCGATCCAACAGTTAACGAATTTGGAATCGAAGTTTTAGTGGAGCTGCTCCATGGAAAACGGGAATTGTTCTCTACTCTCATTCTTTCTCTTTCTTCCTCTCTTTTCTCTTCTTCAAGACAAATGAAAACCCTTCTCATAACACTCATCATTTTATAACCTTATCTCTAGGTCTCATCCAATATCCACAATACCCTTCATTAAACTCTCTCCAAGTCCAATAACTAAAAGTTCAAGAATTCTATTCCAACCAATTAACTCTTATGACTAAATAACATGCATAATCATATTTAGTAACTTAACTAAATAATAATAATACAATTAAGCACAAGTTAATAAACACACTTAATTAAATAAATATAATAATCACAGATAAATAAACAATTCATAAAATTGGGTCGTTACAACATGGGTTTCCACCAAATTTTGACAAGAATGCACAGGCCAACCAAGTCAATGCTGAAGATCAACTAGAGTTTGATGAGACTAAGAGCACCAAGGGGACTGAGTCTTATGGTTTAACCAATGATCAATATGAAAAATTTGTTCATATGCTGCAAGTTATGCAGGCTAGTTCTAGCACTTCTACTCCTAATGCAGCACATGTAAATGTAGTTCAATATCACCATTTAGTTATTGCATATTGTTGGATATGCCTTGAAATCTCAAGATTAGAAGTCAGAATATTTCAGATTTTGTTAAAAAATATATATTTGGAGAATATTTGACTTGGATTGTGTTTGGTTTTAAATTGGATATATTTAAACACAATATTGAGAGATTTGATTTTATTTTAAAAGATTGTCTTTTAAAATAAGTAGGCATATATTTTTCTATAAATATGGAGTGCTTTATTCATAGAAAAATTGGGATAGCAGTGAGAGCGACAAGATGTAGAGAGTCGGGGTTTGCCACCACAAAAGGCTAGGGTTTTGAATCCTAGGACAAACTATTCTTGGGATCATCTTGTGGACACCTTGGGTAGACTAGGTCAAATTGAGTCTCTTGGCCTCGGGAAGAGATTCGGGTTTTGGGTAGAATTAGGGATGTTAATTCCTTGTACCCAATTGTGGGAAACTCTTGTAAAGTGGTGACTATTTGATCATAGTAGAACGAAAGGACTGCTCCCTCCCCCAGATTAGGTTCATTAACACCGAACTGGGTAAACAAATTGATCGTGTGTTATTTTCTTCTTGCCGTGTTTATTGTTTGAATTATTGCATCATCGTCTCTATCCGGTCCTTATTATTTGGTTGCTTGTTACGCTTGCCCCACACATCAAGTTCTTTTATTGGTGTGAGTTTATGTCAAATTCGCAACACATATTCATTGAGCAATTCCACCCATGGTTCTTGGATTATTGACTTAGGAGTTAGTGATCATATATGCTCTAGTTTCAATTGCTTTGATAAGTATCATGCTATTACTCCTATTCAGGTCAAAATGGCAAATGGTACTATATCATATGCTAAGTTTTCTGGTACAGTCAAATTGTTTGATGATCTCATTGTGCACAATGTGCTACTTGTGCCTGAGTTTTCACTCAACCTTATTTATGTGCCTAGATTAACTCAACAGTCAAATTGCAATGTAGTTTTTGATTGTGTGCATTGTCTTATACAGGAAAATAGGAGCTTGAGGATGATTGGTTCGGGTGAATTGATTGAAGGATTGTACTACATCACCACCAAAGCCAAGACAACTCCCTTTTCCAACCCCCAAGCTAACACCGGTCAATCTACTTTTCATAGCTCTTCAAATTTTCATATTCCTAGCTCTGCCTTATGGCATTTTAGACTAGATCATTTGTCCAATAATAGATTGCTTCTTATGAACCAACATTTAACTTTTGTAAGCATTGATCAATCATTTGTATGTGATATTTGCCATTTGGCCAGACTGAGAACATTACCTTACAAGTTAAGTGTATATAAAGCTACTTCATGTGGAGAATTAATTCATTTTGATATTTGGAGACCAAATTCTATTCATTCTATTCATGACCATAGTTATTTTCTTACTATTGTTGATGACTTTAGTCGTTTTACTTGGATGATTTTGCTTAAAAACAAGTCAGAAGTTAGTACTTTAGTTCAACAGTTCATAAAGATGATTGAAGTTCAATTCAACACAATTGTTAAAAGAGTTAGGACAGATAATGGTGCTGAATTTCTTATGCCTCAATTCTATGCTTCTGTATTGGTCCAGGTATTATTACAACAGTAGTATGTGCTATTACTATGATCCAAATATAGGGCTTCATTGCTCAGCGGAATCAGGAAATGATATTGTGAATTCATGAATCATCATATCTTTATGTGTAATGTGTCAATTTTTATTATTGCAATCTTTATATTAGCCATATGAAACATCAGCATGCCTTTAGATGCGAGTTCTGTTAAAGCCAAGGATAAAGAAGAGAAATAGATTACTTGTGTAACAAGTTATCCAACTACTTGAGTTTTAGTCATAACTGTTTTTAGGGATTCATAACTACCTAGAGTTAAGTTTGTTTTCACTTGTAACTAACTCATCAGTTAGACTAACCGTTTTGTATCCTTGTAGTTAGATAGCTTAACCATAGTTTCATATCATGTATATAAGCACTTGGTGTAATAATGTGAAACTAGTTTGGTGAGAAATAAAATTTCTATTCTTTGATTGCTTAAAGCTTAGCATTTCATCATCTCTTTCATATCACATTGTTCAATATCTTACAACAATGGTGATTGATCTTCTCTTTTCACATGGTATCAGGAGCAATTTCATTTGATCTCCGCCATTGTTGCTCTTCTCACAAACCTCAACATTCATAATTTCACTTTTCTTCTCCTTTCTTCCTCGTTTTCTTTCCTTTCTTGTACTTCAAGAATTTCTTCATCATGTCTGAAGGTTCTGCCAGCAGTGTTAATGGCGACCAAGGCCAAGCTATTCCTCAGATTAAAGGGTATCAAACTGATATCTTCAATCCTTATTTCATGCATCCTAACGAAAACCCGGGTAACGTTCTTGTGACAACTCCTCTGAAATTCTGGTGGCAAGTGTCAGATGTGTAGCACGATGTGTACACTTTAGGAATCGTACGATGTGTAGCCTAATGTGTCAACATCGTGAACATGCTGAACTTGATGAACAAGTAAACAATTTAAAGTGCAGGAAACAATAAAACACAGTGAGTTTGTTAACCCAGTTCGGCGCTTAAACAAGCCCTAATCTGGAGGATACCAATCCAGGGATGAATCCACTATGGTAGTATCAATTCAAAGCTAAACTCCCCCGTTTACAACTTCTCACTTAATCACTACCCGTGCTAATTTTACCTAGGAACTCCTAGATATGAGAACCTCTGCTCACTCCCCCTCAACCTTACCCAGTAAGGATTTAATAACAAACTCAATTTGGAGACACACTCCTAGAAACCTATGCACTCGTACCTAAAGGCTTTTAGTGTTGCACACTCTAACTCCTTGCTTCAAAGCTTTGGAGAAAGAACACTAGAGATTACAACTCTATCAAACTCAGTCCTTACTTGTATCAAAATTATGATTCAAGTGAAGACTCACAAAAAACAATAAACAGACTAAGACCTAAGACTCGATTTCTTCAACTCTTGGCTTCGTACTTCATTATGTCTTCAGTCTTCCTTTATATAGAACAAGTTTCATGGGCTTGGATCTTCAATGTTGACAGCTGGCCTTTGTTAATCCTCCTTGAGATTTATTTGATCATAATCTTTTAATTGTTTGTTTCAAATCTTTTTGATCAAAGTTGGCCAATAAAATAAAACAGAACCATGAAAAACAAATCTTTACAAAAGATCGCGTGTAAATTAAAAGAAAGCGCGTCCAGCTAGGGCGTCCAGATGTGAAACCTGATGTGCCACACATTATGCTCCACATCATGGAATCAGACTTATTTTACCAAATGAAGCCAACACCCTAAAATCCTCAACAATCTCCCCCTTTGGCAAATTTTGGGCTAAAATAATCTTTGAGTCACCCAACAAAACTTGGAGAGATGTGTAGGCACATCAGAGGCATGCAGCAGCGGATCAGGGCCTCACAAGTGAAGAGAGAATTAAACTCTCACAAGATAGGAAAGTAACTTCCCAAAGACTGAGAAAAATAAATTCTCAGACACATACAAGCATGAGATTTCATGCACACATAAGGGAGGGTAGCAAACCCAGTAGTAGTTTACTCCCCTTTGTACTAGAGCACTTTCCAAGAACTCCCCCTAAATATCATATCTCCTATAGGCTTCTTCAGAATGCATGACCTAGTAGAGAGACATGAAGATGTTTTAAACCTGGCTTCTTGAGAATGCATGACCAAGTTAAAACTTCACAGATGTATCAAACATCACACAAAATAGCAACTTCTACAGGCTTCTTAAGAATGCATCACCATGTAGAAATCATACAAATGGATCAACCATTACACAAATTAACATCTTCAATTGGACTTCTTAAGAATGCATCACCCAGTTGAAAACGTACAGATTAAGTCTTCAGAAAAACATGCTTTAGAAAACTAATTCTTCAAAAAGTTGTTGAGAAAACATTTGAAGAAAAATAAGCATGTATGCCAGAATTTGACTACACATCATAATTTGCTGCAGTTTTTAAGACTTCAAATTGTTCATCTTAATTTTCACTCCCCCTTTTTAGCCAGAATTTTGACAAATATAGTCAAACACATAGAGAGTAAGTGAAACACCATAGAATGCAGATAGCATGAGATGTAGAGATGATGGTGCATGAACAGAAAAAGGCACTCAGGCCATTATTAGTGCAGTAGTACAAGAACAGGCACACAAAGGTGCTACAGAAATCCAGGGCATTGCCCACAAAATACAAGCAAAACAACAGGAAATACTGAGTACAGGGAAATAATGAATTACAAAGATTCAAATATCCTGACTCCCATCGGTTTCCTCAGCTTCAGAGTCATTGGGCTCCTCCTCCTCCAATTCCTCATCCTCAGCCATTGTTTGCTCATCCTCAAGCTCCAGTCCAGCAATGACTGCTTCCAGCTTGGCCTTCTTCTCATCCAGAGCCTTACAAGTCTCCCTCAAAGCAGCAATCATGTCTTTCCTAGACATTGCACTAGTTGAGTTGGATGTGCCCACATCAGGAGTCACATCAGACTGCTTGAGACTAAAAGAAATAGCAGACTCTCTTCTGCAAGACAAATCATCCTTGCCCAGAACATCAGGTCTCTGGCTCAATATGATTCCACACAGCAGGGAAGGAAATGCAATGGGTAGTTTGACAGCTAGGGTTTTGGCATGTTTAATAGTCTGATCAAAAATATAAGTACCAAAATCAAAGTTAATTTTGTTACCTACAGTATAGATGAACCTAGCCAAACTTGTAGCCACATCACAGTTGTGTGTGGTAGGCACCCAGTTAGCAGCAGCAATCCTATTCAGGATGTTGTAGATTGGAGTGAGCTTGCTTGCTTGCAACTTTCCCTTCTTAGGCCAAGTCTTGACCTTTCCAGCTGTGATGGCCTTGATTATGTAGTTGTCATTGGCCTCCATCTCAGCATAGGGCTCCTCACTTCTGCCCAGAAATTTGTTGATCACAGTGGGAGAGAAGTGAATTTCCTTGCCTCTCACAAAGACTGTTTGATACTCCTTGTCCAAAGGATTATCACAGCCAGCAGGAATGTTTACCAAAAATTCTTTGACCACTTTCTCATAGCAGTCAGTCAGCCCAGTAACAGTCTTCATCAAGCCAGCACGCTTGATCAACCTCATAACCTCCTTGCACTGCAAGGCTTCAGCACTTAGCTCTCTCTCCAGAGCTAACCTTCTGTGAGCAATGTACTTCCATTTACCAGCATGTGCAGGGTTGTGGAAGGAAATCAAATCAACTGGGATGTCAGGAATTCCCTGAGGAATTTTCTTCTTCCCATAGCTCTTCTTCACAGCAGACTCAATGTGGATCATATCAAGCTCCACATTGCGTTCCTCAGCAGATTCTTCTTCAGACTCACTGATGTGAGCTACATCACGCTCCTCATCGTACTCTGAGTTACTTGTAGGTGGCTCTTTTCTTTTCTGAGTCTTCTTGGCAGGTGGAACCACAACTTTACTATATCCCTTCTTGGGACCATACAGAACTTGCCTCTTGACAGGCTTCTCCTTCTCCTTGGTAGCAGCAGGAGATCTTTCAACAATAGCAGGACCCTTTCCACTTCTGGTCCTTCTAGCAATGCTATCCTCAGCAATTTTCTTCAAAGGGATGTCAGAATTGTAGCCTTCTACATCCACAACAATTGTATCTCCATCAACATCCTTGTCAGAAGGATTGGAGTCTTCATGGTCTGAACCTTCAACAGCTTTTCCCTTATCAGACTGGGTATCATCTTCAGGTTCCTCAACCTCAGCAGGTTGATCTTCTTCAACAAATCCCTGTTCTGGAGAATCAGGAATATCAACAGGTTCTTCAGCAACAATAGTCTCTTCTTCAGCAGCAGGAGACTCTTCTTCACCTTGTGGCAATGATGTGCCAACATCTGCCACAACATCAGGCTCTTGCAGGGCCTGGAGTACAGAATCAATGATCTTCTGAGTCAAGGGGTGTCTTTGACCCTCAGAGATCTTCACAGCAGCCTTCTCAGGGTTAGGGTTTGAAGAACCTATACCCACAGATGCTTCAGCATTCGCATCACCAGATTTAGCAGGAAGGGGATCAATGTGCAGGCTTTCCATGGTGTGAACCCTCTTGGGTGAGCCAGTCTTTGGCTTCTTGCTTTTCTTCTTCTTCTTCTTCTTCTTCTTTGATTTTTCTGTGGAAGGAGAAGGAACAACATTTTCCTCTGCAGCAATAGGAGTTGATTCCCTTCTTGATCGTTTAGACTTCTTTTTCTTTGATCCAGATGGTTTGATCATTGAAACAGGAGTGGCATTGACGATCATGTCACTTTGAATATCTTCAGGATGTGGGGAATTTGGTTTTGGTGAAGATGGAGGAGTGGTGGTTTTGGTTGAAGGAGATGTTTTGGTTGCAGTAGACATGATGATGATGACGGTTTGATATGAAGATTTCAAAGAAAAATTGCAGAAAGATGAACAATAGGGTTTCAGAGAGATCAAAAAGAAATTTCAGGTTGTTTGAGTGTTTGAGAAACAAATGTGGTGAACAATGTGGTAGGCAATAAGAGAAATATCTTGAATAAACGGATTTCTTGGAGAAAATCGCGAAATAGCCGTTAGAATTTTTTTTGTAATCATTGCCTTTGGATTGCGTGCAACTATGGATGGAGGGAAAGGTAGGTAACCGTTGCACGCCGGAATAGCTATTATGGCTATTGATCCTCAAAGAGGCAAATACCAAGTTTGCCCCTTAACACCTCAAACCTATTTGCATCCAAAGCCTTTGTGAAAATATCTGCCAGTTGATTCTCTGTGGCAACATGCTCTAGAGTCACAATGTTGTCTTCAACAAGATCTCTAATAAAATGGTGACGTATATCAATGTGCTTTGTCCTACTATGTTGGATAGGATTTTTGGAAATATTTATAGCACTTAGATTGTCACAGTATAATGTGAGCACATCTTGCTGCACATTGTACTCACCCAACATCTGCTTCATCCAAAGTAGCTGAGAGCAACTACTTCCTGCTGCAATATACTCAGCCTCAGCTGTAGAAAGAGAAACACAATTTTGTTTCTTGCTGAACCATGATATAAGGTTGCTTCCCAAAAAGAAACATCCACCAGAAGTGCTCTTCCTATCATCAGCACTACCTGCCCAGTCAGCATCACAATAACCCAACAATCTTGTGTCTTCACCATGAGAGTAGAGAATTCCATAATCACTTGTACCACTAACATACTTAAGAATCCTTTTGACTTGATTCAGATGACTCATCTTAGGCTCAGCTTGGTACCTTGCACACACACCAACAGCAAAGCTAATGTCAGGTCTACTTGCAGTGAGATAGAGTAGACTGCCAATCATGCTTCTGTATAGACTTTGATCAACACTGACACCATGCTCATCTTTAGAAAGTTTGAGATGGGTTGCTGTAGGAGTTCTCTTGTGATTTGCATTCTCCATTCCAAATTTCTTCACAATGTTCTTGGCATACTTGCTTTGAGAGATGAAAATTGTATCTTCCATCTGTTTGACTTGCAGACCAAGAAAGTAGGTAAGTTCACCTACAAGGCTCATCTCAAATTCAGACTGCATCTGATTCACAAACATCTTGACCATTGGATCAGACATTCCTCCAAACACAATGTCATCTACATAGATTTGTGCAATCATGAACTTGCCCTTTTCTTCTCTGACAAACAAGGTTTTATCTGATTCTCCTTTTCTATAACCTTGCTGCACAAGAAATTTGGTTAGCCTCTCATACCATGCCCTAGGAGCTTGCTTTAATCCATATAATGCCTTCTTCAATCTGTAGACATGATCTGGATAATTTGGATCAACAAATCCCTTGGGCTGCTCCACATAAACTTCCTCATTCAAGTAGCCATTGAGGAAAGCACTCTTCACATCCTCCTTTGCTCTCTGTCAGCTAAGATATAGCACTTGCTACCAAAGACATGGAAGTGTCTGACAGTTGGTTTTCTTCCTTTCCATATCTCATACAGTGTGGTTGAAGTACCTTTTCTCAGAGTCACCCTGTTGTGTACATAGCATGCAGTACTCATGGCCTCTGCCCAGAAATAGTAAGGTAGCTTCTTGGCATGTAGCATAACTCTTGCAGCCTCTTGCAAGGTTTTGTTCTTCCTTTCAACTACACCATTTTGTTGGGGTGTGATTGGTGAGGAGAACTCATGCCCAATTCCTTCATCAGCACAAAACTCAGAGAATCTTGAATTTTCAAACTCTTTCCCATGATCACTTCTGATTCTAACAATGCCACTATCCTTCTCTCTTTGTAGTCTAAGGCATAGTTCTTTGAATGCATCAAAAGTTTCAGACTTCTCTCTGATGAAGCTAACCCAAGTGAACCTTGAGAAATCATCTACAACCACAAAGGCATATCTTTTGCTAGCAATACTCTCTACCTGCATTGGTCCCATCAAGTCCATATGTAGCAGTTCAAGAACTCTGGATGTCACCTGATGTTGCAACATTGGGTGTGACATCTGAGCCTGCTTTCCAACTTGACATTCACCACAGATACTGCCTTCAACAATCTTAAGCTTTGGTAGTCCTCTAATAGCTTCCTTGGACATAATCTTCTTCATTCCTTTTAGATTCAAATGACCAAGTCTTTGGTGCCAAAGCTTAACTTCTTCTTCCTGACTAATAAGACATGTAGTAGAGTGAGCAGTTTCATCAGGAATCCATAGATAGCAGTTGTCTCTTGACCTAGATCCTCTCATCAACAATTCTCCTTTGTCAGAAGTAATAAGACATTCATTCTTTGTGAAGTTGACTTTGAGACCTTGATCACACAGTTGGCTTATGCTAATAAGATTAGCCTTCAAGCCTTTAACAAGTAACACATCATCTAGGTCAGGTAAGCTTTTGCTGCTGAGTTTACCACTGCCCTTGATTTCACCTTTTGCTCCATCACCAAAGGTTACAAAGCTTGTTGTATGAGGCTTGATATTAGTGAGAAATTTCTCAACACCAGTCAAATACCAATCTTCACTGGAAGATGCTCTGAGAGAAGTGTGAGCAATATGAGCAGTTTCAGAGACTTTTGGCTTCCACATCTTCTTAGGAGTGACCCTTGTTGATTTGGCTTGGACCTGAGGCCTTTTCTTGGGATACCCATAGAGTTTGTAGCAGAAGGGTTTGATGTGACCATTCTTCCCACAGTAGTGGCATCTCCAAGCATTAAACTTCTCTTTGCCAGCAGGTCTCTGATGTGGGGTGTGATGTGTCCACATTCTGCCAGGGTCAGGTTTCTTCTAAGCAGGAACAAACATAGTATTTGTATTCTTGTTGTGATGTTTGTTCTTAAATCCTACACCAGATGAGTCACCAGCATGCTTTCCCACTTTCAAAATCTCATCAAGCATGTCAGTTCCAGTATTGAGCATCTTTACAGACTTGGTCATATTCTTCAAGTTAGTTGACAGTAACTTGACTTCACTTTCAAGACTAACTACTTGGTTCTGCAGTTGAGCCTTCTCTGTCTCTAGCTGACTGATAACCACCTTCTGTTCTTCATTGATTCTGCACAGTTCCTCACTTTTGATGGATAGCTTTTTGTAGACTGAGGCTAGTTCATTAAAGGTGAGTTCTTCATCATCAGAATCAACATCAGTACTACACACACCAGTCATGGCACTCACATGATTAGCAGCAACATTCTCTGAGTCAGTGTCAGAGTCTTCATCAGACCATGATACAGTTAGGCCTTTCTTTTGCTTCTTCAGATATGTGCCGCATTCAGTTCTTATATGACCAAAGCCTTCACATTCATGACATTGAACACCCTTGTTCTGAGTTGACTTATCATCAGTTTTGGTTTTTGTTGAAGTGTTACCTAGTTTACTGATGTCAGTCTGGATGTTCCTCACATTCCTCCTTGGTCTTTTATTCACCCTCCTTTGAAGCTTGTTGAATTGTCTTCCTAGCATAGCTATGTCATTTGAGAGATCATCATCTGACTCATCAGCTTCTTCCTCTTCACCAGCACAAGATACAAAGGCTATACCTTTTCCTTTCTTCTCAGTTTGCTCACCTAAGTTCATCTCAAAAGTTTGAAGAGAGCTCACAAGTTCTTCAAGTTTCATACTTGGGATGTCTTGAGCTTCTTCAATAGCAGTGATTTTCATGTTAAATCTCTTGGGTAGAGACCTAAGCATCTTTCTCACAAGCTTTTCTTCAGACAATTTCTCACCTAGAGCCTCAAAGGAATTGTCTACCTCAAGCAAATTCATGTGAAAGTCATGAATTGATTCTTCTTCTTTCATTCTGAGGTTTTCAAACTTAGTGTTGAGAAGTTGAATTCTTGAGCTTTTTACCTTGGCATTACCTTCATGAGTGGTTCTGAGTATCTCCCAAGCATTCTTTGCAACAGTACACTGCTTGATCAATCTGAACATGTTCTTGTCCACTCCATTGAATAAAGCATTCAAAGCTTTGGAGTTTCCAAGTGATGCAGTGTCTTCTGCAGCTGACCAATCTTCCTCTGGCTTGAGTACACCAGTGTCAACACCATTAGCATCCAAAATTTTGGGATGCTCCCAGCCTTTGAGCACAGCTTTCCAAGTCCTGGTGTCAAGTGATTTTAAGAAGGCAATCATCCTTGGCTTCCAGTAGTCATAATTAGTTCCATTTAGGAGGGGTAGTTTGTTGACCGTTGTTCCATCCTTGTCCATGTTTCCAGAAAGTAACTTCCCTGGAGCTCACCCTCAAACAGGCAGGGTGCCTGCTCTGATGCCAATTGAAATTCTGGTGGCAAGTGTCAGATGTGTAGCACGATGTGTACACTTTAGGAATCGTACGATGTGTAGCCTAATGTGTCAACATCGTGAACATGCTGAACTTGATGAACAAGTAAACAATTTAAAGTGCAGGAAACAATAAAACACAGTGAGTTTGTTAACCCAGTTCGGCGCTTAAACAAGCCCTAATCTGGAGGATACCAATCCAGGGATGAATCCACTATGGTAGTATCAATTCAAAGCTAAACTCCCCCGTTTACAACTTCTCACTTAATCACTACCCAATCTAATTCTACCTAGGAACTCCTAGATATGAGAACCTCTGCCCACTCCCCCTCAACCTTACCCAGTAAGGATTTAATAACAAACTCAGTTTGGAGACACACTCCTAGAAACCTATGCACTCGTACCTAAAGGCTTTAAGTGTTGCACACTCTAACTCCTTGCTTCAAAGCTTTGGAGAAAGAACACTAGAGATTACAACTCTATCAAACTCAGTCCTTACTTGTATCAAAATTATGATTCAAGTGAAGGCTCACAAAAAACAATAAACAGACTAAGACCTAAAACTCGATTTCTTCAACTCTTGGCTTCGTACTTCATTATGTCTTCAGTCTTCCTTTATATAGAACAAGTTTCATGGGCTTGGATCTTAAATGTTGACAGCTGGCCTTTGTTAATTCTCCTTGAGATTTATTTGATCATAATCTTTTAATTGTTTGTTTCAAATCTTTTTGATCAAAGTCGGCCAATAAAATAAAACAGAACCATGAAAGATTATCTTGTTCCTTGGCGCGCAAGCTGACACGATTTAATTTGAAAAACAAATCTTTTCAAAAGATCGCGTGTAAATTAAAAGAAAGCGCGTCCAGCTAGGGCGTCCAGATGTGAAACCTGATGTGCCACACATCATGCTCCACATCATGGAATCAGGCTTATTTTACCAAATGAAGCCAACACCCTAAAATCCTCAACAATCCTCTTTCTGGGCTCAACTATCACACTTGGTCTAGATCCATGACTGTTGCTCTCAGGTCCAAGAACAAACTCTATTTCATCAATGGTACCCTTCCACGCCCTGATGATGAAGACAAGGATTCAATAGCTTGGGATAGGTGTAATACGATGGTTATGTCTTGGATCAGTAATTCTGTTGATCCTGAAATCTCACAAAGCATTCTTTGGATGGATTCAGCCTCAGAGATATGGAAAGAACTCAAGGATCGTTTTTATCAAGGAGATATCTTTAGGATCTCTGATTTGCAGGAAGAAATCTACACACTTAAGTAAGGTGAGTGCACTATCTCTACATACTATACAAAGATGAAGAAACTTTGGAAAGAGTTGGATAATTTCAGGCCTATTCCTGACACTTCTTGTGTTGATAATTGCCAAGCTATTGTAAAGATGCGTGAGTATAAAGATAGTGATCAAGTTATTAGATTTCTTAAGGGTCTCAATGATTCCTATTCCGCTGTTAGATCTCAGATCATGCTTATGGATCCTCTTCCCAATATTGGGAAAGTTTACTCATTACTTGTCCAACAAGAAAGACAATCTGCTATTGTCTTTGATGAATCCAAGATTCTTGCTGCATCCTCTAGTTATTCCAACCCTGGTAGAGGCTTCAATGCTCCCAGAGGCAGAGGTGATAAAGGTGGAAGACCATCATATGGCAGAGGCAAACCTAAGGGAAATAGGTATTGTACTCACTGTGGAATGTCAAATCATACAGTGGATATATGCTTTAAAAAGCATGGTTACCCTCCTCATATGCAGCAAGGAGGAGCTGTCAATAACTGTCATGCAACTGGGAATGAAGATGATACTCATTCCATAGCTTATGAAGAAGAAAATAGTGATAATGATTCAGGTAAGTTGATTTTTACTGCTGATCAGCACAAGGCCTTGCTGGCTCTTCTTCAAAATTCAAACAATATGCAATCTCATAGTGTGAATCACATAACCACTCAACCCTCATCAAGTACAGGTATCCTTTGTCCCCTTCCCTATTCCACTGCACCAAATGATGTGTTCATCTTAGACACAGGTGCAACTGACCATATTTGTCATTCATTAAAAAAATTTCAGTGCATGAAGAGAATTAATCCCATTAATATAAAATTGCCAAATGGTGCTCTGGTTACCACTAGTTTAGCAGGCACCATAATTTTTGATCAAAACCTGTATGTTAATAATGTTTTATATTTCCCAAATTTTTCTTTTAATCTCATATCTGTACCTAAACTTACACAAAACCTACATTGCTCTTTAATTTTTGATGGAAATGATTGTTTGATACAGGACCTCTTCTCCAAGAAGAAGATTGGTATAGCTAAGCTGCAACAAGGATTGTATACACTCACTTCACCATTAGTTCAAACTGTTAGCTTGCTTAGCAAGGAACCTGTTGTACCTATTCCCAATTCCATCAATAGCCTAGATAGGTCAGATAGGATTACTAATAAACATCATGAATGTAATTTGTGGCACATGAGATTTGGCCACACCTCTTTTGACAAACTTGTTGAAATCAATAAATTGTTTCCCTGTGTTAAAATTTCAAAATCTGATTCACCTTGTGATGTGTGTTTTTATGCTAAACAGAAGAGGCTTCCTTTTCCTCTTAGTACTAGTATTTCTGAAAACATTTTTGATCTTGTTCATATGGACATTTGGGGTCCTCTCTTTATTCCTTCAATGACAGGTCAAAAATACTTCTTGACTGTTGTTGATGATAAGAGTAGGTTCACTTGGATTTACTTAATGAAATTGAAATCTGAGACCTCTAACCTCATTAAAAATTTTGTCTCAATGGCTCAGACTCAATTTCACAGTAAAATCAAGTGTATAAGGACAGATAATGGAAATGAATTTAAACTAATTGACTTTTTTAATGAACATGGCATAATTCATCAATGTTCATGTGTTAATACACCTCAGCAAAATGGCATAGTTGAGAGAAAACATCAGCATATCTTAGGCACTGCTAGAGCCTTACTTTTTCAATCTAACTTACCCAAAATTTTTTGGAACTATGCTGTCTCACATGTTGTTCATATTATAAATAGACTTCCCACCCCTTTTCTAAAACAACAGTGCCCTTATCAGGTTTTATATCAATCTCTCCCTGATATTTCTTTTCTCAAAGTTTTTGGCTCATTGTGTTTTGCTGCCACTCTATCTTTAAATAGAAAGAAACTAGACTCAAGGTCTAAGAAATGTGTTTACTTAGGTTTCAAACCTGGTGTTAAAGGTCATCTCTTGTTTGATCTTCACACCAGAGAAATTTTCATTTCAAGGGACATTGTATTTTTTGAACATGTTTTTCCTTATCCTAAACAACTTGCTGAGTCAGAAGCTGGTGTTGTCAGATCTCATTTGTCCCAACCTACTTCTACTCTCTTCCCTGACATGTTCTTAGACTCTCCTTTATCCTTCCCAAATATCCCTACCATAGATAATTCCACCAACTCTACTACTCCCACTACTACTATACCCTCAAATTCCTCTCCTAATATTGTTGAGCCTCTTCCTTCCATTTCTCCCACCTCTGATAATTCCCAAACCTTCATTTCACCAAATAACTCCACATCAACCTCCAATCCTCAATCTTCCCTTCCTCCACCTATTCCCATTAGAAAGTCATCTAGAATAATCAAACCACCAACTCATTTACAAGACTATTACTGTAACCTTATCAGTGATACACATCCTGCTGCATCTACTGCTATACCAATATCTTCTTCCACAAGTAAGTATCCTTTATCTTCTGTTATTTCTTATCACAATATCTCTTCTGCACATAAACACTATCTCTTCAATATTACCAACATCTCTGAACCTACATGCTATGAGAAAGGTATTTGTAATGAAAATTGGAAAGCTGCCATCAATACTGAGTTGTCTGCTCTGGTAAAAACCAACACCTGGAGCCTTGTCCCATTGCCTGCTCATAAGCACACCATAGGCTGCAAATGGGTGTTTAAATTGAAGTTACATACTGATGGTTCAGTTGAGAGATATAAGGCCAGATTGGTAGCCAAAGGGTACACTCAAACTGAAGGCTTAGACTACATGGATACCTTCAGCCCAGTGGTAAAAATGACTACTATCAGGTTATTTCTAGCTATAGCTGCTTCTCAGCAATGGCCCTTATATCAACTTGATGTCAACACAGCATTTCTTCATGGTGATCTTAATGAGGAAGTTTACATGCAGCCTCCACCTGGGCTTGATCTACCTGTTCCTAATCTTGTCCGCAGACTTCAAAGATCTCTCGATGGACTTAAACAAGCCAGCAGACAGTGGAACACTAAGCTTACTGAAACCCTTATTACTTCTGGCTTTGTTCAATCCAAGTCAGATTATTCACTATTTACAAAACAAACATCAACAGGCCTCACAGTCATTCTAGTTTATGTTGATGATCTTGTTTTAGGGGGACATATGATGGTGAAATCAAAAGAATCAAAGCCTTATTAGATTCCAAATTCAGCATCAAAGATCTAGGCTTACTCAAATACTTCCTAGGTTTTGAAGTAGCTAGAACTTCAACTGGCATCTCTCTATGTCAAAGGAAGTATGCACTTGACCTAATTCAAGATGCAGGTTTAACTGGATCCAAGCCATGCAGCACACCTATGCAACCTCAGCTTCAACTACACAAAACCTCCGGTGAAGCTATTTCTGACCCTACAACATATAGAAGACTCATTGGAAGATTACTGTATCTTACTCATTCTAGACCTGAAATAGCTTATGCTGTCAGCAAACTAAGCCAATTTCTGTCTTGTCCCACCAATGAGCATATGTTAGCAGGTATTCATGTTCTCAGATACATCAAAAACAACCCTGGTCAAGGCTTTTTTTTTATTCAAAATCATCACTCACTCTGAAAGGCTTCACAGATTCAGATTGGGGATCATGTCCTGATACTAGGAGATCAACAACAGGATTTTGTTTCTTCCTTGGGAATTCACTTATTAGCTGGAAAAGTAAGAAACAAAATGTGGTTTCTAGGTCTTCCTCAGAGGCAAAATATAGGGCCTTGGCACAGACAACATGTGAAGCACAATGGTTGAAGTTCCTCCTTGCAGATTTTCATATTCCACATTCTTCACCTATTGTGATATACTGTGATAATAAGTCAGCACTTCACATTGCTGCAAATCCTGTTTTTCATGAAAGGACAAAGCATATTGAGATGGACTGTCATGTTGTAAGAGAGAAAGTGCAAACAGGCCTCATTCATCTGCTACCTGTACCTTCAAAGGAGCAATTGACTGACATCTTGACTAAGCCCTTGCATCCAGGTCCTTTTCAGTCATTATTACTCAATCTTGGAATAATTGATATATATTCCACCTTGAGGGGGGATGTTAAAGCCAAGGATAAAGAAGAGAAATAGATTACTTGTGTAACAAGTTATCCAACTACTTGAGTTTTAGTCATAACTGTTTTTAGGGATTCATAACTACCTAGAGTTGAGTTTGTTTTCACTTGTAACTAACTCATCAGTTAGACTAACCGTTTTGTATCTTGTAGTTAGATAGCTTAACCATAGTTTCATATCATGTATATAAGCACTTGGTGTAATAATGTGAAACTAGTTTGGTGAGAAATAAAATTTCTATTCTTTGATTGCTTAAAGCTTAGCATTTCATCATCTCTTTCATATCACATTGTTCAATATCTTACAACAATGGTGATTGATCTTCTCTTTTCACAAGTTCTTTGCTCATTTGATTAAATCCTAGTTCTATTCTGGTTATATAGATATTTCTTATATATGATATGTGAGAATGGATCCTCTCAATTTATTTTTTCTCATGTTTCCTCAATTTTCACATCTCAACCATCAATCAACTTTTCCATATTTCTTTTCAATTTAAATATTACTTTATATTTATAATCCAATGGTTTAAAACCCCACTTTATTTCCTCAATTTTTTTTTAAAATTGAGAGGATCTTTTCTAATGATATGTACTCATATGATAACTGTATCAATAAGCATGCATTACTTTAAGCTTGACTTTGGCCCACTATTTTAGACGTCCATACTTGTTTTTATAACTAACTACTATTATAAAAAAATCTCTTTCCACTCATATTTTTTTTTCTTCATTTCTTGTTTCCATTTATGCCTCTGAATCATTATTTCGATAAATTGAAAAATTTGGAAAACATTTACCGAATTTTTCTAAGTTTTCTTTTTCAGGAAATAGAATCCGAAAAGCATTATTTCTGAGTTTTTTAAAAAATAAACGGTTGAAAGATTTGTTCCTATATCGCAAAACTTCGCTAAATGTTTTTCGAAATTTTTAAAATTTCGGTTCGTATTTACCAAAATTGGATTTATTTATGGGGGGTTAAAAAGAAACGTGGTGGTAGGAAGAGGAATTTTCATTAAAAAATAATCAATTATATAAGTAATCAAGTACGCTTGCTTGTTTATGTCTGTCAACAAAGAAAAAACATACACACTTGCAAAATTATAGAAGATACTAATAACTTATACAATACTCCCTCCGGTTCTTATATATTTAAGCAAAATTTCACTTTTTAGATTCATTGTAAAAGTAATTTATCTAGACAATAATATAGACTAAATATATTATTTTTTCAATGAATCTAAAAAGTCAAATTTGTTTATATATAAAAGATACTAATAATTTATATGATGATATGCTAACTAATATTATAGAAGATACTAATAATTTATAAGATATGTCGCAGAACATTGATATTGGTTTGATTATAAATGATTTTGCAAGTCAAAATGTTCATAGAAATCGCTTTCTATAAATTTCGAGTAATTAATAATTTGTAAAACTATTGTTATATATTAATACGTATATTATGTTAAATAAAATAAATATTTTTTTCTTCTTATATTTGGTCTAAGACTCATACGAGACGGTCAATAGTTTTGGATAATCTTATAAAAGCATGATTTTTATGGTATTTTCCTAAAAGCATGATTTTTATAATATAAAAGCAGGCCCGGCCCAATAAGGGGTGCAACAAGGTCTGTTGCATCGGGCCTCAAAAATTGGAAGGCCTCAAAAAAAAATTATAGGGTAATAGTATTTGTAAAATAGGGGGTGTAAAAATAGTAATTCTGCACAATATTAAGCAGTACAGGCCCAATTCTGCACAATAGTAATTCTGCACAATATTAAACAGCCCAGACACGCTATTCTGCACAATAGAGGGTGTAAAAATTAGTAAAAATAGTTAGAAGGTATTAATTTGTTAGAATATAAATCCTTTTTAATTACCAAAAAAAAAATGGAATATGAATCCTTTTTATGTTTTTTTTTGTGCAAGAATCATTTTTATGTTAATTATAAGGATAATTATATTTTATGTCATTTGCAATTTAAAATCGGCAAGTTTTTTTATTTAAAAAAATTATTAAGAGACCACTTTTAAAATTTGCACACGGCCTCCTAAAACTCAGGACCGGCCCTATAAAAGGTTCTTAGTGTTTCAACTGTCGTGGGACACAATTCAAAAGGAAAAAAAATTGCCAAAAAGGAAGACGGCATACATTATACTGTACTATGAAGTAATATGTTAAAATATGAAAATGAATTTTTTTTTCTCATATTTGAAACCAATTTTACATCAAAAATTTGTAGCAATGGCAGTTAAATAGTGAGATTATGAGAAAACAATTCCTCGTGTTTTGCTGCTCCCTCCCTCCGTCTCAAAATAATAGTTGTTTAAAGATTTTTCATACATATTAAGAAATGTAAGGATGATGTCAAAAGAATAATATTTTTATTAAATTATCCCTATAAATTATAGGTTTGAAAAGTGAGGATGAGATTTAGGCTTTGTTTGCGAGTTTGGAGGGGAAGGAAATGGAAGGAAAGACTAAAAAAGAAGAAACAAGTGAAAGAAGTAGAGAAGTTTGGGAGGGAAGGAGTTTGGAGGGTTATTTTTCTTCATAACACCAAAACCCCCCAATTTGGGGGAACTCAAAAATTGTATTGGATGGAGGTTTGGAGGGAGTTTGAAGGGTTTATATGAATTCTTCAAATTTAATTAATGTTGTTATAATATTCTTAAATTCATAATATATTAATCATAAGTATTTATTTGTCATTCTCTATAAAAAATACTTTCTCAAAAAATGTAAAAGATTTCTCTAATTTTCTCTCTATTTCCCTCACTCCAAAGCCTTCCCCTCCCCTCCCCTCCCCTCCAAACTCGCAAACAAAGCCTTATTTTAAGGGTCTTGCTAACAAGGGGGCACTTGTTTGCATTTGCCTTATTTTAAAACAAAATTTTATTCCTATCAAAGCAAAAAGTATACAAGAAGATCCCATCAAAGTAAAAAGTAAAATACAATCAGTCAAGACCCAAACAAAGCAATGGGTTCAACCACCAAGAGTGAAAGTTCGTCACTAAAGTAATGTTAGACGCCTGCATCCATCGGTAGACGTATATCTTGACTCTGTCTAAAATCTGAAGCATCGAGCTTGTTAGACGCCCGCAGAAGACGCCACGCGAAGATAGACACCTTCAGGGCGACCTGTCTGTGCCACAGAAGATCAGCAGCTGCCCCTAGAGTAACTGTCTCCTGTGATGTCTGCATCTGATAAGCATCCCGGACAGAGTAACCTGAAATAAGGTTCGGCCGCCACCGCCACCTGTCAGAGGACTCAACCTGCAAGAACACGGGAGAAAGTAAAGACTGACACTCCCTCAGCATCTCCTCCTCCCACACACCCACAACTATCTCCTCCACACCCAAGCATCCCCCCTGCCTCCCATCCTAAAGAAAACATCTCAGTCACCGAGCTTGTCTTGGTCTCCGCTAAATCAAACAACCAACCAAACCGCTCGCTCAACGGAATCACACCCAGCCAAGGATCGGTCCAGAAAAGGGTGTATGTCCCATCCCCCACCGTCAGGGTCACACTCTCCCCAAACCAGCCCTCCCTAAGCCCTCATACTACATCCTTAATCCTCACAATCTCCCTCCACCACGCCGACCCCGTCCTCCCCCCATCCCTGAGCCTCCCAAACTCCGTCCCATAACGAGCCGCAAGCACTCGAAACCACAGGCCCTCCCGATTCACTAGAAACCTCAAACACCATTTGCCCAAGAGGGCGATGTTAAACTCCCTGAGTTGTCTGACCCCCAGCCCTCCATACTCCTTTCGTAAGCAAATAGTTTTCCAGTTAATCCAAGAAATTTTCCTAGACTCCTCACTCCCCCCCCCCCCCCCCCCCAAAAAAAAAAAATAATCAAAAGAGATTCAATAGAAGAAATTGTACCTGAAGGGGCTTTGAAAAAGGAAAAAGCATAGATTGGCAAAGATGTCAAGACAAATTTGAGAAGAACAAGACGGCCGCCAAAAGACAAGAAGCGACTCTTCCATCCAGACAATTTATTCCTAATGCGAGACACCACCGGTTCCCAAAAACCCAGACGCCTCGGATCACCACCAATAGGAAGGCCCAAATAGATAAAGGGGATTCTCCCCACCTAACAATGCAAAGCAGACGCCGCCTCATATAACCAAGAATCAGAAATATTAACGCCGACCAACAAGCTCTTATGAAAATTCACTTTAAGGCCCGACATCATCTCAAAAAGCACTAACACCGCACGCAAAGCTCTGACATTAACCCAACTTTTGACCCCCACCAACAACGTGTCATTGGCCAACTGCAAAAGCGACACAGTCACCTCACCCTGGCGACCCACCCTATACCTAGAAAATTTATTTCCTTCCACCATTGCCCTCATCATCACATTCAGGCCCTCGACAGCCAGCAGAAAAAGGAAAGGGGATAACGGATCGCCTTGTCTCAAACCCCTTTCAAGCGGGAACTCATCAATAGGGCTACCGTTGACTAGCACCGAAGCCATAGCAGTACCGACGCATTCTCTCATCCACTTTCTCCACAGCGGCGGGAACTCCATCTTCCCCTGAACCGCATCTAAATAAACCCAGCCCTCGAATCGTAAGCTTTTTCGAAATCTACCTTGAATAACAACAACTCCTTTTTTAACTTACGAGCCTCATCCACCACCTCGTTTGCAATTAGAATACCGTCTAAAATCTTCCTTCCCTGCACAAAAGCTAACTGCGAGTCAGAGACAACACTGCCAATGACCAGCTTCAATCTGTTAGCCAGGACCTTGGCCAAAATCTTATAAAGGCTCCCCACCAGCGAGATGGGCCGAAACTCATTTAGTCTTTGAGGGTTGTCCACCTTTGGAATAAAGGCAATAAACGTTGAGTTGATACCCTTTGTTAACTTTCCGTTCCGATGGGGGAGTAAAAATGAGAGAAAAAATGAGAGCATAAACTAGCAAGGCTAAAAATGAGAGAAAAAAAAATCATAAAATATAAACTGAAGCTAGTAAAAACATTGTATATAATATGCAGAAATCGAAATCGGTATTCTTATTGTTTCACTTTAAATAAGTGAAATTCTAGTCGCTAAACAACATGAAGAAAAAAAAAATACATCAAACATTCTTCTTCACCTTGCCAAACATAGCTAAGATAAGAGTAACATCAAATTATGAGATTAAAATAACAATAATTAATTTTTTAGCTAAAATAAGGATAAGGATTACAATTCAACCAAAATAAAGGTCTTAAACATGAAAAACCTTCACTCAAGCCCAACAGATAGATAGATACCTTGGTGCCCCTACTCAACATTAAAAATCCTAAATGATTGAAAAAATAAATGAAAAAATCCCCACAAAGTAAACAACAATCCAAATAAATTAATTTTCTGGTTCAACCAACCAACACTAAAAAAATATAATCATGTTCCTCAATTGTTGCTAAACATTCTGTTTCCAATGTAAAAAATCAAATTAAAAAATACTTTAAAAAATATTGTTCTTGTGCACAATTCAAACTCAGAGCTTCAAGCTAAGATCAAGGCCTCCTCCTCCTCCTCCTCCTCCTCTTCCTCCTCCTCCTCCGTCATGTCCTCCATGATTTGATCCACTTGTTGCTTCTGTCACCCCTTCTTGGCCCTCCACTTCTAAGAAGTTAAAGAAACGTTTACGATCTCGTCCACTTGATTCCGAACGTTGGAATGAATTCTCTATTTTCTCCTACAAAATTTAAAAACAAGAAACAAAGATATCAGCCTATGAAGTACTAACACAAACATGACGACGTTATCACGTCGACACACGTCAGACATTAGACACATCTTCAATACGAAATATTGATGCTAGATAGTATTAAACTAGCTAGCTAATCTACATACAATGAAAAAGAACATTGGTCATTCCATAATAGTTTTGTTTCAACTTACTTCAATGGCTTGACAAGGGAACATATTCCCCTTGGAAATAGCATTTTGAAGCAAATGCATAGGAGGTGGTGGAAGTGGAACTTCAGGAGCAACAAATGATGGGATAATTGCATGACCAGAGCTAGCAGCATTCTCAGAATTGAACCTTTTGTTACTGAGCTCCAAAGTGCTACCCCATTTGGAGTCTCTGAAAAATACATGAAGAAAATTTAGTAATAAAACAAAAAAACTATGAATTATTGATAGAGACACAGACACCAGATACAACAGTGACACTCGCACATAGACAACACTAATGAATTATTACCTGTAACACTCATTTGTGGGGCGAGTGTAGCTACTCACACCATGATTGTCATTTGTTGATGATTGTTGTGGTCTACCGTAGCGAGAGAAACTTGGAAGAATCTGAAAATTTGATGGTGAAATCAGAGTATTTTCCAAAGATGAAGAATGAGGTCGCTTCATGTCAACCATCTATGACACAAATAAATTAGTAGTAAAAATAAAATTGAGTCATTCTTCGGATAAATTATGTACTAATTCACATCATTTTTTTTACATATACAAAATTTTCAAGCATAATGACCAACAAATTTAATCAATGTCAAAAGGACTCTGCTTTCTAGATCTCTTAAAATTATTTTCAACTTTGTCAAATTTATATTTTATTTTGAAAAAAACTTAACCTAAGGTATCAATCAATCACTTATAAGCTTAGAACCATCGATTACCAAGCACAAATTTGACCACTAAAAATACTTTTTTATTTTATGATTAGGAATTGAACTAGGAACATCATGCATATTAAGCACTTGCGCTAGATCTCAATGGTACTAAAAGTACATTTTTTTTAACAACCTAATAGAAGCTAAGTATCAAAATTTGTTACATAAAACCTACTTAACCAAAGACAGAAGCTTAAGCAAACAATTTTAACCTAACAATTTAGTATAATTTAAAATCTAAAATCCTAATGCCTTGATAGAAAACGAAACATTTGGAGCAGTACGGCGTATGGAAATTTACCTTATTTTCTTCCTGCGACGTAGATGAATAATTGTAATATGAATTATTTTGGATCGAAGGGGGCTCGATATGATTGTGCAATCCAATCGACAATGATCCAGAAGAAGCTTGATTACCACCATTTCCATGAAATTGATTAATCTGCATATATAAGTGATTTAGATTTACTGTTAAAATTTCATATACACAAAAAATTAAAACTTTAGGTCACAATATAAATAATAATGATGATGACTAAAACCTTACCATAGGTTGTGGTGGATAACCATTGTTTCTCTTTTGAATTGTTGCAGGGTAATTCCAATTAGCATGATTAGAATCACTAGACAAATTTCTAGATGGAGAATTTCCAGAATCAGATTGGCTTCCATCAGCAGCTTCATTAAGATTTGGCTTAGACTTACCTGTACTAAAATTCAAATTCCTAGGAAATAGTTCATGTTCGCCAGATCCACCGCCGCTATTCCTTCCTAATAAGGAATGAGTGTTACCATTACCGTTACCATTACCATACATAGATCCGATGATCGGTGGCATTACATCAAATTTTGGTGCAGGTGGAATGCTCGAATTCAGCCGTTGCGATGGAGGTGGTGGTGGTGGTGGTAATGGTTGATGAGATTTCAAACGTGAAGAAGAAAAATGAGGAAATAAACACGAAGATGAAACCGAAAATCCTTCGTTATTTATTCCTCTATCATTAGTTGTTAAATCAATAGTAGATTCTTGTTCTCTCAAGATCTTCTCGAGTTCAGCAACACCGGGGCCTCTTTTCGGAATCCTAGGACGTTTTTGTTGTTGTTGTTGCTGCTGCTGTTGTTTCTTCAAACTCGAACTCCACATACTAACACCATTTCCATTACCGTTACCATTACCATGACCACCACCGCTACCACATCCGCAACCACTAGTACTACCACCATTGCTACACATATTCATATGGATTATGATTTTTTCTTCACTTTGTGATTTGTGATGATGTGACATTCATCCAAATCCAATCTACACGTATATATACACAAATGAGAGATTAATAGAATTTAATAAAGAATCCAAAATAAACATATGAAGGATCATAGAATATAATCTAAAAGAAGTAACAAAAAATACTCATTAAAAACAAAAGATAGTGTAGTATATGACTATATGGTAACAAAATCTCGTATAGTATTAGTATAGAGGAAAATTATACGGCTATAACATTGGTGAGTGTAATGAAAAAGAGTATCTTAACGTAAGTAGTAACCGGGATTTTCTCATACCATTTTGAATGTTATAAAAATATAACAAATCTTGACTATGAGAGATCGAGTTTTTGAAAGTTAAGGAAATCCAAGTATTTATCATAAGAATCTTTCTTACCTTTGTAACTTTTCTCGGACGTGTTTTTCTCACTCACTTGTGTGCTTTTTTTTCTCCTTAAATAGAGCAAATTTTTATGGATTTTCTTAACCAATTATTGCATTAATTTATTATTTATTTAATTTTTTGACTAAATTTATTTATTTATTTTTAACCAAACTTTTTCATTTATTTGACTAAAAATAATTTATTATTTTTCGTTTTTTGGATTTTTTGATTTAATATTTTATCATATTTAAATTAATTATAATTAGAGAATATCTTAATCTTATCATAAAAAAGAGAATATTTTAATTTTGAATTGGATATTGCAATCTCTTTATTTTTTTACTAGATAGCTTTTTTTGACCAAATGTATTTATTTATTTTGTTGACTAAAAATTATTTATTACTTTTCTTTTTTTGATTTTATAATTTAATATTTTATTATATTTAAATTACTTATTAGAGAATATTATAATCTTATCGTAAAAAAGGAGAATATTTATATTTTGAATCGGATAATGCAATCTTTTTTTTTTTTTTGACTAAATAGCGTTTTTTGACCAAATTTATTTAGTTGACAATATTTTATTAATTTTTTTAGATTTTTTAATTTAATATTTATATTCTATTAAACTAATTATTAGAAAATATTTTAATCTTATCATAAAAACAAAAGAGAATATTTTAATCTTTTTCTTTTTTGACTAAGTAGCTATCAATTACATTATTTTACTTTTTTTCATTTTTAAAGTGAAAATCTAAATTTAAATATTACCGCAAAAAAAAGTAAATATTAAAATATACATTACATTATGTACCCGTGAACATAGTTCAATTGATTCAAACATGCATTACATATAACTTGAAGACCTGAGATCAAAATTCTAATACTCTCATCTATTCACTTTAAAAAAGAAAAATTCTAGTCAATCGATCAATTAATAAAAGAAAATGAACATTACATTTTTTGATCAACTTAAAATATACTTAACAATGTACAAAAATAAAATACATTACAGTATAACTCATGATAATTAAGATTCATATGCATTATTATTATCAACAAAAGAAATTCATGCGTTGACCTATAAAAAAATCATATGCATTTTCTCTAAGTTTATCTAAAACCTTATTTTATATTTTTTGTTCAATAAATAAAATATCAAGTACAGTATGTAACAATATATTATAAATAAAATTTTGAATAAAATTATAAAATATAAAATAAAATAAAAACATTTCAATTTTATGTCTTAAAGTGAAAAAAATAATAGCATTGATATTGATAACGGGTATGTGATGACACGCTATAGAGAGTAATCGAATAAAAATATTTTATCTTTTAAAGTAACAAAATCAATATAGTACTAATATTGAGAAACGGTGCGACGGTACACCACAGAGTAATAAAATAAAAGATATGAATCTTGACCAAAAAAAAAATGAAAAAAAACATGATAAATATCTATCTTATTATATTTTTATTGGGCACGCGCTTACTTGATGATGTCATATATTTGAGATCAATCAAATAATAAATATCAAGTATGCGCATAATAAATAAAAACCTTATTTTATTGTTGAATAAATAAAAAATCAAATATGTAACCGTAAAATTTAGTCAAAAAAAAGTACGTGACGATAAAATATAAAATAAAATTTTGAATAAAAAAAAAATAATTTCAATTTTATGTCTTAAAATAAAAAAAAATAAAAAAATCAATATAGCATTCATAGCGATAACCGTCTGCTGGATAAAAAGAGCTTGCAAACAAACAAATCCTGCAAGTAAACCTATAAATTTCGAGATAAAACTTTAATTGTAAGGAAATATTTACAGTCTACAGCCTAGCAACCATAAGAATCTTGCTTTTTTTTTAAAACCTATGATGGGTGCGTTTGTTTTAGCTTTAAAAAAAATAGATTTTTCTTTGTATTTTTGAAAATAGATTTTTCAAAATCATTTTTCAAAATATTATAAGTTTTTTTATATTTATTTTTTTAAATTCAAACATTAATTTTGACATTATATAACATAAACGTACATTATTGAAGATCAAAACATAGTCAAAATCTCAATTTTTACAAAAAGTTGTATTTCAAAAATGATTTTTATGAAAATCTATTTGAAATAGCTTAAAAAAAAGTGATTTTTTTGAAATTTTGATATCTAAAAAAAATTTCAATAAAATGATGAAATACATAAAATGACATTTTAAGAATAACTATTCAAACCAAATTTTCATTTAAAGCTTTTATAAAAAATTTCTTTGTAAAATTTTTTTAAACAAAATTATATTACACTATAAGAATCTATTTTAAAAAAATCTATAACAAACGCACTCGATATTAATAGGTGGTATATTGATATCGATGCTTCATTAGTCAACCAATCTATGTCACGAAATCTTCTCTCTTTAATATGAAAAATCTGAAAGTTTTGTGAAATGATTTTGATCCTAATACACGTTTTTCATCTTTAAAAGTACATTTAATATGTTTTTCGTCTCCATAAAATGAATACTTATTTAACTTTTCTTGTTATTTTTGCTCATACAACAAATTTTGCATACAATTTTAATATCCCTTAATATTTTTAATAATTTTTATGCATGTATAAATCATCATAAAATTTTATTTACTACATTTTTTATAGACAAATTATTTAATTATTTAAGTCGGGTAATTATTTTTAGAAAAAGTCTTTTTGAAAATACATTATGATGGGTCAAATGCATGTGTAAGCTGAGGTGGATGATACGGATATACTATATTTATCTACTATGAAGATTATCCTCGATCCATATCTTCATATTTAACAACACTTTTTCATCAAATACAACTATGAATCAGATTTATCTTGTATTTGCTTGTAGGGTTGGGGCTGCCACTGCCTTCTTTGCCGAGTTTATGGGCATTATTCTTGCTGTCGAATGTGCCTTTGAAAGAAACTGGTTGCATCTTTGGATTGAAAGTGATTCACACCTTGCTATATTAGCCTTCAAGAATCCAAATCTTATCCCATGGCAACTTCGTAATAGATGGTCAAACTGTTTGTTAAAACTTGCTGTTATGGAAATTATTGTATCACATGTATATAGGGAAGGCAACTCAGTTGCTGATAAGCTTTCTAAATTGGGGTTGCATGTCACTGACTTTACTTGGTGGACGTCCTCTCCATCTTGTATTAGGGATGATATTGCTAGAAATAGGATTGGGCTTCCTTTTTATACGTTTTGCTAGTTTTTGTTGAGGGTTTGGTTTGGTCCCCCCTCTCTTTTTGTATCCCACTTTTATTTCTAATATATTATGGTTTTAAAAAAAAGATTTATCTTGTATGAAATGCCATTAATAGAATTCTATTAATAAAAAAATTAAAACATTAAACTCAAGTGGTTAATGAACTTTTTTTTAGTACATATTGTTGGGAGAAATTCAAATTCGATTTTTTGTAATTTTTTTTTCAGACTTTACTTATTTCGCAGTCAAACTCTGAATTAGAGGGTTAACACACAAAAGAACTATCCTTTTTTTTTATCAGGTAGCCAAGTGGCTAAAATTTCACCTCTTAAAGATGAATAAGTGGGCGTACCCGGTTTCGAATCCTAATCCCTGCACATAATGTGCGATGTCTTTATCAACTAAGTTAAGCTCACGAGAAGAAGAACTATCCTCTTTTAATGAGCCATCAATATATAATATACCAATAATGAATTTATTTAAGTGGTAAAAAAAATTGGACTCTAACAAAATAGTTATGAGTTTGATATCTAATTATGGAAATGGAGATAATTTGGTTAGCATGAAAGAACACATCTTATATATGTGTTCAATAGATTCCTCGACGAGGTTAATCACAATTAAATGGAAGTAAAAACTTTATATTGTCTATGTGATTAATGGATATGCATACGTAGACAACTTCTGAGGGTGTTAACTCAAAATTTAATGAAATGACGAATTTATATATACATTAATAATGTAAGGGGTCTACTTGAAACTTTTTAAATGTAAGAGACCAAATTAAAACCTAAAATAAATTTAAGACACAAAATATGCAATTAAACATTATTATTATTATTATTATTATTATTATTATTATTATTATTATTATTATTATTATTATTATTATTATTATTATTATTATTATTCATATCACGGCACACACTCATACCATCAAAGCTGATAAATTCGTAAGAGTTATTAGTATAAATTTGTGGCAAAATCTGTAGATTTAAACATTTGTGCCGTTTTCCATCTTCATCGATCAATATTTTTATAAAATTTAATTAATCTTGCACCATCATTTCAATAAAAAATAATGTTTTAATTTTACATAATAATGTTGTTTTGAATAAGGATAAAAATGGAATAAAAAAAAATTATAACTCGTTTTATTTTGTCCACTTTCCAAACAATAAAATGGAAATATTATTCCGCTCTGTCATAAAATATCCAAACAATTGTATCATGACATGGAAAATATAATTCATTCCACCCGTTCCGCCTCACTCCCTTCAATTACACTTCGTTTCATTCCGCTCGCCTTGAAATATCTAGATAGAGCTTTTCTTATATTATTATTTAAATTTATTTTATTGTAAAATAAAAAGACCAAAAAAGAAGAAAAAAAGGTGATAATATGGACGTTGGAAACATGGAATAAATGGTACATTATTTATTTATCGTAAAATTCTAACCATTAAACTATTTAAAAAAATAGAATGAATGTGGATGATCGATCAAATTTAAGAGAAATATTAGTAAAGAATTAACTTAAACTTTGTGGAGCGAATACACATTTAAATTTAACACTAAAAAATTAAGAAGAGAAAAAATAACATAAAAAAAAAAAAGTAGGACTAATAATATCAGTTTGGTATTTAGAGATCTAGTGCATTAAGTTCAGCTTCATGGTAAATTAATGAGAATATATGCCAAGGATTCAGCTATTCATTGTGATTTTTCTAACACATTCAAGAGAAATTTAACTCACCAGTTAAAAGTTTAGATTCATGAATGGAAAGAATAAATGTTTGGGGAAATGAGAAGATTACGTATCAATTAACTTTGCCCAAAAGAAATCTGGTATTGTTTCTAAATTGAAATGTACCCAGCTGGAATACTTCTACGATTGAGCGAGTTGCGGTGTTCGACACGTGTTGATGTCTGATATTCGTATAATACTCGTACGACATGTATAAGAGAGATATACAAAAAAAAAATCATTGATTCCGACACTCTTTAGATGGTGTCTAACACCTGTAAAACACTCGTATAAACGTATCAGATAAGTGTCTTAAAAAAATATTCTTTTTATTTGTTTTTACTCTCCTTAAGTATATTTAGAACAATTAAAGATGTGTCAAACAATAATGTTGATCAATGAGGGATTAAAGAGATTACATTAGTTTTAGTTTTTTTATAGTAGATGGGTGAATAAAAATCAAATGTACTACCATATATTCTTTAAAACTTTTTTCAATAAAACATTTGTTCGACTTAGATATATATGTATTTTGATTTTAAATTTAATTTTTTTATAAATATGTAGCGGTGTCGGTGTCGTATATCTTTTTTTACATTAGCGGTGTCAGAATGTCCGTTTCATGTCGCGGTGTCCGTGTCAAAGTCTGTGTTTCAATATATATATATATATGAAGTATGAACCGATATATTCATATTATTCCTATTGAGATGTATAAAAGTACTTAAATAAAAATAAAAATTAGAATGAATTAGATAGAATCTCAAGTCTTTTAAGTGGTTGATTAAGTGTTTGATTTCTGACTCATACATATAAAAGAATTGTGTTTCATATTTTTCGATGGAAATTAATTACTACTATTTCTAGTCCTAAATATAAAATAATAAAAAGTTAATTTTTAAATACATTGAAAGTTTGATGTATCTAGTTCACAATTTATACTAAATATTTTTTTTTTTTGAAGAACCTAAATTAGCCCACCAAAATTGGGATCGGTGAAAATCGAATTTGAAACCTTAAGAGCAGCACACTCCCAGTTCTCAAGCCAATACCATCAGACCAACTCAAGTTGGTTTTTTAGAATAAATACATTAAATTTTTAATGTATTTAAAATGTAAATATTTTCTTATATTTAGGACCGGATGTAGTATTAAATGTTAAACAAAAATAAAGATTGACTTATGATTTTTTTTTTTGAAGCAGATTGGTTTATGAATCTTGGAAAGAGAAAAAAAAAAAGATTGTCTATGAATAAATGGCTTCAAATTCTTAGGATTTGTTTGGATCAGCTTATTTTTAAGTTTATGTAAATAAATAAGATTTTATATTAATTTATAAGTTTTTACTAATTAAAATTATATTTTCATAAGTTATTTTACTACCTTTATAAACATATAATAATACATAAAAATGTATTTATCATCATAAACTCAAAAATAACACAATCCAAACGAGTCCTTAATCATTGTTACTTTGCAAATCTTGGCAAGAAATGAATTTGAAATATTGGGATGTTGACTCCGCTAGATATATACTCACTCCTTTCCAAAATATAAGTAAAAATAAGTCAAATAAATTTGATGTGTTTTGTTCAAAATTTGAACTAAATACATTCATTTTTGTTGACCAACTTTTATCTATATTTTGGGATGAAGAGAATACAACTACTTAAAGATCCTAAAGGGCCAATGTTATGGTGCATAAGGGGATGTTTATGCACCATGCATAAGCCCAGAATTACTCACACCCCCCCCCCAAAATTACTCACGCGCGCCCCCCAGCCCCCCCTACAGACTCGCTTTTCCCACCCCCCTTTTCTGCTGATACACACACATTCTGTTTTGTTTTTTTTAGCCTGTTGTGCCTGAAAGCCCAATTCCTTTTTTTTTGTTTTTTTTTTTTACCCAGTTTACACCCCCAGATTTATTCTTTTTCTCCCCTAGATTTGTTACAAAATCATTGGTTATTTATGCAATGTTATTTTGAAAATCATTATGAATAAAATATGGTTTTAGTTATAATATTTATTTTAAATTAAATATAAATATTTTATTTGAAACCATAAGAGAGCTACTTTGGTTTTCAGATACAACACTAGTGACACCATTAAGTTATACTTATGGTTTCGATTAAAATATTTATTTTAAATTAAATATGAATATTTTATTAGAAATCATAAGAGGACTATTTTGGTTTCAGATACAAAACTAATGAAACCATTATGTCACACTTATGGTTTCAGTTATAATATTTATTTTAAATTAAATATAAATGTTTTATTTGAAACCATAAAGGAGCTACTTTGGTTTTCAGATACAACACTAGTGACACCATTAATTTATACTTATGGTTTCGGTTAAAATCATATTAAATTAAAATGATTTTAATTAAATAGTTTTGTAGTACAGATCTCTGAAACCATTCCACAGCACAAATGGTTTGGGAGTACACATATTTGAAACCATTCTACAGCAGAAATGATTTTGGCATGATTTTAGTTTAAAACTAACTACTAAAATAATTAACCATACATAATACTCTGAATTTTATCCCTAATCAATAAAATAAAATAAAATTCAATCAATCAAAATTAAAAGCGTGATAAAAAAAACTGAGGGGTGCGCTAGAAATTTTTTTTTAAAAAAAAAAAAAGAAATTGGGAGGGGGGGCTAGAAATTATGCACCATAACCCAACCCATTCTAAAGATAACAAAATATTTTCATGATCTTTTTTTTTTTTTTTTTCACCTCAGTTTAATCTGATTTGATAGTCAATTCTAACATCAAGTGGTTCAATTCCCCTTCCAATCTCATGATTTTATTATTTCATACCTCGCTATGGAATGTGTCTTATTTTTTATTTATAAAATCCAGCTACATGATCTTTACTTTGCAAAAGGATCTTCCTAACTTTGATTTTTTTTTTTAATAAAAGATCTTCCTAATTTTGTTAAATTATAATTGTATTGTTAGTAACATAAAGTCAATTAATTGTAAATTGCGTTATGAATCGCTATACTTTTCTTTTTGAGTAAAAATCTAGATTACACTTGTTCTCTAACCATATAATTTAAGTTCATTATGTTTGAGATTTTCCCAAATCTGTGTATGCAATAGTAATAAAGAAAATTGGGTAACGTATATTATATATGTTCATGTTCAAAATTTATGTTGTTTTTTTTAAAAAGCAAGATGATTTATTTTAAAACAATTGTAAAAGAGATCTCTAATAACTAATTTTTAATGTATCTATCTCTCTTTAAATGGAGAATAAATGGAGGAATAACAAATGGATGAAACTCAAACCCGAAAAAATGTTGGAGTTTCTTTATTTATGTTATGAATAAATTGTTAATCCTTAAATTGTATGATTATGTGGAGGTATTGTCCGTCTGTGTGAATTTATTTTTTAGTTTTTTTGTTTTGATTTTTTTTTTTTTTTTTGAGAAGAATGCACTTAACATATCATTAATCAAGAGGTGTTCAATACAATAAGATATATCAACCATAATTTTGGGACTAGCTATATATGAGGCTGCCTTAGCTAATCTATGAGCCACCTCATTTGCTTGTCGCATAATAAACTCCACACTAGAGTTATTATAAAAAGAAGAAAAGAGTCTTCTACAATGCGAAATAATATCTCCCAACTCAGTTTCATCACTTTTGTTTGAATGAAATGTATCCACCACAATCTTCGAATCGAGTTCAAAATTAACAGGACCGAAGTTCAACTCGTGCACCCAATTAAGAGCGGAAAGTAGACCGAGAGCTTCGCCGATCTTCACATCACACAACGGAGCGAATTGTTCATATTTTCCTAACACATAAGCACCAAACTCATCTCTAATACAAATACCGATACCAACTCTATTATGTAACGACGAAAAAGACGCATCAACATTGCATTTTACCCGCCCTCTCGCCGGCTTTTTCCACTTGTGTACCTGCACTCTCGGCTGGACTGAAGGACCATGTCTAGCATCATGCACAGCACGCCAGTCCTGTAGCATGTTATTTGCACGCATAAAAGCAAGATTTTGCGCGTCTGTAACATTATTCCAAGTGATATTATTTCTCTGCTTCCATATACTCCAGATGACACATGTTAGAAGAATCAAATGCATTAAGCTGCTGCAACAAATGAAAAATCAGTTCTGTTGCATCATGAATATTTTGCATTGCTGAAGTTATTAAGGAATTAAAATTGCACATGCTCCATATATTCATACTATTAGGACAATTGAAAAACAAATGGTAGCGGTCCTCTTCATTATTGTTGCAGAGTGCACATGTAGTTGTGCAATTCACACCCTTTTGTTGTAGATTAATGCGAGTCGGAATACAACCACGACAAATTCGCCACAAAAGGTTCTTAACACGTGGAGGAGCTTGAATTTTCCAAAGTAAATTCCACGCACCATTCATTTTTAGGTGTGAAGTATCTATTAATTCCTTAACACATAGACAGTAGGCACTCCTGACTGAGTACATACCATTTTTCTCCACCCGCCAAATACGCTTATCATCTGACACCGACTTAAATAACGGAGTAGCAATAATTTTTGCTGCACAGCTTGGTTCAAACATCATCGTTACAAGAGGCAGATTCCAACACTTATCATCCGGAGCAATAATATCAGCCACCGTAAGATTAGCATCAAATAACACTTCAGCTTGTTGTATACTCACCGCTGAAGCATCATAGAGCCAATTTTCGTCGAAAAGTGGAATATCTTGCCCGCTTCCTATCCTCCATCGGCTACCTGCTCTTAAAATAAATTTGGAATTGCAAATACTCCTCCAAACAAAACTAGGATTGTGACCCAAATTAGAATCAAAAAAATCACAACGAGGAAAATATTTAGCTTTGAAAATTTTGGAAATAAGAATATTTGGATTTGACATAATCCGCCATCCTTGCTTCCTTAACATGGCGAGATTAAAAGCATTTAGGCTTTTAAAGCCCATTCCACCATCATTCTTATGCATAGAAAGTCTTTCCCATGACATCCAATGTATACATTTATTACGAGCTCCTGAATGACCCCACCAAAATGAATTCATCATTTTTTCAATTTCATCATAAAGAGAGGAGGGAATAGTAAAAATACTCATGAAGTACGTCGGTATAGATTGGAGGACCAATTTAATAAGAACTTCGTGCCCCGCCTTCGACAAACTTTTACTACTTCAAGAATTAATCTTCTTCCACACTCTATCCTTGATGAAGTTGAAAATATCTTTTTTACGACGCCCGATCATTGACGGTAAACCCAAATATTTACCAGTTCCAAGCACAACATGAACACCAAGACAATCAGCAGCAAAATTTTGTACATCATTTGGAACGTTTCGACTGCAAAAAAAATTCTGATTTTTGAAAATTTATAGATTGTCCTGACGCCGCCTCATACGTAGTTAAAATATTCTTCATTACCTCAGCTTCAGCAATGTTAGCTCTGAAGAATAAAAAACAGTCATCTGCAAATAAAAGGTGAGAAACAATAGGGGCATTCTGACAAATTTTAACACCATGAATGTCGCCCCGAGCCTCCGCCTGTCTGATAAGAGCTGAAAGCCCCTCTGCACAAATAATAAAAAGATAAGGGGAAAGTGGATCTCCCTGCCGAAGTCCTCTACTAGGAGTAATAGGACCAGCCACATTAGCATTCACTAAAATAGAATAATCAGTTGTTTCCACATACATCATAATCCACTTAATCCATTGTGAGCAAAACCCCATCTTTGCCATAATTCTGCGGAGATAATCCCAATCAATTCTGTCATATGCTTTACTTATATCAAGCTTAAGCGCTACATCCCCCAATTTGCCTCTTAACTTCGACTTCATGTAGTGCACCACCTCTATAGCAACCATCGCATTGTCTAGACTAGACCGCCCTGGAACAAAAGCAGATTGATTATCTGAGATACACTTCCTCAAGATACTCTTCAATCTGTTTTGATCTTGATTTGTCACTAATACACACCCTCTCATTACAAGAAAATATAGATTTTGCTACGAATATTTTACTACAAATTATGTTGCTAACAAATCTGAACTAAAAATACCACTGAAATACCAAGTTACTACTTTTTTTTTTTTACGGAAGTTACTACTTATTATTACTATTTTTATTTTTTGAGCTTATATTACTTTGTTTTTTTACAGTATTACATTATTATTAGGGGTTTGAGTTTCCTCCATTTGTTATTCCTTCATTTATTCTCCATTTGGAGAGAGATAGACACATTAAAAATTAGTGGGTCTCATTAATTTGTGTACCTCACTAATTTTCAATTTGTCTATCTCTCTCCAAGTGGAGAATAAATGGAGGGATAACAAATGGAGGAAACCCAAACTCCATTTTTCCTGTAATAGCCATGGTCATGAAATGTTTTTATGAAATTCACCGCCTCCTCAACAATTGAAGATTCAGCAGAGAAAATGAACACATTTGCCCTCCAAAATTGCCCAAATGATAAGCATATGTTTTGTAGAAATGTCATTCGAGCAGAAATTAAGCGGAAAAATACTTTCTCGCTCTGTTTTTTACTATTTAAAATATTTTCCATCTCCGTCTTCATTCTCTATTTCGGGAAGAATTCTTTCCTCATTCACATCCCTGCGAATCTTTACGATTTACGTAGGGATCCATCGATATTATAATAAATACTTAAATTTCAATTATTTTTATATAAAACTTGTTGTAAAAAACTATTAAAGTCTAGTCATAAAACAAATAAAAAATTATGAGATTATTGTGAATCTTATGATAATCACATATAAACAAAATATATACATATAATATGTGAAAATATAAATAAATATAGGGTTTTGCTAACATGTGCCCGGACACATGTTAAAAATCCAAAAATAGAAACATTTCTGATTTCTCTTAAAAACTGTACAATTAATTTGTGAAAAGTTTAAAAATGTAATTAGATACACTCATTACAATAAAATATTTCTATTTTTGAACCACTAACATCTGTTTCAACTTTCAAGTGAAGGAATTAATGTGAGAGATGAGAGGATTAAATGACAACTCTTAATGTGAAAAAATTCACATAGACAAACATCGACGGTGCATTTAAAACGTCAAATGATTCTAGTGAACAATATATATATATATATATATATATATATATATATATATATATATGCTATGTTAATAAAATATTCGGGGATGGAGGATAAAATCCGGTTTCCATCTCCAAACCTCTCTCGAGGAAACTTTCTCCTCTATCTCTATGAAAAAAAAATATCTATTTTCAGATTTCCAAATAAGACAATTCCCAAGGAGATCACCACTTACAAATATATTTGACTACATCATTAGCTAGCTCTCAAGCGTTGATTGATAATCTTACATGTATTTATCATCTTATTGTGAATGAAATGCTATGAGCATAATTTAGTTGATAAAAAAATAGGAAAATGATGTGTATGCAGTGAGTATTAGGTGGATGAGGGTAGTTTTATCTTTTTAAACTTAAAAAAAAACTTCTTTTGTATAATTTAATTGTTACACTTAAGTGCTTAAAAAAATGGTTACACTTAATTATCACTTGTTTAAAATCAAAACAAGTTTAATTATCAATATATATAATTGGTAAAATTATGAAAAAGTGTGGTCCTGTAGCTCAGTTGGTTAGAGTGTTGGTCTTATGAGCTGAAAGTTGCGAGTTCGAGCCTTGCTGGTACCATTTATGCATTCATTTTGTTTATTTTTTGCAAATATCAAAGAGAAATAATATTAATGAATGATCAACGGACAAGACATAAAATATACTACTCCATTTCTAAATATAAGATCCTATTAAAAATAGAGAAATGTTATTTTGACACCAAATTGGTTGTACAACAACTATATTTACACTATCCAACTATAACAAATTTTTTGATTATTTTATTGATTTCACTTTTATGTGAGATGGTTGTCTAATTGACAACTATTTTGAGTTGTACAAATAACACAACTCGAAATATAACAGTAATTAGAAAAGTTGATTGTGGTATTAAATTTGTGGACAATTGATATGTTTTTACAATTTTATCCTTCAAAAGAAAAAAAAAAAAAAAAAGCTAATGTCATTTCTATAGTATTTATTTTTTTGAATAAGCCAACGAAATTATATTAAAAATTAAGCACAAGATGTGCCTACTATAACAAAATTACAAAAATGTCCAAACGCAGCAAGCAAGCATATTGTTAATTTCTAAACAAGTCAAAGGATTAGTCAGCCACGCCTGCAATAAATAAGTATACTACAAGAAAACAAGACATTATTGAGGGCCAAAAGCCTTCAAAAAGGGCTAAAAACCGTAAAAAATGCATGCATTATTGGCAGCTTTGATCCGTCAATTAACACGTCGTCGGTACGCGTTCTTGACGGCCTATGACCCTCAATAACGCGTTATTAACTTTTAAGCATTCTTGGCAAGCTAAGACCCTGAATAACGAACTGTCAACTGCATTAGTCATTATTGGCGGTCTGCAGCCGCCAATAACATCCAACGTAAATAAAAAAAATAAATTAATTATTTAATAATCAGAAATTTTCTGATTTTTAAATAATTAAATAATTAAAATGCTTCTTAAATAATTAGAGAATTATTAAATATAATTAAAAACACAAAATATAAATTAATTAAAATTATCATTAAACATAACAAGATTTTCATTAATTAATAAAAATTAGAATACAAACCACAAAAGATAAAATTAAACAACTAACTATTAAATACAACTAATTAAACAAATCAAAGATAAATCCCTCATATCATCTTCATCAGACTCACAACAACTTTCTTCACCCTCAATAGAGGGTCGGAAGAGAGGAACTCCCAAGAGTTAACACACCCTCTGCTTCAGTGAAAACTCTTGTTTGTCACATCCTCTGATGATTTTGAAAACATGGCCTTTGAATTCCTATTAGTAGCAAAATCACAAATAAATAACATAAGTAATAATAATAATAAGTAGTATAACATTAATCAAAGTTTCTAAAATAATAGTAATAATAATAATAATAATAATAATAATAATCAGTATTATTAATTAATAAATAATAATAATAATCAGTATAACATTCATCTAAATTCCTAAATTAATTTTATGATTCCTCAAATAAATTTCTAGATCCAAACATACCTCATCCAAAGAATCACCCAAAACTTTTTGAGAGAGCCACTTGTCCCAAAAAGCTCAGCTGCAATTGACAACAGAATGTTGTTAACATTGGAAAAAATTTATAATAAACAGAAAAATTGAAAGAGATGAAGAGATAACAGCTTCGTAGTAGAAAGAGAAAGAAAGTCTGTTCATATTCATTTTCTTGCAGAAGCTTAATAACGGTATAGAAAAGTGAGATGCTATGATAAAGAGAAAGAAAAGGCGAAAAATACTATGAAGAATATGAGCTGCGGCGCTGAAGAAGAAGGAAGGGAAAGACCATCACTAATTAGGGTTATGAGTATATATGTGACTCATGATATCCATATTAAGTGTTGGGCCTAAGTATGTAACCATACGACCCATTATACAATTCTTTTGTTTGTTTTTTATGTGATACTTATTTTGATTTTGGTTTACCATGCTTTAGAAGTTGAGTTAATTATTTGACAAAAAAAATTATGGTTAAATATGTTTTTAGTCCCAACATTTTGTCTTATAATCAAGAATAGTTCTTATATTTTTTTTCATAGTTCAAACAAATCATACAATTTTTTTCATAATCAAAATTGGTCCCGGCCGTTATTTTTTTTTTAACAGAACGCTGATGAGGCACAATTAGCCAATAACATGATGACATATGTCTTTTAGCATGGCTTCGATTTGGATTATTGTTATGATTTTGGTTGAGTTTGTGGTGATGAAGATGAAGTTTGTGTTGAAGGAAGAAAGGTAGAAAGAAAAATTTGGTGTGGCACATGTCACCATGTTATTGGCTAATTGTGTCACGTCAGCGTTTTGTTAAAAAAAATTAACGGCAGGAACCAATTTTGACTACGGAAAAAATTGTAGATTTTTTTAAATCATAAAAAAATGTAGGGACTAACCTTGACTATAAGGCAAAATGTAGGGACTAAAAACATATTTAACCCAAAAAATTATATTAAGTGCATTCATCTTTCTTTTGAAAATAATGCTTTTATTGCTTCTTGAGTTATTTTATTTAATTTAATATATTTACTAGCTTTTAAAATTTTTTAATAATCATATAACAAAAATTTAAAAACGGTAAAAAAAATTAATAAGCAACTAAATAAGCACGTCGGTTTAATGATCGGTTCAATTCTAATTTCCTTGACTAAAATAGATATATAGTTTCTTAAAATATAAGAATAATTTTGTTTTGTTTTGGTTTTAAAATATGTCCGCACTGAATCCAAAAAAATATATGTCCACACTTTCATTTTGGTTATAAAAGGATTTCTATAAAGACTAAAATGTTCTTGCATTAATTTCAAAGTAAAAGTAATAAAACTTTTCATTTATACATAAAAGATAATTACACATGAATAAAAGATAGACGGGTAATAAATTGCGCCGCTAAATTTTTCTTCGGCTTCTTTCTATACACAAAGACGACTGAAAGGTTCAACTGCAATCACATCATCAGCATTGGACATCTTGTTGGAACAAAGTTGGTTCTAATATAACCCAAGTAGTTTTGATGATAACAATATTATTAATATACAATAAGGAATACTAATAATTTACTCTAGTGTGCAGATATACAAGTTAAAATTTATATTCACTAGAAATTGAAGTTCTGGTTGCTATGCTAAAGTATCCCCAGAAGTTGGGAAAATGCAAGTTCTGAAGATAACACCAGAAGTTGAAGTCATCAGAAGTTGCAAGTCAAAGTCAACCAGAAGTTGAACTCATCAGAAGCAAATTTAATATATGTAGATTCTGATGACGATGAAACAACAGAGGACGCAGAAGAACATTCTATTCTCATTAACGACTATCATCTAGTTGGCAAAGATCTGAAGGAGCAGAAGAATTTCTTTCAGACCGTTATCCTCATGATAATGACGTTTGTACTATTGTACTATCTTTGTTTTCCTGATTTGGGCGAATATTCGAAATCAAGGCTCAGATTTTGATCTTTACTTGATTTAGATAAGCACATTTCAAATGAAAACAATAGTACAGTACTACGTAGCTGATTTCATCATTGTCCGCTCAAATTCAAGACGCTCCAACTTCATCTATAAAAGGAGGAAGAATTTGAAGATGTGACAATACACTTGCGAAGAACAAAAGAGCTGTTACTCTGCTAAAATTCAAAGAGCATTTTTTAACTTAGATACAACTTGAGATTATATCAAAATTCAAGACAAACAGTTTTCAACTTCTGACTTGTCAGTTGTTGAACCTTAGTTTTCTTTTCAAGAATTCTAAGAATAGTCTTGTTATTTAAGTTGTATTTATTTGTTCTTAGAACTCTGATATTATTTATCAGTTGTTCAAACATTGTATTTTCTATTTGTGTTAGAAGTCTCTTGCTGGTGAGCTTGAGCATTTGGAAGTCTCTTGTAAGGTGTTACTTGAGCAAAGGAAGTCTCTTGTTGTTGGCTTGAGCATTTGTAATCTTGTATGATTATAGTGAAATCCCTTGAAAGTGCAAGGGGACTGGACTACTCTCGGTTTGTGAGAGGAACCAGTATAAATCTCTTGTGTTCTCTCTTCTCTCTGTTTTACTCATTCTTGCTCTGTTTTCGCTTTCACCATCCCAGAAGTTGTTTGTATTTAAACTTGGCCCGTTGCGAAATCTGATAAGTTGCAAAACTTTGAAGAAGTTTTTAAAACTACCCAAAACACAATTCAACCCCCCCTTCTTGTGTTTTCACACCTTCAATTGGCATCTAGAGCCCGGTTCTGTTATATCACTTTGCAGTGAGACAGTTAATTGTTGTGTCAAAACACTATGTCTGGATCTAGATCTGGTGAGAAGAAAACTTAAGGAGTGTATATTCCTTTCAACTATGATGTTGATGATAAAAACAACAACAGCAAAGCTCCTAAGTTCAGTGGTGATGGTTCTACCTTCTCCTGGTGGAAAGATAGAATCTACAGTCACCTAGTTGGTATTGATGATGAACTTTGGGACTTAGTTGAAAGAGGAACTACATTTCAAGGTTTGGATGAAAGAGGAAGATTAGATTATGATACAAGGCAAGCTTTCACTGACAAGGACAAGAAAGCGTACAAGAAGCACCACAAGGTCAGGGATATCTTGATAAGTTGCATATTTCATGAAGAGTACCTTAAGATCACAGATAAATCTACTGCTAAGAGTATCTATGATTCTTTATGCTCATCTTATGATGGAAACAAACAGGTGCAGGAGGCAAAAGCAACACTTTTGATCCAACAGTATGAACTCTTTAGAATGAAGGAAGATGAGAACATTGAATCTATGTTTTCTAGATTCAAAGTTCTGGTTGCAGGTCTTCAAGTTCTGAAGAAAAGTTATACTACTTCTGATCATGTGAAGAAGATTCTTAGAAGCTTACCTGCTAAGTGGAGACCTAAGGTCACTGCTATTCAGGAGGCAAAGGATTTAGACACCCTAAGTCTAGAGGGTTTAATTAGTTCACTCATGAGTCATGAGATTGAGCTATCCTTTGATGAACCTCAGAAGAGAACGAAGTCTTTGGCTCTGCCAGCTACTTCTGGACCTTCTAAGGCTCTCAAGGCTAAGGTTGTTGAATCCGAGACAGAAGAATCTTCTGCAGATGATCAAGAAGAAGGATCAGATGATGATGTATTTGCACTTCTGACCAAGAGGTTCCAGAAGTGGGCAAGAAGAAAACCAAGATACTCTGGTAGAAGTTCTGGATCCAAAGGTTCTGGTTACAGAAGTTCTGGAAACAAAGATAAGAAGGATGATTCTAAGAATTGCTTTAACTGCAACAAGCTTGGACACTTCATTGCTGATTGTCCTGACTTGAGCACCAAGGGAAAAGGAAGAAAGAGCACTTTCAAGAACAAAGCTAAGAAGAGTCTTCTAGCTACATGGGAAGATCTTGACAAGCTGTCTGATGATGAAGCTGAAGATGCAGAAGCTAACTTGGCACTCATGACCACAGCAGAGTCAGATGTTGAAAGTGATGTTGAGTCAGATTCAGAAGATATTGAACAGGTTATTTCTAAACTATCTGATACTCAACTCTCTAAGGCTTTGAAAGATACTGTGATGAAATACATGGAAAAATCAAATGAGCTAGAGCTTTTTAAACAAAAGTTTGACATGCTCAATGATAAATTCAATCATATTCAAGAAGACTATAAGAAGTCCTTAAAGACTATTCAAGTTCTTGAAAATGGTTGCAGAACATGTAACAAACCCTATGATAAGCATGAGATTGCTCTTCAAGAGTTTGTTCATCACAATATTGACAAGCATAAATTAGCCTCTATGATTTATGGTGCTGGCAAATACACTGGACAGGGTTTGGGGAGTACTGTCAAAGGAAACTCAAATCAGTCTGTGTGTATTAGCAGAACATCTTCTGATCTTTATTCTAATTTTGTTTCTATAATGGTACAGAAAATCCAAAAGTGTCAGATGCTCAAGTAAGCGTGGAGTCTTTGAAAACCTCTGCTCTCATTGCTTCAGTATCCAAGTCTTATAAAGGAGTACATAAGATCTTCAAGCCTATGAGTATTCGGGGCATGAGATCAGGCTGTACAAACTTGAAAGCTGGTTTGCTGACACACTCTAGGTCAAGGTCCAAAGGAAAGGTTAAGCCTAAACCTGTTTTTAAAGGCTCACCTCACTATGGACCCTCTGGAAATTACAAGAGATAGAAGAAGGATAAAAGAACTAACTTTAGAGGACCCATCAGAATATGGGTACCAAAGTCTGAGATAATGTTTACTGCAGGTATGCACCCCAAGAAAAAGGCAAAGCTCATGGTATCTGGACAGTGGATGTTCACGACACATGACAGGAGACAAGCACTTGTTCCTCACCCTGACTCTGAGAGAGGGAGGAACTGTAGGATTTGGTGGGAACCAGAAAGGCAAAATCATTGGTATAGGTAAAGTAGGTAATTCTTCTCTTTCTATTTCTGATGTTTGGTTGGTTGATGGACTACAACATAATCTACTTAGCATAAGTCAATTATGTGACAGTAATTATGATGTTGTGTTTAATAAGATTTCATGTACTGTAATTAACAACTCTGATAAATCTATCTTGTTTAAAGGTTGTAGAAAGGGCAATGTTTATAAAGTTAATTTATCTGATCTGGAAGATCAGAATGTGCTTTGTTTGTTGACTCTAAGTGATGAGAAATGGGTTTGGCATAAGAGATTTGGTCATGCTAACTGGAGATTAATTTCCAAGCTTAGCAAAGACAATCTTGTGAGAGGCCTTCATAAATTGACTTATCACTCAGATTCTCTTTGTGACTCTTGTCAAAAAGGAAAATTTGTCAAAAGCTCATTTAAACTTAAAAACATTGTTTCTACTTCTAGACCTTTAGAACTTCTGCACATTGATTTGTTTGGACCAGTTAACACTGCTTCACTCAATGGAAAGAAGTATGGACTAGTCATTGTTGATGACTATAGTAGATGGACTTGGGTAAGATTTCTGAAATCTAAGAATGATACATATGAAGAGTTTAGTGTCTTCTGTGCCCAAATTCAAAATGAAAAAGATTTAAGGATTTTAAAAGTTAGAAGTGATCATGGTGGAGAATTTGAAAATGAACCTTTTGAAAACTTTTGTGAAGAACATGGAATTTTCCATGAGTTCTCTTCTCCTAGAACTCCACAGCAAAATGAAGTTGTAGAAAGAAAGAACAGATCTTTGCAAGAGATGGCTAGAACCATGATGCATGAACATTCTTTAGAAAAAATTTTCTGGGCAGAAGCAATAAACACTGCTTGTTATATTCAGAACAGAATCTATATTAGACCTATTCTGAATAAAACAACATATGAACTTTTTAGAGGAAGGAAACATAACATTTCTTATTTTCACCAATTTGGTTGTACTTGTTACATTCTGAATACTAAAGTCTATCTAAAGAAATTTGACTCTAAAGCTAGTAAGGGTATCTTTATTGGATATTCTGAGCGCTCCAAGTCATACAGAATGTATAATTCTGAAACTCAAGCAGTTGAAGAATCTATGTATGTAAGGTTTGATGATAAAGCGCCTGATCATGAAAAGTCAGAGCCTTCTATAGAAATTTCAGATTCTCAAGACTCAGAAGATGAAGGTTGTGAACCTATTCCCACTCCTGAACTTCTGGAAGCACCAGAGAACAATCAAGTTCCAGAATCTGATGATCATCAAACAACACCAACTGAAGATCCTGAACAAGAAGAAACAACTATTCCCAAGAATACTTTCAAGTATAAGTCATCACATCCTGAAGAGCTTATCATTGGTAATAAGAACAGTCCTAGGAAAACAAGATCAAGCTTTAAGGATGAAGAATCCTTATTTGGTCTAGTTTCCTTGATTGAACCTAAAACCACTGATGAAGCATTATCTGATGATGCTTGGATAGTTGCTATGGAAGAAGAACTGAATCAATTTCAAAGGAATGATGTATGGGATCTGGTACCCAAACCAAAAGGCAAGAACATTATTGGAACAAAGTGGGTATACAGAAACAAGCTGAATGAACAAGGAGAAGTAACAAGAAACAAAGCTAGACTTGTTGCACAAGGATACAGTCAACAAGAAGGCATTGATTATACAGAGACTTATGCTCCAGTTGCAAGATTGGAAGCTATAAGATTACTTCTTTCTTATGTTGTCAACAACAACATTACTCTTTATCAAATGGATGTTAAGAGTGCATTTCTAAATGGTGTGATTTCTGAAGAAGTATATGTCAAACAACCTCCAGGATTTGAAGATATTTCAAATCCAGATAATGTGTTCAGACTAAAGAAGTCACTCTATGGACTCAAACAAGCTCCTAGAGCTTGGTATGAGAGATTAAGTAACTTCTTGGTTGACAATGGTTTTGTAAAAGGTCATGTTGACAATACACTATTCAAGAAGACCATGAAGAAAGACATTTTAATCATTCAAATCTATGTTGATGACATCATTTTTGGATCAACAAATGCTGGACTATGCAAGAACTTTTCTAAGATGATGCAAGATGAATTTGAGATGAGCATGATGGGAGAATTGAAGTACTTTCTGAGAATTCAGATCAATCAAACAAAGAAAGGAAACTTCATTCATCAGTCAAAGTATATCAAAGATCTTCTGAAGAAGTACAATCTTGAAGACTGCAAACCCATGAACACTCTAATGCATCCTACATCAAGTCTTGACAAAGGTGAGTCTGAAGGTAAAGTTGATCAGAAGTTATATAGAGGTATGATTGGATCTCTTCTCTATCTAACAGCTTCTAGACCTGATATCTTATTCAGTGTATGTCTGTGTGCAAGATTTCAATCAGATCCTAGAGAATCTCATTTTACTGCTGTAAAGAGAATCTTTAGATATCTGAAGGCTACTTGTAACATTGGATTGCTGTATCAGAAATCTAATGATTACAAACTGATTGGATTCTGTGATGCTGACTATGCTGGTGATAAACTTGAAAGAAAATCCACTAGTGGAAACTGTCAATTCATTGGTGAGAATTTGATTTCTTGGGCCAGTAAAAGGCAAACCACCATAGCTATGTCTACAGCAGAAGCAGAGTACATTTCAGCAGCTAAATGTTGTACCCAACTACTTTGGATGAAATATCAATTGGAAGATTATCAAATAAGCAGTCATAATATTCCTTTATATTGTGATAACACTGCTGCCATTCATCTTTCTAAAAATCCTATTCTACACTCAAGAGCTAAGCATATTGAGATTAAACATCATTTTATAAGAGACTATGTACAGAAGGGTGTAATTGATCTCAAGTTTATTGATACTGAAAATCAATGGGCTGATATCTTTACAAAACCCTTAGCTGTTGAAAGATTTGATTTTATCAAAAGGAATCTTAATATGATGGAAATCTGTGAATAAGCTGAACTCTGGTGAAGAATATTATTTTAGGAAGTTCTGGAAGTTTATCAGAAGTTAGGGGGAGTCAGATCCTTCTATCAGAAGTTTAGACAAACCATCTTCTGGTATCTTTATCAGAAGTTAGGGGGAGTCAGAACTTGTGTATCAGAAGTTGACAAACCATCTTCTGGTATTTCTATCAGAAGTTTATATGAGTGGTTCTGAACGTGACGTGGCAGTAATTGTTGAGTTAACTCTTCAAATTACTGTTGCTAACGTGTCAGATATTTAATTAACCTTCTAATACACGTGTCTGGTTGCTATTAGAGAAAGAAGTTGGTTAGTGATGATTGTGTTCTAAATTCATTTTGTGAATTGTTAAGTTACTCTTTTACCCCTGTCCTTTCAGTTAGTACGTTTTTGTGCGGTTTTGTTTTTCTTTTCTTTTTAAACACACTAACTGTTCACATTCACACATTTGCACATTCACTACCCGCACTTTCATCTCTTCTAAAACTCAGAGCAATTTCTTTCTTCTCTCAAATTAGCAAACCCTAACCCCCAAACTCAGCATCATGGCATCTTCTACCAAGCGCAATCAATCTCAAGGAGAAAGATATATATATATATATCAATGTACCACCGATTGCTGACATTAAAGCCTCTACTCCTGGTGTTCTTTCTAAAGACAAAGTAGGTTTTCCTATTTTAGACCTATTTCTTCATATTGAGAGACTAGTCGACTTTGAAGGAATTAGAGCGAACGGTGTTAAAGGGATCAAGGAAGCGTTTGAGGCGCAAAAGTTTATAACTTTCTTAGATTGTTTAAATGGACCTGTCTATCCAGAAATAGTGAAGGATTTTTGGATGAAGGCAGAAGTAGCTCTCAGTGACACAATACCTAATGAATAGTATCTGGGCAAAGAGATTCGCTCAGAGGTTGGTGGTGTCTGCATTAGGATCAGACATGAGCACATTAGGCAAGCAGCACAGTTGTCATTTACTGGTATTGTTCCTTACCCCTCTGAAGATATTAGTCACTACATACAAGAGGAAATCTATGGCAAGAATTCTACTTCCAAAAACAACAATGACATGAAGCCATACTACAAGATACTTTACAAGATTATGTGCGACTCTCTGTTACCAAAGGTTGGTTCATCTGACCAAGTTTCCAATCATTATAAAACAGTTTTATATTATTTAGGAACAAAGGCTGAGGTGAACTTTGCCAAGGTTATCTTTGAGGACATGTGTAAAGCTATCTCTGATAGTCAAACCAAGGGTACAACAAATGCACATTACTGCAGATTCCTATCCTTCATGTTTCACAGAAGTTATTTGATTCACTCTCTGAAACTTGTTTTCACTGGTTATGGATCCGTCATTGATGCTTATCCCTCTGTGATAAGTCGTTTTACTGTAAAGAAAGTGTTGTAGACTCAAGGACCATTGATTACACCACAAGTTCAGTATAAACCAAGGAAGGAAGAAAGTGACAAGCACTTCTATCTCACCTCTGTGTCTATAGATGAAGTTTCTCTCATTGCTGGTTTGCATAAGAAACTTCTGGAAGGAGGAGATGATCAGAAGTTGGAAGACAGACTAGCCACAAGATATATGTTGTCTGCTCAACAAAAGAAAAGGAAAGCAGTAAAGAAATCAGAAGCAACAAAATCAAAACCCAAGAGAGCAAGAAGCTCTACACCCCAGAAGAAGTCTGGAAGTACTTCTGGTGTTAGGAGTACCTCAGAAGTTGTTGTAAAGAAGATTGCTGCAGAAGAAGTGAACCCTGGGAACTCTGAGCCTGCTATTCAAGTAGAGGCAGAGTTGGAAATAATTAAGGAAGCTAGTGCTTTTGGATCTGCGGCAATGGCTGCTCCAGAAGTTACTAAGAAGGCTAGAACAAACTTGAAGAGGAAGAGGAAGCAAAGGTTGATTCTTGAAGATGATGATGATGATGATGATGATGATGAAGCTCAGGAAGCCATAAGGCAAGTGAAGCTTTATAAGGCTTGGGAAGAAACTAGCTGGGAAAGTGGAGTAGAAGCTGAACTTAATGAATTTCTTGATAATCCCAATCCTAAAGCTGAGTTAGTGCAAAGGTTGGCAAATCAAGGTATTTATAAAAAGATCAATGTTAAAGATATTCCTAATTATGTCATTAATGGTCCAAAGCATGCAAAAACATCCCCTATACAGTTCCAGTTCAAAACTCTTTTTCAAAAATCTTTTAGATTTAGAACCTAAATCCAACTGTATAGAAGAAGTTTCTACTAGTACTTCTCTTGAAACACCAGTGGTTAGCTTTGTACCATCCCCTGAATCTATGAAACAAATCTCTAAACATGTGTTATCCCTGATTACAGAAACAAGTGTTTCTACTCCTACTTATGTGGAGAATATTGAGAAAGTAGCATCAGAAGTTAATGCAGAGGTTGCAACTTCTGAAGCTATTCCTCAAGTAAACACCCTTGTTGCATCTTCTACACATGTGTCTGCTAAACCTGTTTCACCTAGTTCCCATGACTCAGAGAAGACATTATCTGAACATCAATCTTCTCCCATTGAAGCCATTATTGAAACTGGCATTCCTGCCAATGCTTTTCAACAATTACAGTTGGAACTTCACAACCCCTCACCTCAAAAATCTCAAACCCCTCAACTCACAAATGCAGAAAATGACTATCTTAGAACTTTTGAAGAAGTCATTACACCCCCTCCAACAGAACAAGAAATTACCATTCATCCCTCTGTTATCCTAGAAAAACCCTCATCTTCATCTGTCCCTACACCTCACAAAGCCATCACACCAGAAGATGTTAAACGTGTGCTGATGGGCATTAATGACAAAGTTCAGGAACTTCATCAAGATTTGCCTGCCCTTGCTATTGCACCTGACCAAGTGGATGAAGAATGTACTGCTATTTCAGATATGTGCAAGCAAATGATGAGTGATCTTAGTTCTCAATACAGAAGGAACTTTATCATGAACATTGCAAGGCATAAGTTCACTGAATACAAGGCAGAAGAGAACAGAATTAGAAGAGCCAAGAGGATACATGATGAGAAGATGAAGTTGGTTATGACAAAGGCTGTAGATCAGTTTTCCACCTTCTATGCTCAAGAATTGGATAAGATTATTCAGGTGGACTCTGAATCTGCACATCTGGTTGGCAGAATGGACTCAGAAGATGTGTTCAAAAGGCTACAAATGATCTCAGAAGAAGCTTTGAAACAGCTTCAAGCCAAGTTGCAGAACCCTTCTAACCTCTCACAACCCTAGGATTTCTTTGTTTTATTTTGTTTATGTTCTGTTTTATCATGTTCTGTTTGAACTTTGTTGTTTCGGATCTGTTTGTTACTATTTTGAATATTGGTATTATGTTATTTTGGTTATGTTATGTTGGTTTATTTTCTTTATTATATTCAGAAGATAGATCTATATTGCTGCATAAACATAAATACATAAATTCATGCATTCAAAATATTTTCTTTTATTCATATAAAACGGCATTACATTGTTTTTGCATTTCATCATTGCTATTCTTTCTAAATCTTTTGCATTTCATCATTGCTCTTCTTTCTAAAATGTTTTGCATTTCTTTTTCTTCATTACTCTCTGAGCAATGTTTTGCATAAGATCTAGAAAACTACCTAACCTAAAAGGAAATTTTTACAAGAAGATGAGTTAGAAGAGAGCTGAAGAGGATGGTGTCCCAAACTTCACCCTGGGAGTTTGTGACCTAAACCTCTCGAGCTACAGATTTACTGTTTTGTAAACCTGGAGTTTGTCTTTGAAAATTTCTTAAACCCATTTCTTTCAATCACTCTTCTATCCTCACAAATATTTTCTCTCATTTTGTTGAAGAAACTATTTTCTCTCATGGAAGCGTTGAGTGAAATGACAAAGAGTTGGTGCGCTTTTATAGCCATTTTGGTTGGTAGGAGTTACCTCATTTTTTTCGTTTTTGCATTAACTAATTGTGGTTTTTATCATCTGTTTTAATTTATTTTTGACTTGACTAATTCTTTAGTCACGTGTTCATTTATTCTTAACCTTTTTTTATTATTCTTTTTGTTTAATGATAAAAGGGGGAGTAAAAGTAAATTAATTTAAAGAACACTAACTGAAGCCAAATGCAAATTTTTTTTAATTTCATTAAGTTTCAGTTATTACATTTTATCAGTTATCAATTCTTTTTATCTAAGGAAACTTTTCTATTGAGATTAAAACTTTCTATACATGATACACGTAAGAGAAGATTGCACTTTTCTCTTAGATAGATTTGATCAAAGAAGAAAGCTTGCAAACCTATCTTCTTGAAGTCAAATGTATACTGAAGTTCTGGATTCAATATTAAAATTTTAAACTATTTTAATCATTCATTACTGAACTCAGGGGAAGCTTGCAAAACTCATAAACCCGAAGGACGAAATTATGTGATTAAAATAACAACCATTGTAAATTAATATTTGGTTTGTCATCAATCAAAAAGGGAGAGATTGTTGGAACAAAGTTGGTTCTAATATAACCCAAGTAGTTTTGATGATAACAATAGTATTAATATACAATAGGAAATACTGATAATTTACTCTAGTGTGTAGATATACAAGTTAAAATTTATATTCACTAGAAATTGAAGTTCTGGTTGCTATGCTAAAGTATCCCCAGAAGTTGGGAAAATGCAAGTTCTGAAGACAACACCAGAAGTTGAAGTCATCAGAAGTTGCAAGTCAAAGTCAACCAGAAGTTGAACTCATCAGAAGCAAATTTAATATCTATAGATTCTGATGACGATGAAACAGCAGAGGACGCCAGAAGAACATTCTATTCTCATTAACGACTATCATCTAGTTGGCAAAGATCTGAAGGAGCAGAAGAATTTCTTTCAGACCGTTATCCTCATGATAATGACGTTTGTACTATTGTACTATCTTTGTTTTTCTGATTTGGGCGAATATTCGAAATCAAGGCTCAGATTTTGATCTTTACTTGATTTGGATAAGCACATTTCAAATGAAAACAATAGTACAGTACTACGTAGCTGATTTCATCATTGTCCGCTCAAATTCAAGACGCTCCAACTTCATCTAAAAAAGGAGGAAGAATTTGAAGACGTGACAATACACTTGTGAAGAACAAAAGAGCTGTTATTCTGCTAAAATTCAAAGAGCATTTTTTAACTTAGATACAACTTGAGATTATATCAAAATTCAAGACAAACATTTTTCAACTTCTGACTTGCCAGTTGTTGAACCTTAGTTTTCTTTTCAAGAATTCTAAGAATAGTCTTGTTATTTAAGTTGTATTTATTTGTTCTTAGAACTCTGATATTATTTATCAGTTGTTCAAACATTGTATTTTCTATTTGTGTTAGAAGTCTCTTGTTGGTGAGCTTGAGCATTTGGAAGTCTCTTGTAAGGTGTTACTTGAGCAAATGAAGTCTCTTGCTGTTGGCTTGAGCATTTGTAATCTTGTGTGATTATAGTGAAATCCCTTGAAAGTGCAAGGGGACTGGACTACTCTCGGTTTGTGAGAGGAACCAGTATAAATCTCTTGTGTTCTCTCTTCTCTCTGTTTTACTCATTCTTGCTCTGTTTTCGCTTTCACCATCCCAGAAGTTGTCTGTGTTTAAACTTGGCCCGCTGCGAAATCTGATAAGTTGCAAAACTTTGAAGATGTTTTTAAAACTACCCAAAACACAATTCAACCCCCCCTTCTTGTGTTTTCACACCTTCACATCTCATCTTTTAGAAATGATTCGTCTGCATCAATTTCATTTTTTCAACCCAACCACTTGGTTTTGTTGTTATTGCGACACACCAGCCTCATTTGTCAATTTTTGTTTAGATAAGGGACATAGTAAACTTGTCTGACATTATGGGTCATAGCAAACAGATCATACAATGAATATTTTCTATTCATTTTTATGCCCACAATATTAGTCTTTGAATTATATATATTTAGTATCTCTACTTGAAAGATCCAACCAATTATAGGAAAACAATACGAGTGCTTTAATTTCTTGCAATCAAAATAATTATGAGATTTCAAATATGTTCTTAATCACACTGAAAAATTCTGCTTCACCATTTTCGATCACACCTTTCATACACACTAAAAATGAAGGTCAACAAAGTAATGAAATACTCTAACAACAAAAGTTCTCTTCTCCTCTCCCTTGCCGGCCCTAATTTCTAGTTTTTCATTTTGAAATTTCTTCTACCTCCACCGGTAAGGGGGTGGTTTTAGGTCATTTTTAGCCTAAAATCACCCCTCTACGTTTTGTTTTATTTCTTGCTTTTAATTTAAATAAGTGATTTTCACATAGTTAATTTCTCCTTTAATTGATTTCTTTTGTATTTGTGAGTTCGCCGTCGAGTGCGGCGTTGTGTTGGTCGTCGTCTTGTTACTGCGTTGTTTGATATCATGTTTTGTTGCGGTGTTCGTTTAGTTCATACTCAAAGATCAACTTTAGTCAATTGCAGATTCAATCAATGATTTGGACATCAACGTTGCAGATTCGGAAGCATGGACATTTCGGTGACTTTAATTTTATCATATTATGTGTAGGCATTTTGCCATGTTATGCTATTAACTTGGATGATGTGAGTTTGTTCACTGATTTATCCTTTTTGCTTTTAGCGATGTTGAATTTGCGATGTTGAATTTGTATTTGCACATGTTGTATTATTTTGATTATTAGAATGAATGCATATCATTATTTTTAATAAAAAAAAAAAAAAAAAACAAAGTAATGAATATTTGCTTTATTTCGATCCCACAGTGGATATTTGCTTTATTTTTCAAAAGCATTTTGGATATATTTAACATATATTATGACATATATGTCTAGTCAACAACAACATATATAAAATTACTAATATTTCTATATTCTTTAAAACACACATTTTTTTCATCTTTAAATATTTTTCTAACATATTTCTCTATTCTCAAAATTACTATTCTTTTTAAGTTAAAATATATATATCTAGCAATAAGGAAAATGATTTTTCTCTACACTTTTAACTTTAAAGATTTCTCGATCAACATTTAGATCTATTCTTTAAAATTAACATTTTTTAAAAAAATGTAAGTTAAAATATATATATTTAGCAAGAAAGGAAATAATTTTTGTCTATTTTTTTTATGAATGATTTTTCTCTACTCTTTTAACTTTAAACACTTTTCTTAAAACTAACATTTTTTGAAAAAAAAAAATTGTTTTTCTTAAAAAATATCATAAGTAATTAAAAACTAACATTTTTTCTTAAAAAAAAGTTAAAATATATATCTAACGATAAAAAAAATTATTATAACTTTAAAGATTTTTTTAAAAAACAAACCTATTCTTTAAACCTAACATATACTGTATTTTTAACAAGTTGCAAATTATTTCTGCTTGACGTTATTGGCGGCCATAAGCCGTCAATAAAGTTGTAATGGCTATGCATTATTGGCGGTCTACAGCCTTCAATAATTTTCTGACAGCCTGCAGTCCTCAATAATGCATTTGAAAGCTTTTCGATTCTACCAATGCCTTTATTGGCGGCCTTAGGCACCTAATAATGACTAGTCAACTTTTTTTGAATTATGATATGCATTATTGGCGGCCACTGGCCCTCAATACATTATTGAGGGCTTAAAACCTCCAAAAATGTTCGCCAATAATATTAGTTATTCTTGTAATGAGTAAATGCCTTCTTCTGCGACTTAAGCCACCACCACGATAAAACTTTTACTTTATCTACCAGAGCATCAGTAGAATTGTTTTTAAGAGCGAACACTCTGTTGTTTCTTTCTTTCTAAATGTACCAACAACTAGCTAACCAAACTACTTGTAATCCCATACCCGCTTCTTTACCAAAAAGAAAAACATTACAAAATTGAGCTGCGTGCTCTGTGACAACAATAGGAAAAGGGCCGTAAATACCCAACCAATTAACAATTTGTCTCCAAAAGCCTTGAATCTTGGTACATCCTAATATCACGTGATTCACATCTTCATCCAATCCACAACTCCTGAGCACATCGCCCCATTTTCAAGGGTAACACCACGCCGAACCAAGTTGTCTTTCATCGGCAATCTATTATGTAACATTCTCTAAGCAAATAGAGACACCTTCAATGGAATAATTTTATTCCAAATATGCGCTATAGGATATGTTGGTAAGAAAATAATTAATGTCCTTAAAAATTTGAAAGAGGCATTATAAAAAGGGATAAAGAAAATTTTAAAGAGATTTTATATTTAGAGACAAAGGATATATATATACACACACAACAAATCATAAATAAAAAAAATCATCAAAATGCAAAATAAAAGCACCAAATTAACACATCCAAATTAAAGTACAAACTAGCGCGGTGAAATGATAATGGTTTATTGAAAAAAATTACGGATGTGAATCATTTGCTACACTTTCACTTTTATATCTATATCTCTCATAATTTTCTTCTATCTCGTCATTATCTATTGGGTCTTTTTTTAACTCCTCACACTCACAAACATCGGCAGTAGTGCTACTCCACTAGGGGTGATCCAATTCCTTAAAATTGTTAAGGAATCAACTTGGATTCTCTTCTTCCAAACATTCTCTCCGTCTTTCTCTTTTTACATTTTGTTCTCATCTCTCTAAAATTTTAGAAATAATATAAAGAAAGAGAAAAAAATAATAAAAGAAAAATCATGAGAAAAATAGACACGTATTTAGAATGAGAGAAAATGAGAGAATGAATGAATTAAGATGATTCCTTCTTATACTTGAAGTCATGAACGTTGCATGGCCTCTGACTAGAGAACTTTGGAAGTGGATCCACTCCTGCGTTTTTCTCTACAGTTGCCTCTCCTGTGCATTTCTCATCCGTTAGATTAATCTAGCTAATGGTTGAATGACAAACAACTAAAAAGTAGCAATTAAGTGGAGAGAGAAAAACACCGTTTATTTTCTTCAATTTCTTAGATTTTTATTTCATCTAAATTATTCCTGTGCAATGAGTTTAGTTATGGACTAATCCTCATTTTTCATCCAACCAAATTGTTTGCCTCTCAGGCCTCAAGTATCAAATCTACTAGTATGCAATCTAAATAACATGGTTCATTATTGTAATGAGGGGGCTTTGTTCTATCTTCAAAGCACAAACAAATGGAATCCATCTTTAATCTTCATCATTGTTAAAAGAAGGCTTAATTATAGTTTTGGTCCCCCTACTTTGCTCTTTTCACAATTTTGGTCCCCCTATTTTAATTTCAACCAGTTTTAGTCCATCTTATTCAAATTTGGTCATATGTGTCATATTTTTAATGACATGGCAAACATAGTGGTAATGTGTCAAAGTCCACATATATTAACATTTTCCATGTCACTAATTATGTTTATTTTAATTTATTTATAATAAAAACACAAAAAATAAAATAGTAAAATAGCAATTATTATAAACCAAAAAAGTAAAATAGAAAATAAAATTGTTATTATTTGATTCCATAAATAAATAAGAATCAAGAACCCTAAAATAGAAACAAATTACCAAATTTCTCAAATCTCTACTTCTCTCCATCGAAGTAAGAATCATACAAATCCCCAAATTTTCTTGCTTCACTTTTTCGTTCCTCTTTTTATTCTTCCTCTTCAATTGTTATTATGTGATTTTTTTGAGTAGTTTGATGAGAAGATAACTGATGATGCTAAAGAATTATTTAAAATAAAGTACTAAATTCCTATAACAGAAGATGAATGATGTGAAGAAAAAGGTGTTTCAAACAAGGCTCATGATGATTTAAAGTTGAAGATTAGTTTTTTAGGATTTTTTTTAAATTTCTAGTGTATTTGTGTACCGAAACAAATTTCCCTCTCGCGAACATTATTCTAGCAACAACGAAGAACGGTTTCGAATGGGTCGAGTTCTAGCAACAAATATATTTGCTTCTTAGGGTCGATTGAGCGGCATCGATTTGGGGATCTCTAAGATGTTTTCAAGGAGAGAATGAGAGATTTGGAAGATTTGGGAATTTGTTTCTTGATTCTTATTTATTGTTTTATAATAATTGCTATTTTAATTTGTGTTTTTTTTTTTGTCAAATTTTTGTATTTTTATTATAAATTATTATTAAAATAATAAACGTAGTTAGTGATATGGAAAGTGTTAATATATGTGGATTTTAACACCTCATCACTATGTTTGCCATGTCATTAAAAATATGACACATAAGATCAAAATTGAGTAAGAGGGACTAAAACTGGTTAAAATTAAAAAAATGGGACTAAAACTGAGAAAAGAGCAAAGTACGGGGACCAAAACTGGAATTAAGCCTTAAAAGAAAGATAGTTTTAGTCACCCACAAAACACAAACAAATGAAATCTATCTTCATCTCTGTAAACAAAAACCTTGAAGCATATCTACACCATAAAGTGAATAAAATCAAAAAAATGAAACGAAAAACGAAGATAGAAGAAAAAAAATTGGATTGGTCGGTACTATTTGGCACAGTATTTTACGCTTCATTTCTTTTCATTGTTTTGACACACAATTATATTCTATTAAAAAAATGCAAACTCATAACTTTTTGAGTTGTAAGGGAGCATGTTAAGCAATCAAAGTCAAAAATTTACATTCATCAAGACAAATTTTTAAATACACAAAGTATCAGCTCATCAAAAAGAAAAAAAAAATACACAAAGTATCATCACTTATTCCTCATTCAAGTCACTCTTGTCATATCCTGGCCATCCAAAATGATTAGTATTGTATCTATGGTTGAAAATTCATGCAATCAAGGATGACATCTGATCTCTTCTGACTTTAACTATTGATTTCTTTTGCTTTTCATGAATCCAACAATGTCATAGTGAACACCATATTGAAATGTGTATAATTTCTTCTTCCCTGTTTAGCATCTATGTCTCAGTGATGTTGATCAAGAATTTGAGACCATATTGAAATTATCAAAATAAGTTTATTGTACGACGTAAACATAGTTCAATTGGTAGGGATATTGCTATATGCAGGAGCTGAGATTTAAACCCTGGATACTCCACTTATTCCTCTTAAGGGTAAAATTCTAATCACTAGGCTTTTTTACAAAAACAAACTAGTGTACAAAGCTAATTTATGTGGCTTTTTTTGTGGTAACCCGTCAAAATAATATTAAATCTAGTGATACAAAGTACAGACTAGGGAAAATACTTCCATAGCCACAACCGCAACACCAAATAACTTTCATTTATGCGCGTGCGCACACAAACATAAACATTCATATTATTTATTTTAAAATTGCTCATCATTACATTTTTTTTTATCTTTCTTCATCTATATGTGTGTGCTCAAGCAATATTTATTTGTGGTTGTGACCACATAGAACTTCCTCACACAGTAAATAGATCTCTGGCCTGTGATGAAGCATATAAGAGGCTGGTCCATGCTAGCTTTTGCCTTGTGCCATATAGATTAATTTCCAGCTTCTTACATTAATTTTGAGTTTAAAACAACTATGTTACCCATATCATTCTTGGTACCAAACCTTGGTTCACAGGGTACCAAATTCCCTTTATACATAGCAATAATTTCAAATGCAACAAACTATGAACATCATATGATAATTATAATATATAAAAGATAATCATGAAAATATATTATTATAGAAGTAAGAACATCTGAATACATTCACACAGAGGATAAAAGAAACAGACAATCGCACCCTTTATCTCATCTGTACAAATACAAACTACAAAGCTAAAGAGACATTCTAAGCTTCTTGCAAACCTCATAAAGTAAACAATGGAATTGAGCTGTCCAGTTCACAAAGGAAAATGCAAATATTTCTAAAGCATTTAACTCTAAGAAACAAGTACAAAATATGAATCCACAAATTGGCCGAACCAAATCAAATCCATGATTGGAAGTAGAATAGTTCCAAAGCTTCCACAATTATTAAGGAAGCATCAGCATTAGAAACATTTGTATTGCAGGAATGTTGTGTACTAGTAAATACCTACTTACCTACTTTTTCCGTTTAAGAGGTCCAGTCTTGAAGCCACCCTTGGTTGGCTTACCCCAAGGAGTGCGGGATCCTTTCCCCCACCCACCACTACTCTTGCTCTTGCCCTCTCCTCCACCATGAGGATGATCAACAGGATTCATAGCCACACCCCGAACAACCGGTCTCCGACCAAGCCATCTGCTATGGCCAGCCTTCCTAAGCTTACGATCACCATGAGTTGGATTAGAGACGGTACCAATAGTGGCCCTGCATCGAGAATCAATCAACTTTTTAACACCAGAGGGGAGTTGAATTAAACAGTACTGTGATGTGGGCTCTTTCAAAATCTTTGCATTAGTTCCGGCCGCTCGGACCAGCTTTCCACCTTGCCCCGGGTTCAGCTCAATGTTGTGAATGATTGTTCCAATTCGCATTGAAGAGAGAGGCATGCAACTACCAATCTGTGAGTTTATGTCAGAATACATCATTCTCTCACGTGCCTCGTCGGGAATGCCATTCGAAACCTCAGCTACAAAGCCAAAACAATGACATAAACAAAGCAGCATAGTCAGAGGCAATGACTTAAGAGGAGTGCTAGCAACACTCTCTCTAACATTCATTCTCTAATTGGGTGAAACTCTTGTGAGTGTCACCACTTTATGTTAGACCTACTTCCAAAGTGAGGGATCCACATTAATTTCAACCAATTAGAGAATGAGTGTTAGAAAGAGTGTTGAAAAGAGAGTATTTCTAGCACTCCTCGTGATTTAAAAAACTAAACGTAACCAGTGGACGGTATAATTGATTAAATTGTAAATCAATATTGTCTATAGTTCGGTTATTTGAGCAGTTTAGTCACAATGTCAGTTGAACCATGACCCAGAAATCTCAGTCTTAGGTTCTATGTCCGGATCGGGTTTTAAAACATTAATCAGATACCATAACTGAAAGTAAACGCAAAAGCTGCATAATTTCTTTTCCCCCAATACTACAGTTAATATTAATCTAAATGTTTTTAAGAGGATTGGTTTTGGCATCCATAGAGTTAGCAGCGTAGCTTGTTGTCGGCTTATTTTTCATTGATGTGTAATTATCTTATCTTAATTCAATACACCCTATAAATGTTGGAATTGAGAGAATACAAAAATGTGGAAAAGAAGAGAAATGAAAATACCAGAGGAGAAACGGCGAAGAGCATTGGAGAACAAATTGAATGCCGAAGATGTGCCGCGATTTCTCAATAGTTGCAAAGCCATTCATAAAAAGAAACTGTCAAAAAGAATATACCAATTATCAAGTTCATATACAAAACTACAATCGTGCAGTACAACATACTACGATAATAATAAAAAAGCTGGAAAACAAAAATTCAATGAAAAAGAAGAATGTAATAAAATTGAATTAATTGAAAATGGTAATTAATTAGATGCTAACAATGAAACTAACAAATATTAAACAAGATCTATGTTATCACTCATAATCGCGAATTATACAAGAGAAGGGAATGAAAATCCTTAAAATGAAAAAGAGGAAAACCTTTATTACTTTTTCACTGTTTTTGACGGCCGACGGAAAACTCCGGCTGCTTTTTCCGGCGAGTTGAGTTCTGTGCTACTCCAGCTTGTTTTTGTAATACAAGAGTAAAGTGGCAGTGCCTGCAATTTTTATTTTTATTTTAATTTGAGGAAGGTGGTGAGTTTTTTTGTTAGGGTTTTACTTTAGATTTATTTATGCTAGTTACACCCCTTATTTCCACTCCTTTACACAGATTAAACAATTTTTTTTGTTGATAAAAACAAATTAAATCATTTTAATTTTTGGTGGATTCTAGGGTCAGTCCCTCACCGATGAGGCATTTAAAAAATATCGTTGGATTTAATGGATGGTTCAGATTTATTAGAAATAAAATTGAGAACACTTATCTCTTCTCATACACAATCTTGGATATAGATTAACTGCAGTCACTAAGCATATGCAGTCACTACAGTCAAAAATATACCAACCGATTGATTTATCCAACTGTCACCAAAGAGCCACATCCTCTCTTCTTTAAAAAAATGAAATAAAATAATGTGTTCCTTTCCCATTTTTCATCGGAAAACTGAACATCTTCAAGACCACAAGTTACAACCTACAACCATGGAAGAAAAGACATTTAGCTCCTTCTTCAACCTCACATGCATAGAGACAATGGTTTAATATTACCAGTACCACTAAAGTAAAACAACACAGCTTGAAGTAGAATTTTCATATTAACATATCATTGTTATTCAGTCCAATAGTTTTAGACATTACTAATGGATTAAATTTTTTGTTTAAGATGAGGACCAAAATACATCATCAATGAATTTAAAATCTCCTTAATTAGACATGGTATTCTCACCAACCGAGATGCTTAATTGCAAAGATAATCCAGAAAAGCATCAATTTTTTTAAATCTAGTAACATTTGAAGCAAACAAATCAAGGTATATTCACTGTAAATGAGAATTTTTCCCCATTTTTGAAATACCCAACACATAATTTGTAACTCAAACGATGTGGGTACTTCACTGTCTGTTGATTGTCGTAGAAGATGCATAAGTTCGGCGCCGCACAGGATGCAAAAGTTCAAGCTTTTCTGATGGGTTTTCCCCTTTTCCTTTTCCTTTTTTATTTTATTTTTATGGTTAGATTAGGTGGTGTGGCAGTATATGAACCCTTGGATGATTTGAACGGTTGAAGTTTATTTGACTGCACTGACTGCATGGAAATATTGAATGCAGTGAATCCATATCCCACAATCTTATCTCACCTCTCTCCCACTGTTCACAGTAGTTTTCTTTTTTCTTCTTTATCGCCTCCTTTCCATTGCACTATCAGATCTGCAATTTCTTAACCCCTGCCGCGTCATTTCCATCTTCTCTTCTATGTTAATTTCTCACTCTCTAGTCTCTACCATTCCCTCTTCTATCCATCTACTTCGTTGTTTATCTCTACACTTTAAATCCCTCTTTTTGTGTCACCACAAATTAAAATGGGTTTGATGGATCTTCTAATTTAGTTGGCAAATTTTGCAATGGGAGACTTTTAATCAAAGAGGTTGACAACGATTACTGCCTTGTGTTGCTGTTATACTATAACAGTTCTGCTTGTGACACATGTGTTTGTTCTTGAAGTTTCATTGACAAAAGTTGGAGTTATGAAAATGGGAGTTTCTAACAATGTAATGGAAAGGTGGAAGGTTACAGTGGTGTAATGAAAATGGAAGAAATTTTGTCAAAAAGAGAAAGAAAAAAAAAACAGTGCGAAAGGTGGAAGAAATGAGGAAAAAATTGTGTGTGAAAATATATACATGTTGTTATTATTATTTTCAAGAAATCTGAACCATCCATTAAATCCAACGATGTTTTTTAAATGCCTCACCGGTGAGGGACATGATAGAGCCCTCACCCTAGAATCCACCTTTAATTTTATTGTGAAAAAATAATTTAATTTTCTAACGTATTTAATTCATAGCTGTAAAAAAAAAAAAAATTAAATCATAGCAAACATACATAGATTCGTCCCAAAAATTGATCTCTCAATTGCAAGAAAAACTAAGTTCTTAATTCGTGCCAAACATAGATAAAAATACAACTGTAAAATATAATATTTAAATATTGCAATTTTCATTAATAATAATAAATGAAAAATTATAGTTGTAACATAAAAATATGTTTATTAATATATTCGATACGTCAAATAGTTTATTTTCCATTCACTTTACAAATGAAGCAGATTACAACCATGTCTTGTTCGAATGGTCATAACGTGTTGTATGGTTAGCCAATTTTTAATTGGTCAAATTTTCTTATTTTATAGATTCTTCTCTTTCTTGTATATATTTTTCTTACTAAATAGCATTACTCTTTCTAAGAATATTGATGATATTAAGAAAGTGGTTGTTTACATTCGTAGGATTTGGATTCTCTATATTTGATCTCTCTAAAATTCATCTACATTCAAGTAAAAAGTAACTAAGAAAGATAAAAAATATTATATATTTAAGAGTCATGCTAATCGGTACCCCCGGAGCACTGGTTAAATAAATCAAAAGAAGCAAGTTTTATATTGAAAAATATATTCTTTAAACTTTTAAAAGGGTGATTACACAAGTTCCAAGACTTTTATACCTTATTTAGTTCCTTAACTAGTGCCTCGGGGGCAGCAAGAGTATAGGAATACAAATGTGGATTTGGATTCCTTAAAGTCGCAATTTGTATTCCTAGACTTCTGCTAGAACTTTACAATGGTAGGTTTTTATGAAGGATATAGTCGGCATTGGGAACCAAGCTAAAAGGATTGGAAACATAATTGTAAAGTACCTTGATGCACCGTTAAAAGTCAAAATAGTATAGATTATTTTTACAAAGTTTTCACCATGTAATGATTAAGTGACTAATTTTATCGGAGAACTCGTGAAGCACACATAATAGAGTTACCCTCTTTCAACTTTTTATACACAGGAATTAATAATTAAATATTTAACCACGTATTTAAGAGACTCACTATTATTACTATTTCGATCAATTTATTGTTTGTTATTGAAGTTAGAACAATTTAGTCTAATAATTTTATTGCTAGAAATTCCACTTTAAAATGAATATATAGAGTATCCAAATGCATAACATATATGATGTACTTACTAACTAAAAAAAACTCCCAGGAACTACTAAAGTAAAACTTATTTTTTGGTTTACCAAATTTTAATGGTACTAATACAAATGCAAAACTGGAATAGAGCCACAAAAACCACTATTTTAATGATACTAACACAAAAATGCAAAACAACAAACATTTAATGGAATAGAGCCACAAAAACCACTATTTTATTGGCACCAGCTAAGTAATTAAATTGAAAACAACTAATGCTTAAAACATATAAATCTTAAAATAAGAGGAAATGAATAGAATAATTTCATATATATATATATATATATATATCTTAAAAATAATGGAGTATAAATTACTCTTTCAATTAGTCATGCTTTTTATTTTTTTCTCTTAAAAAACTCAACATGTTATAACCAGAAACAAAAGAAATCAACCTGTCAATGTCATCATCAAAACAATGTGACTGTTTGTTCTGCTGTCATTATACAAGCTCAAGCTGTAGCCTAATTTGCTGAATTCTCCAAATATCCAACCAACACCAATGCCACATCACCAAACTGACCCCATCTATTGCATTATTTGTCGGTCGTGCTTTACACACATTTTATTTCTTGATCATAAACATTTTTTTCATAGAGATAAACATTTTCTTTTTATTTCATATTCTATAATTTATTTATATTTGTTGGACTTCAACCAAACTTTATTTATCTCATGATTAAATTTTAAATTATCATAGTTTTTTTCCCTATAAAAAGAGAATTATTATGAAATATTTTAAGGCAACAAAGTAATTAAAAGCTGACAAAAAATTACTTACGCTTAAAGTATGGTTTTTTTGACAAGAAAATTTTTTGAGCTTATAACTTATTTATAAGCCTGACAAAAAAACTTCTATTTGATAAATATTTTTAAAATATTATTTCAAATAGCTTATGATATATACCTATCATTTGTTATCTTCCAATTTTACTCCTTCCTACTTTAATAAAACTAAATATTATTTAGACATATATTTTTATGAAATTTCATACTTACAAAACTAATTCAACCGCTATAAACTATTTCTTATATACTCATCGGATTAAATTATTACCCAATGTGAAATAGTTTTTTTAGGAGTGTTCTCATTAATCACTTAAATTATTTATAATTTGTCTTTGCTCTCAACTTCTACATTAATATATGAGAGAAATAAAGCTGGTATTGGGCCATGGCAATCCACATTCCCTACCCACCTTTTATTCTTTTGCTGACTATTTCACCCTCTCTTCTTCTTTTCTTCTTCTTTACTTCTTCATTCATATCATTTTCTCACCATCCCTTTTTCTTCTTCTCATTTTTCAAGCAAAATAGACCCTTCTTTGGACCTTCTCTGGTATGTAGTTATCAAACCCCAAGATTGCATTTTTCTTTCTTTTTGTGTGATTCTGAGTAACCCCATTTGCTTCTTGATTTTGGGTTGGTGACAGAACTTCATTGATATAGTTTTTTAGTATCTTGGTTTATTTGCTAGTACTTGCTAATTCAACATATTGATTTTTTGTTTATTCTGCAGTTGTGTTGTATTGTTTGTTGTTGATCCATGTTTTTAGTGTTCGGTTTGTATAAATCATGGTATCAGTTTTTGGTGGAAGAGATAGTGTAGTGTGATTGTTAAGTACTACTCTTTATTAATAGCTATGATTTGTTTTAATATGTGCAATTTATTGTTAGTTTTTTTAAATTTTTTTAGTGTTACAAAATTTGATCTACTGCAATAACTTTATGTTTTTGTGATCTTAATGTGATTCAGTTTTAATATGTTTATAACAAAAGTTTCATAGGTTTGTATATTACAATACTGACTATAGCTTATGAATGATTAAGGATTAAGATGAATTACAATACTTACTACAGCTGTATTAATGAAGTGATCTGCTAGGCTAATTATTTTTATATTATTAAATATATTCCTAGGGATAATTAATCTGAAAGAAGTCGCTTCACATCAAGAATGGGTTCTGGTTTTTGGTTTAAAGCAATAATTAAGTTAAGGAAATCAAAAGATCGCACATCAAAGAAAGCAAAGGTATAGTCCTCTTACTGTCATTTTTAGTTTATTTATCTAATTTTTGAAGGGGTCGGGTAAGTTGCATGACTGTCGAATAATTGATTGTAAACCTCGATATGCATTATTTTCTGTCTTTGAATGTTGGTTACCATCATCATATTGTATACCGTTCAGTGTTATCAAATAGCAGCTATAGTGGCACTATAGTGTGGCGAAATTGAACAAATTGATGTTGTTCCGCAATACACTATTTAATATAAAGTGTTGTCAAATAGCAGTTTCTGAGGCGCTACAGCGCTGTATCGTAGTGGAGTTTGAACAAATCGCTATTTTCCTTAATTCAAGATTGACCACACTGAATTACTATTACAGCTTATTATAATTAGGGAGAGTTTGCCTCTCATTTGGGTCTAACAAAGTTCGAGGGATTAGTCTCTGCAGTTGTGGGCAAAAGATACCTGGTTTATGCTAAAAAAAGAGAATAAAACTGTAGTGAAGTTCTCCCTAGACCAGACTTAGTCATTGTCCAGAATTCAAATGACCAACATTTTGTCAAAACATAGTGCATTGGTGTTATAAATTGAAATGCAAGGTTAGTTTAGAAGACTTCTACGTTGTAATTCAAGATTTTAACTAAAATATGCTTCTAAACCGATAGAAATAGTTTTAAAACAAGACTGGTAGAAGGTATGGTCTTATCTTCGTTTTGATTCTTTTGGATGATGTTGCATATGGGGCACATGGATTGTTTCTCATTATATAAACACTTCATTAATTTGTTTTTCATTGTAACCCGAATGTCTCAAACTCCATTTTTGGCCACACGTTGGGACAGGGTACCTTATCTCCAGAGAAGCTAAGTGCATTGAAGTCGAACAACTATACAGGAAAAGAGTCTAACGGTGTAGAAAATGGTATTCAAAATGAAAATCTTGTGTCAGTCGAAACTATTGCTGCAACAAGGATCCAGACTGCATTCCGGGCTTATAAGGTATGTTGCAAAATTACTGTGAATGTATATGTTCTATTGTGCTTATATGTTCACTCCTGATTACTTAGAAAAATAATCATATCTCTGCAACTTCTATCGGTCGGTTTTATATGTTAACTCCTGATTATTGTCTTAATATGCATGTCGTTTATGAATATAGCAAGCAAATGTAAATGTAGGTTTGTGTTACTTAATTATGATGGTATAAATCCGTGTTAGTATCTTCTGCCACTTTTTATTTCACATTGCTGACTTTTAAACCATCCAGGCAAGAAAAGCTCTACGACGATTGAAAGGTTTCTCAAAACTGAAGATTTTAACAGAAGGTTACTCTGTTCAAAAGCAAGCCAGTACAACTATAACATACCTTCATTCGTGGAGCAAGATACAGGGTGAGATTAGAGCTCGTCGAATCTGTATGGTGACAGAAGACAGGATCAAGCGGAAGAAACAAGAGTCTCAACTAAAACTCGAGGGAAAGCTCCATGATTTTGAGGTAATCTTTAGCATTGACTGTTTTCAATGACCGATCCTGTTTTTAAAACGCTGGATCAAATTATTTTGCTATATGTAATGTGTGTTAGTTAGTTCCTTTGAATTCAGTTCTGTTAATCTTGTTCTGAACGCGCTACATACAATAAATTACAGGTTGAATGGTCTGGCGGTCCTGAAACCATGGAAGAGACACTTGGGAGAATACATCAAAGAGGAGAAGCAGCAGTGAAGCGAGAAAGAGCTATGGCTTATGCCTTTTCACATCAGGTAAGTCAATCATAGCAATATACCTAATTGTTATCTTGTTTCACCTGATCCAACTGAAAATAAAATTGCATATTTTTATGAAATATAGTGGAGAGCAAACTCTAGTCAGAGCCAAGCACTAGGTAGCTATGAGCTTGGCAAAGCTAACTGGGGTTGGAGCTGGAAGGAACGCTGGATTGCTGCTCGTCCATGGGAAAGCCGCGTCGCTAACATTAGCCCGAAAAAAGTTCAAAATAAGCAGCCATTCAAGGTTCAAAAGGATAGAAACACATCAAAATCTAAAACTTCAGTTTCAGTTACACCTTCTCCCTCCAATGCAAAAGGCACTACTCCTAAAGGAAGTACCAAAGCTAGGAGATTATCTTATCCAACCACAGAGAAAGAGAAAACTGTGGTTGAAGGAGTGAAGTGAGAGTCATCAACAATGGTTCCTAAGATGAAAAACTCTTTTTTTAAGTATCAAGCCTTTTGTATAATTTGAGTTGAGGAGAGTCAAATTGTGTTGCAATTGGTTAAAGGCCATATAAAGTCAACATAAGATGCCACTTTATTTATTCATTGGATTGCTTCTTATTTGCATATATGAGTGTGATTTGTTTATTGATTCTGTTAATTTTCTTCACCTTTTGTCAATCTTGTATATTCAAAGAAGAAACAAATTAAATTGTAGATAAAACAGTATCTTATATTTTTTACTTTATCTGTTGTAATACCATATGAATCTATTTGTGCAACATGCTTCCATTCATATATTACACAATAGTGGAGTCAGAAAACAACTACTATGAGTTGTATTAATATTTTTGGAGAGCTTTATTATTTAATGTGATTCATTTGCTTTTATTTTCTTTTTGACAATAGACACTACAAAGAAACTAATTAGGGAGCAGAGATTCACAAAATATCGACAAATAACAAATGCAAAACTGAGACGAAGATGACCCAATAGCAGAAACTCAATATGAAGACCCCAACTCATATTAGTCAAACTATCAGGCATCTTGTTTGCTTTGCGAAAAACATGTTGAATTATTTGAAAACAATAATCTACATCCTTCTAATCATTTTCACTAGATTTCAACCTTTAGAACTTCCAATCGAATTACCATCTAGAAATTTTAATGATATACAAGAGAGCTGCGGTTTTGATTTGTTTATTTGAAGGCCAAGATGGGAATTTGCGAGTAATTTTGACTCTGCGTGCTTCTTCTCTCTCAACACATGCTGGTTAGTTTGGTGAATTCTTTTCCATTTTTACCCTTTTTCTTTGATAATAATTCAAATGGGTTTTGTGTATTCTTGTTGCAGGTGAGGTTGCTTTACCAGGTGGCAAAAGAGATGAAAGTGATGCTGATGATGTTCAAACTGCTTTGAGAGAAGCTAAAGAAGAGATTGGATTAGACCCTTCTCTTGTTACTGTTATTACTCTTCTTGAACCTTTTCATACTAAGGTACTTTATTGTTTTTTGAAAACTGTACAAAACACAAACTAATTTATTTGCATGTGAAATTTACAACTTACAAATTATTTGCACATGCAAATTCCCTAATCTTTTTTAGCCTACCTTTTATTTGCATGTAAAACTAATTTATTATTTGTTGATATTTTTGAGCCTTATCTGTCTTTTGCTCTATAGCCATGTAACAGCTTTTTGTTATTAGCTTCTGTTATTATCTACTTTAAAAGCCTTCTCCTCATTATATTTGTAGATGGTATTAGGGAATAGGAATCAATTTCTATAACATTAGGACTTAATTTATTTGTGATCTCTATGACAGATGGCGTGTTGTGACTTGTGACCATGACCTTAATTTATTTGTTTGAAAACTCTATCTATCAGTGCCTTCAATTCAATGAGTTGTTATATGAGTGTGACATGTTCCAACTGGTGTACTCTTCACTCTTCATAAAACAGTAGAAAAATAGAACGAGGCCAAAATTATGATTTACTCTACTAATTACAATAAGCTAGTTTATAGCTTATAAGTTCATATATGTCTAAGAAATACTCGTTTGGTAATAGCCATTTTCTCATGAGTTTTTACTAGCTTATAAATTTTTTTGATAAGCTACTTCAAGGAACTTATAACTTAAAATTTATAGCTTTTTATTTTTCTGTATATTTTATCCTTATTATATTAATTAAAAAAAATTAAATATTAATTAGATATATCACTTTTATGTCATTTCATATTGATAAATTAATTCAACCGCTAATTTTATCAAACACTACAAATTCAAGTAGTTAACTTATCTATTATAAACCATCAATTAATTTATCAATTATCTACTATAAATTCTTTCGCTATAAGTTAACTTATTAGCTATCCGCTAATAAGAAATAACCAGCAAAGCGCGTTATGTGGAAGCATGCTATTTTCTTGTCAATCAAAGTAACATAATTCAAAGCATACACACTTTCACAAAGGAAATGACAAGAAAGTGCGTTATGTGGAAGCATGCTATTCACACATGCTACCTACACAAGCAACACAATTCAAAGCATGCAAACTCTCACAAATTGACTTAGTGCACACTGCAACTACAGTCAATTTCTGATTTCTGATCTATTCTCATGGCGGTGGCTGTTGTTGGTGGAGCTTTCCTCTCTGCTTTCATTGAAGTTGTCCTTGACAGGCTCACTTCCCCTCAGGTTGTTAATTTGATCCGTGGGAAGAAATTTGATGTCAATTTGGTTCAAAGGTTGAAGAATACTCTTTATGCTGTTGAAGCTGTGCTGAATGATGCTGAACAGAAACAGTTCAAAGACTCTGCTGTTAACAAATGGCTTGATGACCTCAAAGATGCTGTTTATGTTGCTGATGACATTTTGGATCACATCTCTACCAAAGCTACTACCAATTGGAAGAAAAAGGAGGTGAGTACTATTAACTTCTTTTCTCACTTTTTCAAATTTGAAGAGAGAGATATGGTTGGTAAGTTGGAAGATATTGTTGCTAGACTTGAATACATTCTCAAATTCAAAGATATTCTTGGTCTTCAACATATTTCTATTGACCACTCTTCATGGAGAACTCCATCAACCTCTCTAGATGATGGCTCTAACATATTTGGTAGGGATAAAGACAAAGAAGCCATACTCAAATTACTGTTAGATGATCATAATGATGATGCTAAGATTTCTGTAGTCCCCATAGTTGGTATGGGTGGAGTGGGAAAAACCACTTTGGCCCAATCTGTGTACAACCATGACAGTGTAAAGCGGAAGTTTGATGTTCAAGCATGGGCTTGTGTTTCTGACCATGTCGATGAATTCAACGTAACAAAAGCAATCATGGAGGCAGTTACTAGAAGTGCTTGTAATATAAATAATAAAGAGTTGCTTCATCTTGATTTGAAGGAAAAACTGGCCGGAAAAAAGTTCTTAATTGTTTTCGATGATGTCTGGACTGAAGATTATGACGGCTGGAATTCTCTTATAGGTCCTCTTCAATACGGAACTAAGGGAAGTAAAATTCTTGTAACAACCCGTATTGAAAAAGTTGCATCTATGGTCCAAACTGTTCCAATATACCATCTTCAGCAATTATCTGATGAAGATTGTTGGTCAGTCTTTGCAAACCGTGCCTGTCTTTCTCCAAAAGAATCCACTGAGAATATGGAGCTCCACAAAATTGGCAAAGAGATTGTTAGAAAATGTAAGGGATTGCCATTAGCACCACAATCACTTGGGGGATTGTTGAGATGTAAGCGTGACATCAAGGATTGGAATAATATACTAAATAGCAACATTTGGGAAAATGAGAGTAAGATCATTCCGGCACTAAGAATTAGTTATCATTATCTCCCTCCCTATTTGAAACATTGTTTTGTTTATTGTTCGTTGTATCCTAAGGATTACGAATTCGATAAAGATTATTTAATCTTGTTATGGATGGCCCAAGATCTTTTAGAACCTCCAAAAAATGGTAAGACATTAGAAGAAGTTGGTTATGGGTATTTTGATGACTTAGCTTCAAGATCATTTTTTCAATATTGCGGAAGCGGGAAGCGTTTTTTGATGCACGATCTGGTGCATGATTTAGCAACATTGCTCGGTGGAGAATTCTATTTAAGAAGAAAAGAACTTGGTAATGAAACGAAGATTGGTACCATGGCTCGTCATTTATCATTTAGCAAGTTCATTGATCCCGTCCATGAAAACTATGATGTTTTTGGACGAGCAAAACATCTTAGGACCTTTTTTGCAGTTAATTTTAGATGTCCTCCGTTCAACAATGAAAAGGCACTATGCAACATTTTATCGAATTTGAAGTGCTTGAGAGTGTTGTCATTTCAAAGTTTTCCAAATCTTGATGCATTGCCTGATTTGATAGGTGAACTGATCCATTTGCGTTATTTGGATCTCTCTTACACAAATGTAACGGCATTACCGGAGTCATTGTGTAATCTTTATAATCTACAAACGTTGAAATTGTACCATTGCCAAAAACTAACCAGGCTTCCCAATGACATGCAAAATCTTGTAAATTTGCGCCATCTTGATATTAGTGAATGTCGTAAGTTAGAAGAGATGCCTAGAGAAATGAGAAAATTAAAAAACTTGCAACATTTGAGTTGCTTTCATGTGGGCAAGCATGGAGAGAAAATGATCAAGGAATTGGGAACACTTTCAAATCTTCAAGGATCACTTTCCATTACAAAATTAGAGAATGTTATCAACAGCTCAGAAGCATCTGAAGCGAAAATAATGGATAAGAAGTACCTTGAGGAATTATCGTTGTCATGGTCTGAAGATGCAAAGGACCATTTTATGAATTCACAAAGTGAGATGGATATACTTGGCAAGTTACAGCCTACCATTAACCTGAAAAAGCTAGATGTACATGGATACAGGGGCACAAGATTTCCAGAATGGGTTGGAGATCCTTCCTACCACAATTTGACAGAGTTATATTTGATAAATTGTCGGAATTGTTGTATCCTTCCACCACTTGGACAATTAAGCTCTCTCAAGACATTAACGATTAGAAGCATGAGTATGCTGGAGAATATTGGAAATGAATATGGTGATTCCTTTTCAGGTACACTCTTTCCCTCACTTGAATATTTGGAGTTTAAGGACATGCCAAGTTGGAATACGTGGCATCATTCCCATGAGTCGGAGGGCTCTTATCCTGTACTGAAGTCTCTTGAGATCCTTGATTGTCCCAAATTAGAGGGAGATTTGCCATCTCATCTCCCTAATTTGGAAAAAATTAAAATTCAACGATGCAACCAGCTTGGCTCTTCTCTCCCAAAGGCTTTTGCCATCCGCAAGTTATACATATTTGGAAGCAATAAAGTAGCCTTGCATGAACTTCCCCTTTCATTGGAAGAATTAAGAATTCAAGGAAGAGAGGTGACAGAGTCAGTCTTTGAAGCCATTGCCATCACCCCACCGACATCTCTTCAAATTTTGGATATCAGGGATTGTTCGTCTGCGATATCATTTCCGGAAGATTGTTTACTCACATCCTTAAAATTTTTGTACATCACAGATTGTAAAAATCTAAATTTTCCAAAGCTAAACCACCAGCTTGAGTCACTTCAGTATTTGACAATAACTAGAAGTTGTGATTCTCTCACAACCCTCCCATTAGATATCCTTCCGAACCTCAATAATCTCCATATCCATAAATGTGAAAACATAGAATGTCTTTCTACTTGGAAGATTCTTCCAAATCTCAATTATATTGGCATTAGTAATTGTCCAAGATTTGTATCATTCCTAAAAGAAGAATTGTCTGCACCCAACTTGAAAATCTTGTATATCACCAATTGCACTAATTTAAAATCATTGCCTTGTCACATAAATAATCTTCTCCCAAAGTTAGAAGTGATGACTTTAGATGGATGCCCAGAAATGGAGATGATTCCTGATGGCAGCATGTCGCGTAGCTTGAGATCACTCTGTATTGGGAATTGCGAGAAATTATTAAGGAATCCATCTCTAACTTTGTTTGACATGCTTTCCCATGTTTCGATTAGTGATCTATTTGATAGTGTTGATTACTTCCCTAGGAAGGATTTTGCATTGCTGCCTCCCTCCCTCACCTCCCTAGAGCTAGGGAAAATGTCAAGTTTGCACACGTTGGAATGCACGAGGCTTCTTCACCTGACATCCCTCCAACAGTTAACAATTGGAGAGTGTCCCAAACTGGAGAATGTGGCAGGAGAAAGAATGCCTGCTTCTTTAATAAATCTTCAAATCTTTAGATGTCCTTTGTTGGAAGAACGGTTCCGCATGAAACACCCAAAAATTTGGCCCAAAATTTCCCACATCAAAGTTATTCAGGTTGACTATAAATGGATTTAGCAAGCTTGAACTTGAATTTTTAGGTAAAGATTATCTGAGCAGAGATCTTATTATTTTTCGGGCAAAGGATATAGTTAATCGTATGATGAAGAAATTGTCTGATCTTAAATTGTTATTTTTATTTACAGATTTTGAAGCAGCTAACTTTCATGATGATGATGTTGGGAATATCAATCATTCTTCCTTTGGTTTGTTCAATCATTGAGTATGTCCTTGCACATTTTGATGGCCTTCATCTCCAGCATCTAATCTCTCTCTCTATTGAAATAATCATCACAAACTCAGAAAAACTGAATTTCTATTATTTACTGAATAATAAACACTAATGTTTGCATTAGCATTATCTGTACAGCCGTGTTACCATAAGATACAATTTATACTTTATTTCTTTATCAACTTGTGTTAGATTATAAATAGTTACACGAATTTCCTTGTGTTCGCAATACTCTTCGGTTGTTCGCAATATCAGATTCTCCCATGCAAATGCCAATATCTAGTACAATTTATACTTACCAAATACTAAAGCATATGAACATTTAAAACTATCCCATGATTAATGCTATTTTTAAGGACACTAGTATAATATCAGAATATTTTTAAGCCACTGAAACAATTTGTGTAAGAATTTTGCATGGCTTGCTTCACAATTTAGGCTTCATGGGATGAACAATCACTTGGGCTTCCTTTATGTTTAATTTGAATTGTGACCATGAACTTCACCTAGTTTGTTTTTTTATAACAGAAGACAATAGCTGAATTAATCCTAGTCCTTCACTACTACTCAGAAAGGAACAAATTGAATATGTGATTTTGCTTCTAAGCTCATAGCCTCTATAAGAATAGTGAAAACATTTTCTGCATTCATTTTTAAACAACTTGTGTAAGAATTTATGTTGTCACATTAGTCCATGGAAACAATGAAATTAAAAAAGAAGCACTCCTTCGGTGTATCTTAGATAAGCCACTCAATTCTCTATTGTGAACTATATATGATAAAGGTCCTAATTTGACTTATTAAGTGCCACACATGCGCTGAATTGTACATCCATGTGTATGCCACATCACCAATTAGGGCCACAATATCATACCTTCTTCCTCCCCCTGTCTCTCTCTTCTTCACCAATTAGTGGGGGAAATCTCACTAGAAAAAATGTAGAGAGAGTAGAGACCTTCATTTTCCTCATTATAATTAAGGAAAGTTAACTTGTGCATGCATTATAATTAAGAAAACTTAATTTAGTAAAACTACGTTAGAACATGTGTAGTCAATGCTTATAGAATATAAAAGTGTTATTTTCAATGCAAAAATTATTTTCAATGCACCGGTTGCACTAGTTAGCATGATTCTTTATTTAATAAACCTAATAAATTCAATAGAATTCATGAGTTCACCATTCAAGTAGTTAACTTATTTGCGATAAATTATCAACTAATTTATAAATTATATACAATAAACTCATTTGCCAAATTAGTTATCCGCTAATATTTTTTACGACAATCTTACCAAATTTTCTATTAGACCGTTGGCAAAACACATGTTTTGATTCGAAAATAGACAGAAAATATAGTATTATAAACACATTTTGTCTTTTTTACCTATAATAATAAAAATATTACTTCATTACGGTAACAGCTCAATAGGCACTAAGGAATAAAATACTAATACCAAGTAAGTGCTTTGTATGGAATTAAGCATGCTATTTCCTTGTCCTTACTGGGAGCGTATTCAACATTCACACATGCCAAGAGCAACACACAGTTCACAGCATACACACTTTCACAAAGAAAAGAGTTAACTTACTTAGTGCAAACTGCAACTACAATCAATCTCTTCTGATCTCCGATCGGATCTCATCAATCAATTTACCTTCTACATCCATATCATGGCAGTGGCTGCTGTTGGTGAAGCTTTTCTCTCTGCTTTCATTGAAGTTGTCCTTGACAGGCTTGCTTCTCCTCAGGTTGTTGACTTGATCCGTGGGAAGAAAGTTGACGTCAACTTGGTCCAACGGTTGAAGAATACTCTTTATGCTATTGAAGTTGTGCTGAATGATGCTGAACAAAAACATTTCAAAGACTCTGCTATTAACAAATGGCTTGATGACCTCAAAGATGCTGTTTATATTGCAGATGACATTTTGGATACCATCTCTACCAAAGCTGCTACTTCTTGGAAGAAAAAGGAGGTGAGTACTGCTACTAACTACTTCTCTCGCTTTTTCAACTTTGAAGAAAGAGATATGGTTTGTAAGCTGGAAGATATTGTTGCTAGACTTGAACACATTCTCAAATTCAAAGATATTCTTGGTCTTCAACATATTGCTACTGACCATCACACTTCTTGGAGAACTCCATCCACCTCTTTAGTAGATGTTGGATCTAACATATTTGGTAGGGATCAAGACACAAAGGCCATACTCAAATTACTGTTAGACGATCATAATGATGCTAATGCTAAGATTTCTGTGATCCCCATAGTTGGTATGGGTGGAGTGGGAAAAACCACTTTGGCTCAATCTGTGTACAACCACAATAGTGTAAAGCAGAAGTTTGATGTTCAAGCATGGGCTTGTGTTTCTGACATTTTTGATGAATTCAAGGTTACTAAGGCAATCATGGAGGCGGTTACTAGATGTGCTTGTCATATAAATAACAAAGAGTTGCTTCATCTTAATTTGAAGGAAAAATTGACCGGACAAAAGTTCTTAATTGTTTTGGATGATGTTTGGACTGAGGATGATGACGTTTGGAATTCTCTTTTAAGGCCTCTTCAATACGGAACTATGGGAAGTAAAATTCTTTTAACAACCCGTATTGAAAAAGTTGCATCTATGGTCCAAACCTTTCAATCTTACCATCTTGAGCAATTGTCGGATGAAGATTGTTGGTCAGTGTTTGCAAATCGTGCTCTCCTTTCTTCAAATGAATCCACTGAGAATATGGATCTCCACAAAATTGGAAAAGAGATTGTTAGAAAATGTAAGGGATTGCCTTTAGCAGCACAATCACTTGGGGGCTTGTTGCGACGTAAACAAGACATCAAGGATTGGAATAATATACTAAATAGCAACATTTGGGAAAACGAGAGTAAGATCATTCCGGCATTAAGAATTAGTTATCATTATCTTCCTCCCTATTTGAAACGTTGCTTTGTTTATTGTTCGTTGTATCCTAAGGATTATGAATTTACGAAAGATGATTTGATCTTGTTATGGATGGCCGAAGATCTTTTACAGTCTCCAAAAAATGGGATGACTTTAGAAGAAGTTGGCTATGGGTATTTTAATGATTTAGCTTCAAGATCATTTTTTCAATGTTGCGGAAGTGAGAAGCGTTTTGTGATGCACGATTTGGTGCATGATTTAGCAAGATTGCTCGGTGGAGAATTCTATTTAAGAAAAGAAGCACTTTGCAATGAAACGAAAATAGGTACTATGGCTCGTCATTTATCATTTAGCAAGTTCAGTGATCCAATCCATGAAAACTATGAAGGTTTTAGCCGAGCAAAACATCTTAGGACGTTTTTTGCAATCAATTTTAGAAGTCCTCAATTCAACAATGAAAAGGCACCAGACATCATTTTGTCAAATTTGAAGTGCTTGAGAGTTTTGTCATTTAATTTGTTTTCGAATCTTAATGCATTGCCTGATTCGATAGGTGAACTGATCCATTTGCGTTATTTGGATCTCTCTTACACAAATATAACGACATTACCAGAGTCATTGTGTAATCTTTATAATCTACAAACGTTGAAGTTGTACCATTGCCAAAAACTAACCAGGCTTCCCAATGACATGCAAAATCTCATAAATTTGCGCCATCTTGATATCAGTGGATGTTATAAGTTAGAAGAGATGCCTAGAAAAATGAGAAAATTAAAAAGTTTGCAACATTTGAGTTGTTTTCATGTGGGCAAGCATGGAGAGAAAGGAATCAAGGAATTGGGAACACTTTCAAATCTTCAAGGATCACTTTCCATTACAAAATTAGAGAATGTTATCAACAGCTCAGAAGCATTTGAGGCGAAAATAATGGATAAGAAGTACCTTGAGGAATTATCGTTGTCATGGTCTGAAGATGCAAAGGACCATTTTACGAATTCACAAAGTGAGATGGATACACTTGGCAAGTTACAGCCTACCAAGAATCTGATAAGCCTATATGTATATAGATACAGGGGCACAAGATTTCCAGAATGGGTTGGAGATCCTTCCTACCACAATTTGACCAAGTTATATTTATCTGATTGTCCGAATTGTTGTATCCTTCCACCACTTGGACAATTAAGCTCTCTCAAGACATTAACGATCAGAAGCATGAGTATGCTGGAGAATATTGGAAATGAATATGGTGATTCCTTTTCAGGTACACTCTTTCTTTCTCTTGAATATTTGAAGTTTAATTGCATGCCATGTTGGGAAATGTGGCATCATTCCCATGATCCGGATGATTCTTTTCCAGTCTTGAAGTATCTTGAGATTATTGATTGTCCGAGATTAAAGGGAGATTTGCCATCTCATCTTCCTATGTTGGAAACAATTAAAATTCAACGATGCAACCAGCTTGGCTCTTCTCTCCCAAATGCTCTTTCCATCCGAGAGTTAAACATATTTGAAAGCAATAAAGTAGTGTTGCATGAACTTCCCCTTTCATCGGAAGTATTAGAAATTCAAGGAACAGAAGTGATAAAGTCTGTCTTTGATGCTATTGCCATCACCTTACCGAGATCTCTTAAAAGATTAAATATCATGGATTGTTCGTCTGCGATATCTTTTCCGGGAGATTGTTTACCCACATCCTTAAACAGTTTGTCCATCCGTGGTTGTAGAAATCTTGATTTCTCAAAGCAAAACCACCAGCATGTGTCACTTCAGACTTTGACAATCGATGGGAGTTGTGATTCTCTTTCAACCCTCCCACTAAACAACCTTCCGAACCTCCATGAACTCCTAATCCTTAATTGTGAAAACATAGAACATCTTTCCGCTTCGAAGATTCTTTCAAATCTTGTTTGTATTGACATTAGAAACTGCCCAAAATTTGTATCGTTCCCAAGAGAAGGATTGTTTGCACCCAACTTGAAATCATTGACTATCTTCAACTGCACGAATTTAAAATCATTGCCTTGTCACATAAATACTCTTCTCCCAAAGTTACAAGCTGTGCTAATAGATAATTGCCCAAAAATTGAGACGTTTCCTGAAGGGGATATGCCGCATAGCTTGAGATCACTCTTTATCTGGAATTGTGAGAAATTATTGAGGAGCCCAACTCTAACTTCATTTGACATGCTTTCCCATCTTTTAATTGGACATCTATGTGATGATGCTATAAAGTCCTTTCCTAATAAGGGTTTTGCGTTGCTGCCTCCCTCCCTTACCTCCCTATGTCTATCGAACATGTCAAGTTTGCAGACGTTGGAGTGCACGAGGCTTCTCCACCTAACATCCCTCCGACAATTATCAATTAAAAACTGTCCAAAGCTGGAGAATATGGAGGGAGAAAGGCTGCCTGCTTCTCTAATAAAACTTCAAATCAACAGATGTCCTCTGTTGGGAGAACGGTGCCACATGAAACACCCACAAATTTGGCCAAAAATTTCCCACGTCAAAGGTATTGAGGTTGACTTCAAATGGATTTAGCAAGCTTGAACTTGAATGTTCAACAGGTAATTGTCCTTCTATTTCTCACCTAAATGCCACTTGCCCATTTTTTAAACAATTTATTTGTATCTACTTTCCTTATTGGGAACGTTTGTCTCTTTTTCATGTTATTTGCAGTTATTTGTACAAGGTCTCATATGAGTGTAGAGTCACAACAAATATTTTATTTTTCATTTTCAGGTAAAGAATATTTGCAGTTATTTGTACAAGGTCTCATGCGATTGTCTCATTATTTTTGTGGCCAAAGGATACAGTTAATCGTATGACTGGGGAATCGTCTGATCTTAAATTTACTTATTTTATTTTACAGATTTTTGAAATAACTTTCTTGTTGATTATGTTTGGAATATCAACAATTCTTGCTTTGGTTTATACAATCAAGTAAGGTACTAAACTTCCTTTCCCTTTTAATGTATAATTTATCTGCCACATTTTACATTGTGTGCATGTTGCTTTCACCAAACTGATTTTTCTTTTATTTCAAAAAAAAAAAGAGGCAAGCCTTTTCTCTGTTTGGATTATTAATAGTTACACAGCTTTCCTTGAGTTCGCAATACTCTTTGTTTGCTAATAATTTTGCTTTGCTTCATTAGTTGTTTCCGTTTTATTTCTCGGTAAAATAGACTATGTAACATCATATAGGCTTCTTTACCTTATATATTGAGAAAAATCTATCTTGCTTCTCATCTACTTGGCTACTTGGTAATGCATATAGTTTATCTGATAATGATAATAATAATTTCTCGGATTCAATATTTTTTAAGTGATGCAAGAATTCTGGAGAAGAATTTGGCATCAAAGTTCAAACTTCAACTAAAAGAACTCTGATTATTAATTCCTTTCAGATGATGGACATCTTCAATTGCCGGACCCATCGTAGAAAAGCTTGCTGTGGAGAGCTAAACAATGTTACTTGCTAAATAAGTAGGTAAATTCATTTAAATTCTTCAAGGATAAAATTTTATTTTAATTTCTATAAATTTTACTGCTTAAGTGAGTATCATGACATGTTCTTTGGCCTACTGTAGGTTCTTAGACTTGTGACATGATGAAATCAGGTGCTTCATAATCATACAAGCCTAATTTGGATTTTCCATTTCCTTTTTTGGTAACATTTCATACTCATTAGTTGTTGTCGGCCATTGTGATACTACTAGGATTAGTGTAATCCATATCTTCAATGAGTTAATTAGGATTTTCCATTTTAAACAGCTGCTGAGATATGTAGCTGAACACTCCATGAATGAAAAATCTAAATTGCTTGGATCCAGAGGTATGCTCTTATTTCACATTACTTAATGTCTGGTAGCCTCCTCAAGTGCACCTTCTCATACCACTCATTTTATTCTCTTTTCAGAGAGCTGCCATATTTCTGTCGATTATCGGTTAGTTGGCACCATCTTGTATTTGTCTATGCATTTGCCTGAGAAAGGAAAAAAGTTCACCGTGTAACGAACAGAGAGTGGACTTGTGCTCATTAAATCAGATGGAGTGGATTATTGGTGTAGTTATGCAGCTGAATTCAATTTCTACGGTTGCTGCTTTTATTGGCATTCTCAAAACATATAGCTACTGCTATCCTACCTTTCTGTTTGTAATTTTGAATTTGTAAGTTGTAAATCTGTTTTCAAAAAGATTAGTGAAATTTGCATGTGAAAACCAAACTTAAAAGCCTTAATTCAAATCAGTGTTGAACTATTTAATGTAATTGTCTGCTTCATAAGAGAGCTGCTTTTAAAAGCCGGAATATTCAATTGCAAAACAACATTTTGAACTCATCACCACTGGTCCTTGTGTCCTAAGCCTAAGGCTCATCATGTGATATATCCAGTTACTGAGGAAATTGTAGTGCCAACATAGCCTTCCAACTAGAAGAGCAACAATAATGTAACTTTTAATTCTAACATTGAATCAGAAGCCTTACAATATGATGATAATTACTCAATACGTTTCTTCTCATAAAGTAAAATAAAATAAAATTGATTGTTGAGTTTTGGACTTATTTTGGCTGATTAGACATGTTGGAAAGTATTTGGTAATATATGTATTCACTCCGGCCTTAATTATATATGTTACTTTTTTGATATATCGAATAACCAATGTATTTAGTCTAAAAAGTGGATTAAATACATTAGCTATTCGATATATCTAAAAAATGACATTTGCTTATAATTTAGGCCGGAAGGAGTATAATTTTTTAATAATCCAATTTTTTTATAAATAAATTGGATAATCTGATTTGCTTTAGGGATTTACATTTTTTAATAATATTTTAATTTTTATATAGAAAATAAAATAATTAATAATAATATACTTCATTCACATATGCATTTGCAGAGAGCAAATCCTCTTTTGTGCACTTTATGTGTAGTGAAATCTGAGCCTTTCATTTCCATTACAATTTTAATTCTTTTTAATAACTTGGACGGCTGTAAAAGCATATCTCAAATTTAATTGTGGGAAATTTTTCTAAATTGTAAAAGTTGGATATATTTATTTTTGGATTTAGAAATATGAAACTAAAACCTGTTAACAATATATTGCTGTTAAAATATATAAAATTTATCAAGTTATCATCCGTCAATTTAATCTTTTGCATATTAATAACAAAGACTAAATTAACATATTTTACCTACTTTAGCGACTATTATCATATATTTATGCGTCATGTTAAACAGTGCATCTGGTGCATTAGTTAAGCATATTCAAAAAGAAAATAAAAATACAAAATTAATGTTAGAAAGATAACTTTTTGCATCTTTAACACATTAAATGCACAAGTTCCAAGAAAAAATTTCTATATTAATATGCTTAACCAATGCAACAGGTGCATTGTTTAACATTTTCCTATATAGCTACAAAACTAAATTAAAGGGAGAGTACATATTTTATGAGGGTTGCTACATAGTACCAGCCTATGAAGCATTGACACCTCTATGATTGGATGTATTGCGGTGTCCGATACATATCGGTATCCGACATTTATATAACACTCGTACAAACGTCTCAGAGAGGTGTAAAAAAACAAATTTTCCTTTATTTTGACACTCTTTAAATCAATGTTCGACACCTATAAGACACTAGTACAAACGTGTCGGGGTAAGTGTCCAATTTTTTTTTTTATTTGCTTCTATTTTTCTCAGACATATATGCAACGATTAAAGATGTGTCGAAATAATAATATTGATCAATAAGGAATTAAAGATATTACATTTTGATTACATTATTTTTAATTTTTCGATAGTAGTTGGATGAGTAAATGTCAAATATACTATCATATAGTATTCTTTTAAAACTTTTTTTATTTAAAAATTTGTTCAACTTAGATGCATATGTATGTATTCTAATTCTAAACTTATATCTTTTATAAATATATAGCGGTGTCGATGTCGTATATTTTTTACATTAACGATGTCAGAATATTCTTGTTGTATCGCGGTGTTCGTATCAGAGTTTTTGCTTCATAAGTACCAACAAACTGAAAGTGACGAAAGTGAAACCCACTACTATACAAGGATATTATGGTATTATAGAAAATATGTAATAAATAAATTAGTAAATTCAACTTTAAAACTGTGTAATTTTTCACTTTTTTTGCTGTGAATTTTCGTAACAAAAAATATTGGGCATAATTTACAGACCAAATTGATGGTTCAATTGTCGCTTAAGCATATGATCATGAATTTCATCATTCGTCAATGCATACGAAAGAACATTTATTGAAAGAGGTATGTCCATTAAATCAATCTTCATACTTTTTAATGATCGGTCATTAGCTTTCAGCCAAAAATACATATTGGACAAACAAAAAATATTTGATTGTTTATTAAAAAAAATTTAATTACAGTTTTAGTTCCCTTTATTTGATTTAAAATATAGTGATATGAGTCCCCATGAGCTTAGCTCAATTGGTAGGGACATAGCACTATATGTGCAGGAGCCGGGTTCGAACCCCGATACTCCACTTATTCACCTTTAAGGTGAATTTTCTAGCCATTAGGCTACTTGACCAAAAAAAATAAAAAATAAAAAATAGTTATATGACATATTTTAAATAAAATATTTTTTTAAAATTTCTTACAATTATATGACATTTTCCTATTATCATATGATTTTAAAATATGATAAAAAAATCTCTATAAAAAAATATCATATCATATACCATATAATTTAAAGCATCATATCATCACAAAAATATGATAAAAATTTCTATAATAAAAATGATAAAAAATCAAAATCGTTAAATTTTAAAATAGGAAGATCAACGCTGCAAAATTATAAAAATAGAGAACAAAATTGCAATTAAAGAAAAAAAATCCCTATATATACCCTACATTTTCACAAACAGAAGAACCCTCCCTTTCTCTTCCTGTATCCTTCATTGTGATCTCTGTGTTTCCAAGTTCCGTGTTCCATTCCACTACTTTTGTATGGTTGTTTAAAAAAACTATGTTGTTACATTATTGAAAAACAGAAACTATAATCAACAATGACATAGTAGAATTAGCAATGGTTTCTTCAAACATGACAAACAACGAGGTACGAGGTTCACAAAGGTTACAAACTCTACTTCATCATCTTCAATCTTCTTCCAATTCCATATCCATCACCAATCCACTCGAACAAGTTTCAAATTCCAAACCCAATAACAAGAAAGCTGCGGTTTTGATTTGCTTATTTGAAGGTCAAGATGGGAATTTGCGAGTAATTTTGACTCAGCGTGCTTCTTCTCTCTCAACACACGCTGGTTAGTTTGGTGAGTTCATTTCCATTTTTACCCTTTTTCTGTGATAATAACTCAAATGGGTTTTGTGTATTCTTGTTGCAGGTGAGGTTGCTTTGCCAGGTGGCAAAAGAGATGAAAGTGATGCTGATGATGTTCAAACTGCTTTGAGAGAAGCTAAAGAAGAGATTGGATTAGACCCTTCTCTTGTTACTGTTATTACTCTTCTTGAACCTTTTCATACCAAGGTACTTTTTTTTTAACGGCGGAATTGACAGAGACAATAATTTGAAAAAATGACACCGTTCAAATGTAATTATAAAAGTCGCTATTGTGTAATGAGATACGCCTAATTTGAAGAGTGTCCATGCTTCATAGAACGGGGTATCTGGCTAGAGATATTTGTTATGTATCACTAATCTAGTATTAAGCTTGTAATTATTTAAATCCAATGCTTAGTCCAAGATTATATTTTTTTGAGTAAACAACATATCCCGGTTAGTAATTTTATGGATTAAACTAACAACCAGAAGATAACTTTTAGAACTAAACTAATGAGCGAAAAACACATTTGAGTATCAAATTGACTAGCAAAAGACACATTTGGAGATGCATTTATAATTTTGATACATTGAAGAACTATAATAACTTATGTTATTCAAGTGTGTGAGTGGATAGGAAATTTTTTGTTTTTTTTTTTTGTTTTTTTATCTGATCATTAGTGCATTTTTGCTCTTGGATTTTCCGGAAAGTAGTATAAGATCTTGGGTTGGGTGGTAAATGCTAATAACGGTGCAAGCATATTGACGTGGGAGACTATTCAATGTCTTAAGATTTTAGATAGAGATGTGGCGTATTTATCTCTTGGCGATCTCGATAATTGCTTCATGTGCTCCTCAGATTCTCCAACACCTTATTTTCTTCTTTCTTGATGGGTTGTAGTTGGACAATGTATTGCTGCTGCCAATGAACCATTCAAAAATTATAATACATGATATATCCATCATATTGGGTTGTTCTACTGATCATCAAATTGCGTGGATTTGGTTCTTCGATCATGTCCACTTTTAGCAGTATCAGTGTATCACTGCACTGCTAGATCATAGTTTAATTGTGTCTTTTGTAGGATTCGCAAATTGCTTCAGAATCATAATTTACTCTGACAAATTTGCTTGTTGATCCCAACACTTCTTTGCCTACGAGTACCACCGACCTTGATGGGTTTGGAGTAAGAGGCAAGGAGGCAAGACTAGTTTTGGAAATGGGAATTGATTATTATCTGCTTCCTTTAAAGCCAAGATTCTTGATCAGCTATTCATCCTTCCAATCAATTTTTATTTATAATACCAGAAAACATGGTAGATTATGTTCAGATCAGCTATTCTAGAGTATACCAGTATCATACTAACTACTAACTTCCCTCAGAGTCCTATTTAGTACTATTAAATGAATTATCAAACACCGAGAAATTTCCAGTGTTCCTTACAAAGTTATTTTAATTGCAGTACGGCATCACAATAATACCAGTGGTTGGGATACTGTCAAACAAGGATGCATTTTCACCAGTTTTAGATTCAGCTGAAGTAGAAGCAGTATTTGATGTTCCTTTGGAGATGTTCCTCAAGGTTTTTATACTCTAGTTCCAGTTCTCACTTAAAATTTTGTATTCTAATTTATTTTGACATGACCAAATGCAAAGGAAACTTAATTTCTTACATCATGGTTTGAATGCAGAATGATAGTAGAAGAGCTGAGCAAAGAGAATGGATGGGAGAGAAGCATCTTATACATTATTTTGATTATGAGGTAGAGAACAAAAAGTATGTGATATGGGCTATAACGGCTGCAATTTTAATTAGGGCTGCTACTCTTATACTTCAGCGGCCGCCAGCTTTTCTAGAGCAGAGGCCTAAAATATGGGGAGGAATTACTGAAAATGACACGATATTACTACAAAGGAATAATTCGCAATTGTGATTTTATTTATATCTATTTTAAGTTTGCATATGATCTTCCGCATGAAGTTGTACTGTATTTTTTTTGTCAATGAAAGTTAGCTAAAGAAATATCAATGACACTAAGAAAAGTACATGTGTACGAAGTTCCCCTAATAAAATGGATTTTATACAGCTGATTATGCTTGGTGTTCATTTTGCTATTTTTCTGGTATTTGACCATCTTGATGCGAAGAGGAACTTGCTGGTTGAGTCGGAACTTTTTGACGAATTCAACTAGATTTTGATTTGGTAACATTAACAAGTGCATGTCAAAATCACTTTTTACTTTATAACCAACTGATGTGATATTGAGAGTAGATAAAAATATCTCAGGCGCATAATGCATAATGGTTATCAGCAGCAACGGAAAATACTAGTGTGGATATCTTGAATCTAAAAGGTTGTTATTTGAATATAAAAAAATCAACTCGTATTTCGACAATGTATAAAAGTATATCGGTTATAAGTGCTGATGTGATTGAGACGAAAATATAACATTTTTGTAAAACACAAACTTGTAGCATTATCATGTTAACTCAAATCTCATATAACATGTCTACGTAGATGATGGATTTGTTAGCAAATCTGAAATACATTCATTTTTTTTCAATAGCAGTTTAGTCACTAGATCACTCTCACTGAACCATACTTTAACAGAATGCAACCATTAAACTTAAACCTTCCAAGAAAGATGATCAAATCACTATGTTTCGATGTTGTTATCCACCTGACCACAACTTTATATGTTTATTTTTGTGAAAACTTCAAGGAGGCTCAATTTAGTTCAAGAATCATGCAGCTTGTATCAAATCCTATAGTATACAATCACAAAATCTCCTCTTACTACAACACATACACATGCAGGAAGTACCTCTTAACAAGCTATCAATAAATATAAGAGAAAGACTGTTTCAAGTAAAGGTTTGGAATATCATGTATACAAGAAATTTATGAATGTTACTCTTGTTTAAAAACAATTAAATCCGCCATAGGAAAGGTCAAATTCTAAACAATTCAGTAGATGCTCAACAGATACCACAGCAGACAAACTGTTATATCTATCATCTTCAGCTGAATACTTCATAAAATTTCTCTGTAACAAGTAAACCTGAGTCTATTGATTCCAAAGGATCCTTCCTTAGACGGTGTCTCAAGCAGTTAGGGATAACAGTAGCAATATCCTCTGTACTTACTTTGTCTCTTCCCTTTAAAGCAGCCAAAGCTTTAGCAGCTCTATTTGTTACTATGTCTCCTCTTAATCCATCCACATTCAACTCTGCGCACACCCTAGAGATTTTTACCTTGAGATCTTGATCAATTTGAACAGAAGAAAGTACACTCCTTGCCGCGGTAATTTGTTCTGTTAGCTTTGTCTGCTCGGCTATGTAAGACTCTCGAAATTCCTTCGGATTCTTGTCAAACCTAGCTCTCTCTTCTACAATCTTCACTCTCAGCTCAGCATCCCTAACAGTCCCTACTTGAGCATGCATTCCAAACCTATCCAACAGTTGTGGCCTGAGCTCCCCTTCTTCAGGATTTCCCGAACCAATTAGGATAAACCGAGCAGGATGTGAGATAGAAATACCTTCTCTCTCCACTGTGTTCCAACCTGATGCGGCAGAATCCAACAACACATCAACCAAGTGATCATCCAAAAGATTAACTTCATCAACATATAAGATTCCTCTATTAGCTTTAGCTAGTAGTCCAGGCTCAAATGCCTTGATACCCTCAGTGAGAGCTTTTTCGATGTCAATTGTACCACAAACTCTATCTTCTGTAGCTCCTAATGGCAAATCAACCATGTTAATTTTGGTCAACACAATGGAAAGTTGTTCCCCTTTTATTACTCGGTCTCGCACTTCAATGCCCATCACTTCTGGATCTTCTGGGTCTGAGTTATATGGATCACCGAAAACAACCTTGATTTCAGGAAGTAAATCGACCAATGACCTAACCGTTGTTGATTTCCCTGTTCCTCTATCCCCCATTATCATTACACCTCCAATCTTAGGATCAATCACGTTAAGGAGAAGACAAAGCTTCATCTCATCCTGTCCAACTATAGCAGCAAAAGGGTACACCGGCCTCTGGCTTTCTTTAGAAATAGTATTCAGCTGAAATATTATCAGAAGTTCAGAGTTGGCATATTATCAAACACACACAAAAATAATGGTCGAAATGCTAAGACCCTAATCCTTTACTTCTAAGAACATAAAAAATGCATGAAACAAGTATACTTTGGTCCAGTTTGAATTAGCTTCTAACTAACTTATAAACCCTAATCCTTCAATCAAAGAAAAGTCTTTCATAGCTCATAGACTGTAAACAAGTTAAATGAAAAGGCTTTTGAAAAACAGAAGTGTTTCTAGAAAAGTTTATCCGCATATCAAGTATTTGGATTTTGGACACTATTGTTTGTATAAACAACTTCATTAACAGGTTATAGCATAAGAAGTGCTTAATGCTTATGTATAAGCTGTTTCTATAATAATAAAACATAAAAAATAAAGCCAAGCTATTTTTATAAGTTATCTTAGAAAGCTTATTGATATAAGCTGAAAATAGCTTATGGACATGTCATAAGCTGTTTCCAAATGATCTCCTCTCCCACAGAGTCCCACAAATGTTTATGCTAGTAGATAAGCTTAAATAAGTCCAATCCAAACATGCTTTATATAAGTTTAAACATGTGCAATGTGTAATTGTAACAGAAACATCAACATAGTCTGAAAATTGTCTTCAATCTATAATTTGCTAAAATTGAAACATCCCTTAACTAGCTACATACCTGTTCTACAGAGTTAACTTCAGTGGCAACATTAACAACAGGGAACCTAGACCTTCCCTTTGTGCCATTAATTCCAATTCCTCCATATAACTTCCTACTACAGCTTTGTCCTACAAAGCCAACAATCACATAATGGTCAAAACAAGAAATAAAAAATGAAAAAGTTAAGACATAAATAATTGTATTACCTGAGGTTAGAGAGAGGGTGTGAATGGAAGGGTTGGAAGAAGAAGAAGAAGGGTAACGTGAAGGAAGAAATGCAATGGAAGAAGTGCCAAGTGATGTTGTTGAAGCCATAGGTGAAAGGAAAAGGGAGACAGTTTGTTTGTGCTAAGCTCAAGTTTAGTGTTTTATTCACTACTTCATGGCAGCTGGCATGCTTCCTATTGGTCTTCTACAATAAGGATAAGAAGATAGATTTTCTCTTTTTTTAAGATGGATAATAATAAAGGGGGTGTAGTTCACAAACATATGAGTGTGTGTTTAATAATTAGTGAATGGGATACGATGGACAAAGAAAATGATAAGTTAGGAAATAGGATCACAAACATTATGGGGTGCGCTTAGTAATTTTTTTTAAATGAAAATTAAGTTGTGTGTTTTTACGTCAATTCATTTAGTTTAGATGAGGGTAACAATCAACGTTGTCGAAATCAAGTTTTTACGTCAATTCATTTAGTTTAGATGAAATCGAAATATAAACTCAACTCGTAACCTCATAGAGTTTACTTCAAATATATATATGAAATTAAAAATTTTATTTTTAAATCTAAAAATTTAAGTGTTACAAATATTAATTACAAAAAATATAAAAAATTAATATATTATTACTTTTAAATTAAAAAATAATTTTTAAATATTATTTAATTCACACTCAATTGATCTTCTATAGTCACGCATTTCAACATTAAAAATATTGTTGGTGTTGCTTGAAAATATACATGTCAAAAAGTCATAATTTTCTCAACAAATAGCACCAACAACTATATATCCATCAATATATCTTGTAAAAAAAAATATCCCTTTTATTTTTTTATTCATGTACTAAATATGACTCTTTAAATCATACATATCATGAAAATGTGTATATATGATCGAAATATAAAGTGAATGTATTGTAAATTTTAACCTATGTTATTTCATTTTTACGAAACTCTTATTACATTTATCTACTATATATGTTAAATAATTTACTATATTTAGATTATTTAAAATATTATAATATTCTATTATTTTATCAAAATCTAGCTACTTATATGTTTCGTCTCTCAGGAACGCACGAGCATTAAAAATTATTATCTTTCTAACTATTAATGTACTCTATCCATTCCATGCTATAAGCGAAAACCACTTTTACAAATATTGATGTATTAATACCTTGAACCTTATAAAAAAGAAACAGAATGGATATATTATTATAAAAAGTATAAGGAAAGGTAAACCTACGAAAAACATGAAAAGTTTCCGATCAAATTTCCGAATAACGGTGGAAGCAACCATCGACGATAAAAGTGCAGCGAGATATAACGATAAAGTAAACATCGTTAGTGTTTAACTGTCGTATTGACAGTACTCATTTTTCGTTGTCTTCATTCTTTTTCCTATACACCAATGGAATTTTTTTTCAGAAATGGATCCATGGACGTTACTCCATCTGATAAAGCAAAAAAAAAAAAATTGAAACAGATCATACAAAATAGTTGATATGATTTTTTTAATTTATTTGTACATGAATTTCCAATGTTGTAACCGAAAGATTAAACCACTCATGAGTGCAACAATACATGTAGGGGTGTGCAATCCATAATCTTGACAAAAAGGTACTGTTAAAAAACTACTGTAGAATTGTATTAAGGGGTCCACGTAAATTAAGGGAAATGATTGTGTTCCCGTTCCGTTTTATTATTATAGTTTATTTTTAAATAAATGTTACTGTTATGTGTTGGAGGGGTGATGGTGTGGTTTAAAATAAAAAAGGATAAAGAAATAACAGTTGTTGTGTGGGTACGAGTTTTTGTAAAATAAAAAAGTTAAAAGTAAAATAAAAATAGCAGATGTTGAGTGGGTACTGGTTGCTGTGGCGGTGCGATATATGCTGGTGGAGTCAATAAGAGGTGCAGGTTTTATCTGGATGGAAAGTTTCCCTCTCGAAGTAGGGCGGTGTGTGATTTGAATTTGGGATTTTCATCTACCTGGGGTGGGTGTTATCTGTTAATATCTGATTCTATAAATTGTGTGTCAAGTTGTTGTGTTAATTGCGAATTGTGAACGATTCTGAAAGCGACTTAATCATGTTTATAATGAGATTTCTGGTGTTGAATCGAAAATTAATTTCGTTGTTGATATAGGTCCTGGGAAAGAAAATGGTTGTATCAGAGTTAGGGTAATTCGGTTGTGGAAGGTTCATGCTTTCCTTAATCCGTCGGAGTCAAGTTCTATGGAGATGGTATTGATCGATGAGAAGGTTGGTTTGAATTTTTTTAATATAGTTATGAAATTATATTGATTGTAAGCGATATTTGATAAAATTGATTAGCTGTGTTTTTATATGTATGTGTTCTCATTGTGCTTGTGTTTGTTGGTTTTAAATAATCTTTGTGATGATTAGATGTAGAATTGTTTTTGTGCTTGTGTTTGTTGGTTTTAAATAGTCTTTGTAATGATTAGCTGTAGATTTTTTTTTTATTTGTAGTGTTTTATGCATATGATATTGGTTATTAGATTTTCAGATAAGGTTGTTACTTAGTTAGACTTTCATAATTTGACAATGTTAATGTTAATGAATGTAAGATGACCATTTTTGTTTGAATTTTTGTTTTGAGACGAACTCTGGAGAAAGGTATTAATATTGTATAATAAAATAGTGAATATCAAGAGTTATATATGAATTTTCAATTGATTTTGATATTAGAAGTGAACCTTTAGCTGAAGTGTTTGTTTTGTGTGTTTTATATAGGGTGGAAAAATTCATGCATCTGTGAGGAAGCAGCTTAAACATATGTTTGGATCTAAAGTTGAGGAGGGTGAAGTATATGAAATATCAAATTTTTCAATTTTTCCTCAAAGTGGGTTTTATCGGACAACTCTACATCCATATAAAATAGTATTTCAATTGAATACAAGATTGAAGTTGGTTGAGTGTAGTGAGATATCTTTAACCGGTTTGAGTTTAACTAACATTGAGGAAATTAATTTGTTCTCATACTAATGACTATGATTATTTAGTTGGTGTGTATTGAAGTTTAATTTGTAGAATTTCAATGTTGATGAATACTATTTATCTGAATTGGATTGTTGACTTTGTTGTGTTGATTGGTAGATGTTATTGGTTTTATGACTGGACTGTCCCCAGAGCGAGAGTATATTAAGGATGGCAAATTTACCAAAATGGTTGTTTTGGAGCTTACTGATCATAGGTTAGTGTGTATTGTATTTGATTATGTTACTGAAAGAGATATATTTTGTTGATGTGGTTAAGTGATGTGATATTAATTGATATTATTATGCTAATTGAGCAGTTGCATATTTGTTTGTGTTTTATTTTTGTTTTGTTAATTGAAATGTGTTTTGTTATTGAGCAGTGGCAAATGTGAGTGTGCTCTATTTGGGGATTATGTGGATGAGTTGAATAGGAAGATGGGGAAATGTAAGACTGGTCTTCCTATTGTTGTTATTCAATTTGCAAAGATTAAAATATTTAGAGGTAAATCAATTGTGGAATGGTTTTTTTTTTTTTATTTAATTTTTTTTCTTGGGTTGTTAATAGAATTATTGGTAGTATTCTGCTTGCAGATGTCACAAGGCAGTTGTTCCTGATTCTGGAAGTTATTATTGTAATTCTTGTGGGAGACATGTTTTTCAAGTTATACCTAGGTACTTGGTTTTGACTATATATTTTGGAATTGATTGAAATGTTTTTATAATATTTTTGCGTTATGTAGGATTGAAGATTATTTTGTTAGATGTTGTTTCTATAATGTGGATGTATTGATGTTTTGTAGGTTTAGAGTGAAGTTGGAGGTTAGTGATGGGAAGTTCACATGTGTATTGGTTTTGTTTGATTTTGATATGAGCTATATCATGGAGAAATCATGTTCATTCTTTGTAGCACAGTCAAAGGTATAAGTGTTAATATATTTTTTTTCTTAGTGCTTTGTTGTTTTGATGTTGCATATTTGAATTGAAATTTGTTATCTCGATATTTTAGGCTAAGAGTGGTGGTCCACATCCTGTTGAGTTTGATGATTTGGTTGGTATGAAGATGTTGTTTATTGTGGATGGATCTCCTAATTCATCATCTATATCTGATGGTAGTTATAGGGTGAAGAGGGTTTGTACTGATTCTGCCATTATTGCAAAGTTCTGTGTTCAATGTCCTTTTCCATCTTCTGTGAAGGTTTGTATATGTTTGAGTCTATAGTTGGTATTTGTATTTTGAATTGTTGGTAAGTAGGTTGGAATCATATGTGTTATTCATAGTTTGTTTATTAATTTTTGCAGGATATGTCTAATGTTATTGAGTTGGTTTATGATGGTGATGGAGACTCTGGTGACACTTGTGATGATACAGTTGGTTTATGATGGTGATGGAGACTCTGGTGACACTTGTGATGATACAGAGAAAGATGCCTCTCAATTTGCTGATGATCTTATTATGACCCCTAAATTGTCCCATGGTAAAGATGATTTTGGTAATGATGTCACTGATATTGATGATGATCTTATTATGAATCCCCAAGTTTCTCATGGTAAAGAGTATTTGGGAAATGATGCTCCTATTAGATTTAAGAGAAATTTTCCCAAGCCTATGGAAAGGTCAAGTAAGGGACGTTCAAATGCAAGGTTGAAGAAGGTTAAGGTTGAGAATGAATAGTTGTGTTACATATCTTTATATTATATGTGTTTTATGTCTCAGTTAATGTACACGAATATATATATATATATATATATATATATATATATATATATATATATATATATATGTATTTTATTATGACAGTGTTGTGTCTGGATATTATCAGTGGTGTAACATAAATTATGCTAGTGTCGTGTTGTTGTTGTAATCCTAGGCTTTGTTAGTGTGCCCACTTTGTGTACTGGGCTTTGTTCGTGTGCCCACTTTGTGTACTAAGTGGTCTGTTTATTAAATAATGGGTAATGGTTGTTAATTGGTTTGTATTTTTAATGTTGTTTGATTATATGTTTTTATGTATATTATATATTGTTATATTAGGTATTATTTTATTAGTTTATTGTGTCAATTTATATTTCATTTATGTTGAATCCAGTTCTAATGAGTGATTGTATGAGTTGTTTTGTATTTAGTGTAGTGATTATGGATAGTGGTTTATATATTGAATACTTGGTATGAATTATCATTATTATTATATTTTTTTGTTTTTGTATTTTAATATATTTTGTTACTTTTGTACCTTGATTTAATTTAATTTAATCTTATGAGGTTATGGCACTAATAATTTATTGGATTTTATTTATTTTTGTAAATATTTTTATTTATTTTGTATTTGTTATATTTTTCTTTGTGGTTTGTGTCATGTCATACATGGTAGTTATTAGTTAGATGGTGGTATTTTAAATTAAATGGTATATTCAGTAATAATTTATTAGATTTTATTTATTTTTGTGAATATTTTTATTTGTTATATTTTATTTTTTATTTAGTGTTTGTGTCATGTCTTACATGGTAGTTATTGATTAAATGGTAGTATTTTAAATTAAATGTTTTATAGATTGAAAATTGATGGATATAATTTTTATGGAATTAATTAATTTCAGTTTTTAATTTAATAGTAGATAATGGGTGTAACATCCCGCTCTTTCAATTACCTAATTAATATTAATTAGGGCTCTTCCTAAAATCTTAACAATTAATTAGTGGTGATTAAATAAAATTAAGTCTTGGGATCTAAGTGAATAATGTGTAATAGGAGGAGTTTAAATTGGAACCTAAATTATACACTAATACACTTAGATCACACTTATGAATTTAATTACAAGGAGAATCAAGTCTTTCCCTCCCAATCCTCCTCTCTCTCTCTCTCGTGAGTCACCTCCCCCTTCCCACCTTAAGGGTCCGTTTGGTTCGGAGTAGATGGAGGGGAGGGGAGGGGAGGTGAGGGAATATATTTAAGTATTTGTGTTTGGTTCAATTTTTAAGAGGGGATGAGAGGGAAGAGGAGGGGAGCAAAATCCCTCCAAGAGCCACTTTTTGCTTCCCCCCAAATTGGGGGGATTTGGAGGGGAGGGGAGGGAAGGTGTTTATATTTTTATTACATTCACCAAATTATCCTCAATCTTATATTAAAATTCCAAAATTGCCCTTGTTAAATATTTTAACATATATTTGTATTTGTTATTTTTTTCATGTAAAAACGTTATTTTTGATTATATTGAATTCAATTCCAATCTCAATAGATTTATGTTGAATTTAATAATAAAAAATTATGCATAAAAACTTCGACCATTATTCATGTTGATTCAACCAAAACTCATTGGAGAGGTATCTATTCATGTTGATTCAACCAAAACTTCGACCATTATTCATGTTGATAAAACAAATTGAATTTAACAAATGAAAATAGAATAAAATCAAGTTGTTAAAGCTCTTTCAACCATCCACACGACCGTTCTTCATTGAAAAACTACAGTGTTGCAGATCTAGCTTGTGGAGGCAGCAACCAAATAAATTGGGATAAGCTTGATAATTGTAAAATAAGCCCATGGACCCTTATTTTTGGGTCCATATTAGGGATATATATATATATATATAATTATTTTACATGTTTATGTATAAATTTATAATATTTTATTAAATTAGATGGATAAATCAAAATGTTAGTAGAAGAATAAATGTTTTTAAAATATAAGTGTTAAGGGTAAAAAAGTAAATTAGTTTAAAAATCTCTCTCCTCCCCTTGTGAACAAAACATATATTTAATTAAAATACCTCACTTCCCCTCCCCTTTCCTCTTTTGAACCAAACATAAATTTAATTGGAATATCTCCCCTCCCTTCCCCTCCCCTTCCCTCCATAAAAATCCCTCCCCTCCCCTTCCTTCGATTGAACCAAACAGACCCTAACACTACACCTCACCCACTCTACATTGCTATCCAATTAGAACACATGCAAGGAGGGAGAGAAAAACAATTAACATAGCATTGAACTTCATTCATTCTCTCATATAACCACAATTTCAGAAAAGTTATAAACCTCTCAACCCTCTCATTCCCTCTCACTCAGCAGCAACAACAATTCATCATCAACCTTCTCAAGTTCCACATGCAATCATAGTTTTAGAATCCTCTTGTCATAAGCTTCAAGAAGAGGTAAGCTTCATTCCAATCCTCCTTCCCTTTCTCAAATTCGTGCTCTCTATCTCTCTCATTCCTAACTCAACTACTGGTTATCATCTTGCATGTAAAGGATTGAACAAGTTATACATGGTAGTTGTTGAAGAAAACAAGAACATTTGGAAAGGATTGAAAAACCCGTGTTTTGGACAGAGCTTCATTCAAACTGCAACCATTTCCTCTCTGTAAGTCGGATTCGAAAGATTCTTGTTCCTGTAGTTAGCTAACTTAATTACGATGATTTTGGCGTTGGTTTCACGCATTTTCGTTGAGAAATGAATTTTTTGTGAATTTTTGAAGTTGGAGGTTCGAATCAGGAAGTGTGTTGAACAGGGCTGCACTAAATCAGTAAGTGCTCTCTCCTCACAACTCCGTTCGCGTTGATTCTTTTTGTTCTAGTTAGCTAACTCAATCCCGGTCGTTTTGAGACCAATTTCGTGGATATAGGCCAAGGAATGAAGTCTGTAGGTATTTTTGAAGTTGATGCTCTATTGCAGAAATACCGTTATGGATTTAAAACACTTCTTCGCTGCAAATTCAGTTCTCGGAGAGCTCCAAAGATGTCGTTAGCATTGTGTTTAAGCTTCTGAGTTAATCTCAATTCCAGGTGGGTTCTTAGGCTAGTTAGTTTAATTTTCCCAATTTCATGAACTTTGCATGTTAACTTAGGAAAATTAGGAATTAAATTGTGTGATGAGAATTAGCTCCCAAATTCTCGTCTATTCTGTCCTGTATTATATTTATTCTTGATTGTGATGATTTATTATGAGGATTGTAGGTGTTGTTCTTGAAATTTCTTTGAAAATCGCAAAACAGAGGGTCTACTGGATGAGCTCGCCATAGCGAGCTGCTAGCGAGCAATCATGGCGAGTCATCAAGTTCTGGGCTGAGGAATCTCGCCATGGCGAGCATCTGCTCGCCTAGCGAGTTGTTTAGGCCATTACAAAATCACTCGCCATGGCGAGCTAAGTTACTCGCTGTAGCGAGCAATGTGCAGAAAGCCTTACTTTTTCATTTTTATTAAAAATTCACACTCGTTTTAAATCCTCAAATTATTTCAGTTATTTCACAATCACGTAATAAATATAAAATAGAGCAGGAGGTCAAGCACAATATGAATCTTAGGGTATAACTTAGAAATTAGGATTGCATGTTCCCCGGGCTTTGGGATAATTATGGTAGTATGGAACTCAACAATTAGTATCAGTCAATCATGTGCGGTTTAGTATGCTGCTTATGGGCTTCCAATGGAACAACCCATTAGGAAAATGATTGTGAGCTTAATGCCGTGGTCGAATCGATCAGCTGATATGGCGGGCCTTCGAGACATGCTCACCTCGAAGTGTCTTAGCGGAATAAAATCAATAAGACGTTCTCTGTGATACACTTTTAATTATGTTTATGATTATGATTATGTTATGTTAGAACATCCTATGGACTGATTAGGTGCCCGGCTTATTAGCCTTTAGGAGGGTAGTAGAAATCACTGAGACGAAGTGACCGTCTCACCCCACTCCCTTTTGATATAGGTAAGACAGGTTATTTCGGAGCAAAGACCAGGATGGATCTGAAGATTGGAGCTGAGCTTGGATCGTCAGCATTAGAAGACTTAGTCTTCATCCTTGTTTTTATTTAACTTGTTATCTCTCTGTAGTTCTTTTCCGCTGTTGTGTCAAATATTCAGTTATTATCTTAATAATAACATATTATTCAGTTAACTCTTTATAATTTAATGTACTCAGATTCCAGTTTTAATGTTCCGACTAAATATTCTAGACAATTTAGTTGGGGCGTTACAATGGGCTTCATTTTTATTTGGATGTCAATGTGTTTATGTTTTTATTTGGGCCGTTTGTCTTATAATTATTTGTTTAGATTTAGAAATTTAGAAATTTTATTGTTTCTCCTATTGTTGTGTGAAAAATATGTTGTTTCATTTACTGAATTTTTTTTATATACAAACGTTTGTCTTTTTAATTATTTATAGTGTTTGTAGGTTGTTGTGAAAGTTTTAATTGGGTAAAAAGTTATGTGGGAAGTTGTATTAGAAATGTTAATTAATCATTTATTTTATTTGGATTTATTTTTATTTGTGTACAATTGTTATTGTTTTTCATTAGTTTTTTAAAAATGGATAAAATTTATTAAATTTTGATACTAATGTAATTTATTGGTTGTCTATATATATGATATTTTAATTTATTTATTAATTTATTGATATATTTATGTGATGTAAAATATATGGAATATTGATAAATGTAATAGTTCATGTAAATGTGCCTGTACTTTTTTCAATGAAATACTTTATTTGGTATCTCATTTTACTATTTATGTTGATTTATGATTTATTAAAATTTAATTGGTGATATTTTTGTTTAGTTAACTTTTACTTGATTCAAAATGTAGACTGGGTATAAAATTTTTGTTTGATTGTTATTATGTGAATTATATGATTTTGTTATTGTGTTATAGGTTGTTGTTTATTCCTGGTAGATTTCGTGGAGTTTGGAATTGCATGACAAGTAGTTATATGTGATAATTATTATTTTTATTATTGAAATTTCATTGGATATAACGTTGTGATTTTTTTTTTGTTTATTTTATTGTTATTATTTAATTATAATGACACATGGATTTGTAATGTGAGTTATAAAAATGTTATAGGTGTGTCATCTGGTGTAATTTGTATGACATACATACAAAACTTTATTTTTAAGTTTGTTATTGCAGTGGTTTGTTTTTCAATTTTGGATGAAAAAATAATTTAGTGTTTATTGCATGTGTGTAGTTTTTATTGTTTTTTATTTTTTGTATAGTGTTTAAATTTTTTATTTTTTTTTGGTTTATTGTGTTTGTTTTTTGTTTGACTAATATTATAAATTCATGGATAAATAATTTTATGTGCCATGTATTAAGTTTGGGGACTTTTAGGAGAATTTTTTATATGTTATTTTTATTTGTATGTTTTTGTTTTTAATTTATATTTTTATTAATTTCAATTTTAATTGTTAAATTGTTTCCCTCCTAAAGAAAATTCCAAATTTTAAATAATCATTTATTACTTGCCTATATATACCCTTCCTACGTTGTCTATAATAGTACATCAAAAAATTTATGTGATTGTAGTTTCTTTGGTTTTTTATGTAATGGGGTCTATGGCTAATGAGCAAATGGAGAAGTTGCAAAGTTTCATGTGTGGGTTGCCTATTAAAAAATTATCTGAATTAATTGATTCAAAATGTAGTGGTGTTTTTATTGTGCCTGTTTGGTTTGATTCCATTGTGGAGGGTGTTGATATGTGGTTTAATAATGAAGACAAATCCAACAAGATGCCTAAGTTAGTATAGGAAACTAAATCACATTTCATGAATGTTTAAGTTATTTTTGTCGTTAATTGTGTTTTTAATGTGAGCTAATATATTTTTGTTTCTTTGTACATTTCTATTAGATTTAGGATGAAGATGAAGGTTAAGCAAGGAGATTATGAAGCTGTGTTTGCTGTTTATGATCAAGATGTCCAAAATCTTGTCATGGAAACATGTCCCATTCTTTTATCAATGGTATGTTACAATATTTTCTTTTGATGACATTATGCATGTATAAGTGTAGTTATTTTTATGTACATTTTATTAATTGGCGTGAAATGCATGCAGGGAGAATGTTCATCCCTATATCCAGATGAGTTGGAATGTTTTTATGGTGAGACATATCTTTGCAAGATTGAAAAAAGGGACCCTATTGGTTTTGATGGATTGCTTGCATTTGATGTTTCTTCTGTGTGCAATGAAGTTCCTACTGTGAAACTATTTTTGGATGAGTTTTTACCTGATTTTGGAGATTTTGTTAGTGACTTAAAACTTTGAATTGGTTTGATATTTTGTTTTGTTGTATATCTATTCATGTACTCATATTATGTTGAAATATTTTTTTAGAGTGGTCAAGTAAAGCTTGGTGTCGGTGAGGATGATATTGAATATAAGAATGTGTATTATTCATCTATCGAGTCGAATGAAGATGCAGTTAATGATGTTGATTCTGTAGAGAGCAATCGTTTAGTTGATTCGAAGGTGTGTAGAATTTTTAAGTTTGTTATAAAATATGCATTCCTTTTGATCATGATAGCTGCTGATGTGTTAATTGTATGCATGCAGGTTCTTGGAGGAAGCAAAGTTAGTTGTGTTGCTGATGATAAACCTATGATAGCAGTGAATTCTTGCTTCAAACGTGATAGGAAACGATTGGTTAATGGTAGATCAACTTACATGGAGGATTATATTTATTGTAGGAGGAAGACATGTATTAGAAGAAGGCTTATTTTTGATGAATCAAGTGATGAGGATTGCAAGCTTAGTAAAGTTAGAAAAGTTTATGGGCAAAAGGATGATGAGAAGTTGGATGAAGTTGTTGATTCAGCTCCTTGTGATGATAGATAAATGAGATAGTGTTTATGCTTGCATTGTATTGGTTCTCATTTGTGTAATGTATCCCTAAAGTAGTCCACTGTGTAGTCCTATTTTGATTTGGAAATCTAGACTTTTGTGTGATTGTAAGGATAGTATATGTTGTTTGTCTCTGTGTCTAATATGCCTTTGTCTGTAAAGGTAGTCTTTGTTTGTATGTTATTATGGTCAGTAGCACTGTTCTCTTATTTGGTGTACTATAATATAAGTTTAGTAAGTTTTTTATATATATATTTAGTCTATTATTTGTAGTCAAAATAAAAAATTTATTAGACTTTGAGTCCTTATATAAAATTAAATTACTAATTGTGTTGTTGTGTTTAAGAAAGAAAAAAAAAATGAATTCATATTTTTTTGTTAAAGTGTACATATTTTTTTATGTAATAAGCTATGTGGTTACAATTATGATGTTATTGTGCTGAATCTTTAAAATTCGAATAATAAGTTTGGATCATTAAATGTAAAATTTGTAATATTAATAAGTATGTAAAACATATTTAGAAGCAAATTTTTTTCATATTTTGTGTATAATTTAAATAGTGTGGCTATTTTTTTTTTTTATTGTTTTATATATAGGTAAGAAATATTAGTTTTTATTTAATATGATTTTGTAATTATAATTGGAGTACATTGTATTATTGAGTCTGTGTTTTTTTTATTGTAGGAAGTATTTGTATTTTTAATTTTATATTGTTAATCGATAGTATGAAAAATTAAAGCTGTAATGTTTACGTTTGGGATGGTTTTTTAGATGTCTGTAACGAGTAGTTCAATTTTAGTGGATATTTATATTTGTAGTTCTAAATGAGTTCAACTTTCTTGGTTAGTTTTTATTTTTTAATTGAAAAGTAGTGTTTTTTAGTGGAGGTGAATTACTGTTCAGCATGATTGATGATGTCATCCAGGTTTGTAGAAGTAGCATCTATATGTGTGCTGTGTAGTCTAGCCTGTGTATTAGTCACTTATATTTACTATAGGTGTAAAAAGTTGGTTTTTCTTTTTTACAGGACATTATTTTAAATGTAATAATTATATATGTGTAAGTCTTAAAGTAGAACAAGTGTTATATGCTTTTATATATATATATATATATAGGCGTTGTGTATGTGAGAGAAGACCATAAGCTGCTTTCTATTCTGCAAAGTCTCAGTCCATCACTAACATTTTGCTTTAGCTACTTTTTAGTTTTCGACTTTTGTGAGATATGGCTTTTGATGGTGAATCTGTTGTTACTGATTTGATTGCGGTGAATACTAACACTGAGGGTGGTGTGTATGAAGTTAGGGTTCTTAAGAAATGGAAAGTTGCTAACCATTCGAACCTTTGTGTAGCTGAATCTGTTGATATGGTTCTCGTTGACAAACTTGTGAGTCTTGATAACTAGATAGTTTGTTGGTTTCTTAATAGTTAACTAGGTATTGTATTTTTTTTTTTGAAAGGTTATGTGTGTTGGTATTTTTTGATGGATTTTTATTTTGCTTTGATGTAGGGTCATAAGATTCAAGCGAATATTCCAAGCAACTTGCTTGATGTGTTTGATGACCAGATCGTTGAAGGTGGTGTTTACCGACTTTCTTTGCTAACTGTGAGATGTAATGTTGTGATTTTGCTTGCAAGTTACCATCGTTATAGGTTTATTTTCAATGAGAACACCAAGGTTTTACCTGCTGAAAACTCATTTATACAAATGTATGGCTTTTCATTGATTGATGCTGAAAATGTGCTCAGGCAGAAAGAGAGTTTTTTATATTTGGTTGGTAAGTATTTAGATTTATGATGTTACTTTGTGGAATCCGTTGTTTTTATGAATTATATATATATATATATATATATATATTGATTTTCTGCAAATCAATTTTGATTGAATGTTGTTTGATATTTTAGATGTGATAGGTGTTGTTACTAAAGTGATACATGATAAGAATTTTTATCCTGATGGCAAGGTTACTAAGGCCGTTACCTTTAAACTTAATGATCAAAGGTTAGTGTAGTTTTTGTTATATTCAATGTTTTTAAATATATGTAGTATATGGTTTGCAGTATTAGGTGATCTGTGATTTTAATAGATATGGATTTGTTGTAGGGATTCATTTTGGTGTGAGCTGTCGGGTGATTTGGTTGAGACATTTCACAATAGTGTGAAGTGTGCGATAGATGGATTTCCTGTTGTAGTTTTGCAATTTGCTCATATTAATATTGTTCAAGGTTCGTATGAGTTATTTGTGGACTTTGGTGTATTATTTTCACTCATGATGGTATATTGATTTTCTATAATTTTATTGTTTGTTTTTTTAGGTTCTGCTATGGTGCAAGGGGTTAAGGGTGTGACTAGAATTTTTGTCGACCCTCATGTTGCTGAAGTTATCGATTTTAGGAATGGGCATGTTGTTATTTTATCTATGTAATAGAGTTATGTAAGTTATGGTGATTATATTTTTGAAGATTGACTAATGTTTGGGTTGATTTTGTAGACTAATTGATTATTTGGAGACAAGTCCAAACTATGGTGGTTTGATTCGTAGAAACAATCTTATCGCTATGTCTCATGCTATGGAATTCATCAAAGGTTATCCTGTGAAAACAATTGCTGAGTTGAAATCTGATCCTGAGTTGGGAACTTTTATTGTTAATGCTAGGATGCTTGATATTGTTCAGCTTAATCCTTGGTGGTTTCCTATATGTAATTGCCCTCAAGTATTTGACAAGTATATTGGTGCTTTTCACCGCACTAAGTGCAATGCTAAGGATGCTGTTGTTGCTCCTAAGTATGTGTGTTTTGTTTTTCAATTTCAGATTAATTAATATTATGGTGAGGTTTAGATATTAACTTTTTTATTGTTTGTTTGTGTAGAGTTAAGGTAACTATTGAGGTGGAAGATGAGTCTGGTTTTACTCTGTTTCGTGCCTTTGATCATGTTATGGTGGATGTTGCTGTTGTTAGTTCTGCTTTGAGTGTGAGTGTTTGTGATAAAAGAATTTGTTTAGTGGTTAATGATATTACATGGAGTATGTTATTGTCATGCTTAATAGTACCTTGGGTTGGAGGTTTATGTTGATTATGTTTTGATTTTGTTTTTCTTTTGGTATTTACAAACTGTTAATTCCAATGAATTCTATGATGCATTCCGTCCAGTTATGGGTAAAAGCATGATGTTTATTGTGAAGAAAACATCTCATGGGCCTGATTTTAGTCAACCTCCATTTGAGTTGATTCGTGTCTCTAATCATAATGCTCTTATTAATTTTTTTACTGAGAATGGTTTATATAAAACTCCATCTAAGGTGAATTTTGTTTGTGATGAATTAATACTCATTTTGTTTATTGTTTGTTGGAAGGTGTAGTTTCGTTGTGATACCTATATGACCAGTTTAATTATATGGGATGAAGCTCCTATGATTCATAGTTTTGCTTTTGAAGCTTTTGAGAGAACTCTACAGGATATTATGAGTGATATTGATGTTAAAAATGGTGATTTACTTTTTGGTGGAAAAACTGTTGTGTTTGGTGGAGATTTTAGACAGATACTCCCCGTTGTTCCTAGGGCTACTCGAGCTGATATTGTAAATGCTACTATTAATTCATCTCATTTGTGGAGTAGATGTAAAGTTTTGAGACTCACTAGAAATATGAGATTGCAATATTCATGTGATGAGGATGAAAATGAAAATCAGAAGGTGTTTGCTAATTGGATTCTTGACATAGGAGATGGTAAAATCGGTGTTGGTGAAGATGGTGAATCAATTGTTGAGATTCCTTCTGATATTTTGGTAAAAGTTGTTACTACTCCGATTGGTGATATTGTTAATTCTATATATCCTGATCTTTTAAAAAAATATGTTTGTTGACAATTTTTTTGAAGATAGAGCAATTCTTGGTCCTACATTGGAAGTTGTTGATGAAATAAATGATTATATTTTGACAGTTATTTCTGGAGATTATAAAGAGTATCTTAGTTGTGATTCTCTACCTAAATGTGATGCAGATTCTTTTATTGATAGTAGTTGGATTACTACTGAGTTCTTAAATGATATTTGTTGTTCTGGACTTCCTAATCATAGGCTCTTACTGAAACTTGGTGTGCCAGTTATGTTACTTAGAAATCTTGATGTTTCATGTGGATTGTGTAATGGTACACGTTTAATTGTCACATATCTTGGGTGTAATGTTATTGGAGCTAGCACAAATTGTTAGTGGCAATAATGTTGGTAGTGTGGTTTATATACCACGGATGAAGCTTATTCCGTTTGATGCTAATGTGTCTATAAGTTTTCAGCTTTTGCAGTTTCCTTTATCTGTTTGTTTCGCTATGTTCTATGAAGCCCGGATACGTGACACGATACCGATACGATACGATACCGATACGGCGATACGTGAATTTTTTTAAAATTCCCGATACGATACGGTCGCGATACGTTGTTTAAAAATAAATTTAAAATTAAATATACAAATACATAATATATAAACATAACAAAAATCGAGAAATATAATAAATTACCATTCAAATTACTCAAACAAGTGACAATTACATATCTCAAGTTAATTAAGTACTACCGAAAAAGAATAATTATTACTATCCCAAAAACAATACATCATTGGTACCATTCAAAAAACACATGGTTGTCAATCCATAAAGAACATCATACTCTAACATTCATTATTTAAGAGAAACATAAATTGTATCAGTCTTATCTCCTCCATTTCTATCATAAAAAAACATTATTTTTCCGATACTTCTCTGATACATGTATCGGAGAAGTATCCGACACGTATCGGTAATTATTTTTTTTTAAAAATAATTTTAATTGTTTGATACTCTCCGATACGAGTATCGGAGATACGAGTATCGGAGAGTATCGGGCGAGTATCGGTATCGGACACGTATCGGATACGATACTTCGCCATTTTTGAAGTATCGGGGCTTCAATGTCTATTAATAAGAGTCAAGGTCAGACATTAGGTCATGTTGGTTTATATTTGTCTAGACCGGTTTTCACACATGGTCAGTTGTATGTAGCTATTTCAAGAGTTAAAACACGTGCTGGATTAAAGATTCTTATAACTAATCATGATGAAAATTATAAAACATCTACTTTAAATGTTGTGTATCCTGAGGTGTTTCAGAAAATAAAAAATAAAAATGTATTTTATATTGATATTTTTTGTGATTGATTTTTATATTGATTTTTTAAATTTAGCATTATTTAATTTATAAAAATATTAATATTGCGAAAAAAAATAGTGAACCGTGCGGAACCACGGGTTAAAAAACTAGTTTGGATACAAGCAAGATGTCTAGTTAACACATAATTCCACTGTTATCTAGTTTGATATCACCAATTTTAACATGTTAAGTGTTAATTTTAGGTTTCTTATAAGATATAATTGCTCATAAAATATTATAATCACAATCACTAATAATGCTTAAATTGATCACATTATCACAATCACTGATAAACACAATCCCTGATAAGTGTTAATCTGTAGGTTTCATATCACTAATTTCTAAGATTATATGATCATACTGTTATGACTTGAAAGTTTGTGTTTGGAACAATATTGCTTAAAGAATCATATATTGTTATAATGACATTCAAATCAATTTTTTGGTTGAAAAAAAAAAAATCAAATTTAGGCAAAAAAAGTTTAGGAAAAAATCTGGTTCAGATAGAAAATCAGATTCTACAACCAATTCAAGTGAATAACCATTTTTAAAACCAGTTAAAATAAATAACCATATTCTATAACCAATTTAAGTGACAAAACCAATTTTAGAACCTGATTAGTTTTGAACTGAACAAATCAGTTTTATAAAAAAAAAAATAGTTTTTATTAAAAAATGTTTTATGATCTGTTCCAAATAAAAAATATGGTTAAGTTTGGTTGGATAGTGTTACATTACATGCACACCCATAATACATGTTAACGTGATGATATTGAAGAAAAAGAGAAACTCGATGGATGTTTTGGATGGTGTGGTGTGAGGGAAACTTGATAAAGAAGGAATAAATGCACACCCCTATTTTTTGTTGTTGCAAATACATATTTTAATATGCAAATTTTTAGGGATGACAATGGATAAGGTATGGGTAGGGTACTATAGTCCTCATCCTCATACCCGCAGTTTGAAAAAAATACTCGTATCCATCTCCTTACCCGCGTGGGTGACTATTTTTGTCCCCGTGCCCATGCCCTAAGTACCCATACCCGTTACCCGCATTTTTATTAAAAAAAATTCATCAATTATTAAATATCATATCATTTTAATATAATTTAAACAAATTCAAAGATTTTAATGTTGATTTATGAAAATTATAAACAAAATTATTAGTAAAATCATGTTAAATTCATTTCTCTATTGACATATTTACATTATGTTATAAATAAACATTTTTTTATCATTCAAAATGTGTAATAGTATAATAATGTTGCCCTAAACAAAGTATAATAATGTTGTATTTTTTAAAAATAATTACATATATTATTATATAATTAAATAAATAAATAAATATATATTATATGGGTATATGAGGTGGGTACTAAGGTACCCGTACCCGCACCCGTACCCGCCCAATTTTGTGGGTAATTACCCATACCCATGTCCGCACCCAAAATGCTGGTTTTTACCCTACCCATCGTGAGTATATTTTGTGGGTACCCACACGATATGAATAAATTGTCATCCCTACAAATTTTGTTGGTTTTAATCCCTCCCGACTGCATTTGTAATTAACTGGTAGTTAATCCACATTCGTTTTTAACAAAAGAGACTAAAATCAACAAAATTTGCACATTCAAGAATATATTTAAAAAAAAATATTGAAATTAAAACAAGAAATTCACAAATATATAGAAACGAAAATGATATTTAAATCAATAAATAACTCAACCGAATTTTTATATTTGTTGGACTCAACCAAGTAGATAAAGCACATGTTTACTTCTACTCTACACTCTTAGGGGTAGTTGTTAGAGTTTGATTGAAACCAAATATCTTGAATTAAATGTTACATGGACGATTATAATAAAGATAGAGGAAGGCAAAAAATATATATTGATTCAAGTTTTTCTTTTCTTTTATATTCTGTCAAATTACAAAGACAAGATGAAATGATAAAGCATTAAAGCCAATGAAATTAAATTATTGAATTTGGAGAAATATCTTGGCAAGAAATTAGAATGTAGCAACTACTTTCGCCGGCTAATTTATCTAATGCGCTCAAGTTAAATATTCTTACAACATGCACAAATATATTTTTCACAGATAGATTAATAAATCACATTATAATTTATATCTAATGTGCAAGACTTATAAGAAAAAAATGTACCATAATACTGATGTGCTCATTTTTTCTATAACCATATCCCAAAAGGAAAATTTCAACAATGTGCTTATTTTTTATGCATTAATGGACACTGATCTGCATCAAATAATCTCTTAAATTAATTCGTTAGAAAATCGTTTTCTATGGCAATGCACTACAACAAATTTGAGATTTAGTAACTTTTAAAAAGTGATACTAAATCATAAAAAATGTTACTAATTCAATTTAGTAACCATTTACCAAGTGTTACATAAAGCCTATGTTACTAAAATGTTTTAGTAACATTTCAAAGTATTATTAGTAACATTCATTAGTAACATTGACAAAAATGTTACATGTTTTATACATGAAATTTGACTGTTAAAATAGTCTTTCAAGAAGAAAAAAAATGTAACTAATAGTCTTTCAAGAAAATATTCATTTATGGACTTTTTGTTTGACAAACAATGCTAGTGAACACATCAAATTATTGAATCTAAAACTTAGATAACAAGTATGTTTTAAATCTCAATACAAAAATTTAGATCCCTTAAATTTAGATAACAAAGTTTGCAACTATATAGCATTATGGTTTGTGGACTACAAAGTATGAAACTGAGTTCTTAGACTAAAAAGTCTTTAAATTTTGCAGCTTATACTAGTGTGCATGAAGTGGCAGCAGCCTGGTTTTCTTTTTCTTCTTAGAATCACCAAAAACTTGCTTTGGTTATCTTGGTCACATGTGGAGCCTCAACACGATTCTTAGAATCCAAAAAGGCATCGGTGCAAACGACATTAGGCAATAACCACATTGCAAAGCTTCAAGGAACCTTTTGATGCTCTTCCTCTGTTAACTTATTTGTTCAATAATGGAACCTGTTAAAGTGTGACCATATTAAAGGAAGTATAACAATCAATTAGAAAACTACATATTATAAAGCTCCACATTCATGAACTGATTAAAAGTAATTCACCCAAAATGAACAACAGGGCATAAAAATAATGAGGGACACATTTGATACTAGTGCCACACAACATTCTTTAGACAACCTATTTTATGCATACAACTATCCAAAGCAGACCTCTATGCTAACACTATCCATAGCCTAACAGTAAGTAATTAACAATACCACAAGCTAACAGAAAATTACAGTAACAGTAAGCTTAATGCCACTTAAACCCAGCAGCAGGGCATATTAGTTGTAGTTCCACTCCCTACCACAACACAATACATAGTGCACACATAAATTATGCAGTTCTAAACCCGAACATATCAATACGGTAGGCAGCAAATGCCATAGCATGTACCAAAGATTCTTTTTAACTCAAGTAGACTCAAAAATAGTAACACAACCGTTTCACTATGAAATCATAAACTATCAAATAGTTACACAGATCTGAAAATGAATAAAAACACATCTGAAACAGAAATTCTTCTTCATTGCAACAAATAGTTACACAACAGTTTCACCATGAAATCATAAACTATCTATCACCAAATACACATAACATAATTACCCCTATATAAAGGTTTCAAATAATGATAAAGAATCTTACTACAATTCTCTTGGTGTCATCATTTACCGGATTTGCGTTCTTGGGCTTATGTGTGGTAATATACATTTCCACACGTGAGGCTTCTATTCCATCGGGATTCTTCATCGCCTCATCCTCATGTATTTCTGCATGAGTTTTTGTTCCCGTGGTATGTATACTTTTAAACTTTGCTCTACTCTTTTTATTTCTCTCACTACATGCCTATAAAATAAACAGATTTCTATCACTGCCATGGCAAAAAAGAAAGGCATGCGGTGTAATACATAGATTCATGCAGAAGCTAGCTAATCAGATTTCTATACACAGTTTGCTAGCGAGTGATGAATGATATTTGCACTCGTCACCAGACTGTAGGCTGTAGCTAAAGAAACAAATTAATGGAGTACTAGTAGTAAACCAAAATGCTACACTTCTTTAAAAGAAGGATATATAGTTGAATGCAACAAAGATGAGAGATATACCTTTCGTTTTGCTGCTGCTACTGAGAAGACCGTCATGCTCAAGACCTTGCAAAGAACGTTTTCTCTTGCCTAACACATGTTTAATCTAAGAAACTCCTCGTGTTGTCTGCATAATTTAGTGATTTAAATTTAATTCTATATTTTGTAGATTATTACATAACTATAACTTATATTTCCTTATCCAATAATTCTAATGAGATCCGTAGCTAAGTATTGTTAACTCATTCATCCCAACATGTCCTGAACAGAGTAAAAAATAAGATAAGGTTCAATACCTCTACGGAGTAAATTTTCCAATCAGAATGTCTTAATTGTACTTACAATCCATATCACAATACATGATCCTTATTTAGATCTATTACTTTTGGTTTGAACCATATCTATCTACAATCAGCTTAACTACTAAATTCCAGGTCCACCATATTATTTTAGATAAGGTTCAATACCTCTACTTTTGTTTTGAACAATACGGTTTACAAATGGCAAACAATAGCACACACAGTTCATGTGGTTGAGTCTGACCTCATTTTCAGGGTGTAAACGTGACTGGAAAATTATTGATATTGTTTGAAGGGTCTTCAGCTGAACACCCTCATCCGTCATTTTAGCATGCTGCAGGGGTTAAGCAGAGGCTTATCAATGCATGAGTAAGCTTGAATAAAAAAATAAATATCGCATTCCACCTCTTGCATTAATCCGTTATTATTGAACTCAATAATCAAATCAAAGTAGTATCAAACATAGCAAGGCTAAAAAATAAACATACAACCACCGATATGGCCAGAGGTAAAATCTCATTGTAAGTTTTGATTTGATGGAATGTATGTGTAAAAATAATTTACACTAAAAGTATTATTAATTAAATCATTAGATAAATACACATATATAGTCAAAAGTAATGTCAAAAATATTGCTCACCATGACACACACAAGCACAAAAAAATACTAAGAGTTATATAATTTGAACAATTTTTTCTTTCATAATAAATAAATTTCTAAGACAAGACAATGAACAACAGAAGAATGTGTTTTGATTTCAATTCATCCATCTAAGAAACTCCTCGTGTTCTCTGCATAATTTAGTGATTTAAATTTAATTCAACAAGCTACAACCAACTCACTTAACATGCACACAAGAACTAGCGAATTAATGCTGGTGACTAGCTACAACCACATAATAATTTAGTGGTTTATGGAATAAGCTCTTCACACACAAACATCAACTCATTTTCATATCTCTTCAGAACAAACGGCTCCTTAGAGACTATAATGCTGGTGACAGAACAATTAATGTCAGAAAAGGGTTTTTCAGAAAAGGGTTTTCTACAAGTCCTCACTGCTCGATGAAGATAGTATGCTAAATGCTAATTCCTAAATGCATAGTACAAATGTAGAGTTTGAAATTCAGCATAACAATGTATCAAACTAAGCATATTAATCTAACTATAATAATGTAAAATAAGACTTGTAATTAAGTTACTCCACATAGTTAGTAGTGAATACAATCAATCTCTCTCACCAGTACAACATCTATGATATATAGGAAAGCAACATTGGAAATAACATGAGACTGAGATAACACAAACCATTCAAATATTGCACTATGATTGTGAAAAATATTGAAGCTTCTACCTAAGGCAGTTACTTGTGATACAAGCTATCAAGCTTAACCAATTAATTGAGTTTGTTATAGATTCAATTAATGTTAGTTAGGCTTATAACTGATTGTAACCACCTTTCTTAGTTAGTTTAGAGTGTGAAACTAATTGTATATAAGTGTGATAGTTCACATTGTGTAATCGAAGTTTTGTGAGCAATAATACAAAATTACTCTTTCTCTTTTTTTCTCTTCTCTTTCTCTGCAATTTCATACAATGGTTCAAGCTTTGAGCTTCATCAATGGTGGCTCAACTTGATTTTTCACATGGTATCATCGACCTGTGATTAGACCCATCAATCTTCCGCTCCAATCTTTGCTCACAACTTCGATTTTCTCAGTTTCTTCACATTCTTTCTGAATCTTCATCACTTCTTTGTTCTTTGATCTTTTTCTCATGGCTGATGACGAAAGCTCTGCTGGCAGCATCAATGGTGATCCACATCCTCATCATGTTCCTATCAACAAAGGGTATCAAAATGATATTCTCAGTCCCTATTTCATGCATCCAAATGAGAATCCCAGCAACATTCTTGCTACTCCTTTGTTATCGGGGCCAAACTATCATTCTTGGTCAAGATCTGTTACAGTTGCTCTCAGATCCAAACACAAGCTTCATTTCATCAATGGAGCCTTACCGAGACCCTTAGATGATGACAGAGACTCAATAGCTTGGGATAGATGTAATACAATGATTATCTCTTGGCTCAGCAACTCTGTGGGGCCTGAAATCTCACAGAGCATCTTATGGATGGATACAGCTGCAGAGATTTGGAAGGAGCTCAAAGACAGATTTTATCAAGGTGATGTATTCAGAATCTCAGATTTACAAGAAGAAATTTACACCTTGAAGCAAGGTGATAGTACTGTATCTTCCTACTACACTAGAATGAAGAAACTTTGGCAAGAATTAGACAATTTTAGGCCTATCCCTCACAGTACTTGCACAGAAGAATGCAAAGCTATTGCAAAGATGTGTGAATATAGGGATAGTGACCAAGTCATAAGGTTTCTTAAAGGCCTTAATGATCAATACATTGCTGTTAGGTCACAAATCATGCTCATGGATCCATTACCAAATATTGGTAAAGTCTATTCTTTGCTTGTTCAGCAAGAAAGACAATCTTTGCTCAACATTGATGAATCAAAGATTCTAGCTGCTACCAATTATCCTTCCTCAGGAAGAGGTTCTTCATCTCAGAAAGGAAGGGGTGATAGAAGTAGTAGACCTGGTGCAGGCAGAGGCAAAGGTAAAGGAAACAGAATTTGCACTCATTGTGGAATGACCAACCACACTATAGATATATGCTTCAAGAAGCATGGCTATCCTCCACACATGCAGCAGGGTGGAAATGGAAGTGCCAACAACTGTCATAATGAAGATGATGAAGAGGATACCAAATCTGTAGCATATGCTGAAGATCATTGTGAATCAGATAAAAGCTTGTTTTTTACTGCAGATCAACACAAGGCTTTGTTAGCTCTTCTACAAAAATCTAGCAGTTCAACATCTCATAGCATTAACCATATCACTACTCAGCCTACCCCAAATACAGGTATTCTATGTGCTATCCCTAACTCAAATAATCCTCAACACACTTTCATTTTAGACACAGGAGCTACAGATCATATCTGTCACTCCATAACTCTTTTTCAGTGCATGAAGAGAATTAACCCTGTCAATATCAAATTACCTAATGGAACTTTAGTTTCCACAAACCTAGCTGGTACTGTCATGTTTGATCAAAACCTGTATATTACCAATGTTTTATACTTTCCCAATTTCTCTTTCAATCTTATATCTGTCCCTCAACTTACTAAAACTTTGAACTGTTTTCTAACTTTTGATGGAAATAAATGCTTGATACAGGATTCAACATCTCAGAGGAAGATTGGTATAGCTGAGATATTTCATGGATTGTATGTGCTTACTCAACCTGTAGTTAGCCCTTTAGCTCCTCCCTCTGAAAAATGTATAAACATCACCTATAAGACCATCAATAGTTTAGATAAGTGTGATAGGGATAATGATTGTAACTTGTGGCACATGAGATTTGGCCACCCTTCTTTTGAAAAATTACATGAAATAAGTAAAGTCTTTCCTTTTGTTCAATTTCAAAAATCTTCTGTACCTTGTGATACATGCTTCTATGCTAAACAGAAAAGGTTACCTTTTCCCTTAAGCAACAGTGTATCTGTCAATAATTTTGATTTACTTCACATGGATATATGGGGTCCATTATCCATTCCTTCCATCTCAGGTTTCAAATATTTTTTGACCATAGTTGATGACAAGAGCAGATTCACATGGATTTACTTAATGAAAATGAAATCTGAGACTGGCCTCTTAATTCAAAACTTTGTTAACATGGTTTTTACTCAATTCAATGTGAAAGTTAAATGTATTAGAAGTGACAATGGCAATGAATTTAACCTTGTCAATTTTTATCATAAAAATGGTATTGAACATCAAAATTCCTGTGTTGCTACTCCACAACAAAATGGGATTGTGGAGAGAAAACATCAACACCTTTTGGCAGTGACTAGAGCTTTGATGTTTCAATCAAATTTGCCTAAAGTTTTCTGGGCACATGCCATTAGTCACTCTGTGCACATTATAAATAGATTGCCTACACCTTACTTGTCTAACAAGTCACCTTTTCAAATCTTATACAATACTCTTCCTGATATCAGCAATCTTAAAGTTTTTGGTGCTTTGTGTTTTGCCACTACTTTGCCTTCTCACAGAAGAAAGCTTGATTCTAGATCAAGGAAGTGCATACACTTAGGTTTTAAGTCAGGTGTCAAAGGTTTTGTACTGTTTGATTTAAAATCTAGAGAAATCTTCATCTCTAGAGATGTTATTTTCTTTGAAAATTTGTTCCCTTACCAAAATTCTAACAAAACTAGTGTTGAATCTCACACCAGTTACAATCACCATTCCTCTACCACTTATGATGACAGTTTTCTCAATTATCCAACTTCTGTCATCACCCCTGGCACAACTTCCACATCTCATCATCCAACAACTTCTGTACCTAACAATTCTACCACTCAATCCAAAAATGATTTTACCAATCATTCCAATACAACACCTTTACAAAATAATTCCAACCCAAATATGGAGCCTAACACCTATGATAATGAACCTATACCCAACACTCACAACCTACCTTCACTACCTGTCAATTCTAATTCTTCATCATCCATCATTCCATTAAGAAAGTCTAATAGACTAACCAAACCTCCCACACACCTTAAAGACTATCATTGCTACCTGTTAAGCAATACAATTCATGATTCAGATCATGCTATTTCCAATTCCTCCTCTGACTGTAAGTATCCTATCTCTTCTTTTATTTCTTATCAAAATATCTCTTCTGCACATAACCATTATATTTTCAATTTATCCAACATTACTGAGCCCACATGCTATGAGAATGCTGTCTGTGATGATAATTGGAAATTGGCTATCAAAACTGAGTTAGATGCTTTGGTAAGAAACAAGACTTGGACTCTGGTTCCTTTGCCTCCTCAGAAACATGCTATAGGTTGTAAATGGGTGTTCAAACTCAAATTACACTCTAATGGTTCTATAGAAAGATACAAAGCTAGATTGGTTGCAAAAGGCTATACTCAAACTGAAGGGATAGACTATATGGAGACTTTCAGTCCTGTTGTAAAGATGACAACCATTAGAGTTTTACTAGCTATTGCAGCTGTTCAACAATGGCCTTTATACCAGCTTGATGTTAATACTGCTTTTCTTCATGGGGATTTGAATGAAGAAGTTTACATGCAGCCTCCTCCTGGTCTGCACCTTTCTTCTTCCAACCTTGTGTGTAAGCTTCAGAGATCTTTGTATGGCCTCAAGCAGGCAAGCAGGCAATGGAATACTAAACTCACTGATACTCTTACATCATCTGGCTACATACAGTCAAAATCAGATTACTCACTCTTCACAAAACAAAGATCTTCAGGCTTCACAGTAATACTTGTGTATGTAGATGATCTTGTTTTAGGAGGGACTGACACTGATGAGATATCTCAAATCAAGGTTTTATTAGACACTAAGTTCAGCATTAAAGACTTAGGTGTTCTCAAATATTTCCTGGGTTTTGAGGTAGCTAGAACTAAAGCTGGCATTTCCTTATGTCAAAGGAAGTATACTTTGGACTTGATCACAGATGCAGGCTTACTTGGCTCAAAGCCTTGCTCTACACCAATGCAACCACAGCTGCAACTACATAAATCATCTGGTGAACTCATTTCTGATCCCACAGCCTATAGAAGACTTATTGGGAGATTACTCTATCTCACACACACCAGGCCAGACATTGCTTACACTGTAAGCAAGCTCAGTCAATTCTTAGATTCACCTACCACTGAACATATGCTGGCAGCTTTACATGTCCTGAGATATTTGAAGCAATGCCTAGGTCAAGGATTATTCTACAGTTCAGGCTCATCCCTTAGCTTGAAGGGTTTCTCTGACTCTGATTGGGGATCTTGCCCTGACACCAGAAAATCAACTACAGGCTTATGTTTTTTCCTTGGCAATTCTCTGGTAAGTTGGAAAAGTAAGAAACAAAATGTGGTTTCAAGGTCTTCTTCTGAGGCAGAATATAGAGCCTTGGCTCAGGCAACTTGTGAGGCTCAATGGTTAGCTTATCTGTTGAAGGATTTGAAGATACAGCATCCTTCACCTATCATCTTATATTGTGACAACAACTCTGCATTACACATAGCAGCCAACCCTGTATTTCATGAGAGAACCAAGCATATAGAGATTGACTGCCATGTTGTAAGGGATAAGTTACAAGCTGGCCTCATCCATCTCCTACCTGTTCCATCAAAAGAGCAAGTAGCAGATATCCTAACTAAGTCTTTGCATCCAGGACCTTTCAATGCCTTGCAGAGCAAGTTAGGGATGATAAACATCTTTTCCAACTTAAGAGGGGCTGTGAAAAATATTGAAGCTTCTACCTAAGGCAGTTACTTGTGATACAAGCTATCAAGCTTAACCAATTAATTGAGTTTGTTATAGATTCAGTTAATGTTAGTTAGGCTTATAACTGATTGTAACCACCTTTCTTAGTTAGTTTAGAGTGTGAAACTAATTGTATATAAGTGTGATAGTTCACATTGTGTAATCGAAGTTTTGTGAGCAATAATACAAAATTACTCTTTCTCTTTTTTTCTCTTCTCTTTCTCTGCAATTTCATACAATGGTTCAAGCTTTGAGCTTCATCAATGGTGGCTCAACTTGATTTTTCACAATGATTAACATGAGAATAACACAAATCATTCAAATATTGCATTATGATTAACAATTAACATGAGACTGAGATAACACAAATCATTCAAATATTGCACTGTGATTAACAATTAACTTGAGACTGAGATAACACAAATCATTCAAATATTGCACTATGATTAACATGAGAATAACACAAATCATTCAAATATTGCACTATGATTAACAATTAACATGAGACTAAGATAACACAAATCATTCAAATATTACACTAAATTAAAATAGTAGTTTTAGTATTATTATCGTATAAATGGATAAATCATATGAGTGTACCAGCTGCAATTGTGAATGTGAATCGAAGTTGCGTAATCGAATTCAACAGAGAACGGAATTCAATTTCAGGTGTTTAAATTGAATTTCAGGAGTAGCTTGAGATTGAGAGAAAGTATGGAGTAGCGATTGCAATTGAGAACCGTAACACTCTCAGGTGTTGGAAGGAGAGAAAGATGTTACTGTGCGATTGTGATTGAGGAGAGATTTGCGTGAGAGTAAAATTTGGTGTTTGAGTGGGATTTGTGAACACAAGAAATGGGTAAAGCCTCCTTTTATTGAATTCACATGGCATGGCAGTAAAACTTTGACAAAATGTTCACATTTTTTTACGGTGCCTAAATGAATGGTAGTAGAAATGTTTGAAAAATAGCATGAAAGCATTTAATGCATTTTTACTAGTATGCAGCAAATGCATGGTAATAGTAGTTTCTTACTACTATAAATACCCATCCATTGCACCATTGTGAATCATCCCAAATCAAAGCAACACAACAACAAGTATTTGTCATTGTTGAGAGTTAGAGAGAAAAAATATAGAAAGGAAATATAGTTTCTTCTGTGAAGTTTCTCCTAGTGTGTTAGTATTCTCCTATATTGAAGAGAGAGTGTAATTGTACTCTCCTTGTATTTAGAGAGAAGTCTTGTAATTTCTCTCACTTAGTGAAAGTTCTCTATTCTTGCCCCGTAGTTTTCTCCCCTTATTTGTTGAGGGGTTTCCACGTAAATTATTATGTGTTCAGTTCCTGTTTTCTCGTCTCTTATTTTAGCTGTGTGATATTTATTTTGTTACTCTGGTACCCAACATTGGTATCAGAGCCACTGGTTTGAGGTCGTTGTTCCGCTACGGCAAATTTGTTAGGTATCAGTGTTAAGAAAATTCTTGTATGCTCTGTGGTTGCGGCATAGGCTGATCTTCCACATTAAAAGAGAATTATTCTTGTACACATGGTACGTACAGGTTGAAAAAAAATTATTTGGTGAGAAAAAAAAACACCATGACAGCGAAATTTGAGATAAAGAAGTTTAATGGGAGAAATTTTTCCCTGTGGAAATAAGGGCAATCTTGAGAAAAGATAATTGTCTAGACGCAATAGATGGCAGAGCTGCAGATATCACTGATGAAAAGTGGAAAGAAATGGATGATAGTGCCATTGCCAATTTGCACCTAGCAATGGCGGACTCGGTATTGTCAAGTATTGCTAAAAAGAAGACAGCAACGGAGATTTGGGATACTCTAATAAAATTGTACGAGGTCAAATCTCTTCACAATAGAACATTCTTAAAGAGAAGGCTCTACACTCTTCGAATGAGTGATTCCACATCAATGACGGATCACATCAACACCCTGAATACGCTATTTTCCCAGCTAACGGCTTCATATTTCAGAATAGCGGAAAATGAGCGTGCAAAACTTCTACTTCAAAGTTTACAAGATTCGTATGATCAACTCATCATCAACATTACAAATAATAATATAGCTGATACTCTTCACTTTGATGATGTCACCGGTGCAATTCTTGAAGAAGAATCCAGGCGCAAGAACAAGGAAGATAGGCCAGAGAGTTCAAGGCAAGCAGAGGCTTTGACGATGACGAGAGGTAGATCAACGGAATGTGGCCCCAGTGGGAGTCAAAATCATGGTAGGTCAAAATCTAGAAGATGGAAGAACCTCAGATGCTACAATTGTGGCATGAAAGGGCATCTAAAGAAGGAGTGTCGGAATAATAAGAAGAATGTAGAAAAGAGTTCTGAAACTTCAACATCTCAAGGATGTGTCGCAAGTAATTCCGATGATGGTGACATCTTGTATAGTGAAGCATCAATTAGTTCTAAAGGCGGTAAAAGACTCAATGATGTCTGGATAATGGATTCAGGAGCAACATGGCACATGACTCCACACTGAGATTGGTTTTACTCTTATGAGCCTATCTCGGAAGGGTCTGTGTACATGGGAAATGATCATGCCTTAGAAATTGCTGGAATCGGTACTATCAGATTAAAGATGCATGATGGTACTGTCCGAAAAATACAAGGGGTGTGTCATGTGAATGGGTTGAAGAAGAATTTATTGTCCATTGGGCAATTGGATGACCTCGGGTGCAAGATCCACACTGAAAGTGGCATCTTGAAAGTAGTGAAAGGCAATCTTGTGGTGATGAAAGCAGAAAAGGTCACAAGTAATCTATACATGCTTCTGGGAGATACATTGCAAGAGGCAGATGCATCAGTTGCAACGGTAAGCCAAGAAGAAACAACGATGATGTGGCATCGCCGATTAGGCCATATGTCGGAACGTGGCTTGAAAGTCCTTGCGGAACAGAATCTCCTTCGCGGGCTCAAGACAGCAAATTTACCATTCTGTGAGCACTGTGTGATAAGTAAGCAACATAGATTGAAGTTTGCGAGAGTAACTACTAAAAGCAAACACATACTAGACTTGATCCATTCTGATGTGTGGGAGTCACCGGAAATATCTCTGGGAGGAGCAAAATATTTTGTCTCGTTCATTGATGACTATTCCAGAAGATTATGGGTGTACCCAATCAAGAAGAAGTCTGATGTGTTTCCAGTATTCAAGGAATTCAAAGCACAATTAGAGCTTGAAACTGGGAAGAAGATTAAGTGTTTGAGGACAGACAATGGAGGAGAATATGTAGATGGCAATTTTTTTGGCATTTTGCAAACAAGAGGGTATTGTAAGGCAATTCAAAGTTGCACATACACCTCAGCAGAATGGTGTAGCAGAGCGGATGAATAGAACTCTCCTGGATAGAACAAGAGCTATGCTGAAAACAACGGGAGTGGCCAAATCTTTCTGGGGAGAAGCCGTTAAAATTGCCTGCTATGTAATAAACCGATCACCATCAACGGCGATTGATTTGTAGACACCGATGGAGGTGTGGAAAGGAAAGCCAGTTGATTATTCTTCTCTGCATGTGTTTGGTTGTCCTGTATATGTCATGTACAACTCCCAAGAAAGAACAAAGTTGGACTCAAAGTCCAGGAAATGTATCTTCTTGGGTTATGCTGATAATGTTAAGGGGTATCGCCTGTGGGATCCCACTGCCCACAAGGTTGTTATCAGCAGGGATGTAGTCTTTGTAGAAAATGAACTACAAAGTGAGTAGAAAAATGATAGCACTTCCAAAGAGACTGATATAGTGCAGATGGAAGAAAAATCTAAAGAAAGTGATTCTTCTGAAGCAGAACCAGTGCACGAAGAACAAGATGAGGTCAACGATGAAAACGTTCGTCGATCAACACGTCAGACGATGAAACCAACTTGGCACTCAGATTATGTTATGGCAAGCCATGATGCATATTGTCTTCTAAATGAAGAAGGGGAACCGTCAACCTTTCCAGAGGCTTTGAACAGTTCAGATGCTTCTCAATGGATGACAGCAATGCATGAAGAAATTGAAGCCTTACATAGAAACAAGACATGAGATCTTGTTGAACTTCCAAAGGGTCGAAAAGCCATAGGTAACAAATGAGTATACAAGATAAAACGCGATGGCAATGATCAAATGGAAAGGTATCGTGCAAGATTGGTGGTCAAAGGATATGCTCAGAAAGAAGGTATTGACTTCAATGAGATTTTTTCGCCAGTTGTCAGACTTACTACTATCAGAGTAGTGTTGGCGATGTGTGCTGCATTTGATTTACATCTTGAACAGCTAGATGTAAAGACTGCTTTTCTTCATGGATAACTTGAAGAAGAAATTTATATGCTCCAACCGGAAGGATTTAAAGAAAAAGGAAAAGAAAACTTGGTTTGCAGGTTGACCAAATCTCTGTAGGTCTAAAGCAGGCGCCTAGATGTTGGTACAAGAGATTTGATTCTTTCATAATTAGCCTCGATTACAACAGACTAAGTTTAGACCACTGTACCTACTACAAAAGGTTTGATGATAATGATTTCATCATTTGGCTGTTGTATGTGGATGACATGTTGGTGGTAGGCCCCAACAAAGATCGGGTCCAAGAATTGAAGGCACAATTGGCTAGGGAGTTCAATATGAAAGACTTGGGACCAGCAAACAAGATTTTAGGGATGCAAATTCACCGAGACAGAAAAGACAGGAAGATTTGGCTTTCTCAAAAGAATTATCTAAGGAAAGTCTTGCGGCGCTTCAACATGCAAGATAGTAAGCCAATATCTACCCCTTTTTATGTGAATTTTAAATTATCCTCAAGTATGAGTCCTATAAATGAAGCGGAGAGGATGGAAATGTCTCGAGTACCGTATGCATCGGCGGTGGGAAGTCTTATGTAAGCCATGATATGTACAAGACCAGACATTGCACAAGCAGTGGGAGTGGTTAGTCGGTTTATGGCGGATCCGGGTAAAGAGCATTGGAATGTTGTTAAAAGAATCCCGAGATACATTAAAGGAACCTCAGGTGTTGCAATATGTTTCGGAGGATCGGAATTAACTGTTAGGGGTTACGTTGATTTCAGATTTTGCAGACGATCATAATAAGAGAAAACCTACTACTGGTTATGTGTTCACACTTGCAGGAGCAGTAGTAAGTTGGTTATCCAAGTTATAAACTATTGTAGCCTTGTCCACGACAGAAGCTGAGTACATGACAGCTACCCAGGGATGCAAGGAAGGTATTTGGATACAAAGGTTAATGGAGGAACTCGGGCACAGGCAGCAGAAAATTGTTGTGTATTGTGACAGTCAGAGTGCCTTGCACATTGCAAGAAATCCAGGACAAAACACATAGGCGTTCAATACCATTTTGTTCGAGAAGTAGTGGAGGAAGGAAGTGTGGATATGCAGAAGATTCACACCAATGATAACCTAGCAGATGCGATGACAAAGCCGATCAACGCTGACAAGTTTATATGGTGTAGATCCTCGTGTGGCCTATCGGAAATGTAGCAACAGGGAATTGGCAAGGTAGAGAGATTTTGAAAGCTTACAAAAGTGGCTTTAAGTGGGAGATTGTGAACACAAGAAATGGGTAAAGCCTCCTTTTGTTGAATTCACATGGCATGGCAGTAAAACTTTGACAAAATGTCCACATGTTTTTACGGTGCCTAAATGAATGGTAGTAGAAATGTTTGAAAAATGACATGAAAGAAAGCCTTTAATGCATTTTTACTAGTATGCAGTAGATGCATTGTAATAGTAGTTTCTTACTACTATAAATACCCATCCATTGCACCATTGTGAATCATCCCAAATCAAAGCAACACAACAACAAGTATTTGTCATTGTTGAGAGTTAGAGAGAAAAAATATAGAGAGGAAATATAGTTTTTCCTGTGAGGTTTCTCCTAATGTGTTAGTATTCTCCTATATTCAAGAGAGAGTGTAATTGTACTCTTCTTGTATTTAGAGAGAGGTCTTGAAATTTCTCCCACTTAGTGAAAGTTCTCTATTCTTGCCCCGTGGTTTTCTCCCCTTATTTGTTGAGGGATTTCCACGTAAATTATTGTGAGTTCAGTTCCTGTTTTCTCGTCTCTTATTTTAGCTGTGTGATATTTATTTTGTTATTCTGGTACCCAACAAGATTTGTGAGCTTTGAGAGAATGCAACAGATACCTTTGGTTTTGAGTGGAGTATTTTTTAAAAATTATTCAAAATTTAAAAAGTGTTACTCTAAATGCAACATTTTCTTTCAAATGTTAGTATTAACCTATCTTTAGTTACATACCTCAGAAAGGTTACTAGTCGGTGTTACTAAAAGGGAAATATGTAGTAGTGATGGTAATGCCTAAACTCATCATTATTTATTTAATACATAAAATCAATGGCTAATAGTATACAATCAATGCCAACATAATATGACACAACACAAAAGATAGATACTTGGAGCCATTAACTATTTAGTTTTGAATTCGATCCTTTAAAATCAAAATATACAATCAATCAAATGCGTGACTCGGGCAACACCTCTTGACTACTAGCAAACATTTGCATGTCTTCTCTAAAAGCAGGCAAAGCTACCTCATTCAAATTAACCAAAACCTTAAACCCATCTTTTTTCTCAGCACAAGCTGTTGAATAAGGCAAAAAGAAACAAGGTTCAACACTCCCAAGCAAGTATCTTCCAAGTGGCAAAACAGTAACTGGACCACCCCATCCAAAATCCACAGTAGAATGACCCAAATGTCTCCAATCAGTGAAACCACTCACCCATTTTCCTGCTGTGATCCCATCAGCAAAATGCAGATGCTGATAATCAATGAAGGAACGAACATACTCATCAGTGACATTAGTTTTACTCTTTTTTATTAGCTCTGCTGTTTTCCAAATTGGTTGCTCTATCAAATCTTTGGCACTTAGTTGAACATACATTGGAACACAGCCATTTCCCCAATATCCAGCAGGTAGTGATGGATTTATTAATCTTCTTATATTAATTGAGTATGCAAATTTAACCTTCTCATTATCCTCCACTTGTGAGGCCTTTATCCTATTGTAGCAATTAACATGGTTAGAACATAAATCATATTATTCAATCCCTAATTATAATATATCACTCTTGTACTAAATCATCAAACTTAAGAAAGAATATTTTTTGTCAAGCAGAGAAGTAGAGAAGTCTTCAGATTCGAACATACTATACAAATAATGTCAGGTCTAACAATAATTAAGAAAGTTAATACCAGTAGTATTTGGTAATACATTTTTAAATTTAACCTTCATAATATTTATATTATATAATTGTTAAAAAAATGTAAAATAATTATGAAGATGTTAATAATTATTTTTAAACTTAAGCTATAAGCTAACTTATTACTGTTGCAAACACACCCTTAATCTAACAAGTTGTAAAATCCAATGGAAACTTACTTGGATCTCCAAATGTAAGCGCCCAAAGCTTCAAAAGTGGTAAACTTGAATCCAGATTGATCAAACAATGATCTCTTAAACTCTTCCAAAAACTCATCCCTCACATGAAAACACTCTTTCACACTCACACCACCAAAATCCTCTTTATAAGGCAAAAAATCCTTATTCAAACTCAAAAACTCTTTTATCAAAGGCGAATCCACACGTGCCACATCCCTCGGACCCAACAACTTCTCTCTATCCCATACTGGTTCCACTGTTATCCGAGTCACTCCACGAGCCAACTCAGCCACCGAGTTAAAAAACAGAGTCCCACCCATTCCATCGCAAAGCGAGTGATGAATCGCTGCACCGAGAGTGAATCCACCGCATTTGAAAATTGTTAGTTGAAGCATACATGGATGCTTCATTCCTTCTTCGGGTTTTGGGTCGGGCACTAACTGTTCGATGAAATGTGTAGAAGGATTATCATCGAGATAATTGATGGATTCGAGAGTGAAGTCTACGGTGGTATGGATGAGAGGGATGCTTTGGTTTGCGGTGCAGAATAGTTCGAGACGGTTGTCGGAGTTTTGACGGTGGCGAAGTGTTCCGGCGAGTGGGTAGTAGTGAGGGAGTGTTTGTGATAGGGAGGTAGAGATGACGTGGAAAGGGTCGTTGTGGTGGTTGGCGGTGGTGGTTGAGGTGTAAGCGCGGAGGTAGCGGATGGTTAAGTGGAGGTTGCGATCGGTGTCGAGGTGGGAAAGAGGGAGGGTATGGTCTTCAGAGAAGGGGGTGTAAGAAGGAAATATGAGTGTTTGTTCTTTGTTTTTCATCATTATTGCTATGCTTGTGTATTGTGTTTTCAACTTTCAAGTGTTGAAATTTGAGTCTTTTTCTTTCTCCCACCAAACCCAGAGAGAAAGTAAAGTAAGAGATAGTGGTGAGTTTCAAATGGGAGAGATGTGGAGCATGCTGCATCACACATTCCATAATTTCACCTAACTACCACCATTCCCTCAATTCCCAAATTAATTCTAACATTGCTTCAAATGCAAGTAACTGGATTTGAAGGTTTTGATCCCTTAAACAAAGTCTCGGAATTGACTCTTGTGGATGAAAAACTTATTTGGGCACGAGATTTTACTAAAGTGGCAACTAAATTTTTTAGCGGAGATTAGTGATTAGAACAAAATCGGTGTTACTTCTTGCCAATAGTATGATTATTAAAAATGAAGTTATAGTGACTTTCATCTCAAATATATAAATTATTAAAAAGAAAACTTCAAATTGATAGTTTCTTAATATAGTATGATTATCAATTGAATAGTATGATTATTGAATAGTATGTTTTTTGATCATCAATTGAATAGTTTGTTCTTTGATCATAAATTGAAAAAGATGTTGATTTTTGGTTATTGAAAATGTATTTAAAGGACTTAAAAAATATATATTTGATCTATAATATTATTGACAATATATTCCAGTTATTTAAAAAACTTAAAAAGTGATTTTCTTTTCTTCCCCTTATATATATTTGGGGCTAGTTTTGCCAACCTGCATCATAAGCTAAGTGATTATGAAAAATTGTTTATGCTTTTATAGTTCCAAATTAAACACTAATGGAAATTCAGGTTGGTAACATGTTAGATGTCCTGATTGAACTAAAAAATTACAGAGAATTTTTTTTGAATCAATAAATATTGGAAGCATTGTTGATGGAAGATTTTAAAGATGATTGTCAGATTGGTACTTGCATTTTACATTTGAGTCACATTGCCAATGTCATAGTGTATACGTATATGTGCTTCTTATTTATGATGTGTTTTTTTTCCTATTCAAAAAGATTAGTGGTGCAGTTTATTATTATCTGTTTATTTTTCATTCAAGAGCAATTATTTAAACCGTCTAAAGAGTAATTATTTAAATATACGTATATAAAAGAGCTTGGAAGATATACAAAGTTTGATATTTGTCAATACTTTTTTTTTTTTTTTTGAATAGCAAACAATTTTATTCAAACGCAGACCAAAGCACAAGGAGTGCAAGGCCTGGAAGGCAACAAAAGGACAAAGAGGTACAAATCAAAGGAGCAAACCAATACAGTACACAAAAACTGCAAAAGAAAACAACCAAACTCCTAACCACCTAAGCAACATGACAAGGCAAGAAGCACCAGCCGAAAAACAACCAGCAACAGCAGCCCTATTCTGCAGCCAAAGAGATCACCGAATCACCTACCAAAACAGTCTCCGGGAACCCAAGCCCACTCATAGAATAAACAAGGGGCAATTTTCAAACGATCAACACTCCATCTCCAAGACAACACCTTTATTCCATCAACTATGTCTAAAGGCTCCTCCCTAACATTATTAAAAATCAAATTGCTGCGCGCTTTCCAAATCGACCAAAGCACCGTATGCCAAATGAACCGAAACCCAATTATGCACTTCCTACTTTGTGCAGCCGCACTCATGCAACCAAAAAGCTCAAAACAATTTCCGGGCATTACAATCGACACGCCTAACCACTTGAATATAGCATACCACACCCTATGCGCCACGGTACAATGAAGAAATAAATGTTTCGATGACTCCGGAACAAGACCACACCAAACACAATTGACTTCTGAATTTTGAAGCAAACCTCTCACCCGGAGGTTATCTTTAGTCGGGAGGCGATCATGAAGTAGTTGCCATGAAAAAGCTATCACCTTTGAGGGGGCCGGACTCTCCCAAATGCTACAAAAAGTTTCCAACTCAAAGTCTCCATAATTGGGAACATCATCAAAATTCAAAAGCAACTCATAGGCGGATTTCACCGAAAAACCTTCCACTGGATTTGACTTCCAACACCACTTATCCAAACCATTGGAGAGAGTAACACTAGCAAGCATCCCACAAAGATCCTCCTTGCTCTCCTCCTCCCATTTAAAGAGGGAGCGTCTCCACAACAAATCCCAACGCCTCTCATCCCCCTCCACTACCAACATCTCCCCAACACACACCTCTTTTTGAAGTGAGAGCAAAAAAAGGCGTGGAAATTTCAAATAAAGGGGGCAGTCGCCGATCCAAAGGTCTTTCCAAAAGCGGGTACTCAACCCATTACCAAGAGTTCGGACTATAGCCTCCTCCACCCAACTAGATGAGTCAACACAATTATCAAGATTGCAAATGTCTTTCCACCAAAGAGAAGCATATCGGGGGATAGTTCCCGATAACAAATTCACGTTACAACCAATATCCGAACCATATTTGGCCAACAACACCTCTTTCCAAATAGCCCCATCTTCGGAGTTAACAAGTCTCCATCTCCACTTCACTAGAAGACTAAGATTAACTTTCTCAATATCTCGGACTCCAAGGCCACCCTTCCTCTTGTCTTGACACACTACCCTCCTATTTATCCAACACACTCTCCTACCACCTTTCAATCCTCCCCAAAGATACTCCCGTTGGATGCGGATCAACAATTTTCTAACACACACCGGCATTTTCATAAAAGAAAGATAGTATATAGGGATGGAATTCAAAACCGAGTTAATTAGGACAAGTCTCCCGCCAAAGCTAAGGTGCTTATTTCCCCACGAATTCAACTTTTTACGAATCTTATCCACCATTGGCATCCAAGTCGACAATCTTCTAGGACAAGCACCTACCGGAAGCCCAAGATAGTTGAAGGTTTTCAACCGAAGCATGTCCGATACAAAGTGTATCATCCGCATATTGAAGATGGGAGATAGAAGGCCCCTCATTTCGGATGGTAAAACCTTTAAACAAATCAATCTCAACCGCCCTTCTCATTGCCCCACCAAAAGCCTCCGCCACTAAGAGAAACAAGAATGGTGCCAAAGGATCGCCTTGTTTGAGCCCTCTTTGAATATTAATTTCCCCCGTCGGACTCCCATTCACAAGGACCGATAAATTACCCTCAAAGATACAAGCTCTCATCCAACCAATCCACTTCTCACAAAAGCCAAACCGCCGGAGCATATACTCCAAGAAGCCCCAATCAACCGAATCGTAAGCCTTTTCGAAGTCCACTTTGAAGATTAAACATTTACTACGTTGTCTCCTAGCCAAATCCACCAACTCATTCACCGCCACCACCCCATCAAATAGGTTCATCCCTTTGATAAAAGCCGATTGATTCGAGGCAATTATCAAATGCATTACCTTTGCTAATCTAGTCACCAACACTTTGGCAAGCAACTTATACAAACATCCAATAAGCGAAATAGGCCTATAATCCCCTAATCCGAAAGGTGAGTTGACCTTCGGGATATGGGTCACAAAATAGGAAAGCAAACTCCTCGGTAACTTCCCAATTCCATGAAATTGATCAAAGAAAAATATGAATTTCACCTTTAAGAACATCCCAACACTTCTTAAGGAACGCGAAGTTGAAACCATCAGGCTCCGGACTCTTGTTGCCATCACTTTGCTTCACCACCAAGTGGATTTCCTCCAACGAAAACGGAGCCGTCAAAACATTGTTCTCGGCCAATGGTAACTCCGGAAAATAAACTCCATCAAGATTAGGACGGATAGAGGTAACCGCCGCAAAATGATTTTGGAAAAAATCAACCACAGCCTCCCTAATGAGAGGAGGTTTTTAAAGCCAAACATCGTCTACTCTAAGAGCCACCATAGCATTTCTTTTCGCTTTCACCGATATACAACCATGAAAAAACTTTGAATTGGCGTCACCAAGTCGAAGCCAATTAGACTTTGATCTTTGAAAGAGGCTAGCTTCCTTACATTTTTGAAGAGACCAAAAATCAACAAATAACTCCTTTCGAAGGGCAATTTCTTGGCTACGCAACCCCTCCTCTTCACCTTTTGAATCTAGATTGACAATATCAACAACCAACTTCTCTAATCTAGAATCCACATTCCCATACACATCTTTATTCCAAGCCTTAAGACAATTCTTTAGGCCCCACAACTTCTCTTTAAGAACATAAGCCATCCACCCGACCACCTCTTGCTCACGCCAACAATCCTCCACCACCTTCAAAAAAAGCTTGTGCTCCAACCAATAATTATTGAATCTAAAGGGTTTAGGCCCCCAATCATTGTCGGCATATTTCAAGACCAACGGACAATGGTCGGAAACGTCCCTAGGACACACCCACAAAGAGCACTCTCCCCACCTTTCCATCCACTCCGGCGAGACCAAGCCTCTATCAATACGACTCATAGCGATACCATTAGGATGATACCAAGTAAACTGCCGACCTAAAAGAGGAAGGTCAACAACTTCTAACTCCTCTAAACAGCCTTGAAACTCCATCATTTCCGTCGATAAAGAACTCTCGGAATTCAGCCCCCTTCTTTCATGAGGAGTCAAGACCGCATTAAAATCTCCCATGATACACCAACACCCTCTTCCAAAACCAGATTTCGACATTGCTAAATTATTCCACAATCTCCTTTTAGACGGCATATCACATTTAGAATAAATATTTACAACGAAACAGATTGATTTCATCTCCCCCCACTCCAAACAGACACCAACAAAACCATCTCCTATGAAGGTAAAAATAAGATTGAGATTAGTCTTATCCCATATCAAAAGAATGCCACCATTGGACCCAACCGACGGGGAAAAGGCCCATGAGCAATCTGCAGAACCCCACAAAGCTTGACAAAATTGGTCAGTAACAGTCTCCATTTTGGTTTCCTGAACAGCTAAAAAATCGACCTTGTGCTCCTTGATCAATTCTCTAATTCTCCTCCGCTTTATCCTACCTCCAAGACCTCGAATATTAATGGACATCACAATCATTGATGACCATTTTGTTGCTCCCAAACTTGCTTCTTCAACCTATCCTTTTGTTCCTCAGTTTCCAGGACCTTGATTACTTGTTCATTGGATTCTTCATAATAAAAACCCACCTGTTGTTGAATTACCAATAGCCTAGATGCCTCTGATACCTCCTGCCTACTAACAAGACCTCCAGCTACATTACTACCTGCACCCCGCTGATCAGGAACATTGGTCGGATTTGGGGCAACCGACGACACCTCTTCCAATAACAGCAACACCACTTCTAGTCTGGGTTTAGAAAAGGAATCTGATACCCTCGAAGGGGAAGTGTCTTCACTAGCTGTGCCTCTCAATTCAACTCCGTCGTTCGCTTCAACCCCATGCTCCACCGCCACAGTTTAACTTCTCTTTTTAGATTTTCTTTGTCTACCACCCCCTTCCTTCACCACCTCCTGTAGAAGAACGAAATTGGGTACCCCAATTTTACTTGATTTTGAGCCCACTGATCTTCCTTTTGAATTGCGTGATCTCCCTCTACGAGAGGTACACTTTGTCTTTGGTTCCAGCACAGTTTGAGAAGGAATATCATCCACACGATCGTTTGCACCCCCTCTAAATTCCACCAGGGAAATTGTATCCTCAAAATCAGAATATTCCTTAGAGGCCCGGCCCACTTTACAAAACCCAGTGCTTCGGGTTGGAGGGAGAGATTTGGGTCGATTTAAGGACCCGCCCCGCAATAAATCCACACTACCCGGGTTCAGAGTATCATCACAATTAACCCTTATCTCTCCTGGCCCACCAACTGCATCAATCTCACTCCCCTTTCGACACGTCAAAATCTCGCCTGCCTCACTACCTACCTCTTCCCCCCCTCCTATCAGATGTTGCCAGCTCTTGCCCTTGAGACTCAAAATTTTCCCCCTCAACCTCAACAAGGCCCCCACCTGCAGATGTATTTTTGAACTTTATCCCTTTTTGAGCTTCCAACATTCCTTCTGTCAAAAAAGGTGAACTCTGTACCTTTCCCTCTACAACAAAGGACCCATCTTTGTCATGCAGAAACTCTTCCCACATCCAAGGAGTTGACCTTCAGAAATGTCAACATCAACCCCTTCATCCTCTTCCTCCACCAAACACCCCAGCACACCTTTCACCGCCTCTGTCACGACCCAATCTTACATCGTGACCGGCGCACGAACTAATACTAGTCCGGCAAGCCTAATGACCAAACTTAACAATCAATAAATATAAAATTACCAAAATGACCCTTTACTTCAAATGATATTTGCCGAAATTTTGACAGAGTGTCCTCTATAATTGCAACATTTCTAAAATAATATAAATCTTATTTATAAACTCGTATAATTAACCAGAATTTCAAAATAATCAATTTTAAAGAAAAAAAAATATAAAAACTCAAGTAAAAAAAATTAAAAATAAAATTTTAATAAAAACACTGCGAGAGAATCGAGAGATGGCTCCATCTCGTTGATAGCCCTTTCCACCTAAGTGCAGCCTCTCACTTAGTGGCGGCTCCATCTAACGGATAGCCCTTTTCTCATCGATTCGAAAAAAAACACATAATCAAATCATTGATTATTACATTACTAAAACCGAGAGCTAGCTCCATCTCGTTGATAGCTCTTTCCTCCTAATGGCGGCCTTTCCATAGGGGTAGCTCCATCTAACGGATAGCTCTTTTCTCTCGACTAATGAAAACATCAAATCTATCGATCAGGGAGTTTACGTCTCGTTGATAGCCCTCTCCTCCTAATGGTGGCCTTTCCATAGGGGTAGCTCCATCTAACGGGTTAATTCTCCCTAACCGAAATCATATTACTAGGTGCACCTAGGTCATCATTAAAATCGTAGTTCTTAAAATATATCTCTTAAAACCATGTTTTAATACATTTCCAAAACACTTTGTTGAAATATCTCAAATCCACATGAAATTGAAAATATTCCACTTTATAAACCATAAGTAAAAAAAAATCAAATTCAAACGGAAAATATCAACATTTTTCAAAAAAAACATATATCTAAAAACTATATTTCTCAACACATCAAACGTATGCTAAAGTATGTAAATCAAAACTCAATTTAAATTCTTACGCTAAATAGCTCATACTTAATCTAAATAGAGACTTGAAATATAGCTCGACAGGAGGATTCCTGGTCCTACGTATTCCCAAACGATTAGGGAATCAGAGCCACGTAGTTCTCTAAGCACTGGTTAACTATCAACAAAATATATAAAAACTATCCCATTTCGTTATGTGAGCATAGACCACATTATCTACTCATAATTTCTTATCATTCTAAATTTGTTAACTAACACTAGTTTATCCGCTAAATTATCAAGCTAAGGTGGTTCATGTTCAATAAGGGATATAATTAATCTGAGCAATACTATTAACTACTTGATCAATTTGATTACTAACTATGACCAATATTGAACCTCAATTACATAACCAATCAATTAATATTTCATCCCTTTAAGGTTCTAAATCTAATCAAGGAAAATGATTAAATTTCTTCTAGCTATTCCAATTATTCCTAAAGTGTCTTAAATTTCAAGACCAAGTGACTAAACCTCCGAAATTATGCACACACCTAACAACATTTGATTCATGTGTTCTTGTATGCTCAAGCTAATACATAATCGTTCAAATTCTAATTTATAGCAACAACTTCTCAACTAGGTTTCCAAGAATGAATTTATCCAACATTTTAATTGTATAACTAACAATTTCATCTTCATTCATAAGCATTATTACCAATACCAAATTCATTCATAATATCATAATAAACTTGTATAAAACTATTAAAATTCAATATTTTGTACCATTACAATATCACATAAAATTCCTTTTTTTCAATTTTTATTACCACCAGTGATACAATAACAATTCTATCATTCTATTATTATAAAAGACTCAAACAACTCCTCTAATCATTGATTCTTACTCTTCTTATCTAAAAGTTGAACTACTACCCATGAGAATCAATATGAAAATTTCTATTTCTCATGCATAATTAGGGTATTAATTTAAAATTCTAATTATACCTCTACTTAAATATTCACAACCTAATTTAAAGAACTCACCTTAACAATTGGATAACAAAACAAGAAATTGATGAAAATAGTGAGAAGTTTGAGTTCTCCGATTTTTTCCCAAACCTCCTTAGCAGCCCTTACTTCTTGTGTTTATACCAAAATTGTAGTCTTCTTTTAGTCCAATAAAATTGATATAAATATAGAGGCATGCTAGAAATGGAGAAGAAGAATTATGAATCATGGGTTGGGTGAGGTTCATCGCAAAAAGAGAGGATGGAGAAGAAGATTGAATTCTTATATCACTACCCACTTGATGCTTCTAGAGAAATCTTTCTCCTTTTTATTAATGTTTATTTATTTATTTATTTTTTTTTTTTAACATAACATAATAGAATGAATAAAAATATAACCCCACACACACATATATAGATACAATATTAATACTATCTTTTTTTTTTTAATGTATCGAAAAAATTAACTAGTCAAATAAAATTAGAGGGTGTTACAGCCTCCAGCGCCATCCCCGGGGGCTTTGCCAACTCCACCCAACTGTATTCTTCCTCCCCCATACGTTCACCTTGGAAAAAACCTTGATCAATACACTTCTCCTCAACCACTCTGAGAGAGTAGACCACCCCCATCACTTTGATCTGGATTGAGTCATCAATGAAACCTCTAAAAGATGTAGAAATTTTAATAATAGCTACATCCAACTTAGATCTCGTAGCAGTCTTCGCATCAAAATCCACAAACTCCTCATAATGACGTCCAATCGCTTTGAACAAGGTTTCACCCCATACATGAAGTGGGATGCCGAACACCTTCACCCATACATCTCTCTTATCTGCATACATCGAAGGAGACCAGGGATTGACCTCTTTAAAGTAGTAAGAGATCCAGTCAGCTCGACGTTTCCAAAGCTTCTCCACTTCCCCTGCCTTTGGACTGTGTATTAACACCATGTTCCTTCCCATCTTTGTGACGGAGATATGAGCTAGACCCTCCATAAAAAGCACAGTTCTTATCCTGCACACCTCCACACTAACTGCAAGCTTCCCCACATAACTCACCTCCAGCTCCTTCAAAACATTCTTATCTACTTCTACCTCTATCACCTTCTGCTCCCCTTGAGTCCTGGCCTGATTCATCAAGACATTTCTAAAAGAATGTCCCTGCAGGGAGCTACTCTCGCCTATCTCTTGCACCTTCGAACGAGCTATCCCTTCTCTCGCTGCCTCCTTCTTGCCGAAGCGGGACTTGTTGACACGAAGCTTGAAGGAACCAAGCCAAACATCATCATAGTTCTGGCCCAGCTGCGACACATTCTTCTCCTCCCTATACTTCACAAATGCAAACCTCTTCCCCCACTTGTCCGGCTTGTTTGGGATGTAGACATCACCCAACCTTCCATACCTCGCAAACAGCTTCCACAGATCCTCCGTAGTGCACTCCTCTGGGAAATTTGTGACGAAAAAGGAGATGGACGATTGGTCCACATTGTGAATGTAGCCCTTAGGTTTTCGTTTGGGAGACTCTTCCCATTCTCTCTCTAAACTCCCTTTCTCTCTCATCTTTTTTTCTCAATGTGTCTTCGATACTTGTTTAGCTTACTTTGTATGTTGTCAAAGTACATTTCATTAGAAGGTGAAAACCTTTCTCTCCAACGACCCAACCAATATGCCGTCTTGCAAATCCATAGGAAAATTTGGTTTACAAATTTGTTTTCAATAGACGTGGTAAATCACATGACAAAGTAAAATGTTTCATCGACTTTGTCACGGTTTTAAAATATCTAAAATAAATTGGTTGAGTAAAAATATTGACAGAATGATTAATTTGTCAATTTATTTTCATAAGAGACTAAAAATTATGTTTTGTTTTCTCACGAACCGGTCTAGGATCCTTGATTTTTTAGGAATCAAAATGTTACTTCAATCCAGGGCCGGCCCAAGCCCTAGCTTTAGGTAGGGTTGGGAATAGGCCAGGCGGCCTCCAGGGGCCTGCAGCCTGGCTTGGTTTAGGCTTGGCATGGCCTGGTCTGTTTATTAAAAAGGCCAGGTTCAGGCTTTGAAAAAAGCCTATTTATATAAATAGGCCAGACTTAAGCTTTTAAAAAAGTCTGCAAAGCCTGTAAGACCAGTCTGTTTATATTTAATTATTATTATTTATATAATCGTTTATAAAAATAAATATTATTTATATAAATAAAAAAAAATTATTAGACAAAATATATTTGTTTTTCTTTTGACAAAGACAAATTATATTTGTTAGGCAAAATAGAAATTATTGTGCTAAGCATTTTATTAGTTTTTTCTTAATGTTGTAAAAATTATAAAAATTTAAATGTAAAATAGGCTTTTAAACAGGCTACCAGGCCAGACCAAACTTTAAACAGGCCCAGGTCAGGCAAAAAAAGTAAGCATTTGATAGGCTGTAGGCCAGACTTAGGCTTGAAAAAAAATCATAGGCCAGGCTCAGGACTGTCAAAGCCTGGCCTGTTCCCAATCCTAGCTTTAGGCCCCCAAAAAATGTAACTTTTTTAGGGATCTTAGGCCTAAAAAAAATTTACCATGAATATATATAATTTAGGCCTCTGAAGTTAAGCATAATAGGCCTTGTAGTTCAGTTGGTTTTGCGCGCAAGCATAAAACGAGAGGTGACAGGTTCGATTCCTGCATGAACTACTGACCACTGATGGTGAAATGGTAACGAGTTTTCAACTATAAATGGCGACATTTTCTTTCACATATCTCTTATATTTGTTTTATTTTATTTTTTCATTTTCTTATATTTTATAAGTGCTCTTTTTATTTTTTACTTTTTTCTGTGGAAGTGATCTTTCTTTTTTTGGTTGGAAAAAATAATATTGTTTTGATTATTTAGATAGTATTAATTATTTCAAACAAAAATTATTATCTATACTATGATATAAATAGGGAAAACAAAAATAACTACAAATTTTTATTGGATTTTTTTTTCTATATTTGTTCTGTTAAATATTTTCCTCCAAATTTTAATTAAATTTAATAACATATAACACAAAGATTGAAACCAAAATTTAGATATGTTTATTATTATGGATATTATGAAACTGAAACAAGTAAATTAAACTAAAATGATAAAACAAATATTATACAATAAAATTTATATTTATCTTTTCGCTCGTTCATATTATAGTACTACTTTCTGTTAATTATTTTATACATTTTATATTTTTAATACAATAAAATTTATACATTTTTCACTTGTTAGCAAAAAAATTTAGTTATTTTAGTACTACAATAAAATTTAATTTATATTTTTAATACATATATAATTTATACATTTTTCACTTGTTAGCAAAAAAATTTAGTTTATCTTTTAATAAAATATAATTTTAATGTTGTGTCTACAAATTCTAGTTCAACTGGTAAAAAATGTTAAAATTATTAGATCGGACGTCATGATTGGGGTTCATACACCGGATTCTCCACTTTTGTCTCTTTATCCAAAAAATATATAATTTTTATGCCGAAATGTAATTTTTTTTTAATTAGACCTCATTTTAATGTTAGTTTTAGGCCTCACATTACGTTGAGCCGGCCCTGCTTCAATCCTATGAAAGAATTGCACTTCACCAATAAGGATTGATCAACCTTTGCACATGAATATTGTAATTGATTAAGGACGCAGCACAAATTAATTGAACAGATCTACTTCTACATAAACTATAAAGAAATTAGATCTTGAGTGTTTAATGACCAAACTTTGCATGGTTTTAGTGATGATAAAGTAGCAAGTAGCAATTTGAATGACCAAACCTAGGTATATAACTTAGTAGGTCATAGTCACATAATCAACAAAACGTCATTTTAATTGGATTAAACATATTGCCCATGTATGATGTATGATTTGCAATAAAACAAAAACATTTTTGACAAATTAGATGGGGTGATATAACAATCAGTCAATCATATGTTCGTTGACATATCACACATATAGACAATCTCTTATAACGATATGGAAAGGTTTCAAAATCTCTCAAACTATAAGATGCTACAAAATATAGTGATATCAATGGATATACACATCATGGAGGATCGTTGTGCATGTTGTTTTATGGGAGAGAGTTAGCTGTATAATATACGAATAACAAACAAAAAGAATGAAGGCCAATGATACGATGTAATCCATCATGGACAATTGATCAATATTATTATAACGAATATTAATTTTACAAAATTAACAGTTGAATTAAAAATTTATATTATATAGATTATTCACAAATTATTTTTATAAAAATTGAAAATCATTTGATATATTATTGAGATCTATTAAGATTAAATTTGTTAGTCTTAATGAGTCTCAATAACATATCAAATGATTTTCAAATTTTTTTATGGATGATCTATATGATATATACTTTCAATCCAACGGTGAATTTTGTAAAATTCATATTCATTATAACATTATTCATGACTTGTCCACCATGACCACTTGAGGAACTTGTCCATATTAGAATTTCCAAAGAGTGTATATACACACAAACATTAAGCAAATAGTAACCTTTCTTTGGTCGGTTGGTCCTATTACAAAATTGGTCCCACGAATTAGTCAGCCCTTATATCGGATATCGAGTTTTCATAAGAAAATAGTTATATTTAATTTACTTTATTCCGATTTATTATAGATTCTCTCAACTAGAGTTAATTTTATTTTGGCAGTTATAAGGTTGATTTGGTGATTCAGGTGAAAGAGTTAAAGAGCAAAATGATAAAGGTGGTCTCGAGTTCGATTCCCATCTTCAACAAAAAACTAACAAAAAGTGATCAAATTCAAGTGGTAGATGAACTACAATTAAAAATGAATCGTTGTTCAGAAAAATTTAAATTCCAATTTCGGTAGAAGAAACTATTTTTCACAAGTTATTGAACTTTGGATTATCAGAGATCATATTTCCTAGAATAGAGAGTTAAGAATATAAACAATTGTCTCATGAGTTTAGTTCAGTTAGCAGGACATTATATTATATATGCATGGAGCCAGAGTTCGAACCTCGATCATCAAACTTATCTATCTTAAGGTGAAATTTCTAGCCACTTGGTTAATGTATAAAAAATTAATTCACTTTCTATTACTAACTATAGGCATCTCTCTTTACATAAATGAATGAAAGTATCCGCCCTTTGTATAAAGCACAAACAGATATGTGATCTTATAGTATACTTGTGGCCTAATAATAAATATATACAGCTAGTATTTTTTGTTGTCTTTGTAAGTAAAATGCGCATGCTTCATAACTCCAACTTGAAAGCTGAAATTATTATATTACAATAAAGATTTCAAACTTGCATGAAATGTTAAATAACAAATTGTTGATTATAAAGAGTGGCAGCAAATGGAAGTGCCCTTAAGAGGATTATACATGCCATAGATTTGATTTTTATAGCTGACTTTTTCTCAATGCATGTACACAATGAGAATCCCACAAATTGTTAAATTAAATATTTAGAAAGTCATATAAACAATTGTACATATGCATTTTGTTATAGCCTATATAAATCATACAATTGTGTGCAGAAATTTTGGCATCTATCTTAAAACATTGTTGTAAAAGAAATGGCAAAATTGAGGTTGTGTGTGATCCTTATGTTGGTGTTGCTATCAATTTCATACTCAGAGTCTCGTCCACTAGGTACTATTCAAAATGGTTCTAGGAGCAATGCTGCAAAAGATTCAGGTTTAGGGGTTGAGCATGTTCTCCGAGCATGGTTATCAACATTGTCTAAGGAAAAACCGCGCAGGACGAATCGTCTTAGTCCTAGTGGGCCAGATCCAAGACACCATTGAATAATACTCTTATTGTCGTTTATATAAGAGATATATAGATCAATGAAAGTTGATGTATTGGTTTATAATATGTGAGAAATTTAATTTTCTATTCCCATTTTATCTGTACTTGTATTACTCTAATCTAAGCATGTCTTGTGCTTGAGTTTGTGTCGGTTACTAAATTTTTTAGTAAGAATATTCCCTCTTTTTTGTATGGCCAATTCTAGCATGGGTTAGGGTGATAGGTCTCCCATGGTGGGAGATCAATTTTCACCTTTAGATTATAAAGGTTTACAATAGACTATATTAAAGTGTCCACACCAAATTTTTTTCTCTTTCACTGAAATTATTTTTTAATTTATACATTATTATTAAATTAATTTAATGTTATTATTAAATAAATTTTTATATGCCAAAATTTAATTTTAATATGGTATATATTTCACGTTAAAGTGTACATGTACATTACAATAACAAAGGTGAAAAAAATAATCTAAAAATCAAACTTAGAAATAAAAAAGGTTGAGAGATGGAACACAAATAAGAGAAAGTCTCATTGTACTAAATATCTCATTTTATTAATTTAATATATATTTTTTATAGTACTATTATTAAATTAATTTTTATCTATTGGAATTTTATTTTCAATTTATTTTCATTTTGGTTATATAATTTTGTTTGTTGGAGTATATTAGTGGTATAATTTGTCATCAAACGATTTATTCCATTATTTCTAATTTTTCTATGTTTATTTATTACAAACAGTAGACGATATCTTTATTTTTTGACCCGTTGTATGTATGATAAAAAAAACCATATATAAATTTGTGAAAAAAAACCTTATAGAAAAAAGAATAATAAGTAATAACCACTCATTTTTTATATCTTTATAAATAAATTAGGATAAAAAAATTGAATATTGGTCGCAGAAGAAGGGGGGAGGGGGGGGGGGGGGGGGAGGATAACCGGCATGGTGAAAATATTGATTGGTATCTATTGGTTAGCTCTAGCATTTATCTATTTATTTATTTTAAATTGATTTAAATAATAATAAATTCTAAGAGTAAATATGGTAAAATACAATGTTAAAATATAAGCTCATGAGCTAATTCAAATAACATTAGAAATATATGTTATAAACTCGTTAAAAAAGCTATAAACTCTTGATGAAATGACTGTTATCACAGTGGTCTTTTTTAATCATACGAGCTTATAAGCTATTAGCTAAAAGCTAGTTTATTGATCTTTTCAAACAGATCTTAAATTAAATATTTGATCTTGCAAAACAGACCCTGAGTAAAAGATGAGAGAAAATAAATACAAAAAAAGAGTCCAAAAATGCACACAAGAGTACCATTAATGTCTTTGCAAAATTATACAACTAAAATGAAAATAAAATTTCAGTAAATAAAAATTAATTTAATAATAGTATAAAAATGAGATATTAAATTAATAAAATGAGATATTTAGTACAATGAGACTTTCTCTTATTTGTGTTTCATTTCTCAACTTTTTCTATTTCTAATTTCGATTTTTAGATTTTTTTTTTCACCTTTATTGTTGTACATGTACACTTTAACGTGAAATATATATTATATTAAAGTTAAATTTTGACATACAAAAATTAATTTAATAATAACATATAATTAATTTAATAATAATGTATAAATTAAAAAATGATTTTAGTGAAAGAGGAAAAAATATGATGTAAACACTTTAATATAGTCTATTATAGACCTTTGTAATCTAAAGGTAGAAATTAATCTCCCACCATGGGAAACCTATCCCCCTTACCCATGCTAGAATTGGCCTTTTTGTATTATTAACCGTGATGATCTACTCTCTCAATAGTGTTGATAAATTTGAGGCAAAATCATGTTCTTGGTTTTTTATGTTTTAACCTTTTTTTTTTCTTGAAATAATGATTAATGTTAATCATCTTAATAAATTATGTAAAAAAAGCACATATTAAATTTGAATATTGAGATAATTCACATAGCTAAATTCGACAATTTCTTTTCTCCGTTCATTTTTATTCTTTGATTTTAATTAAATACAAATTCAAAATTCTTAGAATAGGCGAGTACTTAAATTTAAGTAAAAATGTCTACATTCATGAGCAATAATTTGAATTCACAAACTCAAAATAGTAAATCATATTCATCTCTAGTGTGAAGTGTGGTGAATGAACCCTAAATGCTGGTCATTTTTTGTTGTGAAACAAATATTGTGGTTCGTCCTCTCACAAAATATAACATATAGGATGTGTTTGATCTGCTAAAAAACAGAGAATTGGACAATTTTTGTTGTTCCCTGTTTGATTCAGAAACTGATCATGAGACAGGACAAAAGAGGTAGTAAAGAACAAGAAAAAAAAAACAAGAATTTTTGTCCCCCACTGAACCACAGAATAATTTTTTGTCCACAGTATAACTATAAAAAATACGAAAATATCTATTTTATTTTTGAATATTAAAAATCTCTGTATCTCTCTTCGGTAAAGTCTTGTCATGTACTGTTTTATCCTGTGTTGTTCTGTTCAGTACTTATTGTTTTGTAAATCAAACGAACAGTAACACCGCTAGAGAGGTATAACTTAAAGGTTAACATGCAAATAAAATGTAACATAAAGGACTAGTGATGTGATTTTGCTTAAATTTGTTGCAAACATTTGGTTAAGAGGGCTAACAAAGATTTGGATTTCGTGCGGTCGCTAACTGCATGCAATCGTGCAGTCACAATTTTCTTCGATTGTAACATGAACAGTCTAAAATTTTATGATTAAAGTTTCAAATACTTTAAAATCAGAATATTCTTTTATTGTGAACAGTCTAATCGTAATCCGACAATTAAAAATTAATAACCGCACAACTACATGCTGTCAATCACAGCATAAAATCTATATTCAGGTGTGGGGAATTCTTTTTATGCACCAACCATAGTTAGCTTCAAACGTCCCAAATTGCAATAAGTCATTCTTCAAAAGATCGTTCTCCACCTCATCCATTGTATCTTCCGAAGGTATTGGCTCTCGTGTTTTGAGTCTTTTGAGTTGGCTTGCACCCTTTTGTTTATATATTTTCATTTTTAGTTAAATGGACCACGAATGTTTAAACCTATAGTAGCTTCGTTTAGACAATCTTAATTTTAGCTATAGCCTATTATTCTTAGTGGCTTCATTAGAGCTAATATAATTGAAGGTTCAATCTTTAATTAGGGTTATGTTAACTTGTGTCCTAAGAGCACATGTTAAGCTACCTAAAAATAGAAATATAATATTTAATGATACAAAAAATTTAATGCTTAGAGAATATAATACACCACAAGTTCAATAAATTTTTTCCACATTTATCTTCTTAACATGTGCCCTTAAGGGCACAAGTTAACATTTCCCCTTTAATTATGCACCTAAATAAAGCAAAAACGGCATGATTATCATTACGAACGCAATAGAGTGATGCATGAAAACCAAAAATAGCAGCCCAACTTCATTATAATATTGGTCGACGGTCGTTAGCTAAAGTGGTAAACAGCATATTAGTACTCTTATTTAATTACTATGTCCTAAGGCATATTCGGCAAAGTACTCCTATGTTTTTATATTTGGTCATAGGGGAACAATCCTCTCCTGCCCTTTTTTTTGCCGCTCTTCGGTGCATTTTCGGTGGTTGGATTTTAATTCAACGAATAGTTACTTTTATTTTTTCTTTAAGTCTGAAGATTATAATTAATGGGAGAATTGACAATTGCAAAGAATACATAGGAGTAGATTCAAATTCTGGTCCAAGTCCAACTCATCCTTTTTTACTACTAGTAGTGATACCATTGTATGACTTCGATACCAAATTAAAACTGAGTTGAGATATTATAGAATTATAAGACGAGAAATATCACTTTTTTATGTGTCAATATATATTAATTGAACTGAATAGATAGATTTTGATACCATATTAGATTTTATATTGTATCAAACTAATCATTACAAAATTGACTTGTTAAATGGTGAGAATTGTTTATATTACATTACTAGACTATTATATGTGGAGGAGGGATATATTGACTCCAAGAATAATTTTTTAGAGTTACTCCACATCCTCACCCTTGATTTTGTATAAATCTAATGGAATAAAATTAATTCTCATTAATAATCATGGATCTCATCTTTTCTAATTATTCCTCACAACATTTATGATCTTCTCTTTGCCAAAATTTATACATTCCTTTTATTATTATTTTTTGACAAACATTCCTTTTATTATTATTTTTTGACAAACATTCCTTTTAAGGACCAATTATTTGTACCCAAAAAAAAATATCAATTATTCACGGTTCCCTTTAGCAACGTACAAAATAAGGATGGCATAGGTCCCTATGTAGATCAAAATCATTAGGAAGAAGAAGATAAAATTTTATTAAGGATGACACATGATATTCTTGATAATAATGGTAACACATCCTTATTTAAAATCATCAACAAATTCAATGTTAATAAAATCAACAAATTCAGTTTGTTATTCATAGAGATGTAATGACCCTTGACAAATTCCATTTGCATTCATTGTTTATCTTCCAATTCAAAGGGTTAAGAAATCATTCTTACGCAATGCACAAGAAATTCGAAAGAATATATGAATTTTTCTTTTTTTAATTTCTTCTACTTTTTTACCAATTATTAATTGTGGATTATTATATAGTAGTATGATTTAGGAAACAATAAATATTGAGTATAATAAAAGGAAATTATAAAGTTGTCAAATAAATCATAAATGTTGTGAGAAATAGTTAGGAAAGATGAGGTCCATGATTATTAATAAGAATTAATTTTAGTCCATTAGATTTAAACAAAATCAAAGGTGGGAATGAGGAGTAACTCTAAAAAGTTACTCTTGGAGTCAATATATCCCTCCTTATATATGTGAATTGATTAGTCTAATAGTTTATAAACTCATTTTCATGGATTGTCTTATCTACATAGAGACTTTGAGTAAGTTAGATAGTAGGAATAATTAATGATAACGAAGTATATGAACCTTTTTTTTTTTGGACTAAGTATATGAACTCTGTTCAACTTTGGATGTAAGGTCAGCTTAAGCCAATAAGGAAAATTGAAGACAAAATTGTATTGGCAATTTTGAAAGCATGAGATCTAGACATATAGTGGAAATTGAAAATAGAACAAGTAAATAAGCAAATATTGACTGAGTCATCAAATTACAAAACTGCTTCATTACTGGAGCACTTAAAGAAATCTGTTTGAAACATTGTATTTTGCTCAAATGTGATAGTAAAATATTGAAACAAAAACTATTGGTATAGCAAGCATATGGGCTCTACTATATTTTTCCTTATTATATATCGATTTCATCATATAAATAGATTATATTTTCAAACACTTCATATTATTGTCTTAACCTAAGATTTTCTTTCATATAGATCATCATATGAAAATGGTGGTGAAACCAAAACCATGGTTCTGGATCATGTGCTTCATACTTGTTTTACTCTCATTATTATCTTGTAGTGAATCTCGTCCACTAGGAATTTCAACGAGTTTGAAGATCAATGAGGCCAAAGAAGATTCACATTTTGGTGAGCATGTTGCTAGTTTGAGGAGCTGGTTGGCAGAAATACAAGAAAGCCCACGTTTGCCTGGAAGACTTAGTCCTGGAGGCCCAGATCCAAAGCATCATTGATTCAAGCCCTTAAGAAAAAAACAAACACTTAATCATTTAGTCTGCTGATTGTTTGTCAATGTTGACTTTTTATATGAGAATCTTATCTCTTTCGACAAAAAAAATAAATTTTACTGTTATGAGTAATGAAGTCTAAATATAGAAGAATAATTTTAGTAAATGATATATATACATTCCTACTCCTTAGATTTCTTGAGTTATTTGCGGATGATGATGAAGTATTAGGCATAGATTGTCTTAATTTCCTTGATTTGTCTTATTTTCTTCACGATCGCAAAAAAAAAAACCTTTACAATAATTATTCCACCCTCAACTTTTTCTATTTTACAAGTTAGCGTACAAAATAACAAATCTATTTTATTTATTTTAAAATTTGACGTCCGTTCAAAGGCCAAAATAATAAATCTAATTAATTAAACAATTTTAAAAAAAGTAATTACTAACAAGTACGGTGAGTGTTGTTAAGAATTTAATTATTTTTTTTTTGAATCGGCTAAATTTTATTAAAAAACAATTCCTCCACAAAAAGTGAAAGGAATTGTCGTGGAAAACATACAACATAAGGTAACGTGATATAACACAATTACCATCACCAAATCAAATGCCCCAAACCACCCATACACCAATATTGATTCGCTAAACCCACCAGAGAAAACCCCTACCCAACCCTAGGAGACACTAACTAGGCACTAACTTCCGAACTCGAATTAAAATTCCTCGGCCCATCAGCTCCAGAAAGTAGCCCCAAAAGTTAGAGGTTGAGGGACCCCGGTAGTCAGAGAATCGACAGTCAACACCAGATGTAGTAGAGTTCGACCAGATACCAGAGACCTGCAAGTCTCAACAGACTTGAACACCCCTCAGCGACTCCAAGAGTCCTGCAAATCTCACCAGATTTGAAAATGGTCAGAGACTCTTGTATTAGGGAGAATCCACTCACACTCGGCATTAACCATCCTACACCTCTCCATCACCACAATGTCCCGGAGGTACGATGAAACGACAACATCCGTCAACACGGAGTGTCTACGTACCCCACCTTTTCGAACGCGCCAGGACAACTACCAAGACCAAGAGAACCTCAGCCAAAACCACCTCAGTCCACCACCACCACTGCCACATCACCACCACCACATCTGCCACCACAACTACACCACCACCACCTAAGTAGAGCACAACACCAACACCTAAACAGAGCACCCCTCCACCGCCTAAACGGAACACATCACCACCACTAACAGCCACCACATCCCACGACCACCACCGCCAAGGTTTCGTCGCACACTTCCACCACCACCACCACCACCACTGAGAAACGTGGGAAACCTCAGCTTCACCACTCCACCAACAACACAACACCTAAACATGGTAGCACCAGGAGCTACCAATCACCAAACACCCACTGAGCAGAAACAGCGAAACCAAAAGGCAAACGGAGAAGGAGGAAAGCAGCGGCGGAGGAAGTGAGAATCAGTCACCATCATAACCCGACCCACAACATCACCACACCTCCACACCTCAACAGAGAACATCACCACCACCTACAACCACCACGCACCACCATCACCACCTAGGAAGGAACTTGGCGCGCAACCACCGTCACCACAGAGGGAACAGTGAGCACGCCACCACCACCACAGAGACAAAACACAACAACACCAACACGAGAGAAAACACAGAGGAACGGCGACAGAGGCGAGCGAGTTACAAAGCACCAAAGTCACCAACACAGCGGCGGCCGGACTAGAGCAAGACGGCGAAGGAGGAGACCCGATCGCGATCTGGCAAGGTGGCACGGAGCAAGGAAGCTCGTCGCACCACCTCCTTTTCTCTCTACATCGAGGCGGCCGACTTTGGATTTAGGGTGGGTTAGGAGCGGCGGCCGAAACTAGGTTAACAGGAAAGAGGAGAGAAGGCAGAGGAAAATTCCAATAACATATCAAATCAGAAAATATTTTCTTAAAAATTGCGTAGACAATTATATCTCAATTTTTATTTATTTTTTAATGTATATTTTTTCTTTTATTTTATTTTTTAGTTCCTTGTGCTTTAGCATGATTTTTTAAATTAAAGAGAATTATTTAATTAGCTTAATGGTAGCCTATTAATATTTTTTTTATAGAGATGAAATGAAAAAATCACTATAAACTCACACATATAAGTGAGAGAGTTCGTATTCGAAGCCAATTATTATATCAGCAAACAATTTCGATATTTTTTGTTAATTAAACTAACACTCGATCGGTCATAGTTGACCATTGATTATTCTATGAATCTATAGTCCATGTCTATTTATTTTATTACAATATTTTTTCGTCCATGAATTGTTGATTTACTTAAGGTAAAAACAGTCACAAATATACAAAGTCCATCATATCATATATAAATGAATATTTTTCGATGAATTATCTATGACCACAAGGTCATTTGCAACTAAAACACCATATATTTTCTGTCTATTTTTAAAGTTATACAGTATTTATTTATTTTTTAAAATGTTGTTTTAAAAGCTATCGATGATCCGTCAATAATTTATATCCAGCTTGATCGTTAACATTATCATCGTCTTGTCTCTCTATAATCATGGATAGCCTTTTTTTTACAAACTAATTATGGATGGCCTTAACCCTTATAATTATGACTTTGTCTCTTGGTAAATTACTGAGGACCAAAAAGACTCTTAACAACAATGATATTTGATTATATTTTATTTAAAAAAGTTAAGTTAAATATTAAATTCTTTTATATATTTATGTCAAAATCAAAGAAGCATCAAAGAAATGTATCAAATCTTACTTATTTAGATTTAGATGATGATCACCCTTTTATATATAATTTTGACTTTTTCTATTAACATCCAGCCAGCTCTGTATACTATATAAATAAAATTCCTACATAGGCACAACAATATAGGTATAATATTTAAACATACACAAATCAATCAAAAATATTAAAATGAAAATAAAATATTCACATCAATTAATATAATTTAATAATTTTTTCTTTAATTTTTTTTTTACTTATGTGTATGCGCCTAACATCTTAAATTTATAATTGTGCCCAATAAGTATTTTCCATAAAATTTTATTATATGCATAGAGATTGAAGAAGGGTAATTTGGTTGTTGAGTTGATGTTGTTATTGGTAGATATATATCCCCAATTAGATTGGATAATGATAAATGGGTTTGCAAACATGATGATGTCTTCGATGCTTTTACTGTTAAGTACTCCAATCTGAGCTAATTAACTAATCTAGATTGATTATAGGATACCTTATTTTTTTACAACTGCAGAGACTAATGTTTGGTCTCTCAAGTGAGAGAATTTGTTTAGGATGATTAGTGTTTCAATCCTTTTATATATATTCTCAACATGTTTTACTCATTTAGAGTATCTCTTATATTGTCGTGTTAAAATATGAAAATATTTTTTACATATATACGTTCAATTAATTTACACTATGATATGCCACTTTTTATGTTTGTCGGTAAACTATATTTATAAATATTTAATTAGTAAGATTTGATTGGATGCACGTGTAAAATATAAAATAAGTTATTAGTTTTTTGATTTGTAGATAAAGTGATAAGTACCATTAAAACTCACACAACTACGGTGTTTTAAGTTCAAAATCAAATAAAGATGTTTAATCTAACAATATGAGTATTGTCACTTGAATTGTGCATGTGTAAAATAAATTTTTTGTTGTATACAAATTATAACACATAATACCAATAAATTTTAGGCTCAAATCAATACTAAGTTTTTGATTAATAAATCAATACTAAGTGCGCACAACTTTTCATTTTTACACAAATATGATCCATGAAAATGTATTGATATTTCTTGCTAGAATTAATAAAGTTGCAAAAACAACATCACCTTAATTTTATCAACCTTCTTCTCACAACTCAATTCAAAAGTATTGGTATAACTTCAAAATTTGATTCATTATTACATCATCAAACTTCAATCTCACCCTTTGAAACCTCAAGGCAATGATCTTCAACCTTAGCTTTTTTATCATCTAAATAATGTTGATAAATATATGAAAGAAATCCCCATATTGCTAACATCAAGGCTATAGATTTGACTCCATCAATCTTATCATGGAAGAACAAAACAGCAAGAGTTGAAACTAAGGGCAAAACCAAAGAACCTATTATATTAGCAAATAATGAAGATACCTCAAAAACCAACCCCAACATTCCAATGTAACATATTTGCCATGTCACACAACAACTAAGCAAAGTCATAATATAGCAAACTTTCCCATTTGCAAATTCCTTCATCTCCTTATCCAAAATTTTCCATTCACCACTTGCAAATAATCCAATAACACAAGCACAAGTAGCAAAAAAAGATGGATAAAATTGCATGTCCAATATAGCTGAAAATGTTTCTCTTTTTATAATTTTCTCAAAAGAAAATTGTACAAGTGCTAAATATAAGGAAAATGTAGCACATGCACAAAGAGTGAAAACAAAACCAATTATGTACTTTTCTTTACGAAGATCGGTACTTGAGTCTTGATCAGAAATCGAATCCACAGCGAGTAATGAAGTTGACATGGTAAGTAAGAATACCGAATTGGATATCAATGCGGTAAACTTTTGAGAATTAAGAAAGTACGAGAATAATGCATTGAAGGCTAATTCAGTTGAACATATTAGAGAAAAAGTGGAAAGTGGAAGATATTGAAGTCCATAGGAATACATCACATACACTCCTGTTAAAAGTATACCAAAACCTATGTAGAGTGTGAAATTTTTGGTTTTATTATTATTATTATTATTATTATTATCAAATTTTGCATGTGGTTTGAAGTAAAAAATGAGTGGAAGTAGTAAAGGAAATCCAGCTGATTGAACAAATGATATCATCCATTTGCTATTACCACCTTTATCATAATATAATCTTTCCAAAAGAAGAGAAGAAGATTGACCAGCTAAAAGGAAGATTATGTAAAGGGATACACGAAACCACCATAAGTAATTTTTGAGTCTTGGATGTTGAGGTTGCTGAGTGACCATTATAATATTTTTGTCTGAATTGAGCATTATTTTGTTATCTACAATATTCAAGAAAAATTGAATTAATTATAGTTTTATGATTTTGTATTAATTGGGTGTTAAAAAATGGCCAACTATTACAATATATATTGTAAGATGAGAAAACATTTCTTATGCAAAAGATGGGAATCATGAAGGATTAGAGAGATTTATGCCTAAGGATGTTTGTTTCAAGTTTAGAAATAACATTCATGGCAATATATGGATTAGAGAAATAACTTTATAGCCATGTTTGCTATAAAGTTGATATAAAATTATTTCTGGATATGAAGGTTTCTTCAAATAAAATAACTTCCAATAACTTTTCTTATTTCCATGATTTTATTTTCGAAAAAATGGATGGGAAAGAAAAGTTCACATGGAAATGGAAATACATATTTCAAATAATTTCTAGTAACTTTTCTTTCACCCATATTTGTCATTATCCAAGGAATGTCATTAATATTAACCAAATATGATTTTATTAAAATACCTTGAAATAAAATTCTTATCATTATTTTCTGAGAATATTATTCTGGGAGTAAATTTAATATCCTTGAAACAAACGCCCCAAATATTTGTGTCTATATATTTTTTGGGCCGTTTCTTATAATTTATTGAGAGAAAAATTAAACAAATTTAATTAATCAAAATAATTACTTATAGAAGATTTCTTCTTTGTGTCACAGATTTAAATAAAAATGAGAATCTAAAAACTTCTAATTGTTTTTTCAAATTTGAGATTTTTTTGAGTAGTTTTTCATGAAAAACATTTTTATCACTTATTTTAAAAATATGATTTTCTGTAAATAAACACAAAATAACTTCTACCGTTTTTAAAAAATATCTAGAAATTCATTTTTAAATTATTGAATTTCAAAATATATCCCTTTTGTAAAGTGGTGAATATAATTTTTTCTAATTAAAAAAAATGGAGTTTGATTGAGAAACTAACCTGATTTTTGCAGTTGTGGTTCTTGATCTATCTCCATTAGAAAAGAGTAAATACTATGCGGTAGAGATAATCATATTTGTTTATAAGACCCTTCCCAAGGTGATGCAGATTTGCTTGCCTAGGAGAAAGATTGTGTAGAGGGATAGATGAAAGTCTTTGTATTAGTCTATGTATTTTTAGTGTTAACTGATGAGTGTGTTTCAGTGCTCTTCTATGTCTATAATATATATATATATATATATATATATATATATATATATATATATATATATATATGACGTATATAACAGAAAATGTGATTAATTCTATGGTTGATGAGCAAGTTGTGCAAGAAATGCCGTAGACAGTTCAAGGAAGGTACGTTTCTAGTAGTTTATTTAATATAATAAATAATCTTTTTTTAAAAAATTAATATAATAAATAATATTTTTTATAGAGATCATAAATAATATTTTTATTTTTTATTTATACTTCAAGCAATACACTCTAAAAGGAAGAATAACAATATTAAGGGTAATTTAGTTTATGAAACTTGTTTAAAATATCATCGTTGGAGATGCTCTTATAGAAAATACAAATAAAAAATAGTATGAAATGCATGTATAACATTTTTCTTGGCTGTTGAAGTATTTGAAAAATTAACAAAATGAAAACAAATGTTAGCCTAAAAATATAATAATGATTAAAATATAATTAAAATCATCAAATGAAGATTGATTTAGTTGATAAAAAATTAGGGCATAAGTTTATGGATGTAAGTTTGTTGAGCTTCTGAAACTCTACTCACTTTAGTGTGAGATATATAGACATGATGTATGACCTTTTTTCAAGATAATTTTGATGGATATTTTGATATTTAATATAAAAACATGAAATTATGAATAAAAGACACCAAATACATAAAAAAGTCATATATGAAAAAATTCATGTCAATAATACTTTAAAAAGATGCTCCAATTATATTTGGTATATTCAATCAATTTAAATGAATAAATATCATTTTTCTTTTAAAAAAAAAAATGCTCTAATTGTAAAATAGTATTATCAATCTAAACAAACAGTGTGATTAATTTGTAAATGTGGTAAATCTCTACAATCTAATTCATCTACTTTTTTCTATAAATAAAATTAAGTAATAATCCTAATATATTATTAAAATCTAGTTTCTAAAAAAAAAAGAATATTATTAAAATCTAGTTTCTTATAAAGATTTATTAATGTTACATTCTCAATCAAAATTTCTTCCACACAACCAGTTTTTCTGTTTATTAATTAATTTATTTATTTAATCCTTTATTAAGTTACAACTTCACATTTGTATTATTTAATTTTTGAATGATGATAAAAAATCATTTGATTATACTCTCCCTTTGTTTAATTCTTCACACTACCATCGACTCTTCTACTTCACACGCATCGTATTGCCTTTTTGTTTTTCACTTTTCACCTTCATGAAAAGTTAGGTTGCTGTATATAGTTTTGAGGCAAAGTTAGATTCCATATTCTTTTTTTTTTTACAGTAACAAAATTATATTATTTCATTCATCAAAGTAGGAATAATACAAGATGGGATCAAATCAAATGTTTGGTGACTAGCATAAGATCTTGACGCTCTAGCTAATGTATGAACGACAAAATTTGCTTGCCTTCTAATAAAACTTATCTTAAAATTTGGATAGTTTGCTAATAACAGATTACACTCTTCTATAATAACACAAAATTCAGTTCGATTATTTGATCTATCATTTATGGCTTGAACCACTAGCAAACAATCTAGTTCTATGTCCACTCTCGATAGACAAACTCTCCAAGCCAAATAATGGCCTCTTTTAATTGCATATGCTTCAGCTTCAATTGGTGGAGGACTTCCATATTCTTAATTAGCGTGTAACTTAAATATATAAATTAATTTGAAATTTAGCATAATATATAGGTAACATATTAAAATGTATATAATTAAATTTTAATTTTAAAACCGTTTTCTATCTTATAAGTATAACGCAGATGTGTAAATCCAAATCTATAGTTCTTCAAACTTTTCCGTGCTTAATGTGTGAAATTCTGATCACCAGATCATTTTTAAAAAAAAAAAGTTGTGTTGCCTAAAACACATGTCAATCATTGTATATTGTTGGCTTAAATCTATAGAAACACTTGTAAAGTCATTGCCTAAAGATGGTCATGAAAACAATGGCTTATAGTAGATCAATAAAACCGTGACCTCTTCTTATGTTTTAGGCAATTTTTTAAAATTTGTGTAATAAAATTAAAAATAAAAAATTTGTAATTGTATGCTCGAAAAGGATTCTCATGAGTCACTAAATTTTAGCTCAATAATTTAATATAAGGGACAAAGAAAATATACTAAATGGAAAAAGTGGTTTTAATGATGGAGATTTAACATGAGAAAAACACATCGGAGAGAATCTTTGGCATTTTGGAACAATGAAAATGTTAAAAAAATTGTTTTTATTATTTCCGGCTAGCATTTTATCTCTATAAAATTCTCGTATCCTCTTAATAGACAATAAAAATACAAAATATTTTCACAAAGTAAATGAAACTGAAACTTCAAGAAGAAGAAACTTTGTATTTAACCGTAAAACATTTCATTACAAATGAGATTAAGAATGTATTTTGTTGTCCCGTAAGTGTAGCTCAAATGGTAGTTACGAGGAACATTATTAGAGTGGCTGGAATTTGAACCCTTGATTCCAAATGTGTAAGTCTTGTTATTAGGCTACTTGACAAAAAAAAAAGTATTTTGATATCACCAAACTTCAGGGAGAAGAAACTTTGTACTCCCTCATTTATATTTCTTTCTACATCTTGTTTACTGTATTAATCACAACCCGGATGGAGACGCACTTCGAAGCAAAATGCGGTTATCATCTGCGTTTGCCTTCTATTCGAGTGTGTATATATACACACACGTATATAGTACAAGTTTCTTATATCAAGAAATTCCGGATCGTTTTATTTAACTGAATTCAAAGAGGCTGAAATGCATCTAAAAATCAGCATTATACTAACTGTTCAAACTTCAATCTGGTTCATTCATACTGAAATTGAAATATCAAATACTTTCAAAGAAATGCAACAGTACAGTAATTTCCCAAAAGGTGTATCCCTTTTGCTACATCATCATATTACTACAGAAATGCCTTCAAGGAGTCATTAGGGTCAATATCAGATACAAGAGGGAGATCAATTGGTATAGATTCTAGACTCAAACCTTCATCTCTAAGTTTTTTGAGTACTTCCTCAAAGACAAGTTGATTCCCTCCGTTAGTAAGATGCAAACCATCGCTGCATTTCGGCAAACAAAATCGTATATTCTTATCAAACCATACCATAGACAATAAAGAATGACATTCTTCTTTGTTAATACATACAAAATTAGTCATTTTGCATATCTCAAGTCACATATTAGTCAATTAAAACTTTGTAAGCTTTGATATTATGCGGTGATGACAATTCGACAGAGATTCAGACAACATGTTCATTCGTACTTGAAATTAAATGGTAAATACTGTTAATATCAAGACTCGAAAATGCTGCAAGGGAAGATAAACAAAGAAGTAAAATCTTTGACTCAAACCTTAGATAAACTTTTTTCCAGTCAGGGAACTGTTGCATTTTGGTCCAGAGATCAATGAAAGGAATATGAGATTCAGTGGCCACAGCAATGCATGCTTTAGCATATTCACCAGCAGCTTCATTTGTCCTTTCAGGAAGACCCTCTGGATTGTTCTCAAAAGGATATCTGCAGTAGAATTTTAGAAATTCTTCAAGTGTGATCAACCTCTAGAATTATATATCTAAATGTCACAAACAAAGAAAACATAATAAAATCTTTGACAAAATGAAGCGGGGGAAAAAGCAATAAAATAAAATACCTAAGCCGTGCAGCTTCATCGATTGGAGGAGGAGTTATGAGGATAACTTTAGTTGTCGGCCATCGCTTCTGAAATTTAAAGGAAATTTGCAGCATCCAATTATACCATTTATACAAGAGGACTAGAATTGAAATAAAAAATACATTGTACTGATAATCAGCCTCTACAACCATTACATTTAGAGAGAGACTTTTTTCTCTTTAGATTAACCGGTTGTAGAGGCCATTGCAGTGTGCAACACTAGAAGAGTATGCGAGATGATACGTCATAACAACAAAACCCACCGATGACAAATAATTAATCTTTTGTGCCACAAAAGAACATTTGTAGCGACCCTTAACTGGTTGTAGAGGCCATTGCAGTGTGCAACACTAGAAGAGTATGCGAGATGATACGTCATAACAACAAAACCCACCGATGACAAATAATTAATCTTTTGTGCCACAAAAGAACATTTGTAGCGACCCATTTTTAGGTTTCAAAACCATTAATTTACATCTTTTAATTACCTAATCATTTTATTCAAACGATTCTTACTACGATACGAATATGCGTTACCTTGAAGAAGGAGACAGTAGAGCGAATGTTCTCCTTGTATTCATCTAGAGGGACATGTTGAAAAGCGGAGCATCGATTGGGAAGACAAGCATCATTAGCCCCAAAGAAAATAGTCAAAGCAGCTGGAGCAGTTTCCGTTCCACCATCACTGTCCCGTGATACAGGGAAAACTCTGTCCAACACCTTCAACGCCCACCTTGTGTTGTACCCACTATACCCTCTGAGCACCACATCCGCCTGTTACACATTACAACACAAACCCCAGTTATCCTTTTGAAAAGAAACACAAACCCAATTTACAATAAGCTTCAAACTTTACATTAAAATCTAAAAACAGAATGTGGGTTTCAAACTCTAACAAAACCTACTTGTAATTGAGGACTGTTACCCACTTATAAACTCTTTTTTTGTTAAAGATTCGGTATCCAACCCAAAGATCGACTATAATTCGAGGGATACCAATCCCACCATCTACTAGCAGGGGGCACATTTAAAGTCAGAGTTACGCACTGTATGGACTGACAGAAAGTGGCACTGGAAAGATTTGAACTTGAGATCTTGAGAGGAGCACGCTCCAAGATCCTAAGCTTTCCACCATCAGGCCAATGTTAATGTGAAACTCTTAACAAGCTCCTCGCGCCCAAGGCTCAAGCATAGCCCAAGTATCGCCTATAATCGATGTGGTGGTGATCTAACTAATCATGAAAGTTTCTTCTAATAAAATTTTGAGTTGGATCTAAGTCAACTCAAATAACATGATAAAATTTGGGTTGCATTTGCATGTAACTCAACTCAAAAAACAGCGTGTAAGTGAAGACTATGAACTATTTATAAATACAATGTGGAGTCTTAAGTAACAAGAAAAACACAAAAACATGAAACAGACATGGAAACATGGAAGAATGAATATTACCGTGCGAGAGAAATAGTTGGCAAGAGAAGCACCCCATCCACCAACATCAAAAGACTGCTCCGTGATTGAATCGCCAAAAAGATAAATCTGTGGCCTTGTCATGTTGTTGTTGTTGTTGTTGGTTCAGAGAAGTGTGTGGTTGGTGGGTTCAACTTCAACTCAAGAAATGAATGAAGGGAACATTCACTTGATACTTGATGAATTAATTAAAGATTAAATATGTTTTTGGTTTTTTTAATATATTTTTAAAAATGTCTCCCATTTATTTGATTCATTGTGGTGCACTAATGAGAGATTTTAGATTTCGATAACTATTATCAGTTAAACTATTCTTTTTAGATTCAATTTGAAGAAAATGTCTAGCCGTTCAATCTTAACATTATCGGTTAAATTATTCTTTTTATAATGACAAAATTTAAGGGGTCGAGGCATGAGCATGAGTTTGATCTTTTAGAGAGGAAATGTTTATAGATTAATTTGTGTATTGATGGAATAAGGTGGAATCAAATTGAAAGGAGGAAGAGTCAATTTCACATAATCACGACTGGTTTTGAGAACTCGTCTGATCCAAAAAAAAAAAAAAAATTTAAATATATTTGTTCTCATTTTCAGTAACCCCTCTCTCGTACGGCCAAGCCACGCCCCCACCCAAACAAGTCCGGTCAAACCACACCATTTTCATGCAAGATTTGCTTCGAGGTAGTCCTCCCACGCTCGTCGCGCTTTGCCTTCCTTGCTATTTGATTAAATTCCACCACAATAATAGTAATAATAACAAACAAATACACATTTTAGATACCTTCCTTTACCTTCATCACGCCAATTTGGCCAGCCACGCCTCCGGTCTGGTCTAGTTGCATACCAAACGATGCTATTACACATTCTATTGTGTTTAAAATTATTATTTATTCTTTACCACTATTTGTTATCCAGCTGAACTGTAATTTACTCAGTTGAACCAATTAAACTATGACCAATATGTTAGATCTTCGACCTGATTTTTAGAACATTGACACTTCAAAGAAAAATGCGATTATCATCTGCATTTGCTCTCTATTGAAGTGTGTATATACTATATAACATACACAAGTTATTTATATCAACAAATTTCAGATGCTAGATGGTGCTGAGAACTTACTTGAACATGAAATATGAACTAACTTCATGTCTAAATTAATCAATTTAACTGAATTTTGAGAAGCTAAATTGTATCTAGCATTATACAAACTTCATTGATACTCGAGCACAATATTAAAAATTCGAAATATCTAATACTATATAGTTCTTGCATATACCACTTACCCAATATATTGTTTTCCATATAAGACACTTAGAGAATCCTTACAGCAAAAGGAAAATCAAAATATTATCAAGTAATGTACTCTATTTACATATCTTTCAATATGGGATACCCCTTTAGTACTACATCATCTTGTTACTATAGAAATGCCTTCAAGGGGTCATTAGGGTCAATATCAGCAATAAGAGGCAGATCAATTGGTATAGATTCTAGACTCAAACCTTCATCTCTCAGTTTTCCGATGACTTCCTCAAAAACAAGTTGATTCCCTTCATTAGTGAGATGTAAACCGTCACTGCATTTCAATAAACAAAATCGTAGATTCATACCAAAGCCAAAAATATAATCATACCACAGTATCATACACGTCGGTGAATAACTGTTATACTATATGGTGGTGACAATTCAATAAAGATTCAAATAAATTACAAGACAAAGTCATCATATTCATTAACATTTCGAATTTAAATTGTAAATATTATAAAAACTGTTAACATCAAGATTCCAAAATATCGTTAGCGAAGATAAACAGAGAAGGTTAACTTTTTTGGAACCTTAAATAGTCTTTTTTCCAATCAGGTGACTGTTGCATTTTGGTCCAGAGATCAATGAAAGGAATTTGACATTCAGTGGCCACAGCGATGCATGCTCTAGCATATTCACCAGCAGCTTCATTTGTCCTTTCAGGAAGACCCTCTGGATTCTCCACATAAGGATATCTGCAATAGTTTTTAGAAATTCTTCAAGTATGATTAACCTCTATAGCATTGTACATCTAAATCTCAAACAAAGAAAACCAATAAAACAAAACCTGAGGCGTGCATCTTCATCAATAGGAGGAGGAGTTATGAGAAGAACATGAGTTGCGGGCCAGCGCTTCTGAAATTCAAAGGAAGTGTCAACAGTGTATACATATAATGGCCAACAACTTTCTTAACAGAAGTGTCAACAGTGATCAACCTATTTTAGCAACAAAAAAGAACAATGATCAACCTATGGGGCAAGCAAAGGTCAAAAAACTTTCCCCTAATAATGTTAAGCTGATATCTTGATCCTTAAAGAGAGGGACCATTCTTCCACTCCTAAAGTGTGGGTCTTCCTATTGCTAACATGTATGCCTACCTAACAGCTCATAGATGACCACACCGGATGATAATATAATTGCGTGGGCACCAAGAAAGAAGACACAATGTTTAGGTTGTGAAAACAATGTTAGGATCCTACTCAATCCCACAAAAGAAAACCAATAAAAAGTGGACCTTTACACTAGCATCTCGCTGCAAACTCCACTCCCATAGAAAAGCATGGAATAAAAAAACAACCTTTGGAGAGTGTATTATTGATCACACACAAGTGGCAAACAGAGTCCATATAGCCACAGCCACTGCACGTGTGTTATTTGACATCACCTGTTCTAGAAGGGCCCCTCTTCTATAATTCAATTCCTTAAGCCCCACAAGCCACAAACAATATTTGAATACCCCCATAAGATATATAAATCATCATAACAACTAACCCCACCAAATGAAAAATAATTAATCTTTTTGTAACACTAACATGCAATATAGGCAACCAAAGCACGCTTATCAAACCCACAAGGATTCAAAACATTAATTTAAAGAAGACGTTTTGTGCCACTAAAGAAACGTGACTTACTTAGCACCAATATTTCATATTTAAGGCGTGTCTGGTGTCAGAGATATCATGAAACCAACATATGTGGTTACATTAAATCAAAATGTGCTCGCAACAACACACTATTTTATTAACTAGAATTCATATGACTCCCATTAAATTTATATGACCTACATGATTTAATAGAATCCATTTTAATTTCAACAAATATAATACTGTGTTGAAAATATTGTGTTAGAGAGAGTGTAGCTAACACTCCTGTATTCAATCACTAATTTTTTCAAATTATTATGATGAGCCTAACATCTCTAACACTCCTCCATTCAAATCACTAATCTTTCAAATTATTTACTTTATAGAAACCAACCCTTTTCTGGGTTTCAATACCATTGTCATGCATTTTTTACTTAACACGGCGGGTTTGACAAAATCAATAGTTCTTGCAAAATCACACTGACTCACTATAATTTTGTGAAATTTGTTGCGAATTCAATCAAACATACACTGAATCATTTTATTCAAACATTTTTTACAACTAGACTTTGACCCGTGCGTTGCACGGATTTAGTTGAACTATAGATATACGATTTAAATTTTTATAATAAAAATTGTAAATAAAAATATAAAATGAAATCTAAACACAAATATATTGAAATTTAAAACAGAGAGTACAAATGCAACTAAACAATACCAATAAATTAATAAAAATAGAGGATACCATAAAATTGAAATCAAATAGAATCAAAATAATTTGATTCAGAAATGGTATTACAAAATTAATTGCAAATAAAATCATTTAGTGATGTGTTATTTTCAATAAATAGCAAATGGTTAATTCAAATATCAAATTTAGGTGATTGAAATGTGTTATTTTCAATACATAGTAAATGACTAATTCAAAATTCAAATTTAGGTGAGAGAAATTAGATGAGAGTATTAATTAATAGTGATTTAGGAGTGGAAAATTAGGGTTAAGTTAAGAGCTTAATTACGGTTTTAGTAAGTGCTAAACATAACTTTTATCATAATTGAGATTAAGATTAAGAGATAAATTAGATGAGAGTATCATTTTATTTTTTTATTTGCAATTTTTATTATAGAAATTTAAAACAGAGAGTGCAAATGAAACTAAACAATACTAATAAATTAACAAAAATAGAGGTTACCATAAAATTGAAATCATATAGAATCAAAATAATTTGATTCAGAAATGGTAATACAAATAAAATCATTTAGTGATGTGTTATTTTCAATAAATAGCAAGTGGCTAATTCAAAATTCAAATTTAGGTGAGAGAAATGTATTATTTTTAATACATAGCAAATGACTAATTCACATTTAGGTGAGAGAAATTAGATAAGAGTATTAATTAATAGTGGTTTAGGAGGGAAAAATTAGGATTAAGTTAAGAGCTTAATTAGAATTTTAGTAGGTGCAAAACATAATTTTTATTATAATTAAGATTAAGATTAACAACATGTCAAAAAGAAAAAAAAAAAAAGAACTTTTGTTACATTAACGAAGCTCGGACACTCCTTGGATTGGGCGTGTCCCGGTGTCAGACAGGCGTTGCCGGCGCCGGTGTCAGACGCCGAAACGACACCAACACTTATTATTACATTGAATTTTGTCATTTCTCAAATTATTATACGTTTTCAATGTCCATGTCGTGTTTGTGTCTGTGCATCATAGGAATATAGGTTACCTTGAAGAAGGAGACAATGGAGCGAATATTCTCCTTGTATTCATGGAGAGGCACATGTTGAAAACCAGAACATCTATCAGGAAGACAAGCATCATTAGCTCCAAAGAAAACAGTCAAAGCAACAGGAGCCGTTTCAGTTCCACCGTCACCACCAAGTGACAGAGGGAAAATCCTTTCCAACACCATCAAAGCCCACCTTGTATTGTACCCACTATACCCTCTAAAAACCACATCTACCTGATAAACAACACAACACAACACAACCCTATTTACAAAAAAGCTTCAAACTTTAGACTAAAATCATAAAACCCATAGAGAGAAAAACACAAAAAGCATGAAATGAAACAAGATGGAAAATGAATAGTACCGTGCGAGAGAAATGATTGGCAAGAGAAGCACCCCATCCTCCAACAGAGAAGGAATCCTCAGTGATAGAATCACCGAAAAGATAAATCTTTGGTCTTGTCGTCATGTTGTTTGCGAGAAGAGTGTGTGTGGTCGGTGGGTACAGGTGAAGAATGGAAGATCCAGTAAATAAATATAAATAGATTCAGTAGCTTCTTCTAATCATACTACTACTACTACTAACTTTGTTGATGAATTAAATAATGAATGATAGAGGTTCTCTTCTCATAATCATACCTAATTAATCAATTACTTTTCGGTGGAAAAAGGCTGCAATATTTAAAATGCAGTGCACGCTAGTATTTTATTCAATTCATTCATGGAAGTGCACTATAAAAGAGCATGCTGACAGTGACAGAGACACAACAAACAAAGGCCGGCGAGGAACGACAAACAAGGACCACAAAGGGATTTAAGATTTGCTGCGGTGATAAATAAATACAATACAACATGTTTTACTTTGACTTTAATTTCTTCTTTGGGTTTTCACCACCAGTTGAATCTAGTTCGGGGGTCAGTTCTGGAATCAAGTGATTTCAGCCCTCTCCCGATCGCAGTTGCGGGGGATCGAACCATGGTCCTCCCTACCAAGTTCAGCGTCAATCACCACTGAACCAACTAACGATTGGTACTTTGACTTTAATTTCATTTTTTATATTTTCACAATTTCACTTACCTATCAATACTTCGGATCTTCTGCTGCCAATTATGTACTGCTATTTATCCTTCTATTCATCCAATGATTAATAGTAAAAGATAAGTTTTAAAGAGAGAGAAAAAACATAAATGAATGGTTGAGATGATCGCAGCACGAACAACAAGAGAGGATGGACCGGAGAGGATCTAGATCCATTCAATGTGTTTGTTAATCTTTATCTCTCAAGTTGCACAACCATAAATAGAGTTTTTTTTTTTTTTTATACAATAGAAGAGAATTTAATTCATACTATCATTAATTAAATAGTTATCAATACAATGCGGAATCAAATATATGGCGACTAGTCATATAATAGGCTGCTCTAGCTATAAGGAGTTAACAATCATATTCGCTTGCCGCAGGACAAATTTGATCTCAAAGTTGGGACATTAAAATAATAATGACTTAATGTTAGAAATCAACAAACTAAACTCGGATATTCCTATATCGCTAGATGAGATAGAATCAACAATAATTTTGTTGTCACTCTCAAAGATGACATGAGACAAGCCTCTTTCTAACATTTCACCAATTGCTTCTTTTACGGTCATGGCTTCAACCTCCAAAGTATTGAGTTAAATTTAAGTTTCGTAGCTGAGTAGCTAACACACTTGTCTACTTAAGTACAAAACAATATAAAATTTTGAAAGTTTTAAAATTTTACATGTGCGCCATATGCCATAAAAGTTTACCTTTTCTTTGTACATATTAACCTTCGGTCGAGATACAAGAAAGAGTAGGTAGGTGGCTAGAGGGGAGGGGCGGTCGCCTTTTCAATCAATCTCTGGTTATACTTTTGTACATTTTCAGTAATTCTTTCGCTTCCAAGACACATTCTCCTTTATTTTTCTCATCCAAAGTTAAGTAGAAAGCTGTAGGGCGTGTCATATTTCTCAGTTTTATGATGTCCGTTATTTAAGTAGTGGAAGAGAAATATTGAAAATGTGTAGAGCGCGAGAAATTGGTAGTGTGTCAAAAGTAAATCTAAAAAAAGGTCATATTTGGCTCAGAGATGAACTTGTTTGGGCCGGTTCCAATTTACACACGAAAATTGCTATCTAGGCCCTCTATGTTTACTCCTAGGCCCTTCAAAGTGATGAAAATGCCCCTGATAATCAATTTTGTTGAGTACGCGACAAAAATACGTCTAAACATTGGTCAAACTTGGTTCCTGCGCAAGAAACACTACTTTCGTCTCGAAACTACCGAACCACAGTTTCGTTGTCTACCTGACGAAATCTTGTCCCAACGCTATAATTTCGTTGTCTAATTGACGAAATCTTATGTCAATATCTTTATCCTTATATTTCGTTATCTATTTGACGAAATTTTGTGCCAACATTATAATTTCGTTATCTACCTGACGAAATCTTGTGCCAATATTTTTATCTTATATTTTGTTATCTAGCTGATTAATTTTTTGACCACTAGTAGCTTAGAGGTATTTTGGGATTTTAGGGGCCCTAGATAGCAATCCATAATCTTGACAAAAAACAAGGAAAAATTATGCCACGTCGGATCTATTTTCACTTCACGTGCACCGCGCTCTCCTCTCCTTTTACCTTGCGACATCGTTGCCGTTTGCTTGCGATATCGTGGCCATTTGCTTGCGATGTCGTTTCCGTGTCCTGGTAGAGAAAGCAATGGAGACGCCGATACTCATCTCGCCACACGTTTTGCAAGCATGAAATTGGGGGAAATTTCATCTGGTTTTAACTGGTGAGGGTTATATCCCCTTTCCTATTTTTTGCCCCCCAAATTTATAGTGTTTTTTCAAAATCAAATCTTGATTCATCTGGGGTGGGTGCTATCTAGAATAATCATCTATAAATACCTCTCCCATGGTGATTATCGCAACACAACCAATTGCATATCCAAGCCTTTGAAAAATTGCATATAACCAACAGAACAATGGTGTATAACCAGCAGCTCAATTCTGAATCCAAGCTCGATGATGTTGCTGAGCTGTTGCCTGGGAAAGAAAATCTTCGCATAAAGGCCAGAGTGGTTCGATTGTGGAAGGTTCCAGCTTTTCTCAACCCATCTGAATCAATCTCTCTTGAGATGGTACTCATTGATGAGAAGGTTAGTTTTTTTTTGCTACTGCTTATAAAACTCATAAATATGTTATGTCTGTGTCGTGTTGTTGAGTTTATTGGATTATTAGATATCAGATTATTGTTGGTGTTGGGTTGATTAATGGTCTTAATTATTTACAGGGGGGTAAGATACATGGTTCTATTAGGAAACAATTGATCCATATGTTTGAATCAAAAATTGAAGAGGGGCAGGTTTATGAGATTTCCAGTTTCATGGTTGTCCCTGAAAATGGGTTCTATCGCACTACACTCCACCCATACAAGCTGTTGTTTCAAATTAGAACTGGGCTGAGGTTGTGTGAAGATTCAAATATTAAGCAATTTGGATTAACCTTTACTGATATTGCTGATGTATGTGCTCATACTCGTGATTATGAGTATTTGATTGGTAAGTAGTGTTATCCTTGGTCTATTTTATATTCATTGCAGTGTACTGGGATTTAATGGTTGGCTTATCGAATCTGTTTTATATCCTTTGAAGTGTACTATGATTTAATGGTTGGTTTATCGAATTTTTTTTAGATGTAATTGGCGTTATGACCGGTATTTCTACTGAGCGGGAGTATATTAGGGATGGGAAGATTACTAAAATGGTTGTAATTGAACTCACGGATCATAGGTGAGAAGTGTGAAACTATTCTATCAGTTAATTAGATTCCATTGATGTATTTTTCTGCATGCATGTAATTAACTGATGTGTGTAGCATTGTTTTATTTTTTTTGTTGTTGGTTGGACAATGGTAAGTGTGAATGTGCATTGTTGGCGATTATGTGGATGAGCTAAATAAGAAGATGGGAAAGTCTGTCGGTGGATTGCCTATTGTTGTTGTCCAATATGCCAAAGTTAAGATTTTTAGAGGTAATCAATCCTTAGTACTTGATTTTGAATTATGGTAGAAACAATTGTTAATTAGGTTTGTTTGTCGTCGAGACTAATTCTAGATTATATGGACCCATTCTTTTACAGCTAGGAAGCATATCATGATACTAGCTTCTTATTTTTGATAGTATGTAGTTTACAAAACTCACTGCACGTCCTCCGGTCGCGCTAAACCACTTATACAAGCAACATGATGCTATCATCTTATTTTCAAATTGTAATATAAGACAATAGAATGAGAACTTTGAGAGGCTGAAATTCAACTTGCAGCAACTTGAAAAGCTCTCAACAACCCTAAGGATACTGTGCACCACTTAACTTCCGATTCCCATTAATCTGTCAAATGAATAAGTCAGTCTGCTAAGTGCTTATCATTATATTTCTATAATAAAACTAATGATTTTGTACCCCTACCACATAATATGGAACTACTGTAACATTTCCTGAGTGCGCTTTAAGCTCATCCTCCACCTAGGTAGAGTAATGGAAATTAGATTATGAACTGTCTGATCTTCACCGAATAATCGATATTCCCTGACTACATATAATCCATATCTGGTTGCACAAATGATAAAAATGTGTGTGAAGTCGCCTAGAAACTAAAAATATCATGTTGCCGATTTGTTATAGACATCAAAATAGGAATAAGATATACTAAGCTTTTGGAAGTTAGATTAGAACAGCTAATAAATCAAAATCTCATGCATTAAACATATATTGAAAAAATTACCTCCTTCAGCCCATTGTTGGGATTCTTAAGAAACTCTTCTGCCCCTTCTATACCAACCTTTGCAGCAGCTTCTAGCAGAAACTTCCTGCATCCAAATTGAAAAGGAAAAATGGATAATGCTTGTATGTTACTTTGGTTACTAAACGTGTGGCGCATTGTAATAATAGTCCCTAAATAATTGGTCTTTTGTTAATCAGCTTTAAACTAACAAATAAATTAGTAACAGCCGAGGAGAAAGATTAGCTATGGAAAAGATAAAAATAAGATTCACATTATTCGTATGTTTAATGCATCATGGCTTAGTGTGAAATTTTGGCCGTTTATAAATTTTTAAAATTTGCTGTGTTTAGATAAAGCTTCTATTCAAAATGTCATCAACACGACAAGGATACTAATCAATCCAGATATTCCTGAGGTTGAAGGTTTCAAGAACAGGTATGGTGTTCGTTGTTGAATGCATTATATGTTATTTGTGTTCTGGTTGGCTGTTTATAATTTATTAATTGTTGTTTTAATCCAGTATTGCTGTCCATGGAATTGAGAAAGACGCAAAGGTGCCAATGATCGGCGAGTCTGCCAAGCCCTCCATTGAGCATGAGTTTCTTCGGATGCATCCCAAGAAGACACTCCAGGAGCTGCTTTGTCTAGCTGAAAGTGGTGTCTTTGTTGTGTGTGCCGAGGTGTGTCGGATCATTGATGGACAAGATTGGTGGTACCCTGCGTGCAAGTGTCGCAAGGGTGTTATACCCGATTCCGGTTCATATTTCTGCACTGCATGTGATAAGCATGTTTTCAATGTGACCCCTAGGTGAGTTGTTTTCTGTTTGGTGTTTTGTATTATTGTCACGACCAAACGTTGATGTTGCGATTCATTATCCACAGGTATAGGGTGAAAGTGGAGGTAACTGATGGCAAATCCACTGGCGTGTTTGTTATTTTTGACTCTGATATGAGTTACATAATGGAAAAATCTTGCTCTTTCTTTGTTGCTCAGTCCATGGTAGGTGTAAATGTAGTTTATTGTCGGTCTAATAGATTTGCTACATATGTATTTGATTCGTGGTATGTGTTGTCGTAGGGTAAGAATCGCGGTTCGCATCCGGTTGAATTTGATAGCTTGGTTGGAAACAAGATGTTATTTGCCATCGACTTGTCCTCCAAGCAAGCTGCTGCCTCTGATGGGTCTTACAGGGTCAAGAGGGTCTGTTTGGATTCTAAAGTTATTGATTCATTTTGTGCTGAATGTCCATTTTCAAGTGCATCTAAGGTTTGAATTCTTATTTCTATTGTTGTATGTAAGATGAATTTGTTGTTGAATTTAAGTTGATCCTTATTTGGTTATGGTTGATAGTATATTTTTCATATAAAATCCAGGAAATTTATCGAACTATTGATTTGGAGTCTGATGTTGAGTCGCCAAAGTCTGATGAGTGTGAGGATTTGCAGGCAATTGAATTTGCCAATGATGTTACTGTGACGCCTCCTATGGCTCCCGTAAAGGATGATATAGATGACGATGCTCCAATCTCTTTCAAGAGGAACCTCAACAAGTCATTTGATAAAGTGGCCAGGGGCAGAGCAAGGGGTACACTGAAAAGGGTCAAGATTGAGAAGGATTGAGATTCAGCTTTTTCTTTGTTCCATTTGCTAAGGGAAGGTTATGGTCTGGTGGGCGTATTAGTGGTTGTCTGTTGTGTCATGTAGTTTATTTAGCATGTTAATTGTATTTGTCTTGGTTTATATGTGTTGATATATAAAGCATGTTCCAAGATAAATGTACTCATTGTTTGTTATTTGTCAGTGTTGTCTTTGTATTGTTGTGTCAAGTAGTGGTTTTCTATGCAAGAACCACCTAAGTTGTTAGTTGCAAAATTTGTTGTCTGTTTAGACTATGTTGCAAATCCCACCATAATGAAATAAAAAGTCTTTGTATTTAATATATATTTATGTGTTTATAGTTAATTACATCTATTTATGTATGTTTTTTTAAAATCTACATGCACACTATTTATCATTGTAAATGTTGATCACAATAAGTTTGATACCTAATACTAATTGCTTTCATAGTCTGATCCAATTGTATACCTGAATATTTTTGTATAAGTCTGATCCCTGTTACAAAGTGTGGTAGGCCACAGATATAATAGGGATAGTGCTTATTTTGTATTGGATTTTGTCATGGATTCTGTTTCAATTCAAATAAAAAGGTTGCTGGATATTGAATGCCCTAATCACAGGTTTACTACAAAAATGCAGAGACGAATTTATGGTCAGGCTACTGATGTTGCCATTCGACCTCTCAATGAAGAGAAGGCTGTTCAAGCTGCTACTGATCTCCTTGGAGAGCTCTTTGTTTTCACTGTAATAATCAATTTTACCATTTTTTTCTTCTTTTTACAAATGCCATCCACCTGTTTGTTTTTTCACCCTGTTTGTGTAACTGTGTATAGTTCTTCTTTCAATTCTGTGATATAATATACCATTCTTTTGAATTGGATTATTCGAGCTTATGTGCTGTAGAATGTTCGGAACAGCTTATGAAAACAACTTATGATATGTTCATTAGCTATTTTTAGGTTATTTCCATAAGCTGTCGGAGATAGCTTAGACCATCTCCAATGGACATAGTCTAGGTAACTCACTTTAGGTAGTTTATCTGTCACTTAGGTAGTTTCTTGGACTGGTCTTGTGATAATACTTATTAAATTAGCAGCAGTTATACTGATTGATTGTGATGTTATATTGGTATTTTGATATTGGATGATGTTATTTACTCCTCCATATGCATTTGAAGGTGGGAAATCTGCATCAATCAGTTGTGGTAATTTTGGACCAATGCTGATGGCGCGCATTTCATGAGGATTTGTAGCTGAAAGGTAATATGGTCGTTGCTTTTGTGTATTCTATTACCATGTTAGTGTGTAGCTATTGAATTGATTATGGGGAACTTGCAATCCAGGATAGTGGTGGGCAGGAAGTTAGTCATGTTATTTTAAGGCGGTATTGTAAGATAATAAGATGAAAACAGCTTATAGACATGTTAACAACCTATGAAATGAGCTCAGATAAATTGAACTTGTCACTTATAAAAAAAAATTGTGGTAGTAGGGATATACTTAGTAAGGAGATATAGAAGTTTATCAAGTCCAGGAATATGGTGGACTGTGATAAGCTTATTCAACACCTTAAACAGATGATAAGTCAAGTTTCAAGTGTTTTGTGAGTGAATAAAGAACTAGGTTGTGGGCTAGAGCTTCAACACTGTGATTACTACATAAAACCAGAGGAATTTCCACCGAAACATTTATGGTCTGAATGGATTGAAGTTCTGCTGTAACTTTATGGTTGAGTGCTTACTTTTCTTTTTTAAATTATGGACACTATAGAATGTTTTGTAAAAATGCATTATGTTTGATTGAGGTATTATATGATCATGTATCATGTTAACCATTAATTTACTGATAATTAACTAAAATGAATAAATCAGACAGAGATATGTACAAGTATCTCAAACTCATGGATTAATCCATCTAGATTTACAACTGATATCTATGCCATTTTTTTTTTTTAATTCAACCTGTACAAACCATTGCAGCTCTAAGACATATTTTATCTTTTGACCATGTTACCTGTAATATCTCTGCTTCTGTTGATGAAGTCACCATTCCTGGTGCCCTTGCTCTGGTTCTGATTGAACAGGTACTAAAGACATTCTCAAGTTTAAAATCAGGGCTCCAAAAATTAAGATAACTGGTTCTTTTGTTATTTTTACTAAGGCTGGTATTGAAGTTGGGAGATTGGACCAGCTTAAAGCAAGCAGGATGAAGGAAATTGCTTTCAAGAGGCAAGCTGAACTCGAAGAGATATTTGCCCAAGCTGAAATCAAAAAATTTCAGTATTTTCATCTATGGTACAAACCATGTATTTCTTATGCTACAAAAGTTGAGGAAGAGAATGCCTTAGAATTGGACTTCCTTCTCACACACTTAATACAGTTTGCTTATCAAGGTATTCATTAATTTTTTCTCTCCCTAACTTGTCCTGCTTGGTGTCTGACTTAGAGTCATATTGAATAAACTAAAACACACTATTCACATCTCTTTGTATAAGATAAATTGGCTTCTGCATCCTGATCATAATTTTGTAGAAGTTATTTAATTTAATTTAAATGTATTAAAATACTGAAATTTAACAGTAGATAAATATAATAAAATTGTCATTGGTTATACTTGTGTTAATCTGAGTGGTGTTTTGTGTTGCCATTCACTAATTATCTATTTACAATTGGGGTAATAAAGCAAGTCATGCAGTGACATATAGGTGACGTGTAAGTTAACATTGGCAAATCCCTTTTCCCTCCCAAAAGAAAATTTTGAAATTTATGGCTCACTACATTTTATCTATATATATATATATATATATATATATATATTCACTGTCATGTTAGAGCATACACTGAGCAAGTAACAAACTTCACTGTAAACGAAGCCAGTAATGGAGCCACATTCAAGAGATCATATGCAGAAACTTGAAAGGTTCATGGGTGGGTTGCCTATTAAAAAGCTGCCTGAGCTGTTTGATTCAAGTCAAGATGGAGCATGCATTGTTCCTGTTTGGTTTGATTCCGTCGTTGAAGGTGTTGATATGTGGTTCAATGATGGTAGAATCAGTGAATTGGCCAGGTAGCTTGATAGCATTATTTAGTGCATCCATTTATTTATTGGCCTTTTTCTATCTTCCTTTTTAATGTATAGTGTGAAAATTACTGATTTTAAAGCATTTGTTCATCAGATTTAGGATGAAAATGAGAGTCAAGCATGGTGATTGTGTGGCTGTATTTGCTGTGTTTGACAAGGATGTACATGAGCTTGCTATGGAGACTTGTCCTCTATTGCTTTCAATGGTGCTTTTTTAAATTGATTATATCTTTTAATTTATGTTTAGTTGCTCATTATGCATGCATGTGTGTTTGCAGGGGGAAAGCTGCTCATTGTATCCAGACGAGATGGAGTGTTTTTATGGATGCTTATTTGTGTAAGGTTCAGAAAAGGGATCCTATTGACTTTGATGATTTGCCTGCATTCAATGTGCTGTCTGTTTGCAGTGATGTTGATGTTATCAACGTGTTTTTTGATGAGTTTATCCAGGATGTTGATAGCTTTGTAAGTAGAACAAATATATGTGTGAATTGGATTTTGGTGTCTTTGTATAACTTTCTAAGTGCTGATTGTGTTATTATTTTTAATAGATTGAATATCCAGTCCATGATTTCAATGTACACCTGCACCAAGCTGGATTTTTTAACCACTCTGATTGTGGATCTGATGAGCCTGAGGAAGATGATGTTGAATATGGTCAAGATGCAAAATTGGAAGATGTAGAGATTCTCACTTCATATGCAAATTTATTTTTGTTATTGTAGATTCCACTGTTGGTCTGTTTTGGATTAAGTTGTTGATGTTATTGGTTGTAATATTATGCAGATTGGTCTGCCACATGAAGCTCACATTGGACATGACAGTGCACTTATTCCTGCTGGTGTTTCTTGCAATTTGCGTGGAAAAAAGGATATGAGGCATGGACTGTCAACTTCTATTGAGAAATTTGTGTACTCCAGGAGAAAATCATGTGTTAAGAGAAAGCTTTCCTTTGACAATGATGATGAAGCTTCCATCAAGAAGCACAAGTTTGATAAGCTTCCTCCTGCTCACAATGTGTAGTGTGGGAGATGTTAGATGGTGGTATTCCACCATGGATGTCTGTATTTTGTTTAATAAAATCAGAAAATGTGTTGTGATGTCTTGTAGGTGTTGTGTATAAGTTATGTAATGTGTGGTTCATTGGAGTATGGTTGGTGTAGTTTGCATGTGTGACGGCCAAACATGCAGGTTGTCTATGTGATCCTTCTTTGTGTTGCTATGTTTTTAGATTGGTAGAGTAGTTTCTACCTATAGTCTGCCACACCTATGTGCTGTGATATGTATCCTATTTTCGGTAAAATCTATCCCAATCCTTCATGTGTTGTTTCATTTATGGCATATGATTGAGTTTGTGCATCTTGCTTAGATTAAAAGTATTAAAAATATTTCAGTTTTCTTCTTATTGCCATGGTTAATTTACTAGAATAAAAAGAGAAACTCTTATAATTCCTATTGTTACTTACACATGCACTTCTATTGGCAATTAAAAAAAATCAAATGAGTTATATTGCATACTTCTTAGTAGTAATAATTATTTTCAGTGCAAAAATTGCTTAAGAAATCATTTTTGAATAGTTTATCCTGTTTTAATATATACCATGTAGTTTTGAAAAGGAATAAAAAAAATCTTATGGTTATATTCAGAAATTAATATATTAAAAAAATACTAAATTAATATTAATATTAGGCATGGCAGTAAAACCCATACCCGCGGGTACCAGTTCGTACCATCCCCGTTTTTTATGGGGAAAACCCGAGTTGACTGTGGCTGGGTGCCGGTTTGGATTTTCCATGATTTTAAAAGACGTGGATGAGGCGGGTGATTGGAACATTTATGTCTATCCCAAATCCTACCCCAAACCCGCCCCATTTATATAAACATCATAGTTTTCTTATCATAAATTATATTATAAAAAAAATAATATATGTACAAAAAAAAATTCTTAAATTACATTCATACGTTTATTTTTACATTAAATTGATTATTAAGTTGTTTTAGTTATTATTGTCTTTGTTTAATAAAATCATACTATTAAACAAAAAAATCTCTCAACTTTTAAATCATTTTATAATTAAAACATGTCTTAAGCTAATCGAGTTCATGTGGAAAGAAACAGGACGGTGGTACCCGAAACTAATTAGGAATACACGAATCACGTCGGATATGAGTTTGAGTTATATTTTTCTCGCCAACTAGAAAGGTGGATGGTTATTGAGATACCCCAACTATATGAGTTTGGGTTTCGCGAGAGCAAAACCCGACTCCGCCCCGCCGCATTGCCATGTCTAATTAATATTATCTAATTAGTTTGACTAATATTTGTTAAAATTAGATTGAAAAAAAAATATACGAATTAAAAGCAAATAATATACTGTGTGAGTTAAAATTTTGTAGATAAAATAAAATAAAATTAATTAAATTTGATTTTATGTATATAATTAATATGTTGTTTAGAAGTATAAATTTCAATTGTGTGTTCCACTCATTTATCATAGAAACTTCTTTTCTGGTAGATACAAAATAACCTTTTTTTACGTTTCTCTTTCAACTAAATAATAGTGATGTCACTTATCTAACTTATACTTCTATTTTGTTGGGGTCTTTTGGTTTTTTATAAAAAGTTGTATTTTGTGTTACTATAATATAAATTAGAAATTTGGATTGCCACTTGCTCATTCTTCAAAACACACATGTCAAAAGAAACGACTCTATTATACATATAAAGCTACAGAGGTATCTTAACTATAAACCCATTGCTTGCCTCTTCGTTACCTATTGTCCTCTGACCTTCCAAACTTCATTTCAACGTGAACCAACAATGGCCAATGAACCTTGTGATCCGATCGTTGGGCTGATATCAGTCGATCCTAGCATCAGAGAGGCAGTTTATGAGGTAAGAGTTCTAAGGAGGTGGATGGTTTCTCCTTCATCTAAGCCTGAATCATATGGTGGAATTGACATGGTTCTAATCGACAAGGATGTGAGTTTCCATAACTAGATCTTTTATAATATTTATAGTTGTCTGCTAACCATTGTAGTTTTTTCAAAAAATCCATATGCTTGCATGTCTGATTGGTTCATGTTATGTGTTCAAGGGCTTCAAAATTCATGCAACAGTTCCAAGTGATGTTTTATTTTTGTTTGATGATGAAATACAAGAGGGAAAGGTTTATCGTATGTCAAACTTGAGCGTGAGATTGAACCGGGGGGATATGCTGCCAACTTATCATCTTTATAAGCTTATTTTCAATGAAAACTCCAGATTTGTTCCGTCTAGCAATGTTTTGATCCCGTTGCATGGGTTTTCGTTGGTTGCTGTTGAAAGTGTTGCGAATTCGACATAAACTCACACCAATAAAAAACTTAATGTGTCGGGCAAGCGTAACAAGCAACCAAATATAAGGACGATAGAGACGATGATGCAATAATTCAAACAATAATGGCAAGAAGAAAAGAACACACGAACAATTTGTTTACCCAGTTCGGTGTTAATAAACCTAATCTGGGGAGGGAGCAGCCCTTCCGTTCTACTATGATCAAATAGTCACCACTTTACAAGAAATTCCCACAAGTGGGTACAAGGAATTAGCAACCCTAATTCTACCCAAAACCCGAATCTCTTCCCGTGGCCAAGAGACTTAATTTGACCTAGACTACCCAAGGTGCCCCACAAGATGATCCCAAGAATAGTTTGCCATATGATTCAAAACCCTAGCCTTTTGTGGTGGCAAACCCCGATTCCCTACATCTTGTCGCTCTCACTCTCAATTTTTCTATGAATAAGACAATTCATATTTATAGAAAAATATATGCCTATTTATTTTAAAAGACAATCTTTTAAAATAAAACCAAATCTCTCAATATTGTCTTTAAATATATCCAATTTAAAACCAAAGACAATCCAAGTCAAATATTCTCCAAAAATATATTTTTTCACAAAATCTAAAATATTATGACTTCCAATCTTGAGATTTCAAGGCATATACAACAATTCTCCACCTTGCCTTTAAATCGATGGTGATCCACTCAACCACCGCGCTGCTCTCTCCATCTTGAATCTTCATCCAAGATCACCGGTCAAGACCATGACCTAGGCGTTAGCCTCCACTTGCTTCCCGCAAGCATTGCCTCCTTCCCTTCATCCCTCGGAATGCCTTTCGCTCTCATGAAGATCTTGCCTCCCACTACCATAGGACTTTTGGTAGCTACAAGATTCACCGCCTCCCTCTTCGACCCCCGGAGTGTTCAGTTCCGTACTCTCGAAGAAACGCTTGTGCTCCGCTATCACCGACTTTTGGATAGCTCAACAAGCTCCACCGTACCCCTTCAGCCCCCGGATTGAACTTGTCCGTCCTCCTGAAGTATTGCTTGCCTCCGACTATCCATAGATTTTAGGAAAGCCCTACAAGCCTCACCACCCTTCGACTCCCGAAATGCCTTCCGTCCTCTCGAAGTATTGCTTGCCTCCGAACCCACCTTGGAATTTTAGGCGGTTCCACAAGCTGCAACATCAAACTCCCCTTGCACCCGACTACCTCCAGCAGTCCTACAAGTTCCCCAGTTTGATCAAGGTTGCTTTCAATTGCCTCCCTAAAGATCCTCTCAAGGTCTTGCACTTCTTCAGCCACAATTGAAACGTATCCCACAAGGTCTCCATGGTTCCCCTTTGGCTCAACACAACCACTCTCCTCCCTATCTCCGATCAGACACCCGAGAGTCAATGTTGACTATCTCCCACTATTGGAAGACTCCACCTCAAACTGAGATTTCACCAAAGTACACCAACCATCCCCTTGTGATAAGCAAGACCTCTCCAATCGTGCTTCTACCTTCAACACCTCAATCCTTGTTCTGAATTAAGACCGCCCTCATCTTCACCTTCCACAACCCGTAGTTGTTACTCCCGGTGAACCTCTCAATATCCTCCTTCAAACCCATGGTACTTGAATCGAATGATCCCCTTGCCCCACGGTGGGCGCCAATTGTTGCGAATTCGACATAAACTCACACCAATAAAAAACTTAATGTGTCGGGCAAGCGTAACAAGCAACCAAATATAAGGACGATAGAGACGATGATGCAATAATTCAAACAATAATGGCAAAAATAAAAGAACACACGAACAATTTGTTTACCCAGTTCGGTGTTAATGAACCTAATCTGGGGAGGGAGCAGCCCTTCCGTTCTACTATGATCAAATAGTCACCACTTTACAAGAAATTCCCACAAGTGGGTACAAGGAATTAGCAACCCTAATTCTACCCAAAACCCGAATCTCTTCCCGTGGCCAAGAGACTTAATTTGACCTAGACTACCCAAGGTGCCCCACATGATGATCCCACGAATAGTTTGCCCTAGGATTCAAAACCCTAGCCTTTTGTGGTGGCAAACCCTGATTCCCTACATCTTGTCGCTCTCACTCTTAATTTTTCTATGAATAAGACAATTCATATTTATAGAAAAATATATGCCTATTTATTTTAAAAGACAATCTTTTAAAATAAAACCAAATATCTCAATATTGTCTTTAAATATATCCAATTTAAAACCAAAGACAATCCAAGTCAAATATTCTCCAAAAATATTTTTTTTCACAAAATCTAAAATACTATGACTTCAAATATTGAGATTTCAAGGCATATACAACAGAAAGGGTACTTGCTAAGAGGAAGAGCTTCAACTATCTTATTGGTTAGTTACAACGTTGTTATTATTCGCGTCGCTTTGTTTCAAGTTCGCGTTTTTTGATCTCTGCTAGAAAATAAATTGCTGATGATGCGTTTTCATTGAATGATAACCTCCAGACGTTGTTGGTGTTGTTACACATATCAAGCATGATAAGAATTTCCATTCTGATGGAAAAGTTACTCAATCAGTGACTTTTAGGTTGAACGATGAAAGGTTTGATCTTTTTTTACTTTGCCCGTTAATAGTTATGTCTTTGTGTTGAATCTAAACATGTTTCAATAGTAATTATTGATTGTTTTTATGTAGAAAATCGTTTTATTGTGAGTTGACTGGCGAGATTATCGTTTTATTCTGATGTCAAGGTTAGAATTTGATATGCACTGAGATGCATCTATTTGGTTATGTATAATTAAGTACTAATTATTTTAAGTGTTATGTGTACTAAGGCTGTTGCATCAAGCTTTCTATGTAATATTTCTTTGTGTTTGGAGACTGCTATTTGCCGTTTTGCGTTTTAACTAGCCTTTGTTTACTGTCTGGTGTATCCTTAGCTGCGTATGGAGTGTCTTTTGTTGATGCAGCTATTTCTAATGACTATCTATGTGTTGAACCTATTGTAATTTAAGGTGTGGTGGTGAAATATATTTGTGTTTCATTTGTGTTTGTTTTTCTTCACATATCACGTTCATGTAACATGATTTTCTATTTTGGTGGGCTACTTGGAGTTTTACTTTCATATTGTGATGAAGATTTCTTTTCCCACCCCTCAGCTTTCTTTTCACCCCCTGGGTTTCCGTTTTTAACCTTTGAAAAACTGGGAAAAAAAGTTCGGTAGATGCGTACCGAACTTTGTTTGAATATGTGTTATTGTTTTGTGTAGATATGAATGAAGAAGTTGCAAGAGGGCGACACGGCAGGGAGAGCAGGGCTCATGGCTCGACACGTAGAGAAGTGCCGCCTGTGCCTAAAAGAGGTCGTCGCAAGAAAGGACAACCTCTTGTTGTGGAAGGAACTCATGATGCTGAAGCGAGTGGATCACGCTCCCGCACACGCCCATCACAGGTTCAGGCACCTGATGTCGATCAATACCTAGACGAAGAGGTCCACTTGGACCGAGATGGAGATCGACTCAGTAGATGTATGATGTATGATGTAGGTTGTTTATCTTCTTTTGGGTTATTAGTGAGTATTATGTATGATGTGACTTTGAACTTGTGACACTTGAGCGCGTGTTATGTATTTTGAATTTACGCGCGTAATTTTGTAACACTATTGTATTATGTGACATTGAAACTTTGATTCGCGCCTTTTATGTTTTGCTCGTTATGTGAACATCGCTTCGTTAATTAATGCTATCTTTTGTTTATTCCATGTGGTTTTGGTCTTACGACTTAGTTTGATTGCTTTCTGATTGAATGAAATTGAAATGGATTGGTTTGGCAGGTTTGAACTCGGAAATTTGGTTCTGAGTTCGTTCTGAAACATGTAAAATTTTCCTGCATTCTGTAACTTTTAGTTCGGTAGATACGTACCGAATTTTTTTAAACGTTGAAATAGTTCGGTGGACAACCACCAAAGTGGTTGTTCGGTAAACGCGTACTGAAGTTTACGTCACTGGAAACTATTTGTTATTTATTTGATATGGTATGGTTTAATTTTTTGTTTTTTTTATTATTATTGGTATTATTTTTTATTATTAATTGTATTTTTTTTTATTTAACCTTTTTATTATTAATTGTATTCTATACTATTCCTTATTATTATTTGCATTGTTAATTAATTAATTTTTTTTTGGTGTTCAATGAGGACTTTGATTAACACAATAACACTTAATATTAATTTAATACGAAAACATTACATTGAGGATAAACTCATACGTATGAGAAATGAATCTCCCTCATACAAGTGTCTTCCCAACGACTAAGTTATAAAATGTTACATGGAAATTAAAAACATTACACGGAAATTAAAAACATTACACGGAATTAAAAAAACGTTACACGGAAATTAAAAAAACGTTACACGGTAATATCAACGGAATAATCTTCATCTTCAGGCCCCTTCAAGCATTCAATGATATCATCAACAGATCTTCTAAGTTTTGCATCCAACTCTATGGGTCCCTTTGTGCAGTTCTGTTTGAAAATGGAAAACATAGTTCGAACATCATCATCGTTTTGAATTTTCATACCTGTAAATTTAATGACTCCGTCAGATCCAATCGACGGTTTTCGATACTCAATGCTCCTGGCAGTTCTGTCGTCATTCTTGTTGACACAACAACGATTAATTTCATCAAGTTGCTCTTTCAAATCACGGAAATTTGCATCGTCCCAAATCCGAAACATGTTTGGTTTTCCGTTGTTGAAATACACAACTGCAAGACTGGTGTTTCTCCGATAACTAAGTGAAATATCCATTTTTTTCGTTGCGTACATCTGTTCCAAGCACCTTAATTTATACACGTTCTACCCTAATTATTGACCACATAAAGTGTCGGCAAAATCTCGACCGTTTAAAGTGTCGGCAAAATCTCGACCGTTAAATATTTTAAACCAATAAGTATAAATAAAAATCGGTACGCATTTTTTTAATCTCGACCGTTTAAAGTGTCGGCAAAATCTCGACCGTTAAAAAAATAATAGTATTAAATAATAATAATATTTTTAAACCATAATTCAAAAAGCTCATGGCAACCTGGACCGTTTTCTAAAACTGATCATATCGGTACACATGTACCGAACTCGACTTCGGTATACATCTACCGAAGTTATTTTAAATTAATAAACGTTCAGTACGTGTGTACTGAAGTACACGTACCTGATAGCAGGTAATTCCTGCATTATGTTATATGCCAACTCATATTATAAAACGAGTTCGATACCTGTTTTAAAACAATTCAACAGTTCAAACAACATAATAATTGAAACGACTAAGTTATATTTAATGCATTATATAAGTTGTACATCGCAAAAAGTTCAAAACAACATCACCAAACTAGTTATCGTATATACCAAAATGTAATGGCGTAAATACAATGTAAAGTTACGATGCCTAAAAATATGCATCATACAACCCAAAACAATTCCAAAACATCAAAGTACAAATAACCTCGCAAATAACATCAACAAATAAACGGATCATCACTACTCGAACCAACTCCCGTGGGTATTTTCTTCCAAACATCTTTCATCTCCTTTTCCAAAAGTTCGGCAAAAGTGCTCTGACGTTCCATGAATGGATACTCCCATGCAGCGGCTTCTTCGGACCGATAATTCCTCCACTCGAGGCATGTGCGTGGCAATGGACATCCCTCTTTCAACTTGACAAGAAGAAAGTGGCCAGGAACCAAACCAAGACAAATAATGTTCTTTTCGGGATCCGAAGGTTGACTTCCACGCAATGGGAAAAATGTTTCTGATACTCTGTCCCCATGGGCTGTCAACTCCACAATATCCTTGTTGTAGTGAGTAGCCAAAATGTGTCCCATATCCGGAAATGTCAACCATTTATCCATCGGTGCAACATGACCCGGAAGGACTCGTCTTTTTGGAGGGTGCAATGCATCTTTGATGAAATTAAAACGCCTCTCATGTACAAAGACTCTCTTATACAACTCCTTGTGCGAATTCAACTCCTTAAGCATGTGGCATTTGATCAACTCATAATCGTCCTGATTACCACAATAATCCAACGCAACGCAACGATATCCACAAAATCCGTCACCAACCACATCAACAATGTCATCTATATAAGGGCGCATAAACTTTGGCATTTCATCAATGCGTGGTATGTTACGCGTAGGAGGAATGTCGCTCACCGTATGCTTAGATTTTGCAATTGACCTCTTCTTTGACGACGACGACGGTTTTGTTTGCGATTCTTGAGTAGCTTCAAAGTGTTTATCGACATGCTCCCAACGAGACGGTTCTCGGGTCGTCGACCTAGTGGTGCGAGAACTCGCCTTCCCTTTATTCTTTTTAGCACCTTTAGATATTGCATTGTGTTCCGGAGCTTTTAAAGACGTCGATTCCGGAAAAGCAATTTCACGAAGTTGATTTCTTATCTCATCCTTCATGCAAACGTCAACTCGCTTCAAACGTTTCTACACAAAAAAAACAAAAAAAAAAAAACAATTTAATTGTTAATGACCGGAAAATGATATTTCGAGCGCAAAAAATAACGTCACTGCGTAAATTAAATATAATGTGAGTAGCGCAAAAAAATATAAATTGAGTGCGTAAATTATGTATTAGCGCAAAAAAAATAATGTGAGTGCGTAAATTAAATATAATGTAGTAGCGCAAAAAATATAATGTGAGTGCGTAAATTAAATTATCATCATTAATTAAATGTACCTGAATAGCTTCCCATTCGGCCAAGCAAGAATAATCGTCGTCGTCGGACGAACCACCGTCATCCTCCAAAAAGCATAACTTCTTCCAATGTACATTAACCTCATCCAGTCGAATAGGCAACTTGTGATGCATCTTCTTAGCAATCAAACATGCACATGGCAACCCATAGGTAAACCTCATCACACAACCACACTTCTTGCTATCCATACCGCACTCTTTAACTCTTTTTTCTTCTCTGTGTATATGATTCAAGGAAGGTCTTGAAATTTTGAAAGTCAATAAAGAGTACAAGTAATGATCCTTGAACGTGTGCTCCACAACCGACAAATTCCTACCAAAAGTTCCTTGTATTTCATTGAACCTATTAATCAACATTTTGTCGATTGCTTCCCAACCCGTGGCTAAGTCACCGTGACCGTCCTTCAAGTAACCCTTCAACACACCGTGGGCACCTTCCACTCTGTTTGTGGTAGTGTTGCCGAGATGCAAAAATTTGTCAGTCCAAGCACTAACACACCTCTCTTTATCAGTATCCAAAATAGTGGTCTCGACATATTTCAAGAATCTTGGCCACCTTGCACATAGCTTCCTAAATTGTAAAACAGCTTCGACATATGCATCCTCATCAGTCGAGTACAATATGTCATCGAATGCTTTCGACACATCCGTCCACACATCTCTTTGCTTCACATTTTCACCGTCTTTAATTTTGCAAAATGTCTTGCACTTCTCGGACATATTTTTCTTCACATGAAAAGTACAAACCATATGAGCTGAGTCCGGAAATACGGTGGCAACTGCACTCATCAGTGCCGCATCCCTGTCAGTCACAACAACCTTCGGCCTCAACTTGTTCCTTAACAGACAAACACATTGTTGAAGGACCCATGTGAAATTTTCTTCCTTCTCATTACTCATAAATGCAAACCCAATATTAAAGGTTTCCTCAGTCGAAGTCTGACCAACTAACTCAAACAAAGGCATTCCGTATTTGTTCGTTTTATACGTAGAATCCATAATCAAAACAGTGGGAAAAGTGTTGAACAAACATACGGATTTCGGATGTGCAAAGAAAATGTCTTGAACAAACTCGGGCTCACCATCGGTTCGAGCTTTAAAAAAGTAGTTGTTTTCGTCAAGACACTTGTGCAAATGTTGCATTTCCGTTCTTGTCGCCCTCGCTCTTTGTTTTAATCTATAACATGCGTTGTAAACTTGCTTCACAACCGTCACATTCTTCGGATCCCTCTCTTTTAACGTAGAAATGATGTTCTTCGGCGGGACCAAATTCTTTGTCATTTCCGATAGAAGTTGCTTTTCTACCGGTTTCAAACGACCCGCGATGAGATGACCTTGCAATGTTTTGTCAAGCACATGGTTGTGCATGCCATCAACAACAGTAACATGCCATTCCCCCGTGCATGGAAGTAACCTCGTAGGCGAAATGGACATTCACATTTCCGCGTTCCTACGACCCTAGCAGCTATGGGTGCGTGAAATAAACGGTAGAGTTTGAAATTTACCTTGTTTTTGAGCTTCTAATGCGTCTACAAACAGTTTGGCAAGCTTCCAATGTTGATTTTAACCCCCAAATGGACAGAATCGCGCAATTTCCTCGTATGGAGTTTTGATTGTGTGTTTGTGAAGAAGAAGAAATGAGGAAGAAACCTGGTGTGTCTGGTTTATAAACATATAGTTCGGTGGATGTCTACCGAACCCCAGCTCGTTCAGTACGCGTCCTCCGAACTTTTCATAAAGATCGGTACGCATCCACCGAACTTTTGCTTCCAAATTTTTAAAAAGTCAAAGGGCAAACTGGGATTTAAAGGGGGTGAAAAAGAGTCCCGGGGGGTGGGAAAAGAAATCTTCTATTGTGATCCATTGTTGGCCCATTATTGGAAATTTATGTGTGGTCCATAAATAAATAAGCTAAGTGCTTGCTCCTGCATGTATTCACGTGAGGTGGATGCTAGAAAAATAGAAAAGTTTGTTTTATTATTGGGAATAGTTGCAGGTGAAGAAACACTCTTTTGTGATATATTCCCCCTCCTTTTAATGTATGTATCTGACAGTTGGGTGCAAATATAATATTTTTTAAAAAGATTGACTTGATATAAATATTCAGGAGGTGTGTAAGCAAGGTTTGTGCTATAACTTTTTTCCATCCCTGCTGTTCTTCATTAAACCAAAACAAGAGAGACATGGATCACCTTCCTGGATGAAAGAAAGACATATGGTTCATTAATTACTTAGTGTGTGTTTGATTGGCTTATTTGAGATTATATATTGGCATAAGTACTTGTGATACTATTTAGAAGAATTTATGAACACAACTGTGACATGTTCATAAATCATAAATCATTCATACTCATCCCAACCTCATAGAATTTTCTCACAGTTTTGCATCTAATGGAAAGTTCACAAAGGTGAATTGATTTGGCAATTTTGATTTTTATCTTATGCTTTATAATTGTTTCAAATTTAAGTTAAAATTATTGTTTACTTATGCATGATTATCCTTTTGTGTGATACTCTTCCAACCCCTTTCAGTGGTTCTCATTTTGAGCAAGTTCATTTCTCTTTTAAGTGGGATTTGAAAGTTACACCTGCTATTGCAAGTGCCAAGAATGTCCTGGTAATTATTATGTTTTTGGTGTTGGTTTTATTTTGTTGGTCCCCCTTGTGATATGCTCAGCTTTATTTTTTATAATCTATGCAGAATTTTCCAAGAGACTACTCAAGGAATTGTTTGAGGCAATGTCACAAATACATTCTTATTATGGATCAAACAACTCGAAAGGTCTACAGATCCCCTATTCTTACATCGTCAAGGCACGACGAGGATAAATATATTTATTCCGGATGGAAGAAATACGTCAAGGAAAGGAAATTACGTTCCAGAGACATACTCATATTTAGTGCACCAAATGGTGATAATTTCTTAGAAGTTCGGGTTGTTCGTCGTAGCCGGGTGCCTTAGGTGGTTTACGGTCTCAATTGATTGTATTTTTAATTGTATTTTATATGGATATTATGTCCTAAGTTGTGGTTAATCTTGTGAACCTTTATATTTATTTTTATGTTCCTACCGGTGTTCATTTGATGTTGTTAAATGAGATTTGGAATTCAATGAGCACCTTACAAATTTATTAGAGAAGTTCCAGCATCTTTTTTCTTCTTAGGATGTATTCATCACTAGATATACCTGGTGTGATCTCCCCATCTTTTAGAAGCTACGATGCAACATAAATTTTTGGGGGAAAATGCTAATTAATTTTAACAAATAACTATACCAGTTAAATGTATGAAAATAATCATACTAAGCATGTCAAACACTTGGTGAATACTTCAGAATTTTACAAATTATTACATATACTTTATAAAATTCTAATTAAGCACAAGTGGAAATACAATGATAATTACATAACGATAGTATTTTACCAACTAATGCTAACTTCTAAAAGTTAATTATCTCTTTCAATTAAAGATTAAGGGCCTGTTTGAAACAGTTTTTGTTTTTAGTTTTTAAAATGTGTTTTAGAAAACTGTTTTTAAGAAGAGAAAAGAAAAAAATGTGTTTGGTAATGTAATTTTTCAAAACTATTTTACAAAAGAGAAAATGAGAAAACTCATTTGGTTATCTAATTTTCAAAAACAGTTTTAGAGACAAGAAAACTATAAAATCCATTTGGTAATCAAATTTTTAAAAACTGTTTTTTTTTTTTTTTTTTTTTTTTGTATTTATAGCTAAATGTAAAATTTAGATTTTTTTTAGATACAAAATTAATTTTTTTTAAAGCGCTATAATAACCTTTTTTAGACACATTAAGTGTTATAATATTGAAAAATGAGAAACACATCAAAATATAATAGCATATCAATATCCATAACAAAAACATCATACAACCAAACCACGCCATGTTCAAAAAAACAAAGCAAATATCCTGAAAATAATCATCCTCTCGAGTTCTGTCGGATCCATTTCTTCCTATATTCTAAACAACTCATCGGGCAAATTATACTTGCGTATGTAATTATGAATGGCACAACATGCAGTCAGTATGAGTCGTTGCCTAGAAGGTTTATAAGGAGGCATCAACTTTAAAATTGGAAATCTATTTTTCAACACCCCAAAACAACGCTCAATTGTCATCCTTAGAGATGAATGTCTGTAGTTAAATAATTCTTCCGGACTCCTAGGTTGTTTACCTTGGCCTCTATATTCTTGTGCATGATACCTTTCACCCCTATAAGGGGGAAGAAAACCTCCGGTACATGGATAGCCAGAATCAACAAGATAAAATGAACCTTCATCAAATAAAATCTATGTTAGCTTTTGTTAATTTCATTGACATAACATAATTTTGCTTTGATATTACGTACTACTTACCTCTAGGTGGCCAAGGAAATCCCGCATTTGGATTAGTAATTGCATCCAAAAAAACTCTTGAATCGTGTGCACTTCCTTCCCAACCCGAATATACATATGTAAACATCATGTTGAAATCACAAGCACACATGACATTTTGTGTGATTGTTGCCTTTCTACCTCTACATGAAATTTGTTTCTCCGCAGGAACCCATGCACTTATATGCGTACCATCAATTGCACCTATGCAATTCTATAAGGCATAACCCAAATAATATGGATAAGTAAATAAGAATCAAGGAATAAATATACAACTACAATAGCAATAATAGGACTTACAAGCATACACCCTCCGGTCTCATATATAAGAAAAAGTTGACTTTTTAGATTCATTGTCAAATTGATGTATTTAGACAATAATATAGTCTAAATACATAAATTCTACAATAAATCTAAAAAGTGAAATGTTTCTTATATATATATATATATATGACCGGAGGGAGTACCTTGAACCAAGGATAATATTTTGGATTATTTTTTATCCTTTCAGGCAACTCAGTGGACTCTTGCTTTATTAGTTCTTTTCCCAATTGACACACTGCCCTTAATACTTCCTTGAAATTGCAAGAAATTGTTTCCGTGGAATGTTGAAAGCGGTTTGAAGCAACTCTATGACGAACATTATGACCAATTATGAATAAAAATGTAGCAACCTTCTCTTCAACAAGCACATCCCTTGAATCACTTAAGTAGTTTTGCCCCCTCAGTTCATTACAAAAATTAAGAAAACATCCCTTGAAGCTACCAAACGATTCACGAAGAAGAAGAACCTAACCTAACAAGAGCGAAAACGATTCAGAATACTAACCTAACAATTCAGAATTGAAGAGAGAAAACGAGATCGAAGCTAGGGTTCTTCATCGGTCTTCACTGGAAGCTCTTTCTCTTCTCTCTGTTCGTAGATCTGAAAATGGTGAACAGTGATTTTTTTTAGAAAAAAAATGGGTTTTGTTTGATTGTTAAAGTTGCACATATTTACAAAAATGCCATTACTGAAAACACACACTTCTCCGTGTGTTTTTAGTTTTCAAATTTTTACTCTATTTTTTGAAAACTAAAATTGAGAATTGAAAAGCAAAACAGCTAATACCTCTTTCTCTTTTTAAGTTTTAAAAACTGATAATTTAAAAATTATTTCCAAAACTGTTGAAGTATAAGCAGTTAGCTTTGATGATTAGTGTATAATTAGCTTAGAGTAATTAGTTTAGTTTTGTAAATAGTTTGTTAGTACTAGTTTAGCAGATATAGCTGTACACATATACAATGCAGCTATATATAATACCTTGTAATATCATTTTTACACAATTAATAAAATTGACTTTCCCTTTTTCACTACACTTTCTTTCTCTCTGTAACTGACTTACAACAAACTCAACATGGTATCTTCGCTTTCGATCCTTTCGCTTCCGCTCTCCACCGTAACCGTTCCGATCGCCACCGTAACCGTTTTCTGATCCTCTTCTTTCTCTGTTACGATCTCCTTTGTGCCTCTTCACGATGCCGCCACGAATTGCTCCTCCACCGCCGGTGGATCCTGCTTCTGAACCGTCCAATCCCTTCTATGTTCATTCCAGTGATGGTCCGTCGTCCGTTAAGGTAACGCCGCCGCTTAATGGTTCTAATTACCACGCTTGGGAGCGATCGATGCGGCGTGCACTCGGAGCAAAGCTCAAGTTCGAATTTCTCGATGGTTCGATTCCAACGCCGATTGATTCTTTTGATCCGTCGTATCGAGCTTGGAATCGCTGCAACATGCTTATTCACAGTTGGATAATGAATTCTGTCGATCCATCCATTGCTCAATCGATTGTGTTCATGGAGAAAGCTTCCGATGTTTGGCTCGATCTTAAAGAACGGTTTTCTCAAGGGAATCTTGTTCGTGTTTCAGAAATTCAGCAGGAAATCTATGCCTTGACTCAAGATTCTCGTTCGGTAACTACCTTTTACTCTGATTTGAAAACTCTTTGGGAAGAACTAGATATTTACATGCCAATTCCCAATTGTACGTGCCCTCAGCGCTGTTCTTGTGCTGCAATGCGTACTGCTAGGCATAATCATCATATTCTTCATGCTATGCGTTTTCTTACTGGTTTAAACGATACTTTTAATGTCGTTAAGTCTCAAATCCTCCTTATGGATCCCTTACCCTCAATGACTAGGATATTTTCTCCTGTGCTTCAATATGAACGCCAATTAGCCTCTATTGTTCCTGTGAATCTTGATGATTCCAGAGCTTTGGTCAATGCCTCTGATAGTCGTAACCATGGTTATGGTGCTGGTAAGCCCAATTCATCTTCTTCTGGTGGTAATTCTAAAGGTAAATGCACTTACTGCCATAAATCCAATCATGTGGTAGAGAATTGTTTCAAGAAACATGGTGTACCACCACATATGTTACAGAAATATCCTGGTTATGCTCATCATTCTGCAGCTGAAGGGGGTGATTCTAGTGGAAATTCTTCAGCTGCATCACAAGACACTAGGAATGTGTCTACTGCTCCTTCAATTACTCAAGAACAGTATGATAAGCTGATGAATCTGCTTCAATCTTCTTCTGTTAATTCTGGTTCTACTTCTGCTACTTCTCATCAGGTTAGCTCCTTCAAATCTGCTGGTCATACATCAACAGATAAAGGTAAACAAGGTAAAAATCTAGCTTATTGTCATTTTTCCTTCATTTGTCACAATATCACTCTTGACACTTGGATCATAGATTCAGGTGCTAGTCACCACATTTGTGCCTCACTGCACTGGTTTCACTCTTACAGTGAAATCACTCCTATGGTTATCAAATTACCTAATGGTAATCATGTCACTACCAAATGTGCAGGCACAATTAATTTTTCCCCTGAGTTTAGTATAACAAATGTTCTTTATGTTCCTTCCTTTAGTGTTAATTTGATTTCTGTTTATCAACTTTGTCACAATGCACAATATTTTCTTGAGTTCACTAACACTGGTTGCTTCATTCATGAACAGAAATCACTGAGGATGATTGGTTCGGGTGAAAGTAAAGATGGATTATACTACTACTCAGCTCAGACAAACAAGCAGAGCATCACTTCCAATCACAGTTTTTCTCAGCCCTTTATTTTTGCAAATAATACTGCTCTTCCTGATAATGCATTGTGGCATTTCAGGTTAGGCCATTTGTCTCACTCTAGGTTAGCTTTACTTCAATCTAAATTTCCTTTCATTGTAAGTGATTCTCATGCAGTTTGTGACATTTGTCACTATGCAAAACATAGGAAGTTACCTTTTGTAAACAGTTACAGTAAATCAATAAAACCCTTTGACTTGATTCACTTTGACATTTGGGGACCCATTTCCATTACATCTTTACATAATCATTCTTATTTTCTTACTGCTGTGGATGATTTTACTAGATATACCTGAGTTATTCTTATGAAAACTAAATCTGAAGCTAGAGTCAATGTACAAAATTTTATTCAATTCATTGCTACTCAACACAATTGTGTTGTTAAATCTGTCAGAACAGACAATGGCCCTGAGTTTACCATGTCTGATTTATATGCCTCTAAAGGTATTTTCCATCAAACATCTTGTGTAGAGTCTCCCCAACAAAATGGTAGGGTTGAGAGAAAACACCAACAGATTCTGAACATAGGCAGAGCCCTTCTCATTCAATCAAATTTACCTAAAACTTTTTGGTCATATGCAGTTTCCCATGCTGTGTACATCATGAATAGGGTTCCTATTCCTCTCTTGAAAAACAAATATCCTTATACTTTACTATATGGTACTGATCCTGATCTGCATACACTAAAAATATTTGGTTCCCTTGCTTTTGCCTCTACCCTACATGCTCATAGAACCAAACTTGACCTTAGAGCTAGAAAGTGCATCTTTTTGGGCTATAAATCAGGAGTTAAAGGTGCTTTACTTTATGACATTTCCAATAAAGTTGTTTTCCTCTCTAGAGATGTGACACATCATGAACACATCTTTCCCTATCAATCCACTTCACCTAAAGTACCTTGGTCATATTACCCTTCTACTTCACCTTTTGTTGACCCATCCCTATTACCCACCAATACTATTCCTTCAGCCCCACCTGATTATCCATTGGATATTCCTCATGATTTATCTCCTTCTCCACTTTTGCCTACTTCTTTTCCATCCTCTGATACTTTATCCACTCCCACAACTCCACCTAATTCTGCTACTCCCTTATCTACTAATATTTCTCTCCCACCTCATAAACCACCTATCAGACAAAGAAGGGCACCAATACGTTTGTCTGATTATGTGTGTAATAATAATTCATCCATACTTTCACAAGAAACAAACACTTCAGGTAATTCTAAATATCCTTTATCTTGTTTTCATTCACTTACACACTTGTCTCCTTCACACAAGGCATATAGTATGTCTCTCACACACTGCACTGAGCCTGACTCTTATGAAGAAGCTAGCAAGAATGAGAACTGGGTGACAGCTATGAGAAATGAATTAGATGCTTTAGCTAAAAACTGTACTTGGAAAATTGTTGAGCTACCCTCTCATATTAAACCAATAGGGTGTAGATGGGTATACAAAATTAAACACAAGGTTGATGGCACCATTGAGAGGTATAAGGCCAGATTGGTAGCCAAAGGTTACAATCAAGTAGAAGGAATTGACTACTTTGAAACCTTCTCCCCTGTGGCAAAACTAACCACTGTCAGAACCTTATTAGCTCTTGCTTCCATAAAGAATTGGTTTTTACATCAACTTGATGTAAATAATGCTTTTCTACATGGGGACTTACAAGAAGATGTGTACATGAAAATACCTGATGGTGTTCAATGCAGCAAACCTGGCCTTGTTTGTAAATTGCAAAAGAGTTTATATGGGTTAAAGCAGGCCAGCAGGAAGTGGTATGAAAAACTGACTGCTTTACTCATTAAAGAAGGTTATACACAATCTCCTTCTGACTATTCTCTGTTTACTCTTTCAAAGGAAAGTAGTTTTACTGCCCTGTTAGTATATGTGGATGACATAATTCTTGCAGGAAATTCAATGGCTGAATTTGATAGAATCAAAGTTGTACTTGATGCAGCTTTTAAAATTAAAAATTTAGGACAATTAAAGTATTTTCTTGGTCTTGAAGTGGCTCACTCCACTCTTGGCATCAATGTATCTCAAAGAAAATACTGCCTAGACCTCCTAAAAGATTCAGGCCTTCTTGGCTCAAAGCCAGCTAGTACACCACTTGATACATCAATCAAGTTACATAGTGCTGCAGGAACTCCTTATGCTGATGTTTCTAGTTATAGAAGGTTGGTTGGAAAATTGTTATATCTCAACACAACTAGGCCTGATATTGCCTTTGCTACTCAGCAATTAAGTCAATTTATGCATGCCCCTACTGTTGTTCATTTCAATGCTGCATGTAGAGTAGTGAGGTATTTGAAAAATAGTCCAGGTAAAGGTATATTTTTCAGCAGAAAGTCAGAGTTACAGCTTACAGGATATTCAGATGCTGATTGGGCAGGGTGTATGGATACAAGGAGATCTATATCAGGGTATTGCTTCTTCATGGGTGAATCTTTGATCTCATGGAGAGCAAAGAAACAGGTCACAGTTTCTAGATCTTCTTCAGAAGCAGAGTACAGAGCATTGTCTTCAGCTGCATGTGAATTGCAATGGCTACTTTATTTGCTTGCAGATCTGAAAATTCCTTTGGTCAGAACACCTACACTCTACTGTGATAACCAGAGTGCAATCCACATTTCCTCCAACCCAGGTTTCCATGAGAGGACTAAACACCTTGACATTGATTGTCATCTGGTGCGTGAGAAGGTTTTGAAAGGAATACTCAAGCTGCTGCCAGTTTCAACAGAAAACCAAATAGCTGATTTTTTGACTAAAGCTCTAGCACCACCAAAATTTCTTGACTTTGTTTCCAAGCTTCACATGAAAGATATCTATCATGTCAAGCTTGAGGAAGGGTGTTGAAGTATAAGCAGTTAGCTTTGCTGATTAGTGTATAATTAGCTTAGAGTAATTAGTTTAGTTTTGTAAATAGTTTGCTAGTATTAGTTTAGCAGATATATCTTTACACATATACAATGTAGCTATATATAATACCTTGTAATATCATTTTTACACAATTAATAAAATTGACTTTCCCTTTTTCACTGCACTTTCTATCTCTCTGTAACTGACTTACAACAAACTCAACAAAAACTGTTTTATAAAAGTAATTAATCAAACAAGTTTTCAGTTTTACAAATTTTAAAAACTAAAATACAGTTTTTAAAAACCAAATCAAACAGGCCCTAAATGAGATTTGAAATTCTTAAGACTCAAAGTGAAGCCATCACGTGCACCTTTGCTGGTGTGTTTGTTTTCTTATTTCTCATCCCAATTTCGGCTACCAGACTATACATCTACAATGTGAAAATTAATTTTGTATTGATGATGCTGGGTGGCTACTATATTAAATGCAGCCTTATTTTTTCTTATCCCCCTATACTTACTAGAGCATGTGCATGTCATAATGTATTTACTAGCAGTAAATTTATAGCTTGTGACTCCACACATTTGGTTTGTGTGTAGAGTTAGTCTTAATTGGAAATTGATATACTCAAGCCTCACTCTGTGGTCAAATTATCCTTGTATGAAGTGCCTAATTTTGCGTTTTATATTTTTTATTAAGATTATACCAATTGTCATATTAACTAAGACTATGCGTGAGAAGCTAAGGCTAAGCATGTGATCCAAATTGTGTAGTGTGTATTGGCAAATTGCAAAAATTATCACGTGTAAATAATATACTTATGACACTTATATCCATAATTACTTGCTACATGATCATACAGGTTGCGTGAGTTAGTATGTGGACATATTACTTGCTACTAGATAAAGCTAATTGTAACACTTTAAATGACTTCAGCCAAATTATTTTGTCCACACATATACACAAAATATTACTGCATCTTTTTAAAATTAATAGTTAATAGATTAATAGATGTCTAGAGGTTGCTTGAAAACAGATAGTTTAAATTCAATTCAGAAAAGCTGTATATAAATAGCACTCATGGTTGTGAGTTTGGATGTCCACTAATTTAACAAATATTGCATGTCCATGATAATTAATTCTTCTTAGCTATTCGATACATACATGTATGAAAAATTTTATAGTGTTATTGGAGATTGGTTGATGATTAAATTCTTGTGAGATGGCCTTTTGTGTTGTATTGAGTAGTAAAAAGACATCAATTGAACTGATTCAATAAATATTTCGAAAAAAATCATTCAAACATAGATGGATGACCCGCACTTTCGCACAATAATATATAGGCAGAGGCGTATGTTGCAAAAGGAGAAACTACGTGTTAAGCGATTGAAACCTTGGGTTGTTCCGCAGAAAATAAGTATTCGACGTGGACGTAAGTTCTGGATGTGTAATATTTGCATGCTCGTGTTGGTTGTTTGGTCCTTCTTTTTTAATTTATATTTTTATTCATATCACGTGTATTTGTATTTTTGCATGCAGTTAGTCGTTCTAAAGCTGGATGCTCATATCTCAAGAAGAGGAATTTGGATATCACAAATAATCCCTCGTCATGTAATGTTCCAGAATACTCTTTTTATTATCTTCCCAAATTAGTCTATGTGTATTGGATTTTCTCAATAATGTATATATACATTTCCTTTGGTATTTATATAGCCAATAATATTGACTTGTACGAAAGTCAATATCGCGTCCCGAGGATTCAAATTTCAAAATTTTCCGACCAAGTGAGGTGCAAGGTAAAATTATATCACCTAAATTTTCTTATTGTTAATATTGATATTTTAGTAACATAATTATTATAATTAAATGTAAGGAGATAAATATGTTTTTGGTCCCTATTAATATTACAAGTTTTGTTTTTAATCCCTCTAAAATAATTTCTTCTAATTTTAGTCCCTTAAAAAAATTTCAATTAACACTTTTAGTCCCTACTTTTGAATCAACTCATCTGTAGACTTCATATTTTTGAATGAATTTTATTTATGGATGTTTAAAATATTATAAGAATCTCTCCCATTTTTTTTTTCAATTTTTTAACAAAGCATAAATTAAATATAATTTTTAATGTTTTTTGGTGCTTAAAAATTCATATTTAAATCGTGTTTTGTTAAAAAATTCTAATTTTTTTTTGTCATTAATTGTTAAAATGTTATACACTTTTCTAAAAAAATTCATTAAAAAATATTAAGTCTACATATGACTTTATTTAAAAGTAGGGACTAAAAATGTTAATTGAAAATTTTAGAGGGACCAAAAGTCTAAGAAAACTTTTAGAGGGTTCAAAAATAAAACTTGAAATATTTATAGGGACAACGAACATATTTATCCCTTAAATGTAACCACAGATTATATGGATATCGGTGATATGATTGTGAGATGCACTGATTGCGATGCGCTTATATGGTACGAAGAAAGGGCTGAAGATGGTGAGGGTGGCAGAGATATTATTGTGCGTGAAAGAGATGGATATCTACAAAGGTTACACGAAACTCATCCTCAGTATATATATCGTTACAGTACCCGTTGTTGTTTCCATTTGGGGAAGATCAGTATCAAGAAGACATTCCATTGAATGATTTAGAAGACATCCAGGCAGAGAACGGTAGAATTCGTGTTTCCTTACGTGCATTTATATCATTTCGATTGATGGAGAGGGTTGTTGAAGATTCTGTGGTTCTTAGAAGCCGAAGACTCTTTCAGCAATTCGTCGTTGATTTGTACTCGATGATCGAGTCTCAAAGATTGTCTTTCATAAGACATAATCAAAAAAAGATTCGTTCTGATTTTTTGGCTGGTATCGAAGAGGCTGTCAGTCGGGGTGATAATGTTGCATCTTCAATTGGAGTTAGAATTGTATTGCCATCCTCATTTACGGGTGGCAGGCGGTATATGTTTAATAATTGTCAAGATGCAATTGCAATATCCAAAAAATATGGTTATCCCGACTTATTTCTGACTTTTACATGCAATCCCAAGTGGCCGAAAATCTAGCGTCATATGGAGAAGTCTCGAAATTATGCAATATATAGACCAGACATTAGTTGCTGTGTATTTCAGATAAAGTTGAATCATATGATGGCTGACTTTAGGAAGGGAAATTTTTTTGGTAGAGTTGTTGCAAGTAAGTATACACATAGAAATGTAAATTTTTTTTTATACTATATGTTAACATTTGCTTGATACATATGCTCCCCTAATACTCGTGTGTGTTCATAGGTATGTATACAATTGAGTTTCAAAAGAGGGGATTGCCGCACGCTCACATTCTACTATGGTTGGATTCTCGGGATAAACTTCGCTCCCCTGAGTCAATTGATTCTGTTATTTGTGCCGAGTTACCAGATAAGAATTTATTTCCTAATCTCTATTCAGCTGTTTCTAATTTCATGATACATGGCCCTTGTGGTTTTTCCTATAGAGCTTCTCCTTGCATGAAGGATGATCATTGTTCAAAGTTTTATCCCAAGAAGTTTGTGTCTAAGACATCTTTTGATTCAAATGGATATCCTATCTATAGAAGGAGAGATTTTGGACATACGGTTACGAAAAAAGAAATTGTTTTGGATAACCGAAGTGTCGTACCGTATAATCCAAAACTTCTTATGAAATACCAAGCTCACGTGAATATCGAGTTTTGCAATAAATCAAATAGTATTAAATATTTGTTTAAATATATCAATAAGGGCGTTGATCGTGTGACCGCTACCTTTCAAAAATCTGACGATGAATGCCCCGATGAGATACAGCAATACTATGATTGTCGATTTCTCAGTCCTTCAGAGTCCATATGGAGAATATTTGCATTCAAAATTCACAATCGTCATCCTCCTGTTATTAGATTAACTTTTCATGAAGAAGAAAAACAGAGCATTGTATTTAATGATTCTTCTGATCTGAGTTATGTTCTAAGGAACAATCGACACAAAAATACAATGTTTTTGGCATGGATGGATGCTAATAGAAGATATCCTCAGGGGCGTCATTTAACGTATGGTCAATTTCCATCGGCTTTTACGTATGATACAGATGGTCGATTTTGGAAACCACGTAAAAGAGGTGGTTGTGTTGGTCGATTGACATTTATTCCACATAGTAATCGAGACATATATTATCTCAGATTGTTACTGAGTAATCAGGTTGGCTGTACAAGTTATGAAGACTTAAGAACGGTGAAAGGTCGGGGGTATGATTAGTATAGGGAGGCATGTGCTGCTTTACACTTGCTCGAGGATGATCGTGAATTCATTGATTCGTTTGAGGAGGTTGCAGTTCTTGCGTCGGGGATAACTCTCCGCCGAATGTTTGCTAAGTCGTTAATGTTGAACACGATGAGTGATCCACTTCATGTTTGGGAACATGTTTGGGAATTATTGGCAGATGACATTCTTTATCAGAAACGCAAGCTCCTTAATAATCTTGGTTAGTTGTACTATATGAACTTATAGTCATATTAATTTTTTGTGCGTTGATTATGTTTAAAAATAATTATTTTTTTTTCCTATTATTTGTAGATCTTGATATATCATCTCACGATTTAAGACAATTATGTCTTCTTGATGTTGATAATTTTCTTCGTGAAAATGGAAGATGTCTTGATGATTACAAGTGTATGCCTAAGCTCTCTTTTGATAACAATGGTCGTTTCAACAATGTTTTAATTGAAAACGAATTTAAATACGATCAAAATGACATGAAAGAGCTACACGATCAACATGTTTCTAATTTGAATCCCGAGCAATTGGCTGCATATAATGAGATTGTTGGTGTAGTTGACAATGGAGTTGGGTCTATGTTTTTCGTTGATGGATATGGTGGAACTGGAAAAACGTACTTGTGGAAGACCTTGTCATATAGGATTCGATCGGAGGGCAAGATTGTTTTAAATGTTGCGTCCAGTGGTATTGCGTCAATACTCCTTCCTGGTGGGAGAACTGCTCATTCTCAATTTGGATTACCGTTGGTTTTGACTAAGGAATCGTGCTGTAGAATAGATAAGAGGAGTAAGAAGACCCAATTGTTGATTATGACCAGTTTAATCATCTGGGATGAAGCTCCTATGATTCATAAGTTTGCTTTTGAGGCATTTGAGAGGACTTTACAGGATATCATGAGTGATGTTGATGTTAAAAATGGTAATCTACTTTTTGGGGGAAAAACCGTTGTGTTTGGTGGAGATTTCAGACAAATATTACCTGTTGTTTCAAAGGGCACTCGAGCTGACATTGTTAATGCTACTATGAACTCGTCGCATTTGTGGCTTAGGTGTAGAGTGTTGCGGCTTACTAGAAATATGCGACTTCAATATTCATTAGATCAAGCAGAAAATGAAAATTTAGCTCTGTTTGCCAAGTGGATTCTTGACATATGCGATGGGAAAATTGGAGATGCTCAAGATGGTGAATCAATTATGAAAGTTCCTCCAGACCTGCTGGTGCATAATGTGACCAATCCAATTGGTGATATTATAGATGCAATTTATCCTGATCTTCTGAAAAACATGTTTGTATCAGGTTTCTTTGAAGATAAAGCCATCCTTGCTCCGACGCTAGAGGTTGTTGAGGAAATTAATGATTACGTATTATCATTGGTTCTTGGTGATGTAAGGGAGTATCTTAGTTGTGATTCTATAGCATCATCTGATAGAGACTCAGACGTGGATCATCGTTGGATAACTACTGAATTCTTAAATGATATAAAATGTTCCGGATTACCCAATCATAAGCTTATTCTTAAAGTTGGTGTATCCTATAATGTTACTCAGAAATATTGATGTGGCATCTGGGTTGTGTAATGGAACGCGGCTTACAGTTACTCATCTTGGCTTTAATGTGATCGGAGCGCAGATTGTGATTGGGAGTAATGCTGGCAGCGTTGTTTTTATCCAGCGTATGAAGTTATTGCCATCAAATGCTAATGTAACTATCAGTTTCCAACATCGACAATTTCCGATGTGTGTTTGTTTTTCGATGACAATTAACAAAAGCCAAGGACAAACTCTTGGTCACGTCGGGTTGTATCTTCCAAGACCAGTGTTCACTCATGGTCAACTGTATGTTGTTGTGTCTCGAGTTAGAACTCGGTCTGGGTTAAAAATCCTTATTACAGATGATAACGAGAGTCCTAAAGCGTCTACTGTGAATGTGGTGTACCATGAAGTGTTTCAGAGAATTTAAATGGTGTTTTATATAATATAATATTGATTTATGCTATAGTTTGCTAAAATGTTATTTTTCTACATTGGCTTCCATAGTATTTCAACTCTCCTTATAAGTTGTTTTTATCAACTTCTTAATAATCAAATTGGAGATTTATTCATGCAATTCTTCTACATAGATTTTCTTACTAAATAGCATTTTCATTTACAATATAAGACGAAAAAAAACATATGAGTGGAAAAAAAAAAAAGTCAACCGTGCGGAGCACGGGTTAAAAGACTAGTTTTCCCGCACGGGTCAAAAGACTAGTTTTCTTTACACACCCATTCGGCCCGTTGGTTCTCCAGTAGTGTGATAGACCACTTTCATTTGAACGAAACCAAACCAGAACCGCTCTCACCGGAACTCAGCCACAGACACGAATTGCACCACCGCACACACCGCCTCAAAAAGGTTCATTCTAATCTCTTTAATCTCCAAATTTCATACCTTAATTCTGTGAACAATGTTGAATAAAAAATTCGCATACCTCGATTTCTTATATAATTGTATCCCTAACCCTAATTTGAATTCGATTCCACAACCCTATTCTAACAATTGAAACTATTTTTTGTGTGAATTGTTAAGAAATTGAGATGATCGGAAGAGTGAGGAAGGTTTCAGGTCGTGGAGAACCAGTTGCAGCAAATTATGCATTTGGTCCTTCCGTAGATGATGTAATAATCAAACACAGACTTTTAACCCGAACAACAACAACTAGAGGTGAACCTCCATTGAAAAAGCTTCAGAAAAAGTTCACATCTTTTGTGTCTGAGGTAGATAAAGATGAAGATAACTACAATGATTGTGAAAAACTTGCAAGAGCTTTTTTGCAGGAGTTAACTACTTTTGAGATTCCTCTTTTGAAGAGTAAAGCAATTGTTGAAGCTAATGTTAGAGAGAAGGATAATTTCAATGAGTTGAAAGATGAAATGAATCGACAGATCTTGCAGGCGCAGGTTGATATTGAGGATCTTAAGAAACAATTGGAAGAGAGTAAGGTTGAGAGAAGACATAAGGAGGAGTGTGAGGCTATTAGGAAATTGATTGCCATGCAGCCGCCGAGATCTGAGACGCAGAAGGTTTTGACAGAGTTGGAGAAAGAAATTGCAGCGTTAGATGCTGAGAATACTGCTGGTTCGAGATTGTTGGAGCTTAGGAAGAAGCAGTTTTCGCTTTTGTTGCATGTGGTATGTGGCATATATTTAGTTTGCATAATTGCTTATACTATTACCATTGTGATTGTTGTGTTCTTTAGCTTCCTTGAAATTTGCAATGCAGGAGTTTAATCAGCTATTAAGCAAAGATTTATCGTCAGCTCTGTGCCTATCTATCTGTTATGCATAATTGTTTAACTCTTTCTCTTTTGAAATGTTGTGCTATTATAGATACTTAACCCTATTGAATTAAGTCATGAGAATGGAAAAGTAGAATGCAACCTTAGTTATAAATATCACTTTTATTAAGAAGGGATTTTGGTGCTATTGCAATAGTAGCACAATGCAAAGTCATACGCTATTTTGAAATAGAGAACAATATATTAGATATATCTTATTTTGATTATGATTCAAATTTTATAAGTATGCGGATGGAACTGATAATGTAAATGAAAAAGTAAGCCTTTGATTATGATTCTGATAATTCGGTGTAATGCGGCTCAATAGCCATCCAAGCTCAACTGGAAGCGCAACCAAAAAAGGAAACATCAAGCACTCAAAAATTTCATAGTTAGAGTCACCGCACATGTTTCATTTTTTGGTTGAAGGAGAACTGAATTTTTCATATGAATTGCCTGAGTCAAAGAAGCAAGGATGAAGTAACAAAGAATGTAAAAACCAATATATGGCAGAGTTCAACCTTAATTATGAATACCCTGTTAAATTAAGTCTAGAAAATGGCAGAATGCAGCCTTAGTTATGAATACCAGTTGAGTTCCATAGGTTTGGAAGACTGGAATAGAGAAGTTATGACTTGTGACTTTTTAATTTATTGCTTGAGATGGATATGCAATGTCAAATTCTATTTGAGCTCCCTAATTTCCCTAGGTAATAAAATGCAGACATGGGTTTTTCACCGGTGGTAATGACCCACACATGGGACATTTTGAAAAGAGTTCCAAAGTCTGGTTCAGTCATTCTTAATCTTGATATAATTCAGTGAGAAAAAAAATCTTGATATAATTCAGTAATTGTCCTTTTCGCTTTCTTTTATCTATTTATTGATTTGTGGTGGGCATACCTTCATTGGAAGTATAAACTGAAACTTTTGAATGTAGTTTGAGTCAATAGTGTTTCAGCTGAGTCACTTTGGTTCAAGGATTTCATAATACATTATATATCTTCTATGTTTCTTTTACTTCTCATATCACATGAACTTATCCTTCCGGTATTTTATGTTTTTCATTGGCTATGTTATGAACTGTGAATATCATGATGCCAAATTCAGGACAGGCGGTGTCCCTTATTAGTTATTCTAATATTTTTGTCAAGGTGAACATTGATGTCAATGTATATTCTCCTTAATTATTTTGCAGGTGGATGAGTTGCAGAATACAATAGAGGAAGACCAAAAGAGTCTAGTTGAGGAGATGAGAATAGCAACTGAGGAGCTCAAGCATGGGATGGAGGACGCAAGTGGGGGGTCGGATGCAATGGCAGTTGACCATTAACTAGATTGAAAGTCTCATTGTTGTAGCATCTCATACTTGCACTTCATTTTTTGTGCTTTCGTACTGCGATTAGGAACCTTATGTAAATGAAATATCAATTTTATTGTGCTAGTGCTTAGAACTTTGTAAAACTTGCATTTTGATTGGAGTTTTCTATGAAATTGTGTTAAACATTGTTGGTTCTTTCACTTTTTTTCTTACACTTTTTTTGATAAATTACAAACAAAGCCATGCGAGATCAAATATAAAATGATGTGAAAAAATGGACTGGGGTTACAAAGCACAACTTTACAATAAACTCAATCAAAATATTAAACTTAAATGATTATGAGATTTATGACACGAGAACCCAAATTTGATTATTAGAACAAACTTTTTTTTAGTTAGACTCGTACACTTATAGTTATTTTGTAGTTGGGATCTGAATTGAGTGCAGTCAACACCTATGACTCCACATGCATGCAGTAAGTGAGATCAAAATTATTCGATTGAGATCAGACGGTTTATTTTTAAACATTAGAGTATTTTATTTTAAAATATTAAAACTCAAATATAAATATGAAACGTTTCATTTTAATTAAATGTCTCTAATCAATGATGTACTAGTGTCTCTAAACAACATCAGACCCTCTCACGTATCTGTAACTCGTTTGCGCTGCCGCTGTGGCAATGTCAATGAGAAAAAGATGAACAATGGAATATTCAGACTTTTCTCCTTATCTCGTAGCTTCCACAGTTCCCTGATATCACCTCATCAAAATCATGATTTCATTCCTCACTCTACCTTCTTATCCGATACTCTTCAGCATTACATTAATTCCCAGACCCCTTCCCACGGCCAAAAGATTCATTCCCACATTCTAAAAACTGGGTTTGTTCCAAATACAAACATTTCCATCAAACTACTTATATTATACTTAAAATCTAATTCTTTAAGATATGCACGCCAGGTGTTTGATGATTTGCATGACAGAACTTTATCTGCTTATAATTATATGATTAGTGGCTATCTCAAACAAGGGCAAGTTGAAGAATCACTTGGTTTGGTTCATAGGCTTTTAGTGTCTGGTGAAAAGCCTGATGGGTTTACGTTTTCAATGATTTTAAAGGCATCTACGACTAGGGTTAATGTTGTGATGCTCAGTGATCTTGGAAGAGTGGTACATACCCAGATTCTTAAATGTGATGTTGAGAAAGATGATGTTCTTTGTACAGCATTGATTGACTCTTATGTTAAGAATGGGAGGGTTGGTTATGGAAGGACTGTTTTTGATTTGATGTCGGAGAAGAATGTGATATCTTCAACGTCGCTCATTTCTGGTTACATGAATAAAGGCTATTTCAGTGATGCTGAATATATATTTCAGAAAACATTGGACAAGGATGTTGTGGTGTTTAATGCTATGATTGAAGGTTACAGCAAAGTATCTGAGTATGCCATGAGATCTCTTGAAGTTTACATTGACATGCAAAGGGTAAACTTTAGGCCGAATATTTCCACATTTGCTAGCATAATTGGTGTTTGTTCGGTGCTCGCAGCATTTGAAATCGGACAACAAGTTCAAACTCAGCTTATGAAGACACCATTTTTTGCAGACATAAAATTAGGAAGTGCCCTTGTAGATATGTATTGCAAATGTGGTAGAGTCGTAGACGCTCGAAGAGTTTTTGACCACATGTTTGAGAAGAACGTTTTTTCATGGACATCTATGATTGACGGGTATGGGAAGAATGGGTATCCTGGTGAAGCACTTGAGCTGTTTAGAAAGATGCAGATAGAATACAGCATTCCGCCCAATTTTGTTACGTTCCTTAGCGCGCTCTCAGCTTGTGCACATGCTGGACTTGTGGACAAGGGTTGGGAGATATTTCAGAGTATGGGGAATGAATATAAACTGAAGCCAGGGATGGAGCATTATGCTTGCATGGTTGATCTGTTAGGACGAGCAGGGAGGCTGGATCAGGCTTGGGAGTTTGTCACGAGGATGCCTCAGAGACCCAATTCGGATGTCTGGGCTGCTTTACTTAGTTCCTGCAGAATCCACGGTAATATAGAGATGGCGAAATTAGCTGCAAAAGAGCTTTTCGAGCTGAATGCTACTGGAAGACCAGGGGCATATGTTGCACTATCTAATACTTTGGCAGATGCAGGGAAATGGGATAGTGTAAGTGAGCTTAGAGAAGTAATGAAAGAGAGAGGAATATCCAAGGACACTGCCCGCAGTTGGGTTGGAGCCAATAGTGCTTGTTAGTTCTTATGATGGATTCAAAGATGCACATCATCATATTTTTTTGGCCAAATGACACGTTCCTTTTGATTGCCATGTTTCTTAGTTTCTTGCAATAATGAAAATAAATATATGAAACAAGATGTTCAATGAAGCGGAGAAGCATCGGTGTTTCTAGGAGGTAAGTTGCAGATAGTATGATGGTTCAAGGAGATTAATCCTAATTGACCAGAAAGAAGGGGGAAAATTAAGCAGAAGTGTTGTCTATTTTTGAACAAGGTTGAAGTCAAGCCCTGTTGCTTAAAAGAACAGTTTCTGTTCTGTAAGTAGACATTGATTCTCACCAACCACTGAATGATTAGAATGTAGGGAGACTAAAAATTTAAACTGATTCATCATATTCTTCTGGCAGACAGGCGCGGAGTAGTTGTCTTTGGCCAAGCAGTCGTAAATAGAGCATGCAAAATGAATCCGTCGGATGAAATATAGGATTTGGACTTTTAAATCGGAGCTCAATTTTTTCTCGAACTAATCAATATTAAGTTCGGGCTAGCTCAACTGGGTTGCAGTGGAAGTAGTACAAATCAATATGTATTTAGATTGTTTTTATTTAATCTGTGAAGTTTATAAACTTCACGGTCGCAGTCATAAATAATTTCTAAATGCTTTTGGATAGTTCTTATTTTTAAATCCTTTAATTTTGTTCCTTAGTTGACGCAATGATTGGCACAGGTATAGCATATTTGGATTGACAACGAATTTAACAAAATCAGTGTCACTTTGATTTTACAAATACTACATTTCAAAACTTCAATAAAATTTCAATGCAGAATTTCAACAAACTCATCTTATCATGCACTTAATTAACAAATACTCCATCAATGAAACAGTTTTGGCATGGTCAACACTCAACACAAAACATGGCATCACATAATTGGAATTGTAATTTCAATGTCTTGAATTTGAAGAAAGTTGTATGTATATGGACGTGGGGTTTTAGTATTGGTAAGCAACCAAGCTGTTTCTTTCTATGAACAGAACCAAATTCTAGGTGGCTACTACCATTTAACTACGTGTACCTGTTGTACTTATTTTACTTTATTTTTTGGTAGAAAATTTGTTCTTCTTAATTAAAACTCATTTTATTATTTTTTCTTGTGCTCTCCGTCAACTATATAGTAGTATATATTATAGTATAGTTTTATGATTTTTATTTGGCTTCTCACAATTTAAGAACTTCAAGAAAATAGTAATTTGCAGTAGCCATGTGTTGCTGTTGTGGTGAGGATTGTAAATTTAGGCCTCTTGGGTTTCTCTTAGGCCTTCCTTTTGCTTTCTTGTCTCTCATAATCTCCTTTGTAGGTTTGATTGTTTGGATTGTTGGGTAAGTTCTCTTTTCTAATTTTAGCTAGCTATAGTATTTTCTTTTGATTTTTTTTTCTCTTGAGGAGAAGTTATGAATGTGTATGATGTTATGGCAGGTTGACTTTGACATGCATATGTCCATGCTGCCTTTGTGTGACACTCCTAGTTGAGTTTGCTCTGGCTCTCATCAAGGCTCCAATTGTGGTTATGGAATGGTTCACCTCCAAGATTCCATGTTAGAGATAGATTTTTTTTTTATTTGTGTAAGACTTTGATTTGAAGTCATGGTGTTAATTTTTGTACTACTCTTTGCTTGATTATATTTTAATTTCATTCATTTATGCATTAGTTTGCATAGGATTACTCTCCTTGTCCTATAATGAATTATGAATTCAAATAATATCTTTTATTCTGTTTTTCTTTCTTGGTTTATGCAATATTTTAAGCATTGTAATTTCATGGGGTTTAAATTTTAATCAGAAACTTTTAAGTTACTCAAAATAATTACATTATGCTTAGATTAGTGTTTGATGAATGATGATAAATGTAAATATGTAATCATCTCAATATCCACTAGGCATGATAATCATAAAGGTTTATGAAAATTAACTTCAATCTTGCATGAGAAATAGGATTGTATTTTTTTTTAATAAAAGAGGGAGAAATAGGCTTTTGTTCTTCTTGTCACCTCTATTATTGATAGCTAGCTCAAAAGTTTCAAGAGATTCAATTAGCTCATCATCCTTCATAGTGTTGATGTCTTGTGCTTCTTCTATTGCAGTTACATTCATGTCAAATCTTTTTGGCAAAGACCTGAGTATCTTCCTTACTAACTTAGCATCAGTCATTTTTTCACCAAGTACATCAAAAGAATTTGCAATATCCAAAATGATCATGTAGAAGTCATGAACACTTTCTTCTTCTTCATCTTCAAGCTTTCAAACTTTGTAGTGAGCAGTTGAAGTCTGGACATTTTCACCTTGGAAGTGCCCTCATGAACAGTCTCCAAAATATCTCAAGCTTCTTTTGCAATGACACATTTCTTGATCAACCGAAACATGCTCCTATCCACTCCATTGAACAAAGCATTTATGGCTTTTGAATTGTCAGTAGACAAGTCATGTTCTTCCTTAGACCATTCTTATTACCGTCTTTATCTGTAACCACTGGGTATTCCCAACCTGATAAGATAGCTCTCCAAACCTAAGCATTAATGGATTTGAGGAACGCAGCCATGCGTGATTTTCAGTAGTCATAGTTCGTACCATCTAGAAGTGGTGGCCTATTAACAAACACTCCTTCCTTCTCCATTGTACCAAAAAGTATCTTCCCTGAGTCTCACCCTAACACAGGCAGGGTGCCTGCTCTGATGCCAATTGAAATTCCGGCACGCAGGTATTGGATGTACGATGTAATGTTCCAACACTATAAAACTTGTATGCGATGTTGGAACATTCACAGACAAGCAGACTATCTTAACAACAAAAAAATAAACAACAGAAATACAAAGACACAAGTTATTTGTTAATCCAGTTCGGCGCACAACAGCAACCTACTCTAGGGGATATCAATCCAGGAGTGAAAGTCACTATAATAGCCCTAGTCCTAAGCTCTCATAAAACCTCCGGTTTACAACTTATGACCTAGCAACTACCCGTGCAACTTCAACTTAGGAACTCCTAAGTCTGAGATCCCATCTCATCTCACCCAATCACACAACTCGTGATTGCAACTCAATAAGATATAAAGATTGACAACACTTTCAAAAACTAACTAACTTCGTACTTCAAAGCTTAGGAGTAGTATACAAAATTACAACTCAACCTAAGTCCTAATCTTGCATCAAGGTGACACAAGGTAGGCTCACAACAAAACTAATTCAAAACCCTAATGCAAACACCCTAGTTGCAATACAAAATAACACACGTACATAATTAGGTTTTACTAAGAAGCTTAAATACTAAAATTTTGATGGGCTTCTTCACATGTTTGGGCTTCAAGTCTTCTAGAACATTTTCAGCTCACTCATAAATGCATAAGATCACAAGTTCCTTAAAACTATCAGAGATATGATAAGGAAATGAATGATTGAGATACTCTGACCATGCACACGTAATAAGAGTCTGGAATATAGACGTGGATTCCATAAATATTGCATTAAACAGATGTTGAAACAAATTGATTCCATACTCAAGGCGCATTAATGAAACGCGCTCACAACGAAATCTGAAAGCGTATCCAGATGTTGAAAAATTGCATTAAACATCTTCATGTAACTTTGTTTTACTAAAATAAGCCAACATACAAAACACTAACAATATATAATGCAAAAATTATTTTCAATTTATCATAGACTTTTAAAACAAAGTTCTCAAATAACATTTTAAAATAAAGATTTCAATAATATTAAAAAAAATAATCCCATGAATTTCACATGCTAACATACTAATTACAATTTCAACTAACACCTTTAAATCATTCGAATGTAAATAATTTAGATGTATATTGTTAGAAATAAACTAGAAGTGCTAGAGTGTATAGACAGAAGAAATAAGAACATTGTATTGCTCCATTCATATGTGAGTGTATTACATCATAACAAATTTCCTATTTATAGGACACAAAGTAAATAGTGAAAAGACAAAGGCAATAAAGCTCCACTACTTAGTGGGAGTTATAGAGAAGGGAATGGATATGGACATCCACTAATCTTATTATTCATAACACTCCCCCTTGGATGTTCATTAAGGATGTGCCTCGTTAAAACCTTACTAGAAAAAAACCCAATGGGAAAAAATTCCAGTGAAGGAAAAAGAGTACAACATCCTTTTACATAATATATTTATTTCTTCCCCTCAACCATACAACCATCTCTAAGACTACAGCGACCAATCTTTTGGATCGGTTGTTCAAAATTAATACTTGAGAGCGACTTTGTAGAAAGATAGCCATCCATATAGTTTATTGAGAGCTTTACTTGACGGTGCATTTGTAGAAAGAACTGTTTTATCTTCTTTAATACATTCTTCTCTGAATTAACCGTTGATGCGATATTATCTTCTTCAAGTATGTGTTGAATTAGAGACTTCAACCAAAAGATCTGATTTATCTTCATACTTTTCTTTAAATTAGTCATGCTTAAAATATTATACTCGTGTTAAGTGTTTGAAACTTTCAATTTGAAAGAGCCTCCTTATAGAATGAGAAAACCACAAGTTTATTTGTTGGTTATTGAAAGGAATATAGATGTATAGAACAAGATAGAACACATAAAGTTTTATTCTTGTGGATGGTTTTTTATTATTGAAATTGCAAATCATTACAATTTATAGAGTAATAAGAAGACAATAAGAACATAACAGATAGCTGTTCAGATGCCTAAAACTTATGACAATCAAATATGTAATTGTAACAGTTATTTGACTCTTTATTGCCTAATGATTATGGAAGCTTCAAGTGTCAGCAATTAACACTCCTCCTTGACATTGAAGCTGCATATCCCAAGTCTTTTCCTCAAAAATTCAAATCTGCCTGTAGGTAGGGCCTTTGTTAGGATGTCAACATTCTGATGTTCTGTTCTACAATAAACAAGCTGAACTTCTCTTAGAAAGAAAAATTTGATCTTGAAGTGTTTTGTTCTGCCATGGAACACTGGATCATTCGCAATTGAAATTGCAGCTTGATTGTCCATAAATATCTGTGTAATTTCTTTTTGTTCCATGTGCAAGTCTGTCATGAGTTTTCTGATCCACAATGTTTTGTTCACAGCAGCAACAGTAGCTATATACTCCGCCTCTGCTGTTGATTGAGCTATAACTTCTTGCTTTTTAGAACACCATGAAAACACACCAGAACCTAGAGTGAAGCAATAACCTGAGGTACTTCTCATATAATCAACACAACCTGCCCAGTCACTATCAGAGTAACCAAGAAGCCTGGAATTTTGAACTTGATTGAATCTTATTCCATAATAAACTGTGCCTTTAACATATCTAAGAATTCTTTTGGCTGCTTGAAAATGAATTTCACTTGCAAAGTGCATGTATCTTGATAGTAAGCTCACAACATACATGATATCTGGTCTGGTTGCTGTTAAATACATCAAGCATCCTATTAAACTTCTGTACAACTTTTCATCAACCCTTTCAACTCCGTCTTCTTTGGAAAACTTCTCCTTTTGATTCATTGGAGTTGCAACTGCTTTACAATCTTCCATATTGAACTTTTTGAGGACTTCTTTTGCATATTTTTGTTGACACACAATAATTTCATTTTGCTTTTGTTGCACCTGCATACCTAGAAAGAATGACATCTTTCCGAGATCTGTCATCTCAAAGGCATCTTTCATTCTTTCTTTGAACTTGTCAATCAACTCCTTATGACTTCCTGTGACAAAAAAATCATCCACATAAAGGGACACCGCAAGTATTTCATTATCAACCTTTTTAACATAAAGGGTAAATTCACTTGGACTTTTTTCAAAGCCTAAGTTCACCAAGTGTGCATCAATTCTTCTATACAATGATCTTGGTGCTTGTTTTAGCCCGTATAGAGCTTTATTCAATTTATACACCTTCTCCTCATGTCCTTGAACAATAAATCCCTCTGGTTGTTCAACAAAGATTTCTTCCTCCAAGTATCCATTCAAAAAAGCTGACTTGACATCCATTTGATGTATAACCCAATCATTTTGTGCTGCAAGTGCGAACAATAATCTTATAGTATCCAACCTTGCCACTGGAGCGAAAGTTTTAGAAAAATCTACTCCAAAGATTTGGGCATATCCCTTAACAACAAGCCTTGCCTTATATTTGTTTACAGAACCATCGGGATTGAGCTTGGAACTATAAACCCACTTAACTCCAATAGCTTTCTTATGATCAGGTCTGTCCACCAATTTCCATGTCTGGTTTTTTTCAATCATTTTGAGCTCCTCCACCATTGCATCTATCCATTTTTTATCATTTGTTGCTTCTGTATATCCAGCAGGTTCCATGATTGCAACTTTACACCTTTGATAGATATCAGAAAGTGATCTTGTTCCTCTGATAGGTTCGTCATCTGTGTTCTCGTTTTCCTCTTGAATTTCAATATTTTTGTCATCTTCCCAATTCCAGCTATCCAACTCCAAGAATTTCACATCCCTACTAACAATTACTTTGTTATTGTGCGGTAAATAGATCCTGTAGGCCTTTGAGATTAAGCTATAGCCTACAAAGATTCCTGGTTCTGCTTTCTTGTCTAGTTTGTCTCTCTTAACCTTAGGAATATAAGAGAAACACAAACAACCAAATATCTTCAGATTAAGCAAGTCAGGTTTGTAACCATACCATGCTTCAAATGGTGTCTTTTTTTTGCAAAGCTTTTGTTGGCAACCTGTTCAGCAAAAAGACTGCAGTACTTGCAGCTTCCGCCCAAAATTTCTTTGGCAATTCTTTTTCATGAAGCAAGCACCTAGCCATCTCCATAATTGTCCTATTCTTCCTTTCTGCAGTGCCATTTTGTTGAGGTGAATACGGTGTTGTCAACTGGTCTTCTATGCCTGCATCTTCACAAAACTTGTTAAATTGTCACAAGTATATTCAGTTCCGTTGTCAGATCTGATAACCTGCAGTTTGCACTTGCTTTGAGTTTCTATCCAAGCTTTGAACTTCCAAAAGATGTGAGCAACTTCAGATTTAAACTTCATAAAGTAAATCCAACACATTCTTGTATTATCATCGATGAATACAATATAATACTTACTCCCATTCAGTGATGGTGTTCTCATGGGTCCTCCGACATCTGTGTGTATTAATTGTAGCCTTTCTGTAGCCCTCCAAGCCAATTTTTTCGGAAAAGGGAGTCTTGTCTGCTTTCCATATTGGCAAACATCACATGTTGGAAGTTCTTCTTCTAATTCAAGGGAATTATTTGCAAGGTTGTTCTTTTTCAAATACATTAGAGCATTGTGATGGAAATGCCCCAACCTCTTGTGCCAAAGTGTTGTACTGTTGACCTCTTTGTGCACTGCAGCTTGCTGCTTGTTCATGAAATCTAAGGCAAAGCTTTTGCCTTTCATTTGAACATTGAACACCTCTCTGCCTTCCGAGTCTTTAATCATGCAATTTTTGTCTTCAAACAGCACCTTGTAACCTTTTTCTAGTAACTGAGGAACACTCAAAAGGTTCTGATTGATTTCAGGGACATACAAAACAGCATAAATTACTTTCAAACCTGTGTGACCTTCGATTGCTACTGTTCCTCTGCCTTTTACTTCAATATATGCTCCATTTCCAATCTTGACTTTTGAGAAAACAGCTTCATCAAGCTCTCTAAAAAGCTCACGATCATAGGTCATGTGGTTTGTACAACCACTATCAATAAGCCAACTTTCTGCAGAGCTATGTGCAGCATAACATGTTACTGCAAACAATTGCTCCTCCTGTGAAAGATCCTCAGCAACCTTGACTTCTTCTTGCTTTTGTTGAGATTTGCATACCCTTTCCACGTGCCCTAACTGACCGCATCTGTGACACCTTGCATCTAGCCTCCACCAACATTTTTTTTTTTGTAGATGGTTAGTTTTTTTGCAGTGAGGACATGGTGGATATATGTTGCTATTTTGATTGTTGTTTTTATTGTGAGTAAGAACTTCGGGTTTGTTGCTGGGACTTTTCCCATTATTGTTGATCTGCAAGTTGGCTTGAAATGCACCCTCCATAGATCCCTCTTGTCTCATAAGCCTTCTCTGCTCTTGTGCCTTCAAAGCATGCAAAACTTCTGCCAAAGTGATGCTGGATAGATCCTTTGTGTTCTCCAAAGTTGTTATAGTGGCTTCATATTTTTCAGGCAGTGTCACAAGAATTTTTTGTACAATTCTTGAGTCTGGAAATTCAGTGCCTAATAATCTCACCTTGTTAGCAATGGCCAGTAGTTTGTCTGAGTATTCTTTGATTGTCTCAGATTCCATCATCCTTTGCAATTCGAATTCTCGAATCAAATTTAGAACCTGCATGTTCTGTATCCGATCATCTCCTGCATACTCCTCCTTCAGATAGTTCCAGATTTCTCTTGCAGTTTTAAGACTCATGATTCTTGTGAAAATTGTTTTTGAAACTCCAGCAAATAAACAAGATTTTGCCTTTGCCTTTTTTGTTTTTCTTTGTCTGTGATTTTTCAATTGGGCCATTGTGGGATTGTCTGGTAGTGGATGAATTTCATAATCCTCTTCTACAGCTTCCCAGAGATCTAAAGCTTCTAAATAGGTCTCTATTCTTACCGCCCAAAGCTCATAGTTTTCTCCATCAAATATAGGTAGAGCAGCCTGTGAAAAGCTTGATTCAGCGTCCATGACAAACAGGCCCCGTAAGAAATTTGCTCTGATTGCCAATTTGTTGGTTATTGAAAGGAATATAGATGTATAGAACAAGATAGAACACAGAAAGTTTTATTCTTGTGGATGGTTTTTTATTATTGAAATTGCAAATCATTACAATTTATAGAGTAATAAGAAGACAATAAGAACATAACAGATAACTATTCAGATGCCTAGAACTTATGACAATCAAATATGTAATTGTAACAGTTATTTGACTCTTTATTGCCTAATGATTATGGAAGCTTCAAGTGTCAGCAATTAACATTATTGTATGTGTAAATTCATAATCTTTAATAAAATGTATTCTCCGCTTCCTTGATTATGTTGTTTCTCTAAGATACAAAACATATGATTGACTTTGTTTTGATACCTGCATTTACAAATATTGACAAAAACAAAATACCACAATATACATATAACGAACATATATTCATAAAATAATTGTTTTAACTCTATTATGAAAACATTTATATCACTTTATTCTAATGCATTTTGGTTGGTGTATCACTTTATTCTAATGCATTTTGGTTGGTGATAAATCTTGTCTTACTAACAAAAATAAAATAATATTATCACATCAATCAATATGAGATTTAAGTAATATGCATGTATGCTAATTTAAAGTCTGCAAGACCGAGATATTTGATATTTTCATGACACAAATATCATGTACTCAATAAATATAATTTGTTAAGATTCAATTAGTTAATTGATTGATCTGAAAAGATCGAGATAAAGTTTTATCAAAATATTTATCTTAATATATTTCTATATATCCATTATAGGATTTTCTAGTAGGAGATCCTTCAGGGATAATTATCATGTCTATCCAATGAGCAATATAACTATGTTGTAACAATATTCATCATGTGAAATATGAGCTCTCCATGTGCTACAAGGCATCTTACGTACTGAAAAGTACTTGTATCATTGAGCAACATGTCATGCTTTGTATTTCACAATTTCTTCATTCTCATTTATATGCAACTAAAACTTTAATCTTCTAAGTGTTTGGACTACAGGTCCAACAACATTTTGCTTGCAAAGCGAGTTTCATTATATTTCAATCTAATTTTTCGATTTTGGTCAATTCTCACTTTGTCTACAATCTTTAGTAGATTTTGGTTTATGATCCTCGTTTGAACTAATATATGGTACTTCAGGACCAATTTAAGTTGTCCAACATTTTCTTGAAGACATGATCTATATACTAACATCAAGGGACATTAGAATCATTCTACTACACAATCAATTAGATTTGTCAAATCAAATTATTTTAATACATTTGCTATATAAGTTTCTTGATGTATAAAATGTCATTTAAATAATAAATTTGCAAATTCAAACAAACCTTTTGCATGCGTCGTATGCAATATCAAATCTTTCTATAATCAACATATTTTAGGATCTCTTCTAGAGTCCTAATAATATTTATATCACCATAAAATAAATTATAATAAATTCACTTTCAAATGTTTAGAATGGACATATGATGTCATTTCTTCAATGTATTATAAAATTTAACTCTTCCAGAGAGTTTCATATAATCATCGATTCTAGTGAGCCATACAAATATATTGTAACTTATATTTCATGAATTCACTTCAGGTGAACATATCAAACTCTATAAGTATGCTTTATATCAATATAATTCTCTTTAATGTAAAAATCGTTTATATTTAATTAACTTCACATCTTCAGGTGTGCGGACTAGTCCAAACAGTTCAGTTATATGAATAGAGTTTGATTTCACTGAAATTGTCTATTTTCATCCGCAGATATTTTATTTATCTATAATCGTTAATAGACTTTAATTCATGATCCTCATTATCACTTATCATATATAGCGCTATAGAAAAACATTGTCAACGTTGACTTTCATTTTTGGTTCCATCTCATTTCATTCATAACTTATCGAGATCTCTATATTTTCATAAATTTCAGATACCTGATCAGTTCTTCTAGAACTTAAAAATCAATCATATCAGACAACTCTAAGAGTTTCTACATCCTCATTTGGGTTATCTTTTCTTTTAGCTCATTTTCTTGTTTGAGGATTTTTATATTTGGAACCGATTAGTCTACCACGCTTCATGCGCGGTTGAGACTCATTTGCAATATTCTATTATCCAATAAAGATATCTATTTTCTTTGGAGCATTAGCAACTTCTATTTTAATTTCTTAACTTTGCAAATGAGTTATATTTTGATGATCAAGATAAGACAATAATATTTATTTTCAAATAATTCATTTGAACTTCAGGTTCATATTTTTCAGCTGCTTATTATCTCCTCCTAATATTGGGAAATCTAATTCATCAATTGATAATCATCCTACTGGGATGTAAACAGGTTGGCTCAATACAGTTTGTAATAGATGAAGATTCATATAAATATAATTTCCCAATATTCTTTCAAGATCTATATAAGTGCATTATATTGGAGCAACTGTGATATACACAACACATCCAAAAATGCTTATATGAAAAATATTAGGTTATAAACCTAAACTTAACTGAATTGCAAATTAAGGGGAGGACTTTCATATAATAACTTATTGGCTTGATGCGAAGAAAAAACTCAATATAAATGATCTCATGTTCCCAACATAGAATTTTGAAGTTATGATTTCATAAGTACTAATCATATATTTAACTTTAGACGTCTAAAGAATGGATCTTCATCAGGTCCATATTTTTTAATGAGCATATGCTACAAGATATTCAAATCAAATTTTTTTTTTGTCGACCAACTTCACAAACTTCTGGTTGTGAGTTAACTAAACATTTAGTTGATGTATCAATTAAAGTCATATAATATTTAAATGGTAATCGATGATTTGATTTACAAATATCACATACTCTCAAAACTTGTGAGAGACTCAATTTTTCACATTTTCAACTTCCTTTGGGAAAAAGGAATACACAAATTATTTGATTGAAGAAATATATGGCTCTTCAATACATATAATAATTATTTTCTCATCATAATAGATCCGGAATAACCCAACCGGTCTTGCCAAAGATAAACTTGATTTGATTTGTAAACTTCTGGTTTACAATAATTTGTACTTCAATTGCACTAATATACAAATGTAGTATAATTTAGAGGAAAAAAGGGATAGTTTTTTTACTATACTTCTTTTATTCAAATCATGTCTCGTTATATAATGATATTCAACATCTCCTTTATTTCTTTTAATTTAGTATTTAGTAATTTTTTATGAGACTTAGGAGAGTACATAATACATTCTGGACATGTAAATTTTTCACCACATAATATAACATCAATTTCCCGCTTCACTAAAAAAAAAATTTATCCTTAAAAGTCGTATGAGTAGTTAGACTATCAGCGAGACACATCTTCAAAAATATTATTCAAAGGTGCAACTATTTAAATTTTTTTTTTAATAAATAAAAGTCAATATAATGGCGCAATTCACAACGTCAAGATATTTATATTTAAAGAACAATCTCATAAGTAGAATGAGCACTAACTTACATTTTCATGCCCATATGCGACCAAAAAAAATAGCACTGCTCAACTAGTTCAAGTTATACATACAGAATAAATAAACACGGACAATATAATAAGATAAAGATCTACTATAAATTTTTTCACAATTTTGAACTGTCATGAACCAAAATGATACACACGATTCACGCAGCTACTCACAAATAACTACAGGTAATCGCATTAGTAATTTTAGGGGATAACATTTTTTCATTTTTCTTCTGTCAAAAAAAAAAAAAAAATTTCATTTTTCTATAACATGGGCTCTATACAAGAAATAAATTACTCACTTGCATACACATTACCTTAATTGGATACAACTTTTACTCTCTTTTTAAATTTTAGTTCTCAGGTTCCTAATATATATATTACACATCTAACTCAAAATAGCATCTCATATTAGATTCACACATATCTATAAATTAAACATAAACATTATATTCACTATGCCACTGGTTAAAAATATAAAGTATGCAAAAGAATTTCGTCTCTGTAATGTAACTGTACTTATAGTTTAATTGATATAGTCCTTTTAAATTGAATCAAATTTGAGGTCAATTACATAATTTTAAACAAATTTCAGAATGCTCATAAAAAAAATTAATGATTTTTTTTATCCAAGCCAATAAAAACTCACAATTTATCAAAATAATTTAATTGTACCATCATTTAATTTTATAACTTTGATTAAATTACATTATCTTACATCACAAAATTTATACATAGTCAATCGGATTGAATATAAAAAAGCAAAACTTGTGGGGTTTAAAGGTTAGAATATGTACCTGGCCCCTTGTGCAAGATTTCAACGTGAGAATAATGTAAAACTTACAAAATATTCAATCTCCATACTCCGGTTTCTTTATCAGTACAGGTTGTGTGGTTACAAAGAAACTACCTCCAATTGTTTACTTCTTTAATAGTATCTCTCCCTCGGCATTTAAATGAATAAAAGCAAGTACATGATTAAAATTAATGAGATGCATAAATAAAAGCATGGTAAATTCTAATATATTAAGTGGTCCATGGTGGACCAATCACAAATAACATTATAACGAATATGAATTTTACAAAATTCATCGTTGGATTGAAAGTTTATATCATATAGATCATCTATAGAAAAATTTAGAAAAATTAAAAATTATTTGATATGTTATTGAGACACATCAAGATTAACGGTTGTTAAATAACATAAATCTTGATGGGTCTCAATAACATATCAAATGATTTTCAAAAAATTTAAAAAATTTATGGATGATCTATACGATATAAACTTTCAATCCAACAGTAAATTTTGTAAAATTCATATTCGGTATATCACTTGTCCACGGTGGACCACTTGTAGCATTAGCCATAAAAGCATATGTAACCTGTAAACTTAGTTGAAACTCACTCATCTAAATTTATATATTAGTCCAAATCAATAACAAAACATTAAGCAGAAAGACATGACTATGTTTGTTAAATTAAGATTGAAAGACATTGGTTTGTATTTGATTTTCGCAGATTGTAAAATTATTTTCTAAATAGGCACGAGACTCATTAAGAGGTGCTAAAGTTTAGTCGAAACACATTTAACTAACACTCATCAAACCATCAAAGAAAGTATTGGTTGAAAGATGTAATATATGATTAAAAATTTCTTAATGAGAATCATCCAAATTAAACCAAAGTATAGTGCATGATCTTATGATCTTTTAATCAACAGAATAATATATCTCAACATTGAAGCATGCCATGGGATAAATAATTACAAACTGAAATCTCGACAATTTATTTATGTAAATTTGTTAATAATTTAATTTGATTTGTTGGCTAAACTATAATCAAGAAATTATGTGACAAACAAACATGCAATATTACAAATAATATCAATAATATCAAGAACAAGCATGAACTAATATTACCTCAACTTGTGTTGTTAGAGCTTTGTGCTGATAACGTGTTAGAAATAAACTAGAAGTGCTAGAGTGTATAGACAGAAGAAATAAGAACATTGTATTGCTCCATTCATATGTGTGTGTATTACATCATAACAAATGTCCTATTTATAGGACACAAAGTAAATAGTGAAAAGACAAAGACAATAAAGCTCCACTACTTAATGAGAGTTATAGAGAAGGGAATGAATATGGACATCCACTAATCTTATTATTCATAACATATATGTACTTATTGCTAGAGCCCATTTTACATACAAAACTACTCAATTAGATGTCATTGTTGATACCAGTTTCTTTACTCTAATCAACCCTTGTTTACACTAAATTTTGTTGATACCATCCTTTGTATACTTCTTCAGTTCTAAATATATTAACTTTTATTGACTATTTTTTATTTATATTTTAGGACGGAGAAAATACTATTTAAAATTGAAAATAGTTTTTTAAAAACCGACAAACAAAGGTGCGTGCAACTAATCACCGCCACCGATCGTGTGTTGTATTCAGAAACCTGCAATGAGAAAAAAACCTCTGTTCTCAGGAAAAATCTCTATTATATACATAGCGAGATTCCCACGGAGCTCTCTCGTGCATTCTCAAGAAAAGTTGCTTATGTGGCGTTTAATTAGAGCTAAATTGAGTGTAAAAAAATTAGAATTAAATTGCTTAGGTGGCATTCAATTAAAACTTTTTTTTTTTTTTTTTTATTTATTTCTCTAACGGATTATTATAAAAAAAAAATATTGTTGGATATATACAACTAAACTAGATCTTCTCGTTTTCTTTTTTATCGAGTTTTTTTTTCATTCAATTAGAACTTCCCTCACATTTTCTCATTGTAGAAACTTTAATATTATATATTTTTTATATAAACTTTATTTTTTTTTGTAAATCTTCGTTATTATTATTTTATTTTTTTAGAAACTCTTTTTTTTTTTCGGGGATTGATATTTTTTTATTTTAGAAACTATAATATTCTATTTTAATATTATTGCGTAGGTAAAATTCAATTAAAGCTTTTCTATTATTTTTTTTTTTAGAAATTCAAATATTTTATTTTAAAATAAATTATAATAAGATGTATCTATTATTCAATCATTCAATTAAATGTTATATTTCTATGTTGATTTGTTTTAAAATAAATTTAAATCATATTTCATATTTTTTTATGGGATCACTCATTTGACTATTAAAATTATTACTTGACTATTAAAATAGGAAACATAGAGCACTTCTCACTACACTATTAAAATTAAACCTTGACTAATTATCTCTAAATTTTATCTAGCACGATGAAAAGTAATCCATGATAAAAAGTGTTCGTAGATGTTAGTGATAACTAAATGCGAGATTATTTTTTTTTGAATAAGAGTGCGAGAATTTTATTGATATTCTTAAAAAATAATAAAGAATTTACAACTATTTTTTGTTCATGGAGCAGCCATAGAGTCCTGTAACGGACACATAAGATGACTAGAATGAGAGAGAGAGAGGGTCTCAGTGGTATAGAATGAAAAATGGGTAGCATTCCTCGCCCCATTATATTAAAAAAAAATACATTGAATAATGAAAAATTAAATTTCAATCGCAGATGCATACTTTTATATTTTATAATGGGAAACGGGAAACACTTCTTACTCTACTATTAAAAATAGACATTGACTAATTAAAATTTGAATTCCGACTACGAGAGTTTTTCTTTATTTTGTGTTCGTCGCACTTTCACTATATTACATCCAACTGAAAAAATCTATGGGAATTGAAATATAAAATAAATTAATATAATTTTAATATTTTTTTAATCAAAGGATTTTTTTTTATAATTTCAATTTTAAACTTTCCATAAACATTCGTTCAAACTTTTTTCGGGATGCTAATTTATCAATGTAAGTGGAGATTCATACATAGATTTTTTCATTTGACGCACACACGTGAAAATTGCTTCATCATGGTACAATGACAAAAAAAGGTTGAGAATAGGAACATGATCAAAGTATCTTAATATTCATTTAAAATTTTGTTGATAGAGTTCCTATAGAGAGTTGAAAAAGAGGGAGTCAGATAGAATCTCATAGTGTTGTTGAACGAGAATGAATGAGTATTTTCCACCACACTATGCCCATGTAACATCCTTAAACATATATCGTATTTTCATACTCAAGTAAATTATACAAAATCAATCTCATAAATAATTGAAAGAAAAATATAGGCAACATTCAAAATAATATAAAATGAAAAGTGACATATATAGACAACCTTCCAAAAAAAATAACATAAGAAAATAAATATTATTAAAACAAGAAAATTATTCGGTTCGAGAGATGTAGAAATAATTAATGAGAGAGAGATAGAATCTCTCACAGATGTAGAATGAGAAACGCATTACACTTTTGATCCCACTATTAAAAATGCACCTAGACTAAATAAATTTTCATTTGAGAATGAAGTTTATAATCATTTTATATTTAAAATGTCTCTATATAGTCACATATATGAAGATGAGAGAAATAATTTTTCTCTTAATAGTATAAAACGGGAAGCGAAATAATATTCATCATCTTGCTCTATCTTATAACATTGTTAAACATATATCATGCAAAATATATCTCAATTTTATCTTAATATTTTTAATTAAATATTGCACAAATAATATATTAAAATAAATACATAAATAATATTTAAAAAGAAAATTAACATACTAGTAAAGTTGAAAACTCAAATTATTTATTCATATTTCGACTATTTTCCCATAAAATTGTCAAAACTTGGTCCATCCAAAAACATAAAGTAAGCAAAAAAAAAAAAAAAAAGTTGAAATCCCCAAACATATATACTAATCAAAAATCAAAAACCACCTAAACCACAGCAAACCAAACCAAAACTAAAACCACCACAACACAAATACCAATCCAAGAACACCGAAATAGAATATTCTCAATTTCACAGAACCTTCAACACCATTCATTGCCACTAATTAATTTTCTTTAGCATAAAAACAAATTACATGTTATTACACAGTTGTTTTCTTTTCCTATTCTCCAAGGTACTATATAGCACATGGTTTCTTCCACTTTCCAATACCAACCAAACTTAACCATATTTAAACCTCTTCATAAACCCTTCTAACAAATCACAATTACTATTTTTAATCACTCAAACAAACACATAAACACATAATTACCAAACTCAAAATGGAAACAACAACCGCAACTCAACTCGGCTCAACTCCGCCTCCCACTTCAGCTCCATCGGCTGTCCGTCCTTCCACCTGCGACGGCACCTTAGGCCGCCACCTTGCTCGGCGACTAGTCGAGATCGGAGTCCGAGACGTCTTCTCCGTTCCCGGCGACTTCAATTTAACTCTTCTTGATCACTTGATCGCTGAGCCGCAGCTTAATCTCATCGGCTGCTGTAACGAACTTAACGCCGGTTATGCTGCTGACGGTTACGCGCGTGCTAAAGGCGTTGGCGCGTGTGTTGTTACTTTCACCGTTGGTGGACTCAGTATCCTTAACGCCATCGCCGGAGCTTACAGTGAAAATTTGCCGGTGATTTGTATAGTTGGTGGACCTAATTCCAATGACTATGGTACTAACCGAATCCTTCATCACACTATTGGAGTACCAGATTTTTCTCAAGAGCTTCAATGCTTTCAAACTATCACATGTTTTCAGGTGAGTGATGAAATGAACCATAGTTTCGCTACACACCGACACGTTAACATCGATAATAATTAAAATAAAAGAATTATTAAATGTAATCATAAGAGTCGGTGTCTGACACATATCGCGCTTTCCTTTGATAAAAAGTGTTAGTGCTACATAAGTCATAAATATTGTTGTTTGTGATTTTGATTTTGAGAATTTTTTTATGAATATGATGATTGATGTGATTGTGGTTTGAATTTCTTAGGCGGTGGTGAATAATTTGGAGGATGCACATGAACTTATTGATACTGCAATTTCTACTGCTTTGAAAGAAAGCAAACCTGTTTATATCAGTATAGGTTGTAATCTTCCTGCAATTCCTCATCCAACTTTTGCTAGGGACCCTGTTCCATTTTTCCTTGCACCAAGGTATTTATTCTGCTTACTGGTCATTCAATCCTTTTTTCCTTTTTGAAGTTTTTGTTATTTGTTTTGCTTATGAGTATGATCCTTTTTGAAAACATGACTATTGACGGTGATAGGATAAACCGATGAAGCTTTTGAATCATAGTGTTTATAGCTTTAAGTTCAATTTTTATTTGTGTGATGATGTTGAGTTGCTAATTATATCATTTGTCCATAAGGTGTGACTCAGTGTTAAGAGTTTGACTTTATAACTTCAAGGGGCGGCATTCAAATTCTCTCGAATGCAATTTTCAAATGACTATTATTCTTGCATTCATATTTGGCATTAGTATTGTGTTAAAGATATATATATATATACACATTTTTTTAAAATGATATGCAGGGTGAGCAATCCAGAAGGATTAGAAGCGGCAGTGGAAGAAGCGGCTGCGTTTTTGAACAAAGCTGTGAAGCCGGTTATTGTGGGTGGGCCAAAACTAAGGGTTGCAAAGGCACAAAAGGCTTTCATGGAGTTCGCAGAAGCTAGTGGATATCCAATAGCTGTTATGCCCTCTGGTAAAGGACTTGTACCAGAAAACCATCCACATTTCATAGGAACATACTGGGGTGCTGTTAGTACAAGCTACTGTGGAGAGATAGTAGAATCGGCTGATGCATATGTTTTTGTTGGTCCCATTTTCAATGACTATAGCTCTGTTGGATACTCGTTGTTGATAAAGAAGGAGAAATCCTTAATCGTGCAGCCCAATCGGGTCACCATTGGCAATGGTCTTTCATTGGGTTGGGTTTTCATGGCTGATTTCTTAACTGCATTGGCTAAAAAAGTGAAGACTAACACCACAGCTGTGGAGAATTACCGTCGTATCTATGTTCCGTCAGGCATTCCTCTTAAGCGAGAGAAGGATGAACCACTTAGAGTTAATGTTCTATTCAAGCACATTCAGGTAATTTCTATGTTTAGGTCTAGTGTTTATTTGGTATGATTGAAAAATGTAGTTCTACCTTGTTCTGTTACTAAAATTGCATTCTAAGATGTTAGTTCATTTTTTATTTTTACAAACAAGCTAGTTGTGAGGTTTTATTCTGCCTAAATTTTTATTATATTGCTAAAAATGCAACATTAATTGTTTCTTTGGTTTCAATTTGATTAATATATTATGGTAAGATTTCCATTTAGTTAAGCAATTAAATGTGTTGAACAGGAACTAATAAGTGGAGATACTGCTGTAATAGCTGAAACCGGAGATTCATGGTTTAACTGTCAGAAGCTCCGTCTGCCTGAAAATTGCGGGTAAGTTACTCACAATTTCTGCATGAGTAATATGATAATTACAACCTCTACAATCTAGATTGCTGGAACTAACATTGTTGAATATGGATTCTATCTTTCAGTTATGAATTCCAGATGCAGTATGGATCAATTGGTTGGTCTGTAGGTGCTACTCTTGGATATGCACAGGCTGCAAAAGATAAGCGTGTTATTGCATGCATTGGTGATGGAAGTTTTCAGGTTAGTAACATAATAAGAAAAGAAACTTTGTATTCAGAACATTAATGTTATGTTTCAACAGCAAATAAACCTGTTCATTAATTTCTTTTTGGCATGATGAATGATGCCTTATTTAGGTGACAGCACAGGATATTTCAACCATGATCCGCTGCGGACAAAGAAGTATCATCTTCCTCATTAACAATGGAGGTTACACAATTGAAGTTGAGATTCATGACGGTCCATACAATGTGATCAAGAATTGGGACTATACCCGCTTTGTCAGCGCCATCCACAACGGAGAAGGGAAATGCTGGACTGCCAAGGTTAGCATAAATCGAACAATTTATCGCAGGCCATCGTTTTCGTTTAGAATTTGGATGGCAGTTAAACACATAATTTGCGTTGTCTCATTTAACTGAATCTTTATAATTCAATTTTGCGACTATAGGTACGCACAGAGGAAGATTTAACCGAAGCAATTGCAACAGCTACTGGAGCAGAGAAAGATTCACTATGTTTTATAGAAGTTTTTGCACACAAAGATGATACAAGCAAAGAGTTACTAGAATGGGGATCTCGTGTTGCTGCTGCTAACAGCCGTCCTCCTAATCCTCAATAGAAAATCAATTACTAATCGTTACATTATTATGCATAACAAATTTATGATTTGGATATTTTGGTGCACTAGGTATATACATGGAGGACATGTATAGGATAAATGGGACATATATGAGAAATAAATTGTAATAAAGGCTTGCTTTGATTTAGTTCCATCTAGTCCCCAAGTGTTGATCTTTGTTGTAAACATGAATTGTGGTTTACTAATGACATTCTGTTGATGTAACCCTTGCTTGAACTATTAGAATGAAGATATATCCATTTTATTATGTATAGGGATCAAAGTATGTGAGATTTTTTGTTTAACAGAGCCTGTGGTTTAGCATATACTATCAATAAACATATAATATTCATTGTAGTAATAATTTAGCAATAATTTAAAAAAAGTTAGCAATCATTTTGAGAACACGTGGATAGCATGGACCATTGGAATGTGGTAATAAATGAAGTGGGAGAGTGGGCAATGATGAGAAGTTGTATCCACAGACCACAACAAATTTCTAATGGCTGCTGCTAGTTATCAACAACGATGGAGCACAATCACATTACTATCACAACTTCTTCTAATCATTGCTTCGCCACTGTTACTCACTACGGCGGCGTGCTCCTCTTACTCTTCCGTCTTTAGCTTCGGTGATTCCATTGCCGATACTGGAAATCTGTATTTCAGCTCCCCAGAACATCACTGTTTCTTCCCTCCTTACGGCCAAACCTATTTTCATCATCCCTCTAAACGGTGCTCTGATGGACGCCTCATCATCGATTTCATCGGTATTTTCAAACAGATAATAATTTCTATTGCTTTATATATGTTGCTTAATATTAACTCTAACTATTGTTGATTTTATATAATTTGTAGCTGAGTGGTTGGGGATTCCAATGGTGAAACCGTATTTAGGAATAATTAAGAATGGTGGATTGGAAGAATTGAGTGTGAATGAAGGAGTCAATTTTGCTGTTATAGGAGCAACGGCGTTGGAGGGTAGTTTCTTTGAAGAGAGGGGTGTTCTTAATGTTCCTACCAATTATTCTTTGAAGGTTCAGTTGAATTGGTTCAAGGACCTTCTTCCTTCTCTCTGCAATTCATCCAAAGGTAATCTCTCAATTATTTATTTATTTATTTATTTTTATTATTCACTTTTAAATGAGTCTCAAATTTATTGATGAATATATTTCAAAAAGTCTACTACGGATCTGTTGAACTACTCCCTCCGTCCTAAAATAATTGAGTCGGTTGACTGCGTTACGCATGTGAATGTATAATCTTGACGATTTATATTTAAAAATTATTAAAATTTAATATTTTAAAAATATTCGTCGAAATGAATTCAACAACATTTCATATGTTAATATTTATTTTTATATAATGATAAAAAAAAAAAATCAAAGTAAAATATGTGAATAATGCATATAATCAAATTATCTCAATTAAATTGGAAAGGAGGGGTATCAAATTAGTTTACTTTACAACAATCAATTATTTAGTCCTTGCCAAAAATAAAAAATCAATGATTAGTCTTTTTATTTTATAGTAAGTTCCCTAACCACGTATAGCACGAGCATATTAAAAAAAGAAAATGTTAACTAGACACTGGTTAAGACCATCTCTGGTATTTATTTTTTTAAGTACCATTTAATAGGTATTTCCATTGAAGCAAAACAAAAAATAGTACTCCCTCCGGCCTTTTTTATAAGCAAAAGTTGCTTTTTAGATTCATTGAAAAAGTAATGTATCTAGTCTTAAATATAGACTAGATACATTACTTCTCCGATGAACCTAAAAAGCAACTTTTGCTTATAAAAAAGGCCGGAGGGAGTATCTAATAGGTACCGCTTCTTAAATAAGTATTGATATCTATATTACTTTTGTGAGACCCACTTATAATAATACAGTGTTATTGATGGGACCTATTTAAAACTTTTTAAAAAGTTTTGGGTTGGAGAGATTGAGTGCTTATTTGATATTATTATTAAAAAATTATAAATGAATGATGTGTAAACGTGGGGTCCGATTAACTACTGAAAAATGAGTAGCTCTTTTTATACTATAATTCATAAGCTGATGCTGATTCTAATTTCTAACCCACCGATAAAAAATGGATCAATAGAAAAATGCAAGTTACAATTATTGAAATTACTGAATTGAAGTATGATCTTGCAAGGCTGCCATGAAGTTCTTGGAAACTCATTATTTCTTGTGGGAGAGATTGGAGGCAACGACATCAATTATCCTTTATATTTACAAAGGAGCATAGCAGAGATTAAAACATATGTGCCATATGTAATCAATGCAATAACTTCAACAATCAATGTAAGATTATTTAATAAACTCCTATTAGAACTTCAGTTTTCCATGCATACTTAATTTTGTATTTTGTGTATTCACAGGATTTGATTGATCTTGGGGCACGCACGCTGGTTGTCCCTGGGAATTTCCCATTGGGATGCAATACAATCTATTTAACAATGTATGAAACAGTTGATAAGAACCAATACGACTCAGCAGGTTGCTTGAAGTGGTTAAACGAATTTGCTGAATTTTATAACCAGAAGCTCCAATATGAGATACATAGACTAAGAGGAATTCATCCTCATGCTAATATCATCTATGCTGATTATTATCATGCTGCACTTCCATTATATCATCATCCCACAAAATTTGGTAATTCAACTTTCTCAACTCTTACTGTAAATTAATAGAACCTTATTTCAAATTATGCTTTCATTGAACAACTTACATGTCATGGTTAACAAATATGTTTATAATAAGTGGGAGACATCTCTTACATTACAATCAAAATTTTAAGATGATATTAACATGTTAGAGTTTATCCGATATTTGTTGGGCCACATGGTATCATAGTTTTCTAGTCTTAGACGTGAAGTTTTATAGAATTGACTTAAGCCCAACCCAAATTTTCTAGAATATAGACATTTTGCATTGTGCAAAATCCAAGTATGAAGAGTTTATAAATAATAGGTTATTAGTCTAGGACATCGTTTCGTAATGACTTGGATCTCCTGCTCTGCTGTAAAAGAATCCAGAAGTTACATTACACTTTCAGTAAATTATTATTAAACAATCTTCATCGTTGCTTTAAGATTGGACGGTGAAATTAACAACATCGGCACACATAAAGTAAATGCAGGTAATCAAAATTTATTTCATAAGTATTGAGATATGATTTATAACTTGATGCCAATGCAGGTTTTATAGGTCTCAATGCATGTTGTGGAAAGGGAGGTGCATATAATTACAATGCATCAGAACCTTGTGGCAAACCAGGAGTGATTGCTTGTGATGATCCTTCTAAGTATATTGGGTGGGATGGTATTCATTTGACTGAGGCAGCATATAAATTGATTGCTGATGGTATCATTAATGGACCATGTTCTGTCCCTCAATTTAGTACCTTGTGCTCCATAAATGTTAGCTCTGGATATCAACATTTCAATAGCTAGAGCGTTTTACTTTCACTTGTTGCAGTCTTTAAGATTGCTAACAATTACTGAAGTTGCATTTGAGTTCAACATTGTCAACAAAAGTTAATGCATTAGTTCTTTAATAAAATGTCCATGTCAGCACAAGCAAACAGTTCTTTAATAAAAGTTAACGCTAGAAACTATTCTGACAAACAAAAGTTATATACAAGGATTTTAAATTATGCTTTTATAATTCAGGACTACTATGATAACGAGCGACACTTTCAAAGACCACAATTGTTGAGTTAGTTAGAAAACGGTTAGGGAAAAGAGAGAAAATAGATTGAGAAATGGAAAAGATGAATTCTCATTAACTGTGAAAAATGAGGTTACAGTCTACAGAGTTTATATAGTTGCTTCAGCTAATCTAATTATATAACAGGCTTTATGTAAACTTTAACTAAAAACTAAACCAGTTACTAAGCTATGATTAAGCTAAAATCTCAGCAACAGTGGTTGTTTATTCTTTAATAAACTAATCTTTTAATTTTTTTACGATGAGACATGTTAAATAATGGGTTTTTATGTTTTTCCTTTTAGTATACTAGTCCTTTTAATATTCTAGTCTTTTAAGTTGCTATATATATCTTTGTAACCTTTAACTTATTATATGCTTAGTTATTATAATGGAAAACTCTTGGTCTCTTTTTCTCTCTTTATGAATAATCTTCTTTGTTAACATGGTATAACAGAGCATGGTTGATTTTCTCGGTGCCGTGTTTTGCTTTCGCTGAAAGAGAGAAACTAGAGTTGGTGTTGTTGGGATTTGTAGGTATGACCATGATGTTTCTATGATTTACGCCCTGGAGGTAATGTTGTCTTTTTTATTTGATTGCACATGTGCTACGTAGTATTCAAGTATTGGTCGGTAACGATATTTGCCCTTTATCCATTGGTTGGTTTGAAAGTGCTACATTTCTTGTTGGTTTGTTCTTATCTATTGGTTGATTTTGATAATTGATCGGCTGCTTTTTCTATTTGGGTACTATCTTTGCTTGTTTTTACTTTGATTCTCAGGATTATATTTGATTTCAACAGTTTGATTCACTGGCTAGTGATAAAGATGATTCCCTTCAATCTATTAGTGTTCAACTTAATGGAGAAAATTATTCTTATTGGAGTTATGCGATGAAAAAAATTTTGAAAGGAAAGAAAATGTGGAATTATGTTGATGGAACTTTTGTTAAGCCCACAGATAAAAAAGACGAAACAGAATATGCAAAACAGTTGGTTATTTGGGAGGTTAGTAATTCGAAGATCCTTACTTGGATTAATAACTCTGTTTCTCAATTAATAGGTATGCAACTTGCAAAATTTGATACTGCTCTAGAGGTTTGGAATCATTTGAAACGTTTGTATGAGCAGTCTAATTTTGCAAAACGGTATAAGCTGGAGAGTGATATTAGGGATCTTAAGCAGAATAATATGACTATCCATGAATTTTATTCGGCCATGACTAATTTATGGGATCTGTTGTGAATTCGATTAACCACACCAATAAAACTTGAACTAGTGTGAGGCAAAACAATTAAGCAATCAAAACAACAACAATGGTCCAAGCAATTATCATCAATCAAAAGCTAAACTACCAAAAGCAATAAAGAATACAAGTGAAATTTGTTTACCCAGTTCGGTGTTAACGAACCTAATCTGGGGGAGAGAGCTCTTCGTTCCTTATCAAACTTCTTCCTTCTTGATTACAATGAGATTTACACAAAAGTTACAAGAAATTAATGTTTCCCTAATTTCTACCCTTTTCCCAAATCTCTTTCCGTGACCAAAAGATTTCAATGACAAGTGTTTACAAGGTGTTAGAATCACTACCCAATCCCTAGAGAACTTCCCAAGAGCTTCCTCTATGAACCCTAGCTTCAATTGGATGAACAAACCCTAAAGCCCCTCTTTTTCTCCCTCTCACGGCTGTTGAAAATGAACCAGGCCTTAAATAGGCTCGTGGACGCGCGCGCGCGCCAGGCCTCGCGCAGCTGCGCCACTGGCAGACTGCATAGGCCAAACTAGGCTCGTCTGGGCGCGCGTGCGCCACCCCTGCGCCAGGCCCAGATTTTTCCACCATTTTGCAACTTGCTTCATGCAATTTCAAGGCATAATCCAACAGGATCAATTGGCTCTAATGGAATCAGGCGAATTGAAAGTTATCAAAGCGTACACAGACCAAAGAGAAGAACAACGCTTGGTTCAACTTTTGATGGCTCTTCGTGATGATTTTGAGGGACTTCGTGGAGCTATTTTGCATCGTGTTCCCCTTCCTAATGTTGATTCGGTAGTTCATGAATTATTGGCAGAAGAAATTAGACTCAAGTCTCACTCTTATCTGAACTCAGAAAAAGGAACATCCTCAACTACTCCCTCTGTTTTTGCTACTTACAAAGGAAAACCTCAAGGGAGGGTTAGACTTGGTAATGATGAATGCGCATTTTGCAAGGAGAAAGGTCATTGGAAAGCACAATGTCCAAAATTATTATTGAAATCAAATACAAAGAACTTTACAGCTATATTATCCAATGTTGTTGCTGCGACTCCTTCTACCTTTGGTTCTAGTTTTGCATACCCACCTGAGTCTACATCACAAATATCTGATCTTGCTGAACAACTCCAAAAGCTTCTCGCCACAAGCAATGCATGCCTCCTCTGTTAAAGGTTTGAGCCATTCTAATATGTCAGGATCCGAAATTCGGGAGGCTGATTGTGACATGCCGTAGTCAGATTATGTTTCAATTGTTGGTTCTACTACTATTTGAATGTCTCCTCTTTGTTTGTTCTTCTTTTGTTGGTTTGTTGCTCCTCTCTTGGTTAGTTTTGTTTGGTTTGGTTCCATTTGAATTTGTTTGTTTGGTGAGTCACGTTAGTGCTCAGAATTTGTTTGGTGGGTCAATGCTCACAATTTGTTTGGTTTGGTTTCATTTGGTTTTGTTCGGTTCAGTTTCATTTGGTTTTGTTTGAATTGGTTTGTTTGGTTCAGTACTTTGGTTTGGTTCAGTCCCATTTGATTTGGTTCTATTCCGTTTGGTCTGGCTCCATTTGATTTGGTTTGATTTATTTAGTTTCGTTTAGTTTGATTCAATTTGGTTTTGTTTGAATTTGTTTGATTTGGCTCTCTGAGTTGATTTCGTTTGATTTGGATTGTATAAAATTAATTTGATTTGATTCTTCCTTCCGATGGTTTCTCTTTTCGGTTGCATGGAGCTGCTGCTTATGATATTGGTTATTAGTTGGTTTGGTTTTGAGTTAATTTTGTAATAAGTTTAAAGCTTTAGTTTGAAGGGTAGTATTATCTTCTTCGTTTTTTGTTTGACAAACTCTCAATGCTACCTGTTATTGCATCGTGAGTTTGAGAGGAAATATTAAATAGTGGGTTTTTATATTTTTCCTTTTAGTATACTAGTCCTATATTCTAGTCTTTTAAGTTGCTATATATATATATATATATTTATATATCTTTGTAACCTTTATCTTATTTTTTTGATTAACAAAATTTAGGGTGAGGGGATGGTGCCCCACTCCAAGGCAGGGAAGACTTTAGGGTTCAAAAAGCACTTACAAAGATAATTACATTTACCTCCTTCCAAAGACACTAGTGGGGCTCGAACCCGGAACTTCTCGGATTCAAGACCTGTCTTTTTACCACTAGACCAAGCCTTTATCTTATTATATGCTTAGTTTTTTTTTTTTTTTTGACAAAATTATATGCTTAGTTATTATAATGGAAAACTCTTGGTCTCTTTTTCTCTCTTTATGAATAATCTTCTTTGTTAACGAGACAAACGTGTTAGTTAAGAATAATTTTGAGAACATGTGGTGGACAGCGTGGAGCATTCGCGCGAAACACACCTAGATGAGAAGTTGGATCCAAAACAAATTTCTAATGGCTGCTGCTGCTGGTTATCAACAACGATGGAGCACAATCACATTACTATTACAACTTCTTCTAATCACAACCACTTCACCACCGTTACTTACTACGGCGGCGCCGTGCTTCTCTTACTCTTCCATCTTCAGCTTCGGTGATTCCATCGCCGATACCGGAAATCTGTATTTCAGCTCCCACGAGCCCTCCGACCACTGTTTCTTCCCTCCCTACGGCCAAACCTACTTTCATCATCCCTCTAAACGGTGCTCCGATGGACGCCTCATCATCGATTTCATCGGTATTTTCAAACAGATAATAATTTCTATTGCTTTATATATGTTGCTTAATATTAACTCTAACTATTGTTGATTTTATATAATTTGTAGCTGAGTGGTTGGGGATTCCAATGGTGAAACCGTATTTAGGAATAATTAAGAATGGTGGATTGGAAGAATTGAGTGTGAATGAAGGAGTCAATTTTGCTGTTATAGGAGCAACGGCGTTGGAGGGTAGTTTCTTTGAAGAGAGGGGTGTTCTTAATGTTCCTACCAATTATTCTTTGAAGGTTCAGTTGAATTGGTTCAAAGACCTTCTTCCTGCTATCTGTAAATCTTCCAAAAGTAAGTTCTTAATTATATTTTTTGTTCTACCATTAGCAAATGATTCTTCCAATTATCATTAAACCAATTGACAATTACAATTAGTTGTCCAAATTAATTTTTGTCAGAATGATTAGCGGTCGGTCGTAAACTTGTAATTTTTTTTGTTGGTGGGCTTAAACTTGTAATTTATGACGATAAACTTGGTAATTTTATTTTTTACTTAAAACAGTCTCCTCAACAACCTTACCGAAAAAAGTCTCCTCTGCTCAACAACCCTTACAAAAAAAAAAGAGTAAAAGGTCAAAAAATCCTGCAATTTTAAAGTTCGTTAAATACCCCATATAATTATAAAATAGGCAAATAGTCCCTGCAATTGTAAAAAGTCAATCAAATATCCCCTCTGTTTATTTGTTCTGTTAACAGTGATGATGTGGCTAATAAGTCCATTCATTTTTAATCTTCTGCGTTTCTCACCGAGTCTGTAACAGAACAGAGCGTGTGTTTGTTTTGAGAAGGGAAGTAAAGTATAACTATTATTTTAATAACAATTATTTAATATATGTATTTTTATTTTTTTTTAGTGTAATTTCAATCAAATTGCCACGTCACGCATGCCACGTCACTTTTATTAACCATATCATCACTCTTAACAGAACAAATTAATGGAGGGGGGGTCTGGTTATGGTGCATAAGCCCATGCTTATGCACCGTGCATAAACTTCCTATTTGCACCCCTCCTATTTTGTTATACACCCCACCTAAAGTCCACCTTAACATAATCATTCTTACAGTTGTTTAGCGCACCCCCCAGTTGCTTCGCGCGCCCCCCATATACTACCCTATTACTTGTGCGCCCCCCATTTGCTTAGCGCACCCCCCAGTTTTTTTTTCTTCCATTTTCTCCTTAGATTTTCTTGTGAGCCCCCCAATTTTTTTCCCTCCTCCAAACTTCTAGCGCACCCCCACCCAAATTTCTAACGCGCCCCCCGTTTCCAATTAAATAATAACTTTTGTTCCTTTGAAGTATATATTTTAAGAATCCATTTTTAATTAATTTTCGTCATACACCCCCTCGAAGCCCAACATAATAACCAATGGTTCATGTATATATAAAGCATACTTGTCAAAACATACAATTTAATTTTAAGTTTTATCAATCATAATCACAACATAAATAAAATTTCATACATTAATTACATATATATATGGATTTTTTTCTTTACAATAAAAAAATGATCGAATCCAATATCTCATGCATACTATCCAAATTTTTCTCAACTAAACTAACCCTAATTGCTTTATATGATTTTTTGCTTTATGTAGCATGGTTTTGTAAAATGGTTATGCGATGTTTTACTTAATAACAATGGTTTCAGTGTATAACATCTTGACACTAATGCCCATATGAAACCATTTATCCAAAATAATGGTTTCAGTGTATAACGCCATGAAACCATTTAGCTAGACTAATTGTTTCAGTGTATAACATCTTGAAACCAAATAACAAGACTAATGGTTTCAGTGTATAACGCTATGAAACCATTTAACTAGAATAATGGTTTCAGTGTTTCAGTGTATAACGCTATGAAACTATTTAACTAGACTAATGATTTCAATGTATAACATCTTGAAACCAAATAAAAAGATTAATGGTTTCAGTGTATAACGCTATGAAACCATTTAACTAGAATAATGGTATCAGTGTATAATAGTATGAAACCATTTAACTAGACAAATGGTTTCAGTGTATAACATCTTGAAACCAAATAAAAAGATTAATGGTTTCAGTGTATAACGCTATGAAACCATTTAACTAGAATAATGATTTCAGTGTATAACGCTATGAAACATTTTAACTAGACTAATGGTTTCAGTGTTTAATAGTATGAAACCATTTAACTATACAAATGGTTTTAGTGTATAACATCTTGGCACTAATGCTTATTTAACTATAATAATGGTCATAAATTTAAATTTTTAACACGATATAAAACCAGAGAGAGTGAGGTATCCCCAACCGTTCCAAATAATTCAAAATACCCTAAATAAAGTTTTGGGAAAATTTTATTAATACCTGATATTTATAAAAGCATATTTACCTCATTTAATTAACTAAAAATAGTTACAGGTCTCAGAAAAATACCTAACTGGTCCCAAAATTCCCAGAAAATTATTTCCTATTATTTTGTAAAAGCAATAAAAAAAATTGGAGTCCCCTTGGCACCGCACGCGCCGCCAGTGAGAGTGGGAGTGGAGGCGCGTCACTGTTCATAATCTTCGTCACCCATTTTCTGCAGAAACGGGTCGCGGTTCGTCGACCCGGTTCGTTCTCCCTCAATAATCAATGAAACTCGACGTTCTTTATACCGGTTTGATCGTCGTTCGATTTTATGAATGAATTAGGTATTAGTTTTCGAAATCGGTGATCGAATCGCATATAAAATGTGACCGAAATTGAGCAAACAAAAATACAAAGTTCTTCAGTTATGGATTATTAGACGTGTTGTTTGGATCTGAGGGTGGATATTGACTTATGCACCGTGCATAAGTATTAGGCTTATGCATAATAACATTTGCCATGGAGGGGGGTATTTGATTGACTTTTTACAATTGCAGGAGGATATTTGCCTATTTCGAAATTGCAGGGGGATATTTGACGAACTTTGAAATTGCAGGAGGATTTTTGACCTTTTACTAAAAATAAAGTCTCCTCAACCACAGATAGCACGAGCATATTAAAAATACTATATATAAATTATAAGGAACAAGACGGGGCCATCTATTTTGTAATGTGAATCGTGTGATAATCTTTTTATGACAAATAATTTTTGGGAATTCTAATTTATTCTTTTATAATTGAAGGACATTTACTTTTCAACTAATGAGAACAAACCATTTGTATGCAGTCTCTACAAATTTATTAGACCATCTACAATGATTTCAACATTCAACACCCACTTTTACACTTCACATCATCTTTTCTCTCTTCCACATAATAATTCAACTTTTATCCACTTCGATGGTTTTTCATTCAACACTCTACCCCCCATTTTTTATTTCATATTCTTATTTAAATTTATAATTTTTATTTTTATGATTACATAAAATTACAATTATCGATTAAAATTATACGTTACAAATAATCGATTAAAACTAAATTAACATTATCGATTACAATTATAATAAGAGTTTAATGGATATAGGCAGACGGAGTAAAGAAACTTTAAACACTCAACCAATAAGAAATCATCATTCTTCCATGTCATACATGTAGTTTCAAAATAACCATACATGAGTGGGGTGATGTGGCAAGTTAGTGGAGTTTCATTGGATGTCCGTGTAAAAATATTTTACACTGATTGTGCATATTCATTAAATCCTTATAATAAAAACAAAAACTTTAAAATAAACACTAATAGAAAGATAATAATAAGATTAAGATAGTGAAAAATGTGATTTTTTTTCTGTGTCCAAATCAAATAAATCAAGTCTCTATTTATATAGAAAAAAAAATCACGAATTTTGGTAAAAAAAACAAAAATTAAAAAATTAATTTGCAATGAAATAAATGAGTTCAAAGTAATAATTGGATAAAAATTCGAGAAGTCAATCAGAGCAAGACAAGTGTTCCCCTGGTTTTGTTTCAACTGTGTTGAAAGTTTTCAACTTCTCTCTCCTCCATGTCACTTTCAACACCTTCATTGCATGATTTTGTTGTGTCGAAGACATTTTCAACACCTCTCAACAGGACCATTGTAGATGGTCTTACAATTAGTTAAATTATGAAAGGGTAGAGGAATAGTAATCTTAATCTTTTATTGGAATGATATACTATATAATGATACGAGAAACACTTATTTGGATAAAAAAATATTTTAAACAAAAAAAAAATTGAAATAATCAAATAATATGCTTTATAATATGTGTATAAATCAATTTTTTTTTTTGGTGATATAAATCATTTTTATTTATCCTTCTAACTAAGCAAGTATTGATCTAATTAAATATATCAAAAAAAAAGTATTGATCTAATAATAATACTATGAAAAGAAAAATATACTATATGATAATAGGAATAATACTATAAAAAAATATGTTTTATAGGATTTTTATTTACCCTTCTAAGTTCTATCTTATGCCATGAATAATATCCGATAGAATATGAGAGAATTCTCCATATAACAATACATATTAAAAGCGTCTCTTCTCTATAAAAATATATCCCGTCAAATTCCACTATACCAAAAAAAAAAAAAAAAAAAAAAAAAGGTAAGTACAATTAATGAAGTTACTGAATTGAAGTCTGATCTTGCAAGGCTGCCATGAAGTTCTTGGAAACTCGTTATTTCTTGTGGGAGAGATTGGAGGCAACGACTTCAATTATCCTTTATTTTTACAAAAGAGTATAGCAGAGATTAAAACATATGTGCCACATGTAATCAATGCAATAACTTCAACAATCAATGTAAGATTATTTAATTTCTTGTACAATTATATTGCTATTACTAAATAAACTCCTATTTGAATTTCAGTTTTCCATGTATACTTAATTTTGTATTTTGTGTCTTCACAGGAGTTGATTGATCTAGGGGCACGCACGCTCATTATCCCTGGGAATTTCCCATTGGGATGCAATACAATCTATTTAACAATGTATGAAACAGTAGATAAGAACCAATACGATTCAGAAGGTTGCTTGAAGTGGTTAAACGAATTTGCTGAATTTTATAACCAGAAGCTCCAATATGAGATACATAGACTCAGAGGAATTCACCCTCATGCTAATATAATCTATGCTGATTATTACAATGCTGCACTGCCATTATATCATCATCCCTCAAAATTTGGTAATTCAACTTTCTCAACTCCTACTGTACATTAGTAGAACTTCATCTCAAAATATATATATGCTTTCATAGAACAACTTCAAAAGTTTGTTAAAGAGTCCACATTAAATGAGATATGGTTCTGAAATATGTTTCTAAGTGGGAGACATCTCTCACTTTATAAATTGATTTTGTAGAGCTGAGTTAAATCTAATCAAAATTTTACGATGATATTATCATATTAGAGTTATTCGATATTCATTGGACTGCATGGTATTAAAGTTTTCTTGTCCTAGATGTAAAGTTTTATAGGATTGACTTAAGTCTGAACCAAATTTCCTATAATATAGACATGTTGTATTGTGCAAAATCGAAGTATGAAGAGTTAATAAAAAACAGGTTATTAGTCTAGGACATCGTTTCAAATAAGGACTTGGATGTCCTGCTCTGCTGTAAAAGCATCCCACAGTTACATTACACTTTCACTAAATTATTACTATTAAACAATCTTCACCGTTGCTTTAAGATTTGACAGTGAAATTAACAACATCGGCACACATAAAGTAAATGCAGTTATGCAGGTAATCCAAATTTATTTCATAAGTATTGTGATATGATTTATAACTTGATGCCAATGCAGGTTTTATAGGTCTCAATGCATGTTGTGGAAAGGGAGGTCCATATAATTACAATGCATCAGAACCTTGTGGCAAACCAGGAGTGGTTGCTTGTGATGATCCTTCCAAGTATATTGGGTGGGATGGTATTCATTTGACTGAGGCAGCATATAGATTGATTGCTGATGGTATCATTAATGGACCATGTTCTGTCCCTCAATTTAGTACCTTGTGCTCCTTAAATGTTAGCTCTGGATATGAATATTTCAATAGCTAGAGCGTTTTACTTTCACTTGTTGCAGAATATTGCTAAAAATTACTAAAGTTGCATTTGAGTTCAACATTGTCAAAGTTTACGGGTTGTGCAATTTATATGTGTTTGAACACCTTATTCTTTGAGCTAGTTTTTCGGAGTGATTTGAGATCCAAACTCAATCAACAACAATAACTATCTAGTTTTAATTCATGTTTCTGTTGTTAAAAAAAGAAACATTTGTGTGAGAAGTTTTACATGAAAGAATTTATCGATAAATAATTAAGGCTATGATTAGTTGATTTAAGACTATCAATTTTTATGTCCCATTACAAATACAAAGCCTATACAATAAGGCCTCAGACATCATTTTTTATGACAACATAATATATATTCCTTCCGGCCCTAATTATAAACAAATATTACATTTTAGATAAATTGAAAAACTAATGTATCTAGTTCACTTTTTAAATTAAATACATTAGTTAATCAAATATATATCTAAAAAGTGAGATTTGTTTATAATTAATGCCGGTGGAAATACTCCGGTTGATTAAAAATAATAATCTAACCAATTTAAGGTATGTGTTTAATGGTTATAAATTTTTTTTATAACTTGTAAAAAGTTAAATACAACATTCTATGTTTATTTTCTTGAGAAGATTTTCATTACCATTTTTCTTGTTTAACTAAGAAAGCATAATTAGACAAACACTGAATTTTATCCAATGTGTATGTATATGATTCTGTCTTTATGAGTCATCAATTAAAACATGGTCAATTATATAAAAGCGGACACTTAATAGAACAGATGTATAATGTATTGTTCAATCAATAATAACAAACAAACCAAATAATGGCTTGGTCACTACAACAACAATGGTTGTTTCTTGTTCTTCCACTGGTTTTTGCCACTTCTGTTACAAGTTGCTACACATCAATCTTCAGCTTCGGAGATTCTCTTACTGATACTGGCAATTTGAATTTCATTTCCTCACCACAGAGCCCCAATTGTCTGCTTCCTCCTTATGGCGAAACCCATTTTCATCACCCTACTGGAAGATGCTCTGATGGTCGTCTCATCATTGATTTCATCGGTATATCACACAATTTTCATCATACCCATTTTCTTTTTCACTTTAATCTTTGATAAAAATCCATTCTTTATAACCAACTATGTCTCTCTGCTATTGTTGTTGCTGATGATGATTTTTTTTTTTATGTTGGGTTTTTGAAGCTGAGTTTTTTGGGCTTCCTTATGTGAAACCTTATCTGGGTTTCAAAATTGGTGAAGTGGAGGAACATGGGAATATTGAACATGGAGTGAATTTTGCTGTTGCTGGAGCACCTGCTTTGGATAGAAGTTTCTTTGAAGAGAAAGGGTTTGTTGTTGAAGTCACTGCAAATTACTCTTTGATGGTTCAGTTAGATTGGTTCAAGGAATTGTTACCTTCTCTATGCAATTCTTCTTCAAGTGAAGTTACCTACTCTTCACTTTCTCATATATTTTGTTCCTATAATTGCTTATCTATTACAAATTTGCATTTATTAATGAGTAAAATTTCCATTTAATCCTTAAACTATCACAACTTTCTTATTTTGTTACTCTGTGTACCTTGCTTTATCTTTCACTGTTAATATTGGTAATTCTGGTTTATGGGATTTCATTCTTGTAGGCTGCAAAGAAGTTCTTGGAAGCTCCTTGTTTATTGTGGGAGAGATAGGAGGAAATGATTATGGTTTTCCCTTGTTTGATAAAAATGCTTTTGAAGAACTTATTACTTATGTACCAGAAGTAATATCTGTAATCACTTCAGCAATCAAGGTAAGAATTTAATTCAGTCTTAATTTGAAGTTAAGTAGTAGCCATTCAAATTACTTTGTCAAGCTCAAATCACATCGGAATCAATGAAATAGTGTGAGTGGGACTATTAGGTTTAGATAAACATATTATTTAAGCACTTAGAGTTAAAACATAAGTATTAATTATATTCATATAAATACTTATGTATAAGCTAGTTCTATAAGAAAAGATAAAATAACATCAAATTATGGACTTGTAATAAGTTAAGCTCTCTCAAATAGTTTCACAAATGATTATGTCAGTAGATAATCTTAGTAGGCCTATAAGTTTGATATGATAAACCCAGGATTCATTTGTGAAATTGTTATTTCTTTTTTTCTTTCCCTGGTTTAAGTCATTTTCTGATCATTGGTTAATTTATGAGTTTATGCAGAAGTTGATTGATTTAGGAGCTGTAACAATTTTGGTTCCTGGAAGTTTACCACTTGGGTGCAATCCAGCCTATTTAACAATGTTTGCAACTACAAATAAAGAGGAGTATGACCATGGATGTCTGATATGGTTAAACGAGTTTTTTGAATACCATAATGAGATGCTTCAAATCGAACTAAACAGGCTTCGAGGGCTCTATCCATTTACTAATATCATCTATGCAGATTATTTCAATGCTGCATTACAGTATTACAAATCTCCAGAACAATATGGTAAGTCTGTCCTCTAATCCTCTTAGCTTTTTATGTCACATCACAGGAATGTGTTTGTGCTTCAAAAGAGCATAAAAGTTTAGTCATATTTATGACTTGTTATGGTTCGGTTCGGTAAGGAAACCAAATTGAACTGAACCTTACAACAATTCGGTAACACTAAACTGAACTGTTATTAGTTCGTTCTAAACTTAAACTGATATATAAAGGTTGGTTCGGTTGCACCAGTTTTGTGGTTCCAAACTAGAAATTTCTTTACAATAAACCAAACTTTACTTTTTTTATTCAAACTAATTCTTTGTGAACCGAACTGTACCACATTGTTTTATTAATTGATAATTAGAATTGTTAAAGAAAAAAAAATTAGGACCGTTTCAAAATGCAAAAATGTTGAGCTGAACTGCACTGAAAAGAACTGTGACGAATATTTCACAAACTGGACAGTTCGTGAACTTTTGGTAACAGTTTGGTTAGATAACATGAATCAATAGTTTACAACGGAACTAAATTTTGGGTTGGTTATACATTTAGTGTTATGGTCTAGAGAACATAATTTGTCACTAAATTTCAGTATGTATACAACCAAATCATTGAAGAGTGATACAGAAATTTGTTTCAATAATGTTACAGGGTTCGATGGAAATGCTTTTAAAGTATGTTGTGGAGGTGGAGGACCTTACAATTACAATGATACAGCACTATGTGGAAACTCAGAAGTGATTGCATGTGATGATCCTTCAAAATATGTTAGCTGGGATGGATATCATTCTACCGAGGTTGCACATAGATGGATAACCAAAGCTATATTAGAAGGACCATACACCATCCCTAAATTTAGTGTTTCGTGTCTTAGCAGTGAATGAAACCTTTGGAGATTTCTTTAACTATGCAATGAAATAAAAGTCTTACTAGTGAAACAAAAATGTCAGTTTCACCACAGTCTATTAACTAATTCGTGCATCTAAACTGAGATAAGAAAATATAATTATGTTTGCAACCATACCTTAAAGTAACCAAAGGTCATCAAAATATCTACAATCGAGTAATGTGGCCGGAGCCGCAACGATTGATGTAGAATTCTTCAACAAAGGACATCGAAAATTTCTGTGACGAATAATTCAATGAACTTTCAATTTGGCTGGTTCATGAAGCTGAAACCTTCCCTTTACAGGTCTCAACCTGTTGTGGAATGGGAGGTCCATATATACAAAACATGCATAGCTTTCAAGCATATACTGTATACAATACTGAATTTTCACTTGATACAATCTTTAAGATTCTTAACAGGTTTTTTAAATTTAATCAAGTGTCACATGAATTTTCACTTGATACAAAACTGAATTTAATTAACCGGATTGGTTATGTCATCCAATTAATAAAGGTTAATAGCGCGGCTTGTTGTCTGTTTGTCTTTCATTTATGTGTTATTATAAATATTATTTATATAATTATCTTGAATATATATAATTTACAAGTTATTCAAAAAAAAAATTAAGTATCTTATTATGAATATTTACTTCTTTTATTTTTCTTTTCATATTATTTGTCATTTTAGAATAATAAGGTTGCAAAAGATGCGGACGTGAATTCGAAATAGACGGTTTTCTTAAGATTAAATCCCTTCAATCCCAGGATTGTCAAACGACAACATTTCAAGTAAAACTGAACATTTCAAGTAAAACTGAGCATTCAACTAAAATATAATCATTTAAGTGAAATTGAAGATAAATTCCATAAAGAAAATATATAGGGAAACCTTTTGCTAGTTTTAGGTATAAATGGTTTCAAGTAATAATTCCAATACTTATTTTATTCATTGATCAGAGTAATATATATATAAAGAGTGATCTATAATTTTTAAGGTTGTTAGAATCGAGTTTTTCATTTAATTCTTTTTGTATAGGTAAACTCGACACGTAAACTCGTACAAGTTTACCTAAAATTAAAATATATATACTAATATAATACTATAAAAATGTCAATATTTCAAAAAAATTAACTTAATTATAAAGCTAAAATAAATCCAATCTCCATATAAATAGCATCATGTCTATAAATTTGCATCAAAATACAATAATTATCCCAACAAAATCATACAAACATCCAAATAACAATTCAAAATAAGAAGATTCATAGGTTTCTACTTTAATTATATTCTCAGACAAGGCTACGACATCATCTGACTTTAGAGAAGATGAATAGTTATTTGAGAGAAAAAGATAGTGAAAGTGTGAACATTTTTCCTTTTAAACAAATACATAATGATTTTTTTCAAAACGTATAAGAAAAGTTGTCTAATAGGCAAAAAAACTGAAATTGGACCAGAAAAATTTAAAAAGATAAACTCGCCCGAGTTTATTTGATTTTACCGTTTTTCAAACAAGTTGACTCAGTTAAAATTGTTTTTCCTACAATTTTACCAATACAAACTCACAGCCTCCTTTGGTTTAAAAACCCAAATCTGATAAAACATTTTGTACCCATAAATGTTCACAAACTCTTTGCTTCAACACTAGACCTTGCTACTACGTACTGGTTGTTTTTTACTCCTCCAAGTTACAAAATTTTCCCTACAAATGTAAAGTATCCAGAGGTAGATGCATCTTATAATATGCTAATATATTGTTGTTATTTATTATTAGAAAAAATCGATCAAAACAATGGTGGAAATAGAGGGTGGTTGTGGTGGGCCGCTGTCCAGCAGCACCCCCAAAATAAATAAAATGTTAATGATTTCATATCTTGTGGTATACATGTTAGTATTAATATTAATGTAAATATTAATTCGGAGTTTATTATTGATTATTGTAAATTGTTTGCTACACATATTAGTTTAAGTATTAATTCCTAGTCAATTATTATTTTATTTTTTTGAAGAAAATTTATAGTCAGTTATTGATAGTTCTTGATTCGGTCTTGGGTTGAAATTTCCTCGACTGATCCTTTGTTGCTACAAAATCATTTTGTCCAGTTTACAGTTTACTCATTCCGTTGGAGGCTCTCGAGCAAATCGCTCATTCTTACAACTACTTTGGTTATGCAATATTTGGATGGTGTGACATAAACGAAATAGTAGAATTTTCAAGGCTGAGGAATCGACAGTTCTGCAAATGCTAGCGAAAGTCAAAGTTTCGTTCACTTTGGTGGATGAAAGCTTGTAATATGAATATTGATACTTCCTTATAAAAAAAAATATTGCAATGTTGTCTAAACTAGGGTGGCATGTCATGCATAATGAAGATTTATTGCTCTCACAATGTTTGAAAGCAAGGTACTCCCTCCCACTGGTCTCATATATAAGAAACATTTTATTTTTTAGATTTATTGTAAAATGAATGTATCTAGACAATATTATAGTTTAGATTCATCTATTTTACAATAAATCTAAAAAGTAAAATTTTTCTTATATATGAGATCGGAGGAAGTATTTTTCTAGGAGCAATTTCTTGAGAGCTTCAATTGGTTATTCCAGTAAAAATATTATATTTGCGACTTTTTGTGTGTTTTTTGTGGGCAACCTAATGAAACAATTTCACATATATTTATGGATTGTCATTGGTCAAACTCAAAGCAAATCTGATTTGCTTCTTTAGGTGTGGTATTTAATTCTCATGATTTAAGGAGTGGTTGGAAAAAAATATTATTGATGCAAGAGGAAGTTATAGTTCAGGTGAGGTGCTGGCATTGTGTTATAAAATATGGTGTGCTAGAGAAATACAAAAGGTTTTGAACGGACTCAGGTTGATATGATATGAATGCCATTATTCAAAAGGCACAAAGAACTATATATTTTTTTTTTTTTTTTAAATTTCTAATGTTAAGAATGCTAGTGAAGTGTTGTTGGAGGTCTAAATATGCTCATATATGATGTTCACCCCGGTGGTTATTATAAGTACAATGTTATGCAGCAGGTCCAATAGAGGGAGGTAATTGGAGTATTGAAGTTTTGGTCAGAGATGTTGATGGTGTCGCGATTGCTGCTGGCAGATCCTTTAATTACCAGATTTAGAGGTAGTAGAAGTTTTAGCTATGCGGAAGAGTTTGAAATTTGCAAAAGATATGATTTTTTGTTAATAATATAAAATGCTAAACTTATTAAGTCGATTAGAATGTTAACTGATTGCTGCTCGGTTTTGTTATGGTGTTATCCTTGTTCTATATTATTGATGCAGTCATGGTAGATTTCAATTTTCATGCCCGGCTGGTTTTGGTTAGAGAATTGGCTTTAGACTTATTCTCGAAAGTCCGAAACTCTATTGGTGGTTTTAGAATTGAGAGTTGGGCATAACGCATCCTCACAAAATCCGGCTTGTAAGGTGAAAATTGTCTTTTACTTATAAAGACTTGTTCAGGTCTTCTCGCAAGCGATGTGAGACTTTTTTAACACACCCCTTCAAGCCCAACAGGTGGAGGGCCCGATCAGAAACCTGATTGCAGGCGGCCCGACGAAGTGGCCTAGCGAATCGTGGATGGACTCTGATACCATCTTAGTGTTAGATAATAAAGTATTGGGCTTATGTTATTGGGCCATTTAGAGTAGTCCATTAGGTTACTATATATATTTGGTTGTAACTTTTATTATTGTTAAGCTATTGGTATTCTATGAAACTCTAGCCGTCGTGTGTTTCTCTATTTTGCATATCTAAAGTTACATGGTATCGAGAGCATGATTCGATCCGCCTTGAATCATTTTGTGCTTCTGCTGTCAAATTCCCAAACTTGGGAATGTGTTTGTTCTGTTGAGTTCGTGCTGTCTGTTTAGGGTCTGTTTGTGTTTCTTTTTCGTTTGTGGTTGGCACAATTGGGTCGTCGGGATTTGTTTAAAGTGTAGTGGGTGTGGTATTGTTTCTGATTTTGTAGTTTTGATTTGTGATTCAATTGATTGATTTGTTCTGGTACGTATGGATAATGGTTGCATAGCTTTCATATGTTAATGAGTTTTATGTGAAACAAGTGTCCGATTGATATTTATCCATGTATCTTCATTGGCAGAAGTAATTTAGTTTGATCCGTTTTGTTTAGTTTCAGTTGATTTGATTGAGTTTGTTTGATTTAGTTCTATTTGGTTTGGTACTATATTTTTCTTTTTGGTGTGTCAAGATAGTACTTATAATCTGAATCCGGTGAAGGAATACTCACATCTGAATCCGGTGAGGGAATACTCACATCTGAAAATCTGAATCCGGTGAGGGAATATTCACATTTGAATTCGGTGAGGGAATACTCACATTTGAATCCGGTGAGGGAATACTTACATCTGAAAATTTGAATCCGGTGAGGGAATACTCACATTTGAATCCGGTGAAGGAATACTCACACATGAAAATCCGGTGAGGGAATACTCACATTTGAATCCGGTGAGAGATACTCACAATCTGAAAATCTGAATCCGGTGAGGGGATACTCACAATCTGAAAATATGACGTCTGAAGATTGAAGTCTGAAGTTGATATTAGTTTATTTTCGAGGTTAATTTTGTAACAAGTTTAAAGCTTAGTAAGCTTTAGCTTGAGGGGAAGTATTAGAATAAGATTTTTTGAATTTATTTTTGTTTCTTGTTTGACAAACTCCCGATGCTTCATGTTGATGCATCGTGAGTTTGAGAGGAAGTGTTAGATAATAAAGTATTGGGCTTATGTTATTGGGCCATTTAGAGTAGTCCATTAGGTTACTATATATATTTGGTTGTAACTTTTATTATTGTTAAACTATTGATATTCTATGAAACTCTAGCCGTCGCGTGTTTCTCTAGTTTGCATATCTAAAGTTAACACTTAGAATTGAGAGTTGGGCCTAACTCATCCTCACAAAACCAATTTGTAAGTGAGGATTGCCTCTTAGTTATAAAGACTTGTTCAGGCCTTCTCGCAAGCGATATGAGACTTCTTTAACAGGTGGCATGGAGAGAGATCCCTTAGCAATGCAAGATACGTATAGGCCAGGAGTTCTGCTATGTCTTAATTTTGGTGTAACAGGTCTATCATCTAAAGGTTTTGCTTCATTAAATAAATTTAGATGAGGCTATACTCTTTGTCCTCTATTATTCATTAGAAGAGGATTTTGTAATAGCTGTGATGCATCAGAAATATAGCCTATTCTCAAATGTCTATGGTGCTATTGTTTTGTAAGACTATAAGATTAAAAGAGTATGGGCTTGAATTTAGATCAGGAGCATTGGCTGAGTTTTGCTTTTGTTCCTTTAGCCTTGGTGAAAGTCCCCTGGTAGCTCAACAATATACTAGATCATATTTGAATTGGAGGTTTTTGGTATTTGTATTGGCGTATTCTTTGTATTCAGAATTTTTTGAGAAGTGAATTTAGCATACCTTGTGCCTAACTCATTAATATATTTTGTCTTTTCAAAAAAAAAAAAAAATGTTAACCGATTTATACAATATGATTTTAGTGTCCTCAACCAATTAATGCTAATTAGCGTTAGATTTGTAGCATTCATTTTTTAATGCTAATTAGCATTAACATGGATGCTACTATTTAGCATCAAAGCTTTTACCATCGTCAATTTTTTGTCTTTTAGCGCCCCTTTTGCATTGACGCTGAAATATTTTTTTATGTAGTTACTATTTGTGAATGCACATGCCTATTGATATTTTTTCTTTATATTTAACTTTGATATTGTACTAAAGTAAAAAATTATTTAGAATAAAATATTTAGAAATTTGTTATATTATATTATGAAATATAAGTGAAACTATTGTGCAATTTCATGTAAAATTTATAGATGGATAAATTTAGTTTTATTTTTTTGAAATGGCTAAATTTTATTTAAAAGACAACTCCTCCACAAGAAGTGAGGGAATTGTCGTGGAAACATACAAATAAAAGGTAACGTGATATAACACAATTACCAACACCAAATCCAACACCCCAAACCACCCATACACCAATAAATATTCGCTAAACCCCCAGAGAAAACCCCTACCCGATCCTAGGAGACACCACTTGGCTCTAACTTCCGAACTCGAATTAAATTTAGTTTCCTTTGTATAATCTTTATCTTTATCTTTATATATATATACTAAAAGTTGTTAAGGGTCAACCCTAATGTCCCTTGCAAAACCCTACAATCTTATATCATCGATGATGTCATCATGACATCATCTAATTCATGTCATTCATTCATTGTCCGCTATGTGTACCATCTCGCCACGTCACCTTTTACACCTCAACATCCACATCATCCGCAACGTCACTCCAGCCACATCAGAATCAGACTATAAAATTACAGTTTTGCCCATATACCTTATATATTTACATTTACACCCTACACTTTCATTATTTCCGTTTTGACCCCTCTACTTTTATAAAATGCATTTTGAATCCTAATTTTTTAAAAAATTTCAAATTTGCTTCTATTTTTTTAAATTATAGTTTTGTCCCAATATTTTTGAAAATGACAGTTTTACCCTTAACAAAAAAATTAAAACCCTATTTGTTTTTTACACTTCCCATTAAATAAAATTTTATGGTTGATTACTTTAAAATTAATGTCTAAAAGTTTTATGAGAAATTTTATAGTGATGTTTATGTTTGATTAAGTCCATATGGTTGTTTTGCTAGAGATAATATTTCAAATGTCTCTTTAGACTTTATGTTGAGCATTGAATGATTGGATAAAATCCTTAATATTGATATGTTTTAACCTATTATTTGCTAATGCCTGATTTAAGTTCACATCAATAACAATCAAAAGAGAGATGAACATGACAACTGTTTTGTAGTAAAAGAAGCAACAACAATTGAGTTGTCTGACGAAGAGATGGCATCTACATTGCAATTTAATCTCGGTGGAACTTTCTTGCTTGAAAGCAACACAATGTGTAAAGAGTGTTTTTGTTAACTTGGATGAATGAAAATAATGACCAACAATTTGCATTTTTACAACAAAAGTTAGCATATAGCTCTAATATGATATACTTTTAACCACCCTAAATCTCTTCCACCTCGCAACATAAAAGAATCTATTAAGTTAAGAGTGTTCAATTACCACTATAACATGGTCAATTTTATGGTGTACAAGTGTACTAACTTAATAAAAATTGATGGGTCTGCATAGAGATTTGTAGTGTACTTAACAAAACACTACTACTTCTCTTGAACTAAGAATGTCTAATTTTAATTTATAAAGATGTATCGTAAACCTTTCTATAGCATCTAATGACTCTTCTAAATAAATATTTATAACGGGTGATTGAACTTTTAATTAAATGTTAATGTTTCGAATTTAACTAACTTTTACGCGCTACTTATAAATAGGTTTGTAATTTATGCGCTCCACTTACAAATTAGTCTTTAAAGGTTCCACAATAAAATTTGATATGACTGAGCTATCCAACAATAGTATGCAATGTACTTCTTGATCCTATTATCAATGACCATATGAATAATTTTTAATTTCATTATCTTAACATGTTCCTTTATAATCATATTAATTGAGCAGCAAAAACGGGTAAAAATTAAATTTTTATACATGTCACGGGTCTTTGAAGGTTCCACTTTAAAATTTGATGTGACTGAGCTATCCAACAATAATATGCAATGTAATTCTTGATTCTATTATCAATGATTATATGAATGATTTTTAATTTCATCATCTTAACGTGTTACTCATGAGAAAATTTGATCAACTTAGTTTATATTATTTGAGATACACACACACCTAAACATTAGAAAATTAAATTAAGTGTGCTGTTATGCCAAAATTAAATTGTATACGTATAATGAGTCTTGAAGGCTTGACTACGTTCTGGAGAGTGGACCAGTTTGTCGTCGAGCAATAATTCACACTCTAGGTGTCTAGAATGAGTTTGTATCCACAAGGATCGTGTCAAACCTTCGCTAGTGCTATTCTAGTTCGTGTGTTTTTGCATTCGCTTTGGTTTTTGAGAAAAAGGTTTTAATTTTATAAAAAGAGCGATATGCATTGCAAGAAAAATAAATGGTTTGATTCAGAAACATAGAGGGTAGGTATGGTGGTTGAACTTACTCCCTCCCTCATACTCGGCATAATCGGTGTATAACATAGTCATTCGTACTATTATTGGGCGTCGATTCTATCCTTGTTTTAGTAGCACCTTACTGCCACCATATGTAGGCAAAGTCACACTACTTTTGCAACTAAGGTACCTACGAGAGCCTAACCTCGCTTTGTCACATACCCTAAATTACTAGGTAGAGTTATTTACAAACATGCATTATGACCATCGACCATCCAATACCCCTAGATCTTAGTTACGGTTGTTCAGTTCTAATTGTTATTACAACTAGTTCCTGATTCTTCCTCTAATTATTAATTCATAACTAGTTCAAGATTGTTTTGCCGTTCCTTTAACCTAGTGTTATTTATTACTAGTTCCGGACAAATAATAGTGAAGCGGTAGGAAAAATGCGCGGGCAAAAAACGCTCGCTAGACAGTAAAGTCGCCACCGGATTTTATTTTTTCCCGAAGGAAAAGGAAAATATCGATAAAACCTTAAGAGAAATGGAAAGACGGTCGTAGCAACCAAATTTTGGATTCGCGAGTCGGTTATGCGAGGGGAAGGTATTAGCATCCCTCACATCCGTTGTACTCAACGGGAACCTTCTAATTAGTTAGGGTTAAAAAGTGTAATTTAATTTGTTTGCATGTTTTTTATTAATTATTAAAATATTTACAAGAGGGGAAAAAATTAGTTTTTTATTATTGTGCTTGACGGTTGTTGGATCCCGCTCCTACGTATTCCCAAGTGCAATGGGAAATTCAAAGCTTACGTAGTTCTTTGTAAAAAAATATTTGTTTGTTGGTTGATTTTATTTATGAAAATGGTTTTGGTCGCACTTGCGCGAGAAAGTTTGTTTGATAAAAAGACGGACTCGCACTTGGGTGATGATATCCGTTTTGAGAAAAAGTTAAACGCGCATGGGCGTGAAAAATATTTGTTTGATAGGAAATGACAGACTCGCACTTGGGCGACGATATCCGTTTGAGAAAAAGTTAAATGCACATGGGCATGGGCATGAAAGGATTAAAGGTTTGGTGGGTTGAGTTGATTCAAATTTTACGTTTTGAAAAATAATATATTTTTAGGTGTGGAAGACGAATAATCGGTAGACAAAGCGAACGCTAAGCCTCGGTTATTCGAGAGACGAACGGAAATACATCCGCTGATCTCCTTTTCAATCCAAGATCTATTGAAAATTGCTTGATGCAAATATTAACAAATTGATATTTTTGTATTTTTGTGAATTGAAATTCTGTTCTGTGGCAGGACAGATGTCTTACACAATGTCTAGGACAATGTGTCTGTAGTCCAGATGTCCTAGACAACTGGTTATGAGGATCACACGTTATTGTAGTACTGAAGTAAACAAAAGCAATAAACAACACCAGTAATTTGTTAAACTAGTTCGACGCTAAACAGCCCTACTCTGGAGGATACTAATCCAGGAAGTGAACACTACTACTCCGAATTATTACTTAGTCTTACAACACTACCAAACACCTTTTGGCATGTATGCCTTTTCTTAATCCTAGTAATCTTCTACTAAAGGGCTAACTACCCTGAATATGAGAACCTACCCAACTCCCTCTAATCACTAATCCAAAGTGACGAAACAACTTTGAACTTCACAGTTTAAAAGACAAAGTTGAATGACGACATTCAACGACTCAAAGCTTCAAAGTATCAAGAACAATACTAAGAGCCACTAGATGTTTTGCACAGTGGGTACAAAACTTTGGACTCACAATCTTCAGTTATTGTGGGTTGAGTTTTAAGCTCTATGTTGAGTCCTTTATATAGGCGTGCAATTCTTCAGATAATCTTCAGTCTTTCAGATGCACTCAAATAAGAATTAGTTTTTAAACAAACTTGTTTTAAAACAAACTCCACAAAGATAAAGAATCAATCTCTATCCACTAATTAAATACGAATAAAATCGTATCTAACACATATGATTAATAACAAACTTTATCATTAATCCTAATCTCAGCTTGTTACTAAGAGATTCACGTTTTATTCAAATTAAAACAAACACGCGCGCTTAATGGATAAGCATTATCTTTTAAGCTGAACTGGGTCAAGATGTCCTACCCACATGTCTTGGGACATCTTATTCGACATGCTGCCTAAGCATACTCTGAACCCAGTGACAAGATGTCTAGGACATCTTGTTCAACATGTTGCATCTGCACATCTTCAATATGCACAAGTGGTTTAGACTTAATTACTTCAGCATTGGTGCTTCAGTTAAGTCACTCTGACCAAGTTGTTTTAGCCTTATGAGGCAGCCAATCTCAGAAGAACTACAATCTCCCCCTTTGGCAAATTATGGCTAAAACAACCACAAACCACTTTGTTGGATGTGCACTCTTCAATCTTCAATCTTCAAATTGATCTCTGTTGATGCAATCTTCAATTCTGAAATCTTCAGGTCTTCAATGTCTTTGATCTTCAGAATCTTGTGTGTCTTCATTATTCAGGACCTCTTCAATCTTGAATGTGTGATGAACCTTTTCTAGTATGAGACAGTCTTAGTCTTGTCTTCATATGATCCATTACAATGAATTTTCTAAGTCAAGGGATGAGATACCTAATGACTTAGTGAACCAAAGTTTTGAGTTGCAGCGGAAAGTACTTAATCAGAGTGATCAAGACTCACTAGACTTCTTAGAGGTTCATATTGAGCATTTAAATTATGCTCTGGACACACTTATTTTAGCATAGCTTTTTAGTTTTTTTTTTAATATTTTTAAAGCTTGTCATTATTCATCCGTAAAGCAATAGAAGATTCTACTTGCCAAAGAGCTGTTCTATCATCAATTATTTCTCCCCCTTTTTACCGTAATTTGACAAAGGTTTAAAGGAAAATATTTCATTGATTTAGAAGAGTGAACCGCATGCAAAAGTGCACACATAGTGCCGGATGTCAAAGTCTCCAATGTCTAGGACATTTGGTAGACCACACTACTTACAGAAGATGAACAGAAAATACAGGAAAAATACATAAGTACTTATTTTCCAATTACCCAGTTACTGTTCTTCAATCTTCTTCTTCTTGTTGCTCTGCCTCAGCATGAGCAGCTTCAATTTCTTCTTCACCTTCACCCTTCTCCATAATGGACTTGATCAGATTGTCCACATGTGTTTTCCTTGTCGTGCTGACCCTAATGGTTTCTTCCAGAGTCTTTGAAATTTGCCTTAGTTCAGCCAGGACATCATTCTTGTTTGCTCTAGGCATGGAGCTTGATGCTTCGGCAACCTCCTTCATCTTTGGGAACACAATGTCCGGGACATGTGTACCAGCAAAGAGCTTGTAATCAAAACTAAGGACTTGTGGTTTCTTTGTTGGAGCTTCATCAGGATACAGGATAGCTGGATATTGCCTCAAGATCATCCCAGTTATTAGGCAAGGGAAGGCAATTGGCAACTTCACTGCATATGTCTCAGCATGCTTCATGGTCTGATTGAAAACGTGATCACCAAAGTTGATTTTCTTCTCAGCTTGTTGGTTGAGTTCTCTCTCTTGTGCTATTCTGCGCTGGTAGACATACCTCCACCTTTGAGCACTTTCTTCAGAGTGGAAAGAAACTCTGTCCATTGGAGCTAGAGGAATGTTTTCTGGAAGTCTTCTTCCTCCAATTCTCTTTTTCCCTGAGGTCGTGATGTCTAGGACATTAGGTTCGACATCAGATTCAGAGTCGCTTACAGCAAGGACCTGTTTCTTCTTCTTTGAAGTTGTCTCTCCAGAGGCTTTCTTCGTAGCTTTCCTCTTCCCTTTCTTCTCAGTGATGGGAGTCTCTACTTGCTTGGACGTGCACGTCTTAGCTTTGTTCTTGATAGGGATGCTAATACGTACTCCATCACTTTCATCAGAACTTTCCTCTTCACAGCTTTGTTGAGGTTGACCTCCTTTCTTCATCCCTTGAAGAATCTTGGACAGGGGGACCTCATCTTCATCTTCTAAATCTTCCAGTATTTGACCTTGAACTTCTTATTCAGGAGCTTGATCATGACCAGATGTTGGAACATGTGGCTCAACATCAGGTGTTGGGGCCTCTTCTGAAGGCATAGGTTGATCCAAGTTAGGATCCTCTTCATGAGGTTCTGGGAATATGTTGGTGGTAGTTTCTGATGGAGGAACTTCTTTGGCTGGAGGAGAGCTTTGTTGGAACAAAATTGGTTTTGTATCTCCTGAATTTATTTTGATGATAACAATGTATTTAAAGTTAAATTGGAGTACTAATAATTTACCCTAGTGTGCAGGATTAAAAGTTAAAATTTGCGTCTATAAGCACATTGGAATTTCTGAAGGAATTACTTCTGAGCATATCTTATCTGAGCTCACAAGAATTCTGAAGCAAGTAATTCTGAGCTTCACAAATTCTGAAGCTAAGAATTTCTGAAGGCTCATCAGAGACATTTCTGAAGCTACACCTGAGAGTACAACTTTCTTGAAGACTGTGTCTGACTTGGTCTCAGCGTAGGAATCAAGAGTGAAAAGGGTTGACCATGGAAAGGTCCTTTTCAAGTCAGGCTTCAAGAACGAGTATTTCCTTATTTAGCTTACACTGAGGTTCAAATATCAAAAGCTAAAAGGAATCTCTCATTTTGTAGTAAACGTCAAGGCTCCTAAGAACTGCAAATCAGAACAGCTAATAGCGCTTTGTTCAATACAATGGAGCGTCTCAAGAATTCTTCAAACGGCTATAATCTTCAACGTCCATTTTATCATCTATAAAAGGAAGAAGATTGGTGAAGAATCTGTATCAAGACTTACGCTTCTGAACGTGCAAAAACTCTGTTAAAATTCTGAAGCTATTCAAACACTTAGAAACTTTGTGATAATTTTCTAAGAAGTCTTGTAACTGTGTTGTATTTTGTAAACACCTCTGATAGTATATCAAGTGTCCCTCTCATATCTTTATTATCATTAAACTTGTGAGAAGTCTCTTGCGTTTGTGCTTGAGCATTGGAAGTCTCTTGCTTTGTGCTTGAGCATTTGAAGTCTCTTGCTTTGTGCTAGACCATCTGTAATCTTAGTGATTATTGTGAAATCTCTTGTGAAGGATAAGAGGACTGGACTACTCCTGTTAGTGGGAGGAACCAATATAAAATTTGTGTCTCTTTCTATCCCTATCCTCATATATTGTGTGTGTTAATCTTTATCCGCTGCAAACAGTTTTAACTTAGCAAAAATCTTAACACAATTCAACCCCCCCTTCTTGTGTGTTTTTCAACCTTCAAGCTTGACTCAGTAGTCTTGTTTTGATGTTCATCAGGAGATGTTGTTGTGTGTGCTTCACCAGATGTTCTGACATCTTGCTCAAGTTCCTCAGATGGCTTTGGTTCTAAGTCTTTGGTTTCTTGATCAATTTCTTTTTGTTCTTTTTGATCATTCTTCTTCAAAGACTTGCCCGAGGATTTGCCCTTCTTTGTACTCTTCCTTGAGGTTGATCTTTTGGTCTTCTTCTTCTTCTTCTTCTTCTTCTTCTTCTTCTTCTTCTTCTTCTTCTTCTTCTTCTTCTTCTTCTTCTTCTTCTTCTTAGCAGGACCTTCAGTTGGGGGAATCACGCTGAGTGGTATAACGTTGGTGACGATCCCTTCTTGATCAATTTCAATTTCTGAAACCTTAGGCATTTAAGAGGATGCCTCTTCTGTTTGCGTCTTTGAATCATCGCGATTTGAGCTGTTGTTCTTGGATGATTGTTTAGACTTTGTTGCAGAGAGTTCTTTGAGAACAGTGTGTTTCTGAGTTTGGAGAAAGATGTTTGACAAGATGTTGAGACGTTTGGTAGTGTCACATATGAGGTCTTAGTAGCCTTTTATAGATTGATGGAGAACTTTAGGCTACCTCTTTTTACGTGCAAATTTTTTAATGTTTCTTTACTCTGCACGTTACCTCTATAATGTTTATGACACGTTTTTGAGCGTGTGAATACCCAGAGGCACACTAACGCTCCCAACCAAAATCTCTTCAGCTTCTTGTCCATTGTATAGATGTTGGGACATCTGGTAGGACATATTGTCAACTTCTTCCTTGGCAGACAAGCAAGCTATTTCTGGACTATTGTTGTGAGGTGTCCAAGTATAGCACTTATCACTTGACTTTATCCCTTTCATCACTACTTCTTGATCATTAGCAATGGTGCATTCATGATTGTTGAAGTGCACTTTTAGTCCTTGTTCACATAGCTGACTAATGCTAATCAAGTTTGCAGTGAGACCTTCTACTAGTAGAACATCATCTAGGCATGGAGTGTGTGGACCAGATAGTTTTTCAATGCCTATGACTCTACCTTTAAATCCATCACCAAAAGTAACACTTCCTTTTGAATGAGACCTTAATTCTCCAAGGTATCTCTCATCTCCAGTCATGTGTTTAGAACATCCACTATCAAAATACCAATTTTTATGTGGAGATATTCTTAAAGGAGTATGAGCCTTTTGAAGTGGTGTTGGCTTACATACTTTAGTCAGAACTTCCTTGTGTTTCACCCTTGGAGGTAGAATCTTCTTTTTGTTCTGACTTTGTGACTTAGGCTTCTGAGGGTAGCCATAGAGGTAGAAGCATTTTGAGATTAGATGCCCAGTTTTTCCACAATGTTTACATCTTTTCAGTGGTCCCCTGTACTCTTTGTATTGAGGGGACACATGTTGAGCATGATGTTGGGACATGTGGTCTGGCATATGCTTCCTCTGTTGAGCTGGAGGCTGAGATCTTTGTTCAAACCTTTTCTGCTTGTGTTGAGTCAGATGATGTGTCTTTGTCACCTGTTTCTTTTGTTCAGCAGGTTGTTGAGGTTTGGATCCTGTCTTCTTATGCTTGTGCTGAGAAGGATGTTGTGACCTGTGATTTGACATCTGGTCCTGAGATCTATTCTTTGGGGAAATTTTCTTCTCAGGAGCCTTGCTGTAGTTGTCATACCCTAACCCCTTCTTGTCACTTGGACTTCTACCAAGTTCAAGAGCTTCTTCAAGCATGTCAGTTCCCTTGTTTAACATTCTCATAGATTTTGTCATCTCAGTGAGTTTTGAGTTTGACAAGGTAAACAAAAACAATAAACAACACCAGTAATTTGTTAACCCAGTTCGGCGCTAAACAACCCTACTCTGGAGGATACCAATCCAGGAAGTGAACACTACTACTCCGAATTATTACTTAGTCTTACAACACTACCAAACACCTTTTGGCATGTATGCCTTTTCTTAATCCTAGTAATCTTCTACTCAAGGGCTAACTCCCCCTGAATATGAGAACCTACCCAACTCCCTCTAATCACTAATTCCAAGTGACGAAACAACTTTAAACTTCACAGTTTAAAAGACAAAGTTGAATGACGACATTCAATGACTCAAAACTTCAAAGTATCAAGAACAATACTAAGAGCCACTAGATGTTTTGCATAGTGGGTACAAAACTTTGGACTCACAATCTTCAGTTATTGTGGGTTGAATTTTAAGCTCTATTTTAGTCCTTTATATAGGCGTACAATTCTTCAGATAATCTTCAGTCTTTCAGATGCACTCAAATAAGAATTAGTTTTTAAAACAAACTTGTTTTAAAACAAACTACACAAAGATAAAGTATCAATCTCTATCCACTAATTAAATACGAATCCAATCGTATCTAACACATAGAATTAGTAACAAACTTTATCATTAATCCTAATCTCAACTTGTTACTAAAAGATTCGCGTTTTATTCAAATTAAAACAAACACGCATGCTCTGAACCCAGTGACAAGATGTCGAGAACATCTTGTTCAACATGTTGCATTTGCACATCTTCAATATGCACAAGTGGTTTAGATTTAATTACTTCAGCATTGGTGCTTCAGTTAAGTCACTCTGACCAAGTTGTTTTAGCTTTATGATGCAGCCAATCTCAGAAGAACTACATGAATGTATAATGTTTTTGGTATTTTTGATTATTTTTGAAAAAGGGAAAATTAAGTATGTTTTAAAGTTATAAAAAAAACATTTATTAAAAAGTGTTTGAAAATTTCTCAACGAGAGTCGAGGTTTATTAAAAAAGAAATATTTTTGACAAGACGATGAAAATATAAAAATACGCGAGAATACATATATTTACGATAACGACGATGCATATGACTATTATAACGACTAAACTACAAACAAATCACACACATGTATTTTTGCACGTTTTTTATATTTACGAAATAAAACTAAATAATAAAAAAACATATAACATATTTTTTGCATTTTTTGTATTTTTTTTTGGTGAAATAGAGGGAGCAAGGCTCCCAAAACTAGATTAGAATCCCCTAGGGAAAACAATACCAAGAGAATCTGCCATTAGAGGCATTACAAGAAAAACAGGAACATGGTCAAATATTATACAATTATCAGAAATCGATAAACTAAATTTTGCTAAAGCATCAGCTACTTGGTTTGCCTCCCTCCAAGTGTGTTGCCATAAGACTGACTCCATCCCTTCAGCAAGACGCGGGGCTGTTTGGACCAAATGAAAGGCAGGATGTTCTTTGTTACATCCATTTCGGATTAAATTGATTGCTATCAAAGAATCAGACTCCACACGCATGCGTTTAAAACCTTTGTTTTTTGCCAGCTCCAGACCGTGAATAATACCCCATAATTCTGCGTTAACAACTGAAAATGATCCCACTTTCGCAGAGAATGCAACAAGAAAACCTCCATGACAGTTCCGTAGAACTCCTTCGCAACCGGCTAATCCCGTCAAACCTGTTACCGCCCCATCACAGTTCACCGCGATGAAATCCGGCGGAGGTCTATCCCATCTAATCACACTTGGATTACAAATATGCCTGGAACTACTATCATCTACACTTGGAATTAAACACTGCATCATGCTAACTGATTGCGCAATAATAGTATAGGTGCTCATTTTCTTGTGTGAGAAAATAAAAGAGTTCCTTGAAAACCAGATTTTATCTAAGATTATGCCAAAATTTAAACTCCAAGTAGCCTCATCCTTACTTCCAATCACACCAGCTAAATTTGTCAACAACCATTGATGCCAGCCATTCTCATGAAAGAAATTCCTCCTATTTTGAACATTTAAATTCTACCAAATACTCTTAGAGAACTTACAATCTCTAAAAACATGAAGTAGAGATTCATCAAGTAAATTGCACCTTGAACAGACCTTTGAAGTAGTCATTTTCCTTCTAAAACGCGCCATGTTAGTCAACAAACACGCGTGTGTTGCCTTCCATAAAAACAATTTTATTCTTTCCGGTCCTCTCCATTTCCAAACTAAATTGAAAAGATGTTGGTTGGGGTGAATGATTGACACATGTGTGGACATATACGCTGATTTTGTATTGAAACGGCCGTCACTAGTGCATCCCCATGCCAAAATATCACTTCCCAGACACTCGCGAGGGGGGATCAGACCATGGATCTACTGCTGAATTGAGATAGGAACAAAATCTTCGAATACTTCTTTTTGCCAGTCCCCATTTTGATCAACAAACATACTAACTGAATTATTTAAGTCTGAAGCTGGAAAGTCTCCATCCACCACATTAATCAAGGGGCCCACTGTTGGTACCCAGTTGTCTAACCAAAATTTTGTTCGAGAGCCATCACCTACCCGCCAAATACAATTTTCTGTGAGCTTTCCCCAATTTTTGCACACCCCATTCCATAGATTAGAACCTTTTCTCTCTTTGGAAATAATTGGCAATAAATCTGAACCGCATCTATATTTAGCTCGAATGATGGAGACCCATAAAGAATTAGGCTTAGAGCATAGGTTCCACCCCGCTCGCATCATGAAAGCGGAATTAACATTATAAGCATGTCTCATACCAAGACCTCCCTCTTTTTTTGGAGAGCAAATTTTGTCCCAAGAAATCAAATGTATTTTCCTACTCTCCTCTGTATCACCCCAAATAAAGGATCTACACTTCTTATCAATCTCTTCACAAATCGACTTCGGGAGAAGGGTAGATTGCATGGTGTACACAGGAAGTGCTTGAATTACTGATTTTGCTAAAGTGACTCTCCCAGCAAAGGAAAGATTTTTCGCTTTCCAATTACTCAACCGCTGAACGACTTTGTCCATGATGAACTGAAAAGTTGCTCTAGACGCTTTGTTGTGAAGAATCGGCACCCCCAAGTACTTCCCTAGATTTTCTGTCCAACCAAAACCACATCTTTGACTAACCTCTTGACGAACATGCCACCCCACATTCTTGGAGAAAAAAATCTTTGTTTTTGCTGGACTTACTTTCTGACCAGAACTTATGCAGAAAGTATCCAAAATCTCCTTTATGTTCTAAGCTTGAGTAACGGTAGCTTCACCAAAAAGAATAAGGTCGTCTACATAAGCCAAATGAGATAACTTTGGGCCGCCTCTAGACAACTTGATAGGAGTCAGTTTATTTTGATCCTTTTTGTATTTGTGACATAAATAAATAAACATTACCTAAATAAACAAATACCAACATCATATATATTTTTACACAAACATATTATACGAAAAAAACATAGTATACAAATAAAATCAAAATATATGACTAAAAGAAATAAGCAAGCGAATAAAAATACGAGAAAAACGAAAACAAACAAAATGTGCACAGGGAGGGTACAAACAGTGAATGTAGGGGTGCAGCAGCAACTGAGAGGACTGAAGGAGATAGTGACTGGGCTCACAGTTTTGTTAACAAAAACAGGGGAGTATATATTTACTTCAGAACAAAAAATTTCATTTCTTGTTAAACTTTCTCTCTCTCACTCGCTGAAGCTCTCTCCTCTCTCTAATATTTCGTTCAGATTCCGGCCTGTGACCGTCAGGCCAGACGACGGCGCCACCGCGCCGGAAACCTAACCAACACGCAAAATTAAAACTTTTTTGATCAAAATCACTCCTTTTAACCTCCTAACCCCGAATCCAAACCCCAAAATTTGAGATTCTGTAACGCCCCTACTAAAATGTCTAGAATATTTAGTCGGAACATTAATAACTGGAATCTGAGTACATTACCATGCATACCATGCACAATACTAAGTTGTACGGGCTCAACATGTGATGGTTTCAGCGTAAACAGTCCAGACTCCAAAGGGTCCGTACTAATTAGGAAGGAATTGTAATGACTCATGGCAAGGTCCGATACTGGATCGACCTGCTATGATACGAATTGTAACGCCCCAACTAAAATGTCTAGAATATTTAGTCGGAACATTAATAACTGGAATCTGAGTACATTAAATTATAAGGGAGTTAACTGAATAATATGTTATCATTAAGATAATAACTGAATATTTGATACAGACAGCGGAAATGAAACTACAGAAAGATAACAAGTTAAATAAAACAAGGATGAAGACTAAGTCTTCTAATGCTGACAATCCAAGCTCAGCTCCAATCGTCAGATCCATCCTGGTCCCTGCTCGGAAATAACCTGTCTTACCAAAAAAAATAAATGGAGTGGGGTGAGACTACTAAGTCGCAGTGGGTCCTACTACCCTCCTAATGGCGACTACGCTGGGGCACCTAATCAGTCATAACATATTCATATGATAATATCATAAAGCATAAAATAAAGGTGTAACACAAAGATTAGTCTTATTGATTTTAACCGCAAGACACTCTGAGGTGGGCATATCTCAGAGGCCTGCCTTGTCCGCGAACAGAAAGCGTTCCGGCATACAGCCCACAAAGTTTTTCTGGTGGAGCATCTAAAACGAAGTCCACAAGCGATATCACAATCGCACATATTCGACTGATTCTAAATTTATTTCATACTACCATAAATCCCAACCCCGGGGAACATGCATAATATCTAAAGTCCCTAAGTCAAGCCTTAATAATCCGACTTTAATGACCTCCTGTTCAACATTATATAATTTACATGACTGCAAAAAGACTAACTCTGATGAGGATATAAAACGAGTGATCATTTATTTTGAAAATGGAACAAGTGGGTAAATTCTGGGTTAGCTCGCTACGGCGAGTCACCAAGCTCGCCATGGCGAACTTACAGGTTCTGACCTAAACAACTCGCGAGGCGAGCTAGAGCTCGCCATGGCGAAGTTCTTCAGCCCAGAACCTTTAGCTCGCCATGAAGGCTCGCTAGCAACTCGCTATGGCGAGTTCATGCAGAAGTTACCCTGTTTTACGAAAATCATCATTTTTCAAGAGTTTCACCTACAATCCTTATCTGAGATAGTGCAGAAATATAAAATAAATAATATAGAACAGAATAGAGTGAAATTTGGGGATTAATTTCCCTCACACAGTTATACCTGTTAAATTTCCTAAGTTTGCATGCATAGTTTGAAATTTGGGAATTCTAACTACCTAGCCTAAGAACCCACCTGATAAAAGAAGCTTTAACTCGCTCCTTGGGCTCTACATAGCTACAGCAACCCTCAGCAACAGCCCACGAATCCCTCTTGACAGAATTTGGAATTTGGTGAAAGATGCAACCTCTAGTTTTTGTTCTAAGATGAGGAGGTTGTTTGATGGATGATTTGGCTGAAGATAGGAGCTTCTAATAGTGAAGTTTATACTGAGAACACAATGGGTGTTCTTGTTTTTATGTTTAGACTTGCATGCAATGTTTTTGGTTAAAAGAGAAGGGTGAGTCATGTGATAGAGAGTCTTGGAGAGGGATGGAAGATTGATTCTTGAGTTAAATTAAATCACAAGTGAAAACTAATTATACTAATGTGTAGTTTAGGTTCAATTAGAGTTCCTAATTTTACACATAATATACTTAATTCCCAAGATTTAATTTAATTAATCCCCACTAATTAATTCTAATTTATTAGACAAGGCTCTAATAAAATTAATTAGGTAATTTGAAAGAGTGGGATGTTACAATCTACCTCCCTTAAAGAAATTTCGTCCTCGAAATTAAGAAATTTATCCTTAGGGAGGATAGGGATAACACTTCTTCATATCGGATTCCAATTCCCAAGTGAATTCGCTGTCAGGGGATTGAGTTCATTCCACTTTGGCAATAAGAATTTCTCTTGTCCCGAAGGATCCTAACTGCACAATCGACTATATGAATTGAATTCGGCTGATAACTTAAGGCTGGCTGAAGATCAATCTCTATAGAGTGATAAAGATCGAGAATGAATTTCCGAAGTTAAGACACATGAAACACGTCGTGCAACCCTGACATGGATATAAATAGAATTAACTGATAGGTTACAGGACCGACACGTTGAAGGATCTGATAAGGTCTTATATACTTCGGATAGAATTTCTTCGTTTGGAAACACCTCGTAGTTCCAACTTTGGTGTTATTCTCAAGAACTCTTGATTACCTTTATTCCTTGGAATATAACTTTCCTCTCTCAAAGGTTATTCGTCCAAATTTGATCGTCTAATTATATTTTCGTCTAATCTCGTGATGAGCACTCTGATACGACTACTCATAGTCATCCCCTATTCATCTGCGTCAACCTGACCTCACTCCAAATTCATTTAACACAGTGACACACCATCTCTTCTTTTCTAATTTACTTCCACCATTACTACGTCTCTCATTGGATAACCTCACAAGGTAACACTTGTTTTACTTTGTGAAAGCAGGTATGTGACAGTATTTCTCAATACTCTACTACAGTCCAATATGTTCGCGACATTTTAGCAATACCGTACTCAATATTCTCTCGCACTACACTTCCACAGGTCGGTATATGGCCTGGTTGTTGCTATATGAATAGCTGAATGTGTTCATCCTTTCATTTAGGCCACCCTAACAGTGGTTGAAGCGTCAAGATATTGACGTTAAACAAGCGCATGATCTTTGTGATCATGGACCGTCAAGCTATTGACGTTAAAAGAGCGCTTCTTGAGAGGCAACCCAATGTTTTTATTTAGTAATTTTTAGTTTTTGATAGGCCTTGTTTTGTGTTTTGCAGGTTAAGCAAAGGAGTAAAGTCGATTCACGGGACGTGTGGTAATGCTTGATTCCTTGAACTTGAATTTAACTTTGTCTTTTATGAATGCTTGAGACTATTTGAAAACTTGTGCACTATTTAAATTTGTTTCTTCTGAAATATGTGAAGTCTATTGAGTTAGCATCTAGGATACATGAATATGTGATTTTCTTGTTGATTACCTTGAATGCTTGAATGCTATTAGAAAAGCTGAGGAAATTTTTCAAACATTGACCACTCGATAATCCGGCCAAGCCGTGAGGATTCGAGCCTAAACACTTAAAATTTTTCTTGTTATAAGAGATTCCACAGCTTAGCTAATTCTCTAGAACTTGCTTATGTTCTTTTGATTTATTAATTGCTATAATTTACACACCGAGGCAAGTTGTTTTTACCTTGAGCCTTTTGAAGCCACCCATTTTAAATGTTATATCCTTCGTTAACCCCTTCGAGCCGAAAGAAAAATGTTATTGTTTGTTGAACCAAAAAATTTCACAAAATGAAACAAAAAAAGATGATTTTCTAGGAGTTCAGACACTTAACATTTGAGCACATTGCTCATTATAAGTTTGGGGTTGCTTTTGGAATTAGCAACTGAATAAGTTTGGGGTGGGGTACTAGAGAACTAAAAAAGAAAAAAAAAATATAGAGACGCTTATCAAATAAATAAATAAAAAAGAGGTAACTCATAAACCTCTAAAAAAAAGTGTGATTAAAAAAAAAATCAAAAATAAAAAAATAAAAAAACAAAGAAGCGTTTTGAAAACAATAATAATAAGTACTCTAGTATAAATTGGTAAAGTATATGGGGGAAAAGAAAACATTTCATTGTTCAAAAAGGTGATCTTAGAAACTCCAAGTTTTTCTGCTTACCGTCCAAAAACATCCACCCTTAACCTCAGCCCCATTATAACCCAAAAGTCCTCTAAAGGTGTGAAATTGTATGTGTGTCGATTAACATTAGAATATTTGCAAGCCTATGGTTGAATTGCTATGACTGTGTTGATTGAGTGGAAAATTAACCCTATTAAACAGGAGAGATGTGAGAAAGTGAAGTGATTATTGTTTGGTCAATTTTTGTGAAGAGCCCTTTGTTTTTCGTTAGCATTTTTGTGTGCAAGAATAGTCATGATAGGAATGATCATAGGAGTGTTGATTATGATGTTTTGACTTGACTGACTTTGCTGATCGGAATTAAACTGTTGAGATAGTGCCAAGTTTTCCGATTGATACAGGTATTCCTTGAGGACAAGGAAAAGTTCAAGTTTGGGGTTGTGATGACTTCACGTCGTTACGATGTTTTAACCACAAATTCAAGGCAAATTAGTAGGCTTTTACTATGTTTTTCGCACAAGAATAAGAAGAAAGTGCATTGGTACAACGTTGGTGGAATCACTAGAGAAGAGAAAAAAAGAACAGAAAATCAGCACAATTCGCTTCATGACGTATGTCCGGTATTTTGATCATATCTAGAGTTCCGTAACTCGGAATGAGACGGGACTTGCGCCAAATGAAAGCTAAGATCAGGAGCTACAACTTTCATGAAGAAATAAAAGTCATTTGGCTTCGGTTTCCTGCGCATCGCGCAAGAATAAGCTGCGCATCGCGTAGCCACGGGACAGCACATCAGAATTTTACGTTTTTCTATAAATAGGGGCTTCTGAGGCTGACCTAAGGGTCGATTTTGAGTGGAAAAATACCAGAGAACTCGTTTTTGAAGTGTGCTAGGGCTGGAGATTCATCCTCAAGGGAGATTCAACACCTTTGTTCATTGAATTTCATGTATTCTTTCTCAAACTTCTTTGCTATGAATATTCTTAGTATGAGTAGCTAAGTCCTTTATTGATTAGATTCATAGATGATCTTCCCCGGATCAATCTAGGTCATGTGAACTTACTAGAGGCTTATTATTTCAATTTTAATCTTGTCGTTATTCAGTTATCTCTGTGTGTTAATGCTTTTCGTTACTTGATCACTATCGAACTGATTTTGGGAATCAATTGATTACTAACCCTATCTATTGAACTGGAACTGAGATAATTGTTCGGCTAATAATCACTTTAGACATATCGGATTATTGATTGTGATAAGAGAATTAACGTTCGATAAACTTCTTGTGATTATAAATTCACCTAAGACATTAGGGTTTTATTATTGTGGGAAAGCTTTCTTAGTCACTAACCCTGGTTTGAACGATTTTGTTAATTCATCGTGCCGACAAGAGAGAAATTGCGAGATAAGCCCATGTTCATTCTAGATTAGGAAGAGGAAGGTATTCGAAGAATCTAATCAACCTTTTTATAAACTTTGAATCACCAATATTTTATCTTTTTGTTAATCAAACAATTGCAAGAAAATTCCCCCTTTCAACTTTACTTTAATTTACATGCGTATGATTTTAATTGTTCGTGTCTGATTCGGAACAATCCCTGTGGAAACGATATAAAAACTAAACTTACTTTTGTACTTCAACAAAATGGCGCCGTTGTCGGGGATTGTTGATTGAATCAACAAGGCAATCGGAACATACGTAGAGCTATTTTGTTTTTATTTGGTATTTTTATTTTTCAGTCAAATATATTATAAAAATCAAAAAAATATTTTATTTTTTTTATTTTGATTCTGTTAGAATTTATTTAGGATCTTTAGTTACTTAATTTTTTAATTTTTTTTAGATTTTGTTAAATTTAATTAGATTTTATTTTTAGTTAGTAGTAGTAGTTGCAAAAAAAAAACAAAAAACAAAAAGATATATTTCAAAAATAAAAATAAAAATTATTGTTCTCTTTATGTCTTCTTCATTGTGCTTGTGCTACTAATTATTTTCTCTAAGTGTTGTAGCAATGAGTAGTATTGACAATAGATTGGTTGATTGCGAAGAAATTGCTATTGTTCGTTATCAACTTTGTCGACTAGCTTATGAGCAAAGTTGGGTAGATGGAGAGCTTCAACGATTGAAGGTGAGATATGATCATCGTACAAACTATTGTGAGAAGGCTTACATTGAAGAAGAGCATGAAGTGATCAACATTGATTACAACTTTCAACTCATCAAGTTCGTGGATGAATTTTTGAAGGGCCATCAAGGTTCAATTGGTGGATTTGAAGTTGAATGTGGTAATCTTGTTACAAAGGCAAATGAGTGTGAGAAATTGGTTGATATGGTGACCAAACATCATGTTATTTGGGTAGAAGCACAGACTTTGAAGCCCAAGAAGAACGATATTAGAAGAGTGAACCATGATGATCTCTATGTGACATTTGATTCTCAACCAATGAAGCTAGAAGAGAAAAATCATTTGCCAAAGAAAAATCAACCTTCTTCAAGGTTGGAGAGTGCTCATTCCATGAGCTTATTTGTTGGAGCATGGGGGCACTTGATTCTCTATGTGAAGTTCATGGAAGTCTTACCAAATAAGAGGAAGAAGAAGGATGATGTGTTCATCCTTTCATTTAGGCCACCCTAACAGTGGTTGAAGCGTCAAGATATTGACGTTAAACAAGCGCATGATCTTTGTGATCATGGACCGTCAAGCTATTGACGTTAAAAGAGCGCTTCTTGGGAGGCAACCCAATGTTTTTATTTAGTAATTTTTAGTTTTTGATAGGCCTTGTTTTGTGTTTTGCAGGTTAAGCAAAGGAGTAAAGTCGATTCACGGGACGTGTGGTAATGCTTGATTCCTTTAACTTGAATTTAACTTTGTCTTTTATGAATGCTTGAGACTGTTTGAAAACTTGTGCACTATTTAAATTTGTTTCTTCTGAAATATGTGAAGTCTATTGAATTAGCATCTAGGATACATGAATATGTGATTTTCTTTTTGATTACCTTGTATGCTTGAATGCTATTAGAAAAGCTGAGGAAATTTTTCAAACATTGACCACTCGATAATCCGGCCAAGCCGTGAGGATTCGAGCCTAAACACTTAAAATTTTTCTTGTTATGAGAGATTCCACAGCTTAGCTAATTCTCTAGAACTTGCTTATGTTCTTTTGATTTATTAATTGCTATAATTTACACACCGAGGCAAGTTGTTTTTACCTTGAGCCTTTTGAAGCCACCCATTTTAAATGTTATATCCTTCGTTAACCCCTTCGAGCCGAAAGAAAAATGTTATTGTTTGTTGAACCAAAAAATTTCACAAAATGAAACAAAAAAAGATGATTTTCTAGGAGTTCAGACACTTAACATTTGAGCACATTGCTCATTATAAGTTTGGGGTTGCTTTTGGAATTAGCAACTGAATAAGTTTGGGGTGGGGTACTAGAGAACTAAAAAAGAAAAAAAAAATATAGAGACGCTTATCAAATAAATAAATAAAAAAGAGGTAACTCATAAACCTCTAAAAAAAAGTGTGATTAAAAAAAAATCAAAAATAAAAAAATAAAAAAACAAAGAAGCGTTTTGAAAACAATAATAATAAGTACTCTAGTATAAATTGGTAAAGTATATGGGGGAAAAGAAAACATTTCATTGTTCAAAAAGGTGATCTTAGAAACTCCAAGTTTTTCTGCTTACCGTCCAAAAACATCCACCCTTAACCTCAGCCCCATTATAACCCAAAAGTCCTCTAAAGGTGTGAAATTGTATGTGTGTCGATTAACATTAGAATATTTGCAAGCCTATGGTTGAATTGCTATGACTGTGTTGATTGAGTGGAAAATTAACCCTATTAAACAGGAGAGATGTGAGAAAGTGAAGTGATTATTGTTTGGTCAATTTTTGTGAAGAGTCCTTTGTTTTTCGTTAGCATTTTTGTGTGCAAGAATAGTCATGATAGGAATGATCATAGGAGTGTTGATTATGATGTTTTGACTTGACTGACTTTGCTGATCGGAATTAAACTGTTGAGATAGTGCCAAGTTTTCCGATTGATACAGGTATTCCTTGAGGACAAGGAAAAGTTCAAGTTTGGGGTTGTGATGACTTCACGTCGTTACGATGTTTTAACCACAAATTCAAGGCAAATTAGTAGGCTTTTACTATGTTTTTCGCACAAGAATAAGAAGAAAGTGCATTGGTACAACGTTGGTGGAATCACTAGAGAAGAGAAAAAAAGAACAGAAAATCAGCACAATTCGCTTCATGACGTATGTCCGGTATTTTGATCATATCTAGAGTTCCGTAACTCGGAATGAGACGGGACTTGCGCCAAATGAAAGCTAAGATCAGGAGCTACAACTTTCATGAAGAAATAAAAGTCATTTGGCTTTGGTTTCCTGCGCATCGCGCAAGAATAAGCTGCGCATCGCGTAGCCACGGGACAGCACATCAGAATTTTACGTTTTTCTATAAATAGGGGCTTCTGAGGCTGACCTAAGGGTCGATTTTGAGTGGAAAAATACCAGAGAACTCGTTTTTGAAGTGTGCTAGGGCTGGAGATTCATCCTCAAGGGAGATTCAACACCTTTGTTCATTGAATTTCATGTATTCTTTCTCAAACTTCTTTGCTATGAATATTCTTAGTATGAGTAGCTAAGTCCTTTATTGATTAGATTCATAGATGATCTTCCCCGGATCAATCTAGGTCATGTGAACTTACTAGAGGCTTATTATTTCAATTTTAATCTTGTCGTTATTCAGTTATCTCTGTGTGTTAATGCTTTTCGTTACTTGATCACTATCGAACTGATTTTGGGAATCAATTGATTACTAACCCTAACTATTGAATTGGAACTGAGATAATTGTTCGGCTAATAATCACTTTAGACATATCGGATTATTGATTGTGATAAGAGAATTAACGTTCGATAAACTTCTTGTGATTATAAATTCACCTAAGACATTAGGGTTTTATTATTGTGGGAAAGCGTTCTTAGTCACTAACCCTGGTTTGAACGATTTTGTTAATTCATCGTGCCGACAAGAGAGAAATTGCGAGATAAGCCCATGTTCATTCTAGATTAGGAAGAGGAAGGGATTCGAAGAATCTAATCAACCTTTTTATAAACTTTGAATCACCAATATTTTATCTTTTTGTTAATCAAACAATTGCAAGAAAATTCCCCCTTTTAACCTTACTTTAATTTACATGCGTATGATTTTAATTGTTCGTGTCTGATTCGGAACAATCCCTGTGGAAACGATATAAAAACTAAACTTACTTTTGTACTTCAACAATGTTCGTTAAATGAATGTTTCAAAGAAAGTTAACACTTGTTTTTTGAACATGATAAAACAATTCCTTCAAGTTAATCACAACTGTTAACAAACTTGACCTCTTAATTCAAATGATTTTTTCAAGGAAAGACTAAGATGTGTTTATTATTTCTCAAGTTTAAAAAAAAAATTAATGACAATCTACCTTTGCGACCTTAATCATCATGAGTTGGGAAATCTAACTTTCAAAGAGTGATCAATTCAATTTTTTTTATATTTTTTTTTTTTTTGCTATTAAGCATCATTTTCAAGCAAAACATCAATTTTCAATTTTTTTATCGTATTATTTTTTACTCATGTGTGCTCTTTATTGGAGATAAATAATATGATATGCATGAATGAATATAAGATGATATGTTTGTACAAAATATCATGATGCAGATGCTTATGCATGTGGAAATTATTCATGACCATGAGGCTGACAACATGACATGCATGATAGATTTAGGATGATGATAGAATAACCTACATAGGATGACTCCTTATGATAGGATGGTTCTAAATTTTTCTACCCGACCCCTCACATGGATGGCTCTAGGGTTCTTTGTTTTTGTGACCACCACGGTTGTAGACCTCACTTGGAATTGACCGGCCAATTCATGGAAAACTTTCCGGGGTTTCCCTTAGGTGGATTTTATTGGGTTCTACACAAGGTCCCTAGAATATTTGATCAACATTCAAAATTCCGTCAAGAGGATGGGCTAGCCAATTCGAGACAAAACTTTGAATGGATCTACTCTAGGCGGAACTTTCGTATATCACCGAATGAGAAGTACATCTCATGGGTTGATTTTATTTATGAAAATGGTTTTGGTCGCACTTGGGCGAAAAAGTTTGTTTGATAAAAAGACGGACTCGCACTTGGGCGATGATATCCGTTTTGAGAAAAAGCTAAACGCGCATGGGCGTGAAAAATATTTGTTTGATAGGAAATGACGGACTCGCACTTGGGCGACGATATCCATTTGAGAAAAAGTTAAATGCACATGGGTATGGGCATGAAAGGATTAAAGGTTTGGTGGGTTGAGTTGATTCAAATTTTACGTTTTGAAAAATAATATATTTTTAGGTGTGGAAGACGAATAATCGGTAGACAAAGCGAACGCTAAGCCTCGGTTATTCGAGAGACGATCGGAATTACATCCGCCGATCTCCTTTTCAACCCAAGATCTATTGAAAATTGCTTGATGCAAATATTAACAAATTGATATTTTTGTGAATGTATAATGTTTTTGGTATTTTTGATTATTTTTGAAAAGGGGAAAATTAAGTATGTTCAAAAGTTATAAAAAAAAAAAACATTCATTAAAAAGAGTTTGAAAATTTCTCAACGAGAGTCGAGGTTTATTAAAAAAGAAATACTTTTGAAGACAAGTTTTTTGGAGTTAGTTTTTCTTTGACAAGACGATGAAAATATAAAAATACGTGAGAATACATATATTTACGATAACGACGATGCATATGACTATTATAACGACTAAACTACAAACAAATCACACACATGTATTTTTGCACGTTTTTTATATTTACGAAATAAAACTAAATAATAAAAAAACATATAACATTTTTTTTGCATTTTTTGTATTTGTGACATAAATAAATAAACATTTCATTAGTGACTGGGCTCACAGTTTTACTTCAGAACAAAAAATTTCATTTCTTGTTAAACTTTCTCTCTCTCTCTCTCTCACTCGCTCAAGCTCTCTCCTCTCTCTAATATTCCGATCAGATTCCGGCCGGTGACCGCCAGGCCAGACGACGGCGCCACCGCGCCGGAAACCTAATCAACACCCAAAATTAAAACTTTTTGGATCAAAATCACTCCTTTTAACCTCCTAACCCCGAATCCAAACCCCAAAATTCGAGATTCTTACCCAAATCGTCTAGATCGGAGAAAGAAAAACGGCGACGGTTTTGTTGTTTTTTTCGTTTCAGACTTCGCTCTCCTTCTTCTCGTTTCCTTTGCTTTTGTTTCTGTTTCTTTTTTCGTTTTTGGTTTGGTTTGTGTGAGTATGATTTTGTGTGAGTGTGTGAGTTGTGTTGGTTTTTGTGACTGTGATGTTAGTAATTCTGGGTTTGTATTTGGTGACTTAGATATTAATGATGATAATGCTGTGATGTTACGAGTGGTTCTATGAAAAGGAAAAAAAAAATGAAATTTAGGGTTTTGGAAAAGTTGGTGCGGCTGAGAGAGTAAAAATTGGTAAAAACTTTTGATTGAGTGTGAAATTGGTAAAAGTTGAAAAAATGGTAAAGCTCAAAACATGAAGAAAAAGCAGCTCTGCTGATGTAGCTGTTTCAGATCATCTTTGCTTTTTTTCTTGATTTTTTAATAATAAATAATATATAAAATATACTAATAACATAAAATAAAATAAAATAAAAAGGGATGGGGATGGGATGATTGCAGCACGTGCTGCTTCTTCTTATCTTTTTTCTTTATTAATAACAATAATTGTAGTAATAAATAAATATAGCAACAAATAAATATGGAAACAAATTTTTTTATAAAATGTAACAAATTAAACACAATAAATATGATCATAATCTTTATATATTTGTTTTTGGATTTTAAGGAAAATAACGTTACAAACAAAAATTTAAACAATTTGATATTTTTTGGATTTTATGAAGAAATAAAAAAGTAACAATTTAAATTGAATTATACACAATAAGACTAAATATTATAAAATAAACTCAAATCTTTATATTTTTTGTAAAAATAACAATGATATCTTGAACAATAAAAATTAAACATATTTTTTTATATTTTCTCAAAAATTCACTAAATGCATAAAAAAATTCATAAAATTACAAAAATAAAATTTTACAATTTTAAAAAGGTTAAAACAACACAATTCGACTGTGAAGAAAATAGTCGGGACAAAATTGGGGTACTACAAATAGAGAGAACCCTAATATGCTACTATTAAAGCAAACCCTAATTATTTATTCTAAGACGTTGCCGTTTATCCGGCCAAGATTCCGACTAACGATATTAAAGCAAGAAAACAAATAACAAATAATAATTTATAAAGATGATTTATTATAACTTTGACTCAATTACATGACCCAAGCATTCATCGGGGAGTTCATCGTCTCCACCACAACCTAATGAATTATTACAAAAGACTACATAATTAAATTACAAGAATCTAACTATAAAAAGCCTAAAGAATCATATCTTGCTGAGTTAGTTTTCCCGTAAGGGGAGAAAACTATGCCCTTAGAGCTCCTCTGAACCTCTCTCCAAAAGGAAGAGAAAGTTCTTTTGTTTCAGAATGAAAAATAATGAATTTTGGAGGCTCTATTTATACTTTTCGTAATGGGCCTCGGCAAGCCATCGTGGCACGATAGGTCCATCGTGACACGATAGGCAGATTTAGTTCAAAATTATAACTGCTCCTGTGCGTTTGATCTGCGTGATCACCACGCAAAGCCATCGTATTGCGCTGTGAGCCATCGTGATACGATGCTAAGATTCTCTTCAAAAATATAATTGATTCTATCTTGGCGAGCAAGCAGCTCTCATCGTGTCACGTTGGGAGCCATCATGACACGATGAGCTGTTTTTCTTTATTTTTTGGCTTTTTCTTGTCTTTTGCGCATCTTTGCTTTGTCTAGATGCTTTTCCTCGATTCTTTAGGTTTTTGTTGATATTTGGGTCTGTCTTGGTCAAATTACTACTAATGTAACTACCTAAAATACTGCAGAAATTTCTGTCATCACAACCCCAAACTTAAACTGTTGCTTGTCCTCAAGTAATTGTTGGAACAAAATTATGATTTTGTATCTCCTTAATTGATTTTGATGATAACAATGTATTTAAGGTTAAATTGGAGTACTAATAATTTAATTCAGTGTGCAGGATTAAAAGTTAAAATTTGCGTACTAAAGAACCCTAGAATTTCTGAAGGAATTACTTCTGAGCTCACCAGATCTGAAGCAAGTAATTCTGAGCCTATGAAACTCTGAAGTTATTATCTGAACCTTAGAATTTCTGAAGGAATTACTTCTGAGCTCACCAGATCTGAAGCAAGTAATTCTGAGCCTATGAAACTCTGAAGTTATTATCTGAACCTTAGAATTTCTGAAGGAATTACTTCTGAGCTCACCAGATCTGAAACAAGTAATTCTGAGCCTATCAAAATCTGAAGAACATCTGAGCTCACCAGATCTGAAGCAAGTAATTCTGAGCCTGTGAAACTCTGAAGTTATTATCTGAACCTTAGAATTTCTGAAGGAATTACTTCTGAGCTCACCAGATCTGAAACAAGTAATTCTGAGCCTATCAAAATCTGAAGAACATCTGAGCTCACCAGATCTGAAACAAGTAATTCTGAGCCTATCAAAATCTGAAGAACATCTGAGCTCACCAGATCTGAAACAAGTAATTCTGAGCCTATCAAAATCTGAAGAACATCTGAGCTCACCAGATCTGAAACAAGTAAATCTGAGCCTATCAAAATCTGAAGAACATCTGAGCTCACCAGATCTGAAACAAGTAATTCTGAGCTTATCAAAATCTGAAGGCTCGTCAGATATAAGTGTTAAGCTACATTTGAGAGTACAATTTTATTGAAGACTGTGCCTGACTAAGTCCAAACGCAGAAACCAAGAATGAAAAGGTTTGACCATGGAAAGGTCCTTTTCAAGTCAGGCTTCAGAAACGACTATTTCCTTATTTGGCTTTCACCAAGGTTCAAATATCAAAAGCCAAAAGGAATCTCTCATTTTGTAGTAAACGTTAAGCTCCTAAGCTACTGCAAATCAGAACAGCTAATAAGCTCACTGATCTATACAAAGGAGCGTCTCAATTCTTCAAACGGCTATAATCTTCAACGTTCATTTTATCATCTATAAAAGGAAGAAGATTTGTGAAGAAATGGAATCAAGACTTAAGCTTCTGAACGTGCTGAAACTCTGTCAAATTCTGAAGCTATCAAACACTTAGAAACTTTGTGATAATTTTCTAAGTTAGTCTTGTAACTGAGTTGTATTTTGTAAACACCTCTGATTGTATATCAAGTGTTAATCTCTTATCTTTATTAACATTAAAACCAGTTAGAAGTCTCTTGCTTTGTGCTTGAGCATTGGAAGTCTCTTGCTTTGTGCTTGAGCATTGGAAGTCTCTTGCTTTGTGCTTGAGCATTGGAAGTCTCTTGCTTTGTGCTTGAGCATTGGAAGTCTCTTGCTTTGTGCTTGAGCATTGGAAGTCTCTTGCTTTGTGCTTGAGCATTGGAAGTCTCTTGCTTTGTGCTTGAGCATTGGAAGTCTCTTGCTTTGTGCTTGAGCAGTTAGAAGTCTCTTGCTTTGTGCTTGAGCAGTTTGAAGTCTCTTGCTTAGTGCTTGAGCATTTGTAATCTGAGTGATTATAGTGAAATCTCTTGTGAAGGACAAGAGGACTGGACTACTCCTGTTAGTGGGAGGAACCAGTATAAAAATTCTGAGCATCTCTCTCTAACCATATCCTCATATATTGTGTGTGTTATACCTTATCCGCTGCAATTTGTTTTAACTTAGAAAAAGTCTCACACAATTCAACCCCCCCCCCCTTCTTGTGTGTTTTTCAACCTTCAATTGGCATCAGAGCTCCGGTCTGTTGCTCCTCACTTAACAGTGAAACAGTAAAAGATCTAGGGGTACTTAGTTGAAAAACATGTCTGGTGTTACCTCTCCTTCTGCTTCCTCTGGACCTGATCACTCTGCTGTTCCACCTCCTCACAACTATGATAGGGAAAGGAACAGTGATAATCACAGAGACAAACCACCTTACTTCAACAGTGATCCTACTACTTTTCCTTTCTGGAAAACCAAGATGTATAGTTACATCATTGGGACCGATGATGAGTTATGGGATATCATTGAAGATGGTATACATTTTGAACACATGGATGATGAAGGTGTTGTAAGAAATACCTACAGAAAGTTCTTTGATGCTGAAAAGAAGAAACAGTATAAGAAGCATCATACTGTTAAGAATATGCTTATTGGTGCAATATCTCATGCTGAGTATTTAAAAATATCCAACAAGTCATGTGCCAAAACTATCTGGGACTCTCTATGTTCCACCTATGAAGGAAATAAGCAAGTCAAAGAAGCTAAGGCAAACTTATTAGTTCATCAATATGAGCTATTCAGAATGAAGGAAGATGAAGATATTGAAACCATGTATTCAAGGTTTCAAACGCTTGTCTCTGGTCTTCAAGTTCTGAAGAAAAGCTACACTGCATCTGATCACGTGAAGAAAATTCTGAGGAGCTTACCTTCCAAATGGAGACCAAAAGTTACAGCTTTTCAGGAATCCAAGGATTTGGACAATGTGACTCTTGAAGATTTAATAAGCTCACTCAGAAGTCATGAGCTAGAACTTATGTCAGATGAACCTGTCAAGAAGATGAAGTCCTTGGCTCTAAGCTCTGTTCAGACTTCCTCAAAAGCTGCAAAGATCAAAGTGTCTGAACAAGAGGAAGAAACTTCTGATGATATGATGGATGAAAATTCTGAGAATGAAGAAATGGCACTAATGGTTAGAAGGTTTCAGAAATGGAACAAGAAATACAAAAGGTTTCCAAACAAAGGAAACAACTCAAGAAGTTCCTTTTCAAAGGACAAAAAGGAAGAACTGAACAACTGCTATAACTGCAAGAAATCTGGACACTTCATTGCGGACTGTCCAGAAATGTCATCCAAGGACAAAGGAAAGAATAAGAGCTTTGGGAAAGAAAAGTACAAAGAAAAGGTAAGGAAGAGTTTGTTAGCCACTTGGGAGACCATTGAGAATGACTCTGAAGGAGAAGATGATGAAGAAGGCAATCTGGCTTTAATGGCAAGAACTTCTGAAGGTAACAACTCTGATAGAGATTCTGAAGATGACTCAGATGATGAAAATGAGGTATACTCTAACATGACTAAATCTGAATTAATTGATTCTCTTAAGATTGCCGTGAAACATTACTCTCGTATAGTAAGTCAACACAAAATTCTGAAGAATGTTCATGAATCATTGAAAAAGGATGCCAAGATTCTTTATGATGAAAATGAATCGTTAAACATTCGTATTTGTCATGTTGAATCTAACTATGTCTTGGCAGACAAGCTCAATGATGATCATGAAGATGCTCTTCACGAATTTATTCGTTGTACCTTCAATAGGAGTAAAATGGCTTCCATGATTTATCATATGACTCGTAACTATGGTGAAGGCATTGGTTATTCTCGGTTTAAGAACTGGGATAAACCTCTGAAATCATATAGTGAGGATGATACTCCACCTGAATTATTCTCTACCTTTGTTAAAAGTGGTACACTTGATCTGAAGGCATCCAACTCTGAAGGAGGTTCTGAACCTGAACCCAAAGACTCAGAAGTTCCAAGTTCTTCTGAACCTAAAATTTCTGAGTCCAAAAGTTCTCAAGTTAAGGCTCAGAAGTCATCTGAACCTCTGAGAAATCAAGGTAAAGTTACTTCAGATCCTTGCTTGACCTTTGGAACTGTGATATACTCCAGATCAAAATCCAAGAATCAAATTAAGCCTAAACATTCTTGTCAAAGCTTAATTAATTCTAGATCTTGTGTTGATCATAGAAAACAAAGAAGGAATACTATTCAGAAGACTAACTCTAAAGGACCCATCAGAATATGGGTACCAAAATCTGAAATAATGTTTGCTTCAGATGCTCATGCAAGGAAAGGTAAAACAGCAGCCCTGGTACCTGGACAGTGGTTGCTCACGACATATGACGGGAGAAAAGCATATGTTCCAAACCCTAACTCTGAAAGAGGGAGGCTCTGTGGGATTTGGAGGAAAACAAAAAGGGAAGATCATTGGTACAGGTACAGTTGGTAATTCTTCTCTTTCCATTAAAGATGTTTGGTTAGTTGATGGACTTAAACACAATCTATTGAGCATTAGTCAATTTTGTGACAATGGGTGTGTTGTTACATTTAATAAGGAATCATGTACTGTATCAAAAGACTCTGACAAATCTGTAGTATTCAAGGGAATGAGAGTTGGCAATGTTTATAAAGTAAACTTTTCTGATTTGGTTGACCAAAAGATTATATGTCTTTTGTCTCTGAGTGATGAGAAATGGCTATGGCACAAGCGTCTTGGTCATGCTAACTGGAGGTTGATCTCTAAGCTTAGCAAACAAAAGCTTGTTAGTGGTTTGCCTGACATTGATTATCACTCAGATGCACTTTGTGGCTCATGTCAAAAAGGAAAATTTGCTAAGACTTCATTCAAGTCTAAAAACATTGTCTCTACTTCCAGACCCTTAGAATTGCTTCACATTGATCTGTTTGGTCCTGTTTCGACAGCCTCTATCAATGGTAAAAAATATGGATTGGTCATGGTTGATGATTTCAGTAGATGGACTTGGGTGAAATTCCTACGTTCTAAGAGTGAAGCACTTGTGGTGTTCAGTGACTTCTGCACACAAATACAAAGTGAAAAGGATCTTCGGATTCTGAAGGTTAGAAGCGACCATGGGGGAGAGTTCGAAAATGACTCTTTCGAATCTTTCTGCTCAGAGCATGGAGTAATCCATGAATTCTCTTCTCCTAGAACACCACAACAGAATGGTGTTGTAGAAAGAAAGAATAGATCTTTGCAAGAAATGGCTCGTACCATGATGCTTGAGTCTAACCTAGCTAAGTTCTTGTGGGCAGAAGCCGTGAGTACTGCTTGCTATGTTCAGAATAGAATCTACATCAGACCTATTCTGAACAAAACTGCTTATGAACTGTTCAAAGGAAGAAAACCAAATATTTCTTATTTTCATCAGTTTGGATGTACTTGTTATATTCTAGACAACAAGGTCTATCGAAAGAAATTTGATGCTAGAGCTTATAAGGGTATCTTTATAGGCTACTCTGAACGCTCAAAAGCATACAGATTGTATAATTCTGAAACTCACACAGTTGAAGAATCTATACATGTTAGATTTGATGATAAAGAGCCTGACGATAAAATGTCAGAGCAAGCTGAGACTTTTGCAGAATTTCAAGTTTCCTCAAATTCTGAGTGTGAAGATCTCTCCATTGCTGTATATCCATCTGAGACTCAAAATGAAGATATCTCTGAAGGCCTTGAAACTGAAGACCCTTCAGAAACTGAACCCTCTCAGACACCTGCTCCACCTAAGAGTAAATTCAAGTATAGATCATCTCATCCTGAAGAGCTAATTGTTGGTAACAAGGATAGCCCAAGAAAGACCAGATCTGCTTTCAAAGAGGATGAATCCCTAGTTGGGTTAATTTCATTAATTGAACCCACAAACATAGAAGAAGCACTCTCAGATGATGGGTGGATTGTTGCAATGCAAGAAGAACTCAATCAATTTGAAAGAAATGATGTTTGGAATCTGGTACCAAAACCCAAACACAAGAACATTATTGGAACAAAATGGGTATTCAGAAACAAGTCAAATGAAAAGGGAGAAGTTGTCAGAAATAAAGCTAGACTGGTTGCACAAGGTTATAGTCAGCAAGAAGGCATAGATTTCACTGAAACCTTTGCACCAGTAGCAAGACTTGAGGCAATTAGACTTCTCTTGTCCTATGCAGTTAATCATGACATCACTCTATTTCAAATGGATGTTAAGAGTGCATTTCTGAATGGAGTAATTTATGAAGAAGTCTATGTTAAACAACCTCCTGGCTTTGAAGATATAAAGTGTCCTGATCATGTTTACAAATTGAAGAAATCTCTGTATGGTTTGAAACAAGCTCCAAGAGCTTGGTATGAAAGGTTAAGTATATTTCTTCTAGAAAATGGTTTTGAAAAAGGACATGTTGATAACACTCTCTTTAGAAAAACCTTAAAAACTGATACTTTGATTGTTCAGATTTATGTTGATGATATTATCTTTGGTTCAACTAATGCTTCTCTTTGCAAGAATTTCTCTAAGCTTATGCAGGATGAATTTGAAATGAGTATGATGGGAGAACTAACATTCTTCTTGGGAATTCAAATCAATCAAAGAAAAGAAGGAGTATATGTGCATCAAACCAAATACACAAAGGATTTACTGAAGAAATTTGGTCTTGAAGATTGTAAACCAATGTCAACTCCTATGCATCCCTCTAGCTGTCTTCTGAAGGAAGAATCTGAAGGCAAAGTAGATCAGAAATTATACAGAGGTATGATTGGTTCCCTCCTTTATCTCACTGCATCTAGACCAGATATCTTGTTCAGTGTATGCTTGTGTGCTAGATTTCAATCAGATCCTAGAGAGTCTCATCTAACTGCTGTTAAGAGAATCTTTAGATATCTGAAAGGAACCACTAATCTTGGATTACTTTATAAGAAATCCTTAGATTATCAGCTTATTGGATTCTGTGATGCTGACTATGCTGGTGATAAAATTGAAAGGAAGTCCACTAGTGGAAACTGTCAATTTCTAGGTGAAAACCTTATATCATGGGCTAGTAAGAGACAAGCAACTATTGCTCTATCTACAGCAGAAGCAGAGTACATCTCAGCTGCTAAGTGTTGCACGCAATTGCTCTGGATGAAACATCAGTTGGAGGACTATCAGATAAGGATAAGTAGTATACCACTTCTCTGTGATAATACTGCTGCTATCTGTTTGTCTAAGAATCCTATTTTGCATTCAAGAGCTAAACACATTGAGATCAAACATCACTTCATTAGAGACTATGTTCAGAAGGGAGTAATTAAGATTCAATTCATTGATACTGAGCATCAATGGGCTGATATCTTTACCAAACCTCTTGCTATTGATCGTTTCGATTTTATCAAGAAAAATCTGAACATGGTTTTTATTTCTGAATGATATCTCTGAATGCTGTTAACTCTGAATGAATAAACTGGTTCTGAAGGGCCTCAGAAGTTTGGACGGCTCAGAAACTATTATATAGGTTCTGAAGCACTCTCTCATCTGAAGCAATCAGAATTATTTATTATTAAATATGATTTCTTGTGACTCAGATACCTACTCTAAGTGTTAGTTGACCACTCAGTTTCTCTAACTGACAGCTGGCTTCTGAAAACACTACTTATCTGTGTAACTTCCCATCATGTCTAGTAACCGCTGGGTAATGAAGGAGAGCTAATGATGATTTTATTAAAAGTAACTGCCAAGCCCCCATTACGTCACTATCTTGTTTCCCCAATATTTTGAAACTTCCACTATAATCACTTAACTACACACTAGTCACTATCACTTCTCACGTTTCCAATATTTTGAAACTTCCACTATAACCATTTCTGACACTCCTAAATCCCCTCAGAAATCTCCTATTAAAGATTCTGAGTCTACCCCAATAGCAATGGACGTAGACCAGTCTGAACCCTCAAATGTTCAAAATTCTGAAGTCCCTGCTGAATCCCAAACTGAACCCCTTCAGACTTCATCTCCTAAGCCAACCACTTCTGAACCAAACCCCTCATCCATTCAAACCACTCCACCTTTTCCTGGAACTGATTCAGATCTTGAAGAAACTCGTCTTCATTCTGAAACAATTCCCTGTTTCACCATGGTACTTAACAATTCCCTTTTACCGTTGAATGCATTTACTGCTGGTGGTTGTTTGCTGTGTGCATTTACTACCCTGTAACTTGTGCTTTGACTGACCCGTTTTTTATAATGACAAAGGGGGAGAAAATATTATTTCATTTCCTATGGCAGTGAAATTATTTCTGAAGCTCTAAAGATCACATTTTCTGAACTCTACTCTTGTTAAGTTATATTAAAGTCTTTTAAACTTTTAATGAGGGGGAGTAATAAATTTTGTCCAACATAAATTCATATAATATAAGATACGCTTGCAAACCATATCTTATATTTGTCAATCTGAAGAAATAGAGCTTGCAAACCTCTAATTCTGAAGGTAGAATATATGAAATTATATTTGACATTAAATATTACTCTTAGACTGTTTTATATTTATCATTGATAAACTTTTGAAGCTTATCAGACTCAGGGGGAGCTTGCAAACCTCAGAACCTGAAGTCAAGATGTTAAATAAAAACAACAACAATTGATTTTAAATACATATAGTTGTCATCATCAAAAAGGGGGAGATTGTTGGAACAAAATTATGATTTTGTATCTCCTTAATTGATTTTGATGATAACAATGTATTTAAGGTTAAATTGGAGTACTAATAATTTAATTCAGTGTGCAGGATTAAAAGTTAAAATTTGCGTACTAAAGAACCCTAGAATTTCTGAAGGAATTACTTCTGAGCTCACCAGATCTGAAGCAAGTAATTCTGAGCCTATGAAACTCTGAAGTTATTATCTGAACCTTAGAATTTCTGAAGGAATTACTTCTGAGCTCACCAGATCTGAAGCAAGTAATTCTGAGCCTATGAAACTCTGAAGTTATTATCTGAACCTTAGAATTTCTGAAGGAATTACTTCTGAGCTCACCAGATCTGAAACAAGTAATTCTGAGCCTATCAAAATCTGAAGAACATCTGAGCTCACCAGATCTGAAGCAAGTAATTCTGAGCCTGTGAAACTCTGAAGTTATTATCTGAACCTTAGAATTTCTGAAGGAATTACTTCTGAGCTCACCAGATCTGAAACAAGTAATTCTGAGCCTATCAAAATCTGAAGAACATCTGAGCTCACCAGATCTGAAACAAGTAATTCTGAGCCTATCAAAATCTGAAGAACATCTGAGCTCACCAGATCTGAAACAAGTAATTCTGAGCCTATCAAAATCTGAAGAACATCTGAGCTCACCAGATCTGAAACAAGTAAATCTGAGCCTATCAAAATCTGAAGAACATCTGAGCTCACCAGATCTGAAACAAGTAATTCTGAGCTTATCAAAATCTGAAGGCTCGTCAGATATAAGTGTTAAGCTACATTTGAGAGTACAATTTTATTGAAGACTGTGCCTGACTAAGTCCAAACGCAGAAACCAAGAATGAAAAGGTTTGACCATGGAAAGGTCCTTTTCAAGTCAGGCTTCAGAAACGACTATTTCCTTATTTGGCTTTCACCAAGGTTCAAATATCAAAAGCCAAAAGGAATCTCTCATTTTGTAGTAAACGTTAAGCTCCTAAGCTACTGCAAATCAGAACAGCTAATAAGCTCACTGATCTATACAAAGGAGCGTCTCAATTCTTCAAACGGCTATAATCTTCAACGTTCATTTTATCATCTATAAAAGGAAGAAGATTTGTGAAGAAATGGAATCAAGACTTAAGCTTCTGAACGTGCTGAAACTCTGTCAAATTCTGAAGCTATCAAACACTTAGAAACTTTGTGATAATTTTCTAAGTTAGTCTTGTAACTGAGTTGTATTTTGTAAACACCTCTGATTGTATATCAAGTGTTAATCTCTTATCTTTATTAACATTAAAACCAGTTAGAAGTCTCTTGCTTTGTGCTTGAGCATTGGAAGTCTCTTGCTTTGTGCTTGAGCATTGGAAGTCTCTTGCTTTGTGCTTGAGCATTGGAAGTCTCTTGCTTTGTGCTTGAGCATTGGAAGTCTCTTGCTTTGTGCTTGAGCATTGGAAGTCTCTTGCTTTGTGCTTGAGCATTGGAAGTCTCTTGCTTTGTGCTTGAGCAGTTAGAAGTCTCTTGCTTTGTGCTTGAGCAGTTTGAAGTCTCTTGCTTAGTGCTTGAGCATTTGTAATCTGAGTGATTATAGTGAAATCTCTTGTGAAGGACAAGAGGACTGGACTACTCCTGTTAGTGGGAGGAACCAGTATAAAAATTATGAGCATCTCTCTCTAACCCTATCCTCATATATTGTGTGTGTTATACCTTATCCGCTGCAATTTGTTTTAACTTAGAAAAAGTCTCACACAATTCAACCCCCCCCCCCCCCCCCTTCTTGTGTGTTTTTCAACCTTCAATTGGCATCAGAGCTCCGGTCTGTTGCTCCTCACTTAACAGTGAAACAGTAAAAGATCTAGGGGTACTTAGTTGAAAAACATGTCTGGTGTTACCTCTCCTTCTGCTTCCTCTGGACCTGATCACTCTGCTGTTCCACCTCCTCACAACTATGATAGGGAAAGGAACAGTGATAATCACAGAGACAAACCACCTTACTTCAACAGTGATCCTACTACTTTTCCTTTCTGGAAAACCAAGATGTATAGTTACATCATTGGGACCGATGATGAGTTATGGGATATCATTGAAGATGGTATACATTTTGAACACATGGATGATGAAGGTGTTGTAAGAAATACCTACAGAAAGTTCTTTGATGCTGAAAAGAAGAAACAGTATAAGAAGCATCATACTGTTAAGAATATGCTTATTGGTGCAATATCTCATGCTGAGTATTTAAAAATATCCAACAAGTCATGTGCCAAAACTATCTGGGACTCTCTATGTTCCACCTATGAAGGAAATAAGCAAGTCAAAGAAGCTAAGGCAAACTTATTAGTTCATCAATATGAGCTATTCAGAATGAAGGAAGATGAAGATATTGAAACCATGTATTCAAGGTTTCAAACGCTTGTCTCTGGTCTTCAAGTTCTGAAGAAAAGCTACACTGCATCTGATCACGTGAAGAAAATTCTGAGGAGCTTACCTTCCAAATGGAGACCAAAAGTTACAGCTTTTCAGGAATCCAAGGATTTGGACAATGTGACTCTTGAAGATTTAATAAGCTCACTCAGAAGTCATGAGCTAGAACTTATGTCAGATGAACCTGTCAAGAAGATGAAGTCCTTGGCTCTAAGCTCTGTTCAGACTTCCTCAAAAGCTGCAAAGATCAAAGTGTCTGAACAAGAGGAAGAAACTTCTGATGATATGATGGATGAAAATTCTGAGAATGAAGAAATGGCACTAATGGTTAGAAGGTTTCAGAAATGGAACAAGAAATACAAAAGGTTTCCAAACAAAGGAAACAACTCAAGAAGTTCCTTTTCAAAGGACAAAAAGGAAGAACTGAACAACTGCTATAACTGCAAGAAATCTGGACACTTCATTGCGGACTGTCCAGAAATGTCATCCAAGGACAAAGGAAAGAATAAGAGCTTTGGGAAAGAAAAGTACAAAGAAAAGGTAAGGAAGAGTTTGTTAGCCACTTGGGAGACCATTGAGAATGACTCTGAAGGAGAAGATGATGAAGAAGGCAATCTGGCTTTAATGGCAAGAACTTCTGAAGGTAACAACTCTGATAGAGATTCTGAAGATGACTCAGATGATGAAAATGAGGTATACTCTAACATGACTAAATCTGAATTAATTGATTCTCTTAAGATTGCCGTGAAACATTACTCTCGTATAGTAAGTCAACACAAAATTCTGAAGAATGTTCATGAATCATTGAAAAAGGATGCCAAGATTCTTTATGATGAAAATGAATCGTTAAACATTCGTATTTGTCATGTTGAATCTAACTATGTCTTGGCAGACAAGCTCAATGATGATCATGAAGATGCTCTTCACGAATTTATTCGTTGTACCTTCAATAGGAGTAAAATGGCTTCCATGATTTATCATATGACTCGTAACTATGGTGAAGGCATTGGTTATTCTCGGTTTAAGAACTGGGATAAACCTCTGAAATCATATAGTGAGGATGATACTCCACCTGAATTATTCTCTACCTTTGTTAAAAGTGGTACACTTGATCTGAAGGCATCCAACTCTGAAGGAGGTTCTGAACCTGAACCCAAAGACTCAGAAGTTCCAAGTTCTTTTGAACCTAAAATTTCTGAGTCCAAAAGTTCTCAAGTTAAGGCTCAGAAGTCATCTGAACCTCTGAGAAATCAAGGTAAAGTTACTTCAGATCCTTGCTTGACCTTTGGAACTGTGATATACTCCAGATCAAAATCCAAGAATCAAATTAAGCCTAAACATTCTTGTCAAAGCTTAATTAATTCTAGATCTTGTGTTGATCATAGAAAACAAAGAAGGAATACTATTCGGAAGACTAACTCTAAAGGACCCATCAGAATATGGGTACCAAAATCTGAAATAATGTTTGCTTCAGATGCTCATGCAAGGAAAGGTAAAACAGCAGCCCTGGTACCTGGACAGTGGTTGCTCACGACATATGACGGGAGAAAAGCATATGTTCCAAACCCTAACTCTGAAAGAGGGAGGCTCTGTGGGATTTGGAGGAAAACAAAAAGGGAAGATCATTGGTACAGGTACAGTTGGTAATTCTTCTCTTTCCATTAAAGATGTTTGGTTAGTTGATGGACTTAAACACAATCTATTGAGCATTAGTCAATTTTGTGACAATGGGTGTGTTGTTACATTTAATAAGGAATCATGTACTGTATCAAAAGACTCTGACAAATCTGTAGTATTCAAGGGAATGAGAGTTGGCAATGTTTATAAAGTAAACTTTTCTGATTTGGTTGACCAAAAGATTATATGTCTTTTGTCTCTGAGTGATGAGAAATGGCTATGGCACAAGCGTCTTGGTCATGCTAACTGGAGGTTGATCTCTAAGCTTAGCAAACAAAAGCTTGTTAGTGGTTTGCCTGACATTGATTATCACTCAGATGCACTTTGTGGCTCATGTCAAAAAGGAAAATTTGCTAAGACTTCATTCAAGTCTAAAAACATTGTCTCTACTTCCAGACCCTTAGAATTGCTTCACATTGATCTGTTTGGTCCTGTTTCGACAGCCTCTATCAATGGTAAAAAATATGGATTGGTCATGGTTGATGATTTCAGTAGATGGACTTGGGTGAAATTCCTACGTTCTAAGAGTGAAGCACTTGTGGTGTTCAGTGACTTCTGCACACAAATACAAAGTGAAAAGGATCTTCGGATTCTGAAGGTTAGAAGCGACCATGGGGGAGAGTTCGAAAATGACTCTTTCGAATCTTTCTGCTCAGAGCATGGAGTAATCCATGAATTCTCTTCTCCTAGAACACCACAGCAGAATGGTGTTGTAGAAAGAAAGAATAGATCTTTGCAAGAAATGGCTCGTACCATGATGCTTGAGTCTAACCTAGCCAAGTTCTTGTGGGCAGAAGCCGTGAGTACTGCTTGCTATGTTCAGAATAGAATCTACATCAGACCTATTCTGAACAAAACTGCTTATGAACTGTTCAAAGGAAGAAAACCAAATATTTCTTATTTTCATCAGTTTGGATGTACTTGTTATATTCTAGACAACAAGGTCTATCGAAAGAAATTTGATGCTAGAGCTTATAAGGGTATCTTTATAGGCTACTCTGAACGCTCAAAAGCATACAGATTGTATAATTCTGAAACTCACACAGTTGAAGAATCTATACATGTTAGATTTGATGATAAAGAGCCTGACGATAAAATGTCAGAGCAAGCTGAGACTTTTGCAGAATTTCAAGTTTCCTCAAATTCTGAGTGTGAAGATCTCTCCATTGCTGTATATCCATCTGAGACTCAAAATGAAGATATCTCTGAAGGCCTTGAAACTGAAGACCCTTCAGAAACTGAACCCTCTCAGACACCTGCTCCACCTAAGAGTAAATTCAAGTATAGATCATCTCATCCTGAAGAGCTAATTGTTGGTAACAAGGATAGCCCAAGAAAGACCAGATCTGCTTTCAAAGAGGATGAATCCCTAGTTGGGTTAATTTCATTAATTGAACCCACAAACATAGAAGAAGCACTCTCAGATGATGGGTGGATTGTTGCAATGCAAGAAGAACTCAATCAATTTGAAAGAAATGATGTTTGGAATCTGGTACCAAAACCCAAACACAAGAACATTATTGGAACAAAATGGGTATTCAGAAACAAGTCAAATGAAAAGGGAGAAGTTGTCAGAAATAAAGCTAGACTGGTTGCACAAGGTTATAGTCAGCAAGAAGGCATAGATTTCACTGAAACCTTTGCACCAGTAGCAAGACTTGAGGCAATTAGACTTCTCTTGTCCTATGCAGTTAATCATGACATCACTCTATTTCAAATGGATGTTAAGAGTGCATTTCTGAATGGAGTAATTTATGAAGAAGTCTATGTTAAACAACCTCCTGGCTTTGAAGATATAAAGTGTCCTGATCATGTTTACAAATTGAAGAAATCTCTGTATGGTTTGAAACAAGCTCCAAGAGCTTGGTATGAAAGGTTAAGTATATTTCTTCTAGAAAATGGTTTTGAAAAAGGACATGTTGATAACACTCTCTTTAGAAAAACCTTAAAAACTGATATTTTGATTGTTCAGATTTATGTTGATGATATTATCTTTGGTTCAACTAATGCTTCTCTTTGCAAGAATTTCTCTAAGCTTATGCAGGATGAATTTGAAATGAGTATGATGGGAGAACTAACATTCTTCTTGGGAATTCAAATCAATCAAAGAAAAGAAGGAGTATATGTGCATCAAACCAAATACACAAAGGATTTACTGAAGAAATTTGGTCTTGAAGATTGTAAACCAATGTCAACTCCTATGCATCCCTCTAGCTGTCTTCTGAAGGAAGAATCTGAAGGCAAAGTAGATCAGAAATTATACAGAGGTATGATTGGTTCCCTCCTTTATCTCACTGCATCTAGACCAGATATCTTGTTCAGTGTATGCTTGTGTGCTAGATTTCAATCAGATCCTAGAGAGTCTCATCTAACTGCTGTTAAGAGAATCTTTAGATATCTGAAAGGAACCACTAATCTTGGATTACTTTATAAGAAATCCTTAGATTATCAGCTTATTGGATTCTGTGATGCTGACTATGCTGGTGATAAAATTGAAAGGAAGTCCACTAGTGGAAACTGTCAATTTCTAGGTGAAAACCTTATATCATGGGCTAGTAAGAGACAAGCAACTATTGCTCTATCTACAGCAGAAGCAGAGTACATCTCAGCTGCTAAGTGTTGCACGCAATTGCTCTGGATGAAACATCAGTTGGAGGACTATCAGATAAGGATAAGTAGTATACCACTTCTCTGTGATAATACTGCTGCTATCTGTTTGTCTAAGAATCCTATTTTGCATTCAAGAGCTAAACACATTGAGATCAAACATCACTTCATTAGAGACTATGTTCAGAAGGGAGTAATTAAGATTCAATTCATTGATACTGAGCATCAATGGGCTGATATCTTTACCAAACCTCTTGCTATTGATCGTTTCGATTTTATCAAGAAAAATCTGAACATGGTTTTTATTTCTGAATGATATCTCTGAATGCTGTTAACTCTGAATGAATAAACTGGTTCTGAAGGGCCTCAGAAGTTTGGACGGCTCAGAAACTATTATATAGGTTCTGAAGCACTCTCTCATCTGAAGCAATCAGAATTATTTATTATTAAATATGATTTCTTGTGACTCAGATACCTACTCTAAGTGTTAGTTGACCACTCAGTTTCTCTAACTGACAGCTGGCTTCTGAAAACACTACTTATCTGTGTAACTTCCCATCATGTCTAGTAACCGCTGGGTAATGAAGGAGAGCTAATGATGATTTTATTAAAAGTAACTGCCAAGCCCCCATTACGTCACTATCTTGTTTCCCCAATATTTTGAAACTTCCACTATAATCACTTAACTACACACTAGTCACTATCACTTCTCACGTTTCCAATATTTTGAAACTTCCACTATAACCATTTCTGACACTCCTAAATCCCCTCAGAAATCTCCTATTAAAGATTCTGAGTCTACCCCAATAGCAATGGACGTAGACCAGTCTGAACCCTCAAATGTTCAAAATTCTGAAGTCCCTGCTGAATCCCAAACTGAACCCCTTCAGACTTCATCTCCTAAGCCAACCACTTCTGAACCAAACCCCTCATCCATTCAAACCACTCCACCTTTTCCTGGAACTGATTCAGATCTTGAAGAAACTCGTCTTCATTCTGAAACAATTCCCTGTTTCACCATGGTACTTAACAATTCCCTTTTACCGTTGAATGCATTTACTGCTGGTGGTTGTTTGCTGTGTGCATTTACTACCCTGTAACTTGTGCTTTGACTGACCCGTTTTTGATAATGACAAAGGGGGAGAAAATATTATTTCATTTCCTATGGCAGTGAAATTATTTCTGAAGCTCTAAAGATCACATTTTCTGAACTCTACTCTTGTTAAGTTATATTAAAGTCTTTTAAACTTTTAATGAGGGGGAGTAATAAATTTTGTCCAACATAAATTCATATAATATAAGATACGCTTGCAAACCATATCTTATATTTGTCAATCTGAAGAAATAGAGCTTGCAAACCTCTAATTCTGAAGGTAGAATATATGAAATTATATTTGACATTAAATATTACTCTTAGACTGTTTTATATTTATCATTGATAAACTTTTGAAGCTTATCAGACTCAGGGGGAGCTTGCAAACCTCAGAACCTGAAGTCAAGATGTTAAATAAAAACAACAACAATTGATTTTAAATACATATAGTTGTCATCATCAAAAAGGGGGAGATTGTTGGAACAAAATTATGATTTTGTATCTCCTTAATTGATTTTGATGATAACAATGTATTTAAGGTTAAATTGGAGTACTAATAATTTAATTCAGTGTGCAGGATTAAAAGTTAAAATTTGCGTACTAAAGAACCCTAGAATTTCTGAAGGAATTACTTCTGAGCTCACCAGATCTGAAGCAAGTAATTCTGAGCCTATGAAACTCTGAAGTTATTATCTGAACCTTAGAATTTCTGAAGGAATTACTTCTGAGCTCACCAGATCTGAAGCAAGTAATTCTGAGCCTATGAAACTCTGAAGTTATTATCTGAACCTTAGAATTTCTGAAGGAATTACTTCTGAGCTCACCAGATCTGAAACAAGTAATTCTGAGCCTATCAAAATCTGAAGAACATCTGAGCTCACCAGATCTGAAGCAAGTAATTCTGAGCCTGTGAAACTCTGAAGTTATTATCTGAACCTTAGAATTTCTGAAGGAATTACTTCTGAGCTCACCAGATCTGAAACAAGTAATTCCGAGCCTATCAAAATCTGAAGAACATCTGAGCTCACCAGATCTGAAACAAGTAATTCTGAGCCTATCAAAATCTGAAGAACATCTGAGCTCACCAGATCTGAAACAAGTAATTCTGAGCCTATCAAAATCTGAAGAACATCTGAGCTCACCAGATCTGAAACAAGTAAATCTGAGCCTATCAAAATCTGAAGAACATCTGAGCTCACCAGATCTGAAACAAGTAATTCTGAGCTTATCAAAATCTGAAGGCTCGTCAGATATAAGTGTTAAGCTACATTTGAGAGTACAATTTTATTGAAGACTGTGCCTGACTAAGTCCAAACGCAGAAACCAAGAATGAAAAGGTTTGACCATGGAAAGGTCCTTTTCAAGTCAGGCTTCAGAAACGACTATTTCCTTATTTGGCTTTCACCAAGGTTCAAATATCAAAAGCCAAAAGGAATCTCTCATTTTGTAGTAAACGTTAAGCTCCTAAGCTACTGCAAATCAGAACAGCTAATAAGCTCACTGATCTATACAAAGGAGCGTCTCAATTCTTCAAACGGCTATAATCTTCAACGTTCATTTTATCATCTATAAAAGGAAGAAGATTTGTGAAGAAATGGAATCAAGACTTAAGCTTCTGAACGTGCTGAAACTCTGTCAAATTCTGAAGCTATCAAACACTTAGAAACTTTGTGATAATTTTCTAAGTTAGTCTTGTAACTGAGTTGTATTTTGTAAACACCTCTGATTGTATATCAAGTGTTAATCTCTTATCTTTATTAACATTAAAACCAGTTAGAAGTCTCTTGCTTTGTGCTTGAGCATTGGAAGTCTCTTGCTTTGTGCTTGAGCATTGGAAGTCTCTTGCTTTGTGCTTGAGCATTGGAAGTCTCTTGCTTTGTGCTTGAGCATTGGAAGTCTCTTGCTTTGTGCTTGAGCATTGGAAGTCTCTTGCTTTGTGCTTGAGCATTGGAAGTCTCTTGCTTTGTGCTTGAGCAGTTAGAAGTCTCTTGCTTTGTGCTTGAGCAGTTTGAAGTCTCTTGCTTAGTGCTTGAGCATTTGTAATCTGAGTGATTATAGTGAAATCTCTTGTGAAGGACAAGAGGACTGGACTACTCCTGTTAGTGGGAGGAACCAGTATAAAAATTCTGAGCATCTCTCTCTAACCCTATCCTCATATATTGTGTGTGTTATACCTTATCCGCTGCAATTTGTTTTAACTTAGAAAAAGTCTCACACAATTCAACCCCCCCCCCCCCCCCCCCCCCTTCTTGTGTGTTTTTCAACCTTCAGTAATATGTTGTCAGACAAGATCGTTAGCGAGTTAAGAGATAAATAAAGATGATAGGAATTTCACAACCTTGCATGTATTTAGGAGTGGTACCGCTGATTCTTACCGCATCGTTCATGCTCAGTACTGCTTGGTTCAGGAGACTTTGATAGTAGCGAGTCGGACAAGTGTCTGCAAGAGTCCGTGTTCAACCTTTTCTCTCTCTCTCTCTCTCTCTCTCTCTCTCTCTCTCTCTCTCTCTCTCTCTCACACACACACACACACACATATTCGCTTGAAATTGAAAGGGTTACTCTCAATCATCGTACAACCTGCCATTTTACCATAGGCTTGCAAGAATTCTAAATAACCAGTCAAAATTCAATAAACCTGCATTATTAGAGGTCTTTAAGGGTTATAATGTGGCTAGGGTCAAGGTAGGACATTTTTGGGATAAGTAGGCTAAACTTGGAGTTAAGTTCTACTTTGTTTCCTTTTTGTGTACGCAACCTTATTCCATAGGGTACCTTTTTGATTTTGATATCAGAAAATTTGAACCGGAGAGACGTTTGTGGTTCTTTTCTATCACTTTTTTTGCCTTTTTGACTATTTTATTTTTATTTTTGTTAAGAGACTATTTTTTTAGGGAATTTTTGATGTTTTCCCTTCTCTTTTTCTTTTTTATTTATTTATTTTGTATAGAGATAATTCTCTGTATACCCACCCCAAACTTGAAATGTTGCTAGTTCCATGAGCAACCCAAAACTTAGATTGTTGGCAAGATCAGAGAACTATTACCTAACTCCAAAGAGGATAATTTATTTGTTTTTCTGGTCTATAGGCTTGTAACATGGTTTGTCACCGAAAGAAAAGAGATATAATTTTTTTTATGGCTCAAATTTGACTAGCAAAGGATATAATAATATAAGGGTGGCTTGAAAAGGCTCTGGGTTATAACAAACAATTGTCTCAATGTACATATTATTAAATCAACCGGTTAGCAGAGAATTGGAGCAAGTTCTGAAAAATAAACAGGAGTACGGTACTCTCATAGTAGATCGAAAGAAAGTGGTAATATGATGACTTGGTGTCATTACAAGGTTTTGCACTACAAATCAAGCACTGTTAGTTAGTTTTATTATGTCTCAGCATTGAAATAAGAAGAAATTGCATCAATTACAAGTCTGGAATCACTAAGAAGGAAAAGAGGAAAAGAGCTAAAAATTGGCTTGCTGCGCACGGCGCAGGATTGACGGCGCGCGGCGCAATAACAAAAAAAATGGAGTTTCGCTACTGTAACTCCTGCGCGCGACGCAGGATTCAATGCGCGTGGCGCCGGCACGGGATTTTGACCTATATATTCTGATTTTTCTGTCAAAAGAAGGGTTAGAAAATTGATGGCGAAAAGAGTATTGAGCAGAACGAGTTCTTCACCTCTAGAGCACGGATTTCATTGTGGAAACACATCTAATCTATCCTTGTAATGATTTCTTTCCACTTAATTGATGTAATTGATTGTTTAATTATGTCTAGCTAAACTATTATGATTTGATCCTAGGGGATTCTAGTTGTTTTTACTCTTGAACCATGTAGTTTCATTTGACGTATTTATTGAATTATGAAGTTAGTTCCAGTCGTTTATTCCTTATGCTTAATGCTTTTCATGATTTGGCCAATTGTGTAATGATTCAAATTGTTGGTTTTCTAAGACATTAGAGGCAATCAATCGACCTAGGAATAACCGTTCAATTAACTCTCGCTTTAGAAATATAGGGTTGTTAATTGAGAATTATGATATTAAAGGGCTAAAACCTCAATTGATTATAGGTCATCCTAAGACATTAGGGATTGATAATCAATTGAGAGGATTATGTGCCAAGACATTGGACATAGTTACTATTTTTAATCGAATCGTGGAATTAAATTTGTAATTCGTTAATAAGCATGAACTACCAAGATAAAAGCAATTAGATGAACCAAAGTGATCCAATCGCCTTCCGTATCAATTTCTTCAAAACCTTTTTATTTCCTGTGTTTATGTTACGAAAACGTCAATCTAAAATACCCCCCTTTGTTCTATTTAATTTTGAGTTACATACATATTATCCTATTGTTCGCGTCTGATTCGGAATAATCCCTGTGGAAACGATAATAAAAATAAACTTGCTTTTGTACTTCAACAAAATGGCGCCGCTGTCTTAAATGCTCTTAAGGAAAATCAATTCACCGGGTCAGAGACGCAGTGTCCGAATATTCATCTGGCACATTTCTTTGAAGCTTGCAGCTACACTGATCCGATTGGCATATTTGAGTCAGACAAGAGGCTAAGGTTGTTCAAACTGTCTTTGGCAGGGAGAGCACGTGACTGGATTGACACTTTACCACCAGGCACGATCGCCACTTGGGCAGAACTAGAGATCAAATTTCTGGACAAATATTTTCCTATTCATAAATTTCTCGAGAGAAGAGCAGAAATTACAGGTTTTGAACAAGGGGATGCAGAGTCACTACATGATGCTTGGGAAAGATTTAAGCTATGTTTGAAGAAATGCCCCAAGCACGGTCTTAACAGTCATCAACAGATGCAGTATTTTACTCAAGGGTTGAGGCCTCAGACTAGGATGTTGCTGGATGCGTCAGCCGGTGGTTCTCTGAAAAATAAGGATGAAGGTGAAGCGAGGGAGTTGATAGAATCCATGGCCCAGAACGAATACCGAGTTCAAAATGACCGGGTCCAAAGAAGAAACCTGGAATGCTGGAGCTCGATACAGGAAATGCAATCTTGGCTCAACAAACCAAGATTAACAACACAATTGAGTCCCTTTTAAAGGTTTTCACTACTACTCCTAATCCACAGGTGCAGGCAAAGGCAGTTCAAGGTGAAACTTGTGATTTTTGTGGTCAAGACCATGCCAATGGTGAATGCTTCCCAGCTGGATCAGAAAAAGCTAATTATCTTGCAAACTTCAAAAGAGGCAACTCTAACTACAATCCAAACTCTAACACTTACAACCCAGGGTGGAGAGACCATCCAAACTTCGGTTGGGGTGGAAACAAGAACCAGAGTGCTACTCAATCAAATCAACAAGCTCCTCCTCCTTCCAACAATCAACAGAAAGCTACAGGTTCTTTAGAAGACATACTCTCTCAATTCATTAAATTTACTCAAGGGAGTTTTGAAGCTGTTAAGATCAGTCAGTATCAGATGAAGGCTAATCAAGAGATTGCTAACAAGAATAATGAAGCCTCCATCAAGAATTTAGAAACCCAGATTGGTCAGTTGTCTAGACAATTTGCAGCTTCCCAAAACAACGGATTTGAAGGCTCGGCAAAGAATAACCCAAGGAATGAAAATTGTAAGGCTATCACTTTAAGAAATAGAGTAGTCCCTTCACCTGAAGTAGTACCTAAGAGAAAGAATGTGAGTGAGGGAGAAATTGAAAATAAACTGAGCGAGGAAGAGGTTGAGAAAGCTGTGAGTGAGGGCGAAGTTGAAAAAGAGTGAGAATAGTAGAACCCAGTGAGAGTGATTATGAGGATGTAGTTGAAAATAAGAGGGAGAAAAAAATTGAAAAAGATAGAGGTGTGGAAGAGAGTGAAGAAAAATCACCACATGCGAGGTTACCATACCCACCCCAGAAGAAGAAGGTGAAAGCTAAAGATCACCAAAACTTAAAAAAGTTTATGAAGATGCTTAACAATCTCCAGGTGAACATACCCTTTGCCAAGGCATTAGAACAAATGCCTGTTTATGCCAAGTTTATGAAGGAGCTATTGACAAAGAAGCGGAAACCTCTCGATGATGATACGGTTGACATGACTGAAGAGTGCAGTGCAATAATCCAAAAGAAACTTCCTCAAAAGAAAAAAGATCCAGCAAGTTTCACCATACCTTGTTCCATAGGTAATATCACCGTGGGTAGAGCTTTATGTGACTTAGGGGCAAGTATCAACTTGATGCCCTTATCTATGATGAAGAGAATACCTGGTGCAGAGGCAAAGCCTACCAAGATGCAACTGTCATTGGCGGACCGCTCCATTGTACATCCGTATGGCATACTTCATGATGTTCTGGTGAGAGTAGCAGAGTTTGTTTTTCCAGCTGATTTTGTCATTCTAAATATGGAGGATGATGCCGAGGTTGAACCTTTGCTTTTGGGTCGTTCATTCTTGGCGACCGGGAGAGCATTAATTGATGTAGAGATGGGAAAACTGATGCTAAGAACCCATGGAGAAGAAGTTATGTTTAAGGTGTTTGAGGCTATGCAACAACAGGATGAAGAGCCTCAATGTTTCAGTGTAGATGTGATAGAAGAGGTAGTGGAAGACGTCCTAGTTGAAGAAACTCATGTGCCTCCTTTGGAAAGAGTAATTGTTAATTCCATTGATGATCTAGAGGAGGAGTGGGTCAAAGAGATAGAGATTTGCCTCCATCAACTTGAGGCAAGTCCCATAGAAGAAATTTCAGCGGTGAAAGAAGAGGTGTCCATTCAAGAAACGAAGGGAAGTGTCGAAAAAGAACTGATGGTTACTATTCCTGAATTAAAAGAACTTCCTTCTCATCTCAAATATGTTTTCTTGGGAGGAAAGTCCTCACACCCGGCAATCATTATTAGTACGTTGAGTTCTCTAGAGGAAGAGAGATTGGTTAGAGTTTTACAAGCCAACAAAGAAGCCATGGGGTGGAGTATATCTGATTTGAAAGGTATTAGTCCTGGGTTTTGCATGCGTAAAATCAACATGGAAGATCAGTACAAACCAGTGGTTCAACCTCAGAGAAGACTTAACCCCACTATGAAGGAAGTTGTCAAGAAGGAGGTGCTGAAACTCCTTGAAGCTGGAATGATATATCCTATCTCGGATAGTGCTTGGGTGAGCCCAGTGCACGTGGTCCCTAAGAAAGGTGGTATGACGGTTGTGAGGAATGAAAAAAATGAGTTGATCCCTACTCGCACCGTCACTGGTTGGAGAATGTGTATTGATTACCGTAGATTGAATTCGCCAACGCGGAAGGATCATTTTCCCCTTCCATTCATGGATCAGATGTTGGAAACGCTTGCGGGGCAGGCCTACTATTGCTTTCTAGATGGATATTTCGGGTATAACCAGATTGTAGTGGACCCGGCGGATCAAGAGAAGACGGCCTTCACATGCCCTTTTGGGGTGTTTGCCTATAGAAGGATGCCCTTCGGGCTATGTAATACACCGGCTACTTTCCAGCGGTGCATGTTGTCTATTTTTGCAGACATGATGGAGGACACAATCGAGGTATTTATGGATGATTTCTCTGTTTTTGGTAAATCTTTTGATAATTGCTTGGCCAATTTAAATGCCGTGTTGAAGAGATGCATAAAAACCAATCTCGTTTTGAATTGGGAAAAATGTCATTTCATGGTAAAAGAAGGTATTGTGCTTGGACACAAAATCTCTTCAAAGGGCATTGAGGTTGACCAAGCAAAGATAGAGGTTATTAAGGAATTGCCTCCTCCCGTTAATGTGAAGGGAGTTAGAAGTTTTTTAAGACATGCCGGTTTCTATCGGCGTTTCATAAAAGATTTCTTTAAAATAGAAAAACCTATGAGTAACCTCTTGATTAAGGAGAATGAATTTAAATTTGATAATGATTGTGTGTATGCTTTTAATGTGATTAAAGAAAAGTTGGTCACCGCGCCCATAATTGTTGCACCAAATTGGGACCTCCCATTTGAATTGATGTGTGATGCAAGCGATTATGCGGTTAGAGCGGTGCTTGGCCAACGACACGCGAAGTTTTTCCATGCAATTTACTATGCGAGCAAAGTTTTAAATGATAACCAGGTTAATTACACCACGACTGAAAAAGAATTGCTCGCAGTAGTGTTTGCTTTGGAAAATTTTCGCTCATAACTAATTGGTTCCAAAGTGGTTGTGTTTACAGATCATTCAGCACTAAAGTACCTCCTCACAAAAGGCGACTCAAAGCCTAGACTCTTGAGGTGGGTACTACTCTTGCAAGAATTTGACTTGGAAATAAAGGACAAGAAAGGTGTTGAAAACGTGGTGGCTGACCACTTGTCAAGGTTGGAGAATCCGTTGGTGACCAAGAAAGAGAAGTGCATCAATGAGGAGTTCCCTGATGAAAAATTATTTGCAGTTTCTACCAGGCCTTGGTTTGCTGACATGGCTAACTTTAAGGCAAGCAATGAGATGCCAGGCGATTTTTCATATCAACAAACAAAAAAGTTTACTCGAGATGCAAACTTCTACTTTTGGGATGATCCATACTTATTCAAGGTTGGCCAAGACGGTTTGATTAGACGATGTGTACTTGAGGATGAAGCTCAACAAATAATGTGGCATTGCCATAACTCACCTTATGGCGGACACCACAGTGGGCCAAGGACTACGGCAAAGATACTTCAAAGCGGCTTCTTTTGGCCGACATTATTTAAAGACTGTGTTGAGTTTGTGAAGAACTGTGACAATTGCCAAAGGACCGACAATGTTTCAATGTGACAATTACCCCCCTTTGTTCTATTTAATTTTGAGTTACATACGTATTATCCTATTGTTCGCGTCTGATTCGGAACAATCCATGTGGAAACGATAATAAAAATAAACTTGCTTTTGTACTTCAACATAATACCTTTTGGAAATATTTGGCTCAAATCCTCACTTGGCTTAGGTATCTGAAGGTATGAACACTTATCTGTAGACACCGCTTCATCACTCGTCTCATTGTCTCCCGAACTTCCGCACTTCGGAGCAATCACCTTTGGTATTTGTGTGAAGGTGTAAAATTCGGATCATCAAAATCCATAACTTACTTCGCTGCAATCTTACCTATAACAGTTTCCATGCACAAGATAATAAACAGCAATAATTATTTAATTTTTTTTGTAAGTTTGAAAGGAGTAATAGATGAAAGTAATAACAAGAATTCCATAAGTACATTTTATTGAATTGAAAAACATTACTGAATAAAAAATATTGAAATATAAATATTTATCCTTGGGTTGCCTCCCAAGCAGCGCTTGTTTATCGTCTCATTAGTTTGATGCATTTCCTCCATTACAGAGGATATGTTCGCGTGTTTCTTTGTTGTGCTCCTTTTGTTCCTACTTTGAAGCACTCTCCATCTTCCATACTTAATTCTTGCAATTCAGGAAGGACCAAGTCTATTTCACCACACCCTCAACTATGTCTGTTGACGACTTATTTTCCGGTACAATTTCATAGAGTGTAGTGTCTTCACCCCCAAACTTATATTGATGCATGACTTCCTTTGAGACGTTTTCTTCACGAGGAAGAATTGTTCTTCTGGGATGATTTAATTGACTGGCTCTCCTGTTTGCAGGCGTTCCTTCCCTGATGGTTCTTTCTTCTCAGGTCATCTTTTCGAATGTTCCCTTGGTACTGAAACCATTTTCTGTTACAGCCTCTTATTTGCATCTTGTGATTCTTCTTTGATTATTGTTCTTCCGGAAGCTCTTTTTAGTCAAATGATCCTCCTGACCATTGACCCTACCTTTGCAGCCTTCTCTTTTACAATTTGCTCCGGCTCCCTTCCTTGGGAGTTACTGTAAGAATGCTGACTTTGCTGGGCTGTTCCCAGCCCTTTTAATCTCCTTGACCTTGAGTACCTGTCTACATGCACTCAACAAATATTTTTGGGTTTGTTTCATGTGTCTTTTTCACCGTGAAAATTCTCAGGTAAGTGAGGTGGACCACTAGGATCGCTTAAATACCTAGACTTTGCCTTAGCCAGAATTTCACAGATCAAAATTCACAATCATTAACAAATTTTTTTGATTTTTGATTTTTTTTTTTGTATTTTTTAAATTTTTTTTGACACCCTAAAATAGTTCTAACGACGTCTTGTGAAGACAATCCCCGGCAACGGCGCCAAAAACTTGACTACGGTCTGGCAAGTGCATCAGTCTGTCGTCGAGTAATAATTCACACTCTGGGTGTCCAGAATGAGTTTGTATCGACAAGGATCGTGCCAAAACACTATTAGTGCTATTCTAGTTCGTGAGTTTTTGAATTCGCTTTGGTTTTAAGAAAAATGTTTTTAATTTATAAAAATAGCGAGATGCGTGCGAAGAAATAAACGTTTGATTCAGAAACATAGAGGATAGGTATGGCGGTTGAACTTACTCCCTCCTTCATACTTGGCATACTCGGTGTATAACATAGTTTCGTATAATTGTTTGGCATTGATTTTATCCTTGTTATAGTAGTACCTTACTACTACCCTATGTAAGTAAAGTTTCTCTATGTTTGCAACTAAGGTACCAACGAGAGTCTAACCTCGCTGTGTCACATACCCTAATTACTAGACAAAGTTATTCACAAACACGCATTACGACCATCAACCATCTAATGCCTCTAGATCTTAGTTTCGGACTATTCAACTTCTAATAAGTGCTATATCACAGCTAGTGCATGACTCCTCCTCTAATTGCTAAGTCACAACTAGTTCCGGATGTTTACCGTATCTATTCATCTAGCGTTATTTATTACTAGTTTCGGACAAATAATAAAGCAAACCCTAATATTATTATTAAATTGATCCCTAATATTTTTTCTAAAGGCGATCCCGTTTATCCGGCCAGATTTCGGGCAACGTTATTAAAGTGCAAGAAAATAAATAACAACAACATACTGAATAACGATTTATTATAACTTTGACTCAATTACATGACCCAAGTATTCATCGGGGAGTTTATCATCTCTACTACAACCTAAGACATCTATTACAAAAGACTAAACATAATTAAATTACAAGAATCTAATAGAAAAGCCTAAAGAAAACATACCTTGCTGAGTTAGTTTTCCCGTAAGGGGAGAAAACTATGCCCTTAGAGCTCCTCTGAACCTCTCTTTGAAAAGAAGAGAAAGTTCTTCTGTTTCTGAATGAAAAACAATGAGAGGATGAGGCTCTATTTATACTTTTCGTATTGGGCCTCAGCAAGCCATCGTGACACGATGGGCAGATTTAGTTCAAAAATATACTTGATCCTGTGCATTTCATCAGCTTGATCGCCAAGTTATGTCATCGTGCTGCGTTGTGGTGCATCGTACTGCGATGGCAAGATTTTCTTCAAAAATATAATTTTTGATTTCTTGGCAAACAAGCAGCTCTCATCGTGGTACGATGGAAGCAATCATGACATGATGAGCTGCTTTTCTTCATTTTTTGGTTTTTTTTTGTCTTTTGCGCATCTTTGCATTGTCTAGATGTTTTTCCTCGATTCTTTAGGTTTTTGTTGATATTTGAGTCATTCTTGGTCAAATTACTATTAATATAACTACCTAAAATACTGCATAAATTCTTGTCATCACATACATATGTCGTTCCGCCGAACCCGTGCATCGCACGGGCCGACGACTAGTTTTATAAAAAATTACACGAGTCCATTGACTTTTATTCAAAATTTAAATTCATAATTATGTTAAGGTAGAAAATTTATTTAGAATAAAATATTATTAAAATATAAGTGAAACTATTGTGCTCTTTTGTCTAAAACTTATTTAATCGATAAATTTATCTTATTAAAGATATTCGTATTTTTATTTAGAAGTTATTAAAATGTTAAAAAATTTAACTTATTAATTTGAGATAAACATATATTTCGTTTATGATTTTTGTTATAAATTTGAATTATCAATGACAAATATTATACAATTTATTTTATGTACCAATTATAAATATTTTTTTTAAAAAATTAAATTATTTTCTCCTATATTTTTTTATATTTATAATCGATAAAAGTACTAATGTGAAGAAGATTTCCTTCTTGAACTTGGCTGTGTTTTGATGATAACAAACTCATATCAGAAAAGAAGAAAACTTATTGAGGCTCAAGATGAGAAAACAAGATGAAGACAAAAACTTAGGCTTATTAATTAAATTATTTGTAAGTATGGTCTTTATCTTTGATTTATCATTTTTAATAATTATATAACTTAGAAGCTCAGAAATTATTTTAAAATGAATTACAAATAATTTTCTAAGTTAAATATAAAAGTCCATATGAAGCAAGCCTTTAAAAAAATATAAAAAGTTAATTTTAAGAAAATCTGTCTTCACTTTTCAAATCTGCTGTGCGTTTCAATAGATGTAAAAAGTCTGTGGCTGTTTGCATAATTGAAACAGTGCAATGTTTGAATTTTGAAAACATGAACTTTTACATCGCCTGTTTCATAGCAACAGATGTGAAAAGACATGGACAGAATTTTATTTTTTGAACCATTGTGTTTTTTCAAACACAACTTTTTATGATATGATTTTTGAAGAGTTGCCTTGCTTCATGGACATTTTTCTAAAGCCTCTATAAATATATTTGTGATCATTAGAATCAAAAACCAACTTTCATATTCCAATATTCTAAGATCAAAATATCACTTTCTCACTAAAACTTTAAAAACATTATTTTATGAAACCTTGATTATATTTTCATATCCAAAAAGGTTTCTGAGCATTAAAGTTGTATACTTTATTAAAATGATATTGATTTGATAACAGCCATACATTATTATTATTCTTCAACAATTGTTTGTAAATTCTCATCATAGTTTTGTTGAGAATTGTTGTTAAAGATAGCGGGTTGCTATCTTGTGTTGTATAAGAATTTCACCATAGGGTTTGGTGAAGATTCTTGTTGTTAAAGATAGTGGGGTTGCTATCTTGTGTTGTATTAGGATTTTGTTAGGGAAGTCTCGGGGTGAGGTTGTCTTGTAACAAGAATTCTAATAGTGGAAAATCTCTCACGGGGTGTGAGGGGACTGGAGTACCCTTAGGTTAGAAGGGGAACCATGATAAATCTTTTGTGTCCATTTTCTCTTTCCTTTCTCTCTTTATTTTTCCGCACTTTGTTCATACATTCATCATAACTTTCCGGAAAAATAAAAGAACCATAAACATCTCTAAAATAACCAAAAAGTCTTAAAATCTAATTCAGCCCCTTATTAGGTTGCACTCTTAAACTTACAACTAATTCTACTAATGTTACTTTTTTTTACAATTCTATTAATGTTACGTAAAAAAAGAAAACTATATTTGGGAATACACATGTCCATTAATTTTTTTTCTTCATATTTAAGTTTTATATTATATACTTAAGTAGAAAATTTATTTATTTTTTGATGAAAAAAATTAAAAAATTATTTAAAATAAATTAATTAGAAATATGTTATAAAACAACAAAAGCAATTAATTTATATATATAGAGGAGGAATATATTGACTCCAAGAGTAACTTTATATAATTACTCTAAATCATATCCCTCCGTTTTATTTTAATCTGACGGATAAGGTTGTAACAATTAATATTCATGTGCACCCTCATTTACTTGATTATCCAATCTCCTAAATATATATGTTCATAAAATCTCTTCTTAATTTTCAGTATCGTGAACAAAATATATTGTAAATTTGCAATAGTTCATTTTTTGATGTTTTTCTCCAAAATCAAATTGCATGTGTGAATCAATTCAATCATCCGCTATTTTCTAAGTGAGTTATTTTTGTTCGGATGTATATCTCATGGTTGTACACTTTTCAAAGAGAAAATTATTCAAATGAAAGGGGAAAAATGCAGTGAAAAGAGGAATACCACATAATTTTTATTCGTTTATGAAATTTACTCTCTCTCAATGATTTAATCGAATAAACTATTTTAAATCCAAATGCAGATGACATGAAATGGAATCTATATGTGAAACTCATGATTTTGCCTACGATATGTAGTTCAATTCCATCAATCCAACTCATGGTTTTGCCTATGATATATTCAACCACCATTTGCACAAAAAAAATAAATCACTGCCACCATTCAATGAGTGAGCCTCTTATGGAATACAATTTTTAAGATGCTAAAAATTAGGAAGAGGTTTTATGAACATATATTTGAAAATCAAAGAATCAAATGAGGGTGCATATGAATATTAATTATAAGAAATATCATTCGTCCGATTAAAATAAAGGGAATGTTAACTTGTGCCCTTAAGGGTATATGTTAAGAACACCAATATGGAAAATTTATTACAATTTGTGTATTATTCAATTTTGTAAACATTAAATTCTCTATATCATTAAATGAACATTTCTATTTTTAGGTAGATTATCATGTGCCCTTAGGGCACATGTTAACATGACCCTTAAAATAAAATAGAGGGATGTGATTTGGAATAACTCTATTGAATTATTCTTGGAGTCAATATATCCCTCCTCATATATATATATATATATATATATATATATATATATATATATATATATATATATAAAATAAGAATCGGAGAAAAATAGTGTTAAAAAAGAAGAGAAACAGCAAAAGCAATTAATTTTTATAATGTCTAGTCTTTTCATTAAGGAATCTGACGTATCACTAGTTCTCAATCAATACTAGTACTAGTTTTATATAAATATTTATGATAAACGACATTAACCCTACATTTTGAAATTCATGGTCCCAGTCTTATTCTCATGTTACGTACACGTTTATAATTTTTAAAATGTTATATTAACTAGTAGGAGTGAGCACGAACCCGCAACCCGACTTTAAACCGATATAACCGCCAACATATGGAAGCACTTGGTCGGGTACAAGTTGTTGTGTATATGTGTTTGGCCTAGCTATGTAGTGCTTGTGATAGCAGGCTTAGTGTGTGTGTTAGCCAGGAAAGCGCGCGCGCGTCTATACCGGCCAGGCCTGGCTTAGCTTGGCAAGGCGCGGGCAAGCCTTGCCTTGTGTTGTGCCTATAAAGGCTTGTATCTTTGTGAATAGTAATCAAGTAACACTTTAGAATTCAACAAGTGGTATCAGGTTCTCAATTTCTAGGAACCTGAGGAGAGAGAGAGAGTGAGCTGAGATCATAACCGTTTTAACCGTTTTGTTCTTCGAGCCCAAAATTTTTTCTTTTCTTCTTCTTCTTCTCCGATCGTGTGTGTTTTCTTCCGATCATCTTCTCTGATTAGTCATGTCAGAAAGTGGTGATCAACGTCCTCAAATTCCCAAGTTTGATGGACACTATGAGCATTGGGAGATGTTGATGGAAAACTTGATTCGTTCGAAGGAAATGTGGGACTTGATCGAGAATGGAGTTACGGTGGCACCTGAAGAAGCCACTGCAGCTCAGAGGGAAGCTGCTGCAGCTAGCAAACTCGGAGATTTAAAGGTGAAGAATTACTTGTTTCAATCCATAGAAAGATCCATTCTTGAAACCATTCTTGTGCGTGAAACTTCCAAAGATATTTGGGATGCTATGAAGAGGAAATACCAAGGATCTACAAAGGTTAAAAGAGCCAATCTTCAGGCTCTTAGGCGCGAATTTGAGGTATTATCCATGAAAGAATCTGAAAGTGTTGCAGATTACTTCTCAAGAACTCTTGCCATTGCTAATCGTATGTCAACACAAGGTCAAAGATTGGATCAAGTTACATATGTGGAGAAAATCTTGAGATCTATGCCAGCCAAATTCAATTATGTTGTGTGCTCCATTGAAGAATCCAATGATGTAACTACTCTGTCCATTGATGAATTGCAGAGTAGCTTACAAGTTCATGAGCAAAGAATGAAGGGGCAGCAAGAAATCTTGAGTGAGGAGCAGGCTCTCACAGTATTAAACCCTGGCAGAGGTTATGGTAGAGGAAGGGGTAGAGGCTCTGGTAATGCTGCAAGAGGTAGAGGCAGAGGAAGGCAAAGCAAAGAATTTGTAGAGTGCTACAAATGTCACAAGCTTGGCCACTATCAATCTGAGTGCACAGAAGGTGGAGGTAATGTAAACTATGCTGAATATCTTGAACATTGTGAAGTGTTATTAATGGCAAAAACTGAACATGAATCACAAGGCAAGAATGAAACTTGGTTTTTAGATTCTGGGTGTAGTAATCATATGACAGGTCATAAGGATTGGTTTTTTAATTTTGATGATACTCATAGAGACTATGTGAAGTTAGGTGATGATTCTAGAATGGCAGTCAAGGGTAAAGGGAATATCAAGATTAATATCAATCACATAATTCATGTTATCAGTAATGTGTATTATGTACCTGGCTTAAAGACAAATCTGTTGAGTATAGGGCAGTTACAACAGAAACAAATTTCATTTCTCTTCAAGGAAGATCAATGCAAAGTGTATCATGAGGTCAAGGGTCTATTGTTTATCACCAAGATGTCAAGCAATAGGCTGTATATGCTAACTGCCTCAGTTTTGAATTCTATGTGCTTGAAAACATCCAAACAAGAATCAACACTACTATGGCATGATAGATATGCTCACTTGAGCTTCAAGGGTTTGAATACTCTTTCCAAAAAGCATATGGTTAAAGGATTACCTGAGTTTGAAGAATCAGAGGAGAAATGTGTGAATTGCTTGGCTGGCAAGCAACACAGAACTACTATACCTAAGCAAGCAAATTGGAGAGCTAGCTCAAAACTTGAATTGATACACTCAGACATATGTGGCCCTATTAATCCTCAATCCAATGGTGGAAACAGGTATTTCATGACCTTCACAGATGATTTCAGTAGAAAAACATGGTTATACCTGTTAAAAGAAAAATCAGCTGCCTTTGAAAGCTTTAAAAGTTTTAAAGCCTTAGTAGAAAAAGAGTTTGGCTCCTGTATACAGTGTCTTAGAAGTGATAGGGGAGGAGAATACACTTCTAATGCATTCAATGAATATTGTAGATCTGAAGGCATTAAAAGGCAATTGACTGCAGCCTACACACCTCAGCAAAATGGTGTGTCAGAGAGAAAGAATAGGACTCTTTTGAACATGGTAAGAAGCATGATTAATGCTAGAAAAGTTCCAAAAGAGTTTTGGCCTGAAGCTGTGATCTGGGCAACCTATGTGATGAATAGGAGCCCCACCCTTAATGTGAAGGATATAACTCCTGAGGAAGCTTGGAGTGGGGTCAAACCATCTGTGCAACATTTTAGAACCTTTGGCTGCTTAGCACATGTTCACATCAGTGATACATAAAGGAAAAAGCTGGATATGAAAAGCAAAACATGTGTTCTCTTAGGGATTAGTGAGGAATCTAAAGCATACAGGCTTTATGATCCTATTGAAGAGAGGATAATAGTAAGCAGAGATGTGGTGTTTGAAGAATCAAAAGGGTGGAAATGGAATAGTGTGCAAGAAAATGTTCAACATACAGAAGATCTAGATGATTGGGGTGAAAACAATGCTGGGAATGAAAATGATGTTGATATTGACAATGAGGAGATTGTCAGTGATGATAATGTGGGTATAAAAGAAAATGTAGTAGTAGAGAACACCACTAGTGAAAGTGAAACTGAAGCATCTCCAACACCTCAACAGTCTAGAATCAGAAAACCCTCAGTCAGATTACAAGATTTTGTGTCAGGAAGTGATTTAGATGATGAAGCTGAGCTTCACAACTGTGCAGTCTTCAATGATCATGAAGATCCTACTGCATATGAGGAGGCAGCAAAATTAGATGTTTGGAGAAAAGCAATGGATGTTGAAATAGCAGCTATCAAGAAGAATGACACATGGGAGCTCACTACTTTACCAGTAGGATACAAGGCCATTGGAGTTAAATGGATTTACAAAACTAAATACAATGAGAAGGGTGAAGTTGATAAGTACAAGGCTAGGTTGGTAGCAAAAGGTTACACTCAGAAGCATGGCATTGATTTCAAAGAAGTTTTTGCACCAGTTGCTACATGGGAGACTATTAGAGCTGTGCTTGCTTTGGCAGCTAAAAATAGTTGGAAAGTATTTCAGTTAGATGTCAAGAGTGCTTTCTTGCATGGGGAGTTAACTGAAAACATATATGTGACTCAACCTCCAGGCTATGACAATGGTAACAAAATTCAAGTTTATAAGTTGAACAAGGCACTATATGGTTTGAAGCAGGCTCCCAGAGCCTGGTACAGCAAGATTGAGAATTACTTCATCTCTAAACACTTTGCCAAATGTCCACATGAGCATACTTTATTTGTTAAGAATGGAGATAGGAATGATGTTCTGATAGTAAGCCTATATGTGGATGATCTGATCTTTACTAGCAATAACTTGACCTTAATTGAAGACTTCAAGAGTTCTATGATGAACAAGTTTGCCATGACTGACTTGGGAAAAATGAGATATTTTCTGGGAGTAGAAGTTGATCAAAGTGCAAGAGGGATTTTTATTCATCAGCAGAAATATGCAAGTGAGATACTTGTCAGGTTTGGCATGGATAGCTGCAACAAGGTTTGCATTCCCATAGTGCCTGGGTGCAAATTGATTAAAGATGAAAATGGAATGGCCTCTCATTCAACACTATACAAGCAGATGGTAGGAAGCCTGATGTATTTACTAGCTACCAGGCCTGACCTTGCCTACTCAGTGTGCCTTGTAGCTAGGTACATGGATAGACCAACAGAGATTCATTTTGCTGCAGTGAAAAGAATAATGAGATACTTGAAAGGAACTCTGAGTCATGGTATTTTGTACAAAAGAAATCCTTATGAGAATTTGAATCTTATTGGATGGTGTGATTCAGACTATGCAGGTGATCTAGATGATAGAAGAAGCACAACAGGATTTGTGAGATTGGAGATTCTGCTGTGTCTTGGTCCTCAAAAAAACAACCTATTGTTACTCTCTCTACCACAGAAGCAGAATATGTATCTGCTGCATCCTGTGCCTGCCAAGCTCTATGGTTGAGGAATGTGTTGTATTGCTTGATACAGAAGAAAGAAGGATGCACCAAGATTTACTGTGACAATAGCTCATCCATAAAGCTTTCAAAGAATCCTGTCATGCATGGAAGATGCAAGCACATAGATGTTAGGTTTCATTTCCTTAGAGATCTCACTAAGGATGGAATTGTTGAATTGGTTCACTGCAAGACAGAAGATCAGATTGCAGACATTTTAACTAAGCCTCTGAAGCTTGAATCCTTTAGCAAATTAAGGGAGGGCCTGGGAATAATAGATGTTAATAGCATTGGTGTTTAAACTGAAGTCTTGTTGTATACTTCAGTTTAAGGGAGGGTTTGTTGTGTATATGTGTTTGGCCTAGCTATGTAGTGCTTGTGATAGCAGGCTTAGTGTGTGTGTTAGCCAAGAAAGCGCGCGCGCGTCTATACCGGCCAGGCCTGGCTTAGCTTGGCAAGGCGTGGGCAAGCCTTGCCTTGTGTTGTGCCTATATAAAGGCTTGTATCTTTGTGAATAGTAATCAAGTAACACTTTAGAATTCAACACGAGTCGGGTCTCGGGTAAACAATTATGAAAAATCGGTCATGAACGGTTATATACGGGCGGGTGCGAGTCTCTAAAAATTTATCTCTTCATAACCGAAATCGATCGAACAATTATTAAAATAAAAATTAATATTTTTTTCAGTTTCGACTCGAGTACCTCTTCTCTCTCTTAATCTCTCATACTCTTCACTTTGTTAATTTTAACTATTTTTTATAGCGGAGAAAAATGTTATTTTAATAAGTTTATGATTGTAATATGTTTGATAAAAAAGATGTGGAAGATAATATTCTAGATTTATATTAATTTTTACTTCTCATATACTATATATTATTGTCGTTTGATTTACAAATTTGAAACAAAGTAACTGCATCTTATCATTTTAATTGTACAGTGTGTACGAAAACACTGAACTATTATTGAAAAATAATAAATTATTTGATCAATGAAATTTTAGATGTTACAACAAAGTTTCAATCGAACCCGAGCAAATCGACCCGTTATACCCGCCATCCGAATGACCCGACACCCGAGCAAACCGAAAATGTAAACGGTCGGAATTGGGTCCAAATTAAAAAAAACTACGGTTTTTATCGGTTTGACGATTTTCGGCCCGAATCCGACCGAACCCGCCCGATGCTCACCCCTATTAACTAGTGTTGTTGGAGAACTAGTAGTACTATTGTTTTATATTTTTAAGATATTGATAATTTCAACATAATTTTATTTCTTTTACTTGGTACAACCTCTTTTGGTTTTTTTAGTTAGTGTTTCAGTGTACACTAATTACTATTTTTCAATTTAAAAAGTTATTTTTCGATGAGTTAATTGTTGAATTTACACAATGGCAGCTGCTAGTTTTATCAATAGAAAAGGGTGAAGAACTAATATTATTGCAAGTCATGAATGAAATTAAGCATAGAGATTTTGAACGATTCTAATTTAAAAGTGATTCTCAAGTGTTAGTTGAAGTAATTTGTACAAAATGGACACACAATTTAGAGTTTCTTTCAATTATTAATGATATTATTTTGTTATGTTATCTTGCGGAAACTTTAAAGTTAAATTTATTAAGAGACAATTGAATTTAGTTGCTAATACTTTAATTAATGCGGCATATTTTCGGATTAGTTTCCATAGATTTGAGATCATTCCTTGTGTATTAAACTTTTAGCAATTAATGAAATGTATTATGTTTGTTTGGTTCTAGAAGAGTTTTATTCTAAAATAAGTGACATAGTTGATTATTAATTTCACATATTTTAATAGATAATTTTAATATCTAACATCTTTAATTATCTTTTAGTAAATATTTAGGAAAAAGTTGACATTTTAAGAATATCTATCAAAACAAATTCAAAACATCTTATATGCTAATATTTATTGTTATTTATTATTAGAGAAAAATAATCAAAACAAAGATGGAAGTAGAGGGTGGTTGTGGTGGGCCGCTGTCCAGCAGCACCCCCAAAATAAATAAAATGTTTTAGGTAGAGTATTTTAATCAAAGCTATATGTTAATGATTTCAAATCTTGTGGTAGACATGTTAGTATTAATATTAATGTAAATATTAATTCGGAGTTTATCATTGATTATTGTAAATTTTTTGTTACACATATTAGTTTAAGTATTAATTCCTAATCAATTATTATTTTATTTTTTTGAAGAAAAGTCATAGTCGGTTGTTGATAGTTTTTGATTCGGTCTTGGGTTGGAATTTCCTCGACTTATCCTTTGTTGCTACAAGATTATTTTGTTCAGTTTACTTATTTTGTTGGAGGCTCTCGAACACGTCGCTCATTCTTACAGCTACTTTGGTTATGTAGTATTTGAATGGTGTGGTATGAACGGAATAGTAGAATTTTCAAGGCTAAGGAATCGACATTCCTCCAGATGTCAGAGAAAGTCAAAGTTCATTCACTTTAGTAGATGAAAGCTTGTAATATGAATATTGATAGTTCTTTATAAAAAAATGAAAATATTGATTTTTCAGTAATAGACTATATATATACTACCTCTGTCTCATTTTATAAGAGTTACTTTGACAAAATGACACTCTTCATTTATCTTGGTTTGACTATTTTTTTTAATAATATATAAACATAAATATTAACATATAAGATATTGTTTGATTTGTTTTAATGAATATTTTCAAAATATCAAGTTTTTATAATTTTTATTAATAGAGAATTAAAGATATTAGTGATCAAAATTATACATTGACATATGTGTAATAGTCAAACTAATTCTTATATTTTGGAACGAAAATAGTATATTTAAAAAAAAAAATCAATTTTTTGGACTAGTACTACTACTATTTATACCGACACCGATCATAAATACAGATAAGGAACGAAAATGTGGCCATATATATTATGGAGGAGATGAAACGAAGTTGTTTTTTCTTTCTCAAGGATGAAATGAAATCAATGCACATCCAAATTTTCAACTAAACATTTGTCAGTAAGGTGGCTACTATGTCTGGGGACCCAAACGTAAATTATTAGTGGGGGCTAAAATAATTTGATAATACTAAAAAAAATTCGTTGAGATAATTTAGTTGAACAACAAATAATTTATGAAATTACTACTAATAATAATATATCATATATATCTAAAAAAAATAACAACTAATCCAAAAACTATTAAAAAAAAAACCAACAAACAAATTATATCCAAAAAGTCACATTTGTCGAAAATAAATTCAAAAAATTACAAAAATTTTATTTTTAAAAAGGAAAAAAAATTACGAAGGATTTGAAATCATTAATAATAGTAATTTTTAACTTATGAATCAATACTTGTATTAAACAGAAAAAAAAAAAAAAAAAAAAAAAAAAAAAAAACAAACAAACAAACCTAGCTATTTGGAAATGACCATATAACATTTTTATACAAACTTATAATAGTTTATTTTGATAAGCTAATTTAAAATTTGATAATTTTTATTCCAACTTTCCCTATATTATTTTGAAAAGATTAAATATTAATAAATTACATATTTTTTTTAAGTCATTTTATATTTATACATTAGTTCAGCTAATTTTATCTAATATTATAAATCAATTAGTTATCCACCTTTTTTTTACAAATAACTCCATAGTTGGTTATTATAAAATTAAAATATATAACTAACTAAAATAATACTTTACGTATAATCTATGAAGCCACGATACGCGACACGATACTGATACGATAACAATACGCCGATACGGGAATTTTTTTAAAAATCTCTATCCGATACTGTTGCGATACGTTATTTAAAAATTAAATTTAAAATTAAATATATAAATGTACAATCTATAAACATGACTAAAATCAATAATATTAATAATGATATATTTTTTTGAAAGACAAATTATTATTATTATTATTATTATTATTATTATTATTATTGTTGTTGTTGTTGTTGTTGTTGTTGTTGTTATTATTATTATTATTATTATTATTATTATTATAAACGTCAATAGTTCATTGTACAAGAAGTACAAACAAGTCAATAAGCTTGCACAAGAGCGCTAGCAAAACAGTTTGAGGCTCAACATACAAGGGTCACAATAAAGATTTAACCGATATTTTACCGATACGAGTATCGGGACGTATCAAACGCTTATCGGATATTATTTTTTATTTGAAAATAAATATTTAATCAATACTTTTTCGATACGAGTATCGGGACGTATCGGACGACTATTGGTATCGAGTATGTTTCAGACACGATATTTCACCATTTTTAGAGTATCGGGGTTTCATAGCGTATAATGAATATTAGAAATCATCAATAATAGACTACGGACTAATATTTGCACTAATACTTGAACTAATTTGCATATCGAAAAACTTACCGTACGTCACCAATTATAAACTCAAAACTAATATTTATAAATATGAATATGTATGCAAAATGATTTAAATCATTTATAAATTTTTTATTTTAAAAATACAGGCCGATGTGGCTATAGCCATAAAAACTTATTTTTTTTAAATTAAATTTTAATGATTGAATCAAGCTCACCCCTAAAGTGATTATTAGAGTTGAAAAATTTGATTAAATATATTTTTGTTTATAATTAAAAAATTAAATTGGTTATTTAAATTTTTCATTTGCAAAACTTTATTTTCCGTGGGTATTGTAGTTATTTGAATTTTTCATCAGTAAATTTTTTATTCTCCGTGTATAATAGTTATAAAAAAATAAACAATCTTATTATTATATGAATAAAAATAAAGGGCCCGTAGAAATCACACAAACCTTAAGTCTTCGTATTAATATATGAGTATACATGTAAATTCGGTAGAAATTATAAAAATATAGTCAACCTTATTAATATTAGTAAAAAAATAGGTCTCATATGAACATTTGAAATAAAATATAAAAGCAATGTGTAATTGAGTATAATGATTATAATAATATTATAATTTAGTATGAATAGATAAAAATTAAGGAGAATGTTAACATGTGTCCTTAATGCATATGTTAAAAAGATAAATGTGAAAAATATTTATCAAAGCATGTATACTATTCAATTATCTAAGCATTAAATTTTTGTATCATTAAATGCTATATTTCTATTTTAAGGTAGCTTATCTTGTGTCCTTAGGACATAAGTTAACATGACTTAAAAATTAATAATAATTATAATAATATTATTTATTATAATTTAGTATAAAACGACAAAAGTAACCCTTAATTTAATTAAGTGTCAAAATGAGAAAAATGAAAAAAGAGTAGATAGATAAAATCAATAGTATCTTCTTTTCTTATATTTATATAGATATAGATAGAAATAGATGTACGAAGATACCGATGAAGAAACTTTTGTCAATGGTGATATTAGCCTTGATGATAAATGATATTATGACATAATACTTTTACACAATGTTTATATAAGAATAATTTTGTAATTAAAATAATATATAAAGGATAATTTTTCTCTTTCCTTCATGGCTTGATAGTGTGATCCACTTTTTCATGTACTTAAATACTTTCTCCGTCCCTAATTATAAACTCATTTTAAAAAAAAAATCTTAATTATAAATTATAATAAAAGTTGTGTTTAGTATCTACTAAAATCTTAATTAAGCTCTTAACTAAACTCTAATTTTTCTCTCCCTAAACCATTATTAATTAATACTCTTATCTAATTTCTCTCACATAAATATGATGGTTGAATTAGTCATTTACTATGTATTGAAAATAACACATTTCTCTCACCTAAATTTGAATTTTGAATTAGTCATTTGCTGTATTGAAAATAACATATATATACAATCAAAATAGAAAAAAATTGATGATATAAAAATTATAACTTTTAAAATACTTTTTATAAAATTAAATACGACACCTTGAACATTTGCATGATTTGTCATCTCAATTTTTTGAAATCACTATCATTTGACTCAATTATTCAAGATTGATCTAACTAATGTAAAAATCTAAAATGAAATTTTTAGTGAATACAAAATTATAAGAATAAATTAAATATATATTTATTTTGCTGAATGTATGTTGAATGTGTAAATTAAATCTGAGTCAAAAAGATGTGAAACCTCCATCCTAATCATCTAAACTAACCAAACATTCATATTAAATTTATTAAATCATATTGAATTTTTTTTAGGTATATTTTTTATCTACAATTTTAAAACCTAAAACATTTGCTTCAGTTGTTTGGCTTTTAGCCAATTTTGCAATTAATTTTGTAATATTTGTAGTTCTGCTGAGATTGGCTGCATCATAAGGTTAAAACAACTTGGTCAGATTGACTTAACTGAAGCATCAATGCTGAAGTAATTGAGTCTAAACCACTTGTGCATATTGAAGATGTGCAGATGCAAGATGTTGAACAAGATGTCCTAGACATCTTGTCACTGGGTTCAAAGCATGCATAGGCAGCATGTTGGAACAAGATGTCCAACACATGTGGGTAGGACATCTTGACCCAGTTCAGCTTAAAAGATAATGCTTATCCATTAAGCACGCGGGTTTGTTTTATTTTGAATAAAGCGCGAATCTTTTAGTAACAAGCTGAGATTAGGATTAATGATAAAGTCTGTTATTAATCCTATGTGTTAGATACGATTGGATTCGTATTTAATTTGTGGATAGAGATTAAACTCTTTATCTTTGTGAAGTTTGTTTTAAAATAAGTTTGTTTTAAAACTAACTCTTATTTGAGTGCATCTGAAATACTAAAGATTATCTGAAGAATTGCACGCCTATATAAAGGACTCAACATGGAGCTTAAAACTCAACCCACAATAACTGAAGATTGTGAGTCCAAAGTTTTGTACCCACTGTGCAAAACACCTAGTGGCTCTTAGTATTGTTCTTGATACTTTATAGCTTGGAGTCGTTGAATGTCGTCGTTCAACATTGTCTTTTAACTGTTAGAGTTTAAAGATTGTTTCGTCACTTAGGATTAGTGATTAGAGGGAGTTGGGTAGGTTCTCATATTCAGGGGGAGTTAGCCCTTGAGTAGAAGATTACTAGGATTGAGAAAAGGCGTACATGCCAATAGGGATTTGGTAGTGTTGTAAGGCTAAGTATTGATTCGGAGTAGTAGTGTTCACTTCCTGGATTGGTATCCCCCAGATTAGGACTTGTTATAAGTGTCGAACTGGGTTAACAAACTCACTGGTGTTGTTTATTGCTTTTAATTTAACTTCAGTACTGCAATAACGCGTGATCTAAGTAACCAGTTGTCTAGGACATCTGGACTACTGACACATTGTCCTAGACATTGTGTAAGACATCTGTCCTGCAAGAGAACATAATTTCAATTGGCATCAGAGCAGGCACCCTAACCTACTGGGTGAGCTCCAGGGAGACAAAATTTTGTTCAAGATGGACAGGAATGGAGGATCAATAAACAGACCACCAGTTCTGGATGGATCAAACTATGACTATTGGAAAGCAAGAATGATTGCCTTCATCAAAGCCATGGATCAAAAGGCATGGAAAGCAATTATCACAGGCTGGAATCACCCAATAGTCTCTGCAGAAGATGGTTCTTCAACATTGAAAGGTGAAGGAGATTGGACCCCAGAAGAGGAAATTGAGTCCAATAGCAACTCCAAGGCACTCAATGCTATCTTCAATGGTGTTGACGAAAACATATTCAAACTGATCAACACATGCACAGAAGCTAAGCAAGCGTGGGAGATTCTGCAAACAGCACATGAAGGAACTTCCAAGGTTATAATGTCAAAGCTGCAACTCCTCACTTCCAAATTTGAAAATCTAAAGATGGAGGATGATGAAACAATATCAGAATTCAACACTAGAATTCGAGACATAGCAAACTCATGCTTTGCCCTGGGAGAGAAGATACCTGAAGAGAAACTAGCAAGGAAGATTCTTAGATCACTTCCCAAGAGATTCTCTATGAAGGTAACCGCGATTGAAGAATCACAAGACTTGAGCACAATGAAGGTTGATGAACTCATTGGCTCATTACAAACTTTTGAGATGACCTTTGAAGATAGACTTGAAAAGAAGATGAAGAATTTTGCATTCAAAACTGAAGAAAGCCAAAGTGAAGATTGTCTATCAGAAGCAGTGGCTCTATTAACCAAGAAGTTCAACAACTCTGTGAACAGGGTGCGAGCTACATGGAAGACAAATGTCACAGACAAGATGTCCTACAAGAAGAAACAGAGAAGAGGTGCTATGAATGTGAAGGCTTTGGGCATATCAGAAAACAATGTCCCAACTTTCTTAGAAAACAAAAGAAGGGGATGGCTGCAGTTGTTTCTGACTCTGAGGATGAGAGTGAAGAAGAAGACACAAACAATGCATTCTCAGGGATGTGTGAAACTAACTGCAGTAATTGCCTAAAAAGCTTCACAAGCACTGAAGACAGTGATAACTATGAAGAAACTCTTCACTCCTCAAGAAACACTCCTGAAAGATTAGAGCAAGAAGAACTCATAAAGAGGCGTATCAGGGAGCATCAGGAACGAGTAGAATTAATAAAAATACGCGATTCCTTGCAAGCCAAACTCAAGAAGATGACGAGACACTTGAGTCGCTTAGAATATGACTATGACTCAGAAGACGAGCTCCCTGAATCTGAGAAAATAGCTGAAGACATGATTGGATTAGGACTTGATCATCTCTTCAGAGAAGATGAATCTATTACAGAAAAGGAAACTCCTCCTCTACAGAAATCTGAGGACCAGATGTCAAGCCATATGTCTCAACATCCTGCTCAACACAACGACAGGGTCATAGACAACATATCTCAGCACTATGTTCAGACCACAAAGGAGATATCAAGTCAAAAGTCTCAACATCTTGTTAAACGCAACAACAGGATCATAGACTACAAATCTCAACAGTCTGTCCAAACAAAAAGGAAGATGTCAAGCCATATGTCTCAACATCCTGTTCAAAACAAGAAGAATGGGAACTTAAGTCAGCCTCACAAGCAGCAGAAGAAACACATACCAAGACCACATCTTAAAAAGTTATACTCCCAAAATAAAAGAACTTTTAATAGATGTGATCACTGTGGAAGGTCTGGACATGTCATGAAAGAATGCTTCAAAATTCATGGGTATCCTCAAAGATCAAAATCACCAAGGAAGAATGAAAAGAAGATACTTGCTCAACAAGTAAAGTGCCAGGAGACTCAAGTCAAAAAGGTATGGAGGCCAAAAGAAGATTCAAAACTAAAGGCTCATACTTGTATCAGACTATCCTCATATGAAGACTGGTACTTTGACAGTGGATGCTCCAAACACATGACTGGAGACATGAAATATCTCAGGGAATTAAGACCTTGCTCCAAAGGAAGTGTCACTTTTGGTGATGGAGCTAAAGGTAGAATCAAAGGTGTAGGGAAGCTAAGAAATCCAAGCTCACCATACCTAGATAAGGTTCTACTAGTTGAAGGACTCACTACAAACTTGATAAGCATCAGTCAACTATGTGAACAAGGGCTAGATGTGTACTTCAACAACTTTGAGTGCATCATTGCAAAAAATCAAAAGGTAGTGATGAAGGGTGTCAAGGCAAGAGACAAATGCTATAAGTGGATCCCTCTCAGCAATGATCCAAAAATAACTTGCTTGACAGTCAAGGAAGAGAATGACCAGATGTTCTACCAGATGTCCCAACATCTGTACACTAATCAGGAAGTTGAATCACTTCAACCTGAACGTGGGAAAGGAACTCTAGAGTTCCACACGTCCAAAAGCGTGTAGAACATTAAGTGACGGGGTGACGTGCAGAGAGTTTATAAAGTTAATCATCATTACTTCTGCACAATAAACGAGGTAACTCAATACCTATTTCCGTCTATAAAAAGTCACCTAGAACATCACTTGTGTCATCACATAAGCTTCAACATTTGGTACGACACTCTCTCAAAAGAAAAAATCTCTTCACAAAATCTCTAACAACATGAGTCAAGAAATCACAATGAGCACCAACAATCAAGAAATCAACAAAGGCGAAGGACCTAGTGATCCAGCTAGGGTTTCAGACTCAACCATTAATCAACAAGAGATTGATCTTGACAAATTAGTTGTTCCTAGAGGAAGAAGAACAACAACAGGGAAGAAGAGAAGCAGTGCATTGATGGGACCCTTCACAAATTCAGCATTCATAGAAGAGTCTCCGTCAAAAACTCAATCGTCACCAAAGAGGGCTGAAGAACAAAATCTCAATGAACCATCTCTGAAAGAGGCTACTCAAAAAGAGAACCTTGAGTCTCAAACAGAGAAAGAGAAGAATGGTGAAGATGATGTCATGACATCCGGTCTCAACAACAAGGATGCTGCAACAGATGTCTCAACAGCTAGAGACACCGCAACTGAGGAACATCCAATGAAAGCTGATCCAAAGGATGCACTAGAGACAACTCTCTCTAAAGAGGAAGAAGAAGAAATTTCTGAGACTCTTGAAGTCATAGAAATTGGGGAAGAAACAGAGAGCAAAGAAATTGCTCCAAGAAGAACTCAATCAGTTGCTGATAGAGTAAAGAGAAGCAGAGGGAAGAAGGTGGACATTCCCAAGTCATTCTTGGAAGAAAGATCACAGAAGAGGAAGAGGAAACCTGAGTCCTCAAGCGAGTTCGAACCTGATGTCGAAGACGATGTCCCAGACATCATGTCAAAGAAAAGGAGAGCTACATCTTTAACATCCTTCCACACTAAAGAGAACAAACAAAGGTGGAGGATAGTTAATCAAAGGAGATTGGCTGTGGAAAGGGAGTTAAGCACTGAAGCCCTCTCTTACAAGGAGATCACTACACTCCTTGAAGAAGTCAAACTTATGAAAACGGTGCTAGGAGTTGGCAAGTGCTATGAAAGGTTGACAAGAGAATTCTTGTTCAATCTATCAGAAGAATGTGCTGAAAAGGATAGTGATGGCTATCACAAGGTACATATGAGAGGGAAATCTATTGACTTCTCACCAACTGTAATCAACAAATTCCTGGAGAGAAGCACAGAATCAGAAAACAACAAAGCTCTCTCAATGGACAAAATTGCTGAAGAACTCACCTCTGGTCAAGCTGAGCAATGGCCCAAGAAAGGACTGCTTCCAACATCCAAACTGACAGTCAAATATGTCATACTCAATAGGATTGGCGCTGCAAATTGGGCTCTTACAAATCACAGCTCAGGTATAACTCCAACCTTGGCCAAACTCATATACCTCATAGGAAAAGGGAAGAAGGTAGATTTTGGAAGACACGTCTGTGAACAAACAATGAAGCATGTGGAAACCAATACAGCAAAGCTACCAATAGCCTTCCCTAGCCTGATCACTAGGATTATTCTTAGTCAACACCCAAGAATCCTACTTCCTGAGGAATATGAAAGCAAAAGACCACCACCAATATCCTTCAACCGCAAACTCTTTGATGAACCACATGTCCCAGACATTGTGTTCAAAGAAAAAGAATCAGCTGAGACCTCTACACCACTGAACAGAAGCTCACAAAACAAGGTGCTGGCTGAGCTCATCCAAGTTTCTAAGGAGCTGGAGGAAACCATCAAATCAAGTACGATCAGGAAAGCTTGTGTGGATCACTTGATTAAACAACTGACAAAGAAAATTGCTGAGAATGAAGGAACTGCTCAATCTGGAGCAGAGCAAGGAGAAGAAGAAGATTAAAAGAACAAGAACTGGGTAACGTAGGAAAATAAGTACTTATGTATTTTTCCTTTCTGTTCTATTCAACTTCTGTAATTTTGTGGTCTACCAAATGTCCTAGACATTGGAGACTTTAACATTCGGCACTGTGAGTGCATTTTGTAAGTTGTATCGCTCTTTTATCAATCAATGAATCTATTTTCCTTACCTTTGTCAAATTATGGTAAAAAGGGGGAGAAATAATTGATGATAAGAACAGCTCTTTGGCAAGTAGAATAACTCTCTTGCTTTAACGGATGATAAAATTAGCAAGCTTTAAAACAAAAAAAAAAAGCTATGCTAAAACAAGTGTGTCCAGAGCAAAACTTAAAATGCTCAATATGAACCTCTAAGAAGTCTAGTAAGTCTTGATCACTCTGATTAAGTACTTTCCGCTGCAACTCAAGACTTTGGTTCACTAAGTCACTAGGTATCTCATTCCTGGACTTAGAAAAATTACTGTAATGAATCATATGAAGACAAGACTAAGACTGTCTCATACTAGAAAAGGTTCATAACACATTCAAGATTGAAGAAGTCATGAATATTGAAGACACACAAAGATTCTGAAGATCAAAGACATTGAAGACATGAAGATTCAGAATTGAAGATTGCATCAACAGACATCAATTTGAAGATTGAAGTATTTGAAGATTGAAGACTGAAGAGTGCACATTCAACAAAGTGGTTAAGTGGTTGTTTTAGCCATAATTTGCCAAAGGGGGAGATTGTAGTTCCGCTGAGATTGGCTGCATCATAAGGCTAAAACAACTTGGTCAGATTGACTTAACTGAAGCATCAATGCTGAAGTAATTGAGTCTAAACCACTTGTGCATATTGAAGATGTGCAGATGCAAGATGTTGAACAAGATGTCCTAGACATCTTGTCACTGGGTTCAAAGCATGCATAGGCAGCATGTTGGAACAAGATGTCCAAGACATGTGGGTAGGACATCTTGACTCAGTTCAGCTTAAAAGATAATGCTTATCCATTAAGCACGCGGGTTTGTTTTATTTTGAATAAAGCGCGAATCTTTTAGTAACAAGTTGAGATTTGGATTAATGATAAAGTTTGTTATTAATCCTATGTGTTAGATACGATTGGATTCGTATTTAATTTGTGGATAGAGATTAAACTCTTTATCTTTGTGAAGTTTGTTTTAAAATAAGTTTGTTTTAAAACTAACTCTTATTTGAGTGCATCTGAAATACTAAAGATTATCTGAAGAATTGCACGACTATATAAAGGACTCAACATGGAGCTTAAAACTCAACCCACAATAACTGAAGATTGTGAGTCCAAAGTTTTGTACCCACTGTGCAAAACACCTAGTGGCTCTTAGTATTGTTCTTGATACTTTGTAGCTTGGAGTCGTTGAATGTCGTCGTTCAACATTGTCTTTTAACTGTTAGAGTTTAAAGATTGTTTCGTCACTTGGGATTAGTGATTAGAGGGAGTTGGGTAGGTTCTCATATTCAGGGGGAGTTAGCCCTTGAGTAGAAGATTACTAGGATTGAGAAAAGGCGTACATGCCAATAGGGATTTGGTAGTGTTGTAAGGCTAAGTATTGATTCGGAGTAGTAGTGTTCACTTCCTGGATTGGTATCCCCCAGATTAGGACTTGTTATAAGTGTCGAACTGGGTTAACAAACTCACTGGTGTTGTTTATTGCTTTTAATTTAACTTCAGTACTGCAATAACGCGTGATCTAAGTAACCAGTTGTCTAGGACATCTGGACTACTGACACATTGTCCTAGACATTGTGTAAGACATCTGTCCTGCAAGAGAACAGAATTTCACTATCATTTCTGAATCAAATTATTTTGATTCTATATGATTTCAATTTTATGGTATCCTCTATTTTTATTAATTTATTAGTAGTGTTTAATTTCATTTGTACTCTCTGTTTTAAATTTCTATATATTTATGTTTAGATTTAATTTTGTTTTTTTATTTAAAATTTTTGTTATAAAAGTTTAAATTGTATATCTATCGTTCAATTAAAGACGTGCAACGCACGAGTCAAAGTCTAGTTATTTTTAATCGAAAATATTTTAAAAAATATAATCCAAAACTAATCAATAAGGAGAGTTTTGGAAGGTATATATGTTCTAAAATTGTAGATGTATCTTCGTAAGTTTAGAAAACCTAGTTGCAATTGAGGGGCCTAAAAGCAGATTTCTAAGTTTTAAGGCACTTGTTAGCAACATCTAAATACAAATGAGTTGTTTTCAAAGTATCAACGTGGCGTGTTAACCCCCGCTTAATAACACACACCACATACACGTTGAATTGAAAAGCAAGAATCTGCAGATCTGCATTAAATTCGTGGTTCTTTTCTGCCAGCATATAGTACTATGTTTGACGCCACATTTTATTTCCTTCCTTCGATTGTATCTATGATTAGATTAGATTAGGGTCCATGTCTTTTCTAAGGATACAAATCTTGGTCCAGCATTTATTTAATATATAGTAAATATGAGATGTATTTTTGTCATTCTATGAGTTACTTGCGTCGCGTGTTCTATGAAATGATAATTTTATTCTTTCTTTACTTAAGTAGCGGATGAAGAAGAAAATTTTTTTTTGAAAAATATCGTTCGTTACTTAAGTAGCGGACGTTATAAAAATAAAATTCGGTAGAATATTTTTAAGGGGGTGTCCGTGATTTAAATAACGGACGGAGATATTTTGGTCTTTTCATAAGTTGCATGTCATAATCCAGAAGATGACAAAAATATTTTTTTATAAATACACTACAAGAAAATCTGGGGTTTGCTACGCCAAGCTTCGAAGCTAATTCGTAGCTAATTGCAAGTAAAACAGAGTTAGCTACGGATTTGTTGTGAATTAGCTGTCATATAGGTCGTAGCATGGATTGGGCGGCAAATTATCCTCCAAAATATTTCCTAGCTAATTTGCAACTAATATAATGAAAATCCTGGCTAGTTCCCAATTAATACCTAGTTAAATATTGTTCAAAATTTTATGTTTCCTAACTAAATCGCTAGGATATTGTCGCAACAATTTCACAATAAATCTCTAGCTAACATTCCTAGCGATTTTGCAGCTAATTCCAAGCTTTTTGGAATTTTTATAATTATAAAAAACTTTTATAACCAAAAGGATTAGGCTAGCAAATAATAGTATACAAATTTATTAGGCTACCTAATTATATATTTTGCTATAATAATAATACTCAACCAAAAAATAACATTAATCCTAATTATATATGGCAAATCATGTTAATGAAAAATGATTATTTGCTACCTAATTATATATTTTGCTGTCAAATTTCAAATATAACAAAAAATACATGTTAATGGAAAATCAAACAGAGTGCTTAAACTAAATCATTAATCCTAAGGTTTATGGCTAAGGTTTTTCAAGTTATGAGAGAAGAAAGTGGAAGCACTCTTCCAATGTTAAATTCTTTAACACTTTTAAGAGTTTCTGAAAAGTAAAGGCTCACATTATGTGTGTAAGACAACCTCTGAGCAGTTTCTGTACATTAAGGGGGAAATAACTTCAGTTAAATGTGACTCGCACCAAATAACATTATGTGAATACTAGGATCAGTTTCTGCTTCATTGGGTTATGTCAGCAATGATGCCCAAACACTTAACCTTGATCTAAAATGCTAAAACACAATCATGGTAAAACAATTCAAATCAACCTAGTATACAATATTCTTACATCAATGTCATTAAGAATTCCACTTAATATATATTACTTGCTCTATTTGTTTTTTTTTTTTCTTCAAGTAAGTATAGTAACTAGATTTTTTTATTTTTTTATTTCAATAGTAACTAGATTTTTATTTCTTAAGATAAAATAGTGGGAGTATATGTGTTGGAATTTTAGTCCCTGCATTCTACATGTAATAATTCTTATTTGCATTATACTCGGCATTTTAAGCTTGGTTGAGTCAGATATTTGTCTGATATATATATATATATATATATATATATATATATATATATATATATATATATATATATATATATATATATAATTCATGTTAAATTTTATAAAAATTTAAAATCCTTTAATATGTTATTGAAACTCGTCAAGATTAACGGTTTATGCGTTGTTATTGAATACCGTTAATCTTGACGATTCTCAATAACATATCAAATGATTTTAAATTTTTATAAAACTTAACATAGATGATCTATATGTTATAATCTTTCAATCTAACGGTGAATTTTGTAATATTTGAATTTGTTAAAGCGTTATTGAGCGGTGTAACATTTGGTGTCAAACTAGTTTGTGTCATTTGATCCTGACCTATATATATATATATATATAGGAGGGATCCGTTGACTCCATGAGTAAGTATCCATTGACTTGCTCCGCTTAATAATTCGATATCGGCATTATATTTTTTCAATCTAGTCGTTGAATTCAAATATCTCATTGAATAGATCAACTCTAAAAAAATTTATTAAAAAAATTATCAAACAGTTTTTAATTTTTATAAAAATTTGCAGAGTTGATCTACTCAATGATAACACAGCTAACACCACAAAATTTCAATTACTTCAATTTAATTACTTTTACGAATAAATAGAATCAAATATAGAATTAATGTAATTTCATTCCCCCAAATCATTTCATCTTACTTTAATTTCAATTTACAGTTATCTCATCAATAACAGACACAATTCAACAATTCCCAATTTCGAAAAAACAAAAACCTAATTCTGAATGAGCAATCGCTAAAACCCTACCTGGATGAAGGACTCAAGCTTATGCTGAAGGTTTCGCTTCTTGTCGTTAGCTTCGTTGAGTGCAAAAGAGAGACTCGATAATCTAGCAAGATCATGCTCAAAATCTTCCCACTCAATCACTCTAACATCTTTTGGATCAGTGGTAGTTTTCAGCAATGTAAGATTTAGATTTTGTTCCATGAGGGGTCGACTCTTCAATAGGTGCTTTAGTCTGCAGCATAAACAACAGAAATAAATAAAACAACATCACCGATTGAAATTTTTTTTAAGAAAAAAAAGAAAGAAAAAAACTAACGAAACCAAGGTTACTGGTATAGAAACGATGAATATCTGATTATTCACCTGTCTTACTTCTCCAGCACCAAGGAAGAGGAATTTATGGTCAGGTAGGGTACCACCAATGAGCTTCAAGGCTGCTACAACTCCAGCTAGAACAACAGATGCAGTCCCCTGTGGAAACAATGCATGAATAATTAAAACCTACTATCAAATTTGAAGAAATACATGCCAGTTTTTGTGAGATATAATATCTGTATATCATCATTGAAAACAAGATGAGTTGTACCGTATTTTGCAAGCAACTCAAAAGCATTGTGAATTGCAAAATCTTCAAACTAAACACACATCATTCAAAATAATCAGACACAATAAAAAAAAAAAGGGACAAAACAGGTTCAAGGGCAACATAAACTGAGCTTTAAATTTTTAACGACCTGAACAAGAACTTTTTCGCCGTAGTTTTGCTTCACTGCACTCATGAACTCATGCAGAAGGTCATAGTATTCCTAAGAAGACGAGAAACCAACAAAATGTAGCCTCAAATAAATACAAGTTAAATGATGCAGATAATAATGCTAAAATAATAAAATGATTTTGAGTAAAGGCATATATACAAACCTTCCTAGTTGCCCTCTTTTGTATAAGCCCGGTGTAAAACTCGTCATTCAGTAATTTCTCGTTATTTGTTCCCACATCAATCGTAACTGGTAAACACTGGCCACCAGAAGAAAAAAAAGATAATAACAAACAAAAGAGAGAAAGAAAAATGAACAAAAATAATTTAAGATACATTCATAAAATGAACAGAGCCAATAGATAGAAAATGCTTACTGCTGAAGGACGAACTCCTCCTAGCGCCGTGTACAAAGCCAATTTACCAACATGAATTCCATACCCCGAAGAACACACATCATAAATAATTTTGTAAAGAAAAGCTCATCTAGTTTTACCATAATCATGATGAATTATAAGGTCCATGAAGTGTCAACTCTATGGTAAGTGTCATCTCATTTATAAGTTCCTATGCTCAGAATTTTATAGCCAGATCAATTTGAAATCTCTGAGTACACTTCAAAAGCAGGCACACATGGAAATCTGAAATCATTAATCAAACACCAAGCAAACTAAGGCACATTTTGAACAGAAACTCATCAATAAGAAACAATAACATATAAGGATTAATGAAAACTCTCGCACACTGTCAAAACACAATCAAAATCAAACACTGCAAAAGAAAAAAAGAATAAACTACATAAGAAAAGCATCAATTTTAATGTAAATGAAATGAAAACCTATTGAAACACTAATGAATCAATAAATCATAAAACCTAAAAATACAATTTAGTCAAAAGTCCAACTACCAAAACACAATCAAGAACATAAATCATCAACAAAAATAATACAACAAATAAATAAAACACACATTTTCTGAAACAAAAAATAGATAAATCAAATTACCCAAATTAAAACCACATAACCAAAACATCAATTTTTATAACCTAAAAACAAGAAAGTTTAAAACTATACAGAAATGAAATCGAAAACTAACCAGCCTGAGAAGTAATCTACAAAAAGTTACAAACTTTAAATGCCAACCCAATTCAAACATAAAAGTAACACAAATAATCAGAAGAATTAAGAGAAGTAACAACTGTTTACCAGCTTCATCTCCTTTATTACGAACATCATCAACAATGGGGTTGATCTGAAAAAATAAAAAAGGAAAGAAATTTTGCCAGTTTAAAAAAAAAAAGAAGAGGAAAACGAATGATAAACACTTACAACGTTGAAAATGGAAGAGAAATCGATGCGAGGACGAGATTTGGAGGAGATTGAGCAGCGTGTGTTCTAATGCACAAGAAAACAACCTTTCCAGCCATCTGAGAAAATACCAAAAAACAAAACACAATTAAGAAGAAGACAATAGGGAGACAGAATGAAAGAGAAGCAAACAGGAAACTGATACATATAGCCGAAAAAAATTTGGAAACAAGACAAACAAAATCAAAAAGCAAACCTCACGGAGTGGAGGGAAAGCCTGCAACTGACACAAATGAAAAGGGAAAGGAAGGAAAAGCTCACAAACATTAACACCAACAGGAAGCAAAAGCCTGCAACGAGATAAAAGGAAAACAAAAGGAAACGGGATATGAGAAAGTCTAATCTAGGCACAAACCCAACATCTCATTGTTAGGCACACTCATAATAAAATAAAAATTAAAGAAAAATTAAATAAAGTGATAGTGATTGATGTGACCATTTTATTTTTCTTTTAATTTTTTAAATTTATGTGTATGTGCCTAAATTTATGTCTGAATATCTTGTCTCTATCTAAAACTTTCTCACGGGATATTTGTGGATGAACAGTACGCGGAAGGAAAACCCCTAAAAATGCCAATCAACAGTAATCTAAGTGTGATTCTCGCTAGTAGTATTCATTATTTTTTTGGGATCAAATAGACCTTGTGAATGTGTTTATTTATTTATTTTTTTTATAAGCACCTTGTCAATGTGTATTTTTAAATAGGATTAAATATAATTTTCGTCCTTGTATGTTTGTGAATTTTTTTATTTTAGTCTTTGTATTTTTTTTGTTACAAATAAGTCATTGAATGTATAAAATTTGTTGGTTTTAATCTCTGTCATCTGCTACTGTTACAAAAAACACTAATTTTTCAAATGTTTGCACACGTGGCCACTATGATGTGTCAAGTTAAGCTGGTCCGGTCATAAAAGGAGGACCAAAATCAAACCTTGATGAAAATTCAAACAAAATTATGGGGTAAGCATGCATTTTCTTTCTATCCTAAGTGTAATTTTGGTCATCCATTTATGATCGGATCAGCTTAACTTGACACATCATAGCGGCCACGTGTGTAAACGTTTGAGAAATCTACGTTTTTTGTAAGGATAGCAGACGACAGGGACTAAAACCAACAAATTTTATACATTCAAGGACTTATTTGCAAAAACAAATACAGAAACTAAAACCAAAAATTCATACAAGAACAAAAAAGATATTTAAGCCTTTTAAATAAGTATCAAGTATTTGGAGACATATCCAAACAATATTTTTTCTTGTAATAAACTAGTACAGTTGTTGAATGGTATTGTTTTTTTTTTTTGACAAATGTTGAATGGTATTGTTAGAATATAAATAAATGTGAAATGGAGTGCAATGCTGTTAATATATTGTTGTTGAACACACTACTATTGGTTCCACAACAAATATCTAAGGATGGTTGGTTATGAAAAGCCATGGAGTGCAATGCTGCTACTTCTTGTAACCATGGCTTCATCACAGTTATTCACGGCGGCATGCCCCTCTTATTCTTCCATATTCGGCTTCGGCGATTCCAATACTGACACCGGCAACTTGTATTTCAGCCCCCAACATCCTCCTCATCACTGCTTATTTCCTCCCTATGGCCAAACTTACTTTCATCACCCCTTTGCACGTTGCTCCGATGGGCGTCTCATCATCGATTTCATCGGTATATCTCTCTTTTTTCAATTAATCTAAAAATTTAAGTTACTTTTATATTAAGGACTAGAGGAAGCATGTGATTTGATATGTTGTCAATTACGTACCGTTGTTTTTGCAGCCCAGTCGTTGGGAATTTCATTGGTGAAACCATATTTAGGAATTAAGTTTGGTGGATTGAAAGATAAGAGTGTGAAGGAAGGAGTGAATTTTGCTGTTATGGGAGCAACGGCGTTGGAAGGTAGTTGTCTACATAATCTTACCACCAATTGTTCTTTGACAGTTCAGTTGAATTGGTTCAAGGAAATGCTCTCTAGTATTTGCAATTCTTCCCAAAGTAAGTTATTCTTCCCAGTTGTTTTTGTTTATGGATTAAAATTGACTAAACCACCAAATCAGTCCCTGACTTTGTAAGACACTTTTAAATAGGTCCCTGACTTTATGAATATTTCAAAAAGGTCATTGACTCTGATAAATTTTATTCATATTAGTCCTTCAAAAAATAAGTTATGGACTAAATTGAAAATAACCGAATAAACTTAAGGACCAAATTGATAATAAGTTGTAAAATATAAGGACTTAGGCCCTGTTTGGATTAGCTTATTTTTTAGCTTATGCAAACAGCTTATGCAATATAAATTAAGTTTTATGCTATTTTATAAATTCAAACTAGTAAAAATTGTATTTTTATAAGATATTTTATCATAAACTACCTTGACAAACATATAATAATACATAAAAATTGCATAAGTTGTTTTCATAAGCTCAAAAATAAGCTAATCCAAACAGGGCCTTAATTGATGATAATTGATTAAACATAGGGACCAACTTGACAGTTTAACAAAGTCAGGGATCTTTTTGAAATATTCATAAAGTCAGGGACCTATTTGAGAGTGTCTTACAGAGTCAGGGACTAATTTGACGAATTACTCGATTAAAATTATAATCACATTTTTTGCTTGTGAATTAACTTTTTTTTTTTTTTTATTTCGTTAAGTATGTTCAACTCATCAAACATATTTTTATCAATAAAAAAAAATATTCATCAGGTTGCCATGAAGTTCTTGAAAACTCATTATTTCTTGTGGGAGAGATTGGAGGCAACGATTTCAATCATCCTTTACATGTACAAAAGAACACAACAGAGCTTAAGACAATGGTGCCACAAGTAGTCAATGCAATAACTTCAACAATTAACGTAAGATTTTTTTTTTTTTGCAAAATCTATTAGCCTCTTTGTCTCCTAAATAAAATAAGTGTCATTGTTTTACATAGATTAAAATAATAATAATAATAATAATAATAATAATAAAAAAAAAAAAATAAATAAATAAATGTAACAATGTTTACAAAAAATACCCCTATTGATGATTGGTTACTGTATTATTTATTTTGAAGCAACTATTGGTTATTATCTACTTACAATATATTAAAAGAAACTACTATTAAAAATACAAATTTATCCTTATCACTTTTAATGGTGTTTCGAGTTTTGCGCCCTTAAATATAATTTTAACTCTAAACTAATAAAAAAATAAGAAAGATATGCAAAAAATAAATCTTCCCATAAAAATAGCATTAAAAACCACATCTCTAAAAAAAATAATAAAAGAAATCTTTCCATAAAAATAGCAACGGAAACCACTTCTAAAAAAAAATAAAAATAATTCAATCTATTTTAACTTCAAAAATAGGAAAAAATAATAATTAATTAATATAAATTTACGCATAAAAATAGAAACAAAAATCACCATAAAAAGATACGTGCCAAAAATAATAAATTTTTTTCTAATGAAAAAATAGTAACTCACTATAACATATAAAAACTTATGTATAAAAAATAAAAATAGAAGAACCTAATAAAAGAAGATATTTATTTATGAGCTTAAAAATAAAAGAACATAAAAACAAAATCAAACACAATGGAACCGTTTCGATTTACTTATTTATGATCTTATACGAAATAACTTATGTAAAAATATAAACTTTTATGTATTATTATAAGTTTTTTAAGGTTGTTTATGAAAATAGTTTATAAAGATATTATTTTTGTCAGTGAAATCTTATCAATTAACATGGGTAAAAAACTTATGAAATAACATAAAAGTTTATTTATAAATTATAACCATAAAGTATTTTCATAAGCTTAAAAATAAGCCAAGTTCAAATGGGCCCAATATATAAAAGGAATTACTACTAAAAATTTTAATTTGTCCTCATCAATTCTTAAAAATATTTCAAATCTTCTATTTCGTAAAAAAATAAATTATATTTTATAATTTAAAATAGTTAAATGGGTCAGGATCAAATGACACCAACTAGTTTGACACCAAATGTTACACCGCTCAATAACGCTTTAACGAATTCAAATTTTACAAAATCCACCGTTAGATTGGAAGATTATATAATATAGATCATCTATGTTAAATTTTATAAAAATCAAAAATCATTTGATATGTTATTGAGAATCATTAAGATTAACGGTATTCAATAACAACACATAAACCGTTAATCTTTACGAGTCTCAATAACATATTAAACGGTTTTAGATGTTTATAAAATTTAACATGAATGATCTATATGATATAATCTTCCAATCCAACGGTGGATTTTGTAAAATTTAATTTCGTTAAGCGATATTGAGCGGTGTAACATTTGGTGTCAAACTAGTTTGTGTCATTAATTGTACTCTATATTTATTATAAAAAAAAAAACTCTATTTTTGTTTACTCTTATATAAAAAATACAGGAAAAGTATATTATTGATGAATATATATTATACTAATAATTATGGGGTAAATATATATTTTAATAACACACGGGACAATTGTTTTAATAAAAAAAATTTAATCATACACGGAACAATTGCTTTAATAAAAAAAAAAAGAATTTGTACCAAAAAAAATAAAAATGAATTAAATAATATATTATAATAATAAACGGAACAATTGTTGATGAATATATTATTGATGAATATATATTATAATAATACACGGGACAATTGTTTTGATAAAAAAATCTAATCATACACGGAACAATTGATTTAATAAAAAAAAGAATTAAATAATAAATATTTGCTATTATTAATTATAATTTATTACACAAAAATCATACACGGGACAATTGCTTTAATAAAAACAATTTAATTAATTTAATAAGTTTTACAAAAACATAGCAGAACAGCATCACTTATTATTTTATTTTTTTAATACACTACGTCACTTATATTTTAACAATATTTTATAAAGAAAATCTATAGACCCGTGCTAATGAACGGGGTCTCAAAACTAGTTAATGATTTGAAAATAATCTACACAATATTTTTTTTAAAGCAAAAGGGTGCAGTGGCAAGCCAACTGCTATACCCTACATATATTGTAAACAAAAAAAAAAAATAGTTTAAAAAATTGGGGGACAAAAACCAAACCTAGTCAAATCACAATGTACACAATATTAATTATATATGGATAAAGTTGGCATAAATTAATTAAGGATAAGTTGATATAAATAGATAAATTAAGATGACACTTATTTTTGGATAATTTGATTAGAGTGTTGTGTTATTTGAACAATAATTTTGAGATAATTTTTCTTTTTTCGTATTTTTATAGGATAAAAATAATAGAGAAAGAATATGAATATTATGTAAGTATGAAAGTTAAAGTCAGTCAAAACATAATGTTTCTTATTTTATTAACAAATTGATACTTATTTTAGGACGCACACTTATTTTGTCTTATTTTTTCTATAATTTATAATTAATAAAAGTTATCTTTACATCTTTCTGCGAATTTATTTCAAATAGAACATTAAAAGTCATACTCCAAATTATGTTTTGTTTTTCTTAATAAGTGTGATTTTTTTTTTTTATATTGAGACGTTAAAAAAATTAAATGACACTTATTTTTGGAGAATTTATATTATCAAAGCTATATTTATTTTAGGATGGGCACTTATTCTCTCTACTTTTTCTTGTAATCAATAATCAATAAAAGTTATTTTTACATCTCTTTCTAGGAAACTTATATAAAAGATAACGCAAAAAGTCATACCACATTACCACAAATTATCATGTTTTGTTTTTCTTAATAATTTTTTTTTTCATATAAATGGGGACGGAAGAAGTATATTTATAGGAGAGATCAAAATATATAGGTGTAAAATTCGAATGATGTTTACATCATTCAATAACATTTTAACGAATATAAAATTTATAAAATCAACTGTTTGATTAAAAGTTTATATTATATAAGTCATTTATATAAATTAATTTTGCATCTAAAATTAATTAAATACAGTTATTATAATTTTATTAAAATTGTACTACTCATTTTAAAATTTTCCTCATGTCTATGTGCGGTAATTTTTCTCTGATATCGATCATGTTGTGCTAGTGAGAATAGATTGAATATGCACTTAAATTCAAGGTACATGGTTCAATTCTAATGGAAGGCAAAAACCCAACTAGAGAGGGGAGTAGAGAAGATCATGAGGTAAAGTGTCGCAACATCTAACAAAGTGTCGGACCGCCTATTATATAAGACAGGAGGTTGGCCTATTACAATCCTCTCTACTCCCCTCTGTAACCCTAGGGTCCAGGTATCTGTTCAATTCATTCTCACTATCAATTAAGATAATGGCAGACCGTCTACTATATAACAGAAGGGGCACGAACTATTTTATATATACTCCCTCCATTTCATATTATAAGCAAAAAAAATTGTTTCACACTTCTTAAGAAAACCAAATCATAAGTAAGTTAAAGTATGTCTCTTTGACTTTTATTTCTTTGTAATAAATTTCATAGAAAGATGTAAGATTATTTTTCATTGGTCGTTAGTTTTAGAGAAAATGAGAGAGAAAACAAATTAAATACAATTTGTATTTAATTTTACAGGAATAAGTGAAAACAATTAAACAAAAAATGAGAAAAGTTAATCTTTTATGCTTATAATTTAGAACAAAAAAAGTGAATTTTTTTGCTTATAAATTGGGACGAAAGAAGTATAATATATACTATATATGAATCTCTTACTAAATCTATTTGAATTTCAGTTTTGTTTTAAGCTAGCAATAGCATATCAAAGCCTTTTGTACTTGGTGTCTTAATTTGCATGGATGCAGGAGTTGATCGATCTAGGAGCACGCACGCTCATGGTCCCTGGAGTCTTCCCAATGGGTTGTGCTATAAACCATTTAACACAGTATCAAACCACAGATAAGAACCAATATGATTCAGTTGGTTGTTTGAAGTGGTTAAACGAGTTTGCTGAATTTTATAACCAGAAGCTGCAATATGAGCTAGATAGACTAAGAGGAATTCATCATCATGCTAATATCATCTATGCTGATTACTTCAATGCTGCATTATCATTATATCATTATCCCAAAAAGTTTGGTAATTCAACTCTCTCGACTCGTTATGTAGATTTAAAACATTCTTTAAATTCATTCCTTATTATGAGAGATAAATCATTTTTTAGATTCATTGAATAATTTTTTTTTATCAAGTAGCCTGATGGCTAGAAATTTCACCTTAATGTGGATAAATTAGATAACCGGAATTCGAACCTCACTCCTTGCATATATAATGTAATGTCCTATCAATTGAGCTAATTTCACTAAACGATTTATTGAATACTTATATATCTGATATAAAAGTAATTTATGTTATGAAGAATTAAATCGTTTTATATAATCTCTATGTATTATGTAAAATCAAGTGTGGATAAGATATTTAACTTGACGACATTAATTGCAGGTTTTAGAGAAGGTCTCAAAATATGTTGTGGAACGGGAAGTCCATATAATTTTAATGTATCAAAAGATTGTGGTAAACCTGGTGTGACTGTTTGTGATGATCCTTCTCAATATATTGGGTGGGATGGTATTCATTATACCGATGCCGCAAATAGATTGATTACTGATGGTTTAATAAATGGACCCTATTCTTCCCCTCAATTTAGAAGCTTGTGCTTCATGAATCAAAACTATGGAAATGGATATTCCAATAGCTAGAGTACATGCTTGTGAATTCTGACATATTTCAATAGCCTAGAATTTCACCCTTTAAAAGTGAATAAGTGGGGGTATCCGGGTTCGAACCCCGGTTCCTACACATAATGTGCGTTGTACTTACCAACTGAGTTAAACTCACGAGGACTATAATACACTCATTTTGTTACTATTGTGAGAAGTTTTAGTATTTAAGAGCCTATCAATCAATACAAAATAAAGGCTTTGATTAATAGTGAAGTTTATGATGGGATCTGTTTTGGTAAAAATTATATGGGGGTGGTCCAAGTATATCGATGAATAATAATGATACTTAGGGTCTTTATTTACCAAAAAAGTGAACCTCTTATCACTAGTAGAAAAAACGCCTTTTAAGTCGGTTAAAACTGACTTCTTAAGTCGGTTCCGTACCTGACTTAATAATTAATGACATAAGAAGTATAGATTTGTTAAGTCGGTTTTTTACTGACCTAAGAAATACTTCTTAAGTCGGGTTACTATATGACTGACCTAACAAATAGTATCTTAAGCCAGGTAATTGGCTAAAAATTGACTTAACAAAGTACTTCTTAAGTCGGTCACGAGAGTAACCGACTTAACATGATTCCAAATTGTTTTTAAAAAATCAGTAGCCCTATCTTTGTTAGCTCTAGTTTCAACTTACCAAAGATAGTAGCAAGAATAAAGGAATCTCTAAAATACAAAATTGCACATTAAGCATGAATCAATTCTTAACATACTTGTTTAAATAAAATTCTTAACATACTAGTATCATACTTAAGTTGACAAAAACTGAAGCCATGGAAAAGAAAAAGAACAATAAAGCATATGCATGTAAACATATTGAACATCATTAAGAATTAACACATCTTGAGTGGACCACTCAATGCTAAGAAATCAAAAGGGTAGCTAGAAAACTAGTACAATATCAGATGTCAATTTCTTTTTTATTATTTTTATATATTGAGTAGCAAAACTCAGTTATTTCATGTGCATAAACTTGAAGCACAAATTTTCTATACAATAATATTCCAATACATGCCTTAATTTAAAAATATACAAATAACATCTTCTAAAAATACCACAAACTACTATCGGGAACTAACAAGTCTAGGAGTATAACAATTATGCAGCAACAGAGTCAGAAAGCAGCGCCGGATGTTATTTACCTCCACTCTAGCATAAAAACTCAATTCTACCATGGAACTTCAGCATAATTCATCCATCAATACTTCGTAACATGGAACAACAAAGAAATCAAAATAAACCGTCAGAAATCTGCAACACAACCAGAAGAATAAAAAAAGCTCTCATTCTAGCAAAATGAAACATCATTCTCAATTATTATGCAATGGAAATTTAGAGAAATTCTAGGTGAAGTGTTAAAAGATAACTCACATCATAAGCCATATTAGTTAGGTGAAACTATACCCCCGCAATGTACTCTACACACATCTGGATGATACTGAAAAATAAATGAAACCCAAAAATTAAAGTTTGCAACAAAAATGAAAGAACAAAAAAAAAATCCTAAAACATACACAATTAACCAAAAGGGAAAATCAAAATACATATTTAATAAAATAGATCAATAAAGCTCTCACCTTGTTCAAATACATAATTAAACTCACTTAATTAGTCATTGACCTCCACTTGTCACCACCTTTCAAATCCTCACATAAATTTACCAAATAGTGCAAACTAAAATTTTAATTATACAAGCATATTATACTTGCAACCCCCCATATATGAGTTTTGTAAATAAATAAAATATAAATTAGGACATATATCATATTATTTATGGGGGAGTAATACTCTAAGATATCATATATACTTCCACAAGAAGTCACCATGGCAGAGCATTGCCACTAATCATAATGATAAATTTAATAACCTGTACATAAAAAAAAGCGAAGAAAAACCAATTGAGTCATATTCAAAATCTCATCCCATCAATTCATGTATTAATAAAAAAATTAAATACATGCTATAATCAGTCTCTAGAGTTTATATAATTATAATTTCTAAGGAATTGAAAGGCTTACTAGTATCAGTAAAATTAACGACGCTAGACTTATTGAAGTTGCAGCTGGAATCACTACCTCCAGTCGATGCATAGTACAAATTCATGACCACAGATGCATGATTCAATGCTGTGTCGGGGAAGAAACATAAACCATCTAACTTAATCCTATTGCTCACCCATTTGGGCGCAATCATATTCAATATTCACAATCAGCTCTTGCTCAGTTACTGATGGTCTTGCGATACACCAAGTACCTGGTCAGGCCTATGTATCATCACCAAATCAAAACAAAATCTGATTAGCTTTCATACATTTCATTCCATGACAAGAAACTTCAAATTCCCTCCTGCACAAAATCAAAACTGAAATTTGCAACATTAATTGTATGTTAATAATATATATAAACTAGAAATTGAATGAAGTACCTCCAGCTGCATTGAGCATGATCAAAATAAGAAAGATTAGAACAGACACAAAATAAAATCACACACACACACACTTAAAATAAAATCACAACAAATCATATCGAGGTAAAATGAAAAACTTACATACGCAAACAAACCAAATTTGATAAATTGGTTCCATTAGCTTCTCAATAATTATGTTGAGAGCAAGTGAATCTAACATCCAACACAAAATTGCACCCTAATTCATATCATTGTACCAAAGCAAGTCACAATCTGGATTAAGGCCCATAGGCACCACACACAAAAGCAGGAGAAAGCTATCATTAAAGATAGCATTCACATGAATAACCACGATACTTTTATCCAACCCAATGAAACAGAGGCAACAATTTACATAACTCTGTCACATACAGAGCAGTAATGGGAGGGCCCAAGCCCAGGTCAGTCCTAACAAATAACCTTCCTACAAGCATAGCAAACAAGTTGTTTGTTGCTGCACAGAAAGTTCAGAATTTCAAATGAGAAAATCAACCATAAGAACTTATACTTGATAACCTAAAGGTAAAAACTGTCACCGATCAAACTGAAATGAAATACAGAGGGTCAGATGTTTCAGGGAAAACAACTTGAATATAATCGATCCTTCCACAGTAGCCAAGAGGTCAAACTTAAAACTAGAAAATCAACTAATAAAAACCAAGTACGATCACATGAATACATTCATAGAACATTGTTAACCATACTAGTTCTGTTGATCAAAATAATAATAGATATTAACATATATTAGCTATAACATAGCAGCGGGAAATTGACAAGGAAAACTTGTTTTATTAATAGAAAGAACCTCACAGACTAATACTAATTCTTCTGGCAAATGCACAATATATAAATTATATAAAATTTAAAATAACTTAATTTCTCATTTATTCCTCACAAAAAGAAAATGAATCAAATAATATATTGAATCTAGAAGTATAACCTCGTTGAAGCACCATTATCATTGGCAAAGCACGCAACTGGAAAGCCCTGCGTCGCCTACGACATCAGCAATCCAGTCACTAAGTAAACATCCAAACAACGCACAACCAAGCCATATGCTCAACACCAGACTTTCATTTGAAATCAACCCCAAAAAAATTGAGTTATAAGAAAGTGATTACATTAATTGATACAACTTATTAACAGAATTCTATTACTTGTGTCCATGAACCAACAGGAAACAACTTCATAAATGGTTTTCTCCCAAACTAATTTCCTAAACCCTGACCAAATAAGTAACTGTAATCACTAACCAAACCCATTCATACATAAAAAAGTGAAATCAAACATTAGTTTCAATATATTAGCTATAATAAAAATAGAAATTGAAATCTCACAACAAAGAAAATAAAAAGTTAGGGTTTCCAGATTACATACCTATGAATGAGTAGCGCTTGGTATTTGCAATCAAACAGAAAATTATGCCTTCCAGAAATTTCGATTTCTAGGTTTTAAGTTTACGAATTGTTCAATGGTGATGAAGGGTTCAATTTTGATGAAGGTTCAGCGAAGAATTCAATCGATTGTTTGTAGCGGAGAAGAAGAACCAACTATGCAGTGAAGAAGAAGAAGTTGCGATGGTGAAGGTTCTTCCGGAGAAGAAGTAGCATCTGAAGGGATTTTTTTTTGTTAGTTATTTTTTAAAAAAAAGATTATAGTTTTTTTTATGTTAAGAGACTGGGTTCGATTCCTGTATCCCACACATTAAGATTTAATTTGTCAAATTAAATGATACTTCTTAAATCACATAAGTGTCATCTGACTTAACAAAAAAGATCTCTTAAGTCAGGCTGAGTTATGTCTGACTTAACAAAAAGGTTTTAGAACTTAAGGAATCTCTATTAAGTCGGTTACCAACGGAACCGTCTTAAAAAAGTTAAACTTATTTACGAAACTGCCACCGAACGTGTTGTTAGGTCGGGTGGCAATGTTAACTGACTTAAAAACTTTTCTATAAAGGTATTTTTGTACTAGTGTTACAATGAATGTTTCTTCTCTACTTATAGAGAAAAGAATGATCAGAAAATATTTAAAACCACCCCACTCCTCTCTTAGGGAGGTCGTGGGTGGTTTTCCACCGTGTCCACCGTATCTCAAGGGTGGTTATCCTCCTCCTCCGCGTTCCAGTGGTAGTATTGGGCGGTTATCAGCCGTTGGGCGACGTAAGTATATCCTGAGGGCGTCACCCCTATCTTTTACAATCTCGCCGCGCCTTATCTTTCCCGCCAAGTATTTGTTTGAATCGTTTGGACCAATTGTTGGATCATTGTGTTATTGGACCTATAATATTTTGTCCGGTACAGGAACATAGTACTTTTATCTTCCTCATCACCATTGATATGTAATGAAAATAATCGAACAGCAAGACAATGGCACACTATAATTGATGCAGATAATTTATTTAGTTTATTACATAATATTTCTATAAACTGATACAACTATATATATATATATATATATATAGAGGATGTATCTTATGAGAATGATATTTTTATATGAGAATGTGAGAATGAATTTCAACCATTTGATTTAAATGCATGGCTAGGATTAAAAGTTATAATATATTACTTTTCATATTATATCATTTTTTTAAAACTTCCCAACAACATCGTCTTCTCATTTGACATTCTCCCTCGCGGGTTCCGGTTGCCGTCTGCGTTCATCTACTCGTTCACCAGTTTGTTCATCGATTTGTATACTCTTGTTTCTTATTTTCTTCTTATTCGTTTTCTTAATTTATCGAAATCAAATCTAAAATCAAATCTATTAATAACCAAAAAAACAAAAGAAAAAGCCAGAGGTTAGAAAGCACTATGCCGCGCCACTGTAACATCGGCCATGGTGGCCGCGGCGGCCACCTTGAGTTGTACTCTCTTGTTGCAGTTGAGAAGATAAATGAGAGAAGGTTTTAGTCTCTGCCCGTTGGTCTCTTTGCCTTCAACTGACTTGTTAGTTGCAGCCATCCTTTGTGTTCTCTATTGTTGCAATTGAGTTGTGTGAAATTGGCCGTCAATGTCTGACAATTCACACAAATGATCTATATGATATAAACTTTCAATCCAACGGTGGATTTTATAAAATTTATATCAGTTAAAACGTTATTGAGAGGTGTAACATTTTATGTCAAACTAATTAGTGTCAACGGATCCTGAATATATATATATATATATATGGGGAGGGATCAAATTACACCGATGTAACATTTGAGTAATGTTACACCGCTCAATAACGCTTTAACGAATTTAAATTTTACAAAATCCACCGTTAAATTTAAAGTTTATATTACTCAAATTACTCAAATGTTATACCGATGTAATTTAATTCATCCACTATATATATATATATATATAGACACACACAAAGTACTTTTATTAGGATTGTTTGGAGTTGAGAGAAAATAACTTTTTAGATAATGGTGGCATTTAGAATGCACAAATTGTAAAATGTGTGCACCATGCACAAAGTTTCAAAAAGTAAGATGGGAGGTTGGATTTTGCATTCCCACTAAATCTTATTATAGACCTCCTACACTTTATTAATTGTCTTCTTCTTCTTCCTTCCCTCTCACGGTCTCACCCCACCACCAACTACAACCCATATTTTTAGATCCGTTCATTTTTATCATCCATGGTGGCGATCGAAGAATTATCGGAGCTCACTGAAAATTGCATATCCCTTCTTCCTCTTCCCCACCCCAAGACTACTTGAGATTCAAGACCACCGTCACATGGAATAGTGGTATGAAATTACTGAGTAACAATAGAAAACTAGTCCACCACTAGATAAATTACTCGAAGAACCACAACAACAAATCATTAAACATCTCTTCCAGGGTAAAGAACAAAGAATAATAATTTTGATGAGTTTTTCTACAAAAATGAAAAAAGACAATAACCATTGTCAGTGTAAAATCGGCTTAAAATGTTAGTATAATAAATATAAAATCTGCAGTAGAAATGGGAATGTTGAAAATATTAATCAGATTTTAGAGAATCTGAATCCACATGCAGATTTCAAAAACGAAATTGTCGATTAAGTTTTAGATTTGATTCCAACGGTGGAAAAATTGGGGGTGGAGTCTTCCATTTTATTGTACCCCTTTATCAGTAGTTCTGCAATTTTTGGAACCGTATTCAGTTTAACGATGTGTGGCCGTGACCGCCATTCTGGTATGAACATTCATGACTTTAAGATATTTTTTAATTTTTACTTGATTATAAATTCTAAGATTGAATGTTTGTATACTTTATTTAACTTTTGTTTTTGGTCTTCTTGGGTTGGTGGGGCTCATTCATAGACGTAATAAATTAGTAATGATATGAAACATTGATGTGAAGTTTTTTCTATGGACCGAGGAAGAGGAAGGAGCAATGCGTTATGCGGTGGAAAAGTAAAGAGATGATAGTAAATTCAATTCAATGTGGAAGGAGCATGATAAGTTACAATAGCACTGCAAAATCTAATCATTGATCTAGAGTTGTGCATGGTGCACAAATTTAAATTTTTAAATTTGTGCATGTTAAATGCCACCCTTATACATGAGAGATGAAGATGGGAAGTGTCATTTAGAGTGAGGATGTGTCATTTAGAGTGAGAAGTAACCAATTAAAATACATGGATTGGAGAGAATAAAAAGAAAAAGTTACCAAAAATGCTTTGAGATGTCATTTCGTGAAAGCTTCGTAAAACATTGATTCGCGATAAATTTCAAAATTCTCCAAATTAATCATCTAAACAAGAAACTTAAGATAGAAGAATTTGAATTTCTTCAAAAATATTATTTTAAGTCGACACATTTAGGGCCCGGTTGACCTGACTTTTTTAGGTCTTAGAAGCTACTTGAAAGTTAAAAGTGAAAATAAGAGCTTTCGAAAAAAAATCTAAAGTTGTTTGGTAATTGTTGTTTTTTTTAACTCCAAATTAGATTAAACTAAATTTACTAAAAATAATAACAAACTTAAAAAAAGATAATAACATCTAATAATATTGAAATTAAAACAAACTTAAAAAAAGATAATAATAACAGATAATAATAGAATAAAAATAAACTTAAAAAAAATAATAAAAACCATTTTTTCTCTAAAAGTACGTTTCAACCTCTTATCTTAAAAGCACTTTTTATTCAATTTTGTACATTGAAAAAAATCCGCTTTTTATGACTAAGAGCTTTATTAAAAATATGTTTGGCCCAACTTCTTATTTAAAAAGAATAAAAAGCTAAAAAAAGTCAGACCAAACGGACCCTTACTTATCCGGACACACTTAGGAAAGTGAAGCAACTATACAATTATGATACTTCATCAAATCCAATCCTTTGCCGGTGTCTAATATATAAACAATAAAAAGAAATGGCCCTCCATGGTCAAAAGTTTCAAGGTAATATGCTGTAGGTACACCCTTAAAATATCAAAAACAAATGATGGTGGACAAAATGAGAGAATACAAACTTTTTTTTTGAGGTACATGACATTTAAAAATAAAAGCTGTTTTTTTAATTTTGAACTTTTTTTTTTGCTTTTGTAAATTCTTTTATTCAGTGTCCCCATGAGCTTAGCTCAATTGGTAAAATGAGAGAATACAAACTTTTTTTTCAGTTAAAAATCAGAGAATACAAACTTTAGCTCATACTAAAGATTAAACCAAAATGTGTTCGATTTGAAAAACAATGTGAATAGGGGGCAACAAAGCCAGTGCATTTACCACAAATAGTTGTAAAAATAAAAGCTGCTCCATGCAAACGACACTAGGCAAAATAGTCTCGCAACAAATGTTCACTCCTTTCACTATTATGAATAATCTGAAATGGTTAACTTTTTAGTGTATTTTTATATCTAGAACTAATTGTTTCTAAAAATCATAAAGGCTTACATACAAATAAGTATGTAGAACTAATAACCATCGACACAAATGAAAGAGAGGGCACAAACATCACACTTAGCACAAAAGCATAGATCAAGCAATCCATAAACAAACATAAATATAAAAATCAAGAAACATTAAAACAATAAATATTCAGTAATATGATAAATGATACCAAAAACACCAAATATCTATCATAACCAGATGCTTAATAGTAAATTGAAATACCAGGTAAAAGTCTTGGATAAGATTGTGACATCAAGTCTTACAATTTAACAAAATTAATACATTGATTCCATCTTAAGCCTACAATGTGAAACTCTCCAACCATGGAAAATGAAAAGATGACACACCATTTAATCTCCCTTCTTCCTAAAAGAGCAACCTTCCGTAAGCCTTGCACGACCACCTGTTGGCTGGCACAAGACGGTCTGACAGTTACCGCACACAACAACAGTCTGAGAGTGGCTAAAGACAGTTGTTCTGCATCCAAGATAATAATATATAAGCAAATAGACCCAATCCAACTATTTAGGAACATACAATGAAGCTATTTAGGAGCAATAAACAATATGTAATACAAACTCAATTTCATAAATAGATCCAATCCAACTTACATGTTGAAACAGCCTTGGCATTTTACATCCTGCAATAAAATAAAGAAAACAAGTTTAAAAAAAAAAAAAAACTAATCACTACACATTTTAAGTAATGGAGACATAAGCTCCTCCAAGTTACTAATTTAATTGTCTAAATAATGTTATTGATGGATTACTTTTCATTTCAATGGAGTAGAACCTTAAGTCTCGATCCACTATTGATTAACTTATGTCATTTCAATGGAGTAGACAAAAGTAGGTCAAAGGTAATAGTAACATGTTTTTGTAAGTAGTTTGTATTTTGTATTTTGACCTACTTATCATACGTGTTTCATTGGAGTATGATCAGTGCATGATAAGTAGTTTGAAGGATCTTCTTTTGTTATGGAAAATGATTTAGGATCATGGGATCATGTTGCAACAAATCCTATCATGTACACTACTACTCCAAATGTAAACAATGCAGCACCACCTCATTCACCACAACAACTTTATCATCCTTCTTCTAATAGGCATTTTCAAATTCCTCGATCTCTTTATCCTACTAGACCTATTGAGGAACCTGTGGCTTTTAAATGTGATAGTAGTTTTATCTTTCAAGAGAATGTCGACATGAAGAATGATCAGTGCAATAACTCATCATTTTTGTTAAAGAAAATAATTTTTGACCTACTTAAAAATATCATTTGAAAAGATTGTAATCAAGTGAGGAACAGAGAATGAATGTGATGTGTGTGTACATGTTCACAAGTGTAAAATTACTTATGTCAATTTTCTTGTGATAGACTAACAAAGATATTGAACCTACACCTTGAATATATTGTCTTTTAGCACATTAGAAATGTAGATTGATCGAAACGTGTGTAGTTAATTTGAACACAGTCTAAATAGTAATGTATATAAAAAGAGTTAAAAACAAAATCAAGAGTCAAGTCTTTGATTAACTTTTATGAGATTAGGTTATGATATAATGGAATCCAAGATGCACTATATGAGAAATTAAATTAGTGAATGAAAAATTAATGATAAAAATGAAGAGTGAGCACATAAACAATACCATGAAGAAAGAGTTTGGTGACTGAACAAGACGCTTGAGCTTGTGCTTTCTCTTCTCAAGCTCAGCTGGTGGGTTTAACAAATCAATATCATTTTGAAGAACCTATACAAACAACAAATATTAATTACCAAATCATAACAATTAGAATCATAAGAAAAATTATAATTCCAAATAGTTAAATATCAAATCTGCCATTAATAAAATCAAATACATAAATGATGAAGGAGATTAAACAGAATTCTGAAATTTATATGTTTGGATTCAGAAAAGAAAGCATAAACAGTTTTTAGGGCAAAGTTGAATTCATAAACAAATGAAATGAAAAACAGGAAAAGAAAGGGACTGACCATGGTGGCGGAAGAGATTGGAGCAAGAAGGAAACCACAAAACAAAAACCCTAAAAATTTCAGAAGAGAATTAGTTTTGCGTCAAGTATGTTATATATATGTTTTATCCGACCCGCCCAATATTAAGTGTTGGGCTTTTTGTCTAATGAACATTTCTTTTACCGGGGAAAGGTTCTCTTCCCACCCCATGACTCTTTTTAACCCCCCAATATTCCAATTTTACCCCTGTACAAAAACTTCGGAACGTGTTTTTCAAAGTTTTTCTAGTTCAAATTCATCAAAATTTTGGAAAATACATTCCGAAGTTCGTATTCTAGGCAAAAAAAACTTCGGAAAACGCGTTCCGAAGTTTAAAACTAGGGGCAAAAATGGAAATCCGGGGGGGAAAAAGAGTCACGGGGGGTGGGAAGAGAAAATTTCATCCCCAAGTTTCATTTTTCACCCCTGAAAATTCAATTTTGTCTCTAATTTTACCCCCCAAATTAAAAAATAATAATTATCTTTATATCAAAAATAAATTAATATCTACCCTATTATAGAGGTAATGTTAAAATTAAGGTAGACCATTTCTTTTTTAGAAATTTGTGTTTAGTAATATGGCTCTTTTAAAAAAAAATCTATAATTAAAGGGAATTAAAAAACAACTATCAAATCTATAGTTAAAGAGAATTGAAAAATTTGTTACATAAATGAGAATTGAAAAAAACCTATAAAATAATTTATTTAAATAAATTTGGACTTGATAACACAATTATTGTCTTAGTTAAAAAAACACATAATTTTGTAAATTTTGTATGAATAATTTTTTGTTATGATTATTTTTTATTAGTGAAAGAAATAGGCTAAGGAGCCAAAAAGAAGAAAAACTAAATCTCACGCAGAAAATTTTAAAAGAGGCTTTGCCGTACAATTACTAGTTCTTACAATGCTATTTTGGCTGACTTATTAATTGAAATTCAGTTAGCCAAATTTTTTTCTCTTCAACGAATTATTTTCGAAACTAGCTTCAAAATCATTGTCAACATGGTTATCGCTCCACCATACTGGGATCTGAATTGATTGTTGAAGCAGATGCACGTAGTAGTCAACCTGAGTCATTGATTTAGGATTAAGTGTTCAAGATTTATTCAACATATAATTAATAAAATATATTATAATATTTGATCACGGTCATTGATATTTGATCGGGCGACCTAAAGCAATTACTGCATTAAAACCAACTTCATCGTCTTGCCTAGAAGGTGTCTATTATCGACATCTTTAGATTTCCTTGCAAATTATTATCAGTTCCTCAACTTTTATTTATTTTTCACATAGTAGTCACTTCTTAATTATTGTGTCGTATTTTTGTTGTAACTGCGTTAAATCCAACTTAATCGTCCTGCCTAGGAGACGTCTATTATTGACACGTTTAGATTTCTAGCTAATTAATATCACTCCTCAACTTTTATTTATTTTTCACATAGTAATTACTTCTTAATTACGTATTAAGTGTTTTATGTTTTCTTGATTACTCCATGTATGAATATGAAAAATGATAATGTTCCTAAATAATATTATAATCTAGATACATTTTATATATATATATATATATATATATATATATATATATATATATATATATATAAAAGACTAGTGGGAGTAGTACATATTTATGTTTTTCTTAACATATCTATGAATATTTATTCTCACCCTTCCATACTTAGAAGTCAATTCTTTAGAAAAAATAATGACGATTTGTAAGATATAATTTTTCTAAAGTGATTTGAACACGCAACATCACAAAATGATAACAACCTCAAACTAAAAATAATAATTAATCACAATGAACATGAATAAATTCTCAATTATATCAAGAATAATTGATTAAAAGTCATCATCATCCTCATGATCCATAAGCTTCCAAGAACCATCTAATTGTTGAACCATACCCTTATTCTCCACAACTCTCCATGACACTGGCACAAGATATTCAACTTTTAATGCATCCAAAGACTTATTCACCAGTGCAATATCACGATTAACCTCAAGTTTAAATCCTCTTTTAATTCCTTGTGTACCAGCTACACCATGCAAATAAGCCTCTAAATTATGCCAACTTAATGGATTTCCCGGACTCTTTAAATACATAGATTTTGTTGTATCAATTTTTAATTCTTCACCAACATCTGAATATCCAATGAAAGGGTAATTTGGTACAATATCTAACTCGTTTCGAATGCGTAACGACGAAAGATCTTTGAAGCTAGAAAAAACCTTTTGAAAGTTTATGTCACCAACTCTTGGACTTGCAAAAATAATTGATGTAACTGGTGATGCCTTATGAGATGGATCATTAATTGGTTTGTTGTAACCATTTGTAACAATGTCTATTGCATTTAGTGTTGCAATTGCAGCACCTAAACTATGTCCTGTTATTGTTATGCTTATTTCTTCATTCTTGTATTTCTCCACCAACCTTCTTACCTCACTTAAGACCTACACATATCAATAATTATCAACATCAATAAAACCACATTGGCATCATCATTAATTTGAATTAATGTTTTCATGGTGATATTTTTTTAAAAAATTAGCAAGGCCAAATTACAATTGATTAAAGTGATATTAATTATTATTTTATGACAGTTTTCAAGAATATTTAGATTTTGTTCACACGATTACAAATTACAACTCATTTCACCGGATGATACCTTATTGTTTATTTGAGTTTTGATCTAGTCCTCAATTTTTTTTAACAAATAGTTTCAGTGAGCTTAGCTCAATTGATAGGTGTTGAGATATATAAAGTGTGAGTTAAAATGTTTTACGTTAGTTTGAAGAGTTGATCATATTCAGCAACATGTAAGTGAGTTGGCACATAAACCCAATATCTTAAGATTTTGAATGAAAGTATGGTATCAAAAGTCACTTTTGTGATCGCGATTAATCCAATATGTTGATCCAAGCTATCAAAATCCTCCTCAACAGCCCACGGTGATATCGTCCGGTCTCAATATGTTGATTCAATTCAGTGAGGCTCCCCCTCATGACACAACAATAGGGACATCACATTATATATGTAAGAGTCGGAAGAATATCAGATACTCCATTTATTCACTTTATGGTGAAATTTTAATTGCTAAACTACTTGACAAGAAAAATGTTGCAAGTGACGGATATGCATAGTTTTGAGGTACTAATTTTGAAATTTAAAATTTCCGCCATGTGATGCCTCTATACTCTAATTTTTTTATTTTTTTTTAATTACAACTCTATACTCTAATTTTGTTGCTTTTAAATTTGACACATTATAATATTCTTTTGTTAATTACAAAATTATCAATTTTTGCTTCCACATATTCACCAACATTATGTTGGGTATGTATATTATGTTTCTCTTTCAAAGATTGGGATCAGGATGGTTCTTTTTTTTGTTACAAGGTTTAAGCAAAAGCAAAACAAAACAAGAAAGGAAACTACTCCCTAAGGAACACACGCAATGCATCCGTATGTTTTGTGAAAATGGCAAATCACCTTATTTGCATTATATATTGAGTATTTAAAATAACTAAAAAGTTGTTAAAAAAAATAAACGAAATTAATTAACAAGCATATATGTATTACCCTATTATCATCAGTTAATCACACAATACATTTTTTCTTATAATTTTTTTAAAACAAAAAATGATTATCTCCCATGTTTTAAAAAACATAATCTAAGGATTAACATGTATAAAGATTTACCTGGTCTCGGGCACTGGTCTTATTGAAGGGAGATTTTGGATCTTCAGAAGTATAAATTGAGTACCAACCTTGATGAACTTTAGGATTATCAATGTTGTTGTTACCAAACACTTTAGGAGCAGAAACCAAAATAAAATCAAGATCATTAACCCATTCCAAATTCTGAACTGTTCCTCTCCAAGCAATAACAATATCTCTTCTCCCCAACACATCTTTTCCTTCATCATTAGCCACAGCAACATAACCAATCCAATTTGATTCCTTACTCCACGCTTCTCTAGACAATGACTTTACAATAAACGCCTCCGGAACATTGATTCCGGAAGTTGCATAAATATACTTTGTCACGGAATATTTGAAAGGATTTCCATTTTCCAAGAAAACTTTGGAAAATAAATCATTCTTTGCGTACCTACAACTACCTGCAAACTTCGATACTTTCTCTGTATTGAAAGCATCGTAGGCTGCTTGTGTCATTTCACCATAATGAATTATGTAGCGCCGAAGATCAATGTTTAAAGGATCTAATAGTCCTTCCCATTGATTTTCGCCGCTAAGTTGTTGCCATTTATTTGCTATGTCGTTGATGACGATGTTGTTGTGGTTCATTTTCTTCTTCTTTAAATTGTTTCTCCACCTTTTGATCATGATTGTTACTCTGCTTGTTTTTTTGATATGTGGAATATGCAGAGATGAAGAGAGCTTCACCTTCATATATATGTGAATAAATGATTTAGTATTTGACTATGGTAGGATAGGACAATTATGGGAACAATTAATGTTTGAGGTTGTTCCATGTTCTAAACCATATTGTATATAGTATAGTATATAATATAAAGGGATATACAAAATAAAGGGAGAAGATACCTTTTTAAATAAGGCAACGTTTAAGATAATCATGGGTTTTTTGTTCTTCAGAAAATTAAGTTTTGTGAAAAAAGTTAGAAAATTAAGTAATATGATTTTTACAAAATAGAAAATAAAATTAGAAAATTTGAGTCTTGGATTTAAGTTTGATAAAAATTATGGGCTCGTTTGGATTCAACTTATTATTTATAACTTATGAAAATGAATTATGCAAATAAAATTTTATGTAAATTTTACTGATAAAAATTATATTTTTATAAGTTATTTTTTCATAAACTACCTTGAAAAGTTTATAATAATAATGCATAAAAGTTTATTTATTTATATAAACTGTTTTGCATAACTTCAAAAATAAGTCAATTCAAACGGACCTTATATTAAGCTTGAAATTAATGTATTTTTAATCAAAAATTGTTTTTTGTTGATTTATGGTTGATCCTATAAAAATTTAAATTTGGTGTTAGTTTAAGGTGAAGTTCAAAAAAATTATTTATAATTTTAATATGTAGTATATTTCTCCATTATTTTGTTTAGATTTTCGAGACATGTAATTCAAACTGCTTTGTTGACTTTAGTTTATTTTCCTGGATGTAAATTGACTTTTGTTGGCCTCTATTAATCTAATTATTTCTTTATTAATTTTTAAAAATAAAAATACTAAATGTGACCAAATATTTCGTTTAATCAATATTCGATTATTCGTTTGTCCATGTGAGAAATTAATCTCTTATCTTTGATGATCCAACACTATCATTTTAATGAGAATATACTATATATAGAATCATTGTTGATATCCTAATTAGTACATGAGCCCAATTTTAGTGCAGCAAGCAAATGCTACACCTACCCTTTTAAGAATCACAAGGGGATATGGAGGGATGGTTGTGAAGTCAAGTCAGGTTTACCTACGCACTAGTACTTTTCTTTTTTTTGGTTATCCTCACATATTCTATCAGAAATATTTCTGCAAATAAATTATGCTCACAATATAGAATAAGACATGTGAGTATATTCCTTCTTAAAATTTCTGGTTTGATTTTTTTTTTTTTTTGTGCCAATTTGAATAAATTAATTTAATTTAGCTTCTTCAAAAAAATTATGCTCACAATATTGTCACATTACATTTGCGAAAGTAGATTGTTCTAAAAAATTACCACGTTTAATTTTAAAAATACTTAAATATCCAACTGCAGTCACAAATACACTATCAACTTTCAATATAGTTTCTTTAGTTTCTTTTTTTTAAGCAATTTTTCTTTAATTTCTTAAAAACAACAAGTTTAGCCAAATACAAAAAATAATCAACAAGTTAAAACTTGTACAAAAGAAATTGAAAAAAACGACAAAACAACTATAATGCACGTGTCATGGTCTCAAACAAAAAATATAGAATAGGACAAATACTCTATATATGTATGTATCACAAAAAAAATAGGCCACATTATATTTGATTGAACACATCTAAAATTAGTCATGCTTGTTCTTGGCAATTTGTATGTCCCAACTCCTAAGGTACATTATTTCTTATTCTTCAAGTAACAAACACGTATGTATGACATATCCTGCAGATAATATTACTAATTAATTGATAATATGATGCTTGCAAGTTTGAAGAAACACACGACACAGTTATGTACTATGCTTGCAATGCATTGGTTGGATGATGCTTGGCGGTGGTGACTTGCACAAACAAAGCAGAAAGAGATAAATTCAAGAAAAAGTAAAGGAGTACTTCTCCGGATGAACTCTAGCTGGAGGGACCCAATTTCTTACCTTAATCAAGAAGAAGACGTTAGGATTGATTTTTTAGTTGTAGAAGTTAAATTAGCCCATTCAAATTGACACCAGAGATAATCGAACCTGAGACCTTAAGAGGAGTATACCCCCATGTCCTAGGCCAATACCATCTTAGTATTGATTTAGTAACCACCAACAAGTTATATACCTCTCATAATTGTACATGGTACAAAAATATAAAATTTAAAGGATGAAAATAAAATTTAAAATAATAAAGGACTAAAAGTAAAATTTAGTTAAAAAAATGCCTCATTTTAAATAAATAAAATATATTCAAATACTCAATTTTGAATTTCAAGTAATAACCCGCCAATTAAAATTGTGCCACTTAAAAGAGGTCAAACGTCAACGGGGATGACATGCTTAGATTGGGAGAGTGGTGGTTTGAGTGTTGATAGAGTTTTTTTTTTTTTTTTTGAAGCAAGAGTGTTGATAGAGTTAGAGTTCAATGTTTTGCTTCTTGGGAAATGGTGGTGGAGGATGAGGGAAAATAGAGAAGAGTAGTGGTTTAAAATGTTGGTAGCCAAGTATAGGGTGAAATATGGTTTTGTATCAAGAGAGTGTTTAAAGGTGTCTATTTGGTGGAAAAATTTGGCTAGTGTTAGAGAAGGGATGGAATTAGATGTTGGTTTGAGTTTCCTCCATTTGTTATCTTTTTATTTATTTTTCATTTGAAGAGAGATAGATACAACTGAAAATTAGTGGGGTCCACAAATTAGTGGATCTCACTAAACTTTAATGTGTCTATCTCTCTCCAAATTGAGAAATAACAAATGGAGGAAACCAAACCCGATGGATGGTTCGATGATAATATTAGTAGTGTGGTGGGGAATGGAGATAACATTTTATTTTGGAAGGGTGATTGATTGGTTGGAGGGAAGGTCTCTGAAGGCGAGATTTAACATGTTATTTTTGTTATGGCTAACAAGTGAGATGACGAAGTTAGGTTGAGGTGTAGATCGGAAACAGTGGAGGTGGTAGAGGAGACTTTTTGATTGGGAGGAGGGGTTGGTGGAGTAAGGTCGTCTTTTGCTTGTTAATATTGCTTTATATAGATACATGTGGATGATTGTTGGCGTTGGAATCCAGATCTTACTAAAAGTTATTCGGTTAGTAGGGTGTATTATTGGCTTACTCATCAAACTCGGGTGGATTTAATGTTTGACCAGGGTTTAATTTGAAACAAGTTGGCCCCTTATAAAGTTTCTCTTTTTGTGTGGCGTTTGTTTGATATTCGATTTCCAACAAAGGATTTTTTTTTGGCGTGGTATCATTTAATGCGGACATGATGATATGCTTGGGAGGGTGAGGCAAAATGCAGAGTGCTAAGCACTTATTTTTTGAATGCGATTTTTTTGTGTTATTTGGTATGATGTATTTAGTCGGTTGGGAGTCTCTATGGTCTCTCATAATGATGATGTTTTCCATGCTCTTCAATTTCATGGTTCTTATTTGTTTGATAAAGATGTTCGTCAAATTTTTAATTTGGATTGAGCGGTTTGTTGCTAACTAATTAGGAAGGAGAGGAATAATCATATCTTCCATGGAAAAATGTTTTTATTTTTCGAGAGTCCATGGAAAATGTTGTTTAAGGAGCTTTTGATAAATAAAATAAAAAAATTATCTTGGTGGCGGTTGAAGGCTCGAAAAAAATAAATTAGGTTTTGATTTAAATCAGTGGTAGCATAACCCTTCTATTTGTTTGGGTTATAGTTAGCAATGTATTTTTTCCTACTTTTGTGATTTTGTGTTTTTGGACTCTTCTCTTTGCCCTCTTCTTGTAATATGACTCTCTTTTTTTATTTATAACAAAACGGATGATCGAATTTACAACCTCTTGCATATTACTCAAACTCCTCATCACTAGATCCAGACATTTTCAATGTTACTATTATTAATCAAACCACAATTTAACTAATAAACAGGAAACCACAATTTTCATTAAGTTACTGGCAGGTGTTACAAGTATGGAATATTTTACATGATCTGTGCTTCAATCAATAATAAAGTTCTATATAATCTTTGATTCATCAATAAAAATAAGTAAATTTATCCCCTCCTTAAGTACATTTCTTAATGTGCAACAAATCCAATCTCTCTGTTGCCTTTGAACTTATTCTCTTTAGTAAATCATTCAAGAATCCTATAATTTTACACTTGATTTTTATATCCCTTAGGATGAAGAAATCAATCACACTCATGAAATAGCTGCATACAAGAGCTGGTTCCAAGTATCAGGTAATCCTGGTAAGCACCAATGGCTACAATCGTTGCCTGCATGATCACCACTATAGGAAGAAGGATGTGCATCTTTTCTTAGTTGTGAAAGAAGTGTTATGTCAAGTAGATAAACTGGTGTTTTCATATTCTTTAACACATTATTCAATATGTTACTTGATGGTGGTAGACCTGTTGGATATGTTGATCCAGATAATGGTTGAAGTTGTCCACTACAACTTTTTTTTGGTTGATTCCATTCCTTGCCTCTATTCATCACAAAAGAAAATTATTAATTACATTTTAGTTAATTTTCACCATAATGGAGTCTCTACAATAATGTTAATCAAATTTTTCGTGGGACAAAGTTTTAAAAAATTTAGAGTGAGCGAATAATGTTTATATTCAAGATATTAAGGTTTTGTGATTCAGGGAGCACTGGTAAGTGAATAAATGAATTCACATTGTGGGAATCAAATCCACCACATGCAAAAACAAAACATGTCTTTTTACGACTAAAATATTAAACACTTAAAATTGTATTCTCTTAATCGATATATGATTGATAATATTCACTTTACGAATTTTAGAAACTAGAAGAGTCGGAGTTACTTACTGATAATGAGTTGGAGAAATGCCTTGGAAGACGACTTTAGTTTTGGAAGGATCAACATTTTGATCAACCCATCTAGCCCAAGTGCTCAATCCCTTATTGTATGCTGTTAAACGGTCCATGTTCTTGACTAGATTAGACCCATCTCTTATGTAATCCCATCTGAACATAATCAAAATGAGGTTAACAACATGCAGATGGTTTTTAAATTGCAATGGCAATTGCTATATTGAAAGAAATTTAAGTCCCACATGAAATAAAGATTAGACTCTCAAAATGAGTTTATATAAAGAGTTAACCTCTTATCTTATAAACCATTTTTGTAATGATAAATTAAACTCAATATAAGAATGTAACATATCGATATAGTCGATCACTATCTATATGCACATGGACTAGGATTGCATGCAGTCATAAAGTACATACAATTATGCGGTCAGACATTGGTGACCGTCTGATCAAAATCAGATGATCCTAATTAAATATAATATTTTTAAAACCATTAAATAATATATGCATTTTTTTCAGATTATCCGATCTTGATCGAACATCCACAAACAAAGTGACCGCACGACTGCACTTAAAAAGTGAGTGCACCTAATTCATTTTCATATGCACACACTAAGCTCAAAGCTCAACAGTGATAGACACATCTACCACATTTGTTATGCAATTTTTTACAATATAAAAAATCACAATCCAATTGTAACTCTTTTCAAAACCAGTGTTGTATATATTTTATTTATTGGGACAAAATTACACACCAATGATCAAGCATACAGTTAGGTGTAAGTGTGACTATGAATGGTGTTATGCTATAAGTAGAATGATTATGATTGTACAAGAAGCAATAACATACCCTTGTGATTTTCCATTGTGGGTCCACCAATGCCATGAGTTGAAGACCAACATGTCCATGCCTTTCCAAGCATCCCCAGCTACAATGGAGTCCAATGTAAGTACTCTTCCTACGTTTTCTCGAATTATGTCCACCAAATAAGGGGTGCGGTATAGTTGTATAGTTACTCCATAGTCCTACACAAACCCACCATCACCAACTCTTATATCACTTTTTAGTGGCTTGAGATTAAATTGCATCGCAAGAACATTTTTGACAAATTAACCACACAATTTTTCATATGATTAATTTTTATCATTTAAAAAAATTAGCGGTGCAGTTTGTTATTCGTGTACCTGTGTACCTTTCATCTACGTGTAATTATCTTTAAAATATATAGCAATATTGAACCTTTATTAAAAAAGAGTAAAAAAAAATTAGTCACACTACTATATTGAACCTTTATTGAAGCACTTTATGTCAACGAGAGTGTCAATGATTATAAATCTTCAATATATAATCTTAATCTTATCTTGCTCTGTTGTTAGAAAAAACAAGAAAGTGGCTCAAATATAGAAGTGATTAATCTTCAAACCTGTCGGTCGCGTGGAATCTTTTAACTTTAACAAACTACTAGCAGAGAGTATAAAAGTGATTAAATTTTCAACATAAAGACAACATTTTCAAAAGGAGAAACATGTATATATGCATAAAATAAAATACTCACTTAAAAAATAGTGAACAATCCAGGAAACTCAGAAAATGGAGTTATTAAGAAAAAATGGATAATTGAATTTTTTTTTTTTGACAAATTGAAATTGTTTATTAATTACTTTTACTTGGTGTACAATTTAAACCGTCTATTATCAAATTAACAGATTGATATCGACTGCTACATCAAATTTTGTGAACTGCTACAGTATTAGATTGATACTGATTCGTGTCCAATAAAGAAATATGTTTAATCTAAAAAGTGTCTATGTTTTGCTTCTAAAACTTTATGATGTGCAACTAAAACTATCAATTCATTCATTATAATTTATTCCCTACTTCAGTTATCCACAGAATAATGTTGACATGCCATAAATGGGATATAAGATATCAAATACACTTTTATGTTATGCGAATGATATTGATATTGAGGCTAATGCTACGAAGTGGTCTACCGTGGACAAGTGATCTATTGAATACGAATTTTACAAAATTTATTGGTAGATTGAAAATTTATATCATATAGAGCATTCATAAAAAAATTTAGAAAAATTGAAAATCATTTGATATTTTATTGGAATTTATCAAGATTTACAGTATTTAATAAACCGTTAATCTTGACGGGTCTCAATAACATATCAAATTATTTTCAATTTTTCTAAATTTTTTTATAGATAATCTATATGATATAAACTTTAAATCTAACGGTGGATTTTGTAAAATTCGTATTCATTATATGGTTTTTTATGAATGGTCCACCATGGACCACAGAATTTTCCTTGATATTGATTATTGAGTAACCAACTTATAGTGAACACCAAATAATTAAGGGGGGATCCTCCCTCCAATTTGTAATCACAGGTTGGCATGGTGTCCCTCACAGCCTGTCAACTTCCAATGCATAACAACTAATTAATCTCATTGAACTTGAACATCTACAATCTACATCTAATAAACGATAACTTGTGCAACTGACATCGGACCAAATTAGACGGTCAATAAACCGAATATTGATGGTAAAAAAAAAGACTCAAAGTTATTCTTCTAGTTCTTATTAAAATTCACCCTTTAGATGATTTAAATTCTATATGACATATTGGTTATTCAATAAAACTTTTTCGTTCTCGTATATCACAAATCACAATTAGATTATTTGGAGCCATCATCAACAATTGAAACTAATCCATTTTGATAATATTTTTATGGCAATTGTTGGTGCAAAATTAAATATGATTCTCATGTCTTTTAGAATATATTGTCACATCTCATTCATTGATATTTTTATTTACGCAATCTTATTCAATGATCTTGAATATTCATTACTTGTTATACTTATTATTCATAAAATATCAGTAGTTTGTTATCTACCAAAAAATTTAAAAAAAATATCAGTAGTTTGATACTTCATTAGTACTATATTATTTTGATTAAGTGGAGAGATAAAGGTCTATGATTATGAAACCAAAACATAAAATAAAAGGTCTATGATTAAAGCTGTATTTCATTATAGCAGCTCAGCTTTGTGAGCTATACGTTTTTATATACACTTAAATAAATAAGTCCTTCCAGCTGCACTTTACGGTGCATCAATTTGAAAATGGAATATAGCTCCACTATATTTTCAGGCCGTTGAATAGGTATAATTTTTTCAATTTTTTTTTATCAAACCTACTAAACTACTAATTCATCCTTTTCATATTTGATAGTTTAAATTGTTTGTATACTTCCACAAAAAAATTGTTTGTATTAGATGGTAAAAAGTAAAAAAATTTAAATAGTCAATGTTACTAATTAGTAATTAGTATTATTAGTTTTTACCGAGTGTGAAAATTGAACCTCTGACTTATTTATCTACACTTTCTAATAGATGAACCGAATTAGTAATTTATTTATTTTTTTGAAAAAAATTTAAACGACGTAAATTTGAACATTTTTTTATAAAAAATTATTAAAATTGAAATTAAAAATCAGAGAGTGAGAATGGATACGATTCGTATGAGTACGAAAGTTATATTTTGTTCAAAATTTATTTGCATTTGTACTATTTTGTTGTGTGTGTGTGTGTGATGACTATGTTTAAAATTTGAATTTAATGAATGAATTATTAAATTTTTTACATTTTTTAGGTGTCATGATTTCGTTTAGAAATCGAATCATTCGGTTCAACCCGATTTAATACTTTTGTTATAGAGATCGGTTTATTCAATCGAGTTAACTGGTTTTATCCGGTTTAATCATGCAATTCAACCAGTGATCCAGTGGTTCAACCAATGAACACTCAATACCCTTACTGGTTTGATGTCCGGTCTGATTTTTAAAACATCATTAATTAGAGTCTTATTGGTTGTCATTTAGGTAGAATTTTTTGGTCAATATATTTTAAGCTCACATAAATTGCTCCCCTCTCGTTTCTTCTTATAGATTAGAACAAGATTAATTTGTTCCGTTAAGTTAGTTTAGTTTATCAACTCGATTTGTCATCATTAATTCAGCTGATATAGGTGTAAGTAAATCTAAAATAACAACTAAAAAAAGGAAGAAAAATGAAGTACCATAGAAATAGATTAAAATACTCCTTTTAGTTTTATATACAACTAAAATTTAACTTGTTTATTAAAAAATAATGTATTTAGTCAATAACTTATACTAATAAATATATTATTTTTTAATAAATCTAAAAAAAAATCAAATTTTACTTTTATAAAATTGGAGGAAGTATGTCATTTACCATTTACGCACGGGTGACATTTTCTCTAATTAGACCAAAATAAAATAAAATAAAAATCTAATTAGAAATTTTGTTGTAAAATAAAATATCTAAGAAAATGATAACTAGTGTTATAGAAAAGTGACGAAACTAATTAATATTTGATAAACAAACTTATGGCGTGAATGAAAAGGCAACAGAAACAAACAAGTAAATGAAAATGAAAGACGAAATGTGTGATAGTTGTATTCACTGAACACCATTTAGTAAATCACACACAAAACAAGACAAAAAGACAAAAAAAAAAAAAAAAAAAAAAAGCAGAAAAAGAATCAAGAAACAAGACAAAGATATAAAATAAAGAAAAGCATGTTACCTGGAATATAACTGTAGACTGTGATTCTCTCCTCAAAAAGCTGGTCTTTGCATTGGGCACCGACGCATGAATCATACACGACAGCGATTCCCACATGTTTAGACTCAGTGAGTCACCAACAAACATTATCTTCTTTCCCTTCCACTTATTCAGAAAATCTTTCCCATCGAACCTAAGTACATCCTCAAAAATTCCACTCATTAACAAAATGTTTTTGCTTGCATCTCTTTTAACTCAATTATAGATATTCACCAAGAAAATTATTATTAATATTCTTCACACTAACTATTTTCTATTAATTTTATTAAATATATTTTTATAAATATATTAAATAACTAATGTATTTAGTTTATATTATAAATCAAATATATCAATTATTCAATATTTTTTTGCCAAAATCACGACGAACGACTGTGATTCTGACAAACTTACTATAAATATACAGAAAAAATGTATATATAAATAGTAAATAAGAACTTAGGAAAAATGTGATGTTGGTTTGGAGGTAACTATATTATATTGATAAATAAATGTGGGAGTATATACCTTGGTAAGGCACATGAATCAGGCTTCCAAGAGTATTTGAGGTATTGTTTATCAGGCCTTCCATACTTTTGACAATTAAATTCAGGATCAATGAAGGGGCAGCTTGTGAAGTCATAGAGTGGATAAGAAGGGTCATATACCCAACTTCCTATGAACAAATTGCACCCATTTCCTATTACCGGCTTTTTCCCTCTTAAGCTACTTACATTGTGGAAATTTGATGCACCAAGTAGAACTTGGCAAAATAGAGAGAATAGAAGAAAATGAGTAATTACCTTAAAACCCATTTGGGATTTTTGAGTCTAGAAGTTGAAGAGATAAAGAATGGACTTGAATGAAACTTGTGTGCTCATGTGGGTCATATATATATGATGGAAAAGTATTAGTATTTGGTGGGTTCTCTTGGTGTGGTGGGTGGTGTTGGACACTGATTTTTTTATTTAATTTTTTTTTAGGTTATGATGAATGGATCTTGGATGGATTTGTTTGTGTAAAGCTATCAAAGTTTTGAAAATTGAAGAGATTGTTTTTTATGGGAAAACTCAAGTGTTACTACATATACATGTGAGAGAATTGAAATGTTCTTTTATTGCATTGGTCTAACCATCTACATCCTCCAATGTTAAGGTTCACGGGTGAAAGAGATTCTGTTTCTTAGAATTAAATATGAAATTTGTTGTCTCATATGGTTGGTCTTATGAATCTTAAGATAAAAATAAAATAATAGAAGAAGGGGAATAATGTGAACAAATATTGGTTCGTTATAACCTTATATCAACACAATAGATTGGATTAACTACACTTATAACTGTGTGTGGGGTTAGCAATTTAGAATCGTCTCATTAAAATTAGATGGTTTAAATTTTATAATATATTTTTGATTTAATATAAATATATACTAATATAGATGGTTTAAAATCTTATTCATTTTCTATTACTTTCATTTATGCATGAATTAATACAAATATATACTAAGAAAAATACTTAAAAAACTATAATAGCTGTTTATTTTCACATTTGGCATGCATTTTTTGCGTTCCAAGAGTTATTTATTTGTTTTTGTTTTAACCATTTAATTTTTAGAAGAAATTGTCCTAATAATTCTGAATTTGATGGCGCTATAACTAAAATTTGGTGTAACAATTGTTACAAAAAAAAAAAAACCAAACTCGGATTCTTCTAAATAATATGTTGATTTAAAATTCATAATTTAAAATATAAAAATTTATAGTTTCTTGCAAATGGCACCAAGAAACAAACAAAAGTTTTTTTTTTTTTTTTTGTTTACAAAAGAAACAAACACAAGTTAAGAGTTTATTTTGGGGTTAAAGACGTTTTGTGAGACAGTTATCAACATTATTGCATTCTCTATTTTAATTTCGACATGTTGAATCACATAATCATCTTTTTTTTCGTGTCAAGTCGTAGTAGAGGTGTGGAGTACAGTCTTTACTTGGTTGAACTAATCTTCGAAAACTTGGAGGATGATGAAGTTCAAAATTTATTCGCTTTCAATTATGTTGCTAAGAGGAGCAAAGGTCGTAAATTCTCTCATATAGTTTGGTTAGCTACATATTGGATTATATGGTTAAAAAGGTATAATATTCTTTTTGATTGAAAGATAGTCAATGCATCTAAGATGATTGAGAATATTATGGGTGGTGTCCTGAGTGTGGATTTACAATTTAGGAGGGTTGGTAAATTTGTTCTCTTAGATCAGCAAATTGTGGATCCGTTTGATTTGAGGAAAAGAAACTAAAAGAAATAAAATTATGGAAACTAATGTATGAACATGGACTAATTTTAGATCAAATTTATACATTGATTTTCATAATTTTCTTTTATCTCTCTTTCTTTTTTTCAAACCAAAGAGACTCTATGTATTTATACTCAAAGAATGTAAATCGACTGTTTTAAAGAGTTCGAGTATTAATTGTCCTCATTTCAATAATTATTTTTAAATATAATTACCTTTTTTATTTTATATTTATATATATATATATATATATATATATATATATATATATATATAAAATAACTACATATATAAATAAAAAGTAGACATACAACAAGTTGCGCCGCTAAATCCTTTTATATAGTAAAACCTAATAAAATATCTTTGTTTATAAAATAAAGTATTTTTTATAAAACAAAGTATTTTTTGGGTACATATGTTAAGAGATTTTTATATTTGAAATTTGTCATTATTCACGGATCTTATATTTTCTTGGTAGTGATATTTTTCATCAAAAAAGAACAAGTCTTGTTCAATACTCAATCAAAATAGAAAATTATTGTTAACATGGTTTACGTCATTCAGATTGAAATTTAACCCACTACAAGGTGATAAAATAAATAATACTACAACAAAAAAGAAATGTTACCGACAGAATATATCTATGGCTAATTTTATTACCTTACTCTACTGCAAACTTAAGGCCTGTAGTACCAAAAAAGGGTAAGCAAAATTTAGTAAGAAAGAGATATTTATATCAAGGTTTTATATTTTGCAATTTGAATCCTCCAAAATTTTAAATTACTGAAATTATATCAGCTATCTGATTTTACGATGAACTAGTAAGAGTCCTGTATCGTAACGTTACGCTTATATTTTTTGAAGTTACATTTTGTTAATTAAAATTGAAAAAAAATTGAATTTAAATCCAATCAGTATTATAAGTCAATAGCATAATTTGGTATAATGTGCCAAATTTTTAGCTAACATGACAATAAGATTAAGTGTGTATGTAGATGCCACATCACTTTTTAAATTCTTTTTTATTTAAACAAGTTGTTGATAAATTGGTGTTCTACAATATTACTAATTTTAGGGTATGCATTAGTTTGGAATACAATTTCTAATTTTGTTACGGATCTTCCTATTTTTAGATTATGTTCATCTATGGCTGTAATTCAGTTTGGTTTCCTAGCTTTCTTTTTTGTTCTTATTAAACATCAAAGAGAGGTAAACATTTGTTCACACCACCCTCCAATCCTGAGGTGTCGGTTTGCTCATATAAACAAAAAACAATAAAACTTTTGTTAAAACGTACCACCCAAAGAGGCCCATAAGACAACTTTGTTTTGAAATTTACTTTTACGATTACTATTGCGCGTCCTACATGTTTTTTATTTTATACTTCCACTACTTAAATAAGTAGTAAATATTATAAAAATGAAAAATTTTAAAAAATATCATGCGCTACTTAAATAGAAAATTTTATAGTGGTGAGGTGTTTTTGAACTATTAGATTGATTAGAATATCACCATATGGTAAAAGGTATTAGTTGATAGTACAAATTTTATCGGTAAATGTTTTCCGATAATATAATCTTATTAAAAAATATTTTTTGATAGTATTATAAAGCAAAAAACAACCATTTTTCTTTTCTTCTTGGATGTTTACTTTTGCCACCTATAACTTACTCGCACACATATTCTTCCGTGGTTTAAGTTACAAATGTAAAAAAATTAAGTAATTTTAAAAAATAATATTTTTTTCTACATCCGTGACTTAAGTCACGAATATTATAATTATAGGATGCTTGAGAGTGTCCGTGGCTTAAATCACGAACATAAATATATTGATCATTTCGTAGGACGCACCCCAAAATTAATAGAATGACAAAAATAATTTTCTCTTCTTGTGCAGTACTCAACAAACCCACTATTCTACGCAACTCATAGTGGCCAGTGCTTAGGATTATCCACAAGAACACATGTAATGGGTCCCGTAATCCATTGTCCGCTGCATTTGGGTTCCTTCATTGTTCAATGTGGCTGGTAAGCTGTGTACATCTTCTTATGCTAGCCACTTGATGGACCCCAAAACAAACAAAAATGCTTGCAACTTGCAATTAATAAAGTGCAATTTCTACATAATTGCTAGTTAGTTGACCCTTTTTTCTCCCTTTATTGCTTGTTACTTGATAATCTTGGGCACTTGCAACTTATAAGACAGCTTAACAACATCATGTTCATCTGTTTTGTTGTTGATGTATATCAGCTAATAGTTGTTAATTGTGATTTTTTTTTTCTTTCTTCAAGTGATTACATTGAGAAAGAAATTAGTTTCTCAACTATGAGGGATCTTAAGTACTCAAAAGAGTGTTAAGTACATTGTGTTTGAAATTTTAAGATTCTAAATAAAATAAAGATAAAGAAAGAAAAGTAATTAAAAGAATAAAAATGAGTAAAATAGTTCTAATTAATTAGTTGTGTGTTGATAATATTGTAATATATGATATTTATAAGCAAATAGTAGTCCTACTTATGAAAATAATGTGGCCTATAAAATTAGTCATGCTCCTATTAATTTACACGAATAGTGCGAGTTCTCATTGTATTTAGGCTTTTTCCCCCATTGCTCTATGGCAATTGGCTATATATTTTTGATTAAATGAACTATTTATATGTTTTGTTTTGACCGTATTTTTCTAAAAATATATAAATATAAATATTATCATATAATATTTTGTTTGATTTGTTTCGATGATTATTTTTAAAATATCAAATTTTTATAATTTTTACAATTAGACAATTAAAGATATTCGCAATAAAAATTGTACATTGTCATACGTGCAATTTTGAATGAGTTCTTATATTTCGGGACGGAAGTAGTATAATTTAGTGGTGTGGCCTAATCCGTTTGGAGTATTTCTTTTTGTCGCATGAGCTTCTCAAGCGTCCATGAACTTCCAATTTTATCTCTCTTATATGTTGGAGTTGCGAGTTTGTAAAATAGCAAAATCCGAAAAAAAATCAAATTTTTTGTCCCTCTCAGCCTTTCCTCACCTACCATTAATTTTTTTTAATGAAATACAATTTGTAAGTTAAAGTATAAATCATTCTTTTACCTCCAAAAAAATATTTTGAATGGAATATTGTATGATCGAGTGATTAAAAAATAAAAAAGTTTCAATTAGTAGAACTATGAGAAAATATTTTGAATGGAATATTGTAGGGTAAATAGGCTTATACCCCCTGTAATGTAAGCGTGTTTTGTTTTTCTCCCCTGTAATTTTTTTTTTGTGACTCGCCCCATGTAATGTTGAATTTTTTGGACTCGCCCCTTGGATGCACTTTTTAAATCGGTTATTTTGTTCAAACTGATTTAAAAAATGCTGTTTTTTAAATCGATTAATCTGTTCAACCGATTTAAAAAGTGCAAATTCCTTGCACCCAAGGGGGGAAACCAAAAAAATGTACTTTTCAAGGGACAAATCACAACAAAAAAAAATTACAGGGGTGGAAAAAAAAACTTGCCTATATTACAGGGAGTAAAAACCTATTTACCCAATATTGTATGATCGAGCGATTAAAAAATGAAAAAAAAAAGGTTTCAATTAGTAGAACTATGAGAAATGTTATTTTTACAACTTATTTTTACAAAAATACTTACGACTAGGGGAAGTTTTGTCAAATTGAAAATTTCATCTTTTTTCTCTCTATCCACCTTCCTGAATGTCTTTCTCTCTTCCCCTTCCTTTCTTCAATCTTCTCCAAATTCAATTTTGAGTTTTCAATGACATTTTGACCTGTTTTTCTCTTCCTATGTCCCACTTACGCAAGGCAAAATAATTCATACTCGTGGATATCCGTCTGCCCCACCCCGATTTTGACAGGAAAAACTTGAGTTGACTGAATTTGGGTTCGGGTTTGAGTTTTTCTCGATTTTAAAAGATGGGGTTGGAGCGGGTAGTGGGAGTATTGATATCCATCCCGAATCCGTCCCTGAACCCGACCCACCTATATCGAATTACACTTTATATTCAGAAAATAGAAATCCCTTAAACAAACTCTAGAATGCACTTATATTTATTTATTTTGGATTATTACCTTTGTATTTTTAAATTTAGTATTAATCAATTTATTTTCTCTATTTATTTTCTATTTTCTATGTATAAATATTGTTAAAACAAAATAATTTTTTACTTTTAACGATTTTTTTAATAAGAAAAACAACAAAGTGCAATTCAAATTCATATGGAGGTAGAGCAGAATTGAGATACCCGAACCCCGTTGGGTATGAGTTTGACGTTTTAGTTTTCATCTCCGTTAAGAATTGAGACGTGTTTGGGAATACCCGAACTTTATGAATTTGGGTTTGGAGATGGAAAAATCCGTCCCCGACCCACCCCATTGACATGCCTAGTTCCACTTTCCCTTATCTTTTTGTCCTCTTCCAATTTCCAGATTTGTGCTGCCAACAATGGTGAAGATGGTGACAGCGGATATCTGTTATGCGCAAGAGAGAGAGAGAGAGAGAGAGAGAGAGAGAGAGAGAGAGAGAGAGAGAGAGAGAGAGAGAGAGAGAGAGAGAGAGAGAGAGAGAGAGAGAGAGAGAGAGAGAGAGAGAGAGAGAGAGAGAGAGAGAGAGAGAGAGAGAGAGAGAGAGAGAGACGTCGGTGAGAAAGGAACGAAACGGTGGTGGTGGTGACCGGTGATCTTGTTGAAGAGAGGACGAAAACGAGATCAGTGGTATTGTTGAAGAGAGGACGAAAAGAGATTCGTGTCTTGTTTTTATTTATTAATTTTAAATTTAAACAAAAAAATGTCACAGGATGAATTTAAAATAAATAAAAATTAAATGGATTTTCATGTATAAAGCAACAATGTCTTAAAGTTGTAGTATAGTTGTAAAACAAAGCTGTATAAATAACATTACAGTAGAACTATATGGTGTGTGTGTGTGTGTGGGTGGGTGACCGATACTATGTCATATATAGCCATTTCAGTCACCAATCAAAATATGGTTTTGGACGATGACCATATTTTTATAAGGTTCACTAGTTAAAGTCCAAGCTGAGTTCATACTATAAGTAGTGAATTGTGTTTGATTTCGAACTATAAATAACAAAATGTGTATTTTCATTCATGGAAGCGTGAAGCTTGCAGACGTTGGGGTTTGTAAGGTAAAGATGTATTCTCATTACTTCAACACAAGTCTTACAATGCCATATATATGGGTACGATGATACAAGGCCCAAACAACAATTCAAGCCCAACTATTTATGGGCACAAGCCCAAACAACAATTCAAAATTTCTCATCCCACTCCCCATAATTCTTTTTCACCCCCTAGGTTTCCCTTTATGCCCTTCAAATTTGGCTAAAAGTCAACAACGGAATCTGCGTTCCGAACTTATGAAATCGCGGAATCTATTTTTCGCTCGGGTTGTGCACGGTAAATGTTTTCCGCGAAAAGGTTTATACAGACTCAGAGGAGCTCATTTCTATTCAACTTCCCCACACTCAATCTCTTGTTCTCTTTGGAAACAAAACAGTGATACCAATTTTTTGGCTCAAACTGAAGATTGGAAGCTTATCTAAAGGAATCAACACTCATAGAAGCTCAAACATAAGGTAAATTTCGATTCTAACCGATTAGATTTTGTTATTTCACTTAAAATTGGACTGTCAATACCTAGGTTTCCGAATTTCTGACAGCCTACGCGCGCGAGAAACTTTTTCCGCGATTCTGGGTAAACCCAGGTTCGAATTCTGCGTTCCGCGAAAAGTGACGCCCTGCAATTGTTTAATTTCCCGCACTGCACAACCACTGCAAGTGATGTTTTGTTTATTTTTGTAAGATTCAATGTTAATGTATGATTGATTACTGGTTATAGATAGGTTATTACTTATATTATTGATTAATGCTTAATTATTACGTAATAGTTTTATAATATTGATTATTGGTCATTTTGATAATATTGATTAATGTTAATGTTTGATTTATTCTAAATTATATGTTATTGCTTATTACTTATAACATTGGTTATATTGTTGTATGTGTTTTATTTGACATGGATTTTAATTTTATATAGGTATGGTTCATGGATCGAGACAAGTTGTGCTTGTTATACCGGTCCAGGAAGACGACGGTGATGCGGATCCTACGAATTGTGATGGCTCGGAAAATGAAATTAGTCTTTCTACTTCTACTGCAGTTGCACTTAGGCAACCTCCAGCAATTGACTTTGATAATAGAGAGAGTTTTGAGATGGAACAATTGTTTAAGACACGTGAAGATTTGCTTAAGTGGGTTAGAGACGTCGCCGCGGGGTTACGGTTTGCTATTGTCATAGAAAGGTCAAACAATGGTTCGGATAGGAGGAAACAAACGCTTGTGTTGGGTTGTGAACGAGGAGGGGTTTACAAAAGAACAAGTAAGAAAGTTAAATTTGAAGATATGGGCACGAGGAAATGCAATTGCCCGTTCCGGGTTCGTGGATATTTTCTGTCATCCAAGGAATGGCGTCTAGGTGTTGTTAATGGTGTGCATAACCATGTATTCGCTAGAGATTTGGATGGTCATTTAGTTGTCGGACGTTTGAAAGCCGAAGAGATGGAGGTAATTTCTGAATTGACGAGAAATTTGGTTCCGCCAAGGAACATTATGACAACATTGAAGGAGAGAGATCCGAATAATGTGACAAACAAAAAACAACTTTACAATGCTTGTCATAGATTGAAAGCCAGAGTAAGGCGGTCGAGGACGGAAATGCAACATTTGTTGGATTGTCTGGAGCAAAAGAACTATGTTTTCAAATGTAGATCGGAGGGTGACTCGACAACAGTTCAGGATATATTTTTTGCCCATCCAAAATATGTGGCTCTGTTTAACACTTTTCTGACGGTTTTGTTGATGGACTCGACGTACAAAATGAACCGCTATGGTATGCCGTTGTTTGAGATGGTTGGTGTGTCGTCGACTAGCAAGACCTTCAATCTTGCAATTGCCTTCATCAAAAACTAAAAAGAGGATAATTTTACATGGGCTTTGGAACAATGTCGGAGTCTTTTGAGGAGTGACGGCGTCAGATCGAAGGTGACGGTCACTGATCGCGATACCGCCCTTATGAATGCCGTTGGTAAGGCATTTTCTGACGCTTCTCCATTGGTTTGTTGCTACCATGTTATAAAAAATGTAACAGCCAAGGCAAAGTCGTTTTGCAAAGTCAGAAGCGGCGACGAAATGAGCCATTCGCAAGTTGTGACTATGGCGGTAAAGAGTTTTGAGGCGGTGTTGGAGGCAGAAACTGATGAATGTTATGAAGAGAGAGTTATGGAGTTACGAAAAGTTTGTTCGAAGTTTCCAAGATTTGTGAACTATGTTCAACGAACCATTCTTGACACCGATGAGAATAAAGTTGTGAAAGCTTGGACAAATAATATCTTGCATTTTGGGAACATTACAACAAACAGAGCTGAATCGTCGCACGGTGTGTTAAAGAAATATTTGCCCGACGGTACTTGTAATTTCTTAAGGGTTTGGGAAGGGATTGAGAGTATGTTGACAAGTCAGTTCAGCGGCATACAGATATCATTTGGTCAGAGCTTGTCGGTTGAAGAGCATAGATATGGTAAGGATCATTATTTGTGTGAGCAATCGTTATGGAAAGTTTCTCGATCGGCTTTGGACGAAATATTTCAAGAAAGTAAGAGAGTTGTCGAGTGTGGTATGGATTCACAAAAGTGCGGTTGTGTGATGAGAACATCATATGGGTTACCGTGTGCATGTCTTATTGCAAAAGGTGCGCCATAAGCTTCCTATTAGACTTGACGAGATAGACCCCTAATGGAAGAAGTTAGTGATCGATTACGATGAAGAAGGTGACCGTGGTGATGAGGAAATATACGAATACTCGTGCGAGGCGGAGTTTGAAGCAATTAAGGTTTGTCTCCAATTTCTAAATTACCATTAATATTTTGATGCTGTAAATTTTTATTGTTGTTGCGAATTTGTGATTGAATTTAATAATTAACTTTATTTTTTTAGGCACGGTTGAAGAGCGTGAATGTCAACATGAAAGCCGATATTAGGAAAAAACTTCGTCAAATTGCTTTTCCGGAGACGACTAAATTGACAAGTCCGAATGTTCTTAAAAAACCAAATTGTGCCATGAAATCAAATACAACTAGAGAGAAGTTGGGTTGGGAGCATGTTGATGCCCAATATCTGGATTGTCAAGTCTCGCAATCAAAGGCTTCAACTTCTTCTCAAAAGTGTTCTCAAGTAGGTAGATTTATTCCAACTCAAAGTTCACAAGTTAGTATTCCAAGACTTGATGAAATGCCTTTATTCATGCAACCACAAATAGAAAATATTATTGACGTCAAGGGTGACGGTTGGTGTGGTTATCGTGTTGTTGCACACGATAGCGGTAAAACTGAGGAGGATTTTGAGTTAGTTAAGCTGAACATGGTTAGGGAGATAAAGATGCACTGACCCTTGTATGAGAAAGTGTTCGGTTCTAAGGATCATGTTGAATACATTTTGAATTCATTGCATCCGGGCGAGAGAATTACTAGAAATCGTGTTGCTCCTATGGATAAGTGGCTAACGTTTCCGGATATGGGCATCTCATTGCAACTTACTACATAAAAGTGGTAGTCGAGTTGACAAAACCAAGCATTGGAATTAGCGAGACTTTTTTCCCACTTAGGGACGGTCCACCACAAGACCCGTCTTCACGTATTTTGTGCCTTGGATTGGTTCCGAATCATTTCGTGTATGTTAAGTTGAAGGAAAATTGTCCGATCCCTCCGACTTGTGGGACGTGGAGGCAATATTGTACGGATCAAGCTATGGCATGGGAGTATCCATTCTTGGATAGACAAAGTAAATTTAAGCTTTCGATGGATATTGAAATAGCCAAGCTTCCGAAGAAAAGAACAAAAAAATTTGTAGGTGTTGGATCAAGTGCGGCGAATCCGTTGTCTGTTAGTGATGAAAGCGATTGATCGTTGTTGCATATGGCATGACCTTTTTTTGGCACGACATTTACATTATGAACTTCATCGTCGTTTATGTAAATTAATGGCATGACCTCTTTTTCATAGCTATGTAATTTTGTAACGTAACGAAACATCGTCGTTTATGTTAATTGATGGTTATTACTGTAGTTCTTCTGTGATTTGCTGCATCATAAGGCTAAAACAACTTGGTCAGAGTGACTTAACTGAAGAACCAATGCTGAAGTAATTAAGTCTAAACCACTTGTGCATATTGAAGATGTGCAGATGCAACATGTTGAACAAGATGTCCTAGACATCTTGTCACTGGATTCAGAGCATGCTTAGGCAGCATGTCGAACAAGATGTCCCAAGACATGTGGGTAGGACATCGTGACCCAGTTCAGCTTAAAAGATAATGCTTATCCATTAAGCACGCATGTTTGTTTTAATTTGAATAAAACGCGAATGTTTTAGCAACAAGCTGAGATTAGGATTAATGATAAAGTTTGTTATTAATCCTATGTGTTAGATACGATTGGATTCGTATTTAATTAGTGGATAGAGATTAATTCTTTATCTTTGTGGGGTTTGTTTTAAAACAAGTTTGTTTTAAAACTAATTCTTATTGAAGTGCATCTGAAAGACTGAAGATTATCTGAAGACTTGCACGCCTATATAAAGGACTCAACATAGACCTTAAAACGCAACCCACAATAACTGAAGATTGTGAGTCCAAAGTTTTGTTCCCACTGTGCAAAACATCAAGTGGCTCTTAGTATTGTTCTTAATACTTTGAAGCTTTGTGTCGTTGAATGTTGTCGTTCAACTTTGTCTTTTAAACTGTGAAGTTTAAAGTAGTTTCGTCACTTGGGATTAGTGATTAGAGGGAGTTGGGTAGGTTCTCATATTCAGAGGGAGTTAGCCCTTGAGTAAAAGATTACTAGGATTAAGAAAAGGCATACATGCCAAAAGGTGTTTGGTGTGGTTGTAAGACTTAGTATTGATTCGGAGTAGTAGTGTTCACTTCCTGGTTTGGTATCCTCCAGAGTAGGGCTGTTTAGCGCCGAACTGGGTTAACAAATTACTGATGTTATTTATTGCTTTTATTTACTTCAGTACTGCAATAAATCGTGATCCTCATAGCCAGTTGTCTAGGACATCTAGACTGCAGACACATTGTCCTAGACATTGTGTACGACATCTGTCCTGCCAGAGAACAGAATTTCAATTGGCATCAGAGCAGGCACCCTAACCTGCTGGGTGAGCTCTAGGGAGACAAAATCTTGTTCAAGATGGACAGGAATGAAGGATCAATAAACAGACCACCAGTTCTGGATGGATCAAACTATGACTATTGGAAAGCAAGAATGATTGCCTTCATCAAGTCCATGGATCAAAAGGCATGGAGGGCAATTATTACAGGTTGGAATCACCCGATAGTCTCTGCAGAAGATGGTTCTTCAATATTAAAAGGTGAAGGAGATTGGACCTCAGAAGAGGAGACTGAGTCAAATAGCAACTCTAAGTCACTCAATGCTATCTTCAATGGTGTTGATGAAAACATATTCAAACTGATCAACACATGTACAGAAGCCAAGCAAGCCTGGGTGATTCTACAAACGACACATGAAGGAACTTCCAAGGTTATAATGTCAAAGCTACAACTCCTCACCTCCAAATTCGAAAATCTAAAGATGGAGGATGATGAAACAATATCAGAATTCAACACTAGAGTTCGAGACATAGCAAACTCATGCTTTGCTCTAGGAGAGAAGATACCCGAGGAGAAACTTGCCAGAAAAATTCTTAGATCACTTCCTAAGAGATTTTCTATGAAGATAACTGCTATTGAAGAATCACAAGACTTGAGCACGATGAAGGTTGATGAACTAATTGGCTCATTACAAACTTTTAAGATGACCTTTGAAGATAGACCTGAAAAGAATGTGAAGAATTTGGCATCTGAGGAAAGCCAAAGTGAAGATTGTCTATCAGAAGCAGTAGCTCTATTGACCAAGAAGTTCAACAATTCTGTGAACAGGGTCCGAGCTAAATGGAGGACAAATGTCCCAGACAAGATGTCCAACAACAAGACACAAGGCATCTCAAAAGAAGAGACAAACTCTGAAGAAGAAACAGAGATACAGTGCTACGAATGTGAAGGCATTGGGCATATCAGAATACAATGTCCCAACTTTCTTAGAAAACAGAAAAAGGGGCTGGCTGCAATTCTCTATGACTCTGAGGATCAAAGTGAAGATGAAGACATAAACAATGCATTCTCGGGGATATGTGAAACAAGCAGCAATGATGGCTTCAAAAGCTTCACATACACTGAAGGCAGTGATAACAATGAAGAACCTCTCCACCCTTCAAGATACACTGCTAAAATATTAGAGCAAGATGAAATCATTGAAAGGCTTATCAGGGAGCATAAGGAACAAATAGCTTTGAGGAGAGAACGCGACTTCTTAAAGTCTAAACTCAAAAGCATGACTGAATCTTTGAGTTGTCTAGACTATGACTCTAACTCAGAGGATGAGCTCCTTGAATCTAAAAAATTAGCTGAAGACATGATTGGATTAGGATTCGATCATCCCTTCAGAAAAGCTGAATCTGCTCCAGAAAAGGTAACTCCTCATCTACAGAAACCTAAGGACCAGATGTCAAGCCAACTGTCACAACATCCTGCTCAACACAACGACAGGGTCATAGACAACATATCTCAGCACTATGTTCAGACCAAGAAAGAGATGTCATACCAAATGTCTCAACATCCTGTTCAACATTCAGACAGGATCATAGACCACACATCTCAACATTGTGTTCAGACCAAGAAAGAGATGTCAAGCCAAATGTCTCAACATCTCAGTACTATGTTCAGACCAAGAAGGAGATGTCAAGCCAAAAGTCTCAACATCCTGTTAAACACAAAGACAGGATCATAGACTACAAGCCTCAACAGTCTGTCCAAACAAAAAGGAAGATGTCAGGCCACATGTCTCAACATCCTGTTCAACACAAAAAGAATGGGAACATAGGTCAGCTTCACAAGCAGCAGAAGAAGCACATACAAAGACCACATCTTAAAAAGCTATACTCCCAAAATAGAAGAGCTTTCAATAGATGTGATCACTGTGGTAGGTCTGGACATGTTATGAAATAATGCTTCAAAATTCATGGTTATCCTCAAAGATCAAGATCACCAAGGAAGGATGAAAAGAAGATTCTTGCTCAACAAGTAAAGTGCTAGGAGACTCAAGTCAAGAAAGTATGGAGACCAAAAGAAGATTCAAAACTAAAAGCTCATACTTGTATCAAGCTATCCTCATATGAAGACTGGTACTTTGACAGTGGATGCTCCAAACACATGACTGGAGATAGGAAATACCTTAAGGAATTAAGGCCTTACTCTAAAGGATGTGTCACTTTTGGTGATGCTGCTAAAGGTAGAATCAAAGGTGTAGGCAAGCTAAGAGATCCCAGCTCACCATACCTTGATAAGGTTCTACTAGTTGAAGGACTCACTACAAATTTGATAAGCATTAGTCAACTATGTGAACAAGGACTAAATGTGTACTTCAACAACTCTGAGTGCATTATTGCTAATAATCAGAAGGTAGTGATGAAAGGTGTCAAGGCAAAAGACAAATGCTATAAGTGGAATCCTCCCAACAATAGTTCAAAAATAGCTTGCTTGACAGTTAAGGAAGAGAATGACCAGATGTCCCAACATCTGTACACTCGTCAGGAAGTTGAATCACTTCAACCTGAACGTGGGAAAGGAACTCTAGAGTTTCACACATCCAAAAGCGTGTAGAACATTAAGTGACGGGGTGGCGTGCAAAAAGATTTTAACGTCAATCATTATTACTTCTGCACAATAAACAAGGTAACATACTACCTAGTTCCGTCTATAAAAAGCCACCTAGATCATCACTTGTGCTATCACATACGCTTCAACATCTGGTACGACATCCTTCAAAAGAAATCCTCTTAAAGAAATCTTCTTCAGAGAAACTCTGAACAAACATGAGTCAAGAAATCACAATGAACGCAGACAACCAAGCAATCAACAAAGGCGAAGGACCTAGTGATCCAACTAGGGTTTCAGGCTCAACTGTAAATCAACAAGAGGTTGGTCTTGACAAATTGATTATTCCCAGAGGAAGAAGAACTACAGCAAGGAAGAGGAGAAGTAGCACATTGATCGGGCCTTTCACTAATCTTACACATAGTGAAGAACCCAAAGAATGCTCTCCGCTCGAAGCCCAATCATCGCCAAAAGGTGCTGAAGAGCAAAATGCTGAAGAAACTTTGAAGGACTCCACTCAGAAAACAAATATTGAGCTGCAATCAACATAAGCTGAGAAGAATGATGGAGAAGATGTCACAACATCTGACCTCAACAATGTCGAAACAAATGTCTCAACACCAAGAGGCACGACATCTGAAGAACATCAAATGGAAGAATATCCAAAGGATGCACATGAGAAACTCGCCTCAGAATATGAAGGTTTACAATCTCTAGAAGTCATAGAGATTGATGAAGAAACATAGAGCGAAGAAGTTGCTCCAAGAAGAACTCAATCAGTGGCTGATAGAGTGAAAAGAAGCAGAGGGAAGAAGGTGGAGATTCCCCAATCATTCTTGGAAGAAAGGTCTCAGAAAAGAAAGAGGAAGCCAGAGTCCTCAAGTGAGTTCGAGCCTGATGTCGAAGACGATGTCCCAGACATCATGTCAAAGAAAAGAAAAACTACATCCTCAACATCATTCCACACTGAGGAGAATGAACAAAGGTGGAGGATAGTAAGTCAGAGGAGGATTGCTACTGAAAGGGAGTTAAGCACTGAAGCTCTTTCCTACAAGGAGATTATCACTCTTCTTGAAGAAGTAAGACTCATGAAGACAATATTAGGGGTTGGAAGGTGCTATGAAAGGCTTGTGAGAGAGTTCATCACCAATCTCACTAAAGAATGCGCTGAAGAGGGAAGCATTGACTATCACAAGGTACGGTTAAGGGAAAAGATCATTGACTTCTCTCCAACTGTCATCAACCACTACCTGGGAAGGTGTATTGAAGCTGAAAGCAACAAAATCCTAACAATGGACAAGATTGCTGAGGAAATCACCTCTGGTCAAGCTGAGCAATGGCCCAAGAAAAGACTACTTTCAACGTCCAAGCTGACAGTCAAATATGCCATACTCAACAGGATTGACACAGCAAATTGGGCTCCTACAAATCACAGCTCAGGTATAACTCCAACCCTGGCCAAACTCATCTACCTCATAGGAAAAGGAAAGAAATTGGATTTTGGAAAACATGTCTTCGAACAAACTATGAAGCATGTGGAAACCAATACAACAAAGCTGCCAATAGCTTTTCCTAGCTTGATTACTGGGATAATTCTTAGTCAACACCCAAGCATCCTGCTTCTTGAGGAACATGAGAGTAAGAGACCTCCACCAATATCCTTCAACCGCAAGTTGTTTGCTAAACCACATGTCCCAGACATCACGTTCAAAGACAAAGAAGCAGCTGAGACCTCAGCTCCACTGGACAGAAGCTCACAAAACAAGGTATTGGCTGAGCTTATTCAAGTGTCTAAGGAGTTGGAGGAAACTATCAAGTCAAGTACGATCAGAAAGAACTGTGTAGATCACTTAATAAAAAAACTGACAAAGAAACTTGCTGAGAATGAAGGAGATGCTCATGTTGAGGCTGAGCAAGAAGAAGAAGATTGAAGAACAGACTCTGAGTATAGAAAAATAAGTACTTTGTGTATTTTTCCTTTTTTTTCTGTTCATCTTCTGTAAGTTTTGTGGTCTACCAAATGTCCTAGACATTGGAGACTTTGACATCTGGCACCAAGTGTGCACTTTTGTATGCTGTCTCTCTTTAATCAATGAATATTTTCCTTACCTTTATCAAATTATGGTAAAAAGGGGGAGTAATAATTGATGATAAGAACAGCTCTTTGGCAAGTAGAATCATTCTCTTGCTTTACGGATGAAAATAGCAAGCTTTAAAAAAAATTAAAAACTAAAAAACTATGCTAAAATAAGTGTGTCCAGAGCATAATTAATATGCTAAAATTGAACCTCTAAGAAGTCTAGTGAGTCTTGATCACTCTGATTAAGTAATTTCCGCTGCAACTCAAGACTTTGGTTCACTAAGTCACTAGGTATCTCATCCCTGGACTTAGAAAATTCATTGTAATGGATCATATGAAGATAAGAATAAGACTGTCTCATACTAGAAAAGGTTCATCACACATTCAAGATTAAAGAAGTCTTGAATATTGAAGACACACAAGATTCTGAAGACCAAAGACATTGAAGACTTGAAGATTTCAGAATTGAAGATTGCATCAACAGAGATCAATTTGAAGATTGAAGAATTTGAAGATTGAAGACTGAAGAGTGCACATTCAACAAAGTGGTTTGTGGTTGTTTTAGCCATAATTTGCCAAAGGGGGAGATTGTAGTTCTTCTGAGATTGGCTGCATCATAAGGCTAAAACAACTTCGTCAGAGTGACTTAACTGAAGCACCAATGCTGAAGTAATTAAGTGTAAACCACTTGTGCATATTGAAGATGTGCAGATGCAACATGTTGAACAAGATGTCCTAGACATCTTGTCATTGGGTTCAGAGCATGCTTAGGCAGCATGTCGAACAAGATGTCCCAAGACATGTGGGTAGGACATCTTGACCCAGTTCAGCTTAAAAGATAATGCTTATCCATTAAGCACGCATGTTTGTTTTAATTTGAATAAAACGCGAATCTTTTAGTAACAAGCTGAGATTATGATTAATGATAAAGTTTGTTATTAATCCTATGTGTTAGATACGATTGGATTCATATTTAATTATTGGATAGAGATTAATTCTTTATCTTTGTGGAGTTTGTTTTGAAACAAGTTTGTTTTAAAACTAATTCTTATTGGAGTGCATCTGAAAGACTGAAGATTATCTGAAGACTTGCACGCCTATATAAAGGACTCAACATAGAGCTTAAAACGCAACCCACAATAACTGAAGATTGTGAGTCCAAAGTTTTGTACCCACTGTGCAAAACATCAAGTGGCTCTTAGTATTGTTCTTGATACTTTGAAGCTTTGTGTCGTTGAATGTTGTCGTTCAAATTTGTCTTTTAAACTGTGAAGTTTAAAGTAGTTTCGTCACTTGGGATTAGTGATTAGAGGGAGTTGAGTAGGTTCTCATATTCAGGAGGAGTTAGCCCTTGAGTAGAAGATTACTAGGATTAAGAAAAGGCATACATGCCAAAAGGTGTTTGGTGTGGTTGTAAGACTAAGTATTGATTCGGAGTAGTAGTGTTCACTTCCTGGTTTGGTATCCTCCAGAGTAGGGCTGTTTAGCGCCGAACTGGGTTAACAAATTACTGATGTTATTTATTGCTTTTATTTACTTCAGTACTGCAATAAATCGTGATCCTCATAGCCAGTTGTCTAGGACATCTGGACTGCAGACACATTGTCCTAGACATTGTGTACGACATCTGTCCTGCCAGAGAACAGAATTTCAATTACCGTGTTTGACATTGATACACTACTTTGAATGAACTAATGAATTGATTTAATTTGTCTTAATTAATTACAGGTTGTGTTGGATTTTCTGAATTACAGGTTTTGTCATTTTCAAATTTTCCCATTTTCTGTATGACCAGAGTTCGGATTCTACGTTCCGCGACTTTGATACGTTTAACAAACGCACGGAAAACGTTTACCGTGGATGGTTGCGGATTATGCGTTCCGAACTTTATCACGATATTCAAATTTTGTTATTTTAAATATATATATTAATCTTAATAAATAGTTAATATAATTAATAGTAATAATATTATTAAAATGTGTAACTTTTTTTAAATTAAATGGGCACCTAAATTTTAAATTTAATTAGTTGTTAAAATAATTAATAGTAATAATATTAAAATTTGTAACTTTTTTAAAATTAAATGGGCACATAAATTTTAAATTTTATTAGTTGTTAAAATTCAACGCTCAGGATTAGACCGACACTATAAACGTTGGAGATCCCACCGACAGTTTGTGTGGTCAAAAATAATCTAAAACGTGTATAAATTTGTGTGCTTGGTACATCTCAATACAAACAAAAAAAATATGGATATTTCACTTAGTTATCGGAGAGACACCAGTCTTGCGGTTGTCTACTACAACAATGGAAAACCAAACATGTTTCGGATTTCCGATGATGCAACCTTCTTTAAACTGAATCAGCAACTTGATGAAATAAATCGTTGTTGCGTTAACAAGAATGACGACAGATCTGTCACGAGCATCGAGTATCGAAAGTCGTTGATCGGATCTGATGGAGTAGTTACGTTTACAGGTATGAAACTTCAAAACGATGATGATGTTCGATCTATGTTTTCCATTTTCTCACAATACTGCACAAAGGGACCCATAGAGTTGGATGCAAAACTTACAAGATCTGTCGATTCCATACTTGAATGCTTGAAGGTAGAGCTGTAAAAATGGGTCGGCCTATCGGGCCGGCCCATTAGCCCTATAATTTTACACGGGCCGGGCTTTTAAAAAAAGTTGATCGGACCTTATCGGGCCGGCCCCTCGGGCCTATATTTTTAATGGGCCGTTATGGGCCGACTCCACGGGCTTTTGGGCCGGCCCCTTAAAGAGTTAAAAAAAAAAAATTTAAAAATTCTAAAAATAATTTTAGCTAAAAATAAGAAGTTTTAGTTACCATTAAATCTTTAGATAATTAAGTAATAAAAGATGAGATTTGTTAGTTAGGAGATAATTATTAAACCAAATTTTTTTTTTAAAAATTAAACCAAGTTTGTTATGATTATCTTTATTTTTATTTTTTTTAAACTCCAAATATATAGATAAGAGAAAAGTGGAGTACAAAAGAGGGGGGACCAAACCTAACCCTCAAGGAAACTTAAGAAATTCTAAAAAACGGGAACCCTAGCCTATTGCTTCTAAGGTCAGTCCAGATGATCACAGGAGCTGTGTTCCACCAACAGAAATCATGAAGAGTGAGACCTGTTGAGGCAAGCTTGTCATCACAATGGTTTCCTTCCCTATAAATATGGGAGATGCAAAAGTTCATCGTTTTGATCAAAGTGAGACAGTTTAACCATCTAATCTTCAAATGCCAAGGGATAATTATTTGAAAAAAACTAATAACAACTTAATCATCATTATAAATAGAAAAGTATAAGAAAGAAATTAATCAAATTATATGGATATTAATTTTTGTGTGATACATATGTAGTTTTATTGTCCATTGAATTTATTTTGCAAAAAAAAAAATTCAAAAAAAAAAAAGAAACTTTGTCGGGCCGGCCCATCAGGCCATGTAGGCCTTTGCTTATCGGGCTGAGCTTAACGGGCCGGGCCTTGAGGCTTAATGGGCCGACCCACTAAAGCCCCTTTATATGTCATGGCCCCCGGGCCGAGGCGGGTCAGACCGGGCCGGCCCCTTTTGACAGCTCTACTTGAAGGGGCCTTGAGGATGAAGATTATACAGTTAATTTAGCGGATCTATAGGGTTGTCTTTAATTACAAACATTGTCATCAAACACGTACACCAAATTACAAACATTGTCATCAAAATACAAATGTTGTCATACAAAATACGCAAAATACGAAAACCACTTGTCCAAAATAAAATGCAAGAAAATAAATATGCTACTTCGTAGCACGATGATAAGGGAATGCGGATGACCCTGGATTTAAGCGTCGTGATGTGAAAACTACGACTGGGGATACCATCCCAAGGACTTGCTGAACTGTACCATAAATCGGAGTACCCAGAACCGCCTCACGATCTCGAAGTGCCCTTTGTAGCTCAGTTCGCACTTACTGACAAATCTAAATTGTGTCCCTAACATCATTCCAACCCTGCTGCTCTATCAAAACCTCCAACATCGGTGGACGAGGTGGCTCTGCGCGTGCTCCTAATTGGAGCATTAGATGATGAGACACTCTGTAAAACTACGCTACATAGCCAAGCTCATAGTCCCATGTGTTAACCACTGGCGCACCCGTCATTTCTTCATCGATCATCCTCTCTTCCATCTCTTCCGCAAACACCCGATCAATCTGAGCCAAAGGCATGCCGGCAGGAGCATAGGCAGCTGGAAGCCTTGGAATGCCTTGAACATATCCAAATTGCCTAAGCACACGTTCAGGCAAATACATGCCTCTATAAGATCCACTTCGTAATCATCCTGAAAACCAGCAGGCATCAATCAACGGCCTTTGTCCACGATGGCCATCATAAGGAGTGTACACAAAATCTGACATCTGCACGTTATCCAAATGTTCCCTATAAGATGATCCATCCTTATGTCCTTGTTCAGGCACAAACTTTGCACACCGCGGCAACGTCTCGTTGTAGTTACCGTCCACAGTCCACACATTAAGTCTCGGAAAATGCGAGATTATCCAACCCTGAAAACACATATTAACATCAATAAAATTATAATCACATTCATACAATAAATCAATTTAGTGTTAAAGTAATGACAACTCTAATTTATAAAACTATCGTCACTTGAAGGAATGACAGGTATCCCGCCATTTGACCGCAACCAGCTTCAGATGATTGATCCATATAGCGTTGAAGATAAACCAATGCAGCAACACCCCAGTTCCACTGATGCACCGCAGTTAGGTCCTCCAAGTATGTCAGATAAACTACATCGACGTAGTTTTGACTCTTATTGCTGAATATGGTACAACAAACCAAAAACAGCAAAAAGGCCTTGATGCACCTGTCCCTCAACTCAACAACCTCGTACATTGGCCTCCCATCTTCCTTCGCTTGCTCAGCCTCCTCCATCAGCTCAGTATACCAGGCCTGTAAATCAGCATACTTAATATGATGACCCTTTGTTTTTTCAAACATCCTCCACAATTCAGTCTCAGGAATTCCTAGATTTTTATGTACCAATTCCACAGCCTCAAATCTCTTCAGCTTCTTGTGGTTCAAAAACGGCCCCGTGATCGGAATATGAAGCAGACATTGAACGTCGTCCAATGTGATGCCTGCCTCACCTATAGGAAGGTGGAAACTCGCCGTCTCTGGATGCCATCGATCAGCAAACGCTGTCATCAAACCATGGTCGATTATGGTATAATTCGTCCTTGTCAGTGGCTCTAACCCGGTTTGTGTTACAGCATCCCAAAACCACGCAACAGTACGATCAAACTTCGGAAGATTGATGACCTTCTTACCATTTGCTAACGATTGCATAGTTTTCTTTAAAATCTACAAAAAATTGCATGCATCATTTCATTAATAAAATATATCGACATATAGTAGTTTAATAAATTAATTAAAATGCACAATTTTGATCAATTTGAATACCATCGCTTCAGGTGTTGTGGCATTCCATATCGGAATTGCCCTATGCTTATGGTAACCATGTAACAGGGACAAATCTGTCGGGCCGCCTCCATATCCCTCTTCTGGTGCACCTTGTTCTTGTTGTTGTACATCAGCAACAATGTCTTCTCCTTCATGCTCCTCAGCCGCATCCTCAACCACATGCTCTTCAACGCGATCCTGAACTACATGCTCTTCAATAGCCATCTGAGCTCTACGTCGTCCTGAACGCGGTTGGGAACCACCGGGGGCTGAACTTCCCGCCTCATTATCGTGTGTTCCTTCAAACGGCGGTGCTGGAACCGGTGTGCCATGCCTACGATGTCCTTTTTCTGTAGGAGGAGAATTAGCTGCTCGTAGCGTTTCGACATCTCGACGGGCAGAAGAATGTGCACGGCTCGGCCTACCTTGACGTTGTCTTCCAAATTTTCTTCCATTTCTACAAATCAAAATAAACAAGTCGCAATCATTATCAATTAATTCAACTCAATAAATGAAACTCAATTAATAGGTAATTATCAGTACAATGTTATTCCGATCGACAAGTTAATGTATCGTATCGAGCAAAAGTTCATACAAACACTTACAATACCAATTCAATCCTTCAAACATTTTTTCAAAAACTTAAAGTGCAAAACCAACATATACATGAACTCCAATCTAATTCAACCAAATTCAAGTATGCATAAACACAATTATAATACCTATTATCTTCATTGAAGCATTTTTTCAAAAAGTTGGAGTACAAAATCATATCAACTATGTCAAATTTTAAATTAAATTTTGTCTCAAGCATACATTGATGCTAACATCTACCCAAACCCACAAATAACCCATAAACAATCAATTAACCAACATAATCAACATCAACACCACGAACTCAAACAATTAGGCATGCAAAAGAATGAAAAAATAACATAATGATGAACAAAAACCAACATAATGATGAACAATGCACAAAACTTATTATATTTGATATTGATGACTTTGCTTGAATTGTAAGAGAAAAACGAAATTCTCCTCTTCAAAACCCTCTTCCCACCCAACCCTAGGTGTTTGAATTCGTGAAAATAGAAACTGAAGTGTTAACTGTCGTTCTGACTATATGTTACGAAATCGCGGAAAACGTTTACCGCGACAAACCCGAGCGGAAACTATTTTCCGTGCTTTAAAAAGTTCGGATCGTAGAATCCACGGTTGACTTTCAGCAAAATTGCAAGGGTAAACTTGGTTTTCAGGGGGTTAAAAACAGGGGTAGGGGTGGGATGAGAAATTTTCCAACAATTCAGGCCCAACAGAAAAGACAAGCAAAACATACAGGAACTAGCTAGCTTAGCCTAACTATAAGGGAAACTACTTAACAGGGTTGAGTAAAAAAAGGTATATTAATCATTTAATGGGACACATGAGAAAGCCTGGAGGGCGTAAAAAGAAGTACTCATCCATTTTTTTTGCTCTAGCCTGCTGGGCCAACACCAGGTTGAGGTTGGTGGTTTGTTTTTAAAGCGATACACACTAGCTATGTATTGAACTTTTTATTAAATCAATAGTTAAAAAATCTTAAGTATATTTATCATTCGTGCTGCACTATATATATATATTTTTTATAGATAATGTTATATGTTAGTTTATTAGATGAATTAGTATAAATTTTATTAGTAGAGATTGAATCTAGAATCTTAGACATTTTTTAAAATACTTCATAATACTTTTTCGGTGTCCCAATCTAAACCACTAGATTAAAGGAAAGCAAAAAAGAAAAGAAGCTTAGAAATAGAAGCATATATTATATCAAAGGATATGATAGTGTTGCAATATCTAGATGTGGGACAATGTATGATGCTAAAAATATGTTGTGGGAGGTGCATAAGCAATTGGAATTAAGTAAAGAAGAACGTTAAAAAAGATGCTGAGAATATGAAGAGAAAATTTACATAAAAAGCTGGAGATGCAGGGGATCGAACCCTGTACCTCTCGCATGCAAAGCGAGCGCTCTACCATTTGAGCTACATCCCCATCAGATAATAATGCCTTTTTAAATATATTTAATATAATATGTTTTCTAAATCTTGGTTGGTTTAAAAGCGGAAAACACGTAGCAAAACTCACAGAAAAAGAGGATAATGGCTTCGTTATCTTCATCTCCTTTGATATCCATCAGACTCAGAGCACCAACACACTCACCTTCTCTCACTGCTTCAAAATCAACTTCACTCACTCTCAATTCCTCCACAACTCGTTTTCCATTGCTTCATTGTTCCTTCGCTTCATCTCCTTCTTCTCTCTCTTTCCACTCTTCTTCCATTTCAGGTACTTTCTAACTTACTAATTTCTTGTTTCGTTCAATTGTTTATTCGTACTGGAATTGTAGATTTTTTCGTTTTTCTGCAATTTATTTTCGTTATTATTTATTGTTGTTTTTAATTGCAGTTGAAGTTTGTAATTGGTAGTACATTATCTGTTTTAAACCTAACCGACATAAGTTTAAAGGGTTAATATTGCAAATTAAACAATGAATTTGTATTAACACGTTTACATAAACATGCTGAAGTATCAAATTCATGTTTAAGTATGATAATAAGCATTCTTGTAAGGTTAATTTTTTCCTAAAAAAATTGTTTTAAAATGAATGTCATTTATGCTTTGTAATATAGAATTATTATTTTAGTCCTAATTGTAGGCTCTAATTAATTAAGTGTGTACTCCCCCCGTCCCAAAATATAAAGGAAAATTCGCCAAAGAAAGTTGATGCATTTGGTTAAAAATTTAGACTAAATATATTTCCAAAACATTTCGCAAAACATTCTTGTAAAATTGTTGTCTTTTGACAACATTAAGTTTTTTTCTATGTGTGAGCAAATCTTAAACGACACTCATTTTAAAACGAAGATAATATTAATTTTTAGGTTTGGTCGAACTCGAGTATGGTAAGGAAGTTTAAGCTTTTACTTTTGAGCATCCTAATTGTACAGAAGCAATTTGAATGCAATAATGGTATCTCTCAATTCGTTCTTTTAAGAATTTGAATTAGTGCAATGCTTTTAATTGGTTTGATGAAAATCATTGGTGTGATTACCTATGTCATCGCAGAAATGCTTCAGCAATATCTCACTCTGTGATTGAAATGCTTTTCCAACTGCCAAAGATACCATGTAAATAACTTGGCAAAGAAAAAACTAGAAACTGTATGCAGAAAACAGAGAATACGAAAGAGCTTGTAATTGTAATTCTTTTGCTATAATGCATGATTAACTTTGAATTGTTTGGTGAATTTGTTTGAATCAGATTGTATGTAGTTAATATTCTTGTCCAGATTTAGTTTGACTTTATTTTAGCTGATTTCTCAATGTTCAGGTTTGTCACTGGGAGTGGATTTAAAATCTAATGTTGGGCCTAGAAGACAAAATGGTCGCGGTTTTGTTGTGGTAGCAGCAGGCAGGTCTGCTCTTTGTCTAACCAAGAGAAGCAGATCAAGAAAATCATTGGCACGCACTCATGGCTTCCGCATACGGATGAGAACAACAAATGGAAGAGCTATCTTAAAGCGGCGACGCGCCAAGGGACGAAAAGTCCTTTGCACCAAGACCCACCCAAGTAGTGGCACATAGTCACAAGGGCCTAAAGTTATTCTGTTTCTGTCTGTTGATTCCCTAAACTTGTCTGTATTTCGATATTTTTTTCGTATTTTCTTAACAGTGGTTTTATGTGCCCTTTCCATTTAAAGCTTTTATTATTTTAGGCAAAATCTTTGTCGCATACAATTATTGCTGAGTTGAATATAAGTATGCTGTAAAAATATGCAATTAGGCTTGATGGAATGATAAACATATCAGTTTTGCATGTATAATATATCTTTTATGCTATGTTAACCATATTGCCAACATTTTAAGCGGCATTTGTTTGTTGTAATTGATCTTTATATGGATGTTGCATGGGAATAGCTTGTTAAGAGTTTTGTGTTGGATAAAAGATGTTGGAGCACTTGCTATCATATTTTTGTTATCGTTACAAGGGCATAAGTGCAATTAATCATAATATTTTCTTATATAAAAAGTAATCACTCTACATATCAATGAATTGCTTGGAGTGCCAAAAGCATGGAAAGTTACTTTATTGACCAAAGATATTTGCTGGTAGTTTATACCAAATAGAGTAAATCAACAAATGGGAAATGTTAAACTTATTGGAAGCTTGACTACTGGATAATAACACAATAGATAAGCTAAGACAAAGCGAAGAACATATTTTTATCGTATAACAGTTCAAATTAATCAAAACTGGAAAATTTATTCTAAGCAACAATCGAAGTATACACAATCACGCAAGCCACATAAGACTGTGGTGGCAAACCGGTTTTCCACAAATCCACAATCGATATATTGATCTCCATCCAATTGGACAGTGACGCATTAACATCCGAGTGACGAATATGTGCACACACACAACGATGTCTTGAACACTGTCTGTATAATACGTTGTTGAAGCACATCAACAATGAATGGTAAAATATGGACACCCACATACACAAATAGTTACGAGTTGGAGAAACACAGAAAGATATTCAAGAAGAATTTGGAATGCAATGAGAATTTTAACATTGTTGGTAACAAGAGTTACAAGTTATTCCTAATTAACTAGTCAAGACAAGAGTTTATAACTTCACATACTATAATCAAAGTACCAAGCTAAGTTTCTTCCTTCAAAATTGGGTCAAATATATTACATTTTATCCAAACTCTAGTTAGGAAATTAATTCCAGACCACTTGTATCATACGTACTGTTTCTGCATATGAGAAAAATTCATGTTTGCGTTTCTGATTTCTTCTGCTAAATCAAAATTTGCAATAAATTATAAATATGTTGGATATTGGTCCAGGTTTCACACACACTAATCTCAATTGAAAAGCAAAACACACAAAAGATATAATCTGAATTAAAATTGTTCTTAACACTTGGAATTTTCATACACACACTTTAATGGAGAAAAAGTAAAATCACAAAGAGAGAAAGAATTGAGGAAGAAGAATAGCAATTTTATTCACGTTCACTTGTCAATGTTACAACACAACACACACCCTTTATACTTGCTTCTCACACAAGCAAGTGTTGTAACTAACTCCCTAACAACCACTAACTGTTTCTAACTTCCTCTTAACTGTCTCAAACATTAACAACTATTACTAACAATTAACACAAGCTTCACCTAGCTGTGACAGTTATGAGTAACTGTCAAGCTTCAACAAAACACCTAGCTCGCCATGGCGACAGTAACGGCTCGCCATGGCAGGTAGTTACACACTAACTCGCCTAGCGAGCTCAAATCTCGCCATGGTGAGGTACAACAGACAACAAACTCTATGAGCAACTAATGAATTACACATTTAACAAAATAAAATAATAATTAACTTTCTACAAAAATATTTTTTCATATTTCTCGCTTAGAAATATATGGGACAGAATCTTGACCAAAATAAAAATCCGAGACAATATTTTAAAAGTTTGGGAATACACTCAAAATTTACAACACTTATTTCACAAAAGATTATTTTCACTCTTTCTATATTTAATATCTATTGTTAACATAAGTCAAGTCAAAGATACTGTATGACGAAAAAGATTCGACAAAGTCAAACATTGTCATAGTAATATTCTCTCCATTTATAATTATAAGTCTTCTTTTGAGATTGGTTTTCCTAAATATAAACTCATAAGCAATAACTTGCCAAAAAAAGAACCCATAAGCAATTTACAAGGTGCATTAATAACTTTTTTTTCAAAGGTACCACTAATTAATACTACTTCAAACCTAGATTGCTGCTTTGATGCGATTAAAGATCGCGGCCGTGGTAGATATATGCAGTTTTACGCTGTATTTAAACGCCTCCGTTAGAATTTGAAATTAGACGGTTCATATTACACATCAGTTAGAACACATTTAAACTATCTTAATTGTTGATCTAAATTGGACGGCTGACAGCAATAACTACATGACACAGTCAAATTCAAGTTATTCTCTTTACAATCGCTATTTAAACAAAAAACAACGTTTTATGTCAATTGAATAAATGATGTATTTGATATAATATATAGACTACATACATGAGAAATTCAATGAACTCAAAATATAAATTTTTAGTTATAATAGCAACTGAATGAAGTACACATTAACATATAAAGAATATTTTAAAAAAATTTGTATAGAAAACGAACATATGAAATTCACTAAACACTTTTCTTAATATGAGTGAAAAAGTCAAAGGAAAATATAAAGAAACGAAAGAGAATAATAACTTTCAACAAAAACATATATTTTTTCATATTTCTCACTTAAAAATATGGGGCACGGCATATTTAAAACTTGTGACATATACCCAAAAATCACACCACCTTTTTCACAAAATATTCTCTTCTATACCTAGCTAGCTAGACAAAAAATAAAATAAAATGAAGCATCTTATTGTTGTTTGCATCATCTTGTGGGCATGTTCATACACAACCATGTCTCAAACACAATCAGAAGCTATTTTCAAAGCACATCAACAATGGATGATGAAATATGGACGCACGTATACAAATAGTTCCGAGTTGGAAAAACGTAGAAAAATATTTAAAGAGAATTTGGAATACATAGAGAATTTCAACAATACTGGTAACAAGAGTTACAAGCTTGGCCTAAATCCATATTCTGATTTAACTAGTGAAGAGTTTATTGCTTCACATACTGGACTTAAAGTTCCAAGCCATTTTTCTTCCACCAAGATTGGGTCAAAGGCAGTCATCTTTAAACTGAGTGACGAGGTTCCTACAAATTTTGATTGGAGAGAGCAAGGAGCTGTCACATATGTTAAGAACCAAGGCAATTGTGGTAACTATAATTTTTTTAGACAATTTTTATTTTGAAAGTTTTTTTTAGATAATTTTTTTTTAGTTAATCATGCATCTATTAAGAAGCTCGGATTGCCTCTGCTCGACAATCCCGCCACATTCACGTGATACATTGGTGGTATTTCGATTGTGACGAGAAAATTTTGTATTAAAATTTATACCATTTGATCTCAATCTAATAATCATTAATGTGTCAAAACTATGTAAATGTGAGGTTTACCGACCGTAGGCTATCTGAAATTCCGACATAAGAGCATCCAATTATGCAACCTAAGTTTTAATATCATATCAAAACATCAACTTTTTGTGATTAGTTTTTGTTATAACAAAAGTATGTCATGTGATTTTAGTAAACATTACACCTTATAAAATTTCAATAAAATCAAGATGTAACTTCAATTAAGGTTGAATTATTTAGAATAATTCGAGTCAATTTAAGTATTGACTAAAATAATCTTTAATCAAACTTTGGTTGCCTCCCTGACTAAATATCAGGATTACTAGGAAATTGTTCCCTAGCGATAGGAACCATGGATAGGGTTAAAAACGAAAATGACTACGTACTACATTGAATTTATGAAAACTTGTTTATTATTGATGTAAAATTTTATTTGAGAATTGTGTATCCTACGATATTATTATATTAATTTAATTGTTCAATTTATGTTGTAGAATGTTGTTGGGCTTTTACGGCTGTGGCAACTATAGAAGGTATTGTAAAAATCAAAACAGGTAATTTGATCTCATTATCAGAACAGCAACTAATTGACTGTGATGAGAAGAGCCACGGTTGTCACAAAGGTTATGTTGTTACTGCCTATGAATCTATAATACAATCTAAAGGTCTGATTATCCTTACAAAGAAAATGCTCAAATCTGCCAATTAAATGGTCAGATACCAGCTGCAGCTCAAATAAATAATTTTCATTATGTAACTGCCAACGACGAACAACAACTACTACAAGCCGTGATACAACAACCGGTTTCAGCTGCCATCGCGATTGGTGAAGAATTTCATCTATATAAGGAAGGAGTTTATTCAGGAACATGTGGAGCTTCTTTAAACCATGGAGTTACTATAATTGGTTATGGGATAACTGAAGAAGGGATTAAATATTGGTTGGTTAAGAATTCTTGGGGTGAATATTGGGGTGAGAGTGGCTACATGAGAGTGTTGAGGGAAAATGGTGAATTTGGAGGTCAATGTGGTATTGCTATGTTTGTTGTTTACCCTATTATTTAGTACTTTTATATGATTTTTACAATTGTGATATTAAAAATAATTTTTTTCTATTATGTTCTTATTTTATTTTCCCTTAATATTGACTTCAATTGAAATCCATCCTATATTCAATCAATAGAAAATATACATTATTATATGTATCATCCATATAACTTCCATGCACCCTTGGTTCTGTTGATCATATATAATCAACCAATTATCAAGTTTGATCATTTTTTATGTTGTCCTTAATATTAGCAATGCGCCTCTTTTTATTTAGACATGAAAATCCACCTTTTACTATTTTAAATCAATTGTGAATAAATATTAACAAAAGCTGCCGGCCCTAGTTTTTTAAAAAAATTTCTTTTGTCTCCAAAGTCTCTTTGTTCATCATAAAGGGGTGATTTTGGGTCATTTTTGGCCTAAAATCACCCCCTCTACACCTTTTTGTTATTTTCTTTTAATATAAATAAGTGATTTTCACATAAATTAAGTTTTTCTTTTGTGTAATTTCGTCGTCTAAGTGCGGCGTTGTGTGGGTCGTCGTCTTGTACGGCATTTTTTTTTTTGAACGGCTAAATTTTATTAAAAGACAACTCCTCCACAAGAAGTGAAAGAATTGTCGAGAAAACTTACAAACAAACGGTAACGTGATATAACACAATTACCGACTCCAAACCAAACACCCCAACACCCAAACCCCAATACACCAATAATGATTCGCTTAAACCCCAGAGAAAGCCCCTACCCAACCCTAGAAGACACCACTAGATTCTAACTTCCGAACTCGAATTAAAATTACTCGGCCCATTAGATCCAGGAAGTAGCCCCAGAGGTCAGGAATAGAGGGACTCCGGTATTCAGAGAATCGACAGTCAACACCTAATGCGGAAGAATTCGCCCAGATACCAGAGACCTGCAAGTCTCAACAGACTTGGACACCCCTCAGCGACTCCAAGAGTCCTGCAAATCTCAGCAGATTTGAAAATGGTCAGAGACTCTTATATCTGATAAAATCCACTCGCACTCGGCCTTAACCATCCAAACACCACTCCCCCACCAAATCGTCCTGGAGGTACGACCAAACGACCACATCCGTCAACACGGAGTGTCTACGTACCTCGCCCTTTCGAGCGCGCCAAGACACAACACCAAGGCCAGAAAAAACATATCCAAACAACCCCCAAGCTCCGTCCTCCCTGCCAATCCACCTCGCCTCCGGCCACTCACCCTAGCACAAGACCCACCAATCCACAATACCGCTCCAACACAAACACCAAAAACCGAGAACGGACCGGATTTAAAACAGAATGACGGAGAACGAACGGAGACACCCAACACTAATCACCACCTCATCCAAACAGCACCGGTACCAACACCATTTACCACCCCCCTTTCCACCTTGTCGCATCCTCCTCACAAAGAAACGCCGCCGGAGTTGTAGAGCTCGACAGCCCACTCCAACCGACCACCCAAACTCCTCAACCCCTGGCCAAAAACTCCAGATCCGGCTCCAATGACCCACCACCAGCAACACCTCCCCCAACACAGAGAACAAAGCTCACGGCCCAACAAACCGTCGGCAACCAAACACCTCATCCACCGTCCAACCCCTACAAGCACCAGCAGAAAACCAGCAAAACCCAAACCCAAGAAATGCGACGGAGGAGATCTGTGAGACTCCAAGAACCATACCTCACACCAGCCCAAAACGCGACGGAGGAGATTTGGGCCGTCGGAGAAGACAACGGAGGGCTACACGACCGGAGACGGAAGGAGGAGAAGTGACGGTGGTGCGGAGGTGAGAACCTCATCGCACCACCACTGTAACCTTCTACATTGGAACGGCCGAGTTTGGATTTTTAGGGTTAGCAGGCGGCGGCGGAGGTAGCTTTTTTAGAGAGCGGGCGGAGAGAAAATCTTAGAGAGAGAAAATTACGCGTTGGTTCCTTGTACGGCATTATTTGATTTCTCGTATTGTTGCGATATTCATTTGATTCTTCTCGGAAGATTATTTTCAGCCAATTACAGATTCAATCAATGATTTGGGCATCAACGTTGTAGATTCGGAAGCATGGATATTCCGGTGATTTTAATTTTATCATATTATTTGTAGTAAGCATTTTGCCGTTGTATGCTATTAACTCGGATGCTGTGAGTTTGTTCACAGATTCATCCTATATATTTTTAGTTAAGTTGAATATGTTGTATTTGATGTATTATGTCGATTTGAATGAATGAATATCATTTTGTTTGTGTCAAAAAAAAAAATCAATTGTGAATAAATAATAATTTTGTAAATTTATTTTAATTTTTAAACAAAAACATCTCTACATTTACAAATTGACCATAATTTTGAATAACAAATCAACCAATACGCTTTTAAGATTTTTTTACTTGTCGCTATTAAACTTAGCAATTGGGATCCTCGGCAGCAAGAAATCCTGCTGCCATATCTGCTGCAAAAGTTAAGCCATTGGATATTAGAAAAGGAAAATTTACGCCTCGACTCCAATATTCATCAGCAGACATGATTATCTTTTGTTCAAATTTTTATTATAGTATTCAGTTTTGGTTGTGGCCACAGTCACATACTCATAGTGTGTACTTTATTATATATATTTTTTAAATAAATCTTTTCTTGTCACAAAATATAATTATTCCTTCCGATTTTTTATATAAGCAAATATTTATTTTTAAAATTCATTGAAAAAGTAATGTATATAATAATTTATATTATTATCTAAATATATTACTTGTACAATGAATCTAGATAGTTAAGTTTTGCTTATATATAAAATCGAATGGAGCAAAATATATTATAGACCGAATATATTAATTATGTAATGAATCTTAAAAATGTGAATTATATTTATATTTTATTATAGAGTGAAAATAATGTTTTATGTTTAGTAAAATAATATGGAATTGAATTTTTTACAGTTATATTTGAGTGTTGTAATTGACTTGAGTCATCCTATTTTTGATTTGTGGTTGAGATTGTTTTACTTTATGAATTTATTTTAAATTTAAAATCAACGATTGTGATTAATTACAGCGTGAAATTGCGTCATTATGTAACACTAACAAATATTTCTAAGTGTGTGTTTGATCTGCTAAAAAATTAAAGATTGGTCAGGACAATCTCAACCGTATTGTGTTTGATTTTAAAATTGTTCTTCAAACTGGACAAATTGAGGGTCAAGGAACTAACAAAAAACATATATTATTGTCCCCCATTAATTGAACTACGAGATAACTTTTTGTTCTCGGCATAAATTGTCTAAAATATAAAAATAATATTGTGTCAACCAAACATGTATAAGACAAAATTTATTCAATACCTTAAATATTTATCTTGTCTTATTCTATCCAATATTTATATTTTGCAGATTAATTAAACTCAAAAATTATTTCATACTAACAATATTTATCTATTAAACTTATAAAAAAAAAAAAGGTTCTTTACATAGTGGTCATGTAAAATGCTCTCGGGACATTTGAAACCCACTAAACGAATTTATGTGTGTTATGAATATATGGTGCAAAGAAATGTATCCAAAAAAAGAAGAAAAGAATATATACAGTGCAAAGCCTAATTGATAAATAATTAATTAAGTGATTGTTAGGAAATAATAATAATGATATAATAAGGCGAGCATGCAATTGAAAAACTAGAACTAAGTTATCCAATGGTTGACGTGCTGCAACAGGATGGCAGCAGGTATGATGGCTGCAGAGGATCCGGGTCGCAAACTTAAAACCTTGAAAAGAATAGAAAAGTAGAGTGAAATTAAATAGTTGGAGTATCGCGCTGAAGAAATTAAAATATCTCTTGGAAATGGGGTGAAAAGTAAAGTGAAAGGGTTCAAAAATGCATAATGTTTAGTGGATAAATAATGGCTAAATGCATCTATAGGTCCTTTAAGTTTAACGTTTATAACAGATGGGTCCTTTAAGGTTTTTAAGTAACAGATAGGTCCTTTAAGTTTTTGAAGTAACAAATAGGTCTTTTAAGTTTGTAATTTGTAGCATTTAAGTCCTATTTTTTAAGTAATTGAGGGACTTAGATGTTACATATTACAAACTTAAAGGACCTATTTGTTACTTTAAAAATTTAAAGGACTTATTTGTTACTTAAAGGATCAATCTGTTACAAACATAAAACTTAAAGGACTTATGGATCAACCAAAGTTTCTTCTAAGCATAAAGTATCACCAATTAGGGATGGCAAAGCGGGCCAACCCGCCCCATCCCGTCATTAACCTGTCTAAAAAGGGGCGGGACGGGCTAACTAGTGATGGTGGGTTGAAAAACTTAAACCGACCGTTTCATGGCGGATGGCGGGAGTGCCCGTCAATAAAATTATAATTTTTATTTTTTTAATAAATTCTCAAAAATATCTTAAGAAATTATAAAAAAATAAAATAAAAAACCACTCGAGAAAATCAAAATTCAAAATATAAACTAACAAGGCGATAAGAAAAATAAAATTATCATTCAAAACATCCATGATTATAAAACTAAACAAACCGTACTTATAACAAAACTTGAAGAAGTGCTTAGTTTAAATCCAAAACAAACAAAACTTGGATTCCATTTAAATCCACAAAAATGCTAAGGTTTAGTAGTCCATCAACACAAAAGAGAACTCATTAATAATGGGCTAAAATTTTTTTTAAAAAAATAAAAATAAAATTGGTTAGACCCGACGGGCCAACCCACCCCACCCCGTCGTCGTCTCGTGTTTTTGCGGGTTAGACAGAACGGGCCCCACTCTTTTTGCGGATTTAAAATCTCAACCCACCCCGCCAAAATTGGCCGGTTAAGCGGGCCGACCTGACGGGCTTGACCCGTTTTGCCATCCCTATCACCAATATCAGTGGCAGTGCTCGGATTCTGGTTCAGGGGGTGCAAATTTTTAATTGCTAATTTTATATATATATATATATATATATATATATATATATATATATATATATATATATATATATATAAAATTAAATTGTACTAAAAAAATTATATTTACATGTTTGACAATTGTTCGCTACGTGACTTCATATTTTGAAATGCTTAATAATCAACTTATTATCTATATTTTTCGACATAAGTATTGATTACATTAGGAATATATCAAATAAAAAAGAAATCGAATCGGTGTATAAGTATTGATATGGTAACAACACAAATACAAATACTGATCAATTTTTTCTATCTATCACTTGAGTATATACAAACTAATAACCAGACATTAGCTTCATGAAAACACTAATTTTCACATGGCTAAAATTGAAACAAATTTGTGGTTGGCTTAGTTAGAAACCGTAGAACAAAAATCCAAAGATGCTTTTCGACCAAATTATAAACAAGCAACTAACAAAGTACACAAATATGTTATTAGAACCCCCTATTGAGTAATCAATCAACCAATTTATCACGATTGAAATTAAATAAAATAAATCTAAAATTTTAAGATCCAAAACTATAGATTTTTTTATTGATTATCTTGGTGTTGTTTCAAATTTTTTTGGATGATTTATCATTATTTTACGTATTTGGTTTGGTCTTTTGTCCGAGAGGATTTAATTTTGAAAAGAAATTGAATAAAAATGATAATAGTGAAAAGTATTAAGTAATAATAGAATTATATAAGCATAGGAGAAAGTGATAAGCCAGTTAAATCAAATTAAAAATAGTAAATGAAATGAATTAAATAAATAAAACAAAATGACAAAATAAATATAGTATTAAATGATATAATTGAAATTTGAGCAAGAGTTCCAAAATCCAAACTGTGAGTGCAAGGTACAACAACAAAAAAATCAGGGTGTGCAAGCTTACTTTTCGATGAGGAATTCTTAGGTAGGCACAAACCCAAGAAAAATGCATTTGGGCACACATATAAACACAATAAAAAATAAAAGTTAAATAAAATAGTCACATCAATAGCTATTAATTATTTCTTTTAACTTTAAATTTTTTAAATTATGTGTGTGTGCCTAAATGTATATGTGTTGGGATTGTGCCCAAGTTAGAATTTTCCCTTTTCAATAGGATAGTAGGAGTAATTAAAAAAAGTCAGGGTGTGCATATGCACCCCCTCATGTCTATGTAGCACCGCCCCTGACCAATATTGTAGATGTGAAACCACCATCCACTCACGACCAACTCTAATATCGTGAAACAAATTCAAGTCCCTCATCAGCCCACCAAATCCATCAACCACCAACAAAAAAACAATTTGAAATTGATGAATGAATTTAAATTAAATTTTAATCTAAATTCATTTATCGATTTTTTGTTCTTTCTTTCCATTTTCTTTCTTTCTGATCTTACCGGGATCAGAAGTAGTGGCGGAACAGCAGAAGATTGGTGCAGCAAGCCCCTGTTGAAGCGGAGGGGGGTGTGTACATGTTTACACTCCGACGCTCAAGTCAGTGAAATGCGTGATTATAAGGTTACAAAAGCGGTGCATAAAACATACCTGACTCCTCTGAATGAGGAGTATATATACCTCAGCGCTGGGCCAAGGCCCTTAATGGGCAATTAATGCCCATTAAGTGGCTGCCGGAATTCTGGCTGTTGGCCATGATGAGCAGTTAATGCCATCATTCCGGTGGTCGGCCGTTACGGATTGTGTGCATCTGGCCGACGGGGAGGGTGCCCCTCAGGAGGGCAGAGCCTTTAGTTTTTAAGGGACTTAGCCTCAGAAGTCCAGTCCAGAACAGAAGCCCCCCAAGTCGTTATGCTCGTTTGCGAGCATGATGACTCTGACTTAGGCAATAAACCTTTGTTTACGTATACGAGCAACGAAGTTTATGATCGCCTTTTGCTGTCACGTATATCGTCGTGTGCAACGACCATGGATTTATTCACTCGTATCGAGGAGCTTGTGTTGCAATATGTTTCGAGGACATTGAAATCCTTTGGCATTCGTATTATGCTGGTCGTTTATACGCCCTCGTGAAGAATTCTCGTCGTGGAATCGTCGTTTCCTTTATTGTCCTCGTAGGCTCGAGGATTTCATGGATTTATCGTCTTTTAATGGAGATCCTGTCATTAATTGCGAGGATTTCCGTTTTGCCTTTATCCGTTGAGATTTCTCGATGATTGTGCCATCAATCGCGATGAGGTTCTCGTGAAGATTTTCTTGGGCTCTGCGAGATTTTCGCGTTCACTGATGTGACCTGAAAAGACAAACCGCTTCGTCTCTAAGTGCCACGTGTAGGGGCTATTTGAAACGCTTGAGTACCTAGCAGCGTAGCCTCTGTTCACGAGGTCGTTTCTGAACCGTTGGATCTTCGCGCCCTTTCGTTCTTGAGATGATTCACTCTGAAACGTTGGATCGTTTTAGATCACAACCATTGGATCGAAGCAACGCTCCAGATTTTTGGTGCATCGCTCCGTTTCATGCAGGTGTGTCTATACAGGATTCCTCTATATATATAGAAAAGGAGGGATTTTTGAAGTTTTTACTTCATTTATCACTCATCAAGTCCGGCGTTTTTCATCTTCTCTTCAAATTTCTCTGCTTTATTCCTGCGAGATCCAAGTCTCTTCACCATCATCTTCCCGTTTCAACCTTCAAACTACTTAATCAAGTAAGTAACTTTGCTTCTTTCCTTGTTTTACATCATTGGTTATATGCTTTTAGTTGTTTGAAGTGTTTTTTTGTAGTTTTGAAATTTTGACACTGTGGTTTGGGGTTTATAAGTGGTGGTTAACACCCTCTATTCCCCCCAAAGATGGTAGTTTTAGTGTGATAAAACTAGGATTTTGTAGTTTATATCTTCCGGCGCGGTAGTTGTAGGTGTTTTAACCTCTTAGAAACGTGTTTTTGCTATTTGTGGCTCTGTCGTTTGAGTTTTCCTAGCGACCATCATTGCGCTTTTATCTCGAGCATTCATAAGTGAGAACGAATGCTTGATAGGATTTTAGCTTGGCTGTTCATACATTAAGAGTTGACGTAGTCGTCGTTGTCTGCGCTTTGCGACCGTTAGGCTCTTCCCTTCGTTGCGCGAGCAACGTTGAGGATTACCCCGGAAACGCATGTCTACGCCCTTTCACTTGAACGGCGGTGGAAGGGTGGATTTGATATTTCAAAGATGTTGAATTCACTTTTTCTCTTCCTTGTCTTTCAGGTTTAAATGGCAGAAGAGCCTTCGTCATCGCATGTTAATATTAACGAGGAAGGAGATCCCTTGCTCGAGGAAAATCAAGGCGAACCCGACGTGCAGGAATCCTCGGAGCCTATAATGGAGCGAATCCCAATAACGGCCGCAACGGATCCCGAGGATTGGGTTGTTGATGAGCCTCGTTTAACGCGCTCGCGTTTTTCTGGTCAACCAGATGGGGTAGAGATCCCCGGTCTTTACAAAGATATCCAAGATCCCCCTAACGACAACTGCCATATCATTGTTCCTGGAAAGAAACGTCGCATTTTCCATAACTTTGGATTTGCGCATTTTAGTATGTATCAGATCGCTTTCTAGCATTTTGGGTTTAGATTGCCCTTTACTGACATTGAAGTGACCATATTTCACCACTTGAGGATCGCCCCTTCCCAACTGCACCCTAACTCTTTGGCTTTTATGAGAGCCTTTGAGGTGGTGTGTACTCATTTGGATATTGTCCCCACCATTCCTTTATTCTTTTATGTGTTCGGATTGCAACGATCAAAGCCTAAGGGAGATCCAAATAGATTAGGCTGGGTGTCGTTCAAGCAGAATCGTCGCCTATTTAATATGTTCGAGGAATCTCTCCGACCGTTCAAAGATGACAGGTACATTGTTGGCCCCAAAAATTCTCAAGGTTGGGCGGATGTGATCATTCCTGGTCCCGAACAAGACGAGAATGGACGAACTGTCCTTGGAGAGGATGGGCGACCCATTATGGTCGATTACGGGAAGTTTCATTTCCGTTGGGAGGTGGAGCATTACTTACTGCCCGCCAAAGCGTTCACCACTCAAAAGAAGGATTTGACGATCGAGGAGTGGGAGGATTTTTTAAAACTTCAGAATTTTGTCAAGAGTTTTAGAGGGAAACCGGTGATTGACGGCGAGGGCAACCCTCGTTTGGATGAGGAGGGGCAACCTTTAACGGTTCCTCGTTTCATTAATGTGAAGAAGCTTTTGGCTTGCTCGACTCGCGCTGAGGCCAAGGAGATCCTTAGTATGCTCGCCTACTTTATTGATTTTTTTACTTTGCTGCTTGATTTTCTCTATTACTCTTTGTTGCTCGTACTGATTATTGTTCGTTTCTCTTTTTTGCAATTGAAATGGTGAGCGCTCAAGAGAAGCTTTGACGTGCCAACAAAGCTAAAAATGCTCGTCAGGGCGTCGAGAGCTCTAATGCTGCTTCTGCTCCTGCTGCTGAGAAACGCCCTAGTGCGTCGGTTGTTGCTGATGCTCGCCCAACTAAGGCGCAAAAGACCACTGTTGATGGTGCGGGATGTTTTGTTCGTGCCAGTCCACATATTCTACCAGATCCCAATCAACCTACTGGTCGTTTTGTCATTCCTCCTATCTTTTCAAGAGGGGCTCTATTTGACAAGGACACTGAGGTCGTCATAGATGATGCCGATCAGGCAATCATCCATGACATGGGGCCAGTGGCTTTGAAGGCGGAGCTGGCAACTGCGACTCACGCGGCGTTCAAGCTTATTGAAGTCGCCAATTTCTTGAATGGTCGCGAGAGCCGCTACTTGAGTGACAGGGACAAACAGAAAAAACGTGCTGACGACCTTAACATGAAGTTGGGCGAACCAATGGCCACCTATGAGGATTACAAGAATAAGTACACCCTGCAAACGGAGATGGCGACGACGCTAGTGCGCGTAGAGCAAGAGGTGCGCGTAGAGCAAGAGCTAGATGACATGACCAAGAAGTTCAAAAACTTGGAGGTCAAATGTACTGATTTGGAAACCCGCAACAAGGAGCTGGAGAAGCAGGTTGAAAGTGCTCCTTCGATTTGCACGGAGGAGGAGGACGCTGTTGACCCTCAGGGGGTATACCGGAATTTGAGTCGAGTCGACCTTATTAAGAAGATAGCTGAGTGCGAGGACTCAATGGTCGAGGTTGGGCACAGCAGCTTTGTCAATGCTGTTGCTCAGCTCAAAGTCTTGAATCCGGGGATAGAGCTCGTGGAGACTGGCCTTGATGAATTCAAGGAAGTTATCGATGGAGTTATCGCCTCTCCTCCTCATACTTAAGAATGATTTAAGCTTTAGTTGTGCTGGCGTTATGCTCGCCTTAGGCACTTGGGCGCTTGTTTGGTCCTTTTTTGATTTCATCTTTTGCTGGGCAGTCCTTGAGGCTGCCCTTAAGTAAGTACAATTTCCTTCTTAAATGCATTTTGATTCAGCTTATATTTGCTCTTTCTTTATGCTCGTATCCATTATCTCTTTGCACGCGTTTTATTTATGATGCTCGATAACTTGAATACGCTTTGTGATATCCATACTTGGGATTTTTTTAAGTGTTTAAATGGCTGTTGCACGAGATGGAATACATCTACGAACGCCGTGCTTAAGAAGTTTGGGGAACTAGCTCGAGTGTTTGGGATAGGTTTCCAAACGAAAGGCGAAGACAGAATCGTATGAGACTGAACCCGCGCGGCTGGATCAACCCATCATGAGCTGGGCGTCCGTGCCTAATGTGTACTTGCGACGATGGGACTCGTTTAGAGCAGTTCCTCGTCAAGACTTGTTTGATGAAAACTTGGCTTTTTCTTCTTTTAGATTCATTGCCCATACCTAAGCAATCCTCCGTTGTAAAGGCCAAACCCCTCGTCGTTTGAGTTGGTTTCTGCCCGCTAGTGAGTCGTCGAATACACGAGACCTCGCTAACTGTAATATTGTTTTAATTTGTCTGCGTTCCATGTTCTAGGAATCTCTTCGCCGTATAAATTTTCGAGGAAATAAGCCCCATTATCCGTTTTTGCTCGGATTCTGTAAGGACCTTCCCAGTTCGCAGCGAGTTTGCCTTCACGCGAGTCTTTTTGGTTTCGTCGTAGGACTAGACTGCCTACTTCGAACTCCCTTTTAATGACTTTTCGATTGTGTCTGGCAGCAATTTTTTGTTTCAATGCGGCCTCTTTTAGGGTTGCTCCATGTCGTAATTCTTCGACCAAATCGAGCTCTTCCCTTAGTAGCTCATTGTTTGTTTCTTCATCTGGAGGATTTTCCGTTCGTCGCGTTGGTTCCCTTATTTCTACGGGGATTAGTGCTTCAGTCCCGTAAGTTAATCGGAATGGCGTTTCTCCCGTGGTCGAGTGTGGTGTGGTTCTGTAGGACCATAGCACGCTGTACAGTTCCTCGACCCACTTACCCTTTGCCTCGCCCAGCCTTCCTTTTAGGCCTCGCAAAATCACTCTATTCGCCGCTTCGGCTTGGCCGTTTGTTTGGGGATGTTCGACGGAAGTAAAGTGTTGTGTCACTTTCAGGTTGATGAGAAACTCTTGAAATTTTTTGTCCATAAATTGTGTTCCATTGTCCGTCACTACGGTATGTGGAATTCCAAACCTTGCGAGGATGTTTCTCTTGAAGAAGCGTAGGACGTTGTGGGACGTGATTTGGGCGAGGGGTTCAGCCTCTATCCATTTTGTGAAGTAATCTACCCCGACGATTAGGTACCTGTTTTGTCCAGGTGCTCGTGGGAATGGTCCTAGAAGATCCAACCCCCACCACGCAAACGGCCAAGGGGATGATAGAGATTTTAGGGGGTGTTTGTTTCATGGATTATAAGTTTATTCCAAGGAATGTGACTTTGGGAATCTTTCATTCTCATGTTTGTTTCAAGTTTTTATAAATTATGCCTAGGAACTTTTTATTCCTTGGAATATAATTTACACATGATCTTCCCACTTTTTATTCCCATGTTAAAGGGTGGGAATCTTACATTCCCATGGGAATAAGAGGTAACCACCCATAACTCCCCACTCTCCCATTATTTTTAACTCATTTATTTATAATTTTTAATATATTAAAATTTTAATTGGATTTATTTTAAAAATGTTCCAAGGAAATTTATTTGTTTACCAAACAAATTGATTGGAATAATATTCCTGGTAATAATGTTCCTTGGAATGATATTCCCGGGATTATAATTTTAATCTCCGAAACAAACACACCCTTAGCTCATTAGGTGGAGCTAAGTGCATATCCCCATGTTTTTGGAATTTGTCGCACTTTTTGACGTGCTCTTTGGAATCCGTTTGCATAGTTGGCCAATAATATCCTGCTCGCAATGCTTTTCGCGCGAGTGATCGTCCGCCAACATGTTGTCCGTTGATTCCTTCGTGGATTTCCTGTAGGATGGATTACACTTTTTCTTCCTCGACGCACTTCAGTAGCGGGGTTGAAAATCCTCTTCTGAAGAGTTTGCCATCTATCAAAACATACGAGCATGCTCTTCTTCTGACCTTGACTGCCTCTTTAGGGTCATCGGGGACCATTCCTGTGGCGAGGAATTCTCTTACGGGATTTATCCAACTGTTGGCGTTAATTGGGCATATGAGATTCACTTCAAGAGTTTTCTCAATGCTCGGTCTTTGCAACGTTTCTTGGATAAGTGATTGATTTCTTCCTTTCTTCTTTTTGGTGCTCGCGAGTTTTGAGAGGACGTCTGCCCTGGAGTTATGCTCTCGAGGAATGTGTTGGATAATTGACTCCTTGAACTTGGCCAACTTTTCTTGGATGAGGGTTAAGTATTCTGTTAGGCGTTCGTCTTTAGCTTGATACTCTCCGTTTACTTGAGATGCGACCAATTGTGAATCTGTGAAGATTATGATTTCTTCCGCGTTCATGTCCTCGGCTAGTCGCAACCCAGCCAGGAAAGCTTCGTATTCTGCCTGGTTATTGGTCGTTTGGAACGACAGTTCCAGGGATACTTCGATGAGGACTCCTTCGTCGTTTTCCAGGATTATTCCTACTCCGCTTCCTTTGGAATTGGAGGATCCATCGACGTAAATGGTCCACTTATTTTTTCTCGAAGTTGCTGGTGGAGTCATTTCAGCGACGAAGTCAACTAGTACTTGGGCCTTTAAAGCCTTTCTGCTTTCGTATGTTATGTCGAACTCTGATAGCTCTAAGGACCATTTCAGCATTCTCCCAGCCATATCAGGTCTTTCGAGCAGCTGTTTTATCGGTTGGTCGGTTCGTACTGCAATAGAATGTGCTAGGAAATAATGCCTTAGCTTTCTCGCAGCGACGACTACTGCCAACGCTGTCTTTTCAATCTGCAAGTATCGAAGTTCTGGTCCTTGTAAAGCTTTGCTGATGAAGTACACTGATTTTTGTCCTTGCTCGGTTTCTCGGATCAAAACTGCGCTTATGGCTTCATGAGCCACGGCCAGGTATAGGAATAAAGTCTCGCCCATGTTTGGACGTGTTAAGACGGGAGGTTCCGATAATGCTCGTTTCAAATGTTGGAGAGCGTTTTCGCATTCTTCCGTCCATTCAAAAGCGGACTCTTTCCTAAGTAACTTAAAAAGAGGCAACGCGTGTTGAGCGGACTTAGCGACGAATCGTGCAAGAGCAGTCAACATTCCGTTCAGAGATTGTATTGATTTTTTCGAGTTCGGCGTAGGGAACTCAAAAGGCTAAGGGGCTGGGTTCGAGAACGAATTTTATCGTTCCCACAGACGGCGCCACTGATCTTACCGGGATCAGAAGTAGTGGCGGAACAACAAAAGGTTGGTGCAGCAAGCCCCTGTTGAAGCGGAGGGGGGTGTGTACCTGTTTACACTCCGACGCTCAAGTCAGTGAAATGCGTGATTATAAGGTTACAAAAGCGGTGCATAAAACATACCTGACTCCTCTGAATGAGGAGTATATATACCCCAGCGCTGGGCCAAGGCCCTTAATGGGCAATTAATGCCCATTAAGTGGCTGCCGGAATTCTGGCCGTTGGCCATGATGAGCAGTTAATGCCATCATTCCGGTGGTCGGCCGTTACGGATTGTGTGCATCTGGCCGACGGGGAGGGTGCCCCTCAGGAGGGCAGAGCCTTTAGTTTTTAAGGGACTTAGTCTCAGAAGTCCAGTCCAGAACACTTTCCAATTAAACGGATCCTTAGAGATACCAAAGTTAAAGACAAATCTTGTTATCTCTAATGTAACATCCCGTATCTTTGGTCCGAGATATTATGAATAATTCTCTTATTTAATAGGAAAACTCTTCACTTTTTACTCAAAGTCACCATTATTATTTTCTTTAAAAAAATACAAGATCATTAATTATTGGAAAATTTAACAAAAATTATTAAATTCAAAATACTACGAGTTATCAAATTTGATATATGTTAAATTTACAATTAAATAGCTGTAAAACTGTCTAATAGCCTTATTTAATTTTACAATGATATACTTATAAAACCCTTTTTATTCATCCTCACGCACGCACAAGCAATACATCAACTTCACATTTCTTTGGTACCTACAACCATATTTAATGTAAGGGTCAATTTCCTTATCCAAATTGAAACATGCCGAACGGAAGGTAAATGTGATAAAATAATAATAAAACGGTCGACCATAAAGAAGAAATCAAATAAAATCGATGAAAGAAACTATTTTTAATAACCTCTTATACCAATCAATAATGCATGAAATGAAACTAGCTACAATGATCCGGATATCACCACTCCACAGAGCAAAATAGAATGTCCCGCTTGGACAGTGCCCCTCTTGAACACAATACCTATGAAGAAAGGAATGGATCGATACATAAAAGAAAGGACTTGAATATTGTATCAGAATTTGTTGTTGTTATTTCTTGTAGTTTGATGTACATATATATACAAGAGTACAAGAATCTGCATATTAATTGCCTATAATTGTCTATCCTATAATTGCCTATAATAGAGATCCTATTTTAAATACAATTATGATACAATTTCCTGATATACTTTGGTTGCTATATGGATATGCATTGCCGCCTATATATATTGCTAGCACATGTTTGATTAGCTTTGACCTTCTTTAATGTCTTGATATTTGCTTTTAATATCTTCATATTTGCTTTGACCTTCTTTAATGTGAATAATATGTGCTTATCCTTAACACCCCCCCTCAAGTTGGAGGTGGAATGGAAATCTCAAGAACACCCAACTTGCCAAGTAGTCGTTTGTAAGTATCGCCGCCAAGCGGTTTAGTAAAGATGTCAGCTAGTTGGTCAAAAGATCGGAGATATGAAGGTCTGATAAGGCCTGATTTAATTTTCTCACGAACAAAATGACAATCAATTTCAATGTGTTTTGTGCGTTCATGAATAACGGGGTTCTTGGCAATGTGAATAGCAGCTTGACTATCACAATGAACGGTGATAGGTAGAGGATGGTCAATGCCGAGATCCGAGAGAAGATATTTTAACCATTGTAACTCTGAAGATAGAGTTGCAAGGGAACGATATTCTGCTTCAGCAGAGGAACGAGAAATTGTTGGCTGCTTCTTGGTTTTCCATGATATAGGATTAGAACCCGGTAAAATATCCAGTGGTGGAACGTCGAGTAGTAGGACAACCAGCCCAATCGGAGTCGGCATATCCAACTAAGTGAAGGGAGCTAGAAGCCGAAAGGAATAAGCCTTTACCGACACTCCCTTTAAGGTAGCGGAGAACGCGGTTGGCTGCATCGAGATGAGTTGTGCATGGAGATTGCATGAATTGACTGAGAGTATTAACAACGTATTGAATGTCGGGTCGTGTCACTGTTAAATATAATAGACGACCAATGAGGCGACGATAGATGGTCGGATCAGGAAGAGGGCTTCCTTCATTGGGCCGTCGACGGAGGTGTTGCTCCATAGGAAAATCTGATGGTCGGCAACCAGTCATACCAGAGTCGGATAAAATGTCAAGTGTATATTTCCTTTGACATAAGAATATTCCCTTTTTAGAACGGGAGACTTCGATGCCTAAGAAGTATGAAAGATTTCCAAGGTCTTTGATGGAAAAAGCCTGGGCGTGAAATTTCTTGATGTCGGAGATAGCGTCTTCGTTATTTTCAGTGATGATGATGTCATCTACATAAACGAGTACAAATATAGTCGTGTGATTACTTTTGAAAGTGAATAGACTATAATCAGAGATGGATTGATGAAAACCCTTTTGAATGAGGGTGGTGGAGAATTTTGAGAACCATTGACGGGATGCCTGTTTGAGACCATAGATGGATTTGTTTAATTTGCAAACGCATGGTTTCCCTTTATGAGAGAAGCCGGGTGGTAATTTCATGTAAACTTCCTCATTAAGGTCTCCTTGGAGGAAAGCATTGTTAACATCAAGTTGATGTAACGGCCAGTTTTTAATGGCAGCAATGGAGAGAAGGAGTCGAACCGTGACAAGTTTGGCAACCGATGCGAATGTTTCATGGCAGCAATGTACTTGATTGTAGCCTTTGGCGACTAAACGAGCCTTATATCGCTCAACGGTACCATTAGATTGATATTTAATTTTGTATACCCACTTACAACCGATGGCGGTTTTGCCATTCGGGAGAGGAGATAAAACCCAAGTGTTGTTGGATTCAAGGGCGTGGATTTCTTTAGCCATAGCGTCACGCCATTCGGCCGATTTGATAGCTTGAGAATAAGATGTTGGTTCTTTATTCTCAAGGATATTAACAAGAAGAGCTCGATGAGGAGTGCTCAAATTGGATAAAGAGAAATAATTCTTTAATGGGAAGGCACTCTGTGAGGTGACATTGTTAATGTCACATATGTGGTCCGTGAGGCGAACGGAAGGGGTACGAAGACGTTGAGGGTAACGACGTTCGGGAGGATTAATCGCTGTAGGTGAATGTTGTTGGGGAGTTTCTACATGAATGGATGGAATATCCGATGAGTTATCATCCTGAGGAGCGGGAATAGGCACAATTGTGTCATCATGATGACTAATGCCGGGAGAGATACTTGATGCAGGTGGTAAGTTGGAAGAGGAATCATCAAATTCACAATCAAGGATTGGAGTGTTGATGCTTATGTCGTTAGCGAAGGAAGGAGTTTGAATGTCGTGATATGGAAACACGGTTTCAAAAAATTGAACATCGCGAGAGACATATATTTTGCGAGTGTGCATATCGTAGATGCGGTATCCTTTTTTATTAAAAGGATAACCGACAAAAATACCAGGTTTGGCTCGTTCATCGAATTTGTGTTGAATGTTCATAATTTTGGCAAAACAGAGACATCCAAACACACGAAGTGATGAGTATGAAGGAGGAGAACCGAGTAAAATTTTATGAGGAGATTTATATTTCAGGATGGGAGTAGGAAGTTTGTTTATGAGATAAGCGGCAGTGAGCACGCATTCACCCCAAAAGGAAAGGGGTAATTTCGCTTGGAAGCGTAATGCTCTTGCGATTTCGAGAAGATGGCGATGCTTGAGCTCCACAACGCCATTTTGTTGAGGGGTTGCAACGCAGCTGCGTTGATGAATAATGCCATGATCATGAAACCATGTTTGGATTTGTTTGGACAAAAACTCCGAACCATTGTCGGAACGAATAGCTTGAAGTTGGGGAAGAAAGATGCCCCCATCGCCGGAATTAATTTTATTAATTTTAGTGTTGAATTGGCGATTGATTTGATTAAAAAAATGAATTAGCGTAGTAAATGTTTCAGATTTATGTTGCATGAGATATAACCAAGTACATCGTGAATAATCGTCGACAATTGTTAAAAAATATCGTGATCCATTGTGTGATGGGGTAGAGAATGGACCCCAAATATCGACATGAATTAACTCAAAACAATGAGATGAATATGATGTTCTTGAAGAAAAAGGTAAACGTGATTGTTTTGCACGCGGACAAACGTCACAAACAAAATCTTTATTCGCATTAATATTTGGAGAGTTCTTAACAATAAATTGAAAGCGGGAAATAGATGGGTGACCGAGGCGTAAATGCCATAGGTCAGTCTTATTACATTGCTTAGAACTAAAAAAAGAACTTGATGGATGGTCAAGGCAATAGTGATCCTTGTCATCTTTATTTAATGGTGGTTCTTCATTCAAGTAGAAGAGTCCATTCCGAGCACTACCCCGACCAATCGTCTTCTTCGTTGCTCGGTCCTGAAATATGCAACCAGAGGTTGAGAAAATAATATCACAATGTATTGATTTTGTTAATTGTGAAATAGATAATAGATTATATTTGAAAGATGGAATGTGATAAACATTCGTGAGTGTAAGTGACGGCGAGCAATGAATATTGCCGATGTGTTTCACGGACGCGTGAGAGCCGTCGGGTAATTGAACAAATATATTTTTATGAACAGGGGAATATGAAGAAAAATAAGAAAGAGATGTGCATATGTGATTTGAAGCGCCAGAATCAATAATCCAAGAAAAAGGAACACAAGTAAAAGCGGTACCTGCTAAATGCACAGATGGTCCCATAGTGTCCTCTTTGGCTAAGAGAGATATGAGTTTTTGATATTGTGCGCTTGAGAGTTGAGTAGCGGAAGTAGATGGGGATGGTTCAGATTTCTTTGGTGGCTTAGTTGGAAAGCCATGAATCTGATAGCAAGTAGCAATAGTGTGACCATACTTATTGCAATTCTCACAGTATGGACGCTGCCGTTTGCCTGGAGTGCGATACTGCACTTTAGAAGCTTGAAGCGCTGCTGATTCCTCAGCAGGGAGGGGTCGAAAATTAATCTCTTGTTGTTTCTCTTCCTGGCGGACGATGTTATAAATACGCTGAATTGAAGGAAAAGGATCCATGAGGAGAATTTGGCTGCGGACGGCCGAGAATCGGTCATGGACGCCCTGAAGAAATTCCATGGTTCGGTCCTGATTTTGTTGTTCAATAATACTCTTGGCATTACCGCAGATGCACGGATTGACAGGTGCGATGGAATGGAGTTCATCCCAGAGAGATTTCAACTGAGTGAAATACAGAGATACAGACATGCCCTCTTGTTTTAGGGCAGAGATAGATTGTTTCAATTGATAGATTTTCGGAGCGTTGGACTGAGAGAAACGATCCTTGAGATCGGTCTAGATTTGTGCCGCCGTTTCAGCATAGAGAATGCTAGGGCGAATCTCGGTTGAAACCGAGTTGAGAATCCAGCTTGCAACCATATCGTTGCAGCGGCGCCACTTAGAGATATCATCGGCCTCCTTGGGACAGGGTAGCGTTCCATCGACAAACCCGAATTTGTTTTTGGCACGAAGTGCCATAGTTACGGCTCGGCTCCAGGAACCATAGTTGTCGACCGTGAGCAGAGGTGTAACAAGGACAGTGGCAGGGTTGTCGGAATGATGGATGACACATGGGTCGGTGTTGGAGGTGGTGGTGGATTGATCATGGATCGGCGGGTTTTGTGAAGGGATTGGGATGGCGGGTGGTGGAACATCAGACATGATGCTGCGAGTGAGTGAGTGAGGCGATGAAGAAGGATTGAAACAGGATGATAAGCACAAATTGAGGGAGATTAACCAGAGAAAAACTGATACCATATGACGAAAGGAATGGATCGATAAATAAAAGAAAGGACTTGAATATTGTATCAGAATTTGTTGTTGTTATTTCTTGTAGTTTGATGTACATATATATACAATAGTACAAGAATCTGCATATTAATTGCCTATAATTGTCTATCCTATAATTGCCTATAATAGAGATCCTATTTTAAATACAATTATGATACAATTTCCTGATATACTTTGGTTGCTATATGGATATGCATTGCCGCCTATATATATTGCCAGCACATGTTTGATTAGCTTTGACCTTCTTTAATGTCTTGATATTTGCTTTTAATGTCTTCATATTTGCTTTGACCTTCTTTAATGTGAATAATATGTGCTTATCCTTAACAATACCCCTCTTGAGTATTAAAGTTCGGTTACCCCTCTTGAGTATTAAGGTTCGGTACACCGCTTGAGTATTATTCCGAAACCACACCAAAACCAGTGCATGAATGAATGAATGCTCTCTCACCGAGTATCCAATTAAACCAAAACCTCTCTAATCCCACCAGATTAAGAGACCCAATTAACACCTCTAGTAAAATAACCAAATCCACAATCAACCACACACCAAGAAAACACATAATTAAATACACAATCAGCCACACATATCACTCAATGTATATTAAAATAGCATAAAACGTAATAAAAATAAATCTATCATTTCTTCTATCATCATTCCTCTTTACCAGTTAACTATTTCATTATTAATCTATAACATAAACCCTAAGTGCATGAACGTATGGAGAAAAAGCCCTTACCTTAGCTGTTTTACTTCCTAGCGCAACTTTAAGCCTCAAATTAGGAACCAGGGTACACACATGTTACCTCACTTCAGACTTTGTTCCTACAACCAGGGCCGGTCCCGAGTATTTGGAGGCCCTGACCAAATATTAAGAATGAAATTCTAGTTAAAAAAAATTGTTTAAAAAGAGTCATTTTCTATTTTAATTATAAATAACATTAAAAAAAAAATCAAAAGTAATCATAATAAATAGCATCCAAAAGAGACATATTTTAATCAATTACATTAAAATACATCTTCAATCAAAAATTATTATCAACTTTATAGTTTTGTTTTTTAAAAAAACTTTCTAATAATGTTGTTTCTTCTTTTTACAATCAATCGCAAGTTACTTATAAAATAACAATGCGTCTATTAAATTTTTTTTAGTTCAAGTAGTAAAATATTTTTAGTATTAACAAAGTCAGTAATTTTTTTTTACATATATAAAAAATTTAATAAACCGATAAAAATAATCAGAGGCCCCTAAATGTTTGAGGCCCTGCGCGGTGGCTCACCTTGCACACCCACAGGGCCGGCCCTGCCTACAACCCGACCATTGAGTATGAAGAGTCGCGTGTCTTGAACCTACTGTCCAAAACTGAGAATGATCCAACGTTTAATGAAGGCACGGTTGCCATTCTACGGTGACAGTTTAATGAAAAGCAAAAATGGTTTAAAATTGGATTTTTCAAGAAACTAATAGAAAATAAAATAGGAAAGCGCAAAAGAGGACTTACACCAATTAAATTGGAGGAGAGTAAGTCATAGAAAGTATGTTAATAGCCAAGGAATGTTGATCGATAATGCTGTAGGGTGAGGGACCAAGGGTGATCTTTGATTTGTTACAGTTGAGATTAGAGGTAATTGAATGAAGTTTATGAAATTAGGAGTATAAATAATAATCCACCACATGTGAGAGGCAAAGAGAGACGTCTATGGCTAGTTTACTGGAGACCATGTCATTTGTAATTGATGCAAAAAGGGAGAGAATACATGAGTAGTAATTAAGAGTGTTATTCCACGGGGTTGGTTTCACTCTTGAGGAATATAAAAATCAATTATTGCTAGTCTCTCTAAACCGATCAAGAAAACGGGTATATAAGAAGGATATGCAACGTGGGTATGCTTTTGGTACAGGTACCACGTTCAGTGTGTGCTATCAAGGAACCGGTTCTATGTTATTATTAGAGAAAAATAAGGAAATTGTGATCAGCACATGTCTAAATTGTAGGCAAGGTTTGTTAAAGAAATAATAAATTGGTAAGACCACATTAGGAGGAGAAAATCAGCATTTAAATTATTCTTTTGTCTACAATCAAAATCGGAAATAAAAACACATTGACATTTAAGAAATACTAATAGTTACTATAATAATAATATTATTGATAACATAGTTGAATAATTCAAATGACCATTATCTCATCTCGATTATATACATAGCGAGATTCCCACGGAGCTCTCTCGTGCATTCTTAAAGAAAAATTGCTTATGTGGCGTTTAATTAGAGCTAAATTGAGTGTAAAAAAATTAGAGTTAAATTGCTTAGATGTCATTCAATTAAAGCATCTATTTTTTTGTATCTTCTCTAACGGATTATTATAAAACAAAATTGTTTGATATATATAACTAAACTAGATCTTTGTTTTTATCGAGATTTTTTTTTCATTCAATTAAAACTTCTCTCACATTTTCTTATTGTAGAAAATTTAATATTATATATTTTTTACATAAACTCTATTTTTTTTGTAGAATCTTCGTTATTATTATTTTATTTTTTAGAAATTCTTTCTTTTTGCGGTGATTGATATTTTTTATTTTAGAAATTAGGGTTAAATATGTTTTTAGTCCATACTTTTATGTAATTTTGACTTTTAGTCCCTATATTTTTTTAATTATATTTTTAGTCCCTGCATTTTTTTATTATATTTGTAGTCAATTTTTGATGATTAGGATAACATAATTAACCACATAGAATAACTAAAATTGAATATAATAACATTTGCATCGAATGACATGACATATATGTGTCATCCTATGCGGCTGATTTCGTTATCCAAGTCACAAAAAATTGACAATGGGGACTAAAAATACAAACGGCGAAAATGTAAGTACCAAAAAAAAAAAAATCTATTATCAAACAAAAAAATAGAATTGCCTTGATTTGGTTTTTTTTACCAATTATTCAATGTATTGCCAAAAAAAATAATAACGAACCTTACAAAATAAAAAACAAACAAAAATTAATTAAAAGATAATCTATATTATAGTAAATTACATTACCCTCTCTTGAGAGGTGCTTAAATTACATTATTCTCCCCTCTTATGTTAAAATATATATTTTCCTCCCCTCTTATATAAAATATATTAGAGAAAATTACTCTCATCTCCCTCGAAAGAAATTTGAATTTCATCCCCATTCCCCTAATATTAAAACATACATTTTCCTCTTTTAATCAAACTTCATTTTAACTTTTTACACGAGCTTTATTAATTTTTTACGCAATTAGAAATAAATCTCTTCCTTTAGTTCATATATCTTTTAATATTTTAATGGAACATTTTATAAAATAATTAAGATGTGAGACCTAAAGTTATGTTCATGTTGTTTTGTATATTACACGGGTTTGATTTAGTTCTTCATTCTATAAGAAATTACTCTCTTCTATTAGATCAAATATCTCTTGAAATTTTAACCGAATATTTTACCCATATAATTAAAACGCGAGAAATAAGATTATAATCTCAATTGTCTTTACTTTTTATATACGTTTGATTTAATTCTTCACAACGTAATAGATTACCCTTTTCTGTTAAATTAAATCCTTTTTGATATTTTAATTGAAAATTTTGTAAAAAAAATTAAGATGTAAGGCCTAAGGTTATAGTTTCAATTGTTTTTCTTTTTTACATTACTCTTTTCTGTTAGAGCAAATCTCTCTTGAAATTTTAATTGAACTTTTTACAAGTATTATAAAAAAAGCGAGACAATATATTATAGTATCAATTGATTTACTTTTTACACGAGCTTGAATAAGTTCTTCACACCTGTAAGAGATTATTCTCTTATGTTATATGAAATTCATTTTGATATCTTAATAAAAAAAATTACAAAAATAATTAAAATGTGAGATCTAGGGTTATGGTCTCAATTGTTTTACTTTTTACACATGTTTGATTTATTTTTCACACCTTAAAAAATTACTCCCTTCTATTACATCAAATTCCTCTTGAAATTTCACTTGAACTTTTAAAAAAGAAAATTTTAAGACCTTAGAATACAGTCTCAATTGCTTTACTTTTTACACGGTCTTTATTTATTTTTTTCAGACCTTAAGAGATTACAATTTTCCATTAGAATAAATTTTTCTTGATATTTTAATTGAAGTTTTAAAAAATAATTAAGATGCGGGACCTAAGGTTATGATCTCAATTACTTTACTTTTTACACGAACATTATTTAGTTTTTCACGCTGTAAGAGATTACACTCTTCCGATAGTTCAGATCTCTCTTGAAAATTAAATTTAACATTTTACAAGAATAACTGAGATGTAAAAGATTACGAGCTTTACTTTTTACAGAGGCTTAATTTAGTTCTTCACACTGCACTACAAAAAACTTGGTATTTAGCGGCAGTTTTTTAGTGGAGGTTTAGGACAACCCCTCCAGTTTAGTAAGGAATGACACGCTTGCTTTAAAATTCTTATGTATATTTGGGGGGGGGGGGTTGTAACCCCCGAAAATTGATGCCACGTTTCCCACTCTCGCGCGCCAGTTTTATCATGGTTTTTCTACTTTTTCTTTTTTTCCTCAAATTTTAATTGTTTTAGAAAAAATAAAAGAGAAATCTCACTCCAAACGGGATAACACTACAAAAAAACAGGAAAGCGGCGGCGGTTATAACTGCTGCTAAGCATTTAGCGGCGGTTATAACTGCCGCTAAATGCTTAGCGACAGTGCATTTAGCGGCGGTTATAACTGCTGCCGCTTTCCAATTTTTTTTTAGTGAAGAAAGAAGAATTACCGCAACCTCTCCGTCACAACCTCGCTCCGTCTCACTCCGCACCCTCCGTCTCACTCCGCAACCTTCGTCTCAGCCTCACTATGCTCCGTTGTCTCACTCGCTAATGCCTATTTTCACTCAATGAGGTAAGTTTTCGATTCTTTTCACATTCTTTCGATTTCATTCTTTTCAACTTAGGGTTTCAGTACTTTGTTTCAATCAATTTCTCAAACTAGGTTTCAATTTAGGATTTCATTCTATACAGATCCAGATTATGTTTATTTATTCTTTTTCTATAGTTTGTACTTTGTTAGTGGTAACTATGTAAAATTCAGCTTTAGAAAAGATATTCACGTTGTGCATTTTGTGTGCTTTTTTAAGGATTTGTTAGATGAATAAGTTGATTGAAGGTTGATTATTAGAGTAAGGTAGTAACAACAAGCAAGAAACAATTAATTGAGCTAGCTGTAAGAAATTACTTTCTTCTGTTAGCTAGATGTAATCCCTCTTAAAATTTTAATTGAGCTCTTTACAAAAACAATTAAGAAGACCTAAAATTATGGTCTTAATTGCTTTATTTTTATACACGGGCCTGGTTTTATTTCTTTCTACTGTAAGAGATTAACCCTCATTTGTTAGATCAAACTCCTTTTAATATTTTAATTGAACATTTTATAAAAATAACTGAGATTCGAGGTCTAAGGATATCGTCTCAATTTCTTAATTTTTTATGTGAGTTTAATTTAGTTCTTCACACTTTAATAGATTACGCCTCCTCCGTTTGACCGGATATCTCTTTGAATATTTTAATTAAACTTTTTTACAAAAAATAATAAATCAATTATGTTTTACTTTTTACACCGGCTTGCTTTAATTATTTCCGTTAGATCAAATACATTTTGATATTTAATAAAAAAAAATTTACCTAATAGTCAAGATACAAGGCTTAAGGTTAGATGCTCTTGAATGAGTTCTTCATCCCATAAAAGATTATCCTCTTCTATTAGAACAAAACGCTCTTGATAGATTAATTAAATTTTCTACCAAAATAATAATAAAATAAATATATCTGCACATTAAAGTTTAAAATCATTAATTCTAACAAAAAAGTCCAAAATCCATATATTTTTATGAATGAAAGTTAACTCATATATAACGCGGGCAATTTTTCACTTCTAAGTTAGAGAAAAATCAATATCCCGGAGAAAAACAATATATTTTTATGAATGAAAGCTAACTTAGAGAAAAACAGAAGAAACAAAGAGAGGAACAACAACAACAACATTTTTAGCATAGATCTAGCCATTCTGTTTCAAAATCCAGAAAAATCCTGGAGAAAAAATTCAACAGAGTTATGATTTATAAACAAAACCAAACAAAATAAATCTAAAATCTCATTGCCAAATTTTTGCAAAACAAATCTCATTGCCAAATAAACTCACCGAAACTGCTATATAACAATAGAGTTTGGGCATGCTTAGAATCATTTTTTAATACGGGACATTTATTTGGGCATGCTTAGAATCATGATATTCGGCAAACTATTCAGGTACGGTGGGGACTGATGTTGTGGGTGGCTGGCCGGCAGTTGGATTAAATAACGTGTGTCGACAGTAGCGGTGTACCGAGTGGTTTCAATGAGTTTGATGAAAAGATTGAAGTTGTTGGTTATTGTTGTTGAAGTTCCGATGAAGACGAGGAAGAACACATTCTTTTATTTTAATTTTTCTTTAAAAAAATAAATAGGTATTTAACTTTTAAAATAGTTTGCTTACTAATTAAAAATGTCACTAAAAGTTGACACGTGTCACCACGTGATTTGTTAGCTAATTAGAAAAACGGGTCCATACTGTGCCACATCACTATTCCGTTAACCAAACAAACAGAAGGACTAAATTGGATAACAACAAAACTTATAGGATTTCTTTTAATTATTTTTAAAATGTAGGGACTAAAAACATATTTAACTCATGTATATATATATATATATATATATATATATATATATATATATATATATATATATATATATATATAACAAGCATTTTTAAAATAAAAATAAATAAAATTTCTAGCCCGTACTTGACACGGGTGTCCATACTAGTTAAACTTTAAGGTGCTATAATTTTCTTAAATCATAAATTTAGAAAATATTAAGAAAATTTTAAGTAAAATATCAGGATGTTACATCTAAATTTATTTGTAATTGACCTATAATGACGTAATTTCCACGTATTGAAGAGATATTTCCTTCCGTCTCTAATTCCAATATTCCGACTATAATTACGATTTTTCCTGGTAGTACGCAATGACCTGACGTCCATGCAACTAAAATACGTCAATCAAGCCACTATCAAAGCTTGCATATTTTTCCAGCACTTTTGTTTTGTTGAGATGGGTATTTAGTATAGTTTGATTTCCCGTCAATTCAAAGTTGGAAAATTCTAATGTTTCCAAAAGTTTCACTCTCTATTGGTCCATTGGAGTGGAAAAATTAAGCTTCCGAACAGCTTCACCATCTACATGGAAGCTGTGTGCGAATAGCTACAAAATCGTTTTATATCAATAAATCAGGTAAACAAAGAAATTAACAACCCAAAATAAGAATTTAATTTATATATGCTGTCTGTACACATGTATTCAATAATATATTGGACACACTATGTAATATGTTGTTGCAACTCTTCTGGCTAGCTTGCGTCTCGGTCGTGTGGAATGAAAAAAAATTTAGAGTCTTTAGAAATTCGGATAATATTGTGTACCAGCTCTTTGACAAAGTCAAATTGTTTTCCTATCCGTGATTGAGATTGACGGATTTTATTTTAGCTTCATCCTTACATCTTTAGTAGTCGAACTTTTTACTATGTTTAGACATTAACTAGTTGTTTTGTCTTAGTAAAAAAAATCTAGTTGTTTTGTCTTGTTACTCAGTGTATTATTATAGTCTCCCTCGATACATTTTATGCTGAGGGGACTACTTATTTCTCTGATTATATATATATATATATATATATATATATATATATATATATATATATATATATACATAGCGAGATTTCCACGGAGCATTCTCGTGCATTCTCAAAAAAAATTGTTTATGTGGCATTTAATTAGAGTTATTAGAAGTTTTTGCTTAGATGGCATTCAATTAGAGTTTTTCTATTTTATTTTGTATTTTTTTAATAATCTTCTCTAACCCATTATTTTTAAGAAAACAAATTTTTGGATATATACTATTAAATTAATTGGATATATCTCTCTAACCCATTATTATAAAACAAAATTGTTGGATATATACAACTAAACTAGAGCTTTTTTTCTTTTTTATCTTTTTTTTATCGAGTTTGTATTTTTTTTTTTTTGTCACTCAATTAGAGATTCTCTAATATTTTTCTTTTATTGTAGAAACTTTAATATTATGCGAGTATATTTTTTTGTAAAAAATCAAATACTTTTTTTAGAGTCTCTGATATTATATATATATATATATATATATATATATATATATATTTCTGTAGAAACTCTTTCTTTTTCTGGGGATTGATACTTTTTAATTTTAGAAACTCTAATATTATATGTATCTTAATATTTTTATTATTATATTTTAATAATATTGCGTTGGTGAAATTCAATTAAAGCTTTTACTAATATTATATTTTTTTTGTAGAAATCAAAATATTATATTTTAATTACTAACATATATTATATGTTTAATGAGGACAAACTTATTTAATCCATGATTAAATATTATATATTTTTTATATAAAAACTATGTGAATACTTCGGCTAAAATTTGATTTGACATGTATCTATTATCCAATCATTCAATTACATGTAATATTTCTATGTTGATTTTTTAAAAAATAATAAAGAATTAACAATTATTTTTTGTTCATGGAATAGCTATAGAGTCCCGTAATGGACACGGAAGACGGATAGAATTAGAGAGAAAGTTTTGATGGCATAGAATGAATAACGGGGAGCATTATAACCCTCACTGTTAAAAATATACATTGACGAATTAAAATTTGAATTTTGAATGTGGAAGTTATTCATAATTTTCATATTTTATCATTGGGATAACTTTTTCAAAATTTTATCTAGCACGATGAAACATGATCCCCATGATAAAAACTGTATGTAGATGATAGTGAGAACTAAGCATGAGAATTTTATTGATATCCATTAAAAAAATATAGAATTAACAACTTTTTTATTGATAGAATCCCTATAGAGTTTAGAGAGAGAGAGGGAGGGGGGATTTCTCGGTGGTATAAAATGAAAAATCGGAAGCACAATAGAGAGAGAAAGAATCTTTCAATGATATATAATGGGAAACAGAAAACACTCTCACTACACTATTAAAAATATATATTGACTAATTTAAATTTGAATTCCGACTACGGGAGGTTTTCCATATTATGTGTACATCGCACTTTCACTATATTACATCCAACTGAAAAAAAACTATGGGAATTGAAACATAAAATAAATTAATATAATTTTAATTTTTTATAATCAATGGGTTTTTTTTTTTTATAATTTCGATTTTAAGCTTTTCATAAACATTCGTTTAAATCTTTTTCTGGATACTAATTTATCAATGTGAGTGAAGATTCATACATAGATTTTTGCATTTGACGCTCACACATGAAAATTGATTATTTGTGGTACAATGACAAAAAATAGTTTGAGTATAGAAACACGGTCAAAGTATGTTAATATTTATTTGAAAAATATTATAAAATTTACAATTTTTTTTTGTTGATGGAGTCCCTATAGAAACGTGAGAGAGAAGGAGGGAGAAAGAATCCAATAGTGTTGTTGAACGGGGAATGAGGGAGTACTTCTCATCCTACTATGTCCCTGTAACATTCTTAAACGTATATCGCATTTTCATACTCAAGTAAATTAAATAAAATCAATTTCATAAATAATTGAAAGAAAAATATAGGCAACATTCAAAATAATATAAAATGAAAAATGACATAGACAACCTTCAAAAGAAAATGAAGAACATAAGCAAATCAATATTATTAAAAATGAAAATGATCCTGTGGGAGTGACGTAGAAATAGAGAGAGAGAGAGAGAGAGAGAGAGAGAGAGAGAGAGAGAGAGAGAGAGAGAGAGAGAGAGAAAGAGAGATAGAATCTCTCACTGGTGTAGAATGAGAAACGTGTAACACTTTCGATCCCACTATTAAAAATGCACCTAAATTAATTAAATTTTCATTTGAGGATGAAGTTTATAATTATTTTATATTTAAAGGGTCAATGTATAGTCCTGGAGATGAAGATGAAAGAAAATATCTATCTCTTAATAGTGTATAACGGGAAGCGAAATAATATTTTTCATCTCGCTTTATCCTATAACATTATTAAATATATATCATGCAAAATTTATATCAATTTTATCTTACTAATTTTAACTAAATTGTTCAAATAATATATATTAAAATAAACACATAAATAATATTTAAAAAGAGAATAATCCCGTGCACGGCACGGGCTAACATACTAGTATATATACATAGCGAGATTCTCACGGAGCTCTCTCGTGCATTCTTAAAGAAAAATTGCTTATGTGGCGTTTAATTAGAGCTAAATTGAGTGTAAAAAAATTATAGTTAAATTACCAATCGTTAGTTGGTTCAGTGGTGATTGGCGCTGAACTTGGTAGGGAGGACCACGGTTCGATCCCCTGCAACTGCGATCGGGAGGGGGCTGGAACCACTTGATGCCAGAACTGACCCCCGAACCAGATTCAACTGGTGGTGAAAAACCGAAAAAAAAAAAAAATTATAGTTAAATTGCTTAGGTGACATTCAATTAAAGCTTCTATTTTTTTGTATCTTCTCTAACGGATTATTATAAAACAAAATTGTTTGATATATACAACTAAACTAGATCTTCTTTTTTTATCGAGATTTTTTTTTCATTCAATTAGAACTTCTCTCACATTTTCTTATTGTAGAAACTTTAATATTATATATTTATTACATAAACTCTATTTTTTTTTTTGTAGAATCTTCGTTATTATTATTTTATTTTTTTAGAAATTCTTTCTTTTTGCGGTGATTGATATTTTTTATTTTAGAAACTAGGGTTAAATATGTTTTTAGTCCATACTTTTATGTAGTTTTGACTTTTAGTCCCAACATTTTTTTAATTATATTTTTAGTCCCTACATTTTTTTATTATATTTGTAGTCAATTTTTTGTAATTAGGATAACATAATTAACCACATAGGATAACTAAAATTGAATATAATAACATTTGCATCGAATGACATGACATATATGTGTCATCCTATGCGGCTGATTTCGTTATCCAAGTCACAAAAAATTGACGATGGGGACTAAAAATACAAACGACGAAAATGTAGGAACTAAAAATATAATTTAAAAAATATATGGACTAAAAGTCGAAACTCACATAAAAGTAGGGACTAAAAACATATTTAACCTTAGAAACTATAATATTCTATTTTAATATTACTGCATAGGTAAAATTCAATTAAACCTTTTCTATTTTTTTGTAGAATTTCAAATATTTTATTTTAATTATTAATATATATTATATTTTTAATGACGACAAACTTATTTAATCCATGATTAAGTATTATATACTTAATTAAGTATTATATACTTAATATATAAAAGCTAAGTAAACACTTCGATTTTGAATTTCTATATAAAAAAAAATGAACACTTCGACTAAAATTTGATTGGATATGTATCTATTATCCAATCATTCAATTAAATGTTATATTTCTATGCTGATTTGTTTTAAAATAAATTTAAATTATATTTCATATTTTTTTTATGGAATCACTCATTTGACTATTAAAATTATACCTTGACTATTAAAATAGGAAACAGAGAGCACTTCTCACTACACTATTAAAATTATACCTTGACTAATTATCTCTAAATTTTATCTAGCACGATGAAAAGTGATCCCCACAATAAAAAGTGTTCGTAGATGATAGTGAGAACTAAGTGCGACAATTTTTTATTTATTTTTTTGAACAAGAGTGCGAGAATTTTATTGATATTCTTAAAAAATAATAAAGAATTTACAGCTATTGTTTGTTCATGGAGCAGCCATAGAGTCCTGTAAGCAAGGTTGTCAAAATCGGACCGGACCGGCCGGTTGAACCGGACCTATATCCGATTCGGTTGACACTTAAAACCGTTTTGCCAACAAACCGGAAAAAAACATGTAAACCGGTGAACCGGCCGGTTTGAGCGGTTCGGCGGTCTAATTTTTTTTTTTTTTTTAAAAAAAATTTAAAAAAAAATAAAATCTGACGTCGTTTCCGTTGTTTTTACACTACTTCATTTCAATAAACAGACGTTGGTTCATATTACCAAAGGAGAAGTTTTTACAGTAAAAAATAAAATAAAAAAATTACCAAAGAAAAATTATGCAGTGATTAGAAGAAAGGCGACAAAGATTCAAGGGAAACATAAATTGAGTTTCCTACAAAGCTAGAGATGTTGTTTACATGTATAGTACCAAAGAAGAAAAGTGATTGTTATTCATTAGTGAAATAGAGAAGGAAGAAGAAAGGTGATTGTTATTCATTATTCACTAGTAGAATCATGCAATCACAAGAAGATCCAAGGCCACTTGTTGAGAATTGAATATAGAAGAAAATAAAGAGGGGGTGGCGGCTGATGTTTGCTTCCTTTAATAGAGTGAGCTACTAATATTTAGGGTTAATAGATACAAGTGGGTTTAGGTTAGGAATGCTTTTGTTAATTGGCCCAAGTAAAAACTACTGCTAAAACTAATAAGTACTGCTTTTTATTTATAAAAAGAACTACTATTTATTTTTGTTTGGATGATTTAGGTAATTATATGTAACAATACTATTATATAAGTATTAAAAATATCAAATAACATACTAAAACTAAAAAGTGTAAAATCTATACTATTAATAAAGGGAAAACACAACTTTGGTGTAGCCTTTTTTTAAAATACCATAATTGCCCCTAACAGTTTTTTTCTTTTAAATTTTTTTACTCTTTTTATTTAACTTCTATAACTTCTATATTTTATAATTTTTATACTTTTTAAATTTTTTTCCTTGATTAAAAAAATATAAATGTATATAAAAAATCTACAATATAATTTTTTACACAATTTAATAAAATAAAAAAAACGGATCACACAGACGGGCACGGAACGTGCGCGTCTGGCAACTAGTATTTAATAATGTCAAAGTAATATGACTTTGATAGTATAAAACAATTTTTTTCTTTAATATTATTTTATGTATTATAGAAAAATATAAAAATATATAATTAATTAAAAACGGTCCGACCAGTTGAACCTCGGTCCGACCGGTTGAACCTTGAACCAGTAAGTCCGCCGGTTCAATGGTCGGTCCGGTTCTGAAAACCTTGCCTGTAACAGACACATAAGACGGCTAGAATGAGAGAGAGAGAGAGAGAGAGTCTCAGTGGTATAGAATGAAAAATGGGTAGCATTCCTCACCCCATTATTTAAAAAAATACATTGAATAATGAAAATTTGAATTTCAATCGCAGATCCATACTTTTGTATTTTATAATGGGGATCACTTAGTTAAAATTTTATCTAGCACGATAAAAAGATTCCCAATATGAAAAGTTAATGTATGTGATAGTGAGAATCGAGCACGAGAATTTTATTAATATTCATTAGAAAATAATATATATATATATAGAGGAAGTATATTATGAGAATGGTAATATTATGTAAGAATGATGAGAATAATTATCAACCTTTAGATTAAAAATGAACGGTCTAGATTAAAAAAATACGCAAGTACTTGATTCTATTGTATCAATTGTCACAAAATTACACATGTTTATCTGTAAAACAAAAAACTTCGCGCTCTTCGTCTTCTCAATTTGAAAGAACAAACACCATGTGTTGTGCTGCCACCATAACCTCTGCATACAGATCTACCATATTTGAAAAAATTATCTTTTTTATATACAGATCTAACACGACATATGGAGGAAGAGCACCGATTTGAAGGAACAAGAACAATCCAAAAACCAACGGTTGAAACCGGTCTCTCATCTGCCTCCGCTTCAACCGTCGTGGTTGTTGCTTCTCCGGTACCGGAAATCGAATCTCCTCCTCCCGCTCTCTCCTCGGCCTCCGCTTCAACCGCCGTGGTTGTCGCTTCTCCGGTTCCGGGATGTTTCGATTTCAGAGCGGTGGGTGATGAACACTGAATCTGTTCTTTCATGTTTCAATTTCAAAGCGGTGGGTGGTGATGGGTAATGAACAGTGGAATAATGAAGATTATTCGGTTCTAAATCTGCAAATAAATCAGATTCAATTGAAGACCTGTTCATATCCTCCCATTCAATTTTCTTTTTATTTTTTAAAACTCCCATGGCTCTATAGGCGTTTTTTGTCCCCTTTCTTTTGTTTCCTCCTGTTTTGATTTGGTGTCTGGGGCTACTGCCTCTTGTTTGTACTAAGTACTCCTTGTACTTGCTTTCCCATATCAATAAAGAATTAGCCTTTTCAAAAAAAGAGAAATTAAACATAATCAAAAGGTAGATGAAGATGGGAGAATAAGAAAAAAGTGGATTCTGTTATGATTGTTTTTTTGTTAGTTGTTGCTTGCAATTTAACGGGGTCGAAGGAAGAACAGTGGAAAATTGATGATGGTGATTTTGGAGATTGGAAAAACGTGGGCTTTGGAGAAGATGAACAGTGGACTTGGAAAATTAATAGAATAAGGAAAGACACATGTGTAAATTTTTAATCTGGACCATTTATTTTTGATCTAAAGATTGATAATTATTCTCATCATTCTCACATAACAAAGACATTCTCACTAGATATATAAAGAGAGAGAGAGAGAAAATCTCTTAATAGGAAACGGGAAACACTTCTCACTCTACTATTAAAAATAGATGTTGACTAATTAAAATTTGAATTCCGAGTATTAGAATTTTTCCTTATTTTGTGTTCGTCGCACTTTCACTATATTATATCATACTGAAAAAATCTATGGGAATTGAAACCTAAAATAAATTAATATAATTTTAATTTTTTATAATCAATGGAATTTTTTTTTTATAATTTCAATTTTAAACTTTCCATAAACATTCACTCAAACATTTTTCGGGATGCTAATTTATCAATGGGCTAAACTGTTCATTTGGTCCCTTACGTTTATTTTAGGTTTGAATTAGGTCTCTTACGTTTTAAAAGTTCAATTTTGGTCCCTCACGTTTCCACTGTTTGCATTAGTTAGTCCCCTCCGTCAAATTTTTCACTGACGCCGTTTAAACCGTCCACGTGGATGACGGATTTGTACAGGTGGACGTGAATATATGTTGACAAACAACACAAAAAACCAAAAAGAAAGAACAAACACCAGAAGCAGAAACAAGAAGAAGAAACAGATCGAAACAGAGGTAAATAGAACGAAACCACCCTCATAAACTCCGACCACCACCACTGGAACCGCACCGTCACTCCCGCCGCTTCTCTCTTCTTCTTCTTTTTTTTAATGGTGGGAAGAAGAAGAAGTAGAAAACCCTAATTTTAATTAAAAAAAAAATAAATTAGAGTTCAGTCAGCATATATTCACGTCCACCTGTACAAATCCGTCATCCACGTGGACTGTTCAAACGGCGTCAGTGAAAAAATTGACGGAGCGGACTAACTAATGCAAACAGTGGAAACGTGACGGACCAAAATGGAACTTTTAAAACGTAAGAGACCTAATTCAAACCTAAAATAAACGTAAGGGACCAAATGAACAGTTTAGCCTTTATCAATGTAAGTAGAGATTTGTACATATATTTTTTCATTTGACGCTCACACGTGAAAATTGCTTCATTGTGATACTATGACAAAACAAAAAGGTTGAGAATAGGAACATGGTCAAAGTATCTTAATATTTATATAAAATTTTGTTAATGGAGTTCCTATAGAGTCGTGAAAAAGAGGGAGTCATATAAAATCTCATAGTGTTGTTGAACGGAAATGAAGGAGTATTTTCCACCACATTATGCCCCTGTAACATCCTTAAACAGAGAAATACTTATATAGGCACAAACCTAAATATTATTTGTTAGGCACACTCACAAGAAATTAAAAATAAATAAAGAAAAAATGGTTAAAGTGATATGACTTAATGTGACAATTTTATTTTTCTTTTAATTTTTTTGATTTATGTGTGTGTGCCCAAATTTTGTGTTCAAATGTTTGTGCTCAAGCAAGTGTTACTCCCTTAAACATATATTGTATTTTCATACTCAAGTATATTATACAAAATCAATCTCATAAATAATTGAAATAAAAATATAGGCAACATTCAAAATAATATAAAATGAAATGTGACATATATATACAACCTTCCAAAGAAAAAAAAAGAACATAAGCAAATAAATATTATTAAAAAATAAAAAAATATTCTGATCGAGAGATGTAGAAATAATGAGAGAGAGATAGAATCTCTCACGGGTATAGAATGAGAAACGTAAAACACTTTTGACCTCACTATTAAAAATGCACCTAGACTAATTAAATTTTCATTTGAAAATGAAGTTTATAATCATTTTATATTTAAAAGGTCACTATATAGTCACAGATATGAAGATGAGAGAAATAATTTATCTCTTAATAATGTAAAACGGGAAGCGAAATAATATTCGTCATCTCGCTCTATCTTATAACATTGTTAAACATATATCATGCAAAATATATCTCAATTTTATCTTTGCATTTTTAATTAAGTATTGCACAAATAATATATTAAAATAAACACATGAATAATATTTAAAAAGAAAATTATCCCGTGCACGGCACGGGCTAACATACTAGTTAAATACTAAAAAAAATATAAATAAAATGGAATGTAAGATAACCACTATAAAATTTATTTATCAAATAACTAGTAAAGCAAAAAGAGACTATCATATAATTTTCACACCAAATTGATAAACTAAATAAATAGAATAAACAAAAATAAGTTTCCCAATTTAAATTAAACTTTAAGGTGTTATAATTTTCTTAAATCATAAATTTAGAAAATATTAAAAAAATTTTAAGTAAAATATCGGGATGTTACATCTAAATTCATTGACCTATAGTGACGTAATTTCCACATATTGACGGGATATTTCCTTCCGTCTCTAATTCCAATATTCCGACTATAATTACGATTTTTCCTGGTAGTACGCAATGACCTGACGTCCATGCAACTAAAATACGTCAATCAAGCCACTATCAAAGCTTGCATATTTTTCCAGCACTTTTGTTTTGTTGAGATGGGTATTTAGTATAGTTTGATTTCCCGTCAATTCAAAGTTGGAAAATTCTAATGTTTCCAAAAGTTTCACTCTCTATTGGTCCATTGGAGTGGAAAAATTAAGCTTCCGAACAGCTTCACCATCTACATGGAAGCTGTGTGCGAATAGCTACAAAATCGTTTTATATCAATAAATCAGGTAAACAAAGAAATTAACAACCCAAAATAAGAATTTAATTTATATATGGTGTCTGTACACATGAATTCAATAATATATTAGACACACTATGTAACATGTTGCTGCAACTCTTCTGGCTAGCTTGCGTCTCGGTCGTGTGGAATGAAAAAAATTTTAGAGTCTTTAGAAATTCGGATAATATTGTGTACCAGCTCTTTGACAAAGTCAAATTATTTTCCTATCCGTGATTGAGATTGACGGATGTTATTTTATCTTCATCCTTACATCTTTAGTAGTCGAACTTTTTACTATGTTTAGACATTAACTAGTTGTTTTGTCTTAGTAAAAAAAAACTAGTTGTTTTGTCTTGTTACTCAGTGTATTATTATAGTCTCCCTCGATACATCTTATGCTGAGGGGACTACTTATTTCTCTGATTATATATATATATATATATATATATATATATATATATATATATATATATATATATATATATATGCTAATTTAGATTCACTTATTAAAAATATGTGTATCTAAATTAGCAAGGTGCACCTTTTTCACTTTGGACTTAAATACCCTTCTTCTATTATTTTAGGGGAAAAGGCTTGTGTGACGTTTGGGCGGGAAAGGCAGCCTGCCTTTGGCCCAACTACAACCGTCCGATCAATCACAAGTTTAATATTATGCCACGTGTCCACCACTTTTAATTTCTTAAAAAAAATCAGAAAATATGTATACTTTTTCACCGCTAGAAACACGACCATTCTCACCCATGACGCACTTCCGCCATCGTCTTCCGCTTCCATCATCGTCTTCCGCCGTCGTCCTCTCCTCTGCCGCCGTCTTGCTCGCCAACGTCGGTGTTCGTCACTGTTCCGATAACCACTTTTACCACTGTCTTCCAATTACAATTCTTTTTTAACTCTGTAATTAGATCTGAGAATCACATTTCTTGGAAATTAATTTGAAAAAGAACAATGGCTATTGGAATGATGTTAATTTGGTCAATTAATTTTCTTCAAGGTTATCAATTCTATTCCTATTTGTTGATTTGTTTATTTTTGCCTTGTCGTAGAATTTCGATTGGTACTGTTACTAGTTTAGTTTGGGCTGGGTTTTTTTTATGCTCTTTTCATGTTTAAGCTTGCAGGTGTGTGTTTGTGCAGGAAATTAGTTCTTGGTTGTTACCATAGTCTGTATCAAAGTGACTATTGCTTCTGAGATTTGATGAACTTTTGTTTTTAATTTATGTATTTTAACTTTTTAGCCAGGGAGCCATAATAGGATATGCATAGTAACTCTGCAGAAGTTGGATATACGGCAACGAACGACGGCTAAGAGAAGATTAGAGGACGGCGGCAGAAGATGATGTTGGAAATGGGTCACGTGAGAATCGATATCGTGGTGTAGCGGTAAAAAATAAACATTTATTCTGAATTTTTTTAAAATTTTTAAAAAATAAATAACACGTGGCTCAATCTACAACATTTGATTGATCTGACGGTTGTAATTGGACAAAAGGCAGGCTGCCTTTCCCTCTCAAAAGTCACCCAAGTCTTTTCCTTATTTTAGGTAGGTTTTAAATGGAGGTTTAATTTTGCAGTTTTATAAAAACAGTAAATCGAATAGTTATTATTCCTTAAAATTCACAAACAATTGTTCCAACGCAAATTTCATCAGGAAAGTTTTCTTTTGTTGGAAATTCATTTACGTGTGTACCATTAACGTGAAACTAAATAATCAATTTGGGAGCATCCTAACACAAATTGGCCCCATAGATTATAGAATGGTAATACTTGATTTCTATTTTTAAAAAAGAACAGAGTAAGGTATAAGTTAGAAATTGATGATTTTTTTTCTTGGTACAACAATTGATACTTTCTATTATTATATAAAAAAAAAACAGAGCATTGTTCATTTGAATAATTAATTAATAAACATAATTTATAAGTTGTTTCAATGTACGTAATTGAAATTAACTGAAAAATAAAACCGTGTCTTTTTTTTTTATTTTTAAAATTACAGAATTTATTAAGCAAACTCTAGAATAAAAAGTACAAGAGAAGCATTGACAAAAGGAAAAAATAAAACTCGGCCAACCAAGGGACACCAACAATAGTCCCAAGATTACCAAGCAAAAAATCCCAATACACAGCCCCTAAAAAAGCCAAAGCTAAACACCCACCAAAACAAAAGGAGATCACCACACAAACAACACCAGGAAGAAAGCACAAATTAGCGGCCTAAGCAATCCCCGGATCCCACGACTATTCATAAAACAAACATGGCAACACATTCAATCTAGCTAAACTCTACTTCCAACTCAAAACTTTAATATTATCTACTATAATTCTTGGAACAAACTCCCCCTCCGTAAACATAGAGTCATTTCTCGCCTTTCAAATAGACCAAAGAGTGGCGTGCCAAATCAACAAAAAATCTTGGCGGATTTTCTTATTTCGAGCTGCACTCCTCAAAACCTCAAAGAGCAAAGATAAAGACGGAAGAACAACAATCACCACTCCCAACCACCTAAAGATCTCATACCACACCAATATGGCACTTGGACGATGAAGAAAAAGATGAATTGATGATTCAACCATTCCAACACACCCTACACAATTCCTCGAGTCCTTCGGACGAAGGATACCCCGAAAGTCAAGATTATACCTAGTTGGGATCTGATCATAAAGGAGTTTCCAAGAGAAGGCAATTATCTTCGAAAAAGTCGGACTTTTCCAAATTTGGTTGAAAACCTCCGCCACATCAACATCTAACGCAACCCCCGGGTGAAGCTCCTTAGAGAGGAAATTATAGCAAGAATTAACCGAAAAACAATCCTCCGAACCCGACTTCCAAGTCCAAACATCCATCTTCGGAGACATAGAGGCTGAAGCCAAGATCACTCTCAAATGGTCCACAAGAACAATTTCCTATTGGAAAAGGGACCTCCTCCAAGAAAAGGACCAAGTCAAAGTCTCCCCATCTTTTTCATAGAAACTATCCACCATACTCTCTTTATTATTAGAAAGACTAAACAACCGAGGGAATAGAGATGCGAAGGAAGCATCCAGGCCGGTCCAAAGTTTTTTAGAGGCCGTGTGCAAATTTTAAAAGTGGCCTCTTAATAAATATTTTTTTAAAAAAAAAGACTTATCAATTTTAAATTGCAAATAGTATAAAATATAATTATCCTCGTAATTAACATAAAAAGTGTAATACCCCACATTATTATCTAGAATATAATGCAGAATATTATAAATAGTACTGAGTTCATTACAATTACATTAACGAAATCATAAACATAGCGGAAAACAAGAACAACACGAATAGATAATAAGGAAGCAAGAAAACTAAAATGCAATCCTCCAACAGCAGCAGCTACTCCAAGACAAGCCTACCTATTCAACCTGTTTGCCTGTTTCAAATAGGGAGTGGGGTGAGACAGTCACTTCGTCCCAGTGAATTCTACTACCCTCCTAGGCTATAAAGTCGGGGCTCCTAATCAGTCCATAAATAATATCTAACATAATATTGTCATAATCATAATTAAAATAAAGTGTAACACACAAGAATATCTTATTGATTTTATTCCGCTAAGACACTTCGATGTGAGCATGTCTCGAAGGTCCGCCATATCCGCTGATCGATTCGACCACGACATTAAGCTCACAATCATTTTCCTAATGGGTTGTTCCATTGGAAGCCCATAAGCAGCATACTCACACATGATTGACTGATTCTAAAGTGATTAACATACTACCATATTTATCCCAAAACCCGGGGAACATACAAACTTAATTCTAAGTTATCCCTAAATTCAGAATTGTGCCTGACTTCCTGTTTAACATTAAATACATTATATATCTGCAATCTATCTATCTCTGATGAGGATATAAAACGAGTGATCATTTAGTTCTTAAAATAGAAAAAAAGTGAGTAATTTCTGGGTTAGCTCGCTACGGCGAGTTGCCAAGCTCGCCATGGCGAACTTACAGGTCCTGGCCTAAACAACTCGCTAGGCGAGTTAGAGCTCGCCATGGCGAAGTTCTTCAGCCCAGCACCCTCAGCTCGCCATGAAGGCTAGTTAGCAACTCGCTATGGTGAGTTAGTGCAGAAACGGCTCTGTTTTGCGAAAATCAACATTTTTCAAAGGTATCACCTACAATCATCCTCTGAGAAAGTGCAGAAGTATAATATACTCAATATAGAACAGAATAGAAGAGAATTTGGGAGCTATTTCTCCTCACACAATTATTTCCTACTTTTCCTAAGTTAACATGCAATTTCATAATTTAGGGAATTCTAACTAAACTAGCCTAAGAACCCACCTGTAAATGGAGATTTAACCTTTCTCTAAGCTCTACAAACAGCTACTGAACCTCCTAACAAGACCCACGAACAGACTTGGAGAATTTGAACTCCTAGACACTTGAAAACCCTTTAATTGTGCTCTATGAATTTGAGTTTGGTTTGATGCTAGAATCAGCAGAGATATGGGGTTTATATAGGGAAGTTTCTGAGGTTGTTAATGAAGGTTGAAAAACACACAAGAAGGGGGGGGGGGGGGTTGAATTGTGTGAGACTTTTTCTAAGTTAAAACAAATTGCAGCGGATAAGGTATAACACACACAATATATGAGGATAGGGTTAGAGAGAGATGCTCAGAATTTTTATACTGGTTCCTCCCACTAACAGGAGTAGTCCAGTCCTCTTGTCCTTCACAAGAGATTTCACTATAATCACTCAGATTACAAATGCTCAAGCACTAAGCAAGAGACTTCAAACTGCTCAAGCACAAAGCAAGAGACTTCTAACTGCTCAAGCACAAAGCAAGAGACTTCCAATGCTCAAGCACAAAGCAAGAGACTTCCAATGCTCAAGCACAAAGCAAGAGATTTCCAATGCTCAAGCACAAAGCAAGAGACTTCCAATGCTCAAGCACAAAGCAAGAGACTTCCAATGCTCAAGCACAAAGCAAGAGACTTCCAATGCTCAAGCACAAAGCAAGAGACTTCCAATGCTCAAGCACAAAGCAAGAGACTTCAAACTGGTTTTAATGTTAATAAAGATAAGAGATTAACACTTGATATACAATCAGAGGTGTTTACAAAATACAACGCAGTTACAAAACTAACTTAGAAAATTATCACAAAGTTTCTAAGTGTTTGATAGCTTCAGAATTTGACAGAGTTTCAGCACGTTCAGAAGCTTAAGTCTTGATTCCATTTCTTCACAAATCTTCTTCCTTTTATAGATGATAAAATGAACGTTGAAGATTATAGCCGTTTGAAGAATTGAGACGCTCCTTTGTATAGATCAGTGAGCTTATTAGCTGTTCTGATTTGCAGTAGCTTAGGAGCTTAACGTTTACTACAAAATGAGAGATTCCTTTTGGCTTTTGATATTTGAACCTTGGTGAAAGCCAAATAAGGAAATAATCGTTTCTGAAGCCTGACTTGAAAAGGACCTTTCCATGGTCAAACCTTTTCATTCTTGGTTTCTGCGTTTGGACTTAGTCAGGCACAGTCTTCAATAAAATTGTACTCTCAAATGTAGCTTAACACTTATATCTGACGAGCCTTCAGATTTTGATAAGCTCAGAATTACTTGTTTCAGATCTGGTGAGCTCAGATGTTCTTCAGATTTTGATAGGCTCAGATTTACTTGTTTCAGATCTGGTGAGCTCAGATGTTCTTCAGATTTTGATAGGCTCAGAATTACTTGTTTCAGATCTGGTGAGCTCAGAAGTAATTCCTTCAGAAATTCTAAGGTTCAGATAATAACTTCAGAGTTTCACAGGCTCAGAATTACTTGCTTCAGATCTGGTGAGCTCAGAAGTAATTCCTTCAGAAATTCTAAGGTTCAGATAATAACTTCAGAGTTTCATAGGCTCAGAATTACTTGCTTCAGATCTGGTGAGCTCAGAAGTAATTCCTTCAGAAATTCTAAGGTTCAGATAATAACTTCAGAGTTTCATAGGCTCAGAATTACTTGCTTCAGATCTGGTGAGCTCAGAAGTAATTCCTTCAGAAATTCTAGGGTTCTTTAGTACGCAAATTTTAACTTTTAATCCTGCACACTGAATTAAATTATTAGTACTCCAATTTAACCTTAAATACATTGTTATCATCAAAATCAATTAAGGAGATACAAAATCATAATTTTGTTCCAACAATCTCCCCCTTTTTGATGATGACAACTATATGTATTTAAAATCAATTGTTGTTGTTTTTATTTAACATCTTGACTTCAGGTTGAGGTTTGCAAGCTCCCCCTGAGTCTGATAAGCTTCAAAAGTTTATCAATGATAAATATAAAACAGTCTAAGAGTAATATTTAATGTCAAATATAATTTCATATATTCTACCTTCAGAATTAGAGGTTTGCAAGCTCTATTTCTTCAGACTGACAAATATAAGATATGGTTTGCAAGCGTATCTTATATTATATGAATTTATGTTGGACAAAATTTATTACTCCCCCTCATTAAAAGTTTAAAAGACTTTAATATAACTTAATAAGAGTAGAGTTCAGAAAATGTGATCTTTAGAGCTTCAGAAATAATTTCACTGCCATAGGAAATGAAATAATATTTTCTCCCCCTTTGTCATTATCAAAAACGGGTCAGTCAAAGCACAAGTTACAGGGTAGTAAATGCACACAGCAAACAACCACCAGCAGTAAATGCATTCAACGGTAAAAGGGAATTGTTAAGTACCATGGTGAAACAGGGAATTGTTTCAGAATGAAGACGAGTTTCTTCAAGATCTGAATCAGTTCCAGGAAAAGGTGGAGTGGTTTGAATGGATGAGGGGTTTGGTTCAGAAGTGGTTGGCTTAGGAGATGAAGTCTGAAGGGGTTCAGTTTGGGATTCAGCAGGGACTTCAGAATTTTGAACATTTGAGGGTTCAGATTGGTCTACGTCCATTGCTATTGGGGTAGACTCAGAATCTTTAATAGGAGATTTCTGAGGGGATTTAGGAGTGTCAGAAATGGTTATAGTGGAAGTTTCAAAATATTGAAAACGTGAGAAGTGATAGTGACTAGTGTGTAGTTAAGTGATTATAGTGGAAGTTTCAAAATATTGGGGAAACAAGATAGTGACGTAATGGGGGCTTGGCAGTTACTTTTAATAAAATCATCATTAGCTCTCCTTCATTACCCAGCGGTTACTAGACATGATGGGAAGTTACACAGATAAGTAGTGTTTTCAGAAGCCAGCTGTCAGTTAGAGAAACTGAGTGGTCAACTAACACTTAGAGTAGGTATCTGAGTCACAAGAAATCATATTTAATAATAAATAATTCTGATTGCTTCAGATGAGAGAGTGCTTCAGAACCTATATAATAGTTTCTGAGCCGTCCAAACTTCTGAGGCCCTTCAGAACCAGTTTATTCATTCAGAGTTAACAGCATTCAGAGATGTCATTCAGAAATAAAAACCATGTTCAGATTTTTCTTGATAAAATCGAAACGATCAATAGCAAGAGGTTTGGTAAAGATATCAGCCCATTGATGCTCAGTATCAATGAATTGAATCTTAATTACTCCCTTCTGAACATAGTCTCTAATGAAGTGATGTTTGATCTCAATGTGTTTAGCTCTTGAATGCAAAATAGGATTCTTAGACAAACAGATAGCAGCAGTATTATCACAGAGAAGTGGTATACTACTTATCCTTATCTGATAGTCCTCCAACTGATGTTTCATCCAGAGCAATTGCGTGCAACACTTAGCAGCTGAGATGTACTCTGCTTCTGCTGTAGATAGAGCAATAGTTGCTTGTCTCTTACTAGCCCATGATATAAGGTTTTCACCTAGAAATTGACAGTTTCCACTAGTGGACTTCCTTTCAATTTTATCACCAGCATAGTCAGCATCACAGAATCCAATAAGCTGATAATCTAAGGATTTCTTATAAAGTAATCCAAGATTAGTGGTTCCTTTCAGATATCTAAAGATTCTCTTAACAGTAGTTAGATGAGACTCTCTAGGATCTGATTGAAATCTAGCACACAAGCATACACTGAACAAGATATCTGGTCTAGATGCAGTGAGATAAAGGAGGGAACCAATCATACCTCTGTATAATTTCTGATCTACTTTGCCTTCAGATTCTTCCTTCAGAAGACAGCTAGAGGGATGCATAGGAGTTGACATTGGTTTACAATCTTCAAGACCAAATTTCTTCAGTAAATCCTTTGTGTATTTGGTTTGATGCACATATACTCCTTCTTTTCTTTGATTGATTTGAATTCCCAAGAAGAATGTTAGTTCTCCCATCATACTCATTTCAAATTCATCCTGCATAAGCTTAGAGAAATTCTTGCAAAGAGAAGCATTAGTTGAACCAAAGATAATATCATCAACATAAATCTGAACAATCAAAATATCAGTTTTTAAGGTTTTTCTAAAGAGAGTGTTATCAACATGTCCTTTTTCAAAACCATTTTCTAGAAGAAATATACTTAACCTTTCATACCAAGCTCTTGGAGCTTGTTTCAAACCATACAGAGATTTCTTCAATTTGTAAACATGATCAGGACACTTTATATCTTCAAAGCCAGGAGGTTGTTTAACATAGACTTCTTCATAAATTACTCCATTCAGAAATGCACTCTTAACATCCATTTGAAATAGAGTGATGTCATGATTAACTGCATAGGACAAGAGAAGTCTAATTGCCTCAAGTCTTGCTACTGGTGCAAAGGTTTCAGTGAAATCTATGCCTTCTTGCTGACTATAACCTTGTGCAACCAGTCTAGCTTTATTTCTGACAACTTCTCCCTTTTCATTTGACTTGTTTCTGAATACCCATTTTGTTCCAATAATGTTCTTGTGTTTGGGTTTTGGTACCAGATCCCAAACATCATTTCTTTCAAATTGATTGAGTTCTTCTTGCATTGCAACAATCCACCCATCATCTGAGAGTGCTTCTTCTATGTTTGTGGGTTCAATTAATGAAATTAACCCAAGTAGGGATTCATCCTCTTTGAAAGCAGATCTGGTCTTTCTTGGGCTATCCTTGTTACCAACAATTAGCTCTTCAGGATGAGATGATCTATACTTGAATTTACTCTTAGGTGGAGCAGGTGTCTGAGAGGGTTCAGTTTCTGAAGGGTCTTCAGTTTCAAGGCCTTCAGAGATATCTTCATTTTGAGTCTCAGATGGATATACAGCAATGGAGAGATCTTCACACTCAGAATTTGAGGAAACTTGAAATTCTGCAAAAGTCTCAGCTTGCTCTGACATTTTATCGTCAGGCTCTTTATCATCAAATCTAACATGTATAGATTCTTCAACTGTGTGAGTTTCAGAATTATACAATCTGTATGCTTTTGAGCGTTCAGAGTAGCCTATAAAGATACCCTTATAAGCTCTAGCATCAAATTTCTTTCGATAGACCTTGTTGTCTAGAATATAACAAGTACATCCAAACTGATGAAAATAAGAAATATTTGGTTTTCTTCCTTTGAACAGTTCATAAGCAGTTTTGTTCAGAATAGGTCTGATGTAGATTCTATTCTGAACATAGCAAGCAGTACTCACGGCTTCTGCCCACAAGAACTTAGCTAGGTTAGACTCAAGCATCATGGTACGAGCCATTTCTTGCAAAGATCTATTCTTTCTTTCTACAACACCATTCTGCTGTGGTGTTCTAGGAGAAGAGAATTCATGGATTACTCCATGCTCTGAGCAGAAAGATTCGAAAGAGTCATTTTCGAACTCTCCCCCATGGTCGCTTCTAACCTTCAGAATCCGAAGATCCTTTTCACTTTGTATTTGTGTGCAGAAGTCACTGAACACCACAAGTGCTTCACTCTTAGAACGTAGGAATTTCACCCAAGTCCATCTACTGAAATCATCAACCATGACCAATCCATATTTTTTACCATTGATAGAGGCTGTCGAAACAGGACCAAACAGATCAATGTGAAGCAATTCTAAGGGTCTGGAAGTAGAGACAATGTTTTTAGACTTGAATGAAGTCTTAGCAAATTTTCCTTTTTGACATGAGCCACAAAGTGCATCTGAGTGATAATCAATGTCAGGCAAACCACTAACAAGCTTTTGTTTGCTAAGCTTAGAGATCAACCTCCAGTTAGCATGACCAAGACGCTTGTGCCATAGCCATTTCTCATCACTCAGAGACAAAAGACATATAATCTTTTGGTCAACCAAATCAGAAAAGTTTACTTTATAAACATTGCCAACTCTCATTCCCTTGAATACTACAGATTTGTCAGAGTCTTTTGATACAGTACATGATTCCTTATTAAATGTAACAACACACCCATTGTCACAAAATTGACTAATGCTCAATAGATTGTGTTTAAGTCCATCAACTAACCAAACATCTTTAATGGAAAGAGAAGAATTACCAACTGTACCTGTACCAATGATCTTCCCTTTTTGTTTTCCTCCAAATCCCACAGAGCCTCCCTCTTTCAGAGTTAGGGTTTGGAACATATGCTTTTCTCCCGTCATATGTCGTGAGCAACCACTGTCCAGGTACCAGGGCTGCTGTTTTACCTTTCCTTGCATGAGCATCTGAAGCAAACATTATTTCAGATTTTGGTACCCATATTCTGATGGGTCCTTTAGAGTTAGTCTTCTGAATAGTATTCCTTCTTTGTTTTCTATGATCAACACAAGATCTAGAATTAATTAAGCTTTGACAAGAATGTTTAGGCTTAATTTGATTCTTGGATTTTGATCTGGAGTATATCACAATTCCAAAGGTCAAGCAAGGATCTGAAGTAACTTTACCTTGATTTCTCAGAGGTTCAGATGACTTCTGAGCCTTAACTTGAGAACTTTTGGACTCAGAAATTTTAGGTTCAGAAGAACTTGGAACTTCTGAGTCTTTGGGTTCAGGTTCAGAACCTCCTTCAGAGTTGGATGCCTTCAGATCAAGTGTACCACTTTTAACAAAGGTAGAGAATAATTCAGGTGGAGTATCATCCTCACTATATGATTTCAGAGGTTTATCCCAGTTCTTAAACCGAGAATAACCAATGCCTTCACCATAGTTACGAGTCATATGATAAATCATGGAAGCCATTTTACTCCTATTGAAGGTACAACGAATAAATTCGTGAAGAGCATCTTCATGATCATCATTGAGCTTGTCTGCCAAGACATAGTTAGATTCAACATGACAAATACGAATGTTTAACGATTCATTTTCATCATAAAGAATCTTGGCATCCTTTTTCAATGATTCATGAACATTCTTCAGAATTTTGTGTTGACTTACTATACGAGAGTAATGTTTCACGGCAATCTTAAGAGAATCAATTAATTCAGATTTAGTCATGTTAGAGTATACCTCATTTTCATCATCTGAGTCATCTTCAGAATCTCTATCAGAGTTGTTACCTTCAGAAGTTCTTGCCATTAAAGCCAGATTGCCTTCTTCATCATCTTCTCCTTCAGAGTCATTCTCAATGGTCTCCCAAGTGGCTAACAAACTCTTCCTTACCTTTTCTTTGTACTTTTCTTTCCCAAAGCTCTTATTCTTTCCTTTGTCCTTGGATGACATTTCTGGACAGTCCGCAATGAAGTGTCCAGATTTCTTGCAGTTATAGCAGTTGTTCAGTTCTTCCTTTTTGTCCTTTGAAAAGGAACTTCTTGAGTTGTTTCCTTTGTTTGGAAACCTTTTGTATTTCTTGTTCCATTTCTGAAACCTTCTAACCATTAGTGCCATTTCTTCATTCTCAGAATTTTCATCCATCATATCATCAGAAGTTTCTTCCTCTTGTTCAGACACTTTGATCTTTGCAGCTTTTGAGGAAGTCTGAACAGAGCTTAGAGCCAAGGACTTCATCTTCTTGACAGGTTCATCTGACATAAGTTCTAGCTCATGACTTCTGAGTGAGCTTATTAAATCTTCAAGAGTCACATTGTCCAAATCCTTGGATTCCTGAAAAGCTGTAACTTTTGGTCTCCATTTGGAAGGTAAGCTCCTCAGAATTTTCTTCACGTGATCAGATGCAGTGTAGCTTTTCTTCAGAACTTGAAGACCAGAGACAAGGGTTTGAAACCTTGAATACATGGTTTCAATATCTTCATCTTCCTTCATTCTGAACAGCTCATATTGATGAACTAATAAGTTTGCCTTAGCTTCTTTGACTTGCTTATTTCCTTCATAGGTGGAACATAGAGAGTCCCAGATAGTTTTGGCACATGACTTGTTGGATATTTTTAAATACTCAGCATGAGATATTGCACCAATAAGCATATTCTTAACAGTATGATGCTTCTTATACTGTTTCTTCTTTTCAGCATCAAAGAACTTTCTGTAGGTATTTCTTACAACACCTTCATCATCCATGTGTTCAAAATGTATACCATCTTCAATGATATCCCATAACTCATCATCGGTCCCAATGATGTAACTATACATCTTGGTTTTCCAGAAAGGAAAAGTAGTAGGATCACTGTTGAAGTAAGGTGGTTTGTCTCTGTGATTATCACTGTTCCTTTCCCTATCATAGTTGTGAGGAGGTGGAACAGCAGAGTGATCAGGTCCAGAGGAAGCAGAAGGAGAGGTAACACCAGACATGTTTTTCAACTAAGTACCCCTAGATCTTTTACTGTTTCACTGTTAAGTGAAGAGCAACAGACCGGAGCTCTGATGCCAATTGAAGGTTGAAAAACACACAAGAAGGGGGGGGGGGGGGGGTTGAATTGTGTGAGACTTTTTCTAAGTTAAAACAAATTGCAGCGGATAAGGTATAACACACACAATATATGAGGATAGGGTTAGAGAGAGATGCTCAGAATTTTTATACTGGTTCCTCCCACTAACAGGAGTAGTCCAGTCCTCTTGTCCTTCACAAGAGATTTCACTATAATCACTCAGATTACAAATGCTCAAGCACTAAGCAAGAGACTTCAAACTGCTCAAGCACAAAGCAAGAGACTTCTAACTGCTCAAGCACAAAGCAAGAGACTTCCAATGCTCAAGCACAAAGCAAGAGACTTCCAATGCTCAAGCACAAAGCAAGAGACTTCCAATGCTCAAGCACAAAGCAAGAGACTTCCAATGCTCAAGCACAAAGCAAGAGACTTCCAATGCTCAAGCACAAAGCAAGAGACTTCCAATGCTCAAGCACAAAGCAAGAGACTTCCAATGCTCAAGCACAAAGCAAGAGACTTCAAACTGGTTTTAATGTTAATAAAGATAAGAGATTAACACTTGATATACAATCAGAGGTGTTTACAAAATACAACGCAGTTACAAGACTAACTTAGAAAATTATCACAAAGTTTCTAAGTGTTTGATAGCTTCAGAATTTGACAGAGTTTCAGCACGTTCAGAAGCTTAAGTCTTGATTCCATTTCTTCACAAATCTTCTTCCTTTTATAGATGATAAAATGAACGTTGAAGATTATAGCCGTTTGAAGAATTGAGACGCTCCTTTGTATAGATCAGTGAGCTTATTAGCTGTTCTGATTTGCAGTAGCTTAGGAGCTTAACGTTTACTACAAAATGAGAGATTCCTTTTGGCTTTTGATATTTGAACCTTGGTGAAAGCCAAATAAGGAAATAATCGTTTCTGAAGCCTGACTTGAAAAGGACCTTTCCATGGTCAAACCTTTTCATTCTTGGTTTCTGCGTTTGGACTTAGTCAGGCACAGTCTTCAATAAAATTGTACTCTCAAATGTAGCTTAACACTTATATCTGACGAGCCTTCAGATTTTGATAAGCTCAGAATTACTTGTTTCAGATCTGGTGAGCTCAGATGTTCTTCAGATTTTGATAGGCTCAGATTTACTTGTTTCAGATCTGGTGAGCTCAGATGTTCTTCAGATTTTGATAGGCTCAGAATTACTTGTTTCAGATCTGGTGAGCTCAGAAGTAATTCCTTCAGAAATTCTAAGGTTCAGATAATAACTTCAGAGTTTCACAGGCTCAGAATTACTTGCTTCAGATCTGGTGAGCTCAGAAGTAATTCCTTCAGAAATTCTAAGGTTCAGATAATAACTTCAGAGTTTCATAGGCTCAGAATTACTTGCTTCAGATCTGGTGAGCTCAGAAGTAATTCCTTCAGAAATTCTAAGGTTCAGATAATAACTTCAGAGTTTCATAGGCTCAGAATTACTTGCTTCAGATCTGGTGAGCTCAGAAGTAATTCCTTCAGAAATTCTAGGGTTCTTTAGTACGCAAATTTTAACTTTTAATCCTGCACACTGAATTAAATTATTAGTACTCCAATTTAACCTTAAATACATTGTTATCATCAAAATCAATTAAGGAGATACAAAATCATAATTTTGTTCCAACAGTTAACAGTACCAAGCTTGTTCTGTACCTTGCATGCATGTGATGCTATTGGTTAGTGTTGAGGTGAGGTGAAATGGATTGTAGTGTTGTGGCATGTGAGCTCTTTGGAAATCAGTATTCAGTACTGAGTTGGTGCAATGGAGAATCTCTGATAGTGGCTACTGTTATGGCTTGGTGATAGTAAGAAGAGGCCAACAATTGAAATGGGAATTGATTGAGGAAGTTGGAAGTTTGTGTTTGTGGTTGTTGTTGTCATCGTGAGAGAGAGGAGGGAGAGGAGAGGTTTGGCTTCAGTTTTGCTGAAGTGAAAATGAATGGAAAATAGGTTCCTTGCATGTGTTTTAAGTGGATGAGAGCTTAAGAGTGGTTAGTGCAAGGGTGAGTCATAGGAGGGAGGAAGTGAAGTTTGAATTCTTGGCTTAATTAACTTAAATTCATGGGATTAGTGTGTTAATGTGTAGCTTAAATTCAAAAGGAATTATTTCACCTCACACACTATACACCTAAATCCTATGACTTAATAAATCAACCACTTCTAATTAATTTCAATTTTAATAGATTTATTCTAATTAAAATTAATTAGGCAATTTAGAAATTGGGGATGTTACAATCTACCCCCCTTAAAGAAATTTCGTCCTCGAAATTTAGAAATTTACCTTAGAATAGGTGATGATAATTGTTCATCATGTCGGATTCCAATTCCCAAGTGTATTTGCCGTCCGGAGACTGCGCCCATTCAACTTTGACAATGGGAATCCTCTTATTACGAAGAGTCTTGACATCACGATCGACAATTCGAACAGGATCAGGTTGATATGTCAAGTCTGGCTGAAGATCTATCTGTTCAATTGCTATAGGCTGATAAGGATCTGGAATGTACTTGCGAAGCTGAGAGACATGGAACACGTCGTGTAACCCTGACATAGAAGGTGGAAGAGCTAACTGATAGGCTACGGAACCGGCGTGCCGAAGAATTTGATATGGTCCAATATATCTTGGACAGAGTTTCTTGGTCCTAAACACACCACGCAATCCCAACTTCGGTGTAACCTTCAAGAACACATGATCACCTTCATCAAATTCCAGAGGTCTCCTTCTCCTGTCAGCATAACTCTTTTGCCGACTCTGCGCAACCTTCATCTTTTCACGGATGGACTTAACCTTTAAAGTTGTCTCTTGAATAAGGTCTGGTCCTAACAATCCGCGATCACCGACTTCCGTCCAACATAAAGGGGTCCTACACTTTCTCCCGTACAGAGCTTCAAACAGTGCCATCCCTATACTGGAATGGTAACTATTATTGTACGAGAATTCAATCAAGTGCAAGTAGTTGCTCTAACTACCACCATCTTCTAACACACAGGCACGAAGCATATCTTCAAGAGTTTGAATAGTTCTTTCAGACTGTCCATCTGTCTGAGGATGATGCGATGTACTCATTCTCAACCGAGTACCCATTGCATGCTGGAAGGCTTTCCAAAACCTAGAAGTAAAGATAGGGTCACGATCTGAAATGATACTGAGTGGTACACCATGTAGCCTCACAATGTGTTCTATAAAAATAGCTGCATACTGTGTGGCCTTATAGGTGGACTTCACAGGAATGAAATGAGCCGACTTTGTCAATCTGTCCACTATTACCCAAATAGAATCTTGACCTTTCTGGTTTCGGGGTAAACCTCCTACAAAATCCATAGTAATGTGTTCCCACTTCCACTCCGGAATTTCTAGTGGTTGCAATAGACCTCCAGGCTTCTGGTGTTCAATCTTCACTTGTTGACATACCAAACATCTGGACACAAAATTTGCGATTTCTGCCTTCATGTTTGGCCACCAGTAATTCTGTTTCAAGTCGTGGTACATTTTGGTGGATCCTGGATGAATCGAGAACCCACTTTTGTGTGCCTCATCAAGAATCAGCCTTTTCAGTTCATCGTCATTTGGTACGCACAATCTCCCTTCATACATCATGGCACCATCAAATGCTATAGAAAACTCTGGGTTATTCAATCTCCTCTGTAAATCCATGTCGTTCCGTTGTGCCTGCACTACTCTTGTACGTAGATCACAAGACAACTCCATACGGTTGATTCTAATGCCGCTCTTCCTGTACACCACATTCAGATTCAGATCTTTGAACTTCTCATACAAACCACATTGTTGCATTAAGAGTTCAGAGGCATATAAAGCTTTCCTGCTCAAAGCGTCTGCCACCACATTCGCTTTGCCAGGATGGTAGTTGAGATTGAAATCGAAATCCTTCAAATATTCAATCCACCTACGCTGCCTCATATTCAGGTCCTTCTGATCAAACAGATATTTCAAACTCTTATGATCACTGAAAAGATCGAATTGGACACCATACAAGTGATGCCTCCAAATCTTTAGAGCGAAAATAATTGCTGCTAGTTCCAAATCATGGGTTGGATAATTTTGTTCGTGTGGTTTCAATTGCCGCGAGGCATATGCTACCACAGCTCCGTCTTGCATCAGGACACATCCAAGAACTTTATGTGATGCATCACAATACACCACATATTTCCGATTAGGATCAGGAATGACCAACACTGGAGCACTGGTCAACTTTTCTTTCAAGGTTCTGAAACTTACTTTGCATTCAGCATCCCAAATGAAAGCAGTACCCTTCCTGGTCAAACGAGTCAAGGGTAAGGCAATTTCCGAAAATCCAAGAATGAACCTCCGGTAATAACCTGCTAAGCCCAAGAAACTTCTAACTTCTGATACATTGTTGGGTCTTTCCCAATTCAGAACTGCTTCCACTTTGGACGGATCAACAGACACACCGCCTTGGGAAATAACATGTCCCAGAAATTTAATCTTTGAGAGCCAGAATTCACACTTGCTGAATTTGGCGTACAGTTTCTTTTCTCTAAGAACTTCCAAAACAATTCTGAGATGTTCAGCATGCTCCTCTTGATTACGAGAATAGATTAAGATATCATCTATGAAGATGACAACAAATTTATCAAGGTAAGGCTGGAAGATTCTATTCATGTAATACATGAATACATCAGGAGCATTAGTCAAGCCGAAAGGCATAACTAGGAATTCATAATGCCCGTAACGCGTTCTAAACGCCGTCTTGTACACATCTGAGGATCTGATTCTGATTTGATGATAGCCGGAACGAAGGTCAATCTTCGAGAAAACAGTGGCACTTCTGAGCTGATCTAAAAGATCATCAATCCGAGGTAACGGATACTTGTTTTTTATTGTAACTTTGTTGAGCTGACGGTAATCAATGCATAGACGCATGGTACCGTCCTTCTTCTTAACAAGTAATACGGGCGCTCCCCAAGGAGAGACACTAGGACGAATGAAATGTTTCTGGAGTAATTCCTCTAGTTGAGTCTTAAGCTCATGAAGTTCTAATGGAGACATCCCCAATTTCTAAATTGCCTAATTAATTTTAATTAGAATAAATCTATTAAAATTGAAATTAATTAGAAGTGGTTGATTTATTAAGTCATAGGATTTAGGTGTATAGTGTGTGAGGTGAAATAATTCCTAGGAATTACTTAGGAGGTAATTTAGGAGGCATTGAGGTAAAAAATTAGAACCTGAAATTTCTTGCTGCTCTTCCGCTGCATTGGATCAGATAGACGACATTGAAGTTGAATCAGGTAGGCAACATTGAAGTTGAACCGGAAAACAAAATTTAAAGATAATTAGCAAATTAAAATTAGCAACAAACAACACACCTTTTAATTTCAAATTTTAGAAACCCTAAATTGTGAAATTTTAATTTTTACCTTTGTTTTAGCTTCAATAGAAAACTTGAAAAACTACCGAGGATCAACCACACCGAGGGAAGGGTAGGAAACAAAAGGAGAATCAAGGAAAAGAGAGAATATGTTTCTTGCTAGGGATGAAGGAGATTCTTGTGTTACTGATTTCCATTCCGTTTTTTTTTTCTTCTTTTTTTAGCATGGTTTTTTTTTTTGTATGCTATTTTTTAGCATTTTTCTTTTTTTAGTGTGATATGATTTTGAATTTTTTTTTTATTTTCTAGAAATTGGGTCTGGACTTTATATTATGTAGAACTATTATTTTTACACCCCCTATTTTACTAATACTACTATCCCATAAAAAAAATTGAGGCCTTCCAATTTTGGAGACCCGATGCAACGGGCCTTGTTGCACCCCCTATTGGGCCGGCCCTGGAAGCATCACCAATCCACGTCGATAGCCAAAAATAAGTTGAACTCCCATTCCCCACTTTCCGGGCAATGGACTCCAAAAACCAATTTTTCTAATCCACAACCGCCTCTAAAACACAAATATCCTTCCACCAATTCGACGAAGCCGAGAGAATTCTAAAATTACTCCAATCCACATGATTTGTGATATGGGAACCATATTTCGCCACTAGAACCTTCTTCCAAAGAGGCAAATCGGGTTGGAGAAGACGCCACCGCCATTTGAACAAAAAACTTAAATTGACAACTTTGATGTCTCGCATTCCCAAACCACCTTGACTTTTTTCTTTACACACCACAGCCCACTTTACCCAACTAATCTTCTTCCCATCTCTCATGATTGAATAATCCATAAAAAACTAATTATCAATATGGTCTCCAACTCCAAGCAATTCATTCATATTTCTTTTTATCAAATCATATACGTGTTATATATAAACGGAAAATTTAATTATTTTGGGATGTATACTTTTGTGATTTGTGAATAAATAGAAATCAAATTATTTTTTTATAAAAGGCAAAAATGATTGGTCTAAAATATATATATAATCAAATTTACCTAATTAATTCTCAATTTCCTAATGTAAAACAACTAAATCTCAAGAATTTTATTGTCCAAAATGAAAAGGTGCACCTTGCTAATTTAGATCCACATGTTTTTAAGTGGGTCTAAATTAGTAAACCCATATATATATATATATATATATATATATTTCATTTTTGCCTTTTATTAAAAAATATTTTGATTTCTATTTATTCACAAATCACAAAAGTATACAACCACTTTCGTTATAAGAAAATTTTAATAGAATTTTTTAAACCAAAAAATAAAATTAAACAACCCAAAATAATTAAATTTTCCATTAATATATAACACGTATATGATATGATAAAAAGAAATATGAATGAATTGCTTGGAGTTGGAGACCATATTGATAATTAGTTTTTTGTGGATTATTCAACCATGTGTGGAAACGGAATATAATGATCAAAACAAAGGTTTCACCCTTGTCATCATCAATACTAAGACTGATCGAAGAACACTTGATTAAGTTGCCCTTCTAATACGTTCGGGGCTGAATGACACTTTTTGTCATATAATATAATAACAGTCCAAATTAATCAAAATTGGAAAATTGATTCTCAGCAACAATCAGAGAAGACGCAAGTTCGAGGAAGACTATGCTGGCAAACCGATGACCCACAATACTAGATGACACATTACCAATTGGCCCCGGCTACGGTAGGAGACCTCAATAGGTCTCTCACCATACATTACTTACTTTTGTTTTTTTTTTTGTTACAAATTGATTTTGAGCCTTAGATTAAAATGTAATACATAATATTATGATGCACCATCAATATCATATAATTTAAATTTTATCATATTAATTAAATACAAATAAACATTGTTAATTAAAAACTTTGATTTTTACATTATCATTTTACTAAAATTGAATCAAAAGGGGTCAAACTCATAAATTCATCTTCAACATTAAAACTAACCCATGTTCATCTCCAAATTTTCTACCCAGAAAAAATAAATTTTCACTCCAAATTTCCAATTTCTTCCATTTTCAATTTGAAATCCACAAACCATTCACTCGTGTACTATTAAACTCTTCCAAGTCAAAAGAAAAGCTGCTAACAAAGGAGCAGAAAACGAGATCGTAAAAGCTATCCAGATCGCAGCAAAAAATGCAGATCCAACGCCAAAATTGTTAAAATTCAACATAGAGGCTGCAAGCAAAATGGAACCGGAACTCGTGGAACCCAACAACAACAAATTGCACAAGAAACATAGATATACAACAGAGAAGTTCGACTTCGACCACATAGTGGAGGCGAAAAATACTTTGAATTTCAAATCGAAAAAATGGAGATGAAACAAAGCAAATGAGATCCAAAAACATGGCATAGCAGAACAGCGACAAAGAAGAACGATTGTGGACGAACGCATAGGATTAAGGCCTTGAAAGTAATAGGTCTTGTTTATGGATCTTGATGGTTCCTATGGTGATGTGTCTGGGTGGAGTAAAAGAGAGGGCACGATTAAGCTAATGAAAGAGAAGGAGAAGAATGACAAGGTGTTGATAGGAATTAAAAATTGTGAAGATTTGGAGTGAAGATTTATTTTTTTTCTGGGTAGAAAATTTGAAGATGAACATGGGTTAGTGTTGATGTTGAAGATGAATTTATGAGTTTGACCCCTTTTGATTCAATTTCAGTAAAAAGATAATGTAAAAATCAAAGTTTTTAATTAACAATGTTTATTTGTATTTAAATTATATGATATTGATGATGCATCATAATATTATGTACTACATTTTAATCTAAGGCTCAAAATCAATTTATAACAAAAAAAAAAAAAAAAGTAAGTAATGTATGGTGAGAGACCTATTGAGGTCTCCTACCGTAGCCGGGGCCTTACCAATTTACCATATAATCTAAACTAGTTGATTTTTCATTTAACACAGCCGGGATGAAAAAAAGTGATTAGTTGCGTGCTATTTTATATTATTTTTGGTCACTATTATGAGAAAAAAATTTATTTTTTAGATTTATGGTAAAACTGATTTAACAACCACTAAATTAGTTGATAGAAAGAATGCTATTTTGCACATACATAAAATTCATGGTCCTGGATGCGCTATTGCTAATGTCATTATAGTAATCAGTACTTGTGTTTATTGGATATGGATTCCTGATTTCCTGAGATAGGGAATCACACAATTTCCCTGCTGTAGAAAATCTCAACCATTAATTATCAAGTAGGACGGATTAAAATAATTAGGAGTGTAAGCGGATCATAAAAATTTAATTAAATCGACGATCCAAACCAATTCAAACCGAAAAATAATATGATTTTTATGGTTCGGATTAAAAACCAAACCGAACCAATATAAAACCGATGTAGTTTGGTTCGGTTATCGGATCGAGTTTTCAAGAACCGATGAAAACCGAACCAAACCAATAAATATATATTGTTAGGTTAATATATTTTTTATAGATCGGTCCACATTAAAAAATTAAAACTTGCCTAACTTGAACTATTTGTAAAAAAAATATAGTCACACGACAAACGCTAATTTAGAAACACGCCTTATACTATTAGAATATAAATATTTTGGTCCCTCAAACATAGCTCAGTTGGTAAGGACAAAATATTATATATGCAAAATTTGGGATCCGAAATATTATATATGCAAAATATTATAGTTTAAATAAGATTATTCTTTTGCTTTTTTTGTTTTTTTTTTTTCATTTTTACTAAAGAGTTAATTTTTAACATTCGTGTCGGGCCTCAAAATAGTCGGAATCGGCTTTGATGCAAGTGCTAATGATGTTGCACTTACATATCTAATTAGACGAATGAGTCATATCGAAAAAAAATAATAGCATGAAATATATCGGGAAAAAACTGATTAAAGTATCCGAACCAAACCGAATCAAACCAATTTGTTTGGTTCAGTTTCATTTTTAATAAACACCAAAAATCGAACCAAACCGAACCAATTGAGAGCTCATTGGTTCGGACATTGGATTCACCCAAAAACGATCCAAACCGGTCCAATTATACCCCTAAAAATAACTCATTTACAATATTATTGAAAACGATCTCAACCACACGATTGTATGATCGGACCGTCCTAAACCGTTACATCGTCATGCTGTAACAGCAGGAGATCCATTTCCGTATTTACTTGGATGAAACATGCAAGCTGAGTGATATTAGCAGTTATACAAGTCAACCTTAAACAAGTAGTCAATGTGTGATCAGTGGATCGAGCCATCACTCATGTATAAATAACAGAGATCTCTGTTATTCTTCTTCATATCCATTTCTATAAAACATTCTCTTCTACCAAAAAAATGAAGTTTTTTATTGCTATTTGCATAATTTTGTGGGCATGTGCATACACAACGATGTCTCGAACACTGTCCGAATCATCCATTGTTGAATTACATCAACAATGGATGATGAAATATGGTCGCACATACACAAATAGTTTCGAGTTGGAGAAACGCAAAAAGATATTCCATGAGAATTTGGAATACATAGAAAATTTCAACAATGCTGGTAACAAGAGTTACAAACTTGGTCTAAATCCATATTCTGATTTAACTAGTGAAGAGTTTATTGCTTCACATACTGGACTCAAAGTTCCAAGCCAACTTTCTTCCTCCAAGATGGAGTCAGTTGTGGTTCCCTTCGACCTGAATGATAATGTTCCAACAAATTTTGATTGGAGACAACAAGGAGTTGCCACAAATGTTAAGAATCAAGGCAGCTGTGGTAACTATAATATTAATGACCCTCTTGCTTAATTTTTTTTATTAACAAAAATCATTTTTAATTAATCATATTTGAGCATATGCAATTTTTGAAACATAAAAAACATGCATTTGTCCTACATAAGATAAGAGCATCATCTCGTGCAACTAATAAGTTTTTCATATTACAATTGTCAATCTTCAAGTACTTTAGTTGTGAAATGTAAGATTTGGTGTGTGGAATGTGTTAGAATAACATAAAGTCACGTTATTTTAGTAACAGGTACACTTTTAGATTTCAACAAAATTACAATATCACTGTTGTTTTTATCAAATTTGTTTGTTCAATGTAAAATCTAATGAAAAATATACTTTTAAATCTTAAGGAAACATATTCTTAATCAAGTACAATAATAATAATTGCATTATGAAAAGTTAACGTTAATAAGGATTTTATGAAAAATAGTGTAGGAATAACTAAGTCGTTGGACTTAAAATTTTCAAACTAACTAGAACTCAAATTTCAGTTGGAATAATCATTGGCTAGAAAGATAATAGTAGGTCCTCTGATTTTGTATATAAATGACAAAAAACTTCTTAGATTCTCATATGCAAATTTGGAACTGAGCACCTTATAATTGAATAATAGTCTTCTAAGAGAGTACGAGAAAATAGTAACAGATTTTTAGATACATATTTTATTCAATAAACATAAAAAATTGTTTATATTAAAAATCGGAGGGAGTATAAGGATTTTGTGAATGAGATTAGTCTAAGTAAGAAAAATTTAGTTTGAGAATGGTATCATATCACATAATCATATTCATTTAATGAATATTTGTTGTAGGATGTTGTTGGGCTTTTACAACCGTGGCAACCGTAGAAGGTATTGTTAAAATCAAAACGGGTAATTCGATCTCATTGTCAGAGCAACAACTGCTTGATTGTGATGTGCAAAGCATTGGGTGCAACGGTGGTAATTTTTATAATGCCTTCAATTCTATAATACAATCCAAAGGCATTGTTAGAGAAGAAGATTATCCATACATAGAAAATAAACAAACATGCAAATTAAATGGTCAGATAGCAGCTGCAGCTCAAATAACTAGTTATGCAAATGTGGCTGGCAATGATGAACAACAACTACTACAAGCTGTGGCGCAACAACCAGTAGCAACTAGGATCAAGGTTGGTAATGAATTTATATCATATCGAAGCGGGGTTTACTCAGGATCATGTGGACTCAATTTTAACCATGAAGTTACTATAATTGGTTATGGGGTAAATGAAGAAGGAATGAAGTATTGGTTGGTTAAGAATTCTTGGGGTGAAAGCTGGGGTGAGAATGGCTACATGAGGTTGATAAGGGAAAATGGTGATTCTGGAGGTCAATGTGGTATGGCTGAGCATGCTGCTTACCCTATTATGTAGCTAGTACTTTCATATGACTTTTACAATATCGGTTATTGTTGTGCTTTTATAAATAAAAGTAAAGCAAGTAGTTTTATATGTATGGCACTTACAATATCGGCTGTTATTGTGCTTTTATAAATAAAAGTTTCCTATTTTATGTCCTTAGTTTCCTGAAACTCTTGTATTCTATATTCATCAATGGAAAATATACATGATTATATATTTATATTAGTGATATATAATACATTTTCTTTTTGTGTTAATCCTTTGATTTTTTACAAAAGAGTAATTTAAAAATCGATTGTAAAATCCGACAAAAACTAATTTTTCTTCAGAATTAAATTTAGTTCTCCCAAACAATATTTCACTAGAAAGTGCTTACATAAGGAGATGTTTCTAGGAGGACCACATGGGAGATTTTCCTTGAAAAATTATCCATATATTTTATAGTCATAAAAAGATTAAATGTTACTCCCTCCATTATAAAATATAAGCAAAATTTATTTTATAGGTTCATTGTATAAAATGAATCTAGAAAGTGAATTTTTGTTTATATTTTGTAACGGAGGGAGTATTAATAATCTTTCTTTTTTTAAAATTTGTACAGTGGTAATAAACATCACTAAAATTCACGCACCACGAGGACTCAATAAAGATGACAATAGATAGGATATTATAGTCCTCATCCTCATACCCGTAGTTTGAAAAAATACTCTTACTCATTTTCATATCCGCGTGGGTGACAATCTTTGTCCACGTCCCCATACATTATGGGTATTTAAGTACTCATATCCGTATGGGTCAATTTGTCATCCCTAGTTCTGAATTTAAACTTGGCCAAAAGCATCTAACCTAGCAATTTTGGCATTGTCAGTTGAGCTTGGTTTTTCTGACAATTAACCATCAACTTTTTTTACTCAATTAGACTGAATAGTCTAGTGGATAAAAATCACCCTTAAAAGATAAAGAAAATTGCTATTGAGGCCCCCCATGTTTGCTCCCAGGCCTCCCTAACTACCAAAATTACCCCTGGACAGCAATTTCGTTGCATAGACAACGAAAAAAATATTACTTCGTTGCCAAAGTTACGAAAATGAATGGTAATGGTGTTCAAGCGCGCGCTCTCCAGAAAATGTCTAGAATTTCATTACACTGGCAACGAAACTAGATTTCGTTGTCTACAATACGAACACGCTGTGTTTCGTTGTATAGACAACGAAATATGTCAAATATAGTACCCACACCAGCTGGATCATACGATCAGCACTGTTACGATTTTCAAATCCAAAACTAGATCTAGGGCGATTTGTTGGTGAGGAGGCTTGGAAAGATCCAATAGAAGGTGCGCAAGACTGATTGGAGGTCTACAACAGGTAATGCGTTGTTAATTTTGTTTGTTTTGGTGTTTTTTTTCAAGTTCTCTGTCGCACCTAATTTCGTGAGTTTGACAACGAAAATTGGCATTTCGTGACTTAGACAACGAAATGTAGATTAGTTTGCTTCCCACGCCCCCTGTTTGCTATGTATTAGTGTGTGTGCATGATTTTTTGTGTTTTGGTAGCATAGTAATTGATTGTTTTGCAATTATCGTTTTTAAGGTGTTGAAATGGAAGAACCGAGTGTTGGTAACGATGTGGATGTCGCACCCGTCGGTTCACAAGCTTTGGTGGTTTACGACGCCGCCATTGCCGAGGCTAACATTGCCGATGGATCTGGTCCATCCGCCATGCGTGTTAACACTGGCAATTTTTTTTTAACGCCGCAAAGTATAAGGTTCGTGATGAATTAATCCAATGGTGTAAAGATGAGGCGTTAAAAGCCGGGTTTACATTGGTAATTGAAAAATCGGACAGCGGGTCGAATAGAAGGAAGGCTTATTTTATATTGGGATGCGAAAGAGGCGGAGAGTACAAAGAGTCTAAAAGGAAAGGCAAGAGAGATGACACGGCGACTAGAAAGTGTCAGTGTCCGTTCAGGCTGCGAGGTTACTTTTTGGCATCTCAGGAATGGAAGCTAAGTGTTGTGTGTGGTGAGCATAACCACGAGATGGCCAAGAATTTGGAAGGTCATATTCTTGCGGGACATTTAAAACCCGAGGAAAAGGAGCATGTGAAGGAGCTTACTAGGAATTTGGTGCAGCCAAAGAACATTCTGAACAACTTGAAGGACAGGAATAAGGATAGCAAGACCAACAGGAAGCAAATTTACAACATCCGGTAAAAATACAAAATTGACCTTAGGGGTCAATTTTCTGAACTTCAACAACTTCTGAAGTGTCTTGAAGAGCACAAATACTTCCACAAAGTTAGAACGGTTGGTGAGTTGTCGACCGTACAAGATATTTTTTGAGCACATCCTGATAGTGTGAAATTGCTCAACACTTTTCCTACCGTACTGATTATGGATTCTACATACAAGACCAACAAGTATAAAATGCCACTTTTTGAGATAGTCGGTGTGACTTCGACTGAGAAGAATTTCAATGTTGGTTTTGTTTTTCTGACAAATGAAAAAGAAGAGAATTTCATTTGGGCTCTTGAGACTTGTAAGAGTCTTTTCAAGGATAAGGATGTGATGCCGAAGGTTATTGTAACTGACAGAGATAAGTCACTGATGAATGCAGTTGAAACTGTTTTCCCAAATTCAACTGCAATGGTGTGTCATTATCACGTCTACAAGAATGTAAGGGCTAAGTTCAAGGCACTTTGCCGAGCAAAGGATCAAAAGATGGAGGAGTTGCTGAATACTCTGAAATATCAATGGGAGGCAGTTGTGGACTCAACTTCTGAAGAGGCATTTATAGATGCAGTTATGGAGTTTAGGAGAGTCTTTGCTAGATTTCCTAAATTTTTGAAATATTTTCAGGAAACGGTTTTAGATCCGGTGAAGGAAAAACTTGTCAGAGCTTGGACTGATCGCGTCATGCACATTGGAAACACCACATCCAACTGAGTTGAGTCTCAACATGGTGTTTTGAAGCAATATATCCTTGATTGCAAGGGTGATTTTGTGAAGTGTTGGGACGCGATGAATCAAATGTTGTCCAACCAATTTACAGAGATAAAGACATCATTTGGTCAGAGTACTTCACAAGTTGAGCATCATTTCAAAGATCATTTTTTGTACTCCAAGTTGGTGTATAACGTCTCAAGGGATGCGTTACGCTTTATTCGTGATGAAGAAGAAAGATCAAGAGAATGTGGTAGGAATCGGAAGAAGTGTGGGTGTGTCATAAAGATGACTTACGGATTGCCATGTGCTTGTCTCATTGCTTTGAAATGCAAAAAACAACTTCCAATTAGGCTCGACGAGATCAATGCTCATTGGAAGAGGTTACACTATGAAGAAGAAGAAGAGGGCAAGGTCGCAGATGTTTCTATATTGGAAGAGCTTAATGCAATTCAGGTATAATAAACTTAAATTTGTTATCGATTAATTGAATTTAAATTATTCAATTAAAACATATCATTAGATTAGTAACTTGATGCATTTAATTTTTTTTATTTTTTTATTTTAGGAACGCTTCAAAGTAGCGGATCATGATATGAAGTTGCAAATCAAAGAAACATTGCGCTTGATCGCATATCCACAAACAACTTCTTTAACTCCTCCGGTTAAGAAATGTGACACAAAGGGTGCACTGAAGCGAAAAAAGGCTTCTGTAAGTGACAACTCTACCACTAGAGAGCCATCTTATTGGGAGCATATGGATTCCCAATTTCCCGACTCACAGGCGTCACAGTCAAAACCATCGAGGCCTCGAAGGAAAAGTGCTCGGATCGGAAAGCTTTCGTCGCCTTCATCATCAATGAAGAGGATTCCGTTTATGCGGAATATGCCACATTTCATGCATCCATATATTGAAGACATTGTTGATGTTAAGTCGGACGGACATTGTGGATTTCGGGTTATTGCTCAACATCTTGGTAAGGGTGAAGACAGTCAAGGGTTGATACGTTTGGCTATGGTTAGGGAGTTAACCATGTTTAGATGTGTCTACTTGGGCGTTTATGAATCTGAGGAGCGTCTACAGTACATACTTGATGGGTTGTACCCTTCGAAGATAATGCCTAAGAGTGGGGTTGCATCGAAAGATAAATGGTTTACATTTCCTGATACGGGTCATATCGTTGCAACCGCATACAACCGGGTCGTGGTTGAGTTGACATCCCCCACTATTGGTCACTCTCAAACTTTCTTACCATTGCGTGGTCGTCCACCAAGCGATCCTGCTACATGCATTTTGTGTATGGGTTTAGTGCCAAATCATTTTGTGGAGGTCAAGCTAAAGTCAGGGTGTCCACTACCTCCTACAAACAAGCAATGGAAAAAACATCGTGCCGGAGATGCCGAGGGGTGGGAGGAAAAGTTTATGGATCGGATGGTTGAGTTTGAAGAGTTGCTCGAGTATGAAAAAGCTAGCTTGCCAAAGATGAAGTCAAATGTAGATGAGCCCATCATTATAGGATAGGATGAGTAGTTTCATGCATGCTTTAGTTTTTATTTGTGCTTGTAATGTGTCACACATTTTATAGATGAGCCCATCATTATAGGATAGGGCATGTAAATCGAATGACACTTTTTGTAAGACACATTTTGTGATTGATCACTATATATATATATTTATTATTGATGTTTTGAATGATAAGGATATATATGTATTATTAAAATCATAACTCTTATGTATTATTATCATAGGTATGGAAAAAATAAGTGAAGCGGAAAAAAAAAAAAGGGCTGCGGATCGTTATGTGTCGAATCATACTTCAAAAAGTTTTGATTTTGCTATAAGGTTGACTGGTATTCCAAAGTTTCACCTTCATCTGAAAAACAACATTACGACTCTGGAAGGGTTGAAAAATAGGATTGAATTCATGTATGCCTTCATGAACGGGAAAGAAATTAAAATTGATAGAATTCATTATTATGAATCGTACACAGATATTACGGGTCACAGTATTGGATTTGATGATGCTGAGACAAAATATCATTGGAAAGAGTTAATATCTGACAACTGTGTTCAAATGATGTTTGACAGTGTTGAAGGTGACCCAACTCCACATCGTTTGGCCGCTCGTTTATTTTAATTAATTAGTTATTAATATGTAATAGTTATGTAATAAAGAAACATGAATTATTAATATGTAATGACAACACATCAATTATTATGGTGTAATGCGTTTTAATTAATCAAAGGACAGGATTGCACCGACAGTTTGAACGGTCATGATTTACTTGTATTGGTCTATAAATAGAGTGGTGTAGTTTGCTTATGTTGTCACAAATTACCTAAAAAAATGGATATCGGTTACAAAGTTAACACACACCTCGCCGCCGTATACTTCAACAAAGAAACCCCAAATTTGTTTCGGATCCATATCCATGTCACTCTAAGCGAGCTTAAGCAACAGTTGGATGAATTGAATGGTCGGTTTACCAGCCATCGTGACAATAGAAGGGTAGCCACAATTGAGTATCGACGTCCGTCAGTCATATGTGACGGTCGTGTCGTTAGATTCACAAATATGGTTCTTAACACGGATGACGATGTCAAAAGCATGTTTGAGATTTTTTTGGAACACAGCACAAAGGGTCCGATAGAACTAGATGCAAAGTTGCTCAGATCTATACTGGAGATTTTATCAAGTTTGCTTCGCCTAAGTCGCCCAAGGACCTATGAAGAAATCGAACCTTTGCGCTACGCACCTGAGGAAGAAGAAGTTGTTAATTTAGCCGATCCGTAATCGTTGGTTTGTTTATGTGTATTTTGCAAATGTACTTTATGATTATGTCCGATGTTATGTTTGTTCGTCTTTTATGTTTGTTATGTTGTTTAAATTAAAGCAGTCTACGGACTTCATGTGTGTTTGTTGTTGTTAGTTTAAAAAAAAATGCAGGTTATGTCAACTAGTTTTTTAAAAACTTTTGCAGAACCTGTTTTCGTTGCCAAACCAACGAAAATCTGGAAAAAATTTCCAGATTTCGTTGCCTATTCAACGAAAATTAGTTTCGCAGACCCAGTCTGCATTGTTTACGCATAATCCAATGGTTTTCAAAACCACGCAAACCTGTACAGACAAATTCATTTATTTATTTAGTGTTTACGCAAAATATAATGTCCAAATTCAATTTAGTATCCAAAATCACTAAATCATAATCCCCTAATCCAAAATCCCTAAATCCCTAAATCCCCAAATTAATTTATAGCATGCAATAGAGTTTGTAAACCAACTCTAAATCGTACTTATCGTGCTTACACGAATCCTAACTCTAAATCGACAACACAAATCGCCTACAAAACCCTTCAAAATCATTTCAATGTATTGAGCTTCCAATGCTTTTTTCGTATCTGATATAACATGATTTCGTTGTCTATGCAACGAAACCAAGCGCGTTCGTGTTATAGACAACGAAATGGTGTTTTTCGTTACTTAAGTGACAATCAAGTTTGTTTCGTAGTATAGACAACGAATTGCAAGTAAATTAGGCCACGAACGCGCTTTCGTCCTGTAGGCAACAATTTATTTGAATTTTGTTGCCTAGAAAACGAAAATTTTGATCATGACCTCAGGGGTATTTTGAGATTTTAGGGGGGCTTGGAAGCACGTATGGGGACCTCAATAGCAAATTTCAAAGATAAATAAATGAAGATTTTGAAGTTCGAACCCTAACATCTGCATGTCCCTAACTAAGAGCATCATCTCGTGAAACTAATAAGTTTTTCATATTACAATTGTCAATCTTCAAGTACTTTAGGAGTGAAATGTAAGATTTGGTGTGGAATGTGTTAGAGTAACATAACGTCGCGTTATTTTATTTTAGTAATAGTTACACTTTTAGATTTCAACAAAATTACAATATCACTGTTATTTTATCAAATTTGTTTGTTCAATGTAAAATCTAATGAAAAATATACTTTTCAATCTTAAGTAAACATATTCTGAATCAGGTACAATAATAATTACATTATGATTATTTTGGCTTGTTCAAAAAAAATAAAATTACATTATGAAAAGTTAACATTAATGGATCTGAATCTTCTGCAGCCTTTCCTCTCATGCTGTCCATTCTGTTTTAATCTGGGCCATTCATCTATTTTTTTTCTCTCTCCTTCTATGTTATTTTTTTTTATTTGTGGGACAATCAACCATTGGATAAAGATAGGAGGGAAGACTGGACCAAAAAAGCAGCAGGGAATCCAATTCCAACGTTAATAAGGATTTTATGAAAAATAGTGTAGGAATAACTAAGTCGTTGGACTTAAAATTTTCAAACTAACTAGAACTCAAATTCCAGTTGGAATAATCATTGGCTAGAAGGATAATACTACTTCCTCTGATTTTGTATATAAATGACAAAAAACTTCCTAGATTCTGATATGCAAGTTTTGAACTAAGCACCTTATATTTGAATAATAGTCTTCTAAGAGAGTACGAGAAACTAGTAACAAATTTTTAGATACATGTTTTATTCAATAAACATAAAAAATTGCTTATTAAAAATCGGAGGGAGTATTAGGATTTTGTGAATGGGACTAGTCTAAGTAAGAAAAATTTAGTTTGAGAACGGTATCATATCATAATCATATTCATTTAATGAATATTTGTTGTAGGATGTTGTTGGGCTTTTACAACCGTGGCAACTATAGAAGGTATTGTTAAAATCAAAACGGGTAATTCGATCTCATTGTCGGAGCAACAACTGCTTGATTGTGATGTGCAAAGCATTGGGTGCAACGGTGGTAATTTTTATAATGCCTTCAATTCTATAATACAATCCAAAGGCATTGTTAGAGAAGAAGATTATCCATACATAGAAAATAAACAAACATGCAAATTAAATGGTCAGATAGCAGCTGCAGCTCAAATAACTAGTTATGCAAATGTGGCTGGCAATGATGAACAACAACTACTACAAGCTGTGGCGCAACAACCAGTAGCAACTAGGATCAAGGTTGGTAATGAATTTATATCATATCGAAGCGGGGTTTACTCAGGATCATGTGGACTCAATTTTAACCATGAAGTTACTATAATTGGTTATGGGGTAAATGAAGAAGGAATGAAGTATTGGTTGGTTAAGAATTCTTGGGGTGAAAGCTGGGGTGAGAATGGCTACATGAGGTTGATAAGGGAAAATGGTGATTCTGGAGGTCAATGTGGTATGGCTGAGCATGCTGCTTACCCTATTATGTAGCTAGTACTTTCATATGACTTTTACAATATCGGTTATTGTTGTGCTTTTATAAATAAAAGTAAAGCAAGTAGTTTTATATGTATGGCACTTACAATATCGGCTGTTATTGTGCTTTTATAAATAAAAGTTTCCTATTTTATGTCCTTAGTTTCCTGAAACTCTTGTATTCTATATTCATCAATGGAAAATATACATGATTATATATTTATATTAGTGATATATAATACATTTTCTTTTTGTGTTAATCCTTTGATTTTTTACAAAAGAGTAATTTAAAAATCGATTGTAAAATCCGACAAAAACTAATTTTTCTTCAGAATTAAATTTAGTTCTCCCAAACAATATTTCACTAGAAAGTGCTTACATAAGGAGATGTTTCTAGGAGGACCACATGGGAGATTTTCCTTGAAAAATTATCCATATATTTTATAGTCATAAAAAGATTAAATGTTACTCCCTCCATTATAAAATATAAGCAAAATTTATTTTATAGGTTCATTGTATAAAATGAATCTAGAAAGTGAATTTTTGTTTATATTTTGTAACGGAGGGAGTATTAATAATCTTTCTTTTTTTAAAATTTGTACAGTGGTAATAAACATCACTAAAATTCACGCACCACGAGGACTCAATAAAGATGACAATAGATAGGATATTATAGTCCTCATCCTCATACCCGTAGTTTGAAAAAATACTCTTACTCATTTTCATATCCGCGTGGGTGACAATCTTTGTCCACGTCCCCATACATTATGGGTATTTAAGTACTCATATCCGTATGGGTCAATTTGTCATCCCTAGTTCTGAATTTAAACTTGGCCAAAAGCATCTAACCTAGCAATTTTGGCATTGTCAGTTGAGCTTGGTTTTTCTGACAATTAACCATCAACTTTTTTTACTCAATTAGACTGAATAGTCTAGTGGATAAAAATCACCCTTAAAAGATAAAGAAAATTGCTATTGAGGCCCCCCATGTTTGCTCCCAGGCCTCCCTAACTACCAAAATTACCCCTGGACAGCAATTTCGTTGCATAGACAACGAAAAAAATATTACTTCGTTGCCAAAGTTACGAAAATGAATGGTAATGGTGTTCAAGCGCGCGCTCTCCAGAAAATGTCTAGAATTTCATTACACTGGCAACGAAACTAGATTTCGTTGTCTACAATACGAACACGCTGTGTTTCGTTGTATAGACAACGAAATATGTCAAATATAGTACCCACACCAGCTGGATCATACGATCAGCACTGTTACGATTTTCAAATCCAAAACTAGATCTAGGGCGATTTGTTGGTGAGGAGGCTTGGAAAGATCCAATAGAAGGTGCGCAAGACTGATTGGAGGTCTACAACAGGTAATGCGTTGTTAATTTTGTTTGTTTTGGTGTTTTTTTTCAAGTTCTCTGTCGCACCTAATTTCGTGAGTTTGACAACGAAAATTGGCATTTCGTGACTTAGACAACGAAATGTAGATTAGTTTGCTTCCCACGCCCCCTGTTTGCTATGTATTAGTGTGTGTGCATGATTTTTTGTGTTTTGGTAGCATAGTAATTGATTGTTTTGCAATTATCGTTTTTAAGGTGTTGAAATGGAAGAACCGAGTGTTGGTAACGATGTGGATGTCGCACCCGTCGGTTCACAAGCTTTGGTGGTTTACGACGCCGCCATTGCCGAGGCTAACATTGCCGATGGATCTGGTCCATCCGCCATGCGTGTTAACACTGGCAATTTTTTTTTAACGCCGCAAAGTATAAGGTTCGTGATGAATTAATCCAATGGTGTAAAGATGAGGCGTTAAAAGCCGGGTTTACATTGGTAATTGAAAAATCGGACAGCGGGTCGAATAGAAGGAAGGCTTATTTTATATTGGGATGCGAAAGAGGCGGAGAGTACAAAGAGTCTAAAAGGAAAGGCAAGAGAGATGACACGGCGACTAGAAAGTGTCAGTGTTCGTTCAGGCTGCGAGGTTACTTTTTGGCATCTCAGGAATGGAAGCTAAGTGTTGTGTGTGGTGAGCATAACCACGAGATGGCCAAGAATTTGGAAGGTCATATTCTTGCGGGACATTTAAAACCCGAGGAAAAGGAGCATGTGAAGGAGCTTACTAGGAATTTGGTGCAGCCAAAGAACATTCTGAACAACTTGAAGGACAGGAATAAGGATAGCAAGACCAACAGGAAGCAAATTTACAACATCCGGTAAAAATACAAAATTGACCTTAGGGGTCAATTTTCTGAACTTCAACAACTTCTGAAGTGTCTTGAAGAGCACAAATACTTCCACAAAGTTAGAACGGTTGGTGAGTTGTCGACCGTACAAGATATTTTTTGGGCACATCCTGATAGTGTGAAATTGCTCAACACTTTTCCTACCGTACTGATTATGGATTCTACATACAAGACCAACAAGTATAAAATGCCACTTTTTGAGATAGTCGGTGTGACTTCGACTGAGAAGAATTTCAATGTTGGTTTTGTTTTTCTGACAAATGAAAAAGAAGAGAATTTCATTTGGGCTCTTGAGACTTGTAAGAGTCTTTTCAAGGATAAGGATGTGATGCCGAAGGTTATTGTAACTGACAGAGATAAGTCACTGATGAATGCAGTTGAAACTGTTTTCCCAAATTCAACTGCAATGGTGTGTCATTATCACGTCTACAAGAATGTAAGGGCTAAGTTCAAGGCACTTTGCCGAGCAAAGGATCAAAAGATGGAGGAGTTGCTGAATACTCTGAAATATCAATGGGAGGCAGTTGTGGACTCAACTTCTGAAGAGGCATTTATAGATGCAGTTATGGAGTTTAGGAGAGTCTTTGCTAGATTTCCTAAATTTTTGAAATATTTTCAGGAAACGGTTTTAGATCCGGTGAAGGAAAAACTTGTCAGAGCTTGGACTGATCGCGTCATGCACATTGGAAACACCACATCCAACTGAGTTGAGTCTCAACATGGTGTTTTGAAGCAATATATCCTTGATTGCAAGGGTGATTTTGTGAAGTGTTGGGACGCGATGAATCAAATGTTGTCCAACCAATTTACAGAGATAAAGACATCATTTGGTCAGAGTACTTCACAAGTTGAGCATCATTTCAAAGATCATTTTTTGTACTCCAAGTTGGTGTATAACGTCTCAAGGGATGCGTTACGCTTTATTCGTGATGAAGAAGAAAGATCAAGAGAATGTGGTAGGAATCGGAAGAAGTGTGGGTGTGTCATAAAGATGACTTACGGATTGCCATGTGCTTGTCTCATTGCTTTGAAATGCAAAAAACAACTTCCAATTAGGCTCGACGAGATCAATGCTCATTGGAAGAGGTTACACTATGAAGAAGAAGAAGAGGGCAAGGTCGCAGATGTTTCTATATTGGAAGAGCTTAATGCAATTCAGGTATAATAAACTTAAATTTGTTATCGATTAATTGAATTTAAATTATTCAATTAAAACATATCATTAGATTAGTAGCTTGATGCATTTAATTTTTTTTATTTTTTTATTTTAGGAACGCTTCAAAGTAGCGGATCATGATATGAAGTTGCAAATCAAAGAAACATTGCGCTTGATCGCATATCCACAAACAACTTCTTTAACTCCTCCGGTTAAGAAATGTGACACAAAGGGTGCACTGAAGCGAAAAAAGGCTTCTGTAAGTGACAACTCTACCACTAGAGAGCCATCTTATTGGGAGCATATGGATTCCCAATTTCCCGACTCACAGGCGTCACAGTCAAAACCATCGAGGCCTCGAAGGAAAAGTGCTCGGATCGGAAAGCTTTCGTCGCCTTCATCATCAATGAAGAGGATTCCGTTTATGCGGAATATGCCACATTTCATGCATCCATATATTGAAGACATTGTTGATGTTAAGTCGGACGGACATTGTGGATTTCGGGTTATTGCTCAACATCTTGGTAAGGGTGAAGACAGTCAAGGGTTGATACGTTTGGCTATGGTTAGGGAGTTAACCATGTTTAGATGTGTCTACTTGGGCGTTTATGAATCTGAGGAGCGTCTACAGTACATACTTGATGGGTTGTACCCTTCGAAGATAATGCCTAAGAGTGGGGTTGCATCGAAAGATAAATGGTTTACATTTCCTGATACGGGCCATATCGTTGCAACCGCATACAACCGGGTCGTGGTTGAGTTGACATCCCCCACTATTGGTCACTCTCAAACTTTCTTACCATTGCGTGGTCGTCCACCAAGCGATCCTGCTACATGCATTTTGTGTATGGGTTTAGTGCCAAATCATTTTGTGGAGGTCAAGCTAAAGTCAGGGTGTCCACTACCTCCTACAAACAAGCAATGGAAAAAACATCGTGCCGGAGATGCCGAGGGGTGGGAGGAAAAGTTTATGGATCGGATGGTTGAGTTTGAAGAGTTGCTCGAGTATGAAAAAGCTAGCTTGCCAAAGATGAAGTCAAATGTAGATGAGCCCATCATTATAGGATAGGATGAGTAGTTTCATGCATGCTTTAGTTTTTATTTGTGCTTGTAATGTGTCACACATTTTATAGATGAGCCCATCATTATAGGATAGGGCATGTAAATCGAATGACACTTTTTGTAAGACACATTTTGTGATTGATCACTATATATATATATTTATTATTGATGTTTTGAATGATAAGGATATATATGTATTATTAAAATCATAACTCTTATGTATTATTATCATAGGTATGGAAAAAATAAGTGAAGCGGAAAAAAAAAAAGGGCTGCGGATCGTTATGTGTCGAATCATACTTCAAAAAGTTTTGATTTTGCTATAAGGTTGACTGGTATTCCAAAGTTTCACCTTCATCTGAAAAACAACATTACGACTCTGGAAGGGTTGAAAAATAGGATTGAATTCATGTATGCCTTCATGAACGGGAAAGAAATTAAAATTGATAGAATTCATTATTATGAATCGTACACAGATATTACGGGTCACAGTATTGGATTTGATGATGCTGAGACAAAATATCATTGGAAAGAGTTAATATCTGACAACTGTGTTCAAATGATGTTTGACAGTGTTGAAGGTGACCCAACTCCACATCGTTTGGCCGCTCGTTTATTTTAATTAATTAGTTATTAATATGTAATAGTTATGTAATAAAGAAACATGAATTATTAATATGTAATGACAACACATCAATTATTATGGTGTAATGCGTTTTAATTAATCAAAGGACAGGATTGCACCGACAGTTTGAACGGTCATGATTTACTTGTATTGGTCTATAAATAGAGTGGTGTAGTTTGTTTATGTTGTCACAAATTACCTAAAAAAATGGATATCGGTTACAAAGTTAACACACACCTCGCCGCCGTATACTTCAACAAAGAAACCCCAAATTTGTTTCGGATCCATATCCATGTCACTCTAAGCGAGCTTAAGCAACAGTTGGATGAATTGAATGGTCGGTTTACCAGCCATCGTGACAATAGAAGGGTAGCCACAATTGAGTATCGACGTCCGTCAGTCATATGTGACGGTCGTGTCGTTAGATTCACAAATATGGTTCTTAACACGGATGACGATGTCAAAAGCATGTTTGAGATTTTTTTGGAACACAGCACAAAGGGTCCGATAGAACTAGATGCAAAGTTGCTCAGATCTATACTGGAGATTTTATCAAGTTTGCTTCGCCTAAGTCGCCCAAGGACCTATGAAGAAATCGAACCTTTGCGCTACGCACCTGAGGAAGAAGAAGTTGTTAATTTAGCCGATCCGTAATCGTTGGTTTGTTTATGTGTATTTTGCAAATGTACTTTATGATTATGTCCGATGTTATGTTTGTTCGTCTTTTATGTTTGTTATGTTGTTTAAATTAAAGCAGTCTACGGACTTCATGTGTGTTTGTTGTTGTTAGTTTAAAAAAAAATGCAGGTTATGTCAACTAGTTTTTTAAAAACTTTTGCAGAACCTGTTTTCGTTGCCAAACCAACGAAAATCTGGAAAAAATTTCCAGATTTCGTTGCCTATTCAACGAAAATTAGTTTCGCAGACCCAGTCTGCATTGTTTACGCATAATCCAATGGTTTTCAAAACCACGCAAACCTGTACAGACAAATTCATTTATTTATTTAGTGTTTACGCAAAATATAATGTCCAAATTCAATTTAGTATCCAAAATCACTAAATCATAATCCCCTAATCCAAAATCCCTAAATCCCTAAATCCCCAAATTAATTTATAGCATGCAATAGAGTTTGTAAACCAACTCTAAATCGTACTTATCGTGCTTACACGAATCCTAACTCTAAATCGACAACACAAATCGCCTACAAAACCCTTCAAAATCATTTCAATGTATTGAGCTTCCAATGCTTTTTTCGTATCTGATATAACATGATTTCGTTGTCTATGCAACGAAACCAAGCGCGTTCGTGTTATAGACAACGAAATGGTGTTTTTCGTTACTTAAGTGACAATCAAGTTTGTTTCGTAGTATAGACAACGAATTGCAAGTAAATTAGGCCACGAACGCGCTTTCGTCCTGTAGGCAACAATTTATTTGAATTTTGTTGCCTAGAAAACGAAAATTTTGATCATGACCTCAGGGGTATTTTGAGATTTTAGGGGGGCTTGGAAGCACGTATGGGGACCTCAATAGCAAATTTCAAAGATAAATAAATGAAGATTTTGAAGTTCGAACCCTAACATCTGCATGTCCCTAACTAAGAGCATCATCTCGTGAAACTAATAAGTTTTTCATATTACAATTGTCAATCTTCAAGTACTTTAGGAGTGAAATGTAAGATTTGGTGTGGAATGTGTTAGAGTAACATAACGTCGCGTTATTTTATTCTAGTAATAGTTACACTTTTAGATTTCAACAAAATTACAATATCACTGTTATTTTATCAAATTTGTTTGTTCAATGTAAAATCTAATGAAAAATATACTTTTCAATCTTAAGTAAACATATTCTGAATCAGGTACAATAATAATTACATTATGATTATTTTGGCTTGTTCAAAAAAAATAAAATTACATTATGAAAAGTTAACATTAATGGATCTGAATCTTCTGCAGCCTTTCCTCTCATGCTGTCCATTCTGTTTTAATCTGGGCCATTCATCTATTTTTTTTCTCTCTCCTTCTATGTTATTTTTTTTTATTTGTGGGACAATCAACCATTGGATAAAGATAGGAGGGAAGACTGGACCAAAAAAGCAGCAGGGAATCCAATTCCAACGTTAATAAGGATTTTATGAAAAATAGTGTAGGAATAACTAAGTCGTTGGACTTAAAATTTTCAAACTAACTAGAACTCAAATTCCAGTTGGAATAATCATTGGCTAGAAGGATAATACTACTTCCTCTGATTTTGTATATAAATGACAAAAAACTTCCTAGATTCTGATATGCAAGTTTTGAACTAAGCACCTTATATTTGAATAATAGTCTTCTAAGAGAGTACGAGAAACTAGTAACAAATTTTTAGATACATGTTTTATTCAATAAACATAAAAAATTGCTTATTAAAAATCGGAGGGAGTATTAGGATTTTGTGAATGGGACTAGTCTAAGTAAGAAAAATTTAGTTTGAGAACGGTATCATATCATAATCATATTCATTTAATGAATATTTGTTGTAGGATGTTGTTGGGCTTTTACAACCGTGGCAACTATAGAAGGTATTGTTAAAATCAAAACGGGTAATTCGATCTCATTGTCGGAGCAACAACTGCTTGATTGTGATGTGCAAAGCATTGGGTGCAACGGTGGTAATTTTTATAATGCCTTCAATTCTATAATACAATCCAAAGGCATTGTTAGAGAAGAAGATTATCCATACATAGAAAATAAACAAACATGCAAATTAAATGGTCAGATAGCAGCTGCAGCTCAAATAACTAGTTATGCAAATGTGGCTGGCAATGATGAACAACAACTACTACAAGCTGTGGCGCAACAACCGGTAGCAACTAGGATCAAGGTTGGTAATGAATTTATATCATATCGGAGCGGGGTTTACTCAGGATCATGTGGACTCAATTTTAACCATGAAGTTACTATAATTGGTTATGGGATAAATGAAGAAGGAATGAAGTATTGGTTGGTTAAGAATTCTTGGGGTGAAAGCTGGGGTGAGAATGGCTACATGAGGTTGATAAGGGAAAATGGTGATTCTGGAGGTCAACGTGGTATGGCTGAGCATGCTGCTTACCCTATTATGTAGCTAGTACTTTCATATGACTTTTACAATATCGGTTATTGTTGTGCTTTTATAAATAATAGATTTGTTTTTTTTGTGTTAATCCTTTTATTTTTTACGGAAGAATAATTTAAAAATCGATTGTAAAATCTGATAAAAACTAATTTTTCTTCAGAATTAAATTTAGTTCTCCCAAACAATATTTCATTAGAAAGTGCTTACATAATGAGGTGTTTCTTGGAGGGCCACATCACATGGGCGATTTTCCTTGAAAAATTATCCATATATTTTATAGTCATAAAAAAATTAAATGCTATTAATAATCTTTCTTTTTTTAAAAAAAAAAATTTGTACAATGGTAATAAACATCACTAAAATTCACACACCACGAGGACTAAATAGAGATGACAATGGATAGGGTATTATAGTAGTCATCATCCACATACCCGTAGTTTGAAAAAATACTCATACTCATCTCCATACCCGCGTGGATGACAATCTTTGTCCACATCCCCATACATTATGGGTACTTAAGTACTCATACCCGTATGGATCAAATTGTCATCCCTAGTTCTGAATTTAAACTCGGCCAAAAGTATCTAACCTAGCAATTTTGGCATTATCTATTGAGCTTGGTTTTTCAGACGAGGAAGTCTTACCTAGGCACACATATTTAGGCACACACACAAGAATCAAAAAAATTAAAAGAAAAATAAACTTGTCACATCAATTGATACCACTTTATTTCTTTTATCTTTAATTTTATTTACTTGATGAGTGTGTGTCTAACATGTCATATTTAGTATTGTGTCTAACTAAGTATTTCTCTTTTCAGACAATTAACTATCAACTTTTTTTACTCAATTAGACTGAATAGTCTATTGGATAAAAATCACCCTTAAAAGATAAATAAATGAAGATTATGAAGTTCGAACCCTAACATCTGCATGTCCCTAACTCGTGCATATAGCAATATATCCCACCAATAGTACTGACCATGGCCTGTGGTACACTATTTAACTGCTTTTCTCCTGCTATTACCTAGGTGAAGTTTAGATCATTTGGAAGGAAAATTAGAAGACATAGTCAAGTCAACAATAAATGCTAATAGGTGTATACACAAAGCTCTCTACGTTACAATAACCCACATCACTAATCACTAATTAGATATATATACACAAATTAATATACACAACAGCAACTAGATACTGTTTTAATTTCTTCTCTATTCTTATAATACAACAACACTCCTAAATGTCTTTGTTTATACATAGATAAGAGAACTTTTGATTGATACACCAGTCTCTGACTTTGTTGAATTTTGATGCCAGGGAATAAATAGACCAATTTACCTAAAATTTCCAATTAATGGTTAGTATAAAAATTGAACTACAGACAGGTGTAGCAAAATTTGCTCTTGATAATGAATAAAATTCCATACCATAAATATTGTGATGAACAGACTGCAAAAGTGTGATTCAGCAGTCAATATTGTGGTTATAATTAGATTAGCCCCTCATTATCATCTGGTATCAATTAAGCCATTAACCTGCGACTTCATGTATCTCTCTATTAGGTCAGCAAGAGCTCTAATCAGTGATTTCGGGTCATATATTATACCGACTTTAGGATCAAGCAGGGAGTCAACAACTATCTGCAAAAACAATAATTGTACGATGACCAAAAGCAAACTGAATTGCATCGAAAAAAGACCATGGATCCTATACCAAAATAAGAATATACAGATTTGGGAGACATACCACATCAAATATTCCTTGGGCAGCCAAACAATCAACATTAACAGAAATATTACTGTTCCTTGGCACCAAAAGGGTATTGATATATTGACTAGGCTGCATCAAAATATAAACAACAATAAAACACTTTAGTCCATTATTCATGTTGTAAATGCTTTATTTAAATCAGCATCGAAACGAAGTCTTATATTTGTAGTTTCAATAGGAAGGAATTCTCACAAGATTCTGCAAACGGTTGCAAGGTTCTCCATATGTTCGATTTAGAGCATCGGTAATAGCAGTTACAAAACAAGAAGCTGAAAACCCATTAGTCTCCCGGTCATTTGTGCCATTTAACATAAGTACCTATAAAAGATAACTTCAAATGTTTGAGATCGCCAAATCTAACCCAGCGCTACTCAACCAATTTACCAGATAATATAGTTAGTCTGAAGCTCGTGCATAGTCGGGCAGCAAATATTTTACAATTATGTAAGAAAGTGTTAAATCATTCTCTCGTTTATAACAAGTCTGGCGTATCATGATACATTGGTTTAACATATTGTAAAATAAAGGCCATATTTTAGTAATGGCACCACACTCAGTCATTACATCATGGATGGACTTTGTGGTTCAAATATCAAAAGCATTAGAAAATTTGAATAGTACGTGGAATACCTTGAGGCAGGACCGTGAAGAAATAATCTCCCCAATCCCCAGTAATACCTAGAATAATATGTATTTCAGTAAGCATCTAATGGGAGAACAAATGTGTCATAAAGCAAGCTAATTGTGAGAGTCTTACCAATGATGGGCAGATTGAAGTGAAAAGGGAGCCCATGCCATACACAATGCAATCTACATTGTATAGTTGTTCTAATACAGCAACATTAGGTAATGGAAAAACCTATTCAAAGTTCAGTTATAAATTGCCCGTGATTAGGAACTCAATAGCCAAATTAGAATTTAGATTTCATCCAGAAAGATAAGTAAGACATCAATCTAATATGGATAGAAGAATGGTGATGACAGTTTCAAAAGAAACACATCAATCTATCATAGAGTTGAGGGATTTGGATGCACATTCCATTTTGGCAGGGTCAGACACGCAAGTCCTATTTGAAGTAGAGATCTTTTTATATTAACAGCCTGGCTTTTGGGAGCAGTTCCTTTCTACAACTAGTATAGTCACATAATTCGCTCCCAAGGCCATGAACCGCGTACCAATTCATTCGTACCGGTTCGCAATTCATTTTCGAATTGGTTCGTTAAAATTCGTGAACCGGTTCACTATTTTTTTTCGAATTGGTACCTGCAAATTCGGTGTATTGGTTTGCTATTTTTTCCGAATTGGTACCTGCAAATTCGGGTACCGGTTCACAACTCTTTAACTAACCTATTTTTTGTCATATAATAAATAATAATAAAAAAAAGCTCAAAGGATTGACTTTATTCATTCAATAAAGCAAGTTGGGATCGAGATTTTCTGAAAGTTATAAGAGTGGACAATATAAAAGTTGGGATGTGGATCATGATGAGACTTATTTGGGAGAATTTTCAATGAGGGAACAAAATATGGAATTGGTCAATGAAATGAGGAGGACTTCCACCAAGAGAGGAAAAATGAATACAAATTGAGTCATGGTACTGTTTTGTTGTATGTTTTTGGTAATTAAAAAAAAAAATGTTAATTTGATATTTCAATATTTCTAAAAGTTAATTTTTATTGACGGTATTAATATTTTTTTTTTTCTTAATTAACATTTTTTTATATGCAACGTACCGAGTATTATATTTAAACGTACCGCGTACCGAATCGGCGTACCGACTCTCTATACCCCCCGCGTACCTAATTCTTTGAGAGTTGCGAACCGCGTACCCGAATTCGTACCGCGTACCGAAGTGAATTGCGAACCGTGTGACTATGACCCTTCATTTTCCATTTGGCTAGATGTTAGACAAGGAAATCCTCTTTAAAATAGATTCTCCCCCTTGTATTATAGCTTGGTTTTTAGCAATGGGTCATTTGCACCTTCTCTCATTCACATTCAATTGGAAAGAAGGATTCTGTATCGTAGAGCTTTTTTTTGCTTTTACGTTTTTTGTCAGAGTATAGCTTATTTATTCTTGTTTAATAAATGAATTTGTCATATCCCTCAAGAAAGAAAAAAATCTAAATAATGTAAAATACATAACAAAGAGAAGTGGAATGCATGTCTTTGCCAATCATTAGAAATCCTTCTCTCCTTTCTTTTTCCAAAATTTACATGCCCTCTCTAGCTGGATCTTCCATACAACCCCATTTCATTGATCTTTTCTGCCTATTGTTGCCACAATGCATGGCGGAAGTCCTTGAACAAAAATGGAAAACAAGTAGATCCAACAGTTCAAAACATTTACCTCATGGAGCAAATTTTTCCCCTCACTTGACATGTAGAACACCCGTTTTATTTTTGAAGGAAGAGCTGGAGCCGAAAAGCTTTCCTAACCATGAAATTATAAAATTTTAATAAAAGAGAAATACAATATGTAAGAGGCAGTAACCAGCTGGATAGTGTAAAATTTCAATCAAGTGAACCAGCAAAATACTGACTATGACTTTAAGTAGATGGACAGTTGGACACACCAATCACTATTTTGTTCGAGTGTGAATGAGAAAACTATTTATATATTTCAATTTAAAATTGTTAGAAGTCCCACATTAGCTAGATATATGACATAGATAGCATTTATAAATGTAGTGCAAACCTCAACTCTCAAGCTAGCTTTTGTGGTTGAGTATAGGCATCATAAATTATAATATGGTATCAGAGCCTATTCTAGATCCGTTTGTTGTGGAGACCTCCTATATTTGGGGCACCCGTTGTTGATTCCATGTTCCAGCTTGTTCAGTTATGGACGTGGGGGGGTGTGTTAGAAGTCCCACATTGGCTAGATATATGACATAGATAGCCTTTATAAATGTAGTGCAAACCTCAACTCTCAAGCTAACTTTTGTGGTTGAGTATAGGCATCATAAATTATAATAAAAATCAATAGACATTATTATATGGGAAATCCCCCCACGAAATTCATAAGAGAGAGGGTGAAATCAAAGGACTAAACTAATTCCAAAATTCCATTTTTTTATATATTAAAGTGTTATGTTTTAAACACAACTAATACCCTTCCAAATGCCAATCCAACTTTTATGCAACATAAGCATACACTGTCGATCATTACTAACTTAAAATTAGCACCACTAGTCCACTATGACTGTCAGATCCCCTTGAAGAAAGATTTCTCATTTTCTTCCAAGAAACACAAAAATATATTCAAGCTTTATCTCAGGCGATTCTTTTCAAATCAGTAGAAATTGAAACAAATTACAGTATGGGTAGGCAGAATGATAGGGAAAATACATTGACTTACCTTCTTAACAGGTTCCATTGTTCCACTTGATGGATGAGAAATTTCATTTTGTCCCCGTATAATAGTTCCATCCTAACAATGAACAATAAGACAACAGCTATTAAAATAGAGGTCAATCATCTTTGTGAATCTCTATATATATCAAGTTTTTTTTAACAGTAAACAAATAAACTTTCCTTAAGAGTAGCATTTAACTCTTATGAATAATGAAACCATAAGATAATTTCACACTGAAATAAATGTACCATGTATCTTACCCATAATTCACACCCTAATGTAAGTCTGTCATTGGTTGAAATCACAGGGAGAACAAGGCTTTCAGGGGGGATATCAGAAACTCTTGAAAACAAAAATATTGCTGCATCCAAGGACTGAAAAAATATACGTGCTCCTGCAAAAAAGAAATTTCCAATGCTGCATAGTTTATAAAAGTCAGCTATGTCACTAGAATGTTGCATGCTGAAAACTTAATTAATAAGAAATTGATTATATGTTCAATTTTGACATGGAAGCATCTCGGCGATGCCAGCATTTCACCAAAGTAAAACAGAAGTCGTATACTTTTCAAAATAAAACGAGAAGTCAAGGCATTTCAATAGGTGTTGTTGAGGACAGCCTTTGTAGACTGTAAAAATCAGGAATTCGGCATTTTTATTCAAAGTCCTAATCCTAATAAAGGAAATTTAACCAGAATACACAAAAACAACAATGACATGGAAATGTTTTACTACTATGTGGGCTACAAGTATTAGAATGCCTGTTCATTTTATTTTTCATGAAATAGAAAACCAACATGTTAAACAATAAACACAATGTTTCACTATCCCCATAATTAGAACAAAACTCAAAACCAAAAACATGTAAGCCATTAAAATGACATACTTGAATTACAAGAAACCAACCATGAAGCAGGAAACGAAAAAAATACAATGCAATCAGGGGATAGAAATAAGCATATCAATTTTATCTGATAAATTCAGATCACAATAAACCTAAAATTATTTCTGATCCAAACACTAACATTTGATGACTCTTCCCATTGGTTATAATTATAAATATGAATGTCGTACTCACAGCTCAACCCATTGGAAACTGCCACATACCAAAATATAGAACTTTAAATCCTCTCGACTAATGAAAGAAAGAAAAGTACAATGGTTAAGCTCAACTCATTAAATAATATGTTTCTGCACTGATATCACTGGTCTTTATGGCATAAAGAATAAAATCAATAAAAGCACGCTTTTGGGTGAGAAGGGGACTATAACACCAAGAAAAGAAAATCAGGGCAAGCATTTTGCTGAATAAAAAAAAGGACCTGCCATTGCTGAAACAAAATGATCCTTCAGACCGGCAGAGAATCTGTATAAAGACCAAAAAGAAATAGCTAATTAGCTTAAAACCATTAAAAATTGAAAAAGGATTGATAATAACAATTAAGTATCATATATTTGCAGATTATTATGCTATGAGAAGCAATTACTAATTCCCAATAAAAAAGAAAGTTATAGGTATGATATGCTATAAAATACGATACTAGACTGTAAGAGCAATACTGCCATCTCAAAAGCAAGTTATAAATAAATGAGTAAAGAATGAAAGCAGAATCTCAATGTATAAGTGATATAAGATTTATTTTTGCGACAAAACAGATCATTAAGAGCCAATCAAGAAATTATCAGCATTTAGAAATAGCCTCAGTTTGCTTCATAGAAATCACCTGATTTTGGAAATAAACCAGAAAAGATCGAATGGTCTCCCGGTATGGTTTCGACACACCTTTCCATAAAACGTGATCACCTTCCACAATAGAGTACCTAAATATGATTAAAAAATAAAAGAATTTATGCTGATAAAACAAAATATAATATAATACACAACAATGACCTCATAAAAATAAATGTCAGATAGTATAATAATATGTTGCAGTTTGAAAAAACTGTGGAGGCTATGTCATTCACATGCTCTTCGACTCAATTATACAAACAAGGCACCAACCGTAGAAAGTGATCAACTTAAGGGCTTATTCAAATTGCCATATTTTAGTTTATCTACTTACATTAACACTTATGATTTTGAGACTATTTGGGAGAACTTATAGAAACAACCTACGACATGTCTATAAACTGTTTTCAGCCTTATTTCCATAAACTCAATTATACAAACAAGGCACCACCGGTAGAAAGTTAGCAACTTAAGGGCTTATTTAAATTGTGTTATTTTAGTTTACCTACTTACAATAGCACTTGTGAGACAATTTGGGAGAACTTATAGAAACAACCTATGACATGTCCATAAACTGCTTTCAACTTATTTCCATAAGCTCTCCAACATAGCTTATGAAAACAGCTTATACAAAAACAATTTAACTATTTTATCTTTTCATATAGAAATAACTTATACATAAGCACTTACATCATGAAAGTCCATGCTATTAGCACTTGATGAATTTGTTTAACCAAAATGCAACCATTCCAAAACAACAACCTTTGAAAACAACAACCTTTGAAACAACCAAAATGCTAACTAGTGCCCCAGCCCCTGGGGCACTAGTTAAGCAACTAAATAAAGTATAAAAATATTGGAACTTGTGTAATCTACTTTTTAAAAGTATAAAGAATGCTTTTTCAATGTAAAAATTTCTTCTTTTGGTATCCTTAACTAGTGCTCCGCGTGCCCCGGGGCACTAGTTAGCATGACCCTAAGTAATAATAACTATCCATGATTGAAAGAGAAGTGAGAATGAGGTACCATTCTGATTTAGCTTGCAAAGGTTCAAGTGGTAGACGATGACCAAGCAAATTTCGAACCGCAAGAGCCTCAGCTGTACTTTGATCAGACAACCTCAAACACCTAGAACGTATGTCTCCAACAGCAGGACCACCTGCACCAACCACAATGTGTTACACCACAATAAACCAAATCCCTAAAAAACATAACTTTATTCGTCCCCAAAAATAAAATCCTAAATATAGAAATTAAGAACACAATCAATTAATTAGTAATGAGCAATATAATGTATATATACCGAGGACACGAACGATCTCGGCGGTGCTACCACCGTCGTCGGAAACAGGAAGAACATGAGCGACACGGGTGGTGAAATTCTTAAGATCTTCAACGACGCCGTTGAAGGCAGTTCCACCGGAAAAGACGAGTAAAGCGGGTTGTGGTTGAGGAGGGTTAGGGTTAGAGTAACAGCGACGGTGATGGCGATTGGGGGAAGAAGCCATTGAAGAAGAAGAAGAAGAAGAAGAAAGGAGGATTCTGTTGGAAGTTGGGAATGTGAGGGGGACTCTGTAGGAGAATGTGGGGCCCGATAATAAAATGTCCACCATATTCGGAAATCTAATTATAGTTTCCGACACACTTTTACTTGACTTCAGTTGTGTAATGGCTGACTGTGTCTACTGTACTCTAGGTTTGGAATCAAACACATTCTCCACGTGTCATCTCCAAGTTAAGCTGCCAATTTTATCTATTCAGCACCCAATTTTTGTTTATACTAAGGTTTTTTTATATATATAAAAAGAGAGAAAGGAAGGCCCAAAGAAAAAAAAATGCAAAATCAAACGAACATTTTTAGACAACAATGAATTTTTTGTTAGACTATACAATGAAGCTAACCAATCAGCACATATGTTGTCTTCGCACAAAGTGTGATTAATTTGAATATGCGAAGGAAGATTAATAAGATATCAGATTCGATGAATCAGAACGGGGAGTAGCCCCATTAATCTTGCAATTATTTGTAACTATGTCCACTAGCAATTTAGAGTCACTTTCCACAATCAGATGTGAAAAACTTTGGCGCCTTGCTATCTTTAGCCCCTCATACATTCCACACATCTTAGCATGAAGAGCATCACACGTTTCGACGTTTCGAGCATAACCTATTATCCATTGTCTGTCATAGTCTCAAATAAGGCCCCCACAACCTGCAAGATTCAGGGACTCCTTATAGGCTCCGTCACAATTAAGCTTAACACAATCTCCTTGTGGTCTATTCCAGTCAATGTAGACAGCGTCAAAATGTCTCGACTCTCTTGTTAGGTGCAGATGATCGCCCCTATCAATGGCTTGAACCAAATCAAGAATGACACGAATAGGATCAATAGGCCGATGAAAGTCCTCCTCAAAAATAGATTTGTTCATCCACGTCCAAAGATTCCAACAAGTCACCATGAAAATAGATCGTCACTCCTCTTTGCGTACTCCACACACTTGATTAGCGAGGTTCTTGAAAATCCAATCCCTGTAATTCAAAGAAATGAAATTAATAATATGAATTGAAATAACTAAATTAACCCATACCCGTGTTGCGTAAACACAATCTCGCAGAACATGGATGAGTGTTTCGTCTCCAATCCCCTGTCTGCTTCGTCGATAATTAGTTAGAAGTTGTTCATGTGCCTCTATCCACATGAAATTTTTGGAGTTTGACTGGGGACCCTTCCAGTCTCATATCTTTTGCCAATCCCCCTCAATATGGTCATAATTTTGACATTGAAGTTCGTAGGCACTTTGAACTTTGAAGTGGCAAGTAGTGCCTTTCCATCCAACAAAGTTAGGCCCATCAACGTCGATGGGCGCCGGAAGGGTCAACACCTGATTTATGAAGTTGATATTCTAGTGTCCATTAATTGTCAAGACATCTTTGACGGTGAGAGTCGTGTCAACTATCTGTTGGGTAACATCCAACATTAATGATGAATCACAGGGTGCCCATTTGTCCAGCCCATTTTTTTTTATGATTCTCGTCTCCTAGTTGCCACACAGTATGGTTCTGAAACCGATCCCAAATGCTAGCAAGGGGTTATGGAGAAAATAAAAGAGAAAATAAAATTATAGAAATCAATGAAAAAAATTTGATTAAAGTTACTTGAAGCTCATTTATTGATTTTTGTAATTTTCAACATCCTAAACACATTTATCAATTACTATTGTACTAATTTTATTTTATTTTGAATAATTGGTACCATAAAATTTTGTCAATTATATTATTATTATTATTATTATTATTATTATTATTATTAATTTCTATAACTAAAAATCGGACATATGTCTAATTTTTTTAATCAATTTTTTATATGAGTCATATTAATATGTACCTTAGAATACATGTTAAGGTATAAAGTCCATGAGACATTGGAATTGACTCCAAGAAAAACAATGATGACAATTTTTATATCTTATTTTGGGATCAGGATTGTGTGACTTTGAAGCAAGAATTTCATGACAAAGTTTGAGACTATTTGAACGGTTAATATTAGGAAAGATGATCATATCATATCTCCTAATCTAATCTAATCTAATAAAACTAAAAGCACTAACAAGAGATCAATATTAGGAAACTATATGCATGCATTTCAATTTTTTATATGAATGTTAAAATCTTCCTAAAAGAAAATCTAACAATATAATTGAATCAATAGTTTAGCACTGTATATTATTTAATTGATTGCATTAAGTTTGTGATTAACTTTTCTTTTGTGATTAACTTTTCTTTTAAGTAAATATAAATTTGTGAACATTTACAACCAAAATAATAAACTACTAAATACTTGCTTACTATTACGTTTTCATCAAGTACTAGTAAAATATACATGCATACGAAAAGGTTCTGCGGCGTTAAATTTTCTAGAAAAAATAAAAATTAAAAGGTCTATTGTATCATTGTGATTCATTAACATTTTAACTATATTGACATTCTTACATCGGTATTTGTTATCATTTTAAGATAGATAATATAAAATCGAAAGAACGTGAAGTTTGTTATACAAAATTGTTAAAGGTCGAAAAATAGCAATGGCACATATACAAAGTTGTCGAATTAAAGTCCAAATTCAATATCTATTCAAATTTTCATGTAACAATTTTTCCGCCACTATAGAGGATCAACTCGAGAATGTTGAAAGTGCGGTGACAATGTAATTTTATCACAACTCCACGGTGTAGCTTTTGTTAAAATTTCGGTGATCCAAGAAAACGAGTCAACTTCAAAGACTTCAATAAGGTAAACTCTTGGAACTTGTGCTAATAACCAATGACTTGAGATTGGAAGATTCCCCATTTGCATTTGCCCTTTGAGTTATTATTTCCAAATTCTTATGCAAGCTTTGTTTTACCAAACTCTTCATCATATTCTTCCCTTCTTTTGTATCTCTTTGATTCAAAGGTGACCCCATTGCAAATCTTGGTGATTGTGGACCAGAATGTGGTCCCATCTTAATTTGCCTCTCATCCTTAAACCATTGCAATAGTTTCATTGCTCTCTTTTGAGCTAAAGGACTCCCCAATAAAACAACTTCAAGAAGCATAGGAACAATCCTAGCTTGTGCCATTTTCTCTCTTTGTGATATACTTTGATGTGCTAAAATCATCAAAATATAAACAGATAATTCTTGACATTTTGGTTTATCTTCCCATGACAATATCTCAACAAAATTTTGTGGCACCATTGAACTATTTTCTATTGCTTTTTTTCCCATTAGAGTAACCAACAAGTTACCTAAAGTAGCAAGTGCTTTTTCTGAAATTTCTTTTACTAAGGAAAGTTCCAATAAAATTGGGACAAGACCATAAGAAACCAAAGAGCTTGCATTTTCTAACATTGTTGATAGGTTGTATAAGGCTCCTAAACATGATCTTTTGGTATCAAAAGTTGTGTCTTTTTCAAGAATGTCTTTAAGAAATGGGATAAAATCTAATGAAGCAAAAGGGAATTGGGTATTTGCAAGTGATGATAATGATAAAAGTAACTCTGCAAACTCATTCATGGTTGATTCATCTACAAGGTCAATTTTCTTAGGTAGTTTGGATAATATTCCTGCCTCCACTATCAAAGCCTTGTTCCTAAAGAAAGAACACACATGTTAGGTAAAGAAGGAAATTAGGCATGTTTTAACTTGGTCAATGTTTGGTCAGAAACAAATATTTAACATATTCTAAAAAGTCAGCAAAAAATAGTCAAGAGCTGAACAATGCAATAGGCTCAATTATTACAAGTACTATCATTTAAATAAAGTCAATGAGAATCTAAAATTATTGTGTTGGAAAATGAAAGTCAATAAAAGACATAAAATTGTCATCAAAATCATAAAGAAATATGTGATGAACTACCTAAACTATATTTTATTAGCAATATACAATTTCTTATAACAATTGTCTCTTCAATGTGTATACTTTGTTCCCTAGTAGCTTATCATAAAACCCAGCAACCAGTTGACACTTAATAGGATTTGGACTAATTTGATGCCAAAATATTGGCTAAATATTTGATTCTCATACTTGATGTCATTAATGCAATTTGATAACTTTCATGTTTGCACAGTCTATAGAGGAAACACAACTCTAAAAGCAAGGCAATGCAACTGCAACCACTATGATTTTTTTTGTCTCCATTTGAAATGTTATTTTTTTTTTCTTTTGGGAATATTGTGTAGAATAATATTTTGGTTGTGGTTACTGTGGAGTCATGAACTAAACCAGCCAAACTAACAACAACCACTTCGTATTAATCAAATATTGTCCTTACTTCCCCAATGTCAAAATTAGCGGTTACTCAGTATTCAGTGCCCATCATGCCTCAACTCTCACCAATTTTTTTTTTATAATAATGAGTTTGAGAGTGATATAAACCATATCAATTTTTGGATAACATTTTTTTATAATAAACTAATTAGCTATATTGAATATATATATATGATTTTTTTTAATGTGACATTCATACTAAACAAGAGAGACTGTCATTACATAGTTGTCTATAAAATATATATATATATATATATATATATATATATATATATATATATATATATATATATATATATATATATGAAATGTTTTGTAAAAAAAAAAAAACAAAAAGGAATGGAAAAGACAACAAAAGAATGAGAATCAGCACTAATTCATGCACCTTGTGCATGATTTGAAGTTAGTGCTTCTTAACCCATTTATAAACTCAGCACTAATATCATTTTGATTTATTCTCTCACAATACACTATCTAAAAAATACTTTGAGTTTTTAATTTTATTTTATCTTTCTGTGCCATTGAATACACCAATTTTTTATGTTTGAAAAAAAAAAGAATACACCAATTTAGACACCTTAAACTCATCTCTTATTAGTGATCAATTCAACATTTCAACCAATAATATTGTTTTGAACAGACCACAATACAAAAACACAAAGCTTCACATAAAATTAATAGCATACTATTAGTTTTTTAGAAGTCAACCAAATAATTAAAACTAGCAAACTCTCAAAAAAATAGTGTAACTTTATGATAAATGATACATGTAAAAAAACTAAAAAGACATGAAGTAAAAGTGTAAAACACATGAATTATGTTTCTTAAGGGCAACTCTAATGGTAACAATATTTGATACGTTAAGGAGCATGTTCGAACCAGCAATACCCTTTTTATGTCATTTTGTGTGTGTGTGAATTTCGATGATATTAATCCATTTGAATTAGTCTGGTGGTATTGGCTTGAGATCCGAGAGTGTGTTCATTTTAAGATTAAGATTCGATTCTCATCAGTATTAATTTAGTGGGCTAATTTAACTTCTTAAAAAAAAATCGATGATATTCTTTGACTAAAAAAAATAAAAAATTCCAGTATACTTACGTGTAAGTTCCATCAGCTAGGTGAATCAACGCCGTCAACCCTGCACTCCGGCGACTAGCCACCTCCGATGCCACCATGGATACCAAAACCGGCACCACCCCAAGTTCAGTTATCAACTTTCTAACTTTAATATCTTCTTTAACTAAACTTTCAATCTCGTTTGCAGCTACTTCCTTCTCTTTCCAGCTTCCAAAATGAAGCATTTTCACTGTCTTCTGCAGCAAAATTTCAGTTTCCTCCACCTCTTCCTCCTCCCTATGGTTCTCCATAACTTCAACTGTTTCAATCTTTACAACCTTGTTCTGTTCATCTCTATTTTGAGTATTTTCTTCTCTGTTTAAACAATTGGAAGCGTCGCAGCGCTTTCGGGTTGCTTTGGATTGAAGAAACCGTCTGATACGAGTAAAGAATTGAAGTTTTATGTTAGACAGAACCCAAATAGAAGAAGAAGATGAAGGAGTTGGCATGTTAGTTTTGTGAAGAGTTTGGTGTTTAAGATATTTGTTTGTGTTTTTGAGTTTGGAAATAGAGAAAGAAAAGAGGAGAAGTGAGAGAAAATGAATCGATGAGAGTATTTGAAGGGCTTTGTGAGAACTTAAAATACAGGGGAAATACAGAGCACATGCAGAACAGAGAACAGTGAATCACTAATGTCCCCTTTTATTGTTAATTTTGGATATTATGACACAAGATCTCTAATTATTCATTTATTATTTATTTATTTATTATTATTATTAGGGAATTATTCATAAGTTGTTGCAAGTAAAAATATTTATGTACTGTCCCATGAACATAGTTCAATTGGCAGGGACATTGCAAATTATTGCAGAGATTGAGATTCGAACTCTGGTACTCTCATTTATTCACCTTTAAAAGTAAAATTTCAGTCACTAGACTACTTGATAAAAAAAATATTTATGTACTTTTATTTCTTATTTTACTGTTATGATTGTTAGGAGAAGCATACATTATTAATTGAAATTGTTAGAAATTAATCATTTTAAATACTATATCTTGAGAAGTAGGAGAAATAACATTATTATGTACGACTCCTTGAATTCGTTTTAAAATATTCACGGTCTCCGGTGCTAGAAACTCAAAAGTATCAAAAGCAAAAAGTATAAACACATATTGATTGTTATATCACGTTTTTTCATGTTTAACTACTTTACTTGAAATAGCTTTGAGAGCCGCTTGTCCGGCCTACGGTAAAAATTTTGGTCGTCAATCCCCAAATAAATAATTGTTTTACATTAAAATGTACCTAAATTTGATAAAAAGAAAATAATTAAATTAATTTCTATTAGAAATTATTATATAGACATCAAACTGCGTCTTGCCTTTCTATTAATCTGAGTTGAATTAGATGGATATCTCCACATAGAAAAAAAAGTCAAATATTTTTATATCTTTTTTTAATTTACAAAACTCACAATTTTCTTAGTAAGATAAATCTTAAACTTTATTTTAGGAAATTAAATTATTTGCCACCCACCATACAAACATTGACAATTTTGACTATATGATGCCTTTTTTTTATGGAAATTTTACTTCTATTTGAACTAATTTGACTAATATGTATCACATAGTTGCATTATTTGTGGAATTATAGGTGACAATCCATTGGTTTATATGGAATTCTTTTATTTCATATCTTATTTGGTACAATATCACTCATAACATGTCTTTTTTTTTTTTTTTTTTTGAATAGCTATAGATTTTATTAAAATCTCACTTAAACACAAGAAGTATTTAGTGGGAGGGCAAGGAAAACCCAAGAACTGGGCTGGTACAACAAATAGCATGTCTAATGTTGAGTCTTTCAAATTCTCAATGCAGTGTCTCACAATCTCAACCTAATTTATTTTTGGAGAGCAATCTCAACCTAATTACAATTTAGTGGTGATGAAATATTAGACCCTATCACCTAGCTTCACCAAATTCAATTCAATTGTATGATATGGGACCTTCTTGGTTAGAGATATGCATGACCGATTGATACATGAATTGGCATTTTCTTCATTAAAATAGACAACAACTAACTAATATTGCTCTTTGGTTTTGATGTAAACCCACATCAATTGCATGTGAGACCCACCCTATATGTTTCCCCCATGGAACCATGAGATTTTGGGCAGTGCACACGGGTCAACATTAATGGATACTTAATACTCACTCCGGTCTCATGTATAAACAAATTTTTAAAAATACACATTTTTTAAAAAAGTAGGTAAATGCATTGGTTGAGGAGAAAAAACATCTTGAAAAGTGTAAAACATTGCATTTATTGGTTGAAATTGTAATAATGTCATAAAACATAATAATTGTAATAAACTTTTGCTTATATTTAAGACTTTCAATTTTTTTGTTTTGTTGTTTATATTTGAGACGGGAGGGAGTATATATGTTTTCATAAATTTTAATTTGATATAAAATCTGCTTTGGATCACACTGGCTGTGATATTCTCACATGCTTTGGTTATTTGATCTTGCTAAGCATTTATAACGGAGTACTTCAACTTTGAGTACTTAAATGGATCCCACATAGACACATTATTAATTTATTATTTTTTAATAATAGTACCTAATAAGTACTCAATCTTTCCAATGGAGCACTTTTTAAAAATTTTAAAAGGGTCATGCTAACCGGTGCCCCCGGGGCACTGGTTAAGAATACCAAAAGAAGAAAGTTTTAAAATAAAAATAATACTTTTTACATCTTCGAGGAATTGACTGCACAAACTTCAATGCTAAATTACTTAAACAGTGTCCAGGGGGCACCGTTTAACATTAGGTTTATAGTATGGGTCTGTTTGGCTAGCCAAAAAAGCTAGCTTATGTCTTATAGCTTATAAGCTAAAAGACCTGTTTGGTAACAGACTTTTCTGTATGAGCTTATAGCTTATTTTACTGACTTATAGCTTATTTTCCAGATGCTATTTCAAGTAGCTTATGAGCTTATAGCTTATAGCTTATTATATTTTCTTCCATTTTTACCCCTTATTATTTTAACTAATGTTCACTCTTACCCTTTTTTTATTTCACTTTAAAATAAACCATACCTTTTTTTGACTACCTGATAAACCATAGTTTTTTTAATAAATATAAACCATACTCTTTTTTTTAATAAACCATGCATGATTATTCATTATTACCTTATGACAATTTTTACGTGAATATAAACCTTATGTATGCACTACCAAAAAAAAAAAAACCTTATGTATGCTACTCACTATAAAAAAATAACGTTGCTTTATATAAAATAAAAAAATAACCTTGTTCAGTTTTATAAAATAATCTAATAATTATTGTTTTGGACCAAAATATAATAATAAACCATTCTTTTTTAATCTTGTGAAAAAAAAACATACTTTTTTAATAAAAAAGTCAATAAGAAAACCCATAATTTTTTGAAAATAAAATTTCAACCAATAACAATTAGTTTAGTATTATAAAAAATATATATTATATGAGTACATTTAATTTTTAAATTTCAAGTATATTAAATATTAATTTGACATAAATTTTATTTTGAATTAATAATACCCTTTTATGTCATTTTACATTTATCAGTTAGTTGAACCGCTAATTTTACCAAACACTTCAATTAACTTATCAGCCATCAACCATCAGTCATCAGCTATCAGCCATAAATTATAAGCTATCAACCATCAGCCATCAGGTAGCTTATCAGCCAACTACTAATTTTGCCAAACAGAGCCATAGTTCCTTTTTTTTGGGGGTGATCAGCCAATTAATTAGTTAGTACTGCATTAAAGTGCATCTTTATTAAGAATATATAAAATATATATATATATATATATATATATATATATATATATATATATATATATATATATATATATATATATATAGAAATACTTTTTTTTTAGTTGCATGTCGGTCACATACTCACATTACGTATTTTATTAGGTAAAAAAGAAAATGACAAATATTACGATTAAGTTAATCAATTAACCAATATTTGTTGTTAATTAAACACAAGCTGCAAGTGCCGTTTTGATTAGGGTTTTCCAGGAAAGAGTGGCTTATATCTAAGTGCGCAGTTTCGCATGCAAATAAGTCATTACCATATTTGACTAATATTTGACATAAACATAAGTATTTTGGAATAATAATAATAAACTTTGGGGTGACTTCCATTAAGTATAGAGCGATATGTTTGAGACTTTGATGGCTGTGGTATTTCCATGTTGGAGTCCACTATAAATTTTTATCCATTTTGAATTCAATGCACTATATAATCTGCAAATGGGAATTACGTTTTTGTTTTTGATTTTGGCTTTTTGTCTGTGCGACACAAAATTGATGGTGCAATATATATATATATATATGTGCAAATATGATGTGTGCCATTATACCAGAATTTGTGTATTAGTTTCTAATTACGGCCACAAACTAATTTAATTAATTGCACTTTTCAGTTTGTCAAAAAAAAAATTTGCACTTTTCATTAGAGCATCTTTAGTGCGAGTGATTAAAATGGGTAAACTAAGTTATTTTTTGTGGGGTTGAATTGCCATGTAGGATTTAAATAATTTATAGTTGATTTGAGTAGTTTTAATTTTAATGGTAGTTGTTTATAAAAAACTCAAATATGACCCCACATATTTATATTTTTGTTTATGTGTAACTAGTTTTGATTCAAATTTTGAATAATTTGATTGATGAAATAATAATTTTTTAACTTTAGAATTTTGTAACTGTCATTCACTATGTAGCTGCCGTTCACTAGTTTTAACACACCCACTTGACAAGTCATACATACTATATTGCTGGTTCTTTATAGTTGTCGTGTTATATAAAGAATTTGACACTTAGCTAACCAGCGCTAAAGGTGCTCTTATTGGTTACAATTTCAGGATGAGAACATTTAAAATATTGTGTAATTATGTAAAAGCAGATGTGTTTTTTTTAGCCTCAACAATGTTATTATTTAAAATTGTGAAATTCAATAATAAGATTCCAACATCTCAGAGTATGTGTCCAGTTGTTACATCCACATGGAGATTAATATACTGCAATGAGATGTATATTTTTCGAATATGGATCCTCTTCTTCCGAGTCTCTACATCGGTCTCTCAACCTTCTATATACATCATTAGATATATCCGACGGATGATATAGAAAGACAATAAATACGTTGATATACAAATCTTAAAATATAAAAAGAAATAACTAACACTCAAATCTACATTAATTGATCTATCCAATTTTATTTTTTTTGGTGTACATTGATCTATCCAATTTATAAAAATCATATCACAATATTAATCATATTTTTGCAAGAATTTTGTTAACCAAAATCAATATTCAACTTCAAATTTAAACTCAAGTTGATTTTATTTTATTTTTAAAAATTGTTCAAAAAAATATGAAAAAAAATTAGATATTAGGTATATTAATAATTTTAGTACACCAAATACTTCATATTTTTTCGGTTCTTTTATTGTTAAAATTTATGATTACAAAAGAATGATTTTTAAAAATTTTAAATAATAAAAATTTTAAAACTTTTAAAAGAACAAACACTAAAGACTACTACTACTTTACTATTTTGTATAATACATGACTTTTCGTCTTGATGATGATAAATAAAAAATGAAGAAAAAATCATATGGTGTTATAGATTATTTGGAAATTTGATGAGTGAATTAATGTTAATTTAAATGTTATTTTGTTTCCTTTTTTATATATCTAGAATTTATTCCACCGTATTTATTGTTTGTCTATATTACCCACTAGATATATCTAATGATGTATATAGATAGTTGAGAGACTGATGTAGAGACTTCGGAAGGAGAGGATCCAGATCCATATTTTTCTCAATGGAGCATATATTGACTATATTGTAATCTTTCCTCAAGATTAAGCGTACGCATGTTTAGATTGACAGAGATCGAAATTGTCAGAATCGGGACAAATCATTTGATAAAAGTTATACCATGGTTTGTAGAGATGTGAATAGGGCGGACATTGAGCGGATAATATTTTATCATTATTTGTTTCACCATTTAAAGTGTTACATATTCTTGTTCTCATTCTCTACTTTAGGGAGTAATTTTCCTTCATCTCTATTTTTGCGGACCTCCATGGTTCTCGCAGAGGTCTATCAATCTTAAAAAATATATCAAATTTGTATTATTTTCAATCAAACTAGTTGTAGAAAAATAGTAAAGTTTAATTATAAAACAAATAAAAAAAATAAAAATATTATTGTGAGTCTTGTGATAGTAATAAACATCATATATAAATAAATGTATATACATATTTTGTGAAAATATAATTAAAAATAATTTTTAAAATATTCAAATATACCTTTATGAATGTTATTTTAATATTGTCCCCATCTCAAACCGTCTTTCGAAGAAATTTTCTCTTTCATCCTCATCCTCGATCACAGGAAAAAATTCTCTATATTCGGACCCCCAAACGGAACAATCACCACGAAAATTCCCATTTACAGATAAAATTAACATCTCTAATGGTCGACCCAACATAATTATAATTAGAAGCTTAAAACAGTTTTTATTGTGAAGTCATATGAAAATAATTAAAAAATGTAAATACTGCTAAGATTTTAATTCAAAATTAATATTCAATAACAAATATCTTATATTGAACTAGAGAGACTTGTCAAAAGATCTTGAAGGAAACTACATAAAGTTCAATTAAGGATTATACGTACAAAGCTGTGGCAACATTCATCTTTAACTCAAAACAAAAATAGTAAAAAGTGAGAAGTTCTTTTCTTTTTGTTCTATAAAAACAAAAAACTGATGTGTTACACATATCACATGAAGGTAGATCAAGGTTCACGGATTAATATATAACTATGTGTTTATGAGTCATATTTACATCAATTTATTTATAGCCGCACATGGGTTTTATATCCTGGCATTGGCAAAACCTGAAGTGTGATTTGTCATCACACGTGGAATCATTAAGAAAGTGAGATTGGGCACCCATTTTGAGATTTATCATCACACGTGTGGCCATTAAAGAAATTTGGATGATCAAAATGGAAGGTGTGGAAGACTTAGCAGCAGCACAATACAAGGAACAATTTGGAAAACATTAAACATGAGAGAGTCTAAATTGTTAATTATATTTATTTTTTTATTTTTTTAATCGGCTACATTTTATTAATTAACAATTCATAAACAAAAAGTATAAGGAATTGTTGAAACATATAACGAGAGGCAAAGTGATTAAAACATTTTAATCAATCAAAAAGTATACCAAAACATCTCCCCAATCCACCCCTACGTTAATTTAAAAACACCAATGATTCACCAACCCAATCTAAGAAATATTGCACTCCCCCAATATGTTGAAGGGCATCCAATCATACCTCATAGCAATCTTCCTAACCCGTAGGAGTGAGTTGAAGGCAGGAAAATCAATATCAACTTCCTGCACCACCCCCTTATCCTTAATCGTGTCATGATGCTTCCTAGTGATACTGCTGAGGAAGCGGGGAGGTGGAGAAGATGAAGAAGCCTTGGATCTCTTAGGTGCCATTTGAAAAAGGTTTGATTTTTGTGGAAAAGTTTGGATTTTTATGGTGATTTTGGTTAATGGATCATTTAGAATGAGTAGAAGAAGAAGAAGAAAGGTGTTTTTGGAGTTATCTGAGAGTTTTGGATGTTTCTGAGTTTCTGGGTAAATTTGGGCAGAGTAACGGCGTGAATTTTTGAAGTGAAAAGTGAAAAATCCGTACTTCTATTATCGTACTGCGATGGGAATTAGTTGTTTTTTGAATACTTATCTGTTACCACCGTAGCACGATATGATACATCGTACTACGATGGGTAACTGTTGCTCAGAAAAATTATGAACGTTATCATCGCAGCACAATGGCATGTATCGTGCTGCGATGGCTGCCTATTTTTTTTTGAAAAATTATTTTTAAGGATTTTTTAGTCCTTTGCTTTTCAAAAATTATTTTTGGTCTTTTACTAAAAAAATATGGTACTCTTATTTTGTTTCCTAAATAAAAATATAAATACGGAAAACTAAATAAACCTTGGGTTACCTCCTAAGCAGCACTTGTTTAGCGTTTCATTAGCTTGACGCATTTCCTACATTACAGAGGATAGGTTCGCGTGTCTCTTGTGTGCTCTTCTCGTTCCATCTCTGGAGCACTTTACCATCCCCCATACTTAATTCTCGCTATTCAAGTAGGACCAGTTCAATTTCAGTATTCCCTCAACTTTTCCTATTGACGACTTATTTTTCAGGATAGTTTCATAGAGCGTAGTGTCTTCACCCCAAACTTGTATTAATGCATGAATATCTCCTAGGCGCTTTCTTCGCGAGGAAGAATTTGTTCTTTTGGGATAACTTAATTGACTGATTCTCCTGTTTGCAAGCGTTCCTTTCCTGATGGTTCTTTCTCCCCGTGTCTTCTTCTGAATGGTTCCCTTAGTACTGAAACCAATTTCTGTTACAACCCCTTATTTGCTCCCTTTGATTTTCTTTGATTACTGTTTTTCCGAAAGCCTTTTAGTCCAATGATCCTCCTGATCATTGACCGTTCTTTTGCAGACTTCTCTTTTACAATTTGCTCCGGCTCCCCTCCTTGGGAGTTTTAGTGAGAATTCTGTCTTTGATTAGCTGTTTCCAGCTTTTTTAAATCCCTTTTGCCCTAGGGTACTTGTCTACATGCACTCAACAAATACCTTAGTAGCATGAGAAAATATTTTTGGTTTGCCTCATGTGTCTTTGTCCTTGTGAAAATTACCAGGTAAGTGAGGTGAATCACTAGGATCACTTAAATACCTAAATTTTGCCTTAGCCAGAATTTGACAAATCAAAATCCACAATCATTAACAAGATTTTTTTAATTTTTTTGTATTTTTTTAAATTTTTTGACAAACTCAAATAGATCTAACAATGCCTTGTGAATACAATCTCCAACAACGGCGCCAAAAACTTGACTGTATTCTGGCAAGTGTACCAGTCTGTCGTCGAGTAATAATTCACATTCTAGGTGTCTAGAATGAGTTCGTATCCACAGGGATTGTGTCAAAGCTTTGTCAGTGCTATTTGAGTTCGTGGTTTTGCATTCGCTTTGGTGTTTGAAAAAGGTTTTTAGTTTTATAAAAAGAAGCGATATGCGTGCAGAAAAGTAAAATTGATTCAAGAAATATAAAGGATAGATATGGCGGTTAAACTTACTCCCTTCTTTATACTTGGCATGATCGGTGTATAAAATCGTTATTCAGATTATTATTCGGCGTTGATTTTATTCTTGTTATAGTAGTACCTTATTACTACCATATGTAAGTGAAGTTTCCCTACATTCATAACTAAGGTACCTACGAGAGTCTAACCTCGTTGTGTCACATACCCTAATTACTAAGTGAGTTATTCAACATACATGCATTATGCTCATCAACCATCCAATGCCTCTAGATCCTAGTTTCAAACTATTCAGCTTCTAATTGCTATGTCACAACTAGTGTCTAATTCCTCATCTAATTGTTATGTCACAACTAGTTCAGGATGTTACCGTCTCTATTCATCTAGCATATTTATTACTAGTTCCGGACAAACATTAAAGCAAACCCTAATATTACTATCAAAGTTAACCTTAATATTTATTCTATGGACGGTCCCGCTTATCCGGCTAGATTTCGGGCAACGTCATTAAAGTGCAAAAAAATAAATAACAAATATAATACTTAATAATATTTTATTATAATTTTGACTCAATCACATGACCCAAGTATTCATAGGGGAGTTCATCTTCTCCACCACAACCTAAGGCATCTATTACAAAAGACTACATATTAAATTACAAGAAATAATCTAACATAAAAGCCTAAAGAAAAACATACCTAGCTGAGTGTAGCTATCCCGTAAGGGGAGAAAGCTATGCCCTTAGAGCTTCTTTGAACCTCTCTTGTAGTGAAGAGAAAGTTCTTCTATTTCTGAATGAAAAATAATGAGGAATGAAAGCTCTCTTTATACTTTTCGTATTTGGCCTCAGCAAGTCATCGTGCCACGATGGGCTCATCGTGGTGCGATGGGAAGATTTAGTTCAGAATTATAACTAATCCTGTGTGTTTTATCAGCTTGGTTGCTAAGTAATGTCATCGTGCTGCGATGGACAGATTTTCTTAAAAAATAAAACTTCTGATGTTTTAGCAAGCAAGCAGCTCCCATACGATGGGAGCCATCGTGCTACGACGAAATCATGTTTTCTTCACTTTTTTGGCTTTTTCTTGTATTTTCTGTATTTTTGCTTTGTCTTGATGCTTTTCCTCGATTCTGTAGGTTATTCTTCATATCTGGGCCTCTCTTGGTCAATTTATTACTAATATTACTACCTAAAATACTGCAGAAATTCCTGTCATCAATCCTCCACTTAGGTTATATGAAATTCCCCAAATACCCTTAATTTCACTACAAATCCCACTCACCATCTCAACCGTACTCTTACCACCAATTTTCATACTTATTTACACAATTGTCATTAATTCCTCTCCAAGATATTCTATCATTTTAACTAATGACAAAAATGTCATTCTTATCTCTACACAATCCACTAACTTATATTAAATTACCCTTTTTTTCTACTACAATTCTTATCTATTCTAATTAAGCCAAATACTAATAAAAGCTCATTTAATAACAAACATAAAGATAACAACCAATTAATATATTCAAAACATACCAATTAACATGCATAATTAATTAAATCACATCAATTAATAAAATATAATAAAGTATAAAATTTTGGGTGTTACAGAAGTCACAGAGAAATTGATAAGAAAGCATAAATCTTACTTTGGATGTTGGTAAAGCATAAATCTTACTTTGGATGTTGGTCTTTGGAGCTGCAAATGTAAGTGAGAGAGAAATGGAATAGAAAGAGTAAGAACATTGAGAAAGAGAAAAATTTAATTCTTTGTGTTTTCGAAAAGAGAAAGAGGAAAAATTTGGGGAGAATTTTATTTGACTCGTCCTAGCCTATTGATAAAAGACACTTTTTTCTTTCCAAATCCAAACAATTGGTTTATGGCTTAGTTACAAAATCTATGTTGCCTAGGTGCGGGTACGGTACCGGTACTAGTACGGAGTACGGCATTTTTAGAAAAATTAAGATACGGGTACGTCCGTATATATATTTTTAATATAATTATATAAATAAAATAATGGAATTATATTATTAAACAAAATAATTAAACATAAAAAATACTACACAACTAATTCAAAAGCAATTAGCTAAAAAGATTTAAATTGTTTCCCTCTCCATCATCATTTAAAAGAGCGGCATCTAGTTTAAATTTTTCGCAAGAAAAATTTACAACATCAAGAATATTAGCTATATCAAATAGATTTCATTTATCTCTACCAATATTGCATATTTTTGTTGTTCCTTCATTATAAGTATTAATATTTCTCATTATCGAGAGAAAATGAAGATTTGTATGGATAATATTAGATTGAGCCTATTCATTTTCAATGAAGATACTTTTATATTATAAACAAATAAGAAACACAAATCTTCTTATAAATAAAAAACCGAATAAAAAATAGGAAAAAAAATTGCAGTTTTTTGGATTCGTGTACCACAGAAGTACCACGCTCATACCACACATGTACCCGTTGCAAAATAAAAAATAAAAAAATTGGTACGCCATCGGTGCGTACCCAATGAGTACCGTACGCGTACCGGTACTCTTTCTAAAATGGAGTACCCATGCATCACAGTACAAAACAAACATGTGGCTTGCAGAAAAGTGCATTCCACACTCACAGAAATGCAAATATGACTTATTTGGCTCAAATGTGGCTCTGTTTGCAGAAATTTTAGTTAAGTTATAATTTTTTTTGACATCAAATACCCTTGCTTTAGACACATAAAAGCATCTTTTAAGCAAGGGTATTTTCGTCTTCTCAAGGTCAACTAACCTTCTTATATTGTACTCCCTCCGTTTCTTTTTACTTGTCTTTTTAGTGTTCCTATTTAGTTGTACTTTTTTATTTTACGAGTATGATTTAACAATTATATCCTTTGTCAATTGCTCCTTTTTTTTCCAATAAAACTAATTAATGTTATATATTTGGAAAACTAAATTTTTAAATTTTTTTTTTTTTGGGTACATAACATATTAAATTTTGTTTTTTTTTGGTATATAATATATTAAATTTTTTGAAAAAAGAAAGTGTGTGCAAAATAATAGAAATTTATTGGTGGATTAAAACGAGGGTATAATAAGAAGGTAAAGTGAAAAAATAAACTTCCTTAATTTTGTGTTACTATTCTAAAAAGACAAGTAAAAAGGAACGGAGAGAGTATAAAATGGCCCTTAGTTAAAGCATTAGAGAAATAGAAAGAAAAGAAATTCAAAATTGGACAACATATAGTAGCAACCAAAGTCTATACAACAATGGGTTTGTAGTCCCTGGTCATATCTCCCCTCATGGGCCACACAGATTGGGCCGATCACTTTCAATGCTAACAGAGCCCAGAAACAGACGAAATTATTAAAAAAATAAAAAAAAATGCACCAGCCGGGAATCGAACCCGGGTCTGTACCGTGGCAGGGTACTATTCTACCACTAGACCACTGGTGCTTTGTGTTGTTAAATTATTGATTTACAACTATATATACAATATCAATAGCATACAACAAACAAAAAAAATCACAAATTTTATGCTTGCCGGGAAACTCAGATGTAAATTTTCAACACAAATTTCACTCTAAATTAAGCTAACAATAACATAACATAGTACAAGTGTACAACAGAGAAACACATGACTTTTATGTAAATGTTACCAAATGATAACAAATTTACAGCAGACTCAAGTTACAATAGGTTCATGAACCCTTCAACTTGTGAGGAGTTTGCAATTCATTAAAATATTTGCCTGCAGGATTGAAAAACAATTCTGCTATCCACCCTCATCAACAAAACAAAAAACAATTATTTATCCCTTGACATAATAATACAGCAGTTTTAAAAGCCGTTTTGGTCCTTCTATTATGTCTCGATTTTTATTTTGTTCCCTCTATTTTTAAAGTTATGATTTTGGTCCTCCAATTTTGAAAAAGTTGAATATTTTCTCCAATTATGTATTTGGAATGCTTTTTTTTACAATGTAACAAGTGACAGACTTATGTGGTAATTGAATTGATGACATGCAAATGAATTATTAAGTATTAATTCATGTAGATAGTATCATGTCATTAACTGAATTGTCACATAAACATCTCACCGGTCATATATATAGGTATAGAGAAAAAAACAAGACATTTTAAAAATCGGAGAACCAAAAATAATAGATTTAAAAATATCAAAACTAAAAAATGCATTTAAATCTAATATATATATATATATATATATATATATATATATATATATATATATATATATATATATTTTTTTTTTTTATTTTTTTTTTAAAACTCATTATCCGACCCAAAATGTTTGGCATTTAAATCTAGTATTTAGTTAACAAACCAAAATGTTTGGCATCAACAAGAGCAAAAATCATGGTTGCATGACAAAGTAGATGTCTGCTGCAGCTGGTCACAGGGATGTGGTGCCCTTAATGAGTAATCCCTTGAGGTAGAAGCCTTATCCAATACAGAACTAAGTGCCTGATGAACATTACTTGCAATAAGTTGACATAGCTCAATATTATGAATGTCTACTTTGCAACAATTGTAGACAAATTCATTCTTAACCCTGTTTCCCAAAGTTGACAATTCTGCCCTTACCAATTGTAGTTGAAGGGTATCAAGAGTTTGTTTTAGATCAGAAAGAAGTTCTGGTTGGTAATCACAGCAGATAGATGCTTTGTAAAGAATTGATCCATCTATTCCACCCTTTTCACATGATTCAACTTCAACTTTCACTTCATTACCATCTATTGGGATTGAATAACCTTTGCTTGCTTGATTAGCATTATTTTTCAATTCCTTTACTTGCCTAATTACTTCTGCTAGTAAGGTTGCTTTGTCCATCTATAAGTGTATCAATTAAAGTCAAATATTAAGAAAAAAGTAACAATATGTATTATGCACATCAACCAAAAGATTTGGATAATTTGCACCGTAGTTAGCAATCTCGCACATTTACTCAGTCAATATGTTATTAGTCGTGAGATCGACATTGAATGATCCACACTTTAAAATATCGAGCTTAAAATATAGACCAATTGATCTCGATCTACGACAATCAAAATGTTGACTACATGAATGTGTGTAGTTTGTGACTACAAATAAATTGAATCGTTGACGAAACTATGAAACACTAATATAATACGAACATTTGACATGACACTGAAGAGTACTTGCACACACATACGCATTGATGAAAGTTATTAATTATAACTACATATAACGGTGTTAAATATTTACACATGTGAAACTCAAAACACGCCTTTAATATAAAGTATCAAGGCATGTAGAACACCAACAATTCCGGTCATTATATTCAACTAATCCCACCAAAATCAGTAAACTATCATGAGAGTAAATAAATTAATACTTGTATAGTAGAAAGAACTACATAAACTATTTGAAAAGCCTAGTTGACAGCTATCAATATAAACATTCAAAAAGAATGATTAGTCGATGGCCAGAATATTCAGCTACTGATGTGGAGTATGGACCCCACAACTAAGAATCATTTGTATATTGAATAATTAATGAAACAGTAGGGGACCATTGAAGATAAATCTGCAAAACAGATTAATTAATGTAACTCATAAATAGTGCTATACATTATTCAATGAAAAAGGCTAAAATAATGTTTAGTAGTTTATCTTTTTTTTTTTGTTGCAAATACTTTATCATATTTTAAAAATTAATTTTGATTTTTTTTTTTTTTTTTTTTATCTATCAAGAGATTTATTTTGATTCTTTGGTTTTTTTTAAATATCACATAAAGTGAACTTTTCTGTTAGATCTATTAATTGTTAAATTTAATAACATAAACTTTTAATGATATTTGCAACTTTGTTTGGTCATAGGCATAGCTATAGAATCTGTTTAAGTCTATTATCTTACTTACCTAATTCATTTTAGTCTTTTATTTTTTTAAATATAAATAAATAAAATTATGAAACTAATTAAAACCAGCGATCAAAATATTCAAATACAAAAATAATTTTCTAACATATAAATAACAAAAAATGAATTATCAAAATAAAATAAAGGAAAAACATATATCTTAACCAAAAAAATGTTATTATGTAGTTGACTTTATCATATGGTTCCCATCTCATATACAGCTGACCAGTCAAGGACTCTTAATTTAATTAGAATAATTTGGTTTAAGTCTCATAATGTGTGGTGGTGATAATTTTTGGCTGAAATGTTGCTATTGTGATAAAAGTATTCAACAGCTTGTTCATGTTTTATTTTAATCAAAATTTCTAATTGCAACAAAATTAGTAGTAATACAATGAAAAAGAACATCATCAGAGTTCAAGCAGCATTGGATGATAATATATCTAGTATTTTTTTTGGGTACATATAATATATCTAGTATTATATCAAACTATTTGGGAATTTTGTTAAACTCTCATCATAGTTTGTATATTCAATATCTTTCTTCAAACTCTATCATATTAAATGCCACATTTCAAATATTTGTTAGTCGAATATGCATCTTGACAATCTTATCTCTATGAAGCACATATATTCACCGGATTAGGCGTGTCCTGGTGTCGAACACGTATCAGTATCGGACATCGATACGACACCGACGTTTATAATTTTATTAACGTGTTTGTGTCGTGTCCAATGTCTATATTTGTATTCATGCTTCATAGTTTACCATAACAACAATTAAATCAAATCATATCTTGACAATCTTATCTCTATGAAGCGCATATATTCACCGGATTAGGCGTGTTCCGGTGTCGGACACGTATCGGTATCGGACATCGATACGACACCGACGTTTATAATTTTATTAACGTATTTGTGTCGTGTCCAATGTCTTTATCTGTATTCATGCTTCATAGTTTACCATAACAACAATTAAATCAAATCATATGTATCTTGATTAATAAACATCCTAAAACAGCTATAAAATCAAAATGAAATATAAATAGTATAATTCAATCAAAATTAAAGAAGAAATTTTATTATTATACCTTTGGAGAGGAGGACACAAGTCCACGAAGTTTAGCAAGATGACCATTAATTTTGTTCCTTCTTCTCCTCTCTGCTTCTCTATGATTCTTCAAAGCCACTAAAGTTTTGTTAGCATCACACATCTTTTTGTCACCAATTATTGGAGGAGACTTCACTAGTTCTCCTTTCTCACTATCCAAAACCAACGAGTTTGATGACACAAATCCACCTCTTGTAATATCATTTGAAGCATAAGAAGTGGCATTGAACACTACCCTCGAAATATCTGAGCTAAAATCCATCTAACAAATTATGTGAATGAAACTCACAAAGGGGCTTCTAGCTTGAAGATATATATAGAGCAGAATGATATTTATAGTGTAAGTTTCTTGGTCCATGTTAATTTACACGCAGGATTCCATAGCAATATTGCTGGAAATAGTTATTGATAGCTTAGTTTCACAAAAAAAAATATTTATTTATATATATTATAAAAATAATAGTTATTGGTCAGATCATATGAGTGGCCCTCTCAAAATCCATATTTATAAAAAAAATAATTAAAAAACTATATATATATTTTATTGTTGAAAGTTGGGCTCTGAAAAAATGTTTCCTAAAGACTAAATTATGGTGTTTTATTGAAGGGTCATGCTATACAGCGTATCTATTACACTAATTAAACATACTTAAAAAGAAAATAAAAAAATAAAGTTAATGCTAAAGAGATAATTTTTTACATTAAATGTACAAGTTTCAAAAAAATATTTATATATTAATTTGCTTAACTAATGTACTAGATGTACTGTTTAATATTGTGTTTTATTGAATACATGCGTGAGTAAAGCCGTAAAAAACAAAAAAGAAGTTATCATCAAGTAGAGTGAAAGTGCCACCAAAAAGAAAAGGATTACAATTGTTTCAATATTGTAAAAGCCATTGTGAATATTAGGGGTGGACATCGATCGGTTATGGGTGGGTTCAGACTCTAAATATCAAATCCATTTCAATCCATGGATGAGAATCTAAGACCAATTTCACCCAATTAAGTTGTCGATTTGAGCGGATTTCGGTTAGACGGTTTAAACGGGTTAAATGGTTGGGTTCAGTAGGATTGGGCCAGCACTGAATTTTTTACCCAACAAATATTTTCAAAAATTTTTAAAATAGAAAAAACAATGCTAGCATATATAAAACTTTGTAGTTAATAATGAAATAAACAAATTTGGCATATATTCTTGCCAAAACAAAAAAAGACTAAGTTGCTTAGAAAAGTCTAAATGCATAAATCATTCATGATTCATCCATGCAATTAAGTTGACTTAGAATAGCCTAAATACATTATGCGAAGGGTGGGTGGGGTAGCTCAGTTGGCACTTGCTGACTGAGCGGGTGTAGGCTGTTGGTCAGGGGTTCGATCCTTGGCAGTAGCAAATGTAGTATTTTCTTTGTAAATAAGTTGGTGGTACTTATAAACCATCAACTTTATAAAAAAAAAATACATTATGCGATCATTCATGATTCATTCAACTATGTTTTGCGAATTGAACTTTCGCTTTGATCCAAACATTAAACTCAATATAAGCCACTAACATTAACATACAAAAGTCTCAACTCATGAATGAAAACATACATGGAGTAGAAAATAATAATAATAATAATAATAATAATAGTGGGTATTATTAATTTTTTTAAAAAAAATAGTGGGTATGGGATCGGTCGGATTCGGATTTCGTTGGGTTTGAAAATCTAATTTGAGCCCGTCCGTCTCAATCCATTCAAAATCAATTTTGTTCACCCGTTTAACCTGCGACCCGACCCACTACCACCCAACGGTCAATTTTTTTTATCGGTTTTATCGGATTTGAATCGGTTCGGGAAATCTTGTACACCCCTAGTGAACATAAACCCTTGAATGACGTAACAATGTTATGAATTTTACACTCGTATGTATGCAATCAAATTTTTAAAAAGACGTGCATTTATATATTTTATTTACTTCAAAATTATTTTACACTTGTATTCAATCATTTTCATTTTTACCATTTACTAATGTTTTGGGAATACTATGTGACATTTTGTAGGTTCAATTATTTAATATATATTTGAAAATCATTCAAAACTATAGTAATAATGATAGATAGTAGAGAGGATCATAGCTCGTTATCATCTTTTTGATGTTAATTCTTAAATGATATGTATATAAAAATCATCATGGAATTATTGACGGTACTAATTTTTTTTAATCAAATAAATTTAATGCATTTTATTAATTACCAAACTTATTGATTGTACTAGTTAGAAAATAGAAAATGTTGATATTATTAGAGTAAATACTTTTATCTTTATTTAAACTTGAAACTTTCTACTATGTATAATTTTTAGTGGTATTTGTCACTTTATCTACGAAAAAAATAAAAAATAAAAAGAATATCCCACATTGATGAAAACCAAGTTAAATATAATATATAGTTTTGAAGCGTGACATGTTACGAGAGCACCCACATTAACTAGAAAAACAGCTTATAAAAAAAACTAGAAAAATATATTAAAATTGGCCCACATCATATTCTCAAATGGGCTTGTTGCACAATCAATTGGGCTTTCCTATAAATTTTTAAAACTAACGATTGTAGCAGCAACATCTAAGTAAATATAGAAAGGGCTATGTTAATCGATGTTTGTGCCATATAAGATCCTCCGCGGCGCCTAAAGTAATTGTGTTTTGGGATGTCAAAATCTGGTAAACATCACGAACGGAATAATCTATAGTTGGGTTCGGTCGCCACTGCCACCTGTCAAGAGTATCAGCTTGCACATATACTGGAAAAAGTAAAGTCTGACACTCAACATCTCCTCCTCCCACGCCCTCAACTGTCTCCTCCACACCCACGCTGCCCCTCCGTTCCCCCATCCTAAAGACCACATCTCAGCCATCGTACTCTACTAGGTCGCCGCCAAATCAAACAGACGCCCAAACTTCTCCCTCAATGGACCCTCAATGTCATATTACTATATTTACTTGCTTAAACAGTGCCCCGAAAATATTGTTTAGAATTTTCCACAAAGAAAAACATCATAATCATCTAAAGTGAGTAATAGTCGTGAGTGATTTATTGTTCGTAGAATCAATAATCTTAACCATTAGTAAACAAATTAATTAAATCTAAATATTATAAGTATTTACTTCTTTAATGTTATATTGTTATATTTACTTCTTTAAACAGTGTTTCGGGGATATTGTTTATCATTTTCCAAAAAAAAAAAACATATATAATCATCTAAAATGAGTAATAGTCGTCAGTAATTTATTGTTCGTAGAATGAATAATATTAACCATTAGTAAACAAATTAATTAAATCTAAATATTATAAGTATATTATAATAAAGAATAAATTACACTCTCCTCATTTATAAGAAGGTTTGAATTACACTAATCTCTCATTTTACGTTAAAATATACACTTTAATCAACATAAATTATTATTTTTCTTGTTAACGATTAACATAAGAAAATTATTTTATGTCAAAAAATATTTAAGTCATCATTTAAGAAATGGAAGCTCCTAATATGGTCCTATTTTTTATGGGTTCATTGGTGCTCCTCTCAAATTGACCTGCAACAACAAGTTTCATTATTTTATTGGTTGTGGGTCCCACGAAGCTAAAAAATAAAAACTTTTTTTTTTTTTTTTTTTAATTTTATGTGAGATTGGTTGAATAAGTTTATATCCATATATTCAACCATGTAAATCCAAGTGAATTTCATCTTTATCTTCCCTAGAAATGAAAACTTGCATCAATGTTGTCTTAATGATTCAATTAAGCTCTTCAATCTTCTCTTTGGTCAGTGTTTAGTTCGTAGAAAAGGAAGATGAGAAAAATTGTTGAACTCCATAACCAATTGCAGACCATAGCATAGCAGACAAAACAACATATTCTACTAATTTATGTCTTTCCATTGATAAGTATTACAAATTAGAAATGAAAGAATACACTTGAAGTAACGAGCATGAATGACAACCTTAAAAATGAAATATGGTGATACCTTGAAGTATCACAAAAAATATGGTTCAACCGACAGATCTCATGATAGAGCAAATACTTTGTGGTTGTGGTTTTCTTAAGCATGTTCATGGTGATATCGTGCTGGCCATGGTAAGAAGGAAGAAAACTACTCTTTTTTGAGGCAACAAAGGAAATAAAATGAAAAAATGTGTGATGCTGAAATCGTTAAATTTGTGTATAGAATAAGGGTTCATGTTGTCATTTTGCTTGCAATAAGTTTTTTTACTCTCAAAATAAAGTTATGCACCCAAAAATGATGTTATTTACAAAAATACCATCTTTGAACACTAACCTGCTATAGGAGGTTCGCTAAAGAGGACCATGAGTGAACCCTTTAAATTAGGGACCATATTAAAGACTTCCTTAAGATATAAATTAAGTGTATTTTTAAAATATATTTAAAATTTTTAAATTTTGAATATAAAATTCAATTTAAAATAGTTTTTTAATCATCTTTAGTAGTTTATTAAATATTTGCAATTTATTTTGTATAACTTCATAGTATGTATATTATTTTGATGATGTGATATGTTTATTTAATTTTAGAAGATAAACATAGATTTAATATAAGAGAGAACGAGAAAGAAATTCAAACATCTTTTTAAAAAAGAGTGTAACCTTTTCTAATTTTTATTTTTATTTTTTTGAATGGCAACTTTTTCTAATATATTTTGCCTAAGAAGTGAGAATAATTCAAAGTTTAACATAAAAGAAAAAAATAGTGTAATTTAAAGTATCTCTCAATGAAATAGAACATAACTTAATAATAAATAAGGCTCTAGTGTCTAGGGTGGGAGACCATGATAGGTCTCCCATAGTGGGTGAGTTAGAACTCCCATAGTGGGTGAGTTAGAAAAATTGTTTTAAATCGTTAGATTTTGAAGGTCCATAAATCTTATCATACGTCGATAACAGTGGATATTTTTCATTCATTCACACTTTCCTAATTCTCTCTCCTCTCAATGATTCCTTGTTCATGATTTTCTTTCTCTTCAACAACTCAGATCTGGCATCCTAATTTTGTTGTTTATATTAGTTGTGTTCTCTCTTTTAATATTTCACTATTTGGTTGTTGAAAGATTTTTTTTTTTTGTGATTTTAGTGAGTTGTGATCTTGAAAGTTAACGAAGATGAAAGTTTAAATGTTGCTGGTGGATGTTAAAAACTAATATTGGATATGAAAGTTATATAAACATGGGTGATGGATTTTTAAATGCTATCATAAATTTTAGAGTGTTCTTCTTTGTTGGATATAAAATAAAAGTTTGAATATATTAAGTTGTTCTAAGATTTATTTTATATGCATAATATGAAAATTTGATTATAATTATTTGTTTTAAAAATCTGAAAGGGAGATGATAATATGATATTGTGAGGAAGAAGAAGAGATGGGAAGTGAGATTGCAAAAGACATGGAGGTGGCGGTTACTGTGCTGTTGTGTTCTTTATTCCATACACATGAAAAATAATCAAGTGTAGTTGGCACATAGTATACCATGATAATCTAATGGTTCAAACTAAATTTTCTAACTAACCTACCGTGAAAGACCTATCAAGGTTTCCCACCTTAGACAGAGCCTAATAATAAATTATGAATTCGTTAAAATAATATCTTTTTATGTTTTACTTTATACTCTCCCTAAAAATATGAGAAGGACCCGTTATTTCTACGAGACACATACCTAATCTTACGTGTGGTAGTGCCTCTCTTCTTTTGTACGTGGAAAGGTCTTGATTTGATTAATTAAGCAGAACTAAGAAGTTGGCAGTAATTCCTAAAATTGCCTAATGCCCTAATGATAGTGGTGGCAATGCATGGACATGTTATACTTATTTAATATATAATACAATAGGCTTAATTACAGTTTTGATCCCCCTACTTTGTTCTTTTCTCAGTTTTAGTCCCCTTATTTTAATTTTAACCAGTTTTAGTCCCTCTTACTCAATTTTGATCTTATGTGTCATATTTTTAATGACATGGCAAACATAGTGATGAGGTGTTAAAATCCACATATATTAACACTTTCCATATCACTAACTACGTTTATTATTTTAATAATAATTTATAATAAAAATACAAAAATTTGACAAAAAAAAAAAAACACAAATTAAATAGCAATTATTATAAAACAATAAATAAGAATCAAGAAACAAATTCCCAAATCTTCCAAATCTCTCATTCTCTCCCTGTAAACATCTCAGAGATCCCCAAATCGATGCCGCTCAATCGACCCTAAGAAGCAAAAATATTTGTTGCTAGAACTCGACTCATTCGAAACCGTTCTTCGTTGTTGCTAGAATAATGTTCGCGAGAGGGGAATTTGTTTCGGTACACAAATACACTAGAAATTAAAAAAAAAAATGCCTAAAAATTCCTAAAAAACTAATCTTCAACTTTAAATCATCATGAGCCTTGTTTGAAACATCTTTTTCTTCACATCATTCATCTTCTGTTATAGGAATTTAGTACTTTATTTTAAATAATTCTTTAGCATCATCAGTTATCTTCTCATCAAACTACTCAAAAAAATCACATAATAGCAATTGAAGAGGAAGAATAAAAAGAGGAACGAAAAAGTGGAGCAAGAAAATTTGGGGATTTGTATGATTCTTATTTCGATGGAGAGAAGTAGAGATTTGATAAATTTGGTAATTTGTTTCTATTTTAGGGTTCTTGATTCTTATTTATTTATGGAATCAAATAATAACAATTTAATTTTCTATTTTATTTTTTTGGTTTATAATAATTGCTATTTTACTATTTTATTTTTTGTGTTTTTATTATAAATAAATTAAAATAAACATAATTAGTGACATGGAAAATATTAATATATGTGGACTTTGACACATTAGCACTATGTTTGCCATGTCATTAAAAATATGTCACATAAGACCAAATTTGAATAAGAGGGACTAAAACTGGTTGAAATTAAAATAGGGGGACCAAAACTGTGAAAAGAGTAAAGTAGGGGGACCAAAACTGTAATTAAGCCAATACAATATGTAATTGATGTCTGTGTCTAGATTCAACTATAGAGAATTATATAAATTTTTTTATTCGGAATAAAAAAATATATTAATTTGACATTTATACAAGTATAATTTGTTTATGTTCCTTCAAAAAAAAAAAAGTATAATTTGTTTATGTTGGTGTTCGTGAATTTACGTACGTCGCTTTCCTTTGTAAATAGAAGTGGAAAAAGAATAAGTTGTTAAATTTTGTGATAAAAATAAAAGCAGTTTATGTGATTAGTGTTGGTATATTCGAATATGCTGAGAAACATGAGATCATGAATGAGATCATAGAGATGAATGAGACTGGGCAGTCACGTAAGAAATATTTCAGCACAAATATATAAAGTACTAATTCCTACGATTTTAATATTTTATTTATAATTTTACTATTAATAAAACAATTTTATTTTATAATTTTCATAGCATGTACGTGACTAATTGAAGCTTGGGAAAGTCGTACAGCAAGTATTCTCTTTGCCATAACAAATTTTTGGTTCGAAGTTCAAGTTAACTTGTATCTTTAGAAAATTGTAAAGAAGAATTAATGTATGTCTCTTAGCATGGCAATATATATTCAGATAAACACGTATACACAAAAGATAATGTAGTGGCGTAGGTTTAATTGCTAAATTTCAAGTAAAATGTTCTCATTGTCAAACCATTAATGAGAATCTTATAAACTTTTACATGTTTTGTCATGTTGTAAATTTAACTTTAATCATTACACTTTGTCACATTTGATATTATTCGACTTCATACATGAATAATAGGTTAGATAGATGACCAAAATAAATTGACTTGGATGTTACAATTGTATCAATGCATCAAGTTCAACAATGCTAGAAATTCATTAATCGTTAGTTGATTCAGTGGTGATTAGCGCTGAACTTGATAGGAAGGACCACAGTATGATTCTCCAGAATTGCGATCGGAAGAGGGCTGAAACCACTTGATATCAGGATTGATCCCCGAACCAAATTAAAATGGTGGCGGAAAAAACAAATCAATGCTAGAAATTCATGAAACAATTAGAGAAGAAATTGTTTGAATCAAACGTGATTCGTAAACCCTTGAATTAATCATGTTAATCATCAAGAAAATAATACAAACATAAGCGGAAGCGTATCTTGAGTTCATATAGTACCGATTAGCGTTGTGGTTTGGTCTTCCAGATCAACACACTCTCTATGAGAGAAGCATTTGTCATTCTCTCTGTATCTTTGTGATAATGAGATGTCAACAAAGAGTGCCAGAAACCGTGTGTGACCCGATGACCATAACCTCTTTATTTATAGAAGTAACATGCTCTTTCATGAAGAGACATGACTCATGGTTATGTTCTTTCATGAAGAGCAGAGCCGGTCCTGACTATTTGGAGGTCCGATTCAAATATAAAAAATGAAACCTTAATAAAATTAAAAAAAAAAATACCCTCTATCTAAATCATTATTTTTTTTATTTGATTGAAATTTTTTTTCACCAAACATATGATATTTTATGAACATTGATAATATTTAATCATTATTATAGGACATCAAAATTAATCGATCGAGTACATATAATATTTTATAAAAATTAACAATATATAACTATTAGTATAGTACCTCAAAATTTTGAGTTGAGGCCTTCAAAATTGTGAGACTCGATGTCCTCGCTCTTGCTGCACCCCCTATAGGGTCGGGCTTGATGAAGACACCTGACTCTTGAAGAGACATGACTCACGATTATGTCATATCGTTAATTAAAAAACATAACTAATGAATATTATTTTTAATTTTGCCCATCATAAAAGTAAAAATAACATTTATAGTATCTACACAATAATTTTCATGACCATTATATTCTTGGTCATAACTTTATACTAAATAGATCATTTGAATTTGATGATTAATATAATGACCCTTACACATTCAATATTACATGTGAGACCTAAAATTTCTTAAAAAACTCTTGTTGATGAACCAAGATTGAAACCCTGATTTCAACCCTAATTTCTTCCTTTCTTGATTTGACTTAAAGATATCTTTTCACTAAGATTACCAAAAAAAATTCGATCCATTTTGTCCTCATTAACATGACTATTATTTTTATTTATAACTCATACTCATAAATATGAATGACTTTAATGAGCACTTATAGAGTTTGATGAAAAGCTCATAAAATGGTAACAATGTACACAATTTTGACTTGAAGGACTAATCTTGCACATAAAAAACTTATAAAATTAATAGAATAATTTGTTACTACAAAATATAACTTACAAACTTAATTGAAAATAATAAAATACATTTTCTTGAATTTCATGTAATGATTGAGGTTTTACTTTGGTGTGTATATAAGTTGGACAAACTCAATTGATTCGGTCAAACTCATTCAATACAACCCAAAAAATGGATTGAACCGAGTTATTGGATGGGTATGAATTTTAAAATGAAAAATCTAGACTTAATTGCAGTTTTGGTCCCCATATTTTCAACTTTTTGCAGTTTTGGTTTCCTTATTTTAAAATTCGACAGTTTTGGTCCCTCTAACGCATATTTTGTCTAAAATATAATAAGACAACATGTTTTAAATTAATTTTATGAAAGATTTTCTTACAATTTTCATCGATGTTGGTATTTTCTCATCATCAAATCATATACCACGTCGTTTAAATCATATCATATCGTCAGTTTATAGTTAAAAATTATTATAGGGAACCAAAACTGTCGAATTTTAAAATAGGGGACCGAAACTGCAAAAAGTTTAAAATAGGGAGACCAAAACTGCAATTAAGCCAAAAGTCTATTAAAACAATCAGATTTCGAGTAAAACTCAACCCAAACCCCAAAAACCCATTAACCCACTGATGCGGTAGTACTATGATTTTTTAAAATAATTTTCATTTTAATATTAAAGATTTTTCATCATATATTAAAAGAGAAAAGCCACAAGTTGAATACTCAAATTTCCAAAATAAGTTATATAAGTGTTTATTCCAAATGACAAACACATTATTCTTCCGTATATCATAGTTTTAACGCATTATCTGATCATCTCTTTCGAGTCTCCACTCTTCGACTTCTTCTTGTCATTTAAAAGTAGTGGTGTTAAAAAATATTATTATTTAAAAACAGTGAAAATATGTTATTTTATTTTTATGAAAAACATATGGTGATGATATTATATTTTATGATGTTAAAAAAGTAGTAAAAATATGTTACACTAGTTTTTAACAAAATAAAAAAAGTTGTCATTTTTTTTTGGGTCCAAAAAAAGTTGTCATTTTTATAAGGCTTTAATATGATTTTGGTCCCTGCAATTATGTCTTGTTTTGAAAAAAGTCTCTGTAAAAAATATATTTGATTTTAGTCCCTGCAATATCTCAAAACTTTTAAAATAGCCTGAATGAATTTCTTGATGATATTGCAGCTACTAAAATCAAATTTTTTTATTTTTTTTACAGGGAGTAAAATTTTATTTTTTTTTTTACAGGGGCTATTTTCAAAACAAGTCATAATTGCAGGGACCAAAAGGATATTTAAAAATTGGCCACGTCAGCTCTAAATCAGTCAGGGACTATTTTGAAAGTTTTGAGATATTGCAAGGACTAAAATCAATTTTTTTACAGGGGCCCTTTTCAAAACAAGACATAATTACCGGATCAAAAGTATATTTAATCATTTTTTTATAAAAAATATGATGATTCATCATTTAAGAGGGTGTGTTCAATTAGGATTTTAATGGATTTTAAAAGACTTTTTTAGAATAAAAAAATCTTGTGGTATTGATTCAAGACTTTTATATAGTCTAAATAAATCTTGTGGTATTCAAGTAAAACAATTAAGATTTTTTTTTTTAATACAACGAAATCTATTGATATTCAATTGAGATTTCTTATGACTTATAAAATGTTCCTTGGTATTCAAAAATACATAGATTTCAATGGATTTTTCCTTAAACAGGATTTTGTGAGACTTTTTAGTTAAAAATACACATAACAACAATCTCATTGAAATTCTCAAGACTTTTTCAACTCTCCAAAAACTATTTTTTGCCGTCGCTTTTCATTGCACAGAAATTAAAATTTGAGTAACGCAACCAACCCAATCCAGAAATGAGTGGATTTATCTAACCCGACCCAACATTAAAGTGGATAGTTATTTTGTTTAATCCAATCTAAAATATCTCATATAGTTCGTATTTTGGTTTTGCGTTAACCTAATTCAATTTGATCCATGTACACCTCTAGTTTCACTAATTGTAAGAAAAGTGCAATTTCTTTTTCACTCTATAGTGTAACTTTTTTTTTTTTTTTGTTCACAAGAATTTGGACATTTAAATATTAGTTTGACATTTAGTAAACAAAAAAGGTAAATGCTAAATAGTGCCCCTGGGACACTCTTTACGCCTTTAAATAGTAAGGTTTTATTAAAAGATTTATGAAAATGTGTTAAGTCAACGCATTGCACTACAAGAAATAAGATTTTTCGCAGCGACTTTTTTGCAGCGACATTCAAATTGTTGACAAAAATATACATATAGCAGCAACTAATTTAAGTTGTTGTTGTAAGTTAGTTTTTTTGTCAACAAATATGTTATCGTTGAGAAAAATTAATTATCCCAACAATAATTATTATTGTCGCTTATCGTATAGTTTTTTTGCAACAAACCTTGTAAAGTCGCTGAGAAATCAACAATTACTATTTTTTTATACGTATCTTTTATCATGTTTTTGTTCCTATATTTATGCGTAAATTTATTTTAACTTAAAATTATAATTTGTTTGTTTTTTTCTTTCTATTTTTATATTTTTAATACTATAGATTATTTGCAACAACTTTGTAAAGTCACTGAGAAAGCACACAATTATTATTTTTTTATGTATATCTTTTATTATAGTTTCTGTTTCTATTTTTTTGCGTAAATTTCTTTTAACTGAATTTTTTTTCCTATTTTTATATTTTGTTGGAAAATCTTATAATTATACTAACAACATAACTTGTCAATGAATATATTAAAGAATTAAATTTATTTTTGAGCAATTTTAATATACATAATTTTTTTATGCATAAAAAAATTTACCATATTTTTATTGTTTTATTCCTACTTTTATGCAAAGATTCAACCCATATATAATCTTTTATTGTTTGTTTTTTTTTTCTATAATTGTTTTACTAAACTTCCTCTAATCTTATTGTTTTTTTTTTCTTCCTACTTTTATACATATATTGTTAATAGAGTAAAATTACAACGAATGATACAAATTTTAGAAAATTATTAAAATTGATAAGGACAAATTAGTAAATATAGTAGTTATCAATTTTAATATATATTATTAGAAGTAGATTAATTAAATTAAGTTTATTTGGATTAAAAAAATAGTGGCTTGTTTTATTTTTTTTCAAAATTCGACAGTAGCACACTAGCACTACATACATACCCACTATCACTATTGAGATAATCATGTAGTGCGATGGTTAATTAAGTAAAGATAATCCATTAATTATTTTATTTCCCATGTATTTTGGAATATTTGTTAATTAATCAAATCTATTTACTAATAGCTATAAATTCACTCACTTGGATCATATATTGCAAACTTTCTATACGGTAGATTACTATTCATCCAACGCTCCTCTTTCTATACGGTAGATCTCTTTTGTTCATCAACTTATATAATTTTTCCTTTCAAAATCACTTCTCTCACTTTGTTCCACACATAACCTCATTAAAAGTTGAGTAGAGTTTCAATAAGAAAAAGCTACGACGGGAAGGTATTTAATATTAAAAAGCTTTGAAGAATACTAACGCAATTCAAGAAAAATGTGAAGACTATGAAAGAAGACGATGAACAATGGAGAACAAGAGAGTGCGGCAAACAATCAAGTCATCGGTGTCTTAGAAATTTTTGTGGTGTTCTTATAGGATTAAGTGATAAACATTCAAAATAGTGTTGATCTTTTGTGTTTTCTAATTTAATGTTTTGATATTATGTGAATGATCACTTGGTTTTGTTACGATCTAAATGACTTGTAATTTGAATTTTGGTTCTTTGTATTTGAATTTTTGTATAAATAAAATTCGCTGATTAAAAAAATAAATTGAACAAGAAACATAACTTATAAATAAAATTTAACAATCAATGGTTGATAACATTAATTCCTAATATCTTATTTCATGGGAGATTAAATTAATATTTGAATTATTGACAAACACTAGTTATGTTAGCGACCAAAACTTTTTGCAACGGCACTTATGCCAACGGTATGCAACAACAACTTTTCCGTTGGCAAAAACACTTTTTTTTTGCCAGCGACAATAATTGTTGTTACAAAAAATACTAGTTATGCCAGCGACATTAATTGTTGTTGAAAAACACTAGTTATGCCAGCGACATTAATTGTTGCTGCAAAATACTAGTTATGGCAGCGACATTAATTGTCCTCGCAAGACTTTTCGCAACGGCACTTATGCCAACAATATGCAGCGATAATTTTTTTGCTGCGAAAAATACATTTCACAGCAACTTTGTATTTTTCGCAGCGATATTTATCGCTGCCAAAAATCATATTTCTTGTAGTGTTGGGAATTGAAATGTTTATTTTTTAAAAAAAATATTTCCTTAAATGGAATCCTTAAAGAATGCCCTAGGGGCACCATTTAGCAAGAAAAAAAAATAAATTTGTTTGACGATTTATGACAGCAATCTGCAATCCGTTACGAGTTACATTACTTCTAATCTATTAGTAAATAATTTTCTTGTGATCTTAACTTCCAATTAAGATTTTTCATGATTAGACAAATGTTTACAACGTAGGCTGACATAGACATCTCATCAAATCCTATAAGTTTGACAATATTTTTGGGTTGGAGTTAAGTTAACTAACTGAATAACAGAATTGACATCAACAGGTGTGGTCCTGCAGCCTACTATTTCATTTGACTCAAATTAAATGGGTAATGAAATCAAATTGATAGCAAGAGAAAGAGTTATTACTTCTAACTTCAAACCTCAATATTGATTCCAATGTAACCAAATAGAAATGCTTATCTAGGCACAAGCCTAAATAATACTCCCTGTGGTCTTATATATAAGAAAAAATTGACTTTTTAGATACATTATAAATTTTGATGTATTTAGACTATAATGTTGTCCAGATACATGAACTTTATAATGAATCTAAAAAGTAAATTGTTTCTTATATATAGGACCGGATGGTGTATTTGTTAGGCACACTTACAAGAAACAAGAAAAAATGATTAAAGTGATATGATTTGATGTGACAATTTAATTTTTCATTTAATTTTTTTGATTTGTGTGTGTGTGCGCAAATTATCTTGTGCCCACATGTTTGTGCCCAAGCAAGTGTTCCTCTGTAACCAAAAATGAAATTTACTTTTGCCGCTTGGTTGCGCGCCTTACGTCTTTTCAATTTTACTCTTTCACTATTTAAGTAGTATATGTTATAAAAAAGAGAAATTTTTATAAATATAATTTACTATTTAAGTAACGGACGTTATAAAAATAAAATTTGATAAAGTGTTTATAGGATGTCTGCAACTTAAATAGCGAACAAGAGTATTTTGATAAATTCATATGACGCATGAGAAAAATGATAAGTGGTCAAAAGCGAGATTGTCATAAAAAATTAATTAACCACACTTATTTTTATTTGTTATGGGCCGACATTATCTATTTGGGTGGATAGCCTACACTTTGGCAGTTTTGAATTTTTCTCTTCCCACCCCCCCATTATCTTTTTCACCCCCTGAATTTCCATAAATACCCCTGTCAAAGATGGTTCGGATTCTACGGTCCGAGAAAAACAAAGAAGTGAAATGCAGTTCGGACGCTAGAATCCGTTCGGCATGGTGCACGGATTCTGCGTTCCGTGCTATGCTGATATACTGCAGAATGCAGAGGGATGCTGCTCATTTTCATCTTTTCCTCTTCCATAATCAACCTCCAATGCTCCAACCCCATTTTGTGTTCTCATTGTGATTGGTGCTTCAAATCAAAGTTCGGGAAGTTATCTGACGGAATCAACACTTGTTAATGCTCAAACATAAGGTAAATTTCACTTTGAACCGATTAATTTCAATTGTATATAGCTGTAAGTCGCTCTAGAACTCTAGGTTTTCCGATCCTGACAAGACCGTGTTCGGATTCTGTTATCCGAGAAAACTTGAAATGTTTTCGGATTCTGCATTCCGAAATAGACTGAGGCGAAATTTTTTCCTGCAGCAGGTCTGCAGAGCCTCTGTTTAGGTAGTAAAATGTTAGGCTAGTGACAATATTTTTGCATGTGAGTTAATTAAATCATGTAGATTAAATTTGTAGTGCCTATAGGTTTTGTATGATAGTGTATTGTTGGATAATGTGATTAAATGTTGTTAAATTTTTTTTGTAGTGATGGACGTAAATTTGGCTCCGACACGGAAAATGCGAGAATTGGTCCTCGCTATACCTGTACAGCAGGCATTGGTTGCAGTTGAGCCCATCAATTGTCATCCTCCAGCTCCTCCGGTGTCTAATCCTTCAGTTCCTCCGGTTGTTGACATTGATACAACCTCAAGTTTTGCAACCGACAAAGTTTTTGCCACTCGTGACGAATTAATTGAGTGGGCTCGGAATGTTGCAAAGGCATTAAAGTTCTCAATCGTCATTGAACATTCCGACAACGGTGGTAATAATAGGAAGAAGAAGCTTGTTCTTGGGTGTGAAAGGGGCGGTGTTTACAAACCGTCAAACAAGAAGATAAAATATGAAGCTACCGGAACAAGAAAATGTCAATGCCCGTTTCGGCTACGTGGCCACTTCCATTCAACGAACGATTGGCATGTTTCGGTTGTCTCCGGAAAACACAACCATCCTTTGGATAAAGTGTTAGATGGTCACCTAATGGTGGGGCGTTTGGATCCGAAAGGGAAGGCGTTAGTCGAGGAACTTACTAGAAATTTGGTTCCGCCAAGGAACATTATGAGCACAATTAGAGAGAGAGATCCAGAGAATGTGATGGCGTATAAGCAACTCTACAACGCACGCTATCGGATGAAAATGAAAAAAAGGGGGAAAAGAAGTGAAATGCAACACCTTTTCGAGACTTTGGAGGAAAACAAGTATATATACAAGACTAGATCCGTAAGTGAGTCTACAACAATTCAAGATGTTTTTTTCGCCAATCCTACTTCAGTTGATCTGTTTAATAGCTTTCCTGATGTTTTGTTGATGGACTCGACTTACAAAACAAACCGTTACAACATGCCGTTGTTTGAGATGGTTGGTGTAACGTCGACTGACATGACGTTCAACATTGCTTTTGCTTTCTTAAGTAACGAAAAAGAGGACAACTTCAGATGGGCTTTAGAAGAATGTCAAAAACTGTTGAAGAGTAAGGAGCTCGGACCGAAGGTGGTTGTGACGGATCGGGATACCGCGCTGATGAACCAAGTTCCTGAAGTGTTTCCAAACGCCACTCCATTGATATGTCGATTCCATGTTGAGAAAAATGTTAAGGCAAAGAGCAAATTGTATTGCAAAGTGAAAGCTGGAGAAAACGAAAAGCATTCGGATGTGGTTGCAACGGTTACGAATGCTTTTCATGATTTGTTGGAGTCGCCTACAATTGAAACATATAATGAGAGGCTTGTGGAGTTTAGGGAGCTTTGCAAAAGGTGGCCAAGGTTTATGCATTATGTGGAATCGACAGTTCTGGACACGGATAAAGAAAAAGTTGTCAGAGCATGGACGAACAAAGTTTTGCACTTTGGTAATACGACAACTAATCGAGCTGAATCATCTCACGGAGTTTTGAAGCGATATTTGCCAGACGGTAACAGTGATTTCGTGAAGTGTTTCGATGCTATCGGGAAGATGTTAACTAATCAGTTTGGCGCAGTTAAGGTATCGTTCGGTTTGAGTTTGAATGTTGAAGAACATCGGTTCGGGATACAACGCTTCTTGTATGAGCAAGTTATTTTCAAGATATCTCGTGCCGCATTGGATTTTTTGTACCATGAAGCCTCAAGAATTGCCGATTGTGGTACGGATAAAGATAAGTGTGGTTGTGTCTTCCGCTTTAGTTATGGTTTGCCGTGTGCATGTGTCATGGCAAAGAAGATCAAGATCCGTCGGCCAATAAGACTTGATGAGGTTCATCCTCATTGGAAGAAGTTAGCGATTGAAGATCGCGAAGTTGGAGACGTTGATGATTATGCTTGCACGGCCGAGTTTGAAGCTATCAAGGTATTACATTACAATTGCAAGTTATTTGAATTTATTTATAGGCAATTTTTCTGTTTTTAGTATTTTTAACGAATGCAACTTGATTTAATTTTGTAATTTCGATTTTAGGAGAGGTTGAAGGTTGTTGACGTTAACATGAAGTCGGAAATTAGAGACAAACTCCGTGAGCTTGCTTTCCCGGAAACAACCGCCTTGACAAGTCCGGTGGTTGACAAAAAAACAAAAGTTGTGAAGAAAGCAAGGGGTGCACGGATTGGTCAATCTACTACTAGAGAGCTCTCGCATTGGGAGCATGTTGACAAACAATTTCCGGATAGCCAAGCTTCAGTCTCGAAGCCTTCAAGTTCAACAAAACAAGGTGCTCGAATCGGGAAATGGAATCCAAGTCAAACACCTGAGCATGCCATTCCTTTTCTTGCCAACATGCCTTCCTTTATGCGCCCATATATTGACGACATTATCAACGTCGAGGGTGACGGATATTGCGGTTACCGAGTTATCGCGTTGGATAGCGGTAAGACGGAAGAAGATTTTGAGTTGGTAAAACTGAACATGGGAAGGGAGATTGGTTTGCATAGACCATTGTATGAGAATGTGTTTGGTGGAAAGGAACGTCTCCAATATATCAAAGATGCATTGGTCTCTAGCCCGCGACGCTCCCGCCGTGTTGCCCCCTTGGAGAAATGGTTCACTTTTCCCGACATGGGACATGTAGTTGCTACTTACTACAACAAGATTGTCGTCGAGTTGGTTGATCCTAGTGTCGGCAGGTCTGAGACCTTTTTCCCATTGCGAGGCAGCCCTCCGAAAGATCCTTCTTCAAGGATTATGTGCATGGGGTTGATTCCTGCCCATTTTGTGTATGTTAAGTTGAAGGATGATTGTCCGTTACCTCCGACTACTATCGGGTGGAGGCAATACTGTACGGAAGAAGCTGCGGCTTGGGAGTTTAGTATGTTGGATAGACAGAGGGAGTTTGATGCACTTCAGAAGCTTGAAGACAATATGTGTCCTGATAAGAAAGCAAAAAAAATTGTTGGTGTTGGTTCGAGTAAAGATAATCCGTTAGAGTGCTCCGATTCCGACTAGCAAAGTGTTTGAGGTTTATTGTGATGTAATATGAACTTGTTATTTGAAGTTGTTTCTTGAACTTTGTTATTTTGCGCATTCGACTTTTTTTGGCATATAACTCGTAATGACTTGTAAGTTCAAATTCAAACTAGGACAATGTTAGATGAATTTGAAAAATGCAAGTTACTTTTGTTATGTATGTCAAATTATTATCTATATTGAAAATTGCAAGATACTTTTGTATTTCAAAATTTGCTATTTCTGTCAAAATTTGGTCTGCTGTCAATGTTAAATTTACAGGTTTTGCAAGTTCTGTAACATGGTTACAGGTATCTGGTGTTTTCTGCTTTTCTGCTACTGCATAAGTGTATTTCGGATTCTACAATCCGCGCAAAATTTACAGCAAATTTTGCACGGATTCTGCGTTCCGAAGTGATGTTATTGCGCAGCTGCTGATGTTTCCTTCATTAAACATTATTTTTTTTATTATTATTATTATTATTATTATTATTATTATTATTATTATTATTATTATTGTTAGTATTATTATTATTATTATTGTTAGTATTATTATTATTATTATTATTATTATTATTATTATTATTATTATTAGTATTATTATTATTATTATTTTTACGACGATGAGGACTACACCGTGAATCTAGCAGATACATAATTTCGTTATCCTTAACGTAATGTAGTTTAATTAAATGTTGTGTTACATGTAATGTAGTTTTTCATTGTGTGTTGTTTTTTTAGTCTAAAATAAATGTAATGTTGTTGTATTAATAAAAATATTTTTGAGTATTATTGTGTTAAGTTAAAATCAATAAAAATAATACTAACAATATTTACACTAATAAAAATAATAACAATAATATTACAATAAAAATAATACTAACAATATTTACACCAATAAAATCAATAAAAATAATACTAATTATAATAATAATAACAATAATATTTATAATAATAACATTAATAATGACAACAATGAAAAAAACACACGTTTGTGTCTCTCGGAACGCAGAATCCGAAATAAAATGCAGACAAATTTTCTCGGATTCTAGCATCCGAACCAAGTCAGAACCTTAAATTCTGCAGTTTCAAACACAGCAGACAGAACCAAATGGTTCTAAACCTGTCCAAACCAGTTATAGACGAAGCAAATAATCAAAGCAACATAATTTAAATTACGCAAATATAACAAACACACAACATTGTCATTAATTTACAAAACAAATGTCATACAACGATTGCGAATTCAACATTAAGTTCAAGCAAGGAATAAAATAAAAAACAAAAGCCTAAACACAAGATAAAAACTACTGTGTCGCACGTTTGCGACGTCTTTCAGGCATCCCCATTGCGACACGTCTTGATGCATATACAACCGCTGGATCAAGCATCCCAAGCACACGCTGAACCGTATCATACATAGGAGTGCCGGCCACAACCTCACCCGCTCCAACTGCCCTTTGAAGCTCTTCACGCACATCCTTACATATTTGCACCGTATCCCTCACATGATTGCGTCCTTGTTGCTCAATCAACACTTCCAACATCGGTGGACGAGGGGGCTCTTTCTTTGCGGATGGTCGGAGCATCAGAGGATGTGAGACTCTATAAAATCAAGCTACGTAACCCGGGACATAGTCCCACGGGTTCTGCACTACTGCACCCCTCATCTCTCCGTCAATCATCCGGTCTGCCATCTCTTCATTAAAAATTTGATCAATTTGATCCATAGTCAAGCCGCCTGGAGCAGACACAGCAGGGTCCCTTGGAATGCTTTGAATATGGCCATATTGCCTCAGCACACGTTCCGGTAAATGTTTTGCTGTCCAAGTTCCACTCCTTAGCCAACCCGAAAACCAGCAAACATCAACCAAAGGCCGTACATGGCGATGATCATTGTAGGGAGTATACAAAACGTCCGACATCTGAAGGTTATCCAAATGCTCCCTATAACCGGCTGCATCCCTATGTCCTTGTCCGGGCTCAAACCGCGCACAACGAGGAAGCATCTCAACATAATTGTCGGCCAAACGCCACACACTCATTCTAGGAAAATGTGAAATGATCCACCCCTGAAAATTATAACGAAGCAAACTATTTCAATCGGCAAAAAATAAAATAAAACAACATTATCCATTAAAATTAGAAATCGATCAACAACATATTTTAAAAAATTATAATTTACAAATTTTACCTGAAATAATGACATGTATCCGGCTATTTGACCGATTCCCGCCGTAGAAGCGCTATCCAAGAAGTGCTCAAGATACGTTAAGGCAGCAGCACCCCAATTCCATTGATGAACTTCCGTCAGATCTTGGAAGTAGCGGAGATACAAGACATCAACATAGTTCTGGCTCTTGTTGCTGAATATGGTACAGCATACCTAATGCAACAAAAATGCTCGGATGCATCTCTCCCGAAACACTATGACCTCCTCCATCGGCTTTTCTTCCTCCAACGCTTCTTCAGCCAAACTCCAATTTTCTTCGTACAAATACTCCAAGTCACCATACCTCATGTGCGGACCTTTCAATTGAAAAAAATCTTTCCACACGTCACTCTCTTCCATTCCAAGATACCTGCTCACCAATTCTACTCCTTCTAATCTCGAACACCTTGCATGGTCCAAAAACGGGCCGTCAATCCGAAGATGCAGCAGACATTGGACGTCGTCCAATGTGATTCCAACCTCACCTATAGGAAGGTGGAATGTGCTAGTCTCCGGATGCCATCTTTCCGCAAACGCATGCAATAGCCCCTGATCAAGTATGCTGTAATTGGTCCTGGTAAGCGGCTCCAGCCCACTCTCAATAATAGGATCCCAAAACCATTCAACATTGCGCGCCGGTTTTGGGATATCGATCACCTTCTTGCCGTTCGGTATAGCCTTCATTCTTTTCTTCAAAAGCTACAAAAAAATAAAAATTACAAAAACCATTAATACGATGTAAACAATCGAAATAAATTAATAAACTTAATTATAGTAAAATTGTATACCGGATCTTCATGGTGTCGAACATTCCATATCGGAATCGCCTTATGCTTGTGATAGTCATATAACAATGACATATCACTCGGTCCGCCTCCGTAGCCCTCTCCTTCTTCTTCTTCTTCTACAGCTGGTTGATCTTGTTGTGATTCAACAGGTTCGCCTCTTTGTGCTTGCTCATGGTCAGAATTTGAGTCATCGTTAAGATATGCACCTTCTTGCTCCTGCTCCTGAGGTTCTGGTTCGGCATCTCTGATGCGTCTTCTTAACCGGCTACCGCCTGGCCGAGCCGCCTCTTCTGCTTCTTTACGGAGTCTTCTTGACCGAGAACGACTACCGCCTGAACCTGAACCACCGGCTTCGGCGTCGTGAGTTCCTTCAACCAAACCTTCCACCATTCTCGTCCCACGACGACGACCTCGTTTCGGAGGAGCACCAGCCTCGGCCTCCTTACGCGCAGAAGCATGTCCACGCCGGGTAGTCGTGCCTGTCCGAGTTCTACCAATGTCTTCCATTGCTACAAACAAAACAACAACAAACCAAGAACCATGTCAAAATAAACATAACGAATTTTATCGAAACAATTCCAATACAACTAACCAACCAACCAAATATGCATCATACTATTCAAATTACTCGAAGCAAAAATAAAATGGTTCACATCAATGCATTACTGAAAATCAATTCATTCAAGCATTTTATCAAACACTTAGAACACATACAACACAATTGATATCAACAATTAGGTTTACTTTTAATTAAACATGCATTGATCCTAAACATGAACCTATGACACAATTACATCATGATCAACAATTCAAGCAACGAAATCAACAACAATTCATCACAAATTCAGTTATTCAAAATTTACATATGCATGAAATTTGTGCAAAAATGAAAAAAAAAAAACATAAATTCATGAATAAATCATTAAATTAGCATATCACTTACTTGTTTAACTTCAATTTGATGTTTGTTGATGATGTGAAGATCAAAATCGCGCTCCACTCCCCTTTTCCCACCTAAACCCTTTTAATTTTCAAAAAAACATAAACTGATATGAGCAACCCACGTTCTGTTACTATATCAGGGGAGTTCGGAACGCGTTATCCGAACCACTCCCCGCGCGGATGCTAGCTTCCGAACCAAATTTCCCTATTTTCGCGGACCGTAGAATCCGAACCATTTTATTAAGGGGTATTTTCGGGTTTAAGGGGGGTGAAAAAGATAATGGGGGGGTGGGAAGAGAAAAATTCGGCAGTTTTGTCCATTCTGTTGTGGGCAAATTGGGCTGGGTATATGATGCTTTGGCAAGTTTTTTTTTCTAAAAAAAAAAACAGTGTTACCTTTTGAATACTGATTTCTTATTATTTTTGTCTCTCTCCAAAATATAATTTTTAAAATTTATTTTCAAATAACTTCAAGAATTTAATTTCCAACAAATTAAAATAGTATATTTCCGAAAGTTAAGTTCTAAAAAAAGAAAGTTAAGTTCTTTTTTTTTTTTGGTACAAAAAGAAAGTTAAGTTCTAAATGTCATTAAAATGTATTTAATCTTCTTTAACTTAGTTTTTAGAAGAAAAGTTTTAGGAGTATTAAATTTAACCCTTTATTGCTTAAATAAATACATGTTAGTTCGAAACAAAAAAAAAAATGTTAGAAGTTCATATAATAAATCTTTACCATAAATATTTTTGTGAACATATATCAGTTAATAGAGACATTGCATTTTATATGAAGAAAGATGACACTCAAATTCCAGCAGTTCACAATTCACCTTTAAAATTTAAATTTCTAGCCTCTAGCTAGACTATTTAACTACTATAAAATGACGTGGCTTGGTCAAAAAATATAAATTATATTAATGAAGAGGCAAGTTGAAATATCAACAACCACCAATTGTTTTGCCAATTGATGATTCATTGATCACTATAAATGCATTGAACTTATATATGTGGAATACATATCCTTCCACACAAATATTAACTCAAAAATCATTTAGTTCAAATATAACTATGATGATTTTTCATACTTCAAAACTATTTCTCCTTTTCACCATCTTCACTACATTCTTATATCTCTCTTCAAGCTATGATACCTCAAAAAAATACTTCTCCATATTAGGTCCAAACCTCGATAAGCTTCCTACCCAAGATAATGCTATAGAATTATTTCAACAATGGATGAAAGATCATGGAAGGGTCTACAAAGATCTAGAAGACATATCAAAGAAATTTGACATTTTTCTTTTAAATTTAAAGTATATCATAGAAACTAATTCTAAAAGAAATTCGCCACATAACTTTCTTCTTGGTCTTACCAACTTTTCTGATTGGAGCTCCCAAGAGTTTAAAGAAAGTTACTTACACGACATTGATATGTCCATGAACATTGACACAATAAAGGTGAATGATGTTCCTAGTTTATTATCATGTGATGCACCTTCATCCTTGGATTGGAGATCAAAAGGAGCTGTAACAAATGTTAAGAATCAACTTAATTGTGGTATGCTTGTTGTGTTTGTATGATTTATGTTACATTGGTTCTACCTTCACTTATATATATATATATATATATATATATATATATATATATATATATATATATATATATATATATATTGTATTTACGGTTGTTGTTCAGTAATTATAATATGGTTGTCCGATTCCAATACTTCTTACTTTAAAATTAGAGCACATTATTGGTTTCTGGTTGACTTAGGGTTTTATCTGGTAGGCTGGTGTCTGCTACTGACCCTCTATAAATTTTGTGTTCGTGCTTTTCTCCATTTTGTATCTTGTTTTTATTTCATTAATTATTTTTACACTTATTTCATTATTTTTGTTTGATTTTATCATGACTTTTTTTTGAACATTTATTGTACTCTTTGGTGAATTAAATTTTATCAATTAAATGTGTAATTAAAATGGTTCTAAAAATAATGTTAGATATATTTTTCTCATATTACGGTACCTAAGAAATCATATTCAACTTTTTCCCTAATAGATTGTAAATTATTATTTTATTACAAAGCATCAACATATCACACAATACACACACACTATATATATATAATTTTAGTAGTTCACATTTTTAAGCAGTGGGAGTTGGGTATAGCAGAAGAGACAAATCTTTAACGTTTAAAAGTTGAAAGAAATATTTATATTTATTGTTTGGTAATGAATAAAAAGTACATTCAAGAGGGGCAACATGTCAAATATCAAATGAAAAATCACAATTTTTAAAGTTTCGTCTCAACATAATTTATTTAGTTTTCATTTTAATACACATATTTTGCTCTTAAAGGACTGTAAACACTCATTTTTTGTTAAATAAAAAACTTAAATTGAACACATATTTAACCTTTTATACATAAACTAAACAATTGTTTTTACCCTATTTGTATTTGTCTATGTTAGGGAGTTGTTGGACATTCTCAGCAGTAGGCGCCATTGAAGGACTAAGTGCAATAGAGACAGGGAAGCTTATCAACTTTTCAGAACAAGAGCTTTTGGACTGTGAGCTAAGTGGAGGTTGCAATATGGGATGGGTTAACAAAGCATTCAGTTGGATTATTAAAAACAAGGGTATTGCATCCGCAAATAATTATGCTTATACAGGAAAGAAGGGTGCTTGCAAAGCCTCACAGGTACTTTATTTTTTTTTTTAAATGGAAAATTTTTACTCTATATTAGATACCAGAACATAAAAGTACAAAGAATATAAAAAAATATTACTCAAAATATAATACATAAACGCGAAACAAACTTACTTACTAGTATATGCTTTCATGCATCATATTGAACTTCAAAAACAAACCTCTTATAATTTTGGAGTTCATTATATTGATTTAACGACCACCGTTATTCATGAACATCGTAGATCCAAAACAATGTGTTTAGTACCATTAATACATATCATCACGTGGAAGAATCAGACAACGGACTATTGTGTGCAGTTGCTAAGCAACCTATTAGTGTGTGTCTTTATGCATCCCAAGATTTTCATCATTATTCACACGTAAGTAGTTCTTTTATCAAGTATTAAATTTGCTTGTGGAATAATTCTTAAGACTTAATCTTTGAATGATTACAATTTTTGATATTTAACGTTTAAAAATATTTCATTGTTTTTAATTTTAACAGGGAATATTTGATGGACCAAATTGTCCTGTGAATTCTAAAGATACAAATCATTGCTTGTTAATAGTGGGTTATGACTCTGTAGACGGTGAAGATTATTGGATTTTGAAGAACTCGTGGGGCACGTCATGGGGAATGAACGGATATATGTGGATGAAAAGAAACACTAATAAAATGTATGGAGTTTGTGCAGTTAATGCATGGGCTTATAATCCAGTTAAATTTCATGGCAGGATCCCAACTATTAGTTCCATTTTAGAGAAACAATAAGTTAAAGCAATTAATGCATGGGTATTCTTGATCTTGTTTTGAACACGACACAAGTTACCCTATCCAAAGTTGTAAAGCATAAATAAATTAATTAATAAAGAGATATGAAAGTTTCATACTCAATAGTAGTAGTAATAATAATAATAATAATAATAATAATAATAATAATAAGTAGTCATGACAATGAAGTGGTTGTTTATCATCATATTATAATGTAGCAAATGAATTTTATTCCTTTCACTTTTTTATATTAATTATTCGCTTTGTTTTAGTATTTATAATGTGTTGATCATTAAAATAGTTGAATTTTGTCGTATCAATTGTAGACTTTGTTATTAGCCGTTTTAACCTATTAATTCGGATGTTGTGAGCATGCTCGCAAATTCATTATATATTTTTGTTTTTAGCGAATTTGAATATATAATCATTTCGATTGATGCACTTTTACATCGGTGTAATTTGTTCCCTTCCTATCATAAAAAGTCAAACTTACTTTAAAATTATTTTCTGTATTGAAATTGAAAATGAAGTAGTTCATTGAACTCAATCAAATAAATTTTTCTCTTCAATATTACTGAAGAAAAAAAAACTTAGATTAAAAGGTCAAAACTAGGTTTTCAATTCTATTCATGGATTTTCCTTTCCCGTCATTCCTTCCCACACACTTCCAGAGTCACACACGACGTGGAACAATTATGTTTGATTCGTGTCTCTATTTCGTTTTTCTTTCGCTCCATTCGCACACGTTTATAGGATGTTTCGAAATTTTGGTGTTGAAGAATGACTTGTTTCAATTTATATATGAATTTTGAAAACTTGGAATATGAGTGTGTGTGTGTGTGTGAAAATAAATTAAAAGACGGGGGCTTATTTTTTTAGCCGCTGGACCCCTAAGTTATGTCGCCTAGTTTTTGGAAGACAGATGATAAGACTGGTTTGAATATCGACACTTTCTCAAATGAAGATACTATTGATGAGGATGAGTTTATTATAGTTTGGTCTAAATCAAAAATATGTAAATTGAAGATACACATAAATAAGACTCGAGGTTCTAGTTCAGGAGCAAGAGTTTTTAGTTTATAACTTTATGAGTTCAAACAATTTTGTTTCTAAAATTTTAGTGATGTTAGAATCAACAATATAAATTAAGAGAAATATAAAAACGGCTAGGGTTCCAATAATATTTGAATAACATTGCTTGACAAAATAAGGATTACAAGAGAATATATAATAATACCTAATGAACTACTAGACTACTAATATATAAAGCCCAATACTTAAAGCCCTAATATATCTAATATCTAACACTTCCCCTCAAACTCACAATCCATTAACGAATAATCATCGAGAGTTTGTCAAACAAAATACGAAAAACATAATAATACTTAATAATATAAATTCAACATTTTATTTCTAATACTACCCCTCAAGCTAAAACTTACTAAGCTTTACGCTTGTTACAAATTAACCTTGAAAATAAACCAACCCAACTACTAGCGTAACCAACTGAGAGAAGTAGCTGCCATAGAGAGAAACCATCATATAGAAGCATCAAATAGAAGGAGAAACCAATAGGAAGAAGTGCAACCGATCCGAAGAATCAATAGGGAGAAATGCAATGCAATAAGAAGAATCAATAGGGAGAAGTGCGATGCAATCAGAAGAACCAAGAGGGAGAGGTGCGATCAATCAGAAGAATCAATAGGGAGAAGTGCAATCAATCAGAAGTACCAGGAGGGAGAAGTGCAATCAATCAAAAGAACAAAGAGGGAGAAGTGCAATGCAATTAGAAGAACCAATAGGGAGAAGTGCAATCAATCAAAAGAACCAATAGGGAGAAGTGCAATCAAATAGAAGAACCAATAAGAGAGAAGTGCAATCAATCAGAAGAATCAATAGGGAGAAGTGCAATCAAACAGAAGAACCAGGAGGGAGAAGTGCAATAAGAACCGGGAGAAAGAAGTGCAATCAATCAGAAGAATCATTAGGGAGAAATACAATATGAAGAATGCAATGCAATCAGAAGAATCAATAGAGATCGAGAAGTGCAACCAATCATAAAAACTAGAGGGAGAAGTTCAATGCCATCAAATACCAAACAAACAACCATAGGCACAAACATCATTTTAAACAACCAACACCGAGAGAATTCGTTCTTCGTCTTTTAGTTTAATGCCAACAATTTTCCAAAAGAACCAAATTTGCAATGCTTGATATTGATAGTCAGAGGAAAAATAATGTTTATATTTTTCATTTATTTGACTAAATTCTTTATTATAATTAAAAACTAAAGTTTCCGCATTTGAAATGTTTTTCCCAAATTTGGGTACCTAAAAAATTATATTCAACTTTTTCCATGCTAGATCATTAATTATCATTTATTAAAAAACATCAACCTATCAATATATATATATATATATATATATATATATATATATATATATATAATCTTTTTAGTATTAAAATAGTTCACATTTTTAAACAACAGAAATTGGGTATAGTAGATGTGTAGATGAGACTAATTTGTCACAACATGATTAAGTAGAGTTTGAAAGTTGAGTGAAGTGTGTATATATATATATTGTTTGGTATGCCTCAAATAAAAGTTACAAACTAGATGTAAAACCTATGAAATATCAAATGAAAAATCACAATTTTAAAGTTTTGTTTTAACATAATAAATAATTTATTTTGTTTTGATTTTAATACATATATTTAATTTGCTCTTAAAGGACAACAAACACTTATTTTTTTTGTTAAATAAAGAACTTAAATTAAACACATTTCACATTTTATACAAAAGTGAACAATTATTTTTCACCCTATTGTATTTGTCTTTGTTAGGGAGTTGTTGGGCATTCTCAGCAGTAGGCGCCATCGAAGGACTAAATGCAATAGAAACAGGGAATCTTATCAACTTTTCAGAGCAAGAGCTTTTGGATTGTGAGCTAAGTGGAGGTTGCAATATGGGATGGGTTACCAAAGGATTCGATTGGATTATTGGAAACCAGGGTATTGCATCTGCAAACGATTATGCTTATATAGGAAACAAGGGCAGTGGCGGAGACAGGGGTGGCCTGGCTGGGCCACGGCCCACCCCAAAAAAAAAAAAAAAAAATTTTACATGGGAAATTACTATTATACCCCTCTGTTGATTGAAAAATTACAAGTATGTTAAAAAAAAAACTCTTACTTTCCCTCAGTTATTTTTGTTGCGTGTTGGTGTTGGCTTTCTTGCCGCTTCCGTACCAACACAGGAGAAGAAACAACCAAACCCTTTTCATCATCTTCATCGCTCTCGCCGTCTCTAATCTATGCTTTTCCTTTGATTCTCTAACGCGAGTTCTTAATCCTTTCCCTCTGAGATTGAAACGGCCACCGGCGACGGCGACTCGTCGTCAGCTACTTCTTCGATTCTTCCTCTCCTTCGTGACGCGTTGCTCTGTTTTTGGAAAGGTAGTGTAAGCTTTCTCAATCTCCTTTTAGCACATTGTTCATTTGTTTGTTGTTGAATATTGTTTTGAATTATGTTGATATTGTTCTTGGACATTTTGTGAATCAATTTTGTTGATTTTGAACTAATGATTTGACTTGAAGTTGCTTACTGTGTTGTTGTGAATCAATGTTGAATGAATGAATGAATGATTTTGTTGATTTGTGAATCAATCTTATTTTAGCCATGTTAGTTAGTTTGTTACTGTGTTGTTTGTGTGGTGTGTGTATTACAAAGCTACACGAAGCTGCTACTTATGCAGGCAATTGAGCAAAGACAATATAACCTCATCCACTAATTAACTTGCAACTTATGCAGGCACTTAAGCAAAGATAATATTTTTTTATTACAAATGTGTGTGTTGATTACAAATTTAGAGAAATTGATCACCAAGAGAAGTTTATGTTGTTGTGATTTTTTGTTGATTGTGAATTTGTGATTGAACTTGTTTGTTGATAAATATGGATTTTTTGATTGATTTGTTGTTGATTTCTTGTAAAACAGAAAAATAAAGATGAAGAATACAAAAATTAATCATTTTTTTAAGAGGAAAGGTTGTGAGATTACTCCGTCTTATCATGACTCTTCCAGTTTCTACAGCCACAACTGAGAGATCTTTTTCAGCAATGAAAATTATTAAGACTAGGTTGCGAAACAAGATGGAAGGTCGGTTTCTGGCCGATAGCATGACTGTTTACATTGAAAGGGAAATTGCTTCAAGTATTAGTTCAGATCTTATAATTGATGATTTCAAGGACCTTGGTACACGTAGATTATCATTTTAAGGTATGTAGTTTAATTTTCGTATGATCAACTTTTTGTAAGCAATATAATATTCATATTTAATATATATATATATATATATATATATATATATATATATATATATATATATATATATATATATTTTAGTTTATTTTAGCGGCCCACCCGAGTTTTCAATCCTGGCTCCGCCACTGAACAAGGGTGTTTGCAAAGCCTCACAGGTTCTTAACTATTATTATTTTCAATGGAAAAATATTATTCTATATTAGATACCAGAACATAAAAGTACACGGAGTACAAAAAAAAATACTCAGAGTACTAGATAATATATAAATGCGAAACAAAATTATTAGTACTTAATTACTAGTACTAATAATTTCGTAGATTCAAAACAATGCTTTTGGTATAATTAATACATATTATCACGTGGAGGAATCAGACAATGGACTATTGTGTGCGGTTGCTAAGCAGCCTATTAGTGTGGCTGTTTATGCATCCCAAGAATTTCATCATTATTCACACGTAAGTAGTTCTATGATTAAATATTAGTAATAAATATGTTTGTGGAACAATTCATAAGACTTCACTTAATCTTTATAAGATTACAATTTTTCATATTTAACATTTATAAATATTTTATTTATTTTAATTTTGACAGGGAATATTTGATGGACCAGATTGTCCTGTGGATTCTAAAGATACAAATCATATCTTGTTAATAGTGGGTTACGACTCTATAGACGGTAAAGATTATTGGATTTTGAAGAATTCATGGGGCACGGGATGGGGAATGGACGGTTATATGTGGTTGAAAAGGAACACTAATAAAACTTATGGGGTGTGTGCAATTAATGCATGGGCATATAATCCAGTCAAATTTCAAGGAAATAATCCAAGTATTAGTTCCATTTTAGAACAACAATAAGTTAAATCAATTAATGTACGGGTACATGATCTTGTTTTGAACACGTCACGAGTTGCCCTATCCAAAGTTGTAAAGCATAAATAATCATATAATAATACAATAAATAGTCATGACAATAAAACGGTTGATTGTCATATTATAATGTAGCAAATGAATCGTATTCCTTTCACTTTCTTCTATTTACTTTTTTGCTTTGTTTTATATTTAGGGTCATGCTAACTAGTGCTCTCGGGATACTAGTTAAAAATACCAAAAGAAAAAAATTATGCATAGAAAACAATAATATTTATATTTTTAAAAGGTTGACTATACAAATTGCAACAAGACTTTATCATATTTGCTTCTTAACTAGTGTCCCGGGACACTGATTAGTTTTCCCTATCTTTATTATGTTTTGATCCTTAAAATGGTGACAACAAAGAACTATCATTGGATTATCTTAGCTAAATTCTGATTGTCTAGCTATTTGTTTTGTATACTGATTGACACACATGTAGAATGAAGGTGGCGAACACTCATATATCATGGGACTTAACTTTGTCTACTAGGATGAAAGCTTTCTATTAAGGTGGATACATCAGCAGTAGATAAACCAATTACGGTGGATACAAATACTTTGAATGCAGAAAGAGGAAAATGTGTGGCTTAATGGCTATTGGTATAAGGTGGAGTACGAGGGACTCCACATCATTTGTTCGTCATGTGGGAGATATGGTCATCATGCTAAAATTTGCACCCATATTTTAGTTCCTTTGTTGGTGGAAACTAAGGGTTTAAAAGGAAAAACATTAATGATGGTGCACTAAATGCAAAGGGTCATATTATCCAAACAATACTCATGATGATTGGATGGTGGTCTATTAGAAGGAAAAAATTCCACCAGCAGTCGATGTTAAAATTAAGCCTAAGAATACTATATAGAACAAAAGAAGTAGAGAGCTTCTTTTCGCACCCGCCGAGTCTCACACGCACCCCTTGACATATTCAATTTACCCCTCTCGCCACTTAGAATGCGAATGTGTAAATAGCAAAAAAATTGGGAAAAAAGAGTTCGCTTTCTAGAATGCGAACTTTATAAAAATCAAATTTTTTTGTCCTCTACACCATTCTCTCATTTTAGGTCAAATTTTTTTCGTTCACTCTCTACGTAGAGAACTATGTTTCAGTTCGTACCCTAAGTAGCGAATGTCAATATTTTATACTCAAACTAGACGTCATCCTGACTACGATCTGACAAGTGAACCAGTTTGTCGTCGAGCAATAATTCACACTCTAGGTGTCTAGAATGAGTTCGTATCCACAGGGATTGTGTCAAACCTTCGCTAGTGCTATTCTAGTTCGTGAGTTTTTGCATTCGCTTTGGTTTTTGGAAAAAGGTTTTTAGTTTATAAAAAGAACGATAAGCGTTGCAGAGAAATAAAGGTTTTGATTGAGAAACATAGAGGATATATGTGGTGGTTGAACTTACTCCCTCCTTCATACTTGGCATAATCGGTGTATAACATAGTCATTCGTATTATTATTGGGCGTCGATTTTATCCTTGTTTTAGTAGCAGCTTACTGCTACACTATGTAAGCAAATTCTCCTTATGTTTGCAACTAAGACACCTATGAGAGTCTAACCTCGCTGTGTCACATACCCTAATTACTAGATAGAGTTATTTACATCCATGCATTATGACCATCAAGCATCCAATGCCCCTAGATCTTAGCTAAAGGCTATTCAGCTTCTAATTGCTATATCGCAAATAGTTCCTGATTCCTCCTCTAATTTCTAAGTCACAACTAGTTCAGGATGTTTACTGTAAAGAGAACCCTTTTATTTATTACTAGTTCCGGACAAATATTAAAGAGAACCCTAATATGCTACTATTAAAGTAAACCCTACTTATTTATTCTAAAGGAATTACCTTTTATCCGGCCAGATTCCGAGCAACGTTGTTAAAGCAAGAAAATAAATAAAAATAATATATTGAATTTCATTTATTATAACTTTGACTCAATTACATGACTCAAGTATTCATCGGGGAGTTCATCTTCTCCACCACAACCTAAGGAATTTATTACAAAAGACTAAACATAATTAAATTACAAGAATCCAATAGAAAATCCCAAAGAATTCATACCTTGTTGAGTTAGTTTTCCCGTAAGGGGAGAAAACTATGCCCTTAGAGCTCCTCCAAACTTCTATTTCTGAATGAAAACTAATAAATTATGGAGGATCTATTTATACTTTTCGTAATGGGCCTCAGCAAGCTATCGTGACACGATAGGTCCATCGTGGCATGATGGGAAGATTCAGTTTAAAAATATAACTGATCTTGTGCATTTCATCAGCGTGGTCACTAAGTAATGTCATCGTACTGCGTTGAGGTCCATCGCAATATGATGCTAAGATTTTCTTCAAAAATATAATTTCTGATGTCTTGGCGAGCAAGCAGCTCTCATCGTGGCACGATGCAAGCCATCGTGACACGATTAGCTGTTTTTCTTCATTTTTGGGATTTTTCTTGTCTTTTGCGTGTCTTCGCTTTGTCTTGACGCTTTTTCTCGATTCTTCAGGTTTTTGTTGATATTTGGGCATGTCTTGATCAATTTACTACTAATAATACTACCTAAAATAGTGCAGAAATTCCTGTCATCACAACCCCAAACTTAAACCGTTGCTTGTCCTCAAGTAACATTCTTTCAGACAAGATCGTTAGCGAGTTAAGAAATAAATAAAGATGATATGAATTTCACAACCTTACTTGTTCAGCAATGGTACCGCTGATTCTTACCGCAGCTGTCATGCCCCATTTTTTGACCCAAATTTTTTTAAATTTTTCTTTCATCATTTTTTTATGTCATATTATTTTATTATGGTTATTTTATTTTTATCAAAAACTGTCAAAAATAATATTTAATTTCATTTACGCTGCTTGTTTCATTTATTTTTAGATTTTTTAATCTTTTACACTTTAATACGTCGCCAATTGTTTCTTTTTCTCGTCTTTTAAACTGTCTTTTTTCGTTAATCGTTTCAGACGAAAATTCGACAGAAGATATTTTATAATACCTCATTTGTTTAGGTTTCGTTCGAAATTTCGGCCGAGAAGTATTTTAAAATACCTCATTTAGTTTATTTTTCGTTTTTATTATTATTTTTCTTTTATTTTTATTAATATTATTTTTATTTTTTTTTCATTTATTATTATTTTTTTTTTTTATTTTTTGTATTTTATTTTTTGTCTTTTTTTGTTTGTCTTTGTCTGATTGTCCAAAAAATGCAAAGGTCGGTGAACACAGAGGCAAGGTTACACGCCTCTGCCCATCCTTCTCCACTTTTCTAGATTTTCAGAAACACCCATCCTCTGCAACAGTGAACTTTTTCAGATTTTCTGGAAAAAATAATAACACAATCCAGGCACAGCAATAATCCAATGAACAATTATAACCCTAAAATTTGGTTATAAAACCAAACGAAAATTCAGAGCAAGAGGAGGATTTTTTCAGCCAAAATAATAACAACATAGAGGCCAAACAAATTTCTCACAGCTGCACATCACAACAACAAACCCTAAATTTTTTCTCAAATCCAAACATAAAAAAAAAATCAAAAAAACTCACCGTAACAACAAACACGATTAGAACTCAGTAAATATAAAAGTCATCTCTGTAACCAAGTTCCCACAACAATAACATTCAACTCTTTTTTTCTTCCACAGTTACAATACAAACATGAAACCATAACCCAATCTGATTAAAAGAAAGAACACGGTGAGAGAGTTGCAGAGAGAGAGCAAGAGTAGAGAGAGGGAGTTGTTTAGTGAATGAATTTTTCTGTGAACAAAAACAATATATACCCCTCCGTTTTTTGAATGAGAAAGGTCTTTGGGCCTCAAACCAAAAATCCCTTCCCCTATATCCCAGTTTGCACCCCGTGTTTCTTATTCTTGTTATTTTTGCTAATTAATCTCATTGCTCTATTTTTATTTTTTATTTTATTGTCATTTTATCTATTATGTGCATGTTACATGTTTTACTTATGTAGTTCTTCTGATACATAGAAGAACTACATAAGTAAAACATGTAACATAAGGCTAAAACAACTTGGTCAGAGTGACTTAACTGAAGCACCAATGTTGAAGTAATTAAGTCTAAACCACTTGTGCATATTGAAGATGTGCAGATGCAACATGTTGAACAAGATGTCCTAGACATCTTGTCACTGGGTTCAGAGCATGCATAGGCAGCATGTTGAACAAGATGTCCCAAGACATGTGGGTAGGACATCTTGACCCAGTTCAGCTTAAAAGATAATGCTTATCCATTAAGCACGCGTGTTTGTTTTAAAACTAACTCTTATTTGAGTGCATCTGAAAGACTGAAGAATTATCTGAAGAATTGCACGCCTATATAAAGGACTCAACATAGAGCTTAAAACTCAAACCACAATAACTGAAGATTGTGAGTCCAAAGCTTTGTGCCCACTGTGCAAAGCATTAGTAGCTCCTCGTATTGTTCTTGATACTTGGTAGCTTTGAGTAGTTGAATGTTGTCATTCAACTTGGTCTTTTAAACTGTGAAAGTTTAAAGTTGTTTCGTCACTTGGGATTAATGATTAGAGGGAGTTGGGTAGGTTCTCATATTCAGGGGGAGTTAGCCCTTGAGTAGAAGATTACTAGGATTAAGAAAAGGCGTACATGCCAAAAGGTGTTTGGTAGTGTTGTAAGGCTAAGTAATAATTCGGAGTAGTAGTGTTCACTTTCTGTATTGGTATCCTCCAGAGTAGGGCTTGTTATAAGTGCCGAACTGGGTTTACAAATCACTGGTGTTGTTTATTGCTTTCGTTTATCTTAAGTACTGCAATAACTTATGATCCTCATAACCAGTTGTCGAACCAGTTGTCTAGGACATTTGGACTACTGACACATTGTCCTAGACATTGTGTAAGACATCTGTCTTGCCAGAAAACAGAATTTCAATTGGCATCAGAGCAGACACCCTAACCTGCTGGGTGAGCTCCAGGGAGATATATTTTTGTTCAAGATGGACAGGAATGGAGGATCAATAAACAGACCACCAGTTCTGGATGGATCAAACTATGACCATTGGAAAGCAAGAATGATTGCCTTCATCAAGGCCATGGATCAGAAGGCATGGAGGGCAATTATCACAAGTTGGAATCACTCAATAGTCTCTGCAGAAGATGGTTCTTCAACACTAAAAGGCGAAGGAGATTGGACCCCAGAAGAGGAGATTGAGTCCAATAGCAACTCCAAGGCACTCAATGATATCTTCAATGGTGTTGATGAAAACATATTCAAACTGATCAACACATGTACAGAAGCTAAGCAAGCCTGGGAGATTCTACAAACAGCACATGAAGGAACTTCCGAGGTAAGAATGTCAAAGCTGCAACTCCTCACTTCCAAATTCGAAAATCTAAAGATGGAGGATGATGAAACAATATTAGAATTCAACACTAGAGTTCGAGACATAGCAAACTCATGCTTTGCCCTGGGAGAGAAGATACCTGAGGAGAAACTAGCCAGAAAAATTCTTAGATCACTTCCTAAGAAATTTTCTTTGAAGGTTACTGCTATTGAAGAATCACAAGACTTGAGCACTATGAAGGTTGATGAACTCATTGGCTCATTACAAACTTTTGAGATGACTCTTGAAGATAGACCTGAAAAGAACATGAAGAATCTGGCATTCAAATCTGAGCAAAGCCAAAGTGAAGATGGTCTATCAAAAGCAGTAGCTCTATTAACCAAGAAGTTCAACAATTCTGTGAACAGGGTCCGAGCTACATGGAGCACAAATGTCCCAGACAAGATGTCCTACAACAAGACACAAGGCATCTCAAAAGAAGAGACAAACTCTGAAGAAGAAACAGAGAAAAGGTGCTACGAATATGAAGGCTTTGGGCATATCAGAATACAGTGTCCCAACTTTCTTAGAAAAGAGAAGAAGGGGATGGCTGCAATTCTCTCTGACTCTGAGGATGAAAGTGAAGAAGAAGACACAAACAATGCATTCTCAGGGATATGCAAAACAAGCTGCAGTAATTGCTTCAAAAGAATGACTGAATAATTAGAGCAAGATGAACTCATGGAAAGGCTTATCAAGGAGCATCAGGAACGAGTAGCTTTGAAGAAAATACGTGATTCCTTACAAACTAAACTCAAGAGAATGACTGAATACTTGAGTTGTTTAGAATGTGACTCTGACTCAGAAGACGATCTCCCTGAAACTGAAAAAATAGCTGAAGACATGATTGGATTAGGATTTGATCATCTTTTCAGAGAAGCTGAATCTGCTCCAGAAAAGGTAACTCCTCCTCTACAGAAACCTAAGGACCAGATGTCAAGCCAAATGTCTCAACATCCTGCTCAACACTCTGACAGGATCATAGACCATACATCTCAGCATTGTGTTCAGACCAAAAGGGAGATGTCAAGCCAAATGTCTCAACATCCTGTTCATCACAAAAACAGGATCATAGACCACACATCTCAGTACTATGCTCAGACCAAGAAGGAGATGTCAAGTCAAAAGTCTCAACGTCTTGTTAAACACAAAAACAAGATCATAGACTACAAGTCTCAACAGTCTGCCCAAACAAAAAGGCAGATGTCAAGCCACATGTCTCACCATCATGTTCAACACAAGAAGAATGGGAACATAGGTCAGCTTCACAAGCAGCAGAAGAAGCACATACCAAGACCACATCTTAAAAAGTTATAATCCCAAAATAGAAGAGCTTTTAATAGATGTGATCACTGTGGTAGGTCTGGACATGTTATGAAAGAGTGCTTCAAAATTCATGGCTATCCTCAAAGATCAAAATCACCAAGGAAGGATGAAAAGAAGATTCTTGCTCAACAAGTAAAGTGCCAGGAGAATCAAGTCAAGAAAGTATGGAGGCCAAAAGAAGATTCAAAACTAAAGGCTCATACTTGTATCAGGCTATCCTCATATGAAGACTGATACTTTGACAGTGGATGCTCCAAACACGAGACTGGAGATAGGAAATATCTTAAGGAATCAAGACCTTACTCAGAAGGAAGTGTCACATTTGGTGATGGAGCTAAAAGTAGAATCAAAGGTGTAGGCAAGCTAAGAGATCTCAGCTCACCATACCTAGATAAGGTTCTACTAGTTGAAGGATTCACTACAAACTTGATAAGCATTAGTCAACTATGTGAACAAGGACTAGATGTGTACTTCAACAACTCTGAGTGCATTATTGCTAATAATCAGAAGGTAGTGATGAAAGGTGTCAAGGCAAAAGACAAATGCTATAAGTGGATTCCTCCTAACAATGGTCCAAAAATAGCTTGCTTGACAGCCAAGGAAGAGAATGACCAGATGTTCTACCAGATGTCCCAACATCTGTACACTCGTCAGGAAGTTGAATCACTTCAACCTGAACGTGGGAAAGGAACTCTAGAGTTCCACACGTCCAAAAGCGTGTAGAACATTAAGTGACGGGGTGGCGTGCAGAGAGATTATAACGTTAATCATCATTACTCCTGCATAATAAACAAGGTAACATACTTTCTAGTTCCGTCTATAAAAAGCCACCTAGATCATCACTTGTGCTATCACACACGCTTCAACATCTGGTACGACATCCTTCCAAAACCTCTCAAAAGAAATCTTCTTCAACAAAACTCTAAACAAACACGAGTCTAGAAATCACAATGAGCTCCAACATTCAAGAAATCAACAAAGGCGAAGGACCTAGTGATCCAACTAGGGTTTCAGACTCAACCATCAATCAACAAGAGGTTGATCTTCACAAGTTGGTCGTTCCCAGAGGAAGAAGAACAACAACAGGGAAGAGGAGAAGCAACGCTTTGATTGGGCCCTTCACTAATCTTACACATAGTAAAGAACCCAAAGAAGGACCTTCGCTAGAAGCCCAATCATCGCCAAAAGGGGCTGAAGAGAAAAATGCTAAAGAAACCTTGAAGGATTCCACTCGGAAAACAAACATTGAGGTGCAATCAACAGAAGCTGTGGAGAATGGTGGAGAAGATGTCACAACATCTGACCTCAACATCAAGGATGTGGGAACAAATGTCTCAACATCAAGAGACACCACATCTGAGGAACATCCAATGGAAGAAGATCCAAAGGATGCACATGAGAAGCTCACCTCAGAAGATGAAGAAGAAAGCTCACAATCTCTTGAAATCATAGAGATTGATGAAGAAACTGACAACGAAGAGACACCTCCCAGAAGATATCAATCTATTGCTGATAGAGTAAGAAGGAACATGGGAACGAAGGTGGAAATTCCAAAGTATTTCTTAGAAGAAAAGTCACAGAAGAAGAAGAGGAAACCTGAGTCCTCAGGCGAGTTCGAGCCTGATGTCGAAGACGATGTCCCTGACATCATGTCAAAGAAAAGAAAAACTACACCCTTAACATCTTTCCACACTGAGGAGAATGAACAGAAGTGGAAGATAGTAAGCCAAAGGAGAATGACTGTGGAAAGGGAACTAAGCACTGAAGCACTTTCTTACAAGGAGATCACTACACTCCTTGAAGAAGCCAAACTCATGAAGACTGTGCTAGGAGTTGGCAAGTGCTATGAAAGGCCGGTAAGAGAGTTCTTGGTCAACCTATCAGAAGAGTGTGCTGAAGAGGAAAGTGATGGCTATCACAAGGTACATATGAGAGGAAAATCCATTGACTTCTCTCCAACTGTGATCAACAAATTCCTGAAGAGAAGCACAAAATCTGAAAACAATAAAGCTCTCTCAATGGACAAAATTGCTGAAGAACACACATCTGGTCAAGCTGAGCAATGGCCCAAGAAAGGACTGCTTCCAACATCCAAACTGACGGTCAAATATGCCATACTCAATAGGATTGGCACAGCAAATTGGGCTCCTACAAATCACAGCTCAGGTATAACTCCAACCTTAGCCAAACTCATATACCTCATTGGAAAAGAGGAAAAGTGTAGTTCTGCTGAGATTGGCTGCATCATAAGGCTAAAACAACTTGGTCGGATTGACTTAACTGAAGCATCAATGCTGAAGTAATTGAGTCTAAACCACTTGTGCATATTGAAGATGTGCAGATGCAAGATGTTGAACAAGATGTCCTAGACATCATGTCACTGGGTTCAAAGCATGCATAGGCAGCATGTTGGAACAAGATGTCCAAGACATGTGGGTAGGACATCTTGACCCAGTTCAGCTTAAAAGATAATGCTTATCCATTAAGCACGCGTGTTTGTTTTATTTTGAATAAAGCGCGAATCTTTTAGTAACAAGCTGAGATTAGGATTAATGATAAAGTTTGTTATTAATCCTATGTGTTAAATACGATTGGATTCGTATTTAATTTGTGGATATAGATTAAATTCTTTATCTTTGTGGAGTTTGTTTTAAAATAAGTTTGTTTTAAAACTAACTCTTGTTTGAGTGCATCTGAAATACTAAAGATTATCTGAAGAATTGCACGCCTATATAAAGGACTCAACATGGAGCTTAAAACTCAACCCACAATAACTGAAGATTGTGAGTCCAAAGTTTTGTACCCACTGTGCAAAACACCTAGTGGCTCTTAGTATTGTTCTTGATACTTTGTAGCTTGGAGTCGTTGAATATTGTTGTTCAACATTGTCTTTTAAACTGTTATAGTTTAAAGTTGTTTCGTCACTTGGGATTAGTGATTAGAGGGAGTTGGGTAGGTTCTCATATTCAGGGGGAGTTAGCCCTTGAGTTGAAGATTACTAGGATTGAGAAAAGGCGTACATGCCAATAGGGATTTGGTAGTGTTGTAAGGCTAAGTATTGATTCGGAGTAGTAGTGTTCACTTCCTGAATTGGTATCCCCCAGATTAGGACTTGTTATAAGTGCCGAACTGGGTTAACAAACTCACTGGTGTTGTTTATTGCTTTTAATTTAACTTCAGTACTGCAATAACGCGTGATCTAAGTAACCAGTTGTCGAACCAGTTGTCTAGGACATCTGGACTATTGACACATTGTCCTAGACATTGTGTAAGACATCTGTCCTGCAAGAGAACATAATTTCAATTGGCATCAGAGCAGGCACCCTAACCTGCTAGGTGAGCTCCAGGGAGACAAAATTTTGTTCAAGATGGACAGGAATGGAGGATCAATAAACAGACCACCTGTTCTGGATGGATCAAACTATGACTATTGGAAAGCAAGAATGATTGCCTTCATCAAAGCCATGGATCAAAAGGCATGGAAGGCAATTATCACAGGCTGGAATCACCCAATAGTCTCTGCAGAAAATGGTTCTTCAACATTGAAAGGTGAAGGAGATTGGACCCCAGAAGAGGAAATTGAGTCCAATAGCAACTCCAAGGCACTCAATGCTATCTTCAATGGTGTTGATGAAAACATATTCAAACTGATCAACACATGCACAGAAGCTAAGCAAACGTGTGAGATTCTGCAAACAGCACATGAAAGAACTTCCAAGGTTAGAATGTCAAAGCTGCAACTCCTCACTTCCAAATTCGAAAATCTAAAGATGGAGGATGATGAAACAATATCAGAATTCAACACTAGAGTTCGAGACATATCAAACTCATGCTTTGCCCTGGGAGAGAAGATACCTGAAGAGAAACTAGCAAGGAAGATTCTTAGATCACTTCCCAAGAGATTCTCTATGAAGGTAACCGCGATTGAAGAATCACAAGACTTGAGCACAATGAAGGTTGATGAACTCATTGGCTCATTACAAACTTTTGAGATGACCTTTGAAGATAGACTTGAAAAGAAGATGAAGAATTTGGCATTCAAAACTGAGGAAAGCCAAAGTGAAGATTGTCTATCAGAAGCAGTGGCTCTATTAACCAAGAAGTTCAACAACTCTGTGAACAGGGTCCGAGCTACATGGAGGACAAATGTCCCAGACAAGATGTCCTACAACAAGACACAAGGTATCTCAAAAGAAGAGACAAACTCTGAAGAAGAAACAGAGAAAAGGTGCTATGAATGTGAAGGTTTGGGCATATCAGAAAACAATGTCCCAACTTTCTTAGAAAACAAAAGAAGGGGATGGCTGCAGTTGTTTCTGACTCTGAGGATGAGAGTGAAGAAGAAGACACAAATAATGCATTCTCAGGGATGTGTGAAACAAACTGCAGTAATTGTCTAACAAGTTTGACAAGCACTGAAGACAGTGATAACAATGAAGAAGATCTTCACTCCTCAAGAAACACTGCTGAAAGATTAGAGCAAGAAGAACTCATAAAGAGGAGTATCAGGGAGCATCAGGAACGAGTAGAATGAATAAAAATACGCGATTCCTTGCAAGCCAAACTCAAGAAGATGACTAGACACGTGAGTCGCTTAGAATATGACTATGACTCAGAAGACGAGCTCCCTGAATCTGAGAAAATAGCTGAAGACATGATTGGATTAGGACTTGATCATCTCTTCAGAAAAGATGAATCTATTACATAAAAGGAAACTCATCCTCTACAGAAATCTGAGGACCAGATGTCAAGCCATATGTCTCAACATCCTGCTCAACACAACGACAGGGTCATAGACAACATATCTCAGCACTATGTTCAGACCACAAAGGAGATATCAAGTCAAAAGTCTCAACATCTTGTTAAACGCAACAACAGGATCATAGACTACAAATCTCAACAGTCTGTCCAAACAAAAAGAAAGATGTCAAGCCATATGTCTCAACATCCTGTCCAAAACAAGAAGAATGGGAACTTAAGTCAGCCTCACAAGCAGCAGAAGAAGCACATACCAATACCACATATTAAAAAGTTATACTCCCAAAATAAAAGAACTTTTAATAGATGTGATCACTGTGGAAGGTCTGCACATGTCATGAAAGAATGCTTCAAAATTCATGGGTATCCTCAAAGATCAAAATCACCAAGGAAGAATGAAAAGAAGATACTTGCTCAACAAGTAAAGTGCCAGGAGACTCAAGTCAAAAAGGTATGGAGACCAAAAGAAGATTCAAAACTAAAGGCTCATACTTGTATCAGACTATCCTCATATGAAGACTGGTACTTTGACAGTGGATGCTCCAAACACATGACTGGAGACATGAAATATCTTAGGGAATTAAGTCCTTGCTCCAAAGGAAGTGTCACTTTTGGTGATGGAGCTAAAGGTAGAATCAAAGGTGTAGGGAAGCTAAGAAATCCAAGCTCATCATACCTAGATAAGGTTTTACTAGTTGAAGGACTCACTACAAACTTGATAAGCATCAGTCAACTATGTGAACAAGGACTAGATGTGTACTTCAACAACTCTGAGTGCATCATTGCTAGAAATCAAAAGGTAGTAATGAAGGGTGTCAAGGCAAGAGACAAATGCTATAAGTGGATCCCTCTCAACAATGATCCAAAAATAGCTTGCTTGACAGTCAAGGAAGAAAATGACCAGATGTTCTACCAGATGTCCCAACATCTGTACACTAATCAGGAAGTTGAATCACTTCAACCTGAACGTGGGAAAGGAACTCTAGAGTTCCACACGTCCAAAAGCGTGTAGAACATTAAGTGACGGGGTGACGTGCAGAGAGTTTATAACGTTAATCATCATTACTTCTGCCCAATAAACGAGGTAACCTAATACCTAGTTCCGTCTATATAAAGTCACCTAGAACATCACTTGTGTCATCACATAAGCTTCAACATCTGGTACGACACTCTCTAAATCTCTTGCAAAAAGAAAATCTCTTCACAAAATCTCTAACAACATGAGTCAAGAAATCACAATGAGCACCAACGATCAAGAAATCAACAAAGGCGAAGGACCTAGTGATCCAGCTAGGGTTTCAGACTCAACCAACAATCAATAAGAGGTTGATCTTGACAAATTGATTGTTCCAAGAGGAAGAAGAACAACAACAGGGAAGAAGAGAAACAGTGCACTGATAGGACCCTTCACTAATCTTACACATAGTGAAGAACCCAAAGAAGGACCTTAGCTAGAAGCCCAATCATCACCAAAAGGGGCTGAAGAGAAAAATGCTGAAGAAAACTTGAAGGAATCCACTCAGACAACAAACATTGAGGTTAAATTAACTGAAGCTGTAAAAGATGTCACAACATCTGACCTTAACATCAAGGATGTGGGAACAAATGTCTCAACATCAAGAGACACCACATCTGAGGAACATCCAATGGAAGAAGATCCAAAGGATGCACATGAGAAGCTCGCCTCAGAAGATGAAGATTAACAATCTCTTGAAGTCATAGAGATTGGGGAAGAAACAGAAAGCGAAGAGATAGCTCCAAGAATAACTCAATCAGTGGCTGATTGAGTGAAAAGAAGCAGAGGGAAGAAGGTGGAGATTCCCAAGTCATTCTTGGAAGAAAGATCACAGAAGAGGAAGAGGAAGCCAGAATCCTCAAGTGACTTTGAACTCGATGTCGAAGAAGATGTCTCAGACATCATGTCAAAGAAAAAGAAATCTGCATCCTCAACATTCTTCCACACTGAAGACAATGAACAGAAGTGGAAAATAGTAAGGCAAAGGAGAATGGCTGTGGAACGAGAGTTAAGCACTGAAGCACTCGCTTACAAGGAGATCACTACACTACTTGAAGAAGCCAAACTCATGAAGACTGTGCTGGGAGTTGGCAAGTGCTATGAAAGGCTGGTTAGAGAATTCTTGGTCAACCTATCAGAAGAGTGTGCTGAAGAAGAAAGTGATGGCTATCACAAGGTACATATGAGAGGAAAATCTATTAACTTCTCTCCAACAGTGATTAATAAGGTCTTGGGAAGAAGTAATGAAGCTGAGAGCAAGAAAATCCTATCAATGGACAAAATTGCTGAAGAAACTACCTCAGGGAAAGCTGAACATTGGCCCAAGAAAGGACTACTTCCAACGTCCAAGCTGACTGTCAAGTATACAATACTCAATAAAATTGGCACAGCTAATTGGGTCCCAACCAATCACAGCTCAGGTATTACCCCAACCTTAGCCAAACTCATCTACCTCATAGGAAAAGGAAAGAAATTGGATTTTGGAAAACATGTGTTCGAACAAACAATGAAACATGTAAAGACCACCACAACAAAGCTACCAATAGCCTTTCCCTGTTTGATTACTGAGATTATACTGAGTCAGTACCCAAACATCTTACTTCCTGAGGAATATGAGAGTAAGAGACCTTCACCAATATCCTTCAACCGGAAGCTATTTTCTGGACAGAAGCTCACAAAACAAGGTGCTGGCTGAGCTCATCCAAGTTTCTAAGGAGCTGGAAGAAATCATCAAATCAAGTATGATCAGGAAAACTTGTGTGGATCACTTGATTAAACAGCTGACATAGAAAATTGCTGAAAATGAAGAAGCTGCTCATGCTGAGGATGAGCAAGAAGATGAAGAAGTATGAAGATCAAGAACTGGGTAACGTAGGAAAATAAGTACTTATGTATTTTTCCTTTTTGTTCTAATTATCTTCTGTATTTTGTGGTCTACCAAATGTCCTAGACATTGGAGACTTTGACATCCGGCACTATGTGTGCAATTTTGTATGCTGTTTCACTCTTACTAATCAATGAAATATTTTTCTTTAAACCTTTGTCAAATTATGGTAAAAAGGGGGAGAAATAATTGATTAAAGAACAGCTCTTTGGCAAGTAGAAATCACTCTCTTGCTTTAACGGATGATAAAATTAGCAAGCTTTAAAAATAAAAACAAAAAAAAAAGAAAAGAAAAGAAAGAAAAAGCTATGCTAAAACGAGTGTGTCCAGAGCAAAACTTAAAATGCTCAATATGAACCTCTAAGAAGTCTAGTAAGGCTTGATCACTCTGATTAAGTACTTTCCGCTGCAACTCAAGACTTTGGTTCACTAAGTCACTAGGTATCTCATCCCTGGACTTAGAAAATTCACTGTGATGAATCATATGAAGACAAGACTAAGACTGTCTCATACTAGAAAATGTTCATAACACATTCAAGATTGAAGAAGTCATGAATATTGAAGACACACAAAGATTCTAAAGATCAAAGACATTGAAGACATGAAGATTCAGAATTGAAGATTGCATCAACATACATCAATTTGAAGATTGAAGTATTTGAAGATTGAAGACTGAAGAGTGCACATTCAACAAAGTGGTTAAGTGGTTGTTTTAGCCATAATTTGACAAAGGGGGAGATTGTAGTTCTGCTGAGATTGGCTGCATCATAAGGCTAAAACAACTTGGTCAGATTGACTTAATTGAAGCATCAATGCTGAAGTAATTGAGTCTAAACCACTTGTGCATATTGAAGATGTGCAGATGCAAGATGTTGAACAAGATGTCCTAGACATCTTGTCACTGGGTTCAAAGCATGCATAGGCAGCATGTTGGAACAAGATGTCCAAGACATGTGGGTAGGACATCTTGACCCAGTTCAGCTTAAAAGATAATGCTTATCCATTAAGCACGCGGGTTTGTTTTATTTTGAATAAAGCGCGAATCTTTTAGTAACAAGCTTAGATTAGGATTAATGATAAAGTTTGTTATTAATCCTATGTGTTAGATACGATTGGATTCGTATTTAATTTGTGGATAGAGATTAAACTCTTTATCTTTGTGAAGTTTGTTTTAAAATAAGTTTGTTTTAAAACTAACTCTTATTTGAGTGCATCTGAAATACTAAAGATTATCTGAAGAATTGCACGCCTATATAAAGGACTCAACATGGAGCTTAAAACTCAACCCACAATAACTGAAGATTGTGAGTCCAAAGTTTTGTACCCACTGTGCAAAACACCTAGTGGCTCTTAGTATTGTTCTTGATACTTTGTAGCTTGGAGTCGTTGAATGTCGTCGTTCAACATTGTCTTTTAACTGTTAGAGTTTAAAGATTGTTTCGTCACTTGGGATTAGTGATTAGAGGGAGTTGGGTAGGTTCTCATATTCAGGGGGAGTTAGCCCTTGAGTAGAAGATTATTAGGATTGAGAAAAGGCGTACATGCCAATAGGGATTTGGTAGTGTTGTAAGGCTAAGTATTGATTCGGAGTAGTAGTGTTCACTTCCTGGATTGGTATCCCCCAGATTATGACTTGTTATAAGTGCCGAACTGGGTTAACAAACTCACTGGTGTTGTTTATTGCTTTTAATTTAACTTCAGTACTGCAATAACGCGTGATCTAAGTAACCAATTGTCGAACCAGTTGTCTAGGACATCTGGACTACTGACACATTGTCCTAGACATTGTGTAAGACATCTGTCCTGCAAGAGAACATAATTTCAAAAAGGGAATAAGGTAGATTTTGGAAGACATGTCTTTGAACAAACTATGAAGCATGTGGAAACCAATACAGCAAAGCTACCAATAGCCTTCCCTAGCCTGATTACTGGGATTATTCTTAGTCAACACCCAAGTACGATCAGGAAAACTTGTGTGGATCACTTGATTAAACAACTGACGAAGAAAATTGCTGAAGATGAAGGAGCTGCTCATGCTGAGGCAGAGCAAGAAGAAGAAGAAGATTGAAGAACAGACCTTTGGTAACTTAGGAAAATAAGTACTTTTGTATTTTTCCGTTTCAGTTTTGTTCTAGTTTCTTGTAAGTATTGTGGTCTACCAAATGTCCTAGACATTGGAGACTTTGACATCCCGCACTTGAAGTGCACTTTTGTATGTTGTTCACTCTTTAATCAATGAAATATTTTCCTTAAACCTTTCACAAATTATGGTAAAAAGGGGGAGAAATAATTGATGATAAGAACAGCTCTTTGACAAGTAGAATCAATCTCTTGCTTTACGGATGAAAATTAGCAAGCCTTAAAAAAAAAATTAAAAACTAAAAAGCTATGCTAAAATAAGTGTGTCCAAAGCAAAATTTAAATGTTCAATATGAACCTCTAAGAAGTCTAGTAAGTCTCGATTACTTTGATTAAGTACTTTCCGCTGCAACTTAAGACTTTGGTTCACTAAGTCACTAGGTATCTCATCCCTGAACTTAGAAAATTCATTGTAATGAATCATATGAAGACAAGACTATGACTGTGTCATACTATAAACGGTTCATAACACATTCAAGATTGAAGAAGTCCTGAATATTGAAGACACACAAAGATTCTGAAGATCAAAGACATTGAAGACCTGAAGATTCAGAATTGAAGATTGCATCAACAGAGATCAATTTGAAGATTGAAGAATTTGAAGATTGAAGACTGAAGAGTGCACATTCAACAAAGTGGTTAGTGGTTGTTTTAGCCATAATTTGCCAAAGGGGGAGATTGTAGTTCTTTTGAGATTGGCTGCTACATGCAACATGTTGAAGAGTGCACATGCAACATGTTGAACAAGATGTCCTAGACATCTTGTCACTGGGTTCAGAGCATGCATAGGCACCATGTTGAACAAGATGTCCCAAGGCATGTGGGTAGGACATCTTGACCCAGTTCAACTTAAAAGATAATGTTTATCCATTAAGCACGCGTGTTTGTTTTAATTTGGATAAAACGCGAATCTTTTAGTAACAAGCTGAGTTTAGGATTAATGATAAAGTTTGTTATTAATCCTATGTGTTAGATACGATTGGATTCATATTTAATTAGTGGATAGAGATTAAATCTTTATCTTTGTGGAGTTTGTTTTGAAACAAGTTTGTTTTAAAACTAACTCTTATTTTAGTGCATTTGAAAGACTGAAGAATTATCTGAAGAATTGCACGCCAATATAAAGGACTCAACATAGAGTTTAAAACTCAACCCACAATAATTGAAGATTGTGAGTCCAAAGCTTTGTGCCCACTGTGGAAAGCATTAGTAGCTCCTCGTATTGTTCTTGATACTTGGTAGCTTTGAGTAGTTAAATGTTGCCATTCAACTTGGTCTTTTAAACTGTGAAAGTTTAAAGTTGTTTCGTCACTTGGGATTAGTGATTAGAGGGAGTTGGGTAGGTTCTCGTATTCAGGGGGAGTTAGCCCTTGAGTAGAAGATTACTAGGATTAAGAAAAGGCGTACATGCCAAAAGGTGTTTGGTAGTGTTGTAAGGCTAAGTAATAATTCGGAGTAGTAGTGTTCACTTCCTGGATTGGTATCCTCCAGAGTAGGGCTTGTTATAAGTGCCGAACTGGGTTAACAAATCACTGGTGTTGTTTATTGTTTCCGTTTGTCTTCAGTACTGCAATAACGTGTGATCCTCATAAGTAGTTGTCTATGACATCTGGACTACTGACACATTGTCCTAGACATTGTGTAAGACATCTGTCCTGCCAGAGAACAGAATTTCAACTTAGATGTTATTAAAAGTACCAAATATGCCATGTTGTTTCATTTATTTCTTATATGCAAAAAATACAAAAAATATGCAATGTCTTTATTTATTTATTTTGCCTCTTATTATTTGTTTATTTAATGTTCACACCAAAAATGCAAAAAAATATATGTTATGTCTTTATTTATTTACGTATTTATTTTATGCAAGGTTTTTATCACATGTCAAAAATACAAAAAATATTAATATATATGTTTGTGTTCATTTTATCGTTTGTGTTCATTTTATCGTTTTAGTCTAAGGGAATAAACGATCGTCCGATCAATTCGTTGTTGCTCTTAAAAATAAATCACTCGTTGTAAACATAATAAAAGAATGAAAAAGAAGTGGTCTGACGGATGGCTTTCCGCTCCCCGGTTATTTCGAATTCCTGCTGGATTGCTTGCGCTCGAATAACTGTCATTCTCAAAATTCTAAAAACCAAAAAATACATAAAACAAAAACATTAAAAAAATTAAAACTCTATACCCCAATTATACCTCAATCCACCGTACCATCCCTAGAACAATCACAACCTGAACCATCTTCACACCAATCCCTTGGGCACACATTGTCTACTTCTCAATCTGCTGCAGATATTACTCTCCCAGCACCCTTTGCCGAGACACATTCCATGACCACTCGTGGAAAAGCCGGAATTTTCAAACCAAAGAAACTATTTTCAGTCACCAAGTATCATTTGCCACCTTCTACAGAACCAACATGTGTCACACAAGCTCTCAAGCATAGCGAATGGAAACAAGCTATGTCTGATGAATTTACTGCCCTTATGAATAATGGTACATGGTCTCCTGTGCCTCATCAGCCCCATTTCAACGTTATTGGCAACAAATGGGTCTTTCGTTTGAAGAGAAATCCTGATGGCTCTATTTCTCAATATAAAGCACAGTTAGTTGCAAAAGGCTTTCATCAACGCCCTGGCATTGATTATAAAGACACTTTCAGCCCCGTCATTAAGCCTCAAACAATAAAAATGGTGTTATGTATAACATTGTCCAAGAGTTGGAATCTCATGCAAATGGATGTCAACAATGCTTTTCTCAATGGCACACTTAACGAAGAAGTCTACATGGTGCAACCTCATAGGTTTGTTCATCAATCACATCCTAATTTTGTGTGCAAGCTTCACAAGTCTCTCTACGGTCTCAAGCAAGCTCCTCGTGCATGGTACAATGCACTACACTCATTTGTCGGTAACTACGGTTTCTTCAAATCGAAGTCTGACCCATCCCTATTCATTTTCAAGTAAGATAACATAGTGGCATACTTTCTTGTCTATGTTGATGATCTACTTCTCACGGGAAACTCTTCTACTTTTCTCGATAACTTCAAAATTGCATTGGCTGCTAAGTTCTCACTCAAAGACATGGGAAGCCCCAGTCACTTTCTCGGTGTTGAACTCCTACCCACGTCTAGTGGCATTTTACTTTCCCAACAACATTACATTCGAGATATCTTACAGAAAGTAAGATTACATTTCGTTATTTATCCATTACACGCCCTGATGTAGCCTTTGCAGTCAACAAACTATCACAACAAATGCAAGCCCCTACAGGGACAAACATGCAGTCCCTAAAACGTGTCTTACGTTATCTCAAACACACTCTAACTCATGGCTTGCATCTTGTTCGCACCCCTACCATCTGCCTCACTGCATTTTGTGACGCTGATTGGGGTGGTGATAATGTTGATCGAAAATCCACAGGTGCCTACATTGTGTATCTTGGCCCTAATGCCAAACAAAGAGAATCAATTTGATGATAATTGATCTCAACTCACTTGATTCTCATTCACACTATGAAGAATCACACACACACACACACACACACACACACACACACACATATTGCTTATGAAAACCAGCTATGGAAACTGAGAATGAAATTGAGAGAGAAAGGAATGAGGAATAAGAAGAATTTTATTTCATAATGCACATAATGAATACAATTCACAAAACTCAACACTTTATACTATTACTTGTTTACCAAGTAACTGCACCAACTAACTTTATGCTAACTAATTCAACACTTTATACTAACTAACTTCTAACTTTCTCCTAACAACCTTAACAAACTTCTAACCATCAACTAACCATACTAACTGAGTTGGTTAAGCTAGAATGAAAGCACAACTAAAATCATAAGTTGTTGCATGTAATACAAGTCACACAGCTTTGACAATTTTGAATTACTCTCAACATGACGTACTTCTAGCTTTCAAATATCATTTCAAAGTTTCTCTACTCATATACAAATACCAACCACATGTTGGAACTTAGAATTTGCAACATATCATATACTCCCTGAGAATCAAGACTTGATTTACTAATGATTTAATCCAAAAAGGGTCATATAAAAGCGAAAATATATTTCAGAAAACACATTTTGAAGTTGGCTTTTCAATATAAATTATGCTAACATTTACCATGAAAAAATTCGCAAAATCTTTCTCGAAATAGAAAGAGAATTAGAGAAATTTGGGGGAAGGAAAGATAAACCATAAAAACCGGAAAAAAAAAAAAATTTCTACCCCAACAATCTTTTCTATACCCCTACAAATTTTTAAATATTCCTATTTTACCCTTATGTTACTATTTATATAATATTGTTATTTTATTATTTTTAATATTTTATTTTTGGGATAAATATGTTTCTGGTCCTTATAAATATTCCAAGTTTTGTTTTTAGTCCCTCTAAAATTTTTCTTCTACTTTTAGTCCCTAAAAAATTTTCAATTAACATTTTTAGTCCCTACTTTTAAATCAACTCATGTGTAGACTTCATATTTTTGAATAAATTTTTTTATGAATGTTTAAAATATTATAAGAATTTCTCCCAATTTTTTTTTTTGAATTTTTTAACAAAGCATAAATTAAATATAAATTTTTATGTTTTTGGTGCTTAGAAAAATCATATTTAATTCATGTTTTGTTAAAAAATTCAAATTTTTTTTGTGCGTGATTATTAAAATATTCTAAACTTTTCTGGAAAATTTCATTAAAAAATATGAAGTCTATATATGACTTAATTTAAAAGTAGGGACCAAAAGTATTAATTGAAAATTTTAGAGGGACCAAAAGTCGAAGAAAAATTTTAGAGGGACTAAAAACAAAACTTGAGATATTTATAGGGACCAGGAACATATTTATCCCTTTATTTTTTTTGGTATTTTTCGCAGTTAAAGCGATCCGGTAAACGATTTACCGGTACACTTTTTAAAAGTATACCGGTATTCTTAAATTTCCATAATACACCGGTACTCTTTTTAAAAGTACACCGGTAGTCTAAATTTTCCAGAACACACCGGTACACTTCAAAAAGGAGCACCGGTGTAGTTAAGTGTGCAAAACATACCGGTACACTTTTAAAACTGTACCGGTATGTTGTTCGAAAACTGTACCGGTGCACTTTGGAAAAGTGTACCGGTACAGGTGTGTTTTTTTTTTTTTTAAATTTTAAAACTTTATTATTATTATTATTTTAAAACTTTATTATTTTATTTTGTACAACAGATATGGCTCAAACTGGCGATGCAGATCAAATATCAGGAGATACCTCAACTTTTTTTACGACCAATGAAAAATTTAATACACGAGATGATGTTATAACATGGGCTCAAGATGTTGGAATTGCCAATAAAGTGAGTATAATAATTACTAGGTCAGATACAAAGAATGGAACAAGAGGAAGAAATGACAAATTAATTTTGGGCTGTGATAGAGGTGGAAAATATGACTCTTCGAAAAGTTCTACGTCAACAGCATCAAAAAAATGTAATTGTCCATTCAAAGTTAGAGCCACACCTTCAACAGATGGTTCGGGATGGAAAGTTCAGGTTAAATGTGGAGTTCACAATCACGGACTACCTGATCAATATGCAGGTCATTCTTGTTTCTCTTATTTGTAATGTTATTTTTTTTCATAATATATTATATTTATCTTTGCAATTCAAAAATAAATAAATAAATATGCAGGTCATCCTCGTAAGGCGCGTTTAACCGTAGAAGAAAACAAACGTGTTGAAGATCTGTCAAAGTGTAATGTAGCACCAAGGAACATCGTTTTAGACCTAAAAGGAAGTAATCCAGATTCTCTTGTTGATGCCAACCAAATATATCGAAAAAGACACATGCTGCAAAAACAAGAAAGAGGTTCTATATCAGAGATGCAACACGTGCTGCAATGTTTAGGTGATAAAAAATATGTCACGTGGAATAGAAGAAAAGATGATGGGTCTGATATTTTGAGTGATATTTTTTGGGCACATCCAGATTCAATCAAGTTGTTAAATTTGTTTCCAATTGTTTTGGAAATGGATTGCACATACAAAACAGATAAATACAGACAACCATTGCTTGAAATTATTGGTATAACTTCAACCAAATTGACATTCAATGTTGGATTTGCTTACTTGGAAGCTCAGAAGACGGACAATTATTGTTGGGCATTAGAGAAGTTAAAACAGTTGTTTATTAAGCAAAATAATGTTCCACAAGTAATTTTGACCGACAGGGAGCTTGCTTTGATGAAAGCAATTGAAATTGTATTTCCACGTACTGTAAATTTGCTTTGTACGTGGCACATAAACAAAAATGTGACTGGAAGATGCGGCGTACATGTAATTAAGGATATGCGAGAGTTGGTGAAAAATTTATGGCAAAATGTTGTACGTTATACAAATGAGGCGGAGTATCATCAACAGTTGAATGCGCTTAAGCAAGCATGTGTTAACTCAAGTGAGTTTTTTGACTATGTTAGTAAGACCTGGTTGACCCCTCACAAGGAAAAATTTGTTGCAGCATGGACTAATAAAGTGATGCATTTAGAAAACACAACAACTAATAGGTATGATTATGTCAATTTCAAAATTGAATTTTTTTCTATTTTTTTTTCTTCATTTAATTGACTTTTGTGTGGAATTTAATATTTAGAGTCGAGTCATCGCATTGGAAATTGAAGCAGATGTTGGGAAATAGCAAAGGTGACTTATTCAAGTGTTTGACATCCATGAATGACAATATAATTCTTCAAGTTGGCAAAGTGAAGGCATCATTTCAAAAGAGTTTTTATTATACGGAGCCTCTACATAGCAGTCCGTTTTTTAAGAATTTAAGAAGCTTTGTGTCAAGAGCCGCTATGAATCTAATTTCTCAGGAGTTTCAGAATGTCAGTTGCCTTGTGCATGTGAATTGGGTGGGTATACAAAGAGCGCTGAATCGATACCATTAGAGGCAGTTCATGGTCATTGGAAGAAATTAACTCTGGAGGAACCATTAGAGGATGACACAGATGATAGATATGAGTTAGACATGAGTCGTGCAATAGATGCAATATGGAGTCGATTTCGATCACTTGATACTGTTGGTAAAAGAGCGTTAAACAGTAAAATGTTTGAACTTGCTTATCCAAATACAAGTTCCTTGATTCCACCGCCTGAAAAAATTAAAACTAGAGGTGGAGTGAAGAACAAAGATAAAGGTAAAGCACCAGTGGGTTATGATGTGTATCGTGATCCGTCATTCTTTGAGCATGTTGAAAGAGAAGAGCGTGAATCACAAGGTGCATCGAAGAGGTTGTGTATACAACCATCACAGTCATCTCAGAAGCAACCATCTCAATCATCTCAGAAGCAACCATCTCAATCATCTCAGAAGCAACTATCTCAGTCATCTCAAAAGCAACTATCTCAGTCATCTCAGAAGCAACCATCTCAGAAGCAACTATCTCAGACATCTAAAAAAAATATATTTCAAAAGTATTTGTCACAATTTCCAAAGCATATACATCCACATGTTGCTCACATTATTGAAGTCATTGCAGATGGAAATTGTGGTTTTAGAGCTATTGCATCTTTACTTGGTTACACAGAGGATGGTTGGCCCATGGTCCGTCGAGAGTTAGACAATGAATTGAAAAGTAATATTTGTTTGTACGGAAAGTTATTCGGCGAACGTATACAACTCGTGAAAGAATCGTTGCAGATATCAGGATTAGGCGCTCAGTCAAAAGATAGATGGTTCACCATACCTGCCATGGGTTACTTGGTTGCAAATAGGTATAATGTCATTTTGGTCACTTTGGGTAAACCTAGCACGACTTTCTTTCCTATGATGAGATCATATTCCCCTTCAGCAAGGTTTTTCTGTATCGGTTATGTAGATGAAAATCATTGGGTTCAGGTAAATATGAATTTAAACTTAAACATATCAATTTTCAAAATAATTATTATGTTTTTATTTTCTACGAACCTGAACTTATTTTGTTTTTCTTATAGGTAAATATGAATCCAGGATTTCCATTGCCCGATGTGACCCCTGATTGGAAAAAATATTGTTCACCTGAAGCAGAATCTTGGATCAAAAGATTAACCGGACGACTACAATTTTGGCAACTTTTAAATCCTCCGGTTAATCATCATCGTGATGTTGTGGATGTTTGATTTCGAATCGTAGTTGTTTAATTTTGAATCTAAATTAGATACTTTTAGTTGTTTAATTTTATGATAGATGACATAATTTATATACACATCATCAATCGTTTTAGTAAACTTATATTAAAGATTATTACACGTAGCGTCATGTGGTTATTTTCTTTTTTGGTTTGAATCGTGTGATTATTTTAGGACATGAAAATAATTTACGTAAATAAACAAGTGCAAGAAATAACTGTGACAAAAATTTCACAAAAGTACATAAGCAAATGTTTCTCAAAAAAGATCACAAGCAAATATCCAATAATACTCAAAAAAAAGAAAATAAATACACAAGCAAATGCATCAAGGCACATAATGATCAGGATCAACCTCTACACCATGGCAAATATCCAATGCCATAAAAAGATCATAAAAGGCGTCATCTTCTCTCTGAGCGTCAATCTGAGTGATATATCTCTCAAACGCGGTAGCAGCTTCATGTCTCCAATAATGCTCGCCTCGTGGTGCATCTCTAGCTGGTGCATCCTCTGGTATCGGATCATCCTCTGATATCGGATCATCTTGCTGTGTTGGCTGATGTACTGGCACATACTGAGGAACTAGCTGTACTCCATGTGGTCCATCAACACGGCGACATAATATAGGATGTGAGACCGTATAGTACCACGGCAGATAATCATCTGTAGCCTCAGCAGGATATGTCGCAGCACGTGTCGCCTGAAGGATCTGATCAACAGAAATATTATAACCGATCCAATCGCTATCAATGACAGCAGTGGCGGGAGCTGAAGGTGGTGGTGGTGGTGGTATATACTGTAAGAATCCATACTGCCTAACACACCTCTCAAGCAGATGAGGAACTACCGCACAACCACACAGATAACCATTATACATACAAATCGGGTCAAAAGGTATAATACCCTTGTGATCTTCAAACGGACGCCAAATCACATCAGACGGGGTCAGAGCATCCATGATCGGTCGATACTGATGAACCTTCAGTTTCCCCTGCTTATATCTCCATCGCATAGCTCGAGGGAAACCGGGTGCATTACAAGAAAACCCGGTATCCGCCTCCGCCCGCCGACCAAGGCCAGGGAAATACTCGTGAATCCAACACTGTTACAACAAAAAGAAAAAATAAAAAATATGTCTACGTAACGAAAAAAATATTAAATATTAAAAAAAAAAATGATCGCATACTAAATTACATTCTAAACATGCAATATGAATACAAAAATGTCCATAATTAAATAACATCTACAGTACCGAAAAAGAAATGTTACCTGTAGAAGTGTCGCGTACCCTGCAAAAGCCTTTGTGGAGAACATGGAGGCATCATTCGAGTTATCATATAAACAAACTAACGCAGCACTGGCCCAAGAATATGTATGGCATGCAGATAAATCTCTAAACATAGGCAGCCATTTTGCGTCCACGCGCGTGTAGCTTTTATCAGTGAAAATAGTACATCCAACCAACAACAGCATCCACGCCCTAACAGGCAGATGCAACAGACATGACACATCGTCGAGTGTAATCGCATTTCATCAAATGACATGTGAAATGACGATGTCTCCGGATGCCACCTATCAATAAATGCTGCTAAAAGGTTTGGATCAACCTTATTCAAACTCGTCCGCTCAAGCTAGCACAATCCAGACATATCCAACCAATTTTTAATAACTGGTGGATGTTGAGCAGGAACCCAATCAGCTAACTTTGCTCCTAAAGATGATATCCTCAGAAGTGGACGATCCTGCATATATTTAAAAAAAAAAAAAAACATTATCAATAATATTTTAACACTACAGTTGATATAACTTCATCAATATAACTTAACAAATAATAACAAAATAAACAATTAGTTACCTGATCAAACCATACATGACGAGATATATGCTGCTCGTATCGTGTCAGAAGCCTGGTATCAATGGGACCTCCAGGCCAGCCCACAGCCGCAGGCTGCTCCGGCACAGGCTGATCCTCTGCCTGATGCTCACAAAAATCACCACGACTGGTCCCTCCCATACGTCGAATTCTACCGTCTCGTCCTCTGGTGCGCACCACTGCAAAAAAAATAAATTAATAATTATGTTTAAAAAAAAATCTTTTAAAAAAAAAACTTGTAATTGGACCGGTATGAACATACATACCGGTACAGTCATTGAAAAGTGTACCGGTATGAATAACTGTACCAGTATGAATATGCATACCGGTACAGTTGCACAAAAGTGTACTGGTATGAATATGCATACCGGTACAATTGCATAAAAGTGTACCGGTATGAATATTCATATCGGTACACTCAAACCAACTGTACCGGTATGCAATTTTACATACCGGTATACTTTTACATAAGTGTGCCGGTAAACTCATTTTCTCTGCTCTCTCTGTACACTTTGTTTGCAAATGGTAAAAGTGATAAATTTTTCACTCTTTTAATTTATATATGAGGGCATTTTAGTCATTTCAAATTCAAATGTTGGGGTATTGAAAAGAGAGATAGTCTTAGATAGGCACAAATGTTTGCACATAAAATTTAGGCATACACTCACATATTAAAAAGTTTAAAAGAAAAATAAAATTGTCACATCAAATAGTATAACTTTAATCATTTTTTATTTATTTATTTTGGTTTAATGTGAGTGTGCCTAAAATTAAGGTGTTATGTTTGTGCCTATAGTAGACTTTCTCTTGAAAAGATTGTTGATGTAGAAAAAAAAAATTTCTAAAAAACGTAGATTGTTAGAAGCCCAAATTAAATTGGAGGCTAGCTGTTGTGGATCTTCTATTTTGGGAGCCCGCTACATTATTAAAATATAAAAATTACTTTTGATGCTTCTACTGTTTTTGGAACGCATCCTACAAAATTATCAAAATATCTCTCTTTGTTATTTATAGCGTCCTACAAGATTTTGTTTTTATAACGTCTGCTATTTAAGTAACATGCGATATATTTTAAAATTTCTCATTTTTATAAGGTCCGCTACTTAAGTAATGGAAGAATAAAACGTAAGAATTTATTTGGAGGATGCTCTTTTGTATGGTTTGTTAACGTAAGAATTTTATTTTTATTTGTTGCTAGCATTTTTTAGACTGTATTTTTATTTGTAATTTGGGATAACTTTGTGCAGTAATAATAAAATAAAATAGATGAGTATAAAATTGTATCAAATGTACCATACAAAGTACAAACAACCTAGTTAGATTATGGATAACTAATGATAATTTGAACCGTAGTTCATTAGTAAGGGAGCAATATCTCCAACATAAATGCATTGACTCAATGGCTTACAATCAGTGACTAATTGTTGTTGACTACATAATTGCATATCACTAGTTAATTGCCAAGATATTATTTTCATTATGTGTAATAATGTGTATTTACATAGTTGCCTTATAAACTCACTTGTATATATACCTTTGATGATAAACATAATATATATTGCTTCATACTTTCTATAATTAAGTTGTGGGCAACAATTTCAAAAAATTCATAACAAATCCTAACTTACATATAATTTAGTTCTGAATAAGTCATATGAACTTTTATCATTATCCATTCTCATAAGTCTGTGGGTAATTATTTTTGGACAATGAAAAAATTCCTTGTTGTGGATAGTATATCAATTGCTTCATATCATTCGATTTGCATATTAAGCAATATATCTCACAATTTATACTAAAAAAATTCATTTCATTATATGTAATATTTTTTTTGACAGTTTCATTATATGTAATTATCTACAATTATTATTTGCCGTTTTCACAATACACATTGCCGTGTATATATACATATATCTCTGTGTAATAGAAATTACGAAATTCTATATTATTTTCGAATACACTATAATGATTTACCATATTGTAAACCCATTTCTCCTCTTCATTATCTTCACTACATTTTTATGTCTCTCTTCGAGTTATGATATCCCATCCAAATACTCCTCCATGTTAGGTCCAAACCTTGACAAGCTTCCTACTCAAGATAAAGCCATAGAACTATTCCAACAATGGATGAAAGACCATGGAAGGGTCTATAGAGACCTAGAAGAAATGGCAAAGAAATTTGACATTTTTCTTTCAAACTTAAAATATATCACAGAAACTAATGCCAAGAGAAAGTCACCTCATGGTTTTCTTCTTGGTCTTACCAACTTTGCTGATTGGAGCTCCCAAGAATTCCAAAAAAAATACTTACATAAGATTGATATGTCCATGAACAATGACACAACGAAAGTGAATGGTGGTTATGACTTATCATCATGTGATGCGCCTTCATCCTTGGATTGGAGTTTAAAAGGAGCTGTAACAACTGTTAAGGATCAAAATACTTGTGGTAAGTTTGTTTGTGCTTGCATGATTTATGTCACATTGATTCCACCCTCACTTACATATATAAAAATATCTTTATGGACACAAATTTAATTAGGTGTTGTTCACTAGTTATCATATAGTTCTGTACTTCTCATGTTAGAGTCCACTTTTGGTTATCTCTTGCTCTAGTAGGCAGATGTAATTAATACAATCATCTTCTTCACCATGTAAACAAACCGGACATGAGCTTGAATATCGAACATAGTGTTCTTTTAATCTAGTCCGTGTCATTAAATTTCATTAACACATAATAATTAACTGAGGTCTGAACTAACACACAACATGGTCTATTGCACCCACTTCTCCAAAAATCCCATCCTACTAATCATTCCTTTCAAGAAGCTCAAATCAACATTGCCTTTGGCTTTACTGATATAAATCTTGGGGGTCAGCTCCCCCAATCAAATTTGCCATAAGCATTAATTGACAACCATTGGATAAAAAGGAAGGGTTAAGATTAAAACAACTCTTTAGGTGTGTCATGTAACTTATTTTCTCACCATTTTATGCGTCCCTTTGTTACTCGACCAATAAAAATATCTTCAATCTTCCATCTTCATGTTCATTGCAGTTGTGCCATCGAACACACACGACAAATTATAGTTTCAGATTCGTTTGTAATAACTTATTTTTGAGCTTATGCTAAACAGTTTATACAAATAAATGATTTTTTATATAATTATAAATTTGTCAAGTTAATTTAGGATAAAGTAGTTTATTAAAATACAGTTTTCATTAGTAGGAACTTATAAATTAAGATAAAAATTTATTTATTTGCATAAGTTGTTTTGAATAAACTATTCCAAACGGAGCCTCAATGTGTCCATATTTATTATCTAGACGTGTCTCAAATCAAAATTACTTATAATAAAGGAAACCTATGGAATTTTAATTAAAAAAAAAAACAGGAAACCTATGGAAAAAAATAAAATAAAAAGATTTTTAAAGTTTAGTTTCAAAATACACTATAATGATTTACCACACTTTAAACCCATTTCTCCTCTTCATCACCTTTCACTACATTTTTATGTCTCTCTTCGAGTTATGATATCCCATCCAAATACTCCTCCATATTAGGAAACCTATGGAAAACAAAACAAAAAAAAAAAAAAAGAGATTTTTAAAGTTTAGTTTCAAAATAATATTTAAAAGTTAATCGTTATTTTGCTGTTATAGGGACCATCAACACTCATATTTTATAAATTTTTAAACTAAAGAATTTAAATTAACCACATTGTATTTAATTTTTTTATATACATAAAGTAAAAAAAAAAAAATCTTTTTACCCTATTTCATTTATGTTTATCAGGGAGTTGTTGGACATTCTCAGCTGTAGGCGCCATTGAAGGATTAAATGCAATAAAGACAGGGAAGCTTATCAATTTTTCAGAGCAAGAGGTTTTAGATTGTGAGCCTGTAAGTGAAGGATGCAATATGGGATGGGTGAACAAAGCATTTGATTGGATTATTAGCAACAATGGGATTGCGTCGGCAAATGATTATCCTTATATGGCAAACAAGGGTGATTGCAAAGCCTCACAGGTTCTTAATTAATTTCCATTAATTTTTCTTCTTCTTGTAAACAAAATGGTAAGGACCACACATGAACTTCAAATACATAATTGTGAGATTGGACCTCAAATTTGAATTTGAGTGAAGGTATTCAGTTTAAAAATGTCAACATTATTAGTTAGACTAAATTTAGAAACAATTTCTATCAATATTATATCCGGTTCTATGTATCATTGAACTTTAAAAAAATGCTTTAAAATTTTGAGTTCATTATAAAATTTTTACGATTACCTTTATTCATGAATTGTAGATTCAAAACAATGCATATAGTACCTTTAGTACATACTATCATGTGGAGGAATCGGAAAATGGATTATTGTGTGCAGTTGCTAAGCAGCCTATTAGTGTATGTCTTTATGCACCAGAAGACTTTCATCATTATTCAAGCGTAAGTAATTCTTTTTTTTAGCAAACGTAAGTAGTTTTATGCGTTCAATTTTATAGTTGAACAATTATTGATTTTTCAAATTTTATTTATTTTGCGTCTGAACTTTAGATTATAAAGATCACTTCTTCTAGGAATCGGAGGATTAAAACCAAATAAAGGAAATTAAATGTATTCTTAGTCTTTACAAGATTACAATTATTTGTATTTAATGTTTATAAATATTTCCTTTATTTTTGACAGGGAATATTTGATGGACCAAATTGTCCTGTGGATTCTAAAGAAACTAATCATTGCTTGTTAATAGTGGGTTATGATTCTGTAGATGGTGAAGATTATTGGATTTTGAAGAACTCGTGGGGAATGGCTTGGGGAATGAACGGTTATATGCGGATGAAAAGGAACACTAATAAAACGTATGGGGTTTGTGCAATTAATGCATGGGCTTATAATCCAGTTAAATAGGACTAGCATGGAAGGAACCCAAGTATTAGTTCCAATTTAGATAACAATAAGTTAAAGCAAACATGAATAATAGTTTTATGCGTCTAAATTTTGTTGTATGGGTATTCTTAATGTTGTTTTAAACACGTCATGAGTTCCTCTATACAAAGTTGTTAAGCATATAAATAAATAAAGGATAAAATATGTTTTCAGTTTCTACTTTTAATATTAATATTATGATTTTTTATGTTTAAAATATGTCTATATTATGTCTATATATCATGTTAAACATATATAAGTTTATATTTTGTTAAAAAATGTCAAATAAATGTCAAAATTTTGCTCATTAAAGACTAAAAACAAAAAATAATAATTGTAGAAATGAAAACAAGTGATTTTATTTTATATGAACGAAAATCAAAACTCATTATAATAGTAGGAACTGCAAACATATTTTACTCATAAATAAATTAATAGAAATATATGAAAGTTTCATAATCAAACAATTTTTGCGAGGAGATTGAGCAAGTGAGAGGCAAGAGAAAACACATGCAGAGATTTCTTTGATCATGTCAAATACAAGTTCTTTTATTCGATCAAAGCCATATATATATGGACAAGTAGACAAGAATAGAGAAGTGAGAAATTACCTAAGTTGGATGAACCAAACACAATAGCTAAGATCAAGAGAAACGTGATTTATTATCTCTATAAATACACTAATCACTTAGACCTAAGTTATATTCATTATACACATAAACACTCAACACTTGTTTGTTCTACATTATTTCACATTTTTCATTCTTAACAAAACTTTGATAATTGACATAATAACCCTAACACATTTAAATATTAGGCTTAATTGCAGTTTTAGTTCCCCTATTTTTAATATTTTGCTTTTTGGTTCATCTATTTTAAAATTCGATAGTTTTGATTCATCTATTTTAAAATTTGACAATTTTGGTCCCCCTAGTACATATTTTTTCTAAAATATGATGATACAATCATACAACATGTTTTAAATGAATTTTATGAAAGATTATTCTTACAATTTTATTGATGTTGGTATTTTCATCATTGAATCATATACCACGTAATTTAAATCATATCATATCGTCAATTTATAGTTAAAAATTATAATATGAGCGCTAAAACTGTCGAGTTTTAAAATAAGGGGACCAAAACTGCAATTAAACCTAAATATTTTTATATGTTTTACCCAAAATTTATAACATTTTTTTTACAATTTGAGTTGTTAAGAAAAGAGAGCCTCTACACAATAATTAGTGAATTAGGTTACCTATAATCACAAATAACCTAGTCATATTTACACGATCATATATGAAAGACTATCTAATCTTAATTAAACGATCTAAACTTAAATTCATATATTAAATTATAAAAGAAATTAAATTTGCCTATTCTCTTAACCATCAGATCAAGATATAACTTGAACTTGATCCGAGGGAAACTGAGAATCATATTTGTTGCAGTTATCAAATATGAATCAAACTGTTAAAAGTGTATTAATGAGTTAAAATTGATGTGCAATTTAGACCGTCCAATCTCAAATCAACGGATAAAATTTAATACTCCATCATAATTCACATCAACATATCCAGGTCCGTGAAGATGCATGGTTTTATTATCAGAAGCTCAATCTTAGCTGTCATAACTTGATTGGCTAGCACTAGCTGACCTGGCTTCACCCCAAAATAAAACGAATGTCCTTAAACAATGGTACACACCCTTAGCAATTAGCATGGCACTACCCTTACCCACCCTAACCTATGACACAACCACTGCTTTCTTTATTCACATTATTACTGTCGTCTTCCTAATAAGTTGCATTGCAACAAATTTCACACTTGGCTTCAAATTGAAATCATATATATGGCAGTAGCATCTTTGATTTATGCGCGCTGTTGTTACTCTCCACCAATTGCTTCTCGCTCTTCTCACCAACCTTCATCTTCGTCCTCCCCTTGCTGTTCTTCATCATCATTTATTCCTAACTCCATTTTCAGTTCCCTTTCTGGTAATTAATTCCTTTTTTTTTCATTTTATTTTTTTCAATTTTAGGTTACTTCTTTGTTCTAACGTCTCGAGCATTTATTGTTGTTTAATTTATTCTTTAATTGGGTAAATTTGTTGGATATTGAAACTATAGAATCTCTATTTGAACTTGATTGTGATTTGGTACATTTTTGTGTCTAAATTTATGATGAGGGCGTTCTGTTGTGTGTGTCTGTTTTTGGCCACTTGTGAGGTTTTAAATTGCAATTGCTTTGTAATTTTTTATATCTATGAAGAATTATGGTCAAATTGTGGACCATAAATCCTAGCTAAGTGGCAGAAATGCTGAAATTGCTAGTGTCGGATGCCATGACCGCCCGGTCCTTCACTTTGTGTGTGTGAGTTTTCAATGGCTTGCCATTTCGTCTATGTACAAAAAAAAAAAAAAAAAAAAAAAAGAATTATGGTCAAATATAACTTGAATGTAATGGTAGAGAAATTAAAAAAAAAATAAAAAAATTTGATATTGCGGCCGCAATGGTGGTCTTAGAAATTTCTTTAAAACCATGATCAATTGTGTAATCTTGTTAGGTTTGACCACGACTTTGATACCACTTATTGGGGGAGTTCGGGGGCACGGGAGAAACATCTGGTCAATACTCCAACATTCTTTCTATTCATAGTCAATGTGGAACTTAACCACTCTTTCTTGAATCCCAACAGTACGGTCTGATATTAGATGTTAAAATGCCAAATTTTATTTGAGTAGGTACTTTGTGGATTATTTTTTCAAGATGAAGAGCTTGCTTGTGACATTAGAGTTGAAAATCAAATGAGCACTTTTTTCATATTTGTGAATTGGTTGACACTTGAGTAAAAAGTGAGGAAAAAGGAGAGAGAATGTTTAGCATGCTTTTTTTATGTTTATATTAATCACTGACCTTATATTCGTGAACAAATATATTAAGATAGAAAATTGCCTCCTTTTTCTCGTTATTGATAGTAGAATATTTGTCCATCTAGGCTTGCATTCTCTTCTCTATATGATTTAGTGTTCAAATTTTTCTATTGATTTGTATTAATGCTGGAGATTAACTTCTGCAGGTACAAACAGAAGAGAAAGACACGAGAACCTTAGAGCTCAAGCTATGAGTACTACCATTCAGGGAACGTCTCCTGCTAGAACCTCCGACAATCTGAAAAATGATCCCAATCATCTTCTTGTTCTTGTTCATGGTATCTGGTCTAGGTAATGTTGTTTGAAATATTATATTTCAGCGTTCATATTTGAGTTAAAAGATAGTATGAGCTGACAGCGGAAAGAAAAGTAAATATTCATAATGCTTTTATGATTATATACAATATTGGAAGTTACTCTGAGAATAATGATGGCTTTCATTCTCCAGTAACTTTTTTCATTGTTCCTTGTTATATGGAAAATCATACTAGCAGGTGTTGTTGGTTAGGGCTCTTCAAATTCTTTTCTTACTAACTACACTGCATATGTTTAATTATCTAAAAATATGTGCTCTTTTCTTATGTTCCCATGTGGATTAAAGTAAGTGTTTGAGGAGTGTTCAGAGTATATAGATTTTCCATGGCCTAGTTGCAATCGAAAGATATTTCCCTAGAGAAAAGCAAGGCCACGAGTGTGAACATTTTTTTGGCTTAATACATAGTGAAAACTAAATTAGTTGAAGATCAATATGTCTAACATAAAAATTTGGATGAACAGGTTCTGTCAGAACTCAGAAGCAATGCATAGTATCTCTCATAAATTGATGCGGGAATTTTTTTTGTCATTATTGTAATGTGTTTTACAGAAAGGGGTGTCTAGCATTTGTTCACTTTTTATTGCTTGTTTTTGCTCTCGAGTTTAACCTCTCACATAGTTGACTTATGTTTTAACTGTGACACAGCCCAGGTGACTGGGCTTATGCAGAAGAAGAGTTAAAAAGGCACCTTGGAAAAAGCTTTTTAATTTATGGTAACTAAATCATTTTTACTTATGGTTTCATACCATTTATATTTTTCTCAATTGCACTAGTTAGCCGAAGCTGTATATGATGAGAAAAATTGGTCATATAATTTATGGTAACTAAATCTTGTTTTTCAAAGGTCCTGAAAAATTAATTTGATTTCTGCAGTGATAGAAACCAACTGATATATAATAAGGAAATAGGAAAAATCTCTTTGATTACAAGAATGATACCGCAGAACTTCGAGGGTCTGCACCTCCCTAATGCCAAAATGGCCCCTTTAGGAATTAGAGAGCCTAGTCTCTCTCAAATCCAACCCACATTAGAAAACCACTCAATGATCATTATTCCTCATCCTTATTCTATTTATAATAATCAAACCCACTAACATAATGATAATATTTAATGAGCACTACCCCCACTAACATAATATCCATATTATATTTAATGAGCACCACACCCACTAACATAATGAGCTTAATTACTTGGACCTTTGGGTTTATGCCTAGCATACACATGTTTGATAGGAGACTTACTAACAATACTCCCCCCCTAAACTACCGCCTTGTCCTCAAGGCGATGAACCGCCTGGGTCCCAAGGATGGGAGGACAAACCACCAAACATTTTGGAATTATTGCAGCGGCATTTGTTGGCCTTCCCCTCTAGGTTGGTGAATGTGGTGTATCTCTTTGTCATTGTTGCACGACAGATAACAACACCATTGTCTGGCAGTTTCAGCGGCGGCAGTACAGCCAACATCCAAGGAATTATTTTTTTCTTCTTGGTTACTAACTGTTCCTCTCCATTGGCGAATTTACGGCCTCCATCTTTATTACGATTCTCTTCGTTGCGCTCTGTTTTCCGACCATGGATGTTCTCATTTCTTGATACTTTTCTTGATTTAATAACCAGTCTTGGTTCATGATTCTCTAATGAATCAATTTCTGACCCAAACTGCTTGAGAATTGCCTCTGTAAAATTTACCCAAGTGGCAATTGGATTGGCCGAAACCCATAGCTGGTACCATGCGATGGCTCCACCACTCATCCATTGCACAACTGCCGGTATCCGATCTTCTTGTTTGCATACACCTCCTGCATCAAAATATTTCTCAACCTTGATCATCCACCCAGCAACATCCCTTCCCTCAAAGGTTGGTATAGATAGTCGTAATTCTTTGAGTTCTCTTCTCCAATCTCTGAGCACTTTCAACGCTTCATGCAAAATATCAAACGTTCCTTCTGTTCTTAATGATGACTCCATTTTTATTTTATGTTTCTTGTCCCGGATCAGAAGTGCTCTGATACCAGTTGATAGAAACCAACTGATATATAATAAGGAAATAGGAAAAATCCCTTTGATTACAAGAATGATACCGCAGAACTTCGAGGGTCTGCACCTCCCTAATGCTCTGATACCAGTGTTAGATACTGGTTCATATATGAATAAGTATCAACGATAATTCTATGGTATTTGGGATATTATTGGATAATAAGAGAATGCTAGTGATGTATTATTATTGATACAAGAAAGGAATTATAGAAAAGTAACCAACCTCTAGGAATTAGAGAGCCTAGTCTCTCCCAAACCCAACCCACATAAGAAAACCACTCAATTATCATTATTCCTCATCCTTATTCTATTTATAATAATCAAACCCACTAACATAATGATAATATTTAATAAGCACTACCCCCACTAACATAATATCCATATTATATTTAATGAGCACCACACCCACTAACATAATGAGCTTAATTACTTGGACCTTTGGGCTTATGCCTAGCATACACATGTTTGATAGGAGGCTTACTAACAATACTCCCCCCCTAAAGATTCACCTTGTCCTCAAGGTGAAGGATAACATAAGTGTCCGCCAGGGTCCCATAACTTGAAACAGAAAGATTGTGTTGTACATGAAATAGGAAAATTTCCTTCCGCATCAAATTTGCTCGCTGCTGTCAATCTTCTTGTGACAGGTTTTTGGGACGACATTGTTACCGACAATGGAACTTTCTTGTTCCTAGACTTAGGAATATCAGCAACCACCGTGTGAGAGTCGATGTACGGCAGTTTCGACATCAGCGGCTGTTGGTCTAACCATTCTGGTGGTGGCTGCTCATTTGGTTCATCTCTAAATCCCAATTCTCTTATTTTCCCAGTTGCCAAATTTCTTAAATGTGATGGCAATGGTGACATTGATAGTGAGTCTTCTGCCTGTGATGGATTGTCCATCTCTGCATCACTTCTCTGGACCTTTACTGGAATGGCACTTATCAATGAATTTGTATTCTTCGCTTCGTCATCAACTGCACAAATTTTAACTTTAGTTTGAGATGTTATTGGCTCTTGTTTCTCTTCTTTAATTTCAGTGTTGCCTCTGTTTTCTTGGCCTTCATTTTCTGAATCCAGAAGACAATCCCAAACTTCAGGTTGGAATCTCTTTAGGATGGCCTTTGAAAAATCCAACCAAGAAGTAATTGGATTTCTCTCCTTCCAAGAAATCCACCAATCAAGAGCATCTCCTCTCAATGCAAATGCAACAGCCCACCGAAATTTCATCTCTTCGGGCATTCTTCTTGACCCAAAATATTGTTCTGCCTGGATCAGCCACCAATAGGCCTCCTTTCCATCAAATCTTGGAATCAATCCTACAACCATCTTCACAGAATATCGCTGGATCAAAATTGCTCTGATACCAGTGTTAGATACTGGTTCATATATGAATAAGTATCAACGATAATTCTATGGTATTTGGGATATTATTGGATAATAAGAGAATGCTAGTGATGTATTATTATTGATACAAGAAAGGAATTATAGAAAAGTAACCAACCTCTAGGAATTAGAGAGCCTAGTCTCTCCCAAACCCAACCCACATAAGAAAACCACTCAATGATCATTATTCCTCATCCTTATTCTATTTATAATAATCAAACCCACTAACATAATGATAATATTTAATGAGCACTACCCCCACTAACATAATATCCATATTATATTTAATGAGCACCACACCCACTAACATAATGAGCTTAATTACTTGGACCTTTGGGTTTATGCCTAGCATACACATGTTTGATAGGAGACTTACTAACATGCAGCAAGTTCATCAAATGCTTACACTAAGACATTTACTGGGATTGATGATGCTGGAAAGCGATTAGCTGATGAAGTGAGTTTTTGAGTATTATCTGCGAATTTTAAATTTGTTTGTCTAAAGTTTGGAGTTTGGACCTCCAGAATCAGTTCTGATAGCATGTAGCATGTCTTATCACAACAGGTCATGCAAATTGTAAAGAAGACAAAGAGCCTGAAGCGAATATCCTTTCTGGCCCATTCTCTTGGCGGCCTCTTTGCTAGATATGCAATTGCTCTTCTCTATTCACCCGATACATATAATAATGGCCAACCTGGCGATCCAGCGAATTGCGTGTTGGAAAATTCACAGAGAACAGACTTTTCGAAAGGGATGATTGCAGGACTGGAACCAATGAGTTTTATTACTTTAGCAACTCCACATCTTGGTGTAAGGGGGAAAAAACAAGTATGTTCAGAAAATCAAATTATGGAGCTTTTATTTTCTATAGTATGGACTTTATATCTGAAAATATAATGCATTATTGCTTTTCTCTTTAGATAACATGTGCTTTATGCTGGGGATTCACAGATTACATAATGGTTTTCGCTTAATGGTTATAGCAATTAAAATAGTCAATTATTTTCAGCTTTAACTTAGTTTTTGTGCTATCTATGGATATTTTTACTCTTAGAAGTCCTACGAGTTTTTTGTTATTGAACATAGTGTAAATGTTACTTTAGTATTTGTTTGAGTCTGCTCTATATAGTATAAACTTCTTTCTCTTAAGTAGTCCTTATTTATTCTCATCCGTCATTTTCTTTTCCTTTACCTAATCATTCAAGTTTAATCGAATTCAATCATTGATTTCCATGATTGCCACAAATCTCCATTGTTTGCACTGCTTGATCTCGGATTTGGATCCTCTCCAATTATTTCTCTCATGTTGTCTCTCCTTTTCTCAATCCAATGGTTAATAAATCACATGGAGCAAATATGCATTTAAGAAGAGAGAGAGAAGAAAACTATATGAATGGTTAAGATTATCACAACATGACCAACATGAGAGAAATAATTGGAGAGGATCCAATGTTTAGACTTTCTACATAGGTCAATGGGCTTTTGACTTTATGTTTGGGATGATTTTTTATTTATTTAATACTCATGCTTTACAGCTTCCATTTCTATTCGGTGTTCCAATCCTAGAAAAGCTTGTTGCTCCTATAGCTCCATTGTTTATTGGTCGGACTGGTACTCAGCTGTTCCTTACCGATGATAAACCCAACAAACCATCCCTTCTTTTAAGAATGGCTTCCGACTGTGAAGATGGAAAGTTCATGTGAGTAAAGGAATTTCTCTTTGCCGATTACAAATTCATTTGTTTCAGTAAATCAATGGTGTGCTTATAACATTTTCTGTTTTGTAGATCTGCGCTTGGAGCATTTAGATGCCGGATTGTTTATGCTAATGTATCATATGATCGTATCCTTTCAGAGTATTAGTGACACTTATTGACTCTCTCTGCCTTAATTCGTGTAATTCCTTTAACTTATATAGATATGGTTGGGTGGCGCACGTCCTCCATAAGGAGGGAAGTCGAACTTGGTAAGGTGAATATAATTATTTTTCTTCATTACTTACCCCCTTTTTATATTGTAGGTTTCGAATATTAAAGTTATTATTAATTAAGGTTGACATTAAATATCTGGATAACAACAAAATAAGCATGCAGTAGGATTATGGAATTTGTATTTAGTAGCTGAATTCCGAATGTGCTTAAGTCCCACATTTGACAAAACCAAGGGAATTAAGAACTCCTGTAATGTAATGCCTCGCTATAATGCATTACTTTTGAGTAGTTTCTGAAGTACTTTTCTACTCTCCCTCGAACTTTGCCATTAACCGTTGACAGGGTCTTCACATTTTGAATAATTGGAATGATTATATACTCATCACTGCTAACATATCACATGTTATCCTTATGTTTTAAATGTTCTACCATAATTATAAATTCCAAGAAGGTATGACGGTCAATGCAGAAACATGACATGCTGGTTTATAAGAGGCTTGTATTTAATAATGAACAAGGTAGTTGCGTGTATAGTGCTTAACATTTTGTATTTCTGTCGACAGCCTCCACGCCAATCTTTGGATGGATACAAGCATGTTGTTGATGTGAAATTCTGCCCCCCAGTTCCTTCCAGTGGACCTCAATTTCCTCCTGAGGCAGTGAAAGCAAAGGAGACTGCACAGCATTCTCAGAATAATGTAGAATTTCATGAAATTATGGAAGGTGATACTATAACCAAAACTAATGGAAGATACTCTAATTTGCATTGAGACACTATTGTCTTATTGCTAAAATTAACAGAAGATACTCTCCTTCTGTTAATGAGCTTCCACTTAAGAAGCGAAACCCGAGTTTGATTCCGAGTTAAATAATTTGTTGTCAAACTTTACTTACCTCACGGTCAAACTCCAGGTTACGAGGGGCCCTTTCCTTGGGAACTGAGGTTAACATAAATTAAAATTAACAGCAGATACTCTAAATTACATTTTGAGGCACTGTTGCATTTTATCAAAACCACTTTGTTGTCTTATTGCTAAAACCACTTGATGTTTTAAACAGAGGAGATGATACAGGGATTACAACGATTGGGATGGATAAAAGTTGATGTCAACTTTCACTCAGCAGTTTGGCCTCTCTTTGCCCATAGCAACATCCATGTACTGCATTTCTCTGAACCTTTAAGTATGCTGATAACACTGAAATAGTTTATAACATGAGTGTTCCTTGGATTTCAGGTGAAAAAGAAATGGCTTCACAATGCTGGTGTAGGAGTAGTCGCTCATGTTGTCGACAGCTTAAGGCAGCAAGAAACATCAATTTTACCATCATAAAAAATGTTGACTACATCATTTGTATGTACATATTTGAAAATAAGAAACAAAATAAAAGTGACTCAAAATTATATTATTAATGAAAAATAAACACGAAAACCCTTCTAAACTCGAACAAAACTAGCTTAATCAAAGTGAAGTCATTATGCTAGATGCAGTTGCTTCGTTATCATCTGATTCATCTCGAACACTACAGTCTACAGCTTAAGGAGTGCCATCCGTCTGGCTCAATGTTAACTTGTTGTAAACTTTGAAGCATGTGTTATGGTTTTTACTTGTTTTTTCCTGTCTTAACTTTTGATTGATTAATTTTTTATATCAAAACCTCACTATAAATGTGAAGAAACCAAATCATATTTGGATCTATTTTCGTTGACCGCAGTTATATTATGGAAGTCAAACTATAGAAATGAAAATCAGACTATAGAAATTTGGATATTTTTTTTTTGGTTAAATATGCTTTTTAGTCCCTACATTTTGTCTTATAGTCAAGAATAGTCTCTACATTTTTTTTATAATTTAGAAAAATCCTACAATTTTTTCCATAATCAAAATTGGTCTCCGCCGTTAATTTTTTTTAACAAAACGCTGATGAGATGCAATTAGCCAATAACACGATGACATATGTCTTTTATCATGACTTCAGTTTGGGATGTTGTTGTGGTTTTGATTGAGTTTGTGGTGATGAAGATGAGGTTGTGTTGAAGGAATAAAGGTTGAAAGAAAGATTTGGTGTTGAAAGGTGCACAATAAATCTGATAGAAAAATACACATGTCATTATGTTATTGGCTAATTGTGTCACGTCAGCATTTTGTTAAAAAATATTAACAGCGGAGACCAATTTTGATTACGGAAAAAATTGTAGGGTTTTTTTAAAGAGCATTGTTATTTAGTAAGAATTATTTTATAGAAGAAATGCAAGAATAACACATGGCATTATCTTATAGGATGATGTAATTTTAATCTCCTCTTTTAGTGGAAATCATGGGGGGTAGTTGATGTAAACAAGGGTGGATATTTATTCTTGCAATTCTTCTCTATAAATTTTCTTACTAAATAGCATTTTCCTTTTTTAAATTATAAAAAAATGTAGGGACTATTTTTTACTATAAGGCAAAATGTAGGGACTCAAAATATATTTAACCTTTTTTTAATAACAAAATTATTATATATTCTAAAACTTTGTTCCTTAACATTTTTAACAGCAAAAATTTGGACACTCATTTTTTCTTTTCAAGGTCCACTTCCAAGATCTTCTCTTTTAATTTCTTTGATAACTACTTTTGTCACCCTATGTGTTACTTGTGGCCCTACGAATTGATCATTTTACTCTTATGTTATTGAACTAATGGACGTTATAAAATATTAAAAAAATATCGTCCGCTACTTATGTAGCGTACATTATAAAAATAAAAACTTGTAGGGTGTATAGGGGGTTTCTGTGATTTAAGTGACAGATGAGGATATTTTTGTAATTTCGTAGGGCGCACGCCAAAAAAGGTGAGATGGTAGAAGTAATTGTCATTTGTTCAACCAATTTATCTACGGTAGAAATTAGACATGAACTCTCGTTTCTCTCTAACCAAATTGACCAGATAACCGTTTTCCTTTACCATAGCCTAAGGTAGAAATTTGGATACTATTTATCCATCGAAATCATTGTAAAAAAGGATTTCAGTAGCAATTATATATTCTTTTTCTTTATATCATATAGTCTAATGACAAGAAATTCACTACTTAAAATGAATAAATGGAAGATATCGGATTCAAATTCCAATTTTACCTATAAAATACAATATCTTTACCAATCAAGTTATATTCACTAGGACCGTAGCAATTATATGTTGGATTGCTAAAAAATCATATAAATGAATGATACATGATTGAACGATGTTATAGAAATTTGACGCGAGATTTATTTAAATTAATTTTTAGAAAAATATGTCAAAGCAAATATGGATGAATAATATATTTGGATATGATTTTTTTTTTTTGATAATATATTTGGATATGATTTGTATACATCAATAATGTAAAACTATTTTGCAAATGCTTCTAACTAAATTGTATACTTCATCCGTTTCTTTTTATTTGTCGTTTTAGAACAGTAATACCAATTTAAAAAAATTTATTTTTTGCACCTTATCTTTCTATCATGGAAGCCCCTATTATGGTCCTTTTATTTATGGATCCACCGATGGACCTCTCCTGTTGACCTGCACTAGCCAGTTTTGTTTAAAAATTTGTATGTGGACCCCTCTGTCCTGAAACTGAGTTTAGGAATTACCTCACTCCCTTTTTGTTTAAGAATTAACTCACTCACTCAACTACCATTGTATTCCATACATGGGAAACTTCCATAATCGTGATTGAAAGTAGCTAATCTCTCCTAAATAATGGAAGTTTCTAGCAACCATTCTGGGCCATAATACATTGTATTGCAGGGATAAAACGGGTTGTAGATTTACTAGTGAATGGTGATGAAATGATCTCATTTAACTTCTATCGTATGTGCCTTGCCGTATGTAGAAAAATGAATGCATGGAAAATTTTTGTCACCCATAACAATTCGCAATTGGATCTAGAATTGTATGAGGATATTTGAGATTGATTCAAAGAACAAAAACCCCCCAATCAATTTTTATTATTAAAGTTCAATTAATGAGGAATCAAATTGAATAATCTTAGGGTTTTTTATCCAGCAAATGCAACACACTGTTATTGCTTTAAAATCTCATGGTTTCATGGATGATACATAATTAAATTATGTTGTTGTCTGTGATGGATAAATAAATCCTCTTTAACAAATTAGATAAAGATTGGGAAGGAAACCAACTTCAATTGTGATTTTTAGTTTTCACGGAGACAATTAAATGGGAAGGGGAATGATGATCGTGTTCGTTTTTAATGTTATTTGTGATTATGGAAGTTTCCGATGTATGGAGTACAATGGTAGTTGAGTGAGTGAGCTGATTCTTTACAAGTCCATATGGAAGAAGATGAGAGAATAAATTTTTTGAATTTACAGCATTTTAGACAATTTTTTAATAAAAACTGGCTATAGCAGGTCAATAAGAGAGGTCCATCAGTGGACCCTAAAATAAAGGGACCATAATAGGGGCTTCCTTCTATCATATCTAATTTTTAAAAAAATATTATACCCTAATTTTAGGTTAGTTCTTTTAATATATTTTAAAAAATATATTTCTATTTGGTATAATTCATAATTAGATGTCTGTTGTAAAAAAATTACACCATCAATAAATAGAAATTATTTTCTATTAAAAAATTCATTTTTAATCTAAATAAATCAAAGATAACTAAAATAGAAAAGGGTAAATAAGTCTTTACTCCCTTGTAATATAGGCAAGTTTTGTTTTTCCCCGTTGTAATTTTTTTTCGTTGTGATTTGCCCCTTGCAAAGTAAATTATTTTGGTTTTCCCCCTTAGGTGCAAGGAATTTTCACTTTTTAAATCGGTTGAACAGATTAACCGATTTAAAAAACAGCAGTTTTTAAAGTGGTTTGAACAAAATAACCGATTTTAAAAGTGCATCCAAGGGGCGAGTCCAAAAATTTCAACATTACAGGAGACGAGTCACAAAAAAAAAATTACAGGGGGAAAAACAAAACACGCCTACATTACAGGGGGTATAAGCCTATTTACCCAATAGAAAATAAATATAACTTTTTTATAATAATAAATATGAAATTTCTAACCCCTGTAACTTTGGAAAAAAGATATTAAAACAAAAAATTTCCAATTTAAAGTTCATTTGAATTCCATCCGGTCAGAGAATCCTACAGTCATGCATTTATTATATTTTAATAGTTCAAATTTATAAATCACTAAATAAATAAAACACATTTCCTGCAAGCAAAGTGTCTTGTTCTCTTTGCGACCTTACTATGGAAGATGATTGACATGTTATTTTTTCGTGTAATGTCAGTACCCAAGCACGACAAGCTGCGAACCTTGAACAACCGCTTCAGCACCATTTCCAGCAAGCAAACAGTGCGCGAGATGCCATCCTTAGTATCTGTTCAGCCGAGAGTCAAGAGACAGCGGGAGTTTTTGCGACATTGGTTTGGATTTTATGGCAAAACCGTAACAACAAATTGTGGAATGAATAGCAAGAATCATGGAGAAACTTAGGCTTTAAAGCGCTATTTCTATGGGAGGAGTGGAATGCAATTCAGCATGTGCAAATTGGTGTCAATCAAGTGCAGCAATAGCAGACAAACAGGTGGAGTAAACCTCTCTAAGGATGGTACAAATGCAATCTTGATGCTGGATTTCACAAAGATTTGAACAAGACTAACACAGGTTGGTGTTTGCGTGATTACATGGGACGTTTTGTCATGGCGGAGACGACTTGGTTGGATGAGAATGCTTCCATAATAGAAGGAGAGGTTATGGCATTAGTTGAAGCATTGCGAGCAATGGAACAAAGAGACTTTTCAAATGTGATTTTTAAGACGAATTCAAAAAGTGTGGTGGATGCAACATGCTATCTCCGCGGTGGAATTTCTGACTTTAGTTTACTTGTTTCTTATATTAATAATATGTTATCTCGTAATCCAAACTTTAAGATTGAGTTTGTTAGGCGGCAAACGAATATGGTTGCTCACATCCTTGTTAGGGCGATCATTTCTTGGTCTAGTCGCCGTGTTTTTGAGACATTACCTATGTGTATTTATAGGAAATGGATTATGTGCAGTTGAAATTTTGATTCAGTCATTTTATAGTCGTCTGATCACGATAAGACGGTTTAAATAAATGCAGTCATTAAATACAGTCTTTAAATTATGACCGTCTGATTTTGATCGGATCGCTATAAATAGCATGACTGCACCAAAAAACCGACTACATGAAATTCGGATCCATATTTCTACTTTATTAATTAATGAAATGGTATACGTTTATGTTTGTCAAAAAAAATAAAACAAATAAAACACATAAAAAGAATGAATAGTTGAAATTTACCTATAATCACTATCTCTTCGGTTCTATATATAGCAATTATTGTCTTTCTAGATTTACTATAAAAGTAGCATTTAGACAAAAATATTGTTTATTTATATATAAAACGAGAGAGAATACTTAAGGATTTAATTCGTATGCACTGACAGTGTAAAATTATTTTACACTATCAATCAATGACAACTATGTATTCTGCCACGTCACTCCACTTTCTTCATAAGACATGGAAAATTGATGGTTTCTTATTGGATGGCCGTGTAAAATTATTTTAAACCGTTGAATTACACTCAATACTCCCTCTGATCTCAAATATAAGAAACAAACCAAAAAAATTGAAAGTCTCAAATATAAACAAACGTGTATTACAATTATTATGTTTTATGACATTATTTCAATTTCAACCAATAAATGCAATAATTTACACTTTTCAAGATATTTTTTCTCCTCAATCAATACATTTATCCACTTTCTTAAAAAGTATATTTTTTAAAATTTGTTTATATATAAGATCGGAGGGAATACTTAACTGCACAAAATCCATTTAGCTCCGTATATATCCATTGACAAAAAATAAAATAAAAGGTATATATCCATTCAAATCAATCAACGAATCAATCACGCAAAAAGTAGTAAAAAAAAGACAGCATATATTCCTTTTTTGAACTGAAATATCCTTTTTGGACCCAACGCAACACTAATCACTTTCAAACGCGTGTCTATAAAACACGAAACCCTCATTCTCACTCTCTCTTCATCACCATCACAATCACAACTCTCTCATCAAACAAACCTCCTAGATCCGCCATGGCTTCCTCCAACCAAAACTTCATCTACATCGCCAAACTCGCTGAACAAGCCGAACGCTACGAAGGTAAAAACTAACGTTTCGCATTTCCCTTTCTATTTCTAATTCCGTTTTTTCATTATCCTTTTTGCTATTCTGTTTTAGAAATGGTTGATGCGATGAAGAATGTTGCTAAGCTTGATGTTGAATTAACTGTTGAAGAGAGAAATCTGTTATCTGTTGCTTATAAGAATGTTGTTGGAGGACGTAGGGCTTCTTGGAGGATTCTTTCCTCGATTGAACAAAAAGAAGAAGCCAAAGGGAATGAGGCAAATGTGAATCGGATTAAAGAATATAGGAAAAAAGTTGAATCTGAGTTGTCCGATATTTGTACTGATATTATGACTGTTATTGATACTCATCTTATTCCTCATTCATCTGGTGAATCAAATGTTTTTTACTACAAAATGTGAGTCATGTTGATTTGATTTGATTCTTTCTGTTTTGTTTTCGTTCGCATAATGCAGTTGTTTTACTTTGTTGTTGGCTGCTTTGCAGGAAAGGTGATTATTACCGTTATCTGGCTGAGTTTAAGAATGGGGATGACAGGAAGGAGGCTGCTGATCAGTCACTGAAAGCATATCAGGTATGCTTACAGTTTCACGCACGTCGTTGCTTAATTGTGAAAAATTGGATCGTTTTATATTCATTCGTATATTTTTCGGGATCAGTAATGAATTTTTTTTTGTTTGGTTGTTTGTTTGCTTGTATTTATAATTTTCTATCAAATCATTTTATAGGTGCATAGCATCCATTATTGACTAAAACTTCTAAAAGGTTGATGTATTGTAATTTGGAATGTTTGATTAGGTTAACTTCTGCTTACGTCATACTTGTTTCTTCACGTATAAGATTTGTGCGCCTTAATTCATTAGCGCTATATGGTAATAATATACATGTTATAGGGGTCAATCTAATGGTTCTTATAACTGCATTGTTGTTCAATAGCGGCTATAGCGGAATCTGAATAAATGATTAGTGTGCCACAATAAGCTAATATGTATAAAATATTGTTAGTGGCTATATTGTTGTGAACCAGAATTTGAGCAAACCAATATTTTCTGCTGTCTGCGATTGACAACATTGCATAACCATAGAAATATGGTTGTTATGAATTGAAAGATGAACAGAGATGCTAGATGGTAGTGCTTAGTCTTTAGGCATGACATCATTCTGCCTTCTCTGTGTCTCAAGACTGATCTATGATTGGCTTTGGTGGTGTGTCCTCATTTACCTGAAAACACCTCCCTTGTGTCAGATGGAAGGCTAAATTGACTGTTGAGTTTCAAGAGTATTTTTACACATGTTCATGTTAGTATTAACTCTTAATAATCTTACATATATGAAAATAATTGCAGGAAGCTTCTACTGCTGCAGAGACCGAGTTACCTCCCACACATCCCGTCAGACTGGGTTTGGCTTTGAACTTCTCTGTCTTCTATTATGAAATCTTGAACTCTCCAGAAAGGTATGTGTAGTATTACCTTCTTACTCAAATATGTTCCACATCCTCTCATTGTTTAAGTTTTCAGGCTAGGTTTGTCTCTTAAACAACTTTAACATGTTACTCTCGTATTTTAGGGCTTGTCACCTTGCCAAGCAGGCATTTGATGTAGCAATCTCTGAGTTGGATTCCCTCAACGAGGAATCTTACAAAGACAGCACACTGATCATGCAGCTTTTGAGGGACAACCTCACACTGTGGACTTCTGACATTCCTGAGGATGGAGGTGGAAATTAGTCTTCTTATTACTTTGCTTATTTGATCTGTGGAGGATGTTGATAACATGCTTATTTCATATGTTTTCTCTGTCCATGTCTTGTTAGTTGTTGATAGAATAATTTTTCCCACTTGATAGAGATTCCAACTAATTTGTTCATCACCAGAACAAGATCCAATTGAAGAAATAGTAGTTGGGCTTAGAGAACTCGATCTTGTTTTGTTCCATGAAACATTAACATAATTCATCTCCAAATTTTTTTTAAAAAAATATTTACATTTTCATAACTTCACAATACTGAAGAACAACCAGTGTCTGGCAGGTTTTGTTGACAAGGAATCAAAATAACCTGCTAGTAGGTCTAAGAACCCAAATAAAGTTGTAAGTAACTTTGTTGTCAATGGTAGCGCATTGCAGTGGGGTGGCATGATCAAGTTAGTTACTGAATTTGTAGTTAACAATTGGGTTTTGCGTTTATGCAACTGCAATTTGAAGGGACTATACCTATGAAAAAGAGACACAATCTTTTGTCTGAAAGATGAAAGTTTATGGGCATCTGGTGTATATCAAAAGTAATATAGAAGTGTTTAATTTTGTTGTTTTAACACATCTGTATAATGGTGTACTGTCTACTATGCCACAATTTGTTTTAACTTTGGGGACTTTAACTTTCCCGAATCCTGAAGTTCATCATTTTTCGACAGCTGATGAACAAAAGACGGAGTCTGCTCGAGCCCCTGCAGGAGAAAACGCAGAGGTGCGTAATTGATGTAATTGACCCATCTGTGAGATTGTCTTCTGGTTTTACTTGATGCTTAACAAAGTTATATTTTGCAGTAAAGTGATGCAGCTTTTACTATGAGTTTGTGGTGTGGATATGAAAGACTAGTCTCTATGCAAGTTCTGGTGGTTTTCTATTTCCATGTTTTCTAGTTGTAGGAAGTTTATAGCTCATCTTTAGGATGTTTTAATTGAAGAAGAGCAAGTCAGTCTCTGGGAAAATTATAACTCCTGGTGCTCTCTTAGTTTGACAATGTAATGCAGCTTTTTAATGTGTTGGTTTAGGCTACTGGAAACATATATCCATGGTTGGCTGTAATTTCATTGGTGCTTCGATTTTACAAGGAAATAGTATTCATTTTAAATTATCGTAATCGAGAATGGTATTTTAATTAGCTACTGGAAACATATATCCATGGTTGGCTGTAATTTCATTGGTGCTTCGATTTTACAAGGAAATAGTATTCATTTTAAATTATCGTAATCGAGAATGGTATTTTAATTAATTGCTTTACAAGGAAAAAGTATTTATTTTAAATTATCATTTTTGTCTAACAACAATCTCCACATTTTTATTACAGTAATAACAAATCTCTAAGGAAAGGAGTTGGGTTCAATCGGCTTGTAAAGTGACGATTGTCGTCCACATATAAATATATATATTTAGTCATCTCTCATCTAATATATGACTACTAACAAAATCTTATTAGATGTTGGACAATGTTCTATATTTTTTTTGTACAAGATGTTGGACAATATGCTATACCATTTAATTTGTGTATACTCCTAAGAATATGCTTGTTGAATGAAACATATATAAGTACAACATTTGATCAAATAAGACATAATATATCATTTCAAAAAGTTATAAGAGCCATAGGTATTATAGCAGAAACATCTTACATTTCTTAAAACATAAGCATCTTAATTAAAACGAAAGAAATTTGGTTTGAAAATAATCTGAGCTGTTGTTAAAAGATGCATTTGGCTTTGAGCTATCATCATTGTCAAAATATATTTTAAAAATGTTCAGTTTTTTTTTTTTTTTTGAACGGGAAGAGATCCTCTCAACAACTCAATTCTTCTTCATATGATGATGTTCAAATCATTAAAAATGGTTGGAAGGTGAACATCTGCAATGGACTATCTCCGGTGAAAATTTCATTGGAAAGAATCCTAATTTGGAGGATTGGTGTTGCTCTAGCTATAAACTAAAACAGTAAGACCTTGATTTAGAGGTGTCCTCGAATTTAACTTAAAAGTGTTGGACTAGTCTTCAACAACTGTAATATGCTACTATGCTGTAATGACTAAGGTGAGCACGTACCCGCGATCCGACTCGAAATTGATATAACCGAAAATATATTGAGGCATCCGGTCGGGTGTGGGTAGGGTCTCGGGTCAACGATTGTAACAAATCGAGCATGAATGGTTGCATACGGGCGGGTGTGGGTCTCTAAAATTCTATCTCTTTATAACCGAAACCGACCGAACAACTATTAAGATGAATTTTTTTTTTCTTCTCTGATCCTTCCCTCTCTCAATCTCGTATACACTTTGTTTTGTTGTTTTTGTCCATCTTTGATATAGGAGACAAATGTTATATTTTAGAAACTTATAATATGTTGGTAAAGGAGGTGCAAAATATAAATTTATACTTTTTTATTTGGTCTTTTTTTTAAATAATTTTTTAACAAGAAAAAATGGAATATATATATATATATATATATATATATATATAAAACACAAGTAAACCTCTCAGCACAAGACGTGATAAGGAGGGCTACACAAGTTTACAAGAAGATCCCAACAAGAACAATAAGAAAATACAATAAGTCGATTATTGTCATTAGATCTATAAATTTTAAATAAAATAACAACTCACCGTTTTTGTTTTTTCATTTAGTTATTCTATCAGTTGTTACATTGTGAACAACATATGGAACTATTTGGAAAATATGAGTTTTTGAATAATAGAGTTTTAAATATAATAAAATTTCAATCAAACCTGTAATAACCGACCCGTTCTATCCGCCACTCGCACGATTCGCCACCCGAACCGAAGATATAGTTGGTCGGAATTGGATCCAAATTAAATGATTGCGGTTTTTATCGGTTTTATGATTTTCGGTCTGAATCCGACCGATGCTCAGGCCTAATAATGACGGTTTTTAGATATAGAGAAATAAATTAACACATTGCACATATATTGTATAGACAAATTATTTTTTGGCTTAATTATAGTTTTGGTCCCCCTATTTTGCTCTTTTCACAATTGTGGTCCCCCTATTTTAATTTCAACCAGTTTTAGTCCCTCTTATTCAAATTTGGTCTTATGTGTCATATTTTTAATGACATGGCAAACATAGTGGTAATGTGTCAAAGTCCACATATATTAACATTTTCCATGTCACTAATTATGTTTATTTTAATTTATTTATAATAAAAACACAAAAAATAAAATAGTAAAATAGCAATTATTATAAACCAAAAAAGTAAAATAGAAAATAAAATTGTTATTATTTGATTCCATAAATAAATAAGAATCAAGAACCCTAAAATAGAAACAAATTACCAAATTTCTCAAATCTCTAATTCTCTCCATCGAAGTAAGAATCATACAAATCCCCAAATTTTCTTGCTTCACATTTTCGTTCCTCTTTTTATTCTTCCTCTTCAATTGTTATTATGTGATTTTTTTGAGTAGTTTGATGAGAAGATAACTGATGATGCTAAATAATTATTTAAAATAAAGTACTAAATTCCTATAACAGAAGATGAATGATGTGAAGAAAAAAGTGTTTCAAACAAGGCTCATGATGATTTAAAGTTGAAGATTAGTTTTTTAGGAATTTTTTTATAATTTCTAGTGTATTTGTGTACCGAAACAAATTCCCCTCTCGCGAACATTATTCTAGCAACAACGAAGAACGGTTTCGAATGGGTCGAGTTCTAGCAACAAATATATTTGCTTCTTAGGGTCGATTGAGCGGCATCGATTTGGGGATCTCTGAGATGTTTTCAAGGAGAGAATGAGAGATTTGAAAGATTTGGGAATTTGTTTCTTGATTCTTATTTATTGTTTTATAATAATTGCTATTTTAATTTGTGTTTTTTTTTTGGTCAAATTTTTGTATTTTTATTATAAATTATTATTAAAATAATAAACGTAGTTAGTGATATGGAAAGTGTTAATATATGTGGATTTTAACACCTCATCACTATGTTTGCCATGTCATTGAAAATATGACACATAAGATCAAAATTGAGTAAGAGGGACTAAAACTGGTTAAAATTAAAATAAGGGGACTAAAACTGAGAAAATAGCAAAGTACGGGGACCAAAACTGTAATTAAGCCTTATTTTTTTAATTCAATAACTAAGTTGAATGAAGAGTAATAATACTTCACAAAATAAATTCAAAGATGTAAATTATAAAGCTCCTTGTAAATACCCTTAATAAATTATCATACGATTAATCATGTTTACGTCACTCATGGCCAATTCCTAAATTCTGAGTACACAGTATAATTTATGCAATAACAAAATGCGGACCAAGAAATTGTAAATTTAATTAGGTATTAGGAATGTTTCATGCCACATGATGTGACTCAATTAAAAGTTCTTAGCCAACTAATGGTCATTGATGTTCACTTAAAATGAGAAATGGTGACCCTTAATTATGTTTCCTATTAAGCTGGTCTTCATGACTAATTATAGATCTCAGATTTATGCTTTTTTTTTTTACAATCTCAAACTATTTGAGGCCACGAACATGCACATACACAAATAGCTTAATTGGCTTAGAAAAAGGAGAGGATAAAACGGGTCAAAACAAAAATATCGACCATTCACAAATAAGGGAAGTAATTAGAACCTCAGAACAAATATTGATTCATTATATTTTTTTAGTATAAAAAGGCAATCCCCTCTTCATTGCAAACAGTAAATCGTTTTAGAAACATTAATTTTCATAAATTACTAATTAACAACAATATCAAGAACAATGGCAAAGTCTACAATCATCCTTGTTTCCACCCTTTGCTTTTTATCCTTCTTTGGTTCGGTTTATTGTCACAGCGATCGCTTCTTTGTCGAGGGCGTTGTTTACTGTGACACATGCCGCACCCAATTCATCACCAAATTGACTGAGTTCATGGAAGGTACATACATTTCTCTAACCTGAATCCTCTACCGTTGCAACACTATATTGCAGCCGTAAAGGATCCAATTTCACATTTTCATATCCATGCATATATAAATTTTTTGTTTTATTTTTAGTTTTACAATTATCACAATTTTGTGATTTTAGCTTCTCATTTTTCAATTATGCCAATTGTCCACATAAGATCGGTCATATTTTTTAGTATAGTGATCGTGCAATTGAAATGTAAAGACCAAAAGTGAATATAAATCATCTACGGTCTCTCATTGCACGCATTTACACAATCAAAAGATTCATAACTATCTAATTGAGACCAGACACAAATCTCAAGTTCAATAATGCGTGCAGTCAGTGATCGGAGGGAATCCAAATTCACCAAATTCAATAGATTATTATAATTTTTTTATATTAATTAAAATTTGTGTGACCACTTTATATGAAATGAAATAGGTGCAACCGTACGTGTGGAGTGCAAAGAAGAAAATGGAACACTAACATTCAGCAAAGAGGTAGTAACAGGACCTGGAGGATCATACAAAGCAGAGATTGATGGAGACCATGAAGATGAAATTTGTCAAGTTGTACTTGTGAAGAGTCCTAGAAAAGATTGTTCAGAAGTTGACACAGATTCTCACTTAGAACAAGCAGCTAGAATCAGCATCACAAACAACAATGGAATTGTGTCCCCTATTCGTACCACTAACCCTCTTGGTTTCCTTAGGAAAGAACGTCTTCCTGGTTGTGCTGAAATCTTCAAGGAACTTGGAATCAATGAAGATGGCACTGCAACTGATGATGATTAAATTAATTAGCTATAGCTATTTAATTTATTAAGGAGGGCTTAGACCTAGCTTAATTAATCTTTTTGGCCCCCATTAATTTTGGTTTATGTGGGAATTAATAATGGAATTATTTACCTTTGCATGAGGAGTTTTCCTAGATTAATTTGAAGACCCTCTCAAAGGATATTATATTCCTCTCATTTTTATGTAATCCATTTTCATTTTTTTAAAAATAAAAATTGAGTGTATTTCTTTGAGATGCTATGAGTTATTTTTTATTTTTCCTTTTTTATGTTTTTTTAGAATTTTGAGCCATAATTTTACAAAGATATAAGTTGTAATTTATATTTTTATTAAGTAAGTGACTTTTTCAAGAGAAAATGGAAATGGACACTTCCCAAATATATTAGACCATTCAAGTCAATTATTCAAAATAAATAACCAAATAAAATAATTAAAACGTGTAAACCAAAATTAAACATAAACTTTTAAATGAACACAGCTATTTCTAATTCTATTCCAAGTTTACCAACTACCTTCACCATATATTATAGCTAGTACTAGTGGTTTGATGCATAATTAGTATTTGTCGTCTTATGTCTAATTGATGTGACAAAATAAAAATAAAAGCATCATTGTTTGAAAAAATGAAATAATATGTTGAGTGTGAACCTAAATCATCATATTCCATTTCAAACAGTTATCATATAAATTAATTTAATAATACAACCTTTGCTCTTTGTTTGACAAAAGAATTTGTTTTTTAAAAACAAACGATAAAAATACATTTAAAAGTGACGGCTCTAATTTTATAAATGGGTCTAGCTAACGAGTGTCCTCGAGATACTCTTTAAGCATTCCACTTATAGAAACTTTTTATTCAAAAAATTAAACATTACAATTTTCAATGCGTTGACTTTACGCATTCCCATAAAAATTCTATAAAAACTTTACTATTTAAGATCTTAAAAAATGCCCCGAAAATACTAATTAGCATTTGCCTTTATAAATCCATACAGCTAATCAAGTAAACATTATTCGGAAACTTTATCAAGTTTTCCATTGTATCCCCCGATCGAAGAATATTTCTTCCTTACGTTGCCATTCATACTTAAGTCTTAATCTTTTGAGGATATTTTATTTTAGTTGAAAAACACGGTTATGGTATACAAAAAAGTTTTACACTATTTAGAAATTGAAATCAATAATTTATAAATAAGAATATCCTCAATTTTTTTTTAATATAATATATAAGATATAAGATAATTACACACGAATAAAAAAAAGACGGACAACAAGTTGTGTCATTGAATTTTTTTGTATGGCAAAACTCAATCTTTGAAAAACTACATTTAAAGATCTAGACGACACAATATTACTGTGCGTAATCTTTTGTACTCTTTTTAGAATATTCACGGCATCTGATGTTAGAAAGTCAAAAGTGTCAAATGCAAACAGTATAAAAACGTGTTGATTGTCAGAACACTTCTCATGTTTTAACATTTTGCTTGAAGTGGCTTTGAGGGCTGTCCGTCCCACTGTAAAATCTCAAACTCCTAGTCCCACAAATGGGGAAACTCCAGTAAAATCTATACAAGCATGTTTCTCTCCTATCCATCCATATACCGGAACATCCGCATGACGAAGTGTCGATCTCTCTTCTTGTGATCTGTCAAGAAGTACATTGGTGTTTCACTAGTGCTTCATTTTAATAAAGGGTTAGTTTGGATTTGACTTATTTTTGAGCTTATAAAAATAACTTATGCAAATAAATAAATTTTGGTATTAATTTATAAATTTTTACTAACAAAAATTGTTTTTTTATAAAATATTTTCTCATAAACTACATTGGAAAACTTATAATAATATTTTTTTTATGACTTATAATAATATATAAAAACTTATTTAATGACATAAGTAGTTTTTCATAAACTCAAAAATAAACTAATTTAATCGGATTCAAAATGTCTTTTATAAAATAAAAATGTGTGAGAGTGCTCACAAAAAAATCAAAATAAAAAATATTCTAATAAGATCTGAGGGTGAATATAGAATATAAAAATATTTCAATCTAAATGATTAATTATACTTGTTGTATTTGTTAAATGAATATTTCAATTTCACTTTCAAAAGCTAACTTATAAAATGAGAGGTTGTGCAACCGCATATATACATCCAACAAACTAAGAATCAACCAACCCAAAACATATTCTATATTCACTCTCATGCCTAGCATGATTTATCAAGAGTCCAATTCTCACATTGTAATTGGCAAATCATGTTTGACATCATGTTATGTAAATCTTTGACACTAATATTAAAAATTGGTTTATAAAATGAAATTTGGATATAAGTGTTTGGACTCTCTACCATAGTAATATGGTATTGTAGTTGTAGGGTTCCCTAGATTAGAGTCGGTCTAATGTTATATGAGGTTTGAAGCGAATTAGTGAGTGAGATATTTTTTGTATAAGAAATAATATTTTATTAAAATTATTTTGCTTTATATTTAAATTTTATTTTTGAAACTAAATTATTTATTAAATTATCATAATAAATTTTATTTAACATTTATAAAGATTACAGATGTTTGAATATTCTTGAGGAGTTATAAACTTAGTCTCATTTTTACAATATTTTTCTCTCAAAGGCCTATATGTTTTTTTCTAAGACATTTTTTTTTTATTGTGGACTTATATATGGTGGTATACTGGTATATGTCTTATGAAAAATCCTTTTGTCTTTGCAATTTTTTTTCTCATAAACCAAAATCTCTTGTTTGAGTCGTCTTACTCTTAGGTCGGTCCTTCACTAAATTTAGAGAAAAACAAATGTATATCACACATATATAGTTTGTAACCAAGATATATATAATTTGATATTTCTTTTTCTTTCTTTAATAGAAAAAAAGTTTGTTGTTAAAAGAATCAATCAAAAACAATTCTAGTATAACTTTGATTTGGTATGTTTGCCAATATAAAAAGAGATTTGATATGATTCTGCCGGCCTTTACCTTGGTCAAGAGAAAGGAAATAATGAAGTAATTTACTCAAATGTTAGTGTCTATTTTAATTAAGATCTTATCATCTTATCTATGTATTTATCTATGACCATTTCATCTATCCATTCAACATACAAACAATTGGTGTAGCTTTCGTGGCGATCGATCCATAAACAATCATATCACAGCTATAATGTATACAATGAATAATGATCAGATTGAACCATCATTTGTTCATTTATCTTGTAACAAATTCAAGCCTTATAAATAGTTGTATTACTATGCGGAATCATGACGTTTCCTCATATGGTTGAATATTGCATATATTTGCTTCATTTTATATATAAACAAATTTTTATTTTATTTTTTATTTATTGAATAACTTATATGTTTGATTTATATTATAAATCAAATAAATCAATTATAATTATTCAACGAATATACGATGTAATATTTTTCTTTTATTTTATATAAGTTCGAAGGAAGTAGAATAATAATTTGACGCAGCAATTTGTTCTTTGTTCACATCTTAATACATAGGATATATATCACGTCAAAAATAAATAAAAATACGTATAAGATGTATATGCTTTGGTCCCTCGGTTGTTGAAACCTTCTCAAATGTCCAAGTATATAGAATAATTCCAAAAAAAATTGTTTTCGTTGTTGATATAAATAAGATGCTTAGCTGCAAAAACAACCAATATTCTTTTATCTTATTTTTGGACCATTAAAATAAATAAAAGGAAACCAAAAAAGCCTGAGATCGACCGTTTTTATGAAGTTTTACTTTTACAAAATTATTACATGCAAATTTTGTTCTAAACCATATATTAACATGATACTAATATTTTCATTTTTCAATGAAAAGATAAATATAAAATTGTTTTAGCATTATTACGAATCTCATATCATCTATGTAAATGTTTAGATTCACGATAAATATGATAAAATCACTGTGATTTTATTGAACTTTAAATTGTAGATTTTGTCGATATGTAATATATCGTGACATTTTTGTCAAAGCAACGGCAAAATGAGAATAAAAATTTGACACAAAATGAGCTATATATGTACAGTTTATAATCTTACATTTCTAATCAACCCATTCTAAATTGAGATTATATTCTCTAAATATCTCCTAATGAATCTAAATTATTACATAAAATTCACATGGGAATTGAAAATGATTTTTTTTCCATCTATAGTTCATGAAAAAAAAAAAAGACAAAATTCACAACAAAGCCAACGAATAACCATCAGAGGTCACCCTCCGCCGCTTACCGGAGAAAACATCCGGGAAATCGCTCTGAGGAGGTGTGGCGACGCGCCACTTATCCACATAATCGGAACCAGCTTCATATGGACAATTATCCGGTGAACCGCCGCTATCTTCATGACCCGGCGGCTTGGCCTTCCTACGCCCAGCTCCAACCGGTACGTTACGGAGGGCCCCACCAGCCGTCCAATATCTGTGACAGCTCTTACAAAAATGTCTTGGTTGATTAACGTTGTAGTTGTTGAAGTAACAGAATTTAGTTTCCATGCTTTTGCATCTTGGACACGGTATTATCTTTTCTGATCCCTTCTCAACCGTTTGATCTTCTCTTCCTTTTTCTCCTTCTTTTGATTTCTTATCATGTAGTTTTATTGTTGTGCCAAATAGCTTAATCCCTTGATTATTATTATCTTCATCTTTTCTAACTTCTTCAGCCATTTCATATAGAGAGAGAAATAGAGAGAGTTTGTTAATTATTGGATTATATTTAATAGAGAAGGTTTTGGTTGGCTTTGAGGAGGAAATGTTATAGAAGGGCTTTTTATATAAGCATATATAGGGAGAGAAATAAAGTGAAAAGTGGTTATTAGTTAGCATAATCATAAAAAACGTGCTACACGACAAAAAACTAAACGTAATCGGAGTATAAAAGTGCTTTGTCAAAGAAAATAATAGAGTGGAAAGCGGTTGAGGTTAGTGAATAGTAGAGAACTTTAGGGGAGAATATTTTAAAATTCTATGGTATTTTGGAGTTTGGTAAACATAAAATATATTCCAAAATTTTACAAAAAGTTTTGTAGTTCAAACTCTGTAAATAATGTTCTTAATATATAGTAGTTATTAATTAGCTAGCATGACTTATATTCGGTGGTTAGAGCAAATGCGAGACTCCGATGAATAAGAGGGCGCAACGATTGCTGTAAAATCTAGGGCATATATTTAGTCGGAGCAGTTAATTTAAATATATTTAAAAATAATATAATATTAAAATATTGCTTTTTTTTTTACAAAATTAAAATATAATTAGATAGAACTCTTCTTCTAGAGGAATCACTTCATTTTTTTGTGTCCAATTGGAATTTGAGTTAGTCTACGTCATCACCATATAATGGTGAATTGTCTGCCATGTGGACCTGATCTAGATAGATAGTAGCTTGTAAAGTATCAAAAGTTAGTCGAAAGGGAATGCATGTACTTTTGCAAAAATATGTACTAGTAATCTAGTACTATTATTGTGAAATTAAAAAAATGATAATATTAAGCTATTTTAATATAGAAATTTTATATTTAATAATGTAAAAATTTAGTATTTATAAAGTTAAAATGTACAAGTTTTTTAAAATAATTTTTATATTTAACTTTTTAATATGTATTTTAAGAGTACATATTTATATTCACTTAAATTAAATTATTTATTTTCAAGGGTAAATAGGTCTTTCCTCCTTGCAATATAGGCGACATTTGCAATACCTCCTATAAAAAAAAATTTATGATTCCCACCTTGCAAATTTTTTTTAATTTGCCTTACCCCCCTTGCCTCATTACATGACAGCCGACTGTATGGAATCTCCACGTGGCACCACCAGATGGTGCCACGTGGAAATTAATAAAATTAAAAAAAAATTTAAATTCCACATAACCTCTTCATTTTTTAAAATTAATAATTTTTTTAAAAAAAAATCTGAGTTATATTTAAATATTGTATATAAATTAAACCTCTTCATTTTTTCTCATTTTTCCCTTTGATCTCTCTCTTCACACTTCTCTCTCTCAAAGTGTTCTCAAGAACACTCAAACAACCTGCCAAAAACCGGTGAGCTTCCGGTGGTGGTGCGGCGGCAGGCGCGGCGGCGCCACCACCGGAGTCCTAAAACTCTTTTTTTACATCAATCTGCTCTATTTCCTCTCCTAAACTCAAATTTATAATCAAAAAGACCAAAATCCTTACCGAAACGCCTAGATCGGGGTTGAAAGTTTTGAAATATTTTTGGGTCGGTTTCGGTTTCTTCTTCCTCTCTTTCTCTCGATTCGATTTCTGTTTTTGTTTTCTATTTTCTTGCTCGGTTTCGTTTTGTTTGTGTGCGTGGGTGTTTGTATATGGGTGTGGGTATGGTGGGTGTGGGTATTGTTGGGACAATGTGATAATTTGGGAGAAATCAGAGAGAATAGAACGAGAGAATTGAGAAGAGAATTAGGGAAAAAAAAAAAATTAATTGCATTCATCCACAAGGGGCAAAGGTATTTATATACAAAAATGGGGGGCTTGCTTCACTACCAAGCGTTCGTATATTAACTACCTAAGACAAATAAAAAACTATAACAAACTAACTAACTAACTATTCATTACTAGCTTCAGAAGCTTTCTCAACTTCTGGAGCTTTGCAACTTCTGAAGCTTCCCCAGCTTCTGGAGCTCTGCAGCTTCTGAAGCACCTCAGCTTCTGAAGCACCTCAGCTTCTGAAGCATCTCAGCTTCTGGAGCTCTACAGCTTCTGAAGCATCACATCTTCTGAAGCTCTGTTTTTCCAAACATGACTTATTAATTCAACACACCTCCTAAGGCATGTTTTCCAAAGCATTCATTCCTATAAGCTTCTTCAGAGTGTCAAACCTTGCCTTAGCCATAGGTTTGGTTAGAATATCTGCAAGTTGGATCTCAGTAGTGCAATATTCCAACTCAAGCTTATCTTTGTTCACTTGATCTCTCAAAAAGTGAAACCTCCTCTCAATGTGCTTACTTCTTCCATGACTAACTGGGTTGTTAGCCAAATCAATTGCTGACTTGTTATCAACAAGTAGCTTTATCCTTGTTGCCTCTACTGCCCTCAATTCAGTGAGCAACATCTCAATCCAATTTGCTTGACAAGCTGCAAATGAAGCTGCCACATACTCAGCTTCACATGATGACAATGCCACTATCCTTTGCTTCTTAGAACACCAAGAGATTGGTGCATTACCTATCATGAACAGGTATCCTGCAGTACTCTTCTTGTCATCTTGATCTCCTCCCCAATCTGAATCTGAGTAACCATAAGCCACTAGCTTCTTGTTACTGTTCTTTTGGTTTGGAATCAAAATGTCATGATCCATGGTTCCTTTCACATATCTAAGAACCCTCTTTGCAGCAGTCAAGTGATTCATCCTTGGTTGATCCATAAATCTGCTCAACAGACCAACACTATGACATAAGTCAATTTTGGTATTGCACAAATACCTCAATGATCCTATGATCTGCCTGTACAATGTTGAATCAACCAACTCATCCTCAGTATTCTTGCTCAGCTTCACACCTGTTTCCATAGGTGTAATTGCAGGGTTGCAATTGCTCATATGAAACCTCTTCAAAATGTCAATGACATATTTCTTCTGATGCAAGAAATAGCCTCTATCTGTTTTCACAAATTCCATGCCAAGGAAATATGATAGCTCTCCTAAATCAGTCATCTCAAACTCCTTCATTATGTCTGTTTTAAATCTCTCTAGCACAGCTTTGTTTGATCCTGTGATCAACAAATCATCAACATACAAACATAGTATTATAATATCATCATGATCTGAGCCTTTCACATACACTCCATGTTCTGATGTGCATCTAGTGAACCTCAAATCCAACAGGAAGCTATCAATTCTCCTGTTCCAAGCTCTTGGAGCTAGCTTGTTTCAAACCATAGAGAGCTTTGTTCAACTTGTACACCTTCTGTTCTTGACCTTTGATCTCAAATCCTGGTGGCTGCTTCACATATACCTCTTCCTCTAATGGTCCATTCAGGAAGGCAGATTTCACATCAAGCTGGTGCATAGCCCATCCTTTGTAGGTAGCTACTGCAACAACTAGCCTAATTGTCTTTAGCCTTGCCACATGTGCAAACACTTCATTAAAGTCAAGTCCAGGCTTCTGAAGAAAACCCTTAGCTACTAACCTTGCTTTGTACTTAGCAATTTCACCACTTGGTTTCATCTTCAGCTTGAAAACCCATTTCACATCAATAGGTCTCTTGTTCACAGCTTTATTCATCAATGTCCATGTGTTATTCTTCTTAATTGACTTCAGCTCTTCTTTCATAGCATTCAACCAATTTGAATCTTTCAAAGCTTCACTTAGAGTCACTGGTTCCAATTCTGCAATCATTGCTTCATTGACCAGTTCTCCATCTTCAGTGATTGCTTGATCAGGAAACACATCATACTCATTCAACCTTATTGACTGTACTCTTACTTTGGTTGATCTTCTCAACTGTTGATTAGGTGCAGCATTAGGCTGATGATCTTCAACTTCTATCTCCTCTTGATTTGTTTCCTCAAGCATAAGTCTTCTGTTGAGAATTGAGCCTTCAGCACTTGTGCCTTCAGTCCAATCCCAACCCTTTGATTCATCAAACTTGATATCTCTGCTAATCACAACCTTGTTATCTCTAGGTGAGTACAATTTGTAAGCACCGGTGGGATGATAACCTAGCAATATCATTGTCTGACTTCTATCATCAAGTTTTCTTCTAACTTGATCAGGGACATGTTTGAAGCAAAGTGAGCCAAATATTCTAAAATGACTAACACTTGATTTCAAACCTGTCCAAGCTTCATGAGGAGTCTTGTCTTGTAACCTCTTTATAGGACTTCTATTGATGATGTGAACTGCTGTTGAAGCTGCTTCACCCCAAAACTTATGAGGCATATGCTTAGCTTTAAGCATACTTCTGGCCATGTTCATGATGCTTCTATTCTTCCTCTCAGCTACACCATTGTTTTGAGGGGTGTAGGGTGCAGTGACTTCATGCTCTATACCTTCATCTTCACAGAATTTTGCAAATTCATGTGAAGTGTATTCACCACCTCCACCAGTTCTCAATTTCTTAACACTAAATCCACTTTGATTTTCAACTAGTGTCTTAAATTTCTTGAACTTGGTCAAATACATCACTCTTCTTTTCGATAAGGTAGAGCCAAACATGCCTAGTATAATCATCTATGAATGTCAGAAAATAGCTATTACCTCCAATGGATTTCACCTCAAATGGTCCACACACATCTGAATACACCATTCCTAGCTTCTGAGTTGACTTCATAGGCAATTCATTCTTGAATGAATTTCTGGCCTGCTTTGATGCACAACATTCCTCACACACTTCACTTGGTGCTCTGATCTAAGGCAAGCCATGAACCATCTTCTTGGAATTCAACATGCTTAAACTTTTGAAGTTTAAGTGTCCAAACCTGTGGTGCCATATCCAATTCTCTTCTGTACCAGTAACTGAGGCTAAGCACTTGAAATCAATCACATTGATTTCAACCTTAAAGGTTCTATTGCTTGACAATGGAGCTCTTAGGATTAACCTACTTTTAGCATCATGAATCTTTAATTCTTTATTAGCCATTGTCACTGTATAATCCTTTTCAAGTAATTGACCAAGACTAATCAAATTACTTGTCATGGAAGGAACATACAATACCTCATTAATGAAGGATTCCTGACCATCTTTTCTCTTCACAAGAATTGTCCCTATACCTTCACTAGTGATCTGACTGTTATTAGCAAACTTGATATTTCTTCTCACTGAATAATCAAGCTTCAAGAACCACTTCTTGTTGCCAGTCATGTGATTGCTACAGCCAGTGCCAAGATACCACAAGTTGGATTTGTCACTTTCAGTGTTTGTAATTGCCATGAGCAGGGAATCATCAGAGTCACTACCATTTCCCTTTGCCAATTGAGCTTCACCCTTGTCACTTCTCTCAACTTTCTTAGAGTGACACTCTCTAGCATAGTGGCCAAGCTTCTGACAATTATAACACTTCACATCCTTCTTATCAATCTTTTTCTTTGAACCTTTCTTGTTACCTTTGCTAGACTCTGAGTGTTTTAGGTTTTTGCCATCATTCTCTGAATCTTCTTTCTTTTTCTTGTTTTTCCCTTTGGAACCTTTATGAAATTTTGCCTGCAAAGCTTGATCAATGACTTTGTTTGAACTCCTCTGCTTGACTCGGAATTCATGTGCCTCCAATGAAGCTTGAAGCTCCTCTATCTTCATAGTAGCCAAATCATTTGATTCTTCTATTGCTACTACTATGTGATCAAATTTCTCAGTCAAGGTTCTCAAAACCTTCTCAATCTTGGACTTCTCTGACAGAGCTTCACCATTTGACTTCATCAAATTAGTGATACTCAACATTCTTGAAAGATACTCAGCTATCGTTTCTTGATCATTCATCACCAACATTTCATATTGTCTCCTTAGAGCTTGCAGCTTGATACCCTTCAGTTTTTCATCACCTCCATAAATCTTTTTCAATGTATCCCAAGCACCTTTAGAAGACTCTTCCTCAATGATCTTCTCAAAGATATTAGGATCCACACACTGATGTATGATGAACAGACCTTTTGCATCCTTTTTCTTCAGCTCGCGATGCAAGGCTCTTGCTGCTTCATCAGCATTTGCAGCCAGGTCTGGTACTCCATCATTCACAGTTTCAAGAACATCTTGAAACCTGAAAATGACCTTCATCTACGCACACCAACGATCATAGTTTTCACCTTTGAAAACTGGAAGATTTGCAGGAAATTGTGATGAGGTTGTGCCATTGTTCGCCATTGTTTCTTGATCAAAGAATTAATGCAAAATGTGAATCACAACCAGGCTCTGATACCAGTTTGTTGGGACAATGTGATAATTTGGGAGAAATCAGAGAGAATAGAACGAGAGAATTGAGAAGAGAGTTAGGGAGAAAAAAAATTAATTGCATTCATCCACAAGGGGCAAAGGTATTTATATACAAAAATGGGGGGCTTGCTTCACTACCAAGCGTTCGTATATTAACTACCTAAGACAAAACAAAAACTATAACAAACTAACTAACTAATTATTCATTACTAGCTTCAGAAGCTTTCTCAACTTCTGGAGCTCGGCAACTTCTGAAGCTTCCCCAGGTTCTGAAGCACCTCAGCTTCTAAAACACCTCAGCTTCTGGAGCTCTACAGCTTCTGAAGTATCACAGCTTCTGAAGCTCTGTTTTTCCAAAACATGACTTATTAATTCAATAGGTATGGTGGGTGTGTCGATTTGTGTGTGTTTGTGTTGATTTTGATATGTGGGTGATTCTGTTTGTGTGTGTGTTTGGCTTTTGTGATGTTTGGTGACTTTTTGGCTTGAGAAAATTTGATTCCATTATGATTGATTTTTTGCTCTGTGATTTTGGCCTCTGTAATTGATTTTTTCCTCTATGATTGATTCCTCTTGAGAAATGTTTTTTGCTCTGTGATTGATTTTCTGCAAATGCGATGTGTGTGTGTTTGGCCTCTGTAATTTTGATATGTTTTTTTGGTTGGGTGTTGGTTTTTATTTCTGCTCTGTTTAGCAGGTGTGTGTGTTGTTTTTTTGGTGTTGATGTTTTGCTGTTTGGCTTGCTGTTAGTGCCTCCTCCTTGTATATAATAGTACTACTCCAATAAATTTTGCCTTATTAAAAAAAAAAAAAAAACTCTGATTTTTAACAAAACAAAATTTTATTTGATTTGAAATTATGTGAATTTTTAATTTTAACTATGTGGATTTTAATTTATATACAATATTTAAATATAACTCAGATTTTAAAAAAACAAATTTTATTAGTTTTATTAATTTTTAAAAATGAAGAGGTTATGTGGATTTTAATTTATTTTTTGATTTGATTAATTTCCACGTGGCATCATCTGGTGGTGCCACGTGGAGATTCCAGCCAACTAGGCTGCCATGTGTTGGGCAAGGGGGTAAGGCAAATTAAAAAAAATTTGCAAGGTGGGAATCCTAAATTTTTTTTTTATAGGGGGTATTGCAAATGTCGCCTATATTGCAGGGGGAAAGACCTATTTACCCTATTTTCAAATATGCCTAATTAGGTACTCTTTATCAATTTAACTCGATTTCGGATCGTTTAAAATTCACGAATGATTCGGTTCAGATCGTTAAGTTAAACTCGTTAAGTCAAATAACATGATTTTAAAGTTAATTTTTTTTGTCAAAAGTTAGTTGAAAGGGAATGCATGTATTTTTGCAAAATATGTAGTTGTACTATTATTGTGAAATTAAAAACAAAATAAGGGTAAATGATAATATATTAAGATATTTTAATATAAAAATTTATATTTAATAATGTAAAAATTTAGTATTTATAAAGTTAAACTGTATAAGTTTAAAAAAATAATTTTTATATTTAACTTTTTAACATGTATTTTAATAGCTAGCACATATTTGTCAACAAAAAAAAAAAAGCACATATTAATATTCACTTAAATTTAATTATTCTTTTGAAATTCTCCTATTTTATTTTCAAAACTTCTTACCATTATAGTGCCTAATTATGTACTCCTTATCAATTTAATGTTGGGACAATGTGATAATTTGGGAGAAATTAGAGAGAATAGAACGAGAGAATTGAGACGAGAATTAGGGAAAAGGGTTAATTGCATTCATCCACATGGGGCAAAGGTATTTATATACAAATGGGGGCTTGCTTCACTGCCAAGCGTTCGTATATTAACTACCTAAGACAAATAAAAAAAAAACTATCACAAACTAACTAACTATTACTAGCTTCAGAAACTTTCTCAACTTCTGGAGCTCTGTAACTTCTGAAGCTCTGCTCAGCTTCTGGAGCACCAGAACTTCTGAAGCTCTGCTCAGCTTCTGAAGCACCAGAACTTCTGAAGCTCTGCTCAGCTTCTGAAGCTCTGCTCATCTTCTGAAGCTTCTCCAACTTCTGGAGCTTCTCCAACTTCTGGAGCTCTGTTTTCTCGAAAACATGACTTATTAATTCAACACACCTCCTAAGGCATGTTTTCCAAAGCATTCATTCCTATAAGCTTCTTCAGAGTGTCAAACCTTGCCTTAGCCATAGGTTTGGTTAGAATATCTGCAAGTTGGATCTCAGTATTGCAATATTCCAACTCAAGCTTATCTTTGTTCACTTGATCTCTCAAAAAATGAAACCTCCTCTCAATGTGCTTACTTCTTCCATGACTAACTGGGTTGTTAGCCAAATCAATTGCTGACTTGTTGTCAACAAGTAGCTTCATCCTTGTTGTCTCTACTGCCTTCAATTCAGTGAACAACATCTCAATCCAATTTGCTTGACAAGCTGCAAATGAAGCTGCCACATACTCAGCTTCACATGATGACAATGTCATTATCCCTTGCTTCTTAGAACACCAAGAGATTGGTGCATTACCTATCATGAACAGGTATCCTGCAGTATTCTTCCTGTCATCTTGATCTCCTCCCCAATCTGAATCCGAGTAACCATAAGCCATTAGCTTCTTGCTACTGTTCCTTTGGTTTGGAATTAAAATGCCATGATCAATGGTTCCTTTCACATATCTAAGGACCCTCTTTGCAGCAGTCAAGTGATTCATCCTTGGTTGATCCATAAATCTGCTCAGCAGACCAATACTATGACATAAATCAATTCTAGTATTGCACAAGTACCTCAATGATCCTATGATCTGCCTGTACAGTGTTGAATCAACCAACTCATCCTCAGTATTCTTGCTCAGCTTCACACCTGTTTCCATAGGAGTAATTGCAGGGTTGCAATTGCTCATGTGAAACCTCTTCAATATGTCAATGACATATTTCTTCTGATGCAAGAAATAGCCTCTATCTGTTTTCACAAATTCCATGCCAAGGAAATATGATAGCTCTCCCAGATCAGTCATCTCAAACTCCTTCATTATGTCTGCTTTGAATCTCTCTAGCACAGCTTTGTTTGATCCTGTGATCAACAAATCATCAACATACAGATACAGTATTATAATCTCATCATGACTTGAGCCTTTCACATATACTCCATGTTCTGATGTGCATCTAGTGAAACTCAAATTCAGCAGGAAGCTATCAATTCTCTTGTTCCAAGCTCTTGGAGCTTGTTTCAAACCATAGAGAGCTTTGTTCAACTTGTACACTTTCTGTTCTTGACCTTTAATCTCAAATCCTGGTGGCTGCTTCACATATACCTCTTCCTCTAATGGTCCATTCAAAAAGGCAGATTTCACATCAAGCTGGTGCATAGCCCATCCTTTGTAGGTAGCTACTGCAACAACTAGCCTAATTGTCTCTAGCCTTGCCACAAGTGCAAACACTTCATTAAAGTCAAGTCCAGGCTTCTGAAGAAAACCCTTAGCTACTAACCTTGCTTTGTACTTAGCAATTTCACCACTTGGTTTCATCTTCAGCTTGAAAACCCATTTCACATCAATAGGTCTCTTGTTTACAGCTTTGTTCATCAATGTCCAGGTGTTATTCTTCTCAATTGACTTCAGCTCCTCTTTCATAGCATTCAACCAATTTGAATCTTTCAAAGCTTCACTTAGAGTCACTGGTTCCAACTCTGCAATCATTGCTTCATTGACCAATTCTCCATCTTCAGTGATTGCTTGATCAGGAAACACATCATACTCATTCAACCTTATTGACTGTACCCTTTCTCTGGTTGATCTTCTCAACTGTTGATTAGGTGCAGCATTAGGTTGATCATCTTCAACTTCTATCTCCTCTTGATTTGTTTCCTCAAGCATGAGTCTTCTGTTGAGCATTGAGCCTTCAGCACTTGTGCCTTCAGTCCAATCTCAACCCTTTGATTCATCAAACCTGATATCTCTGCTAATCACAACTTTGTTATCTCTAGGTGAGTACAATTTGTAAGCACCAGTGGGATGATAACCTAACAATATCATTGTCTGACTTCTATCATCAAGTTTTCTTCTAACTTGATCAGGAACATGTTTGAAGCAAAGTGAGCCAAATATTCTAAAATGACTAACACTTGGTTTCAAACCTGTCCAAGCTTCATGAGGAGTCTTGTCTTGTAACCTCTTTGTAGGACTTCTATTGATGATGTAAACTGCTGTAGAGACTGCTTCACCCCAAAACTTATGAGGCATATGCTTAGCTTTAAGCATACTTCTGGCCATGTTCATGATGCTTCTATTTTTCCTCTCAGCTACACCATTGTGTTGAGGGGTGTAGGGTGCAGTGACTTCATGCTCTATACCTTCATCTTCACAGAATTTTGCAAATTCATGTGAAGTGTATTCACCACCTCCATCAGTTCTCAATTTCTTAACACTAAATCCACTTTGATTTTCAACTAGTGTCTTAAATTTCTTGAACTTGGTAAATACATCACTTTTCTTTTCGATAAGGTAGAGCCAAACATGCCTAGTACAATCATCTATGAATGTCAGAAAATAGCTGTTGCCTCCAATGGATTTCACCTCAAATGGACCACACACATCTGAGTACACCATTCCTAGCTTCTGAGTATATTTCATAGGTAATTCATTCTTGAATGAATTTCTGGCCTGCTTTGCTGCACAACACTCTTCACACATTTCACTTGGTGCTCTGATCTGAGGCAAGCCATGAACCATCTTCTTGGAATTCAACATGCTTAAACTTTTGAAGTTTAAGTGTCCAAACCTGTGGTGCCATATCCAATTCTCTTCTGTACTAGTGACTGAGGCTAAGCACTTGAAATCAATCACATTGATTTCAACCTTAAAGGTTCTATTGCTTGACAATGGAGCTCTTAGGATTAACCTACTTTTAGCATCATGAATCTTTAATTCTTTATTAGCCATTGTCACTGTATAATCCTTTTCAAGTAATTGACCAAGACTAATCAAATTACTTGTTATAGAAGGAACATACAATACCTCATTAATGAAGGATTCCTGACCATCTTTTCTCTGCACAAGAATTGTCCCCATACCTTCACTAGTGATCTGGCTGCTATTAGCAAACTTGATATTCCGTCTCACTGAATAATCAAGCTTCAAGAACCACTTCTTGTTGCCAGTCATGTGATTGCTACAGCCAGTGTCAAGATACCACAAGTTGGATTTATCAGCGTCAGTGTTTGTAATTGCCATGAGCAGGGAATCATCAGAGTCACTACCATTTCCCTTTGCCAATTGAGCTTCATCCTTGTCACTTCACTCAACTTTCTTAGAGTGACACTCTCTAGCATAATGGTCAAGCTTCTGACAATTATAACACTTCACATCCTTCTTATCAATCTTTTTCTTTGAACCTTTCTTGTTACCTTTGCTAGACTCTGAATCTTTAAGGTTCTTGCCATCATTCTCTGAGTCTTCTTTCTTTTTCTTGTTTTTCTCTTTGGAACCTTTCTGAAACTTTGCCTGCAAAGCTTGATCAATAGCTTTATTTGAGCTCCTCTGCTTGACTCTCAGTTCATGTGCCTCCAATGAAGCTTGGAGCTCCTCTATCTTCATAGTGGCCAAATCCTTTGATTCTTCTATTGCTACTACTATGTGATCAAATTTCTCAGTCAAGGTTCTCAAAACCTTCTCAATCTTGGACCTCTCTGACAGAGCTTCACCATTTGACTTCATCAAATTAGTGATACTCAACATTCTTGAAAGATACTCAGCTATCGTTTCTTGATCATTCATCACCAACATTTCATATTGTCTCATCAGAGCTTGCAGCTTGATACCCTTCAGTTTTTCATCACCTCCATAAATCTTTTTCAATGTATCCCAAGCACCTTTAGAAGACTCTTCCTCAATGATCTTCTCAAAGATATTAGGATCCACACACTGATGTATGATGAACAGACCTTTTGCATTCTTTTTCTTCAACTCGCGATGCAAGGCTCTTGCTGCTTCATCAGCATTTGCAGCCAAGTCTGGTACTCCATCATTAACAGTTTCAAGAACATCTTGAAACCTGAAAATGACCTTCATCTGCGCACACCAACGATCATAGTTTTCACCTTTGAAAACTGGAAGATTTGCAGGAAATTGTGATGAGGTTGTGCCATTGTTCGCCATTGTTTCTTGATCAAAGAATCAATGCAAAACGTGAATTACAACCGGGCTCTGTTATACCAATTTGTTGGGACAATGTGATAATTTGGGAGAAATTAGAGAGAATAGAACGAGAGAATTGAGACGAGAATTAGGGAAAAGGGTTAATTGCATTCATCCACATGGGGCAAAGGTATTTATATACAAATGGGGGCTTGCTTCACTGCCAAGCGTTCGTATATTAACTACCTAAGACAAATAAAAAAAAACTATAACAAACTAACTAACTATTACTAGCTTCAGAAACTTTCTCAACTTCTGGAGCTCTGTAACTTCTGAAGCTCTGCTCAGCTTCTGAAGCACCAGAACTTCTGAAGCTCTGCTCAGCTTCTGGAGCACCAGAACTTCTGAAGCTCTGCTCATCTTCTGAAGCTTCTCCAACTTATGGAGCTTCTCCAACTTCTGGAGCTCTGTTTTCTCGAAAACATGACTTATTAATTCAACATTTAAGACTCGTTTGGTGGTCACCATTCAACAATATCCTACACTACTTCTACATGTTAATTTCCGTTTATCATTTGATGATCTAATATTGTCAAATATCACCACTTGATTTTCTCATGTTTCTCAAATTAATTTTTTTAATAGGTGTTACAGCCAACCCAAGGACACCTTAACAGCCACGGATATTGTTTCTTCTATCGAATTTTAATTTAAATCATTTCTTTAGGTTGGATATTGGGAATATAAAGAAAAATTTATTGGATAAAATGTAATACAATATTTGTGTAAGGATAAGGAGAACATTAGGAAGTTTAATTTATTATTTTGAGTGAATGGTGACAAAGGTTGCTTGTCGATTATTAAGAGAGTTTGTGATTTAAGGTGCTATATTTGCTAAATATAGATCGGAGGATGGTAGAGTTCCGAGAGGGTGTAATAAGGCATTTGGGTGGTGGAGGGATTTGAATGGTGTTGTAAAATGGGGATAATTTAAGTATTGGTGGATGGTTTGATGCTAACGTTGAAATGCTTGTAGGTAATGGCGAAAAGCGAGTTTTTAGAAGGATAGGTGGTAATGAAAAATCCCCTTTGTGATAAATTTTAAAGGCTCTTTGAGTTATATCAAAGCGAGTTTTTAGAAGGATAGGTGGTAATGAAAAATCCCCTTTGTGATAAATTTTAAAGGCTCTTTGAGTTATATCTCTCTCTCTCTATATATAGGACTATCACGGCACCTAAGATGTGCAGATTATGTTGGGAAATTGACGACGATGATTTGCAGTGGAGGCGACGATTATTAGCTAGGGAGGAGGAGAGTTGGGCAGAGTTCTGTGTGTATTTGTCTAACTTTATTTAAAGACACATATTCTTGATCATAAATGGAAAAAAAGTATTGATCCTCACAAAGGATATTCTTTTAATGGTGTGTATCATATGTTAACTTAAAAGAGTTTCATGACTGAACATTCAGTGCTTCAGACATTGATTTGAAATTATTTAGCTCCTCTTACAATATCTCTTTTTTCTTGACGTCTCTTTTATATTAGGCTCCATACTAAGGATAATGTTCGGTGTGGCATGTTGAATCCTAATGTTCTTTTATGTTCATGTAGATGTTGAAAAGAATAAAATTGAAACCATTTATTTTTTACTTGTGATTTTTTTGTGTGTGGCGAGCTATAATCAATAGGTTAGGTGTTTATTGTGTTTTCTCAATTAATATTAGGCATGACAATAACATAAAGCGGAGACGAATTTTGCCTTTCCCAAACTAAAATTATAAAGTTAGGATATTCCCTCGGGATTCAGGTATCCCCCGATCCCAATTCCGCCCCACCTCCAAGTGAACTTGGTTTAAGGATTTATAATTTAAAAGATGTAAAATGTAATTAGATATAAGCCAGGAAGGTTTGGGGTGGGTATCAATATCCCCATCACCCATCCCACCCCCACAATTTAAAATCGGTGAAATTTCAAACCCGAATTCAAGCCTAGTCAATTCATTTTTTCCTCGTCACAATCGGGGCGGGGCAGGTACCCACATATATGGGTTATATTGCCATGCCTAATTAATACTCATGATCAAGCCATTCAATTTTGTGTATATCACTTGTTTGGAAAAGATGTTCAGGTTGATTTACAAGCAGTTTATTTGCTTATATCGAATGTATATGGGAAGAAATAAATGACATGCTTCATAGCTCCAAGGTGTCATTGCGGGATCAACTTGTTCATAAAGTTAAAATTTTTGCGTGGTGGCGACTTAAGGTAAGAATTTTTTTAATGTCAATTTTAATTCTTGGTGGATTAACGGAGTAGCCTGTTTAGATTGTGCATATCGTTGATTTTGTTGTTATTGTTACTATCGTATTGTATATATAAGTTACTTTTCAAATTATTAAAAAAATTTCAATTAAATGATTTTTTTTTCATTTGATGCGTTTGCCAGGAGTCGAACTCAGGTCTATTGCTTGGAAGGCAATTATCCTAACAGTTGGACTACAAACGCATTTTGTTGATTGTTTAACTAAAATATTGATGAAAATCATTAGAACACCAATACAAAAAGTGGACAATTATAAACTATTCAATTTTCTTAATACCTGTGAAACTATAGTAAAGTACGGACATAGCACTAATATCGTATGAAATGTGTACCCATCTAAGTCACGTATCAAATTGTGTGATATTGTAAGTTACAAATGAAGTGAGTATATAATCGTGTGCCTTTCTAGAGTTTATAGTTTTTCCCATGAAATTGTAAGTCGATAATAAAATATTTTGTTGTGAGATTTTACGTAAATGTAGGTATTACTAGTGTCGAACCATATTATGTTATTTAAGTTTTCTTTTGTTTCTTTTTTCATCTTGTGTGGGTGGGTATGTTTCCCCTTGTGTGGATAATTTTTCTTTTTTGTTTGACTAGTCCTCCACCATATTATTGAACTAAAATTATGTGATATGGTTCAAAAACAAATAATGATGTGATATATTTTAAATGATGTGGTATATAATTTGATTATGAGAAAAGATCAACATCACTAGAATATTAAGACAATTCTCTTAAAAAAGTTTATCTTAGGCCAATTAGTATTGCAGTAAACATATATAGATCGAAGGGATAAAAAATTTAGTGAAAATGTTTTGTTTCTTAGTACTTGTCATCAAGGTTAAGGTCCCGGTCAAGGGAAGAACTTTTATGAAAATAGTTGATCAAATACTAGTAACTAAAGGTGCGCAAGAAAGGAAAATATGATGATCAATAGGATAGAAGATCTCATCCATGAGATATGAGTATTGTCAAGTGTTATTAATAATATTCAATATTCATCGAGGATCTGCAAAGCTAAATGAGAAGATATAAAAAAATTGAAGAGTGCTCTTTCTATATTAGTCGTCATGAAAATAATGTTATTTTACAATGCGAGAATAAAGTTGATGACAAAAAAAATAAAAATAAAATGTGAGACTTTGAGTGAATGGAGTATAGCCATGTAATGTCAAGTGAGAGTTATTATTAAACCTGAAAATTTGTAATAAATATGCTCAAAATTGATTTTGTTTTATTCTTTTTATACAAAATCTCAAAAATTGACATTTATATCGGTTGATATTTTTAAAATTTTGGCCTGTTGAAGAGAAGTATTTGCGTATTGGTCCAGCTAGCTTAAGAGGAATATGTCCCTTTTAGGCAACTATAGTACAATAAATTAAATTTGGTAAGAAATTTTAACTTTGCATGACTCTAATTTGGTTTTTTGCAATCAGCGAGCTGAGTGGTATTGGATGCATGCATCACTAATCAAGTGATTTGGGATACATCCAAATAAGGGTTCATTTGGCCTAAATTATTATATAACTTATGCAAACGGTTTATGCAATATAAATTAGGTTTTATGTTATTTTATAAGTTTAAACTAGTAAAAATTAAATTTTTAGAAGTTATTTTATCATAAACTACCTTGAAAAACTTATAATAATACATAAAAATTGCATAAGCTGTTTGCATAAGATCAAAAATAAGCTAGGTCAAACGGTCCTTAAGTGTGATCTAGGCATTACTTTTTGCGGCTTTTAATAAGCAAAATAGTATCAAGTAGGTAGGTCATAAATCAAGATTAAGTAAGAAACATGCAAATTGACAAATTGAGTGGATATATAACGTTAATTGCAATGTAAGTTTTACATTGCTAATGAAGGAAAAATAAAAGATTAAGGAAATTATATTTAAGAAGTTTCATATTGCTTAGAGAAATGAATGGTGGGGGAGTTCAATGCTGTATATAGAGACCTCAATTTTCTTGTTTCAAGACACCAATCATTATAACACTTGTAAACACTTTAAGTTTATATCCGTGTTTGTTTATTTTTCTCTTATTCTCTTGTTTTATAGTATTTGAGATGTAGTTTAAATATTTACTTTGGAGTGTGGTGTACAGAGGTCATGAGGTGGTTGAGAGTGAAGTGTATATGTTGTAACAATTTTCATAGTGTTTATTCTCTAATTTTCAGATTTGACAACGGCCGTGGTTTTTTTTCTCCAATTTTGGAGTTTCCATTTTATATTCAACGTGGTAGATATCTTTTTTAAAAGAATTTTTAATAATATTAATTGGAAATTGATCTCATTTCCAACTCATTAGTCTTTTTTCTTTTCCCTTTTTAAATTTTTTTGACAAAGAAATGTCAATTTTCTTCACTTTATCATATTGTAAAAAAATATACTTTTTCTTTGGCGTGTATATAAGACATAAAAGTTACTTCATTCGTTATACAATGAATGACACGTTTGTAAACCTACTAATATTTTGAAGAGATTTCCCCCTGTATCTTATTTGGTTTAACTGAAAAGTCAATGGTATTATTTAACACTAATTCTTTGACCCCCTTTTCTGTAAGCTATTTCAAAGATATATGAATTCCTTTCCACATACTACGAAATAGTACTGATTTATTTATAACATTGATGTTACCATAATAATAAAAAAATTTAGTTGACTAATTCTTCAAGGGATGGATCTAGAAATTTAACTTAAGAGGGACAAGATTAATAGTATAATAATTTAATAAATAAAAAAAAGTAAAATGCATAACATACACCAAGAATCATAAGATATATCCACAATTAATATATTGTCAAATAAATATAAAAAGAAATAACTTTTATTTTTAAAAGCACACTCATCGAGATTGCATACAATTAAACTCATCAACTATCTCATATGAGGTAAGTTTTTAGCAAACTCTTCTTCAATATACACAATCATGTAGTCTTTAAGAAAATCATCTTTCATTTTGTTGTGTAGCTTTGTTTTTATAACTTTGATGGCTGAAAATGTGCTTTGTTTTTATAACTTTCATCAACTATCTTATTTTTTATTGTATTTTATTTTCCTAAAAAGCTCTTTTCTTTTTAATAATATACTTTAAAGGCATTTAATAGTATAAACTTATATGTTTAGAGCCCAATATATATGTTGAGTAAGAAAAAAGGTGTTTAAGTCCAAATATACAATATCAATTATAAAATATAGAGACAAAAAATCTGGTATAGTATACTAGTATAAATTTTTTGGCTCCGTATCTCCAAGGATTAGAGGTTTGATTTTAATAAAATCTAGATAAATATTTATTTCGATGCCATGAGCAAATTGACAAAAAAGGGTTTCTTATTCTTTGATTACTCTGACTTTGTAGTAGTTTTTGTTAGACGACAAACGAACGGTAGCGCTCGCGCTTTTATAAAGGCATTTTTATGTCATGTTTCTGCATTATTTTTTATACTATTCTACATTGTATTGCTATAACAATTATGAAAGAAATGTCTTGAGCTTGTTTGGATAAAAACTAACGAGAATTTCAATCATATAAATGTATTTATTTTGAATGGATCATGCTAACTAAGTACTCCTTCCATCCCTATTTTAACAAAAATACGGATTTTAAGAAAGTTGATTTTAGTATTAAATTGGTTAATAAATTATAGTATTGATTTTCCATATTTACTTTTAGTAATGACTTTCTTATAATTAATAGATTACCCACTTACAAAAATGAATTAAATGCTATTCAGAAAAATATGTAAAGTAAATAAGGGTAATTTTGAAAAATAATAATCAATGTCATATGAAGCTCAGATACTTTAAAAATGGCAAAAAATCATATTTGACACGCACCCGATATCGATACGCATCCGATACGCTCCGATATCGGTGAAGTATCGGTTAATTGTAATTTATTTTTTAAAAAAACGATCGATACGTATATGATACGCTCTGATACGCGTATTGGTAAAGTATCGGTTAATTTTTATAAAAAAAAATTGCTTTTTTTTTTCACCTTTTTTTACTTTGTCACTTTGGGAGAGTATTAATGATGTCATTTTTGGATAGTAGTTAACTTATGTAATTAGTAATTTTCACTTTGTTGATCATTTTGACTAATTTGAATGTTAATTTATTATCATTATCAGTATATATATTATACATTTATATATTAAATTTTTTAAATAACGTATCGCGGCCGTATCGTATCGGAAATTTTAAAAAATTCCTCATATCGTCGTATCGGTATCGTGTCACGTATTTGACTTCATACTCATTGATAATTGTAAAAGGTAGGGGTGAACCCGAACCTGCAACCCGACTCGAAACAAACATAACCGCCAACATATGGAAGCATTCGGTCGGGTGCGGGTCAACATTTGTGAAAAATCGGTTATGAACAGTTGTATACGGGCAGGTACGGGTCTCTAAAAAATCGTCTCTTCATAATCGAAACCGAATAATTCCTAAAATACAAATTAATTTTTTTTCTAGTTTCGAGCACCTCTTCTATCTCTTAATATCTTATACTCTTCACTTTGTTAATTTTATCTATCTTTGATAATAGAGAAAAATTTTGTATTTTACAAGTTTATGCTTGTAATATGTTGATAAAAGAAATGTAAAAAATAATATTTTAGATTTATCTTAATTTTTACTTCTCATCTACTATCTATTATTGTCGTTGAATTTATAAATTTGAAACAAATTAACTGCATCTCATCATTTTTATTATATCTTTTGTTGCATTGTGTTTGAAATATTGAACGAATTATTAAAAAAAAAATATTTGATCAATGAAATTTTAAATTTAACAACAACGTTTCAATCTAACACGTTAAAACCGACCCGTTGCACCCATCACCTGTATGACCCGAACCCGAACTAACTGAAGATATAAACGGTCGGAATTGGGTCAAGATTAAGAAGCCGCGGTTTTCATCGATTTGACGATTTTCGACCCGAATCCGACCGAACCCGACCGATGCTCACCCCTAGTAAAAGGGTCTTATAAAAAGGGTTACATTTTTTTGTCAAACTCACTCTTATAAATAAGGACGGGGAAAGTAGTATTTTCAAGACACTAGTTACGAAAAACAAAAATCGAAATAATAGTAAAATTATGTGTACACAAATCCTAACTCTATTTACAAAAAAAAATGTTGAAATTGCAAGGTTAGACGGTGTGATCGGGATTCGGACCTCAACTTCTCTATTTATGAGTGTGAGATAACAATAGTTTCTACCATTTCGTCAAACTACTAAAAATATAATGACATGTGTAAAAAAGACATTAAAAAAAATATTTTTTTTACTAATCCCAAAAAACCTTGTTAGACTCCCGATTAACCAAAATACCCTTATGTTATTTGTATGTAAACTTAGTTTACATAACCTTATGTGAACTTAGTGTGAAATAAGTTTATGTAAACCTCTTAAACCGTTAAATATAAGTGTGAACTAAGTTTATATAAACCTCTTAAACCGTCAAATGTAAGTTTGAACTAATTATGATTATGTGAACTAAGTTTACATATGTGTTTACTATGGTTTGCAAATCTATTTTCCACTAAGTGAATTTAGATTAAATTAGCATTTGCGGTTCAATAAACATTTTACATTCGCTAACCTATGCAATCGTGAAAAAAAAAATCGGTTGAAAAATAAATAGAGAATGTCATGGAATTAGATGAGTATAAATTCAAGAACATATGCAATAAAGTCTTAATGAAATACCTTAAAATTCAATCTTTAATTGAAATTAACGACAAATAAATGAGGTTTGTAAGAGAGAACACATTAATGAGGTTTATGAGAGAGAACGGTGAAACAGAAACATTAAAAATAGAATAAAAGATGAAGAATTATTTTTAAAAATTTATATAAAGAAGGGGAATTTTGAAATTATGATGAAATTTTTACAAAATTTGGGTGTAGTAAATTGTTTGGGGTGGAATAGAAAAAGTTTTTAAAAAAAATAACATGAAGTATATTAACGGAGTGGAGCTGCATATGACTCCCAGCCCACGGCCCAATCTAAATAGTCGGGTTTTGTAAGATCCAAGCCCACAAAATATACTGCTGTGTATTGGTGTGACCTTTTTTTTTTTTTTTTTTTTTTGACTATTGGCGCACATCCTACTTCTCTCTCTCTTTTTTATTTGTTTTTATCCTTTTTTTTTTTTTTTTCACGGTTTGTTTTTATCCTGTTGTTTAGTGGAAAATCAAGTTTCGAATTTTACCATGTTTATTAACTACCAATTGAATTATCTTTACAAATCAAATTCGATTTCTTTAAAGAGACGATTTACTTTAGTGTGCAAATTGAATAATATTAACTATTAATTAAGAAATTAGAAATTTTTAGTTTCTCGGCGTATTTATTTTGTCATTTTTGTAGTGATTTTTTGGTCCGATTTTCGAGCGTATGTGAAATGCTTGCAACCCTTCATAAAAGGTAGGTAGAGGCTTTCACCATGATGCTGAATTTAACTATTTTGTTTTTTATCAATAAATTTATATTTATCGAGAAAAAAATAATTATAAATAAATATTATAAGTTCACCATAATGAATTATAAATTTGTTAAAATTTTAATTTTCTCACTTTACACATTATTTATTTTAGAAAATCTGAATTTCTCACGTTACACATTATTTTAGAAAATCTAAAAAAAACTATTTTCTTCACCGATGACGAATTCGGAGATATGTATCTAAATTGAATAAATTTAAGACTAAATTGCAGTTTTGGCCCCCAAGTTTCCAAATTGTGCGATTTTGGTCATCTAGTTTCAAATGATCAATTTTAACCCCCTAAGTTTCACAATTGTTCAATTTTAACCCTTCATGTTTTAATTGCTCAATTTTGGCCCTCCAAGTTTACCCCCTTTTGCATTTGCTAGTCCCCTTTTAATTTTTTTGATTAAAAATTGCTTATGTGGCATTTCAAAAATAAATATAAATTTTTTTTAAACAAATTACTAATTTTTTTTTTTTAAAAAAAAAAAACTTACAAAATATTTTTTATTATATGTAATTATATAGTTTATTTATAAAATAATTTTGTTATAACAAAGAAGTAATTTATTTTTTTATGAATTATTTTTCAAAAAATTAGTAAACTATTTGTTTTAAAAAAGTAAAAAATTAATTTTATAAATACAAATATTACTATTTTGTAACATTTTTTTAATTTCAAAACATTTTTTAATTTTAAAAACATATTTTATTTATTTAAAAAAAAAAATTTAATGTCACATAAGCAATTTTTCAATCAAAAAAAGTCAAAGAGTGACTAGCAAATGCAAAAGAGGGTAACATTGGGGGGCCAAATTCGAGCAATTGTGAAACTTACAGGGTTAAAATCGCTCGTTTGAAACTTGAGGGGTTTAAATTGCACAATTGTGAAATTTAGGAGGTTAAAATCGTTCATTTGAAACTTAAGGGACCAAAATCACACAATTAAAAAACTTAAAGGATCAAAACTGCAATTTAACCTAAATCTAAATGTTATGTGATGATATCACAAAAAACAACTCCATATTAAATTTTGTATTCAGTCATGTTTTCATCTAAAAAAACAATCAAAATTTGTAGGTCTAAATGTAAGATTTCGAATAATTTGTATCATCTGGATGCAGACTTCTAAGTCTTATTGATTATTCATAGAAAACGTACTAACACCTTTGTTAAAATGTATTATTAACTGCCTAATACTGAATTAACAATTCTTCATAGAAAACACTAACACCTTTGTTCAAATACATTGTTTAAGAAAAACTATATTCCAAAACAAAAGTATACATTTTGAAACTAAAATAAGAACATCTATCACAATTTCATTCTCATCATCAAATAGAAAAAAATCTCATTGATAGTATCAACAGGCCCCGGCATACACCAATGAACACAATCATTAATACTCACATTTTTATTCGACGCGTGCCCAAATTTGTTGGGATGTCCATCCGGCCTCATCAACATTGCATCCGTTATATCGATCAAACCAAAACGCGAACCTTTCTCCCCTGCATCCGTCTTTGCTGCACTCAATTCATCCAATTGTATTTGATGTATAATCTCTAGACCATATGGATGCACATCCCATTTTTGTTCATTACTAAAAGGATGTGTCCTATTACAGCCTCCACCTTTATTCCATTCGCCATTCTCGAAATGATTTGGAGAATGCGTCACCAAAAATGCCAACCCTTTGAACCGTTCAAGATTCATAATGGTTTTGAAAGCTGTTCGATATGCTTTCTTGTATCCGTAAAAATTGAGTTCTATTGAGTTGTTGCATTTCTGACATCCAACAACTGTACCATTTTCGTAGAATGTGAATGGTCGGAAAAACCATTGTCCACCAGAGAAAATGACATAGTCGTAATTTTCAATTCGACTTGTCCATGCTGTATCCGGTTCATCTAGATAAAGACTTTCGGGATTGTAGAAATTAGAACTATTGTAGATGTAAGATTTAGAGGATTTGACTAGAAAGGGTGACCATAACATTGTAATGGTGAAATTATAATCAGCATAGTACCACCATTTGTAATAGGTTAGGCCTTCATCACTTGATACATGTTTAGTTGTAATGTCCTCAGGACGAGCAACCTGAAAGAATGTGATTAAATTAAGTTTTATTTTGGCAGCAGAATTGGGAATATAAAATATTAATTTACTCATGCCATATTATGATAGTGAAAGAAAGAAATCTAAATTAATCATTCATTGAATGTTGAAGATAATATATAGCTTTGTTCAGAACAAATTGTCAACTACTAACTAAATAACACAATGAAGATGTAGTAAAAAAAAAAAAACACAATGAAGATATTTAATGTTACAAATGTAAAAATTAAATGTCTATTATAAACTAAAAATCTAAAGATCTTGCAATTGGCCAAAAAAAAAAAAAAAATAGTTACTAGGAGTACTACTAATATTTCCTTAAATATTGGGTACACTAATTAACAGTATGCATCTACTAGAAAAGCTCTCTTGGGAGCTTAGTAACTCAATTCCCAAAACATATGCTAAACAACACAGAACACATATTATAATATCGTACAGTTGCTTATTATAAAAATTCAAGTTTTTGAAATAACCGATAAATTTTATTTAAAAAGTTGTTTATAATAAGAAACAAAGATAATATAATTTTCTACTTCATCTGATTTTTTTTTTGTTTATAATAAGCTGATGATGGAACCTACCACCTTTAATATATTATCAAATTTCTCATTACTGAATCAAACTAAGTGACTTCATTTAAATTCAGTCTAATTTTAGACTAAATACAATTTGGCTTTAGATTATATTTATTACGTAATTTGATCTCTTTCCTATTAATTGATATATAGTATTTTGGAATAAATCTACTTTTTGAAGAAATTGAAACTATCTAATGTTAGAATTGGCCTTTGAACAAAATTAAACAGCGCAGTGTCTGGAAATGAAGGATTTGTAATGATGTTAAGTAGTGACAGTTGTTTTCAGCCCAACAAAGAAAACAGTGTCATTGGAGTAAAAAAATAGGATGGTATGTATGGAGTTTATAAAACAATTGCACCGACGTTGATTAATGGTTCACAATTTCACTTTGTTATCTCCATGTGCATTGCACAGTTCAAAAATTATTATTATAATATAAAAATAAAATGCACAGTATCTAGAGAATTTTGATATATAATTGACTACTAGATCTAAATCCTACTCTAGAATTACAACAACATTAAAATATTTAGGCTTTGTTTAAGAGTTTAAAAGTGAATTTTTTTTTAGAAAAACTAGATGATAAAAGATTGAAAGAATGATAGTACCCTCCAACTTGAACGAATGGATTTATTTTCTTTCATAATATAAAATCTCCTTAGTATAAAGAATTCAAAAATTGTATTATAGTAGGATTTCGAAAGGTTTAGATAAAATTTTCAAATATTTTCCATGGTGTTATAATGCTCTGTCTCCATTTTCTACAAAAACAAGACTTGAATTCGCTACATATGCAAATTCACGCAATTATGTACACTAATTCATCGCAACAATTTATTTTAGATTTGACGATTAATATTATATAATCAATATATAAAATACAATGATATCGATCGTTGATTTATATTTATCAAAGTCAAACGACTAAGAACCATAACTACATCACACACTTACAACACCGAATCCAAATCTCCCAAAACCCTTGCCCTCTTCCATATTCTCAAGTTAGGCTTCAAGAAACCCAAATTTCCCAATAAAAATTTCAATTGCGAAGAAAACAAAGATTAGGTGGGTCCTGGATTTCTTCTACTATAGTACTATTGTCTTATTGTTTATTCATCATGTGAGTGAGTATACCAAAAAGCCAATATTTTTTTGTCAATAAGAGGGTACTACTTTTCATCTAAAGATTTGATTCTTCCTCTTATTTTTACTACCTTTTAATAAAATATATCATAACCAATAAAAAAAAGAAGTTAGTAGCATTTGAAAATAGACTTTTTCTTTTCCTACTCAATTATTATAATACATCATTGTCAAAAAAAGTTATTATATATGACAAAAATTTCAATCAACCAAACCAATATTGAGGAAAAATTAAAGAAGCAAAAAAACCATTTAATATGAAATATCATTGAAAAAAAAAGTTAATAATATATAACAAAAAATTCAGTCAATCATATTAATAAGGGTCGTACATAGTAATGTTCTGTCGTCTATAGTTTTTTAGAGATTGAATTTTGCTAACATAAAAGTTTGGCGGCACAGTTTATTACCTGTCTATCTTTTATTCAAGTGTAATTATCTTATATATATATATATAATAAAAAATCATACTTGGTAAAAAAAAAATATTGAAGAAAATTTAAAAAAACAAAAAAACAATTAATTAAAAAAATCTGATTAAATAAAAAAATCTTACAGAATTTAAGAGGCACAGCAATGATTCCATCTGATTTCTCCCAATTGAATCACCAACAAAAGCCATTGACTTTCCTCTAACAATCTTGAAGAACTGTTTAGCATCAAACAAAGGAAGCTCACAATCATCAGGCTTCCATCTCCATTTAAGAAAATCACTATCTGGTCTTCCATGAATAAGACAGTTTTGTTTCTCAGTTATAAAAGGACAAGTTTGGTTGTAATAAGGTTGTTCTAGATATGGAATCCAATTTCCAGAAAATAGATTATTGCATGTTTCAACAACAGTGATTGTTTGAAGTAGTTTTGTAGATGTTTGATTGAAGTGAATAAGGAGAGGAAGAAGTAAGACAAGGATGAGTGCTGTGAGAGGAAAGAGGAAAATGTGTTTTGGTATTTTTTTAGCTGAGTTGAAAATCTCTGTTGCATCACATGACTCCATGACTATGATATTCATATAACAAACAATATGATTTGATAATGTGTTTTCAACCTTTTAAACTAACAAACAAATAAATTTTGTTAAAAAATATATTAAATGAATTTATTTAGTCAAAAACGGAAAAAATTTGAATAAATAGTAGTAGTAAATATAAAAGAAGGGTAAGAGTGTAAGACAACTAAATGACTAATAATGTATGTATTGTTAAAAAATAAAAAACTAATAATGTATTGGAAACCGCTCATCATCTGCAAACTAGTTGTACGATGCAATCGAAGATTTAAACAAGACAAAATAATTGTTTTCCACAGTCATAAAACAACACATTCTTTTTTTTGTTTTTTTATCCAGTAATTTAGTGGTTAAAAATTTTATTAGATATTTTTAAACTTCGGCTTTTACATATATAATATGATATTTTTACGAATTAAATTAAGCTCATGGCAATATACTTTTCCTTTCTAATAATTCATTTTTAAGAAATTACGATAATGGACTCATATTTGTCAAAAGGTTATTAATGATTTACTTTTTTTTAACATATATTGTAGTAAAAAGAGTATTAATGCATGTTGACTTTTGAAAAGAATCTTTATATTAAAAGACAAAGAAAAAGTGGAAAAGAGTTAATATTTTTTTCAGACTTTTTAAAAAAAGATAATTTAGTTTTTAAATTTATTGAATAATTAATGTATTTGATATATATTATAGCTTATATACATTAATTATTGAATAAATCTAAAAAGTTAATTGTTTCTTATAAAAAGAACAGAAAGAAATAATTATTAGTATGAAATATTTTATAAAATTATTACATTCATTAACATTATGTGAAAGTAAAACATAATTAAAATGAATTTAAAAAAAGAAAGTAATAAATAATCAAGTGTAATATAAAAATAAACACTAATATTATACATACATTTAAAGTGAATTATTAATTTGGGATGGATAAAAAAAAATAAAAAAAATTTGGGATAGATAAAATATAAAACAAAGAGATTTAAAAAAGTCCAATGTATCTAGTCTAAAATTTAAATAAAATCATTTGACTTTGTGAATTTATTTTGTTTTTAAATAGAAAAAATGACAAGTTATTGGAAATTTACACACACAAAGTGGAGGGACCGAAGTTCGAACCCCGGTCATGACATCCGACCTAGCAATTTTGATATTTTTGTCAACTGAGTTAAGAGTTATGGACGAACTTATTTTGTTTATCATCTATTTTATCACATATATTGTGTTTGTGTTCAATATCAAACAATGATAAGAGATTTTTTTTTTTATAAGATTCAATATTCGATTCAATGATTGATTAATTTGAGGGACGTCAATTTCACCGTTCTTTGGAAGCAAATTACATTGCTTGCATAACGTCTTTAATTTTGGCTTAGAAACATTAGCAATTTTCAACGGTTCGAAAAAACTACAAGGAAAATTCTCACGATCTCTCAGAAAATTCTTGTGCAAGTTGATAGCCATGACAACCTTTAGATTCTTCATCAATTAATGTTATATTTCACTCATGGTAAAGACGGGTGGAGCAGAATGGATAACATCACCATGAGAGCTTTATTATACTCTAGCCATTTTTAACATGCTTAGCTCAGCTGGATCATCCAATTCACACTGAACCCCACCTCCGGCAAGCCTAGCTCGGTTGGATCATTCAGATTGTTCTAATCTCCACCTTCAACATGTTGGGCTCCTCCTTCGACGAGTACACTAGGTGCGTCTTTGGCACAACTATGCAAGTTCGCCTTGTGTTCCTTGAAGAAGTGTTTCATGGTTTTCCGTACGACGCGTCATGTACAATCATAATGACATTAGCAATGCACGATCTAGTTTCATGTGGTCTCGCACAGATAAGTGACATGAGTTATGCGTGCTTTATCTCCATGTGTCTAGTATGGACGAGCTACATGTGCTTCGAATCCACATGTCTTGTACGAACTGTTTGGACTTGGGTCTGATAAGCTTAGCTTATTGGGCTTGGACACTCCAAAAAATGTTGATTAGGTCACGAAAAAATGAACTATAGAAAGAGACACTTATAAATCAAAAGAGAGATCATTCAATTGTATACAATGTATTTGTACTTTAGTCTTTACCCGGAGTGCTCTATGAATCTCTAGGGAATCGTACCTCTAGTGTATAAATCTTGTGTTTATATACGTTAACAGAGGGCAAACCAACTCAATGATTTTAGGAGCCAAAGAAAGGTAACATATGCAATATCAAAATCCTTTAGAATTTAAAATTGTTAAGAAGTCATATATCGAATGTGAGTTGGTTTAGACAATTGGACATAAATTTATAAGTAAGAGATAATTTTCATCTTACAAGTCAGTTTTATAAGATCAAATTAAATTTAACTCGGAATTCTAAGAGAAACTCATGAATTGATAACTACATGTGCCTTTGAAATGATTGATCGGCAAATATACATAACCTTGTATGAAGTTAATCAATTGTTGCATGTGAATAACTTTGTCTTCAAATCTAATAAGACTCCAACACTTTCAAATTATCCAAAAAAATGTGTTAGTGATAAAATAAATTAAGGCTAAGATCTTTGATTTGTTTGCTCTAATTCAAGTTATATATAGCTAGATTTTGAGAAGCTCATTAATAGAGCTCAAATTTGATATCTCCTGTAGAACGTTAGTAAATCAATTTCATAATCTACCTACATAAAATTACACTTAAAAAAATATTAATAGACTCAAAATGCTTGTCACACAAACAAGCAACAAGTTGAAACCATTATCCAACTTCTCTTCCTCGAATTATATCATTAGTACTAGCCACCATATTATGAAAGTTTTTCCAATATAAATAAATAGAAGTATGAGAACTCAAATCCAATTTTCCATTCTAGATAGATGCAATAGCAATTGAATTGTGCTCACGTAGATAAATTTGATAATTTTAAACTAAATTGAAAGCTTATATTCTTACTGTATACTAGTAATTTACAGCTCTCATATTTCCAAAAATAAAATAAAATTGTGTCCCCACATATTAACTTCCTATGTCAGTGTAAAGCATGAGCTGAACCGAATACATACATATGGACAATCAACAATGTGACCGTGTCTTCAAAAAAACAATGTGACTTTGTCGGGTGTATATATCAATAAATCCAAAATAATTTAAATTGGATAGAAAAACGTGGTAAATTGCAAAGAGTGAGGTGCAAAAATTATATTTACTCATTCTTCTGGGTTTTTTTTTGTACAATCTTCGGATTTTTTTTGTTCTTGTAGTTTAGACACTAAAAACATCCAGAATAAATATAAACTTAATTCTGAATTTTTTTATTTTTTATTTTTTTATTAAAAATGCATTCTGAATTTTGCATATGAAAGCGTCCGGTTGTGTAAAAATAAAACGCGGTAACATCCACAATATAGATAACCCTACAGCATCCTGTATTTAAACTATGTTGTTGAATGAAATGAGTTAAAATATTTTTTGTAAAAAAATAAATAAACAACTTTGCACATAAGTTTAGTAAAAAATACCTTGCAGCATAAGCTGGTACTATTCTTGTGATTTTTAAGGTTAAACTTATGAGGGGTGTATGGGATCACTTGTATTATTTCTTAAAACACCAGGGTGGGCCTTTTGCCCTTTTCTATCATAAAGGTGCAGTATAATAAGAAGTTTAAAGAAGAAGATTTCTCTTCCCACCTCCCATGTTTCTTTTCTATCCCTCAATCTTTCTTGTTTGCCGTTAAATAGATATTTCAGAACATGTTTTTCGAATTGTTTTTACCTTTGAAAAAAATTTCAGAATATGTTTTCCGGATTGTTTTCGAATTTGAACTAAAAAAAACTTTATAAAACTTCAAAAAACGCGTTCGAAGTTTTTAATACAAGGACAAAAATTAAAAATTGGGGTAGAAAGAAAATACGAGTGGTGAAAAGAGAAATTATTTTAAAAGAAATCAAATCTCAAAAGGATGGGCCTTGCATTGTCCATTACCTATGCGAGTTCTTATTAGTTCTCCACATAATTATTTTCATTTGAAAAATAGTTCTCCACATAATTAAAATTAGGAAAATGGTACTTATCAAAATGATTACTTTTAATTTCTTAATTAGTATCTTAAACACTAGTTAGCACGACTCTTAATGGTAATCCTCAATTTCATAAAGCTAAAACTATCAATTTGTGGTAAGAGATTGTGATTTATAAATCAATCTAATAAAATTAGCTTATAGGATGAAATTTATATTTATTTATAAACTCATGTTCAAAACATTGTGCATCTACATTTGGCCATTGAAGTATTGAAATCATGCAATTTTGATTTCATTTTGTTAAGCTAAGCTATTTTGACTCCTTAAGTTTTTCTCTTTTATAATTTAATAGTTTTCTTTCAATTTTCTCCCAAATTTATGTTGAGATTTATCATTTATTCATGTGATATTTATTTCTTATAATGAGTCCGACTTTTCTTTATACTTGAAAGACAAAAACAAAATGATAAAAAGTTTAGAACGGTTATTTTATTTTTTTGGTGCATAACAAGCTGACTCATGTTATTTAACCCATGTATTTTTCTAGAAATATAACTATGTTTAGGGTTGATAATGATCCGAGTCAACTCGTGAATAGTTTGAAGTTTGATTCGATAATTGACTCGTAAATTTGATTCATGAACCAAATAAACTGAACTTGAGTTAAAAACATGACCCTAAAAATTAAGTTTGTCAAATAAATGTATATATATAAACTAGCTCGGTTACCACCCACTCTCCCTATATATATATAGGGGATGTATCAAGTGAGAAAGGGTAATCTTATATGAGAGTGAGAGCAAGTCATATCAACCATTTGATTAAATCGAAGGGCCTAAATTAAATGGGAACCACGTGCTCCTCTTTTAAATCAATTCACACAATCCGCATAACTGTTTTCCTTCAGCAATCTGGTGCCCGCCGCATCAATCCCAATTCCACACCCACCCGACCACCTCATCACCCGTCAACCTCCATGAACGGTGAAACAAGCAAACTCCCACGAAGCAGACTTAGAAAGATTATTCTTAGGATTGATTAATTTTTTTTATAACTTAAACAAGAAAAAAAATATTAATGGTTTGATTACTTGACTTTCTTGATAAATCAATCTTTCTAATGACAATTGATTTGGATTTCAACACTAAAAAGTGACAGCAATTTGCCAATTTATTAGATTTGAATCTAAAGCATACAAACAGCAAGATCTACTTACACTATTTTAGCAAATCTTTTGTTGATTTCTTCTCTTTTTTTCTATTGGAGAAGAACACTATTAAGTATTTAGGTGGTTGCAATCTTGAACTTTTTTTACCAGAGCAATGAAAGAAATTCTAAAAGGAAAACACTTTATGATAGAGGTGTCTGGGTTTTATGAGATGGAGAGGGCAGAGAAGTGTTTAGAAAACACAAACGCAAGGGAAGAAGACGATCAATATGTCGAAAATCTGCTACATTTGGGAACAAAGAGGATCATGTAATCTAAGCCCTTCGATTTAATCAAATGGTTGATATGACTTGCTCTCACTCTCATATAAGATTACTCTTTCTCACTTGATACATCCCATATATATATATATATATATATATATAAAATTTCAAAACTTTTTAACGGTACACATCAATAAACTTTCACTTTTCTATGTAGGGTTATTACCCATTTTCCCTTTACAAAAAAAATAAATTAATTTTACTCCTTTAAACTCTCTTTTTAGAAGGTTTTTCATTGTTACTTATATCGGATTATGTCCGTTTGAATTTTGTACCCGTTTATTCATTATACACTTGAGATGATTTTTATTTTGATTTAATATTTGCTTTTTGAGACCATGTCGGGCCTGAAGGTTAATTTCAGCAAAAGCATGTTGGTTGGGGTTAACATCCCTAATTCCTGGCTGGGTGAAGCTGCTTCAGTTCTGTGCTGTAAAGTAGGAAGGGTTCCTTTCCTTTATCTGGGACTCTCCATCGGGAGTGATCCGCGTCGTTTGCTTTTTTGGGAACCAGTGGTTGCTCGGTTAAAGAAGCGTTTGTCTGGGTGGACGAGTCGTTTCTTGTCTTTTGGTGGTCGTTTGGTTCTACTTAAATATGTCTTGACCTTTCTTCCTGTCTATGCTCTTTCCTTCTTCAAAGCTCCCTCATATATCATTTCTTCTATTGAATCTCTTTTAATTTTTTTTTTTTTTTTTTGGGGGGGGGGCTGTGAGGATTCTAGGAAAATCTCTTGGGTTACTTGGAATTCTATTTGTCTGCGTAAGGAGTTTGGAGGGTTGGGGGTTAGGAAGTTGAGAGAGTTTAATTTAGCTCTACTAGGTAAATGGTGCTGGAGGATGTTGGTGGATCGTGAGGGTCTTTGGTACAGAGTGTTGGCAGCCCGGTACGGGGTGGAGGGAAGTAGGCTCCGTGAGGGAGGTCAGATGTAACAGCCCGGATTTTTAACAAGTAAATTGCTTAAAAAAAAAGACTTTATCTCCTTAAAAAGTGTGACTAAAATTTTATTTCATTTAAAGAAGAATAATCGTTTGACATTACAAGCAATAAGTGTACATTAGTAAAACTATTTCATTTAAATCACAAGTTAATAAAATCCCATATTTGTTTATCCCCGCGCACGCATCAAGCAAAAGCATCAACCATGGCTAACTCCTTGAGTACCTAAAATGTTAATTGTAAGGGTCAATTTTCTTATCCATATTGAATCATACTCACCATAAGAAAAATGTCACAAAACAATAATAAAACACTCCACCAATCAAAAGTTTCAAAAAAATATATATATAATTATTTAGTTTCCAAAAAAAGTAAGTGGTTAATTCATAATCGATCACATAATGAAACACATCATCATGGAGACAATTAATCACGTCATAAGCAACATCAAAGCAACACACCAAAACAACATCTCAAGGATAACAAATATGTTCATATTTCAACAACACATATATAATGTATGAGATGCAATTCCTAAACTCTCTAAATGCATGTGGTACCAAGGTCGGAGGTCAGAATTATTTTCCTGAAAACACTCCTCAACGGCTTATCAACAGCTTAACAACGGCTTAGACACATGTATGAATGGATGGCAATATCACAACCAACAATCAATATGCAAACAAACAACAACTTAACAACATCAATTCAACGACTTAAATCAACATCAAGAAACAACGTCCATAAGCAACAATATGTTTATCCCGATTTTTAGCAAACAACCGCTAGTCTGGTTATTACAAGAAGGATCGACTAGTGAATCCTGGGACATATGGCTTGTGCAGATTTGACGAAAACATGTTTCATATTTTCTGGGTTAAATCGGATAAATTGAATAAAAACAGTAAAATCATCCGACGCAGTCGAATGGATTGTTTAAAAATAAATTGCTTCAAAGTTTAAATTTGCAGAAAACTTGTAAATGAATTGCAAATAAAGTTTAAAGAAAGACTTTGAAATGTAAACGCATGCAACAAAGTAAATTGCAGAAAAGGTTTTAAACTTGCAATGAAATAAATTGCAGAAATGATTAAAGTGCAGAACTTTAAATGGAAAGCAAGTAAAATACTTGGAGAATGTAAATTGCATTCAATAATGTAAATTGTTTACAAAGAAAGGTTGGTTACACAGATTCGTACATGTTCCATATTGCACTCATTTCGCTCGTTGACATGGGTACTCTGAGTTTTGTCAGGAATTTGCATGAGAATTGTGAACCCGTTTCTCATATGAAAAACTAATATTTATAGGCAAACTAGAATAACCGTCAAAACCTACTTAACGTCTAACTAAACTCCACGTGTCTTCGACAATTTGAATTTCTTGGACACCTGGCAAGGCTTTCGAACGTTATCCACTTTGAATAACTTTGCCTTTCGACAGGATACTAATGATGAAAATGTCAACATGAATGTTGACAATGCAGAAAACCTGACCTAAGGTATTGGTACCAATGATGTCGAGGTCAACCCTAATCAAAGTGACAAAGGTCCAGAGACTGAAGAAAATCCCACCATCAATCTTGATTCTGAAGAAACTATTCTTGATCGTCCTGCTGAATCTACCCATTCGTCAGAAGGTACAGATGTCGAAATGGCTTTCGACAATGAAAGGGAAGAAGCTATGCCAGAGGCTGCTGAAGGAGGTTCTGATATACTCCCAGTTTCTTCTACTTCAAAGTTATCTGCTGATGTTGGGTTGTCAGAGATGCAATTCATAGCTATGAAGGACTCTGATCCTGCTGCAGCACTAAAGATGCTCCTCTCAAGCAAAAGCAACAAAGACAAAAGTGCTTCACATCACAGTAGTTCGACAGCCTCTGACTCTGAGATTCACTCGACAGTGAGACAAGACTCCTTAATTCTCAAGCTGCACACAGACTACATCAAACAGGACGTCTTCTCATTGATTGAAGCTAATCCTAGCAGTGCTTTTGCCCACTTAGGCTTTCTGAAGAAGTTTCACAACCCAATGACTGATGGTGCTACTCTTGGTAAGGTTATCCAACTTGAAAACCTTATTGATGGTTTCACCAAAGCCATTCAAAAAAGGCAAAGTAATGCCTCAAGGTTGGAAGCTCAAACTCAAGCCCATGCTGTATTGGTCGAGAAAGCAAAAGCTGCTCAGGCAAATGTCGAGCGCCTTGAGAAGGATATTGAGTCGAATGCTGAGATTGCAGGCTATGACAAGAACATTGCTGATTGGGAAAATGAGGTGGCTGAGTTGAACTTGAAAATTCAAAGTCTCAATGCCAAGATAACCAGTGAAAAGGCTAAGCGTGAGGAAGCCAAAGCTAATATTTCCAAGGCAACCAAAGCTATGATTGACAAAGAGGCGAATGCTGGCATCAAGTACTTCAGCCATTCTGCAGCTGTCGAAGAAGAGATCAAAATCTTGGTGGATTCCAACATGATTCTCGACGCAGAAGTTGCTTCATTCAAAAGCCTGTATGAAGACTTGAAGAGAAAATTTTAACTTTGTAATAGTTTTAGTTTTTATTGTTCTTAGTTTTTGCTTCAACTATTTGAACAATTTGTTATGGTTTTTTGGTTTTGTAATCTTGACAATGCCCATTTTGTGGCGAACTCATTTTATGATCACCATTTTCATTATGTCTTAAGCTTTATTCTTCGTTAATTTTTATTTCTTGCAACACTGGTTTATACTTTTTCAAGTACTTACCATTTATAATTAACGAACGTTGTTCTTCTGTTAATTCTTCTATTTCATAAGCACCATTTGAAAAAACCTGAACAACTTTAAAAGGGCCTTCCCAATTTGGAGACCATTTGCCTAAGACTCTGTCTTTTTTATCCATTGGCAAAATAACTTTCCAAACCAAATTTCCAACATTAAAGGTTTTAGACTTAACCTTTTTATTGTAAGCTTTAGCAACTCTTTCTTTCTGTCGAGTTAGCATCTCTAAAGCTTTTACTCTCTCCTCATCTAAATCAACTAATTCATCTAACATCATATCCCAATAATGATCCCTTGGGATTTCTGCCTGCCTTTGAATTCTAACTTACTGCAGACGTATTTCGACAGGCAAGACTGCATCATGCCCATATGTTAGTCGAAAGGGTGTGGTGTTAGTTGATTCTTTTGGAGAATTCCTACATGCCCATATGACTTGATCTAAAGTCTTGTTCCAATTTCTAGACTTTTGGGCAATATGCTTTTTAATCAAACCAATAATGATTTTATTAGCAGCTTCTACTTGACCATTTGCTTGGGCATAATATGGTGTAGAGGTTAAAAGTTTAAAGCCAGTTTGTTGGGCAAATTCAACCATCTTTCGTCCAGTGAATACTGAACCTTAATCTGTAGTAATAGACTCAGGTATACCAAATCTATAAATGATGTGACTTTGTATAAAACTAATCACTGCTTCTTGGTCAACATTTGGTAATGGAATTGCTTCTATCCATTTGGTAAAATAATCTATACCAACTAAAATATAACGTTGGTTTTTTGACGAGTTTGGTTTAATTTCACCAATTAAATCCAAAGCCCACCCTCTAAAAGGCCAAGGTTTTACTATTGAATGGAGTTCACTTGCAGGTACATGTTGTATACCTGAATGTCTTTGACACTCTTGACAACCTTTGGCAAACTCTATATAGTCCTTTAGAATTGTTGGCCAATCCACACCTTGTCGAAATAACAACCATTTCATTTTGTGGCCTGCCTGATGAGATCCACATGCACCACTGTGCACATCGGATATAGCCAAATAAGCTTCAGTTTCACTTAAACATTTTAGCAAAACTCCCTCAGGTGTTTTCTTCATTAGTTCATTACCAATGATGACATAACTCAAGGCTCTATATTTGATTTTTCTATTGGTTGTTCCATTTGGATCTTTCAAATATTCGACAAGTTGTTTTCTCCAATCATTGTCAGATAGATTGTCAATGGCAAAAATTTCAAAAATTTCTGAATTTTCGTCATAATCATAGATGGTGTCTTGACCACTGTCTTGTGGTAAGTCTGCCCCCACAAGTTTTGGCATTGACAATTCTAATGAAGGAGGTTGATCAACAATGAGTTTATCTTTAATTTCAATCAACTCTTCTAGTTTTTCACTAGAGATTTTATAACCAGAAGATATTTGAGCCAAATCATTGGCTTCTTGATTTTCTATACGAGGTACATGTTCAAAGATAACTTGGTCGAAACGTTTTAGCAAAGCAATTGCTATGACAAAATACTTCATCAAGTGTTCTTTTATGCATTTGTATTCTTTTGTCAATTGTTTCAATATCAATTCTGAATCACCTCTGATCAAAATATTTTTTGCCCCTAAGTCTAATAAAATTTCCAGGCCTGTTATCAAAGCCTCATATTCTGCTTCATTATTTGAGCAGAACCCATTGATTTTATATTTGAACTTGGTGGGAATTTTGGAGGGAGAAATGATTAAAATCCCAATTCCAACTCCATGTTTATGTTTAGAACCATCAAAATATAATTTCCAAGGTTCTGAATCTACATAGTTTTGTGGAGTTTCTAATGCTGAATGATCCACTATGAAATCAGCCACAATTTGGCCTTTGACTGCCTTTAAAGGTTTATAAGTTAGTGAATATTCTGTCAAGGCTAAGGCCCATTTTCCAATTCGACTATGCAGGATTGGTTTAGATAGCATGTGCTTAATGATATCACAATGAGAATAAACAAAAACATTAACAGGCTTTATATAATGCTTGAGTTTCATACAAGAAAAATACAAACATAAGCATAGTTTTTCAATACTACTATATCTAGTTTCAGCATCATTTAAAACCCTACTTAAGTAATAAATGGCTTTTTCTTCGCCATTTTCATCTTCCTGAGCAAGCATACCACCCAGTGTCGAATCTGATGCTGATATATACAACTTCATGAATTTGTTCCTTATTGGAGGCATTAACATTGGTGGGTTTGACAAATAACTCTTGATTTCGTCAAAAGCTTGTTGTTGGTCTTGCCCCCAAGTGAAAACACTTTCTTTCTTGAGTCGAAGTAATGGCGAAAACGGTTGAGCTTTACCACTTAAATTTGAGATGAATCTTCTCAAGAAATTGATTTTCCCAAGTAAGGACTGAAGTTGCTTTTTTGTAGTTGGAGATTTTGTCTCCATAATAGCCTTTGTTTTGTTTTGATTTATTTCAATGTCCTTTTTGTGCACAACAAACCCAAGGAAATCTCCTGCATTAACACAAAAAGCACACTTTAATGGATTCATTTTCAATCCATATTTCCTCATCTTTTCAAAAGATTTTCTCAAATGATCTAAATGATCATCATTTGACGAGGATTTGACAACTATGTCATCAATATACACTTGCATGAAAGTGTCTATGTACTCATGAAAAATTAGATTCATTGCTCTTTGATAAGTAGCCCCAGCATTTTTCAAACCAAAGGGCATTACTACCCATTCATATGTGCCTAATGCTCCTGGGCACCTAAAGGCAGTTTTGGGTACATCATTCTCAGCAATGAAAATTTGGTTATAACCAGAATAACCATCTAACATACTTAAATATTCAAACCCAGCTGCTGAGTCTATTAACATTTCTGCCACAGGCATAGGATATTCGTCTTTTGGTGTAGCATTATTTAAATCTCTAAAGTCTATGCATACTCTAAGAGAACCATTTTTCTTAATCACAGGCACTATATTTGCTAACCATTCGACATACCTTGCTGTTCTGATAAATTTGCTCCTCAGCAGCCTTTCAATTTCTTCTTTGATCTTCGACATGATTTCTGGTGCGAATCTCCTAGGCAATTGTTTCACTGGCTTTTTATCTGGTCGAACTGGTAATTCATGTTCTACCAACTTTCTGCTCAAACCTGGCATTTCGTTGTAATCCCAAGCAAAACAATCTTTAAATTCCATCAGGAGTTGCACCACTTTTGCCTTCAGATCAGGAGGAATGTTTGCACTTACGTATGTTGGTCTTTTCGTCAGACCATCTCCAAGGTCAATTTCTTGCAAAGGATCCTGAGCCTGCATCTTGTGACTTTGACTAATTGGGTTTTTTACAAATCCTAGGGGTTCGTCGTCATAGATGCAATCCAGCTTTTGCATTTCTGGCTTTTGTTTGCCAAATTTTACATCATTGGCTGCAACAGCCATATTTTCTGACAATGGATTGGCTTCCAAAGCCATCTTTATTCTGTTTTCAGCCATATAGGCCGAAATCTTTGCCCAAGTTTGGGACTCAGACATAGTAATCTTCATTGATATCCCACCCAGTTGGGTAGTTCTGGCATTCATATTCGCCATATTCAATGTCTCCATCTTCTCTTTCCCACAAAAAGCCATGTGTGGGGTCCAACTTGATTGAGTGGTGAACATTTCTCACTGAAGGATATGCAAAATCCCTTTCAGTGCATGGCGAGATAGTTGCCAATTTTTTGTCGAATGAGTGCTTTGTGAGATGATGAACTTCAGTTTTGAAGTAGCTTTGATCTGCTTCTACATTTTCAACAATGCCATCATCTCGCCAGATAATCAGGAGTTGATGCAAGGTAGATGGGACTGCCCCCACGCCATGAATCCACTCTCGTCCTAGGAGCAGATTGTAATTTGTCTTAGAGGCCACAACCAAAAATAAGGTTGGCCTTATAGTACTTCCAACAACCACATCCAACTGGATTGCTCCTAATGACAAACCAGTTTCACCCTCATAATTCGACAGAACTATGTTGTGAGGATGAAGATCCACCAAGGACTTGCCAATCTTTTTCAGCAGAAATTCTGGCATTAGGTTAACAGCAGCACCACCATCAATCAGTACTTTGTTGATCCCTACATTATTCACTTTAGCCTGTATGAAGAGAGGCTTCAAGTGATTTTTCATGCCTTCATCTGGCCTCTCAAATGTGGCCATTTGGTCCTCCAAAGCACCGTTGTTCATAACGTAGTAACAGACTGGCCTGTGAAGGGCCATTTGCATTCCAGATTCTTCTTCTTCATCTGTTATTTCAGAACAGACGTCGAACTCCCTTGGCAGAATTGACACAACATTCACTATTATGTCGAGATCAGGTTCGGAATCCAGAAAATCATCAGCTTCCATGTGTTCGTCTTCGACATCATCAGCAACTGAAGACTCTATTTTTGGTTCAACTAACCTTTCGCTCATTGGCTTCTTAGCCAATTCCAAAGGCTTCTTTCCCTTACCATCAGCAGTAATCTGGGAACTTTGAGTAGCCAACTTTTTCTGGCGTTGATATCTACGCCATTGAGATCTTGTCATGGGGTTCTTCCCTTTGTAATTATTCCTGTAATCATATTTTCTTGATTCAGAATCCTTCTTGGGATTGGAGTTACTGGAACTTCCTTTCTCGAAATTCCTTTGGCCAGAAGCCATGTTTCTCCCATGAACCCATTGGTTGATAGGTGTCCTGTTTGAGGGGACAAAAGATTTTTGTGGTCCCAACCTTTGATGCACAGGTGCCTGTTGGCTATTCAGAATGTTGGGATATGTTGGCCTTTTATTTGGCCAATTGTTTCTGCCCTGACTATGAGGCAAAAATTTGGTGAGGCCTGCAGCAGCCTTTTTGTCGAACATGGCACTACAATGAGGACATAATGTAGCTTCGCCATCATTCTCTTTGCAGTGTTGAAGGAAATCTAACAATTTCTCTCCAGCCTGTGGATACACCTCTTCCACTTTGTTTTCGTATTCTTCTTCAGGAATAGAAACCAATTGCCCCCCTTCAGTGAGGTTCAATGCTTCCAACATCAGGCATTCAAATGGCTCTGTGTAAGCAGCATCAGCAATCTGCAATGGATCTTCATCCACCTGCTGTTTGGATTTTGGCTTTTCGCCAAATTTGAGTCTTCCTTCCTGCAGGGCTTTCTGGACCAGATCCCTGAAAAGAACACATTGTGAGGTTTTATGACCCAAGAAATTATGATATTTGCAAAAACCTCTTTTCTTACGTTGTTCCAAAGGTGGAACTTTTAAACCTTTTGGCACAATTATTTGGCCATCAGTAACCAATAAGTCAAAAATTTCATCACATTTAGTAATGTCGAACGTATATGTCTTAGCAACAAATCTATCATTTTTTGGTTCGACAGGATTATTTTCATTTGATGGTTTTAACATTTTACAAGTATAGGGAGGTCCTGGTTTTAATTCAGCAATATTAACCTCATTATTCTCTATGTAATCCTGACCATCGTCGAACTCATTTTCACTTTCATAAGTTTCTATATACGCCACTTTTTCTTTTTTATGAAATTTAGAATTTCTGACTTTTTCAGCCCTGAGGCGTTCGACCTGTCGAACACGATCTGCTAACTGGGCCATATCTCTTAAATGTTGAGTATCTAACTTTTTCCTAATGGAATAGTCAAGGCCACCAACAGTCATCTCAACCAATTCATGTTCAGGCACTTGAGTAAAGCACCTTGCCTTAAGAAGGCGAAACCTATTCAAATAATCATCAATGGCCTCTGAAGTTTTACGTTTCATACTGGCTAATTCTTTGAGGCTAATCCTAGATTGTCCCATATAAAATTGTTCGTGAAATAGCCTTTCTAACTGAGTCCAATTATGAATTGAATGAGGGGGAAGTGTGGTGAACCACGTGAAAGCATTTTTTGTGAGGGAATTGGGGAAAAATTTCATTCTTAAATCCTCATTATTTGCTAAATTCCCTGCTTCTGCCATATATCTGGCAATGTGTTCGACAGTAGATTCATTCGTATCACCAGCAAATTTTGTAAATTTGGGGATTTTCCACCCCCTTGGCAGTTCTGCCTGCAAAACATATTCAGACAATGCTGACACGAAATTTGGCCTATGCAATCCTATATTCAAACCATTTTGGGCCAAGATATTTTCTACTAAGTTGGCCAAGTTGTTCTGCCCTGCTATGTTATCTTGTCGAACGTTCCTAAGAACATTATCAGCATTTTGGTTTCTATTAACTAATACCACTTCTTATTCTGGCTGTTCTCCTTCAATACGCAGTGGTTGGGCTTGAACTTCTGGTTGAATTTCTAGGTTTGCACGAGGAACCCTTTGGTTATTTGGAGCATCAGGGGCTCCAAAAAAGTCTGCCATTCTCCCCATTTGATTGGCTAATAACAGGTAACTATCATTGGTTGTCTGTAACATAGGATTAAAGATTGTGCCAATCTGTTGGGTCAACGCATTCACCATATCATGGTTGCTCTCATCCATTTGTTGCCTTAATACTGCCATAGAATTGTTTGTCAAGTTAAGAGAATTTCCTCTATTTCCCATCGCAGAAGACGAGGGAGAACTTTCTATTGAAGGCCAATTATACAGGTTTGCCATCGTTGTCGTTGGCATTCCAAATTGTGGGTTTCTAGGCAACCAGGGTGGTCTTGACGGTGTTCCACCAACTTGACTACCGTCTGTGTATCCATGTGTGTGTGATACGTTTGTTGGTATGAATGACATGTTCGGTTGTGTCATTGCTGCACCGTTAGGATTTGGAGGAGGGACTCCTCCTATCATACTTGAAGTAACGGCAGGCATTGTTGATCCACTGGCGTTTGCGCCAACGGTACTAGAATTCGTCGCAGGGTTCGAATTTCCGCCGTTATTATTATTATTATTATTATTATTATTATTATTATTATTATTATTATTATTATTATTATTATTATTATTATTATTATTATTATTATTATTATTATTATTATTATTATTATTATTATTATTATTATTATTTGGGATACTTTCAGAATTTGTAGAATTCAATACAGGACCTGTTGGCCCACCAGTAGAATTGGCGTTAGAAACGCCAGATGCTGGCTGACTAGGTTGCCCTGCCACATTCTGGGGATTTGGATTCAGATTCGTTTCTGATCCATTATTATTGTTATTATTCGCAGAATTGCTTGGTGGTCTCACCATTCTAGTACGAGTACGAGTTGGTATTTTTGAGAAATCTGGGAGAGATTTACCACTCCTCAAATGCATATAAAATTACACACACAATCAAATTTCAACACCAAAAACAATTTTGCAAAAAGTTTCAAAAATAAACAAAATAAATCACACAAACCAATAGTCCCACTGGGCGTGCCAATTTGTTTACCCCGATTTTTAGCAAACAACCGCTAGTCTGGTTATTACAAGAAGGATTGACTAGTGAATCCTGGGACATATGGCTTGTGCAGATTTGACGAAAACATGTTTCATATTTTCTGGGTTAAATCGGATAAATTGAATAAAAACAGTAAAATCATCCGACGCAGTCGAATGGATTGTTTAAAAATAAATTGCTTCAAAGTTTAAATTTGCAGAAAACTTGTAAATGAATTGCAAATAAAGTTTAAAGAAAGACTTTGAAATGTAAAAGCATGCAACAAAGTAAATTGCAGAAAAAGTTTTAAACTTGCAATGAAATAAATTGCAGAAATGATTAAAGTGCAGAACTTTAAATGGAAAGCAAGTAAAATACTTGGAGAATGTAAATTGCATTCAATAATGTAAATTGTTTACAAAGAAAGGTTGGTTACACAGATTCGTACATGTTCCATTTTGCACTCATTTCGCTCGTTGACATGGGTACTCTGAGTTTTGTCAGGAATTTGCATGAGAATTGTGAACCCGTTTCTCATATGAAAAACTAATATTTATAGGCAAACTAGAATAACCGTCAAAACCTACTTAACGTCTAACTAAACTCCACGTGTCTTCGACAATTTGAATTTCTTGGACACCTGGCAAGGCTTTCGAACGTTATCCACTTTGAATAATTTGCTAAGTCCAGAGTATGCTTTCTCCGTACTGCATAATACGTTATACAAGCAAACACACATATACATACATATATATAATTCAACACATACATAGCAATGTCGAAGCAATCAATCATGTACTTATTAAAATAGGTTCCTGTCGAATTCGACAGCTTCTTCAGACTCGACAGTGAACTTACAAACTACAAGGCTTTCGACGTCGAATGCCTTAATTTTCTCTTGATTTATTAAACAACCAATTTCCAAGAGAATATTAAAATACAATAATGTACATTAAATGAGAATTCATCTTCTCACTCCAATTCATTAATGTCTGTCGAAAATACAGGCTAACACAATAACAACATCAATAATCAACGGCTTAACAACAATGACTTATAAACAACGGCTTATAATTTAACAACAACAAAGAACAACTGACTTCTAAAATTAAATTATCTTTCCACAACAACTTCTACCATATAACTTTTATTTATAAAGTTAAGATTCTTTTTATTATTTTCTCTCAATAGACAAAGGCTCTACTATTATCTCATAACATAATCCTTATGTAATATGAGTGTATGGGGAAAAAGCCCTTACCTCTCATTTACCCGAAAAATTTGTCGAAGGTTACATGAACCCTAGATTTATTTGCCCCCTTTGCGTTCATTCCTCAAAAACCCTAACTCTCTCTTTTTCCATGTTTCTCAATTTTACTAATTTTGTAAAAAGTGGTTAATCCTAATTCTCTTGTTTCTCATGCTATTTATAATAATTAATTATGTTTCTTTTCCTCAAAGTCATACTAATCCTTTCCTTTTATTTTCCTTATTTTTCTCATCCTTAATTTCCTAAAAGATCTATTAATTTGTTTCTAATATTAAAAATATATCTTTCTAACCATGTTTCTAAAATATATTCTAATTTGTTACAAAAATATATTCTAAAAACATATCTCCAAAATATGTGAAATTAAAATATATCTCAAAGTTATGTGATCACAAATATATATTTTTAAATTATAACTCAAAATATATTTCTACAATATATTCTAATTAATTTCGTTTCTCATCTCACCCCTATCCATCTCTCACGTGCGACCCTTCTCTATATTATTCATTTTTCTTTAATTTTCATTCTCCATCATTATTTACTAAATATGAATTAGTTAATTAATAAATAAACACATCAAAGCAAACTCATGTCATACGGCAGGTCAAATAACTAAATCCTAATAAAATATAACTAATAATATTCTAATAAATATTTAGTTCTAATATTCGGGGCATTACAACTCTCCCTCACTTAAAGAATTTTCGCCCTCGAAAATTATCTGAATAAAACAACCCAAGATTCAACCTTATTTACATTTCATAGTCCGAAGAAAACAAAAATCTAATTTCTCCTTAATACTCTAATTCTCTTGAAAGATGAAGTTAAAACATTTTGACACGTAAACAAAATAGTTATTTAATTAATTAAAATAAATTTCTCGGGTCTTACATCCGACCCACAAAAAATTTAATTTCGCCCCCGAAACTAGACAATATTTGGAGTGTAATTTTAAAAACTCTTTTGTAAGGTATTCTTTAAATAATTGAAAACAATTAAAAACTAATTAAAAACAAAGTAAGATTTCATATATTTTCCGCTGCGCACTCTGATAACAAATAAATATTTTTTTTCAAACACTAGTTAAAAACAACATCATTAAGAGATCAGAGAATTTTATCACATGTACATAAAAAATTAGACAGCAGGAAAACCACATATTCAATCAAGCATGCATACTCATACAAGAGTAAAACATAGAAACTTCTTTTCTAATAAAGTACATTAGAGTTTAAAATAAAATAGCAAAACATCTTAGACTCTAAGACTTCTTCCCAAGTGTCCCAATCAGAGCGGCATCCCTTGACTCGAATTCGAAACTCGACAACCTGTAAATACTGCGATTTCACAACCGCATGGCAAAGTCAGACAAGACAAAAAGCAACGGGTGAGAATATATTTACACAAAGCATCGGTGTATTAACACACAAGAATAGGGAAAATGTAAAACACAAAATATCATCATTTGGGACGACCAAACAAATAAACAAACGCAACATCATATACATAGCAACTTGATCAATTAATAAAATTCAACTCAATTAGACAATGAATGCAATGCGACTTAAACTCTCTAAATGCATGTGGTACCAATAGCAACGTCATATTTTCAACTTCATTTATACAACATCAATAAACAACGTCATTTTCAACTTCATTAAGCAACTTCATTGGACACATGAATGAATGCATGAACATATTTCGACTCGACAACATCAAATTCGACAACTATCACAATCAACAACTTAAAGAAACAACGTCAATAATCAATGGCTTAAAGACAACATCATTAGAAGTTTCATATTTTCAACATCATTGTCAACGACTTAGAATCAACAACAACGCGGCAAGTAACATCTACAACAACAACAACGCGGCAAGTAACATCTACAACAACAACAACGATAGCAACACGACAAACGGTGGCACAACGACCACCATAACAACACGACAAACGGAGGCTCAAGGCCACCATAGCAACACGACAAAATTATGAATTTCAAGAACTCAAGGAACAATACTAATTAGACTCAAATAAATTCAAAACTAAGAATCATGGTAACTGACATTTGCTCTTTAATGAAAGAGTGAAAAGATATACAATTAAAAAAACATCATACAAGGGAGTGGGACAACTCACGATTAAGCCCATTTAATCAAAGGAGATGCATGTCGGTATTAATCTTTGTTATCTAATAAAAATAGTATCACACAATCTCTTATACATGTATATCACAAAAATATTATTTCAATCTTTTATAGATGTATATAATAAAATAACAGATACCATTAACAATCAGGAAAATTATTTTTCTAATATACTAATTGCAAACCAAAATATTATTCACTTAATCAGTCCCTCAATTCATATTGTGTGCCAATAAAGTATCACATATTTAATTTTAAATAAGGTGAAAGACATAGACAACAAAGAAATTCATAGAAAATCATCAACATCAAATATAAAAGGAAAAGGGAAGGGGAAGGAGGGCAAGGTCCCCTTGACTACTCTTAAGGTTAACACTAGCCCTATGTGTAAACAATTTCACCCCCTTACCTCGAATATGCTGATTCTTTTCTCCGCTCTCTTTTTTTTTTTCTTCTCTTTGCAATTTTTGTGGTTAATTCTAATTGTTTCAAGCTACTCTTATTTATAGAAAAAACTTAGATTTCTTTTTCGCAAAGAAAGAGAGAGATCATCATGAAATTTGTTTTAATTTTAAATCTTGATAATATCTTTCAAAAATATGTTTTTTAAAAAAATATTTGTTACAAAAATATATTTCTAAAGCATATCTTTAAAATATTTGAAATTAAAATATATCTCTAATTTTTGTGGCAAAAAATATATTTTCACAAAAAGATACATTTCTAATTAATTCTTTCCTTCTCTACGGTTTTACTAATTTGCACCCCCTCTCCTACTTATTTCTCTTTTTATTGACTAAACATGTCAAAACAACTACGTAAATACTAACCGAATAATTAAAATAAGCTAAATTCCAAATAAATAAGTAGTTCTAAATTTTGGGGTGTTACATCAGAGAGGGTCTTCTTGGTGGAGGGAGATTGCTCGTATTAGGGAGGGAGGAGAGACATGAGAAAGGTGGTTTAAGGAGCATGTTTTGAGGAGAGTGGGGGACAGGTCTGATACCTTTTTCTGGACCGACCCCTGGGTGGACGGGATACCTTTATGTGAGCGTTTTGGTCGTCTATTTGATTTGGCGGAGACCAAACGGTGTACGGCGGTTAAGATGTCTTCGTTAGGATGGGGAGCGGAAGGGGAGGCATGGGTGTGGCGTCGACAGTTGAGGGGGTGGGAAGAGGAGGAGTTGAGGGGGTGGGAAGAGGAGGAGTTGAGGGAGTGTCAGTCGTTATTACTTACATTTCCCTTGCAGGATCAGGTTCCAGATAGATGACAGTGGCAGCCTGACCCTGATAGAGGCTATACTGTCTGGGGCGCTTATCAGCTATTGACTTCCCAGGTTCCAGCTTCTCTGGATCCCGCAGGCGATCTCATTTGGCACCCTCAGGTCCCGTTGAAAGTCTCCATCTTTGCGTGGCATTTGTTACGGGACAGGTTGCCCACTACAGTCAACCTGATCACCCGAGACGTCTTATCTTCTACAGCCTCCCAGTGTGTTTCGGGTTACGGCGAGGTGGAGTCAGCTCATCACTTATTTCTCACATGTGGTACTTTTGGTTCTCTTTGGACATTAGTGTGTTCGTGGATTGGCATTCCGATGATGGGGATCACTTCCTTACGTGATTATTTCGTCTAGTTTACTCTCTCAGCAGGTGGTTCTCGAGCACGTCGTTCCTTTTTGCAACTTATTTGGCTTGTGTGCGTATGAGTTGTGTGGACGGAGAGAAATCACAGGTTGTTTCGCGGATCAGCTATCACTACTTCTCAGATGTTGGACAAGATCAAGCTCTTTTCTTTACGGTGGTTGAAGGCGACGAGTGTTACTTTATCTTCTAACTGCCATAGTTGGTGGTCTTGTCTCATGCTTTGTTTAGGGTTTGATTGAACTGTTTTTTGGGTTATCTCTCCGTATCCTATTTGTGACTCTTTGTAAACGCTAATAGTCGTTATTGGCACACCTTGTGCTAGGGCGATTGTTTTTATTTAATATATTCCATTTTGGCTTGTTCAAAAAAACCAAATATTTGCTTTTTCTTTTAAAAAATAGTTTAAACGGTTAAAGATTAAATTTTGACAAAACATTAAAGAACAACCATTAAAGAACACACTCCTAATATCCATATTGCAATCATAATTAGCTAACGCATCCGCACATTGATTTGCTTCGTGATTCAAATGATGCACCGCTATCTCCCAATCCTAAGAAAGGAATCTCCGGATCTTTTCAACCAGAGCTCTACCACTCAAGCTACTTCTTCCATTTGAATTAAACACTTGAACTACTATCATAGAATCCACATGCAATTCAACGCGATGAAAATTCATCTGTTGAGCAAGTTGAAGTCCCTCATACACTCCCCACAACTCCGCTAAATAAGTTGTACCATGACCAACATATTTAACAAAACCTCTCAGCCACTCTCCATCGCTTCCTCTAATAATGCCACCACACCCAATACGACCATTCGCTCCACACGATCCAACCAACGGTGACTTTCAATTATAAGCATCTTTGTACGTCTTCCAAATAATTAATAAAAAAATTGCTTGTTTCCTTTCAATTTTCTCCCAAACTTATATTGAGATTCATCATTTATTCACGTGAAATTTATTTTTTATAATGAGTGTGACTTTATTTTGAACTTAAAAAACAAAAACAAAATGATAAAAAGTTTAGAAATGTTATAAATATTTTAATGGATGTTCATTAGTACTGACTGATGTTATTTAACCCATATATTTTTCTACAAATATGATTATGTTATAATATAAAAACTAAATTTGAGAATAAAAAAATACAAGAGTCTACTAAACTTATCAAACATGACCATATTTGTAAGAAATGACATTTAGTGAAAAAAAAAAATAAAAAAATAAAAAAATCAACAAACTTGAAATGACAAGAGTGACAAGGTTGGAAATTGCCTACTTCAGGGGAGGAATAAAAGAGAGTCCCACATGTAGGACTCTACCTACTAACCTTGGAATTAAGATCAGCAATTGATTGGAGACAAATTAGAAAGGAATGGGGGCCATTTCACGTGGTTTTACAATTCTTTCTTCAAAGTATTTAGATTTGATAGTGATTGAGAGGGGTTTTCACTAGTACATCCGTTATTAAGAATTTCAAATGATAATAATGGTCTTGATCATATCCAATGCATCAAACTTATGCTAATTAACTTAGCTTTCCCATTTGATTGACTAGACATAAATTAGCCCTTAAATAAATCAAAAGCAGCCTAATCCACCAAAGATCATCTAAACATATTAAATTAAAGATTACAATATTTTAGTATTTGGTTTATGTCGCTTCAATCACATATATAAAACGAATTTGGATTCTCTCATTTGTAAAAAAAAACTTTGAGAATTATCTAGATGATTTCATTGGCAAAATGCATTAATATTCCACTTATAATTTAATAAGTTGTAGATTCAAGTGTATTTTAATGGTGCCACAATAAAATTTAAGTAATATTCGACTCATCCTCCCAAAAGCACCCAAAAACGAGGTTAATACTATCTAAAGATACAATATAAGAGATTAATATATCATTAATAATGTAAAATCTGTAAATAAGTAATCAAAAAAAAGTTTGTGAATATATAAATAGTAAATTATCGATTAGATTTCATTTCTGTTTAAATAAATTCTAAATTATTAGAATCTCATTACTCTAAAATTGGTGGGTTAATATAAATTATAAAAAACTAAGGTACTATACCTAATACTATAAATTTTAGAATATATGTATAACATTTAATCGAACTCACAAATATATATGAGAAAATCTTCCTAATTTACTATATTACAAATCAAATAAAACTGTGAATAATATAAACACAGCAAATTATTAGAATAAAAAGAAATATATATATATATCTACTTTAAAAAACCAACAATAATCTGAAATTTTTTATTTATATAGTAATTGTAGATTTTTTTCTCTATTTATTTTAATTTTGCATCATAAGGTTTTTTTTTTTTTACTTAATGTCAATTATGTCAAACTTGTTACTATTTTTCAATGGATTTTATAGGCAGCAGCCACGAGCTGAAACAACACCTAATATCATCAGCAAATTACACAACCTCTAATGGATGATAGAAACAGAAAACTATTATGGAATAAATAATGATAAATTCCAATCCAAAATCACCAAATGGCTCCCAGATACATACAGATTAGACCCCACTTCGATCACTATCTTCCTTTCAAGTTGAGTACCTTTCATTGCCAATTAAAGGTTACAGAAATAGATACGTTGCAGTTATGCAGTCACTATATTTATAACCGTTTGATTTTAATCGAACGATTTTAAAAAAATGATTTTATTTTTATTTAAAATTCGAACGGTCTGACTGCGGTGATGTTTTTGCTGCACATAACTCTGATCCAAAGGCCACACCTATGTAAACATCCCCGGCTGCAAATGAGGTGAATTAAATTAGAATTCCATGAATCCAACATCACACACGCAGACTTCTACTGTGCCATAAGAAATTAACCATCAAGAAATAGACTTTGAATGAATGTCTCTATCATTCCAAATATTTTAAATAATGAGACTTTTTGGTATACCAGATCCATCGAAACAATACTAGACCTCAATCAAGATCAAAGGGTTAAATATTTAGTGTGTGGCTTAGACCCATAATTTCTCTAGACCACGGCAATGGTTTCACCTACACCGTTTATGTTACGACTTTATATTTGAATATCACTTTTTAAGGTATTGTCATATTTAGGTTTTGCATAAGCCCTCACAGAGTCACGGTTTTGTAATTTAGTTAAAACTTAAAAAATGTTGTGGTAGATTGAAGAGAGCATCGATACTTATATACTATCTTCAATTTTAATTTCTAAACAATGTAAGAGTTTTTGGTATATGGAACTAGAGTTCCACTTAGGCATGATAATAAAACTCATATCTATGGGTATTTGTTCATACCATTTCCATTTGGACTGGAAAAATTCAAGTTGATTGGGTTTAGGTTTGAGTTTGAGTTTTCCTCAATTTTAAATGATGAGATGGGGCGGAACATTGATACCTAGTGTTGGGAATAGGCTAGGCCGGCCTAGCCTAGCCTACATAGGCTCAGGCCAGGTCAGCCTATTTCTTTAAACAGAGTAGGCCAAGGCTTTTTTATAAGTCTATTTAGTTAAATAGGCCAGGCCTTAGGCCATTAAAAAAAGCCTTTTTGGCTTACTAGGCCGGCCTATTTAAATAAGTATGAGTAATATTTTTACATTTATCATTATTATATATTAAAACTTATACTTTGATTACATTATAAATTTATTAACTTTTTCAGTAGTTTAAGTTTATTAATGTAAATTAATTTTTCACATATATAAATGTATCATTATAAACTAAAATTAAAATATGATGTCATATATAGTCAGATTTTTTAAAATATCATGTTAAAAATAAAAAAGAAGTTTAATTTCATTGGTTTATTAGCTCATTAGTATATTTAAAAATAAATATAATTAATTATTTAAATATGTTCATGAGAAATAGGCCGGCCTAGTAGGCTAATAGGCCATGTCAGGCTTGCAAAAGGCCAGACCCAGACCTAAAAAATAAGCTTATAACAAGCCATGGGCCAGGCTCAGGCCTTCGATTTTTTCACAGGCCAGGCTCAGGCTTGGCAAAGCCTACCTCAGTCTAGCCTATTCCCAACCCTATTGATACCTAATCCAAATCTGTCTCCGAACCCGTCTCGTTTATCTAAACATCATATTGTTCTTTTCTTAAATTAAATTATGTATAAAAAAATATTGTATATGTACATAAAACTCTTAAATTACATTGTTTGCAATGAGTCTTTAAACACTCAAAATTTTATCTATAGCAAAAGGGTTAAATATGTTATTGATCCCTATAAAATGCAGACCTTCTAAGTTTAGTCCTTAGTTAATTTTTATTATATTTTTAGTCCTTATAATTTATTTTTTTGCATATAGATTTAGTCCCTACTAAAACTAAATTTTCTTAATTATAATTAAACTCATAAATTTTTGAACGAATTTTTTATGGACATGTTTCAAATATTGTATAAAATTTATTTATTAAAAATTAGAATTTTTTAACATGATATGAATTAATTATGAAATTTTCAAATAGCAAAATTTCAAGATAAAAGTAACGAAAATCACACTACAAGAAATATTATTTTTAGCAACAACTTTTTTCGTTAAAAGTTGTTACAAGTTGCTGGCAAAACAACCAAAGGTAATTTTGCTAGCGACATGTAACAAAAAAAGTCGTTGCGAAAAATCATATTTCTTGTTGTGTCATGACCTAGAAATCAAATTTCGAGCTCGTTTTTTCTGGAGGAACTTTTTACGATGATCAAAACATACTTGCGAAAAAATCTTTCAAAAATACATGTTGATTTATCAGTAGGGACCAAAACTGAGTGCATGATAATTTTCTAGGGACTAAAAATTAATAAGGACTAAACTTAAAAGGTCACTATTTTGTAGAGACTAAAAACATATTTAACTCTTAGTAAAATGGCTTTTATTGGATTGAAGAATGTGATTTTTTATATAATACATTTGGTCTTGATTCTCAAGTAATGTTAAACTTTTTGGTGTAAGAGCTATGAATGACAGAAACTCTTCGGATTAAACGTGTCTTAGTGATGGACACACTCGTTGGTGTCTGACACTTATCCATATAATTATATTAAATTATGTCATTTTTTTTCAAATTATCGGTGTCAACAAGTGAGTGTCGATGTTATGTCCAGTATCCGACATTTGTGTCTTTGTACGTACTTCATAGTGTACGAGATTATGTAGCTCCGCAGCAGAGGCTAAGAGACTAAGTGAACAAAATAAAGGGATGTTTATTCTATAAAGCTTTTTTTGGCATAGAATTTTCAGTACTAAGAAGTTAAAAAGAAAGCTTATCAATAGGACTCAAAAGAACGTGCAAAGATGTAACATTAGTGACTAGACATACATTCTTTAAATTTTTGCTTGGATTTTATTTTATTTTGTTGTTGATGTTGCTTGGTTTTGATATTTTAGCTTTTGCTTTACCTTACAATATAAGCTGAAAAGATTGCAGAGAAATATGATTAAAACATGGTACGGACAACTTTGGGTCCGACAAACAGCATTGAATATATTTGAGAATGTCACCACCTTACTCTGCTTACATTCTACACCTTTGATGTCTCTTTCAAAAAGTGGATTCTTTTCCTTAAATTAGTCAGATTATTATTCGGTGGTAATTTCAATTAGACATCAATGGAAATTATGAATAAGTTGCAAGCTTGGGATGAAGGTGAAACAAAATTGCATTTTAACAATATATTTTTGTGTTGGAACAACAAATAAGTTCAAAGCAAACATTGAAAACACAATATTTGATCATATAGTTCGGTCAAGTGTGCTCGTTATTAGATTATGAGGGGACAGTTATGAGATCATCCATATTGAACTTAAGATTAACTACATAAGTGAGATGGATGTCACATTTTCAACAAAAACTGTAAGGTTAAATATACTAGTTTTCTAGGTCCTCTTACCTTTGTGGTGGATTCGAAACAATGAGTCGGTACGTTGAATCTTTTGTCGAACCATCAACTCTAATATCACTCTTGGATCATGAAGGGGCAGCTGGATGATCATCAAATTGGACTTAAGAACAGCTGCACAAGTGAGTCGGACCCCATATCTTCACCTAAAATGTTACGACATTAAATAACATGAGACTTAACTCACACTTAACCCACGTCACATTTATCACAACTAATGCATGTCTCAATTACTTGTGGCTAAATTAGCTCTCTCAACTCCAAATATTTTTTGCAGCAAATTTAATTTAGGATATGCATGAGATTTGTGCTTAGCCAATCAATCACATTTGACAATAATTAAAAACATGAGATTAATAAGCATAAGTTGATGCTATAACTCTTCACCATTTTTGGTTTCCTTTCTTTGTAGTGCAAAGAACTTTTATTCCATAGGATATGAATAGGGTCATCATAAAAAGGACAAAATCAGCAACCATGTACAAGTACTGGACCATACATATATATCATGTATCATATTTATATTGGTCTTTCTTTTTGGTGTCTTGTACCCCTTTTTTCTTTTACATTAATATATACACCATGTAGTAGGATTTTTCTTTTTTCCGGTTTCAATCTGCAGGTGTTTCTTTTTGTCCTAAATAAATGAAAGCTTTTTGTGTTTGATAAAATTATTATTTTCCAAATCTCATAATATATTTGATGATTCTGTGTTTTTTCACCGTTATATTTTATCATGTCTCTATCATAATATTATATCTTTAAGTATTAAACGGATCCTATGGAATTAAAGATTTTAAAAATTGGTGTAATTATATGGAATTAAGAAGCCTATCTTGAAGATCGAGTATGGCTACCGTAGTCCGGTACGCATAAATCAAGTAAGATCAGGTCAACCGAGTGAGACGAGAGTCTAAGACACAACATGAAATGGTTATCGAAAAATGATTTTTATCTGATCGGAGTTATCAAGAAACAATCTAACTCTTATTTCGCCTCAACAGCTCCGAAAATGGGACAAGCACCCTACTGAATCCATTCTCGCAAACCACCCTAAGATTTTTATTTCATATATACATATGAATATAATAATTACACTTTAATGGAAGGCAAACGGACAACAAGTTGCGCCGCTAACCTTTTTTGGATGGCAAAACCAATCCTTTTAAACACTACATCTAGAGCCCTAAGAGACACCGCATTGCTATGCATAACTTTTTGCACTATTTTCAAAATATCTACAGCCTCTGGGGTTAGAAACCCAAAAGCAAAAAGTATAAAGGCATGTTGATTGTCCGAACATGATCTTTCATGTTTGACCACTTTGCTTGATTCAGCTTTGAGAGCCGCTTGTCCTACCGAAAAGGCCACAGTCGTCAACCCCACAAGTGGTGAAACTCCAGTCAAGTCTACACAAGCATGTCTTCCTCCCACCCACCCATATATTAAGACATCAGCTGGCCTCAAAGTAGATCTCCCCTCCAGTGGATCAGTCAAGAAGTTCACAGGTGCCTCTTTCTTGGCAGATATTTCTACCCGCCTAAAAACATCAAAAAGGACATCCCGCATAAGGTCGTGTCTGTATTTGAAGTCTGGAAGCTCCCGACAATGAACGGCATGCTCTCCATATCTATCTAGACACGCTTTCCGACAAACAGGGCACACCTCATCAGTAGGAAATAAGGAAATCATCATGCGATATTTGAAGATAGTGCGATACTCCACCGAGGACACAATTAAAGCGTTGAATCATCTTCTGTTTTGAATGCTTTTCAGCAAAGATACACCTTCAATTCAATGACATGGAATTGTACTAATAGATTATATATCACTTTTGTATCAAAAGGTTGCTTTGAATAATGTTGGCCATTATTGTACCCTTATACCTGACATACGTAAAGACCTGAAAATTCATAAACAGGAGGGAGGGTGCAAGGAGTTAAATGCTAAGGCAACATAACAATAAATATTATTCACTTCTCAGTTCTTATAGGATGCAACAAATTATATTATTTTTTTTATATAAGCAAAGACTTAAATTATAAGGAGTACAAGGGACAAATTTTATTATTTTGATTTTTATGTTGTAATTGTTAAATGAGTTTGAATTTCTTTTTCAGAAAATAGTTCATAAGATGAAGGTGTTCAAACAAATATGTAAATTCTACGGTCTAGAAACAATTTTAAAATTGTGAGACTCATACAATATCAATAGTAATAATCATGTGAAAGTAATTTACAAGTATACAAATAATATTGTACCAAAATGTAAATACACATATAACACAAAAAAAAAAAAAATTGTATATATTAAAAGCTAGTTTGCAAAGATCAACAAGAGTCAGACTTCAAGTAAAATAATTCTTGATCCGATTTTATATATCTCACGGTCGAATCTGAATTGTATAAACTTCTTTCTCTCAAGAACCTGAAAGTTAGTACCAAATAAAAAAAATGCTAATTTTACAAGTGGACAGTAGAACTCCTCTTAATTTACTTGTTCAATAGACATTTTTTTTGTTAAAAATCGTAGTGGCTAAAAATTTCACCTTTAAGATGGATCAATGGGATGATCGAGATTCGAACATCAATCTCCTACATATATAATATAACGTCCTACCAATAAAACTAAGCTCACGAGTTACGGGACCAATAGACATTTTGATTGTTGTGTTTAGATCAACTCTTTATAAATTGAACCAACTTAAATCAGCAGTACAAATTATTTACTCTCAAAATATTAATTGATTACTATAGACACAACTAACTCCATTATTGGGCAAAATTGTGCTTATTATGATTTTAAATCAAGTGAGACTTGGACTATACGCACTAAAGCATTAAGCACCAATAATTCTGATTGGCTTCCTAGAATTAGACAAAATACGAGATTACTAGGGTCTTTTATTTCTAGCTAGCGTCACCCAGTCTCATAATGCCTATTTTGAAAATCACGATCAATGATGCGACACAATATTATATAAAAAAAGTAAATCATAATATATTTTTTGTTCAAAAAAAATCACAATAAGGTTTTTTTAAGACCAAAATTATATTAGATAGATAATCAAAAGAGTACAAAGAGTACCAAAAGTACTCAAAATTATACAGCAAATTAAATATGTTCCCATATACACTAAATCACTGTATATTGGCAAAAAAATTAGGAAATTGTATTTCCAACAGTTATGGCAGAGTGCTGAAATTGATTTGGATCGTCCAAAATTTTTTTAGCAACTGAAATTATTTTGCTTAACAAAACTATATTTTCAATCTGAATCTTCTAATCATAAATTAATGTACTGTGATTAATTATAGTGTGAAATTGAGTCATTATTTAACAACAGTGAATTCAAATCACAAAATAAAATGCATTCTATCACTTGAAATGAGTACAAGAATGATTAGAGGTCATGCTAAATATATTTTTAATATATATATTGTTATAATTGTAATAATATAGGTAAAAAGTGGAAATACAAAAAATGAGAGAATTTGAAAACGGGAAACAAAAGCACCTTCCTATAGGGCCCATGATATGTCCTCTCAAAAGACCAATAGATGTTATTTTCATCTTTTTCCACTACACTCACAAATTCTTTCACCACCTCCTCCATTATACCTCTCCTTCCCACACATCTATTAATCCCAACTTCCACCCTCATATCACACACCAATAGTTAGTTAATTAATTACCATGTCCAGCTTAATGCAAAATGACACCGTTCAAGCCTCATCATCGTCACGACCGGGTGGCGCCGATCAACAACCAACGGCCGTAGCTCCTTTGAGCCGCTATGAGTCACAAAAGAAACGTGATTGGAACACTTTTGGACAATATTTAAGGAACCAAACACCACCAGTTTCTTTGTCTCAGTGCAACTTCAACCATGTCCTTGACTTTCTTCGTTACTTGGATCAATTTGGAAAGACTAAGGTTCACATGCACGGTTGCATCTTTTTCGGACAACCCGATCCGCCGGCACCTTGCACTTGTCCTTTGAGACAAGCTTGGGGAAGTCTTGATGCACTCATCGGACGGCTAAGAGCCGCTTACGAAGAACATGGTGGATCGCCGGAGAATAACCCGTTTGGAACCGGAGCAATTCGTGTTTATCTTCGTGAAGTTAAGGAGTGTCAATCAAAAGCTAGAGGGATTCCATACACAAAGAAAAAGAAGAAGAGAAGTCAAATTAAGGGAACTCACAATAACACTTCCAAGTCCTTCAAGCAATTAGCTTCTTGAGATCCATGGTAAATTTTTCATATCGATTAAATTAATTATTTATATGTTGTGTGTTAGTTATATATATGCCTTTAGCTTGAACTTAATTAATACATTTTTCTTTCTTTCTTTTTAAAATAATTTCAAAAAAAATTATATAAAAAAAAGAATTTCAAAAAAAGAAACTTATATACACTGATTAATATTGTGTGTGTTTTTTTAATCACAAAAATGTCAAAATATATTAATAAAAGGGAGATTAACAAGGTTGTAACAAAAAAAAAAGAGAGATTAATAAGGTCATCAATATAATTTATGTAGTAATTGATAAGGTATGGTTAGGGATGTCAACGGGGCGGGGAATGTGCGGAGGAAGTATCCCCGTTCACCACCCCGAAATATCTGCGGGGTAATTTTTGCCTTCATTCCCATCCCCACGGGGGAATTTTTGCCTCCATCCCCATCCCCACGGTACCCGCGAGGATTCACGTAGATCGATTATTAGAAAATTTCTATATTTTATCGACAAAATTATGACGTTATTTTTTTCTTTTTTATTAATAAATAAATATTTCGCATCTTTCTTTTTTTAATGATCAAAACAACACATAATGCATTTCATAACAAAAAATAATGCATAACAACATATGCATAATGATACAAAAATTCATAACTAAAATATATCATAATTCATAGCAAAATAGAAACCTAGAATTGTCAAATATAAATAAACCTAGAATATTAATAGTAGTAAAAATATATATTTAAGTATATATAGACGGATTCGGGGAATCCGCGGGGACAAATGCTTAATCCCCGATTCCCGCCCTGAACTGCCTCCGGGGGAAGTTTTGCCTCCATCCCCGTCCCACGGGGAAAAAATCTCTGTTTTCGAATCTCCGAACGGGGCAATTCCCACGGGGATCCGCTCTGACGGATGCAAATTGACATCCCTAGGTATGGTTAACAATTTTGAAGCCATTTTTTGACTTTAGGGTAAAAAATTGGGAGTATACAAAACCCTAGCGGCAGAATACAAACCCTAAATTCCCATTGTCAATTGAGAAATATAAAAAATTGTTGGTGCATAGAATAGTTGATTGGTTAAAAAATTTAAGAATAATTTAACGGAGAGGATACCTTCTCTTTTAGGTACTCCTTCTCTTTCTCTCTCTTATCATTCAAGACATAATTATATTTTCTAATTAAATACTCCTCAGGTGCCTATACTTTATTGCCAATTTTGGGCGTATTTCTGATTCTCTAAGATTTATTATGCTCCCCATGGTCATGTGACCTTGATATATAATCCTTATATACGTTGCATGTGATGTTATACAAATTTACGTAGAACCCAAAATATACTTTGGATTTCATGTATTTAATTCATTTTTTAAATGAACATATACATGTTTTATTTAATATCTCAGTGCTTCTTTAAGACCATTGATCACCACATTAGAGACAAAGGTGCAAAAGTTAGTTGGTGATTTGTCCCTATTCTATCCGCACAAACGTTTGGTTTCAATGTTTTAGCATATAATGTAACCATTAGTATGTGTGAGGAGAGATTATATAATACTAATAGTAGTGGCCTTGGACGTTTCCTTTAAAATACTATTATTATCCATAAGTATAAGCACAAATATTGTCTAAATGAAGAATGGGAACAAATAAAGTTAAATGAGAATTTTGTCTCTATGTAAAAAAAAAGGGAAGCATAGTCGACAAATATAGATCAAACATCTTAACCTACCAAAATGTTCTTGTGGGTGGACATTTCTACTTTAAGGTGAAAGTCTATGTAGGTGTACATCTTGAATAATAATGTGCTCTTGAGTTCGGGAGAAATAATGAGGTCAATGTTCCAGGATCATAAGAGATTTTGACACTATATTTTCATCTAAAATCTTAAGGCATTAGTTAATGAGTCATCTTTCTTATAAATCTAATATTATTTCTATACATAATCGATTTGAGATTAAATCACTCACACTTGAAATTCAACATAATTATCTACTTTCAAAAAAGGATTGAAACTAAATTCACAAAAACTAGATATTAGTTACTTGGTGTGTTTAAATTATTAATTTGTTTTATTGTGTCGGTAGTCTCTCCATGTTTTGCTCTCTAAGTAATTTTCAACTTATAATTGTGTCCATTAATTTGAAAAGTCAACATCCATGCATCTATAGGAACTTCAATTCCCTACAAACTTAAGATACAATCCACAAAATCTACACATTATTCATAAAAATACAATGATCATATATTTTGTGCTCCTCCAAACACCATTTCTGAAATATGAGACATTTACGTGATTCAATGTCGCATTTGAAATGTTAAGAGTCTTGTATTTGATAAGATATAATGTGGTAAAAGTATCATTATTATTGAAATTATATCTCAAATACTTAAAAATAATTGTACTCGTACTTGGTTATTTATAGGTTTTTGAAGATATTTTCTGAATCAAAATAATATGGATTTTTAATTTTTATACTTGAAGAGTAATATTGGTTCTTATTTGAATAATTTTTACATTACCATTTTTATATTTCCATCTATACAGATATGTTTCTACATTACTAACTCTCTGTTGATTTCCTCGAGTAGAATGTATCTTCTTTGGTTGTACTTTTGGTCTCTTTTCGTGGTTTTTATGGTGTTATCTAATAAAAAAAATTGATTAAAAAAAATCATATCTAGTTTGTCCTTGTCCAATACAATTCCATTTATATTTACAATAATATTCTAAAATTATGTATATGAATTTTTACATTTCTGATTTATGCATATTTCAAAAATTCTAAACATAGTTCGTAGTTGCTCATATACTCTTTCCGTCCCAAAAAGAACGGGTTAGTTGATTGTTGCACGCATGCCGACTACGGTCTGGCAAGTATATCAGTCTGTCGTCGAGTAATAATTCACATTCTAGGTGTCTAGAATGAGTTCGTATCCACAGGGATCATGCCAAAGTTTCGTCAGTGCTATTCGAGTTCGTGGTTTTTGCATTCGCTTTAGGTTTTGGAAAAAGGTTTTTAATTTTATAAAAAGAAGCAAGATGCGTAAAGGTTTGATTCAGAAATATAGAGGATAGGTATGGCGGTTGAACTTACTCCCTTCTTCATACTTGACATGATCGGTGTACAACATAGTCATTCAGATTATTATTCGGCGTTGATTTTATTCTTGTTATGGTAATATCTTACTACTACCCTATGTAAGTAAAGTTTCCCTACATTAATAACTAAGATACATACGAGAACCTAACCTCGTTGTGTCACATACCCTAATTATTAAGTGAGTTATTTAACAAACATGCATTATGACCATCAACCATTCAATGCCTCTAGATTGTAGTTTCGGACTATTCAACTTCTAATTGTTATGTCACAACTAGTGTCTGATTCATCCTCTAATTGCTAAGTCACAACTAGTTCAGGATGTTACCGTCTCTATTAATTCATCTAGCATTATTTATTACTATCAAGGTTAATCCTAATATTTATTCTATGAGCGGTCCCGCTTATCCGGCCAGATTTCAAGCAACGTCGTTAAAGTGCAAGAAAATAAATAACAAATATAATACTGAATAACATTTTATTATAACTTTGACTCAATCACACGACCCAAGTATTCATATGGGAGTTCATCTTCTCCACCACAACCTAAGGCATCTATTACAAAAGACTAAACATAATTAAATTACAAGAATCTAATAGAAAAACCTAAAAAAAAACATACATTGCTGAGTGTAGCTATCCCGTAAGGGAAGAAAACTATGCCCTTAGAGCTCCTCTGAACCTCTCCAATAGAATAGAAAAGTTTTTCTATTTCTGAATGAAAAAATAATGAGGAATGAGAGCTCTATTTATACTTTTCGTATTAGGCATCAGCAAGCAATCGTGGCCACGATGAACCCATCGTGCTGCGATGGAAAGATTCAGTTCAAAATTATAACTGATCATGTGCATTTCATCAGGTTGGTCGCCAAGTTATGTCATCGTGGTGCGATGAAGGCCATCGTACTGCGATGAGAAGATTTCTTTGAAAAATAAAACTTCTGATTTCTTGGCCAGCAAGCGGCTCCCATCTTGGCCAGCAAGGGACTCGGATTTGTTGCTGTTACTTTTCCCACAGTTTCCCGTTGTTTTCAATCTCAACCATTATAAACTATGCAGTTAAATGATTTGAACTGTTGATTAATTCAGATTGGATAAATCACAATTGTAACCGCGTCACTCAGTTACCACATCAAATCCGCTTCCCCACTATAAAGTGATCAAAATTTTAATTTAACATTCTCTGACTTCTCGGTTGTCACTATATATATGTTTGATTCTTTGCATTCAGGGCCACAAGAATGACTTGCTTTGATTGGGAATGTAACTTGCCAAAAAGAACGAGCATGTCCTAGCTAGAGCTACAAGTATCATCTGCACTTCATCTGCTGAAAATTCATCACAGGAAAATATTGATGGATCCTAATTTGTAAAACAGAACATCAAAATAATCTTTTAGAAGCAAGTTTGTTCTGAGTAAGTCTTAATATATGTATAACAACCTTGTAAGTTTATCACATATGAGACCTCATGTCCTCATCTTCAAATTAGCTAGAAATGGTGTAAGAACAACTTTTTGCCCTTGTGTTTTCTCCACTATGGCACAGTTTGAATATATGTCAAACCACTAGTTTATAACGGATAGTTTATAGCGTATATGCTTGTATACTTATACGCTCGAATGATTAAATTATGGCTTCTCTTGGAAACATTATTTTTTCTCACAAGTTTAAGGTATTTTTTACCAATTTATAATGTTTTTTCATATGCTACTAGCATTTCAACTCATTGTGTATTATTTATTTTCATCATAATTAAAAAAAATGTAAACATTAATCAAGATTATCTTTATCTGACGTTTATTTTATATTTATCAGTTTGTTCAACTGTTTATTAATTATCAAACACTTTAAATTCAATCTAATATAATACTTTATCAATTTCAGTTATATGCTACCAACTAATTTTATCTAAGCTCAAGTTATATCCTACTTTTATAACAAGCATATTGTCAAAAAAAAAAGGTATATTGTAAAAAAATTGATTTCTCTAAATTGAATTTATTAATTAAGAATTTTTATATCAAAAAACTCATAATTTGTTATGTTATATCCATATATATATATATATATATATATATATATACATAATATTAAGAGAAAATTACACTTTTCTTCCCAAGAAAAAAAAGTTTGAATTACACTCCTCTCCTAACTTGAATTATAATCATCTCCCTAGCTTGAGGAATAAATATTGTACAACACTTTAATTAATATATCTATTTTAACATAAATATTTTTATCGTATATACTAATTTTGAGTCACCATTTAAGAATAGAATAATTCATTTCTTTATAATTTAAATGTCAATGATGATAAAATTTAAATATTTATAATTAATTTAAAACTTAGTTTTAAATAGTCATATGTTATCGGTTTTAGAAATTTTTTTAAGATTTTAATTTTGTATTATTTTATAATAGATTTTAAACTAATTAATGGTGTGAATAAAAAATAGGTAAAAACATACATTTGAATTTTATACTCAATTTTTTTATATCAATTTTTCTTTCTAAAAGTTAACTTGAGGACAATTTTCCGATCTAAAACCAAACTGCTGAAAATTTAGGTGTAGTGAAAAAAATAATTAATTACAAGCATTTTTAAACAAAGTCAGGAGTGAACTAGGACAAAGCAGCAATGAAAGTAAATATGAATGTCGCTCAAATATCAGGTTTTTTCAAACTATTTTTCGTTTTTAGAAAAAATTATTTCGGCTTGCAGATTATTATGCACAATATCAAAAAAGATCATTTGTGAGTTTGAGAAGAAAAAGATCAGAGAATTTTGAAAAATGGAAGAAGCAAGTGAAAAGAATAGAAAACTTTGAAATTAAAGAGTTTATATTAATTCTTCAAATATAATCTACGTTATTATAACATTTTTAAAATAACAATATAATAAATAAAATATTCATTTATCATCTAAAAAACCACTCACATAAATATGAATAATTTTTCTATTTCTTTCTTTACTTTCTTCTACTCAAAGCCCTCACCTCAAGCTCCTCTCTAAACTCTGCAAACGGCCTTGATAAAAAATTTGCATATAAATATAAAGTAATTACATATAAATAATTGTCTACTATATTTAAATTTTGTTTAGTAAAAAGAGCATATAACTACTGAGCTAGTTTATAGCAATGAATAACAATAGCTTATATACTGATTTATAGTTTACTACAAATAAGCAAACTAATTGAATTTGTAATATTTAATAAAATTGACAGTTAAATTAGTTTATAAGTTTTGAATTACATAAAAAATAATACAATATATGTTTAATTAATATCTATTTTTTTTCAAGTTAGATGACAAGGGTAAAATTGAAAAAAAAAATGATAATCTATAAACTAATTAAATTAACAATTAGCTTATCAAAATAAGTTATGCACTTAATAAAAATAAGCTAAATGCTCATGAGAAGAAAAAATAACTTTAACAAACGAATCTCTTTTTTTTTTTTTTTTTGATTTTCACCACCAGTTGAATCTGATTCGGGGGTCAATTCTAGCATCAAGTGGTTTCAGCCCCCTCCCGATCACAATTGTGGGGGATCAAACGAATCTCTTTTTGTTATATGAAATTATAAGCTTAAAATCCGGTGTTTGACCCTAATTTATTAGAAAGTTTATCAAACGGATCTCTTTTTGTCTTATAAGCTTATAAGTGGTGTTGCCAAACAAGGCCCTAATTTATTAACAAGTGCAGTTTTCTTTTAAGAAATATATCACTGTTCTAACCGTGAACCGTAACCTTAGCTTTGCTGATTGCTATTCAAAAAAACAAAAATGCTGATTGAAAATGATCGGACATTGATAGGAACAAAGCAAAACAAGGGATGAAAAGAGAGATAGAGCTGAGAACGATACATATAGAAGAGTTGTAACATTGGAGCAAATTCTATGTAGGAGCCCGAATTAGGCTTTAGTACAGTTGCTGAATTAATTTATAAGGGCTAATATAATAATAAAATTAAAAGCTAGCTAAATGAATCCAAAATTACTCCTCCACAAATTTCTATTTAAATATTCCCTCATGACAGTATCAGCTGAAGATATGTACTTTACCCCATATTATGATTATAACCAAAGCAAGATTAGCGTTCCGACCACCATCATCGAACCGCCGCCGACTTGGCTAGCTATACATATCTGCAGCAAAGAACAAGTTCGTCAAAACAGTTTGAGGTTCTATCGTCAACCAAAATAAAACCCTTTCAATGTAAGAACAACTCATAATGACGATGTTCTTACTGCATTCAAGCAACTAACTACATAGTTGTCAAAAGCGAAAAACCACATCTTTGTCTAAAAGGAAATACAACATTCATTTTGAGCAGCTGGATATATGCATGCTATAATTTGCATCCAAAAAGCATAAAGTTTGAGCAAAGAATATATTTCAAGAGCTATAGTATCAAATGCACAGCAATCAGACAAGTCAATTAGGACTGTAACAAAGATATTTCTAAATGCTAATCATGGATGGTCGGAATTGTATTCAAATACGGGTTAGTAACTTCCATGTAGACCATTTTACAAAATGAAAACTTCCGCTGTGTTGCTGGATGGACTAGCCAGTCATGACTAACACAACAGGATTGGATTGATGAATAGACAAAAGCAACTGTTCGGAAAATGATGCAACACGATATCCAGGTACAACTAACAAATAAAATTCTCCATTTATTGAATAGTATCATGACAATCAAGAGATTATGAGCACATGAGCAACAGAATGTCTTAAACAGTATCTTTCTTAAACCCACACACCTATACAGTTGATAGCATTGGTCAGGAAAAAGACAAAGCGGGTGTGTGTTTGGTTTCAATTCTGGAGTTGTCAGAATTGATTCTAGACGTGTAGAATTGATTCTGACTTGTTTGGTTTCTGAAAACTAGAATTGATTCTACTTCCAGAATTGATTCTACTTGAAGCTATAAATCGTAGCTTCTGATTCTAGAATTGATTTTTACACACAATTATTTTGTTCAACTCACTTTTACATGAATATATCCAAACATAAATCAATTTTAGTCAGAATTAATTTTGGTCAGAATCAATTTTACATAATCAATTCTGTCAAAATCAATTTTTCTCACCACAGAACCAAACATACACCAAGTGATAATCCTACCACATAAAATAAGAAATAGAAAAATAAAGTAGTATATATAGGTATATGTAATATCATTGTCTCGTCTCTATTAATTTGAGTTTTCAAAATATTATCAATGAAAAGATCTCCAAAAGAACAAGTCTACTCCATTATTGTTCTTTCTCTCTAGAAGAAAATTAAACTTCCATAAAAGCCCATAAAGTTTAAACCATATTTTTCTTGTTCTTAAAGCAAAATATGTCTACTTGTTCAAAATCTGATTGAAATAAAAAGACATAAATTCAGCATTTTTCAAATAGAAGCAAAAGAAAATTCAGGGGCCAGCAATTGAATTAAAGGGTACCCTAGATTCAGCATCTAGAAGTATACATGTTAACATCATACACCCATTGCAAATCCCGACTCCCTGTATGCTGGACGAAAGCCTGAGGCATATGATAAAAGTGTTTAAGGTGGTGTGTGGCACCTTTGCCACTGCCTCTGCCAATCTATCGGCATGGAGGATCACATGCACAAATAACTAGAGTTTGAATGAAACTGGGCTGAACTTAATTCAGACACACACACGTCGACACACGGAGAGTGTTTCACTAGGTGAGGTCGAATACACAACGTCACAATATCCTGCCATGTATTAATTTTGAGATAAACTTATCTCCGATTTAATAATCAGGCATATGTTTTTCCTTGGCCTCTTTCTAGTTTGTACCCATTGGACTATCTTCCTTATAATCAACTCTCCTTAAAGATGCTTCTATACAACTATTACAAAGAGTTTAAGAAAAGAGGCAACATGGTGTTGTAAAGCTTCTATTGTAGGCAACCCTGTCCCTACCTTCAATTTGCCACAGGTTGATTTCACGACTTGGACCTGTGACTTCCTTCCTAGTCACACAGCAGCAACTCCAACAGCTAGCTATCATATAGTATAAATCCTATGGTAGCTGGCTGCAAGCTTACCAAAGAAAATTCAGGGGCATGTTCAGACCCCCACTATGTACATATCAGTGGTTGGTGCCTTGCAATATGCAACAAGCAAAATATCTGGCATCTCCTTCCTAGTTAACAAGGTCCGTTAGTTCATTTCGAAACCCCTTCGGGCCTACATACAATGTTACTACCTTCATACTAGTGTACCTTACTGCATACTGTGATGCTGGTTGGGGTTCAGACCTTGAGGAATGGAACTATACCTCTGGTGCCTCTGTTTTCATTGAATATAACTTCATATCTTGGTGGGCTAAGAGGAAACCAGTCGTCTCTAGATCAAGCATTGAAGCTTGGCACTTGCTGTTTCTAAGCTACTGTGGATACAATCCCTTCTTACTCAATTGAATGTTCCATGCTCTTCTCCCATAACTGTTGTCAGTGTGTCAAAGCTAGCAATAGTTTAGCTCCTCCCACAAGTTCTCTCCCTCACCCCTCCGGCATTGCAGCTTGCTTATAACACTCCCACGAGCCACTGGATTCTACCACTGTCCAGTGGTTACTATTCTTGATTGAGCATCATTTGCTAATTGAATGTTTTTGGCCCCAAATCATTCTTCTAATCCCACCCTTGTCTATGAATTGTAAACTCATGTTCTACCTATTCCCTCTAGGAGCATTTTTTCTTTTCATTATCACCACTAAATATAAAATATATATTAAAATATTAATATTAAGATAACTCTGAAATAAGTATCTACATTATTGCTTTAGTTTTATTTATATTATTATCTATTAATTATCATATTTTTATATTTTCTGCAGGGCCTAATAATCTGTGGTACGACTCTGCAACGATCTTAACCGGTTTACTAGTATAGATCTATTAATTTCAAAAAGGTGGAAAAAATATGTAATATAACAATAACCACTGAATGCATAGCTAAAAGACACAGCTCTGGAAGTGAGGAACTTCTAACCCACTACTATTACTTATGAACTGACAAATAAGATGTCCTATTTGTATGCAAAAGTTGCTAAGAAATAACCATATGTATAAGATCCAAACACCAAACCAGTCTCGATTTCATAATATAGTAAACTTACAACTACAACGCAAAACAGAAATCCGTACATAAAAGAACGACAAGGCCGCTTCAAAGTATCATAGCTTATTCAAAATTAAGTCAAAATCTACACAGGCATAAAAACAATAACACTCAAAACAACAAATAAAGAAGTGGTGCCTCATAAACAAGCTTCTGTTGCAAAATTTGAAAATAATCAGTCAATTGTAAACTTCAAAATTAATAGATTTGATATTTCATATAAAATTATACCAAAAAACTAGTCTTCACTTTATGATACCAAATACATACAAAACTGCCATTAAAATACTAAACCATCTGCAAAAAACCCCATAAAAGCTTCAAAGTGAGCTTAACTTGGTGAAGATTCAACAAAACAAAAAAAGTTGTTCTATGTTTGAGTTTATTATTTAAAAGATCTTGCTAAGAATACTTATTAAGTAATCAAGATATAGGTAAGAAAATATTGTAAATAACAACATTCAATGCATTATTAATTTCAAAAGCTGCACTTTCCATTAAAAAACTTCTATGCCCAATTCCTTAATCAGTGTCCTTAAGAAATTAGCTAGCACTAGCCTTATTTCGAATTGTTATAGGACACCAAAACACAAAAAATAAAGCACAAGACAAGAGTCTCAGGAAAAACTTCTATAATGCAGAAAATACACAACACCATCTAAAAAAAACACAGATAAGTCCAGCCAAATCGCATCAATGTCAATTGTGAAAAACAAGCAAGCCAAATTGGGCATGCATCTAGCAAAACCACACACACAAAACACAGCTTTACTGCCAAAAATGCTATTGTTATATGTGTGCCACAGCATAACGAACAAAATAAGTTGTTTCTTATTTTGCATCAAAACTCAAAAGACACCCTTGAAGTTTGAAAAGGCCAAGTTAGACTTTTTATATAGAAAAATGTTCATAGAATAATCTCACATCATAAACTATGAAAAAACTCTCAAAAACATAGAATAACCAGTGCAACACTTGCTAGTATATTTAATTGCAGAGCCACAAGAAACAACCAATTAAAAGCATTCATTGTACTCTTAAATCCAAAATCACCACACAATAAACTACTTTTACTTTCCAAAACCAAAACAACAACTAATTGAAACATCACATTGAGACCCACTGTCTTTGGGTCCAAAATCTATCATATGCATCATAACATCATTCATTCATTGAAAAATCACACGAGAAAAATACTCTTTTAACTATCATCGGGTCCAAAAGCCCTATCATGCATCATAACATCATTCATTCATTGAAAAACAAAAGACTAAACAGTAGTGTATGTTCATCAAAATATCAAATCAAGCTAAAAGGATCAAGCAAAACCATTTAAAAAACCATAAATCAATTTTCATTCTCACCATTAGGCCCAGATCGTTTCCCACGCTTGATTCTCTCCATCTGAACTTGTGTATCCATAAGCATCTGCATCCTTTGCACTTCAATATCTTTAGCAAACTCCATCCTTTGTTTCTCCAAATCCACCATCTGCCTCAGTTTCTGTCCCTCAACTCTCTCATACATTTCACCAAATTTCTCAATAGCCTTAGCCAACCTCTTCATCCCTTCCCTCCCTTTATCCCCTTCATCCACTTCACTTCCCCTTCCTTCTTCCTCCTCAACCTCAACCTCTTCCTCAACTTCCTCCTCTTCATCCTCCTCCTCATCTTCATCAGCCTCCGCAGCAGCAGCCGCAGCAGCCACAGCAGAATAATTCCTCCTAAAATAACCATCATCCATCACCGTCGCAAGCGGCCTCTTCTGCGGAAGAGCAACAGCAGCCGGAACCGGAGCAACGGTAATCGCAGTGGACGAATTAGGAAATTTCCGATGGGGTACCAACGGAAGAGCAACAGGTGGAGATGGTGATGGAGAAGATGTAGATTTCTTAGTATTGAAATTAGGACCAATCAAAACATCCAAACGTTCATAAAAAGGCCAAGTCGAAGAAAAAACACCATTAGAATTGGAAACCCTAGCTTTCTCGATCTTATACTTTTTCTTAATGGTATCAATTCGATTCTTACACTGAACATCGGTGCGATGAGTTTTCTTAGTATGACCATGAAGAGCGTTAACAGCATCAGCAACATCTTGCCAATCTTTTTGACGAAGATTACCACGGTTGAGTTCGAGATAACGACGACCCCATGCATCAACGAGAGTAGAAGAAGCTTCTTCTGACCAACAATCCTCGCGAACGGGGATAGGGCGAGACGACGGCGGTGGTGGTGGAGAGAGAGAATCGTGAAAATCCGGCATGGGTGAAATTAGGGTTGATGAGAGAGAAAGAAAGGGTTAAAAGGTTAAAGAAGAAAGAGAAAGAGAAACGGACGGAACCTCGCCGGTAAAGGGGCGACCCGTAATAGGCTAGCATATTGGTTATTGGATCGGCTCGGTACTACTATCGGAAAGTAAGTTTTTTTTTTTAACCTAATCTTTAAAAAATAAAAATAGATTATCATAATTTGAAAATATCTTTATTTAAATTAGATTAGATTAGATTAGATTACATGTGGGTGGGTGTTTTTGTAAAAAAAAAAATGTGTGTGTGAGACTGTGAGAGGGTGTCATTTTATTTTTTATTATTATAATTATAATTATAATAATAATAATAATAATAATAATAATAATAATAATAATAATAATAATAATAATAATAATAATAGGTGCCATCCTTATCATTGATTTTTTTTCATCAATTTCTCCTGTTTCTCTTTGATTAATTTGATAATAGAAAATAGGATAAATCATATATCAAATAAATATTTGTAGATATTTTTTACTCTAAGTAGTTTTTTTTTTATATTTCTCTACTCGAGTTTAAATGAATATTTAGTTTTCGCTTGAACAATAAAAGTTTAAGAGAATGAAGTTTTGATTTTTAATGGAAAAAAATTGATCAAATTTCATAATAACATTATAAATATAAATTAATGAAATATATAATTAAAAAAATTAATCAATTAGAATTTTAGTTTTTTTGGAATAATTATCTGTCAAATTAATTAATTAGATTTTTTTATTATGATAAAAATAATTTTTTATTTAAGTAAAGAGAGTTGTAAGAGACAAGATCCAAAATATATTATAAAAACAGAAGAAAATGATACAAAGGAGGGGGACATAAGACCTAACCCTCAACAAAACCGAAAAGAAGGAAAACTAACACGTTTTATACCATGGTCTCTTGAAATGTGAGCATGAATATGGTTTCACCAAGTGTATCTGGGTAAAGAAAGACCTAAATTTGTCGGCACAGTGAATACGTTCTATACACACACACACACACACACATATATATATATATATATATATATATATATATATATATATATATATATATGAGTTACAAAAAAAACATCTTAGAAATAATAGAAAAACAAATATCTCAACGATTTCTTAGAAATCAAGGAACAACTTTAGCAGATTGAAAAGCTTGCACAACAAGCATAGAATCAGTTTCCAACCATAAATGTGTCCATCCCTTTTGAGCTGCAACTTTAAAGTCTATTTGGCTCCAACCAGCCCAACATTCAGAGAAGATGATATACCTAAACTGAAAGCATATGTTCTTAAGAAAACTGCATCAAAATTTCTAAAAATTCCTCCACAAGAATAAGAATAAGGTCATGGATTTCCATTTGAAGCACCATCACAATTGCATAAAAAAAAAATTATGGTTAATAGGCTTTTACCCCTGCAAAGTGGACATATTTTGCGATACCCCCTGTAAAAAAAATTGTAATTGTCTCCTTGCAATATCTAGATTCCTTGTTTTACCCCCCTCACCCTACAGCATAGCATGTCATTATGCCGAATCTTCACGTGGCATGTCCACGTGGATATAAAAATAATAATTTATTATTTTATAATTATTTTTTGCCACCTGGAAATTTTACATCATATTAAACAATATTTAAAAAAACTGAAAAATTTAAAATCTAAATATTTTTTATATTAATCTTTATATTATAGTATTTATTAAATGAAAAATAAAAGAGTTAATTAAATGCATAAAAAAAGGAATCAAACATGAGAATCGGTCTTAAACTATGAGTTTGGCTCGTTTATAGTTCACGATCAGTTCAGTTCGACTCGTTAGATTCAGTTCGTTTTCAACTCGAAATTCAACTCAAGAGTTTGACATGAATTTTTTTTCTTCTATTTACTCTCTATTTTATATATACACTTTGAGGTAAAAACTATTTATTTTTCAAATCCGTAAAAACACACCATTGTGCATGTCATTGACTATCAATTATTTAAATGTATAAAGTCAATTATATATTTTTGTCAAAAAAAAAGTCAATTATATATCTGCAAAAAAAAAAATCAATTACATAAATATAAATGTATAAAATCAAATATATATAAATTAAAAATACTTTTGAAGTGTTATTTAAAAATATATTTTGAAGTGTTATATATGCATTCTATACAAATTTTTCAAAGCTGCTTAATTTATTTATTTTTTCCTCCCCCTAATGCCGATATGAAATATCTTATGGTAAAGACTTAAAAATTAATCACATAGTCTCTAATTTCTGTTTTCTTGTATTTTCATCTAATGGTGTGTGCTAGACAATGGAGAACATATAGTTCACATAAAAAAAATCTTAGATGAGAGATATTAGGTTCCTGACCATGAACAAATTGTAATCGGGAGAATTTTAATGATTCATTGGCTTGATGCACATATATGTTGCTACTAGCAAAATAACATGTCCAAATAAGGACTTTTGTTCTCATGATAATTGTTTGGCTATAAATATGAAGCATTTAGCTAAATATCTTTTCCGTACCACTCTAAATATGAAATGTGCAACTCGACATTCAAAATCATGCCACACACCAACTTGATCAAGGTTGATGACATTTACTTGGACATTTAGTCGATACATCGATAAACTTATATAATATCTATGTGGCCCACAAAATATTAGATATATGCACATGTATCACATCAAATAATGGGAAATTCAAATCCCTTATTTCGCCTTTTATTAGCTTTGAGAACAACATATGATAATTCATTATATTAAAGAATGTTCATATTCTTCGATTGCATCATAAGACTCGGGATGGTCTAACCGGTCACGCTAATTATATTCGCTTTTCCAAAAGTAGAACTTTGCCATTAAAAAAAATGATACTTCAATATTTCAAATAATATTTTCTCACAATTTGAATGCTTTTCAAGGATTTTCTTATTTTCTCATTTTATCTTTTTTACTTTGATACCAATAGTTGGAGAAAATGTGATAGTCTCTAAATCACACTTGAATTCTCAATATTATCCTCCTCAAGTGTGATTTCCACCACATCATCATAACATTGCTTTGGGATTTCATAGATTTCTGTCGAAGAATCACCATACAATTTCGTATACACCATCATATCCTTCTGGGACAATTTAATCATACTTTGATGAAAGGTCACAACATAGATGAAATATTTGCTTCAAGAAATATATCAATAGTACATAAATTTCATCAACTAATTTACAATCAATAATTGTTGTAGAATGACGCGGGATATTGTATTTCATTTTACAAAGATAATAACATTAAATCTTGTTCTATGTTCATTTGTGCTATGAATCTTCTGGATTCTTAATTAAAGTACATTACACTATGCTCTTCTGAACTCATAGTTTAAAACTCAATAAATCTCTATGAGCACTTGAGGAATATAATGCATTGATCTTAATATTTACCTGAGTTCCTTCGGATAACAATATTTTAACTCTTTTAGAGCCTTCAATAATTTTTTTTTTTTTTCAGTACCAAATATGGTGCATACATTTGATTCTTTAATTTCATTGCCAAAGATGAGAAATATAAGTTGTTGCGCAATCAGCGAGATATATATTTTCTCTATAAAAATCAACAGTCATAGCTTAACAAATATTATATTTTGAGCATCAAATTTTCTAGTACATTTTAATGCTTGCACTCTTTACTATTTATGAATCTTCTTGATTCATATATATTGTATCATACTATGGTTCTTCATGACTCATAGTTTTTTTTTTTTAGTTTTCACCATCAGTTGAATCTGGTTCGGGGGTCAGTTCTAACATCAAGTGGTTCCAGCCCCCTTTCGATCGTAGTTGCGAGGGATCGAACCGTGGTCCTTTCTACCAAGTTCAGCGTCAATCACCACTGAAACAACTAACTATTGATGGACTCATAGTTTATTTGTATATAATGAACAACAATAATAATTAGGGTATCATAACCCATAAATTATAATTAAGGGAAACAAAATCAGTTTCTTGTATTTATAAAAGTAATGCGTGTTATAAAAATAATCTTGTATAAAATCTTTATTAAGCATTTCCTATTAAATTTCATTATTAAAATTGCATCAAAATCATTGTAGGTAATTGATCATTGCAATAATCTTACAATATAAAAAAGGTTGGATGGTGTAAACCCTAATGTCCCTTTCAAAACCCTACTACCTTATGTCATCGATGATGTCATCATGACATCATCTAACCCATGTCATCCATTCATTGTCCGCCACGTGTACCATATCGCCACGTCACCGTTTACACCTCAACATCCACATCATCCGCCACATCACTCCAGCCACATCAGCAACAGACTATAAAATTACAGTTTTGCCCCTGTACTTTATATATTTACATTTACACCCCACACTTTTATTATTTCCGTTTTGACCTCTTTACTTTTATAAATTGCATTTTGAATCCTAATTTTTTTAAAAATTTCAAATTTGCTTCTATTTTTTTTAAATTATAGTTTTGTCCCAATATTTTTAAAAATTACAGTTTTACCCTTAACAAAAAAATTAAAACTCTATTTGTTTTTTACACTTCCCATTAAATGGAATTTTATGATTGATGTTCGGTTAAGTCCGTATGGTTGTTTTGCTAGAGATAATATTCCAAATGTCACTTTAGACTTTATGTTGAGTATTGAATGATTGGATAAAATCTTTTATATTGATATGTTTTTGCCTATTATTTGCTAATGACCGATTTAGGTTCACATCAATAACAATCCAAAGAGAGATGAACATGGCAACTGTTTTGCAGTAAAAGAAGCAACAATAATTGAGTTGTTTGAGGCAGAGATGACCTCTACATTGCAATTTAATCTCGGTGGAACTTTCTTGCTTGAAAGCAACACAATGTGTAAAAAAAAAATTGTTAACTTGGATGAATGAAAATAATGACCAACAATTTGCATTTTTACAACAAAAGTTAACATATAGCACTAATATGATAGACTTTTAACCACCATAAATCTCTTCTACCTCGCAACTTGAAAGAATCTATTAAGTTAAGAGTGTTCAATTACCACTATAACATGGTCAATTTTATGGTGTACAAGTGTACTAACTTGATAAAAATTGATGGGTCTCCGTAGGGATTTGTAGTGTGTTTAACAAAACACTACTACTTCTCTTGAACTAAGAATGTCTTATTTTAATCTATAAAGATGTATCGTAAACCTTTCTATAACATCTAATGGCTCTTCCAAATAAATATTTATAACGGATGATTGAACTCTTAATTAAATGTTAATGTTTCGAATTTAACTAACTTTTACGCGCTACATATAAATAGGTTTGTAATTTCTGCGCTCTACTTACATAAAGTTTTAAAAAATTTGCGCACTATATCAAGTATCCTATCTCTAATCCTCCCAAGAGACATTTATTGCATAAGAGTGATTTTGATTGTGGGGGTTGATTCATCTACTTTGCCTCTTTCTCGATCAAAATTATTTGTTCATTGTTTCATCCAAGCATTGACATTATCCGATATTATTTTTCTATATGCGGCAACACTACTTTATGGCACATGATTAGTTTCAACTATTTTGATTGTTGTCTTAATGAAGTTTTCTTTTTAATTCATTGATGTTTGTTATCTAGAAACATATTAATTGCGCAAGAAAAAAGGGTAAAAATTAAATTTTTATACATGTCACGGGTCTTTGAAGGTTCCACTATAAAATTTGATATGACTGAGCTATCCAACAATCGTATGCAATGTACTTCTTGATCCTATTATCAATGACAATATGAATGATTTTTAATTTCATTATCTTAACGCATTTCTTTATAATCATATTAATTGAGCAGCAAAAAAAGGTAAAAATTAAATTTTTATACATGTCACGGGTCTTTGAAGGTTCCACTATAAAATTTGATGTGACTGAACTATCCAACAATAATATGCAATGTACTTCTTGATCCTATTATCAATGATTATATGAATGATTTTTAATTTCATCATCTTAACGTGTTACTCATGAGAAAATTTGACCAACTTAGTTTATATTATTTGAGACACACACACACCTAAACATGAGAAAATTAAATTAAGTATGTTGTTACGTCAAAATTAAATTGTATACATATCACGGGTCTTGAAGGCTCCATTGTAAAATTCGGTGTGATGCTTCACTTGATTCGCTTTATTATGGCGTTCCACAAAACATGTGCAACGCACGATTAATGCTATAAGCATGTATCCTTTTTATGCTATATATTTTTCTTTTCTATGAATTTAGACTTTGTAATCGTAACTTAGTGCTATCTCTAAATTATTTAATGCTTGCAACTAAATCACTTCATCCTAATCGAACATTCAAATAATTGACATTATCAAATATTATTTTTCTGTATGCGCCAACACTACTTTGTGGCGCAGAATTTAGACTTTGTAATCGTAACTTAGTGCTATCTCTAAATTATTTAATGCTTACAACTAAATCACTTCATCCTAATCGAGCATTCAAATAATTGACATTATCAAATATTATTTTTCTGTATTTATGTAGTTATCTTTACTTGATTTGATCCTTGATGTCAACTATTTTGTTTGAAGTCTTAATGAAGTTTTCTTTTTAATCAATTGATAGTTGTCCTTTAGAACCATATTAATTGCACACAAAAAGGGTAAAATTAAATTTTATACATGTCACGGGTCTTTGAAGAATCAACTATGAAATTCGATGTGACTGAACCATCCAACAATAGAGTGCTTCACTTTTGTATTGTATTATCCCATTATCAATTATTATATTAAGTATACTCTTAGGCAAAAATTAAATTTTATACATGACAAGGATCTTGAAAGGTCCACTATAAAATTTGGTGTGATGCTTCACTTGATTCGCTTTGTTATGGCGTTTCGCAAAAGCCGTGCAACACCACGGGCCAGCGTTAGTTGGATAGAGATTGTATTCATTGATTTAATTTGGTTAATCCCTTTGTATGATTTAGTCTTTGAACTCACATCAAAGATTTCTATAATTACCTTATACCATACCGCTAATCTAAAACAACAACCATAATTGACATACATATGTCGTTCCGCCGAACCCGTGCATCGCACGGGCCGGCGACTAGTTTTATTAACAAAATGTATCAAACGCATTAGTAATGTTTTGAGTTTTATGACACATTATATTATTGGCACGTACTGGAAAAATTGGCATATTATGAATATTGAATACTAAAATTAATGTGCACATTATGAATATGGAAATGCAGTAACGTATTGAAATTTCATTTTAAGCTCTGTGATGTTTCTCTTTGTTTATCTCTGTGGGGTAATTCATCTCATGCTTTCTCCTATCGTCCTTCGGTTGGGGCGTCAGGAGGGCTCTTGACTGTCTGGAATTCGTCGGAGGTGGAGGTTTCGGCGTCTGAGAGCCATGATCATGTTTTGTGGTGTCATGGGCGGTTTATTAAGTTTGGGGAGGAGTTCCTGGTGGCAAATGTTTATGCTCCCTGTGAGGATGGGGCAAAACAAAGGCTGTGGGATTCGCTTTCTACGCGGCTGCACTCGCTAGGGGGTTGCAGAGTGTGCGTCTGTGGTGATTTCAACGCTGTCAAACTTGTGGAGGAACTTCGCTCGTCACGAGCAGGTCATCGTTCATTGGACCACGTCCCTTTTAATCAGTTTATTGAGGATAAAAATTTGGTGGACCTACCTTTGCACGGTCGAAAGTTTACTTGGTTCAAAGGGGATGGCATATCGATGAGTCGTCTTGATAGATTCCTGCTTTCATTAGAGTGGTGCCTGGATTGGCCAAACTGCAAGCAGGTAACTCGTATCATGCGGGGCTTATATGATCATTGTGCTCTTGTGTTGTCCGCTAATGATGAAGATTTGGGACCTAGGCCCTTGAGGATGCTCAAATGCTGGAAAGATATACCTGGATATGAGTTGTTTGTGAGGGAGAAGTGGAATTCTTTCCAAATTGTTGGATGGGGTGGTTACGTGCTGAAGGAAAAACTCAAATTGCTTAAGGCGCCACTTAAAGACTGGCACAAGACTCATGCCCAGAATTTGCCCAGTCGTATTGATTCTAAACGGGTCCGGTTAGCGGAACTCGACCAAAAGGGGGAGGATGAGGTTCTTACGGATGCCGAGTTAGCTGAGTTTTTAGGGGTCACTTCCGACATTCATTCGCTCTCTCGGTTGCATGCTAGTATAAGTTGGCAACAATCTCGCGCACAGTGGCTTAAGAAGGGTGATGCAAACTCTAGGTACTTCCATTCGATCCTTGCGAGTCGTCGTCGTGGGAATGCTATTTCCGTTATCCAGGTGGATGGGGCTAATGTGGAGGGAGTGAGCCCTATCAGGCAGGCAGTGTTCTCGCATTTTGCGTCCCACTTTAAGGCCCTGATGTCATCGATGATGTCATCATGACATCATCTAACCCATGTCATCCATTCATTGTCCGCCACGTGTACCATATCGCCACGTCACCGTTTACACCTCAACATCCACATCATCCGCCACATCACTCCAGCCACATCAGCAACAGACTATAAAATTACAGTTTTGCCCCTGTACTTTATATATTTACATTTACACCCCACACTTTTATTATTTCCGTTTTGACCTCTTTACTTTTATAAATTGCATTTTGAATCCTAATTTTTTTAAAAATTTCAAATTTGCTTCTATTTTTTTTAAATTATAGTTTTGTCCCAATATTTTTAAAAATTACAGTTTTACCCTTAACAAAAAAATTAAAACTCTATTTGTTTTTTACACTTCCCATTAAATGGAATTTTATGATTGATGTTCGGTTAAGTCCGTATGGTTGTTTTGCTAGAGATAATATTCCAAATGTCACTTTAGACTTTATGTTGAGTATTGAATGATTGGATAAAATCTTTTATATTGATATGTTTTTGCCTATTATTTGCTAATGACCGATTTAGGTTCACATCAATAACAATCCAAAGAGAGATGAACATGGCAACTGTTTTGCAGTAAAAGAAGCAACAATAATTGAGTTGTTTGAGGCAGAGATGACCTCTACATTGCAATTTAATCTCGGTGGAACTTTCTTGCTTGAAAGCAACACAATGTGTAAAAAAAAAATTGTTAACTTGGATGAATGAAAATAATGACCAACAATTTGCATTTTTACAACAAAAGTTAACATATAGCACTAATATGATAGACTTTTAACCACCATAAATCTCTTCTACCTCGCAACTTGAAAGAATCTATTAAGTTAAGAGTGTTCAATTACCACTATAACATGGTCAATTTTATGGTGTACAAGTGTACTAACTTAATAAAAATTGATGGGTCTCCGTAGGGATTTGTAGTGTGTTTAACAAAACACTACTACTTCTCTTGAACTAAGAATGTCTTATTTTAATCTATAAAGATGTATCGTAAACCTTTCTATAACATCTAATGGCTCTTCCAAATAAATATTTATAACGGATGATTGAACTCTTAATTAAATGTTAATGTTTCGAATTTAACTAACTTTTACGCGCTACATATAAATAGGTTTGTAATTTCTGCGCTCTACTTACATAAAGTTTTAAAAAATTTGCGCACTATGTCAAGTATCCTATCTCTAATCCTCCCAAGAGACATTTATTGCATAAGAGTGATTTTGATTGTGGGGGTTGATTCATCTACTTTGCCTCTTTCTCGATCAAAATTATTTGTTCATTGTTTCATCCAAGCATTGACATTATCCGATATTATTTTTCTATATGCGGCAACACTACTTTATGGCACATGATTAGTTTCAACTATTTTGATTGTTGTCTTAATGAAGTTTTCTTTTTAATTCATTGATGTTTGTTATCTAGAAACATATTAATTGCGCAAGAAAAAAGGGTAAAAATTAAATTTTTATACATGTCACGGGTCTTTGAAGGTTCCACTATAAAATTTGATATGACTGAGCTATCCAACAATCGTATGCAATGTACTTCTTGATCCTATTATCAATGACAATATGAATGATTTTTAATTTCATTATCTTAACGCATTTCTTTATAATCATATTAATTGAGCAGCAAAAAAAGGTAAAAATTAAATTTTTATACATGTCACGGGTCTTTGAAGGTTCCACTATAAAATTTGATGTGACTGAGCTATCCAACAATAATATGCAATGTACTTCTTGATCCTATTATCAATGATTATATGAATGATTTTTAATTTCATCATCTTAACGTGTTACTCATGAGAAAATTTGACCAACTTAGTTTATATTATTTGAGACACACACACACCTAAACATGAGAAAATTAAATTAAGTATGTTGTTACGTCAAAATTAAATTGTATACATATCACGGGTCTTGAAGGCTCCATTGTAAAATTCGGTGTGATGCTTCACTTGATTCGCTTTATTATGGCGTTCCACAAAACATGTGCAACGCACGATTAATGCTATAAGCATGTATCCTTTTTATGCTATATATTTTTCTTTTCTATGAATTTAGACTTTGTAATCGTAACTTAGTGCTATCTCTAAATTATTTAATGCTTGCAACTAAATCACTTCATCCTAATCGAACATTCAAATAATTGACATTATCAAATATTATTTTTCTGTATGCGCCAACACTACTTTGTGGCGCAGAATTTAGACTTTGTAATCGTAACTTAGTGCTATCTCTAAATTATTTAATGCTTACAACTAAATCACTTCATCCTAATCGAGCATTCAAATAATTGGCATTATCAAATATTATTTTTCTGTATTTATGTAGTTATCTTTACTTGATTTGATCCTTGATGTCAACTATTTTGTTTGAAGTCTTAATGAAGTTTTCTTTTTAATCAATTGATAGTTGTCCTTTAGAACCATATTAATTGCACACAAAAAGGGTAAAATTAAATTTTATACATGTCACGGGTCTTTGAAGAATCAACTATGAAATTCGATGTGACTGAACCATCCAACAATAGAGTGCTTCACTTTTGTATTGTATTATCCCATTATCAATTATTATATTAAGTATACTCTTAGGCAAAAATTAAATTTTATACATGACAAGGATCTTGAAAGGTCCACTATAAAATTTGGTGTGATGCTTCACTTGATTCGCTTTGTTATGGCGTTTCGCAAAAGCCGTGCAACACCACGGGCCAGCGTTAGTTGGATAGAGATTGTATTCATTGATTTAATTTGGTTAATCCCTTTGTATGATTTAGTCTTTGAACTCACATCAAAGATTTCTATAATTACCTTATACCATACCGCTAATCTAAAACAACAACCATAATTGACATACATATGTCGTTCCGCCGAACCCGTGCATCGCACGGGCCGACGACTAGTTTTATTAACAAAATGTATCAAACGCATTAGTAATGTTTTGAGTTTTATGACACATTATATTATTGGCACGTACTGGAAAAATTGGCATATTATGAATATTGAATACTAAAATTAATGTGCACATTATGAATATGGAAATGCAGTAACGTATTGAAATTTCATTTTAAGCTCTGTGATGTTTCTCTTTGTTTATCTCTGTGGGGTAATTCATCTCATGCTTTCTCCTATCGTCCTTCGGTTGGGGCGTCAGGAGGGCTCTTGACTGTCTGGAATTCGTCGGAGGTGGAGGTTTCGGCGTCTGAGAGCCATGATCATGTTTTGTGGTGTCATGGGCGGTTTATTAAGTTTGGGGAGGAGTTCCTGGTGGCAAATGTTTATGCTCCCTGTGAGGATGGGGCAAAACAAAGGCTGTGGGATTCGCTTTCTACGCGGCTGCACTCGCTAGGGGGTTGCAGAGTGTGCATCTGTGGTGATTTCAACGCTGTCAAACTTGTGGAGGAACTTCGCTCGTCACGAGCAGGTCATCGTTCATTGGACCACGTCCCTTTTAATCAGTTTATTGAGGATAAAAATTTGGTGGACCTACCTTTGCACGGTCGAAAGTTTACTTGGTTCAAAGGGGATGGCATATCGATGAGTCGTCTTGATAGATTCCTGCTTTCATTAGAGTGGTGCCTGGATTGGCCAAACTGCAAGCAGGTAACTCGTATCATGCGGGGCTTATATGATCATTGTGCTCTTGTGTTGTCCGTTAATGATGAAGATTTGGGACCTAGGCCCTTGAGGATGCTCAAATGCTGGAAAGATATACCTGGATATGAGTTGTTTGTGAGGGAGAAGTGGAATTCTTTCCAAATTGTTGGATGGGGTGGTTACGTGCTGAAGGAAAAACTCAAATTGCTTAAGGCGCCACTTAAAGACTGGCACAAGACTCATGCCCAGAATTTGCCCAGTCGTATTGATTCTAAACGGGTCCGGTTAGCGGAACTCGACCAAAAGGGGGAGGATGAGGTTCTTACGGATGCCGAGTTAGCTGAGTTTTTAGGGGTCACTTCCGACATTCATTCGCTCTCTCGGTTGCATGCTAGTATAAGTTGGCAACAATATCGCGCACAGTGGCTTAAGAAGGGTGATGCAAACTCTAGGTACTTCCATTCGATCCTTGCGAGTCGTCGTCGTGGGAATGCTATTTCCGTTATCCAGGTGGATGGGGCTAATGTGGAGGGAGTGAGCCCTATCAGGCAGGCAGTGTTCTCGCATTTTGCGTCCCACTTTAAGGCCCTGAATATGGAGAGGCCCGGGGCTGAGAATCTTCATTTTAAGCAGCTCAGCCAGCTTGATTGCGAAAGTTTAACCAAGCCTTTTTCAGAGACTGAAGTGAAGGCAGCTGTGTGGGATTGTGATAGCTATGAAATTTCCTGGCACGCTAGTTACGATGTTGTATGCAATGCTATAGCTTCTTAGCACTGAAGACGTAATGCTGTAAACGATGCTATAGCATCCTACTGCGTAAAAACTTAAGAAGAATAAAAACAAATATCAGAAAACAAGTAAAGAACACGGGATATTTGTTAACCCAGTTCGGCGCTCAAAGCAAGCCCTAGTCTGGAGGATACCAATCCAGGAAGGAATATCACTATAATAGTCCTAGTTGTAAGTCTTCAGCAAACACACGTTTACAACTTAAAACCTAGGCATCTACCAATGATTCTTCAACCTAGGAACTCCTAAGTCTGAGATCCCATCTCACTCCCTAACAACCTTACAAACAGCAAGGATTTCAAACACACAAGAAAAAGTATTTTGGAGACACACTCCTAAAAACTAACACTCGTACCTAAAGGCTTAGAGTGCACAAACACACACAACCCTAACTCCGTACTTCAAAGCTTAGGAGAGGATCACACAAAGTACAACTCAATAACACACGTCCTTAGCTTGTATCAAGGTGACACAAGAAAGGCTCACAAAATAACACACGCAAAAACCTAGGAGACTAGACACAAAATAACAACGGCGTGAACAACCACAAATTAGGTTTTGCATAACATATATATACTCCAGCAAAGTCCTTGATTCTGAAATAATCATGAGCTTGATTCTTCTTGACTCAAGCCTTTGACCACATTAATTAAAAAGGATTCTTTCCTAAAATATTCTTCAAAGATATTCTTCATAGAAATATTCTAGTCAAGGATCTGAAGTAATAAATGATGATCCACAATAAAAGCCAGACACACAGGCGCCATGCAAGATTCATGAAAGAGAAAAACGGATCATGCCATAAATAGAAACGCGCGCCCTTATAATACCAAATGCCGGATACGATGTTGTATTATCTTGCACCACATCCTGCTCACCAAAAATGCAGCCAATACAGAAGACTCAACAAACTCCCCCTTTGGCAAATTTTTGGCTAAAACAAAAAATGACCATACAAATACTTAAACAGATACTTCAACTACATTTCTTTTTCTCAACACAAGCACACATGAATAAAGATTTGTAGAGACTATTCTTCAAAACAGATTCCATACTACTTCTTCATGGAGACCAGTAAACAAGAATATAAATGTATCTTTTAAGAAAATCAGAGAGGCATGCAACAGCGGAACACATAAAACAACTTAGCCTTAGATGGTCAGGATAATAAACATTGACAGGATGCTGTAGGTAATGCTACAACATTTCACAACACATCTCCCCCTGCACATATGCATGGGATGTTGGAGCATCATATCCAACATCTCCCCCTGCATAACACAAATCAGCTCCCCCTGAACACTTGCATATCTCAGCACATGCATACACCACCAAAGCACACATACTAGAACAGACACATTTCACAGTCACAACACGTATCAAGAGCACATACCAGAAACAAGAGCAGGTAACCAACCCAACAAATTAATCATAACATTTACTCCCCCTTTTGGCCACAAATTTGACAAAGATGCATATAAGAACAATGAACCATAGCAGTGTAGCAGCAGAGTAGACCACATAGTACTTACTAATATTACAGACCATATGCACTGAAGAGTGCTCAAATATCCAGGGCAAGGCCCATAATCAGAATAGTAACAACAAATCGGATGTCAGCCAAGGCAAGGCCACAGATGCTGAGACATCTGGCACAACATTCGACTCATGTAGAGTTTCCTTGAGCGAACCAATAAAAGTATCAACAACCTTGGTAGGTGACATATTGGCACATTCAACAGCAACATTCAAACTAGGTTGTCCTAGAGTTTCATCATATTTAGGCTTTACTAGTGTCCTGGTTTCAGTACCAAAAGGGACATAAATCGAGGTAGAAGGAGACTCACTTACAGGCATAAATGTTCCTTTCTTCACAGTAGAAGTTTTATTCTTCTTTGCGGTAATCACTGGAACAGTAGTAATGGGAGTTGCCTTGGAGATTAAGGTAGAGGTGCCATCTTTGGGTTTCCATTCCTTCTTCACATTTATCACTTCAGGTGCAGGCTTTGCTTGCTGATACTGATTGGGATACCCATGCAACTTGAAACAGAAAGGCCTTATATGTCCCTTCTTACCACAATGGTGACACACCCATCTACGATACACTCTCTGAATCTTGGGCCTTTGATGACCACAAGGATTAGATTCAAGAGCAAACTTGGGAACTGGGTATGTTTTAGAATGCTGAGCAGGATGCTTCAACATCGTCTGTCCAGTGCAAGGGTCAAAAACATCTTCAGCAGATTTGAATTTTGTCTCAAGATTCTGTTGATATTGATTTAGATTTGAGTAGTTATAACCAACTGATTTGGCCTTCCCACTTGGTAGATTCTCCAAGATCTCCTCAAGTATGTTTGTCCCTGAGTTTAGTTGACTTACACGTTTCTTCAAGTCATCCATTTGAGCATTGACTAGAGCAACTTCTTCTTGGGCTTCTGAGGTCTTCTCAACTTGTGCTTTCACTTCAGCCTGAAGAAGATTGATGGTCTTTTTCTGCTTCTCAAGAATTTTACACATTTCCTCAAACCTAGTGAGTAGTTCTTTGTAGGTGGCAGCTAGCTCATCAAAAGTTATATCTTCATCACAAGAATCTTCATCAGATTCATATCTACTAGTGAATGCTGCAATATGCTCAACAGTTTCATCATCAGGTTCACCTTTTCTCTGAACATTACTGTTTTTAGTGATGTTGAATGACATGTTCTCAACATTTGGTCTTGGTTTCCTATCCATCTTTTGCAGCACCTTATTAAATTGCTTCCCAAGATCTATAATAGCATTAGAAATTCCTTTATTCGTCTCCATGTCACATTGAATCTCATTATCATCATCAGTGTTGGAGATAGTCGTTATGCTTTTGTTCTTCATTTCAGATCTTTCATTTATAGATAATTCAAAGGTTTGAAGTGATCCAATAAGCTCATCCACTTTTATGCTTGAGATATCTTGGGCTTCTTCAATGGCTGTAACTTTCATGTCGAATTTCCTAGGTAGAGACCTGAGAATTTTTCTAACAAACTTTTCTTCAGGGATCTTTTCACCAAGTGAATCAAATGAGTTGGCAAAATCAATCACGTTCATATGAAAATCATGTACACTTTCCTCTTCCTTCATTCTGAGGTTCTCAAACTTAGTGGTTAAAAGTTGGAGCCTTGACATCTTTACCTTGGGTGTCCCTTCATGAGTGGTCTTGAGAATTTCCCAAGCATCTTTTGCCACAGTGCATTTCTTGATCAGCCTGAATATGTATTTGTCCACTCCACTAAATAAAGCATTCAAGGCTTTGTTGTTTGCAAGAGCCAACTCATCTTCTTTCTTAGACCATATTTCTTCTGGCTTTAAATTGGTTGTGCCCCTCATCACAGGATGTTCCCAACCTTTGATAACTGCTTTCCAAGTTTGGCTATCCATAGATTTTAGAAAAGCCATCATACGCGACTTCCAATAATCATAGTTGGTGCCATCCAAAAGCGGTGGTCTGCCAACAGATCCTCCTTCCGTGTCCATAGTACCAGAAAGTAACTTCCCTGGAGCTCACCCAAATATGTTAGGGTGCCTGCTCTGATGCCAATTGAAATTTCCTGGCACGCTAGTAACGATGTTGTATGCAATGCTATAGCTTCTTAACACTGAAGACGTAATGCTGTAAACGATGCTATAGCATCCTACTGCGTAAAAACTTAAGAAGAATAAAAACAAATATCAGAAAACAAGTAAAGAACACGGGATATTTGTTAACCCAGTTCGGCGCTCAAAGCAAGCCCTAGTCTGGAGGATACCAATCCAGGAAGGAATATCACTATAATAGTCCTAGTTGTAAGTCTTCAGCAAACACACGTTTACAACTTAAAACCTAGGCATCTACCAATGATTCTTCAACCTAGGAACTCCTAAGTGTTAATGTTTGTTGATTGGCTCATTTTTGTTTGAACAATGTTGGATGCAATGTTTCAACATCCGGATACCTTTCCAGGTTGAGTGAAACGCGCGCCCATTTAATGCGACATCTTTCTATATATGGAAAACGCGCTTTCTTGTTTATGTCTCATTTATTAGAAGATCTTTACGTGATTTTTTCCAGAAGAGTTCTCCTTTGCTTATGGAAACTATTGACCAAGCTTTGAAATCACGTGTGGAATTATGAAGCCCAAGTTTCAAAGAAGCCCATGAAGACTCTTAGTATATAAGCTTCTTTGTAACCCTAATTTAAAAACGTGTGTGTTGTATTCTGAAAAAAAAATAACATTGTGTTAGGGTTTGTGTTAGATAACTTGTGAGCCTACCTTGCATTTCCTTTGTGCAAGTCTAGGACATAGGGTATTGTATTTGTGTAAGACCACTCCAAAGCTTTGAAGTACGGAGTTGTCTTTGTTTTTTAGAGTGTGTACTCAAACTACTGCATCTTTGTCTAGTATCACAAGGTTTGTGATTGATTAGGAGGTGAGATGGGATCTCAGACTTAGGAGTTCCTAGGTTGTAGTTGCACAAGATAGTGTCTAAGTCTTAAGGTGTAAACGGGTGTGTTTAGCTTAGGATTAGAACTATCATAGTGGACTTCTCTCCTGGATTGGTATCCCCCAGACTAAGGCTTGTTTAAGCGCTGAACTGGGTTAACAAACAAACCGTGTCATTTACTTTCTGTTAAGTTTAATCTCTTTATTGATTGTACCGCTCAGTGAATGTTCCAACATCGTATGCAACATCCCAAGTGTTGGAACATTACATAGCACATCCTTTACCTACGTGCCGGAATTTCAATTGGCATCAGAGCAGGCACCCTGCCTGTACCTGGGTGAGATCTAGGGAAGATACTTTCTGGCGCTATGGAAAAAGAAGGAGGTTTTGTCAACAGACCACCTTTGTTGGATGGAACGAATTATGACTACTGGAAGTCTCGTATGGCTGCCTTTCTCAAGTCTATTGACTCTCAAGTCTGGAGGGCTATTCTCTCAGGTTGGGAAGCTCCTGTTGTTACTGATAAAGATGGGAACAAAACAAGGGTTCTAAAGGCAGAGCTTGAGTGGACTAAGGAAGAACAAGATCTGTCTACCTACAACTCCAAAGCCATCAATGCCTTGTTCAATGGGGTTGATAGAAGCATGTTCAGGTTGATCAAGAAATGTGTAGTTGCTAAAGAAGCCTGGGACATCTTGGAAACAGTTCATGAAGGCACATCTAAGGTAAAAATGTCTAGACTTCAACTCCTTACCACAAAATTTGAAAGCTTGAAGATGAAAGAGGATGAAAGTGTTCATGAATTCTACATGAACATTCTAGATATAGCCAACTCGTTTGATGTTCTTGGTGAGAAGATGAGTGATGCTAAGTTGGTCAGGAAAATCCTTAGGTCGCTTCCTAAGAGGTTTGATATGAAGGTCACAGCTATAGAAGAGGCACAAGACATCACCACCATGAAGGTTGATGAACTAATTGGTTCTCTGGAAACATTTGAATTGGCTATAAATGAAAGAGGTGATAAAAAGAGCAAGAGTATAGCTTTTGCCTCCAACACTGATGATTGTGAGTCTACAGATGGGTTTGATGAAGATGATGGTTTTGCTGAAGCCTTGGCCATGGTTGGCAGGAAACTCAGACAAGCTTGGAAACCAAAACCAAATGGGCAGAACATCCGATTCAACATCAACACTCAGCCTGACAAGTTCAAAAAGGGCAAAAGTGATGAAAAGCAGGTTCCTCCAAAAGGTGTACAATATCATGAATGTGAAGGGTATGGCCACATAAGGACTGAGTGTGCTACGTTCCTCAAGAAACAGAAAAGGAGTATGACTGTCACTTGGTCTGATGAAGATGACTCTGAGGAAGAAAGTGAATCAGCAAAGTGTGTGACTGCTCGTGCTGGAGTATGTGCATCAGATGTGGAGTCTGTTGATGAAGGACTCACATATGATGATCTTCTTGTATCCTATAGAGACCTATATGAGAAGGACTTGGAGATCAACAAAGTGCTGAATAGACAAAAGAAGACCATTGCTCAACTGACTATTGAAAGAGATGAGGGATTGACAAAGATAGCTGGACTGACTGATGAAGTTAATCAACTTAATTCTCAGCTGGAGAATACCTTGAAGCAAATCAGGATGCTGAATACTGGAACAGCAGTCTTGGATGAGATTCTTAACAGTCAGGAGAAGAACAAGGGTGTTGGAATTGGTTTTAACTACGAGAAGATGAAACATCACAAGAATACAGAGAAGTTCATTCCTGCAGAAAATGTCTATGACCCTATGTCAGGAAAGCAGATGTTGAAACGTCCTGCTCAACATCATGGGTCAAGCTCTAACAGAAGACCTAGGAGATGGGTCTGTCATCATTGTGGCAAGAGAGGACACATAAGACCTTACTGTTTCAAACTATATGGATATCCTCAGTGGTACTATCACAATGGATCTGAACAAGCCAACACTCCCACACACCATCCTGAGAAGGAGTGGAAGCCCAAAACTGTGAATGAGGAAACAGCTCAGATTGCTCACATTGCTCTCAAAGCCACTTCTAGAAACTGTTGGTACTTTGACAGTGGGTGTTCAAGACATATGACTGGGGAAGATGACTACCTAGATGAGCTTGAACCATATGCTACTAGCTATGTGACTTTTGGAGGTGGAGCCAAGGGTGAGATTGTTGGAATTGGAAAAACAGCCAAAAGAGGACTACCTAAGCTAGAGAAGGTGCTGCTTGTGAAAGGTCTAACTGCAAACTTGATCAGTATCAGCCAGCTATGTGATCAAGGTATGAAAGTAGACTTCACTGATTCTAGATGTGAAGTTAGAAATGCACAGGGAAAGGTAGTAATGACAGGGATGAGATCAAAAGACAACTGCTACCACTGGGTTGATGCTGAAGATGCAAACATCTCTACATGTCTGGTTAGTAAGGCTGAGGAAGTTTGGCTATGGCACCAGAAATTAGGTCATCTACATCTGAGAGGGATGAAGAAAGCTATTTCAACTGGAGCAATAAGAGACCTGCCTAAGCTCAACATTGAAGAGGGCAGAATATGTGGTGAATGTCAGATTGGCAAGCAAACTAGAATGTCTCATCAGAAGTTGGAACATCAGGTAACCACAAGGCCTCTTGAACTACTGCACATAGACCTTATGGGACCAATGCAAGTGGAAAGCATAGGGGGAAGAAGGTATGCTCTAGTAGTAGTTGATGACTACTCAAGATTCACATGGATTGACTTCATCAGAGAAAAATCAGATAGCTTTGATGCTCTCAAGCTTCTCTGCTTACAACTTCAAAGAGAGAAGGATCTATCTATTGTAAGAATCAGAAGTGACCATGGGAGAGAATTTGAAAATGCCAAGCTCTCTGAATTCTGTGAGTCTGAAGGTATAAAGCAAGAGTTTTCCTCACCAATTACCCCACAACAAAATGGAGTAGTGGAAAGGAAAAACAGGACCATTCAAGAATCTGCTAGAGCCATGCTTCATGCAAAGAAGCTTCCATATCACTTTTGGGCTGAAGCTATGAACACAGCCTGCTATGTCCACAACAGAGTGTCCATGAGAAAAGGTACAAACTGCACTATCTATGAGCTATGGAAGGATAGGAAACCTACTGTAAAGTATTTCCATGTCTTTGGAAGTAAATGTTATATCCTTGCTGACAGAGAACAAAGAAGAAAAATGGACCCAAAAAGTGATGAAGGGATTTTCTTGGGATACTCAACGAATAGTAGAGCCTACAGGGTGTATAATTCCAGAAGCATGACCATGATGGAATCAATAAATGTGGTAATTGATGATCTTGGTACTAATACTGAGGAAGATGTTGAAGAAGATGTTGAAGCATTCCCTCCTACAGGAACATCTGCTGATGTCAGGACAAATGCTCAATTGGATGAGGAAATAAGGGAAACTCACACTGTCAACAAAGGTCCCTCAGTCAGGGTTCAGAAGAATCATCCTCAAGAACTTATCATTGGTGATCCTCAGCAAGGAATCACTACCAGAAGAACAAATGAGGTAATTAGTAATTCATGCTTTGTGTCTCTGATGGAACCAAAGAATGTCAAGGAAGCTCTTAAAGATGAATACTGGATTGAGGCAATGCAAGAAGAACTCAATCAGTTTAAAAGGAGTGAAGTTTGGGACCTAGTACCTAGACCAAATGGAGTAAATGTCATTGGCACCAAGTGGGTCTATAAGAACAAATCTGATGAGAAAGGAGTAATCACTAGAAACAAGGCACGGTTAGTTGCTCAAGGGTACACTCAGGTGGAAGGGCTTGATTTTGATGAAACCTTTGCACCAGTAGCAAGGTTGGAGGCTGTCAGATTACTACTAGGAGTTGCATGCATTTTGAAGTTCAAACTGTATCAAATGGATGTCAAAAGTGCCTTCTTAAATGGGTACTTACAAGAAGAAGTTTATGTTGAGCAACCTAAAGGATTTGTGGACACCAAGTATCCTGACTATGTGTACAAACTGAAAAAGGCTCTGTATGGTCTAAAGCAAGCTCCTAGGGCTTGGTATGAAAGGCTCACTCAGTTTCTGGTAAATCATGGCTACAGGAAGGGAGGATCAGACAAAACTCTATTTGTTAAAGAAAGTGAAGGAAATGTGATGATAGCTCAGATATATGTTGATGATATAGTTTTTGGAGGGATGTCGAATCAGATGGTTCAACATTTCATCTCCCAGATGCAATCAGAATTTGAAATGAGTTTGGTAGGAGAACTAACTTACTTTCTAGGACTACAGGTCAAGCAAATGGAAGACACAATATTCATTTCTCAAAGCAAGTATGCTAAGAATGTTGTAAAAAAATTTGGTCTAGATTCTGCTAGTCACAAGAAGACTCCAGCACCCACGCATTTGAAGTTGACCAAGGATGAGAGTGGCATGTCTGTTGATCAAAGTCAGTATAGAAGTATGATAGGGAGCTTGCTCTATCTCACTGCAAGCAGGCCAGATATTGCTTTTGCTGTTGGTGTGTGTGCCAGATATCAAGCAGACCCCAAAGTCAGTCATCTAGCTCAAGTGAAGAGAATTCTAAAATACATCAATGGAACCTGTGACTATGGAATTCTATATTCTCACAGTGATTGCTGTAAGCTCATTGGCTATTGTGATGCAGATTGGGCAGGGAGTGCAGATGATAGAAAAAGTACCTCAGGTGGCTGCTTCTTCCTAGGTAACAATCTTATTTCCTGGTTTAGTAAGAAACAAAATAGTGTAGCTCTATCTACTGCAGAGGCAGAGTATATTGCAGCTGGTAGTTCATGCTCTCAAATGATGTGGATGAAACAAATGCTTCAGGAATACAATGTTAAACAGGATGTTCTAACATTGTACTGTGATAATTTGAGTGCCATTAATATCTCCAAGAACCCTATTCAGCATAGTAGAACCAAGCATATTGACATTCGTCATCATTTTATAAGGGATCTTGTTGAAGAAAATGTTATTACATTGGAACATGTGAATACAGAAGAACAGATTGCAGATATATTCACAAAGGCGTTAGATTTGAAGCAATTTGAGAAACTCAGGGGTATGTTGGGTATTTGCTTGCATGAGGAATTATAGCAGTTAATGGGCTTTAGGCGTGCAACTGTCACTTTTCCCTCTCTCTTATATTTTTGCACGCAATCCAAGGAAAAGCAAAATCAAATCATTACTTTCCTTTTTCAACTGCTCCTCACACGTTATATAACTCTCCTCTCAACTTCCAAAGTTTCTAATCCTAGTTTCACCGGTGCCGTCATAAAACCCTCAACTCTCCACTACCCTCTGCAACAATCATCTCCAACCGCTCAAATCATGTCTTCATCCACCAAAACTCCCACAATATCACGATCCACATCCTCTGTTCCTCAACTTGCTGCAAATGAGATTCCCTTGAATGCTGATCCTATCTCCACCATTCTTCCTGATGAAATCGTCGCTATCACTCCTCCCAAGACGAAATCAAAGAAGAAGAAGTCGAAGAAAAGTAGCAAATCCATCCCAGAAACAGAAACGACTACTGAACCTAAAAAGAAGGAACGAAAGCTGAAAAGGGGCGAGTGTCGTGTTCCCTTGAACATGCATGACCTTATGACAAAGGATGATCCCTTCAATCTTGAAAAGAAGGGTGATGTTGAATCATCTAAGCACCCAGTCAAAGATGCCGATGTTGGAGCGTCTTCCAAAGCTACTGATGCTGTTTCTATCAAATCCAATAGAGGTAATGTCTCTGAAACCCTAGGATCTGCTGAAAACCTAGGTCTAGATGCCTTAAATGAAGCGATTGATAATATGGATGTTGATAAGCCTGCTGCTGCTGTTGAAAAGAAAGGGGATGATACTGTTCATCAAAACCCTAAGATTTCTAAGATTCCTGAGAATACTCATGATGTTGGACCGGATGTTGAAACATCCTTGGGCCAACAAGCAAACATCTCTGAAGGTAATACAGAGGTAGATGCTGAGAAAGAAGTTAGTGAGCCCTCTAGTGATCCTGGTGTAGATAAAGACACTCAGGGTATGCCTGAAACTACTGTTGAGATTCAATCTGAGGATGAGGAAACCTCTGTTCATCAGGAACATGAGGTCATTGATGTAGGTGATAATGCTGAGGATGCTGTTGATGAGGTCCCTATCTCTCAAGCCTTTGGGATTTCCAAGCGTTTGAGGAGTAGTAAGGGTAAATGTGTTGCTGAGCTGCAAGAAACACCTCAACCTGTGAAGAAAACTGCAGGTAAAAGTGTTGGTGTAGGCCCAAAGAAGGGTTGGAGCAAGGTAACTCCACAAGTCTCTGGTGTTAAGACAAGAAAAAGGAAGGCTGCTGCCTCAAGTGACACTGAATACAATGGTGAAGAGGATGTGCCAAACATCCCTGTTACTGAGCCCAGTGTGAAAAAATCTACTGTCAAATCCACTGTGAAGAGAGCTCTTCCAACTGTCAAACCTGTACCAACTGACAAGATTTCTTTTCACTATCCTGAATACTCTTATAGGTGGCAGTATGTTTATCACAGAAGACTGGCCTTGGAAAGAGAACTGGGTGAGGAAGCTATGAAGGTAGAAGAGGTTGTGGATTTAATTAGAGAAGTTGGTCTCATGAAAACTGTCTCTAAGTTGGGTTCCTGTTATGAACAACTTGTCAAGGAATTTTTAGTCAATATTCCTGAAGACTGTGCTGATCCTATCTCTGATGACTTTCAGACTGTGTTTGTTAGAGGTGAGCCTATTAAGTTTTCTCCTCAGATTATCAACAATTATTTGGGTGTTGTGGAAGAAGAGTGTGAACCATTGAAGGTCTCTGATTCTCAGGTTTGCAAAGTAATTACTGCAAACCAAATCAAGGTGTGGCCTAAGAAAGGTAAGATCCCATCTGTCAAGCTGTCTGTGAAGTATGCTATGTTGAATAGAATAGCTGCAACCAACTGGGTCTCTACTACCCACTCTTCTGATGTAGCTACTGAGTTAGGGAGATTGATCTTTGCTATTGGTACTCACAAAAGGATAAATCTGGGTCAATTTATTTTTGATCAAACTATGAAACATGCCAAGTCAACAGCTGTCAAGCTTCCAATTGTTTTTCCCACTCTGTTATGTGATCTGATACTTGCACAACAGCCTGCTATCAAAACCATTGCTGATGTGCCTAAGCCTAGAGAGGCCCCTTTGTCCTTCCACTTCAAGCTGTTTGCCAAACATCATGCTCCAGACATTGTTGGAACTTCTGATACTAAAGCCCCATAAGTTACTATGTCAAGGAAAGAGATTGTTGCTGCTCTGAAAGACACCTGTGCCATGCTGGATGGGAAGAAGAATTTGTTTGAAAAGATGATAGTTGCACTTGAAAAGGAAGAAGAGGTTGCTGAAGCTATAGGTAGCCAGAATGAAGAAGAGCATGCTGAAGACAACACTGAGTCTGAGGCTGCTAATTCCGGAGATGAGGAAGAGACTCACAGCAGTTCTGAGGATTGATCATCTTCTTATTTGTTTTTCTTACTTTTGATGCTTTTTGTTCTTTGCTTCTAAGTACTATGTGTGGACAACCCTATTTTGCTTCTGGTGGTCTGTATTATTGGGCTAGGCCCTGACTACTTTATTTCCTATTTATGGTATGCCTTTACTTGGCAATTTTTGTGGCTAAAAGGGGGAGTAAATGTGCTTGTGTGTTTTATTATCTGTGATCTGCTATATGTTCCATGGATGTGCCAGGTCATGTTGAAACATCCTCCCATAATGGATTGAGGGGGAGTGATGTTCTTGCAGGTGATCTTTGATTGAGGGGGAGTGTGACTAAGTTTTATCCCTCAATGCGTTATATGATGTTGAAACTTCCTGCATGTGATATAGAATCCTAGGGCAAATTTTGTGTGCTTCTGCTGTGTGTTTTGCCTCTGATGTTCATCTTAAGTAATAAGTGTAGTGTATGAATGGCTTCTTGATTTGTGTGTTTGTGTTGATCAGAAGATTCATGCCATCTGTGCTATAGATGATTGTCTACCGGGTTCTAGATTGTTTTAGCCAAAAATTTCGCCAAAGGGGGAGATTGTTAATGTTTGTTGATTGGCTCATTTTTGTTTGAACAATGTTGGATGCAATGTTTCAACATCCGGATACCTTTCCAGGTTGAGTGAAACGCGCGCCCATTTAATGCGACATCTTTCTATATATGGAAAACGCGCTTTCTTGTTTATGTCTCATTTATTAGAAGATCTTTACGTGATTTTTTCCAGAAGAGTTCTCCTTTGCTTATGGAAACTATTGACCAAGCTTTGAAATCACGTGTGGAATTATGAAGCCCAAGTTTCAAAGAAGCCCATGAAGACTCTTAGTATATAAGCTTCTTTGTAACCCTAATTTAAAAACGTGTGTGTTGTATTCTGAAAAAAAAATAACATTGTGTTAGGGTTTGTGTTAGATAACTTGTGAGCCTACCTTGCATTTCCTTTATGCAAGTCTAGGACATAGGGTATTGTATTTGTGTAAGACCACTCCAAAGCTTTGAAGTACGGAGTTGTCTTTGTTTTTTAGAGTGTGTACTCAAACTACTGCATCTTTGTCTAGTATCACAAGGTTTGTGATTGATTAGGAGGTGAGATGGGATCTCAGACTTAGGAGTTCCTAGGTTGTAGTTGCACAAGATAGTGTCTAAGTCTTAAGGTGTAAACGGGTGTGTTTAGCTTAGGATTAGAACTATCATAGTGGACTTCTCTCCTGGATTGGTATCCCCCAGACTAAGGCTTGTTTAAGCGCTGAACTGGGTTAACAAACAAACCGTGTCATTTACTTTCTGTTAAGTTTAATCTCTTTATTGATTGTACCGCTCAGTGAATGTTCCAACATCGTATGCAACATCCCAAGTGTTGGAACATTACATAGCACATCCTTTACCTACGTGCCGGAATTTCATTAAGTCTGAGATCCCATCTCACTCCCTAACAACCTTACAAACAGCAAGGATTTCAAACACACAAGAAAAAGTATTTTGGAGACACACTCCTAAAAACTAACACTCGTACCTAAAGGCTTAGAGTGCACAAACACACACAACCCTAACTCCGTACTTCAAAGCTTAGGAGAGGATCACACAAAGTACAACTCAATAACACACGTCCTTAGCTTGTATCAAGGTGACACAAGAAAGGCTCACAAAATAACACACGCAAAAACCTATGAGACTAGACACAAAATAACAACGGCGTGAACAACCACAAATTAGGTTTTGCATAACATATATATACTCCAGCAAAGTCCTTGATTCTGAAATAATCATGAGCTTGATTCTTCTTGACTCAAGCCTTTGACCACATTAATTAAAAAGGATTCTTTCCTAAAATATTCTTCAAAGATATTCTTCATAGAAATATTCTAGTCAAGGATCTGAAGTAATAAATGATGATCCACAATAAAAGCCAGACACACAGGCGCCATGCAAGATTCATGAAAGAGAAAAACGGATCATGCCATAAATAGAAACGCGCGCCCTTATAATACCAAATGCCGGATACGATGTTGTATTATCTTGCACCACATCCTGCTCACCAAAAATGCAGCCAATACAGAAGACTCAACAAGCTATAAAAGTCCAGGTCCGGACGGGATTAATTTTGGTTTCTATAAGGACTTTTGGGAGGACCTTCGGGGCGAGGTTATGCGTTTTGGGAGGATCCGTTATCCCCTTTCCTTTTTCTGCAGGCTGCAGAGGGTCTGAATGTGTTGATAAAGGCCGTGGTTTCGCAACCTTTGTTCACATGTTATAGTATTGGTGAGCACGAGCCAGTGACAGTGTTTCACCTGCAGTTTGCCGATGATAAGCTTCTTCTCGAGGTCAAAAGTTGGGCAGATGTTCGTGCTCTTCGGGCGGTTCTTGTGCTGTTTGAGACTATGTCGGGCCTTAAGGTTAATTTCAACAAAAGCATGCTGGTTGGGGTTAACATTCTTGATTCTTGGTTGGGTGAAGCTGCTTCTGTTCTGTGTTGTAGAGTGAGAAAAATTCCTTTCCTTTATTTGGGACTCCCTATTGGGGGTGATCCGAGACGTTTGTTGTTTTAGGAACCGGTGGTGGCTCGGTTAAAGAATAGGTTGTCTGGATGGAAGAGTCGTTTCCTGTCTTTTGGTGGTCGTCTGATTCTGCTTAAGTCTGTCTTGACCTCTCTTCCTGTCTATGCTCTTTCATTCTTCAAAGCTCCCTCGGGTACCCTTTCCTCTATTGAATCTCTTTTAACAATTTTTTTTTTTTGGGGGGGGTGAGGACTCTAGGAAATTTTTTTGGGTTACATGGAAATGGTGTGAGGACTCTAGTATGGAGGGTTAGGGTCAGGCAGTTGAGGGAGTTTAATTTGGCATTTCTAGGCAAATGGTGTTGGAGGATGCTAGTGGATAGAGAGGGTCTGTGGTTTAGAGTTCTGGTAGCCCGATATGGGATGCAAAGATGTAGGCTTCGAGAGGGAGGGCAGAGAGGATCTTCTTGGTGGAGGGAGATAACGCGTATTAAAGAGGGAGGTGAGCTAGGGGATATGTGGTTTGAGGAGCAAGTTTTGAGGAGGGTGGGGGACGGGTCAGATAATTTATTCTAGACTGGTCCCTGGGTGGATGGTGTTCCCTTGTGTGAGCGGTTTGGTCGCTTGTTTGATTTAGCAGAGACCAAACGGTGTACGGTGGCAGAGATGTTCATGTTAGGATGGGGAGTAGATGGGGAGGCCTGGGCATGGCGGCGGCAGTTGAGGGAGTGAGAGGAGGAGGAGTTGAGGGAGTGTCAGGATTTATTGCTTACAATTTCTTTGCAGGGTCAGTCTTCAGATAGATGGCAATGGCAGCCTGACCCTGACAGAGGCTACACTGTTCGGGGAGCTTATCAGATTCTGACTTCTCAGGTTTCGGCTTCCATGGACGACGCAACCAATCTCATTTGGCACTCTCAGGTTCTGCTGAAGGTTTCCGTCTTTGCGTGGTGTCTTTTGCGTGACAGGTTGCCCACAAAAACCAACCTGGTCACTCGGGGCATCTTATCTACTGCAGTTCATCTGTATGTTTCGGAGTGTGGCGAAGCGGAGTCAGCACATCACTTATTTATCTCCCGTGGTACTTTTGGTTCTCTTTGGGCATCAGTGCGCTCGTGGATTGACATCCCGATGGTGGAGTTCACTTCCTTACGCGATCACTTTGTCCAGTTTACTCTTTCAGCAAGGGTTTCTCGGGCTCGCCGATCCTTCTTGCAGCTCATTTGGCTCGCGTGTGTGTGGGTTGTGTGGACGGAGAGAAACCACAGGTTGTTCCGAGGCTCAGTCAACACTACTTCTTAGCTGTTGGACAAGATCAAGCTCCTCTCTCTTAGGTGGTTGAAGCTGACGTGTGTTACTTTAGCTTCCAATTGCCATAGCTAGTGGTCTAGTCCTTTGCTTTGTCTGTGTAACACCCGTATTAGATTAATTAGAATTTTGGCGATTAATTATTATTTATTTGAATTATGTGATTATGTGAAATGTGTGTTTATTGTGTTTGGGAGAGAATTAATGGTATTTTAGTAATCACATAGAATCAATTAGACTAAGTGGACAACCATTAGTTAATTAATTAGTTTGAGTTAATTAATTAGTAATTAATGAAGTTAGTAGAATGAGATAGAATTAGTAAGTTAGTTTTAGTCATAACTAGAGCTAGCAACCTAATGGGCCAAGCCCAATGTTAATTAAGTGAGTGGAAGGATAGAATTGGTATTTCAATTAAAATTGAATTACCTTTTTGGTGTTAAATCATGTTTATAGATGTACTTCTGAACTTATATGACCTATATATGCTTAAAGTTGATAGCTTTAGGGATTTATATGATCAAAGATGATATTTTTATGTGATTTTAAGTTGGAAACCGAAACAGGGGTAGTTTTCTGGGCGTGCTCGCCGAGCAGCAGCGAGCATTCATCGTTCTTGATGTTGGCCAGAAAATTCATGTGCTCGCTCAGCGAGAGGTAGCGACCGTTCCTCGCTGTCAGCTCGCTGATGGCGAGCAACGCTCTGTAACTCCTCGCTAAGTGCTCGCTGGAGCTCGCTCAGCGAGGGAACCCTGATTCAGTTTTATTTGTAAGGTTAATTTGATGGATTGTATACTCATAACATGTTTTAATTGTGATCTTTTGATTATAGGATAACATGATTGGATGTATATGAAACCTAGTATGAGGATTATCAATGTATGATCAATTAAATGATAAATTGATTAGGATGAGAAATGATATGGTTGAAATATGAATGAAATATGATATGACTGTGATGAATGTGCATGCATGATTACTTGTGAAATTAATTGAATATAATTTGATCATTTCGGATGGATGTACCTTTGATTGAGTTATTAAAGTACATGGAATCTGATATCCTTATATGATGAGAAGATTAAATCATGTGTTTGGTAATCTTGCATACATGCATTCATTTTGTATGATGAGCAGATACTTTAGATGAGCCCTAAAGTATAGTAGATGTTTTAGTAGCTGCGGTTGACTACAATATAATTGGAATAAGTTTTCGAATAACTTGACGAGGTACCACATGCATTTAGTAATAATGCTAGGGAGCATTACATGAATGTGACATTAGTTTTGCATTTAGGAGAGGAAGGTGAATCTTATGTGAACTAAGTGATAATTGACATTACTTGTTTTACTTGATATCTTGGTTTATACATGTGTATACTTGATGTTTGGTTATTCGGATTGCGTATTATGCTTATGTCTATTATGTAATCTTTCATATGATCTTAAGAGTAATGTTATAACTCTTATTTATATAACATGAAATGTTGAGTATTAATTATACTTTTAATTTATTTTGGATTTCATTACTAACTCTCTTTTTGTGTAATTTCTGGGCCTTTGGGGGTTCAGAGGTGCAGGTTAAGGCTTTAGCTTCCGAGGAGTAACTCGCTTGCATTTTCTAAGCTACTAGTGGTAAGTAGTTAAGCACTATGCTTCTCCTAGGACTTATGTTAGTTTGGGTTGTAATAATTAATGCTCTGGCACTTGTAACATCGTATCGGGTAGATTTATATTCCGTAATCGATGTATTTGAGCGTCAATGCTATTTATTTTCTATGACCTTGATATCGACATATTTATGACTTATATGCTTGGATTTATTTGAGACTGTTGATCCTTGTCGAGGGGATTTTATTAAGTTAAGTATGATGACTTATGATATTATGATATGATTATCTATATCCGCTGCTATGATTTTGAATTATAATGATATAATATGCTATGTTTGGATTTGTATACATCTTGATGCATATATATTTTAACTATTTTATTTATTAATTACGTATATGGGTTAGGGTGTTACAATAGTGGTATGAGAGCAAGGTCGGTCTATGTCAGATCAACTAGGATAGATTACCCATATGTAAGGCATGTGTTGGAAACATTGTTGATGCATTAGTTCTAATCTTGGTAGGATTCTTTGATGTGTTCAGGTGATGGCAGCTAATAGGGCGATTGCGGATGCTTTGGATATGATGGCTAACGCGATGAATCAAGATGCCGCTAATCGGAATGTGGAACGAATGGAAAGGGAAGCTAGGCGAGGTAATGAAGTTGAGTAAAGACTTGAGCGATTCTTGAGGAATCAACCGACTACTTATGCGGGAGGATTTGATTCGGAAGGTGCTAAAAAATGGTTGGAAGATGTTGAGAGGATCTTCACGGCCATGGGATGCACGGAAGAGCAAAAGGTTGTCTTGGGTACTTACATGCTAAGGGATGATGCGACTTATTGGTGAAAGCACACTAACACTAGACTTGGAGTTGGAGGTGTAGTGCTAACTTGGACCGTGTTTAAGAGGGAATTCCTAACTAGGTATTTCCCAATGGATGTGAGGAACCGTAAAGTGATAGAATTCATGGAGCTTAAGCAAGGTAACATGTCTGTTGCGGAATATGCCGCCAAGTTTGAATCTCTTTGTAGCTTTGTACCACACTACAATACTATTAAGGCCGAGCATGACAAGTGTGTGAAATTTGAGAATGGTTTGAGGCCTGAAGTGAAGCATATGATTGGATTCTCGGAGTTTAGGGACTTTGCTATGTTGGTATCTAAGAGTAGGATTTGTGACATTGATGGGAAGGCTAAGTACGATCACTACAAGATGATGAATGATAAGAAAGGCAAGGATGTGAACCGTGGGAAGCCTTATGACAACAAGGCAAAGAAGAAAGTTGGTGAAAGTAGTGGTAAGAAGCCGGTTGGAGGTTATGACAAGGAGAAGGTTATTTGTTTCAAGTGTAAGAAGCCCGGTCATAAGTCTTATGAATGCACCGAACCGACAAGTTGCTACAATTGTGGAGAATTGGGACATAAGAGTCCGGAGTGCAAAAAGCCCAAAAAGAGTGGAGGAAAGGTCTTTGCTTTGGATGGAAGTAACTCGGGAGCATCAGACAATCTTATCAGAGGTACGTGTTTCATTCATGATACTCCATTACGTGTCATGATAGATACTGGGGCTACCCATTCTTTTATCTCTTTCGACTGCATGAAACGTCTTAATTTGGAAACTTCTGTTATGTCAAGATGCATGTTAATAGAAACGCCCGCTAGTGACTCAGTTACTACTAAGCTTGTTTGTGTTGATTGTCGAGTAACTATTTTTGGTAGGCATTTTGGTATGGATCTTGTATGTATTCCTTTAAGTAATATTGATGTGATCTTTGGTATGAATTGGCTAGAGTTTAATCGCGTTCATATCAATTGTTGTACTAAGATGGTAGTGTTCCCTAAACCAGATGAGGACTTGAAGTTAGACCTCATGAGTAGTGGTGAGGCGACTAGATCATTAAGAGAGCATGCCGAGATGTTTGTGATGTTTACTTCTTTAAAGTTGGAGGGAGAGTTAGAAGTAAATCAATTACTTGTTGTGTGTGAATTTCCTGAAGTGTTTCCGGAAGATATCTCTGATTTTCCGTCGGAAAGAGAGGTTGAGTTTAGTATTGAAGTAGCACCTGGTACTAACCCAATCTCTATGGCACCTTATCGGATGTCGGCGTCGGAGTTAGAACAATTGAAGAAACAGTTAGAGGAACTCTTGGAAAAGAAGTTTATCAGACCAAGTGTATCGCCTTGGGGTGCGCCTGTGCTTTTGGTGAAGAAGAAGGATGGGAGTATGAGGTTGTGCATCGATTACCGTCGCTTGAATCAGGTTACAATCAAGAACAAGTATCTGTTGCCAAGGATAGATGATTTGATGGATCAATTGGTGGGAGCTTGTGTGTTTAGTAAGATTGACTTGAGGTTGGGATATCATCAGATTCGTGTCAAGGCGGAGGATATTTGGAAGACTGCTTTCAGAACAAGATATGGTCATTATGAGTATTCAATTATGCCTTTCGGTGTAACCAATGCGCCTGGAGTGTTTATGGAATACATGAATCGGATTTTCCATTCTTATTTGGATAAGTTCGTGGTAGTATTCATCGATGATATTTTGGTTTACTCTAAGACCGAGGAAGAACATGCGAATCATTTGAGAATTGTGTTGAGGACTTTGCAAGAGAAGAAGCTTTATGCGAAGTTGTCTAAATGTGAATTTTGGTTGAAGGAAGTGAGCTTTCTAGGTCACGTGATATCTAGTGGAGGTATTGCAGTGGATCCTTTTAAGGTTGGTGCGGTATCGAAGTGGGGGACTCCAGAATCTGTTTTTGAGATAAGAAGCTTTCCTGGTTTAGCCGGATATTATCGGAGGTTTATCGAAGGTTTCTCAAAGTTGGCCTGACCGTTAACCTGATTGACTAGGAAGGGTCAAGCGTTTGTTTGGGATGATCTTTGTGAGAAGAGTTTTCAAGAATTGAAGAAGAGGTTGACGTCTGCACCGATTTTAATTCTGCCAAAACCAGATGAACCGTTTGTGGTGTATTGTGATGCATCTTTGATGGGTTTGGGTTGTGTTCTTATGCAAAACGGACAAGTGGTTGCTTATGCTTCTAGGCAATTAAAAGTACATGAGAAGAATTACCCAACTCATGATCTTGAGTTAGCCGCGGTTGTGTTTGTCTTGAAGATTTGGAGGCATTATTTGTTTGGTTCTAGATTCGAAGTTTTCAGTGATCATAAGAGTTTGAAGTATCTGTTTGACCAAAAGGAATTGAACATGAGACAAAGACGTTGGTTGGAATTCTTGAAGGACTATGATTTTAAGTTGAGTTATCATCCTGGAAAAGCGAATGTTGTGGCGGATGCTTTGAGTAGGAAATCTTTACATATGTCGTTACTTATGGCAAGAGAATTGGATTTGATTGAGCAATTTAGAGACCTTAGTTTGGTTTGTGAAACAACGGTGAATAGTGTGAAGTTGGGAATGTTGAAACTCACCAATGATTTTCTTGATGAAGTGAAGATTGGTCAAAAAGGGGATTTGAGTCTTGTGAATCGTCTTGCATTGATTGATCAAGGAAAAGAAACCGATTTTAAAGTGGATGAGAATGGAGTTATAAGATTTAGAGGTAGAGTATGTGTGTCTGACATACCCGAATTGAAGAAACAGATCCTAGAAGAAGGACATAAAAGTGGATTGAGTATTCACCCCGGAGCTACTAAGATGTATCAAGATTTGAAGAAGTTGTTTTGGTGGCCTTGTATGAAGAAGTAAGTTGCCGAGTTTGTTTATGCTTGTTTAACTTGTCAAAAGTCCAAGGTTGAGTATCAAAGACCATCGGGATTGTTGCAACCAATGTTTATACCGGAATGGAAGTGAGATAGTATTGTTATGGACTTTGTACGTGGTTTGCCTAGAACTACAAAAGGGAATGATTCGATATGGGTGATTGTGGATAGATTGACGAAGTCGGCACATTTTATTGCTTTTAAGACCGGAACTTTGGTGCCAAGATTGGCGGAGATTTATGTGGAACAAATAGTAAGGTTGCATGGTATTCCGTCTAGTATTGTGTCGGATAGAGATCCAAGATTTACTTCAAGATTTTGGGAGAGTTTGCAAGAGGCTTTGGGAATTAAGCTAAGAATGAGTTCGGCTTATCATCCTCAAACGGATGGACAATCGGAAAGAACCATTCAATCACTCGAAGATTTGTTGAGAGCTTGTGTTTTGGAAGGTGGAGGAAGTTGGGATAGCTATTTACCTTTGATAGAGTTCACCTACAACAATAGATTTCATGCAAGTATTGGAATGGCACCCTTTGAAGCATTATATGGTAGAAGATGTTGCACTCCTTTGTGTTGGCATGAAGCGGGAAAAAGTGTTGTGTTGGGACCGGAATTGGTTCAACAAACTACGGATAAGATTAAGATGATACAAGAGAAGATGAGAGCATCTCAAAGTAGGCAAAAGAGTTACTATGATAAGAAGAGGAAAAACATAGAATTTAATGAAGGAGATCATGTGTTCTTGAGAGTGTCGCCTACTACCGATGTTGGTTGACCTTTGAGGTCAAGAAAGTTGACACCTAGATTTATTGGACCCTATCAAATTCTTGAGAGAGTTGGAAAAATGGCTTACCGGATTGCTTTGCCACCATCTTTGTCAAATTTGAATAATGTATTTCATGTGTCACAATTGAGGAAGTATGTTTCCGATCCAACTCATGTAATTGTAGCGGATGACATCCAAGTGAGAGAGAATCTTATGGTTGAGACTTTACCTTTGAGAATCGAAGGAAGAGAAGTGAAAAAATTGAGAAACAAGGAAATCGCGTCGGTTAAAGTTGTTTGGGGAGGACCGGCCGGTGAAAGCGCTACTTGGGAGCTTGAGGATGAGATGAGGAAGTCCTATCCAGAGTTGTTTCCAGGTAATTTTCGAGGGCGAAAATTCTTTTAGGGGGTAGAGTTGTAACACCCGTATTAGATTAATTAGAATTTTGGCGATTAATTATTATTTATTTGAATTATGTGAAATGTGTGTTTGTTGTGTTTGGGAGAGAGTTAATGGTATTTTAGTAATCACATAGAATCGATTAGACTAAGTGGAGAACCATTAGTTAATTAATTAGTTTGAGTTAATTAATTAGTAATTAATGAAGTTAGTAGAATGAGATAAAATTAGTAAGTTAGTTTTAGTCATAACTAGAGCTAGCAACCTAATGGGCCAAGCCCAATGTTAATTAAGTGAGTGGAATGATAGAATTGGTATTTCAATTAAAATTGAATTAGACCTAAGGGTGATGAGAGAACTAGAGCTCTCATAAGCTCATTTCATTCCTTTTCTAAGAAAGGAGGTAGGAGAGAAAGCATAGGAGAACAAGCTTGAAGAGGATAGAAGGGATTCAAGTGTATAGCTAGAAGTTAAAGCTTCAATCAAGAGGTAAGAGAGTAGTATTGTTATCTAGGGTGATAAGGAGGAGAGGAGAAAATCTATTTTTCTCCAAACCCAATCTTCTCTCATTCTTTTTCTATTTTGGGATGGGAAATGAATTCAAGTAATGATTTTTGTTAGGCTTTAGAATCATTGAAACCTTCTTTGTAATGAACAACACGAATTTGGGGCTTAATATTGGGAATGTGTAGATGTTTGTTAGGGATTTTGTGTTGTTATGAAACTTTTGAGATAATGTATGAAAATTCATAATTCTTACCTTTTTGGTGTTAAATCATGTTTATAGATGTACTTATGAACTTATATGACCTATATATGCTTAAAGTTGATAGCTTTAGGGATTTATATGATCAAAGATGATATTTTTATGTGATTTTAAGTTGGAAACCGAAACAGGGGTAGTTTTCTGGGCGTGCTCGCCGAGCGGCCGCTATGCTCGCTGTAGCGAGCATTCATCGTTGTTGATGTTGCCCAGAAAATTCATGTGCTCGCTCAGCGAGAGGTAGCGACCGTTCCTCGCTGTCAGCTCGCTGATGGCGAGCAACGCTCTGTAACTCCTCGCTAAGTGCTCGCTGGAGCTCACTCAGCGAGGGAACCCTGATTCAGTTTTATTTGAAAGATTAATTTGATGGATTGTATACTCATAACATGTTTTAATTGTGATCTTTTGATTATAGGATAACATGATTGGATGTATATGAACCTAGTATGAGGATTATCAATGTATGATCAATTAAATGATAAATTGATTAGGATGAGAAATGATATGGTTGAACTATGAATGAAATATTATATGACTTTGATGAATGTGCATGCATGATTACTTGTGAAATTAATTGAATATAATTTGATCATTTCGGATGGATGTACCTTTGATTGAGTTATTAAAGTACATGGAATCTGATATCCTTATATGATGAGAAGATTAAATCATGTGTTTGGTAATCTTGCATACATGCATTCATTTTGTATGATGAGCAGATACTTTAGATGAGCCCTAAAGTATAGCAAATGTTTTAGTAGCTGCGGTTGACTAAAATATAATTGGAATAAGTTTTCCAATAACTTGACGAGGTACCACATGCATTTAGTAATAATGCTAGGGAGCATTACATGAATTTGACATTAGTTTTGCATTTAGGAGAAGAAGGTGAATCTTATGTGAACTAAGTGATAATTGACATTACTTGTTTTACTTGATATCTTGGTTTATACATGTGTATATTTGATGTTTGGTTATTCGGATTGCGTATTATGCTTATGTCTATTATGTAATCTTTTATATGATATTAAGAGTAATGTTATAACTCTTATTTATATAACATGAAATGTAGAGTATTAATTATACTTTTCATTTATTTTAGATTTCATTACTAACTCTCTTTTTGTGTAATTTCTGGGCCTTTGGGGGTTCAGAGGTGCAGGTTAAGGCTTTAGCTTCCGAGGAGTAACTCGCTTGCATTTTCTAAGCTACTAGTGGTAAGTAGTTAAGCACTATGCTTCTCCTAGGACTTATGTTAGTTTGGGTTGTAATAATTAATGCTCTGGCACTTGTAACATCGTATCGGGTAGATTTATATTCCGTAATCGATGTATTTGAGCGTCAATGCTATTTATTTTCTATGACCTTGCTATCGACATATTTATGACTTATATGCTTGGATTTATTTGAGACTGTTGATCCTTGTCGAGGGGATTTTATTAAGTTAAGTATGATGACTTATGATATTATGATATGATTATCTATATCCGCTGCTATGATTTTGAATTATAATGATATAATATGCTATGTTTGGATTTGTATACATCTTGATGCATATATATTTTAACTATTTTATTTATTAATTACGTATATGGGTTAGGGTGTTACAATAGTGGTATGAGAGCAAGGTCGGTCTATGTCAGATCAACTAGGATAGATTACCCATATGTAAGGCATGTGTTGGAAACATTGTTGATGCATTAGTTCTAATCTTGGTAGGATTCTTTGATGTGTTCAGGTGATGGCAGCTAATAGGGCGATTGCGGATGCTTTGGATATGATGGCTAACGCGATGAATCAAGATGCCGCTAATCGGAATGTGGAACGAATGGAAAGGGAAGCTAGGCGAGGTAATGAAGTTGAGTAAAGACTTGAGCGATTCTTGAGGAATCAACCGACTACTTATGCGGGAGGATTTGATTCGGAAGGTGCTAAAAAATGGTTGGAAGATGTTGAGAGGATCTTCACGGCCATGGGATGCACGGAAGAGCAAAAGGTTGTCTTGGGTACTTACATGCTAAGGGATGATGCGACTTATTGGTGAAAGCACACTAGCACTAGACTTGGAGTTGGAGGTGTAGTGCTAACTTGGACCGTGTTTAAGAGGGAATTCCTAACTAGGTATTTCCCAATGGATGTGAGGAACCGTAAAGTGATAGAATTCATGGAGCTTAAGCAAGGTAACATGTCTGTTGCGGAATATGCCGCCAAGTTTGAATCTCTTTGTAGCTTTGTACCACACTACAATACTATTAAGGCCGAGCATGACAAGTGTGTGAAATTTGAGAATGGTTTGAGGCCTGAAGTGAAGCATATGATTGGATTCTCGGAGTTTAGGGACTTTGCTATGTTGGTATCTAAGAGTAGGATTTGTGACATTGATGGGAAGGCTAAGTACGATCACTACAAGATGATGAATGATAAGAAAGGCAAGGATGTGAACCGTGGGAAGCCTTATGACAACAAGGCAAAGAAGAAAGTTGGTGAAAGTAGTGGTAAGAAGCCGGTTGGAGGTTATGACAAGGAGAAGGTTATTTGTTTCAAGTGTAAGAAGCCCGGTCATAAGTCTTATGAATGCACCGAACCGACAAGTTGCTACAATTGTGGAGAATTGGGACATAAGAGTCCGGAGTGCAAAAAGCCCAAAAAGAGTGGAGGAAAGGTCTTTGCTTTGGATGGAAGTAACTCGGGAGCATCAGACAATCTTATCAGAGGTACATGTTTCATTCATGATACTCCATTACGTGTCATGATAGATACTGGGGCTACCCATTCTTTTATCTCTTTCGACTGCATGAAACGTCTTAATTTGGAAACTTCTGTTATGTCAAGATGCATGTTAATAGAAACGCCCGCTAGTGACTCAGTTACTACTAAGCTTGTTTGTGTTGATTGTCGAGTAACTATTTTTGGTAGGCATTTTGGTATGGATCTTGTATGTATTCCTTTAAGTAATATTGATGTGATCTTTGGTATGAATTGGCTAGAGTTTAATCGCGTTCATATCAATTGTTGTACTAAGATGGTAGTGTTCCCTAAACCAGATGAGGACTTGAAGTTAGACCTCATGAGTAGTGGTGAGGCGACTAGATCATTAAGAGAGCATGCCGAGATGTTTGTGATGTTTACTTCTTTAAAGTTGGAGGGAGAGTTAGAAGTAAATCAATTACTTGTTGTGTGTGAATTTCCTGAAGTGTTTCCGGAAGATATCTCTGATTTTCCGTCGGAAAGAGAGGTTGAGTTTAGTATTGAAGTAGCACCTGGTACTAACCCAATCTCTATGGCACCTTATCGGATGTCGGCGTCGGAGTTAGAACAATTGAAGAAACAGTTAGAGGAACTCTTGGAAAAGAAGTTTATCAGACCAAGTGTATCGCCTTGGGGTGCGCCTGTGCTTTTGGTGAAGAAGAAGGATGGGAGTATGAGGTTGTGCATCGATTACCGTCGCTTGAATCAGGTTACAATCAAGAACAAGTATCTGTTGCCAAGGATAGATGATTTGATGGATCAATTGGTGGGAGCTTGTGTGTTTAGTAAGATTGACTTGAGGTTGGGATATCATCAGATTCGTGTCAAGGCGGAGGATATTTGGAAGACTGCTTTCAGAACAAGATATGGTCATTATGAGTATTCAATTATGCCTTTCGGTGTAACCAATGCGCCTGGAGTGTTTATGGAATACATGAATCGGATTTTCCATTCTTATTTGGATAAGTTCGTGGTAGTATTCATCGATGATATTTTGGTTTACTCTAAGACCGAGGAAGAACATGCGAATCATTTGAGAATTGTGTTGAGGACTTTGCAAGAGAAGAAGCTTTATGCGAAGTTGTCTAAATGTGAATTTTGGTTGAAGGAAGTGAGCTTTCTAGGTCACGTGATATCTAGTGGAGGTATTGCAGTGGATCCTTTTAAGGTTGGTGCGGTATCGAAGTGGGGGACTCCAGAATCTGTTTTTGAGATAAGAAGCTTTCCTGGTTTAGCCGGATATTATCGGAGGTTTATCGAAGGTTTCTCAAAGTTGGCCTGACCGTTAACCTGATTGACTAGGAAGGGTCAAGCGTTTGTTTGGGATGATCTTTGTGAGAAGAGTTTTCAAGAATTGAAGAAGAGGTTGACGTCTGCACCGGTTTTAATTCTGCCAAAACCAGATGAACCGTTTGTGGTGTATTGTGATGCATCTTTGATGGGTTTGGGTTGTGTTCTTATGCAAAACGGACAAGTGGTTGCTTATGCTTCTAGGCAATTAAAAGTACATGAGAAGAATTACCCAACTCATGATCTTGAGTTAGCCGCGGTTGTGTTTGTCTTGAAGATTTGGAGGCATTATTTGTTTGGTTCTAGATTCGAAGTTTTCAGTGATCATAAGAGTTTGAAGTATCTGTTTGACCAAAAGGAATTGAACATGAGACAAAGACGTTGGTTGGAATTCTTGAAGGACTATGATTTTAAGTTGAGTTATCATCCTGGAAAAGCGAATGTTGTGGCGGATGCTTTGAGTAGGAAATCTTTACATATGTCGTTACTTATGGCAAGAGAATTGGATTTGATTGAGCAATTTAGAGACCTTAGTTTGGTTTGTGAAACAACGGTGAATAGTGTGAAGTTGGGAATGTTGAAACTCACCAATGATTTTCTTGATGAAGTGAAGATTGGTCAAAAAGGGGATTTGAGTCTTGTGAATCGTCTTGCATTGATTGATCAAGGAAAAGAAACCGATTTTAAAGTGGATGAGAATGGAGTTATAAGATTTAGAGGTAGAGTATGTGTGTCTGACATACCCGAATTGAAGAAACAGATCCTAGAAGAAGGACATAAAAGTGGATTGAGTATTCACCCCGGAGCTACTAAGATGTATCAAGATTTGAAGAAGTTGTTTTGGTGGCCTTGTATGAAGAAGTAAGTTGCCGAGTTTGTTTATGCTTGTTTAACTTGTCAAAAGTCCAAGGTTGAGTATCAAAGACCATCGGGATTGTTGCAACCAATGTTTATACCGGAATGGAAGTGAGATAGTATTGTTATGGACTTTGTACGTGGTTTGCCTAGAACTACAAAAGGGAATGATTCGATATGGGTGATTGTGGATAGATTGACGAAGTCGGCACATTTTATTGCTTTTAAGACCGGAACTTTGGTGCCAAGATTGGCGGAGATTTATGTGGAACAAATAGTAAGGTTGCATGGTATTCCGTCTAGTATTGTGTCGGATAGAGATCCAAGATTTACTTCAAGATTTTGGGAGAGTTTGCAAGAGGCTTTGGGAATTAAGCTAAGAATGAGTTCGGCTTATCATCCTCAAACGGATGGACAATCGGAAAGAACCATTCAATCACTCGAAGATTTGTTGAGAGCTTGTGTTTTGGAAGGTGGAGGAAGTTGGGATAGCTATTTACCTTTGATAGAGTTCACCTACAACAATAGATTTCATGCAAGTATTGGAATGGCACCCTTTGAAGCATTATATGGTAGAAGATGTTGCACTCCTTTGTGTTGGCATGAAGCGGGAAAAAGTGTTGTGTTGGGACCGGAATTGGTTCAACAAACTACGGATAAGATTAAGATGATACAAGAGAAGATGAGAGCATCTCAAAGTAGGCAAAAGAGTTACTATGATAAGAAGAGGAAAAACATAGAATTTAATGAAGGAGATCATGTGTTCTTGAGAGTGTCGCCTACTACCGATGTTGGTTGACCTTTGAGGTCAAGAAAGTTGACACCTAGATTTATTGGACCCTATCAAATTCTTGAGAGAGTTGGAAAAATGGCTTACCGGATTGCTTTGCCACCATCTTTGTCAAATTTGAATAATGTATTTCATGTGTCACAATTGAGGAAGTATGTTTCCGATCCAACTCATGTAATTGTAGCGGATGACATCCAAGTGAGAGAGAATCTTATGGTTGAGACTTTACCTTTGAGAATCGAAGGAAGAGAAGTGAAAAAATTGAGAAACAAGGAAATCGCGTCGGTTAAAGTTGTTTGGGGAGGACCGGCCGGTGAAAGCGCTACTTGGGAGCTTGAGGATGAGATGAGGAAGTCCTATCCAGAGTTGTTTCCAGGTAATTTTCGAGGGCGAAAATTCTTTTAGGGGGTAGAGTTGTAACACCCGTATTAGATTAATTAGAATTTTGGCGATTAATTATTATTTATTTGAATTATGTGAAATGTGTGTTTGTTGTGTTTGGGAGAGAGTTAATGGTATTTTAGTAATCACATAGAATCGATTAGACTAAGTGGAGAACCATTAGTTAATTAATTAGTTTGAGTTAATTAATTAGTAATTAATGAAGTTAGTAGAATGAGATAAAATTAGTAAGTTAGTTTTAGTCATAACTAGAGCTAGCAACCTAATGGGCCAAGCCCAATGTTAATTAAGTGAGTGGAATGATAGAATTGGTATTTCAATTAAAATTGAATTAGACCTAAGGGTGATGAGAGAACTAGAGCTCTCATAAGCTCATTTCATTCCTTTTCTAAGAAAGGAGGTAGGAGAGAAAGCATAGGAGAACAAGCTTGAAGAGGATAGAAGGGATTCAAGTGTATAGCTAGAAGTTAAAGCTTCAATCAAGAGGTAAGAGAGTAGTATTGTTATCTAGGGTGATAAGGAGGAGAGGAGAAAATCTATTTTTCTCCAAACCCAATCTTCTCTCATTCTTTTTCTATTTTGGGATGGGAAATGAATTCAAGTAATGATTTTTGTTAGGCTTTAGAATCATTGAAACCTTCTTTGTAATGAACAACACGAATTTGGGGCTTAATATTGGGAATGTGTAGATGTTTGTTAGGGATTTTGTGTTGTTATGAAACTTTTGAGATAATGTATGAAAATTCATAATTCTTACCTTTTTGGTGTTAAATCATGTTTATAGATGTACTTATGAACTTATATGACCTATATATGCTTAAAGTTGATAGCTTTAGGGATTTATATGATCAAAGATGATATTTTTATGTGATTTTAAGTTGGAAACCGAAACAGGGGTAGTTTTCTGGGCGTGCTCGCCGAGCGGCCGCTATGCTCGCTGTAGCGAGCATTCATCGTTGTTGATGTTGCCCAGAAAATTCATGTGCTCGCTCAGCGAGAGGTAGCGACCGTTCCTCGCTGTCAGCTCGCTGATGGCGAGCAACGCTCTGTAACTCCTCGCTAAGTGCTCGCTGGAGCTCACTCAGCGAGGGAACCCTGATTCAATTTTATTTGAAAGATTAATTTGATGGATTGTATACTCATAACATGTTTTAATTGTGATCTTTTGATTATAGGATAACATGATTGGATGTATATGAACCTAGTATGAGGATTATCAATGTATGATCAATTAAATGATAAATTGATTAGGATGAGAAATGATATGGTTGAACTATGAATGAAATATTATATGACTTTGATGAATGTGCATGCATGATTACTTGTGAAATTAATTGAATATAATTTGATCATTTCGGATGGATGTACCTTTGATTGAGTTATTAAAGTACATGGAATCTGATATCCTTATATGATGAGAAGATTAAATCATGTGTTTGGTAATCTTGCATACATGCATTCATTTTGTATGATGAGCAGATACTTTAGATGAGCCCTAAAGTATAGCAAATGTTTTAGTAGCTGCGGTTGACTAAAATATAATTGGAATAAGTTTTCCAATAACTTGACGAGGTACCACATGCATTTAGTAATAATGCTAGGGAGCATTACATGAATTTGACATTAGTTTTGCATTTAGGAGAAGAAGGTGAATCTTATGTGAACTAAGTGATAATTGACATTACTTGTTTTACTTGATATCTTGGTTTATACATGTGTATATTTGATGTTTGGTTATTCGGATTGCGTATTATGCTTATGTCTATTATGTAATCTTTTATATGATATTAAGAGTAATGTTATAACTCTTATTTATATAACATGAAATGTAGAGTATTAATTATACTTTTCATTTATTTTAGATTTCATTACTAACTCTCTTTTTGTGTAATTTCTGGGCCTTTGGGGGTTCAGAGGTGCAGGGTGAGGCTTTAGCTTCCGAGGAGTAACTTGCTTGCGTTTTCTAAGCTACTAGTGGTAAGGAGTTAAGCACTATGCTTCTCCTATGACTTATGTTAGTTTGGGTTGTAATAATTAATGCTCTGGTACTTGTAACATCGTGTCGGGTAGATTTATATTCCGTAATCGATGTAGTTGAGCGTTAATGCTATTTATTTTCTATGACCTTGCTATCGACATATTTATGACTTATATGCTTGGATTTATTTGAGACTGTTGATCCTTGTCGAGGGGATTTTATTAAGTTAAGTATGATGACTTATGATATTATGATATGATTATCTATATCCGCTGCTATGATTTTGAATTATAATGATATAATATGCTGTTTGGATTTGTATACATCTTGATGCGTATATGTTTTAACTATTTTATTTATTAATTACGTATACGGGTTAGGGTGTTACAGTCTGGGCCTTGTATGATTGTATTTTATTTTGTTTATGTAACTGTATGTGAATCTTTGTAAACGTTGATAGTCTTCTTTGACATATCTTGTGTAAGAGAGATTATTTCCTTTTATATTTATAATTTTATATATTTCATTTTGACTTGTTACAAAAAATAAAAAATTGGACTAATTAGTCATAGATGTTTATATTTAATTATTGGAAAATCCTATTTAGTAAGAAAATCTATGGAGAAGAATTGCAAGAATAAATCTCCACCCTTGTTTACATCAACTACCCCCCATGATTTCCACTAAAAAAAGAGATTAAAATTACATCATCCTATTAAATAATGTCATGTATTATTCTTACATTTCTTCTCTAAAATAATTCTTATTAAATAGCAATGCTCTTAATTATTAACCCTGCATGAAGGGATAAAGCTTCATGAAATATAACAATCAGACAAGTAAAGAAAAAACTTCAGCTAATTAACCGAAACAAAGTTTGCTTCCGGTTACAGCACATAATAAGCCCCTTATAAGAAGAGATATGCTACCAAAAATTCGCGTATGATTATATGTTTAATTATAAAAATAAAAATCCAAATTAATTTGTATAAAAATCCAAATTAAATTTGTTTAGATAGGCCGTAATAATAGATAGTTTAGTTGGATGCCATCATACTATTACTAGGTAACTTAGAATACTTAGTTTGATATCAGGAAAAAATAAAATAAAATAGCACATATGTTTAAACTAAAGTGCCTTAAAATAGGTAATATGTTAATATGAGAAGTGCTAGCAATACACTCTCAAACACACTCTTTTGACATACTCTAATCATAATTAGCCACATCATCCATTATTTTTATCACTTTACTCAACAACCGGTTGTACATGTTGCTTAACATTAAAAAATAAAAATAAAAAAATTGGCATTTGTTTTGTTAAGGACAGTGTCAGCGTTGGAAAAACTCTTTCTTTGGGAATCATTCATCAAAAGATTCAGAGAAAAAGAAGTTGAAAAGCTGGATGCCACACTATATTTCTCTTCCTGTATGCGATATGGATCCAAAAGAGATACAATTTCATCATCTCATTCAACAATGTTTGTTCTTTTAATCCTGAATTTATGAAAAACGGATCTTCGCAATCTGCCAAAGAATCCAATTCAATCTATCAGTGCAGGTGATAAAACATCATCATTTGCAAGACCTTTGATCGTAATGCACAGTAAAGAAGAAACCCCATCATAATTTTCAAAATCATCAAAGCCAAAGAAAATATTAGATCTAAATATTGCCCAGATTTTAGAAAAACCCAGGCTGAAAAAGTTGCGATTAAAAATTCCAATTGTTCACAAGAAATTGGAGCAAAAACTATGAAGCATATTCAACAACAAAATCAAACTCTAGTTTCTTATATTATGTTAACAGCAACAATATGAAACACAAAAATCAAAGGTTGTCGTCGTCGGAAAATCCATGGCTTGTGCAACAACGTGAAAAAAAATGGGGGATTGATTTTTTTTGTTTAACATTTGAGCTTTGACTAGAAATCTAGAATTTCGTTTCATGGCTTCTCTGGTTGGTTTCCTTGTTTTTGTTGCAAGTTTATCACCCAGGGAAAAAAAAAATTCAGGAAAGAGAAACTGTACAAAAATGTGTCTTTTCTTTTTTAACTTGTGCAACCGGTAACAGGTTAGAGATAATAAAAGTGGATGATGTGGCTGATTATAATTGGAGTGTGTTGCTAGCACTTCTCAAAATCTATTCCTTCTTTAACGTTGCCTTTATTTTTTTTAGCTTAATTACAGTTTTGATTCCTTTACTTTGTCTTTTCATAGTTTTGGTCCCCCTATTTTAATTTTAACCAGTTTTAGTCTATCTTATTCAATTTTGGTCTTATGTGTCATATTTTTAATGACATGGCAAATATAGTGCTAATGTGTCAAAGTCCACATATATTAATATTTTCCATGTCACTAATTATGTTTATTTTAATTTATTTATAATAAAAACACAAAAATTAAAATAGTAAAATAGCAATTATTATAAACCAAAAAACTAAAATAGAAAATTAAATTGTTATTATTTGATTCCATAAATAAATAAGAATCAAGAACCCTAAATTAGAAACAAATTCCCAAATTTCTCAAATCTCTACTTCTCTCCATCAAAGTAAGAATCATACAAATCTTCAAATTTCCTTGATCCACTTTTTCGTTCCTCTTTTTATTCTTCATCTTCAATTGTCTTGTCCTTGTTCCACTTCTTTTTCTTCTTCTTCTTCAATTTTCGTTGGTAAAGAAGTCATTGTTGCTCGAAAATTGTTGTTTGGTTACTCCTCCTTATGAATTTTGATTTTTCTCTCATGTATTTCTGATTGTACAAAGTTCTTCTTTTCAGTTACAAGGAATAAAGGGTTGTGATTTTTTTAACTAGTTTGATGAGAAGATGACTGATGATGCTAAAGAATTATTTAAAATAAAGTACTAAATTCCTATAACAGAAGATGAATGATGTGAAGAAAAAGGTGTTTCCAACAAGACTCATGATGATTTAAAGTTGAAGATTAGTTTTTTAAGAATTTTTAGGCATTTTTTTTTTTTTGTAATTTCTAGTGTATTTGTGTACCGAAACAAATCCCCCTCTTGCGAACATTATTGTAGCAACAACGAAGAACAGTTTCGAATGGGTCGACTTCTAGCAACATATATTTTTGCTTCTTATGGTCGATTGATCGGCATCGATTTGGGGATCTCTGAGATGTTTTCAGGGAGAGAATGAGAGATTTGGAAGATTTGGGAATTTGTTTCTTGATTCTTATTTATGGAATCAAATAATAACAATCAGATTTTCTATTTTATTTATTGTTTTATAATAATTGCTATTTTAATTTTTGTTTTTTTTTTTGTGTTTTTATTATAAATTAAAATAATAAACGTAGTTAGTGATATGGAAAGTGTTAATATATGTGGATTTTAACACTTCATCACTATGTTTGCCATGTCATTAAAAATATGACACATAAGATCAAAATTGAGTAAGAGGGACTAAAACTGGTTAAAATTAAAATAGGGGGACTAAAACTGTGAAAAGAGCAAAGTAGGGAGATCAAAACTGTAATTAAGCCTTATTTTTTCAATGGAACTTTACAAAACAATTGCAAATTTGCAACTTGTTGATAGTGATAAACAAAATACAAAAGCTTTTTATCATTCATTGAGTTCTTTGGGAACTATACAATAAATCATTATCACTTTGTAATTCTTTAAGGATATAGAAATATTTAATTCATATAAGAAAAAAATAGAGATTTTTTTTAAGTTCTTCAAGAACTATATAATAAATCTAAACAATATAAAATCATTTCTATATATGTGCAATCCCTCAAGGATGTATGAGTATTGAAATTCTTCTAGAATTTATAATAAGTGTTGATATTTCGTAAGTTCTTCGGGAACTAGATTAATGAATTCTTTCGAAAATTCATGATGTAAAAAATTGAGTTTTCTCGTTTCTTCAGGAACAAAATTTATTGAATTCTTCGAGAATTTATAGATTAAATTTCTAAGTTCTTCATGAACTAAGATTATTGAATTCTTCAGAAATTCATGAATTAAATTTCTAAGTTTTTTGGGAACCATATATATATAATAACAATATATTTTGCAATCTTTTAGGGATGCATAATATATTTTTCTGGAATATATAGAAAATAAATAAAATTGTAAAATGAAAATAGAGAACTTTCATAGCATTTGTAATTTAACAAAATAAAGTTCTTCATATAGCATATTGAAATGATAAGTATGATTCTATTATAATAGAACAACAAGCATAAAACGCACCAAAATAACATGAAAGGAAGATCGGTGCAATAGTAATTTAGTAGTGTATTTTGCTGATAACGTGTTATGAAACTATTTTTAAATAATAATAAAATAGAGATGAAGGTGAGAAAGAAGAAGAATAGAAACACTTGTATATTTCATTCACAAGTGTATATTACATTGTAACATAAGTCCTATTTATAGGACAATATATTGGGCCAAAGATATGAGCCAAAATCTAGTGGACATCTACTAACTAGAATTATTCATAACAGATAAAATAGAAAGATAAGATGCAAAAATCCATTTTTTTTAATTTTGTGTTACTATTAGGGGTATGCATGGTCGGTTATTTTGCAAAACCAAACAATTTCCAAACCAAAACCACATATATGGATTTTGATACATGACCATAACCATTATTTTTTATAAACCGGTTATATAACCGATTATAAATTTGGATATGGATACATAACCAAATATTTTTATAAAACCGTTTAAAAGCGGATAATTTTTAAATTCAGTTTTTAACTGGTTATTTTTAAAACTGGATTAATAAACGGTTAATTTGGTCTGATTTTTTTTTACGCAGACGAAAAACATATTAAAAACCGTAAAATAATACACTTTTCTTTTTTTATTCTTTGCATTCTTTCTTCTAGATTTCTTTTTTTCTAATTCCAACTAAATAATGTATACAAATTGAAGAGAATGAGTGTGGTTCGATTGTAAGAGAATATTGTCGATTAGAGTTCAATTGGAGATATTATTGTAGATTTAGGATTTATGGTTCATCGCAAATCATAATTGCAGAGATCACACACACATGGTGATGAACTGATGATTTGTGCGTGAATTAATTTTAATAAAAGGATATTTGTTTGCTTGTTTTTTTTTTGACAAAAAACAAATTTGAAAAGGATATATTTTTTTTATTATTATTCTTTGCATTCCTTCTTCTAAATTTCTTTTTTCCAATTCCAATGAGATAAGGGTATACAAATTGGAGAGAACAAGTGTGGTTCGATTAGAAGAGAATATTGTCGATTGGAGTTCGATTGGAGAAATTATTGTAGATTTGGGATTTAGGGTTCATCGCAAATCAAAATTGCAGAGATCACACGCACATGTAGAGCTGTAAAAATGGGTCGGGCTATTGGGCCGGCCCATTAGCCCTATAGTTTTACACGGGCCGGGCTTTTAAAAAAAGTTGATCGGGCCTTATTGGGCCGGCCCCTCGGGCCTATATTTTTAATGGGCCGTTATGGGCCGGCCCCACGGGCTTTTGGGTCAGCCCCTTAAAGAGTTAAAAAAAAACATTTTAAAAAAATTCTTAAAATATTTTTAGCTAAAAATAAGAAATTTTAGTTACCATTAAATCTTTACATAATTAAGTAATAAAAGATGAGATTTTTAGTTATAAGATAATTATTAAACCAATTTTTTTTTTTTTTAAGATTAAACCAAGTTTGTTGTGATTATCTTTATTTGAAAAAACTAATAACAACTTAATCAATCATTATAAATAGAAAAGTATAAGAAAGAAATTAATCAAATTATATGGATATTAATTTGTGTGTGATACATATGTAGTTTTATTGTCCATTGAATTTATTTTGTAAAATAAATTTTTCAAAAAAAAAAAATGAAAGTTTGTTGGGCCGGCCCATTGGACCATGTAGGCCTTTGCTTATCGGGCTGGGCTTATTGGGCCGGGCTATGAGGCTTAAAGGGCCGGCCCACTAAAGCCCCTTTATATGTTATGGCCCCCGGGCCGATGCGGGCCGGACCGGGCCGGCCCCTTTTGACAGCTCTACGCACATGGTGATGATTTGTGCGTGAATTAATTTTAATAAAAGAATATATATTTTCTTTTTGACAAAAACAAATATGAAAAGGATATTTGTTTTTTTTTTTTTTTTTTGACAAAAACAAATTTGAAAAGGATATAATAACCAATTTAAACCAAATACAAAAATTTAATTTGGATGGATAACCGACCAGATGAAAATGGTTTGGTTAATAACCATATACCAAAATCCGGATTTTTTAAAATGGATTTGGATCCAGTTATGGGTTTGGACCTTCTAACCGGATATTTTGCACACCCCTAGTTACTATTCAAAACGGACGGTTAACAGAGAACGGAGGGAGTAAGGAACTTAATATTTAGCTCAAGTTTAGCTTATTAGGTTCATGAACCAAGTTCAACGAACCAATTGTCTAATCGAAACTCCAAACTTTATTCGAGTTGTTTCGGTTCATTGTGATCCCTAAGTTCAATCTTTTGTTTCCACACTTTTCTTCCTTTAGGCACTACTCATTATATTGTGTCAAAAAAAAAAAGGCAACTCATTATATTTTCCAAACAAGCTAACCTAAATCATAGTCATAGAATACGACATTAGAATGAAATTTGTGGTAATGAAAAGATATTTGTTGGGGGTACATGATCTAGTCAGCTTCAGTAAATGCTCTACCAATCCTACATAGACAGAGAACACTCTATTGATACAGAGTGGCAGTATGGTAGTACTCAGCTTCTTCATTTTTTTTATTATCATCAATATTAATGGTTAGTTAGCTTTTCAAATCAATAAGTCACTGCACTGCATCATTGTGATTTATTTGTTTCCAATGTCACAGCACTTAGCAAAAGAGCAGTAACACACACAATCTAAAAAAATTTGTTTTAGCATTAAACATGGTTTTAAAGATGAATGGCATAATTTTGATTAAAAGAAAAAGATGAATGGTGTATAACTTTGTAATCAATATAATACTAACTAGTACGACTCAAATATTTGATTAATTACGTTCAAGGAATGATAAATAGATATATTAGTTGTCGAAACTCATCAACTCTCACGAGCAAATATGATTGTTCATTTCCAAACTACGGAGGTTGATTCTTAAATGAACCATTATAATTTTTATTTACTCGTATTGTATTGAGAATTATTTGATTAATAATACTCTATAAGTTTGATTTGCTAATTGCTATAAGTAAATAACACAATTGAGTTATAATTGCAGTTGCATTGCAATTGCAAAGACATTAAAAGCTTTACTTGTTTCAGACATAAAAAACATTAATACTGTGGTTAGAATTCTGTTGAAGATTTATTCAAAAAAATTAACTTTGGCAATAAATATTCCAAGCTAAGATAGCATAACATGGCAATGATTTAATTCTGTTAATGAAATCTGTATAGAGAGGGCATATAGAAAAGATTCAGACATATTGCTTAATGAGTTCACCTGATAACACTGACACAAATATATGTGATGATCTGTGCTACAATATCACATTTCAATGATTCATTCATTGATACATACATGAAGTATAGTCTTTGTCCGTCAACTTTTTACTTGGTCCCAATGGTAGGCCTTCTAATTATTATTTTGTATATATAAAAAATACAATTGTTCGGATAAGATATCTTTCAGTAATGCAATTTTTTATCGAAAAATATCTTCTGATAGTTTAACTTGTACCGAAAGATATCTTTCGACAGTGTATCTTTTTTATTCTGTGTGAGCAATGCGAGAAGAGAAGAGGGATCATATAAAAAAAAATGCATATATACTTTTGGATCATATGAAATCAGAATGAGAATAAGAACCATGAGAGTTTCCCTCAAGGCTCAATCTATGCCATCCAACCAATCTACCTTTACAGGATGCCATGGCCACTATCTATAACACACAAATTGCTTAAAAGCATATCCCACTAATAATTTAGAACAAACAAGTGAACCATCATTGCATATTAGAAATGTGGTGGAAAGCAAACACTTTGGGTGAGGCTACTTTCAATTCCTTCAAACCTCAAAATCAACTACTTTGGTCTTTTCATATTTTTTATACTTTCATTTTGTGGGGGAAAGTACACCTTTTGGCTTTTCTTTACACTGCATACACATTGGTGAATCTGTACTCCCTCATTTGAGGGACCCCAATGATTTTTTATTCTTTTTAAATAAGTTATATCTCCTACTTGGAATATTTTATGGAAATATTAATTTCACCACTTCATTGTAGGTGTAAAAAATAAGTGAAGAGAGATGTGTTAAAGAAAAATCAAATGCATCTTCATATTTTCGGATTGTAAATTTATAAAAATTGGAATTTAAGCTTTTAATAAAATTATGGCGTCGCTATAATTTTGTCAAACTCATCAGAATTTCAAACATATTTAGTTGAATTTGAACTAGTCAGAGTACCCGTGCTACTTACGGAAACAATCATATTTGTTAGATAGAATTAGAAATGATGAGAAGATTATTCAAACTTTATAGAAAATAATTGTTTGTCAAACTTACTTATTATTTTGACTAAATTTTGAATTATTATGACCCTTTTTATGTAGTATTGGACAGTCAAAATCAAAAGAAATATATAAAAATAAATGAAAAATAAATAAACAGTTGGAGTATATGATATGTATGGAAAGTGATGGAAGCATTATGTCATGCACTGGCGTTAAAGAATGACAGAAACCATTGAAAATAGAACAGAACACTATTTTTTCCTCCTCAGTAAATGGATTACTCAAATGGTAGCAACAGCATAACATGGATCATGTCTCAATCACATTCTATTATGATTCAATACAGATTTATCAGAACAAGACACAATAGTAGTGGGATCCTTTTTTTCTCCTGTTTTCCAATCATTGATTTTTTTCTCAATAGTTTTCTTTCATCTTCCCATGTGCACTTCAATTCCTAAGCTCCACCAACCATTAAAAACCAAAATAAATTCAAACCTTTACATACTTCTTGAAGTATATGTTTCATATCACAGTGAATATGTCAGAATCACGGTAATTCATTGTGGTTTTGCAGAAATTAAGCTTTGTAGCTTTTGAAGGTAGTTTCTGTAGAATCACTTTGTTGATTATCGTAATTTTGTACATGCCCACCGTAATACTGATCAACATAGGCGAAACCTTGTCTAATCCTTTTTCCTGAAAATTGCAAATTTATAAAGACACTCTCTCAATTACTTGCATATTTGGAATCATAATAAGTTTCACGAAATCACTCTTGACATTATCATTGTATTGAAGCTCGTGTAAAATCTGACAAAATTACGGTGACATATTATAATTTTGCCAAACTCGCTGTCAATATGAAAATACATAGTTGCACACATCAACCTCTTAGAAGTATGTGATCTACTATAGTATAAGCTTAGTTTTAACTTTCAAGAGAATTTCTTCCTTCAAGTCCAAGTCTTCAAATTAACAATATCAAAACCACCATGCTTAACATTTTAACATAGCACTATATACAAAATAAGCAAAAAGAAATAGAGTTTATTTTCTTCTTTACTAAGAAAATAATAAGAAAAAAAATAGAAAGAAGATAAACACATGTTCTTAAAATAAGAAAAATGGATATATATAATTTGTGCTTGAAGATGAAACAAGAAAGATATATTGGATATTGAAGAAAAAACAAATAAACAAAGAAGAACAAACAACCGTTAGAGATGATTTGTTGGTGACTCAGAAATACTCTCTAGATGGGGTCTCCAAACAGCAACACGTCCTCTTCTTTTCTCTCTCTGACAAGAAAGTTTCTCAGACAAAATCTCACTCAAGTACTGATCAGAAGAAACAACCAAGGTAGCACTGTTCTCGATGTTGTTGTTGCTGTTATTACTTCTGCTGTTGTTGTTCTGTTCTTTTGATCTTTTCTTTCTTCCAGACGAGTTTTTACTCTGGCGATGACTTTTCTCCGGCGGAGATGGTGAAGGAAGAGGCATGAGAAAGTAAATCTTACCGCGTTGAAGATCAGCATCGGGAGGAACAACGACGATCTTAGGAACAACACCGCCGTCTTGTGTTGAAGGTGATGAAGGTTTCTTGAGAACATGTTTTGGGTATGTTTTCATTATTTCACTCGCTTTGATGCTACCGCTGATTTCTTCTACTCGACCGTTGCAGTGTACTATGCGGATCACGTCTAGTGATCCGCATGGTAGAATGCAAGATATGCAACATCTTATGCTATTTCTCATAGTTTCTTGTTCTTCTTGTTCTCGTTCTCTCTTGTTTTCTATTTTTATCTCAATTTGTCTCATAGAGAGATAAAGAAGAAAACGAGAAGAGGTGGGAGAGAGTGGAAAGTGTGAAAATATGGAGAGAAGTTGGAAAGAGTAGTGAGATTGATTTGGAGAATGTGTTGTATTGTGTTGTGTGCTTTTTTGTTGCTCTGTTTTAACTAATGGAGTGGGAATCAGTCACATAAAAGAATTTGATTTCTACCAAAAGGATGCATTTTATTCTCTTTATATCAAATCAAATGTTACTTAAATCAAGTGGTTGGACTTAAATAGTTATTGGCCTAAAAAATAATATACATTGAGTTTGATAAAAAAAAAAAGTCATGTTAACATGTTGTTTGAACATTGATGTCAAGATAGAAAAAAATTGGAAGGTTGGAAGATTAAACACTAAGTAATTAAACTTTGATCTAATATTGTGTGAATTGAAAAAATAAAGTGTGGGGGTCCCACATAAAATAGAACACACATTAGTAGTGTTTAAATAGTGACATTTAATTTTAAATACATGATAATGATGAAAATAATAATTATTATTATTTTTATTCATGAATATCACTTCCCATAATTTTAGCTTATGGTTGTTGTGATAAGATTGAGAATCCAACTGAATTTCCTATTTTTCTCTCATTAGTTTGTTATTGTGGATTTGTTTTTTTTGATCTCATCCACAAATGTTGTTGAACGGATTATTGGATAAGTTTCTTTTTGATCTTATCCATTAGAGTAATTGATGTAGCAATTTTTGCTAAAACAGTTACAAAATCTCTATATAAATAGAGGACTCCACTCAGTTCAAAAATTACATCGAAAAAGAATTCGTCTAAGATCGAATCTTTTTCTTCTTTCTCCCTTCAACTTGTGTTTACGAGTTGTTCCTTATTCTCTTCATCTAATCTTTCTGTCCCTTCGGTTTTGAGTGGTATACAAACCATATTTGACCGGTAATTTGTTACCGTATAGAAGGTGTTACTTCTCGAACGATTATCAACAGTGCATTTGATAATCGCACAGTGAACTGGGCTGTTTTATCCTGGAGAAACTTTGGGTAGAGCCGTGAAACGTCTTAAAGAGAGCGACCTGGTCGTGACTCAACCCGGTAAATTCTTCGGTGATTTTCTCTTTCAGGTATTTTCCAAAAATCAAAACCAACACATGTGCCCTAAGGGCACATGATAAGTTACCTAAGAATGGAAAGTAGCATTTAATGATACAAAAATATTTAATGATACAAAAACTACCTACAAAAGTATTGCAATAAATTTTTTACTATATTGGTCTTCTTAACATGTGCCCTTAAGGGCACAAGTTAACATTCCCCTTTAAATATTTTTTAATGTTTGTCAACTTTTTTATCATAGGTTCTTTTGATATATTTTTTTTTAAAATAATCTCATATATATTAATCAATAAGTAATTACATATGAATTAAAGACAAACGGACAACAAACTGCGCCACCAACCCTTTTTGAATGGCAAAACTAATTTTGATTAATGTAATTTTTTTTTCTTCTTTTTTTAAACAAAAAGCAAAAGTATTTTTTTAAATATAATTAAAATGAGAAGAGAAATTATGAAATATGAAAACTAGGCCAAAACTCACGGTAAACAGTTAAGGCATAAGCAACATTTGTCTCGTTAAAAATCTTAAGAGAAAAATTCAATGAAATAAAGTCTTAGTGAAAATGTAATCTAATTTAAAGCATTATGGAACATAAAATTTAAATATTTCTTTTTATTAAAATTTAAACATTAATTCGTCACAGTTTTGAGAGTCTAACTCTTTTTATTAGAGTAAACATTATTGGTATTTTTTGTTGGATTATGTTAAACAGTGTTCCCGGAATACTAATTAAGCATATTCAGAAAGAAAAGTAAAATAAAAGTTAATGATTAAAAGTTGACTTTTTATAATTTTGAGGCATTAAACGTACAAATTATAAGAAAAAATTTCTTTATTGCGAAGCTTAACTAGTGTCCCGAGACACTGTTTAGCATTTTTGTTTTTTTTTTTTATAATACAATTTGATTAATTGAAGGAAGGTATATATATTTTCTCCATGCTAGCTAGCTAGCTAGCTAGCTTTGGTATGAAATTGATGATGATATGAATAATTAATGGCAAAACAGTCTGTATAATTTGGGTTTTGATCCATTATTCAGGGTCCCTCTCACTCACCCCCTGACCACAAACTCTTCTCTTACAATAGTATTGGGTTAGGAATGAAGGGTTGGGATACTCATAAACGTCACATGGTATAGTGAATGATGGGGACTTGTTAGCAAGCATAAACTTTGAACCTTTTGATAGGATGTGCGTGTATCAATCAATGCTTGACACTTGTCGGCCAATAATAAATACTCCATCAATCCCTTATTATAAGCACCCTTACAAAGATTTTATTTGTCTCTAAATATAAGTCACTTTTCAATTTTCAAGACACATTTATTATTACTTTTCCAAACATAACTCCACTTTACATTGAAATACGTAAAGTCAACTACAAATACATCTTTTTACCAAGGACAATTTAGTAATTGTAATACCCAAAAAGTATACATTAATTACACTATCAACTTTTCTTAATAAGCGTGAAATTTCTCTTGGGGGGCTTATATATAGGGACGGAGGGAGTAATATTTTACACTAAGTTTAGGTGAGGAAGCTTGTGATGTAGGGTCAAATATATATTGAATGGAGAGAAGAAGGATGGGAAATGAGATAAATTGGGGAAGAAATTAAAGAGATCTTCTTTTGAGATGGATGAGTTTGTGAGTGAGTTGTGATCTTTCAATTTCCCCAAGCATGATCATGTGGGTTTGTGGTTTTCATTGGAAAGTGAAGTTTGATGGATTTCACACTTTATATTGTACCTAATGGATTTTAGGTTAGTGATATAGTGCTTAAATTTGACTACTAAGCAAAGGTGTTTGTCTAGTAGCCATAGTACCCAAACCAATTCTAGTTGATCACATGGTCTTTTCAAAACCCTTTTACAAATATTCTTTCTTTCCATAATGAGATTTATAATTTTGGTCTTGTAAATTTTTTTATAGTACCAAAGATTAAAGTTGATGTTCGGTTTGAATCGATTTTTATACAATTTTTTTTATAAAAAAGTTATGCAAAGGATAAAATTAGTCATGATTTAATTTGGATGATGACATCTTTAAAAGTTCTAAATGCAATTTAAATTGAATTAGTTTTTGGTTTGATCCAATTTGTAATTGGAAAAAATTCTATTAATACAAATATTATAAATCAACAATATAATAACAAGTTTGATGTAAATAATATACAATATACTAAAAATTGAAATTATGGAATAACCATGATTGATTATGCTTGAAACATATAAAATACTAGCTAAAAACAGTATAGTAACTCAAACTAACAAGTATTGTTTAGAAAAAAATAGCAAACAATAAATTAATTGGCATGTTTTTTTCCGCGATGGATCAAGCGGAGGTAAAACGTGCGATTTTTCAACTCTACTAGTTGTAGCTTCTCTTCAACGGTGAATTTCTACTATGATTTTTAACTTTACGAAACATGTCAAATGTATATTTCATACTCATAAAAAGTATTATCAACAAAAGTCAGACAAAGCGGAAGGGGCTTGATTCCCACAATATGACAAAGTAATATTCAGATTTCTATTAGAAAAAATACACACATTTGAGTTTATACATTTTTTTGCTTTTTTAACTTGATTTAGGATTTTAATTTATATTAATTTTTTGAACACTCATATCATTGGCTTTTGAATTAGATTATTGGTTTGTTAACACTTATATCTTCACTTACACTATTTTCAAATTTGTGTATAAAAACTGTCCTAATATATGATCTTTAGATTTTACTACTATTTTAGCATATATTGTTTGGTTAACTTACTTTTTCTGTAAAAAACAAAAAAGACACCTAACATAGATATATATTGTATTTTTGTTTCACTTATAGGAGTGTCTATTGTGGCTATAATTCTTCTATCCATTATTACCATGTATGACTATAATTAACTATGGTGCATATATACTCCACTAATAATATTAACGAGTTTTTTTTTCTTTTCACCACTAATTTAATTGGTTCGAAAGTCAGTTCGAGCAGCAAGTAGTTTCAATCTTCTTCCAACTACAGAGTATTGTATGCATCGCTTATATAATAATTTAATGTTATATTATTTTTATGGAGTATGTTGGGCACATGATAATGGTATGCATGTAAATAATGTATAACTAATGATTGAGGTAATTAATCTTGTAATGTGAGTTTATGAAGATTGATGTGATTTGTATGACCTGTGTGGTCCTCATAATAATTCAATATCCAAAATGACGACAGACAGTTAAAAGTGTTTGTATGGGTTTAATTGGTGGTTAAGTTTTAGTTGTCCCATCTCTAATGTGGCCCTTGCATTTGATAGTACAGGTGTAGATGTTAGTGGGAACACGTAAAGTAAGGATGGATGAGATGAGAGGGACGATATATTTGAGTGCTTTCATATTCTATATGCGTCCGGCCCCGTACCAATAGAATATAGGGTGCCAAGTTAATCATAATTAACGCTTAGCACAAATATGTGATCCGACTTAAAATTGTTATAATTTTTTTTTGAACAAAGACAAAATGAAACATATATATATATATATATATACACACACACACACAAAAGAATAGACCCTTCAGCACAAGATGTGCAAAAGAGATCTACAAGAGTTTACAATAGAATCCCAATAGAATAACAAAATAAAATACACTCGGTCAATATCCACACAAAGAAAAGGGTTCGACCACCAAGCATAAAAATGCATCATCAAAGTAGAATCTGTCGTCCGCAACCACCGATAGGACAAAATTTTCACCTTGTCCAAGAGCTGATGAATAGTGTTCGCCGAATCTCGAAAGACACGAAGATTACGCTCGTTCCAAATAACTCAAACACAAGCTGCAAGAAGGACCGTCGGACACGTAGGCCGCCAGCTGAAAATGTGAACTGAACGAAGTGCTCTGAGAGACTGTATGCATTCATTGCCGAGAAACCAATCCAAGACCGGACAAGAGCCCACAGAGGGCCAAAGGTGCTGCAAGATATGAATAAATGCTATGTTGTCTCAATGCCTCCACAGCCCGTCGCACATAAATGCAAATCTGGAGAGAGAATGCCTCTAGTAACCAAGTTCGCCCTCGTCGGCAACCTATCCCGCAAGAGACGCCACACAAAGATAGACACCTTCAAGGGAACCTGACGATGCCATAAGAGATCTTCAGCTGCCCCTAGTGTGACTGCCTCTTGTGAAGTCAGAATGTGATACGCATCTCGAACAAAATAACCTGTGACCGGTTCTGGTCTCCATCGGTCGGGGGAATCAACCTGCATAAGCACGGGAAGAAGTAAAATCTGACACTCCTTCAACATGTCCTCTTCCCACACCCAAAACTGTCTCCTCCACCTCCACGCCTCTCCTCCTGCCTCCCACCCTAGAGAGAACATCTCTGCCACTGAACTCAACTTAGTCAACACCAAATGAAACAAGTGACCGAACCTCTCACTAAAAGGAATACCATCCAGCCAGGGATAGGTCCAGAAAAGAGTGTTTGTCCCGTCCCCCACCACTCTCGTCACGCACTCCCCAAACCAAACACCTCTCGGACCTCCCTCTCTGTCCCTAATCTTCGCTATATCCCTCCACCACACCGACCCCATCTGCCCCCCAACCCTCAACCTGCCCTGCTTCAGTTCGTAACGCGCCACCAACACAGTAAACCATAGACCCCCACGATCCACCAACATCCTCCAACACCACTTGCCCAAGAGGGCTGTATTAAACTCCCGAATCTGCCTAACCCCCAGACCTCCATACTCCTTGTGTAAACAAATCGCTTTCCAGTTAACCCAGGCGGTTTTCCTGGAATCCTCACTCCATCCCCAAAAAAAGTTAGTCACAAGAGACTCAATAGAAGAGATAGTACCCAAGGGGGCTTTGAAAAAGGAAAGCGCATAGACAGGCAACGAAGTCAAGACAGATTTGAGAAGAACAAGACGGCCACCGAAGGGCAGGAAGCGACTCTTCCATCCAGACAATCTAGTTCTAATGCGGTCCAACACCGGTTCCCAGAAACCCAGATGCCTCGGATCTCCACCAATAGATAGGCCCAGATATAAAAAAGGTATTTTCCCCCACCCTACAACGCAGTGCAGATGCGGTTTCGTGTAACCAGGAGTTAGGGATGTTAACCCCGCCAACATGCTCTTATGGAAGTTCACCTTTAGGCCTGACATTAACTCGAACAACACAAGCACCGCACGGAGTGCTCTGACATTAGCCCAACTCTTGGCACCCAGAAGCAAAGTGTCATCGGCAAACTGCAGATGCGACATAGTAACCGCGTCCTCGACGCCCACCCTGTACCTTATAAACCTATTCCCCTCAACCATGGCCTTCATCATCACGTTCAGGCCCTCCGCAGCCAGCAAAAACAGGAAAGGAGATAGAAGATCACCTTGACGGAGGCCCCGTTCAAGGGGAAACTCATCAGTAGAACTCCCGTTAACTAGGACCGAGGCCGTTGCCGTGCAAACGCATTCTCGCATCCACTTTCGCCACAGAGGTTTGAAATCCATTTTCCTTTGCACCGCGTCCAAGTAGCCCCAGTCCACAGAGTCGTAAGCTTTTTCAAAATCAACCTTAAAGAACATCAACTCTTTCTTAGATTTACGGGCCTCGTCCACCACCTTGTTCGCAATGAGAACACCATCAAGGATCTGCTGCCCCTTCACAAAAGCCGTCTGAGAGTCGGAGACAACACTACCAATGACCAGTCTCAACCTATTAGCTAAAAGTTTAACCAAAATCTTATAAAGGCTCCCTACCAACGAGATGGGCCTATACTCATTCAACCTTTTGGGGCTCTCCAACTTAGGGATAAGGGCGATGAAGGTGGAGTTTAAACCCTTCGTTAACTTGCCATTTCGGTGGAACTCAGAAATAAACCTCATGACATCTCCCTTCATCTCCCCGAGAAGTCCTTAAAGAAACTGAGATTAATCCCGTCAGGACCTGGACTTTTGAAGCTATCGCAGTCCTATATTACGGCCTTCACCTCCGCTTCAGTAAAAGGTTTGGTGAGACCGCTCCGCTCAACCACTGACAGCCGGTTGAAAGAGGGGTTGTCCACCCCCGGTTGAGCAGCACTGCTGGCCTTGAAATGATTCGCAAAATGCGTAAAAACAGCCTGCCGAACAGGGTGCACTCCCTCCACAGAGGCCCCGTCCACTTGTATCGACAAGATGAAGTTCCGCCGCCGACGACTGGCCAACACAGCATTGAAGTACTTAGAGTTAGCGTCCCCTTCCTTGAGCCACAACGACCTGGATTGCTGCCAACAAATACTAGCATGCCTCCTAGACAACGAATGAATGTCTCCTATGATACCATGTAGATCCTCTAGCTCTTCCTCAGAGAGAGTATCCACCCCCCCCCCTTCAAATCAAGGGCCGACAACCGACCCTTGAGGGTGTCAATCCTACTCGAAAGGTTTTGGGAGTGAGTCTTATGCCACTCCTTCAATGCCACTTTCATAAGCTTCAGCTTTTCCTTCAGAACGAAGCCTCCCCACCCGGCAACATGAAGGGTCTGCCACTTCTCCATCACGAAAGAGTTATAGCCCGGTATGTCACGCCAAGATTTCAGCATCATCAAAGGGCGAGGCCCTCAATTCTCGTCGTCTGACCCCAACACGATAGCATAATGATCCGACAGACCCCTCAGCTGGGCCACCTGCACACAGTTAGGCCAAGTCAGGCACCATTCTTCTGATAGGAGGAACCTGTCCAAGCGACTCATCGAGCTAGAAATTATCATCAATGAACTGATTAAACTCAAAATAGTTCGTAGAGCGATGACCTACCCTAGATGAACGCCTTTCATCTAAACTTCTAACTGCATTAAAATCCCCACACACGCACACCCTCAGCCCCTGCAGCGACTGTAACCTTTCAACTAAGGACTCCCACAGGCCGTGCTGCGCCCCTAGGTCACAAGGAGCATAAACGTTTGCCACAAGAAATTCCTCCCCCAACTGGATGAACCGCCCATGACACCATAAAACATAGTCTCGACTAAGGGACGACCACACCTCCACCTCAGACACATTCCAGATAGTAAGTAACCCCCCCTGATGCCCCCTTTGATGGACGAAACGAGTAATCAAAGGGAGAGTCTCCCCACAAAGCCGAACACAAAAAATCGTCACACACCGGGAGCTTTGTCTCCTGAAGACAGACTATCGATGGAGTTTTCTCTCCCACCAGCTTACGAACCTCTTTTCTCTTATCAATCCGACCCAATCCCCTGACATTCCAAGAAATTACCCGCATTACCACACACTCGCACCCTACGACCCACAACCCGCCACAAGCCTAGCACCCCGCCTCCGTCGCACCGCACCCTCGCCCTAAAGTGCTTGACGAAGCCATCCTATCAGAACCTTTCTTAGAGAGGGAGCTAAACATGTTTCCCCTTTTGCCAAAGAAGGTGGCCCCGATAAAATTCCCTACCTCCCTAACATCCTCCTCAACCACGCTATCATTACCTTGCAAGGCTACCCAATTTTGCCAATCATTGTTGACAGAAGAAGACGCGGTAACCCCTTCAGAGGAGTCTGAGGACACCGTCGCACCAGACTGATGACCACTCTCTCTCTTCCTACGTCTCCTTGCATTTTTCTTCAGAATGTGCAGGGCCTCCCGACGGTCGTTGCAAGGTAACCTAGCAATTCTCTTGAAACTGAACAACGAGTGACGAAGCTGGCCCCACGCCCTCTTTTTTGTTGCGCCCTGAGATCCCTCTTTGTCACGAGCGCCACCCACGACACTCCCCGTCGGTGACTTCTTCGAAGCTGAAAAAATAACCCCCGCATCCCCCAAGTTATGATCATGTAACCACTCCAAACTCCAGGGTCCCTGCATCGTCCCTGCATTTTGCAACTTGGATCCTCTCTCCCCAGGGGGGCAAGACAAAGTGCGTTTACGTTGTGGTCCCTTCTCTAAAGGTGGATTAGTCTTTTGTGTCCACACAGACACCTTATCCAAAGTTGCAGAATCTAACTCTCCTACCCCCTGCGCCGGTACCGTAGTTTCCACCACACGATTCTCTAAGCCAACAGACACCTTAGACACATGTGGCATATCAAAAGTCGGTTCTAGCACCGTATCAAAAGGGCCTAGCACCCCTGCCCCCTCTTGTCCCACAACCTCATCCGTGTATGGGGAATTACTGACCTTATAAGAAAATTTGTCATCTCTCTACTTATAAGGAGCATTACGCCCCGCTTCCTCCATCCCCTCCGCAAGTCGATCAACCAACATGTCCACCTGAGCATTTGCTTCCGGATCACAGCGCATGTCCACCTGGGCATTAAAATTGTTATAATTGACAATATATTGAAGTATTCAATTGGGTATAAGTCGAATAGAGTTGGTTTAGGTTAACAATTGTGAAAAAATTGAATAGAAGAGAAATGTTATTTTACAAATTTGTAATATATTAATGAAAGAGATGTGAGAAATATTTCTAATGTTTTAGATCTATTTTAATTTTTACTTATTATCTATTTGATCTATTTTTATCTTTAAATATACATACTTGAAACTTTATCTAATTTTTCTATCATTGGTGTTTTGTTTACGATATATTGAATTATTTGAAAAATATAAATTTTTGGATTAATGAAATTTTTGATATAGCAATAAAGTTTCAACCTAACTATTACAACCGATCTACCCACTGTGTCCTTTGAAGGTTGAAAAACACACAAGAAGGGGGGGGGGGGGGGGGGGGGGGGGTTGAATTGTGTTAAGACTTTTCTTTAGTTAAAACAAATTGCAGCGGATAAGAGATAATACACACAATATATGAGGATAGGGATAGAGAAAGACACTCAGAATTTTATACTGGTTCCTCCCACTAATAGGAGTAGTCCAGTCCTCTTGTCCTTCACAAGAGATTTCACTATAATCACTCAGATTACAGATGCTCAAGCACAAATGCAAGAGACTTCACACAAGTTTAATGATAGTAAAGATGTGAGATTAACACTTGATATACAATCAGAGGTGTTTACAAAATACAACGCAGTTACAAGACTAACTTAGAAAATTTTCACAAAGTTTCTAAGAGTTTGATAGCTTCAGAATTTGACAGAGTTTCAGCACGTTCAGAAGCTTAAGTCTTGATCATTTTTCTTCATGAATCTTCTTCCTTTTATAGATGATAAAATAGAGCTTCCTTCATGAATCTTAGGAGCTTAACTTTTACTACAAAATGAGAGATTCCTTTTGGCTTTTGATATTTGAACCTTGGTGAAAGCCAAATAAGGAAATACTCGTTTCTGAGGCCTGACTTGAAAAGGACCTTTCCATGGTCAACTCTTTTCATTCTTGGTTTCTACGTTTGGACTTAGTCAGGCACAGTCTTCAATAAAATTGTACTTTTGAATGTAGCTTAACGCTTATCTCTGATGAGCCTTCCGATATTCTTAGCTTCAGACTTTGATAGGCTTAGAATTACTTGCTTCAGATCTGGTGAGCTCAGATGTTGTTCGCTCAGAAGTAATTCCATCAGAAATTCTTTAGTACACAAATTTTAACTTTTAATCCTGCACAGTAAATTAAATCATTAGTACTCCAATTTAACTTTAAATACATTGTTATCATCAAAATCAATTAAGGAGATACAAAATCATAATTTTGTTCCAACAATCTCCCCCTTTTTGATGATGACAACTATATGTATTTAAAATCAATTGTTGTTGTTTTTATTTAACATCTTGACTTCAGGTTCTGAGGTTTGCAAGCTCCCCCTGAGTCTGATAAGCTTCAGAAGTTTATCAATGATAAATATAAAACAGTCTAAGAGTAATATTTAATGTCAAATATAATTTCATATATTCTACCTTCAGAATTAGAGGTTTGCAAGCTCTATTTCTTCAGATTGACAAATATAAGATATGGTTTGCAAGCTTATCTTATATTATATGAATTTATTTTTTGACAGAATTTATTACTCCCCCTCATTAAAAGTTTAAAAGACTTTAATCGAACTTAGCAAGAGAAGAGTTTAGAAAATTTAAAATCTTAGAGCTTCAGAATTAATTTCTCTGCCACATGAAAAAATATAATATTTTCTCCCCCTTTGTCATTATCAAAAACGGGCCAGTCAAAAACGGGGCAGTAAATGCACACAGCAAACAACCACCAGCAGTAAATACATTCAACGGTAAAAGTTTGAAAACGCTTGGTACGAGGTGAAAAATATGCTATGGAACACAAGCAAAAGAAATCATGGAGAGAGAAAATGAAGAGCAAGTGCGTAGAGATATGGAAAAACAAATCCTGGAGGAGGAGATCAGAATTATGAAGGAGAGAAAGGAGCGTTTAGATCGCCGTTTGGAAGCAGCACGAGAGATTGAAAGAAAAACTAATCAGCTTGTGGAGAGTCTTATGGAGTATGGAAGAAAGAAGCCAGAAGATGAAGCATAGTAGTATTTTTAATTTGTTAGAGAAAAAGTAATGTGTGATTTGTAAAATGTACTACTGAATGCTTATGAAATAAAAGTTTGAAAATTTAGAAGAAAATTATGAGTAAAAAAAATTATCAAGAAATAAACCATAAATTCCAAAAGAGATTCAAACAAAATATCCAAAACATAAACCAAAAGAAATTGTTCAGAAAATAAAATAGTGCCTAAAAAGGAAATCCTAAGGTTTAGGGGTAAGGAGTGTAATGAGAGTCTTCAGATCATTGGCCATTTCATCCTGCTTTGCCTCAATGCGCTCAAACTTCTCATTCTGTTGAGCTGCAAGCTGATCAATCTTTGCATCCAGTTCAGCTTGCTTTTGCTTCTGAGTCTCAAGCTCTTTCTGAATAGCAGAGATTTCTGAATAGGAGCCAACGTGATCCATCACAGATTTACTCACATACAGAGCACTAGGATTCAAAGAAAACTTCAGAGCAGTTGAGATAGAACTCTGCATAGAACAAGAGAAGTGGTTGCTGAGGTAGTCTTCTTGCCAATGGCGAGCTGCCTTCTCAGAGATCTTCAAATATCCTTCCTTGAGCTTATCCAACCAGTCCTTCAGAGCTTGCTGATAGTCCATCATTTCATTCAGATCCCCATCAACCAGATGATAGATATCACTCAGAATTTCCTCCCTTAGTTCAGCCCAAGCCATGATATAAGCTCTTGGATTCATCAGAGACCGCCTAACATCATGAAGAGCCTTTACCTTCCTGTAAATTTTATTACTAACACGCACAAACATGTCATTGGATACAGGAGGAGGTGGTGGTCTAGGCAGATGTTCACAGGAGGATTCTGAAGCAAAGGAGTCTTCAGAATCAGAGTCAGAGTCAGAAATGTTAATGACTCGTCTGGTTGGTCTAAATGATTGAGGGGGGTTAGTGTTAAGGACCATGGTGAAACAAGGAAATGTGTCAGAGTGAAGACGAATTTCTTCAAGATCTGAATCAGTTCCAGGTGATGGTGGTGGATTGGATGGAGTAGCTGAGGTGTTGGGTTCAGAAGTGGTTAAATTAGGAGATGTGGTCTGAAGGGATTCAGATTGTGTTTCAGCAATGACTTCAGAAGATTGAACGGTTGAGAGTTCAGGTTGATCTATTTCCATTGCTGAGGGGGCAGGCTCAGAATCTTTAACAGGAGATTTCTGAGGGGATTTTGAAGGTTCAGGAATTGTTTCAGTAATGATTGCGGGTGCAGAGGTGGAAGTGGAATGGATGGGTGATTTCTGAGGTGATGAAGAGGTAAATACAAGATCACCATGAAGATGTTGTTCAAGGTGATGAAGAGTGTCAGTGGATTGAGGAGGTGGGGATGATGGTTGTTGTTTTTGTTGAGATTCTTGTTGTTGAAGGTCATGGACTTGTTGAAGTTTAGAGTGAATTTGATGAATGGTTTCATTTCTCTGAGATGCAACTGTTGCAATGGACTCTGTTGCATGGTCTACAGCTCTTTGAAGTTCAGAGTCTGTGGGGGAATCAACAACATTGTGAAAAGCTGGAAAAACTAGATCACTGCCAGGTAGCATCATATTGAAGGGCTGAGATTCATCAATGGATGGATGATTAATGACAGGATTTGTGGGAAGATGAGATTGAGATTGAGTGTGATCAGTTTGAGGTGGAGATTTTTCAGATATGGTGTCATTGAACTGAGGAGGAGGTTGAGTTTGTTCAGCAGTGGGTTTGACAGTTTGTGCAGTATTAATAACATTATCTACAGAAGTTGAAGGAATAACTGAAGTAGATTTCTGAACCGGTTTCCTGATTCTGATGGTGCGGCTCAGAGGCACATCATCTTCTGTTTCTGAATCACTATCAACACGTGCTACAAAAGGTTCTTCTGTGCTCTGAGGTACCCGTTCAGATTGAGCAACAGCTTCAGAGACCCTCTTTGTCTTTACCCTCTTTTCCTTCTTAGCCTTCTTCTTTTCTGGGGCTTCAGCACCCTCAGAATCCTTCTTCTTTGTAGTCCTCTTCCTTTTCTTGACAACATAGTCATCCTCAGGTTCAGATTGCAGATCATTGAGGGTAAGATAAACACCTTCTTGCTTTCTAGCAGCAATATAATGAGCAATGACCTCCATTGGTTCATTCTTGAACACAGGGTGAACATCATCTCTGAGGGATGTAACCCTTTTCTTGGTAGGAGATTGAGGATACTTCAGATTATCCTTAGAAATTTTGTGCACATTGCACAGATTATCAGCAGACAATAAGGGAGTCCTTGACTCAACAATGGTATCCTCAGCTCCAACTTCTCTCAACTTATCCACCAAACGCCATTGGTAAAAGAGCTCAGAAAGCAACCTTGGGAATGCAACCCAATGCTTAGACTTCTCTGTAGTGTTTCTGACATAGGTACAGAGATAATGGAAGAGATAAGCTGGCAAGTTTAACTTAGTACCTTTTACTAAGAATAGAAGAAAATGCCTTTGATCCCAAGAAATTTGATCAGTTCCACCAACCCTTGGAATTATGGTAGAGAGAAGTATTCTGTGCAGAAGCTTTGCAATTTTGAACAGCCCAGAAGTTCTTCCCATAAGAGTGGGGTCTTCATATAAAACAGTTTTGATCTCAGGTCTGTACTTGGTGAGAGGTGGAGGTTTGTCAGTATCAACTTGGAAGAATCCCTCATTAGGAATCTGAAGAAGCTCAGCAAAGTGATTCCTAGTGATTGACACAGGAACTCCAAGAATAGTTGAACGAATTTCAGGACCAATGTAAGGTTTGAGACCTAATTCCTCACTGGACTTATTTTTGTTAACTTCTGGATTCTTAGCGATTTCCCTTTCCAATTCTGCTATAGCTTTTTCTTTCGTAAACATTTCCGCGCCCACCCAAAATTCCTTGACCAAGTTTGGATAAACAACACCATTCAGCATATCAAAGTAGTTCATCCACCCTTGATTCTCAAAATAACTTCTTAATTCCAAATCGTTTATCCTAAACGATTCGAAGTCGATTGGACTTTCAGCAACAAGCTCTAGTTCCTCAAAACGAACAGAAGAGGGTTCAGGATTTCTGGAAACATCTTCTTGCGATTCAACATTGATAGGCTTCGGAATCGTACGAGCAGTAGATGAAGAAGCCATTGATGGTGAAGATTGAAGAAGAGAGAAAGAGAATTTTTTTTTTTTTTTTGGAGAGATGAAGATTTTAGAAAAGGAAGTTGACGCGAGAGTGTGAGAAGTGATAGTGACTAGTGTGTGATAAGTGATTATAGTGAAAGTTTCAAAATATTTGGGGGAAACAAGATAGTGACGTAATGGGGGCGTGGCAGTTACTTTTAATAATATCATCATTAGCTCTCCTCCATTACCCAGCGGTTACTAGACATGATGGGAAGTTACACAGATAAGTAGTGTTTTCAGAAGCCAGCTGTCAGTTAGAGAAACTGAGCGGTCAACTAACACTTAGAGTAGGTATCTGAGTCACAAGAAATCACATTTAATAATAAATAATTCTGATTGCTTCAGATGAGAGGGTGCTTCAGAACCTATATAATATTTTCTGAGCCGTCCAAACTTCTGAGGCCCTTCAGAACCAATTTATTCATTCAGAGTTAACAGCATTCAGAAACATCATTCAGAAATAAAAACCATGTTCAGGTTTTTTCTTGATAAAATCGAAACGATCAATAGCAAGAGGTTTGGTAAAGATATCAGCCCATTGATGCTCAGTATCAATGAATTGAATCTCAATTACTCCCTTCTGAACATAATCTCTAATGAAGTGATGTTTGATCTCAATGTGTTTAGCTCTTGAATGCAAAATAGGATTCTTAGACAAACAGATAGCAGCAGTATTATCACAGAGAAGTGGTATACTACTTATCCTTATCTGATAATCCTCCAACTGATGTTTCATCCAGAGCAATTGAGTGCAACACTTAGCAGCTGAGATGTATTCTGCTTCTGCTGTAGATAGAGCAATAGTTGCTTGTCTCTTACTAGCCCATGATATGAGGTTTTCACCTAGAAATTGACAGTTTCCACTAGTGGACTTCCTTTCAATTTTGTCACCAGCATAGTCAGCATCACAGAATCCAATAAGCTGATAATCTAAGGATTTCTTATAAAGTAATCCAAGATTAGTGGTTCCTTTCAGATATCTAAAGATTCTCTTAACAGCAGTTAGATGAGACTCTCTAGGATCTGATTGAAATCTAGCACACAAGCATACACTGAACAAGATATCTGGTCTAGAAGCAGTGAGATAAAGGAGGGAACCAATCATACCTCTATTAATTTCTGATCTACTTTGCCTTCAGATTCTTCCTTCAGAAGGCTGCTAGAGGGATGCATAGGAGTTGACATTGGTTTACAATCTTCAAGACCAAATTTCTTCAGTAAATCCTTTGTGTATTTGGTCTGATGCACATATACTCCTTCTTTTCTTTGATTAATTTGAATTCCCAAAAAAAATGTTAGTTCTCCCATCATACTCATTTCAAATTCATCCTGCATAAGCTTAGAGAAATTCTTGCAAAGAGAAGCATTAATTGAACCAAAGATAATATCATCAACATAAATTTGAACAATTAAGATGTCATCTTTTAGGGTTTTTCTAAAAAGAGTGTTATCAACATGTCCTTTTTCAAAACCATTTTCTAGAAGAAAAATACTTAACCTTTCATACCAAGCTCTTGGAGCTTGTTTCAAACCATATAAGGATTTCTTCAGTTTGAAAACATGATCAGAACATTTTATATCTTCAAAGCCAGGAGGTTGTTTAACATAGACTTCTTCAGAAATTACTCCATTCAGAAATGCACTTTTAACATCCATTTGAAATAGAGTGATGTCATGATTGACTGCATAGGATAGGAGAAATCTAATTGCTTCAAGTCTTGCTACTGGTGCAAAGGTTTCAGTGAAATCTATGCCTTCTTGCTGACTATAACCTTGTGCTACCAGTCTAGCTTTGTTTCTAACAACTTCTCCCTTTTCATTTGACTTGTTTCTGAATACCCATTTTGTTCCAATAATGTTCTTGTGTCTGGGTTTTGGTACAAGATCCCAAACATCATTCCTTTCAAATTGATTGAGTTCTTCTTGCATTGCAATGATCCACCCATCATCTGAGAGTGCTTCTTCTATGTTTGTGGGTTCAATTAATGAAATTAGACCAACTAAGGATTCATCCTCTTTGAAAGCAGATCTGGTCTTTCTTGGGCTATCCTTGTTACCAACAATTAGCTCTTCAGGATGAGATGATCTATATTTGAATTTATTCTTAGGTGGAGCAGGTATATGAGAGGGTTCAGTTTCTGAAGGGTCTTCAGATTCAAGGCCTTCGGAGGAATCTTCATTCTGAGTCTCAGATGGATATACAACAATGGAGAGATCTTCACATTCAGAATTTGAGGATACTTGAAATTCTGCAAAATTCTCAGCTTGCTCTGACATTTTATTGTCAGGCTCTTTATCATCAAATCTAACATGTATAGATTCTTCAACTGTGTGAGTTTCAGAATTATACAATCTGTATGCTTTTGAGCGTTCAGAATAACCTGTACCAATGATCTTCCCTTTTTGTTTTCCTCCAAACCCCACAGAGCCTCCCTCTTTCAGAGTTAGGGTTTGGAACATATGCTTTTCTCCCGTCATATGTCGTGAGCAACCACTGTCCAGGTACCAGGGCTGCTGTTTTACCTTTCCTTGTATGAGCATCTGAAGCAAACACTATTTCAGATTTTGGTACCCACATTCTGATGGGTCCTTTTGAGTTAGTCTTCTGAATAGTATTCCTTCTTTGTTTTCCATGATCAACACCAGATCTAGAATTAATTAAGCTTTGAAATGAATGTTTAGACTTAATTTGATTCTTGGATTTTGATCTGGAGTATATCACAGTTCCAAAGGTCAGGCAAGGATCTGAAGTAACTTTGCCTTGATTTCTCAGAGGTTCAGAGGACTTCTGAGCCTTAACTTGAGAACTTTTGGGCTCAGAAATTTTAGGTTCAGAAGAACTTGGAACTTCTGAGTCCTTGAGTTCAGGTTTAGAACCTCCTTCAGAGTTGGATGCCTTCAGATCATGTGTACCACTTTTAACAAAGGTAGAGAATAATTCAGGTGGAGTATCATCCTCACTATATGATTTCAGAGGCTTATCCCAGTTCTTAAACCGAGAATAACCAATGCCTTCACCATATTTACGAGTCATATGATAAATCATGGAAGCCATTTTACTCCTATTGAAGGTACAACGAATAAATTCATGGAGAGCATCTTCATGATCATCATTGAGCTTGTCTGCCAAGACATAGTTAGATTCAACATGACAAATACGAATGTTTAAAGATTCATTTTCGTCATAAAGAATCTTGGCATCCTTTTTCAATGATTCATGGACATTCTTCAGAATTTTGTATTGACCTACCATACGAGTGTAATGTTTCACAGTAGTCTTAAGAGAATCAATTAATTCAGATTTAGTCATGTTAGAATATACCTCATTTTCATCATCTGAGTCATCTTCAGAATCTCTATCAGAGTTGTTACCTTCAGAAGTTCTTGCCATTAAAGCCAGATTGCCTTCTTCATCATCTTCTCCTTCAGAGTCATTCTCAATGGTCTCCCAAGTGGCTAACAGACTCTTCCTTACCTTTTCCTTGTACTTTTCTTTCCCAAAGCTCTTACTCTTTCCTTTGTCCTTGGATGACATTTTTGGACAGTCAGCAATGAAGTGTCCAGATTTCTTGCAATTATAGCACTTGTTCAGTTCTTCCTTTTTGTCCTTTGAGAAGGAACTTCTTGAGCTGTTTCCTTTGTTTGGAAACCTTTTGTATTTCTTATTCCATTTCTGAAACCTTCTAACCATTAGAGCCATTTCTTCATTTTCAGAATTTTCATCTAACATATCATCAGAAGTTTCTTCCTCTTGTTCAGCAACTTTGGTCTTTGCAGCTTTTGAAGAAGTTTGAACAGAACTTAGAGCCAAAGATTTCATCTTCTTGACAGGTTCATCAGACATAAGCTCTAGCTCATGACTTCTAAGTGAGCTTATTAGATCTTCAAGGGACACATTGTCCAGATCCTTGGATTCCTGAAAAGCTGTAACCTTTGGTCTCCATTTGGGAGGTAGACTCCTCAGAATTTTCTTCACATGATCAGATGCAGTATAGCTTTTCTTCAGAACTTGAAGACCAGAGACAAGGGTTTGAAACCTTGAATACATGGTTTCAATATCTTCATCTTCCTTCATTCTGAACAGTTCATATTGATGAACTAGTAAATTTGCCTTAGCTTCTTTGACTTGCTTGTTTCCTTCATAGGTGGAACATAGAGAATCCCAGATAGTTTTGGCACATGACTTGTTGGATATTTTTAAGTACTCAGCATGAGATATAGCACCAATAAACATGTTTTTAACAGTATGATGCTTCTTATACTGTTTCTTCTTTTCAGCATCAAAGAACTTTCTGTAGGTATTTCTTACAATATCTTCATCGTCCATGTGTTCAAAATGTATACCATCTTCAATGATATCCCATAACTCATCATCAGTCCCAATGATGTAACTATACATCTTGGTTTTCCAGAAAGGAAAAGTTGTAGGATCACTGTTAAAGTAAGGTGGTTTATCTCTGTGATTATCACCATTCCTTTCTCTGTTATAGTTGTGAGGAGGTGGAACAGCACTGTGATCAGGTCCAGAGGAGGCGGAAGGAGAGGTAACACCAGACATGTTTTTCAACTAAGTACCCCTAGATCTTTTACTGTTTCACTGTTAAGTGAAGAGCAACAAACCAGGCTCTGATACCAATTGAAGGTTGAAAAACACACAAGAAGGGGGGGGGGGGGTTGAATTGTGTTAAGACTTTTCTTTAGTTAAAACAAATTGCAGCAGATAAGAGATAATACACACAATATATGAGGATAGGGATAGAGAAAGACACTCAGAATTTTATACTGGTTCCTCCCACTAACAGGAGTAGTCCAGTCCTCTTGTCCTTCACAAGAGATTTCACTATAATCACTCAGATTACAGATGCTCAAGCACAAAGCAAGAGACTTCAAATTGCTCAAGCACAAAGCAAGAGACTTCCAATGCTCAAGCACAAATGCAAGAGACTTCACACAAGTTTAATGATAGTAAAGATGTGAGATTAACACTTGATATACAATCAGAGGTGTTTACAAAATACAACGCAGTTACAAGACTAACTTAGAAAATTTTCACAAAGTTTCTAAGAGTTTGATAGCTTCAGAATTTGACAGATTTTCAGCACGTTCAGAAGCTTAAGTCTTGATCATTTTTCTTCATGAATCTTCTTCCTTTTATAGATGATAAAATAGACGTTGAAGATTATAGCCGTTTGAAGAATTGAGACGCTCCATTGTATTGATCAGTGAGCTTATTAGCTGTTCTGATTTCCAGTTCTTAGGAGCTTAACTTTTACTACAAAATGAGAGATTCCTTTTGGCTTTTGATATTTGAACCTTGGTGAAAGCCAAATAAGGAAATACTCGTTTCTGAGGCCTGACTTGAAAAGGACATTTCCATGGTCAACTCTTTTCATTCTTGGTTTCTACGTTTGGACTTAGTCAGACACAGTCTTCAATAAAATTGTACTTTTGAATGTAGCTTAACGCTTATCTCTGATGAGCCTTCAGATATTCTTAGCTTCAGACTTTGATAGGCTCAGAATTACTTGCTTCAGATCTGGTGAGCTCAGATGTTGTTCGCTCAGAAGTAATTCCATCAGAAATTCTTTAGTACACAAATTTTAACTTTTAATCCTGCACACTAAATTAAATCATTAGTACTCCAATTTAACTTTAAATACATTGTTATCATCAAAATCAATTAAGGAGATACAAAATCATAATTTTGTTCCAACATCCTTATAGTCCGACACTTGACAAACCAAAAGTATATACGGCGAAATTGAACCCAAATTAAATAGTTGGAATTTTTACTTAACCGACTTGATATGCCTTTCCTTAACCATCATTCCTATAACTTTAATTAGGAGGAGCTGATATCACCTTCTAATGATTTCTCTTAAAAAATATGCAAATTGGATATTGTCTATCCTTCTAAAAATATGGAAAAGAGAGTGGATTTATTGATAAAAAATAATGGAGAGTTTAGGAAGAGAGATTGAATATTGTAAAAAATTCAAACCAAAAATATGTAACGCGGAAATACTCATTTGCAACTTGCAAGTAGGGGCTAGCCCATACGGGTGAATAAAGTTTTGCGTGTCAAATGATTTATATATGGGTGCTATACTCATTCTTGAAGTCACTAATGTTGTCTTAAATTGATAAGTGAATTGTTGGCTTCTTGTTGATTACTATGTTCTTACCATGCAAAAATCTTAAGTGATTTGTGTTGGCTCGCTTTTACTTTGCTTAATTAGCAATCAACTTGTCCTATTTTTTCCTTTAACTCTCTTGACCTAACTCACTTAACAAATTTTTTAACATTTAGATTTCTTGTTCTTAATTTGATTTGCCGAGCATCCTTTGATCTTTCAAGCTACAAATGCAATGGAAATATGTCATAAAGTAGGTATATAGTACTCAAATTAATATAGCCATTTATCTAATATGTACATAAGAACTGGGGGTTTCATAAAACTTCTTAGAAAAACAAGTTAATAAGTGTCTTAATAATATTTCGAAATCAACATTTTGGTCGCAATTGTTGGCGATTTGATATCATTATAGTGCCCTAATAATATATTATAAGAGCCTTAATAATATATAAGATAAGATGTTCTAGGTTAGATCGAATAGTCTACTTTGATTTTAATTGAAAATAATTTTTAAAAGAATAACTATGAACAAATTATTAAAAAAAATTGCGACAAAAAAATACAAAGAACTTGATATTTAAATAATTTTAGAAAAAAATGTTGATTTCTTATATGGATATTATTTTATTGATTTGACTTTAGCTTTAACCTTTAATATATTCAACAAACTAGTTGTCGAAAATTAAAAAGAAAAGTTGAAAAATTTCATGGTCAAGCCCGAGAAAAAAGGTTGGCCAATGAACAATTATTGATTGAAAAATTAATCATAGTGGTTTTGTTAACCATTCTTCAAGGATACTAGTGTCTAGTACTATAGTATATTAGTGGATGTTTTAGAGTCTCTGGATTTTCCAAAGGACGTCTAACTTGTAACATTTAGTATTTTGGAAGAAGAGAAATCTCAAGCATTATTGATAAGTTTGGTTAGAAAGCTTCCAAATCTAGCCAGCTAAATTCAATCACAGTCATTCAGAAATCAAGGGATTATGCTTAATTTGTTGCCCCACAAAACAAACCAACCTTTTTATTTTATGGTCAGCTACTCTTCCATTTATAAAGGGTAAAGAAAAATGAGTTAAGCTTTTGTCTAAAAATGTGTATGGATGTATAAAGAACAAACTCCCAAGAGATAACAATAAGGAGAAAGGACAATAAATAATAATGCAACATCCAAGAGCATCATGATGAACTTTTAACACATTCAAATTGTTGTTATTGGGAAAAAAATTCAACAACTGGAGTTCAAAAATATACTAACCTATAATGGGAGCCATTCGTTTCCTTTAATCATGAGAAACGTTAATTAGTGTTCCGAGGATACTAATTAAGGAAATTAAATATAGAAAAATTATCTTGATATATGTATGGTCAATAGCCTTAAAATATAAGAAATGTTATTTTCAATGCAAAATTTTCCTCTTTTGCTTTCTTAACTAGTGTTCGGGGAACTAATTAGCATGAGTCATTATATATAAAAAACAGGAGACAGAGAAAGGAGAAAATGATGCGAGGTGAATGTGATAGTGGTGGGCATATCAAAACTTATGAAGTCCGGATATAGAAATAGATATCAGACACGACACGAATATTGATACGTCGATACCGATAATAATTTTAAAAAATTACAGAATTAAAGGTAATTATAAGTGTTGGTGTCCGACGCGGACACACGTCCGACATCGGAACACGCCTAATCCGAAAAGTGTTTGTGTTATACTGTTATTCAAAACTAGTTTTGCCATTTATATTTTATTTAAGTCTATATACAAAATAACAAATACTACCGAAATTAATGCATATAATTTTGAGTGCAAACGTCTTAACTTTTTTTTTTTTTTAACAATATCAACATTGCTTTTCTAAAAAAAAAAAAAAAACAATATCAACATTGCAACTTGTAAGTTGATTTAAGATTTAGAGACCAATTTTATCACTTTCTCTTTCAATCATTTTTCTTGACCCTGAATTAAATTCTTCAATTAATTCATGATATTAATATTATTGATTCTTTTGACCCGTATATTATCAATGAATGCTTCATTCTTTCAACCATATCCACTTGATCCCTGAATTAAATTCTTAATACCTATGTACCAAAAAAAAGGAAAAAACAATTCTTAATACCTCCGTCCTTAATTATAAGACACTTTCGAGATTTTTCTTTGTCTTTTTTATAAGACCCCTTTCATATTTTCAAGGGCATTAAATATTTTTTTACCACAACATACCCCTAATGAAAATGCATATTTTTCTACAATCTTTAATAAATACACTAAAAAACACTAACTAATTCTCTCTCTTAAAGGATAAAATTGTAAAAGTAATATCAATTATCAACAATTTTAATATTATAATCATTAATCAACTTTCTTAATCTCCGTATTTTTGTTAAAGGGGTCTATATTTAGAAATGGAGATAGTATTATATATTGAATGTTTGGGAGTTGAGATTACTAAGGAAAAACAATCGGACGGTTATCATCTTAGAGTCAAATCAAAAGGAGGGAAACAATGTAAAGTATAGATGAAAAATAGTCTAGAATTAGTTAGAATTTGCATGATTCAAGGAAAATGTCAACAATTATCTATCGATCGGGAGAATTGAAATTCAATTCCTTGACATTTGTTTCAAGGTTATTAATTTTACTCTCAGAAATAATATATTCAGGAAATAATAATAGTAATTTTATTCTAAGGTATTTTAAAAAAATTATGTACGGTAAATATTAATCGCATTCCTTGGAATTATTGATAAAGATGGGTAAAAGAGAAGTTATTAGAAGTTACTTGAAATATATTCCCATTTACCTGAACTTTTATTTCCTATACATTTTTATGGGAATAAAATCATGGGAATAATTCCAAGGACGTATGGGCTCAAGTGGCAAAGAGCTCATTCCAAGGACGTATCCGAGGAATACCGGGTTCGATTCCCAGGGGGAACAATGCTTGGCCAGTGCGCATGCCTCTACGCACGAGCTGGATTAGTCGTCCACCTTTGGTGGGTCGGAACCAGTGCGAAAGCCAAAAAAAAAAAATCATGGGAATAAGGTCTAGAAGTACTAGCTCAAATGACAAATGTCGACATTGTTGGGTCAGACGCCGTGACCCAGGTTTGAACCCAAATCTTCACAATTGTACGTGAGTTTAATTTCAGTGTATTACCACTTCACCTAACACAAAAAAAAAATCAAGGAAATAAGAGAAGGTATTGGAAGTTATTTTATTCCAAGAAATCTACATATACCTAGGAATAATTTTATATCAACCTTGTAACAAACATGGATATATCTATTCATACCAATATATTCCAAGAAATATTTTCTCTAGACTTGAAACAATCACACCCAAGAGAAATAATTTTTATCTTCACTTTACTTTGCTCTTTTTTTTGTTTTTTTGTTAAGCAACATAGTGGCTAGATTCCACCCTTAAGATGGATAAATGAAATGACCGAGATTCAAACTCCATCACACTGCATATATAATGCAATTTTCTACCAATTGAGCTAAATTCACGTGACCACTTTACTTTTCTTTCAACCAATTTATCAATTACTCAAAACTCCTCCTAAAAACTTAATGTTAAAAAAAGAAAAAAGTGTCATAATCAACAATGTTAAAATCACGATTTAAAACGTAAAAACTATAGATTTTACATTTTTAGATAGCGATTTCGAGTTCAATCGCTGGTAGAATTATTTTATAATAAAATCATGATTTTAAACAATTTAAATCGTAGTAAAATATCTAAAATCGTGTAAAATCATTGGTTTTAACTTTTGAGACGATTTTTCCTTTTCTTCTTACTTTTTTCTAAATTTTTTTTAAAAGAAGCCCAAGTTTTATTTGGCCTACTCCCAATATTTTTTTTAATTTCTTATTTATTTGGGTCCCTCTTTCTCTCTCTCTCTCTCTCTCTCTCTCTCTCTCTCTCTCTCTCTCTCTCTCTCTCTCTCTCTCTCTCTCTCTCTCTCTCTCTCTCTCTCTCTCTCTCTCTCTCTCTCTCTCTCTCTCTCTCTCTCTCTCTCTCTCTACATACACGTTTCGATTTTACCTAAATAAAAAGAGTCTTCTAACAACCTTCACCATAACCTCCTCAAATTTTACAAGTTCATTTCAATCCGTTCTCTTGTAGAAGTCACAATCCTTCCTCTCTTTTGGTCTTTATAAATATCTCAAATTTTATTTTACAATTTTTTTTAAAAAATTTTGGTTCTCTAAATATCTTTCCTAACAATTTTTAATCTTTGCTTTTAACTCAATGTATGATACTCAAAATTTTGATTTCTTTTATATAGTAATGTTTAGTACATTATAAAAATTTCTTCTACAAAAGTTTAATTTTTATAAGAAAAAAAAATTAAATTAATTTTTTACCATTTAAAAATTCGTATTTAATTATAAAAATTCATATCATAAAATTATAAATTTTCGTAAGAGATATTCTTACAACATTATAAATATGAATAAAAAAAATCATTTGAAAATGTAGAGAGTTTATGAACCAACCAAAATTTAAAACATATTTATATGTACCCTAAAAATTATCTAGGATCTATTTGGATTTGACTTATTTTGTAGTTTGTGAAAATAGTTCATGTAAATAAATAAAATTTTATGTTAATTTATAAGTTTTCACTAACAAAATTATCTTTTATCTTTATAAGCTGTTTTCGCATGAAATATCTCCAAAAGCTTATAATAATACATAAAAATGGTGGTTCATAGTCGGGCCAAAGGATTAACAATCGGAAGACTCAAATTTTTTTCTCCAAAAATGCTGACCAAGAGCTAAAAGATGACATCTTGCAGCACACAAGGTTCACACAGGTTGATAGTCTTGGCAAGTATTTGGGGGCGTATATTTCTCCCGGTAGATCAACTAGAGGGAAGTTTCAACATATAATTAGCAAGATGCAAAACAGGTTAAGTGGGGGGAAACATCAGTGTATGAGTTTTGCTGGTAGACTTACTCTGACAAAATTTGTGTTAAGTTCTATACCGTACTATCAAATGCAATATGCTAAAATCCCTAAAACTCTTTGTAATGAGATGGAGAAAATTCAGAGAGGTTTTTTGTGGGGAGACACTGACCAAAATCGTAAACCTCATCTCATTAGCTGGGATGTTTGTTGCCTGCCAAAGAAAGATGGAGGGCTCGGGATTAAAAGCCCCCATAAAATGAAAGATGCATTCCTTATGAAAATTCTTTGGAACATGATCAACAAACCTGATGCCTTTGGTGTAAGGTCCTTTACAATAAGTATGGCAAAAAAAAAAGGATCTTCGGATACTATTAGTTCTCAATCTTGCGATTCCCCTTTATGGAAATCACTTGCTAGCATTTGGGACCAGTTCCAAAACCATATTGTGTGGCAACTAGGAGATGAGAATCATATAAATTTCTGGTTGGACCAATGGGCTCCCTGTGGTTCATCACTGATGTTGGATGCCACCCAACAGTTAGTTGATACAACTCGCACTGTCAAAGATGTCTTGACGATTAATGGTCACTGGAATATTGACTTCATAAAGTCACAATTACCCCTTGCCAAAGCTAATCAGGTGTTGGCCCTTCTGGCGCACAAGGACACTGATGGACCTGACTTTGTTGGATGGAAAGGCACTAGTACTCGCCACTTCACGGTTCAAAGTGCCTATGAATTTCAATCTAATAATTTTAATCATATTGAGGGGGACTGGAAAAAAAATATGGGATTGGAAGGGCCCCCACAAACTCCAAACTTTTATGTGGATAACGGCGCATGAACGTCTCATAACTAACTATCATCGTAGCAGATGGGGGACTGGAGTTTCACCAATTTATCCTTGTTGTGGGAATGGTGATGAAACACTCATCCATGTTTTGCGAGATTGTGTTTACGCAACCCAGGTATGGATCAAGTTAGTTGCTTCTATTCATATTAATAATTTCTTTTCTTTGAATTGCAAGGACTGAATCTTTAAGAACCTCGTCAATCAGGTGTATGGAAAACGCAAAGAGGAGTGGTGATCTATATTCATGGTGACTTGTTGGAATCTTTGGTCGTGGAGGAACAAATCTATTTTTTAGAAGGACTTTCATAAGCCTATTGATCCTATTCGTGTCATTCTTGACTTGGTTCAAGCCATCGATATGGGAGATCATCTGCACCTAAAGGACGGGTCGAGACATTTGACACGGTCTACATTGGCTGGAAGAGACCAAGGGAAGATTGAGTTAAACTTAATTGTGATGGAGCCTATAAGGAGTCCTTGGATCTCGCAGGTTATGGGGGCCTTATTCGAGACTCAGACGGTCAATGGATAACATGTTATGCTCGAAAGATCGGAACATGTGATGCTCTTCATGCTGAGATGTGGGGAATGTATGAGGGGTTAAAGATGGCTAGAAGTCATGGTTTTTCCCATCTGATTGTAGAAAGCGACTGCAGAGTATCATGTTTGATGACATTTTAGGGGCTTGCATGCCTAGACATGTTCGTTTAATTTCATAATTTTTTTTTTCTTTTTCCTTGGGCTATGCCCTCTTTAAGCACAAAAAAAAAAACCTAAAAATTTATTTATTTGCATAAACTATTTTTGAATAAGGCTAAAAAATAATGGATAAATATGTTTTTACCCCTTACAAAGTAGACTAGTTTTGTTTTATCCGTGTAATTTTTTATTTTTTTTTAAGATTATGCAAATAAATAAATATGTTTTTATCCCTGTAAGTAGGATAAATATGGTTTTATCTTCTTGTAATGTTGAAGTTTTTTTTTTAGTTCATGTTTCCATGCCGAATTTTTCTTTTTTGATATAAGGGGATAAAATGATCTAGAAAAAAAGTTCTTCAATATTACATGACCAATCTCAGTAAAAAATAAAAATTACAAGAAGTAAAATAAAACTCACATATTTTATGAGAGTAAAAGCCTATTTACCCAACAATAAATCAATCCAAACATATACTACTTAACTAAAAAAACAAAAACCTTAGAACATTGAAAGGATTTTATGTACTCTCTCTGACCTTAATTATCAGCAAATGTCACTTTTTAAATACATTGAATAACTAATGTATTTTATGCCAGAACTGACCCTCGAACCAGATTCAACTGGTGGTGAAAACCGAAAAAAAAAAATGTCATTTGCTTATTATAATTAAGGAGGGAGTATTATGATACAATGGACATGTACTCCATTTGAGAAAAAGTACCGTTACCGAGTATATACCCGTATCAGTATCGAATACATATCCGTACCTTAATTTATAATCATACATATTTATTAGTTTTTCAAAAATTACCATATCCCGTACCAATACCCGTATCGGATACCAATATTATACCCGCACCTACGCAACAAATTACGGTAGAGTATTATTAGAAGGTTTTTTTAATTTTTTTTTTTTTTAAGGATGAAATTAGACAAATCATCATCATCATCATCATCATCTTATACGGAATCTAAAATCCTCAATCTTGCTATGCACACAATCCTCAAGAACACTAACATATGACCGATCGAACACCTCACACTCACTCTTTCACCTAACACAAACCAAATTTCTTAAAATCACCAAACCATGCCTGTTTTCAAAACCCCATTCAACGGTTACTCCGTCAAATTCAGTCCATTCTACGAAAATCGCATCGCCGTCGCCACCGCCCAAAACTTCGGCATCCTCGGCAATGGCCGTCTCCACGTCCTCGAACTCTCCTCAAACCCAACCCTCCCCATCACCGAAATCGCCGCATACGATACCGCCGACGGCATCTACGACGTTACCTGGTCTGAATCTCACGATTCCGTCGTAGTCGCCGCCGTAGCCGACGGTTCCGTTAAACTCTACGACCTAGCTCTTCCTCCCACTTCAAACCCTATCCGCTCTTTCCATGAACACACCCGCGAAGTTCACTCCGCCGATTACAACCCCGTCCGCCGTGACTCCTTCCTCTCCGCCTCATGGGACGACACCGTCAAATTATGGACGGTGGATCGTCCTACCTCTGTTCGTACCTTCAAAGAACATGCTTACTGTGTTTATTCCGCCGTTTGGAACCCTCGCCACGCCGATGTATTTGCATCGGCGTCCGGCGATTGTACTCTCCGAATCTGGGATGTTCGTGAGCCGGGTTCAACGATGATCCTCCCGGCTCACGATCACGAGATTCTTTCGTGTGATTGGAATAAGTATGATGAATGTATAATTGCTACTGCATCAGTTGATAAATCCATTAAGGTTTGGGATGTTAGGAGTTTTAGGGTTCCTATTGCTGTGCTTAATGGACATGGTTATGCTGTTAGAAAGGTTAAATTTTCGCCGCATGTGAGGAATTTGATGGTGTCTTGTTCATATGATATGACTGTTTGTGTTTGGGATTTCATGGTGGAGGATGCATTGGTGAGTAGGTATGATCAACATACTGAGTTTGCGGTTGGAGTTGATATGAGTGTTCTTGTTGAAGGACTTATTGCTAGTACTGGTTGGGATGAACTTGTTTATGTTTGGCAGCATGGAACTGATCCTAGAGCATCTTAAAAGGGAAGGTACTAAAAACTTAGGTTAATGTTTTTGTTTCCCTTTTTGTTTTTATTTATGTGGTTAGGTTGAGATATTGGGAATTTACAATAGTCTTTTTGAGATATAAGATTAAATGGTTGGTGAGTGGTGGGTGGTTCTCTCATGTTGTATCAATGTGGAAGAGGAACATATATATACATAATAATACATGCCTTTCATTGGTTTGTTCCTCTGTTGTATATTGATTTTGATAAACATGATTTCATTGTTTATGATGGTTTGGTTCATCAACATTGTTACTCTTTTGTGTGTGATAAATTTTGGTTTCATTTTTGCTGGTTGAAGAATTATGCTTGCTAAATTGTTTGTCTGATATTATCAGTATGCTGCTTCCATTGTTAAATGTAAGATTAGAATGCTGATATTACTAACAATTGATATTAAATTATGCTGTATTATTAGTTCTTGCAAGTTGCATTGCATGTGTAGGTATTGCAATTTGTACAATATCAGATCAGATTCATTAACATTAATCTGCGAATTAAGTTTTATGTAGCCTTTGGATTTTTAATATGTTATTTTATCTTTTGCGACTTCCTTTTTTATGCTCATATTGTTCACAACTTTAGATGGACCCTAAAAAGAAGAATGATTGTTGAAACTTCCATAATGGGAAATAAGCAAGTGCAAGACTAGATTTTGTTCATAAGTCCATAACTTTGGTGCTGAGGCACCCAAATTGATGCAGAGAAAATTGCTCCCACTCCCACATTCTCTGCATCTGTTTCTGGCCCATAACTCTGTTTGAGTACCTAAGAACCTTATAATATGGACTTAAAGCCCTGTTTGGATTGGCTTATCTACTAATATAAGTCGTTTTATTAGTGTTTGAGTAAACTAATAAAAAGTGTTTATCACAATTACATAAGCTACTTATGCCATATTTTAATAAGCTCTCATAATATGCTTATCATTGGACCTAACATGGAGTTTATGAAAAAGTACCCCCATTTGAATCCTATGTGCTCCATTCCACAAAATATTAACATATTTTTTAAAAATTTATTTATCGAGTCAACCTTAAACTTATCTTTTTGTTTTTATACAGTTATCTTTTTCTTCACACCTATCTTTTTTAAAATTTATTTTTGAGTCAATATTAAATTTATAATTGCTGGTGTAATGACACATCCAAACACTTCAATTTATGTAACTACTTTTTAGTGCACATATTCAAATGTAAAGAGCTTATGATGTAAGCTCTCGTGTTATAAGCTCCAATACTATAAGCATTTGTATAAGTTGTTTATCCAAACGGGGCCTTATAGTAATTTTATAACATGTATCTTGTGTAGCAGAAACAATAACAACAAAAACTATTGATACAGCATCTTGGAATTATAGAGTATAGTCTCTCCCAAACCAACCAACGCACCAAATAACCAATGCCCTCCCTTTTCCCTTTCAGCTTATAATTATGACTTCTACACCAATTACATAGAAGTTACTTACTTCACAAACAACACTAATAAAATTAGTGGCTTACTAATATTACATTTGATTTCTATGCTGCTTTATAACATAATTCCTAGTGATAAGAGAGCTCTATTACTACATAGTCATATCACGTTTGACACCGAGGCAACCTAAGGTATTTTTGGGTCTTTGACCAAGGTAATCCCCACAGGTATTCCTGCAAGACTAATCCATTGGGTACTGTCACAACTTGAATGTCGTCAAGACAATGACTTCTGCAGGCTTTGAACTTTGGTTCTCCTATGGGTAAGTGCAGTTCGCTTATTATCGTACCCAACCTGTTATTGTAAGAAAAGCTACCCAAGTAATAAACAAACAGATAAAAGTAAACCCTTTTTTTGCTGTTTTTTCCAATTAAGAAACAAGAATGTGTTCTGATAACTAATGGAAGGATGATATGTATTATGTAATATTTGGCACTTGATCAAATGTTTATGAATGAAGTTCTGTACAATAATTTCAGGGCTTTTAAACCTTAAACTCGAGATATCATTACTCGGTTCATTTTATTTACAGTAGTTCTATGCAACTTGTGGTAGCATAGAAGGTCGTGACCTTTCAAAAGGTGTTCAACCAACACTTTGATTTTGTCACTGTTGTCCATTTTATACCCTCCAGTCCTGATCATTATTTTGAGATGTATTTTCGTTTTCTTGCTACTTTAAATTTGGAAATCCTTGTACCAAAGAAATGGAAATCCTTTTTATTATTCATAAACTTGACTTGTTAAGTTGTACAACTATCAAATTATTGTGATGGATCATTTCAGTTTTTATAAAATGTTTTATATGGTTAATAATGTTGAAATGGGAGTATTTGCTCTGTCCCTGATTCGGCATTCTCACCCTTGGTTGTGTTGTACTTGTACTAGCTACTTTTCAACAAAATAGGCCGTATGCAAGAATGGAATATTGATTTCTGTTGGAAGTTCAATTTCCAATTAAGTTGGCTTTTCTCATGAGCTCAAGTCCCAATAATTGATGAGAGTTTCTTTTTCGCGCCCCCCTAAGTTTCCTTCTGTTATGCTATTTAAGTAGTGGAATGAGTTCGCTACTTACATAGCTAACACCACCTATATATGAAATTTTTAAGATTTTACACGTCCGTTGTTTAAGTAGAGAACTGAATTCGCTACTTATCTATTTGATACCACCTATACATTAAATTTTCAGGATTTTACAATGTTTTCTACTTAAGTAGAGATCTGCGTTAGCTACTTAATTAGCGAACATCTCATGTACATGTTCATGTATATGATGTTTCATGTGTCTTCTTTTCTGTGGTGTAGGTTGCCAGTTGCAAGGTACCATCCTACTGCAAATATGTATTCATTGCTAGTTTCATGTCCCTCTGCGTATATTCTGTATTGCAGAATAATTTCTTCAATTGCAGCACTAAGATATGTGGAGCACCACTTGAATTTGGATAAGCTCTATGTATTACGCACACATTGTGGTATGCAGGTCATGTATATGAGTTTTTCACTTAGTTAAGAGTTTTTCACTAGTTAAGTAGTTAACACAGTTCTCTATCTAAGTAGAGCAGCGAACACATTTCTCAGCTTAAGTAGAGTTCATGTATAATGGGTGTCAATTTTTTTTATAACATCCGTTACTTAAATGATGAAAGGATAAAAATGAAAATGAGCAGAGCACGCGAGAAACTCAGGGGACACCAAAAAAAATTCTCATAATTGATACGTACCTTAAGAGGATTTAAGCTCATAAAAAGAATCCCACCCAAAAGGTAGTCAGAGTGCATTTGGTGGGATAATCTCATGATTGAATTACAACATTTATCACTTTTTTATACTCAATGTCAATATGACTCTTTTAATAAATCCTCCCATGGTGACACTAATACGAGAAAATAATTTATAAAGCCTGGACTATTGAAATATAAAGACATGAAGGTTTTGGAATTTGCGGTAAAATGAGAAAAAGTTGGTTAGGTAGTGAGGATACATGTGAATACAATGGTTTGTAAGGAATGCTTTTCATAATTACACAAAATACTTTTATCTTGCGAAGATTGTGTTAATTATTTCTATGATAATAATATCTACTAGTACAATTTTAGGATTTGTTTGATCTACAAAATATAAGTGGAAAATGCTATTTAGTAAGAAAATCTATGGAGAAGAATTGTAAGAATAAATCTCCACCCTTGTTTACATCAACTACCCCCCATGATTTCCACTAAAAGAAGAGATTAAAATTACACCATCCTATAAAATAATGCCATGTGTTATTCTTGCATTTCTTCTCTAAAATAATTCTTACTAAATAGCAATGCTCAATATACGTACTATACAGAACAACACACAAAATTTAAGTATTGAACAAATTTTGTTTTATACGATATTTAGTAGACAAAATGTTATTTTATTATTTTAGACAACTTAAGAAGAAGACTAAAATGTAAGTCACTTTGAAAAAAAATATTTTGTATCAAATTGTATGTCATTGTATATTACCAATGAAATATTTAATGTTTTTTTTCTTATTATACCCTTAACTGTTTATTTCTTTTTTTTCTTTTAATTCTTCAATTTATCTTTTTCATACCATTAATGAGGGACAATTTTGCAAATTAACTCATAATCTTTCTTTTTCATACAACAATTACTGTTTTTCTTAATTTGTGTAAAATGACTAAAATGAGTTACATTTTGGTACGGAGGGAGTATGATTCTATCTATCCATTAGACTCTAGTACTAGTTGAAACAAAATATATTAACACTCTGACCGATTAAGCTGCTTTAATTTTCAACAACCAGTCAACAACAACAATCCAATGTTACACACACGTGCATAGTTGATTGTTAGATTATCCTCACAACTCAAATGATTCTAACCAACTAGACTGGTAGCTTGATTTTGTATCCAATTATTCACTTTCTATACAATACAAATATGATTGTGTGGATCAAACATGGTCGATAACAAATAGAGAAAAAATGGGTTCTCATCAGAAAAATCTATTGCTTCTTCTTACTCTCTTATGGAGTTTACTGACATTTCTATGTTATGGCAGTATCTCAAGTGAGTATTCCATATTAGCCTTTGACATTAACAAGTTACCTTCGGAGGAACAAGTGGTAGAGTTGTTCCAACAATGGAAGGAGCATCACCGAAAGTTCTATATACATCCCGAAGAAGCGGCTTTAAGGTTGGAGAATTTCAAGTGGAATTTGAAATATATTGTAGAGAGGAATGCAATGAGAAACTCGCCGCTTGGACACCGTCTAGGTTTGAACAGGTTTGCTGATATGAGCAATGAAGAGTTCAAGAATAAGTTTATTTCAAAGGTGAAGAAGCCAATTAGCAAGACGAGGCTTGTTAAGGGCGAATCCTGTGAAGATACACCTAATTCTTTAGATTGGAGGAAGAAAGGAGCCGTAACTGGTGTGAAGGATCAAGGCAACTGTGGTAAGCTTCTATATTTTATACACTGTTAAAAGTTTGGTAATTTATATTGTTCTTCAATCTTCCATGTATGAGTGGTTACACATTCTTCTGATTTTATAGGTAGTTGTTGGTCATTCTCTTCCACCGGAGCCATAGAAGGAGTAAATGCAATCGTTACAGGTGACCTTATAAGCCTTTCGGAACAAGAACTTGTAGATTGCGATACTACTAACGATGGATGTGATGGAGGCTACATGGATTATGCTTTTGAATGGGTTATAAACAATGGTGGGATAGATACAGAAGCTGATTACCCTTACACTGGTGTGGATGGTACCTGCAATGTCACCAAGGTCTTACTACTGTCTATAATAACCCTTCATTTTCCTCCTTATGCATTTTGCATTCTGAAAGTACATAACATTTCCTTGTGTCTAATTTTTTGAGTTTTTCTTAATCTTGAATTAGGAGAAAACCAAAGTTGTTACTATTGACGGTTACACTGATGTGGCACAGTCAGATAGTTCCTTGTTGTGTGCTACTGTAAAGCAGCCAATAAGTGTTGGTATAGATGGCTCCTCAATCGATTTTCAACTATACACTGGTGTAAGTGTTAATTATTACTGTTATATTCACCTAGGCACGAGTTCGAATCCTGACTTAAACTATCTTTAGTCGGATTTTACTTTATGGTCGAACTTCAGATTACCGGGACTCATTTCCTCTAAAAGCCAGAGGATTTAACTCGCTATGTGTTTGTTTTTCTTGAATAGGGAATCTATGATGGAGATTGCTCAAGTAATCCAGATGATATTGATCATGCAGTATTAATTGTGGGTTATGGCTCAGAAGGTGACGAAGATTACTGGATTGTAAAGAATTCTTGGGGAACAAGTTGGGGAATTGAAGGGTACATTTATATTAAAAGGAATACTAGTTTAGAATATGGAGTTTGTGCAATCAATTATATGGCATCTTATCCTACCAAAGAATCCACTTCAATATCACCAAGTAGTGCTCCTTCGCCGCCTTCACCATCACCGCCAACCCCACCTCCACCGACACCTCCTTCTCCGTCACCAAGTGAATGTGGAGACTTCTCCTATTGTACTACTGATGAGACATGTTGTTGTCTTCATGAGTTATTTGGTTTCTGCCTCAGTTATGGCTGTTGTGCATATGAGAATGCTGTTTGTTGCACTGGCACACAATATTGTTGCCCAAGTGATTACCCCATTTGTGACATTGAAGAAGGATTGTGTCTCCAAGTAAGATATACTAACTCTGCCCTTGTTTATGAGTTCTTGTTGATAAGTTATTTTGTCAATTCTTCCATATATACTACTCCGATTTTGAATATAAGAATAAAACAACTTTATAGACTCATTGCAGATGCATGTTTTATTCAATGAACCTAAAACGTTGTTTTTTACTTATATTCAAAACCGGAGCTAGTATTCTAAGTTTCTTACTATTTAATGGTAGTTGTTAACATACTCATAAATAATGATTTGTGTATGTAGAACTTTGGAGATTTAATGGGAGTGGCTGCAAAGAAGAAAAAGATGGGAAAACACAAGTTTCCATGGACCAAATTTGAACAAACAAAAAAGACACATTATCCTCTTCAGCTAAGAAGGAATGCATTTGCTGCAATGCTTTGAATCCGAAGATTATAGTCAAGTTAATCCTTGATAAATTTTTTTTGTTTTTGTTTTTTATTTTGTTTTGGTGACATCCTTGTGTTGATTTGCTTGGATTTTCTCGGTATTATGTACCGTGTATTGGATCATATATATTTGATTTTCTTCTAAAAGAAAATTCTCCTGTAAACTCAAGATTATTTATGAAACTTTAGCTCATGAGAAGCTGAATATAATTTGAAACTTAATGTGTTTCAAGCATTTTAGACATAGATGTTGAAGATGTGAGAAAAACATCTGAACTATATATGAAGTGTGCGCGAGTATGTCTATGTTATGTTCGAATTTTATCTTGAATCTCGTGTATTTAATATTTTAAAAGTGTAAAAAGTAATATTCTCAATATTAATTTTGTCTTTAATTATTTTTTATATGTTAAATAAATGCTTCGGAAACACCATTTAACACTATCCGACTCTTATTACTAATTTTTAGTTTAATGGAAAATTTCTTCTCTAATCTCTAAGCTAACATTATTCCTCCATATTAAATTATGGGTCTTACTAACTAGTGCCCCCGGGACACTAGTTAATGAAACTAAAAGAATCAACTTTACATTGAAATTATCAAAATTTTGACTTTTAAAAAGTTAAATGCATATTTTTCAATAATATTTTTCTACTTTTGTTATCTTAACTAGTGACCCAGACACTAGTTAGCATTTACCTTAAATTATAAATCACTTTGAGAGAAAAATTTGTGCCAAATTATAAGTCGATTTACATGACCAATAAAATATTTAATATTATTTTTTCGATTATACCCTTAATTATTTATTATTCTCTTCATTTAATTTTTTAATTTATCTTTCTTATACCATTAATGAAGAATAATTTTGTAAATTAATTCATAATTTTTCATTTTCATATAATATTAATCATATTTTTTAATTTTTATAATATGGTCGAAACAACTTATATTATATTAATTAGTATAATGCGTATAATGAAGAGTTTTTTTTAGATTTGTAAGTTTAGTCCTTATGTTTAATTTATTTGTTAGAATTTTTTTTTAGATTTGTAAGTTTAGTCGTGCACATGGTTGATGTTTAATTTATTTGTTTTGTCAATCATTTTCTCTTACTACTATTTTTTTTTTGGTTACATTCTCTTACTACGATTATGATTCACAACTTTATTTGTTTCAATTCACAAGAGAAAGAGGATAATTAAATGTTAGAATTGTAGGCCAAATGTTATCTTTGCCATTAAAAAAAAGAATTGTAGGCCAAATTGGAGCTTGAGGCATGTAATAGTGTACAAGAGTCAAGAATGGCAGACAACAAGAATCGAAAGACCCAATCTTCGTGGGACATTCCCTCAGTCAGTGCTGCTTCCCGCAATCAAAGGACTAATGGATTCAGAATTTAAAAAAAAAAAAATTCTTTTACAACAAAACTTTTGGTTTGAATAAATGATACTACTCCAACATACTATGTAGTTTTCATTTTTCTTTCTAAATTTTGATGCTTGCGTTTTTCAAGTTGATACAGTATTATATTTTTTCCGGTTAATTAGTTTAATAATTAAAAATTTCACTAAAGTGGATAAGTGGATGAATTGTATTTGAACTTCAGCTTTACGTATAAAATGCAAAGTTCATACCAACTGAATTAAATTAATAGGAACTTTTTCTACACAAAATGAATTTAGAATTTTTATTTTTTTTACAAAGGTGCTAAGTATTGAACCTATAACTTCTAATAAATCTCTCCCCACTAAACTAAATATAGTGACTTAATACAATATTATATTTTTTTCGGGGTAGTGAATATTTTAAGTTGACATGTTGTGCTGGTGCATAGCATCATAGGGATAGGGATTTGAAATAGCAACTATTCAAAATGGGCCGACCTAAATGCTACCCCTCTTGGTAAAATAAATTATACATGGAATATATTTAAGAGTCTTCTAAATTTTGTGTGTATGACGATCAAATTTTTTAAGATTTTTAGGTAAGGTTTTTTAAGTTTTTTACATAACAAGTTATTTTCATTTTTATATTCTCTTCAACTTTAATTATAAGTAAATTTTTATTTTTTTTTAAATTTATTAAATAACTAATGTATTTAGTCAATCAAATACACCATAATTCTAAAAAGAGAATACTGACTTATAATTAAGGCCAAAGAAAATATTTTAAATGAAATAATTTTTACTATCATTTTTTTTTTCTAATAATTTAGTAAATATTTCATATTTTAAGATAAATAAATAAGAGGACCGATGTTTTTTTTTGTTTGACAGAAGAGGACCAATGTTTGAATCCCATTTAAATATTACATGCAATTTCCTACTATGTTACTAGATCAAAAGTAAAATAATTTAAATTTCGAATGAAAAATTAATAAAATGGTTGATGGACTTTCCTTCATTCTATTAAATATAGGGACGGTCCACACAATACCCTGCCTAATTCTTATTAAAGACCTTTTCTTACCACTAACTAACTAAAACTACTCTCTCATCTCATATCCTCCACGCTACGTCCGTGACCACACACACCCATCACTTTTTTTATATTCAATAAAACAAACCTCACACTATACCACAACTTTAATACCATAATAATAGTAATATCATAAAAGTAAAAAAACATAATAAAAACAACAATTTATATTTTCATATTAGTAATAAAATTTTGTCTCCGTGAACTTGACTCAGTTAGTAGAGACATCGCACTATATGTGTAGGAACCCGAGTTCGAACAAGTGACACTCCACTTATTCATTTTTAAGGTGAATTTTCTAGCCACTAGACTACTTAGAAAAAAAAAAAAAAAATTTTACACGTAAAATTTTAGCTCTTTTAATCATATGGTCTATTGGTCTATAATTCAATTCCCGATCAAAATAAAATAAATTGATTGTTTAGAAAAACACAGAAAGAACCAAAATTTTAACTTGATTGAAGCCTAAAAAGGTGTACTAAATAGTCAGAGTTTCACATGTCAGTTTCAATTACTTAAGTTATATATCAGAAAATACATAGAAAACAAAAATTTAGCAGTAGAAGAAGAAGATATATCAAAGCTTGTGTCTCTATCTATCTCCCTCACTTTTTTAGTGCCTTTTCTTTCATCCTACTCATTCAACACAGCACCATCATCATTTAACAACCAACCATTCATTCTTAGTCACATATTTTTCTAAACACTGTCTCTTACTCCATTCATCATTTCCACCATTCATCTATCAAATTTAGCTTCATCACACTTTGTTCACAAAACAACACTCTTTTGCTTCTGAGTTAGTTATTCAAGAGGTTTGTTATTTATTTTTCATTAATATTTTCTTAGTATTATTTTTTTGGTGGGTCCTTGAAAAATTTAGCCTGTGATGTTGATGAAGATGCTCACTGGATTCTTGCACTATTTTATTCATTCATTGTGGATACTATTAGTGCCTTTTCAATTTTTTAATTATATAGTTTCATTCAGGAGATATAATATAAGCTTTTTCTTTATTCTTTTAGCTTAAATCATGGCTTTGTAAATCAATTAAGATCCATAGTTTCAAACTTGTGATACTTTTATATTGTGGTACTTTATTTTCTCTCTTAAGGTCATTTTAGTGTTAAGTTCAAAAATAGTGTTTGTTTGATTGTTCTAATTAATTTAAGTAAAATTCAAGTTTTATTGAATTGAGAAGCTTATTGATTTAATCTGTTATTAATCAGTTTTTACATTCCTTTTTCAGATTTTCATGATTGGATAGGAAGTTTCATACCTAATTTTTAGGCCTTAGTGCTGAGAATTAGTATATGATCTTGTTTATAGCTTAATCTTGATCAATTTTGGATTAAGAAGGTTGCATAGCAAAGACTAATTGTTCAACTTTTTAGTTTGGAACAAGATGTCTGAGAGGAAATTGAACATCAATGCTCCTCTAATGTCTGTGAGACGAAATTCAGCTACGTCGCCTTCATTAACCGAATCAAAGAGGAAGATATTAGAGAAACGTCACACGCTTGCGAGTTACAAATCAGACATGTCATTGGATCAAGTAACAGAACCTGTTGCAGTGCCTTTCAATTGGGAGCATATACCTGGAAGATGCAAAAGTAATAGTGGATCTCAAGTACCTCAAATTCCTATTAAGAACCCTCCAATTCCTAGGCTTCCTCCTGGAAAATCTACCAAATCGGCTAAACAACCGATGGAAAAGGAATTCAATGTTGCAAATAAGTTCACTTCCTTAAACAAATCAAAGTCTTTTAGCGGCAACGTGGTTAAAACGGATTGTGATAGAGAAAGAGAAAGAGAAAAAGAAACTGAGAAAAGAATTGAGAGTAGAAGGTCTAATGCAAAGAAGGATGGCGTGGAGGAAGAGAACGATGATGCGTTTTCAGATGCAGTTGAATCGTTGTCACATTTAACAGAATCATTCTCTATGAACTGTAGTGTGAGTGGTGTAAGTGGATTAGATAATTTGGAAGCTAAGAAATTCGGAACATTTTCCACTGATCAACAAACAAGAGACTTCATGATGAACCGTTTCTTGCCGGCCGCAAAGGCTATGACCTTACAACCTTCTCAGTATTCTTCAAAAAAACAATCTGTGTTAGTGGAGCAACAACCTAGAGATGTTAACAAATTGATTCAGAATGCGAAGAAGCCGGTGGTAACTGATATTGTACCGTATAACGGTATATGTCAAGACGAAGAAAGTGAAGATGAAGATGAAGGTGATGTTTATGACAATAATAACAATTCTGATAATGTCTTAGGTAAAGGATGTGGTTTGTTACCTAATTTACATATGAGGAATTCATTGTCTACGTTACATCCTGTGGCTGGGATGAAAATGAAGAACCAAGTTTCCTTGCCTTCTTCGGCTTGTGAAGTTGTAAAACCAAACAAAAGATCTCATATTAGATCTTTTAGTCCAATTCCTGCTGTAAAGAAGGTAAAACAATGCATCATTTAGTTTATGTTTGATTTTAGAGGTGTAGAATTGATTTTGACATGTTTTGAGGTTCTCAAGTATAATTGATTTTGCCTCTAGAATTGATTCTACTTAAAGCTAGAATTTGTGGTTTTTGCTTCTACAATTGATTTTTAGACTTAATTTTATTGTTCAATCCACTTTTAGATGAATGTATCCAAACATAAATCACTTTACATTCAACGTACATCCTGGTGAATGAACATGTTTTGAACATATTTACTCACAGTCATGAGTTTTTGATGCAGGCTTGGGAAGCAATTCATAGGAACAAGTCAAGCAATGGAGCTGTATCACCTGACATGCAGGAAGGAAAGAAGAAATTAAGCAGTGACTCGAAAAGGTTTGCTTATTCAGGTGAGTTGCTACCAGGTAGGCTCTCTCCTTTCCGGCGTACAAGAGCAGCCGCTGCCGGCATATCTCCTTGTAGAAATAAACCTCAATCTCCCTTTCGCGGCGCAAAGTTGCTTGGTGATTCTAAAGAGACTGAAAACAATTATTCTGGCAACTTGAAATTCTATAGCAGCACTGGACTTGGAAAAATTCAAGGAGTTCCAAATCAAGGAGCCAAAAGAGGTTCGTATTCGGGAAGTTTGGCAATGGAAAAGACATTGTACATAGATAATTCAAGTACAGTCAAACTATCATCTTCAAGTTTAAGTTCTGTAGATAACAAAAGAAGGATAGATACTATGATTGCAGACTTTGACAAAATTAGAGGGAAAGAAAGAAATTCTAGCATAGAAACTTCTCAAGATATAAAACATGCACAAGCTTTAGATTTTGAAGAAAAAGTCACATTGGATTTTGATGTGTTAAGATCTTTAGGTGGCAATTCTTCAACTTTATCTGGTATGTTACATCATATAGCCAAAGAATATGATGATGAAGTATTGACAACTGATCAAGATATTAAGCGCGGACTCGCGTCGTTGCAACCTGTGCAAAGGACAATTTCTGATGATTCAGATACCAACAAAAAGCAAATTGTGTTAGCTAATAATTCTCCACTTCCACCACCATTGCCGAAATCGCCTTCTGAGTCTTGGCTTTGGCGTGCACTGCCTATAGCAACATTTAAGAATTCTTTCTTGCAATCTCATGCTAAAAGAAATGATTCTAACACAACATCAAGCAATGTCAAGTGGGAAACTATTGTGAAAACTTCAAATTTGAATCACGATCATGTTCGGTTTTCTCAGGTAACCTTGTTAATTCATTTGTCCATAATTTTTGTGTCTGCATAACCTCAACTATGGTAATGACTAAGATGAAAATTCATATTTAATTTTCTCTGCAGGAACTACCGACACGTAAATCACAGCATTCAAAATATTAGAGATGAAGTTGAGTGACTATCATGTTATGGTCCAAGCTTTTTGTCTCATTTGTTTTTTCACCATGCTTATGGTATGAATTCCTACCTTGTGGAATTTTAGCTTTTATAGTGTAAGTAAAAAAAAATTTGGCATGATTGATTACATTTTTACATTGGTTAACACCTATCATCCTAAAAGAAAAGGTTGGATTTATATTAATTCCATCCAATCTTGAGGAATCAGCATTTTTTTTAGCAAAATGATACAAGTGATTGAGTGATGAGTACTCTTTTTCATGCTTCATTGATTGTTTTCTTTTTGATACTCACAAAGAAGACTCATAAGCTTATGTCCAAATATGTAAATCAGATTATTCTGAATTGAGATGAAAATTGAAATTCTCATGTTGGTAAACCTAGTACAGCAGCAGGACTCATATTGTCATCTGCTTGAAGCCATGATAGATTTTTGTAACATATATATAGTACATGCCATTATGATGTTTTTAATTGATTATGCTTTTTGAAGTTTTCATTGCCTAAAAAAATACCTAATGATAATGATCATACAAAATAGATGAAATAATATCATTTGTTGATCACTGGATCGATTCTAACATCTCTCCTTACATCTAGTCACACGAACATTTTAATAGTACGCGCGAATGAACATAGATATGCTTGATTATAACAATATTCACTGCATTTAAAAACACTCGTATCTACACATTAATTAATCTCAGTTATTAATTTGAGATCGTCGGTTCATAATATTAATTATTCACCAAATCATTTTTAATGTGTGGAATCAAATCCTTTAAAAAATTGGCAAAAGGAAAATGAGTGCATGGGGTGGATGGGAGAGATATCAATCAGGATAATGATAGTAGGGGACCTATTAGTACTGACATAACAATGAAGATAGAGATAATTGATAAGCCATGAAACTGAAAGAAATGAAATTCATGTACACCTTGTGATAATGTATTGTATTGGTTGTGTCAAAATGTCCGTGACAATGACAAGTTCAAGTTCACTCACCAGTCACAAGAACTTAAGTTCAAAGCTAAAGTTCAATCAACAGATTAGTATCTTACACAACCAAAGTTAAGTCAACTTATTTTGTTATGCTATTGATTTTACTTCTCCGTCTTAAAATAAATGACACATTTGCAAAGTAAAATTATCTTAAAATAGACACATTAGTGAATAATGGAGAAATGTAAATATATTGTTGAAAAATTCAAAATAAATTACATAAAACATAACCAAACATTTGATGAAATAGTATCAAAGTAACAACTACTAGTAATTTTGATGAGCTCACAATGTGCAGAGAAAAATAATTGGTCATTTGATTAATTTTTTTCTCCTTAATGGTTGGCTTTATAAATTGGTTGAGACAATTTGTAAGAGCAGAAGTTGAGGTCAATGAAGCTTTTAGAATGCTGAGACCCTGCAAAATGTCAACATTGTAAAGACCATTTGTATTTGTAACAATGAATGCAGATGAAAATTACCAGTAATTGCATTGCCATTTAATAACAATGCTAAATGTCTTACTTACCTCCTTGGGACCGATTCTAACGACCTTTTCTTCCACGTCCAATAGAGGAACATTTAAACTATTTAGATGTGAAATAGCGTTAAAGGATGATATTGGAGACACTACCAAGTCATCTGTCACCATGTATAATAATGGACCTTTCACATATTCTCCAGAACTTGATGATTTTGAAGAAGAGAACTTAGGATCGACCAAATTTAAAGGTACAGAACTGTCAGAAGAATAACCATCACGCTTGTGTGTCGAAGTAAAAGAAGCAATAGAAAAGGCACTAGTAGCAGTAATAGTAGTAGTAGTAGTAGTAATAGTAATAGTAGTAGTAGTGGTAGTAAAACCATCATGATACCGTGAATTAGATAAATAAATAAGAATGGTAATAATAGACGGGTAAGGAAACTGCACGGATTGGTAATATCTGGTCGCTGAGCTCAAATTGAGCGGCAATGAGAGGCTTACTTAGTTTCTCTTTGACTCCCTGTGACATTAAATATATATCTGAACTCAACTTAGAGACGCTTTTGTATAAACTATCAATGCAGTTTAAAGATGAGAATCCTTCAAGCATACGTGAAACTCCACCCAATGGAAATGTTAGAAAACTGAAAATAAAGTCAATAAAATCTTCCCCGGCTTCAACAAACAAAATTTCTCCAGTTGATTTTCTTCTAACAACTTTCACCGACATCTGTCTAACCTTATCGGATTTTACTTCTCTAACCGTAAAGTCGGATTGCTCTCTCTGCTTAAATTCAAGAGGGAAAGGACTCTTCTTAAAGACAAAGTGTGTCAAAGGTGTCTTTGTGACCAATGACAACTTGAGAATATCAATAACCTACAAAAATTTGAAAATGATGTAATTAACCAGAAACCGACAATAATCAAATATGAATATAATTTACCAGAAAACAATAATCAAATACAAGATGAGAGTTATAGATAGCATGCCTCTTTTTTGCTGATTTCAACAGTTTTTTCCTCAATAGCTTCAATGTTAGTGATTTTATGCTTCTGATGTAGATATACAACAGTTCCAAAAACATTAGGCATCACATAAAGATCATCAGAAATAATAAAAGTAGCATTTTCCTTAGCAAAGCCATTTTCTAAACTCAAACATTCTTTTGGTGATACTTCTTTTGGTGATGCTTTAATATTCATTAATTTTCCACAGCTACACTTTTGATTCCTAAATAGGCTTAAACAGTTCCTACTTTCATTTATACTACTGCTACATTCTAAATTCTCACAGATGAAGTGCTTAACCGGTTCTGTGTCGTCGATGTTCAGTCTAAGCTTTCGGCAATAACCTTCCATTGAGTTTCTAGGATTGAGTAGCATTTCTTTGCAAGTTTGATTCCATAGATATTTTTGATCAAGATCTTTCACACTTTGATAGAGTGAGCTAATGCTACCAAATTTAACTGCTTCAATATTGGACTCTTTCGCCGCAAGTCTTGCAATAGTCCCTAAAGGCAATGTTAAGAAACTCAACAAAACATCAACAAAATCCTTCCCTGCCTCAGCATACACAACTTTGTGCCTTTTTTTATCAACCATCACTTTCAAGCTGATTTTGTCAACATGTTCAACTGATTGAGATGCTCCCATGGTATAGCAAATTAGCAATTGCAGAATTATACTAAAATTGATAATTAAGAAAAAAATTGCTACTACTTGAACAGAGATAGTCCAACAGTTTAAATAGTTAGCCAAATACAAGAATTGTTGGTTACTGTGATGCTTCATTAAACATTTTAGAAAATTGCTATGGCTTTACAATTGCTTCATTAAGTATCCATTAATTCAATAATGCATTCAAGTTTCTATATTCCTTTGGAAAAGGAAAAAATCACAATATTAATTGCTAACCGTTAGAACTCAGAAGGCACTGATGTAACCAAAAGGCTATATTGGAAGTTGGAAAGTGGCCTCTTGGGGTATTAGCTCACTCTATCAAACTTTGTAATCGGCAGATCAAGCATGCATTGCACCGAATATGACATGCGCGCCGCCACCGTCCGTCGGGCCGGGCTTGGTGATATATTAATTTTTTAATGCTAAAAAAAGAAAAATTATTTAAATATTTTTTCTTACGTGTGCGTGGCACTTTATTTCGCACATGTTAATTGTGCTGAAGACCAAGTCACAAATGGATCGATCCGTCTGCGCTCCAGTTCAAACGGTCATGCGTACGTGGCCTAAAAAACTGACCACGTTTCATTTGACTCCATTTGCTCCCACGAAATCCTTCCTTTCAGTTCCACATTTGCTCTATAAATACCGACTTTCATTTTCATTTGTTTTGTTCCTGATTTTTGCAATTCAAAATCATTCTCTTTCTTTCTCTGATCATTTTCCTTCTTTGCAAATTTTTTGGTGTATCTCTGTCCGAATTCTACAGTGCGGTAGCAATTCGGTATTGAAATCAGAAAGTTGTTTTATCCTGAGGACTTCGCGGTTGATAGTCCACCTTGCACAATTTGAATAGTGCCGCGAAACGTCTTAAAAAAAGCGACTTAGTCCTCGTCTCAGGTAAAAAAGTCTTCAGTAGTAACTTTTGAAAATCATTTTTTCTAAATTCAAAAACAACACATGTTAACATAACCCAAATAAAAAATCCACTAACTAATGAAACTATACTATTAATCAATAAAGTTGCAATATACTATATCCGGTCACTATTATTATAACTAAAAACTATATTTTACGTTTATTGAATAACTAATGTATTTGGTGTATAGTATAAAATGGATACATCAATTTTTCAACAACATCTAACATCTACATATTGTGATATTTTTACTAACTAAAAGAAGTCCTATTATACAGTATCTATATATTTACTACGTACAGTCCACGATCTGGTTTTATAGCTAGCCACATGAATCGTGTATCTGTTTATATATATCTTGTTTGGATATCAATTCTCTCTATGCACTAGTATATGTTTATGATAAGCTAAATTACTAAGAAAGTGATAGCTTAGTACTAATGTCTTGGGTCCCTCTGCAGTGATGATCAATCTTACCATCATCGGTTCCATATGTAGTGTGGCTCAAACCCAGTTGTAAATCAGGCAATACTATTTTCTCCTCCATCTCTACTTTCTCTTGATTCATCTGTAACAAATAATTATAAGAATTAATTAACAATGAATTGAAGAAAGAAAAAATTAAGTTAATTAACAAATAGATTGATATATTATATGTTATTTATTATATTAAGCCTAATGTTACGTACCTTATTTCTAGTATATTTTGTTATAGGCAACGGTTTTAATTTGTTGCAATTTCCTATAAGCAATAAACATTGTCAAAAGATACAGCAACGCCTCATACTACAATGGTTCCAAAACCGTTGTATAAAGCTAAGGCAACGGTTTTTTGGCATTAGGCAACACCTAAAAACAATTTATCTACAGAGCACCATTTTCAACAAAACTTCAAAGTATGAAAGAATTTTTCAAATATTCTTCATCCCTTTTGTTGTAAAGAAACTATCTAGCTAGGCTACTATCAATGCCTCAATTATTCAATAAAAGAAAAATTAAGGGGGAAAATTTGGGTAGTTGAAAATTGATGGTGTGGCAGAAATTAATGAAAAAGTAAGAAAAAAAATTGTTTTTTATAACATGTGCAAGCTATACATTGATGGCATAATCTTGTCTTGCTCTATAATCCAAAAGGGATTTAAGAGCATCCACAATGGAGAACTCAAATATTTGAAGGTGTGAAAACATAAGAAGGGGGGTTGAATTGTGTTTTGGCTAGTTTTAAAAACTTCTTCTAAGTTTTGCAACTTATCAGAATCAGCAGCGAAAAAGCTTAGAACACAAACAACTTCTGGCAATGGTGAAAGCAAAACAGAGCAGGATGAAAATAAACAGAGCAGAGAGAGAAGAGATGAACACACAAGATTTATACTGATTCCTCTCACAAACCGAGAGTAGTCCAGTCTCCTTGCACTTCCAAGGGATTTCACTATAATCACACAAGATTACAATTGCTCAAGCCAACTGCAAGAGACTTCCTTTGCTCAAGTAACACAATACAAGAGACTTCCAATGCTCAAGCTCACAAGCAAGAGACTTCTAACACAAATAGAAAATACAAAGTTTGAACAACTGATAAACAATATCAGAGTTCTCATAACAAAATAATACAACTTTAATAACAAGACTTTTCTTAGAATTCTTGAAAAGAAAACTAAGGTTCAACAACTGACTAGTCAGAAGTTGAAAACTGTTTGTCTTGAATTTTGATAAAATCTCAAATTGTATCTTAGGCTAAAAATGCTTTTTGAAAATTCAGCAGTATCACAACGCTTTTTGTTCTTCGTGAGTGTGTTGTCACGTCTTCAAATTCTTCCTCCTTTTATAGATGATGTTGAAGCGTCTTGAATTTGAGCGGACAAAGATGAAAGCAGCTACGTAGTACTGTACTAATGTTTTCGTTTGAAATGTGCTTATTCAAATCAAGTAAAGATTAAAATCTGAGCCTTGATTTCGAATATTCGCCCAAATCAGGAAAACAAAGATAGTACAAATAGTATAAACGTCATTATCATGAGGATAACGGTCTTGAAAGAGATTTCTTCAGCCTCTTCAGTTTTTTTTTGCCAAACAGATGACAGTCGTTATTGAGAATAGAATGTTCTTCTGGCAAACTCTGCTGTTTCATCGTCATCAGAATCTTGAGATATGAGTTCTACATGCACACTAGAGTAAATTATCAGTACTCCCTATTGTATATTAATAATATTGTTATCATCAAAACTACTTTGATTATATTAGAACCAACTTTGTTCCAACAATATTGAGTACTTAAATGGGTCTCACATTGACACATCACTAATTTATCATTTTTTAATAATAGTACTTAATAGGTACTCAACTACTCCAATTGAGTACTTCTTAAAAAGTTTTAAAATGGGTCCCATCAATAACTCCACATTTTTAAAATTGTGCAATAAGAGAAAGAGTTAATTGAAAATAATATTTTAATGGAAAATAAAGGTGGATCCAAGAAAAGAGAGAGAGTTCTTATTTGAGAAATAGTACCTAATAGATACTCAAATGGATGGTACTCCAATGGTAATACTTAATAAGTACTATAAGTATCTAATAGGTACTATACCATTGGTGATGGTGTAACTTTCCAAGTGCAAGCTTTTGGATGGATTTGGTTTTGTTTTGTCTCAAATTGACAAAGAGGGGACCTGCTACTCATCATAGATTTTGACACAGCAATAGGTTAATTTAATTTGCTCCAAAGTAGACTTTTAAAAAAGTCATACTTGAAGGTTGAAAAACACACAAGAAGGGGGGGGTTGAATTGTGTGAGACTTTTTCTAAGTTAAAACAAATTGCAGCGGATAAGGTATAACACACACAATATATGAGGATAGGGTTAGAGAGAGATGCTCAGAATTTTTATACTGGTTCCTCCCACTAACAGGAGTAGTCCAGTCCTCTTGTCCTTCACAAGAGATTTCACTATAATCACTCAGATTACAAATGCTCAAGCACTAAGCAAGAGACTTCAAACTGCTCAAGCACAAAGCAAGAGACTTCTAACTGCTCAAGCACAAAGCAAGAGACTTCCAATGCTCAAGCACAAAGCAAGAGACTTCCAATGCTCAAGCACAAAGCAAGAGACTTCCAATGCTCAAGCACAAAGCAAGAGACTTCCAATGCTCAAGCACAAAGCAAGAGACTTCCAATGCTCAAGCACAAAGCAAGAGACTTCCAACTGGTTTTAATGTTAATAAAGATAAGAGATTAACACTTGATATACAATCAGAGGTGTTTACAAAATACAACTCAGTTACAAGACTAACTTAGAAAATTATCACAAAGTTTCTAAGTGTTTGATAGCTTCAGAATTTGACAGAGTTTCAGCACGTTCAGAAGCTTAAGTCTTGATTACATTTCTTCACAAATCTTCTTCCTTTTATAGATGATAAAATGAACGTTGAAGATTATAGCCGTTTGAAGAATTGAGACGCTCCTTTGTATAGATCAGTGAGCTTATTAGCTGTTCTGATTTGCAGTAGCTTAGGAGCTTAACGTTTACTACAAAATGAGAGATTTCTTTTGGCTTTTGATATTTGAACCTTGGTGAAAGCCAAATAAGGAAATAATCGTTTCTGAAGCCTGACTTGAAAAGGACCTTTCCATGGTCAAACCTTTTCATTCTTGGTTTCTGCGTTTGGACTTAGTCAGGCACAGTCTTCAATAAAATTGTACTCTCAAATGTAGCTTAACACTTATATCTGACGAGCCTTCAGATTTTGATAGGCTCAGAATTACTTGTTTCAGATCTGGTGAGCTCAGATGTTCTTCAGATTTTGATAGGCTCAGAATTACTTGTTTCAGATCTGGTGAGCTCAGATGTTCTTCAGATTTTGATAGGCTCAGAATTACTTGTTTCAGATCTGGTGAGCTCAGAAGTAATTCCTTCAGAAATTCTAAGGTTCTTTAGTACGCAAATTTTAACTTTTAATCCTGCACACTGAATTAAATTATTAGTATTCCAATTTAACCTTAAATACATTGTTATCATCAAAATCAATTAAGGAGATACAAAATCATAATTTTGTTCCAACAATCTCCCCCTTTTTGATGATGACAACTATATGTATTTAAAATCAATTGTTGTTGTTTTTATTTAACATCTTGACTTCAGGTTCTGAGGTTTGCAAGCTCCCCCTGAGTCTGATAAGCTTCAAAAGTTTATCAATGATAAATATAAAACAGTCTAAGAGTAATATTTAATGTCAAATATAATTTCATATATTCTACCTTCAGAATTAGAGGTTTGCAAGCTCTATTTCTTCAGATTGACAAATATAAGATATGGTTTGCAAGCGTATCTTATATTATATGAATTTATGTTGGACAAAATTTATTACTCCCCCTCATTAAAAGTTTAAAAGACTTTAATATAACTTAATAAGAGTAGAGTTCAGAAAATGTGATCTTTAGAGCTTCAGAAATAATTTCACTGCCATAGGAAATGAAATAATATTTTCTCCCCCTTTGTCATTATCAAAAACGGGTCAGTCAAAGCACAAGTTACAGGGTAGTAAATGCACACAACAAACAACCACCAGCAGTAAATGCATTCAACGGTAAAAGGGAATTGTTAAGTACCATGGTGAAACAGGGAATTGTTTCAGAATGAAGACGAGTTTCTTCAAGATCTGAATCAGTTCCAGGAAAAGGTGGAGTGGTTTGAATGGATGAGGGGTTTGGTTCAGAAGTGGTTGGCTTAGGAGATGAAGTCTGAAGGGGTTCAGTTTGGGATTCAGCAGGGACTTCAGAATTTTGAACATTTGAGGGTTCAGATTGGTCTACGTCCATTGCTATTGGGGTAGACTCAGAATCTTTAATAGGAGATTTCTGAGGGGATTTAGGAGTGTCAGAAATGGTTATAGTGGAAGTTTCAAAATATTGAAAACGTGAGAAGTGATAGTGACTAGTGTGTAGTTAAGTGATTATAGTGGAAGTTTCAAAATATTGGGGAAACAAGATAGTGACGTAATGGGGGCTTGGCAGTTACTTTTAATAAAATCATCATTAGCTCTCCTTCATTACCCAGCGGTTACTAGACATGATGGGAAGTTACACAGATAAGTAGTGTTTTCAGAAGCCAGCTGTCAGTTAGAGAAACTGAGTGGTCAACTAACACTTAGAGTAGGTATCTGAGTCACAAGAAATCATATTTAATAATAAATAATTCTGATTGCTTCAGATGAGAGAGTGCTTCAGAACCTATATAATAGTTTCTGAGCCGTCCAAACATCTGAGGCCCTTCAGAACCAGTTTATTCATTCAGAGTTAACAGCATTCAGAGATATCATTCAGAAATAAAAACCATGTTCAGATTTTTCTTGATAAAATCGAAACGATCAATAGCAAGAGGTTTGGTAAAGATATCAGCCCATTGATGCTCAGTATCAATGAATTGAATCTTAATTACTCCCTTCTGAACATAGTCTCTAATGAAGTGATGTTTGATCTCAATGTGTTTAGCTCTTGAATGCAAAATAGGATTCTTAGACAAACAGATAGCAGCAGTATTATCACAGAGAAGTGGTATACTACTTATCCTTATCTGATAGTCCTCCAACTGATGTTTCATCCAGAGCAATTGCGTGCAACACTTAGCAGCTGAGATGTACTCTGCTTCTGCTGTAGATAGAGCAATAGTTGCTTGTCTCTTACTAGCCCATGATATAAGGTTTTCACCTAGAAATTGACAGTTTCCACTAGTGGACTTCCTTTCAATTTTATCACCAGCATAGTCAGCATCACAGAATCCAATAAGCTGATAATCTAAGGATTTCTTATAAAGTAATCCAAGATTAGTGGTTCCTTTCAGATATCTAAAGATTCTCTTAACAGCAGTTAGATGAGACTCTCTAGGATCTGATTGAAATCTAGCACACAAGCATACACTGAACAAGATATCTGGTCTAGATGCAGTGAGATAAAGGAGGGAACCAATCATACCTCTGTATAATTTCTGATCTACTTTGCCTTCAGATTCTTCCTTCAGAAGACAGCTAGAGGGATGCATAGGAGTTGACATTGGTTTACAATCTTCAAGACCAAATTTCTTCAGTAAATCCTTTGTGTATTTGGTTTGATGCACATATACTCCTTCTTTTCTTTGATTGATTTGAATTCCCAAGAAGAATGTTAGTTCTCCCATCATACTCATTTCAAATTCATCCTGCATAAGCTTAGAGAAATTCTTGCAAAGAGAAGCATTAGTTGAACCAAAGATAATATCATCAACATAAATCTGAACAATCAAAATATCAGTTTTTAAGGTTTTTCTAAAGAGAGTGTTATCAACATGTCCTTTTTCAAAACCATTTTCTAGAAGAAATATACTTAACCTTTCATACCAAGCTCTTGGAGCTTGTTTCAAACCATACAGAGATTTCTTCAATTTGTAAACATGATCAGGACACTTTATATCTTCAAAGCCAGGAGGTTGTTTAACATAGACTTCTTCATAAATTACTCCATTCAGAAATGCACTCTTAACATCCATTTGAAATAGAGTGATGTCATGATTAACTGCATAGGACAAGAGAAGTCTAATTGCCTCAAGTCTTGCTACTGGTGCAAAGGTTTCAGTGAAATCTATGCCTTCTTGCTGACTATAACCTTGTGCAACCAGTCTAGCTTTATTTCTGACAACTTCTCCCTTTTCATTTGACTTGTTTCTGAATACCCATTTTGTTCCAATAATGTTCTTGTGTTTGGGTTTTGGTACCAGATCCCAAACATCATTTCTTTCAAATTGATTGAGTTCTTCTTGCATTGCAACAATCCACCCATCATCTGAGAGTGCTTCTTCTATGTTTGTGGGTTCAATTAATGAAATTAACCCAACTAGGGATTCATCCTCTTTGAAAGCAGATCTGGTCTTTCTTGGGCTATCCTTGTTACCAACAATTAGCTCTTCAGGATGAGATGATCTATACTTGAATTTACTCTTAGGTGGAGCAGGTGTCTGAGAGGGTTCAGTTTCTGAAGGGTCTTCAGTTTCAAGGCCTTCAGAGATATCTTCATTTTGAGTCTCAGATGGATATACAGCAATGGAGAGATCTTCACACTCAGAATTTGAGGAAACTTGAAATTCTGCAAAAGTCTCAGCTTGCTCTGACATTTTATCGTCAGGCTCTTTATCATCAAATCTAACATGTATAGATTCTTCAACTGTGTGAGTTTCAGAATTATACAATCTGTATGCTTTTGAGCGTTCAGAGTAGCCTATAAAGATACCCTTATAAGCTCTAGCATCAAATTTCTTTCGATAGACCTTGTTGTCTAGAATATAACAAGTACATCCAAACTGATGAAAATAAGAAATATTTGGTTTTCTTCCTTTGAACAGTTCATAAGCAGTTTTGTTCAGAATAGGTCTGATGTAGATTCTATTCTGAACATAGCAAGCAGTACTCACGGCTTCTGCCCACAAGAACTTAGCTAGGTTAGACTCAAGCATCATGGTACGAGCCATTTCTTGCAAAGATCTATTCTTTCTTTCTACAACACCATTCTGCTGTGGTGTTCTAGGAGAAGAGAATTCATGGATTACTCCATGCTCTGAGCAGAAAGATTCGAAAGAGTCATTTTCGAACTCTCCCCCATGGTCGCTTCTAACCTTCAGAATCCGAAGATCCTTTTCACTTTGTATTTGTGTGCAGAAGTTACTGAACACCACAAGTGCTTCACTCTTAGAACGTAGGAATTTCACCCAAGTCCATCTACTGAAATCATCAACCATGACCAATCCATATTTTTTACCATTGATAGAGGCTGTCGAAACAGGACCAAACAGATCAATGTGAAGCAATTCTAAGGGTCTGGAAGTAGAGACAATGTTTTTAGACTTGAATGAAGTCTTAGCAAATTTTCCTTTTTGACATGAGCCACAAAGTGCATCTGAGTGATAATCAATGTCAGGCAAACCACTAACAAGCTTTTGTTTGCTAAGCTTAGAGATCAACCTCCAGTTAGCATGACCAAGACGCTTGTGCCATAGCCATTTCTCATCACTCAGAGACAAAAGACATATAATCTTTTGGTCAACCAAATCAGAAAAGTTTACTTTATAAACATTGCCAACTCTCATTCCCTTGAATACTACAGATTTGTCAGAGTCTTTTGATACAGTACATGATTCCTTATTAAATGTAACAACACACCCATTGTCACAAAATTGACTAATGCTCAATAGATTGTGTTTAAGTCCATCAACTAACCAAACATCTTTAATGGAAAGAGAAGAATTACCAACTGTACCTGTACCAATGATCTTCCCTTTTTGTTTTCCTCCAAATCCCACAGAGCCTCCCTCTTTCAGAGTTAGGGTTTGGAACATATGCTTTTCTCCCGTCATATGTCGTGAGCAACCACTGTCCAGGTACCAGGGCTGCTGTTTTACCTTTCCTTGCATGAGCATCTGAAGCAAACATTATTTCAGATTTTGGTACCCATATTCTGATGGGTCCTTTAGAGTTAGTCTTCTGAATAGTATTCCTTCTTTGTTTTCTATGATCAACACAAGATCTAGAATTAATTAAGCTTTGACAAGAATGTTTAGGCTTAATTTGATTCTTGGATTTTGATCTGGAGTATATCACAGTTCCAAAGGTCAAGCAAGGATCTGAAGTAACTTTACCTTGATTTCTCAGAGGTTCAGATGACTTCTGAGCCTTAACTTGAGAACTTTTGGACTCAGAAATTTTAGGTTCAGAAGAACTTGGAACTTCTGAGTCTTTGGGTTCAGGTTCAGAACCTCCTTCAGAGTTGGATGCCTTCAGATCAAGTGTACCACTTTTAACAAAGGTAGAGAATAATTCAGGTGGAGTATCATCCTCACTATATGATTTCAGAGGTTTATCCCAGTTCTTAAACCGAGAATAACCAATGCCTTCACCATAGTTACGAGTCATATGATAAATCATGGAAGCCATTTTACTCCTATTGAAGGTACAACGAATAAATTCGTGAAGTGCATCTTCATGATCATCATTGAGCTTGTCTGCCAAGACATAGTTAGATTCAACATGACAAATACGAATGTTTAACGATTCATTTTCATCATAAAGAATCTTGGCATCCTTTTTCAATGATTCATGAACATTCTTCAGAATTTTGTGTTGACTTACTATACGAGAGTAATGTTTCACGGCAATCTTAAGAGAATCAATTAATTCAGATTTAGTCATGTTAGAGTATACCTCATTTTCATCATCTGAGTCATCTTCAGAATCTCTATCAGAGTTGTTACCTTCAGAAGTTCTTGCCATTAAAGCCAGATTGCCTTCTTCATCATCTTCTCCTTCAGAGTCATTCTCAATGGTCTCCCAAGTGGCTAACAAACTCTTCCTTACCTTTTCTTTGTACTTTTCTTTCCCAAAGCTCTTATTCTTTCCTTTGTCCTTGGATGACATTTCTGGACAGTCCGCAATGAAGTGTCCAGATTCCTTTTTGTCCTTTGAAAAGGAACTTCTTGAGTTGTTTCCTTTGTTTGGAAACCTTTTGTATTTCTTGTTCCATTTCTGAAACCTTCTAACCATTAGTGCCATTTCTTCATTCTCAGAATTTTCATCCATCATATCATCAGAAGTTTCTTCCTCTTGTTCAGACACTTTGATCTTTGCAGCTTTTGAGGAAGTCTGAACAGAGCTTAGAGCCAAGGACTTCATCTTCTTGACAGGTTCATCTGACATAAGTTCTAGCTCATGACTTCTGAGTGAGCTTATTAAATCTTCAAGAGTCACATTGTCCAAATCCTTGGATTCCTGAAAAGCTGTAACTTTTGGTCTCCATTTGGAAGGTAAGCTCCTCAGAATTTTCTTCACGTGATCAGATGCAGTGTAGCTTTTCTTCAGAACTTGAAGACCAGAGACAAGGGTTTGAAACCTTGAATACATGGTTTCAATATCTTCATCTTCCTTCATTCTGAACAGCTCATATTGATGAACTAATAAGTTTGCCTTAGCTTCTTTGACTTGCTTATTTCCTTCATAGGTGGAACATAGAGAGTCCCAGATAGTTTTGGCACATGACTTGTTGGATATTTTTAAATACTCAGCATGAGATATTGCACCAATAAGCATATTCTTAACAGTATGATGCTTCTTATACTGTTTCTTCTTTTCAGCATCAAAGAACTTTCTGTAGGTATTTCTTACAACACCTTCATCATCCATGTGTTCAAAATGTATACCATCTTCAATGATATCCCATAACTCATCATCGGTCCCAATGATGTAACTATACATCTTGGTTTTCCAGAAAGGAAAAGTAGTAGGATCACTGTTGAAGTAAGGTGGTTTGTCTCTGTGATTATCACTGTTCCTTTCCCTATCATAGTTGTGAGGAGGTGGAACAGCAGAGTGATCAGGTCCAGAGGAAGCAGAAGGAGAGGTAACACCAGACATGTTTTTCAACTAAGTACCCCTAGATCTTTTACTGTTTCACTGTTAAGTGAAGAGCAACAGACCGGAGCTCTGATGCCAATTGAAGGTTGAAAAACACACAAGAAGGGGGGGGGGTTGAATTGTGTGAGACTTTTTCTAAGTTAAAACAAATTGCAGCGGATAAGGTATAACACACACAATATATGAGGATAGGGTTAGAGAGAGATGCTCAGAATTTTTATACTGGTTCCTCCCACTAACAGGAGTAGTCCAGTCCTCTTGTCCTTCACAAGAGATTTCACTATAATCACTCAGATTACAAATGCTCAAGCACTAAGCAAGAGACTTCAAACTGCTCAAGCACAAAGCAAGAGACTTCTAACTGCTCAAGCACAAAGCAAGAGACTTCCAATGCTCAAGCACAAAGCAAGAGACTTCCAATGCTCAAGCACAAAGCAAGAGACTTCCAATGCTCAAGCACAAAGCAAGAGACTTCCAATGCTCAAGCACAAAGCAAGAGACTTCCAATGCTCAAGCACAAAGCAAGAGACTTCCAACTGGTTTTAATGTTAATAAAGATAAGAGATTAACACTTGATATACAATCAGAGGTGTTTACAAAATACAACTCAGTTACAAGACTAACTTAGAAAATTATCACAAAGTTTCTAAGTGTTTGATAGCTTCAGAATTTGACAGAGTTTCAGCACGTTCAGAAGCTTAAGTCTTGATTACATTTCTTCACAAATCTTCTTCCTTTTATAGATGATAAAATGAACGTTGAAGATTATAGCCGTTTGAAGAATTGAGACGCTCCTTTGTATAGATCAGTGAGCTTATTAGCTGTTCTGATTTGCAGTAGCTTAGGAGCTTAACGTTTACTACAAAATGAGAGATTCCTTTTGGCTTTTGATATTTGAACCTTGGTGAAAGCCAAATAAGGAAATAATCGTTTCTGAAGCCTGACTTGAAAAGGACCTTTCCATGGTCAAACCTTTTCATTCTTGGTTTCTGCGTTTGGACTTAGTCAGGCACAGTCTTCAATAAAATTGTACTCTCAAATGTAGCTTAACACTTATATCTGACGAGCCTTCAGATTTTGATAGGCTCAGAATTACTTGTTTCAGATCTGGTGAGCTCAGATGTTCTTCAGATTTTGATAGGCTCAGAATTACTTGTTTCAGATCTGGTGAGCTCAGATGTTCTTCAGATTTTGATAGGCTCAGAATTACTTGTTTCAGATCTGGTGAGCTCAGAAGTAATTCCTTCAGAAATTCTAAGGTTCTTTAGTACGCAAATTTTAACTTTTAATCCTGCACACTGAATTAAATTATTAGTATTCCAATTTAACCTTAAATACATTGTTATCATCAAAATCAATTAAGGAGATACAAAATCATAATTTTGTTCCAACAATACTAACTAGTGTCCCGGGGCATTAGTTAAGGGCACAAAAAAAGAAAATTATGCATTGAAAACAACAACTTTTATATTTTATAGATATTGACTGCATAAATCCCAATGCAATTTTATTATATTGAGTATTTTTAACTAGTGTCCCGGGGCACTAGTTAGCATTTTCCTTAAAAAAAATTGCTCAATCTAAGTGGCAAGTGTATATTTTAATTAGTAAATTGAGAGTTGAGATCGAGCTAGAGTGAAAATTATGAGAGACATTCAAAAAATTTAAGTAATAGAGGGTTGTTATTATCTTAATAATTCAGCTGTCGATATCTTGATATATAAATTTCAAACTGAATCCGGTATTGTAAAAGAATAAATAAAACATCTTGAACTTAAATTTTATTAAACAATTTATCTTTAGGCATGATTTTAGTCATGATATGGAGTCCGATAAAAAAAATCTAATCAAATTACTTAAACTCAATGACTAATTGGTTGAGGTTTGACAAAGAGAAAACTCTGTGAAACCATGAAAGGGAGGAAAATAAAAAGCCCATAATGAAGATTAAGAAACTATGTACTAATTATAAACACAAGGAAGATTTGCCCTCTCATGTGCATGAGTGTTGACATTCCTTATTATATATTAATTAATCTCTATTTCGAATCTTTCAATGAATTAGGCCATATTTTTAATGTTGGATGAAGACATGGAACCTAGCTATTATTTATACCGACATACATCAATGATCTATGTTTATAAAATACTATTAAAGATAAGATTTAGCACTTGTGTATTGTATGGTATGATATTATAAAAAACACAACATAATATTTTAATATCAAATTGCCAAGTTATTAGCCTCGTTTGTCTTTTCATCATGGTTGTAGAGATTATTTTGTTTTGATTTTGGCAAATAAAAAAGATGGAAACTTGAAAGGTATTTTAGTATTTTGACTTTAAACTAATAATCTACTTAAATTGATCTTATCAAAATCTAGAGGAGAAACTTGAAAGGCATTTTAGTATTTTAGTCTTGCGAATATGGCACATGTTAATTGATATAATTTTTTTGGTTAAAGCAGGGGTCCAAGTCCGAAAATTAAAAAACGAAAACTAAACAACAATGATTCTAGAAATAGTGATTTTCATAATATCATCTAAAAACAACAAGCTCAGGGGCAATGATCATATAAATGAAGTCTCAGTTCATGATCACAACTCATATTCGCAAGCGCATCCACACACACTCGCCTCATAGGGTAAAAGGGTTGTGAATGGGTAAAGGGTGCCAAACCATTCTCCCTACGGGTGCAAAGAGAAAATAAATAGCGCTTTTTGTTCTTCGTGAGTGTGTTGTCACGTCTTCAAATTCTCCCTCCTTTTATAGATGATGTTGGAGCGTCTTGAATTTGAGCGGACAAAGATGAAAGCAGCTACGTAGTACTGTACTAATGTTTTCGTTTGAAATGTGCTTATTCAAATCAAGTAAAGATTAAAATCTGAGCCTTGATTTCGAATATTCGCCCAAATCAGGAAAACAAAGATAGTACAATAGTACAAACGTCATTATCATGAGGATAACGGTCTTGAAAGAGATTTCTTCTGCCTCTTCAGTTTTTTTTGCCAAACAGATGATAGTCGTTATTGAGAATAGAATGTTCTTCTGGCAAACTCTGCTGTTTCATCGTCATCAGAATCTTGAGATATGAGTTCTACTTCTGATGAGTTCAACTTCTGGTTGACTTTGACTTGGCAACTTCTGATGACCACAATTTCTGGTGTCATTCTTCGGAACTTGCTTTTTCCCAACTTCTGGGGACGCTTCTTAGCATAGCAACCAGAACTTCAATTTCTAGTGTATATAAAATTTTAACTTATATACCTGCACACTAGAGTAAATTATCAGTACTCCCTATTGTATATTAATACTATTTTTATCATCAAAACTACGTGGGTTATATTAGAACCAACTTTGTTCCAATATTAATTTTGGCTTCAGTTAGTGTTCTTAAATTAATTTACTCTTACTCCCCCTTTTGTCATTAAACAAAAAGAATAAAAAGAAAAAGAAAGAGTCAAGAATAAATAAAACACGTGACTAAAGAATTAGTCAAGTCAAAAATTCAAAAATGATAAAAACCACAAAGCAGTTAATGCAAAAGCGAAAAACGAGGTAACTCCTACCCACCAGAGTTACTATAAAAAACGCACCAACTCTTTGTCATTTCACTCAACACTTCCATGATATTTCTTCAACAGAATGAGAGAAAATACTTATGAGGATAGAAGAGTGATTGAAAAAAATGGGTTTAAGAAATTTTCAAAAGAGAACCAGGAAAGGATCTTATCAACGATAGATGCAATCACATGGAATATGATTTCTAAGAAACATCTGAAGATGGTGAAGAGTTTTGCTCTAAAATCAGATGCAAGTTTCGTAGCCATCTTCTGTTCTTAGAAGATCAAAGATTTCTCCTCATGCAGGAGGATGAGCAGGATCTGCTGAAGACAGGCTCCAAGTTTCCAAAACAGGAAATTTGTAGCTTGAGAGGTTTAGGTTGCAGACTCCCAGGTTGAAGTTTGGATCAACACCCTCTTTTCAGCTCTCCCAACCCATCTTCTTGTGAAAATTTCCTTTTAGGTTTTTATAGGCTTCTGGATTTATGCAAAAATTTGTTCTTAGAACAAAGTTATTGTAATGCAAAAATCTAGAAAAATGCAAAGTTATTGTAATGCAATTTATATGAATAAAAAAAAAATTATTTTGAATGCAATTATATTTATGCAGCAATTGGATCTATCTTCTGAACAATATTAAAGAAAATAAACCAAAATAAAATAATCACAATAATTGAACAGAATATCAATATCCAGCATTCAACCAAAAATAACAAACAAAAGGTTCAACAAAAAACATAATATATCATAACAAACAAAATAAAATAACATAAATCCTAGGGTTGAGATTGGTTAGAAGGGTTGAGCATCTTGACTTGAAGTTGTTTCAGAGCTTCAGCAGATATTAGTTCTAGTTTCTTGAACACATCCTCTGAATCAACTTTGCCAATAATATCTGCAGAATCAGAGTCCACTTGAATAATCTTTTCCATCTCTTGAGCATACAGAGTGGAGAACTGATCTACTGCCTTTGCCATAACCAATTTCATCTTCTCATCATAAACCCTCTTGGCTTCTCTAACTCTGGCCTCCTCAATCCTGGCTTCAGTGAACTTCTGCCTAGCAATGTTCATGACAAAGTTCTTCTTGTATTGAGAACTATAGTCACTCAGCATTTGCTTGCACATCTCAGAAAGAGCATTACACTCTTCATCAACTAGATCAGGTGCAACAGCAAAGGTGGGCAAATCTTGATGAAATTCCAGAATTTTGTCATTAATGCCAATCAGCACACGCTTAACATCTTCAGGTGTGATGGCTTTTTGAAGTGTAGGGGCAGATGATGATGAAGGTTTATCTAGGATAGCTGTGGGATGGATTGTGATTTGTTGTTCTGATGGAGGAGGTGTAATAACTTCCTCAAAGGTTTTGAGATAGTTATTTTGGTCATTTGTGAGTGGTGGTGGTTGAGACTTCTGAGGTGAGGGGTTATCTAGTTCCAAGGCTAACTGCTGTAGTGAACTTTGAACATGGGCAGGAATACTGGATACACCAATATTAGAAGATGATTGATGTATAGCAGTTTCAACTATGGTTTCAACTACAGGAGAAGAAATATGATCAGAAAGGGTCTTCTCTGAATCATTTGACCTTGGTGAAACAGGTTGAGCAGACTCATGTACAGGAGATTGAATTGAAATTGTGTCCACATGAGGGCTGTCTTGAGGAATAGCTTCAGAAGTTGCAACCTCTGCATTAACTTCTAATGCTACTTGCTCAACATTCTCCACAGAAGTAGGAGTAGCAACACCTGTTTCTGTAATTAGTGATAACACATTTTTAGAAAACTTCCTCATTGACTCAGGGGATGGTACAAAGCTAACCACTGGTGTTTCAATTGAAGCACTAGCAGAAACTCCTTTTATACAGTTGGATTTGGGTTCCAAATCTGAAAGGATTTTTGAAAAAGTGTTTTTAACTGGAACTGTATAGGGGATGTTTTTAGCATGCTTTGGACCATTAATGACATAATCAAGAATATCTTTAAGATTGATCTTTTTGTAAATACCTTGATTTGCCAACTTCTGCACCAACTCATCCTTAGGAATAGGAGTGTCCAGAAATGCATTAGGTTCAGCATCAACACCACCTTCCTAACTAGTTTCCTCCCAGGCTTTATACATTTCCACTTGCCTTATTGCCTCTTGAGTTTCTTCATCCTCATCATCTTCTTCAACAACCATTTTCAACTTCCTCTTCCTCTTAGTTACAGAATTATTTTTCTTAGCTACTTCTGGAGCAGCAACAGCAGCAGGTCCAGAAGTACTAGATGACCTCCTTGCCACAATACTTGCCTCTGCTTTTTGAACAGCAGGCTCTGGGTTCTCAGGGGTTTCTTCTTCAGCAATCTTTTTCTTTCCAGCTTCTGATGTATTTCTCACACCAGAAGTACTACCAGACTTCTTCTGAGGAGTGGAACTTCTTGCTCTCTTAGACTTAGACTCTGTTGCTTCTGACTTTTTACCAGCCTTTCTCTTCTTTTCCTGAGCAGGCAACATATATCTAGTAGCAAGTCTATCTTCTAACTTCTGAGACTCTCCTCCTTCCAAAAGTTTCTTATGTATTCTAGCAATGACAGCAACTTCTTCCTTAGATACAGAAGTAAGAAAGAAATACTTGTCAGTTTCCACCTTCTTTGGTTTAAAAACAACCTAGGGTGTAACCAAAGGACCAGGATTCTTCACAACTCTCTTCACAGTAGCACCATCAATCACAAAAGGATATTCATCAATGAAAGAACTGTATCCAGGGAAAACAGGCTTTAATGATTAAATCAAGTAACTTCTGTGAAACATGAAAGACTGAAATCTGCAATATTGTGCATTTTTTATGCCTTTAGTTTGACTGTCTGTGATGGCCTTACACATGTGTTCAAAAATAACCTTAGCAAAGTTCACATCAGCTTTCCTTCCTAAATAGTATAAGATGGTCTTATAATATTGAGAAACTTGGTCAGATGAACCAGCTTTTGGTAAAAGTGATTCACACATGATTTTGTATATCATCTTGTAGTAAGGCTTCATGTCAATGTTGCTTTTGGAAGTAGAGTATTTGCAGTAAATCTCTTCTTGAATGTAGTGACATGAATCGTTAGTAGGATGAGGAACAACTCCAATCAACGATAGCTTTGCTGCTTGCCTTATGTGTTCCTGTCTGATTCTAATACAAACTCCACCAACCTCTGAGCGAATCTCTTTACCCAGATATTCCTCATCTAGTTTTGTATCTTTGTAAATCACTTTTGCGTTCATCCAGAAGTCCTTCACAATTTCTGGATAGACAGGTCCATTGAGAATGTCTAAGAAGACTAGAAATCCTTGTGCTTCAAACACTTCCTTGATTCCATCAACTCCATTGACTCTAATTCCTTCGAAATCAACCGGTCTTTCAAAAAGCAGGAATAAGTCCGATATAGGAAAACTTATTTTATCCTTTGTGAGAACACCAGGAGTAGAAGCCTTAATGTCAGCAATAGGAGGGACATCAACAAATTTCTCTCCTTCATGAAGTTGACTACGTTTGCTAGATGAAGATGCCATGGATTCTGAGTTTAGGGTTAGGGTTTGCTAATTTGGGAGAAGAAAGAAATTTCTCTGAGTTTTTAGAAAAAATAAAAGTGTAGGTAGTGAGTGTGCAAATGTGTGAATGTGAACAGTTAGTGACTTTAAAAGGAAAAATAAACGCGCAAAAACGTACTAACTGAAAGGACAGGGGGTAAAAGAGTAACTTAACAATTCACAAAACTGAATTAGAACACAATCATCACTAACCAACTTCTTTTTCTAATAGCAAACAGACACGTGTATTAGAAACTTAATTAAATATCTGACACGTTAGCGACAGCAGTTGAAGAGATAACTCAACAGTTACTGCCACGTCACGTCTAGAACCACTCATGTAAACTTCTGATAGAAATACCAGAAGATGGTTTGTCGAACTTCTGATTCATAAGTTCTAACTCCCCCTAACTTCTGATAGAGATACCAGAAGATGGTTTGTCTAAACTTCTAATACAAAGGTCCTGACTCCCCCTAACTTCTGATAAACTTCCAGAACTTCCTAAAATAATATTCTTCACTAGAGTTCAGCTTATTCACAGATTTCCATCATATTAAGATTCCTTTTGATAAAATCAAATCTTTCAACAGCCAGGGGTTTTGTAAAGATATCAGCCCATTGATTTTCAGTATCAATAAACTTGAGATCAATAACACCCTTCTGTACATAGTCTCTTATAAAATGATGTTTAATCTCAATATGCTTAGCTCTTGAATGTAGAATAGGATTTTTAGAGAGATGAATGACAGCAGTCTTATCACAATATAAAGGAATACTATGACTGCTTATTTGATAATCTTCCAATTGATATTTCATCCAAAGTAGTTGTGTACAACACTTAGCTGCTGAAATGTATTCTGCTTCTGCTGTTGACATAGCTATGGTGGTTTGCCTTTTACTGGCCCAAGAAATCAAATTCTCACCAATGAATTGACAGTTTCCACTAGTGGATTTTCTTTCAAGTTTATCACCAGCATAGTCAGCATCACAGAATCCAATCAGTTTGTAATCATTAGATTTCTGATACAGCAATCCAATGTTACAAGTAGCCTTCAGATATCTAAAGATTCTCTTTACAGCAGTAAAATGAGATTCTCTAGGATCTGATTGAAATCTTGCACACAGACATACACTGAATAAGATATCAGGTCTAGAAGCTGTTAGATAGAGAAGAGATCCAATCATTCCTCTATATAACTTCTGATCAACCTTACCTTCAGACTCACCTTTGCTAAGACTTGATGTAGGATGCATTGGAGTGTTCATGGGTTTGCAGTCTTCTAGATTATACTTCTTCAGAAGATCTTTAATGTACTTTGACTGATGAATGAAGTTTCCTTTCTTTGTTTGATTGATCTGAATTCCCAGAAAGTACTTCAATTCTCCCATCATGCTCATCTCAAATTCATCTTGCATCATCTTAGAAAAGTTCTTGCACAGTCCAGCATTTGTTGATCCAAAAATGATGTCATCAACATAGATTTGAATGATCAGAATGTCTTTCTTCAGGGTCTTTTTGAATAATGTATGGTCAACTTGACCTTTTACAAAACCATTGTCAACCAAGAAGTTACTTAGTCTCTCATACCAAGCTCTAGGAGCTTGTTTGAGTCCATAGAGTGACTTCTTTAGTCTGAAGACATGATCTGGATTTGAAATATCTTCAAATCCTGGAGGTTGTTTGACATATACTTCTTCAGAAATAACACCATTCAGAAATGCACTCTTAACATCCATTTGATAAAGTGTAATGTTGTTGTTGACAACATAAGAAAGAAGTAATCTTATTGCTTCCAATCTTGCAACTGGAGCATAAGTCTCTGTATAATCAATGCATTCTTGTTGACTGTATCCTTGTTGAACAAGTCTGGCTTTGTTTCTTGTTACTTCTCCTTGTTCATTCAGCTTGTTTCTGTATACCCACTTTGTTCCAATAATGTTCTTGCCTTTTGGTTTGGGTACCAGATCTCATACATCATTTCTTTGAAATTGATTCAGTTCTTCTTCCATAGCAATTATCCAAGCATCATCAGATAATGCTTCATCAGTGGTTTTAGGTTCAATCAAAGAAACTAGATCAAATAAGGATTCTTCATCCCTAAAACTTGATCTTGTCTTCCTAGGACTGTTCTTATTACCAATGATAAGTTCTTCAGGATATGATGATTTATACTTAAAAGTATTCTTTGGAATAGTTGTTTCTTCTAGATCAGGATCTTCAGTTGGTGTTGTTTGATGATCATCAGATTCTGGAACTTGGTTGTTCTCTGGAGCTTTCAGAAGTTCAGGAGTGGAATCAGGTCCAGAACCTTCATCTTCTGAGTCTTGAGAATCTGAAATTTCTATAGCAGGCTCTGACTTTTCATGGTCAGGCACTTTATCATCAAAACTTACATGCATAGATTCTTCAACATATTGAGTTTCAGAATTATACACTCTGTATGACTTGGAGCGCTCAGAATATCCAATAAAGATACCCTTACTAGCTTTAGAGTCAAATTTCTTAAGACGGACTTTAGTATTCAGAATGTAACGAGTACAACCAAATTGGTGAAAATAAGAGATATTGGGTTTCCTTCCTCTAAAAAGTTCATATGTTGTTTTATTCAGAATAGGTCTAATATAGATTCTGTTCTGAATATAACAAGCAGTGCTTACTGCTTCTGCCCAGAAAATTTTTGCTAAAGAATGTTCATGTATCATGGTTCTAGCCATCTCTTGTAAAGATCTGTTCTTTCTTTCTACAACTCCATTTTGCTGTGGAGTCCTAGGAGAAGAGAACTCATGGAAAATTCCATGTTCTTCACAAAAGTTTTCAAAAGGTTCATTTTCAAATTCTCCACCATGATCACTTCTAACTTTTAAAATCCTTAAATCCTTTTCATTTTGAATTTGGACACAGAAGACACTAAACTCTTCATATGTATCATTTTTAGATTTCAGAAATCTTACCCAAGTCCATCTACTATAATCATCAACAATGACTAGTCCATACTTCTTTCCATTGAGTGAAGCAGTGCTAACTGGTCCAAACAAATCAATGTGCAGAAGTTCTAAAGGTCTAGAAGTAGAAACAATGTTCTTAAGTTTAAATGAGCTTTGACAAATTTCCCTTTTTGACAAGAGTCACAAAGAGAATCTGAGTGATAAGTCAATTTAGGAAGACCTCTTACAAGATTGTCTTTGCAAAGCTTGGAGATTAATCTCCAGTTAGCATGACCCAATCTTTTATGCCAAACCCATTTCTCATCACTTAGAGTCAACAAACAAAGCACATTCTGATCTTTCAGATCAGATAAATTAATTTTATAAACATTGCCCTTTCTACAACCTTTAAACAAAATGGATTTATCAGAAATATTGGTGTGTGGAATTTATTGCATGATTGGCTTCCAGAAATATATCAACAGCAAATTGCAGCTATAATTTTATATGGTTAGTCAAGCATGAGAGATTACTTACTAATTATAATAAAAGTAGGATGGGATTGGGATGTTCTATGTGCTCTTTTTGTGGAAATGTTGAAGAGACTAACTTGCATACATTGAGAGATTGCTTGCTTGTTATACCATTATGGTTCAATAGTGTTGACATTAAGGCAAGAGATGAATTTTTTCAAGGAAATTTGCAACAGTGGATCAAGTATAATCTTACACATGAGAATGGGTGGACAGGTGGTGTTAAGTGGAGAGATTTTTGGGCGACGGCGTGTCATTGCTTGTGGAAGTGGAGGAATAAGGAACATCATGACAACGAATTTCAACGGCCATTTAGACCAATCCAACATGTGTTGAAGTGCACACAAGATTACTGAGACGCAGTTTCAAAGAATAATATTGCTCTCCAGAGATCTTATGAGGTTCGTAATATTGGGTGGCAACCTCCTATGTATGGTTGGGTTAAGTTAAACACAGATGGAGCAAGCAAAGAAGAAGGACGAGCCAGTTGTGGTGGCATCATTCGTGGTAGTAATGGGGAATGGTTAGGTGGTTTTGCAAAGAATCTTGGTCGTTGTAGTGCATTTGTAGCCGAGTTGTGGGGAGTGTATGAAGGGTTGAGTTATGTTCGCCGGTTGGGTTTTACACAAATTATGTTGGATGTAGATTCAAGTTCTGTTGCACATGTGCTTACTAAAGGTGTGACAGATAGCATCATGGGGAGGTAATTGGTGACGGCGATTCGAACATTATTAGAGATAGATTGGCATGTTAAAATCTCTCATTCGTATCGGGAGGCAAACAAGTGTGCCGATACCTTAGCTAACATTGGTTGTACTTTAGATTACAATATGATAGTCTATGAGACATATCCGTCTCAAATAAGTAGTTTATTAGCTGCTGATGGTTTGGTGATTACTACCCCTAGAATGATTCGCTTGTAGTTTTCTTTTTTCGGGCTTATGCCCTCATTGATATAAAAAAAAATGGATTTATCAGAATTGTTAATTACAGTACATGAATTCTTATTAAACACAACATCATAATTACTGTCACATAATTGACTTATGCTAAGTAGATTATGTTGTAGTCCATCAACCAACCAAACATCAGAAATAGTAAGAGAAGAATTACCTACTTTACATATACCAATAATTTTGCCTTTCTGGTTCCCACCAAATCCTACAGTTCCTCCCTCTCTCAGATTCAGGGTGTGGAACAAGTGCTTGTCTCCTGTCATGTGTCGCGAACATCCACTGTCCAGATACCATGAGCTTTGCTTTTTTCTTGGGGTGCATACCTGCAGTAAACATTATCTCAGACTTTGGTACCCATATTCTGATGGGTCCTCTAAAGTTAGTTCTTTTATCCTTCTTCTGTCTCTTGTAACTTCTAGAGGATCTAAGGTGAGGTGAGCCTTGAAAAACAGGTTTAGGCTTAACCTTTCCTTTGGACCTTGATCCAGAATGTGTCAGCAAACCAGCTTTCAAGTTTGTACAGCCTGATCCCATGCCCCGAATACTCTTAGGTTTGAAGATCTTCTGTACTCCTTTACAAGACTTGGATATTGAAGCAATGAGAGCAGAGGTTTTCAAAGACTCCACGCTTACTTGAGCATCTGACACTTTTGGATTTTCTGTACCATTACTAGAAACAAAATTAGAATAAAGATTAGAAGGTGTTTTGCTTATGCACACAGACTGATTTGAGTTTCCTTTGACAGTACTTCTCAAACCCTGTCCAGTGTATTTGCCAGCACCATAAATCATAGAGGCTAATTTATGCTTGTCAATATTGTGATGAACAAACTCTTGAAGAGCAATCTCATGCTTATCATAGGGTTTGTTACATGATCTGCAACCATTTTCAAGAACTTGAATAGTCTTTAAGGACTTCTTATAGTCTTCTTGAATATGATTGACCTTATCATTGAGCATGTCAAATTTTTGTTTAAAAAGTTCTAGCTCATTTGATTTTTCCATGTACTTCATCACAGTATCTTTCAAAGCCTTAGAGAGTTGAGCATCAGATAGTTTAGAAATAACCTGCTCAATATCTTCTGAGTCTGACTCAACATCACTTTCAATATCTGACTCTGCTGTGGCCATGAGTGCCAAGTTAGCTTCTGCATCTTCAGCTTCATCATCAGACAGCTTGTCAAGATCTTCCCATGTGGCTAGAAGACTCTTCTTAGCTTTGTTCTTGAAAGTGTTCTTTCTTCCTTTTCCTTTGGTGCTCAAATCAGGACAATCAGCAATGAAGTGTCCAGGCTTGTTGCAGTTAAAGCAATTCTTAGAATCATCCTTCTTATCTTTGTTTCCAGAACTTCTGTAACCAGAACCTTTAGATCTAGAACCTCTACCAGAATATCTTGGTTTTCTTCTTGTCCACTTCTGGAACTTCCTGGTCAAAAGTGCAAATACATCATCATCTGATCCCTCTTCTTGATCATCTGCAGAAGATTCTTCTGTCTTAGATTCAACAACCTTAGCCTTCAAAGCCTTAGAAGGTCCAGAAGTAGCTGGCAGAGCCAAAGACTTCGTTCTCTTCTGAGGTTCATCAGAGGCTAGCTCAATCTCATGACTCATGAGTGAACTAATTAAACCCTCCAGACTCAGGGTGTCTAAATCATTTGCCTCCTGAATAGCAGTGACCTTAGGTCTCCACTTAGCAGGTAAGCTTCTGAGAATCTTCTTCACATGATCAGAAGTAGTATAACTTTTCTTCAGAACTTGAAGACCAGCAACTAGAACTTTGAATCTAGAGAACATAGATTCAATGTTCTCATCTTCCTTCATTCTAAAGAGTTCATACTGTTGGATCAAAAGTGTTGTTTTTGCCTCCTGTACATGTTTGTTTCCATCATAAGATGAACACAAAGAATCATAGATACTCTTAGCAGTAAATTTATCTGTGATCTTAAGGTACTCTTCATGAGATATGCAGCTTATCAAGATATCCTTAACCTTGTGGTGCTTCTTGTACGTTTTCTTGTCCTTATCAGTGAAAGCTTGTCTTGCATCCTAATCTAATCTTCGTCTTTCATCCAAACCTTGAAACGTTACTCCTCTTTCAACTAAGTCCCAAAGTTCATCATTAATACCAACTAGTTGACTGTAGATTCTATCTTTCCACCAGGAGAAGGTAGAACCATCACCACTGAACTTAGGAGCTTTGCTGGTGTTGTTTTTATCATCAACATCATAGTTGAAGGGAATAGCAGTTCCTTCAGGCTTTTTGCTAGGTTCACCAGACATAGTGTTTTGACACAACAAACAACTGTTTCACTGCAAAGTGATATAACAGAACCGGGCTCTAGATGCCAATTGAAGGTGTGAAAACACAAGAAGGGGAGTTGAATTGTGTTTTGGCTAGTTTTAAAAACTCCTTCTAAGTTTTGCAACTTATCAGAATCAGCAGCGGAAAAGCTTAGAACACAAACAACTTCTGGCAATGGTGAAAGCAAAACAGAGCAGGATGAAAATAAACAGAGCAGAGAGAGAAGAGATGAACACACAAGATTTATACTGGTTCCTCTCACAAACCGAGAGTAGTCCAGTCCCCTTGCACTTCCAAGGGATTTCACTATACTCACACAAGATTACAATTGCTCAAGCCAATTGCAAGAGACTTCCTTTGCTCAAGTAACACAATACAAGAGACTTCCAATGTTCAAGCTCACAAGCAAGAGACTTCTAACACAAATAGAAAATACAAAGTTTGAACAACTGATAAACAATATCAGAGTTCTCAGAACAAAATAATAAAACTTTAATAACAAGACTTTTCTTAGAATTCTTGAAAAGAAAACTAAGGTTCAACAACTGACTAGTCAGAAGTTGAAAACTGTTTGTCTTGAATTTTGATATAATCTCAAGTTGTATCTTAGGCTAAAAATGCTTTTTGAAAATTCAGCAGTATAACAGCGCTTTTTGTTCTTCGTGAGTGTGTTGTCACGTCTTCAAATTCTTCCTCCTTTTATAGATGATGTTGGAGCGTCTTGAATTTGAGCGGACAAAGATGAAAGCAGCTACGTAGTACTGTACTAATGTTTTCGTTTGAAATGTGCTTATTCAAATCAAGTAAAGATTAAAATCTGAGCCTTGATTTCGAATATTCGCCCAAATCAGAAAAACAAAGATAGTACAATAGTACAAACGTCATTATCATGAGGATAACGGTCTTGAAAGAGATTTCTTCTGCCTCTTCAGTTTTTTTTGCCAAACAGATGATAGTCGTTATTGAGAATAGAATGTTCTTCTGGCAAACTCTGTTGTTTCATCGTCATCAGAATCTTGAGATATGAGTTCTACTTCTGATGAGTTCAACTTCTGGTTGACTTTGACTTGACAACTTCTGATGACCACAACTTCTGGTGTCATTCTTCAGAACTTGCTTTTTCCCAACTTTTGGGGACGCTTTTTAGCATAGCAACCAAAACTTCAATTTCTAGTGTATATAAAATTTTAACTTATATACCTGCACACTAGAGTAAATTATCAGTACTTCCTATTGTATATTAATACTATTGTTATCATCAAAACTACTTGGATTATATTAGAACCAATTTTGTTCCAACAATATTGAGTACATAAATGAGTCTCACATGGACACATCACTAATTTATCATTTTTTAATAATAGTACTTAATAGGTACTCAACTACTCCAATTGAGTACTTCTTAAAAAGTTTTAAAATGGGTCCCATCAATAACTCCACATTTTTAAAATTGTGCAAGAAGAGAAAGAGTTAATTGAAAATAATATTTTAATGGAAAATAAAGGTGGATCCAAGAAGAGAGAGAGGGTTCTTATTTGAGAAATAGTACCTAATAAATACTCAAATGGATGATACTCCAATAATAATACTTAATAAGTACTATAAGTATCTAATAGGTACTATACCATTGGTGATGGTCTAACTTTCCAAGGGCAAGCTTTTGGATGGATTTGGTTAGACTTTAAAAAAAATCATGCTAACTAGTGTCCCCGGGGCATTAGTTAAGGACACAAAAAAAGAGAAAATTATGCATTGAAAACAACAACTTTTATATTTTATAGATATTGATTGCACAAATTCCAATGCAATTTTATTATATTGAGTATTTTTAACTAGTGTCCCGGAGGCACTAGTTAGCATTTTCCTTAAAAAAATTGCTCAATCTAAGTGGCAAGTGTATATTTTAATTAGTAAATTGAGAGTTGAGATCGAGCTAGAGTGAAAATTATGAGAGACATTCAAAAAATTTAAGTAATAGAGGGTTGTTATTATCTTAATAATTCAGCTGTCGATATCTTGATATATAAATTTCAAATTGAATCCGGTATTGTAAAAGAATAAATAAAACATCTTGAACTTAAATTTTATTAAACAATTTATCTTTAGGCATGATTTTAGTCATGATATGGAGTCCGATAAAAAAAATCTAATCAAATTACTTAAACTCAATGACTAATTGGTTGAGGTTTGGCAAAGAGAAAACTATGTGAAACCATGAAAGGGAGGAAAATAAAAAGCCCATAATGAAGATTAAGAAACTATATACTAATTATAAACACAAGGAAGATTTGCCCTCTCATGTGCATGAGTGTTGACATTCCTTATTATATATTAATTAATCTCTATTTCGAATCTTTCAATGAATTAGGCCATATTTTTAATGTTGGATGAAGACATGGAACCTAGCTATTATTTATACTGACATACATCAATGATCTATGTTTATAAAATACTATTAAAGATAAGATTTAGCACTTGTGTATTGTATGGTATGATATTATAAAAAACACAACATAATATTTTAATATCAAATTGCCAAGTTATTAGCCTCGTTTGTCTTTTCATCATGGTTGTAGAGATTATTTTGTTTTGATTTTGGCAAATAAAAAAGATGGAAACTTGAAAGGTATTTTAGTATTTTGACTTTAAACTAATAATCTACTTAAATTGATCTTATCAAAATCTAGAGGGGAAACTTGAAAGGCATTTTAGTATTTTAGTCTTGCGAATATGGCACATGTTAATTGATATAATTTTTTTGGTTAAAGCAGGGGTCCAAGTCCGAAAATTAAAAAACGAAAACTAAACAACAATGATTCTAGAAATAGTGATTTTCATAATATCATCTAAAAACAACAAGCTCAGGGGCAATGATCATATAAATGAAGTCTCAGTTCATGATCACAACTCATATTCGCAAGCGCATCCACACACACTCGCCTCATAGGGTAAAAGGGTTGTGAATGGGTAAAGGGTGCCAAACCATTCTCCCTACGGGTGCAAAGAGAAAATAAACAACCCTTATTAACTAATGGCTCATCATAACCCATGAGTCAAAATCCACTTAAAGCCTTCAAATTCCCATCTTCCATGCCACTGAAAGAGCATTAAGGGCTCCCCAAACTTCACCATAAGAGCATTAGAAAACTAATTTTAATATTATTTCAAAAACTTGTACTTTTTTTTAAGGAATCAAAAACTTTTTTTTTTTGGTACATTCAAAAACTTGTATTTATTGTATATAAAACATTGTTTTAATATTTCTGTTTTTAAAAATGTTTGTCAAGCAATTTAACCAGCTCTTAATGGACACTACCATAATCATTCAAACAAGAACTAGCATAATAGCATAATTCATTCAAATAAGAACTACCATAATCCATTGAAATAAGAAATAGCATAATCCATTCAAATAAGAAAGTCATAATAATTCACATGTCTAAGGAAGGTATTAACATCACCAAAGATAACCATGTCAAAGTAATAATCTAAAAAGGTAAGCTAGAAAAACATGGCATAAGCAACATTCACAGCCATAATTTATCATAGCCTGTACAATTAATTAACAGCCATACCAAACAGATTAATTCCATCTGTAATTAATAATAACCCCATCAAATATAGTTTCTACTCAAGCCTGACCAATGTTATATAAGAACAAATAAGTTGTCGCCTTCATCGCCGAATATTAGGGCCTTTGTAGTCCCCCTTCGCAATACTCAAGGTGCTAGGCGGCGGAGTCACTTCTAACCAGGTAATTTCACCTTGATTCATCCTGCGCAGCTCCTCAACCACTGCATTTTTAAACAATATAAGATGTAAGAAAATAACATTAAACTTTAGAAATCAGTTTAAATTGCGCTTTAACCGGAGGACTGTAGAAAGAAGAGATTGAAGTACCACGAAGATCTGTCCTCAGCGTCCTACGGTAATAAGAGCAGTTTCGTCCATTTTCTTCTTCTTCCAATGAGTAAGGAGGGGAAAGAATGTCAAAGAGAGCACAAGGGGTTATCGCTCTAAAGCAGTGGAGGTTGCCGCCCCTATTTGGATAGAGAACTGTTGTGTCACAAGGAGCGGTCATCTGACAATCTCGGACAAGTTTTGCTGGTCTCGCTGCAGCTGTAGACAAATCTTGAATCTTAATTTGCTAGTTAGGAAATGTTTGAGAATCATAAATTCGTATTGATTCGTGAAGCTACATATTTACTATCTTAGGTTCATAGAAACTAAAACAAACAGTGATATTAATTTAACATGCACCAATATGGAAGTTCATAATCGGCTATTTTTCTGAAAATCATAATTACATCGATGTTGGCATGCATACTAAAAGCCTAAAATAACATCCACTACCGGAAGCAAGTATCAAAAGAAAAGATACCTTGTAAGAGCAGACCTAATGTCACTAATCTTAGTCTCTAAGGGGGTTTCCGCGCATATTTTGATTGTGTGCAGTCACATAGTCAACCAGATTCTGGAGCGCCCAATCAGGATCCAAAAACCCCCCGATGTGGCTGACTGTGTGACTGCACATGAACCTAATCCCTTCACCAACCCCACAGCAGGTATAGGTAGGAACAATTATAGTCTTAAAAAATTATAGAAACTATTGTATGATATACAAAAATGTTCAATTTGTAGGCTCAAAGAGCTAAATATCAAAGCTACTCAAAGAACTTGGCAATATTAAATATGTGAAATACTGAGAAAACAATTTGATGCCTGACATTTTTGTACAATCCACTTGAATCATACATATGATGTCTCCTAATTGATATCGATTTCAACGCAAATTAGTTACAGAGCAGAAAACTAGTGAGTGTCAAAGAAAAGATTAAAAGTCTATTGGCATTAAAAAGAAGCTAACCGAGATTCACAAAGACAGGTTTTGACCATTTTGCTTCAAAACATTTCAGAAAAAAAGGCCCAAATCTTGACCAAGTACAATGTCAGGCCCTTAATCATTTTTTCATTAATTCACAGTAAATATTTAGCAAAAATGTATTTTTTCTATAATCTTTTATCTGAATACAAAATGATTTTGAAATGCAAACATTAGCAATGTGATTTAAGGATTTGAAATATAGAAAAGAGGCCTTTGACCGAAGCCAAATTATACGGCTAACAAACAATGGTTAATCTAATTATGATCCCATGTGCGAGGTTTTAAATTGCGACCATAATGTGAAGGGTCTGTGGACTGTTATTACAGCCACATCAACCTCATTTGTCCACAATTTCTCACAATGTCAAGGATTACAGTGTAACCGCATTTGCTATCGCAAACATTTTTAATAGTAAAGACGGAATCATAAGTAAATACAGTAAGAAGTGTCACCTCGGGACAGATTACACGACGGAGGCAACTCAACCCAATCAAATGCTTGCACTTGCAATGAACCATAGAGAACCTTGCTTAAAACAGTCATTCTAGGATGATCATGAAGCGGAATCACAGAACCAGGAGACATACAGAAAATTCCAATCTGCCAAAAAAAAAAATCAACTTTAGCCCTTGTGAATCCAAAATTAAAAGTCCAATCCAAACAAGAATCTATCCAAATAGAGTAAAAATTAACAAATTGCAAAAAACAGAAAGAATCAAAATCCTTACAGAGAACTTGTCACACTCATGAAGGTGAATGTACTTAATAGCTGGAGTCGCAGCAATTCCATTAGCACCATTCATAGGTGGTGTATAAGTTCGTGCAAGTTGCGCCTCATGATCAAGACCGATATGAGAAGGCTTCAACGTATCTGCCACGACAATGCAGTTTTTTTTTTTTTATCCAAAAGGAAAAATTAAATAGATTAAAAAACGACAATGCAGTTAATGAAAAGGTTAATTAACAAATTGACATGCATTCATCTCAAATCAAAATATATACATTAAACAGTTTACAAGCAAATTCATTGAAACATTTACGAAAGGATTAGAATCAGATTGTACCTAAAACCGCTCGGACTTTTTGGAGTGCTTCTTCGGACTTAGGTCCCTCAGTAGTCATGGAAGCCTTACAGATATCATACAACTTTTGAATATACGGCATTGTAATCAATTATTCTTAAATAATCAATGCAGTAACTAGGTTTTCAGTTTTTCGAATCCACCAATGAATTAATGAAACTTGGATCCAAAATATCACTTGGGTCAGTCGAATTCAATCAAAACAGCTTCTTTTGTACGCAACAAAACATTTTGCATGACAAATTCATCAACTAAAATCCAATCAACAGAATCTGCAAACATCATCAACAGAGAATATTCACAACACAAATTAGATTAAAAACAAGAACAAAAACAAAAATTCAGTTCAAACCATAAATTTTGTTTTTTTTGCAAGTTCTTAACTTTAGTAACATCATCACATAAAAATCCAATCTTTGAAATTAAAAACATAAAAAATGAAAGTGGTGGTCGTCATAAATCAATAATCTAAGCACGACCCAAGTTTCAAATATTGAAAATCATATATCATTTCATATGAAAGTATCAAAATTGAAAGATATAATGAAATGGGTGATTAAGAAAACTGAATTTAGAGTGATTATAGAGAAGAGTGTTATACATGAAACATTGTTCACGACATAATCGAGGTCGAGGAAGCAGAGACACACAAAGAAGAAACTGAAACCAAGCAGAGAAACAACAGACGACAACAAAAGACAGTCACAAACTTGAACAAAAACCTGATGTCGCTTTTAGAATGCTTTGTTTGGATGGTCCTTTTAAAGGAGCAAAAAGATAGAGAGAGAAAATAATGAAAATTAAAGAGAAAAAAAGAATGAAAAAGAAAAAATCAGATATTTTGAGTGACTTGTACGTTATAGAGAAGGGGAGAAAAAAAAAGTGTGTCTTTTCGTGGAAGATGCTTTCATTTTTTGATCTCTCACATGTTTTCTCACATTGGAACATTTATTTACTTACACTTTTAATTTATTATTCTTTTTTAATTTTTAACACTCCTCCCCCCTTTTTGAATTATTTTAATTAATTTTGATAGACTAATATTGATGCAAAAAAGTATTAACAATTAATAAAAAATTAATTTTTTATAACTTTTAAGATAACTATGAAATTTAGTCAAAAAAACAAGATAACTATGAAATTAGAGTTAAATTTTTTTCACATCTGTCATTTGTTTTATAGTGTAAAAGAAGTTTTACACTTTCGGTGCATATTTGAAATCATTTATTTTTGTGTTCAAATTCATTGAATTGTATTCAAAATAAGAATCTATTGTTTTGACATTTCATCACATTCTTTTTATTTTTGACGGAATGTCATCAATTGTTATAATTGGAATTTTAAATGAGTTGTACAAATAAGTTAAAAAAATTTGATTTTTATTGAATATATGTATAAAACAAAATAGTAATGAATTGTATTTTACCAAAAAAACAATTCAACATAGCCTTTTTTTTCTTTCTTTTTGACTCAATATTAATGAAAAATAAATGTATTGTCTAAATTATCTTTACGGGAACTTGTTCTTTTACAAAATGGAAACTTTTTTTTTTTGACAAATTACAAAATGGAAACTTATTCTATAAGGAATGTAGAAACTTCTTCTATAAGAATGAAATTATATTATATTGAAATTTTAAATTTAAATTAAACAAGATAATTTAAGGATAATAAGACAAAATTATTCTTGTTGTCTTTTAACTTAATTTTAGGTAACGATTTAGTTATTTACAGTATTATTTTTTACGTCATTTTTATTCTTTTTATCTTTCAATCATGTGTGTATATCATTTTTCAAACATCAAATCTTTGATTTTTTGAAGCATAATATATATTTAAAACTTAAAATTCATTTCCAAAAATAAAAAAGAACTAAATTTTAAAGAAAAAAAATAAAAAAAATAAAGAGTTACCTAAAATTAGGTTTTATAATTTTTTTTGAAAAATATAATTGAAATTAAGGACTACAAATGTAATTTTGCCGAATAATAATTTAAGTAGAAGTATTTAAAATTTGCTTATATTCTAAAGGACCTTGCTAGCTTCCCAAAATTAGAAATTTTGTACTATTTAAAAAAGTACTAAACTTTAAATTATTTAGGTTATTATTACTCACATTCAGTCACACACTATCTGTACTTGCTGAACAAAAACAAACGGATTAAGGTTGTTAGGTATAAGTTCGTGAACTGAACCTTATTAGTACACAAGATTCATGAACTCAGCATGAAATCCGCAAAACACATTATTGTACTACTTAACCGCAATATTATCGTGATTGATCCAAGACAAGAAAATCAACACATACCATTAACCAAGTAACTGTCGGGATTAGTGGTATATTCAACGTCTTGTTTACTCACGTAAACCACGCCTAACTCAAAACATAATAATACTAATTATGAGATTAGGATAGTGTTTTGTTATTTGGCCGGTGAAAATGACAAATACTATTGAAATTTATATATACAATTATCAAGTTTCGTGTTTGAATTTGAGTAAATATGTCTAATTTAATAATATTGATTTTGTCGGTTGTGTTAAATTTATTGGCAATTAGTATCACGTTTTTTTATTTGGTCGGTGGAAATGACAAATACTATTGAAATTTATATATACAATCAATTATAAAGTTTTGTGTTTGAATTTCAGTAAAGTATTTCTAATTTAATAATATTGATTTTGTCCGTTGAGCTAAATTTATTGACAATTAGTATCACGTTTTTTTTTTATTTGGTCGGTGGAAATGACAAGTATGATTGAAATTTATATATATAATGGTGAAGTTTCGTGTTTAAATATGAGTGAATGGGTCTAACTTAGCTTATTGGCATTGTAAATTTAATTTTGGTATATAAGCGACTTAATCCCTATAGTAAAAAATGTTTCTAAATAAAAATTTCTTCAATAAATTGTTCATTTAGTTTCTTTTTTTTCTTGTTTAACATTTAAACAATCATGATTGCGTAAATAGATATTTTATTGTTACTGCAAATTAATAAGATGTATTTTATTTTTGGTAACCTTGTTGTACCATGTTTTGGATATAGTATAGATCCTTTATAGAATTGTTATGGATCTTTTTAAAAAAATTCATAGCAAAACTTAATAATGTATAGATCTTTTGAATGCTAAAAAAGTAATAATAAAAAGGTGAATTCTTTGTATCGGAAATCCTAGCTAAATTGGTAAAAATGTTGAAATTGATAGTCAAATGTTATGGTTAGGGTTTGAATTACAATACATAGCTTGTCATTTCGTTTATGTACCCAAAAAAAGGTAAATTACTTGGTACATTATAACGACCAAATTGTCTCTTTTAACTTATTTCATTCATCAATGCAGTTTCAATACTGGATGGAATATAATAACAAGTTGGTGACTAGCAAAAGACAACGATGCTCTAGCTAATAAGTGAACAACATTATTGGTTTGTCATCTAATGAAACTTATCCTAAAATTTAATAGTAATAACAACAAAGTCTTACAAGTGTGCATAATTGCTCCAAATTTGAATCTCAAATTGGGGTTTACTACATACTTATGCTATCTACCACTAAATTGCAAAGAATAGAGATAAGTGAAAGAATTACACATAAAGATCAAGGTTAAGAAGCTTCAACTCCAATGATTGTTGTTGAACAGCGGCTTCCCAAACCCACAGTGTTTCTCTCAATTTCTATGTACAAATCTATGAACCCTAATAAAATATGATTTTTGGGCTTAAATAGACATTGAAAAATGCAGATTCACGCCTGGGCATGGTAGACTTGCGCCTGGGCGTGGATGACATGGAAAGTGTAAATCAGAGCTACGCCTGAGCGTGACAGGATGACGCATGGGCATGAGAAGACAGTGCTGAATCATGTTAAAGTGATCATAGCTGCGCCTGGGCGTAGGTTTCAACATCTGAGCGAAAAATGGCAGAATTGAGCTCTTTTCACTTTGAATTAGATTTTCATGTCTTCATTAAAGTTGTAGCTATGGATGTTAGCTTTCATTTGCACCTAGTTTGACTTCATTTGAACAGCTACAACTCTAGATATTGTTAAAATACTCCACATTGGTCTTGTTGCTTTTTCACAATAACTCATCACTGCGTTAAATCAATGAAACAAAACAAAACTACGCAGAAAGTTTGGTTAATCAATAAGATGTAAGCATAATAACCTTATTTATTCAAAGAAGAATTTATTCAAATAAACACTACTAGAAAACACTCATTTAGCCTCCAAATTTAGCGTCGGCCCCCGACACCGACGCTAGTAGCGTCGGATTAGAGTCGGTTTAACTCACGCTAGTGAACTAGTTTTTTGTTTTTCATTTTAAAAATTATAGCGTCGGCTAGGCGGACGCTAAACTTTAATAGGCCGACAATTCAAATTGTAAAATTGGGTAGAGTCTGTGTCTCCGATGCTAATATTTTTCTAGATAATTTGTAATTCTTAAAATTTTTATAATAGTGTCTTTTCTCTCAGATAAAAAAATATAATCTTTTCTTTTCCAATTTTTTTCATTCACTTTCACATCTCTATCCCTTTTTTCTTTTCTCACTCTAGAAATAAAAACCCTAAATCCCTTTTACCTCATCACCACATTCTCAGATCTCAAACTTTCAACGTATCAAATGGTTATTCTCGATCGATTCTCAACCTTCTCTCACTCCCTTACCGGTGAACTCAAAGGGTTAACTCGATTCTTATTCTTCTTTCTCAAACCCTCACCTTTTTGTACAACATCCTTTGTTTTGTCCCTCAAATCAGATTCTCTTTGTTTCTAAAGTATCATGACCGAAAAGAAAGATCTTTTCAAACCAAAAGTTGAATCGAAAGTGGGAATGTATGTTTGTGGAGTTACCGCTTATGATCTTAGCCATATTGGTCATGCTCGTGTTTACGTCAATTTCGATCTTCTTTATAGGTTCATCTCTTCACTTGACAATACCCTAATGATTTTTTTTTCTTCTGCTTTCTTTTAGTTTTTGGTACTAATCAGTTTTTCTTTTTTTGCTTGGTTTAATAATTAGGCAGATATTTCAAGCACTTGGGATTTGAAGTTTGTTATGTTTGCAATTTTACTGATGTGGATGTAGATGACAAGGTCAGTGTCTTTTTGATTCGTCGGTTTGAATTGTCTTATTTGAGCTTATCATCTGAGAGACTGTTTGAGATAGGTTATTGTAACAACTTAAGACGTGTCTGTAACCTTTCTAGGATAACTTATGAAAATAACCAATTGGTTATTTTTTAAAACAATTTGATTTTATCTGTTGTGATAGAAATAGATAGGTTATACATGAGCACTTATATGATATAGGCGTTTAATTAAGTTGTTTATCTAAACAGACGTTATGCTTACTTGCTACGACTTTGGTTTTAAATTTTAAAAAGTCTTGTTGATGTTTGTTTGTGATCTTATATAAGTTGGCATCATTGAGCATTTACCTCCGTAGTTTAGTAAAAGTCTTTAGCTTATTACAAGGCCTCTGTTTTAATAAGTTCTTTTAACTAAGGTTTGATTAAGTTAAGCTTTTCGCTTGTTGATAATATTAATTGAAACACAATTGAAGAAGCTAAAACCTTCAAAATGCAAGTTTTGGAATTAGCTACTTAATGTTGCTTTACATTGAGGGGAAGAGGAAAATGAGGTTCTAGGGGAATCCTTGATGGGTTCAAGTTAATGATATATCTGAATTATGTTTGTGCGGAAATGAGCTTAATACCTCTCACAATCTACATGACATTCCTTGTCTCTTTAACTATTCGGTTTGTTATTCTATAAGTAGGATTCTTGATTCTTATAATGGGATGACCATTTTTGGGCCTGATTGTGGAATCTTATTGGTTCCTCATACTCTTCAGGTTTAGTTGAAATGGAACAAAATTGTTTTATCAAGTATTTTCATACCTAAAGGCTAATGGTTGGATTATATTTTTCAGTGGCTTCTGGCCTACACTGTTTTCTTGCAAAAGATTCATGTTCATGGTTGTATTATTAAACAGCCATATAACTGTATATGCATTTTAATATTGCTATTTATATAGTATTTTACATTTATGCCAGTATGCATGTTACCATATAATTAGTGGATGTTCATGGATGTAAGCATCTATATCAACTGTTATAGATTTCGGGGGGTCGTATTTTCATTGATAAATGTCTTAAAAAATAGTTGGTTCAGTTTTCTTGTCAAGCTAGGGATCATTGAGTGACAGGACTAGTATCTATCAATATGATGTAGAAGTTTTTCAGTTCTTTGATAGATGCTGATTTCTCTATGCTTTCATTGAGTAATTGACAATTTGCAACTACGTATAGACTAAAGTACTTGAATGTGAGTTTAGTTTTGAAAGAAAATGAGTAAATATAGTTTAATCTTAGCTTTTAGATTATATTTAGTAAGTTTATTTTAACTAAATACATCTACATGCTTAACTAATTTAACCATGGTTGACATTTGCGACTTGGGGATGTCGCCTATTAAGTTTCATTCATGTGTTGATAACATAGATATATTATATTATTGTGATTGATACCTTGTGTGACCTGTCTCAAATTGATAATAGCAACTAGAGAACATAGTATAAGAAGTAGAATTCAAAACTTCAATTTAATAGCCAAGTGGTTTGTAGGCCTCCTAGTGCTAAGTGCTGGATTCATGAATTGAATGAAGTTGATCATTAGGCTTTTCTAAGCCATTTTGGTACCTTTCGATTTTGATATTGGGTTGCTGGATTATACTAGTGAGCGAATGATATAATTGACAAAAAGTAAAACACTATTTAGTTGAGAAAATTGAAAACTTGGCTTAAATGTAACAATTCACCATGTTAACAATAAGATATATATCTTAGAATTAACTCCAGGACTCTGACCTTCCCTTTGCTTCAAAGAAATGCTATATGGTATAGTTGAGTTAAGCTCATTGTACACTTGTAGTTTTATTTAATTGTTGTTTTCATTTGATGATTTATATAACTATGAAGCTTAGTTGTATGATGGTTAGGACTTGATTTCAGGTTTGAGCAGCTCCTTTAAGTACTGTGCTGCTAGTTTTTTTGTGCAGTTGGGAAGATCCTACATACTTTACTGGACTGTTTGTGTTGCCATGTTTAGTAAAAAAAGGCATGACAAACCATCTAACTTAAGTGTTGATTAAGACCCTTTCATTATTTCTCTGTTTCTATCCTAGATACTTTACTAGATTGTTTGTGTTGCTATGATCATGTTATTTATCACGTATTTGAACAAAACAGAGTGAAGCGACCAATAGAGATGCCTTCAAAGGCGAGGAAGAAAGGGACCCGACCTGAATGGATATGTGAAGAAGCTTAGTATAGTCTTCAAGTTCGCTGGCTCATGTTGATTGGCACTTAAACTTGTAAGTATTAAATTAACATGTATACAACTTTATTATAATTAAATCATTTCATGTACCTCTGATTAAAAACTTATGTAGGATGTGAAAAGTATGTCTTGCCAATTTCAATATTTGCATCTCATTGGCTCAAATTTATCATATGTATTTCTACTAAAATCTAGAAAGTAGCATAATGAAATTCCAAAAAAAAATATAGATCCAATTTGGGACAAAGAAGAATTAAAATCTATCCACACATATTCAAGGCTACCAGTACTGGTTTTTGGAGTTGGTGTTCTTTGATTTTATTTTTGTCCTATCTATGCTGAATTTTTTATTATGTCCTAGCTACTTATGTTTTTTTTTTTTTGGCTTAGATTGATGTGTAATCATGGTGCAATTTTGTTTTTATTTTCTAGCAACAGTCTAGAGTTTTGCAGTGTTTGTTTTAGTGGCAAATGTAGTTTACATGAGAGGAAGATAAGAAGGTAATTGGTTTAAAGTTAGCTCTTTATTTTCTCCGAAATATGATTCAATTCTAGTTTTGAGCTGATTTATTTGACTGTGTATAATTAGGAAAGTACAAGGAGCTAGGATTTGGGGACAGAATCACACTCGCACAGCAGCGGACAATTTCTTCTTGGTAACAAGAATGCTCCTGCCTTATTTTAGAATGTTTCTAATTCGTCATGTTTAATAATTTGTTACTGTACACTAGCGGTAGTCAAACTTAATTACATTTTCATAGTAGAAACAATAGAGGAACTAATATTAAGTCAAACTTTTACTGTGTTAAAATTAATTACAATTTTTGTTGTAGGAACAAAGCTACATGACAAATTGTGCAGCTGGAGAAAGAAACTCGGTGAAAAAGTTACATTTTTTTTTTGACAAATAATTATTGTTCTTTGTTTCTATAGTTTCAATTTTGTTCATTCATGTATAATACTAGTATGCTAAAAATTGATTCATGCCACTGATTTTTATGGAATTGCAATTTCACCTTGTTGGTTGCCTTTCTCTAAGTTTGATAAGTCTTTATAGTACAAAGTCATATTTTTAGAAGATTTACATAAATTACTATCATAGATGTGGCTTGTATATGTTTTGGCTATTTACTATCAGTGAGTATTTCACATTAGTCATTGTATTATTAATATATAGGCAAAATAGGGGAGCAATAAATCCAGCAAAAAAAAAAAAGCAACTTAGCGTCGGAAAAAACAGACGCTACTCAATTTGTTGACTTTTAAATGTTGACTTTAGAGTCGGACTGACCGATGCCAATATAGTTGGTTGACTTTTGTTAGGTCCACACATATAGCGTCGGATTTGTAGAGTCGGTTGGCTGTCCACCGACGCTACTATTTAGCTTCGAGTGTTTTAGCCTTAACCCCGACGCTAATTGGACGCTAAATGAGTTATAGTGTCGGTTTTTTGCCCTTTAGCGTGGGATTTTTGCCGACTCTAATAACAGTTTTTCTAGTAGTGAAAACTCTAAAATCAACATTAAATAGAAAGAAATAAATTAAATAACCGACTCAAAAGACTCTAAAAATTACATTTGACGAGAATTCATCACTAATCCTCTTGGTTATTATATGTTTCTTCAAAAATAGTCTCCAGAGATTATATATCACCTATATATAAATGCAAATATTGAAACAAAAAACTTACCTAATTCAACAGTATCTCTGCTTCTTTCTACCAAGAATCATTTACATTCACTCACACAAGTAAGCTCTTATGAAAATTCACTTCAAACCTTAAGTCAAACAACATATAAGATTGGTCCTTGTAACTTGAATTTCTAATTTTTTTTGAGATGGAATTTTAATCCAATTCTTTCCGCTCATTTGTTTTTAATAGGCAAAAATGAAATATAAATTAATTAAAATAAATTTCTCAGCATAAAGCGAGCTGAAAAGACTATAAAAGATTAAAAAACATTAATATGAAGAAAACAACATAAGATTATGCGATGCCCAAACAAGTAAATGGGCTTGACCACCAATTATGGTAGTTCGAAGCTCGAGTAATGTTCATTGTCTTCATCCATTCATAGGAACATAGTTTGACATTGTCCAATAGTTGAGGTAGGGTACATTTCGATTTTCTGAAAAGTCGCTGATTTCTTTCATTCAACACAACTCGCATACATAAGAGCCAATTGAGTTGAAGAAAAGATCGTCACCCACGAAGACTGCCTGATGAATAAGTAAACTGAATAAAATATCAGACAAAGTTTGTGAGTCCACCAACGAGAAACCAATCCATAACCGAACTAACGACCAAAGAGAACAAAATAAAGTTGCAGGAGAGAAATAAATATTGAGCTGATTCAACACCGCCACAGTCGGATACACAAAAGTAAGCTTCTGGACTAATGATGACGTGAGAAACCAAGTTTAGTTTTATTGGCAACCTGTCTCTCAATAGTCTTCAGATGAAAATAGATACCTTCAAGGAGACTTGTTTGTGCCAAATAAGATCTTCAGTTGCATCCAAAGTAACAATTTGCTGAGAAGTCAAGAGCAGATATGCATCACTAACCGAGTAACCACGAGCATTATCAAGTTGTCACTGCCACATATCAGGAACCTGGGCTTGCAAAGAGATATCGTGATGTCAAACCTGACACTCCTCTAACATCTCCTCCTCCCACACCCACAACTGTCCCTACCACACTCACGCTTCCCCTCCAACCCCCACCCTAAAGCATACATCTAGGCCCCAGTACTCGACTTCATCTCCGCCAAATCAAATAAGCGCCTATACTTCTCCCTCAAGAGAATCCCACCCAACCAAGAATCGGTCCAAAAAAAAGTATCCATACCACTATTAAACTCCCTCAATTGCCTTATTATTAAATGTAATCCGCAAATTGTAAACGAAACAACTAAACTCCGGATTATTTTTCACCTAACACCTTTAAAAGGGGTTTGGATCCTCTCCTTCCACATTCCTCTCAATCTCTCTCCTAGTTCTCTATCTCTCTTAATTCTACTCTCTCTCCTTTATAAAAAATGATTTTATAATGAGGAGAGAAAGTGCAATTAAGAGAGAGATAGAGAACTAGGAGAGAAATGGAGAGGAATGTGGAAGGAGAGAATCCAATTGCTTTTAAAAGATCGAGCCTGAACTCAATGAAAAATTTGTCATATAATCCAATCCCTCTACAACAATCAAAAATAAAAAAGGCGACAAATGATTGCTCTGAGGTAAAAAAAATTGCCAAAAGAAATATTTAACTAAAACTTATTTTAATTAGTAATGGAAATTTTCATAGATTCCATTACAAATTACATAGTCATCCATTACTTTAGTGAATGAAAGTGGCGGAGCCATAAAATTTATAAAATCTGAAGAAAAAAAAAATCTTAGTTTTAATTTAAAAAAAAAATTAATTTTGCATTGAAAATTTCAATTTTAACAAAAAGATATCAGTTTTAAATAATAATCTCAAATTTGTTCTAAACTAACCCCTAAAGAAATATTAAAAAATCACCATAATTTGAATAAGTGCCCGGACTGACGACCTATAGATCCACCTATTGTGAATATATGATGATAGTGTCAAATAGTTTTAATATTTCATCCACTAAATTTTTAAATTATATAATAGTATAAACGAAAAATAAGATAACAATAAAATAACAATAATATATAACTTGTCCTTTTATTAAACCGAAAAGTATACATATTCAAAAATGGAAAATCTAAAGCATATCTTATTGATATTAATTTTATTGTGTCTTATATTTTAACCAAGTAGAAGAGTTAGTCTGATGATAAAGTTACTCATTATTTTCTGATTTTTCTAATTTACTTGTAACAAACTTATGAAAAAATAAATACTTTCAAATTATGAAAGATTATAGAAGTAATCACCTTATTTCCTAATCAACGTCACACATATCAACTACATCAGCATGTGAATGTCATTTAAGACAACCGTTTTCCACCTAAGAATTTGTTAGTGATTTTAAGTGATACACGATGGCTATGATTTATATTGTGTTATCATGCATTGTTATTGTTTGCTAAGTAATATATCTTGTTTTTTTTACTAAATATCTTGTGTTGTTGATGTTGCATGTGTTATATATGCATTTAATTTATCTTACATGTTGTTTCTCATGTAGCTACTTGTGCATCATATTTGAGTGAAGATAACAAGATGCGCATGCAAACTAATGAAGAAGTCGAGAATTAAGATGTAGAGTGATTCATTATCAATAAAAATTGTAGAGTGATTCTAAATGGGAACACTTTCACCTTAGCTGAGGATTTCTTGTCTTGGAAACTTCATCATGACGGGTTCTACTCGGTGAGTTTGAAGTATTCAATCTTGTTACTTGTTAGTATTTAGTAGCCTCCTAGGATGGGGGAAATCGTTCCGAGGAGAACGTTCAAATTTTGGTTGAGGATTGAAAAATTTGAACCATGTCTAAGGTCATCGTATTTTATTTTTTCAATTATTTTAAGATAGGGTACGTGCTCATCAAAATCTTTTCATCCGGAGGATAATTAATAGTTGATTCTTGATATTGCATGTTTATTTGTGTGTTTTTAGTGGAGTATACGTGTCATTTTGTTGTCACTTATGAGTTTGTCATGCATGTAAAAGTGCGACATATGATTGGTTAATGTGAGAGTCTATGAAGTTATGATATTCTAAAAATGATAAAATATCGTGTTCGATACGTACTCAATATCGATACTTGTCTGATATGTCTCGATATTCGTTCGATACGTCATGATACTCATAACATAATAATATCGGTTAAATTTTTATTTTTAAATAAAAAATAATATCCGATACGCATCTGATACGTCTCGATACTCGTATCGAAAAAGTATCAGTTAAATCTTTATTTTGATTCTTATATGTTGAGCCTCAAACTGTTTTGCTTTTGTGCAAGTTTATTGGATTGTTTGTACTTTTTGAACAATAAACTATTGACGTTTATAATAATAATAATAATAATAATAATAATAATAATAATAATAATAATAATAATAATAATAATAATTTTTTTTTTCTTTAAAAAAAATTATCATTATTAATATTATTGATTTTAGTCATGTTTATATATTGTGCATTTATATATTTAATTTTAAATTTAATTTTTAAATAACGCATCGCGGTAGTATCAAATAGAAATTTTAAAAAAAATTGCCATATCGATATCATATCAGTATCGTGTCGCGTATCGAGGCTTCATAGGCGAGAGTTAATGATGCCTTGAAAATTCTACCCCCTCAAAGAGTTAGTCAACTTGTCATTTTGATTTGTATATGAGTTTAAATTTATTTCATTTACCTACTCTATTATTATTCATTTATAAAAAAATAAAAATAAACACATGTAAAAGATTAATAAAACTTGTTAGCGAGATTCATTTATTAAAGCGAGTTCATCAATTACTTTTGTGTCTATCTTTGCCCATAAATATAAGCAAGATGAAGGATGAATTAGATGATTTGAGAATTTTCATTTATTTTTTGCTGTAAAACCATATAGGGGTGTTCGCGGTGCGGTTTGGTTCGGTTATGAGCGAAAAAGTCATCCTAACCGCGAGATAAAAAAGCATGCGGTTTGGTTTGGTTCGGTTGGATTTTAAAAAGTCATCCAAACCAAACCAAACCGCGGTTAGGATCGGTTCGGTGACGGCGATTTACGGCATAAAAAATTTCTATCATGATCACTTGACACACATATGAACATGTTACAAAATAACATTACAGTATCAATAAAAGTTATTTATTCAAAATAACATTATAGCACCTTACAATTTTAAATATCCAAAAAAGAGCTTGAAGTTCCAAAATAACATCACATTATCGATAAAAGTTGTTGATATAAAATAATATTACAATACTAAAGTAATATTACAATACAAAAAATAAGAACGACTTGAAGTTTCATTAATTTGGTGGACTGACTTGATAATTAGACTATGTATATTGGATTATAATAGAAACTTAAAGAAGTTTTCGAGATATTGGAATATAATATAAACTTAATTTGGTTCTAGCGGTTAACCGCAGCTTTTGCGGTTTTAGCGGTTAGAGTATTTGCGCTTTGCGGATCAATAAAAAAGTCATCCAAATACATCCATACCAAATGCGGTTTTTGCAGTTTTCGGTTTGGATTGGTTTGGTTTGCGGTTTTACTTTTGAATTGGTTCGGATACGATCACCCCTAAAACCATGTGAGATTTACGGATTTGGATACTCTCTAATTTTCTCTCTAATGTCTTCTCTTATTTTCTTTATCTAATGGTTGTTAAATTATAAAGAATAAAATAATACTTAAGAAGAGAGAGAAGATAAGCAAATGAGTGGTTAGAATTACATTGTAGAGAAAACATTGAAGAGAAAATTGAAGAGTTCCAAATGCGATATTTACCTAGTAACAAAACAAAAGCGCGTCATATGTTGTAGGAAGTGGGTCCAACAGCACATAGTATTAGTGCAACTTTTCTTCGAATATGAGAAAATAGATTAGAAACACAGAAAAAATGCACAAAAAAAAAAGAAAAAGAAACACATAGAAAAATAATGATAATACAATTGTAGTAATAAAATCAATCTTCCATCATGTGGATTAATTAAAAAGTTCACATATACCTTCTTTTCACAGATATTTTGGAGTAGTTAAAAAAATGTTACACAGGATAGCAATGTAAAGTTTATTTAATGGTTAAATATGTTTTTAATCCCTATTTTTATGTGAGTTTTGACTTTTGGTCAATATATATTTTTTAATATAATTTTAGTCCATATATTTTCTTAATTATATTTTTAGTCATTTTTTTATGACTAGGATAACAAAATTGACCACATAAAATAACTTAAATTGACTATAATAGCATTTGCATCGAATGACATGACATCTATGTGTCATCCTATGTGGCTGATTTCGTTATCCAAGTCACAAAAAATTGACGGTAGGGACTAAAAATACAAACGGCAAAAATATAAGGACTAAAAATATAATAAAAAAAAATAGGGATTAAAAGTCGAAACTCACATAAAAGTAGGGACTAAAAACATATTTAACCCTTTATTTAATATATGCATCTAATTAAATATGACACGCAAATATTTAATGTCATATTTTCAAAATAAGCTTATAAAAATGGTATTATGATGTACTCTTTTCGTTTTATTTTTACAAAAGATAATTCACTTTTTATATTGATTGTATTTGGTCTATATTACAAATTAAATACATCAATTATTAAATAATTATTTAAAAAAACAACTACAATATTTCTTATGAAATTATTAGTTTTGTTTGGATCAAGACTATAAAATGTTTTACATGGTCGTGTATAACAATAAATCTCATTAAGAAAAGTGTAACCAAAAAAACAAATAATTAAAAAAAAGAAGAGCAAATCAAACGGGAAATTTTGGGTGGCTGGTTAGGAAGATGAGAGAGAAAGAAACAAGACAAAGAAAAAAAAGAAAGCGAAAATAGTGAATCAACCAACTGGGAAATTTTGGAAAGAGAGAGAAATTAACAACATAGACACAGAAAAACCATAGAGAAAGAAGAAAATACGACAAAACAAACTCATCATGATTATGAAGATGGTCGAAGAGATGATCCTCTGAGATCATCCTTAAAAAGGCAGCAATAATAGAGATCATCATAAAAAAAATATGTATAAAATTAATTAATAGAGTTTTAAGATTTTGTTTTTATTCATAATTTTGCTGCCTTTTTTTTTGTCTTTGTTACAAAATTTGTCACCACCTTGCAATTTCACCCCCCACCATTATTGAAAATAAATTGGTCATTTTTGTACCCTTTTTACACGGTAATCAATTAATTCTTGATATCAATTTTTTTTCTTATTGATCTTGATCTAATTATAATTTATATATATGCATTGTGTTAATTATTTTTCTTGGTGAAATTTTTCAGCTACACAAATTTTTGAGGATAAATTGAGAGGAAGATTATATTGAGTAGAGGATATTACACAAGGTTATGTCTTTGTTGAATAAATTGTAACAAAGAGATAACATTGTAAAAAAAATGAGGGATCCAGATATGATTTTTGGAACTCAACAACATCTTTGATTTGTATTGTAACATAGTTAGTGATTTTTAGAATATATTATATAGTGGCTCAATCAAGCTGGCATTGGCTTCATCAAGAAATGGGAATGAGATGTAACACATTTAGATTTTGGTTTAGAATTTATATTTGCTTCATTACTTTTTGGGGAATTCATGGTTGTTGGTCCCTTAATGATGAAGGTAATTTATTTAGTTTCATCACATGTTTCTATAATTAACTAAGTATTTTTCCATCATAGCATTAGTATAACTTAATTTTTGTTTTGTTTATGTAGGATTGGCTTTGTTGGAGTTTCGTGCAAGAGTAACATGTGATCCTCATGCTGCTTTGGAAAATTGGGATCCAAATGATTGTGACCCCTGTAACTGGGTTGGGGTCCATTGTGTCGATGGTAAAGTGCAGATGCTGTAAGTTCCTGTGGTAATTTTTTACCTTTCTTATAAGTATTGCACTCGAATGTTTCTAATAGTAGTACTTTACTAAATTGCGGTTGCGGTCGTGTTTATGGTCATGATTTTAGTATCTGTGATTACACGGTGAACTTTTATATTACGGTACAATGTGAGAAATACAGTTGATGTGGTCAAATTGTTGTTACGATGGAGAGTGGAGACCTCGAAATTCTTCATATTGTGTGCAATTGCGATTGCAACCGCAATTTAAAATCATAGTTGCAGAGACTTCTAAAATATTTTTATTGTTGCTGCGATTGTTGTTGCAGACCGCAATTTTGAACTATGGTTAAAGCAAGTTGCAAGTATGAAACAAAATTTGGTGCTAAATTTGATGACATTGTGTACTTGTAGGGACCTAAATGGACTATCCTTGGAAGGGACATTGGCTCCAGAACTTGGGAAACTTGGTCACTTAAAATCTCTGTAAGGAATCTAATATTGATATTGTTGTTTTATTTTTATTTCAGAAGATATGCACTAATAATACTTGTAAAATATGCATTGTTCTTACAATTTTTTATTCTCATTTCATCATGTGATGTTCTTCTCATCACCTTCATTTAAACTAAAATAATCATTCAATGTAGGATTCTGTTAAATTATTAGATACTCTTAATTTATTGTTTAGTGCATGGATCTTGTTACATTGACTACTACTAATGTCAATAAAATAAACCAAGCTAATAAAAAAATACTAATGATGATTACTTGTTTAATTCCATGTATGCTATGATCCCATAATAAGTTAGTGTATGTTTGGTTTCAATTCTGAAACAGCCAAAACTGATTCTAGACGTGTAGAATTGATTCTGACTTGTTTGGTTTTTCAAAAATACAATTGATTCTGTCTCCAGACATAAATCACTTCATCTTCAACTCAATTTTGGTCAAAATCAATTATGCATAATTAATTCTGCGAAAATCAATTTTTCTCACCGCAGAACCAAACATAGACTAATATGTTGTGTTTTAGTACTAAATTTTGTCAGTTCCTTATATTTTACAAATTTTTTTGATTCAAAATTTGGTTTCTTTGAGACAGTGTGTTATGCAATAATAACTTTTCTGGTGACATTCCTAAAGAACTTGGAGATTTAGTTGACTTAGAGTTATTGGATTTAAGGGAAAATAACTTGTCAAGAAGCATCCCAACAGAGCTTAGTAGAATGTTATCCCTAAAACACTTGTAAGTTAGCTCTATATTTACATGTCCTTTTTTTGATATATAAGATTTATGTGTATTCTTGAACGATATTTTATGCTAGGTTGCTTTGTTATAACAAAGTGGAAGATAGTGATTCTCAAGATCAAGGAAATTTCAGATTTTTCTCTAAATCACTACTTGATGAGTGTTCATCACCTTTGACATCATTATTTGCCTGCATCAATAGAAAGTTTGGTCACTGGTAAGAAAATATTCTTTTTTTTCTTCCTTCCTAAGCAAGTAACCTTAGTAATTCCATTGCATGTTTTTCCTTTTATTCATTTCATTTAAATGTAGTACTAGTGGGAAGTCGCTTCGAGACAATACAATACCCGGTATCATGGATTAACTTATTTGGGCTTATTATCTAGCATAAGTATTTGTAAGACACAGTAGAGCTTATGAAAACAGTTTATGACATGATTATAAGCTATTTTAAGCTTATTTCTATAAGTTTTTCAGGATATCTTATGAAAACAATTTGACTATATTTTATCTTTTGTTACAGAAATAGCATATACATAAACACTTGTACGATAAACGCTTTATTAAGCTGTTTGTTTATCCAAATAGGCCTAAATGGTCTAGTTGTGTGACAGTTTCATCAATAGCATAATATATACATTCTCCTCTCATCATGCTCATGTAATTGTACTAAAATTTCTACTTTTGTTTGTAGGTTCAAGCAAGGCCAGGAAGAGAAATGTTTCGACCTTCAGCCTCGTGAGTCGAAATCCTTCACTAAATTCTAGCTTGTTGATAGATTAAAACATCTTCTTCTGATTAATATAAAAAAATCAAAACATGTCTAATGTCTCATGTAGGTACTAATGAGGCAGAGATTGAGATGAATGTACCGAATCTTGTCAATTATGTGCGTCGTAGGTTACTTGATCAATCCAGTAACCTTGCAGCTGTACCTTATAATGGTGAACCTACAACAGATTTCAGTTATATTCCAATTAGTACTAGTAGTGGATCTTTTCCAGCCGTTCCAGATCCAACTAAGAAACAAAATCAGTCACAAACACCGCCATTGCCTTCTCCTTCCGAGCCTTCTCCTCCTTCCGAACCTTCAAATGACGAAAAGCAAACAAGCGAAGAACAACTCAAAACTTCTGGAAACTTGTGGAAGTATATACTTATTATCATAGCCGCGGTTGTATTGGTCATTGTGATCGTAGTTCTTCTTTGCATATGTAGAAAACCAGCAGCTAAAATAATTAAGCCTTGGAATACAGGCATTAGTGGACAGTTGCAAAAAGCTTTTGTAACAGGTAATAGTTCAAACTAGATTAAGTGAGTTAATTATTGTTTACATTTTGATTATATTCTCAATGTCTTCATTTTTATGTTATTAAATATAGGGGTTCCTAAGTTGAATAGAGCAGAACTAGAGACAGCTTGTGAAGATTTCAGCAATATTGTTACTAGTTTTGAAGCATGCACTGTATACAAAGGAACATTGTCTAGTGGAGTTGAAATTGCAGTTGTTTCTACTTTGGTTAATTCTTCTCAAGATTGGACTAAGAGCATGGAATTGAGCTACAGAAGAAAGGTTTTTGTCCTCTTAAATTCAATGCAAAGAAGAATATTAATTGCATTAACAATCTGAAATTCTTTTTTGCTTACAGATTGCCACATTGTCCCGGATTAACCATAAGAACTTTGTTAATCTTATTGGATATTGCGAGGAAGAAGAACCATTCACAAGGATGTTTATATTAGAATATGCCCCAAATGGAAGTCTATTTGAGCACCTACATGGTAATGCTTTTTGTTTTAGGCTTTACATTGTTCCGAGCATGGTTTTAAACCGCGGTTGCAGTTTCTTAAAGGCCAAGTAAGTTATGTATATTTGTTGCTTATTTTTCAGTTAAAGAAATTGAAGGACTTGAATGGAATGAAAGGATAAGAATCATAATGGGAACTGCTTATTGTCTTCAGTACATGCACCATGATTTAAATCCGCCAATAGCTCATACCAAAGTTAATTCAAAGTTGATTATGTTGACAGATGATTATGCTGCAAAGGTACATTTATATTACTCTTCTCTCTTATTATTTTCTTTCATTAATATGTTAATTACCAAAACTATTGATCCTTTTCAGCTTGCTGAGGTCACTTTTAGAAGTATTGCCGAATCAATTAAGACAACTAGAGGCGACTCAAAGAAATCTGAGATGACGCGTGCTGCTCTCGACAACAATGTCTATGACTTTGGAATATTATTGCTTGAAATCATTTCTGGGAATTTGCCTCAATCTGAAGAACAAGGAAATCTTGTCAACTGGGTAAGTTTACGTTTTCAAATTCACGTATTTTGATATTACGTTGATACACAATATTAATGTATGTCTAATGCGATACTGTGATTTACGACTACTAGGCTGCTGACTACATAAATGACAAGAGAAGCATAGGTTATATGATTGATCCAAGTCTGAAATCATTCAAGGACAATGAACTTGATGTAATTTGTGAAGTGATTCAATCATGTATCCAACCTGATCCAAAATTAAGGCCTACAATGAGAGACATAACTTCTAAATTAAGGGAAGTTCTTGGTGTGACACCTGAGCAAGCTGTTCCAAGACTTTCTCCACTATGGTGGGCTGAACTTGAGATATTATCGGTGGAAGCTACTTAAAGTCAGTTTCTATCTCAACATTCAACAAGACTCTCTCTCTATCCTCTATGCTGCTAAAAACCTTTTTTCTAACTTCAATCTCAGTATTGTTCTTTTGTAAAATTATTCAACATTAATACCTTAATTAGCTATTTATGTCCATATTAAATGTGTCTTAAGTACTGTTTTGCAAGATCCTTGATGTAAATTGTATGTATTTTTTTGTTGTTAGTTTGGAATGTAAAAATTTCTGACATGGTGTGCATACAAACAAATCAATATAGGTGATCTGTTGAATTATTAACTCTATGCATTATTGAAGAAAATACTAAAAGGAAAAGAGAATAATAAATGAAAACTATGAAGCTTGAATGCTTGATTGAGACAGTAGATTTTGACTGTCAACTAATAAATAGGTTTATTAATTGCTTGTTTAATATTGTATTTATGGAAGTTCTGTCCAACATTTATTCATAAGTTACATTAAAAGAAATGCATTATGATGTTGAGGATGTAGAGTAAGATTGTGTTGGGCCGGTCCATACAGATCTACTTGTGAAAGGTGGAATTAATGTCTCTCTGATTAAAAACAGCACGGTTTGTTGTGTTGGATTGAGGAGAGATTATTGGTATTCAATATTCATGTGTGTGAATGTTAGATATATGAAAGATCTGATTTTGTTTAATGTTAGATATATGAAAGATCTGATTTATATTCAGTCATTTAAAATTTTGGTAGAGTTATAGTGTATCGATCTCGTGATACTTTGGATCATTAGTCTGTTGTTACTTCCGACGCTCTCTGAACTCACCAATAAATGGTATTAAATTTTAGTTCGGCTTGTTACAGAAAGTAGAAGGAACGATAGTGTTTGAATCAAGTATATGTATAGCAATGTGAAATTTGTTAGAATCAACAATACAAATTAAGAGAAATATAAAGACGGCTAGGGTTCCAATAATATTTGAATAATATTGCTTGACAAAATAAGGATTACAAGAGAATATATAATAATATCTAATGGACAACTAGACTACTAATATATAAAACCCAATATATCTAATATCTAACAAAATTAAAGTGCAAATAATAGTCTCATATTAACTACGAATGACATCAATTTAAATATTTAAGAAATGTAACTCATATTTTTAATATTGTGGACGTAGATGTAATTTCTCGATCTTTGCTGTAGTGGAAATAACACGCAGTAATCAATCTTGGTCATTAACTTTACACGGATATTTATAAGGGTCATGTTAACATGTGCCCTAAGGGCACAAGATAAGTTACCTAAGAATGAAAAGTAGCATTTAATGATACAAAAATATTTAATGATACAAAAACTACTTACAAAAGTATTGCAATAAATTTTTTACTATATTAGTCTTCTTAACATGTGCCCTTAAGGGCACAAGTTAACATTCCCCTATTTATAATACATAAACAATGAAATAATCCTGACGATTAATTAAAATCGGATGGTTGATGCTGTAAATGCGAGGTAATCTGTTTCCTTAAACTTGATGGCATGATGCCACATCATTTCCTCGGGAAATCCTGTTACACATCAGCTTGTGACTCCTACAAGTGAAAGCATGACAGCAACATTTCTAATTCTTGAATCTGATTAACAAACAACACATCTGCTTTTTTGAAATGAATATTTGTCTCCTATAATAAATCTTTGCTCTTGCGTGTAAGATTGAGTCATCCTTTACGTACCCTTCTCTTGTGTCACATTTTCTCACTGTTTATGTTTGTATGTGCACCGTGTCCCCTAAAACATGAACCATTTTTACACACAACATTGCGTCTATATACACACACTCTAATATTTCTCCACAAGAGTTTCATGATGTAATGTTGCACCGACACTATTGCTTCTCCTTCTCCAACACTTTTCAAGTTTCCTAAGAAGACATAGATTTCGTCTACGAAGCTTAGAGTCGGACATTCTGACACCGGACATAACACTCATACAAAATAAACACCGACATAGACTCAAATAATAATTTAATTGAACTATTCACACATTTCAGTGTCAAATATCGACACATATCAGACCTAAGACACACTTTTAGATAGAAGTGCCGGTGAAAAAAGTATTTTGTATAATATCTACATTTTTTCTCCAGAGAAGATTAAAAACTTCTCAGTTATGTGTCTTTGAATGCTTACTAATTAATGTACATTTCCAATTATAAAGTTATTTACTTTCATAATTTTGTATAAAGGAAAGAAATTAACCAATCATCTACAATAAATTTTTCTTCTTCTTCTTTTCCTTACAACTTTAGAAGCCAATTACACAAGAAGAATACTACTACTACTACTTCATAATGAACTAAACAATTTTTCATTTTTTGGTGCTATTTAATGAAGGAGTACTGAACAACTTAATTAAGGCTAAATAAATTAAAGATGTACAATACTCAATACTAAAATTTCTTGATTTAATCATTCAATTGGATCCGGTAATCATCTTCATCCCAAATTGCCTCAACCTCAACTGCATACCAATATGTGCAGCTAAAAAATCAACACACTGAATTGGACTTAAAACATCCAAAACCCCTTTAAGTGTCTTAAGTCTAGCACAATCAGAAGTTTTCATAACTTTCTCCAAACCAGCAAAAACACCTTTCAAAGCCACACCAACTAACCCATCAACATTTGCATCACCTTTCATTACTCTACATGAAAGCTTAGCCAACTCCACTATCTTCAAATCAGCCATAGCCACTTGTTGTCTCTCCATCTCTCTCTCCACTTTCTCTTCCTCCATCTTTATCCTTACTCTCAATTTCTCTATATCCTTTCTCTGTTCATCTGTTATGTCAAATCTCTCCAGCATGCGAAAAATTGTTGAAGGTTTCCAACCAGTTACCCAAAGGTAAGCATTTTCCAAAGGAGAAAGCCATGTTGGTGTGAAAAAAACCACAACATCTTCATGTGCTGCACCCCATTTGAAAGTGTAGTATTCTTTCAAATGGGTTGTGACTTTTGAAACTAGTAGTTGTAATTCTTGTTCATTCATCGTCAACTCTGTGTTTCTCTTTGATAATTGTATAAGCTCATGGTGAATTTCTTGAAGCTTAAAAACCCATTTGTCATAGAATTCAGAGAACTTTTCTACAACAGGGTTCTTCATTAATGTGATTAAAGAAATACTATGGATATTGAAAAAGAAAGTGTAGTTTATGTTGGTGTTAGTGTGGTTTTAATGTGTATTGAAAGTAGGAGGAGGTGAAGGAAAAAGAACAGATGGAAAGAGGAGGGAAAGACACGAAAGTAAAAGAGTGTAATGAGCAATGCATTTGCATGGGTTACGCGCAGCAAAATAGGAACAAGTGGGATTGACGCATTGCAAGAATAGAGAGGACATATATATATATTTTGTGAACGTATCATATTTTAGCATGCAGCTTTATATTTTACTCACTTATTGATCTTTTTATTAAAAAATATAAATTATTTTCAAATTCACTGAATAACTAATATATCTAATTTATATTCTACATTAAATCTATTAATTATTTAATGAATCAAAAAATAAGTTGATTCTTATAAAAAAAAGTGTTTTCTTCCCTTTTATATATATATATATATATATATATATATATATATATATTTGACTACATACAATATTTTTTTAATGAATTTAAAAAATTAATTTTTGTTTAAAGATAAAATCAGGGGAGTATATTACAAGCAAAAATCACATTATAGACCGGATTAATAGATGTATTTGGTCAATATTATAGATTAAATTAATCAACTATCAATGAACGTAAATGGTGTATTTGGTTTGAGGAAAAAAAGGAAAGAAAGAAAATGACGAAAATCAATGAATAAACTTGATTTAAAGTTAATATAAGTTCATTCATTGATTTATGTAATTTTCTTTCTCATCTCTTTCTTTCCCTTAACCCAAACACAATAAAAAGTTACATTGATGTATATGGAGTATCATTTTGATCTCGTATGTGAGTAAAAAATTATTCATTCAATAATTAATGTATCTGTTGATTCATATTTAAGTGAATCTAAAAACCTAAATTTTATTTATATATAAAAGTTAGAGTGAATATTTATTACTCCCTCTATTTCCTTATTATACTATAAGACAACTTTTGCTTTTTCGTTTCATAAAATGATTGATATATTTAGCCTATTTTTTAGATCAAATACATCAATTATTTTATAATAAAATTTTTTTTGTATTAAAGACTAGAGGTAGGATAAGAAAGACTAATTTAAGAAACCTTAGTTCTACTTTAACTAATGGAGCCCTTATTTACGTTTAAGATTTTATTATGCATGAATTGTCTCATCACAAAAATTAAGGATTCAAAATATCAACCTTAAAAAAACAGTCTCTGAAGTCCCAATTCTTGGTCATAAGGCAACTGGGTTTTATGCAGCTTTATGTTATGGGCCTTTGACTGTTTGACTGTGTTGAAAGGGCATTGTGAGGAGGGGTAGAAACGTAAATTTGAAACTCACCTGTACGTTTGTTTTTGTGTATTGGGGAGAGATGTACGTGTCAATGTGTGAGGTTATTAGGAGTCCACGTGGAGTGTGATTAGGCAGAGTGAGTGGGTCATTGCAAGCAGTTGCTGGGCCGCATGCACCTCCTTCAGGAAAAAACAGACTTTAATATAACATTCATGGACATGGAATATTCCATCAATGATTCTAAACTTTTTTAAAAAAAAAAATATGTATTTGATGCAAATTTTCATGATTTTTTCAGATGTATCTTATCTTAATCTTAATCTTATCTTAATTTTAATCTTAATAAAAGTAAGATTTTGCTCTCACTTAAACCCTAATTATGCAACCGCTTAACCCTAATGTTTTCCCTCCTAATCTCTCTCTTAATGACACCCTCAACTACCACATTATTTATTATTACTATTTTAAATTTGAATTTCAAATACAACTTTGAAAACTAAAAAAGAAAATACATTGGACTTAGGCTTGCATTGGAGAGTAAAATATGGACTTAACACTCTATTTCCTAATTAAAAATTTTAATCTTAATCATATCTTAGTTATAATAAAAGTTATGTTTAACACCTACTAAAATCCTAATTAAGCTCTTAACTTAACCCTAATTGTTCCCTCCTAAACCACTATTAATTAATACTCTCATCTAATTTCTTTCACCTAAATTTGAATTAGTCATTTGCTATGTATTGAAAATAACACATTTCTCTCACCTAAATTTCAATTTTGAATTAGCCATTTCCTATGTATTGAAAATCTTAATCTTAATCTTAATTTTAATTTTAATCTTATCTTATCTTAATTATAATAAAAGTTATATTTAACACCTACTAAGACACTAAGTTATATTTTTGTTTACTCTTATATAAAAAATATAGGAGAAGTGTATTATTGATGAATATATATTATAATAATTACAGGATAACTATTTTTCATTATAGTTAAAATGTCATGAGACAAGTGTTGATTAATAATTTTATCAAAAAAAAAAAAGAAACTGTTGATCACTAATATATAAAAAATTGATAAATAGTTTTTTTGAAAAAGACAATTAGTTCTTATCGATAAATATAAAAAAAAAAGGCAAATATTATTCACTCATACATAAAAATATTGGATAAGTATTTGTCAATAATAATTATAATTTATTAATAAAATATACATGAGACAATAACTTTAATAATTTTTTCATTCATTTAACAAATTTATATAAAACTGCACAATTTATATTTTAAATATATTTTATAACATATTTCTAAATATTTTATTCTAAATAAATTTTATACTTTACTATAATATCAATCTTAAATATAAAAAAAAAAGTCAATGGACATAAGTTTTCATAATTTTTTTTTAAATTTATAAAAAAACAACAGAAAAATGAATTCTCATCAATAATAAATATTAAAAAAAAAAAGACAAAATATTTATCACCGATACATAAAAAGGAATTCAATAAAAAATTCATACACGGGACAATTGCTTTAATAAAAAAAGAGGGAATTGGATAATAAATATTTTTTATTATTAATTATAATTTATTATAAAAAAATCATACACGGAATAATGGCTTTAATAAAAAAAATTAATCAAACACGAAACAATTGCTTTAATAAGAAAAAAGGAATTGAATAATAAATATTTTTTTATTATTAATTATAATTTATAACACAATCAATTTGATTTTTTTTTTCTTATATATTGAAATATTACTTGGAATTTGTTGAAGAAAAAAAAAATAATTTGCGTCGGATATTTTATCGCTACTTTTCGGTCTCCAAATCGGTCTCTATAGCAACCGATTTAGCAACCAAAATATTTTTTGATTTGAAGCTCAAAAAACAGTCGCTAATTCGGTCTTTATAGCGACCGAAATATTGGTTGCTGATTATCGATTTCCATTTCGGTCTCTATAATATAGTTGCGATCGAAATAGCAACCGAATTTTTTTTTTTAATTTACGTTCAAAATATCAGTCTCTAAATCGGTCTCTATAGTGACCGAAATTTTTTTGTCTCTAATTCGGTTGCCAAAATCAATTTTTCTAATAGTGCTTTAATGTGAGATGGTTGTCTAATTGACAACCATTTTAAGTTGTACAAATAACATAACTCTTTTTGATCGGCATCAAACCGCACACCCTCTCTTAATGTTACTTCTGATGTGTTGGTATGATCATGTGTTTATATTTTTTTTTTATATTTTGTTTGTAAATAGTACTGATATTTTTTACGTTTATTCTGTTTATATCATATAGACTTTGTCATGGATTGGATTCTGCCACAAAGTACTACTAAAAGAGCATTCTGAGTTAACATTTGTTGATTATTGTGGGAATGCATACATAGTCAATTTGAACTCTGCTGATGATGAAAATATGAAGTTGGCTAAGTTTTCTGGTGTATGGACATATTTTAATTGTATATGCAATTATATTAATATTTTTTATTACAAATGCCATAAACAAAGTCTTCTCTATCAATTGGATTTATTTATATCTCAATTATTTGACTATTTTTTGCATTTTTCTTTATTTTTTTAGTATTGATCGATCTAATGATTTCATATATCTTTTTTAGTTCCATTTGTACTGGCTAATTTAAGTGTCAATATAATTATATTATATTTTGATTTCATTTATTTTTTTATTTGCAATTTTAATTATAACAATTTAAATTGTATCTCTATCACTATGCAACATCCGTGCAACGCACGGATCAGAGTCTAGTTGAATATAAAATTGAAATTAACCAAGTCAACATGGTCAAGTGGATAATAAATTTCATAAAAAAAAAAAATTCGAAAGAATTCGAATTTAATTTTTAAATAGAACAATTTTTTAACTATTTATCTCGCAGTCAAACTTTGAGTTTTCACTTTAACAAATAGTATATCGCCATTCATCTATTCACTTTATTATCAACTTCCATACTCACAAAGAGAGAATATCATCATCATAACCATTAACCAACAATATATGGAGAAAGAACAATCTTCAAATTTTCTATTTTCTCCTTTAGGTTTCACAAGTTTTTATGACTTTTGGGTATTTAACTTAGTGTATGTTTGATTTCAATTCTAGAGTAGTCAGAATTGATTTTGGACATGTAGAATTGATTCTGACTTATTTAATTTTTCAAAAGTAGAATTGAATCTACCTCAAGAATTGATTCTACTCGAACCTAGAAATCGTAGCTTCTTATTCTAGAATTTTTACATTCAATTTTTTCGTTAAACTCACTTTTGCATGAATATATCCAAACATAAACTACTTTAACATAAAATTAATTTTGATCAAAATCAATTTTACAGAACCAATTCTATCAAAATTAATTTTTACCACCGCTGAACTAAACACACACTTATATGTGTTAGGTTTCACAAGTTTTTATGACTTTTGGGTATTTAACTTATATGTGACCAAAATCTTCAAAGTAATGAGACATGACAATACTTATGGCTCTTGGTTGAACTGCTCTACCATATTGATCGATCACCATGATTTGTTTCTCGTCCATTACTAGTATTTGATTGTCTTTGAAAGATTTATCAAAAACCATCATTTTTTGACTTTCTTTAAATAATTTCGCCATCTCGTATTTCCGGTTAATTGACTGTACAAGTTGTTTATAATTAAGATTTGCATAGAAAAGTAACATTTGCTCTTATTTTTTATAGGTTTAAGTATAATTTTTCGTCTATGTATGTTTGCGAATTTTTGGTTTTAGACCTTGTATATTTTTTATTGTAAATAAGTCTCTAAATAAACAAAATTTGTTGATTTCAGTCCATAAAGTCAAAATTCGTATGAATCTCTGTAGTTTTCGTGCAGATTTTCCTTCAGATTTTCCTGCTGACTATGGTTGGATCCTCCGCAACTGCGATTGGGAATGGGCTGAAACCACTTGATGCTAACTCCGAACCAAATTAAACGGGTGGTGAAATAAAAAAAGAATATAACTCTTTATATTTATATTAATTTTTATCTATTTTTTTTCCAACTGCTATATGACTTAAGTAAGTACTTGCTTTGTCATGTATATATGATATATCCGTTTTCTCTATTTTTATACATTACAACTATTTGAATCTTAGTCAAAAAGAAAAACTATTTGTATCTTGATTTAGTTTTCTGTTACCTTAAAAATCTCTCAACGGATTAACCATATATTTACCAAAGGCTTATCATTCAAACCCTTAACCCTCAACCCTTCCATAGGGCAGTGTGGTTCCATCAACCTTCAGCTTCCCAAACCTTTGTGTCTCCATATGTCCTCTCTTGAAGTTCCAAATTCCCATTAACAAAATGTATACTGTAAAAACACGGCAATTTTCTTTGTTTCTCTCATACTTAAACCGCATCATTGTTTTTTTTTAGCAGCTAATAACATTTAAGAGCAGCGTTATCAATTGCGGATTGTGGAAAATAACAATTTATTCTAATTCCACAAGACAATAATGCTGTAACGCTGTTATATATACATATATAGCCCGCTATTTTACAATATTTTGTACAAAATAGGTATTTGCAGAACAATAATAATTTGTTCAAATTTTATTATAAAATAGCGCGCGCTATAGCACCACTATAGCCGCGCTATTTAACAACATTGTTTAAAAGAATTATTATTATAATTAATGGAGAAGAAAGGAACAATTTTAATGCAAAAGTATGAGGTAGGACGCATGCTTGGCCAAGGAAATTTTGCGAAAGTTTACCATGCAAGGAACTTAATGACGGGACAAAATGTTGCCATCAAAGTGTTTAACAAAGAGATGATCATGAGAGTCGGTATGAAGGAACAAATGAAGCGCGAAATCTCTATAATGCGTCTCGTTAGACACCCTAACATTGTCGAATTCTATGATGTCATGGCAAGCAAAACAAAGATATATTTTGCTATGGAATATGTGAAAGGCGGTGAGCTTTTCAATAAAGTGTCCCGAGGGAAGCTGAGGGAAGATGTCGCTAGAAAATATTTCCAACAACTTATTGAAGCTGTTAATCATTGTCACAAAAGAGGGGTTTATCACCGCGACCTTAAACCGGAAAATCTTCTTCTCGATGAAAACGGTAATCTCAAAGTTTCGGATTTTGGTCTTAGTGCATTGTTGGAATCAAAAAAGAAAGATGGTCTTCTTCACACAACATGTGGTACTCCAGCTTATGTAGCACCTGAGGTTATCAAGAAAAAAGGTTATGATGGAGCCATTGCAGATATTTGGTCTTGTGGTGTTATTCTCTATGTTCTATTAGCTGGTTATCTTCCTTTCAATGATAAAAATCTAATGGAAATGTATAAGAAGATAATAAAAGCAGAGTTCAAGTTTCCGCAATGGTTTCGTACTGATGCGAAAAGGCTTATATATAGAATCCTTGATCCTGATCCAACAACAAGAATTAATACAAACAAGATAATGCAAAATAGTTGGTTTAAAAAAGGGTATAAGCAAATTGAAGGACCAAAATTACCACCTATATCGCCTACGCGCCGCGATGTCTCAGATGTTCATGATGCATTTGATGATTTATCATCACCAACATCAAGTTCAAATGAACCTCCAAGTCCAATGTCTGTTAAAGATCATGATATGAAACCATATTGTTTCAATGCATTTGATATCATATCACTCTCTTCAGGATTTGATCTTTCTGGTTTATTTGAGAAAGATATGAGTGAAAGACAACATGCAAGATTTGCTACAAAAAGACCACCTTCAATAGTTGTGTCAAAACTTGAAGAAATAGCACAATTAGAAGGTAGATTTAAGGTTATGAAACAAAATGGGATTGTAAGATTGGAGGGAAATGAGACAGGGATAAATGAACAACTCAGTATAGATACAGAAATCTTTGAAGTTGCTTCTTCAGTTTATATTGTTGAGGTGAATAAAATTGCTGGAGACATGTTGGAATATAGGAATTTCTGGAATCAGTTCTTAAAGCCTTCTCTAAATGAAATTGTTTGGGTTTGGCAAGGATATGAACAATTCGCACCCGCAATTGTTGCTGCAATATAATGGATTTTGAGGTTTCTGCAACGACATTATGTACAATGGTAACTTCGACTGTATATTGGCAGCATTTGTTGCAATATATTGGCTTGCAGCGTAATCGCAACTGCAATTTAAAATCATGTGGATATTAGGCTTCTCTTTCAGGTTTGATTAAAAAAAAAGGTTCTCTTTCAGGTGTTCTTGTATTATACACGTGTTGCAACCTTGTTCTCTCAATGCTCTTTCTTTCATATTCTTCTTATGTGAAGTTGGAAAACAAAAAAAAAAATTATGTATATAAATGTGATTTCTATTTCTCTCATTTTGTTCAAAATGGCTCTTGTGTATTGTATTTTAATTTTACTATTAATTTGGATGTTTCGGATTTATTTGCATATTCATCTTTTTTTATTTTTAGTGATATTGAATTTGTATTTGTACTCAACGTACTATAATATTCTTATTTTTAATAAAAAGCGAAATGGCTCTTGTATTTTAATTCCAATTTCTTTTTAAAAATAGGCAAAGATTGAATTAAAATAAAAGTTAATCCAAGTATAAATAAAGTGTTAAACCTAAATACATAATCAACTACAAATACTTCAATTCTCGACTTAGTACCAATAATATAGACTTTACCAATAAATGGAGAATCGAGATTATCGTAAAAATACTATTTAACTTTTAGAGAATCAAGGTGTAGTAGTGAAAGAAAAAAAAAAGGTACTAAAAATTGCTATTAAAACATAATGCTATCGTAAATGCAAATTTCTTTTAGGCCTTCAATATGCTTATAGGTCTCCGAAATTTTCAAAGGATGTTGAGGAAGTTTATAAGCATATCTCAGAACCTTAAGAGCAATTTTCATCATAAAGACACAACTTCTTTCAAACTTGTTTTAGGCCTTCCTCATTTTTGGGCCGGGCTTCCTGAATCCCAGATATATCCATGTTCTTTTATTTAAATTTTTCTTTTCCGGGCTTTCATTTTTGCCCTTGCATAAAAATTTTGGAATGTATTTTTCAAAGTTTTCTAGTTCAAGTTGAAATAATTTTGGAAAACACATTTCAAATTATTTTTTTTCCAAGGCAAAAAAGATTCAGAAAATGCATTTAAAAATATTTATTCAAAGGCAAAAAAGGAAAATTGGGAGTATAAAATAAACATGGGGTGGGAAGAGAAATTTTCCTTAGTGAGATCCATGTTCTGGGTAAAAGTTATTGTCCATAAGCCAAATCCTTATGGATGGTGCATAAGCCAATGAAAACACAACAAATTTACTCACACACCCCCAAATAACTCGCGCGCCCCCCAAATTTCTCGCGCATCCCCCAAATGTCATGTGCCCCCCAAATTTTATTTTATTTTTTTGTTCCTTCCTCTCCATATTTCTAGTCAAAGCCATTTTTCTGTTGGAATGGTTTCCAGGAGTTGTACTGCAAAACCATTAAATGCATAAAATGGTTTTGGAGTACAACACTATAATTATGCACTTAACATTTTTTTCCTCCCCACAGATTTATAGCCAAAACCATTTTATGCACTTAACACTTACAATACTAGCCTTGACCCTTTCCAATAATTTTCAACATGACAAAATTATGCATTTAACATATTTGACTTGTGTTCTTAATAGATTATTGTGATAAGCTGATTTACATATTTGACCGAGAAGTTCAACTGGATTCACTAATAGAATTGAAGCTAACCGGTGTGTCAATTTTCAAAGACATATTTCCAAAATCTGATAATTCCATTGAAGGGTCATCTAATTCCATTTCCAAGCCACAAACAGAATTGCAATTGCAGGTGGTGGAGCCTATCAAATCCAATATATTCTCTTGGAGTTCTCTTTGTTGTTATAGATACAAGTTGAAGGGTACAACAAGTTCTAAAGTCCCGTCAGTTTTTGAGGATCAGCCGCAAGCGTGTTCAATCTCCATGGTAACTCTCTCTTCATTTTTATTTTAACTTTTGATAATTTCTCTTGTAAAAAGATCTCACATGTGCCATATTATTTATCAGAAAATTAAGAAGACTGCTCTCAGTCTGGAACAAAAAGCATTAATAAAAAGTTTAAGTGCATAATTATAGTGTTGTACTCCAAAACCATTTTATGCACTTAATGGTTTTGGAGTACAACTCCTGGAAACCATTTTGTTTTTGGAATGGTTTCCAAGAGTTGTACTGCAAAACCATTAAATGCATAAAATGATTTTGGAGTACAACACTATAATTATGCATTTAACATTTTTTCCCTCTCCACAAATTTTTAGCCAAAACAATTTTATGCACTTAACACTTACAATACTAGCCTTGACCCTTTCCAATAATTTTCAACATGACAAAATTATGAAAGTAGTTATATTATATAAGTTGAGATATGACCCGATCATAGAAGACAATCAACAATCCTTACCCAATGCACTTAATGGTTTTGGCTAGAAATTTGTGGGAAGGGAAAAAAAAGTTTAAGTGCATAATTATACTGTTGTACTCCAAAACCATTTTATGCACTTAATGGTTTTGCAGTACAACTCCTGGAAACCATTCCAACAGCAAAATGGTTTTGATTAGAAATCTGGGGGAGAAAGAAACAAAAAAAAAAAAAAAAATATATATATATATATATATGGGGTGCGCGAGAAATTTGGGGGGCGCACGAGTTATTTGGGGGGTGTGAGAAATCTTCTCTCACTTATGGATGGTGCATAAGTTTGACTTATGGACAATAACCGCACCCCATGTTGCACCCCATGTTTCTAGTAAAATAAAGACCTATATGATCACAAACATGGTTCTAGTAACATCAATCTTTGTGAAGGAATCACAACTGCAATCGTAATGGTCGTCACTCGTAGTTAACCCCATGTTTTTTATTTATTGTAACTAAAAAATTGAATAATTGTAAAGACAAATCAAAACAAAAAAACCAATAAAAAACGATTTTATTCAACACAAACCAATAATCAAGTCCAAGGATTTTCCAATTTTTAACAATATTCTTACATGGTCTATATTAGAAATCTAGTTCTGGTTTTTATTTATCTAGGTATACCATTGTTGGTTATTACAATCACTGATTCTTATAACCACAACATTTTATTATTACTCCAACCTTTTTTGTATCCCTTCTTATTGCAATCTTGTACGCACTTTGGTGGATCTATCCAATCCTCGATACAGATTTGTCCTGGGGGATCTGGAATGTTTGTTGCTGATGATCCTGAAGTAAAAATTAATCTAAATCAATACTAGTAATAGACTCGTGCTGTCACATGACTCGCAACATAACGTTACGAATCAGCTAACATTTGCAACGTAGATAAATAAGATTGAACAGTATCAATTTAATTTCATGGCGAGTTTGGAAAAATTATATTGTAAACATAATCAAAGAGACAAAATTAACATTCTTTCATTACCTGAGACGAAAATTGAAGCAATACACAAAATGAATAAAATAAAAAGTTGGCGTATGCGGATGGCCATGGTGACAGATTTCACCTTATGTTTTATTTATTTCTTATGAAATTTTGGACTAACATGTTCAATATATATTATATTATTATAAGAATTATTAGAATATCTCTTCAAAATTATGCAGGGGGCCGGGGTTCGAACCCTGGTCATTCCACTTATCCACTTTAAAAATAGAATTCCTAGCCACTAGGCTACTTAACAAAAAAAAAAAAAAAGAATATCTCTTCAAAAAAAATAAAAATTATTAGAATATGTAAATATAGCAAGTTAATTATTTATATTAATTAAGAGAATCATAAACAGATTTGTATTGTGTAAATATAGCAAGTTAATTATTATCTAAACAAGACTTTAACCCGTGCGTTGCACGGATTTAGTTGAACTATAGATATACGATTTAAATTTCTATAATAAAAATTGCAATTAAAAAAGCAAAATGAAATCTAAACATAAATATATTGAAATTTAAAACATAAAGTACAAATGAAACTAAACAATACTAATAAATTAATAAAAATAGAGGATACCATAAAATTGAAATCATATAGAATCAAAATAATTTGATTCAAAAATGGTATTACAAAATTATCTACAAATAAAATCATTTAGTGATGTGTTATTTTCAATACATAGCAAATGACTAATTTAAAATTCAAATTTAGGTGAGAGAAATGGGATTTGGATCCTCTCAATCACTTTCTATCTCAATCTCTCTCAACATTAAATCTTAGCCATTATATAAAAATGTGTTATTTTCAAAACATATTAAATGACTAATTCAAAATTTGAAGAAATAGCACAGTAGTTGTGGCAAAACTTGAAGAAATAGCACAATGGTAGATTTAAGTTTATGAAGCAAAATGGTGGGATTCTTAGATTGGAGGAAATTGAAACAGTGATAAATGAACAATTCATTATAGATACAAACTTTTATGAAATTAATTCTTCATTTTATATTGTTGAGGTAAACAAAATTGCTGGAATACAGGAAACTCTTGGACCACTTCTAAATGAAATTTTGGCAAGGATGTGAATAGTATCAACAATAATGTCATTTTGTCCACAGTTTGTCACATTATATAATGTCAATACTCCATTTATAATTTTTATGAAATTAACTCATTGATTAAGTTAAATTTGAGTAGTTCATATTCCACTCATTACAAAAAACTTCAATTTGATAAACAAATTTAAAATGTTAACAGTCAAATAGGTCAAGATATAGAGTAACTTGAGACTTAGAATTATTAAGCAAAAATAGAAATAATATGGTATCACATTCAAAGTGAATGTCCAGTTTATAAGAGAACATAAGTATATAATTAATAGTGTATGTATTAACAATTAATAAACTATTTAGAGTTTGATAAAATAACTATTTAGATTGATAGTACTTTACTCACATAAACACCAACATTAGCCCCCTTGTCTAGATACACCAATAAATCATTCTAAACTTATACTGTTTGTAGTTATTGTCAAGCAAAAGATATGTAAAAATAATTAACCAAACCAATTCAATCAAAATTCTTGAATCACATAAATAAAAAAGGCTTCATTAAATTAGAACCTAGTGCTTCTAACATGCCTAATCTTTAGTGAATCTGGTGCAAAAGTATAAAAGCATATAGCCTTAAGTCAAGTTTAGATCTTGTTGTCAATAATGTTGTCATAGTGTTGTCATAATGTTTTAACTACTTACTTTTAACTTTGGTACCGAAGTCTACAAATAAATCATTCAATGACATGTTAAAATAACTGAATAGTCATGTTTTAAGGAAGTGAAGTAATAAAAAATAGAATGCTTTAATAGCAATTTATTCAATAGTATCACATGTCAACTTCTAAAAAAATAAAAAACTTTAAAGCATTTCCATATTGTCTACTACAATTGAGATAAAACTTTACCTGAGTTTTGAAGTGATAGCGAGAAAGTTAAGTTTTGGAATTGTATTCGCCAACTAAACAACATCTACATAAAACCCCTAAATTAGAACCAAGTCATATTCATCAAAGAAAAAAAATAGAATTTATTCACAAACAAATCTAGCGACGATGACACAATTAAAAAGAATATTAAGCATTTCACCACTATCATGAATATCAAAACATTATTAAAAAAAAGTAAGTGAAAGTTATTAGATAATAAAATGCTAATCTATTTCACAAAAGGATAAACCTTGAGATACTAACTTTTTGTAAAACAAAAATGATTTCTTAGCCTTGAGCATTCAAATAAGGAATCAAGAGGTACATACATAAATGAAATATGTGCATATGCTGTCAATATCAGAAGACAATGGCTAGAAGAGGAGGTGATGATGGGGGAAAGCGGAGGACCTGAAGTTAAAATTAAAGAAAAAAGAAGAGAAAATGGAATGAGTACAGAAGGAAAATTATTTAGAGTTGTAGTACTCTACTCACATAAACCAACCGACAATTCAAATGATCAATCCAAATTCTACATAATTTATAGTCTAATAATAAAGAATTTTGCAGACCAAAATGAAAATATTTATTTACTAACATCATTCTTCCACCCAAAATACTAATAGCTTGTCAATTTCATTAAAACAATAATAGTTTTTGCTATTAAGAGATTAACCTCAAAATACTAATACTAATTCTAAACAAAAACAACAAATAAAGTAAAATCAACTAATAATGTTCTTACCTAATTTTCTGTAAACCAACTTAAGTAGTTGTAGCTGCAGAACAACACAAAACAATCATGCCAAGTTCTTGTATTAGAACATTGCACACATAATCAATAGTAGGATTCAAGAGAAAAATAAAATACCTATGGTTGGATTGGTGTCGACAACCTGAAAACATACAGAGCAAAATAGCATCAATGAGATTGGTAGCATAATCAAATAAAACAAAGAAAGACCAATAAAAAGTTCTAACACGATTCAAGAGAGTTAATTGCGTAAATGGAGTTAAAGTTCACCTCTTCGCATCAGAAAGGTTGTGGTCGTGAGTTTTCACCACTTTTCTTGCACTAGGAATTGTTCCGGTGAGGCAAATATGTAGATGAAAGAAAACTAATAAATTGAAAGATTAAAAACAAAAGAGAGAGAAATAGGTTTTGAGTCGTGAAACCCTCACAAACAAAAGTAGGATTAAGTGATAAGCTTAATTAGGGTTTTAAGAGTGGTTAAACATTGTTGTAAAAATTAGACATATTCACAATAACTAGACTATTTACCCGTGCGATATATAATGTTTATGTCATGTAAATATGTAATGAAATTATAATTAATTAATATTACAATACTAATAACTATAAACAAACTTCATCATCAATAATATAAAAAAAGGCTTATATTGGCAAACAAAGAAGCACATTGATGTTTCTCTTCTTTTGGTCATGCGAAATTAACAAAATCACTTTCTTTTATTAATGGTAATCAAACTGGTCCTGAATCACTTTTTGAGGGTGCTATATTACTTGTTTGTGCTTTTATTTAAATAAATTATGCAGTAGAGGTAAAAATAAACAAAATAAATAGTCAATGAAATTTTTGTTTGGTTTTAAAAAGAAGTACATCATATGCCATCCACTAACAATTTCACAAAACTCACTTCAGCAAAATAAAAACCGACATCAACATGATTGATTTGGATATCTAACCCATAATTAATAAATACAATTCAATCTAAGACACTTTCAAAGCCAGACTAAAATGACAAACACAGACCAAGTGAATGAGATGGATAAAAGCATGACACAAATTATTGAGTTTCCTCAATCTTCAAACATGGATTTTCAACTCCTTATAGTGATAGATGCATTGCCACCATCAAAATCAACTGCTCTAATTGATTCTAAACTCTAAGCTGGTCTCTTCCTCAATGACTTGGTAGTTGGAGTCTGTCCAGAATCAGTAACAACCACTTCATCCTTGTTAGAATCACATTCAACATTCTCCTATATTTTTACACTTTTCAAATCAAATTTTGTCAATTTTAATCTCATATGAGAAATGCAAACTTCAATTAAATAAAAAATACCAAAGTATTTTCATCAGCCAACTGAGTAAATGTGTGAACAAAATTTGATTCTTTTTCATTGTTAAGCATCTGTTGCAATAAATTATGTCTCAATTAACTATCTAGAAACCATACTTTAATCTCAATAGAAAAAAAGTTGAACCTATACATTAATCTTATGAAGTGAAATAATTGATTTCATAATGTCTGCATCTTCAATCATCTTTTTCACATTATACTTGCGCCAAATATGATATAAGTTTGCATTAGCAGCACCATACATACTACAACTTGAGCAAAAACAAAATACAACTATAATGGCAATAACAAATGGATTTCAACTATTCATTCAACTATAAAATTGCACAAAGAAAATACTTGCCTTATAAAATATCAGTTATGGTGAGTTGCAGCATCTACTTTATGTGGATCAAATTAGAGTTGCAGTTAGATTTCAAGGCCATCAGCAGAATAACAGGAACATATCACAATGCTTCTCAAAAATTTGTGGCCAAATTTCTCTACTTCTTCATTTTTTATTACTTGATATGAACTTAATTAACATGAATAAAAATTCTAGAAAATAATCATAAGAAAAGAAATGGAAACATAAAAGAAGAAAATCTTTAAAACAACAATAAAGTAGGGTAAGAATGAAATACAATTACTCTATTTCCAGAAACTGCACAAAGGAAACAATATAAGCATGAAAAAATTGCAATAACCAAAGCAAAAATAGAGCTGTCCTTTGCAATTTGGCATGTATATATCCATTGATGTTCAAGCAAGGTCAAGTTCATTCCTGCAAGCTTCAAATATAAGTGCCACAACCTGTCTAAATAAGGATCAATTGTGGTTAGGTTACATATGAGATCATATACGATCTTACAATGAACATGATATTTTTATTTATGCGCTAAACAAATTTATCAAAAAACATTCAAAAGGAAATTTAACCATAAGTTATGTTAGAAGGAAAGGCCAAAAATGATAAAACTACATCAAAACAATAATTTTGATCGAGCTTTCAAATGGCACACAATGATTCTTTGATTCCTCATTAACGAACTAAACTGCAACTTCATTCAAATCGAGTTTGAAATAAAGATGGTATTAAAAGAACATAAACTACATTAAAGATATGATCAACAGTAAAATAAAACGTCATCAACAATAAAGAAACTTGTCACTACTTACATGAGTGGGATGTTGGAACTTGGAATACTATTTCCTCTTGGATATCAAATTTCTGATTAGAAAAAGAACAATATATGAATTTCTTTTAAAGGTCAAGTACATTAAAAACGCAAAAAAATGAAATAATGTCAAAATCAGAAGCAAGGAGTAGTGAATAAAATGATTACTTGGAAGAAGTTGATTCTAGTTATAAATGCAAAGGTGAACAATACTTATAAATCATACCTACATGAGAATATAAACATAGATTCAAAAACATAATATAAAAAATGATTTACCACTCTTGATACACAAAGCTTTTATTTTTTTTCTTCTGCAAATCCACTTTGCCATGAAATAGTTAGAATTAACCACAAATTTCTGTTGAAGGAAAACAAAATACCATGATGCTGGTGATAAACTATTGAATAATGGAAGAAGATAAACTGTTTAAGTCCCTGGAAGAAACAAAGAACAGTTTTGAGTTAGAGATTTGATTTTTATTTGGCAATGGAGAAATGAAAAAGAAAACGCTTCAGATATAGAAACAGAGAGAATGTTGTTTGGGTAGATGATGTTACGTGTGCTCCGATGAGCATTGAAAGACAAAGGGCTTGTTTGAATGTGTTTTGAGTTTTGGATCTTAAAAACTAGGGATCTGTTATTTTGACACGTTTTCCTTTACACATAATTTACACTGGGACACATTTGTCTTTTCTAACATAAAGTTGAAAATCATAATTATAGGGTGTGTTTTTCTTATTATGTTTCTGTGTATCCTTAGAGATCTAAAGGTGTAGAATTTAAATTTCTCTATTCTAAGATCGAGATTCTTGGCTCTGATACCAGAGTTTGAACAAATCGCGGATAATTTTTCATAGATAAATCTAGATCTTTTTATCCAGTTTTTCGAGCTGCAAGGATAGTCCTGCTATTGAGCTTTGTAATTTATGTAGCTCTTTTTGCTCTGAGATTTCAAAATCTCTTTTAGGTGGTGCTACTCTAAGACTTTGGCTTCTAAATAATGTTCTTTCTTCTGTTTCTTCAAACAGATTTTTGTCAACTTCTATTAAGGAACAACTATTCCTTGCATTTTGCTTTGTCTTCATTCGGCTAGCTTTTAAACACATGTTTTCTTCACTTTGTATCCAATTCTTCAACTTCCGGTAACTTGCCTTTAAACTTCCTATATGTGACTCAATTATACTAACTATGATTTAAAATCGACACTGAATGACTCCAAAATGCTATATATGACCTGATGTCATCACTGGATTTTTAAATATAGGTGATTCTAATGTTACTACAGGTGTAAACAAATCATCAATATGAATTGTCTCTTTTCCTATAAATTCTATGTTGTGATGTGAATTACTTAGAGCATAGTTAATTCTATAACATATTGTGAATGGGTGGTTACCTTTCTTCATGAGATTTGGGTTTTCTAATTTATAGTGAAAAACTATAGATCTGTCTAGATCATTATCCTTTAGAGATAACCCAATTTGTAAGTTTATATCAAACTTAACTTTTCCATATTTTAAATTGCATTTTCCTTGTGCAATTATTGATTGCTTTCTATCTTGAATCCTAGAATCTCTTAAAATTATTTCTAGGGGTGCATCAATTTCTTTCATGAATGTACTTTTAATTAAAATATGAATGGTTGATATGTGAATATAACCAATTTTACTTCTTTCTTTTTCATAAAGGTTTTGAATTCTCTTTTTAATCTGTGTCCTATCTATAGTAGATACGACTATATTTCCATAGGTAGAGTCAATTGGAATTGCTTATTCTCCAATCATTATTCCAAATTTCAAAATATTTTTTCTTGAGAAAATTCCCTTGAATATATTAAACTTTCGTTTAAAATTTTCTTCTGCAGTTAAGGATAGATCTGCTTCTTCTATTTTATGGTCTAGTATGCCATCAGCAAAATAACTAGATTTTTCCTCAAAAAGTGAGATTTCAGACATTTTCCGTCTAATTTTAAACTAAGATCTGGATCTAGGCCTTAATTATCAGGCTCAGTTTGCATTAATTTATGAGAACGAGAATTTCTCATTTTATAATATACACTAACCTCTTTTCCATAGAATTGTCCATCAAAACCGGCTATATATCTTGAATCTTGAATAAAATTATTCAAATCATGAACTAAACATTGTAATTCATGTTCTTCAAAATCTGTTTCGATTGTTTCTTTAAGTTTTTTAAGAAAAGTTTTTTCTTGGTAATGATTAAATTTAAATTTGTCTAAAATTATTTTAGTCAAATCTGGATAAGGAAATTCTTTTAATAAATAAGTTACCTTTTTATCATAGTCCTTTATAAAGACTAATTCTAAAATTGTATGATCAGAACTTGGTTCTGTATACTCTACTTCAAAATAACTTGAAGATATTCTTTGAACTTTAAAATTCGAATTTTCCATAACTAATGATTCTGAATAAAAAGTAATATAATCATACCTGATATGATTCTTTTGAAGTTTCTTGTTGATGCTTTTGATTTTGATGAAATCTTCGGTTTGAAGATGTTTATGTTTTTTGTGATACAATCTGCTGATTATATTGTTTGTGTGGGTGATCCTTCCAGAGTATTACCTCAAGGATCTAGCTCCTTCAGAGTATTACCTCAAGAGCTACTTCTTAGATATAAATCTAAGGACAGAAGAAATAATTCTTCAGAAAACTAGTTAGTAGTTTCATATATCATTCAACTGTGTATTACAACTGAGCTTAGAGCTCTTATTTATAGTGGAGAAGGGCTCACATATCAGGTAAGATGTCCCTTTCCATGACAACACACTATAGTGACATGCACTCAGAAAAGTAACACGCACTAACTCACTAAAGAAAAAACGACAAACAGTTATTTACATTATTGCAAAGCTTATCACTAAGTGGTCCCCATCTGACTCAGATGTGATAAGGTACCACTGCACACTTTAACTAACTACATGACACATGGCTCTGTGATGGAGGCTTCCTTGTCTTATTGTGCCGACAGTTTTTCTGGACAATTTTCACATTTGTGTCCTTTGTAATTCTGTAAAAAGTATCGACATCATTCTTCTTGAATTACCTTGGGTAATTTTTCAAGACCATCTTTCAATTGGTCAACTTTTTCTTCAAGGTTCTTGATTGCTTTGATGTCTTTGTCCTTCGCGGGCTTTCTAGAGTCGCTGTATACAACCATTGATGAATCTTCGTAAATAACTCTGTAATTTGTCTGGGAGGACAATTTAGTAATCTTCTGGTGAAAGTGTTTAATTTGTTTAAGGTAAATGGCAGGATGCCATTCAGTTGTTTCTCTGTTCACCAATGGATATTCCTTATTTGAAATTCCAATCTTGATGAGGTATAAGGGTTTTGTTGTAAGTTCCAGAGTGATCTCATCGTACCATGGATATGTGGACTCAATTTGAATAAAAATTTATTTTCCTTTGGCAAACAAGTTGTTAAATTTTTGTGCCAAATTTTGTAATTCCTTTGGAAAGAATTTGAGTTTCCCAAAAGTTTTTCTAGCTTGTTCTTCCAGGTATATGGTATGGATCAACCCATTTTGAAAGAAGGATAGACATATAGTACTGTCTATTCCAGGTAGTACAACTGCTTTGGTGCAACCAATTTTGCTAATTGGGTAGACTAAATTCCATCTAAGACTAAATTCCATATAAGTTGGATCAGTTATCTGAAAATTCTTTTGATATTCGAGCTGGCGAATTTTGTTGATTGACAGCTTCTTTTTTGACTCCATTGTTGGAGATTTTTGAAGGTCTTTTGCTGTTGTAATCTCTTTATATGCTCCATAAAGTGCATGTTCAGCTTCCTTCATAGTTTTATATCCTTTATGACGCACATTCTTGCCAATGATGTGTTGTTTAGCTATTGTCCATTTTCTATAGATCCCTTTCATTGGACCATCAAAAATGACATAAGCTTCAAACTTTCCCATCTCATTGTCTACGGGATCGCTTGTTTGAATGGTTGTTAATAAACCATTTTTTCTGGCTTCATCTTCTTCTTTAACCTTATCAGCCCAAGACTTTTTGCTGTCTGAAGTTGTTTCTGAAGATTCCGCTTCTTGTTCTTTATTTGAATCTATATTCCAACCACTGGGTGTTATCGTTTCAGTAGGAATTTTTGAACTTTCTGGGGTTGTATACTTTACATAGTAGTCATACTTTCCAGAAGGTTGACCTAGCAAGTCCCAATTTTCTTCATTTTTGAGAATTTCGTTTAAGCCTTTAGAGGATTGATTTTCGTTTGTTGTCATTTTTTGTAAACTTTTGAGTGTTGTAATCATTTCCCCCCTCTCGGCAGAGATTTTTGCTCTTTTGATATCTATGGCGACAAGTTGCTCGTCTTTTTGCTTGATGTTGTTTTGAAGTAGCTTTATGGCTTGCTCCATTCTCTCGTCAGTGTATCTGCAAAACTATTCTGCTCAGATTTTATGTATTGAATATATGGCTCGAATTGTTGTAATTTCATCTGCCATCTTATTAGTCTGCCTTGTTTATGGTCAGCTTTAATTTTATATCTCCAAAATCCTGTAAGATATTTAGAGTCTGTTCGAAGAAGAAATCTTGACGGTAATAAGTCAATCTTCCATTTTTCTAGTATTTTTACACACGCCAGAGTCTCTAGTTCCTGAATATGGTATCTAGATTCTGTATATGTAAATGTACCAGAAATATATTTACATAAATGTAATTTTTCAGTATCCTTTATCAGAATTTTAGAAGCACTATAATCAATGCCCTTTTTAGTATATGTTTCTTCTTTCGAAGTTTCAGATTGTTTTGATTGAAGATCTTTAGATTCTTCAATTTTATATCCCTTCTCATTTAGAGAAAGTTTTGCTTTACCATTGGGTAAGGCTCTCATACAACCTGCCTGTTGGTGTAAGCCCTAGAGGCCAATGACTTTAGAACTTGTATCGAATTAATTATTAATAATATATTGTTTCTTTTATTAATAATCCAAGGCGCTTTCTTTATTATGTTTGTAACGTTCAAAATAATGAAGTCCCTAGAATAGAAAGTCCGTTTAATATTAAGTGTGACTTAATCATGAGATTACATTAAACATAAAGACGATATTCTTAAAGTATCCATAGTCAAGCTTTAAGGTGAAAAAGGGATAACCTTAAAGCATAAAGACTATTATGAAGATAGACTGATGATCGCATCTCATGGATCATGGGATAAGGAGTTATCAAGTCTTGACATAGGTATAAGAAATATTAGGAGTAATATTTATACCGGATTGACCCGCTATGAGAGTACTACATGCAAAGTTATGCAAAGTGTCATAAGTTACTCTCATGGTGATAATGGTGTAAACCGCCCTTAGACCTGAAACCACTTTGTACCCTAGATGTGGAGTCAAGTACTTTGTTGCTGATCTAACGTTGTCCGTAACAGGATAACCATAAAGGCAGTTGATGGGTACTTCGCAAAGCATGCTGAGTGTAACAGCCGTATTTTAATAAATAGGATTTTTTGTGTGATTATATATTTTTATATATTTATTTAACTGAATATATGTGATTTCGTGATTTTATGAATGATTATGTTCTGGCTAAGTGAAGGGTAGTTTAGTAATCTATTAGAATCATTAATCTAGTTGAGAGCCTTAATTAGGATTAGAAGGAGTTAATTATTATTAATTATGTGGTTTTCATTTATTAATAGAATGAAATGAGTAGTAAAGAGTAAAGTTATGATAGATTGAGAGTTGGGCTTTGGTATTGGACCTAGGTTAAGTTAGTAAGGGTGTTTTGGTAATTGATGAGGGGTAACCTAGTTATAAAAAGGGAAAATTAGAGAGAGAAGTTTATTTGTCACAAATTTTGGTGGAGGAAGAAAGAGAAATGAGAGAGGGTTTTGAAATAGAGAAATAATGAGAGTGGAGAAACCAAATCCCGTTTTCCTTACAACAGCCTCACTAAAACTTAAATTTCCGATTCGTTAACCGTCGGATCTTGACGAGATTTTGAGGGTAGGTTCCTAACACCCAAACGCAACTTTTGACCGTTGGGATCGTCGAAATAAGGTCTGAGGTGGGAGAAATCGTGTTCTGAATATAGCAGTTCGGAATTGGGAAATAATGGGGAAAAAGTGAAGAAATGCATGAACAAAGGAGGGGAAATCTTGAAGCTTGAAGGTGTAGAAGGGAGTCCAAGTGTAGAGCTTAGAGATTTAAAGCTTCAATCTAAGGTAAGAGGTTTAGATAATATAATTTTGAGTGATTCAAGAGAGGGGAGTTTGTCTATGACTCCACACCCAAACTCTCTTCACTCATTTTGGGTTTTGGGAAGAAAAGGGTTTTGGGAATGTGTTTATCTATGTCATTGATGTTGATTATAAGTCTATTCATGCTAATAGATAAATTGATATGAGTAGAATCACTTATTTATGAGTTAATTGTGTTATTGATGAGAAAAATGAGTTTTTATATAAAATGATATTATTGATGATTTTATCATGAAATGTTGTTGATTCTTGTTATAAGTTGTACTTCTAAGCTTATACATGTTAGATAGACTTAAAGATGATAGCTTTTGAGATTTATATGTTGAAAGATGGGATTTTTGATGGATTTGAGCTTAAAACCGAAAGCAGAGTTTTCTGTCTGCTTGAACTCGCTGGGGCGAGTATGTTGCTCGCTATGGCGAGTGTTCATGTTTCTGGAATTTCCAGAAATGCATGAACTCGCCATGGCGAGTAGTTGCGAGCCGGCTGGCGAGTTGAGCTCGCCATGGCGAGGACGAGGCGAGTTGGGGGCGAGTGGTTTAGCTGCTTTCTGACTTGAGCTCGCCTCGAGCTCGCCATGTACTCGTCTAGACGAGTTGTAGCAGTATGAACAGTGATTTTTGAATGTCAAATGAGGTTTATGTTTGCTCTATGATTGGGATATAATCTTATAACATGATATGAGTTAGATTAATTGAATCTTGAACTTAGATGAGGATGCTATGTTCATATTTGTGTAATGGATTGAATTGTATGATGATTTATGAGATGCAAGACTTAGTTAATGATCACGTTGATTAACTAATGATATATGATGATTAGAGATTAGTTAACAATGTGTTATGTTTGGATTATATATAAATTGAGAAGATGTTGTATGGAGTTGATGATGTCTATGATTATGTATATGCATATATGACTTGATAAATGATGATTGATTATGGAGAAGATTATTATTTAGTGATTGATAATAATAATTGTATGTCTAATTGAGTTGAGGTAAATGAATTACTTTATGACATGTGTGCTTGGATGAATACCTTATTGATGATACCATGATGAGATTGATACATATTTGATGAGGAATATTAGGAGGGGTGTCCTTTTATTCATATGTATTTGTGTAGGGTTATCATCATGATGTGGTATGTGATCATTCATGCATGCATGAGTCAACTTGATGAGAAGTCTCTCAGGACTTTAAACTGAACTTGATGAGAAGTCTTTCAGGACTTTAAACTGAACTTGATGAGAAGTCCTTCAGGACTTTAAACTGAACTTGATGAGAAGTCTTTCAGGACTTTAAACTGAACTTGATGAGAAGTCTCTCAGGACTTTAAACTGAACTTGAAGTCTCTCAGGACTTTAAACTGAACTTGATGAGGGTACCACATGCATATAGTTGTGTCTAGGGTGACATGACATTATGTAATTGGCATTAGTTGCATTAGGAATATGTGATTAAATGTGATATTTGGTAATTGACATTGATTGGTAATTCTTAATTTAAGTGACTAAATGTATTATGGGTTAATGGATGAATAATGATGATGATGTGTATACTTTGCCAATTGATTGAGGATATGATATTATTGTGATGTGTTGTATGTGTATGATTATGTGTTATGAATTACATATGATTAATGTATGCTTATGAATTGAATTGTTAGACATAAGCATGATATGTCCTAAGTGTTAAGTGTGTTCTTGCACTTAGTTTCTTTTTATGGTTATATTATCTAACCCTCTGTTTTGTGTATGTGCTGAACCTTTGGGGGTTCAGGTTCTCAGGTTATGTTGTGATCGAGTTGTCAGCGAAGCTCCGCTCTGATGTGACACGGGGATGGTATTATTGTCTATGATGTATATAGAGTCTTTATCACTTATTTTTAATTAATTGAGGATGTATCGAGTTTTAGAATTATTTTGTATAGCGATGTTTTACTAATTAAACTTGTTAGTAATCGTTTTGATGAAGCCTGTAATACTCGAACCACCAATTTTATAAATCAAGTTTTATTTTCCGTTGCGCAATTTGAATAATGTTTTATAAAGGTAGTATTTTCTTAAATACGGGTTTGGGTGTTACACTGAGGGACAGTAGTGACCTAGATGGAATTTGCCAATCCTGCATAACAGGATAAATGTCATGGGCCCAATATTGAACTGGACAAAGATGACACCAAGTATGCTTTGTGTTCAATATAGACATAAAGGGCAAAGGGGTAATTATACACGCATATATTATCACTAAAGGTTATGTTTTGATCACATGTTAATTTCTCATAACTTGGGTAGCAATGATGTGTTGCTAGATACCGCTCATTGTTTATTATATTAAATAAAGGATTTAATATAATTGCCAACGTTATGGAAACCTACAAGGGTCACACACATAAGGACAGTCTAATATTGAGATAATTAAAGGAACACCGTAAGGTACGGTGTATGTGCAATGTGATAAGAGTATCACGGTAATTTAAACGAGCAAGAACACCATAGGTTATGGTGGGAGGGCGCGCACATGAGTACTACCACTCATGGGGGGCGCGCGCCCTAGGCATTGTTTCTTGTTGGGTTTTGCCTAACAAGAGATGTCTTGGTGCACAAGACAAGAGTTGTCTTGATGCACAAGACAAGAAATATCTATAAATAGAGACCTCTTGTCATAGCTCTATACACTAGAAAAGGCACAAGAATATTTTAGAGTTGAAAACGCTAAAATAATCCTCTCTCTCAATATTCTTGCATAGCCTTCAAACATAAAGGGCTAGCACTCTATTGAAGGTGACTGTTCGTGTGGACTAGTTAGAGGCGTCGGTGATCTTCATCAACGCTCGTGATCATCTTGTTCGTGATTCAAAGGTTCTTCCCTACAAGAGATCGTGATTCAAAGGTTCTTCCCTTCAAGAGGTAAAAACCCTAAAACACATATCATGCTCATTCGTAAGGATCAAACTAAGGAAAAATTTTGAATTCCGCTGCTTATAATAACGCTATTTTCCTTCACTGCCCAGGTTGTTTGTGATGCATCTGTCTCTACAATCAAAAACTCTTTTATTGTTGGATTGTATAGTTCAGGCAAAACTTGAATTTTTTCTTTAATGGTTTTAACAATATCAGAATCAGTTTCAGTCCAAGACCAAGGAATTTTTTCTGAATTTTTTCTTTGCAAATGTTTTCTTTCTTTTGCTAAGTTTTTGAAAAATCCTTCGTTAGCAATATAATTTAAACATCCAAGAAATCTTTGAATTTGTTTTCTGTCAGAAAGCTCATTTGGAAAAGCTTGTATTTTTTCTTGGGTATGAGGTGCTAAACTTAGTTCCCCATTTTCTTTTAAGATTAAACCAAGGTATTCTATTTCTTTTTGTAAAAGTTTCAATTTCTTTTTCGAAATTACAATACATTTTTCTTTAATTCTTAGAAGAATAGTTTCTATATCTTGAAGATGTTGTTCTTTACTTCCTTTTGTGAAAATAAGTATATCATCTATATATGCCACACATATATGATCTAAACCTTCAAGAGATTTGTCCATAAATCTTTGGTATATTGATGGTGCTTGATTCAATCCAAAAGGTAAAACATTCCATTCATAGTGTTTTTGAGGTGGACATGAAAAAGTTGTTAATGGTTTTGTTTCTTCAGCTAGTCTTAGTTGATAATAACCAGACTTCGCATCTAAGGAAAAAAACCAATTACATCCTTTTATTTTTTTTAAAATAAAATCTTTTCTTGGTAATTTATAAGAATCTCCAACTGTTGCCAGATTAAGTTTCTTATAATTAATTATCATTCTTCTCTTACCTCTTTTTATTTCGTTGTGATTTTCAACATAAAAAGCTGGTGCAGAATGTGGACTTGATGAAGGTCTAATAAGATCCTTATCAAGTAGATCTTTACATTCTTGTTGAAATTCTTCAACATCTCTAACAGAATATGGAATCCTATTTGGAACATTTATCTCGTCATTAGGGTTTTTAAGTTTAATGACTATAAGTTCATGATTAGTGTTTTTAATACTGTCTAAAGGGTTATCTGAACAGACTTCTTCTAACCTTTCTTCTATACTAATATGGAAACTTCTTTCTTCCCATATTGTTCTTAGTTCTCTAAGGTTTCCTTTAATAAGGTTTAATATCTCATTTTTAGTAACTATTTTGGTGGTTACTATTTTGCTATTCTTAGGATTTCCTAAATCCTTCCATTTAAGTGATATAGTATCCTTTCTTTGAGTAAAAGGTTCATATAATTTTAAAAAGTTATTTCCTATGATTAAGTCTAATCCCGAATCATGGAGATAGATTGTTGGAATAAAAAACTTATATCCTTCAATTTCTATAGATACATCCCGAAGATTAAACCATATCTGATGTTTTGATTTATCTGCAACTATTATTTCTTTTGGTTTAGCTAATATTTCCCAATTTCTGGAGATAGATTTTTTCCCGAAACAAAGAGTTGCACCTGTGTCTACATAGGCTAAGAGGTTTTTATTTTTTAGTACTATTTTAATAAATGTAGCACTTGGATTTCCTTTACCAAGTATCTTCTTCGACATCTGAATCTGTCTCTGTACAGTATTCATAAATGTCTTCATCGGATTCTATGTCTGATTCTATAGGTTCATATCCCATTGCATATATTGCATGTAAGACATTTTTCTTAGGATTTTCTTTCTTAGGGCACTCATTTGCATAGTGACCTTCTTCATGACATAACCAACATGTACATGATTTTTTGCCTTGTGGGCATGTTTTCTTCTTAGGGTAAGGTTGTTTTTTACTAAAGAATTTTTTGTTTCCTTTTTTGAACTTTCTAAAAGGGACCTTCTTGAATTTCTTTCTCTTATAAGGTTTTTGTGATCTTATCTTTCTAGGTTTCTTTCTAGAGTTGCAACCATAGTTTCGTACTTTGTCTTGTAGTTTGTTACAACAAAGGGATATTTGAGCTTCTCTTTTAGCTATCTTATGACTACACATTTCTTGAAGCCAAATTTTTAAGGAAGTTATTCTTCCTCCTAAAGTATCATCTACTTTTCCTTCTGCTAATGCTGAAGTAAAAAATGTTTTAACTTGAGCAGATACTTTTTCTGGTAACTTGTCATAGAATAATTCTAACAAATTTCTAGAGATTCTAGTACTATTATCTATGTTATAGTAATAGTCCTGAAATTCACAAATGAAATTATCTACATAGCACATATTGCAGATTTTTAGGTTGGTGATTTTCCAAAGGTTTTGGTCAGAGAATGCTATTTTTGATTGAACCGGAGTCTTTCCATCCTTTGAATTCTTTTACAAGTAAACTATAGACTCAGTCTACTACTAAGGTTCCTGTTAGGGGTATTGTTCCCATAACTTCTGGTGGTAAGGTAGAAATGTATTTGTAAGCATTTCCTCTAGTTTTATATTGTAGATAGTTAAAAACATTAACTGCTCCTAAATTTCTAAGATCTTCATTTAATTGGATTAACACACTATTTGTATTATACTAATCCCTAAGATCTTTTGCTGCATCAACACTACAGTCTATATCTAAAATTCCTTGTCCTTGAAATGGATTTTGTGAGGGTACATAATAATGAGGTACTTTCTGGAATTTTTGTTTGGTAAATTCTCTTTCGAATTCTGCAGGCCTTTTTGTTCCTGATGTTTCTGCTGGTTCGATTTTTACAAAATGAGGATTTTCATTTTCTTCCTCTTCTTCTTCTTCAGAGCTAAAATCATAAATGATTTGATTTTTCTCTTTTGGTTCTTCGTCAATTACTTGACTTTTTCCTGATATATCTAAAGAGACCATAAGTCTTTCTAAATTTTCTAATTGCCTATTAAGGGCTTCTTCTGTATCGTCCATATTTAAAAGAAATTAGATGGTGGTTTAATTCTTAATTGTGTGGAATCAGATGTTTCTTTGAGTTCAGAAAGATTTTCTTGAGTTTGGATTTGTGATATTTCTAGAATTTCTTTTTGTTTTCCCTTATCTTTTTGAAATTGAGATAACTCATCTAGAACTAAATATTCTTCTTTATTTTCTAAGAGTTTTGAAAAATCTTCTAATTTAATGCAGATTTTTTCTATATCTCTTTTCTGTTCCTCTTCAATTTCATCCATTCTTTGGTGAAGTTTTTTATAACAACAATTTTTGATTATGTAAGCTAACATACATGCTATATTGTTTAGTTGTGGATTTGTTGTATGAAAAAGATAAGGATATTTATGAGATTCATCTTCTTCATAACAGGTAAAATTTTCTTCATAAAAATTTCATGTTTCATAAGGTTTATATTTACCTTCTTCAAACTGTAAGTTTTCTAAATGGGTTGTTAGTTTTTCTATCCTACATTGTAGGTCAGAGAAGTTATTTAAAACTTTCTGTAATTTATTTGTTAGACTTTCTTCAGTCATCGTGCAAAATCCTGAAGTTTTTTCTGAAGCTTTTTAGCTAGTTTCTTAGATTCTCTAGCTAGATAGAAATTTCCTGAGTTTCTAAACCAATAATGTAGTTTTTCAAACCATCTAATTTGAATTTTGTATAATGCAAGATCAGCAAGGTTAGGTTTAAAGCTGATTGTTGGATAAATTAGTTTTCCAAATGGACTTCTAAGGAATTTATTCCCGTCTCGTACTACTATCATTGTATTATTTATAGATTAGCTACCAAATTTTTTGCTACTAATTTTATGCTAATGAGTTGCTTGGTTTCTAGCCATTAAATTTGAGATTTGCACATAGAAAATTTTGTGCCTTTGATACACTAGATAACTATCCTTTTGTATGGTGTATGTTTGGTGTATGCTTATGGTGTCACAATAACATTTCTGTAAAAACTATTTTATAAATCAATACTGGAAAACTATTTTTGTGAAAAAAATTACAAAAGAATCTGTTTGATAAATATATTTTTTAAAACTGTTTTGTAAATGAGGAAGAAAAAATTTCTGTTTGGGAACTTCTCTAAGAAGCTTATGTATACACGCATGACTTCACCATTCTAATTTTTTTAAGGCAAAATGTTTTCCACTTATTTACAGACATGCTATTAATGAAAACTCATAGTCCTCCGCATGTTTTCTCTTTTTCCCTTGAAAATAGAAAATCAAAACCAAAACATCCCTTAGGCTATTTTGCTTTTCCAGTTTTTAAAATGATAAAACATGAGCAGTTTTGTAAAAGAGTTTTGAAAATAAATTCATCAAACAAGTTTTCTTCTTTTTTAGTATTTAAAAACAGAAAACTGAAATTGAAAACAGTATTCAAACAGGCCCAAAAAGTTTCAATTGCTATTTTTTAGGAAAAATTTTTTAAGATACGGTAAATCTTTGGAATACTACTTAGAAAAAGGAATACAATTAATACTTTGCTATTATTAAGGAGTAGTAAGTGGAAAAGAAGTTACACATATCCATAAAATAAATTCATACATGTTTTTTGCTTAGTAAACAAAGAGAGAAGTCTTGTTTGCCTAGAAAAGAGAGAGAGTATGTATTAACATTAAATGACCGTTAATGAAAAAATTACCAAGAGTAATTGCAATTCCCGCCCATTAAAAAAAGCATATTAGGGTTTATGTGGATGCAATTAGTGAGATTAGATTAGATTAGATTCGATTAGATTATATTTAAGGAAGATAAACAACATATAAGTTTAAGTAATCAAACAAATATAAATAAGAATAAAATAAATAAAGATCACATGAACTTATCTTTCGGTGAATGTAGTAATTGATGTCGGCGATGCCACATAGTAAACAACCACCGTGTCACAAATAAAGATGACCTGAGAATAGTAAATTATGACACAATACTTGGGGCATGTTGATCGCACTGTCCTTAAGAATTTATCCGTCTCATAAGCGCAAATCCTTCAGGATTCAACAGGTTCTTCCCGGATATGAATCATATCCGAGGTAACAGAACTAGCAAGAAATTAATAGGCACCGGTGATGTAATCCAGGAAAATAAAAACTCAATTCTATGAGAAGGAAATTAATAGTCTTTTTCTTCACTACTTTTAAACCCACGTATACATTCATATAATATATACTCATGATCTTCTTAAAAAAATGATGAAGCCAACCGGTCAGCAATGATAAATCCTATTTATTAGCAATCACAACGGTAGTGTATCTCAAGTAAATGCAGCAACTAATGTGAGTAAATTTAGGAATGGAAAAAATGTGTTATGAATAAGTCAAAGGAGAAAATAAATTAATATAATAATTAACTTTAAAATAAATTATAATATAAAATATCTAACAATCCCCCACAATTTATTTTAAAGTTTAAAAGAATATTCACAGAAAACATTTCCTGGATTAACATCATTAATGTAATGCATCAAACTGGTGTAGCAAGCTATATGAACCAGTCCTAGAATAATAGACTTAACACACAGTGAAAATGGTGTAGCAAGCTATATGAACCAAAGTCACTTGGTGTATGTTAGCGGTCTACCACCTACATCACATCCAACGGTTCTTGCTGTTGCCGCTGTGTTGCGCAAATAGGTCGTGCGCGTGCCTGGATTCTTTCTTGAGTGCTCTAGAGATTTCGCCAGGATCTCATACAAGCGGCCCCACTTGACACTCATATAAGTGATTTCATCAATTGTATGCTGCAAATCATACACCACCCATAAGGGATATGAAAATCATTAAAAGCTTTCTAGGTTACCCTCTCAATTACACCATAGGAAATATTGGACAAATTAAATTAAATTTAGTGTTAGCAGATTTAACTCGTGACTTGTTCTTACCCATATGAACCTTATTCGTGGGATCTCCAATCACAAAGGTTGGGTTACCATCACTTGTTAATTTCAAATGGCTTATGTCCAATTCCCCTTGATGCGTCACAAAATTATTTCTTCCCAGAAGCTTTATTTAGTACGTACTTTACACACGAATGATGAAGACAATTTTCTTTCATCAATATAATATTGACTAAGACGTCTCTAAGTCAATTAATCTCATATAATATTTATAGAAATCTATAACAATAAACTTGTTCTTCACAATGAATCTACACATGTCTGCTTTTATTTTATTAAGCAACATCATTCACACAATGAGTAAAGTAATTTTTCATTTAGATTTATTCTCATTGAAATTCAATTCTAATATAACATCATTATATTATTTTAATATAATGGCTCATTGATATCTAATATACTCCCTCTAGTCTTATATATAAGAAACAATTGACTTTTTAGATACATTGTAAAATTGATGTATCTAGACTATATTATAGTCTAGATACATCAATTTTACAATGTATCTAAAAAGTCAATTGTTTCTTATATATAAGACCGGAGGGAGTATATATTGTCAAACTGAACTTCATAATGTATTTCATCAGGTCTTTCTAAGCGACAACATCTCCACAAAGAGGAAAAAATTAAATCTATGATTAGATATATTAACATGTCTACTTGAAAAACATTCAAGCAACAATACCCCACATTTGATAATATAGATGGATTTTTATTCAAGTTGTAACGCCCGTATTTATTTATTTTATTTAATTAGACTTATTTTATTTTAATTAGATGTTAATCAGCATTTTAGAGTATTTTAGTGTGAATTAGTAATTAATTATAGTATTGGCTATATTAGGTAAGAGTAGGGGATAAGGAAGGAGGAATATATGAGTAGTGTAACTTAAGGTAATAGTGGGACTTTGGTGAATGAGTGAGGGATAGTTATGTCATTTAACCAATTAGGTTTGAATTGTATGAGAGATTGATGAGTAGTGTTCTCATAACATAACATTAGAAAGGAAAGGAGGTAGAGAGAGAATTGAAGAGGAAGGAAGTAGAGGGGAAGAAAAGGGAAAAACTCAAGAGAAAGCTAGGAGATTCCATCAATTTCTAAGGTAAGAGAGTAGTTTCAATTCATGAAAGGTGATCAAAGAGAGGGGAGATGTCTAATCTCCACACCCAAACTCTCTCATCTCGAGGTTTGGGGAAAGGGAATTTGGGAATGTGTTTATGATGTTGAAATGAATTGTTTTAACATGTTTCTATGTTCTATTCTTGCTCTTACATAGAAATACTTGTTTGATTTTATCATGATTATATGAGAAAAATGAGATTTTCGTTCAAAAATGGGTTTTATGAGTTAAACATGAAAAATCTATGCTTTATGATATGAAATGATGTTAGATGATGTTTTAAGTTGTACTTCTATGTTTAACATGATTTTATAAGCTTAAAGTTGGTAACTTTCTGCATTTTTGAGTTTTGAATGGTGATTTTCGAGTGGGTTTCATCCAAACCCGAAAACAGGATGCTGCTTCTGCGCAGTGCTCGCCCGGCGAGGTTTTTAGCTGGACCGGCGAGCTCAGCTCGCCCAATCTCGCCCGGTCTTGCCCGAAACTGGAATAATTCTGACTTGAGCTCACCCAGGCTCGCCCGGCGAGGTCCTCTGGACAGCAAAAACTGTTTTGCTTGTTTTGATGATTCCGGAGTCGTTTCAAATCCGTTTTCGATGCCGTTTGTTTCTACGGTTAGCTATCGAAGAGTACTTGAAGTAGGGAGTCTATTTTGAAGTGTTTGAGACTTTGATTAATTATGTGTATATTATGGAGATCTCATATATTATGAGTGAGTAATGATCTTATAATGTATTGTAAGATTAGATTAATTAAATATTGAAGATACATGCTTGAGATTTCATGGTTGTTGGGTGATTAATTGACATAAAGTATGAAATGAACTTATATATGTATATATATGATGTGTGTGTATGTATTGTGTGTATGACCTAGTGATGATTATGTTTGAGGAGAGTTGAAATGAATATAGGTTGTGTAGTACTATATTTCATTAGGGGATTTGTGGTGATTATCATCAAGGTATATGTACATACATGCATCATAAGTCTCTTTGTGGTGAGTCCTTCATGACTTAAAAATGAAAATGAGGTGAATGGGATATAAGTTTATCCTAAATGAGGTGAATGGTACCGCATGCATCTAGTGATGTCTAGGGTGACACGACATATAATTGTGGCATTAGTTGCATTAGTTGACATTATGCTTACTATGGTTGTGCTTGATTGACTCGAATATGAATATGGTTATGTGTTTAACTAAATGGCGATGAGCATGAGTTATCATTATTTAATGAGTATGAAATGCATGTTACTAGACAATTTAGTTGTTTAGTCATATTATTGCTATTTCCATAATATGAGTGTACCCTATGCTTATGATTATGAACTTGGATTTGTAACTAACTCTCTATTTTGTGTTTGTGTATGGTTTGGGTCCAGATTCTTCGCTTGAGGAGTCTACTTGAGACTTAGGAGATCGCTTTGGTGGCCAAGTTAGTCTAGCTTGGTAAGGTGTTGGTGTAGAGTTATCCTAGGTTCCCTAGAGTTTAGGATTGCTCTGATAATTGTAACACTGTTGGGATTTAGTGTTATAGTTTCGTTTGTTTGAACTTATGTATTAAGACCTTGCTATTTCGTACTTTATTATCTTAAGACTTGTTGATGTTATGAGTAGGTCTTCTTATATGAAGAACCTTATGGATTTGTAATATGTCTTATGACTATGCATGCTTGGATTTGAGCTTTATGAATCTATGTTATATTCATATGAATTATTAAATGCTTCCGTTGCGATACAAATGAATATATATGCATGCTTTGAATGATTTTATTTCTTTTAACGCCTTAATTGTTTGTATTGTATTTATTTTAAGCTAAGCAAATAGTATAAGTGGGTTAGGGTGTTACACAGGTCTACTTGAATAATTTCAAGCGGCAATACCCTCACAATGAAGACAATTTATAATTCCACATTACAGGTCTGCTTGAATTATTTCAAGCGACAATACTTTCACATTGAAGACAATTTATAAGTCTTCATATAAATATATTTTCTCATAAACAAAATTCTTTAAACATCATTGTATTATATTTATACAACGGATAATCCACAATATACCATACTATATATTATTTATGGTATCTCTCGAATATCTCATGATTCACAATTATATTCAGATCTACTTAGAAGTTAGAATATTTCTAAGCAACAATTTTTCTATCACATATGTATCTCTGAGAATATTTCAATATCATGAAATTTCTTAACATGATATTTCCTCAATTTGCTTCAAATACCGTTCTAGAAATTTACATGCTTAAGTGGCAATAAAAAGTTAGTCTAATAAAACTTTATTATATCATACAAATTAACTTCACAACACAAGTAAACAGATATGCAAAATGTAGTATAGTAGCAGCAGTATTTTCGACTTTATGTCTCTCAAAATAATACGCGCATGCAAGTAAACTGGATTTAGTTTATTAGCCAAAAACATTTCCTTATTCACTTTATCATTATCTAATCATGTAAGATACTTTGGCTGGATCTTAATTAATTGCATCATCATATAATTATTACTATTATATATTCTAATGACTCAAGGCATGCGTATGAAAATAATCAACGAAAGAAATTGCTTGAAAATGATTTATACTTGTACCTAAATGATAAAAAAAATCATAACCTGTACTTTTCCTTGACTTAAATTGGGACAGATAAATTAATCCTCAAGTGAGCCACGATACTTGCAATCGTGACAGAAAACTTCCTAGGCACAACCGGGTTACACTCACACCGTACTTTAACCAAAACTTCCATTTGCCGAGACTAATTCAAAATCAGGGCACAAACATAACTCATTGATAAATCCTTAAGATTGTTGAAAAAATTGGACTTATTCACAATAATAAACAACATATAAGTTTAAATAATCAAACAAATATAAATAAGAATAAAATAAATAAAGATCACATGAACTTATCTTTCGGTGAATGTAGTAATTGATGTCGGCGATGCCACATAGTAAACAACCACCGTGTCACAAATAAAGATGACCTGAGAATAGTAAATTATGACACAATACTTGAGGCGTGCTGATCGCACTGTCCTTAAAGATTTATCCGCCTCATAAGCGCAAATCCTTCAGGATTCAACAGGTTCTTCCCGGATATGAATCATATCCGAGGTAACAGAACTAGCAATAAATTAATAGGTACCGGTGATGTAATCCAGGAAGATAAAAACTCAATTCTATGAGAAGGAAATTAATAGTCTTTTTCTTCACTACTTCTTTTAAACCCACGTATACATTCATATAATATATACTCATGATCTTCTTAAAAAAATGAAGCCAACCGGTCAGCAAAGATAAATCCTATTTATTAGCAATCACAACGGTAGTGTATCTCAAGTAAATGGAGCAACTAATGTGAGTAAATTTAGGAATGGAAAAAACGTGTTATGAATAAGTCAAAGGAGAAAATAAATTAATATAATAATTAACTTTAAAATAAATTATAATATAAAATATCTAACAAATATAAGTTTTATTATAATTAAGATTAAGATAAGATTAAGATGCTTGCTTCAAAAATAAAAATTAATTATTATCTAAATGCTAAGAGATGTAGAGAACACAAAGTTGTTAAATTATAAAATTATGATTTTATAAATTATTATCTTAACAAAAATATGAATTACTTTTTTAAAAAAAGTTAAGGAAAAAATATGAAATGCTTATTATCTTAACAAAATTATTATTGATTGTATTGACTAACAGTCATTAGGAACCAACATAGTGTGACACAAGTAACTCTTAATTTAGATTATCGTATTAAAATATTAAAATTTTAAAAAATCATTCTGAATCATATGCTTGGTCATGACACCTGAGTCGAAATTTATTATATGTCTGGACTTGTATCGTTTAATGTTGTTTTATTTATGTTGTTATTTTTAATGGTATGTGTTAAGATTTTTGTTAACAACAACAACACTGTCCAAACAATTTTCAAGTTTTGTTTTCTTATTGAAATCAATTTCTTTCTCACTTCTAATTCTCTTAATTTTTTTCTCTCTTCTTTCTCTATTTTTTTCCTTCACCTCCTTCTACTTTTCCAAAATTCACAAGAATGAGATGTTGCTCCTGTGAGTCTAGAACCGAATCATCCAGGTCTGACGAGTTTTCCGACGAAGATTCTGCAACTATTCTGATGACCTTCAGTTTTTGATTCACAGCATGAAAAGTATGAACAAATCTCTTTACTTTTCTCTCTATTATTCAATACTGCACTTTTTTTTCTTGCTTTCCCGTACCAATTTGATATTGTTTGGTTTTTACAGTAATTTGATGTATGTTTTAAAAATGTATTTTTTATTTTTTTAATGGTCATGATTCATGAATGAATAAATGATATGGTCTTCTATGTCGGTTGATACCAAGAGAGTTGCTGAGTGTTCTCCCAATATCAAAAAGACCCCCAACATCTGCAATTAATTATGCAGATGCATTTTACTATGTATGTTTAGTTAAACTAAAAAAAAAAAGGTCAGCATATGCAATTAATTGTGTTTATAGAGTAAATTCATAGGCTTTCTCTGTTTCAATGTGCATTAAAGTAGGCGTGCAAGCCTATAACCTATAACCTATATATGTGTGTGTTTAATTTTATTTTATCTTGAGCCTTTAAAATTTATTATTTGTGTCTTTTTTTTTAATTTTTGAGACAATAAAAATTAAGTGGAGCAGGCTTCCATGCCTATAAGGAAAATTTAATGTCATTTTCCCTAATCAACTCATACTCCTAATCCCCTTATTAATGAACCTCTACACTCTGTATATATGTTTTTTTAAAGGAAAATGCTTTATATCGCGAATTATATTTCACGAACTGATGGAAGCACTTAATTACACGAGGCATCTAGCACTTATTTAAAGCAACCACTTAATTATATGTTATCTTTCTTATTTTCATGTTTTTTTTGTAAACCAAAGGTATTCTCCGCGCGCAACTGCAGAGACTAATCCCCTCGAGGTAACTGAGATCCATTTAAGGGGTTGACCTCTCCCAACAAATGTTTTTCCATACGCACCGGCCAGGGATCGAACCCAAGACCAAATGGTTAAGGGGCCCAAGCATCTACCACTTGTGCCACACTATCAAATATAATATTATTTATTTATTATGTACTAAAAAAATTATTTATTTAAATTAAGTTATATAATTTTTTTTCTCTTTATAAATGTCTCAAACTTTATTTTTAGTGTAAATAAAAAATTCTTTGGATGCGGTTATAAATAGAGGTGTTCACGGTGTGGGTTGGTTCGATTTTAAACATAACAATCATCCAAACCGTTAGATAAAAATGTATGTGGTTCGGTTTGTATTTAAAAAGTTATTTAAACTAAACCAATGTGGTTAGGATTTGTGAAGGTGCATTTGATACAGAATGGTCGAATCAAAATATCTACATTTGATCCCTTACATTTATTTTAGGTTTTAATTTGGTCTCTTATGTTTAAAAAGTTTCAATTTGATTCTTTATATTTACATCGTTTGCATAAGTTGGTCATTTCCGCCAGTTTTGTCATTAGCATTGTTTCAATTGGACACATGTTTGTCAATGAGTCTGTCTACATAAGCAAACCGTCCGTCACATGTGACAAAAGTGACGGAAAGGACCAAATTCAAAACTAAAATAATGTAAGCGATCAAATTGGAATTTTTTAAACGTAAAGGACAAAATTGAAACCTAAAATAAACATAAAGGACCAATTGTGTAGTTTAACTTTTTCTATTTTAGTAAAAAACTAAAAAATAAAATCTCAACTCAAAAAGGTCTTGGTCTCAACTCAAAGGGAAAAAATAAAATAAAATATCTTATTGTGGTATCTAGTAAATGCTGCAAGTAATCCTTGAAGTGACTTCGGAATGCTATCGAGGTGAAAATAAAGCGACGATCGGTGCTACAACAATAATAGAATGTCTAATACATATATGCTTCCATATCAAAATACTATCGTTCTCATGTAAAATGTTTTTCTCTTTCACATACTCACATTTTCATGCATTAAATTTAATGTTACATTACAAAATTTGAATCAATTATTTCATAATTTTGTTTTCTTCTTTGATGTGTGTTTGATTGTGATGTATATTTTGATATCAAGAGACTAATATTTAATTTTGAGTGATTTATTTTTATTTTAATTGTTGTTTATTAGGTTGTTGTTTGTCTAATTCAGTTTCTCTACACATGTTTCAATTTTAATGATGGCTCTTGATAGTCACAACTTTGATTTACTAATTAATGTTCTCATGGCAATTTTTTATAGCTGATACAGAGGAATGTTAAATCACAAAACTAATCACAATTTTTGGTAGAAAACAAATCACAAAACTAAAACCCGACTAACAAGAATTTCAACTCTCAAAAATAAGTCCAACAACAATTCACAAGAAAAATTTCATGTATTAGTTGCATATGCATATGTTTGAAATTATTATTCTCATTTTTTAAAGTCTTTTTTTTTTTTTACCATTTTCAATGCTTCATATATACTGATTTAGTTTCTCTATTTCATTTGCAATGGTGGATTTAAAATGCGACACAGCTATCATGAGTGGCCTAAAAGGAATGCATACTTAATTACCATCTTGAGTTTGACGTTAATAATGTAAGTATCCAACACTACTACATATTTCTTCCCAAACTGATATTTTTTTATGATTGATTGATTTAATCCCAAAATAACATTTTTCTTCCCAAATGCTATCTTGCATATATTTCTAATTTGTATGTTATATAGATGTTTATGAATATGATTGCATTTTAGAGATGTATATATACAAATGGTGAGTAAAATGTATTATAGCCGAGTAATTTAGTCTTGAAGTGCAATTATTGATCACTACTATTGGTAGAAAAATCATTAAATGAAGTTTGTCATATTCACCTGCTATGTGATCCAAAAGATATATTGATCAACTTTTATAAATACTTTTACTAGATTTCTTATCACCAAATTTTGTAACATTTGCAACTGAACAAAAATATAGGCAAATTGCGAAATAAAATTTAACAGTTGTTAAAATCACATTGAAAACTTATATAATTTTATTTATGGGGTGTAGCATAATTAATGTGTATGTATACAATTTTTATGTCAGGATGACACAGGTGATAGCAACTCAATTCTATGAAATTGTGTGTGGTAAGATTGACTTTTCTATGAGGGTTCAAGTGATTTATCTTTTAGGTATGTTTGAGAAAGATAAAAGTCAAAGAAAACATGAAAAATTTACTACAAATACACCACCTTCAATAGTTGTGGCAAAACTTGAAGAAATAGCACAATGGTAGATTTAAGTTTATGAAGCAAAATGGTGGGATTCTTAGATTGGAGGAAATTGAAACAGTGATAAATGAACAATTCATTATAGATACAAACTTTTATGAAATTAATTCTTCATTTTATATTGTTGAGGTAAACAAAATTGCTGGATACATATTGGAATACAGGAAACTCTTGGACCACTTCTTAAAGCCTTCTCTAAATGAAATTTTGGCAAGGATGTGAATAGTATCAACAGTAATGTAATTTTGTCCACAGTTTGTCACATTATATTAGTTTGTAACCGCAATTGTAATTTAAAACCATTTCTTTACTAAGTTTGAAAATATTTGTATTTTTCTTCTTAGATAGAAGGTGCTCGCTCACTTGGGTGTTCTTCTATCTTATTTTTTATTTTTTGATAAATAGTTTTTTTTTTTCTAGCTAATTGTATAATGAATGATTTCCTCTCCATGATTTGAAGCACTCTCCAAAGGCTTCATTTTGAAACCTTAACATGGCGATTGAAAAAAAAAAACCTTCTCATCTTGCTCACCGGTTCATCATGGAAATTGATTTTCTGATATGTTTTTTCACACAGTTTTAACTTTGTCATATATTAAAACCGTCCGATCAAAATTATACGGCCATGATGATTTTAAGTAATTTTATAAATGCATTGACCTGATTCGGCTGATCTATAATCAACGGTTAAGATTGAAAATTATGTGAAACAATGTGAAATTGTACAGCTGTAAATATGTACTTGTTCATCACCACCCTTTTTAAAGAATTTAAAATTGTTTAGTTGGGCTTGCCTTCTACTTACATTACAATATATTAAAAGAAACTACTATTAAAAATCCAAATTTGTCCTTATCACTTTTAACGGTGTTTCAAGTTTTGCGTCCTTAAATGTAATTTTAACTCTAAATTAATAAAAAAAAATACAAAAAAAAAGAAAGAAAGATAAGCATAAAAGAAATATTCTCATAAAAATAGCATTAAAAACCACATCTCTAAACAAACAAACAAAAAGGAAAAAAAAAATAAGCATAAAAGAAATTTTCCATAAAAATAGCAACAGAAACAACCTCTAAAAAAATAATAATACAATATATTTTAACTTCAAAAATAGGAACAAAAAAATTAATTAAAATAAATTTACACATAAAAATATATAAACAAAAATCATGATAAAAGATACACGCCAAAAATATTAACTTTTTCTTTTTAATGAAAATATAGTAACTCAATCTTACATATAAAAACTTATATATAAAAAATAGAAATAGATGAACCTAATAAAAGAACATAAAAACAAAAATGCAATGGGCCCGTTTGGATTGACTTATTTATGATTTATGTGAAATAATAACTTATGCAAATATATAAGCTTTTATGTATTATTATAAGTTTTTTAATATAGTTTATGAAAATAGATTATAAAGATATAATTTTTGTCAGTGAAAACTTATGAATTAACATATGTAAAAAAACTTATGAAATAACGCAAAAGTTTATTTATAAATTATAATCATAAAGTATTTTTATAAACTTAAGAATAAGGCAAATTCAAACGGGTCCAATATATTAAAGGTATTACTATTAAAAATTTTAATTTGTCCTCATCAATTCTTAAAAATATTTCAAATCTTCTATTTCGTAAAAAAATAAATTATATTTTTCAATTTACTATTTTTCTATATAATAGTTAAATTGTACTCGATATTTATGATAAAAAAATCTATTCTATTTTGGTTTCCTCTTATATAAAAAATACATGAGAAGTGTATTATTGATGAATATATATTATAATAATTACTGGGTAAATATATATTATAATAACACACGAGACAAATGTTTTAATAAAAAAAAAATTAATGTTAGCACTATATATTATAATCTCCTTTGAGAAATTGAAGATATCAAATGAATGAAGAATGTCTTTAATATTCTAAGTTATTGTCTATTTAATACTTTTAATGGTGGATTTAGAAAGGAAAAAAATTGGTGAGAACTAGAAAATAGTGTATATATTAGTCAAAGCACCAAAAACTTATAGTATCAATTAAATTCGGTCGGCCATCTTATATTTTTCATTGTCAATATTATCGAATATATCACTCTCTATATCATTACAAGAAAAAATAGATTTATTGGCTGCAAAATGGCAGCCACAAAGTGAGAAAAGCTGCCACAAAATGAAAAAACAGGCCAATTTACTGGCGGCCAGAATCGGCCGGAAAAAATGGCGCCGCAAACACTTACCGGCGGCTTAGGCGGCCACAAAGTGAGGAGAAATAATCGCTTTAATTTACCGGCGGCTACAAAATTATTTATTTATATATTTTTAAAAAATATTTATTTCAATTTTTTGTTTATTAATTTTTTTTTGTACAATTTGTTTATTAATTTATAAAATGTAATTATTAATATTTTTATCAAAAGTATTTTATTCAGATCTGGAAGGGTAAAGAACTGTTCAACTCCATACTCTACAGCCACCACGGATGCTTCATCCCCATCATATTCTTCCACAAATCAACTTCTCCAACACCACTTTTGAGAGTTGTTGGAAGTGCATCCACACATAAACATGGACCAATATGTGTATGAATCGATTGCAACAGATATTGCTCCTAGCATATTTGTCTCTCACAAATCCAAACTATCAACAATACAAGAAAAAACTCTTGAAAACACACCCAAATGAAAAAAGAAACATGTTAAAGAGAGAAATGAAACTTAATATAGATACCCAGTAGAATATATAAGTAATTCATTCACTACCAAAAGAAAAAAAAAAAAAAAAGAATATATAAGTAATTAAGGAAGTAGTTAATAAAGGGTATGCAAAAAAATTGGAACCTGTAGTTGTTACAATCAAAGATGGAGTGTTTGTTTGAAGGTTGAAGAAGAGAAAGAGGAAGCAAATGTGTGTAAACAAAAGTAAATAAAAAGAGAAGAAGTGTGTAAGAATTTTTTGAAGGGAGTGTGACTCTTTGTGAATGTTAACCAATGGAACAAATTTTTGTGGTCCAAAATTGTCAAGACATGCCAAGACGTGTCAGTGTAGTTTGCGGCGGTTTAGGCCGCCAATAAATTAATGGATGATTTTGCGGCGGCTTTAAGTGGTTGAATGTTTTAAAAATAATATTTTTTGATTTTATGGCCGTTTTTTTTCACTTTGCGGCCGCTTAGGCGGCCACAAACTTACTGACGGCCAAAGCGGTCAGTAAATTAATATTGAATCCGTCACAAAATTAATATTTTCTTGTAGTGTATATACCTAACCAAACAAACATTCGGTCGGTCACCTTATATAATATTGTCTAATTCGTTTTTCACAAAACGACTCCAAAATAAATATAAAAAAGATAAATCGAAAAGTTGGAAATTAAAAGTTAACCTTATTGTGGTGAATGAATAAGCTTAGGTTAGTTTTTTTTTTTTTTAAGCACCGAAAATATATATTAAGGAAAGAGATGAGAAAGTAATGTACAATGGAGGGGACTAGGCCAAAACTCCATTAAGGCTAAGAGAGCCTAAAACTAAGGATGCCAAGTTTGTTTTTAGTAATACAATCACTAAGAAACAAAGGAGGCTCCAACCAAAACATAGAAGAAGAAAGACTAAGGCCATGATTTGCTAACAAGTCTGCAGCAACATTGCCTTCTCTAAAGATGTGAGTGACAACCAAATTCATTTGACTAGCTAAGAACAAAACATTTTTCCATCTGTTTCTTAGGTACCAAGCAACAACAGAATCAGATTTGTTGAAAGCTGAAACCACCAAAGAAGAGTCTGATTCAAGCCAAAGATGCCTCCAATTGTTTTGAAAGGCAATTTCAATTGCCTTCATAGCTGCACTGAGTTCTGAGACAAAGGAAGTGGAAATGTTCAAGGGCTCAGCAAAAGCATACAAACAGTTTGACTCAGAATTTCTGAAAATTCCCCCACAGGCAGAGAGACCTGGATTACCTTTTGAAGCTCCATCTATGTTGCATTTGATCCAATTCAACACAGGAGGATGCCAACACACCTCCTTAATAATTGGAACTCTAGGATGATGGATGTTGATTCTAAACAGTTTGAGAAGAGTGAAGTCTCTCATTGTAAGACCCGTAATTCCACTGTACAGTTTGTCTAAGGAACATAAGTGTTGACTAAGAATTTTAGGGTTTTTGGTGAAGTGGTTTTGTGAGTATTGTCGCGATAATAGAATTTTGCTGAGTTGGAGCCTGTTTTGTGCTCATGCGCTGGAAATGCACAGACTTTTGTTTCATAGTCTTCATTTGGCTATGGGAACATTTCTGCGAAGTCAGAATTACAAGTTTTGGTTTTTCTCCGCTTTTTGGAAAAACGAGTAGAAAACTATACCCGCTGTTGGAAAATTTACGGTTTCCGTTTTCCGTCGAATTTTAATTAGAGACTTTATATATCGACGCGAGTTGGAATCGGGATTCAGAATATTTTTGAGAGCTTAGGATAGAAGTTTCAGTCGGAGAATCAAGTTTGGCGATAATTTTTAGAAATGGTTTACGACGAACTTTTATTTCGTAGATTTTCTATTTTCGCGATTTTAGTCGGTACGCGAGATACGACTCGTTTAAGAGCGAGCGTGGGGACTGGGCGATGAAGTCATAAATATCTAGATATTTATGTTAAGTTACTTGGTGACCAAGATATGATCAATGGTTAGGAATTGATTTTGCAACTTTATACTATGCAATCCAATGGCTAGGATTAAATGAGAGATCTATATGAATTAAGAAGCAATGTCTTGAGACTTTTTCCTTTGTTTCTCTCATCTCTCACGTGAACTCCCTCTTTCTCTTGATCATCACAAAGACTTTTCTTTTTAAGATTAGTAAGCTTAAAATCCATTTTGTGGGAGATCTAGAAGGAATTAGGAGAAAAGCTTGGAATCAATATTAATCCTTGTAATTTGGAGGTGCGTATGAGCTAAGTTTTATGGTAAGAAAAATTCTCCTTTCTCATTTTCTCTCTTTGGCCGTGAGGCCTTGTTGATTGTTGGGAGGAAGTTTTAAATTTTCCTTGGTTAATATCATTAGATCCATGAGAGTTAGTAAGTATCCATGCTAATTAGAGATAGATTTCATGTGTGATTGCTACAAGATCCATGAGAGTTAGTAGCTAGGGTTTTTAGAAAAAAAAAAATCTTAATTGACCAAGAACATGAATTTTTGCTTGGTGTTTGTGTTAATGATTTTGTTTTTGAGCTTTTAAGTAAAATGGTTTATGTGGTTCTTATTTAAAAATGAAAACTAATAATTGGTAATGCTAAGTTAACATTTTATTTTGTGAAATCTTGTGTTTGAATTGAAATGGTTTGGATTGTTAGGATACATGACTTTGGAAACTAATTGGTTAATACTATGCTTTTAAAATGGAAAATTTTGAGTGCTAGTGTGTTTTGATGAAAATGGCCATGGCATGCATTGGTGTATGGCCATGAGGTTTCAAATTTTTCAAGTTCTAAAATGATAAGAAAATGATCATTTAGTGTGATGAATGATCATGGTCTTTGTAAAGAATGTTTTGGAGATTTATGTGAAAAGAAAAAAAAGATTTGAGAAGTTTTGAAGAAAAATGGTATTATTGGATTCAAAATGATTTAGTGTGTGTACTTGATCATTGAGGAAAACTAGTGATGGTTTAAGTGTTTTAAACTATGTTTGATTTTGAAAAAAACAATGGTTTTAAAATAATTCCAATTCTGGCCGAAGTTTACAAGGGTATTTAGGTCATTCTAAAATTGTTTTTGTGACCTAGAATCTTAACCATTTGATCCGTCTTTTCGAGACGAAGATTTCGGCGTATGGCTCGTCTCGATCGGATAAAGATTGAATGAGTTATAGCCATTTTATTGGAAAATGAAACTTGTAACTTGCGACGCAAGAAAACTCTGATTTTCTTTGAATTATTTTTGAAGAGTTTTTGGTTTGTTTTCAAATGATTTTATTGTGTGAAAATGATTTCTTTGGAGTTAGAACTAAAAGAATTTCATAATATGCTTTGAAACGAAAATATTTTCGTATAGCGAAAATAATGCATTTAACTTCGTGAATTTTTAATCACTATGGGGAGGACTCGAAATCACTATCCGAGAGTTTTAGAAAGTACCCAAAACCCCTCTAGAACTTTGAGAATAGGTTTCGTTTGGTTAGGATGTGATGGGAGTATTTTATTGATTATACGCTACTTAATTTTAGGTAGCGCGAATTGTAGAGTTGTATGAGAAAAGTTAGTGGAAGCTTGCCGAGGTAAGGGCATTTTCTAACGATTTCATATACCTCGAAATATCGAGTGCTTTTTATGCATGTGTAATTGTTGCTTGAATATGTGTATTTGCTTAATGTGATGCAATATGAATTATGAGCATGGTTGTTTTGTGATGTATTCTCGTGACGAGAACTTGTTGAGAACATGCTATATTCTACACATGTTTGAGTGGTTGTTGTAAATTTCATATGTATGAATACTATGAAATGTTGATGCATGTACTTGATTGAAGATCTCGTTGTGCATGATGCTTGTTGTCTTACATATGATTTTGTTAGAAATATATGTATTGACGTGTGGTTGAGAATTACATATGCATGATTGGTATGTAATTGATGCATTGGCATAGATAAGATGTATCGTATGCTCATGCATTCATAGTTGTGGTTAGAAGACCACTGGGTGCGATTAGAAGATCCACCTTAATCCTGCGGGATTTTATTGAGTACAATACGTGATTAGAAGATCACAGGGTAGGATTAGAAGATCCACCCTAATCCTTCGGTTAGAAGATCGTCGAGATTGTATTGATTAGTGATTAGAAGATCACGACTCTCTGCGGAGAGGTTAAATTCCGGAATTCATGCATGTGAAACAGTCCCGGGTAGGGTGATCACAATCATGTAGAGTCTGCATTGATAGACTGATTGTGCATTTGAATATTGTTGTGTGTGATTGATAGACTACCCGTGCACTTAAATTCTATGATGTGTGATTCATATGATAAATGACTATATGCTGCCATGTATTGTATATCTTGTGCTGTGTATTTTTTGTTATATGTTATTTTTAGATCGTGACCCTCTACGAGCATTTTTAGGGATTTATTTGTACCGCGTGGAGAAGCGGCAAGGCTTGAAGTTGTCTGTGGGTCTTCGTCACCCAGTCATCTTCAGTTAGAGTTTAAAGATCAGCTTAGGGGTAGTAGTTTAAGAGTCTCGTTTGCTCTTATTTATTGTCCGCTGTATTTATATTGAAATTGTATTACGATAATTATTTGGAATAAATGATGTCGCTATGTCTGTTTAGACATAACGTTTGGTTCTAATCTTAAACTTTTATTCGTGAAAACAATTTATAAAAGAGGCATTGCATTACGATCGTTATTTTGAAAATGGTTTACTCTGATTTAATTTAAGTGCGATCGTGAATGTTTTATTTCAAAGTCTTTGTTGTTTTAAAAAAAAAAAAAAGTGCCTACTTTTGGGCTTCGAAAATCGGGGTGTTACATTGTGGTATCAGAGCTCGGCGGTAGATTCTCGCAAAAGGGCTCTGAGTCGTGTGTCCTAAGCTGATCAAGAGTCGGGTTTAGTGGGAGTAAGTGCTTGAGTCCTTACATGTTATGTGGTTGTTTTCTTGAGTCTAGCATGGTATATGCTTAGGTACTTGATAGTTTCTTACTGAAGCATTGTTCCCTATAGTATTTCAGTGAGTAGAATAGTTGAAACCCCCGAGCATTGGTCGAATTTAGTCGACAAGTGCCTCTGAATTCCTTTGATGCGACGGTCCGAGGTGGACGACTTGAGGCGAACAAGAACTACAAGTGATTCTTGGAAGTAATATAATGGATTAGAAGTGGCATTGGATGTTGCCACTCAGAGGTGCTGTTTATGGACGAATGAAAATCAATTGATAAAGGATTGTAAGTAAGGATCGGATTGGGACGACCTTTTGAAGAAGATATTGAATATTCGTTCCGGTGCATTAAGGCGAGACTTGATGAAGTCATTCAGTTTTTAAGAGAATGCGGCCACTGTAGAATGGTGGAGTAGGAAGAGATGTCAGTTGGATTTAATTACAATGTTTGGATAATCATTGGTGCAACTCGTATCAGAATTAAAGGGCGTTGCACATCAAGGGTGGCCGAAACTAGTGAGTTTAGATGATGGTTTTACGAACGGTGGGTACCTTAAGGGTTTAAGTTAAGAGTTTGAGATAAACTAGTTTCGGAAATGAGATTATTATGGATGAATCTCGTGATGATTGAGAGTAAGAGACCAAATATCACGTTGATAAGTTACAACAATTATGTAGTTCAGGAGATAGTAAGTATAGATATCGATGTGAGATAAAACTACGGGTGATTGATTGTTGGTTAAAGATGGATTTGGAGAGATATTTAGGAAAGAACGAGGAGTTCAACCTTGGAAAGTGAGTTGTATGTCAATGATAGATGGTGCTAGTGGTGTATAGTATGGAAATACCTAGAGAATTGTAGCAGTATAAGCTAGAATTATTAATTATTGGTAGGTGATCCTTAAGAGGAAGTGAACATATTGCGTAATTCTTAGGGATTAGTCAAAAATTATTGAGTAGTTTGAAGAGATTAGTCAAGATTGAGTAGAGATCATGTGCAGATGTGCATTTAAGTTAATGATTTTGATCGACCAAGAGGGTGAAGGACCAAGTAGTACCTTGAAATTATGGAATCATAGGAGTTGAGGTAACCAAACGTTAAGAAATTCACGTCATGGACGACAATGTTTGGAAATTTTCTAGAAATATCAAGTTGTGATTAGACAAGAATTCATTCGTAAGAGTATTGAAATGGTGAGAATTACTATAAAGAAAGGCCCTGTACTATATATTAAGATTTAATGGATGAATCTAGATGGTAAGACAAGTAATTGTAGTTTTTGAGGAGTAGATTCAAGGTTTCGATTTGGGTATCGAACGTATTAAGGTTGAAATCATAGCAAAGTGTTATGCCTTGGTAGTTGTTCTTGAGAAGTTGAGCATTAAGCTTTGAAATAATTATTCAATTGCTAGATGGATGAGTCGATTTGTAGGTGAATTACAGTGACCTTATAAGAACGAGTTTAGAAATAGCCGTTCCTAAAGAGATGATCATTAGTAGAGGTTAAAAATGAATAAGAAAACGATGAGTGACTAGATGTAAGAGCAAGGTTAGCTCGAACTTGAGATTTAGGGATTGATTCTCCGGTGGGAACAACTTTAGATGAATTTTGCATAAAGAGATACTTAATAGGAACTTGAGGAGCTAATTAATTGGAGCGTTTGATTATGATAAGTACAATAGTTGACACCGTAAGGGAAGTTAGAGATGAATAAGAATTCAGTTAGTGAATGGATGTGTCAAAATGGGTAGTGAGAACGTATGTGTGAAGTTGTTTATTGGTATTGGAGAATACTATAACTTTAGATAGTTATGAAGATTTGGGATTTGTCGAACGGAGAAGGGTAGGCTTGTTGTGATTCGAAATTATGTGGAATGAGGGAGTAATTGGTTTGTGAGCGGCGAACTAAAGGTGTTGTTTGGAATCAACAATTTATTGGTCATGGTGGTTTGGGAACCAACTCTAGGCAGTTGTTGAACTTGAAAGTTGCAAATTAGTAGATCAATGAGTTAGTCGCAAAGGAAGTTAGTCGTTGAGAAGACATATTAAGAACAAGTAAGAGGTAAGCACATGAGAATGTGGCATATGTCAATTGATGATTGGCGAAAGGAATTACCTCACACATAATTTGGAAAATTATGATTGTGCGTGTATATTAAGGATTCGAAAGCACCTCCTGAATGGATGTCATGGAGGTGTGTGTGTGTTGTATGTGGAAGTAAGAAGGATAAGCAATTGTCTAAGGGCAAAGTTTGGTGGAAACTAATAGAAATTGATTCATTGCAGTTGTTACAATGAGGATAGGCGTAACATAGAGGAAAATGTGCATTGAGAAAATGAATGATTTCGGTCGTTGACAGTAGAAGCGGTTGAACGACGGTTGAGGGGAGAAATATCTCAAGATATGATTGGATGTAGGAATTTGCTCTAAGGATAAGATATTGGAACAAATAAGAATGGTCAAGGTGAGAAACTCTTCTGAGTAAAAGAGAACTTAATGATAAGAGGAAGAAACTCAAGAGAGTTTAGAAATAGAATGAGAATACGACGTGGAATGGTTTAAGCCAACGATGGCAGTCAACGAGGAGAAATGTTTTGTGCTTAAGGCAGACAAGGATAAGCTAAGTATTAATTTGGAAAATATGTGGATGCATAAGAAATTGATTTTTTTGGAAGGTGAGATTTGAATAAAGGGAGTCCAAAAGAAGTAGATGTTATAGTTTGGCAAGTGCCAAGAAAAATGAGGAGTTTGGATCACCAACCGGATGTTGGGGTGGTATTATTAAAATCATGATTGGAACGAGATCCGAATGTGAACATACGATTAGGTGTATTTATTAAATTAAGGACTTATGGATGTTAGTGAAGTTGTGAAGTTCTTTTAATGAGATGGCAACTTCTTTCTGAGTGTAATGGTTTGGGTGGTACTTGCCGTGGTAGCACTGTATTACTGTTGGGCGATACTTAACAGATGTTTCGAGAGTGGAAGCATGAGGTTTTAAGTGTTGTGTTTTGAGTATTGGGTCTCATTGGGGAGATCGAGGTACTATGAATTGAGGAAATGTGTAGAAAACCTCGAAGGAATTAGTGGACCCTTGTGCCTCGGATGATCTTGAGCACAAGTGGAAGGGAGCATTATTCAAGTTAGGTAAAGATGGTCTAAACCACCATCATGATTGTCGGCTATCTATTGACAAATTGAGGAACTGATCTTCCTTAATCTCTTGTTAATAGTAGACGAAATCGTGTTGACTGTAATTGACTAGTTTTTGCTAGCTTTGGTAATGCGCAGAAAGTTTTCGGTGTTTCTTTTTGGAGGGTAGCCATTCAGCACTTTGTGTGGGCCTAGTTGAATTGCTTATGTCGTGGAGGCATAAGAGGCGACTTTGAAATTTCGTGTGTCGACCTAGGATCTTTGAGGAACTAGAGGTTGTGAACCTTCGTAGTAAGGTTAAATTTTGATTGGTGAACTCGTTGTGTGATGTCTAGCCTTGTGCCTAGAGTTTTGAATCAGTGCGACTATGTAGAGGGTTGCGATTTGTGCACGGTTGTGTCGGTGTGTTGGTGATAGTATCTATGTGGCATCACCTGATGTTAGCGTCTGTGTGGCTACACCTAATCGGATGGGGTTTTCTTGTGTCAGTGTTAGTACTAACTAGTTGAGTTGTTACTCTTACTTTTAGTTTCGAGGACGAAACTTCTTTTTGGAGGGTAGTAATGTAAGACCCGTAATTCCACTGTACAGTTTGTCTAAGGAACATAAGTGTTGACTAAGAATTTTAGGGTTTTTGGTTAAGTGGTTTTGTGAGTATTGTCGCGATAATAGAATTTTGCTGAGTTGGAGCCTGTTTTGTGCTCGTGCCTTGGAAATGCACAGACTTTTGTTTCATAGTCTTCATTTGGCTATGGGAACATTTCTGCGAAGTCAGAATTACAAGTTTTGGTTTTTCTCCGCTTTTTGGAAAAACGAGTAGAAAACTATACCCGCTGTTGGAAAATTTACGGTTTCCGTTTTCCGTCGAATTTTAATTAGAGACTTTATATATCGACGCGAGTTGGAATCGGGATTCAGAATATTTTTGAGAGCTTAGGATAGAAGTTTCAGTCGGAGAATCAAGTTTGGCGATAATTTTTAGAAATGGTTTACGACGAACTTTTATTTCGTAGATTTTCTATTTTCGCGATTTTAGTCGGTACACGAGATACGACTCGTTTAAGAGCGAGCGTGGGGACTGGGCGATGAAGTCATAAATATCTAGATATTTATGTTAAGTTACTTGGTGACCAAGATATGATCAATGGTTAGGAATTGATTTTGCAACTTTATACTATGCAATCCAATGGCTAGGATTAAATGAGAGATCTATATGAATTAAGAAGCAATGTCTTGAGACTTTTTCCTTTGTTTCTCTCATCTCTCACGTGAACTCCCTCTTTCCCTTGATCATCACAAAGACTTTTCTTTTTAAGATTAGTAAGCTTAAAATCCATTTTGTGGGAGATCTAGAAGGAATTAGGAGAAAAGCTTGGAATCAATATTAATCCTTGTAATTTGGAGGTGCGTATGAGCTAAGTTTTATGGTAAGAAAAATTCTCCTTTCTCATTTTCTCTCTTTGGCCGTGAGGCCTTGTTGATTGTTGGGAGGAAGTTTTAAATTTTCCTTGGTTAATATCATTAGATCCATGAGAGTTAGTAAGTATCCATGCTAATTAGAGATAGATTTCATGTGTGATTGCTACAAGATCCATGAGAGTTAGTAGCTAGGGTTTTTAGAAAAAAAAATCTTAATTGACCAAGAACATGAATTTTTGCTTGGTGTTTGTGTTAATGATTTTGTTTTTGAGCTTTTAAGTAAAATGGTTTATGTGGTTCTTATTTAAAAATGAAAACTAATAATTGGTAATGCTAAGTTAACATTTTATTTTGTGAAATCTTGTGTTTGAATTGAAATGGTTTGGATTGTTAGGATACATGACTTTGGAAACTAATTGGTTAATACTATGCTTTTAAAATGGAAAATTTTGAGTGCTAGTGTGTTTTGATGAAAATGGCCATGGCATGCATTGGTGTATGGCCATGAGGTTTCAAATTTTTCAAGTTCTAAAATGATAAGAAAATGATCATTTAGTGTGATGAATGATCATGGTCTTTGTAAAGAATGTTTTGGAGATTTATGTGAAAAGAAAAAAAAGATTTGAGAAGTTTTGAAGAAAAATGGTATTATTGGATTCAAAATGATTTAGTGTGTGTACTTGATCATTGAGGAAAACTAGTGATGGTTTAAGTGTTTTAAACTATGTTTGATTTTGAAAAAAACAATGGTTTTAAAATAATTCCAATTCTGGCCGAAGTTTACAAGGGTATTTAGGTCATTCTAAAATTGTTTTTGTGACCTAGAATCTTAACCATTTGATCCGTCTTTTCGAGACGAAGATTTCGGCGTATGGCTCGTCTCGATCGGATAAAGATTGAATGAGTTATAGCCATTTTATTGGAAAATGAAACTTGTAACTTGCGACGCAAGAAAACTCTGATTTTCTTTGAATTATTTTTGAAGAGTTTTTGGTTTGTTTTCAAATGATTTTATTGTGTGAAAATGATTTCTTTGGAGTTAGAACTAAAAGAATTTCATAATATGCTTTGAAACGAAAATATTTTCGTATAGCGAAAATAATGCATTTGACTTCGTGAATTTTTAATCACTATGGGGAGGACTCGAAATCACTATCCGAGAGTTTTAGAAAGTACCCAAAACCCCTCTAGAACTTTGAGAATAGGTTTCGTTTGGTTAGGATGTGATGGGAGTATTTTATTGATTATACGCTACTTAATTTTAGGTAGCGCGAATTGTAGAGTTGTATGAGAAAAGTTAGTGGAAGCTTGCCGAGGTAAGGGCATTTTCTAACGATTTCATATACCTCGAAATATCGAGTGCTTTTTATGCATGTGTAATTGTTGCTTGAATATGTGTATTTGCTTAATGTGATGCAATATGAATTATGAGCATGGTTGTTTTGTGATGTATTCTCGTGACGAGAACTTGTTGAGAACATGCTATATTCTACACATGTTTGAGTGGTTGTTGTAAATTTCATATGTATGAATACTATGAAATGTTGATGCATGTACTTGATTGAAGATCTCGTTGTGCATGATGCTTGTTGTCTTACATATGATTTTGTTAGAAATATATGTATTGACGTGTGGTTGAGAATTACATATGCATGATTGGTATGTAATTGATGCATTGGCATAGATAAGATGTATCGTATGCTCATGCATTCATAGTTGTGGTTAGAAGACCACTGGGTGCGATTAGAAGATCCACCTTAATCCTGCGGGATTTTATTGAGTACAATACGTGATTAGAAGATCACAGGGTAGGATTAGAAGATCCACCCTAATCCTTCGGTTAGAAGATCGTCGAGATTGTATTGATTAGTGATTAGAAGATCACGACTCTCTGCGGAGAGGTTAAATTCCGGAATTCATGCATGTGAAACAGTCCCGGGTAGGGTGATCACAATCATGTAGAGTCTGCATTGATAGACTGATTGTGCATTTGAATATTGTTGTGTGTGATTGATAGACTACCCGTGCACTTAAATTCTATGATGTGTGATTCATATGATAAATGACTATATGCTGCCATGTATTGTATATCTTGTGCTGTGTATTTTTGGTTATATGTTATTTTTAGATCGTGACCCTCTACGAGCATTTTTAGGGATTTATTTGTACCGCGTGGAGAAGCGGCAAGGCTTGAAGTTGTCTGTGGGTCTTCGTCACCCAGTCATCTTCAGTTAGAGTTTAAAGATCAGCTTAGGGGTAGTAGTTTAAGAGTCTCGTTTGCTCTTATTTATTGTCCGCTGTATTTATATTGAAATTGTATTACGATAATTATTTGGAATAAATGATGTCGCTATGTCTGTTTAGACATAACGTTTGGTTCTAATCTTAAACTTTTATTCGTGAAAACAATTTATAAAAGAGGCATTGCATTACGATCGTTATTTTGAAAATGGTTTACTCTGATTTAATTTAAGTGCGATCGTGAATGTTTTATTTCAAAGTCTTTGTTGTTTTAAAAAAAAAAAAAAGTGCCTACTTTTGGGCTTCGAAAATCGGGGTGTTACACTCATAAAGTTAGAGGAGGCTTTGGAAGTATTATTGCCTGTTAAGGTAGTATTTGCAATGATCTGAGAGATAGCAGCTCTCCAAGAGACAGGAGAATTTTTGAACCTGGCCTGGTTTCTAGCAAACCAAATAGCATTCAAAAGGTAGATGATAGCAGCAGTGATAGTAACTCTACATTGTGGAGACTAATTAAGCTCACAAAGATCCCACATATCATTCAAACAAGTGACCTGAAGGGTTGTATTCAAGGAGCCAGCTAGCCAAGACCATAGCTTTCTAGCAAAACTACAATCCAAGAAAAGATGAATAGAGGATTCAATGTGACAGTTGCAGAGGCTACACATAGAAGGAATGGAACAACCTCTTAACATTAGATTCTCATCTGTTGGCATCTTGTCATGCATAAGTCTCCAGACCATCAAAGACTTAGAGGGAGGAATAGCTTGATTCCAAATCATCTTGGCCCAAGGAAGATCCTGAAACTGAGGTAATTTGAAGGAATAAGCTTGCTTGAGATCCAAGGCACCAGAGTCTGAGTGTATCCAAAGAAGCTTGTCTTGAGAAGAATCAAAAGGAATGATGACCTTTTCAACTATTGAAAATAGAGTTGGAAACCTAAGGTTTAGCTGCTGAGGGAGGCTCCACTTTCCTTCAAAAATAAAATCACTGACATAAGCAGTAAGAAAACTTCCAAAATGAGGGGGAAGATTTAATTGATCAATCAAAGGTCTGCCACACCAACTGTCAACCCAGAATTTAATATTCTTACCATTGCCAAGGAGCCAAGAGGTGTTAACAGACACAACCTCAAACTCAGATTTGACACTACTCCATAAAGAAGAAAAAATATGATGAGAAATAACACCATTGTGTCTAATCACTCTATCTCTAAGAAAAAGAGCCCAGGATGAATCATTATTGAGAAGGGACCAACAGAGGTTAAGATTTGAAGCATTGTTAAGCCCAATCAAGGATCTAATATTCATGCCACCTTGAGCAAGAGGTCTACACATTTTCTTCCAAGAGGTGATGACTAACTTTCTTTTCTCTATGTCACCATTCCATATAAAATTTCTGACACACTTCTCCAAATCTTTGAGAAGAGATACAGGCCAAGAGTAAATGGAGATGCTATAAGTTATCATGCTGAGGATCACATAATTAACTAATTGAACTCTGCCTGCTATAGACAAGAGAGAAGCCTTCCAGGCAGATAACTTGGATTTGATTTTGTCTGCAATAGGTTGAAGGTAGCTGGCCTTGGGTTTGCCTTTGAAAATAGGAAAACCTAGATAATTAAAGGGCATAGACCCAACTTTGAAATTAAACAACTGCATGATAAGGTTCAGCCTGCCAGGTGTGATGGAGCCTGAATATATAGTGGATTTTGCATTATTTATAACTTGACCTGACTCCAAAGCATAAGTATGAAAGAGCTCCTTTAGAGAAGTTAAACCACTAAGATTTCCTTTGCAAAAGATCATCAAGTCATCAACATAGAATGCATGTGAAGGAACCTGCACAGACCTAGTGCCTTTGATCAAGTTTAAGTTGCCTTGAGCTACAAGATTTGAGATGCTTCTACTCAAAACTTCTTCAGCTAAACAGAATAGAAGGGGGGAAAGGGGATCACCCTGCCTAACTCCTCTATTACAAGTGAAATAACCATGAGATTTGACATTTACAGAAATTGGAAGGAATGCTGAGTGAAGAATAGCATGCACCCAATTACAAAATTTGTCATTAAAACCAAAGTTTTTGAGAACTTTCAGCAAGAAAAACCAGTCAAGAGTGTCAAAAGCTTTTAAATATCAATCTTAAGAGCAAGATTACCACCAAAGGATTTGTTGTGAAGGAGGTTAGCAGCCTCTGAAGCTAAGCACAGACAGTCCTTAATATCTCTGCCTTGAATGAAACCATGTTGTTCAGGAGAGATGAGGGAGGGAAGAATTGAAGCTAGTCTGTCTGCCAAGACTTTTGAAATAATCTTGAATTTGAAATTGGCCATTGCAATTGGTCTGTATTGATCAATAGAAGAAGCCTCAGGAGACTTAGGGATCAAGGCAATGATATTAGAATTGAAGCCAGGAAGTATCCAACCAGAGGAAAAGAATTGAAGGACAACAGCAATCACATCATTTTTGACAATATCCCAATAGGGTTGGAAAAAGAAAGCACTGAAACCATCAGGTCCATGTGCACTGTCTTTGTTAAGGGAGAAAACTGCAGCTTTGATTTCATTGTGAGAAGGCAGCATTGTCAAAATAGCATTAACATCATCTGAGACTAAATTAGGAATAGCATCTGCAGCAAGTGTTGAATCCTGCAAAACAATGTTAGAAGAAAATAAACATTTATAATAGTCCACTACATGCTCAGTAATGTGTGCCTGATCAGTAACAACATCATCACCAACTTGCAGGGAATTAATGTATTTGGTTGAGGTTTTAATTTTGGCTAGTCTGTGGAAAAACTTTGTGTTTCTGTCACCTTCTAGGTGCCAGTTAAGCCTAGCTTTTTCCTGCCAAAAAGCTTCTTGTTTATTCAAGGCATCTTCAAAAATTACACTAGCTTCCCTTTCAGCCAGAATCAACTCATCTATAGGACCAACTTGTTGAATTTGAAGTTGTATTTGTTGTAGCTTGAGCTCAGCTTCAACCACTAAGTCATGAACATTGCCAAAGCATTCTTTATTCCAACCCTTGAGCTTAACTTTGAGATTTTTCAACTTTTGACTAAGAATAAACATGGGACAACCTACAACATTAGAATTCCAGCTATCCAAAATAATGCTTCTACAATCAGGGTGTTTTGACCACATTTTCATGAACTTGAATTGAGAAACATGTGATTCTGAAGAAGTTTGAAAATCATGTAACAAGGGAAAATGATCAGACCTAATCTTGGTTAGAGCACACACAGTGGATATACAACAAAGATCAATCCAAGATTGATTACAAATCACTCTATCCAATCTTCTCTCAGTGTGTCTATTGCCTCCTCTTCCATTGTTCCAGGTAAATTCAGACCCTCTGGTGGCAAGATGAATTAAATTAAATGAGTCAGACCAGGTTTGAAATTCCTCCATAGGTAGTCTAGCAGGAGAGCTTCTTCCTCTATGCTCATGAGCTCCCATGATGACATTAAAATCACCAATGAAACTCCAAGGAAGATCATGTTGGGTTTGGAGGGAGTTAAGGACACACCATAAATTTCTTCTAGTTCTATAATTGGTAGAGGCATAAACTGCAGTCATAGCTAAAGTTTTGTCATTCACTACAAAGGAAAAAGAGACTTGTTGTTCATCAGAAGATAAAACAATAGGATTAATAGATAATTTACACAAACACCAAAGGTTAGGCAAAAGGTTAGGTCTAGTGTATGAGGCAAAAAGCTTAAGATTCAAGTTGGCTAACCATCTACTAGGTAGATCATCAAAAGACATCCAGGGTTCAGAAAGAAGGACAAAATCAGGATTATGGGTTAAGATAAGTTTTTTTATAGCTAATCTAGTAGGGGCATTAGCAAGACCCCTTACATTCCAAAAGAGGCACTTCATCTAAAGGGTTTGGGAGAAAACCCTTTAGATCGGGTTAGATAAGAATCCCTACTAGACTGTTTTGACTTTTTTTGAGCTTTCTTCTTACTTTTAGAAATTTGAATTTGGAAACCATCATCCTGAGTACTAGAATTATGGCTTGTATCCTCAAGAGTTTTATCCAAATCATCTTCAGCTTCAGCCATATTGGCCCAGGACTCCTTAAGGAAAGTCATATCCCTATCAACTCTCTCAGGTAAAGTAACCTCAGCCCTATTGCCAACCAAGGTATCCTTTGGAGATTGAGGTAAAGCTTGAACCAAAGCAGGAGGTTGAGAAACCCCTACTGAAGGAGAAGAGTTAACAATGACTTGTGTTTCATCAATAAATGAACCTTGAGAGCTATTGTCATCATCAGTATCTTTATTCAAATCTTTTTCTAACTGTTTGTCCTGTTCTCTGAGAATAGAACCAGGGCTAACAGGCCGCATAATAGGCGCGCCCAGAGGCCAAGCTTCAGAGGAAGCCTACTTCTCCTTACTAGTGGGGCCTAAATCCTTACTATCACTACTAATCAAATTGACTTGAGGAGATTTTCCAGAGTTGTCCTCCACATTAATAACTTCATTTTCCTCAGTGACCAACTCCTTTTGCTTATTTTGTGCTATTCTTCCATCTCTAACTGATGCAAACATTTGTTTCTTTTCCACTGTGTTTTTCTTTTTTATAGGAGCTTCCTTCTCTTGTCTAACATTTTTTTCATTGTTCCATCTCTTACAATTATCAATATTATGGCCTATAACCTTGCAACTTTCACAAGAGGCAGGGATATGCTCATACTCAAGATCAACAAAGAAGGCAAACCCTTTCCTTTCCACCAATAACTTGTGTCTCAAGGGTTGAAGGAGATCTATATCTATCAAGATTCTCACAAACTGACCAAAAGTTCTTTCGTGCATGGGCTTAGCTGAAACAGAGTCCATACAAATAGGGGTTCCTATACTTCCAGCTATGGTAAACAAGATATTGTTATGCCAATACTCTTGAGATAAACCAAAGATTTTAACCCAAACTTGTACAGAAGTATTATGTTGCATTTTTGGGTTAAAATCTCTAGACCAAGCAAAAAGCTTTAACAAACCAGGGTTTAGGTTCCACGAGGGAGAAGATCTAACCCTTTTAACATCTTTCCAAAGTGGTAAAAGTGAATTCAAAGAAACCCTTGCCAAGAGATATGACGCCCCAAGTTGACAGATCCTTCCAAATCGAAGAAAGCTTAGCTTTCAAGGCAACAACCGACAAAGGAGTTGAACCCTTAGGCCAAAGGATCCTTCCATGTAGATTGTGTTTGCATGCATCTAACCCAGCTTCATAAGCTACTTCTGGTATTTCAATGACCAAACGATCTCCTTTCACGACCGGTTGACGAAATTGTGACAGAGGAATATCACACAGGTTGGTTAGGGCTTGGGCGAAGGTTTTTTGTGGTTTTGGTGGTTCGATCGTGGTGATTTTTGGTTCAGGAGCTAGGTCTAAACATTTCCAAGGGATATTGAACGGATTCATGGTGAGAAAAACGGCTGAGATCAAGGCGGTTTAGATAGGTTATGGTGCAAAGTTGGTGATGAATAGTGCTACGTGGTCGCCACTCTTTCTCTCTCTAAAAACAACATACATCTCTCCTTCTGCTTAGGTTAGTAAACCCGGTTAGTTTTATGTTGGGTTCAAAAAAATTAATAAAGTACTAAATAAATTGCTTTGTTGTGGCGTTTTCTTTTTTTACTAAATTTTCTTGTGGGGTTTTATTCCGTTAATGCACTAATTTTTTTTATTTTTTTGAAGGATAATTTTTTTATTACTCTCTCAATGATTAATTATAATTTTTTTATTAAATATATTAATTTTTATTGACTCAATATAATTTTCTCTCATGTTTAAGACCAGAGAGTATAATTGAGTGTGTGTGTGTGTGTGTAGGCATTTTATTTGTTTTTAAAATCTAAAATTCAAGAATAAATATATGCTCAGCGTGTTCACTTTAAACTCACAATTGCTTTGGCTTTATCAAAATTTTTTTCATATATATCCAACTTTTTCTTCATAAACTTTCTACTTACCATAGTGGGATGTGATTTTCCAAACTCGTGTCACCAATCAATGATCTAATTAGCTTCCATAACCAATTGTAATTAGAAACCATTTAGTCCAATCTTGAGGGCAAACAACCATAGGGGTGCAAGATTAGTTAACCGTGTGATGTGATAAGGCCATTTTCATTTATGACTTTGAAGAAACGTCCACATAGAAAATATCCATTTAAAAATTATTTTGCAACCAATACTAGGAGGACAAGGCTTGAATCAAGATTAGCTTATCTTCTTATAATGTTCTATTTTGATTCGTCATTTGATCATAATAACCACTTATCATTCATATATAATTCAACTTAGCTTACCTAACTACCACCTGTTTTGCTTTTAATATTCCAACATTACCACATAAAGTTGATATATACGGCCATAAAGTAACGATGTGACTTCAATTATGTATCTTACGATAAATTAAACACGTCTCATAGGATCTGTTTGGATCGAGAAAAAGAAAAAGAAATGAAAAAAAATTACGAAAATCGATGAATATACTTAGACTAATTTTTGTCTAAATTTATTTATCGATTTTCATAATTTTCTTTCCTTTCTTTTATTTTTCGTCGTTCCAAACAGACCGATAAGCTTGTACTACCAAATTAGTGGCAGCAACAATTTACATCTTTATTATGAAAAATACATCACTATCATTTCTTATCCCAACTATCTTTATTATGTAAATATGTTCATGTTTCCAAAACTATAGTAATTAAATAGAGGAAGTGGCAAATTGCTATAGAAAAATGAGGAAATGCGAAGAGAAAAAAAAATATTATTTAAAAATGGAGATGTTTGATTAGTATATTAAATTGATGGGTAAGTGTCTTAGCTTGCGGTTCCTCCAACTATGTTTGCTTAAGATGTGGAAGCATATGAGCGACATAGAGAGTAAGAAGAAACTTTTGTTCGTCAAATTTTATGTCAAAAATAAGATAATGAAAATGTTCCCAACTTCATTAAATTAAATAGTGAGATAGTTAAATAAGGTACATGAGATTAAACATTTACTGATAAGACGAGGGTTAAATAACGACGGTCATAAAAAAAGTTTGAAGAAATAGTGTTCAATTAAGGAATACATATTTTACTTTTTAATAATAAGAAGAACAAATGAAATGAGAGCTTAATAATACGTCAAATGAGAGCTAAATAATATTTTTCTCAATTCCAATATTTTACTAATGTTAAAATTACATCATTTCCTTGTAAAAAAATATTTTACCACTAATAGTCAAGCTATTTATCAAACCAGATAAAAAAAATACTATCTCCATCTCAAAACAATAATCCTTACACATACCAATGTATAATTCTAATCATTAATATTTTTAGTTTTTATTTTATGAAAAAATTATAAAAATTTAATATTGTAAAAATATTTACCGAGACAAATCAAACAATATCTTATTTGCTAATATATGTCTTTATACATTAGTAAAAAAATACGATAAAAACAAATGTCAACAGGGACAATTATTTTGGGACGGATGACTAATTATCAAAATTAATTGATTAGGCTAAATATATCTTTATATTTCATTTAATCGGAAAAAAAAAATGAAACAAACATATTTTCAAAACTTGAAAATGAAAATCATTTCAAAAAATGACTATAAAATGAAAACAAAAAATATTTCCGCAATTTAAACAAGACCTTAGTTGCCCGCACTCTCTCTTATTTATTGCAAGCATGTAAAACCAAGGCTATTGCAAGCATTCATGCAATACCAATGTGCTAATTTTTGTTAGGTTTTGGTTTTCCAAATTACCGGCATTCAAGGAAGATGCAACGGGTTTGTGATTATTCGGGTGAGGTGAGTAGCTCAACCGGTTTGAGCTGAGAATTAAAGGTGTTAAGGTTAAAAAGACTCAAATTCAAATTCCGATGAAGTAGAAAAATACTAATATTAACAATTAAATTGGTTTTTTTTTAAAAAAAGTTTATGATTATTCACATGAATGGTCGAATGAATGAATGAATGAATTTGAAGCATTGTAACTTGTAAGGTAAGAGACCATTTTCATTTACATACACTTCACGCGGTGTTATGTTGCTTCAATAGTTATAAAGTCCTAGTTTGTTCTCATCGTTGCTTCAATAGTTTTAAACTTAATATTTGTTCTTATGCTTAAAGCATAAGCTGCATGGCTAATGCTAAATTCTTATTTAATTCACTGAGTTACTTACTACTATAAAGTCGTCTCCAAAATACTATACCATGTGTAACCAACTAAAACATATATTACTCTAATGGTGAAAATAAAAAATAAAAAAACCAATAAAAAGGTAGTCAACCAAATTCTCTGACAAAAATTAATCATCAGCAAAGGCGGTAAATATTTCGCGCCAATAACATTATTATAAAGAAAAAGTAATAAAATGGTGATATTTCTATCCGTTCGGAGGAAACAATAAATGGCTCACTCGCAAATGGTAATATTTCAATGGAAGACAATAAAAAAAAATAAAAAATAAATCAATTACAGCTTAGTTTTCCAAATAAAGTGTTTTTCTAAGCGTCTATTAATATCGCCGTGAGTTGACCAAAATCATGTGGCTCGCCATGATTTCAACAAACCCGCCATAATACAATACATTACGTAACTCGGAAGTTAATTATGATGACATGACAGACGTTACTTCTTCGACGACAAAAAAATTTGAGCGATGTTTCATATATTTTCCGATATGGCTAACCTAATTGTGCTGAAGCTGCTTCTAAGATTCAAATTTACTTCTAAAAAGCCACCTGAACTAGCAGTATCAAACTATAGTATGCTTCAAATTCAATGAATTCAAACCTTGATTAACCTGCTTAGATTTCCCAAGACAATTTAAATCACAATGAAACTGTCGGCGACGTGAGATACGTAACTAGCATATAACCCTCAATTTCACAGCCTTAAAACTGACCTGCTTAGTAAGAATACCAAACAATCCACTAACATAACCAGCTAATTTGGTATATAACCAAATCCAGATTCTGATCTATTTTATACGACAGGTTACACACATGCAGTTTTCTAGCAGAAACGGAAGAAAATAACAAATTTAGTGAAATCGGGTATGTGCTTAGATATTGGGCAAGTTTTACTCCATGGTGAACTAATACTTGACATTCGTCAGAAACTCGATAAGAAGGAAATGAAGAACGGGAACTAAACGAAATGAGGCGTTTCCAGCTCTAGATCTTGCTTATAAAAAGAAGATAGGCCAGTCAAAACAACGCACAAACAGTGACTAATGTAGGCTCCCGACAGTAGAAGTTCAAGGTCCTTCTTGTTGTAAGGTCTACGACAGTAACTAAATCAGTGTTAATTTGACAAAAAGAAGAGAAAACGGACATACATGACTCTTTGTTTTTATTAAAACAACACTGATTACGTCACCATCTCAGTCATGATGACAAAGAAAACCGTCAACTTATACTTCTAGAGGACGACGTCAATAATAGTTGGTATTTTAGGTAATTTTTAGGTACCGATACAACGTACACGAGGGTACTCTTTGAACCATAATGAATGTAGTTACCTACCATCAGTTAGATACTTAGAAAAGACAAATGAAGTGGGGGAGACGTAAATCGTCTCTTAAACCGATCATACACAAAAACAGACATCTATAATTTCTATAGCCTTTCAAGAATTCTTAATCCATCAATCTCAAATTTCTAAAATTAATAGGTAGCACTAAAGCCAAAACATGGCAATGCTTCATAGATTAGCACAACTTGTTGTAAGAAGCAAAAATAATATACAAATAAGGAACAATGCACCAAAACAAAAACATAGAAAAATATCCACCATTAGCTAAAAATTCAATTAGCCTTCTTTGTATAGCAATTGGACATAGAAAATAAAGTAAATTCTAATGCTCAATTCAAGGAGCAAAATCTAAAAGGGGGACCATCATGGGGGGAAAAATGATCAATTATCAATTTATCATACACAATCTATAAGGAACAAACAAATAGAAAGAACATTTTTTTTCTCTAACTCACTCTTCAGGTTCATAGTGCGGCGATTCAATATCCGAAATCAAGTTGTGAACTGGTTCAGAAAGCACACGAAGTAAGGTAGGCTCTTTAGGCTTTGACAAAGCTGAAGAAGTTGCTGATTCATCCGCCACCAAATTCTGCAATCCAGGCTTCAATTCTTCATTGCAAAATCTCTCATATTCCGCTCGATCCCCTCCTTTTTTCTTCACCTCAACAACGACCAAAGAAGGTGTTAGTTCAAATATCTCAGCAGCAATAGTCAACGGTCCCTTCACACCTTCCCTTGTACCCTCCAAGCTAACCCTGCAATCCTTTTTCCTTACAGTAAACCTAACCAATTGAGCAATCTCTTCCAATTTCGATATGATCTTTGAAACCGGTGCAGCAGTCACAAACCTATTCTCGTCACCTTTTTCCTCAAACAATCCAGAAAGATCAAAACCAGGAGAAAACGATATAATGTCAAAAGCATTCAAACTAGCAGGTCTTGGCAAAGGAGCATTTCTCCTTCTAGTCTCAACCTCAGAATCAGATTCCGAAATTGAGTAATCAGAAAAAGATGCCGCAGATGCTACAGATGCTATCGAAGCCGTATCATCCTCAATGTCAGCTAAACTATCATCAACATTACAAAGCCTATCATCTTCAACATAAAACTTAATCTCTTTAAACCCTTTTTTAAACCACTTATTCTCCATAATCTCAGGAATAGCAATCCTAGTTTCAGGCTTCGTATCAAGAAGACGAATAAGGAGTTTAGCCAACTCAGGTGAAAACCACCTAGGACACCTAAAATCACCCTTATAAATCTTCTTATACATTGCCATAACATTTTGATCATGAAAAGGTAAATAACCAGCCATCAAAACAAACAAAACAACACCACAAGACCAAAGATCAACCTTTGCACCATCATAACCTTTCCTAGCCAAAACCTCAGGAGCAACATAAGCAGGTGTACCACAAAAAGTATGAAACAAACCATCCTGTCTAATTTGATCAGAAACAGCACTCAAACCAAAATCAGAAACTTTCAAATTACCATTCTCATCAAGCAACAAATTTTCAGGCTTAAGATCCCTATGATAAACACCTCTAGCATGACAAAATCCAACAGCTGAAATCAATTGTTGAAAATATTTTCTAGCAATATCTTCTTTCAATCTACCCTTAGCAACCTTATTAAAAAGTTCACCCCCACGAACAAATTCCATAACAAAATAGATCTTTGTTTTAGTAGCCATTACCTCAAACAATTGAACAATATTAGGATGACGAACACGACGAAGAATCGAGATCTCACGCTTTATATGAGCAACTAAACCACCCTTCAGAATCTTCTCTTTGTCAATGACTTTGATTGCAACACCTTCACCAGTTTTGATGTTCTTTGCATAATAAACCTTAGCAAATGTTCCATGACCAAGAAGTTTCCCAATTTCGAATCGACCCAGTAAAAGATTCGATGTTTCCTTCTTGTTGGTGCTTGTGGGTGTTTTGATCTTTTGTGAAAGAACGTCAGCCATGGATGAATGGCCAAATTCAACCTTAAAAATCTGTTCTTTTTTTTTTTATCGAAAATGATGAAGAAGAAAAAAAAACAAAAATGGTGTTTTTTTTTAGCTGTTTTTGTTTTGTCTAAGGTTACGATGATGTTTTTGGGTTGGGAGTGGTGGATGAAGGAAGAACGAGGATGTGGTTTCAATTTGTTTGATGTTTTCTATGTGAGAGAGAGTGTTTATGTTTTATGTGTTTTTGTACTTAATCATATTTTTGGCTCAAATTAAGAGAGAGATGCTCTTATAAAGGAGAGTATATGTATATGCTACCATTAGCTTTTTAATTATTTTTTTATTTTTAGTATTTATTGATATGGATTCTTAGTCTTATGATTTTTTATTTTGATTTTAGATTTTTTATTTTGATTTTAGATTTTCTTAATCACTGACTCAATACCACGTAAGCATTGATCACATTCATTTAAAAAAAAAAGAAAAAATTCTCTGCTTTCCTTTTCTTGGTGAAGAGAAGCAACGTTTGTTTCATTTTCACATAAAGAAAGGAAAATGAATTATAACCACCTGGCATATAGCGTGGAGGAGAAAAAAAGAGAAAAAAATATTAAATTTTGGATTAATTGGAATTGATTTTCCATGTATTATTATAAGATTTTCCAGTGATGAGTTACGTATGCGGTTGTCTCTACTCAATTAATTGTGTTGCTTTTGCTTTTCAAAATATTGTGAGCCGTAGAGAAATGTAAAGCAAAAGCACTTTTCTTTATACTATTTGAAAATGGAAATTGAATTTCACCAGAATATTGTAATATATTTATGTTGTTTGATTTTATTTGATAGTTGTTTGGTTTATTTGTATAAAGTTGAGTTTAAAATATGTATTGTTTTCTAAGAAAAAATTGTTTAATCTTAAATTAACACTAATACTGTGTTTAGTTTGAAGAAAAGAAATGAAAAAAAAATGATATTTAAGTCAAATGAATTTAGACTAAACTCTAATCGAAGTTCATTTATTGGTTTCTATTTATAATTTTATTTCTACTCTCTTTCCTTCTTTATTTCTACTCTTCTTTATTTTGAAAATTTGAAAAAAAAAATTAAATTTGACACATTTGCATCATGATGTTATAATATATTTATGTCGTTTGATTTTATTTGATAGTTTGATTGGTTTATTATATAAAGTTGATCTTAAATTAACACTAATATTATGTTTGGTTTGAGGAATAAATGAAAAAAAAAAATACGGTGTTTTAGTCAAATGAATTTAGACTAAACTCTAGTTAAAGTTCATTCATTGATTTTTATGTTTTTATTTCTTCTCGCTTTCCTTCTATATTTTTACTCTCCTTTATTTTGAAAATTTGAAAATAAAAATTGAATTTGATACAGTTGCATCAGGATGTTGCAATATATTTATGTCGTTTGATTTTATTTGATAGTTGATTGATTTATTGTACAAAGTTGAGTTTAAAATATGTATTGTTCTTAAAAAATTGTTTAAGCTTAAATTAACACTAATATTGAGTTTGGTTTTAGAGAAAATAAAATATGGTGTTTAAGTCAAATGAATTTAGACTAAACTCGAGTCGAATTTCATTCATTGTTTTTTATGTTTTTATTTCTTCTCTTTTTCCTTTTTTATTTCTACGTACTCTTCTTTATTTTGAAAATGAAAATTGAATTTAACACAGTTGCATCAGGATGTTGTAATATATTTATGTAGTTTGATTTTATTTGATAGTTGATTGTTTATTGTATAAAGTTGAGTTTAAAACATGTATTGTTCTTAAAAAATAAAATTGTTTGATCTTAAATTAACACCAATATATTGTGTTTTGTTTGAGGAAAAAAAATGAAGAAAAAAAAAAGAAAATACGGTGATTTAGTCAAATGAATTTAGACTAAACTTTAATTGAAGTTCATTCTTTGATTTTTATGTTTTTATTTCTTCTCTCTTTCCTTCTTTATTTCTTTTTTTTTTTTTGACTAAAAATAAATATTCATTCATTCAAATTAAAACATACATATCTCATTACAATTTTAAGATTGCTAAAAACTGAAGAAAAAAATTGTGAATCTACGAATAATTTTGCAGCACATAGGTTAATAGTATACAACGACAACATGAATGAATCTACAAACAAATTTTCTTCCTTATTTTTACTCTCCTTTATTTTGAAAATTAAAATTGAATTTGACATAGTTGCATCAAGATGTTGCAATATATTTATGTCGTTTGATTTTATTTAATAGTTGATTGATTTATTGTATAAAGTTGAGTTTAAAATATGTATTATTCTTTAAAAAAAATTGTTTAATCTTAAATTAATATTAATATTGTGTTTGGTTTGAAGGAAAGAAATTTATAAAAAAAATAAAATATGGTATTTTCTTAAAGCAAGAAAATACAATATTTAAGTCAAATGAATTTAAACTAAACTCTAATCTAAATTCATTCATTAATTTTTATATTTTTATTTCTCATCTCTTTCCTTCTCTAAAAACCAAACAAAACACAGCATAAAATTCACTAGCAATGTAAAACTATATAATTTTTTTTAATTTTTTTTGTCAAAAAAAAACTATATAATTATTTTATATAACATGAAATTTGGATTATGGAAAATGTAACCCAATTTGATTTGAAGAAATTTCTAACCTATCCATATTTTAACTCCTCCATATTAAAGATACTTTGTATTATATATATGAATTAAAATAAACACTCATGTAAGTTAAAGAATTACTTATCTCACCAATAGAAAAAGTTGAACGGGTGTAAACAAAAAAATATAAAAGATGAGGTGTACTTTATTCTTTGATAATTTATTTATTTTATACATTAAAAATGTAATATATGTAAACCATATTATGAACCAAATACATGATTTTTTAAATGTATCAAAAAAGTCAATTTTCTTTATAATAGTGACCAGAGGGAGTATTTATCTATCAACTAGTGAGAACAAGTCACATAAGTAGATTTACATGTGAATATCTCATGCAAATAAAAGTCGGTTACAAGTTAATTGTGGATTCCATATGCAAATCTACTTATATGGTTTTTTTTATTGATTGATGGGTAATATGATCTCCAAATTATGCGGAGGTAGATTAGAAAAAAAACAAAACAAAAATTGTGCGTGTTAATCTCTTATCTTTATTTGTTAGGTCTCTGCTGAAATAATCACCGAAGGAAGTCTAAGGGTCCGTTTGATTTGACTTTTTTAGGTCTTAGAAGTCATTTGAAAACTAAAAGTGAAAATAAGAGCTTTCAAAAAAATAGTTAAAGTTATTTGATAATTTTTATTTTATCTTCAAACTAATTTACTAAAGATAATAACAAACTTAAAAAATGATATAATACTCCTTAATATAAGATAATAAAAACGGATAATACTGAAAAAATAAACTTAAAAAAAGATAATAAAAACTATTTATCTTTAAAAGTAGGTTTCAACATTTTCTTTTAGAAGCTCTTTTAATTTAAATTTGTAAATTGAAAAAAAATATATTTTTTTATGGCTAAGAGCTTTATTAAAAATGTGTTTGGTCAACTTCTCATCATAAAGAGAATAAAAAGCTAAAAAAAAGTTGAGTCAAACAGAGTCTAACTTAATGTATCCACATTTTACTTTTTTCTTTTTAAATAAAAATTATAGTTGTTAAAAAAAAACAACGGTTAGAATTTCATTGTGTAAAAATGTCACGCGAGACAATCTTCTACTGCATTGTTAAGGTATGCATGGGGCAGAACAGGGGCGGTGCTGTATAGGCTTGAGGGGGTGCAGGTGCACACCCTGAAATTACAATTTTTTCACCAGTAATCCTATTTTTTTAACTTTTTGCACCCCCTGATTTTATTTTTTTGCACCAGTTACCCAAAACAAAAAATAATTACACTTTAGTCACAATTCTCTTCTAACTTCTCTCTAAACTTCTCACTAAAAATTATTTTCTCTTCAACTCAGAAGTGACAAAAACACGTATTTTCTCCTCATCGCGCCTCCTTCCCGTCGCCGGCCACCGCGCCTCCTTCTACTCCATACACGACTCCTTTCCCTCCTTCTCTTTCTCTATAAGGTAATCAATAAAAAATCTATGGCTTAGAGTTAGGGTTTTACAATTTGGGAATTTTTTGTATAATTTCAATTGTGATAAAATTTGGTGTATAACTTCAATTTTTTGTCACAACAATGGTTGCTTTTGTCTCAAAAGCCAGAATATGAACAAGATTTTGAAGTCATTAAGAATCAAACAAGATTTTTCCTTAGTATTTAGCTAATTCCATCAAACAACATAAACAACCTAGTAATGATTTTCTGGTGATTCACGAGGAAGAAAAGCCAACTTGTATGTGAAATGTTCAAGTAGAATGGAAATTCTTTACCAACCTGAGATTGTGAATCATGTTATATAGTGTTGTGAGATTATGTTTTGTTGTGTTGTGAGATTATGTTTTGTTGTGTGAAATTGAAATAGATAGAAGTGGTTTGTTTATCTTGTTTCTATTCTAAGAGTTATCTAAAGAAACAAAAAGAACAATTTGAGAATTTAATAATTTTCTATGTAGTGTTAGAACAATTTGAGAATTTAATAATTTTCTATATAGTGTTTGTGTTAGGTATCCTTGCTTATTCACTTGAGTTTTTTATTATTCTTAAGTTGGTTGAAATCATTAATTAATGTTTATGACTTGTGGTAGTTTGTTATATTTTATTAATTGTGTTTATTTTGGTATTGTAGGAGGTTATGGAAAAGTTTTTTAAGAGAAAAGTATCACCTAATGAGCAAGGATCTAGTTCTAATGAGCAAGGATCTAGTTCTCAACAACATGTTCAATTTAATTTGGAAGAGTTACCATCGGATCCGGGCAGGCGGCCTAAAATATCAACATATCATCCTAATTATCAAGAAATAATACGGAGAACATATTTACAAAGAGGACCATGTCAACCTATGCAGCATAATTTTCCCCAAAGAAAATTTGGAAATTCAATGAGAAGATTTTGTTCCTCTTGGTATAGTGAATTTGGCAATTGGTTAGAATATAGTATTGAAAAAGATGCCGCATTTTGTCTTTGTTGTTATCTATTTAAACCTGACATTGGAAAGCAATCTGGTGGTGATACATTTGTAATAGAGGGATTCACGAATTGGAATAAGAAAAACAAACTCTCATTACATGTTGGTGGAGGCCCTAATTGTGCTCATAACATTGCTTGGAAGAAATGTGAAGATTTGATGAAACAAAATCAACATATTGAAGTAATGATAGCTAAGCAATCTGATGTTGCTCGTAACTTGTATCGAATTCGGTTGACAGCTTCACTTGATTGTCTTCGCTATCTAGTGTTGCAAGGATTGCCTGTTCGTGGTCACGATGAATCAATAGAATCTGATAATCAAGGAAACTTCCTTCAATTGCTTAGATGGTTTGCTGCCAGAAAAAAGAAAGTGAAGCGAGCTGCATTGGAAAATGCTCCTAAAAATTGTAAAATGGTTTCTCCACAAATTCAGAAGGATATTATTAAAGCTGCCGCTTTCGAAACTAGTAAAGCTATTATTAATGATCTTGGAGATGAATTGTTTGCTATTCTTGTTGATGAATCCAGAGATATTTCAAATAAAGAGCAAATGGCTGTTGTTTTGCGTTATGTTAACAAATTTGGAAGAATTGTTGAGCGATTTTTGGGTATTGTCCATGTTACATCTACAACATCCTTATCACTGAAAATGGCCTTAGATAAGCTACTTTGTAAACATGGACTTTCTACTTCAAGAATCCGTGGACAAGGTTATGATGGTGCTAGCAACATGCAAGGACATATTTCTGGTCTCAAAAGTTTGATCTTAAGGGAAAGTCCATCTGCATTTTATGTACATTGTTTTGCTCATCAATTACAACTTACATTAGTTGCTATTGCCAAAGGTCACCTTCAAGTTTGCTCTCTTTTTGGCTTGGTATCAGATTTAATAAATGTTGTTCGGGGCTCTTGCAAACGGAGTGACATGCTTCATAAAAGACAAGCAACCAATATCAAAGACGCATTGGAAAATGGAGAAATTGTTAGTGGAAGAGGTTTGAATCAAGAAACGAATCTCAAGCGACCCGCTGATACTCGTTGGAGTTCTCACTATGCAACTTTGGTGAATTTGATATTGATGTATAGTTCTGTAACCGATGTTCTTGAAATATTGAAAGAAGATGAATCAACTGAAGATAAGGCAAGATCTGATGCAAATGGTCTTTCAATTCTAATGGCTAGTTATGATTTTGCACTCACATTGCATTTGATGAAAAATGTATTGGGAATTTCAAATGAATTGTCACAAGCATTGCAAAAGAAAGATCAAGACATCCTTAATGCTATGAACTTGGTTAACATCACAAAGGAGCGGTTACAAACTCTAAGAGATGATGGGTGGCAACCTTTATTGGAGGAGGTAACTTTATTTTGCAATAAGCATGAAATTAAAATTCCCAATATGGATGATATTTACTTTCGCGGAAAATCAAAACGTGGAGTTAATGCTGAATCTATCACCATAGAAAATCATTATCGCATTGAATTATTTTATACTGTTGTGGACATGCAACTTCAAGCACTTAACAATCGTTTTAATGAGGCAAATAGTCGGTTGCTCATTTGTATGACTTGTTTGTGTCCAACCAATTTGTTCTCTGCTTTTGATAAGACAAAGTTGATTGAATTTGCAAAGTTTTATCCAAGTGAATTTTGTTCAACTAGTTTGGTGATGCTTGATAATCAACTCGAGACTTACATCATTGATATGCGTAGGAGTGTTGAATTTGCATCTTTGAAAGGAATAAGTGATCTTTCGGAAAAATTGGTTGAAACTAAAAGACATATTGTTTATCCGTTGGTCTATCTACTTTTGAAGTTAGCAATGATCTTGCCCGTTGCTACAGCAACCGTTGAGCGATCATTTTCTGCTATGAAGCTTGTGAAGACCAGATTGCGTAATCGAATGGGGGATGATTGGTTGAATGATTGTCTCGTGATTTATGTTGAAAGAGATGTGTTAGACAATGTTGATGATGAGTTGATTATTCAACGATTTCAAAATATGGGGCCACGTAGCGGGCAGTTGTGAAACATATATATGTTGTTTTTTGAGTACAATGTAATTTTTGAATATATTATATATGAATTTGCATCTATAGATATTTATATTATAATTATTAAAATATCAATTAAAAATGCACCCCCTGGTCCAGGGTCCGAGCACCGCCACTGGGGCAGAAGATCTTCACAATTTAAAACCCTGATCAAATATAAACAATTAGATTAAAAAAATCTTAGCAAAAATCTTAGCAAATATAACCAATTAGATTAAAAAATCTTATCAAGAACTTCTCCTATATTAAAAACCCTAATCAAGGTATGTGTGGAGCATGTTGATTCGTCGGAATCTTTTTAGATAGATTTGTGTCAACATTTGCTTCATAGAGTGAGATACTTTTGTAAATACATGGTTTATTAATTTTTATAACGACAATTTTGAGAATTCTATATAGTGATTATTTTTTTAAGAAAAAAATGATAATAATATTATAGTGATAGAAATAATAATTACTACCTCTACCTGCTTTAGATTTCTTTTGTCATTTTTTATAAGATTCTTTCAAATTTTCAAAGCATTAATTATTTATTTATCAACATACCCCGAATGAAAATACATATTTTTTACAATTAATTGTTCTTATCAAACCGATTATTTTGTTCAACTGATTTAAAAAATGATGTCGTTTTTTTAAATAAGTTATTCTGTTCAACCGATTTAAAAAATGCAAATTCCTTTTATTCAAGGAGGGACAATGGAGCAAACGAAAAAATTTTACTTTGCAAGTGAAAATCTTCAAAGAATTTTTAGCGAGGATAATGCAAAACACGCACAGTTAGCGGGGAGTAACAACCTATTAACCCTTAAAATTATAAACTTTATGAAATTCATTTATATAGTAAAAATTATGCATTTTAAATGTTTCGTTAGTATGTGTTAAAATTTTGTAATAAAACTAGGGCTATTAAAATATATTTTATTTTTTTTAATCTTTCTTCTTACTATATTTCGATTTTTTTAAATGATACTATTAATTTTAACTTAACTTTTAAACAGATTGTATGCTTAAGAAAATTGGGTCGAACATACCATGAGAGTAGTATTTATCATTTTTTTGTTTAAAATTGAGTCTTTCTAACTAAACTTTCCCCTATATAAAATTTATTAATCGGATCCTTAATTTATTTAAGGCAAGTCCTTTACCATAAGAACCAAACCATGTACATGTTGGTAGTGATCGCTATTAAATTGTAATATTTTTCTATTCTTTTTTTTTTTTGGTATTATTATCTTTCTCTTTTATGATAACCTATGAAGCCCCGATACTTCAAAAATGGCGAAGTATCGTGTTCGATACGTGTCCGATACCGATACTCGTCCGATACTCAGACAATTAAAATTATTTTTTTAAAAAAATAATTACCGATACGTGTCGGATACTTCTTCGATACACGTATCAGAGAAGTATCGGGAAAATAATGTTTTTTTTATGATAGAAATGGAGGAGATGAGACTGATACAATTTGTGTTTCCTCTTAAATAGTGAATGTTAAAGTATGATGTTTTTTATGGATTGACAACCATGTGTTTTTGGATGGTACCGATGATGTTTTGTTTTTTGGATAGTAATAATTATCCTTTTTGGGTAGTACTTAATTAACTTGAGATATATAATTGTCACTTGTTTGCTCAGATTGAATAATTTGAATGTTAATTTATTATCTTTTTCGATTTTTGTTATGTTTATATATTGTTTATTTGTATATTTAATTTTAAATTTATTTTTAAACAACGTATCGCGACCGTACCGTGTCGTATCAATATTGTGTCACGTATCCGGGCTTCACAGATGATAACACTATCTTATGTTTCTTTTTTTTTTTTTGGTACACACTATTTTATATTTCTATACTATCATATTATGATTGGAATATTCTATTTATGATTAGATTTCTTCATTTAAATTACTTTTGATTGAGATGAATGAAAGCATTTTTATAAAGCAGCACGTGCTTGAGATCTCCAAACTAATAGCTAGCTATTTTCCCTCTTAATTTGGAACACACACAGAGAGAACATGGCCTCAACATGTTTATCTCTCTTAGTGCCAACATGTAGTAGCGTATTGCATTTGCATATTCAAGTAAACAATTAAAGTCGGTTTGAAATTTTCAAATGCAACCAAACCCCTACTTTTTGGAGTCTCCTTAGTCCTTACATCTATCTTAAAATGTAGATTGTGACTCTCACTTTTGATACATATATGAAAGCATGATCTTATCTTTTACTAGTTGAAAATTAATTAGCCCAACAAAACACAAATTTTGAAAAGTATTCACGTCAAATGTATAATTGGGTCTCATTTTTAGGGATGACAATATACTCATATTCAATGGGTACCCACAAAAAATACCCACAATGGGTAGGGTAAAAATCTGCATTTTGGGTATGGACGTGGGTATGGATAATTACCCATAAAATTGAGCGGGTATGGGTGCGGGTACGGGTACCCTTAGTACCCACCCCATATACCCATATAATATATTTTTATTTATTTTAATTATATTATTATATAATAATTATATAATAATATATATATAAATCAATTTTAAAAATACAATATTATTATACTATTATACATTTTTAATTAAAAAATTTATTTATAACATATATAATGCAAATATGTCAAAGAGAAATGAACTTTAGCATAACATTACTAATAATTTTGTTTATAATTTTCATGAATCAACATTAAAATCTTTAAAAAAAATTTAATTCTATTAAAATGATATTTTATAATTGATCAATTTATTTTTAGCAAAAATGCGGATAACGGGTACGGGTATGGGCACGGGGACAAAAATTGTCACCCACGCGGGTATGGGGATGGGTACGGGTAATTTTTCAAACTGCGGATATTGAGATGGGGACTATAGTACCCTACCCATTGCCATCCCTACTCATTTTTTAATATGTGGTAGTATAATTGTTTATGGAAATGACTAATTTGCCAAAACCAAAAATGTGGTCTTTAACCAATTAACAATATGAAAGTGCAACGTGAATGCACGTTAATGGTTTCATGTATTGGGGTAAATCAGATTTGGTATACCTCATTTTTTGTACGATATAAGTTGTGTTCATGGTTAGCAAAGACACCTATCTTAATATAGGTGGGTGGTGATGTTAGGTGCAAGATCAAACGACAAATATAGGTAACGAATCAAATTAAAAAAAAATGATATGTCATCACTCACAATGGAAAATATATTAATTTTTTCTTAGAAAAAAACTATATTTTGTTTAGTTATAAATGTTGAACTGTAATTGTTCTGGACTAGACTCCTTAAGTCCAAGTCTCCTCAAGACCAAAGGTTCTGCCCTCCAGAAGGGCACCCTCCCCGCCAGCCAAACGTTACAGAATCCTACATTCTGTAACGGCCGACCACCGGAATGATGAGCATTAACTGCTCATCATGGCCCAACGGCCAAGTTCCGGCAGCCACTTAATGGGCATTAAGGGCCTTAGCTCAGCGCTGAGGATATATATACTCCTCATTTCTAAGGAGTCAAGTACGTTTTACCAACTCTGAAAACCTTAAGCTATCACACAAATCACTGACTTGAGCGTCGGAGTGTATACAGGTACACACCTCCCTTTTCGCTTCAACAAGGGGCTTACTGAACACTGTTGCCGGTCAACCATTCTGATCGGGTAAGATCAGTAATCCATAACCGTTAGTGGCAGTTACATAACTACTAATGTGTGGTCAGTTAGTTAGGTAACAGAATTAGGTAGTTAGAAGCTTAACCACATTGGTTAAGACTTGGTTAGTTTGTGTGTGTGTGTGATTACTTGACTTCCAAGTAATCTATAAATAAGTGTAAAAACTCATTATGTTTACAACTCAATAAAATTTTGAGATTACACACATATTCTCTCTTCTCTCTTATCCTCTTTATCACTCATTTTCTCTAATTCATTTTCTGTTACAAATCCTTCAAGTTTGACACAAATGGCAAGGCCAGGCTTTCGATAGAACGCGCCAGGCAAGGTTTTGCTGGCTCAGGTGAAGCACGCGTTTGCACGCTGCTTGCAAGTGAAGCTTCCGCACGCGCCAACAATTGGTATCAGAGCTCCGGTTCTGATTTGGGGTTTGTGCAAAGATTCGAAGTGAAGTGTGAATCTTTGAAGCGTTCTTGGTGAGATCTTGAAGGCTGAAAAATGAATTCTAGTGGTTTTCCGTCGACGAGCTTGATAATTCTTAATGGGAAGAATTGGGAAAGGTGGAGTGCGATGATGAGGTCGTTGTTTGGATCACTTGACGTGTATGAGATGGTTTAAAATGGCTTAGAAAATCTTGCAGCAAACGCAACAGAGGCGCAAAGAACAGCTCATAAAGAATTGAAGAAGAAAGATTGTAAAGCTCTGTTTTACATCCAACAGTATGTGGATTCTCAGAATTTTGAGAAAATTGCGAAATCAACAACATCCAAAGAGGCATGGGACATTCTAGCAAAGTATTATGATGGTGGGGATAAGGTGAAGCAACTGAAGCTTCAATCTTTGAGAAGAAAATACGAACAGATGCTCATGGAAGAAGATCAAAAAATTGCGGATTATTGTTCGAAATTGATGACTGTGGTGAATCAGATGAAGACTTGTGGTGAAGTATTCACTGATCAACAGATAAATGAAAAGGTATTAAGAACTCTCACTGCTAAGTATGATTTCATAGTTGTAGCTATTCAAGAAGCCAAAGATGTTAGTACTATGAAAATTGAGGATCTGCAGAGCTCTCTCGAAGCACATGAGCTCATGGTCACAGAAAGAAGCTCTGAAAGAACAATGCAACAAGTTATGCATGTTCAGATCAAGGGTGATGGGAAAGAAAAGAGCAAGTGGAAGAAAGGTAAAGATAAATGGCTCAAGGGAAAGGGAAAGATTGATGACAAAACTGAATCCTATAAGGGAGGAGGTTCTGTGAACAATCAAAAGAAGAAATTCCATAAGAGTAAGGTGAAGTGTTACAATTGTGAGAAACTTGGCCATTTTGCTGATAAGTGCAGATTAGGAAAGGGAAAGAAAAGGCCAGATGAAGAGGCTAATATTGCTCAAAGCAGTGAAAGTGTGAAAGAAACTGGGAAGGACGGTGTGCTCTTGATAATGGCAACAACTTGTGATAGTGATTCGACAGGCCAAGAATGGTTTTTGGACTCAGGGTGTTCAAATCACATGACTGGCATGAAGGAGTTGATTATTGAGCTTGATACTAGCAGAAAAACCAATGTGAAGTTGGCTGACTCTAGTAGTCTTGTTGCAGAAGGCATTGGTAATGTGATAATCAAGAGAGGTGATGGCAAGAAAGCTGTGATAGAGAATGTTCTCTATGTGCCAGGAATGAAATGTAACTTGATGAGTATTGAACAGTTGGTGGAAAAGGGATTCACTATGAGCATTGATAGAAGTTCCTTGAAGCTGTTTTATAATGAAGGCAGGTTGATATTGAATTCTACGCTGTCGAAGAATAGAGTTTACAAGTGCATCATTCCTCATGGAGATGAAGTGTGTATGGCAAGTACTTCAACAGATGATGATTGGTTATGGCACATGAGGTATGGTCACCTGAACTTTAGAAGCTTAAGGCAGTTAAGCTCGAAAGAATTAGTGATTGGCTTACCTTCATTCGATAATTCAGCAAGAGCCTTTGAATTTTGCATGAAAGGGAAGCAAAGTAGGTTACCATTTATATCTGATTTACCCATGAGGTCGAGTGGACCATTAGGGGTTGTGCATTCAGATATCTGTGGACCATTTGAGAATGCTACAATGGCTGGCAACAAATATTTCATCACTTTTGTTGATGAATTTACTAGGATGATTTGGTTGTACACCATCAAGCTTAAGAGTGAAGCTTTCGATGTGTTCAAAAGGTTCAAGGTCTTAGTTGAGAAGGAGAGTGAAAAATCAATTAAGATCCTTAGAACTGATGGTGGTGAGGAATACACATCGAAAGAGTTTGAAGCTTATTGTGTAAGTGAAGGGATAGTTCATGAAGTTACTGCACCTTATACTCCTCAGCATAATGGCTTGGCAGAGAGGAGGAATCGAACTATACTTGACATGGCTCGAAGCATGTTGAAGCAAAAGAAAATGTCACACAAGTTCTGGGGTGAAGCAGTTAACACTGCAATCTACATCTTGAACAAGTGTCCAACTAAGAAGCTAGAGCTAAAGGTGCCAGAGGAGGCTTGGAGTGGAAGAAAACCAAGTATGAAGCATTTCAAGGTGTTTGGATCTTTATGCTACAAGCATGTGCCAGATGTGAAGAGAAGTAAGCTTGATGATAAGGGTGAAACAATGATCTTCATTGGCTATCACTCTACAGGTGCTTACAAGCTATTCAATCCCATAACCAACAAAGTTGTGTTCAGCAGAAATGTCAAAGTGATCGAATCAGAAGCATGGGATTGGGAGAAGGGTGAGAGGTGCAGCATTGATCATAGTTAGAGTGTGATTAACATTGAGCATGGTGAATGGTTCGATAATGAAGAGGGTCAAGCTGAAACTGAGGGTATTCAACTAGCCAACAATGATGAAAATGATGCCCCAACACAAGCTCAAGCACCAGCTCAAACACCAGTTAGGCCTCAGAGAAATAGGCAGTTACCAAACAGGCTTGTTGATTGTGAAGTGTTACCAGATAGCATAGTTAGTAACGAAGGTGAATTAATTCACTTTGCACTTCTAGCTGATGCAGAACCAGTGAGTGTCAAGGATGCCTTGAAGAGTAATGTGTGGAAACAAGCCATGAGGGATGAGTTGAAATCCATAGAGAAGAATCAGACTTGGACACTAGTCGAATTACCTGAGGGTAAGAAGACTATTGATCTCAAATGGGTGTTTAAAACGAAGTTGAATCCTGATGGTAAGAAGACTATTTATCTCAAATGGGTGTTTAAAACGAAGTTGAATCCTGATGGTACTATTTCGAAGCATAAGGCCAGGCTAGTAGCTAGAGGATTTCTTCAGAGACAAGGAATTGACTACAATGAAGTGTTTGCACCAGTGGCCAGGCATGAGATTATAAGGTTGGTGGTGGCCTTAGCTAATTTGAAGAATTGGCCCATGTATCACCTGGATGTTAAGTCATCATTCCTTAATGGCCCTCTAGAAGAGACAGTGTATGTGACTCAACCTCCTGGATTTGAGATAGCTGGGAAGGAAGGCTTGGTGTACAGGCTACACAAGGCCTTGTATGGCTTGAAACAGGCACCAAGGGCATAGAATAAGAGGATAGATCAATTCTTAATTTAACTGGGTTTCAAGAAATGTGCAGTTGAATATGGTGTATATGTGATGAATTCTGAGAAGCTAGGATCAATTGTTGTGTGCCTATATGTTGATGATTTGTTGATCACAGGCAGTAATTCGAGGGAGATCGAAAGCTTCAAGCTGACTATGAACAAAGAGTTCGAAATGACTAATTTAGGGGTTTTGACCTATTTTCTGGGGTTCGAATTTGTAAAGACAGAAGGATGCATGATTATGCACCAACATAAGTATGCTTCAGAGATACTTGACAGGTTTGAGATGAATGAGTGCAATTCAGTCTCAAATCCTTGTGAAACAAGTTCGAAATTATAAGAGTGCAGTGAAGAGGAGCTAGTGGATGCAACTCTTTACAAACAGCTAGTGGGATCACTTAGGTACCTATGTAATAGCAGGCCTGACTTGTGCTATGCAGTAGGTGTCATAAGTAGATTCATGAACAGTCCTAGGAAATCTCACCTAATAGCTGCAAAGAGGATTCTGAGATATGTTAAAGGAACACTGAGATATGGTGTGTTGTTCCCTAAACATGATGGTGAAACTCAGGTAAAGCTGGTAGGCTACTCAGATTCTGATTGGTGTGGAGATAGGGTCGACAGGAGAAGCACTTCAGGTTATGTATTCTTGTTGAATAGTGTTGCAATCAGTTGGTCTTCGAAGAAGCAACCTGTGACTGCATTATCTTCCTGTGAAGCTGAGTACATAGCAGGATCTTATGCAGCATGTCAACTGATTTGGTTAGAATCATTTATTGAAGAGTTGAACTGTGACTTAGCCAAGCCTGTGCAGTTATTGATTGACAACAGGTCAGCAATAAACTTGGCTAAGAACCCTGTGTCACATGGCAGGTCGAAGCATATAGAGTCAAGATTACATTTCTTAAGAGATCAGGTGGTGAATGGAAGAATTGAGGTGGTGCACTGCCCTACTCAGAATTAGCTGGTAGATGGTTTGACAAAGGCTATCAAGTTGGATAGGTTTGAAGCACTAAGGGAAAAACTAGGCATTGTGCAGATTATGGATTAAGGGAGGGTGTTGAACTGTAATCCATAACCGTTAGTGGCAGTTACATAACTACTAATGTGTGGTTAGTTAGTTAGGTAACAGAATTAGGTAGTTAGAAGCTTAACCACATTGGTTAAGACTTGGTTAGTTTGTGTGTGTGTGATTACTTGACTTTCAAGTAATCTATAAATAAGTGTAAAAACTCATTATATTTACAACTTGATCTTACCAGGATCAGAAGGTGACCGGAACAGAGGTGGTTGATTCAGCAAGCCCCTTGTTGAAGCGGAAGGGGGGTGTGTACTTGTATACACTCCGACGCTCAAGTCAGTGAAATGTATAGCTCTAAGGTTTTCAAAGTTGGTAGAAAGCATACCTGACTCCTCTGAATGAGGAGTATATATATCCCCAGCGCTGGGCCAAGGCCCTTAATGGGCAGTTAATGCCCATTAAGTGGCTGCCGGAATTTTGGCCGTTCGGGCCATGATGAGCAGTTAATGCCATCATTCCGGTGGTCGGCCGTTACAGATTGTGAGATTCTGTAGGATCTGGCCGACGGGGAGGGTGCCCCTCTGGAGGGCAGAGCCTTTAGTCTTTAGGGGACTTAGACTTAGAAATCCAGTTCAGAACACAACTCAATAAAATTTTGAGATTACACACATATTCTCTCTTCTCTCTTATCCTCTTTATCACTCATTTTCTCCAATTCATTTTCTGTTACAAATCCTTCAAGTTTGACACAACTGGCAAGGCCAGGCTTTCGATAGAACACGCCAGGCAAGGTTTTGCTGGCTCAGGTGAAGCACGCGTTTGCACGCTGCTTGCAAGTGAAGCTTCCGCGCGCGCCAACAATAAAAAGATAGATTTAAATTTGGGAGTTTTTGAATTCGAATCTTATTAATATTTTTGGAGGTTCTGAAAATTGTTAGATTAAGATATCATCTTCATATCTTAAATTTTTGGAATTCATAAATTACAAATATATATGCGTGTGCGTGTGTATGAGTTTATGATTGTATGAACAAAATCAGACAATTCATATCCCAAATTCAAAAATTTATTCTATTGTGAATATATTTTTAGACATTTTATAACTAATTGTTATACTATATTTTTATCAAATCAAAAGACGTGTGATTAAAATTAACTTATTTATCAAACTATTTTTATATTAGTGAAAAAATAATTATATTTTAATGCTATTTGTGTTATTTGAAATTTTATAATTCTTTTAAATTTTTATGCACTTTTTTATTAAGTTTAATTTTAATAATTCTCAGAGCCTCTAAATATTCGGAAACATATCTATTCATATTCAAAAATATTATGCTCAAATCAAAATTAAAATCATAACATAATCTATCATAAAGGTCAAAACACTGTAATCTCATCACAATACAATGTCGGTAGTGTTGTTTATAAGGTCACGAGGAAGAAATCAACACAACTTGAAAGTCAACTTAATATGTGGTCGGTTATAATGAAATCACACGCAAATGCTAGTGCAAAATACAAGAGTTTTAAAACAAAACTCTACTAATTTTTTCCAAATAAAAAAGTACTATTTCACTTTAGTCTTAGTTTATTTGATCCAATTTTCTGTGAAGAAAGTGATAAGGGTTATTGACTTAATTGTGATCTTGTGCGTAATGTATCCTTATATGCTGCAAACATTTAAATAAATAATAGTTAACTGTATGTTGATGAAAATCAATAATATCTTCAAAATTAACATATATGAACCCAAAAATTTAATGCTTATATATATAATATGGTAAATAAATGTCCCTTCTAATTTATTTATGGTTTTTATTTTGATCTCCGACTTGTATGCAATGACGTTAAAATTTTCAAACAAAATTTGTTACTCATTTAATTTTCACAAGGTTAAAAGATTAGTTTGTGTAGTTGCGCAAGAATAATATTTTATTTGCAATTAAAAAAAATGAAAATAACGTTGGTTGTTATCCATTGAAACATCAACAGGAAAACGTGGTGGAAAAAAAAACATTAGTTAAAATTCTCACCTGTCTATGAAAATAACGTTGGTAGGTTATGTAGTTAGTTATCCGTTTGAAACACCAACAGCAGAAGAAAAAAAAAATTAACAAAATTAATAATGTTCAGATCATTTTGTCCAGTTCACTTATTCAGCAGGTGGTTTACGAGCGCGCCGGTCTTTCTTGCAGCTCATCTGGCTGGCCAGTGTGTGGGTCATGTGGCACAAACGAAACCTCAGAGTTTTCCGTCACTCGGCTCATTCAATGCATCAGCTTTTAGACAGAGTGAAGATGTTATCCTATAGGTGGATCCAGACGTCTAATCCTACATTAGTATCGAACTTTCATTGTTGGTGGTCGGACCCATTGTTGTGTTTGGAGATCGACTAATTATTGTATCTTTCTTTGATGAACATTCAAATTCTTATGTAAACTTTTTGTAGGCCTTCTTCAGCACACCTTGTGCGGAGTGATACTCGCAGCTCTTATATATATATATATATTCTTCAAAAAAATTAATAACGTAATCATGCTTCATGCCTAATGCTTAAGCTGAAGTGATAAGAAAACACCTTGTTTGTTTGCTGAATAAATTAAGTAAAGATATTGTACATGTGTGTTGATTCAGAAGAAAAAAGTGGCACAATTGACTAATCGTGATTGACGACTCTTGTGAGGCAAAATTCCAAAGAATATCTATCAGCTATATTTTGTCCTTATGTAATAGATTTGTTGTGAGGTAAAAATCCAAAGAATATCTATCAACTATATTTCTACTTATATTTTTGTGTTAAATTTTTTTTTATAATATGACGTGTTCCATTTTTCTAGACACAAACAGAAAATTATGAGATGCTTAATTAGAATTAATATATACTTTAGAAGTACTTATTATGAAGAGTGAACAAAAAAAAAATTTGGTTAAAGTGTGTTTTAATAGGATAATTAGAAATTTTGGGTATTTCAATTGAATTTGATTATTTTATAGTTTATTTGAATGGATATAATTAAATCATTCACTCTTAACAAATATTTAAAATATACAGACTAATTTGAAATTTTTTGAAACTAATAGTGCCCAATTTGAAAAAATATAAGAAATAGACATTAATTTTTAAAACATATACAAACAAATAAAATTTTATTATCTTAAAAAATTTCACCTTATAAAATTTCATTATCTTAAAAACATAGTTTTTTTTGGCACAAATTAAATTTTATAAGCTATGCATTTCTTTTGAAGTATATAAGTTTTTTTCACTCATTAAAAATATGGTTTAACTGAGGAAAGTGATAAAATTTGGACAAAATAAACTTTTTTTTGGTACTAGGATAAATAAACTTATTTCATTTTTATTATTTCTTTATTTGAAAAAATTTACATAAAAGTTAGAATTCCTATTATTATAATTTATCACTTCAATGCAAAATAGTGTAAGATTCATCTAAACTTGAAGGGGGTGCAAATAATACCAGGGGTGTTATCATTCTTGAGGTTTACCATCTTTTCTTTAGTGTTTAGATTAGATCAAGATTCATTCATTGTAGTTCATTATGTCCAGCCCATTTATAAAAAGACTTTCATGGGCTTTAACAGGCCTCTATTAAGCAAAACGTATCATGCTTATGTGAGAATTTTCAAATTCTTCATTTAAAAAATGTAAGGGACAAAACTAGGATTTAAGGAATTTTGCAGTGGTGGGGTATAATTGTAGGGGTAGGGGTAAATTAGTCCACAAAAAAAAATGAATGCACTTAACAGGATCACACCGCTAAGACTGGCCTGTTAAGCCCATAGTGCTTGCAATTTAGCTCACTTGATGTGTATAAAGAAATTAAGGAGAAAGCTTTTTTTTTTTTCACATCCCATATGTTCTTAAAAACTAGTCTTTTTGCATTTTTGTCAAAATTATTCCTCCTTACCAAGTTAAGGGTATATGTAAATTGAATGAAAAATAATCTAAAAATGAATTTAGTAGTGGAAGCATTGTCACTTTACGATTTGATTTTAACATAAATTCTTAGATGAAGTATCGTCTATTTAAAACTTATTAGACTAGCCAATATGCTGCGTTTGGTACGATGGAAAGAAAGTGGAATGAAAAAAAATTACGCAAATTAATGCATGAATTTGGACTAAAGTTAAGAAGGTCAAAAGGTAAGATGTAAAAAGATCAAGATTTAAGTTCTTCTAATGAAAGAGAAAATAATACTAACACTGATAATTAATTATCGACTTTGCACTACAACATTTTGACATTTAGGCAGTGGTCAAAAACCATTTTGACGTTTAGGCAGCTACCGTTTAAGGGGGAAAAAGTGTCTCACATTAATTAAGATGTAAGTTGTAGACATTTCTCACATTGCAAATTAGGTTTATAGAACTGATATGCTCTAATTCTAATATATGACAAAGAAAAACACCATCATGATTTGTTGAAATAAATTTTCAAGGTTTTTTCTAATCTTCCATTTCATAATTTGAGAGTGTTTACTCAACAACTAATAAGAACAAGCCATATAAGTAGATTTGTATGTGGTACCAACAATTAACTTGTAACAAACTTTTGTGTACCACATGTAAATTTACTTACGTGACTTGTCTTAATGGTTGATGGATAAATACCCCAAATTATGAAGGAGTGAAGTAGGCCTTACCAATTTTCAATTAGGCATGCTTTCACTTATAACCTACCTTTTAATATTTAACAAGTTATTTATAAAAAACAAAATATGGGTTCTTTTTTCTATATTTTCTCTTTTGAAATTTTAAAAGAAATTTTAAACTCCAAACAACCCTCTTTTAAAATTATATACTAAATTTCCCTATTTTTAATTATAATTAATTCCGCAAAAAAATAATTATTAATTTGATCAGTGAAAAAAAACAATAATTTTAACCTTTTATGAACAAAACAGACTGTATTCACCATAAAATAATAATAATAATAATAACAACAACATGTGTGTGAATGCTATAACAAACGGATCATTCTAAATAATGTCTTCTAAGTATGTTAAACATATATTAGAAAAGAGAATAAACGAGAATAATAATAAAAGTAATATGACTTTTTAGAATTTTAAAGTATTAATGAATTGCCAAGTTTCAAGACAAAATTTTCTTATTTATATATTTAACTGATATTTCGGGAATATTGTTTAGCATTTTTCATAACAAATATGAATTGCATAGATGATCATACTTTAATTATTTATGAGTTTTGTTTTACCAAATTCATATCATTTATTAACTGTTAATAGGAATGTCAATTTCATCCATAAATGGGAATCCCCGCGGGAAATGCCTCATTTGGGAACCTGAAGTTGGAGAATTTTTCCCTGTTGGGATGGAGGAGAAAGTGTCCATCCAAAAGAGATGTGGATGAAATTTTATCCTCCGCCATGCAGAGACTCCGTCCTCGAAAACTTTATTAAAGTAACATCTATAAATATATATATTTAAGTACTTTATAAATTATTTTTAATTATATTTTCACACAATATGTGTATACATTTGTTTATATATGATGTTTATTACTGTCACAAGACTCACAGTAACATTTTAATTTTTTAATTTTTTTATAATTAAACTTCACTATTTTTTTTACAACTAGTTTGATTGAAAATAATAAAAATTTGATATTTTTTTAAGGTTGATGGATCCCCGCTAAAACTATAGAGATCCACGGGGAAGGAGATAGAAGAAAGATACTCCCCGAAGTGGGGTATGGAAAGGGGGATGAGAAGCATTTTTTATGATAGGACAAGGAGTGGTAAAGTTTTCTCCGCTCAATTTTCGTCCTGTTGATATCCTTAACCGTTAATGAATACAAAGAGGAGGTAAATCATAAACTTGACCTCTAGCATTAGAATAATTATTTATGAGTAATATAAAGCTCAAATCTTGCATTTGTTGTTTGTATACAGCATTGGAGTTTAATGAATGACATTAGAATGCAGCGATTATTTTTGGTGTTACTCAGATATCAAAATTGTGATCAAGTTGTTATCTAACGAGGTTAATGAATTGCATCACTATGCAGCGATTATCTATAACATTAAAGAGCTCATCACTAAAGACTGTACGGTTAGACCGATGCATACTCTTTGGAAGGGAAATACTTGTGCGGACTACTTAGCCAAGATTGAAACCAGTCTTCTCCTCTAGCAGTTCCTCAGGATGAAATGAGTATCCTCCTGCTAGGTGATGCCTCACTCTATTTTCTAGATAATTTTATTTTGTTGTCTTTTTCTTTTCATCTTGTACCAAAAAGAAAAAATATAGCATTGGAGTTTTTACTCATTGATTAATGAAGTTGTCAATTTTTTCTCTTTCCACCTGGGCACTCTTTTTATAAAAAAATAAAATAATAGGTGCAAAGCAGTTCTCAATTATTTTTTTTTTCTTTTGTCTAATAGTTGAACAATTAAAATTTCACTTTTAAAATAAATATGTGATAATTTTAAGTTCAATTATATATCTAATCTAATCTATTTATTTTTTACTCCTTTTTTATTTACATCTAGACTACTACCCGTGCGATGCACGGATTTTGTAGAATATTATATGTATAGTTTAATTTTTTGTAGTAAAAAATTATAAATAAAAAATTTATGAAAATATAGATAAATTGGAACTAAAAGTATGCAGTACATATAGAACAACAATGAATAATTAAAATCATAAAAATAATGATAAAATTACATTAAAAACAAATAAAGTGATCTTTATAATAATTCATCGTTAACTACTGAACATTATGGAATACATCTTTGTAAACCACATTTTCAGTTGTATTTGAATCTTCGCCTTCATCGTCGGTATTACTACTTTAACTCTTTACTTGGTGTAACCCTTGATAATATAACATAAAATTCTCAAGCTTTAACTCGAAATTGTTGACAAAACATCTCGACAAAAATATAAATTTGTGAAAATATTAGATGAAATAAAATCAATAAAATTATGGTCAATCAATGGTTTAAAAAGATAAATTTGTTTAAAAACTGAAAAATTGACTAAGAATAAAATAGAAGTTGTTTCACATTCTCTACCTTATGGTTGGGTTCAACAAATTGAATAAAGCATTCTATTTAACTTCAAAACTATCGAGAATTCTATATTGGTTTCAACAACCATGCTTAATGTCTGCAATCAACGAATTCATGAAATCAACGAATTTATGGACAAAAATATATTAAGATTAAACTGATAAATAAGAACAAAACACAACAAATTATATTATATACATTCAAACTTTTTTCCTCTCAAATAAGAAGAAACATGTTAACTTTTATATTCCTTAAGAAAAAAAAATATGCAAAATTTTTATAAATCTTAAATTTTGACCATGAAATTAAATTGAAAATATGAAAGCAACAATAGAAAAAACACGAAATAATAATCAAATTGATACATAACACAAAAAAAAAATCAGAATTCAAACACCTACAAATATTCATAGGAGTACATACCTTTATAGAACCCCAAAGCAAAACCTTCATCCAATAGAAAATATATGAAACTTAAGAACACTACAAGAAAACTCTCTTTGGAGCGTCCGCCTAAAACAGACGCTAAATACCAAAAAACGGACGCTACAAGGGTTTAGCGTCTACCTAGAGTCTGTCTCGTGGCGGACGCTTAATTGCCTGAAGCTAGCAGTTGCGTCCAGCAGACGCTACTTTAGCATCTGTCTTTTTAAACACAAAGCTGAAGCTGGTGACTTGCATATATGGCGTACGCTATTGGCTAATATTAGCGTCCGCTTTTGTTAGTTGCTATAAATTGATTTTTGAATAATATAGTGTCAACTAAAAGCAGACGCTAATCTTAGCGTTTGCTTCTATTAGATGCTATAAATTAATTTTTGAATAATATAGTGTCAACTAAAAGCATACGCTAATTTATTTATTTTTTATTTTACTTTTAATATTGCATTGTAGCTAATGGAAAATCAACAAACAATTAGCATTAATGCATCTAAAATATAAATTAAGTAGTTCTTTACTAAACCTTTTATTTCGAATATATAACCATATATAATGTCAACAAAAAAGCTCTACACCCATGAAAATATAATCCACTAATATATAATCCACCAAAACATCCCACAAAATATATAACCCATCAAAAGGCTCTTTCATACATAAATAATACAAAATAAATATATATACTAAGTATCATAAAATCAAATTTCATATCAAATTGCAAATAAATTTAGTTACAAAATGTTCATGAAACAAAGTTACAAAAAGTATCATCAAACTAAATATCTCAGCAAAATCAAACAATGTTATGTTACTACCAAAAAACACTAGCCTAACCAAAGCTAAAACTAAGGCCTGCAAACAGATACTAATGTTCACTCTATCATCAAAATTCCTAGGCAATTACTTTACTAACTCACCATTAATATGAAGTGGTTAGAATTTTCATTTCCATTACATGAGTCCAAGTGACTAACAAGAGCAGACCACCAACCTGCCATAAAGGTAGAAATTCATTTCAGGTTAATAAAATCATACTAATATGAAGTCTACAAATTATCTTTTATTAATGAAGGTATTGGAGATTAAAATTTAGAAGTGTGCAGAACCAGAAACATATAAACCTGCAGATGCAGAAACATTTAAACATCCAAAACCAGAACGTAATTATGCAAAAATGCAATGTGCACAACCAGAAATTAGAACTAAATGCATTTGAACATGCAGAACCATAACGCAATTATGCATAAATTAGAACTCAATGAAGGACAAAACCTTGAAGTTAAAAGGATGTTGACAATTATAATGACCAAAAGAATATCAAATGTAACATACTTGCATAAATCATTACAATTGTGACTAACAATAATACTAAAGGGTACCCTATGATCACCTTAGTATAGTATAAAAATCCTTACTGAAGCATCAAGCAAAAAAGACACACATACACTCTCCCACAAACAGACACACATAAGTGAAGATCTGAGCATAATTAAACTGATTATAATTAATCCACAAGCAGTTCTTGGATTGGTGTTGAATTGTATAATCTTAATAAAATCATTGCGAATAACTGAGCATATGAAAAAACTGCTACATTCACTACAACAGAAACATGCATTCAATAGCACTTTTTTTTTCTTTAATAGCACTTTAAAGTGCTATTGAAGCTGGTGCTATTAAAAGTCTATGTTTATTATAGCGCTTTTATAAGCGCTATCGTATGCCCGACTTTTAATAGCACTTGTATGTTAAAAGCGCTATTGTATGCCTGTGTTTCTAGTGCAAATTAACACTTTTGGCAACAAGATTTAATAGCACTTTTCTGAAAGCGCTATTGTATGCCTGTGTTTCTAGTGCAAATTAACACTTTTGGCAACAAGATTTAATAGCACTTTTCTGAAAGCGCTATTGTATGTCCTTTTTTTTTTTTTTTAACCTGCAATTTCAATTTTTTTTACACCTTCAATTTAATTTTTTTTCACATCAGGTCTTTTTTTTCAATATTTTCTTGTACAACCTAAAACTTAAAACAGAGCAAATAAGTTCTATTCAAGATAATATGGCACAAGAAAGGCCAATTATATGTACAATCAAAATTACATCCTTCCAATTCTTTGTCCAAGACGTACAAAAGAAAATTAACATAAGCAACAAAACAAACAATAAATACCAAAGTTTGGTTTGCTACAACATTCACAAAATAAGCTCACAAAACATTTCCACACTAATTACTTTACCTAAGTCAACCACTAGATGATGTTCATAACATTAATTAAAATAAGACAATAAACCTAAGCCAACCATCAGCCATTTTCCAAACCAAAGCCAACCACATCTTTGTCATGTTTTCAAGAACTCCCTGAAAAATTTAAAATATACTACAGTCAAATGGCTAATCACTTGTTAAATACATGTTTTGAACTAATAAATTTCCACTATACATTATAGATTCAAAATATGCAGCCACCAAAACAGTAAAAAAAAACTTCAAATAACACTAAAATTAGGATCTTAATATTCATATAAAACAACTTCTAAGAAAATACTTTAGTAATATTTGTTTCATACCTTATCCAACTTCCCCCGGGGATAACATTTGTGAACATATATTCCACCAACTCATCCTTCACTTCATCTAATTTATCCTTAGAGTATGTACAACATTTGTATTCATCGAAATACTTCAAGTAAAAAAACACCGCAAAATTTAGTTAGAATTGAATTACATTATCTATGCTTTAAAATATCACAAATTAATAATAACAATAATATATAATTTAAATCATGTACTTTATCGGGGATCTTCTTTGGATATTGCATGACAATCTCTTTCATAAAACGCATCACAAAATAGGCACAATCAGTAGTGTTAGTTTGCTGGGGGCACTGAAAAAAATAAAAATTTAGATTATTGGAAACCATTGATACATCTATCAAATGCGGCTACAAACTTCAAACGAGATAGATTATTGAAAACAGAGCTTAAAAGAGATCTTGAATGTCAAAAACAAATATCAAAATGAAATTGAGCTGAGGAATAATCAATAAAGAGAAACTTGATCAATAGGATTATATGGGTATTACCATGGCAGTAGCTCGTGTAAGAGAATAAAGACTATATATTACCATGGCAGTAGCTCATCTTCAATTGGATTGTGGTGTTGATTGGCTATTCTACCAATATACCATTTCCAAGTGATTGACTATTCTACCAATATACCATTTCCAAGCTAAATGCTTAACAGAATCCACCATTATTAAATTTATTATGTAAAAATAACACTAATTAGAAAATACCTCTATTTTTATCCATCTGATTCTATTTGACTTTGACTTTGGCGCCGCTTTAGTTAGATTATGGGCACGGTAAATCAGTACAGCACTAAAAAATTAAAATATAACTTCAATGAGTGATTATTAAAAATAATCATGCTATATATTTGTTAAAATACAAGAATAAATACACACTTTTCGAATCTTCTTTTACACTCTAGATGTCTTGAAGGGTCTGTATCCATCGGATGATTCGGATCTAAGAAATATATAATTCCGGCATCTGGATCAATGACAAGCAACGCCCAATGAACATTCCTACATCCGACATTTAAATATTGCATTGTGTTAATTCATATTCGACACTTTTAACATATTTTGTTAAAAGTAAAAAAGCACAATTTGGATATAAACTCACCCAAAATTGAACGGTGCAAGAATCATTTTATGTTTGATCTTCTTACTTGTTAACAGTATTCTTGGAATACCTTGGTTTCCGTCTTCATCATCATGTGATTCGTGCGGGGATAAGAACCATAGCTTAGTTGTTAATCCACCGGGACTTATGAACTTTTCATATAAGTACCTTGAAATGAAAAACAAATGGTTGAAATATTAATATTACCTCAAACGTAAATTAGCTAGAGAACATTTGTGATAATAGAGTTACCTAGCATACACGGTGATAACAGATGCACTTAACCACTCATGGTTAAGGACTTCATTTAAATTCTCTGCATGCAATGACTCAACAAATTCCACACCGAATGCTTTCTCCCCCATACTTACTTCCAACAATGACTCCGCAGCCCACATATGTGTCACAAAAGTTCAAACGAATCCATGAGGGTTTATTCCGTCACCGGCCAAGTGCTATGAGAAGAACTTTGGATACCATGAGGGTTTATTCCGTCACTAGACAATGCAAGACGTAGATTTCTTGGTTCTTGCCCAAAATCTGGGTAATCATCATCAATTTTTGCCCATTGAGGAGAATCTGCAGGATGTCGAAGCATTCCGTCAAGAACCCTTTCATATGCATGCCACGTTAAGTGCTTTGCATCTTCTGCATTACGAAACATGCGCCTAAATCTGGGTATTATCGGAAAATACCATAGTGTTTTAGCTGGAGCTGTTCCTTTCATATATCGCGAGGCACTACATTTAGGACACATGTTTAATGATGCATACTCGTTTCGAAATAAAATGCAATCATTTGGACAAGCATGTTTCTTCTCGTAACTCATGCCAATAGAAGATAGCATTCGTTTAGCCTCATAAGTTCGACTAGGGAGCGTGTTGTTCTCAGGGAACATGTCTTTTAAAAGAATTAGCAAGTCAGTGAAGCTCTTATCAGACCATCCATTTCCTGCTTTCAAGTTATACAATTTTAAGACCGCGGACAATCTTGTGAATTTAGTACATCCATCATACAATGGTTTTTCTGAATCACTTACTAGGTTGTCAAACATTCCAGGACAATCGCGAAGATCCTCTTCAATGACATTCACAAACTCTTCGACACGATCAAACTCTTGCGCATCTTTTACAAAATCATTAGATGTATCTGTTACATTGCTCCTCAAATTAGTGGACTTGGTTTTTTCTTCCCCGTGCATTGTCCAACATGTATAGCTTTTATCAATTCCATTAAATATTAAGTGTCTTGCCAAATCCTTTTCACTAACAGGTCCATAACAACACTTTAAGCATGGACATATGATTTTACTAGTATCTTCAGCATGAGCAACAACGACCTTAACGAATTCTTTCACTCCCTCTTCGAATTCTTTTGACATTTTATTGGCTGACATCCATTTCCGATCCATAGTTCCTAGGTCTTAATAGTTAAGAGTTAGTAATGGTCTTAAGAGTTAAATTGGTTCTAACAACCAAAATAAATTCTGCACAAAATAAATTCTGCATATTGCCTCAATCTCTCCTCAATAAATTCTGCTCATACATGGACATAAATTCTGCATATTGCCTCAATACAAACTAGGCACTTACCAGAATCTCACACGCACATAATTAGATATAAGACATGTGTAATATTGTGCATAAATGCAAAATTGCTATCGAGAGAAACTGCTTTAGAGCGAAAGAAACACAGTGTGATCCATGAGGAAGTAATGTTTGATCAACTAAGTGAAATGGGATAAGATGAATAATGAGAAAAATGAAGACTTAGGTCTTTCTATTTCAGGTCTCGGAGGTGAGTTCACGCCTAGGCAGAGCTGGCACTAAAGGATTCAGGAAACTGGTTGATGTTCTGGGCACACTTGGGAGTAGTATGACAAATTTAAATTCTGGCGGTGGCTTTGCATATGGAGTTGTAACAAAGGGGAATGAAGTTGGTATTTTAGCATTTGAGGTTTCAAACACTATTGTCATGGGTTTTATTCTCATGGAATCTCGTTCAAACAAGAGTTTATGCTCATATAAATCAATCAATCAAACTATATTCAACAATAACAGTTCCTTCTTGCACAATAAACATTAACACAACAACTAGAAAACTAATCATAAAAGATAGAATATTTGAACACCACAGTCACAAGGCAAAAAAAAAAAGAACCCAAAGGCCAAAAAAATAAACCCTCATTTCAGCTATCTCACACACACAAATTACAGAGAATTAAAACTAATGAAAACAAAACTTGCATTCCAAATTCAAAAAGTAATTAAACAAAAAACTAATTAACAAAAGCAATTACCTTGAAATGAACTCTAAATCGTGTTTTCGTTGAGTCAGCTGGTTTCCTAGATAGCATAAAGATATCCAATCGTGTTGTCACTGATTCAGGTTCCCTGATCCAAATTTGAGCATAAATCTATTAGTTTATTCCTTGTGTGTGTTGAAAACTACCTTCTCATGGACAAATATCATACAAGCTTATGCACAATCTCTCTAAAGCAAGGTTTTAAGTTTTTCACATTCTTATTATTTAATATTTTACAACAGAATGTATTATATAAGTTTCTTTTGTATAATCTCATAGTTAATTACCAAATGCTTTATTGCTAGTTCAGGACCTTTGGTCATAACATTGTACTATTAAAAAGAAGAAACATTTTAAATGCATATCAATGAATTTTTAAGTGTTTGAGTGGATATTGAGATCAACAAAAAACTAGACCACCTAATCTAAACACAATAATGACAATCATCAAAATCTAATTAGACTAAAACTAATTAACTTAAAGGAGACATGCATATACATATAGTAGGTGATTAAATTTATCTGCAAGTTGGTTCTATTACGTATCTTACAATTAGTTCACAATAGTTCAAATTTTATATACTGGACTAGTTCTTGTAAGCTGAAAATTAGCATGCTTAGCATATTCGGTTTGAAGTTAATTGATTGTGCAAGAAAATTGGGTTTGAAATTTAGAAGGCAAAGTAAATTGGATGGGGCTACCTTCTCATGGACAAACATCATACAAGATTATGCACAATCTATAAAACAAGGTGTTAAGTTTTTCACATTCTTATTATTTAATTTTTTTAGTTCAGGTAAATAAACTAGATGGCTAGGCTCCCTTTAGTAATCATCATTACACTTATTAGTAATGGCTTGATGCAGCATTAAGTAATTGATTAAACTAGAAGGCCAGTCACATTTTTAAAAGCTCGTATAAATTAGCAGATGTATTTACAACCAATTACCAAATGTCATCTACCTGAACAACAAATTAGCATCATATTTTTGAATCAGCAAATTTATCAATAACACCCTCATAAACACAAAAAATACAAATGGTGAGAAGGATAGCACAGCCCGTTACAAACAAGAAAACTCCTTACTTTTTTTTGAAAAAGACTAAATATATTGAAATGATAAGTACAAGAAGTACTTAAAAATACAAGATGGAAGAACAACAAGGAAAGGTACAACACCGATCCAACACCACAAAACAAACAAAGCCATAAACAATAGCAGCAAGGAGAAAAAAAGAACAGAGAAAACAGCCTCCTGAGCACACAGTGACACAACGCAGCCCCTACACTTCACCACACACACAGTCGGATCAACACACTAAACTTGCTGCTAACCTTGTTAAGAAAACTCCTTACTAATTACCACAAAGCATCGTTCCTTACAAAACACTACTAAGGATACAACCCCTTACTATAAAAACAAGATATATTCTAAAAAACATACCGTGAGATTGAGAAATTGAAATCGATTGGGAAATTCAAGAGTGGCGATTTGGGGTTTGAGCTGCAATTAGGGTTTGAGGAAACTGAAATTGAAGAGCAGCGATTGGTGAAGTGAAGAGAGGGTGGTCGGATATGGAGCGGTGGTTCGCCGGACGGTGGCTCGTACGGATTAGAGTGAAAACGTGGGGTGATAGAAAAGTGAAACTGTCAAAGTGAAACTTAGTGGGAGTGAAATTTTGGGGCGGTAAATCTATTCTTCCAGAAGCGCCAAAAGGAAAATTTTTTGTTTTTTTTTTCACCAAGTCCAACAATAGCACTTTTTATAAAGTGCTATAATAGCTATATACTTATGATAGCACTCACACCAAAAATGCTATTAAACACTTATAAAATTTTGCTACAATAGCACTTCTCATATAAAGTGCTATTATAAATATTTGAGTGGGATATTTAATAGCACTTCTATAAAAGTGCTATTAAATTAGTGCTATTGTAAGCCAAAATTGTGATAGTGATTTGGGTTAGATTCTAAAAGCTCATAAGCATCTGGGGGCTCTTGAGAAGTTTCCTTTTTTAATTTGAAGTTATTATATGGTTCTACACCTGCAATGGCTGAATGAATAAATGATTATTTACAATAATAATCAGTCATCGTGACAGAAAATGCTCACATTACTTGGTTCATATTTAATAAAATACAGAGCTGCTTCATATCCAAGTCTTAAAAGTTACAACTAATATAATTTGTACCATTTAACTTTTAATTTGAGTACAATATTTATACTTCTCTAGAGAATATTTTATGAAAATCTTAGATGTAAACACACTCCTTAATCAATATCTAGCCTCCCTAAACAGAACAAGAATCATAAATCATTCAGTAACAATTCAATTAATAAAATTAAGAATTATAACAAAGCAACAATCTGACACATAATTTCAACTGATTAAATAAAATTAAGAATTATAAAGACAACTAATTCTACTAGGTATATGATATCTCCAAGTCAAAATAATCACACTACAAGAAATATGATTTTTTGCAACAATTTTTTTCGTTAAAAGTTGTTACAAGTCGCTGGCAAAACAACTAAAAGTAATTTTGCCAACAACTTGTAACAAAAAAAGTTGTTGCTAAAAATCATATTTCTTGTAGTGTAAATTAATAAAAAATCAATCCATATCATCACACAAATCAAAACAATAAGGTAGTAAGTGATGTTTAGATGAGGTGTTTAATAAAATTGAGCAAGAACCGCATTAGGCTAGGGATAAATGTAGTAAAACCATTCTATTCTACTAGAATTCAACCACAAATATTTCGTTTCATCTCAGTTTGTTTGAAAGGTTCTTTAACCAACCACATCCATATATCTAGTTACAATTGCATTAACCATTTTAAATATCAAGCCACCAACCAAATCTAGCTACAAAGTTGAAACTTTTACTACCTAGAATCATAAATAATTCCGTGACAATTCAAAAAACAAACCTAATTGCATATTAGAAAGTAACCAAATTGCATAATCAAAGCAAGGAGCAAGTATAACCACACACAAAAAGAAATAAGAATCATAAATCCATTGAAGAATGACGGGAGTTTGAACTAACCTTGAAAGGGAAGAACAAATTTTCCCGTGGTAGTAGAACGAGTTCTCTGTAACCGTATGCTAGATGACACTAAACTCAACTAAGGAAGATTTGCACAACATGTCTTGACTGTAAAAAAAAAAAAACAACAAAGAGGATAATCACACATCCATACACCAAAAAACCAACAAAGAGCTTAACCACGCCGTCACAACCAGTGTACATAAATGAAAAAATAGGTCCTGGCTATCAGAAACACAGAAATAAACCGTGAGACACTCAACATCAAGAGCAAGTCCGAACCTAGCAAGAGAAACAAACCAACAGTCATGAAAAAACCAGCACTCATTGCAAGAAATAAGATTTTTGGCAGCGACGTTTGCCGCTGCGAAAAATACAAAGTTGCTGCGAAATGTATTTTTCGCAACGAAAAAATTATCGTTGCATGTCGTTATATGTCGTTGGCATAAGTGCCGTTACGAAAAGTCTTGCAAGGACAATTAATGTCGCTGCCATAACTAGTATTTTGCAACAACAATTAATGTCGCTGACATAACTAGTGTTTTTTGTAACAATAATTATTGTCACTGGCAAAAAAAATGTTTTTCCCAACAGAAAAGTTGTTGTTGCATGCCGTTACAAAAAGTTTTGGTCGCTGACATAACTAGTGTTTGTCAATAATTCAAATATTAATTAATCTCTCATGAAATAAGATGTTAGGAATTAACGTTCATTATCAACAATTGATTGCTAAATTTAATTTATAAGTTATGTTTCTCATTCAATCTTTTTTTTTTTAATCAGCCAAATTTATTTATACAAAAATTCAAATACAAAGAACCAAAATACAAATTACATGTCATTTAGATCGTAACAAGTGGTCATTCACATAATATCAAAACATTAAATTAGAAAACACAAAAGAGCAACATTATTTTGAATGTTTATCACTTAATAATCCTATAAGAACACCACAAAAATTTCTAAGACACCGATGACTTGATTGATTGCCCCTTGTTCTTCATTGTTCATCATCTTCTTTCATAGTCTTCACACTTTTCTTGAATTGCGTCGGTATTCTTCAAAACTTTTTAATATTAGATACATTCTCGTTGTAGCTTTTTTTTATTGAAATTCTACTCAACTTTTAATGAGGTTATGTGTGGAAAAAAGTGAGAGAAGTGATTTTGAAAGGAAAAATTATACAAGTTGATGAATAATGATGACATGATGGAGAACTGGGTCGGTTAAAGTTTGGAGAGATCGAGTGATTAAATTTTGAGCAATGAACAAAAGTGAAAGAGGAGCGTTGGATGAATAATAATCTACCGTATAGAAAGTTTGCAATATATGATCCAAGTGGGTGAATTTATAGTTATTAGTAGATTTGATTAATTAACAAATATTCCAAAATACATAGAAAGTAAAATAATTAATGGATTATCTTTACTCAATTAACTGTCACACTACATGATTATCTCAATAGTGATAGTGGGTATGTATGGAGTGCTACCGTCGAATTTTGAAAAAAATAAAACAAACCACTATTTTTTTAATCCAAATAAACTTAATTTAATTAATCTACTTCTAATAATATATTAAAATTGATAACTACTATATTTACTAATTTGTCCTTATCAATTTTAATAATTTTCTAAATTTTGTATCCTTCATTGTGATTTTACTCTATTAACAATATATGAATAAAAATAAGAAGAAAAAAAAAACAATAAGGATTAGAGGAAGTTTAGTAAAACAATTATAGAAAAAAAAACAAACAATAAAAGATTATATATGAATATGCATAAAAGTAGGAATAAAACAATAAAAATTTGGTAGTTTTTTTTTTTTGTGGATTCTAGGGTGAGGGCTCTATCAAGTCCCTCACCGGTGAGGCATTTAAAAAACATCGTTGGATTTAATTGATGGTTTAGATTTCTTGAAAATAATAATAACAACATGCATATATTTTCACACACAATTTTGTCCTCATTTCTTCCACCTTTCGCACTTTTTTTTTTCTTTCTCTTTTTGACAAAATTTCTTCCATTTTCATTACACCAGTGTAACCTTCCACCTTTCCATTACATTGCTAGAAACTCCCATTTTCATAACTCATCCAACTTTTGTCAATGAAACTTCAAGAACAAACACATGTGTCACAAGTAGAACTATTATAGTCATAACAGCAACACAAGGCAGTAATCGTTGTCAACCTCTTTGATTAAAAGGCTCCCATTACAAAATTTGCCAACTAAATTAGAAGATCCATCAAACCCATTTTAATTTGTGGTGACACAAAAAGAGGGATTTAAAGTGTAGAGATAAACAATGAAGTAGATGGGTAGAAGAGGGAATAGTAGAGACTAGAGAGTGAGAAATTAGCATAGAAGAGAAGATGGAAGTGACGCGGCAGGGGTTAAGAAATTGAAGATCTGATAGTGCAATGGAAAGGAGGAGATAAAGAAGAAAAAAGAAAACTACCGTGAACAATGGGGGAGAGGTGAGATAAGATTGTGTATGAGAAGAGATAAGTGTTCTCAATTTTATTTCTAATAAATCTGAACCATCCTTTAAATCCAACGGTGTTTTTTAAATGTCTCACCGGTGAGGGACTTGATAGAGCCCTCACCCTAGAATCCACCGTTTTTTTTATGCATAAAAAGAATTATGTATATTAAAATTGCTCGAAAATAAATTTAATTCTTTAATATATTCATTGACAAGTTATGTTGTTGGTATAATTATAAGATTTTCCAACAACGTTATAATGGTGTTGTCAAAAAGGAGATACAAAACATAAAAATAGAGAAAAAATATTCAGTTAAAAGAAATTTACGCAAAAAACAAAAATAGAAACAGAAACTACAATAAAATATATGCATCAAAAAATAGTAAGTGTGTCGTTTCTCAGTGACTTTACAAAATTGTTGCAAATAATCTATAGTATTAAAAATATAAAAATAGAAAGAAAAAAAAATTTAAATTAAAACAAATCTACGCATAAATATAGGATCAAAAACCATGATAAAAGATACGTATAAAAAAATAATTGTTGGTTTCTCAGCGACTTTATAAAGTTTGTTGCAAAAAAACTATACGATTAGCGACAACAATAATTATTATTGGGATAAGTAATTTTTTTCTAGCGATAACAAAATTGTTGAGAAAAAAACTAACTTACAACAACAACTTAAATTAGTTGCTGCTATATGTATATTTTTGTCAAAAATTTGAACGTCGCTGCAAAAAAGTCGCTGCGAAAAATCTTATTTATTGTAGTCACTACTGCATAAAACAAAATTGAGGTTCAATAGACCATTCATAAAGAAAACAAGGCACAATTTGAAAACTGCTATATACCAAGCCTATTACTATTTATTCTATCTTTCAACCACTAGGGATGTCTCAAAATTTAAAAACTACATAGCACAGTGATCTACATAACTAATGTATTAAACAAGTCATGGCTGAAATTTTCTATTTTAAGATTAACGCATGAACACAAAACTATTGTATCACATAAGAAATAAGCTAACAACGGAATCACATAAGAAATAAACTTAAGGTGAAAGTAAACTAACTCATCCAAACAACTATATGCCTCATAATAGCTTAAATTCAACCTAGATTAAACTTTCATATACAAATGAAAAATAGTATAGCCAAAGAAACAAAGCATAAATTGAGAGCATAATAACAACTCACAAATGGGCTTCTTTGATCCACAAAGAGAATGAATAATATAGATACCTAACAACAAAACAACAAGCTAATGAGAAACAAGTTTAAGAGAAACACAACAGTTTAAAAATTTAAATTGGATTGACAAGCTAATGGAGAGTTTCTTGATCTTGTTCCAATATATTAAGAAAAATAGAGACGTATAAGTATGCCTTAACAAGATAGATGCAATTCTATCTTAGAAAGATGCAATTACTATCATATATATATATATATATATAGTCTTCATTCAAGCAAATGACAAGAAATAATGTATAAGTTATGCAACATCAAAGAAACGTATAAAACCCATAAAGCCTTCATTAAAGCAAGTGACAAGGCACCACACAAATACCATCCATATGGTACCATTGGCCTTGTTTGATTTCAAGGATGCAAGGAGCTTTCTAAAATGAAGAAAATGCAAGAATCCTTCCCCTTCATTCAAGATGACCATCTAGTTCCAGCCAAGCAACTGTCTTTTCCCACACATGAGCTGAAAAAGAACATTTGAATAGTTCCAGCCAAGCTCCTCTCTTGATAAGCTCATTGCAAGTCGGAATTCGAGTAAAAAAAATATCCTCACAAACACCACCACTTTAGACAGGACTGAAGATTTCCACAACCATTTTAACGCCTCCTAGAGTGATGAATTCGGATCTGCATCTCCACCAAAAATACATAACTCTTTATAGCATGATTTAACCGAGAATCCTCTCACCGGGTCAGCGCTCCAAATCCATTTATCTGCGGCATAGTCACATAATTCGCTTAAAAGGCCGAGAACCGCGAACCAATTCGTCCATACCGGTTCTCAATACTTTTTCGAATTCGGTACGCACAAATTCTCTCAGAATTCATCTGAAACGGCGAACCAAACGTACCAGAACAACTGCCATGAATACAGAAACTAAGCGTCTGTTTGTTTCGCCGTTTCGGCACTCCAAACGCAAGTTTAACACAGAAAACGCGAGTTTCTAATTTTATGTGATGTTTGGATAAAAATCATACGCGAATCTGTGAGACTACAAACGTGATTCTTCTTCACCGAACTTAATTTTTCTTCAAATCACCAAACTCAGTTGCATGCTTCCTTTTCCCTGAAACTCATCACCATTCAGATCTATATTTCCCCTTTGTAAGTTTGAGGCCATCACAGAAGAATTAAGTGATGCAGAAATGGTAGAATGGGAGAGGAGTATTGAGATATGGGAGAAGGAGAAATGGTAGAAGAGGGTTAAAAGATGGGGAAAGAAATCAAAATGATAGAAATGGTAGAAACAACAATAGAAGGTTCTGGAGAAATTGAACAGGGGACACGTGAAAGAGACATTTATTGGATTTGTTTTTTTACTATTGGGTTGGGCTTGAGTGGTTTTTGTAGATAAGTTTTAGGAAAATTATAAAATATGTTGGGGTAGAAAAACAAATTTCCTAAGTTTTAGAATGTATTTTTTTTTCTTTTTTGTTGACTATTATTAGTTAAAATATATCTACTTCTAAAATGGTTTTAGTTATTAGTGGTATTAATATTTTTTATCATCTATTTTTTTTATTTGTAACGTACCGAGTATTATATTTGAACGTACGGCGAATCCAAACGGCGTACCGACTCTGTATACCCCCCGCGTACCTAATTCTTCTAGAGTTGCGAACCGCGTACCCGTACCGCGTACCGAAGAGAATTGCGAACCGTGTGACTATGATCTGCGGTATCTACCACGGGGTGAACATTAAAAAGCAAATTTCGCAGTTCCTCCACAAACACTATCCTATGATCTGCGTTGTCAACTGCCCATATCAGACAGGTGAAAGCAAGAATATTGAGGTGTTTTGGAGTATAAAGCTGACATCTTGGTCCTGGATATCTAGCTATTTCCCTAACATAAACAATTATTCTTTTGCTTCATGCTGTAATAATCCTATTATAGTTGCTTACAAATGTGCTAAATTTTTTGTAATGGGTTAAAGTACCACTTGTACTTCCCATGAATGCAATCTTTTGATAATAAAAAAAAAACAAGTGACAAGGAATAATGTATAAATTCCTACTTCATAATACATAATTCATAAAGAACACTAGTTAACACACAAGATAAGCCTTCTACTCCACTTCCTAGTATATAAGTCTTCTAATAACAAATAAAAACCATATTATACCAAACCTTTTGTAAAAAACATAGACCTAACTGCCATATTCAAAATAGTGACAAGATTAGCCCATATATATACTTGAAATCCCAATTGTCCTATTAAAACATTAATTTGAAGAAACTGTTAAAATATTGTTATTGCAACAAATATTTTAGAAGAAATAGCATGCTGTCGTAGTTTAATTTGACAGGAAAAATCAGATAATTGCCGAGCCCAAAGAATCATCCATTGCAAGCCACAAACACACCCCTCCACCTAAATAATCCTCTTTTTATCACTATTAGTCAAATACACATCCCACTTTGATTTGATAATTGATAATAACAGAAACTCTAGCACATGATATGTCTCAGCTAAGCCAAAGTCTACATCAACAGACCCAAAAAAATTCCGCATAACTCTGTTAACCCAGAAATATCTTTCCACTATAAGAGACCCAAAAAATCATTCCATTACACATTTTCTACCAAATTATCACTAAAACTTTAAATGAAATAATAATTAAGAACATAAACAGATCAACAGAGTTCCAAACTAGAACATAAACAGAACATAATGTTAAGAATAGAAATTGAGAATAGAATCGGTACATGTTTGTGTTTCAATCAGAGGAAGAACAAAAACACGAACTTGCAGAAAAACAATGAACTTACAGAAAACGAAAACACAAACCATCTGAACACACACGGTTAGGTTTGAAGGAAGTACGAAGAACGATGAACACGATCTGGGTTAGGGATTCATGAAATTGAACTACGAACTTGCATTAAAACAACGAACTTGCAGAAAACGAAAACACAAACAACCTCAACACGAGCGGTTGGGTTTCAATGAAGAACACAATTTAGGTTAGGAATTCGTGAGATTGAACGAACAAGGAAACATTTGGTGAGTTAGCGTTTTAACACGATTTGGGTTTTAGGGATTCACACGATTTGGTGCTCGAGATCGGTCAATTAAGAGAGAGGGAAAGAAAAGGAAAATAATGTTAAGAAAAAAAATTTGTCTTTGAAATTTGGTAATGAAAAAAAAAGGGGGAAACTAATACATAAGTGGTAATGAAAAAAATTGTCTTTAAAATTAAATATCAAGAAAACATTTGAGTTGAACAAGGGCGGAAGCTAATACATATTGTAATTTTTTTTTATTTAGCTTCGTTTTAGCGTCTGCCTAGGCAGACACTATAATTAATAAGTTTTTTAAAATAAAAATTAAATGGATAAAAACATTAGTGTCCGCGAGACAGACATAATGTTAACGCTATTAGCGTCCGTGTCGGGGCAGACGCTAAAATTCTGAAGCTAAAACACATTTTTCTTGTAGTGGAAAAATAAAATCCAATTTTTTTCTTAAATGGACGAATCAGAATTAATATGAAACACTACGAACAAAAAAAAATGGAATCCATATCTATTGAAATAGAAATCAAATTAAAAAATAATAGAGAATTAATATGAAACACTACAAACTATAATCAGAATTTAAACACCTAAAATATTTATAGCAATCCATACCTTTATAGAACTATAAAGTTAAATTTGCATCAAATAAAAAAAAGTAAATACAGTATGTGAGAAAAAGTGAAAATAGGTACATAATTTAAGGTTATAATTAATATGAAAGATACACTCTTAGGAGAAAGAAATCAAAGGGTTTCTATTTATCGTAAAATAGATTTCATAGAGTATATCCAATCATCAAATGAAAGCATATAATTAGTGATGAGTAGGTAACAAAATTAAGGATTGGTGTAAAATTATTTTATACACACATCTAATCATAGAATGACACATCATGTATTGTGTTTTTAAACACATGACGTGTCACATTCATTAATTGATGTGGCAACATAGTATTCAAGTTTTTATCGTAGCCGTTGATATAATATATTTTTTCACGTGTCAAAATCTAGATCATTCATATTAGGATTAGGGTTTAGGGTGCCTCTAGTTACTCTCGTTTTATCTTTAACTAGACGCCGACCCGTGCTATCGCACGCGTTCCGTGAGCTATCATATATAATATTAAATATATTATAATAATTTTAAAAAATATTTTAAAAAAGACGAATTCAAAATATAGTGATGTATCCTCTCCTTTTTCATCGGTTATCAATATATTCATGTCTTTCTTAAAATTATTCTTGACATTGCAACATATAATTACCCATGAGAGAAAATTGACTGTGGAAGATATATTAAAATCTTTTTCTTCCTAAATTAAAATAAACGTGGTAACTTTTTTTTTTTTTTTTTCGGTTTTCACCACCAGTTGAATCTGGTTCGGGGGTCAGTTCTGGCATCAAGTGGTTCCAGCCCCCTCCCGATCGCAGTTGCGGGGGATCGAACCGTGGTCCTCCCTACCAAGTTCAGCGCCAATCACCACTGAACCAACTAACGATTGGTAACTTTTGATATAGAACACAACAACAACAAAAAATAATTCAAACACCTAAAAATTAAATATCTATAGAAATGCATACCTTTATAGAACCCCAAAGCAAAACTGATGCAATCAATGAATTCATAGACAAAATATATTAAGATTAAACTAATAAATAAGACTAAAACACAACAAATTGTAGTAGATACCCTAAAGATAAAACGAGAGTAACTAGAGGCACCCTAAACCCTAACCCTAATATGAATGATCTAGATTTTGACACGTGAAAAAATATATTATATCAACGGCTACGATAAAAACTTGAATACTATGTTGCCACATCAATTAATGAATGTGACACGTCATGTGTTTAAAAACACAATACATGATGTGTCAATCTATGATTAGATGTGTGTATAAAATAATTTTACACCAATCCTTAATTTTGTTACCTACTCATCACTAATTATATGCTTTCATTTGATGATTGGATATACTCTATGGAATCTATTTTATGATACATAGAAACCCTTTGATTTCTTTTTCCCAAGAGTGTATCTTTCATATTAATTATAGTCTTAAATTATGTATCTATTTTCACTTTTGTTGAGTCCTATGTATTGGCTGCATTTTTTGTGAGCAGGATGTGGTGCAAGATGCTACAACATCGTATCCGGCATTTGGTATTATAAGGGCGTGCGTTTCTATTTATGGCATGATCCGTTTTTCTCTTTCATGAATCTTGCATGGCGCCTGTGTGTCTGGCTTTTATTGTGGATCATCATTTATTACTTCAGATCCTTGACTAGAATATTTCTATGAAGAATATCTTTGAAGTATATTTATGGAAAGAATCTATTGTAATTAATGTGGTCAAGCCTTGAGTCAAACAAATCAAGCTCATGACTAACTCTGATCAAGGACCTTTGCTGGAGTATTTAAAGGAAGGAGCTAAACCTAGTTTCTTCACCGAAACCAATATATCAAAATGTAGACTTTTAGGGTTTCGTGTATTTGTAAGCCTTGTGCTTTATTTGTGAGCCTCTCTAGTATCATCTTGATGCTTTTGTAGGACTGTGTTTTTTGAATTGTAACTCTGTAGTTTCTCCAAAGCTTTTAAGCATGGAGTATGGTTGTTTCTTGTACATCACTCTAAGCCTTTAGGTATGAGTGGTTTAGTTTCTAGGAGTGTGACTCCATATTTGTGTTTTGAAATCCTTGCTGTTTTTAAGGTTGTAAGGAAGTGAGATCAGGTATATCTCAGATCTAGGCTAGGACCCTAGGTTATAGACAATAGGGGAGTTGCTAGATGGAAAGGGCATAACTTGCGGGTTGTTGTCATCAGTCTAGGGCTATTGCTTATTGGACATCTTCCTGGATTGGTATCCCCCAGATTAGGGCTTGTTTAAGCGCCGAACTGGGTTAACAAATATCCCGTGTTCTTTTACTTGCTTTCAGATATTTGTTTTATTTATCTTGAGATTTACGCAGTAGGATGCTATAGCATTGTATACAGCATTACGTTTCAGGGTTAAGAAGCTATAGCATTGTATCCAACATCTTATACAGCGTGCCAGAAATTTCAACTTTTTCTCACATATTTACTTTTTTTTATTTGATGTAGAGTTGACTTTGGAGTTCTATAAATATTTTAGGTGTTTAAATTCTGATTATAGTTTGTAGTATTCCATATTAATTCTCTATTCTTTTTTAATTTGATTTTTATTTCAATATGTATGAATTCCATTTTATTCTTTTTGTTCGTAGTGTTTCATATTAATTCTGATTCTTCCATTTAAGAAAAAATTGGGTTTTATTTTTCTTAAGTTTCATATATTTTCTATTGGATGCATGTTTTGCTTTGGGGTTCTATAAAGGTATGTACTTCTATGAATATTTGTAGGTGTTTGAATTCTGATTTTTTTTTTTTTTGTGTTATGTATCAATTTGATTATTATTTCGTGTTTTTTCTATTGTTGCTTTCATATTTTCAATTTAATTTCATTGTCAAAATTTAAGATTTATAAAAATTTTGATTATTTTTTTTCCTTAAGGAATATAAAAGTTAACATGTTTCTTCTTATTTGAAAGGAAAAAAGTTTGAATGTATCTAATATAATTTGTTATTTTTTTTCTTATTTATCAGTTTAATCTTAATATATTTTTGTCCATAAATTCGTTGATTCATGAATTCGTTGATTGCAGACATTAAGCATGGTTGTTGAAACCAATATAGAATCCTCGATAGTTTTGAAGTTAAATAGAATGTTTTATTCAATTTGTTGAACCCAACCATAAGGTAGAGAGTGTGAAACAACTTCTATTTTATTCTTACTCAATTTTTCAGTTTTTAAACATATTTATCTTTTTAAACCATTGATTGACCATAATTTTATGATTTTATTTCATCTAATATTTTCACAAATTTTTCTTTTTGTCGAGATGTTTTTTCAACAATTACGGGTTGAAGCTTGAGAATTTTATGTTATATATCAAGGGTTACACCAAGAAAAGAGTTAAAGGTAGTAATATCGACGATGAAGACAAAGATTCAAATACAACTGAAAATGTGGTTTACAAAGATGTATTCCATAATGTTCAGTAGTTAACGATGAATTATTATAAAGATCACTTTATTTATTTTTAATGTAATTTTATCATTATTTTTATGATTTTAATTATTCATTGTTGCTCCAATTTATCTATATTTTCATAAATTTTTTATTTCTAATTTTTTACTACAAAAAATTAAACTATACATATAATATTCTGCAAAATCCGTACATCGCACGGGTAGTAATCTAGTTATATTAAAGATTAAAGATAAAGCCAAAGTAAATAAACTTAAAATCTAATACATGTTACCTTAATCTCACAACACTAAACCAAATATATATAGTAGTTCTTTATTACTTTATATATCTAATTTAAATGAAACATTTTCATAATTGTGTGCAAACACTCTTGCGATAAGTTAAAATATCATCTTTTAATTAAGACACCATACTTTCAATTAAAATAATTATATATACACAATGCTAAATTAATTTATTTTTGGTTGCAGGGAATAACAATAACAACCTCCGACTTATTTGTGTTTGGATTGAGTGGATCGAAAGAAACTATCGTCTTTCTGTTTAGAGACTCAACAAACTCATTACATTAAATATTGGGCAAGATTAAGTTTTTCTCCTATCGATAGTTGAAGATGACAAATAGTACTTTAGCTACTAACTACCATAGCCAGTGGTCTAACTCTTTACTTTGTTTAGACCTTTGTATAAATTATTTGTACCTTCGTATAAATTATTTGTTTGATTTTCTTTTATTGTCAGTTATGTAACTCTTTGTATTATTGAAAAAACCACTTGACTGATTCTAATTTACCATTTATCTATATATCTCATGGCTTGTTAAAAAACAATAACAACCTCTGCTGATACAGACATGCACTAATATATATAAATCAAATATTTTCCATTTCCCCACAAGTTAAAGCCATGGTGGTGAAGCAGCTTTCTGGTAGAGATGTAAGTAATTCTACTATTTTATAATACCCTAAATCTTAGTCTTAGTTCAATACTATTTATTATATACATGATGTATCATTCTATTGGAATTGTTGTTAGGATTGTAGTGGATTAGGAGATACCATATCATATAATTTGTTCTCCATAACTGTTCCAAACATAATTTATAATATGACATATATAAAATGGCAAAAGATATAAGCCAAGACCACGTGGATGAGCAGGTAAGATAGCCATTGGTATCTGGAATTTGTGGAGCAAGCTACTTGCCAAATTCCAAATCCATCAGAATTTTATTTTCAACCATTTTACGACATGCATTTGTTCTTTTGTTTGTCTTATTTTGACTAATGGATCATTTCATATAATGTGTCCTTTTGTGATTGAAAGGGATATATAATATAAATTGTAATTATTTTTTAAAAGTATCATATACTGTAATTGATAATGATTTGATGTGTTTGAGAACGAAAAACTGATTTAAATAACGTCTGTTGAGATAGATGTGAAGCTGAAGGGTGATACCTTCAAATACTTTGGCGCTTAAGTCAATAAGAAACTAAAAAGTGGAAGATTTTTTGGAATTAGAACTGCGTACCTAATATTGTAGTGAACGATCGATATATTGACATAGAGGAGAAGCAGTTACAGAGTGATGGAAAGGACCGTTACAAACGACACCCCAACAATGTTTAGATCTGAGGTCAAAGTTACTAGTCATTACGAGTTGGAGAGGATACAAGGTTGTTGAGAAGGTCCTGTTGAATTTTGCATTTGTACAATAGGTCTCGAGATGATGGCGGTTTTGACCTTAGACTAGTCCAGAATAGATACTTAATCATATTTTATTTAAATCAAATAGTTGAACTCAATTAGTTAATAAATTTTAGCTAAATCAAATAGTTAACAAATCTCATTAAGAACTCTAGATCAATAGTATCCATTTCCCTATGTACTAAGGGTTAAGAAAAAGATTACATTTATTTTGATTATAACACAATATAGTAATTATAGATGTCATTTATTTGAGTTAAAGAAGTACTATATAAATTGTAGTTGTCAAATAATAACTACATAAGCCTAAGTTAAACTACATAATTTTTCCATGAAAGGGTTCAATGGAACCAGGATTTAATTTTAGGTAGGTGGCATTTTTCTTCTTTTCATACTTGCATACACTTATTTCTATAGGTGAATTTTACCAATTGAGGCAGGGACCAAAAACGACATATTGTTGACAAAAGTTAGTGGAAGACTAGCTAGACATACATTATTGGGTCAAGGTCTTAGTAATTCACTAATTTGCATATCATTTGGTTTTCTCCAAGCTAGATTATAGAGATGAATTGTCCCAATTAATGGAGCTTGACTCTTCCACAAATTTGCCAATTCAATTTTGTAATATATACTTAGCCATATATATAGCAATCAATAAGTTTCTATTTGTTTTTGTCTAATAGCTCTAGGTATGAAAATCAAGCAAAAATTTGCTTGGTCAAAAGGAAAATTAAGTACTCTTGAATGTAAGCTGTAATCAAACAATAATTGTTTCTTAGATAAAATGTAACTTTTTATTTATGGGAATTGAATTTTTTAGGTTGGCATAGAGAGAGATTTGCATTATGATAGCAATTTTTGTACATATAACTATAGAATAGTACTAGGTATTAAACCCGTGCGTTGCACGGGCTTGATTAAATTTTTTATTTTATAATTTGTTTATTGAAGAAATTAATATGTACATTGATGTATAATCATTTTTTTTTTCTTAATTTTTGAAGTATAGTTTTAAGTTGTGTTTAATCCTACTTTTTTAAGATTTAAAAGCTACTTTAAAAATAAAGTTAAAAATAAAAAATTCAAAGTTGAAGTTGAAGTTGTTTGGTATTTATAATTTTTTTAACTTAGTTTTGATAGGTGTATTATATTATTTTTTGGTTTTAAGAAAAAGACTTATAAAATATTTTGAAACATGTTATTTCACAAAGTAAATATATAATATAGAGAGAAATATAAAAAAAAAAAAATGCTTTTGACATAGATAATGTGTCGTTCACTTACATATAAAAATAAAAATAGTGGAATCTAAATAGAGGTTATTAAAATTTTATTGGAACTTGAGTCAATGAAATTATTTCATTTAGAAAAATTAATGATAATAAATAACACACTTTAAAAAAAAAATTAACATCAAACTACTCCTATTTTCATATGTATCATTTAAACACGATATTTTGTAAAAAATATTAGTAATTATTCATCTTAGGGTGCGTTTGTTTTAACCTTTTGAAAAATAGATTTTTATAATATATTATTTTTGTGTTAAAAAAAGTTAACAAATAATTTTTTTTATAAAAATTTCAAATGAAAAATCGGTTTAAATAGCTTATCTTAAAATATTATTTTAAGTATTTCATCGTATTGTTAGAAAAAAATTTGGATCATAAAATTATATAAATATCTCTAAAAAAACTATTTCAAATAGCTTTTCAGGAAAGTCATTTTTTAGAGATAAATATTTTTTTTAAAAATTGTGTTTTTTATTAAGTTAAAATCTCTAACATGAGTATTTAAGTTATTGAATGTCAAAATAACTCTAAAACTAATAAAAAGAAGAGTTTGAAATAATATTTACTAATTTTAATGAAGTTATCATAATTTTTTTAAAAAAAATACAAAGAAAAAACTATTTTTTTTTAAATGTAAAACAAACTACCCTTAATTCCTTTTATTAATTAAAGATTAATTTAATTGATTACTTATATTTCCATTATTTAATCTTCAATATATATACATGATGCACATTATTTTGAGCATGTTCAGTGCTAAATTGAAAGCAAATTTTTTATTACAATAAAATCTTGTATAGCATGTGAAATCTGTTTGAAGCGCAACAAATTTTTTTATAGGAACCGATTTCTATACTATTATTTTTAGGCAAATAATAGACTACACCGTCATGTCATAAACAATATAGTACATCGAAAAATTATGGTATTATTATTATTATGAAAAGCACTTTCATACCACTGAAAATTATTAAAAATATGTCACCATTTTCTTGCATGCCACTGAAAATGTAATTAATATGTTACCATTTTCTTATTATACCAATTATAAATGTATGACTAATTATATTCGCTCAATTCATACAATAGAGTAACTTAAGTTCCGATCAATCATATCATATCATAGTAACCAATGAAGAGTCAAGACATAAGGCATGCAAGAAAGAGATGCATACAGGAATGAAAAAGTATTACTCAAGAAATGATTTCACATTATTAAAAAATGATTTCACATTTTTCATGAATTAAACAAATCGAAAAATTAAATTAAATATTCATAGAGATTTCTTTAGAGGAACAAATCATAAATTAAAATGTGTAAACTTTACTCAACAATTCATGTTTAAGAGGTAGCCAATAAAGAAATGAAGATAATCTATTTGGATATCATCTAAAGAAAGTGACTATGACTCGAAACTAAAATTTACACTAAAGGTAATCTATAGATAATCTAAAATTTACACTAAAGATAATCTATTTGGATATCCTCTAAAGAAAGTGACTGCGACATAACGATTAAATAGTATAATAGATAAGTTTTGATAGTTTTCACTACTAATCTTCCATAGATATATTGCAAAAATAGTCAAAGGAGACTAAAAAATCGATAAATGTATAGATAGATTGATCGATAAATGTATATATATAGAAGATAGAAGAAAAAAAACATTTTTTTTACATCATGATATTGCGACCCAAAAATAACATTAGTTAAAATGAAATTACAATACATATTTTTGGTGCCAATTTTCTCATTCATCATATATAACATATTTATACTGCGACATAACGATTAAATAGTAAAATAAATAAGTTTTGATAGTTTTCACTACTAATCTTCCATAGATATATTGCAAAAATAGTCAAAGGAGACTAAAAACATCAACCTCTTATAATAAAGATAAATCATACATATAATCTCCACCATTTGTAGAAATAAGTTTTGATAATTTTCACCGCTAGTCTTCTATCGATATATTACAATAAAGAGAAATCTACGTATAATTTCTAACACTTCTAACAAATGAGAAATATTCAAAAAAAAAAACTTGTACCAATGTAGAATATTTGGAAAATGAATCGAAGGTAATTCTCATAGTACTATTACTTTGGAAAGAAAAATCACACAAATTAAATAGTCAAAGGAGACTAAAAACATCAACCTCTTATAATAAAGATAAATCATACATATAATCTCCACCATTTGTAGAAATAAGTTTTGATAATTTTCACCGCTAGTCTTCTATCGATATATTACAATAAAGAGAAATCTACTTATAATTTCTACCACTTCTAACAAATGAGAAATATTCAAAAAAAAAAAAAAACTTGTACCAATGTAGAATATTTGGAAAATGAATAGAAGGTAATTCTCATAGTACTATTACTTTAGAAAGAAAAATCACACAAATTGTTGGTTCATATATAGAGAGTGAGTAGAAAGAAGAATTGTTAAACAAAAAATGGAAATTTGGAGTAAGTGTTTAGAATAAGAAATTGAGAAAATATGAAATTGAAGGGAGCACCATAAGGTATTTATAATTGATTGATGCAAAAGAAAACAAATTGGCAAGATATTGTAAAAAACCTAGTATACAAAAAACAATCATTAAAAGGGGTGATCTTTCACCTTTCATAACATTTTTTTAATAAGTTATTCAATTAATTAGTAGGCAAAATATTGTAAAGAAGTATACAAAAAATCACCATTAAAAGGGATGATCTTTCACGTTTTATAACATTTTTATATTCTTAATCAAATGTTTTAATTTGTTCCTTAGCATTCCATACTATATGATGACATGTTTTGCCTAACTTATTAAAAGATGACACATCATCACAATAACATAAGAGATCACACATAAGCATCAACTTTTGCTTAGAAAAAAGGAAAATGGGAGGAGCTCTATTAGGCTGCCACATAAGCAAATCAAAAGCTTGCTTTACATAGAGTATATAGATAATTCATAGCTTGATGAATGAGCTATAGGTAGCGTTTGTTAAGAAAAATAGTGAAAAACTAAACAAATAGATTGTCAATTTCTTGTGGCTTTGTCATCATCAGAATAATTTATTTTCTAACACAAAAAAGGATTGTAGCTCATTCCTTGAAGTATGCACTCTGCAACTTTTGCTATATTTGAGAAGTCAATTTGCAGTACTACATTACTAAGACTATGGAAAAAGCTAAAACAAAATTAAATAATATTTTTTGCAAAACTCTAGGCATACAGAAATAGCTACAATCGTATAAATCATTCTCAATACTTCATATATGGTCAACGAGTGATGACTGCAAACTTAGTTTTGACTTGTGCTTAAACTAGCTCTTTTTTTGTATTTCTATTTTTTATCTAAAAACACCAACATTTTTTATCTAAAAATGTTACATATTTTGGAAACGGATTTGGATCATCTCCAATTTTTTCCCTCATGTTTTCTCTCCAATGGTAATCTTAACCATTCATTCAATTTATTTCTCTCTCTTCTTAAATGTTTTTATATTCTTTATAATATATCAACCATTAGATTAACAAAATGAGAGAAAACATGAGGGAAAAAATTAGAGAGGATTCAATTTGCAATTATGAGGGGACTAGAACCACTTGATGTTATAATTGATCTTCGAATCAGATTAGACGGTCCAATGAACCGTATAGTAATGATGAAAGCCAAAACAATTACATGATCAATGTTTCATACCAATGAATGGCCGAGATTTTTTTGTAATAAATAATCTGGCCAAATTTAAATCAACGATCCAGATTAATTGTGATTTTGTTATTGTAGTAAATCTAGATCCCATATTTTTAAATTTATGTATATTTATATTGAAATTAAAATGCAAACATCAAAGACTAAATTTTTAAATAAACATTTATAATTCCTTGGTTTTGATCATAAATGAAATAGATATGTATAAACAAGTTCCTTGTTGAGATTTTGATGTATACTACATCCCCAAATCTGGTGATGGTGTTTGAACTTTGAAGCACTTTCTAAAGAGTTGGTACAAGCACAAGGTGTTGTCAAAGTGCGATTTGAGGATTGAAGAATTTATTGCATGTTGATCTGAACAACTTCAGCTTAGCATTGAGTCCAAGCTATTTTTAATATCTCTAGCACTATGCATCCCATATTAAAGAATTGGGACCCCATCACTTTCATCACCTTAAAATGTACTGCATGACTTTAGGACCATAGTATGCATATTTTTGTCTCACATCTTCCCTTCTACCCCCAATAACAAGTATCTAATGTGAGTGTTTTACATTGGTGTGGTGTAATTGTCATAGTCATGGTGAATAATTGCAATTTTAATATAAATTACAATTTAGATCTTCAACAAAATTATAATAGATTGAAGTTAATTCATACTCCCTCCGTTCCAAAATATAAGTAAAAATTGATCAACAAAAATGAATATATTTAGTCCAATTTTTGAACCAAATACATCAATAAAAGTGAATGTATTTCATCCGAACTTCAAACTACCCGAATTTTTTCTTAATTTTAAAAAAAGGACTATTATATCAACATAATCCACATTTAAAGATTTTAAATCACTATTTAGTGGTAATGGTGAATTAGTTCCTCACAAAGAAACACTTGAAAAAACAAAAGAAAAATCTCATTTAAGTGACATCACTATTGACTAGTACAATTCACCTAGCAATCTTAAATGTTCAAGTTTATTATGATTCATGTAGTCAACTCCTCATTGTACAACTTCCATTAATTTTCATTCACCAAATTCACATCATAAGTCATAACCATCCTCACGTGCCGTTAACTCCTCCGTTAATTAACCACATAACACCGGTCCTTCCCACTTCACTATTAACACACCAAACAGTTCCACTAACACAAACACAACACCAACAACTCTGTCTCTTTTCATTCAAAAACAGCATAACATTAACACTACCACATGAGATTGAGATTGTAGAAACCAAGAAAAAAAATATGAAACCCTTTTATAACTTGTTGATTCTTCTATCACTTATTACTCTCACAGAATCATTATCATCTTCATGCAATAGTGAAAACAAGAACCTAGTATCAAAAACTTTCCAATTTGTCTCAGGATTCAACACTTCCTTATTCCAAACAAATTCTTTCAACTGTTCAAAAGGTCAAATTAACATCATTAAACTTTCATCCAAAAACTTAACCGGAAACATCTCATGGAGATACCTAAGAAACATGACAAATTTACAGTTTCTTGATCTTTCAGAAAATTTTCTACAAGGTCAAATACCAAACTGGTTTTGGAGAAGTTTTTCAAGTTTATCAACAGTGAATCTTTCTAACAACAGATTTGGTGGAAGCATTGCAATGACAATGACAACAAAAACAAAACCCATTTCTCAAAATGGTTCCTTTTTCTCTTCTTCACTACAAAATCTCAATCTTTCACATAACAGGTTCACAAATCAAGTTCAACTTTCATTTTTTCATAACCTTAAAATCCTTGACCTTTCACACAACAACCTTAACACTTTACCTTATGGTTTTCAAAACCTTACAAAACTAAACTACCTTGATCTCTCAAACTGTAACATCAAAGGTAACATAAAACCCATTTCTTACCTTAAATCACTTTCTTCCTTAAACCTTTCAAATAACTCTTTGAATGGTAGTTTCCCTTTTGATTTTCCATCTTTAAACAACCTTAAATTCCTCAACATCTCAAACAACAATTTCAACTCTTCATCTTCAATTTCATTAAACAAATTCATCAAAAAATTTGGAAATTCATCGTTCATTCACGCAGGTAACAATTTCAATTCCAACAACAACAACAACAAATCATCCAAAACAATACAAAGCATTCATTCAAGTTCAAATTCAACTCTACCACACCATCCCCAACAACTTCATATGAAAAAGACGAAACCCATTCACAATGAGAAAACCAAACAAAAACAAAAGTCAAAAACAAAAACCGTGATTATTGCCACAGTTTCCTCAGTGTCATCAATCATTTTTGTCGTGTTATGCATCTGGGCAATCTTGGTTTACAAAAAAAAGAGAAATTTAGCAAAAAAAAACAAATGGGCAATTTCAATATCAAAACCAATAACAGGATTAACAACAACAACAGCCGTTAAGATGGAGAAATCAGGACCGTTCGCATTTGAAACAGAATCAGGAACATCATGGGTAGCTGATCTGAAAGAACCATCATCAGCATCAGTTGTAATGTTTGAGAAACCATTGATGAACATTACATTTGTTGATCTTATGAATGCCACGTCATACTTTGGAAAAGATTCTCAGTTAGCTGAAGGTAGATGTGGGCCCGTTTATCGTGCTGTTTTACCAGGAGAGTTACACGTGGCAATCAAGGTTCTTGAAAATGCTAGAGACGTTGATCATGATGAAGCTGTTGATACTTTCGTTGACTTGTCTCAGCTTAAACATCCCAATCTTTTGCCTCTCTCCGGTTACTGCATCGCAGGTATCAATTTTCTCCATGTTATTTATCCTGTTATAGATACAACTTATTTTTACGCCATTACGATATATTGAACCGTCTAATCTAATTCAAAAGTTAGTTTTGAAATCAAGAGATTTCAGACTCTTTCCAATCGCAATTGTAGAAATTAATTGTAGTTTTTTTATAAAGTTCAGCGTCAATCACTGCATAATAAATTAACTAACGAATGATATAGATACGAAATTTTAATACTTGTCTCTAAAGGATTTGGATCCTCTCCAATTTTTTCTCTCATGTTTTCTCTCCAATGGTAATCTTAACAATTTATTCAATTTATTTTTCTCTCTTCTTAAATATTTTTATATTTTTTATAATATATCAACCATTAGATCAACAAAAGGAGAAAAAACATGAGGGGAAAAATTGGAGGATCCAATTTGGTCTCTAAATGTGACACATTAGTATTCTTTTTATTTAATTAAATTTTCTTTTATATGCATGAGTTGGATTAGAAGCTATGATTAGTTGCTTAAGGAGTTGAGAAATTTACGGCTTAGATTAATTTTTTTTATTATTTATTTGTTTTCTAATGTGTCCAAAATTTTAAATTTTTTTGTATGACATTGTGTCCTTTTGGGTAAACCTCTGATGACATTAAATGAGTTTCACGGGTTATAAATATAGTAATGTCGTTCTCTTCATGTGGGAACAATTTTCTCACCAAAATCTAGTATTGGTAATTTGGAATTTTATGCAAGTACTACTTTTCAGTTCTTAGTTTTTTTACAGCAAATTAAACCTGAAAAAATCAATAATTTTACACTCGTGACAAAAAAAAATTGATGACTCAATTGTTAAGAACACATAGTTAGTGTAATAGTGTTTAACTTTTACTCAATTTTATTTTAAGGAAAATTTATTTTTCTCACATGTACTGTAGTGTTTGTTCAAATTAATGAAAAACAGAAGTACTTTTTTATTCATATTGAATTTGTTTGACTCCTTGAATTGAATTAATAAGATTGTGATTCTTTTTTTACAGAAGGAAATTAAATCATTGTTTAGTATTAAAACACAACTTTTACATTCTTACCTTACTATAGAACATTAAATTGTTACATTCATGTATGATCTATATATTTAGCTGGATTATGTTCTTATTTTGGTTATTGATTTCAAATTTCAGGGAAGGAGAAGCTAGTGTTGTACGAGTTTATGTCAAATGGAGATTTAGGCAGGTGGCTACACGAACTACCAACGGGAGAAACCAACGTGGAGGATTGGAGTAGCGACACGTGGGAGATTCAAAATGGTGTTGGTTCACAAACCCCCTCACCAGAAAAAATGGGTTGGCCAACACGACACCGTATCGCTATAGGAGTAGCGCGTGGTCTAGCTTTTCTCCACCATGCAGGATCAAAGCCCGTTGTTCACGGCCATTTGGTAACATCAAATGTCCTACTTGCTGATGATTTTGAGCCTCGAATTGCTGATTTTGGGTTTCGAAAATTCGGGCAACAATGTCCTCCGAATTGTAGCACAGAAACAGATGTTTATTGCTTTGGTGCGGTGCTTATGGAGCTTTTAACGGGGAAGCCCGGTACGGCGGAGACGGTTGTTTGGGTGAGGAAGCTTGTAAGAGAAGGTCATGGAGTCAGGGCAATTGATGAAAGGATGAAACTCGATGGTGGTGAGTCAGAGAGTCAAATGGTGGAGAGTCTCCGAGTTGCGTATTTATGTACTGCCGAGTCACCTGGGAAGAGGCCCACGATGCAACAAGTTTTAGGGCTTCTGAAAGATATTCTTCCAAGAGCTGGACATAGACTGAGTTGACTCGTCCACTGATTCGTTCCTCTTTTTTGATTGTTTTATGGTCCATGCGATTCTTAGTGTATGTTTGTTATCAAAGTGAGTTTCGAAAAGATTCAAAGTGTTGCTTTTGAAAATCACATTAGTTGACCGTGATTCTAGCAAACTCACTATGATACCAAAGTTAGGCTTATAAGAGTTTGATGTTTAACCTAGATGGAGTCTTGGATTTGGACCACGTTTTTTGTTTTGTTTTTTTGAAATATTTATTTATGATGATTATTATGATTGCAATGTGTATATACCAAAAAGTTTAGGAGAAAAAAGGGAAAAAGAAAAAGGGGAAAAGGTGGACAAAATGAAGTGGGGGAAACCTTGGATAGGGTAATGAATGAATGAGAAGTGTTGTGTAATATTTTTTGTTGAGCATGCAAAGAGTAGAGATTCCCACTTATAATTGCTTGTCTCTTCTAAGAGGGTCTTCCATCATTTTATTTACTTTCTTTTCCTTTTCTAAATAATTTTGTTTTATTATTTTCTTTTTTTTTATCCTTTTGATTTTGTCTTATTCTCTGTCTCACTTTGTTTTCTATTACTTTTTCTTCGGTAGAATGTTTTATATTACTTTATATACTTTATTCTTATGGATTAGTAATTTATTTTATCTTTAGCAAAGAATATTAATATTCTCCCAAAAGAAACAAAGAGAGGTATGAATGTGATAGAGATAGTACCTATCATATCATCACCTAATGTCATTTTCAAATTTCATGACCATTTGCTAGATTACTTGCTTGTTAGGGTGTCACAACTCACATGTATGTGCCGTGTTTGAACATTATGGGGTATCTTCAAGTGTGTTTTGGATCCCATTGGGTTAGGTAAGCTTAATATTCTTGATTTGTCAATATTGTAAGCTATATTATGGTCAAGTGGAGAAAATTGTAGTGTCAATAATTGGCTTTCAGAAGTTGCCTAGTTGTTTCCCATGATTAAGAGGTTGAGTGTCAATTAATGAAATAGTATAATCTATGTACTATGTAGTATCATGTATGAACATGAGAAAACAATAATTTGTCCACCAACTAAGAAAATTCCATGATGCTTGTGAATATAGGAAAATTCTAACATGGACCACTTCTTCAAGTGGTCCATGGTGGACCATTCATAAAAAACCATATAACGAATACGAATTTTACAAAATCCACCGTTGGATTTAAAGTTTATATCATATAGATTATATATAGAAAATTTTAGAAAAATTGAAAATCATTTGATATGTTATTGAGACCCATCAAGATTAACGGTTTACTAAATACTATAAATCTTGATAAATCCCAATAAAATATCAAATGATTTTCAATTTTTCTAAAAAATTTTATGGATGCTCTATATGATATAAACTTTCAATCTACCAATAAATTTTGTAAAATTCATATTCGGTAGATCACTTGTCCACGGTGGACCACTTGTGAAGGTGGTCCACCGTAGCATTAGTGTTTACATTTCAATTCTATAATTTAAAAGTCTAGATGGTTGAACCAATATATAGTTTTTATTTTACAGTTTTAAAATGTTGTATTTAAGAATATTATTTTGCTAAAAAAGAAATTATAGTTAGAGATATAAGTATTTACTATGTAGAATTTGGATTAGGTCACACATCTCGTTTTTATCAGTCGATTCCGATTTTAAAATAGCTTTTTTAAATATAAAATATTGAACTTAAAATCTTACTCATCCTCATGTTGTGACTCTCTACAATTTTGAATCCATGGTATGGGAAAAATGGATTTGCTGCAGTATATTTTAGCACAGTTTTGCATCACAGTCGTTTGATCAAAATTGTGCAATTGAAATTGTTTCATGTGATTTTATAATTGTGATAATTTGAACCGTCCGATTTACAATCAACGATCTAGATTCATAAGTTATTTAAAAACACACACACACTTGGTTTTCTTTCCCAAGATTGAGCAAGGAGTAAAATTCTAGACCATATTTTTTCATCAAAATTCTTGGCTATTCACATTTACATAGTTTCTATAATTGTGAAAATATAAGATTATGAATAGCAGTGTTTCTAATTTTTTTTACAAGACAAAGACACCCATTGAATATCTGATTATACATTAAAGTGGAAATGTTTCAGTTTTGAAGCTCTTTTGCCTTTTGCTTTGCATATACTAGTAGTACATCATGTTGCCAAATATGCTACAAATTTATTAATGAGTCATTATTGTGACTTTACTATCACAAATATGGGGCAAAGTTGCTTTTGACCTTTGTAATTTAGAATAAAATCAGTGACTAGTTTCGATTAAAGCAAGTTGGTTAATTCCTGAAGTTCGATTCAGTCATAGTCAGTAACTATCTTTATATTTGAGGCAGACACTACTATGCTTCTCTTTTGGTTCTTTAATTAGGAGTATAAAGCCTAAATCATGCATCTAGTGTACTCTACACAAAGCTCAGCATGTGTAAAATTGATATGGGTGAGAATATTAAAACAATCGATGAGAACAAGCCGCAAGTAAATTTATATGTAGTATATATACAAACTAACTTTAACTTCATGTGTAAATTTACTTAAGTATTTTGTTCTTATTAATTATTGGATAAATATTCTCAAATTTTCAGGAGTAATTTAGAAAAAACTATTGATATGTGAAAAGTTACAATATATTTATCAAATAAAATTTCAATTCAGTGCAAATTCGATTTGTAAGAGAGCACCACCAATTACTATAAGCAATGGTATTTTAAGAGGGGTCTATAATGCCACATCATCTCAAAGTAATTTTTTATTCTAACAGTGTAACTAGCTATTAGAAAGTGTAACTATAAAAAAAATCTAAGTTGTGTTTTTTTTTTTTTTTTTTTTTTTTTTATAATCAAAGGATATATTATAAGGGAGTACAAGGGGTACTCGAACCCGTACAATACAAAGCAAATTATAGTATGCTTTGACAACAATTTAAAGGATGAACACACCAATCATTAAAAGTCAAGGGGGATTGGCGACCCGAATGCCCACTATACCAATTCCAAGAGAAAGCTTTAATGTTATCGAAAAACTTGGAAGCATTAGGCATATCCCCTTTAAAAATCACTTCGTTCCTATGCGTCCATAAACACCAAGTTGTAGCTAACCAAATCAATTGACCGACACAGCTATTAGTTTTAGATTTAACCATGTTCCCAAAGCTAACAAAGTGACTCCATCCTTCTAAGTTCGACAAACCATCAATCCCCATGACCCATCCAACGAAAAACCTTTTCCCAAATGTCCAATGAAAAGGGGCAGCCATGAAAAAGATGGGAACATTCTTCACTAACTTGGAAGCAAAAAATGCAAGGAAGATCATGTAAATTAAGTAAAATACCTCTATGATTTAAAGCCGCTCTCGTAGGCAATTTCTGAAGTAGTAATCTCCAACCAAATACCTTAACTTTAGAGGGAACATCGATCTTCCAAAGCGTTTGAATAACTCCCAAAACATTAGGATCCATTGAAACCGAAATCCTTGATTGGAGCAACGAGTTATAACAAGATTTTACCGAATAATATTTGCCTCGTTGTTTGCAAAAGCAACTTAGCGGTCTAAGTAGGTAAAAAACCACCACCGAATAATCTTATTTTTCTTTGTTCTTCTTCTTGCTCATCCATTAAAGATGGGTGATTTTAGGTAAAAAAATAATAATTATAAAAGTCATCACTTTAATTTTTATTGTTCTAACGTCTAAAAAAGTTTAAACAATTAAAAAAACATAAATGTCTTTGTAAAAACAAATTTTAGATTCTAAAATCGAAACAACATTTCGTATTTTAGAATCCAAGTAAAACTCGGAAACTTCATATATGTATTAGGATGTTCAAATTCTAAAATTTGAAAAGAGTCTTTTCAGAAATTCAGGAGGTTCAAGAGATTTTGGGAGGCGAAGAAATAGTCTAATGAGTTTGGGCTGGCCCAATCAAACTCTGAAAATGTTTTGGAACTTGAAGAAATATTTTCCTACCCCCACATCTCTTTTTCACCCCTTGAATTTCCAAAAAAAAAAACCTTGATAAAAAGTTCGGGTCGCGTTTACCAAACTTTTTTAAGGATAAAATCGGATTTCAGGAGGGTTAAAAAGAGATGCGGGGGTGGAAAAAGAATTCTTCTTGGAACTTTGGCAGCAAACTATATGGGCCAGTCTGAATATGTTTTCGAAATTTTCTCATCCCACCCCCATAATTCTTTTTCACCCCCCGGGTTTCCAATTTTATCCTTGACTCAAAAGTTCGGAACATGTTTTCCGAAATTTTTCAAGTGCAATTTCAGCAAAAATTCGGAAAACACAATCCGAAGTTCATTTTCAAGGCAAAAAAATTCAGAAAATGTTTTCCGAACTTTTTAAACAAGGGCAAAATCGGAATATTGGGGGTGAAAAAGAGTTGTGGGATGAGAAAATTTCTATGTTTTCCATGGAATTGAAACTTGGTCCAATTTCATTTCATGATAGAAAATACAGTTGGACATTTTTTCTTCCCCTCCTCCCTAATTTTTCTTTCTAATTTGAAAAATGTTTTCCAAACTTTTATAGTATAAATTTAAGCAAAATTTACACTAAAAAGTCAAGTTCGGATTGTGTTTTCCGAATTTTTTCCGCTCTAGAGGGGAGGAAAAAAGGCATGGGGGTGGGGAGAATAAATCATACGGTTTAGTTTAATAATCGTATTATTTTTCAAATCCAAATAACGAAACCTTATTATATCCTATTCATTACATCCTATTCCATTTCATTATTATTTTTCAAATTCAAATTACGAAACCTTATTATATTTTATTCCGCTCCGCTTCATTCCATTGTATTCCATCAATCCAAACGGAGTCAGTTTAGTTTAATAACATTGAATCATTTTCTATGTATTACATTAATTTAAATCAATAAATATCATTTTAGCGAGAAAAAAAAAACACCATTATATCAATTCATCTTCCTCGTATCTTACCCTCAGATATAGGGTGGGGATGGGGACTGTGGGACACTGGGACCTGGTATATGAAACTAGTTGAAACAAAGTTGGTCCATCCAATTTTTGTGGGGAACTAGAAGTCAAAACCACATAACACATTGCCATGACATGAAAAACTAACAAAATGATTAAAATAGAAATCAAAGCAAAATGCCCAATTGACTCTCTTCACCGTAAGATTCTTCCATCTATGCATAATACTATCATCAAGAGGCGTAAAAGCAAAAAGTGATTGAATCATATTTTGACCAAAAGTGTTTAAATAGTGAAGATAGTTGTAATCATCACCGCGAGACCTATAGGGTAGTGCAGGAAGTCATCAAAATTAGTCTAACGATCCAAATAAGTTATAAGTTATAAGCCGTTAAAAGAAATTGTGGAAAAAATATATAAGTTATAAGCCGTTAAAAGAAATTGTGGAAAAAATATTAAGTTAAAAGCTATAAACTATACAATATTTTGAAATAGTCTATCAACTTATACTAAGCTTGTAAAAAAGTTTGTTACCAAATAAATCTATTTTACTCATGAACTTATAAACTATAAACTCAAAAATTGGTCTTATGAAGCAGAGCCTAAACCAAGGACAATATAAGCTCAAATAGACCAAAATAGATATTCTTGGTAACAATTTCAATTATGTGAGCTTATCACTGTTAATAACATTCGAAGAAAAATTTGGTTGCCAAACACATCTAAGTATAAGCAAGTTGCCACTACCTTTGTCAAGGAGATTTTAGCCAGTCACCATCGGCTTCGATACTATTATTGGTGTTGGATAATGAGAGAAGTTTGGAGAATCATTCACATTGAATCGAGAGCAACCAATAATGAGTTGAACACTACATAATTACTCAAAATCTTAAGACATTAAATTTATGAATCTTTTCACTTATATATTATTCAACCTTCACTTTAAAAATATGTTTTTTTTAATGGCAAATTGTTAGTTGTTAGCATATTACGATGTTATTGTTAGTTTTTTTTTTTTCTCCTTGTCAGGACTTGAGCGCCCTAGAATTCCAACTCCTTTAACCCTTAGCTCAACTAGATTAACCAATTGAAAAAAATGGATACCTCCAAACTCACATTTACTACCTAACACTATATTACCAAACATAGAAATAATCTCGAAAACTGATATTATTAAATAGACAAATTCTAATTTGGACAACTTCTTCAAGTATTCCATGATGGACCAGTCATGAATAACACTATAACGAATACGAATTTCATAAAATACACCGTTAGATTTAAAGTTTATATCTTATAGATCATCCATAATTTTTTTTAGAGAAATTGAAAATCATTTGATAAGTTATTGAGAGCCATTAAAATTAACGGTTCATCTTAATTAGTCTTAATAACATATTAAATTTTCAATTTTTCTAAATTTTTTTATGAATGATCTTTATGATATAAATTTTTAATTAAACGGTGAATTTTATAAAATTTGTACGATATCATAATGTGTTAGAGCACCTCCAATGGTGCAACTCGAAATATAGTATTTTGTGAGTCCCACTAATGCCACATCATTTTAAAGCAACTCACTCTTTTTTTCCTCAAATGGTGCAACTCTAAAGAACTCATATTAGGTCCCATAACTTTCCATAACATATTAATATTTTATTCATATTTAATTTTATTGAAACTTAAAATATTAATTTCAATATTTTTAATTAATATTAATATTAAAATATTATTAAATTATTAAATTAAATAACATAGTTAAAAACAAAAGACTCAAAATAAATAAAATAAATAACATTGCATAATTAAAAACCAAAAACTCAAAATAAATTAGAATAAAGATAGGGAAATAAATTTATTATGAATTAAAGTGGTACTAATGACCATTTTACACATGAGTTGATACAACATAAATACTATACTATATAATATTTAATTTTAATAATACTACAACATTTCATCTTAACTAAAATTCATATTTTTCTTTGAGTTTATTACAATATTTTTCATGAATTTGACGTTGACTCTTATTCATCTTGGATGTGTCTGACATGATGATTTCCATTGCCTTAAGCTCCATCTCTTCCTTTTTTTAAAATGTTTTCTTCCTCTTTAAGTTGTGCCAATTTTTCCATAGTTGTCACTTTTTTACTTTTCGTGAACAGCTTGTTTGTAACACCCAACAAATTTTTGAACGCGGCTATTTATTCGATGCCATCGAGATTTTAATTGACCATCTTCCTTCTCTCTAGATTGTCCACGATGCTCGTTATAATTGGCAGCGATTCTTAACCAAAAGCTAACTGCTTTTTGATCAACTCTCACAACTGGATCCTTTGAAACATTGAGCCATGATTGAATGAGAAGTGTATATTCACCCCTTGTGAATAGCTCTCGAGTTTTTTTTTTAACAGAACTTCTTTCACCATCTTCAAGCCTAATATTTTCAAGGTCAATTTGAGTTGAAAATTGTGGAACTTGACACTTTGACATATACCCAATCGGTGTTTGATATTCATTGCGATTAAACTCTACACCTTGAGTATTCATTTGAGGTCTATAAAACATGTTGGGGTTTGTTGGTGGCAACAAAAATATGTTGGGGTTGGTTGGCGGTGATAGAAATTGACAATTTTTTTTTTTTTTGGTATTCTAGAAATTGACAATTTTGAGAATTAGAATGTTGATAATTTTGCATGATATTAAATAAAGACTCTTGAAAATTATGTTGATTAGGATCCATTTGACATGAATAAAAGATATTATGTAACAATAAGATGAAATGAGAAGTTAAAATTTTGTGAGTGAAATTGAGAGCAAAGAGATGAAATTATAAGAGTAAAATTGATCACAATTTATAGGTAAAAGTGGTCTTCAAATTATAAAAAAAAATAGTAAAAATATAAATATAATGGATGAACTTAGTATATGTTCACAATTTGCAGAACGGTAACAAACTTGGATTTGGAAATGAAAAAACCGTAATATGACATTCCATATAATTGCTTGCCTCAAAATAATATTATTTTATTCATGAACTTTTCAAACAACCATTGCTTCATGATGCAACTTTGTTACAGCTAGCGCACTAACATATCCACATGAAGACAAATATTGCATGCTTTTTCAATTCCACCGTGGCGGACACACAGAAAATTCAATCGGCTGGAGCTGCTCTTAGAATCTCAAAGTCCAAAGAACCGGACACGGATTTCCTGCTGTTACAGCAGGACGCTGTAATAGCTATGAGCCGTCCAATCAAAATTGTGTGACTATGATTGTTTCTAGTAATTTTGTACATTAACTAATTTGATCCGTCCAATTTAATAATCAACGGCTGAGATATTGTACCAGTGTGAAACTGGGTGATTTTAAATTGCATCAAATTCTAGTCCAAATAACCTTGAGAGCATCAATATGCTAATGATCCAAGACTACCAAGAGATTGAGACACCCTATCTAAACTCAAAACAAAACAAAAAATTTAGCTTTTTTGTGTGGGAACTACTTTCTATGACACAAGTCCAAAAAGTGAAGAAGAAAGGCTTCAAACCAGTGTAATTTGTCTTTACTCAATTGCTCTTGTTCACACACACACACAACATTTCTCACCTATAGACTATAGTACTCTTTTATCTTATAAAAAATTTAAAAAATACTAGTAGTGTCTCTTCAACTGTGCATTACTCAATCTCTATTCTCTAAAATTTCTTTCTTTTTTAGTTTTACATTATTTATAATCTCTCATTGTCTCTCTCTTCTACTTCCATCATTTTATTGGTCTTTACCCTTCTCCTTTTTCAACATTCATACATTGACTCTAAAACTTACTTTGCCAGTTTGCCCTTCCCTCTAAAGTTTCTGTCTTTTCATCAACCTTTTTCATTTTCTTTATTTTTCATCCTTCGTAGCCATTATTAATATTTTTGTAAGCAAAACCAGTGTTACTTAAATCATGGAACCTCCAAAGCAAGAAGAAATAAGCTGCCATCAACCAATGGACCAACTTCATGGCATAGAATACTGCATAGACTCAAACCCTTCTTGGGGTTAGTAATACTAACCCTTCCTTCATGTGCATTTTCAGTTTTTATTTTCTTAGATAATAAAAGCTAAAGTTTTTACTATTTTTATTGTTTATTATTATGTTTTATGACCATTTTGGTTTCACTGAGAGTGTTATGTATGTTTTGAACTGTTAACAGTTGAGTGCATAGTTCTGGGTTTCCAGCATTATATTCTTGCTTTAGGAACTGCAGTTATGATTCCTTCATTTCTTGTGCCTTTGATGGGTGGAACTGATGTAAGTCATTCCAAATTTCAACTACTACTTTTACTTCAATAGTTATGATGAATTTATTTGATATTTAGGGTCTGTTTGGTAACACTATTTTTTAGCTTATAGTTTATAATCTCATATTTTGTCGCGAGCTTATAGCTTATTGGTAGTATATTGATGATTTTCAGGGTGATAAAGTGAGGGTGGTGCAGATTCTACTTTTTGTAGAAGGGATTAATACACTTTTGCAGACACTCTTTGGAACTCGGTTACCAACAGTGATGGGAGGGTCTTATGCATTCATGGTCCCTATTATATCCATTATTCATGACTCTAAATTGGCTTCCATAGAAGACTCACATTTGGTTAGTAAATTGTCTAATCTATATGGTTAGTAGTACATTTCAATTTTAAGCTTATGGTTATATAGTAGTATGGTATTTGTGAACAATTTATGTTAGAAAACTAAACGAACATACGAATACAACTAATGATCACAAAGTTCGACCAATTGTGTCTGCGTCTACGACAACTGAGTGACTGGTGTAGTTTTTCTATCATCTCCATTCGTTCTGATATACTCCCTCCGTAACACTTTATAAGCAAATTTGACTTTTTAGATTCATTATAAATTTAATGTATTTGGTCTATAATATAGACCGGATACATTAAATCTACAATGAACCTAAAAAGTCAAATTTGCTTATAAAATGTTACGGAGGGAGTACTTCACTCGAGTGTCTGTCTGCTTATAAGTGAATGCGAGTCATGCTTAATGATTGAGCTATTTAAGAAGGTCCAAATCCAAATTATTGAACATTTATTTACACACACATTATGTTGAAGTTAACTACTTTGTTATTTGTATCCAGAGATTTGTTAGCACTATGAGAGCAGTTCAAGGTGCAATGATAGTAGCATCAAGCTTACAAATTATTTTGGGATTTAGTCAATTATGGGCCATTTTTTCTAGGTAACCTATTCTATATGAAAAAATGCATAGATATATCAACATCAAATAATTTGTATTCTTCTTATTAATTTTCAGGTTTTTCAGTCCACTTGGAATGGTTCCAGTAATTGCATTATCTGGTTTCGGGTTATTTAACCGAGGGTTCCCTGTGGTACAACAATACCTCACTTATCAATAATACATGTTCTTAAATTCGCCTCTTTCTAGGCTCATTTTTCAGCATTAATTTTGTTTTCTCTTCAGGTTGGCCGTTGTGTCGAAATTGGAATTCCCATGTTACTTCTGTTTATAGTCTTCTCTCAGGTACTGGCCAACTTCACTTTGCTATGAAAAACATTTTATTATGATTGTGTTACATTATTTGTTGTATTGTATGCAGTACTTGAAGAATTTTAATGCAAGACAACTACCGATATTAGAGAGATTTGCTTTGCTTATATCAACCACAATGATATGGGCTTATGCACATCTCCTAACAGAAAGTGGAGTATACAAAAACAGTCCAGAATTAACTCAACATAATTGCAGAACAGATAGGGCTAACCTCATTTCTTCTGCTCCATGGTTAGTACCGAAAGAATCTCTTAAATAGTTGAATATTTTTATTCATATTTTTAACTTAGAAAACTTATTTATATCAAAGCAAGAATGTGTTTGTTGAGCTATTGTTGTAAATGTCTCTTGAATATTTTGACTTACAGGATGAAGATTCCATATCCTATTGAGTGGGGTGCTCCTACATTTGATGTTGGTCATGCTTTTGGCATGATGGCTGCTGTTTTGGTCTCCTTAATTGAGGTATTGTGAGTCTGTTTTGATCGACTTATTTGAACTTATCTACAAGAATTAACACTTTTTAGACTGTTTGAGAGAGCTTATGAAAACAACTAATGACATTTCATAAGCTGTTTTCAGCTTATTTCCATAAGCTCTCTATGATAGTTTATGAAAACAGTTTGACTATATTTTATCTTTTGTTATAGAAATATACGTAAGAATTTATATGATACGTGGTTATGCTATAAGTGCTTAATTAAGTTGCTTATTTCACAGTCAACTGGGGCATACAAAGCCGCATCAAGGCTAGCAAGTGCAACACCGCCTCCTCCTCATGTTCTGAGCCGCGGTGTTGGCTGGCAGGGAATTGGAGTCTTGTTGAATGGACTATTTGGAACACTGACCGGTCCAACAGTCTCTGTGTAAGTTCTATTCTTCATTATTCATAGTTTTCACTTTAAATGGTATCAGTGATTCTTATAGGTTGATGACAGAGAGAATGTAGGGCTTCTGGGAAGCACTCGTGTTGGAAGTCGAAGGGTTATTCAAATTTCAGCTGGCTTTATGATATTCTTCTCAATGTTAGGTGAGTCATCTTATCAAATCCAATGTCCTTTCAGGATCTATATTTCATAATCTTCACTTACAAGGAACAATAGTTAATGAATAATCCATGTCTTTCTTCAGGAAAATTTGGTGCTTTTTTTGCATCAATACCCTTTCCCATTTTTGCTGCTATGCACTGTGTCTTGTTTGGTCTTGTGGGTGAGTAATAATCAAAATTTCACCTTTTGACTTTGATTCCTCTCATTTTAGGACTAATATTTATTTTTTTGTTTTTCAGCTTCTGTAGGGCTATCATTTTTGCAGTTTACTAACATGAACTCAATGAGAAATCTCTTTATAACTGGTGTTGCCCTTTTCTTGGGCATGTCTATTCCTGAGTATTTCAGAGAATACACTTCCAAGGCCCATCATGGTCCTCCTCATACAAAGGCTAGATGGGTGAGTTTATTATTTTGTTATGTTTCAATTATTTGGGATGTTAACTCAAATGCATATGCAAGATGCATACACATGTCTTAGAAGGAATTTCAGATTCATAAAATATAGAATTTGAATATTATAGGTATTACACGGTATCTCAAAATGCATGTACTGACTTGTACATCTCAATGTGAATTCTTCATCTAGTCATTTATGTCATAATAGTCCTCAGAAAGTTATAGAGCAAATTATGCATCATCTGTTTCTATTTGTGATGGTTTGCATTTGATGTTAAGAAGATATTAATTTTGTTTCCTTTTGTTTTTATCTTTCAGTTCAATGATTTTCTCAATACTATCTTCTTCTCATCCTCAACTGTTGCATTTATTGTTGCTGTGTTCTTGGACAACACACTTGATTACAAGAATAGCTCAAAAGATAGAGGAATGCCATGGTGGACTAAGTTTAGAACATTTCATGGAGATACCAGGAATGAAGAATTCTACACCCTCCCTTTCAACCTCCAACGGTTTTTCCCTCCATCTTAACAAAGAAACTTATGTTTCATAAAGAAATATGTTAAGAGGAAAAATATCATTTCCAGGTAAGGGTTCGATTCTCTTGGTATGAGAACGAGGAAGAGTGATAAGTGTGTATCATAGTTTAACATAGACTTCTTCATGGCCGTTCATTTTGGACTATGTGCCTAGTTGAATCGGCTTATTTGAGTTTTTCTACTAACATAAGTACTTGTAAGTTGCAACACTGTTCGGGAGAGCTTATAAAAACAACTTATGACATGTCCATAAGTCATTTTCCGCTTAATTTTGTAAGCTCCCAAGGTAGATTATGGAAACAATTTATATGCTATATGATAACAGTATGATTTTTTATTTTTGTTACACAGCTTATATCTTAACACTTGTATGATAAGACCTTATTCTATAAGCACTTAGTTAATGAAATTCAATCTCAAAATGTGTTATTTATTAACAGGTGTTTAGTTTAGCTAATGGTATTTGCACATGCACTCTGGACACCTAGGATATCTATATATACTTCGTCCATAACTCCTTATGGCTGCATTCTGACCTTCCAGAATCATCTTCTTTACTCTAACTTCGAAACGATTCCATCCTATGGTGTCATTCTCAGTCAAAATTGTAGCTAGCCTTGTCTTGTTCGGCCGCAAGGTAGGAGCATGACCACCGCCATAGTAGGTTCTGAATCCAGATACCAATGATGAAAGTTGGCTACCAGAATCGGTCATGGCAAATACATCAGCACTTGCACACGCAATGAAATCCAAAGCAGCCATCTGCATTCACATAATCATATCAACTCTATATTGTTATTAAGGATATTTATAGTCCTTGAATGATATCTAGCATGATATTGTCGAGAACAGATTTGAATTTGCTGCGGTCACAAATTTAATGCATTCAGAGTTAGTGCATCTGTGGCTATTTAATCATAGATCAGATGGTAAAAAGAAAAATTGTTTGCTTTTTGCACTGTTTGAGCTCAATCTAACTATCAACGATGTGCTGACTACGTGAACGCGTGAATTTGTGAATGCAGCAAAATCAAATCCGTCAAGGACATGACTGAATAGTAAACACCTTTACGATACGAATAAGAATCCAAAGATGCACTAAATCTAATAGCCATACCTGAGATGAAAAATTCCGAAAAGGTGCTAGTTCTGTGGCTGTAAGCAGGTTTTCCTTTGTGACTACATTGGGATATAGTCTATTGAAGGCCTCCATTCTTGAGTTTCCCCCATAGATATGAGAACCAGCCAAGTAAATGTAAGTTTCTTGTTTGAAACCAAGACCTGCTAGAACAAGTGCTGCTTCTTCTGGTGTCAATGGACATCTTCCCTTTTTTCTCAAATTCATCGGAGAAATAGAGCTAAACACAATCAATAGAACATACAACAAAAATTAACAAGGTTATTTATCAGTCAAAAACATTGTGTTGAAAAGCAAATAGTAGAAGAAACAAGCATACGTCGAATTCTTCAAGCGCTCAAGAAAGAGAGGGAAATGTCTTTCTCTGTAGGCTTGAAGCTCCTTTCTCTCGTTTTCGCCTCCCCCAAACTCACACAGAGAATATGACACCATGTCTATTTCAAATCTTAAGTGCAAAGCAAGATATTTTTTTGAACCCTTTGCAGCTTCGTGATCATCCTTGTTGCGGATGAACTTTCCCACCAATTGAGTGTCTAGCATGCTTTTTGAAGCACTGTGTTTTCTAATCCTTTTGATCAATAGAGAAGCCACTTGTTGAATTTTTGGAACAAATTTCAAAGCATGGAAATTGCATTTGCATCTTAGCCTCTGCAATCATTTGAAAACATATAGAAATGCACCCTTAAACCTTATAGTACACTAAAATACTATATTATTAAGATTAAGAGAGTAAAAGTGAAAAGCAAGTATAACTTAACTAGCATAAAAATTTCAGAGTAAAAGTGTCTCCGGTGTCCAACACCGACACGACACTGACACGTAGTTACATTCAATAACTTCTATTTTCTTAAATTATTATTGTAGTTTATGTGGCAGTGTGATGTCTGGTGTCACGTGTAATACTTCATAGATACTGAATATTGAATGTACGTCAAACTTCTAATAAACTAATAGCGTATTCAAAATTTGACAAATGAGGTAAATTTGTGACCTGAATATCAGAAGGCATAGGATCAAAACCAAGTCGATTTCCATATCCGAGAAGGTGAACAACTCTATGTTTCAACAGAAGAGGAAGCACAATTTTAACGTAGTCAGCAACGGTGGCCTCCTTTGCAAGAACTGCATCTGTAACCTAAAATTCAAGTTGTTTAATCACTGATATTGTTATAACAATTGCAATATGTGTTTTCAAGTACATTGGATATAAGATTATGAACCTGGCTTCCAATTTCTTCTGCATCCAAAGACTTTATATCAGGTGGAAGTTCCTTCACAATACTGATATCGTCTTTAAGGATATTTATGAAATACTCTTCCTGATATATGTCACCAAACTGGCTGCAAATTTTTTTAATTAAGCATATAGATCAACTATTGAATCATTCAAATGATATCGTATACGTTTCTATGAAAAATTAATTCTCGAAGTATAGTGCTAAGCATATTTATTATACCTCGGATCCTTCCATACATTGCTGTAAAGAAATTTTGGAATAACTAGAGTTGCATTTAGGACAGAAGCCACAGCCACAGCATTACAAATCTGCATTCACTACAATAGTCTCATTAGTTCCATTATTGGAGATTTCATAAAGAATGGATACAATCAAGATCATATAGGAATAGGATGATGAATTGTAGATTTATTTGAATTATGTAGATAGTCAAATATTGATATTTTAATGAGAAATGATGTAAATTAATTACCAATACTTACAGCAACTCGCTGTTGATTAAGACCACCATTTGCACTAACTAATATGTAGCCATTAGTTTTCGCAGATTTCCCTGTCACAAATCGTAAACTTAGGGAAAGAAGTAACGATATAGTAACCAATTTAGCAAATGATTTAGAGAACAAAAATTTTAATTGTCGCTAAATTGAACCCTAGCATTAGCAACTACTGATTTAGCTAGATTTTTTTAACTGGTTTCTAAATTGGTCACAAATTCATTTAGTAGCCGATTTAGCGACCAATTTGGAAAATAAGTAAATTAGTCAATGGAGATACTGAAATATTCCAATCACTAAATTTTTCGCTAAATAGCAAATTTTAAGTAGTATATGTTAAATAATTTACAAGTTTTATAATACCAGCAAAATGCATAAGAAAAGTTTATATACCTGGATTGGTTTGAACTTTTCTCTGTGCACAAGGTTTCCATAAAGATGCATGCTTATATGGTTCCATCCATAATTTCGATGACTCTTGCTTGAACTCTCTCTGTAGTAACAAAAAAGCTAAGCAATTATATTAGACAGAAATTAACTTCAAATATAGTACAATATCTAAAGATAATCTAAAATCATGCATCAATCTGAAAATTGGTTCATAGTTCATACCTCTGCAAGAGCACTGGAAGCCAAGTTCAGAAGCCGATCATACATATATATAGGCGATCGTTTCTTGCTGACGTAGGAATCTGAACCCTTCTCATGAAAAAATATGTGTTAATTACGTCGTACCAATTAACAAATATCAATGAAAAATATGGCATGAATTTTAGAAGTATATTTGGTAACTTCAATTCTACTCTGCATGAAATATGCACCTATAGGCTATAGCTTAAAAAAATAGTTACACACGAACCGTGCCAAATAATGATTATACCTGAAGCTCACTTGAACTATTTGAGGCTTTACTTGGTTGAAGATTTTCAAACTCGAAAAAAGAGATAAAAATAGAATCAAGAAGGAAAAGGCAACCTAACAATCCAAACATGAGAACAATAGTTCTAATGTTCTTTTTCCCAACATAGAAACCCCTAATAGAATTGTATTTTGTAGAATCACTTTTCAGCCCATGTAATACCAAAGTTTTGGAATTCCAACGACAATCAACCGCTGTCATCCTTTTCCATGAAGGAGCGTCGTTGCTTATTATCTTGTAATCTTTTACTCCTAACATTGCTCTAGCAGTACCCTTAAACTCAGGATGTGGACTTCTTGGTGACCCTTGTTTTCCCATTATAGAGCAACCCAGTTCAAAAGTAGAAGATATCGAAAAAACACAAATAGGTAACACACGATGTTTGATCACAGAGTTCGACTAATTGTGTCTATACCTCTCCGAATACAGTGCAGCTATATAATACCTTTCTATTAATCAAACTTAGGATTTACGTAGTACAACTTGTATTTAAATACTACAGTTCAATTTACAAGATTATCCCTGAACCGTACTATCACCGATCAATGAAACTCAAAGTGGCTACAAACAACTATTCAACTTGGTATCTTCCAATGATGATTGGTTGAACTTGAAAGATATGGAAAATGGAGCAAGGAGGGTGAACTCAAGAAGCAAGAAAAAGTTTATATTTGTGGGGTATTGGTGACTCTTATGGCTTCTAAAAATGAACAAACTTAATCCATTAGAATTGAAATTTGGTGGCAATGTGGACTTAGAAAAAATAGTAGAGATATATTGTATGAATTTGAAGTGAAGCGAAGAAGTAGGTGATGGAGATATATGACTAAGAAAGTTGATGAAATGAATGAGTACAATCCAAGCGAAAGGTGAAAACTCAACTTATGTAATAAGAACTTGTCTTATGAAACAAGAATCATCAGATATTGAACAAACAATAACATCCCACCAAACACAACAGTTTCCTTCATGTGTTTATAATTCCATATTTGAAAACAAATCAAAGAGTGAGTGGAGTGAATGACAATATCAACAAACATTTTCAACATCTTCTAATCTTATATGTTCTTTTGATTTCTATTCTAATATCGTTTTGTGTTAGTTGTATAAAATTTTATCTTAGATCAACAAGGTCTCAATAAAGATTAAATATTGTCTTTATTATTGTTTGAAAAAAAAGTGTTAAATAAATGATTTTATAAAAATAATAAAATTAAAATTAAAGCTTCATTCGGATTTCACTTTAAGTCTAGTATAGAGTCCAGCCTAACTATTTTTTTGTAAATAAAAATTAATGTATTTGATATCAAATTGGATTGGACATATTAATTTTTATGGATTAAAAAATGGACGGGGTTCCGTGTAGTCCAGCTAATAACTACTGTTGGATTAAGATTGGATGATCCAAAAAGTAAATTAAATTTTTTATTTATAAATAATTAAATTTAATTATAAAATATGGATCACCTAATCTTGATCGGACGGTTTAAATACACTGACAATGACGAGGTGCATTCCATCTGCATTTAATCCAAATCCTTCAAAAATGCCTCTTATACTCCCTCTGTTCCTTTTTACTTGTCTTTTGCTGTCAGATTTAACGTTCATATTTGGTTGTCCTTTTAGTATTTTATGGGTATGATTTGTCAATTATACCCTTTATTAATTGTCCTTAGCTTTTTCAATAAAAACAAATTAAAATAAAGTTTGTTTTTTATAAACAAATTAAAACAAAGTTTATCTCTTATTATATTCAAATTGAAACCAAAATTTGTTACATATAACAATCATTTCATAATGAGTTAAAATTTTATTAATAAAATATTATGCACCAAATTTTCAGCTATTTTAATTCTTGAGCATCCATTAAAAGTGAGAGACATCAACAACATAACATCGCCATACATAAACTTGTTTATAACACAAGGCTAGTGGAAACAAATTAAATGTTTGCATCTCTTGGAAAACAATTAAGGAGAAACAAAAATTTCAAACTCAAATAACAAAAACAAAAAACTTCACACTATCAGAGCAAACAAGAAAACCTTGTGATTGAGTTTTTCATTGTCGATAAATTGTTGTTAGTACCTTTTTATTTTACCAATAAAAGCAAAATAAAAAGTAAGCATATACTCGTATATGACTAAAACGTAGTTAAATATAGCATCACTAATAAATTAGGCTAAGCATGTCACTCGTTTTCAATAGCAGTTCATAAAATTTATTTAGGCATAAATAACAATAATAAAGATTTCAATAACAGTCAAATTTAGAAATTTAAGCCAAATTCAAAATGAGATACAGGAACAAGATTTTAAAAATTGAGAATAATTTGTTATGGGAGAAAGATATAGTAGTGTTCTGGTAAAAATAATATGGGCGTGATCCAAGTATATTAATGAGTAATAATGATATTTAGGATCTTTATTTACCAAAAAATTGAACCCTTTACAATGAATGTTTCTTATCTATTTATAGAGGAAAGGATGATCAGAAAATATCTAAAACCACCCCACTCCCCTCTAATGGAGGTCGTGGGTGGTTTTCCATCGTGTCCACCGTGTCTCAAGGGTGGTTATGGGTGGTTATTCTCCTCCTCCGCGCTTCAGTGGTGGTAGTGGGCGGTTATCAGCCGTTGAGCGACGTAATTGTATTCTAAGGGCGTCACTCCTAGCCTTTGTGATCTCGTCGCGCCTTATCTTTCCCGCCAAGTATTTATTTGAATTGTTTGGGCCAGTTGTTGGATCATTGTGTTATTGGGCCTATAATATTTTGTCTAGTACATAGCCCCCCAAGCGCGAGGCTCAAAGAGGCGAAGTGCTGATAACGGCCGGACGTGGTGTGGTAACTGCCCACTCCTTGTGATCACGTTCCCTGCCGTTGGACTATAAATATGAGTTCCGCGACGCACCATTCAATTCATCTTTCTTTCTTTGCATATTTTGCCTTTTGTGACGATGTCTTCTCCTACTGCTGTTCCGGAATCACATGCCATGCCGGTGTTGTTCCAACTAAGGAATATGTTGTGCTATGACACTGATGACTTATTGGATCAAAAGGATGATTTTGCCGATATGGTGAAGGAGTTGCAGGATTACTCATGGAGGCTGACGGATAGTCAGAAAGAGTTCTTGGCCGTGGTGCAGGAACTAAACAAACGGTTTCTGGATGATGGCGCTTTCATTGAAACCACCGAAACTGTTGATCATTGCCAAAAAGAGCTTTCTGATGCTTTGGAGCGAAGGATAGAGATGGTGAAAGAGCACATAACATCTCAAGAGAAGGTGATGGCGCTTTCCCTGTCAGCCGAGGAGGCCATAGATAACTGCATTGATGAGTTGGAGAACCAACTTAAGCCCCTTGTGAAGAGGAAAAGGAACCTGCAGATGGATATTCAATATGACGTCGCCAAGTTGATTCGGACTCGCTCACACTTGTGTCGTCTTCAAGAGAAAGATGACGCTCTTAATGATGATATAAGGAAGACTGCCCAAGATTTTGATGCGGCGAAGAAATTGAGGGGTTTGATGGAAGATTGTCATGCCCGTGCTGTTGAGGCTGCTTACAAAGCCTTTAATTAGTTTTTCTTTGTTTTCCTTCATTGTGTGTTATTTTGTAACTCCTCCAAATGGCGTTGAGTATAATCCGCCTTCCTTTGTAATTGTTGAATTCTCTTTTATGAAATGATGTATCTTTCCTTCAATTTATGAATTTCTTTTCCACCATGTATTTCTGATTGATTCTGACTATATACTCGTTCTCGCCCATTGGCGAGGTCATTGAATTTCAAACGTTCGGCCTTCTCGCCTGCCTTGGGATACGTGTCCGGGTGTACACGTGATACTGACACGCGTAGCGGTACCTTCTTTTACCTGTTGGATATTAGGACGTTTCGTTTACCCTCCAATTTTCCTATAAAACAGGGACTTCAAACTATTTTCACCAATTTTCCTTTCGTTCGTTCCGATCCTCAGCGTTTTTTCCCCAAATTTCGAACCCATTTTGCGCGGTTTAGTAATCAGCAACTTCTCTTCACACGATCTCCACTACGTTCTCACTTCATTTCTTTAAGGTAACTTCCATTCCTTCTTTGTAACTGCCTTTTTCCCTTTTTCATATTCCCATTTTGATTTCTAGGGTTTGAATTAGGAAAAAATGGTTATCTTGCGTAGCTTGAGTGATGACGAAGAGGGGAGTTTTACCAAAATTCCTCCTCGTGGCTCCGCTTTAGAAACTCAAATTCGTAACCATCATACAAGGGCCGATGGTTCCCTTGACTATGATGGTTACTTCAAATCTTTGATGAACGTTGAAATAAGTTCTAGTGATGCTGAGGGTAGCGATAGTGACTGTGTGATAATCTCGCCTTCGTCTTTCACAGGAAAACGAAGGGACACCACTCTTGCAATTTTCGTTGCCCCAACTCTTCCCGAGACCATGGACGTAGCTTCAAAATACTTAGACTGGGAATATGTGGTGGCGTATAGGTGGAAAACCGTCTTGTCCGGTACTGATGATGAGAATGACATTATCCTCGAGCCCGTGGATGAGGATGAGATCGTCACCGACACTAACACCCAAACATCTCACCATTTTTATATGTATACTTCCATTATCGACTCCTTCAATGTTTGGTTTCCTTTTACTGACTTTGAAGTTCAAATGCTTAGAACCTTAAATGTCGCCCCTTGTCAACTGAGCCCTAATAGTTGGGGTTATATGAAAGCTTTTCAGTTAGCCTGCTTAGGTCTTGAGATTGAGAAGCCCTCCGTTGCTGTTTTCTTTTCTTTTTATACTATTAAGAGTATCTCGCCTGACTCTCAGGTCTTTCTTTCGAGTTAGCCAGGTAGAAAACGTTTTCAGCTGTATACCTCCAATTTCAAAAATTTCAAAAATACCTTTCTTCGCGTCCGTGGTAGGGAATCTTTCCCTGACGTGATGTTTGATGGGAATCAAGAACCTTTGTTTCCCTTTTACTGGACCCAAAACCCTCGAGTCATCAAAGGGACTCGTTACGAATCTCTGGATGAGTTTGAGAGAGAATGCGTCGCATATATTGAGAGGCTATGTATATTGAGTGTGAGTGACCTCCTTAAGGCTGACGGCAATATAGAGGAGTTGGTGGAGTATATGGGTGAGTTTCTTTATTGTCTTTTTATCTTGCTTCTGCTTATTTTTCATTTCCATATACTAACCCTTTTTCTTTTATCCTTTGCAGATAGGATGAAGTCGGTTTCGCAGGAGAAGAGGATGGAGTTTTTGCTAAGGGCTAAGGCCAAGAAGGAAAAGGATGCCGCCCTTGCCGCTTCTGATGAGATCGTTGGTGTGGTCGACCCTTTGAATCAACTGGTGGTGGTAGACACGGATGCCGCCAAAGGCAGGAACAAAAGGAAGAATGAGGGGCGAATTTCCGTCACCATTCCTGCCAAGAACCTTGAGCCAGGCGGGAGTTCCAAGAATGAACAGCCTATCTCCAAAAAGCTGAGGTCGTCTAGTTCTGGGCCTGCCTCGAATGCGGAAGTTGTTCCCCAGCAGGAAGAGGATCCTGAGAAGACTCCTTCTCCACGCCCTGCTGCTGTTGTCTACATAACCTCGGCTTCTCCTCCTGCTCCTTCAAACAACACAGTGCCAACATCTTGGGATCCTCTTCTGAATCCCGAGGTCTTTATTGAGAAGGCTATGGACCTGTCTGGCGGGGGAGCCCGTTTTGATTCGACTTCAACTGAGGATTTGGCTAGACTCTCCATGGGCTATGAGTTGAAGGGGATTTTGCTCAACTATGCCTTGGCGTCTCGCCAAAGGCTTGCTATCTCCTCTTCTGAGGAAAAGATGAAAGTTATCCGCCAGGAGTTGGACGACATGGAGGAAAAGGTTAAGGCTGCCCAGAATAAATTCATTGCTGATATGGAGGCTGCCAAGGCTGAAAGCAAGAAAGCCTTGGATGACTTGGAGGAAAAACATGAGGCCGCCTTGAAGAAGTTGAAGGACGACCATGCTGCTGAGATCAAGACGTTGAAAGACTCGTCTGCTGACAAAGATGAGCAGATTAAATGGCTGTCTGATGATAGGGACGCCTTGCTCAAGGAGAAGGCGAGCTGGTCTGAAGAGAAGACGGGTTTGGAAGAAAGCATTGGGGCCCAGTTTGAAGATGGCTTTAACTTTGCTATGGAGCAAGTTAAAGTTTTGTTTCCTGATATTGACGGTGTGCGATTGGGTGAGGCCAGTGTGTTGATGGTCATTAAGGATGGACAGCTGGTCCCTTATACTCCTCCTACAGATCCTATTCCATGAAGCCTTTATGATCTCTCTGTTTTTCACTTTTATTCCTGTACGCCCCTTGTGGCTTTGGTAATTTTGTATGCCCATTGTGGCTTTGGTAATATTGACAATGCTCCTCGCCCTTGTGGCTTTAAATATAATATCTTTCCATTAATATGCTTGAATCTTCTTTCTATTGTTTTGCTTTACTTTTGAGAATATTTGTCTGTATATAACTTCGTGGTCTCTATGTAACTTATGTAACCTTCTCGCCAATGTGTCCGAGGCGAGGTAAGTACTTAGGCGTGATTAACGCTAAGCTGTGGCGTTGTCTGGGAACCGTTTCTCGAGAATTTTTCGCGGATATCAATGTGGTCAGTGTCGCGGTGATTTTTGGATGTCAAGCTATAGGGAAGCGTTGAATCACAAAACATTTAAATACACCACCGAGCTTTTTATTTTTCCGAAGAAGGGAGAAAAGTCCTTTAAAACACCCTAAATAAAGAGATCGAGGTAAGGGGGTTGGTTACGCAAAGGGAAGGTATTAGCACCCTAGGTGTCTATAGTACTCTATAGGAACCTCTTGTATTCTATCTTAAGCGCTTGATTTTATGTGTTTGCAAATATGTACAAGATTTAGGGAAAATCGAGTGATTATTGGGGAAAAATAAGTTCTGAGTGACAAAATGGTCTTGGCTTGAGTTCCAAGGTTTTTTAATCTAATGAAAATCAGTTTTGAAGTTGAAAATAAGACTTGATTTGAAAAATCAAGTGTTTTCACCTAAAGAAAATAAAGTTTGATTGATTGAGGACTTGGTTTAAAATCCAAGTTGTTTTTTGAGAAAAAGTTTGATTAACGACTTGGTTTAAAATCCAAGTTGTTTTGAAAAAAGTTTTTGATAAGTGATATATTTTGGATATTTTTGAGAAGATGTGTTGACCTCTATTTTTTGGCTAAAAAGGGTTAATGGTTCTAACGAGAGTTCTAACGCTTTAACTAAACAACCTAAAATATTTGAATCGCGCCTAGACTTTTTGCAACGACATATAGGTCGAGGTTTTTTCCTTTCTTCGGATTAACACATTAAATATACTAACGAGCAATAATGAACGAGAATTTAAAGCATACAATACATCCGGGGGGGAACATGCAAAGGGGATTGAATTTAAATAAATGACAATGATAATAATGACTGAAAATAAATTGCGCCAATTATGCGCATTTAAAATTACAACCAGGGCCCAGGGGGGAAGCATGCGAAGGGGATTGAATAACAATAATAATGATAGCATAAATATAAATAAATGAGATATAAGATTAAAGTATATAATATAATGTAAAGGCAAGAAAAATAAATATAAAGCATAATAATCATGAAGCATAAAATAAACATAAATCATATAACAAGTAGTAATCATAATGCAAGTGATAAGGTATAAGTGTTATGTAAAGCGCAAATAACAATTAATGATAAGATTAACACATGAAACATGAGAATAGAAACAATTAATAACAATCAAAGGCAAGAATTTATCACATCATAATAAGATAAGGAAATAATTGAATAAATAGTTAAGTAAAAATAATTTAGACAATATCAAACATACTTCAAATCACACACACACACATGCATTTATCTTAATTAAGTGAAGAAAAAGGGAATTGAAAGTTCATCAAAGTACTTAAGACTATATATCATGCCATAGAAAACATTACTAAATTAAATCAAGCATTTTCAAAAATCATATACATGCATATTTATTTTTAATTACATGAAGGAAATATTTAACAATTAAACTACAATATTAAAAATTAATCATGTTAAATCAAAAAGACTTAGAACCTAATCATGAAAGCAAAAACCAAACATATTATCAAGCATAGAACAAATTTAGTGGCAATTGACAATTAAAACATCAAATAAAATCCTTTAAGACCCTAACATGTAAATTCTATAATTAATTAATGCAATTAAAACAAAATAAACAAGAAAAATCATGGGATTAAGGCAAAATGAACCAAAGTCAGAGGGTAACATTCAACAAAAAATAATTAAAAGTTCATGACATAACAATAACATAGGAAAATGATTTTCATATTATCTAAGGTTAATTATTAACATTTAAACCTAATTAAATAGTGCCAAAAGATAAAAAATTCAAAATAATACATGATTATATACACATCAAAATAAAAAGTTCCAAACATTAACATATTATTCATATCATATCATGGATCAAGTAATAAAACATGTTATCAAAGATTAATCAATTTAAACCTAATTTGAACACTAATAAATAAAGAAAATGAGGAAAAAATAGTAAATAAATGATTTAAAAAAATAATTTCATAATATATCAATTAATAATAACCTAAAATATAATTAAAAAAATAATAATCATCTCAGAAATTAAAAATAAAATCAAATAACAGAGGAGGTGCAAATAGTAAACGAGTTAAAAAGGGGGTGCAGAAAGAAGTAGTTACCCAAACCTGGGCCTAAGCCCAATCTGGAACGATCCTGTATGTCACAGGTGTGCAGGAACACAGTGGACGCGCACGTTCTGGACGTTTGATCTGATCAGAATGACTGGATTTGAAAACAGCAGGAACTGGATCTGGTACCTCGCAGGAGATGACATCTATGGTGGAACGCGCGTTGCAGTACGCCAGATCTACTCATTGAAGGATCGGACGGGTGTGATTAGAGACACAGATCAACGAACGGCTTTTAAAAATAAGATCCAACGGCTGTGGTTTGATCTGGAAAATGAGAGGGAGCATCATGGAGCTTCATCTTCCTCGCGACAGCAACAACACCGGCGCCGGCCAACCACTCACCGGAGCTTCAAAACGGCGACGAAACGGGCAAAAGAGTATACGATTCTACTCGAAATTCCACGAGGAACACTAATATAACCTTAGATTCTTCAAACAACGCTTAAAATTTGAAAAACGACGAGACAAAGTTCGAACTCAAATTTGGGAAAACACGAATTAAACGAGAACTGGGTTAAATTAATCAATGGAAAAGCATCTAGAGGTTATTTGATGATGAATGGGGTTAAAAAACAACAGAAACAGAGACTAAAAACTCGTGTTCAAATCTCACATTTTTGAAGGTTTTTGGGGTTTTGATTCTCTCAAATTTATGGGTTAGAGCTTGTGTTTTATGGTTGTTTTATGCTACTGGAAGTGTTTGGAGGCTTATTTGATGAAGAAATTGAGATTTGGATGAGGTTTATGAAGAAATTGAATTTTTGAGAAAAAGGGTAAAAATGAGAGAACTTGGGATTGATTTTTTCTGAGTTTGTGAATGAATTTCGTGGTCTCTTCTCTCCTCACTGAAGAGTGTTATTTGTAGTGGAAAATTAGGTTATGAGTTGGCTTCAATTGGATAAGAATCAAGGGTAATTTTGAGTTTTTGGTTATGAGATTTTTGTGGGTTTTTGATCAAGAGAAATGAGGACACTTGTTATGCTCATGAGCTGTGATGAAAGGAATATACCAGGATCAATTTGAGGAGATAAGGATCAAGAGAAAATTGTGGGATTCAAGTGTGATGGGAAAAATGGTGAAAAATCAATTAAAATGAATTAATGAAAATACATGAAAATATGGAAAATGAAATATAAATTGATAAAGGGCAAATATATCATTTTTCAGGGTTTATACAATGCATGAGTTAAATTGGAAACAATTGAAAAAAGTTTGAATAAAAAAGATTACTTGTTGATGAAGAAATGAATTTTTGAACTTAAAATGTAAATATGAATATAATAATATAATATAAAATAAAAATGCAAATGAAAATATAATTAAAATATTTTTATTATGCTCATAATATATGAAAATGATGGAGATGAAATTATAACTCAAAAATCATAAAGAATTGATGAAGAATGAGATTACTTGCAAAAGAAGTTACCTTAATATTTGAAATTTTTGAAAAGGGTAAAATGGGAACAAAATCAAGTTTATGAACAAATTATGGTACAAGAGCATATTTGGAAATTTATGGTGCAAGAAAAAGATAAAAATGTCATGTAATTAATTATCTAAAAATGAAACAGTTAAGCAACGTAAACAGGATAAAATACTATTTTTTAGCAATTTTAAATTAACAAATAATAATAATGTGATGAAAATTAACATGTTTAAAATGAGCCAAAATTAAATGAAGAAATTAAGGGTGGTCAAAAAATGGGGTATGACAGTCAGCATAACTGTTCTATTCCTTCGCCGTTTTCTATGCAGTCAACGTGGAAATTTGCAACCGTTTGACTACATTTATTACTCACCGTCCAGGAATTCTTCTATAAATACCTTCTTTCACCTTCAATTTTCTGCACTTCACTTCTCATTTGTTCTCAATTTTCTTTCACTGAATCTCTCTTCTTTTTTCTCTGATTGTTTTCATTTTTCGTCATTCTTGTTTTCATTGATCCCTCCATGGATTACAAAAATAAACCCAAAAAGAAACGTGTGGCTTCTAAATCAAAATCTCAGATAAAGAAGTGTAGGATAGCAATTTCAGTTTCTAATTTTAGGCGAGATAAGCCCTCTTCTAATGTCAAAATGAAAAACCTTGTCATTTCGTCAGATTTTTCCGGCTCTGCTGATGAAGATTTCATTGAATACCTTTGGACTTCCACTTCGTGGGAATTTTCCCCTGATGTTGAATCTTCTGGTATAGAAGAAGGATCCCGGATCATCACGGAGGCTGAGGAGAAGTCACGGAGGATATCATATACGGCCTTAGGGAAAACTCCGGGGTAGTTCTGCTCTGATGAGTTGTTCCTTCTCCTGATGGCAGCCTCTTGGCGAGGGGTTGGGGTTAAACCTACAGGTTTTCCCTCTACCATTAAAGACTCGGGAGATTTCCACCCGATTTCTTCCTTTTCTGGCGGGGAGCTGATATCTTGTGGATAGGAGGGACTATTGAGACTGCCTCCAGTTTTTTCTTCTCTTCCTTGAAGGAGCTGGATCCTTTGTTAGATTTAGGATTTCTTTTCTGGATCACTTGCATCTTGATTTCATTGTAATTTTCTTTATTTTTGTATCTTGATTTCATTGTAATCTTCTTTTCCTTTGTATCTTGATTTCATTGTAATCTTTCTTATCAATGAAAAAATGAATGTTTCCCATATTGTCTCTTTTTCTGCACTGTTATGTTATATAATATTGTAAGGAATAAAATAACAACATGCATTATACCTTTAATTTCTTTTGGTGTTTTTTGGATCTAGCCTTTATCATTATTGTTTCTGATGTCGTCAACGCGTTGCGCCTTTTTATTTTACCGTCGTATTTAACTCGTAAGATTTAGGGATAACGCCGTTTCTATTTTTGATATGTCCAACTCGTAAGATTTACAGATCATATCATGGTGTCTCAACGCCTTTCCGTCGTACCTGGCACTTAGAGCCTTTGTAGGTAACGCCGTTTCTATTTTAGACGCATCCCACTCGTAAGATTTACAGATAACGTCATGGTGTTTCAACGCTTTTCCGTCGTACCTGGCACTTAGGGCCTTTGGAGGTAACGCCGTTTCTATTTTAGACGCATCCCACTCGTAAGATTTACAGATAACGCCATGGTGTTTCAACGCTTTTCCGTCGTACCCGGCACTTAGGGCCTTTGGAGGTAACGCCGTTTCTACTTTAGACGTATCCCACTCGTAAGATTTACAGATAACGCCATGGTGTTTCAACACTTTTTTCCCTTCGTTGTCTTCATGTATAAGATTTATATAATTCTAACCATCTGCAAACATTGGAACAATGACTTTTTTAATCAAAGAAAATATATATATATATATATATATATATTTTATGAGTCTCGTTAAAAACTCCTGCTTTCGCCGGAGAAAAGAGTTTCTCATCATTCAGATTCTTAATACATCCATATGCATTTTCTTTTTGAAAATAAAAAACAAGAAATGAAAGTAAAAACAAGAAATATCTTTGGGGTGGCGTGGCGAGGCTTGACGATGTTCTTTGGAGCGCATCTCGCCCATAGGCGTTGTTGGCCTAATTGTAGTAAAATCTGAGGTTTGAGATATTCCACGTCCTGTGTAGGAGGGCCTTCCATGGTTTCCAACCTGTATGCTCCACCTTCAAAGACTTCGTTGATTCTGAACGGTCCTTCTCAATTTGCTGCCAATTTTCCACCTTTATCTTTTCCCATTGGTCTCTTCAGGATTAAGTCGCCTTCTTTAAATTTCCTTGGGACTACCCTTGTGTTGTATTTTCTTCCCACTCTTTGTTTAGTTGCAAATTCTCTGAAATGTGCTTTATCCCTTACTTCTTGTATTAAGTCAAGGTTTTCCTGCAATGCATTGTTGTTCTCTTGAGTTGTCGAGGTTTCACGTCGCCAACTTGGGGGATTTATATCTGCAGGGATCATGGCGTCTGCTCCATAGACCATGGTGAAGGGAGCTTCTCCCGTTGATGATTGTGGAGTTGTGTGATATGACCATAATATGGCGGTGAGGTGAGCTACCCAAGCTTCTCCTTTGCTTGACAGTCTCCTTTTCAAGGCCTTCAATATGACTTTGTTGGCTGACTCGGCCTGACCATTGGCTTGAGGGTGCTCAACTGATATGAATGTGTTTTGGATTCCTTTTTCTTTGCAAAATGAGACTACTTTCTCACTTGCGAATTGTGTGCCGTTATCTGACACAATGTACTTGGGAAGACCGAATCTGCATATGATATTTCTCCAGTAAAACTTTTTGACTTGCTCTGCCGAGATGTTTGATAAAGGTTGCGCCTCAACCCACTTAGTGAAGTAATCCACAGCGACTATGATCCATCTGGTTTGCTTCCATGAAGTAGGGAAAGGACCCAATATATCCACTCCCCACATGAAGAAAGGCCAAGGCGAAAGGACTGATTTGAGGGGTTCGCCTGGGGCGTAGTGTAGGTTTGAGAATCTTTGACATTTATCACATGCTCTCACATACCTTCCAGCGTCGCTATGCAGTTCCGGCCAAAAGAATCCTGCTCTAAAGATCTTACCTGCCAATGATCTTGCTCCTATATGACTCCCACATGAGCCTTCATAAACTTCTTCTAAAATTCCCTTGGCTTCTTCCTTGCTGACACATAGCAATAAGGGGGTCGAAAATCCCCTTTTGTACAGCTTGTCTCCCATCATAGTGTACCATGACGCCATTCTTCTGACTTTGTATGCTTCTTCTCTAGGTTTGGGGAGTTCGTCCCTTTGTAAATACCTGATGATAGGAGTCCGCCAATCTTCTTCTTCTATGACCATGTGAACTTCTTCTTCGTTAATGTTGGGGTTTGTAATCGTTTCTTGGATGAAGGTTCTGTTGCTTCCAGGTTTCTTGGTGCTGGCGAGTTTGGATAATAAATCTGCCCTGGCATTCTGTTCTCTAGGCACGTAGATCAACTGAAATGAGTTGAAACACTTCGCCAATTTGGTTACCTTTTCCAGATATTTGATTAACTGGGGGTCTTTTGTTTGAAATTCCCCCGACACTTGGTTGGTTACCAATTGTGAGTCGCTCTTTACTCTGAGGTCCGTGACCTCCATTTCTTTTGATAACTTCATTCATGCTAGAAGGGCTTCATATTCAGTCTGGTTGTTACTTGCTTTAAAAGCGAATCTTAGGGATTGTTCTATGAGTACTCCATCAGGTCCTTCTAGAACTACTCCTACCCCACTTCCTTTCAGGTTAGACGCACCATCTACTGAAAGTGTCCAAGGTTCATCGCTGTTTTCTTTAGGCGGGTTTGACAATTCCAATATAAAATCCGCCAAAATTTGTGATTTTATTGCGCCTCTAGGGGAAAAGGTTATGTCAAACTCTGACAATTCCACTGCCCATGCAACCATTCTCCCTGCTAGATCAGGCTTCCTTAGGACTTTCTTTATGGGATAGTCCGTCTTAACCACTACCTTGTGACTCTGAAAGTACTGCCTTAACTTCCTCGCGGTGATGACGACGGCCAAGGACAATTTTTCTATCTTTTGATATTTTGCTTCAGCACCTTTGAACGTTCTGCTCACAAAATATATTGGCTTCTCTTCGCCTTTGATTTCTTGCACCAACGCTGAACTAAGGGCGTTGTCTGAAACTGCCAGGTATAAGTATAAGGTGTTACCCTTCTGAGGGCGAGTTAATATTGGTGGTGACGCCAAAAAGCACTTAAGCTTTAGAAAAGCTTCTTCGCACCGAGGGGTCCATATGAATCTTTCACTCTTTCTTAGAGTTGAGAAAAAGTGAAAGGCTTTCCTTTACGGTGGTTGGACTTCTCATGTCAATTATAGATTGGCATTTGTCCGGGTTAGCTTCTATTCCTCTATTTGTGAGCATGAAGCCCAAAAAATTTCCTGACTGTACTCCAAAAGAACATTTCGCTGGGTTCAATCTCATATTGTATTTTCTTACTGAAGCGAGGATATCACCCATATCTTTGTCGTGTTCACCATCTTCTGTTGTCTTAACTACCATGTCGTCTATGTATACTTTTACATTCTTGCCTATTTGCTTTGAAAATACTCTGTCCATCAACCTCTGGTATGTGGCGCCTGCGTTTTTTAGGCCAAACGGCATAACATTGTAAAAGTAATTGCAGGTGTTAGTCATGAAGGCAGTGTGAGGCGCGTCTGCAGGATTCATCTTTATCTGGTTGTATCCCGAGTATGCATCCATAAAGCTTAACATTTTGTATCCAGAGGCTCCGTCAATAAGTCTGTCTATATTAGGCAAGGGATATGGATCTTTCGAGCAAGCTTTGTTTAAATCTGTAAAATCCACGCACATCCTCCACTTGCCATTTGCCTTCTTCACCATTACTATGTTTGCCAACCATGACGGATATTTTATTTCTTCAATGAACCCTGCTGCTTTCAGTTTGTCCACTTCCTCATTTACTGTTGTCCTTTTTTCTTCTCCAATCTTCCTTTTTCTTTGTGAGACCGGTTTGACGTTGGGCGCGATAGATAACTTGTGCGTTATCACGCTTTCGTCTATTCCGGGCATATCGGATGGCTTCCATGCAAATAGGTCTATGTTCTTTTTTAACATCGCTACGACCTTTTCTCTCACTTCTGGTTTCAAAGTGGTTCCTATGTTGGTTACCTGATGTGGCATATTGCCAATTTGAACTTGTTCCAATTCTTCAATGGGGCTCATTCTTCTTTCTGTGAAATCTTCTCTTGGGTCAAGGTCTAGGGGCGAGACCATGTTGACTTCGCCTCCTTTCTTAGGTGACGTCATTGATTCCGCCTTGGGGGTTTGCATGTGTTTGATTTTCAGGCTAGATTCATAGCATCTCCTCGCCAGCTTTTGGTCTCCTCTGACGGTTCCTACTTTTCCGTTGTCCAAAGGATACTTGATGGACAAGTAGAGGGTTGACAGTGCCGCCTCAAGTGTGTTGAAGGCTGGCCTTCCAATGATGATGTTATACGAAGTGAATGGAGTTTTGACTACCAAATATCTTACCTTGATAGTCTTGGCGTTCTCCTCTTCTCCAAACGTTGTTAGGAGAGTTGTGTAGCCCATAACTTCTACTTGCTCGCCGGCGAAGCCTACCAATGTGTCGTTGTAGGGTAATAGGTACTCATCTGATAACTGCATTGCCTTGAAGGCTTCCCAGTACATTATGTCTGCTGAACTTCCTGAGTCTATTAACACTCTTTTGACATCACAGTTTAAAATCTGTACTTGTATCACAAGAGGGTCATCATCATGTGGCAAGACTTCCCTTTTGTCTTCTTTGGTGAATGACAGATCAGGGATAGGCGTCACTTCTGTGTGACCTATGAATTTCTCATTTTGTTCCATTCTTCTAACATAACGCTTTCTCGCACTTGAGGATTCTCCTTCTCCTGCAAATCCTCCCGCAATGGTGTTGACGGAGATCCTCTTGCCTTTTCCTGGCTCTTCTTCTTCGGAACGATCCTTCGTTTGATTATGTTGTATTTTCGGGACAACCACCTTTCCAGCCGCGGCGTCCTCTATAAACTTCCTCAAGTGACCGCTCTTTATCAGTTCCTCAATTAGATCCCGTAGCCTGAAACATTTTTCAGTGTCGTGACCTCTGCATCTATGATAAGCGCACCAGGCGTTGGGGTTTAATCTCATAGTGTTCTCATTGTTCCTTGGTGGGGGTAGTCTCCCTAATCCTGTTTGTAGGATTTCTTCCATGATGTAGACTGGCGCACGGTTTAGTGGTGTATACTCCTTCCTTTCTTCTTGAAAATGTCTTTGCGGTTGGTAAGGTTTCCTATGACGGTCAATTCTGTGATGGTTAGGGACCGGGCGTCTGTGATGATGGTAAAACTCGCCTTGTCTGTTGTTTTTGTTGACCGGGCCTCTTTCTCTGGCGTCTCTCATTCTCTTTTCGGCGTTACTCTCTTCGCCTTTTATGTATCCTTCCGCTCTTCTTGTAACTTCCTGCATGGATGTGGCCGGCTTTTGTGCCAGGGATTCGTTGAAATGTCCCGCCTTGAGTCCGTGATGGAAGGCTGAGACGAACATTTCTTGGTTTGGGTTGCTCACTTTGCTTGTGGACTCGCAGAATCTCGCCAGATATTCTCTCAGAGATTAATTGTAGTTTTGTCTTAATGAAAACAAACTTGTTGCCGTCACCTTAATGTGTTTGGAGCCGGCAAACTGTTGTGTGAATTTTTGTTGAAAATCCGTCCAACTTTGAATGGAATTCCTGGGTAGGTTCATATACCATCTTAGTGCTGCTTCTTTCAGTGTGCCTGAGAGGAGTTTGCACTTCAAGTGATCTGCAGCGCCGATGATGGCGGTTTTAGTTCCTACCGCCATTAGGTGTTCTGTGGGATCAGTTTTCCCATCAAAGTCCGGGAGATGGGGAGTTCTAAAATTGTCTGGTACTCTCGCATCCTAGAGGTTTTGGGCAAGTGGTTGGGAGTTGGTGATGTTGGTTTCTTTTGTTTCATCGACTCTATTTGCCTTTTCTTGGTCGATCTTTCGAACCTCGGCTTGCAGGCGACGTAATTGTGCCACTGCATCCGTCAAGGTTAGGTTGTTTTCGTTGTTTCGGTTGTTTTGGTTTTCATTTGTTGGTTGTCCTCCTGCCATTTTTTTGAGTAGAACTTCGAATTTCGTCTGGTTTGAGTGGTAGGCTGGGAATCGTTTTACCGCAGCCCCACGGTGGTCCAAGTATATTAATGAGCAATAATGATACTTAGGATCTTTATTTACCAAAAAAGTGAACCATTTACAATGAATGTTTCTTCTCTATTTATAGAGGAAAGGATGATCAGAAAATATCTAAAACCATCCCACTCCCCTCTAATGGAGGTCGTGGGTGGTTTTCCACCGTGTCCACCGTGTCTCAAGGGTGGTTATGGGTGGTTATTCTCCTCCTCCGCGCTTCAATGGTGGTAGTGGGCGGTTATCAGCCGTTGGGCGACGTAATTGTATTCTGAGGGCGTCACTCCTAGCCTTTGTGATCTCCCTGCGCTTTATCTTTCCCGCCAAGTATTTATTTGAATTGTTTGGATCAGTTGTTGGATCATTGTGTTATTGGGCCTATAATATTTTGTCCAGTAGTAACTAACAATACAATTGTTTGTTACGAGAGAAAAAATAATATTTTTTTAATATAATATATTAAATTTATTAGAAAGAGTGAAAAAAAAAAATTTGGTGGATTAAATTGAGAGTATAATAAGAAAATAAAGTGCAAAAATAAATTTTATTAATTTGGTGTTACTATTATAAAAAGACAAGTAAAAAGGAAGTAGGGAGTATTTAAGACAAGAATTGTTTTATGAATATCTCTGTAAGAATTCAAATTTTAAGTTATCTTGATGTACTAATAAAAAATCAAATGCAGGAGTAAATAATTAAGGAACTCCAAGTGTTGAAGTATTCCAAACAAAGACTTTGTTAGATTTATTAGAAGTTAACTTAGGTCTTTGTTTGATGTTAGTACTATTTTTTCCGTTGACGTCAAACTTGAATAAGTTTTCAACTTTTTATATTGGAACATAATGAAATTTGGGCGTTGAATTCTTATTGCTGCTCATAACAATTTTGAATTGAATAAATTAAGTTCACTTCTCCTATACATGCATTTAAGGAGTAAAAATTGATTCTAAATTAATTGATTAAATACTATTGATTGATTTTGAGTAAAAGTACATTATGCAAAAAAAATAAAATTAGCATAAAGTAATGGGTATTGGTAATAGGTGTACCTGGTGCACTCTTTAAGCATATTATTTAAAGAAATTTTTTAATCAAAAAGTTAAACAACACAATTTCCAATGCATTGACTTTATATATATTTATAAAAAATTTATACAAACTTACTATTTAAGGGGTTTAAATAGTGCACCGGTTACACTCTTTAGCATTTACCTAAAGTAATTTATTTTATTTTTTTACAAAAAGTATTTTATGTTTACATATACTTGGTAAATGCGATTTGTAACATTTTATTGTAATACTTTGTTATTTTATTTTCTGAATGTTAATAATATGATTTTAGTATACTATCTAATTGTCAAACATCATGTTAATCATTCATCAATTTAAAAGATTCATTTTGTCTCTCAATCTTATTCAAAATTATTGTTTTAGATCGGACCGGAGTTCATGCTAGCCAAGTCCGCACAACTTAGAATAGCCTCAATAAAACACGGAGGAAGTCCATATTCTAATAAATGGTTTTAATGGCCTAAAATCAATCCAATCATTGATAAGTAACTAGTAATCATCTCGTCCTCGTTATTAATCGAAGACTCCGTGTCAGGGCATCAAGATCTATAAATACTTTTTTTAAAAAATGACTCATGTATACATAATAATTTTTACTCTAAAACATCACTTCATGTTCTCGTACTCATTTGAACGTCAAAATATTTTCAAATATCTTCATGAATGTTAAACTTGATAGTTCACACCTCAATGTTAAACAATCATTCTTTTTTTCTTTTTTTTTTTTTGGTATAGATAAACAATCATTCTAATCACTCAATATCAAATATCATTCCCATCGATTCATTAAAAAACAGTGAGAAATGAGCCTCTAAACTTAAAGCCTACATTAATAACCTAATTAAAATCACCTATCAAAAGTCATGGTGCATTAATGTAGGGTGTAAGGTTCTTGAGTTGACTCAAACAGGGGCATAGACTAGAACAATACCACATACCTTTTTCTTTGACTCAAACAATACAATGTACTGTATTTTTATAAGCAAAAGTGCCATAAAAATATAACAACCAAAGAAGACTATGTGCAATCCACTCTCAGGCCAATTCTATGCTATCACCTTTTTAAGATGTTTACCGTAAACAAGTGATCAATATTATCATAATGAATATGAATTTTATAAAATTTATCGTTGGATTGAAAATTTATATTAAATCATTCATAAAAAATGTAGAAAAATTAAAAATTATTTGATATGTTATTGAGATCCATAAAGATTAACGATTTATTAAATATCAGTAATCTTAATTTGTCACAATAACATATCAAATGATTTTAATTTTTCTAATTTTTTTATGGATGATTTATATTATATAAACTTTCAATCGATAAATAGATTTTGTGAAATTCGTATTCGTTATAGCGTTAATTCACCATGGATCACTTTAATAAGTGGTCCATATTAGAATTTACCTCCACTTTATTACTATTAGACCATCTCCAATGGTGTAGTACCTATTAGGTACTTATAGTACTTATTAACTACTACCATTGAAGTACCATCCATTTGAGTACCTATTAGGTACTACTTTTAAAATAAGAACCCTCTCTTTCCTCTTAAACCCATCTTATTTTTCATTAAAAAATTATTTTCACTGAACTCTCTCTTCTCTTGCACAATTTTTTAATGATGTTGAGTTATTGATGGAACCCATTTTGAAACTTTTTAAGAAGTGCTCTATTGGAGAGATTGAGTACCTATTAGGTACTATTACTAAAAAATAATAAACTAATGATGTGTCCATGTGGGACCTATTTAAGTACTCAAAGTATGAGTGCTCCATTGTGGATGCTCTTACTTTCATGGTGAAAAATTAACAAGAATGAAACGAACTCACAATTTAACATGTGTTTGGTATCATATTAACTCGCCAAACACGATAATCCATCATAATTTTGCAAAAGTTTTAAAGTAAGGTTTTTAAAAAATCATTGTAGATAATCGTGATTCTAACCCACCATAAATTCGTTATACCAAACATAAGCTTAAAGTCAAGGTTGTTAAAATAGTGATTTAAAATGTAAAAAATATAAATTTTACGTTTTTAGGTAGTGATTTCGAATTGTAGTAAAATTTCTGAAACCATGTAAAATTGTTGGTGGGTAATTTGTGTAGTTTGATCCAAGTTTATGAATATTACATTTTATTATGGTGATTTAGGCTCTGTTTGACAAAAATAGTTGATGGCTGATAAGCCGGTGGCTTATAGCTTATAGCTGATAAGGTAGTTGCAGTGTTTGGTAAAATTAATAGTTCAACTAGCTGACAACCTTCGACCTTTGGGGCTGCTTTCTAGATCCTGATGGGCCGAGTAATTTTAATTCGAGTTCGGAAGTTAGTGTCTAGTGGTGTCTCCTAGGATCGGGTAGGGGTTTTCTCTGGTGGGTTTAGTGAATTACTATTGGTGTACGGGTGGATTGGTGTGCTGATTAGGTGTTCTGTTACTTGGTAATTGTGTTATATCACGTTACCTTTCGTTTGTATGTTTCACAACAATTCCTTTCACTTCTTATGGAGGAGTTGTTATTTAATAAAATTTAGCCGATTCAAAAAAAAAAAAAAAAAAAACTAGCTGACAAGTATAAAATGGCATAAAAGGATATTTCTAATTAATAATATAAATTTATATTTAAGATAATAATTTAAATTTATTAATGTTGTATTTAAGATAATATGTTAAATGCATTAATGTAATATATCTTTTATATATATATTATTACTAAAAAATTGAACAATGTTATCAAATTAATTTGTGTAAGCTAAAGTTTTCGTTTGCTAAATTTTTTTTATTTTAATGTAATATATTTTTTACGGCAATGTGTATATGTACACTTGATAACTTGTGACACTTTAAATTGATTCAACTATGTATTTTACTTATAAACATAATAATATAATATATTCGACACAATTATGTAAATGTTTCACTAAACATATAAAAAAATTAATATAATATTAATTAAGTATGCTCAACAAAAGGTAACCTTGATTACAATTATATTAATCCAAAATAATATATGGCATACGGAGAGCCGAGCATAAACGACAAATAATATTGTCAATAAATATATAAAAGATGATTGTTAGTTGTTTAGAACACCTTCATCACATATTCACTACATTTGTCTTCACTAAAAACTCTAATTTAGAAGTACACATTCATCAAGGATTCACAATTGCGTACTTCTCTTCATCCTCACCTCACCTTCATTCTCTTCAAGCTAATTTGCTCTCATCAGTCACCACAGACAATTTGAATAAATTTTGTCATTAAAAAAAAGCATGAAATACATAGAAAAATATACTATGTAAAATCAATCAAAGTATCTGAACCAAACTGAACCAAACCGACGAGTATGGTTAGATTCATTTTTGAAAAACAGTGAAAACTGAACCAATCGAAAGTTCATTTGTTCAGACATCAAATTCACTCAAAACCAAACCGATCTAATAACACCTCTAATTCTAAATTTGAATTCCGACTTAGGCATATTTCTTATAGTTACTGATTAAATTATACTTACATGATAGTACATAATTATTTTAATAAGTTTATTAGTGATTACCTTTTTTTAAGAAAAAGATTAGTGATTACTTTTAACTCTTAACTAAAATTTGGATTGAATAATTGATTTGAAGTTCGGCTTAAATGTAAATAAATTTTGAACAAAAAATATTTCGACTATAATTTAAATTTGAAATTCTTTTCAATCAATTTGCTTAACTAGAATTTATTAATCGCTAAATTCGTCTGACAATTTTTTTAAACAAATCTGCGTCTCATTTTTCTATAGCTAACATGTTTACGTAAAATGGTAAAAGACCTAGTCTTGTTCAAACCTACAAATACAAAGCATAGTTTATGGAGAAGTTTATGATAAATAACTTTCCATATTCCTAACCTCTTAAAAGGAAAAACAACTAAAGAGGAAACTTACTTTTCCATGGTACAATTTTGACCCATTAATGTTTTACCGTCAGCAAATTTAAAAAATTAAAAAAGTCTCATAAAATTGTTGTTCTTAGGTGATAGTACGTAACAAATTTACTACACAACTTTTTTTGCTTAAAACAACAATAATGTTGCCCCTAGAATTAGATAAAGATCGCCTTCATTTTCAATTATCGTTGTCGATTTAGTCTCAAAATTTTGATAATTTTAATATTTTACATATAAATTAAGAAATAATAAAATTGAAGTCTTTTTTATTTTTACTTTATTACGAAATAAAAAACTCATTTAATGAATGCTTTAATTTTTTTAGGGGCATATAAATGATAAAACATTGTTAAGTTTCTTAAAAGAACCAAAGTTTTGAGACAAATTTAGACAGCTAAAAGATCAAAGTTTTGGAACAAATTTAAAAAGTTAAAAGACCAAATATTTAAGATGGAAGGAGTATAAAATAACACATATGATTGGAGTCTTTACGAAATATTAGAGATCTTTTGGTTTAAATTGAGAAGTTCCCAGTTCATCGCTTGTTTAGAGAAGTAAATGTTTGTGGGTAGTATTTTAAAAATTAGACCGGTTGGTCAGACCGCGAACCGAAGGGGTGGCTAATCTGTCCAATAGTAGATCGGACAAGCAATCAAACCATTCGGAACCAAAAAAACCGGCGAACCGACGGTACTAAAATTGGTTGGTGGTTTGATAATATAAAAAAATGATGTCGTTTTGATTTTATTTTTAAAAAAAAATTAATAAAATAAACAAAAAAATAAAAACAGAAAAAGAAAATAGAAAGTTAGAAACAAAGAACACAACGAATGGAAAAACAAAGTCACGCAAAGTCACGAACCCTAGCATCTTCCTCGCTGGTTGTCGCCGCTTGCCACTCGCCGCCATAGAAGATCGAACTGAAGTGTTGTCAGGTAAAATTAGTAAATAACCCTTTAGTATTTTAGTACATTGTCAATATGTAATATGTATTTTAAAATATTTTTTAACTTTTGATGAAGGAGAGTCCAACATTGAAATAACTATATGCCTCCTTGGAATTAAATTGATTAAATACTAGTTATTTTGTTATTCCGTATTTCCGTTTACGTTGTAATTATATTATGTTGGAATTAGACTTTGTGTAAAACTTATTTTGGATTTGTATTTTGTACTATTTTACTAAGTGTAAAAACGATGTTTAAGTTTTGGACTTAACGAATGACCTTAATGGAAATTATGATTTATGACATTTTAAAATTTTCACAATTTTTAGGTGTAGAAATTTTCTTTAAAGACTAATTCACCAGGTTCTGCCGGTCACTCTAACTATAGAGTATTGTTATAGTGACCGATTTATTCGATTTGATCCGATTTAGTCATGCGGTTCGATCAATGACCAAAATATTCGACCAATAAATCAGTGAACCGGAACCATTATCGGTTCGATGAACGGTCCAATTTTTAAAACATTATTTGTGTGGATATATTGGCGAATCTTCTTTGTAATTTTTTTTTTCTCTTGAGTTCAATTGAATAATGTTCTACTTAAATTAGATCTTTATTTTTAAATGATTTATTGCCATTTATTTGACACAGCATATTGTGAAAATGTAGTTTTCATTTTTTTTTAGACTTCGGTCCTTTTGCTATACAAAACAAAGTAATAATCTAACACCTTTGTGAATTATCATTGCAGCTTTAAACTATATTTGATAAATAATAGCTGATAAAATGACATAAACAAATTTCTAATTAATTTCTTTTCGATAACCATTTCGCTTGATGCAATTTTAAGAGTCGTTTGTCCTACAATAAAACCCCAGTCGTCAACTCTATAAGTGGTGAAACTCCAATCAAGTCCACACATGTATGTCTTCCTCCTACCCACCCATACACCAGAACATCGGCTGGCGTCAAAGTAGATTTCCCTTCCAGTGGATCGGTTAAAAAGTTCACATGTGTCTCTTTCTTCGCAAATATTCCTGCGCGCCTAAAAACATAAAAAATGACATCCCAAATGAGGCTGCGTCTATATTTGAAGCCTGAAAACTCGTGATAATGAATTGCATGCTCCCTAAATCTATCCAGACATGCTTTCCGACAAACAGGGCACACATCATCAACAGGAAATAAGGGAATCATCATGCATATTTTAGGATAATGTGATACTTTATCGAGGACATATGTTGGCCTAAACCATCAATTAGGATAGCTAGAAGAAAATCCTGAGCATGGACAGCCTACAAACATCCAAAAAGTGTTTTCTGTCTGGTGGTCAATTGAAAGTTAACTTCGATGTCCTTAACAATTTGATTAAACAGAGCACTCGCCAAAACATGCTGGGCTTTGGGGGGGGAACGGTGTCCTTTCTAGTGAAACTGCTAAGGTCAAAAAAGTTGAAATCATATCACGAAGACCATCCAAAGCATTATCAAAATCAGCGTCCATGCCACATACTCCACTATCTCTCAATATATGGTCTTGCAACACTCAAGATTGCGCTTTGGAACCCACAGAAGCATATGAGGCTGCCTTTACTACTGAGTACAACTCAAGCTTATTTTGGATTTGTATTTTGTACTATTTTACTAAGTGTAAAAACGATGTTTAAGTTTTGGACTTAACGAATGACCTTGATGGAAATTATGATTTATGACATTTTAAAATTTTCACAATTTTTAGGTGTAAGAATTTTCTTTAAAGACTAATTCACCTGGTTCTGCCGGTCACTCTAACTATAGAGTATTGTTATAGTGACCGATTTATTCGATTTGATCCGATTTAATCATGCGGTTCGATCAATGACCACAATGTTCAACCAATAAATCAGTTAACCGGAACCATTGTCGGTTCGATGAACGGTCCAATTTTTAAAACATTATTTGTGTGGATATATTGGCGAATCTTCTTTGTAATTTTTTTTTTCTCTTGAGTTCAATTGAATAATGTTCTACTTAAATTAGATCTTTATTTTTAAATGATTTATTGCCATTTATTTGACACAGCATATTGTGAAAATGTAGTTTTCATTTTTTTTTAGACTTCGGTCCTTTTGCTATACAAAACAAAGTAATAATCTAACACCTTTGTGAATTATCATTGCAGCTTTAAACTCTATTTGATAAATAATAGCTGATAAAATGACATAAACAAATTTCTAATTAATTTCTTTTCGATAACCATTTCGCTTGATGCAATTTTAAGAATCGTTTGTCCTACAATAAAACCCCAGTCGTCAACTCTATAAGTGGTGAAACTCCAATCAAGTCCACACATGTATGTCTTCCTCCTACCCACCCATACACCAGAACATCGGCTGGCGTCAAAGTAGATTTCCCTTCCAGTGGATCGGTTAAGAAGTTCACATGTGTCTCTTTCTTCGCAAATATTCCTGCGCGCCTAAAAACATAAAAAATGACATCCCAAATGAGGCCGCGTCTATATTTGAAGCCTGAAAACTCGTGATAATGAATTGCATGCTCCCTAAATCTATCCAGACACGCTTTCCGACAAACAGGGCACACATCATCAACAGGAAATAAGGGAATCATCATGCATATTTTAGGATAATGTGATACTTTATCGAGGACATATGTTAGCCTAAACCATCAATTAGGATAGCTAGAAGAAAATCCTGAGCATGGACAGCCTACAAACATCCAAAAAGTGTTTTCTGTCTGGTGGTCAATTGAAAGTTAACTTCGATGTCCTTAACAATTTGATTAAACAGAGCACTCGTCAAAACATGCTGGGCTTTGGGGGGGGGGGGGGGGGGGGGGGGGAACGGTGTCCTTTCTAGTGAAACTGCTAAGGTCAAAAAAGTTGAAATCATATCACGAAGACCAAGCGAAAAGAAGCGGTCCCACCGGGTCACCTTGGTGGACCCCAGTAATTGACATGATATGCCCATCCCCAATGTATAATTGCGCTGCATGACCATAGAGAAACTCAACCCACAAAGAAATAGATGGACATCTCTTCCTTACCTCAAGCAATAGTGTCGTTCTGTCTACTATGTTGAAAGTATTCGAGAAATCTACTGTGAGCATAGTCAAGGAACCATCTCTCTTTCGCTGGCCCAACACCCTATTGACACTGTGTAAAATGATCTTTCCACCACTTAATATCCCAACCCCAAGCGGAAAGTCATTAAGATATTTAGCTACATCTTTAACGACCCCCTTCAAAGCAACCTTGGATATTAGTCGTCTCCAAATAATGCCTACATCAATAGGTCGTATCCCACCATCCAGCTTCAATAGCGGTGTCAAAGGTGCGAAAACTACAAACTCTTGTACATCTTTCTCCTAACCACAAGTTATTGATTTGTAAAATTCACGGGACTGTGGAATGATTCAAATAGTGAGAAGTTTGAGTCTTTAAATAAGTGGATATAAATATATTTTTTTATGAGGAATGCTAAGCACCCATATCCATGTCACTCATGTGAGTGGTATAAATGGGTCATACATAATATATTATATTACTTTACACTTTCCAAATATTTAAATCACTCAACCATACTTTCTAAACATTCATATCGCTCATCTAAAATTCTAACATGGCCCCACAAAGTTCACAAATAAAAGTACTTGACAGAATAGTATATGACATTACAAGATTGAACAACACAAGACAAATATTTATTGTATTGAACAAATTTTGTCTTGTATGATGCTTGATGGAGAAAATGTTATTTTGGTGATTTAAACAACTTGTGCCAAGGACAAAAAATTGTCTCATGGTTCAGTGAGGGACAAGAATATCTGTTTTTGTCCTGTACCTTGACCCCCAGTTTGTCTAGTCCGAGTGACAGTTTTAACATCAAACACAATACAGCCGAATTGTCCTGTCCAGTTCTTTATTTTTAGCAGATCAAACACACTCAATAACTTTTGAATAAAAAGAAAGGGAAATGTTAATTTGTTAAATGTGGAAAAAATTTATTGAACTTGTGGTGTATTACATTCTCTAAGCATTAAATTTTTTGTATCATTAAATGTTATACTTCTATTTTTAGGTAGTTTAACATATGCCCTTAGGGCACAAGTTAACATGAATGTAACACCACCGTTGCCATGAATGTAACCTTGGTAGAGCATTACCTTACCACAACCTTTTGATGCAAATATACATGCTCCTATGACACAAGTGTGACATGTGGTAAAAGTCACTTCCTAAGACACATGTTAACATTCTCCTTATTTGTAACGTAATAAAAAATAAATTAAAGACTTACGTATATGCAAACAAAAAATAATTACTTCCTCTGGTCTTATATATAAGAAACATTTCACTTTTTAGATTCATTGTAAAATTGATGTATTTAAACTATATTATTATGTAGATACATCAATTTTATAATGTATCTAAAAAGTCTATTGTTTCTTATATATAAGATTAGAGGGAATATTAAATTAATTTTTTATCAATTAGTTTAATAATAAAAAATTTACTCCTTAAATTGAATAAGAGAAGAATTTTAAATTAAATCCTATATTATAATGTTTTTACGGACTTTGTTATGCTAATTGCTAAGAGTATAAAAAATAGGATCATACCGGTAAAAGAAATCTAAAGAAGTAAAAATTGTTATTGAAAAATGTATTTTCTGTATTTTTAAAAACATAAATTATTCAAGTTTCAATGTCATTTTAGTGATTTTACCATATTAAACTCCTTAATTATGACTAATGTCCATTTTTTAAAAAACTAATAAAATTAGATAAAAAGACATGTTATTTTGACCGACATGTTAAATTAAGCACGTCTAATTTATATACTATATGTAAAGCAAGCTTTTACTTTGCTTATGTGGCATCATTAGAATACTTCATTGCTTATGTGTCATCTTTACAAAACTCAAAAAAAAATTGTATATTGTTTGCATTCTTTTAGTTTCCTTCACCTACTAATTAATTGAATAATTAACTAACACTATTATAAAAAAATGTTATGAAAGGTGAAAGATCACCCATTTTAATTATTATTTTTTTTGTATTTATTTTGAGTTTTAAAACATTCATTCTTCTTAACCTTTCAATCCCACTAAAAAAAAAAAAAAAACTGTTGTTGTGAATTAACTATTGTATATATGCCAATATGTATAATCCCTCCTCATACATAGGCATGTGAAATTTCTATTTGGAACTTGGAAGGGTTATTAGTATTGTTGTAGAAGAAAGGTAATTCTCTAAAATTTTATGATCTCATTGTGTCCTTCTTCTTTGAAACATATAGTGATAACATGAAAAATATATGCACTAATAATTCTTATCACAATAACATGAAAAGCCAATCTTAACATACACATGACTATGCTTATATGAAATGAAAGGTTGTCTTCTATACATTCTTGCTACGACATGCATAATGACATGCACAGTGAATTTTTATCTTTTTCTTTCTTTTTGTTTTTATATTAATTTTTTAATTCATCAACTGACTGATAAAGAGTTTGTTGTTTTCTTAAATTGAGACTTTTATTTTTAATTTTGCTCTCAGTTTGTCTCCATAATTTTTCCCTTCATTTTGTTTGCAGACCACATATTATATCTTTTTATTTCAATCATCGTTCGAGAAACTATGGAAGGTGATAGAAGAAACAATGTATTATTTCTCCTTTATTTTTTTTATTTATGTTTATTTTAAAGAAATTATATTTGTACTACTCTCATTGTATCTCTCTCTAATATTTTTGTCCAAAAAGAATAGGGAAATAAGAAGATTGTTCCAACAATTATCACAAATTAATTGTACAAATATCATCACTTATGTAATATTTTCACACAATTATGATAGTATGATTACATTATTTTTTTTAAAATGTATCGCCAGACATCTATTGTCAACATCTCATATTACTTATAAAAGCTTTGGTGTATTATACTAACTTTAAGGTGCTTTTGAGAAAGCGTGTGATACTAACAAAAAAACCATATTAATCATAACATGTTTATGATTTATAATTTGTGAGGTTAGCCACATTTTTTTAAGATGTAATTTTTCTTTCGATTTAACTTTGGTACTCTTCTTCTTCTCACTCTTTCTTATTCTATAATCTATATAATAATCACTGTTATTAATATAATTAAGCTTTAAGTTACAAAAAATTCTCTCCCTTTATAATTTTATCAGTCGGTACATATAATTGAATAGTATGTCATAATAGGAGTATCTCATCTCATAGTAGTGCTTCATTAATAATTGGTAACTATGGACCTAAATATGTTATGGGTGCTAATTTCACTACAATTTTCAGAAATAAAAAAAAAATTAAAATTAAAAAAAAAAATTCCTCTGTTGTATATTATTTTTAAAAACAAAAATGCTGCAATATTGAAAGGTTGGAATATAGCAATGATACATGTTTTTTTAATCAAAATTAATAGGTGATAAGAAAGAGAAAATGTGAATAATTATGTATAAAAAAAAAAAAAAAAATGTGTGATTCTTCATCTTTACTATCGTTCATAAAAATGAAAGTGGTAAAACAAATTTTAACTAATAAATTGGTCGATTACATAGTACAAAAATAATAATTATATAGAAAATAAAAAGACGTGTGCTCCTTCATCTTACTATTGTTATATTTTTTAAAACATTTACAAAAATGATTTGCAAACTCTACTAAAACACTGTCATCATCTCTTTTAATAAATAATTAAATATAAAAGAAAACAATGCATTATATAATGTAATATCAATTTAATATTTAATAACTTCTTAAAGAGAATACATCAAGAATGAAAAGACTAATTACAAGGGATCAAGTACCTTAATAATATTTTATGATATACGTTTTATTTTGAGAATTGTTTTTTGTGTATAGATTTATTTGCGTGTATTTCCAAGTAATAAGATTTTTTTTTTTTGGTTTAGAAGGGAAGACAAAGTTTGGCACATATTTTAATTCTTTTAATTTTACGCCTAAATTGGGTGTTGTTAAATAAAAAATTACAATAGCGTATTTTAATAATCAATTGTATAAAAGTTGTTAAATTTGTAATTATTGAAGTCAAATTTAGATAATTGTTTAAGTACAATGTGTCATTGTACAAATTATTTGTATAAATTCGTAAATATTTAAGAATTTTTAATGTTAATCAAATTTGGTAAGGACAAAACTTACATGCATTTCTTTACATGAAGTTTTTGTTGTTCCACTCACAAAGAGTTAGTTATTTTTATTGAAAAACAATTATCTTTTATTTTTTTAAAATAAAAAAACACAAAAAACCACCTCTTTGTGAGTGGAACAGCAAAAACTGCATGTAAAGAAATGCATGTAAGTTTTGTCCATTTGGTAAAATCAAATGATAAATGCACTATGCAAAAAAAAAATTTTAAAAATTGATGTTTATGTGTCATCTCCCTTATGATATGTTAAATTGATTTCATGCAACTCTTTGAATTAGAAAATAAAAACTATAGATTTATAACCGAATTAAGCAAGTTTACAAAACACCAACCTCTTTCTTTAAAATTTTATGCTAATAATTTGTTTTAAAAAATTAACTTACTTATATAAGTGCATTCTAAAAATAAAGAGATTGAAGTATAATTAAAATAACGAGAATTGATTTATGTACACACATAAATGACATATTTTCTATGTTGATAGTAACTTTTATCTGCCTCTCTATATTATGAGAATGGATTCTTTCCATTGGAAAAAAATTGAGAAAATAATGTGTGCATTTAAATTATTTAATCAAAAGCATGTGATAATATTTTAATTAGAAAAAAACAGTCGTCAATGGTTAAAATGTAACAATTGAAAAAACTTGGAAGAAAACAATTAAGATCCTTTCTCCTATATAGATATTCACTTGACGAAATAAAAATTTAAAAATATATTAAACGTTTTAAAACACAACCTTTTTGAAAACATTTTAATCAAGTCTGTAAATCCTTTGTATTATTCTTTTAAAGTCTGACTCTAATATAAAATTTGACAAAGTTGATTCTAAAGCTCTTTGAATGTCTTTTTTATAAAAATTGTAAAATCTTAAAATAGATTTTTCTTATATTTAAACAGTCTACTAATATAATTTTTACATATATATATAATAACAAGAAACATATTGAAGAAGTTCAAAAAAAAATTATTCAAATATTTTAAATTGAATTTAAAAGACTATATTCAACGCACCTATCAAAATTATATTTTCAATAGAGTATTTTTTAAGTTTTTGTTTTAAAAAAAATTAAAATCAAACACGTGCTATAATGATTAAATTTTTATTTGATTTTATTTATTCTCTTAACTAACATAATTTCGTTGACTCAAATTAGAATCAAATTTTGATAATATTTATTTATTATCTACTATTTTTTTTTCATTCTAAAAACTAAAACAATATTAAAATCTAACATGCAAAAATTTAAAGAGATGTAAGTCAAACTTAAAAAAATTAACAAAAGAATTTTTTGTTATAATTCACTATTTTATTGCATTTATATTTACAGGTCAACTACCCGTTTATTTATATTAAAAACATTTTTTATCTGACTCTCTGTATTTTTTGTACATTCACTTGACGAGATAAAAAAAATTTAAAAGTTAATTTTTAAAAACTCAAAGAATAGTTCAACACATCTATCAAATTTGTTATTCTTGATAATAATAATTTTCTAAATCTATTATAATTCTATAGATTTCATATGCAATTCAAGTAGCTTTTAAGTCTTAAAAAAATAGGACTAAACACAACTTTAAACTATATTTCAAGATTTAAGAATCAAAAAATAATTATTTATTAATGCGGATATTAAATTTTAAAAAATTAAATATCATGTTATTTTCTTAAATAAATAAATTATAAAATAAAAAATTTAATCAAGCCCATACATCGGTCAAAATATCATTAACATGTCGGTCAAAATTTGTTTTTATTTCCAATGTTGGTTTAATACCTAAATAACGTATCATTGCTTGATAACTTATGGTAAAATATTTGTACTACTTTTTTTGTTTAACAATTCTTCTTTCTACCCACTCTCTATATATGAACCAACAATTTGTGTGATTTTTCTTTCCAAAGTAATAGTACTATGAGAATTACCTTTGATTCATTTTCCAAATATTCTACATTGGTACAAGTTTTTTTTTTTTTGAATATTTCTCATTTGTTAGAAGTGGTAGAAATTATACGTAGATTTCTCTTTATTGTAATATATCGATAGAAGACTAGCGGTGAAAATTATCAAAACTTATTTCTACAAATGGTGGAGATTATATGTATGATTTATCTTTATTATAAGAGGTTGATGTTTTTAGTCTCCTTTGACTATTTTTGCAATATATCTATGGAAGATTAGTAGTGAAAACTATCAAAACTTATCTATTATACTATTTAATCGTTATGTCGCAGTATAAATATGTTATATATGATGAATGAGAAAATTGGCACCAAAAATATGTATTGTAATTTTATTTTAACTAATGCTATTTTTGAGTCGCAATATCATGATGATAAAAAAATATTTTTATTTCTATATATATACATTTATCGATCAATCTATCTATCTATACATTTATCGATCAATCTTTCTATCTTCTAACTAATGCATTAGTGTCATCCTAACAATATGCTTTCCATTTTTTAAACCTTTTTATAAGCCTTAGTTGTTGTATTTTGTTAATGTGTCATCTTATCAAAACTTTCCATTTGTTTTCTAATATTTTCTACGCTAATATATTTTTTACCCAATTAACTCTCAAATAACTTTTTATAAATTTTTTTAATCACCGTTAACATAAAAACATTTTTCTTACTTCTATAACTTCTTTTGCCGTTATTTTAAGGAGATATTCTTAAATTTGGTCATACTCACAAAAAAAAAAGTTACATCATTTAATAATTTAAAAAGTAAATATTATTTAATTATTTTTTAAAATATTTATTTCACTTTTTATGAGTGTGGCCAAATATAAATTTTTTTATCATATGAACATTTAAGAATATCTTTATAAATTTTCTTAGTTAGCTTCTTAACCGATCGATTAATTAATAATTCACTCTATTTTAAGTCTTTTAATTGCATATATGTTTGATCTAAATGCTAATTTATTGCTACTCTATATGGTGATTTAAATGTCATGACTTCAAGGATTCTAACGCATATATGTTATACAATTCTAGAGTCTTCTTTTTAGTATGACAAATTATTGTCAATAAATTTTATTAGATATAGAAGAATCGATCACATAGGTCTTTTATAAGTTTTGTTTGGTATGTTTGACAATAGGTTGACTATCTCCCAGCTAAAATTAGAAGAGCATAGACTAATCATGCTACTACTAGGAAATTAGATAAAAAGTTGTATTCATAGCCAAAGCATTCCCGAGACAAATTTAGTACAACACAATGGCACCCAACAAAACTTGTGTTCATAGCCAAAGCATTCCAAAGAAAAATTTAGTACAATACAATGGCACCCAAAAAAGTTGTGAAACTAAGGGACTATTTGTGTTGACTTATTTGAGATTATCTACTGGTATAAGCAAGCACTAGTGAGACTTTTTGGGAGAGTTTATTGTAAGTTGTTTTCAGCTTATTTCTTTAAGCTCTACATGATAGCAAATATAAAACAGTTCAACTTTGTTATATAACACCCTATTCAGATAAATCAACAATAAAAACCATTCAATTTTTCTGTCACTGTCACTAGAACACCCTATTCAGATAAATCAACAATAAAAACAACAAAATACTTAGATTAATAAAAAAAAATGAAAAACCCTAAAAACACAAATAGGAAAAAGAAAGGGATTATTGAACTAACCCTTCAGTGTAATCAGCTTGCAGAAAATCAAGATAGGAATCCCATTTGTTTCCAATGACCTAATTAGAACAAACCAAAACAAATTTAGCATCAATTAACCATAAACCCTAAATTTACAAATCGTTAAAAAGGTCCACACTTTACAGCTTCAATCCACAATATGCAGCAAAAAGAAGAAGGAATAGAGTATTGAGAAGATTAGAAACCTTTCCACAGGTGAAACAACGAACAGGGATAATCATCTTCTTCTCTGTTCTCTCTGTTTTCTTCAGCGGTTTTCTTCAGCAATGTACAGTGCAACGAAACTTTGAATTGAATGAAAACTAGTGTGAGCCCGTGCATTTGCACGGTCCAATTATAAAGTAGTATTTTTTTTATTTTAATAATCAGGTATGGCAAAATAACCTAAACATGTCGGTATCCATCCGCCCTGTCCCGATTTTGACGGGGAAAAATCTGAGTTAATTAGATTTGAGTTCGGGTTTTCTCCAATTTTAAAAGTTGGGGTTGAAACGGGTAATGAGAATATTCATCGATCACCACCCCAAACTCGCCCCGCTTATATCAAATTATATTTTATCATTTATATATTAAAAATTCTTAAGCAAACTCTAGATTGCATTCATATTTTATTTTTATTGAATTATTACATTCATATTTTTAAGTTGAGTATAAATCCATTTATTTTCTCTATTTATTTTCTATGTATAAATATCATTGAAACAAAATAATTTTCTACTTTTAACTATTTTTTTAATAAAAAAAACAAATTGTAACTTAAATTCATATGAAGGTAGAGCGGAATGGGGATACCCGAATCCCGTTGGGTATGAGTTTGGGGTTTTAGTTTTCATCCCCGTTAAGAATTGGGACGGGTTTGGGGATACCCAAACTTTATGGGTTTGAGGATGCCAAAATCTGTCTCCAACCCGCCTCATTGCCATGCCTAATTTTAATACTTTCCCTAAAAAAAACATAATATTTTTTTAATACATAGTCTCGATTTCGATGTCATCAAATATTGTAAATTAGTAACTATTAATTATTTTTAATAACATAACATATATAAATATTTAGGGGTGTATGTGAGCCGAATTAGATTGGGTTTGACAAAACCCAAAATTCAAATCACATAGAATACTCCGAATTGGATATAATAAGAAGACAAATTATCACATTTTTTATAAAAATACGTCAACCATTGTAGTTTTCTAGTGCAACTATTTGCACTACCAAAAACAACCATGCATATTAGTCAAATCAACCCGCTAATTTTCAGGTTAGATAGTAGACTACCTGAATTAATTTTCGATGGTTGGATAGAAGATTACCCGATTTTTTTTATATTTTTTAATATTGAATGACTAAGCGATTAAGCATTATATTTGTTGTATAAAAATTATTTAACCTTTTTATTTTATTAAGACATTATTTTTACTACAAAAAATGTTTTAATATTATGCTACAATACCTTTAGTGTTTTTATAAAAAAATATTTCAAAAAACTATAACATAATTGAATTAGTAGGTTTCTTAAGCGGGATCAGAATTTGCTCGAAACTCAATCTTTTTTATGGATTTTTCATTATTGAAATCCATATTCATCTAATTATCCAAACCAACCTAATCCATAATCATTTGTGCTCTTTTTTATGGATTTTTCATTATTGAAATCCATATTTATCTAATAATTTTTTTAATACGCACTCTCAATTTCGATGTCATCAAATATTCTAAATTAGGAACTATTAATTATTTTTGATAACATATATAAATATTTAAGAGTATACATGGGTCAGATTGAGTTGAATTTGACAAATTTTTGAATATAATGGTCATAATTGTCTGTTTGTTCCACTCAATTATATTTTTATTTGTATATCTATTCTTAATAACATAATAAAGTCGATTTCTATAAAATTTAATGAATTGCCTTACATATTTCTAATTTAATAGTCCTAAAACGTTAGGGGATAATTGTTAACCACCGATACATAAAAATCATTTTAACAATAGCTTTATTTATATTTTAAAAATATTTTATAACAATTTTTGTATATATCTTTTTTTAATTTTTTTAAGGGGTCAGCCCATAAGCCTGCGAGCCAGCCCATGACGACCAATGAAAAAGGGAAATTTTTTTTCCTACCCCTACATTTAACACTTTACCCCTACATATTTTTAATTATTTCTATTTTACCCCTATTTTATTATAGTTTATCTTATTATTTTTTTTACTCCATCTTTTCAATTTTTCCGTAGACTATTTGGAAAGTTGTACATCTCTCAAACACAGTATTCCGATAAACAATTTAATTTTTCGATTTGTTAATTTTACCGAAACACCTTTAATAAGTGTTTTGTATGTTATTTTCTAATAATAGTTAGCGTTCATATTACCAGAACACTTGAAATAAGGATTCCGATTCACAAAAAAATTCAGATATTATTCATGTTTTTACCGGATCACTTATAAAAAGTTTTCCGGTTTGTATCAATTGCATAAAATGTGTCACCGATATAGTTTAATAATAGTGTTCCGGTATATAAAAAACAACTCTTGTTTCAGGCTGGTTTGCGGCTAAACTCAATCAAGTTCATTTCACTTGTACTCACAACAACTAATCCACCTTCTGGACCCACTTTACCATAGATGGAAGCTCTTGTGTCTGGCACGTCAGTACCAATCTCTCTCTTGCTGCAACATGCATTGCTAATTAAGTCAATGTGTTTTCAGACTGTTTTTTTTTTTTTTTATTGATTTCACATTGTTCATGACTCATGCAGTTCATATACAGAACATTATTAAACTGTACCGGTGACACAGTTTATTTAATTTATAGAAACCGGAAAACTTTTTATAAGTATTCCGGTAAAAATGTAAATAAAGTATGAAAATTTTTGCAAACTGGAACAGTTGTTTAAAGTGTTTCGGTAAAATTAACAAATTGAAAAATTTATCGGAATACTGTATTTGGATGGTGTATAATTTTTCAAATAGTTTACCTGAAAAAACAACAAAGTAAAAAAAATAATAAAATAAGGATAAAATGGAAATATTATAAAATATGTAGGGGTAAAGGGTTAAATGTAGGGTAGAAAAAAAAAGTTCATGAAAGAGATAGACTTGAGAGGTCAGCCCGATAAGATCCGATTATTTTTTTTGAAAACTGACCCGTGTAAAAATATAGGGCTAAAGGGGCCAGCCCGCGTAAAAAATATAGGGCAAAGGGGTCTGCCCAATAGTTCGATTAATTTTTACAGCTCTGCATAGAATACTCTGAGTTGAGTATAATAAGACAACCACCCATTATAACATTATTTTTTTTACTTTTAAAAATTAAATATTAAAATGACAAATCATCATATTTTTCATAAAAACAACTCAACCATCGTAGTTTCTTAAAAATCATGCATTTCAGTTGAATCAACCCCACCCGCTAATTCTCATTTTCTAATTTATTTTCCCTCTCAACTATTTACAAAAAAGAAACCGATCCCCCTCTCCCTGCTTCAAACCCTAGTCGCATATACATCCCCCTCTCCGTCGCGTTATAACGTTATTTGCCTGCGAACTCAGCACCAATTCCATCCTCTCTCTGCGATCTATATTTCTATCCGATCTGTTTTTCAAAGCAATGAGGTACTGATCTTCGCCGCCAGCAGCTCTGTTTTCGACCATCTCTAAGTACGTCGGTCGATTTAAACCATGGATCTGTGATCCTCATCTCGTGAACTATCAGCCGGGCAAGTTTATTTCAAAAACATGGACCGTAACCGGAGACCACGGCGCCGACAATATCTCCGGCATATGGGTATGAACTTTTTCATGACATTCCTTCATATTCTTCTTGCACTATTATGATCTAACATCTCATACAAACCCATCTTCCTTTCCAGTTGGGTCATCTTGTCAGCAAAATTTCATGCACTATCTTCTCATTGTCGCGATTGTTCTTTTGGGTACGTTTACATCCTAATTTGGTTTGATTTCTCTATAGAAAGTAGAAACCCAATCCCTTTTTTGGTTGGTTTTTTTTCTTCTAATTTTTGGTGTGTAATTAATGTTCAATTTTATACAATTTAGAAATTTTCCCTATAAATTTTGAATAAGTATTACTTTATCCATCTCTTGATTAAACTCTCACTTAAAATTTCTTCAAAAATTATATTCCTTTAAAAAATGTGTTAGCTCGAAGTTTTTGTTCAGAAGTACGAAGATGTGATGAGTGAGTAATATGGAAGTAGTGTTAAATTTTGTACTTAATGGCTCTCTGTTTGGACCTTTTAAGATAATAGTATATTTTTCTTCTATTTCAGCTATGTTGGACCTTTGAAGATGCTATATTTTTCTTCGTTTCAAGCAACCATCAAACTTACTTTGTAGCTGAAATATTTATTGTGTTATGCTTTGATTTTAAGCAAATTGTCTTCTTAAATTTTGTACCTAACAAACTACCTTGTTATTACATTACTATTTGATTGATATATAGTTGAAGCACCATTGGTTAGTTTTATGTTTTCGTGTGATCTTTATCAAAATAAAATCCACGGGTAATGCCCAATACAAATAGTGAAAAATAAATCACTATTGAATTAAATATTTTCATTTAGTAAGACATTTTTTCTTCCCTGTTTAGTACATCTTGAATGAAACAATAAGTGTATCAATACAAATACATTTAATACTTGAACAGCAATGAAACATAGCATCCCTCTAGTCCTTATGTACTGCTACTGTAGCTGGATATGTTGGAAATACATTTCTTTGTTAGTTTATCAGGATTAGGCAATACAAATAAGTCACACTTGTTTGACATGTTAATCTATTATCTATTTCCTTGCATAAATTCCATATAATTCATATGAATAATAACTCAACTCTATTATCTATTTCCAAAAGATACAAAGTAAAGAAATTACTATGCTGAATCAATCCAATATTTGAATAGCATCTTTTCTTAGAAAACAAATTATATATTATATTACCTCTTTATTTGATAATTTTGTGCTTCATAACTTTGTGTCCAAAACCAAGTTTCCAAACTCTTTAGATTGCTTCTTTTGTGTTTTTCTTTTTTACTATTTGAATATGAGAATCAACCTGAAACATAAATTGAAAATTTTAGTATTGTTATATTCTATCTCATGTTCTATCTTCTCATATGTAGGGAAGAAGATGTTAGAAATTGATTGGATACTTCAGGTTCCTACAATTTGTAGGCCGCATCAAAATCTCCTGCGAACTCTAGGATGCATAATTAGTTGTATAAAAAAAAAAAAAATTCATGGCAACCAAATTTTGGTGTGTGAAAGAAATTCTTTGGCAACCAGTAGTATTTATAGATGCATATGAGCAGAGAAACTTGGTGGAAAAGTGTTTACAACTATTGTGTATTACTACTGTATATCTTTGATAACAATTTGACATATCAGCCACAAATGGCCATGTGTAATACCCACATTTCATACTATATGACATCTCATACCCACATTTATTACCTGAGCAGCATTTGATAGTCACATTAAGGAGATATAGACACATGTTATCAGCATTAATGACAACCAAATAAATCAATAAAAATAAATATTAAATTATAAGAAAATAAGCATGTGACTTCTAACTCTCACGAGAAGCCTTACATTTGAAATAACGAAAGCTAAACCATACAATGCTTGATGAACAGTGTTTTTAAGTTCATTTATAGGTTGATCAATTGTAAAGAGTATTGATATTCAGAATTTTATAATAATCAAAACAAATTTCAATAAAATGGGCTGGGTTAAAAAAATGTTTATGATGACCTATTGGGCTTCAACATACAAGATTTTTTTTAGAATTTCTTTTTGCATCCTTTAAGTTTTCTCATGCATCCTGATAAATTTTTAAAATATTCATGTCTGATATTTAAATAACGGATAGAATTTACTACCGATAAAAGAAAATATTTAAATTTGTTATGTTTTAAGATTTTACCTCCTTCTAATAATTAAAAGTTATTTGAGAGATAAAAGTAAAGATAAGAGTTTTATAGAAATAAAATTAAAGTTGTTAGGTAAAATATTACAAAAATATAAAAACTTTAACTGATTTTTTATTTTTTTCCTATTAAAGTTTTGAATGTGAAATAATAGCTTTAATTTTGTTTTGACGGGATAATAATAGCTTTAATTATATTGCACTAGTAATAAGAGTTTTAGATGATAAGATATTTGAAGGTTTTGACTGATATTTATAGAAAATATGTGATGGTTTTTGACTGGATTATAAGAATAGTTGAATTTCAAATTTCAAATTTTCTATTTCTCAAATACTTATAATATATGAGTCTAATTATTTATGCCACATGTCTTCAATCTATAATAAGAAAAGGAAGAAAAGGAGCTCTAGGAAATGGAGCATTGCTGCTCTCATCTTTCATAGTCGAGATTTAAACTTTGATTTTTGTTAAAAAAAAAGCCTTGTTCACCTTTATTTTTTGGTATACCAAATGTCGAAAATTGTATCCAAAATAAAATAGTTATGAGACTTAAGTATCAACCATTTTATGAGAGTATATCATGTTAAACTCAATCAAAGTTGATAATTAGTTACACATTTGTATAAAATTGACCATATAATATGTCTTTTAAGATTATTCAAAGCAAAAATTAGTTAGAACAAACACACACGAATATAACTCAATATAAACACATTATTATTATTATTATTATTATGTCATGCATGACAGAGGTAATGCTAATAGCGAAATTCCGGAAAGAGTGGTGTGTCTTCTTCTTCACATTGGAATATCCAATCACCCAACAAACAAATTAAAGATATATATTTATTTCAATTATTTGGTCACATACCAAAGTTATGGTTTCAAATTTCAATGTAACAAAACTATATAATAATTAAATATAATTTAATTGTCTCTACATTTCTTATGTAACATCCACTCCTTTATCTTCCTTCTATTCTATTCTATATTCATCATCATCATCATCATAATTCATCCACCATCTACTCTTCTTCAACCTTCCTTTCTTTCTTTCTAGATCTCTCCCACCCTTTTCTTCATCAACTACCATTTCAATCTCAAGGTATGTATATATATATATATATATATATATATATATATATATATATATATATCATTTTTTTGTTTTGTTTTTTGCATCTTTTAATTTTGTGAAGTTTATGTATGTTTTTTTTAATGTATTGTTTTGTTGATTTTCATGGTTTATATTTGATTTGATTTAATTGTATTGGATTGCAGTTTTCATTTTTCTCTTCTTGTTAAGACTTATACAATCAATCAATAAAGATTCTGAATATCAAGGTAACTTTAATTGTTATCATATGTTATGATATTATTATCTTATAGCATTTAGTTGAAATTATTGTTTTTTATTTGATTAGATTAGTTGTTTCTTATACATGATTGTAAATTTAATGATTTTTGTTGATGATTATTATTATTTGCAGTTTCAATAATACAATTTGAAAGGTTGTATAAGTTGAGGCAGAAAATTGGATTTTCTGGGACAATGTTTGGAGGAAACAACAATGGAAACTGCGTCCTTCCCGGTTTCTTAGATGAGACTCAAATTCAGTATCAAAATAATGCAGCAAATCAGTTGCAATTGTTTGGAAATTGTGAGTTTTTCCCTTACTTTTGACTTGTATGATAATTGCTTTTTTTTCATGGAATGTAGTTGTTCATCATGATGGCTTTGTTTTGTTGAACTTAGCTTTTGTTAGAGATTTGTTTGATTCAATGTGTTTTATGCTATGCTACTTACTGTTATACAAATCGATTTTTTGAATAGGGATGAAAAAGTGTAATATTATGCCATATTTGCCTATCCTTAGTACGAATCGGATGAAACAATTTTTTCTTGGACTTTGATTTCTGTTGGTTGAACACCAGATTATTAGAGTCTCTTACCCTAGGAACCAGAGGGTTAAGATTTGTTTAGTCCCGTGTCCTTTGTCATTATTTTAGCATTCATCGTTGAAACTCAAGAATGGTGAATTGGTTTGTGATGCCAATTTAATTACTTGTATCCCGTATCGTGTCCTATGTACAAACCTGTGTGACTTTTTAAATATTTCTATTGCAACCTCTGAAAATCTAATTTGCATTTGTACAATTAGATGTTATCACTTATTTGTTCACACTATCGTTTATGTAGTTCCTTATTCTAATATTTCTTTTTAATAGTTCGTGTATTTTATCTGTAGTTTTACCTCATCGTTGAGTGCTGAACATGCAATGTGTCTTGCAGTACAAGCTGGATGTAGTGTTGGTCCAGTAAACTTTGGAAACGAGCATATCGGTACCATGATTCTGCCTAATAATAAGCGAAGCAGAGATTTGGAAGATATCTCAAAGCAGCAAAGGCTTCAAATTTCCTTAAATTACAATGTTCGTCAAGATGAACCTGATCGATCAGCAAGTATTCCAAACCCTAATCATGTGTCAACAGGATTAAGGCTTTCGTACGATGATGATGAGCGTAACTCAACTGTTACTTCTGCTAGTGGCAGCATAACTGCTACGCCTTCTATCATATTGTCTCTTGGTGACAATATCAGAACCGAACTTGATAGGCAGCAAGAAGAGTTGGACCAGTATATTAAATTTCAGGTAATATATCAATATGGATCTTCGGTTTTATTTTGTGGTGTTGATTTTCGGAGGTCTATAGGATTCAAATATTTCACATTCAAATATGTCATCATATATATAATCATTTAGTGTAGAAGTTTCTGCATTTCTTAGCAGTCATAATTCATTAGAAGTTATTTTATGTAGCACCAACACTTCAGATTGAATGTGTGTCTGGTGTCCGACATGTCTGAGTGCTCATCAACACATTTGGTTACATTCGATTATCCAATTTCTCAAATTATTTTCGGTGTTAAGTTATTAGGTGTCCGTTCTTGATGGTTTGGTTTTATATAGAAATGAATGATATGCTTTGATTATAAACTATAAATTTTGTATGATTCCTGTTTTGGTTATTTTGCACTTTTATGAGATTTTAGTTCTTCGATTCTTCACAGAAGGAACAGTTGTCAAAAGGAGTAAGAGATATGAAGCAAAAACACATGACTTCTCTCGTTACTTCCATTGAGAAAGGTATTGGCAAGAAGCTAAAAGAAAAAGACATGGAGATAGAGAACATGAACCGTAAAAACAAGGAGCTAGCCGAGAGAGTAAAGCAAATCACTATTGAAGCACAAAACTGGCACTATAGAGCAAAGTATAATGAATCAGTTGTCAACACGTTGAGGAACAACCTTCAGCAGGCAATTTCAAACGGAGTCGAGCAAGGACTAAAGGAAGGGTTTGGAGACAGTGAAGTTGACGATGCTGCCTCGTATATAGATCCGAATAACTTCCTGAGCATTCCAGTTGCACCTATGAAATCTATTTACAAGAGCTACCAAGGAATGGAGAATCTTTCTTGCAGAGCATGCAAAGCAAAAGAGGTTTGCATGTTGTTGATGCCTTGTAGGCACCTTTGCTTGTGTAAAGATTGTGATGGATTTATCAATGTTTGTCCTGTATGCCAATTGATAAAAACCGCAAGTGTCGAGGTTTATCTGTCTTAACTAATGGTGAAGGCAGTAAGTATTTGAAAAACACAACAATGGAATATACAAAACTGTTTTTCTGTGTGATTAATTTGCCGAAGTTCTGCGTGTTCAAGTGAAAGTATTTGTCGCCAAGAAAATGCATTACATTACGCGTATTTTTATCATATTTTTTTGGTTGTGCTCTACTTGATTATTCCTTTTATTATGTATACTTAATTTTCGGCTGTGCCTTAAAATCTGATCTATACTTGTAAGAGTGAGAATTAACAAAACCCTCTCTAATATACATTTCTTGTTTCACTGAAGCTCGTTTCTATGTATATCAATCTCAAGTATCCTAAAATATTCGTAAAATAGTGACAATTGCTCTCCCTCCAGCCCATGCTTACTGACTCAGAGATTGTTGCAGGGGCTACTTCGAATGACGAGGTCAAATCCACCAAATCTGATTATTTAAAGACACTTTTTGTACATCTTCAACCTCAATTATATTTCTCTTTTGGTTGGTCTGATCTCACCAACCGCGAAGATTGTTTCTGTTGTCGACTTCAGCTATTTTGACCGATACAACATTTTTTCAGCAATATTCCAAGTCGATGTAGAGCAACCTCTGCACCTCCAATGCCAGAGAAAAGAGACAAGACATTATTAACTTCTTGGGTCGTGGTAAGCAACAGTATCAACCTGAAATCAATTCCATATAAACGAAACAAAATATATTAAGATAAATAAAAAAAAAAAACTAGGCTAACTTTGATTAGAACTGTCTTACATAATCATCCAACAATGAGTTTAAACATCAATATCAAAAGTTTGATATGAGAAGGTAAAACTCATCAGCATAACATGTATTGGGATCCTCTCTGGTTTGGATACTTCTTTCGCAAGCGTCCAATACCAGAAAGGATCTCAATCTGCATAATAGCATAATAACTAGAAATGCATTGCCTAGTTAATGCTTCAAGCGGCTCCACAACCCAAACCAAGTTCCACCTTCTACATGACCCTCAACATTTGAGTCGGAAAATCCTGTTGAAAGATTTTTTAGTAGGCTGAGATCCGTATGTCATCTCATCTTGAGTCAACGTTGGTTGATCCTCAAAACTTAGCTATTTAGGTAGGAATGCTTTAAGTTTAAGTACATTTTCTTGGGCATTTCTATGTGGAATTTCAGAACCAAGCACTTCCTTATTCTCTTTGTAACTGTGGCAGGAGCAATGGTAGTTAACTAGAACCAAAATCTGCTTCTCCATTTTATTGTTGTGGTGTTTCACTCTTTTATTTGTATGATGATGATATTTTACCTGGCAAAGCATAGGTTATAACATTTTTAAGAAAATTATTTGATAGGATTGGAAGTTACAACAAAATCTGCTTCCTTATCATAGTTCTTATTAGGTGGATTTTAAATGAACCTGCCAAATATCACAATAAGAACCCAACATATTAAAGAACAACCACCAAACAAATTTACTTAAAAAATGTTAATGATATCTAAAAGAATAATACATCATATTTATAAGAATAAATTATCAGTTCCAAAATAATTACTCAGTCTTCAATTTTAGTCCTGAAACTACATAGGATTAGGCTCTCTAAAGTGAGCAATTCACATTAGAGGTCTTAGAATTCATAATTTGCATCTAACTCAACCTTACAAATCTGGCTCGTCAGGTAAGGATTATCCTTACTTATAAACATATACTCAGATCATTTTACAACTGATGTGAAACTCTTAATACTTGCGCGCTTAACACCATTAGACTTGGTGTGTGGATATAAATGATGGAAGGTCCAATCAAAAACTAATAGCAGATGGTCCAACGGATCCTGAAGGAGACTTTGATACCATCTTAGAATTGAGAGTTGGACTTAACTCAATATTACAAAATTGGTTTATAAAGTGAGGAACGTCTCTTACTTATAAACTCATTTCCAGGGCAACTCACATCCAATGTTGGACTTCATAAAAGAATCCAAATCTAAAAATGTAATAAGTATATAAAATTTGTCGATGTAGTCTATACAATTAATTTATTAAGACTTGTTGAGTGATTTTCATATATGTATTTCAAAGATTGAATTGTCATATTTTAAATACGTTTATTTTAAGGACTACTATTTATTATTATTATTTTTTTTTTGTTTTCACGACCAGTTGAATCTGGTTTGAGGGTCAGTTCTGGCCAGAGGCGGTACTAGGGAGGGGCTGGTGGTGTCCTTTGGCGTCTTATCTCAAGTGACACTTTATCAAATGAAGTTTTTGCGGCAAGTTTATCAATTTGTACCTACAATAACAATGAAGAGATGCACAGTGTAATTAGCATGTGAAATTAATTGTGTAATATCTTGTGAGTAAAGTTTGCCAAAAATTTAGAACGATATCATCTGGTTATGAGCATTCAAGTGGCAAATGATCCGATATTGTTTCATATATTCCCTTTGTCCGCCTCGTTTCTTTATGATCGCCTCTTGAAAGAGTGTCGCACTCCAAGTATTTTGCACATGTAAGAATGAAACAGATAACATCATAAGAAAATGAAATTACTTAAGAATTAAAATAGAACTATAGCACTTTGTAACAAATTAAAATTATTATAAGCAAGCATATTGTGTTTGAAAAATTGCAACTTTAACCGGGATTGGAAGTCGCATAGCAGCGAACAGATTGACGGCGAGACTACAATGTGGGACGGTAAGTTGGCGACGACAATTCGGCGAGCTGAAGCACCTGAAATCATGATTAGTTTTTCGATCTGCCCAATGTCAGATGAGTCATCACCAAACTCTTTCAACAAGCACGCCAGGTTTCACACTTTATCCGCCTTCGTTTCTTCTTGATCGGTGATCGGCAAATTAATTTGTGTTTTGCCTCCTCATGAGAGTGTTGCACCCGGGTATTTGGTAGATGTGAGAAAAATACAAACAACGTTATAAAATGTGGAATTACAAATATATAAATGTCTGCATTGCCTACTACTAGTTCATGCATAGTTGACATAATTGGAAACTACGGTCCTTGGGAATCAACTCCTGTACCGGTCAGGATTTTCTAGGTCCAAATAATGAAAAGAAGCCCACTTAAGTGGCGCACGTCTCCTAGGCGACATCGCCTAAGAAATCCATACCGCCTCATCAATTGGGTCGGCCCATCTAGATAATAGGCCAAAGCCCACTATCTTATCCCTCAAACGCACGATCTTCACTCTCGGTAAAAAAGAAAGACGCGGGAACATCCATGATCCCACGAAGAAGGTAACTACCCACTACCTCTGATGCGCAAAGTGGAGCAGTTATCTCTCCCACACTCTTTCACCCCTCCTCTATAAATAGGAGGTCCATTAATGAGAAAAAGGGAGGAAGAATTTGACCCAAAGAAATCAAACATACACTTTGGACCAACATTAAACACTTCAGAATATATACCCCCTAGTTCCATACAGGAACATTTTGGCGCCCACCGTGGGGCCTGGTAAAACACTTCCCAGGCCTAACAAGGAAAGTTAAAAAACTGCTATCATCATGGCAGACAACAACACTCAACAGCAGATGAATCTGCAAGCCGCTGTGAACGAAATCAAGCGATTGCAGACAAAATTTGCTAATCTCGAGAAAGAAAAGGCAGATGAAATCGCCAAAAGCCAATAGCAGGAAAATATAGAAGTTTCTCAACCTCTTGCACAGGCTTTATGGGACGCCCAAGTCCCTGCGAATTTCAAAATTCCACAACTCCCAAGTTTTGATGGGAAAACGGACCCTACAGAACACCTCATGGCGGTAGGTACACAAACCGCCATCATTGGAGCTGATGAGCATCTGAAATGCAAATTGCTCTCCAGCACCTTCAAGGAGGCAGCCCTGAGGTGGTACATGAATCTACCAAAGAATTCAATCACCGACCTCACAGACTTCCACAAAAAGTTTGTACACCAGTTCTCAGGGACCAAACATATCAAAGTTACGGCAACTAATATGTTCGCCCTAAGACAAGGTCACGCCGAGCCTCTCAGGGAATACCTGGCCCGTTTTTGTGAAGCCACGATCAAAGTCTCCAACCCGAACCAAGAAATGTTCGTGGCAGCATTCCACAACGGCTTACGAGCAGGACACTTCAATGAGTCATTAGCACAAAAACAGGCAGAAAATATGCAAGAAGTCATGAAGAGGGCGGAATGCTATATCAAAGGCGATGAGAGCAACGCCGAGAAAAGAACCAGGGATTCGAAAGAAAGAATTCCAGAGAACAGAAATAAACCCGCGCCAATGGCGCCAGAACATAACCGACGCCCCTGGGCGTCGTCCCACAATGGATGGCAGAATGGAGGGAGAAGAATGCAACGCCCCTTCAGAAGGCGCGAGGAAGGCCGATATCAACGAAACAGTTACACCCCGTTGAACGATACCAAAGTGCATATCCTAGAAGAAATCCTGCACACTAACTTGGCCACGCCCCCGCCCCCAACAAATCGCCCCATGATGGGGCCCAACGCCAATGAATGGTGCAAATACCATAGATGCAAGGGCCACGACACGGAGCGGTGCTACAAACTGCAGGATCTGATTGAAGAATTGATCAGAAGCGGGCATTTGCGGAAATTCATTGAGAAAGCTGCAAGGAAAGAAGAAGATAAGCCCGCCCGAAACAGATCGCCACGCAGCCCACCAGGCGAGGGCGAAAAGACGATGGCACACCCAGAATAGCTGTAAACACCATAGCCGGGGGATTCTCAGGAGGAGGAGAATCTAGCTCTTCCCGAAAGCGATATGTTAGAAAAAGCGTAAGGGAGCAACACATAGTAAACCACGTGGCGTTCCCGCCAGCGCCAGATCTGTCGTTTTCGCCAAAGGACGCACAGGGCGTCGTCCCACACGACGACGACCCCTTGGTAATCCAAGTCCAGATTCTGAATTGCGACGTGAAGAGAGTATTAATAGACTCGGGAAGCTCGGCGGACATCATGTATTGGGAAGCATTTAAAGCTATGCAATTAGCAGGTGAACAATTACAACCATACAGCGGCACCCTAGTAGGCTTTGCAGGCGAGCAGGCAGAAGTCATGGGGCACATCACGCTGCTCACTACCTTCGGCGTGAACGAACAGGCAAGAACCATCAAGGTTAGATACTTGGTGGTCCGAACCCCATGTGCCTCTTACAATATCATCATAGGGAGACCAGCATTCAATGCACTTGGAGCGGCGATGTCCACGCTCTATTTGGCAATCAAATACCCCTTAGAAAATGGAGGAGTATGAATGGTTAGAGGAGACCAGATCGTCGCCCGGCAATGTTACGCCGCAAGCTTGAAGACGAGAAAGAACGGAGTGCATTTCAAGCAGCCAAACTCCACATACATGTGCGAGGTGGGGGACCTAGATCTCCGAGAGGATTTTCAAGAACACCGAGTTAGCCCCATAGAGGAGTTGGAACCAGTGCAGATAGGAGAGGAAAGTTATCAGACAACCAACATAGGATCGACTATGGAGGTTAAAGAAAAAGAAAAGATAATCGCCATCTTGAGAAGGAACGTAGATCTCTTTGCATGGCACCCCAAGGACATGCCAGGAATAGATGAAAGGATAATCACACACAAGCTAGCTATCTCGCCGAAGGCGAAACCAGTGTCACAACGCAAACGAAAGCAGGGCGAGGAAAGGAGAAACGCCGTAAGCGAAGAAGTGGAGAAGCTCATGAAGGCCGGTTTCATAGAGGAAATCAAATATCCTGAATGGCTGGCCAACGTAGTTATGGTGAAGAAACACAATGGAAAATGGAGGATGTGTGTAGACTTCACGGACTTCAACAAAGCATGCCCAAAAGATCCATACCCTTTGTCAAGCATTGACAGACTCATCGATGGCGCCTCCGGGTACAAAGTCTTAAGTTTCATGGATGCGTACTCAGGGTACAACCAGATAAAAATGAGCCCTCTAGACGCCCCTCACACGGCGTTCATGACAAACACATGCAACTACTTATACAAAGTCATGCCGTTTGGATTGAAAAACGCCGGCGCTACCTATCAAAGATTAATGGATCGAGTGTTCGCCAAACAAATTGGAAAAAACCTGGAAGTCTACATAGACGATATGGTTATCAAAACGACGGACAGCGGATGCCATGGCAAAGACCTAGAGGAAATTTTATCCGAGGTGAGAAGATACGACATGAGGTTGAACCCCGCCAAATGCTCTTTTGGAGTGCAGGCAGGGAAATTCCTGGGCTTCATGCTCACCAACAGAGGCATTGAAGCCAACCCAGAAAAGTGTAAAGCCATCATTGAGATGAGAAGCCCTTCGTCAGTCAAGGAAGTACAACAGTTAACGGGAAGAATAGTGGCGCTATCAAGGTTCTTATCATGCGCAGGAGAGAAGGCTTTCCATTTTTTCGCAACCCTGAAAAAAGGCAAAAAAGTTCACTTGGACGCCACAATGCGAAGAAGCCTTCCAAAAATTGAAGCAATACATGGCATCGCCACCTATTCTCACCAGACCTCGCTCTGGTATCCCTTTGTTACTGTACCTCGCTGTATCTGAAAACGCTTTGGGCTCAGCCTTAGTACAAGAAGTAGAAGGCGAGGAACGACGTATCTATTTCGTCAGCAAAACATTTAAAGGAGCAGAGGTGAGGTACCGGAAAATCGAGAATCTAGCATTAGCAGTCGAAAGTACAGCAAGGAGGCTTCGCCAATACTTCCAAGGCTACAGGGTGATAGTGAAGACAGATCACCCGATTAAACAAGTGTTGAAGAAGCCAGACTTTGCAGGAAGGATGGTAGCGTGGGCTGTGGAGCTGTCAGAGTACGACATTTCATATACTCCAAGGGGAAGCATCAAGTCACAAGTACTCGCAGATTTCGTGTTAGAAATGACTTCCATACCACCAGAAGAAAATACTGCACCCTGGACGTTATCAGTTGATGGCGCCTCCAACCTAAGAGGCAGCGGCGCGGGCGTGGTGTTAGAAGGACCTGACGGAATGTTGATTGAACAATCCCTGCGTTTTGCGTTCAGAGCAAGTAACAACCAGGCGGAGTATGAAGCACTGATAGCAGGAATGAAGCTCGCCAAGGAGATGGAGGTGTCGGACTTGAAGGTAAAGAGTGACTCTCAGTTGATAACCAATCAGGTTGCAGGAGAATACCAGACAAAGGACCCCCAGTTAGCAAAGTACCTAGAAAAGGTGAACGGACTAGCCAAACAATTCAACACGTTTGAACTAGTCCACGTTCCCAGAGAACAAAACAGCAGAGCAGATTTACTCTCTAAGCTCACCAGCACGAAAAAACCTGGGAACAACAAGACAGTAATTCAAGAAACCATAAAGGAGCCAAGCATCAACGAGTCAGAGGTAATGATCATGGTAATAGAAGAAGGGGATTGGAGATTGCCAATCATTCAATATCTGGCATATGGAAGAACGCCCCTAGAAAAAGAGGAGGCAAGCAGGTTATGAAGAACAGCGGCACAGTACACGCTGGTTGATGGAAAGTTGTACAAAAAGGGTTTCGCCGCACCTATGCTGTTATGTGTGGGCGAAATAGAATCACAGAGGATTATGGAGGAGATACATGAAGGATCATGTGGTAATCACATAGGAGGACGGTCATTGGCGGGAAAAGTCATAAGAGCTGGATTCTTCTGGCCGACTATCTTGGCAGACGCCAATAGGTACGTAAGAAGCTGCGAAAAATGCCAGAGATATGCTGACATACACCACGCCCCAGGCGAGCCTCTAAGATCAGTAATGTCGCCTTGGCCCTTCTACATGTGGGGCGTAGACATATTGGGACCCTTCCCGGCGTCCCTAAACCAGGCGAAATTCTTATTAGTAGCAGTGGACTATTTTACGAAGTGGATAGAAGCAGAACCAGTAGCGACCATCTCGTCGGAAAAGGTAAAAAAGTTCTATTGGAAGAAAATCATATGCAGGTTTGGGTTACCAAAGTTCATAGTTTCGGATAACGGTACCCAGTTCACAAGCGAAGCAGTAGTGCAGTTTTGCAAAGAGAAAGGAATTCAGAACACGTTCGTCTCCGTGGAACACCCTCAGGCCAATGGCCAAGCTAAGGCTGCCAACAAAGTCATCTTAAAGGCGATAAAAAGGAAACTCACCATCAAGGACAAAAGCTGGGCGGATCCCTTGCCCGAGATTTTGTGGGCTTATCAGACAACGGTCCAAACTTCAACAGGCGAGACACCTTTCAAAATGGTGTATGGCAGCGACGCCATGATTCCGGTAGAAATCAACCCGCCCAGCTGGAGAAGGGAAACCATAACACAAGAGCACAACCAAGACGCCCTCCAGGAGAACTTAGATTTAATAGAAGAAGTCAGGGAGCAAACGCACATAAGGGAATTCGCAATGAAACAGAGAGTCAGCCGCAAGTACAACACTAGGGTGATCCCTAGAAGTTTTATAAAGGGGACCTGGTGTTAAAAAGACCAATGGGCAGAGACAAAGGAGGAAAGCTGGCAGCAAACTGGGAAGGTCCGTTCAGAATACAAGAAGCATTTGGAGGAGGAGCTTATCGACTGGAAACACTGAAGGGCGAGACGCTGCCAAGGACGTGGAACGTGGCGAACTTGAGATTTTATTACAGTTAGATCAAACACATGTTTCTTTAAATTTCTATTTTTTCATTCTATTTTATTTTTGGCGTTGTAAGACAGTTTAATTTAAGCAAGAAGATGGTGGGACACTCTTTTCTCCTGGTAACACAGGAGTTTTTATCGAGACCCATCATCCATTTTCAACAATCACGAGTGTCCTTTTGAATTATAACGTAGCAAAATAAAAGCTACGTTTAAGGCTTACAACGCCACGTAGTGAAATAAAAGCAATACGGCGCTATGACGCTAAGAGCTAAATAAAAGCTACGTTTAAGGCTTACAACGCCACGTAGTGAAATAAAAGCTATTCGGCGCTATGGCGCTAAGAGCGAAATAAAAGCTACGTTTAAGGCTTACAACGCCACGTAGTGAAATAAAAGCTATACGGCGCTATGACGCTAAGAGCGAAATAAAAGCTACGTTTAAGGCTTACAACGCCACGTAGTGAAATAAAAGCTATACGGCGCTATGACGCTAAGAGCGAAATAAAAGGTACGTTTAAGGCTTACAACGCCACGTAGTGAAATAAAAGCTATACGGCGCTATGACGCTAGGAGCGAAATAAAAGCTACGTTTAAGGCTTACAACGCCACGTAGTGAAATAAAAGCTATTCGGCGCTATGACGCTAAGAGCGAAATAAAAGCTACATTTAAGGCTTATAACGCCACGTAGTGAAATAAAAGCTATACGGCGCTATGACGCTAAGAGCTAAATAAAAGCTATTACACACGTACAAGTTGTCAAAAGAATAGCAGAGATAGACAAAAGCAAAAAACACATTGCAAAGGAACAAAACATTTATTAAGACCACGAGGCTAGAAACGATACAGCAAGTGGCTACAAAAGGACATGGTGCACATCACCAGTTTATTCAATACATCATTAAACAGAGTAAATTCTCACTTAGGGCCAGACCTCGCCTTGAGATGACTGGACTAGCTGTAGATTCCACAGTGATTTGGGAACCTTCATCCTCGCCTGAAAGGGACTCCTCGCGAGGATAATCCTCATCTATCTCGTCAGAGATATCAGAAGGAGTCCTAGCACGCCTCTTGTTAGGCGCAGTGGTCGATTCGGCCGCCGAAGCAGAAGCTCCCTCACGCCCATTTCGAGAAGCAGGATCACTGAGCCTCGACGTTCCTGACCTAGATTTTAATCTAGCAGAAACCCTCCTCTTGGTATTTTTTCCATCCATGGTCAAATGCGAACACAAGGAAAGGAAGGCGCAAAAATATTAATAGAAGAAATTCACATTTAATGTGCATGAAACGCGTGCACCTACTCATAAAGCTATGGGTGGACTCTGACGGTGGCACAAAACACAAGATGATTAAAATAAACAAAGGCCACTCGCCTTAATCACCACGCCTAAACAATGAAGTTAAATCAACCACGCCATGAACGCCAAAGCAAAAATATCATACATAAATGAACGAAAGAGATAAATACTGAAAAGGTTATAATTATAAAGCCACGAAAGGGCTAGGATTGTCAGAAGTTAACAACAAAATATTACGAAAGCCCTTCTAGGGGCGAGATTCATACAAACAACATAAAAAAATCCTCACACACGAGGAACAAGCTTGCCATCTACGATCTTCTTCATGAAATCTGCTTGGGCGAACTGGGCGGGATCAAGATCAGGAAATAAAACCTTCATCTGGGCCAGGGCATAGTCAAAACCATCCACAAACTTGCCGGCCAGGGCCTCCTTCAGCTCCGTAATCTCCTCTTCCATATCCCGCGCCTCTTCCTGAAGAGTGTCCACATCAGAACGAAGCTTGCCGCATTTTCTCTTGAAGAGACGCCTGGCGATTAAATCCTCTTTCGCTTGATGAAGCCAAGTGGCAAGGGCCAGATTCCGCGCCTCAGTCATCGCGCCCAACTTTCCTTCCAGCTCTTCATACTCATTCTTATGCTTGTCCTTCAGCTCCTGGACAGCTTTCTCATGATCAGCGACAATTTGATCCAGCGAAGCCAAGTGCTCTCTCTCCAGGCGAGCAACCTCGCCATTCAGGATCTCCTTGGCGTCCTTCACGTCTTTCTCTTGACGCCCAGACAACACTTGGTTGAGCACCAAACTCTTCAGCTCATACCCCAGCGCCATCTTTCTCAGACTGCCCATATCCATACTCTCAAAGCGCCGGCAGTCGTCCTTCAACACCAGGTGGTTGTTGATGAAAGAGATAGGGTCAAAGTTGTTACCCCAGGCAGAGACATTTACTGGGGTAGCTGGAGGAGCGGGAGTGTTGACAATGGCAGCAGCAGGAGCAGCAGGTTTGGAGACCTCCTTCATTGGCGAAGACCGGGGCACCTCGGCCGCGACCACGGTTGGCTTAGAAGATCTGCCAACATCGACGGAAATTCGATGGCCCTCTTCAGAATGGCCAGGCGTGTCTTCCTCCAACTTAGCAGACTTGGAGGGCTTATCCTCATCGCGACGCCTCCGTCTTTTATTTCTTTTATTCTCGCCCACCACCAGAGGCGCCAGAGGATCTACTTTGCTGATGTCCACGTCGCCTTTCTTCTCTTTTGTCCTCGCCAGAAAAGACATCCATTCTTCCTCATTCAAAGACTTCATTTTTTCTGTCAAATGAAACAAAGAAAAAGAAAAAAAAAACAATTAAACTCATGACAAAAGAAAAGCAGAGATGAGTAAGAACAGAACCGTCAACAAGCTTACTTATATAGGTGATGAGGCTAGGGAAATCAGTTTCCCGGTCCAGAATGTCACGGGGATCCATGACATCAAAATTATCCAAGAAGGATAGGGTCTCCAATTCAAACTCAGAAAGTTTGGTCTCGTCTATGCCCTTGATCGCCCTAGGGTTATCAGTCCAGTAAAAAGGGAACAAGGGTTGATCCATTTCGTCGTACATCAGATCCTTAAGCCCAGGACCATGACGAATACGCAGGAAGGTATTTTGGTAGTTTTTGAAGTTAGAGGCGTAAAGGGTAAACAGACCCCTGTTGGCCTGACTGGTCAGAGTAACTGGTTTGCCTTTGGTTAGACTCTTCACATAATAAAAATAAAAGAAGACGCCAGTAGAAGGCGATATGTCCAAAGCGGAACATAACACCTCAAAACATTTGACGTACGCCCACCCATTAGGACTTAATTGGGTAGGGGCGACGTTTAAAACTTGAAGAATGGCCACCTCAAAGGCCGTGAAAGGCAGCCAAAGATTGAAGGCTTTGAAGAAGGCGCCATACATGTAATAATAATGAGGCGGCGTTAGATTTACTAAAGTAACATACTCGCCCTCGCCTACAGGGTCTATAATCACGTCGCCCACTTTCTCAGGAACGGTCAACCTAAAATCTTCCCTAAATTCTGCAATCGTCGTTGCAGAATCATATTTAGAAGAGTAATCCATGTCGGAAGGAAGAATGTACCGAAGGGGAGGATGATATAACGCCAACTCCTTTCCTGTGAAAGAAGAACGAGGAATAATTAGGCAATCATTATCGCTGTCACTCTCTAAACTACTATCACTAGGGTCAAATCCAAAAATTTCGGAGTAAAACCCCTTTTAATCCAAGGAGCCGTCAGCCCTAGTATAATGAGAACGAATTTGTCTCTCTAAGTCCGAGTACAAAGGGGGGAATCTAGACGATTCCCCTAATTCTCGCAAAATCACCATAACGCTTGATAAAAGAAAGAACAAGTACGAGAAGAACGAGAACAAGACCGTACCTTTAACAATGTTAAGACGCGCGACCAAGAGAAAAGTATAGCGGAGAAGTAACAAAGGATAGGCAGGGAAGTCGAATAGAAAGGAGAAAGAAACCCAACACTGTATTTATAAGGTGTTGGAGGGAAAGTTGGGGAAGTTGAAAAACCAACGGGTAAAAGAGTAATTGCTTTACTCAGTGGGTAAAGGCACGCGTCAAAACAAGAGTACACGTGTCGGCGGACGAGGTTTAGAAACGTAAATCCCACATATTCATATCGCCGAACATAATCACTGAAGAACGAAATCAAATTTTATTTAAAAGATTCTGAATCACAACCCAAGAGACAACGTCGGATACATAATAAAGATGCACCAAAAAGGAAAAACAGCAAAAGGAAAACAACTACATAAATAGGCTAAACGCCAACATTATCGCCAGCCTCCATGGCGGCAGTCCATTGTGTCGCCAGAGCCTCCTTGCTCGCCTGAACAACTTCCAAATCTTCGCCAATCTGGTGCAAAGTACGCCCCATCCTACGATGTTGGATCTGCAGTTCCAGCAAGCTCTTCTGCTTCAACAAAAGTTTAGTGATATCCTCCTGAATATCTTTTTTAAGCAACCTTTTTCTTTCTTTCAACTTAGTCGCCTCAGCTTCTAACTTCCGCTCCATGGTCTTGATCTTCTCCTCCTCGTCAAAAGAAGCGCTCAAAGTCGCCTCATACATGCGCATGGCTTCTTTGGTATACCAAGTTTCGTCATTCATAGCAGTCGTGACCTTGTGGCTCTGAAGATCAGCACACTCCACAGAAAAGATGAAGGGAGCGTCCTTAAGCAGCTTGTCCTTGAAGGCAACACAACGCTCAAGGAACAACAGCTCTGATGGACTAAGGATATCTTTTTCCTCCTCCAAATCGCCCACCAACACACAGAATTCCTCAGTGTTCTCCAGGATATCATCCACTCCTCTGCGAAGAACCCCCCTCACAGCATTAATGACTGGTGTGGCATCTGAAGACATTGTGATTAAAGACAAAAGGAATGTTTTTGAATAGAGAGGTGAGTTCAGTTGAATAAGAACCCAGGAATGAAACACCTATTTAAAGAGGTAAAGGCGCCTGGGAAAGTGAAAATATCCCTACCTATTCGCTAGGGAAGCGTTGCAACCAACACAGGGACCTGGCACCCTCCTCTGGAAAACGTGCGTAATGAAAACTTAACGTTAACCCGTGATATCCTCTAAGCTAGAAAAACGCAACAGCCTATACTGTCAGCACTGTGCCTCCCCTGGAGCCTAGTGCTTGGGGGGCTGTGTACCGGTCAAGATTTTCTAGGCCCAAATAATGAAAAGAAGCCCACTTAAGTGGCGCACGTCGCCTAGGCGACATCGCCTAAGAAATCCATACCGCCTCATCAATTGGGTCGGCCCATCTAGATAATAGGCCAAAGCCCACTATCTTATCCCTCAAACGCACGATCTCCACTCTCAGTAAAAAAGAAAGACGCGGGAACATCCATGATCCCACGAAGAAGGTAACTACCCACTACCTCTGATGCGCAAAGTGGAGCAGTTATCTCTCCCACACTCTTTCACCCCTCCTCTATAAATAGGAGGTCCATTAATGAGAAAAAGGCAGGAAGAATTTAACCCAAAGAAATCAAACATACACTTTAGACCAACATTAAACACTTCAGAATATATACCCCCTAGTTCCATACAGGAACAACTCCTATTCTTCATAAATTATCATCACACTAATAATGTAGATTAAAAGCAAAACCGAGTACTATATATCTAGATTAGATTTAAACCTTTAAATATAAATGCTAAACATATATATTGACTAAGACTCTTAGAGTTTGATTCTTGAACATACATTTTTGTATAGTTTTGAGATTATGATCACAGACAATTACTTCAAAAGCACCACAGCAGTATATTTTAAACTAATTGGTAAGTATAAACAAATAAAATGGGATTGTAAGTTTCAACAAACAAGTGGCGCATGTACCACACAATTAGGCCAAAATGAGATAACCGTGTAATGTTAAACATGAGCATTTTGAGTATTATAGTACGATATAAAATTGTTGGTGTTGTAATTATTGTTAAAGGTTATAGTCTGATCACGCTACCAAAAGACAAACCGAATAAAAGTGTAAATTTAGACCTGGTTCGAAGCATAACTTCTCCATAAAGATGTCGCATAAGCCAAACTTATCGATTTTGAGGAAAAGTTGCTTCCTGTACCACTGATATAACTGTAATCCGCTGAAGAATTTTGATTTCCTTCGCCCTTCTTCATAGCTTATATATTTGGATGTCGCATACCCTCCTTCATAAAAAATCTCTTACCCATTCTCCATCATTGTTAACTGACGACGACCTGGTGCTTCCTTTACGGAGTCCGACAGCGGCGACAACAATTTCTTCACACATCTGACAGCCGTGATGTCAGTTTCTCCAGAAACCCGAAGGTGGCGATGGTGATGAATGTATCAATCGTCTTTTGTTAGGTCTCGCCGTGGAAATCAGTTCTGGCTTTGGCTTTTTTGTTTGATAATGATAAAACGAAATGGTTTTGGATTTACGTTTCTTGTATCATGAGTCTTGCAAAATAACCATTGTTGTTTGAAGAAGGCTATTTATTTTTTGTGGTGGGACTGGGAATCGTTTTACCGCAACCCCACGGTGGGCGCCAAAATGTTCTGGTAAAAATAATATGGGGTAGTCCAAGTATATTGATGAATAATAATGATACTTAGAATCTTTATTTACCAAAAAAGTGACCCCTGATTTAGTGATAGTGAATAAAGTATCAATTGTACTTAGGCTAATTTTCGGTGTCAAGATAAAAATAAGGAACGAGAAAGTAAATAACACGCATGATTTGTTGACCCAGTTCGGTGAGAAGCACCTAGTCTGGGGGATACCAATCCAGGAGGGAGTTTACTATTGGTGGTGGATGACACAATAATTGTGTTAAGTCTAATTTTTTTGATATATCCTTCTCTCATGAAGAAACCTTGTATGTATAGGCTTCCTTCCACCATGATCATGTCTTGTCATGTTATCTCAACCGCCATGCCACTTCTTAATTATGTGGATCATGGGTAGTTCATCCTTCCTCCACCTTGTCATCATGGAGGTGGTGGGTAGTTATTCTTCTCCCACCATGTCCAGGAGGTGGTGATCGTGGGTGATCTTTGCTTCGCCGGTGAGTCAACCACGCCTGTGGGGCGACATGGTATGTCATCATGTCGCCTATAATCTGTCTTTCCCGCCAAGATATAATTTGAATTGCTTGGATCATTTGTTGGGCCACTTCGTTATTGGGCCTAGAAAATCTCGTCCGGTACACAACCAAAAGTGTGGGGACATATTTGCTGCATATATTATTCCCTCCGACTTTTATTATAAAAATTAAATTATTTTTTAGATTTATTTAAAAATTAATATATTTGATCAATATTATATAAATTAGATATATCAATTGTTCAATAAATATTAAAATATTTTTTTTCTTTATAATAAAAACTGAAGAGCATATTTCACAATATTATGGCCAAGAGCCCAGGATTACCCCATTGTTATACGAGTAAGCAAAATAGTTGGAAAGGTTCTATATAGGCTCCCTATATTTGCTCGCAGACCCCTCAAATTGACAAAAATGTCCCTGATCAAACAATTCGTTAAGTAGACGATGATCAAAAAATCATTTCGTTGACAGACTGATGAAACTACGTGATAATTTTGGCCAAACGTGGATCCTGTGCATGGTACACATATTTCTGATATCACTGGTTTTCGTTGTGTATTCAACGAAAACACGCATGTTCGTTAGGTAGACAACAAATTTTAATGTTTCGTCATGCAATTTACGAAGATACAATTTTTGTTGGGTAGTTAACGAAATGATGATAATTTTGTTCAGGTCAATCGTTTCGTCGTCTGGGTGACGAATATTTTCGAATTCGTTACATAAACGACAATTCTTTTGTCCACTAACTCGGGTGTATTTTGAGATTTTTGGGGGGGCTGGGACCATATAGGGGGGCCTAGATAGCAAATTTCAAAAAGTTTTATTTGTTTTTCTACATCAGAATTTTTGATGGGCTTCAATGAAGCTCAATTTATTTGGGCCAGGCCAGCAAAGCTTTGGGAGATATCTTGCTTAGGCTTGGAAAATTTCTCTTTCTACCCTTAAATTTATTTTCTCAATCAGAAAATTTCAAGAAATGTTTCCTGAAGTATTTTATTAAGGAAATTTTTTTTCCCATCAGAACAGTCTTGGGTTTGGCTAGAGTCGAAAAAGAAACAACTTTATGGAAGATTTACCTCACACCTATAAAATTGTCTCCATACCCCACAAATCATCAAACAAAAATATTTGTTTAAACCATTTTTTGAATAAACACATTTACCATCTTAAGTTTACCAATGTTGAAATAGTTTCGAAGCTACCTGACGTTTCATCCACGGTTCTTCTGTGGCTAAAATGCAAACAAAAATTTCCATCACATTCCTCTACTGCAAATTCTCAAAAGGAATTATATTATTACCTGATGATAAGTCTCTAGAGAATTTAAATTGAAAAAAACTTAGGAAAATTATTCCAGATGTTTTTCTGCTTGAAAAGAGAAATTTGATGGGTGGGAAGAGAAACGGTCTTGGGTTTGGCTAGAGTAAAAAAACAACAACTTTATGGAAGATGTATCGCATACCTTTAAAATTGTCTCCATAATCCACAAATCATCAAACAAAAATATTTATTTTAACCATTTTTTGGAATAAACACGTTCACCATCTTAAGTTTTTCGATGTTGAAAATAGTTTTGAAGCTACCTAACGTTTCATCAACAGTTCTTCTGTGGCTAAAATGTAAACAAAAATTTCCATCACGTTCCTCTACCGCAAATTCTCAAAAGGAATTATATTATTAACTGATGATAAGTTTCTAAAAAAAAAACACTATGAAATTCGCATGTAATATGAGAACGATAATTTTAAGTTTGGTAGCTATAATTTTAGAAACTATTTTGAGAGTATCATTACATAAAGACATTGGTATGTAATCGCAAAAGGTAATTCTTATTCATTTTGGGTACAACTTATAAGAATTTGTGGATTTTTAATTTTAGGAATGAAGAAAATGAATAGTATTTTATTAATATGGCTATGATCAATACTTTCGACAAACAATGATCACTCCAAGTGGTAACAATTTTGAATCTTTTAAGTGGCTAGAGGTTCGATTCCCAAATTTTTTGCATTGAAAAACTCGGTCAGAAGAGAAAAATCCACATGTGTGCTCCATATGTTTCCTGACATAAATTAGTTACCGCTACGACAATGAAACTTCTTACCAATAACATGGTAAATTTTTTTTTTTTTCTAAATAATTCCCATAAAGAATACCATATTCAACCATGTAATTAGTTTCCTTCCTAATAATGTTCCAATATTTTTGGTACCGCCTCTGGCCAGTACCCTAGGAGAATGAAAAATATATTTTAATTAATATTATTATTATTATTATTATTATTAATTTTTTTGTTTGATGGAAGAGTAGTTGTCACAATTTTAATGATATTGATGTTGTTGAATTTGATGATATTGGTGTTGTTGTTGTTAAGAATGAATTTTTAATTGAAGAATGAAAGAGAGTGATGGTGTTGGTGGTGATAATATTGGTGTTGTTAAGAATTTGATGATATTGTTGTTGTTGTTGTTAAGAATGAGAGAAGAGAAAAAGAAATGAGGATGAAAGAGATAAGAGTGTGAGAAGAGAAAAAGAAATGAGGGGAAAGAAATAAGAATGGGAGAAGAGAAGAAAAAAAAAATGAGGGGAAGAAGATAAGAATGAGATAAAAGAAAAAGAAATGAAGGTGAATGAGATAAAAGAAAAATAAATGAGGGAAAATAGATAAGAATGAGAGAAAAGAAATGAGGGTGAAGGAGATAAGAGTGGGAGAAGAGAAAAAGAAATGAGGGGAAGAAGATAAAAATGAGAGAAGAAAAAGAAATGAGGGTGAAGGAGAGAAAAGAAAAATAAATGAGGGGAAGTAGATAAAAATTTAAGAAAAAAAATCTTGATTTTTTTTTTAAATCGTGTTACTTTGCAGCGGCTTAAGCCGCCACTAAGTTTCCCGCATTTTTTTTTTAATTATTTAATATTTTGCGGCGGCTTAAGCCGCCACTAAGTTTTCCGCTTTTTTTTTTAATTATTTAATATTTTGCGGCGGTTAAGCCGCCACTAAGTTTCCCGCTTTTTTTTTTTGAAACCTGTAATATTGGCCGTCGCTAAGTGGCAGAAATCGTTTTTTTTTTTTTTTTTTTTGACCGTTTTGCTTTATTTTGTGGCGGCTTTGGCGGCCACAAACTTACTGTCTGCCAATGCGGCCAGTAAATTTATGTTGGATTGGCCACTAAAATGATGTTTTGTTGTAGTGAAATGTTTTAAAAAACGTTGTGTTCTATAAAAAGTGACGTTTAATATATTTTTAAATTTTTATTTTGTCAAGTGAATCTCTATATAGGAGAAAGGATCTTAATTGTTTTCTTTCAAGTTTTCTCAATTGTTACATTTTAACCATTGACGATTTTTTTTTTCTAATTAAAATATTATCAAATGCTTTTGATCCAATAGTTTAAATATGCACACATTATTTTCTCATTTTTTTTTCCAATGGAAAGAATCCATTCTCATAATATAGAGAGACAGTTAAAAGTTACTATTAACATAGAAAATATGTCATTCACGTGTGTACATTAATCAATTCTCTTTATCTTAATTATACTTCAATCTCTTTATTTTTAGAATGCACTTATATAAGCAAGTTAATTTTTTAAAACAAATTATTAGCATAAAATTTTAAAGAAAGAGGTTGGTGTTTTGTAAACTTGCTTAATTCGATTGTAAATCTATAGATCATAAGGAAGATGACACATAAATATCAAAAAAAAATTTTTTTTTTGCACAGTGCATTTATCATTTGATTTTATCAAATTTGATCAACCTTAAAAATTCTTAAATATTTAGGAATTTATACAAATAATTTGTACAATGACACATTGTACTTAAACAATTATTTAAATTTGACTTCAATAATAAAAAATTTAACAACTTTTATACAATTGATTATTAAAATGCAACCTTAATATAAAACACACTATTGTAATTTTTTATTTAACAACACCCAATTTAGGCATAAAATTAAAAGAATTAAAATATGTGTCAAACATTGTCTTCCCTTCTAAACAAAAAAAAAATCTTTTTTTTGGTACATAGAAGAATTGACAAAGTAAATATAAGAAATTCTCACACAAGTGAGAGAACCGGGGTTCGAACCCCGGTCATGACGTCCATGCCTTGCAATTTCGGTAATTTTTACCAATTGAGCTAGGACTTGTAGGACAAACAAAAAAAAAATCTTATTACTTGGAAATACATGCAAATAAATTTATACACAAAAGACAATTCTCAAAATAAAACGTATATCATAAAATATTATTAAGGTACTTGATCCCTTGTAATTATAATATTTTCATTCTTAATGTATTCTCTTTAAGGACCACACGTCTCTTTAAGGTACTTGATCCCTTGTAAAAATAATAATAAAAATAATAATAATAATAATAATAATAATAATAATAATAATAATAATAATAATAATAATAATAATAATAATAATAATAATAATAGTAAGATGAAGGAGCACAAGTCTTTTTATTTTCTATATAATTATTATTTTTGTATTATGTAACCGATCAATTTATTAGTTAAAATTTGTTTTACCACTTTCATTTTCATGAATGATAGTATAAAGATGAAGGAGCGCACATCTTTTTATTTTATACATAATTATTCACATTTTCTCTTTCTTATCATCTATTAATTTTGATTAAAAAAACACGTATCATTGCTTGATTCTAACCTTTTAATATTGTAGCATTCTTGTTTTTAAAAATAATATACAATAGAGGAGTTTTTTTGTTTTTTATTTCATAAAAATATAGTGAAATTACCACCTATAACATATTTAGGTCCATAGTTACCAATTATTAATGAAGCACTACTGTATAATTTAATTTTATATGAGATGAGACACTACTATTATGACATATTATTCAATCATATGTAGCCACATATAGAATCATAAATTTTGTGAGGTTAGCCACACTTTTTTAAGATGTAATTTTTCTTTCGATTTAAATTTGGTACTCTTCTTCTTCTTCTTCTTCTTCTTCTTCTTCTCACTCTCTCTTATTCGATATAATAATCACTATTATTAATATAATTAAGCTTTAAGTTACAAAAAATTATCTCCCTGCAAATTAGAAACCATAAACATGTTATTATTAATATGAATTTTTCGTTAGTACCGCACGCTTTCTCAAAAGCACCTTAAAGTATAGTACAAAGCTCTTATAAGTAATATGAGATGTTGACAATAGATGTCCGGCGAATACATTCAAAAGAAAACAATGTAATCATACTATCATAACAATGTGAAAATACTACATAAGTGATGATATTTGTACAATATTTGTACAATTAATTTGTGATAATTGTTGGGACAATCTTCTTATTTCTCTATTCTTTTTGGACAAAAATATTAGAGAGAGAGTAAAAATACAATGAGGGTATGAAAAAGAGTTGTTCCAAAGTTACTCTTAATTATCGTACAAATATCATTTCTTTAAAATAAACATAAATAAATAAAAAATAAAGGAGAAATAATACATTGTTTCTTCTATCACCTTTCATAGTTTCTCGAACGATGGTTGAAATAGAAAGATACAATATGTGATATGCAAACAAAATAAAGGGAAAAATTTGAATGCTATAATTGGGAATAAAAGCAATGATATTGTTCTTGTTAATGATACTCCCTCCGTCCCATTTTATTTGAATCAGTTGACTGCCTCACGTTTGCCAATGTAAAACTTTAACGATTAATATCTTTAATTGTATAATAGTAAAAATTATAAAAATTTTATATTTTGAAAATATAGATTGAAGCGAATCCAACAAGATCTTATATGCTAATATTTATTTTTATTTATGAATAGAAAAATAGAGTCAAAATGAGATATATGAATAGTGTCTACAGTCAAAATGACTTAAATAAAATGGGACGGAGGGAGTAATGTTGGTTCATATAAAAAGACATGTTATTTTGACCGACATGTTAAATTAAGCACGTCTAATGATTGTATTAACAGCAAGGTCTTCCTAATCTGCAAAGCTGGTCAATAATATTAGGAAAAGTCCAAAAAAGAAAATAATAAAAAATAAAAAAAGAAAAGAAAGGAAAAATAGAATAGAGCTGTAATCACATGGACTTGTCTTTCTCTTGCTGGGTCCTTCATTTCTCTCTTCTTACTTTCCTCTCTTCCACCATAACCATTCTCTTCTTCTTCTTCACCCTTCTTTCTTAGCTTCTTCTTCCTCTTTCTCCTCCCTCAATCATGTCTGAGGATAAGGTACTTTTTCACTCCAAAAAATCTCTTTTTTTCTTTCAGCTTTTTTGATATATTAATTGTTTGGTTGGTGAAAAAGTTGAATCATCCATCCATGAAAAAGTCTTGTGATTTTCTGTTTTTGTTGGAGTATGAAGCTTAAATTTATCTGGGGTTTGTATTTTTGTTAAAAAAATTTCCTTTTTTTGTTAGCTGATAAAGGGAACATTTAGGTTTCTTATTTTGGGGGAAATTAGATTCTTTGCTAAAAATTTGTTCTTTGAGCTTAACAAAGATGACCCATTTTGCTTAGTTTTGAGTTGATCTATGGGTTTGTATAAAGTTTGATTTTTTATTTTTTTTCATGAAGAGAGGTTCTGAACTTGGTTTTGTGTTTTTTTTTTTTGAAGATTTGTTTGTTGCCGACAGTTATGTTATAATCAGATCCTTGTTCTTATGTTGAAGTTGATCTCTTAATGAATTGTTTTGTTTATTTGTCATGAATCTATGATTGTTTGCTAGTTATTCACAGCATCTTGCTTGCTTTATGTGTAGTAAATCACTTTGGTTTGTGATTCTGATGAACATATTTTTATTCGATTTAATGTTCTATGCTTCTAGCTGTTGTGTTGTTTTATAATTTTCATATATTTTAGCAACATATTTTGTTGTGTTGCTTTTATTTCTTACCTTTTTCAATAAAAGTTTGTTCTTTGGACTGAGTGCTGATGTAGTTCTTGGTTCCTTGGTCTTTAACTTAGTTTTAACAGCTTATTTCCTTCACCAGATTCATGCAGTATCATCATAAGTTAGTTTCCAGATCTTTTTTTCTTCGTGTTATATCTTGTGTGTTATTGAGTATGCTGTTGATATGTTGTGGTTTAATTGTGTGTTCTTCATGTTATAATAGTCTTTACTTATTGTTTAATTACATGTTCACCGATTAGTTAATCATATGCTTTCTATTTTTAGCTTCACTTTGAAACCGAATCATTTATAAGTATTTTGTGAGCAATTCATCATTCTAACGATCCATACATCTTGTGATAAACTTGATATGTCAACAGGAGATGTCTACTTCTGTTATCAATGGGAATGATTCCCTCACTGGTCATGTCATATCGACAACAATTGGAGGCAAAAATGGCGAGCCTAAACAGGTATTTTCTTTTCTAAATCCCGTTTCCCGATAACATCGCAATTTCGAGTTTGAGTGTTTTTCTGAGCTGTTAATAATTCCATTTAACATTTATCCTGGATTGCAAATTTGACATTTGTACAATGAATCTTGCAGACTATTAGTTACATGGCAGAGCGTGTTGTAGGAACTGGTTCATTTGGAATTGTTTTTCAGGTATGATAACACTAAATTCATAACTGTTGCTGTCTCGACCTATTTTTTTAGCGCATGCTGATGATTTTTTTCTCTCAGGCAAAATGCTTGGAAACTGGGGAAGCAGTGGCCATTAAGAAGGTTTTACAAGACCGAAGATATAAGAACCGTGAACTACAGTTGATGCGTGTGATGGATCATCCAAATGTGGTCACTTTGAAGCATTGCTTCTTTTCCACAACAAGTACGGATGAACTTTTTCTTAATTTGGTGATGGAATATGTTCCGGAGTCCATGTATCGGGTCTTAAAGCATTACAACAATGCGAATCAGAGAATACCAATAATCTATGTAAAACTTTACATGTACCAGGTATGCTGTCGACTTTCTGGTGAATAAAAAACTTATCTGATTTAATCATTAATTGCTTGATAAAAATTTGTTGCGATCATGCAGATCTTCAGGGGGTTGGCTTATATCCACACTGTTCCTGGAGTTTGCCACAGGGACTTGAAGCCTCAAAATATACTGGTTTGTTAATTTGCTGGAGCTGAATATACATTTACAAGTCAGAACTCTTTTGTAAACGTAGTAATTGCATTCTGTTTATTCTCCAGGTTGATCCTCTTTCACATCAAGTTAAGCTATGTGATTTTGGAAGTGCAAAAATGCTGGTATGTTGACCTACTTGTCTTATTTTAATATGCTTAGTTTCTTTTCTTTTGGTGTGCACCTGTATTTTAATATGCTTCGTATGCATCCAACTTATTGAGGGTCTTTTCATACTATATCCAGGATAATTTTTTCTCTTTAAATTGATTTCTCTCTTTTCTCCCTAATGGAATGCTTCTAGTACTGACTGACGTTTGATTTTGTCTGGCCAGGTCAAGGGTGAAGCTAATATATCATACATATGTTCACGATTCTACCGAGCACCAGAGCTTATATTTGGTGCTACAGAGTATACTACCTCAATTGATATTTGGTCAGCTGGCTGTGTCCTTGCTGAACTGCTTTTGGGCCAGGTTTGTGTCATTGTTTTGTTTTTGTAGTTGTTGCCATCGTCATTATCATCTACTGTAAAATTATTTATTTCTATTAGTATTTGCCACCAACATGTCATTTGATACAATATATGATCATTTTGCAGCCACTATTCCCTGGTGAAAATGCAGTGGATCAGCTCGTACATATTATAAAGGTGCTTGGAACTCCCACCCGGGAAGAAGTACGCTGCATGAACCCCAATTACAATGACTTCAGGTTTCCGCAAATAAAAGCACACCCATGGCACAAGGTATGCATCTCTATCTCTTTTCTGACTGCTGAGTTTTTAGATGATCAAAATTAGAGTTGCTTTGATAATATTCTTACATATTCTAATACTTCTAAATATTGCAGATCTTCCACAAAAAGATGCCTCCAGAAGCTATTGATCTTGCATCCCGGCTTTTGCAGTACTCTCCAAGTCTTCGTTGCACTGCGGTGAGTGTAGTTGATTGCCCTTTCTCTCCATGTATTCAAAATTTCAAACACATTGATCTACATCAGTTTATATTTCTTCTGAATTCAATCAATCAATGAATATTATTTTTATGAGATAAACTAGCTTATCAACCTATTTTGTTACGCAGCTTGAAGCATGTGCACATCCTTTCTTTGATGAACTTCGAGAACCCAATGCTCGCCTGCCAAATGGTCGTCCGTTTCCCCCTCTTTTCAACTTCAAACAGGAAGTAAGTGCTTAAAATATCTTTCTTTGTCAGCTTTTTCTAGCAGTTAACTATTTGTACACAGTTTCAAGATCAATAATGAAATTGATAGTAACTATTATATAAATTTCCTAAAATTTCACCAATCCATGGAGCAAGTGTTATCATACAGTGTTTATCATTTTGTGATCCCAATCAACAACTACCAAATTAACAACTATAATCTAATCTTCCAATTTACAGTTATCAGGAGCATCTCCAGAGCTTGTTAATAAGTTGATACCTGACCACATAAAGCGGCAAATAGGATTACAATTTGTTCAATCCACTGGATCATGATGATAAGAATAGGGGGCACAGTGTATACTAGTCGATAAGTCAACAAAAGTGGCACCATTATTTTTGTCTAATTATCATATTCTGTGGCCTGATGAGCAGTGTAGTTTCATGCTAAACCTGGACCAAAACATGGGGTGCTGGATGGCTGCAGTTGATCCCTCTCAGTATATGTGTATACCTTTTGACTCTCTATCTTGCTTCAGGGGAATCTATATTTTTCCCCAAGAGAATAGCTTTTTTCCATTCAATGTTTATTGTAAAATGTCTAAAATCTACATGATGTCATGGTATAGTTGGCCTAAATTGGTCAGAAAATGCTTTTGTGAGAGGAAAACCAAACCCTTAGCTGGATGGAGGGTCCCATACAAACAAGATGGGTCCTTGGAGTTTTGATGGTATTGATGTTTGATGGGCTATGTTGGTTGTTGGGTTTGGTTTTCTTAACTCTAATCATGTTAATATGTGCTTGATTTCTTTGCAATGTTGCAGACGAGTTACTCCTTTCCTTGTCAAATGTAATGTGATATATGTTTCTCTTAAGTATGCTACTTTCTACATTCTAGTGTTTCACCTTTCTTTTTACTATTTGCTAAAATCTTAAATAATTATTTTTTTACTCAAACACTTGTTTTAGCCAAGTTTTATGGTTATGCAGTGTTTCATTCTTCATAAATTGAAGATGTGTAAATTTCAACATATCCAGCCTAAATCGAATATTGAGTGTAACCTTTTGATTTTTCTTAAAACGATAGAGTTATATACGAGAATTACAATGATGTTGTCTTAACAATCTTAAAATAGCTAAAACACGACCAGAATTTCAAATATTACGTGTAGTTTGAATAAAAAACGAGTTCTCATATGATGAGTTCAGAATAAAAACCAAATTCATGGGATTGGTTGTGCTTTGTAGTATACATATTTGTGATATTTGCAAGAAAGAACATTTGTTGAGTTAAATGTCCATAACTTATTATTTCTACAATCTTTTTAGGAAAATAACTTGATAGTTTATAGTATAAATAATTTCATGGGTTCTAAGATGATGCAGCAATTAAATCATAAACTTGTGTACCATTAATTATATACCGTTCGAGAGTTCATATAACACGTAAGCCTTTCCGCACCTCATTTCCATCATTATACTTATGTGCATCATTAGCTAATGGAATTGTAGAGCTGAAACTAATATTACGGATTGATGCATTTTGGTTAAAAGACTCAAAGTCGCAAAGTCGCAAAGCTTTGGGTAAAAATAACACTTCACGACCCTTGCCCAACAAACACGGTCCACCTTCTACATCGTCCTCCATCGATGAGTCAATTCGCCACGAAGTTCTTATTTGAACCTTTTATAAAATCTATGACAATTTTTAGCAATCAAATCACTAAGACAGTCATAAAACTTAAAACATGATATCAAACATAAGCAACAATATTAATTTTAAGTAAATCAAAGTAAATAATTCGATGTAATTACATGTGTCAGTGTTTGACAGACAGACAGTGATACGTGACGAGCATCTCACATCTAACATTTTTCAAACAAAGAAAAAACAAGCAATTAATCAATCAATCAATCAAAATACATAGCCATCTGAATTTCTTTCTGCTTAAAACCACATTTCTCATAAAAAACCCTATTCTCAACACTACAATCAAGAATAACCTTATAACACCCAACAGAACGAGCATGTTCAGTAACAAAATCAATCACTTTCTTCCCTAATTGCTTCCCACGAACACATGAATCAACGACAACATCTTCAATATGTCCAACTTTACCGCAATTTCTCAAAAACTTGTTCTCAATAAACACACTCCCAGTTGCAACAATCTTTCCAGAAATCTCATCCTCAATAACACAAATAACATGATCATCTCCAAGTGATTCAATCTCTCGAAATCGATCCTCGAATTCGGTTTCAGAAATTGAATCACAGATGCTAAGTTGTTGTAGTAACTCTATGAAACCTTTTTTGTTGTCTGTAATTTTTAATCTTCGAGCTGTAAAATTTTCTTTCTCGTTGTTTTGCATCTTCTTCTGTACAGAGAGAATAACTGTCATATTCGTTGTTTTGTATAGTTTAAAATTGAAAATATGAAACTCAGATTAGAAACAGAAAATGAAATAATTTGCAAAGAAACAAATAGAGAGGGTTCGGTGGGAAATTTGGTACTGACCTGTGTTGTTTGTTGGTGTTAGAAATGTTACTGCGGATCGGATCAGATCAGATCAGATCAGAGTGAGGCACGGCGGCGAGATAAGACCGAGATTCAGTCGAGTTTTAAAAGATAGGAAAAAAATTAAAAATTGACAGCATAAAAAAAACACACCAAAAATATCGTTAAAATCATAAACTACTCCCTCCGCCTCCGGTCATTGATATTAATAATAATAATATATCAAGAAATTTACTTTTGAAGATATATTAAAATATTGATGTGTCTATCTAGACTATATCATTTTCTAGATATATTAATATTTTAAGGGTCTTGTTAACGAGTATTTTTGAGACACTCTTTAATCATTTTATTTAAAGAAATATTTTATTCAAACAAATGAACATTATAATTTGAGATTCGTTGACTTTACGTATTCTCATAAAAAATCTATTAAAAACTTATTATTTAAGATCTTAAAAAGTGCCCCGGGACACTCGTTAGCATTTGTCATATTTCAATGTATCTAAAAAGTCAATTTCTTCTTATATTAAGGACCGGAGAGAGTATATCGGTTTAGTTTAGGTTTTTTTTTTTTTATCAACATAAACTTATAGCATTATTATTATTATTCAAATAAGCAATGATAATTAGGGATAATGTGTTAAAAGTATAGCTACTAATTTAAAAAATGGCCGTCCTATTTAACGTCATTTTTTTTAATATTGTTAATTATGGTTCAAATTTTTTGGTTTGACAGTTCAATTCAATTTTTTTGGTTTTTTTGCCCACCTCTAATCATTATGACTAAGGTGTAAATCGGAGCGACGAAAATTTAATAAATATAATGGTATATAATTTGATGGTACCCTAATGAGGAGTTAGCACTTAAATGGCTCCCCTAGATGTCCGCCATCAATATCGGCATATGGAGTTGGGATTGGGATCCTCTTCATTTTTCATTATTTTCATTTCTTCCATTACCAAAGTTTTTAAATGTTTTGCGGTGTATAAAAGAGATTTGGGCCCACTTAATGTCACACTTTTGCATTTATATTTCCAAAACTATATAATAATGGAAGAAATGGAAAGCATAGGAAATTGAGAGGATCTCAACTCCGGAATATGCTTGTGTGCGGGACTAGACCTAAGTTCAATATAGTGTCTAATATGGTCTATTTAGGCGGCAAACTCGGTCCAACAACACAATGATTTAATATCAATATTCTGCTCAATAATCACAAGAGTTGACGCTTCTATAACGACAAACATCAAAATAATTGACATTTACATGCAAATTATGACTTTTTAGTCATTATTCCGACAATCATTACATCGAACCCACGGAATCGGCCATCACATTAATAACATTGGCTCCACATTGAAGATTATATATACTGTTCTCATGTATAAGAATCGAGTATTCTATTCTTACTATTTAAACTTTCCCTTCACACAGATATTAACCAGAACATTAGAATATACTGTAGATAGTAGATACACTTCCCTTCGACACAACTCTCCTGAAGAAAGCGTTTCACTAGCCATAATATTCTAATCAAGTAGAATTAATCATTGGTGGGGTTTAGCCTGCACAAAAACATAAATTTGTGCCTGGATGCACAACTTTATAAGTTAATTTTTGACCGTTCGATCAAATAAGGAATACAGTTTTACTGTAGTCTATCAACACTGGATTTTTCTCACACCCAAATCAAATCTAATCTCATCTCTGCAACTATCTCCCTCCTCACCTTCACTACAGTAAACTCAAAACTGCTAAATCAATGAGAAAAACATCTATGATTAAAATTCCAAAAACCTTTTGCAATAATGCAGTTTCTTCTAAGAAAATGAAACACTAAAAAAAAAAAACCAGAAAAACAGATCTAAGAAAATGAGTGTATGAATGAAAATAGTTTTTCCATTTGTCTTCATATCACCAAATTCAAGCTGTTTTCCATTTCCTGGAAAAGAAAACAACAACCTTGGTTGAAGAAACACAAACAACATAACTCCAATTACAACTGGTGCCCAATCAGTCATTTTTGTCTTTTTTTTTGTTAATAAAAAAAAAGTGGATCTTTATGACCCAGATGGAAAAAAATCGATAAATTTTTTTATATAGATCTAAGAAAGTTTATGAAAAAGAAATTGCGTTTAATTTCCAGAAATTTCCTTCATAAAACTCCCAAAATTCCTTCATTTTTTTTCTTTGTTTTGATTTTTATTTTTTTGGGTTATGCTGAAAGAATGAAAATTTTTATTTTTGATTTTCTAGATTTCGTTTTGAAGATTATGAAGGTCATTGAACATAGTTATGAACATCAAGAAAGAAAAAAAGAAGTTGGCAGAAGTGATTGGTTAGATTTATGTGAGAAACAATAGGGGTGGAAGAACAACGGGGTGGGAGAGGAAGAAGATGAAAAAATATGAAATCTAGTGTAAGAGGAGCATGATAAGGTGGCATTTACAACAATTTGTGCACCATGCACAAGTTAGAGAAAATAAATTTTAACCATTAGATTAAAAAGAAACATTGATCTTTATTGTAGTCTACTACATTATAGCTTTGTCACTTTGTTTTCAACCTCTACCATCTTGCTCTTTTCTTCACCACGGTGGCATTTAGGGTGCACAAAGTGTAAAATTTGTGCACCATACACAAAGTTTAATAAAACAAGATGGAAGGTTGAATTTTGTAGTCCTACTAAACATTATCGGTGGCATTTAGCATACACAAGTTTAATATTTGTGTACCATGCACAAATTTATTTTTGACCATTAGATCAACTACAGAGCATACTATTATCATGGTCTGTCAGTATCAAATTAAACATTCACCATCAAAAACTCATCTTCATCCTTTTCCCCACTGCATTGATGCCGATCCACAACCTCCAATGCTTGTTTAGTAGCATTTTCAAATTTCAATTGATAAAAAATTACAATTCCAGAGAAATCAATTAAGAAAAACTGGAAAATCACTTCCGTCACCAATTTCCAGTCACTCAAACTCCACCTTGACACAGTAACAAGATCTAATCTAATCGTAATTCTTAATTCTTCCATAAAGATAAGAGTTCTTGCAAAAAACAAAAAAACATAACCACCAATTGTCTTCAAAAAAGTTTGGTTGTTGAATCAGATCTAATCTTAATTCTTGCAAAAACAAGATCTAATCCTAATCGAAGTTTTCGTTTTCGAGATAGCACCATGTTATGCAAATGCACAGTAATCTGAAACATTATGCAAATTACTCCGTCCATTCCAAAATATATGTCGTTTTGGAGAAAAAATTTGTTCCAAAATATATGTCGCTTTACAATTTCAATGAAGCATTTAATGCTATTTTTCCTATTATACCCTTAACTTTTTATTTCTCTCTCTTCTTTCAATTCTTTCATTTATCTTTTCCATATAATTAATGAAGGACAATTTTGTAAACTTACTCATAATTTCTTTTTTCTATACAACAATAATTACATTTCTTAATTTGTGTAATATGGTCAAAACGATTTATATTTTGAATCGGAGTGAGTAATGTAAAAACTAATTGTAATAACGGTGCATTAATTCCACAGTCAAACAAACCAGCACTTAAACAAAAGAACCTCGAGTTCCGAGACTCTATGCAATTACCAAATTGTCCAAACATCACAAAACTAGAAAATAAAATTTCGCGCCACAACTGTCCTCTACCATACGCAAACTCACTCACACCTCGGAATACTCAAACAACCAATTAAATCTCCACCGTTCATTTACAATAAACAAAAATATCCAACAGTTTTAACTGTCTCAAACACGACAGTTTTAGAGTATAACAATCACACAGAATCATAGCCATTCGACAAACACTGCCATGTTCCCAAATCACGAGCTCTCTTCCTTGTCTTACGAGGAGTCACCATCTTCAATTTTTTCTCTTTTTTTTTTTAAAAAAATTTCTTTATCTTTTTCAAAGTTCACTTTTTTCGAGGCAAGAAGATAAATTTCTCAAAAGGGTTTTTTCTTCATTGCTTTTATCAGCTTTTCCAGAAGCTCAAAAGTCAGAACTGAAGATCCCACTAAAAAAGTTTCAAACTTTCTTGTTTCCCACTACTTTGAATCTGTTTTTTTGTTTCATGGAAAGTGTTAAAGTGTTTCTTTGGTTTGTTTCCTTTATTTTTCTATGGAATTTGGTATCATTTGTTGTTGAGGGTACTGAAAGTCTTCTCTCTCCAAAGGGTGTCAACTATGAAGGTTTCATTCATTCATATACATTTTCTTCAATTTAGTGAAAGATTGTTGTTTTGTTTTGTTGTGTAATGTGTTGTTGTTTGTATTAACTTGGTTTCATTTTGATACATGTTTTAGTGGCTGCTTTGATGTCTATGAAGAGTAAGATGAATGATGAGTTACATGTTATGAATGGTTGGGATATTAATTCGGTTGATCCTTGTACTTGGAACATGGTTGGTTGCTCTCCTGAGGGTTATGTCATTTCCTTGTAAGTGTTTGTTTAATTGACAAAGACAAAAATTGATTTTGAATTAGTTGATTATGTAAAATTTGATTCGGGCTTAAAGTGATTTCATTGTATAGTAAATTGAACAATACTTTTGAGACTAAAAATAAAAATCAACCGTAGAGACAAAAGCTCCAAATTCTATCTTTAAGTTAGAATCAGGTTTGGAGGCAAAATCAATATTATCGCTTAACTTCCAAACATGTCAAAATCAATTATGTTGAGACTGGAATCAATTTTTCCGTCTCCAAAATTGAAACCAAAGATACACTTAAGCTCGATTCCTTTCTATTTGTTTTAGCTGTGAGGAATGTAACAGATTTTACATGTTACCATTGTGATATCTACGAAAGGCTAGTGTTTTTTCCAGATACTATCATTTCTAAGATTTGAGGCATTACTGTTATGAATGGAATTTCTTTTTCAACTTCAAGCTGTTAAAGTTATTGATATGTGATGGTGTTTGTCAGGGAAATGGCTAGTGCAGGTTTATCTGGAATAATTTCCTCAGGAATTGGAAATTTGAGCCACCTCCGAACACTGTGAGTTACAACTAAATTGGTCTATACTTACTTTGTTCCCATTATCCAGCTTTTCTTATCACTGAGTTTTTCCGTTGTATTATCTTAGGTTAATGCAGAACAATCAGTTATCTGGTCCTATCCCGGTTGAGATAGGAAACCTGTTAGAACTTCAGACTCTTGATCTTTCCGGTAACCAGCTTGTTGGGAACATTCCTAGTTCTTTGGGCTATTTGACTCATCTTAGTTACTTGTGAGTGTGACTTGAAAAATAGATTTGCGTCCGTGATTCTTTATTATATAACTCATTAGTCTTTCTCTAACTGTTCACTTCCTAATTTATTCATGCTAATTATTTCAGGCGGCTCAGCAAAAATAAACTATCTGGACAGATCCCTCAACTTGTTGCTAATCTCACAGAACTTTCGTTCTTGTATGCACGCTGTCATAGTTTTTTTTTTTTGTTTCTGTTTATCGACCTTTTAAATGTTTAGTTTAATAACCCTTCTTTGTGTTGTAGGGATTTGTCATTCAACAATCTCAGTGGTCCTACTCCAAAAATCTTAGCAAAAGGCTATAGGTGAGTTCTTAATGATCATATGACTAGTGCTTAATCTAATTTCTTGCATAGTTGCATTGCTTGACATTTTACTTTTTCTGTTTGCAGTATTTCAGGAAACAACTTTCTCTGTACATCATCCTCACAAATTTGTATGGGCGGTTCGAAGCCAGTAAATGGTAATATACATTTAATTTGCACCTGTCAAAATCCTACTAAATCAGTGAATTGAAGTACAACTGAAAGATGGTTCACTTGCAGATACAGGGTCATCATCTCAGACAGCAAGAAGTCATCGACATACGGTGCTTTCTGTTGTTATTGGCTTTAGTTGTACATTTGTAATTTCAGTAATGCTGCTCGCCTATTGGTTACATTGGTACAAATCACGCATCCTCTATTCATCTTATGGTACTTCCCGAAATGAACTTCTTTACTTTTTTCCTCCCTTCAAAATATGCAACTATTCTGACAAGTACTGGTTTACATTTGAAGTGGAGCAAGATTGTGAATTTGGTATTGGTCATCTGAAGAGGTTCTCCTTTCGTGAATTGCAAACTGCTACTGGAAATTTCACTTCAAAAAATATCGTAGGACAAGGTGGTTTTGGCGTTGTATACAAAGGATGCCTTGCAAACAAAATGTTGGTGGCAGTAAAGAGGCTTAAAGATCCTAATTATACCGGAGAAGTGCAGTTTCAAACCGAAGTTGAGATGATTGGCTTGGCTGTACATCGTAATCTCTTGCGTCTTTATGGATTTTGTATGACACCAGAGGAAAGGTTACTTGTTTATCCGTTCATGCCTAATGGCAGTGTTGCTGATCGCTTGAGAGGTTTGTTTCATTCTTACATTTGAAATTATAAGAAAGTCGTGTCTTCGCATCAAGATATTTGGCGATTCTATTATTTGGAAATGATGTAAAAAATGTGATTTTTCTAATGGAATACATTTTTCTCCCTGCTGCAATCTAGTGCCGCTAGAGTTTAATAGATTTTATCTTTTGTCTTATTCCTAAGCAGAGAGTTTCCGTGGAAAGCCATGTTTGGATTGGAACAGGCGAATGCACATTGCTGTTGGGGCTGCACGAGGGCTTTTGTATTTGCACGAACAGTGCAATCCAAAAATAATCCACAGGGATGTTAAGGCTGCAAACATTTTGTTAGATGAAAGTTTTGAAGCTGTGGTGGGAGATTTTGGTCTTGCTAAACTCTTAGATCAAAGGGATTCACACGTAACTACTGCAGTACGCGGCACTGTAGGACACATTGCTCCCGAGTATCTCTCAACCGGACAGTCTTCTGAAAAAACAGATGTTTTTGGATTCGGCATATTACTTTTGGAGCTCATAACAGGACAAAAGGCACTGGATGCTGGAAATGTTCAGGTCCAAAAGGGAATGATTCTTGATTGGGTAAGTAGCTTTTCAATTTTTTTTGGTGCATTTGAATTAAGACCATACTTTGATTTTTAATTAAAATTGCACCGAGACTAGCTTGTTGAAATCGTACCTTAATTTTTTCGTAAAGAGTAGCTCAAGTGGTTGAGCTGGAACACCCGAAAGATTTGGAATGAGGTTCAAGGTTCAAACCCTGAATACTAACGTAACATAACGATACCTAACATCTTCCTATAGTTTCATGAAATTCATGCCTTTTATCTCTCTACCCTTAGGCCTTAAGTTTACATTGACCGTAATTTTGAGTAAATTGGTTAACCTTGCAGGCTAGAACTTTATTTGAGGACAAGCGGCTGGAATCATTAGTTGATAGGGATCTAAAGGGATGTTATGATCCGGTAGAGTTAGAAAAAGCGGTCGAGTTATCTTTACAATGTACTCAGTCTCTTCCTAGTTTGAGGCCAAAGATGTCAGAAGTTTTGAAGGTTCTTGAAGGGCTTATTGGGTTGTCAATGAGGCCAGAAGAGTCACAAGGAGGGGGTAACCTATATGATGAAAGGACTTGCAGTTTCTCTCAAAATTATAGTGATGTTCATGAAGAACCTTCCTTTATTATTGAAGCCATTGAGCTTTCTGGACCTAGGTGACAATGGTTTTCAAGTCTACATGTACATGAATTTTGCATTTTAATTAACAATATATAGATAACATATAGGATAATACGTTTATTTTCTGTTCCTATATAAGCTCTGAATATTTAGTTCTAAATTATTTAGTTGTCTTTTCAGAAAGAGGAACTAATGTTTTAAAATATTTATAGAAACATTGATCAATAATGTATGTGATAATCACATAAGACAATGTCATAAAAACAATGGTGCATGAACATTGAACACTATATGTCATTTGCCAATGCCAAACACTAGTCTCATCTCATGATTGAATGACTACTTTTGGTTTCACAATTCCATATCTAAAGGAGTGTACATCTAATATCATATTAAAATTATATCTTGCTAGCGATATCCGTTCCAGACTGAACCACAACTCAATTCCGTTATAAACCAGATCACCTTCAAATCACTAACACTTGGAAGAACCATCAAATGAACACGCCTTATAAGCGCACGCGCACTCAAGCAAGGTCTAGAACATTAGGATATCTGTCTACAATTGTCCATGAAGCAAGTTGTCCAGGTGAAAATTCTAACTTATAAAACCCTGATTTCCTCGTTTATAAATCCTAACTTATGGTCTAGAAACATGTACACACTTTTTTAACCCTAAAACCCCAAACCACGACGCTCACTGTATCGTTAGAGTGTTTGCAAGTACAGCCTCATTTATAGGAGCTGCTGATCAACATTTTCACATCTTCATCTACATTTTTAGGTAAGATATAATAGGTTAGAAAGAATTCAATATCAAATAAATGGAAATCAAAATTTCTTTTGTAAGATGTCAATTTACTAAAATTAGTGCCTAGCACACGGCAAATGAGTCTGTGGCTGCAGGAATTTGAGTCAACTAGCACATGGCAATGCCTGTGCCAGCCTTTCTGTTATAAATCTCAGGTCAATTGTTTTAGACCTCACAAATAGCTGGAATTTTTCATGCTCTTCCAACACACATAATAATCATTATACAGGTACACCCCACTTTCTTATGTGTGACAATTATTTTGGTTCATTCATTGATTTGTCTAGGGGAAGCCCGTGGTCAATCATCATGCACTTGATTTTGCTTATAAAAAATAAATAAAAATCATGCACTTGATTTTATTTTAATTTTATAATAAAAACAAGTTAAATACTCTTTATCTTTAAAAATGGAGTACAATTTTTCAGTTTTTAATCCCTCTATTATATATATATTTTTTTAAATAATGGTCTCCAAATGTTTCCTGTCAAAAAAATTATTTAGTCCTCACTGTTAAAATAAGTTAAACGTGATACTGTATAGAGGAACTAAATACATGACCGACCCAATATATTTAAAGGCTAAAAAATAGCTTCTATTGTGAGGCTTTTACAAAAAGACTTTAGATAGGACTCTGAAAATAAATAAAAAGGGTCTGATTATGAAACTAAAAAAGAAATGAAAATATGTTTCGCTATTTTTACCAAAACAATAAATGATGTTTCGCTATAATGTTTCATTTGTACCCAAAAAACATCATTTATTGTTTTGGTAAAAGTAGCAAAACATCATTTATTATCGTTTTCCAATAATCTTTGTTTTCCTATATTGGTCTATGTACAACACAGGAGGCATTTTACGTGGATCTTTTGGCCTGGACTTTGTACTTCACAAATTGAACACTAAACTTTGAGAGAATAATTAAGGTAAGTGTTCAAAAAAAGCACAGGTTATAAAAATTAGAAACTACATGTATGTGGCAAGTGTAAAGTGAGTTAAGTCCCACATTACTTAGAAAAATGAAGGTTGAACACTTTATATGTGAAATGACATATAAACCTATCACCCTTGCTCTTAAACCCAATGTAAATGATCCCTGGTTGTCCCCTCGTGACCCGACAATGGTATTAAAACTGATGGCTTATTACACAAGGTATTAGAGTTTATGATCATGCAGCAGTTGCTTATTACACAAGCAAGCTTCAACTAAGCTAAGATCACTAACTATATTACATAGTTTAATACCCTCTCTCAAGCTTAGGATTATATATGTCAATTAATCCTAGCTTGCAAACAAAATCATTGAACTTTGTGGAACATAATGCTTTAGTCAAAAAGTCTGCCAATTGATCTTTGGTGGAAATGGAAAGTAACTTCAGAACTCCTTGCTGCAATTTTTCTCTAACCAAGTGGCAATCAATATCCAAATGTTTTGTTCTCTCGTGGAATACTGAATTTGAAGCTATGTGCAAGGCACTTTGACTATCGCAATAGAGAGCTGGTGTCTTGTATTCAGTGATCCCTAGGTCTCTCAACAAATGCAGCAACCATATTAATTCACAAGTTGTTATAGACAATGCTCTATACTCAGCTTCAGAAGAGGATCTCGATACAGTCACTTGTGCCTTCCATGAGATCAAAGATGTTCCTAGAACAAAACAATATCCAATTTTTGATCTCCTGGTATCTGAGCATCCTGCCCAGTCTGCATCAGAATATCCCAACACCTGAATTTCTGAATCTCTAGGGAAGAATAAGTCTTAGGCTGGATGTTGTTTCAAATACCTAACTACTCTACAAGCAGCCTTGTAGTGAACAATGGTAGGTTTTTGCAAAAATTGACTCAATTGCTGTGTTGCAAAACTTATGTCAGGCCTAGTATTTGTCAAATACAGTAACCTTCCTATCAACCTTCTGTAAGATGATATATCACAGTAAGGCTTGCTATCATCCTGATGAAGTTTCACAGATGGATCAAGTGGTGTAATAGTTGGTTTTGATCCCAATAAACCTGAGTCTTTCAATAGATCAAGACAGTACTTCCTTTGACAAACACTTATACCTTCTTTTGAATGAGCCACCTCTAATCCTAGAAAGTATTTCAAAACACCAAGGTCTTTGATCTAAAAATTAGTGTCTAGAATAGTCTTGATTCTGGAAAATTCATTTAGATCATCACATGCTAGGATTATATCATCCACATAGACAAGTAGAGCTGTGAAGTGACTATCATTGGTGTGTGTGAATAGTGAATAGTCAGCAGTGGATTGAGTGTATCCCTTTCTCAACAACAATGATGTAAGCCTTTCATACAAACATTTTCTTGTAAGCCTTTCATACAAACATCTTCAGGGATGCTCATATAAACATCTTCTTGTAACTCCATATGTAAGAAAACATTATTTACATCTAGTTGATGTAAATGCCAATGCTTCATAGATGACAAGGCTAGTAAGTGTCTAACTGTAGTCAGTTTTGCCACTGGAGAGAATGTGTCAAAATAATCTATGCCTTCAACCTGACTATATCCTTTGGCAACAAGTCTTGCCTTGTATCTTTCAATGGTACCATCAGAATTGTATTTGACTCTATACACCCATCTACTACCAATGGGTTTGATATGGGGAGGTTGATCAATGATCACCCAAGTACCTGTCTTAGTTAAAGCATCTAATTCAAGATTCATAGCCTTAATCCAATTTTCATCCTTACATGTGATGACAAGAATTTCTGTAGTATTTTAGGTAGTATTATTAGTACCCCCTTTATAATATAATAAAAGAGGCCCCCTGCGTGTGTCATTTCTTCATAGATGGAGCAATCCTCACTCGACAGCTCGAAAGCGGATCAGTACAAACCCACGTGACCCGTATTCGCTTACGTACCAGGCGTGCTTCGTCGTACCCTGACTACTCCTCTTTCACTGGCTTTTACTTGTCTTTTACTGGCTTATTTGTACCCAGCTTCATGATTGAACTCCCTTCAGCCAATCGTCACTCGACAGCAGCTCCGTCCTAGCTTAGGCTAAAGAAGTAAAGCCTCTGCCGAAGAATCGAGAAAAAGCTTCAGGACAAAGTGAAGACACGCAAAAGACAAGAAAAAGCCTAAAAATGAAGAAAAACAGCCCATCGTGTCACGATGGCACTCAACGTGACACGATGGAGGATACTTGCTCGCAGAGACAGAATCAATTATATTTTTGAAGAAAATCTTAGCATCGTACCACGATGAAGCTCAAAGCAGTACGATGGCTTTGCTTGGTGACCACGCTGATCAAACGCACAGGATCAGTTATAATTTTGAACTGAATCTTCTCATCGTGACACGATGGACCTAGTGTGTCATGATGACTTGCTGAGGCCCAATATGAAAAGTATAAATAGAGCCTCCATAATTCATTATTTTTCATTCAGAAATAGAAGAACTTTCTATTCCTTTTGGAGAGAAGTTCGGAGGAGCTCTAAGGGCATAGTTTTCTCCCCTTACGGGAAAACTAACTCAGCAAGGTATGAATTCTTTAGGCTTTTCTATTAGATTCTTGTAATTTAATTATATTTAGTCTTTTGTAATAAATTCCTTAGGTTGTGGTTGAGAAGATGAACTCCCCGATGAATACTTGGGTCATGTAATTGAGTCAAAGTTATAATAAATCGCATTTATAAATTATTATTGTTATTTGTTTTCTTGCTTTAATATCGTTAGTCGGAATCTGACCGGATAAACGGCAACGCCTTAGAATAAATAATTAGGGTTTACTTTAATAGTAGCATATTAGGGTTCTCACTATTATTTGTCTGGAACTAGTAATAAATAACACTAGATTGAAGAAACGGTAAAACATCTTGAACTAGTTATGAATTAATAATTAGAGGAAGAATCCTAGTTGTAATATAACAATTGGATACTGAACAAACTGCTACTAAGATCTAGGGGCATTGGATGGTCGATGGTCATAATGCATGTATGTAAATAACTCTATCTAGTAATTAGGGTATGTGACAAAGCGAGGTTAGGCTCTCGTAGGTGCCTTAGTTGCAAAAGTAGGGAGACTTTGCCTACATAGGGTAGCAGTAAGGTGCTACTAAAACAAGAATAGAATCGACGCCCGATAATAATACGAATGACTATGTTATACACCGATTATGCCAAGTATAAAGGAGGGAGTAAGTTCAACCACCATACATATCCTCTATGCTTCTGAATCAAAACTTTTACTTTTATTGCAACGCATATCGCTATTTTTATAAATTAGAAACTTTTTTCCTGAAAACCAAAGCGAATGCAAAAACACACGAATTAGAATAGCACTAGCGAAGGTTTGACACGATCCCTGTGGATACGAACTCATTCTAGACACCTAGAGTGTGAATTATTGCTCGACAACAAACTGGTCCACTTGCCAGAACGTAGTCAACATGCCTCCGAATAAGATGTTAGTTCTATATTGTGTGTGAGAGATAAAGTGTATGCATGATGAAGGGGAGGCAGATGACTAAATGTATGAAAAAGAGAAATGGGATAGAGAATACCTTTTGATGATGATTTTGAAGAAATCAATGATTGATTGCATATATAATCTTTGAGATAAAGAGGTGACTGCTTGGTTCTAATGGGCCTGGTATTGATAGGTAAAGCATTAAAAGAAATAGTAGGAACATTGGGGTCAGGGATGGATGAAATGTTAGGCTCATTAGGGAGATGAGGTGAATGAGAAGTAGTGGGAGATGGAAGATCTGCAGGCAATGTACTTGGTGACAAGGTGAAGTCAGTATCAGGGTGACAAGGCTCAAAAGAAACATGATAATGCCAATGAGACACATGAGAATCTGAAGGTTTATAAGGCAAGATGTTATCATGATGAATAACATGTCTGGAAACAAACAACTCTTTTGTATGTAAATCATAAAGAAGTTTGCCTTTGACACCTTGCTTGTAACCCAAGAATAAGCATTTTCTACCCCTAGGTTTCAGTTTAGTTCTTTGATTAGAAAGAGTTGTAGCATAGGCCAAAGAGCCAAAAACTTTTAAATCTTTGAGATCAAGGTCAATATTAAACATGAGCTCATAAGGTGCTTTGTTATTTAAAACTGGTGTAGGAATACGATTTATCAAATAGGTTGCATGTAAGACTGCATAACCCCAAAACATTTTAGGTAAATGTGAGTGAAATAGAAGAGCTCTTGCCACATTCAACAAATGTTGATGCTTTCTTTCTACGCTACCATTTTGTTGTGGTGTTTCAACACAACTGGTTTGGTGTAAAATCCCTTTGGAAGAGTAGAAATCCGGCATGAGAAACTCTACACCATTGTCAGATCTTATAGTTTTAATTTTGGCATTATGTTGTGTTTCAACAAAAGTGATGAAATTAATAAGCTTTTGTCTGGTTTCAGACTTATTCTTCATAAGGCAAACCCAACTAAAACGACTGAAATCATCAACTATAGTTAAAAAAAAATAAGAATAACCATGTAAGGATTTGGTTGAAAGAGGTCCCCAAATATCAAGATGTAGCATTTCAAAAGTACAGACAACTTTATTCAAACTATAATAAAGGGTAACTTCTTGAGTTTAGCAAGATGACAAACATCACAAACTCCTTTATTATCTACAAAAATGAAAGAAAATTTAGAGTGCAACAAATTTAACCTATTTGTTCTAAGGTGACCTAATCTAAAATGCCAGATAGCAGGCTCAGGTATAGTAGTGGTGACTTCAGATGTTAAGGTAGCAACAGTTACATTCTTATCCTTTAATCTTAGGTAATACAATCCTTCATGAATCTCAGCAAAACCAATCATCTTTTGGTTGGTTGAGTCCTGTATGACACATTTAGAAGCAGTAAAAGAAACCAAAAATTGATTAGTAAGACTCAATTGAGAAATATAAATTAGATTAACAGAAAAATTTGGAATGCACAACACATTGTGAATGATAAATTTTGAAGAGAAATGAATGGAACCAACAAATTTTGCTAAGACACTATTACCATTAGGTAACTTTACTGACACGGGTTTAATTTCATTGAATGAATGAAACCATTGAGTAGAATTGCAAATGTGGTGACTTGACCAGAATCTAATATCCGATTTCCTAAACTACATGTAATATGAGAAGAATGACACGTACCTTGATTCACTGATGGATGATCCATGAATTGTGTAGAACCAACCTGATTTGAAGAAATGGAGGATGAAGTTGGAGTAGGGAATGAATTTTGAAGTAAAGCAATTAACTGTTGAGCTTGTTCTTGAGTGATTGGTGAAGAATTGGCAATGTCAGAGCTAGAAGAAGTACCGTTGTCTTGTTCAGTAACCCCCTCAAGCACTGCATTGGCTGAAGAATTCTTCCTAAGATGTGGAGGAAGACCATGCTTTTTAAAGCAATTATCAACTGTGTGATTGTCTCTGCCACAGAAAGAGCATTTCCTTGCACCATAATTGGAGGTTGAACCTCGAGACTTTGCAGCATTCAAAGAAACAGTAGAGTCAAGAACAAGTAGAAGGTTGTTTTGGCGTTCATGTTGAAGAACCATGGAAAAAACCTTATTCAATGGAGGAAGAGGATCCATGAGAAGGATATGAGATTTCACAGTTGCAAAGTTTTCATTCAAGCCAGTGATAAAACGAATTGTGTGTAGTAACACATGATTGAGGTGTTTAGTACTCATAGCTGCACAAACGCAACGATTCATGCAAGTACAAGTTGGTATAGGAAGATAAAGCTCAAGTTCTTTCCAAAGAAGCTTGAGATCAGAGTAAAAATCTGTAACAGAATGAGAATCTTGCTTGAGAGCATAGATTTCTTGCTGAAGTTCAGCAATACGAATCAAATCTCCTTGTGAGAAGCGTTCACGAAGCTCATTCCAAATATCAATGGCATTTTCAAGAAAGATAACGGATTGTGATATAGATTCAGAAACAGAGTTCAAAATCCATGAAGAAACAAGTTGATTACAACGATTCCATGCATGGTAAGAAGGATCAAAATGATCTAAGGGAATAAGAATGGTACCGTCAATGAAATCAATCTTCATCTTTGCACCAAGAGCGCGTTTTATGGAACGAGACCAAGAGTGATAATTTGCACCATTGAGAAGTGGTGAAACACGAACAGAGGATGTCCATCACTTGGATGCACGAAGAAAGTAGAAGCTTGATCCTGAGAAGGATCTAAAGGAGGAGGAGGAGCAACTCGTGGCGGCATGATGCACCGGAGAAGAATCAGTTACGGCAGCGGAAAGAAACAGTTACGGTTGTGGATCGAAAGCGAGTGATACCATATCAAAGTAAAGAAATTGAGAGAATTATGAGAAATGTAAAAGTATCAAATGTATTGAATGAATTGAAATGAAGTTACAATGTCTACTTATACTAGCTTCAACTAACTAACTAACTCAAAAGTTAGTTATACCTGCCTATGCAACCTAGAGTTTATGATCATGCAGCAGTTGCTTATTACACAAGCAAGCTTAAACTAAGCTAAGATCACTAACTATATTACATAGTTTAATATATCAAAAGTCTTAAATACTTTATAAATGAGAGGACCTGTAAATATAACGCCTTAACGTTTTAGGTAAAAATGTGATGTCCAACTCACTTGTATCATTGTTCTTAAATCCAACACAACATAAGATGAACTTTCATAAATCAACTATCAATATAGTTAGATAATTTAGATTTAGACTTTCCTTGGTTTGAAGGAAAGAGTGGAAGAAAATAAAATTATGAAAACCGATGGATGAATTTGAATTAACTCTAATTCAAGTTCATCTATCAATTTCCGTAATTTTTTTTCTTTCGACTTTCTTTCCACAAAACTAAACATACCCTAGACCTAAAGATATCAATGAAATAGATAACGCATGAAACATGTATGAGTAGACAATAATACCAAAAAGTTACACAATCTGACATTTTATAACAAGATACATTCATGCCTAAAAAAGAGAAGCAAGATTAACTCATTTACTTCAATTGCACATTTTGGAATTTTCGGCTGTGGAGTACTAATCTTGATTTGGAATACTAACATGCCCTTTATTTATTTGTAACAACTTCTTAATTAGATACTTAGAGCTCACATAACCTTATTACTTTCCAATTAAAGGAAGGATCCAGAACTTAACTACAAAACAAACACGTTAGTAAGAATGGAGAATAGATTGAGTAGGAAATTTGTTTTAATAAAATTTAAATTAAAACTCAATGTTTGTATAAAAATAAACTAGGATCGAATTCATTATTCATCCTAACTAAAAACAAAGTGAGAAAATGCATACATATATACAAAGTGACAAAATATTGTAGTAACAACAAATTAATAGCAAACACATAAATTAATTAACAACATAAAAAAGGGAAAATAGATGAACATTAAAATTAATGGATAGTATTTTAGTTACTTGTGGCTAACATATTACTGGCCAGTTTTAGGACACAATAGTAGTCACTAATAAGAAGCCAGAAACCTACATAATAAAATCCAAATACTTCATTGTTAACTAGATACTACCTAAAAAAACAAACTATATACTACCTTAAAATAAAAACAATTTTTTAAGGTCAATATAAAAAAGGTTCAAACTTTACCACAGCCATATATATATATATATGTGCAGACCTTATAATTGTCGGTTCTTATTACAAGTAGACAAGCATACACACTTGTACGTACCCACTTGCCGACGGCATTAGCATCACAAATAAACTCTTGTTTAGAATAATATTATAATTGAACCAGAAAATTTTGAAAATAAATTAATGATATACTTCTTTGTTGTCGCATATAACTGTCGTTTATTTTTTACGGTATATAACTGTCGTTTAAGACACATATATGATATGTCTTAAAAATATATTATTTATACTACTCCCTCAACTTCTTTTTAATAAAAATAATGATAGTGCCAATTATTTTTGGTGTCACTCCCTCAATTTCTTATTAATTAAAAAAATGTGTTTATATGCACTTATGGTCTTCAAAATTCAATATAACTTGATCACTATTTTATGTGTAGACATGATCAAATCAATCCATCTAACTTGAGTAAAAGAAGCAAAATTTGAATTTAAATTTATATACTTTTTTATGATAGTAAAATATAAGTAAATTTACCTTTTTAGTTATTGCATAAAAGTAGGAACTAAAAATATATTTTGGGACTAAAAGTCGAAACTCATATAAAAGTAAGGACTAAAAACATATTTAACTTTATATTTAATATATACTATAGATAAAATATTTTTTTTCGAAGAAACTAAAATGGAATATATATAAATCAATAAAAATTTAGTTATCTACTCAACACAAGGTGTGCCAAGATAGACAACACACAAATACAAGATAGTCCAAACTAGAACAAAAAGAGTAGTATTAGTCAATGTCCAAACATAGTAAAGAGCTTGATCACCAACTATGATAATTTGTAACCAAATCTACATTTGTATTCTTCAACCACCAATAGGAGGATAACTTGACCTTGTCTAGCATTTGTTGTAAGGAATTTTCGAAGCTTCTGAATGGTCTATAATTTGTTTCACTCCACACAACCCAGATAAAAACAAGCCAAATGAGCTGCATGAAGGACTGCCGAGCCCAAAGACAACCCACCGAAGAAGTGAACTGGATGAAATGGTCAAAGATAATTTGATGGTCCACCGTCGATAAACCAATCCAAGCTTCAACTATCGACCAAATAAAACAAAAAACGATGCAATGGAGAAATAAGTGCCGAGTCGTTTCTACACTGCCGCAACCAGAGACACAAAAGTGAGCTGCCGGAGAAATGATGCCTCAATTAACCAGGTTTGATTTTGTTGGAAACCGATCACGTAAGAGATGCCAAGCAAGAATAGAAACCTTTAAGGGTTATTCAAGGGAACCTGTTTGTGCCATAAATTTTTTTGGGAAGCATCCAAAGAAACGAAATCATGCGAAGTTAGTAACCCGATAAGCATCATGAACTGAATAACCCTTATCCGGATCAGGTTTCCACTGCCACCTATCAGAAGATTGGGCCTGCAAAGAGACATTAAAAAGTAAAGTCTGACACTCCCTATCCTTCTCCCAAACCCACAACTGCCTCCGTCACTCCCATGCCTCCCCTCCTGGCCCCCACCCTAAAGAATGCATATCAGCTACCGTACATGATGTATCCACCGCCAAGTAATACAAACGCCCAAACCTCTCACACAAAGAACTCCCCATAACCAGGAATCAGTTTAAAAAAAATGTACTAATTCGAACCATCCCCATCTTTTTCCCTACACACTCTCCAAACCACCCTCCTCCCACCTCCCTAAAGCCATCCCAGATTCTCTCAATTATATCTTTGATTTTCTATATATTTATTTTTTTGGTTACCTCTTTCTTTCTATATATTTATGGCACCATTGATGTTTAATTTTTTTTTCTCTTTCTTTTACCTTCAGTTTAATTTGGTTTGAGGGTCAATTATGACATCAATCAGCTCTCTCTCGATCGCAATTGCGGGGATCAAACTTTGGTCCTCTCTATCAAGTTTAGCGACAATCACTACTGAACCAACTAAAAATAGATATTGATGTTTAATTTTTACTTAACAATATTTTATTTTTGACAATAAAAATAATTTTATGGTACAATGTTGAATTTTTATCAATTTGCAAAAAAGAAAGAGGGAGATAGAGAAAATTAATATCATTATCTAGTTGGTAATCACAATTTAACTACATGAAAATGATATAAAAATTAAGATAAAGATTATTACGCGACTCACTAAATAAATAGATATGAACTTTTAAATTAAATTTAATTAATGATTATGATTTGGTTTTAATCATATTGTGACGTTACATTATCATTTGATTTTTGTTTTTTTGACAAATTATCATTTGATCTTATCCCATTAATTATATAATAAATTTAAAAATATGATATTTTTAATACATTTTTTTTCTTGGAATATATTTTTTTTTTTGATTTTGTTTTAAATACATTTATCTTTTTATTTAGAGAGGTGTATGATGCAATGTACCTCAAGTCATTATCAAACTGCCTACTATCCTCTGTTCTTTGTTGCTCAGTGCTCACCAAAATAGTCTTCAATAACAACAACACAAACCCTTTTACATTACATTAATTCTTATATATTCATCCTTTGCTTTGATCACACTAATGTCATCAAATGATTCAATTTCACTAAAATCTCCTTTTCCAATTCTTTACTGTTTTTTTTTTTTTCTTCTCACTTCCTTTCTTTACCTAATACCGCTCCTATTTTTTTCCCTAAACCAATTAAACATTCTCAATGTCCATTTCTTGCATAAACCAAACAACTCAGGTTTTACCTGATTGGGTTGGATTCAATTCAATTGTACTTGTTTGGAAAATTTAATATTTTCAGTCAAATCCTTTATCTTTGCAGCTGTTTTAAGGATTTTTTTTTCTCTGGAAATTGAAGGTCATCAATAAATATCATTTATTTTTTCTTAAAAAATTCAAACTTTTTAAGGTTATCTGAGATTTTATCTCAAATCAGGAAGTGGGTCATTGAAAAATATCTATTTTTACAATTTTCATTTCATCACATTATTCATCCTTTCTAGTAAAGATAGATTTTTTTTTTCTTTAATTCCTTGTTGGGTTTGTATTGTTTTATGTATTTGTTGTTGGGAGTTTGTTTAAGGTTTGAAAGTTGAAAGAATTTTCAATGGGTCTAGATGAGAGGAAAGGTAGTGTTGTTGAGGTGTTAGATTCAGTTCATGAAGTGATTGATAAGAATTTAAGTAATTTGGTTGAAGGGGTTGGAGAAGTTGGAACTTCAAGAGAGGTGAGTAAGGATTCAGGATCCAATAAGGAGCTAAACGAGACGCCTGAGGAAGTTAAGGTTCAGGAAAAGCGCGATGAATTGCCCGTGGTTGATCAAGGAACTAGTTATAGTTCAAGCAATTTGGTTAATCAGGGTGTGGTTGAGACAGTGGTTGTAATAGATGCTGTTAATGTTCAGACTGAGGGTATGAAATTGGAAGCAAAAGCTGATGAATCAGGGCTCAGTTTGGTTTCAATGAAAGCACCGAAAGGGGTGTGTGAAACTGATAAAGATTCATGTGTGATTGATATGAAGTGTAGTAGTCACAAAGGGTTTTATGAGGTTTCACAAGGTGAAAAGATTTGTAGAATTTGTCATCTGACTTTTGGACAGTCGTCGGATGCAACGAGTGTTGAAAATGGTAGTGCTACAAGTGGAGATTTTATTCAACTCGGTTGTTCGTGTAAAGATGAGCTCGGCATTGCACATATTCATTGTGCTGAGGTGTGGTTCAAGCTCAAGGGAAACAGGTATATGCAATGGCTAAGTTTCAGTTTGATTACAATTTATAGGTCTAGAATAAGATTGTTGACATGGTTTTTGAGGTTTTACATTGAAGATTTTGACATTGATCGTATTCCTGACGCTGTCAACTTATTTTTGAAGTGCTAATGTTGTCGAGATTCATAAGTTATTGCTACTTAATTATCCAATTTAGCGCAGTCTCTAAAAACTAATATTCCTGTTGTCCGTTTGTTGTTCTGTTTGTGTTATTATGTTACCTTGATAATTTTTAACAAGTGTTATTAATCGCTGATCATAGAAAATATCGATTTGGTTAAATTCTGCTACACGATAGTGATATAGCAATGCTATAGCCGCTATTTGACAACATTTTGTACTAAATAGCTGTCACGGAACAACACTGATTTGTCAAATTCTGCTACGCTATAACTGTTGTTTAATATTATCATTAATGAATTGGTTAGTGTTGTTCAATTTTACTGGCTTTGGACTGGTAGCTTGTTAGATGAAGAACATCTATCGTCATTATGCACCTAGACATAGTTGTAACTTGCAATCAGTAGCCATCAGACTATTTATAGTTCCCGAGAGTTGAAAAATGCACCGAAACACTCGGCAGAGTTTCCCTTTTCAGGATTGTGGATTAGACAAATATTTTTAGAAAATAGTTTCTAGTGTGTGTGAGCTGTTAAGTTTTACATCCATATGATGCCATCAAATTCTGAGTGGCATCTAGCAAATTATTGCATTGCATTTAACTGTCATGTTCATGTTTGTTCACATTATTTGAAAACATTCTCTTATTTTTGTCTCGTGGAAGATTCTCTTGGATTATGTGATTGTTTGTCTATATTATCAAATAGATTATTTATTAGCTGCTTTTTTTTAACAACAGGTTATGCGAAATATGTGGCGAGACTGCAAAAAATGTTTCTGTTGCTGCTAATAATGGATTTATGGAAGAGTGGAATGATAGAAGATTCATGGACAATGACGGTAACTCATCCCAGCAAAGATTTGGTGGATGCTGGCGAGGACAGCCATTTTGTAATTTCTTAATGGCGTGCCTGGTAATAGCTTTCATTCTGCCATGGTTTTTTCATGTAAATATGTTCTAGCTTGGGAATCAAACACTTATAATTCTTCCCTTTTCAATTCTTCATACCTACCAATATAGTGAGTGAATGAGTGGTTCTTGGCATACACAGAGTGTGTATGCCCTAAAGATGTGAAATTTGCTGCTTGAATATATAGAAGTTACGGGCTAGACAAGCGATTGCTAAGTTGTTTCCTTACATTATTTGGATTATGTGTATATGATGGTCTGAAGTAAATATTGATATATTTGTTTTTTTTTAATTTAATTTTTTTTTTCTTTATTTTGAAAAAACAAACAGATAATATATTTTACATTTGGTGGGGGATAGATCTTACATGTGTAAGAATTAAGCAGAGATAATTGTTCATCATTTAGTTTAGTTATAATTTTCTCAAGTTTAGCAAAAGTTGATTGGCTAAATGTATGTACAAAAACAGAAGAAGAGAATAAGATCTACTTATAATTTATGTTTTAAAATTTATTTATATTACAATGAGATTCAAAGACCACTAGGAAGTATAAGAACAAAGGGAGGTTTCAAAATACAGGGTCATGTGCTAGTCATAAAATCACAAAGATATCTTCACATCTTCATTTCCTTTTTCTTGGAGGAATAAGGTCTTGATTTTGATTAATGATGCAGTGGTATCTGTCATGCTAGCTCGTTCTTCAGGTGAATCCGCGCAACAACTCAAGCTTAAAGCCAATATATATGATATATGAGGCACAATGTCATGAATTATTTTTTCATGTTGTTGGATTAAATTTGAATCCACAACTTCCATAACTGAATTAGGCACTGATCCACTGATCCATGTTTTCAAAGTTAATTCTTCTGCAAACATTTCATCTGTTGGCCTCTTTCTTGTGAACATCTCCATAAGCATAATCCCATAGCTGTATACATCTCCTTTAACCGAAACAATACCCTCAGAACCATACTCTGCAAGTCAATATTAACTTACTAGTTATAAACTCAAATATTCTCAAACATAATAAAGATGGTTATATCTTACAACAATATAGAAAATGAAAATGTAAAGAGGTAACTGATAAGAAATTACCTGGTGCAACGTAGCCAATAGTAGCTAAAGTTCCGGTATGAATTTTAGACTGTCCATCATCCAAGAGCTTGGCAATGCCAAAATCGCTAACATGTGCAACCATGTTTTTGTCTAGTAAAACATTACTAGGTTTCAAATCACAATGAACCACTGGTATTGAAGAACCATGATGTAGATACTCCAATGCTGATGCCACATCTATCATTATGTTCAACCTTTGCAAGAAATCTAAACAATAGTTCTCTGAGTATAACCATTTTTCCACACTTCCATTTGACATAAACTCCATCACCAAAGATTTGAACTCAACATGTGAACAACTAGTAATAATCTCAACAAGATTTCGATGTCGTAGATTGCGCATTGCGTTGCATTCTACATCAAAGCTCTTTGATGTTGCTTCAAAGCTTAAATCAATTACTTTAACTGCGACCATCTTCCCACTAGAAAGCATTCCTTGATACACAGATCCAAAGCTCCCCTTTCCAAGTAAATTAATCGCACTGAATCCATTAGTTGCTTGCACGAGTTCATAATAGCAAATCCTTTTTGGAACTCCTATAGTTGATACATCGCTTTTAGATCGATGTTCAACTTTTTCCCTTTTGTGTAGTACAAGTATAATGCATCCGGCAACTAAAATGGCTGAAACAATTAAGGGCAGCATGCATTTGATTAATATCGTCTTTGCGATAGACTTTCGATGTTTATCACATGGAGGTACTTGTAGAAGAGGATTACCACAGAGTGCTTCATTATGCATGAAAGATTGAGCTGTTAAATTTTTGAAGTGTTCACCATCAGGAATCTCTCCTTGTAACATATTGTATGAAACATTGATACTTTTAAGAGAGCCAAGCTTCTCCAAGGATTTTGGAATCTCACCAGTAAGAAGATTATTTGACAAGTCCAAGAAACTCAAGCTTACCATGTCACCAACTGACGTGGGAATCGTCCCATTCAATTTGTTACGTGCTAAGGAGAGAGTCTGCAAAGTTGTTAATGAGCCTATGGTTTCAGGAATGTTGCTTGAAATCTGATTTCCTGACAAATCTAACTGTACAATTGCTCTCAATTTACTAATCTCTATCGGAAGAATTCCGATTAAAGCATTGGAGGATAAGTTTAACTCTAAGATATCTTTGAGACTCCAAAAAGAAGAAGGTATCTCAGAAGTCAATTTATTAGATCCTATGCGAAAATTTCTAAGAGACCCCATGTTTCCTAAGCATGTTGGCAACACTCCAAAAAGCTTATTGTTTGACAGATACAGATTACTCAAACTCTTAATTTCACAAAGCTCGTCAACAATGGATCCTTGCAGTCCATTGTATTCAAGATCCAAATACTGAAGGTATTGTAACTCTTTGATTGTACGAGGAATCGGTCCATTTAAATTGTTCCCACTCATAGATAATTGAACCAGGTTTCTCATGTTTCCGATTTCCGGTGGTAAATTGCCATCAATACCGCAAGAAGGCGCCCAAAGGTATCCTACGGTTAAGTTTCCAATCGACTTGGGAAGTTTGGATAATCTAGTTCCTGATATACTCAAATATTTCAAACTTGTACAACCTGTGAGTGAATTAAGGAAGTTGAATCCAAAGGAATCATCTAATCTCAGATTCTCATTGTAATCTAAATGGAGACACTGAAGGTATGTTAAACCACCAAAGACATCAGGTATTGTTCCACTGAACTGATTTCCAAGGAAATCTATTTCAGTGAGCTTAGAAGCATTGGCTATACCATGTGGAATGTTTCCCTCAAACTTGTTTCCACGTATTTGTAGGCTTTTCAGATTAGGACAGCCAGACCCCAAGTCTGAGGGAAGAGTCCCTGAGAGAGAATTGTTTGTGAGATACAATGAGACCAATGTTGAAATGTTGAAGACTCTGAAAGCAACAGGTCCACTCAATCCATTGTTTGACAATTGTAGGAAGGCAAGTTGATCAAGATAGCCAATCTCCTCTGGTATTGAACCTGATGAAGGAAGAATAAATAAATAACAATTCATTAATCATGTATATGAACATATGAATGCACTTGGATTATGTGCAGTTGAGACAAAGCTTATGGTCTTGCAGTCAATAATCTGTCTCCGTTTAATTAAGATCAGACAGTCTAAATTTTAAATTCAGAATTACAAATAAAAAATTATATTAAGATTTGAACCGTCCGATCAAGAGCTGACTACAGACTGACTGCACTGATTTACTGATTTTTACTGCATCTCATCCCTTTGCAACACTAAGTAAGCATCATATATATATATATATATATATATATATATATATATATATATATATATATATATATATATATATATATATATATATTCGAGTCACTGGTCGAATACTTAATATGGACATCTCTCATATTATGATAGTTTATCTCATTATGCTAAACACAACCTACGTTGGTAAGCATCTTATCTTAATTGTAGTACTACCTCTATTCATTTTTATAAGAGACAAATTATTTTATAGATTCATTGAATAATTGATGTATTTGACATATAATTAAGATAGTAGTAGATGATTATTTCAATTTTTCCGACTAATATAAAGATAGAAAATCGAGCGTACCAATAAAATGATTATCATTCAAAGCGAAGAATGATAGCGACGTGCAGTTGCCAATTGATCGTGGAATGTTTCCTTCCAATTGATTATTGCTCAAAACAAATGTTTCAAGTTGAGGAAGTGAATGACATAATTCACTTGGTAGAGTTCCATTTAAATTGTTACCACCAAGATTAACAATCTTCAATGTAGAAATGTTGAAAAGGGAGAATGGAATTCCACCTACATTTATGTAAGATTAAACTAAGGTATATTAGAAAAATGTTTTATAATAAGTTTCATTTTAAAACGTTATAAAAACTAATAATAAACAATTAATATGTTATAGAAAATATATCTTACCCTCCATGTTGTTGCTAATAAGATTTAAATTTTGAAGCTTGTTCAAGTTTCCCATTTCATTTGGCATTGGTCCTTTGTTGAAACCATTGAAGGACAATGATAATTTTTCCAAATTTTCACATTGATGCCAAGTAGTTGGCATGTCACCAACAAAATCATTATGAGAAAGATCAAGTGTTCTAAGACTTGGAAGTCCTTTGCAAATATTTGATGGAAGATTACCAGATAGATTATTATAACCAAGAAAACAATCTTCCAACAGTGAGTTGTTGAACATTATCGACATTATGTTGCCAGAAAGCAGATTATTTTTAAGGGACATTGTTCTCAGCTGAATAAGATCACCCATCTCTTTTGGAATTTCTCCTATATATAGTACAATTACAACACATTAGAAGAATAGAAAAAAAGGAAAGATAATAGTAGAGATGGAAAATAACAATTGTTGATATATATATATATATATATATATATATATATATATATAGGAATTGGTCCGTGTAATATATATAAAATAAGATTAAATACATTTTTCGTCCTTATAAAACCAGCAAATTTTGATTTTCGTTCATATCAAATAAAATTACATGCATGTTTTCATCCGCAAAACTTTCTTGTTTTGTTTTTAGTCCTTAATGACCAACTAGTTCTTCTACCCGTGCGTTGCACAGACGAATTTATAGGAGTTATATATTTAAATAAGTATTATAAAAAAGTTTTACTATGAAAAAGAATAAAATGTTTTTCAAGTGAATAAATTTTATTTTGGTAAGTAAGTAAATAATTATTATGTAAAACTTTAAATATAATTTTAATCCATAATTAATCCATGTAAATTATTGTGTAAATATGATTTACATAAGACTTAAGTATAATTGTAATAATCATTACAATTATAATGGTTTTTTACTTTAATACCTATAAATTTTTATACTATTGCATAATTGCACTTAGGGGTGTAATTGGACTGGTTTGGATCAGTTTTCGCTGAATCCAATATCCGAACCAATGAGCTCTCAATTGGTTCAGTTTAGTGTTTTTTAAAAATGAAACTGAATAAAATTAATCGATTTGGTTCAGTTTGGTTCGAATATTTTAATCGTTTTTTTTTGGTGTATTTGATGATATTATTTTTTTCTGATATCACTCATTCTTCTAATTAGATATGTGAGTGCAACATCATTCGCACTTGTATCAGGGTCGGTTCCGACTATTTTGAGGCCCGACACGAATGTTAAAAATTAACTCTCCGGTAAAAAATGCAAAAAAATAAATAAAAAGAATAATCTTATTTAAATTTTAAATAACATTGATAACATAAAAAAATAGTTATTCATGTAACTAATATACAAAATATTCATGTTTTTTTTGTCAAGTAGTTTAGTGGCTAAAAAATAAAAATTCAACCATTGAAGTGAATAGGTCAGAAAATCTAAGTTCAGATCCCAAATTTTGCATATATAATATTATGTCATTACCAACTGAGCTATGTTCGTGGGGACCAACATATTTATAGCTTAAGAGTGTGTTTCTAAATTAGGATTTGCCATGTGACTATATTTTTTTTTACAAATAGTTCAAGTTAGGTCAGTTTTAATTTTTTAATGTGGACCGACCTATAAAAAAATATTAACCTAACAATATATATCTATTGATTCGGTTCAATTTTCATCAGTTCCTGAAAACTCAATCCGAGAACCGAACCAAACCACATCAATTTTCAATTGGTTTGGTTCAGTTTTTTATCTAAACCATAAAAATCGTTTTTTTCATTTGAATTGGTTTTTTGGTGTAAACCGGGTATCCTCTGCGCGCAACTGCAGAGATTAATCCCTCGAGCCTTGTGGGACCCAAATGGGTGGCAAGCTCTCCCTAAGAGTTTTAACACTGCTGCATGCCCAAGCTTGGATCGAACCCAGGACCTTGGTTAAGTTAGAAGAGACCCGCGCCATCTCATCTAAGTACTCTTGGGTACCATCAGTTTAATTGGTTTGTATCATCAGTTTAATTTGATTTTTTTATCCGCTTACACTCCTAATTGTAGGGCACAAACTAAATTGAAATTGATCTTATTATTTATCCTCAAATATAGTTACATCTCTGTTTTCACTATTCATTAACTTCTCTACTTCTTTCATTAGTTTATTCCTTTTTAGCATTTTCTTCTCTTTCCTTCCCTTTCCCTCCAAACTCGCAAACAAAATCTAAATTGACATAAACTACCCTTCAATGTTATCTTTAAAAAATGATCCTATCTCTAAAACCTATATACTACATTGAAGCAGAGTTATATTAAAAACTACAATCCTTCCATAAAAAAATTTCTATCAGAATTAATTAGTGGAGTCGAATTGAGAAAAAAATTTCAACTAACTACACATGCATATGATAATGACAAAACGTCCTGTAAAATCCCATGAATAATGGAAAATGTAGAAGATAAAGAAAACATTTACTCGTAAGCATCAAAACTTAATAGAGTAAGATGAACTTGCAATGGAAAATTTAAAGCAAAGAAGCTCATGTTAGTTGGGCAGCAGGGTGAGTTCAAGAGAAAATGGATGGTCTCAAAGCAAAGTAGAATAATGGTCACATTTTGAGGGACAAAATCAAAATAGTAGCGTTCTTGGAAAAAATGCAGTCTTGAAAAATAGTAGAGAAGTAGAGAAGTGAAGAAGGTTTGATACATCAATTGGAGGAGAAGATACGCGTGCTGCAGACTTTAGGGATTTTTGTAAATTGATTCGTTGGAGCAATAAAGATAGGGTGGTGGGATAATTAATGGTTGAGAAAAAAGGAGACTTTATTTTATTCCAAATCCTAGAAAATAGGGATGATTAGGCGGACTGTTTAAATTAATTAATATTAAAAAAAAAATCAAAGAAGTTAAACAGATGAGGGATGATTAGGCGGGCTGAATAGTATGCTTAGGAGGGAAACAATATTTTGCCTTAATATATTAAGGATTTATATGTTCATTTTAATGTCAATGTTATAAAACACACTTTGGCCGCCGTTTCAGTTTGGCAGCTACAGCCATCTCACCATGGATGAACCTATTAACAAATTACAAATTCAAGACCCATAAAATTGAAATAGAAGACTGAAAGTAAAAAATGAGAAGAAATTTCACAAAAATTTTCGTATCAATTGTACACCTCCCTCATCAATCAATTCTACAGAATCCTTAAATCCAAAATAAATAAAAAAATCAAAATTGGATGATTGAAATTGAAGAAGATCAATGAAATGAAGGGTGAGATACCGTGAGAGGGATTGGAAATGACAATCCTTCAAGCCGGTGAACGAGACGACAATAAGAAAGAAAGCCGACGGTCGGAATTAGCGGTGGAAAAGGAAGAAGAAGAAGCGCCAGATCTGGTTTTGAGAGAGAGAGAGAGAGAGAGAGAGAGAGAGAGAGAGAGAGAGAGAGAGAGAGAGAGAGAGAGAGAGAGAGAGAGAGAGAGAGAGAGAGAGAGAGAGAGAGAGAGAGAGAGAGAGAGAGAGAGAGATGAATTTGGTGAGCGGCGTGGCCGGGTCGGAGTAGTTTGATGGCTGACTTTGTTAATTTGTGGGTGAAACCGTGAAAGAATTATGTGCAGGCTACATGGAAGAAGAAGAGGAGATTTGGATACATTGCAACAAGAGAGGCACATATTGATCTAAGCCATTAATTTTAATCTAAAGGTTAAAAATTCATTCTCACTTTCTCACATAAACGTATCATTCTCATAACATATATCATCTATATATATATATATATATATATATATATATATATATATATTATGTTAAACTATATAAGTTCATATTATGTTAAAAAAATGTCAAAATTTGTTAGTTAGCTAAAAGCAAAACATAAATTTTTTTAGGGATGAAAACATTTTATTTTATATGAATGAAACTCAAACTTCACTGATTAATTTATAGGGATAAAAAACATATTTAATCCTATAAAATATTTAATTTTAGTCATTTAAAATAAAACTTAAATTTTTCCAGGAATAAATTAAAAAAAGAAATTACAAGGACTAAAATCAATTACACAGACCATTTTCATATATAAATTATAATAATTTATTATGTTATTTTTTGAAAAAAAAAATTGTAACTAATAAATTTAAAAATATAAACTTAACTCTCCAAAACAAACTCTTACTTTTCTTTTATGTCTTTCTTTTGGAAACTAAACAAACTTGTGGTGTTCACTGACCTATACTGCAATAAAGTTAATCAAAACTCAACCACTGAACCACACATACCTGAAAAGGAGTTATTATCTAAATGAATTTCTTCAAGTGAAGACAACTTGGAAATAGTTTGAGGTATGGTTCCAGACATCTTGTTATTACTAAAATCCAAAATCCTCAACATACGAAGTTGACCAATAACATGTGGAATGGTACCATTGATGAGATTATTACTCAAATCAAGCAACCTCAACCTATGCAATCCAAACAAAGATTGTGGCAATTCACCAGTGAAACTATTGCCTTGAAGTTCAAGGTAAACAAGGAAAGAGAGATTTCCAAGATGTGGGGAAATAGTACCTTCAAGTTCCATACCAATAAGATTTAAACTATGGACTCTACCATGTTGTTCATCACATGTGACACCAACCCAAGTGCATAAAGAAGAGGAGGTTGACCAATTTTGAACCATGTGATAAGGGTCTAAAGTAATGGATGATTTGAATGCAAGAAGTGAAAGTTCATCTGTCGTTATGTTTTTGTTACTCATAGCTAAACAAGTGAAGAAGTAATAGTTTAGTGAGAGTGAGAGACAAAAGAAGAGAGAGCATAGTTTGGCCATTTTCTCTAACATGCATGGATAGATATGGAGTCAAGGGGTAGATGTAGAGTCAAGTGTTTGGGGACTATTTATAAGGGTTCAAACATGTATTTCTATATTTCTTATAAAATAGAATTAAATTTTAGTTTTTTCTTTTTAGAATTTTGGGATGAAACCAACTCAACTCTACAAAATAAGAATATATGATTAGGACCTATGAAGCTTGAATACGTGATACGATATTGATATGATACGATACCAATACGTCGATATGAAGAATTTTTTAAAATTTTCGATACGATACGGTCGCGATACGTTGTTTAAAAATAAATTTAAAATTAAATATACAATATACAAACATAACAAAAATCGTGAAATATAATAAATTAACATTCAAATTATTCAAACTGAGCAAACAAGTGACAATTACATATCTCAAGTTGATTAAGTACTACCCAAAAATGATAATTATTACTATCCTAAAAACAAAACATCATCGGTATCATCCAAAAAACACATGATTGTTAATTTATAAAGAACATCATACTCTAACAATCACTATTTAAGAGAAAACACAAATTGTATCATTCTTATCTCCTCCATTTCTATTATAAAAAAACATTATTTTCCCGATACTTCTCTGATACGTGTATCGGAGAAGTATCCGACACGTATCGGTAACTATTTTTTTTAAAAATAATTTTAATTGTCTGATACTCTCCGATACGAGTATCGGAAAGTATCGGATGAGTATCGGTATCGGATACGATACTTCGCCATTTTTGAAGTATCGGGGCTTCATAGATTAGGACTGAAGATTACATCTACTTATAAATTTATGTTCAGACCATCTCACATTTCAAATGAGAATTAACACATCCTTTCACGTCTAAAACTATTGGGCTTAATGTGCAGATATAAATGGTGGATAATCTGATAAAAGAAATTTGATAACAAATGACCCAACAAATTTTGGAGAAAACTTTGTATAATCTTAGAATCTTGAGTTGGATTAAACCAATCTTTATAAAACCGGTTAGTAAGACAACAATTGTTTCTACTTATAAATTAATGTTTATTGTCACCTCACATCCAATGTAAAACTTTAAACGATATTTAAATTGAAAAAAAAAAGGAAAATTTTATATGGTAAACACTAATTTTTACACTAAAATGAAATTGATTCCACAAATTTCAAGATGCTCATACTATATTTATGGTTCGTTTGGCCTATTTTATTTTAGAGCTTATGCAAACGGCTTATGCAATATAAATTAGATTTTATGCTATTTTTTTAAGTTTAAATTAGTGAAAATTGAATTTTTAAAAGTTATTTTATCATAAACTATCTTGAAAAACTTATAATAATACATAAAAATTGCATAAGCCGTTTGCATAAACTCAAAAATAAGTTAGGCCAAACAGACCTTAGCATTTTTCTTAAAATGTTTAGCTTAATTAGGCCAAACGGACCTTAGCATTTTTCTTAAAATGTTTAGCTTAATTTAGTCGGAGATGCTAATAGTTTTGCTTAGAGTTTAGTAAAAAAAGAGTTATGTTTAAGATATTATAATATATACTTCTATACACCATAAACAATATTGCGAAATACTTTGTAACTCATAAAAGATATTAAGAAAATGATGCTGTCAAATTATTAGATATTAAATATTTTCTAAGCAAGATCTTTTGTGACGGAAATTCACTCATTTAGCGACGAATTCGTACCCTCTCTAATTTTAATTTTTCTAGTAGTGAGATATCACAAATAATATTCTTATTTATTTGGCTGTGTATATTATATTTAATATTCTTATTTTTATAACTTCAAAGTTCTTAAATTTCTTTGTAGATGTCAAATGATCAGATATTGAATATTTTTTTTTGACACATAATATTGAATATTTTATTCAATGGAAGATATGTAAATATTTTATAAAAATATTTTGAGCCATAAAGCTTATCCTACTTTTTTTTTCTCATGTAAGAGTTTATTCTACTTTTGAACCAGGCACCATTTTCTCCGTCTAAATTTTTCTCATAAACTTTTATTTTATGTATTTCTACATGGATATATCAAATTTAATACTCTTATTTTATTTTATTTGGTTGCGTATATTAAATATTTCCTATAATTTTGGTAATGGTTTTTGATTGTAACTTTTGTCTAAATTAATTCTTCTTGTTTTAATATGTATCCTTTTGACAAAATTTTACTATTTTTTTTCTAAACTCACATACACGTGTGAGGTTTTGGATTCGACCCCAAGTCATCCGGCTTAACAATTTTGGTATTTTTCAGTTGAGCTATGACTTCTAGATCTTTTGGTTAAAATTTTACCATTTATGATTTGTTATTTTGACAAAATACCATTTATCATTTTAAAAATTATAAAAAATGAATTTAGAATATATTTACCGAGTCAAATTTTGTTTTTGAAATGTTCCTTGTTGAAAAGTCCAGACTCATGAGAGTGTTGAAAAAGTCAGTCAACTGAAGTCTTTGTGCGTTGGAGTCTACGTACAAGTACAATGTACGTAATCAATTATCCCACCTATTTCAGGGCACTTGCACATACCTTACACTATGTATTTATCCAACAGATACTGTACAATTAGTACTTATTTTGTTTTTAGTACACAATTTTTTTTTTTTAAGAAAATGCTAAACAGTGCATCCGGGGTACTTGTTAAACATGCTAATAATGCAACTTTGTCTTGAAATGCGTGTAGTCAATGTCTTAAAAGTGTAAAAAGATATTTTATTACCATTAATTTTTTCTTTTATTTATTTTTTTTGACATGCTTAATAAGTAGCCCAAGAACACCGTTTAACATGATCCATATAACGTTCTAATAGTTTAGAGCTTCATTAAAAGATAACTAATTTTTTAAGAAATACGATAAATTTGTTTGAGAATTATTTTCTTTATGAATTAAATTTGAATTCTTCAATACAATTTGTCTTTTGGACGAATTTATTAATTATTTAAGTTTAATATTTTGGACAACCAATTTTTTATTCTATGTTTTCATAAATTAAAATATTAGTTTTTTACCTACAAGACGTCATCTAATTTAAGATACTTAACAGTTTTTATACTATCCTTGTTACAACATATTACTCCAATGACATAGAAAATTAAGATATCGGTTCATAATCTATAGATTCAAAAAGGGTTAAATAATGTACCAAAAAAAAAAGAGTTAAATATTCTCATTTTTGATTTTGTATTAATGTTTGTTTCAAAAGACAAACTTTTTAAATTATAGTTTATAACTCATATGATTAAAAAAGCTATGCATATTTAATAATTGAAATTTTATGTGATTGTGGATTCTCTATCTTCATGTTAAACATAAAACATTTGACAATGACTTGTGTTTCTTGGATATGATATCTCACATTTGTTTTTTTAGTGGAAAATTAGATTAGATGAATAGGAAAGGAGACTATAAGTCCTAAGACATCTTCCATTATTTTATACTCACAAACAAATTTGGAAGATGGCTTTCTGGAAAAGTATATTAGTATTAGTTATAAGGAAAATTCTAACATGGACCGGTACAAGTCCTAGTTCAACTGGTAAAAATTATCGAAATTGCAAAGTATGGACGTTATGATTGAGGTTCGAACCCCGATTTTCTCATTTGTGTGAAAATTTCTTATATTTACTTTGCCGATTCTTTTATGTAAAAAAAAAGTGACTTTTTCCATTGTTTGTTTGTACTTTGTAGAATATGAACACATGTCAAGAAGAAAATTATCGTGGGATCCACTCTATAAGACATCTTCCATTATTTTATACTCACAAACAAATTTGGAAGATGGCTTGGAAAAGTATATTAGTATTAATATGGACCACTAAGAAGTTTAGTGGTTTATGATGGACCATTTATGAAAAATTCTATAACGAATATGAATTTTACAAAATCCATCGTTGGATTGAAAATTTATATCATATAGATCATCTATAGAAAATTTTAGAAAAATTGAAAATTATTTGATATGTTATTGAGATCCATCAAGATTAACGGTTTATTAAATACTGTAAATCTTGATAAATTCCAATAAAATATCAAATGATTTTCAATTTTTTTTTTTTTTTTTATGGATGCTCTATATGATATAAACTTTCAATCTACCAATAAATTTTGTAAAATTTGTATTCGGTAGATCATTTGTCCACGGTGGACCACTTGTGAAGGTGGTCCACCGTAGCATTAGCCTTAGTTATAATACCGGAATGAATTCTCTTTTTTTTTTCCCTCTCAATTATCTTAATTGTTAAATCATCACAAATTAAATTTACCTTTTTATTTTTTCTTTTCTTTCTTTTCTTTTAAATCAATGGTTTGAATTTTTTTTTACCTAAAATGCACTTAAAAGGATCTATTCTCGTTACAACACCCACCCGTGCATTCATGATTATCTCAATGTGATTGAATTTGAATTAGCAATCCTCTATTTTGTTACTCCATGTGGTCCAAAATATTAGAGAAAGTTGAATTATTAAAAGTTGATATATTATTTACAAATTTTTAATTCAACCACAAAAATGTTAAAGTTGTTATGTCGTGATTGGAGTTTGAACCTCTCAACTCCTTTATTTGTGTACGTAAATTTTCAATAGTTATTGTCATTTAGACAATATAAAATAATTAATATATTTATTTCAATTTAGATCAAGTACTTAAATTTTTATTAAACATATATACTTTCTCATATACTTTTCTATCTACCATTGAGTATTCAATTCTGTTAAGATTGTGAACCTAGAGAGAAAATAGAGAGAGAACCATTCATTTCATAATCTTTTCATTCTAATCATCTTAATTGATTCTTACAAATGATGATGCTTAAATAGATAAGCTAATACAATTGACTCACTCGCACATCCAGATTCAGAGTTAGAATCTGTGTTTGTTTACTACTAATCATCTTAATACCACATTAACATAGGTAGTAACTAACTAGCCATGTCACCATTGACTTAGTGACTAAGCATTGACCAAGTAGGATATATATGTAATTTTATTTCTTGATTTCTTTTTTTATTAGATGAATAAGGTCTTGATCTTAATCAATGATGCACTTACATGTGTCATGCTAACTCGTGCCTCCGGCGAATCTTCGCAGCATATCAATGCCAAAGCCAAAATAGATGATACATGAACTAAAATATCTTGAATTTCTTTTCCATGTTGTGAGATTAAATTGGAATCCACAACTTCCATAATTGAATTATGCATTGATTCACTAATCCAATTTTTCAAGGTTAATTCTTCTGAAAACATTTCATTTGTTGGCTTCTTTCCTGTGAACATTTCCATTAGCATTATTCCATAGCTATACACATCTCCTTTAGTAGAAACAACTCCCCTAGATCCATACTCTGCATGTTAACATTAATCACTAGTTAGTTACAATAGTTTAAGCTCATAATTAATAATTAAATATATATCTCTAGTATTATAGGCACTTTCTCAAGTGAGTTTAACTAACTAATCTCAGATTGATTATATCTAATATAACTTATAAGACAAGAAAACTACCTGGTGCAACATAGCCAATAGTAGCTAAAGTTTGTGTATGAGTTTTTGATTGTCCTTCATCCAAGAGCTTGGAAATGCCAAAATCACTAACATGCGCAACCATATCTTCATCTAGTAAAACATTACTAGGCTTCAAATCACAATGAACTACTGGTATTGAAGAACCATGATGAAGATACTCCAATGCAGATGCCACATCTATCATTATATTCAACCTTTGCAAGAAACCTAAACAATGGTTATTTGAGTATAACCATTTTTCCAAACTTCCATTTGACATAAACTCCATCACCAAAGATTTGAAATTAACATTAGAACAACTAGTAATAATCTCAACAAGATTTCGATGTCGAAGATTACGCATAGCATTGCATTCTGCATCAAAGCTTTTTGATGTTGCTTCAAATTTCAAATCAAGTACTTTAATTGCAACCATCTTTCCACAAGAAAGCATTCCTTGATACACAGATCCAAAGCCACCTCTTCCAAGTAGATTACTCTCACTGAATCCATTTGTTGCTTGCACAAGTTCAGAATAGGAAAGCCTTTTTAAAAGCCCTAAATTAGTTGATAAATCCTTTTCAAGTGGATTTTCAACTTTTTTCTTTTTATGCATTTGAAGCATTATGCAGGCAATAACCAAAATTCCCAATACAACAACTATCGATGATATGCAAATGATTAATACCATCCTTGTCTTTGATTTTTTCCTAATTTGTTTATCACATGGAGGTACTTCGAAGTGAGGACTACCACAAACTGCTTCATTATGCATGAAAGATTGAGATGTGAATTTTTTGAAAGGTCCTCCATTAGGAATCTCTCCTTGCAATCTATTGTATGAAAGATTAATGTATTTAAGATAAGAAAGTGACTCTAAAGATTTTGGAATCTCACCAGTTATAAGATTTTGAGACAAATCCAAGAAACTCAAACCTACCATTTCACCAATTGATTTTGGAATAGGCCCTTTGATTTTGTTATATGCTAAGGACAAAGTTTCTAAAGTTGTCAAGAAACTTATGGTTGATGGAATGCTACTTGAAATTTGATTTCTTGACAAATCTAATGATACAAGAGCTCTCAAATTCTTAATATCAGATGGAAGATTTCCAATTATAGTATTAGAGGATAAGTTTACCACTAAAACATCTTTGAGACTCCAAAATGAGGAAGGTATTGTAGAGGTTAACCTATTGGATCCTAAGTCAAACTTTCTAAGAGAAGTCATATTTCCCAAACATGTTGGTAACACTCCGAAAAGCTTATTGTTTGTTAAATTCAACTCACTCAAACTCCTAATTTCACAAAGCTCATGAACTATAGATCCTTGCAGTCCATTGTAGCTAAGATCCAAAGATTGAAGTTTATGTAGCCCTTTAATTGTACTTGGGATTGATCCATCTAAGTCATTTCTACTCAGAGATAAGCGAATCAGGTTGCTCATGTTTCCGATTTCTAGTGGAATATTTCCATCAATTCCACAAGAATTTGCCCAAAAGTGTTCTAAAGTTAAGTTTCCAATGGACTTAGGAAGTTTTGATTGGAAACTTATCTTTGATACTTCAAGAAGTTTCAAATTTCTGCAACTTGTCAGTGAAGTTAAGAAGTTAAATTCCATAGAATCATCTATAGTCAAATTATTGCCACCTATGACTAGTGATTCAAGGACTCTTAAATTTCCAAATGAGTTTGGTATATTTCCACTAAATGCATTCAAACTCAAGTCAATTATGACTAGCTTTGAAGCATTGGATATACTATTTGGAATTTTGCCAACAAGTTTGTTTCCATATATGTGTATTTGTTGTAGGTTAGGAAGGCCAAATCCCATGTTTGATGGAAGCATGCCTGAGAAAGAATTTTTTTCAAGATGCAAATATTCCAATGTTGAAGACTTGTGAAGGAATAGGTCCACTTAAGCTATTATTTCCCATTTGTAGAAGCTGAAGTTGATTGAGATTGCCAATCTCCATTGGTATTGAACCTAAAATCACATATAAGGAGGAAAAACAAATAAACAAAGCCATATGTATAATTAAGATGAAGCATGAACATGGATGAAATGCTTAAGCATTTTTGGATTAAAAATAAAAGATCATGAGAATTTATACTAAGTAGGAATTCTCTAACACGTATTTTTATAAAGGTGTGATATATGGACAACTACAACTTATGTGACAACTCAAAATAATAAGGCAAATAAAAAATTATTTAAAAAAATAAAATGATTTTATGTGAAGGGTTGTCCAAAGTTATCCCAAATTAAATGTCAAAATATCATTTCTCTTTTTAAACACATTAATTTCAATCTATTAAAATTCAAATGAAACATGTCAAATGATGTTATGTGGGTTCCACATAAATTTAGCACAATCTACATGAATTTCAACCAATAAGATATCATACTTTTTTCTTTCTTTGAATCACAAGATATCATGGATAGAATACAATAAACTACTATAGTACCTTTTCTATATTGTTGTGTACGATAATAAATTTGTTTGTTCATTAACTTTTATGGAAAAATATTTAAATATAATAAAATAGAAATATTTAAAATTATAATAATAATTAAATTTAAAATTATAAAAATTAAAGTACAAAACGAAGATAGAAAATTAAGGGTATACCTGAAAAAAATTATTCTGCAAAATTAATGTTTGCAATAATGTGCAATTGCCAATTGATCGTGGAATGGTTCCTTCAAAATGATTACCATTTAAGGTAAATATTTCAAGTTGAGGAAGTTGATTACACATCTCGTGTGGAAGAGTCCCATTTAAATTGTTTCCGTCAAGGTTGATCTCTATTAAAGAAGAGATGTTGAAGAGGGATAGTGGAGTTTCACCTATAACATACAAAGATAAATTGCAATCTCTTAGTCAAACCTTTCAGACGTGCAAATTTATAAGATATTAGCTACAAGTTAGTTTATAATTTGGTTTTGTTCGGGGTTTGAAGGTCATCTTAAATGTTTAAAATAGTCTCTTAATAAAAAAAAAATCTAAAAAGTTCAAAAAGAAAAATTCTCTATTTAAATTATAAATAATATTAATAACATAAAAAATAATCATCTTTATTAGTGCTCTTATTATGTTGAACGAGCTTTATAGTTATACTCATTTTAAAAAAAATCAGCGTACAAATTAATTGTGTTGTCTACTATTAATAAACTGAAAATATGAAGTCCCAAAAATTTAGAGGCCCAATTATGTAGTAGGACTAGTTGCACTTGCATCCGCAGAAAACCGGCTTTAGTCTGGTCAAATAGACCCTTTCCTTCTTCTTTATAAGACTTTTTTCTTCTTGTTTATCCTTAATATGAGATCTTTATAAAATTTTACATGCAATATTTTTTATTTTACAAAAAGCCCCTATTTAATTAATCATTGAATAATGTTAGAAATAATATAAAACCATTGATATAGCTCTATCCTAAAAGCTTAAGCTTATGCATTGTCAAATAACCGATTATCCCAAAAGCTTAAGCTTTTAGATAGAGCTACATCAATGGTTTTATATTATTTCTAACACGCCCCCTCACGCAAGAGTCCACCTGGACATGAAGCATGAATAATGCATAGGCCCACCTAACATATGCTTAAATTCCACTTTTTAATTAGAAAGTGAGGGGAGCGGGGATCGAACTTTAGACCATTTAGTCATAAAAGCTCTGATACCATATCAAATAACCAATTATCCTAAAAGCTTAAACTTTTATAATAGAGCTACATCAATGATTTTATATTATTTCTAAAAAATAATAAACGATAAATAAACAATATGTAACTTGTAATCATTTATAGATGTGGTAACATTTTTTAATTAGCAAGGGTAAGTAACTTTAAAGAAACGATAAATAAATAATAATGTCAGCAAAAGAATCTTACCCTCCAAGTTGATGCTTGTAAGATATAAAAATTCAAGCTTGATCAAGTTTCCAATGTCAGCTGGCATATGTCCTTTGTCAAAATTATTGAAGGATAGTTCCAAATCTTCTAACTCTTTGCAAAAACGCCAAACATTTGGCATCTTACCAGAAAAATCATTAGCATAAAGATAGAGTAATCTAAGGTTTGGAAGTCCTTGACAAACATTTGATGGAAGAATGCCAGTGAGTTTGTTAAAACCAAGTGCCAACTTTTGCAATGATGAGTTGTTGAACATTAATATTGTTGATGATATGTTGCCAAAGAGAAGATTATTTTGAAGGTTCAAAATGCTCAATTGTGTAAGATCACCGATTCCTTTTGGAATTTCTCCTTTAGTTCAATATAGAAAAGGAAGACATCAAGGATGATTCATATATTTTAGATAATAAAAAAGATCATTAGAAAAAAAAATAGAATTTTGAAATTGTTATGTGACATTGCTAATTTTAAAATAATCAACAATGTCAAACCATCTACATTATTAATAATGAATGGTGACTACTCCTCTACCCTTTCATGATTTGAGATCATTTACCCTTCGATCAATGAAAACAAGTCACATAAATAGATTTATATGTGGTTCCCTCAACTAATTGTAACAAACTTATAGGGACAATAGGATAAATACCCTTAAATTATGAAAAGGTAAATATAATTCCCTATAATGAACATGTCATAAGAAAATAGACCACAAATTGTGTTGTTGAAAACAAAAGCCGAAACTTAAATCTAGTTTAAATGAAATAGGAGATTAAAAAAAAAAGAGATTAAAAATATATTTAAGCTTATAATTGTTTTCACATTTGAAACAAACAACATCGATTCCGGAGGTGTAATTGATTTTGATAGATTTCGTTGCTCTTGAATAAAATTGATTGTGCCTTTAAAGTTAATTGTAATTTGAAACTAAGATTTGTAATTTTTTAATCGTCTAAACATGACTTTTATACTGAAATTTATTTTTCAAATTAACCTTTACAAAAATATATTCAAACATAAACTACACCTTTATAGTCAATTTATTTTTAAGTAAAATCAATTCTACAAAATCGTTGGTTGAAAATCATCGCAAATCGAACATAAACAAAGTAAGTATCTTTTAAGGGTGTGTCCAAAATCATGTCGGCAAGTGAGATAGGTTTCTCTCAAACATTTTTATTGTAAGTGACAGATTAATGTTTGGACTTTTTGCCATGACCATTTTTCTTTACAAAAACTAAATAATTTATTTTTATTGGTTGGTCTAGAAAGGCTTAATTAGTGAGCTCATCATTCTTCATCATATAAATGAATGTGTAAGATGGAATTTGAAATTTCTACGCAATTACACCATACAATACATGCATAGTCGTTGAATCAAAAAAAAAAAAAAAAAGAGAAATTAAAGATAAAATTATTTTTTCTTTGATCTAACGACTTAGCAGTTTGTACTTTGTACTCTGCACAATGCAATTGTACAAAGTATCTATACAAAACTTAAACTAGCAAGTATAAAAAAAAATAAAAATTAAACTAACAAGTTAATTAAACTCAATCACATGCATATTATTTATGATGTAATGGTGTAAGTATATCATACCTGATAAGGAATTATTTGATAAATGAATTTCTTCAAGTGAAGACATGTTAGAAATTGTTGATGGTATGATTCCAGAGAGTTTGTTATTTCTAACATCCAAAATCCTCAACCTACCAAGTTGACTAATAACATGTGGAATAGTTCCTTTGATGAAATTTGATTTCCAATCTAAGTATTCCAACATTGACAAATTGGATATAGATTGAGGAATAAATCCAGCAATATTATTATGACCAAGATCCAAATATTGAAGTTTTGACAAGTCCCCTATCCTTAAAGGGATTTCTCCAATAAAATTATTGTAACTCAAATCCAACCATTTCAATCTATGTAATTGAAGTAACTCATGTGGTAACTCACCATGGAAACTATTGCCTTGTAGATCAAGAAAAACAGGAAAAGAGAGATTTCCTAGTTGAGGTGAAATGGTACCTTCAAGGCCCATGTTACTAAGATTCAGTGCATTTATTCTTCTATGATGTTCATCACAAGTAACACCAACCCAATTGCATGAAGAGAAAGAAGAAGAATTAGTGGAAATTGACCAATTACTAAGTATATGATAAGGGTCTAAGGTAATAGATGATTTGAATGTAAGAAGTGCAAATTCATCTGTGGTGATGTTTTTAGTACTTTTAGCTAAGCAAGTGAAGAAGTAATAGAGTGAGACAGAGAGAATACAGAGCAAATTATAATGACTAGAGTATAGTTTGGCCATTGAAAATGTGAAATATGACCAAGTCTAAACAACGATGAGGATATATAATAAGGGTCATGCACACCCGGTGCACTAGTTAAGTATACCCAAAAAGGAAATAAAGAGACAAAATTAATGCTGGAGAAATAACTGTTTGCATCTTTAACACATTAAATGCACAAGTTTCAAAAAAAAGTTTCTATCTAATATGTTTAACAAATGCACCAGGTGCATTGTTTAACATTTTCCATATAATAATACATACTCTATCTATCCCAAAATATAAGGAAAAAAAGGTCAAATAAAATTGATGTATTTACTCCAAATTTTTAACCATATACATCAATTTTCTTTGACCAATTTTACTTTATATATTTTGAAACGGAAAGAGTACAAACTTACGTTTTATTAACTTCACAAATGTATATTTCAGCTGCGACTTAAGTAAAATTTTATTAAGAATTATTTTCACTATAAATCGAACTCAAATTCTGTCAAACGATTATCATAGGAGAAACTTATTAACTCCGTGTGTGTACCTTCCACTCTGTTGTACAAACAAGTCTCTTTTAAATAAAATATTTTTGGTCACAAGTCTTACATGGAAACAATTTCAAGTAAATTATCTTTGGCCACACACAAGAATTGATTAAGTAATGATTAATGTCATTTCACTAAATAATTAAGTCTTAGATTTTTTGACTTCAAATTAATTAAGTCTTAAACAATGGAGTGTATAGCATTTGAGAACTTCAAACATTTAATTAAGTAATGATTAATTTCATTTCACTAAATAATTAAAGGATTTAATCTGTATATATAATTAGAAGATTGTTAACATGTGTCCAGGACACATGATAAGAATCTAAATTAGAGTCTAAATTCAAACTAATTGTTTTTTTGAAAAATTACAATTATAAGTTTTGGTGATGACATTATTATTATTATTATTATTATTATTATTATTATTATTATTATTCCTTATTGCTTTTTTGCTATAATATTTTGAGCTCTTGTTATCTCATTGACATGTTCTTTGACATCATTTTACTTTAGTCATACTTGTGTGGGACATATATGATTTCTTGTGCCATTCTTATTCCATAAAACACATCTTTAATTATTTTCTTCTCTTCACACTATATTAAATATTAATTATCATTTCTGGTATCTAGATTGAATTTCACGTTCTAAAATGGTTGCATAATGAGCTCATTACCAAACTGTATGATGTATAACAATCAATAATTAGAGGCCTATATTTGTTTGGCATGATTATCAATATTAATTTGGGCAATTAATTCATACTGTATAGAACAAAATAGCAATGACTTCATTCAAAAAAGAAATTAAGCAATGACTAACTAACAAGCATTGTGTGATGTCCCACACGTTTTCCAGCATTGTGTGAAGTCCTACACCTATAGATAGACAATCATGAGTGCAAGCAATTGTATTCAGATGCAATAACATTAATATAGTGCGATTCTATCAAAGTGTGTATTCATCTAAGAAGTTCTACATTGAGTAGTGGGAAAAACAATGTATTATAAATTACTCAATCCGTTTCAAAATATAAGTCGTTTTGACCATATTACACAAATTAAGAAATGTAATCATTGTTGCATAGAAAAGAGAAATTATGAGTACGTTTACAAAATTGTCCTTCATTAATTGTATGGGAAAGATAAATGAAAGAATTGAAACACGAGAGAGAAATAAAAAACTTAAGGGTATAATAGAAAAAATAGAATTAAATGCTTCATTGGAATTGTAAAGCGACTTATATTTTGGAACAAATTTTTTCTCCAAAACGACTTATATTTTGTAACGGAGGGAGTACAGTATTATAAATATGAAGAGTTATATAAAGTTTTGATCACCAGTAGTGGATGCAGGTATAAGACTTTGGAGGCACATGCCCCAACCTAAAATAATAGTTTTATTTTAATATTAGTGTTAACTAGACTTCTACCCGTGCGATGCACGGGTTTTGTGGGATGTCATATATATGATTTAATTTTTTTATAATAAAAAATTGCAAATAAAAAAAAAAATGAATTCAAAATATAGATAAATTGAAAGTGAAAGTATCACGTACAAATAAAAATACAACGGATATTTAAAATCATTAAAGTAAAAAAAATTACATAGAAAACACATAAAATAGTTAAACAATTGATATATAAATCAAGCCGTCATGTCGCAAATGAGGTGTCCCGAGCATGATTCTCTAGCCACGACAAAGTATTCGTGCAATGCAGAAATCTCGTCATTCTCCTCCAAAATAATAAACTTTGATGGTTATAGACAACTTTTTATTTTATTAAGTAACCTAGTAGATAGAAGAAGTAACTTTTTCTTATTGGGCGCACTTGAGTAAAAGAAATAATTACAAATTCAGTAGTTATATTCTTAAATTATATCTTTATTGCTCATTCTTTTATTTACTTCTTTTAATATACAAATAATGCATAAAATATAGTTTTATAATTCATTCTTACCTGTGTAATTTTGCATGCATCATATGGGAATCATATATGCCACATGATATCTTGGAGAGAAATTGATATCTGATTGTCAAAAATCTATGTAAATTTTCATGCATCAAATGTGAATTATATATAAGCCACCTTCATATGTTAGAGAGAAGGTTGCAAGTCATGAAAGAAGTTGTATTTAGTTTCCTTTCAATTGTCTCCGTAAAAATCATAAAAAGAGAAAATCATATTCAGCTAAAATTCACTACTAGAAAAATCGCTTTTAGCAACCGAATTAAAAATCGGTCGCTAAACGCGTTAGCGACTGAAATGGCAACCGGTGAAAATCGGTAACAGCCACCCTGATCGCTGATCTGTTGTGACCAAACAAGCAACCGATTTGTAACAACCGAATTAGCAACTGAATTTAGAGACGGAAATAGCGACCGTTTTCAGAGACTGATTTAGAAACTGACTTTGCGACGCGTTTTGCGATGCCTTTTCCAACGCTATTAGCGACTGAATTAGTAACCCATTATAGCAACCGATTTTGTGACTGATTTACAATTACTTTCTCTTCTCATTGCGACCGATTTTGCGACCGATGCGTGGTAAATTCAGTCTCTATTCCGGTCTCTACTAATTTATTACTATTATTATTATTATTATTATTATTATTATTATTATTATTTTCCTTTTTTTATTTCCAATTCCTAAAATAACATTGACCAATATATAAAAAAATAACAAGCATTTATTTAAAATAAAACAAGTATTCAAATAGAAGTTACATCACTTTAAAATCAAAATAATCAATGAAAGCTCAACATGATCAAAATAATCACATAGAGCAAAAGCTCAACATGAAAACACAAGTTGTGGAATCCTAATTCATGTGACTTGCTATCTAAAAACTGAATCTTAACTCAAGTCATCAAAATTAGATATCTATGTATACATTCTTCATTGATAAACACTAAAACTGAGACTATGCATCATCCTTCATACTCTCCGGTTTCTTTTCTTTTCCCGCTAATGCTTTGTGCAACTTTTGTGAAATAAGCAGATTTTTCATCTGCATCCTCCAATAAGAAAAATCATTTTTCCCATTGAACTTCTCAATTTCATATTTGCCGACCTTGACAGTTCCACTGGTAGAAGCCATTATCTTCGATGACCAATAAAAATAATAAAGTTTTACCACTCTACAATTTTTACAATTGGCTCTGATACCAATTGTTGGAGTCGCAGCGGAATTTTGGCTTCTAATAAAGATATGAAATATCACTCCCACTAAAGTTGAACACGAAATAATGTAGCTAGAATAATAACTTGTATGAAGGAATATATGTCTAAAGAATAAAGATTGAATAAAAACTACTTTGTATATATATATATATATATATATATATATATATATATATATATATATATATATATATATATATATATTTATATTTATATATTGTTGTTACACTTTTCACTTGATTGTTATTACAAATGAAAGACACTGCTTTTATAGGAAAAACTAAATGAAAAATACATGGTTAACATGAAAGAGAATTCTCATTGTCTCTCCATACTTTCCGTTCTTCAATTTCTCTGCACCTTTCTATTATTCCTGTTTCCATATTTAGCTTTTGCTGAATATTTCCACAATTCTCCACCTCGTTCATCATTTTCAAATTTTGAACGAATATGGAATTATGTTTAGCAAGTTTAAGCAGTGTTGGAACTTGCTACCTGCCACAACCTTGGTTAACATGTCAGCTGGATTCTCATCTGTATGTACCTTCGTAAGAGAAATATGTCCTTCCTCTACGACATCCCGTACAAAATGATACCTTACGTCGATATGCTTGGTCCGAGCATGATGAACCTGATTCTTAGCCAAATGAATTGCACTTTGACTATCACACATCAGTTTCACGCAATTTTGCTCAACACCCAAATCACCTAGAAGACCCTTCAGCCACAATGCTTCCTTTACTCCTTCTGCTACTGCCATGTACTCGGCTTCCGTAGTAGAGAGTGCCACTGTAGACTGTAACATCGATCGCCAACTAACTGGAGAACCGTGTATTTTGAATACATAACCAGTAGTAGATCGCCGTTTATCTAGATCACCAGCATAATCGGAATCAACAAACCTGCTTATCTGACATGTATCTCCACCAAAACACAAACTAGTATTAATGGTACCTTTTAAGTACCTCAAAATCCATTTCACTGCTTCCCAGTGTGCCTTTCCCGGATTCGCCATGAATCTACTGACAACACTTACCGCTTGTGAAATATCCGGACGTGTACACACCATAGCGTACATCAAACTGCCAACTGCACTAGCATAAGGTACATTTTGCATGTTTGCCTTATCTTCCGCTGTAGTGGGAGACTGATTACCAGAAAGCCTAAAATGTGGAGCTAATGGAGTAACTACCGACTTAGCACCTTTCATTCCAAACCTTTCAACAACTCGCTCTAAATAGCCTTTCTGACTCAAGAACAGTTTTCGGTTTGTCCGCTCTATTCTAATCTCCATACCAAGTATTTTCTTTGCAGCGCCCAAATCCCTCGTCTCAAACTCTTTACCAAGTTTAGACTTCAGCTCATCTATCTCCACCTTGCTTTTTGAAGCAATAAGCATGTCATCGACATACAATAATAGATAGATATAATCACCTCCATGAAGCTTCTGAATATAGACACAACTGTCATAACTACTTCTGGAGAAACCTTGTTTTATCATAAAAGAATCAAATCGCTTGTACCACTGTCTAGGAGATTGTTTCAACCCATAAAGTGATTTCCTCAAACGACAAACCTGACTCTCTTTACCCTCAACCTTGTAACCCTCAGGTTGATACATATATATTTCCTCATCTAAGTCTCCATGCAAGAACGCTGTCTTCACGTCTAGTTGTTCCATGTCAAGATCACCATGAGCTACTAAACTTAATAGCACCCGGATAGAAGTATGTTTCACCACCGGATAAAATATCTCATTGTAATCAACTCCTTCCTTTTGTGCAAACCCCTTGGCCACTAGCCTAGCCTTATATCTTGTACCGCACGACTTAGTATGATCTTCCGTTCTTTTATACACCCACTTACAACCAATAATAGTCTTTCCCACGGGCAATGGGACCACCTCCCACGTCCTGTTCTTGTGAAGAGATTGCATCTCTTCCTCCATAGCAACCAACCAACTCTCTCTATCTTTGTCTTTGATAGCTTGCTTGAAGGTGATCGGCTCATCATCTTCAACCGAGAGTGCATATTCCACCAAGTTAACCTGCCCATAATGCCTCAGAGGTTTGTTTGACCCAAACTTCTGAACTGGTTTATAATTCCTCTTTGGCCTAGTGGCATCCAAAGATTCCTGCTGCTGCTGTTGTAATACATGTGTATTTTCCTGCTGAACCTCCTCATGATCACGTTCATCCTCTTCCTCGTCTTCACCGGCGATAGGATTCTCCACCTGACCACGACAAGAATCTGGTTGGTATTCAGATCCTATCTCAATAACTTGCTTATTTGATATCGTCGCATCACCATCATTAGGTACCATAGATTTTTCATTAAAGGTAACATCCCTGCTAATCACAAACTTAGAATCTTCTACACTCCAAAGGCGATATCCTTTAACCCCTGTTGCATATCCTAGAAAGATAGCTTTCTTGGCTCTATTATCAAGTTTACTATCCTTGACGTTATAATAGGCCGTGCACCCGAAGATCTTCAGTCCTTCATAATCAGCATGTTCACCTGACCACACCTTATAGGGCGTGTCTCCATCTAAACTAGAATGTGGGGATCTGTTTACAACATAGCAAGCTGTAGCAATCGATTCTGCCCACCATTCTCGACTTAACCCAGAATTAGAGCACATACACCTTGCTTTCTCAAGAAGTGTACGGTTCAGTCTTTCCGCGACTCCATTCTGTTGTGGTGTGCCTCTGACCGTCTAGTGTCTAACAATGCCTTCCTGATCACAAAACCTCTTGAAAGCTCCATCCGTATACTCTGTACCATTGTCCTCTTTCATTACTACTAGACATCCCACTTGTAGAAACCTTACGAAGATCATCTGCCAAAAGTGATGTTCTAGTTTCATCCATGGTTAGAGTATCACCCACAAGCATCAATGTTTGGACTAGATTTTCATAGGACTCTGGTAATGAAAGCCGTAACAATAATGCTTGGTCTTCTTCATCAATCTTTACTTCTACATCCTTCAAGTCTGATATAATCCTATCAAACTTGTTGACATACTCCCGGATTGAGGTGCCTTCCTCCATCTTGCAAGTATACAATTTGGACTTTAAGTAGATCCGATTTGTTAGAGTTTTCGTCATGAAATTACTCTCTAACTTTGACCACACGCCAGCAGCCGTTGCTTCTTCATTACCAAGAACGCAATATCCCTCTCAAGGCATATAAGATTATGGCTGCCCGCGCTTCAAGATCTAACTCCTCCCAATCCTCATCCTTCATACTCTCCGGTTTCTTTTCTTTTCCTGCTAATGCTTTGTGCAACTTTTGTGAAATAAGCATATTTTTCATCTGCATCCTCCAATAAGAAAAATCATTTTTCCCATTGAACTTCTCAATTTCATATTTGCCAACCTTGACGGTTCCACTGGTAGAAGCCATTATCTTCGATGACCAATAAAAATAATAAAGTTTTACCACTCTACAATTTTTACAATTGGCTCTGATACCAATTGTTGGAGTCGCAGCGGAATTTTGGCTTCTAATAAGGATATGAAATATCACCCCTCACTAAAGTTGAACACGAAATAATGTAGCTAGAATAATAACTTGTATGAAGGAATATATGTCTAAAGAATAAAGATTGAATAAAAGCTACTTTGTATATATATATATATATATATATTGTTGTTACACTTTTCACTTAATTGTTATTACAAATGAAAGACACTGCTTTTATAGGAAAAACTAAATGAAAAATACATGGTTAACATGAAAGAGAATTTTCATTGTCTCTCCATACTTTTCGTCCTTCAATTTCTCTGCACCTTTCTATTATTCCTGTTTCCATATTTAGCTTTTGCTGAATATTTCCACAAGTAACACCAACCCAATTGCATGAAGAGAAAGAAGAAGAATTAGTGGAAATTGACCAATTACTAAGTATATGATAAGGGTCTAAGGTAATAGAGGATTTGAATGCAAGAAGTGAAAATTCATCTGTGGTGATGTTTTTAGTACTTTTAGCTAAGCAAGTGAAGAAGTAATAGAGTGAGACAAAGATAATACAGAGCAAATTAGAATCACTAGAGTATAGTTTGGCCATTGAAAATGTGAAATATGACCAAGTCTAAGCAACGATGAGGATATATAATAATAATATATACTCTTTCTATCTCAAAATATAAGGGAAAAAAGATAAAAAAATTGATGTATTTAGTCCAAATTTTAAATTAAGTACATCATTTTTTTTTGACAAATTTTTCTTTATATTTTGGAACGGAAAGAGTATAAATTTACCTTTTTTTAACTTCACAAATGTATATTTCGGCTGCGACTTAAGTAAAATTTTATTAAGAATTATTTTCACTATAAATCGAATTCAAATTCTATCAAACGATTATCATAGGAGAAACTTATTAACTCCGTGTGTGTACACCTTCCACTCTGTTGCACAACAAACAAGTCTCTTTCAAATAAAATATTTTTGGTCACAAGTCTTACATGGAAACAATTTCAAGTAAATTATCTTTGGCCACACACAAGAATTGATTAAGCAATGATTAATGTCATTTCACTAAATAATTAAGTCTTAGATTTTTTGACTTCAAATTAATTAAGTCTTAAATAATGGAGTATAGCATTTGAGTACTTCAAACATTTAATTAAGTAATGATTAATTTCATTTCACTAAATAATTAAAGGATTTAATCTGTATATACAATTAGGGGATTGTTAACATGTGCTCTAAGGACACATGATAAGAATCTAAATTACGGTCTAAATTCAAAGTAATTTGTTTTTATTATTTACATTGTCATGACTGCAAACCTAAAATTAATGACAATTCTTGTAAATATTATACCTTACAATAAATTGAAGTTAAGTGGTTAATAAATTTCTTTTATAATGAATTATTTGAAAAAATTTGAGTTTAATTTTTGATGAAAATAATTCTTTTATCTGACTTTACTCAAAATCTAGTTTATTGAACTCTTTCCTTAAGCACCAAACGATTAATATACCAAACAACAACAGCAGCCTTATTTGACTGTGTTTTCTAGTGCAATTAATTACTAGTATTGACTAAGGAAATAGCTTACCGTGGGTCAAATTTGTCCAGAAAAATAGAAAGACCAACTATTACAAAGTCTCTAATTCTATATTAACTTTTCTTTTACGAAATTTACATGCATTTTCTTAAATGTTTTTTTATGGCTCTAACTAAACTTAACCACTCATAATTTTTTTTAAATCTATAATTTTTATAAAGTTTGTAATAACCTCAGAAGTTATATTTTAAATTAGTCCATACATACACTTGAAAAAATTCACATAATTTTTGTCATTTTTTCTCTCATGGGAGTTGTGGAGAAAATGCATTCACAATTTCACATGCTAAGAGAGGACAAATCAACTTTACGAAAAAGAGAGGAGCAAATTTGGATTTTGAAAGCTTTTGCATTCACATTTGGTGATGACATTATTATTCCTTATTGTTTTTTTGCTATAATATTTTGAGCTCTTGTTACTCCCTCCGTCCCAATTTATTTGAGTCATTTAAAATGTTTGCATTATTCATATATCTTGTTTTGATCATATTTTTCTCTTAATAAATAAAAATAAATATTAGCATATAAGATGTCGTTGGATTCATCTCGATGAGTATTTTCAAAATATTAAATTTTTATAATTTTTACTATTATACAATTAAAAATATTAATCGTCAAAGTTGTGCATTGATATATGTGTTGAAGTCAACTGAATCAAATAAATTGGGACGGAGGGAGTATCTCATTGACATGTTCTTTGACATCAGTTTACTTTAGTCATACTTGTGTGGGACATATATGATTTCTTGTGCCATTCTTATTCCATAAAACACATCTTTAATTATTTTCTTCTCTTCACACTATATTAAATATTAATTATCATTTCTGGTAACTAGATTGAATTTCACGTTCTAAAATGGTTGCATAATGAGCTCATTACCAAACTGTATGATGTTTAACAATTAATAATTAGAGGCCTATATTTGTTTGGCATGATTATCAATATTAATTTGGGCAATTAATTCATACTGTATAGAACAAAATATATAGCAATGACTTCATTCCAAAAGGAAATTAAGCAATGACTAACTAACAAGCATTGTGTGATGTCCCACACGTTTTCCAGCATTGTGTGAAGTCCTACACCTATAGATAGACAATCATGATTGCAATTGTATTCAGATGCAATAACATTAATATAGTGCGATTCTATAAAAGTGTGTATTCATCTAAGACCATGAGCAATGGGGTGTTGAGAGGGTCTCAACACACTTTGGTGATGCAATGAGGATGTTGAAGCTGAGTTGGAGGAGGGAAGTGTTGAAGAAGTTCAACACAGTTGAAGGCCTGAACGGGGGGACACGCGGAAGCGTTTCATTGGCTTCATTCTGGCGCGTGCAGCACACGCGCGGCAGGGCGAGTGGGGCGCTGCAGCACGCGGAGAGAGAAGAAGCAAATGGAGAGATAGGGACGCGTGGCAGCAGGTGATTGGCTGTCCGGATTTTCAATCTCATTTTATCTTTAAACTCAATTATTTCATTGCAAATTAATTTTTAATTTTTTTATTTTTATACCAAAATTCATGATTTTTTTTCTCTATAAATAGAGACTTGGTTTGTTTTATTTGGACACAGAAAAAAATATCAAGTTTTTCACTCTCTTAATCTTCTTATTATCTTTCAATTAGTGTTTAATTTGAAGTTTTAGTCTTTTTTTTTTGTGAAATGGATCCCAATAATAATTTCAACACCCAAAATTCTTCTAATTTTCCATTTGCCTACCAAAATCCCAACAATTATCCAAATCCTAACGGTTATCAAAATTCCAACAATTATCCAAATTCAAATCAATTTTCCAATCAACATCCTCAAAACTTACCTAATTTTGGTTATGCACCAAATTTCAACCAATCATCCTCTGTTCCAAGCTTTAATCCATATTATGGATCTATGATGAGAAATCCATCTCAAACACCCCCGTTTAATGGTTATATGCCAATGGGGAATGCATCTGAATTTCCCGACTTTTCAACACAAATGACTATAGATGGAACGACAATTGCTAATCATTTCACTCCTAATTCAGATGATTCAACTCCTAAGAGCAAGAAAAACCAACCACAACCATGGACCACTGAACACAATTTGGTGTTAATTAGTGGGTGGATAAAATTTAGCACAGACAGTATTGTCGGAAGAAACCAAAAAGGTGAAGCATATTGGGGCAAAATTGCTGAGTACTGTAATGAGCATTGCTCATTTGATCCTCCGCGTGATGCAAATGCATGCCGAAACCGTTATAATTATATGAATAAAATATTGAATAAATGGATTGGCGCTTATGATAGCGCTAAGCGTTTGCAAGCAAGCGGTTGGTCGGAGGATGATGTTTTGGCAAAAGCGCAGGAGTTATACGCCTGTGGGAAGAATCTTAAATTCACTTTAATGGAAGAATGGCATGCTCTCCGTGATCAACCACATTATTCAAGTCAAGTAGGAGAAACTATTGGGTCGGGAAGTAGTGGATCTAAGAGATCTCACGATGATGCTTGTGGCACAAACTCTATAGGATCTAGTGTTCGTCCTATAGGTAGGGAGGCAGCCAAAAAGAAGGGTAAAAAGAAATCTGCCATGGAGGTGGTGGACAAAGAATGAGATAATTACAGAATAATGAGGGAAAAAGAGGTGGAACATTTGGCAAGGATAGCTTCCAATCAAGAAGAGAAAAACAAGACAATGAAAGAGAAAAACAAACTTAAGAAAATGGATTTGTATCTGAAGTTAACTTCCGTTGAGAATCTGGATGACCGGAAGAAAGCCATGTTGGACTCGTTGACCCAAGAACTGTTTCCTAATTAATTTCAATCAAGTATTTGCATGTAGTGTTTCCATTAATTATTGTGTTGAATATGTCAGTCTACTATTTGCTTTAAGTATTTGTTTGTAGTGTTTTCTTGAATTATTGTGATTGAATAAATCAGTGTAGTTTTTGCTACATGTTTGTTTTGATTATTGTGTCCAATTCTTATCTGATAATTAACTCTATACAATACTTATTTGAAATCCGCAAGCTGTCCACCACCCAATTCGAATATGTCAGTGTTGTGCTTTAATAATTGTGTCAACCACCCAACTTGCTTTAATTATTCAGTCCACCACTCAATCCTTATCTGATAATTAACTCTATACAATAATTATTTCAAATCCATCGGTAGACCAAATTGAATCTATATATAGGGACTCATCCATTTATGTACCAATATCCCAAATCTCATCCAATCTAATTCCAATATCCTAAATCTCATCCAATATACTTCCAATAACACAAACAATGGATTCATCAGAAGATGATTTTGATGTCGCAGCCTACTCTAAAAATCGTGAAGTTGAAGACGCTTATGTACGCAACCGATTTAGAGAGCGTCGAAAGAAAATATTGGAAGATGGTGCACGTCGTAGTAGAAAATATCTCAATAGAGATCATACAGCTGCAAACCAAAGACTAATTTACGACTACTTCAATGAGCCTACATATGACGATGCAATGTTTCGTCGTCGGTACCGCATGCAGAAACATCTTTTCTTTCGAATCGTTGGGGACCTTTCAAGTAGTGATAACTACTTCACCCAGCGAATTGATGCTACCAACAAAGAAGGTATATCACCTTTAGCAAAATGTACCACAACAATGCGAATGTTAGCATACGGTATGGCAGCAGATGCGGTCGATGAATATATCAAAATAGGAAGTACTACAGCATTAGAGTGCTTACGTAGATTCTGTAAAGGAATCATACGATTATATGAGCAAGTGTATCTCAGAGCACCAACCCAAGATGATCTGCAAAAAATACTACATGTTAGTGAACTACGGGGGTTCCCAGGGATGATTGGGAATATTGACTGCATGCACTGGGAGTGGAAAAATTGTCCTAAAGGATGGGAAGGTCAATTTACTAGGGGGGATAAGGGAACCACTACAGTTATTCTTGAAGCAGTTGCAACTCATGATCTATGGATCTGGCATGCATTTTTTTGATGTCCGGGAACGTTGAACGACATAAACGTTCTAGACCGTTCACCTGTTTTTGATGACGTGGAACAGGGAAAGACTCCAAGTGTGAATTTCTATGTGAATCAACGTCCCTATGATATGACATACTATCTAGCAGATGGTATCTACCATTCGTATCCAACTTTCGTCAAATCAATTAGACTTCCTCAAAGTGAACTCGATAAGTTATTTGCAAAATATCAGGAGGGATGTCGGAAGGACATCGAACATGCATTTGGAGTGCTTCAAGCTCGATTTAAAAACATCCGTGAACCAGCTCGCTTGTGGGACATAGCCGATTTGAGTATCATCATGAGGTCTTGCATCATATTACATAATATGATTGTTGAGGATGAACGAGATTCATATTCTCAACGTTGGACCGATTTTGAGCAGTTTGAGGAAAGTGGATTTAGTGCACCGCAACCATATTCAACAGAGGTATTACCCGCTTTTGCAAATCATGTGCGTGCTAGGTCCGAGCTCCGTGATCAAAAAGTTCATCACGAGTTGCAAGCAGATCTAGTGAAACACATATGGACAAAGTTTGGAATGTTTCCGAATTGAAGATGATTTGTTTCGTATTAATTATGTTTGTGCGTTGTTTTGCATTTTAAGTTAATTTGCATCGTATTAATTATGTTACTTGTGTGTTGTATTGCATTTTAAGTTAATTTGTATAGTTTTAATTGCGTTATTTGTGTGATCTATTGCATTTTAAATTAAGAATATAATAAAAAATTATTTTAATTTCTTTTGTTAAGTGTTTATTATTTTAATTTAATTTTAATCGATAATTATAATTTTATTGATTCATAAAAACAAAAACTTAAATTTAAATAAGAATATGAAATAAAAAATGGTGGGGTAGAGAAGGTGGTGGGGTAGAGTGTTGAATGAAAAAACTATTGGAGAGGTAAAAGTTGCATGGAGTGTTGAATGATTAGGTGGAAGAGAGAGAAGATGATGTGGAGTGTAAAAAGTGGGTGTTGAGGGTGTTGAACCATTGTAGATGGTCTAAGAAGTTCTACATCGAGTAGTGGGAAAAACAATGTATTATAAATTACAGTATTATAAATAGGGTCATGCTAACTAGTGCCCCCGGAGCACTAATTAAGGACGCAAAAAAAGGGAAATTTTGCATTGAAAACAACAAATTTTATATTTTATAGATGTTGACCGCACAAATCCCAATGCAACTTTACTATATTGAGTATTCTTAACTAGTGCCCCCGCTTCCTTATAAATATGAAGAGTTATATAAAGTTTTGATCACCAATAGTGGATGCAGGTATACTATGAAACCCCGATACGGGACACGATACCGATACGATACCGATACGTAATTTTTTTTAAAATCCACAATCCGTTACTGCCGCGATACGTTATTTAAAAATTAAATTTAAAATTAAATATATAAATACACATTATATAAACATGACTAAAATCAACAATATTAATAATTAAAAGAGAAAATATCTAATCTTATATCAGAATTTTGGAAAAAACTCAAATGTTTAACAACATGTTGTATAGTAGGACACCATAGTTTTTCTTTTGAAAAGTAAAAAATTATATTGACAAAGGAAAACTACAAGAAGTGCTAAAGATACAAACAAGTATCGGGTATTGGGACGTATCAGACATGTATCGGGTATTACTTTTTTATTTAAAAATAATGATTTAACCGATACTTTTCCGATACGAGTATCGAGATGTATCGGAAGAGTATCAAATATTATTATTTTATTTAAAAATAATGATTTAATCGATACTTTACCGATACGAGTATCGGGACGTATCGAAAGAGTATCGGTATCAAGGACGTATCGGACACGATACGTCGCCATTTTTTGAGTATCGGGGCTTCATAGCAACAGAGCGCAATCAAACTTTATTTATTTGGGATTAAACTCTAAACTATTTGATTAACCGCATGATTATGTCAAAAGATAACAATGAAATACATGGTATGGAAATGATTTGTCAACGCCGACAATTGACACCCTACGTAGTTGTGTTTTCTTATGATTAATATTTTTTCCTTTTTTGAATTGTGCATACATTCATGTCATCTGTATCTTATATTTTATCGACATATCGTGTCGTTTAAACCGTGTTGGAATAAGATTTGAAATTTGAATAGAGAATACTGGAGTTCAACCTCTAACCAAAAGAACACAGTCAAACTTTATTTACTCGGTATCAAACTCAAAATTACTCGACCATTTCTCATAAAAACATGATGATCATGTCCAAAGATAAATATATGGTACAAAAATGATTTGTCAACGCTGACAATCGACGTTGTACATTGATATGATTGTGAGTTTTTTTTTATTAATGTTTTTTTTTTTTTTTATGCACAATATTCACGCAATCCGTATCTAGTATTTTGTCGTCATGTCATGTAGACTAACCGTGTGTTTGGTTCAAATAAGGGGAGGGGAGGGGAGGGATTTTAATGAAGGGGAGAGAAAGGGAGGGGAGGGGAGGTGAGGTAGTTTAATTAAATATATGTTTGGTTCAAAAGAGGGGAGGGGAGAGGAGGTGAGGTATTTAAATTAAATATATGTTTGGTTCGCAAGGGGAGGGGAGGTATTTTAAAGATAATTTACTTTTTTACTCTTAAAATCTTAAATACATATCTCTTTATTATTACATCAAAACAAATAACGCATACTTTTCAAAAAAAATACCAGACAAAAGAAACTCACTACCACGCCAAAAAACTCACTACATATCACCAAAACCACAACTTTGATTCAATAAAACACGAAATAAAATATTCAAACTAAGTACATCGCACAACCTCTAAAATATTCAAACAAGTGTTCCAAAGATTAAAAAACATATTAAAATGCAAATAAAGTATTCATAAACATAATAACACCATTATAGAATGATTAACTAGATGAGCTGAAGACCAGTTGCATTATCACTGCTTTACGTGCTTCAAGTGGACATTGGAGAATTGTTCTGAGTTTGCCAACATCTTTCATGACAGCACAATATATCTCAGGCAATGATTCATCAGCACATCCACACTCCTTTATTAAATTCCATGTTTCTACACCAGAAATTAGAGGCAGCTCATGTTTTTGACGTTCTCTCACTATTTCATTTCCTTCTCGTAATGCCTCAACAACCATATTCATTGACTCTTTCAGATCAATCATTTCATTGTTTGACTCTTTATTCTTAACCACTTTCAATTTCTTCTTTTTACTACCACTTGCTATAGGAGAAGGGTCTTGTGATTGTATTTCAGGTACAGTAAAATCAAAATGAGGAGCATCAAAACTCTCCAAATTCACCTCATTTCGAGCAACATGGGCGTCAATGTCTTGAATATTTTCAGCAAAATCTTCATCAATGACCGACGAACCTTGTTTTCTTGTCTCCTTTGAAGTCCCAAATACATCCCCATCAGCTCGGTTGGGTCCATAAAGTGTCAACATTTTCTCATAATTTGGAAGTGGAACATTTCTCCAAATTGCTGCTTTTGGTTTAGACTAAAAAATAAGTTCCACAATAGTTATGCAACTTTTAATTAATAAAATATTGCAAAATGCAAGATTTATAAAACTTACCTCAATTAGAGCATCCCAAACTTCTGGCTCAGCATCCCATAATTGTGTAGTTGGATTCCAAGAAAATCCACTCATACCACCTTTAAAAACGTCGTAATATTCGGTGAAGTTTTTTTTCAAAGTTTTCCAACGGTTTTTTATCTTGACCTTGTCAATTTTGTTTCCAAATAATGCAATGATTTCAGCTGTAATATTGTCATATGCTGTTGATGTGAAGGTACCATTAACTTTGTTACCTTTTTCAAATTCATGCATGAAAGCATCAACAAGAGCATCGTCCATGACTCTATTCCAACTCAAAGTCCCTGAGTTACCGTTGTTGGTTGATGATTGCTTTTTCGATGCCATAAGCTATAAAAATGATCAATTATAGCATAACAAAAAATTACGACAAAAAATAAAATAAAATAAAAATATGTTTTAACATGAAGTCTCGATATCATTTGCTAAACATCATAATAAACTCAGTACTACTTCGACAAAGAACAACAAACATCAAAATAATATAAACTATTTAGACAAACGCATTATTTTCATAATTTAACCACATTTGATGTGCTACAGTATTTTTTATAACCCCGCCCAAAGCAAATTCATCCCTATCACTTGTTGACGCTCGATGATTCTCGTGAGATACATTTTGATTTGCAAGTTCAGCATCTACTTTAGCTATAAGGTCTTCATCTGGATCTGTGCTCATTAGATAATTATGAAGGATGCAACATGCAAAAATGATTAATTTTTGAGCTTTAACTCCATAAGTTGGTTCTGTTGAATTAGATAAAATCGCAAATCTTTTTTTCAATACACCAAAGGCTCTTTCAATTGCATTGCGTAGAGATGCATGTCGGAGATTAAACAATTCTTTATAATTTTGGGGTGGATTTCTTGCCGAATATTCCTTGAGGTGATACCGAACTCCTCTATAAGGTGTAATAAGTCCACTTGTCAACATGAAGCCGGCATCAACAAGATAATATTTTCCTATAGTAAAGTTAAATTATAAATGCCGCAATTTAAAACATATAATTTAAATAACTACAAGTCTATGGTAATTCTTATATTACCTTGAGGAATTTTAAGTTTATCTTCTCGTGTTAATGCATTCTTTATTATTCTTGAGTCAGATGCAGAGCCTTCCCATCCCGCGAGCACATAAGTGAACTTTAAATCAAAAGTGCACGCTGCTAAAACATTTTGCGTTGGATATTCTTTCCTACCACGATATCGAGGAGCATCTTTTGCAGATACTTTAACTCGTATGTGTGTTCCATCTATAGCACCAACACAATCCTGACACAATATTATTTTTATCAATATTTAAAGTCTTTTGTTTATATTTTATTGTATGATAACTTATTAATAAAAAGTTTTACCTTAAAATATGGGTAGAATCTAGTGCTACTAGTAATTTCCAAGGGGACCGTTGAGCCATCAGGTTGTACAATAAATTTTTCTTCCAATTCAAGAATAGCTTTCAAAACTTGATGGAGATGACGGCTAGTTGTCTCGCCCAAACGACGAAACCAAAAGTTGGTTTCACGATTTTTAGCATTATGGGTTAATATATAAAGTGATTTTGCAACTTGTTCTTCGACACTTGACCATTGTGTGGCTCGTAAGCCCCCCTCTCTTTCTAACATATCACATAATTTTAAAAAAGTTTGACAATTCATTCTTACTATATTTTTACTAGTTTTACAGTTACTAATTCGGAACATTACTTCTTCACGCACCCTTTCTCTCTCAGAGCTTATACTATAACTTATTTTTCCTCTTACGCGACATTCGAATATAACAATAAACAATAGCACACATGAGTTGAGCTATAGCTCTTCGGCGCAAATCAAACCATCTTCTAATAGCAATTTCTTGATCTTGAAGATCCATCTAAATCAATAAAATATTTTGAAATATAAATTTAACATTTTTTTTTACACAAATAATAATTTAACAAAAGAAAATACAAGCTATATATATCTATAATCACAAGCTACATATATAAACACAAACTAGCTACATATATACAAAAGCATATGATACAATATAGTATGATGGCAAATCAATGATATAGCAAACAAATTCTACCTTTATTACACACACAAACTATATATATAAATATTAAATATTGAACAAAGAACCTACAAGCTACATACACAAGATCACCCAAGAAGATTATGAGGAAATAGCAATACCTTTGTTGTGTGTAGCACGACGTACGATCACACGGTGCATGCATACAAGGATAATAGGATTCCAAGACAAAATTGTTTGTACGTGACCTAATCATAAGAATTGTAATAAGAGTAACATTGGAATATTGAAGTATATTGAGGATAATTTTGTCAGTTTAATAAAATTAAAAAGAGCTTCCCTCTCCTCCCCTCCAAATCCCTCCAATTTGGGGGGAATCAAAAATTGGCTTTTGGAGGTGTTTTGCTCCCCTCCTCTCCCCTCACCTCCCCTCCTAAAAATTGAACCAAACACAATTATTTAAAAATATCCCCTCACCTCCCCTCCCCTCCAAAACCCTCGAACCAAACACACCCTAAATGCATGAAATGCAATTTGAATCCTCTAAAGTTACTATTGTAAAGTGGGAAAATAAAATTTATTTAATAAATTTGTGATTTGTTATGATGTACCTACAGTAATTTATACTCTATAAAGTAAGTTTTGCATTTTAAAGGAAAATCTTTTTTTTTTTATTTATTTTTTTATATTTCATGGAAGCTCTATATGTTAACATATGGTTAATATTAATATTAAGGGGAAATAATCATTTTAGTCCTCGAAAGTGTCACTCGCTGTCAAGTTAGTCCTTGAATTAAAGAAAACTACAAAAAAAGTCCTTGAATGTTAATTCTGTTACTCAATTAGATCCAAAACGTTAAATATCTGTTAAATATGATGACGTGGCATTATAATTAGAATATTTTAATTTTTTTTTAATATCCATTTAAGTTTTGTTTTTATTAACTTAGTTTAAAAAAGAAAAACATAATAAAATACAACAAACTAAAATAAACTCAAACTCAAACAAATTCATACCCATAATAGACTTAGAATTAAATGATTGGTCCACAATTTCACAACAATTGAGATAGCTTGTTGACATGGATGCAGGCATGAAAATGAAATTCTGAACAAAAACCCTTATCTTGTTCTTCTTCTTCTTCTTTGTATCTAAATCTCTAATCAATCTTCTTCATCTCTTCAATTCCTCATTGCCTCCATTAATTCCAAGCTATTTTCCCAAATCAAAACTAAAATCCTTAATTTCTCTTATTCTTCTTTGTATCCAAATCTCTAATAACCCAACATGATCCAAATCTGGAAAACAAAAACATTCTCAACTTAAAAAAGCTTGTTTGCCTTACTACATTCATACTCAAAACTAGATTAAAGAAATGAGAATCCATATCTTCTTGCTAGCTTTTTTATTTATAGTTCAACACTTGTAGCTTGTTCCATTTCCTTCTTCCCTCATGGCAAACTATTATTGCCACATTCTTCCACCAATAAAGCAAATACAATATCTCTATATTTTCTGGTTCAATAGAACAACACTTTTTTTTTTTTTTAATAGCAAATTAGTTTATTAATAGCCACCATGTAAAGCTTAAGACAAGCCAAAACGGGGGCGAGCAAGATACAAAGGGGATTCTAACTCCCAGGCAACAACAACACAGCAACTAACAACAAGAAACAAAAGCCAAAACTGGGCACCAAAATCCCCTAGCAAAGACCAGCCCCTAAGTCTAAACAGCAACCAACACATTAACACAAGAATTTTAGAACAGATACAAGACAAATTTTATTGAAAGGAAACCCCATTTTTTGTTTAGCTTCATGTTCAACATCAATCACAAAACCAATTTTCCAGTGTCAACGAAAACTAATAAATTATAAAGAAATTCGTTTTGTGTCTTCTTGTGAATCTTGAACAATCACAAATGTGTTGATTTTCACATATGAAGATTGAAGAGGTATTCGGTTTCAATTAGGGGGTGAATTTTGGTGATAGATTTTGGATAGGTTTCTTGATTTGGGGGAAGGTTTTGGGTATAAATGAATTTATTTTATTGAGTTTTTACTTTTAAAATTAATATTAATTAAACAAATCATTAAAATATCATAGTTAACAGAAAGATAACGTTTTGGATTAAATGGACTGACGGATTGCAGAGTCGGGGACTATTTTGCATTTTTTCTTGAATCAAGGACCAAAATGACAGTGAGTTACACATTCAGGGACCAAAATGACGATTTCCCCATTAAAAAATTACAAAAAGAATTACAATTATGAAATTAGGAAGAAACAACGAGAAATTAATGAGATATTATGCATTATATGATAGTATAAATTATTTAAATTTGTGTGCGTTTGTGATTAATTAACACCCGCACACGACCGCAAACTGTAACACAACAACCAACAAACATGATAGCCTAAATCCCAAAATTCTTAACATAAACTCGATTATAATCGCTATTTCTTAAAAGTTTGCTCGACTGTCGTCAAACTTGAAACGTAATTTTTAACTAGAACGAAATTAGAAACATTGTCAATTTGTCATGGCATTCTCACCAAATTGTCTTACCAGCCAGAGACTTCATGAAGTCTTTTTTTTGGTGGTGTAGATTTCATGAAGTCTTTGTTGGGGTTAAAGGATTTCGCGGAAATTAGCTAGGCTGGTAGACGACTAGACGTGGTGTTATTATGATGATGATATGATATGTCTTCTTGCTTTCTGCAGAGTGTTGACTTGCTGTTGATGAGTAGACGGTCAATTGGGGCTGAAACTAAAGTCTTCCGGGCGTTGGAGGCCAGATAACATTACACAGATTACTGGTGCGTTTGTTATAGATTTTTTCAAATTAAATTTTTATAGTGTAATATAATTTTGTGTAAAAAAATTTTACAAAGAAACTTTTTATAAAAGTTTTAAATGAAAATTTGATTTGAATAGTTATTTTACAAATGTCATTTTAGATATTTTATCATTTTATTGAAAAAAAATTTGGATATCAAAATTTCAAAAAAATCACTTTTTTTTAAGCTATTTCAAATAGATTTTCATAAAAATCATTTTTAAAATAAAACTTTTTATAAAAATTAAGATTTTGACTATGTTTTGATCTTCAATAATGTAGATTTATGTTATATAATATCAAAGTTAATGTTTGAATTTAGAAAAAATGAATATAAAAAAATTTATAATATTTTAAAAAACGATTTTATAAAATTTATTTTCAAAAATATAAAAAAAAATATATTTTTTTTAAAGCTAAAACAAACGCACCCTACAAGTAATTGGCAAGATCAAACAAATAAAGGATATGAAAGGGATATATCAGCACTCTTCTATGAACACAGGATCAACTAAAGCTAGATTTCTTCGTATCCTATTCCTATATATTCACAAATTTATTTTTCACTATTTAATCAACAATTTTCATTTCATTATATTTCATTTAGTCTGCTGAAAAAATTATTGTTAATTGCATCTTCCGTCTTTTATCTTTATTTTAGATTTTAAGTAGGTCATCAATATTTCAAAAGTTTTAAATTTGTCCCTTATGTCAACATACGTTTGTTTTTTCCATTAAATTTTGAATTAATTTTGTCTAACTTTTCATTAAATTTTAAATTAATTTTGTCTAAAACTTCCTTGCGGCATCTGATAGGTAATTTAACAAATGTACTAAATATTCGTCTTAGTATAATAAACAAAGTTTGTATCCATATATATATCCAATTAGAGTCTTATTATTCTGAAATGGGTCATCATGACATCTACTCATCATATTAAACTCATTCCAATTAATTAAATAATTACAACAAATATAATTAGTCTTTTCACTTAATTTGATCACTAACCAATTAAGACTCCTAATTAATAAATAATTAATATAATTAATAAAGATATTTGCCCACATAATATTATTTAAAATATCATAAAATATTCCAACAAAATAATCTTATATTATAATAAGCACATATGTAAGAGTTTGCCTATGAAAAAAGATAAAAAAAAAATGCATTAGGTCATAGACTTATCTATCTGATCAGGATTGGCAAATGGCAAATGGCAAATGGCAAATGCTTGTATTCCATGTTAAAGATCTATTATATGTTAAAGGTATATTTTTAAATACCTTCGAAATAATTTCTTATTAACAAAAAAAGTTCTGAAAACAGTCCCAAGTTTTAAAAGATATACTCTATCACAAATCATTAGATAATTGTTAGGAAAACATAAACTGAAACTAATGACGTAGATAATAGCAAATACATATAATTTGCGATTAAAAAAATGTTTTTATATTACATCTAGCTAGATTAAAAAATCATGGGATTAAAGGAACAAGGGATGCTTTCAAAGTATAAGGCGGGTCTGACGGTGGTTGGTTTGGGGAGTGTGTGACGAGCGCGGTGGAGGATGGGACATATATTCTTTTTTGGACCGATCACTGGGTAAATGGGATATCTTTTAGTGAGCGATTTGATCGCTTGTTTGATTTGACGGTGATCAAGTCGAGTTCGGTGGCTGAGATGTTCTCATTAGGGTGGGAGGCTGGAGGAGCAGCGTGGACATGGAGGAGACAGTTGTGGGTGTGGGAGGAGGACATGCTGAGGGAGTGTCAGACCTTATTTCTTCCCGTGACATTGCAGGTTGATTCCCCAGACCGATGGAGGTGGAAACCGGATCCCGTTACCGGTTATTCTGTTTGAGATGCGTATCAGATTCTTACTTCTCAGGAGGCAGTAACTTTAGGGGCAGCTGAAGAGCTCTTATGGCATCGTCAGGTTCCCTTGAAGGTGTCAATCTTTGCGTGGCGCCTCTTGCGGGATCGGTTGCCGACGAAGGCTAACCTGGTTACTCGAGGCATTCTATCCCCAGATCTCCATTTGTGTGTGACTGGCTGTGGTGGCATTGAGACAGCACATCACTTATTCATGTCTTGCAGTACCTTTGGCCCTCTTTGGGCGCTAGTCTGGTATTGGATTGGTTTATCTGCAGTGGATGCTTACAGTCTCTTAGAGCACTTCGTTCAGTTCACGTATTCATGGCGGCCTTCGTGCTAGACGGTCCTTCTTACAGCTTGTTTGGTTGGCTTGTGTTTGGGTTGTGTGGAATGAGCGTAATCATCGTGTCTTTTGAAATTCGGCAAACACTATACCTCAGCTATTGGACAAAGTCAAAATATTCTCCTATCGGTGGATGCGGCCGATAGATGCTTCATTGATGGCACACTTTCATGCTTGGTGGTCGAATCCGATTTCTATGCTTAGGTATCGATTGATTGTATTTTATTTTGTTGTTCTTTTGAGATTCTTTTGTGGACTCTTGTAGGTCTCTTCTGCACACCTTGTATCAAATGATCTATTCCTACATTATATATATATATATATATATATATATATTTCATTTTGGTCTGTTCAAAAAAAAGAATATATTATATTTCTTTATTTTCTTTTCGACAGCAAGAGTAATGTCTTGATTTTGATTAACGATGCGGTTATATTTGTCATTTTAATTCTTATCTCAGATAAATCTACACAACAACTCAAAACTAAAGCTAAAATTTCATGAATTTTTTTCTCATGTTGCGAGACTAAATTGTACTACCTTGATTGACCATTGATTTACTATAATCCAAATTTTCAAGGCTAATTCTTCTAAAAACATTTCATTTGTTGGCTAATTTCCCCTGAACATTTCCATTAACATTATCCCATAACAGTACACATACTCTATATGTAAATATTAATCACTAGTTATAAAAAAAAACCTTATAAAAAACAAATCTTAAAAACTTCACTATTTTCAGTCAACATCGTAATAAAGTTTTAAATAAAGGTCCGCGACAGTAAAAACGACCACGACAAAACAGTTTTGGCAGGTGTCGATATCGTTATCATGCTTTTTTATATTAAAGAACAAATTGTGATTAATTCACACTGCGACAACCATAATTAGTGTCGTAACACCTGTACCGACCAAAATTGCATTACGAACGATGCCAATATAAAAAACATTGATATATTAGACCGAGTCTTCCTCTGCCTGATCACATGCTCCATGATTTGAGGTTCCCAAGGGGCGAACTTCAAACAAGTGTTTTTACAGAGAGATGGCAAATCGAACCATGTCGATCTATTTATAAGATAACAATCCTAGTCAAGTATCACCCATCATATATACTCAATTGGACCCACACTTTGTTTCTACACAAATCAGAATTAGTGTTCAAACTCATCATTACTAATCACAATTATTGGGCTTAAACAACATCAACTCAATCACAACAACATCAACATCAAACCATTTTTATTAAAACCAAAACTCACAATTAATTGTAGCCCACAAAATATTAGAAAATATTCTAACAGTTTAGATAATTTTGGTAATATTGTAAAAAAAAAAAATACAAAATATATCCAACTTTTTTCCTTACAAATATTTTAAAGTCTTTGTAATTGAATAAAATTGAATGTAAAAAATAAAATATAACATAATAATATCGAAAAATATTTTCTAAAAACATCCCCAAGTTTTAAAAGATATATTCTATATCACAAATCATTAAATAATTGTTAAGAAAAATAAATTTGAAACTAATAAAATAGATAATAGTGAGGTGGGATGAGTAGGTCAACTGGTTTGAGCTAAAAGTAGAGTTAAAAGTCCAAGGTTCAAGTTCTGACGAAAGTGAAAAATACTAACATTAATAATTAATTGTTAACTTTAACCATTTCAAAAAAAAAAAAAAAAGATACAAAATTAATATAGTACAAAAACAAAATGCTTGCTTAGTTATGCTTGAGATGATAGCATGAAATATATGGAAAAAGCGAAATTTTCAATAATGGGAGAACTGAACAGAGACTGTTACATAGGTGTTAGGCCGCGCAAAAGACACACTACATGCGTGGCAGCATGCACGCGACGTGATAGAAATAGAAACGTCGCGACAACAGCAGCAACAGGTTGTACAATGGCAATCTCCACCTGTAGACTTTGTAAAATGCAACATTGATGCGGCAATATGTATGACATATAACAAGGTAAGCATGGGAGCTTGTATTCGTGACAAAGAAGGAAAATTTATTGCTGCCATGACAGCCCATAAAGAAGGTGCAATGACTGCATTAGAAGCGGAAGCTTGGAGTTTGAACCAAGGTATTCATTGGATGGTTAGCTTGGGATATAATAAAGTCTATCTTGAGATGGATTGCAAAATAGTGGTGAATGATGTGAATAACATGAAACCTAATTGTAATTACGGGTGATCGTATCCGAACCAATCCAAAAGTAAAACCGCAAACCGAACCAATCCAAACCGAAAACCGCAAAAACTGCATTTGGTTTGAATGTATTTGGATGGCTTTTTTATTGATCCGCAAACCGCAAAACCGCCAACCGCTAAAACCGCAAAAATCGCGGTTAACCGCTAGAACCGCATTAAGTTTATATTATATTCCAATACCTCTAAAACTCCTTTAAGTTTCTATTATAATCCAATATACATAGTCTAATTATCAAGTCAGTTCACCAAATTAATGAAACTTCAAGTCGTTCTTATTTTTTGTATTGTAATATTACTTTAGTATTGTAATATTATTTTATATCAACAACTTTTATCGATAATGTGATGTTATTTTGGAACTTCAAGCTCTTTTTTGGATATTTAAAATTGTAAGGTACTATAATGTTATTTTGAATAAACAACTTTTATTGGTACTGTAATGTTATTTTGTAACAAGTTCATGTGTGTGTCAAATGATCATAATAGAAATTTTTTATGCCGTAAACCGCTGCCACCGAACCGATCCTAACCGCATTGGTTTGGTTTGGATGACTTTTTAAAATCCAACCGAACCAAACCAAACCGCATGCTTTTTTATCTCGCGATTAGGATGACTTTTTCGCTCATAACCGAACCAAACCGCACCGCGAACACCCCTAATTGTAATATCCTAATATTTTATATAAATTATATATGTTCCTTTCGGTAACTTGTTAAATTTATTAATCATTCAAATAAATTATTTTAGGTGAAATGGATTTAATAATATTGTAACTACAATTTTTCAATCACCTAACTAATTATAATTCTTATTGCATCTATTTTAATTGTTTATTTTAAACTAGTATGGTAATAATACATAAATATCTTATTTTTAAATATTTTATTAGTTACTATCATTCAATTATTTAACTTGATTAGAACTTAATTTTGACTAGTTTGGCGTGATAACCACACGTGATGTTCTCCTCAAGCAGCAAGGACCACCTTTTTGTTTTCATAATCTTAAAACTAATTACCCTATTAAATAGCATTATTTGAGATGGTCTTCCACTTATGCAAACCACTCCCATAGTTTAAATTATTGACCATCAAATATCTAGAGTTTCTCTCATCATCACGTTCTTCATGTTCTACACCATTATGTCTAAAACTGTTATTTGCCCAATTGCCCTCATGACTATGTAAGCCAATGAATGATACTGTAGTGGCGCATCACAAAGAAGAAAATATTTTCCTCTCCCAAATTCCACCGTCTTTGTTTTTTCTATTAAAGAGAACTGTGCAAATATTTCCTTCTTTTCAAGTACCAAGTTTAAGAAGATAATAGTCCCCTTTTTGTAGTAGGCAACTGACTCTCCACACAATCACGAAGTCTATATATGTTTCCTTCACATACAATATGTATGTAACCGTTTTGTTCATCAAACTAATATTTTCGTAGTACGCAAGTGATCATCATGCTTCGTTATAAGCTTCATTTTCCGCCTGTCCAAATTGGTGTAAGTCCTCTTTGATGAGTCTTTCTATTCTATTTTCTATTTGTTTTTTGAAAACTCCAATAATAGTCCATTTGAGTTTCTCTTAGAGCTGTCACTATGAAATTGCAACTGCGTCTTCGTTAACGGTTGGATCGTCAAAACAACTCTAAAGTGAGATATATCTGCGAACACTGTAGCCATGAATTTAGATTTAGAGTATCATGCTTGGAATTAAAGCAGCTAAGGTAAGAGCTTTTTTCTCATACACTCATGCACTTAGGGTTTATATTATAACTTAATAATGGAATTGTGAACCGATAAAAAGGAATGATGATAGAAGGAATGATAGATTTATTTTTATTATGTTTTATGTTATTTTAATATACATTGAGTGATATGTGTGGTTGGTTGTGTATTTAATTATGTGTTTTCTTGGTGTGTGATTGATTGTGGATTTGGTTATTTTATCGGTTCTATTCAATGGTTACCGAAGGTGTTAATTGGGTCTCTTAATCTGGTGGGATTAGAGATGTTTCGATTTAATTGGATACTTAGTGAGAGAGCATTCAATCATTCATGCACTGATTTTGGTGTGGTTTCGGAATAATACTCAAGCGGGGTACCGAACCTTAATACTCAATAGGGGTAATCGAACCTTAATACCCAAGAGGGGTATTGTGTCCAAGAGGGACACTGTCCAAGCGGGACATTCTATTTTGCTTGCATTTCATGCATTATTGATTGGTATAAGGGGTTATTAAAAATAGTTTCTTTCATCGATGTTATTTGATTTCTTCTTTATGGCCAAACATTTTATTATTATTTTATGATATTTACCTTCCGTTCGGCATGTTTCAATTTGGATAAGGAAATTGACCCTTACATTAAATATGGTTGTAGGTATCAAAGAATTTTGAAGTTGATGTGTTGCTTGTACGTGCACGGGGATAAATAAAAAGGGTTTTATGAGTATATAATTGTAAATTCAAATAAGGTTTTTGAACATTTTTATAGCTTGTAAATTTAACATAATTTAAAGTTGATTACTTGTAATATTTGGATTTGATAAGTTTTTCTTGAATTTTCCAATAATTAATTATTGTGTAATTTTCAAGAGAAAATAATTATGGTGACTTTGAGTAAAAAGTGAAGAGTTTTTCTATTAACTAAGAAAATTAGTCATAATGTCTCGGACAAAAAATCTGGGATGTTACACTAATCATTCTGAGTATGGTTCAATTATTCAAGAATGTAGAACCTTACTTAGTAACTATAACGACTTTATAGTTGTTTTCACTAGGCGTCAAGCAAACGGTAGCGCTCATGCACTTGCAAGAGCAGCTTTATGCCGTGCTTTTAACAATACTTTTGAAGTAATTATAATTGTATTACTACTATTATTATGAATGAAATGGCATTATTTTGCTTTGTGTAAAAAAAACGATAATATCAAATTGATTGGAATACTTATGCGTCAACCTCAAAATCTGCAATGTTGACCGCCGAGTCATTGTCTGAAGCAGATCTTTCAACATGGAACCAATAGAACACCACTAGAAGATCAGAAGTCAAACTTTACACCAAGAATACAAACAACACAACTCCCATACGACAAAATTACAAAAAAAAAAAAAAAAAAAAAACTTATTAAAACACTTATTTAGATTAAAAGATGAAAAATGGACGCAGCAAAGTGATCCTAGGCTAAAAATTAACCCAAAACTATGCAGTTAGGTGTGCTCGCGATTCGATTTGGATCGATTTTAAGGCAAAATCTCATCCGATCCAAATATAAATTTATTCACGGTTCGGTTTTGGATGATAAATAAAAAAATTCAATCCAATCCAAATTTATGTGGTTTAATTTGGATCGGTTTTTGGATATACAAATTATAAACTATAATTTTTTAAATTAAATATTAATATTATAAAAAATACTAAATAACATATAATATATTAAAAAAATAATATTTTGAAATATATATATATATATTACTTTCTATAAAAAAAAAAAATTTGACACTGTAACGGAAAAAATATCGCCCTTATAGGCCTCATGCTTGGGGGGCTGTGTAACGGAAAAAATATCGGGGTACCATTCGCCGAAGTCCATCATCCGAAATTGGACCACTCGTCCAAGTAAGGAGGCCCAAAAAGATTATGTCACAAAGCTAGACCATTACCCGACTACTCCACCATTACCCCACTACTCCATATATCCCCTCAACTACTCCATCTATTATCTCATGTGAGACTCTTATATAAATAAAGCATTATAAGCATTAGAGGAGAGGTTCCATTCCTGACAAAATACAGAGTAAAACTAATATCAATTCTATACTCTGCATACCCCCTAAAATCCATGCAGGAACATTTTGGCGCCCACCGAGGGGCCCGGTAAAACTCTTCCCGGGCCACACATCATTCACCATCAAAGCTTCGCTACAAAGCTTCATATTACTTAGAAAACCAACACGTACCGTACTAACTTGCAATCAAAAACTCCACCAATAAGGAAATTATAAGAATCATTCTCGTATCACGGCCTCATGCCTCGCTCCCGTCATCACCATGGTACTGCACGCCAACTCTGATTCGCCCCACCAGCATTGGTTTCCGATTTTTCTGCCGCCGTCGTCAAAATATAGGAACAAGAGGAATGGGAACGAATATGTAGCAGTTTGTATATCAATCGTTACATGCTAAAGAATGTAACTTCTCTCTGCAGGCTTTTAAGATAATTGTATTATACTTTATTTAATTGATTCCCCTGGTTTCCTCTCTGGTTTCAGGCAAGTTTTGAAAATTTATCTATGTCGACTGCATGATGCACTTCCATCTGCTATACTTATCTGTTAAATTTGACTAAAATTAGGTGTGGAAATGGTTAAAAATAGTACATCATTACTGACTTTTGGTTTCATATTCATCAAACATGGCTTTTTTAAAAATGGTCAAATGATTATTTGACAGTGATTTCATATTTGGGTACTTTTAATTGGATTATGCTTCATTATTATAGATAAAAAAAATTAGGTAAGGAAACCCAGTTTTTGTTTTTTCCCTCCCATTCGTTATCTATCAATATCATTGCTGCACACAAGAGTAGTGGTGCATCTTGTCTAATGAAATGACATTTAATTATTATCATTATTATGATGAAATATGAAAATATGATACAAAATGTATAATCAGCCTTGATTCAGAATTATTATTATTTTTCTTTTTAGAAATGTTTGTATAAAAAAATACATAATTGAATAAACAATAACAGTGAAATTATTATCACTTAAAAATTTACATATATAGGATTATAAGTAGCTTGGTCTGCTGCACATATAGGATCGTAGGAGTTAATTCATATATGCTCTCTATTTTTAATGTGGTTCACTCATGTTTGATTTTCTTTACAATGTCATACATCTGAATTCGCCCGAGCTGTTGTCGCCAACTTACTTAACATCGTCGTCTCGCCGTGGAAAGAAGCAGTGGCGAGTGTGGAAGAGAGAACAAGTTTCGTCAACCCCGTCAACTCCATGGGACACTCTTTCTTCACCTAAGTCATCATACTCAAAGACTAGAATGACATGAATCAAATTTCGCCATCTCGCCGAGCTGATGCCGCCAACCTACTTACCTACTATCTAACATCGTCGTCTCGTCGTGGGTCGTTGTTGTTGCAACTTCGCCAACACCGCTATTGTTTTCAGACATATTAATAGGGCGACGAAGGTAATGTCCCGGCCTTATATCCAACATCTTCGTCGACAAATCCTGGAGAACAACAATGCGGTTGTATGTTACAAACGTTCGAGTCGCTTATACGAATACAAGGGTCCGGAGAGAAGTATATATGCAGCAGTAACAAGCAAACAAAAAATGGTTCTCCCCTTCTCGTACCCAGGTTCAATTATCTCATCAAATTCATGTTTTTAAAAATGGAAAAACCAAAATTTTATCATACTTATTTCTTGTGAAGAATTACCATCATTGCTGGTGTTTGATGTCAGTTGCTATTTTCTAAAGGTCACAATGAAAATACACAAATATAATAAATGCTAAGTTACAAACCCCTCATTTTCATTAAATAGTGTTAACAAGGTATTCAATTTTGTGCATCATTGTTATGTGTCTGAGTACTAGTGATTTCTCTCATAAATGTGTAGCTTAAACAATTACACATGCCGGCTTTTGTATGATAGAATCAAGACGGCGTTTCACATTTTGTCAAAATCATATCGTTATGATTATAGATAACACATGGCTGCGTAAAGACAAACTTGCTTCCTCTCATAGAGGTTATAACTAAGCATGCATGTGGGAAGCTTTTTCTCTAGCTGTCATAGATTAACAAATTGCCACATATCATTTTAAGTTCATGACAGTCCTCAAAGCTAGAGTAATCTAAATTAATTAAGTGTTTTTGGAATCACTTGATAACCCTGTTTTTATAGAACACCAGACATGCTATTCTAATCTCCCAAATACATTGTTTTGTGATCATCACTTATATGATAATTCTATTTCTAATTATTACTTTAATTAGTTAAAATAGAGAAAGGCTCTAGACATGTATCAGATAAATAAGAAAATAAACTACCATTACCAACGATACATCGCTGTATCTCATTTTGTTTATATAATATTTTGTGTGTCTTCTTTTTACATGTACAAAACACTTGGAGCGCAACACTCTTTCAAGAGGCGTTGATATAAAAACAAGACGGATAAAGGGAATATACGAAACAATATCGGATCATTTGCTACTTGAATGCTCATAACCAGGAGTTTTTATCAAGGCCCGCCATCCGGTTTGAATCATCACAAGTCTCAGTTTGAATCAACAAGTCTCAAAAACTATTTTATACGGCGTACGACGCCAAAAGCGAAATAAAAGCTACGTTTAAGGCTTACAACGCCACGTAGTGAAATAAAAGCTATACGGCGCTATGACGCGAAGAGCGAAATAAAAGCTACGTTTAAGGCTTACAACGCCACGTAGTGAAATAAAAGCTATACGGCGCTATGACGCCAAGAGCGAAATAAAAGCTACGTTTAAGGCTTACAACGCCACGTAGTGAAATAAAAGCTATTTTATACGGCGCATGACGCCAAGAGCGAAATAAAAGCTACGTCGTAAGGCCAACAACGCCGCGTAGTGAAATAAAAGTTATTTTATACGGCGCATGACGCCAAGAGCGAAATAAAAGCTACGTCGTAAGACCAACAACGCCGCATAGTGAAATAAAAGCTATTTTATACGGCGCATGACGCCAAGAGTGAAATAAAAGCTACGTCGTAAGGCCAACAACGCCGCATAGTGAAATAAAAGCTATTTTATACGGCTAATGACGCCAAGAGTTAATGAAGTTGTTTTACACGGCTAATGACGTCGAGAGCTATAACACTATCAGGTTATTACACCTTTATACGGCTATAACGCCAATAGCTTTTACGCTATCAGGCTACAACACCTTTATTCGGTATCATGCCAAGAGCACGATGCTAGAGACTCAACGTCTGACTTATACGACACAATGCCATGTTAAAGGCTTGATGCTACATTCAACAGCCAGTAAGCAGAAGACAATGACAAGCAAAACGAATGGCGCCAAGACTCCAATTCTTAATATTAAAATTAAGATCATCTCGCCAAGACTCATCGTCACGATGGAAATGATGTTACTCGATTAATCCGACGATATATTGAAATGACGCCTCGCCAGTAAAATGGAAACTGTCTCGCTGCGAAAGATGAAATCGTAAAGCCATTAAGACGAAATGGCCCCACTTTCGAAATACAATTATCTTGCCCAAATAAAGGAGTCACCGAAACGATCATATTCACTTGAGCCAAAGATTACTACATCAGACGACCATACTGTCCGCAATATATGGAGTTTTAATTACCCTTTAAAAGACTTATACATGGGGGGCTGAAAATTCGTGCGAATAAGGCTATCTTGAATTATCATCTTAAGCATTTCGCCCTTATAGGCCTCATGCTTGGGGGGCTGTGTAACGGAAAAAATATCGGGGTACCATTCGCCGAAGTCCAACATCCGAAATTGGACCACTCGTCCAAGTAAGGAGGCCCAAAAAGATTATGTCACAAAGCTAGACCATTACCCCACTACCCCACTACTCCACCATTACCCCACTACTCCATATATCCCCTCAACTACTCCCTCCATTATCTCATGTGAGACTCTTATATAAATAAAGCATTATAAGCATTAGAGGAGAGGTTCCATTCCTGACAAAATACAGAGTAAAACTAATATCAATTCTATACTCTGCATACCCCCTAGAATCCATGCAGGAACAGAAACATATCAAAAAGTAAAAAATAGATTAAATTAAACTAACAAATAATTTAAAATGAACAAAAAATAGGTTAATGCAACATATATTCATTGTAATAAAAAGATAAATATTAAAATATATGTATTAAAATATATGTATGCGGTTTTGTTCGATTTGGTCCGGTTTTGAAAAATCAATCTGAAATCCGATCCAGCGATTTTCACAAAAAGACATCCAAACACATCCAAAAATATTTATTTTTTTGTGGTTTTTGGTTTTTTTGGATCGGTTTACAGTTTTTATTTGAATTGAATTGGATTTGAGCACCCTTACATGCAGTTACATATTTCATTTTCACCGCACGACTAAGATCTTAATTTTTATTAACGACATCTATAATTTTAATTCTTGCTTCATGTGAATCTGCACAACAACTCAAAGCTAAAGCTAAAATTTCATGAAGTTCTTTTTCATGTTGTGAGACTAAATTGTAATCCACAACTTCCATAACTGAATTGGCCATTGATTCACTAATCCAAGTTTTCAAGGTTAATTCTTAAAACATTTCACTTGTTGGCTTCTTTCCTGGGAACATTTCCATTAGCATTATTCCATAACTGTACACATCTCCTTTGATTGAAATGACTCCCTTACATCCATACTCTGTATGTAAATGTTAATCACTAGTTATAAAAATTCAAAAAAATGTATTAGAAACTATTATTTTCTCAGATTGATAAGATATAATAGATACTCTAATATTGAAAAATTGGATATAGATTGAGGAATAAATCCAAAATTATTATAGCCAAGATGCAAATATTGAAGTTTGGATAAGTACCCTATCGTTGATGGAATTTCTCCAACAAAACCACTGTAGCTCAAATTCAACAATTTCAATCTCTTCAAGTGAAGTAACTCATGTGGTAATCCACCATGGAAACTATTGCCATGTAGATCGAGAACAACAAGGAAAGAAAGATTTCCTAACCGAGGAGAAATGATTCCTTTAAGGCCCATGTTACCAAGATTCAATGCATTTACTCTTCCTTCCATTATGTTCATCACAAGTGACACCAAGCCAATTTTATGATGAAGAGGAGATTGACCAATAATTAAAAAGATGTTTTCTAGAGAGAGAAGCTGTGACTTCTCTCTAACCCTCTCCCAACCTTTGCTGCGGCTAGGGTTTGTTAGAGATCTTGCTCCAGGTTCTCCTGGATTTCTCCAGGTTCATCCTGGCTTCTTCTCCAAGTTCTCTTGGCTACTCACCCTTGGTAGGGCTCTGTCTCTATGTCCTTCCTTTCCGCAGATTTGTTCTCACCGCCACTTGTTTGTGTCTCCGTGTCTTTTCACTCCGCCGCCGGTTCTTGGTGCTCTGAGTCTGTCAAAGCAGCAGCTACGGTGGACTACAACATGGGCTCCTAATCCTGAATCGATTCCTGCAACACACCACCAAGTTGAGACTTTCAAACTTGTGGTGAATCTGAAGCCACCCATTCTCCCACCACCAGAGCCTCCTCCGACAGGTTTTCGTCTAAACTCTTTGGCAACTGATGAACTTTTAATTACTGATTGCGTGCTCCGTCGGCCTCCACCAAAACCACCATGGCTGTATTGGGCTTGTTTTAAGCTTGCTTGCAAGGTGTTTGTTGATATGTCTCAATAAAGATATGTGCTTTTGATTAAGAAAGGCTTGACAGAGCCACTTGGGGTTGTTGATGCCAATTTTTGCAACCACTGCCAGTTTCAATTTTATATCAACCGGGTGTTCAATTTTGACATCAATGAGACCACTTATAGTCGAAATGAACTTGCAGCAGTAGCCTATTTAATCTGTAACTGGATAGAAAAAAGGACTGTGGATTCTCTTCTCTTCATTGTCATTGACCGTGGGAGAAAGACGTTGCAACCTTGGAAGTTTGTTCGCAGAAGTTGGCTTTACACTACTCATTTGGCTCCTAATGAGTCTTTTACTAGTAATGCTTATTCCTTGTTAGGCTTTAATTTATGTTGTTTTCTTTCCACTTGTTGGTGTTGTTTCAGAGACATTAGTCTCATTCAGTTTGTAACTCTTGTGGAATTTGTTTTCAAGTAATGAAATTGCTTTTACCTTAAAAAAAAAAAAGATGAAGAGGAGATTGACCAATTACTAAACACATGATAAGGATCTAAGATGATAGATGATTTGAATGCAAGAAGTGCAAATTCATCGGTGGTTATGTTTAGGGGTGGGCATAAAAACTAAAAAAACCAAACCAAACTTGTAAACTAAACTAAATCAAACCATTTAAAACTGAACCATTTAAAAAAAAAAAAAAACCAAACCAAACTGTTTCTGTGATAACAATTCAGTTTACAGTTTTTTTTAATAAAAAACTGTGTTAATTGGTAACTGAACTAAAATTATTAATTGAACTCTAAAAATTGCAAAAAACACAAAAAAATAAAAAATAAAAAAATCTAAAATTAACAAAAAAAACCCTAAAATCAACTATAAATCCTAAAGTCGGACGAAAAAACAAAAAATCGGGAGAAAAACATAAAATCAGAAAAAACCCAAAAATCGACAATAAACTTTAAAATCGACCGAAAACCCAAAAAATCGACCGAAAACCCAAAATTGTCCGAAAATAAAAAAATCAGCCGAAAACATAAAATCGGTTGAAAACCCAAAATCGTCCGAAAAATCTAAAATCGGCCGAAAAATCGTCCGACAAACCTAAAATTGGCCGTAAACCCAAAACACACCCGAAAATAATAAATCGGCCGAAAACCCAAAAAATTGGCTGAAAAATCGAAAATCGGCCAAAAACCCAAAAAAACCCGAAAACCCAAAAAACATCCGAAAACTCAAAAAATTGGTCGAACACCCAAAAAACACCCGAAAATCCTAAAATCAGCCGAAAACTCAAAAAACACCCGAAAATCCTAAAATCGGCCTAAAATCCAAAAAATCGACTGAAAAATCGAAAATCGGCTGAAAACCCAAAAAAACACCTGAAAATCCTAAATTCGACCGAAAACCCAAAAAATCGTCTGAAAAAGCAAAAATCTATCGAAACCCAAAAAACACCTAAAAATCCAAAAATCGGCCGAAAACCCAAAAAATAGGCTGAAAAACCGAAAACCCAAAAATCGACCTAAAACTCAAAAAAATCGACCGAAAAATCAGTTTTTCGGCCGATTTTTGGATTTTCGGCCGTTTTTTGGTGTTTCGGCCAATTTTAGGTTTGTCGGACGATTTTTCAATTTTTGGCTGATTTTAGATTTTTCGGACGATTTTGGATTTTCGGCCGATTTTCGGTTTTTCAGCCGATTGTAAGTTTTTCAGATGATTTAGGTTTTTCGGTCGATTTTAGGTTTTCGGCCAATTTTTGGTTTTTCAGCCGATTGTAAGTTTTTTGAACGATTTTGGTTTTCAGTCGATTTTAGGTTTTCGGTCATTTTTTGGGTTTTCGGTTGAGTTTAGGGTTTTCTGCCGATTTTAGGTTTTCGGTTCATTTTTAGAGTTTATATTCAATTTTAAATTTTTCTGTTGATTTTTTTTTTATCAATTAATATAAAAAGTAAAAAAAAAAAAAAAAAGCCAATTATGGTTAACTGGTTAACCAATCCAATTAACCAGTTAACTGAACCGTTTGGTTCAGTTTTATGTTTATAATAACGGTTCAGTTTTAATTTTCATAATTGTAAAGGCAGTTCGGTTCAATTTTTATGCAGTTTTGATTTTAAACTAAACCACGCCCACCCCTACTGATGTTCTTTTTACTACTCATAGCTAAGCATGTGAAGAAGCCAATAATAGAGTGAGGCAGAGAGAATACAGAGCAAATAGTATGGTTTGACCATTTTGAAATATACAATGTATGCATGAGTCTAAGCACCAAGGTGGATATTTATAGGAAAATATACATAAATAAAAAGATTTTATCTTGAAATTCGTGCATTTAAAAAATTGTTGTCAATATTAACTTTATGTTTTATTAGCGTAGATTCGTTTTTTTTTGTTTTGTTATTATTTCGTGCTCGTTATCGTAAATAGTTATTTATTTTAAATTGAATTTTTATTTGAATTAAGTTGTGTGTTTTTAGTTTCCCTCAAAATAAAAATTGTAATTTACGTGTATGATTCGTGGCCGTTTGTGTGATTGACATTCTCGATTGTGGTAATGTAGATAACTATTTAACCTTCTTTTTACTTTTCTTTTATTAGAATTTATGATGCCTATACTCAACCACAAAAGCTAGCTTGAGAGTTGAGGTTTGCACTACATTTATAAAGGTTATCTATATCATATATCTGGTCAATGTGGGACTTCTAACACACCCCCTCACGTCCAAAACTGAACAAGCTGGAACGTGGAATAAACAACGAGTGCCCCAAATATGGGAGATCTCCACAACAAACGGATCTAGAATAGGCTCTGATACCAAATTAGAATTTATGATGCATATACTCAACCACAAAAGCTAGCTTGAGAGTTGAGGTTTGCACTACATTTATAAATGCTATCTATGTCATATATCTGGCCAATGTGGGACTTCTAACACACCCCCTCACGTCCAGAACTGAACAAGCTGGAACGTGGAATAAACAACGGGTGCCCCAAATATGGGAGATCTCCACAACAAACGAATCTAGAATAGGCTTTGATACCAAATTAGAATTGATGATGCATATACTCAACCACAAAAGCTAGCTTGAGAGTTGAGGTTTGCACTACATTTATAAAGGCTATCTATGTCATATATCTAGCCAATGTGGAACTTCTAACACTTTTTCTTACTTATAATATGCATAAATTATTCTCTATTATTTATGAACATAAATATCTCTATTATTTATGAACATAAATAATATACTTCCCTCTGTTTATATTATAAGTATAAAAAAAAATATATATAAAAAAAAACATTTATTAAGAGAAGTAAAATAGAATAATTTGAAGCATGATTTTTTATGCTTTTTTTTTAAATAAGTTTCATGCGAAAATATAAAAAGAATTTTTATTGATTTTTTTTTTTTAACCCTCTGGTTCCTAGGGAAAGGGGACCCTAGTAGTTTAGAGTTCGACCGCAAAATAAATAAAATCTGGACAAGAAATTGTTCCACCCAAAAATCGAACCCAGGTTCTCACAAAATCCATTTTGATTATTGATTATGAGAAAAAAAAAAGAGTATATTATTTTTAAATGCAAAATTTATAAGAATAAATAAAAGTAAATCTTGAAAATGATAAAATGTTACTTCAATATGGGACAGAGGGAGTATAACTGTTACTATAAGGCATTAAAATTTTGAGTTCACACATTAAATAAGCTTAAATTTTGTTTCAAAAAGTTAGTTCAAGGATGTGAGTGTTCTAGCACAAATATTAAGATTTAGGAACTTTACGGCGTCAAACTCGCGAATACAACTTCAATAGATTAGACACTATGAAGCCCCGATATTTTAAAAATGGTGAAATATCGTGTCGAATACGTACTCGATATCGATACTCGTCCGATACCTCGCCATACTCGTATTGGTTAAATATTTATTTTTAAATAAAATAATAATATCCGATATGCGTCTGATACGTCCCGATACTCGTATCGGAAAATTATCGGTTAAATCTTTATTTTGACCCTTGTATGTTGAGCCTCAAATTATTTTGCTCTTGTGGAAGCTTATTGGTTTGTTTGTACTTCTTGTACAATGAACCATTGACGTTTATAATAATAATAATAATAATAATAATAATAATAATTATTATTATTATTATTATTATTATTATTATTATTATTATTATTATTATTATTATTATTATTATTATTATTTTTTGTCTTTCAAAAAAAAATTATCATTATTAATATTATTGATTTTAGTCATGTTTATATATTATGCATTTATATATTTAATTTTAAATTTAATTTTTAAATAACGTATCGTGACAGTATCGGATAGAGATTTTTAAACAATTTCCCGTATCGACGTAACGGTATTGTCTCGTGTCGCGTATCTAGGCTTCATAGATTAGACCATGACAAGATCAATATTTCATAGAAAGTAATGAAATCAATAAGGAATCATATCTTCTACTTATGACCTTCAAATTATGGAGCATCCTAAGAGATGGCCGGGTCACTAGTTTGATTTTTGTTTTGTTTTGTTTTTCCTTTAGCAATATTAGGGATGTCAATGGGGCGGAGATTGAGCGGATGATACTTTACCACTCCTTGCCCCATTCCCCGCCTTGGGGATACTTCTTCCTTCATCCCCATCCCCACGGATCTCCACAGTATCAACAGATCTACGTAAATAAATTAACAAAATTGTTATACATTTTAATCAAAAGCATGAAATTAATATCTTATTTTTTCTAAAAAAAAATACATATTTTGTATCTTTCATTTTTAAAAAAATAAAAGTACATTTTGCATCAATAACAAAAACTGCAAAAGCACATTCTAATATTTCTTTTTGTCAAAAAAATTAAACATCCATTTAAACTTGTTGCCACCATATATAATCATGATCTTTATAATGTATTAATTATTATTTTTTATTTAAAAAAACATATAAAGTTATATAATTATATATTGTATATAGAATTTAAATAATATGGTCAGGGTCGGGGAATCCGCGGTGGCGGATGGACCTTCTCCGTTCTCCGCCCCAAATTATCCACGGGGGATTTCTCCCTCCATCCCCGTCCCCACGGAGAAAAAAAATCCGCAATTTCGGATCACTGTACAGATAATTATCCATGGGGGAATTTCTCCCTCCATCCCCGTCCCGACGGGGAAAAAAATCCGCAATTTCGGATCACTGTACAGATAATCCCTACGGATAATCCGTTATCAAATACAAATTAACATCCCTAAGCAATCTGGTCTTATTTATCAAATACTAGTATGTCCTTCTTCACTCTCAAGTACAATAGAAGGTTGATGATACTAGTGTTATACTTATTGCTAGATCAATTTTTCCCTTTGGGAAGAAGTTCTTGTACTTTTCTTTATATGTATATATATATTCTTCCCCGTTCCAAGAAAAGTAATTTTCTATTCCTCTAATGGAAAGAAGACTTTCCAGTCTTTCCTTATAAATTACCATTTGACACATATCTCCTTCGAAAACAAGGCCCAACAATAAAGAATTTAATCTAACTATGACTTGAAATAATTTAATGAAAAGTGTGTTGTCATGACTAGCTCCTTAATCAAATATCCAGGAAAATTATGAAGATTAAGGACAAGATTGACACTAAAAGTAAAAAAAAAAAACCTGTCCAATGTCGTCTCAAACATGGTAAGTATCCACCGCCGCAGCTAACTCCATTCCTTGGGCTTATTCAGTTATAACTGCTTCCCTTTCTATTTTCCTTGGCTGCTTCATTCATCACAACCTGTTCCACAAATGTGTGTTGAAAGCACTTTATAATTTATGTGCAACAAAACAAAGAATTCAATTTTGAACGTGCTCTTAAGGTTGGTTACCTTCATATTACTTCTGCTCTTGATCTTCTTGGAATTGAAGTAGTGAGTGGAATGACACTTGCAGCTTAAGGCTGCCATAGCTGCTCAATTTGTTCTTTGGACTGTTATTCAAAATGTAGAGTCCAAACAAGACCCAAGTAAAAACACAATGATACTTTGCATATATTCAGTTTTACCATACCCTTCAAAGTGCCATATATTCTAGGGTACAACTTATCTTAGACCTCCATTGACAGCCAGAAAACAGTCATCTTGATGTACCAATTTAATTTGGTTAAACCAATAGCCAAACAAAGGAAGCCAATTAGGCTCAGATGTGATTTAGAGTACTTCATGCTGCATTAAAGAATTTATGACCCCAATTGGCCAAGGAAAAATCCCATCCTTATAAGTGAATGAAACCGTTTGATACTTGAGAGAAACAGAAATAAATAATTGAATAAATGTTGAACTGAACTTCTGTTATTTCAATGCAAAGTTCTCTTATTTATACTAAGTTCAATCTTGTTAGACCTTCTACAAGCCTACAACTGATAATTTTTCTATGTAAGATTATAACCACTTTAGACCTTTATACATTACAAACACACAGAATACATCACATGCTAACACACAAGATAAAACTGACTGTAATTAATGGAAGCTAGCACAAAAGCGAAATAAACTATTGTCTGCTATACCCTATCATTCCCCAACAAACTCAGGGTGACTAATGAAGAAGTTCAGACATAGATATATATATTCTCACCAGAGTATCAAAATTCCCAAGTTAAATTTGAAGGTCATTCAGTAAAGACAAAAGATCATTCTTACAAGTTACAATGGAACTGCAAACCACGTATGTATGCAAATAGAAATAGAGTAAATCCTCAAAATAAAATTGATAAAGCAAAATCCTAAGAATCTCAATAATAGACCTCTTGGGTGAAAACAAACAAAGAAGTAATTAATTATTTATTCCTCTAATAGAAAGAAGGCTTTCCTTATAAATTACAATCTGACTCATAAGTCTCTGGACACCAAGCTCCTTAATCGTGTGTGTAACCAAATTAAAACACGCCAGTTCTCCATCATTTTTTTTTAAGAATATGTCACCATTCTTCCCTGCTCCGATGGGGCAGCGAACATGAGGCAATGGTCCAACAATGAAGAGTTTAGTCCAAGATTCTTTGACACCAATTTCACCTAAAATTGATACGTGAAGAGTAGTGGTCTCCCCACTAGACAAGATCAAAGCAATGGATCCATTTAACATCACCAACTGCCTCTCCACCAATCTAAGATCAAAAGTATCATCAACTTGTGAGGGCATGGGTGTTGTAAAAAACACCTCATTGCTCACGTCAAATGATACAAAATACGTTTCATCACTACTATCTCTTTCAACATTATCCCACCAATGACACATTCCATCCATGTAGAATTGGGCAATGTTTTCATCTTTAGGGAACATCACCATAGACATGTCAACATCAAGTTTCTTCCAAGAATTACTTGTTAGACTATATATCTCCCATAAGGGTTCCTTGGATATCGACAATTCCTCTTCCATAGACAATTCCCTATCAAACAAGTGTTCGAAAGATCGGCCATCAAATTCTACATGGCGAATCACCTTATAGTCATCCCTAAGACGATCATAACCAATTCCATGAATAAGAGGTATAACCATCGTACGAGGTACTGACTCAACAAGGCTAGGAGGAATGACATTTAATTCATTGGTAATTGGATTCCATAATACAAATTTTTTCCATGGGCCCAATATATTAGTGAGACAAAGAATGCCATTGATACTAATAGACCCCAAAATATAAATATCTGAGCCAAGGACTTCCAAAGGAAGTGACAAATTTAACTCTACATTTTTCTCGAATCTCTTTCCAGAAATGAAATACAACCTGGTGACATGTAATTCTTCATCAGATCCGCGGACAGGTACAGGTACAGGTTCGGGTTCAACCAGAATAGTATGACTTAAGATGATAGATGCATCATCATAATCAGAATGTTTTCTGTGTATGACATGATTACCGTAGATTCTCATGAAATAAGGGTTTTGAAATAACATTGACCATGATTTAGATACACATTCAAAACGCCTTAAAGATTTTAGAGGGAGTTTTGATAGAATGGAGAATGAAACATCAAGAGGTATGTGTTTCTTAACATTTCCGGTCGTCCGGACGACGCGTCTATCTTCCTGTAATTGCAATCACCGTTACACTTTGGTTCTTCTTCAGTTGCAACTTGCAACCAGCTGCAGAAGAGAACTCGATCGATCGAGACAAAAAAAATTCTGCTTCTGATTCAGCTTCACCAGCATTTAACTAGGTATATAACCCGGGTTTTATTAAGGTTTAATGGGCAGTTTTGGTACCTTTATTTTCAAAAAATTTGTATTTTGGTACCCCTATTTCTAAATCAATAATTTTGGTACTCTTATTTTGTTAAATTTTAAAATTGCATTCATCATTATTCTCTTTTGATGATGTGGCGTATTTTAGTATTACATGGCATTTGTTTATTTAAAAATTCATCGCCACGTAAGATAATATTAAAATATAAATTTTAAAAATCCAAAAAAAAAATTGAAAACTATAAAGTACAACAAAATGTTAATAAAAAAAATGAAAATAGTATAAAAATCTGGAAAAATAAAATAAAAACAGAAAAAATGAAATAAATTATCATAAAATTGTTTAAAAATCGGGAAAATAAAAAAAAACCAAAAAAATATCAAAAAAATTATCAAAAAACTGTTTAAACATCTGGAAAAATAAAAAAAGCAAAAAACTACCAATTAAATTATCAAAAAATTGTTAAAAAATCTGAAAAAAAAAAAATCAAGAAAAACAAATAAACTATAATAAAAACTAGTTAAAATTAGTAAAACCAGTAAAAACTAATAAACCAGTAATATATGTCTATATAAAAGTTACTAAACCAATTATTCAACCCCTCTGTCTTCCTTTTCACGTACCCTTTCAATTACTTCTTTTATTTTTTAATTTAATTTTATTGATAGATTATAATAATAATAATAGTTACTAATATAATTCTCTATATAATAATATTAACTTTATCTGACGTGGCGATGATTTTTTAAATAAACAAATGTCATGTAATATTAAAATGTGCCATATCATCAAAAGAGAATAAGGATGAGTGCAATTTCAAAATTTGACAAAATAGGGGTACCAAAATTGCTGATTTAGAAATAGGGGTACCAAAACTGCCATTAAGCCTTTTATTAAAATAAAATGCGCTTATATGTTTGTAAAAAAATGCAGTTATATAATTTCTTTTTTTTTACAATGCATTTACTATTTGATTTATCAAATTGATCCCTATACACTATAAGAGCATCCACAATAGAACTTTCCATTTTATAGTATTTAAATGCATCTCACATATACATATTACAAATTTAATTTTTTTTTAACAATAATACCCAATAAAGACTCAATCCCTCCAGTCCAACACCTCTTTAAAAAATTTAAATGGGTCACACCAAAAACACATCTCAGCAATAACAATATATGATTATAAATGGGTCTCACACAAATAAGATAAGTATAACTTCTTATTGTAACAGCAGTACATATTAGATATTCTTTTGAGTTTTGCTGGAATGAGAATACATATTAGGTACCAATTCTTAAGAAATAGATACCCACAATTGGAGGAGTTTGGGTTTCCTCCATTTATTATTCCTCCATTTATTCTCAATTTGGAGAGAGATAGACACATTAAAAAATAGTGGGACCTATTAAAAAGTGGGTCCCACTAATTTGTGGTCCATATTCCATTTAATCGCTTCATAGATGATAATTTCTTGATTGGCCTTCCTTTGAGTGGTGTAAGTTTTCCTGGTACAAAGGGGATGGCCTCATGATGAGTTGCCTAGACAATTTCCTCTTTTCTGAGGAGTGGTGTTTGACTTGGCCCAATTACACATAGGCGGCTCAACTGGGGGGGGGTATTTCGTATTACTACCCCCTAGTTTTGTCGACCAATGACGAAAATTGGGGAACTCGGACTCTGAGGATGCTTAAATGTTGGAGGGATGTCCCAGATTATCATAATTTTGTGAGAGACAAGTGGCAATCTTTGCAAATTGATGGTTGCGGGGGTTTCATCCTCAAAGAAAAACTCAAATTGATTAAAGATGCGCTGAGAAAGTGGCATATGGCTCACTCCCAAAATTTACCTAGCAGGATTGACTCTCTGAAATCTCGATTATCTGTTCTTGACGTTATCAGTTCTTGAAGTATCAAAGTAAGTATAAAATTATCACATCCACAGAGATTGTAGTGAATCAAACGATGGTAATTGATATCATACGAAAGTAAATTGACAATTAATTAAAAGGGGGGGGGGGGGGGGGGGGGGGGGGGGTTGTTTGGAATCAGAGTTTTTGAAAATAACAGCAAGAAAATAGGGTTTTCATTCAAAAGGAGAAAGCGATTTGATCTTTTCGGTTCATCTAACTACTATTGTCTTAGTATTCCATGCATGTTAACAAATTACAAACTTAGTTCCATGATTCGATTAAAAATAATAACTATGTCCAATGTCTTGGTACATAATCCTCTCAATTGATTATCAATCTTTAATGTCTTAGGATGACCTATAATCAATTGAGGTTTTTACCCTTTAATCTTTGAATTCTCAATTAACAAACTGATATGTCTAAAGTGAAAGTTAATTGAACAACTATCCCTAGGTCAATTGATTTGTCTCTAATGTCTTAGTAAACAAACAATTATAATCATCACACAATTCGCGACGTTGTATAAAGCATTAAGAACAAAAGATAATTGTATGAAACTAACTTCGTAATTCAATTAACACATCATATAAAATACATGGTTCAAAACAATAGCAATTAGAATCCACTAAGGATCCAATCTAGAAGTTTAGTTACTCAAAATTAAAGCATAAACATTAAATAGAGTAAAAGAATTCGTTACAAAGAAGGAATAATGGTCTCTTGACTTGCTCTCAAAAGTTGCCTTTTTTCGCCGTAAAATTCTGTAACCCTTGAATGAGAGAAAAATCCAATTTATAGAACTAGGGCTGCGAGGTGGCGCCGTGTGCCAGTGTTACTGCGCCATAGACATAGAAGATCTCACTTTCTGGCCACTTTCCTGAGATGTGCGCCACTCCCTGCGCCGTGCGCCATAGGCAGAGAGCTTTTTCCTGATTTTTCTTCTCTTTCTTGTACTCCAAGTAATCTTGTAATGATTCAATTTCTCTTTATTTCTTACATAAAGCATAATAAAATACATAAAAACATGATATAGAAATCAGCCACAGTGAAATTCATAATATGAAGTGTTGCACAGACTGAAAGAAAGCTTTGTGTCCCCCCGACGAAGTAGGTGCAATCAAGGTAGTGCGGACGCCAATAAAAGGAGCAATCTTGAAATGAACCACCTTATTGTTAGATGCCTCTGTAACACCGAATTTAAGCGTTATCCCTTCTACCAATCGATGTGCTTTACATATAGCTGGCCATTGTCCATATATTTGGCAAGTTCTTTGAGGGCGATTTTCAATGTGCAAGTAGCATTTTCAGGAACATCCCAACCAATCTATGAGTGTTAGTTTGGTGTCCTCATTGGGAAGTGCATTTTCACATAAACCACTCCATAAAAGCCTCTGTTCCAAATCGAATGAAAAGATCACATATACATAAAAATAATTGATTAACTAGAATAAACCAAAAAATACATACCAAGATATCGGACTGTATATCATGCGCATTGAGTGTCTTTTCGAGTTTGTGGGAGAATTTTGTTGGAGCTGTAAAATATGGAACAAGACCATTTGAAGAACCCTGACTGGATCCTTGCTGCAACAATAGCCTATATGGATTTTTTCAGGATAATTCGCTTCAAGGTCGTTAAGTTTCCTTACCCTTATGTGGAATAAAAGAGGACTTATGTATAATAAGGTCACCCAACCTCCCTCACTAAGTCCATAGAAATTGCTTAATCTAGTCCAGCCCCGAGCTAAATAGATTTTGTCGGACCTTCTCTCAAGAGACACTTGAATATGGTTCTTCTTTGGATCCTACAGAATAATATGATTTTCTAGAAAACGACCAATGTTGTTTGGCAAACATTCCGGAAGTTTTAAAAAATTAACTCACCAGATAAAGCTATTTCTTTTTAAACAAAACGAATAGATGAAGTTTTCGACTTACACTTGTGGGATCAAATTCCACATAACATGTTCTTGTCATCATGCAGTAAGGTTGCACATCATAATCGACGTCTATAGAGAAAAGAAAATCATGTCAAAGAGAAGCATGTCAAAGCATACACAAACAAAGGATCATTTTGTATTAGATATTGGGATAGTCTCACATTATGATCTAGGTTTAATTCTGATTTTGGGATAGACTTAGCAAACAATTAAGGGTGCGTTTGTTATAGATTTTTTCAAAATAGATTCTCATAATGTAATATAATTTTGTGTAAAAAAAATTTACAAAGAAATTGTTTATAAAAGCTTTAAATGAAAATTTGGTTTGAATAGTTATTCTTAAAATGTCATTTTAGGTATTTCATCATTTTATTGAAAAAAAATTTGGATATCAAAATTTCAAAAAAAAATCATTTTTTTAAGCTATTTCAAATAGATTTTCATAAAAATTATTTTTGAAATACAACTTTTTTTAAAAATTGAAATTTTGAATATGTTTTGATCTTCAATAATGTACGTTTATGTTATATAATGTCAAAATTAGTATTTGAATTTAAAAAAAATGAATATAAAAAAACTTATAATATTTTGGAAAACGATTTTATAAATCTATTTTAAAAAATACAAAAAAAAATCATTTTTTTATAAAGTTAAAACAAACGCACCCTAAATCTCTAAAATTTGAGATTAAAAAAAACACAGTTCATAACTATTGATGAAATTAAATCAAAATCCATTACTTATGATGATCTACAAAACAGTGTTTACACTAATTATTAGAAAATTACTCCCAACCCTCAACCATTAGTTCTGCAAAAATTTAGTAAAGTGACAACCTGAAAAATGTGTAATACAAAATACCAAAACCAATTTATTCTCATAAGGTTCCTAGACATGGCTAAAAGATTAGCATTAAAACATTTTCTACGAGTGCGTTTGTTATAGATTTTTTCAAAATAGATTCTTATAGTGTAATATAATTTTGTGTAAAAAAATTTTACAAAGAAACTTTTTATAAAAGCTTTAAATGAAAATTTGGTTTGAATAGTTATTATTAAAATGTCATTTTAGGTATTTCATCATTTTATTGAAAAAAAATTTGGATATCAAAATTTCAAAAAAATCACTTTTTTGAAATACAACTTTTTATAAAAATTGAGATTTTGACTATGTTTCGATCTTCAATAATGTACCTTTAGGTTATATAATGTCAAAATTAGTGTTTGAATTTAGAAAAAATGAATATAAAAAAACTTATAATATTTTAAAACACGATTTTATAAAATCTATTTTCAAAAATACAAAAAATAATTATTTTTTTTAAAGCTAAAACAAACACACCCTACATCTTGCATGCAAAGTCAGGGGCACAAAAGATATAAACAATAAATAACACCAAACATTTTTTACACTAACTACATGAAAGTTTATTTGTAGTATTAAAAACAAACTTTAGAGCAAAAATTGTACTTCATAGAATAAAGAAGACTTGGTACCTAGTATACTACGTATAGTATTAGAAGTATCACTGTTGTTGTAATCCTTATACTGAAGTGGGGGATTATAGACAGGGTACTTAATCTCAGTGCCCCACCTAATTGTTAGTCTAATTGTCAAAAGTTTAGGATTCACATAGATAAAAGTCACCCAAGCACAAAACCACAAATCATACATGCTCCTAAGAGTAACCCAGCCCGCAGCAAAGTACAATTCCCTAGACCTCTTGGCAACATGAACCTCGGTTTCATTGTGGCAAGGGTCACGTAGCATTACATATGAATCAATACTATCACCAAACTCTCGAAAGAAATATCGAGGGAGTCTTCCTATTGGCTGCATTTAAATCACATCAATTTAGATAGCACATCAAAAGCTAATATAACAAAAGCCTTGTAATAAGTCCAGAGTGCATGAGATGAACATATTGCAAAAAAATGCTCTATAGTCATGTAACAAAACATCTAGGTAAACATGAAGGAGATGCAAAAAAGTAAAACATTTACCTAGACATCAAAGAGATAAAAAAGAGAGCTCTTTAAGTAAATTTAAACCTAATTATGTTTCCTAAAATAAAAAAGTGAGGATTAGTTTTTTCAACAATTACTTTACCAATGAACCAAACAATCCTTTCAACCCACTGTAAACCTAAAAATAAAATAAAATAGTGAACTCTAAACAAAAGGAAAATGGAACTAATGAATTAACTCTAGAATGGTTCTATGGAGTAAACAAATTCAGTACATAAATCTCATAGTCCAAACCAAATAACACCTGAAAAGAAAAGAAAGCAAATAACCCTTTTTCTGTATAAGGTCTGAAACCACAAAAATAAGCACACTAAACACTCAGTAGAACAAAAGTAAAAATTATCAGATTACCTAGACATTAAAGAGATAAAAAAGAGAGCTCTTTAAGTAAATTTAAACCTAATTATGTTTCCTAAAATAAAAAAGTGAGGATTAGTTTTTTCAACAATTGAACACTTAGTATAACAAAAGTAAAAATTAGCAAAATCTTAACCCATACACCTCCCCTCCCTAACATAAAACAGAATCAACATAACACAAATAAGATACTATCTGCCATGATACATATTGTCTTTCAAACCATGACTATATCTTCATAACACAATCCAATATTTCCAGCAAAAATCAGAAGACAAACCTCAAAAAAAAAAAAAAAACTTACACAATGACCATCAAACTCCATTTGATAAGTCTGTTGAGCAGCAAAGAGGTCATCCAAGCAGTCGTCATCCCCCTTTGCGCTAGCATCAGCAAAGAATGAATTATGGAGCAAGAAGATGTTGTTGGAAGCCATGAGAGTGAAACAGAGGCCGATGAATAATGAAAGGAATTGGAAAGGCCTAAGTGGAATTATCACAAATGCAAAAAGGAGTGTAAAGTTAAAAAGGTAGAATATCAAACATTGCAACACGGCAAGATGGAGTAATGAATTTAATCCTGAATTAATGCAAGTCTCTTATTGGTCAGAACAAATAGTTTGCTTGTAGAATAGCGCCCATTAAGAGGAGAAGGAAGAGACAACGAATGACTTGCGAGAAGAAAATTGTAAAATTATAATCAGGTAACATTGTATTAATGAATGAAACCAGTTGGCCAATGGAAACGATGGAATAGAAGCCAAACAGCAACACGAGACACATGGAAGGGAAGAAGAGTAAAAAATGCATGCAACCAATAGAAAACCTAGAGAAGAAATTATTAAGAGTTCTAGGTTTCATTCTCACATTCTCACAAAATGTCCACATTTGCAAAGTAGAACATTGGAAAATCAAAACATGACACAGACTCATTGGCCATGGATGCACATATGCCACTCCCTCACAGGTTCTCATATCCATATAAGCAATGTTGTTGTCCATGTAAGCAAATGACATAATGTTGAGATCATGAGGTAGGGTTTTTAAAAGATCATTAGAGTTCACCCTAATGAGTTTTTTGAGTAGAGTAAAGATAGTAAAGATTTGACCTTTTTGAAACCAATCCTACCCAACCCTTCATTTGGTACACAAGAAACCAAGCAAAACAATAGCGTCCACACACAAACATAACACCACCACATTCAACATGTTTGCCATTTTCACCTGTTCATAAAAAATTCCAAAACAAAATCAAATTGAATCCAATTCAACTCGTGAACAACTAAACATGTCAAAATCTATTTTACACATCTAGAATCAAATCAATATTTCCTCACATACAGAAAAGTATAAAAATGATTAAACAAACTTGCATGTGACATAGGGTGATTGAGCGATTGATCTAACAATAATTAAACAAACCATAAACACAAACCTCACATACAATAAATATAAAACCAACAAAATGCATTAAATTAAAACAATGTACAGAGAAATAATATCAAGTAATGCAATGCAAGCATATTATGATCAAGATTGATAATTAAAAGAGGAACGAGATGAAAAAAAAAAAAAAAAGAAATTACCAAGAGTTAGACTATGAAAGAGGATTGAATTTGATAATGGAATTGAGAAGAATGAAGTGAGTGTTTCTGTAGCAAATAGTAAGGCACGTGAAGGATACGTTCTCTTGAATGATGAGTCAGCATAACAAACTTCCTGATAATCAGGAGTTATGACGTGCTAAAAGCTGAGCAGAATGGTTAGTGTGCATGTGGATTGTAATGTAACTGGAATATGGTTACGTTGGTTGATAAGTATGAAAAAGATTGAATTTGAGAAGAATCAAGTGAGGGTTGTGAGTGAAGCCTTGTTTTGTTTGCGACTAAAAAAAGGCGCTAGCGGGTAATAAGAAGCAGAGCCATTTGAAATCCCACTAACATTTTTTGATATCTCATATAAGTCTCCGTCTCCGACAAGTGTGTTTATGCATCATGTTAAACAATGCATTTGTTAAATATAATAAAATAATATAAAATTAATATTGATAAAAATAATTTTTTACACTTTCAATGTATTAAATGTACGGATTTTAAGTTAGAATTTTCTTATTTATATGTTTAATTAATGCACCAGATACACTTTTTAGCATTTTCTATGTTTTTTTATATGATCTCTCTGTTGACATCGGTTTTCTAAAAACGTTAAATGCGTGATTTAGAGTGTTAATGTTAAGTGTTATTTGAACAAGGACATCACACAATTTAAGTGTCATGTAATCATTGATCAGTCTGAAACAATAATTATTTGATAAAAATTGGTAAAATTATGAACTAATTTGACTGTAAATTGGAAATGTCAGAGACTATTTGTTATAAAGTGGATGAAGATAAAAAATATTTGACAGTAAGCGAACAAATGCTCACAAAGGGATCAAATTGAGAAATATTTGCAGAGACACCGATTAATATGAGATATTAAAAGAGTTATAAACTTAATTGAGAGCAAGTTACGACCAATTTGTTGGTTTATTAATTAAAAAAACAATGTTTTTGATAAGTTTGTTTTAAAAAAAAAAATTAGATAGAAATTTTGCTTATATTTAAAGGTTATGTATTTTTTATATTTAAATCGCAATTCTTAGAAGTTTTTGACATACTTCAAATAAGATTACCTCCAATTTATGAAAACTTGTACCAAATATAAAAGTAAAAATCTATTTTTAAATGAGTGCCTGCATTTTTTAATGAAATATTTAAAAGTTATATAATAATGTCGTTTAAATACAACTCGATTGGTAGCTGCAGAATATGCAGGGCCGACTCAACATATTGTGAGGCCTAAAGCGAACGTTAAAATTAGGACTTTCGTAAAAATTTAAATAAAAAAATAACTTTTTTGAGAATGAGTTATTTTTTTTAAAGTCGGTATCACGTTTGAGGAGAGTTTAATCAGAGAGATCAATCTCATCATTCACTAGTAAAGGCGGCCAAATTAAAGTTAGAATGAAGCCCTTGTATAGACTAATCCAGTAGAAAAATTGGCACGAAAAAGTAAAATCTTTTATGAATTGATTCAATATTTATACTTAATTAAAGTTAAACTGTAGAATTATGGGCTTAATTAAAATTATATTATTAGGAAGGATTACGGTTTGATCCCCGCAACTGTGATCGGGATGGGTTGTACCCACGTAATGTCAAAATTAACCCCCGAACTAGATTAGACAGTCTATTAGACCGAATACTGATGATGAACAAAAATTATATTATTTAACTAAGATATTGGGCTTAAGTGTTTAATAAAAATAAAACTATATTATTATATTATTCAAACTTAACTAAATTTGTCAAAAAAGGAAAAACTTAATTATAATCTTAATCTTAATCTTAATCTTATCTTAATCTTAATCTTAATTTTAATCTTATCTTAATCTTAATCTTATCTTAATCTTAATTTTAATCTTAATCTTAATATTAATCTTAATCTTAATCTTAATCTTATCTTATCTTAATTCTTAATTATAATAAAAGTAAGGTTTTGCTTCATATTAACCCTAATTTTTTTCCCTCCAAATTTCTCTCTTAATCTTTCAACCACATATTAATTACTATGGTCCGTCACTTATTAAATCTTCCTCAATTTGAATTTTGAATTCACTATTATTAGTTTCTATTTTTTTTTTTACAAAAGCCTTCATTAGTTTTTATGCATTGAAAATAAAATATTATTAAATGCTCACTAAAAAATAGTACAATAGAATATTATACCTAAAAATGTGGCATCTCTCGATTATCTCTTTATCATTATACGCTTATGATTCTTTTATCAACATTTTTCTCTTCTTGCTTCTCACTCACTCTCTCTCAACCCACTTTTTTTTTTTTAATCTTCTCCCTTGATACATTCCTTCTTCTGTCTCTACATCTCAACCCAATTTTTGATCGGTAACAACCCGCACACCCTATCTTTAGACAATATAGTACCATGAAGGAGAAGAGGAAGAAGCACCGATTTTTGTTATTGACAACGAAGATGAGTATACCAATCTAGATTTGTAAGTGATTACTTTTTTTATAGTTATTTATTGTTATAATTTTTAAGTGTCAAATCTAAAATAGTTTCATGTGTTTGATTAGTATATTTGATTTTTTACTTCGTTTTGTTGCGGTATTGATGTTAACGTAGAAAATTTGTTGATTATGACATGTTAAATCTTACTCTTTTTCTTGGTCTCATCGTCGTCGAATTTCATTTTTATCTCCCACATATTCTTCTTTCTCAACCTTTTCGCCATTTTACTTTTTGTTTTTGATTTGTTCAATACCTTTCCGGTGTGAGAATGAGGCATCACCTCTATCATATTTGTTATTTTTGTTATGCTAATTAGATTTTTCCACTTCTGCATAATTGAAAGAAAAGAAAAAAAAAAGAATCTATGAGTGACCTTTGTTTTTATCAAGTAAGTTTAAACTTTATGGAACTTTATTTATTTATTTATCTATTTCACTCATCTGCTTAATGATTTATTGTTCTCTGCCACTATTTGTATTGACTAATTTAAGTGTCAATATAATTATGTTTTGATTTCATTTTATTTTTTTATTTATAATTTTAATTATAGCAATATAAATTGTATATCTATCATTCCGCAACATCCGTGCAACACACGGGTCAAAGTCTAGTTAAAATAAATAAAAGCACAAGGGTTTAGTACTAAAAAAAAAAGTAAAAACCAACTAATGCTCTGCAAAGTTTTGAACCCTTAATCTTATGAAAAAGGACTCTGTACAAATCCAGTTGATCTACTTGCATGTACATTGTTTTGGGGCCTTTCTTTAATATTAGGGGAAATCGTCATTTTGGTCTCTGAATGTGTAACTCGCTGTAATTTTGGTCCTTGATTCAAGAAAAAATGCAAAATAGTCCCCGACTCTGCAATCCGTCAGTCCATTTAATCCAAAACGTTATCTTTCTGTTAACTATGATATTTTAATGATTTGTTTAATTAATATTAATTTTAAAAGTAAAAACTCAATAAAATAAATTCATTTATACCCAAAACCTTCCCCAAATCAAGAAACCTATCCAAAATCTATCACCAAAATTCACCCTCTAATTGAAACTGAATACCTCTTCAATCTTCATATGTGAAAATCAACACATTTGTGATTGTTCAAGATTCACAAGAAGCCACAAAACGAATTTCTTTATAATTTATTAGTTTTCGTTGACACTGGAAAATTGGTTTTGTGATTGATGTTGAACATGAAGCTAAACAAAAAATGGGGTTTCCTTTCAATAAAATTTGTCTTGTATCTGTTCTAAAATTCTTGTGTTAATGTGTTGTGTTGGTTGCTGTTTAGACTTAGGGGCTGGTCTTTGCTAGGGGTAGGATTTTGGTGCCCAGTTTTGGCTTTTGTTTCTTGTTGTTAGTTGCTGTGTTGTTGTTGCCTGGGAGTTAGAATCTCCTTTGTATCTTGCTCGCCCCCGTTTTGGCTTGTCTTAAGCTTTACATGGTGGCTATTAATAAATTAATTTGCTATTCAAAAAAAAAAAGTGTTGTTCTATTGAACCAGAAAATATAGAGATATTGTATTTGCTTTATTGGTGGAAGAATGTGGCAATAATAGTTTGCCATGAGGGAAGAAGGAAATGGAACAAGCTACAAGTGTTGAACTATAAATAAAAAAGCTAGCAAGAAGATATGGATTCTCATTTCTTTAATCTAGTTTTGAGTATGAATGTAGTAAGGCAAACAAGCTTTTTTAAGTTGAGAATGTTTTTGTTTTCCAGATTTGGATCATGTTGGGTTATTAGAGATTTGGATACAAAGAAGAATAAGAGAAATTAAGGATTTTAGTTTTGATTTGGGAAAATAGCTTGGAATTAATGGAGGCAATGAGGAATTGAAGAGATGAAGAAGATTGATTAGGGATTTAGATACAAAGAAGAAGAAGAAGAACAAGATAAGGGTTTTTGTTCAGAATTTCATTTTCATGCCTGCATCCATGTCAACAAGCTATCTCAATTGTTGTGAAATTGTGGACCAATCATTTAATTCTAAGTCTATTATGGGTATGAATTTGTTTGAGTTTGAGTTTATTTTAGTTTGTTGTATTTTATTATGTTTTTCTTTTTTAAACTAAGTTAATAAAAACAAAACTTAAATGGATATTAAAAAAAATATTAAAATATTCTAATTATAATGCCACGTCATCATATTTAACAGATATTTAACGTTTTGGATCTAATTGAGTAACGGAATTAACATTCAAGGACTTTTTTTGTAGTTTTCTTTAATTCAAGGACTAACTTGACAGCGAGTGACACTTTTGAGGACTAAAATGACTATTTCCCCTTTTTTAATCAAATTGTTTCTTCCAAAAAACAAATTAATCACTAACAAATTCAGGTTGCGACCATTACTGAGTTCATCGCAAAATAACAGCCTTTCATTACGATTGTTTTTGTGATTTTTGTTTACTCTATCAAAATAGAGAAAAACCTGCATATGGGACACTATCGGCACTTTTTTTTTTTTTAGTATTCTTTTTTTTTTTGTTATCACAACCATTTTCGCAGTAACTGATCTTTTTTTTATAACCTTGGATTAATTGCTGCCAAAAATATTTGGGAGTTGTACATTTTATTTATTGAGTTTTGCAGATGCACTTGTTAAACATACTAAAAATAAAAATACATATTAATATATAAAAAAAGTATTCTTTTGATGTAGACTTTCTTTATTTATATATATTTTCCTATAAATAAATATCCACCTTGGTGCTTAGACTCATGCATCATACATTGTATATTTCAAAATGGCCAAACCATACTATTTGCTCTGTATTCTCTCTGCCTCACTCTATTATTGCCTCTTCACATGCTTAGCTATGAATAGTAAAAAGAACATCACCACCGATGAATTTGCACTTCTTGCATTCAAATCATCTATTACCTTAGACCCTTATCATATACTTAGTAATTGGTCATTTTCCTCTTCTTCATGCAATTGGGTTGGTGTCACTTGTGATGAGCATCATGGAAGAGTAAATGCATTGAATCTTGGTAATATGGGCCTTAAAGGTATCATTTCTCCTCAATTAGGAAATCTTTCTTTCCTTGTTGTTCTTGATCTAAATGGCAATAATTTCCATGGTGAGTTACCACATGAGTTACTTCACTTGAAGAGATTGAAATTGTTGAATTTGAGCTACAATAGTTTTGTTGGGGAAATTCCATCAAGGATAGGGGACTTATCCAAACTTCAACAATTGGATCTTGCCAATAATAATATTGTTGGATTTATTCCTCAATCTATATCCAATTTGTCAATTTTGGAGTATCTAAATTTGAACACAAATCTCATCAAAGGAACCATTCCGCATGTTATTGGTCAACTTGGTCGGTTGAGGATTTTGAATATCAGTAATAACACGCTGTTGTCCGGAATCATACCAAAGACAATTTCCAACATGTCTTCCCTTGAAGAAATTCATTTATCAAATAATTCTTTATCAGGTATAGTATGATATACTCACACCATGTATTGAGCCTTATTTGCTAGTTTAGATTTTGTAAGTATGTATGGAGGATACTTTGCATAAAACTACACGGTTCTTGGATCTATGAAAGGAAATTTCTAATAATATTATCAATTTTCACAAAAAATAGGGGTGAATTTATAAGTTATCGCTTATGAGCTATAGCTAACAAGTTATAATATATAACGGGTAAATTAGTTGATTGAATAAAATTAACTTTTTAAATCAATAAATTATAGGCTTAATTAGTCAATTGTTCCTTTAAAGATATTTTTGGTTTCACATTGATCTCATAAAGAAAAAAGTTTCACTTTAGTCCCTTAAAAATATCACTATTTGCAAAATTGGTGTTGCACTATTAAATCCAATGCATGTGCAAGTATACACAGTCTTATCTGTAGCAAAGTAATAAGAAAATATTGTTCCCCCAGGGAATGTGATAAGGGAGCTTTGTTCCATTAGTAGTTCAAGTAGTCTTATGCTTATAAGTAATAAGGTAACAAAATATCATTTAGGATAGAAAATAAGTAAATAAAACAATAGATTAAAAATGGTTGATTAACGGTTGTGAGAGTTGTGTTGGAAGTATGATTCATCTAAATTCGGTTTAATGTCTGTGAGTGATAAGTGAAGGCAATACTTTTGTAAGCAACGCTTTCCTTGTGGTGTATGTCTACAACGTTAGATTATGAAATGGTGGATAAGGTGGTTCCTATGTCCAGGTCACGCTTAATTTATTCAAGTTCAGATTACCATATTTGTATTCATACTATGACCCTAAGACTTATGTCTTAGTCCTTAAGTAAGAGGTATGTGTCCATCCTATACTTAACCATATTAGTTCATTAAGTCAATTTATCATTAGATGTCTCATAACAATAAACTTGTGTTTAAATCTAAGTTGATTTGTCCTAGAGATAAACATATAGCATAATATCAAATGAACTAAAGAAACATAAAACCGGATCGAACATCAAACCGGTGAGGGTATTGAGTCAGTGATTCATTGGTCATCGGGTCAATAGTCGAACCGCATGACTAAACCGGATAAATCGGTAGAACGAACCGATCTCTATATTAAAAATATATAGGTATTAAACCGGTCGAATGAGATGACTCGGTCTCTAAAAAAATCACGACACCTAAAAAATTTGAAAAACTCGAAAATTTCGTAATATCATAAATTCTTAAATTCAAATCCTAAACATTCTCATCATACACAATAAAATAGTACAAAATACAAACCCAATTAAGTTTTAAATAAAGTCTAACTGCAACATAAACGGAATAACAAAATGTCTAATAAATTTAAATCCAATGAGACATAGTTGTTTCAATGTTGGACTCTTTTTTATTTCTTTTGCTTCTTCTATTTAAAAAATACAAAACGACATCGTTTTGGGATTTTTGGATGAAAAAAAAGGCATGCAATCAAACCGGCGGTTTGAAGAAACCATCAGTTCACCGGTTTTTCCTGTTTTGAACGGTTCCTACCGGTTTAACTGCATGGCTGATCCAACATTCGAATCAGACCAATCACCCCTCCAATGCGAGGTCTGACGGGTTCGACCGACCAATTTGATTTTTAAAACACTGCTCTAAAGTCTATAATTTTATTTTATTTTAATCTAATATTTTTTTTTTGGTGAATTAACTCTAAAAAAGGTTGATCCCTCGTGTCTGTGCATGTATGATGTATCTAAGTAGACTTTTTCATTAGTCTAAATTATTCAAATCAATATGTAATATTTTTTTTACTCAAATCAATATGTAATTTGGATATACATAAATAATGGTGTTTAATAAATTATATAATAGGATATTGATTAAATAATTTTGATTTATTTTTATAAAAGTTATTAATTAAAGGGTCATGCATGCTAATTTGTGTCCTAAGAATGTTTTTGCATTTAGCATTTTCTTTAATTAAATATTCTTGTATATAAATATATTTGAATCATCCTAATTGATGTCTTTCTTCTGTCTTATGCTATATCTATTCAACTATAGGAGAAATCCCGAAAGGAATCGGTGATCTTGCACAGTTGAGAATTGTGAACCTTCAATATAATATACTCACAGGCAACATATTTATGTTCAACAATTCATTATTGCAACACTTAACTCTGAGTTTTAATAATCTTTCTGGCATTCTTCCATCAAATGTTTGTCAAGGGCTTCCAAGCCTTAGATCACTTAAACTTTACCGTAATGATTTTTATGGTGAGATGCCAAAGGTTTGGCGTTATTGCAAAGAGTTGGAAGATTTACAACTATCCGAAATTAATTTTGACAAAGGACGTATGCCATCTGACATTGGAAAATTAACCAAGCTTCAATATTTGTATCTTCCTTCAACCAACTTGCACGGTAAAGACATTTTTACCTATACATTAATGTTTATTTAAAAAAGTCTTTTGTCCACTAATTTTAAATTTTCTTCAGTTTTAAAAAAAGGTTAAAAAAAATTTTTAAAAAGGTTAAAAAAATTGATACTTATATTTTAAAAAAGGTTTAAAAAAATTTCATAAGTTTTTCCGTTATCAAGATGGTCCATTCCGCCTGTTTTTTCCAGGTCAACTAACGAAATGGTTATTAGTGGACTCCACTATTTTAATTTTAGTCTATACATTTTGCGAAATAGGCAAGAATGGTCCCGATATTTTAAAAAAATTTAAAACAATTATGATTTTTTAAAATATATTTATGAGAAAAATTTGACTTTTTTAATACATTGGAGAATAAATATATGTGTCCTATATTATATATAGACCACATACATTCAATTTTTAATATACCAAATGTAACTTGAGGAAGTATGTAAGTTGCACAACCGGCCATGAAAGTTGACAATATGATATGATACTTCATCATGAGGGTGTCAAACACACACACACACACACACACAAATAAGTACATTACACAAGTCAAGAACCTTATAATGTGGGATTTGAATACAACTTATTGAAGTCACACAGTTGCATTGCATTAATAAATTAATAATACTTTCATATTATGCTACATACAGGTGAAATTCCATTTTCCCTCTTCAACATCTCCTCTTTGAAGGAGATCAACCTTGAAATGAACAACTTAAATGGAAGTCTCCCACACGAGATGTGTCATCAATTTCCCCAACTTCAAATGTTTTCTCTACGCAGTAATGGTTATAGAGGAATCATCCCACGATCTATTGGAAACTGCACATTTTTACAATTTTTCAGTTTAGCTTATAACTTTTTTACAGGTATACTCGATCAATTTTCTATCTTCATATTTAGTTATAAATGTAAACAATAGAGAATCAAAGATAAAGAGCGAAGAAGAGAGGAAGGAGAAGGATAAATAAGCTAGGTACTACAGGAAATATGATTTTTGACAACAACTTTTTTCGTTAAAAGTTGTTATAAGTCGTTGGCAAAACAACCAAAGGTAATTTTGCCAACAACTTGTAACAAAAAAAACTTGTTGCCAAAAATCATATTTCTTGTAATGAGGGTTCCGATAAGAATGATAAAACATAGTTGCCAGAGTTTATATACAGGGTTAATCCTTAATATAGTTGTAGTAAAATGGTTAAATATGTTAATTAAAATAATAATATTTTAAGGTCTTACTACTACTACTACTAAATTATTAATAATAATAATAATAATAATAATAATAATAATAATAATAATAATAATAATAATAATAATAATAATAACAACAACAATAATATGCCTTTAAAAAAATTATTTAAAATATGTTACATGAACTTTTGTAAAATAACATATACTAAAACATGAACTTTAGTAAGAATAATTTAAATAAGAAAGAAAAAAATTCACATAAATAGGAGATTTGACCAATTATATTTTGAATTACCATACATGGGATGGTGGTGGTTATTATTTGGAGGAATTATATGATGCCACATGACATTCTTCTCTTTCTTGCAAAAATAATTCTTACTAAATAACATTTTCCAAAAAACAAATATGCTTAAGCATTTCATGCATCATATACATGTAGCTTTATTTATTTGTTGTTTTCTTTATGATATGTGTTTTTAGGTTCGATACCAATGGAGATTGGCCATCTCAATCAACTCCAAGTTTTGAACTTGGCAAATAACAGCTTGAGTGGACCTATTCCTTCAAAACTCCTCAACATTTCAACATTGGAATTTTTATTTCTTGAACAAAATTCACTCTCAGGCATGCTTCAATCAAATATGGGATTTGGCCTTCCTTTTCTACAGAAGTTTATAATATATGAAAACAATTTTTTTGGAAATATTCCAGATAGTATATCCAATGCTTCAAATCTCGTTCAACTTGACTTGAGTGATAATGAATTTAGTGGAATTATACCAAATTCTTTTGGAGATTTAAGAGTCATCGAATTCCTCAGCATAGCTGGCAATAATTGATGATTCTCTTGAAATAAACTTTTTTACTTCACTTACAAGTTGCAGATATCTTGTAGATCTTGACGTATCAGAGAATAGGTTATCAAAACTTCCCAAGTCCATTGGAAATTTATCATCAGAACATTTTTGGGCAGATTCTTGTGGAATTAATGGAAATATTCCATTAGAAATCGGAAACATGAGTAACCTGATTGATTTATCTCTGAGTGGGAATGATTTAAGTGGATCAATCCCAAGTACAATTAAAAGGTCAAATCAACTTCAACGTTTGAATCTTGGCTACAATGGACTTCAGGGATCCATAGTTCATGAGCTTTGTGAAATTAGCAGTTTGGGTGAGTTGTATTTAACAAGCAATAAGCTTTTTGGTGTGTTACCAACATGCTTGGGAAACATGACTTCTCTTAGAAAGTTTCACATAGGATCTAATAAGTTCACCTCAGTGATACCTCTCTCTTTTTGGAATCTTGAAGATATTTTAGAGGTAAACTTATCCTCCAATGCTTTAACTGGAAATCTTCCACCTGAGATTAAGAATTTAAGAGCTCTTAGACTATTAGATCTCTCCAAAAATCAAATTTCAAGCAACATTCCAACAGCCATAAGTTTATTGACAACTTTAGAAACTCTCTCCTTAGCAGATAATAAATTGAATGGTCTTATTCCAACATCACTTGGTGAAATGTTTAGTTTGAGTTTGTTGGACTTGTCTCAAAATCTTATAACTGGCGTGATTCCAAAATCATTAGAGTCACTTTCTTCTCTTAAATACCTAAATCTATCATACAATAGACTGCAAGGAGAGATTCCTGATGGAGGACCTTTCAAAAGCTTCACAGCTCAATCTTTTATGCATAATGACGCACTTTGTGGTAGTCCTCGCTTACAAGTACCTCCATGTGATAAACGAATTAGAAAAAAATCAAAGACAAAGATGATATTAATCATTTGCATATCATCCATAATTGTTGTGTTAGGCGTTTTGCTTGTTGCATTCATATTACTTCAGAGGCATAAAAGGAAAAAGGTTGAAAATCCACTTAAAAGTGATTTGTCAGCTAATTTAGGAGTTCCAAGAAGAATATCCTACTATGAACTTGTGAAAGCAACTAATGGATTCAGTGAAAGTAATTTACTTGGAAGAGGTGGCTTTGGATCTGTGTATCAAGGAATGCTTTCTAGTGGGAAGATGGTGGCAATTAAAGTACTTGACTTGACATTGGAAGCTACATCAAGAAGCTTTGATGCAGAATGTAATGCAATGCGCAACCTTCGGCATCGAAATCTTGTTCAGGTTATCAGTAGTTGTTCAAATGATGATTTCAAATCTCTGGTGATGGAGTTTATGTCAAATGGAAGTGTGGAAAAATGGTTATACTCAGAGAACTATTGTTTGGATTTCTTACAACGGTTGAATATAATGATAGATGTGGCATCAGCATTGGAGTATCTTCATCATGGTTCTTCAATACCAGTGGTTCATTGTGATTTGAAACCTAGTAATGTTTTACTGGATGAAGATATGGTTGCGCATGTCAGTGATTTTGGCATTTCCAAGCTCTTGGATGAAGGACAATCAAAAACTCATACCCAAACTTTAGCTACTCTTGGTTATGTTGCACCAGGTTATTTCTTCACTCTTAACTCTAAGTTATATTATATCTTTTGAATTTGAGAATTTTCTTATAACTAGTGAATAGTATTTACATGCAGAGTATGGATCTAAAGGATTCATTTCAGTTAAAGGAGATGTGTACAGCTATGGGATAATGCTAATGGAAATGTTCACAAGAAAGAAGCCAACAAATGAAATGTTTTCAGAAGAATTAACCTTGAAAACATGGGTCAGTGAATCAATGGTCAATTCAGTTATGGAAGTTGTGGATTACAATTTAGTCTCACAACACGAGAAAGAACTTCATGACATTTTAGATTTAGCTTTGAGTTGTTGTGCAGATTCACCCGAGGCAAGAATTAAAATGACAGATGTAACTGCATCATTACTCAAAATCAAGACCTTATTCTTGTAGTGAAAATGACAGACGCAACTGCATGGTTTTGGGTTAATTTTTAGCCTAGAATCACTTTGCTAAGTCTATTTCCCCGCTTTTAATCTAAATGAGTGGTTTTTATAAGGTTTTTTTTTATGATTTTGTCGTCTGGACGTGACGTTGTGTTGTTCACAGTCTTGGTGTGACGTTTGATTTCTCATTTTGTTTATGGTGTTCTAATGGTTCCATATTGAAAGATTTGCTTCAATCTATTACAAACTCAATTACTGTCAACATTGTAGAACTTGAGGAATAAGTATTCCAATCAATTTGATTTTATCGTATTAAAAGTAAACATTTTGCTGTTGTATGTTATTAATTTTCTATCACTATTATCTTTTTTCATTTTTTAAACGATCAAAGATAGTAACACAACAACAAATTTAGAACATAGCGATACCAAGTGGGTGTGGCACAAGTGGTAAGCGGTTTGAGCCCCTTAAGCATTTGGTCAGGGGTTCGATTCCTGGCCGGTGTGTATGGAAAAGCATCGCTTGGGAGAGGCAGCCCTTAAATGCGCTCCAGATCCTCGAAGGGATTAGTCTCTGCAAGTCGCGCAGAGGATACCCTGGGAAACCAAAAAAAATTTAGAACATAGCGACAGTCACTTTGAGGCATTATAGTGTAACCGCCGCCGCTCTTCCCTATATCGACAGTCATTGTGGCATTTTTCAACCGTCGCCTTCCCTAAGGATCAAATACGCGTGCTTTATTTTTATTTTTACTTCTCCCTCTTTATTTTTTTCACTCTTTCTCAACACGCAGGAAAGATGAAACCTATCTCTTCCCGCACTGGAAAATTCCCTCTTCCGTGTTGAAATTTCCTTCGGTTTCTATAAATTTCCATAAAGAAATATGTAGATCTTCGTTAATCTCCTCTAGTTTCCGTCGGTTTCTCAATTTGCGCAACATGTTGATTTCTCAATTTTGTCTTCATCGATCGAACTTGTTGCTCCTCGAACTGACATCACTTTCCCTCAATTTCCTTTTATGGCTATTGCTTCAGCCGCAGCTTCTACTGTTCTTCGTTCTCGCCGTCAGAAAGATTTCTAAGTTGTTCGTCGTTCGCAAAAGTATGATTTCTGTTGATAGTTTCCTTTGTTATGCCCTAATTTTACTTCTTCTGCTAGGTTTCAGTTTAATTTATATGCTCCCTTCATATTGGTTCGAAATCTGTTTTCATATCTATGAATTGGCTTTCATATGCAGCATATGTAGTATAAAACTGAAATTTGGGATTTTTAAAGTTCTAATTGAAAAAAAAAAATCATTCAAAATTTATATTTATGTACAAATCAGAGTATTTGAAAGCATATACTCCATATTGTGGGTGTGTCTGTTGTCACCATAATCGTTTACAATCGTCATTCTGTTGTAAAGACATACATGTATGAAAATTGTGTTTGAATGTGTTAATGGAATGCGTCCCAATTGTTCTAGAGGGTGATAATTTGTCTCTTTAGTGATTAATAACTCAATTTCTTGTTTTGAATTCTGCAATTTAAGTAGTGTTTTATTTTAATGAATGTGTGATTGATTATGAATAGATGAAATAGTGTTGGATTTAGAATTTTGATTGTTGACTATTTTATGAAGAAAGCTTATTTCTAGATTTGATTTCCAGTTGAGGCACTGTTATAGGTGAAGGCATTGGAAGATTTTCTTTACTGTTATGAACCAGTTGAATCATTTACAGTTTCTTTATTTTAATGGTTTATGAGATTGATTTTTTGTTTTTCGTGTTAACAATTGGTTGCTTAGGGTTTTTTTAGTTTTGTTGTGAGGAAACAATGGAATAGTGTAATGTGTTTGAGTAATGAATATTGATATTATATATGAAATAGTGTTGGTCTTCGGATTAGGATGAAGTTTATTGAAGAAACTAAATGAAGAGAAGGGAAATATACACCTGGAGCTTTGTATTTTTTGAGACTTATTATTTTGGATGCTTGGTTAGACTTTTGATATTTATATTATATTTTTCTTACAATTTCTTGTCACATTTTTAACTTCATATCTGAAATTCTGCATGAGAAGATTGTTAGAGGTGGTTGAAGGGTTGATATCTCTATATACGACCTCTAGTGTACTTGGTGTGCAGCTGTTATGTTGATCTTTATAAATTAAGTGCCTCTGATTGGTGTTGTCTTAATTGTTGTGATTTTACCTTGTTGTGTAGGTCTGGTGTTAGTCATTAGTTTACATTTATTGGGGCTTTATGAGGCTTTAGTTCTGCTTGAGGCAAGGTTGTTTGCATTACATGTTTATTTCGCAGAGTTGATGATATTAGAATTCATTTCACTGCTATTGACTATAGGACAAAATTATATTGTTAGAATATGTATTTCTGAAAAACTTGCAGACAAAATGTTGCAATGTCCACTTAAAAATATAAGTGATAACAAGAATTCAAGTAGTGATAAAGTGGGACATCTTAGGAAACTTGTGTCTTATGAATGTAGATATTTAGATTTTGATACTACCTCCTACAAATGATTACACCCTTGGTCATAATTATGTGTGTATAGTAGCATGTAACTTGATCATTATAAATAGCATGTAACACGATCATGGGTTATTTAGGCCTATGTTTTACTTCTGTTAACTATTATTAAGTCTGTATTGTGCTTCTTAGGTTGGAGCATCAGTTTTTTCTATGCCTGTCATAAAAAAGATTCCAACGTCTGTTTTGTGGGGATATTTTGCATACATGGCTATTGATAGTCTTCCTGGAAACCAATTATGGGAAAGGATATTACTTCTTTTTGTAACACCTAGTAGGTGGTTCAAGTAAGTATTCAATTTACTTTAAAATTTGATGTCCCTATCAATCATTTATTTAATTTAATTTCCTTCTACTAATATATATAGTTCTAAACTGCAATCCACCGCTGCAATTGCGTTCGCAGTGGAAACGTAACTAGGGCTGTTAAAAAAATCCAAAAACCGAACAAAACCATTAAACTGAACTGCATCGAAAAGAACTGAACTGCGACGGACAGTTCATGAACTGAACTAGTTCGGTTAAGTTCATGAGCTATATATGTACTAAACTGTTAGGTTCTATTTTTCTTCCAAAACCGAATCATGATTAGTCCTAACCACAAAGCACAATTTGAAAATATGCTAATATTTAAGTCAACCTATATTATGGCAGGTTATTGGAGAGTACTCATGCTTCTTTTGTGGAAACAATACCAATTAGATACATAGTCTTCTTCACAATCTTCCAATGTGTGTATTTCTTGGTTTGTTTTGGAGTGACATGGATTCCAATACATGGAATCTTGTTTCCATTGCCTTTCTTTTTACTGATCTTGGTGAGGCAATACACTACATGAAAAATATAACATAGCAACAGTCACTTTGAAGCTGGTGAATAGTAACCGCTGCCGCCTTTCCATTGACCGACGGTTGCTTCAGCGGTTACGAACCGTCGCTGCATTCTCAATTGAATCAGAAGCCAAATTTTGATTACCTTACTTATTTTCCCTCACCTAATTTCCTCTTTCGATCAAAATAACAAAACAATTATAGAGGTTTCACACTCTCCAAATCGAATCTTTCACTCCCTCTGTAGCTTTTCATCGCCGTGTAGTTCATCACCGCCGTAGCTTTTCCTCATCGCCAGGTAGCTTCTTGTAACGCCCCAAATGTAATACCCGAGGCCGATGAGGGCGGGGAGTGGTCGCCGGTGCATGAGGCATGACAATGTGCGGCTCCTGGCAGCTTCTAGGGAAAACCGAATCACATCGGAATGAGAGGGATTTTGAGGCTGTGCAGGTATGGGACTGCATGGTTGAAGGAATGCTTATAAGGATTGATTTGAACTACCTATACCAACAAGATGCATCTTCTTTTCGGTAGCTCACTCCATAAGAACTCCACAGTTAAGCGTGCTTGACTTGGAGTAGTCTTTGGATGGGTGACCTTCTGGGAAGTTTCCCGGAAAGCGTGCAAGTGAGGACAAAGCTCGCTGAAAAGGCTCGTGTTGGTTTGTGGGGCCAGTCGGTCATCCTGAAAGCAGTCTGGGGCGTTACACTTCTCCTCACTTCTCTCTCTCTCTCTCTCTCTCTCTCTCTCTCTCTCTCTCTCTCTCTCTCTCTCTCTCTCTCTCTCTCTCTCTCTCTCTCTCTCTCTCTCTCTTCCTATGTGTGTATCTCGCAATTTCTGTATGTATCTCGATTTAGGATTTTGAGTTTATGTGCTCAATTTCTGTATTCTTCATTTTAGGGTTTTACACTTTTACTAATAGGTTTTTTGGGTTAATTTTTTTGTTTGGTTTTTTATTTCAATGGTTTTGAGGAGTGATATATTATGAATTACGACACTACAATTGCTATTCTAGACAAACCTGTATCTGATTATCTATAATATAACACCCTAACCTTATTGTAATTTTTAACATTGCTTTACAATGGCGATGCAGGTGCATGAGATGCAGTTGTAACTTGTTTCTTTATAGATACTGCTCACAATATTGTTGAGTACATTGAAATTATTTCACAAATTTTGAAAGATGGAGGAGTAAGTTCTTTAACTGAAATTCAAATAGATCTTGTGCATCTCTTTTTTGCCTTATGAATCCTTTTGTTCTCTTTGTTGCCATTCCGATTTCAATATTATCCTTCATACTGGATGAAATTGACACCACCACATGTTTGGATATATATATATATGGCCCCTCTACTTTATCACTTTGCAGAGACATATGGCCAAGATGATGGAAGATTCTTTTCACATACATACAATAGCACAATCATATGTATGGTCTGTGTATTATCTAATTTGTAATTTATATGTAGGAAATGTCCATTGAATTAAGTTTGGAAGATGTTAAAAGGGTTGCATTGCATTACGGATTTGAATTTGAGGTAATCTCATTTGATTTTAATGATACCCCTTCTATGTATGTAATTGACTAATCATATTCACATTATCTTGTCATGGATTGTAGAAAGAAAGGAGTATTGAGACAACCTACACAACCAATCATAAATCAATGATGCAAGTAAGTTTCTAATTACTCACTAGTGTTCCTCGGCCTCCATCCTGTTGCGTATTCTTTTTTTTCCACTACAGCCCTGCTAAATATTGTTGATTTTTATAATTATAGCTCATGGTAAAGAGGTCATTATTACTAATCTTCATGGAGCTATAGTAAGCAACTATATTAAAATTTCACTATAGAATCTTTGTTTAAATATATCATTTAAGATACCTGATCATGCTTGACTAGATCATGAAAGACATGTTGTAAAATTCGGAGGACGCAATAGCAGCAATAATGATGATGACAGTTCAATTTGTTCTAATTATTTAGGCTTATTTATGATTCATTTTTTTTCTCTTTAATTTTGGTTCAGTTTTGTTTTGGAGAGAGTTCTAAAATTGGAAAGAAATCTTAACTTAGAATCTTGAGAAATCTTCTTCAGTGTCTAAGTGACAGATGATTATCAATTATAATGAAATTTCTTGGTTGAGCTAAGCTAAGTGTCATATATTCATATTACCATGGGTTGACCAGAGGGAGGATAGTCATTAAGTAGAACTAGAGGGAGATCAAGAAAATTCGTAGGTTGAGTCATTTAGAGAGCTTTGGAGGTGAACGGACTATCTTTGGACATAATCCATGATAAGAAATTATGTTGTTGTTCAGTGCATTTAGCTGATCCAAACCTAGTGTGAAAAGGTTTTGTTGTGGTTGTATGAAAAGGGATATATTTCATGCATCTCTCAGCAACAGAAGCTCAAATACAGTTATTATAGTTTGATGGTGTACTTTTCCTTTTATGTTAATGTTATATATCTGTCTTATGCTGCATTTGCATAAATTTTCTTATCAACATTTTGTTTTACAATGTTGTCTTGTTAATGCCTTGGCAGAGAGATTGAACAGTTGAAGCTTGCAGATATGACCTGCCGACAAGGAGTTATTGAAGTAACTAAGATGTAAGTAGCACAATCTTCACCAATGTTCGTCATTAGTTTTATATTCTTAATGTGAAACTTACAACCCTTTTTGCAATTATATGTGCCAAACAGTATATATGGAGTTCAATGATGAGGCAAATAATAAAGATTTCGAACTTGAAATGAGCTAGGTTTGTGATGAATCAACCCGTCAACATGAAAAGGTAAGGCAGCAGGGTGTACTTTGAGTACTTATATACAATGACATATTTTTCTTACAGTTACTTTCAAATGGGGATTATATATTTTTCTATAGGATCATCAAGGCTTTCTTGGTTGAAGAGCAAAAGATAGTGAAGAAGGTCCTCAAAATTCAGAAGGCAAAGGAAAAGCAAGCCATAAAAGCATGATTTTGGACCAAAGCATGAGATACATATCTTTTTGGAGGACTTGTAGATTTGGGTGAATATAGTAAATCACAAATTTTATTAGTTTTTCCCTTGTTAATTGTGTTTAATTGGCTTTGTTTGAACTCATCCCAGAGCTATTGTTAACACTGTTTACTATTCCATTGTGATATGATTTTGTTTATCTCAATTTTCTTGAATGTTGTATTGGCAAGACCATTTGCTTTTAATTGTTTCAATTTCACAGATTTTCTTAGTTCCCAAGTTACATTTTAAGTTACAGATTTTCCTAAATTTGGATTGATTTCTTTTGATTTGTTATAGAAGTTTATGTTTGAGCAAGAAATTAATGCAATTCTTTTATGAGTTGTATGATTAATGTTTGTGAGAAAAAATGTGGGAAAAAAAAAACATTTTAAAAAATTGTGGGAAACCCAAAAAAAAAGGTTTACAAAATTGTGAGAAAAAAAAAAGGCATGTAGCGACGGTTCAAACCGTCGCAAAAAGCTTCAAAAAATTTGCTGCGCAATGACCAATAGCGGCGGTTCATCCGCCGCAAATATTACTGGAACCGACGCTAATAACATTGCGGCGGTTATTCCGACACTTACCCAGAACCGACGATGTATACCTTTACGACGCCGGATCCAGGGACACTTGTACAACCGTCGCACAAAGCAATTAGCGGCGGTTAATTGCCTACCAGAACTGCCGTCGCCTGCCCTTTTTGCTGTAGTGTAACTAATTATTAATGTTAGTATTTTCCATTTTCGCGGGAACATGGCCCCAGACCTTTAACTCTACCCAGCAGAAACAAAACCAAAACGCAGGAAAAAAAAAAAAAGCAGCATAACACACAAACACCTACACCTAGCCAAGGAAGGACCATGGAAGCACTCAAAGCCGAGACCACCAGCAGGGGAGGCAAAAACGACGCTACACCAGACCGCCCAGACACAAACTGACGTCGACAGCCATCACCTTAACATACAATCCCCAGGGTTCCAGATCCATTCATAGAGGAGGCAAGGGCTTTTAACAACTTTACTCATAAACCATTGCCACGAAGAACGTTGAATAATATCTACCGCTTCTGCCACTAAATCCCTTTATTATTATTAGTTTCAAATTTTGTTTTCTTAAGAATTATTTAATGATTTGTGATAGAATATATGTGTTTTAACAAAACAGAGTAGGCACCATATAATAGAAAGCTGGCATATGATGAAGGTAGGACAGACAAATAAAATTGGAGCACCTGAGATGCTATCCTTCTCCTACTTAAGCTAAATCAATTTTATTCTCCAAAAGTTGTGCCCACATATAACAGAATCAAAATTTTAGCCATTTGCAGCCCAACATGAAATAAGTGTCACCATATCCACTACCTATTTTGCCCCCAAATATAAATGTCATCATATCAAACAAACTTTCTAAAGAAAGTTGTAATAATTTAGAAGTATAAACTGAGTTTTGGGGAAATTAGGAGAGCAAATTATATTCCTAAAAATTGATTAATAACTCAGATAAAATGTAACCTACAAATGAAAATGGATTAATGGATGGTAATAGCTTAGACATTGTAACAATGCATTTTTCTTGTTTGTGTTTTCCATCTTTGTTCATTGTAATCATAGTATAATGATAAATAAATAAATATTAAATATATTAAACAAGCCCTCTCAACTCAACAAAAGTAATCAATTTTCCTAATCTAAAAACCCAAAATCAAAACTTCTTTCATGAAGGAGTGGAGTACGAAAACCTGGAGTGGTTATTAATCATGGGGAGGCTGTTGGTATCGCTGAAAATTATCAAACTGCAGTCTCAAGTCGCCTAACTCCTGTACGATACGGTCGAGCTGCTGCTGACGGTGCTCTTCTGCACTCTCCCATCGGTTGTGCATCTCATATTGGTTGTGGAGCATTTGTGTTTGCTGGGCTTGTATACATTGCATTTGTGCCATCATTACCTCTTGTTGTTGATGCATGGCATAAAAGAGGCCATCACGCTCCTCTTGTTGTCTAGAAGAGGAAGAGCTGTCTGTAAAAGTGTTAGAAAAGTGTGTGGTGTGTGTAGGTGGAACAATATTGGCGTCCCCACCAGCGGCTACATTTTCAGGAATGTGCGTGGGGGCTTGACTTGGCACGGGGTCATATACATAACACAAATTCTTGTGGTCGCGTACATCCGTTCGGCTTGGGTTAGGAAGAATAATATCTGGGAAGACACAATTATTTATCATTAAATCAAATCTACCATCGCTTCTTGACTTAACTAATTTCATACTTTTAACCATTTCAAGATCAATGAAGCGTGATGGTAATGGTACTAAATTCGCTAATCGGTCTTCTAGTCCTATGGCCTTAGCTATGGTTGTTATCAACCCACCAAAAACGATTGCCCCTCGTTTTGCGGAGACAAGAGAATGCATGTGATTTAACATGAATGGGACAGTGTTAATTTTTTCGGAGACAAAAGTAGCAACAAGATAGAAAAGTTCTTTGGAGTTTACTTTATTTGCACTAGCCCGGCCAAAAATAGTACAAGCTAACAATTGGCGCAAATAGCGTATGGCCGGGTTATGAATTGATGAAGCAGTATTTCCTTCAAAATTATCTGTGTGCTTCGTTGTGAATGCTCTCCAAAATTCATAAAAAAAAATTTGGTACTCCTCACTGTCAGGGACTTCACACTTCACTCTATTTCCATGAGGGAAATGTAGAAGATCAGCTAGTTGGTTGAAACTAAATTCATACTCAACATTAAACATACGAAAAGAAATAGTGCCACTAGAATTTCCTGTGTTTGGGATGGTAGCAATAATAAGAGAACTAAGGAATTCTAATGTTAGTTGGACATAAACAGGATCTTTTTGGGATAGAAAATAATTTAAATCTAGAAGATTTAACATATGGTGTACACTATCATATAATCCTAGTTGTCTTAAACAATTTTCATCTGCATACCTTGTGGGCTGAATTTCTCTACCTTGTAAGATTTCATAGAGCTGAGCTTGCTTGGTACCTGATGGTCCTGCTCTATATACTATTTCGTATGCCATATTTTGTGCTTAAGAGAAGTATGAAAAAATGAAAATCTAAAGCAAGAGGTGGGTGTGATGGCATGGGTGGCGAGCAACATGTATTTAAAGCAATGCTAGTAGAAGACAAAAATGCATCTGGCGCCTGCTATGTGATGTCTCACATGTGTATAGTAAGACAAATAATGTTCATGTGATGCCTGCCACCATTTAGTGCAAGTTGGAAAAATAAGGATGCATTGTTTGCCCCCAAAATAAAGAAGAAAGTCTATGCACAAATACAACATCTCAATTTTAGGCACTCTCACATTAAACTAAAAATAAAAAATAAAAACATAATTAAAATTATATTATTTGATGTGACTATTTTTTTTTCTTTTAATTTTTTTATTATATGAGTGTGTGTTTAAATTTTGTGCCCAAATAGTTATGTCTATCCGAGACTTAAGATCATGTGGCGGGGGCAGCATGTGATGTTAAGGGCATCCAATTAAAGAATTAAACATACATGTGGCGCCTAGGAGTGGTGTGTGGTGTATGGCGTGCAGCAGGCATACATGTCTATGCGCCAGCTTTTTATCTTTTCTTGCTTTGTCTTTTTGTTTTGGCAGTTTGACCAAGGACTTAGTGTTATAGTATTGGATGTACGGTTAAATATTGACCCAAATAGTGTTCAAATTGATAGAAATAAAAATGAATAATAATAATAATGGTAGGAATAGTGTCAGTTAATTTATAAGAGGGGTCCGTATAAAATGGACCAACAAAATAATTGGTCCAAGATGGACCATTTTGTTTTAACTATTAGATTCAATCATGCTACCAAAGCTTACTATGGTCTATCTACATTCAATCTAATCCATCAATTCTCTCTCCTTGCTCTTTTTCTCTGCAACACCAAATAAAAACAAGTTTTTTTCTCTCTTTCACACAACTTGTTTTAGGTAGTGCTTATCAACATATTTTAGATTTAACACCTTGCTAAATCTGAAAACTTTTAATCACCTTGCTAATCTTGGAAGCTTCTAAGAGAGGTGTTATCAATAACACAATCACAAAATTTAGAGCACAAACATAGTCAATGGGTTTAGTAAAACTATTTCTTGTGAATTTTTCCTAAATTTTGGCTTATTAGTTTTAATAAATTTATCTTTAATGTTGTTTACAGAGGAAGGAAAAAAAAAAACAAAAACCATGAATCATGGGTTGAAGAAAGAAGCAGTGAAAGTGAGAGAGAATGGTTGGAAACGAAAGAAGACACAATGAAAGAGAGTTAATGGGTTTTATTTGGTGTTGATAGACTATAATAAAGTTTGGTGGGATGATCTAATCTAATGGACCAAAACATGTTTTAGTTCATTCTAAACGGACCCTTATAAGAGTATATAGATGAAATTATACTCCCTTTCTCTCTCATTTTAAAGAGGAGTGTTATTTGAACATCCAAAAAAGTTGTTCTATGTAGACAACCAATTTTTTCTTTCTATGCACGTAAATCGAAGCAGGCCAAAAATAATAAAAAATAGCAAAAAGGTGGCGGGTCACATGTTATATAGTTGTTGAACAACTATTTGGTTGTCAAAATAACATTAGTGCATTTTAAATGATTTAGTTCACTACTCTCTCCGTCAGTGTTTTAAAAACAAGACCGAATTGGTCGGTCCGGACAGTCCGACCGGTTTAACCATGAACCGGATACCTCACCGGTTCGGTTGGTATGTTGGACCGTGCATGTTATTGACCCGGTTAAAACCGGTCAAACTCGCCAGAAACCGGTCTAAACCGGAGAAAACCGGCCGGTTCGCGAGGTTCAAGAATTATTGCAAGCTTTTGAAAAAAATTCAGAAATTTTCTCAGAGGACTTCGAACCAGGTTCCTTATGGTAAAAGTGCAGCAGCTTTGCCGCTTGGACATCTTCTTTAATTGTCTAATGATTGCATAACAATATATATATATATATATAGAATGCTTTAATAACATTTAATTCACTTGTTGTTTTTTTTTATACCACATGTTTATTTTAAATAAAATTTGCAATACATTATTAATATTAACATTCATTTTTATTTTAAAAATTGTTTTATCTTATTTTTTTTAATACATAAGTTAAAAAATTAAGTTTTTAATTATATTTAATTTTAAAGTTTTTTTTTTATAATTAAAGTGTAGAATTTGTGTTTTAATACATAATGCATATATTCTCATATTATTATTATTTTGGTATGAAAACAACTTTGTTCATAAGTTTTAATTTGTTTTAATAAATAGACACCTAGTCACTGATTCAATTCAAATATATATATATATATATATATATATATATATACTAGTATGTTAACCCGTGCCGTGCACGAGATTATTCTCTTTTTTAATATTATTTATGAGTTTATTTTAATATATTATTTGAACAATTTAGTTAAAAATAGTAAGATAAAATTGATATAGATTTTGCATGATATATATTTAATAATGCTATAGGATAAAGCGGGATGAAGAATATTATTTCGCTTCTCGTTATACACTATTAAGAGATAGATTCTTTCTTTCATCTTCATCTCCAGGACTATACAGTGACCCTTTAAATATAAAATAATTATAAACTTCATTCTCAAATGAAAATTTAATTAATCTAGTTGCATTTTTAATAGTGGGATCGAAAGTGTTACGCGTTTCTCATTCTATACCCGTGAGAGATTCTATCTCTTCCGCTCTCTCTCTCTCTCTCTCTCTCTCTCTCTCTCTCTCTCTCTCTCTCTCTCTCTCTCTCTCTCTCTCACTATTTCTACATTTCTCCCACAGGATCATTTTCATTTCTAATAATATTGATTTGCTTATGTTCTTCATTTTCTTTTGAAGGTTGTCTATGTCATTTTTCATTTTATATTATTTTGAATGTTGCCTATATTTTTCTTTCAATTATTTATTAAATTGATTTTATTTAATTTAATTGAGTATGAAAATGCGATATATGTTTAAGGATGTTACAGGGACATAGTAGGATGAGAAGTACTCCCTCCTCATTCCCAGTTCAACAACACTATATGAAATTCTTTCTCCCTCCCTCTCTCTCCCGTCTCTATAGGGACTCCATCAACAAAAAATAATTGTAAATTTTAGAATATTTTTCAAATGAATATTAACATACTTTGACCGTGTTTCTATACTCAAACTATTTTTTGTCATTGTACCACAAATAATCAATTTTCATGTGAGCGTAAAATGGAAAAATCTATGTATGAATTTTCACTCACATTGATAAATTAGCATCCAGAAAAAGAATTGAACGAATAAATAAAAACTTTTGGCTTCAAAATTGCAAATGAATATTTTGATTATCACCTGTGTCAATTTAGGTGGACTAATTTAGCTTCTTCAAAAAAATATTTAATATTTTTAGCACAGTGGGTACAAAACTTTGGAGGGTGGGTGGGGTAGCTCAGTTGGCACCTGTTGACTGAGCGGGTGTATGCTGTTGGTCAGGGGTTCGATCCTTGGCAACAGCAAATGTAGTATTTTCTTTGTAATTAAGTTGGTGGTACTTATAAACCATCAACTTTATAAAAATAAAATAAAAAATAAAAAAGAAATTATAAATAAAAAACCCATTGACTATAAAAAATTAAAATTATATTAATTTATTTTAGGTTTCAATTCCCATAGATTTTTTCAGTTGGATGTAATATAGTGAAAATGCGATGTACACATAATATGGAAAAACTCCCGTAGTCGGAATTCAAATTTTAATTAGTCAATATATATTTTTAATAGTGTAGTGAGAAGTGTTTTCTGTTTCCCATTATATACCATTCAAAGATTCTCTCTCTAGAGTCTCAGTTACACGATTTTATAGGGGTTCCATCAACAAAAAATAGTTGGTAATTCTATATTATTTTTTATGGTAAATGCTAAAGAGTGCACCCGGTGCATTCTTTAAGCCTCTTAAATAGAAAGTTTGTATAGAATTTTTATAAAATGACAAAACTTATATCAAGTTCCACACATCCAGTTTTTGCTGTTCTCCAATCATATTATAACATCTGGATTTCCTTAAAATTAATTAACGGTTCCCGTCCACCATCGCTCGTTTCTTTTTTTCATTAAAATAAAAAGAAAAAAAAATCTCCAACAAGATCAGTTTGGAGTTCCCATCCATTCTACCCAGAACGCCATGTAAACCCTTCAATTTCACAATACATACAAAAAAATTATTTTTGACAAAATAGTAGTTGTCGAAATTGGAACAAGTCAGAAGCAAAATAATTGGAGAAAGTAGAAATTGGAACAGGGAGAGTGAAAGGGTCATTGGGTACGAAAACTCTCGACTCAACTCCCAGTCCCACCTCCATTTTTTATAACAAGAAATGTTGACTATTCAGGTTTTATAAATTTGTTTTCTTTCTTATGAAACTCATGGCTCTTGTTACCGCAAATCCCCAATTTCGATTATGCAAGTTTGGGGTTAATACATATTTTAGCTTATACATTAATTGAAAGCTCAATATGTGATATTTTCGTGCATGATGAGGATTGAGGAGGACGGTGGAGACCATGTGACCATCAGTGGCGGAATGGTAGAAGCAGAGATGCGGCAACAATAGTAACGACGGGGTTTGAGTTTGACGACGTGAGTTCTTCAAGTTTAAGAGTTAAACAATAAAAAATATAAAAAATTACACGTGTTATGTTTACATTGGACAACAGTAAAAACAGATCTATGGAACTTTACCTAAGTTTTGTCCTTTATATTGTGGTGTTTAACTTTTTGATTAAATAATTTCTTTAAATAGTATGCTTAAAGAATGCACCAGATGCACTTGTTAGCAAGACCCTATTTTTATAGTGAATATGTATAAAATTTTTGTGCTCATTTATCACTATCTTCTACATACAATTTTCATCGCGCTAAATAAAATTTTGAATAAGGAATCCTCGTAATAAAATATGGATAAGCCCTACTGTTAGAATTCAAATTTTAATTAGTCGGTGTGTATTTTTAATAGTTGGGTGGAAAGTGCTTCCGATTTTTCATTTTATACCACCGAGAAATCCCCCCCCCCTTCTCTCTCTCTTTCTCTCAAAACTCTATAGGGTTTCTATCAATAAAAAAGTTGTTAATTATATATTTTTTAATGGATATCAATAAAATTCTCGTGGTCAGTTCTCACTATCATCTACATACAATTTTCATCATGGGGATCATGTTTCATCGTGCTAGATAAAATTTTGAATAAGTAATCCCAATGACAAAATATGAAATTATGGATAACTTCCACATTAAAAATTCAAATTTTAATTCGTCAATATATATTTTTAATAGTGAGGGTTAGAATGCTCCCCGTTTTTCATTCTACACCATCAAAACTCTCTCTCTAATTCTATCCGTCTTCCGTGTCAATTACGGGACTCTATAGCCACTCCATGAACAAAAAATAGTTGTTAAATCTTTATTATTTTTTAAAAAATCAACATAGAAATATTGCATGTAATTGAATGATTGGATAATAGATACATGTCAAATTAAATTTTAATTGTAGTGTTCACATAGTTTTTATATAGAAAATATATAATATTTAATCATGGATTAAATAAGTTTGTCGTCATTAAAAATATAATATATATGTTAGTAATTAAAATATAATATTTTAATTTCTACAAAAAAAATATAATATTAGAAAAGCTTTAATTGAATTTCACTAACGCAATATTATTAAAATATAATAATAAAAATATTAAGATACATATAATATTAGAGTTTCTAAAATTAAAAAGTATCAATCCTTCATCAAAAAAATAAAATAAAATAAAAAGTATCAATCCCCACAAAAAGAAAGAGTTTCTACAAAAAAAATATAATATCAGAGATTCTAAAAAAAAAAAAAGTATTACATTTTTTACAAAAAAATATACTCGCATAATATTAAAGTTTCTACAATAAAAAAATATTAGAGAATCTTTAATTGAGTGACAAATACAAACTCGATAAAAAAAAAATAAAAAAGAAAAAAAAAGCTCTAGTTTAGTTGTATATATCCAACAATTTTGTTTTATAATAATGGGTTAGAGAGATATATCCGATTAATTTAATAATGTATATCCAAAAATTTGTTTTCTTAAAAAATAATGGGTTAGAGAAGATTAAAAAAATACAAAATAAAATAGAGAAACTCTAATTGAATGTCACCTAAGCAAAAACTCTAATAACTGTAATTAAATGTCACATAAGCAATTTTTCTTGAGAATGCACGAGAAGGCTCCGTGGGAATCTCGCTATGTATATATATATATATATATATATATATATATATATATATATATATATATATATATATAGATAACTATTTTTTATATAGACTGAGTCATATGGCCAAATTATCTAATTTAATCCGGTTTAATCATGCGGTTCGATCAGTAATCCAATGGTTCGACCAGTGAACCAATGAACTAGTACCCTCGCCGGTTCGATGACCGGTTCGATTTTTAAAACATTGCTTTCCTTTACAAAATATAAGTAAAAATTGTTCAACAAAAGTGAGTGTATTTGATCTAAATTTTAAATCAAATACATCAAGTTTTTTTGACTCACTTTAGCTTATATTTTGTAACGAATGGAGTATTTCACACACTTTAAGAAAAAGAAATAAATAAAAGAGAAAAAATTGGACATTTATTAAACCATCCTTATTTATAAGATGCTTATGGTTATTTAAAGTCATCTAAATTTTTATTCATTGCCCATTCATAAGGTAGACGTATAGGAGTACGACCGTAGGAGTACAATAAAACGTGTGTACAGAGAAGGGAAGGGAAGGAGTAGTTTGCCTTGTTTGTCTTATCAAGAAAAGAGCTACTTCTATTGGTCATTTCTTTTACTTTTCAATAAAAAAACTTCTAATCGTGATTACTATAAAGCATTGAGACTACAAATTGCCTCTTATTTAGTCAGTTTTTAAAAAATTCTAAAGGGTAAAATTGGAAAAAATTGACTTTGAAAGATGTGTAGGTTATTTATTTTGGACAATTTTTTTTTCAAAAAAAATGTCATTTAAAATGGGACGGAAGAAGTAGATATTAATTGCAAAATAAAATTGGAGAATAACTGTGGGAAAATGAAAATACTAATCGGTAATAATTAAATTTGCAAAAGTTGAAATTGAAAAATAAATATTTATTCCTAGTTTGGAAAGTGATGAATGAAAAAGATAATTGAATAAATCTAACTAGAAAGCAGGGAAATATGTTTCTTCCTCCCAATTGTAAACATAGTATTGTCTCGGCGAAGAAGAAGAACAAAATGCGGTAAACAAAAATGAGTGATCAACCACGTCGAGGTTTATCTGCAGGAGGAAGATGTTGTTGATCGAGCTGCGCAATGACAAGGTCCATGAAATTTTGGAAATATGTGCGAAGTGTAGCGAGCTCGGCCTGTAGATTGGCAATAGCGGCACCATGGTCAACCTGAGGTGGTGGGGTGGTTCTAGACGCAACCAGAGGGATGGGGGATGCATATAGGGGTGATCGTTTCCGAACCAATCCAAACCGAAAACCGTAAAAATCACATTTAGTTTAAACCGCACGGATCGTTTTTCTTCTAAACCGCACAGTTATGTTTAGCTTTGAGTTGTGGATTCAAGATTAGTCTCACAACATGAGAAAGAACTTCATCATGAAATTTTAGCTTTAGCTTTGAGTTGTTATGCAGACAAATGTAACTGCACCATTAATCAAAATCAAGACCTTAGTCATGCGGTGAAAATGACATATGTAACTACATGGTTTTTGGGTTCATTTTTAGCTAAAATCACTCTGCCGCGTCTATTTCCCCTCTTTTAATCTAAATAAGTGGTTTTTATTATAAGTTTTTTTTTGTGATTTTGTCGTCTGGGCGTTGTATTGTTTGTAGTCTTGGTGTGAAGTTTGATTTATTCTCGTCTTCTTGTGGTGCTCAATTGGTTTCATATTGAAAGATCTGCTTTAATATATTACAAATTCAATCAATAACTTGACAGTCAACATTGCATATCTTAAAATGAATGGTTTTGGTGTTTATTATATGTGTTTTAACAAACGTGGATATTTTGTATTGTTTTACGCCATAAAATTACCAAAATTATCTAAATTACTTTTATCCTAGTTTATGCGAATAGTTTTGGTGTTTGTTAGGCACACTACTATAGTAATGTGCCTAAAGTCCATAATTTACAACAAAGTTCAAGTGATGATTGACATAAATTTAAGAGCTTAGACTAATCACTTGAGGTTCTAAAATCTATTTACAACCTGGTTATTTAATTACAAATACTTGAAAATATTTGTAAGGAAAAAACTTGGATATTTTGTATTGTTTTACACCATCAAATTACCAAAAATATGTAAACTACTTTCATCCTAATTTTAGGCTTTGTTTGTGAGTTGGGTTTTGGAGGAGAAGGGATGGGAAGACTTATTTTTCTTTTCTAAACTGTAGGTTTATAGTTACTATTTTAAAATAATAATTAAAAGAAGAAAGATAAGTTATCACATAATACTTCAATTACACTTAAAATTATTTTTAAAAACATTTTATACTGTTCTTAATTTAGAAAAGAAAAATAAACATTCCTCTCCCCTCCCCTTCAAAATCCAACTCACAAATGGGAATGGTTTTAGTGTTTGTTATATGTGTAATGTGTTTTAACAAAACAGAGTAGGCACAATATCTGTGGTAATGATGTGCATGTGCCTAAAATCGTAATTTACGACAAAGTTCAGGTGATCATTGACTTAAGTTTGAGAGCTTAGACTAATCACTTAGCTTCATTAAATCCAAACCAAGTTCTTCAATCTTGTCCTTAATCTTCATAATATTCCGGGATATTTGATTATGGAACTATTGATCGCACACTTTTCATTAAATTATTTCAAGTCATATAGTGAGATTAAATTCTTTATTGTTGGGCCCTTGTTTTCGAAGGAGATATGTAGTGTCAAATGGTAATTTATAAATAAATTAAAGTCTTCTTTCCATTAGAGGAATATTAGAAAATTACTTTTCTTGTATTCATCGAAAAGGTTTATTAATGTGGTTCTTTAGATTTTACCATCTATTCCAAGTATATATATTAGAATAATCATTACCAAGTATATATATTAGAATAAGAAACCATTTGATTATATGAATCTTGCTTATCAATTTTATTTTAAAGGCTTACTGATTTTAGGGTCGGTAAAATCAAAGCTATCAAATAAATAAAAATGTCAAATAATCAATTATCCCAAAAGCTTAAGCTGTTAGGATTTGGCACATCAATGATGCATAGGCCCACCTACCATATGCTTAAATTCCACTTTAATTAGAAAGTGAGGGGAGTGGGAATCGAACCCCAGACCACTTAGTCATAGAGGCTCTGATACCATGTCAAATAACCAATTATCCCAAAAGCTTAAACTGTTAGGATTTGACACATCAATGGTTTTATATTATTTTTAACAAAAAAATTTGAGAGTAATCGCGACTTGTCGGTAAAACCAAAATTATCATGCAAAATGCGACTCTAACCGTGACATGTCAGTAGAACCAACACGTACTATAACGTTTTTATCTTAAAAATAAAGAAAAAGTTATCACAATAAAAACTCTTAAATTTGATTAAACATCAAATTGTTATTTAAGAAATACATAAAATTTCTATTTATAGTCTAATCCTTATATAGTAGAATTTATTTCCCACTCTCTTGCATTTATCAAATGCACTAGAAAATAAGCACTAAACAATAAACATGATTAAAAATTCTCACTAGCCAAAGTGTAACACTATTAAGCATCTAGAGAGTTTAGGAACCAACTATAAGGGTACGTTTGGCCTAGCTTATTTTTGAGCTTATGCAAACAGTTTATGTAATTTTTATGTATTATTATAAGTTTTTTAAGGTAGTTTATGATAAAATAGCTTATAAAAATTTAATTTTCACTGGTTTGAACTTATAAAATAACATAAAACCTAATTTATATTGCATAAGCCGTTTGCATAAGCTCTAAAATAAGTTAGGTCAAACGGACTCTAATACCATTTAAAAATCCACCAATAACAAAAATGAAAATCACAATAAAAATAAAGAGAATTAAACTTAATTATTTTCTATTTAATCCAATATTATTAGATCACAAACTAGCCTATGCACGTTTCTTATCTATTTAGTCTTCAAGTTAAATAATTCTAATTATTATAAATAATATAAAACCATTGATGTGCCAAATCCTAACAGCTTAAGTTTTTGGGATAATCGGTTAATTGACACTAATGACCAATAAAAATAAAAATTAAGTTGCCAAATTCATACTGTATTTTTATAAGTTTCGTTTCACGAGCTTAAGGAACTAGTGGTGCACTAAAATTAAGAACTAGTGGTGCACTTTTGTTTCACCTCCGATTGACCGGCGGTCAACAGGGAGTCTACCAGGTAATTTCCGCCAATGGTTTTATTCTACCTTTTGAAAAGTCTACCACTAATTGATCAAATTTTTCTTGTTCTTCTAATATGATATGATGAATAAATATCCTCCTTCTCCTCGTTGCTTAGACCATACATACATACATTGGAGTATTGAAAATGGCCAAACCATACTATTTGCTCTGTATTCTCTCTGCCTCACTCTATTATTGCCTCTTCACATGCTTAGCTATGAATAGTAAAAAGAACATCACCACCGATGAATTTGCACTTCTTGCATTCAAATCATCTATTACCTTAGACCCTTATCATATACTTAGTAATTGGTCATTTTCCTCTTCTTCATGCAATTGGGTTGGTGTCACTTGTGATGAGCATCATGGAAGAGTAAATGCATTGAATCTTGGTAATATGGGCCTTAAAGGTAACATTTCTCCTCAATTAGGAAATCTTTCTTTCCTTGTTGTTCTTGATCTAAATGGCAATAATTTCCATGGTGAGTTACCACATGAGTTACTTCACTTGAAGAGATTGAAATTGTCGAATTTGAGCTACAATAGTTTTGTTGGAGAAATTCCATCAAGGATAGGGGACTTATCCAAACTTCAACAATTGGATCTTGGCTATAATAATATTGTTGGATTTATTCCTCAATCTATATCCAATTTGTCAATGTTGGAGTATCTAAATTTGAACACAAATCTCATCAAAGGAACCATTCCGCATGTTATTGGTCAACTTGGTCGGTTGAGGATTTTGAATATCAGTAATAACACGCTGTTGTCCGGAATCATACCAAAGACAATTTCCAACATGTCTTCCCTTGAAGAAATTCATTTATCAAATAATTCTTTATCAGGTATGATATACTCACACCATGTATTGAGCCTTATTTGCTAGTTTAGATTTTGTAAGTATGTATGGAGGATACTTTGCATAAAACTACACGGTTCTTGGATCTATGAAAGGAAATTTCTAATAATATTATCAATTTTCACAAAAAATAGGGGTGAATTTATAAGTTATCGCTTATGAGCTATAGCTAACAAGTTATAATATTTAACGGGTAAATTAGTTGATTGAATAAAATTAACTTTTTAAATCAATAAATTATAGGCTTAATTAGTCAATTGGTCCTTTAAAGATATTTTTGGTTTCACATTGATCTCATAAAGAAAAAGGTTTCACTTTAGTCCCTTAAAAATATCACTATTTGCAAAATTGGTGTTGCACTATTAAATCCAATGCATGTGCAAGTATACACAGTCTTATCTGTAGCAAAGTAATAAGAAAATATTGTTCCCACAGGGAATGTGATAAGGGAGCTTTGTTCCATTAGTAGTTCAAGTAGTCTTATGCTTGTAAGTAATAAGGTAACAAAATATCATTTAGGATAGAAAATAAGTAAATAAAACAATAGATTAAAAATGGTTGATTAACGGTTGTGAGAGTTGTGTTGGAAGTATGATTCATCTAAATTCGGTTTAATGTCTGTGAGTGATAAGTGAAGGCAATACTTTTGTAAGCAACGCTTTCCTTCTGGTGTATGTCTACAACGTTAGATTATGAAATGGTGGATAAGGTGGTTCCTATGTCCAGGTCACGCTTAATTTATTCAAGTTCAGATTACCATATTTGTATTCATACTATGACCCGAAGACTTATGTCTTAGTCCTTAAGTAAGAGGTATGTGTCCATCCTATACTTAACCATATTAGTTCATTAAGTCAATTTATCATTAGATGTCTCATAACAATAAACTTGTGTTTAAATCTAAGTTGATTAGTCATAGAGATAAACATATAGCATAATATCAAATGAACTAAAGAAACATAAAACCGGATCGAACATCAAACCGGTGAGGGTATTGAGTCACTGATTCATTGGTCACCGGGTCAATAGTCGAACCGCATGACTAAACCGGATAAATCGGTAGAACGAACCGATCTCTATATTAAAAATATATAGGTATTAAACCGGTCGAATGAGATGACCCAGTCTCTATAAAAATCACGACACCTAAAAAATTTGAAAAACTCGAAAATTTCGTAATATCATAAATTCTTAAATTCAAATCCTAAACATTCTCATCATACACAATAAAATAGTACAAAATACAAACCCAATTAAGTTTTAAATAAAGTCTAACTGCAACATAAACGGAATAACAAAGTGTCTAATAAATTTAAATCCAATGAGACATAGTTGTTTCAATGTTGGACTCTCTTTTATTTCTTTTGCTTCTTCTATTTAAAAAATACAAAACGACGTCGTTTTGGGATTTTTGGATGAAAAAAAAGGCATGCAATCAAACCGCTAGAAGAAACCATCAGTTCACCGGTTTTTCCTGTTTTGAACGGTTCCTACCGGTTTAACTGCATGGCTGATCCAACATTCGAATCAGACCAATCACCCCTCCAATGCGAGGTCTGACGGGTTCGACCGACCAATTTGATTTTTAAAACACTGCTCTAAAGTCTATAATTTTATTTTATTTTAATCTAATATATTTTTTTTGGTGAATTAACTCTAAAAAAGGTTGATCCCTCGTGTCTGTGCATGTATGATGTATCTAAGTAGACTTTTTCATTAGTCTAAATTATTCAAATCAATATGTAATATTTTTTTTTACTCAAATCAATATGTAATTTGGATATACATAAATAATGGTGTTTAATAAATTATATAATAGGATATTGATTAAATAATTTTGATTTATTTTTATAAAAGTTATTAATTAAAGGGTCATGCATGCTAATTTGTGTCCTAAGAATGTTTTTGCATTTAGCATTTTCTTTAATTAAATATTCTTGTATATAAATATATTTGAATCATCCTAATTGATGTCTTTCTTCTGTCTTATGCTATATCTATTCAACTATAGGAGAAATCCCGAAAGGAATCGGTGATCTTGCACAGTTGAGAATTGTGAACCTTCAATATAATATACTCACAGGCAACATATTTATGTTCAACAATTCATTATTGCAACACTTAACTCTGAGTTTTAATAATCTTTCTGGCATTCTTCCATCAAATGTTTGTCAAGGGCTTCCAAGCCTTAGATCACTTAAACTTTACCGTAATGATTTTTATGGTGAGATGCCAAAGGTTTGGCGTTATTGCAAAGAGTTGGAAGATTTACAACTATCCGAAATTAATTTTGACAAAGGACGTATGCCATCTGACATTGGAAAATTAACCAAGCTTCAATATTTGTATCTTCCTTCAACCAACTTGCACGGTAAAGACATTTTTACCTATACATTAATGTTTATTTAAAAAAGTCTTTTGTCCACTAATTTTAAATTTTGTTCAGTTTTAAAAAAAGGTTAAAAAAAAATTTTAAAAAAGGTTAAAAAAATTGATACTTATATTTTAAAAAAGGTTTAAAAAAATTTCATAAGTTTTTTCGTTATCAAGATGGTCCATTCCGCCTGTTTTTTCCAGGTCAACTAACGAAATGGTTATTAGTGGACTCCACTATTTTAATTTTAGTCTATACATTTTGCGAAATAGGCAAGAATGGTCCCGATATTTTAAAAAAATTTAAAACAATTATGATTTTTTAAAATATATTTATGAGAAAAATTTGACTTTTTTAATACATTGGAGAATAAATATATGTGTCCTATATTATATATAGACCACATACATTCAATTTTTAATATACCAAATGTAACTAGAGGAAGTATGTAAGTTGCACAACCGGCCATGAAAGTTGACAATATGATATGATACTTCATCATGAGGGTGTCAAACACACACACACACACACACACACATAAGTACATTACACAAGTCAAGAACCTTATAATGTGGGATTTGAATACAACTTATTGAAGTCACACAGTTGCATTGCATTAATAAATTAATAATACTTTCATATTATGCTACATACAGGTGAAATTCCATTTTCCCTCTTCAACATCTCCTCTTTGAAGGAGATCAACCTTGAAATGAACAACTTAAATGGAAGTCTCCCACACGAGATGTGTCATCAATTTCCCCAACTTCAAATGTTTTCTCTACGCAGTAATGGTTATAGAGGAATCATCCCACGATCTATTGGAAACTGCACATTTTTACAATTTTTCAGTTTAGCTTATAACTTTTTTACAGGTATACTCGATCAATTTTCTATCTTCATATTTAGTTATAAATGTAAACAATAGAGAATCAAAGATAAAGAGCGAAGAAGAGAGGAAGGAGAAGGATAAATAAGCTAGGTACTACAGGAAATATGATTTTTGACAACAACTTTTTTCGTTAAAAGTTGTTATAAGTCGTTGGCAAAACAACCAAAGGTAATTTTGCCAACAACTTGTAACAAAAAAAACTTGTTGCCAAAAATCATATTTCTTGTAATGAGGGTTCCGATAAGAATGATAAAACATAGTTGCCAGAGTTTATATACAGGGTTAATCCTTAATATAGTTGTAGTAAAATGGTTAAATATGTTAATTAAAATAATAATATTTTAAGGTCTTACTACTACTACTACTAAATTATTATTAATAATAATAATAATAATAATAATAATAATAATAACAATAATATGCCTTTAAAAAAATTATTTAAAATATGTTACTTGAACTTTTGTAAAATAACAATACTAAATCATGAACTTTAGTAAGAATAATTTAAACAAGAAAGAGAAGAATTCACATAAATAGGAGATTTGACCAATTATATTTTGAATTACCATATATGGGATGGTGGTGGTTATTATTTGGAGGAATTATATGATGCCACATGACATTCTTCTCTTTCTTGCAAAAATAATTCTTACTAAATAGCATTTTTCAAAAAATAAATATGCTTAAGCATTTCATGCATCATATACATGTAGCTTTATTTATTTGTTGTTTTCTTTATGATATGTGTTTTTAGGTTCGATACCAATGGAGATTGGCCATCTCAATCAACTCCAAGTTTTGAACTTGGCAAATAACAGCTTGAGTGGACCTATTCCTTCAAAACTCCTCAACATTTCAACATTGGAATTTTTATTTCTTGAACAAAATTCACTCTCAGGCATGCTTCAATCAAATATGGGATTTGGCCTTCCTTTTCTACAGAAGTTTATAATATATGAAAACAATTTTTTTGGAAATATTCCAGATAGTATATCCAATGCTTCAAATCTCGTTCAACTTGACTTGAGTGATAATGAATTTAGTGGAATTATACCAAATTCTTTTGGAGATTTAAGAGTCATCGAATTCCTCAGCATAGCTGGCAATAATTGATGATTCTCTTGAAATAAACTTTTTTACTTCACTTACAAGTTGCAGATATCTTGTAGATCTTGACGTATCAGAGAATAGGTTATCAAAACTTCCCAAGTCCATTGGAAATTTATCATCAGAACATTTTTGGGCAGATTCTTGTGGAATTAATGGAAATATTCCATTAGAAATCGGAAACATGAGTAACCTGATTGATTTATCTCTGAGTGGGAATGATTTAAGTGGATCAATCCCAAGTACAATTAAAAGGTCAAATCAACTTCAACGTTTGAATCTTGGCTACAATGGACTTCAGGGATCCATAGTTCATGAGCTTTGTGAAATTAGCAGTTTGGGTGAGTTGTATTTAACAAGCAATAAGCTTTTTGGTGTGTTACCAACATGCTTGGGAAACATGACTTCTCTTAGAAAGTTTCACATAGGATCTAATAAGTTCACCTCAGTGATACCTCTCTCTTTTTGGAATCTTGAAGATATTTTAGAGGTAAACTTATCCTCCAATGCTTTAACTGGAAATCTTCCACCTGAGATTAAGAATTTAAGAGCTCTTAGACTATTAGATCTCTCCAAAAATCAAATTTCAAGCAACATTCCAACAGCCATAAGTTTATTGACAACTTTAGAAACTCTCTCCTTAGCAGATAATAAATTGAATGGTCTTATTCCAACATCACTTGGTGAAATGTTTAGTTTGAGTTTGTTGGACTTGTCTCAAAATCTTATAACTGGCGTGATTCCAAAATCATTAGAGTCATTTTCTTCTCTTAAATACCTAAATCTATCATACAATAGACTGCAAGGAGAGATTCCTGATGGAGGACCTTTCAAAAGCTTCACAGCTCAATCTTTTATGCATAATGACGCACTTTGTGGTAGTCCTCGCTTACAAGTACCTCCATGTGATAAACGAATTAGAAAAAAATCAAAGACAAAGATGATATTAATCATTTGCATATCATCCATAATTGTTGTGTTAGGCATTTTGCTTGTTGCATTCATATTACTTCAGAGGCATAAAAGGAAAAAGGTTGAAAATCCACTTAAAAGTGATTTGTCAGCTAATTTAGGAGTTCCAAGAAGAATATCCTACTATGAACTTGTGAAAGCAACTAATGGATTCAGTGAAAGTAATTTACTTGGAAGAGGTGGCTTTGGATCTGTGTATCAAGGAATGCTTTCTAGTGGGAAGATGGTGGCAATTAAAGTACTTGACTTGACATTGGAAGCTACATCAAGAAGCTTTGATGCAGAATGTAATGCAATGCGCAACCTTCGACATCGAAATCTTGTTCAGGTTATCAGTAGTTGTTCAAATGATGATTTCAAATCTCTGGTGATGGAGTTTATGTCAAATGGAAGTGTGGAAAAATGGTTATACTCAGAGAACTATTGTTTGGATTTCTTACAAAGGTTGAATATAATGATAGATGTGGCATCAGCATTGGAGTATCTTCATCATGGTTCTTCAATACCAGTGGTTCATTGTGATTTGAAACCTAGTAATGTTTTACTGGATGAAGATATGGTTGCGCATGTCAGTGATTTTGGCATTTCCAAGCTCTTGGATGAAGGACAATCAAAAACTCATACCCAAACTTTAGCTACTCTTGGTTATGTTGCACCAGGTTATTTCTTCACTCTTAACTCTAAGTTATATTATATCTTTTGAATTTGAGAATTTTCTTATAACTAGTGAATAGTATTTACATGCAGAGTATGGATCTAAAGGATTCATTTCAGTTAAAGGAGATGTGTACAGCTATGGGATAATGCTAATGGAAATGTTCACAGGAAAGAAGCCAACAAATGAAATGTTTTCAGAAGAATTAACCTTGAAAACATGGGTCAGTGAATCAATGGTCAATTCAGTTATGGAAGTTGTGGATTACAATTTAGTCTCACAACACGAGAAAGAACTTCATGACATTTTAGATTTAGCTTTGAGTTGTTGTGCAGATTCACCCGAGGCAAGAATTAAAATGACAGATGTAACTGCATCATTACTCAAAATCAAGACCTTATTCTTGCAGTGAAAATGACAGACGCAACTGCATGGTTTTGGGTTAATTTTTAGCCTAGAATTACTCTGCTAAGTCTATTTCCCCGCTTTTAATCTAAATGAGTGGTTTTTATAAGGTTTTTTTTTATGATTTTGTCGTCTGGACGTGACGTTGTGTTGTTCACAGTCTTGGTGTGACGTTTGATTTCTCATTTTGTTTATGGTGTTCTAATGGTTCCATATTGAAAGATTTGCTTCAATCTATTACAAACTCAATTAATGACTTGACTGTCAACATTGTAGAACTTGAGGAATAAGTATTCCAATCAATTTGATTTTATCGTATTAAAAGTAAACATTTTGCTGTTGTATGTTATTAATTTTCTATCACTATTATCTTTTTTCATATTTTAAACGATCAAAGATAGTAACACAACAACAAATTTAGAACATAGCGATACCAAGTGGGTGTGGCACAAGTGGTAAGCGGCTTGGGCCCCTTAAGCATTTGGTCAGGGGTTCGATTCCTGGCCGGTGTGTATGGAAAAACATCGCTTGGGAGAGGCAGCCCTTAAATGCGCTCCAGATCCTCGAAGGGATTAGTCTCTGCAAGTCGCGCAGAGGATACCCTGGGAAACCAAAAAAAATTTAGAACATAGCGACAGTCACTTTGAGGCATTATAGTGTAACCGCCGCCGCTCTTCCCTATATCGACGGTCATTGTGGCATTTTTCAACCGTCGCCTTCCCTAAGGATCAAATACGCGTGCTTTATTTTTATTTTTACTTCTCCCTCTTTATTTTTTTCACTCTTTCTCAACACGCAGGAAAGATGAAACCTATCTCTTCCCGCACCGGAAAATTCCCTCTTCCGTGTTGAAATTTCCTTCGGTTTCTATAAATTTCCATAAAGAAATATGTAGATCTTCGTTAATCTCCTCTAGTTTCCGTCGGTTTCTCAATTTGCGCAACATGTTGATTTCTCAATTTTGTCTTCATCGATCGAACTTGTTGCTCCTCGAACTGACATCACTTTCCCTCAATTTCCTTTTATGGCTATTGCTTCAGCCGCAGCTTCTACCGTTCTTCGTTCTCGCCGTCAGAAAGATTTCTAAGTTGTTCGTCATTCGCAAAAGTATGATTTCTGTTGATAGTTTCCTTTGTTATGCCCTAATTTTACTTCTTCTGCTAGGTTTCAGTTTAATTTATATGCTCCCTTCATATTGGTTCGAAATCTGTTTTCATATCTATGAATTGGCTTTCATATGCAGCATATGTAGTATAAAACTGAAATTTGGGATTTTTAAAGTTCTAATTGAAAAAAAAAATCATTCAAAATTTATATTTATGTACAAATCAGAGTATTTGAAAGCATATACTCCATATTGTGGGTGTGTCTGTTGTCACCGTAATCGTTTACAATCGTCATTCTGTTGTAAAGACATACATGTATGAAAATTGTGTTTGAATGTGTTAATGGAATGCGTCCCAATTGTTCTAGAGGGTGATAATTTGTCTCTTTAGTGATTAATAACTCAATTTCTTGTTTTGAATTCTGCAATTTAAGTAGTGTTTTATTTTAATGAATGTGTGATTGATTATGAATAGATGAAATAGTGTTGGATTTAGAATTTTGATTGTTGACTATTTTATGAAGAAAGCTTATTTCTAGATTTGATTTCCAGTTGAGGCACTGTTATAGGTGAAGGCATTGGAAGATTTTCTTTACTGTTATGAACCAGTTGAATCATTTACAGTTTCTTTATTTTAATGGTTTATGAGATTGATTTTTTGTTTTTCGTGTTAACAATTGGTTGCTTAGGGTTTTTTTAGTTTTGTTGTGAGGAAACAATGGAATAGTGTAATGTGTTTGAGTAATGAATATTGATATTATATATGAAATAGTGTTGGTCTTTGGATTAGGATGAAGTTTATTGAAGAAACTAAATGAAGAGAAGGGAAATATACACCTGGAGCTTTGTATTTTTTGAGACTTATTATTTTGGATGCTTGGTTAGACTTTTGATATTTATATTATATTTTTCTTACAATTTCTTGTCACATTTTTAACTTCATATCTGAAATTCTGCATGAGAAGATTGTTAGAGGTGGTTGAAGGGTTGATATCTCTATATACGACCTCTAGTGTACTTGGTGTGCAGCTGTTATGTTGATCTTTATAAATTAAGTGCCTCTGATTGGTGTTGTCTTAATTGTTGTGATTTTACCTTGTTGTGTAGGTCTGGTGTTAGTCATTAGTTTACATTTATTGGGGCTTTATGAGGCTTTAGTTCTGCTTGAGGCAAGGTTGTTTGCATTACATGTTTATTTCGCAGAGTTGATGATATTAGAATTCATTTCACTGCTATTGACTATAGGACAAAATTATATTGTTAGAATATGTATTTCTGAAAAACTTGCAGACAAAATGTTGCAATGTCCACTTAAAAATATAAGTGATAACAAGAATTCAAGTAGTGATAAAGTGGGACATCTTAGGAAACTTGTGTCTTATGAATGTAGATATTTAGATTTTGATACTACCTCCTACAAATGATTACACCCTTGGTCATAATTATGTGTGTATAGTAGCATGTAACTTGATCATTATAAATAGCATGTAACATGATCATGGGTTATTTAGGCCTATGTTTTACTTCTGTTAACTATTATTAAGTCTGTATTGTGCTTCTTAGGTTGGAGCATCAGTTTTTTCTATGCCTGTCATAAAAAAGATTCCAACGTCTGTTTTGTGGGGATACATGGCTATTGATAGTCTTCCTGGAAACCAATTATGGGAAAGGATATTACTTCTTTTTGTAACACCTAGTAGGTGGTTCAAGTAAGTATTCAATTTACTTTAAAATTTGATGTCCCTATCAATCATTTATTTAATTTAATTTCCTTCTACTAATATATATAGTTCTAAACTGCAATCCACCGCTGCAATTGCGTTCGCAGTGGAAACGTAACTAGGGCTGTTAAAAAAATCCAAAAACCGAACAAAACCATTAAACTGAACTGCATCGAAAAGAACTGAACTGCGACGGACAGTTCATGAACTGAACTAGTTCGGTTAAGTTCATGAGCTATATATGTACTAAACTGTTAGGTTCTATTTTTCTTCCAAAACCGAATCATGATTAGTCCTAACCACAAAGCACAATTTGAAAATATGCTAATATTTAAGTCAACCTATATTATGGCAGGTTATTGGAGAGTACTCATGCTTCTTTTGTGGAAACAATACCAATTAGATACATAGTCTTCTTCACAATCTTCCAATGTGTGTATTTCTTGGTTTGTTTTGGAGTTCCATTGCCTTTCTTTTTACTGATCTTGGTGAGGCAATACACTACAGGAAAAATATAACATAGCGACAGTCACTTTGAAGCTGGTGAATAGTAACCGCTGCCGCCTTTCCATTGACCGACGGTTGCTTCAGCGGTTACGAACCGTCGCTGCATTCTCAATTGAATCAGAAGCCAAATTTTGATTACCTTACTTATTTTCCCTCACCTAATTTCCTCTTTCGATCAAAATAACAAAACAATTATAGAGGTTTCACACTCTCCAAATCGAATCTTTCACTCCCTCTGTAGCTTTTCATCGCCGTGTAGTTCATCACCGCCGTAGCTTTTCCTCATCGCCAGGTAGCTTCTTGTAACGCCCCAAATGTAATACCCGAGGCCGATGAGGGCGGGGAGTGGTCGCCGGTGCATGAGGCATGACAATGTGCGGCTCCTGGCAACTTCTAGGGAAAACCGAATCACATCGGAATGAAAGGGATTTTGAGGCTGTGCAGGTATGGGACTGCATGGTTGAAGGAATGCTTATAAGGATTGATTTGAACTACCTATACCAACAAGATGCATCTTCTTTTCGGTAGCTCACTCCATAAGAACTCCACAGTTAAGCGTGCTTGACTTGGAGTAGTCTTTGGATGGGTGACCTTCTGGGAAGTTTCCCGGAAAGCGTGCAAGTGAGGACAAAGCTCGCTGAAAAGGTTCGTGTTGGTTTGTGGGGCCAGTCGGTCATCCTGAAAGCAGTCTGGGGCGTTACACTTCTCCTCACTTCTCTCTCTCTCTCTCTCTCTCTCTCTCTCTCTCTCTCTCTCTTCCTATGTGTGTATCTCGCAATTTCTGTATGTATCTCGATTTAGGATTTTGAGTTTATGTGCTCAATTTCTGTATTCTTCATTTTAGGGTTTTACACTTTTACTAATAGGTTTTTTGGGTTAATTTTTTTGTTTGGTTTTTGATTTCAATGGTTTTGAGGAGTGATATATTATGAATTACGACACTACAATTGCTATTCTAGACAAACCTGTATCTGATTATCTATAATATAACACCCTAACCTTATTGTAATTTTTAACATTGCTTTACAATGGCGATGCAGGTGCATGAGATGCAATTGTAACTTGTTTCTTTATAGATACTGCTCACAATATTGTTGAGTACATTGAAATTATTTCACAAATTTTGAAAGATGGAGGAGTAAGTTCTTTAACTGAAATTCAAATAGATCTTGTGCATCTCTTTTTTGCCTTATGAATCCTTTTGTTCTCTTTGTTGCCATTCCGATTTCAATATTATCCTTCATACTGGATGAAATTGACACCACCACATGTTTGGATATATATATATATATATATATGCCCCTCTACTTTATCACTTTGCAGAGACATATGGCCAAGATGATGGAAGATTCTTTTCACATACATACAATAGCACAATCATATGTATGGTCTGTGTATTATCTAATTTGTAATTTATATGTAGGAAATGTCCATTGAATTAAGTTTGGAAGATGTTAAAAGGGTTGCATTGCATTACAGATTTGAATTTGAGGTAATCTCATTTGATTTTAATGATACCCCTTCTATGTATGTAATTGACTAATCATATTCACATTATCTTGTCATGGATTGTAGAAAGAAAGGAGTATTGAGACAACCTACACAACCAATCCTAAATCAATGATGCAAGTAAGTTTCTAATTACTCACTAGTGTTCCTCGGCCTCCATCCTGTTGCGTATTCTTTTTTTTCCTCTACAGCCTTGATAAATATTGTTGATTTTTATAATTATAGCTCATGGTAAAGAGGTCATTATTACTAATCTTCATGGAGCTATAGTAAGCAACTATTATGATGGAGCTATAGTAAGCAACTATATTAAAATTTCACTATAGAATCTTTGTTTAAATATATCATTTAAGATACCTGATCATGCTTGACTAGATCATGAAAGACATGTTGTAAAATTCGGAGGACGCAATAGCAGCAATAATGATGATGACAGTTCAATTTGTTCTAATTATTTAGGCTTATTTATGATTCATTTTTTTTCTCTTTAATTTTGGTTCAGTTTTGTTTTGGAGAGAGTTCTAAAATCGGAAAGAAATCTTAACTTAGAATCTTGAGAAATCTTCTTCAGTGTCTAAGTGACAGATGATTATCAATTATAATGAAATTTCTTGGTTGAGCTAAGCTAAGTGTCATATATTCATATTACCATGGGTTGACCAGAGGGAGGATAGTCATTAAGTAGAACTAGAGGGAGATCAAGAAAATTCGTAGGTTGAGTCATTTAGAGAGCTTTGGAGGTGAACGGACTATCTTTGGACATAATCCATGATAAGAAATTATGTTGTTGTTCAGTGCATTTAGCTGATCCAAACCTAGTGTGAAAAGGTTTTGTTGTGGTTGTATGAAAAGGGATATATTTCATGCATCTCTCAGCAACAGAAGCTCAAATACAGTTATTATAGTTTGATGGTGTACTTTTCCTTTTATGTTAATGTTATATATCTGTCTTATGCTGCATTTGCATAAATTTTCTTATCAACATTTTGTTTTACAATGTTGTCTTGTTAATGCCTTGGCAGAGAGATTGAACAGTTGAAGCTTGCAGATATGACCTGCCGACAAGGAGTTATTGAAGTAACTAAGATGTAAGTAGCACAATCTTCACCAATGTTCGTCATTAGTTTTATATTCTTAATGTGAAACTTACAACCCTTTTTGCAATTATATGTGCCAAACAGTATATATGGAGTTCAATGATGAGGCAAATAATAAAGATTTCGAACTTGAAATGAGCTAGGTTTGTGATGAATCAACCCGTCAACATGAAAAGGTAAGGCAGCAGGGTGTACTTTGAGTACTTATATACAATGACATATTTTTCTTACAGTTACTTTCAAATGGGGATTATATATTTTTCTATAGGATCATCAAGGCTTTCTTGGTTGAAGAGTAAAAGATAGTGAAGAAGGTCCTCAAAATTCAGAAGGCAAAGGAAAAGCAAGCCATAAAAGCATGATTTTGGACCAAAGCATGAGATACATATCTTTTTGGAGGACTTGTAGATTTGGGTGAATATAGTAAATCACAAATTTTATTAGTTCTTCCCTTGTTAATTGTGTTTAATTGGCTTTGTTTGAACTCATCCCAGAGCTATTGTTAACACTGTTTACTATTCCATTGTGATATGATTTTGTTTATCTCAATTTTCTTGAATGTTGTATTGGCAAGACCATTTGCTTTTAATTGTTTCAATTTCACAGATTTTCTTAGTTCCCAAGTTACATTTTAAGTTACAGATTTTCCTAAATTTGGATTGATTTCTTTTGATTTGTTATTGAAGTTTATGTTTGAGCAAGAAATTAATGCAATTCTTTTATGAGTTGTATGATTAATGTTTGTGAGAAAAAATGTGGGAAAAAAAACATTTTAAAAAATTGTGGGAAACCCAAAAAAAAAGGTTTACAAAATTGTGAGAAAAAAAAGTTTTTTTTTAAAAAAAAAGGCATGTAGCGACGGTTCAAACCGTCGCAAAAAGCTTCAAAAAATTTGCAGCGCAATGACCAATAGCGGCGGTTCATCCGCCGCAAATATTACTGGAACCGACGCTAATAACATTGCGGCGGTTATTCCGACGCTTACCCAGAACCGCCGCTGTATACCTTTACGACGCCGGATCCAGGGACACTTGTACAACCGTCGCACAAAGCAATTAGCGGCGGTTCTAACCCCGCTAATTGCCTACCAGAACTGCCGTCGCCTGCCCTTTTTGCTGTAGTGTAACTAATTATTAATGTTAGTATTTTCCATTTTCGCGGGAACATGGCCCCAGACCTTTAACTCTACCCAGCAGAAACAAAACCAAAACGCAGGAAAAAAAAAAGCAGCATAACACACAAACACCTACACCTAGCCAAGGAAGGACCATGGAAGCACTCAAAGTCGAGACCACCAGCAGGGGAGGCAAAAACGACGCTACACCAGAACGCCCAGACACAAACTGACGTCGACAGCCATCACCTTAACATACAATCCCCAGGGTTCCAGATCCATTCATAGAGGAGGCAAGGGCTTTTAACAACTTTACTCATAAACCATTGCCACGAAGAACGTTGAATAATATCTACCGCTTCTGCCACTAAAATCCCTTTATTATTATTAGTTTCAAATTTTGTTTTCTTAAGAATTATTTAATGATTTGTGATAGAATATATGTGTTTTAACAAAACAGAGTAGGCACCATATAATAGAAAGCTGGCATATGATGAAGGTAGGACAGACAAATAAAATTGGAGCACCTGAGATGCTATCCTTCTCCTACTTAAGCTAAATCAATTTTATTCTCCAAAAGTTGTGCCCACATATAACAGAATCAAAATTTTAGCCATTTGCAGCCCAACATGAAATAAGTGTCACCATATCCACTACCTATTTTGCCCCCAAATATAAATGTCATCATATCAAACAAACTTTCTAAAGAAAGTTGTAATAATTTAGAAGTATAAACTGAGTTTTGGGGAAATTAGGAGAGCAAATTATATTCCTAAAAATTGATTAATAACTCAGATAAAATGTAACCTACAAATGAAAATGGATTAATGGATGGTAATAGCTTAGACATTGTAACAATGCATTTTTCTTGTTTGTGTTTTCCATCTTTGTTCATTGTAATCATAGTATAATGATAAATAAATAAATATTAAATATATTAAACAAGCCCTCTCAACTCAACAAAAGTAATCAATTTTCCTAATCTAAAAACCCAAAATCAAAACTTCTTTCATGAAGGAGTGGAGTACGAAAACCTGGAGTGGTTATTAATCATGGGGAGGCTGTTGGTATCGCTGAAAATTATCAAACTGCAGTCTCAAGTCGCCTAACCCCTGTACGATACGGTCGAGCTGCTGCTGACGGTGCTCTTCTGCACTCTCCCATCGGTTGTGCATCTCATATTGGTTGTGGAGCATTTGTGTTTGCTGGGCTTGTATACATTGCATTTGTGCCATCATTACCTCTTGTTGTTGATGCATGGCATAAAAGAGGCCATCACGCTCCTCTTGTTGTCTAGAAGAGGAAGAGCTGTCTGTAAAAGTGTTAGAAAAGTGTGTGGTGTGTGTAGGTGGAACAATATTGGCGTCCCCACCAGCGGCTACATTTTCAGTAATGTGCGTGGGGGCTTGACTTGGCACGGGGTCATATACATAACACAAATTCTTGTGGTCGCGTACATCCGTTCGGCTTGGGTTAGGAAGAATAATATCTGGGAAGACACAATTATTTATCATTAAATCAAATCTACCATCGCTTCTTGACTTAACTAATTTCATACTTTTAACAATTTCAAGATCAATGAAGCGTGATGGTAATGGTACTAAATTCGCTAATCAGTCTTCTAGTCCTATGGCCTTAGCTATGGTTGTTATCAACCCACCAAAAACGATTGCCCCTCGTTTTGCGAAGACAAGAGAATGCATGTGATTTAACATGAATGGGACAGTGTTAATTTTTTCGGAGACAAAAGTAGCAACAAGATAGAAAAGTTCTTTGGAGTTTACTTTATTTGCACTAGCCCGGCCAAAAATATGCTAATATTTAAGTCAACCTATATTATGGCAGGTTATTGGATAGTACTCATGCTTCTTTTGTGGAAACAATACCAATTAGATACATAGTCTTCTTCACAATCTTCCAATGTGTGTATTTCTTGGTTTGTTTTGGAGTGACATGGATTCCAATAGATGGAATCTTGTTTCCATTGCCTTTCTTTTTACTGATCTTGGTGAGGCAATACACTACAGGAAAAATATAACATAGCGACAGTCACTTTGAAGCTGGTGAATAGTAACCGCTGCCGCCTTTCCATTGACCGACGGTTGCTTCAGCGGTTACGAACCGTCGCTGCATTCTCAATTGAATCAGAAGCCAAATTTTGATTACCTTACTTATTTTCCCTCACCTAATTTCCTCTTTCGATCAAAATAACAAAACAATTATAGAGGTTTCACACTCTCCAAATCGAATCTTTCACTCCCTCTGTAGCTTTTCATCGCCGTGTAGTTCATCACCGCCGTAGCTTTTCCTCATCGCCAGGTAGCTTCTTGTAACGCCCCAAATGTAATACCCGAGGCCGATGAGGGCGGGGAGTGGTCGCCGGTGCATGAGGCATGACATTGTGCGGCTCCTGGCAGCTTCTAGGGAAAACCGAATCACATCGGAATGAGAGGGATTTTGAGGCTGTGCAGGTATGGGACTGCATGGTTGAAGGGATGCTTATAAGGATTGATTTGAACTACCTATACCAACAAGATGCATCTTCTTTTCGGTAGCTCACTCCATAAAAACTCCACAGTTAAGCGTGCTTGACTTGGAGTAGTCTTTGGATGGGTGACCTTCTGGGAAGTTTCCCGGAAAGCGTGCAAGTGAGGACAAAGCTCGCTGAAAAGGCTCGTGTTGGTTTGTGGGGCCAGTCGGTCATCCTGAAAGCAGTCTGGGGCGTTACACTTCTCCTCACTTCTCTCTCTCTCTCTCTCTCTCTCTCTCTCTCTCTTCCTATGTGTGTATCTCGCAATTTCTGTATGTATCTCGATTTAGGATTTTGAGTTTATGTGCTCAATTTCTGTATTCTTCATTTTAGGGTTTTACACTTTTACTAATAGGTTTTTTGGGTTAATTTTTTTGTTTGGTTTTTGATTTCAATGGTTTTGAGGAGTGATATATTATGAATTACGACACTACAATTGCTATTCTAGACAAACCTGTATCTGATTATCTATAATATAACACCCTAACCTTATTGTAATTTTTAACATTGCTTTACAATGGCGATGCAGGTGCATGAGATGCAATTGTAACTTGTTTCTTTATAGATACTGCTCACAATATTGTTGAGTACATTGAAATTATTTCACAAATTTTGAAAGATGGAGGAGTAAGTTCTTTAACTGAAATTCAAATAGATCTTGTGCATCTCTTTTTTGCCTTATGAATCCTTTTGTTCTCTTTGTTGCCATTCCGATTTCAATATTATCCTTCATACTGGATGAAATTGACACCACCACATGTTTGGATATATATATATATATATATGCCCCTCTACTTTATCACTTTGCAGAGACATATGGCCAAGATGATGGAAGATTCTTTTCACATACATACAATAGCACAATCATATGTATGGTCTGTGTATTATCTAATTTGTAATTTATATGTAGGAAATGTCCATTGAATTAAGTTTGGAAGATGTTAAAAGGGTTGCATTGCATTACGGATTTGAATTTGAGGTAATCTCATTTGATTTTAATGATACCCCTTCTATGTATGTAATTGACTAATCATATTCACATTATCTTGTCATGGATTGTAGAAAGAAAGGAGTATTGAGACAACCTACACAACCAATCCTAAATCAATGATGCAAGTAAGTTTCTAATTACTCACTAGTGTTCCTCGGCCTCCATCCTGTTGCGTATTCTTTTTTTTCCTCTACAGCCTTGCTAAATATTGTTGATTTTTATAATTATAGCTCATGGTAAAGAGGTCATTATTACTAATCTTCATGGAGCTATAGTAAGCAACTATTATGATGGAGCTATAGTAAGCAACTATATTAAAATTTCACTATAGAATCTTTGTTTAAATATATCATTTAAGATACCTGATCATGCTTGACTAGATCATGAAAGACATGTTGTAAAATTCGGAGGACGCAATAGCATCAATAATGATGATGACAGTTCAATTTGTTCTAATTATTTAGGCTTATTTATGATTCATTTTTTTTCTCTTTAATTTTGGTTCAGTTTTGTTTTGGAGAGAGTTCTAAAATTGGAAAGAAATCTTAACTTAGAATCTTGAGAAATCTTCTTCAGTGTCTAAGTGACAGATGATTATCAATTATAATGAAATTTCTTGGTTGAGCTAAGCTAAGTGTCATATATTCATATTACCATGGGTTGACCAGAGGGAGGATAGCCATTAAGTAGAACTAGAGGGAGATCAAGAAAATTCGTAGGTTGAGTCATTTAGAGAGCTTTGGAGGTGAACGGACTATCTTTGGACATAATCTATGATAAGAAATTATGTTGTTGTTCAGTGCATTTAGCTGATCCAAACCTAGTGTGAAAAGGTTTTGTTGTGGTTGTATGAAAAGGGATATATTTCATGCATCTCTCAGCAACAGAAGCTCAAATACAGTTATTATAGTTTGATGGTGTACTTTTCCTTTTATGTTAATGTTATATATCTGTCTTATGCTGCATTTGCATAAATTTTCTTATCAACATTTTGTTTTACAATGTTGTCTTGTTAATGCCTTGGCAGAGAGATTGAACAGTTGAAGCTTGCAGATATGACCTGCCGACAAGGAGTTATTGAAGTAACTAAGATGTAAGTAGCACAATCTTCACCAATGTTCGTCATTAGTTTTATATTCTTAATGTGAAACTTACAACCCTTTTTGCAATTATATGTGCCAAACAGTATATATGGAGTTCAATGATGAGGCAAATAATAAAGATTTCGAACTTGAAATGAGCTAGGTTTGTGATGAATCAACCCGTCAACATGAAAAGGTAAGGCAGCAGGGTGTACTTTGAGTACTTATATACAATGACATATTTTTCTTACAGTTACTTTCAAATGGGGATTATATATTTTTCTATAGGATCATCAAGGCTTTCTTGGTTGAAGAGCAAAAGATAGTGAAGAAGGTCCTCAAAATTCAGAAGGCAAAGGAAAAGCAAGCCATAAAAGCATGATTTTGGACCAAAGCATGAGATACATATCTTTTTGGAGGACTTGTAGATTTGGGTGAATATAGTAAATCACAAATTTTATTAGTTCTTCCCTTGTTAATTGTGTTTAATTGGCTTTGTTTGAACTCATCCCAGAGCTATTGTTAACACTGTTTACTATTCCATTGTGATATGATTTTGTTTATCTCAATTTTCTTGAATGTTGTATTGGCAAGACCATTTGCTTTTAATTGTTTCAATTTCACAGATTTTCTTAGTTCCCAAGTTACATTTTAAGTTACAGATTTTCCTAAATTTGGATTGATTTCTTTTGATTTGTTATAGAAGTTTATGTTTGAGCAAGAAATTAATGCAATTCTTTTATGAGTTGTATGATTAATGTTTGTGAGAAAAAATGTGGGAAAAAAAAACATTTTAAAAAATTGTGGGAAACCCAAAAAAAAAGGTTTACAAAATTGTGAGAAAAAAAAGTTTTTTTTTTTAAAAAAAAGGCATGTAGCGACGGTTCAAACCGTCGCAAAAAGCTTCAAAAAATTTGCAGCGCAATGACCAATAGTGGCGGTTCATCCGCCGCAAATATTATTGGAACCGACGCTAATAACATTGCGGCGGTTATTCCGACGCTTACCCAGAACCGCCGCTGTATACCTTTACGACGCCGGATCCAGGGACACTTGTACAACCGTCGCACAAAGCAATTAGCGGCGGTTCTAACCGCCGCTAATTGCCTACCAGAACTGCCGTCGCCTGCCCTTTTTGCTGTAGTGTAACTAATTATTAATGTTAGTATTTTCCATTTTCGCGGGAACATGGCCCCAGACCTTTAACTCTACCCAGCAGAAACAAAACCAAAACGCAGGAAAAAAAAAAGCAGCATAACACACAAACACCTACACCTAGCCAAGGAAGGACCATGGAAGCACTCAAAGTCGAGACCACCAGCAGGGGAGGCAAAAACGACGCTACACCAGACCGCCCAGACACAAACTGACGTCGACAGCCATCACCTTAACATACAATCCCCAGGGTTCCAGATCCATTCATAGAGGAGGCAAGGGCTTTTAACAACTTTACTCATAAACCATTGCCACGAAGAACGTTGAATAATATCTACCGCTTCTGCCACTAAAATCCCTTTATTATTATTAGTTTCAAATTTTGTTTTCTTAAGAATTATTTAATGATTTGTGATAGAATATATGTGTTTTAACAAAACAGAGTAGGCACCATATAATAGAAAGCTGGCATATGATGAAGGTAGGACAGACAAATAAAATTGGAGCACCTGAGATGCTATCCTTCTCCTACTTAAGCTAAATCAATTTTATTCTCCAAAAGTTGTGCCCACATATAACAGAATCAAAATTTTAGCCATTTGCAGCCCAACATGAAATAAGTGTCACCATATCCACTACCTATTTTGCCCCCAAATATAAATGTCATCATATCAAACAAACTTTCTAAAGAAAGTTGTAATAATTTAGAAGTATAAACTGAGTTTTGGGGAAATTAGGAGAGCAAATTATATTCCTAAAAATTGATTAATAACTCAGATAAAATGTAACCTACAAATGAAAATGGATTAATGGATGGTAATAGCTTAGACATTGTAACAATGCATTTTTCTTGTTTGTGTTTTCCATCTTTGTTCATTGTAATCATAGTATAATGATAAATAAATAAATATTAAATATATTAAACAAGCCCTCTCAACTCAACAAAAGTAATCAATTTTCCTAATCTAAAAACCCAAAATCAAAACTTCTTTCATGAAGGAGTGGAGTACGAAAACCTGGAGTGGTTATTAATCATGGGGAGGCTGTTGGTATCGCTGAAAATTATCAAACTGCAGTCTCAAGTCGCCTAACTCCTGTACGATACGGTCGAGCTGCTGCTGACGGTGCTCTTCTGCACTCTCCCATCGGTTGTGCATCTCATATTGGTTGTGGAGCATTTGTGTTTGCTGGGCTTGTATACATTGCATTTGTGCCATCATTACCTCTTGTTGTTGATGCATGGCATAAAAGAGGCCATCACGCTCCTCTTGTTGTCTAGAAGAGGAAGAGCTGTCTGTAAAAGTGTTAGAAAAGTGTGTGGTGTGTGTAGGTGGAACAATATTGGCGTCCCCACCAGCGGCTACATTTTCAGTAATGTGCGTGGGGGCTTGACTTGGCACGGGGTCATATACATAACACAAATTCTTGTGGTCGCGTACATCCGTTCGGCTTGGGTTAGGAAGAATAATATCTGGGAAGACACAATTATTTATCATTAAATCAAATCTACCATCGCTTCTTGACTTAACTAATTTCATACTTTTAACCATTTCAAGATCAATGAAGCGTGATGGTAATGGTACTAAATTCGCTAATCGGTCTTCTAGTCCTATGGCCTTAGCTATGGTTGTTATCAACCCACCAAAAACGATTGCCCCTCGTTTTGCGGAGACAAGAGAATGCATGTGATTTAACATGAATGGGACAGTGTTAATTTTTTCGGAGACAAAAGTAGCAACAAGATAGAAAAGTTCTTTGGAGTTTACTTTATTTGCACTAGCCCGGCCAAAAATAGTACAAGCTAACAATTGGCGCAAATAGCGTATGGCCGGGTTATGAATTGATGAAGCAGTATTTCCTTCAAAATTATCTGTGTGCTTCGTTGTGAATGCTCTCCAAAATTCATAAAAAAAAATTTGGTACTCCTCACTGTCAGGGACTTCACACTTCACTCTATTTCCATGAGGGAAATGTAGAAGGTCAGCTAGTTGGTTGAAACTAAATTCATACTCAACATTAAACATACGAAAAGAAATAGTGCCACTAGAATTTCCTGTGTTTGGGATGGTAGCAATAATAAGAGAACTAAGGAATTCTAATGTTAGTTGGACATAAACAGGATCTTTTTGGGATAGAAAATAATTTAAATCTAGAAGATTTAACATATGGTGTACACTATCATATAATCCTAGTTGTCTTAAACAATTTTCATCTGCATACCTTGTGGGCTGAATTTCTCTACCTTGTAAGATTTCATAGAGTTGAGCTTGCTTGGTACCTGATGGTCCTGCTCTATATACTATTTCGTATGCCATATTTTGTGCTTAAGAGAAGTATGAAAAAATGAAAATCTAAAGCAAGAGGTGGGTGTGATGGCATGGGTGGCGAGCAACATGTATTTAAAGCAATGCTAGTAGAAGACAAAAATGCATCTGGCGCCTGCTATGTGATGTCTCACATGTGTATAGTAAGACAAATAATGATCATGTGATGCCTGCCACCATTTAGTGCAAGTTGGAAAAATAAGGATGCATTGTTTGCCCCCAAAATAAAGAAGAAAGTGTATGCACAAATACAACATCTCAATTTTAGACATTCTCACATTAAACTAAAAATAAAAAATAAAAACATAATTAAAATTATATTATTTGATGTGACTATTTTTTTTCTTTTAATTTTTTTATTATATGAGTGTGTGCTTAAATTTTGTGCCCAAATAATTATATCTATCCAAGACTTAAGATCATGTGGCGGGGGCAGCAGGTGATGTTAAGGGCATCCAATTAAAGAATTAAACATACATGTGGCGCCTAGGAGTGGTGTGTGGTGTATGGCGTGCAGCAGGCATACATGTCTATGCGCCAGCTTTTTATCTTTTCTTGCTTTGTCTTTTTGTTTTGGCAGTTTGACCAAGGACTTAGTGTTATAGTATTGGATGTAGGGTTAAATATTGACCCAAATAGTGTTCAAATTGATAGAAACAAAAATGAATAATAATAATAATGGTAGGAATAGTGTCAGTTAATTTATAAGAGGGGTCCGTATAAAATGGACCAACAAAATAATTGGTCCAAGATGGACCATTTTGTTTTAACTATTAGATTCAATCATGCTACCAAAGCTTACTATGGTCTATCTACATTCAATCTAATCCATCAATTCTCTCTCCTTGCTCTTTTTCTCTGCAACACCAAATAAAAACAAGTTTTTTTCTCTCTTTCACACAACTTGTTTTAGGTAGTGCTTATCAACATATTTTAAATTTAACACCTTGCTAAATCTGAAAACTTTTAATCACCTTGCTAATCTTGGAAGCTTCTAAGAGAGGTGTTATCAATAACACAATCACAAAATTTAGAGCACAAACATAGTCAATGGGTTTAGTAAAACTATTTCTTGTGAATTTTTCCTAAATTTTGGCTTATTAGTTTTAATAAATTTATCTTTAATGTTGTCTACAGAGGAAGAAAAAAAAAACAAAAACCATGAATCATGGGTTCAAGAAAGAAGCAGTGAAAGTGAGAGAGAATGGTTGGAAACGAAAGAAGACACAATGAAAGAGAGTTAATGGGTTTTATTTGGTGTTGATAGACTATAATAAAGTTTGGTGGGATGATCTAATCTAATGGACCAAAACATGTTTTAGTTCATTCTAAACGGACCCTTATAAGAGTATATAGATGAAATTATACTCCCTTTCTCTCCCATTTTAAAGAGGAGTGTTATTTGAACACCCAAAAAAGTTGTCCCATGTAGACAACCAATTTTTTCTTTCTATGCACGTAAATCGAAGCAGGCCAAAAATAATAAAAAATAGCAAAAAGGTGGCGGGTCTCATGTTATATAGTTGTTGGACAACTATTTGGTTGTCAAAATAACATTAGTGCATTTTAAATGATTTAGTTCACTACTCTCTCCGTCAGTGTTTTAAAAACAAGACCGAATTGGTCGGTCCGGACAGTCCGACCGGTTTAACCATGAACCGGATACCTCACTGGTTCGTATGTTGGACCGTGCATGTTATTGACCTGGTTAAAACCGGTAAAACTCGCCAGAAACCGGTCTAAACCGGAGAAAACCGGACGGTTCGCGAGGTTCAAGAAGTATTGCAAGCTTTTGAAAAAAATTCAGAAATCTTCCCAGAGGGATTCGAACCAGGTTCCTTATGGTAAAAGTGCGGCAGCTTTGCCGCTTGGACATCTTCTTTAATTGTCTAATGATTGCATAACAATATATATATATATATATATATATATATAGAATGCTTTAATAACATTTAATTCACTTGTTGTTTTTTTTTATACCACATGTTTATTTTAAATAAAATTTGCAATACATTATTAATATTAACATTCATTTTTATTTTAAAAATTGTTTTATCTTATTTTTTCTAATACATAAGTTAAAAAATTAAGTTTTTAATTATATTTAATTTTAAAGTTTTTTTTTTATAATTAAAGTGTAGAATTTGTGTTTTAATACATAATACATATATTCTCATATTATTATTATTTTGGTATGAAAACAACTTTGTTCATAAGTTTTAATTTGTTTTAATAAATAGACACCTAGTCACTGATTCAATTCAAATATATATATATATATATATATACTAGTATGTTAACCCGTGCCGTGCACGAGATTATTCTCTTTTTTAATATTATTTATGAGTTTATTTTAATATATTATTTGAACAATTTAGTTAAAAATAGTAAGATAAAATTGATATAGATTTTGCATGATATATATTTAATAATGCTATAGGATAAAGCGGGATGAAATATTATTTCGCTTCTCGTTATACACTATTAAGAGATAGATTCTTTCTTTCATCTTCATATCCAGGACTATACAGTGACCCTTTAAATATAAAATAATTATAAATTTCGTTCTCAAATGAAAATTTAATTAATCTAGTTGCATTTTTAATAGTGGGATCGAAAGTGTTACGTGTTTCTCATTCTATACCCGTGAGAGATTCTATCTCTTCCTCTCTCTCTCTCTCTCTCTCTCTCTCTCTCTCTCTCACTATTTCTACATTTCTCCCACAGGATCATTTTCATTTTTAATAACATTGATTTGCTTATGTTCTTCATTTTCTTTTGAAGGTTGTCTATGTCATTTTTCATTTTATATTATTTTGAATGTTGCCTATATTTTTCTTTCAATTATTTATTAAATTGATTTTATTTAATTTAATTGAGTATGAAAATGTGATATATGTTTAAGGATGTTACAGGGACATAGTAGGATGAGAAGTACTCCCTCCTCATTCCCCGTTCAGCAACACTATATGAAATTCTTTCTCCCTCCCCCTCTCTCCCGTCTCTATAGGGACTCCATCAACAAAAAATAATTGTAAATTTTAGAATATTTTTCAAATGAATATTAACATACTTTGACCGTGTTTCTATACTCAAACTATTTTTTGTCATTGTACCACAAATAATCAATTTTCATGTGAGCGTCAAATGGAAAAATCTATGTATGAATTTTCACTCACATTGATAAATTAGCATCCAGAAAAAGAATTGAACGAATAAATAAAAACTTTTGGCTTCAAAATTGCAAATGAATATTTTGATTATCACCTGTGTCAATTTAGGTGGACTAATTTAGCTTCTTCAAAAAAATATTTAATATTTTTAGCACAGTGGGTACAAAACTTTGGAGGGTGGGTGGGGTAGCTCAGTTGGTACCTGTTGACTGAGCGGGTGTATGCTGTTGGTCAGGGGTTCGATCCTTGGCAGCAGCAAATGTAGTATTTTCTTTGTAATTAAGTTGGTGGTACTTATAAACCATCAACTTTATAAAAATAAAAATAAAATAAAAAATAAAAAAGAAATTATAAATAAAAAAACCCATTGACTATAAAAAATTAAAATTATATTAATTTATTTTAGGTTTCAATTCCCATAGATTTTTTCAGTTGGATATAATATAGTGAAAATGCGATGTACACATAATATGGAAAAACTCCCGTAGTCGGAATTCAAATTTTAATTAGTCAATATATATTTTTAATAGTGTAGTGAGAAGTGTTTTCTGTTTCCCATTATATACCATTCAAAGATTCTCTCTCTAGAGTCTCAGTTACACGATTTTATAGCGGTTCAATCAACAAAAAATAGTTGGTAATTCTATATTATTTTTTATGGTAAATGCTAAAGAGTGCACCCGGTGCATTCTTTAAGCCCCTTAAATAGAAAGTTTGTATAGAATTTTTATAAAAGGACAAAACTTATATCAAGTTCCATACATCCAGTTTTTGCTGTTCTCCAATCATATTATAACATCTGGATTTCCTTAAAATTAATTAACGGTTCCCGTCCACCATCGCTCGTTTCTTTTTTTCATTAAAATAAAAAGAAAAAAAAATCTCCAACAAGATCAGTTTGGAGTTCCCATCCATTCTACCCAGAACGCCATGTAAACCCTTCAATTTCACAATACATACAAAAAATTTATTTTTGACAAAATAGTAGTTGTCGAAATTGGAACAAGTCAGAAGCAAAATAATTGGAGAAAGTAGAAATTGGAACAGGGAGAGTGAAAGGGTCATTAGGTACGAAAACTCTCGACTCAACTCCCAGTCCCACCTCCATTTTTTATAACAAGAAATGTTGACTATTCAGGTTTTATAAATTTGTTTTCTTTCTTATGAAACTCATGGCTCTTGTTACCGCAAATCCCCAATTTCGATTATGCAAGTTTGGGGTTAATACATATTTTAGCTTATACATTAATTGAAAGCTCAATATGTGATATTTTCGTGCATGATGAGGATTGAGGAGGACGGTGGAGACCATGTGACCATCAGTGGCGGAATGGTAGAAGCAGAGATGCGGCAACAATAGTAACGATGGGGTTTGAGTTTGACGACGTAAGTTCTTCAAGTTTAAGAGTTAAACAATAAAAAATATAAAAAATTACACGTGTTATGTTTACATTGGACAACAGTAAAAACAGGTCTATGGAACTTTACCTAAGTTTTGTCCTTTATAAAAATATATAAAGTCAACGTATTGGAAATTGTGCTGTTTAACTTTTTGATTAAACAATTTCTTTAAATAGTATGCTTAAAGAATGCACCAGGTGCACTTGTTAGCAAGACCCTATTTTTATAGTGAATATGTATAAAAATTTTGTGCTCATTTATCACTACCTTCTACATACAATTTTCATCGTGCTAAATAAAATTTTGAATAAGGAATCCCCGTAATAAAATATGGATAAGCCCTACTGTTAGAATTCAAATTTTAATTAGTCGGTATGTATTTTTAATAGTTGGGTGGAAAGTGCTTCTGATTTTTCATTTTATACCACCGAGAAATCCCCCCCCCCCTTCTCTCTCTCTTTCTCTCAAAACTCTAAGGTTTCTATCAATAAAAAAGTTGTTAATTCTATATTTTTTAATGGATATCAATAAAATTCTCGTGCTCAGTTCTCACTATCATCTACATACAATTTTCATCATGGGGATCATGTTTCATCGTGCTAGATAAAATTTTGAATAAGTAATCCCAATGACAAAATATGAAATTATGGATAACTTCCACATTAAAAATTCAAATTTTAATTCGTCAATATATATTTTTAATAGTGAGGGTTAGAATGCTCCCCGTTTTTCATTCTACACCATCGAAACTCTCTCTCTAATTCTATCCGTCTTCCGTGTCAATTACGGGACTCTATAGCCACTCCATGAACAAAAAATAGTTGTTAAATCTTTATTATTTTTTTAAAAATCAACATAGAAATATTGCATGTAATTGAATGATTGGATAATAGATACATGTCAAATTAAATTTTAACTGTAGTGTTCACATAGTTTTTATATAGAAAATATATAATATTTAATCATGGATTAAATAAGTTTGTCGTCATTAAAAATATAATATATATGTTAGTAATTAAAATATAATATTTTAATTTCTACAAAAAAATATAATATTAGAAAAGCTTTAATTGAATTTCACTAACGCAATATTATTAAAATATAATAATAAAAATATTAAGATACATATAATATTAGAGTTTCTAAAATTAAAAAGTATCAATCCTTCATCAAAAAAAAAATAAAATCAAAAGTATCAATCCCCACAAAAAGAAAGAGTTTCTACAAAAAAAAATATAATATCAGAGATTCTAAAAAAAAAAAAAAAGTATAACATTTTTTACAAAAAAATATACTCGCATAATATTAAAGTTTCTACAATAAAAAAATATTAGAGAATCTTTAATTGAGTGACAAATACAAACTCGATAAAAAAAAAAGAAAAAAAAAGCTCTAGTTTAGTTGTATATATCCAACAATTTTGTTTTATAATAATGGGTTAGAGAGATATATCCGATTAATTTAATAATGTATATCCAAAAATTTGTTTTCTTAAAAAATAATGGGTTAGAGAAGATTAAAAAAATACAAAATAAAATAGAGAAACTCTAATTGAATGTCACCTAAGCAAAAACTCTAATAACTGTAATTAAATGTCACATAAGCAATTTTTCTTGAGAATGCACGAGAAGGCTCCGTGGGAATCTCGCTATATATATATATATATATATATATATATATATATATATATATATATATATATATATATATATATATATATATAACTATTTTTTATATAGACCGAGTCATATGGCCAAATTATCTAATTTAATCCGGTTTAATCATGCAGTTCGACCAGTAATCCAGTGGTTCGACCAGTGAACCAATGAACTAGTACCCTCGCCGGTTCGATGACCGGTTCGATTTTTAAAACATTGCTCTCCTTTACAAAATATAAGTAAAAATTGTTCAACAAAAGTGAGTGTATTTGATCTAAATTTTAAATCAAATACATCAAGTTTTTTTGACTCACTTTAGCTTATATTTTGTAACGGGTGGAGTATTTCACACACTTTAAGAAAAAGAAATAAATAAAAGAGAAAAAATTGGACATTTATTAAACCATCCTTATTTATAAGATGCTTATGGTTATTTAAAGTCATCTAAATTTTTATTCATTACCCATTCATAAGGTAGACGTATAGGAGTAGGACCGTAGGAGTACAATAAAACGTGTGTACAGAGAAGGGAAGGGAAGGAGTAGTTTGCCTTGTTTGTCTTATCAAGAAAAGAGCTACTTCTATTGGTCATTTCTTTTACTTTTCAATAAAAAAAACTTCTAATCGTGATTACTATAAAGCATTGAGACTACAAATTGCCTCTTATTTAGTCAGTTTTTAAAAAATTCTAAAGGGTAAAATTGGAAAAAATTGACTTTGAAAGATGTGTAGGTTATTTATTTTGGACAATTAGGTTATTTATTTTGGACAATTTTTTTTTTCAAAAAAAATGTCATTTAAAATGGGACGGAAGAAGTAGATATTAATTGCAAAATAAAATTGGAGAATAACTGTGGGAAAATGAAAATACTAATCGGTAATAATTAAATTTGCAAAAGTTGAAATTGAAAAATAAATATTTATTCCTAGTTTGGAAAGTGATGAATGAAAAAGATAATTGAATAAATCTAACTAGAAAGCAGGGAAATATGTTTCTTCCTCCCAATTGTAAACATAGTATTGTCTCGGCGAAGAAGAAGAACAAAATGCGGTAAACAAAAATGAGTGATCAACCACGTCGAGGTTTATCTGCAGGAGGAAGATGTTGTTGATCGAGCTGCGCAATGACAAGGTCCATGAAATTTTGGAAATATGTGCAAAGTGTAGCGAGCTCGGCCTGTAGATTGGCAATAGCGGCACCATGGTCAACCTGAGGTGGTGGGGTGGTTCTAGACGCAACCAGAGGGATGGGGGATGCATATAGGGGTGATCGTTTCCGAACCAATCTAAAAGTAAAACCGCAAAACGAACCAATCCAAATCGAAAACCGTAAAAATCACATTTAGTTTAAACCGCACGGATCGTTTTTCTTCTAAACCGCACAGTTATGTTTAGCTTTGAGTTGTGGATTCAAGATTAGTCTCACAACATGAGAAAGAACTTCATCATGAAATTTTAGCTTTAGCTTTGAGTTGTTGTGCAGACAAATGTAACTGCACCATTAATCAAAATCAAGACCTTAGTCATGCGGTGAAAATGACATATGTAACTACATGGTTTTTGGGTTCATTTTTAGCTAAAATCACTCTGCCGCGTCTATTTCCCCTCTTTTAATCTAAATAAGTGGTTTTTATTATAAGTTTTTTTTTGTGATTTTGTCGTCTGGGCGTTGTATTGTTTGTAGTCTTGGTGTGAAGTTTGATTTATTCTCGTCTTCTTGTGGTGCTCAATTGGTTTCATATTGAAAGATCTGCTTTAATATATTACAAATTCAATCAATAACTTGACAGTCAACGTTGCATATCTTGAAATGAATGGTTTTGATGTTTGTTATATGTGTTTTAACAAACGTGGATATTTTGTATTGTTTTACGCCATAAAATTACCAAAATTATCTAAATTACTTTTATCCTAGTTTATGCGAATAGTTTTGGTGTTTGTTAAGCACACTACTATAGTAATGTGCCTAAAATCCATAATTTACAACAAAGTTCAAGTGATCATTGACATAAATTTAAGAGCTTAGACTAATCACTTGAGGTTCTAAAATCTATTTACAACCTGGTTATTTAATTACAAATACTTGAAAATATTTGTAAGGAAAAAACTTGGATATTTTGTATTGTTTTACACCATCAAATTACCAAAAATATGTAAACTACTTTCATCCTAATTTTAGGCTTTGTTTGTGAGTTGGGTTTTGGAGGGGAAGGGATGGGAAGACTTATTTTTCTTTTCTAAACTGTAGGTTTATAGTTACTATTTTAAAATAATAATTAAAAGAAGAGAGATAAGTTATCACATAATACTTCAATTACACTTAAAATTATTTTTAAAAACATTTTATACTGTTCTTAATTTAGAAAAGAAAAATAAACATTCCTCTCCCCTCCCCTTCAAAATCCAACTCACAAATGGGAATGGTTTTAGTGTTTGTTATATGTGTAATGTGTTTTAACAAAACAGAGTAGGCACAATATCTGTGGTAATGATGTGCATGTGCCTAAAATCGTAATTTACGACAAAGTTCAGGTGATCATTGACTTAAGTTTGAGAGCTTAGACTAATCACTTAGCTTCATTAAATCCAAACCAAGTTCTTCAATCTTGTCCTTAATCTTCATAATATTCCGGGATATTTGATTATGGAACTATTGATCGCACACTTTTCATTAAATTATTTCAAGTCATATAGTGAGATTAAATTCTTTATTGTTGGGCCCTTGTTTTCGAAGGAGATATGTAGTGTCAAATGGTAATTTATAAATAAATTAAAGTCTTCTTTCCATTAGAGGAATATTAGAAAATTACTTTTCTTGTATTCATCGAAAAGGTTTATTAATGTGGTTCTTTAGATTTTACCATCTATTCCAAGTATATATATTAGAATAATCATTACCAAGTATATATATTAGAATAAGAAACCATTTGATTATATGAATCTTGCTTATCAATTTTATTTTAAAGGCTTACTGATTTTAGGGTCGGTAAAATCAAAGCTATCAAATAAATAAAAATGTCAAATAATCAATTATTCCAAAAGCTTAAGCTATTAGGATTTGGCACATCAATGATGCATAGGCCCACCTACCATATGCTTAAATTCCACTTTAATTAGAAAGTGAGGGGAGCGGGAATCGAACTCCAGACCACTTAGTCATAGAGGCTCTGATACCATGTCAAATAACCAATTATCCCAAAAGCTTAAGCTGTTAGAATTTGACACATCAATGGTTTTATATTATTTCTAACAAAAAAATTTGAGAGTAATCGCGACTTGTCAGTAAAACCAAAATTATCATGCAAAATGCGACTCTAACCGTGACATGTCAGTAGAACCAACACGTACTATAACGTTTTTATCTTAAAAATAAAGAAAAAGTTATCACAATAAAAACTCTTAAATTTGATTAAACATCAAATTGTTATTTAAGAAATACATAAAATTTCTATTTATAGTCTAATCCTTATATAGTAGAATTTATTTCCCACTCTCTTGCATTTATCAAATGCACTAGAAAATAAGCACTAAACAATAAACATGATTAAAAATTCTCACTAGCCAAAGTGTAACACTATTAAGCATCTAGAGAGTTTAGGAACCAACTATAAGGGTACGTTTGGCCTAGCTTATTTTTGAGCTTATGCAAACAGTTTATGTAATTTTTATGTATTATTATAAGTTTTTAAGGTAGTTTATGATAAAATAGCTTATAAAAATTTAATTTTCACTGGTTTGAACTTATAAAATAACATAAAACCTAATTTATATTGCATAAGCCGTTTGCATAAGCTCTAAAATAAGTTAGGTCAAACGGACTCTAATACCATTTAAAAATCCACCAATAACAAAAATGAAAATCACAATAAAAATAAAGAGAATTAGACTTAATTATTTTCTATTTAATCCAATATTATTAGATCACAAACTAGCCTATGCACGTTTCTTATCTATTTAGTCTTCAAGTTAAATAATTCTAATTATTATAAATAATATAAAACCATTGATGTGCCAAATCCTAACAGCTTAAGTTTTTGGGATAATCGGTTAATTGACACTAATGACCAATAAAAATAAAAATTAAGTTGCCAAATTCATACTGTATTTTTATAAGTTTCGTTTCACGAGCTTAAGGAACTAGTGGTGCACTAAAATTAAGAACTAGTGGTGCACTTTTGTTTCACCTCCGATTGACCGCCGGTCAACAGGGAGTCTACCAGGTAATTTCCGCCAATGGTTTTATTCTACCTTTTGAAAAGTCTACCACTAATTGATCAAATTTTTCTTGTTCTTCTAATATGATATGATGAATAAATATCCTCCTTCTCCTCGTTGCTTAGACCATACATACATACATTGGAGTATTGAAAATGGCCAAACCATACTATTTGCTCTGTATTCTCTCTGCCTCACTCTATTATTGCCTCTTCACATGCTTAGCTATGAATAGTAAAAAGAACATCACCACCGATGAATTTGCACTTCTTGCATTCAAATCATCTATTACATTAGACCCTTATCATATACTTAGTAATTGGTCAATTTCGTCTTCTTCATGCAATTGGCTTGGTGTCACTTGTGATGAGCATCATGGAAGAGTAAAAGCATTGAATCTCGGTAACATGGGCCTTAAAGGTACCATTTCACCTCAATTGGGAAATCTTTCTTTCCTTGTTGTTCTTGATCTACATGGCAATAGTTTCCATGGTGAGTTACCACATGAGTTACTTCACTTGAAGAGATTGAAATTGTTGAATTTGAGCTACAATGGTTTTGTTGGAGAAATTCCATCAACGATAGGGTACTTATCCAAACTTCAACAATTGGATCTTGCCAATAATAATATTGTTGGATTTATTCCTCAATCTATATCCAATTTGTCAATTTTGGAGTATCTAAATTTGAACACAAATCTCATCAAAGGAACCATTCCGCATGTTATTGGTCAACTTGGTAGGTTGAGGATTTTGAATATCAGTAATAACACGCTATTGTCCGGAATCATACCAAAGACAATTTCCAACATGTCTTCCCTTGAAGAAATCTACTTAGGAAATAACTACTTATCGGGTATGATATACTCACATTGATTTACTTTAATTGAACTAATTATTTGATAGTTTAGTTTAAATATACGATCTCATTGGAAAAATGGTTTTTCTAACCTGTGCAAGCTTGCACAGGATAAACAACAATTAATTGCAAAGATTAAGAAAGTGGATTGTGATCTTCTCCATTTTGTATTCTTTCTATTTCATCCATTAGTATATAGCTATGAAGTGCCGATACTTCAAAAATGGCGAAGTATCGTATTCGATACGTGTCTGATACCGATACTCGTATCAAAGAGTATCAGACAAATTAAAATTATTTTTTTAAAAAATAATTACCGATACATGTCGGATACTTCTCCGATACACGTATCAGAGAAGTATCAGGAAAATAATATTTTTTTATGATGGAAATGGAGGAGATGGGACTAATACAATTTGTGTTTCATCTTAAATAATGAATGTTAAAGTATGATGTTCTTTATGGATTGACAACCATGTATTTTTTGGATGGTACCGATGATGTTTTGTTTTTTGGATAGTAATAATTATCCTTTTTGGGTAGTACTTAATTAACTTGAGATACGTAATTGTCATTTGTTTGCTCAGTTTGAGTAATTTGAATGTTAATTTATTATCTTTCTCGATTTTTGTTATGTTTATATATTGTGTATTTGTATATTTAATTTCCAATTTATTTTTAAACAACGTATCGCGACCGTATCGTATCGGGAATTTTAAAAAATTCCGTATCGGTATCATATCGTATCGGTATTGTGTCACGTATCCGGGCTTCATAGGTATATAGTTTTGAAAATATAAATGCAAAAGTATGACAATAAATGAATCAAAATTTCTTTTATACACCTCAAAATATTAAAAAAAATTGGTAATGAAAAAAATAAAAATCATAGAAAATGGAGAGGATCCTTACTCATTTAATTTGTGGACAATTTGTATTATTTTTACTTTTGTATTTAGGGGTGGCAAAACAGGTCAAGCCCGTCCGGCCGACCCGTTTGACCCGTCATTTTTCGCGGACTGGGCAGAGGTTTTCGAAAATCTTTTTCTCTACCCCTACAATTAACTCTTTACTCCTACATTTTTTACGATATTCCAATTTTACCCTTTATTATATATATTTTTACTTTATTTTATTCAACTTTTTCATGATTTCTACACACCTCCTTCACTACAGTGTTGTAGTAGGCTTAAACTATTTCGGTTTTATACATTTTATACGATGGTTGAATCCTCTGATAATTGTTCATAATAAATAAAAAATAAGTTAAAAATATTATACTAAAACAGTTTAATATTCATACCAACACAGTTTTGTATAAGTGTGTAGGTATGAATATGCATACCTACACACTTTACACACAGTAGTGTAGGTATGAATATTCATACTTGGTATGAATATCAAACTGTTATAGTATAATTTTTTTTAATTTATTATGAATGATTATCAGAGGATTCAACTATCGGATAAAATGTATAAAATCGAAATAGTTTAAACCTGCTACATGTAGTGGAGGAGATGTAGAGATCATGAAAAAAATGAATAAAATAAAGTAAAACAAATTCAAAACTAATATAATAAAGGGTAAAAAAGGAATATTGTAACGGGTAATATGATAAAGGGTAAAAGGTTAATTGTTGGGGTAGAGAAAAAATCTTTCGAGGTTTTCAGTCCGATACCTTAAGGCTATGTTTGGGAGTTTGGAGGGGAAGGGAGGGGAGGACTTTGAAAAATAAGAAGAATTGACCGAAAAGAATAGAAAGATTTTGATTGGGAATGTTTTGGAGGGTTTGGTTTTCTTCATAACACTAAAAACCCCCTAATTTGGGGGAACTCAAAATTTGTATTGGAATAGGGTTTTGGAGGGCTTAGACAAATTGTTCAAATATAATTTTTGTTATTATAGTATTTCAAAAAGTAAAAATACATTAATAATAAACATTATTTTATCATTCTAAACAAAATCCTTTATTCAAAAAATGTTAAAAATTTCTCTATATTTGTTTAAAAATTCATTTTTTTAAAACCCTCCTCTCCAAACTCCCAAACATAGTCTAAGTTGGTCCGCTCCGCCCCACCTCGTTTTTGGGCGGGCTTAAATGGGGCAGGTCTAAACGGGGCGGGCATGCCCATTTTGCAACTTCTTTCTAGTATTTATTATTTTATCTTATATCATAAGGAATTACTTATTAATTTAATTGATGATTCTGTTAGTTTAATTAATCGTAATTGTAAGAAATTGCTTATTAACTCGGTTAATGTTTCTTTTAGTTTAATTATTCCTATTCTCTGCTACAATCTTCTCTTTATTATTTTTTTGTAAAAAAAAATTTGGCGGGCATGCCCGCCACCCTGCCAATAAACAGACAGACTTGAGTTTCGCCCCCAACCCGATGTTCCAATGCGACTCTATACACAAATTTGAAAAGAATGTCTTTACATTTAACAGTTTCTTCAATTAAATATTGTGAGAAATTCTTAGGTGAGTCCACACCTAAGCATTAATGGTTAGACACAACCAATAATATAATTACATATCATTAATATAATAAAAAATTACAAGTAATTAATAGTTTGATAATTAATTAAACCAAATCTTTTTAACCAAAAACAATTAATAAAACTAAATCTCTATAAATTAGAAAAGAAAAAAAAAGCACACACATGTGCACTTTATAATTATTTTCACACGCTCATATTGTATTTTCGTTCATACTAATAAGCTGTCTTTCTATTTTATTTTATTTTTAATTTCTTTCTTCTAGTTATTTTTATATATTATTATTTCTCTATTTTTAGAAACCTTTTTTTGACAAATTGAGACCTTGTATTTATATTAATAAAATAATTCAATTAGTTTATAGTTTACTTGAAATAATTAAATATTAATCAACATTTTTTATATCACTTTATATTAATAAGTTAATTCAACTGTTAATTTTACTAAATAATACAAATTAAATTAGCTAGTTTATCGGTTATAAACTACCTTACAACTTATACGGTATAAGTTTGTTTATCAAGTATCCACTATTTTATTATCAAACAAATTCATAATATTTTGGACAGTCCCTAAGTTTCCAAAAAATAGAAAAATAATAATGAATAAAAATAAATTAATTTCATAATTTTTTTTTTATTTTTTTTTTTTTTATAACTCACATTTTTTTTTCTTTCCTTATTTATAGAGATTTGGTTTTAATTACTACTCTATTAATTGCTTATAATTTTAATATATTAATGATTTGTAATTATATGATTGGTTGTGTCTAACCATTAATGTTTTGTTTAGGTGTGGACTCACCTAATTAGTGACTTTATTCCGTCTTATACTATATACAGGAGAAATTCCGAAAAGAATTGGTGATCTTGCAGGGTTGAGAATTTTGAGCCTTCGATATAATATGCTGAAAGGCAACATACCTATATTCAACAGCACATCATTGCAATACTTATACCTTGATAATAATAATTTGACTGGCATTCTTCCATCAAATATGTGTCAAGGGTTTCCAAACCTTAAATTACTCTCTCTTTTCTTAAATGATTTCTCTGGTGAGATGCCAAAAGTTTGGCGTTATTGCAAAGAGTTGGAAGATTTGAGACTATCCGGCATTAATTTTAACAAAGGACGTATGCCATCTGACATTGGAAAATTGACCAAGCTTAGAAATTTGTATCTTCCTTTAACCAACTTGCAGGGTAAGTGTGCTTGCATTTGTATATTATTAAGATACAATTCAACTGTAGGACTCAAATACAACTTCAATATTTATGTCACACACATGCATTGCATTGCATTGCAATAATAAACTAATAAATAATGCTTATGTTACATACAGGTGAAATTCCATTTTCCCTCTTCAACATCTCTTCTTTGATGTTGATCAACCTTGAAATGAACAACTTAAATGGAAGTCTCCCACACGAGATGTGTCATCAATTTCCCCAACTTCAAATGTTTTCTCTACGCAGTAATGGTTATAGAGGAATCATCCCACGATCTATTGGAAACTGCACATTTTTACAATTTTTCAGTTTAGCTTATAACTTTTTTACAGGTATACTCGATCAATTTTCTATCTTCATATTTAGTTATAAATGTAAACAATAGAGAATCAAAGATAAAGAGCGAAGAAGAGAGGAAGGAGAAGGATAAATAAGCTAGGTACTACAGGAAATATGATTTTTGACAACAACTTTTTTCGTTAAAAGTTGTTATAAGTCGTTGGCAAAACAACCAAAGGTAATTTTGCCAGCAACTTGTAACAAAAAAACTTGTTGCCAAAAATCATATTTCTTATAATGAGGGTTCCGATAAGAATGATAAAACATAGTTGCCAGAGTTTATATACAGGGTTAATCCTTAATATAGTTGTAGTAAAATGGTTAAATATGTTAATTAAAATAATAATATTTTAAGGTCTTACTACTACTACTACTACTAAATTATTAATAATAATAATAATAATAATAATAATAATAATAATAATAATAACAACAATAATATGCCTTTAAAAAAATTATTTAAAATATGTTACATGAACTTTTGTAAAATAACAGATACTAAAACATGAACTTTAGTAAGAATAATTTAAATAAGAAAGAAAAAAATTCACATAAATAGGAGATTTGACCAATTAGATTTTGAATTACCATACATGGGATGGTGGTGGTTATTATTTGGAGGAATTATATGATGCCACATGACATTCTTCTCTTTCTTGCAAAAATAATTCTTACTAAATAACATTTTCCAAAAAACAAATATGCTTAAGCATTTCATGCATCATATACATGTAGCTTTATTTATTTGTTGTTTTCTTTATGATATGTGTTTTTAGGTTCGCTACCAATGGAGATTGGCCATCTCAATCAACTCCAAGTTTTGAACTTGGCAAATAACAGCTTGAGTGGACCTATTCCTTCAAAACTCCTCAACATTTCAACATTGGAATTTTTATTTCTTGAACAAAATTCACTCTCAGGCATGCTTCAATCAAATATGGGATTTGGCCTTCCTTTTCTACAGAAGTTTATAATATATGAAAACAATTTTTTTGGAAATATTCCAGATAGTATATCCAATGCTTCAAATCTCGTTCAACTTGACTTGAGTGATAATGAATTTAGTGGAATTATACCAAATTCTTTTGGAGATTTAAGAGTCATCGAATTCCTCAGCATAGCTGGCAATAATTTGACAATAATTGATGATTCTCTTGAAATAAACTTTTTTACTTCACTTACAAGTTGCAGATATCTTGTAGATCTTGACGTATCAGAGAATAGGTTATCAAAACTTCCCAAGTCCATTGGAAATTTATCATCAGAATATTTTTGGGCAGATTCTTGTGGAATTAATGGAAATATTCCACTAGAAATCGGAAACATTAGCAACCTGATTGATTTAACTCTTAGTGGGAATGATATAAATGGATCAATCCCTAGTACAATTAAAAGGTCATATCAACTTCAATCTTTGGATCTTAGCTACAATAAACTGGAAGGATCTATAGTTCCTGAGCTTTGTGAAGTTAGCAGTTTGGGTGAGTTGTATTTAACAAGCAATAAGCTTTTTGGTGTGTTACCAACATGCTTGGGAAACATGACTTCTCTTAGAAAGTTTCACATAGGATCTAATAAGTTCACCTCAGTGATACCTCTCTCTTTTTGGAATCTTGAAGATATTTTAGAGGTAAACTTATCATCTAATGCTTTAACTGGAAATCTTCCACCTGAGATTAAGAATTTGAGAGCTCTTGTGCTATTAGATCTCTCAAAGAATCAAATTTCAAGCAACATTCCAACAGCCATAAGTTTATTGAGAACTTTAGAAACTCTCTCCTTAGCAGATAACAAATTGAATGGTCCTATTCCAACATCTCTTAGTGAAATGTTAAGTTTGAGTTTCTTGGACTTGTCTCAAAATCTTATAACTGGTGTCATTCCAAAATCATTAGAGTCACTTTCTTATCTTCAATACATAAATCTATCATACAATAGATTGCAAGGAGAGATTCCTGATGGAGGACCTTTCAAAAGCTTCACAGCTCAATCTTTCATGCATAATGAAGCCCTTTGTGGCAATCCTCGCTTACAAGTTCCCCCATGTAATAAACAAATTAGGAAACAATCAAAGACAAAGATGCTATTAATCATTAGCATAACATCCACAATTGCTGTGTTAGGCATTTTGGTTGTTGCATGCATAATACTTCAGAGGCATAAAAGGAAAAGGGTTGAAAATCCACTTAAAAGTGATTTGTCAGCTAATTTAGGAGTTCCAAGAAGAATATCCTACTATGAACTTGTGAAAGCAACTAATGGATTCAGTGAAAGTAATTTACTTGGAAGAGGTGGCTTTGGATCTGTGTATCAAGGAATGCTTTCTAGTGGGAAGATGGTGGCAATTAAAGTACTTGACTTGACATTGGAAGCAACATCAAGAAGCTTTGATGCAGAATGTAATGCAATGCGCAACCTTCGGCATCGAAATCTTGTTCAGGTTATCAGTAGTTGCTCAAATGATGATTTCAAATCTCTGGTGATGGAGTTTATGTCAAATGGAAGTGTGGAAAAATGGTTATACTCAGAGAACTATTGTTTGGATTTCTTACAAAGGTTGAATATAATGATAGATGTGGCATCAGCATTGGAGTATCTTCATCATGGTTCTTCAATACCAGTGGTTCATTGTGATTTGAAACCTAGTAATGTTTTACTGGATGAAGATATGGTTGCGCATGTCAGTGATTTTGGCATTTCCAAGCTCTTGGATGAAGGACAATCAAAAACTCATACCCAGACTTTAGCTACTCTTGGTTATGTCGCACCAGGTTATTTATTCACTCTTAACTCTAAGTTATATTATATCTTATCAATTTGAGAATTTTTTATAACTAGTGAATAATATTTACATACAGAGTATGGATCTAAAGGATTCATTTCAGTTAAAGGAGATGTGTACAGCTATGGGATAATGCTAATGGAAATGTTCACCGGAAAGAAGCCAACAAATGAAATGTTTTCAGAAGAATTAACCTTGAAAACTTGGATCAGTGAATCAATGGTCAATTCAGTTATGGAAGTTGTGGATTACAATTTAGTCTCGCAACATGAGAAAGAACTTCATGAAATTTTAGCTTTAGCTTTGAGTTGTTGTGCAGATTCACCAGAGGCAAGAATTAAAATGACAGATGTAACTGCATCATTACTCAAAATCAAGACCTTATTCTTGCGGTGAAAATGACAGACGCAACTGCATGGTTTTGGGTTAATTTTTAGCCTAGAATCACTCTGCTAAGTCTATTTCCCCTCTTTTAATCTAAATGAGTGATTTTTATAAGTTTTTTTTTGTGATTTTGTCGTCTGGACGTGGCGTTTGTGTTGTACGCAGTCTTGGTGTGACGTTTGATTTCTCGTTTTGTTTGTGGTGTTCTAATGGTTCCACATTGAAAGATCTGCTTCAATCTATTACAAATTCAATCAATGACTTAATTGTCAACATTGAAGAACTTGAGGCATAAGTATTCCAATCAATTTGATTTTATCGTATAATAAGTAAACATTTTGCTGTTGTATGTTATTAATTTTTTATCACTATTATCTTTTTTCATTTTTTAAACGATCAAAGTTAGTAACTAATTGTTAATGTTAGTATTTTCCATTTTCGCCGGAACTTGAGCCCCAGACCTTTAACTCTACCCTCATCTCAAAGCAGTTGAGCTACCCACCCCACCTCGCTATTATTAGTTTCAAATTTTGTTTTCTTAACAATTATTTAATGATTTGTGATAGAATATATGTGTTTTAACAAAACAGAGTAGGCACAATATAACAGAAAGCAGGCATATGATGAAGGTAGGACAGACAACACATATCCAATGATCTAATAACAGTAGCACATGCCATAAAATTGGAGCAGAGACAAATATCTACAATCATACATTATTATTATACTCCACTAAACAAACCATCATTATACACCTGAGCTGCTATCCATCTCCTACTTAAGCTAAATCAATTTTATTCTACAAAAGTTGTGCCCACATATAACAGAATCAAAATTTTAGCCATTTGCAGCCCAACATGAAATAAGTGTCACCATATCCACTACCTATTTTGCCCCCAAATATAAATGTCATCATGTCAAACAAACTTCCTAAAGAAAGTTGTAATAATTTACAAGTACAAACTGAGTTTTCGGGAAATTAGGGGAGCAAATTATATTCTTAAAAATTGATTAATAACTCGGATAAAATGTAAGCTGCAAATGAAAATGGATGGTATAGTAGCTTAGACAGTGTAGTTGTCACAATGCATTTTTCATGTTTGTGTTTTCCATCTTTGTTCATTGTAATCATAGTATAATAATAAAATAAATATTAAATATATATTAAACAAGCCCTCTCAACTCAACAAAAGTAATCAATTTTCCTAATCTAAATAACCTAAAATCAAAATTTCCTTCAACGACAACATTTCGAACAAACAATTAAAAAAACAATAAGAAAAACAATAGAAGAAAGTGCAATAGCCACACCAAGAACAAACTTGTTTGGTCCATGATGTTGATCCTTCTTGTGCTTGCTGCTACCATCATCATCACTATCATCATAATCATCATCACTGCTATCATCTGCAGAAGAAGAATCCTTTGCAGGTGGAGGCGAAACCGGCATTCCATATTTATCACAATGAGATATTCCAAGTTTCAATTTTGAAGACAAAATCGAACGATTATAGCACAAATTACTATTCCCACCAAGCTTAAACACTTCCAAACCCTTTATAAAACTGACATTAAAAGGAACAACACCATGAAGATTATTGTTAGCTAGATTCAAGTACTTGATATTCTTCATTTGTGAAACGAACTTTGGAATAGACCCATTAAGCTGGTTTGAACTTAGATCCAAATGAACCAAACCAGGAATAGCAGAAAATGAATCTGGGATAGACCCAGAAAATGAATTTGAAGCTAAAGATAGGTTTTTTAGAGAAATCAAGTCACCAATTGAAGAGGGTATTTCACCAGTGAGTAAATTTGAAGAAAGATTCAAACTTTCAAGACTATCAAGCATTGTAATTGAAAAGGGTATATTTCCTTTGAGTTGATTACCTGAAAAATCAAAATGGGTAAGATTTGAATGAATGTGACCAGGTAAAAAACCAGTGAGATTTGCATGAGAAATAGTCAAAGTTTTGAGATAGTTCATGTGACTAAGAATAACATAAGGACCAGAAGCTTTGACTTGAACATTTGAAACAGTAAGATCAGTGAGATTTTGAAGCTGAGAGAGCCAAACACCAGAGATTTTGTGGAAACTGTTGATGCAGGTGAAGGATGTGAGAGATGAAATGAGTTCTTGAGGGAAATGGATAGGTGAAATGGGACAGTTGATGAGGTTAAGAGAGTGAAGAGTGGAGAGTGATTTGAGAGCAGTGAAAGAGAGAGAAACATAAGAGGAACAGTTAGAGAGGGTTAAGGAAATGAGGTGACGAAAGGGTTTGGAGGAATCACAAAGTGTTGCATTGTGGAAAGAAGGTTGTGAACATGGGTCTTTTGAAGTTGGGATGTTGAGAGATTGTAAGGCTGTGATTTGTTTTGGGTCAAGAGTGGATTTTGATGATGATGGTGATGAAGGAGTTGAAGGAGGTGAGGTTGGTGAAGGGGTTGGTGGGAGAGGAAGAGAAGGAGATGAGATTGTAATGGTGGAGAAGAAGAAGAGGATGAGAATTAACAGAAGTTGAAGTGGTGGTTGTGGTGGTTTCATGGTTCAGAAATTCATGTGCTGATGTTCATATGAAACAAGAACTGATGAACTTAGGAGTGTGTTTGTGTTTTTGTTTTGTGTGAGATTTTGAACTATGTTGTGGGAAATGAGATTGATTAATGTTGTAGTAGTAGTTGTTAATTTAAGTAACCTATCATTATATGAGTGACCTGGTCACAGTTGGAGCTTCAACTTGGAAGAGAATTTTGTTTGTATGTTTCCTCTGATTTGGAGATATTTACAAAATTGGACCTGTCATTTCAGTATTTTCAAAGAATAATAACGGCCAAAATTGATGGCAATATAAACAATCTTCTCAATTCTGCGAGTGTAGCTCAGTTGCACTTGATAAGGACACCTTATTATAGACTTAAATAATCTTTTGATTTCTATATATTTTTTGTTGCAAATATATTTTTGAATATGTAAATTTTATTGATTTTTATTCCTCGAGACTATGTTTCTAGTAGTTAATTAGCTACCAATTAATTACAAACGTAGTTGTTTTTTAATAGGAGGGACTAAAACCAACAAGATTTGAATATTCAGGGGTATATTTGCAACATTCAAGGTACTTATAAGGATCAAAAGATTATTTAAGCCTATAATATATAAGGGTTCAAAATTTAAATCCCTATATATTTTAAAAGGGTCAGGATCAAATGACACCAACTAGTTTGACACCAAATGTTACACCGCTCAATATCGCTTTAACGAAATCAAATTTTATAAAATTCACCGTTAGATTGAAAGATTATATCGTATAGATCATTCATGTTAAATTTTATAAAAATCTAAAATTGTTTAATATGTTATTGAGACTCGTCAAGATTAAAGGTTTATGTGTTGTTATTGAATACCGTTAATCTTGACGATTCTCAATAATATATCAAATGATTTTAGATTTTTATAAAACTTAACATAGATGATCTATATGAAATAATCTTCCAATCTAACGGTCGATTGTGTAAAATTTTATTTCATTAAAGCATTATTGAGCGGTGTAACATTTGGTGTCAAGCTAATTAGTGTCATTTGATCCTGACTCATTTTAAAATGTAAGTTTTGGCTATTAACTACTCCGTCCAATCCTTTTTATAAAAGATAATTCATTTTTAGATTCATTTATTAATTGATGTATTTGATCTATATTATATCTTATATACATTAATTATTGAATGAATTTAAGGGAGGAACCCTTTATGGGTTGAGCAGGTTCATGCCCGTCCTAGAAATTTTCATTTTTTTCATAGGTATATTAATTAGCTGCGGTTATAAACCCCTTAATTTTACTTTTTGTAGTATTTCTTCTAATGTTTTATTGTTAATAATTTATAGATATTTTAAAATGTATAATTTATTTTGTCAAAGTATTTAACTATAGTTTTTTGAGAATCAAGTAGTCAAATTTTTATTTAAAATATAATTTTAGTGTATAAAAATTTATATTTATCAATCTGAAGATATGTTTATATGAGAATGATAAGAATGAATAGTAGCCATAAGATAAAAATAAAGGGTTAAGATTAAATATTACTAAGTGAGTTATATGGCATTGAATCAACTCTCTCTTTCTCCCAGAATTCCTTAACGCGTGTTCATGTTCTCCTTCTCTTTCTTGCGGCCGTCTCTCTTCCGTCAACCATCTCTCTCTCCCGCCCCAACTCTGTCTCTCGCATCAACCATCCCTCTCCCGGCAACCAACTCTCTCTCCCTCGGCACCCCATCTCTTTCCTTTCTATCGGTGACCTTGCATCTCTTTTTCCCGGCAAAAACATTGATGATTGTTAGGTTGAAGAGAAGTGGAAAGATATGATTTTGATTCCAGGAAGTAATTGTGACAAATTGAAGTGAATAATTGATGATTCTGTGGGTTGAAGGGAAGTGGAAAAGTTGGATTTTGTAGTTTGATAAATAAATCAATCTCATCTTTTTAATTTTTCTTTTCCTTTTTCATGATATTAACTTTGATGTGTGAGATTAATAACAATTTGGGCTGAAACAACCAGTTGGTTGGAGAACATGCACAAATGAATGGGTTAATGAGAAAAAGTTTTGTTTTTTTCACTCTTGATTGTTCCCCTACTTCTTCATCTTATGAAAGAAACAATTTATAATTTAATAATTAAAATATTGAAGGTTTTATGGAGTCTTTATATGAGAATTTACAGGTTCTATGTTGCAACTAGGATTTCCCTTTCAATTGAAACAAAGTATCAGTGGCCTCTGATTTCTCAATTTTTGCGGTTGTTGCTGGTGAACGAAACGATGTTGAACAAGGGATATTGTTGCTGGTGTTGTTTAGTAGATGAAGGGGCAAAAGGAAACATGAATTTGGGAAGAGGAAATAGTTGCATGTAAGGCAATTAAAAATGTACCTTTTAATCTGAACCTTCAATTTGTATCCAATGGCTGATATATATATTTGTATATTCTCATATAAAGATGTTATTCTCATAGGATATGTCCTCTTATCAATCTTTTGTTAAAAAACATTTGGTATTCAATTTATATCTATAGCGATTCTCCTTAACATTTTGGGCTTGCTCCACGAAATTGAATCTAAAATTCAACTGTCTTTTATAAAAAGCACAGGAAGTAATTTGAATAAACACTCTTCCCAATTTGCAAACGATGGGAATGAAAATAAAATAATTTTAAATACTAGTAGTGATCAAAGTGATCAAAGTGTACATGGTGGTGCACATGCAAATGCAAGGAAAGGAAAGGAGACATCATATTTATCCTGAGAAAGAATAATTTATTGATTATTTAATTTATGCGTCATGCTAACTAGTGTCCCGGGGGCACTAGTTAAGAAACCAAAAAGAGAAGTTTTTGCATTGAAAATATCACATTTTACACTTTTAAAAAGTTGATTGCACAAGTTTCAAGAGAATCTTACTATATTTAGCTACCTTAACTAGTGCACCGGGGGCACTATTTAGCACTTTCTTTAATTTATTAATAATAGGTGGCACAAGCGAAAATATATTCAATAAAAGAGATTAATTGTTTGTTTAGTTAGGAGAGGTTAATTATTTAAATAAACTTCAATTATTTGGAGGATTAATCTTTACAATTACGCGCAAAATATATTTTAGTTTTTTTTTAAAAAAAAAGATTATAATATTAATTTAATTGTCAATTGGTCATTCTATTTAACCACTTACGTACTATCAATTAAATCTATATATTTGATCCCTAATTTTCTCCACTTACAAGTGTCTTAGTCCCTAGCATACTTTAAAAAAAATTAATGAGTAAAATTTATCAGAGTCAAAAACCTTTTAGAAATATTCATGATCTATATAGCACCTTATAAAGTCGATGACTAATTTAGTGGTTTGCTTATTTAGTTTTAGGCTCTTCTGAAAACAAGAGAGAATGATAGTTCTCATATAACACTTATGTTGTCACTATTATTTCAATTTCTAGACCTAAAAGAAAGAGAGAAAGAAAAACCACTATTTTTACATTGATATCTATAAGACTATAACCAGCCAATTATTGGTCTCTTTACACAGAAAAATTGTCAAAAGCATGGAAAAGAAGTAAACAACCTTACAATTCAAATTGCTTACACATTTCAACAAATAACTAATGCTAATGACTTTCACACCATGCAGATTGAATCATCATTATCATCATATATAATCCATATCTTTAAAATATGGTCAAAACTTTTTGTTAAGCATAAATGTTGGTGTTGTGAGACTCAACAATCAATAGAAATACAAGTCTGAGAAATGGTTGCACTATCAACTTTGCTCACAAATGGATTGATCTTAACCCAAACAAGTGAGAAGACAGAGGCCAAAAGCACTGACCAAAGAATAACAATGGTTGGAGTACGGTTTTGGCGACCCATAAGACCCTTAAGGAATGGATAAAGATGAAAAATAACCCAAAATGCAAAGAAAACTTTTCCGATGAGTGGTCCCCAAGATTCATATCCACCATTAAGTGCATCAGAAAATCCAGCAACAACACCAACAATGTTAATAATGATAAGACTTGTTGGAGGAATTAAAAGTGTTGTCCATTTGATCATATATAGTTCACCAAATTCTGCATCATCGGCGGCTTTTGCTGTGACAGTGAAGTTTGTATCAACACCTGCTAACATCTTTAGGAAACCTTGGAAGACGGCGAAAAGATGAGCTGAAACACCTCCAATCACCCAAAATTGTTCGTTACGCCATAAATCTTCGATGGTTACACCGCTCCACCTTAGCTCAAGTACACTGGTCAATATAATGGAGATGAAAAGTCCAAGAAAGAGTGCACTTGCAAGGTTTGATAGCTGCATCAAATTAACAACAACAATTTGATGTAAGGACTTTGTCTCATTAATAATGATCTTGTATGTTAGACAAAAATAAAGACGAGGAAATTACCGTTGGTATGATGAATTTTCCTGTGAGTAGGCAAATTGCAGGCAAAGTACAATAAGCAATGAGAGGAAGGGATGTGAAAGGGTAAACTATGGTGTTTATATAAGCCAGTCTCTGCAGCACTTTGAGACGACCTCCGGCAAAACCATACCAAAGAGGACAATGTCTACTAAGGAAAATTTCAACTGATCCAAGAGCCCATCGAAGAACTTGGTGCAAACGATCGGAAAGATTGATTGGCGCTGACCCTTTGAATGCAGGCCTTAAGGGCATGCAGTAAATTGACCTCCATCCACGACATTGCATCTTGAACCCCGTTAAGATATCCTCAGTCACTGAACCATATATCCAACCAATCTGAATACACAACAAGGTATTTGGTTACTTAAACTACAAGTAATCCTACAAGATACCTAAAAAGGAACGAAAAAGTATATACAGGAACATGAATGCCTAACCTCTTTTCCCCATGCTGTCTTTTCTTCGTAACCACAACCAATCACATGAATGGCCTCTTTAATCAGCATTGAGGGATCAGCAGATTCGGACACACCGCCGTTTTCCATTAATGTAGATTCAATGAAAACAGTGGACAAACCAAATGTTTTTTCAAAGCTAAGTTGTGAAATAAGCATTGATCTCTCATACTCATCATAATCTGCAAGAAAGATAAGAAACCAAAAGATATTCTTTATTAAGGAATCTATTTACGCTTAATAAAAAATGTTTTGACAAAAAATAATAATTTAACTTTGCTTACTCTCAATCTCCCTCAGATTAAAAATAGCAGCATCAAGCTCTTCCCTCTTTGCATCTTTATAAAGCTCTGAGACATCTTTGGCAGGTTTCTTTGAAGGACAGCAGCAGCATGATGAAGATTTTGGTAACGGAGGCATAGAAGGTGGACTGTAGCCGTAAAGCGCTTGTCGATTGAAAACACATCCAGTCCCCACATATACAGGTCCTTGAATTCCATCAAGTCCTTTCATGTTAACCTTTATAGAGGTCAAGGTTAGAAATTGCATAACAATTCTGTCCATGATTTTCATCACCGTGATAATATAGATGGTAAAACTTTTAATTTTTCATTTAAACTTACATCGAAGAAAACTGTGTTTCGATTGGCATATCGATCACTACGATCAATACCATCAAATCTTTGAGGGAACTGCACATAACACACATCTCTACCAACTACTGGATCCATCAGAAAACACATCGCTTCTCGAACAGCCTTGCTGTTGTTAAGATAATGATCACAGTCAAGATTAAGAATGTAGGGAGCATTTGTGAGAACGGCAGACACCCTCACCTGTATAAATCGAAGTAAGCATCAAGCACTGCACAACAAAATCTTCATGACCTTATATAAATTGTTAATCTTAAGTATCTACTGATCTTACCAGTGCATTTTCAGCACCAGCCTTTTTGTGGTGGGTGTAACCTGGCCTTTTCTCTCTGGAAACATAGACCAATCTAGGAAGTTCATTTCCTTCTATGTCATGCGCACCACTGTGTCCAAGGAAAACCTGAAAATGAAAAACAGATATTAAAACGAATAGTGAATCGTGAAGAACTGCTTCTGTGCAAAGTATACAATTAGCTCTATAAAGCCAAATAATTATAATGCTTTCACATAATTCCACAATATTTAGTCCTTTCGATAATTTTGTATCCGACTATTATCTCTCATCATTGAGATTTGATTAAAACAAAATCAATGGATATACCTGAATCATGCCAGGATGATCGCGTGAATTATTTCCTGGCCAAGAGGTTCCATCTTGCATAGTCCACCCTTCATCTGGTGTTTTCTGAGCCTTTGCTACCAAAGCATTAATTCTGACTTTATACTCTTCATAGTCTCTCTGAAAGAAATTAAAGATATATAGCCATGAAATATTTCTTTAAGTATAAGATAGACAGATATATATTAAATCTCAAGAGGGTCACTCATGTCTTTGAAGAAACAAATTGGAAGGTTTGGATGCTTACCTTCATCGCTCTACGTTCCTTCACAAAAGAAGGTTGAACTTTGTCCTTCAAGTAATCGATCTTCTGAGAGAAGTAAAACTCAGGTGCACGTGGTTCAATCGAAAACTTTTTGCAAAATGGAACCCACTTTCTTGCAAAATCAGCTGTCTCCACAAGGGATTCAAATGAAAGCATTGCAGCACCATCATCCGAAACATAACATGATACTTTATCCACAGGGTAGTCCACAGCAAGGATAGAAAGAACTGTGTTAGCTGTGATCAGCGGCGGTTCTTTCAACGGATCGACTGTACTGACAAAGAAATCCACAGCAGCAAGCTGAGAAGGTTCACCTTCTCTTTCAAACCTGACATACCAACATACATGTTAGCATTCAGCATCGGAGGGTAAAGAAAGAAACAACAGTTGAAACATGTTTATTGAGCTTAAAGCTTGAAGTGCAAGCAAATTTTCCAAATACTTATAGCTTCCAATTACCTTGCGGCGAGCCTATCGGTAAAAGTAACCCTATTGATAGGAGACCATTTAGGGAACTGATCTAACACCCAGGAAAATGCAAACCAGATCTCACAGATGATAGATGTCAACCACAGACCAAAAGCACTATCAACTGGATGTGTAACTCTATAATGGAAAAACAGACCCAAGATTACGAGTCGCATGATTATAACAGTTCTGTATGGTGCAAGTTTCGATTTTGAAACTGGAATAATGACTGAAAGTGGCTCAGCAGCAGCAGCCTCTGAGGAGGGCCTGTAAAACGTAGCATGCATTCATGTACATCAGAATACATAAGATTCATAATAAGTTGATGAATCAAAAACAAAATTTAGCCTGCGTAAGGTCTTGCATATTTATTAATTTTTCAAAAAAAAAGTCATTTCAGTATGCATTTTCTATAACTTTCTTCAAGAAAAGTGCTTCCTTTCTCATTAAACTTACTCCATTTCTTCCATATGCTGTTCTTGTGGAACTGGAGTCTCATTTTCAGCCTTAATAGGTGCTGCCTTTTTCTTCTTGTTCTTTTTATCCTTTTCCTTCCAACTTTCCACTCTATTTTTCCAGATAGGATTCCCTGATTCGTCATTTAATTCTACAAAACAAACCAAGTTATGACTATCAGTGTCCATTTCTAAAGAAATTGTTACAAGAAATTTGGGCTAAAGTCTCTATTCTTTACCACTGTCCACGGTTGACACAGTACTGATATGCCTAGCATGGAGTCCAATATCCTACATAATGCAAGCCGAGAAATTTGAACAATTAGACAGTATATTGAATAAATTATATACAAACAAAAGGTTTCTATTGTCCCTCTAAATCTTGCTGTCGCTGTAGTCTATGAATCACAACAGTTAGATGAAGATCAGACGACTCATATTCAAACGTCACCGAACTCTAATATCTACTACCGTCAAAATTGTGACCACAAAAAAATCCAAATCTCAAAATCTAAGACTAATTACTATTTGCACCTATTGTAATGTTAATTTAAATCCGTTACCTGCGTAGTACTGATCTGTGCAGCCGCTGCTGATTGATATCCAGGAACTTTGGTGTCATTAATACCTCTTGTTTTATCTACCAAAAATGCAAAAGGAAACAAACTTTAGAATATTTCAAATCCATATTATGGAAACACAAATGTGTAGAATCAAACATTAGACTAGTTTTATCATACCAGCATAAGGATTGCCACATCTCAAACAAACGCTACGTCCCTCACTGATTTCATAATCAACACAAGCCTTACAAATAGGGAAATAGCATTCATGACAAGCCACAAACACTTCACCATTAGCATCAACTCCAACTTGTTCACCACAAGAGTTACAAAAGGTAACACCAGATTCCATCATTTTTGTTTATGTTCAACTTCAAAGACCAAAAACTCTATGACCCTTAATACTCTTTTATGGTTTTATATGAAAGAGAATAGAGTCAATAATATTGGTGAAGGTGATTGTAGTGTATGGTAGGTTCATTTTCAGAAGTTAAGTGGTTGGTGTCATTCATTCATTGTTTAGCTCACACACAAAGTCACTACTATTTAGTATTTTACAAAGACACATTCATGGATCAGAAGCAATGTATACGTGTGTGCTTTGTTTGTTTTGTTTCACTTTTTTGTGTGAAGTGATTAAGATTTTTTGAATTTGTTGCGGGAAGTATAAGGAAGGATTCGGTTGGAATATGTACATCTTTTAACTAACAACTACGCTTCAACTACAAGTTCATGACCACTGACCCAACACATTCAACCAAACTAATACTTTTAATTAACAAAATTGGATGGAAAAATATATATTCCAAACTCATAATAATCATTTTGATAAAATGTTTCTGATTTATATTTCTTAAAGTGATCAAATTTTGTAAGCAAAGTTGAATAAATATTTTTGCATAAGAGAGTCTATTTTCATATTTTAGGATATTGATTTAAATTTTTAGAAGATAGTAGTAAATAAAATATAAATAACTTGATACATAAATAAATAAATAATTACTGCAACCAAAAAATATATTTTATTTTAAAAATTCATTTCTATACTCAGATCAGTGTTGTTAAAATTTTAAGTGAGTCTATAAAAATTGGTTTAAAAGCATGATTCTGTAAAAAAAAAAATGGTAGTAAAAATATGAGGTTTCAAATATCTGTCGGTAACTCATTTTTAAGATTCTGGGATTACTTCAATATTGCTGTACCATACTTTTTTTAAGAAAAATTACTTAAGATATGAAACAACTTATTTGACTTTGAAATTTAGGCCTCAACTGATATGAATGATGATAGTTGACAGTTTACTAACAAGGTTTCGTGCATCTGATTATCTTTACCATATTCAGCTACTAAAATCTTAGCATTTATCATTTATAACAGTTGCTTTAGAATAATTAGTAGTATGATGTTAACTACAATGGATACGTTTCTTTTCAAAGTTGTTCTAACATCAGTTCATGTTTTCAACAAAAAAAAAAGAATAGAAAACCAAAGTATTCTTATATGTCATATATTGAGTGACCCTGATGATTTCTGTAATCTATGTAATTCAAATTTTCTGTGTTAAAATTTTATTGTGTGCACTAACTTTAAGTCGGCACCGACGAATACTATGCATGAATAAACATAACTGAAAAGGGAAAAACACTGCATGTAGTATCAATTTTTTCATATTTTACACAAAAGGGGTTAATAGAGTAGCTTCTAAGTTAAGATAGAACAAGTTAGGATGGCATAAATCATCAGATCATGTGATTGAGCCTAGCATAAGCCATCATTCACCAATCGATCAATACAGACCCTATAGGACGAAGCCATGTATCTTTTCACATTGGAAGATCAAGATACACGAAAATAAACCTAATTATCCAGATACGGACGATAGATCAACATGTACACAGAAAGTTTTTATCATTTGAAATAGTTAAACTTACTAGCTTGTGCATATTTCTGCCAAATTAAAGACAAACCACGAGAAAATAAATTAAGTGGGGCCGTAGTACAATGTTGTCTTCGTCTTGATAGCAGTCCAGATCTATAGGATTCCCATGAATCAGTGACATTTGTACATGTAGAAATTCATCCAGGAATTAGTTGATGGTGAATATGTATGAAATCTCTTCGATGTGTGCAGCTTCTATTATGTATCTTAGCAAATCTACAAACTATTAGGCACTGTCAAGTGTCATCTCCACAACTCCTGAAAATAGAAATACACAATCGAAGCATCGCCGATGTTAATATGTGCATATTATAGAAGCAGTTGTTAAGAGGTTTTAAGATCACTAATGCTAATTTCATTCAAATTCAATCAATGCATGGAAATATAAGGTTGCTATAGGATTTTTAGGCAGAGGAAAATACCGAAACATTTTTGCAATTTACATCCACACCAGCTTCCATAAGCCAATGATAAGTTTTAAACTTCCTATAACAACGTTCTGCTTCAGAATCAAGCCATAAATTCCAAAACAATGATGCCTCTGGGTGCATTTGTTTGTCAAAATCCACATTTTTTCCTAGACTTCTCCGAATGACCTGAAGCTACAAGAATTCAGACATTTATTTCAGAGTTAAAAAAACATAAACTGGATTTAATTCTAGCTACTATCGCATGCAGCCATATGTGTACCTGACCTACTTCATTGCCGTTCTTGGTGCCTCCTCCACTGCTAGATGCAAAAGAACTCAGTCCAGTCTGACCAATCACGTTAGAGACTGTATTTTTTCCAACATAATCATTTTGCAGATACAGCTGGTGTGGAACAGTAAGGGTCTCAACATTGGCCATTTCGAGTCCCTTGAATGCAGACATGTGCATCTCAGTTTCCAGAACAATAAAGATCGAGCAGAGAATGAAAATTAAAGGGTACTGTTAGGCTGCTACTGTGCATAAATTGCTTAGAAAAAACATATAAATTCATACATACCTTGGTAAACTTTAATGGCCTATCGAGACTAAAAGAACTATTTGCATTAGTTGAATCAAAGGATGTAGTTGAAATCCTTTCACCACCTACTTTTGCATTAAAATCATTCAGATTATTGATTATTTGCAGGATTGTAGTCATACTAAGATCATGTTCACGATATGAATCAACTCCGTCCACACTGATTTCTGCAAGCAATTCAGAAAGAACATGCATTGCACCAACCACTGTCTTAACACTCGGTTTTGGAGATTCGAGTATAGACTTGGAGAAACCTTCAAATATTTTTAGAAGATCAGTATAATTATTGACTTGAGATGATGATGCCGGTGATGTTAGAGAATGGCCCTTTGCAGGGAAAATCTCACTCATTGTTGACCTATTAGCCCTGGGATTTTCAGTTCCCTTAACAAATTCAACATCACCACCAATAGTTACAAGTTTTCCGTTTGAAGTTGTGAATTCTTCTTTAGAAGAAGACCGAGTCGTCGTAAAATGTGAATTTAGCAGAGGATCCACAGAGCTATGATCATTAACCATATTGAACGCCTTTTCTGTTCCACTGATGTTCGTAGAATAATGAGCCTCTTGCTTATTCAACTCTACTAGGGACTCTTCTGCCATGACAGTTTTCGTGAGTATGTCCTCTCCTGACAACAAATTAGAATTTACAGGTACATTAGAGTTCAAAGACACAAAATCATCCTGAATATATCCAATACCAGGAAAGAACTGTGGAGCTCGAGGATTTAAAGTGTTATGTTTTTCTGTTGGTTTCTCAACACGATGAAACGGTACAGATTGTGCAATTTCTGATGGAACTAAACTAATAGCCATGTTTCCTTTCCAGCATGGAGAATCCACATCAGTGTCACTATCACCCAAATTATTGGATAACTGATTTTGAGGAGTGCTTTTAGTATAAGACATGTCAGTTGAAATCTTGAGTGGAGCAACCTTGTTTTGTGCCTTAAGAAAGGAGCTTGACTCATCAGCAGCTTGTTTTTTGCCTTCAGAATTCGACAGAATGTCTTTTCCCACAACTATACCAGTGCTTTTCTCGAAAATTCCCTCAGAGACTGTTAGACAGGGATTCAACCCGTCAACAGCAGGTTTAACTGTACAAATCATTCAATAGTTTTCTCAATTATTTGTCCTACATTTTATTCTAAATAAATTTTTATACGAAGCATTAAGTCAAAACTATTCATTGAACATTAAAATCAAAATTCAGAAAGAAAAAAAAAAACTAGAGGTCAATCCCAAATGGGAGCAAGCTTTCAATGCCCTCACAGCATAGTATAATTGACAGTATGACAATAATACTAGATATGGAAGCATAGTTAGAACAACAAAGACAAAGATTTAGCCGTAGCTAAAACATTTCCAGCACTACAGATTATCAACATTGTAAAACTTTTACGTGATAGATGTAAATGAATACCAATTTACCGCTGTATAGACACATACACTGAAACATATGAATATAGTTAATATTAAAAATAGTTTCAAGAAAAGGAACCAATAATAGTCATTTTCTTTTGATCTTAGATGTCCATGAAAACATGGAATGAAATAAATTAATAACTTTCTTATCTTCCAAGTAACCAATTTTAAGATGGAGTGAAGCACATGGTCTTAGGGAGAAAACTCCATTAATGTTTCTAGACCTAAAAAATTCATATTTGCAGATAACTGAATATCGGTAATTTTGTTTTATTAAGGAAACTAAGCCTAATTAATTTATGTGATAGTGAAGCTAAGACAATAAAAAAAATATATATATATGATATCCTGCTTATGATGATATGTAATATAACTGCATTTCATGAAGCAGAGGTCCAATAAAAAAGTTATCTACTTATTCTAACTGAGACTTGATAGTTTACGTGAATATATCATGCAGAAGTACCAGCTTATAATAGCTTAGTCCAGCTATTAACTTCAAGGAACAGCTTAATCAAGCGCTTATCATTTAAGTGCTTATGCATAAGTTATTTCGATAACAAAAATAAAATAAAGTCAAATTGTTGTCATATAAGCTATAAGTTGTTGTCATAAACTACTTTGAATAGCTTACGGAAAAAACTAAAAACAGCTTATGGTCATGTCATAAGTTGTTTTCCATAAGCTCTCTCAAACAGTTTCACAAGTGCTTGTGCCAATAAATAAGCTCAAATATGTCAATCCAAACAAGCCCTTAATTTAAGGAAAACTGACAAGTGTTTTGATGCAAACAGACAAGACAAACATCCTTCTATTTAAGCTCTAATTTTAGATTGAAAAATCCAATTGAGGACTCAACAAATGAATATCATAAATTCCCTAAAATAACGTCTAAAGTAAGAGCTTGAAAATCTAAGACAAGTATATCAAACAAAAATTTCAGCAAAAACATAAAAATACTACCTTTCTGAAACATGTTGACATCAGCAGCAGCTGAATTAGCAACCTCAAAGTGTGACCAATGAAGTTCATCAAAGTCACCATTTTTAGGCAATCCCTCAAAAGGGTTTCCTTCAAAAAGTGAAATTTCATGATGGGTCTGACTCTTAGAAGCACCAACTGAAAAAGTTGAAGTTTTTACAGTATCATTCAAAGAAACAGAACGACCCATTTTTCTAAAGGAATCAAGCAAAGAACTAAAAGGGTCATCACTACCATCATCATCACAATGATTGAAGGAATTTAAAGAGGGTTTTGGTGATAAGAAGGAAGAACGATTGTTGAGAGTGAAGGGTTTTGCTAGCGGTGATAAACGAGAAGTTGTTAATGAAGCAATTTGTTTAGTCTCATTCTGATTCATCATTGTTTGGTTTTGTTACAATCTGGACGAAGATGATGATGATGATGATGTGATGATAATCAAAAAAGCTCAACTCAAAATCGCTTTTATCATCGTAACGAAACAGCTTCCAGGTCAATACTTTGAAGTTTCTTTGCTAAATACTATAATTAATTATTTTCCTGGCTTCTTCCCCCTGTTTATCTTACAAATAGTTGCAGTTTTGAATTAATTTTGTATTCTTATTTTACAAATGTTTTTAATTTAGTAAAAGATTGTTTCACCGTCCAAAATATAAAGAGAAAGTGTGATAAATGCTTGACAAAATCATATAAGGACAAAACAATACAATACATGATAATAAAGTTTAGAATATTTTTTTGGTGATAAAAAGAAAAGTTTAGAATATTAAATAAATGCGTATGATATTTAACGGACAAAATGTTATTTTTTATATTTGATTATGTTAATTAATGTTTCGTGGTACTAATTAGCGTTTTTCTTAGGGGTGTAATTGGACCGGTTTGGATCGGTTTTTGATGAATCCAAGGTCCGAACCAATGTGTACTCAATTGGTTCGGTTTGGATCGGTTTGTCTTGTTTTTTAAAAATGAAACCGAACCAAACTAATCGGTTTGGTTCGGTTTGGTTCGGATACTTTGATCGGTTTTATAATGCTTTTTTTTAAAATATTTTTCCTACTATTTTTTTTGTCTACTATTATTTTTTCGACGATGCGTAATCAAATATCATCATACACAATAAAAAATGAATCGCAGTTCATAACAATAACATCATTTTTTTTACACTAACAATAACATCATATTGAAACTCAAAAAGTTTTTAAACATAGTACAAAATATAATTCAGAAACTTAATTCAAACTCATATATTTGAAACTCATAAAATTTTCAAAAACTTATATTCACATAATTAAAAAGATCCAAACTTAAGGTTGCTGCGTGTTTTTGAATTCAAAATCCTAACAAATATTAAGGTTGGGCCGGTTTAATGTTGACATGAGTTTATCACATATGGGCTAAAATTGATTCTATTATAGATATCGGTTTGGTTCGGTTCAATCCAATGGATTTGAAAACAGAACCGAGAACCGAACCAAACCACATCGGTTTTCAATTGGTTTGGTTCGGTTTTTGATCCGAACCAAAAAAGTCGGTTTTTTTTTCGGTTTGGATTGGATTGGATCATCGGTTTAATTGGATTTTTCTGATCCGCTTACACCCCTAGTTTTCCTGTTGTATTTTTGACATTTTATCGAGAGAATACAAAGTTGTTCTATGATTTGGTACAAAATAAAAATATTGATCTTTGAACAAAATAAATTAGCTCATCCAAATTAGAATCAGAGAGAATCGAACTTGATATTTTAAGAAGGAGCACATTCTCAGGTTTCAAGTCAATATCACCAGACCAACCCAAGTGAGTTAGAATGGTACGTAGAATTAATGAAAAGGGATGCGAATTATTATTTTTTTAATATGTGTACAAAAAATTTAAACGGCACTTATTTTAAAGTGGGGAGAGTAAGAAACAATTTGGTTAATAATATATTTTATAGAAAAAAGGGTGTCAATAATAAATAATGTATTTGGTCTAAATTTAGGCAAGATATATCAATTTTTATTTGACTTAACTTATGCTTATATTTAAAATCGGATAAAGTATATATTAACATTAAATTATTCTAAGTCACTAGATTTGAATAGTATGCATGAGATTTTAAGTTTAATCTTTATTGACTTCATCTCAAAATTAGATAATTTTACTGGGTGAGATTCTTTCTCCCTCCAATTTTGTACTTTCCTTTTTATTTTCTTTCACAAAATTATCTCTAAGTTCTTAATTTCATGTGTACTATTCATTTTACCTCCACCGTCAAAGTATCTGCCTATTAGAGCATCTATAATGGTAATATCACTTTGAGTATCATATATCACTAAAAAGTGATCCCTACATTGCCATATAATATTTATGAAACTCATACATATTTTGCTCAAATGGTGATACCATTATGGATATTATACATTATTAACAACTAATCAATTCTATTTAATATGATATACAAAAAGGTAGGAAAATGCTAAACAGTGCCCCCAGAGCATTGGTTAAGCATATTAATATAGAAATTTTGTCTCAAAATGCGTGCATTCAATACATCAAAAACTTAAAAAGTTATCTTTTTAATATTAATTTTATTTTTTATTTCTCTTTTTGGCATGTTTAACCAATGTCCGGGGACACTGTTTCGCATGACCCAAAAATGTAATATCAAATTGATGATACGGTACCTTATTTAAAGTACCGTATCATCAAATTTTGATACATATATGTCACGTCATGTAATTCCAATAATAAAAAATAATATACGAATTATTAATCTATGAGACACTCTTAGATATTCTTATTGTAAATGCTCTTATAGTCATAAATAGGTGTGCGTGTTTTAGTTACCGCATAAAATTATGTCAAATTTAAGTGGTAAGAACTTTAAATTCTTTAAGTAAGTGGTAAGAAATTCAATTTATGTCTTCTCTGTATGAAAATAATGTTCGAATGATGGACGTTGTTCCACAACAAAATACATAATTATGTTAATTTAAAAGGTCGAGGTTGCAACATGGTCTCCATGCTTGTGCTGCAAGCATGAAGAATCTAACAAGCATTTGCTTTTTGAATGTAATTTTGCAGGTCATGACATTATATTACTTTCATTTTTAATATATAGGTTGATATACCAATAATGTGCATACTTTGATTGACATTTGTAATAAATCTTGATCACTTCAATGTAAAATGGTCGTCATTGCAATCATTTACAATGTGATCAACATTATCTGATTTAGTTTAATTCGTATCCTAAATTCAATGAATAATGTAATTCAGATTCTCATTAGTCGATACTTTAATTTAAGTACTGTAAATTTACAAGTATTTCTTAAGATATTTCTTAGTCAAATATTATAGATAAAAAAGATGAGACGTGCTAGTAATATATTCTCTAACACACACTTTAACAAGTTCTTTGTTATTGAAAGATACTCACGAGTTTTAACAAATAAAAGAAAATCGTGTTAAAAAATACTCCCTCCGTCCCTATATATAAGTCCTCAAGAGAAAATTCACGCTTATTAAGAAAAGTTGATAGTGTAATTAATGTATATTTTTTGAATAATACAATTACTCGATTGTCCTTGGTGAAAAGATGTATTTGTAGTTGACTTTACGTATTTCAATGCAAAGTAGGGTTATGTTTGGAAAAGTAATAATAAAGGTGTCTAGAAAATTGAAAAGGAGCTTATATTTAGGGACAAATAAAATCTTTGTAAGGGTGCTTATAATAAGGGATGAGGGAGTACTATGGAAGGGTCAATTCTAGGGTGGGAGAGTGAGATAGGTCTCCCACCATGAAAAAGTTACAGGAGTCGTTAGATGATAAATGTTATGATGGATATTCGGTATATGATTCTCTCTCTTCCCATCATCTTTCTACTTTTTCTATCTTCCTTTTTCTTTTTCTGGTACCATCTATCATCTCCTTTCTTGTACCTCACAACCAAACTCATTTTACTTTCTTCAAATAGACAAATCTCCCAATTTAATCTCATGTTAATTCATTTAAATTTCAAATCCAATGATACACAACCAATCACTAACTAGATCTATACATCATAAAATATATTCATGGGTGAATATGAAAATTTAATCAAACAATTGAAGAATAATTGACTTAAAGTCCATCAAATCCAACATAAAACCAATTAAAGAGCCAAGCAGTGTTTCTTCTAAACTGTATTGCATCCTATCATGTTTTTTGGTTTCTATCATGTTGCTTGTTGTTGTTATCAACTGCTGTTTTTTTTTTTTGTTTTTTACATAAGATGCTGTTTTTCTTTTTTGAGGTAGTAAATGTAAAATTAACATATTATAGAAGTGTCTTTAAGATTTGAGTTTTGTGTTTAATTAAAGTATGAACAAAAATAATTGAATGGAAAGATGAAAGAAAATGGTGATACAAAAAAATGAAAGATGTTTTTGTCACTAATTGATGCAAATCTGAGTTGTTAGAGGAGAAAGAAAGACCAAAATCTTCAACAATAATATATCTTTTTTATTTTCTTTTTCTGAAACGGAGGATAGAGAAAATGAACTAAAGAAATATTCAATGTTGCTAATATATGATAAGATCCATAGAATTTCACCATCCAATGGCTAAAAATGATCTATTTAACTCACCCATAGTGGGAGACCTATCATGCTCTCCCAAGTAAATGTGCAGCCACACACATAGAAGCTATAAAATACACGGCTTTGAAATATCACAGTGGAATTGGCATCGGGGTGCAAGAATAACCAAATACTAGCTTAGAGCCAAACAAGCATAGAGATTGCTGTTTCTATGAGTTTGAGTTTGTTCCATTTGTTATTCCTCCATTTATTCTTCATTTGGAGAGAGATAGACACATTAAAAAATTTAAAATTAGTGGGGCCATTAAAAAGTGAATTCCACTAATTTGTGGACCCACTAATTTTCAATGTGTCTATCTCTCTCCAAATGAATAATAAATGTAAAGATAACAAATGGAACAATCTAAAACTCTGTTTCTATCTACTAGACTCACATCTATAATCCTTAACTACTAATCATGGAGACTTGTATTTCTAAAGAAAGTCAGCTTATATCGAGATATCATAAATTCACCTAATTTAGATGCAAACATATGAATGAGGATTTAGATTCATGCATTAGCAACTTCACACAAGACATTAATTTAAAAACCAATGGGTCACATTACATCTGCATCATAATATTATTTAAACAATGGGTCATGAGTGCAGCTTTGCTCCATTTTTAGGAGCTCCATTTATTCTTTTTTGTTTTACAGATGGATGCCATGTGTTTAAAATTGATCGAATGATTGTAAGTATAGAATTAAGTATTTATTTTAATAAAAAATCAAAGAAAGGAAAACAGGAACCCGTTCCATCATCCTCTTCTACCCATCGCACATTGTTTGCCTTTTCTCTTCCTCTGGCCGCCGTACATCCGATCTTCCTAGCGGCGGCGTCCTTCTTCATCCCTTCCACACACCGTCTCGCCGATGCAGTATAAATCTCCATCATCATTTACACCAGAATCTAATTAGACTCTTTTCAAATTAACTAAACGTTTCAATTTGATAAAAGACAAACTATTCTGAAATCTAATTAAAAAAAAAAAAAAGGCAAGTTATTCAAGCTGTAGCACGAGATAATTGACAAAACTAATTTGTAAACTTTGTGGCCTTGTACATATTACTCCGTTTGCACATGATATTTTTCTAAAACTTTATAGGTAGCTTGTCATTTTTTTAATTAGATCTACAATAACTGTGAATGAAAGAGGACAAGATGGTGTGTGAAGGTTTGAGAAATAGAGAAAGATGAAACGCAGACATGAGCGATGAGAGGAAGATGATGGTGGTTCTTTAATTTTTTATTAAAATAAATATTTAATTCTACACTTTAAATCACAACCTTTTGATCTATTTTTAACACATGTCAATCATTTGTGAAATAAAAAGGAATAAATGGAGCTCCTAAAAATGGAGCAAATGAGCGCTCCATGCTAAACAGTGCACCGGATGTACTAATTAAGTATACTTAAAAAGAAAATAAAAAGATAAAATTAAAGCTAAAAAGATAACTTTTTTTACATTAAATGCATAAGTTCCAAATAAATATTTATATATTAATATGCGTAATTAGTGCATTGAATGCACCGGTTTAGCATGCTAAACAATTTTTACCATATAATATCATATGTGATCGGACTACCAACACAACATTGATTAATGCGTAATTCTAAAAACCTTTTATAGCCCGAATGAAGATCCTCTCAATTGTATTTTTTCGTGCAGAGAGAACAGTGATAATCTCTACTCTCAATTATTAGTACTTCATTTAAATATGTTTTTTGAATTTTAAAATTATCAATCCAAAGGTCACAATTCTACTGCATCATGCAGGCTAAAATTATTATACATAAGTGTAATCCTTATGCATGATACATAAGTCAATAACACTCATTAGATTGAGCATCCACATGTAATAATCCTAGCCAATCTCATCTCACACACTCACACCCCCCAAATTACTTGTGCACCCCACCAAATTTCTTGCGCACCCTTCCAAATTTCTTGTACACCCCCCAAATTTCTTGCACACCCCCCCCAAATTTCTCGCGCACCCCCTAGATGACTTGTGCCCCAAATTTTATTTTTTTTTGTCCCCTCCACATTTCTAGCCTAAACCATTTTGCTGTGGAAATGGTTTCAGAGATATGCAATCCAAAACCATTAAGTGCATACGATGGTTTTGGAGTACAACCCTATAATTAGAATCATTATTTTTTATTTATTTTTTGGTACAATTATAATCATTATTTAAAACCATTTAACAATAATTTTGGTTTCTCATATAAGACAATCGAAACCATTAAATCACAATTATTGTTTCAATTCTAATTATAAGGTTGTACTCCAAAACCATCGTATGCACTTAATGGTTTTGGATTGCATATCTCTGAAACCATTTCCACAGCAAAATGGTTTAGGTTAGAAATGTGGGGGGACAAAAATAAATAAATAAAAAATTAAGGGCACAAGTCATTTGGGGGGTGCACGAGAAATTTGGGGGGATGCGTGAGAAATTTGGGGGTGAGCGAGAAATTAAGGGGTGCACGAGTAATTTGGGGGGTGCACGAATAATTTGGGGGTGCATGAGTAATTTTGGGGGTGCGCTAAGTAACTTATGCATGATACATAAGGATGACTTATGCATAATAACCAATCGCCATCATGCATGGTAATGTAAACGGAGGGAATCCTTTATTAGCCCATAATTATTCTGTTTTTTTGACAATATATGAAAAATTAAATTAACTTAAGCGTAATGTGGCCAATTCTAGGATGGGTAAGTGGTATAGGTCTCTCCGTCAAAAAAAAAAAAAAAGGTATAGGTCTCCCATGGTGGGAGATCAATTTTCACCATTAGATCACAAAGGTGTACAATGGACCATAATAAAGTTTATACACCATACTCTATTCTTTTTCACTTCTTTTTGTTTTTGCAACAACACAATCCAATTTTTTAAAAATAAATATATTTTAAAAATAATTTTAGTAATTATATATATATATATATTCCTACAAATATTAATGTAGTTTAAAGTTTATTATTGAAGACTGTAAGTCTCTCGATACACATTAGTTTAATTATTAGTACAAACATTAATTCATAGTCTATAATTGATGATTTTAAATCTTTTGTTATACGTGAAATATTATTTTAAGTTATACAGTTTAATTTTATAATAATCAACTTTGACTTTGTTTGTCAAAAAATAATGGATAACTAATTCAATTTGTAATATTGAGTAAAATTAACAATTGAACTAGCATATAAATATAAAATTTGATGTTTAATTTTTTCAAGTAAGATAATACGGATAAAATTGGTTAGCTTATGAAATAAATTATTAGTTAGTATAATTTTGGGTTATATATATAGGGGATGTATCAAGTGAGAAAAGAGTTCCTTATATGAGAGTGAGAGGAATTATTTTCCACCCTTAGATTAAAACATGTGGCTAACATTTAAAACATTATCATATGACTCAAATAGTCATTCTGCATTCTAGCTTTTTCTATTTTATAAGAAAGAAAAAAAAAATCAACATTGTCTCCTCTTCTACCTCTTTTCCACCAATTTGATACAGAAATCATTACACTCCATTATCGTGACTGTGAGAACTTCAGGGGTCATTGCTAATTAAATTATGTCAAATCGTATTGCTGCAATCTACTAAGAATTTTGGTGTTGGATTTCAACATAATTCTTGGATTTCAACATAATTCTTGTATAAATAACAATGAATTGCAAAACCTTGAAACATAGATGACATCCACTGTTCTGTAATATTTGTGGAAAAGAAGAACAAGTGGCAGGGATGCAAACGAAAACGCATGAAACAGAATAGACAACGAGATCGATCTGGGAAATCGATTTTTGTGAAAAGAGAAGAAGATGGAAAGTTTGTTAAAAAAATAGAATAGAGAAGGACCACATGAGTTATTTGGTGATGGTTTTAATCTGAGCCACATGTTTTAATCCAATGGTGAAAAATAGCTCCTTTCACTCTCACATAAGAGACACCTTTCTCACTAGATACATCCCCTATATATATATATATATATATATATATATATATATATATATATATATATATATTGTGGACCAATTGAACTAGCATATACTTTTGGATTTCATATTTATATATCCGGAGATTTTCTTTTGCCACCCTACTCATTTTCTCGCACGCCCAACAAATTTATAAAAATATCCCTCAGTTTTATAACGTCCGCTACTTAAGTAGCGAAAGACTAAAAATGAAAACACGTAGGGCGCGCGAAAAGTCGGTAGGACGGAAAAAAATATCTTTTTTTTCTTATGTTTCTGCAACAACACGGGCTGATCTGTACACATGGATGAGCATTGCGACACCAGTCCAAATTTTTTTATGAATAATTTCTAGTCATTCAGTATATATATTGGTACAAATGTTAATGTGAATATTAATTTAGAGTTTATTATTGATGACTGTAAGTCTCTCTATACACATATTAGTTTAACTATTAGTGCAAATACTAGTTCATAGTCTACTATTTATGATTTTAAATCTTTCGTTATATGTAAAATATTATTTTAAGTTATATAATTTAATCTTATAATCATTAACTTTGATTTGTTCCAGCATTTTGCTCTTTTTTGGTCTATTCCAGCATTTTCTTTTGGTGTGTGATGGGAGTGTTTTTCTTGTTTTTGTGTTTTGGCATTAGTCTGCTTTCCTGGTGTAGCAGGTTTGTTGGCTAGGCGTGGTTTCTTGCCTTTGCTGGCTGTTGTAATTCCAAGCACTTCTTGTGCTTTCATTTAGGGGTGAAAGCGGATCAGAAAAATCCAATTAAACCGATGATCCAATCCAATCCAAACCGAAAAAAAACCGATTTTTTTGGTTCGGATCAAAAACCGAACCAAACCAATTGAAAACCGATGTGGTTTGGTTCGGTTCTCGGTTCTGTTTTCAAATCCATTGGATTGAACCGAACCAAACCGATACCTATAATAGAATCAATTTTAGTCCATATGTGATAAGCTCATGTCAACATTAAACCGGCCCAACCTTAATATTTGTTAGGATTTTGAATTCAAAAACACGCAGCAACCTTAACATTGAATCCAAAAACACAGTGTGAACAAACACACTTGTTTTTTATTTAGTTTTGATTTTGGGTTTTCAAAACATGTTTTCAAATGATTTTGAGTTTTTAATTTTTTCTTAAAAAGAGAACACAGTTGATTACATGTCCTGATTTAGTTTTGATTTTGGGTTTTCAAGTAATTGTTATATTAACATAGTGTGAACAACAAGTATTGAGTTTTTAAAATTTTAAAAAGAGAACACAGTTTATGCTTGTTTATGTAGATTTTTTGATCTGACATGCCCTAAATTTAAACTTATAACTATGTGAATTTAAGTTTGGATCTTTCTAATTATGTGAATATAAATTTATGTAAATATAAGTTTTTGAAAATTTTATGAGTTTCAAATATATGAGTTTGAATTAAGTTTCTGGATTGTATTTTGTACTATGTTTGAAAACTTTTTGAGTTTCAATATGATGTTATTGTTATGAACTGCGATTCATTTTTTATTGTGTATGATGATATTTGATTACGTATCGTCGAAAAAATAATAGTAGGAAAAATATTGAAAAAAAAAGGCATTACAAAACCGATCAAAGTATCCGAACCAAACCGATTAGTTTGGTTCGGTTTTATTTTTAAAAAACAGGACAAACCGATCCAAACCGAACCAATTGAGTACACATTGGTTCGGACCTTGGATTCATCAAAAACCGATCCAAACCGGTCCAATTACACCCCTACTTTCATTAATAAATCTTAGCCTTATTCAAAAAAAAAAATTCATTAACTTTGATTTTATTTGCCAAAAAATGGTGGATAACTAATTGAATTAGTAATATTGGGAAAAATTAGTACATGAACTAGCATATAAATATGAAACCCAAGTTTTTTTTTTTTTTTTTTCCTTTTCTTTTGAATAATATGATAGAGTTTTAGCTTGTTTGTTGGGATAGTAAAAGGGTGTCAATCTAGTTGTGATGTCTTTACTTTTTCAACTAAGCTGTTTTCTTTGCTTATAAAAAAAATTGTTAAATATGTTTTTAGTCCCTACAAAGTGGTCACCTTCTAAGTTTAGTCCCTAATAAATTTATATTATATTTTTAGCCTCTGAAAAATTATCATGCACTCAGTTTTGGTCTCTATTACAAATTCAATGTGTATTTTTGAATGATTTTTTTCGCAGATATGTTTAGAACATTATACAAAGTTCTTCCAAAAAATGAGCTCAAAATTTGATTTTTTTGATTGTGGTTTTCGTTATTTTTATCTTGAATTTGTGCAATTTAAAAAACTTATATTTAATTCATCTCATGTTAAAAAATTCTAAATTTTTGTAAATAAGCTTTATATGATATTTTAAACATACCTGCAAAAAAATCATTCCAAAATTTAAGAATTTAATGATAATTAAACAAATTTAGTTTTAGTAGGGAGTAAAAAAATATGAGAGAAATTTTTTATAGGGACTAAAATTATAATAAAAATTAAATAGGGACTAAACTTCATAGGTCACCATTTTATAGGGACTAAAAACAAATTTTAACCCAAAATAAAAATTCACCCATATTATCTTACTTAAAAAAACTAAATATCAAATTTTATATTTATATGTTAGTTCAATTACTAATTTTACTCAATATTACAAATTCAATTAGTTATTCATTATTTTTTTATAAACAAAGTCAAAGTTGATTATTATAAAATTAAACTATATTACTTAAAATGATATTCTATGTATAACGAAAGATTTAAAATCATCAATAATAAACTATGAACTAATATTTATACTAATATTTAAACTAATATGTGTATCGAGAGACTTACAATCTAATAATAAACTTTAAACTACAGTAATATTTACATTAATATTTGTAGAAATATCTATATATAATTACTAGAAATTATTTTTAAAATATATTTATTTTTTTAAAAAAATTGGTTGTGTTGTTGCAAAAACAAGAAATGAAAAAAAATAGAATAGAGTGCATGAACCTTATTATGGTCCATTGTACACTTTTGTGATCTAATGGCGAAAATTAATCTCCCATCATGGAAGACCTACACCATTTACTCATCCTAAAATTGGCCACAGTACGGTAGTATTATTGCATTGGACCAGATAAATAAGTGTTATCATCAATCAAATCATTATTATATCATGACAAAAAAAATCATTATTATATTATGACTTATCATTAATTTAAGAAATTCAAGTAGTAGTTTTCTAGTCTTATTTTTTTTTTTATAGAAAACAAATGAATCAAATGATTAATAATGCTACGATGAATAGAAAATCGTCATTATATTATCATCACTATTTAACAATGAAACAATTAATAATTAAAAAATCAAAATCATCATAGTAATAATTGCAACTTTGCAAGTAACACTTTCCATAAGTATATCTTAGTCGATAAAAATATTGCATGAAAAAACCCAAGACTGAAATTCAAATTCTAATACTCACTAATTAAACATAGAAACTTCATCTTAAAATTTAAGCATACAAATAAGTGACATTTAGGGTGCACAAATGCCATGACAAGTAAGATACTATGCAGAAGTAATTTCATGGTTTGGTAAATTTGAGGGATTTGAAGTCTCTTCAATTTTCTCTTCAATGTTTTTTCTTCAATGTGATTATAACCATTTATTTATTTATTTTCTTTCTCTTCTTAAGTATTATTTTATTCTTTATACTTTAGCAATTATTGGATTAAGAAAAGGAAAAAAAATTAAAGAGGATCTAAATTCAAATCTGAGAAGTCTCCCATTTGGGTTCCGTCCTTTTTGTCTTAGATTAGGCACTGTATCTAAATATGTCATTTTAGATTTAATGGACATTCATAGTCATTATTATAAAATAGTTTTACATCAACATCAAACAAAAAATCATTTTTCTCTAAATAATTTTAAAATGATAATTATCTAAAAATGAAGTGATGCGGTAAATTGATAGATTTTTATTAAATATATATGTAAAATTGTTTTACATGAATAATTATTGGTGTAAAATTAATTTAAACCGAAATTACTATCTTTTAATCTCTTGTCTTATTAGAGATAAAAAATGTTCCTTGAGCTTATCATGGTGAAATTTATAGCCAATTGATAAAAAAATAAAATAAAAAAAATGCAAGAGAAGTTTCTATACACTTGTTGATGCATGTACCTACAGACTACAGTATAACCACCATCAAGATTCAGGACACAATTCATCGTTCATTACGCAACCGGAAAAATCACGAACAACTCGGCAGTAATATTTACAATGCAAAAGCTCAATTTCACAATAAACATAGAAAATAAAAAGAAGACAAAAATTCGTAAAATTTAATAGAAAATAAGTCAAATCTGCTAAGAAAAAACCCCAAATTTACAAGGTAGGGTAGCAGGGGCCAATGGCACACAAAACAAAAACAAAACCTAAATTGGAAGCAAAAGGACAAAAAAGGAAAAATTCACAACTAATGAATCCTCTCAGGTTGAGAAGAAACAAAGGGAAGACTACGGAGAATGAGTAAACGAACCCGTCGAGGGACAGGTGCAGATCGGAAAACTTGCTCCACCACCCTTGAAAGCAACGCCGTGTATTCCTCCATCACCTCCGCCACTATCGCCACCAGTATCATCTTTATCGGGTCGGGTAATTGAATTTAAATCCGAATAGAAACTATTAATTAATAATAGAATTTCGTTGATTGAGAGTGTAGAGATATATGTAAATTAGTGTTTGGGTTTATCGTATTTATATAGAGTAATGGGTGACCGGGGTAACTGGTAACATTTGACAGTTTAGTAAAAGCGGCGCCAGTGTTATTGGAGAGTGAGGAGCCGGTTTCCAGTTTTAGGTTTTTATTTCGGTGTGCTTGTTCGTGTAGTTGTTTGTTGTTGTGGTTTCTGTTTCTGATCTTATCCTCTTCCGTAAAATATTAACTTTATTTATTTCTTTATTCATAGTTTTGTGACATTATTTTATGTCATTTTCATTTTATAGGAAGATAAAGAGATGGTGATGGGAATCATGTGAAGATGAATGCATGGCATGATATTATTGGGAGTTCTTTTTGTTGCTCAATTTGTATTATTGATGGTTGTGCCACATTAACTAATAATGGCTCTTAATCAATCTATACTTATGATTGGATTTAATCACATTTTTGTTAGTGATATGTTTTTTTTTTTAAATAATCTAAAAATAATAAGTGTGAAAGTAGGATTTGAATTGCATGCAGTTAGAGAAGATTTGACTGTTCGATTAAGATCAGACGGTCCAGATAGAAAGTAGTCAAACAATTTAATTAAATCTTTTTTATATTTAGACTGTTCAATCTTATTCGGACGTTCATATCTTCTTTGACTGCATGCAGTTTTGACTACATGCAGTTTTGACTACATGCAATCCAAATTTGTAAAAATATTAAGATTCGAATTTCGGTTTTTGCATGTTACATGCAATATTTTTTATCAATCGTGTTTTATTCTTGGGACATTAAAACATATTTTATGTTTAAAATAATTATGATTTATGTTAAAAGTAATTTTGATAATAATGTGTAAGACACAAGTTATATAATAATTGTGGTGTAATAGTAGTAGTAATTTTTTTTTTTAATTATTAAAATAGTAAATAAATTATAGTATTGAACCAAAAATCATTTGAGGCCGGCAAATGATTCTCTTAAATTGTATAATTGGCTATAAATTGTACTATATTCTTTTATCTAAAATAATTGAGAAAAGAGAAAATTATTAATGATTACAATGATATTAATGATAATCAAGACATTTGGAAGAATCTAACTTTAATTTATGGTAGGAATAATTTTGATCAAATCTTATTTATTCCGTAATTAAACTTTACATTATGTTTGGTTCAAGAGAAAGTGAAAGGAAAGAATGTGAGAGGAGAGAAAGAGGATGGAATGAATGAGTTTCCATTGTTTGGAACTCTCTGAAAAGGCAAAGGAAAGAAAGAATATAGTGGGACCCACTCCAAAATTCTTTCTCCTCAACTATGGACGGAAAGGTTGTACAGGAGCTATATTTTAATTTTTTTTTGACCAAAATAAAAAGGTATTTATTCATTCAAATCGGTAGAATACATCAGATTCAAATACAAATTCAATACCGCTAAAAACGAAAAGGATGAATCTGCGAACAAGCTCACAGCATCCAAGTTAATAGCATAAAACGGCATACTCATGCCTACAAATAATGTGATAAAACTAAAGTAACCGGAATACCTATGTCTCTAGATCTGCATCGTTGACGAATTTAATCACTGTCTGAATCAGTAGTTGACCGAAATTGATCTGCCAATTCAATCAAATGAACACCGCAACAAGACGGGACAACAAACAACATCAAGACGGAATATCAAACAACGTCGCACTGAGACGACGAAATCATACACAAAAAGAAAAAACACAAAAGAAAGGTTTATTCTATGAGAAAATCACTTATTTAGATAAAAAGCAAAATAAAAGAGATGCATAGGAGTGATTTCGAGTCAAAATAGACCCAAAACCACTCCCTTTCAGTGAAAAAAATGGAAAAAACTTAGAGAGAATGGAGAGCTTATCTCTCTAAAAAAATTAGGGCCGGCTAGCGAGTACTAGGAGCTATATTTTAATGGAAATGTCAATAATACCCATAGCTTTATCCTTTTTAATTTTTTTTAAGAACCATGGCTTTATTTTATTCGACACTTCTTTGAATATTTTTTTAATTCATTTTTTCAAACCCACTACACACATTGGCTCTATGCTTATCTCTGTAAGCCATGTACACGCTTTTTAGATCTAAATTAATATCATACTATATAATAATATTTAAAACACTTTATTTTTATGCATGGGTATTTATGTTGATTACTAAACATAAATATATTTTTTTCCTCGTATATTCTTTTCTACTTTCTCTTATACCAAACAACTAAAATAATCCTCTTACTTTATACTCTTTTTCTTTCCTTATACAATCTTTCCTTTTACTTTCTTTCATCTCACTTTCTTTTATCAACCAAACGGACATTACCATATCATTTCTGTAGGAACTAGAAGGTCAATAAAAAAAATGATACTTTATATAATAATTTTGAATAGTTAATAGTGGACTTCAATGAATCTTGAATAGTAAATAGGACAACATAACGATCTCAATGTGAAACAGTGGTCATGTCAACAACTTGCTGCTGCCTTTGGAAAAACCTTACGGTGCATAAGCCAAATTCAATTGGCTCTTGAAAAACCTTGCTATTTTGTGGATGGAGATTGGCTGCAATAAATAAGCATACGATTTTCACAAAGTTTTTAATCTTGTTTGTTAATTATTAATCAGACGGTTTATTTAAGTTGATAAAGTTATAAAATCAGTTAAAATAATTTCAGCTATACATATTAAATCGGACGGTTCCAAATCAAAACTGTGAAAAAACTATGGCAATCTGGACAGTAGCAAAGTAAGAGTAGAGTTGTAAAAATGGGTCGGGCTATCGGGCCGACTCATTAGCCCTATAGTTTTATACGGGCCGGGCCAGGCTTCAAAAAAATAATTATTGAGCCTTATCGGGCTGGGCCCCTTGGCCTATTTTTTTAATGGGCCATCATGGCTTGGCACCACGGGCTTTTGGGCCGGCCCCTTGAAGAATTTAAAAAAAATATAAAAATTTTTTTATCTAAAAATAAGGAATTTTAGTTAGCATATGCCTTTGATACTCATTTTTTTTATGGATATTAATTTGTGTGCGATGCATATGTAGTTTTATTGTCCATTGAAAATTTTTTATAAAAAAATATGAAAAAATTTGTCGGACCGGCCCATTGGGCCATGTAGGCCCTTGCTTATTGGGATGGGCTAAGCGAGCCTTGGGCCTTACTGGGCCGACCCACTTAAGCCCAGTAGATATATTGGGCCTCTGGGCCTGGGGCGGACTGGGCTGGCCCATTTGACAGCTCTAATTGTGAGGGTCAGTTGAGTGGTATATTAGAATTTAGAACCACAAGGCGGTGCATGACTCCATGAATGCCAAGAGCATGTTAGTTGGTCTTCGCCGCAACATGGATGGGTGAGGTTAAACACACACAAAGTTGCAAAATGAGAGATTGAATGATAGGTTGTGGTGTACGTGGGCCGGATTGGGTTGGATTTGGCCAAAATCAAAATCCGAAGATTTTTGCTTTTTAGGCCCCCCTATGTGCTCCCAAACCCCCCATAAATCCCAAAATACCCCCAATTTTGGACCCAAGATACTTTGTATTTTAGGATACGAAATTATATATTTTTCGTATTGTAGAATACGAAATAATGATATATGCCTATATAAACTTGATTTAGTGCCTAATTGACAAAAAAAAAACCGATATTTTAATTGAATTCGTATTCTATGGTCTGAAAACGATAGTTTCATATTCTAGAGTCTGAAAACACGCGATTTCATATTCTACGATATGAAAACGCGTTTAAAAAAAAGGGGGGCCTGAGAAACCAAACAAACGCACGATTAGTCTATTCTCAAGAAGGAAGAACACGCAAACGGAAACATTAAAGAAGAGGGGCGATTTAGGGTTTCAACTTGCCAAATTTTCTTCTCCATTCAATCTCCAATTTTATTGATTTGTGAAATCTTCTTCTCCATTCTCCAGTCAAAGTCACGAAAAAAAAAGCGATTCCGTATTCTACAAAACGAATCACCAAGTAAGATTTCTTTAATCCCTAGCTCGAAATTGAACTTTGATTTTGTTTATTTTTAGTGTTTGTTAATGTGTTTAGGGATTGTATTTTCATCAATTTTAGTGTTTAGGGAATTTATTTTGTTTATGATTTTGATATTGTGAATGTTTAGGGTTTACATGATTCTTGAGAATCTCTGTATTTTAGTTATGTGCAGTGTTGGTTACTTTATTCTTCTAGACAAAGGCGAATAAAAGAGTGTAGACGGTGAATGTTTCATTTGTTCTTGTGTAGAACTAAATAGGGTGACTGCATATGAAGAAAAACTGATTTAAAATGCCTATATTTTATAAAAAAAATGCAATGAATTCTGCTCCTTGATACTGTTATTATTTAAAAGTATGATTGAAGTATCCATTCTATAAATTGTATTACTGCTAAACCAGTAATATTGTAGAGCTTGATTTTGCATAAATTTCATTGTGTAACTCTTCCTACACAACGAAACCGTGTCCTAGTAGATAAGCTCCAAAGGCATGGAGATATTATTTTATTGAGGCTACATGCATAATTAGCAAAGCATTATTTAGTGGACAACAATGAAGTGGACAAACTCCTTGGTAAATCATAAAAGTTGTTCAAATTTTGGGAATCACTTTATGGATGTTTGTGATTATGTGCTCTTCAGGACACAATTATGCATTCTATTTTGTATGCGTGGAAGTTTACCGTTGTTTCCAACTCTTTTTGTTCAATACTTGTACTTTTATTATAACTATAACTCTCTTAAGTTTATGAATGTATGCTCTGTTAAGGGCAATAAACAAGAATGTTCATTTATCCTTTACTTTGGATATGCCTTCTAAATTTAATCATTTTTTAAAGTTTAGAGTGATTGACAAAAACTTGTTGCATTTATTATATCATTATTCTGCCAAGTACTGCAAACATATTGAATTAGTGATTGAATGATTATGTGTATTGATTGCAATGTAATTTTTGTTTTTCATAGGAATGACAGATGAAGTTGGCCGTATTAGAAATGGAAGGGCTAGTGTTGCACACGGCTCCGCACGTAGAGAGCGTGTGGTATTACCTACCCGTAGACGGGGTAAGCCAAAAGAAGTAGTTGTATCGACCTCAGAGGATCAGCTTGAGCCTGAAGCTCAAACTCAAGAAGAGCCTCAACCGGAAGCTCAACATGAAGTTGAACCTGAAGCTGAGAACATTGACGAAGTGGAGGCTGAAATTGATGCCGAAATCGAAGAAGAAGAGGAAGAAGAACCACCACCACCACCACCACCACGGCAGTCACGTAAAAGAAATCCAAGAACGACACGGGGACGAAACCTTCCACCGGTAGCACCACCACCAGTTATGGGATATGGTGGTGGTCCGACAGACCTGTCACTGTTGCCGTCGTATGGAAACCATGTTGCTGCCGCTTTGTGGAGAGGAGAAGTAAGTTGAGTATTGTTAATTTGATTCTTTTGTTTCAACTTTCAATTTGATTATTGTTCAAAAAAACTTTAAATTTGATTATTTTTTTATAAACTTTAAGTACTAGTTTTAATAATATTGTAAGTGATCAGAATCAATATTGTTTGTTGACTGACTATTGCATTTATTTGCCTTTGCAGTGTCAGACACATCGTCTCAAGTGCATAAACAACGGGAGAAAAATCAACGAGATCGACAAACCTGACTCTAACCTTCGTTGGTTTTGGGATGTTGTTGATTCTAGTGGACTGCGCCCCCTATTGAAGACAAATTACAACAATGTTGACTGGGGACTATTGACAGCTTTTACAGGAAATTGGGAATCAATGTGCTCCCACCAAGATGGTTCTCTAGTGGTAGAATTGTCACTTATACTTGACTTTTTCCTCTTTTTTGCACCCTTTGTATCAGCATTTTTAATCGGTGCATTCAACGATGTTGTTTGTGGATATGCTATTAACCGCAGTTCCTCTCTAATTTGTAACTTCATAGGATGATCCGCTAACTTCAACCGTTCCTACAAAAAAACAAGTTAGCTTCAAATAAATTAAAACAAATCATATGTTTTAAATAAATTAAATGTCAAGTTACCTGAATTGCATTCAACTCTTCCAAGCAAAGAACATCGACATCATCGCCTTCTTCGAATTGTAACCTCTCCCAATGAGTGTTCACCTCGTCGAGTCTAATTGGTAGCTTGCGTTCAATCTTCAAAGCAATTAAACAAGCACATGGCAATCCGTATGTTTTCTTTATCACACAACCACACTTCTTACGATTTCTACCGCATTCTTGTGATCTCACTTCTTCGCCACGAATAAATTTCAAGCCTTCCCTGGAGACGTTATACACCAACTTCGAGTACAAAAAATGGTTTTTAAAATGATGTTCTACAGCCGTAGTACTCTGACCAAATGACGTCTTTATCTTGGTCAGTTGGTTTGACAACATTTGATTTGTCGCTTCCCAACACCTTACAAAATCACCCTTACTATCAATGATATATTGTTTCAACGCACCATGCTGAGACTCGACTCTATTGGTTGTAGTGTTGTCGATGTGCATAACACGGTCTATCCATGCCCTCACAATTTTTTCCTTTACCGGATCTAGAACCGTCTCCTCAACATATGTGACAAACTTTGGAAATTTAGCAAACACTCTTTTGAACTCTACAACTGCATGACTATATGCTTCTTCCGAACTCGATTCCACAACTGACTCCCATTGAAATGTGAGACTATCCAGTAACTGTTCCATTTCCTGATCTTTTGCGGTGCAAAGAGCCTTGAACTTAGCTCTTACATTTTTTGCGACATGATACCGACACACTAATGCAGTTGAATTTGGAAATACAATCTCAACTGCATTCATCAGTGACTTATCCCTATCAGTGACAACGACCTTCGGCGCTATCTCTTTACTCTTTAAAAGACTCAGACACGTCTCAAGGGCCCATTTGAAATTGTCTTCTTTTTCATTTGTGATAAACGCAAAACCAACATTGAAATTCAACTCAGTTGAAGTTACACCGACTATCTCAAATAAAGGCATTTTATACTTGTTGGTCTTGTATGTCGAATCCATCAACAATACGGTAGGAAAAGTGTTAAACAATTTAACACTATCAGGATGTGCCCAGAAAATATCTTGTATAGTCGACGACTCACAAACAGTTCTAAACTTGTAGAAGTATCTATGTTCTTCAAGGCATTTCAAGAGTTGTTGAAGTTCTGACATTTCACTCCTAACATCATGTTTGTATCTTTGACGCGCATTGTAGATTTGCTTCATATTAGTCTTGCTATCTTTATTCCTCTATTTTAAATTGTTTAAAATGTTCTTTGGCTGTACCAAATTCCTTGTTAACTCGTGGACACGCTCCTTTTCCTCCGGTTTTAAACGCCCGGCAAGCATATGACCTTCCAAATTTTTGGCCATTTCATGGTTATGCTCACCACACACAACACTTAGATTCCATTCCTGAGATGCCAAAAAGTAACCCCGCAGCCTGAACGGACACTGACATTTCCTTGTTGCTGTGTCTTCTTTCTTTAACTTTCTTTTTGATTCTTTGTACAAACCGCCTCTTTCGCAACCCAATACGAAATACTTTTTTCTTCGATCAGAACCGTTATCAGATTTCTCAATCACAATAGTAAAGCCGGCTTTTGCAGCCTCACGTTTACACCAATCGATCAAGTCATTCCTAACCTTATACTTTTCAGAGTTAAAAAAATATTTGGCGGTGTTAACGGAAACTTTAGGTTGATCATTACTAGGTTCAATAACATTAGGTGGAGCAATTCCGGGTGCAACATCTTCTGCAATGTCGGCTTCATCAATTTTTTGTTTCAATTCAACCGGAGGTTCGGCCATCTAAACAAATTCATATATCAAATACTACAATCAAAATCATCATAAACATAATACATAAACAAATGCATGATACGTGTGGGAAACTTACCTGTTATATGACTCCAAATGAGTGTGAGAACCTTCAATGAATGAAGAAACTTGATTTAAAGCCTTCCAAACGTTAAAAAGTCGTGTAACATCGTATTTTGAGGGTTGAGTGTTGAAGGAGTTATGAAAAAAACGCTAGGGCAAAATATAGATATATGTGTCGGCTTCGTATCCTAGAATACGAAATTAATAATTTTCATATCCTAGGATACGAAACTAAGCGTTTTCGTATCCTAGAATATGAAACTGGGGTGTTTTAAAAAAATGTGTGTTTCATATTCTACGAGCTGAAACCTTAAGCTTATTTTCAGAAAAATGCTAATTTCATATCCTAGGATACGAAAACATGGTTTCATATCCTAGAATACAAAATTAGGTTATTTCATATTCTAGCCTACAAAACGCTTTGTAAGGGTATTTTTGTCACGATGGGGGGTTTGGGAGTAATGGCGGGGGGCCTAAAGAGCAATTTTCAAATCTGAATTACATATGATACTTTTGATTGAGTACGACAAAATAACCACCCGTTATAATATTGGGCCGGGTTGGGTAAACCCACTAATTTCCGAGTTGGGTTGGATAGTGGATTACCCAAATTATTTTTTTGTTTTTTAAAATTAAATAACTAAATGCAAATCATCATTTTTTTCCATAAAAATAACTCAACAATTGTATTTTCTTAAAAAATAGTATAACTTATTTATATTATAAAAATTACCACCCATTTTGATCAGGTAAACCCGTTAATTTTTGGATTGGATATTGGGTTACCGAATGATTTTTTTGTTTTTTTTTTTAATTATTAAATGACTAAACGATTAATCGTCGTATTTTTTGTATAAAAATTACTTAATATTTTTATTGTCTTAAAACAAGATATATAACCTATATTTACTATGAAAAATATTTAACTATCAAGCGGCAAATCTTTAGTAATTTTATAAAAATTATTGTAATAATGTATAACATTATTGGGTTAGTTGGTTTTTTGGGCTGGGTTCGGTTTTGCTCGAAATCCGAATTTTTTTATGGGTTTTTATTTTTGAAACCCATATCCATCTAATTGTCCGATCCGACCCACTTTTTTGGGTTGAATTGGGTGGTTTGGTCGGGTCAACCGGATATGCCCAATCCATGTACATTCCTAGGTTGTGGTGCCGATGGAAAGCGGATAATTGGTTTTGCTAAATATTTGAGTACAACCAATGCTATATGACTGAACTTAATTTGAGAGTCTTTGAATGGATGAGCTTGATGCATAGAATGACAGTGCAACAATTGGAAATTTACATTGATTCATCTTTGGATGCAAATAGCATTTATCACGAGAAAGTCTGGTGCAAAAAGGGTTGGAGGCAGAACAATACGAAAAGAATAAAAAAGTTGTTGAGTCTTAGATAGGAGGTTCGAAAACCGACCATCACGTGAAGTGATGCAAGTGTTAGTTGATGATCTTAGGAGTGTTTTATATCTTGTTTAGTTTTCTTATAATTTTTCTCTTTTTTATGGGCGTCGTTGTATGCCAAATAAATACAAATTATAAAGTGAAAACTCTTACCAATTAGTACCATTTGAATTTACCCTTAATTGTATAGTTTGCACCTTGAGCCTTAACATGTGATGCTTGTTGCTAGTGTTTTTCTAACTTTGGTATTTCTTGAATGTACACTCCTTTCGAAGTGTTTATGATAAAACAGTTTACTGCTCAAGTTTCCAAGCACAGCAAAGGCAGTGATTCTTTTCTTTGGAAATGAATGTCCATAAAGAAACATATGAGTCACAAAAGCATATGAAATTAACCCATTATGAAGCAATCTTCAATTCCTCCTTTAGCTTTTCCTGCTGATATATGAAATACATTGAAGATCCTCTTATTGCCTTCCAAGTCATTCCATTCACTTTATTCACACAGAAGACAACATCTAACTAGGTGTCATTCAGCTCTTCTATTATAAATACACTCACATTGCACCCAATATTGATACACACTTGTGTTATTAAGGGGGAGAGTTTAATTCAAGTATCTCACAAACATGCATTCAGAATCAGTGAAATCAAGTCATTCTCCCTCTGCTGAAGATGAGAAGCATAAGAACCTAGACAGAGAAATCAGGGAGATGGTATCTGCCATCACTCATCGTGTCACTGATTTTCATAAACCAGGCTCCGCCCACCATTTGGACAATGACGATGAACATGGCACTAGGATCATCACCCTCGCAGGAACTAACGAAGGAGCTACTCTTCGGAGCGAATTGGATGACAAATCAGGTAAATATTCTTCTCATGATGAGCCTGAAGCATTGAGCACTTATGTTAACAGCAACTTTCAGGCCATCAACAACTCAATCATGCTTGGTGGTAGTTACCATGCCAATGATCCTGGCGTGCACATGGATATTTCAGATTTCACAGAGCCTCCACTAAATCACCACAAGGCTGAGAAGCATGGCAAGAAGGAAAAGAAGGATAAGAAGAAAGGGAAAGAAAGTTCCAAAAGTGATCATCATTCTGACTAATAAGTTCTAGAGGCTAATGATCAAAACTACATATGATGGGGTGCCAAAGAATAAATACAATCTAAAACATTTTGCGGCTAGAAAACTTCTCTAACATTACACTGGTTAATGTATAATTGAAATGACCATGTTTTCCTAATGATTATTTATTTTATTTTTGTGCTGGTTTTTCACTTGTTTGTGGGTTATTAATCATCAATAGAGGACACAAAATTTACCATTTCCATGTTAAGAAAGATTGTATCAAACACTGGCCGTCGAGCTGAGTCAAGCATCCAAGCGATAAAAAATAAAATAACTGTACACATTCCCGCATAATGTAATGAACATGTGTTGCATTTCAAAACTGGGCATTGCCTTCTAAAAATGATATGCATCACCATGGTATCATGAAATATTAATCCTTGTGTTTTGATCCAATATTTGAAAAGATTACTCTAGTTGAGAAACTATCAACAAATATCATTAGAGATATTAATAATGTCTTAAATATTCAAATGAAGCATATTCATATTTACACAAAATCCATCTGACGAAGATAAATAAATAACCCAGGTCACTGTATCAAGAAGATGCAGGTTCAGCTCCATCATGTAGGGCACAGCAAATTGTAGCTTTATGATGCCCTTGGTAAATCTTAATATCTTCACCCGTTGACATAGACCAAAGCCTAGCAGTCGAATCAGAGGAAGCTGCAATGATAGAGTGTATTGGGGTAAAAGTTTTGTTGAAGCAATAATTGATTACCAATAACAATAATTGTAGTCAGCCGAAATTCACAATTGATAAAGCAAGGACTATTTTGCAAGAGATAAGGAATAAAACATGAAAAGGATAAAATCAGGCAAACATAATTTACTTTCAATTACAGCACATTATGCAACTGAAAAATCAGTAGTGTTATAAAACCAGTGTAGTTTGATTAGGTCGCTCAATGTCACCCTCATTCACCATTGCAGTTTCAAAATTTTCAATTTCTATTAATATTCTTTTCTTCATCCTTTATTCTCTTTTAAATAAAAATCTGTTCTGATAGATTATAGTACTAATTAAAAAATAACTTCTGGTATAGTTTATAAGAGAATTCTAGGCAGAACAATTTTAAATTATATATAATTTGTATGATAAACATACATAGTGAATTGTTGCAGTTATATAATTATTAAGATTAAGTTTACTTTCCTACTAAAATCACATATAAATAGCTAATTTAAGTTTGTGCCTACACTCTGTTGAGCATTTGTAAATCTGGATTCTGGAATATTAAGTGGTGTTTTTTTTCTTTCACTCAACCCATAAGATACTTAATTTTCTATAAAAAGAAGAAAAGGATAAACAATCAGGGTGAGCAATTGGAATTGGTAAATGAAAGACCAGTCAGCCATCTAAAATTAAATTACACAAATTTGTAATTTGTTGAATCAACCTTTATCTGTACTTATATTTCCTGTGAGCTGAAGGATCCAATTCTGGGCAATACACAAGAGACTGTTTCTAACTAACTAACTAACAACTACATGATAAAAGCCTTTCTAAACTTATTTTACACCCGTATTACCAAATAATTGCAGAAGTTTCTGGAAGCATATAAGACAAATAACAAAAGAATCACCAAGACCAAGTTAGTACCTGTAATAAGGTAGGCACCATCCACTGAGAAGACACAGTCCCACACCCAACGTTGATGACCTGGGAAGTACAACCAACCTTGTTTAAGGAGAACAAAATTTTGGGGAAAGTAGCAGGGGCTGGGAGTGAAAAGGCACTAGTTTATAACACAATTTCATGAATTACCTATCAAAGTCTTCTCTAGTGTAAATCCATCAACATTCCATATCTTGACAGTATGATCAGACGATGCAGTTGCCAAGTACCTACAAAATAACACCAAGAAATGTTAACATCTTAAATAAGCTAGAGGTACATTAGTAAGTTGGAGTTAGAGACAGTGAGATTGTCAGTCCTGGAATGACTAAAGTGGTTCCAAACCAGCCAATGCACCATCATTAAATTAATGGAAATGCTTATGCCTAGAACAACAATTCAGCCAAACAGTTTTAGCTAAATTTTAAAACCCGGGCAGGTTCTCTATTAGGTGGTCAATGCTTCCAGTTAAAATTTGTATTTTACAACTTGCAGTGGCTCAAAGAGAGAAGAATATGACTATAGAAACACACAGGAAAAGAATTTTATTTTTGCTCAAAGGTGGAATATTCTCTCATGGCTTATATTCATAACAGTAACATAGCATTTGTGCACACATATGAGAGCATATATGCACATGTCTGTTCTTATGCCCAAATTTAAGTAAAACCAATAAAGTACAAATTTTGTCTGAAGTTTTTATGTTGCTTGCAATGAATCCAGATACCCTGGCCATTGTTACTCACTATAATCAACTCTTATCAAAACTTGTTTTGGTGAAATAAAAATATGCCATGTAATTGTTGTCCTTTTTTACAAAGGAGTCGTCAAGGAAACACTTCCACTTTTTTTTAGTTGTTTACATTCATTTAAGAATCTCTGCAATTCCTAAGGAAAATTTAAAAAGTTTTATAATAATTGAACTTCTAGCTTTTGTTCGCTTATATCTTAACAAAATTTCAACTCTTAAATGATATATCTTTAAATAATATAAATTACAGAATAAATTTTTTATCGCAATTTTTTTTTCAATTCTAACTTCCGAGATTACAATTGTTGCCAACAGGCCATTATTTATAAAATTTTTACAATTACATTTTTTGTTTTAACTAACACATTTGATAGCCTGATTACCCAAAAGCTTAACTACTGACCTGTTCAATTGACCACAACTTTTTCCATTCAAGTGTAATTATCTTGAATATATGTAAATACAAATTGACAAAAAAATAATTCTGAAGTTAATTTAAAAGAAATAAAATAAATAGACAAAACAAGAAAACATTCATAACCTGTGGGGGTCACAAAACTCGGGGGATAAAAGACATTTGAGGATATAGCCGTTGTGAGCTTGCAGCTTATGAAGTGGCTCAAAGTTTGTCATTGTCTGCAAAAAATCATATTCCATTGGTAGAAATAAGTAAAAAATGACATGATGATGGCATTAGTGTGATATTTAAATAAGGCACAACCTGAGTCCCTCGTAACAGGCGCCACACATAACATGTCCCATTATTATTTGCTGCTACTACCAAACTGCCATCCCACATCACTGTTAGAGAACGTACAGCCGTATCCACCTCTGGCACCTACATTACAACCACAGATTTAAATAATGTTCTATGTAGATTCTTTGTCAACGGTGAGAGAAAACAAGGGGGACATAATGAGAAGCACCGGTCAACCTTAGCCAACAGTTGTCCGGAGGATATAGATAGGAAAAAGCATCTATATGTTAGAGAAGCATGGCATGGCTATTGAGTGTAAATGAGAAAGAAACATGTGTTTGCATGATGAGAACCAAGAGTTTACAACATGCAACTACAAGGCTTATACTTCAAATACTTCATTCTTTCTAATTATTATTATTCTGATTTATTTATTCTTTGCATAGAGAATATTTAAAAATCTACTCTAAACTGATATCCATATACGATAAAAAGAGTTTATAACTCATACCAGTTCACAACTGCATGAATTTGCTGTCAAATCCCATACACGAATATTGCCATTTTGATCGCCAGATATTAGTTCAGTCTGTTGAATGACAAACAAAATCAGTGAGAACCACGAAGCAAGAACTTATATGAAAAGCAATCTTTTGAACTTAATTTTGAGCTATGAAAAGCAATAATTAAATGAATCTCATAAAAGTGACAAGTAATTAGAAGAAATAAAATAATAATCGAAACTAAAAGTCATCATGCTGTAAGGCCAATTCAGCCCTAATTATCGCTTATAAATTTTTAATTAAAAAAAAAAAGCATTTACATTTTGTAATACCGTTTTTATTAAAGTAACCATAAGGGATAGATTCTATAACCACCAACAAATAGTGAAACATAACCTGATTTGGGTGTAACACAACAGTGTTAACTGCTGCGCGACTTTCATATTCCCTTTGACAACCTGGTGCCCTGCAGTTTTGTCATCAAATAAGCAAAGTCTATTTGAGATGAATTTGAGGTCTAAAGTCATAATATAAAATTGTTATGCAACAGAACATCTACTCTACCTCAAATCCCAGATCTTAACCGTGCCATCCTCTGAACCAGAATACATCCAGTTCCCATCACACTGGAACCCAACTGCCATTACATTACTGGTATGTCCATCATAGCTCATTACCTGCCACACAATCAGGAAAATAAATTATTCTGAATTGGAAAAGGAACAATTTTACAACGTAAGTGTATCAGTTGAAAACACATACCGGCTGTGGGCTATTTGAGTTAACATCAAACAACCGTATATGAGGATTACCAGCTGCAGCCAGGTAGCGTTTATCAGGGGTTATCTCCAGCCGGTTTACTTGCTATACAAATTAGATACCGCAAAATTAGTACCACAATATGTAACCTAAAATCACCAAAAGTCATTCTCCATGATAAAGCAATCACCATCTAACAAAATGCATGTCTACAAACACCAAAACAGCTAAGCTACAAATTAGTAGCTCATAATCATAGCTTCAAAACAAACATAAGGGTATAGAGCCTGGTTGGATTAGCTTATATGAGCTTATCTATTGGCATAAGTTTTGTGACACTATTTGGGAGAACTTATGAAAACAGCGTATGACAATTTTTCATAAGTTTTTTCAACTTACTTTCATAAGCACTCCAATACAGGTTATGAAAATAGCTTGTAGAATATATAAAAACAAACCAATTTATATAATTTTATCTTTTGCTATAAAAGTACATGTAAGCTTATACATAAGTACTTGTGCTGTGCTATAAGCCGCAAATAAATTGTTTATCAAAACAGGCCCCAAGTATAACACATTCAACAGCAGAAAAAATCAGCTACAAATCTAATTGAAACTTAAAAATACAATATCAGAGAGTTTATGCAAGCAATCTTCTATCCTCAAATTTCACATAGTATAAACCCTAGAAGTATCCCTAAACAAATGCAAACCAAGATTGATTTTTTATAATAGCTGCAATAATTAAATTAAAAAAAAAGGAACTTGAAGAAGGAATCAAACCGAATCAGGATATTGAATTGTGCGATAACATCGACCGCTCTTCGCTTCCCAAAATCGAATGGTATGATCATAGCTAGCAGTGGCAAGTATCACTGTTGGTTGACTCATTCTATAACACAAATCTTGTTGTTCTTCTTCTACTATCAATATACATTTACCTAACAGAAAACCTAATATAAGCAATTTGATTGATCAGAAAAATCAATTGAAATTGAATTTCAATAGGAGTAGCATTATAATGAAAAGAAAGTGTGATGCGATAGTTTTTATAAATGAGGGAATGAAAATAACCTAAGTGATGATGAAACAGTGAGAGTAACCGCCGGAGGGAGATCGCGGTTGCTCGGAGTTTCTAACGCCGCTGAGGACGGTGTCAGGAACACGCTGTAGAAGTCAATTCAACAATTTTCATGATCTAAAACGCGCCGTTTTCACCTGAGACTCTGGGAGTGACTAATTTGATATTTTCCAGTTTCAGAAAATGATTATTTATTTATTTATTTTTAAGTAAATCGCACTCTTTTTTTTGGTACATAGAAGAATTGACAAAGTAAATATAAAAAATTTTCACACAAGTGAAAGAGTCGGGGTTCGAACCCCGGTCATGATGTACATACCTTGCAATTTCGGCAAATTTTTGCCAGTTGAGCTAGGACTTATGAAACGTAAATCACACTCTTTAATTGTTAAAAAATAAATAAAATTTATTGTAAAAAAATAAATAAATAAAATAAATCACACTCGTTGTCCTTTCTTGCTTAAGTAGTTCAAATGATAGCTAGTAACAAGTTTTTTGAAATAATTGGTGAGCTTAACTTAATAGAGGACAACAACATAATTTTTCACCGTTTAAAATGATTCTCATTTCGATTACAATTTTTCATTTCGAAGTGTATTTTTCCTTCATCCTCACAGTTCACAAGGGGATCCATCAATATTAAAATAATTGTCAAATTTTTATTATTTTCAATCAAATTAGTTTTAAAAAATTTAATCATAAAACAAATAAAAAATTAATTCAATGTTGTGAGTTGTGATAATAATGAACATCAAATAAAAACCAATTTATCTATACATTGTGTGAAAATATAAATAAATCTAATGTATAAAGTATTTTTTTTTACAAAACATATAAAGTATTTAAATATATACATATAAATGTTATTTTAATAGAGTTCGAGAATGAAGTCTGCGCAAGGTGGGGATAAAATCTCATACCCTTCTCCAAACCTCATTCGTGGGATTTTTTCCTCCATCACTATCCTTGCGCAGATTTTTTTTTCGTCTTTGAATCTTTAAACAAGACAATTTCTAAATCCTCATTTACATATCAATCAAATTGACATCTACATACACATTCTACTTATTCATTTCTAAAAAAAAAAATTAATCGCTTGACTATTTAAAACAAATAATTTATTGGAGAGTAGGTTTTGAACCCATATGTGAGTCTAAATTATAAGGGAATGATACTATTTTTGTTGTCCTAAATTATTAGGACAAAAACACTTATGGTGGAGCTCTAAGGTACCCTCTCAACTCTCGAAGCTTCCATGGAGAAGAAGAAGGGATCCCATAACAAATGGGATGTTCACTTAATCATTTTTGTACTTCTATAGTATGCATGTGCTTAATAATCCTCCACCGAGTTGTATAATCCTCTTATGGCATGATTATACCGAAATTTATTTTAATCTGAAGTTTTAATGTAATTTAGCTTAATGACATCCTTTGTGCTATAAAAAAATTACAACATTTATTATTTTTCAAGAATCTTTTGTTTTGTCCATAATCAATGAAAATTATTTTTTCATTTTTCTATAAAATTTATTTTAAAGAAATAAAATAAAACTTATTTAAAGAAAGGACGAAAAAATATACTTCAAATTTTTATATATACATTATTCATCATATTGTTATATTTGAGAAAATTACACTTTTTTATTTTGACAAAAAAATAGTATGCATATTCGGCCTAATAATTTCATATTTGTCAATTAAACTAGGATTTAAAAATCACTCTTAAATATTTAAAGTATATAAAAATAATAAGTAGCCATCAATAAAGTACTGAGTTTGAATTCTAACTCTGAGAATGCAAATGCTGTTGAAATGAGATTACTATTCTATTTTTCTCATACAAGTTACAAGCCATTATATAGGCCAACACTTAGACAAGGGTGATTGGGCTTAGTGTAAATCCATCACAAGCCCATTTGAGCCCAAACAAACCTAACAAACCCTCCCTTAATTTGATCAACATACCTTGATCAACTTATTTGCTCTAAAGACACAACTCCTAACTAGCTCCTGACACAAACCATCAGGTAGCTAAAACAGACTCAAGCTATACACAAACAGAAAAGAAACAAAGCTAGGCTCAAACTAAAAAACTTAACTAGTGTGAAACATCATTCAACACAAGATCTGTCAAAAACTCCTAACCCCTCCCTTAATGTGCAGAAGGTATCAAGCTTCAAAGCTTTAGTCATAACATCAGCCAATTGATCTTGTGACCTGCAAAACTTAAGTTCAACCACTTCATCTCTGCACAAGTCTCTGAGAAAATGAAATCTTACATCAATGTGTTTGCACCTTCCATGCATAATGGGATTCTTAGAAAGCTTAATGGAGGAGTTGTTGTCACAGTTTATGACAGTGCTCTTACTTTGCTTCACATGCAAGTAATTCAGAACATTCCTTAGCCAAATGCATTGGCAAGCACAGGAAGCAGCTGCTACAAACTCAGCTTCTGTGGTAGATAAAGTGACAATTGGCTGTTTCTTGGAGGACCAACAAATTGCACTTTCTCCCATTGTAAACACATAGCCAGAGGTACTCTTCCTGTCATCATTATCTCCAGCATAATCTGAATCACTCCACCCTTGTAACACCATTTCCTTGCCTGTGTTGCATTTATACAGAATTCCAAACTTTAATGTACCTTTCAAATATCTCAATATTCTCTTGACTGCTGCTGCATGAAGCTCAGTTGGTCTTTCCATATATCTTGCAGCCAAGCATACAGAGAATGTCATATCTGGTCTAGTTGCTAGAAGATACATTAAACAACCTATCATCTGCTTATATTCAGTGGCATTGACAGCTTTCCCAGTTTCATCTTTAACAAGCTTACATCCAGTTACAATAGGGCTACACACCTTGTTACATTCTTCCATGCCAAACCTCTTCAACACATCTAAAGCATATTTGTGTTGATGAATAAAAATTCCCTGTTCACACTGAATCACTTCAATACCTAAGAAAAATTTCATTTTCCCAAGGTCAGTCATGGCAAACTTTTCTTTCATGGATTTCTTAAAATCAATCATCATCTCAGCATTATTCCCAGTGTATATCAGATCATCTACATATATACTGCAGACCAAAAATTTGAGTTTATCACAGGTTTTGACAAATAGGGTGTGTTCATAGGGACACTTCTCAAAGCCTTCAGCAACAAAGTAAGATTCAATCTTACTGTACCAAGCTCTGGGAGCTTGTTTCAATCCATACAATGCTTTATTGAGCTTGTACACTTCTCTGCTGTTCCCTTTCTGATATCCCATAGGCTGTTCAACATATACATCTTCCATTAATTCACCATGAAGGAAAGCACTTTTAACATCTAGCTGAAACACACACCATCTTTCATAGGCAACCAAGGCTAGGATAGCTCTGATTGTTTCCCATCTTGCCACAGGTGCAAAAACTTCACTGAAGTCAACTCCATATTTCTGAGAGTATCCTTTGGCAACAAGCCTGGCCTTGTGCTTCTCAACCTTTCCTTTCTCATTAAACTTTGTCTTATATATCCACTTGACACCTATAGGCTTAACTCCTGCAGGAAGAGTAACTAGTTTCCATGTATCATTAGCTTCTATGGACTGAATTTCACTATCCATAGCTGCTTTCCAGACAGAGGACTTAATAGCTTCTTCAAAGCTAGTAGGATCATTACTTGTGCTAAACATAGCTATAGCCAGATTTTGTAACTGATCAACTTCATTCTCTACACCTTCAGAGTTGGTGATATAGTCTCTAAGATAAGCTGGGGGTCTTCTAATTCTTGAAGGTAGTTCATCATTGTCACTTTCACTGTCAGTGTCAGGCACAATTTCTTCAGGCTCATCTGTGCCAATATTCTCAGCATCTACCTCTACATCACCAGCTTCTGCTTCACCTCTTTCATCATTGTCACTTATAGACTCAACAATTGCAGGCTTCTGACTATCATTACTTTTGTCTTCACGACTCCATCCCTTTGATTCTTCAAATTCAACATCTCTACTGATGATGATTTTCCTTTGCACAGGATCATACAACTTATAAGCCTTGGATTCTTCACTAATGCCAAGAAGAATACACTTGATACTCTTTTTATCCAACTTCTTTCTATGCACATCTGGTATGTGTACATGAGCTAAGCACCCAAAAACTCTAAAATGATGAACAGATGGTTTACTTCCACTCCAAGCTTCTTCAGGAGTTACATCTTTCACAGCAAATGTGGGACACCTATTCATCACATATGTAGCCCAGTTCACAGCTTCAGGCCAGAATTTCTTTGAAACATCTCTAGCTGATAACATGCTTCTCACCATATTAAGCAAGGTTCTATTTTTTCTTTCTGACACTCCATTTTGCTGTGGAGTGTGAGCTGCAGTTAACTGCCTTTTGATACCTTGTGAACTGCAGAAATCATTGAACACAGCTGAAGTGAATTCCCCACCTCTATCAGTTCTAAGACAATGAATTTCACATCCTGACTCCTTCTCAACTAGAGATTTAAACCTCTTGAAAACTTCAAAAGCATTTGATTTTTCTTGCAGAAAGTAAGTCCAAGTCTTTCTAGAAAAATCATCAGTGAAAGTTATAAAGTACCTGTTGCCTCCATTGGATTTAGGGTTTATAGGACCACATATATCTGAGTGTACAAGTTCCAATTTCTGAGAAGCTCTCCAGTTAGCTTGTTTTGGAATTGTTTGTCTGTGTTGCTTGCCAGACAAGCAATCTGAGCACTTGTCTTCCATGTTTCCTAGCTCAGGTAAGCCCTTAACCATTTGCTTCTTGCTGAGAGTTTTCAAACCCTTCAAACTAAGGTGTGCATATCTATTATGCCATAGCTATGATTCTTAAACCTTGGTAACTAAGCATTTGGGGATCAATACTGTAGCTAGAACAATATACATTCTATTCAATGTCATTTCAGTGGTTACTATCAAACCTTTCTCATCATGAAATAATTGACACACATTATTTCTAAACACTATAGTGAGCCCTTTTTGTTGTAACTGGCCTATACTTAACAAATTATTACTTAGTCCTGGGAGGTAGTAAACATCAGTGACAACATGAATCTTACCTCCAATGCTTAGTCTCACATTGCCCTTGCCCATCACTGCCATTTTTGAATCATTTCCAAGCTTCACAGATTCTCTGAAGCTTTCATCAAAATTGAACAACCAAAGCTTTGTGCCAGTCATGTGATTACTGCATCCACTATCTAGGTACCATGCTTCCTCTATACTCTCATCATTTTTACTAGAATGTGCCATTAGAAGAGTCTCTTCTTCATAACTATTTTCAGCAAAATTTGCATTTTCTTCCCAATCTGGACACTCATTTCTATAATGACCCAGCTTGTGACACTTGTAACATTCCACAAGAGCTTTGCTTTGTCTACCTCTGCCTCTACCACGAGATGAACTCCTTCCCCTACCTCTGCCAGTGTTAGATACAGTCAAAGCTTGCTCTTCACTGCGTTCTTTGTGATCTTTCTGGCCCTTCATCCTTTGTTCATGCACGAGTAAGCTACTCTGCAATTCATCAATGGAAAGAGCAGTGACATCATTTGATTCTTCAATTGAACAAATGACATAGTTGAACTTTGAAGTCATAGATCTCATGATCTTTTCAACCACCATAACTTGTTGAACAGTTTCCCCATGTGCTGTCATTTGATTTGCTATCGCAAGAGTTCTTGCAAAGTATTCATTTACTGTTTCTCCTTCCCCCATTGCAAGAACCTCAAACTCACGGCGTAAAGACTGCAATTGAGCTCGCTTAACCTTGGTAGAGCCCTGATACTTTCTTGACATAGCATCCCAGATATCCTTTGCAGTGTCACGAACTAGAATAGTTTCCAAGATTGATCGATCTATCGCTTGAAAGAGATAGTTTTTTACCTTCAAATCACGAAGTTTGCTCTCAGAAGCAAGCCTCCGTTGCTCCGCCGTAGCCTCAGCCGGAGCAAGAACGACGCCCGTCTCAATCAGATCCCAATATTCCTTTGATCGGAGAAGATTCTCCATGAGCATCGACCAATGCTCATAATACCCATCAAATTTGGGGATGGATGGTTGAACGTAATGTGAGCTCTCCGCCATAATCGCCGGTGAAAAACGGATCGAATGGAGAAGAAAGATAGAAGAAAGAAGACAGTTACAGGTGTAACAGTTGAAACGGTTACTGTAACGGTCGCCGGAATTTTGAACTGCAGTTCAAAGAAGCAAGAAAACGCGCGCGCGCGCTTTGAAGCCAAGGAACGAACGGCTACGATGATACCACTTGTTGAAATTAGATTACTATTCTATTTTTCTCATACAAGTTACAAGCCATTATATAGGCCAACACTTAGACAAGGGTGATTGGGCTTAGTGTAAATCCATCACAAGCCCATTTGAGCCCAAACAAACCTAACAAATGCATGGTCCAGCATGGAGAAAATCCTTAGCTTTACTTTATTTTCTCATTGTCTCTGTCGTTCTACCTTTATTTTCTTTATTGTAGTGGCAATGTAGCTGGAGAGAATCCAAATTTAATCTCAATCTATTTTCTTTATTTTGTAATCTCAAAACAAACAAGGATTTGGTCTCAAAATGAGTCTTTTTGTTTGTCTTGATATGTACAGTCAATTATTTGAGGCCATTCATTTGGTGCACAGGGGACAATATGCTATTACTCAAAGATATTTGTTTAGTCTGTATTATGCACAACTGATATTGTGACATCCTTCACTCTGATCTTGTAGGGATCTTCTTTTTTTGGTGGGGGATCTTCTTGATCATGACCCTTTCTTACTACTTTAATTGAACCTTGAAAAAGGTATTTTTCTTTTTATTTGAGAAAAAAGAGTATTTTTCTATCAAATGATATTAATTTTTTTATAAAGTAATTTTTAATTATGTGAATTAAATTTCAAGGTTTACATGAACCATAGTAGGCCTCCGCCTCTTTGTTCAAATAACGCTCTTAGCGATACTTACGAATTATCCACCTATAAAACATGTCTAACCATAAGAACTAGTCCAAATAATTTAAAATAATGAGGTGTTGATTAGGTGCATAGAATGCTAAAATGTACAAATCATTGTTGATCATTCTCAATACATATAATTCCTCTCATCACATCTCTCACATTTTCTTTCACTCCTTTTCTTTTCTCTTCTTTTTCCCATAATTTCTAAACACTATGATAGGGAATGAAATGTCAGAGGACAATTATTCATCTTTATCTTAGTTTTCTATATACAAGTGTAAGCATGATAATGATGGCTCACCAATTATTAAAAATTAAGTAAAATTACCAAAATCTTAATGAATCAATTTAACCCAAAGGAACAATATAATGAATCATTGAATGGTTAGTAACTAGCCATTTTTGCTTGGTTTCATTGAATCACTTATGCCACCATTTTTTTATCTTTTTGGATTCACAATGCTTCCATTTTTTTTTCTTTCCATTAACATTTCATGTATACCAACTTATTTCACTCATTCTCTTTTATTTATTTAAAAATACAAAAAAGTATATTTGCCTTTAATAGAGAAGCTAGGTTGATTTTTCATATCTTTCATATCATAACATGTTATTTTACACATTTTTATGGTGTATCCTTGAAGGAAATACAAACTTAATTAATTGAGCTAATTTCTTAGCATATAAATACAAATTAAATGCTACTTGTGTGTGTTATTGACACCTTGATTCACAAGACACAGTTAAGTGTTGTATTTGAGGTTGTGGCTCTTGTTCCTTGTTTTTTTCAGCTTCCTCCCCTAACTTAATCAAACGATTCTTCATCTCTTTGTTCTTACCCCATAGAAGAATGTATAATCCAATCATCACCAAGATGGATCCCATCACACTAAACATTGACAAATTACATACATTAACATGTGTATAAATTAACGTTTGAACTTAAGGGACCCGGATTCCATGCGGTCGTATTTTATGTGCAGCTGTGCAGTCAAGATCGGACAGTCATGTCATATATAGTCGTCTGATCAAGATCAGGCGGCCATGATTTAAAAACTTATTTGTCTACTGCATTTTGTGATCAAACGACTATAAAATGACTGCACAGAAAAGTCGACTGCACCTAATCCATTTCCAAACTTAAGATATATATATATATTTTCTTATTATGTGGATAATCGAATCATCATGTCCCCTAAGTATAACTCAGACCGTAAAAGACTAAACAAACATCTGATATATCGTAATGCGAGTTCATATCGAAAAGGGAGGAAGAGTAAAAAGAAAAATAAATGTAACTCACTTTCCAAGATAGAGCTGTTCATGCAAGACAGGGATATCAATCATGGCAGCCATTATTTGAACAAAAGGGCTAAATGCTGCAGTAAAGACTGGACCCCTCTTCTTCACACACCATGACATACCAACAAAACACAAACCTGATCCAATTATTCCCTGTAAATACAATATTTTACTTTGTTACGAGATTTCTAGAATAGCTTATGAAAATAACTTATAATTTAATTATACGAGTCAGACAATTTAGCACAATTGTGTATCAGGTCGGTCCAACGCATGTTGAGCCTTATATCGAACTTTGATCAGAAGCATATTTAAGCTAAAAATAATATTTAATTTAAATATTTAAATCTTTAGTATATGTTTTTATGTTAGTAAATGAAATAAAAAGTGAACTTACAGCATACAAAATTGCAATTATTTGTATATTTCCTCTGAGAACCCATATAGACAAGTCATGGTCAATGAAGAAGCAAATGACAGCTGATTGAATGGCACCAAAGAAGCTCATGATTGCTGTGCTAGAATACTGACATGGATATCTTTTGCTTATTTTAGATTGTAAAATGAACCAAGAAGACCAAAATAGAGTACCCAAAATCAAAGCTATTACACCAATAGTCCATTTCTCTGGTGTCCTAGTAGATGTTAACTTCACTGAAGACTGATGGTGAGGTGAAAAATTAAACAGACCCTTTCCTTTGTAAAGTGTCAACATCAATGCACCAACTATACACACCAATGTACCAAGAATCTTTGCTCTTCCACTGTTGCATTTGATGTTCACTGTCTCTAATCTGTAGTAGAAACAAGAACATATATCAGCTAATGGTAGCGTACTGCTTCCTCCGGTCTCATATATAAACAAAGATTCTTTTTTCAAGTTTATTGAATAACTGATGTATCTGGTCCCTATTAATAAGGATCAGATGTATCAGTTATTCAATAAACCTAAAACAAAATAAGACTAGAGGGAATACTTTTGAAGTACCGACAAAGACAAATACTGGACACGACATTGACATTGATAATGATTTTTAAAATGACAATGATTGAATGTAACTACATATTCGGTGTCCGACACTAACATGTGTCTGACACTAACATGTGTACGTCCAACACCAGATATACCTTAAATCAAAAGTGGTGGTGTTAGATGATAGAGTACAAATGTACAATAAAAAAAGGCACAAGGATTCTTAAATCAAAAAGTGATAGCTTTGATGATTCTTATTTCTTACCCAAATGGCAATGCCAATAGGAAAGTGATCACAGGCACCATGTTAACAAAGGCACAAGCAAATGTAGCAGAAGTATATTGAATCCCTAGGAGGAAGAAATATTGTGTAACTGATGCTCTATAAAGAAAATATTCAATAAGTGTCTCACTACAGCCATGGTTATAAACACAACAAATAATTGTTAAGTAAACAGAATGAAAAAGTGGCTAGGAAGAAAGATATAACATAATAATATGAGTTTTTGTGACTAACCCAACAATGGCACTGAAGAAGAGATAGCATAAAATTCGAAATGTGAGCGGCGGTCTGCTATTTCTGCAATAACAATATGATCATAAACAAAATGTTTCTAATTTCCTTGAAGTATATTTACATAGGTTTAGTGTGTGTTTGATTCCGCGAAGAGTGTCCTATTGATATAATTGAGCTGAAAATCTTCATACCAAAGTTAACATCAAATTGCTCTTTTACTTAGAAACATCCTTACATACATCAAATTTAATCAAATCAATTTCATTCAATGTTTATAAACTCACTAGTTCTAGCATACATCTTCAAGATCTAAGAGTAGTAGCTAATTATTAATTAGCTTTACTTTCTTGAGGCTAATATCAAAAACATGTACAAAAACAAAAAGGAAGAAGAAGAATACTAAAGAATGAGGGATTAAAGGTACTTACCTTTCTCGAAAGTAACCGATTGAGCCGACGAAAATGGTAGCAATTGAGAGACGGTATGTGATAAAAACCAAATGGTTCATTCCTTCATCAAGGACTTTCTTGAGAAGAATATTCACAACAGCAAAAGAAATATCAATTGCTATCATTATCATAAAAGGTTTCCATTCTTCACAACTCTTCATTTTTTCACCAATGCAATTCTATTCCACAGCAATGCAACGTTTGCAATTCTACTTAATTGCTATGTAATATAAACTTAAGCTTACTGTTGATTTATATATATAATATATAATAATATTCCAGAATAAGTGGTACTAAAGCAAGATTAAATTCTTAAGTCACATCAAATACTTTAATATACTATTTATGCTCTATAGACTATAAGCTCTTCCTTTTGCTTTTTTTTTGACTGATCCTCTTCAATATAAATAGATTATTCCAGAATCATTTTAATGGTTTGTACAAAATATGTTAGGTTGATTCATAATCTATGGCTATGATATTGTTGCCTAATATAGGCCATGAGTTTTTCATTTACATAAGCTAGAAGTAACTTATGTTCTGTATGTTTTGTCCCTTTTTTTATCTCTTGGTGGACAATTGAACCTTCTATTCTTGATGAGGCATCTTTTTGGTGGGAATGCAATGCAATAGAAGAAAAAGGAATGATATTTTTACATCATTATTTTTTAACCTATATCGAATACGGTTTCTTTTAGTTTTTGAGTATGTTTAAAATGCGCGTAAGTTGTAGAATATAAAAAATAAAAGAGATATTAATATAAACATATACGATATCTGTATTTTGATGTTCAAATAATATAATTGTAGAAAAAATGGTGCCTCTCCTTATCATATGTACATGGCATCTAATACTTTATATCTTTTTGAAATTGAATGAACAACAAACCCACCTTAAAAAAATGGAAAGTAAGAACAAGTTGTCAAATCTAAAAGCAATTTAATCACTTTTGAAAAACAAAAGAATATAGTGGTGCACAAAGCAGGGGAAGTTTTTTAAGATATGGACAATGATCAATGAAAATGAAGTTCAAAATCCTCTTGTGGCTGAGGCATGCCTTAGGAATTAGATACTTTGATTTTGATTTATATTTAAATATATTTTTAGTCTCTATAAAATTTAATATTTTATTAGTTTAATTCCTACATAAGTTTTATTTAGTTTTAATCTCTATTTTATATTTATAAAGACTAAAAATATTCATTTTCTGTAAAAATTTAAACTAGGAACTAAAACTAAATAAAATTAATATAAAGACTAAATTTAAAAATTTGTAATTTTATAGACTAAAAATATATTTAACCGTTTTATATTGATAGATGAATTCTCAAACATTAAATTATTTTCAAATTAGTTTTTGCTTAATTATTTTGTTAAAGAAAGGAAAGCTTTTAAAATTAGTTGTGAAGTCTTTAGTATATAAAAAACAAAATGAGTTTTCCATCTTTAATACCCAAATATAAATATTAGTCTTTGACAAACACTAGTCCACCTAAAAATCAAGTAAATGATGGCCACATTATTGTACAGAGCCATTGGGGTGCAGGCATGCAGCCAATCAATCACATGTTGTGGCATGGATGCATTATCAAATTAATATTTTTTTTGAACAAATTATCAAATTATTATTATCTCTGCCATCCACCGTGAAACACAAAATATAAGTATATATGTATGTGAGAGAAAATCTTAAAGAATTAAAATTCTTGAAGGTTTTCATACTTTGACAAAAAGTATTCTTCATGAGCTGAAAAATTGGGAGACATTCATTTCATTATAACATGAAATTGATTTTGTACAGTTAAGTTAGACCACACATATATTTATTTATAAAAAATACTTATATAGGTACAAGACTAAATAATATTTGTTAGGCACACTCACAAGAAATAAAAAAAAAAAAAAAGAAAAAATGATTAAAGTAATATGATTTGAGGTGACAATTTTATTTTATTTTTAATTTTTTTGACTTTTGTGTGCGTGTCTAAATCTTATGTCCAAATATTTGTGCCCAAGCAAGTATTTCTCTTATATTTATATTTAAAATTGTATCAAAGTCTATCTAAAATTTATGGTCATCCGATATCGGTACATTAAAGTTATATTAGTGATGTTTGATTCTTTTTTGACAATGATGTTTGATTCTAAACATAAGAAAATGTGTTAAAAGTCGCATATTGAATTGGATATAACATGAATATAAACTTATAAATGGGAGATATTTATCGTGCGTTGAATTAAATCTGATCTATATATAAAAATAAAAAACTCAATATTTATCCGAAGGGTATGTTATCAAACAGAAAATTCTTAAGGACCAATATGAAAATCCCCTCTTCCTTGCTTGAATTACTTCATATAGTTTTTTAGTTGAGTTAAGATAATACCAACTAGATTGTATTCAAGACAAAATTTGTAAAACTTTCATCAACAAATATAAAACATTCACTTTGTAAATATCACATTGCCCCAATTAGTTCCTTGCTTTATACTTTAAGTTTTCAAAGGGAATTTTGCAAGAGAAAAAATGTTAGAGATGTAACTTCTTTTCCTAACATATATTTTGATAATCATGCTTTAGATACGAAATATCTACCGCCATTTAACAATAATTTTTGTCGAGGAATCTAGTGTCCACCCACCTCTTCTCCCAATCAAGTTTTCTCTATACACAAAATTAGACATTGAATTTTGCAACAGAAAAAATGTTAGAGATGTAACTTCTTCTCCTAACATATATTTTTATAATTATGTTTTAGGTACGAAATATTTACCCGTTGTTTAACAATAATTAATTTTCGTCGAGAAATCTGTTATGCACCCACCTCTTCTCCCAATCAGGTTTTCTCTATACACAAAATTAGATATTGAACGACCACTTACTTGAGGTGTCTGAGTCTGTTATCACTCGGACCAACCATATATTTGTTTTTTCCTATCAGATTTACTCTATGTATGATGATATATTCTTTGACTCTGCATAGTTTTTAAATGCAATGTATTAATGTTATGCGAACTTAGCCAATTGCCACAGCCATGGCCTACTTGCATAGGTGGTTTTGGATGCAATAGATGGTAGATTGACAGTAAACTAATATATGGTACAAATTCTATAGCATATTATATTTAAGAACTCAAGCATAGGATAACATGAATAATATGTCAACTCTCTATGTCCTTGCATTTTCTTAGTAAGGTTCCTTCCCCAAGCTTTTCTGTATCTATAATACATTTGATAATATGAGAACCGTTCTTTTTAAAGATCAAAGCATTAACACTTGCTTTCCTTCCATAAAAGAGCAATAAATTAAAAGGAATGTTGCACGTGCAAACCCTCTTTCATTTGCCATAGATTGTGAATGTAATATAATTTTTTTTCTTTATGTTAAATAATAGAATAGAATTTACAAAAGAAGAGCTTGTGGAATCAAAGAATTGTTGGACTATAATTTTTTACTATATCAGGAATGTACTATTGCATTGGAATTGAAAAATAAGGCATCGTGGAATCAGCAGAATACACAATGTTAGGTTCCATTGATTTTAGATGATATCAAGTACCTATGGACAAAACTTAGTTTAGGTGCTTTTCACATAGTTCTTAGTATAAAATTCCTTTTTTTTTTTGTTTCGGACTGGGCCAAAGGCCCATCCACGAACTTAACTGGGTTACCGGGTCAATACTTAGCAAAACAAACTCTACGATGGAGACTTCTGATTCCAGATGATTACCACTTAACATAAAATTCACCCTTTGTCACATTTGTTTTGGTGCTTTTCACATGGTTCTTAGTATAAAATTGACTTTTTTTTTGGACTGGGCCTTTCGCTATTTGGACCGGATTACCGGATCCATAATTAGCAAAACAAACTCTACGATGGAGACCCTTGATTACAGATGATTACCACTCAATATCCGTCTGGCACAACCAACCTGCCATCAAACAATACCTATCACAATTACAAGACGCATAAGAATATTCTACGTTTTCACAACTCTAATTATTTCCTTATATAAGTCTGCCAAAAGGTTACTTCAGATATGCAACATCTATCCCTAAAAATCGTCAGAGTGTGTGCAGGTATCACCCTCTCCTTCACAACGGAGTTCAACCACAAACAATTCACACACAACGACTTACCACCGGCTGATCATCCGGAGAGAATCGGTTGTCATAACAAACTTTGACAAAATTATGGTTTTAAGGAAATCATGGTTGGTTCTGTTAGGAACCATACAAATTTCATGGCTTTACTAAGTTTTGTGCTTAGTAAAATTGTAAAATCATGAGTTGACCAAAAAAAAAAAATTGTAAAATCATGCACCTAAGTTTTCTACTTTATAAAAATTTGAGAGATAGTTTTTTCCCTCTGGTTTCAAAATCAAGACAATTGAGGCCTCTTTGTTGTAGTATTGTTCATATAATTAATACATGAAATATAATCACTCACTTAATCTTGTTATGAACCTTTTTATTAATTAACTTGTTCTTGACAATTTTTTGAAGAAATACATATGCATATGAAGTACCTTAACAGTTTAGCTTCAACCATAAGAATGATGATTCAACTTCTGATCAACTCTTCTCCCAAATGTTAATAAATCCTTCAATAAAAACAATAGAGAAAGAAAACTTCAATTGGAAACTCAAAAATGAGCACTAATTGTTCTCTAGCATACTTAGTGATTTATTATGGATAAATAAAATAATACTTTACATATTAAACTGCTGAAAATTATTGTTACATGATCTAATGTAAAGAACAAACACAACATTCTACTAGATTACCACCCTCACAGAAGAAATTTAGTCATTCTTTCCTAAGAAGATGTTCTATAATATCAAGGTAAAAGAAAGAAGAATAAATTAAGATTTTTCTTTCATCGACATATTAGTAACCTAATCAAGCTAACTCAGAGGGCACATAGATAAGAGGATCCCAAGATCCAGCAGAACCAAACCAATTATTATTCTCATCACATTGTACAAATTGTTGCTGCTGATCCAATGTCCAAAATCCTTCATTTGCTCCACCAACTTGAGGTAACTGCATACTCATCATATTTATTTGATCATTTCTGTTACTATTTAATAGCCCTTGATCTATACATGTCATGTTAACATTGGACTCTATTAGTGGCCATGAAAAGTTTGATGCAGTTGCAGATGCAAACAGATTAGTACTATTGTCAACATGAACAAGATCACTCTGATTAGGCCAAGGTAATTCAAATTCCATTTCATTGGACCATAACATGTTTGTCAAAGATGGTGTTTGACAAATTTCATGATCATGATTTGGAATAACAATACTCTTAGCAAAAGTGTTTGATGAAGTACTCAATGAACTAGGCATAGTATTGACATGAGTTTCATTCATCTGAGAGAGACAATAAGTAGCCGATGATTCTTTCTTTTGCGAACAATTCTGAGTTGATTTTGAAACCGTGTTAACAGAAGGAAATGAAAATGAAAATTTCCCTTCTTTTCCTTCAAAAAGTTTTGCCTTAAGTGCACCAAGAAGGCCATGTTCTGAATTTGAACCCGAGTCACTAATGTCATCAAAAGAAAAAGGCTCGGTATTCTCTAGCATGAAGTTGGAACCTGAACCGCGCTTAGTGCCACCACCACCACCATTGGTTGCAGATTCTGGCAAATCAAAGTTGGTTCTAGCATTAGCACCTCTCAAAGCTCTAGCAGCAGTGTCATAAGCACGAGCGGCTTCTTCAGCTGTGTCGAATGTTCCAAGCCAAAGTCTTACTTTCTGTAATGAGTCTTTGATCTCTGCCACCCATCTTCCCGACGGCCTTTGACGAACTCCTACAAACCTATGGTGACCTCTTGATGACTTCTTTCTGCTACGGATTCCGTTATCAGTTACTGGTGTTACCATATTTGTAAATCTCAAGACACCGAGTTCGATTCTTACTAATAAAAAAAATTGATATCTCAGATTAGCTACTATATTTGGATAATAACAAACCTTTTGAGCTTCAATTTAAGATCATTTATAAACTTAAATTTGAAAGCAGCATCTTTAACTATAGGATAATGACCAATAACAACATGCCAAAAGGGTATGCACAAATTTTATTTATTGTTTTAAATTCAGTATATCCACGCGCAACTGTAAATAATAATCCCTCGAAACGGATATAACCATAATGGTTGACATAACTTTCCCGCAAGAATTTTAATGTTGCTTCAATCTCAAGACCAGATACGAATGAGTGGATCTCTGATTAAGCTGAAAGAGATCTGAACTATCTCATCTAAGTGCTTTTAGTGTGCACGCACATAATTTATTTATATGTGAATATATATTACATTAATGTCCTTATTGCAGGCCGTATTGTTGATATCGACACAAAGTAAAGGTTTTACAAAGGAGACAAATTATATTGTTATGAAATTAATTAATGTTGTAAAGTTTTTTGAACAACTAATTATGTTATATTATCATTGCATAGCAGTTATGAAAAGGTGACAAACTGATAATCATATGCAAAAGTTGTCCTGTTTTGATTGTATATATGGTTACATTAAAAAATGGTTAATTGTTTCCAATTTAGAACTTAAATTGTATCTAGAAGGCAAATAATGACATATAAATAAGTCCACAATAATCCTTGCCTCTCACGTTCTCACCTATATAAGAACGAGGATGCACATCCTAGGTTAATTAATGTTTGAGGTTACCATAAAACAAATATGTAGGTTAGTTACAGTTGTAGTTTTTTTGTCTTATTTGATACTAGTCATTTTCAACCCCTTTCTCTTCATGTATAGGTGTGTCTCTTTTTGTTTTGAAAGGGTTGGAAAAGACAAAAGAATGTTTCCACCCTATGTAAATAATCAAAATGAAATAGTAACTAAGCATATATTTTAATAGGCAAAAATGAATAGTAGATATCCTATAAGTCCTAGCTCAACTGGCAAAATTTGCCGAAATTGCAAGGCATGGACGTTATGACCGGGGTTCGAACCCTGGCTCTCTCACTTGTGTGAGAATTTCTTATAATTACTTTGCCAATTCTTCTATGTACCAAAAAAAAAAAAAGAATAGTAAATAAGCATTATCGGATATCGAATATGTTTGATATGCTAAAAAATAATTATGTAGATATGAATGAAACAATATTAATATATTTGTTTTTAAAATTATTTTGGAGACCGTACAAATTAAATGTCAAAAGACTACATAATATATGAAATTTGTGTCCTTCACTAAATTACAGGACAATTTATTGTGCTATGCACAAATTATCTAAAACATTAAAATAATATTTTATCATTCAACAGCTTATAAAACAAAATTCATTCAATACGTTAATAATTACGTTGGATTGGTTCATTTTTTGTTCTATCTAATACTTATCATTTATAAATCAAACAGATCTTAAATGGAAAAGGCTTAAGTGTATGATTAAAAATTAAGATAAGATACTCCTATGTTGCTGTTAATAATTGGAGCAAGTTATGTAATACCTTGGGCTATCCACCCGGGGAAATATCTGGAGCAAGTAGACAATAATTAATACACTTAAAAAATGATGAAATCTCAAATTTCTTCCACATACAGCAAATAGTATTGGAATGTTTGGAATGGCCAAGTTTTTGTAACAAGAAAATTTATCTCACTCAACTCAGTTGGTCCAACATTACGAATTGGTTAGGTTTGCAATCGACACAACCATCAAATATGTGTTCTTCTTTTGATTCTTTGGATTTCCTTTTAATGTTGGAAAAAAAGACGAAAAAGACTATATATGATTTGGCATGTTGTGGTTTGGTCTTTATGAAAAGCGCGAAATGCTTGTATCTTTAAAGAAAATGTGATAACCGCACAAGACTTGGTTGAGATAATTAAACATGAGTCCTTGAGGTGGTTTCTTGCTCAAGGTGTCGTGTCGGTTTAGTGAATATGAGTGGGTGAAACTTCCATTGAAGTGCCTACGAAGATAGATACATAGAAAAATATAGATTTTCGGGATTCTTTAAATTGGTCCCCCTTTTCTTGGTGTGAACATCTTTGGTAATTTTTCCTTTACCTTGATGTTTTCAGGATCTCTATTTATGGTGGTTGAATAGAGTATCACTTTTACTTTTCTCTATTAATGGGTATAGTACTCGTTGTACTTTAACTCATTTATACGTGTATATATAAATATATCTTTTGCTGTTATAAATCTCACTCAACTTAGGAGGAGAATGATAAATAACTAAAGTGTCTATGATTTGCGAGTCAAAATACACAATTCTCAACATTAACTTAAAATTAAAGAATATCAAACCAATCACCAAAGTTGTTGGTCTCTAGCTCTAAAATACTAGAAATATGGTTTCATAAGTGTAACTTTGGTAGCAGACATTGAAAAGTTGGGGTTCAAATTTCGGATTCTCTACTTCTCCCTACTTAAAGTGGGTGAGTGTATCTACTAAACTATTTAATAAAAAAAAATATTGAAAATATGTTTTATCAGAAAATGATAAAGTCCAATCTTTGAACCTTGATCCATAGGAAGAAACATGGTGAACACAACCACTCAAATGTCTTATCCACTCTAAATTCTCGTGATCAACGATCCACAAAAAGTTACCAAAATTTTTAGGCATTAAATATCCTTACATAAAATGCAATACAAAATAACATAAGGGTGTGAAATATGAAATAATATTCTTTCTTAACATCTCTCATTTTTTGTCCCCTTATGAACCAAAGATATGATTATCTCTCAACGCCTTTTCTCACAACTCATTATCAATTACAGATAGATCGATCCGGTCCATTTACAGAAAATGAGAGATGTTAAGAAAGAATATTATTTCATATTCCACACCCTTATGCTATTTTGTATTGCATTTTATGTAAGGATATTTAATGCATAAGAATTTTTGTAACTTTTTGTGGATCGGTTTGATCACGAGTTGGACTTTAAACAATTTAGAGTGGATATTTATCTCTATCTCTCACGTCTCTTTTTCACCTCCCAAGTTTCCGTTTATACCTTTGGAAAAAAAGCTTCGGCAAACACGAACCGAAGTTATAAACGGTTGAAAACACATGTTTTTTCATATCGAAAAACTTCGATAAATGAAAACCGAAGTTTGAAAGGGTAAAATTGGATTTTTGAGCAATGAAAAAGAGACGTAGGGATGAAAAGAGAAATCTTCCAAATTTAGTCCAAGCATACTTAACCATTGAGTTGCTAACAAGATACAAGTAGCTTCACTTAATGCAAGTACAATACATTTCGTAAAATTTTTTTTCTTCATAAAAAGCACTTTTTTTTACTGTGAACCTCTTGGGCCCAGATCCATGAACTTTTAGAGTGGGCCAAACAATTAGAAAGTGAAAATTACTTTTGCGCGCTCTACATCTTTTTTATTTTATCCTTTCACTATTTAAGCAGCCGAGGATTTTTTGAAAAAAAAAATATATAATTTTTCTAAATAATTTAAGTCATTCTGTATACATATTTATATAAATATTATTGTAAATATTAGTTTAGAGTTTATTATTGACAATCGTAAGTTTCTCGTACACATATTAGTTAAGGTATCAGTACAAATATTAGTTTGTAGTGTATTATTGATGATTTTAAGTCTCTCGTTAATATGTACAATATTATTTTAAGTTGTATGGTTTAATTTTATAATAGTCAATTTTAACTTTGTTTATAAAAAAAATGGATAACTAATTGAATGAGTAAAATTAGCAATTGGACTAACATATTAATATGAAATGACATAAAAAAATATATTTAATTAATATTTAATTTTTTCAAGTAAGATAATACTGATAAAAGGATGGCAACTAGTATATATTAATAAATAAAATGTAATTATATATGAATGAAAGACAAACGGAAAACAAGTTGCGGCGCTAAATCAATTCTCTTAAAAAATCAATTCTCTTAAAAATAACCATGTAGGTTTGTTGTTGTTATTCTTATTAAAATTGAATTATCTTATCAAATTAAATAAACTATATATAAACTTGTAATTTGGGTTCAATATATTTTGGTTCAAAGTAAGACCTTATGAAGCATAAAATAATAATGATATGCATGATTTAACATATATTCAATAAGTTATAGTGTTTTTTTTAAATAGAAATTTTGAGGTTTCTGACATATAGTTTGTTGATTTCGTTTTTTGAATAAATTTTTTATAATTTATTGTTATTATTTTTTTGAATATACATGTTGTATTAGCAGTAATCTCATATATTATTTGTTATTTTAGCTGAAATATTAGGATGAATATTTTTTTTCTTCGATAATACTTTAAATTTTTAGCCCCACTGACATTTTAAGTCCAGGTCCGCCCCTGAGCGGACGTTATAAAAGTGAGAAATTTTTAAAAATGTCGTCCGCAATTTAAGTAGCAGAGTAGCGGACCTTATAATGGTAGGGTGTTTTTGGAGATATTTACTACTTAAATAACAGACATATATATTTTGGTAAAATTGTGGAGCGCGTGAAAAAAATGATAGAATGACAAAACGACTTTATCTTGGAAAGTATGAAAATTGTTTTTTTTACCCCAATGTTACTCTAAGTCTCCTTCGTGATCTAAGGGTCCGTTTGGTTCTATGGAAAGAAAATGAGAGAAAGGAAAATTGCAGAAACCGATGAATGAACTTAGACAAAAGTTAATCTAAATTTATCGATCGATTTCCTCAATTTTCTTTCCTTCCACTTTCTTTCTATAGAACCAAATGAAGCCTAAATACATGTCCACACCTTACCACCTAACCAAACTCCACTTAACTTTATTATCTGGATTGACTGTCATTTAATGCAGGAAAGGAACCTGCCTTTGAGTCAATTGACTCCATCGGATCAATCAAGTGCTTCAAATTAAGCCACGCCCACATCCCCTTATTGTGAAAAAAAGCTTAATGCCAAAATCTGTACCAGAAACATTACAAACAAGCCACACACAATCCTGCTCCCTTCACTTTCTCTTCTTCTGTTACTTTCAATGACTATCTCTTTAGTACACAGAACCAAAACCTCAATCTTCAAGGCTCCATTAACAACGTTGTTATTTGTAGATTCAACACTCTCACATGGCTCCAACAGTATACCCACCATCATTCGCTCTCTCCATCAGGGACGACAACCAAATGGATACCAAAGAAGAAGAGAGCAAATGTGCTTACCTTGTGGTAGCTTTATGCCCTTGTCTCGTTTGTTTCATTATTCTCGTGATTGTTCTTTCAATCATTCTTGTTATCAAATTCCATTCTTTTTGCCACACCCCTCTTCATTCCTTGTTTTACAAAAAAAACTGTTGATTTCTCATTTGGGTTGTTTTTCTAGATTACCCTTTTGTAATTTTGAAGGAAAGTTTATGTTTTTGGATAATTGTAGATTGTTTGGTAGTGTTAGTGGTGTTGAATCTGATTCTGAGGGTGGTGGTGAGTCATGTGCAGATCCAGATGAGGTTGATAGGGTATGTAAGGTGATTGATGAATTGTTTGCTTTAGATAGGAACATGGAAGTAGTGCTTGATGAATGTGGTGTTATGTTATCACATGATTTAGTTGTGGATGTGTTGCATAGGTTTAAGCATGCTAGGAAGCCTGCATTTAGATTCTTTTGTTGGGCAGGGAAAAGGTGTGATTTTGAACATGATTCAAGGACTTATAACTCGATGATGAGTATTTTAGGGAAGACTAGACAATTTGAGACTATGGTAGCATTGCTTGAGGAAATGGGTGAGAAGGGTCTTTTGACAATGGAGACTTTCTCGATTGCTATTAAGGCATTTGCTTCTGCTAAGGAAAGGAAAAAAGCTGTTGGGGTCTTTGATTTGATGAAGAAGTATAAGTTTAAAGTTGGTGTTGATGCTGTTAATTTCTTGCTTGATAGTCTTGGCGTGGTGAAGCTTGTTAAAGAAGCGCAAGTTGTTTTTGAAAAACTTAGAGATAGATTTGTTCCCAATTTGCAAACTTACTCTATACTTCTTAATGGTTGGTGCAAGGTTAGAAATTTGTTGGAGGCAGGGAGGGTGTGGAATGAGATGATTGATAAGGGATTCATGCCGGATATTGTTGCACATAATATTATGCTTGAAGGGTTGTTAAGATGTCAGAAGAAATCTGATGGGATTAAGCTATTTGAAGTCATGAAAGCCAAAGGTCCGTTTCCAAATGTTCGCAGTTATACAATTTTGATACAGGACTTGTGCAAACAAAAGATGATGCGAGAAGCTGTAGATTATTTTAATGAAATGGTGGATCGCGGGTGTCAACCTGATGCTGCACTTTACACTTGTTTAATCACGGGGTTTGGGAGGCAGAAGAAAATGGATACGATATATGATCTGCTGAAGGAAATGCGCCATAGAGGTTGTCCACCCGACGGAAGGACCTACAATGCTTTGATAAAATTGATGGTAAGCCAACATATGCCGGATGATGTGGTGAGAGTATACAAGAAAATGATTCAAAGTGGCATCGAACCAACAATTCACACGTACAACATGATAATGAAATCCTATTTTGCAACAAAAAATTACGAAATGGGCCGAGCCGTTTGGGACGAGATGCGTCACAAGGGGTGTTGTCCTGATGATAACTCCTACACTGTATTCATCGGTGGGCTTATAAGACAAGGCAGGCCAGATGAGGCATGTAAATATATAGAGGAAATGATGCAGAAAGGGATGAAAGCTCCTCAGCTTGATTATAACAAGTTTGGTGCTGATTTTTCTAAGTATGGGAATCCTGTCATACTTGAGGAGTTAGCTAGAAAGATGAATTTTGCTGGTAAGTTTGAAGTGTCCAATGTATTAGCCAGTTGGGTTGATATGATGAAGAAAAATTCCAAGAGAAGAGACGCTACAGAGTCATGTAGGTAGTTTTCAGGATTACTTGAATGACTCGTAGGTTGGCAAAAAACCCTTTGGTCCAAGGATGTTAAACAATTCCTCTGTACTACCAGTCATCTTCTTTGAATTCTAACTTTTGTGTAAATTTGTTTTATGTATTGCTCCACTCCCCCCAGTCCTGAATTTTACTTTTATTAAGCTCTTTATTTGTGTACATAGCTATTAGTTGAAATATTCAAACCAGTGTTGTACTGTAGTATGATGGCTTGTACCAGTTTGAATGAAGTCAAATATAATATAAGATCTGTTGTTGCTTTCCTTACATTTTCCATGTTAGAGCAAATCCCTTTTGTACCAATTTTGTAGTAGTATAAAATATATAATCTACCACTGAATCTATTAAAATATATGACAGCTTTTGGTTTTGTTAGATTGAAATGTCTTGTCTTTGATTTGCTTTATAGTAGTTTATAATTTATATACTTTCATCTTGGTTTTTCAAAGCTCCCGATTTTATAAATACCGATGTTGCATTGTGTTGTACATCACATTGTCACATTTTGTTTATAGTTTCATTTTATTTGCTTCTTGCTTGATATTTATGATGGATCTGTCATTTGATCTGGTGTCTGATGTCCTGCTCGGAAGAAAGGTATGGAGAATCAAGGTTAGGATTATCATGATTTGGGAAGTTCCAACATTTTTGAATCAGGATCAGATAGACTCGGTTGAGATGGTTTTCATTGATGAAGAGGTTTATTTGTGTTGTTATTTTAATGTTATTTGTTTTCTGTGAATGAGTCTCCTATTATATTGTCAATATTTTTGTGTTACTATAATGTTTATTTCATAGGGTGGGAAGTTTCAATATTTGGTGATAAGGTTTGTGCATCAAATTTAAAAGATTTCAAATGAACAAAGTTGAAGAATCAATCAAACTGAAGGTAATCTCTACCCATATTACATCCTCAATTTCCCTATTTACTTCATTTTTTGTTAGTCCAATTAGATTAATCATGGCTTGAAATCTGTGTATCAAGCTAATGTCAGTCTAATAAGCTTTAGATTGTGAACGGTGAAAGAAAAAAAAAAATGAAGTTAGACGAGGCCTCTGCCCTCTGGTATAATATCTGTTAACTGATGTATCTGCCAATTTTATAATAGGTGTTTATATATACTATTGTGTTCATAGAAACCGCGGGAAATCATAGAACTGATATTTTGTGTGATATATCTTTAATCCCGTACCTATTTAAATAGGGAAAATGTAGGAAAAGTAAAGGAAATGCTTCATGTAGAGTCGTTGCTGCTTCTTTGTTTTTTAATTGTTTTTAAATTGATTCTATTTCTATGTCCTGATTCTCAATTTTGATTTAGTTTCTCCCTATTGCCATTAAATAGAACATAGGGAAGGCTTAGCATGTCAACCTGATTGGTTTCACATGTGCTTCAACTTCGGGTATTGATTAATTATCATATTTATGGAGGTTCATATAACATAATTAATATGAAAATATGTAATTGAATTTAGGCCATGCTGCTTGGATTTCAGTATTACTAACACATTCTTAGCTTTGAACTATATTGTCATAAGTTCAAACACAGTATATGCTTGAAATGAAAATATAGTGTTTGTTTTTATGTAATTCCATTGCTGGAAGTATGGAATGATGCTATTTGCCTTTCGAGGTTCTTGAAATTGTAATAAGATTCAAGTTGTTTGAGAGACTTCCTTTATTTAGTGCCTATTTTGATTATTTTGCTTGACAAGCATCTGATAATTGATAACTATACTATATGATTCAATTTATATGGCAAGGATTTTTGAATATAAAAGTCTTGAATATAGTTTTGCCTAAGTTAAAGGGAAATGATAGGGAAATTGGAAATGTTCTTTCTATATTAATTTAGTCCTCGAATGCTGGTGTTTATCTTTTCTTTAACTTGGTTACAATAAGGCCTATATCATTATGTTAGTAGTAGAATGTTATCAACTCTAGAGTAGTATGTAACCTCTTCATAAGATTATTATTTTTATATACTTTTTCATTTGAAAGTTTATTATTTTAAATCTCCTTTACACATTCATTATGATTTAACAACCGTAGCATGCTTTGGTGCTTGCAGATAATGTTATGTCACATATAGTAATAATCAGAGGAAAGTATGATGAGCCACTGAATTGGTGATTTGCAAAACTAAAGTGGAGCAACATTTTATGGTAAAGATAGAGGAAGGATTTGGATCCTCTTCAATGCATTATTTTAGTGCTCTCATCAGAAGGTTTTACTCCAATGAAGAAGAAAAAAAAAATTCATACAAGGTGGAAAAACTATTCACCATTCTCCTTCTCTTTACTCTTTCATTTTTCCTCAAAGTCCTTCCCTCTATTTTACTCAAATCTTCTAAACATAGCCTAAATGAAATGGCAAGATGTCTGAGATTGAATGTCAGACTTAAGTATTCTAGAATACCTCTTAAATCGACAACTCTTCGGTGCCTATGTAAAACACAAATGGAATGATGAACCTATCACAAGGGAGAGGGGGGCATAAATGCCTCAATTGAGAGAGTCTCATGCCTTCCTCTTCCTTATGATCAGTAACTACTTTATCCATTTATTATCCTTGATCATATTTTATATAGTTTTGGTTTGCCTGTATTTAATAAAATCATATTCAATTATATATTATTTACATCAAATAGTTTTGTCATCCCACACCTACTCTGGTTTGGATGACTCGAGTACATGTACCGGAGTTTTGTTGCATCATTATAAGACTCAAATGTACGTTTCAAAAAAAGAATAAGACTCGAGTGTAGCAATGTCACCTACAATTTGTTGATGTTACATGCAATCCTCTTCAGATTTAGATGAATCTGGCACCTTGTTTGGATAGTCCCTCTTATAATCCCCAATCTCATTACAATTGTAGCACTGAACAGTTTTTCTGCTTATGATATTCAACTTCAATCTCCTTCTTGCAAAAATCATTTTGCACTCCGTCCTCCCATGTTCTTGACTCCCCTTTACATGCATACCTTCACCTGCATTATGGTTTCTTTGACATAACACATAATTGAAGACATGATGTCTTCCAATTTTACAGTGTGTTTCTCATATGTAACGGGTCTCCAAGTGTTCATAGGAATTAGGCAAGGAAGTGAGGAACACAATGCTGTTATTGCTTTATCCTCATCATTAATCTTCGGTAAATCTTTGGTAACTAGATTGAAAGTATTGACATGTTGCATATATATCGTCGAAACTCTTCTACATCTTCAGCTCGTAGAACCTTTGCTACATATACAATTTGTTCGTTAGGGACTTCAACATATACTAACTCTTCAATTTCGCTCATATACACCTTGTCGACCAAACACAGTCATATGGTTTCCTGCAGCCCTCTCATGTTTCCTAGTTTGCTATTTCTCATGCAGCAGAAGCTGTCAAAAACCTACAGATTGAACTAATAGATACAAAAAGCTGAGTGACATTCCCATCCTTTTAGTCCAAAATTACAATATTTACAAGTTTGTGGAATGTGAATTACCAACAAACTTCAAAACAAAAATAGAACTAAAAATATTAGGAAATGAAAATAGGGATCCAAATATCAAATAAAATCTCAAATATACAATCAAAACAGAAAACCTTGAATCATGAAACTTCATCATTTTACAGTGGAAGCAACAGTATGAGCCCAACATTTGAGACTATATTTCATATCAACTTCATTGGTAGGAGCAGGAATTTTCCATTTCATCAAAGACTTCTCTTCCTTTCTCCTTTCCTGAATCTCCCATGCTTCAGAAAGGTAAGGTCTTTGAATTGCAGAACAATCCTCTTCCTCTTCTTCTGCACCATTTTTTCCTAACCTTTGCAAACCAGGTAGGATTGTAACCAAGTTTGTATCTTTATCTTCCTCTGAGAAAACAAAACCAAGATCCATGAACCCTTTTACTTCCTCAAACTCAAGGTCTGATAAACTCTTGCTTTCTCTTTTTCTCCTTTCATTTCTTATGATGTTCTTCTTAGGCAAAACATGAAGTTGCAACTGTGCTTGCTTTTCAGCTTCTGTGTAGTCTTTGACATCTTTACCTGAGAGGATTGTTTGAAGCTTTGGTTCAAAAAGGACAGAGTTTGGAGACATAGAATCATGTTTGAAACTTGTCATGTTTAACTGATCACTCATGGACCTTGTGTGATTGGTTTTGATTCGTGAAAGCTTTGTTGATGTTGAAGAACTTTGGTATTCATTCAAATTTGGAAACCCAAACCAACAAGTATCAAAGAGCTTTAGGATTTCTTCTGCTTCCATGAATGGTTTTTTGCTTTGGAAAAATCTGTTCATGTTTTTGAATTGTATAAACACACATTAATTGACGAGGCATGGTAGATGAAGATATTAATACCAATGTTTAAAATTCAAACCATGACCAATCAGATTGGGCCGAAAGGGCTAGACTCTCACAACGTGACGAATAAAGTTGAATCTCGGCAGAAAGGAGTATCCACATTTAGTGTCTGACAAAATTCAAATAAGATTACAATGGAGCGAATCTTAGTAAAAGCTAGAAAAATTAAACCAAACCAAACCGTTTAATCGGTGAACTAGAAATCAGATAGTTTGGTGGCTGCTTTGAAGTTTGAACGAAGTTGTATATTTGTAGTCCGATTTTGATCGAACCAGTGTTGGTTCAACTGATTTATTTTTTATTTAGCTTTTTTGTCACGATTAAGTTAATCGAACCAATTAAACCATGATCCAGATGTCACTAGGTCGGTTCGGTCAATGGTCCGATTTTTAAATGTTAATTAATATATATACGTCATGACTATATTGTCCTTTATGAAAAGCTGAAATTACATGAAAAATTCAACCAATCATTCACAAGTTTTGGATTTTAGGTTATTTCTTTTTTAGTATTCAATTTTGTTGTGCAGTGTTTGTAATTTTTAAAACATTACTTTTCCACGGTGGCTTTTAAGAAGATGCAAAAGCAAAGGTTATGTGTGGTAAAACAAAGAATTAGGATGTTACTAAGAGTAAGATTTAGCTAGATATGAATTGTCAAAAAAAAAAAAAAAAAAAAAAAGATATACATGAGGTTGGAGACTAGTTAATGTCAACAATACTATTGCCAATATTTTTGTGTTCTCTTAGATGTTGACATTGCTTCGTTGCATCTCTTTCTTTGTTGGTTTGGTCATTAAACCAAAGCTTTCATATGGAAACTAATTTCTCTAATAATAACAAAAAATTATTATTGATAGTTGCTTCCAAACTACACAATATTGAAAGTCTATTGCTTTTATGAGTAAAATTGAAAGTCTATGTTCTACTCTGGTCGGCAATAGCTGCACTACAATTTACACATAGTGACATCCAATTATATTTATTTGGAGTGAGTTTTTTTTTATGGGAGTGTAGAGGTTCTATTAGTGCCTTTTTTTTTAAGCAGGTCATATCATAAAAACTCTACAGATAAGTGTGCGAATAAATACAAAATACATAGAAAAAATTTGTATTAGCTTGCAGTATCGGTCAATAAGTAGTTAAAAATAATGTAAAAATATTATTTGGGGGAGGGTACGATGATATAGAAACAATTTATACAGTTGAAAATTTAAAAGGAATCTTTTAAAAATTGATAAGTAAAAAAATATTCAAACTCTTATAATTAAAGACAAAAATAGTATTCCATTATTTTATCGGGAGTTAAATGGAGCTAATGATATAGGGGTCTTGTTGTTTTTGAGAAAATCTCTAGACTATAGAATAGAATGTCTAAAAAAATTCAATTTACTCATGTGTCTCAATTATTCAATTCTTATTATTAAATTTACCTTTTTGCTTTTTTCTTTCTCTATATCTCCTCCCAAATCAATGGCTAAAAAAATAAAATTTACCATAATGTTATGTGAGAGCTTATAAATAAAATAAAATAATGTTATGTGAGAATCCTCTCTAGAGGAGAGGTGACATGAGAGAGCTTAGTGTAATTTTTCTATTTTTTATAGCACACAAACCTAGTCCATCCTATATTTTCATGAATACAAAATTTTTCCCCTCAACCATGCTTCTCGGAAATAAATTAAAGGGATTGTTTCAATTAAAAATTAAAATTTGAACATTATTTTTTTAAACAATTAGGTCTTAAGTGAAGTTAATTAATCACTTGAATTTAACCGTTTAATTCAAGCATGTACATCAACTTATTGTTTATATTTACATCTAAGTCATTAATATTTGATAATCATATTATATTTTGTTGATTTTTTTTATTATATAAAGGTCATCCATAACAGTTAATAGTGCATGTGAACCTATCCTACATATTAACTCATGATAAATACTTCTTTGTTATAACCACATGGAAATGACAAATCCATCTGAGCATATATAACATGCAAACTATTTTTTTAAAAAAATTCCTACAATGTTAATAATCATATCGTTTTTTTTTTTTATATAAAAACATGTTGATAATCGTATATATCAAAGAGCAAAAGTAGTGTGCCATTGCATGACTTTATCAATTATGCGAGCAAAAGTAAGCTCGCATAATTGATAAACTCACACAAAATGTGATCACATGCACAAATGATGAGGTTGAAAACATGTAAAATTTATGAGATGCTTCATATTAGTAGAAAGGTATATGTGCAATTCGTGCTATATAAATATTTCCTCACATTTTGATAAAAAAAAATAAAAAAAAATTTCCTCACATTTAGCTCTAATTTGTGTTAGGTTTCCTTAATTTGTTAGCATTTCTTTTACAAAAACTTTCTACATGTATTTTTTCCATCTCAATTCTTTTTACCTTTTTATTATCATATTTATTTGTTTCTCTAATTATGCAAAGTTTTTTAATTTGTTTTTGTTTCTCTAATTATTATTTTTAGTTCTATATGACCATGTTTGAATCAATGTTTGATGGTTTTAATGGATTCTTGATCCTTTCAAAAAAGACAAAATAATCGATGCTTAATGTTGTAACATATTCTCTTGTACTTATGAACAAGGGGTTGGAAGATAGAACAATCTAATTAAGGAATATGAGATTTTAATATTGTGTTTTTTAAGATTTATTTGTGTAAAGTCTCTTAATGTTCTGATTTTTCAAGTGTGTTACTTTTAGATGAATGTATCTAAATATAAATCACTCTACACTAAATATTTATTTAACTAAAATTTAATTTACAAGACTAATTTATATAAAATTATCTTTTGTCCGGGTTACAAATCCAAATACACAGAGGCATTTTTTATGCATGTGACACATGAGTCATAGCATAAGGTCTCATATAAATGACGGTCTCAATATTTTTATATAATTAGTGAAAAAATGATTTTTTATTTTTTTTTAGTGTTATTGATGTTATTTGTAATTTAAAACGATGACAATTTTTAAATTTTTTATTTTGCACTTTTTATTTTATATAATGTCTATTTTTAAAATTTTCACAGGACCTCCAAAAACTAGACGGTCCCGCTAACACACTAGATTTACTTTTCTAAAAATATTCAATCTTTGGGTTTAATGTTCAGACAAGATTAAAATATATGTGTGGATTTTATCTTTTAATGTTTTAAACTTTTTGATGATTATTTGCATTAATTTTATAAGCATTGTGATTGTGCGCTCTCATTTTGTATATTAAATTATGTGATGAAATAAGTTTTATCTACTTGTGCTAGGATGAGGAAGGAAAAAAACAAAAACTTTTGATATCAAAGTAAGGAATTGAAAGAGAAAAGATCAAATGAGTGAACAAGAATTAATTCACTTAATGAAGAAATGTTGTTACAAGGTCTATTTATATTAACACAATGTAATAACCAACTCAAAAGTTAGTTATAACTAACTAAACTAACCTTCAAGTGATTGCTTCCTATACAAGTAAGCTAATAACCAAAGTATGTAGATTAAACTAATCACATAGTCTAATACCCTCTCTCAAGTTTAGGATCATATATGTCAATGAGTCCTAACTTGAAAACAAAATCATTGAACTTTGCTGAACATAAGGCCTTGGTTAAGAAATCTGCCAGTTGATCCTTTGTTGAAATGGGAAGCAACTTCAAGATACCTTGCTGAAGCTTTTCTCTAACTAAATGACAGTCAATATCCAGATGTTTTGTTCTTTCATGAAAAACAGGATTTGATGCTATGTGTATTGCACTTTGACTGTCACATTATAAAACTGGTGCTTTGTAATCTGTGACTTTGAGATCCTTCAGCAAATGTAGTAGCCATATCAATTCACATGTTGCAGTAGATAATGCCCTATATTCAGCCTCAGATGAGCACCTAGAAACTGTCAGTTGCTTCTTTGCCTTCCATGAAATCAGTGAAGTTCCTAGAAAGAAACAATAACCACTAGTAGACTTTCTAGTGTCCAAACAACCAGCCCAATCTGCTTCTGAATAGCCCAATAATTGAATCTCTAATCTCTAGGAAAGAATAAACCTTTGCCAGGATGTTGTTTCAAATATCTCACCACTCTGCAGGCTGCTTTGTAATGCACAGTAGTAGGTTTTTGTAAGAATTGACTCAACTGTTGTGTGGCAAAAGTTATGTCAGGCCTTGTATTTGTCAAATATAGAAACTTTCCTATTAATCTCCTGTAAGATGACACATCATTGTAAGGCTTTCTTTCATCTTGATGATAGAAGGATCAAGTGGTGTGATGGCTGGTTTTAAGCCTAACAAGCCTGAATCCTTTAATAAGTCTAGACAATATTTTCTTTGAGAAACACTGATTCCTTGTTTGGAATGTGCTACGTCTAAGCCTAGAAAATATTTCAAAACACCAAGATCCTTAATTTTGAAGTTTGTGTCAAGAATGGTCTTGATTCTAGAGAATTCATTCAAATCATCTCCTGCCAAGATGATATCATCAACATATACAAGAACTGCTGTGAAGTGAGCATCATTGGTGTGTGTGAACAGTGAATAATCACCAGTAGATTGAGTGTATCCCTCTCTCAACAACAAGGATGTGAGCCTTTCATACCATTTTCTGCTGGCTTGCTTAAGACCATAGAGACTCTTCTAAAGCTTACTAACCTGATCAGGCTTATCACAAAACACACCCTCAAGAATACTCATATAAACATCCTCCTTAAGTTCCCCATGTAAGAAAGCATTATTTACATCTAGTTGGTATAAATGTCAATGCTTCATAGCAGATAAAGCCAATAAAAGTCTAATTGTAGTCAGTTTTGCTACTTGAGAAAAAGTATCAAAAAAATCCAATCTCTCAATCTGACAATAACCTTTGGCAACCAATCTAGCTTTGTATCTCTCTATACTGCCATCAAAATTATATTTGACTCTATAAACCTATCTACTGCCAATAGGTTTGACATGGGGAGGTTTATCAACAATTATCCAAGTACCTGTCTTAGTTAAAGCATCTAATTCAAGATTCATAGTCTTAATCCAATTATCGTCCTGACAAGCTTCTAAATAAGAAGTTGGTTATGTATTGTGTGTGATTGATAGAGTGTATGCATGATGAAGAGGAGACAGGTGACAAAATGAATGAAAAAGAGAAATGGGATAAAGGATACCTGTTGATGAAGGAGTGGAAGAAGACAATGAGTGATTGCATACATAATCCTGAAGATAAGTAGGTGGATGTTTAGCTCTTGAAGGTCTGGTAGATAGGTTAAGAGAAGTAGATGTAGAAGCTGGTGGAAGGGGAGTATCAGAAGCAATATGTACAGGAATGGAAGTAGGAGAAGAAGGTGTGGGAATACTTAAAGTAGAGGTAGGGATAGGTAAAGGCTCTAAGGCAGTAGTTGATGGTGGGGAAAGATCAGAAGCAGGAATAGTAGTATCAGGGTGACAAGTTTCAAAGGAAACATGATAGTGCCAATGAGAGGTAGATGAGGTAGAGGGTTTATGAGGTAAGATATGGTCATGATGTGTAACACGTCTTGACACAAAAATCTCTTTAGAATGTAAGGCATAAAGAACTGTGCCTTTGATACCTTGCTTGTAACCCAAGAATACACATTTTCTACCTCTATAGGGTCAAGTTTACTTCTATGATTTGAAAGTGTTGAAGCATAGGCTAATGAACCAAAAACCTTTAAATTTTGTAAGTCAAGTTCAATGTTAAACATTAGTTCATAAGGGGCTTTGTTTTATAAAACAGGTGTTGGGATACGATTAATTAAATAAGTAGCATGCAAGATGGCATAAGACCAAAAAAAATTTGGCAAATGAGAATGGAAAAGGAGAGCTCTTGCCACATTCAACAAATGTTGATGCTTCCTTTCTACTCTTCCATTTTGTTGAGGTGTCTCAACACAACTTGTTTGATGTATAATTCCTTTTGAAGAGTAGAAAGCTGGCATGAGGAATTCAACCCCATTATCAGATCTTATGATCTTGACTTTAGCATTGTGCTGAGTTTCAGCCAACTGGACAAAATCCATAAGTTTCTGTCTAGTTTCAGATTTGTGCTTCATTAAACAAACCTAGCTAAAACGACTAAAATCATCTACTATAGTAAGAAAGTAAAAAAAAAAAAACCATTTAAAGATTTAGTTGAAAGGGGTCCCCAAATATCAACATGTAACAATTCAAAAATACAACTAGCTTTATTCATACTACTATTAAATGGTAATTTCTTGAGTTTTGCAAGGTGACAAACATCACAAACACCTTTATTGTCAACTGAAATAAAAGGAAACTTGGAATGTAACAATTGTAATCTACTTGTGCTAAGGTGACCTAGTCTAAAATGCCAAAGGGCAGGCTTAGGAATGTTGGTTGTGACCTTAGCAGCTAGAGCAGCAACATTCACATTCTTATCTTCTAGCTTTAGGTAATATAATCCTTCATTGACTTCACCAAAACCAATCATCTTCTGGTTGGTAGAGTCCTGAATGACACATTTAGACGCAGTGAAGGTGGCCAAAAATTTATTAGTAGTGTTTAATTGAGAAACAAAAAGTAAGTTGACATAAAAATTAGGAATGCACAAAACATCATGAATGATGAAATTTGGGGAAAAGTGAATAGAACCAGTGAACCTAGCTAAGACACTATTACTATTTGGTAATTTTACTAACACAAGGTTGATCTCATTAAAAGAATGAAACCACTGAGTGGAATTAAAAATATGGTGACTTGCACCAGAATCCACAATCCAATTTCCTAAGCTACATGCAATATGAGAAGAATGACACGTACCTTGATTCACTGATGGATGATCAGAGAATTGTGTAGAACCAACCTTATTAGAAGAGATGGAGGAGGAAGTTGAAGTAGGGAATGAATTTTGAAGTAGAGTAATTAACTGTTGAGCTTGTTCTTAGGTAATTGATGAAGAATTGACAATGTCAGAACTAGAAGCACCATTGTCTTGATCAATTGCTCCCTCAAGAACTGCATTGGCTGAAGAATTCTTCCTAAGATGTGGAGGAAGGCCATGCTTTTTGAAACAATTCTCAACCGTATGATTATCTCTTCCACAGAAGTGCACTTTCTGGCACCAGAGGAGGAAGTAGAGCCTCTAGATTTTGCAGCATTCAATGATACAGTAGAATCATCCACAGGAGAAAGATGATTTTGGCGTTCATGTTGAAGTACCATAGAGAAAACCTTGTTCAAAGGAGGAAGAGGATCCATAAGAAGAATATGAGATTTCACAGTGGAAAAACCTTCATTCAATCCAGTTAAGAAACAAATCGTGTGAAGCAAAACATGATTGAGGCGTGCAGTGCGCATAGCTGCACATACACAACGATTCTGACAAGTGCAAGTAGGTATCGGAAGATAGAGCTCAAGTTCTTCCCAAAGAATCTTGAGGTTAGAGTAAAAATTTGTAACTGAACGAGAATCTTGCTTAAGAGCATAAATCTCTTGTTGTAATTCAGCTATACGAATCAAATCTCCTTGTGAGAAACGTTCGCGAAGCTTAGTCCATATATCAATGGCGTTTTCAAGAAATATAACAGATTGAGAGATAGATTCAGTAACAGAGTTAAGAATCCAAGAAGAAACAAGTTGACTACAACGATTCCACATGTACGATAAGAAGGATCAAAATGATCTAAAGGTATAGGAATGGTACCGTTGATGAATTCAAGCTTCATTTTGGCGCCAAGAGCTCGTTTCATGGAACTAGATCAAGAATGATAATTTGCACCGGTGAGAAGTGGTTGAACCTTGACGAAAGAAGGACCATCGAAGGATGAACAAAGAACGGAGAAGAAGGATCCTTAGGTGGAGGAGGTGCAACTCGTGGCGGCATTGTACGTCGGAGAAGAAACGGTTATGGCAGCGGAAAAACGGTTATGGCGATGGATCAAAGAGCGAGTGATACCATATCAAAGTAAGGAATTGAGAGAGAAAATATCAAATGAGTGAACAAGAATTAATTCACTTAATGAAGAAATGTTGTGACAAGGTCTATTTATACTATATAGTTCTTTATCTTCATGAAATAATTGTGGTGTTAATTTCTATTAGATAGATTTGTATTTTAAAGTTGAAATACTAAAATTTCATACTATATTCATAAAGTCTTAAAGTTGTATGTCACAAAAAAAAAAAAAATCATAGATGAATGAAAGAAACAAAAATTAATTAGTGATAAAGTCTTACTTCGAATAGTCAAATTCATATATCCACCATTGGCATGAAGTGAACCATTAAGTTCCATGGCAGCAAGATCAAATCTCTGAAAATATAATTTCAGTGATATGTAGATTATTTATAGTTAATTATATTATTTAATATTTCACAATTAGATCATATAAAACCATAAGCTAAATATAATTTACCTTGTCTAAATTTGAATCCATAGTGATCCACCTTCCATAATCTAAATTAAGCATCTCAATATTTGTAAAGCATTCAAATCCATTTGCAATGCTATCAACTGCATACATGTAAAGCCCCAACTAAATTGTCTAGAATATTTAGTCGGAACATTAAAACTGGAATCTGAGTACATTAAATTATACAAGAAATAACTGAATAATATATTATCATTAAGATAATAAGAGAATATTTGATACAGACACCGGAAAGAACTATAATAAGATAACAAGCTAAATAAAAGCAAGAATGAAGACTAAATCTTCATCGCTGACAATCCAAGCACATCTCCAATCGTCAGGTCCAACCTGGTCCCTGCTCCGAAAATAACCTGTTTTACCTATATCGAAAAGGGAGTGGGGTGAGACAGTCACTTCGTCCCAGTGAATTCTACTACCCTCCTAAATGGCAACTATGCCGGGGCACCTAAGCAGTCATATCATATATATTTCTTAACATAGTAACATAAAACATAATATAAAGTGTGTCACAGATTATTAGTCTTGTTGATTTTAACCGCAAGGCACACTCAGGTGAGCATCTCTCAGAGGCCCGCCTTGTCCGCTGAACACGACGTGTTTCCGGCATACAGCTCACAAAGTATTCTCTGATGGAAGCTTCCGACGGAAGTCCATAAGCGATATCATAATCGCACATAATTCGACTGATGCTAAGTAAATTCATAAACTACCATAATTATCCCAAACCCGGGGAGCATGCAAATCTTAAATTCTAAGTTATACCCTAAGGTTCATATTGTGCTTGACCTTCTGTTAAATATTAATTAAATTGTATATCTGCAAGTTATCTATCTCGGCGATGATATAAAACGAGTGTCTAAAATAATTTAGAAAAGAAGTATAGGTATTTCTGCGCTTAGCTCGCTACGGCGAGTTACCTAGCTCACCATGGCGAACTGCAGGTCCTGGCCTAACTCAACTCGCTAGGCGAGCAGTTGCTCGCCACGGCGAGTTTCATCAGCCCAGAACTTGGATGTTCGCCATGAACACTCGCTAGCAACTCGCTATGGCGAGTTCATGCAGAAAGTGCCCTGTTTACGAAAATCATCAATTTTGAAAAGTTACACCTACAATCAACTTCTGAGATAGTGCAGATACGTAAAATAATTAATATAGAACACAATAGAAGAGAATTTGGGATCTAATTCTCCTCACACAATTAATTCCTAAATTTTCCTAAGTTAACATGCAAATATTTAATTTGGGAAAAATTAACTAAACTAGCCTAAGAACCCACCTGATAAAAGAAGCTTTAACTTGCTCCTTGGGCTCTACACAGCTACAGCAACCCTCTGCAATCCCCACGAACCCAGGAATCAGCACGAACAGAGACACATGCAGCAACTTGCTGCTGAACTCGCTAGGGCGAGTGCTTCTGCTCGCTATGGCGAGCAAGACAGGCTGAAGAGACAAGTTCTGCCATTTTCCAAAATTCCACTTTTCTACAGCACCCAAGGCTTACCCAATGTTGCAAAATTCGTATTTTTGAAGATGAATATACATGCAGCAAAGGATTAGAAGTGTGGGTTAGGATTGAGATGATGAACTAAATGGGAAAGGTTTAGAGTTCATAAAAAATTGAGTTTCTTTATGAATTTGAGGAAGAGGAAGAGGAAATGGAGGGGTTTTCAACTGAAGGTTTCCATTTAACTTGCATGCAGAGATTCTCTACAGAAGATAGTTTGTGGTGTAGAGTTTGTAAGGAATTGCCAAGCTCATAAAAGAGTAAAAGAATTTCTTGAAGGCTTGTTGTTGTTTTGGATCATGATGAGAGGAGAATGAGGGAGAGCTCTTGTGCTTATGTTTTTCTGAAATGAGGCAATGAGAGAAGGGATTGGTTTTGCATGTATTAAGTGAATGAGAGCTAGGTTGATGAGTTGTAAGTCTAGATAGTGAGGTGTTAGCATGATGGAGGAGTGAGTCATGAAAGAGGGATGAGTCACTAGAGAAGAGAGTTTGAGTGGAATAATGAGTCACAAGGGAGAGGGAAGATTGGAGGGAAAGTTTGGTTCCTTGAGTTAATTAAATCACAAGGGACACTAATTATATTAATGTGCAATTTAAGTTCAAGTAAAGCTCCTAAACTTTTACACGTAATACACTTAATTTCCCAAGACTTAATTAATCCATCACCTCTAATTAATTCTAACTTATTAGACGAGGCTCTAATTAAAATTAATTAGGTAGATAAAATTGCGGGATGTTACAATACACAAATTTGTTCAAAAGAAACTTTACTTAAGATTTTTTTATTTCACTAGAAAAACTCACACATGTCATGTCATACCAAACAAAACTATCTGCACCACAAAAACATAAGCCTCACCTTTCAACTGTACTTGAGAAGTGTATAAATCAGCATAAATCATAGGTTGAAAAGATTTTGTTGCATTCTCAGATTGAGATGTTTGGATAATTTCCTTCTCCACATTTATATTTTCAAACTTTGTATATTCATTTTTGACATGCTAAATTTCCAATGATGTCTTCATTTTGCATAACATAAATGAAAAAGTCAATAGTGATATAATAAATCAGAAACTAAATTAAAGGTATTAGATGACATGATTAAATTGTCTTAGTATCTACAAACATATAAATTGTACCATCTTTTGCTCTAGGTGACCAATATTCTCCTGCAACTTTATTTTCTTTAAGGCCTTCGGATGTTCAGCTTGTTGCACAGACTAAAAAAATGCACTAATGTTAATTGAATTTAAATAGAATTTAGTTATACTATTTATAATATTTTTATTAATTGACATGAACAACCTGTACTATGGTGTATAGATTCTCGAATGAAGCACTGTAACTCTCTTCGTTCTCCTCTAAACTTGGTTGTGCCTCTATATAATCCGTTATCTTGCTTCCATTCGGAGCTCCATGTACATTGTTTTGCGAATTGTGGTCTTGATTTTTCTTGTCCAAGATCCAATTTCAATAGTTTCTTGTATATATGGTTTTTCTCATCATCATTTACCTTCTTAATTTGGCGGGCGAGCAATGGTTTCTCATATCGATCTATAAAAAAAGTAATATCGATGAATATTTATCCCTACTTGAATTATTAAAATGAACTAAATATAATTCATTCATTTCCAATGTCTCACCTTTCTTTTGTATTTCACGTGATGGACATACAAATCTCCGCTTTGTATTACATCGCGATATAGGTGCATTAGAAGTTATTGTCGTTGATGTGAGTAAATACATTAGTTTTCTTGTTTGTGTATGATCTAGTTCAAATCCAAAACGTTTATTAGCATAGTAGTTATCTGCAATTACTTTTTCAAATTTATCTTCGGACAATGGATGACACTAATGACGGACCCGAACATTTACCTTAAAGATAACACGAGAACATTAATAATGAATAATTTTATATGAATCATGATCATCATTATTTCGAACCATATGAATTATAGTTGATTTCATGTATAGCTAGACAACAATTAACATTTGATACCTGGGCATGATATTGTGTTTCATCAGAATAATCATCATTAATCCATGCATAAGGGTCTATATACATTTTTCCCTTGCTAGATGCCTCAAATATTCCATGAAGCTTCCTATCAGTATAGTTGGATAGAAACAAAGGTAACCCTGGATTAATATTCTTCACATAGGAAAATGCTAAAATATACTTGAACAAAACAATATTATGCTAATATTATATGCATCTGTATTTCACCATTTTGTAGGTATACTCTCGTGGCTTTGATGAATGCATAATGGTTCCATATATATGGAACTGTTTGATCCATGTCTTGAGGAAAGGATGGAACTAATGAATTATCATGAGGATCTTTCCAATGCTATTTTCTTTTTTTTTGAATAGCAAAATTTTATTAGCACACTCAACCAAAAGCATAAGGTATGCCTAGGAGAGCAAGGAAGCACAATACAACAACAAAAATAAAGCAGCACCAATGGCACCAAACTAGACAAAACAAGAAAAGAACTAGCCCCAACCCAGCAACACAACTCCCTACAAGAGGCCAATGGAGAGCACGCCTAGCTTTGGAAGCAAGATCCGGGATCCCAACACCATTCATAGAAGAGGCAAGGGGAAATTTTCAACCTATCCCCACTCCAACGCCAAGACAACACTTTAATGTCCTCCACAATTTCTAAAGCATCCTTGTGGGTCTCTTTGAAGATATGATTATTCCTCGCCAACCAAATCGACCAAATCGTTGAATGCCAAATCAACAAAAAACCATTGCGCACTTTTTTGTTCTTAGCCGCCCCCCACAAACATTCGAAGAGCGTGAAAAGATTTTGCGGCATAACAATAACCACTCCCAACCACCTAAAGATGCCATACCAAACCTCAAGAGCTACTTTGCAATGGAGAAACAAATGAGAAGCCGACTCCGTATGAGCATTACACCAAACACAACTAACCAAATCTTGAGAGGTAATCACACGCCTCTTGAATAGATTTTCTTTAGTGGCCACCCGATCAAGGAGGAGTTGCCAAGAAAACACTATTAATTTAGAGGGGGCCGGGCTCTCCCAAATTTTCCCAAAAACCTCCAACTCACACGGGGGGGCTAGATCCGAGCCTAATAACGAAGAAGAAAGGGATGCATAGGCCGATTTCACCGAAAAACCCATTGGGTCCAACTTCCAAATCCAACAATCATCCGCTTCCGAGAGAGAGAGACATTATCTAGAGATCTCAAAAGATTGTTCAACACCTCTTCTTCCCATTGAAATAGTCTCCTTCTCCAAGTCAAAGACCATAACAAAGACCCACCTTGTAAAGTGCCAACTTCACTAACGAGTGCTTCTTTATGATTAGAGAGGGAAAAAAGTCTTGGAAATTTATCACACAACTGAGCATCTCCCACCCATAAGTCAATCCAAAATCTCGTATTACCGCCACTACCCACTTTTCTACCAATGGAATCATCTAACCAAACTCTACCTTTCACACAATTCTCAAGATCAATTATGTCTTTCCACCAACGAGATGCAAAATACGGCGAGACTAAGTTACTCCACTTCACATTATGGAGAATAAGGTCTCCATACTTAGCTACCAACACCTCCTTCCACATGGATCTATCTTTTAGTTGCAAAAGTCTCCACCTCCACTTCATTAGTAAGCTAAGATTAACCACCTTAAGGTCTCTCACACCTAAACCTCCGTTCTTCTTAGCTTTACAAATAACTCGCCATTTCACCCAACTAAGCTTTTTTCTCCCCCTCACACCACCCCAAAGGAAATCCCTTTGGATACACACCACCTTCTTAATAACTTGAGCCGGCATTTTAAAGAAGGACATAAAAAATAAGGGGATAGAGTTAAGCACCAAATTAATTAAAACTAACCTCCCACCTAGACTCAAGTGCTTATTCCCTCACGAATTGAGTTTGTTTCGAAGGCAAGACACGGAATACCAAGGTATTTGAACGGAAGCCGACCATCTCTACAATTAAGAAAAGAACAAGCCAACTCCAAAAAATCCGAAGACACATTGATGCCCATTAAGCAACTTTTCCAAAAGTTAACTCTCAACCCCGAGGATAGTTCAAAGCCGCGAAGAATGGCCTTTAGAGCCCAAAGATTTTCCACCGACGTCTCTCCAATACACAAAGTGTCATCCGCGTATTGTAAGTGCGAAATAATCGTGTTGCTATTACGGATTTAAAAGCCTTTAAACACACCAATATCTACCGCCTTTCTCATAGCCCCTCCAAAACCTTCCGCCACCAACAAGAATAAGAAAGGAGCAAGAGGGTCTCCTTGTTTAAGGCCCCTTTGAATATTTATTTCTCTAGTTGGGCACCCATTAACTAACACCGATAAGTTGCCCCCAAAAACGCAAGCTTTGATCCAACCAATCCATTTTTCACAAAACCCAAACTTTGGAGCATATAGGCAAGAAAGCCCTAATCGACGGAGTCGTAAACCTTTTCAAAATCAACTTTGAAAATTAAGCACTCTTTGCCCACCTTCCTAGCCAAATCTACCACTTCATTCACCACCAAAACCCCATCAACAAGATTTCGACCTTTAATAAAAGCCGATTGATTGGTTGAGATAATAGAGTTCATCACCTTTGTCATTCTAGCCGCTAACACCTTTGCCACCAATTTATACAAGCAACCAAGTTAGGATATCGGCCTATAATCTCCTAGACCAAATGGAGAGTTGATCTTTGGAATAAGAGCTAAAAATAAGAGAGGAAATTCTTCGGAAGCACCCCTATACCATGGAATTGATCGAACATAATACGGATTTCACCCTTCAACAACGCCCAACACTTTTTGATAAAAGCGAAGTTGAAACCGTCCGGACCCGGGCTCTTATTACCCTCACACCCCTTCACCACCTCCTCAATTTCCTCCATAGAGAATGGAGTCGTGAGACTTACCACATCCGCCCCCGACAAGGTTGGAAAGGGGACGCCATCTAGCTTCGGCCGAATCTTAATCGGAGCCGAGAAATGATTCAAGAAAAAGTTTTCCACCGCCTCCCGAATGAGGAGAGGAGAATCCAACCAAGTGTTACCCTCCTTAAGCGCCAAAATAGATTTTCTTTTTGACCGGGCCAATACACAATTATGAAAGAATTTTGAGTTCGTATCACCTTCTTTTAACCACTTGGACCTTGCCCTTTGGAAGAGAATAGCATCTTTGATTTTTAACAACTTCCAAAGTTCACTAAAGAGGCCTTTCCGAAGAACAACCTCATGATTTTGCAGCCCCAAGGTTTCTCCTCGAACATCCATCTCATTTATAGCCACCATAATCTCCTTAATTCTACCATCTCGCCCACCAAACTCCATATTACTCCACGCCTTTAGAATTGTCTTGAGGCCACGAAGCTTTTCCTTTAAGATAAAACCCATCCACCCGGTAACCTCTAGATTCCTCCACCCGTCTTCAACAATCTTCAAAAAATTTGGATGAGCGAGCCAATAATTATTGAAACGAAAAGGCTTCGGACCCCAATCAAGAATTGAGTGTTTTAGGACAATTGGGCAATGATCTGAAACGTCTCTAGGAAGGACTCAAACCGCACCAACTCCCCACTTCTCCATCCACTCTAATGAGACTAGACAACGATCAAGGCGACTCATAGAGATCCCATTGGAGTGGAACTGAGTGAAACGACGACCAAGTAGAGGAATATCAACCAAATTGGAGGCTAAAATAAACTTCCCAAAACCTCGCATTTCAAGGCTAGTAGAAACCTCAAGACCCACTCCTCTTCTTTCCTCCGGAACTACCACCGCATTAAAATCTCCCACCACACACCAATTGCCCACTCCCAACTAGCCTTCTCCCATAAACGAAAAAAGAAAGTTTGAATTTGACTTACTCCACAGAGATAGAATACCACCGCTTGCACCCACTGCCGGGAGGAAGACCCAATTACAGTCCTCCGATCCCCACAAACTAAAGCACAGTTGATCCGAGATAGAATCCAATTTTGTTTCTTGTAAAGCCATGAAGTCAGCCTTCTGTTCGCGAATCAGCTCTCTGACTCTTCTCCTCTTCACTCTCCCTCCCAAGCCTCTTACATTATAAGAGACTATTATCATTAAAAACCATTGTTTTGCTCCCATTCTAATTTCTTCTTCCTGTCTCTTACTTCATCATCTACCAGAACATTTACAACCATATCATCAGATTCTTCATAGTTGAACCCCACATCCTGTTGAATTTTCAGCAATTTTGAAGCTTCACCAACACTATTGCGATCCACATTTAGGAGAAGATTGAGGCCAGAGGACGGCGTCATAGATTCTCCTGCCAAAACCACCTCCAAAATCGGAGCCCCACCAGAATCAGAGACCACAATCTCTTGACTAGGCTTTGAAATTTCATCATTGTTGGCTATCCCCACCGCCGTTGATTGAGTGTTCTGAAAATGAGAGATTTCTGCTCCGTCTACACCTTCGACCAACAAAGATGACTTACTTCGCCGCTTCATCTCACCTTCTCGAACCGCCTCTGCAAGTTGCAGAAATTTAGGAACTCCCAAGGCATGAGCTTTGGAGGTTACCCCTCCCTTTTGCGATTTTTTATTACCTAAGCAAACTTTTCCACCATTTTTAGATTTTGTGTGGATACGGATTGGGCCTAACCCTGGGCCAAGTCCATCTGCTGTTGCTACACCCCTCCCCATTTCTACAAGGCATATTGAGTCACTACTACCCGACCCAACATCCGCTCAACTCCCTTCTCCCATACCCGACCCACTGACCCGAACCGGTGGGAGAGATTTAGACCGACCTAAGGATCCGGACCGGTTCATTTCCCCCACTCCAGGTCGTATAGCTGCCTTTAATGTGGCACATGTTTCTACTTCAACATTCCCATCACCACTCCTTCTCCCAACAACACGCACCCCATTATCTGTTGTAGTCACATAAACTTTTCCCATCACTTGACAAAAAGCAGGGTCACCTTCTACTCTCTTTTTGCCTTGAACCTCACTACTTGCCTCAACTAATACAACAATCTGCTCATGCTGCCCAAGTTGTTGACTCAAGGTTTCCTTAACACCTTTTGCCTATTCTTTGACATACTCCTCTGTGCAAGATTTCTACCACCCACAAAAGAGGACCTGTCGCCATCAGCTTGTGCCCTATCCCCATGCACATGATATTGACATTCCAGCTGGTCAACATCATCACCATCCTCGTCTTCCTCCACCGTTCCACCACCGTCGCCTCCGTTCACCTCAATAGAATCTCCAGGGGAAACATAATACTCACCCCAACTCTGGTCAGGTTCATCATCACCTTTGTGGAAGACTGAATCTTGAATCACTTCTTTTTCTTCCATTACCCAGACGTTAAAGATTTCTCCTAAAGCCTTGATTGTCACCTTTTCTTTGATTCTTCTACCAAAATCTGTTGCAATCTGGATACGAGCAACGTCAAGCCTTGTTCTGGATGCAGTATTTTCATCATAGTCCAAGAACTCTCCATATTTCCCACCAATCGCCTTAAAACAATTTTCACCCCAAACATGAAGTGGCAGGCCACGGATTTTCACCCATGTTACCCTCTTATCAGCATAGCACCGAGGGTTCCACGGTTTCACCTTATGGAAATAATAACAAAGCCAATCCACTCTTTTCTTTATCAACCCCGCTAACTCTCCCTCCTTTGGACTGAACAACAGCACCATATCACTTCCCATGGTAGTGACAGAGATATGTGCCAAACCTTCCATAAAGAGTGTTGTTCTGATTTTCTTCACATCAATCTTCAAAGAGAGCACCCCCACAAAACTCTTCTCCAAATCCTTCATCACCATGTCGTCGACATCAACCTCTAGCGCCTCAGATTGGACACAAAGCGTATTGCCAGCATCCTTACACACTGCATTCAAGAACGATTTGCCAGGTTGCACACTACTCTCTCCAATCTCCCTAATCGGCTTGGGAGGGTGATGAGATGTTTCTTCCTTCTTCTTCCTGTAGTCCTCCCTTCCAAAGCGCGATTTGTTCACCCATAGTTTGAAGGAACCCCACCACACATCAGATAAAGCCTCACTGAGCGCCTCCACCTCTTGTACCTCCAAGAACTTCACAAAAACAAACCTCCTCCCCCTCTTGTCAACTTTCTTTGGAATGAACACATCCCCTATCCTTCCAAACTCTTCGAACAATTTCCAACGATCTACCGAACCCAAATCATCTGGAAAATTAGTGACAAAGAAAGAAACGGCCGACTGGTCTAGGTTATGGAAGTAACCGTTAGGTTTTCCATTTTTTGAATTAGCCCTAGACCCAGCCTTGTTTCGCCCTTCAGAGCCTCTCTCTCCTCTCTCCTCTCTCATCTTTTTTCTACTCTATTTTTATCTCTGTGACTTTCCAATGCTATTGATTTCAAGGAATCTATGGAACCAAGGGAGTCAAAGTTTTTTAGTACATTTTAGATGCAGTAAGTACATTTGTAACAATAGAATGTTTCCAAGCAAGAAAATAAATAGAAAGACACTTATACTATATTGTTGATACACAAATAAGTATGCATATATATTCTAATAATCCGTAAGACCATGTACGATGCTTCAACCATTCAACACCTCATTTTCCCACTTTTTACACTCCACATCATCTTTTCTCTCTTCCACCTAATAATTCAACACCCCATTCAACTTTTACCCTCTCCAATAGTTTTTTCATTCAACACTCTACCCCACCACCTTCTCTACCCCACCACTTTTTATTTCATATTCTTATTTAAATTTAAATTTTTGTTTTTATGATTAAATAAAATTATAACTATCGATTAAAATTAAATTAAAATAATAAACACTTAACAAAATTTATTTCAATAATTTTTTTTTTATTTTCTTAATTTAAAATGCAATACATCACACAAATAACGTAAATAGTACGATAGAAATTAACTTAAAATGCAATACAACACACAAGTATCGTAATTAATACGATGAAAATTAACTTAAAATACAAAACAATACACAAATTGTTGGGATTTGGATAATTGTTGGGATTTTGGTAGCCAAATGGATAATTAGAAGAATTTTGGGTTTTGAAATTATTATTAGGATCCATTTCACTAAAAAAAAGAGACTAAAACTTCAAATTAACACTAATATGAAAAAATCCAGCAAACCAATCAGATTTTGCCATGTGTCCTGCTTCCACCATTTCTCTTTCTCTCTCCGCGTCCCTTCCTCGCCCACCCTCGCTTGCTGCACGTGTTCTACACGCGCTCAAAAGGAACCAACGACGCAGCGCCACGTGTCCCTTTCATCAGTCTTCAACACAGTTGAATGGATTCATCACCTCTCTCTTCCAGATCACATTCAACACTACCATTGGAGTGAGTTGTTATGTTGAAAGTAGCATTCAACACACAAAATAAGCATCATTGTAAAGGGTCTAACAAATAGGCCCATATATATATATATATATATATATATATATATATATATATATATATATATATTGATTTGCAAAAAATATAGTAATTAAGGTGCCCATTATTAAATGATGGTTAAGGTATCAAATATTAAATCAATATACAACACAAAAAACTCAATAATGTGTGCTCAGTGAATTCTAGAGTGTGTATTCATCGAAATATAAATTTCAGAATGTAGCATTCACATTTAGTGTAAGTTATATATAAAAAATGTTTGTGGGCATCATTCATGTGTTGTTCATTTTCACCAAACAATTGTCTTAAAATAGATCATTTATTCTACTTCCCAGGTTTTTCTTTAAAGATTTGTAGATTTAATAGCTAAATTAATAGTCAATACTCTTAAAAGTTGAATTAAGCCTAACACGACTTTTAAAAAATCGGTTTGCAAGAAAAGAATTATCCAATTGTGGACCATAAATTAAACATTATTCTTTTATTTGGGTTAAACATTATTCCTCATGTAATGTTATTCCAACTCTTACAAAAATGATTTCCGACAAGGCATATCTCACCCAATTGTGGACTATTAATTAACATATATGAGTAAATGTGTTTATTACATGCAATGTTAGCAAATTTTAATTTACTCTTTTATAATTTTATTTTTTATTTTTTTGCAATGTTAAGATTTTATCCTTTTAACCCTTTTATTGAATATATTGGCTTAAGATTATGTCATTTTATCCCATGTAATTAGCAAATTTCGATTTATCCTCTTACTAAGCATGCACATCATGTATGAGAAATTTTAAGGCAACATATTTATAAGGAGCTAAAATCAATGTTTTAAAAATCGGACCAGATATCGAACCGGTAAGGTTTCGGTTTACTGGTTCATTAGTCGAACCTCTGGGTCACTGGTCGAACCGCATGACTAAACCGGATAAACCGATTGAATAAACCGGTCAATATAACAATACTATATAGTTATTAAACCGGTAGAACCGAATGAATTTGTCTCTAAAAAAATTGACAGAACAAACATAAATTGATAACTTCATGAAATAGAACAAAAACTAATAAATTGAAGTAATATGAAAGAAATTAACAGTGCATAATATGAAAGTAACAAACATAAACTGATAAAAGTCGAAGAAACAAAATAAACAAAGCATAGAATGAAACAAAATTATAATTAACCAAGATAATAAAATAAAACAAATAATCATAATAAATCATAAATTCCAGAACTGATAAACTAAAAGAAATTAAAGAAATAGAATAAACAACGTTTCTATTTCCCTTTTTAATTGCTGTTTTTTTTAAATAATAAAAAATATTATAAACAAAACGACGTCGTTTACGCGTTTTTGGCAAAAAAATAAATAAATAAAGGGGCATGCAATCAGACCGCCGGTTTACCGATTTTTTCGGTTCCGAGCAGTCTGATTACAACTCCGGTCCAACTAATGAACCAGACCGATCAAGCTTCGGTTCACGGTCTAATTGGTCCGACCGGTCTAAACTAAAAAAAAATAAACATAAAGCAAATCTACTCATAAAAATAGCAAAAAAAACCACCTCTAAAGATAAACATAAAATTACTAATCCAAATCTAAAAAATAATTCTAAACTAAAAAAAACCAAAAATATAAAAATTAAACATAAAACAAATGGCAAAAGTTATTGTCCATAAGCCTTAAATTTATGGACGGTACATAAGGTCCTTACAACCATCAGATCTGCTTTCCACGTGTCCTAATCGTACTGCATTTCTGTTCACACGCTCACAACGAACTCGCACGCAGACAACGAACTCTCACAAGCTATCCTTCACACGATCCTTCTCCGTCGTAATCGATCTCTTCCTCCGACGAACTCACACGATCGCGACGAGCTAATCTTCTCCGACGTGATCGATTTGTTCCTCTTTCCCGGCGTGATACCTCCGACGGTTGCACAGGTGCGTGACTGTTGTGATTTTTGATTGTTGTGATTACTTGATTATAGTCACTTTCTTCTCTCAATTATTGGTTTCAGACCTTACATCTTTATATCGTATCATTTAATTTACTTAATATTATACGTTTAGATCACATAAGAAGTTACAAGCTATAAATGTATGAGTTTATGCTTAATGTTTGATTGTTGTGATGAGTTTGATTATGCTTAATTTTTGATTTTTGTGATTAGTTATGAGGCTAGTTGTGCAATTTTAATGTTTGCTTTGCTTTACAGTTGTATGTTCTTGAGTTTGGTTTGAAGCCTATATGATGATTGTATTAATAGGAATTTGTTAATAGTGTTTGATTATTCTGTTGATATGAAACCATTTTGCGGAAGGAATGGTTTCAGACTGTTGGTTACCAACACCATTTGATGCTGATAATGGTTTTCTTCTTTTACAGGGGTTGTTGATTTTTTAAATTGGTCCGGCGTGATATATCTGGCAGTTGCACAAGCTAATCCTTATCTGACGTGATCGATTTCTTTCTAAACGTCACTTCTGTAGGACGGTTGTTTTTCGTTCACATTCGTTTTGAAGAGGTAATAGATGAATTTTGTTGTGCGTTAACTTTCGTGCTGAATTATTATTGTATACTGATATTTGAGTAATCATGTATTTTGAATTTCGATTAACCATGTATATTGAATTATTGATTCATCATGTATCTTGCTTATTTTGAGTGGCATGTCACAAGCTCTAAGCTTAACATTATTGTTGAAGTGTTGTTGTTGTTCTTGTTGGGTAGTTTTTATGTGGTTTAGGGTGATAGATATGTCTGTTGTAATGTTTAGAATAGATTAACCTACATGAATTTGGTAATACTGTTTGATTAATTTGGTATTACTGGCTGAAACCATTTTGCATAAGGAATGGTTTCATACAGTTGTTCACCAACAACATTTGATGCTGATAATGGTTGTCTTGTTTTATAGAGATTGTTTATGTTTTAAATGGCTTCGACATCGACTCTAGCACTCATTGAAGATGGTAGCTCAGAAACAGATGTTGTTAGGTCTCAATGTTACTCCCCTACAAATAAGGAATCATGGGAGTCTTTATGATTTGGAACTGTTAAAGAGATTTGTTGAGACCTATTAGGGTGTTGGCTTCATTTGGTAAAATAAGCCTGATTCCATGATGTGGAGCATGATGTGTGGCACATTAGGATTCACATCTGGACGCCCTACTGGACGCGCCTTTATTTATTTAAACGCGATCTTTTGAAAAAGATTTGTTTTTCAAGTATATCGTGCCAGCTTGCGCGCCAAGGAACAAGATAATCTTTCATGGTTCTGTTTTATTTTATTGGCCGACTTTGATCAAAAAGATTTGAAACAAACAATTAAAAGATTATGATCAAATAAATCTCAAGGAGAATTAACAAAGGCCAGCTGTCAACATTGAAGATCCAAGCCCATGAAACTTGTTCTATATAAAGGAAGACTGAAGACGTAAAGGAGCACGAAGCCAAGAGTTGAAGAAATCGAGTCTTAGGTCTTAGTCTGTTTATTGTTCATTGTGAGCCTTCACTTGAATCATAATTTTGATGCAAGTAAGGACTGAGTTTGATAGAGTTGTAATCTCTAGTGTTCTTTCTCCAAAGCTTTGAAGCAAGGAGTTAGAGTGTGCAACACTCAAAGCCTTTAGGTACGAGTGCATAGTTTTCTAGGAGTGTGTCTCCAAACTGAGTTTGTTATTAAATCCTTACTGGGTAAGGTTGAGGGGGAGTGAGCAGAGGTTCTCATATCTAGGAGTTCCTAGGTAGAATTAGCACGGGTAGTGATTAAGTGAGAAGTTGTAAACGGGGGAGTTTAGCTTTGAATTGATACTACCATAGTGGATTCATCCCTGGATTGGTATCCTCCAGAATAGGGCTTGTTATAAGTGCCGAACTGGGTTAACAAACTCACGTGTTCTTTTGTTTTCTGCACTTTATATTGTTTACTTGTTCATCAAGTTCAGTTGTTCACGATGTTGATACATTAGGCTACACATCGTACGATTCCTAAAGTGTACACATCGTGCTACACATCTGACACTTGCCACCAGAATTTCAATTGGCATCAGAGCAGGCACCCTGCCTGTTTGAGGGTGAGCTCCAGGGAAGTTACTTTCTGGAAACATGGACAAGGATGGAACAACGGTCAACAAACCACCCCTTCTGGATGGAACTAATTATGACTACTGGAAGCCAAGGATGATTGCCTTCCTAAAGTCACTTGACAGCAGGACTTGGAAAGCTGTGCTCAAAGGTTGGGAGCATCCCAAAATTTTGGATGCTAATGGTGTTGACACTGGTGTACTCAAGCCAGAGGAAGATTGGTCAGCTGCAGAAGACACTGCATCACTTGGAAACTCCAAAGCTTTGAATGCTTTATTCAATGGAGTGGACAAGAACATGTTCAGATTAATCAAGCAGTGTACTGTTGCAAAGAATGCCTGGGAGATACTCAGAACCACTCATGAAGGCAATGCCAAGGTAAAAAGCTCAAGAATCCAACTTCTTAACACTAAGTTTGAAAACCTCAGAATGAAAGAAGAAGAATCAATTCATGACTTTCACATGAATTTGCTTGAGGTGGACAATTCCTTTGAGGCTCTAGGTGAGAAATTGTCTGAAGAAAAGCTTGTGAGAAAGATGCTTAGGTCTCTACCCAAGAGGTTTAACATGAAAATCACAGCTATTGAAGAAGCTCAAGACATCCCAAGTATGAAACTTGAAGAACTTGTGAGCTCGCTTCAAACTTTTGAGATGAACTTTAGTGAGCCAACTGAGAAGAAAGGAAAAGGTATAGCCTTTGTATCTTGTGCTGGTGAAGAGGAAGAAGCTGATGAATCAGATGATGACCTCTCAAATGACTTAGCCATGTTGGGAAGACAATTCAACAAGCTTCAAAGGAGGGTGGACAGAAGACCAAGGAGGAATGTGAGAAACATCCAGACTGACATCAGTAAACTAGGTAACACTTCAACAAAAACCAAAACTGATGATAAGTCAACTCAGAACAAGGGTGTTCAATGTCATGAATGTGAAGGCTTTGGTCATATAAGATCAGAATGTGGCACATATCTGAAGAAGCAGAAGAAAGGCCTAACTGTCTCATGGTCTGATGAAGACTCTGACACTGACTCAGAGAATGTTGCTGCTAATCATGTTAGTGCCATGACTAGGGTGGATAATACTGATGTTGAATCTGATGATGAAGAACTCACATTTGATGAACTAGCCTCAGTCCATAAAAAGCTATTTATCAAGAGTGAGGAACTGTACAAGGTCAATGAAGAGCAGAAGGAAATCATCAGTCAACTGGAAACAGAGAAGGGTCAACTACAGAGTCAAGTTGCTAGTCTTGAAAGTGAAGTCAAGTTACTGTCAACCAACTTGAAAAATATGACCAAGTCTGTAAAGATGCTCAATCCTGGAACCAACATGCTTGATGAAATTTTGAAAGTAGGAAAGCATGCTGGTGACTCATCTGGTGTAGGATTTAAGAACAAACATCACAGCAAGAAGACAAATACTAAGTTTGTTCCTGCTCAGAAGAAACCTGACCCTGGCAGCATGTGGACACATCACACTCCACATCAGAGACCTGCTGGCAAAGAGAAGTTTAATGCTTGGAGATGCCACTACTGTGGGAAGAATGGTCACATCAAGCCCTTCTGTTACAAACTCTATGGGTATCCCAAGAAAAGGCCTCAGGTGCAAGCCAAAACAGCAAGGGTCACTCCTAAGAAGATGTGGAAGCCTAAAGTTTCTGAAACTGCACATATTGCTCACACTTCTCTTAGAGCATCTTCTAGTAATGATTGGTATTTTGATAGTGGTTGTTCTAGGCATATGACTGGTGTTGAGAAATTTCTCACTAATATCAAGCCTCATACAACAAGCTTTGTAACCTTTGGTGATGGAGCAAAAGGTGAAATCAAGGGCTGTGGTAAACTCAGCAGCAAAAGCTTACCTGACCTAGATGATGTGCTACTTGTTAAAGGCTTGAAGGCTAATCTTATCAGCATAAGCCAATTGTGTGATCAAGGTCTCAAAGTCAACTTCACAAAGAATGAATGTCTTATTACTTCTGACAAAGGAGAATTGTTGATGAGAGGATCTAGGTCAAGAGACAACTGCTATCTATGGATTCCTGATGAAACAACTCACTCCACTACATGTTTGATAAGTCAGGAAGAAGAAGTAAAGCTTTGGCACCAAAGACTTGGCCATTTGAATCTGAAGGGAATGAAGAAGATTGTGTCCAAGGAAGCTATTAGAGGTCTACCAAAGCTTAAGATTGTTGAAGGCAATATATGTGGTGAATGTCAAGTTGGAAAGCAGGTTCAGATGTCACACCCAATGTTACAACATCAGGTGACATCCAGAGTTCTTGAAATGCTACATATGGACTTGATGGGACCAATGCAGGTAGAGAGTATTGGGGGTAAAAGATATGCCTTTGTGGTTGTAGATGATTTCTCAAGGTTCACTTGGGTTAGCTTCATCAGAGAGAAGTCTGACACTTTTGATGCATTCAAAGAACTATGCCTTAGACTACAAAGAGAGAAGGATAGTGGCATTGTTAGAATCAGAAGTGATCATGGGAAAGAGTTTGAAAATTCAAGATTCTCTGAGTTTTGTGCTGATGAAGGAATTGGGCATGAGTTCTCCTCACCAATCACACCCCAACAAAATGGTGTAGTTGAGAGGAAGAACAGAACCTTGCAAGAGGCTGCAAGAGTTATGCTACATGCCAAGAAGCTACCTTACTACTTTTGGGCAGAGGCCATGAATACTGCATGCTATGTACACAACAGGGTGACTCTGAGAAAAGGTACCACAACCACACTGTATGAGATATGGAAAGGAAGAAAACCAACTGTCAAACACTTCCATGTCTTTGGTAGCAAGTGCTATATCTTAGCTGACAGAGAGCAAAGGAGGAAGATGGATCCCAAGAGTGATGAAGGAATCTTTCTAGGCTATTCCATAACCAGCAGAGCCTATAGAGTCTTCAACAACAGAACAAGAACTATGATGGAATCCATCAATGTTGTCATAGATGACTGTTCAGACAATGTACCTGATGTTGATCCTGATGTGGACACATCTCACCCCCTGCCTGAAGACTCTGAAGTTATAGAGATTCCTGAGAAGACTGATCAGCAAGAAGATGTGACTCCAGTGAACAAGGGTCCCTCTGTTAGAGTTCAAAAGAATCATCCAAAAGAACTCATAATAGGGAATCCTGAGTCAGGGGTTATGACAAGGTCAAGAGAGGTTGTATCCAATGCTTGTTTTGTGTCAAAGGTAGAACCAAAGAATGTAAAAGAAGCCTTGACAGATGAGTTTTGGATTGAAGCTATGCAAGAGGAGCTGAACCAGTTCAAGAGGAATGAAGTGTGGGATTTAGTTCCTAGACCTGAAGGAGTCAACATCATTGGTACTAAATGGGTTTATAGGAATAAATCTGATGAAAGTGGTGTTGTGACTAGAAACAAGGCTAGGCTTGTGGCTCAAGGTTACTCTCAGATTGAAGGAGTAGACTTTGATGAAACATTTGCTCCTGTGGCACGTCTCGAGTCCATAAGGTTACTTTTGGGAGTAGCATGTATCTTGAAATTCAAGCTATTCCAGATGGATGTGAAGAGTGCTTTCCTCAATGGCTACTTGAATGAGGAAGTTTATGTGGAGCAGCCCAAGGGATTTGTTGATCCAAATTATCCAGATCATGTCTACAGATTGAAGAAGGCATTATATGGATTAAAGCAAGCTCCTAGGGCATGGTATGAGAGGCTAACCAAATTTCTTGTGCAGCAAGGTTATAGAAAAGGAGAAACAGACAAAACCTTGTTTGTCAGAGAAGAAAAGGGCAAGTTCATGATTGCACAAATCTATGTAGATGACATTGTGTTTGGAGGAATGTCTGATCCAATGGTCAAGATGTTTGTGAATCAGATGCAGTCTGAATTTGAGATGAGCCTTGTAGGTGAACTTACCTACTTTCTTGGTCTGCAAGTCAAACAGATGGAAGATACAATTTTCATTTCCCAAAGCAAGTATGCCAAGAACATTGTGAAGAAATTTGGAATGGAGAATGCAAATCACAAAAGAACTCCTGCAGCAACCCATCTCAAACTTTCTAAAGATGAGCATGGTGTCAGTGTTGATCAAAGTCTATACAGAAGCATGATTGGCAGTCTACTTTATCTCACTGCAAGTAGACCTGATATTAGCTTTGCTGTTGGTGTGTGTGCAAGGTACCAAGCTGAGCCCAAGATGAGTCATCTGAATCAAGTCAAAAGGATTCTTAATGCTGATGACAGGAAAAGCACTTCTGGTGGATGTTTCTTTTTGGGAAGCAACCTTATATCATGGTTTAGCAAGAAACAAAATTGTGTTTCTCTTTCTACAGCTGAGGCTGAGTATATTGCAGCAGGAAGTAGTTGTTCTCAGCTACTTTGGATGAAGCAGATGTTGGGTGAGTACAATGTGCAGCAAGATGTGCTCACATTATACTGTGACAATCTAAGTGCTATAAATATTTCCAAAAATCCTATCCAACATAGTAGGACAAAGCACATTGATATACGTCACCATTTTATTAGAGATCTTGTTGAAGACAACATTGTGACTCTAGAGCATGTTGCCACAGAGAATCAACTGGCAGATATATTCACAAAAGCTTTAGATGCAAATAGGTTTGAAGTGTTAAGGGGCAAACTTGGTATTTGCCTCTTTGATGATCAATAGCCATAATAGCTATTTAGGCGTGCAACGGTTACCTGTTTTTTTCCCTCCATCCATAGTTGCACGCAATCCAAAGGCAATCATTACAAAATATTTCCAACGGCTATTTCACGATCAAAACTCCAAGAAATCCGTTTACTCAAGATTTTTCTTATTGCCTACCACATTGATCACCACATTCGTTTCTCAACCACTCAAACGACCAAAAATTTTCTTGATCACTCTCAAACCCTTTGTTCATCTCTCTGCTATTTTCTTTGAAAATCTTCATACCAAATCACCATCATCATCATCATGTCTACTGCAACCAAAACATCTCCTTCAACCAAATTCACGACTCCTCCATCATCATCAAAACCTAATTCCCCGCATCCTGAAGAAGTTCAAAGTGACATGATCGTTAATGCCACTCCTGTTTCTATGATCAAGCCATCTGGATCAAAGAAGAAGAAGTCAAAACGATCAAGAAGGGAATCAACCCCCATTGCTGCAGAGGAAGATGTTGTTCCTTCTCCTTCCACAGAAAAATCCAAGAAGAAGAAGAAGAAAAGCAAGAAGCCAAAGATTGGCTCATCAAAGAGGGTTCACACCATGGAAAGTCTGCATGTTGAACCTCTTCCTGCAAAATCTGGTGATGCAAATGCTGAAGCATCTATGGGTGTAGGTTCTTCAAACCCTAACCCTGAGAAGGCTGCTGTAAAGATCCCTGAGAGTCAAAGACATCCCTTGACTCAGAAGATCATTGATTCTGTGCTCCAGGCCCTGCAAGAACCTAATGTTGCGGCAGATGTTGGCACATCATTGCCACAAGGTGAAGAAGAGTCTCCTGCTGAAGAAGAGACTGCTGCTGTTGAAGAACCTGCTGTCATTCCTGATTCTCCTGAACAGGAATTTGTTAAAGAAGATCAACCTGCTGAGGTTGAGGAACCTAAAGATAATACCCAGTCTGACAAGGTTGTTGTGGATGTAGAAGGCTACAATTCTGACATTCCCTTGAAAAAGCTTACTGAGGATAGTATTGCAAGAAGGACTAGAAGTGGTAAAGGTCCTGCTGTTGTTGAGATTTCTCCTGCCGCTACTAAGGAGAAGAAGAAGCCTGTTAAGAGGCAAGTCATGTATGGTCCCAAGAAGGGATTTAGTAAAGCTGTGGTTCCACCTGCAAAGAAGAAGACTCAGAAAAGAAAAGAGCCACCTACAAGTGACTCAGAGTATGATGTGGAGCAGGATGTAGCTCACATCAGTGAGTCTGAGGAAGAATCTGCTGAGGAACGCAATGTGGAGCTTGATGTGATTCACATTGAGTCTGCTGTGAAGAAGAGCTATGGGAAGAAGAAAATTCCTCAGGGAATTCCTGACATCCCAGTTGATTTGATTTCCTTCCACAACCCTGCACATGCTGGTAAATGGAAGTACATTGCTCATAGAAGGTTAGCTCTGGAGAGGGAGCTCAGTGCTGAAGCCTTCCAGTGCAAGGAAGTTATGAGGTTGATCAAGCATGCTGGCTTGATGAAGACTGTTACTGGACTGAGTGACTGCTATGAGAAGGTAGTCAAAGAGTTTTTGGTAAACATCCCTGCTGGTTGTGACAATCCTTTGGACAAGGAATACCAAACTGTTTTTGTGAGAGGTAAAGAAATTCACTTCTCTCCCACTGTTATCAACAAGTATCTGGGCAGAAGTGAGGAGCCCTTTGCTGAGATGGAGGCAAATGACAACTACATAATCAAGGCCATCACAGCTGGAAAGGTCAAGACTTGGCCTAAGAAAGGGAAACTGCAAGCAAGCAAGCTCACACCAATCTACAACATCCTGAATAGGATTGCTGCTGCTAACTGGGTGCCTACCACACACAACTGTGATGTGGCTACAGGTTTGGCTAGGTTCATATATACTATTGGTAGCAAATCTAATTTTGATTTTGGTACCTATATTTTTGATCAGACTATCAAACATGCCAAAACCCTAGCTGTCAAACTACCCATTGCATTTCCTTCCCTACTGTGTGGAATCATATTGAGCCAGAGACCTGATGTTCTGGGCAAGGATGATTTGTCTTGCAGAAGAGAGTCTGCTATTTCTTTTAGTCTCAAGTAGTCTGATGTGACTCCTGATGTGGGCACATCCAGCTCAAACAATGCTATGTCTAGGACAGACATGATTGCTGCTTTAAAGGAGACTTGCAAGGCTCTGGATGAGAAGAAGGCCAAGCTGGAGGCAGTCATTACTGGACTGGAGCTTGAGGATGAGCAAACAATGGCTGAGGATGAGGAATTGGAGGAGGAGGAGCCCAATGACTCTGAAGCTGAGGAAACTGATGGGAGCCAGGATATTTGAATTATTGTAATTCATTAATATTTCCCTGTACTCAGTATTTCCTTGTTTTTGCTTGTATTTTGTGGGCTATGCCCTGGATTTCTGATGCACCTTTGCGTGCCTGTTCTGTACTTGCTGCACTATTAACGGCCTGAGTGCCTTTTTTCTGTTCATGCACCATCATCTCTACATCTCATGCTATCTGCATTCTATGGTGTTTTACTTACTCTCTATGTGTTTGACTATATTTGTCAAAATTCTGGCTAAAAAGGGGGAGTAAAAATTACTGCAGCAAAAAATTATGATGTGTGGCACATCTGACTACACATCTGGCATACATGCTTATTTTTCTTCAAATGTTTTCTCAACAACTTTTTGAAGAATTAGTTTTCTAAAGCATGTTTTTCTGAAGACTTAATCTGTACGTTTTCAACTGGGTGATGCATTCTTAAGAAGTCCAATTGAAGATGTTAATTTGTGTAATGGTTGATCCATTTGTATGATTTCTACATGGTGATGCATTCTTAAGAAGCCTGTAGAAGTTGCTATTTTGTGTGATGTTTGATACATCTGTGAGTTTTAACTTGGTCATGCATTCTTAAGAAGCCAAGTTTAAAACTTCTCTATTTTCTCTAGGTCATGCATTCTGAAGAAGCCTATAGGGAATATGAGATTTAGGGGGAGTACATGGAAAGTGCTCTAGTTCAAGGGGAGTAAACTACTACTGGGTTTGCTACCCTCCCTTATGTGTGCATGGAATCTCATGCTTGTATGTGTCTGAGAATTTATTTTTCTCAGTCTTTGGGAATTTATTTTCCTATCTTGTGAGAGTTTATTTCTCTCTTTATTTGTGAGGCTCTGATCCGCTGCTGCATGCCTCTGATGTGCCTATACATCTCTCCAAGTTTAGTTGGGTGTCTCAAAGATTATTTTAGCCCAAAATTTGCCAAAGGGGGAGATTGTTGAGACCTATTAGGGTGTTGGCTTCATTTGGTAAAATAAGCCTGATTCCATGATGTGGAGCATGATGTGTGGCACATCAGGATTCACATCTGGACGCCCTACTGGACGCGCCTTTATTTATTTAAACGCGATCTTTTGAAAAAGATTTGTTTTTCAAGTATATCGTGCCAGCTTGCGCGCCAAGGAACAAGATAATCTTTCATGGTTCTGTTTTATTTTATTGGCCGACTTTGATCAAAAAGATTTGAAACAAACAATTAAAAGATTATGATCAAATAAATCTCAAGGAGAATTAACAAAGGCCAGCTGTCAACATTGAAGATCCAAGCCCATGAAACTTGTTCTATATAAAGGAAGACTGAAGACGTAAAGGAGCACGAAGCCAAGAGTTGAAGAAATCGAGTCTTAGGTCTTAGTCTGTTTATTGTTCATTGTGAGCCTTCACTTGAATCATAATTTTGATGCAAGTAAGGACTGAGTTTGATAGAGTTGTAATCTCTAGTGTTCTTTCTCCAAAGCTTTGAAGCAAGGAGTTAGAGTGTGCAACACTCAAAGCCTTTAGGTACGAGTGCATAGTTTTCTAGGAGTGTGTCTCCAAACTGAGTTTGTTATTAAATCCTTACTGGGTAAGGTTGAGGGGGAGTGAGCAGAGGTTCTCATATCTAGGAGTTCCTAGGTAGAATTAGCACGGGTAGTGATTAAGTGAGAAGTTGTAAACGGGGGAGTTTAGCTTTGAATTGATACTACCATAGTGGATTCATCCCTGGATTGGTATCCTCCAGAATAGGGCTTGTTATAAGTGCCGAACTGGGTTAACAAACTCACGTGTTCTTTTGTTTTCTGCACTTTATATTGTTTACTTGTTCATCAAGTTCAGTTGTTCACGATGTTGATACATTAGGCTACACATCGTACGATTCCTAAAGTGTACACATCGTGCTACACATCTGACACTTGCCACCAGAATTTCAAGATTGAAGAGTTTTATGGTAATTATGCATATAACACTAGATTTACTATTAGGACTCATTTGAAGTCGAAGGTCAATTCACAAAACAAGAAATCAGACAAGATACATTATGTCCGTTTTGTATGTAACAAAGAAGGTTTCAAGAGGGGAAGTTTGCTTAACCCTAAGAATAGGTCAAAATCAGACAGTCCGGTTGTTATTGAGTTTGAGAAAGTGAAAGAAAAACCCGAGGAAAGGGTTGGTTGTAAAGCTGGGATTTCTTTGAAGTGGGATGAAGCTTTGAGTGTTTATAAGATATACAAATGGGATGTGCATCATTGCCATCCATTACAGAAACCAGAACATTCGTGCTACTTGAGATCATTCAGTGAAATTAATGAAGTTCAAGGACAGCTCGCGGTAATAAATTCGAAAGATGGAATGTCGATGAGAACTTCGTATGAAGTTATAGGTCAGGGTGTTGGAGGGACAGATAATCTGCCTTTTCGATTTTCGGATTTGAAGAATTATTTGATGACAATTCGTTCGAAACAAATGGTTGTTGGTGACGCAACTGTGATTCGAGAATTTTTTAGAAATGAAGCTTTATCAAAACCATCATTTTATTATGATATTCAAGTTGATGCTGCGGAAGATATAGCTAGTATTTTTTGGGCAGATGAGATTATGCAGCTTGATTATGCTTTATTTGGTGATGTTATAAGCTTTGATACAACTTACCGAACCAACAATCAGTATCGCCCTTTAGGTTGGTTTGTTGAACTTCTCTCAGTTTATTTTGTTTCTGTGCTACTGAATAGTCATGATATTTTATGTGTTTAAAGTGATAGTTATTTATTAAAGAATTTGTTAATACTGTTTGATTTATTTTTTAATTCTGTCTGAAACCATGTTGCATCTGGAATGGTTTCACCCATTTGTTCAGCAAAACCATTTGATTCTGATAATGGTTTTCTTAGGTCCAGGTTATAACTGTAAGGATAGATGTAGTTAATAAAGTTCAATGATTTTTTTGAGTTTATGTACTTAGTATTTTATGTGGTTAGGGCGATAGATATGTCTGTTAGATCCTCAATTTTTTTCATGGAAAAATATAGTTACTATTATATCATAGGTAGTTATTTATTTATGCTTTAGTATCATTTTTTGAGCCTTTTTCAGGATTCTAATCTATATCTGGTTTTTGTGCTGCTGATTTGTTGTAGTATTTATGTGGTTAGGGTGATAGATATGGTTTCAAGAATTTTTTAATACTGTCTGGAAAACCATATTGTAAATGGAATGGTTTCAATCAGTTATTCACAAAAACCATTTGATACTGATAATGGTTTGCTTTGATCCAGGTTAAAAAATGTAAGGATAAATGTAGTTATTACTGTTTAATAATATTTTTATGTGGTTATGGCGATAGATATTTCTGTTAGATCATGATATTTATTTTTTTGTGACTTTGCTTATACAATCAGCATGCTACCTATTTGATCTGGGGTCCTTAATAATGTTAATACTGTCTGATTAATTTGTTTGTACTGTCAGAACCATTTTGCACAAGGAATAGTTTCAGTCAGTTGTGTAGGTAAACCATTTGATGCTGATAATTGTTTTATTGGTTTACATTGCAGCTGTCTTTCTTGGTTTTGACAATCATCGGAAGAGTGTCTTATTTGGTGCTGCATTACTGTATGATGAGACTGCAGCCACGTTTGATTGGTTGTTTACAACTTTTTTGAAGTGTATGTCCAATAAGAAACCATAGACAATATATACCGACCAGGCTGGTGCGTTGTTGAAGTCAGTTCCAAATATCTTCCAAGGTGTTTTTCATGGGATTTGTTCATGGCATATGGGAGAAAATGCAAAGAAAAACCTCGGCTCCCGTGCAAATAGTGCATTTTTTTGATGAGTTTAGTAATTTGGTTTCAAATGTAGATAATGAAGTATATTTCGACTACAATTGGGATCAGATGATGAAAAACTGTTTTGATGGAAGGCCTATTTCAGATTTTAGGTGGCTTGTTCAAACTCACAAAATTCGTATGCATTGGTCGTCAGCTTGGATTAAGTCACATTTCACAGCTGGTCTAAAAACAACTCAGTTGAGCGAGTCATTTAATGCTTTCCTACGTGGTTTTTTGCAACCAGATCATTCTCTTGTTCGATTTTTTCATCATTTCAACATTATGGTTCAGAGGTTGAGGGATAATCATGCTGAGTTGGACTTTAAGACTGCAAACACTAAAATTAAAAATAATTATCCTAACAGTCAGCTGATGCGGTCCGTTGTTAACAAGTACACACCAGCTTCCTTTGCATTTATTCACAGGCAGTATGACCTTTCATTCAAATACTATTATGAAGAGGACACAACCAAAGGGTCTGACTTGAATAGGGTTTTCAATGTTGTTGAGTCCTTCGTATTGGCTGCATTTTTGGTAACCAGGATGCTATGCAAGATGCTACAACATCGTGTTCGACATCATGGACTCTGAAGGCGCGCGTTCTATTTATGGAATGATTTATGTTTTCTCTTTCATGAATCTTGCATGACGCGTTTGTGTTTGGACTTTATTGAGGATCATCATTTATTACTTCAGATCCTTGACTTGAATAATTAATGAAGAATATCCTTGAAGATTATTTTAGGAAAGAATCCTTTTTAATTAATGCGGTCAAAGACTTGAGTCAAGAAGAATCAAGGTCTTAATTGTTTCAGAATCAAGGACTTTGCTGGAGTATATATGTGCAGTGCAAAACCTAATTTGAGGTTGTTCACGCCGTTGTTATTGAGTCTAGTGCTTAGGTTTTGCGTGTGTTATTTGTGAGCCTTCCTTGTGTCACCTTGATACAAGCTAAGGACGTGTTTCTATTGAGTTGTAACTTGTGATCCTCTCCTAAGCTTTGAAGTATGGAGTTAGGGTTATGTGTGTTGTGTGCACTCTAAGCCTTTAGGTACGAGTGTTAGTTTTTAGGAGTGTGTCTCCAAAACTTTTCTTGTGTGTGTTAAAAATCCTTGCTGTTTGTAAGGTTGCAAGGAAGTGAGATCAGGTATATCTCAGATCTAGGCTAGGACCCTAGGTTATAGACAATAGGGGAGTTGCTAGATGGAAAGGGCATAACTTGAGAGTTAGTGTCATCAGTCTAGGGCTATTGCTTATTGGACATCTTCCTGGATTGGTATCCCCCAGACTAGGGCTTGCTTTGAGCGCCGAACTGGGTTAACAAACACCAAGTGTCTTTTACTTGCTTTCTGTTATTTGGTTTATTTATATTAAGTTATCAGCGCAGCAGGATGCTATAGCATCGTGTGTAGCTTCACGTTTTGAGGACCAAGAAGCTATAGCATCGTGCTTAGCATCGTAACACGCGTGCCAGGAATTTCAATTGGCATCAGAGCAGGCACCCTGCCTGTTTCTAGGGTGAGATCCAGGACCTAATATTTCTGGCATTATGGAGAAGGAAGGAGGATACATGAATAGACCACCATTGCTCAATGGATCAAACAACTATGATCACTGGAAATCCAAAATGACCGCATATTTAAGATCCATTGATAGCAAAGTTTGGAAAGCTGTTTTGACTGGATGGGAACATCCCACTGTTGCTAGCAAGGAAGGAACCTCAACAGGAGTGAAGAAACCAGAGGTTGAGTGGACTACAGAGGAAGAGGCTGCAGCTCTTTACAATAACAAAGCCATTTATGCTTTATTCAATGGGGTTGATGCAAATGTTTTCAAGTTGATCAAGAACTGTGTGTCAGCTAAGGAAGCATGGGAGATATTGAAGACTTGCTATGAAGGTACCACAAAGGTAAAGCAATCCAAAATTCAACATCTCACATCTAGGTTTGAAACTCTCAAGATGAAAGATGATGAGAGCATTCAAGATTTTCATATGACACTCTTGGATATTGCAAACTCTTTTGAAGCCTTGGGAGAAAAAGTATCTGATGAGAAATTGTCAAGAAAACTACTCAGATCCCTTCCCAAGAGATTTGACATGAAGGTGACAGCCATTGAGGAAGCACATGACATTTCAACTATGAAGATGGATGAATTGGTTGGCTCACTTCAAACCTTTGAGACTGTTCTTGATGAGCGTGGTGAGAAGAAGACCAAGAGCATTGCATTTGTCTCTAATGCTGATGATAACAATGATCAAGATGAAGATGAGGAAGAAGAAAGCATTGCTGATGCTATAGCCATGCTTGGCAGACAATTCAACAAAGTACTGAAGAGAGTTGATCGCAGAAATCGTCAGAATGCTCCTGGCATCCGACCCGACATCAACAAACAACAGAGCAATTTCAAGAAATTCAAACCTGAAGAAAAGAACAGCCAAAGCAAGGGTGTTCAATGCCATGAGTGTGAAGGGTATGGTCACATAAGAACAGAATGTGGAACCTATCAGAAAAGACAGAAAAAGGGTTTGAATGTTTCTTGGTCAGATGAAGATTCAGAAGATGAGCATGAATCAGCTAAGCATGTAACTGCACTAACTGGAATTTGTACTCCAGACAGTGATACTGAGGAAGAAGGAGATGTGGCCTATGAAGAACTGGCAAGCACTTACAAGGAGCTACTGTCAAGATTTGAAGAAATGTGTAGAATTCTTGAGAAGCAGAAAAAGACAATCAATCTGCTTCAATCAGAAGTAAAGGCTCAAACTGAGAAGGCCTCTGAAGCTCAAGAAGAAGCTGCCCTTGCAAATGCTCAAATGGAGGACTTGAAGAAACGTGTGGGTCAATTAAGCTCTGGAACAAATATTCTAGAGGAAATTCTTGAAGGTTTACAAAATGGTAAGGCTAAAGCAGTAGGTTACAATTACTCTCATTTGAACAAGTATCAACAGAATCTTGAGACAAAATTTAAATCTGCTGAAGATGTCTTTGACCCTTGCACTGGTGCCACGATGCTAAAGCATCCTGCACAGCATTCCAAAACCTATCCTGTTCCCAAGTTTGCTTTGGAATCCAACCCAAAAGGTCATCAAAGGCCCAAAATCCAAAGAACATACAGAAGGTGGGTTTGTCATTACTGTGGAAGAAGAGGTCACATCAGGCCATTTTGCTACAGACTTCATGGTTACCCTGTTCAGCAACCTGAAGCTAATGAAACAAAGGAAGATGTGAAACAAGAAGTCCCTGTGAAGAAGGAGTGGAGGCCTAAGACAGAAAATGTAGGTTTGATTGCACATACCTCCTTGAGAGCATCATCAAGGGAAGATTGGTATTTTGACAGTGGGTGCTCCAGGCACATGACTGGTGAAGAAAAGTTTCTCAGAAACCTAAAGCCATACAAAACCAGTTTTGTTACCTTTGGAGATGGTGCTAAGGGAGAAATTCTTGGAATTGGAGATTTAGTGAAACATGGACTGCCCAATTTGGAGAATGTTCTGTTAGTAAAGGGACTCACAGCAAACCTAATAAGTATCAGTCAATTGTGTGACCAAGGGTTGAAGGTTAATTTCACCAAGACTGAGTGTACTGTGAACAATGAAGAGAATCAATTGTTGATGAAAGGAACCAGGTCCAAGGATAATTGCTACCTCTGGATACCTCATGAGGAAGATCTGAACACCACCTGTCTCAGTACAACTACAGATGAAGTGAGACTCTGGCACCAGAGATTAGGCCATCTACACTTAAAGGGGATGAAGAAAGTTATTACATCAGAAGCCATTAGAGACTTGCCCAAACTGAAGATCACAGAAGGGAACAAGTGTGGAGAGTGTCAGATTGGTAAGCAAGTCAGGATGTCACATCCAATGCTAGAGCATCATACAACCACCAAGGTTCTTGAGCTACTTCACATGGATCTCATGGGTCCCATGCAAGTTGAAAGTCTTGGAGGAAAAAGGTATGCTTTTGTTATGGTAGATGATTACTCAAGGTATACCTGGATAGATTTCATAAGGGAAAAATCAGATACCTTTGAAGCATTCAAGGAGCTATGTCTGCAAGTTCAAAGGGAAAAGGCAAGTAGTGTGGTAAAGATCAGGACAGACCATGGAAAGGAGTTTGAGAACTCTAGGTTTGATGAATTCTGTGCCTCTGAAGGAATCAAACACGAGTACTCCTCAGCTATCACTCCACAGCAAAATGGGATAGTTGAAAGGAAGAACAGAACTATTCAAGAGTCAGCAAGAGTCATGCTTCATGCCAAGAATGTCCCCTACTATTTTTGGGCTGAAGCTATGAACACTGCCTGCTACATTCACAACAAGGTCACTTTGAGAAAAGGTACCACATCTACTCTGTATGAACTATGGAAAGATAGGAAACCAACTGTAAAACATTTCCATGTATTTGGAAGCAAGTGTTACATTCTGGCTGATAGAGAACCTAGGAGGAAACTTGATCCAAAGAGCCATGAAGGGATTTTTCTAGGATATTCTCCAAACAGCAGAGCCTACAGAGTATTTAATTCCAAGACTCAGGTAATGATGGAATCCATAAATGTTGTAATCCAAGACTCTACTCTGGAAGAAACTGTTGATAAATACCAGGGTACTCCTGTTGTACATGATGCTGAACAAGATGCTACAGCATCTGAACATCCAGTTGAAGGTCAGTCTGATGAAGAGATTGAAGAAGAGATTAATGCCACAGATTCTGGAGATCAAGCTCAAAAGAAAGGACCTTCAGTACGTGTACAGAAGAACCATCCCACAGAGTTGATCATAGGCAACCCAGAACAAGGGATAACCACTAGAAGGACAAATGATGTGGTTTCAAACTCTTGTTTTGTGTCACTATTTGAACCCAGAAATGTCAAGGAAGCTTTATCTGATAGTGCATGGATAGAGGCTATGCAGGAAGAGTTGAATCAGTTCAAAAGAAGTGAAGTGTGGGATTTGGTCCCAAGACCAAAAGATGTGAATGTGATTGGTACCAAGTGGGTGTATAAGAACAAATCAGATGAAAATGGGATTGTCACCAGAAACAAAGCAAGGCTTGTGGCACAAGGATATACTCAAGTTGAGGGATTAGACTTTGAAGAGACCTTTGCACCTGTGGCAAGGTTAGAATCCATCAGACTTCTCTTGGGAGTTGCTTGCATCCTCAAGTTCAAGCTCTACCAAATGGATGTAAAAAGTGCCTTTCTGAATGGGTACCTACAGGAAGAAGTGTATGTTGAACAACAAAAAGGCTTTGTTGATCCTGAGCATCCAAACCATGTCTACAAATTGAAGAAAGCTTTGTATGGTTTGAAGCAAGCACCCAGGGCTTGGTATGAAAGATTAACTCAGTTCTTAGAAGATCAAGGCTACAGGAAGGGAGCCTCAGACAAAACTTTGTTTGTTAAGCAAGAAAAAGGTGAATTCATCATAGCTCAAATTTATGTTGATGATATTGTTTTTGGTGGGATGTCAGACAAGATGGTACAGCATTTTGTCAAGCAGATGCAATCAGAGTTCGAAATGAGTCTTGTTGGGGAATTGACATATTTTCTTGGGCTGCAAATCAAGCAAATGGATGATACTATATTTATCTCTCAGAGTAAGTATACAAGAAATATTGTCAAAAAGTTTGGTATGGAAAGTGCCACATCCAAGAGAACACCAGCACCAACTCATCTGAAGCTCACTAAAGATGAAAAAGGAATAAGTGTAGATCAAAGCTTATATAGAAGCATGATTGGAAGCCTGCTATACTTGACTGCAAGTAGGCCTGATATCACCTATGCTGTTGGGGTTTGTGCCAGATATCAATCTGATCCTAAGGTGAGCCATTTGACTCAAGTCAAAAGAATTTTGAAGTATGTGAATGGAACTAGTGAATATGGAATAATGCACTCTCACTCTGAAGATTCTAAGCTTTTTAGGTTTTGTGATGCTGATTGGGCTGGGAGTGCTGATGACAGAAAAAGCACTTCAGGTGGTTGTTTCTTCTTAGGAAATAACCTAATTTCTTGGTTTAGTAAGAAGCAAAACTGTGTGGCCTTATCTACAGCAGAGGCTGAGTACATAGCTGCTGGTAGCAGTTGCTCACAACTTGTTTGGATGAAGCAGATGCTGACTGAGTATGATGTTGTACAAGATGCTATGACATTGTATTGTGACAACATGAGTGCTATAAACATCTCAAAAAATCCTGTTCAACATAGCAAGACTAAACATATTGATATTCGCCATCACTTCATAAAAGATCTTGTTGAGAGCAAAATTGTTACTTTGGAGCATGTTGGCACAAAAGAGCAAGTGGCAGACATTTTTACAAAAGCTCTTGATGCTGTGCAGTTTGAGAAGCTGAGGGGCAAGTTAGGAATTTTCCTCCATGAGGGGTTATAGCAGTTACCGTTAGTGGCGCGTGCAGCAGTTATTTGCCTTCATCAGAGGCTGCACGTTAATCAAGGCAATCATGGCCTAATTTCCTCCTTAAACACGCCACTACACCTAGTTGGTTATTTTTATTTCAAATCTTTAACCTTTGATTCTTTCCCTTTTTATTTCACTCTACACTATAACTTCTCCACCTCTCCATCAAATCTCTCCATTCAACCCTCACAACTCTCTCACTCCCAATCCTACTTTCTCATTCTTGCCGTCACAATGTCTTCCCCTGTTAACTCTCCCACCGTCGCCTCTCCTGCACAATCTCCACCCCATGATCAACAGCCCGATTTCATCACCAATGCTGTTCCCCTCACCACCATTCATCCTTCTGTTGCCTCAGTCCTTAACAAAAGATCTTCCTCTAAACCCAAGTCATCGAAGAAAGGCAAATCCACGGGGAGTAAGAAACCAAGGGTGAAGAAATCCAAATCTCGTTACAACTCCGATTTCGACATGCAAGCTTTTCTTTTGGCCAATCAGGGCTCTGAGGAGTTGGTTGTTCCATCTGTTGTTACAGCACCCACTCGTAGTGAGCAGATCGAGCCTGATACTGTTCAAATCCCTAATGCTGAAAAGGGGGAAACTGAGTTGGAAACTGAGAAGACACAATCCCCTGCTCCTAATGTTCCACGAGAAGATGGACTCAATGAGGAAGACCATATTGTTGGTGATGTGCTACAATCCTTGGCTAATAGCATCTCTCAAGAGGATGCTGCTCCTGATGCTTAAAAATCTCAGGTACAAGAAGAAGCTGACAAGGATGTTGTTGAAGATGCTTTAGCATCTGATGCTGAGCCTGACCAAGGTGCAGATCTGAATACTGCTGATGTGGAAGCAAGTGAGGAAGAAGAAGTGGTTGTGATCAAGTCTGTTGGGTCTTCCCTTGCAGGCAAGACTGGCATTGGTAGGCGTCTCAGGGAAAGAAAAGGTAAAGAAACTGAGGTGGTAAAGGAGACACCTAAGTCTGTGAAGAAGAAAAAGGGTGTGGCCATAAAGTCACCTAAGAAGAAACTTGTGGGGCCCAGTAGAAGCTCTAGCAAGGTTGAGATTCCTGTTCAACCAAAGAAGAAGGCTTCTAAAAGAAAGAATGTGAGTGACTCTGAGTATGAAGCTGAGCATGATGCTCCTAGCATCACACCTTCTCCTCAGAAAAGGTCTTTGAAAAGGAAGAAGGTTGTTACTGATGTGTCTGATGATGATGATGCTGAACATGATGCTCCTAGCATCACAGCATCTCATAAGAGAGTTGGCAGAAAACTCGTGCAAACCAATGTTCCTGATGTCCCCATAGATGATGTTTCCTTCCACTTTGTGGACAGTGCCAAGAAGTGGAAATTTGTGTTTGCAAGAAGGATAGGGCTGGAAAGAGAGTTGTCTGATGAGACTTTGGCTTGGAAGGAGGTAGTTGATCTGTTGGAAGATGCTGGGCTGATGAGAACTGTCAGTGGCATGAGCACCTGCTATGCCAAGCTTGTAAAGGAGTTTGTGGTCAACATTGCTGAGGACTGTGACAATCCTCTCAGCACTGAATATCAAAAGGTCTGGGTTAGAAACAAGTGTGTGGAGTTCTCCCCAAAAATCATCAACAAATATCTGGGTAGGCAAGAAGAGGATTACACTGCTATTGATGTTACCAACAATGAAGTGTGCAGAACCATCACAGCCAATCAGGTCAAGGTGTGGCCATCTAAAGGTAAAGTACCCTCTTGTATGCTGTCTGTGAAGTATGCTGTTCTGAACAGAATAAGGTCTTTGAACTGGGTTCCTACAACCCATACATCTCATATTGCCACTGGTCTAGCTAGATTCATATACTCTATTGGTACTGGCACTGTTGCTGATTATGGAGCTTACATTTTTGAGCAAACCATGGCTCATGGCAAGTCTTGGGCAATCAAGATGCCTATAGCTTTTCCTAGTCTCATCTGTGGAATTATTCTTGATCAACACCCTGGTATTCTGAAAGCTACTGATGAACCTCTCAAAAGAGAACCACCTCTGTCTCTACATTTTAGGCTGTTTGAAGGGACCCATGCTGCAGATATAGCAGGGCCTATGATTAGGAAGTCTGTACCTAGGCAAGATCCTCCTCCAACTCTGAGTAGGAAGGAAATGATTGCCTCTTTGGAAGCAACTGTGCTTGCTCTGGATGAGCAAAAGAAAGGGCTTGAGCTGGTTATATCTGCCCTTAAGAAAGAAGAAGCTGAGGAAGCAGGTCCTAGTTCTGGTACTGCAGTTGGAAATGATGTTGAGCAGGATGCTGCAGCATCTGATGCAGAAGGGAATGAAGATGTTGGTGGTGACACAGAGGAGCTGGAGGTGACTGATTCCAGTGCTTCTGAGTGAAGAATGTCTGCTCATGGATTTGCTTAGCTATCTTTGTTATTTTTGTTCTCTTTCGTTTGATGTTTTGATTTTTTGTTACTATTCTGATTATTGGGTTGAGACTCTGAATCCCTAATTCCTGTTTTGTAATAAGCTCCTGAACCTCATATGTCTGTAATGTTAAATTTTGTCAAATTTGTGGCAAAAAGGGGGAGTATAATATGGATATGGTATTTTGGTTATTGATATGTGAGCATGAGTACGTTGCTTACCTGTTTTATCTCACCTGCTAGTCTGCACTGCCATGGTATTGATATTGTGTGTGGACTTGTGTGATCTGATGTCTGATATGTGAGCATGAGTACCCTAGAAAAATATGATGTGATCTGCAGGGGGAGATGTTGGATAAGATGCTCCAACATCCTATGCACATGTGCAGGGGGAGATGTAGTATGAAATGTTGTAAGCATTCCCTACAGCATCCTGTTACTTTTGATTGTTCTGACCATCTAAGGCTAAGTTGTTTTTATGTTCCGCTGTTGCATGCCTCTCTGATGTTCTTAAAAGATACACATATATTCTTGTCTGTTGATCTCCATGGAGATGTAGTATGGAATCTACTTTGAAGAATAGTCTCTACAGATCTTTATGCTTGTGTGTTTATGTTGAGAAAAAGATATGTAGTTGAAGTATCTATTTAAGTCCCTGTATGGTCTTTATTTGTTTTAGCCAAAAATTTGCCAAAGGGGGAGTTTGTTGAGTCCTTCGTATTGGCTGCATTTTTGGTAACCAGGATGCTATGCAAGATGCTACAACATCGTGTTCGACATCATGGACTCTGAAGGCGCGCGTTCTATTTATGGAATGATTTATGTTTTCTCTTTCATGAATCTTGCATGACGCGTTTGTGTTTGGACTTTATTGAGGATCATCATTTATTACTTCAGATCCTTGACTTGAATAATTAATGAAGAATATCCTTGAAGATTATTTTAGGAAAGAATCCTTTTTAATTAATGTGGTCAAAGACTTGAGTCAAGAAGAATCAAGGTCTTAATTGTTTCAGAATCAAGGACTTTGCTGGAGTATATATGTGCAGTGCAAAACCTAATTTGAGGTTGTTCACGCCGTTGTTATTGAGTCTAGTGCTTAGGTTTTGCGTGTGTTATTTGTGAGCCTTCCTTGTGTCACCTTGATACAAGCTAAGGACGTGTTTCTATTGAGTTGTAACTTGTGATCCTCTCCTAAGCTTTGAAGTATGGAGTTAGGGTTATGTGTGTTGTGTGCACTCTAAGCCTTTAGGTACGAGTGTTAGTTTTTAGGAGTGTGTCTCCAAAACTTTTCTTGTGTGTGTTAAAAATCCTTGCTGTTTGTAAGGTTGCAAGGAAGTGAGATCACGTATATCTCAGATCTAGGCTAGGACCCTAGGTTATAGACAATAGGGGAGTTGCTAGATGGAAAGGGCATAACTTGAGAGTTAGTGTCATCAGTCTAGGGCTATTGCTTATTGGACATCTTCCTGGATTGGTATCCCCCAGACTAGGGCTTGCTTTGAGCGCCGAACTGGGTTAACAAACACCAAGTGTCTTTTACTTGCTTTCTGTTATTTGGTTTATTTATATTAAGTTATCAGCGCAGCAGGATGCTATAGCATCGTGTGTAGCATCACGTTTTGAGGACCAAGAAGCTATAGCATCGTGCTTAGCATCGTAACACGCGTGCCAGGAATTTCAAATGTGTTCACAATTGAAAAGGTTGATGATCCTGATGGAGTAGATGATGCGAATTATGATGATGCTGATAATTATGGGGGCTCAAATGTTGATGTTTTGGATGAAGAACTTCAAGATCATGATCGACTTGATGAAAGGGTTGTCACAGTTGATCTTAGGAGCAAAAGTTTTAGCTGCACATGTCGGATGTTTGAAAACAGGGGCTTCTTATGTCGACATGTTTTCAAAATCCTGGAGTTTTTAGGTGGTTCAGTTCAATATCATTCTTTGAAGACAATACCTACACATTATGTTTTAAAGCGTTGGATGAGAGATGTGCGTCCGTCTGCCGATAAGCTGAAATCTATCATCAATTCTGTCACTGAAGACACCACTCAAGCACAACGGTATCAACAAATTTGTGCGGTTACAGTTCAGCTTTCTACACGGGTTTGTTCAGATCCTGAGGCTTCTCAGGTCTTTCTTGACGGTATTCTTGAAGTTGGGAAAAAGGCAGAGGAGTTGCTTCTTTCTAAAGGTAATTGTACAAACTCGTCTTCGGTGACGTCATTTAAGTCTTCAATAGCAGCTGCAGCAGCTGCTTTTGGTGAACTATCTTCTGCACCAAAGTTCAAAGAAAGATTAAATGCAAATAAGTCAAAGAAGGGATTTAGTAAAGCTGTGGTTCCACCTGCAAAGAAGAAGACTCAGAAAAGAAAAGAGCCACCTACAAGTGACTCAGAGTATGATGTGGAGCAGGATGTAGCTCACATCAGTGAGTCTGAGGAAGAATCTGCTGAGGAACGCAATGTGGAGCTTGATGTGATTCACATTGAGTCTGCTGTGAAGAAGAGCTATGGGAAGAAGAAAATTCCTCAGGGAATTCCTGACATCCCAGTTGATTTGATTTCCTTCCACAACCCTGCACATGCTGGTAAATGGAAGTACATTGCTCATAGAAGGTTAGCTCTGGAGAGGGAGCTCAGTGCTGAAGCCTTCCAGTGCAAGGAAGTTATGAGGTTGATCAAGCATGCTGGCTTGATGAAGACTGTTACTGGACTGAGTGACTGCTATGAGAAGGTAGTCAAAGAGTTTTTGGTAAACATCCCTGCTGGTTGTGACAATCCTTTGGACAAGGAATACCAAACTGTTTTTGTGAGAGGTAAAGAAATTCACTTCTCTCCCACTGTTATCAACAAGTATCTGGGCAGAAGTGAGGAGCCCTTTGCTGAGATGGAGGCAAATGACAACTACATAATCAAGGCCATCACAGCTGGAAAGGTCAAGACTTGGCCTAAGAAAGGGAAACTGCAAGCAAGCAAGCTCACACCAATCTACAACATCCTGAATAGGATTGCTGCTGCTAACTGGGTGCCTACCACACACAACTGTGATGTGGCTACAGGTTTGGCTAGGTTCATATATACTATTGGTAGCAAATCTAATTTTGATTTTGGTACCTATATTTTTGATCAGACTATCAAACATGCCAAAACCCTAGCTGTCAAACTACCCATTGCATTTCCTTCCCTACTGTGTGGAATCATATTGAGCCAGAGACCTGATGTTCTGGGCAAGGATGATTTGTCTTGCAGAAGAGAGTCTGCTATTTCTTTTAGTCTCAAGCAGTCTGATGTGACTCCTGATGTGGGCACATCCAGCTCAAACAATGCTATGTCTAGGACAGACATGATTGCTGCTTTAAAGGAGACTTGCAAGGCTCTGGATGAGAAGAAGGCCAAGCTGGAGGCAGTCATTACTGGACTGGAGCTTGAGGATGAGCAAACAATGGCTGAGGATGAGGAATTGGAGGAGGAGGAGCCCAATGACTCTGAAGCTGAGGAAACTGATGGGAGCCAGGATATTTGAATTATTGTAATTCATTAATATTTCCCTGTACTCAGTATTTCCTTGTTTTTGCTTGTATTTTGTGGGCTATGCCCTGGATTTCTGATGCACCTTTGCGTGCCTGTTCTGTACTTGCTGCACTATTAACGGCCTGAGTGCCTTTTTTCTGTTCATGCACCATCATCTCTACATCTCATGCTATCTGCATTCTATGGTGTTTTACTTACTCTCTATGTGTTTGACTATATTTGTCAAAATTCTGGCTAAAAAGGGGGAGTAAAAATTACTGCAGCAAAAAATTATGATGTGTGGCACATCTGACTACACATCTGGCATACATGCTTATTTTTCTTCAAATGTTTTCTCAACAACTTTTTGAAGAATTAGTTTTCTAAAGCATGTTTTTCTGAAGACTTAATCTGTACGTTTTCAACTGGGTGATGCATTCTTAAGAAGTCCAATTGAAGATGTTAATTTGTGTAATGGTTGATCCATTTGTATGATTTCTACATGGTGATGCATTCTTAAGAAGCCTGTAGAAGTTGCTATTTTGTGTGATGTTTGATACATCTGTGAGTTTTAACTTGGTCATGCATTCTTAAGAAGCCAAGTTTAAAACTTCTCTATTTTCTCTAGGTCATGCATTCTGAAGAAGCCTATAGGGAATATGAGATTTAGGGGGAGTACATGGAAAGTGCTCTAGTTCAAGGGGAGTAAACTACTACTGGGTTTGCTACCCTCCCTTATGTGTGCATGGAATCTCATGCTTGTATGTGTCTGAGAATTTATTTTTCTCAGTCTTTGGGAATTTATTTTCCTATCTTGTGAGAGTTTATTTCTCTCTTTATTTGTGAGGCTCTGATCCGCTGCTGCATGCCTCTGATGTGCCTATACATCTCTCCAAGTTTAGTTGGGTGTCTCAAAGATTATTTTAGCCCAAAATTTGCCAAAGGGGGAGATTGTTGAGACCTATTAGGGTGTTGGCTTCATTTGGTAAAATAAGCCTGATTCCATGATGTGGAGCATGATGTGTGGCACATCAGGATTCACATCTGGACGCCCTACTGGACGCGCCTTTATTTATTTAAACGCGATCTTTTGAAAAAGATTTGTTTTTCAAGTATATCGTGCCAGCTTGCGCGCCAAGGAACAAGATAATCTTTCATGGTTCTGTTTTATTTTATTGGCCGACTTTGATCAAAAAGATTTGAAACAAACAATTAAAAGATTATGATCAAATAAATCTCAAGGAGAATTAACAAAGGCCAGCTGTCAACATTGAAGATCCAAGCCCATGAAACTTGTTCTATATAAAGGAAGACTGAAGACGTAAAGGAGCACGAAGCCAAGAGTTGAAGAAATCGAGTCTTAGGTCTTAGTCTGTTTATTGTTCATTGTGAGCCTTCACTTGAATCATAATTTTGATGCAAGTAAGGACTGAGTTTGATAGAGTTGTAATCTCTAGTGTTCTTTCTCCAAAGCTTTGAAGCAAGGAGTTAGAGTGTGCAACACTCAAAGCCTTTAGGTACGAGTGCATAGTTTTCTAGGAGTGTGTCTCCAAACTGAGTTTGTTATTAAATCCTTACTGGGTAAGGTTGAGGGGGAGTGAGCAGAGGTTCTCATATCTAGGAGTTCCTAGGTAGAATTAGCACGGGTAGTGATTAAGTGAGAAGTTGTAAACGGGGGAGTTTAGCTTTGAATTGATACTACCATAGTGGATTCATCCCTGGATTGGTATCCTCCAGAATAGGGCTTGTTATAAGTGCCGAACTGGGTTAACAAACTCACGTGTTCTTTTGTTTTCTGCACTTTATATTGTTTACTTGTTCATCAAGTTCAGTTGTTCACGATGTTGATACATTAGGCTACACATCGTACGATTCCTAAAGTGTACACATCGTGCTACACATCTGACACTTGCCACCAGAATTTCAAGATTGAAGAGTTTTATGGTAATTATGCATATAACACTAGATTTACTATTAGGACTCATTTGAAGTCGAAGGTCAATTCACAAAACAAGAAATCAGACAAGATACATTATGTCCGTTTTGTATGTAACAAAGAAGGTTTCAAGAGGGGAAGTTTGCTTAACCCTAAGAATAGGTCAAAATCAGACAGTCCGGTTGTTATTGAGTTTGAGAAAGTGAAAGAAAAACCCGAGGAAAGGGTTGGTTGTAAAGCTGGGATTTCTTTGAAGTGGGATGAAGCTTTGAGTGTTTATAAGATATACAAATGGGATGTGCATCATTGCCATCCATTACAGAAACCAGAACATTCGTGCTACTTGAGATCATTCAGTGAAATTAATGAAGTTCAAGGACAGCTCGCGGTAATAAATTCGAAAGATGGAATGTCGATGAGAACTTCGTATGAAGTTATAGGTCAGGGTGTTGGAGGGACAGATAATCTGCCTTTTCGATTTTCGGATTTGAAGAATTATTTGATGACAATTCGTTCGAAACAAATGGTTGTTGGTGACGCAACTGTGATTCGAGAATTTTTTAGAAATGAAGCTTTATCAAAACCATCATTTTATTATGATATTCAAGTTGATGCTGCGGAAGATATAGCTAGTATTTTTTGGGCAGATGAGATTATGCAGCTTGATTATGCTTTATTTGGTGATGTTATAAGCTTTGATACAACTTACCGAACCAACAATCAGTATCGCCCTTTAGGTTGGTTTGTTGAACTTCTCTCAGTTTATTTTGTTTCTGTGCTACTGAATAGTCATGATATTTTATGTGTTTAAAGTGATAGTTATTTATTAAAGAATTTGTTAATACTGTTTGATTTATTTTTTAATTCTGTCTGAAACCATGTTGCATCTGGAATGGTTTCACCCATTTGTTCAGCAAAACCATTTGATTCTGATAATGGTTTTCTTAGGTCCAGGTTATAACTGTAAGGATAGATGTAGTTAATAAAGTTCAATGATTTTTTTGAGTTTATGTACTTAGTATTTTATGTGGTTAGGGCGATAGATATGTCTGTTAGATCCTCAATTTTTTTCATGGAAAAATATAGTTACTATTATATCATAGGTAGTTATTTATTTATGCTTTAGTATCATTTTTTGAGCCTTTTTCAGGATTCTAATCTATATCTGGTTTTTGTGCTGCTGATTTGTTGTAGTATTTATGTGGTTAGGGTGATAGATATGGTTTCAAGAATTTTTTAATACTGTCTGGAAAACCATATTGTAAATGGAATGGTTTCAATCAGTTATTCACAAAAACCATTTGATACTGATAATGGTTTGCTTTGATCCAGGTTAAAAAATGTAAGGATAAATGTAGTTATTACTGTTTAATAATATTTTTATGTGGTTATGGCGATAGATATTTCTGTTAGATCATGATATTTATTTTTTTGTGACTTTGCTTATACAATCAGCATGCTACCTATTTGATCTGGGGTCCTTAATAATGTTAATACTGTCTGATTAATTTGTTTGTACTGTCAGAACCATTTTGCACAAGGAATGGTTTCAGTCAGTTGTGTAGGTAAACCATTTGATGCTGATAATTGTTTTATTGGTTTACATTGCAGCTGTCTTTCTTGGTTTTGACAATCATCGGAAGAGTGTCTTATTTGGTGCTGCATTACTGTATGATGAGACTGCAGCCACGTTTGATTGGTTGTTTACAACTTTTTTGAAGTGTATGTCCAATAAGAAACCATAGACAATATATACCGACCAGGCTGGTGCGTTGTTGAAGTCAGTTCCAAATATCTTCCAAGGTGTTTTTCATGGGATTTGTTCATGGCATATGGGAGAAAATGCAAAGAAAAACCTCGGCTCCCGTGCAAATAGTGCATTTTTTTGATGAGTTTAGTAATTTGGTTTCAAATGTAGATAATGAAGTATATTTCGACTACAATTGGGATCAGATGATGAAAAACTGTTTTGATGGAAGGCCTATTTCAGATTTTAGGTGGCTTGTTCAAACTCACAAAATTCGTATGCATTGGTCGTCAGCTTGGATTAAGTCACATTTCACAGCTGGTCTAAAAACAACTCAGTTGAGCGAGTCATTTAATGCTTTCCTACGTGGTTTTTTGCAACCAGATCATTCTCTTGTTCGATTTTTTCATCATTTCAACATTATGGTTCAGAGGTTGAGGGATAATCATGCTGAGTTGGACTTTAAGACTGCAAACACTAAAATTAAAAATAATTATCCTAACAGTCAGCTGATGCGGTCCGTTGTTAACAAGTACACACCAGCTTCCTTTGCATTTATTCACAGGCAGTATGACCTTTCATTCAAATACTATTATGAAGAGGACACAACCAAAGGGTCTGACTTGAATAGGGTTTTCAATGTTGTTGAGTCCTTCGTATTGGCTGCATTTTTGGTAACCAGGATGCTATGCAAGATGCTACAACATCGTGTTCGACATCATGGACTCTGAAGGCGCGCGTTCTATTTATGGAATGATTTATGTTTTCTCTTTCATGAATCTTGCATGACGCGTTTGTGTTTGGACTTTATTGAGGATCATCATTTATTACTTCAGATCCTTGACTTGAATAATTAATGAAGAATATCCTTGAAGATTATTTTAGGAAAGAATCCTTTTTAATTAATGCGGTCAAAGACTTGAGTCAAGAAGAATCAAGGTCTTAATTGTTTCAGAATCAAGGACTTTGCTGGAGTATATATGTGCAGTGCAAAACCTAATTTGAGGTTGTTCACGCCGTTGTTATTGAGTCTAGTGCTTAGGTTTTGCGTGTGTTATTTGTGAGCCTTCCTTGTGTCACCTTGATACAAGCTAAGGACGTGTTTCTATTGAGTTGTAACTTGTGATCCTCTCCTAAGCTTTGAAGTATGGAGTTAGGGTTATGTGTGTTGTGTGCACTCTAAGCCTTTAGGTACGAGTGTTAGTTTTTAGGAGTGTGTCTCCAAAACTTTTCTTGTGTGTGTTAAAAATCCTTGCTGTTTGTAAGGTTGCAAGGAAGTGAGATCAGGTATATCTCAGATCTAGGCTAGGACCCTAGGTTATAGACAATAGGGGAGTTGCTAGATGGAAAGGGCATAACTTGAGAGTTAGTGTCATCAGTCTAGGGCTATTGCTTATTGGACATCTTCCTGGATTGGTATCCCCCAGACTAGGGCTTGCTTTGAGCGCCGAACTGGGTTAACAAACACCAAGTGTCTTTTACTTGCTTTCTGTTATTTGGTTTATTTATATTAAGTTATCAGCGCAGCAGGATGCTATAGCATCGTGTGTAGCATCACGTTTTGAGGACCAAGAAGCTATAGCATCGTGCTTAGCATCGTAACACGCGTGCCAGGAATTTCAATTGGCATCAGAGCAGGCACCCTGCCTGTTTCTAGGGTGAGATCCAGGACCTAATATTTCTGGCATTATGGAGAAGGAAGGAGGATACATGAATAGACCACCATTGCTCAATGGATCAAACAACTATGATCACTGGAAATCCAAAATGACCGCATATTTAAGATCCATTGATAGCAAAGTTTGGAAAGCTGTTTTGACTGGATGGGAACATCCCACTGTTGCTAGCAAGGAAGGAACCTCAACAGGAGTGAAGAAACCAGAGGTTGAGTGGACTACAGAGGAAGAGGCTGCAGCTCTTTACAATAACAAAGCCATTTATGCTTTATTCAATGGGGTTGATGCAAATGTTTTCAAGTTGATCAAGAACTGTGTGTCAGCTAAGGAAGCATGGGAGATATTGAAGACTTGCTATGAAGGTACCACAAAGGTAAAGCAATCCAAAATTCAACATCTCACATCTAGGTTTGAAACTCTCAAGATGAAAGATGATGAGAGCATTCAAGATTTTCATATGACACTCTTGGATATTGCAAACTCTTTTGAAGCCTTGGGAGAAAAAGTATCTGATGAGAAATTGTCAAGAAAACTACTCAGATCCCTTCCCAAGAGATTTGACATGAAGGTGACAGCCATTGAGGAAGCACATGACATTTCAACTATGAAGATGGATGAATTGGTTGGCTCACTTCAAACCTTTGAGACTGTTCTTGATGAGCGTGGTGAGAAGAAGACCAAGAGCATTGCATTTGTCTCTAATGCTGATGATAACAATGATCAAGATGAAGATGAGGAAGAAGAAAGCATTGCTGATGCTATAGCCATGCTTGGCAGACAATTCAACAAAGTACTGAAGAGAGTTGATCGCAGAAATCGTCAGAATGCTCCTGGCATCCGACCCGACATCAACAAACAACAGAGCAATTTCAAGAAATTCAAACCTGAAGAAAAGAACAGCCAAAGCAAGGGTGTTCAATGCCATGAGTGTGAAGGGTATGGTCACATAAGAACAGAATGTGGAACCTATCAGAAAAGACAGAAAAAGGGTTTGAATGTTTCTTGGTCAGATGAAGATTCAGAAGATGAGCATGAATCAGCTAAGCATGTAACTGCACTAACTGGAATTTGTACTCCAGACAGTGATACTGAGGAAGAAGGAGATGTGGCCTATGAAGAACTGGCAAGCACTTACAAGGAGCTACTGTCAAGATTTGAAGAAATGTGTAGAATTCTTGAGAAGCAGAAAAAGACAATCAATCTGCTTCAATCAGAAGTAAAGGCTCAAACTGAGAAGGCCTCTGAAGCTCAAGAAGAAGCTGCCCTTGCAAATGCTCAAATGGAGGACTTGAAGAAACGTGTGGGTCAATTAAGCTCTGGAACAAATATTCTAGAGGAAATTCTTGAAGGTTTACAAAATGGTAAGGCTAAAGCAGTAGGTTACAATTACTCTCATTTGAACAAGTATCAACAGAATCTTGAGACAAAATTTAAATCTGCTGAAGATGTCTTTGACCCTTGCACTGGTGCCACGATGCTAAAGCATCCTGCACAGCATTCCAAAACCTATCCTGTTCCCAAGTTTGCTTTGGAATCCAACCCAAAAGGTCATCAAAGGCCCAAAATCCAAAGAACATACAGAAGGTGGGTTTGTCATTACTGTGGAAGAAGAGGTCACATCAGGCCATTTTGCTACAGACTTCATGGTTACCCTGTTCAGCAACCTGAAGCTAATGAAACAAAGGAAGATGTGAAACAAGAAGTCCCTGTGAAGAAGGAGTGGAGGCCTAAGACAGAAAATGTAGGTTTGATTGCACATACCTCCTTGAGAGCATCATCAAGGGAAGATTGGTATTTTGACAGTGGGTGCTCCAGGCACATGACTGGTGAAGAAAAGTTTCTCAGAAACCTAAAGCCATACAAAACCAGTTTTGTTACCTTTGGAGATGGTGCTAAGGGAGAAATTCTTGGAATTGGAGATTTAGTGAAACATGGACTGCCCAATTTGGAGAATGTTCTGTTAGTAAAGGGACTCACAGCAAACCTAATAAGTATCAGTCAATTGTGTGACCAAGGGTTGAAGGTTAATTTCACCAAGACTGAGTGTACTGTGAACAATGAAGAGAATCAATTGTTGATGAAAGGAACCAGGTCCAAGGATAATTGCTACCTCTGGATACCTCATGAGGAAGATCTGAACACCACCTGTCTCAGTACAACTACAGATGAAGTGAGACTCTGGCACCAGAGATTAGGCCATCTACACTTAAAGGGGATGAAGAAAGTTATTACATCAGAAGCCATTAGAGGCTTGCCCAAACTGAAGATCACAGAAGGGAACAAGTGTGGAGAGTGTCAGATTGGTAAGCAAGTCAGGATGTCACATCCAATGCTAGAGCATCATACAACCACCAAGGTTCTTGAGCTACTTCACATGGATCTCATGGGTCCCATGCAAGTTGAAAGTCTTGGAGGAAAAAGGTATGCTTTTGTTATGGTAGATGATTACTCAAGGTATACCTGGATAGATTTCATAAGGGAAAAATCAGATACCTTTGAAGCATTCAAGGAGCTATGTCTGCAAGTTCAAAGGGAAAAGGCAAGTAGTGTGGTAAAGATCAGGACAGACCATGGAAAGGAGTTTGAGAACTCTAGGTTTGATGAATTCTGTGCCTCTGAAGGAATCAAACACGAGTACTCCTCAGCTATCACTCCACAGCAAAATGGGATAGTTGAAAGGAAGAACAGAACTATTCAAGAGTCAGCAAGAGTCATGCTTCATGCCAAGAATGTCCCCTACTATTTTTGGGCTGAAGCTATGAACACTGCCTGCTACATTCACAACAAGGTCACTTTGAGAAAAGGTACCACATCTACTCTGTATGAACTATGGAAAGATAGGAAACCAACTGTAAAACATTTCCATGTATTTGGAAGCAAGTGTTACATTCTGGCTGATAGAGAACCTAGGAGGAAACTTGATCCAAAGAGCCATGAAGGGATTTTTCTAGGATATTCTCCAAACAGCAGAGCCTACAGAGTATTTAATTCCAAGACTCAGGTAATGATGGAATCCATAAATGTTGTAATCCAAGACTCTACTCTGGAAGAAACTGTTGATAAATACCATGGTACTCCTGTTGTACATGATGCTGAACAAGATGCTACAGCATCTGAACATCCAGTTGAAGGTCAGTCTGATGAAGAGATTGAAGAAGAGATTAATGCCACAGATTCTGGAGATCAAGCTCAAAAGAAAGGACCTTCAGTACGTGTACAGAAGAACCATCCCACAGAGTTGATCATAGGCAACCCAGAACAAGGGATAACCACTAGAAGGACAAATGATGTGGTTTCAAACTCTTGTTTTGTGTCACTATTTGAACCCAGAAATGTCAAGGAAGCTTTATCTGATAGTGCATGGATAGAGGCTATGCAGGAAGAGTTGAATCAGTTCAAAAGAAGTGAAGTGTGGGATTTGGTCCCAAGACCAAAAGATGTGAATGTGATTGGTACCAAGTGGGTGTATAAGAACAAATCAGATGAAAATGGGATTGTCACCAGAAACAAAGCAAGGCTTGTGGCACAAGGATATACTCAAGTTGAGGGATTAGACTTTGAAGAGACCTTTGCACCTGTGGCAAGGTTAGAATCCATCAGACTTCTCTTGGGAGTTGCTTGCATCCTCAAGTTCAAGCTCTACCAAATGGATGTAAAAAGTGCCTTTCTGAATGGGTACCTACAGGAAGAAGTGTATGTTGAACAACAAAAAGGCTTTGTTGATCCTGAGCATCCAAACCATGTCTACAAATTGAAGAAAGCTTTGTATGGTTTGAAGCAAGCACCCAGGGCTTGGTATGAAAGATTAACTCAGTTCTTAGAAGATCAAGGCTACAGGAAGGGAGCCTCAGACAAAACTTTGTTTGTTAAGCAAGAAAAAGGTGAATTCATCATAGCTCAAATTTATGTTGATGATATTGTTTTTGGTGGGATGTCAGACAAGATGGTACAGCATTTTGTCAAGCAGATGCAATCAGAGTTCGAAATGAGTCTTGTTGGGGAATTGACATATTTTCTTGGGCTGCAAATCAAGCAAATGGATGATACTATATTTATCTCTCAGAGTAAGTATACAAGAAATATTGTCAAAAAGTTTGGTATGGAAAGTGCCACATCCAAGAGAACACCAGCACCAACTCATCTGAAGCTCACTAAAGATGAAAAAGGAATAAGTGTAGATCAAAGCTTATATAGAAGCATGATTGGAAGCCTGCTATACTTGACTGCAAGTAGGCCTGATATCACCTATGCTGTTGGGGTTTGTGCCAGATATCAATCTGATCCTAAGGTGAGCCATTTGACTCAAGTCAAAAGAATTTTGAAGTATGTGAATGGAACTAGTGAATATGGAATAATGCACTCTCACTCTGAAGATTCTAAGCTTTTTAGGTTTTGTGATGCTGATTGGGCTGGGAGTGCTGATGACAGAAAAAGCACTTCAGGTGGTTGTTTCTTCTTAGGAAATAACCTAATTTCTTGGTTTAGTAAGAAGCAAAACTGTGTGGCCTTATCTACAGCAGAGGCTGAGTACATAGCTGCTGGTAGCAGTTGCTCACAACTTGTTTGGATGAAGCAGATGCTGACTGAGTATGATGTTGTACAAGATGCTATGACATTGTATTGTGACAACATGAGTGCTATAAACATCTCAAAAAATCCTGTTCAACATAGCAAGACTAAACATATTGATATTCGCCATCACTTCATAAAAGATCTTGTTGAGAGCAAAATTGTTACTTTGGAGCATGTTGGCACAAAAGAGCAAGTGGCAGACATTTTTACAAAAGCTCTTGATGCTGTGCAGTTTGAGAAGCTGAGGGGCAAGTTAGGAATTTTCCTCCATGAGGGGTTATAGCAGTTACCGTTAGTGGCGCGTGCAGCAGTTATTTGCCTTCATCAGAGGCTGCACGTTAATCAAGGCAATCATGGCCTAATTTCCTCCTTAAACACGCCACTACACCTAGTTGGTTATTTTTATTTCAAATCTTTAACCTTTGATTCTTTCCCTTTTTATTTCACTCTACACTATAACTTCTCCACCTCTCCATCAAATCTCTCCATTCAACCCTCACAACTCTCTCACTCCCAATCCTACTTTCTCATTCTTGCCGTCACAATGTCTTCCCCTGTTAACTCTCCCACCGTCGCCTCTCCTGCACAATCTCCACCCCATGATCAACAGCCCGATTTCATCACCAATGCTGTTCCCCTCACCACCATTCATCCTTCTGTTGCCTCAGTCCTTAACAAAAGCTCTTCCTCTAAACCCAAGTCATCGAAGAAAGGCAAATCCACGGGGAGTAAGAAACCAAGGGTGAAGAAATCCAAATCTCGTTACAACTCCGATTTCGACATGCAAGCTTTTCTTTTGGCCAATCAGGGCTCTGAGGAGTTGGTTGTTCCATCTGTTGTTACAGCACCCACTCGTAGTGAGCAGATCGAGCCTGATACTGTTCAAATCCCTAATGCTGAAAAGGGGGAAACTGAGTTGGAAACTGAGAAGACACAATCCCCTGCTCCTAATGTTCCACGAGAAGATGGACTCAATGAGGAAGACCATATTGTTGGTGATGTGCTACAATCCTTGGCTAATAGCATCTCTCAAGAGGATGCTGCTCCTGATGCTTAAAAATCTCAGGTACAAGAAGAAGCTGACAAGGATGTTGTTGAAGATGCTTTAGCATCTGATGCTGAGCCTGACCAAGGTGCAGATCTGAATACTGCTGATGTGGAAGCAAGTGAGGAAGAAGAAGTGGTTGTGATCAAGTCTGTTGGGTCTTCCCTTGCAGGCAAGACTGGCATTGGTAGGCGTCTCAGGGAAAGAAAAGGTAAAGAAACTGAGGTGGTAAAGGAGACACCTAAGTCTGTGAAGAAGAAAAAGGGTGTGGCCACAAAGTCACCTAAGAAGAAACTTGTGGGGCCCAGTAGAAGCTCTAGCAAGGTTGAGATTCCTGTTCAACCAAAGAAGAAGGCTTCTAAAAGAAAGAATGTGAGTGACTCTGAGTATGAAGCTGAGCATGATGCTCCTAGCATCACACCTTCTCCTCAGAAAAGGTCTTTGAAAAGGAAGAAGGTTGTTACTGATGTGTCTGATGATGATGATGCTGAACATGATGCTCCTAGCATCACAGCATCTCATAAGAGAGTTGGCAGAAAACTCGTGCAAACCAATGTTCCTGATGTCCCCATAGATGATGTTTCCTTCCACTTTGTGGACAGTGCCAAGAAGTGGAAATTTGTGTTTGCAAGAAGGATAGGGCTGGAAAGAGAGTTGTCTGATGAGACTTTGGCTTGGAAGGAGGTAGTTGATCTGTTGGAAGATGCTGGGCTGATGAGAACTGTCAGTGGCATGAGCACCTGCTATGCCAAGCTTGTAAAGGAGTTTGTGGTCAACATTGCTGAGGACTGTGACAATCCTCTCAGCACTGAATATCAAAAGGTCTGGGTTAGAAACAAGTGTGTGGAGTTCTCCCCAAAAATCATCAACAAATATCTGGGTAGGCAAGAAGAGGATTACACTGCTATTGATGTTACCAACAATGAAGTGTGCAGAACCATCACAGCCAATCAGGTCAAGGTGTGGCCATCTAAAGGTAAAGTACCCTCTTGTATGCTGTCTGTGAAGTATGCTGTTCTGAACAGAATAAGGTCTTTGAACTGGGTTCCTACAACCCATACATCTCATATTGCCACTGGTCTAGCTAGATTCATATACTCTATTGGTACTGGCACTGTTGCTGATTATGGAGCTTACATTTTTGAGCAAACCATGGCTCATGGCAAGTCTTGGGCAATCAAGATGCCTATAGCTTTTCCTAGTCTCATCTGTGGAATTATTCTTGATCAACACCCTGGTATTCTGAAAGCTACTGATGAACCTCTCAAAAGAGAACCACCTCTGTCTCTACATTTTAGGCTGTTTGAAGGGACCCATGCTGCAGATATAGCAGGGCCTATGATTAGGAAGTCTGTACCTAGGCAAGATCCTCCTCCAACTCTGAGTAGGAAGGAAATGATTGCCTCTTTGGAAGCAACTGTGCTTGCTCTGGATGAGCAAAAGAAAGGGCTTGAGCTGGTTATATCTGCCCTTAAGAAAGAAGAAGCTGAGGAAGCAGGTCCTAGTTCTGGTACTGCAGTTGGAAATGATGTTGAGCAGGATGCTGCAGCATCTGATGCAGAAGGGAATGAAGATGTTGGTGGTGACACAGAGGAGCTGGAGGTGACTGATTCCAGTGCTTCTGAGTGAAGAATGTCTGCTCATGGATTTGCTTAGCTATCTTTGTTATTTTTGTTCTCTTTCGTTTGATGTTTTGATTTTTTGTTACTATTCTGATTATTGGGTTGAGACTCTGAATCCCTAATTCCTGTTTTGTAATAAGCTCCTGAACCTCATATGTCTGTAATGTTAAATTTTGTCAAATTTGTGGCAAAAAGGGGGAGTATAATATGGATATGGTATTTTGGTTATTGATATGTGAGCATGAGTACGTTGCTTACCTGTTTTATCTCACCTGCTAGTCTGCACTGCCATGGTATTGATATTGTGTGTGGACTTGTGTGATCTGATGTCTGATATGTGAGCATGAGTACCCTAGAAAAATATGATGTGATCTGCAGGGGGAGATGTTGGATAAGATGCTCCAACATCCTATGCACATGTGCAGGGGGAGATGTAGTATGAAATGTTGTAAGCATTCCCTACAGCATCCTGTTACTTTTGATTGTTCTGACCATCTAAGGCTAAGTTGTTTTTATGTTCCGCTGTTGCATGCCTCTCTGATGTTCTTAAAAGATACACATATATTCTTGTCTGTTGATCTCCATGGAGATGTAGTATGGAATCTACTTTGAAGAATAGTCTCTACAGATCTTTATGCTTGTGTGTTTATGTTGAGAAAAAGATATGTAGTTGAAGTATCTATTTAAGTCCCTGTATGGTCTTTATTTGTTTTAGCCAAAAATTTGCCAAAGGGGGAGTTTGTTGAGTCCTTCGTATTGGCTGCATTTTTGGTAACCAGGATGCTATGCAAGATGCTACAACATCGTGTTCGACATCATGGACTCTGAAGGCGCGCGTTCTATTTATGGAATGATTTATGTTTTCTCTTTCATGAATCTTGCATGACGCGTTTGTGTTTGGACTTTATTGAGGATCATCATTTATTACTTCAGATCCTTGACTTGAATAATTAATGAAGAATATCCTTGAAGATTATTTTAGGAAAGAATCCTTTTTAATTAATGTGGTCAAAGACTTGAGTCAAGAAGAATCAAGGTCTTAATTGTTTCAGAATCAAGGACTTTGCTGGAGTATATATGTGCAGTGCAAAACCTAATTTGAGGTTGTTCACGCCGTTGTTATTGAGTCTAGTGCTTAGGTTTTGCGTGTGTTATTTGTGAGCCTTCCTTGTGTCACCTTGATACAAGCTAAGGACGTGTTTCTATTGAGTTGTAACTTGTGATCCTCTCCTAAGCTTTGAAGTATGGAGTTAGGGTTATGTGTGTTGTGTGCACTCTAAGCCTTTAGGTACGAGTGTTAGTTTTTAGGAGTGTGTCTCCAAAACTTTTCTTGTGTGTGTTAAAAATCCTTGCTGTTTGTAAGGTTGCAAGGAAGTGAGATCAGGTATATCTCAGATCTAGGCTAGGACCCTAGGTTATAGACAATAGGGGAGTTGCTAGATGGAAAGGGCATAACTTGAGAGTTAGTGTCATCAGTCTAGGGCTATTGCTTATTGGACATCTTCCTGGATTGGTATCCCCCAGACTAGGGCTTGCTTTGAGCGCCGAACTGGGTTAACAAACACCAAGTGTCTTTTACTTGCTTTCTGTTATTTGGTTTATTTATATTAAGTTATCAGCGCAGCAGGATGCTATAGCATCGTGTGTAGCATCACGTTTTGAGGACCAAGAAGCTATAGCATCGTGCTTAGCATCGTAACACGCGTGCCAGGAATTTCAAATGTGTTCACAATTGAAAAGGTTGATGATCCTGATGGAGTAGATGATGCGAATTATGATGATGCTGATAATTATGGGGGCTCAAATGTTGATGTTTTGGATGAAGAACTTCAAGATCATGATCGACTTGATGAAAGGGTTGTCACAGTTGATCTTAGGAGCAAAAGTTTTAGCTGCACATGTCGGATGTTTGAAAACAGGGGCTTCTTATGTCGACATGTTTTCAAAATCCTGGAGTTTTTAGGTGGTTCAGTTCAATATCATTCTTTGAAGACAATACCTACACATTATGTTTTAAAGCGTTGGATGAGAGATGTGCGTCCGTCTGCCGATAAGCTGAAATCTATCATCAATTCTGTCACTGAAGACACCACTCAAGCACAACGGTATCAACAAATTTGTGCGGTTACAGTTCAGCTTTCTACACGGGTTTGTTCAGATCCTGAGGCTTCTCAGGTCTTTCTTGACGGTATTCTTGAAGTTGGGAAAAAGGCAGAGGAGTTGCTTCTTTCTAAAGGTAATTGTACAAACTCGTCTTCGGTGACGTCATTTAAGTCTTCAATAGCAGCTGCAGCAGCTGCTTTTGGTGAACTATCTTCTGCACCAAAGTTCAAAGAAAGATTAAATGCAAATAAGTCAAAGAAGCGACTTAAACCTGATATTGAAAAAGCTAAAGAAAGGCAGAAATTCCTCATACAACGGAAGAAAAAACAGAGAGATGATGATGAGTGTCATACCCTAAATTTTACCCGACTTTTTCTTTTGCTCGCATTCGAATTGTCTAGTTTTAATTTCTTTTTTATTTAAAATATGTTATAATTAGTTATTTTTGTGTATAATTTCTTTCCTTTTTTTTTTTCGGCATAAAATTAAAAAAAATATAACTCAATTTAGTTTTTACTCATATCATTGAAAAATCCCAAAAATATATTAAGTATTCAACTTTTCCTTTTATCATTATTGCTATTAATATCATATTATTTCTTTCCTTTTTTATTTGTCATTATTGTTATTATTATTAATTATAATTATTATTAATTAAAACAAAACATAAAAATTAAAAAAACTAAGGGCAGCTCACGCTGCCCCATCTCTTTCTTTCCCTTCTTTTTTTGTTTCTTTTAATTGTTATAATTATTATTATTAATTATCAACTATTATTTTCGTTTTTATTTATATATATTATTATTTTTATTTTATTATTTTCTTGTCCTTATTTGTCCTTTTGTCCAAAAAATTGTCCAAACTCAGTCCAGTGCAGAAGCTGCAGAGGGGCGCCCCCCAGTTCTTTCTTTTTGTTGTCTGCTGTTCAGAACAGACAACATAGAACAGATAAATTTTCATAGATCAGAGGAAGGCCATGGATCAGAACAATTTTCTCTTCTCCCCATAACCTCCACTGAGAGGAATTAAATGTTTAAGGACAAAGAAATTTTTTCTGGCTTGCATATAACAGTCACACAAGTTCATCAGAGGGGAAGACGATTTCACCAACACGAGACAAAAAATCCATCAGAGAACCAAAAAACTCAAATTTCTCAAATCTCAAAATAACAAAAGCAAAAACTCAATAACATCACAGAATAACAATTTCCAACTCAAACCCAGAACCTCAAACCAACCAAATCTCAGACCCAAAAAAATACCACTGTCACAACAACAATTTCGCAACCTTCACAAATCAAACATTCAAAACACAAAAACTCACACACACACACGTTCCAGAAAACAAAATAACAAAAAGAAAGAGGAAGGAAGAATAAACTGAAAGAACGAGAAAGAGAGAAGTCAGAAACGAAACGGAAACAAAAATAAACAAACCGTAATTATTTTTTTCAAAACTTTGAAGTCCGATCTACGCAAATAGGGAAGGCTTTTGGTTGTTTTGATTTCGGATTCGTGTTTAGGAGGTTTGAAACTAGGGATTTAAAAGAAAAAGTTTGAATTTTGGGGCGGTTTTAGGGCTCCGGCACGGTGGCGCCGCCGTCTAGCCTGGCCGGCCACCGTGACGGTTTCTGGAAACTAGAAAATGATGAAGAACCGGTGAGTAGAGAGAGAGCGGTTGAGGGAGTTTGAGGGAAGAGAGAGAAGTGAATGTGTTAAAATGATTTTTCTGAAGGTTTTGAGTATTTATACTCCCCTGATCCTGTGTGTACGCGCTTGTGGTTTTACAATGCACCCTCACGTTCTTAACCCTTTAAGTTTTGATCAAACGGCCACCATCCTCCCATCCGGTGCGCGCGCTCTCAGCAGACACACCATGTATCAGCGTGCTCTAAACTCTCAGATTTAGATCCAACGCTACTGACGCGTTCTCCCCTGTGATTAAATCAAGGACGTCTGATTAGATCGGACGGTCCTGATTCACCCTCTGTTTACTCTACTGTTTTGCTAGTGCACCCCAGGTTCTGCTGTTTGCACCCCTCTGTAAGCGTTTTTTTTTATTTTCGTAATTTTTATGTGCTTGTTTTGTTTAGTCATTATTTGTGATTTTATTTATGTATTATTTTTATATGGTATGTTTGTATATAAATATTTAAAATGCATGTTGTGTTAGCATTTATTTATTTATGCAATACTCTATTTTGTTTATATCACACTTGTGAAAAATACAAAAAAATATGCTATATAGTTTTAATTTTATTTTCATAAGTATGGTTTGTGTAAATATACATGTGAAGTTTATTTGTTAAAATTTCGTACATATTGTCGTAATATACGTACCCTCGCATACTTTATTTTCATCGTCTTAAAAAACAACAAAAAATATGCTAAACTAAAGAAAACTTTTAAAAAAAAAATCTTCTTGTTAATAAACCTCGACTCTCGTCGAGAAATTTTTTAAACTCTTTTTAATAAATGTATTTTATAAAACTTTTAAACATATTTAAATCTTATCTTTCAAAAAACTAAATACAAAAAAAACAATACAATATTCTCAAAAATGCAAAAATATGAATTTTATTTCGTTTAAATCTTCTTTTTATTTAAATCATCAAAATTACTCTTTTTTCTAAAAATCGTGGATTAAAGAAGGGACCGGCGAATGTACATTCGTTCGTCTCTCGAATAGTCGAGACTTAGCGTGCGCTTTGTCTATCGACTATTTGTCTTCCACACCAAAAATATTCTTTTAAAAAAAAATATAAAAAAATAAACAAACTCAACACATCAAATTAATTTTTTGCCTTAGCGCATTAAAACAAAAACAAACTCTTTTTCATAAACGAACGTGTTTTAATCCTTCTACAGTGATACAAACAACACATAAGCCTCCCAAGCGCGAGCAGCATACGTTTAACCACTAGAATGCGATTTAAAATACCGTTCATTAAAATCAACCAACACACAAATATTTTTTACCCAAAGAACTACGTAAGCTTTGAATTTCCCATTGCACTTGGGAATACGTAGGAGCGGAATCCAACAACCGTCAAGCATAATAATAAAAAACTAATTTTTTCCCCTTTGTAAATATTTAAATAATTAATAGAAATTAATGCAAACAATTTAAAAACAAATTTTAAACCCTAAATTAACAAGAAGGTTCCCGTTGAGTACAACGGATGTGAGGGGTGCTAGTACCTTCCCCTTGCATAATCGACTCCCGAACTCGAAATTTGGTTGCAACGACCATTTTTCTTTTTTTTTAGGTTTTATCGATATTTTCCTTTTCCTTTGGGAATAAATAAAGTTCGGTGGCAACTCTGTGTCATTACCGAGTGTTCCGACGCTCGGGCGTTTTTCGCGGCGCGACAATGAGGCTTTAAAAAAGAAAGTTGGAGAAGGGCTATGAAGGAATGCTTTAAAAGCTAGCAAAGTTGTTTTGGTGTAAACCATTAGTAATGATAAATGGTTTTAAGGTGTTATACACTGAAACCATTAGTATTGTAAAATGGTTTTCATATTTGTTGCCTAAGATTGTTCTAGTCGTTTGTTAGTTTATGATCACTTGCCTAAGAAATTATAAGGATTTATTCTGTTGGTCTTATTCTGTTATCTAAGAACCATATTGTGTTATTTACTAATAGAAATCGTTACAGAGGTTCATTACTTAAGCACTTACTAATTATATTTGCTTATGTATTCATCTTTACGTTTTGAAAGTAGAAAAGCCAGTAAAATCATTCGCCAGTGGTCAAAGCTGGATGAGATTGATTTATGTTTTAATGGCATCTTTTTTGGTTGCACAACACTTTTTTTTGTTAATCTTAATCATATGTCTTTGTGCTATGTATTGATGCTTATTGATATTTTAGTTGTAATTCTGATTATGCATTGTTGAATTATTCTGGAAAAAACAGAGAGATGATGAGGTTTTAAAAAAAAAAAGTTGGAGAAGGGCTATGAAGAAATGTATCAAAAGTTAGCAAAGTTGTTCTGGTGTAAACCATTAGTAATCATAAATGGTTGCAAGATGTTTTACACTGAAACCATTAGTATTGTAAAATGGTTTCCAGTAATCATAATTTGTGATCATTCCTTGTGCATCAATCCTTGAACAAATGTCTGCCACAATAGTGGATTTACTAGGCAAGGCATTTAGTACCAGTAGGGAAACCATTTGAATGAACAATCTTTGTATATGTCTGAAACCATTTGACACAAGGAAAGAGTTTCTGAGTGTTGATTTGGTTCATAGCGTGTGTGTTAATAAATTTTAACACACAATCTACCTCATTGACTATGATTTTAACACTCACATGGACAGATTGACTTCAAAAACAATCAAAGAGAGATGAATTTGTATTTGACGATACCATAAAAAATTATTATAATGTATTTTATTTTTTCACAAACTTTTCATACTGGATGAATCTGTATTTGTCGCTGATTGATTGTTTTACATTTGTTAAATGTGGTAAACTGGGAACACATGAATTGATAGCAATTTGTATTTACATAAATTGACAGTTGTAAACATGCATCCGACTTTATAATATGTTAACAAAATAATGTCTTTAGGAATTAAAATGTCAAATTACTTAACAAATTTGAAAGGAAATGTATTTATTTGAAAGTATTTTACGCAATATAGTTCTTGAATAATAGAATAAGGCCAACAGAATAAGGCTAAATGATCAGAAGCTAATAAAATACTGGAACGATAAAGTACTAGAACAATGTTAGGCAAAAGATCTGGAAACCATTCTACAATACTAATGGTTTCCATATATAACATCCTGAAACCATTTTACAATACAAATGGTTTCAACCAGAAGTACTTGCTAGCTTTCGAAACATTTCTTCACAATATAAGTTGCTTCCTTCTCGACTTGAACTTTTCTAGAATTGCTTGGGTTGCTTAATATTTCTGAACAAATATCAATTCGGAGATCCATAATTGTTGCTTGCTTTCCACTTGGACCATATTTTCTCATGGTGGACCAACCTTTGAAACTGTCTGTTTGGCGTCCCCATTCAGCAAGAAACTTCATGCAAAAGACTCCGCAATTGTCTGAATCAGCTTGATTTGGCACCTTTGGTGTATCCCACTTAAATTTGGCAAACTGGAAAGGCATTTTTATCTTCTTTTGCTTATACATTTTCGTTACAAATGCTTCAACCTCGTAAAGCCACACATCAAACATGTTCTTGTATATCGTGGGTTCGCCATTCTTGTGGTGCAATTTCTCTCCTGGCCCCATCAAGCTGTTCAGCAATTCAAATTTTTGAGTCTTCAAATTCACTACAAAGCAGACATAATGACTCCCCGGATTCCCAATTAATGCCGGTGTCATGACCTATTTCATCAACAAAGTCATCATCTCAAACATATTATTAAACTAAAATTATGTCTAAAATCATATTATTAAAGGAAATTTATCATCAGGTATTCAGTTATAGTAACATATTATTGAACTGAGACTTACATATTCTAGCCTCGTAGGATCAATTGCCTCCCAATCCATGTATTTGAAGTTTTTCAACCTCTCAATGAATCTTGCACATGCAATCGATTTACTAACAGCATCAAATCTTTGCATGTCAATCTGTTTATATAAAAAGAGTAAAATTAATTTCAAAAAGACTTAAAGAGTATGTAAACTGTTAATATTCATGGAACATAATTCTTACATAATTGACCAATGGTGTAATCAGTCTTGTCATGTTCTCAGTTGGTTGATTCCAATTCAAGCAATTGACCCAGCTGTTTATGACCCAGCATGACATCCATTGATCTTTCCGAAGTGTCCACAAGTCACTCCTTTGCAGAGAATAAAAATGAGCCTTGAGCAGTACATAATCTGATGCCTATATAGTAATTAATCAGTTAGGATTTGTAGTACTAGTATTTGATCTAAGATTACAAGCAGTAGTATTCACTAGAACAAAAGAATAAGGCCAAAACTTCTGGAAACCATTTTACTATACTAATGGTTTCAGTGTATAACACCTTAAAACCATTTAAAATTACTATTGGTTTCATTTCCATTATTTAACAATATTAATAATGCAGAAATAGTACTACAACAAAACAACAAAAGATCAGAAGGTAACAAACTACTAGAACTAGTACAATCTTAAGCAAAGACCTGGAAACCATTTTCCAATACTAATGGTTTTCAGTGTATAACATCCTGAAACCATTTAAAACTACTAATGGTTTCGTTTCCACCATTTATCAATACTAATAATTCAGGAATGTCATGAATACAAGGTCTAAGTTATTACCCATCATGTGCATCACTCTATGCATATGTTGCTAGATCCTTCTGCTTCTTAGTCGCCTTTGACTCATGGACAGCTTCATCATAAGGGATTGAGAGGTACTTTGACTTCTACAAAGGTCTTTTTCGTTCAGGGATAGCGCCACTAGAGTAAAGCATATCATGGTTCCTTCTTTTCTTTTTCTGCATAAGTTCGACATCATCCATGTCGATGGTCTCATCCGGTAACACGGACCTTACCGGAGTTGCACTGTCAAATAAATTACATAATTGTTAGTTTGCAGATTTTAATTAATCGATTATAGAGTACAATTGTCACATTGGTGGTTTCTTACTCTATACAAATTTCTGGGTCAGACTTATCCTCATGCATCACATTTGGTACTGTCTCATCCTTTGGTACCAAAACAAGTGCAAGACTTTGACTGCATTCTGTCCTCATTGAAGCTTCGCCCGCATCGAAAAACTCGGGATATTTCAAAATTGTTTCAAGTGTCACTGATTCAGTTTCCTGTGACACTGAATCTGTCTTATTCAACCTGAAACCATCAAAACCATTAATATATTTCCTTTAAATACATCATAGTTATTATAGTTTTACACATGACAAATAAAAAACCCTTAAAAGACATCATATATATTCATTGCTTACTCTGCATGCGAAGCTTCATCCCCAGCAAAAAACTGTGGAAACTTCAAGATAGTTTCCTGTGTCACTGAATCTGTTCCTTGTGACATTGAATCTTTGTTTTCTGAATCATTTTTATTCAACCTGAACCATTAAAAATCATTTTGGTTTTTAGACACCACATATCAAAACAATTGAGAAACATTTTCAAAGTTATGATTATTATAGTTTTACACAATCACAAATGAGAAGCCATTAAAAGACATCATATAGATTAATTTCTTACTCTGCATTCTTAGCTTCAGCCCCATCAAAAAACTGTGCGAATTTCAAGATAGTTTCCTGAGTCAATGTCAGCCCCACATTGCATGCTGCCTTCACCGAATCATCAAGGATCTTGGCATTGATCTCAATTTCTTCATCATCTTCACTTTCACCAATGGTTCCAATGGTTTTGACATTGATCACATTATCATTTTCATCATTATTTAACCTGATAGTACTTTCAAATTCCATGTGAGTGAAAACCATTATCAGCATAAAATTGTTTTGCTTAACAAATGAGTGAAACCATTCCATGTGCAACATGGTTTCAGACAGTATAAAAAAATTAATCAAACAGTATTATCTTATTTATTTACAATTAGGTGTTCAGTAAACCATGTTCAGACTTAAAATAAAAGTTAGTACCTTTCTAGATTTGTTCCAGCCTCCAAACTTTTACCATATTCAGTTTCAGTTCCAGCTCCACTCTCTTCAAGTTCAGTTTCAGGTTCTTTAGTTTCAGGTACTTCCACCCCTTTTTCGTTACTTGAACTCTTGTTTTCCTTGTTTGTTTTTGGTCCTGCTCGAATGGTTTTGGCATTGATCACATCCTCATTTTCATCATTATTGAACCTGACAACATTTACACATGCTATTTGGTAAAACTTACATAAAAATAATATCATTGAAATTTTATTAAAATACTAAGAAATCCAGATCAACTAGGTAGCATGCTGATTGCATAAGCAAAGTCACAAAAATATTAAGATCATCATTTCAAAAATATTATTAAACAGTATTAACTACATTTATACTTGACATTTTTTAACCTGGATCAAAGAAAACCATTATCAGCATCAAATGGTTTTGGTGAACAAATGAGTGAAATCATTCCATGTGCAACATGGTTTCATACAGTATTAAAAAATTAATCAAACAATATTATCTAATTTATTTACAATTAGGTGATCAATAAACCATGTTAAGACTTAAAATAAAAGTTAGTACCTTTCTAGATCTGTTCCGGCCTCCAAACTTTTACCCTCTTCAGTTTCACTCTCTTCAAGTTCAGTTTCAGCTTCTTTAGTTTCAACTACTTCCACCCCTTTTTCATTACTTGAACTGTTGTTTTCCTTGGTTGTTTCAACTTCTATTCCTTTTTCGTGCTACATCTTTTCCGGCATCCAAACTTTGAGTATCTTCAGCTTCAGGTTGACCCTCTTCACTTTCAGTTTCAGCGTCACTGTCTTCACTTTCAGTTTCATCTTCTTCAGTGTCAGGTATTACCACCCCATTTTTTGCAGAAGTTCCAACATTTGCCTCATCCATTCTCCTCTCCAAGGTTTGTGCAGCTCCAGTATATACCCGTATGCACTCCCTACAATGATTAAGATACTCCTCTGCCTGCAATTGGTTTATGTATATGATTAAGTCACACATTAATGGTTTCTACGATACATACATAAAAGTTTAAAAGAGTTTAAAACAAAAGTAACACATTAATATATATATATATATATATATATATATATATATATATATATATATATATATATATAGTCGATAAGGGACAAGTATCTAACAGTATTATTGTTCTCTCACCTTAGATAAGGGACAAGTATCTGGATCAAAACACATCAGCAGTGGACCTTCATCGGTGCGATATAGTCGATTGACCCCAGTTGTCAATCCATGCTCAAGCCCCATAAGGTCATGGACCTTATGAAGGTCTTGGGTTGCCGTTTTGACATCCCAGTCACGCAGCGATGGGAATTTGTGATTTCCAATCAATAATGGGCTTCTCTTCCCCATTTTATCCATATAATTAATCTGCACAATAAACAATTAGCCAATTATGGTTTCAGTTACTATAAGCAACATCAGAGGCTATCAAAACCATTAAACCATAGTTCTTGTTTCAGTTACTATAAACAACATTTTTTTATACAAAGTAAAAAGTAAAGTAGGAAAAAAGAATTATACAGAAGGTTGAGTCTAACCTAACGCTATAAAACCGGCGTGTAAAGTGAATTTTTTTTTATTTATACTTATGGATCAGAAGCTAACAAACTACTACAACAAATTTAAGCAAATACCTTCAAACCATTCAACAATACTAATGGTTTCAGTGTTAAACATGTTGAAACCATTTAACAATACCAATTGTTTCCAGCATTTAACAATACTATATATATATATATATATATATATATATATATATATATATATATATATATATAAAGAAAGAGAGAGAGAGAGAGAGAGAGAGAGAGAGAGAGAGAGATTACCATTAGGAAGTGGAAGTCTGCTAATGGATTCGCCACTTCCGGATTTTGCAGTCCCTCTTTCATGTATTCGAGAACATAGGAACACCAATTATAGGATGACACCTCTTCCAGTACTTGTGCATAATTCAGAGAAACATAGCTACTGTTAGTAGGGCACAAGATGTTGTGAATTATTAGACAAATTGCCCCTTTAACCCATGACTTTGGTGTCTCCAATTTTTTCATTCTTGCCTCCAACTCAGTCACTTTGACAACTGGAGAGTAATTGCCATCCAATCCCAACTCTCTCCTAAGTTTCTTAATAGCTGCTACTGAGTAATTATCAACATTGATCTGCTCCCCCGCCATTGGAAGCCCATAAACTCGGTGCACATCTTCTTCTCTCAATGGCAGCACATCTGTTCTGTTCAATCTGATCCACATATTATCCTTTTCAAAGTTTTTGACAACCCATTCCACAAAGAAGGTTTGGATTTTTGTCCATTTGCATATATGGGTCATCCCTCCAAAACCACTTTGATTCAAAAACTTAATTATCTCATCTTTTCTTTTTTTTTCCCGTTTATTGACATCATAAGGTCGTAGACCTTAGGTATACTTAGCTTATGCCGTAATCTCTGATCAACATCCAAATTTTTCTGTGTATCTTCTTCATCAGAACTTCCATCAGATTCTTGTTTCTTTTTGCCACGGCGCACCAGCTTTTGACTCCCTTGTTCCTGACTTTTACTACTCATTTGTTCCTCCTCTTGTGTCAAGCCAATACTGAAGTTTGGTATTGGCTCTAGGTCCTTAGTTCTTTTAACTTGCATTAAACAAAACAATTATCAGCATGAAATGATTTTGGTTTAAAACAGTCTGAAACCATTCCTTGTGTTAAATGGTTTTCCTACTGGTAATAAATGCCTAAGTTCAACAAATCAGACCACCCATTAATCATGTAGCATGTTAGACTCATGTCATAAAAACCATTAAGTTCAACAAATGGTTTTAGAGTAAAACCCCCTGAAACCATTCAACACCAAAATTTATCAACATACATGATATGAACCAAATCAACACATGATGCTTACAATTACTTAAAACCAATTCCAACAATTCAAACACAAAATCAACTCTCTGAAACCATTTCCAACTAACATATAAAATTCAACAAAAGCATGATCACAAATAACACAGAAGCATCATCAAAAAAGCATTCTAATAACACAGAAGCTTGATCACTATTATAATAGCACAAAACACACATATACTAAATGCCTAGTAAATCCTCTATTGTGTCAGACATTTGTTCATTCAACGATTGATGCACAAGGAATGATCACAAATTACTTGGTGTATCATGCATGGATATTGCTTATGAAATCAGAACACCGTTTAATCATGTAGCATGTTAGACTCATGTCATAAAAACCATTAAGTTCAACAAATGGTTTTAGATTAAAATCCCCTGAAACCATTACACACCAAAAAAATTTACAAACATGATGTGAACCAAATCAACTCTCAGAAACCCTTTCCAACTAACAAATTATAAACTATTTATTTGAGTTGAAATGAGAAGTGAAAATAAACCGTTGATTTAGGGTTTCACAGATGCTTACAATTACTTAAAACCATTTCCAACAATTTTAGCAACATATCACCAACAGAATCACAACAAATTTGAAAGGAAAAGTAAAAATAAACTGTTAATTTATGGATTATCAACTATAAAAGTATTTCCTATGCCTACAATTACTTTCAAAACTTAACCATAAAACCATTCCAACAATTTTAATTAGAAGTATCAACAATAGAATCACAACAAATTTGAAAGGAAAAGTAAAAATAAACTGTTAATTTAGGGATTATTAACTATAAAAGCATTTCCAACAATTTTAGCAACATATCTCCATTTATCGAACCATTTTCGAATCACAAAAAGTTGACGAAGAAACCCGTTTTCTAACCTGTTTTGTTTTCTTCATTTTTGTGTGCTTCGATAGTATTGTGGTGATGATGAATGATGATGTTGCTTTTCCGGCGACGGTTGCAGTGTTGGTCAGTGTTGTCGCTTTTCCGGCGACGTTTTTAGTGATGGTGACTGTTGTCGCTTTTCCGGCGACGGTTGTTTGCGTATTTTGTTTGGAGAGAGAAATAAATGCAGTTTGAAAGTAAATGAAAATGAATAACGGTTGTTTGAGTTGGTTTTGGTTTGGGTTGCTTGGTGTATGAGGAAAAAGTAGGGTGTAGCGAAACAATGGGCTGGTAGCGCGTTAATGGGCTGAACCCTTATGGACGGTGCATAAGGATCGTTTATGGACAATAATCGGACCCAAAACAAATCTATTCATAAAAATCTTAACAAAAACACATTTAGAGATAAGTATAAAAGTATCGATCCAATTTAAAAATAACAAGTTTTTTCCCCTATAAAAATAGTAGCCACGATCAACACTAGAGCTGTCAAAAGGGGCCGGCCCGGGGGCCATGCCATATAAAGGGGCTTTAGTGGGCCGGGCCATGAAGCAAAGGCCTACATGGCCGGATGGGCCGGCCCGACAATTTTTTTTTGACAATATTTTTTTACAAAATAAATTCAATGGACAATAAAACTATTTATAATGATTAATTAAGTTGTTATTAGTTTTTTTCAAATAAGGATAATCATAACAAACTTGGTTTAATCTTAAAAAAACAACAAATTTGGTTTAATAATTATCTCCTAACTAACAAATCTCATCTTTTGTTACTTAATTATCTAAAGATTTAATGGTAACTAAAACTCCTAATTTTTAGAATTTTTAAAAAAATAATTTTTTTAACTCTTTAAAGGGCCGGCCCATAATAGCCCATTAAAAATATAGGCCCGAAGGCCCGGCCCGATAAGGCCCGATCGACTTTTTTTAAAAGCCCGGCCCGTATAAAACTATAGGGCTAATGGGCCGGCCCGATCCATTTTTACAGCTCTAATCAACACCTTACTAACATAATATTTCCCTGATCAAATCTTCTATTTCGTAAAAAAATAAATTATATTTTTTCAATTTACGATTTTTCCATATAATAGTTAAATTGTACTCTATATTTATTATAAAAAAAAATCTATTCTATTTTTGTTTACTCTTATATAAAAAATATAGGAGAAGTTTATTATTGATGAATATATATTATACTAATAATAATTCCAGGGTAAATATAATTTATAATTTATAATGACACACAGGACAATTATTTTAATAAAAAAAATTAATCATACATGGGACAATTGCTTTAAGAAAATAAATGAATTGAATAATATATTATAATAATACACGGAACAATTGTTGATAAATATATTATTGATTAATATATATTATAATAATTCACGAAACAATTGTTTTAATAAAAAAATTTAATCACACGAGACAATTGATTTAATAAAAAAAAGAATTGAAAAATAAATATTTGTTATTATTAATTATAATTTATTACACAAAAATCATACATGGGACAATTGCTTTAATAAAATAAATTTACTTAATTTAATAAGTTTTACAAAAAATAGCAGAATAGCATCACTTATTATTTTTATTTTTTTGGTACAGTACATCACTTATATTTTAACAATATTTTATAAATAAAAGTTAATAGACCCGTGCGAATGCACGGGTATGAAAACTAGTTATAAATAAAATCATAAATTATGTTTTTGTGTTGATGTAACAACTTTTGATTTCCAGTTCAATTTTCATTTTCTGAGTTATAAAATATTCATTATTAATAATGATTTTTACATTTTTAGTTTTTACTTTATTTTTAAAACCTTATGATTTTCTCGTTATTTCCTCATTATTTTCTAATTTCTATGTCTACTTTAAAGCAACCAAATCTGAAGCATAGTGTAGTAGATAAGCAAAGGTGATGAAGCATGATGGCACACAATTGAGAGATTTTCTTTACTCATCCTAGTCTTTTTTGCATACGTCCTATGAATTTACTAGAATTCACATGTTCACTATTTAAATGGTGAATACATACCAAAGACATCCATCAATTTATTTTTATAATGCTTGTTATTTAAATAACAAATCGACCTTTACAAATTTTTTTATTTTTATAATATTCGTTACTTATATAATAAAGAGTAAAAATATAAACACACAAACAGCGTGAGAACTAAGTAAGACGACAAAAGTAATTCTCCACCAATAATAAATCATTAAAAATTCTAACATGGATCACTCATAAAAAATCATATAACAAATATGAATTTTACAAAATCCACCGTTGCATTTAAAGTTTATATCATATAGATTATCTATAGAAAATTTTAGAAAAATTGAAAATCATTTGATATGTTATTGAGACCCATCAAGATTAACGGTTTATTAAATACTGTAAATCTTGATAAATCCCAATAAAATATCAAATGATTTTTAATTTTTCTAAATTTTTTTATAGATGCTCTATATGATATAAACTTTCAATCTACCAATAAATTTTGTAAAATTTATATTCGGTAGATCACTTATCCATAGTAGACCACTTGTGAAGAAAAATTTATATCTATATGAAGAAAATTTTTGTGTGGGCTGGGCTTTTGAAATCCAAAAAGTATCCTACATTGAAAAAAGAGCAAGGTCTACTCTTCCCTTTTTTTTTCCTTTTGTTTTATTTAATTAAATCATTATTTCTTTTGTGTAAGTTTTTGGTCATATCCTTTTTGGCCTAATCGCAAAAAAATATGTCTTTTCTTTTAACCTCGTTCTCAAAGAAAGGGAGTTTGGTAATACATAGTTTGCCCAATATATAAGTAAGGGTTAATAGGTTGTTACCCCCTGTTAAGTGTGCGTGTTTTGCGTTATCCTTTTACTAAATTTTTTTTGGAGATTTCTCCTTGCAAAGTAATTTTTTTGTTTCCCCCTTGTTTTCTCTTAGGTGCAAAAAATTTGCACTTTTTAAATCGATTGAATAGAAAAATCGATTTAAAAAACAGCACTTTTTAAATCGGTTAAACAAAATAATCGATTTAAAAAGTGCATCAAAGGAGAGAAACCAAAAAAATTTACTTTACAAGGGGGAATCTTCAAGAAATTTTTAGTAGGAGGACAACGCAAAACACGAACACTTAGCAGGGGATAATAACCTATTAACCTTATAAATAACATCTGATAAATAAGTTTTTATCCAAAAATCAAATTCGAATCCATTTGGTTTAAACAATCGCGTTTTGATGAAATTCATTAACCAATTGAAATAGTCATTTTTTAAAAATCTTTTTTACAATGTTTACAACTAGACCTAGTTGATCAAGTAAAATCGTTAACTTATGAAATGATCAATTCTAAATAAAGGTAGGGCACGTGAGTAAGAAAGGTGAGATTTTATTTTTTACAATGTTTACAACTAGACCTAGTTGATCAAGTAAAATCTTTTTTTTTTTTTTTACAATGGATCAAGTAAAATCTTTAACTTATGAAATGATCAATTGTAAACAAAGGTAGGGCACGTGAGTAAGAAAGGTGAGATTTATACACTAAACGAAAAGAATCTCTTCATGATGAGGCACGATATGATATTTATATACTTGTATCACTCTTCTAGATGGCCGTTTCATTATTATAAAGTACCCAAGAAAAATCAAATGCAAGAAACATAAAATAAAGATACAATCAAACGAATGCAAAATTAAACTAGTCTATAATTGGAAGAATGCTCAAGTAATGACAAAAAGAGAGTAGACTTTAATCAGTGGGCTTATCCTTACAGATATTTTCATATAAAATAACAAATTATTAAACCATAAGGTTGCTTTCAAATGACATGTACTTCAAATTAAATTATTTGTCATAAGGTTCCATAAGATGCGCTACTCAACCGGACGTTCCCCTAATAAACAAACGATGCTGTGATAATTGATCCATTCAATAATCTTTAATCATCTTCAAATCAACATCCTTAATCATTTTTCTTCCCTTTCTTTTCAGAAATTGAGCATAACTCTTTCTATGTTCAACTAGCCATAGCCATAGCCATAGCCATAGCCAAAGCCACAGCTACTATTATCAATATCATTTTTCTTATACCACCGACACCTTCTAAGTGTGATTAAGGGTCAGTATTATTAACTAATACGAAATTGACAGTGGGTTTTACAATCTTATGTGACTGTGAGAGTGAATAAAGCATTGCTAAATTATTCCCTTTACTTTGACATGGAAAGATCATCAATCTCTTCATCAGCTAAAAGGTAAATTTCATTTCCATCAATATTAATATAGTTTATATATACTTTGATGCAAAATCATAGCAAGCTTGTGAACTATATTGAAAATAATTTTGCATGTTATATAGTTAATTAAATGTAAATATGTGTATGATTAGGCGTGGTATAAAGAAAAGAGTAGTAGAAATTCCAATGAAGGATGTAGAAGGAACTAATACTCCACCATCCGATTCATGGGCATGGAGAAAGTACGGTCAGAAACCCATCAAAGGTTCCCCTTATCCAAGGTAATAATAATTCTCATCCTCTTGCATTCAATTCACAATAAAATTAAAAACATAAAAATTAATTTTGCAAAATAAAAAGCTTTTCAATTTTGTATAAAAGAAATTATTGTAAGATTATAACATATAATAGTAGCAATTAGGATTTCATGCAATTAAAATCGTAGGTAATTCTGTGATCAAAAATACAAACCGCATGTAGAATTGTATTTTGATCGTAGAACTACATGAAGTTTTGACAATATGCAATTTCGAAATGTGAATTATAAGATACTATACTATGCATTTAATTGAATTTTTTACTTTATGAATCAATAATTTAAGTGATTAAAAATAATTTACTATATGGTGAAATTTTGAACAGAGGATACTATAGATGTAGCAGTTCAAAGAATTGCCCAGCGAGAAAACAAGTAGAAAGGAACCATGTGGACCCCACAGTGCTTCTTGTAACATACAGCTCCGATCACAACCACGCCGTGCCGGCGCCTAGAAACTACCGAAACACAAGCAACGCCGCCGCATCAAACAAAGACTCCGAATCAGAACAAGAACCAGAAACAGAACCGGAAGAAAGGTTTACGGATCTTGGTGAAGAGCCGTTGATCTCTCCTACGGATGAGTTAGGCGGATGGTTGGGAGAAGTGGATACGATCGCTTCACCGGCGGGTTTGGAATGTCCGATTTTCTCGGAACAGGAAGTTTCGATGTTGGGAGAAGAGGAGATGTCGTTGTTCGCGGATCTAGGAGAGTTGCCGGAGTGTTCGCCGGTGTTTTGGAGAGGGAGGAGGAGGAGTAGCGGCGGTGCCGGCGATGTAAGTGTGGGACCACTTGTTGAAGCAAATTGCTCGTTGTGACACGTGTCGTAACGGTTTTCGTTGCTACACCGTTACATTTTACAATTAGTTTTTATTTTTTTTTTCCGGGTTTGTTGGGTTTAGTTTGGAAGAAAGAAAAATACAAGTGGATATTTGCAGTTGGGAGATTCTGTCCCCACGTGCTTGTAATTATTATCAACCACATTATCATAAGAGTATTGATATTTGAATACCAAAAAGAGTTGTTCCAAGTAGATAATTTATTTTTTCTTTCTTAGCACGTAAATCAACGTATGCTATAAATAATAAAAAAAGTTAAACAGTGGCGGGTTCCACACCCAAAGAGTTGTGGGTATCAAAATAACATTAGTGTTATCTTAATAAGTTCATTAATTTGGATGTTGATTCAATAGCTGGCATTCATTGTTTTATACCTTTTTATAGATGTTTCTAAAATGAATAGTGAAGTTTTTTATTTTTTTATTTTTACAATAGTGAATTTAACCATTTCATTAATCAAAAGAATAGCAATACAACGAGGAATCGAATCAAAGATACGATGACTAGACATAGAAAAGGCTGCTCTAGCTATGGAATGAACAACCTTGTTCGCTTGTCGTCTAACATACTTTACCTCAAAATAATTATTCATACAAAGTAATGATCGAATATTAGAAATCAAAATACTAAATTCTGAGATATCAACTTGTCGAGAAAGTCTTACATAGGCACAAACACAAATAAATAGTGTTTAGGCACACATACATAAAACATCACATCATTTACTTTTTCGAAAAATATTTAAAATTAAATTATTTTATATTTTCTCTCTCTTCACTCATGTGAATGTGCCTAAACACTATACATTTATATTTGTGCCTATATTAGAATTCCTCCCAACTTGTCTAAAAGAAATAACATTCACCACTAACTTGGAATCACTTTCAAAAATGACATGGGAAAAGCCTTTATGAACCATCTCCTTCATTGCTTCTAACATAGCCAATGCCTCTCCTTCCAAAGTATTTAGTGATGAATTCTCTAAATTGAAACCAGCAAGCCTAAAGTTGCCATGGGAATCACGCAAACACCATCCCCAACCGGTAGCTCCTTCTGTGTTGAAAAAACTACGTTGCACTTGAGGCATCCACTAGGAGGCGGCTGCCATTGTAAACAATCTCCAGCTGCTGTTTGCTGTTGTAGGGGCTACTGTTGTTGTTGAAAAATCCCATTAATGGTTGCCCATTGCAGCCAATGTTGTTTCACTTGCATACCGACTTGTTGTGCGTTTGACTTGCTATCATTCCACACAAGATTATTTCGAGTCTGCCACATGAACCACAAGAGCACCGCCATTTTACTTGAATCTGTATTATTCTCCTTCTTGCATACATCAAAAATCAAGTCTCTTGGATTATTAAATAAATTCAGTCTTGGTTGAATAACATGGGATAATTCCATAGCACTCCAAGCTGCTCTAGTGCCTTCACAATCAAAAAATAAATGCCACTCGTATTCATTATGTGATAAGTATAAGGGACACTCTTCCGGACATTGGACAAAACGATTTCTCAAACGAGACCTTATCGGTAAACATTCTTTACAAATCCTCCATAACATATGTTTGGCCTTAGGTGGGGCTTTAATTTTCCAAATACTACCCCAATCCTCTTCTCTACTCGTCCCGTACCCTCTATTTTTCTCTTTCATAATTTTCCGGTACCCTGACTTCACCGAGTATATCCCATCCCTCTCCTCCTCCCAAATCAACTTATCTTCACCTACTAAATCCACCAAAGGAACAACACAAATAGTATTAACCTCACAAAGTGAAGTTTGTTTTTTAAATTGTAAAGTCTTCAACTTTTTTTTTTAATTGTGTAAACATGCATTTTTAAAATTACTAAAATATCTTTCAAAATAGTTAATTTATCATCTATTACTAGAGATTATGATAAATAGAACACTTTAAATGTGATCAGTGTATGTCGAAGTCAAAATTATCGATGGAAGTATTTAAAAATATCTTGAACGGTTAAGTTAGTAAGATATGTCAAGTGAGAAGTCTAATATCGTAGGATAATGTATTTGAATTCTTTAGAAGAGGGAGTAAGTATAGGTTTGTTGTGGAGCCTCATTCATTGATGAGGGGAGGTAAGATTCCCATTAATGTTAAGATCAAATCAGGATCATTAAAACCTAAATTGATTCAGCGGACGTCATAGATAAAAATGTTTTTGTTTGCTGGAATTCAAAAGAGAGATGGACCTCTCCAATTTTTTTTCTCTTTTTCCTAATCTAATGGTTGATAAATCATAAAGAGCAAAAAAAACATTTAAAGATAATATTTTGGTCGTATTTGCCATTGAATCAAACATTTAAGAATGTTATTTTTATCCGAATTGGTTTTGCCATTCAAAAAGGTTTGGCGGCGCAGTTTGTTGTCCGTTTGCCTTTAATTCATATGTAATTACCTATTTATTAATTTAATGATGATATTTATTAATCAAATAGTAAAAACTAACTTATACATGATACAAGAATTGTCCTTCTTGTGCACCATAACATTGGCCTATTTTGATGGATGAGCATTATTCAATGAGCATTTTCATATTTCATGAGTCACTTATACATCAATGAGTAAAGGACTTGCTAGTTGCTAGTTTCTCCATTCAAGTTGGTACCATTATATTAGACTCTTCTTCTCTTAATCTTTTCTCTCTTATCTCCATCTCCATCTCCATTCTTCCATATTATTATTTTGGGTCAAAGATAAGGTATTTCAATTTTGATTTGCAATTTTGATTAAGACAACAAATCATCAATAGATGCTCCTCCTAGCCGCCCTAAAGCCATGTCACAAAGTCACACCCTTTAACATTGACATATTTGTACCATAATAGAGTACTACAATCCACCTATCATAATTATTTTCCATATCAAACAAAGTCTACTTCCTACCCATCAACTCCAAAACACCCTTGTTCAACACGGCCCATAATCTCAATACAAACAACACCTTCTTAAATTATGCAGAACAAGTTATGCAGAACCAAACTTGACTCTATTATATATTTCATACCTCAGTATCATCTATCTAAACTAAAAAGTATACTACATAATTTATCATCTATCAAATTGATAGTTTATTCAGTAACTGTCAAATGAAATCTTAGTAATAATATACATATACATAATCTTTGGATCTTTAATTTCCTGATTAGAATGTTATAGTTCTAAATTGTCGAAATAGAAGAATTTTGGAAAACAATATAATGATAAAGAGAATGAGTAAATACTGTTAACAATGCTTTCTTTCTGTAATGTTTAAAACTTGTAGTGACATAAAAATTCCTAATACAAACATCAATGGTGGAAATAAATACCTGATTACATTGCAGACTTGCCAGATTTAGAGACACTTAGCCTGTGAATGAACAATTTCACAGGTGAAATTCCACAGAAATTTGGTCTCACTTGGAAGCTTCAAGTGCTTGATTTGTCATCTAATAAGCTAACTGGTGTAACAAAGAAGAGAGGAAAGAACCTGACTTTTAAGCAGTCAAAATGCTTATGCAGCTCAGAATGGCGGAAAATATCCTGAAAGCAATACTTGTATATCTAAAAGCTTCCTTACAGTGCCAATACAATCTACACAGAAAGTACTATTTCGTTATATTGAAGATCATGGGGATCATCACAATAACCAGAGCTGCTATTCATAAGACTTAAGAGCTCTAATCCAAACTCTATTCGTGTCCTTTGGTAAAAGATTCTTCCTGACTTGAAGAATCCATCACTAGTAACTGCAATTTAAATTCACGAATAATTTAATTAACAAATAAACTAAAAGGGAAAACACAGTTCAACAATCATGAATGAAACCAGTAAACTTTCCACAACAAAAATCTAAACCTGTTACTTAAAAAATGGAACCTCCAAATCTCATACATTCAAGATAGAACGAAAAGCCAATCAAATCTTCACATGCAGATTACTCAAACATTTAGAGAAAAAAAAAATACTCGAATGATCACGAGGAGTTCAAACTGAACAGTGTCATCAAGAATCACACACATGTTTATGCAAAGAAATAAACTGTTTATAAGAACCCATAAAAAGTAACTCCAGAAAATAGTCTTGACCTTCCTAAGCTAAATTTAGCGGAGTTGAAGAACAACTACTAGTCAGGAATTTTGTCATGGAATGCTAATAATTCCTCTAAGCCTGTTAGTTCAAAAAACTTGATTTGTCAAACAATGCCTTTTCCTTTAACAAATTCACTCTCAAATTTATCTGCTCTTCAAATCATTTTGCTTGGTGTAAACCAATTCTCAGGTCCAATCCCAAGTTCCATTGGAGGACTAAATAAACTGCTAGCCTGATCTTTGCAGAAACTCATTAGCCAGATAAATTCCACCTGAAATTGGATATCGTATCCGTCTTACCTAACCTTGACATGAGCCAGAATAATAATCTCTAGCTGCATCGCACCTTTGATTTCCAAAATCCATATATTTGCATATTAATACAAACATAAACAATTCTGTTGACGCACCTAGAAGCTGTAACATTGCAAATCCAATCCAAGTTAACCTTCCAATAATCTAAGGACTAAAGCTCTTAGGGAAGAGATAGGCTATAGGAGAGAAAAAAGAAACCATAAAATGAAATTCAACTTAGTATTTGTCACATATCTAACAAACACGATTACACGAAAGCATGATGAATCTTCATAATTGTGGCATAAAAATATATTTTTTGGAAGGCTAGTGGTAAAATTACAGTAAACTTGGAAATGATTAAGAATGTTTTAACAATATTTTAGATTTTAACCTTGCTACGAATATGTACAAACAATTACACTTGCTTGAATCCCAATTGATCTGTTACCAAACTATACTCGACCAGACCAAAATAGAATCAATAACCCAACACAAAACATGAAAGAAGCAATTATAAGTTATAACTTCAGGTATATCACTTTCTACTGACACTACTGCAAACTTGAAAGCTGCCGTGTAATAGAAACTTGCCCCGAAGTCAATTGTACAACAAATTCTTCATATCATTAAGCACTTTTTCCAACATCATAATTCTACAAACACAACACTATATCTATCAGTCAAGTAAGAGCTTTTTCCAACAAAAAACATAACTTTTTAAATCGGTTGAACAAAATAACCGATGTAAAAAATGCAGTCAAGGGGGGAAACAAAAAAAAAAAAAAACTTTGCAAGGGGGCATTCTTCAAAGAATTTTTAGCAGGGGGTAACGCAAAACACGCCCACTTAGCAGGGGGTAACAACCTATTAACCCTTTTGTTAAACAGTTCAATAGAGGAATCAGCCATGCCACACTTCCCATAGCAATCAATCATTGCATTCCATGATGCAACATTCTTACAACGAATCTTGTCAAAAACATTTCGAGCATCTTTTAAATTCCCACACTTAGAATACATGTCAATAAGAGCACTTGCAATAAAAACATTGTCATAAAACCCCATCCGGCATATAAATCCATGAATTTATCTTCCCAAATGAATAGAACCTACTGATCCACATGCATGAAGCAGTGCTGCAATAGTTATTTGATTAGGACAAATCCTCGAAACTACCATCTCGCGAAAAACCTCAAATGCTTCCATACTCCCTAACATGATGATTTTGTACAAAGCCAGAAATCAATGCAATCCAAGCAACCACGTCAGGAATAATATTCCACGTGAAATCATTCGGATCATATCCTTCCATCTTCATCCTCTCAAACAACAATGGTGCTTGCTCAATTTCCCCAACATTACAAAACCCACAAATCATCGAAGTCCATGACGCAACATCTCTCTCAGGCATTCCATCAAACACCCTACAAGCATTCAAAATGCTTCCACATTTACAAAACATATCTATCAAAGCATTACCAATTGAAACATCATTCTTCAACCCCATTTCACAAATCATCTCATTAATTTGTTTCCCTTTCTTTACATTCATCAAACCAACACATGTTTTAAGAACAATACCAAAGGTAAAGTATTTTTGCTTTTAAGCATTTTTGTAAGCATAAAGCAAAATCATAAGGGGTCCATCTAAATTAAGAAGAAAATGCTAAAATTTTCATCTTGTCACACATATTGCAGAAGAAACAAGTTATGCTCATTCATTTCATAGACCCTTTACCATGTTACATGTTTTTGTGACATAGTTTGTAATCATAAAATGTGCGCTCAAAAACGACACCGTTGCCTTTTGTTTGTATGGAAAACGAAAATAAAATTGCGTTTGCCGGGAGTCGAACCCGGGTCTATTGCTTGGAAGGCAATTATCCTAACCGTTGGACTACAAACGCTTGCTGTTCTTCTGTAATAATATATGCTATATAATTGATATCTCTTATGTAAAGTATATTGGTGTCAAAAAAAGAGAGTAAAGTATATCGTTGTGATAAAAATATGTAATTTTATTTTTGGTGAAACGATTAATTAAAGTAATGAATGAAATAAAAGTATAACAAGGTTATGATCTTCTAAATCAAGACAAGATTTAGGTATGTAGTTGTATATATAGGTAAAATCTAATGTGTGTATATTCATATCTATCATAGATTATTATTTAAAAATATTTAAAATTTTAACGACAACATATGTCATTGTTTTGAAGTATAAGTTAATGATCATTTTTATTTTAACGATCGACATAATGGCTTACTCCCTCCGTCCCAAATAATTATAAGGGAGAAACTTCACTTTTTTTTGCCTTAAATTATAAGGGAAAAATACAAACATTTATCCTTTTTCAAGATGTCTTTTTGTTTATTCTCATGAAATTAAATGCAAATCTATATTATAAACAAAGTAAACTTTATTGACGAAAAAGTGACACGTGTCACTTTTAATGAAAATATACTAGGACATTAATTTTAATTTTATTTAATATTTTATAACGTTACATTCTTAATTAAATACGAAAATGCAAAAAATTTATATTATCATTTAATATATTCAATTTTAATTAATAATTGAAGACGTTACAATTTTTAATAATAATAAAAATTAAAAACATTTATATTAATACAAAATATAATTAATAATTGAAGACGTTACAATTTTTAATAATAATGAAAATTAAAAACATTTATATTAATACAAAATATAATTAATACATTAACCGTTTCTATATATTTTTTAATTATCAAAAATATATTTCCGTTACGTATAATTTTTAATTTTTATAATTAGTCGTTTTTATATATATTTTAATTATCATAAATATATTTTTAATTATTATAATTAACCGTTTTTATATATATTTTAATTATCATAAATATATTTCCGTTACGTATAATTTTTAATTATTATAATAAATATTTTTTATTATTATTTGAACGTTACATATTCAACATTGTAACCGATATTATCTCATAAATTTGCTCTTAATTTTTATATTTCTAAACCTAACTATAAATATGTCTTCTTTTTCTCCAAAATCTTCTCACAAACTCATTTGCTATTTTCCACAACCAACTCAAAAATTCATTTGTTAAGCTACTAAACAATGGCGAATAAAATTAACCTGATATTCGAAATCAACCAGACTAATGAGAGTTTGAATATTGTAGTTTGTGTAATTCGGATGTGGTTGGTGCGCGATATATCCGGCAACAATGCACCATTTTCGTGGATATGATACTAATTGATTCAACTGTAAGAACTCTTCTGTATGTTTAAATTTCATTTACACTGAGTTTTAATGTATTTTTCGTTGTATAATATTATTTTATTGTCTTTTTGTTTAGGGAAACAAAATACAGGGTACAGTGCGTTGCACTCTAATTTATAAGTTTGAGAAAGATCTTAAGGAATGTGTTGTTTACTCGATTAAAATTTTTGGAGTTGTTGCAAACGGTGGATCATACCGTACTACTAGGCACGAATATAAATTAAACTTTCAATTCTACACGAAGATTAAACTTTGCAACTTGAAAAAAGTTCCTTCTAATATATATTTGATTGAAAGTCATGTTCCAACATTTGCTCCCGACTATGATACAAATTATCTTTACGGTAAGAAATATTAGTACGTTATGTATTTGTTTTGTTGTTTTTGTTGTTATAAGGTAGACATGTGATATTATTAATCGTGTGTATAATCATATTTTGTAGACATTATGTGAATGTTAACTGGCATTGGAGCTCCAAGTGAGTATGAACGCAATGGTTTGAAGACTAAAATGGTTGCAATTCAGTTGAACTATGATGGGTTCGTATCACATGTGTTTTTTGATCTTACTTGATATATCACAAAATATTAAAATGCTTTATTAAATTTGTGAATCATATAGGTTCAAGTTTAATGTTACCCTATTTGGTCAATAGGTTGATGAGTTGAATGCATTTGTTGCTGCTGGCAAAACTGAAAACACAATAGTCGTTGTGTTAATGGCCAAAATCAAGTTTTGGCAAGGTATTTATGTTGTTGACTACAAAAAAAAAAAAATCAAGTTATCTATTTTATTTTTTTATTTTCCGTGACAAATATAAACTTATAAACTCTTACAAATGTATTTCTTTTATATGAACTACAACAATTCAAAATTCTTTTAATCCAACTAAGTTGTTGTTTAATCCCGAGTTCATAAGTGTCACTGATTTGAAGAAAAGGTATGCATAACAACCGCTATGTATATTTTGCTTTTTTATTTATACGTTTTATTTTACAATTTATGTGAATTTTTTGTATTCATTTTCAATTTTTACATTGTGGCTTATTAATATTGATTATAGGATGCTGGAAAAAAATGATTCTCCGTCCCCTGGTATTTGTTTGATCCATGATCCTAATGGATTGACTGAAGAAGATGATTTTCTCAAAGTCACGCATAGGATAACAATTGAGGGGTTGAAAGAAAGTCGTGGGGTTAGTTTTTTTCAATTAATGGATTAAATTTTTATATTCACATATGGTACATGTATGAACCATAAATTGTTTTAATGGTTTAAACTACTTAATCGTTATTTATTTGTATAATCCAAGAATCATCTAACATTGTGTTGGGAACAATTAAAGACTTGCTTGATACTCAGGGTTAGTGGTACACTGCATGTGAGTGTTCCAAAAAAGTTATTCTTGATGAGGGCATGTACTATTGTTCTAAATGTAATAAACATGTGGAAAATGTTAGCGAAAGGTAACATATGAAAATTGTATTTATTTTATTTTTCAAACAAATCACTACTACAAAATGTTGAATAGATAGTGCACTTTAGACAGCACTTATTTACAAAAGCGCTGTTAAAAATAACACGGAGCCCTTAAACAGCGCTTGTTATGAAAAGCGCTATCTAAACTACCACTATTTTACAGCGCTTTTCTGTAAAAGTGTTTTTATATGGTTTAAAAAAAATGTTTAAATCTACAAAAAAATTATGTTTCACTTTATAAAGCGCTTTATAAGAAAGCGCTGTCTGAGGAGTATCATTAGACAGCACTTCTGAATTGATAAAAAAATGCTGTCAAAGGAGTATCATTAGACAGCACTTCTGAATAGGATAAAAACACCGTGTATATACAATCTTTTTTTTCAAAAAAATAAAATACAAATAATATTAATAATTAATAATAATAATAATAATTAAAAAATAAAATAAATATAGTAAAATTAAAGATTAAAAATCTGTCAAAATAAAAGTGCTTTATATGTGAATTGAAAAAACATAAAATCTAATTTTCAAATAAATAAAAATCCTTTTCTTGTTGAAAAATCAAACACGCTGATAAACTACTTATAAAAAATAAAAATAAAAAACACTTTGATAAACTCCAAAAGCCTTCTTTTGATTATGGATGGATAACAAACTTTTTCTTCAAAACCAAATTCTCACTAACAGACTCAATTTGATCAATCGAAACCCTCAACTGTTCTTTGCTGAGAATTCCCAAATTCCCTTACTTACTCACAAATAATTTTGAAAAATCCTAAATCCCTCTCTCTCTCTCTCTCTCTCTCTCTCTCGTTGCAAAACCCTAAATCTCTCTCTCACTATCGTTCGCTGCAAAACTGTTTCAGCTTTGTCAAATCCCTCTCGATTGCTTGAATCAAATTCAACTATTTCAAATTCCTCTCAGTTGATCCTGCAAGTGTATCTCCCTCTTTCCATATCTCATCTTATCTTAATGTGTTAAAGGAACGGTTAAAAGGTTCGATTCATGAGGGAAGGAGATCGAAGGTTCGATTTAGGGTTAAATCGTCAAGAACTCAAATTACTGGTACTGTTTCTTCTTCTTCTTCTCCTTTACTGGGTCTCGGTTCTTGAAGCAAAACCCATGCCGACTCTATTTCTTGCTACGAAACCCTTGGTGATACGAAACCCTTGTGTCACTGCAACTCTCATGAAACCCTTGTGACGCTGTAACTCTCATGAAACCATTGGTGCTGCGAAACCCTTGGTGATATGAAAACCCATGCCAACTCTATTTCTTGCCGACTCTATCTTATTCTTAATCACTTTTGTTATAATGTTTTTGAGGTGTTTTACAATGTGTCACGGTGGTACTTGGTTATGAATAGGATGATAAGCCTTTTTCTTAAACAGAGAACCAAAAGCAAGTTTGTCTTTGATGGGGCTTCCAAATTAACTCTATGAAGTATGGCGGATTGAGCAAAAATGGTGAATTGAGAAATTCAAATTGTTGTTACTGAGATCACAATAAAGCCATCATCAAATTAAAACATACTGTGGAATTTCCAATTATTGAGGTGAGTTTGTCTTTGTTTTTTATTTAAATTGATTGATTTTAAGAATACAAAGAATGCAATATAGTAGTAGGAATCTTTCATAGTATTCCTCTCTTGTCAATACTATCTGATTTGTTATTTTCTGTGTCGAACACATGTAGACACTGACACGACACTGACACTTATGATTATGGTGAATTCTGTTATTTTTTTAAAATTATTATTGGTGTCGATCGATGTGTTAGTGTTTGTGTCGCGTGCGGAGTCCATGACTGTCCTCGGGATTTAAATGTGATTCTGACTCGGGATTTACATAATCTTGATCATATTCAAGAAGTAATATTCAATAATACTAAATTCGTATGTAAGATGTATTTTGCGATATAACTACAATGTTGTTGCCGGTGGATATCTGCAGATGCTCTTTCTTTGCATTATGTAAATATAGTGCTCTGAATTGATACTATAGTAAGTATTTATTCTTTATTATAATTATAATTATTCCATGATATGGTTAAGTGCAAACAAGTAACAGTACTGTGCTTTATCAGTATCTCAATTAGAAAGCCAATTAAAGAAATAGGGAAATAGGTGTTTACATATTTGGTTCAAGACTATTAAACTTTGATCAAGTTGTTCATTTATTATTGATCATTTGATAATTGACATATATATGATTTGTTTGTGTCTGCATCACTTTAAAGCTCATGGTCTTTTTTGCAAAGAATGTGTAAATATACATCTACAACTTTAAAGTTTCTCAGCTCTCATGTTTGCTTTGTGGGTACCTAATTATAATTATGAAAACCATTCTATTTTATATTACTTTATATGCATTTAACCTAATACAAGAAGCCTAATTGTTTTCATTTTTCATTATAGAATGGGCCTTATAATTTAATTCTTCCTTTTTAACTTCAGAGGAAGGAATGGTATTATTCAACAAGAGATGTATATGTACCATTAATTAGTGAACTACTTTTTTTCTTACAATTTGTATCATGCTAGTAATTTTCATGTGCTTTTTTCTAGCATTATAAATATTGATTCGCCATCGTCTTATATACTGGACTCGTGCACTACTTTTTTTCTTAGTCTTTTATTATTCGAGAATATTATGATTTCACTTCTAAATTTAGGGGTGTAATTGGACCGGTTTGGATCGGTTTTTGATGAATCCAAAGTCCGAACCAATGTGTACTCAATTGGTTCGGTTTGTCTTGTTTTTGAAAAATGAAACCGAACCAAACTAATCGGTTTGGTTCGGTTTGGATCGGATACTTTGATCGGTTTTGTAATTATTATTTTTTTGCAATATTTTCCCTACTATTAATTTTTATCCGATATCCTGCTATAATTTTTTTAATCACACATAACACTTATGTAATCAATTATCACCATATACACCATACTTTAATTGATTTTCAAACACATTTTAATTCAAACAAAGTTGACAAAATACAATCCATAAATTTTCAATATAAAATACAACCATAAAATTAAGTTCATAAGTTTAATATCAAGTAAAAAACAAACTAAAATAAAATTTCAAATTTTTCCCACTTGAATCGTCAATACACCATCATGAAATGATAAATTGTTATATATATATATATATATATATATATATATATATATATATATATATATATATATATATATATATATGGTTAATAATAAATAAATATATGATTGATAATATCTATTGGTTCGATTTATCGGTTTTTAAAAATTGAATCCAAGAACCGAACCAAACCACGTCGGTTTTTAATTGGTTCGGTTTGGTTTTGAATCCGAACCATAAACATCGGTTTTTTTGGGGTTTGGATTGGTTTGGATCGTCGGTTTAATTGGATTTTTTTGATCCGCTTACACCCCTATCTAAATTCTTACTATCCTTACGGTGAAATGCTTCTTTACTTTTTGTTGTTCATTCATTTTAACTCTCTACTTTTGGTTGGGAAGTATTTACATAACTGATGCACTTTTGTGTTGCAGATTTGTAAAAGGTAATGCTTAAAGTGACAGTGATCGGTAAGACTGAGGTAGTGAGGCTCATAAAGGTGTGAGCATTTCAAACAATCGGCAAGAGTTGAGCTGACTAGAGGAACTCCTAAGGAAATGCGGAGAGGTGAGAAAAAAGATGCTACTCTTCATAATCTATGTTAAAGATATGATATTAAGGATATGCTATTACTGAATATGTTTGTTTCATTATGTTATGTTATTAACTTGATCATTGTGCCATTTTGTACCATTATCCATCTATGACGCAAAGTAATGTATATGTAGCATAGTATTTGTATTATTTATTCTGAATGATTTGAGGATCCATTGATAAAGGACTTATGCGCACCTATTTCATTTTTGAACCAGGCAAATTGAGAAAGGAAGACCAATTGACTGCATCTGAAGTGTTACTGTTTCATTAGGAAGGTATAAGAGCATACCTTGGTTTATTCTGAAGATGTTATATGAAGAGGAGAAAATTGAAATATAGAATTTTAGATATAGTGATTAGCTTAAGTGGTCTGCTCACTAAATGTAGCAGAATTTTTAATATTGTCATTTTATTCTTTAATCACTTGAATACTTCATTGTTATTTTTTGTAGTAGGTTTTATGAAATTAAGTATTTGTTTAACATACTTTATGAACTTTTTATGTGACTACATATGCAAATTTATTACTTTAAACGCATTAAATTGATTTTTTTGTTGGTTTGCAATTGCAACAGTAATATTAGGAGACAATTCAAAAGCAATTTTTTTTTAATATAGAATTTTAAAAGCGCTTATGCTAGGAAGCGCTGTCTAAAGCTTACATTAGACAACGCTTATGCTAGAAAGCGTTGTCTAAAGCTTACTTTAGACAGCGCTTATGCTAAAAAGCGTTGTACGTCTAAAGCTTACTTTAGACAGCGCTTATGCTCTAAAGCGCTGTCTAAAACTTATATTAGACAACGCTTATTCTAGAAAGCGCTATCTGAACATAACATAAGACAGCGCTTACATGTAAAAAGCGATGTCTAAAGATGACATTAGACAACACTTTTACTTGATGATTAAGCGCTGTCTATACTTTTAACAGCGCCAGAATAGACAGCGTTTATAAAGTGCTGTGTATGGCCAAAAAAAGCGCTGTCTAAAGTCTTTTTTGGCATATTGAATAAAAATGTGGCAATAACATTTGTTTTTTTAACTATTATATAGGTACAGAATCGTAATATCTGTAGTTGATTCAAGTGACTCTGTCACATTCGCCATTTTTGACCGTGAAGCAAAAAAATTGTTCAAAAAAAAAGCATCTCAAATGATTGAGAGTTCTGGGATAATTTATTTGAATTATTTATAGAGATATAAAAAAATATATTATATATGCTATATTTCGAATCTTAATGTAATAATTGTATTTGTATAGGAAAAATCGTCAGGAGTTCTACCTAAAGAGATTTTTGGGTTGATTGATTCTACATTTGTTCAAGATTGAGTCCAACACCAATAATGACACTAAGTTTGAAAGGAGTTATAGAGTGAAGAAAATTTGCAATACCGAAGAAATTATTTTGAAGTTCAAGGAGACAGAATCTAACACTAATGTATATACATTTCGTTTTTAATATTTTGTATACATGTTAACAAATAAAAATGATAACTTATTCATTAGTTTAATATGTTATATAGAATGTGGCTGCAGTGGGGTCTTCCAATTTAGCCGACACTGTCATCGGTAAAGGGAAAACTATAAATGTCGATATTGCACAGGTATTATTAAGTTTTTTTCAATTATTTATTTAAAACTTAAGACTCATACAAAAGAGTTTAAATAATAGTTCATATATATATTTAACGTTGATAGGATTTGATGAGTAAGTTTGATGATATTGTCTGTAACATCCCCAATTTCTAAATTGCCTAATTAATTTTAATTAGAATAAATCTATTAAAATTGAAATTAATTAGAAGTGGTTGATTTATTAAGTCATAGGATTTAAGTGTGAAGTGTGTGAGATTAAATGATTCCTATAGAACTTAAGCTACACATTAACACACTAATTTCATGAATTTAAATCAATTAAGCCAAAGATTCAAATTCTCCCTCTCTCTAATGGCTCATCCCTCATTAGTGACTCATAACCCTCCTAGCTAAACACCTCACAATCACTCTTACCTATGGCATAACATGCAAGACCCTCATAGCTCTCCTAATCTCAGAAAAATCTAAAGCCATCGAGTCTTTCAATTCTCTCTTCTCTCACGCAAAAACAACAACAACATGCAACCCAAAAACCTTCCCCTCACACTAACACAAGATGTTGGAGTCTTCCTTCACATGCAATACTCTATCCACTGTACAACAGAGATTCTCTTTCTGTAACAAAAATCACAGAGATTCTCTCTGATTCATTTCATCTCTTCCATGTGAACTTGCAAAACAACAACAATGTTCCATCACCTCTATATTCAACCAATAATAGGACATGCAATTGAAGCTCAGTACAAAATCTCCACTGTTCCTACACCAGAATATCAACTATAAATACCCCAACCTCAGTGTTTCAAACCATCAAACCAACTCAAATTCGTAGTTCAAGCTTAAGGGTGTTTCCAAAGTGTCAAAGTTCCAAAATCCAAGTTCTGTTCGTGGGTTGCTAGGGAGGGTTGCAGTAGCTGTTTTAGAAGAGCCCAGGAGCAAGTAAAGCTTCAATTCCAGGTGGGTTCTTAGGCTAATGTAGTTAGTTTTCCCAAATTATGAAAATGCACGCAAACTTAGGAAATTCATAGGAATAACTGTATGTGTGAAATTAACTCCCAAATTTCATTCTATTCTATTCTATATCACTTAATATATGTTACTGCACTTTCTTGTATGAGGATTGTAGGTGTTATTTGTAAAATTTGATGATTTTCGTAAAACAGAGGCTTTTCTGCATGAACTCGCCATAGCGAGTTGCTAGCGAGCCTTCATGGCGAGCTCAAGGTTCTGGGCTGAAGAACTTCGCCATGGCGAGCATTTGCTCGCCTAGCGAGTTGTTTAGGCCAGTACCTGTAAGTTCGCCATGGCGAGCTTGGTAACTCGCCGTAGCGAGCTAATCCAGAATTGACCCTTTTTTTTTCATTTTCAAAAATAATTGGAACACTCGTTTTATATCCTCGTTATAGATTGTTGTTCTGCAGAAATATATGTAATGTGATGTGAAACAGGAGGTCAATTACAGTTGAACTCTTAGGGCTTTAACTTAAGGAATTAGAATGTTGTATGCTCCCCGGGTTTGGGAATTATTGGTAGTATGTTATGAACTTAGTAATCAGTCAATTAAATATATGATTATGATATCAGTGTGGACTTCGTTTTAGATGTCCCATTAGAAATCCTTGTGAGCTTTATGTCGGAACGCTTTCTGTTCGCGGATAAGGCAAGCCTCTGAGACGTGCTCACCTCAGTGTGTTTGCGGTTTAAAATCAACAAGATTAATTTTGTGATACACCTTTGTTTATATTGCTTATGATAATTATGTTATGAATTAGATTATGATATGACTGATTAGGAACCCCGGCTTTATAGCCTAGGAGGGTAGTAGAATTCACTGGGACGAAGTGACTGTCTCACCCCACTCCCTATTTGAAACAGGCAAACAGGTTGAATAGGTAAGCTTTGGTGTTGGAGTCGCTGCTGCTGTTGGAGGATTGCATTTTAGTTTCTTGCTTCCTTATTATCTTATCGTGTTGTTATTGTTCTCTGTTTCCGCTATGTTATTTGAACTCGTTTGTATTTCTGCACCTGCGCGTGCATATTTGAATAATGTAATTGTAATGAACTCAGTACTATTTATAATATTCTGCATTATATTCTAGATAATAATGTGGGGTATTACATTTGGTATCAGAGCAGGTCGATTCAGATCTTGCGTGAGGTCATTAGAATTACTATTCCAATCCCAGTAGTTGTCTAGGTTCCCTACATACGTTCTAGGTGTCATGTCACTTTAAGCCTAGCTAACTTGACTTGATATTGGCAGTTAGAGCATAATGTCTGGAGCGAGACGAGGACCTGGAAGACCCCCAAGAAGGCATGACAGTGATGTGGAACCAGAAGTGTTCGGTGATGCTAACGCCAATATGTGGGCAGAGATGATGCATCAGCATCAACAATTTCAGGCCCAGCAAGCGCAGCAGCACCAGGAGTTTATGGCAATGTTCCAGCAGCACATGAATGCTCCCCCTCCTCAGAACTTGGGGTCGAGCGCTGCTTTTCGAGAGTTTTGTAGAATGAGCCCTCCAGAGTTCTATGGTGAATATAACCCCGCTAAAGCCAGGGAATGGCTGCAAAGGATGAGTGGAATTCTGGACTCGATGACTTGCACAGAAGCAGATAAAGTAACATTCGTCTCCCGCTTCTTTAGGGGTGACGCTTGTAACTGGTGGGAAGGTACCAATAATTACATGGAAGCCAGTCAGATGGAAATCAATTGGCAGAACTTCAGGCGTCTCTTTATTGGCCATTACATTCCCGAAAGCTATCAGTTTCAGATGGAAAAGGAATTAACTGAGTTGAAGCAGGGTAATTTGACTGTAGCTGAGTACACGATGAAGTTCAACGAGTTGGTCCGATATGTTGCAGATGGTGATGATGCTCCCACGGAAGCGTGGAAAATGAAGAAATATCGGATTGGGCTCAGGGCGGACATAGCTCACAATGTTTCTATGCAGCAGATCACTAACTTTGGTGATCTAGTGCAGAAGAGCTATCACGCCGAGGCTGGTCTCAGCAACATTCACAAAGAGAAGAATGAGGCGAATCAGAAGAAGAAGGGTTTGTTTGGAAAGTTTGGTTTGAACTTGAAGTCTAAGGGTACATCCAGCATGGGAAAACAGAGCCACTCTCAGCGCTCACCTCGGAACTGTGCTGAGTGTAGGTATCCTCACAGTGGCGAGTGCATGAAAGGCAAAAACATGTGCTATTACTGCAAGCAACCTGGTCACTTCAGAAACGAGTGTCCGAAGCTGAAGAAGCACGGAGACTCCAGTGGATCCGCAAAGAATAAAGGTCGGGTATATTCTCTAGACTGTAATGAAATAAGATCCAATAATTCTTTAATCATGGATGTTTGTTTGTTATGACAGTCCAAAGTATTAGTTTTATTTGATTGCGGAGCCACAAATTCCTTTATAGTCGTTGACTGTGTCATGCGGTTAGGAATTCCTTTTGTTCCCCTCATACCACCAATGTCAGTCGCTGTCGCTACCGGCGGTAGAGTCACTTCAAAGAAAGTCTGTCAGAATTGTCCCATCCTAGTTGGAAGTAAAGTCTACCACATCGATCTCATCTGTTTACCTATAAAGGACTTTGATGTCGTTCTGGGCATGGATTGGCTTTCAGCCAATACCGTGTACATCGGTTGTGCGGAATATAATTTGTTCATTCCTTCGGAAACCTCTGCAGAAAGTAGAGCCTTATCTGCTTTGTTGCAAAATACTCACCAGATGATTCAATACTTAGGAGCCAGCAGTAAGTGCTTCAGTGTCCTGTTCACTATTGATCATGAGTCTAGCTTGAGTCCCAGTGACATCCCTATAGTTTGCGAGTATCTAGATGTTTTCCCTAATGATATCATGAGTCTCCCACCTGAGCGAGAAATAGAGTTCTCCATAGATCTTGTTCCGGGTTCACAGCCCATCTCTGTTGCTCCTTATAGAATGTCTTCATTAGAACTCCATGAGCTTAAGACTCAACTTGAGGAATTACTCTAGAAGCATTTCATTCGTCCTAGTGTCTCTCCTTGGGGAGCGCCCGTGTTACTTGTTAAAAAGAAGGACGATACCATGCGCTTATGCATTGATTATCGTCAGCTTAACAAAGTGACCATCAAAAATAAATATCCGTTGCCTCGGATTGATGATCTCTTGGATCAGCTCAGAGGTGCTACCGTGTTCTCAAAGATCGATCTTCGTTCCGGCTATCATCAAATCAGAATCAGATCCTCAGATGTGTCCAAGACAGCGTTCAGAACGCGTTATGGGCATTATGAATTCCTGGTTATGCCTTTCGGCTTGACTAATGCTCCTGCTGTATTCATGGATTACATGAATAGGATTTTCCAGCCTTACCTCGACAAATTTGTTGTCATCTTCATAGATGATATCTTAATCTATTCTCGTAATCAAGAGGAGCATGCTGAACATCTCAGAATTGTTTTGGAAGTTCTTAGAGAAAAGAAACTGTACGCCAAATTCAGCAAGTGTGAATTCTGGCTCTCAGAGATTAAATTTCTGGGACATGTCATTTCCCAAGGCGGTGTGTCTGTTGATCCATCCAAAGTAGAAGCAGTTCTTAACTGGGAAAGACCCAACAATGTATCAGAAGTCAGAAGTTTCTTGGGATTAGCAGGTTATTACCGGAGGTTCATTCTTGGATTTTCGGAAATCGCCTTACCCTTGACTCGTTTGACCAGGAAGGGTACTGCTTTCATTTGGGATGCTGATTGTGAAGTAAGTTTCAGAACCTTGAAAGAAAAGTTGACCAGTGCTCCAGTGTTGGTCATTCCTGATCCTAATCGGAAGTACGTGGTGTATTGCGATGCATCACATAAAGGTCTTGGATGTGTTCTAATGCAAGATGGAGCTGTGGTAGCATATGCCTCTAGACAGTTGAAACCACACGAACAAAATTATCCGACCCATGACCTGGAATTAGCAACTATTATTTTCGCTCTAAAGATTTGGAGGCATCACTTGTATGGTGTCCAATTTGATATTTTCAGCGACCATAAGAGCTTGAAATATCTGTTTGACCAGAAAGACCTGAATATGAGACAGCGTATATGGATGGAATATTTGAAGGATTTTGATTTTAATCTCAACTATCATCCCGGCAAAGCGAATGTTGTAGTAGACGCTTTGAGCAGGAAGGCTTTGTATGCCTCTGAACTACTGATGCAACAATGTGGCTTGTATGAGAAGTTCAGGGATCTGAATTTGAATGTTGTGTACAGGAAGAGCGGCATTAGAATCAACTGTATGGAGTTGTCTTGTGATCTACGTGCAAGAGTAGTGCAGGCACAACGGAACGACATGGATTTACAGAGGAGATTGAACAACCCAGAATTCTCAATAGCATCCGATGGTGCCATGTTGTATGAAGGGAGACTGTGTGTACCAAAAGACGATGAACTGAAGAGGTTGATTCTTGACGAGGCACACAAAAGTGGGTTCTCGATTCATCTAGGATCCACCAAAATGTACCACGACTTGAAACAGAATTACTGGTGGCCGAATATGAAGGTAGAAATCGCAGATTTTGTGTCTAGATGTTTGGTATGTCAACAAGTAAAGATTGAACACCAGAAACCTGGAGGTCCATTGAAACCATTAGAAGTTCCGGAGTGGAAATGGGAACATATTGCTATGGATTTTGTAGGAGGTTTACCCCGTAACCAGAAAGGTCAAGATTCTATTTGGGTAATTGTGGACAGATTGACAAAGTCGGCTCATTTCATTCCTGTGAAATCCACCTATAACGCCACACAGTATGCAGCTATCTTTATAGAACATATTGTGAGGTTGCATGGTGTACCACTCAGTATCGTTTCAGATCGTGACCCTATCTTTACTTCTAGGTTTTGGAAAGCCTTCCAGCATGCGATGGGTACTCGGTTGAGAATGAGTACATCGCATCATCCTCAGACAGATGGACAGTCTGAAAGAACCATTCAAACTCTCGAAGATATGCTTCGTGTCTGTGTGTTGGAAGATGGTGGTAGTTGGAGCAACTACTTACACTTGATCGAATTTGCTTACAATAACAGTTACCATTCCAACATAGGGATGGCACCGTTTGAAGCCTTATATGGCAGAAAGTGTAGGACTCTGTTGTGTTAGACCGAAGTTGGTGATCGCAGATTGTTAGGACCAGACCTTATTCAAGAGACAACTTTAAAGGTTAAGTCCATCCGTGAAAAGATGAAGGTAGCTCAGAGTCGGCAAAAGAGTTATGCTGACAGGGGAAGGAGACCTTTGGAATTTGATGAAGGTGATCATGTGTTTTTGAAGGTTACTCCGAAGTTGGGTTTACGTGGTGTGTTTAGAACCAAGAAACTCTGTCCAAGATATATTGGACCTTATCAAATTCTTCGGCGCGTCGGTTCTGTAGCCTATCAGTTAGCTCTTCCACCTTTTATGTCAGGGCTACACGACGTGTTCCATGTCTCTCAGCTTCGCAAGTATATTCCAGATCCTTACCAGCCAATAGCAATTGAACAGATAGATCTTCAGCCAGACTTGACATATCAACCTGATCCTGTTCGAATCATTGATCGTGATGTCAAAACTCTTCGGAATAAGAGGATTCCCATTGTCAAGGTTGAATGGGCGCAGTCTCCGGACGGCGAATACACTTGAGAATTGGAATCCGACATGATGAACAGTTATCCTCACCTATTCTAAGGTAAATTTCTGAATTTCGAGGACGAAATTTCTTTAAGGGGGGTAGATTGTAACATCCCCAATTTCTAAATTGCCTAATTAATTTTAATTAGAATAAATCTATTAAAATTGAAATTAATTAGAAGTGGTTGATTTATTAAGTCATAGGATTTAAGTGTGAAGTGTGTGAGATTAAATGATTCCTATAGAACTTAAGCTACACATTAACACACTAATTTCATGAATTTAAATCAATTAAGCCAAAGATTCAAATTCTCCCTCTCTCTAATGACTCATCCCTCATTAGTGACTCATAACCCTCCTAGCTAAACACCTCACAATCACTCTTACCTATGGCATAACATGCAAGACCCTCATAGCTCTCCTAATCTCAGAAAAATCTAAAGCCATCGAGTCTTTCAATTCTCTCTTCTCTCACGCAAAAACAACAACAACATGCAACCCAAAAACCTTCCCCTCACACTAACACAAGATGTTGGAGTCTTCCTTCACATGCAATACTCTATCCACTGTACAACAGAGATTCTATTTCTGTAACAAAAATCACAGAGATTCTCTCTGATTCATTTCATCTCTTCCATGTGAACTTGCAAAACAACAACAATGTTCCATCACCTCTATATTCAACCAATAATAGGACATGCAATTGAAGCTCAGTACAAAATCTCCACTGTTCCTACACCAGAATATCAACTATAAATACCCCAACCTCAGTGTTTCAAACCATCAAACCAACTCAAATTCGTAGTTCAAGCTTAAGGGTGTTTCCAAAGTGTCAAAGTTCCAAAATCCAAGTTCTGTTCGTGGGTTGCTAGGGAGGGTTGCAGTAGCTGTTTTAGAAGAGCCCAGGAGCAAGTAAAGCTTCAATTCCAGGTGGGTTCTTAGGCTAATTTAGTTAGTTTTCCCAAATTATGAAAATGCATGCAAACTTAGGAAATTCATAGGAATAACTGTATGTGTGAAATTAACTCCCAAATTTCATTCTATTCTGTTCTATATCACTTAATATATGTTACTGCACTTTCTTGTATGAGGATTGTAGGTGTTATTTGTAAAATTTGATGATTTTCGTAAAACAGAGGCTTTTCTGCATGAACTCGCCATAGCGAGTTGCTAGCGAGCCTTCATGGCGAGCTCAAGGTTCTGGGCTGAAGAACTTCGTCATGGCGAGCATTTGCTCGCCTAGCGAGTTGTTTAGGCCAGTACCTGTAAGTTCGCCATGGCGAGCTTGGTAACTCGCCGTAGCGAGCTAACCCAGAATTGACCATTTTTTTTTCATTTTCAAAAATAATTGGAACACTCGTTTTATATCCTCGTTATAGATTGTTGTTCTGCAGAAATATATGTAATGTGATGTGAAACAGGAGGTCAATTACAGTTGAACTCTTAGGGCTTTAACTTAAGGAATTAGAATGTTGTATGCTCCCCGGGTTTGGGAATTATTGGTAGTATGTTATGAACTTAGTAATCAGTCAATTAAATATATGATTATGATATCAGTGTGGACTTCGTTTTAGATGTCCCATTAGAAATCCTTGTGAGCTTTATGCCGGAACGCTTTCTGTTCGCGGATAAGGCAAGCCTCTGAGACGTGCTCACCTCAGTGTGTTTGCGGTTTAAAATCAACAAGATTAACTTTGTGATACACCTTTGTTTATATTGCTTATGATAATTATGTTATGAATTAGATTATGATATGACTGATTAGGAACCCCGGCTTTATAGCCTAGGAGGGTAGTAGAATTCACTGGGACGAAGTGACTGTCTCACCCCACTCCCTATTTGAAACAGGCAAGCAGGTTGAATAGGTAAGCTTTGGTGTTGGAGTCGCTGCTGCTGTTGGAGGATTGCATTTTAGTTTCTTGCTTCCTTATTATCTTATCGTGTTGTTATTGTTCTCTGTTTCCGCTATGTTATTTGAACTCGTTTGTATTTCTGCACCTGCGCGTGCATATTTGAATAATGTAATTGTAATGAACTCAGTACTATTTATAATATTCTGCATTATATTCTAGATAATAATGTGGGGTATTACATTGTCACGTCTCCAAAAAAGTAGTATGCTAATGAACCAATTGATTTAACTTCGGATTCGCACAGTGTTACCCCTTTCAAAAGGTCTTATCCGTTTGGCCAAGAGAGTTCAACCATTTCAAATTTTAAAGTCATGCTGAAGAATATTAAGATTGAAATGAAGTTGACATTGATTGGTTTCAACGTTGCTTAGTTTTCCTTATTATTTTGAATAAGTTTTTTATCCATTGTGTAATATGCCCTAAATTTAAATTTGTTTTGTTTGAATTAATGAATTTGAATAATTTGTCAATTGTGATTTTAACAATTTATTTTACACAGTGTTTTAGTCCACATATTAATTTTTAAATATCAGTTTTATAACATCAATGATTTATTAGCTTTAGAAATACAATAATTAAATGCAAATTGATGAGAAAATATCAGTTACAACTTTTGCTATGTAACGTTAAAATAAATATAAAAGAATATTTATTATAATAATTAAAAATTATACGTAACGAAAATATATTTATGATCATTAAAAAATATATAGAAACAGTTAATGTATTAATTTTATTTCGTTTTAATATAAATGTTTTTAATTTTCATTATTAATAAAAAATTAAATGTAATAAAAAATTAAAATAGTAACCGTACTGAATTAACCATCATTAAAGCACGTACAACAAATAAATTCAAATTATAAGAAATATTTTATTGATTAATAAAATAAATAATATCCTCTCAATTTAAATGTGTCATAAATTATTATCTATACATTTTGTCACTATTCAGTTGACATATTCACATAATCATAATAACCAGAAACATGATATTTCTTTTTTATTAAAATCATAATAATTCTCATAAACATAATACAACTACATTGAACACAATTAGAACATCACATAATAGTTCAACATCATCTCCTTAAGATTCTAAAGCAGAACAGCTACATGAATATTATGAGGATTATCATTCATCAACAAAATAAACACATTATCACCTTTAACAAAATTATTGGATCTACAATAATCGTTCCATCCTTTGCCAACATACATTTCATTCATGTCAGTCTTGCTTAAATGAAGTTCACAACTTAATCTTTCATCATTGTCACGATCAATTAACTTTATCTCTGTTTGATTCCTATTGAAAAATATCTCGGAGCAATCTGCAGTAAGTTGCTACAAAAAACACACAACATTTAATCATCTATACTATTCACAACAAATAATTTATTATTTATTTCATTTAAATATTAAACAAAACTTACATTTTCACAATCATTGATTTCGTGTACCCAATAAGTAATTTCGGAGCTATCACAAGTAATAACACTAGCAAATCGACTGACAATTTTTTCAGGATTTATAACTTCTTCATCGCCAATATTTTCATAATTATCTTCTTCCATTACTAATCCAAAACCGCACACCTATTGTTTCTAACCTCATGTCCATTTATATAGCATAATTTATGTCCTACAGCCCATTTCATTCATTTCATGGCCCAAAACACTTGATTAATTAATTTAATATTTCTATATATCTTATACATTTAAATACAAAACAGATATTTTATTGATTAATAAAATAAATAATATAGTCAATTTTAAATGTGTCATAAATTAATATTGTACGTTTCGTTTAAATACTAATTATTCAAATAAACGTTTCTTATATAAACTTTAACGTTTATTATATGAAGTTGTTCAAAAATAATTATCTATGCTCGAACTTTGAAACTGAGGCTAAAAAATAACATTTAAAAAATTAATTCACCTCAACATTCAAAGTTGAATTTGTTATTCCCTTCGATATTTTTTATAAGAAACTTTGCTTTTTTAAGTTCATTTAATAATTAATGTATTTGGTTTATAATATAGACCAGATATATTAGTTTTTTTTTACTAAAATAAAAGATATTCATTCATTCAAATCGGTAGAGTACATCAGATTCAAGTAAAATTTAGTATCGCTAAAAACAAAAATGATGAATCTGTGAACAAGCTCGCAGCATCCAAGTTAATAGTATAAAACGGCATACTCATGCCTACAAATAATGTGATAAAATCAAAGTAACCGGAATACATATGCCTCCGGATCTGCATCTTTGACAAACTTAATTAATGTGTGAATCAGTAGTTAGTTGATCTGTCAATTCAATCAAATAAACACCGCAACAAGACGGAACAACAAACAAACACCGCAACAAGACGGGACAACAAACAAACACCGCAAACAAGACGGGATATCAAACAACGTCGCACTGAGACGACGAAATCACACAGAAAGATCTAATATATGTGATAATCACTTATTTAGATTAAAAACAAGAAGAAAAAAAGGAGCAGAGGGATGATTTTAGGCCAAAAATGACCTAAAATCACCCGTTTACCAGTAGAAAAAGATGAAAGCTCAAAACCAAATATTAGGGTTGACTGCAGATGGTGTCGAGACAAGGTATAATTGTAACTGATCTTGAAAAACTAAAAAGTTAACAAAATATATATTAGTTTTTAATGAATCTAAAATATTGATTGTTTCTTATAAAAAGCACCGGAGTAGTATGTTATAAATGACTTGACTCTATCAAAATGCCTAAATACTTTTCGACGAATGTAGTATTTTAATTATTGTGAATTAATATTTTAGTAGAAGTAAATATTAACATAAAATCTTATACCATTTTCAAAAAATAAAATCTAATACACGGGGATGAACATTTTATAAGTAGCTAGAGAAATGAATTTTTAACATAAATAATACACGGGGATGAATATTTTACAAATAAAAAAATAAATATTTAATATATATCTTAATTATACACGGGGATGGACATTTAATATTAAAAATTAATACGGACTTTCATATCATATATCCATATAACATAGTATATAACTATACATCACATTTCTATCAAAAACAAAAAACTCACATCTTATTTTAAAACATTTATATTTTTTTCAACAAAAAAATATATTTACATTTTTATGGGTAAAAACTAACCCATAAAGTATTTATTTTGCAGTAAAAAAACCAAAAATATTCATTTTTAATCCTTTTAAATTGTTCTCTATACTTTTAGTTCTATTAAAAATACAAACTTATATTTTAAACTCAATAACTTGATTATTTAATCTTCAGTTTAAACGATTAATTTTTTAATTTAAAGTTATAGATAAATTTATGAAGATTAGGTATTAAAATGGTTAATTATTAAACTGATGAGATGCTATTAACAAATTCATTTCGAAAATGAATTGTGATCTTTTATATTAAAAAAAAACGCCGACTAAAATTAGAAATTGATATAGTTATTTAAAAGACCAAAATTTAAAGAAAGATTTTATAAGGAATAAACCTGAAAAATTGAGTATTTAAAAGGACCAAAAATATATTTAACCTTAATGATAATAATTGTGACGAGACCTTAGGATAGGATATGTTTCTTAAAAGATCTAATTTTTGTTGGTAATAATAATGTTTTTAGTTTTTTTTTGATAATATCATGTTTTTAATTTTAAAAATAATAAATTAAATTTTAAATATGAAGTGGTCATAAACACATATTATGTGTCGTCTCATTTAAAAAAGAGAAAAATGTATATGCACAGACAACGTAAAATAATTTTACACTATCAACAAATTACAACTATGTTTTCCGCCATGTAACTTCACTTAACCTCACTTTCTTGATATGACATGAGAAAGCATTCTTAATTATTGTCGGTGCAAAGTTTGTTTATACTGATAATGGATGTCCTTTAAACTCTTTAAAAAATATTACAAGATATCAAAATTAAAGGTTAAATAAAGAGGATGATTAAATGTCTAAATTGTTTATAATATGTGGCAAAAATTGGACAAAAAAATTGTTGGACCAAAATTGCACATTTTATAAAATACGAGAATTAAAATTACTTTTAAACCAAAATATAAAATTAATACTTAAATAATTTGAAAAATGCGTTATGTCCGTGCTTGGCACGGGTGCGAATACTAGTTGTATTTAATATACTCTCTCTTATCTTTTCCACAATTAATAACCATTTTTACATCTTTCATGCAACTATTTTTAAGAAAAATACAAATAAACATATTTCAAATTATTATGTTTTGGTTTTTCTTAATAAATTAAATGTACTTTTTATTTTTCCCTTATAATTTGGAACGGAGAAAGTAATTTGATATCAATTTAATTAAAACACCTACTATATATATATATATATATATAACCGACAACGATCATGTCAACTGTTTTAGCCATAAATATGAAAAAAGTTTTCAATGTTTACTTTAAAAAATATAGACAATCGTTAGAATTTTTAAAAAGTTAAAAAACAAAGCATTCATTGACCATATATGAAGGTGGTTCAGTGTAACACTCACCGTAATATATATCAACTAAATTTTAAATAACACTAGCTTGTACTACTTGGCTAACACATTTTTTTTATACATAATTAGTTTTCAAATAGTACAATTAAAGGATGATTGTAGTTATGTTTTTCTATTATTTGTAGAATTTGCTCCAACATATTCAAAATTTCTTTTAACATAATAAGTGGAACAAATACACAATTGTAAATGGCCAAGCAAAGATATTGCACATTTGAGAACCAACCCATGAAAATGAAATCAGTTATTGAAATCTTAAAATGTGCTCTAACTAAGAGAATGTTTTAATATTTGTACATAATAATCATAATGTGGACATACTAGTATGTGATAGTGGGGCAATTGTCTGTTGTTTGAAACTCCGGCCAATAGTATGAGATGATTACGTACATGTCTCATTGAATACACCTGCGGTGTAGACATGGATCAATGTTCCATCACCTTCCTGTATGCATTTTTCCAACCATATTTTTCTCCTTTTTGACATTTTCTACTTTTTATATTTTAATCTACTCTTCGCTGTAATCTAATCCATGAACACACTACGTGATTTTTCTTTCTTTTGTTTGTTTTTATTCAACTTTTTGTTTACATTCTTAAAGTCAATATATGAATCCAACTTCCAATACCTATTCCTTTCGCTGAAATTGTGTCTAAGAAGATATAGGACAAATCAATGTGGCCATGGCAATATAAAGATATCGAATCTGCTACTCGGAAAAAATGATACTACTTTTTGCTATTTACCATTCACATTAATTATATGTTTGGTGACAAAAAATTGGTTTTTGAAGAAATTGATATTAATTAAAAGAGAAGTAATTATAACTGCTAGGAAAGGTATTAGAAGAAGAATCCCAAACTAAAGCATTAGAAATAAAAGAAAAAATTGGTTCAAAAATCTTGAGGTTTGACTTAAAGTGAAAATTATACTACTTTGCTAAGCTGAGCATAGCATGAGTAACCTAATTATAATTAACTTTCTCTAAGGACATGTGTCCACACAACCTAACTATAATCCTCATAGTTTGATGGATAACAATAACATAAAAACTCCCATAAATTGGTAGGTGATCGATGAAGGCTTAGGACAATAAAAATTATCTTGGTGCCATTATTTATTTTTTATGTTGGATTAGTTCATACAAAATAAAAATTCTGATTTTAAATAAATTACACGTATTCCTCGAAGACAATACATAAAATTGATATGTTAGATTAATATTTTTGAAATAGTCACTTGATTGTAAGTTTTCACTTTAATTTTGTGATATTCAATTTGAGACTTAGAAAATACATAAAATTGACGTATCTCATATTAGTCGATTATAAGATATAAGGGTGCGTTTCATTTGCTAAAACATAAGGGACTTTACATGACAACTTTAGTTATACTGTGTTTAATTTCAAAATTGTTCTTGGGACTAGACTAACCGGAGACCAAGAGACCGGACAAAAACCTAAATTCTTGTCCCTCACTAAATCACGGTACAACTTTTCGTCATCTGTACAAATTGTCTAAAATATCAAAATAATAGTTTATCCACCAAACATTGTACAAAGACAAAAAATGTTCAACACCTTAAACTTTGTCTTATGTTGTTCTGTCTTATATTGTTAAGTCCGGTATATACTATATTTTATGGATAAAACAAACCCTAAGTCTTTGAAAAACAACAAAATCATACGGTCTCTATTCAACCTTGAGTAAGCAAACACATGACAATATGAAAATCAAATGAATCGTGCTGAGCATATTTTTCTTTCCTAGTAAATCATATAAGAAAACATGCCGACTATGTTGAATATTTCCTTAAGCAGAAAGCCAAATCTTATTTTCTTGCTGAAATATTATGAGTCAAGCCAAGCCTCAAGCTGAGCCAGATTATGACTTTATGACACATTAATTAATTAGTGACATATTGACGGTGAGGTGTACTGTATAGTATAGAAAGAAAAATAAAAAGTGAAAACAAAATTACCAAAAAAGGCTGAGCGGCGTCTTTGCTTAGCTCAGCATCACCTAACTCGGAAATTCCACACGGCTTACAGTGTGACTATCGTTGGAAATTATGCAATTAAACCATAACACATTTACTCCTTCTTTGACTAATATAAAACTTTGTTCAATACTTCAAATAAACCTTTCCCACTCCTATATATTTACTATACTTGTTTCACATTCACATAGTTGTTATATTACTCGTAGCATTTTGCGATTTATTGGTAAATCTATTTTATCGAATTGAGATAAAATTTAAAATTTATATAGTTTTACAGTCTAATCTTAATACAATATTCAGAGATACGATAGTTACATGAATGCGTAATTTTAACAGTACTTTTTTCTTCAAATTATATTCTCTTGCTATTTTTTTTTTCAAATCTAAAATCTTTATCTTGACTTGGCTAGTACCCCACACTGCAAAATCAAAACTTGTTGTCCAAGTCCTCTATCTCTCTCTCTCTCTCTCATCACCTATTTAATAATCTCAATATTCTAAGCATTATAAATAACATATCTTCCCATTCAAGAAACTCACTTCTCTCATAATCTCAAACAAACTTCAAAACCAAATCAAAACTTCAAACACTCCAATTCTCATTCAACCTCAATTCTCACAATATTTCTTCCAATGGGTCACAATCACATTAGCACTGCACAACTAGTTCTCTTATTGATTCTCTTCTCTTCCCTTTGTTCATCACTAGAAGGAAGAAAACTTCATCTTGGTTCAAGCAAACACAACAAAAAAGTTAATCCACCACCAACTCCAAGGGATAGTTTGTTTCTAAGTTCACTCCCTAAGGGTAAGGTCCCTTATTCAGCACCAAGCAAGAGAGGTAACTCTGTTGAAGTTGATGAGAAGCTTGTTGCTCGTCATCTCATAAGCACTAATCAACCTGAATTACGGATTCTTCTTCGATCTGTTCCTAGTCCTGGTGCTGGCCATTGATTATTTCTTCTTCATACCACACAACATTATTTTTTTATTTTATTTTTTTAAAAGTTTCGTGATATTTTTAATTAGATTATTTATATTGGTGAAGGAATTAGTCACAATATATATTATAGGGAGATATATAGTTGAGTTGTATAAATCATATAGTTAAATTATGTTAGCATAAAGGTCGTTGTTTTGCTCTATTATTGGTTTTGGAGATTATTTGTAATCACCTTTTGGTTAGATTTGTTATTATTGAGGATACATTAATTAATTTATATATGTAGTGGTTTTTGGTCCACTTGACCAACTTTTTGTTTTGGTTTGTATAATGTTGCCAAAATGTTCTAATTGAAAACAAAAAACCTTTTTTGTGTCTTTGTGAACGTGTATTGCTTGCCTGTTTGGAGAAATTGTAGGTGTGAAAATTCAGAATGGCCATGACTATAGTTCATCCAACTTCAGATTAAACTATACTAAAAGATAAGATATGAACATAATAAGAAGAAAAATATTGTCCATGATAATAATATTGATACAAAATCGGGGAAGAATAAAGGAGACTAGAAATTTTAATAAAAAAACAAAAGTTCTAACTAAAAAATGTTACTTTGAGAATATATAATTAAAAAAAAAATAGACACTAAATCAAAAAACAGTTATATATTTAGACACAACCTCAAATCAGTAATATTTAAGCACGTATATTAAAGAGAAAAATTTAAAGATAAATGATTAAATCACATCAACTATAATTAATCAACTATAAAGCTTATGCAAACGGCTTATGCAATATAAAATAGGTTTTATGTTATTTTATAAGTTTAAACTAGTGAAAATTGAATTTTTAGAAGCTATTTTATCATAAACTACTTTAAAAAACTTATAATAATACATAAAAATTGCATAAGCCGTTTGCATAAGTTCAAAAATAAGCTAGGCCAAACGGGCAGTGTTACAAGTCTCACTTCGGTTAATAGTCTTCCACCACCCTTTAATTAGGCCTATAATTTTTATCAATAATGTGTGTATTTGACTTCCAAAAATATAGATAGAAAATATCCAACCAAAAATATAGATAGAAAATATCCAACTCATGTCAATTTCATTATAATCTTCTTATTTTAACATTTGAGTTAAACTTATTTACTAGAAAAAATATACTAGGCATAATTATTCTCCCAAAAAAATACTATAAATAACTAATAAGGATAATTTTATGATGGAAAAGCTAATTAATATATATCTTTAAGGCATATGTTAATGATTAAAAAAAGAAATTTTTATTATAATCCATGCATCTAAATCATTTTTTAAACTCTTTTCATAAATTAATTGCACAAAATTTAAAAGAATGTTCATACTTTTGCATTCTTAACATGTGCTCTTAAACCCATTTTATAAAACTGCTACATTGTTTTATGATCAATAATTTGTTAATTGCTTGTTGCATTCAGTCATTCATTTTAAGACACTTATTGAACAAGTGGGATTTAATTTATAGAATTGAAATTTAAAAACTACATATTATTACTAGTTACTAATTTGGTAGTGTGGGATATGATTTCGAAAATAATTGGTTTCATATGGAGTTATTTCCATTAATAACATTTTAAATAGAAGTCCTACATTAGATTAGATATCTATGCATTACCTATATTTAGGGGCAAGGTAGGTAAGATCTTAAATATATAAAGTACTAAGGAGAAAAAATTGGCATTGGACATGGTTCTTGTAAGCTGTATAAACGTAGTGGGTTGGCATTTTGGTGAAACAAAAATTGCCAGAAAGACGGAAAACGCGTACGTAGGACATAAAAATTACTCAACTGCTGTTTTGTTACTTTTCATGGGAGTATTCTTGGAAGATGATCACCGTCTCTAAACATTTGTACCTTGTGACATTGCACCTTATTACATTTTCTTTATTTATTGATATTATAAAAAATTAGAATAGGTTAATTATGCAAATAGTGAGATATATTGACTTGAAATTTACCCATTGTAAAATCAAATCTTTTCAATTTAACCTTTGATTTGAAATTATTTTTAATTTACTCCCCACGATTGAATTTTATTTTCTAATGTGACTCAAATTTGATAATGTGTCAACTGAGATTTTTACGAGCTAACTTATCTATTAATTTAGATTCTCATTCTACCGTTGTTACATTGACTTTTGGCTCATGGAGTTACTTTTGGACTATGAAGCACCGACACCTCTATGATTAGACGTGTCGCGGTGTCCGACACGTGTCGGTGTCCGACACTCGTATGACACCCGTACGACACTCCTACAAACGTGTCGGAGAGGTGTCCAAAAAAATAATCTTTTCTTTATTCCGACACTCCTTAAATCGGTGTCCGACACCTATAAGACACTCGTACAAACGTGTCGGGGTAAGTGTCCAAATTTTATTTTTTTGTTATTTGCTTATACTTTTCTCAAACATATATACAATGATTAAAACTGGGTCGAAATAATAATATTGATCAATGAGGGATTAAAGATATTACATTTTGATTACATTATTTTTTGTTTTTCGATAGTAATTGGATGAGTAAATGTCAAATGTACTATCATATATTCTTTTAAAACCTTTTTATTAAAAAATTTGTTCAACTTAGATGCATATATATGTATTTTTAATTCTAAATTTATATTTTTTATAAATATGTAGCGGTGTCGGTGTCATATATTTTTTACATTAGCGGTGTCGAAGTGTCCGTGTCGTGTCGTGTCGCGGTGTCCGTGTCAGAGTCCGTGCTTCATAGCTTTTGGATTCTGATCGATCGATCACTTTTGATACGAGATCGAGAGTTAGTGTCTAGTGGCATTTTTATGGATCGACTTGATGTCTTATCTTGTGGTCTGGAAGCTTTGAAGTGTCTTTATAATAATGAAATTAGAAGTGAACCTCTATTAGTTAGTGTCTGTTTTAATATTTTCATTAATGTTCCGCTTATATATATACAATGTCTTTGTTTTGTAGTTCTTCTTTTATTGATCTCTGTTGGGTCTTATGTAAAGACCTGATTTTTATTAATAATTTATTTTTTGTTAAAAAAACACAAATACCCTTATTTATCATATCTCATCAACCTTCAAACTTAAAACCTTAAATAGTCATAATCATGATTGTTAAAATCGCGTGTTAACACGTAAACTCGTACGAGTTTAGGTGTAAAAAATGTGTTAACTCGCATGTGAACTCGTTTTTTTTTTTGTAAAATCGCAGAAAAAACGAGTTTAATCGAGTTAACTCGGTGTGAAAACGATAAACTCATGTAAACTCGGACACGAGTTTACGTGTTTTTTCGAGTTTACCTCTTCAAAATTTTCTGGCCTAATTTTTTTGGCTCAATTGACAAACTTGCCCTACATATTTTGTAAAAAAAAAAAAAAAAAAAAACCCACTGTTTATAGAAGCTGAAACGTTTATATTATCTCTCTCAAATAAATAACTACTCATTTCATCTTCTTCATTTTGTTGGGATAATTATTGTATTTTGATGCAAGTTTATGAACATGATGCTATTTATATGGAGATTTTATCTATTTTGGCTTTATAATTATGATAATTTTTTGAAATATTGACATTTTTATAGTATTATATTAGTATATATGTCATATATATAATAATTTTAATATTATTTTAATTGTAGGTAAACTCGTACGAGTTTACATTCGAGTTTACGTGTCGAATTTACCTATACAAAATGAGTTAAGATAAAAATTCAATTCTGACAACCTTGCTCATAATCACAAAAACCAATATCCCTCCCTCTTCCACCATCACTTACCACCACCAAAATTAAGTCGTCGCTGAAGTAAGAGGAATCGCCGTTAGAATTGTTGAAGTTGGAGAGGTTGATCTATGTTATGAAAGTGCAAAGAAAAATTCAAGCGTTGGTTCAAATTATTCTCTATAAAATTATACTGCAAATACATAACATAACAGAGGAAATCAAATGGAAAAAAAAAAAAAAGTGAAGGAGGGAATTTCGTAGTAGTACTAAGAGTAGAAGAATATGGAGAAACACAAAATCAAAAAATAAAATAGGATAGAAGAGAAAACCCACAATATTGAGAGAGAAATGGAAGAAGAAAAAAAGTATTACCGCACTTTTCCCTCTCTTCTTCCTCTCGGTAACATTTTATCTTTGTCCTCACTACACTTTCTCTTTCCATTAATGCGATCAACACCATCATCTCTCTCTTCTTCATCATCTCAGTGTGACTCTCTCTCAAAAAATTTTAGGGATTTGAATTTGAAGGTTGATGAAATTTATGATAAGTAAAAAGTATTTGTGTCACTACTTCATGAAATGTGATGAATCATGTGTAAAAAATTTAATAAGTTGTAACATGTCATCAAATTTGAGTCACTTTAGCCAAAAAATTAACAAAAAAATAGAGATGACAATTTGACTTATATCCAGTGAGTGGTATTTGAAAAAAATATCCACAACAGAAGTTTGGATACGGATACATATATGAGTAATTACCTGCAAAAATAATTTCAATTACATGGTCAAATAAAAACGATTTCAATTTACATGGTCAAATTAAAATAATTTGATTTTACAAAGGACTATAGTCCAAGTGATCTCAATTTAGAAAGATCATTTTTATAATGTACGAAAAAATTATATATACATATTTAAACTAGTGGTAAAATTGTCAGAATAATAGTATATTGTAGACCCATTAATTTAGACAAAAAAATTTCATAACTTTAACAAAATCATCTATCAATTCAATTTGATTTTGCTAAACACATCACTGATCTAAACAGCAATACGTAATGTGAACTTCGCATTAGGATTTCAATTCAATGATACACGTGAGCTGTTATTGGTTGACTTTGTTGAGTTTGATCTATTTTATTTTATTTTTCTTAGTTTTTCTCCAAAGTGTCCTTTTCAATTTGAGGTTACGTGCTTGAATATGATATTTGGGCTTACTAAAAAGTCATCAAGGACGTACTAGTATATATTTATTCAAGAACACAATGTGCATGCATGATGCATGCCTTGGAATCAATCAAGAAGGTTCATACTTGCTTAATTACATTAATTCGATCCTTTAATTTTCAAATAAATCATGTTTCAAATATCTAATTATAATTTGCAAAAGTCATACTTGCTTCGCAAGTCTAAGCTTTGTACTAAGTTATTTCTATAATAAGAATTTTAAGCTCTACATTTTGTAATTTAAAAACAGTTCATATGACTTATATATAATCGACTTCACCTTTATCTTCCCAAAACTTGACGAGTATTTCCATATCATGAATAACATTGGGATTTAATTTTTTAGCATTAGAGAAAATGAAATTCATAGACTTGGTTGCAACGCCTTGTCTAAAATTGGCCTCCAAATGTAGTATAAGTCAAATTTGTCGAATCGATATAAAAATCCAAAATAATATAGCATAAACTTTTATTTGCCATATTTTGTGAGATGAGGTATGTAAAGAACCACCATTAGAGATTATGTATACTCGAATTCTATTCAAGTAGCTGTTTATCTGGTCACAAGGTCAGACATAATAAAATGTTCAAGAAAGCACTTATTGAAATGACTCAAGCATGGTTTTGCAAGGCAAAAAAGCTTATTGAGGAGAACTCAAGCATCCATCATGTAAACCTATTTATGATACTAGAGTGCATGGAGCTGGAAAACATAGCTCCTATCACTCACTTGTGCATGGAAGAGGCACAGGGGAGTTCTAATGCCTCCCGGAAAATCCAGCAATCACATAGTGAATGTGTTTTCGGACCATTTACTTACTTTCTTTTGGTCAAAATTTGAATTATAAAATTTTGAACTCGAATCTTTGTCCTCCAATCAAAATCAAACGACTTTGAACATGCCAACTGCGATGTCTTTGCAGACTTGTCCTGTCTGAATGGAATCTCGGTCGTCCTAATGCTAATGAATCTTACTAGAGTTGGACGGATAATGAGCATATTGTAAAAAATAAGAAATAAATAAAAAAGTTCTAAAGGCATTTGCTAGAAGCTTAGAATATATTGCACATCATTATACTAAGTTACTAATACAAAATCAAATCATAATCAAAGTATCATGGTATCAATCAGTACTAGTATACTTATTGTCAATCAATATAAACTTCTATTTTGCAAATATTAAGTCAAATATATCATACTTTAATTTGATTATTTATATATTATTATATATAATAATGTGACTAGCACCACCAAATAGTCAAGGCACATGCTGATCCCTTTACTTAACATAATCGCACAGCTAGAAGCAATAATAAAGTAAATTGCAGAGGATTTGACTAAATTAAGGTCTTTTAAGTTTTAACTACAAAATTGTCCTAAAAAGTTTGCCAAGTTGTAACTTCTTCACTCAAACATACTAGCAATATTTTTTTGGGGAGGTGCCAAAGTTATTTCTCAAATCTCAATGTTAATCTAGCCGAAAGTACAAACATTTACATAGTCTTTCCCTATAAATCATCATGATATACAAATATAAACCAAAACAATATTCTCATTGTTCCATTAGTTTGCACCTATAAACAACAATTATTATGGCAGCCAAAATTCCATCTCTTTGTTATCTCATAATCTTACTGATGTTAATGTCACCTAGAATATTTGCAACTAGATCAAATTTGCATGCTATGGGAAAAGAAAATAATAGAAGAGAAGCTTCTACGATGCGAATGGCGGATGATATGTCAAAAATGGATTCAGGTAAAACTCCTCTTGTTCTCCTTGCTAAGAGCCACGTACCACCTTCAGGACCAAGTCATAGAGGCAATAACGCACCACATTAGAACGAAACTATTATGATTTATGGGGAAATGTTTAAGCATATTTGATTTGTATACAATAGTGTAAATTTATTTTGCACATACATTCAATCAAATCACACAACTCTTTAAGATTTATTTCGTAATTTTTTGCATGGTTTGATTGAATGCATGTGTGAAAAATAATTATACCATATAGAATCATAGTTTCATATGTTAATTATATATGCATCAATATGTTGTCTTTATAAGTTGATGTAATTTTTCAAGCAATATAGTTAAGAATAAATAACATGAGAGATCCAATATATTTTTCTCCTTTATGTGGTTTTGCATGAATTGATATTAGTTGGAACTGATCATCCTCTATATCACTATATATGTGTACGATTTAACCATATATTTTTGTACCTAAATGAACATTTTTTTTGATGAAATAACACTTGTTTTATGTTTTTGGGTATAAGTTATACACGTTCATTATGAGCCCAGACAGATTTATTCAATATATTTTTGGCCCAAACATTCCCCAAATAATTAATAAATAAATAAATAGCATAAACAATGAAAATTAAATAACAGGCCCATTAGCTCAGTTGGTTAGAGCGTCGTGCTAATAACGCGAAGGTCGCAGGTTCGAGACCTGCATGGGCCAATTTTAAATTTTTTTATCTTAGCGTACATTTGTTTCTACGTATTAATCCTATTAAATGTCTAAGAGTCTCAACTAGCCCGTCTAGCTCAGTTGGTAGAGCGCAAGGCTCTTAACCTTGTGGTCGTGGGTTCGAGCCCCACGGTGGGCGTTTCAACATTTTAATTTTGCATTTCGTGTGAGTCTCATTGGCCCAATGTTGTGGGTGAAACTAAAAAGACTTGTAATATTTAACTTAATGCAGATTTATTTTGATAAGAAAATTTCATTAAAATAAATACATTTTGATGACTAAACTATGTTGAGATGTTTTACATGGACGTAGGAAAGAGGTGATCTATTTAGTTTTTCTTTATTTTAAAACTAACATTGTACCAATGAAATTAGTCACCAACGTATCACTTGCATAGTTAAATTTTATTAATTTTTTGCGTGCAATTTGTCAAAATATTTTATGACTCGTACTAATTAACGTATCTCCCAACTAATAAGTAAATTTATTTTAAAAAGAACATGTTTTATATTTTAAAAATATAAATTACACAAATTCTACTAATTAGCATTTTCCATATTTTATTTATGACTTTATGTACAAATGAGAACTTTTTTTACTATTATTTACTACAAAGAAAAAGTGATTTTAATTGTATGTGGTAGCATATTTTAATTTAATTAACCCTTCCAAACTCCCAGCCGCAAAGGTGGATGAAGGAGGTGCATGACATGAGTGCTAGCTAGCAATTCCAATTTAACTAAATCCCACTATATTCCTATGCAATCTAAACCAAGTTTAATGAGCTTCTTTTCTCAAGTACTAGAATTTAGAGATTGCATCAATCAAAAAGCTTTTTAAATATTGTAACATCAATTTTTTGGACAATGTTTCTCCGGAACTAGACACAAAGGGAATTTCCCAATGACTCAAAATGATTATCTCCACCATCCATTTAAATACTACTTAGACTACCTGCTTGAAAGAAAGTTGTTAGAATTATCACTGCTACACTTTGCTTGTAATGCAAGCTACTTGAAGATACTTCACCATTTCATGTAATAAGCTTGTTAGATTGCTTATTATAGATAATAAGAGTTAGTTATGTTAGCACAAAGTTAGTTAGATAGCTAGTATGAATTATAAATACTAGTAGCTATGCATTGTAATTCTTTAGTGATCATAATGAAGTTTTCACTCATTTTCTTCTTTTCTATTCTCTCTATCCTTGGATGCTAGTATTCTAACATGGCATCACGAGCCTTCTAGATCCTTCTTTCGCACCGTAACAAACTCTGTAACCGTTTTTCTCCGGCGAAGTTTTTTCTTCTCCGATCAATCTTTTCCTCTGTTTTTCTCCTTCATCTCCAATCATCATGCCGCCGCGTGTAGCTCCTCCTCCACCGGCCGATCCTTCTACTGATCCTACTTCTCCATATTTTGTACATTCTTCTAATGAACCTTCCACTGTGAAGGTTTCTCCGCCGCTCAGTGGCGCCAATTACCACTCTTGGTCGCGATCTATGCGACGCGCCCTTGGCGGGAAACTCAAAATCGAATTCATCAATGGAAGTATTCCTGTTCCTATTGATCACTTTGATCCTTCGTTTCGTGCCTGGAATCGTTGCAACATGCTTGTTCATTCTTGGATAATGAATTCCGTTTCTGACTCCATAGCTCAATCGATTGTGTTTATGGAGAATGCTTTGGATGTATGGAACAATTTGCAGGAACGTTTTGCTCATGCCGATCTTGTTCGTATTGCTGAGCTTCAGCAAGAATTATACTCTCTCAAACAAGATTCACGCTCTGTAACTGAATTCTATTCTGATTTGAAGTTGCTTCGGGAAGAATTAGAAATTTATCTTCCCATGCCTAATTGCAGTTGTCACCATCGTTGTTCTTGTGCAGCCATGCGTTCAGCGCGCGCCAATCACACTCTTCTCTCTGTGATTCGATTCTTAACTGGCTTCAATGAGAATTTTGCTATGGTGAAGTCTCAAGTTCTCCTTATGGATCCACTTCCTCCTCTTAACAAAGTCTTCTCCATGATGCTTCAACATAAACGCCAAGGTCATTTTCACAAAGATGATGAAGCACAAGCTTTGATTAATGCTGCCAAGAATTTTGGTTCTAAGCCTAAGAAATGCTCCTTCTGTGGTCGTGACAATCACACTGTGGACAATTGCTTCAAGAAGCATGGTCTTCCTCCACATCTTCGTAGAGGTTCCAATTCCAATAATGCTTCACTTGAGGGAGGGATTGAAGAATCAAATGCTGCAGGAATTGGTACCAGCTCTGGATCCAACACCATTACACAAGACCAAGCTCTTCAGTTGATCACTTTGCTTCAGAATTCATTCCCTAATTCACATTCAGACAATGCATCTTCAAGTAAGAATGGTTCAAATGATTTCACTGGTCACACATCAGTGAATCAAGGTAACATTTCTCAATTTTCAAATGCATGTAGTTTAGGAACTTGGCTTGTAGACTCAGGTGCTAGTCACCATATGTGTAACTCTGATCAATGGTTTCATTCCTACAATGAAATCACTCCCATACGAGTAAAATTGCCCAATGGTAATCAAGTCTTAGCAAAGCAATCTGGCATTGTAAAATTTTCAGCTAGTCTCATACTTAATGATGTGCTTTGTGTTCCTAATTTTTCTGTTAATCTTGTGTATGTTTCACAACTTTGCAAATCTTCAAATTATGTGCTTCACTTTGATGATATTCAATGCTCTATCCAGGATCAGACAACCATGAGGATGATTGGTTCTGCTAGTGTCTATAAGGGATTGTATTACCTAAAGTTGGAAGATAACACTGTGCATGTGAATACTGCTGAGGGCAACACTGCTACCACTATACCTGATCAAGCTTTGTGGCATTTTAGATTAGGACATCTTTCAAATAATAGAATGCAACTTATGCGACAATTTCCCTTTATCAATGTAGATAATAATGGTATCTGTGACATTTGTCACCTTGCTAGACATAGAAAGATGCCTTACAAAACCTGTTATAATAAAGTAGTTAAGCCTTTTGAAATAATTCATCTTGATATTTGGGGTCTCATTGGGACTAAATCTATGCATGGTCACTCTTATTTCCTAACTGTTGTAGATGATTTTAGTAGGTTTACATGGACAATTTTAATGAAAGCTAAATCTGAAGCCAGACAACATGTTCGAAATTTGGTAAAACTAATTGAAACTCAACATAATTGCATTGTGAAAATTATAAGATCTGACAATAGAATTGAATTTATCATGCCTCAATTTTATGAATCCAAGGGAATCATTCATCAGAGAAGTTGTGTTGAGTCCCCAAGACAAAATGGCAGGGTGGAAAGAAAGCATCAACATTTGTTAAATATTGCTAGAGCTTTACTATTTCAAGCAAAATTGCCCAAGACATTTTGGTCTTATGTTGTTCAGCATGCAACTTTTCTGATTAATAGAATTTCTACACCTTACTTAGATGACAAGTCACCTTATGAAAAACTTAAAAATGAAAAACCTGATTTGATAAACTTGAAAGTTTTTGGTTCTCTCACTTATGCTTCAACTTTACAAGCACATAGAACTAAACTTGAACCTAGAGGTAGAACTTGTGTTTTCTTGGGCTATAAGCAAGGTGTCAAAGGCATAGTCCTTTATGATCTACACAGTAAAACGATTTTTGTTTCTAGAAATACCACACATCATGATCATATCCTACCCTACAAATCTTCTACATCCAGTATTGATTGGCATTACCATCATACTTATAACTCCCTTGAACCTATAATCATAGCTGACACTGAAATAGACACACTCCTTCCAACCATTATTAATCAAGATACACAGTCAAGCACATTACCTTCAACTACAGTTGAACCAGATACACAGCCAGATAATACTTCTGAGAATATTGTAACTTCATCTCTTCTTCCTACTAGACCTATCAGAGATAAACATGCACCTTCTTATCTCTCAGATTATGTATGCAATCATTCAGATACATCATCAGCTCAATCCTCCAAAGGTATACTTTATCCTATCTTTGAATATCATAGTCTCTCAAATTTGTCTCCCACATATCATGCATACACTTCATCTATCACACACACACTTGAACCTCAGTTAAGTTGCACAATGATGAAGGCAAACTGTTTGATGATATCTCACAGTTTAGAAGACTCATTGGCAAATTACTTTACCTTACCAATACTAGGCTAGACATTGCCTATGCTACACAACAGTTAAGCCAGTTCTTACACAAACCCACTATTACACACTACAATGATGCATGTAGGGTGATCAAGTATATGAAGCAAAGTCCTGGCAGAGATCTATTTTTCCCAAGATATTGTGACATAGTTATTGGGATTCTTTGATGCAGATGGGCAGGATGTATTGAGACTAGAAGGTCTACCACAAGCTATTGCTTCTTCTTAGGAACTTCTCTCATTTCATGGAAGGCTGAGAAGCAAGTAACAGTGTCAAGATCTTCCTCTGAGGCAGAGTATAGAGCCCTTTCCACTGCAACTTGTGAATTAATCTGGCTGTTGTTTCTTCTCAAGGATTTGAAGGTTGAGTGCAACAAAGCACCAGTACTCTACTGTGATAGTCAGAGTGCTCTTCATATAGCATCTAACCTTGTATTCCATGAGAGGACAAAACATTTAGAGATTGACTGACACTTAGTAAGGGAAAAATTGCAGCAAGGATTAATGAGATTGCTTCCTATTTCAACTGAGGATCAATTGGCAGATTGCTTGACAAAAGCACTTCCTGCACCAAAGTTTAACAGCTTCATGCACAAGTTAGGCTTAAAAGATATTTACAAGCCTAAGCTTGAGGGAGGGTGTTAGAATTTTCACTGCTACACTTTGCTTGTAATGCAAGCTACTTAAAGATACTTCGCCATTTCATGTAATAAGCTTGTTAGATTGCTTATTATAGATAATAAGAGTTAGTTATGTTAGCACAAAGTTAGTTAGATAGCTAGCATGAACTATAAATACTAGTAGCTATGCATTGTAATTCTTTAGTGATCATAATGAAGTTTTCACTCATTTTCTTCTTTTCTATTCTCTCTATCCTTAGATGCTAGTATTCTAACAAAAGTAAACAGAAGTTGTGATCAATTGCATTGAGCTATGTTAATTTCATTTTTAGTTAACTAATAAACTAAGGTGGCAAAATAGTTCGATTCGTCTCATTATTTTGCCTGACTTATCAGAAAATCTTTTTTTTACCCCTACAATTAATCTTTTACCCCTATATTTTATACGATATTCCAATTTTACCCTTTATTAATTTTTTTTATTATATTTTATTCAACTTTTTCATGATCTCTACACATCTCCTCCACTACAGTGTTGAAGTAGGCTTAAACTATTTCAGTTTTATACATTTTATACGATGGTTGAATCATCTGATAATCGTTCATAATAAATTAAAAATAAATTAAAAATATTATAATAGAACAGTTTGATATTCATACCAATACAATTTTGTATAAGTGTGTAGGTATGAATATACACACTTGTGTGTAAAGTGTGATGGTATGAATATTCATACCAACACACTTTTTTATAAGTATGTATGTATGAATATTCATATCTACACACTTTATACACAAGTGTGTAGGTATGAATATTCATACCATCACACTTTACACACAAGTGTGTAGGTATGAATATTCATACTTGGTATGAATATCAAACTGTTATAATATAATTTTTTTAATTTATTAGGAACGATTATCAGAGGATTCAACCATCGAATAAAATGTATAAAATTGAAATATTTTAAATTTGCTGCATGTAGTGGATGAGGTGTAGAGATCATGAAAAAATTGAATAAAATAAAGTAAAAAAATTCAAAACTAATATAATAAAGGGTAAAAATGGAATATTGTAAAAGATGTAGGGTAAAAGGTTAATTGTTGAGGTAGAGAAAAAATCTTTCGACTTATCAATCCATCTAAAATGGATTGGACATTACAATTTAGTTAGGTCAATTGAAATTCACATCATTTGATGAATTAACGGCGACTTATCAAAATAAAAATTATATATTCAATATAATTCAATAAACATTACGAAATCAATAAAGCTCTTATTTTTCAAAGTTCAATGTTTGTTTTGGTGAATGTGAGTCCCACAGACGATTTTATGGTCGGCAAAGGATTACGGTAGGATGATCCTCTATCAACATTTTTTTTTATTGTTGCGGAAGGTCTTGCGGGCCTTATGAACAAGACTGTAGACAACAAGGTATTCCATGGTTATAAGGTTAGTAACCAAATATCTTTTCAAACTCTTCAATTTGTGGATGATACAATCATTATGGGGGAGTAATTGGGATAACTTGTGGAGTATCACAACGGTTTTGAGAAGTTTTGAGATTGCGTCTGGTTTGAAGGTCAACTTCCACAAGAGTAAATTTTATGGAGTAAATGTTGATGAAAACTTTTTAAGGGTAGCGTCATCTTTCTTATATTGCGGTGTGGAAGCTATACCTTTTTTATTTCTTGGAATTCCGGTTGGTGCAAATCCAAGAAGAAGAGCCACTTGGAATCCTATTATAGAGTCAATGAAGAAGAGACTTTGTGTGTGGAATGGTCACAAGTTGTCTATTGGAGGTAGAGTCACTCTCATCAAGTCGGTTCTCTCTAGTATCCCACTGTATTTTTTTTCTTTCTTTAAGGCACCTTCTTGTGTTTTAAAGGAATTGGTGAGTATTCAAAGAAGATTCTTGTGGAGGGGGGGCTTTTCAATTTGTCTCTTTTAGGTAAATAGAAGTGGAGGAGTTTAGGTGATCACGAGGCACCTTGGTATGATCTATTGAAGTTTCGATATGGTTCTTTTGTTGACAATTTCTTGCATGGGGAAGGTAGGGAAGGCTTATCGAAAGCTTCTATTTGGAAGCTTGGTAGTGCGGAGGATGGCGGTTGGTTTGGTGGAAATATTAGTAGTGTTTTTGGTGATGGTAATGATATTAGTTTTTGGAAAGAAAAATGGATAGGAACAACATCTCTTCGTGAATCCTTTGCCAAGCTTTTCAATAAATCGGCACAACAAAATTATTTTATTTCGGAGATGGGCAATTGGGTGAACAATATGTGGAGATGGAATCAGCTCATGGGTGTGATTTATTGACGATGTTGGAGAATATATACCCGAAGATGGACTGTGTTGACAGGCGGCGATGGATTCCACAGGGTGCTAGAGCGTATTCGGTCAAAAATGCTTATGAAACGCTGCAAAAAATTTTGTTATTGTCGAGTTCGATAACAGCATATTAGCAGCTCTAAAATGGCTTTGGAAGTCCAATATTCAGTCGAAAACAAGTGTATTTGGGTGGAGGCTTTTGATTGATAAATTACCAACAAGAGAGACTTTGTTTTGAAAATGTATCATTACCAACAACTTAGAAAGATGTTGCATGTTTTGTTTCCAAGAAGTGGAGGATGTTCATCATGTTTTCTTCAAGTGTAGTGTGATAGATAAAGTTTGGAATCACATTTTCAAGTGGATGGGTGTCAAGCCTATTGTGTTCACGTCTACCTCCAATCATTTTTTATCTTTCGGTGATTTTCTCATAGGAATGAAGAATGAACAAGAGATTGCAACACCTAATTTAGTTGGCGACTACTTGGTGCATTTGGCGTGCTCGTAATAATATTCTTTTTAGAGGCATCTTTATTAATGTTGCTACTCTAGTGAACCAAATATTGTATATTGCTTGGTTATGGTTCATAGGTACATCACGGAGTAGTGTAGAACTATCCTATCGTGATTGGTGTTTTTATCTTCTAGATTGTTTTCACCATATTTAATGTGTGTTTCTTGAATTGTAAGGATTGAGTACCTCTTCTGCTCCTTATAATTTAAATTTTGCTTATAAAAACGAAATCAATAAAGTTTTTTTTTATATGAAATGAAATTAAAAAAAAAAAAAAAGAAAGAGATTTCTACAATGATTAGCATAGGAAAATTTAAACAAGAAAGGAAACCAAAAGATGTAACAAATCGATCTTCCCACCATGACCTATATTTACTTCATAGTAAATTTACTTCAACATGCAATCCCAATTAGGGGTATTCGCAGTCCGGTTATGTTCGGTTTTGAGTTAAAAAGTCATTCTAACCGCGAGATAAAATTGCATACGGTTCGGTTTGGTTCGATTGGTTATTAAAAAGTCATCCAAACCAAACCAATATGGTTAGAATCGGTTCGGTGGTTGCAGTTTATACAATAATTAAAATATACTGAAATTAAATTAAACTAAATACAAAAAGTGACCGCGGTTTACGTGCATGCTCTTACTTTTTTTGGAACAACAAAAATATTCATTAGAATCGTCAAAGCGAGTATGATTTGAACGGGTACCCACAGATCTGAGTTTTATCGTCATGCTTACACATAAGGTAGTAAATAATTGAATAATGAAACTATCAAAATTTGTTGTCTTTGTTTCAATGATATATTTGTCCATTGTTTTTGGGCTATGTGTATTGGCATATAATAGAAACTTATTGTGGTTTTAGTTGTATTGGAATATAATATAAACTTAATGCAATTTTAACGGTTAACCGCGGTGTTTGCGGTTCGTGGTTTTGCGGTTTACGGTTAAATAAAAATATCATCCAAATCAAATGTGGTTTTTGCAATTAAATAGATTGATTCTATTTACGATTTTACTTTTAGATTGATTCGGATACGATCACCCCTAATCCCAATCAGTTTGATTCATCAAGAAAACACTTTTTAGAAAAGAGGCCTCCAAATGAATATCAATGAAACTAAAATTATTGGGTTGTAACAAGAAAATAAGATAATGGATGGTCGAAAAAACAAATGAGTAAGCAAAATGACACGTCGTGCACCAATGATGATATCTAGATTTTTTATGTTGTGTCTACAATATCTAATCTTAAAAGATGATGCATTAATATGGTCAAATATGGATGGTGCCTAAATGTTATCAACTTGTTGTCTAGTGCTTAGCATCTTTATATGATCAGTCCCCTTTCTATAATGTTTTATTTGTAATTAGTTATAAAAGGCGTGCTAACCTATGAAGCACGGACTCTGACACGGACACCGCGACACGACACGACACGGACACTTCGACACCGCTAATGTAAAAAATATATGACACCGACACCGCTACATATTTATAAAAAATATAAATTTAGAATTAAAAATACATATATATGCATCTAAGTTGAACAAATTTTTTAATAAAAAGGTTTTAAAAGAATATATGATAGTACATTTGACATTTACTCATCCAATTACTATCGAAAAACAAAAAATAATGTAATCAAAATGTAATATCTTTAATCCCTCATTGATCAATATTATTATTTCGACCCAGTTTTAATCATTGTATATATGTTTGAGAAAAGTATAAGCAAATAACAAAAAAATAAAATTTGGACACTTACCCCGACACGTTTGTACGAGTGTCTTATAGGTGTCGGACACCGATTTAAGGAGTGTCGGAATAAAGAAAAGATTATTTTTTTGGACACCTCTCCGACACGTTTGTAGGAGTGTCGTACGGGTGTCATACGAGTGTCGGACACCGACACGTGTCGGACACCGCGACACGTCTAATCATAGAGGTGTCGGTGCTTCATAGGGACTGCTAACTACAGTAACTTTTGTCGTTTATACCATAGGAAAAGTGTGTATTATACTTTCTCAATTCCTTAATATTAGAGAAAATTTGTTTTTTAGATTCATTGAGATTTTAATATATCTAGTCTATAATATAGTTCAAATATATTAGAAACTCAATGAATCTAAAAATTAAATTTTTTTTTTTTTTATGTTAAGGGATGGAAAGAGTATATATTTAGTAGGAAATTCAATTGTTTAATGATTTATTTCTCTTCTGACACATAATATAAAATGATTCTGGACGACTGATATTTAACTCTTACATCAATGAAAAACATAGTAAAATGCGATACATAATGTGAATTTTAGAATCTCGTGTCAAATCTTTGAACACAAATTGTATCCGATGCCATTAGATTGAAAGCACGTCTGTTGGACGTCATATATCAAATTTTTTTCCAATTTTCCTATTCATAGGTATTATGTAAGGTAAATGTCGGCCTCCCGTAAACTCCATCATTTTATTGAAATTTTTGTTGTTAAAAAATCTTTTTGATGTATTTTTTTTTCCTCTAAAATCTTTAAGTGGTTAGTAAACTACTTGTAGTTACAACGGCTTAAAAAACCGTACTTTGTCTCTCAATGGTACGATAATTTCTGATTCTTCTTAAATGGGTCATTATTTTTATTGAGTGATTTTACTAACTGAAGTGCCACTTTCCAATGGACCACATTACAAAATAATACACTATTCCCCTTTTATAGCATAAAATTAATTAAAAAGGAACGACAGTTGAAGCTAGACAATATATTCCAGAATCCAAACTCTTAAACATTATTTTATATATTTTCTCCAAACATTGCACTTATATTGCTGTCATGTGAATTGTCTTAGGTTACGGAGAACATCAGAAAATGTGGTCCAAAACAGAACATGTATGGTTTAGTTGCAACAGTTTAAGTGTCTAAACTAGTATGTTTAACTCAAAGTTAAGTCAAGTCAAGTCCATTTCTACAAGCATGCATAGAAAATTGGAGCATCTAAATATCTCAAACAGTAACTTAATTAATGAAAAAGTCCAATATAATACTCTCTCCGATCATATTTATAAGAAAAAATACTTTAAATTTTGATTAATAATAAATAAAAATTAACTATTTTTAAACTAATTAATACTGTTATTCTTAATATATCCTTACTTTTCAAAAGGTGCATGTCATTTTCAAGAAAAAAATTTCTCTATTTCAAAATATAAGTCGTTTTGACCATATTACACAAATTAAGAAATGTAATCATTGTTGTATAGAAAAGAGAAATTATGAATAAATTTACAAAATTGTCCTTCATTAATTGTATGAAAAAGATAACTGAAAAAATTGAAAGAAGAGAGGAAAATAAAAAGTTAAGGGTATAATATGAAAAATAACATTATATGCTTCATTGAAATTATAAAGCGACTTATATTTTGGAGTAAATTTTTTATCTAAAACAACTTATATTTTGGAACGGAGGAAGTAAATCTTAATCTAATAAATTTATTCATATTTTATCTTAAATTAAGAAAATTTATTACACTTAACTAAATTTCTTAAACCGCGTAAGTAGTTTTTTCCTTTTGAAGGTATGTGATTTTGATTTGTCCATTTTTTCCGGACAATTTAGATTCATCCAACAAAAATTGGCTTGGCTATATAACATAACTACTTGTTGCACGTATATATTTTTAAAGTACATTTTTTTTTAGTTCAATTTTTTCCCTTCCAATTCTCCACATCACCAAAATAATTGAAAAACAACATTATTTTTATTTGGAAATTAAACACAAATCTCATATATATTGAATAGAGATTATAAGCTCTGGGAATAAAATAATTACCGCTCACCTCACAATATTAAGTTTAGTTTGGTAAGGATGCGTTGAATTTAAATATACAAACTAAAGAATATGAGAGTAAAGACTATTTATTTTGGTCATCCACCTAATTTCGGATTTGGATTCTCTCAATTTTATTTTTTGTCAATCTCTCTCAATCAGCAAATTTTAACCTTCAGATCAATCTAAGAGTTGAAAAATTCAAAGTCCAAATTAACACAGTCATAAAATACACAAACAAATCATCTTTCAACAAAAACGACTAAAAGGGAGATGAGCCATTTCGTCATCCTCTTCAATTAATTTTTCCATCAATTTCTTCATCCTCGTCAATCAATTTTCTCATCTCTTCAATCAAATTTTCATCAATTTTTCCATTATATTCAATCAATTTCCACATATTAAGTTCAATGTGTTGGGTGTGTGAGCATGTATCGCAAAAATTCGAATCTCATTAAATATAGATTTAAATTTTGAAAATAGTTTATAAAGAGTGATATATTTTCATCTTGACATATAGTCATATAAGTTGATTTTATAAAAAAGAGTTAGAATCAATATAAAATTTAATATGTTTGTATTTAGCACTCATATCTTACCAATTATAAAAAAAAAAAAAATCAATAATTTAGGGTTCATCCATGGTTTAATTAATATATAAGAGATTGCATTTATGCAACTCAAGTTTGGATCAAGTAGGTTGCTTCTATTTATATTACTAATTTCTTCTTCTTTTTTTTCTTAATCTTGAATCTTCAAGAACCTCAACCATCAAGTAGTGTATGACGCGCAAACAAGGCATTGGCGAAGTGTCTTCATGGTGGACTTCACCTAACAATATATTGGTTATAATTGCGCATGATGCGAAGATAACATAAGTGCATATTGGTTATAATTGTATATAATGTTATCCGAGATTCTTTTTTGTCCATTATTTTAGAGTTTCTCAAGGATTACACGCCTATATTCGTTTAGTTTAATAGATTTCTATTTTTTTTTCTTTGGGATTTTTTCTCTTTTTTTTATAAAAATATAAAAAAATAGAGTCAATCAAACAAGTTTAGAAACTTAAAACGAATTTTATGGTGAGATAATTTGAGATTGAAAAATTAATAAATGACTTAATAAAAAAAAATCAACAATAACAACTAATTATTAACAATGATAAAGCTCTTGTTAAAAATAATTTTTAAAAAAAAAAACCCAATTATAAAGTTGTACTACAGGTTAATTGATTTCCTATCGGGGAGTGTTTTGCTTATCTTTAAGGAGAGTACTCTTGCAAGTTGTAGGGCACAAACGTAGAAGTGATGTACCTTAAGGTATGTCTCTGTGGAGGGTTCATTTGCACCTCCCCTAATTGTACACCACAGGAATCTTTTGGAAAAAAACAATGCACTAGCCATTTCTTGCAAACTAATTAAGATCCTCACTTATTTTGAACTAGCATATCATATATTTTCTCCATTGCATAATAATTATTGCATTTGCAATTTTTTTTTTTAAAAAAAAAATTTGTCCAAAAAAGTCTCATTTGCAAAATATATTTTTCTGTTTAAAATAAATGTAATTTTAGAATACGAATTAAGCATTATTTTTCTTTTACTAACTTAGTCAATAAAAAATCCTTATACTAATCTTTATTTATTTATTGTATTTCAACACATCTAACAATTTCACTAACTACAATTAATAAGAGTGTTTTAATAATTTTCTCAAAAAAGAAGAAGAGTGTTTTAGTAATTAAAAACTATTTTAACATTAAAATTAACAAACTAATAATTTTTTAAGAAGCACTTACAACCCTGATTCAAAAAACAAAACAAAAAACGCACAACTCAATAGGACATTTTTTATGGGACAGAAAGTATTATTCAACCAAATTTAGAGTCTCTGATTTGAGAGATAACTAAATCTCATGTGTAGAAATTGAATGTCCTAATACTGAATATTCAAAAATTAATCTTATTGCAAAATTATAAATATGTAGTATGGTGTTTTTTTGTTAACAAAAATGTTAGTTGAGTTCCATCGCTCACTATGGTTGAGTACGAGAATGGATTCTCTCAATTCATTTTCCCTCAATTTTTCTCAATTTTCACATCTCAATCATCAATCAACTTTTTCTCATTTCTTTTCAATTTAAATATTACTTTATATTTATAATCCAATGGTTTAAAACCCCACTTTATTTCCTCAATTTTTTTTTTCAAATTGAGAGGATCCTTTCTCGGTTGAGTACATATACTTACATATTTATTATGGTGGATTAACAAAAGGTATAAGAATTTTCTCCTATTCTCAGAGGAAATGGAAGACTTTGTTACTAATAATAGTTTGAGTGTAAACAGAGTTTAAAAGAAATATAATACATGTCCCTTTTAAAATGAATTTAATTTACATATATACTATCTGTGTAAAGTTATTTTACACATACATCTAATAATATATTGATAACACATTATTAAATGCATGTGTAAAATAATTTCACACTAACGGTGTACTAGGGGTGGACAGAAATTACCGAACCGATCCGAATCCGAAGAAACCGAAAAAGAATTTGATTGTTGAGTGGTAGTGGGTCGGGTTACGGGTTGATCGGATGAAAAAATTGGGTTTTGATGGATATAAATGGACGGGCTCGGATTGATTTTTTAGATCCAATGAAATCCGAAACCGAATGAGCTCAACCCATATTAATTCCCATTATTATTATTTATTTATTTTTTCTACCCACATGTATACTTTTCCCTCACATGAGATAATCATACTGACATATATACCTTAAGAACTTGAAGCACAACACATTTCTACTTTCATATTAAGACATGGAAATATAATATATATGTCTGATCTTACATGGATGATCAAATGATGTATTTAGATTATAAGCCAACTTAATTACATGTATAAATCATTGTTGAATTAATAAGTCATGTTTTCGAGAAAACAAAGCTTCAGAAGTTGGAGGAGCTTCAGAAGCTACAGAGCTTCAGAAGCTACAGAGCTTCAGAAGCTGAGCAGAGCTTCAGAAGCTGAGCAGAGCTTCAGAAGTTGGAGAAGCTTCAGAAGCTACAGAGCTTCAGAAGCTGAGCAGAGCTTCAGAAGCTGAGCAGAGCCTCAGAAGTTGCAGAGCTTCAGAAGTTGAGAAAGTTTCTGAAGCTAGTAATAGTTAGTTAGTTTGTTATAGTTTTTTGTTTTGTCTTAGGTAGTTAATATACGATCGCTTGGCAGTGAAGCAAGCCCCCATTTTGTATATAAATACCTTTGCCCCATGTGGATGAATGCAATTAACTCTTTTTCTTAATTCTCGTCTCAATTCTCTCGTTCTATTCTCTCTAATTTCTCCCAAAATTATCACATTGTCCCAACAAATTGGTATAACAGAGCCCGGTTGTGATTCACGTTTTGCATTGATTCTTTGATCAAGAAACAATGGCGAACAATGGCACAACCTCATCACAATTTCCTGCAAATCTTCCAGTTTTCAAAGGTGAAAACTATGATCGTTGGTGTGCGCAGATGAAGGTCATTTTCAGGTTTCAAGATGTTCTTGAAACTGTTAATGATGGAGTACCAGACTTGGCTGCAAATGCTGATGAAGCAGCAAGAGCCTTGCATCGCGAGTTGAAGAAAAAGGATGCAAAAGGTCTGTTCATCATACATCAGTGTGTGGATCCTAATATCTTTGAGAAGATCATTGAGGAAGAGTCTTCTAAAGGTGCTTGGGATACATTGAAAAAGATTTATGGAGGTGATGAAAAACTGAAGGGTATCAAGCTGCAAGCTCTGAGGAGACAATATGAAATGTTGGTGATGAATGATCAAGAAACGATAGCTGAGTATCTTTCAAGAATGTTGAGTATCACTAATTTGATGAAGTCAAATGGTGAAGCTCTGTCAGAGAGGTCCAAGATTGAGAAGGTTTTGAGAACCTTGACTGAGAAATTTGATCACATAGTAGTAGCAATAGAAGAATCAAAGGATTTGGCCACTATGAAGATAGAGGAGCTCCAAGCTTCATTGGAGGCACATGAACTGAGAGTCAAGCAGAGGAGCTCAAATAAAGCTATTGATCAAGCTTTGCAGGCAAAGTTTCAGAAAGGTTCCAAAGGGAAAAACAAGAAAAAGAAAGAAGATTCAGAGAATGATGGCAAGAACCTTAAAGATTCAGAGTCTAGCAAAGGTAACAAGAAAGGTTCAAAGAAAAAGATTAATAAGAAGGATGTGAAGTGTTATAATTGTCAGAAGCTTGGCCATTATGCTAGAGAGTGTCACTCTAAGAAAGTTGAGAGAAGTGACAAGGATGAAGCTCAATTGGCAAAGGGAAATGGTAGTGACTCTGATGATTCCCTGCTCATGGCAATTACAAACACTGACGCTGATAAATCCAACTTGTGGTATCTTGACACTGGTTGTAGCAATCACATGACTGGCAACAAGAAGTGGTTCTTGAAGCTTGACTATTCAGTGAGACGGAATATCAAGTTTGCTAATAGCAGCCAGATCACTAGTGAAGGTATGGGGACAATTCTTGTGCAGAGAAAAGATGGTCAGGAATCCTTCATTAATGAGGTATTGTATGTTCCTTCTATAACAAGTAATCTGATTAGTCTTGGTCAATTACTTGAAAAGGATTATACAGTGACAATGGCTAATAAAGAATTGAAGATTCATGATGCTAAAAGTAGGTTAATCCTAAGAGCTCCATTGTCAAGCAATAGAACCTTTAAGGTTGAAATCAATGTGATTGATTTCAAGTGCTTAGCCTCAGTCACTAGTACAGAAGAGAATTGGATATGGCACCACAGGTTTGGACACTTAAACTTCAAAAGTTTAAGCATGTTGAATTCCAAGAAGATGGTTCATGGCTTGCCTCAGATCAGAGCACCAAGTGAAATGTGTGAAGAGTGCTGTGCAGCAAAGCAGGCCAGAAATTCATTCAAGAATGAATTACCTATGAAATCAACTCAGAAGCTAGGAATGGTGTACTCAGATGTGTGTGGTCCATTTGAGGTGAAATCCATTGGAGGTAACAACTATTTTCTGACATTCATAGATGATTGTACTAGGCATGTTTGGCTCTACCTTATCGAAAAGAAAAGTGATGTATTTACCAAGTTCAAGAAATTTAAGACACTAGTTGAAAATCAAAGTGGATTTAGTGTTAAGAAATTGAGAACTGATGGAGGTGGTGAATACACTTCACATGAATTTGCAAAATTCTGTGAAGATGAAGGTATAGAGCATGAAGTCACTGCACCCTACACCCCTCAACACAATGGTGTAGCTGAGAGGAAAAATAGAAGCATCATGAACATGGCCAGAAGTATGCTTAAAGCTAAGCATATGCCTCATAAGTTTTGGGGTGAAGCAGTCTCTACAGCAGTTTACATCATCAATAGAAGTCCTACAAAGAGGTTACAAGACAAGACTCCTCATGAAGCTTGGACAGGTTTGAAACCAAGTGTTAGTCATTTTAGAATATTTGGCTCACTTTGCTTCAAACATGTTCCTGATCAAGTTAGAAGAAAACTTGATGATAGAAGTCAGACAATGATATTGTTAGGTTATCATCCCACTGGTGCTTACAAATTGTACTCACCTAGAGATAACAAAGTTGTGATTAGCAGAGATATCAGGTTTGATGAATCAAAGGGTTGGGATTGGACTGAAGGCACAAGTGCTGAAGGCTCAATGCTCAACAGAAGACTCATGCTTGAAGAAACAAATCAAGAGGAGATAGAAGTTGAAGATGATCAACCTAATGCTGCACCTAATCAACAGTTGAGAAGATCAACCAGAGAAAGGGTACAGTCAATAAGGTTGAATGAGTATGATGTGTTTCCTGATCAAGCAATCACTGAAGATGGAGAACTGGTCAATGAAGCAATGATTGCAGAGTTGGAACCGGTGACTCTAAGTGAAGCTTTGAAAGATTCAAATTGGTTGAATGCTATGAAAGAGGAGCTGAAGTCAATTGAGAAGAATAACACCTGGACATTGATGAACAAAGCTGTAAACAAGAGACCTATTGATGTGAAATGGGTTTTCAAGCTGAAGATGAAACCAAGTGGTGAAATTGCTAAGTACAAAGCAAGGTTAGTAGCTAAGGGTTTTCTTCAGAAGCCTGGACTTGACTTTAATGAAGTGTTTGCACCTGTGGCAAGGCTAGAGACAATTAGGCTAGTTGTTGCAGTAGCTACCTACAAAGGATGGGCTATGCACCAGCTTGATGTGAAATCTGCCTTTTTGAATGGACCATTAGAGGAAGAGGTATATGTGAAGCAGCCACCAGGATTTGAGATTAAAGGTCAAGAACAGAAAGTGTACAAGTTGAACAAAGCTCTCTATGGTTTGAAACAAGCTCCAAGAGCTTGGAACAAGAGAATTGATAGCTTCCTGCTGAATTTGAGTTTCACTAGATGCACATCAGAACATGGAGTATATGTGAAAGGCTCAAGTCATGATGAGATTATAATACTGTGTCTGTATGTTGATGATTTGTTGATCACAGGATCAAACAAAGCTGTGCTAGAGAGATTCAAAGCAGACATAATGAAGGAGTTTGAGATGACTGATCTGGGAGAGCTATCATATTTCCTTGGCATGGAATTTGTGAAAACAGATAGAGGCTATTTCTTGCATCAGAAGAAATATGTCATTGACATATTGAAGAGGTTTCACATGAGCAATTGCAACCCTGCAATTACTCCTATGGAAACAGGTGTGAAGCTGAGCAAGAATACTGAGGATGAGTTGGTTGATTCAACACTGTACAGACAGATCATAGGATCATTGAGGTACTTGTGCAATACTAGAATTGATTTATGTCATAGTATTGGTCTGCTGAGCAGATTTATGGATCAACCAAGGATGAATCACTTGACTGCTGCAAAGAGGGTCCTTAGATATGTGAAAGGAACCATTGATCATGGCATTTTAATTCCAAACCAAAGGAACAGTAGCAAGAAGCTAATGGCTTATGGTTACTCAGATTCAGATTGGGGAGGAGATCAAGATGACAGGAAGAGTACTGCAGGATACCTGTTCATGATAGGTAATGCACCAATCTCTTGGTGTTCTAAGAAGCAAGGGATAGTGGCATTGTCATCATGTGAAGCTGAGTATGTGGCAGCTTCATTTGCAGCTTGTCAAGCAAATTGGATTGAGATGTTGCTCACTGAATTGAATGCAGTAGAGACAACAAGGATGAAGCTACTTGTTGACAACAAGTCAGCAATTGATTTGGCTAACAACCCAGTTAGTCATGGAAGAAGTAAGCACATTGAGAGAATGTTTCACTTTTTGAGAGATCAAGTGAACAAAGATAAGCTTGAGATGGAATATTGCAATACTGAGATTCAACTTGCAGATATTCTAACCAAACCTATGGCTAAGGCAAGGTTTGACACTCTGAAGAAGCTTATAGGAATGAATGCTTTGGAAAACATGCCTTAGGAGGTGTGTTGAATTAATAAGTCATGTTTTCGAGAAAACAAAGCTTCAGAAGTTGGAGGAGCTTCAGAAGCTACAGAGCTTCAGAAGCTGAGCAGAGCTTCAGAAGCTGAGCAGAGCTTCAGAAGTTGGAGAAGCTTCAGAAGCTACAGAGCTTCAGAAGCTGAGCAGAGCTTCAGAAGCTGAGCAGAGCCTCAGAAGTTGCAGAGCTTCAGAAGTTGAGAAAGTTTCTGAAGCTAGTAATAGTTAGTTAGTTTGTTATAGTTTTTTGTTTTGTCTTAGGTAGTTAATATACGATCGCTTGGCAGTGAAGCAAGCCCCCATTTTGTATATAAATACCTTTGCCCCATGTGGATGAATGCAATTAACTCTTTTTCTTAATTCTCGTCTCAATTCTCTCGTTCTATTCTCTCTAATTTCTCCCAAAATTATCACATTGTCCCAACAATCATGAATGGTCTATGTATTTAGGTTTTTTTAAGCAACTTAGTCTCGTATGTTCTGACAAGTAAATATCCCTAATTTGTTTATTTCATTAACTACTTAAAGTTTTATGCCGAGATTTCTTTTACTATTACAAAAAATTGTTGGGTATAAAAAATCCATGTTGACTCATCGATGGCTCAACCCGAACGAACCCAACTGTTTCATCCGATCAAACCGTATAACCGAAATTCGCCCAAACCGTTAGCTTAATTAGGTGAAATTGGATCTTAGTTTCTCACCCATAGATTGAATCGGGTTTGACATTTTGGATCCGAATCCACCCATAACCAACCGATGTCCACTCCTACGGTGTACAACAATTAAACTCTTTTAAAATAGACTTCAAATTTTATTTTATGAAATGAAAAGATATCTCTATTAGTAAAAGATCCCTAATGAAAATAATACAGTAGTAATCTTGGAACCATTATAAAATAATTGGGTCACCAAATAACTCTCTTTGTTTGTTAGCATAATGACAACCATAATCATTCATGCGTTTCTTAATATCAACAACCGTGATGAATAATCCCTTGAATGACAAGTGATGGATGTGTCTCACTAATAGATCGTCTAAGGTTTCACTTGGTGGTCACTAAGATACTCTTCTGAATCCGTTAGCTATCATAACCCTTTCCGGACCACAAAGAATGATCAATTTTATATGGCATTTAATTTTATCATCATTCATATATTTCATCACAAGAATATATGTGATGAAATAATGAAGAGAATATGAAAAGAGGACCCAATCATGATAAACTTTATACTCTACACTTGGAGCTTGAGGCTATCGGTGAAATATAACTATCTTATGTCGATCGAGTTAAGATTCTACCAAAAAACTTAAGAACTAAGGTTTTTCTGTTATTTGTAATAGGTTTATTTTTATGTTTGAAATTAACTTTCTTTTGTTAAAGTCTAATATGATATGTTAAGTAACATTTTTTAATAACATTTTAAGATTAAGCAAGCGACTTAAATAATGAAATTAAGTTCTATTACAAACACATTATTATTTAGAGAATATCAACTTATATGATATACTTTAAAGAATATGTATTGACTTATATGATATCATATTTATAATATATTTTACAATAATACCTTTAAATATGCGAAAAATTGAAATTGACTAGTATATATTTTTTCATAATGACTAGTATGTTTAAATTAAACTAAATGTTAGCAAATTTATGATTTAAATATATATCAACTCGATAGGTTTTAAAAACTTTTATCCTGGTCAATCTTTTTTTTTTGTGGGGTGGAAGTTCTTTTTTTTTCAACTGATATTTTTTGTACAAATTCAACTGAATTTTTTACACACAACAAAAGTCAATAATCGAACTTCTAATGATTTATTAGAATATAACTCAAATTCTATATTAATTAATTACTTAAATAGATCAATTCATCGTTATTTTGTGACCTCTATATCTACTTTATTCACTAAATAATTGACTAATCTAATGGTAAAAACTTGAATGGTACCGATCCGGTTAACTCCAAAGTAAGAAATCTGTATTAATGATTCCATGTATATATAGTAGTATTTAAATGTTGTAAAGAGTTGAAATGGGACAAAATGACATGTGCAGAAAAAGTATCCGATGCATGCATAACGGTAGAAGAAGGAGATAGTATCGTAAAGTTAAAAAATGAACGGAATTCAAACATTGATGATATCGAACTATATGCATCTTCTTAGGTACAGTAAAGAGATGAAATTGTGGCATTAATGCAAACCTGCAAAGTTGAGTAGCCAGTCCCACCTACCAAATAATTCTCCCATGGAAATTGGCCAAGCACAAAAAAACAAACTGTCTTAAGGGTATGTCATATTGTGTTACACACATTATTTTGGTAGGCGGTTCTAGGAAGTAAAGGCATCAAATAGGGCCAATGAAAATGAAGTAATATAAGAGTACTAGACTTTGGTCCATATTCATAATCATTATTTATGGTTACATTAATTAATGCATTTTAGGAAGAAAAATCCTACTCTTTCTTTCTTATAAAAAGTCAAAAATGTTATATTTAGAGGGTGCAGTTTTTTAATTAAAAAATTATTGTTGTTTGATTTTAATGAATTGATTTAAGTGATAAAATGTATAAAATTTTTAAATAAATGGTCAGAAGTTTGATTATTAGTTTTTGCATGTCAAAAAAATTTAGTTGTGTTAATTTTAATGATGAAACAAAATTAGTGTTTTTTTTTTTTTAAATATTGCATTAATATTTTAAAGTGGCGATCATCTTAAAATAAAATTATATCGTAAATAAAACATTTTTTATGAGACAAATAAGTAAGAGAAGACTTTATTGGTTTTGTAAGCCAAGCTATCAAACATGGCGAGCTCGGCAAGTTCTGGAGCTCAGCAAAGTTCTGGAAGCTCAGCAAGTTCTGGAGCTCAGCAAGTTCTGGAGCTCAGCAACTTCTGAGCTCAACAAGTTCTGGAGCTCGGCAACTTCTGAAGCGCAGCTATTTCTGAAGCTCTGCTCAGTTACTTCTGAACCTCTGTTCAGTTATGTTTTTCTGTTTTGGTAGTTAGCCAGAAGTTATCCGTTAGTTAGTTGTGTATAAATACGGGTATAACTTCACTTGTAAACAACGATTTTTTTTTGTGAATAAGATTTTTACTTTCCCTCTTTTTTCTAAGTCTTCTTCATTCATTTTTGTCTTTCTTCTGAGCTCTTTGTTCCTGGGTTTTATCCCCAACAAAGTGGTATCTAGAGCAAGCACGATCTAAGGGATTTTGATTCAAATCTTCTTCAAGAGGAGAATCAAATGTTGAGGTGAATCAACCATGGCTGGGAAAAGCAATTTCCACGCGAATTTGCTCATTCTTGATGGAAAGAATTGGGATACATGGGTGAAACAAATGAAGGTGATATTCATTGTTCAAGAAGTGGATGAACAAGTGAATACAGTCCTTAACCCATTACCAGCGAATCCAACAGATCAACAGAGAACAACATTCAGAGAAGCACAGAAAAAAGACAACAAGGCTCTATTTCTCATTCATCAATGCGCTGATGCGAAGGTGTTTGAGAAAATTGCAGATTCTACAACCTCCAAGTATGCTACTGAAATTCTGAAGAAGTTTGAGATGCTTGACTGCAACTCAGCAGTCACACCTGCAGATACTAAGTTCAAATTTGATGAAGAGGTAGGTGGTGACAGTGTTGATCCAACTATGTTTAGACAGCTAGTTGGTTCATTGAGATACTTGTGTCAAACCAGGCCTGACATAAGTTATGCAGTAGGTTATGTTAGCAGGTTTATGAGCAAACCATTGAAGTGTCACTTGTTAGCAGCAAAGAGGATACTTAGATACATCAATGGTACAATCCACTATGGTGTGTTGTTTCCATACTCTAAGAGTAAGGGAAAGCTAGAGTTGAGTGGATTTTCTGATGCTGACTGGTGTGGTGATAAGATAGAAAGGAAGAGCACCAGGGTTACTTGTTTAAATTTCAAAATGCACCTGTGTCCTGGTGCTCCAAGAAACAGTCAGTCATAGCTCTCTCAAGCTGTGAAGCAGAGTATGTAGCAGGTTCTCTAGCAGCTTGTCAAGCTAATTGGTTGCAATCACTTCTCAGTGAGATAGGCATTGTTGAAGAAATCACAGTGATGCTGAAGCTTGACAATAAATCAGCAATCAATTTGGCTAAGAATCCTGTTAGTCATGGCAAGAGCAAACACATTGAAACTCGGTTTCATTTTCTCAGAGACCAAGTTAATAAGGGGAAGTTGATTCTGGAGTACTGCCCCACTGAGAACCAACAAGCTGATCTAATGACCAAGGCTGTGAAGAGAGATCAGTTCCTCAAGCTCAGGAGGGAAATAGGAATTGTATGTTTCGATAGCTTGTCTTAAGGAGGAGTATTGGTTTTGTAAGCCAAGCTATGAAACATGGCGAGCTCGGCAAGTTCTGGAAGCTCAGCAAGTTCTGGAGCTCAGCAACTTCTGAGCTCAGCAAATTCTGGAGCTCGGCAACTTCTGAAGCGCAGCTATTTCTGAAGCTCTGCTCAGTTACTTCTGAACCTCTGTTCAGTTATGTTTTTCTGTTTTGGTAGTTAGCTAGAAGTTATCCGTTAGTTAGTTGTGTATAAATACGGGTATAACTTCACTTGTAAACAACGATTTTTTTTGTGAATAAGATTTTTACTTTCCCTCTTTTTCCTAAGTCTTCTTCATTCATTTTTGTCTTTCTTATGAGCTCTTTGTTCCTGGGTTTTATCCCCAACAGACTTGTTCGTTTATTTTTGTTATTGCTTATCTTACAATAATTGTAACCGGAATAAAAAGTAGAGTATTAATTAGTAGACTCATGGCAAAAAATATAAAGTCTAACTTTAACCTACGGTTTGAAAATGTGATTGATTGGAGGGAAAAAAAGTGGGAGCAAATAAAATTGTGAAAATCAATGCATGAACTTGGACTAATATTAGTCTATGTTCAGGGCCGGTCCCGATAATTTGGAAGCCCTGAACAGAATATTAAAAATGAATCCTTTAATTAAGAAAAATACAAAACCAAATATAAAATAATCATATTTTAATTAGCGGGATGGAGAAGGAAAATATACACGAGTTTCTGATTATATTTGAGACATGACAAACAATTTTTTTGGTGTTCATTTTATTTTTCTAAAACATGCACCTAGCCACTTTAAATTGAAACAACAAAAATAAATTAAAAAAATATTAAGATATTTTTTTTAATTCTTTTGAATCATTTTTTTAAGAGACATACTACCACATAATATTATTTTTTGGACCCCTAAAAATTGGAGGCCTGGTGCGCTTGGGCACCCTGCACCCCCCTCAGAGGGCCGCCCCTGTCTATGTTCATGCATTGGTTTCCGCAATTTTCTTTCGTTCCTCTTTCTTTCCTTCCAACCAAACGGGTTTGTCGTGGAATTGACTGTAATGCAGTCATTGACTGTGCAGTCAAGCTGCAGTCAGCGAACGGTAGCCATCTGATCAAATTTGCATGGTCCAGATCTGAATGTAGTTTTATTTTCTAAAATAGTAAAAGTTATTACTTTAAAATCTTAACCGTCTGATCTCAATCAGACAGTCCAAATCTCACTAACTGCATGCAGTCATAGCTTTTAACTGCACACAATCCATATTCGTTTGTCGTTCATTTGAATTTCACAAAACTCAATAGTTAAATTAGCTTCTTCAAACTTTGCATAAAAAAACTCTATTTATACCAAAATAATTAATAAAAATTCTTACTATGCTGAATCAGTGAGAGAAAAAAATTGAGAAAATAATGTGAACTATAGACCATTAAATTATAAATATAAAATAATATTTAAATCTAAAAGAAATTGAAAAAATTTGATTAATAATTGAAATGTAAAAATTGAGAAAAAACAAATTAAGAGTATCCATTCTCTGAATCTGTCAACCAATCATGATTTGAAGTTGTCTACGTTTTGAGATAGGTGGACACAAATGATAAATCTAACTAACACATGGTTAGTGATATTCCTATGTGTATTGTCACTATTGTTTCTAATGAAATGGCTTGATTTTTTATTTTTTTATTATTAAATTGTTTATTTAATGCATGATAAAAGTATTTCTTTTATTAAATGCGAGAACATTTTTAACTAAGTTGTGCAAGAGAAAACTTATAAATTATCAAGGTAACTTTATACTCAACTCATATTAGTCAGGGCAGCATAGAAATTTGTTTTATGATCATAGCATGATGAATCTTTACCTCTCAATTCATGTCCAACGAGTGACGAATTGTTTGATTAAGGGTGCGTTTATTTTAGCTTTTAAAAAAATGATTTTTTTTTTTTTTGTATTTTTGAAAATAGATTTTATAAAATTATTTTTTAAAAATATTATAAATTTTTTTTATATTCATTTTTTTTAATTCAAACACTAATTTTGACATTATATAACATAAACGTACATTATTGAAGATCAAAACATAATCAAAATCTCAATTTTTATAAAAAGTTGTATTTCAAAAATGACTTTTATGAAAATCTATTTGAAATAGATTCAAAAAAAGTGATTTTTTTTTGAAATTTTGATATCCAGAAAAAAATTTCAATAAAATAATAAAATACTTAAAATGACATTTTAAGAATAACTATTCAAACCAAATTTTCATTTAAAGTTTTTATAAAAAATTTCTTTGTAAAATTTTTTACACTAAATTATATTACACTATAAGAATCTATTTTAAAAAAAACTATAACAAACGCATCCTAAGTCTCCATCCAACCACACCGCACTACCATTGTTGTTACTTCGTAGAGCACTGCTTTCCTATAACCATGAGACCATGTAAAGCTCAATCCTTCCAAGACATCAAACAACTCTACAATCTAAAGCACTATACCACCCCAAATTTTTTGAGAAACCACCAACCCAATTATAACCCATTTATCGAATTAAGCCACCACACCCTACAAATCACTTCCTTTACTCGCTCCATCCGTATTCAATGTTACCCAACTCTCATCCGACTTATTCAACAAGCAATGAAAACTTGGATCCTTGACTACATGAAATATAAGATATGACATTGTCACTTGTTTGATTAAAAATTTAATAAGAACATCAAAGAATGAACTTTATTTCATTGTTTTTTTTTCTTTCTAAATGTCCTTTTTCTTAGGATATTATTATTTTAGTTCAACTAAATGACTGAACTCGATCGATTAGTCAATTAGTTCAACTTAAATATCAAATATTTAGAAAATTTTAAATTCAATTTTTGAAATAATTCTTAATCAAACTTTAATTACCTTCTAGATTTTTTAGAAGTCGGAAAATTAACAGGTACTAAAAAATTGTATTTATTTTAGTATTCTTTTCATTTTTGTGCAAATTTTTATATTAAAAAAATCTCTTAGACTTTTATTATATATAATTTGGTTAATGTGCTAACAGACTTTGAACTTTTTTAAGAATAAAAATAATTTGAAAATCTGGATTGGGATTTCAGAAAGAAACTTTTTTAACATGCCACTATTTTATATTATAAAAAATATAATCGGAAAATTTTGATGTGAATGTGATGTCATGATTTTAATTGATCAAATATTTGAACCCTTTCAAGCGGCATCAATGCTTGGTAGTTGTTGTACTACAAAAAACTCAAGCAATTCCAAATTGAAATAAAGTTTTGGTCCTACATAAAAAATTGATGAGAAAAAAAAATGTACAACTAGAAAACAAACTATTAACAACATAGAATTTCAACGGGACGGGTTTCATTGGTCCCCATTTCAAAATCCACAAACATCCAATTATTAATTTTCCTTTCCAATGAATAGTACTCGTTCATTTCATGGTTTAACTATTTAAAAAATTAACCTCTTCTAATAAATTTCTGTTTTCATATTTTTGTTAAATTATTAAAAAATTCAAATATTTATCACTTATGCTGCCAGTGCCACACTATATTGGTTATGTGTAGTTTTTTAAATTAATATACTTCATCTTACATTTATCGTAATAGTGACACTGCAACACCAGTAAAAAAAAATACTTTTTAAATCAATTAAAAAAGGCTTTTGAAATCAAGTTGATGATAGCATGTAGTTTAAAAACTATGATTTATAAAGTGTTTTTTTTATACTAGTGTGGATATATCAAATACTCATTTTTATATTTATATGCATACTTTGATTTTTACATAGATTAATATTTACCATATTAAATTTGATTGAAGTCACGACAATCAAAGATTAAGAGTTCGTTTGGAATGAGAAAAAAAAAAATTATGAAAATCGATTAATGAATTTAGATAAACTTTAATCTAAGTATATTAATCGGTTTTTGTATTTTTCTTTCATTCCTTTTTCTTTCTTTCGTTCCAAACGGACTATAAATGTTTATACATTTTTTTTACTAGATTCAAAATCCGATTAATTTACATTTTAGAAAATTTATCTCTTTCTGTTAGATTTAATCACTTGATTCTATTCATATATTTATTATTTGTACAATTTATAATGTTTTTGTCGATTGATGAAATAGTAAAAATAACACCAGATGAAATAGTAAAAATAACACCAAACGCATAAACACTACAAAATCTTATACTCAAGTTTGAATGAAGACATCAAATCTAAAAATACCGATAATGTCAAGTAATCTAAAATTTATGCGATTATATAAAATAAACAAATGTGTGATTCATTTATACTCCTTTTGTCTAAAAATATAAACAAAAATGAATTAACAAAAGTGAATATATTTGGATTAGATTTTACACTAAATATTTTAATTTTGTTGACTATTTTTTGTTTATATTTTGAAAAGGAGGGAATATTTGGAAAGAAACAAACAAATATTGAATTGAATACCTATTTTTCAGAAAAATGAAATAAAATATTGATTGAAAATAACATAGAATATTGAATCTTTTACCTATTTGCATGCTAACAGCATATGGTCACACCGCTTTATTGGCAGTGTGTGTTCTGTACCCAGAAATTGTGTCTCTGTCTCAAACAAACAACAACGAACGGATCTTACATTACATTTACAACCCCATCCCTCACCACCACACTCCTTTCTCTCTTTCTCTCTCTCTTTCACACTAAACTCTGTTACTCTCTCTAACTAACCATGGTTTTTTGAACTACAACTATCATTTTCTTTCCTTAACAATACACTCCTCGTGAACACTGCATGTGAAACTTGTTTCTTGACAAGAGATCTGGTTCTTCTTAATTATTACTAACGGTATCACCTTTTCTTTTTCAACTTCTGATTCAGGTGATTCACCTTTTCTCTCACTCTTTTTCTTCCCTTTTTAGTAATCTTCTTCTTACTTCATCTTCTTCATTAACTCTTTTTCTCATTTCCTTTCAGTCACACTTCAGCTTTGAAATAATGGGGTCTTCTCTTTTTCTCTTTTCTTTGCTTCTGTAGCATCAAAATTGTATCTTGCTTGCTGGTAGTAGCAGAAGCTGAAGCAGCACTCTGGTTTGGTCCATAAAGTTTGTTTTTTTGGACTTTTGTTTGGTTCAATGGGTTTGAGGAAGTAATGGGCAGTGCCTTTTTTGGAAATTTCTGGCTTGAATCTTGGTTCATGGAATAATTGACCATGAGAGTCGCTGTTTCCCTTTTGGTGAGTTTAAATTGTTTTTGGCATTTCTGATGAGTAATTAATAGGTTTTCTGGATTCAGCATTTTTTTATTTTTGTTGTTTCCATAATTGTGAAATATGAGATATTTTCTGATTTGTTTCATTAATTTGGAAGAGATTCTTGTATCAGTAGGGTTGGTGTTCTGATCATGACTAGGGCTATTCGGAATAGGGTACTCAAAGATGCAAATGGTGATATCAGTGACCATCTACGCAACCATATACATTTAACAAATTGTATTCATTTGAAGAATCATATGCACAAAAACAGTCCAATAATTGCTGATAGGTCTATTATGAGAGACCTTGTTGTGCTTCAAAGATCTCGTTCACTTCGGGATCCTTCTGCAAGTCCTCCATCATGGCACTCTCCTTCTGTAGTTGACTTGCTTTTCAAAAGATCTGAAACCGATGCCGTGATTCAAGGGGGTAGAAGGTCTGTTGGTAATGACAGTAAGAAAGGAGGTAGGAGATTGTCTGGAATTGGAAACTCGCCACCATTGGTGAGTAAAGGTACATTGAGAGTTGCTCCCGGTGAGGCTAGTAGGGGTTTTGATGTGGTACCGGCGGCAACTAGTGAACAAAGTAGCAGGAGCGGAATGGGGGATGGGAGGAGAGTTGCGAGAGAAGAATCTGGTAGGAAGAGTAATAGGCCTGACTACTTGGAAGTTATTAGTCAAGAGCAAATTCTTCATGAGGCTGGCAAATGTTTGGCCGAAGATGTTGTTTCGAGGCATTCTCAATCGATAGATAGAAAGAGTAGACAGAGGGGGAAGAATGTTCGAGATGTTCCAGTTAAAACTCTTTCTGAACAGCTGAATGATGTTCCTTTGGATAGTGATGATTTAGCATCATCTAACATTCATTTTCGGGCAAGATTTCCAAGACAGGAGAAAATTATTGAGGAGGCACAACACGGTAGCATGCGCGGTCATGGTAATGGATTGAATAGGGTAAAAAGGCGTAAATTTCGAAGTGTAAGAAGAGCTCGGGTTGCTACAACGTCAAGAGATATTGGAGCTGAGAATGAATTGTCAGTGGCTTCCAACTCATTAGCTCAGGGTTCGGCTCACGAGAAATATCACTCGGAGGAGGTTGATGAGTATGCAGATGGTAATGTTACTAGAGCTCCAAAAAACGGGTGTGGCATGCCTTGGAATTGGTCCAGAATTCATCATAGAGGTAAAACATTCCTTGACACTGCAGGAAGAAGTTTATCTTGTGGTTTATCTGACTCGAGGTTAAAGAAAGGGACATCATTAACTTCCAATGGAAGACATGTTTCTGCGATGCCTTTGGCAGCTGACTGTTCTAGCTCATGTACTAACTCTGAGGCAGAGGCACTGCCTTTACTAGTTGATGCATCTGGATCTCATGGAAGCTCCGATAATGCTTGCTGGGGCCGTGATTATGCGGGCGAACTAGGTATTTATGGTGATAATTTATTCAAGCAAGATATTGATTCGGATCTTGCTTCTGAAGCTAGATCTGGTGGCCAACATAACCTGAAACGGAATCATCATAGTAGACACCAAAGTTTAACACAAAAATATATGCCACGAACCTTCAGAGATATGGTTGGACAAAATTTAGTGGTGCAAGCTCTTTCGAATGCAGTGACGAGACGGAAAGTTGGATTGCTATATGTGTTTTATGGTCCCCATGGCACCGGAAAAACTTCCTGTGCGCGCATATTTGCCAGAGCTTTGAATTGTAGTTCGTCGGAACACCCAAAACCTTGTGGCTTTTGCAATTATTGCATAGCACATGATATGGGAAAGAGTAGAAGTATAAGGGAAGTTGGTCCAGTCAGTAATTTTGACTTTGAGAACATCATGGATCTACTCGATAATATGATTATTTCCCAGCTTCCGTCACAGTACAGAGTGTTTATTTTTGACGATTGTGATACTCTGTCGGTAGATTGTTGGAATGCTATATCCAAGGTCATTGATCGAGCACCCAGACGTGTGGTTTTTATCCTTGTCAGTACTAGTCTTGATGTCTTGCCTCATATAATAATATCCAGGTGTCAAAAATTCTTTTTCCCCAAGTTAAAGGATTCAGATATCGTATATACACTGGAGCGGATCGCAACCAAAGAAGGGCTAGATATTGATAAGGATGCCCTGAAACTCATTGCATCAAGGTCGGACGGATCATTGAGAGATGCTGAGATGACACTTGAACAACTTAGTTTGCTTGGTCAGAGAATTTCTGTTCCTCTTGTTCAAGAGCTGGTAAGTTGTTTATTTGTGTAGCTGGTTTCTTTTGTTGGTATTTCTTACATTAGATTCTATTGTAAAGTTCTGTTAATATTGCTAAAAAATGTTTCTTCAGGTAGGGCTTATCTCTGACGAGAAGTTAGTCGATCTACTTGACTTGGCATTATCTGCAGACACGGTAAATACTGTGAAGAATCTGAGAGTGATAATGGAAGCAGGTGTTGAACCATTAGCTTTGATGTCACAGCTGGCTACAGTAATTACTGATATACTTGCTGGGACCTATGATTTCACTAAAGAAAGATGTAGAAGGAAATTCTTCCGAAGACAACCATGTGAGTAAAAAATTTCTTTTTTTATAGATAGTTTATTAATTTATTTATCAATTACTATTTGCAAACTGAGGCAACACTGATCATGTTAAATCTCAGATCAAAAGTAACTATAAATGTTTACTGCCACACCATTTCAATCTCTCATCATCCTTTAAACATATGGATGCATAGATACTTACATGTGTGTATGTATATACATATATGTGGATCTTGTGATAAATATTTTGTATATATTCATATGTATGCTCACACACATAAATATATATACATTAATGTGTTTGTATGTACGTATGCATGCATGTATTGATACATTGTCAATGTAAAAAGTTTTACCACCGTTAATAGTTTATATGCGTTACCTTAGAAATTGTTATGATTGAAGTCAAACATTTTCTGATAAATATGCGTTAACTTAGTTTATATATGCTTTACCTTTTTGTCAGTGTAGAGACTAGATAGCCTTAATTTGGTTTTATATTGATGAAAATGTTTTCCGTTTCAGTGTTCAAAGAAGACATGGAAAAGCTTCGCCAAGCTCTGAAAACTTTATCTGAGGCAGAGAAGCAGTTAAGGATGTCCAATGACAAGCTAACATGGTTAACAGCTGCGTTGCTTCAACTTGCTCCTGACCAGCAATATGGATTGCCTACTTCATCTGATAACAGTTTCAACCATAGTCCTTTTGCTCTAAATAATGGAAATATAAAAGAAGCTACTAGAAACATTGGTAATCCAGTTGAAATTCCTAACAGAACAAGGAGAATGTCAATGGATGCTCGAATGGAAAATTCTCATGCTGGAAGTTCAGCAGATAGAAGGCATAGTGTGTCTGGTTTTCCTCCTCAACATACTTGTTCACATTCCACCGATAGGAGTAGGATAAATGAAAGGCAGACTTTGGATAGAAACCGCAAAGAAATCGAAGAGATATGGTTAGAGGTGCTAGAGAGGATTCACTATCCTGGTCTTAAAGAGTTTTTGTATAAAGCAGGAAAACTAATCTTCATAAGTTTTGGGGCAGGTGAACATCATTATATCTTTCACTATTTTCATTTAAAATGCAATTAATAACTTTTTGTAGCGATTTAGTTAAATTCTAATGGTAATGTGATTGTTTATTGTGCAGCTCCAACTGTGCAGCTAATGTTTAACTCTCAACTTTCGAAATCTACTGCTGAGAAGTTCACTGCTCACATCTTACAAGCATTTGAATCTGTCCTTGGATCTTCTGTAACCATAGAAATAAGAAGCGAATCAAATAAAGATGGAGGCTCTCCTGTTCAACTGCCTCTTGTATTGCCTTCTGTCAATGATGGTTCATCTCATATCAGAGACTTAAATGACGTTGGCACCGAAAAGAGAAGGGGTGAAATTGTAGAAGAAGAAACTTCTCATATGGAGCATAAGCATAATGAACAGCAGGTTAATGCTCACGCAACATATAGAAGTCTGGAAGGTACAAGTATGGGACAAGTGTCAGCTTCCCAAAAAATACCAATTGTTAAGTCACATTCAGACCGAAGAAAGCTTAGTGAGCAAAATCAAAGTCGAAGTCTTGTAAAAAGTAAGGTATCTCTTGCTCATGTAATCCAGCAGGCAGAAGGTCAACGAAGTGGGTGGTCAAAACGCAAAGCAGTTTCTATTGCTGAAAAGCTTGAACAAGAGAATCTGTATGTTGCCATTCCATCCTCCTCTCCTCCGCCTCCCCCTCTATTTCGACGTTTACTATAGATTATTTGAAGAGAAAATGTGGCATAATTTCTAATTTAAGTGTGCAAGCTTGGTTTTGCGTGCATGCAGCATTGAGTAACTAAGAAAACTACATAGTAGTAATAGTTTCCTGAAACTAAAGGCTTAGATTAAGATTATACTTACTCTTCAATTATTAGTAATTATGGGATAGGGATCATTAATTAATGTGAATATGAATATCTCAGTATACTGAACTTTGAGTTTGGACATTATCACATTTAAGTGATACAATAATGTAAATTATGTAGCTGTTTATTGATTCTAAATTTTTTTACCCTGTAGGAGACTGGAGCCAAGATCAAGGAGCTTACTATGCTGGAAAACATCTAAAGCGACACGCCGGAAGGTGAATACACATAAATAATTAGAAAGTTACATTTCCAATTAGCTAAAGAACTGGTTTCTCTTTTACAATATTTTAAGTTTTGAGCTATAAGTCGTATATTTTCAATTCATCTGGTTTCCCTTTTCCAATATTTGAAGTTTTGAACGATAAGTCAGATTTTTAATTCACATTCTAATATTCATGAACCATAAACTTGTATGCACCATATTAATATTATATTATACTGAGCAAGTTCTATATTAGATTTGATTCAAATTTGAAATATCTTGTGCTAGATCACTAAATCAACTAGGAAGAGACATCTTTAATAATCTAATTTCATTAGGAGATAGTTGGTGACCAAGTTTAGCGAAATTCTCCAAAATTCATGATAGTATTGACGTGTGTTATTGCATTTGCAGCTGTCGCACTTGAAAATCCGAAACCGAAAGACACGTGCATTGCTGAACCTTGTCTCATGTGGGAAATGTCTCTCGACAAAATCTCCGAGGTAGTTTTGAGAATTTTTCAAGGATTAGGTTCATTCAATAGGTCATTTGTATTGCCTTACAGGGTCAAGCCTTTTTTCTTTCTTTCTTTCTTTCATTGAATTAAATAAAAGCACGTAGTTACATTTATTATATATCAGATGAGGAAAATGTAAGAAAGTAGTTAATTCCATTTTAGTGATAAGATATTGTATATTTTTCCTTCCTAGCAAATTATTTGATGAAAATTCCAAACACTATTGATTTGGATTATTTGCATTTATCAAGTTACCAATCTAGAGTAGACCATTGTATCAGATCAAGCAGGTTAGCAAGCTGTTCTGACAGTTTAGATCATTCTTATCGCTGCGTTAAATGTGTGATTCTAAAAATGTTCCTCTTTCTACAATTATTTCATCTCCAGATAATGTAGGGTCATCAATTATATAGAATAGAAAACACTGCAGCATCAGACTTCTTCACAAACTTCTACATGATGCTCAGACATTGATCATTGTGTTGAGAAAGTTATGGATGAGATTCATGCCATAGAAATATCCTTACATGCTCACAACAGAAATTTCAGTGTGAAGCAAAAGTAAAGGTTGATTTTTCAAGTTATAATGTACTGATAAGTGATAACCCTTTTTCTTGAGGAAAATTGCCTTAAGGAAAGGAACATTTAAATTTAAAAGTTAAGAAAATCAATAATGAATAAACTAATCCTATAAATTAGGAATACTAATAAAGATAAGTGGTTGTATTGATTTGTTTTTTATTGTTTTAGGAATACTAATCGAACTCGGTATGTACAAGTTTACAGCACTCGCATACAATTTGCACCAATCATTTGTGTTAGGAGATTAAAATTAAAATTCGCTATATTTTTTTGCGACAAAAAGTTTATTTATCCCTTTATAATATAACAGTAGTATTTTTTCATAATATAAACATTTACATCAGCTCAAATGTGTTATTCATTGATTTGATTTCACATCTATCATATGAACCAGAATGCAAAAGGGTTTATTATCTGTATTAAATCACAACCAACTTCTTATTCCTTCATCTTGAAGCAAAAGTTTGTGGCCACACTACAGCAGCCAAATCAAATCCCTTTTTCATTCACCTTTATCTTCCTTGATGTACTACCTGAATCTCCAACAAGACAGATAAAATATACCCTCACAGTACTATTATTGCTTATTATGTTCATATAGCAAAAATCATGCACCTAATTATCACTCTTGGTACCATCTATAAAACCACTCTGCCCCATTACACTTCCACACATCAAACAAACAATCATAGCAACAAAATCTTACCTATCATTTTGCATCTTTCCAAATTCAGCCACTAATAAGAAGATGAAGCAGATTATCTTCTTTTCCCTCCTAGTACTATTTGCTAATATCTTTTCTACCACTACTTTAGCTCAATCACCCGCAGCAGCACCTAAAGCCGCAGCAAAACCTGCCCCGGCCAAAACAGCTCCAGCAGCAGCGCCAACCAAACCACTAGTTCCCGCATTACCTCAATCACCCTCGTCTGATACTTCGTCCGGTCAAGACATCATCAAAATCCTAAGAAAAGCCAAATCTTTCAACACGCTAATCCGGTTACTCAAAACTACACAAATCATCAACCAAATCAACGCACAGCTCGTGACAACAAAAAACGGCGGTTTAACCATCCTTGCACCTGATGACGGTGCCTTCTCGCAACTCAAAGCCGGATACTTCAATTCCCTCGGAGAACGCCAACAGAAAGAACTGATCCAGTTTCATGTTCTTCCAGTTTATGTCTCAAGCTCAAATTTTGATTCGCTTAGCAACCCTGTATTAACACTGGCCAGCGATAGTCCTTCTGGTTATCAAATGAATGTAACAGCTTATGGAAACAGTGTGAATATTTCAACTGGTTCTGTTAATGCTACACTCACAGGAATTGTTTATTCTGATAAGACACTTGCTATATATCATGTTGATAAGGTTCTTATTCCTTTGGATTTCTCTAAGCCTAAAGCTTTGGCTCCTTCTCCTGCTTTGGCAAAGGCACCTAAATCTGATAAGGATAATTCATCTGGAGATGATGATCAAGCATCATCAACAAAAGCTACTTCTGGTGCTATCAGTTTGATTGCTCTCCAAGGAACAATGTTTGTTTCCATTTTTGTTGCTGCACTAACCATGTTCATTTGATGAAGACCAACTCATTTGAAGTCTTTTCTGATTTTTGAAATTATATGGTGTTCTTTACTTGGTTTTGTTTTTGTATTGTCACATTGGAAGAGTGTTGTTTGAGAGCTTGTGAAGTGTGAACACCCTTGCCTGATTTATTTATTTTTTATGTAAAAACAAACACAGATTGTTTTGGTGAAAGAAAGTTTATTTGACAAACTAAAATCTTCATTATGAACCTTTTTTTTTTTTTTTGAAATGGCAAAATTTATTAATAATCAGGCCTCTGCACAAGACGAACAGAGACCGGTAGAAAGGAACTACATAACATAGATGTCGTATATATGCGGAACACCAAAGAAAAAAACGCCTAAACAAACACCACCTAATCAAGATTCAACTCCTAATTCAAAGACAGAAAGGCACCCCACAGATTTCAGACTACCAAAACAGTCACCAACCATTATGAACTTTATGAACTTTTATTTGTAGCATATTATGAACTTTTATTTGTAGCATATTATTGCTGTGATAAAACCAAGTGTGAATACATTCACAAAAAATAAATAATTTAAGGTGTGAATGAATAATAATTAATTAACATGTGTCAAGTGTCTTAATGGCCTTTTGGAATGCCATATGCACAATTTAAAAATTAAAATAAAAGCTATTACAATTTATTTAACACATGATTACTTACTTTTAAGGGTTTGTTTGGAAGTTTGAGAGAGAGGGTCTGGGGAAGGAGAGGGAATAAAAGAGAAATCTCTTCCAACTTATTTGAGTGTTTCTTTAGAGAATAAGAAAGAATGTTTATGATTAGTACATTTTTAATTTTGAGAGTATTATGACAATTACAACATTAAATGATTTAATGAAAATTTATCTAAGGCATGTAAAACCCGCCAAAATCAGAATCAGATTTCCCACAGGTGCATGCTGTAAATGATCTGGACCGTCCGATCTCTGATCGGCAGTTGAAATTGTTTTCCTTTATAAAATTGTATTTTAAATTTGAACCGTCCAATTTCAAATCAACAGTCATGATTGATTACAGCGTAAAACCGAGTCATTTATTGACAACAATGAATCTTGGTCCGACAAATCCTCCTTTTTCTAGTTCTTCATATTAGAAAGATTTTGTATTATTTAAAGAAAAATAAATCCCTCCATTCAAGTTGGAAAGTATCCTACTTTCCATTTTCCTTTCTTCATTTTTTTTTTTGTCAAAGCTCTCTCCTAAACTCCCACAATGACTCTTACTTACACTATGTTTGGATGCGCAAAGAATTATAAAAGAGATTAAGAGAGAACTAGAAAAGAATAGAAAATAATATAAACAAAGAAGGAATAAAATAGAAATTGTGTGTTATTTGTATAATTAGAAATAGAAAATAAAGAAATATCAAATGTTCTTTTCTCTGATTTGGGTGAATAGAAAATTGGGTAGAAAGAAATACACAAAATTGCTAAATCACAAATTAACCCCTTTACAATTAATGTTAAAACATTTAAAATACAATTGAGTTCAATGAGTGTGTACTAACAATATAAAATAGTTTTTAACCATCATCATTCAATAGAAACCATCATCTTTTATGTAAGTTTAAGTTTAAATGCACAAGAATTGGGCCACTGTGATTTTACGGAAGCTACACTCTATAATTTTTAAAAAATTACAGTGAATCACCGTGATCCTGACATACCCACATGAAGCCAAACATAGACTTACATGATAGGATATTTTTATTTTTATTTTTATTTTTAATTGTATGCATAATTAATTTTGCAAAAGATTGTGGCCACATTACAGCAGCAAAATCAAATCCCATTTTCAGTCACCTTTATATTCCTTGATGATGTACTACCTTAATCTCCAACAAGACAGATAAGATATACCCTCATATAGTACTATTATTGCTTATATTCATAACTTCACATAGCAAAAACCTTGCACCTAATTATCACTCACAAGTAGCACCTATAAAACCGTTTTGCTTCATCACACTTTCCACACACCAAACACAAAATCTTATACCTATCATTTGCATCTTTCTAAAATCTCCAAATATTTAGTAACTTCAAAATTCAATCACTAATAAGAAGATGAAGCAAATCATCTTCTTTTCCCTCCTAGTACTATTTGCTAATATCTTTTCTATCACCACTTTAGCTCAATCACCCGCAGCAGCACCTAAAGCCGCAGCAAAACCTGCCCCGGCCAAAACAGCTCCAGCAGCAGCGCCAACCAAACCACTAGTTCCCGCATTACCTCAATCACCCTCGTCTGATACTTCGTCCGGTCAAGACATCATCAAAATCCTAAGAAAAGCCAAATCATTCAACACGCTAATCCGCTTGCTCAAAACCACACAAATCATCAACCAAATCAACGCACAGCTCGTGACAACAAAAAATGGAGGTTTAACCATCCTTGCACCTGATGACGGTGCCTTCTCGCAACTCAAAGCCGGATACTTCAATTCCCTTGGCGAACGTCAACAGAAAGAACTCATACAATTTCATGTTATTCCCGTTTATGTATCAAGCTCAAATTTTGATTCGCTTAGCAATCCTGTGTTGACACTAGCCAGTGATAGTCCTTCTGGTTATCAAATGAATGTAACTGCTTATGGAAACAGTGTGAATATTTCAACTGGTTCTGTTAATGCTACACTCACAGGGATTGTGTATTCTGATAAGACACTTGCTATATATCATGTTGATAAGGTTCTTATTCCTTTGGATTTCTCTATGCCTAAGTCTTTAGCTCCTGCTCCTAGTTTAGCAAAGGCACCTAAAGCTGATAAGGATAATTCATCTTCAGATGATGATCAAGCATCATCAACCAAAGCTACTTCTGGTGCTATCAGTTTGATTGCTCTCCAAGGAACAATGTTTGTGTCCCTTTTTGTTGGTTTAGTTGTAACAATAACTATCTTAAGTTGATGAAGACAACCTCATTTGAAGGCTGTTATGTTTTTTGAAATTCTATTGTCTTCTTTACTTTATTGGTTTTGTTTTTGTATTGTCATTGGAAGAGTGTTTGTTTTGAGAGCTTGTGAAGTGTGAACATCCTTGCTTGATTTTTCCTTCATGTAAAAATAGAAACAGATTGTTTTGGTGAAAGAAAGCTGAATTATTTAAATACTTGATTTTGTTTAATTACTCTTGGTTTATTTGATTCACTTCTAAACTCATTTCTCCTTCTGAAATATAGTTCTGTTTTTCCACCGCAACCATTTTCTATAACATGTAGCACTGTGTCTCTATACTACTCATCTACTTCTATGCTAACAATCTTGGAACTACATCACTTGAACTAAAATGAGCTTAACACTTGATCAGTCTAATGAACCAAATCAAGTTTATAATCTGATCCTCATTCAAAGGATGAATTTATATATTGGACTCATTTTAGGCATTAATTATACTTAATCTACGGGGAACCTGCTTATAATTGTTGAGTTTGGTGCATGGATATAAATAATGAGGTGGTCTAGATTGATAAATATAATATGAGTGCGTTTGATATGCAAAACTGGACAGAAGACAAATGTTTTAAGGTATAGAACAAATTTGTTTTATACGATATTTGGTGGACAAAAGGTTATTTTAGACAACTTTTTTCTATGGTTTAGTGAGAGCGAAAAGTTTCAGTTTTTGTCTAGTCCATTAGCCCCAGTTTGTCCAGTCCCAAGAACAGTTTTAAAATCAAACACAGTACTACTGAAATCGTCTTATCCGGTCCCTTATTTCTTAGCAAATCAAACACAAAAAAATTTATATATTAAGCATAACTCATCCTTATAAAATCGATTTGTAAGACGAAAGATGTCACTATTTATAAGCGCACTACCTGCATTATCTTTATATATTGTGCACATGAAAATATACTTTATGAAAATAAATTTTACAGACTCTAGCTTATATTTTTAGTATCAAGTTAACTGTGCAAATTTTTTATGATTTCTTAGTTTAAGTATAATGAAGAGTTAGTTTGTGGCTACATCCGAAAGTGTGGTTGGTAGGTCTAATCTTTGCTTCTTAGTTCCTCAGTCCTTTGTTACCAAATCTTTGTCAGACAATGCCATTTAAGGAGATAATTCACAATTCTATTATTTTCTTATCTTTCTAGTCGATGGAAAACCTCAACCTCTATACAGATCAATACCTCCTTTTCCCACCACATTTTCATATCACACTCATCAAATAATTGATTGTATATCTCTATGATGTGATCAAAGCAAAATAGTTCATGCGTACACATTTTAATATAATATATATGCATCATTCCATTAAGAATATAATATCACTTTCAAATAGTTCATCTCACACAACTAAGTGCGTGTTTGGAATCACAGTAAATTTAGTAAAATTACAATGATACCGTAAAATTGTTAAAACTTGAAGTATAGTATTTATCAAAATCACAGTGATACACTACGATTTTGTCAAATTCACCATGAATACATACATGAAATGAAATTGAACTAATAAATCAAACATATGATAAGGCCTAGTTTACCTTTATGTGTCCATGATAGGTATTGCTTGCTACCTATTTGATATGGAAAAAAGTTGTAACTTCCCATTTTCTTTCTAACTAAACTAAACCTTACACCAATTACCATCCTCAATATAAGCCAGTCTTTTCTCCCTCATTCCTCACACAAAAAGATAAATTAAGTACTATCAATCAAGTAGTAACTCAAAGTGTCCTATACACTAATCTGACATCAACATTAATTCAACACTCTTTAAACAAATACTTCACTAAAAATGAAGAAACAACAGTTTTTCTTCTCTGCCTCAACTCTGCAGCTACTAATCTTAACCTTCTTCTATTCCACCACCTCAGCACAGCTCTCACCAGTTCAAGCTCCACAATCATCATCACCAGCACCAGGTTTCAACACAGTTCCACTTGTACCAGTGTCCCCAAGTGGGGCCCCCACCCCAAACATTATCCCCAAAACACCATCCATTGACATTATCCAAATCCTTAAAAAAGCCAAAAGATTCTCAGTTCTAATTCGTCTTCTCAAAACAACTCAATTAATCAACCAACTTAACTCACAGCTAGTTACAACATCAGCATCATCAGATTCTGGTGGCTTAACACTTTTTGCACCAGAAGACAGTGCCTTCTCAAAACTCAAACCAGGCTTCCTAAATTCCCTTAATGACAGACACAAAGTAGAACTCTTACAATTCCACACACTTTCTTCCTTCATCACAATCTCGAATTTCGACACATTAACCAACCCTGTTCAAACACAAGCGGGTGATGACGCTAAAAGGCTACAACTTAATGTAACTACTTCCGGCGGTAGCCATGTTAGCATGACAACTGGCGCGGTTAATGCAACTGTTACAGGAACAGTTTATGCAGACAATAAACTAGCTATATATCAGGTTGACAAGGTTCTTGTTCCTCTTGATCTTGTGCTTCCTCCTGCTAAAGCTCCTGCACCTGCACCTGTTTCTAAAGGAGATTTATCTAAGCCAAATGATAGAAGCAAGTCATCATCATCAAAGGATGATGATGATGGGAACAAGGACTTGCCTGCAGAAGCTTCTTCTGGTGCTGGTTCTTCTAACATGAAGGGAATGTGGCTAGCTCTTGTTGTTGGGATTGCTTTTGCTTGGTGGTGAAGCTATTAGCTATGATATCTATTTGATTATTTGATGGTAATGATATTTTTTTGTTCTGTTTCAAGTTTTGTGAATGATCCATATGGATGGAACATCATATGTATTTTGTGGTTTTGCTTTGTTTACATGATGCAAACATGTTTTGAAAGTTGGTTTGTGTATATTGTCTTTTGAAATTTAAATTATTTAATTTTGTACTTGATTTTTTTTTAAATATAATGTTTTTTATTTTTGTAATAGGAAATGTTGTATTTGTTTAGCAAGTATAAGTTTATAAACATGTTTAGTTATTGTGACCAAAACAAAATTAAGGATAAGGAGACTATTTGATTATTGGGACAATAGTATAGATTTAAATTTTGTGACGAAGAATAAAATTGGTCTAACTGATAAAATGCAATATCTCTATATCTATAATTTGAGACCATTTTTTCAAAGTCTATTGTACACATGGCACACTCATATCAATTCTCTTTTAACATTATTTTGACAATAAATACTCATAAGCAATTAATTATAACCAAATTAATTAAAGAATTAATAAAATAATACAAGATTTGACCAATACATATGATATTGCATTTAATTCGCCTATTAAAAAAGGAAATAATTCTAATTCAAATAATTCTACTTTTAACTTTTTTTTATGCAAATATCTATAATATTATTATTTCAAATAATGTTTTTACGCATGCATATAGTCAAATGATTAAAGTTAAAATATATTTAGGAGATAAATAAGTAAATATATTATTATAATTTATAAATACATTTTCTTGCATGACTGTTTTTGACTAAAAAAATAATTAAAAAAATTGTAATTTATTTTATATACGTATATAAATTCAAATGATTTAAAAAACAATATTGGCTTACGTTGGAAGGTTTAATTTTTTGTCAAAGAAGTCTTATTTTAGTTACTTAAATTAGATTATTTGAACGGCCAAGGTTATGGTGCATAAGGGGATGTTTATGCACCATGCATAAGCCCAGAATTACTCACGCCCCCCCCCCAAAAAATACTCACGCGCACCCCCCAGCCCCCCCTACAGACTCGCTTTTCCCACCCCCTTTTCTGCTGATACACACACATTCTGTTTTGTTTTTTTTAGCCTGCTGGGCCTGAAAGCCCAGTTCCTTTTTTGTTTGTTTGTTGGTTTTTTTTTACCCAGTTTACACCCCCAGATTTATTCTTTTTCTCCCTTAGATTTGTTACAAAATCATTGGTTATTTATGCAATGTTATTTTGAAAATTATTATGAATAAAATATGGTTTTAGTTATAATATTTATTTTAAATTAAATATAAATATTTTATTTGAAACCATAAGAGAGCTACTTTGGTTTTCAGATACAACACTAGTGACACCATTAAGTTATACTTATGGTTTCGATTAAAATATTTATTTTAAATTAAATATGAATATTTTATTAGAAACCATAAGAGGACTATTTTGGTTTCAGATACAAAACTAATGAAACCATTATGTCACACTTATGGTTTCAGTTATACTATTTATTTTAAATTAAATATAAATGTTTTATTTGAAACCATAAATGAGCTACTTTGGTTTTCAGATACAACACTAGTGACACCATTAAGTTATACTTATGGTTTCGGTTAAAATCATATTAAATTAAAATGATTTTAATTAAATAGTTTTGTAGTACAGATCTCTGAAAGCATTCCACAGCACAAATGGTTTAGGAGTACACATCTTTGAAACCATTCGACAGCAGAAATTGTTTTGGCATGATTTTAGTTTAAAACTAACTACTAAAATAATTAACCATACATAATACTCTGAATTTTATCCCTAATCAATAAAATAAAATAAAATTCAATCAATCAAAATTAAAAGCGTGATAAAAAAAACTGAGGGGTGCGCTAGAAATAAAAAAAATTAAAAAAAAAAAATTGGGAAGGGGGGCTAGAAATGGGGGGCGCGCGTAGCAATTTGGGGGGGGGGAGTAGCAGGTGGGGGGCGCGCGTAGCAATATGGGGGGGCGCATAGCAATTATGCACGGTGCATAGGCTTTGGGCTTATGCACCATAACCCAACCCAAAATCAATCATTGTACCAAAAAAAAATAAAAAAAATCAATCAATATATTTTTGGAATTTTTTGTGGTCAAACCAATCCCTACAATTATGAAAATTTCAAAAATCAAATCAAGTTTATAAGCTTGTGCTACAACCAACACAACTTCTATATAAACAATAGATGGATGGAGATGAAAATCATGGTCAGAGGTAAGCAAAATCTCAATTTTCATTTTTATTATTATTATAATTATGATAATTCCATATATTATGGTTTGTTCACGGAGTTGTAGATTTTGATCTATTCGTGGCATGCTATGTGGGACTTGCGTTTTGATAATATGTGTTATTGAAGAAATTATTTTTATTCACTTTAGCTTTTGTGTTTTAGTTTTGTGGGATGTATTTTGCTCTTTGTTTGTTATTGCAAGAGTATTTTTTTCTATTTCAAGAACATTTTTAAAGCGTGTTTGTTCTAATGTCAGGGTTGTCAATGTTATAGTCGAAGAATGGTTACAAGAAGATAAACTCATCCGAGTCTCACTTTTTCGCTTTATCTTTATCTTTTACTATTGTCAGTTTTTTTTTCCCTCTAGATTTTGAATGTAATTGTAAAGAAAGTTAAGATAGATGACTTATCATAGCCTTTTCAATCTCAAAAAACACTATGTGGCATATCTTTTATAGTGTCACAAAGTGAACAATGACTGCTATAGAATGATGATTTTGTAATCGGGGTTTCACATTCTTTATGTAGATATTGATTGGAGAATGGTTATCAGATGATAGACTCTCCAACTCTTTCTCTATTTATATTGGACACAATGCAGTTTAAATTAGACAACATTAATCGTGAATTATTAGTAATATTGTTATTTATATGTACACCGTAAAACAACTCATATTGTATGTGAATTTGAGATATTTACCAAAACAACTATTTATAGACTTTTGTTTTGTGAAGTGGTACATTTGTGCTTATATAATTGGTCTTTAATTACCCGCAAAATAACTATTTTTGGAATTTTTTTTTTGTAATTTATACAAGAACCTTATACTCATATATTACTATTAACTATTAATATGAGATTTTATATGGAGACTATATTTATACTCATATTAATAAGGACCCTATTTTAATTTTTTAATTTATACAAGACATATATTTGTACTAATATATTAATATGAGACCTATAATTTTAGTCATATATTAATACAAATCCTATTTTATTTTATGTTATTTTATTATAATTTATATGAGACCTATATTTATAGTCAATATGAATATGTGATCTTTTTTTTTTTTTTTTGGTACAAAATATGTGATCTTATTTATACTCATATATTAATACAAGGTCTATGCTTTTTGTAATTTTTTTGATAATCTATATTTATATTCATGTATTAATAAAGGGGCATGTTTTTTTTTTATAATTTATACGTGATCTATATTATATTCATATTAATACGGGGCCTATTTTTCATATATGTTGTACTCTATCATGCGAAAAAATAAAAATAACACAAAAAATGTGTGGTGTGCTTTTGATCCATATTTCAGTTATACACATCATCATATTACACAATGAACTAAACTTTGAAAATTATAATCCACGTGATACTCATAAAACCAGTGTTTATTAAGTTTAGTCACTCTATTGATACGGGTAACTATTGTTTTTTAAACTTTATGCAAGAATTTATTTCTGCTCATATTAATTAATTACGAAATTATTTGTTTTTGGGAAAATTACACTCACCTCCCTTAAGGTCTTCTTAAATAGTTCTAACACCCCTCTAGTATTTAACTAAACACTAACCTCCCTTATTTTTATTTTAAGGTAACAAACACCTCCCTCTTCATTAACACCGTTATGTTTTCCGTTAATTAATTATTCCACTTTCATTCACTCACACAGTCATTGCCTACCTCTTAGTAATAGTAGAAATTATTTTATTTGTCGTTTAATTTTTTCGAATCAAGTTTTTGATTCTAAATATGAACAAGCATATCTGTAAAAACTCCAAAATCAATTGTGGGAAATTAAAGATTCCACACATGCATCCCAATCGATAAATTAGTCCCTTTGAAAACCACTAGCGGTGTATTAATGTATGACACATTAACACAGCTCCAATCTTTTTGATGTCTTCCAAAAAAACCATGTAGATATGATTACAAATAATAATAACAAATAATATTTTGGAATTTTCTGCGAATGTCATTTGTTAGTTTTAATAAGAAGAAAGTTACTCAACTTTAGCGAGAGGCAATAGGAGAATCTGCACTTTCTTCAACCTGTTACCACTCACCACTTCGTCTATCCCCTCACGAAACGTTTTTTCTTTTTCTTTTCAAACGGTGATAAAACGGAGTTAGTGCAGAGGGGAGGTCTTTGCTTTTACAAATATAGAGGGGTGGTGTGTGATATTTACATAGACTTAAGGGGAGGTTAGTGTAATTTGCCCTTTGTTTTTTGTAATTTTTACATGACTTATATTTCTATTTATATATTAGTACGGATGACTATATTTAATCGCAATATGAGGACTATATTTTTTAACTACTACATAAAATTATATTTTTTTATATATTAATACGGGATCCATTTTACTTTTGTATTTTATACTGTTGTTTATATTTCTACTCATATAACAATACGAAAGCTTTTTTTTTTAAAAAAAATTCTATGCAGTCTATATTTCAATTCATACATTAATACGGGGTCCTATTTTTTATTGTAAAATTTCTACATGAACATATATTTCAACTTATATACGGATGACTTTTTATATATAATTTCTACTTAGATCTATATTTTTACTCATATATTAATTCGAATACCAATTTATTTTATAATTTTTATGTGATCTATAGTTGTAGCCATATGTTAATAGGTGATTTAAAAAAAAAAATCAACGGTAACCTATATATATTTCTGCTTAAATATTAATACGGGAATCAATTTTTGTTTTTTGTTAATTATATTGTAGTCTATATTTCTACTCATATTTTGGTACACAAACATTTTTTTTTGTAATTATCCACATCAAATTCTTTTTACGAAATCCCGAAGTCTCTACCATATATCTCATAGAAAAATTATTTTCCATCGATCAACTTTATAATTCTTTTAGTGGAGAATTATAGAAACAACAAACATGATGCATTTTTAATTTGATAAAAAAAAAAAGAACCATATGAATCTTCCTTAAGAAAATCTAGGACACTATTCATAAATTTCACATTTAGATTTTACCACATAGGGTTATTTTAATTATTAAATTATATAAGATTATAAATATTTTATATAGTTGTCATTTATTATCTTTCATTAACAATTAAAATTTTAATTTTTCAGTTCAATATAAAATATATTATAAGTTAATAAATCTACAAACGTATTTCTACCCGTGCTTGGCACGGGTCTAGATACTAGTTAATATTAAATGAGGGAGTGAAATGCTGAATTTAATAAATTAGAATGCTCTTTGAACTCTAAAGTGTTATTACACCTATAAATAAAGGGTAAGTGCATATGACTAAAAAAAATATACAGATTCAATTCTAAACAAAAATTAGTGTATCCAACAATAAGATCATTTTTAAATTCGCCTCACTATATTGCTCGAATTTATCAAAATACACTAGAGAAGCGATAAAGGGGAAAGGATATGAGAAGATGAGAAATTATCCAACAATAAAGATACTAAAAAAAGGTCAATTTGTTTTGGGATTTACTTCTTGCGCCTTTTGAAAATCCTCATTCACCTCCGGAAATTTCAAAAATATTCCTTTGCTACTTAGGTAGCGAACTCAGGGGTGACAACTTAAAAAAAAAAAGTTCATTATCTAGAATGCGAACCTTAAAAAATAGGGGGTGAAGGAATGGGAAAAATATAAAAATATTCGATTTTATACACACTCGTATCCTACCGAATTGAACTAAGAGCGCTTTCTTTTTATAAAGAATTTTATTTTATGTGATGGCAATAAGAACTATTCATATTTATTATGTCCAATTTCAATTGGTCGAAATTGATCTCTTGCTGATATGATGACTAATAACTAATAGTTAGGGAAATGGATGACATGATTTGAACATGTGACATTTGTAGCCAAGCCGCGTTCTGATAGAGGTAATATTGAAAAGCCGAGGAATACGTGTGAAACTCAGGGGACACGAGAAGAATGACTCATTTCTCATTGTTTTTATTGTTTGAAAATTGCTATCTAGGCCCTCCATGTTTACTCTCAGGCCCCTCAAAGTGACGAAAATGTCCCTGATAATCAATTTCGTTGAGTATGCGACGAAAATACGTCTAAACATTGGCCAAATCTGGTTCTTGCGCAAGAACCACTACTTTCGTCTCGAAATTACCGAACCATAGTTTCATTGTCTATCTGACGAAATTTTGTGCCAACATTATAGTTTCATTGTCTACCTGACGAAATTTTGTGTCAATATCTTTATTTCTATATTTCGTTGTCTCGAAATTTTGTGCCAAAATTAGTTTCATTGTCTACCTGACAAAATCTTGTGCCAATATCTTTATCCTTATATTTCGTTGTCTACCTGACGAATTTTTTGACCACCACCTCGGCAGTATTTTGGGATTTTAGAGATCCTGGGGCAAGTAGGGGGGCCTAGATAGCAATTTTCTTATTGTTTTTTACGAGGCCAAGCCCAATAGTTCACTGTTCCTGGATCTAATATCAGTGACTCTGTACATCATGCCCATGTTCATATGTCATTCATGATTCATGCTTCACTTTTTTTTTAAAAAAAATATACTTCATGCTTTGAATGTTCCAGTTTAATTCAATTTATTGACCTAAAACAAAAGACTTCTATTCTATCCGATTTCAAAGTTAGAAAAGTTGGACAGAGTTTTTATTTCCTAACATCAGAGATTGTGAATTTTCAAATGGAAAAAACATACTATTCTGTTAAAAATAACATAATAGTATCATGATTTATGAATACCACATTTAGGAAAGAGCATGTATTTTTCTTTTTTTTTTTTTGTTACGATTTATTGATTTATGAACATTTGAAGAGTAGAAGAGTACCTTGAGCTAATTTGTGTAGGATCATCTGTAATGACCTTCATATACTATAATGAATTCTACATGCTCCTTTTAATCAACGAGACGTACTCCATGCTCTTATAGTCTTATTATTGTTAGTTTACTAAATTGTAACATAAATAATTATTAGGGAGCTTCTATGATGGATTCATTCTTTTGATTCCATTGATCGAGTCATCTATGTGGCCCAATAAGAAAGTGCCATGTGGAATATTTTTTATTTATTTATTTTTTACTTTTTTTTTAAGTAAATTTCTTTATCCTGAAATGGAGGTTGTGCTCTGATACCAGAGTTTGAACAAATTGCGAAATTTTTCATAGACAAATCTAGATTCTTTTATCCAATTTTTCGAGCTGCAAAGATAGTTCTGCTAATGAGCTTTGTAATTTATGTATCTCTTTTTGTTCTGAGACTTCAAAATTTCTTTTGGGTGGTGCTACTCTAAGACTTTGGCTTCTAAATAATGTTCTTTCTTCTGTTACTTCAAACAGATTTTTGTCAACTTCTATTAAGGAACAACTATTCCTTGCTGGATTTTTAAATATAGGTGATTTTAATGTTACTACAGGTGTAAATAAATCATCAATATGAATTGTATCTTTTCCTATAAATTCTATGCTGTGATGTGAATTACTTAGAGCATAATTAATTCTATAACATATTGTGAAGGGGTGATTACATTTCTTCATAAGATTTGGGTTTTCCAGTCTATAGTGAAAAACTATAGATCTGTCTAGATCTATATCTTTTAGAGATAACCCCATTTGTAAGTTTATATCAAACTTAATTTTTCCATATTTCAGATTGCATTTTTCTTGTGCAATTATTGATTGCCTTCTATCTCGAATCTTAGAATCCTCTAAAATTATTTCTAGGGTTGCGTCAATACCTTTCATGAATGTACTTTTGATTAAAATATGGATGGTTGATATATGAATATAACCAATTTTATTTCTTTCTTTTTCAGAAAGGTTTTGAATTCTTCTTCTAATTTGTGTCCTATCTATAGTAGATACGACTATATTTCCATAGGTAGGGTCAATTGGAATTGTTTCTTCTCCAATCATTATTCCAAATTTTAAAATATTTTTTCTTGAGAAAAATTCCTTGAATTTATTAAACTTTCGTTTAAAGTTTTCTTCTGCAGTTAAGGATAAATCTGCTTCTTCTATTTTATGATCTAGTATCCTATCAGCAAAATAACTAGATGTATTCTCCAAAAGTGAGATTTCAGCCATAATTGATAATTTTTCAGAAAACACTTGATAGTTTCTTCATGAAGTTTATGTCTTGGTTGTTCAGAACCATCTAACAATAAATATTCAGAGGTAATTGAATATTCAAATTGTTATAGGAAATCTATACCAAACAGAAATTTATTTGGTTGTTCATCAATTAGTATTTTTAATTGAAATTCTTCTAATTTTCTTAGTTTTAAACGAACAATAGTACTTCGTGACATGGTTTTTAAAGAACCATCAAATTTGAAAACAGTTATTGGTTCTGATAATATTTTAAAATTATCACAGTTATTGATTCTAAGGACAGAAGAAATAATTCTTCACAAAACTAGATTATAGTTTCTTATTTCTTTTCAACTGTGTGTTACAAGTGAGCCGATAGCTCTTATTTATAGTGGAGAAGGGCTCACATATCAGGCAAAATGTCTCTTTCCATGACAACACACTATAGTGACATGCACTCAGTAAAGTAACATGCACTAACTAAAAGTTACACACACTAAAGAAAAACGACAAACATTCTTTGGTGAAATATTTGTTAACAACAATTTTTGATTATGTAAGCTAACATACATGCTATATTGTTTAGCTGTGGATTTGCTGTATGAAAAATGTGGGGATATTTATGAGATTCATCTTCTTCATAATAGGTAAAATTTTCTTCATGAAAATTCCATGTTTCATAAGGTTTATACTTACTTTCTTCAAATTGTAAGTTTTCGAAATAGGATATTAGTTTTTCTATCCTATATCGGAGATCAGAAAAGTTATCTAAAACTTTCCATAAAACATTTGAAATACTACCTTCAGTCATCTTGCCATAAACTTAAGGTTTTTTCGAAGTAATTTAACCATTTGACCATATTGTTTGGACAATTGTGTATCAATATTTTTAAAGAATAACTATGTGCCTCTAAACCATCTAATCTGTAATCTATACAGACTTAGTTTAGCTAAATTTGAGATAAAATTAATTATTCCATAAATTAATTTATTATTTGGATTTTTAATCTAATTCATAATTTTTCTTGACTTACTAAGCCGGTTGTTTCAAAAACTGATCTAAAAGGTTTTGAATCCATTGATGCACTCAAATTGGTGATTGCATCATAGAATTTTCCTAATTAACCATTCTCAATAACATAGTAAAAAAAACTATTCTCAATAACACTTTTTTTGATACAATTCTCAATAACACTTTTATTCAATTAAAAAAATAATTCATATTCCCTACTATTACTCAAATAGATATAATTACTCCAAAAATATAATTACTCAAATGCGACCTAATAGGCTGCATGGAACGTGGTCCATGGAGTACATAAAAATATAGTTAAGACCGTACTTAATATTTTATGTGATAGAAAGAACACGTTTGAGTTCAAAAAACCTCCACAAATTATTTGTAATTGAATATTAAAACATGTTTAGTGAATAAAAAGACTGGTAAACTGTTTAGCCATAGAAAAGAGAACATTAAATTAAGTCATTAACATTTAACAACTTTGACTATCTCTTTCCAAGTCTCCGATCCACATGTGGTGCACATTAGAAGGAGTGGCAATTCCTCTATTATTTAATTGTACGTAGAACATATGCTAAGGTTTGACTTATGACTTTGGCCTGCCTTAGTTCATAGGTAAAGAAATAAAATGTGTGATCTTAATTCTTAATTAACAATTTGAAATATACCCGTGGTCGGTCATTTTGTTGGACCAGAAAAATAGTAACGTGGTACCTTTCTATGAGGTGAAAGAATGAATCACTTGTGCCTTCACTCAAAGGGCACAAATTACATTAAAATTTATTTTCCTAACATTTTATTTTATTAAAGTTTAAAGCATCACATTATTTTCTTCTACTTAGTTTTATTTTTGGCCAAAACCCACAAATTAAATGAGGCCATAACACCTTCCAACCTTTTCCACTTGGCAAAATCTCATGCCTACAAAATGAACAATTCCTATGGTCTTTTTTTATTTTTTATATTTTATTTGTGATAAAGTAACCTTCCTCACGTGATTGAAGTGTGCGAACCACAAGGATAATGATTCAAAATATTAAGAGTATAATATTTATTTCCTATGATCAAAATATAGATAAATAAAAAATTCTCAAATGCCTAATTATAAAATTAAACGTGTCATGAACAAATTTTTCCAACATTCACTTTTTTATTAGGTGAAATAAATGCGAGTTTATATTTTGGATATGGATTCAAAATAAATTGGAAGACATAGATTGATTGTATCCAATTTCTCTCTCTTGGTAACCACCACAAACTCCACCACCTACCACCTCTCCCCACCGAAAATATTAAGAGTATAATTTTTATTTCCTATGATCAAAATATAAATGAAAAAAAAAAAATTCTCAAATGGCTATTTATAAAATTAAACGTGTTATGAATAATTTTTCTGAACGCTCACTCTTTTATCAGATGAAATAAATGCGAGTTTATATTTTAGATATGGATTCAATATAAATTGGTGAGACATATATTGATTTTATACAATTTCTCTCTCTTGGTAACTACCACAAATTCCACCTTTCCCCGCTGAAATTCAAACTTTAGTTCATGAAAATGTAGCTTTTGTGGTGATGGTGTGATGCCTTCTTTGTCGTACCACCCACATATCCCTTCTAGAGCTGCTCAAGTTCAGTTGGGGTCGTTAACCCGTTAAGGGTTGTTTTAGCCGCTGTCGGTGGACTCCGGATCTCCATAGGTGGTTGTTGAGGACGGAGTTGGTTGATGTTCAAGTAGATTCATCATTCTGCTCTTCTTGGTGTCAAATTTGTTGCTGTTTTGGTTTTGTTGAGGTTGCATTTCTGGATCTGTTCCGGATGTTGTGGGTGAGGGTGGTTCACTACAAGAATACATTGATTTTTTTACGGATTCAATATTCATTTATTGGCCGTTTTAGCGGCCGGTAAGTTTATGGTCATTTTAGCCGCCGCAAAGTATAGAAAAACGGCCGCAAAATTTAAAATATTATTTTTTGAACGTATTTGTAACTTACCGGCGGCCCAAACCGCCAATAAATTTTTGACTCTTACAATTAAAGGCGGTTAAAGCAGCCGGTAACTTTTCAATGTTAAAAAAGCAACTGATGAAGTATCAAAGTAAGTATAAAAATTATCGTATCCGCAGGGATTGTTCCGAATCAAACACAAGTAATTGAAATCATACGAGAGTAAATTGACATTAAATAAAAAGGGGGGATTTCTTTGGAATTAGGGTTTTAGAAAATATAACGACAAGAAAATAGGGTTTTGATTCAAAAGGAGAAGGCGATTGGATCTTTTCAGTTCATCTAACTACTATTATATTGGTATTCCATGCATGTGTGAATGGTTTTTCTACGAAACCTGATTCTCTGACCGTTTTTTAAATCTGTTGAGATTTGTAGGATTCTTTTAGAGTCTTTGTTGGTGTCCAAATCTATTGAGATTTGTAGGTTTTTGTGTATCTGGTTAACCTGTTCCGCATTTGTATTGAATGTTTGGAGGTGGTCTGCGAGTGAGCTGAGATTTACCTGCCTGGTTTCTCATACTACTATTGCCCCATCAACTTGACTCACAGAGTTGATTTTGGATTCTGATGGGCCGAACACTTTTGATTCGAGATCGGGAGTTAGTGTCTACTGAAGTCTTTATGGATCGGGTTGATGTCTTCTCTGGTGGTCTGGAAGCTAAGGAGTGTATTTCTAATAATGGGATTAGAAAGATCCTCTATTAGGTGGTGTATGTCTTGGTATTTTCATTGGTGTTCCGCTTATATACAGCGCCTTTGTTTTGTAGCCCTTTATTTACTAGTCTTTGTTCGTCTTGAGCAGAAACAATTTTTATTAATAATATATTTGCCGTTCAAAAAAAAAAAAAGAGTGTGTTTCCGCCGCTTCTCATAAAATTAATATACGTAGTTTAATTAGGAATGAAAGGATCTCAAAAAAGAGAGATTGATGAAAAAAATAGTAGATTTAGACCTCGCCATATAAATGAATAGGTTCGAACCCGGATCATGACGTCCGACTTAGTAATTTCGACATTTTTTAATTGAGTTAGGACTTCTAGACGAGATTAATTTTTTTAATAAATCTCAATTATCTTGTCTTAAATAGTGGGTAAAAAAAAATTGAGAGAGAAATGAACGTGCCGTTTGGAGCGGTTCATACTTGCACTGTGATTGGATGAAGAGAGTTTGCAAAGAAAGAAAATTCCTACGAGAGAAAGAGCAGAGAAATGCTCAACCACCGCGTTTGGTTTATGAGAGAAAGAGAGGCGAGAGAGACGAAATCGGTGGGTCCCACTGCTTTTAGTTTTCTTCGCTCATATGCAAAGAAAGAGCAACGATTTACTTTTCACTCATACTTTTCCATTTATACCCTTGTCACTCCCGGTGGTTTCCTTTTCCATTACTTATGTTTTTGTTGTCCTGCATCACAAGAGCCCTTTCCCCACTTCTATAGTTCCATTACTGGTGACGCTAATCCATTCATCTTAAGAACCATTTTCATACCCATTGTGAGGGCCTTTCTTATGTGTGGAGTGGATCAGGAAAAAAAATGCAGTGCGAGAAGAATAATTGGAAAAATAGTGGAAGAAAGAAATATGAGGAAGCAAGAAGAATCTGGAACTGGAAAGTGTCGTGTGTTAGTAATTGATTTTTAATAAAAATAAAATAATGCATAATATGACAATTACAAGCATTTAATTAATTAAATAAAAGATTAAATTAATATTTTTTTTGTTGATAACATTAAAGGGTCATGCTAAACAGTGCCCGGGGGCACTTGATAAACATACTAAAAGTAGAAATAAAAAATAAAATTAATATTAATAAAATAATTTTTTATATTCTCGATGCATTGAATGCACAAATTTCGAATCAGAATTTCCATATTTATTTGCTTAACTAATATCCCGAAAGCACTGTTTAGCATTTTCGAACATTAAATTAATATTGATAGGAAAAGGAACAAAAGCAATATAAAATTGTATTATTAATTTTTTACATAAGGATATTTTGGTCTTTTTATGATTCAAATACACTTTTTTCTTTTTATTTTAAACCAAATAACACCTTAAATCTACTCTATTTCTCATCTTTTTCTTTCTTCTCATACTCTTTCTCACTTATTTATCTCTTCTCAATTTCTTCTATCAACCAAACACAGCATTGGTGTAGTCTTCCAGTCAAAAGAGGGAAACTCGGCAAACACTTGCCATTTACAGAGTAGACAGCTAAACATAGCATCTCCATCTCCACCTCCACACACTTTTATAATCGCGTGGTCCCATCACCCTTCTCAAGTCAATCTATTTTCTCTATAAACACTTCATTCACACCAAATCTAATGCATTCATTCTCCCTTTGTTTTGTTTGTTTGTAAAAAAAAATAAAAAATGCATTTTGATATCATTAGATTAATTAACATGCTGTGTCAAAAAAAAAGATAAATTAACTTGCATGGTTGTGTAAAAATAAATAAATTAACACGCATGGAAATGTTTGAATTTTTTCTCTTTTTGTTTTAAAAGAATATAATAATCATTTCATACAATTGTTTTTTTTTAAAAATACCGCTAACCAGCACGCTGCCGCCCACTCTATAATGTTTTCGGTGGATTAGTGACGGTGCGGGTTACAGTAAGATAAATTAACCCTTTTTGCCACTCCTATAGTATATTGTGAGATATCAACACTTCTCATGTACAATAGTCTTTCATTAACATCATATAAAATTCATCATATTATTAATAAATTATACTTTGTTATCGATTTTTATAAATAACTAGACACCATGCCGTTGCGATGTACGGGTCATATATGTCATATAACAATTTATATATATGTGACATACGGACAATACGGAAAACTTCTTTGTAAACAACATTTTCAGTTTCATCCGTATCTTTTTCTTTTTTGTCAGTTATCAATATTTTCAAGTCTTTCCTTAAAGTTATTCTTGACATTACAACATATAGTTGACCATGAGAGAAAATTGACTGTGGAATATATACACCAACATGTGTAAGTGACCGACCCTGACTCTTGTTGATCGTCATAGCAAAGAAAACAACCACCGAAAACTGTCTACGTTGAAACTTGAACAGAATTCTTTTATATAAAGGAGTCAATGATAACCTAGGAATAAAATATTTTTAACCAATATTGCTGTCGGATATTACTTTACCTCAACGACATATGATCCCAATTTTGTAACTATCAACTGTGTACCCTTACATAATCCCAAAGATTGTTCAATGTTTCTGAGCAACATTATCGGTACTCCAACTTTTAATCTTAACTTATGATTCGGAACTCCATATGCAATGGTGGTGTTTAAGAATTCAGGTGTATGAATATCATCAAGTGTGTCAAAATTTGATTTGGATTAACACGAAGAATCATAACTCAAAAACAGTTGTTTCTTCTCCATGAATTAAATCCAAAGCATAGTCATCTATTGCATCAATAATTCTATTTTTAGGAGCTAATATAGCATTAATTAGTTATTTTATAAAGAATTTTAAAAAGTTCCATATAAAAATTGATTGAATTTTATAAGCAATGAAACAATTTATAGTATAAAAAGAAAAATAGAGGATATAATAAAAAAATTGCAATGCCACAAAAAATTCCAAAAGAAAAAAAATGAAATACAATATCGTTCCGTCACAACCAAATATTTAAAAAATGTAGTTCAGGTACATCAAACAACAATAATTGGATTAAAGAAAGGTTGAAAGTGCTATGAAAAATAAAATGTAGTTGATGCATTGAAAATCATAGTTATTAGGTGGTGTTACCAACATATTTCAAATGAATTCAAGTGGCTTAGTGGTTGAATATTAAAACTGTATAGAGAAAAATTTCAAAAATAAGAAGAAAAAAAAAAGAAATACAATATTGTTCGTCACAACTAAAATATTTAAAAATATAGTTCAGGTACATCAAACAACAATAATTGGATTAAAAAAAGATTGAAAGTGCGATGAAAAATAAAATGTACTTGATGCATTGAAAGTCATAGTTATTAGATGGTGTTACCAAAATATTTCAAGTAAATTCAATTGGCTTAGTGGTTAAATAGCAAAGCTATATAGAGAGGTCATGAGTTCAAATCCAACTTAAATAACTTTTTTATATTATTTAGTTTTCCTAAGCAAATCCAACTTAAATAACTTTTTTATATTATTTAGTTTTCCTAAGCAATTCCCTCCAAAATAGTAAATGTGATTAGGGTTTAGGTAGTAGCATGTTATTCCCATTAGATATACTAGACACCACTAGTTACCATACCCGTGCGTTCGCACGGTCAATAATAATAACACAATATTAATGCGTGCATCTGAAATATTTTTCCAAAACATTTGTTTAGGGAAATGTATATAATGATTATGAAATTTAAATGTTAATTTGATTTTTTACATTCAATGTACGTGGTTTATGAGTATTGATAGACTCTACTCAGAAATAGGAACTAAATAATTCAGTTGCTTTTTTTTAGGCTTAATGTGATATTTCATTAATATTGAATTAAATAGCAAACAATTACCTAGTTTCAAGGAAGCAAAAGTACCTTTTTTTTTTTTTTTTTTTTTCTCTTGGTGGCTAAATATAACTCATTTGGCTTGCATTGAAAAGTAGAGAAGAAGTTAAACAATTGCCTAGTTAATAGAGAGATTATCATGCTTGTAGATAGATAATATGCTTGCATAGGAAATAATACCTAGGGTAGTTAAGCTATCATTAATGATGGTTAATAAACAAATTACCAATGGTAATATGAGTTTTCCGCCCACTAAAAAACGAATTAGGGTTTACTTGGGAGCAATTAGGGAAATTAGAGTATAGAAAGATAGAAAAATTAAGTTAACATCTTAATTTCCATGTCTTGATATTTAATCATGTGACATTAGTAGTATGAACCATATGAATTTTTTCTACACATGAATCATTTGGCAACTTTAATCAACTTTAAAATAGCTACTGATATCTTTAAAGATTGATGCCACATACTCTCCACACAACAGAGGAACTACTTGCTCATGAAACAAACACGACTTCTAAATCAAAATATCAAACAAAGTAATGAAAATTGAAAATAACACTATTTCTTCCAGCATTTGGAGCTGGAGGCTTGATTGATTTCCTTCCTTTAACTTGCGCAAAAAGCAAAACCACTGCCAATCTCCACCAAGTTTAAAATATTGTTCTTCCCCACCTACAAATTCAATATCACATATTCAGTAAGTTGTCTTCCAAAATCTCGATTAAAAAGCGGAGGAATTGTTGCAAGATTCTATAGTTGAAAATAAATTTTTAGTTTTACTGGAAAGTCTGTAGTAAACAACTTTAATATAAATATTACCTCTACCGGATCAAAAGCAGCATAATAAGTTATAAACTTTAGCTTAAGCATGCTTAAAAGCAGTTCTTGATCAGCTCTAATGACTCCATTGAATATAAAAAAATTGATGCAGCTATGTAAAAAAAACTTGTTGCAAAGTAATTGTGCATATATATAGAAAACAAAAGTTTAGCAGGTAGAGTAAACATTGGTAATTGGCAAAGTAATTAAGAGCAGACTCCAAATTAATAGGTAGAGTGTTAAGAGTAATGGGGTTTAAAAGATCAATAAAAAGTGGAGTAAGCAAAAGAAGATTACCCACGGTAATCCATGTTAACAACAACTGCCAAATATATCAGAATTACTCAACAAACACTATCAGATATTTCCATACCTCAACAAATTAACAATAAATAAAAGATTTCCAAATTACTCAAAAAATTAAGATGAAGTAAGAGACATATTTGAATTTAAAAAGTTTTCAACAAACACTCAGGAAAATATATTTCCATACCTCTCAACAAAATAAGATGAATTAAAGGACATATCAGAAGTTAAAACAGTTTTCAACAAATACTTTTGAAAATATTTCCAACTTTCATACCTCTCAACGATAAATAAAATATTTCCACATCTCTCAACAAATTAGAGCAAGATTTGTAAATAAGATGAACCAAAGACAAAGGAGAATTTAAATATAGAGGAAACATAAACAATAACAATAAATAAAATATTTCCAAACCTCAGCAAATTAAGAGCAATATTTGTAAAGTTATTGAGATTAGCCATTATTTCCAAACCTCTTACACAATATATGTATAGGAGGATTGAAGAAGAAAAAGTTAACTTGATGCAAAACACAGATGATTCAATATATAAAGAGCAAAATTTTGCCGATGTGCATAAGAGAAAGTTTATGGATTCAATCAGTATTTAATGGGGTGGTTTAGAGGCTCAATACATGGAGTGGTTTAGTGGCTCAAGAAATCAAATTTAATGATGGACAAAGAAGCGTGCTGTTATTCATAGAAAGAAGTGTCTGTGTTATTTTTTTAAATAAAAAATTAAATAGGTTTTGGAGGGAAATTAGGAGAGAGATTAGGAGGCTAATTAGGGTTAAGATGGTTGCAAATTAGAGAAATTAGAGTATAGAAAGATGCCCGTGCATTCGCACGGGTCATATATGTGACATAACAATTTATATATATATATATATATATATATATATATATATATATATATATATATATATATATATATCTGTGTGTGTGTGTGTGTGTGTGTGTGTGTGTGTGTGTGTGTGTGTGTGTGTGACATACAGATAATACGGAAAACTTCTTTATAAACAACATTTCCAGTTTCATCCGTATCTTTTTTTATTTCGTCAGTTATCAATATTTTCAAGTCTTTCCTTAAAGTTACTCTTGACAAAAAAGGAAATACAATATCGTTCTATCACAACCAAATATTTAAAAAATGTAGTTCAGGTACATCAAACAACAATAATTGGATTAAAAAAAGATTGAAAGTGCGATGAAAAATAAAATGTAGTTGATGCATTGAAAATCATAGTTATTAGGTAATATTACCAACATATTTCAAATGAATTCATGTGGCTTAGTGGCTGAATATTAAAATTGTATAGAGGAAAATTTCAAAAATAAGAAAGAAAAAAAAAAAGAAATACAATATTGTTCGTCACAACTAAAATATTTAAAAATATAGTTCATGTAAATCAAACAACAATAATTGGATTAAAAAAAGATTGAAAGTGCGATGAAAAATAAAATGTATTTGATAGATTGAAAGTCATAATTATTAGGTGGTGTTACCAAAATATTTCAAATAAATTCAAGTGGCTTAGTGGTTAAATAATAAAGCTATATAGAGAGGTCATGGGTTCAAATCCATCTTAAACAATTTTTTTATATTATTTAGTCTTCCTAAGCAATTTCCTCCAAAATAGCAAATGTAATTAGGGTTTAGGTAGTAGCATGTTATTCCCATTAGATATATAAAGATAAAGATTTTCACATGTCCCCGTCTCCCTGTGATAACTCGGCACAAAGAGATATTGATGTTCAAACGTAAATATTTTTATTTATTTATCTTAAAAGTTGTCTCATTTTCTTTATATTTGTGATAAATATTATATATCATATTATCCATAAATTCCAACTTAACCATAACAAATGACAAAACTGTTACATCGAATGTTGTGATCAGAGTGCAATCTCGACTCTTCAATTTATGTATTTGAATTTTCAATAGCTATTATCATTTCGTCTATTTTAAAAAAATCATATATCATATTTAAAAATGACAAATCTTTTCAAGTTGTTAAAAGAATAATCTAATTGGAAAAAAAACATGGCAAAATTTTAGCACGCCAATTTAGAAAAAAATGGTTAAATAAAACAAAGAAGTAAGAAAGAATGCTTTATTTTCTTTCAAAAATAAAAGGAGTAAGACTGTTTTATTGTATAAAAAAAGTAAGAATAGATTTATTAATTAATTATCGTTCATACTATTATTAATTTTAGATAATTACTATTACTCAACTACTCAAAGAGCATAAAAATCTTATGATACTTATAAACAATAGAATAAGTAAAAACGCTAATGTTCTCAACTGGGCCTTTGCAGCCCAGCTTCCCCCTACGTCGAGCAAGGCCCAACAAAAGGACGTGGTTCAAAAGCACCCAAGAGCAAACCAACGGGCATCTCACACGAAGTGTAACGATCAACATCAGAATGATGGACATTTAATGTTCATCATTGCACTTCAATTGTGTTCTGACAGTCATTGATGATCAATGGTCTTGGCCCATCGTTAGGAGCTATATAAACTCCTCATTCGTAGGAGTCAGGTACATATTCTTACCTATGTAAACCTATTGCTCTCATCTTACTAACCTGAGCGTCGGAGCACCTACATGTACACAACTCACCTCCCATTTCAACGGGGCGGAGCAACGATTACAAACACTGGCGTGGTCGATTTTGATTTGGTGAGTGTTTACGGTGGTTTTTGGTAAACAAGCGCTAGTTTGAGTATTTTAAACTTGCAAGACCAACTAGAAATCTTAGGACAATTTTGTGCTCGCTTTTAGTGAAAAATTTCAGTGTTCATCGAATGACAATAAACACTTGTGTTTTTTATTTGTTTAATCGAAAAAGACGGACAAAGCAAGTTGATTCGAATCACCTCGAACACAACAAACTTCAAAGCAAAATCAAACGAAATTGCAGTAAAACAAACTTGCATAAATGTAAAGACAAAATACAATGAAAATGGTTCACAAACCGTACATGCTTCTCTTTGGAATTCCTTTCTTTCTTTGCTGAGTACTTAGAATTTTCAGAGAAACTTATGTGAAACAGTTTTGCGACCTCGATTTCTTCTAAGAAACCTCTATAAATACTAATAAAAAGCATAAACTGCCTAGATGATCTGGACGCTCCAGATTGTGCCTTTAGCTTCCCACGTTCTCCACTCCCTGTAACCGCTCTTGGTGCGCTTCGAACTTGGGCTTGGCTTGCGCTTCTTGTGCTGGCCCAATTAACTCGCTAAGTTCCTATTCTTTTCGATGCCAAATAGCTTTGAGTGGTAACATTTCTTCGACTTGAATCATTAATCGAAACTCCCAGCTGAACAGAGTCGAAGGACACGTGTCCCTTGGACATTCAATTTTATTTTGTTGGACCAACCTTATAATTAAAAAAATTAATTAAGACAAAACTTCAGCCCAACAAATTGGCCCCCAAAAATGCCATTTTCGATGAGGAGGTATCGAACAGAAAGTGGCGTTTTTGAAAAAGATTCCAAATTCATCGTTCACACTTCCCCAAGATGACTCTGACATCACTGCATCATTGCTTTTCTCTCAACTGTCACCTCGTGTTCCACAACCATCATGACTCCCACTTTCGCGCAGAAATCGAACACGTGTCAGGGTGGGAAGTTGAAGAAATTTGCTTTTGCTGAGAAACGAAAAGACCTTTACAGAAATTGATTTTCTCAAAACCCTATTAATAGGATTTGTCGACTCCTTTTCACTCTTTTCTCGTTTCTCGATTTCTCTCATCGTTTTCTCCAGATTTTCTTCCTATCTTCAACAATCTTCATCTTCTTTGTTGTTTGTACCCTCCATTTTCGTTACAGCTTCAAAAACTCATAACTCCTTTTGAACTCAGCGTCATGGCTTCCAGCTCCAATCAAATGCAAAAGCTTCCTCTTGCAGGAAAATGGACTGAATCTCTTCTCAAGAGCTATGATCCAAACACTGTACCAGAGCCTATGATGAGCATTGAACGGCGCAAAATCTGGGAAGAACAGGTAATATTTCCTTACTCTATTGCTGGGCAAGTTTACGCATTTGGTGGACCTCTGCCATGTCCGAACTGTAAAACTGCAGCTGTTTTAGAGATTTTCCCTTTGCACAAACCCTGTAGCCCTAGAGCGTTCTTAGATTCTCCTTACAATTTTACTTACCTGAAACCCCCAAATAAAGTCTTTAGGTCTGCCCCTTACTATGGCCATGATGATTACATTAAATGGCTCGACAAAGTCCAAGCTGGCTATGGGGATTTCTGGAAAGACTATGAAATTTATGACTTGATCCAGCTGTCTAGGGTAGGACCTAAGTATCAGCAAGAAATGCTGCTAGCTGCTTTGCATTTCTATGAGAGTTCGACAAACACCTTTCAATTCGAGTGTGGGATGATAACGCCTACACTATTCGATGTAACTGTCATTTCTGGCCTTAGCCACACAGGCGACCCTTATGACCCCACTAGGGCAAGCTCGAACATTGCTTTCGACCCAAAGGAAAAGACCTTTCAAAAGTACATCTTTGAAAACCATGAGGTTGATGAAGATGAAGTTTCTGATGTCGAACATGTAGCGTTCCTCACACTATGGCTGTCTCACTATATTTTCTGCTCGAAATCTCTCCAAGTTGCCAAGAAATTTATCCCTACGGCTATTCAACTTCACGAAGGCCAGCAGTTTGGCCTTGGGCGCTTGATCTTAGGATGTCTCTATGAATCCATGCAGGCTGTGAATGAAAGCCTTAAGAAAACTGGAGAGGGCTCCACGTTCCTAGCTGCTGGGCCCTTTTGGTTGTTGCAATTGTGGCTTGCCGCCACATTCGAAGAAGAACTCGAGTTATTCCTCCCTGAAGACTATGACGATGAAGCTAGGAAGCGCCAAGTCGAAGGAACTAGGCTGGTGAGGTTAACTTCTTTACCAAGAGATTCAGACCCTAAGCAATCCTTTCTGAAATACTTTAACATATTTCTGGGTCTAAAAACCTTTAAGGAATCTCATGCCCCATTTGTCAAGCGCATGTTTGGGCCTTCCTGGTTTGTGCAACCATTTCCTCCAATTGCAGGGTATGAAAAGTCAGTATCTGACCAATGGCTAGCTTATCTCGATCCCACTGTCTTGTCTTGTCGAATTGGCACAACTGCAAAAGATTATGGGCTAGTTGGATACTTCCCCAATCTTGTTTCTCGCCAATTTGGCCTCACCCAGCTTGTTCCCAAGAGCTTCTATATGAATGAAAGAGACATCTGCCTGGGTTACAAGAACAGCAAGGGGAGCATAACAGAAGGATACTACAGGTCATATTTGAGGAACACTGAAACACATAAGTACCATATCAATCATTTCCCTTATCAAAACTCTTTCTCTACCACCAAAGACTTTCAAGGATGGTGGGATCGCCACTACTCCGCCATGATTCCAAGCGAGGGTGTCTTGCATAGTCGAATCTCCATGGATTTGGAACTTCCCTCTTCGAGCAAGTCAAGACTAAGATAACGAAAGGTATCTTACTTACCGTTTTATTATGATTTCTTTCGCTCTATGCCCTTCGAATTGTTTGCTAACGTGAAGCTCTTCTGTTTTTCAGGAATCAAGTCTAGGACAACTTCAACGTCCTCCGAACCAGCTGCATCTTCAAATCCCAAAGAAGAAAAGAAGGTTCAGGTACCTAGTTCGAGTGATACACCCTTGTACATTCCATTGCTCTTACAGGCCTGAATGATTTAGACTTTGCTCCATATTCATTTGCAGGGTTCGAAGAGAGCTAGCAGCTCCACTGCTGAAGAACCATCTAAGAAGCATAAGAAGGAAACCATTGATTTATCAAAGCTTGATGAACAGGTACGCTCTTCTTTTTCTCATGTACGCTTAGATTCTTTTGTTGGCCTTTCTTTAACTCCATAGTTTTTTACTTCGACAGAACATTGAAGCAGATCTTGGCAGAGTGGTTGCCAAGCTTTCGAGTCAAACAGATTCTTCCGTTGTGGCAGCAGCAGACAAGAAACAGGCCAAGAAAGACAAGAGGCCAAGAGAAGAAGAGCCTGCAGGGACACATGATGAAGTGGCTCATGAAGCTGAGGTGCCTTGCGTTGAGGCAGAGCCTGAGCAGCAAAATGATAAAAAGAAGAAGAAGAAGAAAAAGAAGCTCAAGAAGGCCAGCTTGTCTTCTACTGTTGTTTCTGACATTTCAATGTCAGAAGAACCATCTGGCAACCCACAAATAGTGGAAGATGACCCCAAGGGGGCAGAGAGCTCGAATTCCTGTTTGAAATCCCCCTCTGTCAAGGTATTCAAAACATTGCCATTATTTTCTTTGAGTACTTTTACTTTAGCACCTTTCTTAACATTTCCTTCGATGTTGCAGACCCCTGTTGTGACTCTACCTCCTGTCCTTGAAGGAAACACTACTCCTCCTAGGGAGGTCCGTGAAGAAGAAAAATCTACTGCTGATTCTCCTCCCAAGGCAACTTCCCTACCAATCCAACCAAGCCCTCCTAGGGTTGAAATGCCTGAACCAGTCAAGGAAGGCTCGAAGCCAACAGAAACTGAAGTTATCGAGCCTAGCAATGCTGCAAAAAACCAAGGGAAAGAAATCACTACTGGTAAAGACCAACAGCAAGGTGACAATGATCAGGTTAACTCAGAGGCTGAGGATTCTCTCCATGCTAAAATAAATCAATACTTCGAGTCTAGTAATGAGGAAGCTCCTTCTGCACAGCCTGAAGGTTCAAGTATTGGTGCTCAATCTTCGACCTCGAAAATATCAGCAGCAGCGGGCATCCCAGAGCATCTTTTGCAAGGGCTAGATGTCTCAACATCAGAGGAGGCACTTGAGAAATTGTTGTCTGGGGGCCAGCTCAATACTAACAGTGAAGGTTCATCAGCTCCTGTAAACCATGATGAAGAAGATCAATTTGAACAAGCACTCCTGGAGAATCGATTCAAAGAGGAGTTCCTTCGAAGGGATGTGCTGGAGATCATGGACAAAGACCCAAACGCCTTCTTTAGCTTGAAGGCATTACTTCAACAGCTACAAACTGATAGAACCAATGGGGCACTGCTATTCTTGGTCAATCAAGCAGAGGTGCACATCGAACAATTTGCTAAGAACCAACAGTCTCTTCTTTCTGCGCAGAAATCTCACCAGGCCCAAGTCCAAGCCCATGCTTCTGTGTTAGCTGATGCTACCCAGTGCAAGATCGAAATGAGCAAAATGAAGGCAGAGTCAACTGCTGCGTACTTGAAGATTGTGGCTTGTGAAGACAACATAACTGGTTGGAGGGCAGAGATTCGAGAGCTCGAAACAAAGATTGCTGAAGAAGAGAGGCTGCGGAAGCATTATCAAGATATAGCCACTAAGGTGTGCCCTGAGCAAGTCGAAGCCAAAGCCAACGAAGGATTGAGGCTCTGTGGCAACGCAGTTGTTATTCAGACTGGAGTTCAGCGCCTCGACAAGGAAAGCAACCTGCTGAAGACCAAATTAGCCCAACTTAAGGAACTCTATCGAGCCTTCCAGCGTATAGCTCTTAGCAGTATTTAGGTTTAACTTGTAATTGCTTTTGAATTCTCTGGACAACTCGATTTTCTAAGTGCTTTGAAATGGCTTCATATGCCATCTTTGTTTTGTAGCACTTAAATGGCCTTATGTGCCATTATTCCAATGCATTTTACTTTCGATTAGCTCATTTGCCATATTTATTTTTCTGCGTTATTGGCTCTTATATTTTTCTAATCTCTCATCCAAGTCTATAATGCTTCCTTAATGAGACAAAACCTCAATTTCCTAAGCATCTTTATCCAGCGCGCCCTTCATGACAGCCCTAGTCAAAGTTTGCACGTGATAGGTCAAAACCTACTTCGAAACGGCCATAGTACATTAACGCAAGAAACGGGTCCCAATACGGTCAAACTTAGTTTGTTATAACTGCCCCTTGCACATTTATTGCGAGGCGTCAGGGGCTGCACTATAAATACACCCTTATTCACCCTTTTTTCCTTACCTCGTCTAATCCTATAGAGAGAAGAGATATGGAGAAAAGTAACGCTACTGGGTCGAAATCCTCATCTAACAAAAAGAGCAGCAAGGTTTCTGCCCCCAAGGCTAAGAGCGCTCCTCCACCCAAGAAGGTGAAAGCAAAACGAACAAGGTCCATTTCCCCAACTTCATCTAATGACACTGACGAAGATTATCGTGAGTTTTTGAAGACTTACGACCCTCAGGAGACTTACCCTGGTATTCCCTCTGAAGATGAAGCAGGATCCCAGGTCACTGAAGAGCACAGCCAGAAAACACCAAAGCCAACCAAGGGCAAATCACTCTCGAAATGAACAACTTTGATCTTTCGTTCCTTTGTTTTTCTTTATTATTATGCATGAATAAAGTTATACTTCTCTAAACTAATCGAACCTAATTGTGTTGGCATTTTTATCTGCCATTTCGATTTCGACTCGTTTGTATCACCCTGGATCTATATGTATTTCCTGCAATGTTGGCTTATATTTCTTTAAATACTTGCCATTTATATTCACTGAGCGCCTTTCAGGGGTTAATTCCTCGATTTCGAACGCACCATTCGAGAGCACTTTAGAAATTTTAAATGGTCCTTCCCAATTAGGTGACCATTTCCCGAAGACTCTATCTCTTCTATCCATGGGCAGGATGACTTTCCACACCAAATCTCCTAAACGAAAGGCTTTGAATCTAACTTTCTTGTTATAAGCCTTAGCAACTCTCTCTTTTTGCCTTATCAAAGCATCGAGAGCTTGTAACCTTTCCTCATTTAAATCAATCAATTCGTCTAACATTAGGTTTTCATAATGTTCATTAGGGATCTCCATTTGCCTCTGCACCCTGACGGATTGAACCATAATTTCAACAGGTAACATAGCATCATGCCCATAAGTTAGTCGAAATGGGGTTGAATTAGTGGATTCCTTAGGAGAATTTCTGCATGCCCACAAAACCTGATCTAGAGTTTTGTGCCAATTCCTAGACTTTTGAGCAATATGCCTTTTGATCAAACCAATTATAATTTTGTTGGCTGCTTCAACTTGGCCATTGGCCTGAGCATAATATGGTGTTGAGGTTACCAGTTTAAACCCTGTTTGATCAGCAAAATCTTGCATCTTGTGCCCAATGAACACTATTCCTTGATCAGTAGTTATGGTCTCAGGTAACCCAAACCTATATATGATGTGGTTTTGGATGAAACTGATTACAGCCTCTTGATCTACATTTGGTAAAGCAATAGCTTCGATCCATTTTGTGAAATAGTCTATTCCCACCAAAATAAAGCGCTGATTTTTCGATGATGGGGGCCTAATTTCACCAATCAGATCTAGAGCCCAACCTCTAAAAGGCCATGGTTTGACCACTGAATGCAGTTCATTGGCAGGGACATGTTGGATCCTTGAGTGTCTCTGGCACTCTTGACAACTTTTGGCAAACTCTATACAATCTTTCAGCATAGAAGGCCAATACAAACCTTGTCGAAACAACAACCATTTCATTTTATGGCCTGCTTAATGAGCTCCACATGAGCCACTATGCACACTAGATATGGCTAGGAACGCTTCATTTTCACTTAAGCATTTTAACAAAACTCCTTCAGGGGTTTTCTTAAATAGCTCATTTCCCATAATGGTGTAACTTAAAGCTCTATATTTCACTTTCCTGTCAGTTATACCTGTGGGATTCTCCAGATAATCAACAATTGGCTTCCTCCAATCATTATCATCCAAATTGCTAATGACAAAAATTTCTACCATACAATTATCGAAGCGTAAGTCACCATGTTGAAAGCCAGTGTTATCGAAACGCTCAACATTTTCAGAATCGAAAGTTTCGAAATGTTCAAAATTTTTCCCTGTAATCTCATGTTCATCTGCCCCCAAATGTTTTGGCATTAGCAATTGAACTTGTGGAAAATTATTCAAAACTAACTTATCCTTTATTCCAATAATCTCATCGGATGTTGCTTTCGACATTTTATACCCAGAGGCAATCTGCGCCAAGTCATTTGCCTCCTGATTTTCGATTCGAGGTACATGCTGAATGTTATAAGATTCAAAATGTTTTAGTAACGAAAAAGCAATAACAAAGTACTTCATTAAATGTTCTTGAATGCATTTGTACTCTTTTGTTAGCTGCTTCACTACTAATTCAGAATCACCTCTTATTTTAACATGTCTTGCCCCCAAGTCAAGAAGAATTTCCAAACCTGCAATCAAAGCTTCATATTCTGCTTCGTTGTTTGAGCAAGACCCATTGATTTTATATTTGAATTTGGTTGGGATTCTAGATGGAGAAATTATCAAGATCCCAATTCCTGTACCATTTTTATGCCTAGACCCATCAAAATACAGACTCCAAGGTTCAATTTCGATTAAATCTACTTGGGCCTCCAAAACTGAATGATCAGCAATAAAGTCAGCCACAATTTGGCCTTTGACAGCTCTTAGGGGCTTATATGTTAACGAATACTCTGTCAAAGCCAAAGCCCATTTTCCAATTCTGCTATGCAAAATTGGCTTTAGAAGCATATGTTTAATAATATCAAAATGAGAATAAACATAAACGTCAACTGGCTTTATATATTAGTTTGGTACAAGAAAAAAACAGACAAAGACAAAGATTTTCGATTAAACTATATCTTGTTTCAGCATCATTTAAAACTCTACTTAAGTAATAAATAGCTTTTTCTACACCATTTTCATCTTCTTGAGCAAGCATGCTACCAATGGTTGTATCTGACGCTGAGATATACAACTTCATCTCTTTACTTCGAATGAGAGGCATCAAAGTAGGAGGTTTCGACAGGTAGGCTTTGTTGTCATCGAATGTCTTCTGCTGTTCGAGCCCCCACTGAAACACTTCATCTTTCTTGAGTTTCAAGAGTGGAGAAAAGGGATGCGCTTTTCCACTTAGATTCGAAATGAATCTTCTCAAAAAATTTATTTTACCAAGTAATGATTGAAGTTGCTGCTTTGTTGTTGGAGATTTTGTCTCCATGATAGCTTTCGTCTTGTTCTGATTAATCTCTATGCCCTTTTTATGCACGACAAAGCCAAGGAAATCTCCTGCACGCACACAAAAAGCATATTTTAGTGGATTCATTTTTAATCCACATTTCCTCATTCTCTTGAATGATCTTTTTAGGTGACTTAAATGATCATCAGACGATGAAGATTTGACAACAATGTCATCAATGTAAATCTGCATAAAAATTTCAATAAAGTCATGAAAGATCGAATTCATTGCCCTTTGGTAGGTGGCCCCTGCATTTTTCAATCCAAATGGCATTACCACCCATTCATAAGTGCCTAAGACACCAGGGCAACGAAAAACAGTTTTCGAAATGTCATCCTCAGCAATGAAGATCTGATTGTATCCAGAATAACCATCTAACATACTTAGATACTCATGGCCTGCTGCTGAATCAACTAGCATTTCTGCCACAGGCATTGAATATTCATCCTTTGGTGTAGCATTATTTAGGTCTCGAAAATCTATACAGACTCTAAATGACCTATTCTTTTTAATAACAGGAACAATATTAGCTAGCCATTCTACATACCTGGCTGTTCTAATGAACTTGCATTTGAGCAGCCTTTCGATCTCTGCTTTGATCTTTGTCATGATTTCTGGAGCAAACCTCCTTGGAAGCTGCTTCACAGGTTTTTTGTCTGGTCGAAGCGGTAACCTATGTTCCACCAGTTCTTTGCTTAATCCTGGCATTTCATTGTAGTCCAAGGCAAAGCAATCCTTATATTCCTTAAGCAAATTAACCACCTGTACTTTCAGATTCGAATCAATATTGGTACTAATGTATGTTGGTCTTTTGACAGGACCATCTCCAATGTCAACCTCCTCAAAAGGGTCTTGAGCTTGCATTTTCTGACTCGGACTGAATGGGTCTTTTTCGAAACCCAAGGGCTCATCATCATAAATACAGTATAACCTGTGGTTATCACCAGTCTTTGAATCAATGGCTGGACTAGCCATTTTCTCATCATCATTGGCTTTGAAAGCCATGTTTTCTTGGTTTTCAATGGCTTCTATAGCCATTTTTATTCTGTTCTCGGCTGCGTAAGCCGTTATTCTTCTCCATTCTGGAGACTCAATCATCATAACATTCTGATTCACCCCACCCAGTTGCTGGTGGGTATACATCCTTGCTCCAGGGTCCATCAACAGTCTCCCTTTCCCAGCAAAAGCCATGGGTTGGATGTAATCTCACAGAGTGGTAAACAATTTCAGTGTTCGCCACATTTGGATCGAAGGCAGCATCTTGCTCTCTACAAGGAGCATTGTTTGCCAAATTTTTATCAAAGTTCTGGAGGGTCACAGTGTTGGAATCAGATGTGTAGGCACTTTGATCTGCTTCTATATTCTCAACAAGCTCATCTTCTCTCCAAAGGGTTAGCCTTTGATGTAGGGACGAAGGAACAGCCCCAACGCCATGAATCCACTCCCGACCCAACAGTAAGTTGTAGTTAGGCCTAGCAGCTATAACCATGAATAGAGTTTTTCGAACCGTGCTTCCAACACACACTTTGAGTTGTATGGCGCCTAAGGAGCGTCCAGTTTTTCCTTCATAGTTAGCCAAAACCACATTGTGGGAATGTAAGTCTGTGTCGAACAAACCCAGCTTCCTTAACATGAAATGGGGCATGATGTTGACAACAGCTCCACCATCAACAAGGATTTTGTTCACCCCCACATTGTTCACCTTAGCTCTTATGAACAAAGCTTTTAAGTGGTTCTTCATTCCCAAATCTGGCTTCTCGAACACAGCGTTTTGTGCTTCGACGCAGCCATTTTCCATCACATAATAACATACTGGCTTATGAGCTGCCAGTTCCAAAGCTTCAAGGTTTTCTTCCACCTCATCTATTTCAGTTGGAACATCATATTCCACAGGCAGAATGCAAACCACATTAACCAGAACATCAAAGTCTGGCTCTTCATCAAGAAGGTCATCATCATCCATGAAGTCCTCTTCATCTTCAACCTCCTTGGCATTTTCAGCTTCAGATTCCTTAATGGTCGCAAGCCTTTCATTTACCGGCCTTTTGGCCACTTCAGCTTTTTCGACCTCATCTGTGTTGCCCCCAGCCTTAGCTTGCTGTGCAACCCGCTTTTTCTTGCGCTAGAATCTGCGCCACTGAGTCCTGGACATGGGGTTTTTCCCCTTATAATTGTTCCTATACGCATATCTGTTTGCGTCAGGAGCAATTTTGGCCTCTTGGGAAGCCATGTTTGTGGTAGATCCTTCATTAGCAGCCACGATGTTAACATTCACGTTACTGGAACTTCCTTTCTCCAGCACCCTCTTGTTCACAGCAATGTATTGCCCACTTACCCATTGGTTGGTTGGGGCCTTGCTCGAAGGCTTGAAAGAGCGCTGAGGTCCTAGCCTCTGATGAATCGAAGGGTTCCTTACAGCAGCTTTGTTCCAGTCAATATTCCTGTGTGGCCAACCCCTTTGATTTGGTTTGGGATTAGGCCATTTCCCTTTATTATCAGCATAAGGGATACAATCCCTGAGGCACTTAGTAGCGTCTCTGTCACAAACAGCACTGCACCTTAGGCACATCATGACTTCGACGTTATTCAGCTTACATCTGTTCAGATAATCTGCCAAGTCTTCCTCAGGCATAGGGTAAACTTCTTTCACCCTTTTCTCGTACTCCTCCTCAGGAATGGCCTTCACTGGCGCTGGGTCCACCATGTCAACCACATTGCAGTCCATGATTTCGACGTAGACAGCATCAGCCTTTGGCAATGGATCAGTATCCACCTTCATCAGAGGCTTAGTTTTGTCAGCAAACTTAAGCCTACCCTCGTTCAAAGCTTTCTAGACCAAATCCCTGAAAAGAATACATTGGTAAGTTTTATGGCCTAAATAATTATGATACTTACAATAACCTCTTTTCTTTCTTTATTCTATTGGAGGTATTTTTAAGTCTTTTGGCACAACTATTTGACCATTAGAAACCAACAAATCGAAAATTTCATCACACTTGGTAATATCGAAAATATAAGTTTTCGTTGCATATTTTTCATTTTTTGGTTCTGCTGGATTCTTTCCATTCGAAGGCCTCAACAACTTGCAAGTATAAGGAGGCTCTGGCTTTAGTTCAGCCACGTTAACATCACTGTCATCGAAATCAGAACACTCATCTTCGAGTTCATAATCAATTTCATTATCATATGAATCTAAAAAGGCAACATCTTTCTTTTTCTGGAACTTAGAATTTCTAACTTTTTCAGATTTCAAACGTTCGATTTGCCTAACTCTGTCAGCTAATTGTGACATATCTCGAAGATATTGGGTATCTAATTTCTTCCTAATCGAATAATCTAGGCCTCCTGCTGCCATTTCGACTAGTTCGTATTCAGGCACTGAGGTAAAACACCTGGCCTTAAATAACCTAAACCTGTTTATATAATCATCAATGGACTCTTGTGCCCTTCGTTTGACACTGGCCAATTCTTTAAGGCTTATCTTAGTTTGGCCCATATAAAAATGCTCATGGAACAATCTTTCCAACTGAGTCCAATTGTGAATCGAATTAGGTGGCAAAGTGGTAAACCATGTGAAAGCATTCTTGGTTAAGGAATTGGGAAAGCACTTCAATCTTAGATTCTCATTATTTGCTAAGTTCCCTGACTCTGCCAAATATCTGGCAATATGTTCGACAGTTGACTCATTAGTGTCTCCTGCAAACTTAGTATATTTAGGGACTTTCCAACCCCTTGGTAACTCTGTTTGCAACACATATTCTGACAAGGCAGAAACGAAATTAGGCCTTCTAAATCATGTGTTAAGGCCATTTTGAGTCAAAATGGCTTCGACTAACGTTGTTAAGTTATTTTGTCCAGCAAAGTTATTGTTCTGGACCTCTCGAACCACTTCATCAGCATCTTGATTCCTTTGAACCATGACGACTCCAGGCGGTTGATAAGCCTCGTTTTGGTGCTGATACTCTTCTTGGGCCACAAAAACTGGCCCTTGGTTAGCAGGCCTCTCAGGAATTGTGTATGTTTGGCCTTGGTTTTGGGGAGTTGCAGATGCAGCAGGCATTATTAATTGTGGTGCCTGATAATTCAACCTAGGTTGTGCCTGAGTAGCAGGCGTCCCAAAGAAATCAGCAATTCGACCCATCTGGTGGGCCAGCATGTTATAACTGTCATTGGTACTTTGAATTAAAGGATTTAAGACAGTACCAATTTGTTGTGTCAAGAGATTAACCATTTCGTGGTTACTCTCGTCCATTTGTTGCCTTAAAGACAATAACGAAAAAGTTGTCAAAGGCACTGGGGTTACCCTAGGGCCAGTGTATCTCTCGTGCTCATATGAGGGAAAGGTTTGAAAACCTTGTGTAGGAGGTGGCATATGCCCAAACAAAGGATTAGTAACGGAAGTCATTCCTGACGTCCCATAAGTCGTAAAGGTAGAGGACATCATTGCAGGAATGGATTCTGATTGAGTCAAAGCCATTGAATTCAAAACCATCGAACTGACGGCTACACTTACAGTGTTAGAATTCTGCGAGGAATTAGGTGATCCCCCACTAGAATTAACATTTTGGTTTCCACTACCACTCATTGCGTTAGAACTTTGACTATTTGTTGAATTGTAAATTTGCGTAGTTCTAGTCATAACCGCAACTTAACAGTTTTTTATTTCTAAACGCATAAACTTGGTACAATTTTAGCACAAAACCAGTCCCACTGGGCGTGCCAATTTGTTTACGGTGGTTTTTGGTAAACAAGCGCTAGTTTGAGTATTTTAAACTTGCAAGGCCAACTAGAAATCTTAGGACAATTTTGTGCTTGCTTTTAGTGAAAAATTTCAGTGTTCATCGAATGACAATAAACACTTGTGTTTTTGATTTGTTTAATCGAAAAAAACTGACAAAGCAAGTTGATTCGAATCGCCTCGAACACAACAAACTTCAAAGCAAAATCAAACGAAATTGCAGTAAAACAAACTTGCATAAATGTAAAGACAAAATACAATGAAAATGGTTCACAAACCGTACATGCTTCTCTTTGGAATTCCTTTCTTTCTTTGCTGAGTACTTAGAATTTTCAGAGAAACTTATGTGAAACAGTTTTGCGACCTCGATTTCTTCTAAGAAACCTCTATAAATACTAATAAAAAGCATAAACTGCCTAGATGATCTGGACGCTCCAGATTGTGCCTTTAGCTTCCCACGTTCTCCACTCCCTGTAACCGCTCTTGGTGCGCTTCGAACTTGGGCTTGGCTTGCACTTCTTGGGCTGGCCCAATTAACTCGCTAAGTTCCTATTCTTTTCGATGCCAAATAGCTTCGAGTGGTAACATTTCTTTGACTTGAATCATTAATCGAAACTCCCAGCTGAACAAAGTCGAAAGACACGTGTCCCTTGGACATTCAATTTTATTTTGTTGGACCAACCTTTTAATTAAAAAAAATAATTAAGACGAAACTTCAGCCCAACAGTGAGATAAGCTACTATATTGCGATTGATTTAAGTGATAAAAATTATGTTAATTTAAAAATTTATGTGAAAACAAACATTTTTTTAAAAGTGTCATTTTAATATAAAATTATTTTTTAACTAAGACAGCTGATTGTTGATTTTTTTTTTCTTCTTATTGTATCTTCATTTTTAAAAAAAGAAATGTACTCCATTCGTCACAAAACAATTGTTTCTGTTGACATTTATTTTGACTGTATTTTTTTATGGCTCATATTAACCGGTGCCCTCGGGGCACTGGTTAATGAAGTAAAAAAAAAAATTAAATTGAAAATCACATTTTTTACACTTTCAAGTCGTTGACTGCATAAATTCCAATAACATAGTATTATATTTGTCTCCTTAAGCAATGCCCCGGAGGCATTGTTTAGTATTTTCATTTTTTTATTAATGTATAAAGATAAATATTAGCAAATACTAATATCTTATTTGATTTGTCTTATTGAATATTTTTACAATATTAAATTTTTATAATTTTTCATAAAAAAAATTAAATATATTAATGATTCAAATTATGCATTGATGTGTGTAAGAGATGTAACTAATTGTTATTCCAGCAAGAAAGAAGAAATTCATTTTATCAAAAATGTGAAAAATTTATTAAAAGAGTAAAATATAATTAACCAATGGTAACATATAAAACTCTTTTCAAATGTTCATGTCTCCAATTTTAAATTAAAGCAATAATTTAAGCAATAAAAAGCTCCAAACGGCAACAAATCCATCCCTTGTGAGGAAAAAGAAATGTGACACACACAGATATCAAGAAACTGCAAACAGTAAGGACTTTATGTAAATCTGATTATCATAACCAATAAAAGTAAAACAACAGGACCTCAAAGGTACTTCCACTCCTTTTCACAAACAAAGTCAAAACCAAAAGAACCCCACATAATGGCACCAAATAACCCCAAAATTTCGTAAATTACCACCTTAACCTCACTCCTAACAAAACCACTAATACCTCTCAAACTATACCAAAGAACCCCATAAATGTAATTTCCAACAAAAGCATACCCATCTTAGAGGGTTGACAACTCTTTCTTTTACTCTCTTTTCCCTTATCTTGCAAAGAAAAAACCAAAAAATAAAGGAAAATGTTAACTAATGTCTCCGGGGCATTAGTTAAGGAAGCAAATATAGTAAAGTTTTCTTGGAACTTGTGTAGTCAACTTTTAAAAAATTAAAATTGTGTTGTTATCTACGTAGAATTTTCTTTTTTTGGTATTCTGAACTAGTGCCCCGGCATGACCCAAAAATAAAATAAAAATTGAATGGACCAGAAGAATCTACATAAGTACATAACATAACCAATTCGTCAAACTTTGGAAAGTCATTTTCACCTAGGCTGCATTTTTTTATTTTCCACGTTACAAAAAAATTAGAAATTGAAAGAAAACAAAAAAGTCTTTGGAATTTCAGTCATATTTTTTATTTTCTTTTCTCATACGCGGATTCGGCCGAATTCTTTTTTTTCTAAATTCTCTAAATCTCAATCTTCTTCCATCTTTATCTATTTGTTCTTCTTAACCCTTTGAACATTCAAACCAACACAACAACAATAACTGTTTTTTTATTCTTTCCTATGTTGTAACATAATTTTCTCAGAAAAGAAAATTTTCCCAGAAAAGAAAATTCCACAGATCTGATTATTGTCCAAAATTTCGCAAGTTTTCATCTTTCTTACTTAAAATTAATTGATTTACAGAATTATTATCTGGGTCTTGAAGATTATATAATAAGAGTGGATTTTTTTAATTGGATTTAAGAAACCCTAGAATTCTGACTTCAAAATTGAAATGGCTTCAGGGGCAATTTTCTCGTCGCTGCGGCGGCGAAGATCACCGACGTTAGAAGCTTTTCTTGCTCCAGTTGACTTAAGCGATGTTGCTTTGGTTCAGACTCTTGTAACGGTGGTGAACGAGCTTGTGTGTTGTTTTTCAAAGCGTTCTTTTTTCTTTCAGAGGAAAAATACGCGTTCTTTGGTTAGAAAAGTTGAAGTTTTTCAAGTTCTTTTGGAATATTTGAACGATTCTGGTTCGTGTTCGGGTTCTGGTTTTCCAGCTACAGCTTTGCTTTGTCTGAAGGAGCTTTATTTGTTGCTGTATAGGTCAAAGATTCTTCTTGATTACTGCGCGCAATCGAGTAAGTTATGGCTTTTGCTTCAGAATCATTCGATTTCGGGTCATTTTCATGATTTGAATCAAGAGATTTCGACTCTTTTAGATGTTTTTCCTGTTAAGGATGTTGGTTTGAGTAAAGATGTTAGGGAACAGGTTGAGCTTTTGTTGAAGCAATCAAGGAGAGCTAAGCTATTTATCGATATGGAAGATGATGCTCTCAGGATTCGTTTCTTTTCGTTTCTTGATGAGTTTGAGAATGGGAGGATTCCTGATTCGGCCGAATTGCATTCTTTTTATGTTGATAAGTTGCAGGTTATTGATGCTGCTAGTTGTAGAGCTGAAATTGAGGCTTTGGAGGAGCAGATTGTTAATCATGAGGGTGATATTGAGCCTACAATTTCGGTGCTTAAAGGGTTTGTAGCTATGACTCGGTATTGTAGGTTTTTGATTTTCGGATTTGAGGAAGATGAGCTTGATTTGGAAAATGGAAGTCAGAAGAAAAATCCTAAGAAGGGTTTGATTACTCAAGAAATTGCTGAAACATTTTTAACTGTTCCAAAGGACTTTTGTTGTCCGATATCATTGGATTTGATGAGAGACCCAGTGATTATTTCCACAGGTCAAACTTATGATAGGAGTTCCATTTCTAGGTGGATGGATGAAGGGCATACAACTTGTCCGAAAACAGGTCAAACGCTTGCTCACACTCGTCTAGTCCCAAATCGTGCCTTGAGGAATTTGATTGTGCAGTGGTGCAGTGCTCATGGAATCCCCCTTGATCCACCAGAAGTTATGGATGCAATGGGTGAAGCTTTTGCATCTGCTTGTCCCACCAAAGCCGCCCTCGAAGCCAATAGAGCCACTGCAAATCTTCTCATTCAACAGCTAGCTAATGGATCACAATCTGGAAAGACTATTGCTGCGCGGGAGATTCGATTGCTTGCGAAAACCGGCAGAGAAAATCGTGCCTTCCTTGCAGAAGCGGGGGCGATTCCTTATCTTCGAAACTTATTGGCGTCGCCTAATTCCGTTGCTCAGGAGAATTCAGTCACTGCTTTGCTCAACTTATCCATTTACGACAAGAACAAAAGCCGGATCATGGACGAGACAGGTTGTCTCGGATCAATTGTCGCTGTGTTGAGATTTGGGCATACAACAGAAGCAAGGGAAAATGCTGCTGCAACATTGTTCAGCCTATCAGCCGTCCATGATTATAAGAAGATAATCGCGGATGAGACCGGAGCCGTTGAAGCCTTGGCAGGGCTTTTGCAAGATGGGACATCAAGAGGAAAGAAAGATGCTGTAACAGCTTTGTTCAATCTTTCCACACACACCGAGAATTGTGTTAGAATGATCGAGGCAGGAGCAGTATCAGCTCTAGTTGAGGCTTTGGGGAATGAAGGAGTTGCCGAGGAAGCAGCAGGTGCACTAGCCTTGATCGTTCGACAGCCTTTTGGAGCCAAAGCGGTAGTCAATCAAGACGAGGCAGTAGCAGGATTAATAGGAATGATGCGTTGTGGAACGCCAAGGGGCAAGGAGAATGCAGTCGCAGCATTGCTCGAGTTATGCCGGAGTGGAGGTTCAGCCGCAACAGAAAGGGTGGTTAAAGCACCAGCTTTGGCCGGATTACTTCAAACCCTACTATTTACCGGGACAAAGCGAGCAAGAAGAAAAGCCGCATCACTTGCTAGAGTATTTCAAAGATGTGAAAATGCATCTTTACATTATGGTGGATTAGGTGTAGGTTATGCATTTGCTAGCAATTCAGCTCAGACTAGGGATACAAATTTTGTTGCGGGTGATGTTTCAGTACCTATGTCCATCTCTGTACCTGTATTATAGTTGGTAATACTTCTGTATTTGTAATTGTTATAATTTTTATTAGATGTTTTTACAGATTCTTTCATTGAAACATAAAGTAATAAAAAAATGTTACAAGAGATCCATGAATGTTGTAATGTTGAGTTATATGAAAGACTAAATAGAGTTTAGACCATTTCTTGTGTCATATTTTTTCCCCCCCTTCTTGGGAACCACTGCATATTAATCTTAATGGTCCCAAATTGAAAGGGTATATCCTAGAATAGTAATCTCACATAGTCTTCACAATTCATGATCATTATGGGGCCTAACTTTGTTCAAGCAATAATTTCATTTGAGTATAATCCATTCTGCTTACATTTTTTTATTTTGTTGCAATGATTAGATGGAGACTTGAGTTATTAATTGGACATTTGTGCGGATCGTATTATTACTTTTTATACCACAAATTCATAAACAATCTAGCAAACTGCAAAATTACACTAAGCACTTTTTTGGAAAGAATATTGACTAGTAACCTTCAAGTGGCAATCTATAGTTATTTGGTGTCTAACTAGAATTAGAATTCGTACATCACAGTTTCATAAGTTAATACTGTCTGCATGTTCTATTGACTGAATTAGGATTTTTTATACTAAAATTATATGAATGAGACAATTTAGTCTTTTAAATTTGTGAAAAAATGCTCAACTTTGCATGTCATGACATTATTTTTTTAATCAAAGTGACACTAATAACTATTTTACAATTTTTTCTGATGGAATCTAAACTTTTACAATTAATCTAGTAATTCAGGGGTAACTTTGCATCATTAGATGACTTTGGTAAAAAATGGAGAAAAAAAAAATCATTAGATGAAAGAGGGAGTAAAAAGAGACTAATTTTAATTTTAATCTTTTAACGATAGAAATGAAGTTTTTTTTGTCAAGTAGCATATTTGCTACAACATAACTTTTAAGGTGAAATACGAGAAGTACCGGAATTCGAACCCAGATCACTGCAACTAAGCTATGTTCACGGGAACAGAGATGAAGTTTTTTTTTAATTCCTATAATTCAAAAGTCTATAGACTATAATGGTGATATACTCATTGTAGTCATATTAAAGCGTGTATGCATGAATTCAGATTGTTTTCCAAGTCTTCAGTCAACAAATTAGCGTGTTTGTAAATTGTATGAGTTGCTTCTTGCTGGAGATTCTTATGCCACAAGTGCCTATTAACATGTAGGACTCTTAAATTCTTAGTTAACACACTCCATAAGTTCTTTACCAAGAAGAATCTTCTAAACTATATGGATGAGTCTTTTTTCTTTCTTAATCTCCATGGTGACATCAATAGAACTTTTTTATGTCACAATGTTAGAACAAAGGTAGAGCATAGAAAAGATGTTTGTGCCTAGATTTTTTATTCATGTGTGTGCTTGGAAAAAGCATTAATGTATTTGTGTCATCAAAGGGTACAAATGGTATATTTATTTATTTTTGTATAACTTTTTTCAGCTTATTTTATGAAGATATTTCAAAGATGGAATTATTCTTCAAGTTAGTTGGCCCCGTTGAGTGGTGCATAATGGTCATGATACTCATCACTACTTATTCCACAATCCACATAATCACTAATTGAGTAATTGACCACCGGTTTAAGTAAGTATATAATAATATATAATTTTGATTTTTATGATAAAAAACTTGAATTCCTTATATTTTAAACTAATGAAAAGTTTAAGCTAATAATTTCTTTTGTTAATTGGTTGTTTCTTATTGTCTCATATATGCCTTTCTAGACATTCAAAGCAATTGAAGGGATTCCACTCCTTGAAATTTCAAGTTGTCCAAAATATGCGTTTTATAATGAACCGCCATGGTAGGCTGGTAGCTTGAGTCCATTCTCAATTAGAGTGGCGAAATAGGTATATGTGATTTACTCTTCTTAAGTAGATGGTGCAACCGTGCAAGTCAACTTAAGTGTTTGAGTTAAAATTTTCATCTAACTTCACCTCTTAAAAGATTAGTAGGTTGACCTGTGATATTGCACATGACTTTTATCGTGTGTTTGGTTTAAAGAAAAAAAAAGAAGAAAAGAAAATTACGAAAATTAATGAATAAATTTAGATTAATTTTAGTTCAAGTTCAAACCAAACACACCTTTAAGTATTGTCGACCGATCCTACAAATTGGTATGAGTTTTTTTAAGGGTTAATAGGTGTTTACCCCCCTGCTAAGGGGGCGTGTTTTGCGTTACCCCCTGCTAAAAATTCCTTAAAGATTCCCCCCTTGCAAAATTTTTTATTTTGGATTCCCCCCCTAATCTCACATGCTGTCAGCTGACTGGGACTGAATCTCCATGTGGCGCATTGAATCTCCACTTGTCACTGCCACGTGGAATTTGTTTACTTAAAATTTTTTTTTAATGCCACCTCAATTAAATTGAAAATTCTGAAACTCTTTTATTTTTTAATTGACTTAATAAATAATTAAAAAAGAAAATGAATTTAGGTTTATAAAAAACCTGTTTTGCGATCATCTTCTCCATCGCACCTCACTCTTGACCTTGAAATTTCGATCTTCATTGCTCTTCATTGTAATGCTCCCTTCTCTCCATTGCTCTTCCTCTTTTCTGTTTCTGTTTGGGATTAGGGTTTTTCAATGGTGTGTTTATCTCCTTACTAACCAAATTATTTTTTGTTTTGAGATTAGGGTTTATCAAAATGGCAGGCAACAGGGGTTCTTCTTCATACGCTAAGTTGGATAGTTGTGATTTTTTGGTTTGGGATGATGAACTTGATGAAGTGGAAGCTGCAAATCCAAGAGGAAGGTCTGCTACCAGATGCAAAAACTGTGAACTCATGAAGGAATTTGCGAAGGAGTTTGCAAGGGAGTTTGGTAGGGAAATTGGGAAGGAAATTGGGAAGAGGTTTAGTCAAGTTTTATTGGCTTTGATGATGATGTGTGTTCTGTTGTTTGCAATGTTAGTGAAGTCAATGTAATAGCATTATGATTAATGCATTAAGTTTGTTAGATTATGAGTCATGCATTTAGTTTCTTAGTTTATGAGTACTGCATCTAGTTTATGAGCCCTGCATTTTGTAACAAGGATTATGAATCCTGTAATTTAGGTTTTGAACTCAGTGTTGTATCACAACTTTATCAATGAATGAAATGGTTTCCATATCTGTTTATGTTAATTTTGTTCTATAAATTTTGTTCTATTAATTTTGTTCTGTTAAAATTCATTAAGGATTACAAAACAAAACAAGGAAATATTGTGCATAATACTAGTCATAACAAAACAAGCACATACTAGTCATAATATTGAAGCACATATTGTGCATAATATTCATTACAAAACAAGCACTCATTGTGCATACTAGTCATCACAAAATAAGCACTTTAAATTGTGCATAATAGTCATTACAAAATAAGCACATTAGTGCATAACAGTCAACTAATCAAAATAAGCACATATATTGTGCATAAAATTCATTACATCAAAACATTGAAAACAAACACAAAACAGACAGTCAAGTTTTGTTGGTAAGATTTTTCCAAGACTTCATTGCTCTAACACAAGTTCCAAGCTTAGCATTTTCACTTTCAACCACTTCCTCAATCACAATAGGTTGCTTTTTACTGGACCCCTCACCAGTTATTGGTTTGCTTAAGCTATTCATTTTAATCCTTTCACTACTTCTCCTCTGCTTGCCATGGTACAAATTGACAGTTTTGAGCTTCTTTTGACTTGGTTCTGAGTCTAACACTTCTGGAACTGAGGCCATTACTTCATCACTAATTTCATCAAATAAATCTTGACTTGCAGTAACATTTGCTTGAGTTGCAGCAACATCTTCAAGTACAGGTGCATTTTGAGTTACATCAAGAGTATCAGGAGCAGGTTCAGGCACAGGTGCAGCAGATGCAGGTTCAGCAATACCAGGTGCAGGTTCAGCAATAACAGGTGCAGCAGGTGCAAGTACATTGCCATTAACAGGTGCATTTGCATTTTGATTAACAGCTGCAGCAGTTGGATTAACAGGTGCAGCAGGCTGCTTCCCCTTTCTCTGCATAAAAAAAACAGAAATTAATATTGTATATGCAACAGCTCTAAGAATTGAAGAATTTAAAAGTGAAGGTATTGTTACCTTTCTCTTCAAAGCATTTGGGTCCTGGTTATTGCTCTTGCATGACATCACAGTATGCCCAGCAATTCCACACTTAGTGCAATTTTTTTCCCCCTTCTAGGCTTCCTAACCCCATTCTCATCAAATTGTCTGATCCTCAATTTTTTAGGTCTACCAGGAGGCCTTTTATACATAGGTGGTTGTATCTCTTCAACACCATCAGCAGGTTTAGGCCACATGTCAACACCATTTATAGCACTGATTGCAAACCCATAACATGCAGCATATTTTTCTCTTGAATAGTATTCATGCACATAATCTATTGGGTTTTTGCCACCATAGCATATTGCTGAAACAGCATGCCTACATGGTATACCTACCAAATCCCAAAAATTGCAACTACATGTTCCCTTTGCAATGTTAACTTTAAATTGTTGTCCATTATATTCATGTGCTACCTGAAATTCTTCACCTATAACCCAAGTTGTTTCCCAATGGCCAGTCATACTAACCTCTTTCTCTAACCTCCTTTGAGGAATTGGCATAATTCTATGTGGCCAATTAGCTAACTTATTAACAGAAGCAGAAGTTCTATTCATTAAATAGTTTCTAATCCATTCACAAAGGGTTAAAATGGGTTTGTCTCTAGCTACTAAAATGGTGGCATTAAAAGATTCAGACAAGTTGTTCATCAAAACATCACATTTAGAGTAGAAGCTAAAGTTATGCTTACACCATAATTTAGTTGGCACAGCCATGAGCCAGTCCCATGCCCTCTTATCAATCACTTTCAACTCATTCATTTTTGCTTGCCATGCTTGAAAATATGTAGCTTTTGCAGCCCCCATCATCAGATCCCTTATCAATGTGCCTCCACCAAACTTTTTCTTGAAATTAGCATAGAGATGTCTGAGGCAAAGTCTGTGCTCTACTCTCTCAAACATCTCTTCAAATACAGCAACCAAACTCTACACAAACTCAAAAAACAATACACATCACAACTAAATTTTAACAGAATGTGCAAATTGAAATCAAAATGAAAATCAAGACATATATTGTTGCATACCTTTTGTTGATCTGAGATAAAAACAAATCTATTTTCTTGTCCAATATCTTCCATTAACAGTTGAAGAAACCACCTCCAGCTCTCAGTAGTCTCAGTTTCCACAACCCCAAAGGCCAATGGAAAATACTGATCATTTGGGTCCCTTCCTACAGCTATCAACAACTGCCCTCCATACTTAGTTTTCAAGTGACAGCCATCAACACCAATAAAGGGTCTACATCCATGGATGAAACCCTTTTTGCTACCCTCAAAACAAAAATAAAATGAGCCAAATCTAGGGGGAAGTGTAGGAATGGGTATCTCAACACCAATTTTAACAGTATTTCCCTTGCACACATTTGTCAACGCAGCTGCATATCCCCTTAAAAGACTATACTGTCTTTTAGAATCTCCTTCAATGATATCAGTGGCATATTGCTTGGCTTTCCAAGCTGTGCTGATAGTAATCCCTAATCCAAAGTGTGTCCTCATGTGTTGTTGTATATCTTTAAGCCTCACTTTTGCAAATGTTTGCATTAACTTCACAACCTCTTTTGACACCCACTTTGAGTTAGCTGTTTTGCAATGCAAAGTCTTAATACATGTGTGGGTCATGTGCTTCTCATCTGTCTTTATTGCATAAGTATGAGTTTGGCCCACCCTAGAGCACAAAATACGAAAACCACATTTTCTTTCACACTCAACCCTTGCCCTATAACTCTCATTTTTAACCCATGTGACAGGTAGACCCTTTAATGATGACCAATCACGTGCAGCCTCTCTAAAGTCATTAAGAGAATTAAACTCCAACCCATATTTCCATTTATACCCCTTGTGCATATGCTCTTTTCTATATCTTTCATATCTAGGACCCCTTTCCTCATCAGAATTATCAGGGTCAGAGCTAGCTAGTTCTTCACTCTCATATGCTTCATGTTCAAAATTATTATTAGTAGCACCAACAGTTCCAAGAACCATTTTCATGTTATTTTCAAATGTGTTGTCCTCTAGAGGATCATCTGCAAATCCATCATCAAGGCCTACACCTCTCTCATCCTCACTGTCATTGAAATTTAACCCCTCATCATCCTCAATCTCATAATCACTGTCTAGGCTATCATCACTCTCAGCATGCTTATGCTCTACATATATATTTGGGCTTCAGCTTCACCATCACCAATATAACAAGCAACAGCATAATAATCATCATCAGCATTCAATTTAACATACCCTTCATCACCATCCATACATCTTCTATAAACTTCAAAACTACCCTTTTCATAACCCCAACCCATAATTAAACTATGCACATGAGATTTAGTCCAATTATCCATTATTTCCCCATTCACAACTGTTTGTTTCCCACCTCTGTAAAACACTTTATAGTTTTCTTTCACAAACTCACCTCCATGGTTAAAAACAATAGAGAATGAATTGGGAATGCTGTAAATAAAAAAATGAATTTTTTTAGCATGAGACACGTGTCAATATCCCCTTTAACCCCCACACACACAAACATGGGTAGCATACACACAATCCAAACTATACACAGTACCAAACAAACAACAAAGAAACAGTCAAAAATTCATTGGGTTCTTCAAGAATCTGTCCCTACCACAACAGAAGAGAATCTAACATGTGCTAAAGGCTTACAACTTGCAGAGTAAAGTATAAAAATCAAGCTTTTTGCGAAAATAGAAACTTACCTGTCAGAACCCGTTTTACTTCCATCTTTCTTCAACTCCGGCGCCGGAATAGCATTTGCCTTGCTCGCAATCTTCTTCTCCGTCGCGTTTCTTGTAGTCGTCTTTGTCTTCTTCTTCTTCTACATAGTTCGACCTTTGTTCTTCATTTTTTCACCGTTTCAGCTCAGCTAGGGCAAAACGATTTGAATGAAAAGGGGTGAAAGCAAAATGTCACGTTTAAACTTCTATTTTAACTTTAACTCCTTTTTTTATTTTTTTTTTATATTCCTAATTTCTTTTTTTCATATAATATAGTTTAATAAAATTAAAACAAAGTTTTAGAATTTTTAATTGAGGTGGCATTAAAAAAAAAATTTAAGTAAACAAATTCCACGTGGCAGTGACAAGTGGAGATTCAATGCGCCACGTGGAGATTCAGTCCCAGTCAGCTGACAGCATGTGAGATTAGGGGGGGAATCCAAAATAAAAAATTTTGCAAGGGGGGAATCTTTAAGGAATTTTTAGCAGGGGGGTAACGCAAAACACGCCCCCTTAGCAGGGGATTAAACACCTATTAACCCTTTTTTTAATATACTTTGTATTCACTTGCACACATTTTTAAACTTCCCCGAAGCCCATCCATTCAAAAAGTGCTCCGAGCCAAACAAATTTAATTATAGAGTTCTTAATAATGAACTTTTGAAAAGAATTATGCATAATTGGTAATTGGTATAGGTAATGTAAATCAATTTTTGTAATCATTCCAATAACCATGTAACCTCATACCTACATGCAATAGAGTCTCAGAATCCCTATCATTCATATATATGCAGAATCCCTAATAACCCATCTAAAATTGTATTCTTGTTTACATTGATGATTCCCTCCTTTGTTTCATGGAGGAAGATAGCAAGCAAGGCATGACCAAGTAAGCTAAAGATTCTTGAAGTAGGACCATTATTAGTGAAGAAGAGAGCAACATGGTCAACATATTTTTCAACACCCTAAAAATCCAGTGGACTAGATCCAATTTGAGAAAATGGAAATGGATTTGTGTAGAGAGAGACAATACTACAATAAAAATGATTTTTAAGAAAAAAACACCTGAAAATTACATATTTTAAACATCTGCTACTTAAGTAGTTAATTTGTCTGCTACTTAAGTAACAAATGTTATAAAAATATGAAATTTGAATTAAAAAAACCCCCTAACATGACAATTTCTCATTTTTTTGGTAGATAAATTTTTCATTTTTATACCGTCAGCTACTTAAGTAGCTGACATTATAAAAATATGTAATTTAGAAGAAAAAAAACCTACAAACATGACATTTTTGAAATTTTAAATATAAAATTCGCTACTTAAATAGCAGATGAGGATATTTTGATAATTTTATAGGGCGCACCAAAAACCCAGTAGGATGACAAAGATAATTTTCTTATTTGTTACTCCCTCCGTTCCTTATTATAAGCACCATTACAAAGATTTTATTTGTCCTTAAATATAAGCCCCTTTTCAATTTCGTAGACACATTTATTATTACTTTTTCAAACATAACCCCATTTTGCATTGAAATACGTAAAGTCAACTACAAATACATCTTTTCACCAAGGACAATTTAGTAATTGTAATATCCAAAAAGTATACATTAATTACACTATCAACTTTTCTTAATAAACGTAAAGTTTCTCTTGGGGGCTTATATATAGGGTCGGATGGAGTATTTACTAGAGAGAGTAAGACATATATTGTTTAAATGGGCCAATATGTTTGTTGGCCTGTTTTAAAATTACTTGGGGTATAGATACTCCCTCCGGCCTTAATTATAAGCAAATTTTCACTTTTTAGATTAATTGGATATCTAATGTATATAGTCTATAATTAAGGCTAGACACATTAGATATTCAATAAATCTAAAAAGTGGAAATTTGCTTATAATTAAGGCCGGAGGGAGTATATTTTTGAAGATTTCTCTTCCCACCCCTCGTATTTCTTTATTACCCCCGGGTTTTCATTTATAATCATGAAAAAAAACTTCGGTAAACACGTACCGAAGTTATAAATGATGTAAAACACATGTTTTTCTACATCGGAAAACTTTGGTAAATGAAAACCAAAATTTTGGAGGGTAAAATTGGATTTCTAGGAGGTGGAAAAGAAACATGGGGGGTGGGGAGAGAAATCTTTTAGGGTAGAATTTCTTCTTTTTTTTTTTTTTTTGTTGTTGTTTCACGTTTGGTGGAATGCTTTGGACTTTACTCTTAATATTTGGGTTGCAATTAATTAAGCTACATTAATTCATATATCCATCAAATTACTTCTCAAAGAAAAAAAACTTATCCCATTCAATCCACCCACTCTCCAAATAATGTTCATTATTAGATTGAATTAAACCGATCCATTTCTTAATATGTATGGAGAATTATTCATCAAATTTTTTACTACTAAATTCAATATATCAATTTAAGGCAAGAGGATGATGCTTAAAATTTTAAAAATGTCTTAATTTATTGATTTCTATCTCGAGTCTTTGATCAACTAGTAACAAATAAAACAAAAATACAAAATATGTTGTGTGTAATTGGCCTAGAGCTATGCAGGTTGTGTGCTAGCAGGTTGTGTTAGTTTAGTCGTGGAGCTTGCTCGGCGAGCCAGTCTTAGCTTAGCGAGTAGTGCGTGAGTCTTATCTCTTGTGTGTGCCTATATAAAGGCTTCCTTATGTGAATAATAAAGCAAGCAAGTTACATTCTACTTCCTAACAAGTGGTATCAGGTTCTCCAGTTCTAGGGACCTGAAGAGAGGAGAGAGAGAATTGAGTGTATTTTCTCTTAACCGTTTTAACCGTTTTTGTTCTTCGCGCCTTTTTGTGTTTCTCTCCGATCATCTTCTTCGATTAGTCATGTCGGATTCTGGTGATCAACGACCTCAAATTCCCAAATTTGATGGTCATTATGAGCATTGGGAGATGCTGATGGAAAACCTGATTCGTTCGAAGGAATTATGGGATTTGATAGAAGTTGGAGTCACTGTGGCACCTGAAGAAGCCACTGAAGCTCAGAGACAAGCTGCTGCAGCCAGCAAACTCAGGGATCTCAAGGTGAAGAATTACCTGTTTCAATCCATCGAAAGAACCATTCTTGAAATGATTCTTGTTCGTGAAACCTCCAAAGACATCTGGGATGCTATGAAAAGGAAATATCAAGGATCTACAAAGGTTAAAAGAGCCAATCTTCAAGCTCTTAGACGTGAATTTGAAGTTCTATCCATGAAAGAAACTGAATCTGTTGCAGATTATTTCTCAAGAACTCTTGCCATAGCCAATCGTATGTCAACACAGGGACAGAGATTAGATCAAGTTACAGTTGTGGAGAAAATCTTGAGATCAATGCCAGCCAAATTCAATTATGTGGTGTGCTCTATTGAGGAATCCAATGATGTAACTACTCTGTCCATTGATGAATTGCAGAGTAGCTTACAAGTTCATGAGCAAAGAATGAAGGGGCAACAAGAAACCAGTGAAGAACAAGCCCTCACAGTATCAAACCCTTGCAGAGGTGTTGGTAGAGGCAGGGGCAGGAGTACTAACATTACTGCAAGTGGTAGAGGCAGAGGAAGACAAAGCAAAGAGTTTGTTGAGTGCTACAGATGTCACAAGCTAGGTCACTATCAATCTGAGTGTCTTGAGGGTGGAGGTAATGTGAATTATGCTGAATACAATGATCATGATGAAGTTCTGTTAATGGCAAAGATTGATCAAGAATCACATGTTAAAAATGAAACTTGGTTTTTAGATTCTGGGTGTAGTAATCATATGATAGGACATAAGGATTGGTTCTTTAATTTTGATGAAACTTATAGAGATCATGTGAAATTGGGTGATGATTCTAGAATGGCAATCATGGGTAAAGGAAATATCAAAATCTATATTAATCACATTGTTCATGTTATTAACAATGTGTATTATGTGCCTGGATTAAAGACAAACTTGTTGAGTATAGGACAGTTACTGCAGAAACAAATTTCATTCCTCTTCAAGAATGATCAGTGCAAAGTGTATCATGAGGCTGAAGAATGGTGTGTGAATTGCTTGGCTGGTAAGCAACACAGAATCACTATACCAAAACAGGCCAATTGGAGAGCTAGCTCAAAACTTGAACTGATCCATTCAGATATATGTGGCCCTATTAATCCTCAATCCAATGGTGGAAGCAAGTACTTCATGACTTTCACTGATGATTTTAGTAGAAAGACATGGTTATATCTGTTGAAAGAAAAATCAACTTCCTTTGAAAGTTTTAAAAGTTTTAAAGCTTTAGTAGAAAAAGAATCTGGCTGCTCTATACAGTGTCTTAGAAGTGATAGGGGAAGAGAATACACTTCTAATACATTCAATGAATATTGTAGATCTGAAGGCATTAAAAGGCAATTGACAGCAGCTTACACACCTCAGCAAAATGGTGTGTCAGAGAGGAAGAATAGAACTCTTTTGAATATGGTGAGAAGCATGATCAATGCCAGACAAGTTCCAAAAGAGTTCTGGCCTGAAGCAGTGATATGGGCAACATATGTGATGAATAGGATCCCCACCCTTAATGTGAAGGATATGACTCCTGAAGAAGCTTGGAGTGTTGTTAAACCATCTGTGCAACATTTTAGAACTTTTGGCTGCCTGGCACATGTTCACATTAGTGATACTTAAAGGAAAAAGCTTGATACTAAGAGTAAGGCCTGTGTTCTTCTAGGGATTAGTGAGTTTTCTAAAGCATACAAGCTTTATGATCCAATTGATAAAAGGATAATAGTAAGCAGAGATGTGTTGTTTGAAGAATCAAAAGGGTGGAAATGGAATAATGCTCATAAAAGTGTTGAACAAGCTGAAGATCTTAATGACTGGGGTGAAGACAATGCTGAGATTGTTAATTATGTTGATACTGAGCCTATAGAAGATAATGAGGTAGTAGAGAACACTACAAGTGACAGTGAAAATGAAGCATCCCCATCACCTGAACAACCTAGAATCAGAAAACCCTCTGTAAGACTACAAGATTATGTGTCAGGAAGTGACTTAGATGATGAAGATGAACTTCACAATCTTGCAGTCTTTAATGATCATGAAGATCCTACTACATATGATGATGCAGCAAAGTTAGATGTTTGGAGAAAAGCAATGGATGTTGAAATAGCAGCCATCAATAAGAATAACATATGGGAGCTGACTACTTTACCAGTTGCCTGCAAAGCCATTGGAGTAAAGTGGATTTACAACACAAAATATAATGAGAAGGGTGAGGTTGATAAGTACAAGGCCAGGTTGGTAGCAAAAGGTTACACTCAGAAGCATGGTATTGATTTCAATGAAGTTTTTGCACTAGTTGCTAGATGGGAGACTATTAGAAATGTGCTTGCATTGGCAGCCAACAACAGTTGTAAAGTATTTCAATTGGATGTCAAGAGTGCTTTCTTGCATGGGGAGTTAACTGAAAACATCTATGTGACTCAACCTTTAGGCTATGACAATGGTGACAAAGCTCAGGTCTATAAGTTGAACAAGGCTCTATATGGTTTGAAGCAGGCTCCTAGAGCCTGGTACAATAAAATTGAAGCTTATTTCCTCTCTGAACACTTTGCCAAATGTCCTTATGAGCACACCTTATTTGTTAAGAATGGAGATAGGAATGATGTTATAATAGTAAGTCTGTTTGTAGATGACTTGATCTTTACAGGTAACAACTTGAGCTTAATTGAAGATTTCAAGACCTCTATGAAGAACAACTTTGCTATGACTGATTTGGGAAAGATGAGGTATTTTTTAGGAGTGGAAGTTGATCAAGGTTCAAGAGGGATTTTCATTCATCAGCAGAAATATGCAACAGAAATACTTGTCAAGTTTGGTATGGATAGCTGCAATAAGGTCTGCAATCCTATAGTGCATGGGTGCAAATTGATCAAGAATGAAAATGGGATGGCCTCTGATTCAACTCTATACAAACAGATGGTAGGTAGCCTGATGCATTTACTAGCTACCAGGCCTGATCTTGCTTATTCAGTGTGTCTAGTTGCTAGGTACATGGATAGACCAACTGAAATCCACTTTGCTGCAGTAAAAAGAGTAATGAGATACTTGAAAGGAACTCTGAGACATGGAATCTTGTACAAAAGGAATCCTGAGATGGCTTTGAATCTTAGTGGTTGGTGTGATTCAGATTATGCAGGTGACTTGGATGGCAGGAGAAGCACAACAGGTTTTGTGTTCAAAATTGGAGAATCTGCTATTTCATGGTCTTCAAAGAAACAACCCATTGTGACTCTCTCTACCACTGAAGCTGAATATGTGTCTGTTGCATCCTGTGCCTGCCAAGCTCTATGGTTGAGGAATGTTTTGTATTGCTTGATATAGAAGAAAGAAGGCTGCACCAAGATCTATTGTGACAACAGTTCATCTATAAAGCTTTCAAAGAACCCTGTCATGCATGGGAGATGTAAGCACATAGATGTTAGATTGCATTTCCTTAGAGACCTCATTAAGGATGGAATTGTTGAGTTGGTACACTGCAAGACAGAAGATCAAATTGCAGACATTTTAACTAAGCCTTTGAAGCTTGATTCCTTCTGCAAATTAAGGGAGGGCCTGGGAATAGTTGATGGTAGTAATATTGGTGATTAAACTGAAGTCTGGTTGTAGACTTCAATTTAAGGGAGGGTTTGTTGTGTGTAATTGGCCTAGCTATGCAGGTTGTGTGCAAGCAGGTTGTGTTAGTTTAGTCGTGGAGCTCGCTCGGCGAGCCAGTCTTAGCTTAGCGAGTAGTGCGTGAGTCTTATCTCTTGTATGTGCCTATATAAAGGCTTCCCTATGTGAATAATAAAGCAAGCGAGTTACATTCTACTTCCTAACAAAATAAACAGATTAATTAATGTTGAAAAATGGGTGGATAGTTCAATTGTTTTAAGTTAAGAGTTAAAAGATATTAAGAATTTAGAATTCAAGTTTCGACACAGAGAAACCACATTAGTGCAACCTTCATGTCAAAGTCAATACTAAGTTAGCTTGTGAATATAAAATGACAAGTACTGGCATGTAGTTCTAGTTAGCTATGGTCATTGCACTAAAATCGACATTGAAAGAATGTTTTTCTTCAAGTATTCAATCTATTACGAGTTCCACGAGTTATATGGATGGTTTGATAGTTGAGGTAGATGAATTAGGGAGTGAAGAGATATGAAGTTAGAGATTTATTCTTAAATATGATAAAATAAAAGTATAATTATGTTTAGTCTAATTATATAGATTAGTTTTTTGAATTTTGTAGACTTAAATGATATTTGAAATTCGTATCGTCGCCGGCTGTATGCAGTCACAATTTGTTGATCGTTTAATTACAATTAGACAGTAAAAAATTTATAGACTAAATTAAATTTCACTTTCTTTTTAAAAATCAGAATATCCTTTTGATTAGACGGTTAGAAATTAATGACTGCACGACTACATGCGGTCAATGACCGCATGGAAACCAAATATCCTTTCAAATAAATGTTAAATTTCTCTCTAAATTTTTTAATGTTACTCCAAGTTCAAACTAAAAATTAAAACTCGACTTTAATTAAGTTAGAAGAAACCTGTTCCAATGAGGTTGATTTTATAAAGAGAGTTTGCAAAAACAAATCTTCCTCTCACAATTGATGTTGTCATCAATCATGACACTTCTGATTAAAATAAAACATCTCATATTTCAAACAGGCATTTTAACTCTAATCATATAATTAAAATATGAGACACTATGCACAACCTGTTATGTCAATGCAAAATTTTCCAACAATAAAGAAATACTATTTAAAAATAAAAAGTCCATCAACAAAATGTACTCCATTCATATAAGATTTCATTCACACAAATTATGTCGAATATTTTCAATTAAATATAAATTGAGAATCTTATCATCTATAAATTTCAATAATGTTTATTCACAAATACTATTCCTTCGATTCTTTTTATAAAAGACAATTTACATTTTAGAAATATTGAGTGTAATTGTATTTGGTCTATATTATATATCAAATACATCAATTATTAAATGAATCTAAAAAATCAAATGTCTCTTATAAAAAGGACCGAAAGAAATAACTTAACTGACAAAAAATTTGAAATTACTAAGTCGAACATTATAATTAGGGTTCAAATTCTATCTCTCTCACCAACATCTACAATCACTTTGTTATTTTTGCGATGTAAAAAAAAATTCACTAATATTTATTATTTTATTTTTGTAGATATTTTTTAATAGAGGGATGTTATATGAACATCATAAAAAGTTGTCCAATTGGAACAACTAAATTTTTCTATCTATGCACGCAAATCAAAACGATATAAAAATAATAAAAAATATAAAAGGTGGCGGGTCCCACACTAAATAGTTGTCTTACAACCATTTTAATGTAAAAATAACATTTGTGTTTTTAATAATAATAGTAAAGTAATAAGTGGCGTAGAGGTAACCAACCACTACTTTATCACTCCTACATGGGGGTAAACGATATGATGTGTAACTGTATCACGCAGTTACAACTGTAAATCCTCGGATTTGAATCAACGGATAAGATTATGCAACTGTGGTTTTAATCTGGACCGTTTGATCTAAATCTAATGGCTATCATTGATAACAATGTGAAAGTGTGGGAAACTGCTACTTGAGGCAATCTGGTCCCTCCGTGGGCCTTAAAAAATGGGGTCCTTCATTGACATTTAGTACAGAACTTTCTGAGTAGATAGAAGAAGCTAAAAAGCAAGAAAAAGTGATTAAATTAATCACAAGATTTGTGGCGGGTTTCTCTTTTAAAAAACAAAAAAGTAAAATAAGAAACCCACGTTCTTATTTAACATTCTAACTGTCTTTCACAACTCACCACTTCTTCAATCTTAGTCATAAACAAAAACAAAACAACCTTAGCCAATATCATCAATTTTCACAAATAATGATGAAATGGGGTGGAAAAAAACCTTCTTCATCATCTTCTTCTAGTGCTTTTTCTTGGCTTTCAAAGTTAAAACATATGAGAATCAATTCTGATTCAAATCATGAAAAAATGAAGCACAAGGAAAAACATGTTTCTCCACCTTCATGTTTTGATATTGGTGGAAAATATGGTAACAAAAATGGAAGAAGAAAACCACAAAGTACACTTAGTTTGAAGGAAAAGGATCATATTATTGGTTTAGAAGATGAGACAAAAATGGTGAATGATAAGAATGATTATGATAGAGAAAAGGAATATGAAAACATGAGAAGAAGATTTGAGAGAAAAGCTCAACAAGTTTTGGAAGAACAACTCATGAAATTAGAAAGAGAAGCAAAACAAGTTGAAGAAAATTCTATGTTTCAAGATGAATCACCAAGAACAATTTGTACACCAAGAACAACACATTCTTTTGGTTCTTCTAGACTAAGAAATGTTAGAGAAAATCGTTTCGAGAAAAGCGAAATTGATTCGTCTCAGAGGAAACAGAGTTATGAGAAGCAAAATGAAGAGTTGAAGAAGATAAAGACTCAAGAAAAACAAAGGAGGAAAATAAAGAAAGTTTCAAGGGTGAAAATATATTCACCAAGAATGGTATCAAAAGTTGAAATAAGCAGAATAAAAGCATTAGAAGAAATGAGGAACAAAGCAAAACAAAAGATGAAGAAAGAAATGAAGGAAGAAATTATGGAAGAAATAATTAGTACTAATCCAGAATTAGATAGTTTTGCTGTGATAAAATGTTCATTAAATCCAAAGCAAGATTTTAGAGATTCAATGATTGAAATGATTGAAGAGAAACAGATTAGTAAAGCAGAAGAAATGGAAGAGTTGTTGGCATGTTATTTGACTTTGAATGCTGATGAGTATCATGATCTCATAATCAAAGTCTTTAGACAGGTATGGTTTGATATGAGTCAATATGGTTTTGGTATTAATTCAGAAATGCAATTGGGTTGCTATGAATGATAATAACCAATTAGAGTAGTTAATTAATTAGCTTAATTAACCAGAAATGTAAATAGTTTATTTCTAATTATTATTCTACTAGTATTTGTTGTTGTTCTTGTTATGCTTTGATTTTAATTACTTGAAACTCTGATTTTCTATGTATCCATATTTTTAGTAGCCATTTCAATGTTAGTTGAATATAGATTTTGTCTAACTCTATTTTTCTAGTCTATACTTAACTAATAGCAAGAATTCTTTGTGCATGCTTTTATATCTATATACATGATATATATATATATATATATATATATATATATATATATATATATATATATATATATATATATATATTATTGCTATAATCAAATCAAGATTATCTATCTATATATCTATACTAAATGTTTGTAGCTATCTTGTTCCCAATTTTTTTTTATGCTATACAATAGTTAAGGCAATATTAATGGAGCGGGTACGAATTTTACCTTTCATAATATTAATCATTCATGTTTGACATGAATGAATCATAATAAAACATTTTGAAAATAATTACTAATCAAGCAAGTTTGAGTATGTGGACGAGTATCAACATTTCTAATTTTGAAAATCCAAATTGAAATTTACAACTCGATAAATGAGGAATTTCTTGATTTAAGTCAAAGGAGGCTCATATGAATATCACATTTCTTTTACATGCCTATTGAGCAATGAATTCAAACATGTTTGAATTCTCTATAGTTGCATTATGATGGTGTAGTTTTAGGAACCGTTTGAATTTAGTTAGAGAAACTAAACTAAAATTATACTTCTCTTTGCAAATCAAACGGTTCCTAAATCTGCACCATCATATTGCAGCCGTAGAAGATTTATTTTCGAATTCAAACAGATTTATGTTGGAAATAGGTTATGTAGGAAAATCTGAAACAATGGTATAAGAAGAGACACGTAAGAAGGAAATGAATGAAAAATCTAGTTAATGATAATATGAGCCAAAAAGAGTTAATGCATATGTTTGGATGTATTGGGAAGATGGTACGGAATTAAAGTAAAAGTGATTAAATGACTTGTTGTTTTTGTATGAGCAATGAGAGAAGGAAGTAAAATGTGATGAATATAAATACAAAATTTCTATATAAACATCATTAGGAAAATTTTAACATGGTGGACCATTCATAAAAAATCATATAACGAATACGAATTTTACAAAATCCACCGTTGGATTTAAAGTTTATATCATATAGATTATTTATAGAAAATTTTAGAAAAATTGAAAATCATTTGATATGTTATTGAGACCCATAAAAATTAACGGTTTATTAAATACTGTAAATCTTGATAAATCCCAATAAAATATCAAATAATTTTCAATTTTTCTAAATTTTTTTACGGATGCTCTATATGATATAAACTTTCAATCTACCAATAAATTTTATAAAATTCGTACTCGGTAGATCACTTGTCCACGGTGGACCACTTGTGAAGATGGTCCACCGTAGCATTAGCCATAAACATTATATTAAGGCTAAACTACACATTTGGTCCCTTATGTTTATTTTAGGATTCAATTTGGTCCCTTATGTTTAAAAAGTTTCAATTTGGTCCCTTACGTTTATTTTAGGTTTCAATTTGGTCCCTTCCGTCAGTTTTTGCACATGTGGCAGACAGTTTGCTTACGTGGCAGACGGTTTGCACACGTGGATTGACACGTGGACACCTGGACACGTTGACACGTGTCCAATTGAAACAGTGAAATCTGACGGAAGGGACCAACTAATGCAAACGTTGATAACGTAAGGGACCAAATTGAAACTTTTTAAACGTAAGGGACCAAATTGAAACCTAAAATAAACGTAAGGGACCAAATATGTAGTTTAGCCTTATATATATTAATTTACAATAGCATTTACAATAAGTTAATGTACTGTCTGGGCAAAAAGGGTACTATTTGTTTCTCTATGCCAAATCCTGCAGCCTTAAAAGAAAAGCTTCCTTTGCATTTGATATTAACTGTACATATATTAGAGAATCTGACTCACAAATGATCCACAAAACATAATTTGATAAATACAACTAAGTTGCTAGATTTTTGTTTTTGAAGAAGCAAAAGACTTGGCGCATTACACATCTCGAGGCATACTTGCCGGGAAAACTTGGAAGTTACAAAATAGAAGGATCAGGGTTCCTTGTTGTATAGATTGCACGCAGTTTCATGCTGTACTGAAACTTAACCATCAATTTCAAATCGGGTTGTTCATATTGTAAGCTCAATTTTATATTGAAAAACAATTTGAGCCGCTGATATGAAATCGGACGGCTTAGATCAAATTCCACGTCTTGCAGTAACAGCAGGAAATTCATTTCGAAAACACAACTTTCATGTTGATGTGGTATTTTGCTATGGTTGTCCTAAACACGACGAAAGACCAAACAAGTGCTTATATTAAGAAGGCAATGCATTATTCCAACTCAATTACAACTTAGCATAGGTTCGGAAACACAAGTTTCCATAGTAGTACTAGTTGGCGCACATTAGGCGAACTTTTCAATTTGTTGCTTTGTAAATTCGCAGTAGAAAAAGATTGGAATGCGAGAAAGTCCACACAAAAGAGCATTGAAACACACTATTACGTATCAAATGAAATTGTCTACCGTGTGATGTGACTTCCATTGTGTTCAATGCAAATTTTCACTAATGACTTCTACCGCACGTAGACGAGATAAATAAGTAATTATGATTTCACTGCAGAGAATCTGTTTCCGGCATAAACAAAGGGTTGATATATACAACAAAACAAAAATAGGGATCACTACTAAATCCTAGACAAACACATTGCTAGATTCTGCATATCCTTTTATCTTAGGGGTGCAAGAAGTACACGTCTCATTTGCTTTCATGTTAGGCCTAAATCCATTGATGTGAGGCATTTATCACTGCCACATTTTGGTGCTAAGTAACACAATGCCAAAATAGCTAATTAATAATGGTTATATAAAGCCAAACAAACAGTTTCAAGTTACAGTAGCAGTTACAGAGTATGGTTGCATGGAATTATATATAGTAACTGTTAACAAGTTTAGAAGCATTAAAGTTTCCTTATTGCAAATAGTTTCATCTGATTGAATCATGATGCAAGCAGAAGCTTTTGTCCTTTGCAACATAATATGGCAAAACAAGCTGTTTGATAATGAATGATATGGTACGTACGTGTAAGAATTTCTGCCATATGACTATGTTGTTCATAATTTAGTAATATTTGTTGGAACTTGGAATCCAAACCCATTGCTAATTCCTACAATCCAACAAAATTGCATTCCTTTTAATTGGTAAATCATCATTTTAATCTTTTAAGTACAAAATTGCAAATAAATCTACAAATGTCTCTTCTATTAGTTATTTGGTCCTCTCAAATTTGTTTTAAAGTAGTCAATTTGCTTCATGGATGTGTTTTTCGATGGTCAATGTAGCCGATAAAATTACTACCAAATGAGATAATTGGGAAGTATTTGCAATTTTGATAAATAACACTAGTAGAACAAGAAATTACACTTCCATTGATCAAAATGGTTGTTTGTCCAAAAATAAATTATATCTTAGTTCTTGTTAGTACCACGATATGGCACACAATATTACGATGACACTATTATTTTGTCAAAGCTAAAAAGTGTTGTTTTAGCAAAATTACAATGATTCACCATGATTTTGTCAAACTCACTATGATTTTAAAATGCAAAGCTACAAGTTTTACACTTACATTGTGAAAAGCCCATGATCCAAGTGTGTTTTGTAATAGCCTATAAGAGGCTTTGTTGTTGTTGAATGAACTAAGGAATATCACTCCATTGAATAACAAGTGGTATCACGAGACACAAAGTTCAGGGGCCACGTGTCAAAAGCGAATGGCAGTTCATTTTTCCGGTGACAGTTATACTCTCCGACAATCGTTTTCCGCTCAAGTTCTTGAGCTTTCAGCTCAATTCTTTGCTCTTTTTTCGCGCTTTTTCATCTTTCTCTTCGTCTTGTCATTCTTGATGGCTGAAAATCAAGCGTTTGTTCAACATGCAATTCCAAGATTCGATGGTTACTACGAGCATTGGGCAATGCTCATGGAGAATCTTCTTCGATCAAAGGAGTACTGGGATCTGATTGAGACCGACGCTGTCACAGCTCCGGCGAATGCTACACCAGAGCAAGTGCGTGTCACAAATGAGAGTAAGCTTCGTGACTTAAAGGTGAAAAACTATCTTTTCCAATCTATTGATCGTTCAATTTTGGAAACGATCTTGAATCGTGATACTGCAAGAGATATCTGGGAAGCCATGAGGCGTAAGTATCAAGGTTCAACGAAGGTCAAGCGTGCTCAATTGCAAGCTCTACGTCGTGAGTTTGATGTTCTTGCCATGAGGGAGAATGAGACAGTCAATGAGTATTTTGCAAGAACTTTTGCCATTGCGAATCGTATGACGGCTCAAGGAGAAACAATGAATCAAGTCACTGTAGTTGAGAAAATCTTGAGGTCCATGCTGGCGAAATTCAACTACGTTGTGTGTTCTATAGAGGAATTAAACGATGTTACCACCATGTCAATAGATGAATTGCAGAGCAGTCTTCTTGTTCATGAACAACGTATGAAGGGGCAAAAAGATCACAGTGAAGATCAAGCACTCAAGGTCTCTAATGCAGGAAGTGCACCACGTGGTCGTGGTAGAGGTAGACAAAGCAGAGATCTCGTGGAATGTTATAGGTGTCATAAGCTTGGACACTATAAGAATGAATGCCCTGAGTGGCAGGAAAATGCTAACTATGCTGAGCACGAGAAAGAGGAGGAAATGCTTCTCATGGCTTACTATGATCTGAATGAGAGTTGTATGAAGGAAACATGGTATCTCGAAAGTGGCTGTAGCAATCACATGGTAGGCAACAAACAATGGTTATTTGACTTTGATGATACATTCAGAGAATCAGTCAGATTGGGAAATGATTCAAAGATGGCTGTGATGGGAAGAGGGAATGTGAAGTTGATCATTGGAGACAGAGTTCATGTGATAACTGATGTATATTACTTGCCAGGGTTAAGCAATAACTTGCTAAGCATTGGTTAGTTGCAACAGAAGAATCTCACCATTGTTTTTAGAAATAGTGTGTATCAATTGTATCATGAAGAGAAAGGCTTGATTCTTACTACTACAATGACTGCTAACAGGATGTATATTGTTACTGCATCTGTCAAGATCCCTAAATGCTTACAGGTTACAAAGGTTGATGAATCCAAACTATGGCATGATAGATATGCTCATCTTAGCATCAATGGATTAAAGATTCTCAGCAAGAAACAGATGGTCAAAGGGTTGCCTGAATTGAAAGATTTAGAAGAGAAGTGCTCTGATTGCTTGTCTGGCAAGCAACACAGAGAAGCTATTCCTAAGCAGGCTAATTGGAGAGCAACTCAGAAGCTTGAACTTATTAACTCTGATGTGTGTGGTCCTATCAACCCTCAATCAAATGGTGGCAACATGTATTTTATTACCTTCACAGATGACTACTCTAGAAAGACTTGGGTTTACTTTTTACAAGAGAAATCTAGTGTCTTTGATATATTCAAAAAGTTCAAGTCATTAGTTGAAAATGAGTCAGGTTGTTCAATACAGTGTCTTAGGACTGATAGAGGTGGAGAATTTACATCAAATGCCTTTAATGATTTTTGTAGTTCCCATGGTGTAAAAAGGCAATTAACTGCAGCTTATACTCCTCAACAAAATGGAGTATCTGAGAGGAAGAATAGGACTCTGTTGAATATGGTTAGAAGTATGATTTCAGCAAGGGGTGTACCAAAGAAGTTTTGGCCTGAAGCAGTGAAATGGGCAGCTTATGTAATGAATAGATGTCCTACCTTTGCAGTAAAAGATAAGACACCTGAAGAAGCTTGGAGTGGAAGCAAACCCTCAATTCATCACTTTAGAGTATTTGGCTGCTTGGCACATGTTCATGTGCCAGATGTGAACAAAAAGAAATTGGATAAAAGAAGTACAAAATGCATCCTTCTTGGTGTGAGTGAAGAGTCCAAAGCTTACAAGTTGTTTGACCCTATTGAAAAGAAGATTCTTGTCAGTAGGGATGTTGTTTTTGAAGAGTCAAAAGGATATGACTGGAGCAAGAAAAGTGAAGTAAAGAGAAATGAATCACCTGCTAGTGACAGTGAAGACAATGCTACAGAGGTAGAATTGGGAGAAGAGGAAGCAGGCAATAATGATAACCATAGTGACAATGGGAACTTGAGTCAAGAATCAGATAGTGCACAAGTCAGTAATAGTGATGAAGATAACAACTTGCCACCTAGAGTAAGGAGACCACCAGGATATCTTAGAGATTTCATTACTGATGCTGAGAGTAGTGAAACAATGAATGATCAGCTTCAAAACCTGGCCATTGCCATGTTCAGTTCTAGTGAAGATCCCTCCTCTTATGAAGATGCAGTAAAGTTTGAGATTTTGAGAAAAGCAATGGATTCTGAGATACAAGCTATTGAGGCAAATGATACATGGGAACTTGTTAGTCTTCCACAAGGAGTAAGAGCTATAGGGGTGAAGTCTATTTTTAAGACTAAACTTAATGAAAAAGGGAAAATTGAGAAACATAAAGCAAGACTTGTGGCAAAGGGTTACTCTCAAAAATATGAAATTGATTATAGTGCAGTCTTTGCACCTGTGGCAAGATGGGATACTATAAGAAGAATTCTATCTCTAGCAGCCTATGAAAATTGGAATGTCTTCCAATTAGATGTGAAAAGTGCATTCTTGCTTGGTGAGCTGGCTGAGGATGTATATGTTGAACAACCACTAGGTTATCAAAAGGGAAACAACAGTCAGGTTTACAAGCTTAGAAAGGCTCTCTATGGCCTGAAACAGGCCCCTAGAGCATGGTATAGTAAGATTGAATCTTACTTTATCACTGAAGGGTTTGAGAAATGCTCTCATGAACATATATTGTTTGTGAAGCATGATAGAAGAGGCAAGCTCCTAATTGTTAGTGTATATGTGGATGATCTTATATACACAGGGAATGATGATCAAATGATGAATGATTTCAAGGTATCTATGAAGGAAAGGTTTGCTATGACTGACTTAGGGAAAATGAAGTACTTCCTTGGTGTTGAAGTCAATCAGAGCAATCAAGGAATTTTTATCCACCAACATAAATATGGTGCTGAGGTGTTAAGAAGATTTGGTATGGAAGAGTGTAATAAGGTATGTAGCCCTATTGTCCCAGGATGCAACTTAGTCAAGGATGAAGCAAGCAAGCCTGTTGATGCTACCCTATACAAACAGATGATTGGGTGTCTTATGTATATCTTAGCAACCAGACCTAACATGGCCTATGCAGTTTGCTTAACTGCAAGATACATGGAAAGACCCACAGAAATGCATGTTGATGCAGTCAAAAGAGTGTTGAGATACTTGAAGGGTACTTTGAACTATGGAATCCTATACAAGTGCAAAACAGATGAAGAGATATTAATTCAAGGGTGGAGTGACTCTGACTATGCAGGAGATTATGATGATAGAAAGAGTACATCGGGTTATGTCTTTACATTTGGTGGTAGTGCAATTTGCTAGTCCTCTAAGAAGCAGCCTATAGTTACCTTATCAACCACGGAGGCAGAGTTTGTAACTGCAACTTCTTGTGCATGTCAATGTATGTGGTTAAGAAGCATTTTGAAGCATCTGCATGTTCAACAGGTAGGCTGCACATTCATAAACTGTGATAACAGCTCCTCCATCAAACTTTCAAAGAATCCCATTTTGCATGGAAGCTGCAAGCATATAGATGTGAGGTATCACTTTCTCAGAGATTTAAGCAAGGATGGTGTAATTGAACTTAGGTACTGCAAGACTCAGGATCAGTTAGCTGACATTTTGACTAAAGCTTTGAAGCTTGACAGTTTCTGCAAGTTAAGGGAGGGACTAGGCATGTGTGAGCTCAGCTGCATTATGTGATTGATCAAAAGTTTAGCTTCAGGTTGAAGCTCGCTATGGCGAGAAGTTGGGCGCGAGGCGAGCTAATTGTTTCAGAAGAAGCTCAATGTGCTTATCTGTTTGTTTGTATTTGTGTTTTAATTGTGTTTTAGCTTAGCTAATGTTGTTCATCTGTTGTTATGATCAACATTAAGGGAGTGTATGTTAGCTATTGGGCTTATTGGGTCATTGTGAAAAGCCCATGATCCAAGTGTGTTTTGTAATAGCCTATAAGAGGCTTTGTTGTTGTTGAATGAACTAAGGAATATCACTCCATTGAATAACAACAATGAGCTACAACTTATCTTCCATGAAGCTACAAGTCTACAAGTTTTGAATTTAGTTTCTTTCAAACAAATTTATAATTTGATATTGACAATTTACAGTCTAGGTAATTTGGAGTTCAATAGAAGATAAGTTGTGTTTCATTGTATGGTGATAAAAACTAATTTCCAATAAATTCATTTTGGTTAAAAATAGATTGAATGTATAATTATTTATCTTTAGATATATTCACATAAAAGTACAGTGAACAATTTTATTTTGGTTTAAGTTAGAATTCATTCAAAAGTTTTTACTTATAGAAAATATGCATTTTTTGTAAAAGAAATTAAAAGGAAACGAATGAGAAGGGTGAATATCTCTTCTGATCACTTTTACTTATTTTTGCCTTTGTCGACATTGTTGCAAGTTGCAACATTATTACTGAGAGAGTCACCTCAATAACTATTTTTAGTTTTTACAGGTCTCAAATCAAAGTTTTGTTGTTTCTTTAAAAGCAAGAAAAATCATGTTTCTACGGTGTACAAAAAAACAAAAATGCAAATCAATCCCCGTCTGGAAGTATACAAAATTGTTTCATTTCTTAATTTAGCAAAAAATTGATCATACTATATTTAGTAACTTTTTTTTTTATAACATTTGTCGTAAAAAAATTACAGCTAAAATATGATATGTGAATAGTATATATGATTAAATTGTGACACTTATTTTGGGACGGGGAAGTGGTTATCTATTAGTGAAAATTATTAAAAAAAATTAATATATTTAAAATATTCGTCGAAACAAATCTAGTATCATCCTATATGCTAATATTTTTTTTATTAGTAGAAAAATATAGTCAAAACAAGATTTCTGAATAATACACGTTGGTTATTGCACTTTCTCACGTTGAATTTAAAAAAAAAAAAAATTAAACTATACATTCAAAAACATTGCAATTAGGGGTGTACAAAAAATTAAGTTAACCATAACCAAATCACTAACCAAACCAAATTCAATTTTAATAATCAAATCCATTTTATAAAAAAATCACACCAATCGAATAACAAAAAATCAATTGTAAACCATATCTATCTTTTTATAATTAGTTTACAATTGGTTTCAAAATTGCAGTCCAATGTGACAAAAGACCAATCTTTCAAATTTAATAAATTTCAAAACTTTCGTTCTTTTTTTGCGAAAGTTCTTGATTTTTTCTAAAAAAACTTTTCTTATCATTTTTGGGAAAAATTTCTATGTTTTTTCGAAAAGAAAGTTTTGATTACAGATAAATACAATTTCAGAGTATTTTTCGAAAACAGGTTTACGATCTTTTTTCACAAAAAAAGTTCCGCTATTTTATTCGGAAAAAATAGCTCCTTATTTTTATCGGAAAAAAGTTTCCGATATTTTTTCGGAAAAAAGTTCCTGATTTTATTGAGGAAAAAGTCCCGATTTCAAATAAATACAATTTCGGAATTTTTTTCGAAAAAGAGTTTCCGATCTTTTTTCGTGAAAAACTTTCGATATTTTATTTGAAAAATATGCTACCGATCGTTTTTTGGGAAAAATTTTCAATTTTTTTATGCGAAAGTTCTTATTGTTTCCCAAAAAAAACTTTCCGATCTTTTTTGGGAAAAAAAATTCGTTTTTTTTTGGAAAAAAAGTTCGATTTCAGATAAATACAATTTCGGAGTTTTTTCAAAAAAAAGTTTTCAATCTTTTTTCACGAAAAACGTTTCTAATTTTTACCGGAAAAAATGTTTTTGGTCTTTTTTCCGAGAAAAAATTTTCAGTTTTTTTTGGGAAAAAATTTCGATATCAAAACATAGGAGAAATGGTGAAATATTAAGAGTGTGAATATCTATGTTATGTGACAAAGTCCCACATCAGCCAGTATGGGAATAAAAGTGTGCTACTTGTGCTGTAAAATGCTAAACTTGGTAGGAAGAATCACGGTTTGATTCTCTGCAACTGCGATCGGGAGGAGGCTGGAACCACTTGATGTCAGAACTGACTCCGAACCAGATTAAATTGGTGGTGTAAACAATAAAAAAAAAAAAAAAAAAAAAAAAAGCATTACTCAGAATCCAAATCATGAACCGTTTGATAAACATATAGCGAACTATTCTTTCGCCTTTTACTAAAGACTACCGTGTGCTTGTCACTTATAGCGGTATAGTTCTTGCAAAGAGAGCTCTGCAATGTAGTTCAAGCTTTATATTGTCCTGTCTATCTTAAACTTGTTGACAGAATCATGGTCCATTATGATCAACATCATTGCCGTTCGCATAGCGTTTCAGCTTGTTGTTATGTTCTCTCCAATAGAATCATAGTCCATAGTCAAAAAGGCATAAATTTGCTAGCATTTTTGAACTTGAAGTGGACTAATTTTGAACAAGATTTTGCATCCTTTGAATTTTAATCAACACATCAAGATTTGTTGTTGACAGTCTTAATTATAATGAAGCATATGTTATGTTTTGCTTAATGACTTGTTGAATGAAAAGAATGCTCATTTTTATACACTTGTATTAAGAGTCCACTATGTACTAAGAACAAAATTGAAGCAAAGGCAATAACAGAAAGCTAAATCGAAAATCGTATTTGCAATTTTGCATGAAAGTGACATTGTGATTGATAAGTGGGTTGATTGTGTAGGCATAGGATAAAAAGAGAAACGTTAAGGTTATGTAACCAGAGCCCACATCGGTAATGTTGAAATGAATATATGATGCTTGTGCTATAAAAGAAACAACTCTTCATAGTCCAATTCCATATTAGTATGATATGCGATAAGCACATTGACAGAACTCTTACTACTTTCTTCATTGAAACGAAAATCTGCCCCCGCCCTTCATCTTATCTGTAGGCAGGTAGTTGTTCATTTGTCTTTCATTCATATTTAATTATTTTATATTATATTTATTAATATAATATTACAATTGCAGTTAATTCAATAACACCCAATTCTAGGTTTAGTCAACCGGATTTGATTGTTGTGATTATGCGTTCTACTGTTCTTCCCTGTTTGATGTTGATGAAATTTGTGTCTAGATTCTAGTTAATAGATTCTGCGTTTCAAAGAAATATTAGTGATTAAAAAAATATAAAGTTCACATTTATTTTTAAGATTTTTTAATCATTACTCAACTAATTATTTATAAACAAACAGAATAAAAAAAATATTAGCGATCGAAAAAATTTGTTTTGTTTTTCGTAGATTTTTTTCCTTTCATAGATTTGATTTGATTTTAATTATTACCCTACTGAGTACTTATATATATCAATCTCGGGTTGTTCCCTACAATAATAAAGTATTTCTGAGAAGAAAATAGGGTTTTGTTCTTTGATTAACACCAACCGTGTGGAGTACAAGGAATTGAGCAGTTTCGCTGCGATTGTGTATATGCCAACGTGTTTTTGTTTTGTTTGTGAGACTAATGAAATAATTAGTTCCTATTTATTTTCTTAAAACAGATTTGCAAGAGCAGAGGGATTAATTCCATTCAACGTAGGTATTGCCAACATACACACTATTTTGTAACTTTGTTTGTTTTTTTTGCTGAATCGAATATTTATTTTGAGTATATCATAAATCATAATCTTGAGTTATTGTTATTTTGAATATCAGTTGAACCTTAAATCTTGATAATAGGTTTAGTGTATATTTGGTTTTACTTTTGGAGAATCAAAATTGATCTTAGTTTTAACATGTTTGTTCGCTTTATTCCTAGAACTTGAAGCTTTTTGATTATAGAATTTACTTTTAAAATTTAAATTTATTATTCAACTCACTTTTACATTAACTTTTTAAACATATATAGATCATGAACTTATTTTACTTTCTTGTATCATACAGCAAGAGAGAGGTGAACACATGGAAGAAGAGATGACCGGTACGCTTAAAGAACTAATAGGAAAAGCTCATCAAGTTAGAGAAAGAGAAGGTATATGTGATGTACTTCATTCAAAGACTACAGAGGATAAAATTAATAACGGTTTGTCACTTCCTCAAGATGTGATTGAAGTGATTGCAAAACGTATTAACAATGTGCTTGATTATTTGCATTTTCGAGCTAGCAATAAACTACTTCGTCAAGCTGCACCACCTATTAAATGGAGATCATCTTCTTCCATGTCAATGTCAAGGTTTGATGATCTTTCGACGTGTCCTTTATTTGTAGTACCGGAGAAGGGCAGAGTCTTCACTTTTGTGCATCCACAGCATGGTCTCGAGTACAAAAGCATCATAAAGTTTCCTCAAATTCAAAATGGGATCTTGAATGTAGAAATTTGTTGTTCAAAAGATGGTTGGCTATTACTGACGACAGTTGACCAATGGTTTCAAGTTTTCTTCAACCCCTTTACAAAAGAAGTGTTACCAGTTCCATTTAGGCATAATAAACCAATACGAAATATCATGTGTTTTGACATTTCACATTCCCCAACCTCTTATGAATGTGTGACTGTCGAATTAAGTGAAAGATCTACGTTAAATAAAAGATTTACCATTAGGACAGCATTTGTGCATTACCTTTCTGAAGGACGTTGCCGCCTTATCAAATTTGAAGACGAGAAATTTCCTATCTTCAAAATATGCCCGACTTTTCATAATGGATTATTTTATTTTCTTAACGTAACAGGAAATTTGGCAATTATAGAAGTAATAAGAGAAGAAATAAGTTGGAAAGTACTTAAGGAGCCACAAGCTCCATGTAGCAGCCACTTCAACAACTTTTTAGTTGAATATGATGGCAATCTATTGTCAATATTTGAGAATCCTTCAAAAGGGGTTCAAGTGTTCAAGCTGAATGAGGATACAATGACGTGGATGACAGTTAAAAGCCTAAAAAATCATATGATTTTTATTGGTAAAACATCCTTTTCTGCTGTAGCAAACATTCCTGGAATGGAAAACAAAATCTATTTTAATAGATTTTATGGTCAAAGTGTTGTGTTTTATTCTTTAGAAACAAACAACTACCGCACTTTCAAAAATGCTGAAGTGGTGAATTTTCATAATATGAGAGAACAGTTCAATGGTACCTGGATTCAGCCAAGATGGCATTAAGGTTAACACCTTGCTGGTTGATGCATAACCGGGAAAAATTATTTTACTTACCAGTTCTTTTGTGAATGGAAATAGCAGCTTATGGTCTCATGCATGCATGTAGCTTAGACCCCCTTCCAAACATTGTCTTGCTCTTTCCTATTTGCTTTCAGTTACTCTTGATTTGTAGGTAGTTGTGCTTTTGTTTCTCTTTTAATATCATTTGGTTTATTCAAAAAACTAAGTAAATGATTTGTAGGTACTAATGCTTTTGTTTCTTTTAATAGGAACTTGTGTTTTTCTTTTAGGTACAAATAGTTATTTTGGTCCTCGAATATGTAACTTGTTGTCACATTAATCCATGAATGTATTAAAATTGCAAACAGATCCACAAATGTCTTTTTTATTAGTCATTTTGATCCTCGAATATGTTTTTAAGTAGTCAATTTAATCCTCGAATGTGTTCCTTGTTGATCAATTTAGTCCAAAAATTACTATAAAATGAGATACTATGGACGTATTTGCAATTTCGATACATTTGAGGATCAATATGACAACGATTTACACTTTCAGAGACCAAAATGGTGGTTTCCCCTTCTTTTAATATCATTTGACTTTTCTAAACTTTGATTATTTCATTTTTCCGGTTCATATTCTCTCCTCAATTATTTCTATTTAATACTCCCTTTATACCATAATATAAGTCAATTTTGACATTTTACGTGTATTAAGAAATATAATTAACATTGTATGAAAAGAGTAATTGTGGATTAGTTTACAAAATTGTTCTTCATTAATGGTATGAAAAAAAATAAATTAAAGAATTGAATGAAAAAAGAGAAATAAATAATTAAGGGTATATTAGAAAGAAAAAAAAGCATTAATTTATGCTGATAATGTAAAGCGACTTATAATTTGGTATAAATTTTTTTTCAAAGTGCTTTATAATTTGGTACAGAGGAAGTACTCTTCTCACTTATTTACAATAGAATTGACCATTCTTAGTATTACTTATTTGGTTTAATTATCATTTCGGTCCCTGTATGTTCACGTTTTTTTTATTTTAGTCCCTGTATCTTTTTTTGTTGCAAATAAGTCCCTGTATATTCACGGATTTTTTATTTTAGTCTTTAAAGTCAAAATCCGCAGGAAAATCTGAAGGAAAATCTACACGAAAACTGCAGATTTTCCTGTGAATTTTGACTTTAGGGATTAAAACCAAAAATTCGCGTACATACAGGGACTTATTTGCAACAAAAAAAGATACAGGGACTAAAACAAAAAATTCGCGAACATACAGGGACCAAAAAATCATTTAAGCCTACTTATTTGTATGTTTTGACTGTCATAAATGCAAATTAAAAGTACTATGGTAATATTTTGGAAATCTATATTTATATTCTATTTTATATCTTTTATATTTGGGATTACTTCCAAGAAATATTTTAGAAAATATTTTAAATTTTTTTTTTTTGATATAAAATATTTTACAATTCTATTTCCTTAGCCATGTCATCCTTTAACATCAATTCACAAAGTACAATATCATCTATTTAAAAGGAAATAATTCAAATTCATATAATTCTAATTTTCATATATTATTTTATATATCTAGTTAATATTTGAAATATAGGAAATGATGAAAGTTCCTAATGGGAATGGAGAGCATATTGTTGATGAGAATGAAGAGGAAACTCTCAATGAAATTGCCAGCAATGATTCATGTCCTATTGATTTAGAGGCTAATGTTATTCAAGAACCAGATCATATTCCCAAGAAAATGCTTATTCATTCTACACAAATTATACAAAGTGTGTTGAATTTAGGATATATATATCAATTAAAAATAGTAGACGTTCACAGATTTTTCTATAGAGAGTTTATTGACGCGAATTATGCTTGCACAAGATATGGGAAGAAGCGAGAATCCACGGCACAAAATCTGCATACATATTTGAAGGTGGGATGTGAGGCCAGCTACGAATTAAAAGAAAATGTGAAGAAAAATGGATTGTTCATAATTTCATTAAAGACCACAATCATAATCTTTTTCTGGCATATGCACATTATTTTCCTTGCCATAGAGAAATAAATGATGCTCAAAAGCATGCTATTGAAACTTTACACATGTTGGAGTGAGAACAACCAAAATTTATGGCTCAATGGCTAAACAAAATGGATGATACAAAAATATTGGTTGCTTGGAGAGAAAGATATTAGAAACCATTTAGATAAATCTTGGTGTTTGGATTTAGAATCGGGAAATGCAAATTCAATGTTGAAGTGTTTTATGATCATGCAAGAAGAAAATCCAAAATTCTTTTATGTAATTGATTTGGATGATGAACACCGTATAAAAGATGTATTTTGGGTGGATGCAAAAAGTAGAGAAGACTATCAAGAGTTTGGAGATGTGATTTCATTTGATACTACGTATGTCATTCGCTGCTTTTATTGGTACGGTAAACAATCACTTTCAATCAAGGTTGATTGGTTGTGCATTACTCTCGGATGAGTCCATGCATACTTTCATATGGTTGATGAAAACATGGCTTAGAGAAATGGGTGAAAAACCTCCAAATGCAATTATAACAAATCAAGATATATAGGGTATTGATGCGGCTATGAAAGAGATACTTCCAAATACTCAATATAGATTTTGTCTTTTGGCATTTACTTAAAAAAGTGTCTGAGAAGCTTAGTCATGTATTAAGTAAAGATGAAGAATTCATGAGACATCTCAACATATGCATTTATAAGGCTTGGTCAAAACAACAATTTGAAGATAAATGGCATGAAATGGTGGAAAAGTTTCAACTAATGGAAGATGGGTAGATTAGCTCATTATACGAAGAACGCGAATATTGGACTACTGTACGTTTACATGGATACATTTTTTGGTAGCTTGTCTACTACTCAATGATCAGAGAGCTTTAATGTTGTTTTTGACAAATATGTATGTAAGAAAACTAGGATAGTTGTTTTAAATTCAAACATACGTTTGAATTTATAATTTGATATTGACAATTCCAATCCTGGTAATTTGGAGTTATGCAAAAGGTGATAAAAATAGATTGAATGTATTATTATTATATTTTTGAGAAGAAAAAAAAAATGGTGAACAATTTGATTTTGGTTTAAGTAAAAGTTTTTACTCAAGAATATCCAATTATCCAAAATATCTCTTAAGTTGGAATTCATTCAAAAGTTTTTACTTATAGAAAACATGCATTTTATGCAAAAGAAATTAAAAGAAAATGAATGAGGAGGGTGAATATCTCTTCTGTTCTCTTTTACTTGTTTTTGCCTTGTCAACATTGTTGCAAGTTGCAACATTATTACTGAGAGAGTCACCTCAAATAACTGTTTTTTAGTTTTTCCAGGTCTCAAATCAAAGTTTTGTTGTTTCTAAAAGCAAGAAAAATCATGCTTCTACATCAGTGTATAAAAAAATATGCAAATCAATCCCTGTCTGGATGTATACAAAATTGTTTCATTTCTATATATAGCAAAATATTGATCATACTAGATATAGTAACTTTAGTCCATATTCAGATCTTCAAGTATGTACAATGTGTTATGTATGTATAAATTTGGTATGAAAATTTGATAATTAATGATAAGTTTAGAACACTAGGAATTGCTCCTGACTTGTAAAAAGACTAATCTACCAAATCTCATTTGAGAATGAAACTAACACAACCAACACACCAAAATACAACAAACTTAATATAAAAAAAAGTGACTTAATTTTATTACTCAATTTTCAGTCTTTTAAGCTGTAGATGACTTAATTCACCTCACACTTGCCACAATAAAATTAGTGTAACATATACTTTATAAAAATATGGATCTCTCCTTCCATTTCCTTTACATCTCTCTCCTTCTCTATTTTTCTTTTAATTGCACTCTTTGTGATTATTTTAAAACTTTTTAACTAATAGAAATTGAAATTAAGAAATAAATACTAGAAAAAGGAGAGAAATAGAGGAGAGTGAAAAAGATATAGTTCCAACTCATATAATTTCCTTTTATTTTTCATATACTATTGTGGTGTGTTTGGTAAGTCCAATAAGCTACTAGCAATTATAAGCTTGTTTGAAAAAAATATATGTGTTTGGTAAAAAGCTTTTCTCATTAGCTTATAGTTTTTTTTGAGATGTTATTTGAAGTAGCGTTTAAGCTTATAGCTTTTTACAGTTTTTTTCATTTTTAACCTTTATTTTATTTTTATTTTTAAATAAAAAACTGACCACTAAAGAAAAAACTACTCACTAACACATAATGTCATTTTAAATCATTTTATATTTATCAACCATTTTAAAAGTTAATTTTACCAAACACTTTTATTTCAATCAATTAACTTTTCAGCCATCAACTATAAACTACCTTATCAACTACTTATAGCTTAATTTTACCAAATAGACTTAACATTTTCCGTACGTTTACAAATCAACTAAATTACTCTTCCTTAGTCTAGAAATCAACTATAAGGAAGCAATCATCTTATATCACCAGTATTACTAGTTGCACACACCAAGTGGTAACTACATTTTCAAATGACACATTAATGTTTAGTCGCAGCCTTTGAAACTTTGCTGCGGAGCCTTTGATGGCTACTTCTTTTGTACTTAAAAATTAATTAATTTCACATGACTAAGCAATACATGTCATCATATGTACATTAATTAATGACGGTGTAAAACTCCAAATGTACTCTATGTCTCAATTCAATAAATTTACTAATTAGCAGGCATATTTGCTTTTTTCAAGGTTTCAGGTTTGATTCTTCTGGATGTCAATTTCAGTGGATCGGAATTGGTCCACTCTAATTAGTCAGTCCTTAGGTCGGATATCGAGTTTAAAAAAATATATTTAAAAATGTTATTCAAACAATCATTTTTTAACAATTATATAACAACTATACATTTTTTGTTAATATTTTTTATATGTCTCGAATTTTGTGTTGTGAGTAGTATAAAAAAACAGTTCTATACGTTGTCGTATTTTTGTCAAAAAAAAATTATTGAATGAAGAAAACAATACTACAAAGTACAAATGCATCCAAAATGACCCAGAACACTCTGGTACACATTTTATTTGAATATGTCTATTTTTACCAATATACATCTTATTTGATAATTTTAATAGATCTACATATATTGTTTAATATAGAAAAGTTTATAAATACCATTTATGATGCACCTATTAAAATTATCTACATCAATACCAGTATACATTTCCAAATGAGAAAAATATAAATCTAGTTATCTAGCCTAGATTTCCTTTTGATGCTATACTCATGTTCATAAATTCATTAATCAATGGTTCTTTCATCATTCTTAATAGTAAACCAGCGTAGCCATGCATAATCTTCATATATGTGTATATCACCTACTTTATTTACATCTAATTCCATCCATTACATGATTCAAAGAAATGCATCATAGACCATTTTTATTTCTAACTAAAAATATTGGACTCTTTTTCTCTAATGAGCATTGTGATGTGATCCCACATCACAATTTGAGGTCTCCACAACAACATTGCAACTGCAATTTTGATCGTATTTTTCCGCAGTATATAGTTTTGCGGCGTAACTTCAACTGCTTTAAAACTATAAATAGCATAACTCAAAAGGGACTGGTGAGGATAAAATATTTGACTAAATTCTACAATAGATGAAAGCATCCAACCAAAATTAAGGATTTTGTACATATATATAATAAAGCTAGAGCCAACCATCAACTAAAACTAGTCAGAAGTAAATTAATTGACTAAATTCAACCATCAACCAAAACTTGGGATTATGCATTTTTAGCAGAGCCAACCATGCATACCTACAATAATTACATGTGATTGTGCAGCATAAAAAACTAAAAGAAATAATCACATTCTATTAAGTTTTCTCTGTTTGATTAAGAATCCCCCATGGGTTTCGGAATTGGAAGTTTTTTTAGATTCCTATTCTACCAATATCTTATCTAATATCTGTCAAGTCCACCAGGCCAACCATCATTATTCAATCCACTTTAATTTGTTCGGTCTCGTCATCTGAAGCGGAAGGAGGATTTTCGGTCAAGAATTTTTCCCAAAAATCGTCATTATGACCAGTAGTCACCGGGGCTGTTACGACAGGTTGTTCATTCAGTGTAATAGGATGAGGAACAATGGCAGCAGGTGGCTCATGTGCAAATGCAACAGGATCAGGAACAGCGAGAGCAAGAGCGACAGCAGCTGGATCAGGAACAAAAACAGCAGCTGGCTCAGGTGGAAATGCTACAGGAACAGGAACAACGACAGCATTTGACTCAGGTGCAAGTTCAACAGGATCAGGAACAACAACAATAACTGGCTCAGAGTTTGTGTTGATTCCCGGTGACTTGCGCTGAACTTCAAAATCTAGTTGCACAGAAGATACTTTAGGACTATTTGCAAAACTCATAGAGTCATTAAAGTCTAAGTTTGAGTGACTTTGAATAGAAGTTTTACTAACATCATGTACAATATTCTCCAAAAACGTCAAAGATGACTCGAGCAGATCCAATCGTCCCTTGCTTAACGAGAGAATAGATACACTCTCGGCATTTTCACTAGGTAACACACAAGAAGTTTCCATATTATCTGCAATGCTAGCGTCATTACTAAAGGGAATATTTCTCGGAAACATTCGTTTTCTGTTTGAGTTTTCTGTCTGTGGCCTAAGACCTGACTCGTTCCTAGGTTTCTGCAGCACTTGACCAACCAAAGAGAGTATGGTTTGTTGCCTCTGTTCCAACTTTTCCAAACGATCCTTCGTGTAATGTAACTGTATCTGTTTCGCTTTCCACTCCTCGTCCTGTCTCTGCAATTCCAGAAGTAGTTGTTCTTTGTCATCTTGAAGTCTTTGAATCTCCGCATTCAAATTTCGGCGTTCGGATTCTGTTAGTGGAGCAGCAGCAGCCCCTTGGCCACCGGAATTCTGCAAAGAATGGCTATGGACTGGTTTGCTCCTATTGATATTCTTCATAAGATGTGGCTGATTTCTTACAAAATCATCATTTGCATATTCCCATAGTTCTGGATCAACTTTTCGAAAGCCCTAATCACACCGAAAACCATAACACAAATCAAGCAACCAAAAAACTTTTTTTTTTTTTATAAGTTATCCTAAAGAACTTATGACAATAAGCTAAAAAACTCTCCCAAACAATCTCATACATGCTTATTTCAATCGATAAACTCAAATAAGCTGATCCAAATACGCCCCAAAACAAGCTAACAAATCCATGAATATCAATTTTTGTAAAGCTCTAATCAAACTGAGGACCATAACACAATTCAAGCAATAAATAAAAACTGTATAGGGGTAATAGAAGAAACTAATAACAACAAAAGAACAATCATATTTGGATAACCAACTTAATTAAGCACTTATCATATGACTGTATATGTATAAGCTATTCCTATAACAAAAGATAAAATAAAGTCAAATAGTTTTCATATAAGCAAAAAACTATTTTCATAGGCTATTCTGGAGAGCTTAAGAAAATAAGCCAAAAAGCTCTCCCAAAGAGTTCTTCAAGTGTTTATACTAGTCAATAAGCTCCAATAAGTTAATCTAAACAATCCAAACAAACACTAAAACAAGTTAAGAAATCTATCTATCAAGACCAACTTTTGAATATCCCCTAATCAAACTAAAAATCATATCACACTCAAGCAATCAACATTAACAAAACATGTGCACAAATTAATCCATGAAAATTAAGCACATTAAACTTGCTTACATAAGTATTAAGCTGTCTGATGAAGCTTGAAAAGTTCTTATGCTTAAAGAACTTAGGTAACAATTCACTTGTAAAAACTGGTGGATTCCAAACAATGAAACTTTTATTGGTGTCACTCCATGAAATAATTGCATCAGTAGAAGAATCATCAACCATCTCATAAGTCTTAGAGAGAAAAGGAGGCAATGATGAATTGAAACTTGAACTTCCATTACCTTTCTCCATCATAGCAAAAATCTCAAACACAAAACAAAATTCTCAAAACAAAGTGAATACTCCTCAATTCTCAAACACCCTTTATGTAGCAGTAGTAAAAAAAAACGCCTCTAAAATTTTCCAAAAAAGAAAATCAATAAAAATTCTTCCTTTTTATTCCCATTTTCCATTTCAGCTACGTTTCATCAATTTCAGTTAATGTCAACATTGATTACCAAAACAAAGGGTACCCTTATTTTCAATTCAGTTCCAATTTCATTCAAAATTGAAGCTCAACTTATTCACTACAAACCAAAAAGTGAAACTTTTTGCACAGATTCAAATGATGAAAGACAAAAGGTGAAACTGTAACAAAAACGGTTATCAGTTAGTTTCTTTTACCAAATTTTGCATAGTTTTCAGACAATTTTTTGTCCTTATTTGCCAAAATCTCAAAAGGACTGTGATCAATTTTTGTACCGGATGAATTGATATTTTCATTTCCCATAAAAATCAACTATTATTTTATAAATAAAATATAATATAGGTAATTTCATAACTGATCGCTTGGTGAACAAGTCATAATAATTGGTCATTAAATATATAAAAAATTTAAACAAGGAAAAAATGTTAGTAAGAATCAATTTGCATTAACTTTATTTTAGCAAAATTAAGTGATGTATCTAGTCCAAATTTTTAACAAGATACATCAATATTCTTTGACCATTTTTCTTTTATATTTTGGGACGGAAATATTATATTATAAACAATTTTTTATAAAATTATATTACATTTTTATTTATTTTTTTGGTCAAGTAGTTTAGTAGTTAGATTCAATTTCATACTTTAAATGTTGAGAAGTGAGATATTCGGATTCAAATTCTGCCTCCTTTAATAATATTTTTATTTTCTACCAACTGAGTTATACTTACGAGATAAAGATAACATTTTTTCTAAAATGTTCATATATATTGGTGATTAACTTTTTACATAAGTGTAAGGTGAAAGATATTAAATATAGAGTGATACAAGTATTATTAATTAGATAGTACAATTAAACAAATCGTTAGTTGATTTAGTGGTGATTGACGTTAAATTTAATAAAAAGAATCATAGTTCGATTATTTCTGTCGAAAGAATCCAAGACAAAAGGGTACAGCACTTCATTTTTAATTTATTTATAGAAAAAAGAAATGTTCTTTGGCCCCTCTTCTTACCAAAAATAAACAAGTTGCATGTTTTCTTCCCATTTGGTTTGTTGGTACATCCAAATGTTTGGATTCTTCTAAACACGGCTAGACAGTTTTGATTTTTCTACTTTTTTTTTCTTTTCTTCTTCTTGTGACGTTATTAATTTATTATGGCTGATTTTAGTTGGGAAATGTATAATAATAAATAAATAAATAAATAAATAAGAAAAATATATATTAGTTCTCTCTTATATTTCCGAAGTGAATGTACATGTGCCTTTTTGTGACCTATTGTCACCTTATCTCGTCATAATTTGTGTAGAAGGCCTTTCAACTCTTATTAGATAGGCAGAAGTTCGAGGTGACATATATGGGGTGAAGATATGCAGAAACACTCCTATTATAACTCACCTTTTGTTTGTAGATGATTGTTTCCTTTTTTCAGGGCAACAGAGAATGAGGCTCAAACCATGAAGACTATTCTAGCAATCTATGAAGAGGATTCTGGTCAAGCTATCAGTCTGAAATCTTTTGTAGTAGAAATGTCCCACCAGGACTAAATTATTCCATCGCCAACATTCTTGGGGTTCAAGCGGTGCTGGGTACGGGCAAATATCTTGGATTACCATTAATGATTGTAAGAAGCAAGAAGGCCACTTTTAATTTTATCAAAGACAGAATTTGGCGGAAAATCAACAATTGGAGCAGTAGATGTTTATCAAAAGCGGGAAGAGAGGTGATTATCAAATCGGTGCTTCAAGCAATTCCATCTTACGTAATGAGCATCTTCCTAATTCCTATTACGCTTATTGATGCAATTGAAAAAATGATGAACTCATTCTGGTGGGGAAACAGAGGAGGCAATAATAGAGGTATTCGGTGGATGTCGTGGAAAAACCATCGATGCACAAAATCCATGGAGGGATGGGTTTTAAAAACCTTAATGCCTTTAATTTAGCTATGCTTGGCAAACAAGGATGAAAGCTTCAAACAGATACGGAAAGTCTCGTCTCTCGTTTGTTTAAAGCTAGATATTATCCTCATAGTAATTACTTTGCATCCTCCATTGGTCACAATCTGAGTTATGTATGGAGGGGCATATCAAATGCTAAATTTCTAGTTCGAGCGGGTTGTCGTTGGTGTATTGGTTTGGGAACAACTATTCCGATATATGGGGAACGGTAGATTTCGAGTGGTATTGTGCTTACTAATCCTAATGAGGAGACTGCACATGGTTATGATAATACAGTGGCCACACTCATTGATTCTGACACGAGAATGTGGAACCATAATAACATTAGAAATCGTTTTGACATCACTACAGCTGAAGCGATAATAAATACACCCATATTGTCGCACGTTGTTGAAGACAAGCAAGTATGGAAAGCGGAGAAGAATGGTTATTATACGGTAAAGAGTGTTATCGGCTGTGTGTGGAGGATTTAATTGACACTTCTCATCTTAGAGTTCCCGGGTTTTGGTCTGGAATTTGGAAACTCAAAGCTCCTCCCAAGGTCAAGAATCTCATTTGGCGCATATGTTGTGGTTGCCTCCCAATGCGAGCTAGAATTCGAGATAAAGATATACATTGTCCTTCTAATTGTGTAGTTTGTGACGATAATGTTGAGGACAACATGCATATTTTATTTGATTGCAACATGTCTGTCCAAATATGGCATATAAGTGGTTTGTGGAGTCATATCCAAGAAGCAGTGCACACCATAAGTACAACTGCTGCTGCAATTTTTCTGCTATTGCAGAAGCTTGACGAGGAGCAAGCAGCGGTATGGGCTGCAACTGTTTGGAGTATATGGAAGCATCACAATTTGAAGTTGTGGAATAATGTGACAGAGACAACCACACATATTTTTGAGAGAGAAAAACACATGATTGAAGATTTGAGGCTAGCAAACACTATGAAGCCGAAACAAATTGTTGCAGGTTCTGACAGAAATACCAGCGGGCTGCTGCAAGGACAACAAGGCAGTGGACAATCTGACAATGTAATTCGATGGAAGAAACCCGAAGCCGGAAGGTATAAATGTAATGTTGATGCTTCTTTTTCTCATCATCGAAATCGTGTTGGTTTTGGCATGTGTATCCGTGATGATGAGGGTCATTTTGTGCTCGCAAAAACAATGTGGTCTTCACCTATTTGTAATGTAAACGTAGGTGAAGCGATGGGTCTGTTACACGCTATTAACTGGGTGCATGATCTACAATTAGAGGGAGTCGATTTTGTCTTGGACTCAAAGAAGGTAGTTGATTATTTTCATAAAGGCCAAAATGATGCTACGGAATTTGGTGATGTGTTGAAAGAATGCAAGCATGTGTTCAATTTAGATTTTGAAAACTCTCATGTCGAGTTTGATAGGAGACAAGCAAATGAGGCAGCTCATACTTTAGCGAGGGTGGCCACATCTATAGCTAGCTCCAATATTTTTATTGATGTACCAACATGTATTAACCATATTATTATTATGAATGAAATGCTATAAGCACCTTTTAGTCAAAAAAAACACGAGTGCATTTTGTCAAAAATAAAATAAAATTCAAGAGCGTTTGACAAGAGACTCTAGAGAATAGAAATTTCATTGCTTGGACGTACTTATGAATTGGAATTTCATATGACATTTTTGAATTTGTCTTGATTCTTCAATATTGTTTTTTATTCTAGCGACAAAAATTTTCACTCAATATTGAGAAATAAGAAATTATGAGTTTAAATTTGCACTCTACTCTCTAGTGTATAATGTCTCTGATATGTTCCTTATATTTAAGATTAGAGGTAAAATCTGAAGAGAGTATAATTTTTGAATAAATATTTTAGTTAATTTTTTAATGAATTTGTAAGTTTTATTCATAATTAATTATCGCCAATTTACATACTACTATCTTTATCTCAAAATAATTGACTTTTTTGAAGAAAAAAATTGTTTTAAAAAATCACATTTTCAATACAATATTTTCTTCAGTGTTAAATGTAAGCAAATATTCTCTTGTAAGGTTCATTTAAAAATTGATATATTTAATTTAAAATATAGAGTGGATACATCATTTTATTTAATAATTTCAAAAAAAAAAAAAATTTATATTTGTTCTGGAATGAGGTTAAGGTCCATTTCGGCATATAAGTCCAACTCCTCCTACATTGAGCACGACCCAACTAGACGTCGGCCCAAGATCGCACCATTCTGTCCAACGGTCACAACCTTTAATAATGATTCACATTGGAATTATTGACATTTACGTTTAATCATGACTCTTCAGCCGTTATTTCAACAATCATTCGTAGATATGCTCATCAATGATCTTGGCTCCGTGTTAAGGACTATATAAAGTATTCTCATGCTGAAGGCACATGTTCGTTTCAATACTTTGCTTCACTTATTTCATTAACTTGAACATCAAAGCATCTACAAATACAAATTCTCCCCCTTTATTCATCGAAACTGAAAAAATTAAAGTATTATTGATCCAAATCAGATAAAATCAAATATCTCTATCATTTGAAAATGAAATCCGTTATTTTTTCCTCTAGTGGTGATGATGAGCTCCTATATATGTTACCATATTATAGGTTTAGGTAATACTTTAAAGAGACACATAAATAAATTTGACATTTTTTATGAATTGCTTATTTGGATGGTTGTAATGTAATGATATGATAAGGCCGGCACGCAAGCGCCATATTTTGCATATTCCATGTGTTTTACGTACTTAATTGTATGTTCAAAAAGTCACAGAAAACAAACATGTTAATTAACTAACCATACAAGTTGTAAAAAAAAGCAACAAGTTGACTTAATTTCTCATAGTACTATCCATGCAACAGTCGATTTTGTTAGATTTTCGAAGAAAAAATTGAACCAATAAAGAAAATACTGTAGTTGATTCTATGTATATTTAGTTTTGTTTAGTTTATGTATCATTTTATTTAGTTTTGGAGATAAGAAACAATTAAACTAAATAAAAAAAGTTGGCATGATTTTGTTTTTGTACGTAGTAATATTTTTTCATGTTGTATCGCATAGAAGATGATACATAAATTATAAAATTACATGTGTTTTACGTTCATTTTACTTGCCAACTACAAAAAAGAACCATCTACTAATAATAATTGGTTCTACTAACAAGAACCAACTACTAATTTTTTTATTTGGCAAGTAAATTGATTTTTTGGTATAATTTATGTATCTTATATTAATTTATGAATAATTAAAATGAATTTATTTTTTGTATAAGAACAAGACCAATATTATTTAGTTTAGTGTAGCTCCACTATAAAAGTTTAAATTATGGTCGCATAAACTATTATTTCAAGGGATCGGAGCTGCAACTCTTACTCCCATTATTCTTTTTAAAATCACTCCCATCTGAATTTACTCATTTAGACGAAGAAAAGGAAGAAGAAAAAAAAACTATGTTGTCAGAATTTATTTATATGAACATGATATGAAATTCTGTGTTATTCCAAATGAATACATTCACATCCGAAGGAGTGTGATTTCTAGGAAATAATGAGTTATAGTAAGAAAAAAGCATTAATAATTGGAATTAAAGGTAGTTTTTTGTTTTAATGGTCACAAGTCTCAACGACCTTATCCTCTACCAAGCGGGATAGTTATAAGTTACTATAACATATTGTTGATCTTGATATGCTTCAGCCCTGGATAATAATATAATGAAAATAATACTGGTACATCATTGAAACTTGAAAGTGATTGTGGAAACCGCAAATGGAAATTAAAAAAGGTCATGTGGCTTTTAAAAAAAAAATCGTCCATCTTTTTAATGAACCTTACAAGAGAGTATTTGCTTATAAAAAAATATTATAGAAAAAATTAAAAACAATAAAAAGTTATATAGATTTTAGTCAAAAAAAAAAATTTAGTAAAAAATCTATCTAATTCTACTCTAATAAAAACCAACTACTAAATATAATATAATAAAGTTAATTACTATCAAATTTACTAAAACATTGAATAAAATTCGCAAACCCAGTTGTAACCAAAATAAAAAATAGTAAGATACTCTCTGTTATGTTCAAGCAAAAGCACTATAGATATGTATCATCCAAAGAAACTACATTATGTTAGGTATAGTTTGAAAAAAGTTATCTAAGCATAAATCACATTGAAGCTAAATGAGGTTCAATCAAATGTAATTTGATAAAGTTTAATCTGAAAATACATTCTTGACAAACCATGTCACAGGCAAACTTTAGTCAGATGTTGACTCCACGTAATTAAAATAGGCTACAGGCACGAAAGAAATAGTAATGCTTAATATAACAATTTCAAGCTACATTTTGAAGGTTGTTTTCTAATCTTACAAAACTTCAGTGCATATTTTTTCTAAATCTTCTGATAGCATTTTCTAACCCCATTGTACAATTTTATTCAATCTAGGCAAAGCATACAAATAAGTAGCACTGAAATCTGAACTTGACTGAGAGTTTGGAGGGTATAACTCAAGTGCTCTAGTAATCAGGGATGGCGGAAAAGCGATATCCTTTGGCGCCCCTCCATGCATAATATGCAAGACGAGTCTCATAAAAGCCTGTTCCAGAAATCAATATAAGGCATGATGCATATTTATCTAACAAAAAGTCCTCAAGACAGATAAGTCAAAATTTATTCTCTATCAATGCATAACAAAAAGTAGCAAGACTTCTATAGCGCTAAAGAACAAATAAAACAGGTAAAGAATCATGTCAAGCAACAACATTTCACATATAATTATGATTGAGAGAAATAGTTAATGGTGGTGGTGACCATAGTCACCCAGATTGAGATCGCCTGTCCCCACTCCCCATTCCATGCCCAATTTCTCCTGACCCACTTCAACAATGAATATGATACCAAAAAATTAGTGTTATAAGTTTTGTTGCTATAAGTTTGGGGAACACGGCCTAGTGGATAAAACATATGTAGATGTTGTGTGCACACCGGGAGCATGGGTTCAAACCCAAGTATGCTCCATTTCCCCACTCCCCCGTTACCATCTGTACTACTAACCGAACAAAAGTTGCTGGTGTATAATGACACTTCATTCCTAGGTGGCATATTTTGAGTGGTTGGACATGAAATGAGGACAAGTGATCTGGGATATATAATTGAATGCCTATCTGGCACGATTCTACTTCAGAAACAGTGTGCAATTTACTTGTACAAAATAAAACAAATTCATTTCCATGAAAAAATCTAAATACTAATTTGGTTAGGATCGGTGTGTACCATCCCATTACATTGGAACAGTTTTATATGATTTAATTAAAATGATGATGGTGCATAGCAGGAGGCTGCATAGTTTTATGACATTTATGAATTAATTATCTGCTAATCATTATCAAGTGAAACTACCATCCTCAGTTTAACCACATTGCTCAAACATATAGAAAATTGGATCTGGCTTGTTTTCCTGATTGAAAATTTAAAAGTGCGTCAGCAAAATTATCTTTATGGATCTTAATCTTAATGCATATAACATTCAACAAAATTGACTTTATTGGACGGCATATTTGCAGTCTCAAGGAACTTGTCAAAATTATTTCCCCTGTCGTTTATATTAATTAAACCAGAGTACCTAGCATACACAAACAATGCATACAACATTCTAAGACTTGAACGTACCTGGGAGAAAGCTCAGAAATCCTAATGCTAAAAGTCCATAAGCTTGAGACCGTTCTCCCCCCATATGACCAGTGAAAATAAAGTACGAAAGAAACAGAAGTCCTGTACCAAGAAATAACAGGAAGAGTGCAAGAGCAATAGATTTCCAGGGAACTCTATCCAAGGCTCTCGGCGTGTAATCAAATCGAGGGTCAAATGGTCTACTTTGGTCACTGATATAATCATCCTCATTCGAGGCAAGAGGGGTGTAACGAACACGTCTAGTTGCCATATCCGATCTTTCTGAGTTCCCTTGCTCCAAAGATTTTCAACTCAAAATGATCCGACGCCCTCAATCGATATAAAAACAACTCGTGTTAAATCAATGTGGTGCTGACACCCTGAGATAGACTTACAGTTACAACAAAGCAGAAGGGTAGAGAAAGTCTTAAAGTTGGCACAGAGAACAAGATAAGGTCCTGCTGCATTAAGAAAAAAACTATCGCTTAACTACATATAATTTGTAAACTAAAGAGATACAATACAATAATGCTCTCAATAACAATTTTAAATACTAGAAATATCATCAAGTTCAACGTTACATTTTAGAACAAAAAACTCTATGGAAACCGTAATTTCGAATCTTCAATCAATCATGTGATCATTAGAGACTTTGCACATGCCATTTTGTGAGACTCTTATAAAAAGGAGGGTTTCGACACATGGAGCTTTCATTATTATTTTTAATCTGAAGTGAACCCTCCTGTTTCCGAGAAAAAGACCCTAATAATCTAGGGTTCGACCGAGATAATTAAAATGATTCATGTTGCAATACAGTTTCAACCTAATTCCAATAATAGTATTCTAGTTCCCCTATTCCACTTAATCAAAATTGACAAGTCAAAATTATCCACAAAATTGAGACATGATTTAGTTGAAGATTCACATCCAGAATATAATCTAAACTAGAGTTGTAGATTTGATTTTGACATGTTTGGTTCCTTCTAGAGTAGAATTGATTTTGCCTCTGGAATTGATTCTATTTGGAGCTAATAAAATGTAGTTTTTTAATTCAAGAATTGATTTTTACATTCAAATTTATCTTTCAACTCACTTTTACATAAATGTACGCAAACATAAATCACTTTTCAACTCAATTTTAGACAGAATCAGAATCAATTTTACAGAAATGTTATCAATTTGCGCTGCTTGGTTTGGCACGCAATAGCGGAATCGAGCGGAATTGCATCTGAAAATATAAAAAGGGGAAAGGAAAAGGAAAACCTGGACGGAGATTATCAGAGTTTGTGGCTACCGATGACCAACTCCGATTGCGTTTTCCGGCCAATTGAGTTCGGCGCGAGTCCAAATTGGCAGCGGCTGCTTTTTGTTTGTTATTTTTTTGTCAAATTGAATAATTTTCCATGCTATAACTCGTTTAATTTCTTTGCACCTAAACCACTTGTTTTATTTTTTTTTTTTTATTTTTTTTGTGAATTTTGTTGTTTTATATATTTTTAAGAAAATGGGACATGATTGTCAAAAAATAAAAAGAAAATGGGACATGTAACAATAATTGGTGCAACGGATATTTATACACTTAAAAAATTGCTTATGAGTTTTGACGTGGAGCGATCAGAAAAAGTGTCCGACATCGAGCAACAAACTGTTAAGGTTGAAGTTGGAGGAGTACATTTGATGTTTAAGTTAATGAGAATTTTTAAGATATCAATAGCATACATCTTCGGTGGTAGAGAACACTTTTGTAGAGGGGATAATGAAGTTGTTTGAGCATTGATAGATAGCCGTCATGAGACATCACTCATCAATATTGAAGTCGAGCGCCATTAATTGTCATGTGGGTGTTATACTTCGGAAGGATGCGAGGGTAGCGGTTGTGGCTTGGGAAGCAAAGAGTCTTTGGATTAAGGCAATTGGATGTGTCATCTCTTTGGGTCTTTATGCTTTTTGGGCTATGTCAATGCGGTGAGCACGAGCTTTGAGTTAGTCCAAAACATGTTCTATCCCAAATTCTTGCGTATTGAAAAAATTTGATTGAGAGCGGAGATAGTCATCGTTATATAGTCATGGTTCAATCCCTATGTAATTTTAAAATCATGAGGCTAATAAAGATTCCTTCAGTGATACAAATTTGTTTCTTGTCACATCATATAAAGACGAGTTGAAAATCTCATTATACTATTGTATCATATACATTGATAAGCCTCTCTAACTATATATCCTCCACCTAATATAATGATCGTAGAACGTATGCTTACATGGTAGTATGATATCTTACTCCATTGAATAATAGTGTAAAACTATTTTACAACGTCAATTATGAAAAGTTTGGTTTTTTATATGGTTTTATTAATGTGTTTACTTTATATATCAACAAAAAGTTATAAACATACATCAAATTTTTATTTATTTTTTTAAAATGGGGTGTAAGTGCAACATAAATCTTAGAGGCTGTATATTGACAAAGATTGATCCCACATCTATTAAAAAAAAACTTGATTGATCCCACAATTACAAGCACTATACAAGAACAAATTAGTAATGTTCCAAAGTAAGAGGAAACCTCTAACTATAATTATTCTAGCCTTGCTTATTATGCACTTTATTAATTAATTAAGCAAAGCATATGTTCAGAAAACACATGTAATTCTTTATCTTGTGTTATATGTTATTCTTTTCCATATGCATGACATACATATATAATCTAAACTAAGAATTCCAATATCACTAGAAGTGTGAGTTAATTTGAGCAACCTAGAAATAATGAGGCAAGTAGGTTCAATTGAAAAAATGAAGGAGCCATATATATTAGCAAAAAGATATAATTGGAAAGGGTTTCTAGAGTTTTTCCGTAAACCCGAACACAATGAACTATTATATAAAGAAATTGACTTACATCGAAATACTCCTTTTCACTATGCAGCACATTGTGGTAGCTCAGAAATGTACGACGAAATGCTAGCAAGCATTGATCCGAAACAAATGCAACATGTATTGAGAATGCAAGATGACATGGGAAACACACCACTTCATGAAGTGGCTTTCACAGGTGAAGTTGAAATGACAAAGAGTATATTGAAGAAAGAAGAGGAAACTATGTCAGAACAGTTTCCTGAGACATTGCTAGAACTGAGAAATAATCTTGGAGAGACTCCTGTGTATAGAGCAGCTGCTCTTGGGAAGACAGATTTGATCAATTATTTTGTTGAGAAAGAGGGTGTGGATTTAAAGGATCATTTTCATAGAACTGAGGATAACAAGTCTATTCTTCACACTGCTGTCATTGATCAATTCTTTGGTTTCTCTCTTACTCTCTTTATCTTTTTCAAAATTTGCAATTTATAAGCATTCAACATATAATGAACATTAGGTTGGCTTGATTTTGAATGCATGCAGGAACAGCATTATGGTTATTGAAATCGTATAATGAACTCGCTTATGAAAAGGACGAAAATGACTTAACAACTCTACAGTTGCTAGCACAGATGCCATCGGCATTCAGGAGTCAAACACAAATGGGAGCCTTCAAAAATTTCATATATCCTCGTAAATATCTGCTATTTTTATCTCTAAGTAATAAACACGAATGCATATACTCAAGGTTTAAGTTTTAAATTAAGATTTCGGTTAAAATTTAGATGAATTGCATCTCAGAAGCTGAACAGTTACTAGGATCATAGATACCTCAAGACTTAAATTGTGATTTTGGTGCATTTTCGCAATCATAACATGGGACAAATTATATACATGTATCATATGATCGGCAATCACATTCTAACTATCGCGATATTGCAAGACATGTTTAGAAGTTAAAATCTTGTATTATCATTTAAGTATATACACATTTTTGTGGTTTTCACTCACAGTCACCCGAGCAAATGAGTCTTAGGACTAATTTGCGTTCACTCAAAAGGTAAATAAAGTTTGACCACAAATTTTTCCATCGCTAATGATAGAATTCAGCTAGTAGGTTGCTATGTATATCGCTTTAAGTGGAACACATTAACCACTTGTGTCTAATTATATCATGCTATAACTTAAGCATATGAGTATGAAGACTGTGTTTTACTACAAAGGTTTAGTATATAACAACTTTAATCAAATATATTGTTGCAATATCATGTTCAGTGCTTCCTGATTATCAAGATTATGCATATTACCTTCATGATAAGGATGATACTATCAAAGGAGAAGATTTGGAAACTGGCCAAAAGGGCATAAATGAACCATATCAAACTCAATGGAAGCAACCACCCCAAATTCATCATACAAAGCTCTCAGGTATGTGTGTTTATATGTAATGTCATAAACTAAACACACATTTTATGTATTTGTTTTGATTCACATATTAAATACTCAACCATAAGAACTTGGGAACCAAAATTACAGGTTTTTCATGGATGTGGTATACTATGTGGAAAGCTCTTTCTAAAGGTGCAATCTATGAAACTGTGATGATTGCTCATGATACATTTCTCGAACCAAAACATTTTGACATTTTGTTTTATATTTCCTTGTATATTGTGTTCATGTTAATTCAGAATGGAAGGGTATTGAAAAACTTTGGAGGAAAAAAGAAATGCATAACTTGGTACAAGAACTTGTACACTTGTTGGCAAAGGATGACAATTCATGGCAAAATAGTTCAATAGCAAAGGATAGAACAGTTTCTATTCGAAGATCACATCAAATTATAGAAGAAAAACAGAAAGAGAAACAAGAAGAACAAGATGTTTCAAGCCACAAAGCTACTATTTATACACCTTTGCTTATGGCAGCTTGTAATGGAATCATAGAGATTGTAGAAGTGATAATTCATTTTCATCCTCAGTCAATTGAGCATGTTAGTGAAGATGAGCAGAATATATTGTACATGGCTGTCAAACATCGCCAGTTACGAATATTCCGAATGTTGAAGAAACTGAAAATAGTGAGACGTCTTGCTGGAAAAATAGACAAGGAAAGTAACACTGTGCTTCATAATACTGCAGAATTTAAAGGTGGATCTCAACCTGGTTATGCCCTGCAATTGCAAGAGGAATTGCATTGGTTCGAAGTAAGTATCGTTAGTGTAGTGTTTTTTAAGTAATACTCTTCAAAAACAAAGTCATTCGATCTTTGGTCCGACAAATCTAAACTACTAATAGCAGAAATGTGTAGAATCTCTACTGCAGTAAATTCGAATTCGTGAAAACATAACACTTGATAAAAGTTTTTAATGATTTGTGTATTTAGTAGAGGAAGAAGAAAAGGGAACATGTGATTTAAATCTCTCTAATCAATGCCTAGTAACACTAATCTAATTCTCACTACTATATGTCTATATATGTTTTACACCCATAAATAGCGCATAGAGAAGCGACTTCCTTACCATTACATCGTTCACAAGAACAGCAACGACAAAACAGCAAGGGAACTCTTTGAGGAAAAGCATGAACAACTACTAAAGGATGCTCGTGAATGGATAAAAGAGACAGCACAGTCATGTTCTGCAGTAGCTGTCCTTGTCGCAACAGTTGTCTTTGCAGCTGCTTACACTGTCCCGGGAGGCACAGACGATTTCGGCATTCCGAGATTACTTCATCATCCTATATTTGTAGTGTTTACAGTCATGGATGTTGTGGCCCTTGCAAGTTCATTGGCTTCAGTGGTTATGTTTCTCTCAATCCTCACATCACCTTGTGAATTGTGGGATTTTAGAAGGTCTCTACCAAGGAAACTAATGGCAGGTTTTGCCTTCTTGTTCTTTTCCATGGCTACAACAGTGTTGGTGTTTAGTGCAACAATATTGGTGAACATTAAGTTAGATAACAGCAAATGGACTTCAAGCTTGACTTATTGTGCAGCATTCTTTCCTGTCAGCATATTTGCAATGATGCAGTTCCCTTTATATGTTGCTATGAAAGGATGTGTGGTGACAGTCTTTAGAAAACTAAGGAAGATTGCTCCTCGTTTCTTACTCAATTTGATCAAAAGGAGCAAGAGAAATAGACTATGGGATATTTGATATTTAAAAACTTTCACCCTTTTTTCTACCATTAGACATGGACTTTAATAAATAAGAACATATTTTCTCCATATATGGTTATACATTTCTTGTGATTTGCGGTAAAAGAAAATCAACACACCTGTTATGCATCGGTGTGGCTTGTGTTCCTTGTAAAATTATCAAATAAAGGACATGAAAAGAATTAATTTTGACCCAATTGCGCAATTTTGGCACTCGTTGAATCATCAAATAATTATATGCTGATTTTCATCCACTGTGCAGAAAATAAAATTAAACTTAAAACCAGAACCAAAAAACAGGAAAGAATAATAAAAAACTTAAAACAGTTCACCATCCTTCAATTATGATCAAAGTGGAGTATATGATATCTACATCTTCATTTACTTATTTACATGACAAATAATGACACCAGGAAACTTTACAATCTGAGTAGAACTAAGCCGCTGTACAAATTATTCCCGGGCCAATGGTTCTTTTCCTTTATGCTGATGGCCAAAGAGTGAAAGGAATATGAAATGTGATGCTGAACAATTCAATGATAACCATCAATCTTCAAATACAAATCTGCAAGAGCACGGTAGAGAATAGCTGCAGCAGGTGGCCTAGGCAAGGAGCCCAGAAGTATATCTGTTGCACTTAAAGACTGGCTGCCATAAAATCGACTATTTTCTTGTGTACGAGTGGTGACAATACTCCCTTCAAGTGAACAACCAACAAATGCACCTGCAAGTAAAATACAGAATAGGTCAAACATTACCCTATAGGAGTTATTCCAATTCTAAACCTCACAAATTAAAGTATCAGAATCTAAGATTCGTCATTCCCTTCCCTAATTCCACTCTCAAGAAGCTTTCTACCGAGCTATGAATACAAAAAGTGGTACATTAAAATGCATATATCTATTTCTGTTGAAACTTTAAAAGAAAAGGCCAAGTTCCATACATTGGGCAAAGATGATCACAAATAAAAAACATACCCTTACTGCAGCTGTACGTATAACAAGCAGCATAGCCACCATCACCAGCTCGAACATCAGCTTCAACGGCTCTTCCAACAACACCAACTGCAGCACTCAAGCCAGCTCCAAGTGAAACATGTGCATTACCACTAAATGTCTTCACAGCCTCAGTTGTTCTCAGAACAATAATGAAGTCTGTTAACTCCCCTCCAGCCTGTGGTGGAAAAATAAGTTAAAAAATGAATACATGGAAATAAATAGGTGCCACAAAAACCATGAGACATGCTGCATAGATATGGAGTAAAAAGCTTGAATCAGTGTTGGGTACAGTTGATTAAATAGAAGAACACTTTATGAAGACTTGGATCAAAACTTTTTGGCTTTTTTACATTGAAAACGATTTTTGTTTTATTTCCTATTTTCACTAATTGTTTTGAAAGTACTATGTAAATTTCATTTTGTCTCTTGTTATCAGTGGTTTGTACGAGAAATGGAGAAGATACTTTTCTATTGTTTTCACAAATTTCTATTATGTCTTAAAAGCAAGAAACAAAGTGAACACAAGGTACTAATTAGAAACATACAAACGCATTGTGGCACTTCTTTAAAGAATGCTTTCTATAACCACAAAAAGGCCATTAGCTATTAATCTATTAAGCAATAAGTCAAAATGTTCCTCAAATCTCATCAAAAGTTACTATAAATTTTACTAAATGAAATCTCCTGATATTAGAGTTGGCTGAAAACAATCTGTGTGGCATGCATATAATGATAAACTTTTGACTTTCAAACCATAATTCCATATTCACAAGTAAATTCATTGTTAATTGGACTGTTCATACAATACTGTTAATTTGTTACAGATTAGTTACTTCACCTGAGCCCCCCACCCCACTCCAAATGTGGAAACAGCAGATGGTGGAGACCATGAACCATCGCCTCTACGTGCAACCACAATTCCTGTTCCAATATTATAAGTAACCACCACTCCAACTTTGACCACAGTGATAATTGCGAGACCTTTTGCTTGCCTAAGAATGGCATCTGGAATTGTCTTCTCGGGTTTTAATAAACCTACCTGCATAAAATGAAATTCTTCATGAAGTAAGAAAACACATTTCTGGAAGTAAAATATGGTGCAGACTTTCACAACCATGACATGTTGGCATAACCGCATAAGTAATTCAATCAAGAATTTAAACATTTAACTTAAAAAATTACAAAATGTTGACAAATTGGCAATACCATGGAATCTATACAATACGGTGTAGACTTCCACAACCATGACATTTTCGCATAAGCAATACCATCAATAACTTAAACTTATAACATAAAAATTACAAAATGATGATGACAACATCAAGGAATCTGAAGAGTTGCCCAGACTAACATCTCTGAAAATATTAAATCATGCTGTCACACAATTTGAAAAATAATATTCTATGAGAGAGGGGGATAGAACCAAATCAAGTTGAAAGGTCAGGAAGATGGATATAATGTATACCATTGTCAATTCATAAAGTCACATTTTCAAATGGTCACTAAAAAAGATGTAGCCGCTGATGTTTGTTATTCATTTTCAAACAATTCAAAACATGTATTAGATTGTTAGAGGGATTCTGCTTTGTGGCAGAGATAATTTAGTAATCATATGTAGTTCACCTGCTTAAGCATGAAATGCGAAATTAAAAACATACCCGGTTATAAGACTTAATGGTGTTAGTTGCCTTGTAAATTTCATATTCCATGGTCTGCCCCCAAGGAAAATTAACCCATGATCTCAAAGTGCTGAGATCCGTTAAGTCGTGGGTTGGCAACTGAGCAGCATTACTTACATGATCCATCAAATAAGGTTGTACAGACTCAAGTCGGACACAACATACATCGCAGACTCTTTGAGGGTCAGAAACTCGGAACTTTGATGGCATCAAGCTCCGTCCTTTGGAACATTCACCACAAAATATTCCTCCACAAAACCGGCAGTGATGCCTTGAGCACATGATAGGATGAAACCTCACACCACAAAGCATACAAGCAGCGGCAGCACTATCCGCCAACCATTTTGGAGGTTCTGCTTCTATTAATTCCCTCACATTACCAAAGTTAGCTTCTGTAAGTGTCTGTGCCATCTCTCTCCAAGCTTGTTCAAGTACATGGCTAGTTAACCATGAAAAGCTACATGTATGAATGTCTCCCGATGCCAAAGAAGACACTTTCCCCCTAGCTACAAGTAAAATTTCTACCAACACTTCCCACATAGTCAACTCCTTATCTCCACCAACATATTGATTCCATCCCATATCATCGTCAGGAAAAAAACCACCGTTCGAATGAAACCCTTTGGCCCATTCTTTATGATCATCTTCCAACATAGGTGGAACCGAAACTGGTATCCAAACTCCCGTATCTTCATTCAACGGTGCATCATAATAAAAATACTTTCTCTGATTCTGAATATCAGCTAAAGACTCCATATCGTCTTTATTCCTTTCGAACGATTCTTCAGGTAAGTCGGGATATAACCTAGATAAATTCATATTATGCTCTTTAGTGCTAACAGGAGACAAAGAATCACCATTCTCTTCATGATTTCTCATTTTTCCATCCACTTCATCATCCTGTCAATGATATAATATCAAATTAACCAAAATAAGCCACAAAAACCAAACATCAAACACAATTCTGAAAAAGGAAAAATCAATACTATAATCAAATACTAAGTATTAACAAGTGAACCATGAAGAATAAAAATAAATGCAAAACAGTTTTAAATGAACCAAAAAATAAAAATAAAAAAATAAAAAAACAGCAACATAAGAAAATAATCAAGGTCAACATGGACAAATGTTAAAGTCAAAACAGTGCAGAATTCAATTTACCATAGGAGAATAGGAATTGGATATATGGTTGTCAAGGGAGAAACGAGAAACCCTAGTAGATAAATCTTCTACAACTTCCACCTGATTCTTAGAATCAAAATTTTTGTTTTCCATTGATAAACCTAAAATACTAAATTAGGGTATATACATATGCATATATTAGCAGGGAACAACGAAATTTCGCACAGAATTTCAATTTTAGGGCAAAAAAGAACGATAATTTGGGAAAAGTTGAAAAGAAACGGATTTGAGATGGAAATAATTGGAATTGTTGGAGCTTGATGGCGTGTCGTGTCGTTATTGATGTGTTTCCCTGTACGTCTCGCTTGCGTGCACACCCTGGACCTTGTCATTCGTGTGTAAAATATATATCTATGTTTATTTTATTTTTGACAGAATTTTCTTGCGAGGATTTATATTTTATGGACAAATATTTACTTTTTTATTAGTCAAAAAATATTTATTTTTATTTTGTGAAGCTCTTTTTCACATCAAATCAAATAGCATGTGAACTTGTTTGATTAGGGGTAAATTTATGCGAAATAAATAAAATTTTATGTTTCGTTATAAGTTTTTTTAAGGTAATTTATTATAATACATTTTATTAAAATAGAATTTTTATTAGTAAATATTTATAAATTAATATAAATTTTATTTATTTACATAAGTTATTTTCATAAACTTAAAAATTTATGATTTGTTTGTATTGATTTATTTTTTCACTTATACACAACAGCTTATTATAAACTTTTATGCATTATTATAAACTTCTCAAAGTATTTTATGAGAAAATGGTTTATAAAAATACAATGTTTATTAGTAAAAACTTATAAATTAACATACTCCTAAAACTTTATTTACTTGCATAGTCATTTTCCTAAAATAAAAAATAAGTTGAATCCAAACGGGTCAAATTCAAACGGTAATGTTTGAAACCACGTGTAATTAAATATTTTTTGAAATAAATTATAGTAATTATTGAATACATGAAAATTTCTACAACCAATATCAAATATTTATAAATCATTAATTAATAATAGTCATTTTGTCCACTGCAATTAGTTTTGATATTAAAATGTAAAAACATTATTTTGAATTATCAAAACTATTAATTTGATTGCTTTTTATACATTAGTATTAGTATAACTTATGAATTATAAAATTATTGTTATGAAAAGCAATCTTTTTTTAAAAAAAAAAAATGGATATTCTCTACGTGTAATTGCGTAGATTAATTTCTAAAGTCATATGAGACTACTATATACGACAAATTTTTCCTAAAGCAATTTCTAGTTTAAAAGACCTTGTCCGTGTTTATAAACCGGAAATTGTTCTTCTTATTGAGACATTGGTTCACTCTAATAAAATAAAGGATCTTTGTCACGTTCATGGTTATGATTGTTCTTTTGTTGTCGATAGAGATGGTCCAAGTGGTGGTCTTGCTGTCCTTTGAAATCTACTTTCAACTGCAACATTTTTAATTTTTCTTCTAACTTTATTAATTTTCATGTCCATGCCACCACGAGAGGAGATTGTCGCCTCACGTCCTTTTGGGGTTATTCTGGCAGTGCTAGATGTAGACAGTCATGGAACCTCCTTCGTGATCTTGCTTCCATGTCTACCGACCCTTGGTGCATTATAGGGGACTTCAATGATCTTCTCTCTAGTGAAGACAAAAAAGGAGGTCCCGAGCGTCCATCTTGGCTTTATAACGGTTTCCAGAACGCTATAAATGATTGTTCCTTACTTGAAATGCCCCTTGAAGATTACCAATACACTTGGTTTAAAAGTCTAGGGACAACCCGGGCCTTAGAAGAACGTCTTGATCGCGCTATGCATACTCACGCATGGTCCTTAATGTTTCTTGCGGCCAGACTCGTCAATTTGGGTGCTGCCACATTTGATCACTCGCCTATTCTCCTAAAGCTTGAGCACGAGCCTCACATTCAGCCAAAGCGCTCTTTTCGCTTTGAAAATTCTTGGCTACTTGATAATAGCTTGGTGGATATGATTACTTCAAACTGGTCTTATTATCCCGCTAGCAATATTCCTCAAAAGCTTAAATACGTATTGGTGATATGGAAACTTGGAGCAAAGAGAACTCTCCTAATTTTCGTGAGACAGCCAACAAGCTTCGACGTGGGCTTGAACTTATTCGTTCCACTCATGACCATCTTTCTGATGCTTCTATTACTAATGTTCAAAATAAGCTTTCAAATGTTTTATTGCAGGTGGACAAGTATTGGAAGCAAAGAGCCAATGTCTATTGGTCTTGTACCGGTAAGAGATATTCTTGATAATGCATTAACAACCTTTGAAGTTCTCCATTATATGAAGTGTAAAAGTCGTGGCAAAGAAGGACTTATTGCTTTGAAGTTAGATGTCAGTAAAGCTTTTGATCGTGTCAAATGGAGTTATTTACAAGTGGTGATGCAAAAGATGGGTTTTTCAAATACTTAGGTAAAGTGGATCATACAATGTGTTACAGCGGTAAATTATCATGTTCTTGTTAATAATGATCGGGTCGGTCATATCACTCCTCTTTGTGGCCTCCGCCAAGGTAATCCTTTCTCTCCTTACTTGTATATTATTTGCTCTGAAGGTCTTACTTCCTATATCCATCACCATGAGTCACGTGGCCTGTTACATGGTGTCCGTATATGTAGAGGCAGTCCATCTATTAGTCATCTCTTATTTGCAGACAACAGCTTCCTTTTCTTTAAAGCTTCCGTTTCAGGGGTCATTAATCTTAAGCATGTTCTTGATACCTATGAGGCAGCCAGTGGTCAAGCCATAAAGTATCAAAAATCAGCCATTGCTTATAGCCACAACACCGAGGCAAATTATCGCTCACTTATCAATAATCTTTTGGGAGTTGTGGAATCCATGGGACATGGTAAATATCTTGGTCTCCCTTCCATGATTGGTCGTGACAAAAAATCTATCTTCTCTTTTATTAAGGACCGTATCTGGAAGAAAATTCAGAGTTGGAACTCGCGGGCACTTTCTAGAGCCGGTAAATAGGTGCTTATCAAAGCGGTTGCGCAAGGGATTCCATCTTACTGTATGAGTGTTTTTCTTCTTCCGACTACTCTTTGTGAGCAGATAGAACACATGATGAACTCTTTCTATTGGGGCACGAAGAAAAATGGAGGTCGTGGTATTAATTGGTTAAGGTGGGATAAAATGACGGTTAACAAATATAACGGAGGACTTAACTTCCGGGATCTTAAGGCTTCAATTTAGCCATGTTGGGTAAGCAAGGATGGAAGCTCATTACAAACTCTTTTTGTATTCTCACTAGAGTTCTCAAAGCTAAATATTTTCCTAGAAGCGGTTTTTTGGAGGCCAATATTGGGCACAATCCAAGTTATACATGAAGGAGTATTCAGAGCACTATCCCTTTACTTTCACTTGGCTATAGATGGAATATTGGCGACGGAAGCAATATTAATGTTTGGACCGATCCTTGGATTCGTTCTCGGACTAATATGCGCCCTTCAACTGCCCCTCATGGGAACTATGTTGATTTGCGTGTCTCTCATCTCTTTGATTCTGTCTATAATACTTGGAATTGTGCATTGCTCAACACAATCTTCAACACGCAAGATGTTGCGGATATTTGTAAAATTCCCTCCATAATAGGGCTCTGCAAGACTCAATCATTTAGAAGGTCTCTCCAAACGGTAATTATTCTGTCAAAACTGCTTACTGTCTCTGTTTAAATCTTGTGTTGCATGATAGTTCCCTCCGTGTGAATGGTGAATGGTGCAAAATTTGGGATATGCGACTTCCTCCAAAATTAAAACACTTTTGTTGGAGATTGCTCTGGGGTTGTCTTCCCACTAGATTTAATCTTCATAGCCACGGTGTTCAATGTCAAACTGTTTGCGCTCTCTGCAATGGCGCAGTGTAAGATGAATTGCACCTCTTTACAGATTGTGCCTACCCTATCTCTTGTTGGAATGAGGTAAATCTTTGGCATAGTCTCGAGCACCAATTTCATCAAAGTGGTAGCTTTTTCTCTATTATTTTCTCCATTATTTCGAGTATGGAAGAGACTAAACAACCTCCCTTTGCTGTTGTACTTTGGAGTATTTGGCGAACACGTAATAAATGCATTTGGGAGAATAAACAAGTGAACCCAATGATCTCTTGTAGGCTTGCTTTAGACATGATCTAAGACTTTAATTGGTACCGCAACATGCTTAATACGGATCCTTCACCTACTCATGTGCTTACTTGGGAGAAACCTTCCACAAATTGGCTGAAGTGTAATGTTGATGGAGTTATTTTCATGACAGAAGGGAAATTCGAAATCAGTGTATGCTTTCGTGATAGCATGGGTTCTTTTGTCCAAACACATTCTATGATATTTCCATTCGTAGTTACTGCTGCTAAATGTGAAGCTACTTCAATGAAACATGCTCTCAAACTCGCTTTGTCCAATGGCTTTGAGAGAGTTATCTTCGAAAGTGACTGCCAACATGTTGTGAATGTTTTGTGTAATGATTGCTTGTATGCAAATGATCTTGGTACTTTGCTCTCAACTTGTAGTTCCCTTCTTATTTCTAATGGTAATTACAACATAGCTTATATTAGGAGGCAATTAGCCAATAGAGTTGCTCACAATCTTGCTAAAACATCTTTATTTCAGTCTAGTCCCAGTGTTCATCATTTTTATTCACCTAGTTGTATCTCTTCTATTATATTGAATATTGAATGAAATGCAATGAGTTCATTTTGCTTAAAAAAAAAACTCTTCCTAAATCTTTAATATTGTTGAGTTGTAATAATATTGTTGACTTGTAGTATACCTCTTAAACTCAGAAGTTAATCTTTAATATTGTTGACTTGTAGCATACCTAAAAGTTTGATTAAGCTAAAAACGTCTATATTTATCTCATATAAGTGCATTGTTAGATCTATAAACTAGTCTTTGTAGCAGTTATTTTGTATTTAGGGGCGGATGATATGTAAAAAACCAAAATATCGACATGATGAACTGAAAACCTAAAGGTTTAAAAAAACACTAATGTTATTATTTGACACCCAAAGACAACTCTTTGAGCGTGGGACCCGCCACTGTTTTACTTTTTTTTTTATTTGTAGCCTATATTGATTTGCGTGTCAAGGAAGAAAAAATGAATTGTCCACCCAAAACAACTTTTTTTGATGTTCAAATAACACTACTCTTAAAAAAATACGAAGTACAAGAAAATCCGTTATATACAAAAGTCTAGCCACATTTTCATAGTCCTTTTGGTAGCCATTTTGAGTTTCCCAAGTTGAGTTTCCAATTATAGGTTTAGCTTACTTTTATCCTGAAGGAATTACAAGAAGGAAGCAACTGCCTCTTAGTACAGCTAAATGGCTAATACAGACCAAAACACTGCTCTTGTGCTTAACCAAGAACATTCAGTATTTTTTTTCTTCTTTATCACATTATGCTCATCCATCCTAAAAATATGAAGCATTTACTTTCAGAATTTCCATACACTTCAATACTAACTATTTTGTTAAACAATTGTGTTATTTAAATTTTGAACATAGATATTATATGTGACCGTATATGAATATTTGCGTGTTCTTGTCTGTCTTACTTATACCTTCTACAATTTGCATGCATTTCAAAAACACACACAAATCAAAAGACACTATTTTATCCTATTGATATCAGAAAATAATTTCTCTTTGCTAAATACATGGCAGTGTATCACAAAGTTATAATATGCAACAACAACACTACACAAGCAATCCACAAGCTGCTGCTTCAATTTTGCATCACTACACAATACACTCATTTGCAATTTATTTTCTTATATCACACAGATGAAGTGACTACTTAGTTCATTGAGCAACTATGATGGAATATTATCCCATGATTCCAAGACAATCAGACACTCAGAAAATAAATGTTTAACATTCTCCCTAAACCCGACAATCTCCGATAAAAACAACGCTGATCAGGAATCAGCCGATGTTGCATTTAGGACTCCACTGACACCTTATGATCATCATTGATAAGATGCGTCATTGATTCATCATCAGCTGGGTAGACAAATCAAACATGCCATAGTGTCATACTACACTTTAAGAAATTCTAAGCATTATCTTCTCCAAGAAAAGTTTATATATTCAGAATCTGATCTGAATCATTTCAACCTATAAAACCAACCATACAATCAACAGAACAATTTAAGTTCAACATAATAATAACCACTACTAATAGCAGTAATACACAAGCATTACCCTGTTTTTTTCTTCTTTCTATCTTATCAACTATCATCACTAAACAGTAAACACAATTGAACAATTCAATCTTCATTGTTCAACATTTCACTCTTTAACAAATACAAATATCATAAAAAAGAAAACTTTTTTTTTTTGCTAACGTCCTATCTGAGCAACATAGTGTTTGATAGCATCTCTCATATCATCAAAACATTCAGACCCATCAAAAAAGCTTCTCAATTTCCAAAGCTCACGATCACAAATATCATCAACAAAAGGCTTAATCAGAATCGCATTTTCAGGTTGATTCGAAAACGACACCGGATTATCATCAACAATAACAACACTTTTCAAATCCCTACCCACAAAAGCCAAATCCTTCACAAGCTTCCCATCAATATTCCTACACGAATCGCGATAAAGCCGGTGCGAAATAAACCGGTTCCGGTCGAGCCGATCAAGAACCAAAGAAGCATACTCCTTAAGCGCAGCAGTGAAAACCACAATTTCAAATCTCGAAGCTAACGATTCCAATAATTCATCGATACCAGGTCGCTTTACGACATAGAAATCCATCGGTTCTCCATCGATGATCGGACGAACTACGAAATCGAATCGATTTGGAGGACGTGATGTCGTGGAGTGAACTAGGGTTTCATCAAGATCGAGAAAAATTGTTTTTCGATTCAAAATTGAAGGTGGAAGAAGTGCGGTGGTGGATTCGTTATCGTCGAAAAGTAGGGTTTTGCAAACGGTTTCTAAGGAAGTTTCTTGATGAAAATTGAAATGTGTTGTTTTCTTGAGGATTTTGTAGCTGCTTCGTTTTTTATTTGAACTGAGGCGTGTGATTCCCAATTTTGTGAGAAGCTTCGAGATACGGCGGTGGATGGAGGAAAGAACGGCAGAGGACGCCGCAACGACATTTTTTATGGGAGTTTTTCGGCGCCAGCGACGGCGGTTAATGTCTTTGATTGATTTGATTGGAGCTTTCTTCTTCGTCTTTGAAACCATTGTTGGAATTTTGATTCAGATCTTGAATTTCAGAGAATGATGAAGAGGAAGAAAGAGAGAGAAAGCTTTGGTTTAGGTTTGGGTTTAGCTTTGGAATTGTGTTGTGTTGAGTTGTGTTGTGTTGAGGGGAGATTTAAATGTAGGTTTGGTGTAACGGTCATAAGTAGGTTCGGAACCGAAGCATATTCGTGTGTGATTGGTTTTAGCTTTCTATCTTTTGGATCGATAATTCATAATTTTATTGTTATTTTGTTTCTCCCTTTTTAGTATTTTTTAAGCAAATTTTAGTTTGTAGTTATCCTAAAACTACACAATTGCAAAACACATCACAACCACTAGAGCAAAATCTAAGTGGACAAAATGCCAAAAACTTTATTTCATTTAACTTTCTTTTGAAAATTTGTTTTCCCTTCACTTCTCATTCAAAATTTGCCGGGTTTCAAATTAAAATTGGGTCAAATATATGTGGCCCATTATTCTAACTCAGCATACATAAAGAACTCCAAACGGAATAAAAAAAATGGGGGCTCTTTGTTTTTTCCCCTTGGAGTATCAATTCTATCATGTTCTTCCTCACCTTCCCAAAAATATTCATTTTAGTGAAAAAAAATTATACTTTGATTCTCTGCAGCCATGAATTTTGTTTGACTCAATTTCAAATTTCAAACTCTCCCTCTCTTTAATATCATGAATCACTTCTTTGTCATGGGTTTCAATTATTCTCTCTTCATCAAGATTTTATTCATCATCTTCTCTTCTTTCTTCTCTCGGTTCAAAATCCCCCCTTTCTTTCAATTTTTGCCATTCTCAAATAAAATTCAACTTAACCTCAAAACCCTAAATGTCCAATTATACCAAATCCTCAAAACAGTATACAAAGTAAAATCAATTCAAGCAGCGATGGAAGGGACCGGAATCGATTAAAGATAAAATGCAGGTTTCTAATCCTCTAATTTCCCTTCTTTCCAGTTCTTTCTCCAAAGGGGAAGACGAGTCAGGTGTAGGGAATTTGTCTCGTTGTGTGCGCGCCACTTCCTGTCCTCCATAGGCAAACCGCCATGTCCGACCAGGGCCTTGGAGCTGGGAATGGCTCTAGGATCATAATCATGGTAGGGTAGGTGTGATTTTTTCTGCATGTAAGAAGGAAAAGTCGGGGGGCCCTCGTGGGGGTCGTCTAAAGAGGGCGGGTCAATCAGATACCATTAGTAGGAAAGCTGGAGGGGTTCTTCGTCACCCGATTCACCGTCTCAAGAAAATGGCTAGACTATCAGGCAAGGACCGTGAAGACGTGTTAAAAGCCCTAGGGAAGTGTGTTCGCCGACGTAGAGGTCGGGACCAAGCTAATCGATCAAACCCCACGAGTAGTCAAGTTGCGTCCGACGAATCATCAATGTCGGGATCCAACACCAATGACTGGAAGAATTGGATGGCGGTCCACGGCAATGATCAGATGGCAATAGATGATGTCCGGGGGATATGGCAAACTAGGGCTGGACAAAACCGACCGGCCCATTAAAAACCGACCGAACCGTGCATTTGGGTTGTGCCGGGTCGGGTCAAACGGGTTGGAACGGGTCCAGGTGGCTACCATAATGGGTTCTTGCGGTTTCATAGGGTCGGAGGCGGTCGGGTGAACATGACCCATCGGTGGCCGAAACCGACCCGTACTAACATTATTAATATTATTATTATTATTTTGTCCCTATTATAAATACAAAAATTTCACTTATGAAATCCTAGTTTTGATTTCTTCTCACAGCTGCAGCTCTCACTCTCAGTTCCTGTAACTTGTAAGTCTTCAACTTCATCACTTATCTTCTTCAACCTTTGTCTACTTCTCTTCTTCTTCATCTACTTCTCCTCATCTTCTCTTCTTCTTCGTCTACTTCTCTTCATCTTCTTCTTCCATTTTTTTATTTTTTTTGGTTTTTGCTCTCTTATTTTATATCTAACACTGATTTTTCTGTTTTGTTTTTTCATGGTACTTATAGACATGGAAGATCATGGTTAACATTCAGTAAGTTGGAGGCTTTTATTTCTACTCTCAAGGTAATATTTATCTAGTATTAATATACGGCATTAGTTTTTTTTTTTACCTGAATGTTGTAGTCCTACGTTTTTAAAAATGTTTTGGTTGAAGGTTTCTGATTTTATATACTAATTTAGTGCTTTTCTTTTTCTTCCATCATATGACCTTTTGTTATTGATAGAAAACAAATCTGGAGCATTTTGAAAACTGAAGAACTTTACAAATTCAAAAAGGTATTCTTTTATGTTTTTCTTCTATTTTAGTGTAATGAATTTGTACATGTGTATTTCTAACAAAACTGTAAGGGGATGAGAGAATGGTAGGAAGAACTAGTGGACTTGTGATGCAACAAAACTGTAAGGTTATTTTCTTGATTTGTCATGTACCTAATTTATTTTGGACTTATGGTTGACTACATAATCATCCATTTATTCATAGTTTTGCTTGTTTACTTATTTTCTTGATTGATGCTATATCTACTGCAGATTAATTGGTGAAAGATCAGGAAAACTATCTCTACTAGCTGCCAACTTGAGCATGCTTGTGCTGAAATTATAAGGTAACAATCAATCATATATTCATATACTTCATTCTGATTTCAATATAATAAAGGATTGCTACAGATTTAAGTAACAAAACAGTCAAAACTTATACTGTACTTTTTAAGGAAGAGCAAAACAAAAGATTTAAATATTAAAACAAAGGTATATTAAAGAACAGAGGTTGGAAATAAAATATGTGAAGATTTTCAATTTGTATATGAATTCCACTTTTAGTCTTCACTCCACTTTTCAACATCATCAATCATATATTCATATACTTCATTCTAGTTTCAAAAAGGGAAAATAATAGAGGAGTTCTACTGCTTTAAGGAACAAAAGTTATGCTTTTTAAGGAAGTGCCAAAAGTTTTGTGAAGTATACTTCATTCTTATTAATGCTAATTTGAAGAAACTTAATGGTCTACTTGTTTCTTGTGAAGGTTCTATTTTAGTTAAACTGGTTGTGAGAGAAAGCAATGGAGCATCACAAGGAAATGCATTGGCTGTTTCTAAATTCTTGTTATGGATGGTATGTTGTGGTCTTGTGGTTGTTTCTAAATGCATTGACTGTTTCTAAAGCAATGGGACATTAATAAAATTATTGATAAAAACTGTGTGAATTTTAAATTGATTAAATATTATTCAGTGTTAACTTATGTTTTCAATTATACTAATGTAGTGCATATGAGATAGAGAAAGCAATGGAGCACATAAGCAAATTAAACCGATTATAATATCTTGTCATGGTATGTTATTTTGTGTGAAAATTATTGAGTTGTTTATCTTTGCGGTTAAATTACTATTTTCTTTCCAATTAGCAACTTTAATAATGTGATATTACTATTTTACAGATTTTTATTAACATCATCGGAGGATGAGGCACATGTGTACAAGAGAAAGACCTTGTTCTTAACACTGTGACAACAAAACTTTGTAATATTTGATAACCTTTTAATGTCCTTTGGGTTGGCTGTGATGTGAGCTTTCAATGGTGAATGTGGTGTAATATTTTATTACATTTATAGCTCTAATGCCTCCAAACTTTGGAATTATGTGGTCCAATGGAGGATTTAGTTTTAGTTTATATGTTATTATTAATACTCTAATGCCTCCAAACCTTGGAACTATGTGGTGGTCTTGTGGAGGATTTATGTTCAGTTTATATAATTTAGTCTTTTATGTGGATTAAATAGTATCAATGCCAAAAGAGTGCAAAAACTAGGTTAATAGCTTGGAAAATTATTGGTAAATTGGGTCCAAATTAGCTCGGATTTAAAAAAAAAATAAAAATTTAGCCCAGTTTTAAATTGATAAAATGGGTCAAGTTGTCCCAACTTTTTAGTTGAAAAAATAACCAACTTTTAAAGGGAAAAAATAAACAAAAAAAATCAAAATTTTGAGTTTTTTTTTGTGTTTGGGCTTATTTATGATCCGGCCCAATTATTAACCCAAACCGAAAGAAACCGTTCTACCGACCTGGAACCGATCGACCCGAAACCCATCCAACCTGAAAAACTAAAGGTTCAAAATTGGGCCTTGTAGTCTCATCCGTTGGGTTGGCCGGTTCAGGTGTTTGGGCCCGAATCCGAACCGACCCGAACCGATGCCCAGCCCTATGGCAAACCATCAGAGTCACGTTCAGGGGGGGGACGAAGAGAATATGTTCTTTCTCGGGCGGGTGAAGACAAGAGGGGGAACTCAGGTCAGGAGCACGGGAAGGGAGTACCGAAGGAGAAGAGTTGTTAGGCTCGCGGGGGGTTCGGTTGTCCGGTGGGTGTTTCTTATGAAGATTTTTTCGTGGAATTTTTGAAATTGTATTATTTTCATATATTATTACTTGTGTCTTTTTTTTCATTTCTACGCGGACCAATATTTCTACTTATATATTAAAACTTGTGTCTTTTTTTTTAATAATTTTTACTCATATCAATACCCATGTCTATTTGTTTTATAATTTTTGTGCTAGTTTTTTTAAAAACTTTTCTCATATAGTATAGTTGAAATTATATATCAAATTTATATACTCGATAATTTCATTTTGATCTTAAGCTGAGCTTAAGAGTTTTATTTAGAAATTTATTTCTTATGAGTATTAGTTAAAGAAAATATATAAAAAAACAATTAAGATATTAATAGTTTTAAATTAAAAAATCAAGTTTGAATATTAGATGATTCATATTCAATTGATTTTCTCTCATTCTAATGAATTAAATATGGTCATGCATTTCAATAACAAATAACACTAACAACTATCTCTCCTCCTTAAAAAAAAAAAAAATATCTCTCTTATTTTTTCTTAGATTAAATATGACTTACTGAATCATATGCATGTCATGTGAGAATTAATATTATATATGATTGAAATATGGTCGTAAAATCTAACCTGTATTATTTTATTTTAATTTTAAGAAACTTCTATTACTTTTATGTATATATATTATCTAGCACATAACTTATTATATTTAAATATATAATTGCATAAAATTTTGTAATACTATAAGAATTTATCAAAATATAATTTCTAATTTGTTTCGTCTTTCACTAGTTTTCATATATTCTTTCTTTCTTTCTTTCTTCTTTTACACACGTGCATAAAAATAAGAGACATTCGAGTACCAAATCTTTTTTATCTCTAACTATTAATGTACTCCTTCTCTATCATAAGAAAAAAGAAAATACTCATTATGATCTTAAATAATTGATATATTGAGTTTATAACATAGATTCGATACGCTATTTTTAATAAACAAAAAAAAAATGAATTTTTGCTTATAAAAAGAAACATGAGAAATATACTATTATAAAAATATCACGTGTCAAAAATTGTTATCTCACTAATTATTAACATATATTATAAAAAAATTAAGTGTCTCGACATCTGCTTTTTGTATCTATCTTCTCTTTTTATTTTTATTATTATTATTATTATTATTATTATATATTTTGAGGCAGTAGTCCTTTGCTACTCATCTTTTGGTTTTAAAAAAAAATAGACGAAGAACTGACAAGTTCTTTCCAATTCGATCAATTCTCCCTTTACACTCTCACCACAACTATCCAATTCCGTAAAATTTTCTCTTATTACAAACCATTGTAGATTTCATAACTTTATTTCCTTATGACATTCTGTTAGTTGCAACAAAAACCAAACATCGATTTATTATTAAGACTAAAACAAAAAGTGGCGTGATGGAATGAAAATAGGTTGCGAGAAATAGACGACTTAGAACAAGGAATTTGGCAGAATCACCTTTGATATATTTTTGAGAGTTCGAAATATCAAACACAAGTTTTGATTTTTTTTTTTTTTTCACCTAGTTTATTGTTTTCTCCAAATTTTTTTTTTGAATCGGCTAAATTTTATTAAAAAACAACTCCTCCACAAGAAGTGAAAGGAATTGTTGTGGAACATACAACACAAGGTAACGTGATATAACACAATTACCACACCTAATCAAACCCCCAATCCACCCGTACACCAATAATGATTCACAAAATCCACCGGAGAAAACCCCTACCCGACCCTAGGAGACGCCACTAGACACTAACTTCCAAACTCGAATTAAAATTACTCGGCCCATCAGATCCAGAAAGTAGCCCCAAAAGTCGAAGGTTGAGGGACACCGGTGGTCAGAGAATCGACAGTCCACACCTGATGCAGTAGATTCGACCAGATACCAGAGACCTGCAAATCTCAACAGACTTGAACACCCCTCAACGACTCAAAAAGTCCTGCAAATCTCAACAGATTTGAAAATGGTCAGGGACTCCAGTATCGTAGAGAAACCACGCACACGGCATTAACCATCCCGAACCTCATCCAAATAATGTCCTAAAGGTACGATAAAACAACAACTGCCGTCAACACGGAGTGTCTACGTACCTTGCTCTTTCGAGCACATCAGGACAAAAACCAAGTCTCACCTCCTCCACACCAAAACGAACCACCACCACCACCACAATACCTCACCAATAACACCCCACCAACACACAAAAGCAAACAGCTCCTAAAAACCCTCAACAACACAGCCACCCAACCCCAACACCTGCTCCTCCGCCGAAACAGAACCACACCCGAAACCGAACCAAGCCAGCTGCTCCGCCAACCACCCACCATAACCAAAGCACAAAACCCTCCAGTCCAACACCCAAACACGAACCCGTGAGAGCCACCAGTCCAAAAACCAAAACGAAACAGCAGCAGACGGAGCTGCAGGACCAACAGAAAGCTTCAGGAATGAAGCACGAACAAACGGAGGAGCAGAGACCTCCGACGAAACGCCACACCCCCACCTCCACCGCTTTCAACACCGTGGTGCAGAGAAAACCGGGTGAAAACGGAGACAGAGCCCGACGAAGAAGAACAGCGCCAAGCACCCAAAAACACGTCCGACGAACACCACACCGAAGAAGAAGAACAGTGAGGAGTCGCCGGAGAAGAGAAACAGAAACTAAAACCAATCCCACCTAACTCCGGAACAGTGCACGAAAACTCAAGAGAGGCCGGAGAGAAGAAGGTCACGGTGGTGTGGAGGTGGGAGCTCAATGGAAAAAAGCGGAGAAATGTGGAAATATAATTTTACTTGTGTACATGTTTGATAAAAATGCTTTATAATTCTTACTAGTTAATTGCTTGATATTTAATCTAGTGTTCTTTCTTTTTCTTCAAAGGTAAGAATCATTACAGTATCACTTTCTTTTCTAATTCAAACAAAGCGTTCATATTCTAAAAATATAGTATCCAAAATATAATAATGAATTTGGCCAGATTGTCACCCAAAGTTTAAAAAACTTGTGAGAAAACAGTTGCGAGTTCAATATAGTAATATATTCAATCTAGATTGATTAGCTTCAATAATATGACTAAAAGACTAAGATTGCTAACAGCGAGAGGACTTGATTTCAATATTTTTCTAAATAAAAAAAAAAGTAGAGCTGGTCCCATATATGGAGTAAAAAAAACAAACAAAGATTTGGCGAAAGAGACTTTGGGATTTAATATGTTGATTATGTCATCATGCGGCCAAATCACATGGCTAACAGATAAAATTAATTATTATGATTTTATGACGCAATTAATTAACAAATTATAAGAATGAATTTATTCTATACAAAATTCAGAATTCTTCGAAGAGGATAAAAAAGAGATAAAGGAATTCATAGTGATAGTTTGGTGGATTGATGGAAGGATCATTCTAAGGGCAGAGGTCGGAATTTGAGAGTTGGAGGTGATCGACAATGACAAAAAAAAAAAAAAAGGATTACTTGTAGAAAATATGTTGACATTTAAGTTAATATAAGATTGTGGTGGAAGATTAGCGTGAAATATGTCTTATGAGGTTGTAAAGAATAGTATATATAAGACAATGAATGTGAGTTGTGTTTAGTGCAACACAAAATTTAAAGTCGAGTCCAAACATAATTAATCAAATTTGATGTTTGAATTCTAAATATTCTATTTATTCACGTTAAAAGTAAAATTTTCAGTCATTAGACTATTTAAAAAAAATTGAACTTTTATATATCAAACAAAAATTCAAATTCAATTTGAAGTATAAGAGGTATTCACATATGACATTTTTTTTTCTAATTATATTGAGTTGTAGGAAATTTAAATCACGAACTCTTTTTTCCCCTCCCCGCATATTAATATATACACTGATACACACATAATTATATATAAAAAGTGATTAGCAAGTTCACGGTGAGGAGTGGACATGTTAAATACGACTTCTCTTCTAAATATTTTAACTTTGATGATATTTTTGTGGGGAATGAAACCAATAAAGATTGGATACGAGAGGCCCCCCTTGATTCATTTATCCCGGTCCTCCCAAATCCCAACCCCCCTAATGGAAGCCTATTGAAAATTACTACCTCTATCGTTTCATTTCTACAATTTTGAGGATGTTATTTGAACAATAAAAAATTGGCAATGCAATTTAAATTTTTTAATTTAATTGATATAAATATCAATATTGTTAGGTTGAATGCCACGATTGATATTTGAATTTCAATATTTTTATTTTGTGTGTGTAAGTTTTTAATAGCTTGACATTTCTTTTATCTAAAAAAGTGACAATGTGTTTGTGTGTATATAAAGGATGAGAAATAACATCAATATAAGTTTATAAATGTTATTTTATATGTCCTTTTAGCAATATCGGGCTGGCAGTATACTAAACAATGACGATCTTAAAGTTATGTAAATTAGTAAATAGTGAATAATATTTTTATTAGATTTTCTTGTCCTTTTTATATATATACCAAGGGTTATGAGTAGGGATGTAATTGGATCGGTTTGGTTCGGTTTTGAGTGAATCCGATGTCCAAACCAATGAACCTTCAATTGGTTCGGTTTGGTTCAGTTTGGTTCAGTTTTCACTGCTTTTCAAAAATGAATTCGAACCAAACTCGTCGGTTTGGTTCAGTTTGGTTCGGATACTTTGATATGTTTTACATCTTATTTTTTTCGATGTATTTCATGCTTTTTTTAATGCTTTTTTTGACGTTCCATTTCATTCTATTAGACCAACCTCTCAATTTAAATTATTAAATAATTATAATTAAAATTCAGCCCAACAAATTGCCCCCCAAAAATGCCATTTTCGATGGTGAGATATCGAATCAGAAAGTGGCGTTTTTGAAAAGATTCCAAATCAATCGTTCACGCTTCCCAAAGGCGGCTCTGACGTTAGTGCATCATTACTTTTCTTAACCGTCACCTCGTTGCCCACAACCATCATGATTTCCTACTTTTGCGCAGAAATTGGCCACGTGTCAATGTGGGAAGTTGAAGCAAAACACGCCTTTTTCTGAAAAAATGAAGAATTTATTCAGAAAAACAATTTTCCAAAACCCTATAAATAGGATTCATCCACCCCTTTCACTCTTTTTTCCAATTTCTCGAGCTTTCACACTATTTCTTCCCAAATTCCTCTCTGTCTCCAGCTATCTTCATCTTCTTCGTTGCTCTTATCCATCGTTACCTCTTCAATTCAAACTCCAAACCCATTTCAACACAGAAAACACTTTTCTGAGTTCGTTATCATGGCTTCCAGCTCAAATCAAACGCAAAAGCTTCCTCTAGCAGGTAAATGGAGTGAATCCATTCTTAGGAGCTATGATCCTAACACTATGCCAGAGCCTATGATGAATGCTGAACGGCGAAAAATCTGGGAAACTCAGGTGATGTTTCCTTACTCTATTGCTGATCAAGTCTATGCATTTGGTGGCCCTCTGCCAGATGCAAATAGCAAATCTGCTGCCGTTTTAGAAATTTTCACTTTGCATAAACCTTGTAGTCCTAGGGCATTCTTAGACTCCCCTTAGAATTTCAACTTTCTGAAACCCCCAAATAAGGTCTTCAGGTCAGCCCCTTATTATGGTAATGAAGATTACATCAAATGGTTAGACAGAGTCTAAGCTGGTTATGGGGATTTCTGGAAAGACTATGGGATTTATGACCTAATCCAACTGTCCATAGTAGGACCTAAGTATCAGCAAGAAATGCTGCTAGCTGCTTTGCATTTCTTCAAGAGTTCGACAAACACCTTCCAATTCGAGTGTGGAATGATGACGCCCACACTATTCGACGTGGCTGCCATCACTGGCCTTAGCCCTACAGGTGATACCTATGACCCAGCTAGGGTAAGCTCGAACATTCCTTTCGACCCAAAAGAGAAAACCTTTCAGAAATATATTCAAGAAAACCATGAGGTTGACGAGGAAGAAGTTTCCGACGTCGAACATGTAGCATTCCTCACCTTGTGGCTGTCTCACTACATCTTCTGCTCGAAATCCCTCCAAGTTGCCAAGAAATTTATCCCTATGGCCATTCAACTCCATGAAGGCCAGCAATTTGGACTTGGGCGCCTGATCCTAGGGTGCCTATATGAATCAATGCAGTCTGTGAATGAGAGCCTCAAAAAAACTGGAGATGGCTGCACATTCTTAGCTGCTGGCCCCTTTTGGCTGCTGCAGTTGTGGCTTAATGCCACATTCGAAGAAGAACTTGAGTTATTCCTTCCTGAGGACTATGATGCAGAGGCTAGAAGGCGCCAAGTCGAAGGAACAAGGCTAGTGAGGCTAACTCCCTTACCAAGAGGCCTGAATCATGAACAATCCTTTCTGAAGTATTTCAACATATTTTTGGGTTTGAAGACCTTCAAAGAATCACACGCCCCGTTTGTCAAGCGCATAGTTGGACCTTCCTGGTTTGTACAACCATTTCCCCCTATTGCAGAGTATGAAGAGTTAGTATATGACCAATGGTTGGCCTACCTGGATCCCACTGTCTTGTCCTGTCGAATTGGCACCACTGCTAAAGATTATGGGTTAGTTGGATACTTCCCTAATCTTGTATCTCGCCAATTTGGCCTTACCCAGATCGTTCCAAAAAGTTTTTATATGGGCAATAGGGACATTTGCCTAGGCTACAAGAACAGCAAAGGGAGCATAACAGAAGGATATTACAGGTCTTATCTGAAGAACACTGAGAAGCATAAGTACTATATCAACCCATTTTCTTATCAGAACTCTTTCTCTACTACCAAAGAATTTCAAGGATGGTGGGAGCGTCATTACTCTGCCATGGTTCCAAGTGAAGGCGTCTTACTCACTCGAACCTATAGTGGATTAGGGTCTTCACCCTTGGAGCAAGTCAAAGCCAGAATAGCAAAAGGTATTTCTTTTACTGTTTCATAATGATTTCTCTTTTACTCTATGCCCTTCGAATTCAGCTAAAAACAAGTTTTTCTGTTTTCAGGAACCAAGTCTAAGACGACTTCAACGTCCTCTCAACCACTTGTACCCTCACACTTGAAAGAAGAGAAGAAAGCTCAGGTACATAACTCGATTAATATGCCTCTGTGTGCTTCAATGTCTTACCGATCCCAAATGACTTAGACTTTGTTTTTTGCTTATTTGCAGGGTTCGAAAAGAGCTAGCAGTTCCATTGCTGAGGAACCACCCAAGAAGCAAAGAAAAGAAACCATTGATTTGACTGCACTTAATAAGCAGGTATGTTCCTCTTCTTTTATATGCATTCTAAAACTTCCTTGTGGCCTTTTCCTTGATTCCAAAAACAATGGCTTCGACAGAATATTGAAGCTGATCTTGGCAAAGTTGTTGCCAAGCTTTCGAGCCAAATAAGTCCTTCTACTGAGGAAACAGTGGAAAAGAAGAAGAAGGCCAAGAAGGACAAAAGGTCAAGCGAGGAGGAGCCTATAAAACCAAATGATGAGGTGGCTCATGACATCGACATGGAATTACTTAGCACTGAGGGGAGTATGAGCAGCAAAAAGACAAGAAGAAAAAGAAGAAAAAGAAGCTAAGGAAAGCACACTTATCTTCCACTGCTGCCCCCGAGATTTCGATGTCAGAGGAACAACCTGGTAACCCACGGGTGGTGGAGAGCAACCCCAAAGGAGCGGAAAGCTCGAACTCTTGCTTGAACTCTCCCTCTGTTAAGGTATTGTCGAAGCACTGCCTTTATTTTTCCTTAAAATGTTTGTTTAAATTTCTCCCTTAACATTTCCTTTTGATTTTTTAGGCACCTGCTTCAACTTTGCCTACTGTTTTGGAGGGGAATAACACCCCACCCAGGGATGTTCATGAAGAAGAAAAATCCACTGTTGATTCTCCTCCCAAGGCACCTTCTCACCAAACTCATCCAAGCCCTCCTAGGGTTGAAAGAACTGAACCAGTAGAGGGAAGTTCGAAGACAGATAAGGCTGATGTTGTCGAGTCCAGTCATGCTACAAAAAACCAGGAGAAACAAATTCCAACTGGTAAAGACCAACAGCTACAACAAGACCAAAACGTCCAAGACAAAACAGAAACTTCTCTGCACAGGACCTCTCCCTCTGATCACGCTGATGTTAGTCAGTATTTTGAGTCTAGCAACGAAGAAGCCCCTTCTGCAAAGCCTGGAGGTTCGAGTATCGACCCTCAATCTTCGACTTCGAAGATATCAGCAGCAACAGGCATCCCGTAGCATCTTTTGCAAGGTTTGGATGTTTCGACTCCAGAGGAAGCACTTGAAAAACTATTATCTGGGGGCCATCTTAATACCAATAGTGAGGGAACTTCAGCTCCTACAAGCCATGATGAAGAAGCTCAGTTTGAGTAAGCACTCTTGGAGTCTCGATTCAAGGAAGAATTCCTTCGACGAGATGTGCTGGATATCATTGATAGTGATCTTAATGCCTTCTTCAGCTTGAAGGCTTTACTCCAACAGCTGCAGACTGACAGGACCAGTGGAGCGCTGCTATTCTTGGTTAACCAAGCAGAGGTCCATATAGACCAATTTGCCAAGAATCAGCAATTCCTTATAGCTGCCCAAAAATCTTACTAGGCACAAATTCAAGCACATGCTTCTGTGTTAGCTGATGCCAGCAAGTGCAAACTCGAGGTAAGCAACATGAAGTCAGAGGCAACTACTGCTTATCTGAAGATCGTGGCCTGCGAAGACAACATAGATGGTTGGAGGGCAGAAATCAGGGAGCTCGAAACGAAGATTGTTGAGGAAGAGAGGCTGCAACAGCACTATACTGAAATAGCCACCAGAGTGTGCCCTGAACAGGTCGAAGCCAAAGCAAATGAATGGCTGAGGTTTTGTGGCAACGCAGCAGTTATCCAAGCTGAAGTTCAACGCCTCGACAAGGAGAGCAACCTGCTGAAGATCAAGTTGGCACAACTCAAGGCACTCTATCGAGCCTTTCAACGCATAGCTCTTAGTAGTGTTCAGGCCTAGTTACTTTGTAATTTTCTTTGTATTTTCTGAACAATTTAACCTTCAGTGCTTGAAATGGCTTCACATGCCATATTTGTATTTGTTTTTAGCACTCAAATGGCTTCATGTGCCATCATATATTTTGGTATCTAAATGGTTTCATGTGCCATATTAATGAATTTCCTTTCGAATTACTCATTTGCAATCTTTAATTTTCTGCACCATTGGCTTTTACCTTTTCCAATCTTTATCATCCATGTTTACAGTGCATCATTCATTTCATAAGCAACATTGTTCAGCGCGTCTTGCATGACAGCCCTAGTCAAACTGTTTGTTTGATAGGTCAATACCAACTTCGAAACGGCTATAGTACTATTCAACGTAGTACATCAATGTAAGAAACGGGTCCCAATATGGTCAAACTTGGGTTGTTGAAACTGCTCCCTACGCATTTATTATGGGGTTAAATATGTTTTTAGTCCCTACTTTTATGTGAGTTTTGACTTTTAGTCCCTACATTTTTTTTATTATATTTTTAGTCCTCCATATTTCTTTATTATATTTTTAGTCAATATTTATGACTAGGATAATAGAATTGACCACATAGGATAACTTAAATTGACTAGGATAATATTTGCCTCGAATGACGTGACATCTATGTGTCATACTATGTGGCTGATTTCGTTATCCAAGTCACAAAAAATTGACGGTAGGGACTAAAAATGCAAACGGCGAAAATGTGGGGACTAAAAATATAATTAAAAAAATGTAGGGACTAAAAGTCGAAACTCACATAAAAATAGGGACTAAAAACATATTTAACCCTTTATTATGAGGTGTCAGAGGCTGCACTATAAATACCCGTTTCTTTACCTCTCCTTCCTCATCTCATCTAACCTCATGGAGAAAAAAGACATGGAGAAAACTAACGCTACTGGGTCGAAATCCCAACATGGCCAAAAGAAAACTAAGGTTTCTACCCCCAAGGCTAAGAGTGCCCCTCCACCCAAGAAGATGAAAGCAAAACAAGCCATTCCCATTTCCTCATATTCATCTGATGACACTGATGAGGATTACCGTGAGTTTTTGAAGACTTACAATCCTCAGGAGACTTATCCTGGTACTCCTTCTGGAGATGAAGCAGGATCTCAGGTCACTGAAGAGCAAGGCCAGAAAACACCAAAGCCTACTAAGGCCAAGTCAAACTCGAAGTGAACACCTTTGGTCTCTTGTTACTTTGTGTTTTTCATGCATGAATAAAGTTGTAATGCCCTAAACTAGTCGAATCTAATTGTGTTGGCATTTCTATTTGCCATTTCGCTTTCGATTCATTTATGTCAACCTGGATCTATATGTATTTCTTGCAATGTTGGCTTATATTTCTTTAAATACTTGCCATTTATGTTCACTACACGCCTTTCAGGAGTTAATTCCTCAATCTCGAAAGCGCCATTAGAAAGCACTTGAGAAAGTTTGAATGGCTGTTCCCAATTTGGTGACCATTTCCCAAAGACTCTATCTCTTCTATCCATGGGCAAAATAACTTTCCAAACCAAATCTCCTAAATTAAAGGCTTTAAATTTAACCTTTTTATTATAGGCCTTAACAACTCTCTCTTTTTGCCTTATTAAAGCATCTAGAGTTTGCAACCTTTCTTCATCTAAATCAACTAATTCGTCTAACATTAGGTTTTCATAATGTTCACTAGGAATTTCCATTTGTCTTTGCACCCTTATGGATTGAACCATAATTTCGACAGGTAGCACAGCATCATGCCCATAGGTTAGTCGAAATGGAGTCGAATTAGTAGATTCTTTAGGAGAATTTCTACATGCCCACAAAACCTGATCCAGAGTTTTGTGCCAATTTCTTGGTGTTTGAGCAATATGCCTTTTGATTAAACCAATTTTAATTTTGTTGGCTGCTTCAACCTGACCGTTTGCTTGAGCATAGTATGGTGTTGAGGTTACCAATTTAAACCTTGTTTGATCAGCAAAATCTTGCATCTTGCGCCCAACAAATACTGTTCCTTGATCAGTAGTTATAGTTGCAGGCAATCCAAATCTATATATGATATGATTTTGAATGAAATTAATCACAGCCTCCTGATCTACATTTGGCAAAGCAACCGCCTCGATCCATTTTGTAAAATAATCAATTCCAACTAAAATAAAGCGCTGGTTTTTCGATGATGGGGGCCTAGTTTCACCAATCAAATCTAGAGCCCACCCTCTAAAGGGCCATGGTTTAACTACTAAATGTAACTCATTGGCGGGAACATGTTGGATACCTGCATGTCTCTGGCATTCTTGGCAACCTTTGGCAAACTCTATACAGTCTTTAAGCATAGAAGACCAATACAGGCCTTGTCGAAACAACAGCCATTTCATTTTATTGCGTGCCTGATGATCCCCACATGAGCCACTATGTACACTGGAAATAGCTAAGAATGCCTCATCTTCACTAAGGCATTTTAACAAAACTCCCTCAGGGGTTTTCTTAAATAGCTCATTTCCAATAATGGTGTAACTCAAAGCTCTATATTTCACTTTTCTGTCAGTTATTCCTGTGGGATTCTCTAAATAATTAACAATTGGCTTCCTCCAATCATTATCATCTAAATTGCTAATGACAAAAATTTCTGCCATATAATTGTCGAAGCGCAAATCAACATTTTGGAGGCCAACACTGTCAAAATGTTCAAAAATTTCAGAATTTTCCTGATCAGAATTTTCTTGAATTTTATGCTCATCTACCCCCAAATGTTTTGGCATTAGCAATTCAAACTGTGGCGAATCATTCGAAACTAACTTATCTTTAACTTCAATGAACTCTTCGAATGTTACTTTCGACACTATATATCCAGAGGCAATCTGCGCCAAATCATTTGCCTCTTGATTTTCAATTCGAGGCACATGCTGAATGCTATAAGATTCAAAGTGTTTTAGCAAAGAGAAAGCAATAACAAAGTATTTCATCAAATGTTCCTGAATGCACTTATATTCTTTGGTTAATTGCTTTACCACTAATTCAGAATCGCCTCTTATTTTGACATGTCTTGCCCCCAAATCCAGAAGAATTTCTAAACCTGCAATTAAAGCCTCATATTCTACTTCATTGTTTGAGCAAGACCCATTAATTTTGTACTTAAATTTGGTTGGGACTTTAGATGGAGAAATTATCAAAATCCCAATCCCTATACCATTTTTATGTCTAGACCCATCAAAGTATAGGCTCCAAGACCCTAATTCGATTGAATCTACCTGGGCTTCCATTACTGAATGATCAGCAATAAAGTCAGCCACTATTTGGCCTTTAACAGCTCTTAAGGGTTTATAAGTTAATGAGTATTTTGTCAAAGCCAAAGCCCATTTTCCAATTCTACTATGTAAAATTGATTTCAATAACATATGTTTAATAATATCGAAATGAGAATAAACATAAACCTCAACTAGTTTTATATAATGCTTGAGTTTGGTACAAGAAAAATACAAACAAAGACAAAGCTTTTCAATTAAACTATATCTTGTTTCAGCATCATTTAAAACTCTACTTAAGTAATAAATAGCTTTTTCTACACCATTTTCATCTTCTTGAGCAAGCATGCTTCCAATTGTTGTATTTGACGCTGAGATATACAACTTCATCTCTTTACTTCGAATAGGAGGCATCAAAGTAGGAGGATTCGACAGGTAGGCTTTGATGTCATCGAATGCCTTTTGCTGTTCAATTCCCCAATGAAACACCTTATCTTTCTTGAGTTTTAACAGTGGAGAAAAAGGATGCGCTTTTCCACTTAGATTTGAAATGAATCTCCTCAAGAAATTTATTTTTCCCAGTAATGACTGAAGTTATTTCTTGGATGCTGGAGATTTTGTCTCCATGATAGCTTTCGTCTTGTTCTGATTAATCTCTATGCCCTTTTTATGCACGACAAAGCCAAGGAAATCTCCTGCACGCACACAAAAAGCACATTTTAGTGGATTCATTTTCAATCCACATTTCCTCATTCTCTCGAATGACCATTTAAGATGACTTAAATGATCATCAGAAGATGAAGATTTGACAACAATGTCATCAATGTAAATTTGCATAAATACTTCAATAAAATCATGAAAGATCGAGTTCATTGCCCTTTGGTAAGTTGCCACTGCATTTTTCAATCCAAAGGGCATTACCACCCATTCATACGTGCCTACGGCACCAGGGCAGCGAAAAGCAGTTTTGGAAATATCATCTTCAGCGATGAAGATTTGATTATAGCCAGAATATCCATCTAACATGGTCAAATATTCATGGCCTGCTGCTGAATCAACTAGCATTTCTGCTACAGGCATTGAGTATTCATCTTTTGGTGTAGCATTATTTAGGTCTCAAAAATCTATACAAACTCTAAGTGACCCATTCTTTTTAATAACAGGAACAATATTAGCTAGCCATTCTACATACTTGGCTGTTCTAATTAACTTGCACTTGAGCAGCTTTTCGATCTCTGCTTTGATCTTTGTCATGATTTCTGGAGCAAACCACCTTGGAAGCTACTTCACAGGTTTCTTGTCTGGTCAAAGAGGTAATCTATGTTCCACCAGATCTTTGCTTAATCTTGGCATTTCAATGTAGTCCCAAGCAAAGCAATCTCTATATTCCTTGAGCAATTTAACCACCCGTATATTCATATTCGAATCAATATTGGTGCTAATGTATATTGGTCTTTTGGTAGGACCATCTCCAATATCAACTCTTCCAAAGGGTCTTGGGCCTGCATTCTCTGACTAGAACTAATTGGATCCTTTTCGAAACTCAAGGGCTCATCATCATAAATGAAGTCTAACCTGTGGTTATCACCAATTTTTGAGTCAATGGCTGGTTTTGCCAATTTTTCTTGCACATCATCAGTGGCTTCGAAAGCCATATTTTCTTGAACCTCAATGGCTTCCATAGCCATTTTAATCCTGTTTTTGGCTGCATAAGCCGAAATCCTTCTCCATTCTGGAGACTCAATCATCATAACTTTATGTTTCACCCCACCCAGATGCTGGTGGGTACACATCCTTACTCCAGGGTCCATCAACAGTCTCCCTTTCCCAGCAAAAGCCATGGGTTGGATGTAATTTCACAGAGTGGTAAACGATTTCAGTGTTCGCCACATTTGGATCGAAGGCAGCATCTTGCTCCTCACAAGGGGCAATGTTTGCCAAATTTTTGTCAAAGTTTTGAAGGGTCACAGTGCTGGAATCAGATATGTAAGCACTTTGGTCTGCTTCCACATTCTCAACAAGCCCATCATCTCTCCAAAGAGTTAGCCTTTGGTGCAAAGAAGAGGGCACAGCCCCAACTCCATGGATCCACTCTCTACCCAACAGCAAGTTGTAATTTGGCCTAGCAGCAATAACCATGAACAGAGTCTTTCGAACTGTGCTTCCAACACACACCTCTAGTTGCACAGCCCCAAGAGAATGCCCAGTTTTCCCATCATAGTTGGCTAAAACCACATTGTGGGAATGTAAATCAGTGTCGAACAAGCGTAGCTTCCTTAACATGAAATGAGGCATGATGTTGACAACAGCTCCACCATCAACCAGAATTTTGTTGACCACCACATTGTTCACCTTGGCCCTTATGAACAAGGCCTTCAAGTGGTTTTTCATTCCTAAGTCTGGCTTCTCGAGCACAACATTTTGTGCTTCGACACAGCCATTCTTCATCATATAATAACATACTGGCTTGTGATCAGCCAGCTCCAGGGCTTCAAGGTCTTCTTCTACCTCATTTATTTCAGTTGGAACATCATATTCCACAGGCAGAATCGACACCACATTGACCAAAACATCGAAATCTGGCTCTTCATCCAGAAGATCATCATCATCCATGAAATCTTCTCCATCCTCAGCCTCTTTAGCATTTTCAGCTTCAAATTCCTTGATAGTAGCGAGCCTCTCCTTCATCGGCCTTTTGGCCATGTCAGCTTTCTCTATTTCACTTGTGTTTCCCCTAGCCTTAGCTTGCTGAGCAACCTGCTTCTTCTTGCGCTGGAATCTGCGCCACCGAGTCTTGGACATAGGGTTTTTCCCCTTGTAGTTGTTCCTATATGCATATCTGTTTGCATCAGGAGCACCTTTGGCCTCTTGGGAAGCCACATTTGTTGTTGAGCCCTTATTAGCAGCAACAATGTTAAGATTCACATTGCTGGAACTTCCTTTTTCCATCATCTTCTTGTTCACAGCAATGTATTGCCCACTTACCCATTGATTGATTGGGGCTTTGTTCGATGACCTGAACGTGCGTTGAGGCCCAAGCCTTTGATGAATCGAAGGATTCCTTGCTGCAGCATTGCTCCAGTCAATTTTCTTGTGTGGCCAGCCCCTTTGATTTGGCTTAGGGCTAGGCCATTTCCTTTTGCTATCAGCATAAGGAATGCAGTTCTTGAGACACTTAGTGGCATCCCTATCACAAATTTTACTGCACCTAGGGCACATCATCACTTCGACGTTGCTCAGCTTGCATCTGTTCAGGTAATCTGCTAAGTCTTCCTCAGGCATAGGGTAAACCTCCTTCACCTTTTTCTCATATTCTTCTTCTGGAATGACTTTCACTGGCGCTGGATCCACCAGGTCAACCATATTGTAATCCATGATTTCGACGTAAACGGCATCAGCTTTTGGCAATGGATCAGTATCCACTTTCATCTGAGGCTTAGTTTTTTCAGCAAACTTGAGCCTTCCTTCATTCAATGCTTTCTGGACCAGATCCCTGAAAATAATACATTGGTAAGTTTTATGGCCCAAATAATTATGATACTTACAATAACCTCTTTTCGTTCTTTGCTCTATTGGAGGTATTTTTAAGTCTTTTGGCACAATTATTTGACCATCAGAAACAAATAAATCAAAAATTTCATCACATTTAGTAATATCGAATGTATAAGTTTTTGTTGCATATTTTTCATTTTTTGGTTCAGTTGGATTCTTTCCATTCGAAGGCCTCAACAGTTTACAAGTATAAGGAGGCCCTGGCTTTAATTCAGCCACATTAACATCACTATCATCGAAATCTGAATACTCATCTTCGATTGCATAATCAACCTCATGATCATATGATTCTAAAAAGGCAACATCTTTCTTTTTCTGAAACTTAGAATTTCTTGTTTTTTCAACTTTCAATCTTTCGATTTGCCTAACCCTGTCAGCCAATTGTGACATGTCTCGAAGATATTGAGTATCTAACTTTTTTCTAATCGAATAGTCTAGGCCTCCTGCTGCCATTTCGACTAGTTCATATTCAGGCACTGAGGTAAAGCACCTAGCTTTTAGCAACCTAAACCTATTTAGATAATCATCAATGGACTCTTGTGTCCTTCTTTTGACACTGGCCAATTCTTTAAGACTTATCGTAGTTTGGCCCATATAAAACTGTTCATGGAACAATCTTTCCAGCTGAGTCCAATTATGAATCGAATTTGGTGGCAAAGTAGTAAACCAAGTAAAAGCATTTTTGGTCAGAGAATTAGGGAAGTATTTCATTTCAGATTCTCATTATTTGCCAAATTTCCTGATTCTGCTAAGTACCTAGCAATATGCTCAACAGTTGACTCATTAGTGTCCCCAGCAAATTTGGTATACTTAGGGACTTTCCAACCCCTTGGTAACTCTGTTTGCAACACATACTCTGACAATGCAGAGACAAAGTTTGGCCTTCGACATCCTGTGTTAAGGCCATTTTGAGTCAAAATGGTTTCGACTAGAGTTGTTAAGTTATTATGTCCAGCGAAATTATTATTCTGAACATTTCGAACCACTTCATCAGCATTTTGGTTCCTTTGAACCAACACTAATGGAGGATTTTGATTAACCTCATTTTGGTAATGATATTCTTCTTGGGCCACAAAAGCTGGCCCTTAGTTAATTGCCTGTTCAGGGACTGCACATGTTTGGCCTTGGTTTTGGGGAGTTGCACACATTGCAGGCAGTATTAATTGTGGTGCTTGATAGTTTAACCTAGGCTGTGCCTGAGTGGCAGGCGTCCCAAAGAAATCAGCTATTCGACCCATCTGATGAGCCAACATGTTATAACTGTCGTTGGTACTCTGAATTAAAGGGTTAAAGACAGTACCAATTTGTTGTGTCAAGAGATTGACCATCTCATGGTTACTCTCATCCATCTGTTGCCTCAGAGACAACAACAAAGAAGTTGTCAAAGGCTGTGGGGTTACCCTAAGAGCAGTATACCTCTCTTGTTCGCGCAAGGGCATGGTTTGAAAACCAAGTGTGGGAGATGGTACAAGTCCAAACAAAGGGTTAGTAACAGACACCATCCCTGATGGCCCATAAGCTGTAAAGGCAGAAGAAACCATAGCAGGAATAGATTCTGACTGGGTCGAACCCATAGAACTAGAAACCATCGAACTAACGGTTACACTTACCGTATTCGAATTCTGTGGGGAACTAGATGATCCCCCACTTGAATTAATGTTTTGGTTTCCACTACCACTCATTGAATTAGAACTTTGACTATTTGTTGAATTGTAAATTTGAGTAGTTCTAACCATAACCGAAAAAATTAGCGGTTACTATTTCAAAACGTAAAATTTCTAAAAATTTAAAGCACAAACCGTCCCACTGGGCGTGCCAATTTGTTTACGCTGAAATTTGGTAAACAAGCACTAGTCTGAGTATTTTAAACTTGCGAGATCAACTAGAAATCTCAGGACAATTTGTACTTGCTTTTAATGAAAAGTTTCGGTGTTCATTAAAGTAGTAATAAACACTTGTGTTTTTTATTTGTTTAACGAAAAAAATAAAGAGAGCAAGCTGATTCGAATCGCCTCGAAATCAACAAACTTCATGCAACATCAAACGAAATTGCAGTAAAATAAACTTGCATAAATTGTAAAGATGAAATACAATAAAGTGGTTCACAAACCGTACATGTTTCTCCTTAGAACTCCTTTCTTTCTACGCTTGAGTACTCAGAATTTTCAGAGAAAACTATGTGAAAACAGTTTTGCGACCTCGATTCCTTCTAAGGAATCCCTATAAATACTTTACAAAAACATAAACTGCTAGATGATCTGGACGCTCCAGATTGCGTCTTCGATTCCCCACGTTCTCCACTTCCAAATACTGCTCCTGGCGCGCTTTGAACTTGGGCCAGACTTAAACTTCTTGGGCTAACCCATTTACTCATAATCCTCCATTTCTTTCGATTGCAAGCAGCTTAAATGATAATGTTAATCGAAATGGCTCTTTCGATCCGAACCATTAATGGAACCTTCCAGCTGTACAAATTGAAGGACGCCTGTTTATTTGACGTTCCATTTCATTCTGTTGGACCAACCTCTCAATTTAAATTATTAAATAATTATAATTAAAATTCAGCCCAACACTAGCCCACCGAAATTGACACCAGAGAGAATCGAACCTGAGACCATGAGATGAGCAAACTCTAAGGACCCAAGTCAACACCACTAAGCCAACCAAAGTGGATTACCAAATCATCATTATTAATAAAGCAATAATCGTTACGATCCCTACCAAATTAATCAAATAGTTTTCATCCAAATAACTTGAAAACAATCCTTAATCTTCAAGAAACGAACATGTAAACCTCTAAATTGTTGAGCATGAGCAACCACATTATTATGCACACATTGCACGCCTAACCAGTTAAAAACACACAATCACACCTTATATAAAACTAGTTTAGAGACCCGTGCGAATTGGCTTTTATTTATAAAATATTGTTAAAATATAAGTGACATCGTGTACAAAAAAAATAAAAATAATAAATGAGGTTATTCTGTGATATTTTTGTAAAACTTATTAAATTAAGTCTTTTTTTTATTAAAATAATTGTCCCGTATATGATTTTTGTGTAATAAATAATAATTAATAATAAGAAATATTTATTATTCAATTTCTTTTTTTTATTAATCCAATTGTCTCGTGTATGATTAATTTTTTTTATTAAAACAATTGTCTTGTGTATTATTATAACATATATTCATCAACAATTATTCCGTGTATTATTATAATATATTATTCAATTAATTTTTTTTATTAAAACAATTGACCTAAGCTGGTATCGAAAGGGAATCCTATTTGTTATGTTAAACAGATCCTGGCTTCTCGCGGTATGGTAGGAATGCGAGACGATGTTGAAATGCTAAATTATTCTTAGGGAGGCATTAAAAGTTGGTCTCCTATATGACAATCAATTAGGAAGTTCTCAGATAACAGTTCCAACTTGGTTCCTCTAGTATGGGACTAAACAGGTCTAACGACATTGGTGAATCTCGCGGCTGAAAGGTAAGACTAGGCATTCAAGAAGAGTCTAGATTTACTGAGGGTTGATTTTTTTTTACTTGGCTCACATGTTTCTTGCAAACATGTTCACCGGAAGGCATGGTTACTCTCAAATCCGGGGAATTTACCTGACACACGGTGTCAGTTGGATACTATAATGACCTACACACCTACGTGCTCCCATGAACAATTCTACTTCGAGCGATTATCACTTCCATCAATTGTTCTTACTCTCCATAATCTTAACAACTGCTTCCTTACAATCTCTAGAATTTTCCTACTACTATTGGTTTTAATCCATATGACCCATCTTTACTCTTGGTATGCTCGTTGGCGTTGCACCACTTACTCCTTCAGTCCTAACTATTTCAACTCTAACATCCGATTAGAGAGAATTCTCACCAACGATTGCTTCTAACTACATCTCCACTACGATCTTCTCACTTAACCACCGTGGTCCACATCGGTTCTCAACAGTAATACCCTGCCTACCATGCACAATACTGAGTTGATCAGACTCAGCACGCGATGGTTTCAGCGTAAACAGTCCAGACTCCAAAGGGTCCGTACTACTTTGAAAGGGATTGTAATGACTCATGGCAAGGCCCGATACTGAATCGACCTGCTCTGATACCAATTGTAACGCCCCAACTAAAATTATCTAGAATATTTAGTCGGAACATTAAAAACTGAAATCTGAGTACATTAATTATAAAAGAGTTAACTGAATAATATGATTATCATTAAGATAATAATGAATATTCGAATACAAACAGTGGAAAGAATATACAACAGGATAACAAGCTAATCTAAAACAAGGAAGAAGAATAAATCTTCTAAGCTCACAATCCAAGCACAGCTCCAATCGTCAGATCCAACCTGGTCCCTGCTCCGAAATAACCTGTCCTACCTATATCGAAAAGGGAGTGGGGTGAGACAGTCACTTAGTCCCAGTGAGTTCTACTACCCTCCTAAAGGCTATAAAGTCGGGGCACCTAATCAGTCGTATCATATTTCATATCATATTGTCATAAAGCATAAATAAATAAAGGTGTAACACTGATTAGTCTTGTTGATTTTTAAACCGCAAGCACTCTGAGGTGAGCATGTCTCAGAGGCCTGCATTGTCCGCGAACAGAAAGCGTTCCGGCATGAAGCTCACAAAGTCTTACTGGTGGAACATCTAAAACGAAGTCCACAAAGCGATATTAATAATCGCGCATAACTGACTGATGCTAAGTGAATCCATACTACCATAATTATCCCAACCCGGGGAACATACAAAATTCTAATTCCCTACGTTATTCCCTAAGATTCCAATTGTGTTGGACTTCCTGTACCACATTATATTACTTATGTAGTCTGCAAAATATCAGAATTATCCGAGGATATAAAACGAGTGTTGAATTTTGAAAGTTGAAAATAAAAGGTCAATCTGCTCATTGCTCGCTACAGCGAGTCACCAACTCGCCATGGCGAACTAACAAGGTCTGGCCTAAATCAACTCGCTAGGCGAGCAAATGCTCGCCATGGCGAGTTTCATCAGCCCAGAAGTTGTTCACTCGCCAGTAGCTCGCTATGGCGAGCTAGTGCAGAAAGTACTCTGTTTTGCGATTTTTAAAGATTTTTCAAAGGAACAACCTACAATCCTCAAATAAAACAGTGCAAACACATAATAGATATAATATATGACAGAATAGAAGAGAACTTGGGGTTTAATTCTCCTCACACAATTAATCCCTAATTTCCTAAGTGAACATGCAAAAATTCATATTTTGGGAATCTAAACTAACTAAACTAAGAACCCACCTGTAATGGAGCTTTAACCCTTGCTCCTCTTGGGCTCTACACAGCTACAAACCACCCAGTTACAGCCCACGAACAGTTTGAACAGAAATTAGAACTTTTTGGAGGAAAGATGAACTTGAAGCTCTTAGGATTTGGAATGTGTTTTGATCCTCGAACTAGCTGAGGTTATGAGTTTAGGTAGTTGATTTCTGATGTTTATACAGTGTAAGGTGAGTTTATCTTAGTGGTTGCATGCAAGTTCTTTGGGTAGAGAAAATATGAAGGTTGTTGTTGTTGTTGTTCTATAATATGTAGCATAGGAAAGGGGAGTTTACATAGCTTCTGATTATTCTCATTTACTGAGTTTGCATGTTAGTGTTTCTCTGCAATTGGTACAAGATTGGTGTGGTGGGTGAATAAAAGACAAAGCACAAGGATGAGGGAGAATTGAAGGTTTTGGAAGGTTGATGTTGTTGGTTGAGCACGAGAGAGAGAGAAGGGAGAGGAGAGCTTCTATGTTGAAAGAATTCTAAAAATTGTGATGAATGAATAATGTTATTTGCATGTAGAGTGAGTGAGGGAGTGTAGAGAAGTGGTGATTGCATGTAGTAGTGTAGGTGTGAGTCATGGGTTGAGGTGTTAACTAGAGATGAGAGTGAGTCATAAGGGAGGGATGAGTCATAAGTGAGAGGAAGAGAAATGGAGGGAATTTGATTCTTAGAGTTTAATTAAATCATAAGTGAAAATAATGGTATTAGAGTGTAGGTTAGGTTCATTTAGAGTTCCTAATTTAACACTTAATACGATTAATTTTCAAAACTTAAATAGATTAATTATCTCTAATTAATCTTTGGATTATTGGACAAGCTCTAATGTGAAATAATTAGGTGGTTAAAAATCCGGGATGTTACAATCTATCCCCCTTAAAGAAATTTCGTCCTCGAAATTAAGAAATTTACCTTTAGGAAGGATAGGAATAACTTTTCTCCTGACAAGTTTCCGTTCCTGAGTGAGTTTGTCGTCATGAGACTGAACCCATCCGACTTTGATTATTGGAATTTTCTTGTTCCAAAGGATCTTTAACTTCACAATCATCTATACGAACTGGATTCGGCTGATAAATTAAGGCTAACTGAAGATTAATCTTTAAAGGATGATAAAGATCGGGAATGAATTTCCGAAGTTGAGACACATGAAACACGTCGTGTAACCCTGACCTGAATGAATATAGAACTAACTGATAGGTTACTGAACCGACGCGTTGAAGGATCTGTTGATGTCTTATATACTTCGGATAGAATTTCTCCGTTTGGAATAACCACATAGTTCCAACTTTGGCGTTATTCCCAAGAATTCTTGATTACTTTTATTCCTTGGAATAAAACTTTCCTTTCTCAAAGGGTTATTCGTCCAAATTGATCGTCTAACCATATTTTTGCCTGATCTCATGATGTGCACTCTGATCCGACTACTTATAGTCATTCCTTTTTATCTGCGTCAACATGACCTTCCAAATTTGTTTAACACAGTGACGCACCATCTATTCTTTTCTAAATACTTCCACCATTACTACGTCTCTCATTGGATAGCCTCACAAGGTAATACTTGTCTTGTGAAAGCAGGTATGTGACGGCATTTCTTAATACTCTATTACAGTCCAATACGTTCGCTACATCTTAGCAATACCGTCCTCAGTATTTCCTCGCACAACACTTCCACGGTCGGTATCTGGCCTGGTTGTCGCTATATGAATAGCTGAAGGGAATAAATTTAAAGGTTGACATTAAAATCCAAAACTTCTCCTCAGGTTTTTTTTTCTCAATACCGAACGTCGCAGCTCGTGATACGTCATACGTACCACTGTCCCATAGTGCCGTATAAAACTCTAGGATTAATCAAAATATAAAACGAGCGGAGAACGCTTAAGCACTATAGATCCTTTCGCCAATGAGTCAGACTCATCTGCGACCGATTCCATAGTACTACAGAATTTTCCACCTACTATTCCAATCCATCCTAGCACAGTACTGTGGTTGAGTAATACATTTAACATATCAGGAACTGAGGTTCGAGTCTTACTTCAATGGTACGGTTAGATTGGCTGGGTAATTCTCTGATAGGCTGACATGGAAGAATCTGGCTAAAGTGAGTGGATTCTAATGACGGTTAACTAAATATGGAAGGTTTACACATTTAACACAGAGAATGGCTTTAAATCCCTCATTCACCATAGTCTATGTGTCAACGTATGAATCGAATTTGTAATAAGGAACTCGTATACTTTACACGAGGAATTCGATTGCTGATGATCTGAATCTATCATTGATAATGTACAGAGAGACTGAAACAGTCGGCAGAGGATGAGACTGTCAAACGTGGATTCAGAGAAGAGTTTTGATGAGGTATCTAGTTACTAATACTTAACTGGGAAGATCTGAACTTAACTGGAAGTTAGCTGATAGGACTCCGAAGGTTTACCCAATGCTCTGAAATGATGATGGGTCGTTCAGGTACATGAATACCTATGTGATTAACTGATACTGACACTGAACAAAATAGTTCGGCGGATAATTGACTAATAATACTGATTAAAGATCCATACGATGAGTGGGAGCTTGAACTGAATTTACACGCGTCCTCTCCAGTTAAACTGGATTCCACAAATTATATTTAGTTACTAACAATATAACTGAAAGGGCTGAAAAGATTGAACAGGATTACTTGTAAGTAGAGTCTCACAAGGTCGGTTTAACTGAACGACGTCGAAAAATTTGGGAAGTTTATCTTTCAACTATTCCGGGTGATAACTACGACTGACAGATGATAAGGCACGAGAAGGAATTATCTGTCTAGGACATAAGCAGACAAGTTAAGGAATGGACCTGTAACATATTCTCATGTCTATTGGATACCCAATCCAACATAGTTCGGTTCGATGAACTTAGCTTATCAAAGGTCCGAAGGGATGGTCATGAAATTGGAATTTTAACCTCTAATGGTTCCGGCTCAAAACAGGTTATTGATAGGCACTCCTAGAGGAAAATCTGACTGGTTCTAACAGATTCCTGACTCGATGGTCTGAATAAATGAAAATGTCAAGTGGCTGATAAGGATTAAATCCAACTTAGCGATTTCGTTTGAATTAACTAACATAGGTACTCCACGATTGATCTAGATGGCTGAAGGCACTAATGATAACTCCTGATTTTTGTTAAATTGTTCGAGCCTTGAATACTAGTGATTTGGTACTAAGGCTGATCTCAAGAGGTAGACTGTTCTACTGTAACGAGTTCCTTTTTGATAATGTACTAGATGATACGATAATGGTTGGTATCTAAGGAAGTTAATAATACGGGTGGTTCAACTTAGTTTCTCTCACAAGGTATCTACCTATGTCACGACCTTAACCTGCTAATGTAGTAGATGTATGATAGTGTTAAGTAAACTACCGGTAACTAAGTATGGTCGAGAACGTTTCTACTTGTCATTTCGGATGAGGTTACGCTCCAAGTGATTTGGTAGGATCTCTGGTATAGTACTTAGGCTGAGACTATATTACTAGACCTATAATAATTTCCTAAGTGGCTACATGACAGACCGAAAGGTAAGAAGGTGTTGAATCGAATGCAGTCTAATTCAACTATTTCCTATATGCTTGGTTGAGTATTTAATGGCACTAAGTTATTAGTTCAAGATAATGGAGTAACTACACCCAATAAGTCTATATGGTAAAAGTTTAGAGGATGAAATTCTTAACTGTTGCATCTAGTATTGCTCAACCTCTAGTGATAAGGTACAACTATCGGTTCTTACTTACAAGGGCTAATTTGGTTGATTCTTGTTTCTACTGCTCAGGAGGATGCCTTACGAATTAAGTCAGGCATCTACATGGTGTTAAAAAAAAAAAAAAAAATCCTAATTGTTACTCTAATCAAAGTTGGTCTCTAATAGTTTGCTGAGTTAACTGACCTAAGCTGGTATCGAAAGGGAATCCTATTTGTTATGTTAAACAGATCCTGGCTTCTCGCGGTATGGTAGGAATGCGAGACGATGTTGAAATGCTAAATTATTCTTAGGGAGGCATTAAAAGTTGGTCTCCTATATGACAATCAATTAGGAAGTTCTCAGATAACAGTTCCAACTTGGTTCCTCTAGTATGGGACTAAACAGGTCTAACGACATTGGTGAATCTCGCGGCTGAAAGGTAAGACTAGGCATTCAAGAAGAGTCTAGATTTACTGAGGGTTGATTTTTTTTTACTTGGCTCACATGTTTCTTGCAAACATGTTCACCGGAAGGCATGGTTACTCTCAAATCCGGGGAATTTACCTGACACACGGTGTCAGTTGGATACTATAATGACCTACACACCTACGTGCTCCCATGAACAATTCTACTTCGAGCGATTATCACTTCCATCAATTGTTCTTACTCTCCATAATCTTAACAACTGCTTCCTTACAATCTCTAGAATTTTCCTACTACTATTGGTTTTAATCCATATGACCCATCTTTACTCTTGGTATGCTCGTTGGCGTTGCACCACTTACTCCTTCAGTCCTAACTATTTCAACTCTAACATCCGATTAGAGAGAATTCTCACCAACGATTGCTTCTAACTACATCTCCACTACGATCTTCTCACTTAACCACCGTGGTCCACATCGGTTCTCAACAGTAATACCCTGCCTACCATGCACAATACTGAGTTGATCAGACTCAGCACGCGATGGTTTCAGCGTAAACAGTCCAGACTCCAAAGGGTCCGTACTACTTTGAAAGGGATTGTAATGACTCATGGCAAGGCCCGATACTGAATCGACCTGCTCTGATACCAATTGTAACGCCCCAACTAAAATTATCTAGAATATTTAGTCGGAACATTAAAAACTGAAATCTGAGTACATTAATTATAAAAGAGTTAACTGAATAATATGATTATCATTAAGATAATAATGAATATTCGAATACAAACAGTGGAAAGAATATACAACAGGATAACAAGCTAATCTAAAACAAGGAAGAAGAATAAATCTTCTAAGCTCACAATCCAAGCACAGCTCCAATCGTCAGATCCAACCTGGTCCCTGCTCCGAAATAACCTGTCCTACCTATATCGAAAAGGGAGTGGGGTGAGACAGTCACTTAGTCCCAGTGAGTTCTACTACCCTCCTAAAGGCTATAAAGTCGGGGCACCTAATCAGTCGTATCATATTTCATATCATATTGTCATAAAGCATAAATAAATAAAGGTGTAACACTGATTAGTCTTGTTGATTTTTAAACCGCAAGCACTCTGAGGTGAGCATGTCTCAGAGGCCTGCATTGTCCGCGAACAGAAAGCGTTCCGGCATGAAGCTCACAAAGTCTTACTGGTGGAACATCTAAAACGAAGTCCACAAAGCGATATTAATAATCGCGCATAACTGACTGATGCTAAGTGAATCCATACTACCATAATTATCCCAACCCGGGGAACATACAAAATTCTAATTCCCTACGTTATTCCCTAAGATTCCAATTGTGTTGGACTTCCTGTACCACATTATATTACTTATGTAGTCTGCAAAATATCAGAATTATCCGAGGATATAAAACGAGTGTTGAATTTTGAAAGTTGAAAATAAAAGGTCAATCTGCTCATTGCTCGCTACAGCGAGTCACCAACTCGCCATGGCGAACTAACAAGGTCTGGCCTAAATCAACTCGCTAGGCGAGCAAATGCTCGCCATGGCGAGTTTCATCAGCCCAGAAGTTGTTCACTCGCCAGTAGCTCGCTATGGCGAGCTAGTGCAGAAAGTACTCTGTTTTGCGATTTTTAAAGATTTTTCAAAGGAACAACCTACAATCCTCAAATAAAACAGTGCAAACACATAATAGATATAATATATGACAGAATAGAAGAGAACTTGGGGTTTAATTCTCCTCACACAATTAATCCCTAATTTCCTAAGTGAACATGCAAAAATTCATATTTTGGGAATCTAAACTAACTAAACTAAGAACCCACCTGTAATGGAGCTTTAACCCTTGCTCCTCTTGGGCTCTACACAGCTACAAACCACCCAGTTACAGCCCACGAACAGTTTGAACAGAAATTAGAACTTTTTGGAGGAAAGATGAACTTGAAGCTCTTAGGATTTGGAATGTGTTTTGATCCTCGAACTAGCTGAGGTTATGAGTTTAGGTAGTTGATTTCTGATGTTTATACAGTGTAAGGTGAGTTTATCTTAGTGGTTGCATGCAAGTTCTTTGGGTAGAGAAAATATGAAGGTTGTTGTTGTTGTTGTTCTATAATATGTAGCATAGGAAAGGGGAGTTTACATAGCTTCTGATTATTCTCATTTACTGAGTTTGCATGTTAGTGTTTCTCTGCAATTGGTACAAGATTGGTGTGGTGGGTGAATAAAAGACAAAGCACAAGGATGAGGGAGAATTGAAGGTTTTGGAAGGTTGATGTTGTTGGTTGAGCACGAGAGAGAGAGAAGGGAGAGGAGAGCTTCTATGTTGAAAGAATTCTAAAAATTGTGATGAATGAATAATGTTATTTGCATGTAGAGTGAGTGAGGGAGTGTAGAGAAGTGGTGATTGCATGTAGTAGTGTAGGTGTGAGTCATGGGTTGAGGTGTTAACTAGAGATGAGAGTGAGTCATAAGGGAGGGATGAGTCATAAGTGAGAGGAAGAGAAATGGAGGGAATTTGATTCTTAGAGTTTAATTAAATCATAAGTGAAAATAATGGTATTAGAGTGTAGGTTAGGTTCATTTAGAGTTCCTAATTTAACACTTAATACGATTAATTTTCAAAACTTAAATAGATTAATTATCTCTAATTAATCTTTGGATTATTGGACAAGCTCTAATGTGAAATAATTAGGTGGTTAAAAATCCGGGATGTTACAATCTATCCCCCTTAAAGAAATTTCGTCCTCGAAATTAAGAAATTTACCTTTAGGAAGGATAGGAATAACTTTTCTCCTGACAAGTTTCCGTTCCTGAGTGAGTTTGTCGTCATGAGACTGAACCCATCCGACTTTGATTATTGGAATTTTCTTGTTCCAAAGGATCTTTAACTTCACAATCATCTATACGAACTGGATTCGGCTGATAAATTAAGGCTAACTGAAGATTAATCTTTAAAGGATGATAAAGATCGGGAATGAATTTCCGAAGTTGAGACACATGAAACACGTCGTGTAACCCTGACCTGAATGAATATAGAACTAACTGATAGGTTACTGAACCGACGCGTTGAAGGATCTGTTGATGTCTTATATACTTCGGATAGAATTTCTCCGTTTGGAATAACCACATAGTTCCAACTTTGGCGTTATTCCCAAGAATTCTTGATTACTTTTATTCCTTGGAATAAAACTTTCCTTTCTCAAAGGGTTATTCGTCCAAATTGATCGTCTAACCATATTTTTGCCTGATCTCATGATGTGCACTCTGATCCGACTACTTATAGTCATTCCTTTTTATCTGCGTCAACATGACCTTCCAAATTTGTTTAACACAGTGACGCACCATCTATTCTTTTCTAAATACTTCCACCATTACTACGTCTCTCATTGGATAGCCTCACAAGGTAATACTTGTCTTGTGAAAGCAGGTATGTGACGGCATTTCTTAATACTCTATTACAGTCCAATACGTTCGCTACATCTTAGCAATACCGTCCTCAGTATTTCCTCGCACAACACTTCCACGGTCGGTATCTGGCCTGGTTGTCGCTATATGAATAGCTGAAGGGAATAAATTTAAAGGTTGACATTAAAATCCAAAACTTCTCCTCAGGTTTTTTTTTCTCAATACCGAACGTCGCAGCTCGTGATACGTCATACGTACCACTGTCCCATAGTGCCGTATAAAACTCTAGGATTAATCAAAATATAAAACGAGCGGAGAACGCTTAAGCACTATAGATCCTTTCGCCAATGAGTCAGACTCATCTGCGACCGATTCCATAGTACTACAGAATTTTCCACCTACTATTCCAATCCATCCTAGCACAGTACTGTGGTTGAGTAATACATTTAACATATCAGGAACTGAGGTTCGAGTCTTACTTCAATGGTACGGTTAGATTGGCTGGGTAATTCTCTGATAGGCTGACATGGAAGAATCTGGCTAAAGTGAGTGGATTCTAATGACGGTTAACTAAATATGGAAGGTTTACACATTTAACACAGAGAATGGCTTTAAATCCCTCATTCACCATAGTCTATGTGTCAACGTATGAATCGAATTTGTAATAAGGAACTCGTATACTTTACACGAGGAATTCGATTGCTGATGATCTGAATCTATCATTGATAATGTACAGAGAGACTGAAACAGTCGGCAGAGGATGAGACTGTCAAACGTGGATTCAGAGAAGAGTTTTGATGAGGTATCTAGTTACTAATACTTAACTGGGAAGATCTGAACTTAACTGGAAGTTAGCTGATAGGACTCCGAAGGTTTACCCAATGCTCTGAAATGATGATGGGTCGTTCAGGTACATGAATACCTATGTGATTAACTGATACTGACACTGAACAAAATAGTTCGGCGGATAATTGACTAATAATACTGATTAAAGATCCATACGATGAGTGGGAGCTTGAACTGAATTTACACGCGTCCTCTCCAGTTAAACTGGATTCCACAAATTATATTTAGTTACTAACAATATAACTGAAAGGGCTGAAAAGATTGAACAGGATTACTTGTAAGTAGAGTCTCACAAGGTCGGTTTAACTGAACGACGTCGAAAAATTTGGGAAGTTTATCTTTCAACTATTCCGGGTGATAACTACGACTGACAGATGATAAGGCACGAGAAGGAATTATCTGTCTAGGACATAAGCAGACAAGTTAAGGAATGGACCTGTAACATATTCTCATGTCTATTGGATACCCAATCCAACATAGTTCGGTTCGATGAACTTAGCTTATCAAAGGTCCGAAGGGATGGTCATGAAATTGGAATTTTAACCTCTAATGGTTCCGGCTCAAAACAGGTTATTGATAGGCACTCCTAGAGGAAAATCTGACTGGTTCTAACAGATTCCTGACTCGATGGTCTGAATAAATGAAAATGTCAAGTGGCTGATAAGGATTAAATCCAACTTAGCGATTTCGTTTGAATTAACTAACATAGGTACTCCACGATTGATCTAGATGGCTGAAGGCACTAATGATAACTCCTGATTTTTGTTAAATTGTTCGAGCCTTGAATACTAGTGATTTGGTACTAAGGCTGATCTCAAGAGGTAGACTGTTCTACTGTAACGAGTTCCTTTTTGATAATGTACTAGATGATACGATAATGGTTGGTATATAAGGAAGTTAATAATACGGGTGGTTCAACTTAGTTTCTCTCACAAGGTATCTACCTATGTCACGACCTTAACCTGCTAATGTAGTAGATGTATGATAGTGTTAAGTAAACTACCGGTAACTAAGTATGGTCGAGAACGTTTCTACTTGTCATTTCGGATGAGGTTACGCTCCAAGTGATTTGGTAGGATCTCTGGTATAGTACTTAGGCTGAGACTATATTACTAGACCTATAATAATTTCCTAAGTGGCTACATGACAGACCGAAAGGTAAGAAGGTGTTGAATCGAATGCAGTCTAATTCAACTATTTCCTATATGCTTGGTTGAGTATTTAATGGCACTAAGTTATTAGTTCAAGATAATGGAGTAACTACACCCAATAAGTCTATATGGTAAAAGTTTAGAGGATGAAATTCTTAACTGTTGCATCTAGTATTGCTCAACCTCTAGTGATAAGGTACAACTATCGGTTCTTACTTACAAGGGCTAATTTGGTTGATTCTTGTTTCTACTGCTCAGGAGGATGCCTTACGAATTAAGTCAGGCATCTACATGGTGTTAAAAAAAAAAAAAAATCCTAATTGTTACTCTAATCAAAGTTGGTCTCTAATAGTTTGCTGAGTTAACTGACCTAAGCTGGTATCGAAAGGGAATCCTATTTGTTATGTTAAACAGATCCTGGCTTCTCGCGATATGGTAGGAATGCGAGACGATGTTGAAATGCTAAATTATTCTTAGGGAGGCATTAAAAGTTGGTCTCCTATATGACAATCAATTAGGAAGTTCTCAGATAACAGTTCCAACTTGGTTCCTCTAGTATGGGACTAAACAGGTCTAACGACATTGGTGAATCTCGCGGCTGAAAGGTAAGACTAGGCATTCAAGAAGAGTCTAGATTTACTGAGGGTTGATTTTTTTTTACTTGGCTCACATGTTTCTTGCAAACATGTTCACCGGAAGGCATGGTTACTCTCAAATCCGGGGAATTTACCTGACACACGGTGTCAGTTGGATACTATAATGACCTACACACCTACGTGCTCCCATGAACAATTCTACTTCGAGCGATTATCACTTCCATCAATTGTTCTTACTCTCCATAATCTTAACAACTGCTTCCTTACAATCTCTAGAATTTTCCTACTACTATTGGTTTTAATCCATATGACCCATCTTTACTCTTGGTATGCTCGTTGGCGTTGCACCACTTACTCCTTCAGTCCTAACTATTTCAACTCTAACATCCGATTAGAGAGAATTCTCACCAACGATTGCTTCTAACTACATCTCCACTACGATCTTCTCACTTAACCACCGTGGTCCACATCGGTTCTCAACAGTAATACCCTGCCTACCATGCACAATACTGAGTTGATCAGACTCAGCACGCGATGGTTTCAGCGTAAACAGTCCAGACTCCAAAGGGTCCATACTACTTTGAAAGGGATTGTAATGACTCATGGCAAGGCCCGATACTGAATCGACCTGCTCTGATACCAATTGTAACGCCCCAACTAAAATTATCTAGAATATTTAGTCGGAACATTAAAAACTGAAATCTGAGTACATTAATTATAAAAGAGTTAACTGAATAATATGATTATCATTAAGATAATAATGAATATTCGAATACAAACAGTGGAAAGAATATACAACAGGATAACAAGCTAATCTAAAACAAGGAAGAAGAATAAATCTTCTAAGCTCACAATCCAAGCACAGCTCCAATCGTCAGATCCAACCTGGTCCCTGCTCCGAAATAACCTGTCCTACCTATATCGAAAAGGGAGTGGGGTGAGACAGTCACTTAGTCCCAGTGAGTTCTACTACCCTCCTAAAGGCTATAAAGTCGGGGCACCTAATCAGTCGTATCATATTTCATATCATATTGTCATAAAGCATAAATAAATAAAGGTGTAACACTGATTAGTCTTGTTGATTTTTAAACCGCAAGCACTCTGAGGTGAGCATGTCTCAGAGGCCTGCATTGTCCGCGAACAGAAAGCGTTCCGGCATGAAGCTCACAAAGTCTTACTGGTGGAACATCTAAAACGAAGTCCACAAAGCGATATTAATAATCGCGCATAACTGACTGATGCTAAGTGAATCCATACTACCATAATTATCCCAACCCGGGGAACATACAAAATTCTAATTCCCTACGTTATTCCCTAAGATTCCAATTGTGTTGGACTTCCTGTACCACATTATATTACTTATGTAGTCTGCAAAATATCAGAATTATCCGAGGATATAAAACGAGTGTTGAATTTTGAAAGTTGAAAATAAAAGGTCAATCTGCTCATTGCTCGCTACAGCGAGTCACCAACTCGCCATGGCGAACTAACAAGGTCTGGCCTAAATCAACTCGCTAGGCGAGCAAATGCTCGCCATGGCGAGTTTCATCAGCCCAGAAGTTGTTCACTCGCCAGTAGCTCGCTATGGCGAGCTAGTGCAGAAAGTACTCTGTTTTGCGATTTTTAAAGATTTTTCAAAGGAACAACCTACAATCCTCAAATAAAACAGTGCAAACACATAATAGATATAATATATGACAGAATAGAAGAGAACTTGGGGTTTAATTCTCCTCACACAATTAATCCCTAATTTCCTAAGTGAACATGCAAAAATTCATATTTTGGGAATCTAAACTAACTAAACTAAGAACCCACCTGTAATGGAGCTTTAACCCTTGCTCCTCTTGGGCTCTACACAGCTACAAACCACCCAGTTACAGCCCACGAACAGTTTGAACAGAAATTAGAACTTTTTGGAGGAAAGATGAACTTGAAGCTCTTAGGATTTGGAATGTGTTTTGATCCTCGAACTAGCTGAGGTTATGAGTTTAGGTAGTTGATTTCTGATGTTTATACAGTGTAAGGTGAGTTTATCTTAGTGGTTGCATGCAAGTTCTTTGGGTAGAGAAAATATGAAGGTTGTTGTTGTTGTTGTTCTATAATATGTAGCATAGGAAAGGGGAGTTTACATAGCTTCTGATTATTCTCATTTACTGAGTTTGCATGTTAGTGTTTCTCTGCAATTGGTACAAGATTGGTGTGGTGGGTGAATAAAAGACAAAGCACAAGGATGAGGGAGAATTGAAGGTTTTGGAAGGTTGATGTTGTTGGTTGAGCACGAGAGAGAGAGAAGGGAGAGGAGAGCTTCTATGTTGAAAGAATTCTAAAAATTGTGATGAATGAATAATGTTATTTGCATGTAGAGTGAGTGAGGGAGTGTAGAGAAGTGGTGATTGCATGTAGTAGTGTAGGTGTGAGTCATGGGTTGAGGTGTTAACTAGAGATGAGAGTGAGTCATAAGGGAGGGATGAGTCACAAGTGAGAGGAAGAGAAATGGAGGGAATTTGATTCTTAGAGTTTAATTAAATCATAAGTGAAAATAATGGTATTAGAGTGTAGGTTAGGTTCATTTAGAGTTCCTAATTTAACACTTAATACGATTAATTTTCAAAACTTAAATAGATTAATTATCTCTAATTAATCTTTGGATTATTGGACAAGCTCTAATGTGAAATAATTAGGTGGTTAAAAATCCGGGATGTTACAATCTATCCCCCTTAAAGAAATTTCGTCCTCGAAATTAAGAAATTTACCTTTAGGAAGGATAGGAATAACTTTTCTCCTGACAAGTTTCCGTTCCTGAGTGAGTTTGTCGTCATGAGACTGAACCCATCCGACTTTGATTATTGGAATTTTCTTGTTCCAAAGGATCTTTAACTTCACAATCATCTATACGAACTGGATTCGGCTGATAAATTAAGGCTAACTGAAGATTAATCTTTAAAGGATGATAAAGATCGGGAATGAATTTCCGAAGTTGAGACACATGAAACACGTCGTGTAACCCTGACCTGAATGAATATAGAACTAACTGATAGGTTACTGAACCGACGCGTTGAAGGATCTGTTGATGTCTTATATACTTCGGATAGAATTTCTCCGTATGATCATAAATAAGTCAATCCAAACGGGCTAATTGTGTTTTTGTTTTTTTTTATGTTCTTTTATTTTTAAGTTCATAAATAAGTATATTATTTTATTAGGTGATCTTCTATTTTTATTTTTTATATATAAGTTTTTATAAGTTAGATTGAGTTACTATTTCTGGCGCGTATCTTTTATCGTGATTTTTGTTTCTATTTTTATGTGTAAATTTATTTTAATTATTTTTTTTTTCCTATTTTTGAAGTTAAAGTAGTTTGGCTTATGATCTTGTTTTTAGAGGTGCTTTCCGTTGTTATTTTTATGGGAAGATTTATGGAAAGATTTATTTTAGGCGTATCTTTCTTTCTTATTTTTTTTGTGTGTTTTTTATTAGTTTAGAGATAAAATTATATTTAAGGGCGCAAAACTTGAAACACCATTAAAAGTGATAAGGACAAATTTGGATTTTTAATTAATAGTGGTTTCTTTTAATATATTGTAAGTAGATGATAATTATCGGTGAAAAATATTTATCCAAATTTTTTATACATGAGTGAAAATTATTTGTCCATGATTTTTTATATTTATCGATAAGAACTAATTGTCTTATTTTAAAAAACTATTAGTTAATATTTATGTTTATCTTTAGAAGTGATTTCTATTGCTATTTTTATGTATAAATTTGTTTTATTATCTTTTTTAAAAATTCATCTTTAGAATTATTTTTTTATGAGTAAATTTGTTTTATGCTTATCCTTTTTTTTTTTTGTATCTTTTTTTCATGAATAGATTTGTTTTATGTTTATCTTATTTTTATTTTTTTTTGTTATTTTTTTTTTGTATTTGTATTTTTTTTAGTTTATAGTTAAAATTACATTTAAGGGCATAAATGGTGAAATATTATTAAACGTGCTAAGGACAAAAAATGTTTTTTAGTAGTAATTTCTTTTAATATATTGTAAATAGAAGACCACAGATCAAGAAAAGATTTGATATAGTTTCGACAGAACCACATTAAAAAATGCAATTGAGTGCAAGTCGCAGTCAGAATACCTCTTTTAAAAAATTATCGCGAGTAATAAACTGATGATTTTTGCTAGTCACACCCCAAAAAAACCTAGTTACACCCAATTTTTAATAAAATTTAATCATAATACCAAAATTGTCCTTCTTTATATAAATTTTTTAAAAACCGTTTCTCATTTTTTTTATGTTTTTGTTTCGCGCTTCTCTCTCTTTCTCACAATAAAAGATTGAATTTTGAAGATATACCATTAAGACTTTATTGCATAGATTAGTGAATTTATACTTTTTCAATTCTAGACATTCTCTTTTTCATGTGATTTCATGTTTCCCTGTGATTTCAATCGTTAGCAGATCACGTACTTTTAAAATAGACTTCAAAGTATATGTAAACTCAGTTTACATAACCTTTTGTAAACTCAGTTCACATTTACACTAGGTTTAAGAAGTTCACGTTAACTCAGTTTACATAACCTTGTAAACTTAGTTTACATTGCATACATACTAACTATGTTTAAGGATATTTTAGTCATTTTGGGGTGTAACTAGATTTTTTTTGGGTGTGGTTAGCAAAATTCTAAACTGATTAGTAAAAAATCGCCAAGAAATATTATTAAAAAACCACAACACCCTTCCAACAACTCCTCCTCCCATGCAAAGAGTGGTCGCCTCCAACTCCACTCCTTCTACTCCACACTCCCTGCGACACATCTCACGCATTTTCACATCTTTTTCTAAAAAAATCCTCTTGCTAATTGAGAAAAACGCTCCCTCAAAGACACCCCTTATTTCAACCAAAGATCATTTTTAAAATAAAGTATCATCCCCATTTCCCACTTGTCTAGAGAGAAAACTCACAAACCACTTCTTTAACCCCATTAAACGACCATGTTTAAATTCTCCAAATATCTTTAACAAAGAATTTGTATATATGTATGTATGTATGTGTGTGTAAAGAATATATATATATATATATATATATATATATATATATATATATATATATATATATATATATATATATATATATTTAGTTAGTTAGTTAGGTAATATTTTAAAATTATTGAAAGAATAATATAATAAAGGATCACATAATATTTCAATTATATTTAATTTTTTAATAAATATTAAATATTTTATAGTGGTTTTAATTTTTTAAAAATAAAATAAATAAGCTTTGAAAAAATAGACCTGCGGTTTTGATAAGCATATTACTCAATATAAGAGCATTCACAATGGAGTACTTCTGCTTTGAGTATTTAAATGGATCCCACATGAACACATTACTAATTTCTTATTTTTTTATAATAGTATCTAATAGATATTCAACCCCTCCAATAGAGCACTTCTTAAAAAGTTCTAAAATGGGTCCTATCAATAACTTCACATCATTAAAAATTGTGCAAGAGGAGAGAATTCAATGAAAAGAATATTTTAATGAAAAATAAGGTGGGTCCAAAAGGAGAGAGAAATAGTGTTCTTATTTTAGAAGTAGTACCTAATAGGTACTCAAATAGATGACACTCCAATGGTAGTAACTAATAAGGACCATAATTACCTAATAGGTACTACACCATTGAAGATAGTCTAAATGCTCCTTTAATGACTCCGAAATGAGTCACCCACTCGCAAAATCTTTAATAACAATATTTAATTATCTCATTTCTCTTACACTATTTAACTCGCCCGAATCACTATAATAGCAATGATTGAACATGTCCATGGTAATGATGATTAGCAGTAGCACTAATAATAGAAATTTCAGCAGTTAAAAGAAGGATAATGATCGGGGCCCAGGCTACTGTAGGCGAGCTCAATGAGTCTCCTACGGTAGGAGAGGAAAAAATGGCATCTTTGTGAAAAAAAAAAAATTTTGAATAAATTGTGGAATATTTTTGTAATACAGGTATTTGAAAATTTAATTAAAAATTTTGATGGTTCCATTATTATTGGATTAATATTGGTATTTCGCATCAATTAAAATATTTGTATTATTAATTTTTAGTTTAAAATACACGTTGGCTAATCGGATTAATAAGTGATTTATTGTGGAATAATGCTTAAAATTATCATAAATTCTAACGACTGTCGATAATATTTTATAAAAGTAAACTCACTTGGGTTGGTCTTAGTGGTATTGACTTGGGACCTGAGAGTGTGTTCCTCTTGAGGTCTCAAGTTCGATTCTCTCTGGTGTCAATTTAAATGGATTAATTTAGCTTCTTCAAAAAACAATACTTATAAAAGTAAAAATTACGACTCTTCTCATTTTTACGACTAAAAAAACCAACATTATTAACATCAATTCACTATGAGTTACATATTTATTATATGTTGTTTTAATTAAATTGGTGTCAATTAAGTCATTATTTTAATAAAAAAATAAAAATAACCATTAAATTACACTTTCAAACACAAACATATATTATCGATGCCATTTTAAATAATTTTTAGATACTTCAGCTCTAATTATCCAGGCTCTCTCAGACCTATTTTCACCTAGTTGGACCAACAAACGAATGAAAAAAAAATAAAAAATTGATGATCGAACTCTGAATGAATCGACAAATTGTATTAATAGTCACATTGAAAGCCTAGTTTTGATGAAAGGGTCATGAGCTTTGACTGAAACTTCCGATTTTGATTGAAGATTTCAATTATATTTTTTTTGACACAGAGATTTCAAATTTAATAAATTCGACCGTTCAATATTACTTAATTGGACTAACAAACGAATGAAAAAATTAATTTTGATGATCGGACTCTGAATGGAAAGACATATTGTAACAACAGTCACATCGGAAACCTTGTTTTGATGAAATGGTCATGAACTTTGACTGAAACTACTAATTTTGATCGAAAATTTCAAATATAATCAACCAGACCGTTCAATATCACCTAATTGGACTAACAAACGAATGAAAAAAAAAAAGAATTTTGATGATCGGACTCCGAATGGATTGACAGATTGTAATAACAATCTCATAGGAAATTTAGTTTTAATGACATATTGCTGAGATGGGTAGTTTTAAGTAAACTTTATGAGATTGTTATTACAATCTGTCAATCCATTCGGAGTCCGATCATCAAAATTATTTTTTCATTCGTTTGTTAATTCAATTAAGTGATATTGAACAGTAGAATTTATTAAATTTGAAATATTCGTTCAAAATCGATAGTTTCAGTCAAAGTTCATGACCCTTTAATCAAAACTAGATTTTCAATGTGACTGTTATTACAATCTGTCTGTTCATTCGGAGTTTGATCATCAAAATTTATTTATTTTTCCATTCGTTTGTTAGTCCAATTAGGTGAAAATGAACCTGAGAGATCCTGGATAGTTAGAGCTGAAGTATCTAAAAATTATTTAAAATGGCATCAATAATATATGTTTATGTTTGAAAGTGTAATTTAATGGTTTTTTTATTAAAATAATGACTTAATTGACACCAATTTAATTAAAACAACATATAATAAATATATAACTCGTAGTGAATTGACGTTAATACTGTCGGTTTTTTTAGTCGTAAAAATAAGAAGAGTCGTAAATTTTACTCTTATAAAGTATTATTGATAATCGTTAAAATTTATAATAATTTTAAGCATTATTCCACAATAAACCTCTTGTTAATTCGGTTAGCCAACATATATTTTAAACTAAAAACTAAAATACAAATATTTTAATTGATGAAAAATACCAATATTGATCCTGTAATATTGGAACCATGAAAATTTTTAATTAAATTTTCAAATACATATATTATTACTAGAATATTCCACAATTTATTCATAAAAAAAAAATACAATATTCCACAAAATGCCGTTTTCTTTTTTTGGTGCTTAATACTGTTTTTTTTCTCCTCTCCTACCGTAGGAGACTCATTCAGCTCACCTACAGTAGCCTTGGCCAATAATCATTTAGCCTGCAAAAGTTTGACAATTTGTGCATTGTGCACAAAAAATTTATGCAGAACAGGTGTTAGTCGACACCTTTTATTACCGGTTATAAAGATTTTTTTTATTTTTGCTATTTAAACCCACCTATCTTGTCTGTGTGTAAAAACTAATACAATCATATTTCAATTTACAGGAAAATCACTTTAAATTAATACTCGGTAAATTAATAAACTCTCTAAAATAATAAAGTTGTTTGGTCCCGACTTGGGACAGTATAAAAAATTGAAAAATTCGATAAAATAATAAGATAATAATTTTTCGAGAGATCCCTTTGTAATTTTCGGTCCCAAGAAAATCATAAATTAATAATTCATAGAAACTGAAAAAAATATATTACACTCTATTAAAATATGATTCAATAGTTATCTGTTTTCCTTTATCTCTCTTGTACTCACACAACTCCTTACGTATTTGATCTGACATAGTTGATTTTGCAACACCTTTTAGATGACAAGTCATCTTGTGAGATATGGTATTAATACTCTATCACATTCATGTAATTTATATATGGCAAACTTGCTTAAGAATACATTGAACCCATTTGTTCCTCTTGTTTACATCAAAAGTCATCATTGATTTCCAATGCATATTACTAAAGTCATTATTGATTTACAAGTCATTAAAAACTCTTTTAATTAATAATTATTAATTAATTTATCGATAAATTAATAACTCTCTAAATTAATAAATTTCTCCGGTCCTGACTCTATTAATTTATAGAGATTTTACTGTACCTGTTTTCCCTTTTTTCACACGTTTTTCATTTACTTTTTAAAAATTATTATTAATAAAAGGCTTGATAGATCTTTCGGTTCCTGTATGTTCGTGAATTTTTTGTTTTAGTCGCTGTGTCTTGTTTTGTTGCAAATAAGTCCCTGAATATATAATTAATTTTTTTGTTTTAGTCCATAAAGTCAAAATCCGCAAATAAATCTGCAGTTTTCGTGAAAATTTTCCTTCAGATTTTCTTGCGGATTTTGACTTTAGGGACTAAAACAAAAAAAATGTTGTACATTCGGAGACTTATTTGCTAGAAAACAAGATATAGGGACTAAAATAAAAAATTCGCGAACATACAGGGACCAAAAGATCTATTAAACGTGACTAAAATAATAATCATGATGATAGTAAAATAAATTATAAATTATTTTTTATATAATTGATTTTAAAAATAACACTTTAAACTACCACGTGGCATAAATTGATTGAACTAATTTTAAGTATACACATTTACCACCAGGATAAACTTAAACATAATAAGACTAAATTGGACTAATCTTATAAGTCTATTGAATTATCATAACTCTAATTCGATCACTCTTAACTCAACTCAGACAATATTATTTTTTAAATTAATTGTTTTTGTCGACGTAGAATATATGAACAAACAGTACAATCCGACCGTTCAATATCACCTAATTGAACTGATAAACAAACGAGAATGAGAATTTTGATAATCGAACTCCAAATGTATAGATCGATTATAATAACACTCTTATCGGGGACCAAGTTTTTATGAAAGAGTCATGAAGATTGACTAATTCTATTAATTTTGACTAGAGATTTTAATTTTTATCTGTTCAATATCACCTAATTAGATTGGTAAACAAATGAGAATCAAAATTTTGATAATCGGACTCTGAATGTATAGACCGATTATACTAATGGTCTTATAGGAGACCTAATTTTTACGAAAGGATCATGGAGTTCGACTAATACTACCGATTTTGACTAGAGATTTTAAATTTTAGACAAAATTACATATTAGGTTTTTTATCTTATTTTTTTGTAACACTTTGGTCCGCTATCTTTATTTTGTAACAATTTGGTCATTTATCTCTTATAAAACACACAACTAAGTCATTTTCTCAATTTTTTATTGAAAAAATACTGATCTAGCAAGCCAAATCAGATACATTTAATTTTTAAAATATAATTTTATTGAAAATAAAAAAATCTGGAAAAATGATGAACATATTCATCATCTTACTTGAATCTTCATCTTCTTCCTTTTGAATCTTCATTATCTTCTTTAATTGAAAAAAAAAAAAACTATTTAAATATACCTCCAAATATCATGAATATATGTTCATTTCACCTAAATCTTCTTCTAAAAACTAAAACTAAAACCCCCAAATTCTAAAAAAATATAGTTATGATTTGCAAACCAATTCCAACTTCAGTGACTCAGATTCATGGCTTTCATCCTCCACCGTTGTTGCTTCAGCACCTAATTTCAATTTGAATCGTGATCTATTCATCGATCTCGTCGAAATTGTCCCTCTCGTTCAATCCCTCACAGTACTACTAACCAACCCTCTTTGACTTCAATTTATCACTTTTGTTAACTTGGATGTTTAATTTATATGATTTTAATTTTAGGATCGTAAAGCTAGTCATTCCTTTACATGTTGTGGTTCCATGATTTACACCAAGGCAACTGCAATTATGATTCATGGTTTTTAAGGTATTTTTGTAAAATTTGGGGGTTTTGATTTTTGTTTTTTAGAAGAAGATTGAGGTGAAATTAAGTTATACTTGTGATATTTTGAGATATATTTAAATAGATATTTTTTTCAATTCAATTAAAGAAGATTATGAACATTCAAAAGGGAGAAGATGAAGATTCAAGGAAGATGATGAACATGTTCATCATTTTTCCTGATTCATTTATTTTAAAAAATAAATGTATCTGATGTGGCTTTCCAGATCAGTATTTTTTCAATAAAAAAAAATGAGAAAATGACTTAGTTGTGTGTTTTATAAGAGATAAAGGATCAAATTGTTACAAAACAAAAATAAATGATTAAAGTGTTACAAAAAAAATAAGATAAATGATCTAATTTGTAATTTTGCCTAAATTTTATCAATCTGACCGTTCAATATCACCTAATTGGATTGACAAACAAATGAGAATCAAAATTTTGATAATCGAACTCTGAATGTATAGACTAGTTGTAATAACTGTCTTATCGGAGACTTAATTTTTGTGAAAAAGAGTCATAAAGTTTGACTAAGACTATCGACTTTGACGGGATATTTCAAATTGAGTAATGCTATTTAATAAGAAATATTCATATAAGAAATAGAAGAATCCACAAAATTAGAGAATTTGACCAATCAAAAATTGGCTAATCATACATGGGAGAGAGTGGTTATAATTTGACCATAAAGTGATTATAATTTTATGAAAGGGCCATAAAGTTTGACAAAAACTATCGATTTTACCTGAATATTTCGAATTTTATAAATCTGACTGTTCAATATCACCTAATTTGACTGACAAACAAATGAGAATCATAATTTTGATAATCAAACTTCAAATGTATATACCGATTGTAATAACATGGAAATAAAAACTATCAAATAATACAAATAACAAACTTAAAAACATGCGCCCACTACTAAATTTGAAGTAACTGCGATTTTGAAAAATGTAAGGTTTAAAAACATAATTTTTTTTTTGACAAAAGTTTAAAAACATAATTAACCCTTCATTTCTTAATCAAATATTATAAGCGATCATATAGTTTTTTTTTTATTTAATTGTCATCGTTGGCGTAGAATAAATGGACAAACAATGCAATAAAATATAAAAATTTAATTGTGATAAAAACATTTATGCCATTGTTGGCATTAAAATTTATGTTTTAGTTGGGTCAAGAATAGTCAAGTTTGTGTTCTCGCACTTTAGCTAGCTTACGGTTAGTCCAAGATAGGATTTTTATATCTGAGTTGGCTTAAGAAAAGTCGAATTTGAGTTTTAGCACATTAGTTGGCTTACGACAAGTCCATATTAGGGTTTTTATGTCTTAGTTGACTAAAAAATAGTCGAATTTGGGTTATCGCACATTAGTTGGTTTATGATTAGTCCAAGTTAAGATTTTTATGTCTTAGTTGATGCAAGAATAGTCGAATTTAGTTTATCACACATTAATTGGCTTACGAATAATTCAAGTTAGAGTTTTTATGTCTTAATTGGATAAAAAATAGTCGAATTTGAGCCCTTTTAATTTGTTATAGGTTTTTTTTTTTAAAAATCACGTTTAAGAATATTACGTCTGTTTGTTATAAATTTAAAAAATAATCTAAAAACTGCTAAAAACGAGAAAAAGGAATTATGCTAATTAGTGCTTAAATGACCAAAATGAAATAAAAATGGATTATACTAACTAGTGCTTCTGGTACACTAGTTAAAAATACTAAAAGAATTAATTTTTGCATTAAAAAAATACTTTTAAAAAGTATATTAGACAAATTGTAATACTCTCATACTTTATTTAATTTCTTAATTAATGTCTCAGGGGCACCAGTTAGTATTTTCTAACAAAAAATAATTAAAAGATTAAAGTGAAACTATAGAATAAGTTAATTTAGGATCAAATATATAATTTAGCCAAATTCAATTTATTTCGACCAATCTTGAAATTTAATGTATTAATTCGTTATTTAGGAACTAAAAGAGAAATAGAAGAAAATATATCTACCAAGAGATCAAAATGTTAGACTTTTAAAATATTTTGTTACTAAATTTAAACGCTTACCTAATGCACTCGATATACCAACTCTAGCCACAAGTCGATATACTAACTCTAGCAACTAGGTTACTTGACAAAAAAAATAAAAATTGCCATAAACAAAATAGGTACTATTAGATAGAAAATTTCACAAAGGAAGATACATGGCATAATATGTGGCATGCAATAAAATTCAAAAATTTTGGTCAAAGTATGTAGTTTTAGTCAAATCTCCAGTCTAAGTCTGAAGTTTTAGTTAAACTTTACATCTCTTTCATAAAAACTAGGTCTCTAACAACATAGTTATTTAATCTTTGATAATTTATCTATAATTTTAAATTTAATGTTAAATTGTTAAACTAAAATGTAAATAGTTAAATTAATAATATTTTCATGTCAAAATAAAAGTTGATATATCACATGTGTATCTCTTACGCAGCAGACACATGTTGATGATGTATCACAGCGGGTCGCCATTGTATCAGATTTTTTAAAATGATTTATTTAAAAAATAAATTTAGATTTTACGAATCGACGATGTTTTACAAGACAACAAACCCCTAAAATCTCATGATTATTTTTTGTAACCAAAAACAAAAATATTAATCGATTACTATATTCATTTAATTAATTAATGTATATTGCTAACATTCATATCCATATAATTTTAAAAAAAAACATTCATAGCCATAAACATTTTCTTTTTATTTAATTAATAATGTATTACTAACATCCCATAAGTTCTAGTTAGATTGACAAAAATTACCGAAATTGTTAGATCGGACGTTGTGATCCGAATTCGAACTCGGAATTTCACGATTATATGAGTTTAATTTCAGTGAATTACCACTTCTTTTAAGACCAAAACTAAAATAAAATAATCTATTACTAATATTCATACATATATATTAAAATAATATATTTTGTTCAATCATTCATTTGGGCTCATATAAAATTTAAAAAAAAAAATTATGACCCAAACTTCTTAGCCCAAAAATGTGGGGTCGCAATTGTTTTTTTGTGCTTGACCAATAAGTCACAAATAATTAACAAGTCACCACTTTTAATCCATCTCAACCATTACAATATAAAAATATTATATCCAAAGGTCCACATTAAAACAAACAAACTTGTGCACCCATGCACAAATTTTAAAGTTTGTGCATACTAAACCACCCCACCAAGGGGTTCTATATATTTGGAGCATTTAGCATGCACAAATCTTAAATTTGTGCACCATGCACAACTTTAGATCAACTATCAGATTTTAAAGTTGTATTGTATCTTATCATGTGTCTCTCACACTATAGATCTAAGTCTAACTAATCACTTCTCTCAACTTCTTTTTTCCTTCCGATGCAAATCTGAAATCCCCATTATCATCAACCTCAAACACTCAAAACAGCATCACACCATACCTTCATCATCTTCTCCATTTTTCATGTGTTTATCATCTTTATCCTTATTTCAAAATCAATTTCTTTAAAAATACACCTCCAAATAGTATCAATCTCTATGTTATATTTCATCAATCTTCTTTTAAACTAAAAAATTAAAACCCCAAATTTACATTGGGGTTTGGAGAGTGAAATTCATGATTACCACATCAGATCTGTGTAGCTAAATTAACAAGATCTAAGTAACTGGAACTTTATCTAACTAAATTTGGAGAGGAAAAAATCTGTCATATAACCAATTAATTAGTAAACAAATAACTACAACTTTATCTAAACAAATAGCTTCTTCGGTGGCATTCCGTTTTCTCATGAAGAGGTGGCAAGTTGGTGGAGAAGTTCTCTCTTTTGGAGAACATTTTGTAGCACAATTGTTGTTGTGGTTGTTCTAAATAATTTCAATGTGAATTTGAGGTTTTAATTTTTTAGTTTGAAAGAAGATTGAGGAGAATATAATTTTTTAGTTTTCTTATTTGATTTTTTTGGAACTGTAAATTTTTTTATTAATTGAAATTTGAAAAAAGTTTTGTTGTTGATCAGCATCAATCTGGTGGTGAGGCAAGGAGAAAGATGAGTTTGTAGATGGTGCGTGTTAGATTTAATATAGTCAGACCATGATAAAAATATGGTCTTTAGTTGATCCAATGGCCATAAATAAATTGACCTTGAGATGCACAAATTTGTGCATGGTACACAAATTTTCCAATTTGTGCAGGCTAAACGGCACCCTATATATTCGCTATTTCCTTGTAAGCAAAATTAACAATCCTTGTTTGATAAAATGTGGTAATTAACAAAATAAAGGAACATTTTAATTTTCTTGCATTCTTAGTTGTTTTTATCCAAATATGGTACCATTCTAGAAGACTGTATAGCATTATTTTAAAAATTCTCATATAGCTTTATCATAATATGGTAAGTTTTATGTGTTAAACTTAGTTGGTACAAACATTGTATTATATATGTAAAAAGTTGTCGTTCAAACTCTAATCATTCTATTCATTCACTTTAAGAGTAAAATTTTTAGTTACTAAATTACTTATAAAAAATAATATAATAAACTATCAATTTAATCGATAAACTATGGTCATATATAGCCTAATGACTAAAATTTCTACTCATTAGATGGATAAGTGGAAAAACTATTTTAATATACCTAAACTCTTGTTTTTTATAAACTCATATTTTCATAAAAAAAAAAAAGACTCATATTTTTTTATCAGCTAAACAATAGATAAAAGTAGGTCACGTTTAACATGCACAAATTTAAAACTTGTGCACCATGCACAATATTAGATCTATGGCTGGATTTCTATGTCCCATTAAAACTTATCATGCTCCTCCCACATTAGATAACATATTCTTTCCTCTTCTTCACTCACCACCGGAACCGCTAGCACCTCAAGATCCAAGGCCCGTCGTCAAGCAATAGTGCGCCTGTTTTGTACGGTCCGACCGAAATTAGTAGTAGAAAACTCATCCACCACCGGATAAATCGCTCCGATGAACCAAAGCAACAACACATCTCTGTAAAGAACAAAGGGATAATTATGTTGATGAATTTTAATAGAGAAATGAACAAATACACAATAATCTCTTAAATGTTATAATAAATATAAATTTACAACAGAAATATGTTGAAAATATTCAGATCTTGGAGAATCTGAATCCAAATGTGGATCTCCAGAATGAAAATGTTGATTATTAGATTTTAGATCTGAATCCGATGGTCGAAAAATTGGCGGCGGAATTTTCCAATCTACTGTTTCTCCATCTAGAATAACAGTTTGTAGAATCGATCTCAATAGATTAATTGCTATGATATGTTTTTATTTATTTTTTATTTGATTTGATTCAAGTTTTGAAGACAATTCAATCACTGTGGTGGTTATGTTCTAAAATTTTTTGGGGTTGTTAATGGTTCATTTAACATTTTTACACTTTTGTTTATGTCTTTTTCCATGATTGGGTTATGGGAGACTCGCAGTGATGGAAAATAGATCTGGAGTTTGTTCCATGGACTGAAGTTTTTTCATTGACAGAAGAAGGGGCAATGGGGTAGAGATGTAGGAGGTGTATGATAAGATTAGTGGGAATGCAAAATCCAACCTCTCATCTTGTTTTTTGAAACTTTGTGCATGGTGCACAAATTTTACATTTTGTGCATTGTAAATGCCTCCATAAAAGTATGATATGATATTGATTTATTTTAGGTACCAAAATTACATTGTTGATTATAGATAAAAAAAGAATCATATTTTATTAGGTACCAAAATTACATTGTTGATTATGATACTTTGTGGATAAAATTCATTTAAAATTTAATTAAAATATAAAAATATAATATGATATATATTTTTTAAATTACACCGATATCCAATAATATAATTTAAATACCGAATATTTATCTAATAATATCAAGGATAATATATATACTCAAAAAAGAGTTTCACATTGCATTACAATTGGATTGAAAATGAAAATCCTTTGTTTACAAATAAATTGGTTTTGTAAGGTGTGAATTAAGCCAAATTTTAAAATATAAAATTTAATATTTTCATTATTATTATTATTACACACCAGCGCCACAAAGGGAGTGTAATGCGTGGCTAAATATGATTCGAAGAAATGAAGGCAAGTATCGATTAAGAGATTTGAGCACTACTTAACCCTCCTCTCATCTCATTCTCCGCACAAATCCTTCTTCACTCACTCCGCACCCATTTCTTCAAACACCTTACACGCATAACAAAACACAATGGAAGGATCTGGAGTCGTAACCGTTTACGGCAACGGCGCAATCACTGAAACAACCACAAAATCCTCCCCTTTCTCCGTCAAAGTCGGCCTCGCTCAAATGCTCCGCGGCGGCGTCATCATGGACGTCGTTAACGCCGAACAAGCCCGTATTGCTGAAGAAGCCGGCGCATGCGCCGTCATGGCTCTCGAACGTGTCCCCGCCGACATCCGTGCTCAAGGCGGCGTCGCTCGTATGAGTGACCCTCAACTCATCAAAGAAATCAAACAAGCTGTCACTATCCCTGTCATGGCCAAAGCCAGAATCGGTCATTTCGTTGAAGCTCAGATCCTCGAAGCTATCGGAATCGACTACGTCGATGAAAGTGAAGTCCTAACCCTAGCTGATGAAGACAATCACATCAACAAACACAATTTCCGTATCCCTTTTGTTTGCGGTTGTCGTAACCTCGGTGAAGCTCTCCGTCGTATTCGTGAAGGTGCAGCCATGATTCGTACCAAAGGTGAAGCTGGTACCGGTAACATAATCGAAGCTGTTCGTCATGTTCGTTCTGTTTTGGGTGACATTAGGGTTCTGAGAAACATGGATGATGATGAGGTTTTCACTTTTGCTAAAAAAATTGCTGCACCTTATGATCTTGTTATGCAGACTAAGCAACTTGGAAGGCTTCCTGTTGTTCAATTTGCTGCTGGTGGTGTTGCTACGCCGGCCGATGCTGCTTTGATGATGCAGCTTGGCTGTGATGGTGTTTTTGTTGGTTCTGGTGTTTTCAAGAGTGGTGACCCGGCGAAACGTGCAAGGGCTATTGTTCAAGCTGTTACTCATTACAGTGATCCTGGAATTTTGGCTGAGGTTAGTTGTGGATTGGGTGAAGCTATGGTTGGTCTTAATTTGACTGATGATAAAGTTGAGAGGTTTGCTGCTCGATCTGAATAATGATGATTGATGATGATGGTGACGGTGTTCTCTTTCGCATAGCAATTTGTAGTTGTTTTTTCTTATATTTCATTTTAATAAGGTCGTTACGTTTTTGCTTCTTATGTTGGAACTGTGTTAGGTGGAAAAATTTGAACAAAAATGGAACTAGCCTGTTTTGGCTTGTAATATGATGATGATACTTGTTTTAGACATCCAAGGTTGTTATAGTAGTCTTTGATCTAGTATGTTTGAATCGATTGATTCATCATAAACTAGAACCATTCTTGTTGGAATATTGAATTCTATTGTTAAATTGGATGTTTATCTTTTGCTCAATTGATTATATTTCAAGCCCTTTTCCATATGGTTACACCCAAATACTTGAAACAATTTTTGTTTTGGGTGGCTTTTGATATATTTATGAGAAATTGGTCTTGTTTAAAGAAGAAAAGCCACAAACTTTGTATGCTTTGTTTTATTCTAGTTTTAACATTCATTAGTATAAATCAAAATTCATGTGGTATATATAGTCTGCCTCCTTTGAACTTCATTACCTAATGTTAACTTTGAGGATATGTAGTTCAAGTTTGTGATTTGTGTTCAAAAATTACAAAATGACAAATTTATAGTGGGATAGTTTATTAGAATCATAGTAATCCTCAGTAATTTTGGTACTTACTGTTTGTTTGGCATAGTATATGCAAGGGTTAATAGGTCTTTATACTCCTGCTAAGTGAACGTGTTTTGCGTTACCCCCTGCTATTTTTTTTTTTAAGATTGCCCCCTTGCAAAGTTTTTTTTTTTTTGGTTTCCCCTCTTTTCTTCTCTTGGATGCAAGAAATTTGAATTTTTTAAATCGGTTGAACAAAATAACCGATTTAAAAAACATAACTTTTTAAATCGGTTGAACAAAATAACCGATGTAAAAAGTGCGCTCAAGGGGGGAAACCAAAATAAAAAACTTTGCGAGGGGGCAATCTTCAAGAAATTTTTAGCAGGGGGTAACGCAAAACACGCCCACTTAGCAGGGGGTAACAACCTATTAACCCTATATGCAGAAACGACAAAATGTGATACTTACGGTTTGTTTGGTATAGTATATCGGAATCATAGTGATCCTCCGTAATTTTGCAGAAATGACAAAGTGTAACTTTTGAAAAATCCAAGTGGATCACCATGATTATGGCATACCAACCGTGGATTGCTGGAATTAGGTCTTTGAATGTTTGTCGTAATTTTGCAGAAGCGACAAATTGAAGCTTTTGAAAAATCCAAGTGGATCACCATGATTCTGTCATACCAACCGTGTATGGTTGGAATTAGGTTAGGTCTTTGAATGTTTGTCGTAATTTTGCATAAGCGACAAAATGTAGATTTTGAAAAATCCAAGTTGGATCACCATGATTCTGGCCTACCAACCGTGTATTGTTGGAATTAGGTCTTTGAATGTTTGTTGTGTCATTTGTAATTATGTTTCACGATTGATACAGGGATGCCTAAACCTTGTCTATGACAGTTTTTGCTTGGTCGTACAGTACTACTGTAGCCCTAATTTATAATAACAGACTGTAATAAAGCATACACAGACTGTACTTTCCACTTTATGCTTAGTCACTAAACAGTCATAATGTCACACAGATTTGCATTTCTAGATGTCAAGGAAATATAGTTTTGGTTGCTCCACACTTAAGTGCATATTTGTAGTTTGCATTTTGCTAAACTCATCATTAGTTCAAACAAGCACCAAGAGTTCTGTTCTATTCTATTCTGCATGCTGGTGGATTCTCAATTCTCATACACTGTCTTCGGATTCGCACCCCAACCCGAATATACCACCTCATAAGAGCATCTTGATCTGCCTTTAAGATTTTATTTGAATCAAATTACAACATGTTACAGTATATTATACTTTCACTTTGCCACACTTGTTCCCTCCAATAAAAGAGCCATGCCGCATGATCATGAATAAACTATTATCCACACCTTGTAGGATAAAGATCCAACATATATAAAGCAAAAAAAATATCTTAGTCTTAGCTCACTATTGTGTGGCCCTGAATAATGTTTTATATTTATCTTCATGTGCCTAAAATATTCTCCCATATTTCTGTTGGCTGCTTAAACAAATTCATCAACTAGATTCCATTTCCTAAAGTAGGCGGCGAGGGGTTAACTCAACATGTAAAGGAGAAAGCCACTTGCATAATACATACAAAATAATGCAATAAAAAAATGCAGATTCAACTAATTTTTCATTTGAGAGTAAAATAGGTGGGGACGAATTTTGTCTTTCTCAAACTCATTCATAAATTTGAGTTTCTCCACATCCGTCCTAATTCTTATTGAAAGGAAAATAGAATCTAAAATCCATATCCAACGGGGTTCGGGTATTCTCATGGAGTTCGGGTATTCCCGTTTTGTCTCACCTTCATATGAACTTGAATTGAGTTTTGGTACTCTTTGTATTTTTATTAAAAAGGGATAAAAATCGAAAGTCATTTTGTTTTGACAATATGATTTTTTTTAAATAAAGAATATAAATAGAAAAAACAACTTTGTTTAAGAGTTTACAATTTTGGAGAGGGAAAATGTAATTAGATATATGCTGGCGGGTTCGGGGATGAGATCAGAGTGTGTATCAATATTCTCATTACCCGCCCCCGCCCATTTTAAAATCAGGGAAAATCCAAATCCAATCAATTTGGTTTTTTCCATCAAAATTGAAACGGGACGGACGGATATCCGCAAGTATAGGTTTATCCTTATGCCTAGTCAGACATTGTGATTCAAAGCAGGGAAATGTTTAATCTTGTTACCAAATGTTAACTTTGAGTGTATATAGTTCAAGTTTGTAATTGATGAAATGAGATAAAAAAAATGGATATTTTATATGGGTGAAGCAGAAGAAGGGAACGTGGAACTTATTGTTGGAATCAGTCTAATCTCTTAATATTTGTTGTATCATTTGCAATTAGTGTTTCACAATTGAACAGGTAACAAAGCCTAAAATTTGTGTATGACAATTTTTGCTTTGTTTCGAAGCAGGGAAAAAACAGCACCATAAGCAGTGGTCATAGTCGATTACTTTAGCACGGATACACTATTTTTTACTATACAGTCATCACTATGTCACACACAAAAATGTGGTACCACTACCACTAGTTATACAAAGTGGGGTATTATGTGGCCTTTAATTTCTAGACTAGATAATAAGATGCTACTAATGATTGTTTCTATGGTGTTACTGTAAAGTAAACACAGTACTGTCAAGATCTTCTCAAATTTTTGTTAAAAAAAGTCTCTCATCGGATATGTGATGATCTGGATAAACCTTTATAAGCAAGTGGCAATCCTCACCTTACAAGCTAGTTTTGTAGGGATGAGTTAGGCCAATACTTATTTCTAAAAATTTTTATTTTTTAAAAAGGACTGCTCAATTTATGATAGACACAAATAAGAAATTGGTAAAATCCATTTTTAAACATACTAGTAGTTTTTATGAATCTATAATTTGTGATATTTCCTGCTGTTTTTTGGATTTTCAAACTATTGTAATTTGGTTTTTCAAATTCTATTTTAAAAGAGAATATCTACCAAAATTGCTATTAGGTTGAGTCACGACTAGGTCGCTCTCTTTAAGACGTTTCGTGGCACTACCCGAAATTGTGCAAGGTAGACTATCAACCACGCCGCCTCCAGGATAAAACAAGTCTAGTTACAACTGTGCGATTAACTACTGCACCGTAAAAAACCGTTCGAGAATTACACCTTCAATATGGTACTAAGACAACTCTTTTAATATTGAAACCACTTTAATATGGTATTGTTACCATTCTATTATGGTGCTGAGACCACTCAAATATGGTGTTACCACCATTCTAACTTTTAAGTTCTCCTATCAATATGGTACTACGACCATTCAAATGTGGTGATTCCACAATTTCGACTTTTTAATTTCTCCTCAAATCAATATGGTACTACGACCACTCAAATATGGTGTTAGCACCATTCTAGCTTTTTAATTTCTCCTCAAATAGAAAAAATATTAAAAGAGTATTCATATACTATTAAGATCATTCTTAATTCCGACGGGACATTATTGATTCAAAAGGGACTATGATCTTAAAAATACTCTTTATTGTGAAGAGACATACATTATTAAAGGGACTATGTTTTTAAGACCTTTCCTTATTTCGAAGGAACATTATACCGAATAGGGACTAAGGTCTTAAGAACACTCTTATTTCCGAAGGGACAAAAAAGGGAGATGAGAAGAAGAATAGCTCGTCAACACAAGCTGGAGGGAGAAGAGAGAAATAGTTCTCGACAACTCAATAAAAACTCTTTGGTGTGCTTTTTGAACTGAGTGGAGTCCTCTATTTATATAGAGATTTTGTAACTGTTTTAGCAAAAATTGCTACAACAGTTACTCTAATGGATAAAATCAAAAAGAAACTTATTCAATAATCCATTCAACAACATTTGTGGATGAGATCAAAAGAAACAAATCCACAATAACAGACTAATGAGGGAAAGATAGGAAATTCAGTTGGATTCTCAATCTTATCACAATAACCATAAGCTAAAATTATGGGAAGTGATATCCATGAATAAAAATAATAATTATTATTATTATTTTCATCATTATCAGGTATTTAAAATTAAATACCACTATTTAAACACTACTAATATGTGTGTTCTATTTTATGTGGGACCTCCACACTCTATTTTTTCAATTCACACAATATTATATCAAAGTTTAATTACTTAGTGTTTAATCTTCCAACCTTTCAATTTCTTTCCAATTCACACCAATGTTCCAACAATCCCTCACTTGAATTTAAAAAATGGTTTCAATAATAACGTCAAAACGTTTCTATAAGGTTGCTAATAAACAAAGGTGTCGCCAACAACTTGAACCTTTGCATAGCGGGTAAAATTCCAATTAACAAGAGTGGCACGTAGCATTGAACTCAATCTCAGACATAGAACCCACAGACAACCTTTTCTTAAGGTGTATTCAAAAAGCCCGTGCATTTATGACCCTGTACGTCTATCCCAGTTTTAACGAACGCTCTAGGTATTCTGCCCCAAATTCCATAGGAACCGGCCTCAGTTCCACATTCGCATAGGTGAGTCTATCAAGAGTACTCCTGTAGCTGTGTACTCCACTCCATATGGAGTATAGATCTCATTAAGAGTTTCTATTATCTCATCCTCTATTCGTTGCAGGAATCATGCTTTCTTTATTTTCTCTAATAGCATGTTCTATCACTTTATGACTTGTTATTACCCATTGAACCTATTTCTTGGGATCTCCAGTCAGTTAGGTCGGGTTACTATCACTAGTGAGCTATAGGCATTAGTCCAATCTTAATAGAAGTATTTAAGACTTTCTTTCTTGTTAGTTCTTTCGTCAAAGGATTAACTAATTCTTTATCAGTACGTACATGATATACTTTACCGTTCCTTTTAAGAGTAGCTAGCTCTCTATTCATGTATGTGTTCGTGCCTTAATAATCGCATCTTGCCATTGTAGTAGCGATTCTCAACTTTTGTAATAGCTGCAGTACTATCACAATTAACACTTCTGGCAACGGTTTTATCCACTAGGGGATCTCAACTAGCAATCATTTTCTGAACTTGCTTCTTCACTAGTTTTCTCTAGTGTTCTCATCTCAGATTCATTTCATATTGGACTGAGTTAATATCATTTGTTTTAACAAACAACTCCTCTCGTGATGCTCAATGTGTAGTCACTGGTCGCTTTAAAACTTATCTAAAGGATGTTCTATTTTGTATCTTGTACCATTCAAGTACGATAAGATAATTTTCATTTGGATCTTGTTCCATTCAAGTACAATATGATACTTCTTATAATGTAATTCTAGAGCCATAATCTTCTTAAAGCACCTTATGACTCTTTCAATAGCATGACAATGCTTCTCATCAGTCGATTAGTAAACTTGAATAAGAGTCTCACGACGTGGCCAACGTCGAGTCTAATACATTGAAAGGCATACCTAAAGATTACCAATGATGCTCGCATATTATTGTTTGTCTAACACCATCTCAAATGTTCTTGAAAAGTTTTGCATTTGGATCATAAGGTGTGCTTGCAAGTTATATTCAAATAATTACATTTTCTTAAGAAATTCTCAACTTTGTAAGATTCATCAGAAAAATTCTCTTTTTCTGATCTAGTAATCTTGGAACCAAGAATTACTTCAACTTGGTCTAGGTTTTTCTTATCAATGTTGTTGATAAATAATGATTTCACATAATTCATAACATGAATCTTTAAACCAAATATGAGCAAGTCGTCTTCATAAAGACATATGATCGTGCAAATATTATTTCCATATTTGTTGTAAATACATTTGTCACTTTCATTCACTTTATACTCATTTGATAGCATTATAGTGTCAAATTTTTCATGTCATTCCTTATGAGTTTATTCTAGACCTGACAAAAAATTATCTAACTTACAGATCTTGTTTTCTTGTCCATGAATCGCAAACCTTTCAGGTTGTTTCATATAGACTTCTTCTTCTTCTAGTTCACCGTAAAGAGGGAACTTTCACATCCATTTGAGTACTATCGAGTTATGAACTGCCACTAAAGGGACTAGTACTCTTATGGGTATGATTCTAGTGGCTGGTAAATTATTGTCGAAGAAGTCTATATTTTTCTCTTTTGTCTAAAACCTTTTACTACAAGGAGAGCCTTGTATTCATCAACCGTACCATTAGGTTTTAGTTCTTTTCCAAAATCCAAATACAACCGATTAGTTTTCAACTATGAGACAAGTCAACTAAGTGTCATGTTTCGTTAAAATCTAGAAGATTTCATCGATTATTGCTTCTTGCCATAATTCAGCATCTAATGAGGATACAGTTTCTTTAAGGCTTGATGGATCTTCTTCCAATGTATAAACCAAGTTCATACTCTTTAGCAATTCTTGCTTTCTTATCTTTTTGAGGTTCTATAACATCTCGCACGATGTTTTCGTAACTATTTCTGATTACTGGAATGTGATCAGATATAGTGCCCCCACTAGTTCTTAATTTTTTTGAAAAAAAGAATTTATTTTGCCCTCACTAAAGTCATGTTCCACTAGTGCCCCCACTATTCTTTATTTGAAGGGGCAAATATTTACATAGAAATCATCATCGTTTTATTCTATGATCACTTTAGCATTTAAGACTTGTATGCTTCACTATTTATAGCATATCCAATGAATACACATTCATAGACTCCACTAGTGAGTTTAACTCTCTTGGAGTCCAAGATCCAAATATAGTCCAGACAAACCCAAGTTTAAAAATAAGACAAGTTGGGTTGTCTTTTCTTCAAAAATTTCTTAATTAGAATTTTTGTTCATAGACTTGGGTAATCTATCCAACATAAGTTTCAATTTTCGTTATTGAAATTGAACATACCAAACATATCAATTTTATTTTTCAAAATTCACGGTCATCAATAAATATCATTTTATCATTTGTAGTTTATGTGCCATCAAGTTCGCACATATCATAATTTATTAAGTTTAGTGATTCAAATCCTCTAAACACTGATTTAAATAAACTTTTGGTTCATTTATCTTGACCGCAATAAATAAAATTTTCTAATCATATCATGTTCGAATTGAGTCAAGTTACTCAAGTATAAAATCAACCGCTTCAAAGACACGGTCTTTTCCCAACAAGAATGCATGGTACAATGGTCTCTTTTTAAGTCTGAGTTACATATATTAATTTCTTAGTGTTGTTGTTATAACAACAAACACTTCATTGTTTCAGTCGAAAAGATGTACTTTTATAGCTTGATCGACCCTTAATGTATTTAGGGACAACTTAACCTTAATAAGTAACTTCTCCGGTAGACATAGCAGTTCGAAACGTCTTAAAATTGTTGTTTTTTGGATTTCCAAACTATTGTAATTTGGTTTTCCAAATTCTATTTTAAAAGAGAATATCTACCGAAGTTGCTACTAGGTTGAGTCACGACCAGGTCGCTCTCTTTAAGACGTTTCGTGGCACTACCCGAAATTGTGCAAGGTAGACTATCAACCACGCCGCCTCCAGGATAAAACAAGCCTAGTTACAACTGTGCGATTAATTATTGCACCGTAGAAAATCGTTCGAGAATTACACCTTCAATATGGTACTAAGACCACTCTTTTAATACTGAAACCACTTTAATATGGTATTGTTACCACTCTATTATGGTGCTGAGACCACTAAAATATGGTATTACCACCATTCTAACTTTTAAGTTCTCCTATGATCTTAAAAATACTCTTTATTCTGAAGAGACATACATTATTAAAAGGACTATGTTTTTAAGACCTTTCCTTATTTCGAAGGAACATTATACCGAATAGGGACTAAGATCTTAAGAACACTCTTATTTCCAAAGGGACAGAAAAGGGAGATGAGAAGAAGAATAGCTCGTCAACACAAGCTGGAGGGAGAAAAGAGAAAGAGTTCTCGACAACTCAATAGAAACTCTTTGGTGTGCTTTTTGAACTGAGTGGAGTCCTCTATTTATATAGAGATTTTGTAACTGTTTTAGCAAAAATTGCTACAGCAGTTACTCTAATGGATAAAATCAAAAAGAAACTTATTCAATAATCCATTCAACAACATTTGTAGATGAGATCAAAAGAAACAAATCCACAATAACAGACTAATGAGGGAAAGATAGGAAATTCAGTTGGATTCTCAATCTTATCACAATAACCATAAGCTAAAATTATGGGAAGTGATATCCATGAATAAAAATAATTATTATTATTATTATTTTCATCATTATCAGGTATTTAAAATTAAATACTACTATTTAAACACTACTAATATGTGTGTTCTATTTTATGTGGGACCCCCACACTCTATTTTTTCAATTCACACAATATTAGATCAAAGTTTAATTACTTAGTGTTTAATCTTCAAACCTTTCAATTTCTTTCCAATTCACACCAATGTTCCAATGTTCCAACATTTCCTTCAATAGCAGAACTCTTCATTTCCTTGCATTTCTTTCTGTCACCATTTCAACTCCAAACTATTTCTGTCCCTCATGTTTTGAGGAAAACTAGAGAAACATATATGCTTACTCTCTTAGGAATGTACTCATGAGAAGGCAGCAAGAGTATATGTGGTGTACCCAGCGGCCGAGGGAGAAGGGGGCATGCCGTTGCCATGGTCTTCTCTAAGTTTGATAATTAGTTCATTCGAGAGTTAAAGATATATAGTCAATTCAATTACTAGTAATTACTTTATTATAGCTTCATAATCAGGTAATTTCTAAGTAATTTTCGCATGAAAATAGTAGTTAGGAAATGTTTGATGCTCGAGTGTAATGTGTGGTGCATGGCGCGAATACATATTCGCTACTAACTAGACTAATGAGAATTTTGATTTTTGAGTCTTTTTGAATTGAACATGGAAAAAGGCCCGACGAAAATCAGCAAACTACTATGTCAAATAATTGTTTTTTTTTTTTGGGACAAATGAGGTTAGAAAACCCCAATTAACGAAACAAAAAAATAAACTAAAAATCTCTCGAAAAGAAAGTGCCAGCTCTGTTGGCTAGTAACGCTAAAGAAATACAATTAGAAGGATAATCATAAATTACAACTACTATATTGACAATCTTCTAAATAACATTGAACAGAAGCTAGGCTGAGAAATTAACACACAAATTCAAGCTTAGTTATTTTTTGTATTAAGTATGTGTGGTGGAGTCACAATCCTCTCTCATTCATTATATTGAATCCAATTCCGTCTTATTCACATTTGCAATATCTTTCGGATGGAGCCAAACTTGCTTGATAAAGTTGATTGATATTTAAGCAAACTATATTCCAAAATTTCTGATAAAATCTTGTTAGAAAACTACAAGGTCCATGTGCTTTCCACACCCGATACTGAAAAATCAACCTTTTTTTTTTTTTTTTTTTAATTTTTTAATTTCCTTTGCTCTCAACCAGAGCTGAGATTGTCTATCACTCACAATGGTCAAGTTTAGTAAATTGAGTTTGGAACAATACATTATTAAAAAAATTAACAGCGTGAGCTTTTGCTTTTTAGATTCATGAAATCATTGATGTATTTGATCTATTTTTTAGATCAAATATATCGATTATTCTATGAAATATGAATCTAAAAAGTAAAATTTTTTTATATTAAAAACCGGTGGAAGTAATGCTTAATATTTTTGTTCTCTAACGGACCTTTAGTGAGTCAACTTTAAATTTCTAGAACTAGTAAGCTTTTTTATTTTAAAAGCTAGATAAATTATACAATATTGTTAAGGGGGCGTTTGTTTCACGGTATAAAAAATTAATCCCAGGAATAACTTTCCCTGGCATAAGTTTCCATGGAATAAATTTTTAAAAAATGTGTTTGGTTAGTATATTATGTTCCAAGGAATCTTTTATTTTAAATTTTTTTGAGGCAATTTATTTTAATTTCTAAAGATACATATTATATTTTACTATTGCAATATATTCTTAAACGTACATGTTATAATTCTTAAAATTGAGAAATTAGTTCAATTTTTATCAACTAATAGTATATATCTATCACTATTAATATTGCCGTCGATTATAACAAGCATTAGTAATACTCTTTTTTCTTTTTTATAGAAGCAGAAGCACAATATTGCCATTGATTATGGTCCATTGATTACCACTATAAATATATTTGCCATTGTTATTAGTTTTTGGTATCTGTTATGATAAAGTGATGATAACGTAAATAAGAGAGAAAGATGAAACGGTTATAGTTATCTAGTAGTGGGGTATAACACGTTTTTCATAAAATTTTTATGGCAACCGCCTGGAATAAACGTTACCCATCCATATTGGAGGGGATTAAAAAGCCAGGCTTCATGGGTATAATCCTTTCCCGGGTATAGGTTTTTTCCTGAGAATAATTTTTAATTCCTTTATAACAAACATGGTAATTTTTATTTCCAATGCTGGATTCCCAGGAATATGTTTAGTATCCATGAAATAAACACCCCCTAATTTTCATGTTGAGGGTGAAGATCAAACTCTTAACTTCTTTATCACTCGACTTTTGAATTCCTCCGGCTACTAAGTCTTACTTATATCCTTTGTTGTGGCCCAGTAGAGAACATTGTTGATCAAATTTCTACCAAAGATAAAAATCCTCCACTCTTACTGTGAATTTTCCAAGTTACTCTTGATGAATGTAATCCATGGTTAAGCATTTTGTAATTAGTGTTAAAAAGCCTTTGGATTAGTTTTTTGTCATTGCTTGTGCACCAAGTACAGTTTGTTAGGCTTGAAATCAATAATAGTTAGTTAGTTGTCCGGAAATTTTTTGTTTTGTCTTAGGTAGTTTTGTGCAGTTGCTTGTTAGTTAAGCAAACCCCAATTGTATATAATTACTTTTGCTCTTTTGTGGATAAATGCAATTCTAAATTTCCCCATTCTCTCTTTCACTTAGACCATCTACAATGGTTTCAACACTCAACACCCACTTTTACACTTCACATCATCTTCTCTCTCTTCCACCTAATAATTCAACACTCATTCAACTTTTACCATCTACAATGATTTTTCATTCAACACTCTACCCCACCACTAATAAGATTAAGATAGTGAAAAACATGATTTTTTTTCTGTGTCCAAATCAAATGAACAAAGTCTCTATTTATAGAGAGAAAAAATTATGAATTTTGGTAAAAAAAAATAAATTAAAAAAAAATAATTTGCAATGAAATAATTTGAGTTCAAAGTAATAATTGGATAAAAATTCGAGAAGTCAATCAGAGCAAGACAAGTGTCCCCCCGATTGTGTTTCAACTGTGTTGAAAGTTTTCAACTTCTCTCTCCTCCATGTCACTTTCAACACCTTCATTGGAGAACATTGCCTTGTTGAAATTCAATTCAACACCATATTCAACTTCTCATTATGCATGGTCTTATAAAAACTTCATCACTTCTAAAATTTTCCCAACAACTCTGAGTTTGTCACACCTTAAGATAGAATTCTCCCAACAATTTGGACCATGTTCAAAGCAAATAATTTTATTCGTATTCACATTAGGATTAGCATAGAAAGCTTTGAGAAAATCAGTATTTTTCTTTGTTAAAAGAAACTTTGAGTTGGATAAGTTGAAGATCTACATTCTATTGGGCCAGCCCATGAGGAGTATATGACCCTATCTGGAAGATTTCTCTCCCCACCCCCGTCTTTCTTTTTCACCCCATGAGTTTCCATTTTTAACCTTGAAAAAAAACTTCGGTACATGCGTACCGAAGTTTTTAACGATGTAAAACACCTATTTTTCAATATTGACAAACTTCGATACGCGTCTACCGAAGTTGTTGGGGGTAAAATCAAGGGTAAAATTGGATTTCTGGGGGGTGAAAAAGAACGACGGGGGGTGGGGAGAGAAACCTTCCCCTATCTGGCTATCCCTATGTTTGGCTTAAGAAAATTACTTTTGTCACCTTACGAGTTATTCACGCGCCCTATCAAATAATCATTTTACCTTTTTGTTACTTAAGTAACAGACATTGTAAAAATAAACATTTTTGTAAATGTCGTCCATTACTTAAATAGCGGATGTTATAAAAATAAAATATGATGGGATGTTTTTAGGAATGCTCGCAGCTTAAATAGCGGACAAGGATATTTTGATAAATTCGTAGGGCACGAGAGAAAAAGAATAGGATGGAAAAAGTGATTGTCTTTGCTTATTACACTTACTCCTCTTGAATTTTATTGTATTTCCTCTACATACATTTTGATTTTGATGAAGAATAAGAATTTCAACCGGTTAGAAAAGATTTAGAGACAAGATAAATATGTGATGGAAAAGAGTTCCATTTCTAATTTCGTCTTAAAAATTAGTATCCATCTCAAACTATTATATTTCATAGTTAATATTAGGGGAAAAATAAAATCTATCACTAACTTCAGTTACTATTTAAGATTGTTTAGTGGATCAATCCGTTTAACCCACCTCTTAACCTCAAAGAGTAATGTGGTATCACTACAAGAAAATCAGCACTTCGCGACAGTTAAAATTGCAGTTTGCGACAGTTGAAAGTGTCGCAATTGCACATCTGCGACGATTATGTAACCGTTGATGATTTCGGTGTCGCAACAGAACATTGCGACGGTTTTAAAAACCGTTGTAACAATGATTTCAAACCGTCCCAATATAGTTGCTAGATTTGACAGTAGAACCTGCAACGGTTATAAAACCGTCCCAATGTAGTTGCTAGATTTGACAGTAAAGTTTGCAACAGTTATAAAACCGTCGCAAATGTTTTTTTTAGTATTAATTTAAAATATGTTTATTTATTTTTTATATTTGTTTTATTTGTTTTTATAGCTTATTAATTAAGCGTTGCATTACAATATCCATACAAGAGTAAGAAAATTAAAATGAATAAGTATAAACTTATAAATTACTTAATCTCATTCAAATAATGACAACATCCATACATCAAAAATTAATTAAAGTACTTGAAATTCCAAAAGAAAAATAACTAATGTATTTAAAACATTTAAAAACATAAATATTAGTAGAGTTGTTCCTAAACATAAGCATTACGTCAAAATAAGAAGTTCACAAAAATATCTAGATATTAGCTATGGTATGTGATGTTGCTTGATGATCCTTAATTAGTGTTAGCTCTGGACTCAAAACGCCTACCATCTCTTGACTTGTCTCATTCAGGTAACTGAAAAAACAAAAGTATATACTATTAGTTTTTTTTTTTATTCAACAAGTTTTTATTAGAAAATAAGTGTTACCTATGCACAAACAGTGCAAAAAAGAACACTTATAAATTACAATGCCTGACTTGCAGGAAGCACTACAACAAACAAATATTTTTTTTGAAAAGACAATGACAATTATTATACAGAAAAGCCAAAAGCTTATTGTACAAGGAGTACAATCAAACCAATAAACTTGCACCAAAACAAACCAGTTTGAGGCATAACATAATTGGCTTCTCACTAAGGACACAAATAGCTCTAAATATCAATAACACAATTACCTGATTTCCATTAGAATTATGCGCAATAAGAACGCAACCTGCTCCTTCAAGATATCAACTTGTAAAGCCTTGTCCTTAAGCGAATCAATTTCAGCTCCTTCAAGATATCAACTTGTAAAGCCTTGTCCTTAAGCGAATCAATTTCAGCTTGCATTTGCTTCATCTTCTCTTTATCCTCAGAGGACGATATCAAATTTGCAGAGCGAGTAGTAGTGAGCTGAGATGGTGTTACCCCAAGTCCCATACTATGAGCAAATCCGCCATATTCTTTTCCAAAGACTTTCACAAATGCTTCATTTCCTAAATGAGTCTTTGCAATTTCAGCTTGTAATTGATCCTGATTATGAAATGAATTTAATTCAAATAACTAGCATTGCAGTAGCCATAAAACAAAATTGTAGCATACTACTAATCCAACACAAAACAACAGAGTTGCAGCAGCCATAAAACAAAATATAAAACAACTCTGCAGCAGCAACATCATACTACTAATCAGCGGCTGATGAGATTTGGAATTGAGCAATTTTATAAAGTGGATATTATTAGTAAAGAGAGACGACCATTAATTCTATATGATTTTGACCACTAACATGCAACAATCAAACACTTAATGCACGAATCCACTAATTTATTTTGGCCTGCCATCAAAGTACTCTCAGCCTCCTCATTTACAGTGCAATGAGTCTCAACCAACGAAAAAAAGTGCAATAGGTGCAAAATATATAAACTTCAAGGGGTTCAAAAGTAAGAAAACACAGGGTAGTGAATAAGAGGAGCAACATATGTGTGGAATTTTTAAAATCTGAGGGGATGCTTGTGCACACCCTGGCTACCATGCAGCCCCGCCACTGCTACTAATTTGAATATAATTGCAGCAGTAGATAAAACATAATAACCACAGCAGCAGCATACTATACCAATATGAATACAATTGCAATAAAATTATATTGAATTTATGCAACTCTGCATACTAATCTGAAGAAAGTTTCAATATTGCACTTACATTTTTTTTCTTAGCCTCATCATTGACAAATGACCCATTAGACTTTTTATGACTAACTGCAAACATGTCTCCCCTATTATATTTTCGACCATCTCTTTTTTCCTACAAGTAAATACATCTAATAAGTACTTGTGCAATTAAGTATACAATCAATAATAGATTGAGTGAATCATACCAACTCTTCTTGTGTCATTGCAATGGACTTAGTCCCTAGTGAATGATTCATCTTTAGCTTTGCACGATTTGCTGCATTTTTTCGTGCCATTTCCTGCATTGATAACAAATCAGGACAATGTAACCAAAAAAAAAAAAATCACGACGGTGAACAAAAGCAGCCCATTACCACTGTTTTTGGCTTCCGTCTATATTGGACAAAAGTAGCCCAATTATTCGGGTCAATACATCAGAAGTATTTTGAAACATGTCTGTCACCGATAAACATGTGCTTGAAACATGATCAGCCTCATCTAACACTTAAGAAAGTAAACGAAAAATGTCATAATTCAACATTGTAAAACAATAGAATCATTTAAAAACAGTTTGACACTAGATTACATACCAATAACATCTACATCCCAATATCCAGCTTTCCTTTTTTTAGGCAAACAAACATCTTCTACATCATCATCTTCAGAAACATCATCGTCTACAACATCATCTTCAGAAATATCGTCAACATCATCTTCAGAAAAATCATCTTCAGTGAACAGCGGTGGAGATGCCACTTGGTCGGCTGGTGGTGGTGTTGTCACATTTGTAGGTGGTGCTAGAGGTGTTGTCACATGTGTAGGTTGTGCTGGAGGTGTTGTCAACTGTTGAGGTGGAGTTGGCGGTGTTGTCACGTGTGGAGGTGAATGTTGTAAACCAAACGAACGTAGGCGTTTCTTGTTGGCTTTATCGAGATCTCCAGGTCGTACAAACCTCGAACGACCTTTCACAAACTAAATGAGATAACAATCATAAAGCTTCTTAAAGATAAATTTGCATCTATGATCTAGCTAATCATGCTTGAACTCCAACAAAACAAACAAATAGAACAATAAACAAAAAACCTAAAGAATAAATAGATCGATAGATTATTACTAACCGATGAGGCTTTTGAAGTGGCAGAAGAGGATTTGCTAAGGGATTGAGAGAGAGAGAGAAGGCAGATTGAGAGCCTCGAGCTTTTTTTTTATTTTTTTCAATGTTCCTTTGTTGTGTTTCTTCATATTGTGTATCATCATTTTCACTACGCTGAGAAACACAATTAGGATTTGAACACCACAGTCACAGGGCATCAAAATAGAACTCAAAGGCCAAATAAATAAACCCTCATTTCAGCTATCTCACGCACACAAGTTAAAGAGAATTAAAACTAATGAAAAGAAAACTTGCATTACAAATTCAAAAAGTAATTAAACAAAAAACAAATTAACAAAAACAGTTACCTTGAAATGAACTCTAAATCGTGTTGTCGTGGAGTAAGGTTTCCTAGATAGCTTGACTGGGATCTCTGCTGAGACAAGAAAAGCTTATTCCCTACATAATAAATTCAATCAAAGTATTTCAAACACATATCAAAACCCAACAACGTAAATTGTATAACAATTATGGGTTTTCAAACCTTTCTAATGGCAAAGGATACATATTTATTGGAATTTGCAATGCCTCAGGTTATAGTTCAATAGGGATATATATTTCTTGCTATTAATGGTGATATAGTTGCAAAGAAAAATGGACATAACAGAACTTCATGATATGTATGCTTTAACATTTTTTTCCAAAATGATTAAAGAAGATTTGTGTAACCAAGGCCACTCCTTAATCAAGAATGATTTGGTCGCAGCAACTCAAAGTAATAGGAGTAACATTAGATATTAAAACAATACAATTACAACATCTTGATGATATCACAATCCTTCAAATGTAACATTTGTAAGAGATTCATAATAGTATCTAATGCATCAGTAAATTATAGTAATTAGTAATGGCATTAGCAAATGAAAGCTAGGTACAAATTGATTGGTGTGGAAGTTCTACTTGTATACCTAGGCCCAAATACAAATAACACCTACCTTTCATGACTCCTATGCTATACATACATAAAGTAATGTCAGTTCATGATAGATAATTTTTATTATCTTTTGAAGAGTTACACTAACATATTCTTAAATTGAAGTGTTCCAAGTATTTGAATAAGTCTAATAATAAGAGAGAAATAAAGTAAATAGCTAAAAGTCCTTCACGTAACATTGCATCAAGTTTCATATCTCTTCTAATCAAAACAACAAGTGCCCAAATCTATCCAATAATAAAAAATGCCAATGTTTCCAACAAATATGGATCTTTAGGTATCAGAATATAAGAAGGATACTCACACCAAGTTGTAGTAACAAGAGATAACCCCAAACCAATAATTGTAAAGAGATAACAAACATAATCGAAATAAAAGCGAAATAGAAGCGAAATACAAAAGAATATTTTTGAGTTTTTTGTTTTGTCTTCCTTTTATTTTAGATATGTTAAACATATTGTCTTTGTTTCAATGAAAATGAATGAGGTTTTAATTTTCAATACTTTTACTTATCTGTAAATTAGTGTTTTTATTCTGTCATTTAAATAGTGATTTTGTTAATAATGATTTGTCTTTGCTTTTGTTCTAGTGTGAAAATTTTTTTTCCATTCCTTTTACACAACCGTATGAACCCACTTAATCCATTAAATCGCTTAACCCGCAACTGACGAAACCAATGATTTAAATGGTTGCTCACCCCTGATATCACTAATCTAAATTCAATATATATTAGTTGAGTTTCATTAATGCTTTGAAATTTATCAAAACACAAAACTTTGTTTTTCTCATGGCAAGCAATTATGTTCATATTTTTTCAGTTCCTAACTGATAGATAAATAAATAAATCCAGTTATAACAACAACAAAACAAACTAAAAAATCCATAACTCAATTACAACAAATACATAGCTTTAACTGTGAAATACAAAAGGGGCGACAATGAAATATAAAACGAACCTGAACCTTAGATGAAAAACAAACTCTTATCAACGGGAGAACGGAGAGCAACAGCCAGTCACTTGCGATTTAGGGGGATTTAATAATTTAGGGAATGAAGAAATTGATTTAAGGATTAGGGTTGATGAAGAAAAGGAGTTAGGGATTGGGCTTGTGATAGGAATCTGCGATGAAGAGATGAGTTAGGGTCATGGTTGGTGAAGAAAACGAAGGTGAAGAACGGTGGTAATCGAAACAGCAGTGAGGGACATCGAGGGAGATGAGAGATGTTGTTTTTGAGATTTTTGGTGTTCTTCAATTTTTTGTAACAGAGTGTTTTGTGTTTTTGGTAACATAGAAGTGTTTTTGTTTAAGTGTGAGGGTTGCAATTTTCAAATTTTTTTTTGGAAACAAAGGTTTACAATCTGACAAAGGCGCTAAGATGAAATTTTTTCCCGCATAGATAACAAAACACTGCGACGGTTGTAAAAACCGTCGTATACACCGTTGCAAATATTTTAAAAAAATCACATTGCGACAGTTTTGTTCAAGTAGTCGCAATAAAAATGTCGCAAAGTACATATTTTCTTGTAGTGTATCTTCTAAGTCTTTAGATGTAGAAGTATTTAAAACGATTGATTTTGCCATTCAAAAAAGGTTAGTTGCGCAGCTTGTCGCGTCGTTGCCTTCCATTCAAGTGTAATTATCTTACATATATAATATTTTACGGGTCATGCTAAACAGTGCACCCGGTGCACTAGTTAAGCATACTCAAAAATGAAATAAAGAGACAAAATTAATGCTAGAGAGATAACTTATTGCATCTTTAACACATTAAATACACAAATTTCAAAAAAAAGTTTCTATATTAATATGTTTAACCAATGCACCGAGTGCATTGTTTAATATTTTCCATATTTTATTTTTAAAAAATCTCATTCTTTAGTTATTTTTATGCAGCCAATTAGCTCTTTTATTTTTGAATTGAGAACCCGTTTGTTATAGATTAAAAGATTAGTGATTTTGACCTTAAATAATTTAGAGATTATTTTTTAGAGATTTTATAAAAAATCAGAAGTTATTTTGTGTTTGTTTACCTAGATAAAAATTACTTTTTATAAGGATATTTTTGGAATATTAAAATTAAAGTAAGGATATTTTTGAATAAAAAATATCTCCACCTTTTGATCATTGTTTTGTCTTTCCTCGGAAAAAAAATCTATTTTTTAAAAAATTACTATTTTAGCTTCTCATTTTTAATAGTTTTTAGATTATTTTTAGATTATGATTATTTTTAAAAGCACAAATGGACGTAATATTCTAAAAAGTAATTATTTTTATAAAATAAATAATTTTTTTAAAAAAAAAACTACAACAAAAGGGCTCTGAATATGTTCTGAGTTTATATTACTTCTAAATCTATTTGTTGGAGGGCTTTAGTCCTCTTGTTTTCCAAAATAAATAAATAAATTTATTTGTTAGAGCAACCTTAGACTATTTTGAAGTAATATTGTTGGATTTAATTCATGTGGACGATTTTAAGTTTGATTGTTTGTCTAATGATTATTAGAATATAAAATATTCCTTGTAATATTCCTTATCATATTTTTAGCAATAGCTTTATGAGAATTAATTAGCATTGATTTTTGTAGAATCAAATTGATTCAACAACAACCGTGGGCTGTTCCACCTTGGGCTGCACCGTGGCAACCATGGGCCACGCCACCATGTCCGTACCCAACTACGCCGAATTGGCAACATCAGTCCAATGCTCGCCAGCAAGGAATTCTTGGACCGAAACCTCCGCAGGCTCATATGGCAGCCACATCGGCAAATAATGCTCAACCATCATATGCATCCACTGACATTCAAGCTGCGATGCATACTCTATCTCTGGCTCCCCCTGATGATCAGTGGTACATGGACACCGGGGCTACCTCTCACATGACTGCAGATGGAGGTAAACTCACTTCTTATTCCAATATGAGCAATAATATTATTGTTGGTAGTGGTCATAATATTCTAGTTATTGGTCGAGGAAATGCATTAATCCCAAATTCTCATCATCCCTTAACCCTAAACAATGTCTTACATGCACCTCAGTTAATAAAAAATCTTGTTTCTGTACGAAAATTTACCATTGACAATGACATTTCTGTAGAATTTGATCCATTTGGTTTTTCTGTGAAGGATTTTCAGACAGGAATTATTTTAATGAGATGTGACAGCTCGGGAGATCTATATCCACTCACCTCAAGACCAACAACTACCCAACCATCCAATTTTGTCGCTTTATCCAAAGAATTATGGCACAACCGTTTAGGACATCCCGGCACTCCAGTTTTTAATTCTCTACAAAGAAACAATTTCATTTTATGTAATAAGCTTCCAAAGCATTTCTTTTGTCATTCTTGTCCTCTTGGAAAACACATCAAATTACCATTTTATGAGTCATTTTCTTATACTATGATGCCTTTTGATATTGTTCACAGTGATATTTGGACGTCTCCTGTGCTCAGCTCAGGTGGACATCGTTATTATGCTTTATTTCTAGATGATTTCACGAATTTTTTGTGGACTTTTCCAATTGCAAATAAATCTCAAGTACATTCCATCTTTATTCAGTTCCGTGCTCATATTAAAACACAATTTGAAAGAGAAATCAAATGTTTTCAATGTGATAATGGAAAAGAATATGAAAATGCACATTTTCATAAATTCTGTGAACTTAATGGAATGACATTTCGATTTTCATGCCCTTACACCTGTCCTCAAAATGGAAAAGCTGAAAGAAAAATTCGCACCATCAATAATATCATTCGCACCCTCCTTGCTCATGCTTCTCTCCCACCTCACTTTTGGCATCATGCACTACAAATGGCCACTTACCTCCTCAACATACTCCCTAATAAAAAGCTTGCTCTACAAACCCCTACTAAAATTCTCTACCAAAAAGATCCGTCATATTCTCATCTTAAAGTCTTTGGTTGTCTTTGTTACCCTCTCATTCCATCTGTAACTAGAAATAAATTACAGCCTCGCTCAACACCATGCGTCTTTTTAGGTTATCCCTCAAACCATCGAGGTTATAAATGTTATGAGTTATCGAGTCGTAAAATTATTCTTTGTAGGCATGCCATTTTTGATGAAAATACATTTCCTTTTTCCACCTTCAGTGCTCCTTCACCCTCGAGCTATGATTTTTTGGATACAAGCGACACACCCTTTCTTAACCCCAACCCAACCTCCTCACCTCTTATGACACCAACTCCTAATCAACCTTCCCCTAATCAAAATGCTACCACTTTACCAACACCTATCTTATCACCAACTAACACTACCGCGACCCCCACATCCCAACATATGTCATCACCAGCCACTACCCCTTCCTCAACAAAAACTATCGAACCAACTAGCTCATCATCGCCAAAACCCCCATCTCCTCAAATGACCACTAGAGCACAACATGGCATTTTTAAACCTCGCAAACTTTTCAATCTACATACATCAGCTTCATACTCAATTTCTCCCCTGCCTACCAATCCCATTAATGCACTACAAGATCCTAATTGGGAAATGGCCATGAACGACGAATATAATGCTCTTATTGAAAATAAGACGTGGGTTTTAGTGCCTAGCCCAACTAATGCTAATGTTATTCGAAGTTTGTGGATTTTCAGGCATAAAAAGAAAGCTGATGGTTCGTTTGAACGATACAAGGCTCGGTTAGTAGGTAATGGTTCAAATCAACAGACTAGTGTCGATTGCGGTGAAACCTTCAGTCCCGTAGTTAAACCAGCAACTATTCGGACAGTGCTCAGTATTGCTCTTTCTAAATCATGGTGTCTTCATCAGTTGGATGTCAAAAATGCTTTCTTGCGTGGTAATCTCAATGAAACCGTGTACATGTACCAACCTCCCGGCTTTCGCGATCCAAAGCACCCAGATCATGTATGCTTGTTAAAGAAGTCTCTCTATGGTCTTAAACAAGCGCCTCATGCTTGGTACCAACGCTTCACTGATTTTGTTGCTACCTTGGGTTTTTCTCATAGTATATGTGATAACTCCTTGTTCACTTACCATAGTGGAGATGACACGACATACATCCTCCTCTATGTAGATGATATCATTCTCACTGCATCCTCCGACACTCTACGTCAATCTATCATGTCTAAACTGAGTTTTGAATTTGCTATGAAAGATTTGGGTCCCCTTAGTTATTTTCTTGGTATCTCGGTTACCAGACACTCCGGTGGTATGTTTCTCTCTCAACAAAAGTATGCTGAAGAAATCATTGAGAGAGCTTCTATGTCCTCATGCAAACCGGTTTCAACTCCAGTGGATACCAAAGCAAAACTCAGTGGAACCTCGGGCAACCCATATCATGATCCCTCTGAATATCGAAGTCTTGCTGGTGCTTTACAATACCTTACCTTCACAAGACCTGATATCTCTTATGTCGTTCAACAAGTATGTCTTTTTATGCATGATCCACGAACACAACACATGACTGCCTTGAAGCTAATCATTCGATACATCAAAGGCACCACCACTCACGGTTTACATCTTTCTCCCTCCTCGGTTGATAAACTCACCTCATACACTGATGCTGATTGGGGGGGATGTCCAGACACTCGCAGGTCCACGTCCGGTTATTGTGTTTATCTTGGAGATAATTTAGTTTCATGGTCTGCCAAACGACAACCGACTCTTTCTTGTTCTAGTGCAGAAGCAGAGTATCGTGGTGTTGCTAACGTTGTCTCTGAATCTTGTTGGCTTCAAAATTTACTCTTAGAACTTCAGTGTCCCATCACGAAAGCCACTCTAGTGTACTGTGACAATGTTAGTGCTGTCTACTTATCAGGAAATCCCATTCAACATCAACGCACTAAACACATTGAGATGAATATTCATTTTGTGCGTGAAAAGGTTGCTCGTGGTCAAATACGCGTTCTACATGTCCCCTTCGCGCTACCAAATAGCTGACATTTTTACAAAGGGCCTTCCGCTGCAGTTGTTTAGTGACTTCAGAGATAGTCTCAACATTCGTCCTCCTCCCGTTTCGACTACGGGGGTGTATTAGAATATAAAATATTCCTTGTAATATTCCTTATCATATTTTTAGCAATAGCTTTATGAGAATTAATTAGCATTGATTTTTGTAGAATCAAATTGATTCAAAACTCTTGTATATATACTCATTTGAGACTATGAAATATTCAAGCCAAAATATTCTCAATTATTGTTGTTCAATAATGATATTTTTCTTTATTTGGTATTAACCCTGTGGTTTTTAGAAGAGGAAGTTCTGGTTATTGAAAGTTCAGTTCAAAGTAAATAAAATTCACCTAATATTTATTTATACGAGGGATTGAACACGAGTTCTTTCGACAATTCGTTCTACAAGGAGTTTATTAACCACTAAGTATGATGTTTTGGTTTATTCTTCAAATTTCATTATATTTCATTAGGTGATTATGCTATAGTAATGATTATAGGAGGTCTTCACTCTAGACTTCTCCCTATTTCTCCATATTTCTGTTAACAAAAGTTGTATTTTCCCATTATAAAAGAGAAAACATCACAAATGAGAGGCAAAGAGATTCACGTACAAAGAAATAAACTCAACTCAAGGGTCTTTGCCTGCCACTTAAACATTAGAATATATAAATATTTTTTTTTACCTAATACCTAGCTTAGTAAGTTTTCACTCCATGATTGATGGCAAGACTGCAGTCATTTCAAAACTCTCGCAATAACCAACTACTATTTTTTTTAATATTGTTTTACGAACATAATCGTTCAAAATATTATAATTGTACGTGTGAATTTTCAATGATGTTTTTCATTTTATTTATAGTCTAAAAAAAGTGTTGAGGAACCAATCGTTAGTTGGTTCGGTGGTGATTGGCGCTGAACTTGGTAGGGAGGACCACGGTTCGATCCCCCGCAACTGTGATCGGGAGGGGGCTGGAACCACTTGATGCCAGAACTGACCCCCGAACCAGATTCAACTGGTGGTGAAAACCGAAAAAAAAAAAAAAAAGTGTTGAGAATGAAATGAAAGAGAATAACTAACCGCAAATATAATCGGGGACCATTTGATAAAGATATGAAATTAGTGAAAGTAAGTCAAGTGAATGCAAAATAGATCATGCTATGCTAATTAAAGAAAAAAAACAGTTAAATTCCTACTCAACTATTGTGCTTGGTGTTGAAACGGTCGTTACTAGTACAGTGTGTGGGTGGTTGGAAAAACATGCATGCCCATTGAACTTAATGCTACTAACAATCACCGGTATTACCGGTATTTCTTCCACACTCGGACTTGTGTCTTCTAGATTTCATTGAAAATTATGCTTTTTTCTTTTCATCGGTTTCCGACTTATTAAAGGTGGACGATTAATTCGCTGGCCAAACATTGTTCTCTCTGAGAATCGAATACGTTCTTGGAAGGAATTTCTTGCCACTTGAGCCCAAACAACTTGGCTAAATTATGCTTACTTATATGAGAATATGATTGATATTATTGTTATATTCATTATCCCAACTGCGGATAAAAATTTATGAGACCATGAGGAAAACTCTACTAATATTTTTTAAGAAAATGCTAAACAATGTCTCACTATTAAACATATTAATATAAATATTTTTTTTGAAATGTGTACATTCAACTTTTTTTTTTGTTTGTTTTATCACCAGTTTAATCTAGTTCGGAGATAGTTCTGACATCAAGTGGTTCTAGCTCTCTCTTGATCGTAGTTGCGGGAGATCATGTGTACATTCAACTTTAAAAGTGTAAAAAGTTGTTTTCCTAGTATTTAATTTTTTTTTATTATGTTTAACTAGTGCATATATATAGAGGAACACCATTTAACATGAACATATGTTTTATAAGCATTAACTTCATTACGAACATAAAAGACTCAAAAATTTTGGTCAACCACCGAACCACTTACGATGTACAAATCTCAAATAACAATAACAAGAATAAATGATATTAATTATCAAAAAACGAATAAATGATGTTAATTACTCCTTCCGTCCCATTTTATTTGAGCCATTTTGACTGTAGATACTATTCATATATCTCGTTTTAACTCTATTTTTCTATTCATAAATAAAAATAAATATTAGCATATAAGATCTTGTTGGATTCGCCTCGATTTATATTTTCAAAATATCAAATTTTTATAATTTTTACTATTATACAATTAAAAATATTAATCGTTAAAATTTTACATTGACAAACGTGAGGCAGTCAACTGACTCAAATAAAATGGGACGGAGGGAGTATTTATGTTTATTTAAATATTGTAAATCAGTTAAGTCATATATTTGCCATCAAAAAAAAACCAGGTGTCACCAAATAATAATCAGTTAAGCCATTTTTATTTCTGTAAAAGTTAAGCTTGTGATTTGTTAAAAACACCAAACACTAGCTCCATTTTTTATTAAGATTATTTTATTACAAAAAGTATATTTAATTACAATAAACAATCATAAAATAAATTCTACCTTTTTTTAAAATTTTTAAAAACTAATTTCTAAATTATTAAATATTAAAATCACTATTTTTTTTATTTATAGTAAACAGACACTTTAATCTTTATCAAATAATCTATGAGACACACAGTAATTCTCCTCTTTTCAACTGTATAGGCTAATGCTAAACAGTGCCCGGGTGCCCGGGGCATTCCAGGCACTGTTTAAGGAATAATAAAATAAATGGGTCCCACAAATTTTATCTTGATAAAAGAGAAACATAAACCTGCTGGTAATTAAAATAAATAAAAAACCTTAAAAATATAAAACGTCGTGTTGTCCTTATCCTTTAGCTTTCCTTCTGCTGGGTACGATTTCTCTCAACCACTCTTCATACCACACCAGCAGCCATGATTGGAATCACAGTAAAAGAAAAATATGAATTGGAATCAAGTTCACAGCTACTCATCATCTTGTTGATAAACTCGTCGGCCGACAACCTTGCTCGTTGGTCGGAATTTTCGCTGCCGGTGAAGCTGGTTTTACATCAACCCATGTCAATTCTCCGACCAATCCTCACCGACGTTGCGCATCAGCCGACAACCTTGCTCGGTGGTCGGAATTTTCGCCGCCGGTGAAGTTGGTTTTGCATCAACCCGTCAACTTCTCCGACTCCGACCCTTTCGCCGGCGACTACTTTGACCTGCTTGTCCGTGGTTTCCCAACTGTTCAATCTCATGTGTCACCGGAAAGGAATTGTTTTTGTTTAAAGGTTTAACAGATCTCATAGTTTTGTTGCACTTACTGTTTGCAGAAAAAAAAATCAAAATAAAAATGGTGCTAAAGTATAATTTTCGGTAATTTGCAGAGTTTTCACTTTTATCAAGGTTAAACATGTGGGACCCATTTACTTTAGTATTCCTTAAACAGTGACCATTTGACCATTTGAACAAGAGAGTCTCATTATTTAAATCAATTTATTATTGGTAGGGAACAATAATTTTGAAAATGACAAAAATTGATGTAGGTTAGTATATTTTTAAATTACAAAAATTGTTGCCAAATTTAATATTTATAGATAAATAGAAATATTGTTTATATTTAGTAGGGATAAATATGTTTATGGTCCTTACAAATATTTCAAATTTTGTTTTTAGTCCCTCTAAAATTTTTCTTCTACTTTTAGTCCCTCAAAAGTTTTCAATTAACATTTTTAGTCCATACTTTTAAATCAACTCATGTGTAGACTTCATATTTTTTAATAACTTTTTTTATGAATGTTTCAAATATTATAAGAATTTCTCCCAAATTTTTTTTGAATTTTTTAACAAAGCATAAATTAAATATAAATTTTTATGTTTTTGGTGCTTAAAAAAATTATATTTAATTCATGTTTTGTTAAAAAATTCTAATTTTTTTTGTCCGTGATTATTAAAATATTCTAAAATTTTCTAGAAAATTTCATTAAAAAATATGAAGTCTATATATCACTTAATTTAAAAGTAGGGACCAAAAGTATTAATTGAAAATTTTAGAGAGACCAAAAGTCAAAGAAAAATTTTAGAAGAACTAAAAATAAAACTTGAGATATTTATAGGGACCAGAAACATATTTATCCCTATTTAGTATTATAGCATGTATAGACAAATAAAAAGATCTTTTATCTTTGATGATGATGTGAGCATGGCAAAATATTTTTAGTACTAGTATGAGTCTAAAATTTCAACCATCATAATTATGGTTGAGTCAACCATCGCAATGTGATTTCACCTTGCAGTCATGCCATGCTTTAGAGTCGTCAGCAATATTTTACAAGACTTTGTGTTTAAAAATCTTTATTGACTAATTATTTATGGTTAAATGATAATATTATGAAGAATATATTTGCTCAATTGTTAATAAAAGAAATAAAAGTACGATCAAGTACTTGACAAAAAATAAATGGTATGAAAGCATTGCCGGTTGAGGTGATAATAGGTTAGACCGAGTTAGCTTTGCCAAGTTTGAGTCTGGTCTGTTAAAAAAATTAAAAGTTTGAGCCTGATTTGTGGCCTATCATAGGCTTATTTTTTAGGTCTGAGTCTGATCTTTTGAAAGCTTAATGTGGCTTGTTATTCTGTTTAAAAACATATTTCAAATGAATATATTTAAATAAATAATTATATTTATTTTTAAAAATATTTATGAACTAATATCATCATCATATATATACCATCATATTTTAATTTTAGTTTATAATAATACATTTATATACGTGAAAAAACTAATGTAGATAGATTGATAAACTTAAACTACTAAAAAAATATAATAAATATATAATTTAATGAAAATATAAATTTTAATATATAAATAATAATATTATTAAAGGCATTATTAATATTAACTTAAATAGACCGGTCAAGTAAGTTAATAAGACTTTTTTAATGGCCTGTAACATGATCTATTTGACTAAATAAACTTATAAAAAAATCTTAGTCTGCTCTATTTAAATAAATAAGCTGACCTGACATAAATCTATATAGACTAAACTTTAAAACTTCGTAGGTCGACCTAACCTATTCCCACCTCTAATAGCCATCAAATAATTCCAAACATTAAAAAAGAGTTACGTGCTTATTACTTAGTATGGTGATGTTTCTACTCTGAACATTCTAATGTCTTGCTAAAGAAAATAACCATCGTGAGATTTGATTTATAAAGGAAACTATTGCAAGCAACAGAAGAAGACAACATAATGAGAGTTCTAACAAGTAATAATGTCTTATAAACAAAAAACGGTAATAGTTAATAATCGAAATCTACAATTAATCCATCCAACGTACTGGCAAATTTGAGTTCTTATCTATTTACGTCATCTCATTCTTATCCATTTTTTTCTTTGACTGGAACTCTTATCCAATTTTTACCTTGAAAACTATTCAAAAACCTAATGTTTATATTTAATTATAAGCAAAAAAAAAAAAAAAACTATTAATGGAAATAAAGGGTACTCCAAGTCTCCAACACATTACAACCGTCAACCACCAAAATCTAAAGCCTAATGTTTTTATTTTCTTAACTTTGGCTTAGCCAACTCTCTTACAAAATAAAAATGAAAATCCATACTTTGCCATGATCACATCAAGAAAGATCAAATGTTTTTTTTTTTTTTTCACCACCAATTTAATTTGGTTTGGAGATTAGTTTTGACATCAATTGATTCCAGCCTCCTCCAATCACAGTTGCGGGGATTGAACCGTGAAAGATCAAACGTTTGACTGAGAGAGACAAATGGCCCAAAAAAGGAGGCTATAGATCTATATAAAATTTAATGTTAAGTACCATTTATGTTCCATTCTGCATTTTCGGTGGGTAGTTGGACAAGCTTTCAATGTCTTCTAACTCACAAGCTACAAAGTACAATACTACTTTAATTTTAAAATTGTATAAATCAATTTATTTGAGTTTATCTAATAAAATTATTTGAAGTAGTTTATGGAAATATTTGAAATTTTAAATAGTTTATAAAATACATGAAAGTTTGATTTAATCTCTATTATATAAATCAAAATAAATATATCTTTTTTATTTACAGTAAATATATCTATATTAATGTACATTGATTTGTTATAATTATACATTATTAAAATATATTATTAGAATATTTTTTTGGTAAACCAAAAATATCCTCTGCGCGCAACTGCGGAGACTAATCCCTCGAGATAACTGAAATTTATTTAAAGAGTTGACCTCTCCCAACAAATGCTTCTCCATACACATCGGCCGAGAAATTATTAGAATATATCTATGATGGTTTGTATAGGAATTATATTTATTTGTAATTATTATTAGTTTCAAAATTAAAATTCGATAATAGTTGTATATTATTCACAAATTACATCAATGAGAAACAGGAAATTATATTATTACATGATATCAAAGCAAATCAATGTACTTACAACAAAAAAAAAAGCAAATAAATTTACAATAAATATAGATTTTATCCAATTATAAATTGTTAAGCTATTTATGCTAAACTAAATTGTCACACCTATAAAATTATTTTACCAAGCAGATCATGTGATATGTTCACAAAATATATATGTTCACACACTAAAAAGTTACAATTTAATTTAATCCATCTAGAAATTTTGAAGAAGTCAAATTCTGAATCTCTCTCTGTCCCTCTATGCTCCCCATCCCTCTTTTTAAAGACTTTTGGGTGCCCATAAATTGGAGTACCTCTTTCGGTTCTTAATTCATTCTTAGCTTATTTGACAAAACATATCAATTTTGTTCATACTTCATTTATTCTCTTTATCCTAATCTTGTGTCTGTGTTATGGCTGATCATTCATCAAGCAATGGCAACCATGACATAGTTTTGAATGTCAATGATGCCTCAAAAAATTGTGACGACTCATCAGGATTTAAAGATTGTGTCCCTCTTTTGCAGAAGGTGTGTATTTTCTAAACTATTAATTTAGTCTCTTTAGTATTATTTTTTCTTCTTTTAATTGTTAAAGTATACTGGTATACAATAATAAGTAGTACGTGTATATGAAATTCGTCATTTTAATCTTTTAAGGTATTTGAAAATTTATTATATATAATTTTTAATATTTTAATAATAGAGATTAAACTGACGAGTTTCATATACTTTAAAAATAAATATCGGTTGCGAGGCTTTCTGATTGTGCTTTGTATTTAAAGACATATCTTATGCCTTGTTTTTTAATTTAATCTTATCTTAAAACCTTTTTAAAAAAATACTTTAAAAATTAAATTGAGGGTTTATGGAAGATTAATTTGTGTTGAATATAGTTGGTAGCAGAGGTGGTGGGGACATACTTCTTGATATTTGCAGGATGTGGTGCAGTTGTGGTGAACCTTGACAATGACAAAGTTGTAACACTTCCTGGAATTGCAATTGTTTGGGGACTAGCTGTTATGGTATTGGTTTATTCTGTTGGTCATATTTCTGGTGCTCATTTCAATCCTGCTGTTACCATTGCTCATGCTTCAACCAGAAGGTTCCCCATCAAGCAGGTGATTATATCAAAGTTTTAAATTTTTTCTCCTAATCTTGGCTAGATATTCTTAAAACTCTCACGGAGAATTTGCCACCCATTTGGCTTCCGCGATACTTGAGAGTCTCTGTTATTCCGTGCAGAGAATACCTGTTTTACGCTAAAAAAAAAATACAAGAGTTTTCTTTAGACTTTTGAATGAATAAAATATTTTGAAAGCTTTGCTATGTGGAGACCATTTATTCAATGATTTTTTAGATGTGATGCATGAAATATATAGTTACACTTACTAGCTCATCAAAACTATCAGAAGGGATTTTTTTTAAAAATAAAATAAAATAAAATTATATTTTACTTTAAAACAAAACAAACACCTTAAGAATTATTAAAATTATTAATTTTTATGATACGAATGATTTTTTTTTTTTTTTTTGTCAAGTAGCCTAGTGGCTAGAAAATCCACCTTAAAGGTGAATAAGTGGAGTATCCGGGTTCGAACCCGACTCCTGCACATATAATGCTATATTCCTACCAATTGAGCTAAACTCATGGGGATCGAATGATTTTTCTTTTAAGATAGCTAAAGCATATCTTAAAATTAGCATATCTTATAAGATATTAAAATTATTGTGTCATTTGTCATCTATACAAAAAAAGACATGGTTTACCAATCGTTAGTTGGTTCAGTGGTGATTGACACTGAACTTGGTAGGGAGGACCACGGTTCGATCCCCCGCAACTGCGATCGGGAGGGGGCTGGAACCACTTGATGCCAGAACTGACCCCCGAACTAGATTCAACTGGTGGTGAAAACTCAAAAAAAAAAAAAAAGACATGGTTTTTGGTTTCATAATATGGTTGAATTAGCATTTTTCTTCCTAAATTTCTCTTATATATACTTCTCAAAAGATATGGTTGAATTGAAATTTCTCTACCTAAATTTTTTTCTATGCCTTTTCACCGTATTTTGTTAGGTAAATATATACTTATAGTATAATTAAAGTATAATTAAAGGTCAAGCACAAATCATATGCTTAAAGTATAATTAAAGCCTATTTAAATTGACTTATTTGAACTTATCTATTGACATATAAGTCTTGTGAGACTGTTAGAGAGAATTTACGAAAAAAGCTTATGATACTTTTCATAAGTTTTTTCAACTTATTTTCACAAGTTCTCCAATATAATTATATAGCTTATTAAAAGCTCGTAGCATATAAAAAAAACAGTTTATCGTAAATTTATCTTTTGATATAAAAATAGCTTATGTAAGCTTCTATATACGTGGTTTATCATGATAAGAGTTTGTGTTATAAGTTGGAAATAAGCTGTTTATCCAAACAGACCTTTAATTGTCACATTTGGTCTAAAGCATTGATTGGTACATTTTGTCTAAGTTGTTAATTTTTCTCAATTTTATAATCTTATAGGTACCAGGTTATATAATAGCTCAACTTCTTGGATCTACACTTGCAAGTGGAACACTTAGACTTATATTCAATGGCAAGGAAAATCATTTTACAGGAACACTCCCAGCTGGTTCTGATCTCCAAGCATTTGTAGTTGAATTCATAATCACTTTTTATCTTATGTTTGTCATTTCTGGAGTTGCCACCGACAATAGAGCGGTAATCACTTTTGTCCTTATAAATAAATATATTTCACAAGGTTACATATGTAACAAATTCTAAATTTCAATGTCATTCAATAGTAGTCACCTTAATTTATAAATTTTGTTTATTCATTTTATTTGTAAATACTGCAGATTGGTGAATTGGCTGGACTTGCAGTTGGAGCTACGGTACTTCTAAATGTGATGTTTTCCGGGTATGAACTTAATTCGTAGAGTATAAGGAGTAATCCAACCCAATACAAAGCCAATAAATCTCGAGTTTGTTCAAATTACTTAGAACTCAATTGTGATCTAAATTTATATATATATATATATTTAAATTTGATAACAGGCCAATTACAGGAGCATCAATGAATCCTGCAAGAAGTTTAGGACCAGCTATTGTTCATAAAGAGTATAGAGGAATATGGATATATTTAGTGTCACCAACTCTTGGTGCGGTGGCCGGTACATGGGCGTATACTTTCATCCGATACACAAACAAGCCGGTTCGTGAAATTAGTAAGAGTGCCTCTTTCATTAAAGCAGTTCAAAATGGCGGAGCTAGGTGAGTTATAAAGGAAATGCGCGAGGCTTTATATATCTTCAATTTGAATTTTCGAAGATCATTATGTGCTGCAGTTTAATTTTAACTGTAAGAAGAGTCTCTGCAGTTAATTTAGAGTGGCAAACAACTATGTAATTTACACTACTAGAGAAATTTGGTACAACTTTAATCTATGCATCAACCGTGGTATTTATTTTTATTACAATAGAAAATAATTCATCTTTAGCCATAAAAAAAAAAAAAAAAAAAGATTTGACTGAAAAATCATTTGTCAAACTTATCTTCCGACTGAACTTCAAATTGCCCGTTAAAAACTATAAGGGTTAAATATGTTTTTAGTCCCTACTTTTACGTGAGTTTCGACTTTTACTCCCTACATTTTTATAATTATATTTTTAGTCCCTTATGTTTTTCCCGTTTGCATTTTTAGTCCCTACCGTTAAGTTCTGGTGACTAGGCTAACGGAAAATGACACATAGGGTGCCACGTAGGACGCCAGATATATTATTGAACCTACGTGGTATTTTTTATGTTGATATATTTTTAGTCCATACTTTTACGTGAGTTTCCACTTTTAGTCCCTACATTTTTTTTAATAATATTTGTAGTCCTTCATGTTTTCACCATTTGCATCTTTAGTCCCTACTGTCAAGTTTTGGTGATTAGGATGACATAATATGCCACGTAGGAGAACATATAGGATACCACGTCATTTACCCCGCACCAAAACTGACCCGACCTAACTAAAACATAAATTTCAAAATTTTAAATACCTAAATTGAATTCATGATCTCTTTGTTCTTCTCAAACACATAAATCACAGTAGCTTTTCTCATTTGAAAGTTGTTCATGATCTCTAGTATCTGTGACTAATAAACTTGCATTTAATCATAAGTTGGTCAAAACTTGAATCAAACATATATCATAAAACTAGCTACATATCCGTGTGTACACATGGGACGGGCCTTCGGCACGTTATATATTGTGGTATCGTTGTTTTGTCGGGTCGAAGAGGTCGGTTGATATAGATTGAAAATGAAAAAACTGGTGAAAAAGCAATTAAAAACAAACAACTTAATTTAAATTAGTCATTATATTAGTCAAACAAATGATAACAAACTAAGTGCTAAACATTTTAAAATTACTCATAATAAACTACCAATTAAAAAATTTTGAGTTATAGGTTAGAAGTAGTCATAATATTACATAAACTGAATTAAAACAAACAGGATTTGGATTCTCTCCGATTTTTTCCCTCATGTTTTCTCTCCAATTGTAATCTTAGCCATTCATTCAATTTATTTATCTCCCTTCTTAAATGTTTTTATACTCTTTATAATTTATCAACCATTAGATCAACAAAAGCAGAGAAAACATGAGAATTCCTAAACATTTAGGTATTTTTTTTCTATCCTTTATCTTGGTGTGTGTCACAATAAGAAATTGATCTTCTTGAACTTCAAAGTTGAGGAGGTCTCCAGGATGCAATTTGTATCGCTTTAAGAATTTGGACCAACCACTCCAAATATACTTCTCATCAAAAGTTTTTTCCGTATACTTCTTTCTGATGTAATGATTGTGGCTGGGACTTCAAAATTCTTTTGGATCAATACGAAATTAATGTTAGTTATGTTTTTGAAGTGCCTTCGAGCATGTTCTTTTGGAATGTGCTAATTTTGAAATAGAAAAAAAAAAAAAAAAACAGACAGAGTTTCAGCTTCAAATGACTTAGTCATGTATGACTATAAATGTATAACTTGTTACAAATGATTTTATAACAATGATTTCATTAAATTGTATGGTTGGTTTTATTTTTAATGGTTTTATAATACACATATCAAATAGAATAGATTCATAATTAGCTAAATATGTCATTTTAGGACCAGGTAAACTCGTTTATCTTAGGTCCAATCCACATCATAAAGGTCACGTAGATTCATTAATTGACCTAGTATCCTCTGTGCCGTCCCGCGTGACATAGTTTATTATCCTAATCACCAAAACTTGACACTGAGGACTAAAGATGCAAACAGTGAAAACGTGAGGGACTAAAAATATAATAAAAAAATATAGGGACTAAAAGTGGAAACTCACGTAAAAATAGGGACTAAAAACATATCCACATAAAAAATTAATGTCACGTAGATTCTTTAGTTGACGTGGCGTCCTATGTGGCGTCCTACGTGACATTTTCCGTTTGCCTAGTTACCAGATCTTGACGGTAGGGACTAAAAATACAAACGGAAAAAATATGAGGAACTAAAAATGTAATAAAAAAATGTAGGGACTAAAAGTCAAAACTCACGTAAAATAGAAACTTAAAACATATTTAACCCAAACTATAAATCGATTTGATGCATTCAATGTTTTAGCTAAAAAAGGGCACAAAGAGGGCCAAGTGAAATGTCAAACGAAGAGCACAATTTACAGCAAAGTTTAAGAAAATTGATTTCATAATTTATATGATAAATGTTATAGCTGGTTCAATCTAGGGATGGCAAGGAGACCCAAACCCGCGGGGTCCAACCGCATCCGAATCCGAGTTGATTGGGTTTGGGTTCGAGTGCCACCCGATATTTCGGGTGCAAGTTTGGGTTCATTTAAACCCGCACCCGAAACCCGAAAACACATCCGGTTAGAAATTAAATTATATAAGTACCCATATTTTATTTGAATATCCTTGGAAGCTCTTATTTTTAATTGTAGTTTAATTTTTTAAAAGTCTTGAAGACTATGTTGTTGTATTTTTAATGTTGTTGTAGACCTTAATTTTAATTTAATTAAGAGACCTTGATGAAATTTCAATATTTTTGTTTTTTTTTTATTTTTTTTATTTTTTTTTGCTACGGGTTCGGGTTTGGGTGAAAAAACCCGAACCCAATGGATGTGGGCGTGGGTGTTGATTTATCACCCGAATAGACTTTGGATTCGGGTTCGGGTGACACCCGAAATTTCGGGTGCGAGTTTGGGTGGTGTAAAACCCGCATCCGCGGGCACCCGTTGCCATCCTTAGTTCAATCAATGGTCCATCCTTATTTGGACCAATATCCATGTTATCTTTTTTTTTTTTTTTTTTTTACATCAAAAGCTTAAGATTGAAAATTGAGCTACATCACCAATCGTTAGTTGATTCAGTGGTGATTGGCGCTGAACCTGGTAGAAAGGATCACGGTTCGATACCCCGCAACTATGATCGGGAGGGGACCGAAACCGGTTGATATCAGAACTGACCCTCGAACCAGATTCAACCGGTGGTAAAAATCAAAAATAAAAAAATGGAGCTACATCTTTTATACCACTTTTTTTTGTTTGAATTAGGCATCTTCTACACATAATTGCATAGAATAATTGTTTGAATTGAAATAGACCATAATGAACAACAAAACTCTACGTCAAAATATGTAACCCTGTTGTATAATTGTATTCTCAGAGTTAAATTCAAGTATTCAAAATATGGTACGCACTCTTGAAAGGAAATGGATTTTTTGTTATAACTGTGTGATGCACTTTATGGGTCATCCGATCTAAATCAACGGACAAGATTATTTAACCGTATATTTAATCAAAACTGTCCAATCTGAATTTAGTAATTGACATTGATTATGTGGGAAACTGTGGAATTTCCCACAGCAGGGAATCCCGACCCCCTTTGAAACTTCAATAATATGAACCGTGAAACATTTAGGGGAAACACGAGTTGATGATAGAAAAAAGTAAGATCAAACAATAAGTTAAGGCTTATCCATTGAATATATTGAAGTGAACCAATCAGATAAGATCAGACATAAATGGCTGAATTGTACAAAAGCATGCGTAAAAATTGTATATGAATCACATGATATATAAACTAATACATGAGATGCAATGATTCTATTGGTGTGGATGAGTTTGCTATACTTGTTAATATTGCAATCACGTGATCATTGCATTTCAAGAACAGTAATGTTAGGGTCAAGAGGGTGGTGAAACTATTTCTTCCTTTCTTTGAAGATCCGTCAAGTCAACAAAATAAAAAGGAATAGATAAAGATGACAACTAAATAGTGCAAGCAAATAAAAATTCAAACTAAAACAAATATAGAACATATGTGTTGGGCAAACAAGCAAACAAATCTGTTGTGAATTTGATGAAAATATCACACCAATAATACTTGATGTGTGGAGCAAAAAGAACGTCAACCAATAGTAAGCGGAATAACAATAATAATAATAATCCAAACAAAATAACCAAGCGAAGGAAAAAGAGAACAAGAGAAAAACACACAATATTGTTTACTCTGTTCGGTCCAAAGATAACCTACATATAGGGGAAAGAGCAGTTCTCCATTCCACTAATTAAAGAAAGTAATTTTACACAAGATTCTCAAGAGTTAGAAGAATTTAGTCTTCAAACCTAACTCTACCCTTTTCCGAAATCTTCTCTCGTGGCCAATAAACTCAATTTGATATAGTGTTTCCCACGGTGAATAAAATAACATTTTGCCTAAGCCTAGAATTATACCAAGAGACAACTCATCTTGTTTCTCTCTAAAACCCTAGGCTTTGTGTTGATGGCAAATCCTTATTCTCACCAACTCTCTCATTTTTCTATGCATAAAACAATCTTTATTTATAGAAAATTAGAAGTCTTTAAAAGTAGGAACAAATCTGCCCCAATTTAGAACATAATCAAAAAGAGTTTTTTTTCAAATCCTTATTTTTTTTGCTTTCACCAAGTCAGTAAAAAAATAGCAAAACCGCAGGCGCTGCGCCCCACGCAACCTATAAACTTCCAGATTGCGTCTAGCTATCCCTACCCGCGCCACACACAAGCTTCTCTACACCCTAAGCAAACGACAACAGCGAAACAAGAAGAACAAAAATTAAACAAGCATTCACCCCGCACAGCCTTCCCAGACCCCCACGCAGATGGTAGAAGCAACAAACACAATTTTCAAACTTTTGTAACTTGAGATTTCAAGACACACTCAAATCAATCTAAAGAACAAAGATAAAGAGAGTGAGGATTCACACCAATATTGTTTACGCAGTTCGGTCTAAAATTGATCTACGTTTGCAGACTTGGAGTTGGATCTACAATTATGCTAAATGTATTGTTCACTGGGTATTAATCTATATTACTCAATATTATATATCATCGAGAGCACCTAAGAATGTACATTGTTCAATAAAATTATCATGCTACGTATTTTTGTGAGCAAATGTAAACTTAAAAACTGTGAGTGAAAAAATATTTGACAGGCCAACCACAAGAGCATTGATGAATCCAACAAGAATTTATTGTGCACCATCACTACTAGAAAAATATTAAATACCGACGGACAAAATCTGTCTCTAAAATGCAAATATTCTGTCACTAAGCAGGCTAGAGACGGATTTGATCCCGTCGGTAATTTCCTCGTCTCTAAACTGTTAGAGACGGACAAAATTTATCTCTAAAATGAAAATATCTGTCTCTAAAATAAAAATATCTGTCTCTAACTGCTTTTTCTGTCTCTAATTCCATCTCTATTAGAGACAAAATATATTATGTCTTTAAATTCCGTCGGTATTTCAACTTTTTCTAGTAGTGCATATCAAGCTACTAGAGGAATATGGATATATTTGGTGTCACATATTCCAGAAGCTTTGTCGGTATATGGACATATACTTTCATTCACAAATAAGCTCGTATATGAGCTCACAAAGAGTGCTTCATTCTTCAAAGGTTCAAGAAACAAGCGAGTTGGGTGATTATAAATGAATACAAGCTCATTTATTATCCTCTTTAGTCTTGAGACATGGATGGTAGAATCGGCTCCAAATATTTATGGAGACCCTATTAGAATATATATATATATTAAATTCTAATATGGACCACTTCATCAAGTGGTCCATGGTGGACCAATCACAAATAATATTATAACGAATACGAATTTTACAAAATTCACCGTTGGATTATAAGTTTATGTCATATAGATCATCTATAGAAAAATTTAGAAAAATTAAAAATCATTTGATATGTTATTGAGACACGTCAAAATTAATGGTTGTTAAATAACATAAATCTTAATGGGTCTCAATAACATATCAAATGATTTTCAAAAAAATTTTAAAAATTTATGGATGATCTATACGATATAAACTTTCAATCCAACAGTAAATTTTGTAAAATTCATATTCGGTATATCACTTGTCCACGGTGGACCACTTGTGAAGGTGGTCCACCGTAGCATTAGCCATATATATATATATATATATATATATATATATAATGATTCCGTGATAAAAAGTGCAAAAATTTCTTGTGAACTTTATCCTGGTACATCATGAAATTTAAAATAAGAAAATTGTTCCAAACTTTATGACTTTAGTTCCCAATCAAGTTGGCCCAATATCATGGCGGTATAGCCCACCACAATTCGGACATGCGAAGAATTTAAAAAGGGTTAATAGGTCTTTACCCCCTGTAAAGTAGGCGAGATTTGTTTTACCCCCTGTAAAAAAAAAGTTGCGATTGCCCGCTCGCAATGTCAAGATTCCAACGTTTACCCCCCTCGGTGCCACTTAGATTTAGAATCTTCATCTTTTGCTAACGTGACAAGCTTAGTTGGTATTTTTATTTATTTTTTATTATTTTTAAATTCCAGCTGAATTTTCTGTAAAAAAAAATTATTTTTCAAAAAAATAAGTACAAGTTTCACCGTGTCGTTTCATTCATGGCGGAAAACAGAAAGGAAAATCCAAACTCCAAACTTTCACGTTTTGCTCAAAAATCGCAACATAGAATAACCCTTCTTCCCTCGAAGAAAATTCTTTGCGTTGAATCCAACAATGGGTTTCGATTCGAATTTGGGTGGGTACAATCGAGATCGAGATTGACAGAGAGAGATCAAGATTGAGAGATATATGGTGTTGTTGTTCATTCTTCATCTCCCTCTTCTTTGCGTTTTTCGATTTGTGTTCCTGTGTTTTTCGATTCACTGATCTAATTTTTTGTTGTTGTCAATTTCACGTTTCACCGTGAAAGTTTGGAGTTTGGATTTTCCTTTCTGTTTTCCGCCATGAATGAAACAACACGGTGAAATTTGTACTTATTTTTTTGAATCGCAACATAGAATAACCCTTCTTCCCTCAAAGAAAATTCTTTGCGTTGAATCCAACAATGGGTTTCGATTCGAATTTGGGTGGGTACAATCGAGATCGAGATTGACAGAGAGAGATCGAGATTGAGAGATATATGGTGTTGTTGTTCATTCTTCATCTCCCTCTTCTTTGCGTTTTTCGATTTGTGTTCCTGTGTTTTTCGATTCACAGATCTAATTTTTTGTTGTTGTCAATTTCTACGTTTTCTGTTTGTTTCGATTTGTTCTGTTGGATTGGTGGAAATTTGGTTATGTTCTGTTGGAAATTTGTTTTGTTATATTATGTTGAAAAATAAAAAAGGTGAAATCAAGGGTGATGTAGGCACACTTGAGGAACATGGGGAAACAATTGATGGAATAATGATGCAATGAAGAGAGTGGAAGTTGTGAAAAAGGAATGAAGCTAGCATGAGAAAATTGCAATGCGAAGGTGAGTGAGATATTTAATGTTTATTATTTAAGGATTGAGGTTAAGGAATTGGGGTATGGAGGTTTAGGATTTGTAGTTTAGGTTTTGGATTTCGAGTATAGGGTTTAGTGTTTAGGGTTAAAGGGTTGGTGTTTGGAGTTTCTAGTTTAGGTTTAGGATTTCAGGTTTGTCGTTTAATATTTTAAGTATACAGTGTACAATTTACAGTTTGATGTTTATGTTTTTGGTTTCAAATTCCAAGTTTAGAGTTTCATTTTTAGAGTTTATGGTTAAGGGGTCGTGTTTAGAGTTTAAAGTTGTGGGTTAAGGGTTTTGTGTTTCATCTTTAGGATTTATAGCTTGGACAATGTAGTTTATGGATTATGGTTTGCTTGAGAATTGAATTTGGTGCTCTAGGTTTGGAGTATAGAGCTTGAGTTTTGGAGTTTAGAGCTTGAGTTTAGGATTTCATGTTTTGGGTTGGGTTTAGAGTTTGGCGTATGATGTTTATGGTTTGTTGTTCAGGGTTTGAAGTTTGGGATTTGGGGTTAAGGATTTAAGGTTTGTGTTTTTTGGATTTTGGGTTTGCTGTTTAGGGTTTGAAGTTTGAGAATTGGGGTTTGGAGTTTGTGGTTTGAAGTATAGTGTTCGTGTGTTTATGTATTAGGTTTTAAGATTTTGGGATTTTTTGTTGATGGTATGGAGTTTGTAATTTGCTCTGTAGTCTTTAGCGTTTGATGTTTACGATTTGGGGTTTGAAGTTTAGGGTTATGTATTTGGGGATTGGAGTTTGTTGTTTTGGACTTGGGGTATGGAATCTAGGGCTTGTGTACAACAAACCATGTATCTCAAAAACTAAACCCTAAACTTAAACTCTAAATCGTAAACCTCAAATCCTAAACATGTAACCCCAAATCCTTAACACTAAGTCACAAACTTCAAATCCTAAATCTTAATCCTTAAACTATAAACCTCAAAGCTTAAACACCAAACGATAAATTTCAAACTCCAAATCCTAAACTCCAACCGAAATCTAAAATCCATAAATCTGATGTCCTAAACTACAAACTTTAAACCTAAAATCCTATACTCCAAAACCACAAACTCTAAATTCTAATATTTAAAGAAGATTAATAGTATATAACTATTATTGTAGGTCTTAAAATTTCGAGGCCCCTAAAATTCCTCCAAAATTTAGAGGCTTGATGTTGTCGCATACCCGACAAATGGTATTGGGTCTGACCTGCTAGATGGTAAAGTTGTTTCAGGTCGTTGTATCTACACCGTTGAACGGTGAACCCCATTGAGAGGGTGATGGTACCTGCACACACTCCTACAACCAAGTTAGTTTGCACCAGATGTGAGTGGTATTAGAGTTTAGATGTGACATATCTAGGATAGGCCATGAATTAGATTTTATAAATAGAGAATTAGGACTTTAGAGACTGAGAACATTCTCTTGATCTTGGACATCTATACCTGAAGACAATGTAAGCGGATGTAACTTTGCTTGGTTTCGATAATTTCGGTCTATTCCGTGAGTGAACCTTGGTGCAATCCGAAACAATGTTCTCATTTTGAATATCATCATGTAATAGGGTCAAGTGGACAAGAAATAATCCACTTTTTTAGTGTCATAAATAAGTAAATAACCATGTACATACAACTAAAGTAAATAAATGCAAAGTAATTCTTATTTTTGCCACAAACATGATACTAGTGAACATTTTTCAACGATTAAATTTTTACCATTTACCTAACATTTTTCAAGTGTCCATACTTGTATTTAATTAAACTAGAGTTTTTATATATAAATTTAAATTCTTCACTTAATGAAACCAAATTCAAATTTTCCGAATTATGGAACCATAACTTCAATTTTGTGGGCGAATTTCCAAAATATACTTGAAATGTTGCAATGATTAGTTTAAAACACTGTATCTTTGGATTTAGTCTTGGAACCTTTTGAGAACAAGAGTGAATCATAACATGTGAACAAAGAGAAGATGTGCAACAAGTTGTGACACTAAAATCAAATGAATAAAACCAACATAGAAACATCATATTATTTGTTAAAAAGTTATAATAAGGATAATATTGGAATTTTAGAATAAATTGAAGATAATTTTGACAATATAATAAATTTTTAGAGAGCTTCCCTCAATTCCAAATTCCCCCAATTTTTTTTTTTTTTTTTTGGGGGGGGGATGAGCAAAAAATGAATTTATGAGTGATTTTGATCCTCTTCTCTTCCCTTCCCTCTTAAAAATTGAACTAAACATACATAATTAAAATATTTTCTCCCTTTCCATTTACTACGAACCAAACACATCCTAAAACTTAGTATGATATATACGCTTTCAAATTTACATGCAACCATCATCATATTCTTCTTCATCTTCTTTTTATTCAAATATTTACTGCATACCCCAAATGCAAAATCCAACAATTTTTTCTCACAAAAATATTGTCGTATTCCTTATATCTAAGAGACTTGAACTATATACTTCATTCCAACAAAGAAATTGTGTCGCATGAATGTCAACATAGTTGTTTATAATATCAAATGTTTAAGAAACAATAAATAAAGTTTAATAACAAAATTATATAGTACAAAATAGAGAGGAGTTTGCTTGGTCATAAATACAATATAAAAACCCAAAAACATATACCAAATGGCTTATTAATTAATGGATTAATTAGTCGAATCTCTGAGCATTATACTCTCTGTACATTCCCTGTCTCATACTCTCTTAGGACTTTTGGATGCCTATAAATTGGAGACAAAATGCATAATACCATTTGACAAAAGCATAGCATTCTTCTTGCACCATTTTTCAACATTGTGTACAAATATATATATTTATTCTTTGTCAAGAATGGTTGATAATTCAGAAAGCAATGAAATTCATCAAGAGGTGGTTTTAGATGTAAATGGTGATACCTCAAAAAATTGTGATGAAGAGTCAGATATCAAAGACTCTGTGCCCCTTCTAAAGAAGGTATCTCTCCTAAAACTTTTCTTTCCTTCTCAATACAAAACTCATTGAAATAAAAAAAATCTATGATAAAATTATGATTTCCTTTGTTTTTAATTATCCCGTTTGGAACCATTTAATTTTTTTTATATGGAGTTTTAAATTGTGACTTGAAATGACAACATATGGCATGTGTGTGCGCGTGCGTGTGCGTTTTTTTGTCCAATATAGTTGGTAGCGGAGGTGGTGGGAACATACTTGATGATATTTGCTGGTTGTGCTGCTGTTGATGTGAACTTAAACAATGATCATGTAGTGACACTTCCTGGAATTGCATTTACTTGGGGATTCACAGTTATGGTATTGATTTATTCTCTTGGTCACATCTCTGGTGCTCATTTCAACCCAGCTGTTACCATTGCTCATGCTTCCACTAAAATATTTCCCCTCAAACAGGTGAATTCAAAATATGCTTCTTATTGCCTTGTAAGGATGGATTTGGTTATCTACCATAAAATTATAAAGATACTCAATAATCAAAACAAGTTTGTTGATAATAAATTGATCACATAAATCTAAAATGTTAGTATAGATATCATATAGCTTTAATTATTTTTTTTGTTCTCCAATCACACTTTCCACAGTATTTTATGAGTAAAATTCGAACTCAGTATTTCATAATTTACAGCAATTATTCCCACATCGCATCAACCACCGACGTCTAAACTTCGACGGTAATTAAATTATTCATTTTAAAGGAGTTAAATCATTACACTGAAAGTGTCTTCAAGTCGTATATTTTTTATATAGTATAATATAAAAGGTGTTTATTATAAAATAAAATAATGTTTGGTCAACTATAAATCCTATCAAAGTAAAACTATTTTTATTGCATCAATTTGTCTACATTATTGAATTCCCTTAATTTTAATTATGTTGAAGGTACCAGCTTATATTATAGCTCAAATTCTTGGATCCACACTAGCAAGTGGAACCCTTAGACTTATATTTAATGGTGAAGATGATCATTTTATTGGAACACTTCCAGCTGGTTCTAACCTGCAAGCTTTTGTAATTGAGTTCATATGCACTTTCTTCCTTATGTTTGTTATTACTGGAGTAGCCACTGATAACAGAGCGGTAATATTTTCTATTCATACTAAAGAAAAGTTTTGCTCTTATTTTTTTATTGAACAGTTTGATTAAATATGTATAACAAATTGTCTATTTAGTTGGCATTAAACATTTTGATTAAATATTTTTTATTAATTGGTTACTTAAATTGACTAACTTATGATAATATTTATAAAATGATATCTTTTGGAAGAAGCAAAGTTGGAAGAATTCTTTAAAATAGTAGTGGTATGCTTCTCATCATCATCAAATACTTGACTAATATTTTAAATACTTCTATTCATATTATATAGAATTTTTTACTTTTAATTTTTGAATATATATTAAAATTTGTTTTGTTGGTGCATGTACCCTGCCACATGCCATTGCCATCCCATGCGCATCAAAATTTATAATTCAAATAACTTGTTTTTGACGCACTAATTCAAATTACTTAAAACCTTGTTTAAGGCTTTTGTATTTTATTTTTTTTAATTGTGCAGATTGGTGAATTAGCAGGGCTTGCAGTTGGGTCTACAATAATAGTAGATATATTGTTTGCGGGGTATTAACTTATCTCAAAACCTTATTGAATATATTATTGTTAAGTGTAGTTTGTACACTACACCTAATATTTAAGCAAGAGTATATTTCAAACTTATGAATGCGTGACATTATATTTTACAGACCAATGACAGGAGCATCAATGAATCCTGCAAGGAGTTTAGGACCTGCTATTTTGTACCATGAATATACAGGATTATGGATATATTTGATTTCACCAACTCTAGGAGCTTTGGTAGCTACATGGACTTACAATTTCATCAGACACACGAACAAGCCAACACGTGATGAGCTTACCAAGATTGAGCTCACCAAGATTGTCCCCTCCTTCCTCAGGAGCAGGTCGTAACAAATCAAATGATTCTGCAACAAGTCCAACAGTGCCCACAATTTTATCATGTATTAGGGTTTAAATGTTTTGATCTGGTTTAGATTGTCATATATATAACAATGTAATCTACTTAGGAAAATGAAATGAGCATATTCTTATAATTCATTTTGTAAGAAATGAAGGACCTTTGTTCAGGAATAAAAGCATGTGTCCCTTTTCCTCAGGTCCCCTCTTAGCTGACAAATTCACAATTAACATGTTCAGATTGTAAGAGAAAGAAAAGTGAAAGAGAAAAGTATTCTAATCTTTGTTTGCAGAAGTGTGTGAAATCAATGTTACACCACAGGTCTTTTATTGTAAGCAGGGCCGGGGACCCTTCCTACGATAGCTCCAGCATTGATTCTTTCCCAAGAATCAATAACATAATTGGTTCTTAATAAGGATTTTGAAAATTCAGGACAAGTGAAAGAAGATGCAAATCACAGGTTGGAGTGTATGTGCTTAGAAGTTAAAGAACCTACAACATAATCTAAAATGGTGGAACAAACATTGTTTTAGAGAGTTAAATAGAAATATATTGATAAAGCTTTCAAGGAGAGAAATAAAATAAGATTTGAAAGCACAAAAAACTAGTTTGGGTGAAAGGAGACTCGATTAAGATAACAACCATTGTGGATTATTGACAAGGAGAGTGATACTAATGGCAACTATTTTCATGTTATCAAAAACAATAAGAAACAGTTTATCGAACATCATAGACTAAAATAATTTCTACATTGGCACAACAAAGGGTTAGCTAAAATTCAATTTCTCACATTATTACTATATACATTACATTATACATGACGAGGCATTAAAATTTACATTGCAGTTACAATTGAAATTCAATAGAGAAGGAAAAAACAAAAAGAATGAGATGTTAGGATTACTCACAAAACATATACTATAGGTTACAAGTCAGAACTTAGAACATGCAAGGTTAAACTGTTGGACAAAAACTTACTTCAGTCATTGCAACAAATCCGGAGAAATCAGAATCTCAACTTTGTGTCTGAAGACTGTTCAAAGTTGCAGGACCACGAGCAGATGCCACCCTTTGCCTTGTTCTTGGAATTATTATAGGCCTACAAAACACTAGAATAAAAATCAATTCTGTGAAGAATGCCATCATTGCGGTCCATATAAATATGCTCATCTTCCAATGCCAAATGATCCTTTTGAAAAAGGGAAGTTCCGACTCAACAACAAGAGATGCATCATATATTTCTGGAATGCCAGCACCAGGTTGATATTCTGGTCGTTGCTCAAGTGTCACTTTCAAGCATGAAGTAGGTATATTCCCTTCAACAAAACCTCTCATCTTGACATTCAGAGTCTGGGTTTCGGATGTATAGCCAGTAATGAGAGGAGCAATTTTAAGGAAAGTCATTATTAAGCGAATAGGTTCGCTTCTGAATCTTAACATGCAAGGTTGACTCAAGCTTGCAATAATTTTACCATTAGACAATAGAAAATCAACCCTGGCCTAGAAAAAAAAATAAAGGACACAAAAGTAAGAAACAGGAAACTCTGAACTGCAATTTTCATCAGCAGTTTCACTTCTCTAAGACTCAAAAGTATGATAGTACAAAACTACAAGCAAATGAAAATTTCTACAGCATGCAACAAGAAGTCAAGAATATACTCGACAAGATCATATCAACAGTCCCAACACAAATTATGCTTATGCACAACAACTTATGCAAATAAATAAGCTTTTATCTATTATTATAAGTTTTTCAAGGTAGTTTATGAGAAAACAGCTTATAAAGATACAATTTTTGTTAGTGAAAACTTATAAATTAAGATAAAGTTTATTTATTTGCATAAACTATTTTCATAAGCTAGAAAATAAGACAAATCCAAACGGGCCCCCAATAATGTGGTTGAGCATTACAGTTCACAAAAATATGATAATGTGCTTATAAAAAAATATATTACTGTATCACTATAGATCAGTTTGTACCCTAAATACTTAAATTTGAGCAAATCACTATTTTAATCCTTGATATTATAGAGGTTGAGCAAAATAGTCCTTTAAATTATTGATATTTCAGAATGATCCATAAAATAAAAAAAATTCAATCACATTAGCCATTTTGGTTCAGTTAGTAAGTTCCTAAAATTGTCTCGAATGAATTATTGTCATTTATGTTTTTCAATCACACTGCTGACTCCTACAATTGAAATAAAACAGTATAAGCTGCATAACAACAAAATTAAACTTTTACGAGCATTTAAAGATAAGCAATCACCTGAAAGACTCCAAGATTTCTGTTGTATCCAGACTCCGGAACTCTAAATGAAACAGTAACTTGCACTCTATGTCTAGAAGGTATAACCCTTTCATCCATCATCATCAACTTCCCAACTTCAACATTATTCTCATAATCTTTCCTTCCAACATCGTCGCAAGATATTATAGGAACATAAGCCACCGGACTAAGCTTAGTATAATCAAAATTCAAAACTTCCTTGATCTGAATCGGCTTCTCCACGAAACACTTCATCAAAAACCCACTAAACACAAATGAAGAAACTAACAAACCAATCAAAATACAACAAACATAAATTGACCACAATAATCCCCATCCAAACCTAAACATTACACTCCAAATTGATTCATTCCCTTTAAAATATTTCCTAACATAGGGTTTAATATATCCAAACACAACACTCCATACTCTGCACAAAATCCCAAAGAAAATATCTTTGCATATTCTTCTTGTCCCAAAAGGATCCATAAAAAACAAGCACCAACGAAACATGAATAATAACGGATATTTTACAAAATTAAAAATTAATTTAATTTGAAACCCTAATATCTTAATTACCAATCCTACTATCAATTCTAGAATACTCGAAGACGAGTCACCGAGTCGCGTAGCCGAGTCAGCGGAATCGTTAGCTTCAGCTTCATTTGTAGCGGTAGTTATGGTAGATTCTTCTCTGTTCTCTTCTGTTGCGGGAATCGAAGCTTGTGAAGTGATAGTTTTTTGTGCTTCATCGGAATAGGGTTTCGCGGTGAAATTATCACTTTGTTTGAGATTTATATACCTTTGGCTATGTCGGAAGCTTCTTCTTGTGACATTAATTGAATCGATATCGGTGCCGGAATCTGATGATTGTTTGGTTCCGTGACGAATTGATCGGCGGCGAAGTAAGGTGGCCGGAGAGGGAGAGGATCGGGGTGGATTGGAATGCGAATCTTGAGGTTCGGGGAAGACGATGGGTTTAGAATCTGAAAGTGTGGAATCGGAGGTAGAAGTTTCCGGCGGGTTGTCGGCGGAACATTGGAGAAGTGCGTCGGTGAAAATGTCATCGTGTTCGTTTTCATTGATTGATGAAGCTAACGGTTCCATTAGGATTCTGAGTTTTGGACAAAAGACAATAGCTCTTTTTTAAAAAACAACAATAATATAAAATAAAAATAAATAAATAAAATAAAAAATCAATTTGATCCATCACAATTTTTAGGTCAAATTCTTATCGTTTTCTTACTTAAAAAAAATATAAATCATTTAAAACTCACGCACAAGTAGAGGAGAAATTGAGGTTGTATTTTGGTGGGTCTGGTCATGACATTTGATCTATCAATTTCGATATTTTTATTAGTTAAGTTAGAATTTTTTTATAAGCATAGTTACGATTTGTGACTTTTTCGATCAAATTCAATTTCCGACAAAAAAATAACGATTAAATCATTAAGTTGGTTTATGTCTTTGTAACTCCTCTCAAATATGGTTCGTGACTCTTTAATATTTTAAATTAGTATTTGTCTAACTTATCAAAACATAATAATTAGTATTTGTCTATCAAATATTAATAGAGGGACGAAATTGAGAAATATTTGACAAACACAATATCTATTTTGAGATATTAAAAGAGTTAAAAAATTATATAAAAGCAAGTTACAAAAACAAAGATCAATTTAATGGGTTACTCCGAAAATAATACTCAAACATTTTCATAAGGGTCCAATTTACTCTTTAACCTCTCTTATTCAGACATAAAAATTGTGATTTAGGGTATTTTTCTTTTATCCAGAATCAACCCTCATTTTTTTTTTCTCTCTTCTTTTTATCTAAGCAAGTTTTTTTTTTTATTTTTATTTTTTAACAAATCTAAATAAGTGTTATTCTAAGTAAATGTTGTGTGATTTTGTCATCTAAGTTAGCGTCGTTGTTTATTTGTGTTTTAATTTTGCCATCTTAGTGTAGTTCAACCAAATGATAGAGTCGGAGGCACATTCACTATATCTTGAGTAAAAGATTTACAATGACTCTCACTGAATTCAGTTTTCTCTCAATCTGTAATATGCGATAGAATTGATCATTTCAAAGATCACATTAGCAGGTTTTAGCTAAAGCTCCCATAAGTTAGGAGTTTGTTGGCATTGAATTGTAGTTGAACTTAATTGCAAAATTGTGATGGATAATATTCTCTATTTTTTGTCGAAATAATGGATAATATTTGTTCTGAACAGAACTCAGATTTATCCGCGGGGGATAAATATGTACCGACCCGACCTCAAGTCCACATCTCCGAGAGATTGTCCGCTTTGGGGTTAACCCGTCACGGTTTTGTCCTTTGTAGAAAAGGCGCCTCGGTTGGTTAGAGGAGTGTGGCGTTTGTATATAAACTACCATTAGCCTCGAGTTCCAAGCGATGTGGGACTTATAGGTGAGCCAGAACAGATGCCCCCCAGTCGAGGCTAAGGGGCTGGGTTCGAGAACGAATTTTATCGTCCCCAGTGAAGTCGCCAATGATCGTACCTGGAACGGACGTTCGATCGATGGCCAGCTGCTAGTCACGTGTGGTCTTGACGGTTGCTTTGAAAACGGAGGGGGGGTTGTACCTGCAGACACTCCGATGCCTAAGTCAGCACAGATACAAGAAGTGAGGTTGAGAGAATAAGAATTGAATACCTGACTCCTCAATGAAGAGGAGTATTTATAAGCCCCCAGCGCGGGGCCAACGATTATCACTATTGGGCCGCGTAGAGCAAGCCCAATGAGGATAACTGCTAGGGATAGCGTGGTATGCTGGAGAAGTCGTTAGACTCTCCCCCTAGTCAAGCTTAGCCCGTATTCTGCGGGAAACGGATAAACTTGGGGTGAAAACGTGGCTTGTGGTGCACGTTTGACAGGTGCGGAATTGGCGGCTAGCACGTATGTGCCCGACAGCAGAGAAACGGGTATGTTTGAGCTGCTGATAAGTTTGTGCTGCGGTGTCGAGCAAGTGGTGTTGAGCTGCTCGACACTGGGCTGTCCTCGACACCCTAGTGGATTGGGCCTGTTAGTCCATTCTAGGCCCAGTCCGGAACAATATTCTTGTCGTGTTTAAAGAAGACATGTATAGGAATTTGAAACCATTATATCAAATGTAAAAAAAAAGGTTATTTCTTTATAAATCAAATTTTTGAGTTAATCCAGAAATAAGCAAATGTAATTGTTCATGCATCAGCAACGCTGAGTAACTACAAATTTAGCTTCTTTCTTTTCTACCAAAGAAAGAATATGCATACAATTACTCAGCAATATCCATTAAAATCTCATGCAGTGTGTTGAAGAATCAATGCCAACAGCTTCAACTACGCTGCATAGACACTACAGACATATTTCGGCATTAGATAAATGTCGCTTAATTTAGACCTTGCTTGTGTTCACAAGAGACTACAGCTATATTTCGGTATTTCTTCATGTAATATCAAGAATTTTATATGGTATTTTAAAATATACCAGAACATAAAATCCTGCAAAATGATACAATTAAAGCATTCCAAGTAACACCGAGGGAGACAGACACCACAGAAACTAAGTGCTAAGTTTTACTTTCTTGACCTTTTCAGCACGTCCAAAAGAATACATTGCATTCAAATATAGTCTGAGTAACTAGGAAACCCAAATTGTATATAGTAATTTGTCTCTTTAACATGCTAGATTAACCAGAAGGTCCAAAATGACAGCTCTAGAAGACAACGGTATCAAGCATCATTCCAAGAGTTTGAACAATGTTAGAAGACATCAAATTTGAGACATGCTCTTCAAGGTGCTTCTTCGCATCTTGTCTACCTACATTTGCTATTGCAAGCTTCTCGGGGGACAGCTCATCTTCCTCTTGGACAGCCTTGTTGTATTTGGTAGCTAAGCTCAGCATTTCCTATATTTCAAATCAATTAAGATCTATTAGTATCTCGTACTTGTTTGGATTCATAAACACTTGTGAGATTATTTGAGAGAGCTTGTGAAATTAGTTTATGATGTCCATAACCTGTTTTTAGCTTATTTCCATAAGTTCTTCTTGGTAGCTTATAAAAACAACTTATAACTTTATGCAAATCGTTTTATTTTATTTTATACGGTGTTATAGAAATAGCTTATGCATAATCACTTATATTGTAAGTGTTTATGCTATAAGCATTTAACTAAGTTATTTATTGAAATAGGGCCCCAGTATACTAATTATATAGGGTCAGTTTTCATATCTTGGCATAAGGAAACTATGCAGCAAGATTAATGGCTTAATCAAATAGGCAACAATCCACCTTACATGTTGCATCCTTAAATTACCTGAACAGTCTGTTCATTAGTTTTGGAATGTGTATCAAATCGCCTAAGTGTCAAACCATCAGTCCATTTCTTCTTGTGAAGATTAAGCAACATCTTCTCCTCAAGTTCATTCTTTCTGTAATTGATGGCTATGGAATAATAATGCCGGTTCAACCCATGGATTAATGCCTAAAGAGGGGTGATATAGATAGGTCAGAACTAGTAAAAAGAAGTGCAAAATAAATGTTTCCAAAAAAATAGTATATGTGCCAAAAAGAAAAAAGGGTTTGAGTGACATACCTGAATGGATGGTTTATTCAGATGCCCCAGATTGGATGTTGTCTGCCTTGGTTCTTGTCCAAGCATCATTGTTTGTGGATTGATCAATCGAAAAGCATCAATCACCACTTTTCCTTTAACACTTTGAATTGGATCCACAACTACAGCCACTGCTCGCTGATTCAAAGCCTCAAAACTCTGCAGGACATGAGAAATGTACTTATAGTAACCAGCAGCACAGACAAATAACTAAAAAGAAACCAGAGTAATTCTAACCATTAAACCTAGGCACCTAGCTGGAAACTTCTACCGCAGGTAATTCAAGTTTACAAAATAGCCATTAGTTGACACTTGGAAGTGCATTCCATGACACTAATTTCAATTAATCAAACTCATTTTACAGTACACTTTCCATTAAGATAGCAGAGAGAATTATGCTGTGAACTTTTAGGGGGAACTAACTAACGATATGCAGATACCGTACATAATATAGGCATTAGTGTATATACCATAAACGAGGAAACAACCAAAACCATGTGGGTAATTTGGCGAGACTAAAAATAGGTCCATAAAAAAATTGTAGTTATAATCTGAGGGCTAGTCTAGTGGATTGGCAAAGTTAGGATGCTATATTGTTCTCTTCTCATATAATTTCAGAAAGAAATCATTTAGCTAATGTCCTTTCCACACAACTCTTCCAAAACAACGAGTAAACTAGTAGCAAAAAGAGAGTTCAGCAAAATATAACAACCAAGCCTTATCCCACTAAGTGGGGTCAGCAACTTAGATCAAACAACGTCATAATGCTATATAGCCTATCATATACCATATTTCTATCCAACTCATTAATCTCTATATCTTACTTAATAGTTTCTCTCATAGTTTTTCTAGGTTTTCCTCTGCCTCTAATGATTTGACTACCTTCCATCCGATCTACTCTCCTTACTATAAAGTCTACAGGTCTTCTCTCTACATGACCAAACCACCTAATCCTAGCTTCCACCATCTTTTCTACTATAGGTAGGTGCTACCTGAACTCTATCTAATGTTGTCATCTCCAATCGTATCTCATCTAGTCTTACCACACATCCAACGCAACATCCTCAAATAGAAAGAAAAAAAAAACGATGAAAAGTTATTCACACCAAAGAGATCGAAAGAAGCCAATGAAAGTAAAGCAATGAATCCAAACCTATTGTCAAAAGTTATAAAAAAAACATTAAAATCAAAACTAGCAGAGATCACGCAACACACAAATACTATGGATTGAGCAATATTAGATACAGAAACAAGACATAAAAACACAAGGATCAAAGTAAAACCTGTTGCGTATTGATGTCAACACCAGACAACCAACAGCCAAATCCAGGATGGGAATGATACCAACCAACAACCATCTCAGGTCTGCAACACAATCAAGCAACAACCAACATGAAAAAAAAAAATCATAAATCTAAGCAAAAACAAGGAACACAAAAAATAAAAATAAAAAAACTCAAAATTTAAGTAAAATACCGTCCAGTTTGTTTGAGCATATCAAGCATATTAGTCTGAAAAACATGATCAACAGCTTCAACACTAACACCAGTTCCACTCTGTGGCATTGCAAACACATCAACAACACGAACAGTATACTCATCAACGAATTCTCCAAGCATCAAACCCATAACCTCCATAGGAACACCAGCCCTACCTATTATAATTAAAAATAATAAATTGATGAAACCCTAATTTTGAAATTGGATAACCCATGATTTGATTAGGTGGAAAAAGGAAAGTTTACCGTGTTTAAGCATCTTGAGAAGAGCGAGGGAGGAGATGTAGACTTGCTCGGAGGAATCTAGGGTTGGGGAATCTGGAGGGGGATGACCTAGAGCTCCACCTGCACCTGCGAACATTCGTTGAAGCCTCTCCATGTTGTGGATTGAGAAATTGTGTGTTAGGGTTTTGTTTGAGATTTGAAATTTGGAGTTGAAGATGAAATAGACAGAGGAATAAGAACTCTTGTTAAACACTTCTATCTCTGATTCGGAATTCGGTTTCGGATCTTACTTATGATTTATTTGTGTGAATTACATTTTTACCCCTTAGGTTTATTTTTATTTTTTTCTTTCGGTAAAGAAAGCTAAAAAGAAAGAAAAAAAAAACTAAATTAAAAGGAAAAACTAATCACGGAGAAAAAGGATTTTCATTCTTAAGAAGATTATGGACGCCTTTTGAAGGAGAAATATGAGTTAAGAAATTGACATCTGAGGAAGTTCCAGGTTTTAGTGAAGAAATTAACATATTGATTCCCCTTTTTAAGAGTGTGATAAAAAGAAACATTGGTATTTGAGAGTAGCTTCTTTATATCTTGGATCAATACGACATGAATGTGAAATCTAACTTGAGGACCTTTAATGAGGTTGACACAGTGTAGATAACATACAGTTCAACGAGCAAAATATCAGAAGATCCTTGAATGAAACAATAGAAGCCTGCAAGATTGTGGCCTAAGGTGTTTCTAACAATGTCACCAAATCCAAATCGAACAACGGGTGCAAGTGGCAGAAAGACTCATTTTGCGGTGATTGAGTAGAGAGATGGTAGGCACAAAATTGTGACAAGCCAACCAAAAGAAGAATTTGATCTTTTTCGGAAGTTGAAGTTTCCATATCAAAGACCAAGAGTGTGAAGAATTGTGTGTAGGTATCGGGTCCCTCTTGAAGTGTAACCAGTTATAGCCAATTTTCGTTTTTGTTATTGGACCAAACTGTTTTTTAGGCCAGACTATTTTTTTTTTTGGTTAGGAACAGAGACTATTTAAGCAAATAAATATCAATAATATTTTTACAATTATTACTACTACTACTACTATTATTATTATTATTATTATATATATATATATATCTACTTACAATATATTAAAAGAAACTACTACTAAAAAATCGTTTTTGTCTTTATCACGATTAATAATATTTCACCATTTATGCCCTTAAATGTAAATTTAACTCTAAACTAAAACAAAATACACATAAAGCAAATCTATTCATTAAAATAGCAACAAAAATCACCTCTAAAGATAAACATAAAATTACTAATCCAAATCTAAATAAATAATTCTAAACTAAATATATATATATATATATATATATATATATATATATATATAAATATATAAAAATCTATTCAAAAAAATATTAACAAAACACCTTTAGAGATAAGTATAAAAGTGTCGATCCAATTTAAAAAAACTAATTTTTTTTTCTCTTATAAAAATAGTAGCCACGATCAACACCTTACTAACATGATATTTCCCTGATTGCTGTGTTTGACTACTTTCTCCCTTTTACTACTTGCTGTTCTTAAAGGACTTATTAGTTTTTAAAGGTTAAATTGTTTATAATTTGTCTATGTTTTTTTAATTCTTCTGCATTTATATATATATTAGAATGTACATATATAAATGTATCTTCATTTGATTTATGAAATTGATTATTAAATTGTTTACATACAATATATTAAAAGAAACTACTATTAAAAATACAAATTTATCCGTATTACTTTTAATGGTGTTTCAAGTTTTCCACCCTTAAATGTAATTTTAACTTTAAAATAATAAAAAAATAAGAAAGAAATATAAACATAAAAGAAATCTTCCTATAAAAATAGCATTAAAAATCACATCTCTAAAAAAAACCATAAAAAAATCTTCCCTTAAAAATTGCAACGGAAACCACTTCTAAAAAAATAATAATAATAATCCAATCTATTTTAACTTCAAAAATAGGAAAAGAAAAATTAATTAAAATGAATTTACGCATAAAAATAGAAACAAAAATCAAGAAAAAAGATACGCGAAAAAATAGAAACTTTTTTTATTATCAAAAAACACTTTTTTTTAATGAAAAAATACTAACTCAATCTAACATATAAAAAATTATATATAAAAAATAAAAATATAAGAACCTAATAAAAGAAGATACTTATTTATGAGCTTAAAAATAAAAGAACATAAAAACAAAATCAAAAACACAATGGGTCCGTTTGGATTTACTTATTTATAATTTTATGCGAAATAACTTATGCAAATATATAATTTTTTATGTATTATTATAAGTTTTTTAAGGTTGTTTAAGAAAACAATTTATAAATACATAGTTTTTGTCAGTGAAATCTTATGAATTAATATGCGTAAAAAAACTTATTAAATAACATAAATGTTTATTTATAAATTATAATCATAAAGTATTTTCATAAGCTTAAAAATAATTCAAGTTCAAACGGGCCCAATATATTAAAGGTATTACTATTAAAAATCTTAATTTGTCCTCATCAATTCCTAAAAATATATTATTTTTTTTTGAAAAAATACCTAAAATATTTCAAATCTTCTATTTCGTAAAAAAAATAAAATTATATTTTTCAATTTACTATTTTTCTATATAATAGTAAAATTGTACTCTATATTTATTATAAAAAAAATCCACTCTATTTTTGTTTACTCTTATATAAAAAATATAGGAGAAGTATATTATTGATGAATAGATATTACACTAATAATAATTACAGGGTAAATATATATTATAATAACACACGGGACAATTATTTTAATAAAAAAAAATTAATCATACACGAGACAATTGCTTTAATAAAAAAAACATTGAATAATATATTATAATAATACACGGAACAATTGTTGATAAATATATCATTGATGAATATATATTATAATAATGCACGGGACAATTGTTTTAATAAAAAAATTTAATCATACACGGGACAATTGCTTTAACAAAATAAATTTACTTAATTTAATGAGTTTTACAAAAAAAATAGCAGAATAGCGTCACTCATCATTTTTTTTTTTATTTTTTTTGGTACACTAAGTCACTTATATTTTAATAATATTTTATAAATAAAAGTCAATAGACCCGTGCATATATATATATATATATATATATATATATATATATATATATATATATATATATATATATATATATATATATATATATAAATTTAAACTCTGGTCAAATTACAAATATAATAATTTTTTGGTAGTTTAAATTTATTAATTTACATTAAATTTTCACATATGTAATTGTATTATTATAAATTAATATTAAAATATGATGTCATATATAGTTAAATTTTGTAAAATATCATATTAAATATCAAAAGAAAATCGAATCTTATTGGTTTATTAGTTCATCATTATATTTAAAATAAATATAATTATTTATTTAAATATATTCACGTGAAATATGTTTTTAAACAAACTAATAGGTTGTATCAAATTTTTTTTTTTTTTTTAAGGATAGTATCAAATTTTTTAAAGAGTCAAACTCAGACCTTTAATTTTTTAACAGGTCAAAATTATACCTAAATAATACAATTTTAATACAACTCGGCCCTTATTTTTTTGTCTATCCAATTTCATCAATTCAACTTTAATCAACAAGTTTTTTTTGGTAGAAACAATCAACAAGTGTTTTATCCACACATACATACAAATAAATACACACAAAAAATGCACAACACACATGAACAATAAAGAAAATGCATAAAATTTATATACCTATCTAATTTGGAAGTTATCTTCCAAATTATCAGATTTGTTATCCGCAACAACTCTAACTCCTTACTCAGGAACTACCTAGCTCCGAAATCCAAAAAATCAAAAAGTAACATTTTTTTTCTTTGGTTGAGTCATTTCGGAAGATAATTTTCACATTGCTCTGTTTTCGTATTCTAAAATTCAAAATGCTTCAAGGAACAATTTCGACACTTTGAGGGGCTCGAGAGTAATCGATGGAGCCGAAAGATCAATTTTTTTTTTCTCCTTCACCGAAATTTGAACCAAGGAACTATGTACACCTTAACACATTTAGCCATTAGAGCATCAACAATGTGGAGAGCTTAGATGAATGACTTAAGTTGTTTTTTATGGGTCCAAATTGCCACATGTGATTTAAGCAATTCATAACCAATTGTCATGAATTTTACTCCAATGCTTAAGCAACACAACACATCATTGAATTTAATCGATTCTAATATTTTTTAATTGTTTCTCATTTTTTTTTGTTGAGATTGAGTGTTAAAATATTATTTAAGGAAAATGTTAAACAGTGCTCTCGGGACACTAGTTTAGCATGTTTATATAGAAATTTAAAGTCCGTCCAAAAGCGGGGTGGGGACGGACCAACTTAGGTGTTCGAGTTCAAAACTCATGCCCGCCCCGTTTATTGGCGGGTTGACGAGCCAGCCCACCGACCATTTTTTTTTATAATTTGAATTATTGAATTAATTACAAAATTATTTAGCATTATTGATCAAAGAGACCAACAAAATATTTAGCATTATCGATCAAAGAGCACATAATAGAACTTCAACGATACCAAAAACAAATACACAAAATTAAAACAAACACACGTTCAATGTTAAGGCAAAAGACCATCAAAACAACTTCACAATACCAAAAATTATAACTATGCCAATGTTGTTATATATTAATATGCATTCTCGAGGTATTCTTATGTATTAATTTGTAATGGGTGTTTTATGTCTATCACTGATCATGCTAAATTTATTTCCTCTCGCAATCTGCTTTCATTAAGAGCTTTTGCAACACTAGTGCAATTAAATTTATAATTGTTCGGCTATCTGTAAGACCTTTGGAAAATATGAAATAGCAGACTTGTTATAAAAGAGACTAGAAACATACTTTGTTGTACATCAGAAATAAAAACCGTAGAACAAAACTTCACAAGACAAAAGATTAGAAAGATAAGTTTTGAATGACAAATCAAAGCTTGTTAAAGTTAAAAAAGACAAGGAAAAGACGAATAAACCTTTAATTTTTATTCAGTTCACGTGTTATTCAATGTTTTATCACCTAATCATAATTTTAGTTTAGGATACACACTAACCATATCATTTAAAAAGATTAAAAAACTTGAAACCAAAATTTAAGATGACCTATTTTCATCAAAGTAAAAAAAGACATATTAAAATTAACAAAGCCCGCGGGCAAGCTCCCCGTCCCGTTTTTTAACCGGGCTAGGCGGAACAGACCAATTTAAGGTACCGAGCCGAAAACCTCAGCCGGCCCACCGCCCATCCAAAGTGGCGGGTCAAACGGGTCGGCCCATTTTGTCACCCCTAAGCATGACGATATTTTTAATTGTTAAACTCCAGGAGAGATAGGGTTGCTCCAGAACTTATTTTTAAGCAATTTCATGTGCCTAGTCATCATGTTCCAATGGTAAAAGAAAACAAGGGATGGAGCTTAACATATAATGGATGAGATACTCACTCCATCCAAAAATAAATGTTCAATAATTTAGAAATTATTTTTTTAGAGGTTTTACAAAAACGCATAAGTTATTTTGCGTTTATTTACCTTCATAAAAAAATTATTTTCATAAAAATATAAATTAGGTTGTTTGCATATAACTATATAAAAGTGATTTTTAAAAGTAATTCAAACTAATTAGAACTAAGTGTGATTTAGTATTGTTACTTAGTTAGCAATGTTTGCTAGTTAGTTATAGTTGTTTGCCTAGCTAATTTTTCTATTTTCTGTTATAGTTAGTTAGTATGATTATTTGAAATGCAAGTAACAGAAAATGTGTACTATGCCTATGATTCAATAACGATCCAGTCATCTTTTCGACACAAAAGATCTTTTCAACAGAAAATGTGCTTCCAATTTTTCCTTTGGTATTTGAAGGATCCGGAGGAGAGATATCGTCACTATTCATATTAGCCAATTTTGAAAAACCCGAAATCTTTAACATGACATTTAAGTTGACATGAATTCCTATGTTTCTAAATTAATGAGTTGATCAAGGATGAATGAATAGAGTATTATTGAAGTTAATTGGAAATTGCCAAATCCTCCAGTTCACAATCCTTGATAGAATTATTTGTAAATCCTTGATAGAATGGCTTGATAGAAAGTTAGAAACCATTTGGCTGAAATTGATGAGTTTGAGTTCAAGAAGCAGGAATTGGAAAATAATATATGCAGTTTCTCTAATTGTGATTCTAGGTAAAAGATTATCTTGAGAGTTTGTGGCAATGTAATGTAGTGTCTAATGTCTATGAGATTATCTGTTCTAGTGTATGGTTAATTTATGTCCTGTAAGTGAAATTGCTTAATGGTATACTATGCAAGAAATGTTGGGTTTATTACTTTGTGATGATATTTTTGTACTGTGTAGTGCACAATCAACTACTTACAATTACAATTAATTAACTAAAATTACTGAAAATGATTTTTAAGTGGCCATACACATGAACCTAAAGATAACAAAGATGAAACTAAACTGATAAATAGAATACACATATAGATAGCAAGTTCATCGTTTAAAATTAAGAACGTTCATACAGATCATTTGAATCAAAATTCAAAAGTGAACAGAAACAATTACTAAAATTTAACAATAGTTCAACATCCTTAAGGTTTTTCTCAGTGGACAGTGGTACAAACTATATATCTTCACCTCATCATATTGTCAAGCTTGTTATCTAATTATTACAACTAATTTGTTGCTTGCTAATGAAGAAAAAGTAAATAAGACATGTGGTATTTTTGTACTATTGATGATATAAAAAATCTGTGGCAGGTTCTTTGTTGAATGACACTAACCCAGTTGTTGATGCCCTTAGCGCCTAGTACGTATTGGCACATTGCAAAGGCTTTATCGAATCTGAATGTAGGTATCAATATTCTTTTCTGAGGGACACTACTTTTGGTATATGTTGATTGTAAGAAATAAACCAGATGTGGCCTGAAGTTGGTGTATTTCCAGCAGTAGTTATGATACGACACCAGTTGCACAGCAAGCCCCTTGCAGCTCTGACAGACTGCTGCACCGGCTTCTCAATATCGTCCCAACCTTTCTCGTTTCGCCACTTCCATCCAAATATGCATTGTGAAATCACAACGCGTCTGTTCCTGCCAGCATGATAGCAGGCCGAAGTATGATCGTGGAACACAATCATACAGACTTAAATAAGCACCATTGTCAAAGTGTTTGAGAAGTATTTATTTCACATGCTACTATTGCCAATTTGATCAGGTCACTTTTACTTCTACATGTATTTTGTATTAAATTTGATCAGCTGATTATACATTGTTGAGTATGGCTCATAGACACACGGGCAAGGGGTGGCAGGGGAGCATAACAAGTGAAGCAAAAAGCCTAATTCATTCTTATATAGAGCTATACAACTGCTCCATAGTCACAGACGTAGATACATTTAGTCGACTAATACAAAATACATGTAGAAGTAAAAGTAATCAGGGGAGCTAATGAAACCAGCATTTACTACTAATAAGTAATTCCACATACAGATACAGGAGTAACAGGACATAAACTAATCATAAACTAGACATAATCTCATAAGCACTAATTGAGTAACAAAGCTCAAACTATTTTACATTGCTTCAGACTCTCAATTGTAAATTTATTCTATAACCGTTTTCAATAGCATCAAAGTTAGAGATACTGCATATTCTTTTCCAACTCCTGCTTCTTGAACTCAAACTCATCAGCTTCAGCCAATTGGTTTCTATCAAACCATTCTATAGTTTCCTCCAATACTTTCTCAAACTTCCTCACTTTCTCCTTCATTTCATAAACATAATTCTCAAACAAATTCTTTGCCTTCACCTTCTTCTTCAGATTCTCATCCTCTACCTTATACCTCTCTGCTTCCCTCATCATCCTCCTCATCTCTTCAGGACTCAATCTTCCCTCCTTATTGGTGATAGTCATCTTCTTCTTTAGCCCTTTTGTCTCATCTTCAACAGTAACCTCCAAAATACCGTTAACATCAACATCAAAACAAACATTGATATTTGGAACATCTCTAGGTGCTGAAGAACACCCTGAGAGCTCAAACTTTCCAAGAAAAAAGTTATCCTCAGTCTTAGCATGTTCTCCTTCATACACTTTGATCGAAACACTATCTTGATTACGAGAGACTGTAGAGAAAACATTCTCCTTTTTTGTAGGGATCATAGTATTCTTTGGAATCAAAACAGACATGACACCACCTTTAGTTTCAATACCAACACTAAAAGGCATAACATCCAACAACAACAAATCTTCAATTTTCTTGTCTCCTTCAAAATTCAATATTGCTGCTTGAACTGCTGCACCATAAGCCACAGCTTCATCTGGATTAATACTTTTGCAAGGCTCTTTGACTTCGCCGTTGACTCTGAACATTTCCTTCAATAGTTGTTGAATCCTTGGAATTCTAGTAGACCCTCCTACAAGAACAAACTCATGAACATCTTTTTTATTCATTTTTGCCTCAACCAAACAATTCTCCACAGTTTCCATGCACTTATTGAACAAGTCCTTGTTTATTTCCTCAAACAAAGCTCTAGTAACAGTGACATGTAGATCAATCCCTCCACATAGAGAATCAAGCTCAATGGTTGTCTCTGAAGTTGAAGAAAGTAACCTCTTTGCTTTCTCACATGCTGACCTTAACCTCCCCAAAGCTTTGGAATTCTCACTGATGTTCAAATCTTTCTTGTACTTTCTCTTAAACAATCCCACAAGACGATTCACCAAATTGTTATCAAAATCAACACCACCCAAATGAGTATCCCCTAATGTAGCCTTAACCTTGAACATTCCTTCATCAACAGTGACCAAGGAAACATCAAAAGTTCCACCACCAAGATCAAACACAAGCACATTCCTCTCACCTTCTCTCCACTTTTTCTTGTCCAAACCATAAGCAATAGCAGCTGCAGTAGGTTCATTGATGATCCTCATCACATTAAAACCAGCAACTTTTCCTGCATCTTTTGTAGCTTGTCTTTGTGAGTTGTTGAAGTGAGCAGGAACAGTGATAACCGCATCTTTCACTTCATGACCAAGATAAGTTTCAGCAACATCCTTCAACTTAGACAATACCATGGAAGATATCTCTTGAGGTGAAATATGTTTCTCTTCACCTTTGTAAGTGATTACAATCATCGGTTTGTCTTTGTTGTTTGGGACAACCTTAAAAGGCCAAAGACTTATGTCTTGTTGAACTAATTGATCAGAAAATCGACGACCAATCAAACGTTTGGCATCGAAAACAGTGTTGTGAGAATTTGTGGCCATTTGGTTTATAGCAGCATCACCTATTAATCTTTCTGTGTCAGTGAAGGCAACATAAGATGGGGTGATCCGGTTTCCTTGGTCATTTGGAATGATCTGAACATGATTGTCTTGCCACACTCCAATACAACTGTAGGTTGTGCCAAGGTCTATGCCTATGGCTTTGCTTTTTGTTGCCATGACACTTGAGAGAGTTTGAGAAGAAGAAAAAACAATGGTGTTTTGGGTAGTGAAGTGAAAATGTGGATATGATTGGTTAAAAAGTAGTATTTATAGGCATAGAAAATGAATATATTATTACTGTCAAAACACTTTTTTAAGAAAAGTTGAGGGAATGAGGAAGGTGAAAGGAAAATACATGAGAAATAATTGAGCAAGTGTTGAGTGATTAGGAAGTGGAACTTCAACTTTTCCTAAACTACCTTTGTATTATTGTCTAACTTTAACTTTTGTCGGGGACGGAGCTACGTTGAAGGTTCTGCAGGCAGGTGCCCCCACTTTCTTTTCAACCTTTATACTAGTATAGTACTATACATATATATGTTCCCATTCTACGGTTCTATAGAGAAATACTACTTTAACTTTTGTCGTACATGATAAATATTAAATGATATTGATCCTTGATAAAAAAAACAAAGGAACTGATATCATATCACGTAGGAAGTGGAAATTAGTAGCATTTTAGGTGGATAGTTTTACTACCAGTATAATTGAAACATGTATTGGCATGTTATAGAATTTAGCATCGGACTCAACTCATATTTATAAAATCGACTTTGTGAGGATAGTTAAACCCATACTTATTTTTAATATGGTATCAGAGTCTCTCTATAAGATTTATAGGATTACTCATATTTGGGTCACTCGTTATTGTTAAGTTCACGTTCCACCTTGTTCAGTTCTGGACCTAGGGGGTGTATTAAAAGAAAAAGTCTCACATCGGATATGTGATGGTCTGAATATATCTTTATAAGTAAGTGGCAATGCTCACCTTACATGCCGGTTTTGTAAGGATGAGTTAGACCCATACTTATTTATAATAACATGTTTCTGGTTTTTCAATTTTTCCTTTGGTATTTGAAGGATCATGAAAAATATCACTATTCCTATTAGTCAATTTAAATTCAATATTACAACCTTTATTTTTATTTTAGACTAAATGTTATAACCTTTATTTATAATTAATAATTGAACTACAAGTTGATTCATTTTAAAATAAGTTCTGTTACCATTTGATACAACATACATGACTAATTAGAAATAACATGAGGGAATTGATTAGTAAAGACTTTAAATAATAAAAAATGTTGTTTCATCCACACAACCTCTCTATACAGCTTTATTGTTTAGCCACTAAGCTATTTGAATTCATTTGAAATATGTTGGAAGTACCACTTAATAACTATGACTTTCGATGCATCATCTACATTTTACTTTTCGTCGCACTTTCAATATTTTTTAATCCAATTATTGTTGTTTGATGTATTTGAACTACATTTTAAAAATATTTTGGTTGTGACAAACAATGTATTTTTTCCTTATTTTTGAAATTTTTCTCTATACGGTTTTATTATTTTGCCACCAAGCTACTTGAATTCATTCGAAATATATTGATAACACCACCAAATAACTATGATTTTCAATGCATCAACTACATTTTATTTTTCATCGCAGTGTTTTCAATCTTTTTTTTTTTGGCTAAACTCCACATTTAGTCCCTTACATTTATTTTAGATATCAATTTGGTCTCTTATGTTTAAAAAGTTCTAATTTGGTCCCTTACATTTATTTCAAGTTTCAATTTGGTCCTTTCCGTCAGTTTTATCGCATGTGGCAGACAGTTTGCATATGTGGACAGACACGTGGACACTTTGACACTGCGACACATGTCCGATTGAAAGACAAAACTGACGAAAAGGACCAACTTATGCAAACGGTGGAAACGTAAGGGACCAAATTGAAACATAAAATAAACGTAAGGGGCTAAATGTGTTGTTTAACCTTTTTTTTAATCCAATTATTGTTGTTTGATGTATCTCAACTATATTTTTTAAATATTTTGGTTGTGGCGAACGATATTATATTTCTTTTTTTTTCCCTTAGTTTTGAAATTTTTTTGTGGCACTGTAATATTTTTTATCATATCATCAATTTTTCTTTTTATACTATAAATTCAATTTGTTTCATTGTTTATAAAATTCAATCAGTTTTTATATGGAACTTTTTAAAATTATTTATAAAATAACTAATTAATGTTATATTAGCTCATAAAAATACAATTGTTGATGCAATAAATGATGAGGGGGATATATTGACTCCGGGTGTAAGTCATAAAAGCTACTCCACATCTCGGCCTTTGGTTTTAATATCAATTAATGGCTAAGATTGATTGAGGATGATACATAAGGTGAGACTTATTTTGTTATCACACATGAAAATTATCAAAATATACCTTAAATAGAAGATAATGATTCATCTCCTGCGGCTTTTTTTTTTTTGAATAAGGAAAAGTAATAATCTTAAAAATATTTTGCCAAAACGTAATAATCCTTGTAGGGGTGATCGTATCCGAACCAATCCAAAAGTAAAACCGCAAATCGAAGCAATCCAAACCGAAAACCGTAAAAATCGTATTTGGTTTGGATGTATTTGGATGACTTTTTTATTGATCTGTAAACCGCAAAACCGCCAACCGCTAAAACCGCATTAAGTTTATATTATATTCCAATACCTCTAAAACTCCTTTAAGTTTCTATTATAATCCAATATACATAGTCTAATTATCAAGTCAATCCACCAAATTAATAAAACTTCAAGTCGTTCTTATTTTTTGTATTTTAATATTACTTTAGTATTGTAATATTATTTTATATCAACAACTTTTATCGATAATGTGATGTTATTTTGGAACTTCAAGCTCTTTTTTGGATATTTAAAATTGTAAGGTACTATAATGTTATTTTGAATAAACAACTTTTATTGGTACTGCAATGTTATTTTGTAACAAGTTCATGTGTGTGTCAAATGATCATGATAGAAATTTTTTATGCCGTAAACCGCCGCCACCGAACCTATCCTAACTGCATTGGTTTGGTTTAGTTTGGTTTGGATGACTTTTTAAAATCCAACCGAACCAAATCAAACCGCATGCTTTTTTATCTCGCGGTTAGGATGAATTTTTCGCTCATAACCAAACCAAACCGCACCGCGAACACCCTTAAATCCTTGTTCATATTTGTAAAAATAATAAAACAAAACGTAATAATCTTGAAAAGTAATAATCTTTTGGATCCTATTTTTGTTCATATTTGTAAAAATAATAAAACAAAACGTGATTTAACAAGAAGAGAGCAAAAAAAAAGTGTGACCAAAGAAAATATAATGGCAAGGTTCTTGTAACAAAATAAATGGTACTTGTAAAAAAAAAATACCCGTAAAAATTTTGTAAGAAGGATTATCAACAACTAAATGAATAAAGCTTTTATGGTGAATCCTTGTTTTCGCGTGTGATAAAAAAGTAGGTTTTCAAAATGAATTATTATAATCAATTCATTATCTTCTATTTAAGGTATATTTTGATAATTTTCATGTGTGATAACAAAATAAGTTTCATCTTATGTATCATTCTCAATCAATCTTAGCAATTAATTGATATTATAATCAAAGGCCGAGATGTGGAGTATCTTTTATGACTTACACCTGGAGTCAATATATCCCCCTCATAAATGATTATGCTTTGGATTTAATTTCTAGAGAAGAAAAAAAACGTATTTGAGTTATGATTCTCCGTGTCAAGCCAAATCGAATCTTGACACACCAGATGATATTCAACACCTGAATTCTTAAATACCACCATTGCATATGGAGTTCCGAATCATAAGTTAAAATTAAAAGTTGGAGTACCGATAATGTTGTTCAGAAATATTGAACAATCTTTGGGATTATGCAATGGTACACGATTGATAGTTACATTTGAGTGATTGTTTCCTTTGCTATGACGATCAACAAGAGTCAAGGTCAGTCATTTAAACATGTTGGTGTATATCTTCCACAGTCAATTTTCTCTCATGGTCAACTATATGTTGTAATGTCAAGAGTAACTTCAAGGAAATACTTGAAAATATTAATAACCAACGAAAAAGAAGATACAGATAAAACTGAAAATGTTGTTTACAAAAAAGTTTTCCATATTACCCGTATGTCACATATATGTAAATTGTTATGTCACATATATGACCCGTGCGAATGCACAGACATGATGTCGAGTAAATTCTTATTAGACAAATACCTTTCTCATTTACAAATACTTATTTAGGAAATGTTATATGATCATTTATTTTTGTGACAACTTTTTGAGAATTCTCAGTCTCATTCACATTGTATTTTTATTCTCTCTCTACTTTTTTCCCTCTATTGTTTTTGTCCAATAATAAAAGAGAAAAACCAAGTTATCCCAAAGTTGTTAAAAATAGTTGTTCAAATAACAAAGGTGATACTGCAACTTTCTGAACCAAAGTGATACATAAATAGTTTGACAGTATTAAAATTGATTTTTGTAGGGGCTACACATAAACCTAAATAAAGACAAAATTTAAATAAAAAAAAAAAATCTAATTGCACACAATAAGGAGGGAATTACATAAAAGAATTAACATAGATATTGTTGATATTGTAACAAACTAAAATAGCATCTGAAGAGAGCATGCATGTGGATTTCCATGAGATTGTGCATGAAGAAACATATTTGTTGAAATGCATAGGAAATGTCTACTTTAGTAAAAGTGAGATACTGAAGGGCACTTGCAAGGTTTCAATAGAGAGAAGCATCCTCAAAAGGAGTATTATCAGTGGCACTCAACTTCATTTTTGTGTAAACCAGGGTGAGGTACGGTTTGCAGGATATCATCAAAGGAACTAGTAAAGATAATATCACCAACATGTAAGAGGATGCATACCATATGAGTGTCTTTTTTGTAAAACCCTAAAACAGAAAATAACAGTGAGGGAATGTTTGCACTACCAAGGCCGTAGATCTGAACTAAATATCCATCTCCTACTTTTGCTCAATTTAAAATAAGATGAGAGTGTCACGACCCGACCTAACGGCCATGACCGGCGCACAGGCTAACACTAACTCATCAGAGTCAGCTCGACAAGCCTAATACACTATAACCTATACACCCTTTCAAACTACTGAGCTATTGAAATTCAAAAGTGTTTCAAACTTTCATGACATCCCAGAATGAAAAATTTATTTTTGTAAAACTTTTTAAAACTATATTCTCATTTGTACAACTCAAACAAATGTAAGTTTCTTTTTAAAATTCATAGGCCACTAAAAAAAACATTTAAAAATCAAATTAAAAGTTTTTCTCTTTCTCGCACATAAACCACATTATCTCTTCGTTGTGGTGAACGGTACTAACCACATTATCTCTTCGTTGTGGCGAACGGATACCACATTATCTCTTCGTTGTGGGGAACGGATACCACATTATCTCTTCGTTGTGGCGAACGGAAAATTTTCAATTCCCAATAAAGCATCAAAATAAAATTTGAGAAAAATTTACAATGACTAAAATCCATTCATGTTGTTAAAAGTTTCATAGCATTGTTACTATTATCAAATTCATTAATAGTATCATACCAAACTTACATAAAAATACTAAGTTTCACTATCTTGCATAGGTTCACATATAATTCCCTGTTTTCCATATTTTTTTTTTCTATTACAACTAGTTAGACAACAAATTATCATTCTAGCTACTATTGTTATAAAAGACTTAAACAACTCTTGAAATATTTAATTCTTACTCTTCTTATTAAAGAGTTGAACTACAATTCATGAGAATCAATGTGAGAACTTCTATTTGTCATACATTCTTGAGGTACTAACCTTAAATTCTAATTATACTTCTAAAAAAATTCATAACCTAGATTAAGGAACTCACCTTAGTAATTTGATAATAAAAGAAGATAGGGATAGTGAAATTTTGAGGTCCTTCAATTTCCCCAAACATCTTAATCCTTGCTGGTTGCTGAATCTATAACACTGATACACAATTCCTTCCACTCAATATTTCCAAACTCCAATCCTTAATTTCAAGTTTCTCTCAATTTTTTTTCCAAATCTGCCCAATCCTTAATTTTATTGCTATAAGAATCCGTTCTTTAGTTTCCAGAACCCAAAAGCTTGCATTTGAAGAATAATTTCGCACATGCAAGAACAAGAATGAAGGAAATTCGGATTAGGGATTTGGGATAAAAAGCTTCGGCCATTTGGAAGAGAAAGTAGAAAATAGGAGTTGAAACTATCTCTTAGTGTAACCTAATGAGAGAATTGTGGAAGAATTTCACTCATGCAAGCTTGGAATTAAGTTAAATGGAGAAATTTTATGGTGATAGTTATGAGAAAGAGGGTTCAACGCAGCCTGTAGAAGAAGAGAGAATTACAATTTCTTTTTCCTTTTCCCAAAAGTTCTTTCTGTGGTGGTATCCTGATGCTTCTAGAGGAAGCTTATATTATTAATTAATTTTTTTTTTCCATAATACATCTCAATAGATTAAAATATTACCACACATGTATATAAATATAAAATTACCTTTATTATTTTAACAAAATTAATCAAATAAAATTAGAGGGTATTACAGAGAGAATATCCTGTGAGGATGTAATGTGAGAAGTAGCGTCAGTGTTCATATACCAAGAGTCGTTCTGACTTAGCAAGACCGAGGATGTGAATATCATTCTCAATGTGGTTGAGTTAGTGTATTCACATTAAGAGGAGCTTGTTGTCTTGGGCCAAGAAATCCTCCTTGTGGGACAACACTATTGGGCCAAGAAGGGGAAGGGTGAATGTTCCATGGGGCCATTGCTGCAAAGGTGCCAATTGTTGCCAATGCTGCTGTTTGCGAATGTCGTTCCGAGCACCTCTATCGGTGCTCCGGTCGCTGCCATTATAGTCGATTCTTCGAGTTCTAATCGGGATTTTACAGCAGCAAAAATGGATAAATGATCATGTTGTTGGATGTAGGTAATAAACTCGACATATGCGTCTGTGAGGCCAGAGATCATTTTCAAAACCAAACGGGTGTTGGAAATTGGATTGATCGGAAAGGAGTTTGAAACGGTTACAATAGGTTTTGGTGGAAAGAAAATCTTCAAAGTTTGTGTTACTAAACTAATTTTTTCAAGTTGCACGACCCTTGAATGTTTGATGTTGTTGAACATGACAACAATTAATGCAGTTCTAACAAGCTTCGGCAGAATCACATATCATAAAGATAGAGGTGAGAATGTCTTGTGTGAGACAGCGGCATACATCCATTTCAACTCAACGACGTCTAGACAATTCCAAAGCTTATGATCACTAGCTTTAAGGGTGGCCGCTGCGCATGTTGCTTCTGCATCAATAGGATGGATGATATGGTCGAACACATTATGGACACATGCTTGCACTTTAAATAGCGCAAACCAATAAATATTCTAATAATATATTCTAATTCTAATAATGTTTAATTACAACAAATCAAAGTTTTTGTTGCATTGCTTTATACTCAGCCCAATTACTCTGTTTCAGTTTTAAAAAAACAAATGAAAATTTCTTTTTCAGCCCCCTGTTTCTTTTATGCCCCCCTTACTTATGTATTTACCCCTGCGCAATCCATCGGTTTTTACGAACCGAGAAAACGTTTTATTTCGGTTTCTAAAAACCACTCGCTTATTTTTTCTATCGGTTTCTAAAAACCGAAGTAATCTTATATAGAGGCAGAAGTGGTTTTATTCTATCAATTACGTTTTTCCAAAACTAAAACCACCAAACACTACTCCTCAACTCCTCTTGGGCGAATTTTGAAGAACTTCAACATCCATCTTCCAAACACACTTAATCAAGTAAGTTCCATACATTTTTTTATCATTCATTGTCTTTTCACCAAAATGCATTACTCTTGGAAGTTTATTTTGTTCACAAAAATAATTAATTCTTTGAATTGTTGAATTTATTGGTTGCATTGTTGTTGGTTATTGATTATTTGTTAGTTTTGAAATAATATAACATGTTAACATGATCGCATGTAGAGTATTAGGTTTTAATTGAATTTGATGTTGTTTGGTATTATCTTGCATCCTAGGTGTTTGACAAAATGTCCAAGTGAAAAAACAAATGTCTAGGTGAATCATTTGTGTTACGATTAAATGTTTGGTTGAATTATAAGTTTCAATTTTTCATAGATTACCAATTTCGTATATTGAGTTTGAATTTATTTTCTTATGTATAGGGTATGGAAGAAGATCTTGGTAGAGGTAGGCACAATAGAGATGGTAGCAAAGCACACGCTTCTGCTCGATCAAAGGGTGGTCCTGCTGCACCGAAAAGAGGTTGTGGTAAGCATGGACAACATGTAGTTCAAGGAACAAATGATAATGAAGCCGGTAGTTCGGGTGGTTCTTGTTCGCGTGCGTAGTCATGTTTAGGCCAAGCACATGTTGATGCGCCTGCTGGCCAACCTGATTTTGATGCAAATCAATACATAAACGATGATTCCGAGTATGCGGAAGCCGAAGAACAAGCACCGCCGCAAGAACAACCACAAGAGGCAGAAGCTGAAGAACAAGTTGTTTATGGAGGCAAGTTGTTTATGGAGGAGGACCGCACGATTTGTCGTTATTATCGGAATACCATAAGCATAGGTCAATTCAGATATGGGAGGCAGATTCTCAGAATCATGAGATAAGATAAAAATACGAAGTTTATTTCATTAATTTACTAAGTATGCCGAATGTAATAATTATTAATCTTTTATTTTGTTTAAATTGTATCAGGTGTTAAAGAGAAAATTGCGTTGCATTGCTAGCGGGAAGAAGGTGATAGATAGCCAAAAATCGGATGAGGATCAGAGGTGGTTTTGGGATCCAATTGATGCTGGTGGTTTGAGATCGCTAACCAAGACTAATTTTAGTGTCCTTGACTATGGGCTTCTCTGGTCTTTTGCTGAGAGATGGCATCCGGAGACGAGTATCTTCCATCTTCCTCTAGGTGAACTAGGCATCACATTGGTCGACGTCCAGAGTCTGTTGCATATTCCAATTGAAGGCAAGTTTTTGAACCATAGGAAGATGACAAGGGATGAAGGGGCTGACATGGTTAGTTCGTTTCTAGGAGTTGAGAAAGATTTGGTGATGACACTGTTTGCTAAGCTTGGCGGTCCACATTTGAGGCATACATTCGTAGAAGCTGTTTTCATAGACAATTGGGGTTATGCTGAAAAAGCAGTAGCTGAAGGAAAGCCTATGCATGAGGTTAGGCTGTATAGAGAGAGGGCGATACGGGCTTTTTTGCTACATTTGGTCTGTTGTACCATATTCAGCAACAAAACTTCGTACTATGTGGACGTAGTTTACTTGCATTTCTTTCAGGACTTGTCAACTATCAATCAATGGAATTGGGGTGCTGCTGCTCTTGTTCATCTGCAACATTATTTGGATGATGCATCCGATGCAAGCGTGACTCGGTTGGTTGGCTACATGTCATTTCTTCAGGTAAAAATTTACGTGCGTTTTGGATATAATTTAACTTATATAGTATATTATTATTTTTTTCCTACAACCAATTTATTTCGTCATTATTTCAGGCATGGATAATTGTACATTTTCCAAGACTTAGTGTGTGGGGTCTTTCAGAAAATTATGAGGAGCATATCGGTTGGGCCGCAAGATTTAATCCAGGCCAAGGCCATAAGGATGATCCTGCATATAGGCAAAGTTTGGATAACATCAAAGTTACCGACTGCGTGTTCAGTCCGTATGACAACCATCGGCACTTGCGCCCATTGATAGATGCATGTTGGTTTTTAGGATGGTTAAAGGATGGTAAATTGAGAGCCAAACATTTGCCTGAACGGGTGCTGAGACAGTTTAAATATGTACAAGGCATTCCAAGACACCCGAATACGTCTGCGACGCCGGGCATGAACTTGTACGAGATAGATCGAGTCTGGATGGAAGAGCTGGAATTGAGAATGATCGATGAAGAAATGAGGGGTCGTCCTGTGGTTAGCGCATGGGATCATGAACCGGGATATATGACATGGTTTTACAATGTGTCGCATCCAATTATGCGGCCCGTTGTAGCACCTGAATCACCACCGAGGCCACCTAACTTAGAGGTTGTGATAGCGACGCAGGAAGCAAGGCGTGATCCTAATACATTGGAGGTATGCCAAGATGTCAAGCGTGAGCTTGATAGGGCACTTGGCGCCGGTGAGGCGGAGGAGGGATCTTCCATTTGGCATACGTTGCAGCGAGTCATTAGGATGCTGAACCCGTGTTTAACGTGTCGACGACTAAGGCGGGGGAGACGATATAATAGACCGGACACTCGAAATTAATGTTTGTTGTTTTAATTTTATGTATTTTGAGTAAGACAATATGTTTTTGTATTTTAACATATCGAAGACTTTGCGTTAATTGTTGTTGCAATTTGCATAGACTTTATATTTGCATTTTGCGTATTGTGATGTATTTAACAATATATGTTTAATTTATCGTATTGTGTTTTATTAGAATTTGGGTTTTGATTGAGTTTTTCGATGAGATTGAAAAGTGGTTAATTTGAGTTTTTCAAAATAAGCGAGTAGTTTCTAAAAACCGAAGTTTTACATTTTTTCGGTTCATAGAAACCGTTAGAATATATACTAAATTTTGCCATTTTTCAGGATCAAAATGAGATTTTTATAACATGCCTGGCCCATGTTCCTGTCCAATGTCCATCAGGCTAAAGAAAATAGGAATATGAAGAGTGATAGAATAGAATTATAATTATGTCAAAATTAAATATTCTATTCTATCAAAGAGAATAATAATTGAGTAAAATATGTTCTCTTTCCACAATAACACATATGAATAGTAACCCAATATCAATCATTTTTATTTGTAGGTTAGTGACACTGATGGCTATTTTTTATATCATCGATATTATTTACCATTTAAATGAGAATTATTTTTTAGAATTTTTTATATTGTTTTTATTAAGGGTTCACTTTCAACATTCAAACGGAGCCTCCAAATAGTCCGGATCGGTCCTGTACAAGACACGTTTGTTTTTATTATATTATTAAAGATTAAATAGTTAAGAACTACTTTGTCAAAAAAATAATATTTAAAAATTACTTATTATATTTATATACTTCTGAATATTAGAAAAGAGTGACAATTAATCGATAGTTAACTTAATTGTTTATTATGTACCAAAAAAAAACTTAATTGTTTATTATTTTTTTAAACACAAATAAACTTAATTTACATCCTTAATTAACTGATCTCTATATATATAAAATGTGAACCTTTTTTCAAAGTAAGTGTACACATGGCAGCCTCTAAGCCATTCTTCTCCCATATTGTTTTGGCAATTAATATATTAAATACAAAATGATTTTGTTGATTTTTTTGGCACTATTCCTCAATGTAATAAATCCGTTTTTCGAAAAAAAAAAAAAAAATATCCCACAATCAAAGAATATATTTAATACTACTTGACCAAATAAATAAAATAATGGTTTATAAATCCATGCTTAAAAAAAACAAATTTTCCACAATCAAATAATATATTTTAATTTCTCTTTTTATATTCACTAATCGGTGCTTGGAAAAAAACAAATTTCCCAATAACCAATGATATCAAAGATTGAAAAAATAAAATTATAAATCACTAATCCGTGCTTGAAAAAATTAGCTAATCAAAGAATATATTTAATACTACTTGACCAAATAAAAAAAATAAATTTAATGGTTTATAAATCCATGCTTGGAAAAAATTAGCTAATTAATATATTAAAAAATTAATTAGGGGGCTTTAACAAAATTTCCTTTATACTCAACCTTTGATCACGGTTTTATTGTTCGTTTGCAAAAAAAAATGTACCAATTAAAATTAGTAGATAAATTGATGCCTTATATAATTTTAATTGATCATAGTAATTAATTAGAGAATCAATTAACATAACAACTATACATTGGTCACCATTTTACATCTATAAATAGTATGCCTAATGCTATTTTTTTTCATCACATCCAAAGTAAACAAACACTCTTATTTACAAATTATAATTCTAATGGCTCATAAATATGATTCAATTGCTTCGTTGAATGCGTCCAAAGAAAACTGGAATGGGATCAGTACGACTTTGGTATGTGAAGGATCTTGGAACTAACAAACTACCATTTTCAATGGAAATGGTGATGATGAATAAAAATGTAAGTTTTTCTTTTATTATAATTTTATAGTGTTACAAAATTATTATTGCCTTTTAATTTATGTATCCAAACCCGTATAGTGTTATAAGTCAGAGAGAAAATTATTATTGCCTTTTAATATATGACTTTTCTTTTATTATAATTTTATCGTATGACTTTTATTGTAAGCATACAAATTTAATCATATATAGTCCATCAATATATAATAAATATATAATTTATTTGTGGTTTGTTTAGGGTGATCGTATTCATGCAACGGTTCGACGTACTTCGATATATAAGATTGAGAATGAAATTAAACAAGGTGAAGTCTATGCTTTGTCCAACTTTGGTATCGCTGCTAATGTTGGTTAGTATTATATACCGAAAAAGAAAATATATATTCTTTAATTGTATGAATTGCATAAAAAATTCAACTTTAAAATACCTTAAACATCTAAAATTGGACTTTAGGCAATTAATGTGTTATTATTACTATATTGACCATAATATTAGTTTTTCATATCATTATTACTTTTAAAAGTCTCCAAATTTGTGTCAATCTTTTTACTAAAAGAAGAAATATTTGACGTATCCAATTTGTAAATCATTACTATTCTATACCTAATGTAATTTTTTTCGGTATTTGTTTTTTAAACACTAATTAATATTAGTAATTTTAAACACTAATTAATAATAGTAATACAAAATTCTATACCGAAAAAAAAATATCAGAAGGAAAGTTTTTTTAATTCAATTTATAATATTTTTAATAAGTATTTGATAATATAAATAATTGCATTTTATGATATAATAAACATGTAATATAGGAAAGATTTTTTTTACCGAATTTTTTTTCTTCTTTTTTTTAGCTATCGTTTCAAGTGTACGTTGTTTGATGAGTTTGTTGACGTGTTGAACGCTTTTATTGCGTCGGGTGAAACTCAAAATGTGATTGTGATCTTAATGCTGGCTAAGGTCAAAAATTTCCAAGGTGATATTTAAATTTATTTAATTGTTTAAATTCAATGTTTTTTTTTAATGATATTATCTGTTATTGATTAGAAAATAATTTATTTTTATTTATTTATTGTTGTACGTAATTTTGTTAATGAAATTTATATTTTGTGTTAAACAGGAAGGGCTACAGTTCAAAATACTATTTATGCATCTAAGTTGATCTTCAATCCCGTGTATACTATTGCGGTTGATTTGAAGAGAAGGTTCGAATTCTTTATTTAAATTCCTTTTTATTGTAATTAATTAGTTTTTATTGTAATAAATTAGGATGATGGATATTATAAATTAGTGTTTATTGTATTTAATTACTTTTTATGTTTATATAATGACTTTCTTTAAAACTAATTATATTGGCACATTATTTTTAGATTGATATTCTAAAATGTATAATATCGTATTTTATAATATTAGGATGATGGATAAGAATGATTCGCCTTCTTCTGTTATAAGCATGTTGCAAGACACTTCTAAGCTTAGCCTTCAAGATGATTTTTTGAAAGTAACTCCTATGACTACCATTGAAGCTCTTAAGGATATGAAAATGGTAATAACATTGCTGTGTTTTTTATTTATTTTCATAATTCTAACATATTTTGTTTCGGCAATATAATTACTTATAATTTGTGCGAATGTAGGAGACAAATTTGGTTGTATGTGGTACTGTCAAAGCAATACTTGATGAATCTGATTTGTTTTACACTTCTTGCATTTGCAACAAGAAAGTATATCCAGATGAGAGGATGTACTATTGTGAAAAATACAACAAACATGTTGTTACTGTCTTTCCAAGGTTGATATATGGATTAGTTTTTGCTTTCTTGATTTAATTAATTGTATTTCAACGTATTCATATATTTAGTGTATGATATAATTTTATTTTATTTTTAATTTAGATATCGTCTGAAGTTGCGAGTTATCGATTCAACTGATTCTGCAATATTTGTCGTATTTGACCGCGACACTACTGAACTCTTCAAGAAATCATGCTCCGACATGATTGACTCACTGGTATTTCATTAAAGACACTTTTTTTCTATAAATGCTTAAACTATATAGTTTTATTTTATAAACTAATAAATTCTAATAATTATATTTCACTTTAATTTTAGGGACCTCACTCTAATGGTCCGCCAAAAGAGTTACTGGGCATGCTGGAGAGAACTTTTCTCTTTAAAGTTGAGACCAATGTTAAAGAGGAAACCAGATTTGAAAAAACCTATAGAGTTAAAAGGTTGACCGACGATGTCGATATAATTGTTGCTTTCAAAACAAAATATTCGATCGTTGAGGTAATAATATTTATTTTTTAAGTATATTTATAATTATTAAATATATTTAGGATGATGTTTCCGGGTTTTCTAAATAAAAATTAAACTTTTTTTTTAATCTGTTGCAATCTGTTGATGATGGTCAGGAAGTTTCTATTGGTAATAGTGTCGAAGTATTGAAAGATGGTGATGCATCTGCAGCTAATGCAATATTTTTATAAACATTCGTACATTATGATGAAAAGTTTTTTCTGCTAATATTTCATTATACCTAACATTCGCACAAATATTTTCAGGATTTGCTCACCAAATTCAGTGATGAGGCAGTCGCTAGAAGGAAGTTATTGATGTTGATGACATTGCTGATGGTGTTGGTAGTTCAAACAGAGAGTTCTCATTTGCTGAATCAAGTGACGGAGATGTCCCTCCCACTTTAAAGAAAGTTAAAATTGAGAAGGAGTGATTTTTGCAGCGGTTTATTATGATTAGTTTGTTACAAGTTTAATTTTATGTGTAGAACAATTGTTTTTCAAGTATGGTTGTTTTTATGGTTTTTTTATTTCCATTTGACATTGGGATTTTTTTCAAGTACGGTTATTGTTGTGGTTTTTGGATATGATTTAAATTCCTATTTTCTTTGAGATAATAATGTTTTTGATTTAGATGGTAATGCTACACGGTTTATTGTGATGTTATTATACATTTTTTTATCTTTGATATAGTATTTTTAATTTTCGATGAATATTGATTAGTTTCTATCACAAAGTGTCATTTTAATTAATTAAATTATATAAGATCGTAAATATTTGTTTCGTTACATAAATCATTATCCATAAGCAATAATTTTTTTTTTTAAAGTTTGTAGACTAAAGTAAGTTATATTAAAATAAATTTTTTCTAAGTTAATAAATCTACAAATATATGTTTTATATAGATAATTTTTCATAAGCAATATCAAAAGTTAAGTTTTCAGTCTAAAGTAAATTATATTTTTTATAAATAAACAAATTTGTAAAACAAAATTCTACAAACGTATTTTTATCCGTGCTTGGCACGGGTCTGGACACTAGTTCACAATGAAATAAGAGTCAAATAACAAATGTAGCGACTAGCCAAGAATTAAAAATCCATTTTAAGAATTAAAAACCTCACATCTCAAAAAGGATTATTTAGGGTCCGTTTGGCCTAATTTATTTTTGAGCTTATGCAAACAGTTTCTGCAATATAAATTATGTTTTATTCTATTTTATAAGTTCAAACTAGTGAAAAATTTATTTTTATAAGCTATTTTATCATAAACTACCTTGAAAAACTTATAATAATATATAAAAATTGTAAAAGCTATTTGCATAAGCTCAAAAATAAGTTAAGGCAAACGGACCCTTAGTCAACCGAGAATCTCACAATTTGTCAAAACAAAAACAAAAACTCATAATGTCACAAGAAGAAAAAAAAATACTAAAAAGTATTCAAAATTCAAAATGAATGAGAAGCCTCCTCTTTGAACCATGTGGATGGACAATGGTCCCTACAGCTTACAAAAAAACGCGTTTTCAGAATAATAATCGATTATTTATTGTTGTTGTTACAGTCAAACAAATCCCTTTTAGAACAAACAAGAACAACAGCAACCTCACCACCAACAGCTACTACAAAGTCCAACCTATTCATTCAATTCAACCCCACTTTTTTTCTCTTCATTTTCTTATTAAAAATCTGATCTTTTTCCCATAACAAATGCTATACAATGGAAAACCCAACTTCAACAAGAAACTCTGATTCTCTTTCTGCAACTCTTTTCAACTCAATCCAAGCTTTGGGTCGTGGTTTTGATGTTACATCAGATATTAGACTTCTTTATTGTAAAGGGGCACCTGGGTCTAGACTTATTCATCTTGATGAACAACATACTAGGGATCTTGTTCTTTCTCAACAACTTGTTATTCCTGATGTTTCTTTGGACATTGATTTCTCCAATGGGACAAGTGGTATTCAGAAAACCCCTGTCTGTAGTTTCCAAGAGGTGATTGTTTTGTTTCTGGATTTTGAATTTTTGTTGTTGATTGCTTGATATGGGAATTTCTCATAAAAAGGAAAATTTTCCATTTTTATTTATTTACTTATTTGTTTGTTTAGTTTTTATTTTTAATTTTATTTTTATAGGCAAATGTTAGTTGTTACTATTTATGTTAGATGTAAGAGTTTGTTATGTTGTTTTTGCTTTTATTTGTGTGTGTTTGGTGGTTGGCTTGTGACATCAATTTGTTGCATTCTATTTTCTAAATGCAATGCCTAATTCAATACTTGGGATTTGATGTTCCTTAGCATGCTCTAGATTGATGCACTAATTGTGTGTTTTTGTTAGGATTGGGCAATGCATAATTAGATGAGATAAGAATGGTTTTAGCAGATTAATTCCTTTGGGTCCCTAGTTTCCTGAATTAGGAGTTGGATGATTTCAGTTAGGTGTCATATGCCCTTAAGCTGCATTTTATTTTTGGCAAGTTATTGGCCTGTTGCAATTTAAAGGGCATTAAACAAACTACGTCACAGTCCCATGTACGTAAGTAGCTTGGATGATGGGCTACGGGACGCCAAAGGGGTTTTAAGGAGGTCCATGATTCATACCCTGGAAACCAACATAACCACTAACTTACTAGCATTTTCCTATCCGTAAAATAAACATACTATGTTATGATAAAGGCACAAATTCATCAAGCAGAACATTATCAGGGAGTTTGGTAACAGCGCATCTTACATGAATTAGTCTTTGTATTGGTACTGAACAATGATGAATATGAACCATTTAGTCTAGCTCGGAATGCCATCAATGCATTAACTTTATGTTTTATCTATCTCCATCAAAGCTTTATTGCAACTTCTGCAAATTTCGAACGAAGTTTCTACTTATCGTGGTTATGTTATTTTGGTGCTACTTTTTTTATATGAAAAAACAGTATGGTAGTATCTTAGCTCTAAAGGATGGAGAGAGGCATTCAAAGAATATTCAAGGGTTGGCTTAAATTCTTCTTAAACGTTACGAAACATGGATTTGTTATTAAATGCATAATAAGTCGAAGATTGATGCACCGAAGTATGTGAAAATGTTGGGATGATAAAATTGTTATGATGTGGGGTGATTAAATTTTCATTATATCTCGTAGAAGCTACTTCTATATTGCTTCCTTGAGCATTATTGAAATTTTAGCTTCTCTTAGACAATGGGGAGTTTTATAGTTTTACGGTTCCTATGAGAGGCCAGGTCTATCTTGTGACTAAAATTGATGATTATTTTAGCATATAACTCAGTTCGTATAGTTCCAGTGTTAACACATAATTTGGACTTGTAAAAATGATTTTGGATGCAAATGGTGCAATCTTCTATATTTTTCCTCTCTAAATGTTCAAACAAATGGATGATTCTCAATAGTCTATTTGTTTTGAAATCTGTCAATAACCTTATATTTGTAGACTCTGTCTGTGCATTTTTTTACTGTAGCATTCATTTATAAATAATGGCTGAATTTTTCAGATGGCGACATATTTCAATGAGAGGTCAGGTATAAAAGGAAAAATTCCACTAGGAAGCTTCAATTCTATGTTCAATTTTACCGGCTCCTCAATGGTTGATGCAGCAGCCACCAAATCGCTTGCCATGGTTGGATATTTCATTCCACTGTTTGAAGTTCGATTAACGAAACAAAATTTGGTCTTGAATGATGAAGTCAGGCGCGCTGTTCCATATTCTTGGGATCCAGCATCCTTGGCTAGGTAAACTATGTATTTGCTGTTTTATGTATATAGTACTGAGTTATCCTTTCTACAGAAAATGATTTTGACTTGATATTCTTAGATTTTATGCAATCCACTCGGACTCTACTTCTAAACTGAAACATATCTTAGATGTGATATTCTGTTCTTCAATTATTGCATTAGAGAGATACAAAACAAATTTTGTTGGCAGAAATTAAGAGTAATTTCAGTATTTTTTAAAATTTATATGTAGAAGCTTATTAATAAATATCCATTTACAAGTTTCTGCATTAGAAGTGGTTGGTTCTAATGCGTTGAAAATGATCTATTGTTCATATATTTTTGCAAAACATAAACTATAACTATAACATTTTTATGTTGTTTAACTAATTAAACATAAATTTGTATGCTTGAGTTCAAGACATTCAACCCCTAGGACATTTCTTAGTGATGTCTACCCTAAAAATTATGGCTAGAGTCTCGGGATGCGCTTACAGTTCCATGTGCCAATCATCCTTTTTAATCTTCCGTAGTGAACCTAAAAATAAAGAGCTTTCAAATCTTCAAAGGACCATAGCTTTGTCTGAACTCTGAAACTCTGAATTGTTCTGGTTAAGATTTGTATTTTGATAATAACATGAAAACTCCTGGTCCTGGTTAGCTGAGCCAAATTCATTGATATAGTAAATGAATTTCTGTGCGCTTCACTTGTCAATAGTGTCATTTAGTTAGTTTATAAAAGAAATTGTGCTTTTTATTTTCCAGATTATTAATCTGTTTTTCTCTTTCTTCAAACAGAAATGCATACTTCCACATAGATCTCCAGATTAAATTTGTTAGTTTTTATTACACTTCCATGTGTCAAATGTAATGCCTTTGACCCATTATTTGATGCTGAAGACAATGGATTTTTTCATTGTTGCAGTATTATGATAATGAAGGTTTCACAATCACAAAGCATATATATAATCTGACTTAAGCTGATTGTTCCAATTATTTTTCCAATTTCTCCTTTAAAATACAAAAAGAAAAAAAATTATAGATACTATTTGGTAGATGGTATGGTCAGAGTCACGTTCTAATTGGAAACGTTTTCCCTTTCTTCTCAGTTTTATTGAGAATTATGGTACCCATATTGTTACATCTGCAACAGTTGGCGGAAGAGACGTGGTGTATGTCAGGCAGCACCAATCATCTTCTTTGTCTGTCCCAGACATTGAGAACTATGTAAAGGACATTGAAAATGATAGGTTTCTTGATGCAAAAAACACGTCAGGACCTGCTGCTTTAAAGTACAAGGAGAAGGTTAGTATTAAGAGTGGCCTCTTCACCATTATTACTGAGAAAATAGACCACCATTCAGTCTGCGAATCTCGGTGAAGTAATCTTTTCATTATGTTGTCGCAGGATGTTACAGTCATTTTTAGGAGGAGAGGAGGGGATGATCTTGAGCAAAGTCATACTAAGTGGGTGGAAACTGTAAAATTGGCACCAGACATCATTAACATGAAGTTTACACCCATTGTTTCTCTTCTTGAAGATGTACATGGTGTAAAGCTTTTGGCCCGTGCAATTGAACTATATTTGGAGTGTAAGTTCTAAACCTATTATTGCTGCGAAGTTGGTTTTATTACTGCTGGCAACAGTTATTCTAGGGCAATGAACTAGTCGAGTCCTTGGAGCAGTTAATATCATCAACTTTCTCATAATAAAAGCTGCAATATCAATCAGGATATTTTTTAAAAACAGTTTGAAACTTTGTGAATTTACAATGAGGCATTCTTAGCAATATATGTTAGCTGCATAAGCTAAATAACACTTCCAAACTCAACCAAAATGGAGAAGTTACAATTGATGTGTATGCCGTTATAATGAAAGCAGTTTCTTCTATTGAATATCATTTATCTGTTCAGATAATGTGTCTATGTCATTATCTGCAAGATTAGTTGCATTGGTTTACCAAAAAAAAAGGATATTGCCATCACGATAACATTTTGAAAACTGGGATAGTAAACACCAGGCATGACAATTCCTAGATAGGCATAACAAAATGTTAACATTTCTTTTTAAAGTATATATAATTGACCCCTCTGTTATATTAAGCAGATAAACCTCCTATTGAAGACCTACAGTATTTCTTGGATTTCCAAATAACCCGAGTTTGGGCACCAGAGCAGAATAATCTACAAAGAAAGGAGCCTGTCTGTCAATCTCTTCAGTTCAGCTTAATGGGACCTAAGCTTTATATCAGTCCAGATCAGGTATTGTTTACTAAATCCTACTATATTCTTTAACATGGCTATCAAATTATGTCCAAAGAGGACTATTAACAACACAGAACATAGAATCAGTGCTGAAATGTCATTCTTTGGTTCTATCTCTATTTAATGGAACTGAAACTAGCTATAAAAGTAAGAATGAAGCATGGTAGGATACAAAAGTTAAAAGAAATTACAAGTTTTATTTTAATTTGATTAAAACTCTGCCTATGTCTTCGCTGTTAAAATACACAAAAAGGCAGTAACGACCTATGAAGCACCAAGACAAACACGACACTAAGACATAGACACTGGTAATAATTACATAAAATGAAAGTGATTGAATGTAACTGCATGTGTTAGTGCCGGACACCGAACATACATTCAATTAAAAGTATCAGTGCTACATAGAGTCGGACACACTGTATAAAATTGGAGAGTTCTTTTAGTTGTTAAGCAGTGAAAATCAAAATTTTGGCAAATCTTTATGACAGACCATAGAATATAACTTGGTTATAAGTTTGAGTAGTTGAGTCAGGATCCCACATTTATCATATTTTTTGTGAGTTTTGAAAGATCATTTACTTTGGACTTTGGATATGCATGCTGTTAACTATAGACAACAGGTGAGTGAGGCAACACCATGATTTGTCATTGCAGGTAACAGTTGGACGCAAGCCCGTGACCGGACTAAGGCTGAGCCTAGAAGGCAACAAACAAAACCGACTAGCAATTCATTTGCAACATTTAGTCTCACTCCCGAAAAACCTTCAACCTCACTGGGATGCGCACATGGCCATAGGTGCTCCCAAATGGCAAGGTCCCGAGGAGCAAGACAGCCGTTGGTTTGAGCCAATCAAATGGAAGAACTTCTCCCACGTAAGCACTGCACCAATTGAGATAACTGAAACTAACATTGGAGACCTCTCTGGTGTTCATATTGTCACCGGGGCCCAACTTGGCGTTTGGGATTTTGGTGCCAAAAATGTATTACACCTCAAACTACTTTTCTCTAAGGTACCGGGGTGCACAATAAGGCGATCAGTATGGGATCATAACCCTTCCACTCCGGCAGCTACACACAAATCAGACGGTGCTTCATCGTCATCAACAAAGAAACCTTCTGATGATAAAAAGGAAGATAGTTCAGCACACATCGGAAAACTGGCAAAAATTGTTGACATGACGGAAATGTCGAAAGGGCCGCAAGATATTCCTGGTCATTGGTTAGTAACAGGTGCTAAGCTTGGGGTAGAAAAAGGAAAAATTGTACTGAGGATAAAGTACTCCTTGCTAAACTATTGATCCACATATTCAGATATTCTCCTCCTTTTGATTATTTATTTTTTCCCTTTCACACTAGAAACAATAGCCAAGCATTCTTTGCACAGGGAATCAAATCTTTTGAGTTCTTTTGTGATATGTAGATTTTCATTTTTAGTTATTTAGTTGATGCTGATGCAGTGGTTTATTATATTTCTATAACTGTATTAAATTTTGTTTATTTAAAGGAATATGAACAGTGACATTGAGAGGTGAGTTTATGTTTGTCTTGGAATGCATAGATTCATTAAAAGTTTGGAGGATTTTCTTCTACATATTGACTTGAATGGTTACACTCATGCATGGTTGAAAAAACCAGATTGGTCTGGCTCTGGTTTAATTTGAAAACCAGTGTTCAAACAACTCAGAAAATCGAATGATAAAACTAGTAAAAAAGTTGAACCAATTCAAAATCAATTAAGATTGGTGCAAGAAAATCAGTTATAATTTTTAGTAATTTTGTTTTGTATAAGATATTTTTATGGCAAATAGAAATTCTTGTATAAGTATTACCCCCTCCGGTCTTAAATATAAAAGAAAGTTTACTTTTTGCATTCATTGAGAATCTAATGTATCTAGACCATATTATGAACCAAATATATTAGATTCTCTATGAATTTATAAAGTAAACTCTCTTATATTTATAGAACCGGAGGGAGTACATATCATAATTGATTTTTAGTTAGCCATCATTAATAATATATAATTTTAGATATCTATTTTTCATAATCTTATTTTAGTTAAGAGTTTAAAAACTATATAATCAAAACAATGGGAAAAAAAGACTATATAGTGACTAAAACTCTTAAAAGGAATACTTTGCCTATGAATCGATTCAATACAACCGGAATTATTAATATATGCTGTTACATAGATGGTACTCAATTTTAAAAAAAGAGACTATATATTGACATTATAAAGTGTTAACTGTGTATTCATTCACTTATATATTTCTTTTTACTAATCCACTGTAATTAGGATCTTTGACTCTTTGTAGGCGCCTCAAGGTATTCTCATACCTTAGACTCGACTATAAAACTAATCTTTAAGTCAAGAGAGAGACATCTGTCTTTTTTAATGAGGTTGAACTGCTTTCTAAATGAACGATTCTAGAAATTGAACCCATGTTTTTATTTAGAAAGAGTCATGTTACCAACTCTCTCAACTCTATACATTTATTTCAGAAAATAATTTAACAAAATGATGATTATGATACATAATTAGATGGATGCGTTAAGCATTTTTTACACTTTCAAATTTCAATGATAGTTTCACCGTTAACTAAGGAGTTTAACTAAAGTTCACCAACAATGAATGAAGCTTGAATGTTTTAATTGGTTAATTGCCAAACATTGATGATTCATGAGACAAGATGACAAAAATAAAAACTAAGAAATTAGTCAAATGACGGAGAAAAAAGAACAAACTGGTAGGGAGAAAATGATATATCAGCATGATTATAACATATTTAAAAAATGAATTTGTTTTCATTCAAATTAACAATGCAATTCAGTTTTACATTGCATGCACATTTTGCATCTCAGTATTACCTATTGGAGAATGAAAAAGAAAAAAACATTATGGTGTAACAATCAAGAGTTATGTTTATGTATGTTTAAGCTTATAGTAATGGACAATACATACATGCCAAATTAACTAAAATTTATTTGTTTTCACATGGAATTTCTAGAGATTATCTAAATGAGATTAAACATATACTCCTATAAGGTTGTGCCAGTAACAAATATTTGGAGGCATGTTATATAGTTCCTGACATTGTGATTCTTGTTGATAAATTGACTGCAACTTTTGGAATCATTCTCTTCCAAAATCGGTAAATCTCATGCAATGCATTTCACTATCAACAAAAAAGATAAAACCGTTTATCATCCATCCAGCTGTCATAGTCTTACGAGGCAACAATTACTTTATATAAATAATAATATATACTTTTTTGTTGAATTAATAAGTCATGTTTTGGAAAAACAGAGCTCCAGAAGCTGAGATGCTTCAGAAGCTGTGATGCTTTAGAAGCTGAGGTGCTTCAGAAGCTGAGGTGCTTCAGAAGCTGCAGAACTTCAGAAGCTGGGGAAGCTTCAGAAGTTGCAGAGCTCTAGAAGCTGAGAAAGCTTCTGAAGCTAGTAATGAATAGTTAGTTAGTTATAGTTTTTGATTTGTCTTAGGTAGTTAATATACGAACGCTTGGTAGTGAAGCAAGCCCCCATTTTGTATATAAATACCTTTGCCCCTTGTGGATGAATGCAATTAATTCTTTTTCCCTAATTCTCTTCTCAATTCTCTCGTTCTATTCTCTCTAATTTCTCCCAAATTATCACATTGTCCCAACAAATTGGTATAACAGAGCCCGGTTGTGATTCACGTTTTGCATTGATTCTTTGTCAAGAAGCAATGGCGAACAATGGCACAACCTCATCACAATTTCCTGCAAATCTTCCAGTTTTCAAAGGTGAAAACTATGATCGTTGGTGCGCTCAGATGAAGGTCATTTTCAGGTTTCAAGATGTTCTTGAAACTGTGAATGATGGAGTACCAGACTTGGCTGCAAATGCTGATGAAGCAGCAAGAGCCTTGCATCGCGAATTAAAGAAAAATGATGCAAAAGGTCTGTTCATCATACATCAATGTGTGGATCCTAATATCTTTGAGAAGATCATTGAGGAAGAGTCTTCTAAAGGTGCTTGGGATACATTGAAAAAGATTTATGGAGGTGATGAAAAACTGAAGGGTATCAAGCTGCAAGCTCTAAGGAGACAATATGAAAGGTTGGTGATGAATGATCAAGAAACGATAGCTGAGTATCTTTCAAGAATGTTGAGTATCACTAATTTGATGAAGTCAAATGGTGAAGCTCTGTCAGAGAAGTCCAAGATTGAGAAGGTTTTGAGAACCTTGACTGAGAAATTTGATCACATAGTAGTAGCAATAGAAGAATCAAAGGATTTGGCTACAATGAAGATAGAGGAGCTTCAAGCTTCATTAGAGGCACATGAATTGAGAGTCAAGCAGAGGAGCTCAAACAAAGCTATTGATCAAGCTTTGCAGGCAAAGTTTCATAAAGGTTACAAAGGAAAAACAAGAAAAAGAAAGAAGATTCAGAGAATGATGGCAAGAACCTAAAAGACTCAGAGCCTAGCAAATGCAACAAGAAAGGTTCAAAGAAAAAGATTGATAAGAAGGATGTGAAGTGTTATAATTGTCAGAAGCTTGGCCACTATGCTAGAGAGTGTCACTCTAAGAAAGTTGAGAGAAGTGACAAGGATGAAACTCAATTGGCAAAGGGAAATGGTAGTGACTCTGATGATTCCCCCATTTCCCTGTTCATGGCAATTACAAACACTGAAAGTGATAAATCCAACTTGTGGTATCTTGACACTGGCTGTAGCAATCACATGACTGGTAACAAGAAGTGGTTCTTGAAGCTTGATTATTCAGTGAGAAGGAATATCAAGTTTGCTAATAGCAGTCAGATCACTAGTGAAGGTATGGGGACAATTCTTGTGAAGAGAAAAGATGGTCAGGAATCCTTCATCAATGAAGTATTGTATGTTCCCTCCATGACAAGTAATTTGATTAGTCTTGGTCAATTACTTGAAAAAGATTATACAGTGACAATGGCTAATAAAGAATTGATGATTCATGATGCTAAAAATATGTTAATCCTAAGAGCTCCATTGTCAAGTAATAGAACCTTTAAGGTTGAAATCAATGTGATTGATTTCAAGTGCTTGGCCTCAGTCACTGGTACAGAAAAAAAATTGGATATGACACCATAGGTTTGGACACTTAAACTTCAAAAGTTTAAGCATGTTGAATTCCAAGAAGATGGTTCATGGCTTGCCTCAGATCAGAGCACCAAGTGAAGTGTGTGAAGAGTGCTGTGCAGCAAAGCAGGCCAGAAATTCATTCAAGAATGAATTGCCTATGAAGTCAACTCGGAAGCTAGGAATGGTGTACTCAGATGTGTGTGGTCCATTTGAGGTGAAATCCATTGGAGGTAATAGCTATTTTCTGACATTCATAGATGATTGTACTAGGCATGTTTGGCTCTACCTTATCGAAAAGAAGAGTGATGTATTCACCAAGTTCAAGAAATTTAAGACACTAGTTGAAAATCAAAGTGGATTTAGTGTTAAGAAATTAAGAACTGATGGAGGTGGTGAATACACTTCACATGAATTTGCAAAATTCTATGAAGATGAAGGTATAGAGCATCATGAACATGGCCAGAAGCATGCTTAAAGCTAAGCACATGCCTCATAAGTTTTGGGGTGAAGCAGCTTCAACAGCAGTTTACATCATCAATAGAAGTCCTACAAAGAGGTTACAAGACAAGACTCCTTTTGAAGCTTGGACAGGTTTGAAACCAAGTGTTAGTCATTTTAGAATATTTGGCTCACTTTGCTTTAAACATGTTCCTAATCAAGTTAGAAGAAAACTTGATGATAGAAGTCAGACAATGATATTGCTAGGTTATCATCCCACTTGTGCTTACAAATTGTACTCACCTAGAGATAACAAGGTTGTGATTAGCAGAGATATCAGGTTTGATGAATCAAAGGGTTGGGATTGGACTGAAGGCACAAGTGCTGAAGGCTCAACAGAAGACTAATGCTTGAGGAAACAAATCAAGAGGAGATTGGAGCTGAAGCAATCACTGAAGATGGAGAACTGGTCAATGAAGCAATGATTGCTGAGTTGGAACCAGTGACTCTGAGTGAAGCTTTGAAAGATTCAAATTGGTTGAATGCTATGAAAGAGGAGTTGAAGTCAATTGAGAATAATAACACCTGGACTTTGATGAATAAAGCTGTAAACAAGAGACCTATTGATGTGAAATGAGTTTTCAAGCTGAAGATGAAACCAAATGGTGAAATTGCTAAGTACAAAGCAAGGTTAGTAGCTAAGGGTTTTCTTCAGAAGCCTGGACTTGACTTTAATGAAGTTTTTGCACCTGTGGCAAGGCTAGAAACAATTAGGCTAGTTGTTGCAGTAGCTACCTACAAAGGATGGGCTATGCACCACCTTGATGTGAAATCTGCCTTCTTGAATGGACCATTAGAAGAAGAGGTGTATGTGAAGCAGCCACCAGGATTTGAGATTAAAGGTCAAGAATAGAAGGTGTACAAGTTGAACAAAGCCCTCTATGGTTTGAAACAGGCTCCAAGAGCTTGGAATAGGAGAATTGATAGCTTCCTGCTGGATTTGAGGTTCACTAGATGCACATCAGAATATGGAGCATATGTGAAAGGCTCAAATCATGAAGAGATCATAATACTATGCCTGTATGTTGATGATTTGTTGATCACAGGATCAAACAAAGCTGTGCTAGAAAAATTCAAAGCATACATAATGAAGGAGTTTGAGATGACGGATTTGGGAGAGCTATCATATTTCCTTGGCATGGAATTTGTGAAAACAGATAGAGGCTATTTCTTGCATCAGAAGAAATATGTCATTGACATATTGAAGAGGTTTCACATGAGCAATTGCAACCCTGCAATTACTCCTATGGAAACAGGTGTGAAGCTGAGCAAGAATACTGAGGATGAGTTGGTTGATTCAACATTGTACAGGCAGATCATAAGATCACTGAGGTATTTGTGCAACACTAGAATTGACTTATGTCATAGTGTTGGTCTGCTGAGCAGATTTATGGACCAACTAAGGATGAATCACTTGACTGCTGCAAAGAGGGTTCTTAGATATGTGAAAGGAACCATGTATCATGGCATTTTGATTCCAAACCAAAAGAACAGTAGCAAGAAGCTAGTGGCTTATGGTTACTCAGATTCGGATTGGGGAGGAGATCAAGATGACAGGAAGAGTACTGCAGGATACCTGTTCATGATAGGTAATGCACCAATCTCTTGGTGTTCTAAGAAGCAAGGGATAGTGGCATTGTCATCATGTGAAGCTGAGTATGTTGCAGCTTCATTTGCAGCTTGTCAAGCAAATTGGATTGAGATGTTACTCACTGAGTTGAGGGCAGTAGAGGCAACAAGGATAAAGCTACTTGTTGATAACAAGTCAACAATTGATTTGGCTAACAACCTAGCTAGTCATGGAAGAAGTAAGCACATTGAGAGGAGGTTTCACTTTTTGAGAGATCAAGTGAACAAAGATAAGCTTGAGTTGGAATATTGCAATATTGAGATCCAACTTGCAGATATTCTAACCAAACCTATGGCTAAGGCAAGGTTTGACACTCTGAAGAAGCTTATAGGAATGAATGCTTTGGAAAACATGCCTTAGGAGGTGTGTTGAATTAATAAGTCATGTTTTGGAAAAACAGAGCTTCAGAAGCTATAGAGCTCCAGAAGCTGAGATGCTTCAGAAGCTGTAGAGCTCCAGAAGCTGAGGTGCTTCAGAAGCTGCAGAACTTCAGAAGCTGGGGAAGCTTCAGAAGTTGCAGAGCTCCAGAACCTGAGAAAGCTTCTGAAGCTAGTAATGAATAGTTAGTTAGTTATAGTTTTTGATTTGTCTTAGGTAGTTAATATACGAACACTTGGTAGTGAAGTAAATCCCCATTTTGTATATAAATATTTTTGCCCCTTGTGGATGAATGCAATTAATTCTTTTTCCCTAATTCTCTTCTCAATTCTCTCGTTCTATTCTCTCTAATTTGTCCCAAATTATCACATTGTCCCAACACTTTTGGCATAGTTAATAGTAATTAATTTGGTTAATAATTCTCCTTTAAGTAGTAAACTTCAATGATACAACAATTAAGTGATTGAGTTAAAGTAACTAATGAGCTTCACTTAAGGACAAATCGTATGAGAGAATCTGAGTTTGATTTTTAGGTGGAACAATACTTGATCAGACTTTATTTACCTCTCGACCGAAGTAAATAAATGAGCAAACACTTACTCAAGTTCATTCACATATTTAAGATTTTATTTTATTTGGGCAATTGTAGCGATAATAAATAATGTTTAATTTATCGATGGTTGGCACAAATAGTTAAGACATTTCGCTCACATCAGCTGTGAGCCTGTGACTTGAGTTCTAGTCCGGAATTTCTTTGTAAATCCTTAATAAGGTCCACAGTTCTCTATAGGGTTGTGCCTCCCCTAATATAAATTTGTTTGTATCAATAAAAACAAAAAATAATACTTTGTTTAATTGAAATCATTGTATATATATAGACATTGGTCTTCTCTCCTGTCATTGTAGTTAAGGCCAGTTTAGCTCTTTCTTTTGAATTGGCTACTCAAAGTTCTCTGCAAAGCCATGGTATTAATTACATTGTTCCTGGTTTTTCCATTTTCTTAACTCTTACTAGGTTGTTCCTTGTTTTTCGATTTTCATAACTCTTACTACATTTTTTGTCCATGCAGGACAAGTCTGAGTTTGTTGACATGAAGTCGGTAGAAGAGCTTCAGCTGGTTGATGGAAATAAAGTAGATTGGAAAGGAAGAAGTGCACTGAAATTCAAATATGGAGGGATGAAAGCTGCTTGCCTCATGCTAGGTAAACACATAGTCCTTTTCTTTGTTTTAAATTGCTATCACATATGATTTTGTTTTTTGTGTCACACATCCTTAATATAGTGAGAATTTGCGTAAAATACGGCTAATATTATGATAGTTGTACACTAGTACTCACTCATGAAGAGATTAAAAACTTTGACATTATATACTCGCGGCCACAAGATCCCAAGTTATAGAAAAAAGTTAAATGCCATGAAACATTGTTATAGCGAAACTTATTGGTTGTGTATGGATGGTTATGCGGGCGACTACTTGGTGGTTTCTGACTTTTTGATGTTCATGAATTATAATAATTTCGTAACAATTAGGGACACTGTATTTTCTTTTCCGTTTACTACAATATATCTTTGTGAAGGTCTCTATATGGAAGTTTTTTTAAGGAAGGTGATCCAAAGTTACCACAAATTTATTGCAAAGAAATAAAGAAAAAAAATATTTTGGTGGTCAATGATGCAGTTACTGATGTTAAGTTTGTGTTTGTGTGCAGTCACATTAGGTTTGGAAAATTTGGCAACATTCTCACTGGCTGTGAACTCAGTGCCATATTTCAATGGAATCATGCATTATGAACTAGAAGATGCTGCTAACATGCTTACCAACTATATGGGTGTCAGTTACATACTCGCTATTTTGGTGGCTGTCGTTGCTGATACATGGGTTGGAAGATACAAATCTGTCATATTTTCTGGCTTCTTTGAGTTTTTGGTAAGTTCCAAAAATACTCTCTCAATACATCTTCAACATATTGCTCAAGTTGTTTACATGGCACTGATCCAAACCCAAAAAGTGTGAAATGAAATGGAAATGAAAGTTCCTTTAAATGAGGCGTAAAAGAGACTAAAACAGCAATTGAAGCCAAATTATAGGATGAGTTTATTGAATAGATATTGATGAGGTTATGTTTTTGTGATTGGTGTTGCAGGGTCTTGCATTGCTTACAATACAAGCACACCATCCTAGTCTCCAGCCACGCATTTGCAATATCCATGACCCAACAGCTCATTGCGATAAACCAGAAGGAAGCCAGAAAGCTTTTCTTTTCCTTGGTCTATACTTGTTAGCCTTTGGCAGTGCAGGAACCAAAGCTGCATTGCCATCACATGGTGCAGACCAGTTTGATGAAACTGACCCTAAAGAAGCAAAGAAAATGTCCACTTTCTTTAACACACTATTGCTTGCTGTTTGCGTCGGTGGTTCAGTCAGCTTAACTTTCATTGTGTGGATACAAATCCATAAAGGATGGGATTGGGGATTTGGTATTGGTACAATAGCTATATTTTTTGGTACCATCCTCTTTGCTATTGGTTTGCCACTATACAGAATTCAACTTGCTACAGGAACTAGTGTTCTCCTTGAGATCATACAGGTATCTATCTAGGCCTTTGTCAACAAAAGATAAAATAAAGTCATACTATTTTTATATAAACTATAAGCTGTTTTTATAAGCTATCCTAGAGAGCAATGAAGAGTTATAGGTTTCAATTTCAACTTGAAATGAAATGAATAACTTTAAGTTTGGAATATTTGAGGTTTTTGAGGACCATATGATTCTAGCAGTTTGTTTTAAATTTTTTTATCATACTTTTGGCAGGTCTATGTCGCTGCAATCCGCAACAGAAATCTTCCCTTGCCTGAAGATCCAACAGAACTATATGAGATTGAACAGGACAAGGAAGCTGCTGCTGAGGAAATTGAGTTTCTACCTCATAGAGACATTTTCAGGTTCAAATGACCATAATTCACTAGTAAAAGGAATGACTGCATAATTTGAGTGAAGAGTCTTAGAGCAATCATTTATTAATATATAAAGTTCTCTTTTTGCAGGTTCTTGGATAGAGCAGCCATAAATTCAAAACCTGATATACAAATAGAGAAATCACAGGCTCCAAGTATAAGTCCATGGAAACTTTGCAGAGTTACACAAGTAGAAAATGCCAAAATCATTCTCAGCATGGTCCCAATATTCTGTTGTACAATTATAATGACTCTTTGCGTAGCTCAGCTCCAAACATTTTCAATCATGCAAGGCTACACAATGGACACAAGCTTCACCAAACATTTTAACATCCCACCTGCATCCCTCCCAATCATCCCAATCATGTTCTTAATCATTATCGTACCTCTCTACGACCGTGTTTTTGTTCCTGTTGTGCGTAAATTCACCGGTATTCCAACCGGAGTTACACATTTGCAGCGTATAGGAGTTGGACTAGTACTTGCTTCCATATCCATGGCTGTGGCTTCGATTGTAGAAGTGAAAAGGAAAAGAGTGGCTAATGACAACAACATGCTTGATGCTTTTCCAGTACTTCAGCCATTGCCTATAAGCACATTTTGGCTTTCTTTTCAGTATTTCATATTTGGCATAGCTGACATGTTTACCTATATAGGTCTTCTTCAGTTTTTCTATTCAGAGGCACCAAAAGGACTTAAATCTACATCAACTTGCTTCCTTTGGACTTCTATGGCACTTGGATATTTTCTAAGTACCATAGTGGTTAAGTGTATCAATGGTGCTACCAAGCATAGTAAAAGCGGGGGTTGGTTAGTTGGGAATAATATTAACAGAAATCATCTAAACCTGTTCTACTTGTTCCTATCCATTGCGAGCTTGATCAACTTCTTTATCTATTTGTTTGTTTCAAAGAGGTACAAATACAGACCTCAAGGTCCTAAGGTCTCTGCTGATGGCAACTCAAAGGAGTGAACATGAGGAAAGAAAAGAATGGTTTATATAGCTCTTATTATATTTGTTGATGTGACAAGATTTCGCGGGCTCAAAGATATTCATAATCCTTGAGTAAATAATCCGATGCCTTTAGGCCTAATTGATTTCTGTTTAATGTTCTTGTCACATCTCACCTGTCTATAATTTATATCTTTATATATTATCTTCACATTCCTGATATCATATCAAATAGATATGAGAAAGACTGCTTATATTTTGGCAATGATAAAACCACCTGAACATCATTGGCAAGTACATTGTTGAAGTGCTCCAAATCAAATATATCATCAAATTTACTCTTGGCATTCACAAATAAGGAAAGAAGTTTAATCAGCATTAATAAAAAAACATGACCAGTATTAAGATCAAAAAATTGAAACTAGCTATAGACATATAATCACTAAAAACAAAGTTAAATTGATGCATTTTAAAGGAGAAGCTGAAAAACCTCTCTGTAACTACTCTTACTACCAAACCTAACATAACAAACAATGATTCATTTCCAAGAAACACTATCCAATACATTATAACAGAATCAAACAAAAACCTCTCTGTTTCAATTTGGTTACATTTGGAGTACAAGTTGATGACGAAATTACCTTGAAAGGCTTTTTGTTGAATCTGGTGACGAGAACCGAAGCATGAATTTTTTTTTTCTAAATCGAGGTTTCTTGTGCTGGCGCAAAAGGATCGAACACTAGTGAAGGTGAACTTGTTGACCGCGAGGTCAATTAGAGTTTCTGGGGTGACTAAACGTGCACAAGGTTTTCGCATCAAATCAGCCGAATATCAAACCTCAATAAATTCATTAACCACAACAAAATCGATTCAAATAAGAAGGAAAAAAAATAAAGGCTTTATATAGCTCTTATTATGCTTGCTGATGAGACAAAATAGAGATTTGGTATTTTCATTTTTTCCTAATTTGGATATTATAGGAAGAAGACAAGATCAAGATGGAACTCAAAATGATCTGAATGATCAAACTGACCTTGACATGAGCTGCATGGTGGAGCTGAGCTAGGCATGACCTAAATAGTAAAGCTAGTGTTGAGCAGGAATTGATTGCTCAAGCTAAAATATTGTTAAGACATACCAATCCACAGTCCACCAAGCATCAAACTTGTTAAGACATAAACATTGTTTCTTCATTGGGTCGACCTGTACCAGTTCACAGTCCACCCGCCTAAAGTCTTTAACCATGTTTTTGTAAGCGGGACACTATCTGTATAAAATAACTGACTTATAATGTGGTGAAAGGAGATGTCAACTGATCCTAAATCTCTCTCTCTCTCTCTCTCTCTCTCTCTCTCACTCATAGATAGATAGATATGTGAAAGGAGATGTTACTGTGACATATGAAAGTTATAACATGAATAGCTTATTATATAATAACTTATAAACATCCACTACATACTTCATCCAAGAGCATATACCACACATACAAAAGCAAATTATTACTAAGATCGCTTACAATGTTCAAACAAAATATGCCACACACAATAATTATATATATTACAGCATTAGTTCCCTTCCAATCCAAACTTGCGCTTTAGACGCGATAAATTAACCTCCATCAAAACCAGAATTTATCTTTCATGTCATATACATAGTTGAATTATGCATTTCTCCAAGACCTCTTTAATATCAAGCTTCCACACACAATCCGAAAGCCAGTAATATACCCGACAGCTATACTTGCATATAATCCCAACTTTCCAAGATTTTCATCATCTCCATTGCCATTATCTTCATGTTTTATTTCTTGTTCTTGACTTCCATGCAACAATGATGAGCAGTTAGTTGGCAAAGGTTCCCCACAACGCCTTGGATTGCCATCATAAATCGATGGCTCGTTGAAGGTGCCAAACTGATTAGCCGTCGGAATTTGTCCTGATAAATTTGTCCTGATGGAAGCCATGCTTGTGGGGATTGGACCTGAAAGATTGTTATGTGAAAGGTCAAGATTTTCTAAATCTTTTAGCAATCCAATGTTGTTGGGTATATTCCCAGTCAGATGATTCCAAGACAAATTCAATGCACCTAAGTGAATCAACTGTGTTACATTTACTGGTATCTCTCCAGAAAGATCATTCTTGGAAAGATCATTGATGGAATGTGTTTGCTTTAAGTATCCAACTATTCTTCCGTTTATGACCAAATTTGTGTGCTTCATGTATGGTACGTAGTGAAGGACGCTAGATGAAAGAAACGAATAATTAAAGTACGTTTGTGGTATTTTGAAGCCGTTCACATCACCCAAACATGTTGGTATCGATCCTGAAAAGTTGTTTTCTGCAAGATCCAATAAATGGAGGGAAGGTAGACGACATAAATCTTCAGAAATGCTACCTGTTAATGTGTTTCCTCGTAACAATAACTCTGAAAGGGAAGGAACATTTTTGCTTATCTCATTCGGTATAGATCCAAAAAACTTGTTGTACTCTAGCGAGAGAGTTTGCAGCTGAATACAATTCTGGAAGGCAAAAGTCAAATTTGCAGAGAGATTATTGTTGCTTAGTTCTAGGATATAAAGAGAAGGCAATGAGCATATTGAAGTTGGAATTCCACCTGACAAACTGTTATTAGATAGATCAATAATTTCTAAATTCTGCATACTCATCGAAAACTCAGGGACTTCTCCTAACAGATAATTGTTAGAAAGATCAAGATAAAACAAATTTTGAGTCTCATTTAATGACAGTGGGATTCTTCCATTTAGGTAGTTATTTGAGAGATCCAAGTAGCTCAATTGTGACATTTCTTTGGCAATATTGGTTGGTATTGTCCCAGATAACAAGTTGTTCTTTAGGTAAAGGGCACTCACACCAGACCAAAGTGGGACTGAACCTTTCAACTTGTTGAAAGAAAAGTCAATTGAAGGTGTATTTGAGGAAGTGAAGTTCATTTCTTTGGGAAAGTAACCACTTATATTGTTGTGAGAAAGATCTAGATATGAAATTTGGGAGGACATATTGTAAAGCCAACGGTATCTTCCCAGAAATTCCGGCATTTTCTAGGATTATTTCATTCAAGGAATTTTGGCCTCTAAGCCAGTTAGGAAATGTTGGGCCAACTTGGCAGCTGCTGATTTCGACATGAGACAAATCCTTAAAAGTTGGAACCCAATCATTTGTCACTTTCAAAGCAAATGAGTTATGTTTAGATGAAACAGATAAACTAATTAGGTTTGTGAGATTATGGAGATGAATATTTGTCATTGTACCTTCCCAATAATTCTCAAGCAGGTTTAGAGTATACAAATTGGCTAGTTTACCTATACTTTCAGGAATTGTGCCATTCATCATGTTGTTGCCCAAGTTTAAAGAATCTAGATTTGATAAGTTTCCTATAGATGTCGGTATAGGACCTGAGACACCGGTGTGTGAGTTCTCCGAGTATATTAAGAGATCAAGATCAACCAAACTAATAAATTCCCCTAATAAATGAGGCAATTTTCCAGTTAGTTGATTGTCACTCAAATATAAAAACCGAAGACTTTGGTTGCTACAAGACAAGGCCTCAACCATTTCAGTTATATCACCAGTTAGATCATTAAAATCGAGGTCAAGAACATCAAGCTTGCAGAGCTAGTGTCTTCCACTCGCAAAAGGAACGAGACCTGATAGAGAGGAATCGGAAAGATGAAGTTCTGTGAGGCTGCTCAAGTTGAACAGCCAAGAAGGTATTGTGGACTTAAATGGATTTCCAGAGAGATCAAGCACAGACAGTGATGTAATATTTAAAAATGGTAAAGTTGGAGGGAATAGGACAAATGCAACTCTAACAGAGATGACATCTTATTAACATCTCCAAACAACTCATGGGGCGTGTCGGTGATGTTAATATTATCCATGTTAAGATATTGAAGTGAAGACAAGGTCGAGAGCCAACTTATGTCTCTCACCCAAAGTGACCTAGTTACATCATTGATATCAAGATAATGCAAATTTGACAAGAAGCCAAGTTGAGTGGGGACCATTCCAGAAAAATTTGCGTAGGATAAGTCGAGGTAATTGAGCCTATAGAGAGAACCGATAAATTCTGGAATGGGGATTCCTTCAAAGTCATCGCGACTTAGGTCCAGATGACTCAATTGTTTCATGTCAGCCAATGAAGGATTTATCTTACCGCCTAAAGGAGACGGTGACAATAGGTCTGGCTCGAGATTAAGGTTAAGAATGTTACCTGTTTGATTGTCACATTGTATACCAGTCCAGCTGCAACAATCTTTTCCAACCCATGTTGAAAGGTAATTGGAAGGATCAATGAGATCTTTCTTGATTTTAAGGAGTGCCACTCTCTCTTTCTTAATGTAAAGAGTTCTTACATTAAGGCTTCTTACTTCACACTTGATTGATGCAAAAAGAAAAAGGAGAGGAATAACATAATATCCAAATATTTTTGTGTATGCCATCATCTCACCAGAGGATATATTAGTTGGTTTCAAATTTATTAGCAGGGGATTTTGATGAATGGGTATATATAGAACAAAATGGCAACTATTTTTTTTGGCGTTGTATTAGTTATCTTTTTGTTTCTGTTTCTGTTTTATGTTGCTGCTATTTTCTATATATATATATATATATATATATATATATATATATATAAATTGTAAACTAGATATGACAGTGTAGAAAAAGTCCTTGTGATAAACTAAGGTCATTGTCCAAATTTAATATTTGAAATTGACAGCCTTAAAGTCCCTATGATAATTTTCAATACAGAGCTCATTGTCTAAATTAAACATTTGAAATAGTCAGCCGACTTTGTCGGAATGCACCCGGAAGATGCATGCCACCTCTATGTATCCGTGATTGGAGTGTGTGCAGAAAAGGCCAAACAAATTCTATCTTTAGGCCATAGTGGGATGAAAAATAAAAAGTATGCGTAGTCACAACAACGCTTATTGAATAAAGAGTTAGGATTCGTTGACACTAGGTGTCAAATTTTCATTTAACAGGAAATCTCAACCGAGTCACCATTACTATAGGTGATACTCACAAGGCAGTTGCAGATTTGTTGCAGTCAAGTGTGGTTACAAGGTTATTTACAAGAACCGACTGATATAAGTAAAAGGAATAGTAGCGTTGATTCTTTGAATGGATTTAAAATTCTTCTGCAACAGGTCCAACTGTTAGCAATTGTACTACAACATGGTACACTTGGAGCTACTGGAATATTCTTTGTAATGGTGATTATAGTTCTTTTTTGGAGGATAATCATTGTTATTTTGATCACAGTGCAAGATTAGTTGCAACTACTTTTAATATGTTGGTGAGAAACTATGGATTTATGCCAAATGTGGATAATTTCTCGTGTATAGTTGATAAGTTAGGCCTCCATTCGAGACAAGGATGAGGCAGAAAGAAAAGTTCAAGGTATAAAATATATGGAGCAGAATCAAATATTTGTGGCTCATTGCGACAAATCACTACACTTACCGAGACGCTGCAATTTTTTTGCGCGCCATTGCCAAAATTTGTCAACAAAGAAAATTGCCATGGATCTATTGTATCCTATATTCTGATCAGAACTGAAACTGGGTTAACTGGGATCCAAATCCAACAAGACTTGGGCGCATGACCAGTTCAACTGGGAGAACATTGTTTAGGCTTTAATTAATAGAATTTTATTACCATAGACTCATTCCAATGCTTTGCAAGAAAGTCAGCACAATAAGTGCACCAATGTGGCTTTACTAAGCAGATTAGGTAAATGTCTATATAACAATGTATACAAATTAAATATTGCAGCAACTTTTTCTTTTCTTCATAAATCATTTCACTGTAGGAGACAATTATATTTGTTGTGAGGGTCTAGCACTCTTTCTTTCCTGTAAACTCAAAGAGGACTTGATTTATTTTTAGCCTCATCGTAACATTAAGAATTCCATTGATTTGTAAAAGTAAGTATTAAACTGAACAACATACCACAAATTTTTAAGGGGTCAAACAACTTTTGTTTTGTAAAATGTTTGATAGACAAAATTATTTTGCTATTTTAGACAACTTGTATTTAAGATAAAAAATTGTCATGTGTTTTAATATAAGAGACAAAAAGTTTGTTGGATATGCCTTGAAATCTTGTTGCGAATTCGTTTTAAACTCACACCAATAACCTTTGATGTGTGGAGCAAATTGAACCAAGTAACCAATTTAAGTTGATAGAGTTGATGATGCAATATTCAAGAACAATAAACACAATGAAAGCGACAAATGACACACTGTGATTTGTTTACCCAGTTCGGTGTTAATGAACCTAATCTGGGGGAGGGAGCAGCCATTCCGTTCTACTATGATCAATGAGAAACTTTCACAAGAAATCCCAAATAGGGTTACAAGAATTATTCCTAATTCTACCCTAATCCCGAATCTCTTCCCGTGACCAAGAGACTCAATTGACCTAGCTACCCAGGGCGAAACAAACAATCTTTTGCCTTTGACGACAAACCCTTGTTTTTCCCAACTCTTTGCTCAACTTAAATTGGTTACTTGGTTCAATTTGCTCCACACATCAAAGGTTATTGGTGTGAGTTTAAAACGAATTCGCAACAATTGGCGCCCGCTTAAAATTCCAAGTTGGTCCGGAGCCAAGCAATACTTCGAGAGGACGGAGGGCACTCCGGGGGTCGAAGGGTGGTGAAGCTTGTTGAGCTATCTAAAAAGCCAGTGATAGCGGGACACAAGCGTTTCTTCAGGAGGACGGAGCTGATCACTCCGGGGGCTGAAAAAGGGGGCAGTGAATCTTGTAGCTACCAAAAGTCCTATGGTAGTGGGAGGCAAGATCTTCATGAGGGTGGAAGGCATTCCGAGGGATGAAGGGAAGGAGGCAATGCTTGAGGGAAGCAAGTGGAGCTAACGCCTAGGTCATGGTCTTGGCCGGTGATCTTGGATGAAGATTCAAGATGGAGAGAGCAGCGCGGTGGTTGAGTGGATCACCATCGATTTGAAGGTAAGGTGGAGAATTGTTGGATATGCCTTAAAATCTCGGTCACAAGAAGTCAGAAAAAACCTGAAGAATCTGCCAGCTGCGCCGCGCGCAAGACAGACGGCGCCGCGCGCCAGGAAGCTTCTGAAAAGGGGAGTTTGGTTCTGTCGATGGCGCCCATCGTGGGGCAAGGGGATCTGTCGATTCAAGTACCATGAGTTTGAAGGAGGATATTGAGAGGTTCATCGGGAGTAACGACTACGGGTTGTGGAAGGTGAAGATGAGGGCGGTGTTAATTCAGAACAAAGGTTGAGGCGTTGAAGGGAGAAACACGATTGGAGAGGTCTTGCTTATCACAAGGGGATGGTTGGTGTACTTTGGTGGAATCTCAGTTTGAGGTGGAGTCATCCAATAGTGGGAGATAGTCAACATTGACTCTCGGGTATCTAATCGGAGATAGGGGAGAGTGGTTGCGTTGAGCCAAAGGGGAACCATGGAGACCTTGTGGGAAACGTTTTAATTGTGGCTGAAGAAGTGCAAGACCATGAGAGGATCTTCAGTGAGGCAATTGAAAGCAACCTTGATCAAACTGTGGAACTTGTAGAACTGCTGGAGGTAGTCGGGTGCAAGGTGAGTTTATGTCGAATTCACAACAAAGTTCAATTTTATTTAGTCTCTTTCTCTCATAATTGTTCAGTCTCGGGACAACAATTTTAAAATTGAACTCAGTACAATTAAAATTATCCCATCCAATCTTATTTTTTAGACAATTTCAAATATTAAATTTAGACAATAAATTTTGTTTTGAAATTATCACAGGTATTTTTTCTACACTATCATGTATCATATCATGATCACTATATATTGTTGTATTTTCAAGGAGATATATATGATTAGCAAATAGTAGCAACATAAAACAAAGAATTGCAGAAGAAGAGAAAAGTTGTAATCGCTAGGATTAGAAGGGGAATAAAGAGAACATTATTCATTTGTTAATATAATTTTGTGGCTTATTAAAAAAATAAAATAAATAGAAAAAATCTTATAAAAATAAATAAATAGAAAATCAAGACAATTCCAAGTATTTGGATCGGCGGCTGCTGAAGCATTTGCACGCAATAATCCATTTCAGATGTCAATTTGTGATCAAACATTTCAAATATATACAATATAAATTTTATAGTTTAATATAGGAGTATTTAATTTCGGCCTTTTATATTTGATTGAACGGCTAATAATACCAAGGCAAATGCTAACGAGTGTCCCCGGACACTCTTTAAGGCCTTAAATAGTAAATTTTTTATAAAATTTTTATGAAAATTCATATACTCAACACATTAAAAATTGCAATGTTCAATTTTTGAATAAAAAATTTATTTAAATGGATAAATAAAGAATGCCCGAGAACCCTCGTTAGCTAGCAAGACACTCATACCAATTGCAAGGGCATTTTATTTTGTTTCATAAACATACTAACAAAATCCAGAGCCAAATTTTGTGAAAAAAAATATCCAAAGCCAAATGCTTACTGCTTACCCTACTCTACGTATCAGGAGTTTTCTCTCTCTGTTAGTTCTCACGGATTGCCGCCATCAGTGATAGTTACACATACAGAGGTAAAATGGTTAGCGACAAAACAATCGGAACTCAAACATCATCATCATCATCACCGTCACTTCCCACTCTTCCTTTCGATCTCATTCCTGAAATACTTAGTAGGTTACCGGTGAAGTTCCTCCTTCAATTCCGATGTGTTTGCAAATCATGGAAATCTCTAATCTCCGATCCCAAATTCACCATGAAGCATCTTAGTCTTTCAACCACGAACAGCCTCCACTGTATATGTAACTCGGATAAACTCGTCCTCAAGTCGTATTCACTCGACTCCGTCTTGACCAACATCACGCAGACTCAGTTTCCTTCTCTTGACAGTACTGTTTTCTTCGTTGGATCTTGCAATGGCATCCTTTGTTTTGTAGACGAAGGTGTAGACTTGTTTCTGGTTAGATTGTGGAACCCTTCCATTAGAAAATTTAAAGAATTGCCCTCTATTAGTGAACCACAAAAATTTCCGGTGATGTATGGATTCGGATATGATCCAATTAATCATAATTACAAGGTTGTAGTTGTTTTTGGTGATTTAATTCATGATGTTTTGAGCGAAAGTGAAGTGAAGGTTTATACTTTGGGTAAAGATTCGTGGAAAAGTGTTTCGGAGTTTCCATTTGCTATTGTCTCTGCTCAGCTATCGGGCCACTATGTGAGTGGCACAATTAATTGGATGGTTACAAGTATCAAGAGGTTTATTGCTTCTTTTGATTTGACAAATGAGTGTTTTAAAGAGGTTTATCTACCCGATAAGTTTGGTAAGGTAGATGAAAGTACATTACGCTCGAGTGTTTTCAGGGATTGTTTGTGTATGATTTCTGGTGAAAATATTTGGGTTATGAAAGAATATGGAAATAAAAAGTCTTGGACAAAATTGTACACTATTTCTTACATGCGAGATCCTTATAGATCATCTTATTGTTGTATTAAGGCAATATGTGTTTTGGAGAATGAACAAGTGTTGCTCTTGTGTAAAGGGGACGATCAGAGATGGAAGTATATTTCTTACAATTGTAAAAATGACACTTCAAAGTTTATTGAGTTCGAAAACATCCCAAAAATCTGCATTGAGAGTTTGATATCACCTTGTTTATGATATTTATTTTGCACTTGTTCTTCTGATTATCGGTTGCTTGGTGAATCACCTTATCACCGTTAATTATTGATCATTTGAATATGTAGCTTGAGAAACTATTGTTATTTTCGTTTTATTTTATATAGTTCACAGTCATGTGTTACCTTAGATTATTTAAGGTTAGAATTTTTAAGATCACAAATAGGACTTATGACTTAGATAGTTAGATGTTATACCAAGTGATTACTATGTTTTTGTTAGGGATGTCAACGGGGCGGAGATTGAGCGGATGAAATTTTACCACTCCTTGCCCCACTCCCCGCTTCGGGGACATTTCTTCCTCCATCCCCATCCCCGCGGGAAGATTTCTTCCTCCATCCCCATCGTCACGGATCCCCACGGTATTAACAGATCTCCACGGACATAAAAAATTAACAAAATTGTTATGCATTTTAATCAAAAGCACGACATTAATAAATTGTTTTTCTTTCTTTTTTCTAAAAAAATTACATATTTTGTATCTTTCAATAACAAAAACTGCAAAAGCACATTCTAATATTTCTTTTTGTCAAAAAAATTAAATATCCAATTGAGTTTGTTGCCACCATACATATAATCATAATCTTTATAATGTATTAATTATTATTTTTTATTTAAAAAACATATAAAGTTACATAATTATATATTGTATATATAATTTAAATAATATGGTCGGGGTCGGGGAATCCGCAGTGGCGGAGGGACTTTCTCCGTTCCCCGCCCCAAATTATCCACAGGGGAATTTCTCCCTCCATCCCCGTCCCCACGGGGAAAAAAATTCGCGACTTCGGATCACCGTACAGATAATCCCCACAGATAATCCGTTATCAGATACAAATTGACATCCATAGTTTTTATTGAAATGTATGCTTTGGGCCGCACAAATTTCATAATGTTTACTTCAAATCTTAAACAATACATTATGAAGTTAACAAATCAAATGTTACCATGCCCCTGGTTCTTTGAGAAGGTTAAGAAAGGAAAAGATTCATTCAAGGTTAACTTAAGGCAGGTACGTTTTTTGTACAAATAATAGTTGAGACCTTTTTTACACCAAACAAAAAAATAAAAATAGTTGAGACCTTTTCTGCATAAATTTTGCTACCGTAGTTAATATTGGTTGTATAATTTCCATGTCATTGTTAAATAGTGATTGGCTCGTGTATTTAAGATATTTCCCACAATGAAAAGAGCTTTTGTTATTTAAAATGATCCTTAATATATGTACTGTTATTATCCTTATTCAAAATTTGTTACGTTGCTGCAACACAAGGGTAGGCCCCTCGGATGGCAGTGGCTGATATTTTGAGTCTTATTATGTTTCCTTAAACGAATGACATGAAATTTTATACCCTTTTTTAACTGTTGTTGGTTGTGGCTGTATGGTGAAACTCGATTAAATTGTGTTGTAGAATCATATTTTGCTTTAACATCTTTTTTGAAATAAAATGCTGAACATGGAAGAAGATTATGACATTAGTTTATAGTTTCATGCCAAAATGGATGAAACGATTCATTTTGTGAGTGTCAGATCACAACAATAGCAGATGATGAAACCGTAAATGAATTCACTTACACCTCGATGACCTTTTGTTTTGTGACGAAAAAGAATTTATTTATAGTAGGAGATGTGGCCGTCTTTTTTTTTTTTTTTTGACAAATGATGTGGCCGTCTTTAAAAAGTATGAATAACGTTATTTATTTGTCTCCTAATAAATTCAATATGAGAAATTCTATAAAAAGAGGATTGGAAAGATGCGTACGACTATGGATCATATCTCTAAACTCACTAACATCTTTAGTAGAGGAATATAAATATCAACAACAAGTTTTGAGTTTAATTCAAACACCGACAAGCTGAATTGGTGGGCCCGAGTTAGTGCTAAACTAATAACAAACCAAAGCTTCACCAATATGAATCGTGCAAACTGTTGGGATTGAAAGCTATATGATTGTTTGTTATGGAAGAAGATAGAGTAAGGGAAAATGAAGTAATTGAATTGAAAAAACCTGTACATACAAGCCTTTATATAGAGATTACTTGATCAACAAGTAACTATGGTAGGCATTAATCAAACTCAACCAACTCTAATTAAACTCTAACAAACTATTAACAAGGAGTAACTAACTATTAACTACCAAGACAAACAAAAAACAAACTCATTTGAATTACATTCATAACATGCCCCCTTAATTCAAATGCTCTAAGGACATAACTCCAATCCTATTAATTTCTTAGCTCCTTGAACTTGTCATGCTTCAGTCCCTTAAGATGTCAGCTTCTGTTGAGCAGTGAGATAGAGCAATCCTTCCATTACTCACTTGATCCCTAATGAAATGGAATCGTGTCTCAATGTGTTTGCTTCTACCATAGGAGATTGGATTCCTTGCCAAGTTAATAGCAGACTTGTTATCAACAAGTAGTTGAATTGGTTCACAAAGATCAATCTTCGAATCCTTAAGCAATGACTCTAACCATATGCCTTGACAAGCAGCAAAAGCACAAGCTATATATTCAGCCTCACAAGAAGAGAGAGCAATTACTGGCTGGTGGTGCATTTAAAAACTTGAATATGTAGCCCGTGGTGCTTCTCCTATCCACATGATCTCCATACCAATCAGAGTCTGAAAATCCAACTAACTAGTTCACGGTATTGCTGATGCTGCTTGGAAACAAAACTCCATACTCCATTGTACCCTACACATATCTCATTATTCTTTTCACTGCAACCATGTGAGACCTCATTGGAGTGTCAACAAATATACTCACGGCACCTACTGCAAAAGGCAAATCAGGCCTGCTATTGCATAGGCATCTTGAAATTCTGTTCTCTGGCAGGATATATGTCTTACACAACGTCTAGGACAATGTGTCAGTAATCCAGATGTCCTAGACAACTGGTTCGACAACTGGTATGAGGATCACACGTTATTGCAGTACTGAAGATAAACGAAAGCAATAAACAACACCAGTGATTTGTTAACTCAGTTCGGCACTTATAACAAGCCATACTCTGGAGGATACCAATCCAGGAAGTGAACACTACTAATCCGAATCAATACTTAGCCTTACAACACTACTAAACACCTTTTGGCATGTACGCCTTTTCTTAATCCTAGTAATCTTCTACTCAAGAGCTAACTCCCCCTGAATATGAGAACCTACCCAACTCCCTCTAATCACTAATCCCAAGTGACGAAACAACTTTAAACTTAACAGTTTAAAAGACCAAGTTGAATGGCAACATTCAACTACTCAAAGCTACCAAGTATCAAGAACTAATGCTTTGCACAGTGGGCACAAAGCTTTGGACTCACAATCTTCAGTTATTGTGGGTTTAGTTTTAAGCTCTATGTTGAGTCCTTTATATAGGCATGCAAGTCTTCAGATAATCTTCAGTCTTTCAGATGCACTCAAATAAGAATTAGTTTTAAAATAAACTTGTTTAAAAAAAAACTCCACAAAGATAAAGAATTAATCTCTATCCACTAATTAAATACGAATCCAATCGTATCTAACACATAAGATTAATAACAAACTTTATCATTAATCATAATCTCAGCTTGTTACTAAAAGATTCGCGTTTTATCCAAATTAAAACAAACACGCGTGCTTAATGGATAAACATTATCTTTTAAGCTGAACTGGGTCAAGATGTCCTACCCACATGTCTTGGGACATCTTGTTCAACATGCTGCCTATGCATGCTCTGAACCCAGTGACAAGATGTCTAGGACATCTTGTTCAACATATTGCATCTGCACATCTTCAACATGCACAACTGGTTTAGACTTAATTACTTCAGCATTGGTGCTTCAGATAAGTCACTCTGACCAAGTTGTTTTAGCCTTATGATGCAGTCAATCTCAGAAGAACTACAATCTCCCCCTTTGGCAAATTATGGCTAAAACAACCACCAACCACTTTGTTGAATGTGCACTCTTCAGTCTTCAATCTTCAAATTCTTCAATCTTCAAATTGATATCTTTTGATGCAATCTTCAATTCTGAATCTTCAGGTCTTCAATGTCTTTGATCTTCAGAATCTTTGTGTGTCTTCAATATTCATGACTTCTTCAATCTTGAATTTGTTATGAACCTTTTCTAGTATGAGACAGTCTTAATCTTGTCTTCATATGATCCATTACAATGAATTTTCTAAGTCCATTGATGAGATACCTAGTGACTTAGGGAACCAAAGTCTTGAGTTGCAGCGGAAAGTACTTAATCAGAGTGATTAAGACTCACTAGACTTCTTAGAGGGTCAATTTTAGCATTTTAATTATGCTCTGGACACACTTGTTTTAGTATAGCTTTTTAGTTTTTTAATTTTTTTTTTAAAGCTTGCTATTTTCATCCGTAAAGCAAGAGAGTAATTCTACTTGCCAAAGAGCTGTTCTATTATCAATTATTTCTCCCCCTTTTTACCATAATTTGTCAAAGGTTTTTAAAGGAAAAAATTCATTGATTAAAAAGTGAACAACATACATAATTTGCACTTCAAGTGCCGGATGTCAAAGTCTCCAATGTCTAGGAGATTTGGTATACCACAATACTTACAGGAGATGAACAGAAAAAAAAAAGGAAAAATACATAAGTACTTATTTTCCTATTACCCAGTTACTGTTCTTCAATCTTCTTCTTCTTGCTCTGCTTCCGCTTGAGCAGTTCCTTCATTCTCAGCTATTTTCTTTGTCAGCTGCTTGATAAGGTGGTCTACACAGACTTTCCTTACTGTGTTTGTCTTGATTGTCTCTTCTAACTCCTTAGACACTAGAATAAGCTTAGCCAGTACCTTGTTTTGTGAGCTTCTATCCAGTGGTGCAGAGGTCTTAGCTGATTCTTTTTCTTTGAACACAATGTCTGGGACATGTGGTTCAGCAAACAGCTTGCGGTTGAATGATATTGGAGGGGGTCTTTTACTGACATGCTCTTATGGAAGCAGGATGTTTGGGTGTTGGCTGAGAATTAACTTAGTAATCAAGCTGGGGAATGCTATTGGGAACTTTGTTGCATTGGTTTCCACATGCTTCATTGTTTGCTCGAAAAGATGTTGCCCAAAGTCTACCTTCTTCCCTGTACCAATAAGGTATATAAGTATTGCCAGATTTGGAGATATACCTGAGTTGTGGCTTGTTGGGGCCCAATTAGCTGTGCCAATCTTGTTGAGTATTGCGTACTTGACAGTCAGCTTGGACGTTGGAAGTAGTCCTTTCTTGGGCCAAATTTCAGCTTGCCATTAGGTGATTTCTTCAGCAATTTTATCCATGGATAGGTTCTTGTTGCTCTCAGCTTCAGTATTCCTACCCAGAAATTGGTTGATCATAGTTGAAGAGAATTCAACGGTCTTTCCTCTTAACTGTACCTTGTGAAAGTCATGACTCCCTTCATCATTGCAATCTTCTGTGAGATTTGTGATGAATTCTCTCACAAGCCTTTCATAGCACCTTCCAAACCCCATCACCGTCTTCATGACTTTTGCTTCTTCAAGAAGAGTGATAATCTCTTTGTAGGAGAGTGCTTCAGAGCTTAATTCTCTCTCCGTAGCAATTATCCTCTGCATCACTATCCTCCATCTTTGTTCATTGTCTTCAGTATGGAGGGGTGTTGAGGATGCAGCTTTCTTTTTCTTCGACATGATGTCTAGGACATCGTCTTTGACATCAAGTTCAAAATCACTTGAGGATTCTGGCTTCCAATTCTGAGACTTTTCTTCTAAGTAGGACTGGGGAATGTCCACCTTCTTCCCTCTGCTTCTTTTCACTCTATCAGCCACTGATTGAGTTCTTCTTTGAGGTGTCTCTTCGCTGTCAGTTTCTTCCCCAATCTCTATGACTTCAAGGGTCTCAGAGATTTCTTCTTTTTCCTCTTCAGAGAGAGCTGTCTCTAGTGCATCCTTTGGATCATCTTCCATTGGATGTTCCTCAGATGTGGTGTCTCTTGATGTTGAGACATTTGTTCCCACACCCTTGATGTTGAGGTCAGATGTTGTGACATCTTCTCCATCATTCTCCACAACTTCTGTTGATTGTACTTCAATGTTTGTTTTCTGGGTGGAGTCCTTCAAGGTTTCTTCAGCATTTTTCTCTTCAGCCCCTTTTGGCGATGATTGGGCTTCTAGAGAAGGTCCTTCTTTAGGTTCTTCACTATGTGTAAGATTAGTGAAGGGCCCAATCAAAGCGTTGCTTCTCCTCTTCCCTGTTGTTGTTCTTCTTCCTCTATGAACGGCCAACTTGTGAAGATCAACCTCTTGTTGATTGATGGTTGAGTCTGAAACCCTAGCTGGATCACTGGGTCCTTCGCCTTTGTTGATTTCTTGGTTGTTGGTGCTCATTGTGATTTCTTGACTCATGTTGTTAAGGATTTTGTTGAAGAAGATTTCTTTTGAGAGGTTTTTGAAGGATGTCGTACCAGATGTTGAAGCGAGTGCGGTAGCACAAGTGATGATCTAGGTGGCTTTTTATAGACGGAACTAGGTAGTATGTTACCTTGTTTATTGTGCAGAAGTAATGATGACATCTCCTTCTTGGTTTGGGCATAGTACTGAGATGTGTGGTCTATGATCCTATTTTTGTGGTGAACAGGATGTTGAGACATTTGGCTTGACATCTCCCTTTTGGTCTGAACACTAAGCTGAGATGTGTGGTCTATGATCCTTAGGTTTCTGTAGAGGAGGAGTTACATTTTCTGGAGCAGATTCAGCTTCTCTGAAAAGATGATCAAATCCTAATCCAATCATGTGTTCAGCTATTTTCTCAGATTCAAGGAGCTCGTCTTCTGAGTCATATTCTAAACAACTCAAGTATTCAGTCATTCTCTTGAGTTTGGTTTGTAAGGAATCGCATATTTTCTTCAAAGCTACTCATTCCTGATGCTCCCTGATATGCCTTTCCATGAGTTCATCTTGCTCTAATATTTCAGCAATGTTTCTTGAAGGGTGGAGATGTTCTTCATTGTTATCACTGCCTTCAGTGTCTGTGAAGCTTTTGAAGCAATTGCTGCAACTTGTTTCACATATCCCTGAGAATGCATTGTTTGTGTCTTCTTCTTCACTTTCATCCTCAGAGTCAGAGAGAATTGCAGTTATCCCCTTCTTTTGTTTTCTAAGAAAGTTGGGACACTGTATTCTGACATGCCCAAAGCCTTCACATTCGTAGCACATTTTCTCTGTTTCTTCTTCAGAGTTTGTCTCTTCTTTTGAGATGCATTGTGTCTTGTTGTAGGACATCTTGTCTGGGACATTTGTCCTCCATGTAGCTCGGACCCTGTTCACAGAATTGTTGAACTTCTTGGTTAATAGAGCTACTACTTCTGATAGACAATCTTCACTTTGGCTTTCCTCAGTTTTGAATGCCAAATTCCTCATATTCTTTTCAAGTCTATCTTCAAAGGTCATCTCAAAAGTTTGTAATGAGCCAATGAGTTCATCAACCTTCATTGTGCTCAAGTCTTGTGATTCTTCAATGGCGGTTACCTTCATAGAAAATCTCTTAGGAAGTGATCTAAGAATTTTTCTGGCTAGTTTCTCCTCAGGTATCTTCTCTCCCAGGGCAAAGCATGAGTTTGCTATGTCTCGAACTCTAGTGTTGAATTCTGATATTGTTTCATCATCCTCCATCTTTAGATTTTCGAATTTGGAAGTGAAGAGTTGCAGCTTTGACATTCTAACCTTGGAAGTTCCTTCATGTGCTGTTTGTAGAATCTCCTAGGCTTGCTTAGCTTCTGTACATGTGTTGATCAGTTTGAATATGTTCTCATCAACACCATTGAAGATAGCATTGAGTGCCTTGGAGTTGCTATTGGACTCAATCTCCTCTTCTGGGGTCCAATCTCCTTCGCCTTTTAGTGTTGAAGAACCATCTTCTGCAGAGACTATTGGGTGATTCCAACCTGTGATAATTGCGCTCCATGCCTTTTGATCCATGGCCTTGATGAAGGCAATCATTCTTACTTTCCAATAGTCATAGTTTGATCCATCCAGAACTGGTGGTCTGTTTATTGATCCTCCATTCCTGTCCATCTTGAACAAGATTTTGTCTCCCTGGAGCTCACCCAGCAGGTTAGGGTGCCTGCTCTGATGCCAATTGAAATTTTGTTCTCTGACAGGACATATGTCTTACACAATGTTTAGGACAATATGTCAGTAATCCAGATGTCCTAGACAACTGGTTCGACAATTGGTTTGAGGACCACACGTTATTGCAGTACTGAAGATAAACGAAAGCAATAAACAACACCAGTGATTTGTTAACCCAGTTCGGCACTTTTAACAAGCCCTACTCTGGAGGATACCAATCCAGGAAGTGAACACTACTAATCCGAATCAATACTTAGCCTTACAACACTACCAAACACCTTTTGGCATGTACGCCTTTTCTTAATCCTAGTAATCTTCTACTCAAGAGCTAACTCCCCCTGAATATGAGAACCTACCCAACTCCCTCTAATCACTAATCCCAAGTGACGAAACAACTTTAAACTTAACAGTTTAAAAGACCAAGTTGAATGGCAACATTCAACTACTCAAAGCTACAAAGTATCAAGAACAATACGACGAGCTACTAATGCTTTGCACAGTGGGCACAAAGCTTTGGACTCACAATCTTCAGTTATTGTGGGTTTAGTTTTAAGCTCTATGTTGAGTCCTTTATATAGGCGTGCAAGTCTTCAGATAATCTTCAGTCTTTCAGATGCACTCAAATAAGAATTAGTTTTAAAATAAACTTGTTTCAAAAAAAACTCCACAAAGATAAAGAATTAATCTCTATCCACTAATTAAATACGAATCCAATCGTATCTAACACATAGGATTAATAACAAACTTTATCATTAATCCTAATCTCAGCTTGTTACTAAAAGATTCGCGTTTTATCCAAATTAAAACAAACACGCGTGCTTAATGGATAAACATTATCTTTTAAGCTGAACTGGGTCAAAATGTCCTACCCACAATGTCTTGGGACATGTTGTTCAACATGCTGCCTATGGATGCTCTGAACCCAGTGACAAGATGTCTAGGACATCTTGTTCAACATGTTGCATCTGCACATCTTCAACATGCACAAGTGGTTTAGACTTAATTACTTCAGCATTGGTGCTTCAGATAAGTCACTCTGACCAAGTTGTTTTAGCCTTATGATGCAGCCAATCTCAGAAGAACTACACATCTTAATGAGCCAACCATCTGCTTATACAATGTAGCATTGACAGCTTCACCAGTTTCATCTAGATCCAACTTTGAGTTTGCTTCTATAGGAGTTACTGCATGATTACATCCTAACATGTTGAACCTTGTCAAGAGCTCCTTCATATACTTCTTCTGATGCAATAGAATTCCTGCAACACTCTTCTTCTGACTCAATTTTCCCATATTAGTCATTTCAAACTCTAAGTGCATTAATCTTTTGAATGCACCTATGTCACTAGGATCACTACCTATGACTAACAAATCATCAACATACAGACAAATAATCAAGACATTTGTTGAATCAGGGTTGTGCTTCACAAATACACGACACTTTACTGCACTTTTCCATGCTCTGTGTGCCTACTTTAGGCCATACAGTGCTTTGTTCAATCTATACACCATTCATTCCTTGCCTTCCTTAATAAAACCTGGTGGTTGAGACACATAAACCTCTTCATCAAGTGGTCCATTAAGGAATGTTGATTTAACATCCATTTGAGACACAGGCCACTTCTTTACACTAGCAATAACAACCATAAGCCTTATAGTCTCAATTCTATCTACTGATGCATATACTTCCTGATAATCTAGGCCAACTCTCTGCAGAAATACCTTTGCCACTAACCTGGCCTTGTGTTTAGCAATAGATCCATCAGGGTTCAAATTGATTTTGTACACCCATTTCACTACTATTTGTTGCTTGTTTGTTGGTAGACCAGTCAAATACCATGTGTTAATCTTCTCTAAAGCTTCAATTTCATCAATCATAGCCTGCTTCCACACCTGACTCTTCATAGATTCATCAATACTAATTGGTTCACAATCAGCAAACAATGCAAAGTGCACTAAATCTCCTTATGTATCAATAATGTCACCTCTGTAGACTTCATAGTCTTGTAACCTTCTAGATGGAGCTCTAACTCCCTTTGAACCAGTTGCTTCAGTACTTATGACAACTGCATTACCACTAGAACTTGTGCTAGCTTCAGTGTTTTGAGGCAGTGACAATCTCTTCACCATGCTCTTCAACGATCAGTAATGGACTGTTGGTGACTTTACACTTGCCCTTCCAATCCCAGCTTTCAAGTTCACACACCATTACATCCCTTCCTATTTCAACCTTCTTATTGATTGGAACATATAGTCTATATGCTCCATTTGGATGATAACCAACAAATATTGTCTGTTTGCTCTTGTTTTGTAGTTTTGTCCTCACAATTATCAATTTACTGAAATATGATTTGATGCAAGTGTAAATAATTTTTACATTAGGACTTGTTGAAATATGTCTTAAAATCTCTGAGTCAGAATTTGAAGTTCAGAAGTTGTAGCATGCGCGAGGCGTAGCCACCTGTGCGCGAGGCCCAATGCTTGTTTGGATTTCTCGGATTCAACAGCGTCCCCTGCGCATGGCGGATCGTGCACGTGGCTGTTTTGAATATTGCAAATTTTGTGAGAAAAAAATTGTTTTGAAGGATATTTGAGGGGTCCGGTTATTATACATAAGTGAAACTTATGTACGCTGCATAAGTCCAGTCCAATTAGCCGCTAGCCCAACACATTTCCTTCGTAAACCGACCCATTTCGTTTCCCTCTATATCCAACAAACGTTTATCGTGTAAAGTAACGGTTACCTCCAAACAATTTTTTCTCTGTCCAAAACCAACCACAATTTTCGTCGCCGGAATCAACATCATCACCATCACCGTTACCAAAACAACATTCATCATCGCCATCACCGTTCACTCCTTCATCATCATCATCATCATCATCGCAAGCTATTATGGAAGCAACACAAAAAATGAAGAAATCATATTCAACACAGAAAATGAAGAATACAACACAGGTTTTCTTCCACAACTTTTTTCCTTCAAATTTTCGTAAATAACTTAACAAATTTATGGTTTGAGTTTGGAAATTAATGGAAAACATCTTTGTAAAACCCTAATTATACAGTTTATTGTGATTCTCAAGTTGATTTGTTGCTAAAATTGTTGAAAATGGTTTTATGGTTCAGTTTAGAAAGTAATTGAAATCATCTATGAATACCTACATGAACAATTTATTTAAACTTGTGTTTTCAATTTGTGTGACTTAGTTGTGACTTAGGGTTGGAGATTTGTTGAATTTTATAGCATTGTGCAATTTATGATTGATGGAATTAAGCCAAATGTTGTTTCAGTGGTTGAGTAGATTGTGCTCAGTATGAATTTGTTAATAATTTTTGAAACCATTTGGCACGATAAATGGTTTCAGTAAGTTTTAAACTCAAACCATTTGATGCTGGTAATTGTTTTCTTTTAATTAATGTTATTAATATGTTTTGGTCAATCTCTCATGAATAATATGGCATCTTTATGCATTTTAATTAATATCTCAATTTGTTTTGGTCTGTTTTTAAAAATCAATGGCTTCTTTATGAATTTTGGTTTTTATAGAATTCTGTTGATTTTGAACTTTGTCATGCATAAGTGAATGCAATCTGTAGTTTGTACTTCAAAACCATTTTTCACAAAGAATGGTTTCAATGAGTTGTTCACCAAAATTGTAGTTTAAATTTGATCGCGTTTGTTCAACTTATGAGAGCTTTTGCATTAGAAACTAAATTCCTATAAGATAGTAACTAACCCAAACTGATCCATACTACTTATGAGTAAGGGATATTCTTTATTTTTTGAAAGACTAATGTTAGTAAATTGTCTTATCTGCTTAAAAATGCATTGAAATTAATCTTAATCTGCAATTGGTAGTACTTCCTAATACTAAGGCATCAGTGTCGATACTTGCATGCCGTTCCCCTTTCAACGTAGTTGTTTTTAGACTTTGCAATTAAACAAAAACTTCTTTATGCATTTTAATTAATGTCTCAGTTTGTTTTGGTCTGTTTTTAAAAATCAATAGCATCTTTATGCATTTTAGTTTCTTATAGAATTCTCTGTTGATTTTGAACTCTGTCATGCATAAATGAATGCAATCTGTAGGTAGTCCTTCAAAACCATTTTTCACACAGAATGGTTTCAATCAGTTTTTTACCAAACCCATATGATGCTGATAATGGTTTTATTTGGTCCAGGTTAAAAAATCCAAGAAACAAAAATCATTGCCATCCTTCAGTATTGGACTGACACAGGAGGAGAATAGCAATGACAGTACTTCATCATCTGGTGGTGATGAAAAACAGGACCGGAAAATGGGAGAGGCAAAAGGTAAAGAAAAGAAGCAGAACATAAAGACTGGTAAAAAGATGGACCGAATGAAGAAGGATCAGAAAAATGATGACAAACAAATTCCTTCAACATCTCATGGTGGTAAAAAGAAACAAAAGATTGAGGCAAAAGATTCTGATAAAGGAAGTTCGGATGATGAAAATGTGAACAAAGATTCGGATGCCGATCAACGACTTCAGCACAAGTTGAGCATACCTAAGGTCTATGACCTTATGAACTCCCTACATGATCACAAAGGAAAAGCCAAAATACTTAAGCTTTTGAATGATAGTGGATTTGGAGGCATGATACATATATGCAAATGGACAAAAATCCACACTTTCTTTGTGGAATGGGTTGTGAAAAACTTTGAAAAAGAGAATATGTGGATAAGGTTGAACAAGACCGATGTGCTTGAATTGAAAGAAGATGATGTGCATAGAGTATATAACCTTCCAATGGCGGGGAAGCAGATCAACATTGATCTCTGCCCCGATGCTGCAATAAAAAGACTACGGAGAGAGTTAGGATTGGATGGCCATTATTCTCCATTTGTGAAGGTGACAGAGTTGGAGAACATTTTGAAAAAAACAGATAAACCAAAAGTATGGGTGAAGGGTGCAATTTGTTGTATAATTCACAACATTTTGTGCCCCACTAACAGTAGTTATGTTTCTCTACAATATGCACAAATATTAGAAGATCTAGTCAATACTTCATCTTATAATTGGTGCTCCCATGTCCTTGCATATATGAAAGAAGGACTCCAAAATCCGGCAGTAGCAAATCCATTGGCAGACTTCCACTTCCTCATGGTAATCATTCTCTCTTTCTCCATCTCTCTCTCTCTCTCTCTCTCTCTCTCTCTCTCTTTCTCTCTCTCTCTCTCTCTCTCTCTCTTTCTCTCTCTCTCTCTCTTTCTCTCTCTCTCTCTCTCTCTCTCTCTCTCTATATATATATATATATATATATATAGATTATGTTTCTGTGTATGTTAATTTTCTTTATGGATTGGAATATGCAACTGTGTATATTCATCTTTAAAAACACTAAGTGTAGGATCTTTTAATTATGTATGTCCATGTGTTTATTTTGCAGATTAATTACATGGAAAAAATGGGGAAGAAAAGCCCATTATTGACTGGAAAATACAAGTGGCCATCGCTGCGTGATTGGGATGTGAAATTGGCAAACCAAGAACTTCAAAAGGTCCATGAGCTTATGGGTCTGGAGAATGGATTGACAGTTGGTGTCAGAAGACTGCATAGCACCAATGAAGGTCCACTTGTAATGTGTTTTGATCCAGACACATGTCCACTATCTAAGGTGAGAGAGATAAAATGTTGGGAACCATTAACATGGATTAAATGGTTTCAACATGATATTTCTGGATTATTTGTTTTGTTAAATTTTGGAAACCATTAGTAATATTAAATGGTTTCAAACTGTTATAGACTTAAACCATTAGTATTATTAAATGGTTTCAAGATCTTTACTTAAGATTGTTCTAGTAGTTTGTTAGCTTCTAATCATTTGGCCTTATTCTTTTAGTTTGTTCTAGTACTAGTAATTAACTATAATTGTTATATAGCCATTAGATTATATGTTATAGACTTAACCAGTTGCGCCATAATGTTGTAGGCAGAGGAGCATCTGAACTATTGTAGGGGGTGCATACGGATCTACACTACCATTGTAGAAACCTTGGAAAAGAGAATGGCCAAAGAAAATCTTGAGGAAGTACCTGAAAACCCAGCCAAAGAAGTCCCTGAAAATGAAAAGAGTAAAACTGAAGAGTGTGGAAGTGAAACTGGAGGGAGTGAAACTGAAAATGAAGAAAGTGAAAGGTACTAAATTTAATTTGTCTTTCGAAATGTTACTGTTTCACTGTAATTTTTTTTCCTGAATATAGTGAAAGGTTATACAGTGAAACAATTAGTATTTTTGTTCCTGAAAGATACTTTTTAACTGTATTTCAATATATGTCGAGTCATTAATGGTTTTACTTACTATGAATAGCTGTTACAAGTAACTAGTTTTAAGTGATAATTAGTCATTAATGGATTGAATTGTCATATCATTGAATTATTTTAGTGTATTGTTTTAGGCTGTGATGCACTTTCAGTTACATGAAACCATTAGAATCATTAAATGGTTTCAAGATCTTTGCTTAACAAGACATTAATGGTTTCAGGTTGAATAATGACAATGATGCAGAAGATGAGATCAATGCCAAAAGCATTGATGAAGCTGATGATGATAAAGATGACAATGATGAACAAGATGATATTAATGCTGAAAGAATTGATGAGGATGACAATAATGAAGAAGATGAGATCAGTGACAAGATCATTGATGATACAATAAAGGCAGTATGCAAGGTGGTAGAAGTACCTGACACTAAAGAGAAAGATAGTTCAAGTACTTATGAGGAGGAGAAAATATCAAAAAGTAGTGATATGAGCTCTTTTAATGCTGGACAGGCTCAGGGTGAACCATCAATCCCACAACCAAGTACTCAAGCAGAAGATAGGTACTGCATTTAGTTTCAAGGCTAAACATAATGCTAAACCATTTTGCTGGTAAAATGGTTTTAGAAGTTGATCTCTAGAACCATTTTGCTTGTAGAATGGTTTCAAAGAGCTGTATTCTTAAACAATTTTCCTGGTAAAATGGTTTCAGATAGTAGTACTATAAAACCATTTTTTAATTTTATGCTATGTTTATTTTACAAGGGATTAATGGTTTCAGGTTTACTAAAGAAGATGATACCAAAAGCAATGATGAAAATGACAATGATGAAGAAGTTGAGATTGATGCGAAGATGATTGACGATTCAGTGAAAGCAGCATGTAATGTGGGAATATCATTGACACAGGAAACTATCCTGAATTTTCCAGAGTTTTTTGGACCTTCAAATGCAGCGTAAGAAATGATTTTTCATGTATGATATGTAAAACTATAATAACAAACTAATGGTTTTAAAAAACTTTCTTAAACCATAACTTTTAAAATGTTTGTCAATGATTTTGATACATGATGTCTAAACCCTAAAATGTTTTTTCATGGTTTCAGATCCAATGAAAATAATTCAGAAAATCCACTTTCAGCGACACAGGAAACAACAGATGCTTCAGACAATCAATTTTCAGCAACACAAGAAACAATTTTGAAGTACCCTGAGTTTTTTGATAATGATTTAACGAAGAGAGACCCCAAGCAAAGCCTTGCACTTGTGTTGGTACCAGATCCAGATGTTAAGCATGGGGAGAAGCCTACAAAATGTGACCCAAACATTGTTATAGAGTAAGAATCAAGCAATGTCATAATTGTACTTTATTATTGATTAATTAAATTTTGTACAATAACAATATTAATTAAATTCTACAAAAATAACACTATTATGTATCATTATTTCACAGTGCAACTCCATTGAAGTCAGTGTTGCCAGATGAAATAATTAACTTGGACGATGTCACAACAAAGAAAAGAAAGAAGCATAATATGCTTTATTCAGATAGCACATACCCTGAGCGTCGACGGGCGGTGAAGAAATCGAAGTACCTTGCAAGCCCATATGATGATGTTGTCCACGAGTCTACTGCATCTAAGTTGCAGAAAAATTTATCAACATATGCTTGGAGTCCGGAGCTTGATGAGTAAGTGAAAACAATTTCTTATTTAGCTTACTGTAAGTCTGATGAGTATTAATTATATTTATATTGAATTTTTTGCCAAAGTGGTTGTTTTATTTGGTTTTTAAACTGTTCTTTTGAACTATGATTTTTTATCTTGGCTGTTTGTGTGTTAAAACCATTTTTCATAATGAATGGTTTCATAAGTTTATCTAAACAAATCATTTGATGTTAAAAATGGTTTTATTTAAAACTGCATATATATTTGTTATCTGCATAGTGCTTGATGAAATCATCTTTATAGTACTACAACTACTAAATTGCTTCATAATTGAATAGGTATGAGCTTCTGTACTGCTGTGATAACAAAGCTCATAATTATTCACTGGAAAGGAGAGACTTATGGTCACTACAACAAGACGAATGAGTGTCATGCTTTGTGATCAATGCCTGGGTCAACTGCTTAAACTGGAATCAGCAAAGAGACAAGATGACAAGACTGGTTACACCCATGATTAACTATGTATGCATTATATTCCATAAATTTTAATGGTTTCCTTTATTAATTAAGCTGAATAATTGATTTTACTGATTTGTTCTTATATAAACAGGCTGACTTGGAAAAACCTGGTGCTTTTGACAAAAATAACCCAGCTGCATTCAGAAGATTCATCGAGAGACTAAGCAAATTCAAGTACATGGATTGGCAGGCCATTGACCCTAAGAGCCTAGAATATGTAAGTTTCAGTTAATATGGTGTTTAATTTTAGTGCATGCTTGGATCTGCAGTAATACTCTGAAATATTATTGGTGTTGTATGTGTGAAACCATTTTGTACAGATAATGGTTTCAGTAACTTATCTTACAAAACCATTTGATGTGCATAATGGTTTTCTTTGGAACTGCATACATATTCTATAGTTTTCTCATTTAACTATACAATAGTAAATAATATGGCCCATTTTAAATAGTAAATAATAGTTTTCTCATTGGAACTGTAGATAATGACGCCAGCTTTAATGGGGGACCCGGGAAGTCATTATGTGTGCTTCGTTGTGAATTTGAAGAGCCAGAAATTCGAATTCCTCAACAGCTTGAGTGGAGAAAATTTGTACACTAAGAATGGGGCACCAACTGTATACAAGGATATGTTTGATATCTGGCTGAACGAGGTGGAAGTATTTCTGGCAGATATGTATAGGCGAAGAAAGATCCGAATGCCCTTCAAGTTTACGACATTTAAGTGGGATTCACCAAAGATGCCAAATCAAATTGATAAAGACAGCTGTTGAGTCTTCTGCATGAAATTTCTTGTTGAATGGGCAGGTGACAACACACAACTGGATTCTTCTAAAGGTTGGTCAAAAATGAAAAAAAGTGCGAGGGTCGCAAAGATGATGGATCTAAGGATTGGAATTTGTTCAACAATATTAAGTGACACAAGCAATTGCAGAAGAAATCATGTGGAGAATGAAGCAAACAAATACCATGCAAAAAAGCTTCAAAAAATAGCAAGTTGAACTTGCATGTGTTGTTGATGAATTTATGAATTAGTTTTAATAATGACTTTTTATTTTATTGACTTTCTATGGAAACATTTAGTTGTTTATTTTGGATTAAGTTGAACCTGACATGTAACTTTTGTTGTTCATGAATTTATGGATTACCTTTAATTTTAAATTTTATTGAGTTTGTATGCTAAAATTTATTTGTTTAATAATATTCCACTTCTAAACCATTATGCACAAAAAATGGTTCCAGACAGTTGTCTTTGAAAACCATTTAACAATAATAATGGTTTTGTAAGGATAGCTTATGAAACTATTCATTGTGAAAAACTCAGGGAACTTCAATATCTTTTATATTAGATGATGTATATTTCATTTTCAGTTTTACCAATCATAATCATAATATATCTAAAAAGGCATACAATAATTACCTATATATATATGACTTAAGAACCATTCTACAAGCAAAATGGTTTTAGAGTACATCTCTCTGAAACCATTATACCAGCAGAATAGTTTTAAAGTACAACAGTCTGAAACCAAAATTGTTTAACTATATAGATTTTTAAATCATAATAGAACTTTTTCAATAATATTTAAATATATAGATTTTTTTTAAGAAATTATTAATGTATATTTGATTTTGAAAATGTATAAAAGTTTGGATCAATTAGACTCGTGGTATTGCACCGGGGACAATTTACTTATATGATTTATTTAAATATAATATCAATAGTCTATATTATAGTCTTTCATGTTATAAGAATTGAATAATAAATAGCGATAAGAATTGAACAATAATCTATACTATAATCTATAAAGAGTGAAATTTTTGTTAACAATTACAATTAAATGACACGGAACAAGTTTACATCAATAGTATTATCTAGATATATCAAGTTTACATTAATGAGTTTATTATGTCAACATCATTTCACATTATTAATGGTTTCAGTGGATGACATCTGGAAACCATTTGATGCACTTAATGGTTTTACTGGATAAAATCTAGAAACCATTTAACAATAGTAATGGTTTAACCAAATAACATCTGGAAACCATTTGATGTACTAAATGGTTTCATCAAACTATTAGGAGTCTAAATAGCAATAGATATAACCCATTCTATCTAATACAAATAAAATATATGTCTAATGATCGATATCTTATAATCATCAAATACATACCAACAAAAAACATGAAATAAACAAGTACGATTAATACAAGTCTAATGGTTTTGTAACAAACTCTAGTACAAACTGATAACATAAAACAAAAAAAAAAAAAAAAACCAAATGTAAATATATCAATCAGTAGCCTCTTTTCCCTTTGAAGCCTCATCCTCTCTTTGTCGTCTCTTCCGCTCTATAACCAATTTCTGGTGTTCTCTGGCAATTTCATAATCTCTTTTAACTCGCTTCTTTGATCTAATTGGATTTGGTCTTACTTTGAACTTTGGAGCAGTAGACTTTACCCCATCAGATGGTTCACTGACAGTAGCTGTATTGGAAGACTTAGATGGCGCACAGAAGACTTAGATGGTGCTGTATGAATACCTATACAATTATCAAACATTTTAGTATAGTACTATAAAGCATTTCATCAATCATTGTGCAGATAACAAATTTCTATACAATTATCAAGCATTTAATCATCATTGTGCAGATAACAAATATATATGCAGTTCAAGACAAAACCATTTTTATCATCAAATGGTTTTGTAGGAAAACTGTCAGAAACCAGTCATTGTGAAAAATGGTTTTAACACACAGACAGCCAAAATAAAAAACATAGTTCAAAAGATCATCTTAAAAACCTTTAGACATAATCAACTCCTCTGCTTTCTTCCCAGCTTCAAGTACACCATTAAGAAAAATTTGAGAAGCCTCGGGATCTGCACAAATACGTGCACAAAGCTGGACTGTAACAGCACAAATTTGTTGATATCGTTGTGCTTGAGTCGTGCCTTCAGTGGCAACATTGATCGTAGATTTCAGCTTATCAATAGAATGACACACATCTCTAGTCCAACGCTTTAACACATATTCTGCAGGTATTGTCTTCAAACTATGATATGCCACAGAACCATCTAAGAACTCCAGTACTTTGAAAACATGTCGACATAAAAAACCCCTATTCTCAAACATACGACATGTGCAGCTAATACGTTTGCTCCTAATATCAATTGTCACAACCCTTTCATCAAGTCGATCGTGCTGTTCAAAATTTGGGGAAAGCTTTTCAGAAATTTCTTCATCTAAAACATCGCGATCTGAACGCCCATCATTACCATCATCATCATAATTAGCACCACCTACTTCCTCAGGTTCATCAAGCTGTTCAATTGTAAAAACTTTGAAAACCTTGTTGAAGCCAGAACCTTGAGTTGTGACCTCTTCATAGAAGTATTTGAAGGAAAGCTCATACTGCCTATGAATGAATGCAAAACAAGCTGGGGTGTACTTGTTTACAACAGACCGCATCAGTTGACTGTTGGGATAATTGTTTTTTGATCTAGTGTTTGCAGCCTTGAAGTCCAACTCAGCATGCTTATCCCTCAGTCTCTGAACCATAATATTAAAATGGCTAAAGAATTGAACCAGTGAATGGTCAGGCTGTAGAAAACCACAGAGAAAAGCATTGAAGGACTCACTTAATTGGGTCGTTTTCAAGCCAGCTGTGAAATGTGACTTGACCCAAACTGAAGACCAGTGCATACGATTCCTGTGAGTTTGAACAAGCCAACTAAAGTTTGAAGTTGGCCTTCCATCAAAGCAGTTTTTCATCATCTGATCCCAGTTGTAGTCAAAATCTGATTCAGTCTCAACATTTGAAATCAAATAATTTAACTCATTGAAAAACGCAGCATTTGCACGAGACCCAAGATTTTTCTTTGCATTCTCTGACATATGCCATGAGCAAAGTCCATGAAAAACACCCTAAAAAACATTAGGAATTGACTTCAACAACGCAGGCGCCTGGTCCGTATATATGGATTGTGATTTCTTATTAGACATACACTTCAAAAAAGTCGTAAACAACCAATCAAAAGTTGCTGCAGTCTCATCATACAAAAGGGCAGCACCAAATAAAACACTTGTCCGATGATTGTCAAAGCCCATGAATGCAGCTGAAATGTAAATGAACCAAATCAGGAAAAAACTGGCATATATTAAAGTTACAGTATTACAAAACCATTAGTGTGGTTAAATGGTTTCAACATGTTATCAAGTAAAACCATAACTATGGCTAAATGGTTTACCAATGCCCTACATTATATATTATAATAAACATATAATCCCCAAATTATAAGACACATATAAGAAAACAACTCTGATAACAATACAAGACTAAAGAACTCTTAAATTACAAATTTGGTTAGATGACAATAATGATGAAATGACTATTTGTATATTATTGTGCTGGAAACCATTAGTAATGATAAATGGTTTCAGTATGATATACAAAGGAACCATTATTATTGGTAAATGGTTTCAATATGTTCAACTTACCTATACTATTCATGGCAACACAATATATAACATAATGGAATCAAAACAATAATTTTAAACCTGATAGAAGTTCAAAAAACTAACCTAAAGGGCGATACTGATTGTTGGTTCGGTAAGTTGTATCAAAGCTTATAACATCACCAAATAAAGCATAATCAAGCTGCATAATCCCATCTGCCCAAAAAATACTAGCTATATCTTCTGCTGCATCAACTTGAATATCATAATAAAAGGATGGTTTCGACAAAGCTTCATTTCTAAAAAATTCTTGAATCACAGTTGCGTCACCAACCACCATCTCTTTCGAACGGATTGTCATCAAATAATTCTTTAAATCCGAAAATCGAAACGACAAGTTATCTGTGCCTCCAACACCCTGACCCATGACTTCATAAGAAGTTCTCATTGACATTCCAGCTTTAGAATTTATTATAGCGAGCTGTCCTTGCACTTCATTAACTTCTCTGAATGATCTCAAGTAACGTCCATGCTCCGGTTTATGTAACTGATGACAATGGGGCACATCCCATTTATATATCTTATAGACATTCAGAGTTTCATCCAACTTTAAAGAAATCGCAGTTGTACAACCAACCCTTTCCTCAGCTTTTTCTTTTACTTTCTCAAATTCAACAACAACAGGACTCTCTGATTTTGGCTTGTTCTTCGGATCCAGTAAACTTCCTTTCTTGTAACCTTGTTTGTTACAACCATAACGTAGATAGTGTATTTTATCAGATTGCTTATTCTGTGAATTCTTTTTTGATTTCAACAAAATCCGAATTGAAAACCCAGTTTTAAATGCATAATCGCCATAAAACTTTTCAACCTCTTCAACTGATTTAAAAGCAAGAGACTGCCAAGTTTCTTTTTTAGTAGGAGAGTAACATTGAAAAATATCAGAAAGTGTCCTTGAACTATCAACATGTGTGTTTGAACTATCAACAACAGGCAATGGGCCAATTTCAGATGAAGTTGACGTCGAATCCATTAAAAACAGCAACAATCCCCATAAACGACGATCATGTAAAATTAAGTTAACCACTGGAACAACAAGCAAATTAACATGCATAAAGTAGTAGACTTAAATACCATTTACATAGACAAGCATTGTTCTTAAAACCATTGGACAATATTAATGGTTGTACTGTATAACATCTGGAAACCATTTTACAATGATAATGGTTGCATTGGATTTAAAGCAGATGACAATAATGATGATGATGCTGATAATTATATATGACAATTAATCCACTAAAATGAAGACCAACAACCCAAAAATTCATCAACATTACAATTCATTGGAGGTTACACCATGAATCCACTTAAATATCATCGACATTAAACATTAAGAATTTTCAAATTCATGTATGACACTCTATTAAAAGTCTTTCATTAAAAAATGTAAACAATGAATTTGGAAAACAAGCAAAAATCAGACAGAATTACAAAATAAATCAAATAATACTGTTTGATTTATTTTGTAATTCTGTCTGATTTTTGCTTGTTTTCCAAATTCATTGTTTACATTTTTTAATGAAAGACTTTTAATAGAGTGTCATACATGAATTTGAAAATTCTTAATGTTTAATGTCGATGATATTTAAGTGGATTCATGGTGTAACCTCCAATGAATTGTAATGTTGATGAATTTTTGGGTTGTTGGTCTTCATTTTAGTGGATTAATTGTCATATATAATTATCAGCATCATCATCATTATTGTCATCTGCTTTAAATCCAATGCAACCATTATCATTGTAAAATGGTTTCCAGATGTTATACAGTACAACCATTAATATTGTCCAATGGTTTTAAGAACAATGCTTGTCTATGTAAATGGTATTTAAGTCTACTACTTTATGCATGTTAATTTGCTTGTTGTTCCAGTGGTTAACTTAATTTTACATGATCGTCGTTTATAGGGATTGTTGCTGTTTTTAATGGATTCGACGTCAACTTCATCTGAAATTGGCCCATTGCCTGTTGTTGATAGTTCAAACACACATGTTGATAGTTCAAGGACACTTTCTGATATTTTTCAATGTTACTCTCCTACTAAAAAAGAAACTTGGCAGTCTCTTGCTTTTAAATCAGTTGAAGAGGTTGAAAAGTTTTATGGCGATTATGCATTTAAAACTGGGTTTTCAATTCGGATTTTGTTGAAATCAAAAAAGAATTCACAGAATAAGCAATCTGATAAAATACACTATCTACGTTATGGTTGTAACAAACAAGGTTACAAGAAAGGAAGTTTGCTGGATCCGAAGAACAAGCCAAAATCAGAGAGTCCTGTTGTTGTTGAATTTGAGAAAGTAAAAGAAAAAGCTGAGGAAAGGGTTGGTTGTACAACTGCGATTTCTTTAAAGTTGGATGAAACTCTGAATGTCTATAAGATATATAAATGGGATGTGCCCCATTGTCATCAGTTACATAAACCGGAGCATGGACGTTACTTGAGATCATTCAGAGAAGTTAATGAAGTGCAAGGACAGCTCGCTATAATAAATTCTAAAGCTGGAATGTCAATGAGAACTTCTTATGAAGTCATGGGTCAGGGTGTTGGAGGCACAGATAACTTGTCGTTTCGATTTTCGGATTTAAAGAATTATTTGATGACAATCCGTTCGAAAGAGATGGTGGTTGGTGACGCAACTGTGATTCAAGAATTTTTTAGAAATGAAGCTTTGTCGAAACCATCCTTTTATTATGATATTCAAGTTGATGCAGCAGAAGATATAGCTAGTATTTTTTGGGCATATGGGATTATGCAGCTTGATTATGCTTTATTTGGTGATGTTATAAGCTTTGATACAACTTACCGAACCAACAATTAGTATCGCCCTTTAGGTTAGTTTGTTGAACTTCTCTCAGTTTATTTTGTTTCTGTGCTTCTGAATTGTCATGGTATTTTATGTGTTTAAGGTGATAGTTCTTTATTAAAGAATTTGTTAATACTGTTTGATTTATTTTGTAATTCTGTCTGAAACCATGTTGCATCTGGAATGGTTTCACCCAGTTGTGCAGCAAAACCATTGGACCCTGATAATGGTTTTCTTGGGTCCATGTTATAACTGTAAGGATTGATGTAGTTAATACTGTTCAATGATTTTTTTTGAGTTTATGTACTTAGTATTTTATGTGGTTAGGGCGATAGATATGTCTGTTAGATCCTCAATTTTCTTCATGGAAAAGTATGGTTACTATTATATCATAGGTAGTTATTCGTTTATGCTTTAGTATTATTTTTTGAGCCTTTCTCAGGATTCCAATTTATATCTGGTTTTTGTGCTGCTGATTTGTTGTATTATTTATGTGGTTAGGGTGATAGATATGGTTACAAGAATTTTTTAATACTGTCTAGAAAACCATATTGTATATGGAATGGTTTCAATCAGTTATTCACAAAAACCATTTGATACTGATAATGGTTTGCTTTGATCCAGGTTAAAAAATGTAAGGGATAAATGTAGTTATTACTGTAGATATTTCTGTTAGATCATGATATTTATTTTTTTGTGACTTTGCTTATACAATCAGCATGCTACCTAGTTGATCCGGGGTCCTTAATAATGTTAATATTGTCTGATTAATTTGTTTGGACTGTCAGAACCATTTTGCACAAGGAATGGTTTCAGTCAGTTGTGTAGCTAAACCATTTTGATGCTGATAATTGTTTTATTGGTTTACATTGCATCTGCCTTTCTTGGTTTTGACAATCATCGGAAGAGTGTCTTATTTGGTGCTGCATTACTGTATGATGAGACTGCAGCCACGTTTGATTGGTTGTTTACAACTTTTTTGAAGTGTATGTCCAATAAGAAACCACAGACAATATATATCGACCAGGCTGGTACGTTGTTGAAGTCAGTTCCGAATATCTTCCAAGGTGTTTTTCATGGGATTTGCTAATGGCATATGGGAGAAAATGCAAAGAAAAACCTTGGCTCCCGTGCAAACAGTGCATTTTTTGATGAGTTTAGTAATTTGGTTTCAAATGTAGACAATGAAGTAGATTTCGACTACAATTGGGATCAGATGATGAAAAACTGCTTTGATGGAAGGCCTATTTCAGATTTTAGGTGGCTTGTTCAAACTCACAAACTTCGTATGCATTGGTCGTCAGCTTGGGTCAAGTCACATTTCACAGCTGGTCTAAAAACAACTCAGTTGAGCGAGTCATTCAATGCTTTCCTCCGTGGTTTTTTGCAACCAAATCATTCTCTTGTTCGATTTTTTCATCAATTCAATATTATGGTTCAAAGGTTGAGGGATAATCATACTGAGTTGGACTTCTAGACTGCAAACACTAAAACTAAAAATAATTATCCTAACAGTCAGCTGATGCGGTATGTTGTTAATAAGTATACACCAGCTTCCTTTGCATTTATTCACAGGCAGTATGACCTTTCATTCAAATACTATTATGAAGAGGACACAACCAAAGGGTCTGACTTGAATAGGGGTTTCAATGTGTTCACAGTTGAAAAGGTTGATGATCCTGATGGAGTAGATGATGTGAATTATGATGATGCTGATAATGATGGGGGCTCAAATGTTGATGTTTTGGATGAAGAACTTCAAGATCATGATCGACTTGATGAAAGGGTTGTCACAGTTGATGTCAGGAGTAAAAGTTTTAGCTGCACATGTCGGATGTTTGAAAACAAGGGCTTCTTATGTCGACATGTTTTCAAAATCCAGGAGTTTTTAGGTGGTTCAGTTCAATATCATTCTTTGAAGACAATACCTGCACATTATGTTTTAAAGCGTTGGATGAAAGATGTGCGTCCGTCTGCCGATAAGCTGAAATCTATCACGAGTTCTGTTACTGAAGATAGCACTCAAGCACAACGGTATCAACAAATTTGTGCGGTGACTGTTCAGCTTTCCACACGGGTTTGTTCAGATCCTGAGGCTTCTCAGATCTTTCTTGAAGGTATTCTTGAAGCTGGGAAAAAGGCAGAGGAGTTACTTGTTTCTAAAGGTAAAAGTACAAACCCGCCTTCGGTGACGTCATCTAAGCCTTCAATAGCAGCTGCAGCAGCTGCTTCTGGTGAACTATCTTCTGCACCAAAGTTCAAAGAAAGATTAAATCCAAATAAGTCAAAGAAGCGACTTAAACCTGAAATGGAAAAAGCTAGAGAAAGACAGAAATTCCTCATACAACGGAAGAAAAAACAGAGAGATGATGATGAGGCTTTAAAAAAGAAAGTTGGAGAAGGGCTATGAAGGAATGCTTTAAAAGCTAGCAAAGTTGTTCTGGTGTAAACCATTAGTAATGATAAATGGTTTTAAGGTGTTACACAGTGAAACCAATAGTATTGTAAAATGGTTTTCATATTTGTTGCCTAAGATTGTTCTAGTCGTTTGTTAGTTTCTGATCACTTGGCTAAGAAATTATAAGGATTTATTATGTTGGTCTTATTCTGTTATCTAAGAACCATATTGTGTTATTTACTAATAGAAATCGTTACAGAGGTTCATTACTTAAGCACTTACTAATTAAATTTGCTTATGTATTCATCTTTACGTTTCGAAAGTAGAACAACCAGTAAAATCATTCGCCAGTGGTCAAAGTTGGTCTGAGATTGAATTATGTTTTAATGGCATCTTTTTTGGTTGCACAACACTTTTTTTGTTAATCTTAATCATATGTCTTTGTGCTATGTATTGATGATTATTGATATTTTAGTTGTAATTCTGATTATGCATTGTTGAATTATTCTGGAAAAAACAGAGAGATGATGAGGCTTTAAAAAAAAAAATTTGGAGAAGGCCTATGAAGAAATGTATCAAAAGTTAGCAAAGTTGTTATTGTGTAAACCATTAGTAATCATAAATGGTTGCAAGATGTTTTACACTAAAACCATTAGTATTGTAAAATGGTTTCCAGTAGGGAAACAATTTGAATGAACAATCTTTGTATATGTCTGAAACCATTTGACATAAGGAAAGGGTTTCTGAGTGTTGATTTGGTTCACAGATTGTGTGTTAATAAATTTCAACACACAATCTACCTCATTGACTACGATTTTAACACTCACATGGACAGATTGACTTCAAAAACAATCAAAGAGAGATGAATTTGTATTTCACGATACCATCAAAAACTATTATAATGTATTTTATTATTTCACAAACTTTTTATACTCGATGAATATGTATTTGTCGCTGATTGATTAATTCACATTTGTTAAATGTGGCAAACTGGGAACACATGAATTGATAACAATTTGTATTTACATGAATTGACAGTTGTAAACATGCATCCGATTTTATAATATGTTAACAAAATAATGTCTTTAGGAATTAAAATTTCAAATTACTTAACAAATTTGAAAGGAAATGTATTTATTTGAAAGTATTTTACGCAATATAGTATTGAATAATAGAATAAGGCCAACAGAATAAGTCCAAATTATCAGAAGCTAATAAAATACTGAAATGATAAAGTACTAGAACAATGTTAGGCAAAACATCTGGAAACCATTCTACATTAATAATGGTTTCCATATATAACATCCTTAAACCATTTTACAGTACTAATTGTTTCAACCAGAACTACTTGCTAGCTTTCTCAACATTTCTTCACAATATGAAGTTGCTTCGTTCTCGACTTGGACTTTTCCAGAATTACTTGGGTTGCTTAATATTTTTGAATAGATATCAATTCGGAGATCCATAATTGTTGCTTGCTTTCCACTTGGACCATGTTTTTTCATGGTGGACCAACCTTTGAAACTGTCTGTTTGGCGTCCCCACTCAGCAAGAAACTTCATGCAAAAGACTCCGCAATTGTCTGAATCAGCTTGATTTGGCACCTTTGGTGTATCCCACTTAAATTTGGCAAACTGGAAAGGCATTTTGATCTTTTTTTGCTTATACATTTCCGTTACAAATGCTTCAACCTCGTAAAGCCACACATCAAACATGTTCTTGTATATTGTGGGTTCGCCATTCTTGTGGTGCAATTTCTCTCCTGGCCCCGTCAAGCTGTTCAGCAATTCAAATTTTTGACTCTTCAAATTCACTACAAAGCAGACATAATGACTCCCCGGATCCCCAATTAATGCCGGTGTCATGACCTGTTTCATCAGCAAAGTCATCATCTCAAACATATTATTAAACTAAAATTATGTCTAAAATCAAATTATTAAAAGAAATTTATCATCAGGTATTCAGTTATAGTAACATATTATTGAACTGAGACTTACATATTCTAGCTTCGTAGGATCAATTGCCTCCCAATCCATGTATTTGAAGTTTTTCAACCTCTCAATGAATCTTGCACATGCAATCGATTTACTAACAGCGTCAAATCTTTGCATGTTAATCTGTTTATATAAAAAGAGTAAAATTAATTTCAAAAAGACTTAAAGAGTATGTAAACTGTTAATATTCATGGAACATAATTCTTACATAATTGACCAATGGTGTAATCAGTCTTTTCATGTTTTCAGTTGGTTGATTCCAATTCAAGCAATTGACCCAGCTGTTTATGACCCAGCATGACACCCATTGATCTTTCCGAAGTGTCCACAAGTCACTCCTTTGCAGAGAATAAAAATGAGCCTTGTTTTCTGAGCAGTACATAATCTGATGCCTATATAGTAATTAATCAGTTAGGAATTGTAGTACTAGTATTTGATCTAAGATTACAAGCAGTAGTATTCAGTAGTACAAAAGAATAAGGCCAAAACATCTGGAAACCATTTTTCTATACTAATGGTTTCAGTGTACAACACCTTAAAACCATTTAAAACTAGTAATGGTTTCATTTCCATTATTTAACAATATTAATAATGCAGAAGCTGTAATACAACAAAACAACAAAAGAACAAAAGATTTGACACAAGAAATGGTTTTAGATTGTTTTGAACCAAAAGATCATATGGTAACAAACTACTAGAACTAGTACAATCTTAACCAAAGACCTGGAAACCATTTTCCAATACTTATGGTTTCAGTGTATACATCCTGAAACCATTTAAAACTACTAATGGTTTCGTTTCCACCATTTAACAATACTAATAATTCCTGGAATGTCATGAATACAAGGTCTAAGTTATTACCCATCATGTGCATCACTCGATGCATATGTTGCTAGATCCTTCTGCTTCTTAGTCGCCTTTGACTCATGGACAGCTTCATCATAGGGGCTTGAGAGGTACTTTGACTTCTTCAAAGGTCTTTTTCGTTCAGGGATAGCGCCACTAGAGTAAAGCATATCATGGTTCCTTCTTTTCTTTTTCTGCACAGGTTCGACATCATCCATGTCGATGATCTCATCCGGTAACACAGACCTTAACGGAGTTGCACTGTCAAACAAATTACATAATTGTTAGTTTGTAGATTTTAATTAATCGATTCCAGAGTACAATTGTCACATTGGTGGTTTCTTACTGTATACAAATTTCTGGGTCGGACTTATCGTCATGCGTCACATTTGGTACCGTCTCATCTTTTTGTACCACAACAAGTGCAAGACTTTGACTGCATTCTGTCCTCATTGAAGTTTCGCCCGCATTGAAAAACTGTGGATATTTCAAAATTGTTTCCAGTGTCACTGATTCAGTTTCCTGTGACACTGAATCTGTCTTATTCAACCTGAAACCATCAAAACCATTAATATATTTTATCTAAATACATCGTAGTTATTATAGTTTTACACATGACAAATAAAAAGCCCTTAAAAGACATCATATATATGCATTGCTTACTCTGCATGCAAAGCTTCATCCCCAGCAAAAAACTGTGGAAACTTCAAGATAGTTTCTTGTGTCACTGAATCTGTTCCTTGTGACATTGAATCTTTGTCTTCTGAATCATTTTTATTCAACCTGAACCATTAAAAATCATTTTGGTTTTTAGACACCACATATCAAAACAATTGAGAAACATTTTCTAAGTTATGATTATTATAGTTTTACACAATCACAAATGAGAAGCCATTAAAAGACATCATATAGATTAATTTCTTACTCTGCATTCTTAGCTTCAGCCCCATCAAAAAACTGTGGGAATTTCAAGATAGTTTCCTGAGTCAATGTCAGCCCCATATTGCATGCTGCCTTCACCGAATCATCAAGGATCTTGGCATTGATCTCAATTTCTTCATTATCTTCACTTTCACCAATGGTTCCAATGCTTGTGACATTGATTACATGCTCATTATCATCATTATTTAACCTGACAGTACTAACAAATTCCATGTGAGTGAAAACCATTATCAGCATAAAATTGTTTTGCTTAACAAATGAGTGAAACCATTCCATGTGCAACATGGTTTCAGACAGTATAAAAAAATTAATCAAACAGTATTATCTTATTTATTTACAATTAGATTTTTCAGTAAACCATGTTCAGACTTAAAATAAAAGTTAATACCTTTCTAGATTTGTTCCAGCCTCCAAACTTTTACCATACTTAGTTTCAGTTCCAGCGCCACTCTCTTCGTCTTCAGTTTCAGGTTCTTTAGTTTCAGGTACTTCCACCCTTTTTTCGTTACTTGAACTTTTGTTTTCCTTGTTTGTTTTTGGTCCTGCTCGAATGGTTTTGGCATTGATCGCATACTCATTTTCATCATTATTGAACCTGACAACATTTACACATGCTATTTGGTCAAACTTACATAAAAATAATATCATTGAAATTTTATTAAGATATTAAGAAATCCAGATCAACTATGTAGCATGCTGATTGCATAAGCAAAGTCACAAAAATATTAATTTCATCATTTCACAAATATTATTAAACAGTATTAACTACATTTATACTTGACATTTTTTAACCTGGATCAAAGAAAACCATTATCAGCATCAAATGGTTTTGGTGAACAAATGAGTGAAACCATTCCATGTGTAACATGGTTTCATACAGTATTAAAAAATTCATCAACCAATATTATCTAATTTATTTACAATTAGGTGATCAATAAATCATGTTAAGACTGAAAATAAAAGTTAGTACCTTTCTAGATCTATTCCGGCCTCCAAACTTTTACCCTCTTCAGTTTCACTCTCTTCAAGTTCAGTTTCTGCTTCTTTAGTTTCAACTACTTCCACCCTTTTTTCATGACTTGCACTCTTGTTTTCTTTGGTTGTTTCAGCTTCTATTCCTTTTCGTGCTACATCTTTTTTGGCATCCAAAAACTGAGTATCTTCAGCTTCAGGTTGACCCTCTTCACTGTCAGTTTCAGCGTCACTGTCTTCACTTTCAGTTTCATCTTCTTCAGTGTCAGCTATTACCATCCCATTTTTCGCAGAAGTTCCAACATTTCCCTCAGCTATTCTCCTCTGCAAGGTTTTTGCGGCTGTAGTGTAGACCTTTATGCAATCCCTACAATAATTAAGATGCTCCTCTGCCTGCAATTGTTTTATAAAAAAAAATACATGAATACCAATACATATAGAGACAACCCTACAACAAAATATCATTGAATACAAATACACTACATCTATGAAACAAAAGCTAATGACTGAAAAAACAAGCAATACTGTTGAAAAGAGCAACCATCTTCTGTAAGTATTATAAACTTACATAGAAAATGTTAATTAATGGTTTCTACATTAACATTATATGAATATCATTAATTTTCTCTCACCTTAGATAGTGGACAGGTATCTGCATCAAAACAAATTACACATGGCACATCTTCGGTTCCATGCAGTCTTTTGACCCCAGCTGTCAAACCATTATCTAGGCCCATAAGCTCATGCACTTTTTGAAGGTCTTGGTTTGCCAACTTGACATCCCAATCACGTAGCGATGACCTTTTGTATTTTCCTGTCAGGAATGGGCTTCTCTTCCCCATTTTATCCATGTAATTAACCTGTAAAATAATTAGTATCATCATAATCTGCAAAATGGTTTTGTAATATAACAGTATAAAACCATACTAATATGCAAAATGGTTTTGGAATATAACAGTCTAAAACCATTTCTTGTGCAAATTGGTTTCAGACATACAATCCAAAGTAGTGAAATTGAATTAACTACCTAAAATTAAGTAAACACGTCATCTATGAAACATTAAAACAGAGACATAATACATGACACTAACAAGTCGACACCAGAGAGAGAGAGAGAGATTGATTACCATTAGAAAGTGGAAGTCCGCTAATGGATTTGCCACTTTCGGATTTTGCAATCCGTCTTTCATATACTGGAGAACGTGGGAGCACCAGTTATAAGAAGAACACTTTTCTAATACTTCAGCATAGTGTAGAGAAACAGAGCTGCTGTTGGTTGGACATAAAATGTGGTGAATTATAAGACAAATGGCCCCTTTTACCCATGCCATTGGTTTCTCCATTTTATTCAGTCTTTTTTCCAACTCTGTTGCCTTGACAAATGCAGAGTTATCACCATCCAATCCTAACTCTACCCTCAGCCTCTTTATTGCTGTTTCTGAGCAAACTTTAGTGTTGATTTGCTCCCCCGCCATTGGGAGTTCATACACTCTGTGCACATCTTCTTCTTTCAATGGGAGCACATCCGTCTTGCTCGGTCTTATCCACATATTTTCCTTTTCGAAGTGCTTGACAACCCATTCAATAAAAAATGTATGGATTTTTGTTCATTTACATATATGGACCATTCCGCCAAAACCACTTTCGTTCAAAATTTGAATGATATCATCTTTTCTTCTTTTTCCATCTACTGACTTCATAAGGTCATAGATTTTAGGTATGCTAAGTTTGTGCCTCAATTGCTGACTGACATCCAAGTCTTTATTTGCATTGTCGTTATCAGAACTTGCTTCATCAGATTCATGTCCGACATTTTCTTGTTTTCTTTTCCCACGCTTCTTTTCCAACTTCTTTCCTCCATCAGATTCTTCTCCAGAAGTTTGTTCTTTCCTTTTGCCACGGTTTTTTGGATCCGGCTTCATCTTTGCTTTGTTATCATCTGAGCTTTCTTCATCAGATGGTGTAAGTCCAATACTGAAATTTGGAATTGGCCCTAGGTGCTCAGATTTGCTAGCCTAGATCAAAGAAAACAATTACCAGCATCAAATTGTTGTGGTTAAGAACAACAATAAGATTCTACAAGCTTATTTCTACGGAAGCAACATTGAATTTGACATCTTAAGTATTAAAATAGCAGCATGTTAATTAGCACAAGAAGCCAATCATAAATTAAGATTAGGTACTGCATTTGAATTTAAATCATATTATTAAACCATTTTGCTTGTAAAATGGTTTCAGACTATTGTACTTTAAAACCATTTTGCTGGTATAATTGTTTCAGAGATATGTACTCTAAAACCATTTTGCTTGTAGAATCCTTACATAGTTTTAATCATGCTGAGTTAGATTTGCTAGCCTAGATCAAAGAAAACAATTACCAGCATCAAATGGTTGTTGTGTAAAACTTTCTGAAACCATTTTCAACTAACATATACAATTTAATTACTAGGTATTTGAGTTGATTTTCCCCAATCAGAAATTTAGGTTACACAGATGCAATTACACTCCAAACTAAACAAAATCATTTCAGCATATGATTTTCCCCAAATTGGAATTTAGGTTTACACAAATGCAATTACTTTCCAAACTAAACAAAACCATTAATGAAGTTCAAACCTGTTTTATTTTCTTCTTTTTGGTATGTGCAAGTGATTCGTTGATGATGATGCTTTCTTTGCGTAGTGATGGTGAACAGCGATGATGTTGCTTTCGTTCCATGGTGATGATGAACAGTGATGATGACGATGATGATGATGATGATGATGACGATGATGCTTGCGGTGACGATGATGATGAATGCTGGGAAGGTGATGGCGACGAACTTACGACGAACGTACGGTGAATGACGCTTATGGTGATTTGTGCGATGGTGATGAACGATGATTTCGTGGTTTTGGACAGAAAAGCGATTTTGATTTTAGAAATGGTAACCGTTAGTTGCAAGCAATTTCGTGGTAACTGTTGCTTAGGGGTGTATAACGAAATGGGGTGTGATGTATGAAGTAATTATATTGGGCCACGCTGAAATGGGCTAGGACTTATGCTTTTTGATTATATAAGTAAGACACAAGCAGATTGAAACCATCTAGCTAATAGAATGGTTTTCTAGAGTTGTACTCTGAAACCATTCTTCTGGTAGAATGGTTTCAGATAGTTGATGCTTAATTGTTACTTCCTAAACCATTTAGCTATTAGAAAGGTTTCAGAGAGTACTCATAGTAGAAATATACTTTGATTCTTCATCTGACAGTGATGATGATGGAAATGACAATGTTGGTGATAGTGATGATGAATCAATTCGGATTTTAGATGAAAATTGGACAATGTTGATCATATCAATGATGAATCAGTTGAGATTTTGGACGAAAGGCTTAATCAAAAGAAGAATATAGACAGATGTCACCATTAGTTTCTCCTTGACCACATAAGGAAGTTAGAGGTTTAATATTAGATAAAAATATTCAAAATGATACTAGTTTCCTCTCTTTATTTTACATATATGCAGGTGAGATTATGAAGACTAGTCAAAGAACAGCTTCATCAATGAATTTGCCAAAGGGAGCTAAAGTTTACGAAGTAGCTAAAAATTTCAACTCAAGCAATCCTTTTTTCACAACTCTAATAAAGCCTAATCTTGTTGCTTGTAAGCTTAAGTCGTGTCATAAAGCCTATTTGTATATTGTTAGTTTATCTCTTCTCCTACTAATTTTATAAATTTTGACTTATGATTGTATTCATCTACATTATAGTATGAGTTTATTATGAAACAAATTCATAATTACTCTTCAAGTGTTCTATTACATAGTGGTTATATAAATATATTTTGAGATTAAGTAACTATTTGCTGAATAAATGAAAAAAGACTTGACTACGAAATGTTTTCTTAATCGTTTCCCATATTTTCTATATTTTAGCTATAATGAATCATACCAAAACCATTTTACATAAGGAATGGTTTCAGACAGTTATCCACAAAAACTATTTGATACGTACTTAATAGTTTTCTTTGATCCAGGTGGAAAAATCTAAGGACCTAGAGCAATTGACATCCTTCAGTATTGGATTGACACCGTTGGATGAGGAGAATGGGAATGACACTGATTTATCACCCGATGGTGATAAAAATCAGAAGCGAAAAATGGGAGAGGCAAAAGCTAATGAAAACAACCAGCACAGGGGTAAAAAGAAGCATAAAAAAAGAAGGATCAACTAAGAAACCATTAGTAAATTCAGGAACTAATAAGATAAAAATAAACAAGACAAAAAGTTTTAATTTGATGACAACACGTAGTCCAAAAAATAAAACAAAGAGTTCCAACATTAAACATGAAGAAGCTGTAATTCATAAACATAAATGAAATAACTAAAAACTAATCACTATCCTCATCAGAATAGCTTTTGTTGACTTTGTTCAAACTTGATTAAATTTAATTGGTTTTCATATATAACATACTGAAACCATTTTATAATACTAATTGTTTCCACCAGAACTACTTGCTAGCTTTTGAGATATTTCTTCACAAAGAGAAGTTGCTTCTTTCTCAACTTGATATTTTCTACAATTGCTTGGGTGGCTTAATATCTCTGAACAGATATCAATTCGCAGATCCATAATTCTTGCTTGCCTCCCATTTGCACCTTTTTTTCTCATTTTGGACCAACCTTTGAAACTATCCATTTGGCGTCCCCATTCAGCAAGAAACTTCATGCAGAAGATTCCGCAATTGTCTGAATCAACCTGATTAGGCACTTTTGGTGTATCCCACTCAAATGTGTCAAACTGAAAAGGCATTTTGATATTCCTTTGCTTATACATTTCCATTACAAATGCTTCGACCTCGTGAAGCCACACATCAAACATGTTCTTGTATATGGTGGGTTCGCCATTGTCGTGGTACAATTTATCCCCTGGGCCCATCAAGTTGTTCAACAATTCAAACTTTTTACTGTTCAAATTCACTACAAAGCACACATGATGACTCCCCGGATTCCCAATTATTGCCGGTGTCATGACCTGTTTCATAAGCAAAGTCATCATCTAAAACATATTATTAAACTAAAATTTATATCTAAAATCATGTTATTAAAGGAAATTTATCATCAGCTATTCAGTGATACTAAAATCATCATCTCTAACAGATTATCAAACAGTATTAACTAAAGTTTGGGGAAAAGTTTCTGAAACCATTTTTTGTGTGAAAAGGTTTTGAACTGAAACTTACATATTCTAGCCTCGTAGGATCAATTGCCTTGCAATCCATGTATTTGAAGTGTCTCAACCTCTCAATGAATCTTCCACATGCTATTGATTTACTAACAGCATCAAATTTTTGCATGTCAATCTGTTTATATAAAAAGAGTAAAATTAATTCCAAAAGGACTTAAAAGAGCATGTAAACTGTTAATATTCATGGAATATAATTCTTACATAATTAAACAATGGTGTAATCAGTCTTGTCATGTTCTCAGTGGGTTGATTCCAATTCAAGCAATTCACCCAGCTGTTAATTACCCAGCATGACACCCATTGATCTTTCCGAAGTGTCCACAAATCAATTCTTCGCAGAGAATAAGAATGAGCCTTCTTGTCTGAGCAGTACATAATCTCATGCCTATATAATAATTAATCATTAGAATTTTATAGTTCTAATATTTGATATAAGATTACAAGCTATAGTATTCACTAGATCAAAAGAATAAGGCCAAAAGTTCTGAAAACCATTTTACAACAGTAATGGTTTCAGTGTATAGCACCTTAAAACCATTTAAAATTAGTAATGGTTTTGTTTTCATTATTTAACAATATTAATATTCTAGAAATACAATGAATACAAGTTCTAAGTTATTACTCATCATGTGCATCGCTCCATGCATATGTTGCTAGATCCTTTTGCTTCTTAGTCGCCTTTGACTCATGGACAGCTTCATCATAGGGGCTTGAGAGGTACTTTGACTTCTTCAAAGGTCTTTTTTGTGCAGGGATAGCGCCACTAGAGTAAAGCATATCATGGTTCCTCCTTTTCTTTTGTTTCATAGGTTCGACATTATCCACGTCGGTTGTCTCACCCGGTAACACGAACCTTAACGGAGTTGCACTGTCAAATTAATTACATAATTGTTAGTTTGCAGAATTTAATTAATTAATTCTAGAGTACAATTGTATCTTTGGTGGTTTCTTACTGTATACAAACTTCTGCGGCAGAGTTATCCTCATGCATAACATTTGGTACCGCCTCAGCCATTGAAGGTTTGCCCGCATCAAAAAATTGTGGATTTTTCCGAATTGTTTCAAGTGTCACTGATTCAGTTTCCCGTGACACTGAATCTGTCTTTTTTAACCTGAAACCATGAAAACCATTAATATATTTCCTTTAAATACATCATAGTTATTTTAGTTTTAAACATGACAAATAAATAAAAAACATTATAAGACATCATATATATTCATTTCTTACTCTGCATGCGAAGCTTCACCCGCATAAAAAAACTCTGGAAACTTCAAGGTAGTCTCCTGTGTCAGCCCCACATTGCATGCTACCTTCACCGAATCATCAAGCATCTTGGCATTGATCTCAACTTCTTCATCTTCTTGACTTTCACCAATGGTTTTTGCATTGATCACATCCTCATTTTCATCATTATTGACCCTGACAGAACAAACAAATTCCATGTGAGTGAAAACCATTTTCAGCATAAAATGGTTTTTCTGAACAAAAGAGTGAAACCATTCCATGTGCAACATGGTTTCAGACAATATTTCAAAATAAATCAAACAGTATCACCTAAATTGTCTACAATTAGGTGATCAATAACCCATGTTCAGGCTTAAAATAAAAGTTAGTACCTTTCTAGATCTATTCCAGCATCCAAACCTGCACCCTCTTCAGTTTCGGTTCCAGCTTCAGTTTCTTTAAGTTCAGTTTCAGCTACGTTGACCCCCTTTTCACTACTTGAACTCTTGTTGTCATTGATCACATCCTCATTTTCATCATTGAACCTGACAACATTTACATATACCATTAGGGCAAACATACATAAATCCAGACCAACTTGGTAGCATGCTGATTGCATAAGCAAACTCTCAAAAATTTATTAAATAGTATTAAAGAAAACCATTATCAGCTTCAAATGGTCTTGGTTAACAAATGGGTGAAACCATTCCATGTACAACATGGTTTCATACAGTATTAATAAATCATGTTAAGACTTAGAATAAAACTTAGTACCTTTCTGCATTTGTTCTTGCATCTAAACTTGCACCCTCTTTAGCTTTAGTTCCAGATTCACCTTCTTTAAGCTCAGTTTCAGCTTCTTTAGTTTCAGCTACTTCCACCCCTTTTCCATGACTTGAAGTCTTGTTCTCATTGGTTGTTTTTGGTCCTTCTGGAATTGTTTTGGCATTCACCACATCCTCATCTTTATCATTATTAAACCTGACAACATTTTACACATGCTTTTAAATCAGTTGCTCAACTTCATGCTTCATTGATTACATTGAAGCTAAGGAAACCATTATCAGCTTGAAATGGTTTTGGCTAACAAATGAGTGAAACCATTTCATTTGCAAGATGGTTTCATACAGTATTAAAAAATTAGGTGATCAATAAATCATGTTAAGATTTAAAATAAAACTTAGTACCTTTCAGTTTCAGTTTCACCCTTTGCAGTTTCAGTTTCAGCTTCACTATCTTCTTCAGTGTCAGCTACTTCCACCTCTATGTTGTCCGTGGTTGTTTTTGGTGCTGCTGGAATTGCACCATTTGCCTCAGTTATTCTCCTCTCTAAGGTTTGTGCAGCTCTAGTATAGATCCGTATGCACCCCCTATAATGATCAAGATACTCCTCTGCCTGCAATTGATTTATGTACAAGGACATGAGACATATCGTCCCATCTCCAAATTTCTTTCGAAAAGATTTTCATCTCCTATCCATTTTTCAACGGAGAAAAATTCGATCCCCATATGTAGATCCTCACTTAAGGGGCCAATGTCATCCCTACCTTCATAGTTTCATTAGAGAGTTAATTTTGAAAATGAACTTAAGGATCATTTAATTTCTAACCCTTCATATCTCCTACAACACCAAATGCAATATTAATATAAACCCTTTCTTAGTAGTAGCATGCATGAGGCCAATTGAACAATAAAAAACAGAGTAAAGACCAAACAAAATTCAAAATTAAGGAGGGGCATAATCTTACTTAAAAACATGCATTGTAGAGGAAGGGTTAATTTTGACTTTTTGATGGAATTATATGCAAGAAAAAATTATTTTTATTTGTTCAAATTAACATTTACTTGAAAAATCATGTACTTATGAGCATGAAAATATATTATAATCATAAAAAAAAATTTTTTTTGCAGGTGTAGACATGGATATTTTCATGTGGTGAACAATGATTACACACATTGGGAAATGTATGCAATTGGAGGGAGTGCTAATCCTACAATCAACAGCCAAGGAAACAGATTCCTTGCACCAGACAATAGATTTAGCAAAGAAGTAACAAAACATGAGGATGGATCAGAAAGTGAATATAATAGTTGGAATTGGAGATCAGAAGGTGATTTGTTCTTGAATGGAGCATTCTTTAGACAAACTGGTGCTGAAGCTTCTTCTATCTATGCTAGAGCTTCAAGTCTTAGTGCAAGACCAGCTTCTCTTGTTGGTTCAATTACTACTACTTCTGGTGTGCTTAGTTGCAAGAAGGGCAACCTTTGCTTATTCGCGCTATTAGAAAATGTTGAATTAACGACAGAAAATTGAAGACGAAAAAAATATAAAACTTATCTCTGATTATGTCACTAAATATTAGAGACATGAAAATCAGAGATTAGTTTTATTTTTTTTTTGTCTTTCATTTTCGTCAGTAATTTAACATTTTTAATAGTTGTTAATGTTTTTTTATTACTTTATTAGCTAAAAAAATTAAAATAGAACCAAAGGGAAGAAAAAATAGATTAAGAAAGAATGAGTCTTGTGCTCATGCTTAATTTATTGATTCCCATGTAGTTGCGCCTTTTATAACTGTTTTTATGAGAGAATTTGACTTTTGTTCTTTGAGGATATAAAGTCAAACTCTTACAAAGAGCTGACACCTCATATTGCATATAATATTTATATTTATAACATGCAATTACAAGTTGTGCCTGGTTATTAAATTATTTAATTTTGAGTTTAACTACAACTTATGTCTTTTTCTTTTTTATACTCCCTTCGTTCCAAAAAAAATGAGTCAGTTGACTGTTGCATGCATATCAATGCATAGCTTTGACGATTAATATATTTAATTATATAATAGTAAAAATTATAAAAATTTGATATTTTGAAAATACTCATTGAGATGAATCCAACAACATCTTATATGCTAATATTTATTTTTGTTTATTAGTAAAAAAATAAGATCAAAACAAGATATGTGAATAATACACTTAGTCAAATTGACTCAATCAAATTGGGACGGAGGAGTATATTGTTATGATATTGACAATGCTTGTACAATGGAAAGGATATTAATGCAGTTAGTGTTGGTTACATAAAATGTTCTTAGTACTTTTCAATATGCACGCTTTGTCGGTATTAAACCCGTGCGTTGCACGGGCTTGATTAAATTTTTTATTTTATAATTTGCTTATTCAAAAAAATAATATGATATTCAATTTTTTAAAATTAAATATGCACATTGATAAATAATTATTTGTTGGTTCTTAAATATTGAAGTATAGTTTGTCAAAAAAAATAATAATCTTGAAGTATATAGTTTAAATTTGTGTTTAATCTTACTTTTTTAAGACTTAAAAGCTATCTGAATAACATTTTTTTTACGTAACTTGAATAGCATATGAAATCTCAATAGAATTGCAATAGAAATCAATTAGTGTATAGAAATCATTAGAAGCTATCTTAAAAGCTACTTTTTTAAACTATCATTCATAGTGCATAGAATCAATAAAAGTGTAGCGGAATAGCATATTATATTAAAAATTTGTTTTATTAATCTTTTTTTTCTTATGAATTTGATTTATATCTCTTCAAATTAATTAGTCTAATTTTTTATTTTAATATATTTTTAATTTTTGTGGAATAAAAAGTAGTGGATTATTTTAATATATTCTCTACATTTATCATTTTCAATATCTCTCAACTCTCAATTCTCGATCTCTATCTTTATCTTAATTATAGTCCAATCTTTATTATTATTTTATATGCAAAAATGGTAGATACTTTTTTTTAGCTTTATAAGAATAAAATGACATGTTAATTAATTGTATATTCTTCTAAATTAATAAATCTTCTATATCAAAGAGGCTTTTTATAATAGAACTAAATACATTAGACTAAATATTCAAAGTCCTTTCAAAACTACGTTGCCATGCATGTGTAAGTAGTATTTTATACAGTTAAATATATTTCACATTAAAATTACAACAGTTAATTTCACTTTTTCTAAGAAAACATTTTCACTTTTACACAATGAGGTCACAAATTTATGAAAACATATTTTGTGATAAATAAATCAATAATTGCAAAAGGTACGATATATAAAACTAAGTAATCATTCTACGATTATACTTGATTTTTCGTTGATATATAGCTGTAATTAGTGTTTATCAAAAGAATGTACAGTACATTTGTATTCTATAAAAAGTGATTTTTAAAACATTTTTAAATTTTTTTCTCGTCAAGTGAATCTATAATACAAAGAGGTGGATTCAAATTAATTTTAACATAGAAAATATATTATTCAACTGTGTACATGAAAATCAATAAAAGTTCAGCAAATTATATTAAAAATTTGTTTTATTAATCTTCTTTTTTCTCGAGTTAATTTCTCGGATGTCCCCGAAGGGACTTCTCGGTTTAATTTATATCTCTTCAAATTAGTGTAATTTTCTATTTTAATATATTTTTAGTTTTTATGGAAAAAAAGCAAATTATTATAATATATTCTCTGCAGCTATCATTCTATATATCTCTCTATTTTTATTTTTATTTTATTTCAAACACTTAATTGTGATTTTATATGAGAAAAATGGTAGATTCTTGTCTTGACCTTTATAAGAATTAGAAAAAATAGTATATTATTATAATATATTCTCTGCGGCTATCATTCTATATCTCTCTCTATCTTTATTTTAATTATATTTCAATCACTTAATTATAATTTTATATGAGAAAAATGGTAGATACTTAACTTGACCTTTATAAGAATAAGATAAGATAAGATTACATATTAATCAATCAGAAATTTTTTTAAAGGAATAAATTTTCTATACTTCTAAAAAGCTTTTTATATTAGAACTAAATATATTAGACCAAATATTTAAAGAGCTTTCGAAACAATTTTGTCATGCATGTATAAGTAGTATTTTATAGGGCAAAATATATTTTTAATTCCTTTAAATATATTTCAAATAATTTAATCTTCATACCAATGTCCCAATATTACCAAAAAACAAAATCATTGTCACTGATGTACTTAAATAAAGTTGTAATATTGTTGGAACAAAATAAAGGGATTATTTGTTCACTAAGCATTTTTTTATTAATTTTAATTTTGTCTCTAAATTATGGATTTACTAAGCACGTGGAAGGAAGTTTATCATAAAGATCAATTGAAAACTTATCTTCTTTAAGCAATTTACAATTTTTCTTACTTAAAAAAACTACGGAATTAATGTGCTACTTTATAGAACTAATTATATATTTTATCACTTGAGTTGCACTAATATAATAATACACAAAGATCCATGACTATTTTAAAATAAATGAAATCATCAAATTCACTCAATATCTTATTATCGAATTATAAAATTAAACAACAATCCTAAAAAGACTATAAATGTATTTCAAGTAATATGTTCAAAACCTATTCATAAAAATATTTTAAAATAAATTAAGTACAAAACCAATGAAAATTGAATAGACCAATAGCAAACACACATGATAAAAATATTCAAGAAGGCATGACATTGTGACACAATAAGACTTTCTGATGTTGATCGAGACACAAAGAATGAAATTGATTGTGATCTGCAAACACACACACAAAAAAATAACCCTCAAGGTATAAAAAATGAAAAAGACAAAGTGCAATATTTCTTCAATTACCTCTTGATTATTTTTTTCCGATGTTGATCGATCGAGACACATAATGAATTTGGGATCTGCAAACATATAGACAAAAAAATATAAAATCCAGTGTATTTTGATTATTATGCAGACACATTGAGTTAAAAAAAATATCAAACTACGAAAACAATAAACTCTTTATTAGGCGTTTGATGAATAAAAATTTTAATATAAAAACAAAAGAAAGGAAGAAGAACCAATTAATCCATAACAAAATATTAAACAACAATCCTAAAAAGACCGTAGGAGTATTTCAAAGATAGTAAAATGTTCAAACCTATTCATCATAAAAATATTTTTAAAGAAGTTAAGTACAAAACCAATGAAAAGTGAATAGATCAATAACAAACACGCATGATAGAAATGTTCAAGAAGGCATGACATTGTGAAACGATAGGACTTTTTTATGTTGATCGAGACACGAAGGAAGAAATCGTGATCTGCAAAGACAGACACAAAAAAATAACCCTCAAGATATAAAAAAATGAAAAAGACAAAGTTCAATATTTCTTCAATTACCTTTTGATTATTTTCTTTGTAAATAATGTTGATTGAGACACAAAACGAATTTGGGATATGCAAATATATAGACAAAAAAATATATAAAATCTTCTTGATTCTAATTGTTATGCAGACAAATTGAGAGCAACATTAAAAAAAAAAAAAATCAATCTAAGGAAACAACTCTTTATTAGGCGGTTGATAAAATAAAAAAGTTAATATAAAAACAAAAGAAAGATAGAAGATCCAATTAATTCATAATAAAATAAAGGAGAAGAAAATAAAAAATAATCATGCAACATTATAGAAAATAATATTTCATTCCATATAAGCATAATCATTTGTATGTTAGGATTGTCTTTTCATATTATCCTGGTAGTTAGTCCATACGTTCTTTTATTTGGAAAATAATGGTGGCATTTATCTTTGCATAATTTCATTTCATATAAGCATAATCATTTGTATGTTAGGATTGCCTTTTCATATTATCCTAGTAATTAGTCCATACGTTTTTTCATTTGGACAATAATGGTGACATTTAGCTTTGCATAGTAACTGAAATTAAGATTATACAATCCATTGTATGGTTAAAATACACATTTAAGGCAACACACATAAAAAAAAAATTCACATTATGTTTAACATGAATCTCTAAAAACTTAACTATTAAAAAAATAGTAATGTATACTTTAAATAAAATAACCATAAAGTTAGTACCATATACTAAAGCTCTCAACGGCAATGTTTATAATAAATGCATGATCAATATATACCTTTAAAAGAAACAATAAAATGAGATCATCATAACGTGTGAAAATATTATATTGACAATTAAAATTTGGAGTAAATTATATATTCAACACCTCAAAAATCAAACATAGTTAAGAGAGAGAGAGAGAGAGAGAGAGAGAGAGAGAGAGAGAGAGAGAGAATACATTATCCTTTCTATCACCTTCCAAAAAAATTCTCTATTGATGATTGAGATTCACAATAATGTTTTAGAGCTGCTTGATGAATCCCATGAGTAATCTAGAGCTGCCATTTCCTATACGGTTGCATAAAAAACACATAAAAGAACAAAACTATGAAAAATGAGAACATGGATATAAATAAAAAGTAGTGGTTTATAAATAAATAAAAAGCGTGTTTCTTTATTTTTTTTGAGAACATGAAAAATGAGAACATGGATATAAATAAAAAGTAGTGATTTGTGAATGATTGTTTCATTGTTACAATATGCCCTTTCTTTGATTATTATTGAATACAGTATATTGATTGGAAGGAATTCTAAAAATCATGCGGTAATATAATTGCATCATATTAGTTACACATCTTCCTATTTTTATTTTTTTTGGTCTTATACACATCTATCTATCTATCTATCTATCTATCTACTATATGTAAAGCAAGCTTTTACTTAGCTTATGTGGCAACCTAATAGAGCTCCTCCCATTTTTCTTTTTTCTAAGCAAAAGTTGATACTTATGTGTCATATCTTATATTATTATGATGATGTGTCATCTTTTAATAAGCTTAGCCAAACCTATTTAATTGGTCTTGAACAGAAAAGTCATAACCATTGCTTTGGAGATGAATAGATAAACATCACAAATAACTCAAAAGTTTATTTACTATATGTAAAGCAAGCTTTTACTTAGCTTATGTGGCAACCTAATAGAGCTCCTCCCATTTTTCTTTTTTCTAAGCAAAAGTTGATACTTATGTGTCATATCTTATATTATTATGATGATGTGTCATCTTTTAATAAGCTTAGCCAAACCTATTTAATTGGTCTTGAACAGAAAAGTCATAACCATTGCTTTGGAGATGAATAGATAAACATCACAAATAACTCAAAAGTTTATTTATTATTTATTACATTCTTATTTATTGCAAAGAATTGTATAGCATGCCCTCACTTAATAAAGACCATAAAAAAAGTAGTATTATAAAAAATTCCAAATTAAATGTTTTAATTTGTCCCTTAGCATTCCATATCATATGATGACATGTTTGGCTAAGCTTATTAAAAGATGACACATCATCATAATAATATAAGATATGACACATAAGTATCAACTTTTGCTTAGAAAAAAGAAAAATGGGAGGAGCTCTATTAGGTTGCCACATAAGCTAAGTAAAAGCTTGCTTTACATACTATATGTAAAGCAAGCTTTTACTTAGCTTATGTGGCAACCTAATAGAGCTCCTCCCATTTTTCTTTTTTCTAAGCAAAAGTTGATACTTATGTGTCATATCTTATATTATTATGATGATGTGTCATCTTTTAATAAGCTTAGCCAAACCTATTTAATTGGTCTTGAACAGAAAAGTCATAACCATTGCTTTGGAGATGAATAGATAAACATCACAAATAACTCAAAAGTTTATTTACTATATGTAAAGCAAGCTTTTACTTAGCTTATGTGGCAACCTAATAGAGCTCCTCCCATTTTTCTTTTTTCTAAGCAAAAGTTGATACTTATGTGTCATATCTTATATTATTATGATGATGTGTCATCTTTTAATAAGCTTAGCCAAACCTATTTAATTGGTCTTGAACAGAAAAGTCATAACCATTGCTTTGGAGATGAATAGATAAACATCACAAATAACTCAAAAGTTTATTTATTATTTATTACATTCTTATTTATTGCAAAGAATTGTATAGCATGCCCTCACTTAATAAAGACCATAAAAAAAGTAGTATTATAAAAAATTCCAAATTAAATGTTTTAATTTGTCCCTTAGCATTCCATATCATATGATGACATGTTTGGCTAAGCTTATTAAAAGATGACACATCATCATAATAATATAAGATATGACACATAAGTATCAACTTTTGCTTAGAAAAAAGAAAAATGGGAGGAGCTCTATTAGGTTGCCACATAAGCTAAGTAAAAGCTTGCTTTACATATAGTAGATAGATATGTACTAGTCAGTAAAACCATTTAACAATAGTAATGGTTTCAGTCCTAAACATTTTGAAACCATTTAACAAACATTAATGGTTTCTAACAGTTTAAAACAAAAGTAACACATTAATATATATATATATATATATATATATTACTAATTTTTAACAGTGTTATTATGGTTCTCTCACCTTAGATAAGGGACAAGTATCTGGATCAAAACACATCAGAAGTGGACCTTCATCGGTGCGATATAGTCGATTGATCCCAGTTGTCAATCCATGCTCAAGCCCCACAAGGTCATGGACCTTCTGAAGGTCTTGGGTTGCCGTTTTGACATCCCAGTCACGAAGCGTTGGGAACTTGTGTTTTCCAGTCAATAATGGGCTTTTCTTCCCCATTTTATCCAAATAATTAATCTGCAAAATAACATTGAAGCGATTTATGTTAGTTTTACATTAGAGGCTATCAAAACCATTAAACCATACTTATGTTTTCAGTTACTATAAACAACATTTTTTTATGCAAAGTACAGTAGGAAAAAAGAATGATTACCATCAGGAAGTGGAAGTCCGCTAATGGATTTGCCACTTCCGGATTTTGGAGTCCATCTTTCATGTATTCAAGAACATGGGAGCACCAGTTGTAGGATGACACCTCTTCTAGTACTTGTGCATATTGAAGAGAAACGTAGCTATTGTTAGTAGGACACAAGATGTTGTGAATTATTAGACAAATTGCCCCCTTAACCCATGAGCTTGGTGTCTCCAATATCTTCATCATTTCTTCCAACTCAGTCACTTTGACAAGATGAGAGTAATTGCCATACAATCCCAACTCTCGCCTCAGTCTCTTAATAGCTGCTACTAAGCAACGATCAACATTGATCTGCCCCCCTGCCATTGGAAGCGCATAGACTCGGTGCACATCTTCTTTTGTCAATGGCAGCACATCTGTCCTACTCAATCTGATCCACATATTATCCTTTTCAAAGTTTTTGACAACCCATTCCACAAAGAAGGAGTGGATTTTTGTCCATTTGCAAATATGTGTCAGCCCTCCAAACCCACTTTCATTCAGAAGCTTAATTATCTCGTCTTTTTTCTTTTTCCCATTTATTGACTTCATAAAGGTCGTGGACCTTAGGTATACTCAGCTTATGCCTTAATCGGTGATCAACATCCAAATCTTTCTTTGTATTTTCTTCATCAGAACTTCCATCAGATTGTTGTTTCTTTTTTCCACGGCTTTTGTGATCCAACTTCTTTTGCACTGGCTTACCACGCTTTTTTACATGTTCCTCTTCTGAACTCCCATCATCAGATTCATTGTTGGCAGCTTGTTGTTTTCTTTTCTCATGGCTTGTTGATCCCTTCATCTGAACTTTCTTGATCTGTTTACCAGTCATGTCTTCCATATCTGAAGTTTCTTCAGTGATTTTTGCGCCTCCTCCTCTTTTAGGACGTTTGTGTTGTTCCTTCCTTTGTGGTTCCTGATTTCCACTATTTGTTTGTTCATCCTCTTGTGTCAAGCCAATACTGAAGTTTGGTATTGGCAGGTCCTTACTTTTTTTAACCTGCATTAAACAAAACAATTATTAGCATGAAATGGTTTTGGTTCAAAACAATCTGAAACCATTTCTTGTGTCAAATGGTTTGCCTACTGGTAATAAATGCCTAGTAAATCCACTATTTGTGTCAGACATTTGTTCATTCAAAGATTGATGCATAAGAAATGATCACAAATGATTTGCTGTATCATGCATGCACATTGCTTAAAAAAAGCATTCTAATAACACAGGCACCCAAATCACTATTCTAATAGCACAAAACACATGGTCCACTTTCACCAATATGTAAAGAATTTTTTTAAATTGGAGTCATTTTTAATATATTGCTAAAACATCCCTTAAAACAAATTAGAACAGTCCTTAATCATGCAGCATGTTAGACTCATGTGAGTGAAAACCATTAAGTTCAACAAATGGTTTAGAGTTAAACCCCCTGAAACCATTCCACACCAAAATTTGTTGCACACATGTTGTGAATCAAATCAACTTTCAGAAATCATTTCCAACTAACAAATTTTAAACTATTTATTTGAGTTGAAATTAGAAGTAAAAACAAATTGTTGATTTAGGGTTTCATAGATGCTTACAATTACTTAAAACATTTCCAACAATACCAATTTAGGGTTACACATTTGATTTAAACTCAAGCACAATATTTTTAGCAATACATCAACAACAGAATGAGGAAGAAACCATTAAGTACATCAGTAATAAATTTCCAACTAACAATACACTTTCTAAGAACAAAATGATTTCCAAATAACAATACACTTTCTACACTAATTGAAATTACTTGAAAGCATAAGAAATTTGAGGAAGAAATCATATATAATAAGGTCGAACCTGTTTTGTTTTCATCTTATTGTTGTTTGTTTCGATGTTGTCTAGAACGGTGATGACGAATGTACGGCGAACGACGGTGACAGTGATGAATGCTGGAACGGTGATGGCGGCGAACGTACGGTGAATGACGGCTATGGTGATTTCTGCGATGGTGATGAACGATGATTTCGTGGTTTTGGACAGGAAAGCGTTTTTGAATTCAGAAAATGGTAACCGTTAGTTGCAAGCGTTTCGTGGTAACTGTTACTTTGGGGTGTATAACGAAATGGGGGGTGGTGTATGAAGTAATTACATTGGGCTACGCTGAAATGGGCTAGGACTTATGGACGGTACATAAGTTTCCCTTATGGACGGTAACCGGACCCCTTTGCCATATTTGAGTGATTTGATTTTATTTTAAAGCAGATCTATTTTAATTTAATCTATATTATTATTATTATTATTTGCCTTACTCAAAGTAAAAAGTACACTTGGCATCCTCACGTTGCTTCTCAAAGAGCAAATTCATATGTGACATTATTTTAATAATGTGGCGTCTATGTGGCGCCTACGTGTCTTCTCTTTACGACCTAAAGGGACGCGGTTCGAATCCCACTAACAACAAAGTATTAATTTTATGATTTTTTGTCTTTTCTATTTTACCTTGCTTTTTATTTTTTTAGCGATTATTAAATCTATTGTGAAACAAAAAAATATATAGATAATAAGATTACCATAAAATCTATCGAATAAGTACAAAAAAAAAAAAAAAATCTATTGTCAAAAAAAGAAAAAAGAAATGCCTTGATTTATTTTACCAATTATTCAATGTATTGCCAACAAAATAATAACAAACCTTACAAAAATAGAAAACAATACATGAATGTGACACGTCATGTGTCTCTAAACACAATACATGATGTATTGGTATATTATTGGACGAATGTATAAAATAACTTTACAACGACATTGTATATAAATTAAATTCTTTTAATTGAACATTTTACAAAAATAATTATGACATCTGCCTTAAGGTTATAATCCAAATAGTTTTACATTTTACAGGGGATTTATTTAGTCTTTCGCACCGTAAAAAATTACTCTCTTATGTTAGATTATATCTCTCTTGAAATTTTGATTAAATTTTTTAAAAATAATTAAGATACAAGACCTAAGATTGTGGTCTCAATTGCTTTAATTTTTACACTAACTTTGTTCAACTTTTCACACCATATGAGATTATCCTCTTTCGTTAGATCAGATTTCTAATTTGAATATTTTGATTGGACTTTTTGCAAAAAAATAATTAAGATGTTAGACCTAAGATTATGATATCAGTTGGTTTACTTTTTGCACATTCTTGAATAGGTTCTTCAGTTCGTAAGAAATTATCCTTTGCAATTTGAAAAAATCGATCTCTTGATACTTTAAATTAATTTTTAATTAACAAAAAAGGAAAAAATAAAACTTTCATCAGATTTTAACAGCAAAATAAAATAATTAGTAAGACAATAATAATATACATATATTTGGACATTAAAGTCTAAAATTATTATATATTTATAAATGAATGATAACTTATGTGTGATGCTGGTTCGAGCTCCAATTTTTCATTTCTAAAATAGTTCTTAATTTATATATATATATATATATATATATATTAAATTATTAAAAAATATTGAACTTCTAGCCCGTGCTTGGCACGGGTGTTCATACTAGTTATTATTATTTGCCTTACTCAAAGTAAAAAGTACACTTGGCATCCTCACGTTGCTTCTCAAAGAGCAAATTCATATGTGACATTATTTTAATAACGTGGCGTCTATGTGGCGCCTACGTGTCTTCTCTTTACGACCTAAAGGGACGCGGTTCGAATCCCACTAACAACAAAGTATTAATTTTATGATTTTTTGTCTTTTCTATTTTACCTTGCTTTTTATTTTTTTAGCGATTATTAAATCTATTGTGAAACAAAAAAATATATAGCTAATAAGATTACCATAAAATCTATCGGATAAGTACAAAAAAAAAAAAAAAAAATCTATTGTCAAAAAAAAAAAAAGAATTGCCTTGATTTATTTTACCAATTATTCAATGTATTGCCAACAAAATAATAACAAACCTTACAAAAATAGAAAACAAAACAAACAAAAATTGATTAAATATATATATTATAGTACATTATACTACCCTCTCTTGAGAAGTGCTTAAATTGCATTACTCTCCCCTCTTATATTAAAATATACATTTTCCTCCCATCTTATACAAAATATATTAGAGAAAATTAATCTCTTCTCCATCGAAAGAAACTTGAATTTCCTCTCCCTTCCCGTAATATTAAAACATACATTTTCCTCTTTTAATCAAACTCTATTTTAACTTTTTACACGAGATTTACATAGTTAGAAATAACTCTCTTCCGTTAGTTCATATATCTTTGAATATTTTAATGGAACATTTTATTAAAATAATTAAGATGTGAGACATAAAGTTATGGTTCGTGTTGTTTTGTATATTACACGGGTTTGATTTAATTATTCATACTATAAAAAAGTTACTCTCTCCTATTAGATTACATCCTTTTTGATATTTTAGTTGAAAATTTTGCAAAAATAGTTAAGATGTAAGGTTATAGTTTCAATTGTTTTTCTTTTACACGGGCTTGATTTTGTTTTTCACACCGCAATAAATTACTTTCTTTTATTTGATTAAATTCATCTTAAAATTTTAAATGAACTTTTACAAAAAATAATTAAGACGTAATGCCTAAGAATATTTGTCTCAATTGTTTTACTTTTGATGGCTTTATTTATTTCTTTACGCCGTAATAGATTATCATCTTCCGTTAAAACAAATTTTTCTAGATATTTTAATTGAAGATTTACAAAAATAATTAAGAATCGAGACCTTAGGTTATGATATCAATTGTTTTACTTTTTACACAGACTTCATTTAGTTCTTCAAGCGTAAAAGCGATTATCCTCTTTCGTTTGATCATATCTCTTTGAATATTTTACTTAAGCATTTTTTAAAAATGAATAAGGTAAAATTACACGTTTCGTCCTTTATCTTATTTTTTTGTAACATTTTGGTCATTTATCTTTCATTTGTAACATTTTGGTCATTTATCTTATCTTTTTGTAACACTCTGGTAATTTATCTTTTATTTGTAACACTTTGGTCGTTTAAAGAGCATATAAGAGATGAAAGAATTGATGATGATGAACATTTTCATCAAAATTATGAGTTTTATTTAATTTTAATAAAAATGTATTTTAACAAATAAAATTCAGCATTTTTTTAATAAAAAAAATATGAGAAAAAGGGTTTATATGTGAATGTTATAAAAGGAAAAGGACTAAAGTGTTACAAATAAAAGATCAAAGTGTTACAAATAAAAGATAAATGTCCAAAATATTACAAAAAACAAGATTAAAGACCAAACATGTAATTTTGCCAATAAATAAGTTATGAGGCCTAAAGTTATGGTCCAAGTTGTTTTACTTATTACACAAGATTGATTAGTTCTCCACACTGTAATAAATTACTGTTTTCAGTTAGAGCTAATCTCTCTTGAAATTTTAATTGAACTTTTTATAAGTATTATAAAAATGCGAGACCTAATATTATAATGTCAATTGGTTTACTTTTTACACGGGCTTGAATAAGTTCTTCACATCACACCTGTAAGAGATTATCCTCTACTGTTATATAAAATCCATTTTGATATCTTAATCAAAGAATATACAAAAATAATTAAGATGTGAGACCTAGCGTTGTGGCCTCAATTGTTTTACTTTTTACACATGTGTTATTTAGTTCTTCACACTGTAAGAAATTACCCCATTCTCTTACATCAAATCCCTCTTGAAATTTCAATTGAACTTTTAAAAAGAAAAATTTAAGACGCAAGACCTAAGAATACAGTCTCAATTGTTTTACTTTCTACACGATCTTTATTTATTTCTTCACACCTTAAGAGATTACAATCTTCCGTTAGAATAAATTTCTCTTGATATTTAATTGAAGTTTATTAAAAATAATTAAGATGCGGGACATAAGGTTATTATCTCAATTTCTTTACTTTTTACTCGGACTTTATTTAGTTTTTTACGCTATAAGAGATTACACTCTTCCGTTAGTTCAAATCTCTTTTGAAAATTTAATTTAACATTTTACAAGAATAACTGAGATGTAAAAGATTACGAGCTTTACTTTTTACAGAAGCTTAATTTAGTTCTTCACACTATAAGAAATTACTTTCTTCTGTTAGCTAGATGAAATTCCTCTTAAAATTTTAATTGAACTCTTTACAAAAATAATTAAGAAGTGAGACCTAAGATTATGGTCTCAATTGCTTTATTTTTATACACGGACTTGATTTAATTCTTCCTACCGTAAGAGATTAACCCTCATTTGTTAGATCAAATTCCTTTTAATATTTTAATTGAACATTTTATGAAAAATAACTAAGATTCGAGGCCTAAGGGCATCATCTCAAATTTCTTAATTTTTCACGTGAGTTTAATTTATTTCTTCACACTTTAAGAGATTATGCCTCTTCCGTTTGACCGGATAACTCTTTGAATATTTTAATTGAACATTTTACAAAAAATAATAAAGATGCGAGGTTTAAGATTTGATTTCAGTTATGGTTTACTTTTTATTTCGGCTTGATTTAATTCTTTCCGTTAGATCAAATACATTTTGATATTTAATAGAAACTTCTTTACCTAATAGTCATGATACATGACTTAATGTTACATGCTCTTGAATAATTCTTCATCACATAAAAGATTGTCATCTTCCATTATAACAAAACCATCTTCATAGATTAATTGAACTTTTTACCAAAACAAGAATAAAAGAAACATGCATATATGTGCACATTAAAGTCTAAAATCATTAATTCTAAGAAAAAAAGTCCAAAATCAATATATCTTTATGATTAAAAGATAATTCCTATATAACTCGGGTAATTTTCCACTTCTAAAATATTAATTAATTTCAAAATAGAATTTTATATATATATATATATATATATATATACACACACACACACTACACGCATTTTTAAGATTTATAAAAAGAAAATTTAAATTTCTAGCCCGTGCTTGGCACGGGTGTTAGGGATGGCAAAGCGGACCAACCCGCCCCGCCCCGTCCCATCATTAACCCATCTAAAAAGGGGCGGAGCGGGGCGGGCTAACTAGTGATGGTGGGTTGAAAAATTTAAACCGCCCCGTTTCATGGCGGATGGCGGGTTGGCGGGAGTGCCCCGTCAATAAAATTTTAATTTTTTTTTATAAATTTCCAAAAATATCTTATGAAATTATAAAAAAATTAAATAAAAAACCACTCAAGGAAATCAAAATTCAAAATATAAACTAACAAGGCGATAAGAAAAATAAAATTATCATTCAAAACATCCATGATTATAAAACTAAACAAACCGTACTTATAATAAAACTTGAAGAAGTGCTTAGTTTAAATCCAAAACAAACAAAACTTGGATTCCTTTTAAATCCACAAAAATGCTAAGATTTAGTAGTCCATCAACACAAAAGAGAACTCATTAATAATTGGCTAAGATTTATTTTTTTTAAAACTGAAAAAATTGGTTGGACCCGACGGGTCAACTCGCCCCGTCGTCGTCCCGTATTTTTGCGGGTTAGGTGGGACGGGCCCCGCTCTTTTTGCGGATTGAAAATCTCAACCCACCCCGCCAAAAATGGCCATATATTTTTGTGGATTTTTTTTTTGGGTACAAATAATCTTTTTTACTTTTAAAAAACTAAAAATTCAATTTGTTTGTTTCTTAAGCCATATATATTTTCAAATAATAAAATCCAAAGCATGTGAGCATGTGCTTACCTATGTAAATTTTCGCAACTCAATTTTCTCTGTTTTATAAGAGTGGTAGCTTGGTTAACTATGCTTATTAATTTGTTAGAGTTTTATGCTGATCTTAGATATAACCAAGGTTGTTACTTGTTAGTTGTTACATAACTCCTTTTTGGTATAATTCTAGGATTGGGCTAGGCTAAAGGTTTATTGTGTTCACCTTAGAGTTAGGCGTTAATCTTGGTAACCCAATTGAGACTCATCATTTGATTATGATGGGTTTTTTTTGTTACAAATAATATTTTTTACTTTTTTTTTTACTTTTAATAAAAAGAAAAATTCAATCTTTTTTTTTAAGCCATATATATTTTCAAATAATAAAATCCAAAGCATGTACATGCTTATCTATGTAAATTTTCGCAACTCAATTTTCTCTGTTTTATTGGAGTGGTGGTAGCGTAGTTTGTTAAGAGTTTTATGCTGATCTTAGATATACCCAAGGTTGTTACGTAAGTCCTGTCATGTATTTTATATCAAATGCATAGAGCAATATAATATACACTTTCTCATCCTTATATGTTTTAGCTCCTTCTTTTGCAGTTCTCACGGATTGCCGCCATCGCCCATTGGTGCTACTAATTAAACTTACAAAGGTAAAATGGCACTAGTTAGCAACAAGGGAAACAAGGTTGTTTGTTCTTCATCACTGATCGAAGAAACAATCGAAACCTTAACATCACTTCCTACTCTTCCATCGAATCTCATTCCTGAAATACTTAGTAGGCTACCGGTGAAGCTCCTCCTTCAACTATGATGCGTCTGCAAATCATGGAAATATCTAATCTCCGATCCTATATTCGCCAAAAAACACCTTGCTCTCTGAAACACGTACAGCCTACACGGCGTAAGCTACCCTGCTAACCACGTCCTAAAGTCTTATTCAATCGACTCCATCATGACCAACATCACGCAGATTGAGATTCCTTCACACCATTATGTTTACTTCCTTGGATCTTGCAATGGCATCCTTTGTATGGCTGTCGAAGGTCCAGACTTGGTTCTGGTTCGATTGTGGAACCCTTCCATTAGAAAATTTAAAGAATTGCCCCCTATGAGTGAACCACAAAATAAGAATTTCCAGACGTGGATGTATGGATTCGGATATGATCCAACTAGTGATAACTATAAGGTTGTGGTTGTTTTACTTTTACATCTATATGGTGATTATACCGCTGATGAGTTTAGCAAAAATGAAGTCAAAGTTCATACTTTGGGTACTGATTCATGGAAAAACATTTCAATATTGTTTCCTTTTACCGGTGTGTATGTTCAGCCATCGGGGCAATGTGTGAGTGGCACGATTAATTGGTTGGTTTATATGGAAATCCAACAAGGTCAATGTTTTATTGCTTCTTTTGATTTGGGGAACGAGTCTTATCAAAAGGTTTTGCTACCCGATTATGGTGAGGAAGATGCAAATACTCACTTGAGTGTTTTAAGGGATTCCTTGTGCTTCATTTCTCGTGGAGATGTTTGGATTATGAAGGAATATGGAAATAAAGAGTCTTGGACTAAATTGTTCACTATTTCTTACGTGCCTACGTCATTTTATTCCTATGTTGAGGCAAAATATGTTTTTGAGTATGACCAAGTGTTGCTCTTGTGTCAAGGGGATGATCAGAGATGGGATTATATTTTTTACAATTGTAAAAATGACACTTCAAAGTTTATTGAGTTTGAAAACACCCTAGAAGTCTGTCTTGAGAGTTTGATATCACCTTGTTAGGATGTAGGTGTGGTGCTATGGTTTAACATGAGATTTAATTAAAAGTTAAAACCTATATGGTCTTCTGTTTTATATGGAAATACTCACTTTATTTTGCACTTATTTTTATTATTTTTGACTACATGAATCATTGTTAGTTAATGATCATTTGAATCTGCAACTTGAGAAATTAATTATTTTCTTTTATTTATTTGTTTAAGGTTTTTATACTCTTTTCATTTTATATAGTTCACAATCATGCATTATTTTAGATGGTTTGAGGTTAGAATTTCTAAGATCACAAATAGGACTTTGATGTTATGCCAAGACATTACTTTGTTTGTTAAAATGCATGCTTTGAATTGCACAGATTTCATAATTTTTTTATTTTTTTTTGGTAACAGATTTCATAATGTTTATTACTTCAAATCTTTAACATAGGTTTTTGGGTAAATTCTGCTACCATAGGTGATATGTAATGTTTTAAACCTTAGAATGGTTGTTCGTTCTATTGTATTAGATTTTATTGTTGAAGCTAAACTCCAAATAGGCAAGAAACTTCAAATATCCAAGCCATGTTTTAACAATACTTGATGGATCTCTGCCATATAATATATTGATTCTCTTAATCTTGTTCAAAATAAAAAAAAGTTTTTTGCTGCAGGCTCTTCATAACTTCTCGGTTAAGTTAATGCCAAACTTTCACCCATTTTCATGCTTGTGAGAAATGTATCTGTGGGATTAGAAAAACTCGGCCAAAGAATCGTTATTGTCCTTGGTATTTATTACTTAAAATAAGGTTTCTGTCATCCTATGTTGTGAAGATGATCTTTTAAGATTTTAAATAGGACTAGCAACTTCCATTAGGAGTGAAAATGTACTTGTCGCGGGATGAAATATCGACCATAGCAGCTACCAGCTACTAGTGTATAAGATATCACATTGCCTCTCATAACATCTTTACAAATTTGGATTTTTAATATTCAAAATATGAAATTTTTCTATATTTGAAATTAACAAAGTTATGAAGACTTTCATTACATTTTCTTAGTGGAAAGATTCACAATTATTAGTAGTCAAAGGATGTGAGGGATAAAGGTCATTGGATTAGGAGAATTAGATTTAGAGATCATACTCATGAGGCAACATTTTGAATACATCAATTCTGTAACAAATTAAACTCAAACTTATATTAAACTTTGAAACAATAACTAATCAACAATATCCCTTGATCACATATTTTATACACACTTTTTTACTTGTTAATCTCAGTGTGTAGTAATTAGCAAGCCTTAAATGTTAGCACTCTTTGAATCAGGGAAGAGAGAGTGGCTGACACTACTTGAAATAAATTCATCATGGGTTGGAAAAGATTACTGGGGTATAGAATTAATTTGACAACCAAACAGGTAACATTGTTCCAAGATCCACAATGAGAATAGTTGATGAAAATCAGATCGAATTACTTCTTCCAAGATCCGCAATGAGTGAGAAACTTGATTCGTGAACGAAAAAGATATTGTTCCCATGTCCGGCGCTACTGTTTTGAACAAAACTCAGAGTATGAGTATAAGAAAGACTTGCAATAAAGGTCGGAGTTCGAGGTGGAGAAGACAACTATTGCGCCCAAGTCTAAGCTTGTGGTGGAGGCTAGATTAAAGTGAAACATACTTGATAATATTGATCAATAGATGTATGAACATTAATTGCCTGACATTGAACTTGGCTCAGTCCTAAAGTCCAATAAAAAACACTAACGTTTAACATTACAAAAAAAACTCGAGCGGAAGAACATCACATGTACAAACAAACCCGTGCAAAAGCACATGTACTTGTGTAGTATTAATTGATAGAAGAAAAAACGTAACAATTCAATGTATGCCAAAATCATATTTAGTTTTCATCAAATGTACAAATATAATTTTCCCCGGATTAATTAGATTTTTTTAACCAAAATCAGATTTAATGTTTCCCAATCATTTGCCACTCTCAAAAAATGATCTTTCTGGAGAAATACGAGAGAAGTTAACACAATTGATTCACGTAGGTGCTCTGAATTTGTCTTGGAATCAGCTTACTGGGATAATACCCAAGGATATTGGATCACTATCAGATTTAGAAAATCTTGACCTTTCACATAACAATCTTTCAGGTTCAATCCCACCAAGTATGGCATCCATGACATTCCTTAGTCATATAACAATTTCTCAAGACAAATTTCGACAGCTAATCAATTTGGCACTTTCAACGAGCCATCTTAAAAGAATAGGCTAGGGTGATTGATAATTTGGCATGCTACTGTTTGGACTATTTGGAACTCTCGGAATGATGTCATATTTGCGAGAGGAACTGTTTCTGTCGATCTTTTGGTGGATAAGGTGAAACTTTCATCGTGGAAGTGGTATCTGGCTAAAAACTCTGGTATTGTCTGCTCCTTCTATGAGTGGGAGGTGCAACATATCTTGTGTTGGAATCGATAGCAGTAGGTGATCTGCTGGTTGTAGGTTCCGTTGCTTCTTGGTGGTGATCGTTGATCGGTCTGTTCTTTGTCGGTCTTCTCTTCGTTCTTATTTTTTCCCTTTGTCAAATATCTTGATTCAGGTGGTTGTAGTTTTGGTAGTATATTTCTAGTACACTTCCTTATTTTATTTTATTATTTCTCTTATTTATTATGTTATTTTTTTGGTAATATATTATATTTATCTTTGCCATTAAAAAAAAAAAAAACGAGTCATCAATTTATGAAGGCAAACCGAGGCTTTGTGGGGATGGATATAGCTGCCGGGTATATCATGGCTTTTGGATTGTATATTTCAATCTTGGAGACATGCATATTTCAATTTTGTATTTGACATGAGAGAAAAACTTTTAAATTTGATGTAGCTTAAAGAAATAACAATAAAGACAGTGTACCACTGCATAAATTTATGTACTAAAAAAAAATAAAAGAAATCGGGCACGAGGGGATGCAAAATTACCTCAAAGAGGACATCATTTTAGCAGTTATAAGTTGTTAAGCAATTGTCAATGTGAAGAAATTGTTTACTTGACCAATCGTTAGTTGGTTCAGTGGTGATTGACGCTGAATTTGGTAGGGAGAACCACGGTTCGATCCCCCGTAACTGCGATCGGAGGGGGCTGGAACCACTTGATGCCAGAACTGACCCCCGAACCAGACTCAACTGGTGGTGAAAACCAAAAAAAAAAAAAAATTGTTTACTTGAAGTAACAAATGCAACAACTTAAATGCTAAAATGTTAAGGTAAATTTGTCAATATGAAGAGGACGTCATTTTTATTCTTTCTAATTTTCAAAAGAAATGGTATCGAACAATGTTGTTTAAAGTTCTTTTCAAAGAGATTAAGAAATGCAATAATTTATCAAAAAAATTGACATTTTTACTAAACTAACTTTATTTTATTTTTTATTTTTGTCAAGAACTAACTTTATTAACTATCAATCAAAGTGGATATAATGCATTGAAAATAATGTACGCACTAATCACTAGAGCAAAAAATTGGTGGCTGCTCGATTAAGATCAGAGGGTGGAGATTCTCTCCCATGACATTACTAGACAATCTAAAAAAGTTAACTTTAATTATATAATTTAAAATATCAAAATTGAATATGAACTTTTTAATTTTGATCGAACAACCGTTGAAGTTTGAAATTCATCCGAGTGTAGTGAGGTGGCGGGATACAACTTCAATTGAAAATACCTGCATGGTCAGTAACATTTTATCATTATCATCACACATGTTCTCTGAAGCCCCGATACTCAAAAAATGGTGACGTATTGTGTCTGATACGTATTCGATACCGATACTCTTTCGATACGTTCCGATACTCGTATTGGTAAAGTATCGGTTAAATCATTATTTTTAAATAAAAAAATAATATTAGATATTCTTCCGATACGTCTCGATACTCGTATCGGAAAAGTATAAGTTAAATCATTATTTTTAAATAAAAAAGTAATACTCGATACATGTCTGATACGTTCCAATACCCAATGCTTGTTTGTATCTTTAGCACTTCTTGTAATTTTTCTTTGTCAATATAAGTTCTTATTTTTTAAAAGAAAAACTATGGTGTCCTACTATATAACAGTTGTTAAACATTTGAGCTTTTTCCAAAATTCTTATATATTTTCTCCTTTTAATTATTAATATTGTTGATTTTAGTCATGTTTATATATTGTGTATTTATATATTTAATTTTAAATTTAATTTTAAAATAACGTATCGCGGCAGTATCGGATTGAGAATTTTAAAAAAATTTACGTATCGACATATCAGTTTCGTATCGTATCGGTATCGTGTCCCGTATCGGGGCTTCATAGCACATGTTTAATAAAAAGCAGAAAAAAAAATTAAAACAATATATATTTTTATACGAGCATTGATCAAATAATAGTTCTAAATCCTTTTCACTTTTCAACAAAAAAAATAAAATAACAGCGGTGCTAAACGGTACGACGTGTTACTCGACGAATTTGCACGACACACACATTTTGTTTACTGATTACTTACTTTCCTTGATTTATCCCTTACTTATTGATTTCTCAATGCAGACTTTTTCAAAATTAAAATAAATATGACAAATAAATATATTCCATCAAAACAAGATAATTAAATATTTATGCTTAAAAAAAAATTAAATATATTTTTGGTATGTCCATAAATAAGTTCCAGCTCAATTGAGAAAAATATCAAAATTGTTAAATTGGATATCATGACCGGAATTCAAATTCCAACTCCCTCACTCATGGATTTATGACGACATTATCATTTCATCGACTATGTACACAAAATAAATATATTTTTGGTACTTATAAAATTTAAGAGTGAATAACCATTTTTATCCCTCATAAATTTTTGACGGAACAATTTAGACCTTGACAAAAATAAAACTCAAACTAATCTATGACATTTTAATGCCGGAGACAAACCGTAAACCGAACCAATCCAAATCGAAAACCGTAAAAAACCGCATTTAGTTTTAATTGCACAGATAATTTTTCTTCTAAACAGCATGATTTGGTTTGGGTTTTCATTTTAAAAAATCAAACCAAACCAAACCGCAAAAGTTAACTTAATTATATCAATTAGTAGCAATCAACTTATTACCTAGTCAAACTTAGTAAGCCAAACCCAAATCGAGTTCATAAAACAGTAGATTGTCAAAAGATATAATTTCACGCGATTCAAAACTATACTATTAGTATTAAAAATAAGTGCTTATGTATATGTATATTATATCATGCGGAAACCGAACCAACCCTAACTGCATTGGTTCAGTTTGATTTGGTTTGGATGACTTTTTAAAAATCAATCGAACCAAACCGCTTGCAATCTTATCTCATGGTTAGGATAATTTTAATGCTCAAAACCGAACTAAACCGTATCACGAATACCTATAACTGAGAGACTAATTTCTCTTCAATATGAAAATGTCAAGAACTAACTTGAATTTCATTTTTGTTAAGGATGGAATTGTTCAGTTAAAAATTTGTGATGGATCAAAATGAGTATTTGTTTATCAGATAAATATTTATCTTATAATTTTTATTATGAAATTAAAAATGAAAAAGAAAGCGGATCACAACTATAGTATTATCTAGTATCTACTAATCATATGATCTAAACGAAATGGTTATTTTGGATCGATAAAATTAAAATTAAGATAGAATGATGCACCAAAAAATAAATTAAGATAGAATAATAGGAGTAAGTAACTATGTCGTGCGCGTCTGACGACAAAACTGTCGTGCCTCCAAGCATTTTCCATAAAATAATAGTTCTAAATATGGTATTTTTCAACAGATGGAAACATAGTCCACTACACAGAGCCACCTAAGAAATCCTGCATGTCTACGTGGAACCAAAACCACACTTCACGTATTCATGCTACACTTGTTCTGTTCCTCTTCTTATAGTGATACAAACACACACAAAACAGAGAAGATTAGAAACACAACCTCTCAAACAATGGCATCCACCGACATGTCACCGGATCCAACACCAGCAAAGGGTACACTTCCAACACCCGGCGAACCAATGACTATGGAACAACACTTTGTTGATAAGAGTGCAATGATGGTTCAGAGTTTCAAACCCATAAACCAAATGAGTCAACATGTGTGTACTTTTGCTATGTATAGTCATGACATGTCTCGACAGATTGAAACTCATCACTACTGTTCACGTCTAAGTAATCAGTTTCTTCAGTGTGCTGTTTATGATTCTGATGACCCTAATAAAGGTCGTCTTATTGGTGTTGAGTATATCATTTCTGATGATGTTTTTGAAACTCTTCCTCCTGAGGAACAAAAGCTTTGGCATTCTCATGCTTATGAGGTTTGTTAATTTCAAGCTTCAACTAATCAATACTAATACTGATAAAATTAGTAGTATTAGACCATTAGTATCACGTGTTAGTGTTGTGTCTGGTGTTTTATGTTGTGTTGCGCAATTAAACTGCAGCATTTTGGAATAATATAGATAGTAGAAAAATGTTGAGGGATATTAATTTGGATGGTGCAGATTAAAGCAGGTCTGTGGGTTAATCCTAGAATTCCAGAGATGATTGGGATGCCAGAGCTTGAAAGTCTAGCCAAGACTTATGGAAAATTTTGGTGTACGTGGCAGGTTGACCGAGGTATAATGGAATGCATGTTATTGTTTCTATTTTTACAGTATAATCTTTTGGTTACATTTAACCATTTCTTTTTTTACAATATATATTATAAATGTTAGTGTCCGGTGTTCAATATTGTGTCTGGTGTCTATATATATATGAGATTCTGCAGCTGAAATGTGCATAATTTCTTTGGGAAGATTAATCTTTGCATGTGTTTTAATGTTGGAACATCCGAACATGTATGTGAAAATTTGAAATGCAGGGGACAGGCTTCCACTAGGTGCACCAGCCCTGATGATGTCACCACAAGCAGTGAGTCCAGGGTTGGTGAGGCCAGAGTTGCTGCATGAGAGGGATGCCAAGTACAAAATATCCTCAGAGACCTTGAAAAGCTCAAGGATTGAGATTCCAGAGCCAGAAATGATCAACCCAATGGCTGATTATTGGAAGCAACATGGCAAAGGTTTTGTCATTGACTTTGAAGAAACTGAGATGAAAAAAAGGGCCCCTTTTCCTTAAACATAATAGCTATTTATATGTGATCTTGATTGACTAAAGCATATTTATTATATATATAGTATATGCTTATAGATTAAGAGGATAAGCTAATAAATAAGTGTTTTATGAGATTTTACATATTTTCTATTTGTCTGTAATTTATGATGATATATATGTATGTTTTTAAGCTCTATCCATCAACATAGACAACAAATTTAAAACTTTAATTTTTCTTTTAACATGTTTTGTGACAAAATACACACACACTAAGTGCAATAAAGAATAGTATTGCAGGTTTGAACGAGCGTCCTGCTTTGAAAAAAAATGATTTTGACATAATTGATTATGTAAAATTGATTTTGGCTAAAATTGATTTGAAGTTAAACTGATTTATGCTTGGATATCCTTTAACTACATAAATGCCAACCTGTTATTGGCAAAAAAAAAAAAAAAAAAAAACAGGTGTCACTCCCACATGAAGTTTGAGCAAAATTCTATGTGGACTAAAATACAAAAACCTACCGTCTTTTGGAAAATTTTTGAATTAGTTTTCCCTCCCATTTTCAAATGCTTTGTTGGGTCAAAATAGAGGAAACCCAATGCATTTCGGATCAAAAAGCCCAGTCCGTTTTTCTTGAGCCCAAACAACAAATAACCCTATTTCAGAAGCATACTTGAGCTGTCACTTTCATTCTTTGCAATGAATCAGTTTGACAGCTTTTTTTGGCTAACAATTTCTTTTTTCTTCTGCACCTTCCCAAATTTCTCTGCAGACATGATTTTTGTGGAATCAATTTCAAATTTTCCATCTCTTCAACTCATATGCTTCATTTCAATTCTTCTCTCATCAACTCTTTCACTCTCTTTGTCTCTCTTCTTTAAAGGTTTCAACTTGCTTCTCAATCCCTTCCTTATTTGATAATTTGATTTCATATTCTTTTTTTTTTTTTTTTTTGGAATATTATTGTTTTGCTGTGTTTCTCCTTCTCTTTTTACAAAATCGGCCACGAGAAATAATAAGGAAGCGGCGCACACACGAAAACGGCAAGGTAAGCTTTTATCACCCTTTTGCTGCGTTTCCGCCTTGAATTTCATCATCTGATTTATGATTATAAAGTGACTTGTTTGAGCCCATAAAGTGACTTATGGAGTCGACAAAATACATTCTCCCTCTGTCAACAATAGCTCGGAGGGGGAAACATGTATACTTCTTCAACAAAATCCCCATGAAGAAATGCATTTTGCACGTCCATTTGGTGTAAAAGCCAATGTTGAACGGCAGCAACCGCTAATAGGTAACAAACAATGACTAATTTGGCAATCGGGGAAAATGTATCCTTATAATCAATGCCTTCACGTTGGGTTGAAACCTTTGGCGACAAGCTGAGCTTTATGACGCTTGATTGTACCATCAGCATGATACTTGATGTTAAACACCCACTTGCAGCCAATAGGTCGTTGGCCAAGAGGTAGTGGAACCATGGACCATGTTTTATTCTCCTCAAGTGCCTGAATCTCAGATAAGTTGTAGGCTCAACCAAGAGAGAGATGTTATCCACAAAGGTACGATATGTATCCGATAACCCAGAGTAAGAAACATACCGTTGCAATGGATAGCGAGTGCTTGACGTGGATGACAAGGAGTCACTATGGCCTAGGACAACAACATGGTACGTTTTAAAGTCTAGGAGATGTGATGGGGTCAGGAGGTGCGGGCTGAACAGCGAAGGTTTGGGGGGGCTTGTTGTTTGGGAGATGGTTGTGATGAAGTGGTTGGTGGAGATGAGGGAGGTGGTACCGAAGGGGAAAAGATGTCATCAGAGTAAAGGGTGTCCTCTAAAGGGGATTGATCCTCCGATAAAGGTGTCATGGTAGGGGGTGCGGGTAAGGGATTGGTGGAGGTACGTGAAGGGCGCCGATGGTAAACTTGTAGTGGTGTTTATGTTAGACCAGATGTAGGTGTTGTGTGGGCTTGGGTTATGTTGAGTGAGGGATCAGATGTTGTATTTGGTGAGTGGGAATAGGTTTGATTAGGCTCATGAAGTGGAATCGGATCATCAGGGAGTGGTAGGACAGGGTTGTTGTCATCTTGTTTTTCTGGTGGGAGGTTTTGTAATGGGAATGTTATTGGGGGTAAGGTTTGTGGCATAACATAGGCAACCAAAGACCCGAAGGTTGGAATAATCGGGTAAAGAATTGTGTAGAAGTTCATATGGAGATTTATGAGAAAGTAGAGGTGTAGGTAGGCGGTTAATGAGGTAACATGTTGTTTGGACACTCTCCCCCAAAACTGCAAAGGTAAGTTTGCTTGAAATCGTAGAGCACGAGCTACATTTAAAAGGTGAAGGTGTTTACGTTCAACTACTCCATTTTGTTGGGGGGTATAGGCACATGTATGGTGAAAGGTTGTGCCACATTCATCAAGGAAGGGGCGCATTGATGTGAATTCACCCCCAATATCGGAACGTAAAATCTTAATGTTTTGGTTAAATTGAGTTTTAACCCAAGCGAAAAAATTATTTTATTATATTTTGGGTCTGAGATTTGAAACTCATGAGATGTACCCATGTGAAGTGAGTAAAATCATCGACAATGGTAAGAAAATAATGAGCCCCTGAATGTGTGTGAATTTTTTGTGGTCCCCAAATATCACAATGGATTAAATCAAATGGTGCAACCGTCTTTATTGAACCTAAAAGGAAAGTACAAACGAGTTTGTTTCGCTAAAGGAAAAATCTCACAAACATGCTTAGAATTATAAACAATTTGTGGGAAACATTGCGATAGACTCTGGAGAGGGGCAGCAGATGGATGTCAAAGACGTTGGTGCCAAAGGTAGGAATCACGCGTTATGTGGTGAACAAGGCGAGGTTTCTGAGTTGGTGTGAGGTAGTAAAGACCATTAAAATGCTTGTCCAGGCCAATCGTCCTCCTCGTATCCACGTCCTGCACAACACAAAAATTTGGATATAATGTTACTATACATTTCAATGCTTGTGTCAGTTTACTCACAAATATCAAATTCACACCAAATTTAGGAACATGTAGAACTCCATCTAGAAGCAATTCTGATGATAACCGGATAGATCCAATGTTTTCAATGGCAGCTTTTTTTCCATTTGGTAGTCCAACAAAATCATCATGTACTTTATTTTTATTGTGAGTAGGTGAAAGATGTGACACGTGATCTGTTGCTCCACTATATATCCACTATCCACAATCCAATATAGTGTTGAATGTGCATCATATCCAATACTATTGCAGTTAGATGTATATTTACCTGATGCATTTGCAAGTGGCTGGTCATTACCATTTTTATTGCGAAGCATAGCCATAATTTGATGGTTGGGCTGTCATTTGATGGTTCTCTCTTCACCTCAACATTATGAATTGATGCTTTCTTGTTTCTAGGTTTCGCATTCTTTCCATGCCATTTGTGTCCCACTGAAAACCCATTCAAATAATAGCATCGATACACTATATGTAGTTCACAGTAGGTGCATCGCAAGTCTTTGCGGTTGGAGAAGGATTTTTCAGCCTGTTGTGATGGTATCGAGCAATATGCATAGTGTGGGATGCCACTGGATTTTCCATGCACGTTCCTCCATCTGTCTCTCTTGTTGATGGATTAATCCATGAACTTTTCGAGTTTCGGGAAGAGGACTCATCATCAAAATTGACCCACGAACCTTTGAATAAGATTCATTAAGCCCCATCAAGAACTGCTTCACCTTCTCTTTTTCCTCTCTAACAACAACTTTCTTCAACATGTCGCAAGAGGATGCAATTGGTTCCTGATAGGATCCCAATTCATCCCAAAGGCTCTTGAGTTTTGTGTAATAATCAAAGATCGAGAGGGATCCTTGACGACATTCAGAAATTTCTTGTCGAATATGGTAGATTCTGGAGTCGTCTCCTTGAGAGAATATGTCATGTAGGTCACTCCAAACTGCTGCCGCCGTATCTGAGAAGATTATGCTGCGGGCTATGTCGGGTTCAATGGAGTGAAGGATCCATGTTAAAACTAGATCGTTGCAACACTGCCACAAAGGGAATCTCGGATCAGCCCCTGACGGCGCTTTCACGGTTCCGTCGATTAAGCCGGGTTTGTTCTTGGCGCTGAGGCCGAGGCGCGTTGAGCAACTCCATTCATCGTAGTTACGTCCATTCAAAGGTTTGTTAACCAGTGTGATAGCTGGTGTGTCATAATGGTGCAAGATCAAAGGATCAGGCAATGATGTTTCCATTGCCTTTGTAGCCTGCGATGTATTTTTGTTTTTCCTTATTTCTCTGGTATTTCAGTGGTATCATTGATATTCTCAGCCATCTGGTATTCTGGTTTTGGTTTTGGAAGGGTTTAGGTTGGGCAGGAACCTGAATCGTGCTCTGTAACCATAAACAAATATATGAAAAAGGTAATTTGTATTGTTGTGTATATAATTTGTAAATACTGCTTGTTATATACTTATATAGACATAGCATAGGACAATGCTCATTCAAAATGAGCTGTCAAAGGGATACAACAGAAATGGTAAATAATGATGATATTATAATTCTATATTTACAAATGAGAATGTCAACTACATTAAATGGTGATTTTATTTCCTTTAACATAGCCAATTTGTACTATATATATGTAATCATCAAAAACTCTTTTACTCATAAAAACATATGATAATATCCTCTAGTTGGACTATGGCAAGCACAAAAGTAGTCTTTGGATATTACATTATACCTCTCCTCTTTCTTTTTGTATCAACTCAGAGTGTAGTTACAAGGCTTAATGTTAGCACTCTTTGCATTAAAGAAGAGAGAGTGGCACTCCTTAAAATAAGAAAAGATCTCAAGGATCCCTCCTCTTAGAATTGATTTTTGGGCCTAACTCAACCCTACAAAAACCGGCTTGTAAGGTCCTCTTAGAATTGATTTTTTGGGCCTAACTCAACCCTACAAAAACCGGCTTGTAAGGTGAGGATTGCCTCTTACTTATAAACTCTTATTCGGGCCATCTCATATCCGATGTGAGACTTCTTAAGACACCCCCTCACGCCCAGCACTATTGAACTTGGTGCGTGGATATAAACGATGGGTGGCCCGATAGCGGGTGGTCCAATGGATCTTAGAGAGGCTCTGATACCATCTTAGAATTGATTTTTTGGGCCTAACTCAACCCTACAAAACCGGCTTGTAAGGTGAGGATTGCCTCTTACTTATAAACTCTTATTCGGACCATCTCATATCCGATGTGGGACTTCTTAACACCTCCAATTGCCTTTCTACATGGGTTGGGGAAGATTGCTGTAATTGGAAGGGTATATAATGTGACAACCAAACTGGTCTAAAGTTTGAGCTCAATCCCTATCTTATCTGCAACAAAACTGCAAAGTATATTTTCACTGTCTCCCTTTGGCAGTGAGATAAATCCTTCATTGGCTGACTTGAAACACTTGAGTCACTTGGACTTAAGTCACAATAACTTTGAAGGAATCTCCATTCCATAATTTATTGGCTCTCTCAATATGTTGAATTACCTTGACTTGTCCAATGCATATTTTTCTGGAGAGATACCCCATTGGCTTTACAATCTATCCAATATTGGCAAACGAATGTCTTATTTAGATGACTTGGATCTCTCACATAACTACTTGAATGAGAGCATTCCACTATCCTTAAATAAGATTCAAAATTAGACTTATCTTGATCTATCCTACAATTATTTGACAGGGGAAATCTCCGAGTTTTGGATTGGTATGAAAAACATATACATCATTGATCTATCCAACAACAGGTTGGCAGGTGGAATTTTAATATCAATATGCTCATTACCTGAAATTTCTATCCTAGAACTAAGCAACAATGATCTCTCTGCAAATTTGTCTTCTGCCTTCCAGAATTGTAATTGGCTGGAAACTCTCCCGCTACAAAACAACAAGCTTTTTGGGTCTATACAGAATGATATAAGCACAAATCTTTTTTCCCTTTCAGTGCAATGCATTAACAGGTAGCATTCCTGAAGAGTTATGTCTTCTACTTGACCTCCATTTATTGGATCTTGATGCATTAAACTTCTGGACTTGATGGTGGTTTATATGGCGCGTTTAAAGCGCACATTTGGATTGGAAAGGAAGTACTGAGGCCATAGTCTAATAGTTGTGTATCTTATGTATGAACTTTGGGTTATATTTTACTCCAGTGCACTGTTTAAAATTGTGTGTGTGGTATATGAAGTGAATCTTGTGTGAAGTACACATTGATATACTATCCTTAAACTACACAAAACCAAAACAGCTGTATGGCAAAAAAGGACACATGTCAAACCCACATTAACCTAGAGCAAAATTCTAGGTGGACAAAGAGACAAATTATTTACTTCAATTGGGAAATGTTTTCAAACTTCTTTCCCTCCCTCCAATCTAATGAAGCTTTGGGCCTAATTCCTAAACAAACACAATCCGGCCCAATATGAAATTTTGGAAACGGAGGAAATGAAACAAAAACCGCTGCAGAAAAAAGTGGTGACAGTGGTTTGTCACTTTCATTTTCTTCTTTTAGCAAACTGATTCAATTCAACACAGCTCAAATTACAACACATCACAAATTTGTGAAACATCCTTCTCATCTTCTCTCTATCACAATTCAAATTCAAAATTCAATTTCACACATTCAATGTCTCACTCTCTCTTTTTCATCTTCTCTTCATCAAAATTTTAGTCATTATCTTCTCTTCATCTCCTCTCTCTCTAAACACCAAAGCCACAAACTTCTTCACTTGATGAGCTTCATTTTCCTTCAAAAGAAGAAACCCATGGATATTGAAAACTGAGCTCCTCCCCTCCCTCTAGGTATGTTCATTTACTTCATCGTTTTTCTTCAATCTAATTTATAATCCCTATTTTTCTAATCCTCTTTTTATTTTGTTTTTCTCATTCTTTTATCAGGAGGTAAACTTTTCATTCCTGAAACCCAAATCGTGTTCTCCCACAGGTGTAGGTATCACTCTTTATTTTTTGGATCTCTTTTCTTTCGTTTTCTTTTTGTAATTAAACGATTCATGGGCTGTTTGTAGGTGATATATTTAAGCTTGAGTTGTTGTCTAGAATTTGACGGTACTTTCTCTACTGTGTCTCCTATTTCATATTCTGATTTGTTTTTTCCCAGTTCTATGTGTTTCATATTTTAATTTTTTTTTTGTTTGGAATGTTAATGTTTGTTCAGGTTCACAAACTATGGCCTGATTGGCTATGTTTTCTGAACTTTAATCTATTGTATTTGAGTAATGTATGGGATTTGAGTAGTTATATTACTCAATATAGGTAAGTTTGGATTGGTAGAAAAATCTGAGTTCCTAATATTTCTCAAATTTTCCTAATATGTGATAGATATTTATGTTTGATTTGGTAGATAAGTTTGGGTTGTTTGAAAATCCGAGTTCCTAATATTTCTCAAGTTATCCATATTAATTAACAACCTTTTTTTAATTTGATTTCAAATTAGCAACTAATATTAAATATAATATCAATTTGTTGTTACCTATCAAATATAATATTTCTCTTTTTGTCATGAACCAAATATACACAATATTCAAGAGCATGAAACATCTTTTTACATTGATTTCTATAATTGTTCGTTTGTATTTTATTTTGGTAGAAGATGCAAACATGTTCACTTTGAATCTAGAATTTAAAATCTTTGACAGTAACAGACAACATTTTTACTTTATTTTGGTTGGAGTTAATAAGAAGTGGTTTATTAGATTGAACACTAAGTGGTTTATTACATTTACATTCATGCTTTCGTAGCCTTTTTGTATAATTCTTTAAAAAATTTCTAATATCAGAGTGATATAAACAAATATGTTAGTTTTGCATCACTAGACCAAACAACTTTTTTTGCACTTCCAAAACATGCCTTATTAGTGCAAATATATGACAAATTTTATTTTATGTGTATTTAGTGGTGTAGTTATTAAGTGATTTTCAGTTATTTGAATAATAACCATTAGTTCTCTTCTCTTCTTAGGGGGCAATGCCACAATATCCTGTTTTTTAGCTTGATAGTATGAAGTGTTTGATTGTTTATTGATTAAAGTGGTTTTTGTACCATTACCAACATGACATGTTTGGTCACTCATTATAAAGGTTTATTGACCCCTTTAATCTTTTTCTGAGGCATTAATCAATTTAATCTTATAACTTACAAATGAATTTATCTCTTGAAGTATTCATGTTGAGTTTATCATGGAATTTTAGTCACAATTTTTTTTACAAGCACTGTAATAAGTATCATGAGAACAAAATAGTGTCATGGACCATGGTATGTCATGGTTTTCTATTGTACTTTGAAGTTCAGTTTGCAGTACATGTCTTTGAAACATTAGTTTGAAGTTAAGTTTATCTGAAGATTGATTTCAATTACTTTTTACACACACTCTTAACAATATATGTCTTTGAAACATTAGTTTTGAAACAAATTGTAAAGTACACTTATTTTTCTTCAAACCATCAAGTATTTGATAGTCCAATATAATTGTAACTTTTAAATGGATCTGCTATTAATATACAGTACATATGCCACATCAATTATGTTTTGACCGAAAAATCCATTTTTCTGTGAAATATAAAAATATAAAGATAGATTTAATTTTTAGTCATTCTTTGAATCCCTTAGTTTAGTGACAGTTGGTGAGATACATAGCTTGATTGTATTTGAAAAGAGGCATAAAAATCCCTACTTTTTAGGAGTTGTTAGTGAGATTTAGATTATTTTCTCCATTGCAATATGATTGACTTGTTTTTGTTAAATTTCAGAATTTTTTTGTTTTTAGATTTGTATCAATTTTAATTTGTTTTATTTGTTATTTGTGAACTTTAATTGAGGAGAAAACCAAACTGATATACCATTAGTTTTAATAAGATTTTTTTTCAAAATTTTAATTTCATATTCAATCTATAAACTTTTTCAATGGATTTGGAGGGATATGTTCTCTCTCATTCTTTGTTATATTTTAAATTCATTTGATTGAATATAGTTATAGTTATTTGTAGTGTACTACATGCTTCAAGGTAGGATTGATAACGTGTGTCAATTTGATGATTCAAATTCCAATGGTACAAGCTTCAATAGTTTTAGTTAGATTTTACACTTTCTCTCTCTCATTCACGTGCATTGACCAACATGGTCATCATATTATAGGCTGAAGAACTTGATTTATTGCTTATAAATTTATGAAAGAAATTGAAATGTGTGTCAATTTGATGATTTAATGTGATTTGGAAATATACTAATTACTTTGATGATTTAAAAGCATGACAGTCTAATTAACACATCATAGCTGTGAGTGTCCCTATTCAACCCTTACCTAATCCATTTTATTTAGAATGATAGCTATTATCAAGGTTTTAAATAGCGGTCGCGGTCGCGTTAAGGTTTTCACGATTTCGGCTGTTACGGATGCTGTGTTGCAAATTGCGGTCGTCGCGGTGTGAATTATTCACAAAATTCACAAATCTTATAAAATATTATTTATACATGTATAATAACTTAAACTAAACTTTTTTCTCAATATTATAAGATGTTTAAAGTAAATATAATAATAAAAAACTAACTCTTTCATAGTAATAAAGAAAAAGAAAGATACAAAAACATAAAACTTGGGGGACTAGGCCAATACCCAAGTGGGAGCAAAATAACAGAATCTGTCTTGTATGGAATTTAACTTATAACTATGGATCATGTCATTCCTAGAGGATATTACTGATGAAATAAACTTTTAAACTGAAACAGAATCTGATGTACTGCTATGGAAACAATATTTGTAGAACATTCCAATATAGATGAGATTTTTCTTTCTTTCAATTTAAATGAGAAACAAAAAGTGAATCACAACTTTCACTTGTAGTAGAAGTATGCACGTTGTTATGTTCACTCGTGATGTAATTAAGAAAATTTTAAAAATGAAGTGAAAAAAAATACGATCAGAATTTAGGACTTAATGTAGAAATTAAATGTAAGTGCATGGTTTGTGAAATTAAGCTGCAAATATTTACTAACTTTGATTAATGATTATTGATTTGATCTTCAACAATATATTTGTGAGCTCCAACCTTGATAAAAAACACTCAGACCATACTTTGGCTCACATCCTAGATATTCAAGTTGAATATAGAAGAAATGGATTAAAATGCACGAATACTGGAAAACAGTGTATTATTTCTGAAAATGAAAGATAAATGCAAGAGGATGAATATTCTAATGCCCACAGAGCAAAACTCCTACATAGGCAAGAAGCCAACTGTCCAATACAAACCAAAATCTTCCATAATGAACTCACACTCCCCTTACCTCACTATATATACTACTAAGAGGCATAACAAACTTTCCAACTCAACACCCTATCTCACTCACTAATTACTCATAAAACCTCACTATACTCTTTCTTACAATAATAGCCCTTTCCCTATATCTCTCATACTCGCCTCTATCACAAGCACATATATATTTCCAGAATTGGCTAATGTGCTACTCTTTAACAAAAATCCTTATAAAATTTGAACCATTTGCAAAATGCACTGCTTATTCTTAATTTTGGAAGACAATTATATAATTCATAAATAAAGAACAGACGAACAAGAGTAGAGTAGTAATCTCCATCTTTAAAGGAGGTAAAGTAAGGACATATATTTTGGAAGGAGAATTAACACCATTTCTTGAACATTCCCTGACCATATAAATGCAAGATCATTTCAGCTTTTCTAGATCAACTAGATAGATATAAATATAATGTATAAGAAAAATGACAAGGTTATTATTATGACCAACTCTGGTAATCTGGTCCAAATTAGTAAATAAAACAAGTCAGCTAGAGCATCCTCTATCTTGGCATAGAAAGAATAGTCACTTAAATTTGAAGAACTAACAAGCTAAGGTTACATAACAAAAGAAGATTATGAAGTCACCTATTTAGTGAGCATGCCATTGTTTTCCTTTGTGTATGCAAGTTCCATTTTTCCTCATATAGCTTTAATAGATAATCAGACTCCCTCTTAAAACAGACAACATATTTGCTCAAGAACAATTTCTCATTATATATAAATGGTGTAACTAAGCTCGCATTCTTATTTCGCAGACCTTTCATCAAAAGATATTGCAAAACTGAGGCCCTTGGAATGATCCTTTCATGTAAACTAAAAGTAAACATATTTGGCAATTTAGTAAGTGCCAAGGAATTCCAACCCAATTGATTAACCCAAAAACTCATCACTAAATTAATCTTATCCAAGGAAGCCAACAAAAGATCAGGCTTAGCCCTAAATGCTTTAACAATATCTTTATCAGACCAACCCCATTTCTTAAAGGTATCAACTTTCTCATTCCAAAGTTTTTTACTCAAACCTTTCTTGGCTATCAAAGCACGCCCAAAAGTAATCGTTGAAGTATCAAACCCTATACCCTTAACTTCCTCCAATAGCTTAATCAAATCGGTTGAACTAAATATTGATGGCTTTGTTTGAAGCAATCTAGCAATGACGGAATCATATACTCCAAAATCAGTCATCAAATTGATATTAGCCACAATAAGGTCATATGAAATACGATCAAATGAACGCGAATGTCGAATTAAGCAAGCAATGACATCCTTATTGGTTTTCAAGAACCTACTTAATAATTCAAAAAGGGGGATTATTCGTTTCTCCAAGCCAAATTTTAAAATTCTAGGTTCTGCTGTCAACAATGAAACAATATCAGAGGAAGAAACACCTTTGGATAGAAAAAATTGAAACTTTGGCAATAAGATTTTATGGGGTTGTGATGAAAGTAACCTAGGTGCTTTTGTAATGATGATGCGTATGTTGGAGTCTGAAAAATGATGGTTTTTGAAGAAGTTAATAACTGAATTAGGCTATCTGGAGATTTGAAACGAACCTCTATTTGATTGAAAGCTTTGAGAGCTGATTCATGTGAGAAACCGAAATTGTTGATGAGGTATGATACAGGTAATGGGTGTGTATCTGATTTTGATGTGGTTGTGGGGTATCTGAATGATCTGAGTGAAATTGAGGATGAAAAGTGTTTCGAAAGAGGATCCAATTTAGGGTTTATTGTGATGAACCCTAAAACAACATTCTTTCTGCTTAGAAACCATTTCAACATATTTGTTTGGAAATTTAATCAATGATTTCAAAAATCTTTTTACTCAAATTTATATTCAGAATCAGTCCTCTTCTTCTCTATTCATTGTATTGGATTCTCTCAATTTTAATTCCCTCAATTTCCTCAATTTCTTCGATCTCTACCTTTTATTTCACCTTTTTGGTCTTTTTCTTTTCTCTCTCCTTACAAACTAATGGCTATGATTCTACTATTTTCCTCAAGTAATTGAGAGAATCCATTCTCATTATATTCATAATAGACTGATGTTATTTGTATACTCAAAAAGTTGTCCTTTTTGGGACAACTCTTATTTTCTTTGGCAACAAAAATAATAAAGTGGGAGGAGAGAGAGAGAGAGTGAGTATGTAATAAGAGTATGAGAGAGAGAGTTATCCAAAGTTGTCAACTTTTTGGTTGTACAAATATCATTTCTCTTCATATTACTAGGGGTAAATCCGCTTCGATTAAAATATAATTAAAATATTTTTATAAATGAAAAATAAAAATTGTGATAAGTATAATAACATATAGATATTAATTTAAAATATATAAATATTTAATATAAGTATATGTATAAAAATAAAAATTAGTTTAGAAATATGAGATTTTTCACTAATTTGTATCGTAGTTTTGTTTATATTTTAATATAATAGGTCTTTTATAATATTTTTTGAATTTAAAGGGATGCATCATATAATATTTTAATAGTATAATCGTGTAATATGTTATTTTTTTAAATGAATTGCAATTGTATAGTCATGTGTCACTTTTTTTTAGGCATCCCTTATTTAAAAATTACGTGATCTCGTTTTTTAAAAATGACGAATCAAATAGCATAACAGCTTATTCTTTTCTATTCAATTAAATGTACTAAATAGTTTTCTAAATAGCTTATGTGACTCACAAAGAGAGAATTTGTTATTTTAGAAGAATTTAACATATCTTATTATTTGCTTTAAAAAATGTTATATTATTCTGATAAAGATCTCACTATTTTGTTGAGCCATAACTTTAACATTTTTTTTAACAATTTAGAAGATGTATTTATTTTATTTAAATAGTTACATTATTATTTAAATCAAATTAATAATTTTGTAATTTTTATAAATATTCTATTTATCGCTATTTGATAAACGTTGAAATAAGCTTTGTTATAAAATATAATTCATATATATATATATATATATATATATATATATATATATATATATATATATATATGGTGGCTTTTGACTTTTTTTAAATAATGGGTAGGGGTGTGCATGGTCGGTTATTTTGCTAAACCAAATCATATCCAAATCAAAACCATTATTTTGGTTACATGACCATAACCATAACCATTTTTTTATAAACCGGTTATATAACCAGTTATAAATTTGGATACGGATACATAACCAGATATTTTTATAAAACCGGTTTAAAAGCGGATAATTTTTAAATCCAGTTTTTAACTGATTATTTTTAAAACTGGATTAAAAAACAGTTAATTTGGTCTGATTTTTTTTTTTCGCAGACGAAAAATATATTAAAAACCGTAAAAAAAATACACTTTTCTTTTTTTATTCTTTGCATTCCTTCTTCTAGATTTCTTTTTTCCAATTCCAACGAGATAAGGTATACAAATTGGAGAGAATGACTGTGGTTCGATTGGAAGAGAATATTGTCAATTAGAGTTCAATTGAAGAGATTATTGTAGATTTGGGATTTAGGATTCATCACAAATCACAATTGCAAAGATCACACGTACATGGTGACAGTTTGAGCGTGAATTAATTTTAATAAAAGGATATTTGTTTGTTTTTTTATTCTTTTTGGATTCCTTCTTCTAAATTTCTTTTTTCCAATTCTAACGAGATAAGGATTTACAAATTGGAGAAAATGATTGTGGTTCGATTGAAAGAGAATATTGTCGATTAGAATTCAATTGGAAAGATTATTATAGATTTGAGATTTATGGTTCATCGCAAATCACAATTGCAGAGATCACACACACATGGTGATGGTTTGTGCGTGAATTAATTTTAATAAAAGGATATTTGTTTGTTTTTTTTTTATTTTTTGCATTCCTTCTTCTAGATTTCTTTTTTCCAATTCCAACGAGATAAGGGTATACAAAATGGAGATAATGAATGTGGTTCAATTGAAAGAGAATGTTGTCGATTAAAGTTCAATTGGAAAGATTATTGTAGATTTGGGATTTAGGGTTCATCGCAAATCACAATTGCAGATATCACACGCACATGGTGATGGTTTGTGCGTGAATTAATTTTAATAAAAGGATATTTTGTTTTTTTTTTTTTACAAAAACAAATTTGAAAAAGTTTTTTTTTTTTTTTTTTGACAGAAACAAATTTGAGAAGGATATAATAACAAATTTAAACCAAATCCAAAAATTTAATTTGGATGGATAACCGACCAGATGAAAATGTTTTGGTTAATAACCATATACCAAAATTCGGATTTTTTAAAATGGATTTGGATCCGGTTATGAATTTGGGCATTCAAACCGGATATTTTGCACACCCCTAATCACGGGGTCTCGTTTTTCGAAAATTACGTATCAAACAGCGTAATTACTTATTTCCTTCTGTACAATTTAAGATATCAAATAGCTTATCTACTTACCCCCCTCTCGTTATTTTGAAATTCCTTCTCACATATTCATTTGATAAAATTTTATCCCAATTTTATTAATCTCAAGTTTTTTAGTCTACTGTTTGGTTTAATATTTGTTTTTTGCATTGTCCTTTTCTTTTGGTTTGTTTTTCTTTTTTTTAGTGAGGTTTGTGTCCCATCAAATTTATTGTTACTAATGATTTAATAACCCAAAAAAGATATGGAAAAAAAACTATATTACGATCATGAGAGCATTAAACAATTATAATTTACAAATACCGATAACATACAATTTTTTTTATAGGTATACAAACTTCTTAGTCATTAATTAAGTCACATGCCTTCTATAGTTACTATATTAATGCATGGAAGGCGTAACAATATGGTTTAACATATGAAAAGGTGAATATTAGTGTAACCATTGTATATAATAAAAATCATAGCTTGATTTTACAACTTATAAAGAGTAGTACTGTAACACCCCGATTTTTCAAAGACCAAAAAGGGGCATTATTTATTTATTTTTTTAAAACAAAATAGAGCGCGCATAGATTTTGTGACGAGCCGACATTAATCATACCACAAAACTAATTATATATATTAGTACAACCACAGCATCGGCATAGTACTAATCATACATGAAAGTGCTTTCCATAAGCAAAGTGTGTACCTGAATATTTACAATCCAAAAGACAACCGTCTAAACCAAAAGTATGAGTACTCGGATACAGTTTATCCAAAAGAGTCAGAATACTACGCCTAACCAAATGCACGGTGTACAAGACACACCGGCACACAATCTAATTAGATCAGCCACGCCACTCGATCACTGAGGGCTTAAGAAGCCACCGTAGTCCTCACGACTCACGGTCTCGGACAGGATTCCATCGTCTAGGTGGGGGTAACCAGTTCATGTTTCATTGTAAGGGTCACCACAAGTACCACATAATACAAATACCAAATATGGAAAGCAAATAAACATTTATCATTTTCTTCTTAACAAGCATTATAATTCAAATGCGCACATAGCCTATCAATGCAGACTCTACATGATCGTGACACCAATCACTGGCTGCCACATGCATGAATTCCGGAATTTAACCTCTCCGCAGAGAGTCGTAGGCCCAGCCTACCAAATCCCCGCAGGGCATCAATAAAATCATGTGGCTCATCACGGTCACCACGTAGGATTAGAGTGGATCCAATCACTGTCAATCACACCCCGTGGCCCATCACGGTCACCACGTATTGGACTCAATAAAAATCCCGCAGGATTAAGGTGGACCCAATCACTGTCAGTCGCACCCCGTGGCCCATCACGGTCACCACGTACTATGAATGCATGAACATACGATTCCCCATATATGCTAATGCAGCAATTACATACCTTCCAAGCATATGTAATTCAATTCCATGTTCATACATATATTTTCACAATCATATGTAAACAATCATATATTCATACATATATTCTTACAATCATATGTATTCAATCACAACAACATACATATATTCTCAATCATATGTATTCAATCACATGTATTGTAAACAATTTCTCATTCCGAGAATACATCACACATACATGCCAAGCACTCAAAACACACCACAACCAAAGCATACACACATGCTATTATAGAAATAAGACAAAAATAAAGGTGCCCTTACCTCGGCAAGCTTCCACTAACTTTTCTCGTGTAACTCTACAATTCGCGCTACCTAAAATTAAGTAGCGTACAATCAATAAAATACTCCTCACATATCCTATCGAAACGAAACTTGTTCTCAAAACTCTAAAGGGGTTTAAGGTGCTTTCTAAAACTCTCCCATAGTGATTTCGAGTCCTCCCCATGGTGATTAAAAATTCACGAAGTTAAATGCACTATTTTCGCTACACAAAAATATTTTCGTTTCAAAACAAACTATGAAACACTTTTGTTTCCAAAGTAATCAATTACACACACTAAAACCATTTGGAAACAACCCATAAATTCTTCGGAAATTTTCACAAAAAATAAAGTTTTCTTGCATCGCAAGTTACAAGTTTTTCTCCTCAAATAAAATGGTCATAACTTATACAATTTTTATCCGATTGAGACGAGCCATACGCCAAAATTTTTGTCTCGAAAAGACGGATCAAATGGTTAAGTTTCCAGTTCACAAAACAATTTTAAAATGACATAAATGCCCTTCAAGATTTTCGACCAGATTTGGAATCAAACCAAAATATTGTTTTTCACAAAACAAACATCCATTATTACTAATTTTCTCAAGAGTGATCAACTTCTCATACCAAACCATTTGAATCAAAGAATACTATATTTTTTTCTTCAAAACTTTACAAATTTTCACTTGTGCAATTAAATCACAAGTTACTATTTTTTTCTTCAAAGCCCTAACTCAAAATTTCATGAAAAACTCATTACTCTATGGAAATCAACACTACTAAGCTTGAACAAGCTAGTCTAACACTCATGAATAATTTCTATGGAACAAAAACTAATTAAAACCAAGTTCTAAGAAAATTTGCTCAAGAACATAATCCATAAAATCCTAAACTCTAAGAGTTTGAACCAACAAAAGAAGGGAAGAGGTTAGTTACCTCAAGAGAAGATGATTCTTTGCAAGTTCTATGATCCAACAAGCCTAAGATCAAGTGATTTGGTGAAGGATTGAAATTTTTGTGATGAAGGGAAATATGGAATGGAGTTCACGGCTAAGAGAGAAAGAGTGAATGAGTTCCTCTAATTTTTCTAAGTCATCATAGTATAAGAAGTCTTGATGGATCATAGCCCTTGGATCAAAGCAAAAAAAGTTGTGAGATTGAACCCTAGCCATTGGATCACTCACTCACACACAAAACTCATGATTACTCTTTAAGAAATATCTACATATTTTCACTTTACGCTACTCAGCTCTCGCGCTCGCTCGCAGGCGAGTCGTACTTCGCTAACGGTCTAACTTGCGAAAAATAGAAAATCTACGAAGTAAAAGTTTGTCGTAAACCATTTCTAAAAATTATCGCTAAACTTGATTCTCCGACTGAAATTTTTATCCTAAACTCTCAAAAATATTATGAATTCAGGTTCTAACTCGTGCCGATATACAAAGTCTCAATTTAAATTTTGACGGAAAACAGAAACCGTAAAATTTCCAACAGCGGGTACAATTTTCTACTCGTTTTTCCAAAATACGGAGAAAACCAAATTTCGAAATTCTGACGACTTAGGAACGTTCTCATAGATAAAAGAAGACTAAGAAACAAAAGTCCGTGCGTTCCCAGCACACGAGCACAAAACAGGCTCCATCTCAGCAAAAGTGTTAATACCCTCCAAAACACTTAACCAAAAACCCTAAATTTCTTAGCCATTACTTATTTTCCTCACACAAAAGGTACCGTGGAATTATGGGTCTTACATTACTACCCTCCAAAAAGAAGTTTCGTCCTGGAAACTAAAGTTAAGGATAACGACTCAACTAGTCATTACTAAAACCAACACAAAAAGATTCCACACGATTAGGTGTAGCCACAAAGATGCTAACACCAGGTGAAGCCATACAAAAGCTATCACCAACACACTGGCACAACCGTACACCTACCGCAACCCTCTATAAAGTCGCACTGATTCAAACTCTAGACACAAAGCTAGAAACCCTTCAAATAGTTCATCACTCAAAATCAACTGTACTACAAAGGTTCACAACTCTAGTTCCTCAAAGATCCTAGGGTCAACACACAAAGTTTCCAAGGTCACTTTTTTTCGCCTCCGCGACATAGACCTTTCCAATAGGTTCACACGAAGTGGTGACAGCTACCCTCCAAAAAGAAACACTGAACTCTCTGCGCACCACCAAAGCTAGCAAAAACTTGTTAATTCCAGGCAACACGATTCCGTCTATTATTAACAAGAGATTACACTACAAGAATTCATCAATTTATTGACAAAAAATAGTGACAGCTTTTGGCCCTCAATAATTGATTGGGAGCTTAAAACCCTCAATAAGCCAAAATATCCCTCAATAATGCATCTGATTCTTTTTCTAAAATTGATTTGCACTTATTAAGTGTCACCGGCCGTCAATAAATGCTATGTGAGATATGAAATTCTAACATTACAATATTGGCAGTGTATGGCCGCCAATAATGCTTTAGAATATTGGCTGTGTATTTGAAATAAAAAAATTACAGTAAAAAATAAGAAGAAAACCCTTACACTACTCACCCAAATAAAAAACAAAAAATAACGCTTCCCTTTCTCTGTCTCTCTGCTCGCATCGCACCACCACTCTCCTCACTCACCGGAAAAGCTTCGACCAATGACCACCATCACTCGCCTCTCACCACCGGCCGCCACCTCTCTGCTCGCGACCGCACCACATTTCTCTCTCTCTCTCTACTCGGCCGAGTTTTCAAAGCCCTTTCACCGGAAAAGCCAGTCACCGCCACTGACCACCAGCACAAAATCTATCTCTATATCCTTCTCCCTTTTGTCTCTCTTCTCACGAAAGACATGTACAATTTTTCAAAATCTAAATTTTTCTAGGTTTTAGGTTTTTGGAAAATTTTGATTTGTATCTATCTGTTTTGGGTTTTCTATCTGTTTTGCTCTATTTGTTCCTTTAAATCTTCACACACATCTGGTATTGTTAAATCTTTGTGGGTGTGGGTATGTAAAACCTAGTATTGTCACTAAAATCTGAGTCACCATAATGATTATTATTGCAATATGTAACTTCATTATATATGTTAGTTAGTTATTTTTCTAAACAACTTTGTTGTTTTATATCAAAATTAGTTGTCAAATAATAATATATATTGTCTCTAGGACTATTCGGAGTCTATATGTTCTGTATATAGTAGGATGTAGCACACTAGTACAATACTTTCTCTAAAGTGAATTGTTTGGTCATGTTGTCATAGTTTAGGATTGTTTAGAGTTTATATGTTTGTGTGTTTTGAGTCATTCAGCCAATCTTAATTAAATTAGGATAATCATACTTAGATGTGATTGGCATGAAGTTGAAAATGATAAGAATGAGTAAGCTCATGTCATGATGTGGGAAGAGAGGAAAGAATGGCGTGTTTTAATGTTTTAAATACTATAATGGTGGAGAGTGAATGGTAGTGTTAATTTGACCAATGAGAAAGAAAATGTGGCATGATTATGAGAGATAGTGTTGTGTGATGATTGAGAAAAAGTATTCCATTTCACATGTTATTATTGTATGTTTTCTGGTAAGGTAATTAGGATTGGGGACTATTATGATTAAAGGCTGGAGCTGGTATGGGATTTGGAAGGGATTTTCGTGTGTACGATTGTTGTTTTCTACTAAGAGGAATAGGAATAGAATTCAGAGGATGGTTAACAACTTGAAGTAGAAGCGTCGGAAAATGAAGAACTCGACAAGTGACATCTCTTTTTGATGCCATGAATATATATGTTAATAAGACATCTGTTTTTTTTATTAGTTTTATAATTGAAGTCTTCATCTCACCAATACAGTTGGTTCCCTGCTTCTTATAAGTTTTTGTAATTAAAGTTTGGTGCCTTGATTTTGTTTTGCTAGACAAATCTTCAAGGTTTGATCATAAATTCTGGCCAGACTTTGGATGAGGCATTACCAACTGTCTTTGGCAAAGAAAAATCCGGGAGAGTGCGCTACTTTGCAATTGTTACAACATGCCTATTCTCTTGAAAAGAAGTAAAGTGGCAGGAATGGACAATAATGAGAATAATGAGGTATTTTTATTGGCTTAAGCATTTCACCCTTCTCTGAGTTTACATTGTCTAAATATTTATGTCAAACACTTAAACCTGCTTAAGAATAATGAGGTATTTTTAATGTGATGAGTCAAGTTTTTTGCTTTGTTACAATGAGCTTCACACATAAAAAACAAAACTGCTTGTAAACAGTGGTGGTTTCCATCTTTTAATTGTGTTTAGATTAAAATTTAGCAGGTAGCATAGCAACAAAAGATGTAACTAATGTTTTTTTAATAATTATTTGAGATGTTAAAGAAAGAAGCCCATGTTCACAGTAAAAAATATGTCCACGATCTATAGATTATATTGTGATAATTAGATAGTCTAATGAAAAGTCTACATTTGTTTGAATTTCATGTTATTCTACTTGAAAAGTCTATGCTCTATGTTTCATGTTGGCAACTTTTTTTGTCTTGTCTGTTATATGACTTGGGTAGGAATCTTGCCTTAATTTTTTTGTCTTGTATGTTATATGACTTGGGTAGGAAATTCCTACTTGTTTGGATTCCTACTTGTTTGGATCGGAATTATTATTATTATGACTCGTAGTTGTTATTGAATGATGCAAAGGAATTCAATTCATCATTGTTGTTGTGTTGATTTTCTACTTTTGCAGTACAGATTTGGAAATTGCAGGATTGGTGATCTTGGATTGAGTGTTTGCATTGTCTGCTTAGCTTATGGTTAGCCTCTTGCGTTTTATATGAGACTAATTTTTGAATGGGTGTTAGTCCACTGCTTATGTTTTGTAATGATACATTGGTAGCCATGAAATAGGCTTTTGCAACAGGGAGAATTTGTAGTAATGTTACTGATATAATGTACCAACTGCTTTTGGTATTGGTGAATTTGCACTTGTGCGTAATTCTCTTTAATTTTTAAATACATTTTTTGCTTTTTCAAAAAAAAAATTAACAAGCACGCCATAAATTTTTACTTATTAGGCAAGGCAACATTAAACAATGAGAAAAAAAAATAAATTTTTTTGAAGAAGCCAAAATGAAATATATTAAGAAACCATCTCCTTAGCACAAGATGTGCCAAGGAAGACTAAAAATGTTTACAAAGAGTTACATGTAGATACAAAAAGATAATCAAAAAAACATCATACAAGGCCCAAGCATAGCAACGGACTAAACCACCAACTGTGGCAGTTAGAAGCTAATGTAACAGATGTCGCCTGCAACCACTTAAAAGAGAAGAGTTTGATTTTGTCCAACATCTGAGAAGTAGTGCTAGCTGAGCCTCGAAAAAGTCTACGATTTCTCTCCGTCCACACAATCCACACGCACGTGAGCCAAATGAGCTGCAAAAAAGAGCGGCGAGCTCGAGAACCACCTGCTGTATGAGTAAACTGGACAAAGTAATCCCGTAAAAAAGTGAACTCCACCACCGGTATACCAATCCACGAACACACGAAAGCCCAAAGTGAACCAAAAGTACCACATGAGAGAAATAAATGATGAACCGACTCCGCCTCGTCACAACCCGCGACGCACAGATGAGCTACAGTAGATAATATGCCTCGAGTGACAAGGTTGGTTTTTGTGGGCAACCTGTTACGCAGTAAACGCCACACAAAGATGGAGACCTTCAACGGAACCTGAGGGTGCCAAATGAGTTTCTCCACATTAATGTTAAAAAAAATGTGAAGATAAAAAAAAAATTGATGTTAAAAAAAATTAATAAATTTTGCTGTATTTAAACAAAGTAGTTTATAATTAAATTAATTATTCAAAAAGTAATTAAATATTTCTGATTTAAAAATAATAATTTTATTATTTAAAAATCAGATTTTTTTTTAAATAATCAAATTTTTAAATAATTAATTTTTTTTTTAATTAAAGATACATTATTGAGGGCTGTAGTCCGTCAGTAATATATTGAGGGCTGCAGGCCGTCAATAATGCATTAATTTGCTGAAGACGCATTATTGAGGGTCCAAGGCCGTCAATAATCGTTACCGACGAAGCTTTTATTGATGGATTTTGGCCCTCAATAATGGCTTCATTATTGACAGATTTTAGTCCTTCTTGAAGGCTTTTGGCCCTCAATAATGCAATGTTTTCTTGTAGTGTTAAGGATGATCAGCTCCTCAATTTGTCAATAGATAGCCGACAATCATAATGGTGGTTTAGACCATCTTTACCTAACTTGAATAATGCTTCCTGTCACTTGTGCTCAAGATCCTCCGACGCACAAGGGTCCAACAATTCCTTCGAAGTTTTCTACACATTTTTCCTCGGTCTCTTACTATCTCGATCTCCCCAATGAGACCCAATTCTCAAAACACAACACTTAAAACCTCATGCTTCCACTCTTGAAACATCTGTTAAGTATCGCCCAACAAGTAATACAGTGCTACCACGACAAGTACCACCCAAACCATTACACTCAGAAAGAAGTTGCCATCTCGTTAAAAGAACTTCACAACTTCACTAACATCCATAAGTCCTTAATTTGATAAATACGCCTAATCGTATGTTCACATTCAGATCTCGTTCCAATCACGATTTTAATAATACCATCCCAACATCCGGTTGGTGATCCAAACTCCTCATTTTTCTTGGCACTTGCCAAACTATAACATCTACTTCTCTTGGACTCCCTTTATTCAAATCTCACATTCCAAAAAAATCAATTTCTTATGCATCCACATATTTTCCAAATTAATACTTAGCTTATCCTTGTCTGCCTTAGCATAAAACATTTCTCCTCGTTGACTGCCATCGTCGGCTTAAACCATTCCACGTCGTATTCTCATTCTATTTCTAAACTCTCTTGAGTTTCTTCCTCTTATCATTAAATTCTCTTTTTCTCAAAAAAACTTCTCACACTGACCATTCTTAATTGTTCCAACATCTTATCCTTAGAGTAAATTCCTACATCCAATCATATCTTGAGATATTTCTCACCTTAACCGTCGTTCAACCGCTTCTACTGTCAACGACCGAAATCATTTGTTTTCTCAATGTGCATTTTCCTCTATGCTACGCCTATCCTCCTTGTAACAACTATAATGAATCAAGGTTCTATTAGTTTCCACCAAACTTTGCCATTAGACAATTGCTTACCCTTTTTACTTCCACATACAACACACACACCTCCATGACATCCATTCAGGTGGTGCTTTCGAATCCTTAATATACACGCACAATCATAATTTTCCAAATTATGTGTGAGGTAATTCCTTTCGCCAATCATCAATTGACATATGCCACATTCTCATGTGCTTACCTCTTACTTGTTCTTAACATGTCTTCTCAACGACTAACTTCCCTTGTGACTAACTCATTTATCTACTAATTTGCAACTTTCAAGTTCAACAACTGTCTAGAGTTGGTTCCCAAACCACCATGACCCATAACTTGTTGATTCCAAACAACATCTTTAATTCGCCGCACATAATCCAATAATTCTCATTCCACATCAACTTGTGTCCAATCAAGCATACTCTTCTCCATTCGACAAATCCCAAATCTTCATAACTATCTAAAGTTGTAGTATTCTCCAATACCAATAAACAACTTCACACATACGTTCTCGCTACCCATCCTGACACATCCATTCACTAACTGGATTCTTATTCATCTCTAACTTCCCTTACGGTGTCAACTATTGTACTTATCATAATCAAACGCTCCAATTAATTAATTCCTCAAGTTCCTATTAAGTATCTCTATATGCAAAATTATCTAAAGTTGTTCCCACCGGAGAATCAATCCCTAAATCTCAAGTTCGAGCTAACCTTGCTCTTACAGCTAGTCACTCATCGTTTTCTTATTCATTTTTAACCTTTACTAATGATCATCTCTTTAGGAACGGCTATTTCTAAACTCGTTCTTATAAGGTCACTGTAATTCACCTACAAATCGACTCATCCATCTAGCGATTGAATAATTATTTCAAAGCTTAATGCTCGACTTCTCAAGAACAACTACCAAAGCATAACACTTTGCTATGATTTCAACCTTAATAAGTTCGATACCCAAATCAAAATCTTGAATCTACTCCTCAAAAACTACAATTACTTGTCTTACCATCTAGATTCATCCATTAAATCCTAATATATAGTACAGGGCCTTTCTTTATAGTAATTCTCACCATCTCAATACTCTTACGAATGAATTCTTGTCTAATCACAACTTGATATTTCTAGAAAATTTCCAAACATTGTCGTCCATGACGTGAATTTCTTAACATTTGGTTACATCAACTCCTATGATTCCATAATTTCAAGGTACTACTTGGTCATTCACCCTCTTGGTCGATCAAAATCATTAACTTAAATGCACATCTGCACAGGATCTCTACTCAATCTTGACTAATCTCTTCAAACTACTCAATAATTTTTTACTAATCCCTAAGAATTACGCAATATGTTCACTTCCTCTTAAGGTTTATCTGCCGATAACTAACAATTCTAGCTTACACTGCTACAATTCTCTAGGTATTTCCATACCATACAAATCTAGTATCACCTATCCGTGGTATGTAACTTACTTTCCACGGTTGAACTCCTCGTTCTTACCTAAACATCTCTCCAAAACCATAATTATCCAACCAATGATTACCTATAGTTTTGTCCCACAACGACATCTATACTTACTATCTCCTTAACTATGTATAAATTGTCACTTATCCATGTGATATTTGGTCTCTTACCCTTAATCATCACGAGATTCATCCATAATAATCTCATTTTCGAATCTAGTTTATCTCAAACTATTAACTTAAACCCTTAAGGTACCCATCGTTCGTGCAACGGTCTTCTAACACCACTAAGTTCATTGACTCTTGACGTGCAACACACTTTAATTGCAATACGAATCACCCAAATGATTATCCAATCATCATAATTAAATCCAACTGACATCTCTGCCTGGTCCACAATTCCACAGTGGCCGCATCCCCTTGGCAACCGACGGACTTCATCAAGTCCCGCCCTAACTCACCCGACGGACATCCAATACCTTCTTCAAAAGGTCGTCCCAATCCGATCCTTACTTACAATCCTTTATCAATTGACGTTCACTCGTCCATAAACAGCACCTCTGAGTGGCAACATCCAACGCCACTTCCCATCCATGATATTACTTCCAGGAATCCCTTGTAGTTCTCGTTCGCCTCAACTCCATCCTCTTCGGACCACTCTGTCTTAAGAAATTCAGAGACACTTGTCGACTAAATTCGACCAAAGCTCGGGGATTTCAACAATTCTACTTACTAAAGTACTAAAAGGAACAATGCTTTAGTAAGAACTATCAAGTATCTAAGCATATACCATGCTAAACTCAAGACAACAACCACATAGCACACAACATAACAAAAACCGATCGCTAGAACTGACACAACTCTAGCTATATTCTGACTGACTTTGGACTGACAACCCTAAGGCACACACTTCCCTTTGATGATCTAAAGCCGGGCTCTGATACCACAATGTAACACCCTGATTTTTCAAAGACCAAAAAGGGGCATTATTTTTTATTTTTTTTTAAAAACAAAACAGAGCGCGCATAGATTTTGTGACGAGCCGACATTAATCATACCATAGGACTAATTATATATATTAGTACAACCACAGCATCGACATAGTACAAATCATACATGAAAGTGCTTTCCATAAACCAAAAGTATGAGTACTCAGATACAGTTTATCCAAAAGAGTCAGAATACTACGTCTAACCAAATGCACGGTGTACAAGACACACCGGCACACAATCTAATTATATCAGCCATGCCACTCGATCACTGAGGGCTCAAGAAGCCACCGTCGTCCTCACGACTCACGGTCTCGGATAGGATTCCATCATTTAGGTGGGGGTAACCCGTTCATGTTTCATTGTAAGGGTCACCACAAGTACCACATAATACAAATACCAAATATGGAAAGCAAATAAACATTTATCATTTTCTTCTTAACAAGCATTATAATTCAAATGCGCACATAGCCTATCAATGCAGGCTCTACATGATCGTGACACCAATCACTGGCTGCCACATGCATGAATTCCGGAATTTAACCTCTCCGCAGAGAGTCGTAGGCCCAACCTACCAAATCCCCGCAGGGCATCAATAAAATCATGTGGCCCATCACGGTCACCACGTAGGATTAGAGTGGATCCAATCACTGTCAATCACACCCCGTGGCCCATCACGGTCACCACGTATTGGACTCAATAAAAATCCTGCAGGATTAAGGTGGACCCAATCACTGTCAGTCGCACCCCGTGGCCCATCACGGTCACCACGTACTATGAATGCATGAGCATACGATTCCCCATATATGCTAATGCAGCAATTACATACCTTCCAAGCATATGTAATTCAATTCCATGTTCATACATATATTTTCACAATCATATGTAAACAATCATATATTCATACATATATTATCACAATCATATGTATTCAATCACAACAGCATACATATATTCTCAATCATATGTATTCAATCACATGTATTGTAAACAATTTCTCATTCTGAGAATACATCACACATACATGCCAAGCACTCAAAACACACCACAACCAAAGCATACACACATGCTATTATAGAAATAAGACAAAAATAAAGGTGCTCTTACCTCGGCAAGCTTCCACTAACTTTTCTCGTGTAACTCTACAATTCGCGCTACCTAAAATTAAGTAGCGTACAATCAATAAAATACTCCTCACATAGTGATTTCGATTCCTCCCCATGGTGATTAAAAATTCACGAAGTTAAATGCACTATTTTCGCTACACAAAAATATTTTCGTTTCAAAACAAACTATGAAACACTTTTGTTTCCAAAGTAATCAATTACACACACTAAAACCATTTGGAAACAACCCATAAATTCTTCAGAAATTTTCACAAAAAATAAAGTTTTCTTGCATCGCAAGTTACAAGTTTTTCTCCTCAAATAAAATGGCCATAACTCATACAATTTTTATCCGATTGAGACGAGCCATACGCCAAAATTTTTGTCTCGAAAAGACGGATCAAATGGTTAAGTTTCCAGTTCACAAAACAATTTTAAAATGACCTAAATGCCCTTCAAGATTTTCGACCAGATTTGGAATCAAACCAAAATATTGTTTTTCACAAAACAAACATAGTTTAAAACACTCCCATTATTACTAATTTTCTCAAGAGTGATCAACTTCTCATACCAAACCATTTGAATCAAAGAATACTATTTTTTTTTCTTCAAAACTTTACAAATTTTCACTTGTGCAATTAAATCACAAGTTACTAGTTTTCTTTCCAAACAAAACCTCTATATCATCCCTATGAAAACCATGATCATTGCCTCCCAATTAGGACTTAAAATTTTGCAACTCCTTGATCATACACACACAAAGGCCACGGCCAAAACAACAACAACATACCTAGTTCCAATTTTCTTTCATTTCAAAAGCATAGCATTAACCAATTAGTTCCCAAAATCATTAATTTGAACAACCAAAACATTTCCAACACACAATTCAAAAGTCATAAGAGTTTTCTCAAAATTCCCATGAACACACAAAATATATTTTCTTGTTTTCCAAAACAAAACCATTTATCATATATCCATTCCCATAAAAAGCTCAAAAACAACATCATAAACACAATCACTAATAAAAATTCATGCTCATGATCAAGAGAAATTTCTCATCAAAGCCCTAACTCAAAATTTCATGAAAAATTCATTACTCTATGGAAATCAACACTACTAAGCTTGAACAAGCTAGTCTAACACTCATGAATAATTTCTATGGAACAAAAACTAATTAAAACCAAGTTCTAAGAAAATTTGCTGTAACATCCCCAATTTCTAAATTGCCTAATTAATTTTAATTAGAATAAATCTATTAAAATTGAAATTAATTAGAATTGGTTGATTTATTAAGTCATAGGATTTAAGTGTGAAGTGTGTGAGATTAAATGATTCCTATAGAACTTAAGCTACACATTAACACACTAATTTCATGAATTTAAATCAATTAAGCCAAAGATTCAAATTATCCCTCTCTCTAATGACTCATCCCTCATTAGTGACTCATAACCCTCCTAGCTAAACACCTCACAATCACTCTTACTTATGGCATAACATGCAAGACCCTCATAGCTCTCCTAATCTCAGAAAAATCTGAAGCAACTAAGCTCCCTTTTCTCTTCTCTCCCCACGCCAAACACATAAACAACAACAAGAAATTCCAAAACCCCCATTCACTTCTAACACATGAGTTTGTCCCTTTCATCACAAGTTTCTTAACACAGATACACAGAGATTCCAACTGCACCTTCAGAGCAGGAATCCCTGAAAAATCAAGTCCCAAGATTAACACATGAAGCAAAATTACAACCAAGTCAATCCCACCATTTCACCAACCACTAAGAATGCTTGCATGTCTTAACCAAAGCCAAAACCACTACTGTTGAGCCCTCAAAAATCCACTATAAATAACCCAAACATCATTCAGCTCTGATCATCAAACACAACTCCTTTTTCCTTAGAGCAAGGGTTTCAAGTGTCTAGAACTCAAATTTCTGTTCTGTCAGTTCGTGGGGCTTTCTGGGAAGGTTGGTAGCTGTTAGTAGAGCCAGGAACAAGAGTTAAAGCTTATTCCAGGTGGGTTCTTTAGGCTAGTGTAGTTAATTTCCCAAAATTATGAAATGCATGCAAACATAGGAATTTATAGGAAATAACTGTGTGTATGAATTTAGCTCCCAAAATTCATGCTATTTTGTTCTATATCATTTAAATTGTGTTTCTGCACTGTCTTGAATGAGGATTGTAGGTGTGGTTTATAAAATTCAAAGATTTTCGCAAAACAGAGGCACTTCTGTGTGAACTCGCCATAGCGAGTTGCTAGCGAGCCTACATGGCGAGCTCCAGGTTCTGGGCTGAAGAACTTCGCCATGCTCGCCTAGCGAGTTGTTTAGGCCATTACCTGTAAGTTCGCCATGGCGAGCTTGGTGACTCGCCGTAGCGAGCTGACCCAGAAATGACTTATTTTCTTATTTCAAACGATAACGGAACACTCGTTTTATATCCTCGTTAAAGATTATTATTTGCAGAAACGTATATTATTTGGTGTCAAACAGAAGGTCAATTACAGTTGAACTCATAGGGAAATAACTTACGGAATTTAGAACATTGCATGTGCCCCGGGTTTGGGAATTATTGGTAGCATGTTAAGAATTAGTAATCAGTCGAATTAATTATATGAACATGTCATCAGTATGGACTTCGTTTTAGATGTTCCATTAGAAAATTTATGTGAGCTTTATGCCGGAGCGCTTTCTGCTCGCGGATAAGGCAAACCCCTGAGACGTGCTCACCTTAGAGGGTTTGCGGTTTAAAATGAACAAGATAAGCTTTGTGTTACACCTTTATATTATTGCTTATGATAATTATGCTATGGATAAAGATTATGATATGACTTATTAGGAGCCCCGACTTTATAGCCTAGGAGGGTAGTAGAATTCACTGGGACGAAGTGACTGTCTCACCCCACTCCCTTTTTGAAACAGGAAAACAGGTGGATTAGGTAAGCTGTGTTGTGGAGTCGCTGCTGCACTTGGAGGATTGCATTTAGTTTCCATGCTATCTCACTTTCTTATCGTGTTGTATTTTGTTTCCGCTGTTAATTCCTGTACTCTCGTTGTATTTGGCACCTGTGCGTGCAACTGAACTTTGTTGTAATAATAACGAATTCTGTTATCAAATATAATATTCCATGATTATTCTAGATTTATCTATGGGGTGTTATATTTGCTCAAGAACATAATCCATAAAATCCTAAACTCTAAGAGTTTGAACCAACAAAAGAAGGGAAGAGGTTAGTTACCTCAAGAGAAGATGATTCTTTGCAAGTTCTATGATCCAACAAGCCTAAGATCAAGTGATTTGGTGAAGGATTGAAATTTTTGTGATGAAGGGAAATATGGAATGGAGTTCACGGCTAAGAGAGAAAGAGTGAATGAGTTCCTCTAATTTTTCTAAGTCATCATAGTATAAGAAGTCTTGATGGATCATAGCCCTTGGATCAAAGCAAAAAAAGTTGTGAGATTGAACCCTAGCCATTGGATCACTCACTCACACACAAAACTCATGATTACTCTTTAAGAAATATCTAGATATTTTCACTTTACACTACCCAGCTCTCACGCTCGCTCGCAGGCGAGTTGTACTTCACTAACGGTCTAACTTGTGAAAAATAGAAAATCTACGAAGTAAAAGTTTGTCGTAAACCATTTCTAAAAATTATCGCTAAACTTGATTCTCCGACTGAAATTTTTATCCTAAACTCTCAAAAATATTATGAATTCAGATTCTAACTCGTGCCGATATACAAAGTCTCTATTTAAATTTTGACGGAAAACGGAAACCGTAAAATTTCCAACAGCGGGTACAATTTTCTACTCGTTTTTCCAAAATACGGAGAAAACCAAATTTCGAAATTCTGACGACATAGGAACGTTCTCATAGATAAAAGAAGACTAAGAAACAAAAGTCCGTGCGTTCCCAGCACACGAGCACAAAACAGGCTCCATCTCAGCAAAAGTGTTAATATTACGACGATACTCACAAAACACTTAACCAAAAACCCTAAATTTCTTAGCCATTACTTATTTTCCTCACACAAAAGGTACCGTGGAATTATGGGTCTTACAAGTACCAATAAAATTCATAAAAATATTACTATATTAAATAATAAATATATTATGGGTTAGAACCAAATAATATGTGCCAATTTTATTTTGACATAGGTCTACTCCCTTCATTATTTTTAATTTAAATGCTCAAATTAATTCACTTAAAGCAATCACGTGATTTAGTTTGACTTTTATTTTGGAGGATTTTTTACTCTTCATCTCTTTCTATATATGCGATATAGAGACTTTTGCCTTCTTTGCCGATACACCATACACCATCATAGTCATCTGTTAGTTCTTCCTTGCCAAGAATGATCCTGCAACTATTCCACCACCTCTCCCTCTTTAGCAAATTCATCATTAATCAAAGCATCATATATAAAATTTCATAAATTTGATTGCTCCACAGTCTAAACACCGTGTCATTCTAAAAGACATGTGTTTTGTTTTTTTACATAACATGCAAAATACACAAATTAAATATAAATAAAACTTACATATAATTAAATTGGCATGTTGCCAACTCAACACGTTCCAACATTTGTTCCTTTTTCATCTTTGAACAATTTGATCCCTAAAAAACATAATAACATGGATGTTGAATAGCAATTTAGTACATATGAATACGATATTCATTACTTTAGTACATATGTAACTTATGTTATTATGAATTATAACATAATGGAAATGCACTCAAAGATATATACTTACATAAACTATCATTTTTCTTTGACTTCTCGAGCATCAAACATACAACAAAAACAAAAATAGAAGTCTCTCTTCTCCAAATTCACATGAAAAAATTGTCATATGTACATTAAGAAAAAAAAAAGTTAGAAAAGTAGGCTAACAAACATATGAATAATAAATTTTTTTAAAAAAAGGATGTTTAAAATTTTCACACAATGTAAGAGGAACATAAGTTGCTATATAGAAACTAATAAATTGTGAAGCGAGCAACATATCAAGAGCAAAAAGAGAAAAGAACCTATAATACAAAATTGAAGAGATGTCATCCAATAGTTGCTTGATGAAAGTGATGATGAAAAATCATATATTTATACACACAATGTAGGTTAGGGATGAAAAAAGATAACGGTTCAAAGGATTGTATGATGAATTTATTTGTCATATTTAAGGAATAAGAGTTACAGAAAATGAAAGAATGGTAGGTTAAAGGTTGGTGTGACAAAGTTATTTTTTAAAAGAATAATAACACATCACAATAGTAAATAATAGACAATATAACTAAAGTATTTTTCATAAAATTTATTTATTTATTTGGTCAAACGAAATTTTTGTGGGGTAATTTTTTATTTGGTTTATTTATTTAGAGTGAACTTTTGCAAGTTATAATTATGCATGCATGATTTATTTTTAATGTTTGATAGTGTAAAAGAGGAAGAACACATATATCTCTATTCTTTTTCTTTTATGATTTTTTCCATATATTATTACTATTAATTTATGTTATATGTTACACTTGCTACTAATTTAAGTTATTTGTCACTTGAACTTTCACATGCATAATTATCAACATCAATTGTAGCATTTTTGTTTTTTTTTTTCAAAAAAAAAAATATTAGGAGTCATTATTATTGTAACATATAGATAATTACTTTGAAGAATGAATAGACACACAAAATAAAATTGTGGGGTAAATTTTAAATAGATATGAGAAGTTTTATTAAGCATGCCACATCATCAAAAAGAAGGCTTTAGAGCAACTCAACCTTTCTATTATAAGATAAGATAAGATAATAATAATAATAATAAAGATTAGTTTACAAACTTAAAAATATGTTTTTTTTTACAATAAAAATATGTTTTTTTCTTTCTTTCAAAGTTCTCTCTATTCATTTTATTTTCTTATTTTCACCGCAAATATGGTTCATTGGACAGTTAATTTGATTTTTAAGTCAGTTTGCTATAAACTATATAAAATTATAATTTTATAGAGCTTATAACCAATTGATTTATGAATTGTTATCCGCGAATAGGGATGTCAACGGGACGGAGATTGAGCGGATGATATTTTACCACTCCTTGTCCCAATTCCCGTTTCTGGGACATTTCTTCCTCCATCCCCATCTCCGCAGGGAGATTTCTTCCTTCATTCACATCCTCACGGATCTCCATAGTATCAACAGATTTTCATCAAAAACACGACATTAATATCTTGTTTTTTCTTCCTTTTTTCTAAAAAAAATACATATTTTGTATCTTTCATTTTTTTAAAATAAAAGTACATTTAACATCAATAACAAAAACTGCAAAAGCACATTCTAATATTTCTTTTTGTCAAAAAAACTAAATATCCAATTGAACTTGTTGTCACCATACATATAATCATAATCTTTATAATGTATTAATTATTATTTTTTATTTAAAAAACATATAAAGTTATATAATTATATATTGTATATACACTACAAGAAAAAGGGAAATAGCGACGGATATACAGTGGCTGGGAACAGTAACCGCCGCCGCTTCTCATTACACCGGCGGCTTACCCAGCGGTTTGTAACCGTCGCTGCATGCTCAATAGATTTTTTAAGGATGTCGCGATGCCAAATCACTATTTTCACGAACTTTCATCTTTCGCAAAGGTTTCATTTCGCAAATTTCAGTAATCTTTCTGACTATTTCTTAAGGATCGATAACGAAGGGTTCACAAAAAGGTTCCGTTTTGCAAGGCTTCCTCTCAGTCTTCAAGCTTTCCTCTCTAATCAGTCACGAGTTCAATCACAATTAGGGTTTATCGTTCTTTGTATTGAACCCTCAAGCTTCAGATTCGTTCTCTAATTTCACCTTCATTCAACCTTCCCTCAGATTCGTTCAACCTTCAACTTCAATCTTCAAAATCAAGGTCCAGTTTCTCATTTGTTTATTGTTAAATATTTTAGGGTTTTTGAAATATTAGTATGATTTTGAAATTTAGTAATTAGGTTTTTGAAATTTCAGTATAATTTTGAAATTTAGTAATTAGGATTTTGAAATTTCAATCTTCGTTCAACCTTTAATCAAGCTTCATTCAAGCTTTCAATGTTTGAAATTTGTTAAATATTAATGCTTTTATTGGCTTCTCAAATTACAAGGCTTATGAAGGGTTTAAGTGTACTGAATAGCTTAATCAAGCAATTTGTATTAATCCTTGAAAAGGTGAAGGACATATATCTGATGCATTCATTATCTTTGATTTCTTTTCTTAGAATTTGAGGACTAAGATACCTCCTAAAGAATTTAGAGATAAAGAAAAGATAACTGTAGCGGCTGGAAAATTTCCATATGTAACAATGAAGTCGCCATCGACGTTTATTTATCCCAAAAAGGGAAAGGAAAATATCGCGAAAACCTTCGGTTAACATGGTTAAAGAACCGTGGCGGGTTCGGGAGTTGGTTGTGCGAGAGGAAGGTGTTAGCACCCCTCGCACCCGTTGTACTCAACGGGAACCATTCAAGGGTTTAAGGTTCGATTGCTTTTAGGTTCACATTAACTGCTCAATTATCGGTTATCTGCCTATTCAATTCTACTCCAATTATTAATTAAACAAAAAATGCTTTTTATTAACGAGTTTAACGGTTGTAAGAGCCCGCTCCTACGTATTCCCGGGTGTAATGGGAAACTCAAAACTCACGTAGTTCTTGTAAAAAATGTTTGTGGGTTTGTTGTTTTTAGCGAATAACGTTTAGGTCGCATTCCGCCGACACAACTGTGCTTGTATGCTCGCAATAGGAGGCTTAAGCGTAAGTATGCGTCGGAGGAATGGATAAAACATTACTCGTTTTGAGAAAGAGGTTAATCAACCGATAGCGTTTAAGTCGCATCCCACTGATACAACAACGCTTGTATGCTCGCAATCGGAGGCTTAAGCTTGTATGTGTCAAGGGAATGGATAAAACAATACCGGGTTTTATTGAGAAAAAGAGTTTAAGTGAGTTGGGTTGTTTTTAGCGTTTTTGGAGCGAGAGTAACCCAATCCGCGGTCATACGTCACGCGTCATGAATCACTCGGGGTTGGAATAGTCATACGTCCATCCGCCCTTTTTCACTTTTTTTTATGAAATTGTTATTTTAATTTTTTATTGTGAAAAGAAACCAAGCAGACCAAAAGGAAAGAAAAAATAGATTTGAAGAGACAAGAAAAGAGATATCACACTAACGGTGACAATTAATAATAATGCAATGCAACAATTTAAATAAAAATGCATGAACAATTAACTAATATATGCAATAATTAAAATGCATGAGAACAATTAAAAGATACATGAATGAAATAAGTGAGCAATTAAATGCATGAACATTAGTGTGATATTGTTTGGTTCAATATTATGATCCTCCTTGATGTTCTATGGGGTGTATGAGATGTGGAAGGAGATAATACTGATGTGTTAGGATTAAAAAACAATTACTAAAAAGATACTGATATTGTGATAATACATCAATGAGTTTTGGTAAATTGCTATTTAGGAAATCATATATAGTTTATCCAAATCATATAGAGTTGATTAAGTATGTTTGTATACTTATGATTACCAGCATGCTGGTAACATTGAAGATACACTAAATTGTTGTGGCAAGTGTGAGTGTGTAAGTCCCACATTGCTTAAAATAGTGGAGGTTGAATACTTTATAAGTAAGAGGACCCATGAACCTAACACCTTAAGGTTTTGGGTTAGAGTGTGGTGTCCAACTTACTTGTGAAGGTGTTCTTAGACCCAATGTGGATGATCCCCTGGCTGCCCCCTCTTGGTGACCCAACAGTGGTATCAGAGCCGATGGTTCGACGAAGGGTTCGACCGGCTCCTTGTGTCGAAAGTCTTCCTGACAAAGGTGGTCAGGCGGCGGGTCCCGTTGAGTGCAAGTGGCACAACGGCGGTACAAGTGTAGTGATGAAGAAAGCTTCCGCTTGAGGGGGAGCATATCCAAGAGTGGATGGTGTGTAAGTCCCACATTTCTTAGACCCAATGTGGATGATCCCCTGACTGCCCCCTCTTGGTGACCCAACATAAATTACTCTTTGTCAATAACTTGGTTAAATGTATTGCTTTTCAACTTTTGCTTTTGGTTCACTTACCATTTCTTTTTCAGGGAGGAGCTATTATGGGAGATGCCTTTTCTTCACCAACTACCACATGTTTTTGGTATGATATGCATCAAAGCCTATCTTCAAATTGTTTTTTTTCTTCACAAATAATGCACTTTTGCATCGCTGATAACTATCAGTTTCTATAAGCTCATATAAATCACAAGCTCCTCAGTAGTGGTTTGTACATATCATAAAAGTGGATAAATTTATGCTAGCGTTTCCAGTAACCCATGTCAACGGTGATCAACATGGAATGTGAAAGTGACTACCAAGTATGTTACTAGCTATCGCAAGGGAGTGGTAAAACATACCTTAAATTTTGTGGTTTGCCAGAATCATTAGATTCATTACGGCTACATGCTGCAATTTTACTTTATTAGTAAGATGCAGAACATACATGATCTCAAATAGTTTAGTTACTTTATGCTCGAGAACTTGTATTATTCTACCACTTTGTTGATGTTACATGTTTGATTATCGTTCCTATTTCCTGACATGATTATCTTGTATGCCCGTGTGTATAAGATGTCTTAATTACCTCTTGATACCGATAGCCTTGCAGCCAAGTAACAGTTTAGCATGTGATAATGTTTTTTTTTCTCACTATGTGAACAAATCATGCTACCTGCTACATGCTTACTTCTCTGAGTTCTCTCTTTAATTTCTTGGATTTTGACCTTGTGATATATGTTCTGCTATGTGCTGCTATTTGAACAAATCATGCTAAAGAAATTAATGTGAACTTGCTAAGGTAAATTACTTATCTTTGTGAGCTCTTTTCACGAAGTTTGGTTTAATCGCAACTAACAAATATTGGTTTTGTTGCTAGACAAAACAAGCACTAGGTATGTTCATATCGTGTTATCAGGAGCTGCCCCTTTGCCAATACACGTGGAGGAATGTTTGAGAGTTGTTAGTGGATCCACATTATCACAATGGTATGGTATATGAATCTTCTGCTAAGCATCGTATGAGAAATACTTTTATCCATGCTGTATAGTTATTTCTCACTTAGTAAGTGTTTGATCTTGATCTTTTGCTTGAGAGAATCAAGAGCCTGTAAGCTTCTTGTTTATGATGATATATAGTCATTTGATGATGGATGGTCTTGTAACAAATGATAATATTTTTTGTAATACTCATTTTTTTATGGGTTTAAATTTCAGGTTTTAGACATGGACGCTCCTACAAGAGGAAGACCTTCTTCTTCGGCTAGTCATGAAACAATGGATTGGGTTTTAATGATTTATTTTAGATGTGAACGATTTGATATTGTAATATTTTGCTTTAGGTTGAATTACTTGGTATTTGGAGTGCTTAGGGAAACATTAATATTTTGATGTACTTGGGATTATATAAGACTTCTTATTATATTAACTTATTATATTTTTAAAATATATTTTGTTTGAATGTATGTTTATTTATTATATTTTTGACTTATATTTTGTTTGAATGTAAAAATAAAATGCAAAGATTTATTTTTATATATCATTACATTATGAAAATGCAAATGCATTGAAAAAAATGTGGAAAACCAACAAAAAACAAAAAGAGAGTTCAAAAAAAAGTGAAAGTTGCTCACCAAAAAATTCTGGGAAAAAAGAAGCATTTAAAAAAATTATGAGAAATATAAAAAAGAGTGTTTAAAACAAAACTGAATAGCGGTGGTTTGGACTGTCGCAAAAAGCTTAAAAAATTTGCAATGCAATGATAAATAGGTAACCGCCGCTAATGTGTTTGTGGCGGTTATACCGACGGGTCTTCAAAACCGCCGCTGATAACTTTGCGACGCCGGATCCGGGGACACTTCAAAACCGCCGCACAAATCAATTAGCGGCGGTTACAAACCGCCGCTAATTGTCCCTTGCAACCGCCTTTTATTGGTGTAGTGATATAATTTAAATAATATGAAGATGAAATTTTATTTTTCGTTTGGTGGAAAATTCTTCCTCAAACAGTTTATTAAAAAAATATTTATATATGTGCACAAATTTATTTTTATTTGATGTTTATTATTGTTGTGACTCACAAGACTTATAATAATGTCTTAATTTATTGGTGTGTTTATTTAAGCTTTTAAAAAAATGATTTTATCTTAAAAAAAATTAGAAATTCTTTTTTGGAGATTTTAATAAATTCTAAAGCTACTTCCGTTTGTTTATTATAAAAAAAATTAACTTTTTTAAATAAAAAGTTCTTACACTTAGATTTTTTTTTTTACAAATCTACACTTAGGTTCTTAGTTTTTTTTTTTTAAAAAAAAATCTTGAAATGTTCATAGAAATAGCTTTTTATTTTGAGGTTGAAAATTATTTTCAAAAATTATAAAAATTATAAAATGGATTTTTTTAAGAAGAAAATAGATTTTTTTCTTAAAAAAATGCAAAACAAACGCACCCTTATTTGTTTTATGCTTAAACTTTTTTTTACAAATAGTTTGATTGAAAATAATAGAAATTTGATAATTTTTAATGTTGAAAAAATCATATGCATAATTACCCGACTTCATTGCATATGTTGAGGTACGTAGTGGGGCTAGTGATGAAGAAATTTGTGAGGGCATTGGACTGACCGCGTCATGCATCTTAGTAACACCACCATCAATAAGGTCGAGTCAGCTCCTTGAAAAAGTATCTCATGAACAATTTGGGTGACATTTGCAAAAATTGGGAATCAATCGATACCATGCTCACACCAATGTTCAAGGAGTTATAGAAGAAATTTCAAAAGAGTATCATTTGTAGAAGAAGATAGATTTACGAGAACGTTGTTGTGACCTGAATTACAAGTAAATATTTATAGAAACACACCACGTTACATATCGGAACGTAGGGTGGAAGCGGTTGAAATTGTTAAAATCGAAGTGCAGATGTCTCTTAATGTCAACAATGGAATTGCCATGCGCATGCTCACTTACCAAGACGGTTAAGGAAAGTAAACCAATTACTTTGGCTGACATTCACCGTCATCGAAAGAGGTTGAAATTTGACGCAGCTTATTGGGCATACATTTTATTGTTGTAGTCTTGCTCAATAGGATTAGTGTTGTAGTCTAACTTAAATATATTGTTCCTGATTGCCTTATCAGAAAGAAAGTTAGGGTAGCTCCCATTGCAAAAAATGATGGTAAGAGGTTAGGTGGTTTAGACACTACTAGTGGAGAAAGGCTTGTAGATGTGTCATTAAGGAGGGTTGATCAGATAGAGGGTTAGTCCAATATGAGAGATAGAGAAGGATCAAGAAAATTTTATATCAAACCATATATTACGAGAGATTTACCTGTGAAACAAGCATTTCATATACTACAGGAGCTGGTCCATCTTTAAAAAGATTGAATAATTCTTTCAACCATCTTTAAGAAGATACCTTTAACCGAAAACAAGATGGTGGTTCAACTGTTACTGCTAGCGGCGGCGTTGTTGATGATCATCTTCATCATATGGAACTATCAACGTCTTCTTCTGTAACAGAAGGGTTGCACTATTCTTTACTGGAAATTTCATAATTTAAATAAGATTTGTTGGTAACTATTAATCCTCCGCAATTAATAAACACCATACAAGCCATAATTTTAAATGATTTAGTGTCATGGGTCTTATTGAAGTTTAAACTAGAGCAGATATGTACCTATGGCTTACTATGCACATCATGGAAAAAATATGTATGCACTTCCACATTGTCCTGTATTTTCCTGCTGAAGCTTTGGGAACTTTTATTGATGTCTTATCTTATGAATGTCAGTATATGAACAACTTTGATGGTGCATGTAATGAATCCTAATGGCCATGAATTACTCGTTAAGAGGATTAGCTAGGATTACATTTTGACCTTATAATCATCTAAATTGAAGTCACAACAAACATTATACAAATGCAGATATCATCTGAGCAGTACTAATAATCACTCAAAAAAGAATTGAAGAATTCAACATGGCTAAGGTTATATATTTTTAGAGAAAAATCATAACATGTTTTAAGACTAATATGAAATCAGTATAAATATTCTCACTTAACAATAGATCAATAAATAAAATAAATCTCCCCAAGTTTCTAATACATGTCACTTCCTCATTAACCTTTTCCCATTTCCACCTCTCCTGCACCTCAAATTCGAACAATTTGTACTATGCTTTCAATATTTCTTAGACAATGCATTTCATTTTATCAGAATCAAGTTCTAGCTAGCTACCTTCAAAATACTCATCATCTGTCTTATCTTAATTTGTTGACTTACTTTCATTGAGATGTTACTTGAGACTTTTCTATTTTTATTACACGGAAAAGAATGATTTCATTTTGAACTTAAATATAATGGTAGTGTCATTGTCAGTCTGTAGTAAGCTAAGGTTGCATACTTTATCTTTTTGATTGATTTTTTTTTTTCTTGACAGCAGTTTATCTCTTGTTTACTTTGTTGTTCAGGCTTTGCAGTTGGGCCAGGACGCGTACGATCTTAGAAGTCAAAGATCTCAGATGTGTTTGCGTTCTGATTCACTGCATAAAGTGATCGAGCGTTTGGCAAATCCAGGTTGGCTTGTTTTCCTTTGTTTGGATGAAGCATTGACTTTTAATGTCCTTGCTGATGCAACTATATCTGTGTGATTGTGATCAGAAAATATAGGTGTTGGTTGAATTTTGTCCTAGTAAGAGGGTTTTTAGCTATATGCCAATGTTGGTGATGAAATGATGTGAGTTTGAAGATTTATTTAATTTAGATGATCTTACACTAAAAGATAAAAGTGGAGGAGAAAAATAACAATTTACTAAGGACTTGTTGGTATAAAGCAAAACAGAAACTTCTCATCTTAGATTGGTGTTTGGAAGGAAGAAGATTAATAGTAGGTTTCTGTGTTGTTGCTTTGGTGGTTTGTGTTGAAGATGATGAATGTGGAAGTGAATCGGGTATTTATAGACAAAGAAAACGTAGGGAGAAGGAAACAAGAGGGGTGCAATAATTGTGCGCACCGATGATGAGTGAATGAATGCTGAAGATGAAAAGATCGGAGGAGACGGATTCCCTCCTGTGATATTTCGACTAACATATCTCTTGTGCATTTTCAGTGGTTGGATTTTAATCAAGCAGATTCTATTTTCTTTTATTTTTTTTCTTTCTACCAAGAGATTGATCCAAATACTATGATCAACGGCAGAATAGACCACCGCAGAGAACACACAAGAGACTATATATTCGGAAAGATGAGGGTGGTAGGGAAAGTGGAAGATTTGTGGATGATGGACAAGTTCCCCTTTAACTGCCGGATACCAAGTTTTCAAAAAAAAAAAAACTGCCGGTTGTGCTTTTATTTTTTCATATGTAAAAAAAATGCAATATACTAATAGCTTTAATATCTTTTACAAATGTTTTCATGTTATTATTTCTTACGCATTTACAAATGTTTCTCATCGAAAAAAATTGCATCATCTTTGTTTTTATTTCTTACGCATTTGTTGGCTTAGAAATGTTTTCATGTTTTCTATTATTAGAGTCTAAGCCTATTTTAAATTTTATTGATATTAATTATATAATTTATTTATTTTAATGCACGAGTGCACATGCACGCACGCGTACACGCGCACACACACACATAGAGATGATGATCGGACTTGGAGAGGTGGTGAAAAGATTCATTCACCGGAATGAACATGGTCATTCCGGTAGTGAATGCTTGGCTTGGTGTGGTTAATTAATTATGTTGAAAACTTTCCAGTATACCATGGTAAAATGATTTCAGTTAGCAGTTAGTACTAGAAAAATCAAAGTCATTTACCCTTAAACAGTTAAATGTATTTTCAGCTGCAATACATTAACCCCATTATGTTGAGTTCAGAGCATACTTAATTTCCCTTGTGTAAGGTAATACACACTCTCTAATAAAAAAAATTAATACAAACTCATAATACATAATAAAACTAAACTAATAATAAAATGCTAGAAACAAAATTACTAAGAAACTATAAAAAAGCATCGGCGGCAGAAAAACAGCCGAGCTAGTAGGTGGTGGAGGAGGCCGAAAAAGCTCCGGCGGGAAAAAAACCTTAGACACCGCGTATATGATCACGTTTGGTTCGTGATCATATATTGTCCGAGTAATATTAGCTCGGACAATGCCTGTGTCGATTATGAAGGCGGAACCATTGATATTTGAAATGTTAAGCAGATAGGTTCCTTGTCCCCTATCTAGTGTATCTAAGGTGGGAAATTTAAAAATAGATACGGAGGATTGGAAACTTGGTAGAGTATAATAGGTGGTTAAGATATGGGATTTGACCGGTGTATACTTATCTTCTATGGAAAAGTTTCCATAGAGATCATGATGGAACTTTGGGAGGTGGTGAAAAGCTTCATCCACAGTCATTCCGCTAGTGAATGCTTGAAGGTCATTGTCCAGTTTGGTTTCGGTAAGAAGAGAAGCAAAAATGGTGAAATTTTTGGCTTTCACTAATGGGATAGTGAGGTTAAGGGAAAGAGACAGAGATGATAAGAGGAATAGGAGGATGAGAAGGATGGTTGACATTGTTGTTAGATTGTGAGGAATGAGGAAGAGTATTTATAGATGAGTAAAAGGCTAATAGTAATTCGACTAGTCCCTTTCATTCGTGACTTGTTCCGCTGTTCACCACCAACGAAGAGAAAAAGAGATGAGTTGCCGAAGACCGAAGATGGTGAATGAGGGTATTTATAATGCGCCTTCTACCGTGAGGCGTGAAAAAGCTTTTCATACAAACCACAATGCACAATTGAAATGATCAATCCTAACCGTGAGCAAGTTTAAGTTGTCTAAACCTATCTTAAACTTTGTTTATATTAATTATATACTTTATTTATTTTGACGCGCACGCACGCACGCGCACACACATATACACACACAAAGAAACTAACACACACCTCATCCCTAGATAATTTTTCTTGATCAAACTCAGGATAATACAAGTCTTAAGTGGGATGTATCCTTCTGAAGCTATTTTTAAGGATCTTTCCTTCACTATAAAATGAATCACTTCCCATTAAGATAAATAAAATATAATTTCCAATGTTTGGTAGACGGAAAATCTTCCAAATTTGTGTTGGTGAATTGGTGTTCGAAGTGGACTGCTCTTGAGTGCTTGTTATCCTGAAACATAGCAGCAATTAGTTTCCAACAAATCACCTTCATTGGGATAGGCCCACACTGCGCCTTGGCTTGGCTTTGACAGACACAGTTGCAGCAAAACTATATTTTCACTTTGCACAGTTTCGTGCTTTGCACTTGTAACACAATATCACTTTACATCTCTTTAAGTGTGAAACTTGTGGACTAAGTTATCTAATCAACTTAGTAGCTACCTCCAAACTACTTCTCTAACCACAAGTAACTATCAAAACAGAAAAACTAATTGAACAAAACACAATTAAATCTCTTCCTTGTTACACAAGTAATCAAGTCATAACTAATATTAATTAACTTCAACAGTTATGAACACGAGCTTGAACTTGAAATAGTGCAGACCAAGAGAGATATAGACTTGAATCGTTCTCCAACGTGATCGGGATGATGGATTTCACGTTGGTGATTGCAAAAGCAGAGTGAAATTTGGGTTGGTTTGTTGTTGTTTCGGTGTGATTAGAATTGTTTGATGTGGCTGTTGCAGAGAAAGATGCATCAGATGAGTGTGTATCAACCATGGTTGCAGCTGATGAGGGAGATGGGTGAGTCTGTGTTGTGCAGAAACAAGAGGGTTAAAGCGGTGGCTAGAAAGATCAAAACCCTAGCTGACTATACCATATAGGAAAATATTTCAATGTTTATTCTTGATGATCAATGTATATAATATATAGAAATTACATGTTTCATATTAGGAAACTAATTTTGCCTAATTAATACAAATATATAGCATCTCCAATAAGGGTATCATGGAGAGTATCATAGACTAATGATCTGTACCTTATTTTTTTTTATCATTGGAGTTTCATGACGTGACATAGAGAGTATCAAAATTGATGATACCGGTACCTTATTTAAGGTACCGTATCATCAATTTAATGTTACCTTTTTTTTTTGTATATCGAATTAAATAGAATTAATAACTTGTTAATAATGTATGATACCTAGAGTGGTATCACCATTGGAGCAAAACACGTATGAGTTGCATAAATACTATATGGCATTGTAGGGACCGCTTTTTAATGATGTATGATACCCAAAACGGTATCACCATTGGAGATGCTCTAATGTATACAATATATATTCTAAAAATAATTGTGTTCTGTCATACAAGACCAAATTTTTTTCCTAATTACTTGCATCAATAGTAGAGATATACCATTATATGTTCTCGAGTCTAGTTGCTCTTATTTTGGGATGTAACCCTACTGTCTGCAGTAAACCATACTGTTTGCAGTATTGTTTAATTCCTAACTTCCATTGATTGATTCATATAATCTGATCATATGTCAAACAAAAGACAACTACTTTTTATTTCGATTGATTGCTATGATGCTCTTAGCTACCTTTTTTACTCTTTATTTATTTTTGAGAAAATACTTATTCATTTAAAGATACTAAATTGTGTGTATACAACTTATCTAATTTATGATTAACATAATGGAAGTATCTTAGTCTTTTGTTTGACATATCAGACAACATATTATAGCAGAAAAGATACTCAGATTACAGTAGTTATATAATGTACATCAAGCTTTGGTTGCACGATATCTAGTCGGTTGTACATTAACTCTTGAAACATGTACTTGGACAAAGAAAATAAGACCAGAGGAACTTCAACATGATAGTCTCTCATTGGCTCTCTGATAAGCTAAGGACCAACGGCCTCCTGAATGGCCTGCTGTACTGGATAGATGACAATATTTGCTTATGAGCAGCCTAATCATAACCCTACTGGAGTGGATAGGAATTGAAGAAAAACTCATAGGAATCATAGCATGCCTTGTGTAAGTCCGTATGCACAACATCTCAAAGCCTGATAAGCTTTTGAGTTCAAAACACTTCCCACTTCCCTACTTGAGCCTCACAGTTGGGTGTGAGTTTCGCGGTGGTTCTTACCACTTCGTCAATAGACTAAAAAATTATTTGAAAATTTTCATAATTTACATGCTTAAAAAGAAGTTACATAATTTCAATACTGAGACCTTATCTAAATGTTTGAGTGCACAAGACTTAATTATAACCAATCACATATGAAATGGGTTGAGTGTATGCAAGCTTGCTCCAGAAAACCTTTTCGACCAGGAAAATGACTTGAATTATGTCCCGTTACCCTTTTTGACCGGGAAAATGAAAAACTGGTGTATGCACTAACCTTTTCGACCAGGAAAATGACTTGATTTATGTCCCGTTACAAATACCATAATGAAACTACCAGAGAAAAACTTCTAATTAAAATTAAAACAAATGTAATAGTGAGCCAATTGCACTAACCTTTTTTTATAACTATGAAAAGAAATAAAGATTAGGCGGTCGTTTTCAAATTCAAAATAACAAATGTAACTTGAAAACATCTCACCTAGTTTTACTCTTATAAAAGATCTTTAGCAATCATTTCACGTTTCACCTTCACCACCTCCTCAATCATGCCATTTTTGGACAAAACATGAATAAGAGTTTCGTAAGTTACGGCGTCAGGGTTGCAACCGTTAACTTCCATTATTGACAGTAAGGACAATGCTTCATCAAATAAACCCTCTTTACAAAGTCCATTAATCATAAAAGTGTACATCCTAACATCAAAAGTATAACCTTTAGCCATAAGTTCCTGATAAACCGCTTGTGCCTCCTTAAGTCTACCATTTTTGCATAGTCCTTCGACAAGTGTAGTGTATGTAAACATATTTAGCTGAATTCCTTGGTCTTTGATCTTTACTAATAATTCAATTGCCTTGTCAACCTGGTGGCTTTTGCACAAAGCATGCAATATAGAATTGTATGTGATCACATTAGCAGGTTGGCCTCTATCATGCATCTCATCAATAAAATCCCAAACATTAGAGATTCTCCCTGATTTGCAAAGTCCATCAATAAGTGAACTGTATGTTACAGTATCAGGAGCCATGCTTTTTAAATGCATTTCTTTGAAGAGATTCACGGCTTCTTCCACCATTTTATTCTTGCAAAATCCATTAATCATGACAGTGTAACTATGAACATTAGGTTTCACTTCCGTTCGAGCAATAGTGTTGAATACATATGTGGCCTTTTTCACTTCTTTAACCAAGAAATACCCATCCATTAAAGAAGTATAAGTAACAACATTTGGTTTCACGCCCTGTTTTATCATAACGGCCAACACATTTCTAGCTTTTCTCAACTCTCCTTCCTTAGGTAAACAATCAATCAGTGTATTAAAAGTATAACATCCGGGCTGATGTTTTTCAACAACATTTCGTTTAACAAACCAACAGCTTCTTCGAATTGACCCACAATGCAAAGGCCAGATATTAAAGTATTGTAAGTGACAACATTAAGAGAAATTTTCTTGACAATCATTTCAGAATATAAATGAAAAGCATCACTTACGAGTTTATCCTTGCAAAGACTATCAATGATGGTGCTGTACATTACCATGCTTGGTTTAACAATTACCTCCTCTATCCTTCTAAGCAACTGCAGTGCAGATCTTGTTTCTCCTTTTTTACATAACCCATCAATCAAGATTCCATAACTAACTTAATCAAGCTGAAATCCCTTTGCTAACATGGTCATGAAAATCCAATGCTTTATTAAGCTGACCACTAAGAATCATGCCTTTCATAAGTGTAGTCAAAGTTACCTTATCAGGCTCATAACCTTGCTTGAGAATTTTACCCAATAGAGAAAATGCAAAATTGAGTTGATTAAGATGGCAGAAACAATTGATCAGGATGTTCAAAGTAACAATGTTAGATTGAATTCCTTTGAGTTCCATTTGATGAGAGAGGGAAACAACAGTGTGAAACTGATTGTTTTTAACAAGGGAACCTAATATCTTACCAAATTCGAAGATGGGTGGGGTGGGTTTGATACATAGAATTCGATTGAATGAAGAAACAGCATCATCAACAAGATTGCGATGATGTAATTGGGATTTTGAAGACACAAATTGTTGTGAATTTGAATGAGCATTAGTGTAATACCTGTGACGTTTGAAATTGTTGGGAGTGGATAGAGTGATAGATCCAACATGATGACTTAACACTGAAAACGGCATGATGAATGGAAATGCTGCGTCTGCGAGCTGTGAAATTCAGTGTCTACTAGAAGTGTGATCAACTATGTTTAAGTAATATTGCTCTGCAAGTCATAATATATTAGTAAAATTTATATGACTATACTATTGTTGTATAATCCATAACTGAATGTGATAGTTAGTTAAGCTACATGTGTTAGTCAGTTAGAGCCTAAACCAAGTGTGATTAGGAAGTTGGAAGTTAGAAGTTAGTTTTGGGCTGTTACTTGAACTACAAGTAACCTCTAAATAAAAGTTGTGAGCACTTGTTTTCATAACTAATGAATTAGATTGCAACAAAAATTCTTATCTTCTTCCTTCTTCCCTCAATTCCTCTCAATTTCATAAACATTGTGAGTGTGTGTGAGTTGCCACTGTGATAGGTTAATAGCACACGCCTACTGCAGAGAACAAGAAATCAAGTGTATGCTGCGGCCAACATATAATAATCTTTCTTGTGTGTGGCAATTTGTACAACATAATGTTGAATTCTCAGTTAGGAGAGGGTATATAGATTATTCAAAACAATTTAATTGAGTGTGAAAGAGTGGAGATGGAATTTATCCATGTTAGTGTCTGATTGCTTATATGTTGAACTAGGAGTTTGATTGTGTTAGTGTGCTGAATGTATTCTAATAATAGGTGACAGAATTGTAGCAGATTATACCATACGCTGTACTTTGTATGCACCTTTTAACTTCAAATTTATCTATTTCTACCTTTTTTCTTTAGCAGTGGTTTGATTCATTTTACTTCTCTAGATTCTAAGCTTTATTTATACCGTTTTCCTGTGTCTTTATTTATTGCAGCTTTCTTTATTAAATATTCATCCCTTTAATCCTAGGACAGTTCAAACTATTTATGCCTGTAACTCATTGGTATATACATGCTTTTATAGCTTATTTTGGAGGTGTTTGTATTTAATTCATTTTCTTATTTAGCAATGCCGCTTTTGCCTATGATATTGTATCTTTGAATCTTGAAGCATCCTCCATGAACAATACAGGTTCAGCCTTCAAGACTGAAGTTGAGACAAACCCGAGCCTTCAAAATATTCAAAGCATAAATTCCGTGCCTTCAAGACTAAGCGTCATTACTGTAGTAGTTATTATTAGTTTGAGTGGATTTTGTGTGTATCCAATTGAGATAGTAGCTTGAGTACAACTTAAGACATGGGTGCTGCTACAAAGTTTTAGTAGCTTGAAACATCACACAGAACTTATCAAGGAAGAACATCCTCTAGGACACTTGCTGTAACAAGACCTGCATCGAGTTTCATCGAACATTTTTTAGAGAAGATAATCGCAAGCTTCACGACTATGGCCTGTGCAATGATCCTTTTTCCATTACAATATCAACAAAAAGTGGATTTGATAGCCAAAGAGTTCCAACACAACTGAATAATAGAAACTCTCATTACTGCATTTACTACTCGCTCATAACAAATAAAAAATTGTGAACAAATTGATGGTATGCCCTAAGTGATGCAATATAAAATGCAGCTATATATACTTATCATTTGCAATGTGCATAGCTAAGCTAGAATCACAAAATAATGTAAGGCTTAGACAAATGGACGCCAAACATCTGCTTTACGCATATATCTTCTATAGAAACTAAGATGAACCTCATAAGTGTTTGAGAATCCCTTTGAAGTTTGTGGTTTTCATTTATACAATTTCTGACATTGCTATAGCGAAATCTTAGTTCTAATTAGGGATGGCAAAATGGGTTAGGCCCGTCGGGTGGGCCCGTTTAGCCCGCCATTTTTGATGGGGTGGGTTGATATTTTCAATCCGCAAAAGTAGAGGGGCCCGCTCCGCCTAACCCGCAAAAAAACGGGGTGACGACGGGGCTGGTTGACCCGTCGGGTCGAACTAATTATTTTTTTTTGCAAAAAATCTTGGTCCATTATAAATTAATCTTTTAATTTTACTCCATGTTCCGGACTGGGCCTAGAATTGATTAACAGGCCCAATCCACTAGAGTGTCGAAGACAGCCCAATGTCGAGCACAACACAGCTCAAGCATATCCATAGCTCAAACATATCCGGTTTCCTGCTGTCGAGCACACCCGTGCTCGCCACCAATTCTCCACCTGTCAAACGTGCTCCACAAGCCACGTTTCCACCCTAAGCTTATCCGTCTCCCGCAGAATACGGGCTAAGCTTGACTAGGGGGAGAGTCTAACGATTTCTCCAGCTTACTACGCTATCCCTAGCAGTTATCCTCTTTCGGCTTGCTCTACGCGGCCCAATAGCGATAATCGTTGGCCCCGCGCTGGGGGCTTATAAATACTCCTCATCATTGAGGAGTCAGGTATTCAATTCTCACTCTCTACCTCTTCTCTTGTACTTGTGCTGACTTAAGCATCGGAGTGTCTGCAGGTACAACCCCCCCCCCTCCGTTTTCAAAGCAACTATCAACACCGCACGTGACTAGCAGCTAGCCATCGATCAAACGTCCGTTCCAGGTACGATCATTGGCGACTTCACTGGAAACGTGAGTCTTCCCCCTTTCTCAAATTGAAAGAAAAACCATCCAGCAAATTTTCATTCATGGCCACTGGTAGCACACCTCCGCCTCAGAACGACGGAACTACTCCTCAGTTCTTCGACGCCGACGGACATCCCATGTCCACCGTCGTTGAACACCGCGACGATGTCATAGTTCCTAGCAACGAAGACGATCTCCAGGCCAACGCCGCCGTCGATTTCGAAGCTGACGAAAGAGACGGACAAGAAGGATCTCCATTCACTGAAGACGAGGACCAAGTCCTCGAGATTCCGACCCCTAACGCCGGAAAATCAAGCTCATCTGGAAAAGCCCCCGCGGCTAACCAAGTCACCGAAAGTCCAGGACAACAAGTCCTTACTATATCAGCAGCAGACTTCAAGGCGCTGGTTGATTCACTCAGAGAACACAAAGACCTAATCCGCGAGCAGAACCGCCGATTAGAGTCCCTCGAGAAACAGGCTCGTCCTTCCCGCCACGGCGCCGAGGACCCGAACCGCCGCCAGCCGGCGCAGAAGAAAAGAGGACGAACCCCTCCCCGCGAGGATCGTCCCGTCCAAACCAGCAAGAGAGGAAAAGGAATCGTAATCCGCGAACCTTCTCCTCCCCGCAAAACGCGGCCACCAGGCGAAAGTTCTGCAACTACTTCCACTGATCGTGGAAAGAAGCACGTGCATCCTAATCCTCCTCCTCCGCAACACGACGAGGAGCGCTCCCCGTCTCCTCGGGAATACAACTCCCCTCGCAACCAGCCGAGCTCGAGCGACGAGGACGACAGCCAAGGACCCCTATCTTGGGATATCCTCAACGCTCCTCTCCCTCCAGGTTTAGAGAAACCACCCTCTAACCTGGGGAAGTACGACGGGCTGGGGGACCCTGACGACCATATCAGCAATCTCAATGTCCAGCTGAATTATCGTCAGGTCAAGGGACCCATCAAGTGCAGGCTATTCTCAACAACCCTGACCAAGGGAGCGCTTGATTAGTACAAAGCCCTTCCCCGAGGATCCATTACATCGTGGAAAGAACTATCTGAACGCTTCAAGAATCACTTCACAGCCTCGCGTCGCCCTCCTAAGTCGGTGGCAACCCTCGAACACATTGTTCAGGGAGAGCGTGAATCTCTGCGCGCCTACCTGGACAGGTTTAACAAGGAAGCTGTTCAGGTCCCCACTACTGACATTATGAAGAAGTATTTGATCGAACGGGGTCTCCGCCGCCCCAGCGAATTTGCTAAGTTCATTGGGATCTCCCCACAGAAGACTCTCAACGACCTCCTCCAGAAGGCGCAGGCTTATATCGAATATGAAGAGAAGGAAGAAGCTGCGAGCTTCCGCAAGTCCCGAACAGAAGGATCGTCCGGGCACTACCGTGGTCCCCACCGAGTAGGTGGCGACAAAAAATTTGAAGAACGTCCTCGCGAAAGGAACCGAGGACCCAACAGTCAATTCACTCAGTACACTCCGCTCACCACATCACGTGAGCAAATTCTATCAACCACTGGCACAGCCCAGTTCAAAGCTTGGGGAGTTAGAGTACCTAAGCCCATGTCGGCCAAGCCCAACGCCGACATGAAAAAATACTGCAAGTATCACAAGACCCATGGTCACATCACCGAAGATTACGTCCACCTGAAGGACGCCATTGAAATTCTGATTAAAGATGGCCCTCTGAGGAAATACATGAGGAACGAAGACGCTCCTCGACGAAATATCCCTCCGGCTCCTAAGCCCGAGGACAAGAATGATGACGGCGCTGCCCCCGGGCAGGTAGCCATGGCCATCTACAGGCCTGAAGATTTCTTCATCTCCGATGAACTCGCTGCCCAACTCAGCAAATGGGAGGACTTCTCCTCCGCCATGGTTATCTCCGGTGGGGGTTTCAATCCCCTCACCATAGGCTCCGTGAAAAGGAAGTTTGACGAGCTGATCTCAACCTCGTCTAATCTAGGCGTCACTCTTGACGTCGAGGAGAAAGGCTCTCTTCCCCTCGCCTTCTATCCAGAAGAGATGCCTGGTGGCTCTCCCAACTCTCAAATTCCCCTTCTCATAAGGGCGCGCATGGTGAATTTCGAGGTGCACCGCATACTGGTCGACGAGGGAAGCTCCTGTGACATAATGTATTCCTCCCTGTTTAAGGTGCTCGGTCTGGAGAAAAAACACTTGGGTCTTTACTTAGGCTCAGACCTGCAGGGCTTCAATGGCTCGACAAGCAAGCCTTGGGGTTACGTCGATGTCCTCGTCACTTTCGGTCAGGGAGAAACGGCCAAGCCTGTCAGAGTCAAGTTCTTGGTCATAGATTGCTGCTCCCTCTATCAGTGCATCATCGGCAGAACAGCGTTAGCCGATCTGGTCGGCGTACCTTCCACCATTCACCTCAAAATGAAATACTACACTCAACGGTAAGGTAGCAACTATCCACGGCGATATAGTCGCGCCCAGAAGATGTTTCGACGCTGCGTCCAAAGGTTTATCGTCAATTGGCAAGACCCTGAGCAAAACCAAGGACACACCAGGTTCGTCGGGGAAGGGAAGCGAGGAGAAGCCACAGCCCAACAATGTCAGTGTCATCGACCTGGATGCTGGATTCTCCAAGAAAGAACGAAAAGAGGAGAAGAAGCTTCGAAAAGACAATGAGGAGGACAATGAGGCGAGCAAGAAGAACTACCGCCCCATTCCAGATGGAGAATTTGAAGTCATTCCCCTTGGAGAAGACCCGAGCAAAGGAGTGAAGATCGGTGCGGACCTCCCCGATTTTGTCAAGAACCAACTGAAGACTTGCCTCCGTGAGAACGCGGATCTGTTCGCATGGAGCACCACTGAGATGCCCGGCCTCGACCCTGAGGTCGCCTGCCACCAGCTCGCCATAGACCCAGCCGCTAAGGCTGTAGTGCAACGTAGGAGAAAGCAGTCTCCCGAGAAAGCGGAGGCTGCAGAAAAAAATGTAAAAGACCTCCTAGAGGCAAATTTTATTTCCGAAGCTAGATACTCTACTTGGCTTTCAAACGTTGTACTTGTTAAGAAATCTAATGGAAAATGGCGAATGTGCGTTGACTACACCGATCTTAATAGGGCTTGTCCCAAAGATGCTTATCCCCTGCCTAGTATTGATAAACTTGTAGATAATTCGTCTGGATTTAAATTATTATCTTTTATGGATGCATACTCAGGTTATAATCAAATACCCATGGCCGAATCGGACAAGGAAAAAACTGTGTTCATGACCGAGTCGGGAAACTATTACTACAACGTAATGCCCTTCGGACTGAAAAACGCAGGTGCTACGTACCAGCGAATGATGAACAAAGTCTTCCGAGCAGAAATTGGCGACATGCTCGAAGTCTATATGGACGACATGATCGTCAAGTCCAAAGAGGAAGTCGACCACACCATTCATCTAAAAAAGGTGTTCGAGCGTGCCCGCGTGTGCAAAATGCGATTCAACCCGGAAAAATGCACTTTCGGAGTACGGGCAGGGAAGTTCCTCGGCTTCTATCTTACGGAGAGAGGAATCGAAGCGAACCCCGATAAATGCAGAGCGTTCGCCGAGCTCCCGACTCCGAACTCGAAAAAGTCGATCCAAACCCTCAATGGCATGCTCACCTCGTTATCTCGCTTCGTAGCAAAATCCGCGCAGCACGCACTTCCCCTTTTGAAACTTCTTCGAATTGAAGTTGCCTTCGAATGGACGGAGGAGTGCGAGCAGGCTCTCCAACGCCTAAAGAAAGCTCTGTCCGAACCTCCCGTCCTCTCACGTCCTGACGCCGTAACTCCCGAGGCTGTAAGTGCCGCACTCATTCGCGAAACAACAGAAAGCCAAAAACCCGTGTACTTCACGAGCAAGGCCTTACACAGACCCAAGATCAAATACCAACGAATCGAGAAAATCGCTCTCGCGCTCGTCGTAGCTGCGAGACGACTAAGACACTACTTTCTTGCTGACACAATCACCGTACGAACAGACCAACCTATCAAAGCGCTGCTTGGACGACCAGACATGGCGGGCAGAATGCTCAAATGGTCCCTCGAATTGGCCGAATTCGACATTCGATACGAAAGTAGGAAGGCACTCAAAGCCCAAGTCCTAGCAGACTTCGTCGCCGAAATGGCCCTACCAGCGTCCCCGGACGACGGGGCAAACAAATGGACCATTTTCGTCGACGGAGCTTCCAGCGCGTCCGGAGCTGGCGCAGGAATCATCCTCGAAAATGAGACGGGCACCATAATTGAGGTCTCCCTCGCCCTGTCGTTTCTAGCGACGAACAATCAGGCGAAGTACGAGGCTTTCCTCGCAGGCCTACGGCTCGCCGAAGACGTAGGTGCCAAGGAGGTAAAAATATTCACTGACTCGCAGCTCGTGGTGTCACAAGTACTAGGAGAATATCAAGCTAAAAATGACAATCTCCACGAATACTTAGCCTTAGTGAGTGACAAAGTGGAACAATTCGACTCCTTCGAAGTCTAGCACATCCCTCGAGGACACAACACCAGGGCGGATATCCTGTCGAAGTTGGCAAGCACGAAAAAGAAGGGCTGACACAAATCCGTCATTCAAGAGATACTTCCTCGACCAAGTATTGAAAAGCCGGCCACGTCGTCTTCAAAAGCTATCGTCGAAGTCAATTCAATCTGAGACGGCAATTCTTGGATGACGCCTTTCTGGCTGTACCTCGCACATGGGCACCTCCCCGACGACGAAAAAGAGGCAAAAACAATCCAACGAAAAGCTACTTCGTATTGCCTCATGTACGACCAACTTTACAAAAGAGGGGTGTCTGTCCCTCTTCTCAAATGCATCGACCAAGACGATGTCAACTACATACTGCGCGAGATACACGAAGGCATCAACGGCCAACACCTCGGGGGAAGATCCCTTGAAGAAAAGCTCTCCGAGCAGGATATTTTTGGCCCACCATGCAGCAGGATGCTAGAGAGCACGTTAAGAAATGCGACAAATGCCAACGACACGCCGACATGGTTTTAGCACCCCCAGAGGAACTAAAAACATTGTCCTGGCCTTGGCCCTTTTCGTGGTGGGGCATGGATATCCTCGGGCCATTCACGACGGGACTCCATTGCTGCAAATTTCTAATAGTCGGAGTCGATTATTTCACCAAGTGGGTAGAAGCCGAAGCAATCCCCAACATATCTGCGGAGACAATCCTCCGTTTCTTTAAAAAGAACATCCTAGCTCGTTTCGGAATTCCACAGGTGGTTGTCACCGACAACGGCACTCAGTTCACGAACAAAAACTTCCAGGACTTCCTCGCCGCAATTAAAACAAAACAACACTTTACCTCTGTGGAACACCCCCAAACCAACGGGCAAGTCGAATCGGCGAACAGGGTAATCCTTCGCGGTCTCAGAAGAAGACTGGACGAGGAGAAAAACAAGTGGGTCGAAGAGCTATGGAGCGTACTTTGGGCCTACCGAACAACTCCGCACTCCACCACCGGAGAAACACCATTTCGCCTAACGTACGGATCCGAAGCCGTCATCCCCGTCGAGATCGAAAACCTCTCTTGGCAAACCACGCAGCCATTGTCGGAGGAGGCAAACGATGAGGCACTTAGGGAAGAGCTCGACCTAGTGGAAGAACTCCGAACAGCTGCCTCCCTCCGAGAAGCTGCTCTTAAACAAAGAATTGCTGCTCGACACAACGTTAAGGTCATATGAAGAAACTTCGACGTTGGCAGCCTCGTATTAAGACGAAACAATAAAGACTCCAACCACGGAAAGCTCGCCGCTAATTGGGAAGGCCCATATCGCGTACGAGCAAAAATGGGAACTGGAGCTTACCACCTCGAATCCCTCGCAGGAAAAGAACTCCCTCGCACTTGGAATGCTAAAAAAATTAAAACAATACTATAGCTAAGGCAACGTCGAACACGACAGCCCATAGCAAAGGAGACGACCAGCCCAAAGACATACGGATTGCCACTCCTCGACAACGGGCAGACACCAAGGTACAGGTGCCCGCCTCAAACTTTTATAAGGATAACAAACCCAACTTGGGAAAGCTCAAAACACGAGCCCCCTCGTCCTTGTACCATGGCTAGACCCCCAGCTCGCGATGGGAAGGTGAAGCTACGGCAAACAAACCTCCTCCTCGACGTTTGTGCGCTGTTATGTTCGGGGCCGAACCTCCGAACGCCTGGGCGGTTCCCCAAACTGCTCATGGTAACGCCGAGCAAGAAATCAACCTTCCTCGACGCAATCTTACTTGTCGACCTAAGACACGCCAACATAGCCGTCGTCGAACAGGACGACAAGGCGAACGCAACTTCGCATGATAAAAACCGAGCAACCCTACTTCCAAGTGCGAACGGATAAATAAAAACGAAAATCCAACAGTTTCAAACATATTTCATTCATTCATAACGATTTCAAACATTACAACGTTTATTCATTAAAAGTTCAAACATAGCATGCAAAGAAACAAATGGCCTAAGTCATCACTTGGACCCTGACTTCTTCTTCTTCGAAACCTCGGGTGCAGCCTCCTCACTCTCCTTGGTGATCTGGGACCCCTCCTCCTCTTCAGAGGGAGGAGTCCCACGATAAGTCTTCAGATATTCTGCCCAATCTTCATCAAATTCTTCAGAGCTGGGCGATCCAGGCGGTGGGGGAGCTTTTCCTCTCCCCTTCGCCTTCTTGGGCTGAGAAACGCCTCTGGTCTTGGTGCCAAACCCCTCAGACTTCTTCTTCCTTGACTTAGCAGCAACACTTTTCTCCACATTCTTTCACTCCATGACTCTAAAGGATGAAGAGAAGCAAGAAAAATGAGGGTATTTATCCCCACAATCTCAACAAAACGCATGTGAGAAGTTTCAACAAACACTTATGAAAACATAGGTACCAAGCAGTCTCAACAACCCAAGGTTGACTGCGTGGTGACCAAGATCACATGCAAGACTACAACCAGAAACCCACGTGGAAGAAACCTTCGTCGAACATAAAAACATCAGCTCGACAAGGAGAACTTGTACTTAATTTTGCAAAATAAAATATTCCCAAGTTAAGTGCGGGCAAACGCACCCTCATGGGCGAGCACAAAAGCATACGAGCACTAATAAACATTCATAAATACGAATTAAACACTCGAACAAATGCAAGTATAAATCGGCACAAAAGTACTTAATAATAACGGGCAAAGGCCCAGTTGTTCGGACATTACATCAAAGGCACAAAGGCCACCAAAGTCAATGGCGCGCAGGCCCCAAGATAAAACATAAAACAAAAGAGCCTAGTCGCTCTCACCATGGCCTTCATCCTCAACATGCTCCTCCTCAACATGCTCGCCCTCCTTGGTCTTATCCTCGGCATCTGACTGGTCGTGGTCCATGTCGTCCTCCCCGTCTTCCTCTTCCTCATAAAGCAGAAGATCATCAGCTTCAGCGCTCTCATTCTCAGGAGGAAGGACGACTTCCCCGTCAACCACACGACGCTAGAAGCCAGTCCCCGCAGTCTGGAGCTCGGCGTTGACAATCTTAAGTTGAGCGACGGCATTGTTGTAACCAAACTTCGCCGCCGCCGTAATCTTCTCCCGAACAGAAGAGAGCTCCCCGACAAGGGCGGCTCTGGTAGTCAGCTATCGAGCAAACTCAGGCTCATCCTCGGCAGGAGTCATCGAGGCCCTCAGCTCCTTCAACTCATCCTCGAGCTCCTTTTGCCTTTTGACCGCCACCTCCAAGTTCTCGTTGTCGAGGCGGAGCTCTGTTTGAGTCTTATGCCAGACTTCTTTCTTGTTCTGGAGGTCCTCCACGACATTCTCAAGATTAAGTTTGGCAGCCTTCAGCGTCTCTATCTTGCCCTTTAGCTTCTCAATCTCCTTCCCCGGCTCCTTGATGTCCTCGCTCAGCACCAGGACTGTCGACACCAACCTCATCAGCCTGGCGAGGTCGTCCTTCATAAAATCTTCCCTCCTCTTATGGTCCATCCCCCTGATGATGGACTTCTCCTTCGCCGCCACAGCAAGGGGATACTTGTCGAGGTAGCCTCGCATCGCCCAGCATTGAGGAACGACGCTCTGCTCAGTTTTCCCCTCGGCTCTCTCAATGACCTCCACATCCGGGGACGTCCTTGCCTGTTTCTCAGGTCGAATGGAAGAGACCCCCAAGCCTGGAGAGTCTAGCTTTGGGGATCCCGAGCTCGAACCACTAAGAACCGAGGAGACAGCAGAGACTGGCCATTTCCCTTCTGCTTTGTCAGCCATCTCGTCTGCAAAATGAAACCAAAAGACATCAGTAACAAAATAAAAGAAAATAAAAAGAAGTTATGGGAGAGGAGAAAGGCTAATAAACGAATCCTTATACCGAGCAAAATCTTGCGAGCAGCGGCGCTCTTGGCCGACAGCACCGCTCTGGTGTTAATTATCCTAACATCATACACCTGTTTACCCTCCTCGTCGAGCAAAGGCAGTGTTACCCTTTGCCCGTCAACCACCTCCTTATATACGCAAGGCCCCAGCTTGAAACTATTAACATAATTGTTCAAGACCTTCAGGCCAGCCCAGTCCTCCTCGGACATACCTCGATCCTTGGTCAAATAAGAATCGGTGCCTTGCTCGTAGTGAGCAAACGTCCAAGCCAAAGGGAACTTGGGCTCGCGCCTCACTACCTGCTCGCCATCCACCACCGTCGTCACATTCCTATACAGGGACCCTCGAGCAGCCTCACTCTCTGCTCGAACTATGTAATATCGAGGCTTTTAGCCCCGAACAGAATCCACGAACATATTGAAGAACTTCTTCCCCTGGGACTTCAAAGACACCCAACCTTGACATCCACTTACAGCCTGTCGCTGGAGTTGGAATACCTTGAAGAACAGGGCGAGGGAAGGGGTGATCTGTAGGTGCTCGCACACAATCTCATATACCCAAATAAACCCTAGCGAGTTTGGATTTAATTGGGAAGGGGCCAACTTGAAGTGCCTGAACACGCTCATCGCGAATTTACTGAACGGCATCCTGAACCCCAGCTTCTCGAACACAAACACGTACATGGCAAACCCATCTTCGCCAAAACTCGAATACACTCGCCGCTCACCGCCTACGGCGTGCGCCGACCAGTTGCTTGGCTGATCCCCTATTCTTTCCTCGACTATGGTGAATTTGGGCTCTGTTGATGGGGAAATTACTGAGTGCGTCCTCGGACCCTCAGCTATCCAAGCATATGGGTCTTCTTCGGTAGGCCTGATCGGCTCTCTATGCTGCGATGTCCCAGCTTCCTCTTCTTCCATTTATAACACCTGAAAAGCAGCGAAAAGAAATGAATTCGACGTTTAAAATCAAATTCACCCTTCCACCGCAAGTCAAGTGAAAGGGCGAATTATTAGCCGAGGACACTGCCCTCGACCAAAGGCCCTTGCAAATGGCGATGAGACAAGCTTACGGGCACAACGCGCTCGAGCCTTAAAATGGCGGGCGAAGACTAAAAACTAACAACTTCGCGCGCACAACGGCGGGCATTTCTGCTCGCCAAAACAAGCATCTCCTGCTCGCGATACTCACATCGCTCCTCGACACGCCCGTTCAAATTCCCAGAAATTCAAATGAATTTCTGGAAATCCCTCACCGGGAAATCCATCGGAATAGTATGAAACGGCGGTTGTGGGTGGCGCTAAGACTCAAATCTAAGCAAAAATGATAAAAATCCTAAACTTCACTACCAAAAAGAGCGTTTGGCGGAGGAGAACCACCACCAAACACCCTCAATCGCCCGAAAGCAACAACTCCTCCATTGTATCTAAACAACAACGTTCGTCAAAGTTCATAACAAACAACTCTTTCAAAACCTTAAACAACCAAAATCTCTAGTAAACAAGGAGCAAAGGAAATATCAAGACTTACCAGAACAAAGGAAATGGGATGCGAAGGTAGTGGCTGCAACGGGGCTTGCTGATACTCAAAGCTCCAAACTCCTTTTCTCTGAACTTCTCCAAGCAAAAATAGTGAGAAACTTTGAAGTGAAGCAGAAAATGAAATGAGGAGGAAAAATCGTCCCTTCCTCCCTTATATATCATGTAATCCCCTACGAACGCATCCCTTCAGCATCAAAAGGTGCCTCTCCATCCAAACCTTCCGTTTAATCCAACCGCCACGAACAAAACGATCCAACGGTTCTGATTAAACCCCATGGAAAGTGAAGAGGTTTGGGGGTCACGCGCCACACGCGTCTGCTCGGGGAATGACGCCACTCATTGCCTACGTTCCCTAGGCCATCATTGCACCTTTTCATAGCTCACACACGTGGCGTCATCAGGAGACGCACTGTCTCATCAAACGTCACTTAGCTTCTCCACGCGTTGCCTTTTTCTCTCCTCGACTCCATTGGCTCTTCGACCAAACCTTCTGAATTTGCATGCAAGGGGCGAGCATAATTCACGTTCTCGACGAGCAAAACTACGCAATTTCAAACCCTAAAACTCCCAAGTCTTTGTCGAACGTAAACTATCGATGAGCACGCTTGGCTGTTGGTCCAAAACTCGACGTCTCTCTCCGACATTCCTGCACTGGACCTTAAGTCATTACTCCTATGCCTAGCAGCAATGACTTGGGGGGCTTCTGTTCCGGACTCGGCCTAGAGTGTCGAAGACAGCCCAATGTCGAGCACAACACAGCTCAAGCATATCCATAGCTCAAACATATCCGGTTTCTTGATGTCAAGCACACCCGTGCTCGCCACCAATTCCGCACCTGTCAAACGTGCTCCACAAGCCACGTTTCCACCCCAAGCTTATCCGTCTCCCGCAGAATACGGGCTAAGCTTGACTAGGGGGAGAGTCTAACGATTTCTCCAGCTTACTACGCTATCCCTAGCAGTTATCCTCTTTGGGCTTGCTCTACGCGGTCCAATAGCGATAATCGTTGGCCCCGCGCTGGGGGCTTATAAAAATACTCCTCATCATTGGGGAGTCAGGTATTCAATTCTCACTCTCTACCTTTTCTCTTGTACTTGTGCTGACTTAAGCATCAGAGTGTCTGCGGGTACAACCCCCCCCCCCCCCCCTCCGTTTTCAAAGCAACTATTAACACCGCACGTGACTAGCAGTTGGCCATCGATCGAACGTCCGTTCCAGGTACGATCACCCCATATAAACAAAATAGCAACTACTCAATTAAACATTGAATCCAAGTTTTGTTTGCGTTCCTTACTTATGTTTGTTTGGATTTAAATTGGGTATTTTCTTAAAGTTTTATTGTGGATTTTTTAGTTTTATAAATTATGGATGTTCAATGTTGATTGATAATTTATTTTTGGAACACCTTTTAGTTTATAATTATATTTTCATTTCGTTGGATCGTTTTGATTATATCTTATTTTCAATTTTTTACGATATTTTTGTGAATTTTTTAATTTTTTTAAAATTTTATTTTATTGACGGGGCACTCCCTCCAACCTGCCATCGGTCAAGACACAGGGCGGAGTGAGATTTTCAACCCACCATAATTATTTAGCCCGCCCCGCACAGCCCCTTTTTAGACGGGTTAATGACGGGGCGGTAGAAGCAAACCAAAATACATATAAAAAGACAATCAATCCATGAAGGTCTACTAAGTGTATATGATGTTAGAATTAGTGTTTTACCTTGATAGCTTATGGTAACTTGCAGTAGAAGTTACTAGAGTCTTAGTTAGTAATTAGCTTGTAACTAATTTGTATCTTGAGCTAGGATCCTCTATATGTGAGGTAGTTACATTGCTTGATAAACCACAATGGTACTAGAAATAAGCTTCTACATTGATTGTAATAGTTAGTGATCATAATGAAAACTTCACTCATTTCTTCTTTCTATCTCTCAATCTATGATAGCTTGGATTTCTAACATATGACATATATTAAGATTTTGTTATTTTATTTGAAGGTTAGATAATAAATAGGTGTAATTAAATGGAAATTTGAACAATTATATTATATGCTATGAATACACTGAATTCTAAACAAGTAAATGGCAGAGAACTAATTCTCACTTTAAAATGATTAACCAAAAGACCTATGCATAAATTTAAGAAGGAAAAAACAACTAAATCTTGTTCTTGACACAATTGAGAACAACATTATTACATTAACCATTTTGTTACAGCCTAGCTAACACCTATATAAAGTTCATCCTTCTCTAGAGGACTATTATTATTATTACGGCCTAACTCCTATATAAAATTCATCCTTCTGCATAATCATCAAAACCAAGTGTTGCTAAAGCCCAACAAATGTCGTCACAATTCACTGTCATTCTCCTTTCCTTCCTGCATTTCTCCGAAGCTTGGCTCGTTACGAAGCTTAAGAAACACATCAGAGTTGGGCTGAATAAATTTGGGTCAGCTGAATGGTTTTTCAAATGACTAATTTGCTTGAAATTACACACAAAGGAACATGACTCTGTTGCCAAGTTGCATTTGTGTGCGTGTGAGTGCGTCTATGTGTGTTAAATTTCTCAAGTGAATTCAACATACCTTTTGACTAACAAGAATTCTCCAAGTCAATTCAGTTCAAATTAAGTACTCAACAATAACAACTCAATTAAAAATAACTCAATTCAAAGTTTTAAATTTTTCAATCTATAATATTAGTCCGTTCAATTCAAACTTTCCCCATGACAAACTTGAACTCTCAAAACATTATTAAATTTCTCAATCTATATTATATTTCACACCAGTTTTAAATCTTCAGCACAACAGGATTGCAAAATATATAGCAAATAATTAAATTAGAAGTTAGTAGAATAGGGATCACACTCCGGAATTTAGAGAAAGAAACTTCATATTTTTCATTGATTTCAATTATAAGGTAATACAATATTACATATACAAACTCATAGTAAAATATCCCTACAATAAAACATAACTAATTAATAAAATAGTACAAACAATAATATTAACAAACAATAAAAACATAGGTAGCTGAAAAACCACGGAGCTCACAGGCGGAGGAGGAGAACGGTGTGGAAGCAGAAAAAAAAAAGCTCTGGCAGCAACAAAACCTTAGACACGGCCTAGATCACGTTTGGTTCGTGATCATAGATTGTCCGAGTAATATTAGCTCGGACAATGCCCGTGTCCACTTGGAATACAGAACCGTTAATGTTTGAAATATTTAACTGGAACATTCTATGTCCCCTATCAAGGGTGTCTTATGTGGGAAATGAAAAAAAATGGTAAGGAGGATCGGAGAGTTGGCAGGGTATAATATGATGTTAATATATAGACTTTCACCAATGTGTATTTATCTTCTATGGAGAATTTTCCATAGAGATGATTATGGGACTTGGAAAGGTGGTTAAAAGCTTCATCCACCGGAATGAACGTCAAATTTCTCAAGCTTTTCTACCAAAATGACGTTCATTTCGGTGGATGAAGCTTTTTACAACCTTCCCAAGTCCCATCATGATCTCTATGGAAAATTCTCTATAGAAGATAAATACACATTGGTGAAAGTCCATATATTAACATCGTATTATACCCTACCAACTCTCCGATCCTCCTTACCATTTTTTTCATTTCCCACATTAGCCACCCTTGATAGGGGACAGAGAACGTTCCTGTTAAATATTTCAAACATAACGGTTTTGTATTCCAAGTAGACACGGGCATTGTCCGAGCTAATATTACTAGGACAGTCTATGATCACGAACCAAATGTGATCTACGCCTTGTCTAAGGTTCTGTTGCAGCCCGAGCTTTTTCTGCCGTGTTCTCCTCCAAAGCCTGTGACCTCGGCTGTTTTTAAAATTTCCACCATTAGTGCTTGCTGTTGAAGAGAATGATGGGGGAGTGAAGTGTCCGAATTTTACTTTTTGTGAGAAGGAGGCAGAAATGAGAAATACTTTGTAGTAGGAAGGAAAAGAAAAATAAGAGAAAGATGGAGAGATGCAATTGGTAGCAATTGAACTTGTAAATCTGTTAGGTTAGCCTCATATATAGAATACAAACAACACTGATTTTTTTTTTCCACTATAGCTAGTTTATTGAGTTAATCTTCTTGTTATATGAGCCTTTAATAAGAGTGCTTTTGAATGGGTTTGTGAACTACAACTTACTCCACATATTTATAGCCTTTAAAATAGAATTAGATTAGATTAGATATATATACCTTTATCTATATATGCTTCTACTTTTATGTTCCTACATACAAAGAATTTTTACATGATTTGTTGAGTGGTTTTGCTTTTGAACTTTGCCAACTCTATTCATGATAACATTGAAAGTTTAGGATTCCGTTTTGAAAGTGATATATGCTTTAAACAGAAAAGAATTAGATAACTTCAGCAATGAGGTTGAGCCACTTACAGTGGTGCTAGATCTTTAGATGGTGGCTCACAGTAACGAATGTACCTGCAAAATAGGTTAGTATTTCGACACTTAAGTCAATATGTAATTTAGGTGGGGTGAAAGTAAAAAATAGAAAGAATCGTACTTTGACATAAAAGTTTTTACGCTTATATCGAAAGAACAGTTGTAACTGTCAATGTGATATTTGGCGTGAAGTGCGGAGAGCTGTTAAGATCAATCTAATGATCCAGATCATTTACCAAAGTTTTGATTAATGATTTATTAGAGTAATTTTGTTTTATTATTGTGTTACTGGTAAATTCTAATATGGACTACTTCATCAAGTGGTCCATGGTGGACCAATCACAAATAACATTATAACGAATACGAATTTTACAAAATTCACCGTTGGATTGAAAGTTTATATCATATAGATCATCTATAGAAAAATTTAGAAAAATTAAAAATCATTTGATATGTTATTGAGACACATCAAGATTAACGGTTGTTAAATAACATAAATCTTGATGGGTCTCAATAACATATCAAATGATTTTCAAAAAAATTTAAAAAATTTATGGATGATCTATACGATATAAACTTTCAATCTAACAAAAAATTTTGTAAAATTTATATTCGGTATATCACTTGTCCACGGTGGACCACCTTGCCGTAGCTTTGTATTAGGTACCATACAAAGCTAAAGAAACTGTACGTTGATGATTAAACTATTAATTTACCAACATGATTTTGATAGAATTATTCTATTTTATTATTAAGTCACTTTGTGTTTTTTATAGGATGGAGTAACTTGGTTTGTTTTTACTCATCAAATTAATAATGAATTTATTGTTAGTTTTATTTATAACTTTTTCCAAATTTCATTAAAATTTTAAAATATATATGATGTAAGTATGGGGCGTATCAAGTAATTTTATTAGTTAGGGGGAACCCATGATTCAATTCAATGAATTTGTAGCACTAATGTATATGTCACCCATGCACATGTTCTTATTCTAATTATTCTTTCACTAATGTATACGACTCCTACTGCACATGTTCTTATTCTTTCACTAATGTATACGACTCCTACATATTGGTTGGCTTAGAACAAGTGCAAAGTATGTGTGAGATTTGCTGCCATGAAAAAATATGGTTTTTACACTTACACTGTTAATTATAGATTTATTTATGACTCCTACAAATATAATTCACACACTAATCTAAAAAATTTATGGGTTAAATTTTTTTTTGTTCGTATAAATATATTGTGTTTACTTTCAAATTTTTTACTAATTTATTTTATTCATGTTTATAATATTATAAGATTGTTTTCACATAAATTAAATTTTTTACCATAAGATGACTTATTTATGAATTTTTCAGTGTCCATTTTTATACGTGCTTCATATGCACATGAAATTCAAACACAACTTTCACAAAACCAAAGATCTTATACAAGTTAAACGGTGTTTGTTTCTGGTTTTTTGCTTATTAGGATTAATCTAAACTCAGTGACAAGTTTCATCACCTAGCTTATAATACATGTTAATTACTTTTTCTGTTTCAGTCCAACAACATAGTATCACACAATATAATCATGTTAATTACTTTTGTCAGCAGCTTGTTGTCCGTTTACCTTTAATTTATATGTAATTACTAACGTATTTATCAATATATAATCTTAATAAAGTCCAAATTTTTCAAAAAAAAAATAAAATAACATATCAATATCAACATAGAATAACTCAGTGACAAGTTAATTACTTTTTCTACCAATCGTTAGTTGGTTCGGTGGTGATTGGCGCTGAACTTGGTAGGGAGGACCACGGTTCGATCCCCCGCAACTGCGATCGGGAGGGGGCTGGAACCACTTGATGCCAGAACTGACCCCAAACCAAATTCAACTGGTGGTGAAAACCGAAAAAAAAAAAAAAAAAAAGTTAATTACTTTTTCTGCATTTGCAACTTTCCTTTTAAACTTGGGGAAAAGTAAACAGAATAGAAAGTTTGTTCAAGTTCAAAATAGAACAAAATTTCAAATACACCAAATCAGTGAAGCTAAATTTGATAATATTTTCATTAATTTCAATGCTAAGGTGATACAAAATTTTACATCTACAAACTCATAATAAAATAACCCTACAATAAAATACTAGTAAATACATGATAAAACTTAACTAATGATAAAATACAAGAATAGAAAATAGGCAAAAGTGCTTTGATACTTTATTCCCCAACTTTAGGCCGGATAAAAAATCATCTTCCAATATTGTAGAACAAGATAGTTCAGTTCAAAACCATATGACTAGAATTCTTGATCCTTTACCGACCCGAAGTAAAGGGCGCCCTCCTTCAAAAAGAAAGGCTTTAAAGGTTGACCACACTACTACAAAAATACCTTTATAGCAGAGCTTCTTTAAGTCAGTGTGCCTGCCACATGACTTAATAAATAATTCGGTGGCAATTCCTTAATTAATTTTAACTTTGTTAGGTTAATTGGTTCAATGTTTGTCTGACTTAACAGATATTAAAAATATATATATTTTAAATTCAAACGAAATTCTTAAGTCGTTGTGTTCGCTTAACTGGCTTAAGAAAAGTTTTTTATTAAGTCAGATGAACAAGAATTGACTTAAGAAATGTTTTTGGAAATTCTATGGTACAATAGATTAATTTTAATGTATCGGTACAATAAGTTTTTAAATTAATAGAAAAATAATTATATTTTAGAAGATTTTTTTTTTTATCGTATAAAATATTATAATAACTAAATATTATTCATCAAAGTTATTAATAAAATAAAATTTGATTTTTTTTTGAATTTTTATTATTCATAATAGTGAATATTGAATTTTTTAATGAAAAAATATATATAAAAAAAAAAGGGTAATGATAGGATACACCCACTTGAAATTATGAAGGAGTACTTTAGCACCTTACACCAAGGTAAAAGACAAAAAAGTCCACTTTCTCAAGCAACCCATTAGCAAAAAATTTGGTAGCTAATCTATAGAAATTAAGCTTAGTTGAATAAATAATGCAATGATAGTAGTACGAAACGGGAATAAATTCCTAAAAAGTCCATGTGGAAAATTAATTTATCCAACAATCAGTTTTAAACCTAACCTGGCTGATCTTGCACTATACAAAATTCAAATTAGATGGTTTGAAAAACTACACTATTGGTTTAGAAACTCAGGAAACTTCTATCTAGCTAGGGAATTTAAGGAACTAGCTAAAAGGCTTCATAAAAAGCTTCAGCATATTGCACGATGACTGAAGAAAGTTTAACAAATAAATCACAAAAAATTTTAGATAACTTTTCTGACCTACAATATAGGATAGAAAAACTAACGACCTATCTAGAAAACTTACAGTTTGAAGAAGGTAAGTATAAACCTTATGAAACATGAAATTTTCATGAAGAAGATGAATCTCATAAATATCCTCACATTTTTCATACAACAAATCCACAACTAAACAATATAGCATGTATGTTAGCTTACATAATCAAAAATTGTTGTTATCAAAAATTTCACCAAAGAATAGATGAAATTGAAGAAGAACAGAAAAGAGATATAGAAAAAATCTGCATCAAATTAGAAGATTTTTCAAAACTCTTAAAAAATAAAAAAGAATATTTAGTTCTAGAAGAGTTGTCTCAATTTCTTAAGAGAGGGGAGAAAGATAAAGGAAAACAAAAAGAAATCTTAGAAATATCACAAATCCAAACTCAAGAGAATCTTTCTGAACTCAAAGAAACATCTGATTTCACACAATTAAGAATTAAACCACCAACTAATTTCTTTTAAATATGGACGATACAGAAGAAGCCCTTAATAGGCAATTAGAAAATCTAGAAAGACTTATGGTCTCTTTAGATATATCAGGAAAGAGTCAAGTAGTTGACGAAGAACCAAAAGAGAAAAACCAAATCATTTATGATTTTAGCTCTGAAGAAGAAGTAGAGGAAGAAAATGAAAATCCTTAAAATTCGAACCAGCAGAAACCTCAGGAACAAAAAGGTCTGCAGAATTCGAAAGAGAATTTACCAAACAAAAATTCCAGAAAGTACCACATTATTATGTACCCTCACAAAATCCATTTCAAGGACAAGGAATTTTAGATATAGACTGTAGTGTTGATGCAGCAAAAGATCTTAGGGATTGGTATAATACAAATAGTGTGTTAATCCAGCTAAATGAAGATCTTGGAAATTTAGGAGCAGTTGATGTTTTTAACTACCTACAATATAAAACTAGATGAAATGCTTACAAGTACATTTCTACCTTACCACCAGAAGTTATGGGAAAAATACCCCTAACAGGAATCTTAGTGGTAGACTGGGTCTATAGTTTACTTGTAAAAGAATTCAAAGGATGGAAGGACTCCGTTCAATCAAAAATAGCATTCTCTAACCAAAACCTTTGAAAAATCACCAACCTAAAAATCTGCAATATGTGCTATGTAGATAATTTCATTTGTGAATTCCAGGACTATTACTATAACATAGATAATAGTACTAAAATCTCCAGAAATTTGTTAGAGTTATTCTATGACAAGTTACCAGAAAAAGTATCAGCTCAAGTTAAAATATTTTTTACTTCAGCATTAGCAGAAGAAAAAGTAGATGATACTTTAGGAGGAAGAATAACTTCCCTAAAAATTTGGCTTTAAGAAATGTGTAGTCAGAAGATAGCCAAAAAAGAAGCTCAAATATCCATTTGTTGTAATAAATTACAAGACAAAGTAGGAAACTATGGTTGCAACTCTAGAAGGAAACCTAAAAAGATAAGGTCACAAAAACCTTATAAGAGAAAGAAATTTTAAAAAGGAAACAAAAATTTTTTTAGGAAAAAACAACCTTACCCTAGGAAGAAAACATGCCCACAAGGCAAAAAATCGTGCACATGCTGGTTATGTCATGAAGAAGATCACTATGCAAATGAGTGCCCTAAAGAAAGAAAATCCTAAGAAAAATGTCTTACATGCAATATATGCAATGGGATATGAACCTATAGAATCAGACATAGAATCTGATGAGGACATTTACGAATACTGTACAGAGACAGATTCAGATGTCGAAGAAGATACTTGGTAAAGCAAATCCAAGTGCTACATTTATTAAAATAGCATTAAAAAATAAAAACCTCTTAGCCTATGTAGACACAGGTGCAACTCTTTATTTTGGGAAAAAATCTATCTCTAGAAATTGGGAAAGATTAACCAAACCAAAAGAAATAATAGTTGCAGATAAATCAAAACATCAGATATGGTTTAACCTTAGGGATGTATCTATAGAAATTGAAGGATATAAGTTTTTTATTCCAACAATTTACCTCCATGATTCAGGATTAGACCTAATCATAGGAAATAACTTTTTAAAATTATATGAACCTTTTACTCAAAGAAAGGATACTATATCACTTCAATGGAAGGATTTGGGAAATCCTAAGAATAGCAAAATAGTAACCACCAAAATAGTTACTAGAAATGAGATCTTAAACCTTATTAAGGGAAACCTTAGAGAACTAAGAACAATATGAGAAGAAAGAAGTTTCCATATTAGTATAGAAGAAAGGTTATATGAAGTCTGTTCAGATAACCCTTTAGATAGTGTTAAAAACACTAATCATGAACTTATAGTTATTAAACTTAAAAACCCTAATGACGAGATAAATATTCCGAATAGGATTCCATATTCTATTAGAGATGTTGAAGAATTTCAACAAGAATGTAAAGATCTACTTGATAAGGACCTTATTAGACCTTCATCAAGTCCACATTCTGCACCAGCTTTTTATGTCGAAAATCACAACGAAATAAAAAGAGGTAAGAGAAGAATGGTAATTAATTATAAGAAACTTAATTTGGCAACAGTTGGAGATTCTTATAAATTACCAAGAAAAGATTTTATTTTAGAAAAAATAAAGGGATGTAATTGGTTTTCTTCTCTAGATGCAAAGTCTGGTTATTATCAACTAAGATTAGATGAAGAAACAAAACCATTAACAACTTTTTCATGTCCACCTCAAAAACACTATGAATGGAATGTTTTACCTTTTGGATTAAAACAAGCACCATCAATATACCAAAGATTTATGGACAAATCTCTTGAGGGTTTAAATCATATATGTATAGCATATATAGATGATATACTTATTTTCACAAAAGGAGGTAAGGAACAACATCTTCAAGATATAGAAACTGTTATTCTAAGATTTAAATAAAAAGGTATTGTAATTTCGAAAAAGAAATCTAAGCTTTTACAAAAAGAAATAGAATACCTTGGTTTAATCTTAAAAGAAAATGGGGAACTAAGTTTAGCACCTCATACCCAAGAAAAAATACAAGCTTTTCCAAATGAGCTTTCCGATAGAAAATAAATTCAAAGATTTCTTGGATGTTTAAATTATATTGCTAACGAAGGATTTTTTAAAGACTTAGCAAAGGAAAGAAAACATTTGCAAAGAAAAATTTCAGAAAAAGTTCCTTGGTCTTGGACTGAAACTGATTCTGATGTTGTTAAAACCATTAAAGAAAAAATTCAAGTTTTGCCTGAACTATACAATCCAACAACAAAAGATTTCTTGATTGTAGAGACAGATGCATCACAAACAACCTGGGCAGGTTGTATGAGAGCCTTACCCAATGGTAAAGCAAAACTTTCTCTAAATGAGAAGGGATATAAAATTGAAGGATCTAAAGATCTTCAATCAAAACAATCTGAAACTTCGAAAGAAGAAATAGATACTAAAAAAGGCATTGATTATAGTGCTTCTAAAATCCTGATAAAGGATACTGAAAAATTACATTTATGTAAATATATCTCTGGTACATTTACAGATACAGAATCTAGATACCATATTCAGGAACTAGAAACTCTGGCATGTGTAAAAATACTAGAAAAATGAAAGATTAACTTATTACCGTCAAGATTTCTTCTTCGTACAGACTCTAAATATCTTACAGGATTTTGGAGATATAAAATTAAAGTTGACCATAAACAAGGCAGACTAATAAGATGGCAAATGAAATTACAACAATTCGAGCCATATATTCAATACATAAAATCTGAGCAGAACAGTTTTGCAGATACACTGATAAGAGAATGGAGCAAGCCATAAAGCTACTTCAAAACAACATTAAGCAAAAAGACGAGCAACTTGTCGCCATAGATATCAAAAGAGCAAAAATCTCTGCCAAGCGGGGGCAGATGATTACAACACTCAAAAGCCTGCAAAAAATGACAACAAACGAAAATCAATCTTCAAAAGGCCCAAATGAAATTCTCAAGAATGAAGAAAATTGGGACTTGCTAGGCCAACCTTCTGGAAAGTATGACTACTATGTAAAGTATACAACCCCAGAAAGTTCAAAAATTCCTACTGAAACGATAGTACCCAGCGGTTGGAATATAGATTCAAATAAAGAACAAGAAGCGGAATCTTCTGAAACAACTTCAGACAGCAAAAAGTCTTAGGCTGATAAGGTCGAAGAAGAGGAAGAAGAAGCCAGAAAAAATGGTTTATTTGCAACCATTCAAACAAGCGATCCCGTAGACAATGAGATGGGAAAGTTTGAAGCTTATGTCATTTTTGATGGTCCAGTGAAAGGGATCTATAGAAAATGGGCAATAGCTAAACAACACATCATTGGCAAGAATGTGCGTCATAAAGGATACAAGACCATGAAGGAAGCTGAACAGGCACTTTATAGAGCATACAAAGAAATTACAACAGCAAAAAACCTTCAAAAATCTTCAACAATGGAGTCAAGAAAGAAGTTGTCAGTCGAAAAAATTCGCCAGCTCGAATATCAAAAGAATTTTCAGATAACTGATCCAACTTATATGGAATTCAGTCTTAGATGGAAATGGCTAAACCACTATGTAGAAGAATTTACTACTGAATGCTTCTACCCAGTTAGCAGAAATGGTTGCACCAAAGCAGTCGTACTACCGGGAATAGACAGTACTATATGTCTATCCTTCTTTCAAAATGGGTTGATTCATACCATATACCTGGAAGAACAAGCCGGAAAAACTTTTGGAGAACTCAAGTTCTTTCCAAAGGAGTTACAAAATTTGGCACAAAAATTCAACAACTTGTTTGCCAAAGGAAAGGAAATCTTTATTCAAATTGAGTCCACATATCCATGGTACGATGAGATCACTCTGGAACTTACAACAAAACCCTTATACCTCATCAAGATTGGAATTTCAAATAAAGAATATCCAGTGGTGAACAGAGAAACAACTGAATGGCATCCTGCCATTTACCTTAAATAAATTAAACACTTTCGCCAGAAGATCACTAGATTGTCTTCCCAGACAAACTACAGAGTTATTTACGAAGATTCATCAATGGTTGAATACAGTGACTCTAGAAAGCCCGCAAAGGACAAAGACATCAAGGCAGTCAAAAACCTAGAAAAAAAAGTTGACCAATTGAAAGGTGGCCTTGAAAAATTACCCAAGTTAATTCAAGAAGAATGCTGTCAATACTTTTTATAGTATTACAAAGAACACAAATGTGAAAATTGTCCAGAAAAACTGTCGGCACAAGAGGACAAGAAAATTGACAGCACAGAACAACTGACCACAATGTAGGACAGAATTGTACAATGGTACCTTATCACATCTGAGTCAGATGTGGACCACTTAGTGCTAAATAATGTAAAATACTATTTGTCGTTTTTTCTCAGTGCGTTTTTCTTTTTTAGTGCGCATCACTTTTTCTGAGTGCATGTCACTGTTGTGCGAGTACATGTCACTTTTCTAAGTGCATGTACAATGTCATGGAAAGGGACGTTTACCTAATGTGAGCCCTTCTCCACTATAAATAAGAGCATTCAGCTCAATGTAAATTACAGTTGAAAGAAATACGAAACTATTAACTAGTTTTCTGAAGAATTATTTCTTCTGTCCTTAGAATCATTTCTAAGAAGTAGCTCTTGAGGTAATACTCTGGAGGAGCTAGATCCTTAAGGTAATACTCTGGAGGGATCAACCACATAAAACAATATAATCAAACAGATTATATCCCAAAACAATACAAACATCTTCGGATCGAAGAATTCATCAAAACCAAAAACAAAGAAAATCATATCAGGTATGATTGTTATTATTACATCACTTATTAATTATATTATGTTATTTGCATAATCAATGGAAAGTTCAAATTTTAGAACTCAAAGATTATTTTCAAACTTTTTTGAAATTGAATACACAGAACCTAGTTCTAATCATACGTACTTAGAATTAATCTTGATGGAAGACTATGATAAAAAGGTAACCTATTTACTAAAAAAGATTCCTGAACCAAATTTGGCTAAGATAATTTTAGACAAATTCAAATTTAATCATTATCAAGAAAAGATTTTTCTCGAAAAACTTCAATAAACAATCGAATGAGACTTCGAAGAACATGAATTAAAATGTTTAGTTCATGAGTTAAACGATTTTACTAAAAATTCTAAATATATAGAATGTTTTCAAGGACAGTTCTATGGAGACTTCGCAAGTGTACATTATAGACTAAAAAACTCTCGATTTTATAGTCTAATAAAAACTTTAAATACTCTGCACGATAATATTAGTGAAAATTCAGAAGAATTTTGAAAATTATGTCTGAAATCTCACTTTTTGAAGAAACATCTAGTTATTTTGTTGATAGCATACTAGATCACAAAATAGAAGAAGTAGATTTATCTCTAACTGCTGAAGAAAACTTTAAAAGAAAGACTAAAAAATTCAAAGAACTTTTCTCTAGGAAAAATATTTTGAAATTTGGAATAATGGTAGGAGAAGAAGCAGTTCCAATTGATTCTACATCTGGAAATATATTCGTATCTACCATAGATAGTGACGTTAGAGTCACCCATATTCAAAACTTTGGCAATAAAGAGTTGTTCCTTAATAGAAGATTACAAAAATCTGTTCGAAGAAACAGAAGAAAAACCATTAATTAGAAGTCAAAGCCTTAGGGTAGCACCCCTAAAAAAAGATTTTGAAATCTCAGAACAAAAAGAACTACATAAGCTGCAAAGCTCAGTAGCAGAGTTGTCCTTACAACTCGAAAAATTAGATAAAAGAATTTAATTTCCGCACTCTGCTACACTTACTACCTGCGCTAGTAATGAACTTAGCTGAAGAAAGAAAAAATCTAAAAGTCTATAGGAAAAGAATTCAAAAATTAGAATTCGAATATAGATGTTTAGAAAACCTACTATATATAGATAGACCAAATGTTAATCCAAGAATAAAGTATTCAAGCAAACAAAAGAGTTATTGTCTAATTATAAACTCTTAATACAATACACGAAAGATGAACTCAAAAGTTTGTCTTACAGTTAAGCCCAAAACTCTGATATCAGAGCTTAATCTCGATCTAATGATAGAAAAGTTTGATTTTCATGTCCAAACAAAAAAGGTGTTCATTGCTTACAAACACCTTCTTAAGAGTACATGGGAGTGTATTAGCATAACCCTAAAAAAAATTAGTATCATGTTAACGGAAATTGTATCAAAAATTGAAAGGCAAAGGATCTTGAAAGTTAAATTTCTAGACATGAAATCTGCTTTAATAATCTTCCCGAAAACCTTTCTTTGTCTTAAGACTGCCTGAGTGAAATTATTTTCGGTTTGTGCTTCCTTGTTTTATGTTTGTATTGAAGTTTCCTCTCTATTTCACCAACTATACTGTTAGCTCACTTACAGTATTCAGCACACTTTTTGGATATTTCGATGCAGGCAGGACCATATGATAATTGTTAAGAATTAGATAGTTAGTTGGAACTTCCATTAGTTAGTTGGAATTTTCATTAGTTTGTTAGAGTTTGTGATTAGTTGGTTAGTTGATTAATCTTTAAATTGCTCTATATAAAAGCCACCATCGTACCAAATTCATTATCTTTTATCAAAATGAAATCTTACAATTTCTATTCTCTCTCAAGCTTTCTAAGCTCTAATAGAGAATCTTCTCTATTTTATGATCAACTTCAAAATCTTAACATGGTATCATCCGCCTCAATCGATCCATACCTTGACTCTGATTCCGCTGTTGAATGTGAAGAAGATGAAGCTTCTGTTGATGTTACTGATTCAGTTACTGTCACCATTGATCAAGCTCTCGATTTTGATTTTGCAACCCTAAATAAAAGGAATTCTGAATTCTTTTTCGGAAATTTCGGTCAAGATTCAGAATCTGCAATGGTGCAAATAATTCCTATTGAGACAATCAAGCCTTCAATTGAAGAACGATGCGTCAAAATTGGAGAAATTGATTGCTTTTTTTTTATTGTATCTGAATCCGTAATAGAAGAAAACGGGCAAGCATCTGATCTTGAACATGGCGAATTTGTTTCTCCCCGTGTTGAAGAAAGCTTCATGGAGTGTCAATGTGATGCCAAGTTTGCTATCAAGAATTGGTTCCAACTTGGTGTCTCTGACGACGGTTACGCGACCACCAATTCAATCACCACCATGTTCATCATTCTTCCTCCGTATCAGGTTCGATCCTCACTTTCTAAGCTTGGGAAATTGGTTTCAGCAACAAACACGCTAAAGCAACTCAATTACTTCTTCAATCAATGTGTTGTCTACATCCATGTCTTCGATCCCGGTGGACTCATGTTAGTGATGTACATTTCCAATATTGTGATCTCTTTTCTGTCATTTTTCAATTCAATTTCACTCTTTCCCTTCGATCCCGGCGGAATTTTCCTATGAAAAATTGGTTTTTCAAACTCATACTATGCGTTAGTGGTTCTCTTACTATGAATTTGAGGGAGAATATTACTATATAGAAGCTTGGTTATGCAACATTGTTCATAGTTAGATTCTGATTTTGCTGTGTTAGTGGTCTTCATCTTGAAGTATTATGATATAACTTCTCATTGTTCTTGAGTCTTGTGCTTATACATGGATTGAACTGAATTTGGAAGTAACTCATGGAATTGAAGTTGTTGATATTTGTTGAAGATTGAGTGATCAATGGTAAATGAGTTCCACTTTTATCTTCCTTCCAGATTGTCCTTTTAGATGGAGATATAGATTAATTGTGTTTGTATTGTGATTGACTATATGGAACTACTAGAGATATAGTGTTACGGATTCAAGGGAAAACTTCTAATAATTACATGTGGATTTCTTGGTTTGCAATGCTTCTAATTGGGTTATTTTGGTCAAGCTCCTTGATGTGTTACTGGAACATGGGAATTGGCTATTTGTTCATTCATATGTAGTAGCTCTCAAGTGAGGAAAGCCTTGGTTTCCTTTTCTGTTTTGAGCCTTTTTTCTGGTTCAAATTTGTCAATTTTGTCTAAGAAAATCATAATCCGATACGGTCAAAATCTGATGAACTAAGCTTCTGACTTGGTGCTTCTGAATGTTGTGGTGCTTCTGAAGGTGCTTTTGGCTCATTTTGTTTAGTTTTTGGGCAGTGTCTGGTTCAATTTCTGATATGCATGTGGTGTGGTAGTGCCATTTTGTTTGGTTTAGTGTTGGACAGCTTCACTAGAGGCTTAATTCAATGGACTTGAGGTGCTGTGTGGGAAGCTCATAATGTTGATTGTTCATAAACATTGGTCCATTATCTGATGGCTGCAGAATGTAGTAACAATGATATGGAGCCTCTGTCATTGTTTCTGAATCAAAGTTTGAAGAAGCTGTTATATGTAATGAAGCACATTTTCCCATCTACCTAGCTATGTTTTAGATAGTATTCTAATTGCCTCATATTGCATTTTGCATCTTTGAATTTGTAGCAACTTTCACCTCCATTTGCCATTCATGAAACATCAACAATTGCTCTACTATATGGTTGGATTTGGTTAAGTGAAATTGGGAAAGTGATTGTTCTGGTTGTTGCAGCAGTGGGAATTCCCTTCGTTTTCAGTTTTGATTAGCTCATGAGGATCATTGATCTTGTTAAAGCTAACTTCTTGTTGCTTACATTCCAAAGTTTATTGATGTTGCATTGCTCTAATTGTGGAAGTTGTTATTAGTTCATTATTGAAAACATGTTTGCAAGACAATTTTGGGTTATATGATATGCTCCTCTGTTAGTAGCTTATCAAAATGAAGTTTTGAGTTGCTGTTACAAGGTGACAACCAATTTCAGTGGCTGCTTATGGGTATTAGATACAAGGTGGTAGTGTTAGAGCAAGGTAGAAGGGTACTATTTGATCAAGGATTCCCTGTGATAGCTTCTTTGGTAGTACTGTTCGCAGTAGTGCAATTTTAGAATTGCATTTTTCACATATAAAAAGTTTGAAATGCATTGTAATTCAAACTCAAATTGGAAAATTCTCCAATGTTGAGTTTGAGGGAGGATGTTAAGAATTAGATAGTTAGTTGGAACTTGCATTAGTTAGTTTTTTCTGTTATCAAGGATGCTTCATTCTTACCAAAATGTTTTTGGAAGTTTTTTCTGTTATGCTTTTTATCATTGTCCTTATTATTATCTTGGTTTTCTCTTTTATTTAGGATTGAGACTATGTAGATAACTAGGGATTATTGTCTAATCTTTTGTATCAAGTTAGCATCAAGCTATTATCAATAGTATTCAAGTTCCTATTACTTCTCTTCTCTTTTTATCTAAAACCTATAACTTCAACTTGGTAAAACCAATATTATAAGGTATCAGAACCTATCAATTTGAGCCATCCACCATTATGTATTGTTTGATACAGTACAAAGTTAATCTATCGTTCAAGCATTAAGTAGACATGCCAACATTTATTTCTTTGCAATTGTATGTAAAGGCTTCTCACTTTTACTCTCCACCCTTTATTTATAGTGATATAATGGCTTTGGCAAAGGACAGGGCATTGTTCACTATAGTTTGAAGTTGTCGTTCATTCTCCACCCATGAGTCATCTTCCTCTGCTCTAAGCATAATTATTTTGTTCTTGTGTCTTCTATTCAAGGTTTTGAGATGATAATATCTAGTATTCCGATCACCATCTTTTATCCATTGAGCTCTAGAATTTTGGTACCTCATCATCTCTTCTTGTTTCAAAATAATATCTAGCTGTTCTTGTAAGGTTCTTTCAAGCTTATTAAGAAAATTATTTGAAGTACCTGCATGTTGTCTCTTTTGAATTCGACTTATTCTGGCAAGAATCTTCATTTATTTTGTTTAATAATTCGACTTATTCTAAGCTTTTCCTCTAATTGTTTAACATTTAATGGAAAGGGAATAGAATCATCCCAAGCATGTTGCACCATCTCTTTATATAAATCATGCAAGGTCCAGGCTCTTTCAAACCTGAATTTACGATTCCCTGAAATTCGATTTATACCACAAAGGTGGACCATGATAGGATGATGGTCCGAAAAATCAAACCGTGGTAAAACACTAACCATAGCATCCGGGAATTGCAACCTCCACTCATCATTGCACAAAGCTCGATCTAATCTCTCGAAAATACATGACTGTCCTAGATATAAAGGTCCCCTCGACGTAAAATGAGCTCCAACCAAACCCACATCCATCAACTTACATGCATTGATATTGTCTAGAAAGATATTACACTTCTGAATTGACACAACAGTCCCACCCTTCATCTCTTCCGGAAAAGCAATATCATTAAAGTCTCCAGCCACTAACCAACTACCATGAATATTTCGACTGATATTAAGTAATTTCTGCCATAATTCTTGTTGAAGATCATCTCCAGGACTCACAAAAATAGCTGTAAAATACCAACTATAGCCTCTGTAAGAAAAAACAAAGGGGATTGAAAAGTGATGGAGAAGTGTTGGAGAGAAACTAAAAAACTAGAAAGACTATAAAGTATTGAAGAAAAATGTTATGTTGCTATTGCTTAGATGATTCAAAGTACATTGTGAACTCCTATTTATAGGAGAAAAGGAACTACATAGCTTAAATGCATGAAGACAAGTGTCAAGAGAAATGCATGCAACATGACAAGTGGTAAAGAAACTACATGCAACCATACAAGTGGTAAAGGAAACTACATGCAACAATACAAGTGTGAGATGCCACAATACAAGTGTGATACATTCAACAAACCAAGTGTATCACATGCAAAATGTTATGGATGGATCCTACAATGGATGAGCTTAAGGAAAAATATCAATTTCTAACACTCCTCCTTGATATTTTTCTTGAATACTCCAAGCATTCAACTCTTCAAATTTTCCATTGGATAAAGCTTTAGTTATTATATTTGCAATCTGACTTTGCAATGCTCCAAATTGATTTCCTTGAAGCGCCATTATCTCAGAAAAATCATCAGAAGAGAGATCTCTAATATGGCGAGGGTATGTTGCAGTTCCAAAAGAGCAAGCTGTGAAAATGTCAGGATAGGTATTTGGAAAAGAAAAGGTTTCTGGGCAAACAGTCGTGCGCCTTCCGAATGAATATGAAGAACCTCTATGAGTAATCTTGTCCAAATCAATTTTATCCCTTGAAGTTGAAGAGGCATTCTTCTTAGACACAATACAATCAACAGATGTAGCAGCATCTGCTGAGAATCCAATTCCAGATGCACAACAAACATCTTGAAAAAACAACACAAGTAGCAGAAGAACCATCATGACTACTACTGTTCTTGTTGTTTCTATTGTTCTTCCTTTTTTTTGGGTTTTGTTCCCTTGATGAGGCCAATCTGTAGATGCATGAATTTCAGCTGGCACCGGTAGTGCATCCTAAACCTCTTATGGAAGTGCATCCTAAACTGGTAATGTTGTTTTTCCCTGCCCTCCCATACCCACAATGGAAATCACTCCTACTTTACTTCCATCATCACTACCATCTTCTGACATCAGAAACTCTTTAAGTTTCTTTTTGTCATCATCTCTGCCATTCATCGCCCACAACAGAACTTGTAGGAGTTCCATGCCAAACACTGTCGGAAACAACTTCTTTTAAACCAAGATTCTGGTTTCTCAAATGTTCTAATCTTTCAAATAACTTTTGCAGTTTAGAATTGATCTTTCTATTAAACATTTTGAAAGGAGAAGAAAGTTTTTTCAGAACCTGATCAGCTTCCACTTTGCATTTCAATGCCTTAGTGTTGATTTCATCAAACAAATCGTCAGCTTTAAAAACAGCATCTTGCAGCATATCCAGCCACTCCTTGACAGAAGGGTTGGTGTTTTGTTTCTCCTCAGCATCATTCAGTACAGCTTGAAGACTCAGGAGTGTTATTTTCAACTTTTCAAAGAGTGAAAGGTCGAGCTTCATGGTCCGAAAGAAATCGATGAATTCACAAGAAACAGCCTTTTGCAGCAATAGTTTCATAGAAGCCGAAAGAAGTGCTTCTCCCACAATAGTCGCCATAATTTAGTTCACCAAAGTAAGAATATAATAGCTTCAAAAATTAGGTTAGAATAAAAAAAAATATCAGGAATAATTTCAGAAATGAGTTGAGAAGAAAATGCAGTGTAACAAGACTTATCAATTTGTTAAAGCATCAGGGGCGGACCTACATTAAGGCATACTGTGGCCTTGGCCATAGTGGATTTTTCATTTTTAATAGGTATATATAGGTATATACATATAAGTATTGATTCTCATCAAAATATTGCATTTGGCCTGGTGGTTATTTGGCGCATCCATCAGCATAGAGGTTGCAGGTTCAGGTCCTCTAGGCTGCATTTCTTAACATTTTATTGAATTTTTTAATAAAAATTGCTATGTGCCACTACAAAACAATAATAACAATAATAATAATAAATTAATAGAAATTGTTATGTTGTCACTACAAACAATAATAATAATAATAATAATAAGTAGTTGTAGTCAAATTATTATTAATTTTTAAAGGAAAGGTCAATATATATAAATATTAAAAAAAAAATCATATAAATTCTACGAATCAATGTTTTGGTAATTAAAACACTAAGTTTAACAAAATTATAAAAATTTGGTATTTATAATTTCTTGAGTAGAAAGTGTTATTTTGTTTGAATTTCTCTTTCATTTAATATATTATTAAGATCCGTAAAAATTAGTATAGTTACGGTTCCCCCAATATTTTCCCCTTGCTCCGTCACTGGTTCTATAAACAATTAATAATTATATTATTTTAGTTCATTTTCAAAAAATGAATGATAGATGATTTTCATTATAAATATATTATATTAAATAATATTATTTTTTACTTTCAATATAATTTAATTTATAATTTCTTTGATATTTGGCCACACCGATATTAAATGTCTAGATCCGTCCCTGTGCAGCATAGAAGAAAATGCGCATAGAAGAAAATGCTACAAAGAGTGGACTATGTTGTTTGAGTGGTGGATTATCAGTCAACAAATTGCTATTGTTTGTGTCCACTACTTTCCATTTCCTATTATCAGATGTTGAGTCCTATGTATTGGCTGCATTTTTGATGAGCAGGATGTGGTGCAAGATGCTACAACATCGTATCCGGCATTTGGTATTATAAGGGCGCGCGTTTCTATTTATGGCATGATCCGTTTTTCTCTCTCATGAATCATATCTGACACATTTAATCACGTTTTTAATCAGGCTTATTATGAGGATCATCATTTAATACTTCAAATCCTGGTCAAGCTTACTTTTATTAAGAATCCCCTTGGAGTATATTTATAGAAAGAATCTATTGTAATTAATGTGGTCAAATGGCTTGAGTCAAACAAATCAAGCTCATGATTAACTCTGATCAAGGACTTTTGCTGGAGTATTTAAAGGAAGGAGCTAAACCTAGTTTCTTCACCGAAACCAATATATCAAAATGTAGACTTTTAGGGTTTCGTGTCTTTGTAAGCCTTGTGCTTTATTTGTGAGCCTCTCTAGTATCATCTTGATGCTTTTGTAGGACTGTGTTTTTTGAATTATAACTCTGTAGTTTCTCCAAAGCTTTTAAGCATGGAGTATGGTTGTTTCTTGTACATCACTCTAAGCCTTTAGGTATGAGTGGTTTAGTTTCTAGGAGTGTGACTCCATATTTGTGTTTTGAAATCCTTGCTGTTTGTAAGGTTGTAAGGAAGTGAGATCAGGTATATCTCAGATCTAGGCTAGGACCCTAGGTTATAGACAATAGGGGAGTTGCTAGATGGAAAGGGCATAACTTGCGGGTTGTTGTCATCAGTCTAGGGCTATTGCTTATTGGACATCTTCCTGGATTGGTATCCCCCAGATTAGGGCTTGTTTAAGCGCCGAACTGGGTTAACAAATATCCCGTGTTCTTTTACTTGCTTTCAGATATTTGTTTTATTTATCTTGAGATTTACGCAGTAGGATGCTATAGCATTGTATACAGCATTACGTTTCAGGGTTAAGAAGCTATAGCATTGTATCCCACATCTTATACAGTGTGCCAGAAATTTCATCAGTCAACAATAATGTGCAAACAACTTGCTTGTCTCAATGCACTTAAGTTTTTTCTTAAATGATTAAACTTTTTATTAAATGAACAGCAGATAAATAAGGCAAGTCTGCAAATTTAATTTTTATCTTCCCTGATTTACAAATATGTTTTACATGATCGATATAAGAAAATATCATTTCAAAATATCATATTTATCTTCAAAATTTTAATTTCAAAATATTATTTCTTAGATATTTAGGAGAATCTATATATTGTCAATAATGTGCAAAGTATTCATTTTCTAATTTTCATCGTAATAGCGTCAAGTCGCCATCATCCTTGTCATGGATGCAACCTAAAATATAATTGTTCACATTTTCTTCTAAGTTGACTACATTAACAAACAGGGTTTATGATAAATGAACACTTAAAAATAACTCAAAAGATAAGAAACAATATAATAGTAGATTCCACTTTGATGTGATACTAAAGTGTAGATTCCATTGTCGATAAACATGTGGGAATGTGAGCAATCTTACGCCACTATTTCCCTCTCTTCCTCCGCAAACTTGCTTCCACTAACGAACACCTTTTGATATTCAGTTCTTTAAGAGAGGAAACTATCATTTGGAAACTATCAGTAAGGCCTACTTAATATGTTTACAATTTCATCGAGAGTTTGGTTGGTGTTTGGAAGGAAGATGAATACTATGTTTATGTTGATGAGGTTTGTTTGTTGTTGCTTTGTTGGTTTCTGATTTCTGTTGAAGATGGTAAGTGTGCAAATGAATTAGGTATTTATAGACAAAGGAAAAGGGTTTAACAGAAAACGTAAGGGGGAAGGAAAAAGAGAGTAATGCAATAATTGTGCACACATCCGTTAGATTTTAATCCAACTCAAATTTTCCACTTTCCCTCCCACCCTCATCTTTGTGCACACATACGTTTCTGTGTTGTTGCTTTGTGGTTTGTGTTGAAGATGATGAATGTGGAAGTGAATCAGGTATTTACAGACAAAGAAAAACGTAGGGGGAAGGAAACAAGAGGGGTGCAATAATTGCGCGCACCGATGAAGATGAATGAATGTTGAAGATGAAAAGGGAAAAGATTGGAGGAGACACGGATTCCCTCCTTTTGGATTTTAATCAAGCAGATTCTATTTTCTTTTATTCTTTTCCTTTCTGCAAAGAGATTGATCCGAATACTATAATCAACGGATGGTGAAAAGCTTCATCCACCAGAATGAACATAGCCATTTCGATAATGGTGAAATTTTTGGCTTTCACTAAAGGGACAGTGAGGTTAAGTGAAAGCGACAGAGATGATAAGAGGAATAGGAGGATTAGAAGGATGGTTGACATTGTTGTTTTTGTGAGGAAGAGGAAAAGAGAAGATGAGTTGGGGAAGATAGTGTGTCACGATCCAAACTCACATCGTGACCGGCGCACGAACTAATACTGGTCCCTGACAAGTCTAATACAAAATTTTCAAAATGACTCTTTACTTCAAAATAATATTTACTGAAATTTCGACAGAATATTCTCTGTATTTGAAACGTTTCCAAAATAAATATAAAAAAAAATATTTGTTTAAAAACTTGTACTCCTTCCGTTCCTTTTTACTTGTCTTTTAGGGCTAGATTTAACGTTTCTATTTAATTGTCCTTTTAATATTTTACCGGTATGATTTGTCAATTATACCCTTTGTCAATTGCTCTTATCTTTTTCAATAAAACAAATTAATGCTATATATTTGGAAAACTAAATCTTTTTTATTTTTTTTGAACAAAACATATTAAATTTTGTTTTTTTTTTTTGACATAATATATTACATTTATTGGAAAGAGAAAGTGTGTGAAAAAAAATAGAAATTTATTGGTGGATTAAAACGAGGGTATAATAGAAAGATAAAGTGCAAATATATACTTCCTTAATTTGGTGTTACTATTCTAAAAAGACAAGTAAAAAGGAACGGAGGGAGTATAATTAACTAGAATTTCAAAATAATCAACTTTAAAGAAAATATAAAAACTCCTATAAAAAGAAATATAAAAATAAAAACCGTTGCGAGAGAATCGAGAGATGACTCCATCTCGTTGATAGACCTTTCCTCTTAAAAGTGGCCTCTCACTTAGTGGCAACTCCATCTAACGGATAGTCATTTTCTCCTCGATTCGAAAAACATCAAATTTATCGATCAGGAAGTCTACATCCCGTTGATAGCCCTCTCCTCCTAATGGCAGCCTTTCCATAGGGGTGGCTCCATCTAACGGATAGTTCTCTCTAATCGAAACTATATTACTAGGTGCACCTAGATCGTTGTTGTAATTATAACTGTGATTTTAAAAAAATCTCAAAACCACTAATTTTTACTAATTTGCATCATCAACACCAAATCTTTAAAGTAAATAAAATTAGCTTCTTTTTAAAATTGTTTTACCCCATAATAACATGCAATATATATATATATAGATAGAAGAGAACAAAGAAGGAAACATTATATAGATAGAATGGAACTTTTGCTTTTTCGATGATTTGAAATGAGTATCAATGCCACCTATTTATACTTAAACCAAATTGCATTGACATGGAAGTTACTAACTTTTATTGGACCGTAATTCTTGTTCACTAAATAACAGACTTCTTTTCTTTGGACAGTAAGATTATTATTTGCATGAAAGTACTTTAATATGTGGAGGGTCTTCTAGGTTTTTCTAGCATGAGGTGTCATGATGTATTGGCATTTTAGACAAAGAGATAATTTTGATGTGTTCTCTTATAAGCTTTTCACGTATAAAACTTGTCTTGTGATTATGAGGTGTATGTGTGTCATTAGTTTTTCTTAATTAGAAAGCATTCAATTTATTTTTTATTTTTTTATTTTATAAAGATTTAATTCTAAACAATGACAACTGACTCAAAAGTTTATTTTTTAAAAAAATCTACAATATTACATGGTGAATGAAGGTATTTTTAAGGCGCCTTTTACCGTGAGGCGTGAAAAAGCTTTTCATACAAACCACAATGCACAATTGAAATGATCAATCTTAACCAACCGTGAGCAAGTTTAAGTTGTTTAAGCCTATCTTAAACTTTGTTTATATTAATTATACTTTATTTATTTTGACGTGCACGTACGCACACACACATATACACACACAAAGAAACTAAGACACACCTCATCCCTACATATTTTTTCTTGATCAAACTCAGGATAATACACCGTTCGAGTAACTATGCATTGGTGAGCAATTGGTGTATCAATTTCGACCATGGAGTTGTTAATGGCCGAAATGTTGAACAGATAAACATCATCACCGATAGATTCACTAGCAAGATTTTTTTGAACACTGTTTCATAGCTTGGAGAGAATTCGGAGGGTAGTAGGCACACACCATGCGAGAGCGAATGAAACTGAAATTGAAACTTTTGAAAATAGCTATCGGTTTAATTTCTACTCTCGGCATCGATGCCGAGTTAGAAGCACATTCTAACTTCACACTGTTCATATCAAAGGACAAATCTTTTGATAATCTTTCACCTTCAATTTCATGTTAGTTCAAAACATTTCCCACTTCCCTACTTGAGTCTACATACGATATTTAAAATTAGTGAATCCAAGTTGGCAACACCAGTTCGGACATCCTATCAACAAGCTTAAGATTTGTTGGCCATCTTTATACAGATACAAGAGCTGAAAATAGGCAAAGTGATGTCTTTATGAGCAATGCCTTTGAAACCTGGTCTTATAATTTAATAACCAGGTCTTTATGAGGTGAAAATAGGCAAAGTTTAAGATTTTGAAATTATGCTAAATTATAAAATTCCATTTCATAACCAGTTCTATATAATTCAATTCAACTAAGCACAGACATAAAAAGAAATTTGAAAGTTCTTAAGTCTTTGTTCAACTAACAGTGCCGATATTGTTAGCTTAAACGTCTTCACACGAGTTCGAACTCATGATCTCATAGTTGGGTGTGAGTTTCAGTGGTGCTTACCACTTCGTCTATAGACTAAAAAAATATTTGAAAATTTTCATAATTTACATGCTTATAAAGAAGTTACATAATTTCAATCCTGAGACCTTATCTAAATGTTTGAGTGCACAAGACTTAATTATAACCAATCACATATGAACGCTTGGGGGTCTTTGTCGAGCTCTCTTGGTGTGCCTCCAATAGACCATCACAGATCAATATGGACACTGTCTATAGAAGAGTGATTTCATTGTTGATTTTATTAAGAGATGTAAAAATTATACTGCAAATGCTTTAGTTGGGGTTTGCTACAAACTTTGGTATTTATAGACAGAGGAAAACATATGGGGAAGGAAACAAGAGGGGTGCAATAATTATGCGCAACGATGATGATGAATCAATGAATGAATGAATGTTGAAGATGAATAGGGACATTAAAGACCGGAGGACACGGATTCCCTCCTGTGATTTTTCGACTAACATCTCTCTTGTACATTTTTAGTGGTGGTTTATTTTCTTTTATTCTTTTCTTTTCTTTTAAGAGATTGATCCAAATACTATAGTCAACGGAAGAATAGACCACTATAACTTATTTATTTTGATGTGCGCACCACACATAGAGATGATGATCGGAGTTGGAGAGGTGGTGAAAAGCTTCATCCACCGGAATGAACATGGTCATTCCGGTAGTGAATGCTTGGACTAGTTAATTACTTCTGCTGGAAACTTTCCAATATACCATGGTAAAATGATTTCAGTTAGTAGTTAGTACTAGAAAAATCAAAGTCATTTACCCTTAAACAGTTAAACATTTTTTCAGCTGCAATACATTAACCCCATTATGTTGAGTTCAGAGCATACTTAATTTCCCTTCTGTAATTTTTTAAAAATTCCTCGTAGTTGATAACTAGACAGAATCATGAAATTAGAAGTTACTAGACAGAATTTAGAGAAACAAACTAAAATTGATAATATTTTTCATTGATTTCAAATAAGGTAATACACACTCTCTAATAAAAGAAAGTAACACAAACTCATAATACATAATAAAACTAAACTAATAATAAAATGCTAGAAACAAAAATACTAAGAACCTTTAAAAAAGCATCGGCGGCGGAAAAACAGCCGAGCTAACAGGTGGTGGAGGAGGCCGAAAAAGCTTTGGTGGGAACAAAACCTTAGACACCGCGTATATGATCACGTTTGGTTCGTGATCATATATTGTCCGAGTAATATTAGCTCGGACAATGCCTGTGTCAATTATGAAGATGGAACCATTGATATCGAAATGTTAAGCAGATAGGTTCCATGTCCCCTATCTAGTTTCTCTAAGGTGGGAAATTTAAAAATAGATACGGAAGATTGGAGACTTGGTAGAGTATAATAGGCAATTAAGATATGGGATTTGACCGGTGTGTATTTGTCTTCTATGGAAAATTTTCCATAGAGATGATTATGGGACTTGGGGAGGTGGTGAAAAGCTTCATCCACCGAAATGAACATATTTATTCCTGTAGTGAATGCTTGAAGGTCATTGTCCAATTTGGTTTCGGTAAGAAGAGAAGCAAAAATGGTGAAATTTTTGGCGTTCACTAAAGGGACGGTGAGGATAAGGGAAAGGGACGGAGATGATAAGAGGAATAGGAGTATGAGAAGGATGGTTGACATTGTTGTTAGATTGTGAGGAACAGGAATGTGAGATTGTGAGGAATGAGGAAGAGTATTTATAAATGACTAAAACGCTAAAAGGGTTTGGAGAATATACTTAATATGCAGGTGTGACATAGAATGATAGATAGATAGACAATGCACTTACATTACAATTTCTTTTTATCTTGTGCAAAAGCTAATGGTAATCCGACTAATCCCTTTCATTTGTGACTTGTTCGGCTGTTCACCACCAAAGAAGAGAAAAAGAGAAGATGAGTTGGGGAAGATGGTGAATGAGGGTATTTATAAGGTGCCTTTTACCGTGAGCAAGCTTTTCGTATAAACCACAATGCACAATTGAAATGATCAATCCTAGAATAATCATGGAATATTATATTTGATAACAGAATTCATTATTATTACAACAAAGTTCAGTTGCACGCACAGGTGCCAAATACAACGAGAGTACAGGAATTATCAGCGGAAACAAATACAACACGATAAGAAAGTGAGAAAGCATGAAAACTAAATGCAATCCTCCAAGTACAGCAGCGACTCCAAGACCAACGCTTACCTAGTCAACCTGTTTTCCTGTTTCAAATAGGGAGTGGGGTGAGACAGTCACTTCGTCCCAGTGAATTCTACTACCCTCCTAGGCTATAAAGCCGGGGCTCCTAATCAGTCATATCATAATCTATATCCATAGCATAATTATCATAAGCAATAATATAAAGGTGTAACACAAAGTTTATCTTGTTCATTTTAAACCGCAAACCCTCTAAGGTGAGCACGTCTCAGGGGTTCGCCTTATCCGCGAGCAGAAAGCGCTCCGGCATAAAGCTCACATAAATTTCTAATGGAACATCTAAAACGAAGTCCACACTGATATCATAAACATGTTTTTATTTGACTGATCACTAGGTTCATAACATACTACCAATAATTCCCAAATCCGGGGAGCATACAACTTAATTCTAAGTTATCCCTAATTTCAGAATTGTGTCTGACTTCCCGTACAATATTTAAATACATTATACAACTGCAATTTATCTTTCTCAGGTAATAATATAAAACGAGTGATCATTCATTTTAAAAACAGAAAAAGTGAGGCAATTCTGGGTTAGCTCGCTACGGCGAGTTAACAAGCTCGCCATGGCGAACTTACAGGTACTGACCTAAACAACTCGCTAGGCGAGCTAGAGCTCGCCATGGCGAAGTTCTTCAGCCCAGAACCTTGAGCTCGCCATGAGTGCTCGCTAGCAACTCGCTATGGCGAGTTAATGCAGTAAGGCCCCTGTTTTGCGAATTTCAACATTTTTCAAAGGTGTCACCTACAAGCAAACTCTGAGAAAGTGCAGATATATAATATAATCAATATTTAACAGAATAGAAGAGAATTTGGGAGCTAATTCTCCTCACACAATTTAATTCCTAATTTCTTAAGTTAACATGCAAATTCATAAATTAAGGGAATTCTAACTAAACTAGCCTAAGAACCTACCTGGTAATGAAGCTTTAACCTTTCTCTAAGCTCTACTACAGCTACTGATCCTCCTAGCAAGACCCACGAACTCAGACCAGAATTTGGAACTTTGATGAGCTTGGAGCCTCTAAGACACTCTATGATTTGGAATGTGTTTTATGCTTTGGAATACTGAGGCTGAGGGGTATTTATAGTTGAATTTTCTAATGAAGGAACAGTGGAGGTTTTGTTCTCATTTCCTATGCATGGAATTTCTATTGGATGAAAGAGGGGTGGAGGTGGTGTTGTTGTTGTTTTGCTTCATGTGAAGCTTATGATGGAATGGCTCTGTGATTCTCAGTGTAGGTGAGGGAATCTCTGGTCTTGCATGTGAAGGAATCCTACTGAAATAGCTTTGGTTGTAGTGTGTGAATAAGAGACAAGACTTGTGAAATGGTAGAATTGAAAACTTTGTAACCTTGTGTGTTGTTGTTGAATTTTCGTGTGAGAGGGAAGGGAGCATTATGCTTCAGCTATTTGCTGAAGTTGTGAGAAGTGAGGAGAGGAATTACTTTGCATGTAATTCAAGTGGTGGGAGTTATTAGGTGGAGTGTAGGCCTAAGTGGAATTATGAGTCACCATGAGAGGGTGAGTCACATGAGGGGTGGAAATAATTCAATCTTAGTGTTAATTGATTTCATGAGTAGAGTTAAGACATTAATTGTGTAGAGTAGTTTTAATTGTAATTACTAATTCACACATATAATACTCTTAAATCTCATGTATTATTTTGATTAATTACCTCTAATTAATTTTTGAATAACTAGGCAAGGCTCTAATTAATATTAATTAGGTAATTTTTAAATTCAGGATGTTATAATCTACCCACCTTAAAGAAATTTCGTCCTCGAAATTCAGAAATTTACCTTAGAAAAGATGAGGATAACTGTTCATCATGTCAAATTCAAATTCCCATGTGTATTCGCCGTCCGGAGACTGCGCCCATTCAACTTTGACAATGGGAATTCTCTTATTGCGAAGAGTTTTGACGTCACGATCAACAATTCGGACTGGATCTGGTTGATAAGTTAGGTCTGGCTGAAGATCAATCTGATCAATTTCAATTAGCTGATAAGGATCTGGAATGTACTTGCGAAGCTGAGAGACATGGAACACGTCGTGTAGCCCTGACATAGAAGGAGGAAGAGCTAACTGATAGGCTACTGGACCAACGCGTCGAAGGATTTGATAGGGTCCAATATATCTTGGACAGAGCTTCTTGGTTCTAAACACACCACGTAAACCCAACTTCGGAGTAACCTTCAAAAACACATGATCACCTTCATCAAATTCCAAAGGTCTCCTTCTCCTGTCAGCATAACTCTTTTGCCGACTCTGCGCGACCTTCATCTTTTCACGGATTGACTTAACCTTTAAAGTTGTCTCTTGTATCAGGTCGGGTCCAAGCAATCCGCGATCACCAACTTCGGTCCAACACAACGGAGTTCTACACTTCCTCCCGTACAGAGCTTCAAACGGTGCCATTCCTATGCTGGAATGGTAACTGTTATTATAAGAGAATTCAATCAAGTGCAAGTAGTTGCTCCAACTACCGCCATCTTCCAAAACACATGCACGAAGCATATCTTCAAAAGTTTGAATAGTTCTTTCAGACTGTCCATCTGTCTGAGGATGATGCAATGTACTCATTCTCAACCGAGTACCCATCGCATGCTGGAAGGCTTTCCAAAACCTAGAAGTAAAGATTGGATCACGATCTGAAACGATGCTGAGGGGTACACCATGCAACCTCACAATATGTTCTATAAAAATAGCTGCATACTGTGTGGCCTTATAGGTAGATTTTACAGGAATGAAATGAGCTGACTTGGTCAATCTATCCACAACTACCCAGATTGAATCTTGGCCCTTCTGGTTTCGGGGTAAACCTCCAACGAAATCCATAGTGATGTGTTCCCACTTCCACTCTGGAATTTCTAACGGTTGCAACGGACCTCCAGGTTTCTGGTGTTCAATCTTCACTTGTTGACAAACAAAACATCTAGACTCAAAATCTGCGATTTCTGCCTTCATGTTCGGCCACCAGTAGTTCTGTTTCAAGTCGTGGTACATTTTGGTGGATCCTGGATGAATCGAGAATCCACTTTTGTGTGCCTCGTCAAGAATCAGCCTTTTCAGTTCATCGTCCTTTGGTACACACAATCTCCCTTCATACAACATAGCACCATCTGATGCAATTGAGAACTCTGGGTTATTCAATCTCCTTTGAAGGTCCATATCGCTTCGTTGCACCTGCACTACCCTCGAGCGCAGATCGCAGGACAACTCCATTTGGTTGATTCTTATGCCACTCTTTCTATACACAACATTCAGATTCAGGTCTCAGAACTTCTCATACAATCCACACTGCTGCATTAAGAGTTCGGAAGCATATAAGGCTTTCCTGCTCAAAGCGTCTGCCACAACATTCGCTTTGCCAGGATGGTAGTTGAGATTGAAATCGAAGTCCTTCAAATATTCCATCCACCTACGCTGCCTCATATTCGGGTCTTTCTGATCAAACAAGTATTTCAAACTCTTATGGTCGCTGAAAAGATCAAATTGGACATCATACAAGTGATGCCTCCAAATCTTTAGAGCGAAAATAATTGCTTCTAATTCCAAATCATGGGTTGGGTAATTTTGCTCGTGTGGTTTCAACTGCCGAGAGGCATATGCTACCACAGCTCCATCTTGCATTAGTACACACCCAAGACCTTTATGTGATGCATCGCAATATACCACGTACTTCCGATTAGGATCAGGGATGACCAATACTGGAGCACTGGTCAACTTCTCTTTTAGGGTTCTAAAACTTACTTCACAATCAGCATCCCACATAAAAGCAGTACCTTTCCTGGTCAATCGGGTCAAAGGTAAGGCGATTTTCGAAAATCCAAGAATGAATCTCCGGTAATAACCTGCTAATCCCAGGAAACTTCTGACTTCTGATACATTGTTGGGCCTTTCCCAGTTAAGAACTGCTTCTACCTTGGATGGATCAACAGACACACCGCCTTGGGAAATGACATGTCCCAGAAATTTAATTTCTGAGAGCCAGAATTCAGCACTTACTGAATTTGGCATACAACTTCTTCTCTCTCAGAACTTCCAGAACAATTCTGAGGTGTTCAGCATGATCTTCTTGATTGCGAGAATAGATTAAGATATCATCTATGAAGATGACAACAAATTTGTCGAGGTAAGGCTGGAAAATTCTGTTCATGTAATCCATAAACACAGCAGGAGCATTAGTCAATCCAAAAGGCATAACTAGGAATTCGTAATGCCCATAACGCGTCCTGAATGCCGTCTTAGACACATCTGAGGATTTGATTCTGATTTGATGATAGCCGGAACGAAGATCAATCTTTGAAAACACGGTGGCACCTCTGAGTTGATCTAAGAGATCATCAATTCGAGGTAGCGGATACTTGTTTTTTATTGTAACTTTATTGAGCTGGCGGTAATCAATGCATAAGCGCATAGTACCGTCCTTCTTTTTGACAAGTAACACTGGCGCTCCCCAAGGAGAGACACTTGGACGAATGAAATGCTTCTGGAGTAGTTCCTCAAGTTGAGTTTTAAGCTCATGGAGTTCTAATGGAGACATTCTATAAGGGGAAACTGAGATGGGCTGTGAACCCGGAACAAGATCTATAGAGAACTCTATTTCACGCTCGGGAGGGAGACTCATAATATCATCAGGGAAAACATCTAGATACTCGCTAACTATAGGGATGTCGCTAGGACTCAAACTAGACTCATGATCAATAGTGAACAAGACACTGAAACACTTGCTGTTGGCACCTAAATACTGGATCATCTGGTGAGTGTTTTGCAATAAAGCAGATAAGGCTCTACTTTCTGCAGAAGTTTCTGAAGGAATGAACAAATTCTTTTCCGCACAACCGATGTACACGGTATTGGCTGAGAGCCAATCCATGCCAAGAACGACATCAAAGTCCTTTAGAGGTAGACATATTAAATCAATGTGGTAGACCTTACTTCCGACTAAGATGGGACAATTCTGACAGACTTTCTTTGAAGTGACTCTGCCGCCAGTAGCGACAGCGACGGACATTGGGGGTACGAGAGGTACAGAAGGAATTCCTAACCGCATGACACAGTCTACGGCTATAAAAGAGTCGGTGGCTCCACAATCAAATAGTACTAAGACCTTAGACTGTCCTAACAAACATATATCCATAATCAAAGCATTATTAGATCTTATTTCATTGCAGTCTAAAGAATATACCCGACCTTTATTCTTTGCAGATCCACTGGATTCTCCGTGCTTTTTCAACTTCGGGCACTCGTTCCTGAAGTGACCAGGTTGCTTGCAGTAATAGCACATATTCTTGCCTTTCATGCAGTCGCCGCTGTGAGGATATCCACAGTCTGAACAATTCTTGGGCGAACGTTGAGAGTGACTCTGCTTGCCCATGCTGGTGTTACCTTTAGACTTCAAGTTCAAACCAAACTTTCCAAACAAACCCTTCTTCTTCTGATTCACCTCATTCTTTTCTTTGTGAATGTTGCTAATACCAGCCTCGGCATGATAGCTCTTCTGCACTAGATCACCAAAGCTAGTGATCTGCTGCATTGACACGTCGTGAGCTATGTCTGCCCGAAGCCCAATTCTGTACTTCTTCATTTTCCAAGCTTCAGTAGGGGCGTCGTCGCCATCAACAACATATCGGACCAACTCGTTGAACTTCATGGTATACTCAGCTACCGTCAGACTACCTTGCTTCAACTCGGTTAGCTCCCGTTCCATCTGGAATTGGTAGCTCTCAGGAATATAATGGCCAATGAAGAGACGCCTGAAGTTCTGCCATTTAATCTCTATATGGCTGGCTTCCATGTAATGCTTGGTACTTTCCCACCAATTGCAAGCGTCACCCCTGAAGAAGCGGGAGACGAAGGTTACTTTATCTGTCTCTGAGCAAGTCATGGAGTCCAGAATGCCAGTCATCCTTTGCAACCATTCCCTAGCTTTAGCGGGGTTATATTCACCATAGAACTCTGGAGGGCTCATCCTACAAAACTCTCGGAAGGCAGCGCTCGACCCCAAGTTCTGAGGAGGGGGAGCATTCATATGCTGCTGAAACATGACCATAAACTCCTGATGCTGTTGCGCTTGTTGGGCTTGAAACTGTTGATGCTGATGCATCATCTCTGCCCACATGTTGGCGTTAGGATCTCCGAACACTTCTGGTTCCTCATCACTATCATGCCTTCTTGGTGGCCTTCCAGGTCCTCGTCTCGGTCCAGACATTTCGCTCTAACTGCCAATATCAAATCAAGTTAGCTAGGCCTAAAGTGACATGACACCTAGAACGTATGTAGGGAAACTAGACAACTACTGGGATTGGAATGGTAATACTAATGAACTCACGCAAGATCTGAATCGACCTGCTCTGATACCAATTATAACACCCCATAGATAAATCTAGAATAATCATGGAATATTATATTTGATAACATAATTCATTATTATTACAACAAAGTTCAGTTGCACGCACAGGTGCCAAATACAACGATTGTACAGGAATTATCAGCGGAAACAAATACAACACGATAAGAAAGTGAGAAAGCATGAAAACTAAATGCAATCCTCCAAGTACAGCAGCGACTCCAAGACCAACGCTTACCTAGTCAACCTGTTTTCCTGTTTCAAATAGGGAGTGGGGTGAGACAGTCACTTCGTCCTAGTGAATTCTACTACCCTCCTAGGCTATAAAGCCGGGGCTCCTAATCAGTCATATCATAATCTATATCCATAGCATAATTATCATAAGCAATAATATAAAGGTGTAACACAAAGTTTATCTTGTTCATTTTAAACGGCAAACCCTCTAAGGTGACCACGTCTCAGGGGTTCGCCTTATCCGCGAGCAGAAAGCGCTCCGGCATAAAGCTCACATAAATGTCTAATGGAACATCTAAAACGAAGTCCACACTGATATCATAAACATGTTTTTATTTGACTGATCACTAGGTTCATAACATACTACCAATAATTCCCAAATCCGGGGAGCATACAACTTAATTCTAAGTTATCCCTAATTTCAGAATTGTGCCTGACTTCCCGTACAATATTTAAATACATTATACAACTGCAATTTATCTTTCTCAGGTAATAATATCAAACGAGTGATCATTCATTTTAAAAACAAAAAAAGTGAGGCAATTCTGGGTTAGCTCGCTACGGCGAGTTAACAAGCTCGCCATGGCGAACTTACAGGTACTGACCTAAACAACTCGCTAGGCGAGCTAGAGCTCGCCATGGCGAAGTTCTTCAGCCCAGAACCTTGAGCTCGCCATGAGTGCTCGCTAGCAACTCGCTATGGCGAGTTAATGCAGTAAGGCCCCTGTTTTGCGAATTTCAACATTTTTCAAAGGTGTCACCTACAATCAAACTCTGAGAAAGTGCAGATATATAATATAATCAATATTTAACAGAATAGAAGAGAATTTGGGAGCTAATTCTCCTCACACAATTTAATTCCTAATTTCTTAAGTTAACATGCAAATTCATAAATTAAGGGAATTCTAACTAAACTAGCCTAAGAACCCACCTGGTAATGAAGCTTTAACCTTTCTCTAAGCTCTACTACAGCTACTGATCCTCCTAGCAAGACCCACGAACTCAGACCAGAATTTGGAACTTTGATGAGCTTGGAGCCTCTAAGACACTCTATGATTTGGAATGTGTTTGATGCTTTGGAATACTGAGGCTGAGGGGTATTTATAGTTGAATTTTCTGATGAAGGAACATTGGAGGTTTTGTTCTCATTTCCTATGCATGGAATTTCTATTGGATGAAAGAGGGGTGGATGTGGTGTTGTTGTTGTTTTGCTTCATGTGAAGCTTATGATGGAATGGCTCTGTGAATCTCAGTGTAGGTGAGGGAATCTCTGGTCTTGCCTGTGAAGGAATCCTACTGAAATAGCTTTGGTTGTAGTGTGTGAATAAGAGACAAGACTTGTGAAATGGTAGAATATTTGAAAACTTTGTAACCTTGTGTGTTGTTGTTGAATTTTCGTGTGAGAGGGAAGGGAGCATTATGCTTCAGCTATTTGCTGAAGTTGTGAGAAGTGAGGAGAGGAATTACTTTGCATGTAATTCAAGTGGTGGGAGTATTAGGTGGAGTGTAGGCCTAAGTGGAATTATGAGTCACCATGAGAGGGTGAGTCACATGAGGGATGGAAATAATTCAATCTTAGTGTTAATTGATTTCATGAGTAGAGTTAAGACATTAATTGTGTAGAGTAGTTTTAATTGTAATTACTAATTCACACATATAATACTCTTAAATCTCATGTATTATTTTGATTAATTACCTCTAATTAATTTTTGAATAACTAGGCAAGGCTCTAATTAATATTAATTAGGTAATTTTTAAATTCGGGATGTTACAATCTACCCACCTTAAAGAAATTTCGTCCTCGAAATTCAGAAATTTACCTTAGAAAAGATGAGGATAACTGTTCATCATGTCAGATTCGAATTCCCATGTGTATTCGCCGTCCGGAGACTGCGCCCATTCAACTTTGACAATGGGAATTCTCTTGTTGCGAAGAGTTTTGACGTCACGATCAACAATTCGGACTGGATCTGGTTGATAAGTTAGGTCTGGCTGAAGATCAATCTGATCAATTTCAATTAGTTGATAAGGATCTGGAATGTACTTGCGAAGCTGAGAGACATGGAACACGTCGTGTAGCCCTGACATAGAAGGAGGAAGAGCTAACTGATAGGCTACTGGACCAACGCGTCGAAGGATTTGATAGGGTCCAATATATCTTGGACAGAGCTTCTTGGTTCTAAACACACCACGTAAACCCAACTTCGGAGTAACCTTCAAAAACACATGATCACCTTCATCAAATTCCAAAGGTCTCCTTCTCCTGTCAGCATAACTCTTTTGCCGACTCTGCGCGACCTTCATCTTTTCACGGATTGACTTAACCTTTAAAGTTGTCTCTTGTATCAGGTCGGGTCCAAGCAATCCGCGATCACCAACTTCGGTCCAACACAACGGAGTTCTACACTTCCTCCCGTACAGAGCTTCAAACGGTGCCATTCCTATGCTGGAATGGTAACTGTTATTATAAGAGAATTCAATCAAGTGCAAGTAGTTGCTCCAACTACCGCCATCTTCCAAAACACATGCACGAAGCATATCTTCAAAAGTTTGAATAGTTCTTTCAGACTGTCCATCTGTCTGAGGATGATGCAATGTACTCATTCTCAACCGAGTACCCATCGCATGCTGGAAGGCTTTCCAAAACCTAGAAGTAAAGATTGGATCACGATCTGAAACGATGCTGAGGGGTACACCATGCAACCTCACAATATGTTCTATAAAAATAGCTGCATACTGTGTGGCCTTATAGGTAGATTTTACAGGAATGAAATGAGCTGACTTGGTCAATCTATCCACAACTACCCAGATTGAATCTTGGCCCTTCTGGTTTCGGGGTAAACCTCCAACGAAATCCATAGTGATGTGTTCCCACTTCCACTCTGGAATTTCTAACGGTTGCAACGGACCTCCAGGTTTCTGGTGTTCAATCTTCACTTGTTGACAAACCAAACATCTAGACTCAAAATCTGCGATTTCTGCCTTCATGTTCGGCCACCAGTAGTTCTGTTTCAAGTCGTGGTACATTTTGGTGGATCCTGGATGAATCGAGAATCCACTTTTGTGTGCCTCGTCAAGAATCAGCCTTTTCAGTTCATCGTCCTTTGGTACACACAATCTCCCTTCATACAACATAGCACCATCTGATGCAATTGAGAACTCTGGGTTATTCAATCTCCTTTGAAGGTCCATATCGCTTCGTTGCACCTGCACTACCCTCGAGCGCAGATCGCAGGACAACTCCATTCGGTTGATTCTTATGCCACTCTTTCTATACACAACATTCAGATTCAGGTCTCAGAACTTCTCATACAATCCACACTGCTGCATTAAGAGTTCGGAAGCATATAAGGCTTTCCTGCTCAAAGCGTCTGCCACAACATTCGCTTTGCCAGGATGGTAGTTGAGATTGAAATCGAAGTCCTTCAAATATTCCATCCACCTACGCTGCCTCATATTCAGGTCTTTCTGATCAAACAAGTATTTCAAACTCTTATGGTCGCTGAAAAGATCAAATTGGACATCATACAAGTGATGCCTCCAAATCTTTAGAGCGAAAATAATTGCTTCTAATTCCAAATCATGGGTTGGGTAATTTTGCTCGTGTGGTTTCAACTGCCGAGAGGCATATGCTACCACAGCTCCATCTTGCATTAGTACACACCCAAGACCTTTATGTGATGCATCGCAATATACCACGTACTTCCGATTAGGATCAGGGATGACCAATACTGGAGCACTGGTCAACTTCTCTTTTAGGGTTCTAAAACTTACTTCACAATCAGCATCCCACATAAAAGCAGTACCTTTCCTGGTCAATCGGGTCAAAGGTAAGGCGATTTTCGAAAATCCAAGAATGAATCTCCGGTAATAACCTGCTAATCCCAGGAAACTTCTGACTTCTGATACATTGTTGGGCCTTTCCCAGTTAAGAACTGCTTCTACCTTGGATGGATCAACAGACACACCGCCTTGGGAAATGACATGTCCCAGAAATTTAATTTCTGAGAGCCAGAATTCAGCACTTACTGAATTTGGCATACAACTTCTTCTCTCTCAGAACTTCCAGAACAATTCTGAGGTGTTCAGCATGATCTTCTTGATTGCGAGAATAGATTAAGATATCATCTATGAAGATGACAACAAATTTGTCGAGGTAAGGCTGGAAAATTCTGTTCATGTAATCCATAAACACAGCAGGAGCATTAGTCAATCCAAAAGGCATAACTAGGAATTCGTAATGCCCATAACGCGTCCTGAATGCCGTCTTAGACACATCTGAGGATTTGATTCTGATTTGATGATAGCCAGAACGAAGATCAATCTTTGAAAACACGGTGGCACCTCTGAGTTGATCTAAGAGATCATCAATCCGAGGTAGCGGATACTTGTTTTTTATTGTAACTTTATTGAGCTGGCGGTAATCAATGCATAAGCGCATAGTACCGTCCTTCTTTTTGACAAGTAACACTGGCGCTCCCCAAGGAGAGACACTTGGACGAATGAAATGCTTCTGGAGTAGTTCCTCAAGTTGAGTTTTAAGCTCATGGAGTTCTAATGGAGACATTCTATAAGGGGAAACTGAGATGGGCTGTGAACCCGGAACAAGATCTATAGAGAACTCTATTTCACGCTCGGGAGGGAGACTCATAATATCATCAGGGAAAACATCTAGATACTCGCTAACTATAGGGATGTCGCTAGGACTCAAACTAGACTCATGATCAATAGTGAACAAGACACTGAAACACTTGCTGTTGGCACCTAAATACTGGATCATCTGGTGAGTGTTTTGCAATAAAGCAGATAAGGCTCTACTTTCTGCAGAAGTTTCTGAAGGAATGAACAAATTCTTTTCCGCACAACCGATGTACACGGTATTGGCTGAGAGCCAATCCATGCCAAGAACGACATCAAAGTCCTTTAGAGGTAGACATATTAAATCAATGTGGTAGACCTTACTTCCGACTAAGATGGGACAATTCTGACAGACTTTCTTTGAAGTGACTCTGCCGCCAGTAGCGACAGCGACGGACATTGGGGGTACGAGAGGTACAGAAGGAATTCCTAACCGCATGACACAGTCTACGGCTATAAAAGAGTCGGTGGCTCCACAATCAAATAGTACTAAGACCTTAGACTGTCCTAACAAACATATATCCATAATCAAAGCATTATTAGATCTTATTTCATTGCAGTCTAAAGAATATACCCGACCTTTATTCTTTGCAGATCCACTGGATTCTCCGTGCTTTTTCAACTTCGGGCACTCGTTCCTGAAGTGACCAGGTTGCTTGCAGTAATAGCACATATTCTTGCCTTTCATGCAGTCGCCGCTGTGAGGATATCCACAGTCTGAACAATTCTTGGGCGAACGTTGAGAGTGACTCTGCTTGCCCATGCTGGTGTTACCTTTAGACTTCAAGTTCAAACCAAACTTTCCAAACAAACCCTTCTTCTTCTGATTCACCTCATTCTTTTCTTTGTGAATGTTGCTAATACCAGCCTCGGCATGATAGCTCTTCTGCACTAGATCACCAAAGCTAGTGATCTGCTGCATTGACACGTCGTGAGCTATGTCTGCCCGAAGCCCAATTCTGTACTTCTTCATTTTCCAAGCTTCAGTAGGGGCGTCGTCGCCATCAACAACATATCGGACCAACTCGTTGAACTTCATGGTATACTCAGCTACCGTCAGACTACCTTGCTTCAACTCGGTTAGCTCCCGTTCCATCTGGAATTGGTAGCTCTCAGGAATATAATGGCCAATGAAGAGACGCCTGAAGTTCTGCCATTTAATCTCTATATGGCTGGCTTCCATGTAATGCTTGGTACTTTCCCACCAATTGCAAGCGTCACCCCTGAAGAAGCGGGAGACGAAGGTTACTTTATCTGTCTCTGAGCAAGTCATGGAGTCCAGAATGCCAGTCATCCTTTGCAACCATTCCCTAGCTTTAGCGGGGTTATATTCACCATAGAACTCTGGAGGGCTCATCCTACAAAACTCTCGGAAGGCAGCGCTCGACCCCAAGTTCTGAGGAGGGGGAGCATTCATATGCTGCTGAAACATGACCATAAACTCCTGATGCTGTTGCGCTTGTTGGGCTTGAAACTGTTGATGCTGATGCATCATCTCTGCCCACATGTTGGCGTTAGGATCTCCGAACACTTCTGGTTCCTCATCACTATCATGCCTTCTTGGTGGCCTTCCAGGTCCTCGTCTCGGTCCAGACATTTCGCTCTAACTGCCAATATCAAATCAAGTTAGCTAGGCCTAAAGTGACATGACACCTAGAACGTATGTAGGGAAACTAGACAACTACTGGGATTGGAATGGTAATACTAATGAACTCACGCAAGATCTGAATCGACCTGCTCTGATACCAATTATAACACCCCATAGATAAATCTAGAATAATCATGGAATATTATATTTGATAACATAATTCATTATTATTACAACAAAGTTCAGTTGCACGCACAGGTGCCAAATACAACGATTGTACAGGAATTATCAGCGGAAACAAATACAACGTACGATAAGAAAGTGAGAAAGCATGAAAACTAAATGCAATCCTCCAAGTACAGCAGCGACTCCAAGACCAACGCTTACCTAGTCAACCTGTTTTCCTGTTTCAAATAGGGAGTGGGGTGAGACAGTCACTTCGTCCTAGTGAATTCTACTACCCTCCTAGGCTATAAAGCCGGGGCTCCTAATCAGTCATATCATAATCTATATCCATAGCATAATTATCATAAGCAATAATATAAAGGTGTAACACAAAGTTTATCTTGTTCATTTTAAACCGCAAACCCTCTAAGGTGACCACGTCTCAGGGGTTCGCCTTATCCGCGAGCAGAAAGCGCTCCGGCATAAAGCTCACATAAATGTCTAATGGAACATCTAAAACGAAGTCCACACTGATATCATAAACATGTTTTTATTTGACTGATCACTAGGTTCATAACATACTACCAATAATTCCCAAATCCGGGGAGCATACAACTTAATTCTAAGTTATCCCTAATTTCAGAATTGTGCCTGACTTCCCGTACAATATTTAAATACATTATACAACTGCAATTTATCTTTCTCAGGTAATAATATAAAACGAGTGATCATTCATTTTAAAAACAGAAAAAGTGAGGCAATTCTGGGTTAGCTCGCTACGGCGAGTTAACAAGCTCGCCATGGCGAACTTACAGGTACTGACCTAAACAACTCGCTAGGCGAGCTAGAGCTCGCCATGGCGAAGTTCTTCAGCCCAGAACCTTGAGCTCGCCATGAGTGCTCGCTAGCAACTCGCTATGGCGAGTTAATGCAGTAAGGCCCCTGTTTTGCGAATTTCAACATTTTTCAAAGGTGTCACCTACAATCAAACTCTGAGAAAGTGCAGATATATAATATAATCAATATTTAACAGAATAGAAGAGAATTTGGGAGCTAATTCTCCTCACACAATTTAATTCCTAATTTCTTAAGTTAACATGCAAATTCATAAATTAAGGGAATTCTAACTAAACTAGCCTAAGAACCCACCTGGTAATGAAGCTTTAACCTTTCTCTAAGCTCTACTACAGCTACTGATCCTCCTAGCAAGACCCACGAACTCAGACCAGAATTTGGAACTTTGATGAGCTTGGAGCCTCTAAGACACTCTATGATTTGGAATGTGTTTGATGCTTTGGAATACTGAGGCTGAGGGGTATTTATAGTTGAATTTTCTGATGAAGGAACATTGGAGGTTTTGTTCTCATTTCCTATGCATGGAATTTCTATTGGATGAAAGAGGGGTGGATGTGGTGTTGTTGTTGTTTTGCTTCATGTGAAGCTTATGATGGAATGGCTCTGTGAATCTCAGTGTAGGTGAGGGAATCTCTGGTCTTGCCTGTGAAGGAATCCTACTGAAATAGCTTTGGTTGTAGTGTGTGAATAAGAGACAAGACTTGTGAAATGGTAGAATCACTACAAGAATTGAAAACTTTTGCAGCGAATTTTTTGCAACAATTGAAGCGTTGTTGGGAAGTATAATACTTTAGTAGCAATATTGTTATGAGATTGTTGCTAAAACCAGCCACCACATCCTCTATTTTCGGTGGTGGGTGGTAATTATAATATAAAATTAAAATAAATAAATAGTTAAACAAACTTCCTACGTGGACATTGTGGAGTGAGAGTTACTTCATTTTAATTTATTTTTTTAGAATGAGAATTGAGAAGGTTACTTCATAGTTCATACTCTTTTTATTTATTTTTTATTTTCTTGCAATGAGGATTTAACGTGAAATAGTTTGGTTTGCTCACAAAACCTATTTTCTAGCAATTTATTTTTTAAAAAATTATTAATAATGATGGGGCAAAGAGATTTTTTATTTGAGGGGGTATAAATGTATACTACATTCGTTTATTTTTATTTGTCATTTGAGAAAGAAAAATAAATAAATTAAGAAAGTGTTTGTTTCACTTTATTTTTCTAATATATCCTTTCTTTTAGAATATATTATACTCTAATTTTAATCCACAAAAAAAATTCTTATTTTCTTGCATACACTTTCGCTTTCCAAAAAATTAAATCCACTGATAAAAAGATTATATGATGAAGGTTAATAAAAAAAAAGATGCAATAAAAAAATTATATGTAGAAGTTTAGTAACAAAAAAATACAATAAAAATATTATATAAAATTTAGTCAATAAAAAAAATTAGGAAGAAGGCTATAACAGACAAAATATAACTTTAAATTATCAAAACGACAAATAATTTGAAACAATTTTTTTCTTTCTAAAATGACAAATAAAATAAAAAAACGGAGAGAGTAATATGCTAAAAATTTTTATCAAGTAATCTAATGGTTATAATTTGATCTTTTTGGTCCAGTATAGCCTAGGAAAAACATATTTAACCAAAAAAATAATAATACTACTTAAAAAAAATAATAAAAGAAATGAACTTCCTATTAGGAAAATAAATAAATTACTACTTTGCTTGTTTTGTGCCATGCAGGGTGTATACAATTTTTCATATATTGGGGCCTCATTACGTTTACACGTAAACATATGTGTGGGTTAAAAAAAATAAAATTAAATGTAGATAATAAAAAAGAAGTAGTGGAGTAGTGATTGACTTAGTGGAGATAATCATGATTGCCATTTAGGTGCGAAAATGCTGGAACTACTTAAATTTATAACAAGATATAATTTTTCTAGGCACTAAATATTTACACATTGCAGTTTTTTCTCAAAATGTAAGATAAATTTAACCGCTCAATTTGTTTTCATTTTAAGATAGAAAATCAAATATTGCCGCTAATTATATGCGCTGCACTTTTTCCTTTGAAAACTGCCAATACAAAAATCATTTTAAACATATATTTATTCACTACTCGGTTACAATTACAAACACCCTGTCATGAATCTAAATATGCTCTGCAAACTTCACTTACTTACAACATAAAAATCTCATGATGGAGCATCCAAGTGATGTATCAAATTCAATTCATCCAAACTCTTCAAGTGCTAATATGGATTTACAAGAAGGTAAAATAATTTGATTTTTTATTTAAATTTTCTTTTTATTTTCAACATTTCTTCTTTAAGTCTTTCTTAACCTTTTCTTTGTTACTAAAAAAAATAAAAAAGAATGTACAAAAAAGAAATGAAATAGGTAAAACTGCAGGTTTAAGTGTTGCTAAGAAAAAGAGGAAGAGGCTACAAGAAAATTAGATGTTTTTATTCCAACCGTTGAAATGGTAGCCATTGGATCAAGAGTTCTAATTTTGTTACTAAAATCTCCATTCTTACTAAGAAACATGCCCCTCTTAATGTTGAGAAGTGAAAAGACATTGAATGTAAGATACTTTTGATATTGATGAATAAGAGCATGATGTTTTACTTTTTATTTTACTCTAAACTATGTTATTTAATATTTTAATTTTTTTAGTAGCCGACTTTTTATTTATTTATTATTTATTGACATACTAAATTTGTAAAGTTTGATTGACTAAAAATTGCAGGGAAACTATGGATGCTTCAACTACTTAATGAAGAGAGGTTCAAGATAAAGTTAGGAGAATTAGTTAATATATATTGTAATCTTATTTTCTCTTGTTCATTATTTTCTTGTGTTTCTTTTTAAGTTTAGTAGAGATTCTTGTGTTTCTTGAATGGAAACATGTTTGACTCTTATGTAATTTATAATATTTTATTGATGCTAAGAAAATTGTGTTTATATTGTGTTATTTTTTTAATTTTTTTTACGTTATGAATATAATGATATGATTATATTGAAAATATATAATAATATACAATTTATTATGAATTATATTTCATAATATATTATAAAAAAAAATTATATTTAAATATCAAACATATGGGTGCAGCTTATAAAAAAACTCCATGGCTACAAATTTTATTATTGAGAAAGGTAAAATAAAAAAAAATAAAAAAATAAAAAATAAAAGTTACAAATTGTTGGAAAAAAAAAATGTTATCGCAGCAACTTCGGTCGCTAAGATAAACTAGATATAACAACAATTTTAGTTGGAAAAATTGACTTATCTCAACAAAAAAAAATTAAAATGGCAACAAACACTGTCATTGGAAAAAACTACAAACGGCAACAACATTAAATTTCGCTGCAAAACTTTTTGCAACAGAACTTATCGCAACAACCAGCAGCGACTTTTTTATTGTTGGCGTAAAACTCTTTTGCAACAACTTTTGACGTTTTCCAACGATTTTTGTTGTTGCGAAAAATGTCTTTTCTTGTAGTGAATTGAAAACTTTGTAACCTTGTGTGTTGTTGTTGAATTTTCGTGTGAGAGGGAAGGGAGCATTATGCTTCAGCTATTTGCTGAAGTTGTGAGAAGTGAGGAGAGGAATTACTTTGCATGTAATTCAAGTGGTGGGAGTATTAGGTGGAGTGTAGGCCTAAGTGGAATTATGAGTCACCATGAGAGGGTGAGTCACATGAGGGATGGAAATAATTCAATCTTAGTGTTAATTGATTTCATGTGTAGAGTTAAGACATTAATTGTGTAGAGTAGTTTTAATTGTAATTACTAATTCACACATATAATACTCTTAAATCTCATGTATTATTTTGATTAATTACCTCTAATTAATTTTTGAATAACTAGGCAAGGCTCTAATTAATATTAATTAGGTAATTTTTAAATTCGGGATGTTACAATCTACCCACCTTAAAGAAATTTCGTCCTCGAAATTCAGAAATTTACCTTAGAAAAGATGAGGATAACTGTTCATCATGTCAGATTCGAATTCCCATGTGTATTCGCCGTCCGGAGACTGCGCCCATTCAACTTTGACAATGGGAATTCTCTTGTTGCGAAGAGTTTTGACGTCACGATCAACAATTCGGACTGGATCTGGTTGATAAGTTAGGTCTGGCTGAAGATCAATCTGATCAATTTCAATTAGCTGATAAGGATCTGGAATGTACTTGCGAAGCTGAGAGACATGGAACACGTCGTGTAGCCCTGACATAGAAGGAGGAAGAGCTAACTGATAGGCTACTGGACCAACGCGTCGAAGGATTTGATAGGGTCCAATATATCTTGGACAGAGCTTCTTGGTTCTAAACACACCACGTAAACCCAACTTCGGAGTAACCTTCAAAAACACATGATCACCTTCATCAAATTCCAAAGGTCTCCTTCTCCTGTCAGCATAACTCTTTTGCCGACTCTGCGCGACCTTCATCTTTTCACGGATTGACTTAACCTTTAAAGTTGTCTCTTGTATCAGGTCGGGTCCAAGCAATCCGCGATCACCAACTTCGGTCCAACACAATGGAGTTCTACACTTCCTCCCGTACAGAGCTTCAAACGGTGCCATTCCTATGCTGGAATGGTAACTGTTATTATAAGAGAATTCAATCAAGTGCAAGTAGTTGCTCCAACTACCGCCATCTTCCAAAACACATGCACGAAGCATATCTTCAAAAGTTTGAATAGTTCTTTCAGACTGTCCATCTGTCTGAGGATGATGCAATGTACTCATTCTCAACCGAGTACCCATCGCATGCTGGAAGGCTTTCCAAAACCTAGAAGTAAAGATTGGATCACGATCTGAAACGATGCTGAGGGGTACACCATGCAACCTCACAATATGTTCTATAAAAATAGCTGCATACTGTGTGGCCTTATAGGTAGATTTTACAGGAATGAAATGAGCTGACTTGGTCAATCTATCCACAACTACCCAGATTGAATCTTGGCCCTTCTGGTTTCGGGGTAAACCTCCAACGAAATCCATAGTGATGTGTTCCCACTTCCACTCTGGAATTTCTAACGGTTGCAACGGACCTCCAGGTTTCTGGTGTTCAATCTTCACTTGTTGACAAACCAAACATCTAGACTCAAAATCTGCGATTTCTGCCTTCATGTTCGGCCACCAGTAGTTCTGTTTCAAGTCGTGGTACATTTTGGTGGATCCTGGATGAATCGAGAATCCACTTTTGTGTGCCTCGTCAAGAATCAGCCTTTTCAGTTCATCGTCCTTTGGTACACACAATCTCCCTTCATACAACATAGCACCATCTGATGCAATTGAGAACTCTGGGTTATTCAATCTCCTTTGAAGGTCCATATCGCTTCGTTGCACCTGCACTACCCTCGAGCGCAGATCGCAGGACAACTCCATTCGGTTGATTCTTATGCCACTCTTTCTATACACAACATTCAGATTCAGGTCTCAGAACTTCTCATACAATCCACACTGCTGCATTAAGAGTTCGGAAGCATATAAGGCTTTCCTGCTCAAAGCGTCTGCCACAACATTCGCTTTGCCAGGATGGTAGTTGAGATTGAAATCGAAGTCCTTCAAATATTCCATCCACCTACGCTGCCTCATATTCAGGTCTTTCTGATCAAACAAGTATTTCAAACTCTTATGGTCGCTGAAAAGATCAAATTGGACATCATACAAGTGATGCCTCCAAATCTTTAGAGCGAAAATAATTGCTTCTAATTCCAAATCATGGGTTGGGTAATTTTGCTCGTGTGGTTTCAACTGCCGAGAGGCATATGCTACCACAGCTCCATCTTGCATTAGTACACACCCAAGACCTTTATGTGATGCATCGCAATATACCACGTACTTCCGATTAGGATCAGGGATGACCAATACTGGAGCACTGGTCAACTTCTCTTTTAGGGTTCTAAAACTTACTTCACAATCAGCATCCCACATAAAAGCAATACCTTTCCTGGTCAATCGGGTCAAAGGTAAGGCGATTTTCGAAAATCCAAGAATGAATCTCCGGTAATAACCTGCTAATCCCAGGAAACTTCTGACTTCTGATACATTGTTGGGCCTTTCCCAGTTAAGAACTGCTTCTACCTTGGATGGATCAACAGACACACCGCCTTGGGAAATGACATGTCCCAGAAATTTAATTTCTGAGAGCCAGAATTCAGCACTTACTGAATTTGGCATACAACTTCTTCTCTCTCAGAACTTCCAGAACAATTCTGAGGTGTTCAGCATGATCTTCTTGATTGCGAGAATAGATTAAAATATCATCTATGAAGATGACAACAAATTTGTCGAGGTAAGGCTGGAAAATTCTGTTCATGTAATCCATAAACACAGCAGGAGCATTAGTCAATCCAAAAGGCATAACTAGGAATTCGTAATGCCCATAACGCGTCCTGAATGCCGTCTTAGACACATCTGAGGATTTGATTCTGATTTGATGATAGCCGGAACGAAGATCAATCTTTGAAAACACGGTGGCACCTCTGAGTTGATCTAAGAGATCATCAATCCGAGGTAGCGGATACTTGTTTTTTATTGTAACTTTATTGAGCTGGCGGTAATCAATGCATAAGCGCATAGTACCGTCCTTCTTTTTGACAAGTAACACTGGCGCTCCCCAAGGAGAGACACTTGGACGAATGAAATGCTTCTGGAGTAGTTCCTCAAGTTGAGTTTTAAGCTCATGGAGTTCTAATGGAGACATTCTATAAGGGGAAACTGAGATGGGCTGTGAACCCGGAACAAGATCTATAGAGAACTCTATTTCACGCTCGGGAGGGAGACTCATAATATCATCAAGGAAAACATCTAGATACTCGCTAACTATAGGGATGTCGCTAGGACTCAAACTAGACTCATGATCAATAGTGAACAAGACACTGAAACACTTGCTGTTGGCACCTAAATACTGGATCATCTGGTGAGTGTTTTGCAATAAAGCAGATAAGGCTCTACTTTCTGCAGAAGTTTCTGAAGGAATGAACAAATTCTTTTCCGCACAACCGATGTACACGGTATTGGCTGAGAGCCAATCCATGCCAAGAACGACATCAAAGTCCTTTAGAGGTAGACATATTAAATCAATGTGGTAGACCTTACTTCCGACTAAGATGGGACAATTCTGACAGACTTTCTTTGAAGTGACTCTGCCGCCAGTAGCGACAGCGACGGACATTGGGGGTACGAGAGGTACAGAAGGAATTCCTAACCGCATGACACAGTCTACGGCTATAAAAGAGTTGGTGGCTCCACAATCAAATAGTACTAAGACCTTAGACTGTCCTAACAAACATATATCCATAATCAAAGCATTATTAGATCTTATTTCATTGCAGTCTAAAGAATATACCCGACCTTTATTCTTTGCAGATCCACTGGATTCTCCGTGCTTTTTCAACTTCGGGCACTCGTTCCTGAAGTGACCAGGTTGCTTGCAGTAATAGCACATATTCTTGCCTTTCATGCAGTCGCCGCTGTGAGGATATCCACAGTCTGAACAATTCTTGGGCGAACGTTGAGAGTGACTCTGCTTGCCCATGCTGGTGTTACCTTTAGACTTCAAGTTCAAACCAAACTTTCCAAACAAACCCTTCTTCTTCTGATTCACCTCATTCTTTTCTTTGTGAATGTTGCTAATACCAGCCTCGGCATGATAGCTCTTCTGCACTAGATCACCAAAGCTAGTGATCTGCTGCATTGACACGTCGTGAGCTATGTCTGCCCGAAGCCCAATTCTGTACTTCTTCATTTTCCAAGCTTCAGTAGGGGCGTCGTCGCCATCAGCAACATATCGGACCAACTCGTTGAACTTCATGGTATACTCAGCTACCGTCAGACTACCTTGCTTCAACTCGGTTAGCTCCCGTTCCATCTGGAATTGGTAGCTCTCAGGAATATAATGGCCAATGAAGAGACGCCTGAAGTTCTGCCATTTAATCTCTATATGGCTGGCTTCCATGTAATGCTTGGTACTTTCCCACCAATTGCAAGCGTCACCCCTGAAGAAGCGGGAGACGAAGGTTACTTTATCTGTCTCTGAGCAAGTCATGGAGTCCAGAATGCCAGTCATCCTTTGCAACCATTCCCTAGCTTTAGCGGGGTTATATTCACCATAGAACTCTGGAGGGCTCATCCTACAAAACTCTCGGAAGGCAGCGCTCGACCCCAAGTTCTGAGGAGGGGGAGCATTCATATGCTGCTGAAACATGGCCATAAACTCCTGATGCTGTTGCGCTTGTTGGGCTTGAAACTGTTGATGCTGATGCATCATCTCTGCCCACATGTTGGCGTTAGGATCTCCGAACACTTCTGGTTCCTCATCACTATCATGCCTTCTTGGTGGCCTTCCAGGTCCTCGTCTCGGTCCAGACATTTCGCTCTAACTGCCAATATCAAATCAAGTTAGCTAGGCCTAAAGTGACATGACACCTAGAACGTATGTAGGGAAACTAGACAACTACTGGGATTGGAATGGTAATACTAATGAACTCACGCAAGATCTGAATCGACCTGCTCTGATACCAATTATAACACCCCATAGATAAATCTAGAATAATCATGGAATATTATATTTGATAACATAATTCATTATTATTACAACAAAGTTCAGTTGCACGCACAGGTGCCAAATACAACGATTGTACAGGAATTATCAGCGGAAACAAATACAACACGATAAGAAAGTGAAAAAGCATGAAAACTAAATGCAATCCTCCAAGTACAGCAGCGACTCCAAGACCAACGCTTACCTAGTCAACCTGTTTTCCTGTTTCAAATAATGAGTGGGGTGAGACAGTCACTTCGTCCCAGTGAATTCTACTACCCTCCTAGGCTATAAAGCCGGGGCTCCTAATCAGTCATATCATAATCTATATCCATAGCATAATTATCATAAGCAATAATATAAAGGTGTAACACAAAGTTTATCTTGTTCATTTTAAACCGCAAACCCTCTAAGGTGACCACGTCTCAGGGGTTCGCCTTATCCGCGAGCAGAAAGCGCTCCGGCATAAAGCTCACATAAATGTCTAATGGAACATCTAAAACGAAGTCCACACTGATATCATAAACATGTTTTTATTTGACTGATCACTAGGTTCATAACATACTACCAATAATTCCCAAATCCGGGGAGCATACAACTTAATTCTAAGTTATCCCTAATTTCAGAATTATGCCTGACTTCCCGTACAATATTTAAATACATTATACAACTGCAATTTATCTTTCTCAGGTAATAATATAAAACGAGTGATCATTCATTTTAAAAACAGAAAAAGTGAGGCAATTTTGGGTTAGCTCGCTACGGCGAGTTAACAAGCTCGCCATGGCGAACTTACAGGTACTGACCTAAACAACTCGCTAGGCGAGCTAGAGCTCGCCATGGCGAAGTTCTTCAGCCCAGAACCTTGAGCTCGCCATGAGTGCTCGCTAGCAACTCGCTATGGCGAGTTAATGCAGTAAGGCCCCTGTTTTGCGAATTTCAACATTTTTCAAAGGTGTCACCTACAATCAAACTCTGAGAAAGTGCAGATATATAATATAATCAATATTTAACAAAATAGAAGAGAATTTGGGAGCTAATTCTCCTCACACAATTTAATTCCTAATTTCTTAAGTTAACATGCAAATTCATAAATTAAGGGAATTCTAACTAAACTAACCTAAGAACCCACCTGGTAATGAAGCTTTAACATTTCTCTAAGCTCTACTACAGCTACTGATCCTCCTAGCAAGACCCACGAACTCAGACCAGAATTTGGAACTTTGATGAGCTTGGAGCCTCTAAGACACTCTATGATTTGGAATGTGTTTGATGCTTTGGAATACTGAGGCTGAGGGGTATTTATAGTTGAATTTTCTAATGAAGGAACAGTGGAGGTTTTGTTCTCATTTCCTATGCATGGAATTTCTATTGGATGAAAGAGGGGTGGAGGTGGTGTTGTTGTTGTTTTGCTTCATGTGAAGCTTATGATGGAATGGCTCTGTGATTCTCAGTGTAGGTGAGGGAATCTCTGGTCTTGCATGTGAAGGAATCCTACTGAAATAGCTTTGGTTGTAGTGTGTGAATAAGAGACAAGACTTGTGAAATGGTAGAATTGAAAACTTTGTAACCTTGTGTGTTGTTGTTGAATTTTCGTGTGAGAGGGAAGGGAGCATTATGCTTCAGCTATTTGCTGAAGTTGTGAGAAGTGAGGAGAGGAATTACTTTGCATGTAATTCAAGTGGTGGGAGTTATTAGGTGGAGTGTAGGCCTAAGTGGAATTATGAGTCACCATGAGAGGGTGAGTCACATGAGGGATGGAAATAATTCAATCTTAGTGTTAATTGATTTCATGAGTAGAGTTAAGACATTAATTGTGTAGAGTAGTTTTAATTGTAATTACTAATTCACTCATATAATACTCTTAAATCTCATGTATTATTTTGATTAATTACCTCTAATTAATTTTTGAATAACTAGGCAAGGCTCTAATTAATATTAATTAGGTAATTTTTGAATTCGGGATGTTACACCCACCATCATCTCTATAGAAAATTTTCCATAGAAGACAAATACACACCGGTCAAATGTCATATCTTAACTGCCTATTATACTCTACCAAGTCTCCAATCCTTCGTATCTATTTTTAAATTTCCCACCTTAGAGACACTAGATAGGGGACAGGGAACCTATCTGCTTAACATTTCAATATCAATGGTTCCGTCTTCATAATCGACACAGGCATTGTCCGAGCTAATATTACTAGGACAATATATGATCACGAACCAAACATAATCATATACGCAGTGTCTAAGATTTTGTTCCCATCGGAGCTTTTTCGGTCTCCTCCACCACCTGTTAGCTCGGCTGTTTTTCCGCTGTCGGTGCTTTTTGATAGTTTCTTAGTATTTTTGTTTCTAGCTTTTTATTATTAGTTTAGTTTTATTATGTATTATGAGTTTGTATTACTTTCTTTTATTAGAGAGTGTGTATTACCTTATTGTAATTGAAATGAATGAAAAATATTATCAGTTTTAGTTTGTTTCTCTAAATTCTGTCTAATAACTTCTAATTTCATTATTTTGTCTAGTTATCAACTACGAGGAATTTTAAAAAATTGCATAAGGGAAATTAACTATGCTCTGAACTCGACATAATGGGGTTAATGTATTGCAGCTGAAAAAACGTTTAACTATTTAAGGGTAAATGACTTTGATTTTTCTAGTATTAACTGCTAACTGAAATCATTTTACCATGGTATACTGGAAAGTTTTCAGCATAATTAATTAACCACTCCAAGCATTCACTACCGGAATGACCATGTTCATTCTGATGAATGAAGCTTTTCACTACCTTTCCAAGTCCGATCATCATCTCTATGTGTGTGTGTGTGTGTGTGCGCGCGCGCGCGTGCGTGCATGCGAACGTGTGCATTAAAATAAATAAATTATATAATTAGTATCAATAAAATTTAAGATAGGCTTAGACTCTAATAATAGAAAACGTGGAAACATTTCTAAGGTAGAAGGCGCCTTATAAATACCCTCATTCACCATCTTCCCCAACTCATCTTCTCTTTTCCTCTTTGTTGGTGGTGAACAGCCGAACAAGTCACGAATGAAAGGGATTAGTCGGATTACCATTAGCCTTTTACTCATCTATAAATAAAAAAAAATACGATGTTCATTCCGGAATATTGGTAATACAATCTTTTTTAAAGGCTATAAAGTTAATAAATTTACACAGGTGCTTTGTTTTGTAATTCACACGAGTGTTTCAGTGACATAGATAAGCACTGATATATGAAAAGTCACGTGTACTAGGAAATATAAATAAGCAACCAATCCAATGGTTATTTTGTGTCAAGTCAAAGCATATACTAAAACTTTTCCGGTGGATGAAGCTTTTCACCACCTCCCCAAGTCCCATCATGATCTCTATGAAAACTTTTCCATAGAAGATAAGTATACACCGGTCAAATCTCATATCTTTAACTGCCTATTATACTCTACCAAGTCTACAATTCTTCGTATCTATTTTTAAATTTGCCACCTTAGAGACACTAGATAGGGGACAGGGAACCTATGTGCTTAACATTTCAATATCAATGGTTCCGTCTTCATAATCGACACAGGCATTGTCCGAGCTAATATTACTAGGACAATATATGATCACGAACCAAACGTAATCATATACGCAGTGTTAAGAATATGTTCCCGCCGGAGCTTTTTCGGCCTCCACCACCTGTTAGGCGGCTGTTTTTCCGCTATCGATGCTTTTTGATAGTTTCTTAGTATTTTTGTTTCTAGCTTTTTATTATAGTTTTATTATGTATTATGAGTTTGTATTACTTTCTTTTATTTTACCTTATTGTAATTGAAATCAATGAAAAATATTATCAGTTTTAGTTTGTTTCTCTAAATTATGTCTAATAAATTCTAATTTCATTATTCTGTCTAGTTATCAACTACGAGGATTTTTTTTAAAAATTGCAGAAGGGAAATTAACTATGCTCTGAACTCAACATAATGGGGTTAATGTATTGCAGCTGAAAAAACGTTTAACTATTCAAGGGAAAATGACTTTTCTTTTTCTAGTATTAACAGCTAACTGAAATCATTTTACCATGGTATACTGGAAAGTTTTCAGCATAATTAATTAACCACTCCAAGCATTCACTACCGGAATGACCATGTTCATTTCGATGAATGAAGCTTTTCACTACCTTTCCAAGTCTGATCATCATCTCTATGTGTGTGTGGGTGCGCGCGCGCCCGTGCGTGCATGCGCATGCGTGCATTAATATAAATATATTATATAATTAGTATCAATAAAATTTAAGATGGGCTTAGACTCTAATAATAGAAAACGTGGAAACATGTCTAAGGTGAAGGCGCCTTATAAATACCCTCATTCACCATCTTCCCCAACTCATCTTCTCTTTTGCTCTTCGTTGGTGGTGAACAGCTGAACAAGTCACGAATGAAAGGGATTAGTCGGATAACCATTAGCCTTTTACTCATCTATAAATATTCTTCCTCATTCCTCACAATCTCACATTCCTCTTCCTCACAATCTAACAACAACGTCAACATATCTCCGTCTCTTTCCCTTAACCTCATTGTCCCTTTAGTGAAAGCCAAAAATTTCACCATTTTTGTTTCTCTTCTTACCGAAACCAAACTGGACAATGACCTGCAAGCATTCACTACCGCGATGACTATGTTCATTCCGGTGGATGAAGCTTTTCACCACCTCCCCAAGTCCCATCATGATCTCTTTGGAAACTTTTCCATAGAAGATAACTATACACCGGCCAAATCTCATATCTTAACTGCCAGTTATACTCTACCAAGTCTCCAATCCTCTGTATCTATTTTTAAATTTCCCACCTTAGAGACACTAGATAGGGGGCAAGGAACCCATTTGCTTAACATTTCAAATATCAATGGTTCCGCCTTCATAATCGACACAGGCATTGTCCGAGCTAATATTACTCGTACAATATATGATCACGAACCAAACGTGATCATATGCGCGGTGTCTAAGGTTTTGTTCCCCCCGGAGCTTTTTCGGCCTCCTCCACCACCGGTTAGCTCGGCTGTTTTTCGTCTGCCGATGCTTTTTTATAGTTTCTTAGTATTTTTGTTTCTAGTACTTTAAGGTTTTGCTTATTATTTTTGCTTTTTTATAGCCTCCTCTAAGTCCGATCATCATCTCTATGTGTGTGTGCGCGCGTGCGTGCACGCACATATCAAAATAAATAAATTATATATTTAATATCAATAAAAAAGAGCATAATGACATAAAATGACATATTGACATAAATAACTTATTTAAATTATATAATTAACTGAATTAAGAGCATAATGACATAAAAAAGAACATAAGACATCCCAACTAAGTTAGCACCCCTTGTGAACTCTAATCCTTTGTCAACTGCTCGTCTTTATTAATAAAATAAGGGAAAAAGGTTTTTACAAAAAAGGGGACTAGGCCTTACCCCAAGGAAATAAACGTTGAACAGTGAAGCAAACAAACTCCTATTTAATCCTAAAAGACAAAATAAAAGTCTCTTGTAACTTAAGGCGAATGAACCGACCGTCAGCATCGGACGACTCGCGTACTCACTACTCCCTGCAACAAGCGATGATGGCTTTTCAAGCTAAACAGTCCAAAATCATGGAATGATACGGATATTGATATAGACCTTGCAAAACGAGACCTCTATAACAACCTCAGACAAATCAAATCTTGTGAAAGCGTCCCAGAACCAATTGAACGCCAGATCGAGAGATGGTCAGTCAACGAGGATATTGGGACCACGAGCACAGGAAAGGCCAAAGACACCAGCGACTACCACCGTCAACACAGAGTGTCTACGTACCTAGCCCTTTCGAACAAATTAGGCCGAATTGGGTCATGATGAGTCTGGCTCGTAGGTGGCTCTCGGCAAAACAGCACACATAGGAATGAATCGACTGCCAACACAGAAACGATTCAATTACAACAATTACAACTCCTGTAACACAACTGAACGATAGCGGCGACAAAGGTAGCCTCCTTTCCTGGTCAGAACAAAGCTGAGAACACTACAACAAAATTGCCATTTACCAACGGCAAAAATTCTATGGGTAAAGGTCCCAAAACTGTGGGTATAGGCCGTAAAACCTATACCGACAGACGTTTTGTTCCGTCTGCTTTATTTCGCTATACCCATGAAAGTTTTCCGTCACAATAGCCTATAGCTACAGTTTTTTTTGCTGTTGGAGAAAGTCTAAGAGCTATACCCACGGGCATTAACAACTATTGTAAATCAATTTACCCATAAATGTGTCCGTTGGTATAGGGTTGGACTTTTTTTTTTGCATTTTTTTTTACAGAATGTACTTTTTTTTAAATAACCATTATTTGCCAATATGCATGTTTTGCACACACCAAATCCACTATAAAATATAAAAGATAATTCCAATTATATTAAGAAACTAATAAGTCTTACAAACTAACGAGAGTACATTAAAACATCAAATCAATGTCATCTTGCTAACAAACTACATTTAAAACACCAAAATAATGTCACCTAGCTAAATCTCCCAAATTTAAATTGCACCAAACACTTAGAGAACTTTCATTTACTTCTAAATTATCCCTCTCTTCAATCGTTGTCAGTGTATGGACTTGGAGAATCCGTTTGGTCGGGGGCATTAGAAGCATCTATAACCTATGGAAAATAAAAAAGATCAAATTATAAACTCAATTTAATTGATGTTTCCATAATATTTGAAAGCAGCCTGTCTCAATTAAGTTACAAATATAGCCCTGTTCTGTGCACAATTTTTACAGCAGAGGAGAAGAACAAAAACACGACAGAAGGTCATAGAAAACCAACAAACATTAAATAAATGAAATAAAGGACGTGTGGTCTATCAATAAAGTATTTGAAGCAGTACATATATGTTTGATGTCATCACTTACATGTACAACTGAGTTAGGATGCATCTGACTAATCTCTGCAGGAATCTGCTGATCATATTTGAGGAGCGAACTTTTGGCTGATAGAATCATCTTGTTCTGCTAATACTTTTTTTCTTTTAAATCTTTTTCTTTTTCAGATGAACTCCCCATAAAATCTACATTTATAAAAATATAAGACATTTATATATGACTAAGAAAAACATCATGAAAGGATAATGAGATGAAACTTTTATGTTCTCGAAGAAAATACCATCAAGTAAAATATTATATTTAAGTTTCTGTTTCACAAACAACATACAGTTTCTTGGTGAAAATTGTTCTAATTAAACATAATTAAATGCAAGAAATAATATTATGAATAATTTGCAGTCTTGAGAGAAAACACTTATGTTTCAGTTTTCTCTTACACTCAAGGTCAAGAATCAATAAAATGCCAATAAAAAGGACATCAACAAAGATAATTACTAAAAATCCACACATGTTTAAAAGTGTTGCCTAGGTATCAAGTTCTTGATTACATCAGGTAATAAGAGTTAAAATGTAAGATGAAATAACACAACGCTATTGGGTCATTGGTCTGGAAAGGGTAAATTAAACAAGATAGTTGTTTGCTGATATGCATGTGGATATCACAACGACTAACACAAAAATTGTGACAGTATCGGGATATGTAAGCAAACACAGAGGGATAGTGTACAGACATGAGCAGGATCAATTAACTATGATTTTTAAATATAGGTCGGGGTTGTTATATACATGCATGATAAGAGCAGAATTTATGTGTTTGAATGTACCTAGAACCAGTAGCTCATCAAATTTATATCCAGGTTTCAATACTGACTTCATCAGAGGAGCTTGCCCTGCATGTATGTGACTACAAATAGCTACTCCATTAAGAGGAAACAGCAATGGGACAGACTTAATAAAACATAAAGAAATTTTACCATGATGATCAGCCAGGTGCTCCATAAATATTGTACCCCTAGAGAAACCGCTATTAATTTTAACAACTACAGCATTTGATGTTACTTCGTCAACAACTCCAGAAACAATGCTACCCAGTGGAACAACATCATCTTCAGAAACCCTGTCATATGATTTATCACAACGAATTAGCCTAACTTCTATTAAATGTATAAATCATCTTCAGAAACCCAATCGTTTGAACTGTTATAAATCAAAATGCCTTAAAAATGTAACACAGGGCAGTGCCTGTTTGTATATTTTACATTTGGAAGGAAGAGTAAGGGAATATTTGGTTTAAGAAAATGTTTCTATCGTCAAATATTTGTAAATGAAACAGCAAAAACACTAATGGACAAGTTTTTGGATCTTCCGGCAAAAACTTTGAACACAAAGCATAGAAACAAAAGGAGAAAATAGAAACAAAACAATTTCTCAAACCAAACAAAATCCTATATGCCTAAGATGTCCCACTATAGAAAGACTTCAAATGTATTATACACTTAAAAATTTAGCAAATATTTGCAGATGCAGGATTCAAGCAAAGCAGAAAATGGAAAATAAACCTTGTAGGTTTTATAATGAAACTAAGGTTGATCCTCCGTGAAGCGGGAATGGAACTAATGACCCGGCATTTGACCACTTGCCCAACATTATACATTGCACCTGGATCACCACCAGCCTCTAGTTCCAGTTCAGATCTGCTCTTAAAACAAAACAATAAATAAGATAGTTCTAGCAAGGTTTGTAAGTATGCAAAAGTAGAATCATACATGAATCGAGAATACCAATAATATTGAAATAAAGATTGGAATTTAGTCAACATACGACATCAGAAAGTCAATAAGTTTTCAAAGGGGTATAATGAACGCAAAGGAAAAAGAAGAAAAACGAGCATAAACAGTTGGAGATTATTCCGCTTTAAAATTAGGCCAACCAAGTAGCTTAAAAAAAAAAAGGGCCAACCAAAAAGGCAAGTAATTAATTCACCCAAGTTAACCTCGGAAATGATGAAAACTATTATTATCACTAACATGGCAGTACTCAACTTCATACATCATAAAGAAAACATTTCCTTACTAAATTTTGAAATGAGGCAAAACACATAAAACGAACACACAGAAGATCCATGCAAAAAATTCAATTTAAATGCGGTTGTGAATTTTTCCGCCACAGGAGAATTTATAAGCAGAATAGGGCAAGTGTATATATAGTACTAAACAATAAGACATACTATAAACCATTGGGGTCAAATAATCAAAAGAGCAAAATTATTGAGAACAAAAAAAAGCAAACCTTCTGGATTGCCAATGAAAACCTTGATTGATTGGAACATTAGAAATTTTATAGGGTACTATTGGATTTGGACATGTCGTGTTATATGAATGGCAAGTGAAAGGTACATCTAAAAGATGATTGTTTCTCTAGATAAGCGGTAAAATATTAAGACGAAATTTGCATTACTAAAAGAAGTTCATATTATAGCAAACATCAAAATATAATGGTGATTTATATTTATCAATAGTTATGGATTTGTTGGACAAACAAATCAGAGAACTTGCCTGGGAGCAAATCCTTTGACCCCATTGTAAAACCGTACAAAGCACCCATGAGCTTCAATCTTTGTTATCCACCCATGAGTTATCAAACCATCAGTCACATCTACAAATGAACTAATAATCCCTAGTTTTTATTTCACCTGTAAAAATGGCATATATCTGGTTCAATATTTAATTTAATATGGTACTAAATATTAATCCCCTTAGCCAATGGCTATATAATAAAACTGATAGTGCAACCTCAACCATCACATAATGATCCACTAATTTGATATACTTAGACAATATGAAAGGTAACCCAATTCCGGGGAACCTACATAATTAGAATCTAATTTCAACTTGATGGTACTCAGTTACCCTTAATTCTAACACATTTCATGAGGTCATTTATAGCTAAATTCTAATTTAATAGTAGCGGATTGATATCATATTATTTAGGGATCAAATTAGCCTTAAACATAGGATTTTTTGCACTAATATGCAGTGCCAATCGACTGGCCACAATAGAACTACATTGCCAATTGATTGACAGTTAAAATTTGCACCTAGGAAGTTGCACAGTAGTGAAAAACAAGTTTTTCAGCATCTTAGGCATGTCAATCTATTGAATGATATGGATCACCATTCGATTGGTACTGCAAAAGAATGAGTTTTTCATGAAATAAAGTTTCTAAAACTAAGTTTAACATTAGTCAAAAAATAAATAAACGAAGTTTAATATGGCCTGACTATCCTTAATTAATACCACAGTCAATAACAATTAACAAGTACTATAAACATATACATTTAGCACCATGAACAAGCATTTGGGAAAAAGGGACATAGCTCATTCAAAGCAACATAACTTATTTGTTCATATCTAACCCATTTATGTACAGGTCCTAAGAACATAAATTGAAGTCCAGAAATCTAAATATATGAGAACACACAAGCTTGTTTATTATTAACTAATCTTATCATTTTAATCAATAACCAAAACAATAGTCAATAATCTTATTATTATCTAAATAAATCAATCTCAAAAGCAGAAGTGCAGCAAACTAATTGACCAACTAATAATCTATTGGATTCTTGTATGGACAGTTAAGATCACCTAACAAGAGGATTGTTCAACAAAGAGTATTGTACCAAATAAATCTTCTCTAATCATAAATAGAAAAGGATGGTCAGCTACGAAGTCTATTGGTATAGGTTTCGGAGCACGCGTTGCAAATAATCGGCCAACAGTGACTGCGGCAACTTCGGTTCCCTTTTCATTTACTTTAATGAAAGACTTTTGAAGTATATCAGAAACCCAAATAGGAGAGTCCACCATGTTTGTCAAATCTGCACTTGGAGACTATTCAAGTTATCTCAGAGATATTGTCATTTTCGGATTAGGGAGAGAGAAGAGGAATAGGGTTTTAAAAAAAAATTGGGGCTTTTCAATTTTTAAGTACAAAGAGCAAAGTAAGCAAGACTAAGAAAAACAACACGATGGCGGACCTTCATCTCCATCTCAAAATCAAAGGAAGCGCTCTTACACGATGGCGGACCTTCAATCAATATGATAGTGCTTTCACAAAATCAAAACTGAAGGAGGGGAGAGAAACATCGTGTTCGGAGAAAGAAATCACCGTGGCGAAGAGGATGAACGAACAGACGAAATTCCTTTAAATGTCAAACTAACCCGCGATCCATGTCTATGGCAGTCGGAACGACGTCGAGAAATAGTTGGTTCGGAGGTTTGAGGTGGCGACGGCCAACTGTGAACAGTGGCGGAGCCAGGGTTCAGGGGATGCAGACAATTAAATTTTAATTAATAATAATATATCAAATAAATAATTTTTTTTTACTAAAATAATTGAAAGTGGTTTTGTTGAATATGTTTTTTTTTACTAATCATTGATTTTTTTTTTATTAAATTTGTTTTGTGTTTTATGAAAAACACATTAAAACCCAATTTGGTAATAATACATCCAAAAGCAATTTTTATTCAAAGCATCCAAACAACGTCAAATGTTGAGAATCACTTTGACATTAATACATCCAAACATAAATTAATGTAACTCAATTCACTTTTAACAAAAATCAATTCTGTCAAACTCAATTCTACCAAAATCAATTATAGTCATCGCCAAACCAAACACACACTAAATAAATAACAAAGTATTATTCAAATTGAATAGCAAACTAATAAATTATACATTACTAGACTTTGACCCGTACGTTGCACGGATTTCGTTGAATGATAGATATACGATTTAAATTTTTATAATAAAAAAGCAAAATGAAATCTAAACATAAATATATTGAAATTTAAAACAGATATTACAAATGAAATTAAAAAATACTAATAAATTAATAAAAATAGAGGATGCCATAAAATTGAAATCATATAGAATCAAAATAATTTGATTCAAAAATGGTACTACAAAATTAATTGTAAAATTGGCTAAAAGCCAAACAACCGAAGCAAATGTTTTAGGTTTTAAAATTTTGGGTCAAAAATATACCTAAAAAAAAAAATTCAACATAATTTAATAAATTTAATATGAATGTTTGGTTAGTTTAGGTGGTTAGGAAGAAGGTTTCGCATCTCTTTGACCCGGATTCAGTTTTCACATTAAACAGCGATGATAAAAAAAAAAATCATACATTCAGCAAAATAAATATATTTAATTTATTCTTATCAATTTTGTATTCACTAAAAATTTCATTTTAGATTTCTACATAAGTTAAACAAATCTTGAATAATTGAGTCAAAGGATAGTGATTTCAAAAGATTGAGAAGATGACAAATCATGTTAATGTTCAAGGCTGATGACAAATTTAATTTTAAAAAAAGTATTTTAAAAGTTATAATTTTTATCTCAATCAATCTTTTTCTATTTTGATTGTATACCTATGTTATTTTCAATACATAGAAAATGACTAATTCAAAATTCAAATTTAGGTGAGAGAAGTGTATTATTTTCAACACATAACAAATGGCTAATTCAAAATTCAAATTTATGTGAGAGAAATTAGATGAGAGTATTAATTAATAGTGGTTTAGGAGGGAAAATTAGGGTTAAGTTAAGAGCTTAATTAGGATTTTAGTAGGTGCTAAACATAACTTTTATTATAATTAAGATTAAGGGCCCGTTTGGCCTAGCTTATTTTTAAGCTTATGTAAACAGCTTATGCAATTTTTATGTATTTTTATAAGTTTTTCAAGGTAGTTTATGATAAAATAATAGCTTATAAAAATTTAATTTTCACTAGTTTGAACTTATAAAATAGCATAAAATCTAATTTATATTGCATAAGCCGTTTGCATAAACTCAAAAATAAGCTACGACAAACGGCCCCTAAGATTATGGATAAATACAGGGTCTTGTTAACGTATGACCTAAAAACATATATTAAGTATCCTAAAATAAAAAAATTTGTATTAAAAAATACAATATTTTATTTTTTACTCATATGTAATTATTTTGGATAAATATATTTCAATATTGAATTATTTATTATGTGTTCTTAGAGCACATATTAGCATTTATCATATCATATACAATATAATATACTCCCTTTATTAAACCTTATTCATGTTCTAGTCCAAGTATTGTAACGGTGCAATTGCAAGTATTGTAACCTATGAAGCCCGGATACATGACACGATACCGATACGACACGATACCGATACGGCGATACGAGAATTTTTTTAAAATTCCCGATACGATACGGTCGCGATACGTTGTTTAAAAATAAATTTAAAATTAAATATACAAATACACAATATATAAACGTAACAAAAATCGAGAAAGATAATAAATTAACATTCAAATTATTCAATCTGAGCAGACAAGTGACAATTACATATCTCAAGTTAATTAACTACTACCCAAAAAGGATAATTATTACTATCCAAAAAACAAAACATCATCGGTACCATCCAAAAACACATGGTTGTTAATCCATAAAGAACATCATACTTTAATATTCACTATTTAAGAGGAAACACAAATTGTATCAATCTCATCTCCTCCATTTTTATCATTAAAAAAACATTATTTTCCTGATACTTCTCTGATACGTGTATTGGAGAAGTATCCGACACGTATCGGTAATTATTTTTTTAAAAAAATAATTTTAATTGTCTGATACTCTCCGATACAAGTATCTGAGAGTATCGAACGAGTATCGATATCGGACACGTATCGGACACGATACTTCGCCATTTTTGAAGTATCGGGGCTTCATAGATTGTAACAGTGCAAAGTGAAAAAGCAAGCAAAATGGGACAGGTGTTCTAACAGGGTGGTGCAAAGTAAAAAAGTGAGGGGGTTCAAATGGAAAAAATAATAGGATTATACGTGCAAAATTATAAGGTTCAGGGGGTGCACATGAACCCCCTCAAACATGAGTGGCTTCGCCACTGACTGTGAAAGGGAAAAGATGAGAGCGTGTTTGTTTTCTTCAAGGTACGTTTCATCGTGTTTATGAGGTGCTGGGTTTGGTGGTCTTTTAAAATTCTCAGCTCAACTAACATAGTGTCTATAGCCACACTAAATGAACCCTATACCTACGGTTTTAAAATCTGTCACTAAATATTTCTGTAGGTACATGGCAAATTTCTTGTAGTGAATTTTCAAGACCTTTTAGGATTGTGAAATCTCATTCCATGTCTCCTTAAAGTTATTCTTCCTTATCCTTTGCGTTACCTTGTAGATGTCTTTTGCTCTATCATTGTGAGTTTAAAAACAAAGAAAAAAAAAAATATGTTGTACAATGTCCTCCTTTAGCTTTATCTTAGTTACTTCTTTACTTTTGGAATTGTAATTTATGCAAGATTAAACCTTGATGAGAACAAGTGTTATTATAAATGTGAATGTTCTATGATTTTGAACACATAGAAGGTGGGTATTTTAGAGAGATTGTTTGTGAGATGTTAAAGTGAATAAAAATAGACTTCTGTTGAAGTTTGATTTTACCTTTCTATATAGTGTTGTGAGGTTAGTTTTCACAACAATTGATAAACTTTTAAAGGAAGAAGAAAATTGATTAGGAGTAATTATTCCATTGGTAGTAATGGGAAAACAGAGTACAATCTTAGTAGAACACATATGAAGCATGATGATAGTAGAGGTTGCTTGACATAATGTGGTGAATTGGGAGTTGTTGAAATTCTTTCAATTGAAATTGGTTACTAAAGTAGTAAATGTTTATAGATCTTCAGGAACAACGGTTAGTTAGTGATGGTCGTTGCGCCGGTCATGACCAAAGATGGGGTCGTGACAAAGTTGGTATCCTCGCTAGCTAGCGAGACCTAGCGAGAGTTAGCGAGAGTGCCCAGAAAACAGGGTAAAAACCATCGGGATCTCACTCCAAAAATCCTCAAAATCCCAAATTAAACCCTTTTAAACCCAAAGATGATAACTTTAAGTATATACAATCATACTAAACATAGGAGTACAACTTATAACATCATCAAACATCATTTCATACCAAAATCAAAGATTAAATCACCTTTTATCATAAAAACTCATTTATCACATAATCAATCAAAATCAAAGTCCAAGTAATCAATCTTTAACATGGATTTCACACAACAATCATAAGTAGAAGCATATTATATATAAATCATTATCAAGCTTCAATTATAAACACATTTCCAAAACCCTTTTCTTCCCAAAACCCAAAATGAGTGAAGAGAGTTTAGGTGTGGAGTAATAGACAAACTCCCCTGTCTTTGATCACCCAAAATTATATTATCTAAGCCTCTTACCTTCATTGAAGTTTTAAATCTCTAAGCTCTACACTTTAATTTCCTTCTATCTCTTCAAGCTTGGTTCTTCTTCATCCTCTCTCTCTACCTCTCTTTCTCTCATTTTGTGATAATTGATTTCACAACACTACTCTTCATAAAAATCATCCCTTTATATATCTCCCCACTTAGGTTATAGTTAAATTCTCATTCTATCATTCTTTTCTCTACAATTTCCACTCACAATTTCATTTTCACACTAACCACCCATTTCTACACTTATATTACACAATTGCCACTACTTCCTCTCCAAGATACATTTTCCTTTTAGTTAATAACCAAAATGTCATTCTTATCTTTATCTCTACACAATCCACTAACTTATATTAAGTTACTACATTACCCTTATTTCTATTACAAACTCTTATTTATTTTAATTAATTAGTGCCAATTAGGGGTGCTCAAATCCAATTCAATCCAAAAAATAATCACAAACCAATCCAAAAAAATCGAAAACCGCAAAAAACCAAATAATTATGGATGTGTTTGGATGTCCTTTTATGTCTGTGAAAACTACTAGATCAAATCGGATTTTGGATTGATTTTTCAAAACCAATAAAAATCGAAACAAACCGCATACATATTTTATAATATTTATTTAACTTTTTATTAGTATGATATATTACATTAACATATTAATTATTAGTTTTTAAATTTCTCAATAATATTTATTAGTTCAATTTGATCTATTTCTTTTGCTATTTCATAGCTTTTAAATATAATTGATAATTGTCATTGCAAAATTTTAATTTTTAACTTATTATATATTATATCTTACGTCAAATATATTATTTTACCATGTCTTTATAATTAAAAAATTTGGAGTATCAATATTTAATTAAAAAATTTATAATTTGGATATCCAAAAACCGATCCAAATTAAACCGCACAAAATTGGATCGAATTTTTTAATTAGCAATCCAAAACCGAACCGCGAGTAATATTAACTTTGGATCGGATGAATTTTTACCCTAAAACCGATCCAAACCAACAGCGAGCACCCCTAGACTGTGACCTTATCTAAATGTTTGAGTGCACAAAGACTTAATTATAACCAATCACATATAAGGTCTATAAGTGCATCAAAACTTTGTAAACCTCTTTAAAAAAATATTAACAAAAAATGCATAACAGTAATAATCTTTTTTGCTTCACCGTGAATTTGCATTCACTGCTACAAACCCAAAGCATTAGATAATTGGTAATAATTTGATTTGTGCTGTCATTCACAGAGGTAGAAGGATCTCTTACCATGAGTACATTGATCATTTTGAACATAGTGGCAAGGCAAGGCCTCCTATTGCATTCAGTCGAAAATATTATATAACATTTAGAGTGAATCTTTTGTCCATTATTACAAGTATAAAATAAAATGCACCAGTTCAATCACTCGCAGATCATGTTCATAAAACGCCCTCACTGCAAACAACTATAAGTTTTGATTTTATTAAGTATGATCTGTACTCATGTTCATATAACTGCGCCAACTATATTATTTCTTTTAAAATAGAACAGACCCAATATTGAATCATACAAAAAAAAAGGCATTTTAATTAACAATGAAAGCTTTAGGCATTTTAATTAACAGTGGAAGTTTTTGTTCTAGTTTAAGCACATCTACAAAAAAATTATACGATGAAATAAAAATCCCTGAAGGTAGAATTTATAGAGCTCATCATCATAGTCAATCAATTTTTCTAATCCATTTTTATCAATTATATACAGATTAGATTAGTTTTACTCTAAATATAAGCTAAAACATTCTGTGCAAATGTTATTTCAAAGACTATCTCCAAATTAACGTCTAACTAATTCTGAATTAAAACCAGGAACATTCAATTTTGGTCTTAAACTTCACTTTTTCAATTGGTGAATCTTATTTAACATTGCAAAAAGGAATCGATCATTGTGATTGTTTATAATTAAAAGAATAATATTTGTAGATGCAACAATCCAATAATTCTCGACACTAAAAAAATGTGCGAGAGAATATGATGGAACAACAACATAATTAGTTTTGCAAACGAAGAAATTGCCTCAAAACATTCGTGTTAAACACGGTTAAGGGACAGAGTGCGTTTGCATAACAATAATCGATTAAATTAAAAAGTTGTTACAGTACTAAAGGGTCTGAAATATCATGAAAAAATCAAATTCAGACGAGTGAGCCTGTAAAATCATTAATATTCGCAAGTATGTAAATATAATTGATTAAACCGTGGAATTAACAAGATTTAATCAAGAAGCTGACTTGCGTTTTCAAACTAAATTTTGTGAAATTTAAGATATATAAAATACAGAAATCAATCAAAATCATAGAAAAAGGAAAATCTACATGCAAAGAATATACAAAAAATAAATATAAGAAGAAAGCAGAAAAATAAACGAACAGAATATAAGTGTGTTCTACAAATCTGAGTATGTGGTGGTTATAAAGGGAATGAGGGAAGCTGCTAGGGTTTTGTTTGCATAACTGATAACCCGTAGAATATGGGCCGGGTTCGACCTGGACGTATATCAGGCCCATTTAAATTGCAATGTTAATAGCAAAATTGTGTTTAAAGAATAATTTTATTTATTTATCTTTTTTATGATATTATTATTAACTTCTTTTTGCTATATATAATTTTGAAGTTGAATAAGAGAGTTGAATCTTAAGTTTTTTTTTTTAATAAGCGTTGAATATTAAGTTTAATGTTGAAGGAACTCGTAACAAAATGAATAAATGGTTTATTAACTTGTGACGAATTGCTTAGAAATTTTTATGGAGGTTATATAGTCAAGATTTTTATTTCAATTTTGGTCATAATCATTTTCATGGTGTTGATTAGAGATGTCAACAGAGAGGGGAATGTGCGGAGGAAGCTTAGCTTCCCGTTCCCCGACCCGAAATGCATCTAGAAATTTTTTTGCCTATATCCCCGTCCTCATAGGAGAAAATTTGTCGTCATCCTCGTCCCCACAGGTCCCTGCATGATCCACAAATATCTAATATTAACAAAAAAATTATATTTTTCGGTCAAATTTATGATAGTAGTCTGATATTATTTTTTCCCTTTTTATTGAAAAAACGAATATTTTGCATCTTCCTGTTGATATGTGGAATTTAGTTTATATTTTGAGTATTTTTCATCACTTTCATTATGATCATGTTTTTAAACGTACTTTACTTACAACTGCAGTTATCAAGAGTTGTATACCATTTTTTATCTCAAACCTCTTTTAAAATACGTTCTTAATTAACTTCGCATTCCAGATTGATTTGTCACTATTTACCATTAATTCAAAGAAATCAACTCAAAATTCAATTTTATTAACACAAGAGCAGCAATTACATAAGATAACGCGAGTTCGTTAAAAATGTGAGAAATTATTTTATTTTATTTTTAGCATTGTTTTTCAAATATTTTATAGGCTTAAATATCATTTCAATCCTTGTATGTTTCCCTTTTTTTTGTTTTAGTCCCTGTAAGTTCTTTTTTGTTTTAAATTAGTCCCTCAATGTGTTAAAATTTTTCGTTTTAGTTCCTCTCGTCCACTTCCGTTTTAAAAAACGGTTATGTGGCAAACGGAGACACACGTGGCGTATATGTACGTTGGCAAATGAAGTTGATTCACACATAAATGAAGGACCTAAACCAAAAAAGAATTTTGCAGCAAGTTCAATCCCTAAATTCCCAAATTCGTTCATTTCCCTCTTCTCACAATTTTCATCTTCAACATCTGAAATTCGTTCACATGGGATGATCTAATTGAAGGTCAACCTCCATATGTTCATCCCACTACCCATGAATCTAGTAATCGATTGATGAATTTCAATTCCAAAGCTCACTGCCATAGATGCCATGATTGACAAGTTGACTGGTTCTATATTCGTATTCCAAATCGTTGTTGTTATGGTTCTTGGCATAACGGTAATGTTTGGAAGGACACAGAAGCAAGGAAAGTATGTCACGATTTAGAACTTAATTTTTTATGCACTGTCATACTCCATTTTTTGACCCATGTTTTTTAATTTTTTTTTCATTTCATGTCATTTTGATTCATTAACAAAAAATATATTAAAAAATAGTATTTTATTCCATTTACGCTGCTTAACTGTTTCATTTTCAGATAATTAACCACTTAGCTTTTTGAATTTATTTTTTCACCATATATATCCTTGTACTAACATTGACACGTAAATATTTTTTATTTCCCATTTTACCCTTTTCTAAAAAATAGAGAAAATAGGTTACTTCCTCTGCAAGTAACATTTTTTTCCCATTTATGATTTTGGCTTGTAGGTTTATTTTTCATTCTCTTCATATTTTACAAATATATCAAAAACATTTTCTTTAAACTCTAATTTTTATTTTATATTATTTTATTCACACTAGTTTCACATTTAAATTCAAAAATGGATTTCTTCCAACACAAGCAACCCTTTTTATTCAAATTTCTTTCATCTATTTTCAAATTAATTCCTACACTTCATAAGCCTCAAAAAATAACATTTTTACCCTTTGCTCATGGATATTTTATTTTTCACATATTTATTTATTTACAATAATTCTTTTAATTGGTTTTAATTCATTTTTCATTACAAATAAATTCCAAAATTTCTCTAAACTCTTATCTCTCCATTTGATTATAGAATATGCTATTTTATCACAGCTCACCACATCACAACATGTGTCCTCATTTTTTATCAAAAACCACAAAAAATCTCATAAACAAAAACTCAAAAATACCCTTTCTTCCTCTCCAATTCAAGCCAATTTCTAACCTAATTTTTCATTATAAAAGAGACCCTTCAGTGAGGAGAGAGAAGGAGGACGAAATTCACAAATCTCAGATAAAAAACAATTCACATTTTCTCTCATTTTTGCCCCTTTTCTTTCCATTTTTGAAATCCTTTGAAACCACCTTCAAACTTCAATTTCTTCATTAAACTAGCTTCTAATAACTTCCAGTAGCACAAAACAACCATAAAACACAAGCTCCAACCTATAATTTGAAAGAATCAAAACCTCAAAAAACCTTCAAAAATGTGAGAATTGAGTACGAGATTTTGGCCACTGTTTCAGTCATTTTTCAACTCTATTCATCATCAAGTCACACCTAGAACCTTTTCCAATCATTAATCGTGCTTAATCCTACTCAAATCGCGTTATCACAACTGAGGCACCTATTGAGGAAACTAAGAGTAGATTCGTGACCTACGTGGAATTTCAAGCAAATTCGTATATTCACTTGCCGTTTTTGTTGCCGTTTGAAGCTCCGGTGAGGAGTTGACCGTCGCCGGCGCCGGATGTCTTGCCGGAGAAGAAGAAGCCTCACGCTACTCCCTCTCATTACCAGATTCGTTTCCAGCCCTTGGATCTTACTGTTATAACGCGTCCGTTGATCTGTTGTGTAAATCGCGCGCGTCAGATCCTTTTAAAATGTGATCAAACGCTTCCTGAAACGCGCCTGTATCACAGCTGTGTCTCCTGCGAAGCACTGGATCTGCTCCTTGTCAATACAAATCCCGGCCACCTAATCAGATCAGACGCACCAGAGCGCGCGTCCACAACATGCACCCCTTTCTGATACCACACAGGATTGCCACATAGTCTGGGCTTTTAGACCCAAAGTCCAGGTTCTACTTTCTGCACCCCCTTTTATTTTCGTTTTGATATTTGCACTTCTGCCTGTTTTAATTTTAATTTTAGCTTTTAAGATAATTATTATTGATATAATCATGTTTTAGGTCATTTTTGTCTGTTTTATCATGAAATTGATTTTTGATTTATTATTTTTCTATTTTTTTCTATTTATTTAATTATTTATCACTTATTAGTTTATTAATTAGTTAATTGTTATTTAATTTGTTTTATTTATGAGCTAATGATACAAGTTGCTTGGCATATGCTTGTTTAAGCTATGTTAGCCTATTAAGCACAAAGTTGAAGTTTACCCTAATTTTTTTCTTTTTTTTTTTGACATTATTTATTTAATTTAATTATTGTTAAATGCATTTTTGTGTTATGTGAATAGTAACCTTTAATTATATTTTATACCTATAATATAAGTATTTAGTTTTTTTTTAATTAATTAGGGCTTTTACCTTCTGCCCTTTTATTTATTATTATTATTATTATTATTGCATGATTTATAATTTTATTTATTAGTTTTAATTGCAAATTTAATATGCTTAGGATTATTTAGTTAATTTTGCTTAGCATTTTTATCTATTATTATTTAATTGCTACTATGCCTTGAAGATGTGTCTAAATTTTAGTTCCATGTTTGTTTTATACTTGGTAATTATGTCATTTAATTTTAATATGTTTTTGTTTAAATGTTTTAATTAATTGTGAATATTTTCATGTTAATTATTTAATTATATTTACATGAATGTTTTCATGCTATATTAATTACTTGATTATATTTATATATATTCTCATGACATGTTAGGTTATCTTTTGATTACCTTGATATCATATTAGTGCTTTGCATTTCATTTCACTATGCTTATAATACCTTATTTATTTTAATATATTGCATGCTTTATATTTCTTTATTATCATTATAATTATTATTCTTGTTTGTTTATTTTAATTTCCCCATAGCATGATCTCCCCCCCGGTTGTATTGTTTGATACGTATAAATTGCGTGCCTTATGATTATTATTTCATTATCATTATAGTCATTATTCTTGTTTGTTTATTTAATTTGCCCATAACATGTTTCCCTCCCAGTTGTATTGCTTGATTAAATTTTCTTTCGCATTAGCAATTTTAGCTTCGTATTTATTATTTCTTGTACGTATGAGTAGTATAGAGATCCGAGGAAAAGGCGTCGCTTCGATCTATATATCGTTGCGAAGTGCCTTCGCGTTTAATTCAATACTTTTAGGATGCTTAGTTTAACATCGTATCCGCGCCTAAAACATTACCCATTTCTATCTAAAATTTGAGGTCAAAACCTCTTTTCAAAAATACCCAAAACAATTCTCCTTCAAAACATTATCAAAAACAAAAAAACATTTTCATTATTAAACTCTTCTCAAAACACTTGGATTTCAAACCAAGTCATATCTTTTCTAAATTTAATCAAACAACTCTTTTCTTTAGGCAAAAACACTTGGATTTCAAACCAAGTTGCATTTTCAAAATTCAATTAAATCAAACATTTTTCTAGGTTAAAAACCTTGGATTTTAAACCAAGTGTTCTTTTCCAATCAAACATTTTCCTTTTCAAAAACACTTGGATTTCAAACCAAGTCACTTTCTTTTCTAAATTCAATCAAACATTCTCTCTAGACTAAAAATCTAGGATTTTAAACCAAGTGTTCTTTTTCTAATTCACAAAAAACTTTGGACTTCAAACCAAGTGTTTTTCATCAATCAAATACTTCTTCTAAATCAATCAAAAACCTTGGATTTTAAACCAAGTGTTCTTTTCATTCAAACTCTTTTCCTTAAGCAAAAAACCTTGGAATTCAAACCAAGCGCTTTTCTCACTTAAAACGTTTTCTCAAACAACAACCTTGGACTTCAAACCAAGTATTCACGCCATTCTTTCTCAAACAAACTTCAATCCATCTCTAATTAATTAGACTTTTCTTTCAATTTAAAATCAATCAACCTCACTCTTTTATGCCACTTTGGGCTTTTACTTTTAAAACCATTTTTAAAACTTTAAAATCAACCAACACATTTACTCGCAATTTTTACCCGAACTACGGTGGTTTTGATCCCTCGGGTACGTAGTGCAAAAGGCTCTAAGTCTTCCCAAATCACATAAAATAACAAAAACATTCTTCTCTTGTCTTAATCTTTAAACACCAAAAACATTTTCTTTCACAAAACTCAACACATTTTCTAAATCAAAACCATCTTCTCAATCATCACTTCATTTCCCTAACTCTTATACATTTTGCAAGCAATTAAAATAAAGCGCATAGATAGATAAAACAAGAGGTTCCTATAGGATACTATAGATACTTAGGGTGCTAGAACCTTCCCTTCGTATAACCAACCCCCTTACCTCGATCTCTTAAATAGGGTATTTAACGAACTTTCTCCCTTCCTCGGAAAAATAAAAGCTCGGTGATGTAACTATAAAATTGAGATTCGAAGCTAATTAATAGCTCGACATCCAAAAATTACCGCGACAGAAATGGCGACTTCACTGGGGATCCCCGAGCGGGTTGAGCCCAACTTGTTTTTCATCTTTATTTTTGTGCTATTATTATTTGCTTGCTTGTATATACTTTTATGTGATTATTTGGGAATTACTTGAGTGGTGAGACAAGTCCTACACTCGGACTTGAGAGAAACAATAAGATAGGATGGGGTAGAATCATAGTGACATGTCCAGAGTAATTTGGATTATGATGCACATGTGATACAACCCCGCTCAGTGGAGGCCTCACGACGGTAGTACTCGTCGTCATGAATAGTCATGATGGTGTTATTACTTTCAATGTGAGTGTCTCGAGAAGCTGTGGACCTTAGAATCACATTAACCCCTCTTGGCCTTTTAGGGCGTAGCGCGGTGGCTAAATCTTAGTCGATACGCGAGGCTACACTCAAACGAGATCTTCTTTCAAATATTATTGGTCCGGGAGTAGTCGCGTAAACTGGTAATATCCGAAGGAAGGTTGATAACTTTGGGAACTTTGTAGAACCCGTGATACAGGTACAAATAAACCCTAGTACTCACCATGTGGGAGGGCTCTTACCCTTGGCTCCAACAATTCACTTTAACCCCACCATGTTTGCGCATAATCATGCACACATGCATTCATTCATAAAATCTTTTCTCATCTGATATCGAATGACTTAAATTAAATTTTTTGTAAACATTGTAGATGTCAATATTGTAAGAAGAAGCATTAGGAAGTTTAATTTCAAGAAGCCGGACTTGTCAACTACTTTGTAATGTTCTAATGTAATGAATGTAGTCTATCTCTAGGCTCTGTTTAGAACTGCCTTGTAATGTATCAGATCATCAATTGTAATAAATCTTATCTACAATGTTTACAATCAATTTAGTATAAGACTTTCAATATCAAAAAATACCTTTGCATATTTTAGCATAAACACATCATGCATCATACTGCATTCATAAGTCTCCAACACCGAGTCTCATACTTTCCTCTTCTCTCTGCCTCAGTCCAGAAAGTGGCCCGACACGTTCACTGCAAGTCTACCCGCACCTACAACACTTGAGCAAATCAGAAAAGGAAAAATGGAACATCTCGAGCAAGAGAACCAAGCTCTCCGCGAGCAAGTAACAAATATGAAAGGGGAAATAGAGAGGCTAACTGCCATGATAACTGGTATTTTGGTTAATCAAGCTCAAGCTTAGGTGTCGATCCCTCAGCTCACTAGCACTTCTCAGATTCAACCAACTACTGTGCTCACTAGCCTTTCTCAGATAACTGGGCCTGAAGGTCGTACATGGGGCATGTTGCAGCATATGCCCGATGGGGGGTTTCATCCCGTGATCTCCGAAATATAAGCCTCTAGTGTTCAACAAGCAGCGCCGGTTCCTCAGCCTGGTCGATCATTTCCTCAGGTTGCGATGATTTTTTCAGCACCTTTGGTCCATACCATTCAACAAGATCAGGCACCTATATTTCATTCTGAAAGTGTAGGAGGATTTGATAGGGTGAATGACCTACATGACAAATTCAATGAAATGCAGCGAGAGATGAGAGCTCTCCGAGAAAAAGAATTGTTTGGTTAGAATGCCCATAAACTCTGTCTAGTTCCCGATGTTGTAATTCCATACAAGTTCAAGGTGCCTGATTTTGAGAAATATAAGGGGAGCACTTGCCCTAGAGCTCATCTAGTGATGTATGCAAGAAAGATGTCAACCCAGACTGACAATGATAAGCTGCTCATCCACTACTTTCAAGATAGTTTGACTGGTGCAGTACTAAGATGGTACATGGATTTGGACAGTGTTGATGTCCGCACTTTTAATGATCTTGCTAATGCTTTTGTTCGGCAATATAATTACAATTGATACTTGGCCCCAGATAGTGATGAACTATGTGCTTTAACTCAAAAGGAAGATGAATCATTCAAAGAGTATGCCCAGCGGTGGAGAAAGCTTGCTGCACAAATTCGTCCACCCTTGGAAGAAAAAGATTTGTGCAAGTTGTTTCTTAATACCCTCAGTCCTTTCTACTATGAGAGGATGGTTGGCCGTGTGTCAAAGAATTTCACGGAAATAGTGGAGATGGGAATGTGTTTAGAAGAGGGGGTCCGTCAAGGACGTCTAACAAGAGAAGATACCCCTGTTTACCCACATATTGCTGTTGTCTCAACCATTCCTCAACAACCCTTCAATCAATCAATTCGTACTCAAAGAAAGCAATCGTTTGACCCTATACCAATGAAGTATGAAGACTTGCTTCCTGCTCTACTTGCAAAAAGCCTTGTCCGTACCAAGCCACCTCCTCTTGTGCCTGAAAAGTTGCCTGCTTGGTATCGTGCTGACCTCACATGTGCTTTCCATCAAGGGGCACCCGGACATGTTGAACAATGTTATGCACTTAGGAAAGAGGTCCAGAATTTGATCCGTACCAACATGTTATCCTTCAATGATCCAAGCTTGAACGTCAAAAGTTCACCCTCTGCTTAACAATGGATCCTCTGTCAACGTAATTCAAGATTATCAAGAAGCTTGTCCCTAGGATCACTAGGCCCTTTTATTACAATTTCCTTCTTGCTTAAGCATTTGTTTGCTTTTAAGTTGTATCTTTTAATTAATGTTTCTAAAAACAATGAGCATGCATATTTTGGAATCCATCCATTCGTATTCACTCTTTTCTTGCACCATCAAATGGCAATGCTTTTTCACTTCTCACGTTAACAAACTTGAGGGGAGGATGATGTAAACAAAATGATTTAAAATTGCTGATATGTGCTGATACATGCTTTCATTAAGTAAGACCCGGTTGACGATGTAAGGCATTGTTTCACTTCCCAAACACCGGAGAAATAAGGAGATAATCCGTATTCAACCCCTTTGAGCCAGAAGTTGGTGTTCTTTCTTTACAAAAATGACCCTTAAATCTTGACCCGAGGCAGGGTAATTTTTCAATTAATTCAATGATACATCCTAATAAAAGAGGATCAATCTGTCTGAGATACAAGAAGTCATGAGTAAACAAAACTCATAATAGCATGTGGCAGTCACAGTCGTCCTACATCAGAAAAGGACAAGCAAAAAAAAAAAATAAATAAAAAATCAAAGCAAGCTTGTGAATAAACAAGTGACTGCCACTTCAAGAATCTCATCAAAGCTTCGACCAAAGTGTCAATCTCAAAACATCATTATCAGAGAAATCCTCTTGTCGACCAAAGCGTCAACCTTAAACATTATTGTCAAAATTCTCTTGTCAACTAAAGCATCAATCTCAAACATCATTGTCAAAGAAATCCTCTGGATGACCAAAGCATGTCTGATGAATTAATTGAATATATAGGAATGAAGGACATCAAAGAAGAGTGGGTGGGTTAAAACAGAACTTTGAGCCTAAAAATCCTTTTTTTCAAAACCGTGAACCAGACCACGTTATAACCCTCAAAAGACCTAATTGAAATTGGGTCACTTTGAAAGCATAATCAGCAAAATCTTGTTAAAACTGACTCCACCTGTTTGTTGAGTAACTATCTTTTACACACACTACACTTGTTTTCTATAAACCTTTTTTTGATTCCAAAACTTGCATGAACATTATATTATAAACACTTTTCAAAAGAAACAATTTTATTTGCAAATTTATTCTTGGCATCAAGGAAATTCAAGCAAATGGTCTAATCAAGAGTGAATCAACTCAAAATGCTCATAACTTGGGGCAAGTTACCTCATGACTTTGCCAAATTGGGGGCAGGTTACCTCATAATTCTGCCAATCAGGGGCAAGACCTTACGCCTAGGTGCATTCTTTTCAAGGATTCAAAGTCAAAGTTTCCCTAACTTGGGGCAAGTTATCTCAACATTCTGCCAAACATGGGCAAGTCCTTACATCCAGAGGCATTCCTTTCAAGGATTCAAAGTCAGTGTTTCACTCACTTGGGGCACGTTAGCTGTCAGAGTACTTCCGATTTGAAGCATCCTAAACAATGGGATTCAAGCTGTTAATCATAACTTTTCTCATATCTTTTAAGCATAAACTACAAGCATATCCTTCTCCAATTCATGAGTCATATAAGCATACAACAACATCTGTCCCGAGAACGGATAGACAAACACAGTCATTGCTACAAAAAAAAAAAAAAAACAACAGGTCGCTAAGTTGAAAACCTGAAAAGGTGGCTTAGACAAAAATGAACGTCCCGTTGGATTGAAAACCTGAAAGGGCGATCCAGGCAAAAATTAGGGGCAAAAAAAAAAACATGACTGTTGAAGCATAACCTTGAGAAAACATTCTGATTCAATTCACAAATGACGACTTCTACCAAACTTTTGAACAATGGGCTTTATCCCCAAGACTTGTTGTTTCATCATCAGCTGATACTGTGTACCGGGCTCGCCTCGATGATTTGATTTATCTACAAGGGTGTTACCCCCAATAAAGAACTGTCAAGTGGTTGTACAGCTATGCCGGGCCTCTTCCCATCTTACCTGTCCAGTCTTGTGTCGTCCAAGTCATATACAGTTATATAAATACAAATTTCATACATTCATATAAATATAAGTCTCATTTGGTCGTACAAATACAAAAATCATACATACATTCAATACATACATAACATTCATACATTCTTTTACAATCATTCATACATAACATACATACTCACACAATTCATGCATGACTGCATTTTTTCCACATATTTTTTAGTTCACTTGTCTTGGTCGTGTCTATTCTCGAGAGTAAGGGTGGGCGTGTCATTCTTTCCAAGTAGATTTTCGGTCATAAGCAAAAAGTGTCTATCCTTTCTACATTCCCCACCGAGTTAATCCTCGTGGAAGAAGGTTGATTCAGTTGTTTCCCTTTTGAGTTCATTCTTCATTGGGTATAGAGTCTTGTTTAACTAGTTTCTCTCTAGTTCTTTCCTGGATTGAGTTCTTTTTCTAAACAGCAAGTGGCAATCTCTTTATTGGAGTAGCTTGCATACAAACAATTAATTTTCACTTTCCCCAAGTGATGTCATCACCAATGTATCGGGTAAAGAGATGTTAATCAATTTACTTCACAAATAATTTCATCTTTCATATTGCCTCAATATACTATCTTTTGTATGGTAGTGGGTAACCTTAGTCATTGTCTCGATGTGCTATCCCTTGTCGATAGTAGATAATGTCTGATACTTTCGCATTTGCCTTCATTAAGCTATCACTCACATGATAACAGGTAATACCTTCCTCAGTGAAACAATATCATGCCCCCAATGGAGTTGAATTCCTTTACTTTATGGGCTTGAGTATCCATTTTGTTATCTCCCTTCACCAGTCGGGTCACTTGCGTCATTCCCTTGTGTTTGTCCCAGTCTCCCCCAGTGATAATAATTTGTTTCTTGGGGCATCTTTTCTCACAAGATCCAAAGCCTCACATTCGTAACATCATATCTACAAACCACATTCATACATTCATATCATACAGTTATACATATATTCATAACATACAATCATTCATACCTTAATATAAGCCACATTCATACACATTCAGTCATATCATACAATCATTCATAGTTGATACATCCATACATTCATACAAACATTTGTACAAACGTTTTATACATACATATAAACATTCATTCATACAACATACAAAAAAGAGAAAAAAGAATCATTCATACATTATTGCATTGACCATTCAGTGTCATTGCTTCAGTTACTCCATTATGTCAAAAAAGAGTCGTCCCCAGTGTGTCTGGTCTAGAGATGTCTCCATCAATCATACATCACAAAAGAGTCATCTCCGGTGTGTCTGGTCCAAGATGTCTCCACTAAATCATACATTACAAAAGAGTCATCCCAGTGTGTCTGGTCCAGAGATGTCTCTATCAATCATATATTACAAAAAATGTCATTCTCAGTGTACCTGATCCAGGATGTCATCATCAAACATATTTCAAGTAGCAGATGCTACAAACAATCATTTGCAAAATTACATTCAATTCCCCAAAGAAGTCACTTCCGGTACATCTGGTCAAGTCAATTTATCTTCTTATCATGTCCTGCCCTCCTACAATGACGGCAAATGTTGTTTTTCTTACTATGTCCTGCTCTCCTACAATGACAGCAGACAAAGTCTCTTTTCCCTTTTATGTCTTGCTTTCTCACAATGACAGCAAACAATTTATTTCCTTGTTGTGTCCTTAGCCATCCCACAATGTTGGTGGACACTATCTTTACTTCTGTCCTCTCACATGACTTTATTGTTTTCTGTCTTTACTTCTGTCCGTTCACAGGACTTTATTGCTTCTGGCCGCTCACAGGACTTTATCGCTTTCTGTCTTTATTTCTGTCCGTTCACAGGACTTTACTGCTTATGTCCGTTCACAGGACTTTATTGCTTTCCTTGTTATGTCTTGCTCGCCTACATTGACAGCAGATAATTTAACACCTTGTTGTGCCTTTACCATCCTACAATGTTGGTAGACACTGTCTTTATTTCTGTCCGCTTACAGGACTTTACTACTTATGTCCGTTCACAGGACTTTACTGCTTTTGTCCGCTTACAGGACTTTACCGCTTTTGTCCGTTCACAGGACTTTACTGCTTTTGTCCGCTTACAGGACTTTACCGCTTTTGTCCGTTCACAGGACTTTACTGCTTCTGTCCGTTTACAGGACTTTATTGCTTTTGTCCGTTCACAGGACTTTACTGCTTTCTGTCCGCATACAAAACTTTACTGCTTTCTGTCTCCATCACTCTTGTTCCCCAATGAACTTGTCTCTTTCCCAGTCAGATAACTCTCATTGTCTTACATCTTCAATACTCACAAGCATAACATTCATAACATTATATCATAGCATTTTCAGTTTTGTCGGTCAAAAAATGGTGTACTCTGTATTTAAGTCTCTTCTACCGTCTATTCAAAACAAAAAACATCAAAATCATCTTTTTATATTTTTTTCAAATCTCCGGTAGAAGAAACTTAAATAGGGGCATCTGTCATACATCATTTTTTGACCCACATTTTTTAATTTTTTTCATTTCATGTCATTTTGATTCATTAACAAAAAATATATTAAAAAATAGTATTTTATTCCATTTACGCTGCTTAACTGTTTCATTTTTAGATAATTAACCACTTAGCTTTTTGAATTTATTTTTTCACCATATATATCCTTGTACTAACATTGACACATAAACATTTTTTATTTCCCATTTTACCCTTTTCTAAAAAATAGAGAAAATAGGTTACTTCCTCTACAAGTAACATTTTTTTCCCATTTTTGATTTTGGCTTGTAGGTTTATTTTTCATTCTCTTCATATTTTACAAATATATCAAAAACATTTTCTTTAAACTCTAATTTTTATTTTATATTATTTTATTCACACTAGTTTCACATTTAAATTCAAAAATGGATTTCTTCCAACACAAGCAACCCTTTTTATTCAAATTTCTTTCATCTGTTTTCAAATTAATTCCTACACTTCATAAACCTCAAAAAATGACATTTTTACCCTTTGCTCGTGGATATTTCATTTTTCACATATTTATTTATTTACAATAATTCTTTTAATTGGTTTTAATTCATTTTTCATTACAAATAAATTCCAAAATTTCTCTAAACTCTTATCTCTCCATTTGATTCTAGAATATGCTATTTCATCACAGCTCACCACATCACAACATGTGTCCTCATTTTTTATCAAAAACCACAAAAAATCTCATAAACAAAAACTCAAAAATACCCTTTCTTCCTATCAAATTCAAGCCAATTTCTAACCTAATTTTTCACTATAAAAGAAAACCTTCAGTGAGGAGAGAGAAAGAGGACGAAATTCACAAATCTCAGATCAAAAACAATTCACATTTTCTCTCATTTTTGCCCCTTTTCTTTCCATTTTTGAAATCCTTTGAAACCACCTTCAAACTTCAATTTCTTCATTAAACTAGCTTCTAATAACTTCCAGTAGCACAAAACAACCATAAAACACAAGCTCCAACCTATAATTTGAGAGAATCAAAACCTCAAAAAACCTCCAAAAATGTGAGAATTGAGTACGAGATTTTGGCCACTGTTTCAGTCATTTTTCAACTCTATTTATCATCAAATCACACCTAGAACCTTTTCCAATCATTAATCGTGCTTAATCCTGCTCAAATCGCGTTTTCCCAATTTTTAGTTTAAACTTTTCCTCATTTGTTTCACAACTGAGGCACCTATTGAGGAAACTAAGAGTAGATTCGTGACCTACGTGGAATTTTGAGCAAATTCGTATATTCACTTGCCGTTTTCGTTGCCGTTTGAAGCTCCGGTGAGGAGCTGATTGTCGCCGGCGCCGGATGTCTTGCCGGAGAAGAAGAAGCCTCACGCTACTCCCTCTCATTACCAGATTCTTTTCCAGCCCTTGGATCTTACTGTTATAACGCGTCCGTTGATCTGTTGTGTAAATCGCGCGCGTCAGATCCTTTTAAAATATGATCCAACGCTTCCTGAAACGTGCCTGTATCACAGCTATGTCTCCTGCGAAGCACTGGATCCGTTCCTTGTCAATTCAAATCCTAGCCACCTGATCAGATCGGACGCACCAGAGCGCGCGTCCACAGCATGCACCCCTTTCTGATACCACACAGGATTGCCACATAGACTGGGCTTTTAGACCCAAAGTCCAGGTTCTACTTTCTGCACCCCCTTTTATTTTCGTTTTGATATTTGCACTTCTGCCTGTTTTAATTTTAATTTTTGCTTTTAAGATAATTATTATTGATATAATCATGTTTTAGGTCATTTTTGTCTGTTTTATCATGATATTGATTTATTATTTTTCTATTTTTTTAATATTTATTTAATTATTTATCACTTATTAGTTTATTAATTAGTTAATTGTTATTTAATTTGTTTTATTTATGAGCTAATGATACAAGTTGCTTGGCATATGCTTGTTTAAGCTATGTTAGCCTATTAAGCACAAAGTTGAAGTTTAACTTAATTTTTTTCTTTTTTTTTTGTCATTATTTATTTAATTTAATTATTGTTAAATGCATTTTTGTGTTATGTGATTAGTAACCTTTAATTATATTTTATACCTATAATATAAGTATTTAGTTTTTTTTTAATTAATTAAGGCTTTTACCCTCTGCCCTTTTATTTTTTATTATTATTGCATGATTTATAATTTTATTTATTAGTTTTAATTGCAAATTTAATATGCTTAGGATTATTTAGTTAATTTTGCTTAGCATTTTTTATTTATTATTATTTAATTGCTACTATGCCTTGAAGATGTGTCTAAGTTTTAGTTCCATGTTTGTTTTATACTTGGTAATTATGTCATTTAATTTTAATATGTCTTTGTCTAAATGTTTTAATTAATTGTGAATATTTTCATGTTAATTATTTAATTATATTTACATGAATGTTTTCATGCTATATTAATTACTTGATTATATTTATATATATTCTCATGACATGTTAGGTTATCTTTTGATTACCTTGATATCATATTAATGCTTTGCATTTCATTTCACCATGCTTATAATACCTTATTTATTTTAATATATTGCATGCTTTATATTTCTTTATTATCATTATAATTATTATTCTTGTTTGTTTATTTTAATTTCGCCATAGCATGATCTCCCCCCCGGTTGTATTGTTTGATACGTATAAATTGCGTGCCTTATGACTATTATTTCATTATCACTATAATCATTATTCTTGTTTGTTTATTTTAATTTCCCCATAACATATTTCCCTCCCGGTTGTATTGCTTGATTAAATTTTCTTTTGCATTAGCAATTTTAGCTTCGTATTTATTATTGCTTGTTCGTAAGAGTAGTATAGAGATCCGAGGAAAAGGCGTCGCTTCGATCTATATATTGTTGCGAAGTGCCTTCGCGCTGAATTCAATACTTTTAGGATGCTTAGTTTAACATCGTATCCGCGCCTAAAACGTTACCCATTTCTATCTAAAATTTGAGGTCAAAACCTCTTTTCAAAAATACCCAAAACAATTCTCCTTCAAAACATTATCAAAAACAAAAAAACATTTTCATTATTAAACTCTTTTCAAAAACACTTGGATTTCAAACCAAGTCATATCTTTTCTAAATTTAATCAAACAACTCTTTTCTTTAGGCAAAAACACTTGGATTTCAAACCAAGTTGCATTTTCAAAATTCAATCAAATCAAACATTTTTCTAGTTTAAAAACCTTGGATTTTAAACCAAGTGTTCTTTTCCAATCAAACATTTTCCTTTTCAAAAACACTTGGATTTCAAACCAAGTCACTTTTTTTTCTAAATTCAATCAAACATTCTCTCTAGACTAAAAATCTAGAATTTTAAACCAAGTGTTCTTTTTCTAATTCACAAAAAACCTTGGACTTCAAACCAAGTGCTTTTCATCAATCAAATACTTCTTCTAAATCAATCAAAAACCTTGGATTTTAAACCAATCGCTCTTTTCATTCAAACTCTCTTCCTTAAGTAAAAAACCTTGAAATTCAAACCAAGCGCTTTTCTCACTTAAAATGTTTTCTCAAACAACAACCTTGGACTTCAAACCAAGTATTCACACCATTCTTTCTCAAACAAACTTCAATCCATCTCTAATTACTTAGACTTTTCTTTCAATTTAAAATCAATCAACCTCACTCTTTTATGCCACTTTGGGCTTTTACTTTTAAAACCATTTTTAAAACTTTAAAATCAACCAACACATTTACTCGCAATTTTTACCCGAACTACGGTGGTTTTGATCCCTCGGGTACGTAGTGCAAAATGCTCTAAGTCTTCCCAAATCACATAAAATAACAAAAACATTCTTCTCTTGTCTTAATCTTTAAACACCAAAAACATTTTCTTTCACAAAACTCAACACATTTTCTAAATCAAAACCATCTTCTCAATCATCACTTCATTTCCCTAACTCTTATACATTTTGCAAGCAATTAAAATAAAGCGCATAGATAGATAAAACAAGAGGTTCCTATAGGATACTATAGATACTTAGGGTGCTAGAACCTTCCCTTCGTATAACCAACCCCCTTACCTCGATCTCTTAAATAGGGTATTTAACGAACTTTCTCCCTTCCTCGGTGTCGCGGTGATTTTTGGATGTCAAACTATAAAGAAGCGTTGAATCACAAAACATTTAAATACACCACCGAGCTTTTTATTTTTCCGAAGAAGGGAGAAAAGTCCGTTAAAACACCCTAAATAAAGAGATCGAGGTAAGGAGGTTGATTACGCAAAGGGAAGGTATTAGCACCCTAAGCGTCTATAGTACTCTATAGGAACCTCTTGTATTCTATCTTAAGCGCTTTGTTTTTATGTGTTTGAAAATATGTATAAGATTTAGGGCTAATTGAGTATTTTATTGGGAAAATGAGTTTTGAGTGACAAAATGCACTTGACTTGAGTTTCAAGGTTTTTATCTAATGAAAATGAGTTTTGAAGTTGAAAATAAGACTTGATTTGAAAAATCAAGTGTTTTCACCTAAAGAAAATGAAATTTGATTGATTAAGAACTTGGTTTAAAATCCAAGTTGTTTTTGAGAAAAAGTTTGATTAATGACTTGATTTAAAATCCAAGTTGTTTTGAAAAAAGTTTTTGATAAGTGATATATTTTGGATATTTTTGAGAAGAGGTGTTGACCTCTATTTTTTGGCTAAAAAGGGTTAATGGTTCTAACGAGAGTTCTAACGCTTTAACTAAACAACCTAAAATATTTGAATCGCGCCTAGACTTTTTGCAACGACATATAGGTCGAGGTTTTTTCCTTTCTTCGGATTAACACATTAAATATATTAACGAGCAATAATGAGCGAGAATTTAAAGCATACAATACATCCGGGGGGTAACATGCAAAGGGGATTGAATTAAATAAATGATAGCAATAAATAATGATTGAAAATAAATCGCGCCAATAATGCGCATTTAAAATTACAACCGGGGGGGAACATGCGTGGAGGATTTGAATAATAATAACAATGACATAAATATAAATAAATGGGATATGAAATTAAAGCATATAATATAATGTAAATGCTAGAGACGTAAACACAAAGCATAATAATCATGAAGCATAAAATGAACATAAAGCATGTAGTGAATAAATAAATGTGAGGTGAATAATAAAATATGAGTGGTGTGTGAAGCATGAAAGTGAATAACGATTAATGACGAAATTAGCATATAAAACACGAGAGTAAAAACAAACAAGAAAGAAGCAAAGAAAAGCAAAAATCATCACATCATAACAAGATAAACAATTGAATGAAAGTAAACCAAACAATGTCACACATATTTTCAAATTATAAAAACATGCATTTATTTTCTAATTAAAATGAAAAAAAAGGAATTGAAAATTCATCAAAGCATACAATACTACCTCAAACCATGGAAACATTCCCACAATAAATCAAACATTTTCAAACTCACATACATGCATATTTATTTTTAATTGAATAAAGAAAACAATTTACAATTGCATCATATTATTAAAAATTAATCATATTAAATCAAAAATCTAGGATCAAATCATAGAGACAAGAATTTAACATATTATCAAACATAGGGCAAAGTTAATGGTAATTAAGAATTAAAACATCAAACAAGTCATTTAAAAACTAACATGTAAATTTCATAATTAATTAATACAATTAAAAACATAAAATAAATGAAAATCAATCATGTGATTAAGACAAAAATGAAGTAAAATCAGAGGGTAATCATCTACAAAAATTAATCAAGAGTTCATGGTATAACAAGAACATAAGACAAATAATTTATTAACATATTAAGCTAATTATTAACAATCAATCTTAATTAAATGGAATTAAAAGATAGCAAAAATATAACATGTGATCATAAATCCAAAGCCTAGAGCTAAGTCATAGAGACAACAATCAAGCATGTTAACAATCATATAATAATTTTCATGGCAATTAAAAGCATCAATTAAAAATTAATTAAAACCCTAACATGTGAACATTATAACTAATTAATACAATTAAAATGGAATCAAATCAAAATAAATCAATAAAACAAAAAAACAGAGAGTAACCTTCAACAAATATCATTTAAAAGTTCATGGCATGACAAAATCAAAAGAAAATAAATTTCATATTATTTAAGGCTAATTATTAGCATTTAGACCTAATTAAAATAGTGTAAAAAGACAAAGAAAAATTAAAATAATAAATGATCAGGTATACAAACAAGATAAAAGTCCAAATATCAGTATGTCACTCATATTACATCATAGATCAAATAACACAAACATATTATCAAACATTAATTAAGTTAAACCTAATTTATACACTAATAAATAGGGAAAATATAGGAAAAATATCAAATAAATGTTTTAAAAAAATGATTTTGTGACATATCAGTTTAAAATGGCCAAAAATATAATTTAAAATTAAATTTACATCTCAGAATAATGAAAATAAAATTTATACAGAGGGGGGTGCAAATATCAAAGAAAATAAAAAAGGGGTGTAGCAGCAAAAAAAGCCCAAGCACACGCGCAGAGAAAAAAAATCTGAGGAAAATGTTGGCTGTGATTCAGTGTGATGCACATATGCGTGAGTACGCATTACAACCATTAGATCTTCCCAAGGAAGGATCAAACGGTCATTTCGCCTTCTCACGTACGCCCTTGGATGAAAACAACGGCCTAGATTAAATCTGGGAATTTATGAGAAACACGCGTGCATACAAGCATGCTAGGATCAGGTACGGACACGTATCGTGGTCCTATCGTCTGACCACCATCAGATCTTCATTTAATGAGATCTGACGGGTGCGATCAAAGGAACACACGCGCCGTGTGATGAATCCAACGGCCATGATTAAAACTGGGTAAGGACGGAGATTCACCCATGGATCATCATCTCCGTTGAGTCCTCGCCGTCGCCGGCGCCGTTTCCGGCACCGGAGTACTAAAAAACGCCCAGAAATGCACGAATCATATATGGTTCTTCTCGTATTTTCACAAGGAATCCAAATATGCAATTAGTTTCATGAAATAACACTTAGATTTTAAAAAACGAAGAGAAAAAGTTTTGAAAGTTTCAAATCAAACACACAAACTAGCACGTTTCATGGCAAACTAACAACCCAGATAGATTCATAGTAATGAAATAAGACGAAAGGCATTAAAAAGGAGCAAGAAAGCTACCAGAAACACGTTAGGAGAAGTTGATTTTTTCACGAACTTTGAGCTTGAACACGAGCTCCAAAACGTCTCTGAAGCTTCAAATTGGAGGTAGGGTTTTTGTTCTGAAGGTCTTTAGAAGGTTATTAACATGTTAATTGCAAGAAAACAATGAGAATTTCGTGTTTGGAATTTTTTGTAAAAGTGAGTAAAATGGGTTGTTCTTCAGCTGCCTCCTTCTCCAAAATCACCCCCCTTTGGCTCTGAAAAACGTGTGTATTTATAGAATAGGTTTAGGTTATGAAAAGAGTGATTGTGAGTGAATGAGAGGGGTATTCTTGAATTTTTACAAAATGGATATTTTGTGATGATGCTCAATCAAGAGTACAAGTGTATTGATCTTATGCAAATGGCATTTTGATGTATATTCTGAGATCAAATGGTTGGGAGAGGATCATGAGATTTTTGGGATTTATTTGATGGAAGAAATAATTTTAAACCAATTTAAAACTATTTTTGTAAATGAATAAATATGTGAAAAATGAAAATATTTATGAGCAAGGGCAAAAGTGTCCATTTTTGGGGTTTATAAAATGCATGAGTTAAGTTGGAAATAATTGAAAAAAGTTTGAATAAAAAAGGTTACTTGTTGGTGAAGAAATGAATTTTTGAATTTAAAATGTAAATATGAACATAATAATATAATATATAAAATAAAAATGCAAATGAAAATTAAAATATTTTTTGTCATGTTCATAACATATAAAAGTGATGGAGATGAAATTATAAATCAAAAATTATGATGAAATGGATGAAAAAGGAGATTACTTGCAAAAGAAGTTACCTCAATATTTGAAATTTTGGAAAAGGGTAAAATGGGAATAAAATCAAGTTTATGAACAAATTATGGTACAAGAGCATATTTGGAAATTTATGGTGCAAGAAAAAGATCAAAATGTCATGTAATTAATTATCTAAAAATGAAACAGTTAAGCACCGTAAACAGGATAAAATACTATTTTTTAGCAATTTTAAATTAACAAATAATAATAATGTGATGAAAATTAACATGCTTAAAATGAGCCAAAATTAAATGAAGAAATTAGGGGTGGTCAAAAAATGGGGTATGACAGATGCCCCTATTTAAGTTTCTTCTACCGGAAGTTCGAAAGAAGAAAAAGATGTTTTTGATATTTTTATTATTTTGAATGGACGGTAGAAGAGACTTAAATATAAAGTACGCCATTTTTTGACCGACCGGACAGGGAATGGTATGATGTTATGCTATGAATGCTATGCTTTGAAAATATCTGAGAATGCAAGATTATGCAGAGTTTATCTGACATGCAGGAGACAGACTCACTGGGGAACATAAATAATAATGACGAAAGCGGTAAAGTCCTGTAACGGACAGAGGTAAAGACAGAAAGCAATAAAGTCCTGTGAGCGGACATAAGCAATAAAGTCCTGTGAACGGACATAAGCAGTAAAGTCTTGTATCGGACAGAAGTAAAGACAGAAAGCAATAAAGTCCTGTGAACGGACATAAGCAGTAAAGTCCTGTATCGGACAGAAATAAAGACAGAAAGCAATAAAGTCCTGTGAACGGACATAAGCAGTAAAGTCCTGTGAACGGACATAAGTAAAGACAGAAAGCAATAAAGTCCTGTGAACGGACATAAGCAGTAAAGTCCCGTATCGGACAGAAGTAAAGACAGAAAGCAATAAAGTCATGTGAACGGACATAAGCAGTAAAGACAGAAGGCAATAGAGTGTTTACCAATCTCTTGGATATGGTAAGGATCTGACCAGGAAACTGAACTGTTAACTGACATTATGAAGGAACAAGACATGTTATGAAAGGAAAGAGCTAGATTGACCAGACACATCTGGGAATGACTTTTCTGGGGAATTTGAATGATAATTTGCAGCATTTGCCACTTGAGATATATTAAATGATGAATGTCCTACATGTCTCATGAAGACAAGTACATATATGTATGAATGGGTGCATGGATGTGAATGCATGTTTTGAACTATTATTTGTATGGCGAGATCGACAACGCTTGATGACAGACAAAGGAGTGATGGGATCAATGAGACCGGCATATCCGTACGATGTTCCGTCAAATTCCTACCAGAAATGGTGTCCATGTAAATAAAACTTGCAGGGTAAACCCCAAGGGTAACACATTTTTTCCAACTAGTTCTCGGAGCTAGTTTCACAAGTAAAACCTTCGGTAGAAATCGCCATTTCATACTCTGAATTGGACCGCTCAAAACCAGCCATTGCTTTTTATTTTCCTTTTTCTCTTTCTTTCTTTATCCCTAATTTTTGCCTGGACCACCCTTTCGGTTTTTCAATCCACCGGGATGCTCATTTTTGCCTAAGCCGCCCTTTCAGGTTTTCAACTTAGCGAGCTATTTTTCTTTTTCCTCTTTTTTCTTTTTCTTTTTTTTTTCTTTGCAATGGCTGCATCTACTTCTTTGAAATATGTCCACATTTGAAGTACTGTTGTAGTATGCTCATGTCACTCAAGAGTGTAAGAGATGTTTGTCATTTTATATTTTTAAAAGAAAAGACAAGTTTTTTTTAAAAAGGTTTGGTATTATTTTTGAGTTATTTTTGCTTCAAGTATCTTAAAGTTAGAATAAAAGTAAAAATAAAAGTATGAGTAAATGAGAATTTTAAATAAAAGGCACGGGCTCAAATTTGCGTAAAAGAGTGAAAACTGGCATAAAGTGCAATCCCACAGATCATTTAAAATTTAGAAAATGGTAATTACATGGGGAGGATACATCAAGTTCAATGATTACTATTTTCCTCATCAACTTTGAATTCCATCCTAAAAACTACAATCTAAAATTGTCTGCTGATTGAAACATTCCAAGATAGGTGATGCCTGTTCCGATGCAGTTACTTGTCCTCTTTTCCTTAACTTTTGCATAGATCGCCTTTTCAGGTTTTCGACCTATCAGGACAATTATATATATATTTTTTTTGTCTCTAATTTTTGCCTGGACCGCCCTTTCGGGTTTTCAGCCCACCGAGACGCTCATTTTTGCCTAAGCCGCCTTTTCAGGTTTTCGACTTAGCGAGCTATTCTTTTTATTTTAGACAAAGTATTTCTTGACTGCATCGGCATTAACAGGCCGAGGGAGCTCATCACCATCCATTGTTGCAAGGGTCATTGCACCACCTGAGAAAGCTCTCTTAACAACATACGGTCCTTCATAATTGGGTGTCCATTTGCCCCTAGCATCAGTTTGAAAAGACAGGATCTTTTTAAGTACAAGATCACCTTCACGGAACCCTCGAGGTCGAACCTTCTTGTCAAAAGCTTGCTTCATCCTTCATTGGTATAACTGCCCATGGCACAAAGCCGCCATACGTTTTTCTTCAATTAAATTCAACTGTTCATATCTGTTTCTACACCATTCAGCCTCAGTTAGTTTGGCTTCCATCAAGACTCTCATTGATGGAATCTCAACCTCTACCGGTAACACTGCTTCCATTCCGTACACCAAGGAGAAAGGGGTTGCCCCTGTTGAAGTGCGCACTGAAGTACGATATCCATGTAAAGCAAAAGGTAACATCTCATGCCAATCTTTGTAAGTAACCACCATTTTCTGCACAATCTTCTTAACATTCTTATTTGCGGCTTCAACTGCACCATTCATTTGAGGTCGGTAAGGAGAAGAATTATGATGCTCAATCTTGAACTCCTCACACAAATCTTTCATCATCTTGTTGTTCAAATTCGACCCATTATCAGTAATAATCTTGTTAGGTACACCATAGCGACAGATGATATTATTCTTGATGAAACGAACCACCACTTCCTTAGTAACATTGGCATAAGACGCCGCTTCGACCCACTTGGTGAAACAATCAATAGCCACTAGAATAAAGCGATGTCCATTGGAAGCCTTTGGTTCAATCCGTCCAATCATATCAATGCCCCACATAGAAAAAGGCCAAGGAGAAGAAATCACATTCAGAGAAGTCGGTGGCATATGAATCTTATCTGCATAAATCTGACACTTGTGACACTTCCGAGCATGCTTGTGGCAATCAGACTCCATTGTCAACCAGTAGTACCCCGCTCTCAATATTTTCTTGGCCATTGTGTGCCCACTGGGATGAGTTCCAAACGACCCTTCATGTATTTCGTGCATCAAAGAATCAGCCTCAGCTTTGTCCACACACCGTAGTAAAACCATGTCAAAATTTCTCTTGTACAACACATCTCCATTCAGAAAGAAACTGCTAGATAACCTCCTCAAGATCTTCTTATCTTTGCTGGATGCCTCAGGGGGATACTCTTGTTTCTGCAGGAACAACTTGATATCATGAAACCATGGCTTGTCATCAATCACTTCTTCTGCTATAAACACATATGCCGGTTTTTCAAGACAACGAATACTGACGATCAGAACTTCATTCGGATAATTAACTTGGTACATTGAGGATAAGGTAGCCAAAGCATCTGCCATTTGATTCTCATCACGTGGAATGTGATGCAACTCCACTTTGTTAAAGAAAGTCAACAATCTTCTTGCGTAATCTCTATAAGGAATCAGGCCAGTGTGGCGTGTCTCCCATTCTCCTTTGATCTGATTGATTACAAGAGCTGAGTCTCCATAGATGTCAATATTCTTGATCCTCAAATCAATTGCTTCTTCAATACCCATGATACAAGCTTCATATTCAGCAATGTTGTTGGTACAATCAAACTGCAACCTGGCGGTGAAAGGAATATGAGAACCCTCAGGAGTAACAATAACTGCCCCAATTCCACTACCATAGACATTCACAGCCCCATCAAATATCAGCCCCCACTTGGATTCTGGATCTGGACCTTCCCCAAACAGCGGTTCATCACAGTCTTTCATCTTTAAATACATGATCTCTTCATCTGGAAAATCAAACTTGATTGGTTGGTAATCCTCAACTGGTTGGTGAGCCAAATGATCAGCCAGGACGCTACCCTTGATTGCTTTCTGAGCACGGTATTCAATATCATATTCGGACAATAACATCTGCCAACGAGCAATTCTTCAGGTCAAAGCAGCCTTCTCAAAAATGTACTTAATTGGATCCATTTTGGATATCAACCAAGTAGTGTGATTAATCAAATAGTGATGCAGACGCTTGGCAGCCCAAGCTAGTGCACAACAAGTCTTCTCAAGCATGGAATATGTCGCGGTGATTTTTGGATATCAAGCTATTGAAGAGCATTGAATCACAATTTTAGATTCACCACTGATCTTTTATTTTTCCAAGGAAAAGGGAAAAAGTTCGAAATAACCCTATTTATTTGAGATTAAAGGTTCGGGGGTTTGTTATACGAAGGGAAGGTACTAGCACCCTAAGCATCTATAGTATCCTATAGGAACCTCTTGTTTCTATTCTATCTATGCGCTTAATTCTATTTGCTTGTAAAAGAAAGTATAAGATTTAGGACTAGGGTAATGAAGAAAAAAGTGTTAAGAAAATATATTTGATTTGATTAAAACAAGAGAAAATGTTTTTGTTATTTTTGGTGATTAAGACGAGAGAAAAATGTTTTTGTTATTTTTATGTGATTTTGGAAGACTTAGAGCCTTTTGCACTACGTACCCGAAGGATCAAAACCACCGTAGTTCGGGTAAAAATTGTAAAAATTGTTTGTTGATGTTTTTTTAGTTTTTTTGAAAATGTTTTAAAATAAAGAGCCAAGTGGCAAAAATGTTTTTGGATGTGTTTTTGTATTTTTTTTATTTTTGAGAAAAGAGTTTAAATAAATTAAAATGAATTGAAGTGTATTATGAAAAAAAAGTTTTGAAAAAGTCTCTTGACGAGTATCGAGGTTTTTTATGAAAAGAGATTATTTTTTGAAAATGATTTTTGACTATTTGAATGTTTTTTGGTTTTTTTGGTTAATTAATTAAAAAACTAACGCAAGAGTTTTCATAACGATGTTGAATCGAAATGAAACTCCTCTTTTCCTTGGAATTAAACGCTACTATTTTTGTATTTTGGTTTTTGACATAAAGCGATAAATAAGTAAATATGCATGCAATGCAGGTTTTCATTTATATTTTACATTGGACCTAATTACATTCTAATTTGCAATAGTAAAATAAATAATGATGCTAGGATAAATGAAATGAAAATAAACTAGATCCTAATAAATAATGGAAAAAAAATATGCATTAACAAAAAAAAACACAAGATCTAATTCTAACTCAGACCTGCAAAAGTGACGTTAGTTATCACAAAAAAACAGAAGGGGTGCATGCAGCAATATCAGGGAGGGGTATGAGCGGTAAACAGCAAAAGCAGTCTGGCCCAGACAAAGGCCCATGGGCGCTACAAGACAAAAGGCTGGGGTTGATTCTGGCTGTCTGATTTAATCAGATGGTCCAGATTTGATCATGATATGAGCATATATGGGCTGTGCGATGAAGATCAAAGACTGATGCGCTGAGGGTGCATGGGAACGCAGTAGGCGCGCGCGCACAGGATTGGAGCACATATATATATATTCAAACAGCACCTAAAAACATCATTTTTCTGTTTCATTTTTTTTTTCCACCGATCTCTCCTCTCTCTCACTATACTTTCAAATTTTTTTTTTTTTTAAGAACACATGAAAGTGTTCTTCACTTCCCAGAAACCGGTCAACTTCTGGTGGTGGTTTGCGGCGGCCGGTACGGCGGCGCCACCACCGGAGTAAAAAAAACTTCTTTTTCAAAAAAATCACATTTTTCCTATACCAATTTTCTTTTAAATTCCGAATTTCAAATTAGTTTTTGAAAATAATGCTTGAAAAACTCTAGATCTAAGTTTTTATTTTCGGACACAAAAGAAAAAGTTTATACCTTTCGTTTTCCAACCTCTTTTGCTCTCTGTTTCCGGTTTCGGTTTGGATTTCGTGTGTGTAGTTTCGGTTTTGAGGTTTAATTTTGAGAATTGGAAAATAGTAGTTTGAAGCTGTGATCGAAATTTTTTGTGTTGTTACTGATGAATGAAATTTGGCTCTTGTGAAATTTGGTTTTCTGAATTTTTTGTGTGCAGTGAGTGTGTGAATTGGCTTTGTGAAAATTCTTGTGTGGAATTTTCTTTGTGAAATTGGTTATTGTGTATGAGGCTCCTCTTTTTTTTTCACTTTCTTTTTACTCTTTTTATAGAGCTTTGAAACAAGAGTAGTTGGCTTTGAGTAGTGTGAGAAGTTATTGAATGTCTGCTGCATGTGTTTGTCTCATCAATTTTTGCAGACAATGAAGTAATGGAAAGGTGGCTGAGCATAGGAGAAAAAGAAGGTCTGACCTTGTGTTCTGAACTATGTTTATTTCTTCAATGATAACTAAAACAAAAAAATAAAAAATAAAAAATTGGAAAAGGGTGGTGAAGAATGCAGCACACGTGTGCTGCCATTTTTTTTTGTTTATTTTTTTTTTATTATCATATTAAATGGAAAAAAATGAACAAAATAATAATAATGATAAAAATAATAATTATAATAAAATTTAAATGAGAAGATAGCATGAAAAATGGGGGCAGCGCCCCACCCTAAAATTAAAATAAAATAAAATATAAAGATAAAATGAAATGAAATAATAAAATGGACTAATAAAAAAAATGAACCTAAAAATGATGTATTTTGAAAAAAAAACTTTCTCTCGAAATTTTGTCAGAAATAACGAAAAAGTTCGAATAAATTGGTCAAAAAATGGGGTATGACAGATGTCCCTATTTAAGTTTCTTCTACCGGAGATTTAAAAAAGAAAAAAAAAAAGATGATTTTTTTGATGTTTTTTGTTTTAATTCGACGGTAGAAGAGACTTAAATACAAAGTACACCATTTTTTGACCGACCTAAACTATAAAATGCCATAATGAAATGTCATGAATGTTATGCTTTATGAGTGTTTGAATGTGATGAGAGTTATCTGGCAGAGAGAAACAAGCTTGTTGGGGGAACAAGAGTATTGCAGATGGAAAACGGTAAAGTCCTGTGTATGGACAAAAGTAAAGACAGCAATAAAGTCCTGTGTACAGACAGAAGCGATGAAGTCCAGTGTGAGGACAAAAGTAAAGATAGAAAGCAGTAAAGTCCAATGTAGGGACAGAAGTAAAGACAGAAAGCAGTAAAGTCCAATGTAGGGACAGGAAGCAGGAAAGTCCAATATAGGGACAGAAGTAAAGACAGAAAGCAGTAAAGTCCAGTGTAGGGACAAAAGCGGTAAAGTCCAGTGTATGGACAAAAGCAATAAAGTCCAGTGTAAGGACAAAAGTAAAGACTGAAAGCAGTAAAGTCCAATGTGGGGACAGAGATAAAGACAGTGTCTACCAACGTTGTGGGATGGTAAGGACACAACAAGAGAATAAATTGTCTGCTGTCAATGTAGGAGAGCGAGACACAACAAGGAAATAAATTGTTTGTTGTCATTGTAAAAGAGCAAGACATAAAAGGGAGAAGAGACTTTGTCTGCTATCATTGTGGGAGAGCAGGACAGAAGAAGGAAGATAATGTCTGCCGTCATTGTAGGAGAGCAGGACACCAGGAAGCAAAATAATGTCTGCCATCATTGTAGGAGAGCAGGACACAGTAAGGAAGTAAATGTCTGCTGTCATTGTGGGAGAGCAGGACACAGAAAATGAATTGTCTTGACCAGACACACTGGAGATGACCTCTTTGGGGAAAATTGACTGTAATTTTGCAAATTGGTTGTTTGTAAAACTTGCCACTGGGAATATGTTTGATAATGACATCTCTGGACCAGAAACACTGGGGATGACACTTTTGTGATGTATGATTGATGGAGACATCTCTGAACCAGACACACCGGGGATGACTCTTTTTGTGATATAACTAAAGCAAGATGCTGAATGATCAATGCAATCATGTATGAGTGATATATTTATTTTTTATCATTTTTTGTATGTTGTATGTATGAATGTTTATATGTATGTATGTAAAAATGTATGTATTAAAGTATGAATGATTGTATGATATGAATGTAGCTTGAATTTGTGTGAATGTATGAAACTTGTATTTGTATGATTGTGTGACTGCATATGACTTGGACGAGACGAGACTGGACAGGTAAAATGGGAAGTGGCCCGACATAGCTCTATAACCACTCGACAGTTCTTCATTGGAGATAACACCCTTGTAGATGAATTAAATCAAATCATTGGGGCGAGGCCCGGTACACAGTATCATCTGATAGTGAAATGAACATTTCTTGGGGATAAAGCCCATTAATCAGAAAGTTTGGCGGAAGTCGCCATTTATAAACCGAAACAGAAAGCTTTCTCATGGTCATGCTTCGACAGTCATGCTTTTTGTTTTGTAGTTGTTATTTTTTTAATCCCTAACTTTTGCCTGGATCGCCCTTTCGGGTGTTCGACCCACCGGGAATATATTTTTTTGTTTTGTGCCCCTAATTTTTGCCTGGATCGCCCTTTCAGGTTTTTTTTCAATCCACCGGGACGCTCATTTTTGCCTAAGCCGCCTTTTCAGGTTTTCAACTTAGCGAGCTTTTTTTTTTTTTTTTAGCAATGACTGTGTTTGTCTATCCGTTCTCGGGACAGATGTTGTTGTATGTTTCTATGACTCATGAGTTAGAGAAGAATATGCTTGTAGTTTATGCTTTAAAAGACATGAGAAAGTTCTGATTAATCAACTTTTAGATCCCATTGTTGAGGATGCTTCAAACTGGAGGTACTCTGAGAATTAAGATGCCCAGATGAGTGAAACCTTGACTTTGAATCTTTGAAAGGTATGCCCCTGGATGTAAGAATTTGCCCCTGATTGGCGAGATCCTGAGGTAACTTGTCCCGAGTTAAGGAAACCTTAACTTCGAATCTTTGAAGAGAATGCCCCTGAGTGTAAGGTCTTGCCCCTGATTGGCAAAATCATGAGGTAACTTGCCCCAAGTTGTGAGCGTTTTGAGTTGATCTGCCCTTGATTAGATCATTTGCTTAAATTTCCTTGACGGTAAACATAAGTTTGCAAATAAAATTGTTTCTTTTGAAAAGTGTTTCTGATGTAATATACATGCAAGTTTTGGAATCGAAAAAGATTTTATAGAAAACATGTGTGGTGTGTGTAAAAGATAGTTACTCGACAAACAGGTGGAGTCAGTTTTAATAAGATTTTGCTGATTATGCTTTCAAAGTGACCCAACTTCAAATAGGTCTTTTGAGGGTTATAACGTGGCCTAGTTCATGGTTTTGAAAAAAAAAGGTTTTTTAGGCTCAAAGTTCTGTTTTAACCCACCCACTCTTCTTTAATGTCCTCCATTCCTAGATTCAATTAATTCATCAGACACGCTTTGGTCATCAAGAGGATTTCTTTGACAATGATGTTTTGAGATTGACATTTTGGTCGACAATAGGATTTTTGCCAATGACGTTGTTGACACTTTGGTCGGAGTTTTGATGAGACTCTTGTAGTGGCAGTCACTTGTTTATCCACAAGCTTACTTTTTGCTCTTAATCCCTAATTTTTGCATGGACCATTTTTTGGATTTTATGGACCATCGGGATGCCCTGATTTTTGCCTAAGTATTTTTGCTTAGCGGGCCTATTTTTTGTTTTTTGTTTTTGTAGGATGATTGTGACTGCCACATATTATTTTGAGCTTTGTCCTCTTGATTTCTTGTATTTCAGACAAATGGATCCTCTTGTATTAGGATGTATCATTGAATTAATTGAAAAACTACCCTGCTCCGGGTCAAAATTAAGGGTTGTATTTTGTAAAGAAAGAACACCAACTTCTGGCTCAAAAGGGTTGAATACGGATTATCTCCTTATTTCTCCGGTGTTTGGGAAGTGAAACAATGCCTTACATCGTCAACCGGGTCTTACTTAATGAAAGCATGTACATATCAACAATTTTAAATCATTTTGTTTTCATCATCCTCCCCTCAAGTTTGTTAACGTGAGAAGTGAAAAAGCACAGGAAAAGAGTGAATACGAATGAATGGATTCCAAAACATGCATGTTCATTGTTTTTAGAAACATTAATTAAAAGATACAACTTAAAAATGCAAACAAATGCATGGCAAGAAAGAAATTGTAATAAAAGGCCTAGTGATCCTAGGGACATGCTTCTTGATAATCTTGAATTACAATGACGGATGACCCATGATTAGGCAGAGGGTGAGCTTTGGACGTTCAAGCTTGGATCATTGAAAGATAACATGTTGGCACTGACTAAATTCAGAACCTCTTTCCTAAGTGCATAACACTGTTCAACATCATGTCCGGGTGCTCCTTGATGGAAAGCACATGTCAGGTCAGCACGATACCAAGCAGGCAGCTTTTCAGGCAAAGGAGGAGGTGGCTTGGTACGGACAAGGCTTTTTGCAAGTAGAGCAGGAAGCAAGTCTGCGTATTTCATTGATATAGGGTCAAATGACTGCTTTCTTTGAGTACGAACTGATTGACTGAAGAGTTGTTGATGAATGGTTGAGACAGCAGCAATATGTGGGTAAACAGGGGTATATTCCCTTGTTAAATGTCCTTGACGAACCCCCTCTTCTAAAGACATTCCCATCTCAACAATTTCGGTGAAATTCTTTGACACATGGCCAACCATCTTCTCGTAGTAAAAAGGATTAAGGGTATGCAGAAACATCTTGCACAAATCTTTCTCTTCCAAGGGTGGACGAATTTCGCAGCAAGCTCTCTCCACCGCTGGGCATACTCTTTGAATGATTCCTCTTCCTTTTGAGTCAAAGCTCTGAGTTCATCCCTATCTGGGGCCAAGTGTGAATTGTAGTTGTATTGTCGAACAAAAGCATTAGCAAGATCATTAAAAGTGCGTACATCAGCACTGTCCAGGTCCATGTACCATCTTAGTGCTGCACCAGTCAAACTATCTTGAAAATAGTGGATGAGCAACTTATCATTGTTAATCTGGATCGACATCTTTCTTGCATACATCACCAGATGAGCTCTAGGGCAAGTGCTTCCCTTATATTTCTCAAAATCGGGCACTTTGAACTTGTATGGAATTACAACATCGGGAACCAGACAGAGTTCATGGGTGTTCTGACCAAATGATTCTTTTCCTCGGAGAGCCCTCATCCCTCGCTGCATTTCATTGAATTTGTCATGTAGGTCACTTACCCTATCAAATCTTCCCACACTTTCAGAGTGAAAGATAGGTGCCTGATCTTGTTGAATGGTATGGACCATCGGTGCTGAAAAAGTCATCGTAGCCTGAGGAAATGATGGACCGGGCTGAGGAACTGGCGCTACTTGTGGAACACTAGAGGCTTGTATTTCAGAGATTACGGGACGAAACCCTCCATTAGGCAGATGCTGCGGCATGCCCCATGTACGACCTTTAGGCCCAGTTAACTGAGAAGTGCTAGTGCGCTCAGTAGTTGGCTGAATCAGAGAAGTGCTAGTGAGCTGAGGGACCGACACCTGAGCTTGAGCTTGAGTAGCCAAAATACCAGTCACTATGGTAGTTAACCTCTCTATTTCCCCTTTCATATTTGTTACTTGCTCACGGAGCGCTTGGTTCTCTTGCTCGAGACATTCCATCTTCTCGACTTGCTCAAGTGTTATAGGTACGGGTAGACTTATAGTAAATACGCCGGGCCACTTTCTGGACTGAGGCGGAGAGAAGAGGAGAATATGAGACTCGAGTTGAAACTTATGAATGTGGTATGATGCATGATGGGTTTATGTTAAAATATGCAAAGTTTTTTTTCGAATATCGAAAGACTTATACTAAATTGATTGTAAACATTGTAGATAAGATTTATTACACTTGATAATCTGATGCATTACAAGGCATTTCTCTTTTTACAAACAGAGCCTAGAGACAGACTATATTCATTATAATTGATAATCAGAACATTACAAAGTAGTTGACAAGTCCGGCTTCTTGAAATTAAACTTCCTAATGCTTCTTGCAATATCCATATCCACGATGTTTACAAAAAAATTTAATTTAAGTTCTTCGATATCGGATGAGAAAAGATTTTATGAATGAATGTATGTATGCAACTGATAATGCGCAAACATGATTGGGTTAAGGTAAAATGTTGGAGTCAAGGGTAAGAGCTCGTCCCACATGGTGAGTACTAAGGTTTGCATTGTACCTGTATCACGGGTTCTAATAAGTCCCCAAAGTTATAAACCGTCTTTTGGATATTACCGGCTTACGGAACTACTCCCGGTCCAATAATATTCGCAAGACAATCTCGTTCGGGTGTGGTTTCGCGTATCAACCAATCCAAGACTACTCTAGATCGGTCACCGCACCACGTCCTAAAAGCCAAGGTGGGTTAAATGTAACTCTAAAGGTCCATAGTCTTGTCGGTCCCCCAAAAATAGAACATTAACACAACTACTCATGTCAACATTTCCACCTTTGAGCTTCCTCAACTGAGTGTGGTTATATCACATGCGAAACATGAATCGAACTACTCCGATTCCATTGCTATGATCCTACCACTATCCTATCTTATTGTTTCCCTCAAGTCCGGGTTAGGACTTATCTCACTCAAGCAATTTTCCCAAATAAAGCACATAAAACATGCATATACATATATGTACAAGCAAACAACATACAAGCGCAAATACAAAATAAATACAAGATAGGCTCAACCCGCTTGGGGGTATCCCCAGTGAAGTCGTCATTTCTGTCGCGGTGATTTTTGGATATCAAGCTATTGAAGAGCATTGAATCGCAATTTTAGATTCACCACCGATCTTTTATTTTTCCAAGGAAAAGGGAAAAAGTTCGAAATAACCCTATTTATTTGAGATTAAAGGTTCGGGGGTTTGTTATACGAAGGGAAGGTACTAGCACCCCTAAGCATCTATAGTATCCTATAGGAATCTCTTGTTTCTATTATATCTATGCGCTTAATTCTATTTGCTTGTAAAAGAAAGTATAAAATTTAGGACTAGGGTAATGAAGAAAAAAGTGTTAAGAAAATATATTTGATTTGATTAAAACAAGAGAAAATGTTTTTGTTATTTTTGGTGATTAAGACGAGAGAAAAATGTTTTTGTTATTTTTATGTGATTTGGGAAGACTTAGAGCCTTTTGCACTACGTACCCGAAGGATCAAAACCACCGTAGTTCGGGTAAAAATTGTGAAAATTGTTTGTTGATGTTTTTTTAGCTTTTTTGAAAATGTTTTAAAATAAAGAGCCAAGTGGCAAAAATGTTTTTGGATGTGTTTTTGTATTTTTTTATTTTTGAGAAAAGAGTATAAATAAATTAAAATGAATTGAAGTGTATTATGAAAAAAAAAGTTTTGAAAAAGTCTCTCGACGAGTATCGAGGTTTTTTATGAAAAGAGATTATTTTTTGAAAATGATTTTTGACTATTTGAATGTTTTTTGGTTTTTTTGGTTAATTAATTAAAAAACTAACGCAAGAGTTTTCATAACGATGTTGAATCGAAATGAAACTCCTCTTTTCCTTGGAATTAAACGCTACTATTTTTGTATTTTGGTTTTTGACATAAAGCGATAAATAAGTAAATATGCATGCAATGCAGGTTTTCATTTATATTTTACATTGGACCTAATTACATTCTAATTTGCAATAGTAAAATAAATAATGATGCTAGGATAAATGAAATGAAAATAAACTAGATCCTAATAAATAATGGAAAAAAAATATGCATTAACAAAAAAAAACACAAGATCAAATTCTAACTCAGACCTGCAAAAGTGACGTTAGTTATCACAAAAAAACAGAAGGAGTGCATGCAGCAATATCAGGGAGGGGTATGAGCAGTAAACAGCAAAAGCAGTCTGGCCCAGACAAAGGCCCATGGGCGCTACAAGACAAAAGGCTGGGGTTGATTCTGGCTGTCTGATTTAATCAGATGATCCAGATTTGATCATGATATGAGCATATATGGGTTGTGCGATGAAGATCAAAGACTGATGCACTGAGGGTGCATGGGAACGCAGTAGGCGTGCGCGCACAGGATTGGAGCACATATATATATATATTCAAACAGCACCTAAAAACATCATTTTTCTGTTTCATTTTTTTTTCCACCGATCTCTCCTCTCTCTCACTATACTTTCAATTTTTATTTTTTTTAAGAACACATGAAAGTGTTCTTCACTTCCCAGAAACCGGTCAACTTCTGGTGGTGGTTTGCGGCGGCCGGTACGGCGGCGCCACCATCGGAGTAAAAAAAACTTCTTTTTCAAAAAATCACATTTTTCCTATACCAATTTTCTTTTAAATTCCGAATTTCAAATTAGTTTTTGAAAATAATGCTTGAAAAACTCTAGATCTAAGTTTTTATTTTCGGACACAAAAGAAAAAGTTTATACCTTTCGTTTTCCAACCTCTTTTGCTCTCTGTTTCCGGTTTCGGTTTGGATTTCGTGTGTGTAGTTTCGGTTTTGAGGTTTAATTTTGAGAATTGGAAAATAGTAGTTTGAAGCTGTGATCGAAATTTTTTGTGTTGTTACTGATGAATGAAATTTGGCTCTTGTGAAATTTGGTTTTCTGAATTTTTTGTGTGCAGTGAGTGTGTGAATTGGCTTTGTGAAAATTCTTGTGTGGAATTTTCTTTGTGAAATTGGTTATTATGTATGAGGCTCCTCTTTTTTTTTCACTTTCTTTTTACTCTTTTTATAGAGCTTTGAAACAAGAGTAGTTGGCTTTGAGTAGTGTGAGAAGTTATTGAATGTCTGCTGCATGTGTTTGTCTCATCAATTTTTGCAGACAATGAAGTAATGGAAAGGTGGCTGAGCATAGGAGAAAAAGAAGGTCTGACCTTGTGTTCTGAACTATGTTTATTTCTTCAATGATAATTAAAACAAAAAAATAAAAAATAAAAAATTGGAAAAGGGTGGTGAAGAATGCAGCACACGTGTTCTGCCATTTTTTTTTGTTTATTTTTTTTTATTATCATATTAAATGGAAAAAAATGAACAAAATAATAATAATGATAAAAATAATAATTATAATAAAATTTAAATGAGAAGATAGCATGAAAAATGGGGGCAGCGCCCCACCCTAAAATTAAAATAAAATAAAATATAAAGATAAAATGAAATGAAATAAAAAAATGGACTAATAAAAAAAATGAACCTAAAAATGATGTATTTTGAAAAAAAAACTTTCTCTCGAAATTTTGTCAGAAATAACGAAAAAGTTCGAATAAATTGGTCAAAAAATGGGGTATGACAGATGTCCCTATTTAAGTTTCTTCTACCGGAGATTTAAAAAAGAAAAAAAAAAAGATGATTTTTTTGATGTTTTTTGTTTTAATTCGACGGTAGAAGAGACTTAAATACAAAGTACACCATTTTTTGACCGACCTAAACTATAAAATGCCATAATGAAATGTCATGAATGTTATGCTTTATGAGTGTTTGAATGTGATGAGAGTTATCTGGCAGAGAGAAACAAGCTTGTTGGGGGAACAAGAGTATTGCAGATGGAAAACGGTAAAGTCCTGTGTATGGACAAAAGTAAAGACAGCAATAAAGTCCTGTGTACAGACAGAAGCGATGAAGTCCAGTGTGAGGACAGAAGTAAAGATAGAAAGCAGTAAAGTCCAATGTAGGGACAAAAGTAAAGACAGAAAGCAGTAAAGTCCAATGTAGGGACAGGAAGCAGGAAAGTCCAATATAGGGACAGAAGTAAAGACAGAAAGCAGTAAAGTCCAGTGTAGGGACAAAAGCGGTAAAGTCCAGTGTAGGGACAAAAGCAATAAAGTCCAGTGTAAGGACACAAGTAAAGACTGAAAGCAGTAAAGTCCAATGTGGGGACAGAGATAAAGACAGTGTCTACCAACGTTGTGGGATGGTAAGGACACAACAAGAGAATAAATTGTCTGCTGTCAATGTAGGAGAGCGAGACACAACAAGGAAATAAATTGTTTGTTGTCATTGTAGGAGAGCAAGACATAAAAGGGAGAAGAGACTTTGTCTGCTATCATTGTGGGAGAGCAGGACAGAAGAAGGAAGATAATGTCTGCCGTCATTGTAGGAGAGCAGGACACCAGGAAGCAAAATAATGTCTGCCATCATTGTAGGAGAGCAGGACACAGTAAGGAAGTAAATGTCTGCTGTCATTGTGGGAGAGCAGGACACAGAAAATGAATTGTCTTGACCAGACACACTGGAGATGACCTCTTTGGGGAAAATTGACTGTAATTTTGCAAATTGGTTGTTTGTAAAACTTGCCACTGGGAATATGTTTGATAATGACATCTCTGGACCAGAAACACTGGGGATGACACTTTTGTGATGTATGATTGATGGAGACATCTCTGGACCAGACACACCGGGGATGACTCTTTTTGTGATATAACTAAAGCAAGATGCTGAATGATCAATGCAATCATGTATGAGTGATATATTTATTTTTTATCATTTTTTGTATGTTGTATGTATGAATGTTTATATGTATGTATGTAAAAATGTATGTATTAAAGTATGAATGATTGTATGATATGAATGTAGCTTGAATTTGTGTGAATGTATGAAACTTGTATTTGTATGATTGTGTGACTGCATATGACTTGGACGAGACGAGATTGGACAGGTAAAATGGGAAGTGGCCCGACATAGCTCTATAACCACTCGACAGTTCTTCATTGGAGATAACACCCTTGTAGATGAATTAAATCAAATCATTGGGGCGAGGCCCGGTACACAGTATCATCTGATAGTGAAATGAACATTTCTTGGGGATAAAGCCCATTAATCAGAAAGTTTGGCGGAAGTCGCCATTTATAAACCGAAACAGAAAGCTTTCTCATGGTCATGCTTCGACAGTCATGCTTTTTGTTTTGTAGTTGTTATTTTTTTAATCCCTAACTTTTGCCTGGATCGCCCTTTCGGGTGTTCGACCCACCGGGAATATATTTTTTTGTTTTGTGCCCCTAATTTTTGCCTGGATCGCCCTTTCAGGTTTTTTTTCAATCCACCGGGACGCTCATTTTTGCCTAAGCTGCCTTTTCAGGTTTTCAACTTAGCGAGCTTTTTTTTTTTTTTTAGCAATGACTGTGTTTGTCTATCCGTTCTCGGGACAGATGTTGTTGTATGTTTCTATGACTCATGAGTTAGAGAAGAATATGCTTGTAGTTTATGCTTTAAAAGATATGAGAAAGTTCTGATTAATCAACTTTTAGATCCCATTGTTGAGGATGCTTCAAACTGGAGGTACTCTGAGAATTAAGATGCCCAGATGAGTGAAACCTTGACTTTGAATCTTTGAAAGGTATGCCCCTGGATGTAAGAATTTGCCCCTGATTGGCGAGATCCTGAGGTAACTTGTCCCGAGTTAAGGAAACCTTAACTTCGAATCTTTGAAGAGAATGCCCCTGAGTGTAAGGTCTTGCCCCTGATTGGCAAAATCATGAGGTAACTTGCCCCAAGTTGTGAGCGTTTTGAGTTGATCCGCCCTTGATTAGATCATTTGCTTGAATTTCCTTGACGGTAAACATAAGTTTGCAAATAAAATTGTTTCTTTTGAAAAGTGTTTCTGATGTAATATACATGCAAGTTTTGGAATCGAAAAAGATTTTATAGAAAACATGTGTGGTGTGTGTAAAAGATAGTTACTCGACAAACAGGTGGAGTCAGTTTTAATAAGATTTTGCTGATTATGCTTTCAAAGTGACCCAACTTCAAATAGGTCTTTTGAGGGTTATAACGTGGCCTAGTTCATGGTTTTGAAAAAAAAAGGTTTTTTAGGCTCAAAGTTCTGTTTTAACCCACCCACTCTTCTTTAATGTCCTCCATTCCTAGATTCAATTAATTCATCAGACACGCTTTGGTCATCAAGAGGATTTCTTTGACAATGATGTTTTGAGATTGACATTTTGGTCGACAATAGGATTTTTGCCAATGACGTTGTTGACACTTTGGTCGGAGTTTTGATGAGACTCTTGTAGTGGCAGTCACTTGTTTATCCACAAGCTTACTTTTTGCTCTTAATCCCTAATTTTTGCATGGACCATTTTTTGGATTTTATGGACCATCGGGATGCCCTGATTTTTGCCTAAGTATTTTTGCTTAGCGGGCCTATTTTTTGTTTTTTGTTTTTGTAGGATGATTGTGACTGCCACATATTATTTTGAGCTTTGTCCTCTTGATTTCTTGTATTTCAGACAAATGGATCCTCTTGTATTAGGATGTATCATTGAATTAATTGAAAAACTACCCTGCTCCGGGTCAAAATTAAGGGTTGTATTTTGTAAAGAAAGAACACCAACTTCTGGCTCAAAAGGGTTGAATACGGATTATCTCCTTATTTCTCCGGTGTTTGGGAAGTGAAACAATGCCTTACATCGTCAACCGGGTCTTACTTAATGAAAGCATGTACATATCAACAATTTTAAATCATTTTGTTTTCATCATCCTCCCCTCAAGTTTGTTAACGTGAGAAGTGAAAAAGCACAGGAAAAGAGTGAATACGAATGAATGGATTCCAAAACATGCATGTTCATTGTTTTTAGAAACATTAATTAAAAGATACAACTTAAAAATGCAAACAAATGCATGGCAAGAAAGAAATTGTAATAAAAGGCCTAGTGATCCTAGGGACATGCTTCTTGATAATCTTGAATTACAATGACGGATGACCCATGATTAGGCAGAGGGTGAGCTTTGGACGTTCAAGCTTGGATCATTGAAAGATAACATGTTGGCACTGACTAAATTCAGAACCTCTTTCCTAAGTGCATAACACTGTTCAACATCATGTCCGGGTGCTCCTTGATGGAAAGCACATGTCAGGTCAGCACGATACCAAGCAGGCAGCTTTTCAGGCAAAGGAGGAGGTGGCTTGGTACGGACAAGGCTTTTTGCAAGTAGAGCAGGAAGCAAGTCTGCGTATTTCATTGATATAGGGTCAAATGACTGCTTTCTTTGAGTACGAACTGATTGACTGAAGAGTTGTTGATGAATGGTTGAGACAGCAGCAATATGTGGGTAAACAGGGGTATATTCCCTTGTTAAATGTCCTTGACGAACCCCCTCTTCTAAAGACATTCCCATCTCAACAATTTCGGTGAAATTCTTTGACACATGGCCAACCATCTTCTCGTAGTAAAAAGGATTAAGGGTATGCAGAAACATCTTGCACAAATCTTTCTCTTCCAAGGGTGGACGAATTTCGCAGCAAGCTCTCTCCACCGCTGGGCATACTCTTTGAATGATTCCTCTTCCTTTTGAGTCAAAGCTCTGAGTTCATCCCTATCTGGGGCCAAGTGTGAATTGTAGTTGTATTGTCGAACAAAAGCATTAGCAAGATCATTAAAAGTGCGTACATCAGCACTGTCCAGGTCCATGTACCATCTTAGTGCTGCACCAGTCAAACTATCTTGAAAATAGTGGATGAGCAACTTATCATTGTTAATCTGGATCGACATCTTTCTTGCATACATCACCAGATGAGCTCTAGGGCAAGTGCTTCCCTTATATTTCTCAAAATCGGGCACTTTGAACTTGTATGGAATTACAACATCGGGAACCAGACAGAGTTCATGGGTGTTCTGACCAAATGATTCTTTTCCTCGGAGAGCCCTCATCCCTCGCTGCATTTCATTGAATTTGTCATGTAGGTCACTTACCCTATCAAATCTTCCCACACTTTCAGAGTGAAAGATAGGTGCCTGATCTTGTTGAATGGTATGGACCATCGGTGCTGAAAAAGTCATCGTAGCCTGAGGAAATGATGGACCGGGCTGAGGAACTGGCGCTACTTGTGGAACACTAGAGGCTTGTATTTCAGAGATTACGGGACGAAACCCTCCATTAGGCAGATGCTGCGGCATGCCCCATGTACGACCTTTAGGCCCAGTTAACTGAGAAGTGCTAGTGCGCTCAGTAGTTGGCTGAATCAGAGAAGTGCTAGTGAGCTGAGGGACCGACACCTGAGCTTGAGCTTGAGTAGCCAAAATACCAGTCACTATGGTAGTTAACCTCTCTATTTCCCCTTTCATATTTGTTACTTGCTCACGGAGCGCTTGGTTCTCTTGCTCGAGACATTCCATCTTCTCGACTTGCTCAAGTGTTATAGGTACGGGTAGACTTATAGTAAATACGCCGGGCCACTTTCTGGACTGAGGCGGAGAGAAGAGGAGAATATGAGACTCGAGTTGAAACTTATGAATGTGGTATGATGCATGATGGGTTTATGTTAAAATATGCAAAGTTTTTTTTCGAATATCGAAAGACTTATACTAAATTGATTGTAAACATTGTAGATAAGATTTATTACACTTGATAATCTGATGCATTACAAGGCATTTCTCTTTTTACAAACAGAGCCTAGAGACAGACTATATTCATTATAATTGATAATCAGAACATTACAAAGTAGTTGACAAGTCCGGCTTCTTGAAATTAAACTTCCTAATGCTTCTTGCAATATCCATATCCACGATGTTTACAAAAAAATTTAATTTAAGTTCTTCGATATCGGATGAGAAAAGATTTTATGAATGAATGTATGTATGCAACTGATAATGCGCAAACATGATTGGGTTAAGGTAAAATGTTGGAGTCAAGGGTAAGAGCTCGTCCCACATGGTGAGTACTAAGGTTTGCATTGTACCTGTATCACGGGTTCTAATAAGTCCCCAAAGTTATAAACCGTCTTTTGGATATTACCGGCTTACGGAACTACTCCCGGTCCAATAATATTCGCAAGACAATCTCGTTCGGGTGTGGTTTCGCGTATCAACCAATCCAAGACTACTCTAGATCGGTCACCGCACCACGTCCTAAAAGCCAAGGTGGGTTAAATGTAACTCTAAAGGTCCATAGACTTGTCGGTCCCCCAAAAATAGAACATTAACACAACTACTCATGTCAACATTTCCACCTTTGAGCTTCCTCAACTGAGTGTGGTTATATCACATGCGAAACATGAATCGAACTACTCCGATTCCATTGCTATGATCCTACCACTATCCTATCTTATTGTTTCCCTCAAGTCCGGGTTAGGACTTATCTCACTCAAGCAATTTTCCCAAATAAAGCACATAAAACATGCATATACATATATGTACAAGCAAACAACATACAAGCGCAAATACAAAATAAATACAAGATAGGCTCAACCCGCTTGGGGGTATCCCCAGTGAAGTCGTCATTTCTGTCGCGGTGATTTTTGGATATCAAGCTATTGAAGAGCATTGAATCGCAATTTTAGATTCACCACCGATCTTTTATTTTTCCAAGGAAAAGGGAAAAAGTTCGAAATAACCCTATTTATTTGAGATTAAAGGTTCGGGGGTTTGTTATACGAAGGGAAGGTACTAGCACCCCTAAGCATCTATAGTATCCTACAGGAATCTCTTGTTTCTATTATATCTATGCGCTTAATTCTATTTGCTTGTAAAAGAAAGTATAAAATTTAGGACTAGGGTAATGAAGAAAAAAGTGTTAAGAAAATATATTTGATTTGATTAAAACAAGAGAAAATGTTTTTGTTATTTTTGGTGATTAAGACGAGAGAAAAATGTTTTTGTTATTTTTATGTGATTTGGGAAGACTTAGAGCTTTTTGCACTACGTACCCGAAGGATCAAAACCACCGTAGTTCGGGTAAAAATTGTGAAAATTGTTTGTTGATGTTTTTTTAGTTTTTTTGAAAATGTTTTAAAATAAAGAGCCAAGTGGCAAAAATGTTTTTGGATGTGTTTTTGTATTTTTTTATTTTTGAGAAAAGAGTTTAAATAAATTAAAATGAATTGAAGTGTATTATGAAAAAAAAGTTTTGAAAAAGTCTCTCGACGAGTATCGAGGTTTTTTATGAAAAGAGATTATTTTTTGAAAATGATTTTTGACTATTTGAATGTTTTTTGGTTTTTTTGGTTAATTAATTAAAAAACTAACGCAAGAGTTTTCATAACGATGTTGAATCGAAATGAAACTCCTCTTTTCCTTGGAATTAAACGCTACTATTTTTGTATTTTGGTTTTTGACATAAAGCGATAAATAAGTAAATATGCATGCAATGCAGGTTTTCATTTATATTTTACATTGGACCTAATTACATTCTAATTTGCAATAGTAAAATAAATAATGATGCTAGGATAAATGAAATGAAAATAAACTAGATCCTAATAAATAATGGAAAAAAAATATGCATTAACAAAAAAAAACACAAGATCAAATTCTAACTCAGACCTGCAAAAGTGACGTTAGTTATCACAAAAAAACAGAAGGAGTGCATGCAGCAATATCAGGGAGGGGTATGAGCAGTAAACAGCAAAAGCAGTCTGGCCCAGACAAAGGCCCATGGGCGCTACAAGACAAAAGGCTGGGGTTGATTCTGGCTGTCTGATTTAATCAGATGATCCAGATTTGATCATGATATGAGCATATATGGGTTGTGCGATGAAGATCAAAGACTGATGCACTGAGGGTGCATGGGAACGCAGTAGGCGTGCGCGCACAGGATTGGAGCACATATATATATATTCAAACAGCACCTAAAAACATCATTTTTCTGTTTCATTTTTTTTTTCCACCGATCTCTCCTCTCTCTCACTATACTTTCAAATTTTTTTTTTTTTAAGAACACATGAAAGTGTTCTTCACTTCCCAGAAACCGGTCAACTTCTGGTGGTGGTTTGCGGCGGCCGGTACGGCGGCGCCACCACCGGAGTAAAAAAAACTTCTTTTTCAAAAAAATCACATTTTTCCTATACCAATTTTCTTTTAAATTCCGAATTTCAAATTAGTTTTTGAAAATAATGCTTGAAAAACTCTAGATCTAAGTTTTTATTTTCGGACACAAAAGAAAAAGTTTATACCTTTCGTTTTCCAACCTCTTTTGCTCTCTGTTTCCGGTTTCGGTTTGGATTTCGTGTGTGTAGTTTTGGTTTTGAGGTTTAATTTTGAGAATTGGAAAATAGTAGTTTGAAGCTGTGATCGAAATTTTTTGTGTTGTTACTGATGAATGAGATTTGGCTCTTGTGAAATTTGGTTTTCTGAATTTTTTGTGTGCAGTGAGTGTGTGAATTGGCTTTGTGAAAATTCTTGTGTGGAATTTTCTTTGTGAAATTGGTTATTGTGTATGAGGCTCCTCTTTTTTTTTCACTTTCTTTTTACTCTTTTTATAGAGCTTTGAAACAAGAGTAGTTGGCTTTGAGTTGTGTGAGAAGTTATTGAATTTCTGCTGCATGTGTCTGTCTCATCAATTTTTGCAGACAATGAAGTAATGGAAAGGTGGCTGAGCATAGGAGAAAAAGAAGGTCTGACCTTGTGTTCTGAACTATGTTTATTTCTTCAATGATAATTAAAACAAAAAAATAAAAAATTGGAAAAGGGTGGTGAAGAATGCAGCACACGTGTGCTGCCATTCTTTTTTTTTGTTTATTTTTTTTTATTATAATATTAAATGGAAAAAAATAACAAAATAATAATAATGATAAAAATAATAATTATAATAAAATTTAAATGAGAAGATAGCATGAAAAATGGGGGCAGCGCCCCACCCTAAAATTAAAATAAAATAAAATATAAAGATTAAATGAAATGAAATAAAAAATTGGACTAATAAAAAAAATGAACCTAAAAATGATGTATTTTGAAAAAAAAACTTTCTCTCGAAATTTTGTCAGAAATAACGAAAAAGTTCGAATAAATTGGTCAAAAAATGGGGTATAACAGAATACCTAGACTCACAATCAGTAAACTTCTTGCTCAAATAATAAATTGCATGTTCTTTTCTTCCGGTGTCATCTTGCTGCCTCAGCACACAGCCCATAGAATCTTCTAGCACAGTTAGATACATAATGAGTGGCCTCCCCTCAACTGGAGGAATAAGAATTGGTGGTTCCATAAGATACTTCTTGATACTGTCAAAAGCTCTCTGACAATCCTCTGTCCAGACAATCTCTTGGTCTTTGCGGAGTAATTTGAAAATTGGCCCACATGTAGCAGTCATATAGGAAATAAACCTGGAGATATAGTTCAAACGACCAAGGAAACCTCTAACTTGCTTCTCTGTTTGGGGAGCTGGCATTTCTCTGATGGCTCTGACTTTATCAGGATCAACTTCAATACCCTTCTGACTGACAATGAAACCCAAAAGCTTCCCGGACCTAACACCAAAAGTACATTTATTAGGATTCAAACGGAGTTGATACTTTCTCAATCTCTGAAACATCTTCAACAAATACTCCATATGTTCTTCTTCAGTGCTTGACTTAACGATCATATCATCCACATACACTTCAACTTCTTTGTGCATCATATCATGAAACAGAGTGGTCATGCCCCTTTGGTAAGTAGCACTTGCATTTGTCAACCCAAAAGGCATTACTTGGTAACAGAAAGTGCCCCAAGGTGTGATGTGAAGGTTGAAAAACACACAAGAAGGGGGGGGGGGGGGGGGGTTGAATTGTGTGAGACTTTTTCTAAGTTAAAACAAATTGCAGCGGATAAGGTATAACACACACAATATATGAGGATAGGGTTAGAGAGAGATGCTCAGAATTTTTATACTGGTTCCTCCCACTAACAGGAGTAGTCCAGTCCTCTTGTCCTTCACAAGAGATTTCACTATAATCACTCAGATTACAAATGCTCAAGCACTAAGCAAGAGACTTCAAACTGCTCAAGCACAAAGCAAGAGACTTCTAACTGCTCAAGCACAAAGCAAGAGACTTCCAATGCTCAAGCACAAAGCAAGAGACTTCTAACTGCTCAAGCACAAAGCAAGAGACTTCCAATGCTCAAGCACAAAGCAAGAGACTTCCAATGCTCAAGCACAAAGCAAGAGACTTCCAATGCTCAAGCACAAAGCAAGAGACTTCCAATGCTCAAGCACAAAGCAAGAGACTTCCAATGCTCAAGCACAAAGCAAGAGACTTCCAATGCTCAAGCACAAAGCAAGAGACTTCCAATGCTCAAGCACAAAGCAAGAGACTTCAAACTGGTTTTAATGTTAATAAAGATAAGAGATTAACACTTGATATACAATCAGAGGTGTTTACAAAATACAACGCAGTTACAAGACTAACTTAGAAAATTATCACAAAGTTTCTAAGTGTTTGATAGCTTCAGAATTTTACAGAGTTTCAGCACGTTCAGAAGCTTAAGTCTTGATTCCATTTCTTCACAAATCTTCTTCCTTTTATAGATGATAACATGAACGTTGAAGATTATAGCCGTTTGAAGAATTGAGACGCTCCTTTGTATAGATCAGTGAGCTTATTAGCTGTTCTGATTTGCAGTAGCTTAGGAGCTTAACGTTTACTACAAAATGAGAGATTCCTTTTGGCTTTTGATATTTGAACCTTGGTGAAAGCCAAATAAGGAAATAATCGTTTTTGAAGCCTGACTTGAAAAGGACCTTTCCATGGTCAAACCTTTTCATTCTTGGTTTCTGCGTTTGGACTTAGTCAGGCACAGTCTTCAATAAAATTGTACTCTCAAATGTAGCTTAACACTTATATCTGACGAGCCTTCAGATTTTGATAGGCTCAGAATTACTTGTTTCAGATCTGGTGAGCTCAGATGTTCTTCAGATTTTGATAGGCTCAGAATTACTTGTTTCAGATCTGGTGAGCTCAGATGTTCTTCAGATTTTGATAGGCTCAGAATTACTTGTTTCAGATCTGGTGAGCTCAGAAGTAATTCCTTCAGAAATTCTAAGGTTCAGATAATAACTTCAGAGTTTCACAGGCTCAGAATTACTTGCTTCAGATCTGGTGAGCTCAGAAGTAATTCCTTCAGAAATTCTAAGGTTCAGATAATAACTTCAGAGTTTCACAGGCTCAGAATTACTTGCTTCAGATCTGGTGAGCTCAGAAGTAATTCCTTCAGAAATTCTAAGGTTCAGATAATAACTTCAGAGTTTCATAGGCTCAGAATTACTTGCTTCAGATCTGGTGAGCTCAGAAGTAATTCCTTCAGAAATTCTAGGGTTCTTTAGTACGCAAATTTTAACTTTTAATCCTGCACACTGAATTAAATTATTAGTACTCCAATTTAACCTTAAATACATTGTTATCATCAAAATCAATTAAGGAGATACAAAATCATAATTTTGTTCCAACATGATGAACGAAGTTTTCTCCCTGTCTTCAACAGCCATCTTGATCTGATTGTACCCCGAGAAACCATCCATAAAGGAGAAAACTTTGGATTTGGCAGTATTATCAACAAGTACATCAATATGAGGTAATGGGAAATCATCCTTTGGACTAGCTCTATTCAAATCTCTGTAATCAACACACATCCTGACTTTACCATCCTTCTTGGGAACCGGTACTATGTTGGCCAACCACTGAGGATACTCTGAAGTAATAAGAAAACCTGCATTAATTTGTTTCTGAACTTCTTCCTTAATCTTGAGAGCCATATCAGGATGAGACCTTCTTAATTTCTGCTTCACTGGAGGACATTCTGGCTTCAAAGGTAGACGGTGTTCCACAATCTCAGGATCCAAACCAGGCATATCTTGATACGACCATGCGAAGATGTCAACATATTCTCTGAGCAGCTCTACTACCCTTTGCTTTGACTGATTCTTCCAAACCTGCTCCTATCTTAATTTCTCTTTTCTCTTCCTCAGTACCCAAGTTGATCAATTCTGTAACTTCCTAGTGAGGCTGAATGGCCACATCTTCCCGATCCAACAATCGTCTGATCTCATTAGAAATCTCTTCATCCTCCTCTTCCATAGCTTCGTAGACTGGAAACTCAAAGTTGATAGAGGGTCTAGAATCATTGTACTCAACGGGCTTATTGATGTTAATTCTGCATATGATTGATGATTGATTTTATTTTAATAAGAATGCAAAAATTTTATTTGATAAAAGTAATAAGAATAGAAAGGTGAAAAATAAAATATCTATGATTTGTTTTTTGAGTTACCATTTTCTAGAATAAAAGGATATAAAGAAAATATAAAAAAGTCATGATAAAAACGACGATTTTCATTAACATTCTTGAAGCAATTTAAACAAAGCCCGAACATAGTCTCACTCTTGCTTGGGGCAGGACAAGAGGATTTTTCTTAAAAAACATAAAATGACAAACATATTACTTAGACAGAGGAATGACAGAAGGGACATCAACAGCAATCCAGTTGTGGCATATTCCTCTAGGAGTCACAAAAGATGGTGGTCCTTCTTCGTCTTCATTTCCAATAACAGCATTGATCTCTGAGGGATTGTTGATAAAACCAGCACTACGGAAAACGTCTTCAAATGGCTCTTTCTTTCCCATCCTAGTAGAAGGAGTAAAACCCAAACCTGCTCTGTTCTTATTCTCTGACAACTGTAGTACCTTTCCCCAACCAGCAGTCTTGCCTTCTTTCACAGCCCTTTGTGCATCCTTCAAAGATGCCATAGATGTCTCAGCTCTGATCGGACCTTTCTCCTCAAGGGAGAGTCCCTGAAACGTTGTACCGTCTGATTCATCCGCACCAATACTTGAGAAATTTGATAAATGACTAATAAGCAGGGCTTCCTCCCCATTCACAATTACCAGCTTTCCTTTTTTCACATATTTCAACCTCTGATGTAAAGTGGATGTCACGGCGCCGGCCTCGTGAATCCATGGACGTCCCAAAAGACAATTGTAAGCAGCTTGTATATTCATCACCTGAAAAGTAACTTGGAACTCATGCGAACCAACTGCAATAGGTAAATCTACCTCACCAATCACTGATTTCCTTGATCCATCAAACGCTTTCACAATCATGGAACTTGGCCTCATATAAAGCATCTGACTTGCAATTAACTGACACATGCAACGCCAAATTATGATTTCGTCCTCTCTCGGGAAGTTCTTCATCACTGAAACTCAGATTATTACAAGCAGTCACGTTTCCCACTATACCTCCGAACTGGCTTAAAGTTACATCTTTCTCAACATAAGCTTGATCCAATACCTTCATCAGAGCCTCCCTATGGGCATCAGAACTCATCAACAAAGACAACATAGAAATCTTTGACGGAGTTTGCAACAACTAGTCCACTATTTTGTATTCACTTCTTTTGATTAATTTCATCACCTCATCAGAATCTTCATACTCTTTTTCAACTGGCTTACTAGGAACACTGATTGGCACTTTCTCAATAACAGGGGTACTTGGCTTTTGAGGAACTGCCCCTTGGATAACACGACCACTTCTCAGAATTCTGCTATTATCTGTAACATTGCTCACTGTAGTCAAAGGAGGGATAGAGGTCTCCACTCCATTTTGTATCATGGTAGCTTGATATCTGTAAGGTATGACCTTCTCAGAAGCGTAAGGCACAGATCCTGGCACACGAATTGTAAGTCTGAGAATATTACACTCTCCGCTGTTGTAAATCATCTCCAAACGATCAGCAGTACTAAGCTCTGGTGTAATACCACAAACCTCTTCAACTTTCTTTGTCACTAACAGCTCTCCTTTGTCCATCAAACCTTGGATATCTTTTTGAACTTGGGAACAACCATGGGGATCTGATAGACACACTTCACAAACTGAATGATCATGATCGAACATCTTTGCTTTGCACATTTTGATATGGATAGGAACCAGAGGAGTCTTGATACTTTTCACACTGAGGATGGCATTTGTAGCTAGGCAAGGTTGAATGAAATGGACAGAGGGGTTATGATTTGGTAGAGGGTTTGTTTGAACATTGGGGTTCTCGTCTTTGAAAGTCAACACTTTGCTTCGGACTAAGTCCTGGACAGCCTTTTTGAAAGCAAAACAGCGTTCCACATCATGGCCAGGTGCCCCTTGGTGGAAAGCACAAGTCAAGTCATTACGGTACCAAGTAGGTAGTACAGCAGGCACTGGAGGTGGTGGCCTTGTCTGAACAAAATTCTTGGCAAGTAAGGCGGGGAACAAATCAGCATACTTCATTGGTATAGGGTCAAAGGGTGGATATCTGGGAGTGCGATTGAATGTTTGTTGAACATTTTGAGGGCGAATCTGTGGTGGATATGATTGTTGGGGAGTCATTTGTGGATATTGTGGTTGTGAAGGCATTTGTGGGTAATGTGGTTGTGGAGCAGGTGCAACGGCTGAAACGTGTTGATAATTTGGGTACCTTGGCTGAAAACTTCCTTGAGTTACCATACCGACTTCAGACTCTTTCTTTTTCGGGAAATTGTGACCATACTTCTTGGTGCTGCTGAGAGGGGTATTTTCTTTTGACATCCTTCCTTGGTGAATGGCCTCCTCTAGGCACATCCCCGTTTCTACCACTTCAGTAAAACTTCTGGATACCATATTGAACATCTTCTCATAAAAGAACGGGTTAAGAGTGTGAATGAACATCTTGGACAACTCTCTTTCTTCAATAGGAGGACGAGTCTGAGCAGCTAACTCCCTCCATCTCTGAGCATACTCTTTGAAGGATTCTTTCTCTTTCTGGGTCATAGCACGGAGTTCATCTCTATCAGGAGCCATGAAGGAATTGTAGTTGTACTGAGACATAAAAGCACTAGCCAAATCATTAAAAGTGCGGATATCAACCCTATTCAAATCCATGTACCACCTCAAGGCTGCCCCAGACAGGCTATCCTGAAAGTAGTGAATCAAGAGCTTATCATTGCTAGTTTGAGTAGACATTTTCCTCGCATACATAGTTAGATGAGCTTTTGGACAGGTACTCCCTTTATACTTCTCAAAATCTGGAACTTTGAACTTAGGCGGAACCACAACATCGGGAACCAAGCATAACTCATGGGCATCTTTACCAAACAGATCTTTCCCTTTGAGGGCTCTCATCTCGCGTTGCATTTCATTAAACTTGTCTTGCAGATCTTCCACTCTATCAAAACCTCCTATGCTTTCCGCATGAAAAATAGGCTCTTGGTAATGAGGAGCAACATGGACTGCAGGTGCAGTAACAGTAGCAGTAACTTGTGGGAGAGTATTTTCCAACTGAACAAGGGGAGCTTCGGTCACTTGAGGGAAGAACCCTCCTCCAAGGAAACCTTCCGATAATCCCCACGTACAACCTTCAGGCATAGAGAGTCGGGGAGCAAGAATTGGTGCTGATGCAACCGGGGGTGGCACAGGCGTACCATTGGGTTGAAGAACTGATGTTGAACCCTGATTCTGACTTGCCAACAAAGAAGTCACCATAGTAGTCAAATTTTCAATCTCAGCTTGCATGCTTGTCATCTGTTCACGGAGCTGGGTATTCTCCTCTTCAACAGTTGCCATCTTCTTCTTAATCTGAGACCGGGTGTTATAAGTGCGAGTTGCCTTGTGACGGATATGCCGAGCCAGTTTAACTGAAGCAGAGGAGAGGGGGAAGAATAAGAGACTCTATTTTTTTGGAAATTTATGAATGCAGCATGATGCATTATATGTTTATGCTAAATTATGCAAGTTTTTTCCCAATATCGAAAGACTTATATCAAATTAGATGTAAACAGTGTAGAAAATATCCACTTCATTGATAATCATAACATTGAAACTTTGAAAGGAAATACATCAAACAAACTCAAACTCTTGCATTAGATGGATCATCCCTAATCTGAATCTGGACCAGAAAATAAATTCATGTTATATCTCATCCTCTTTGGGTCCCTCCTAAGCGCAGCATCCTTCTCTCGAAGCTGGATGGTCTTCTGGACGATTATCTGACTTTGTGCTAAGAGCTCATGCTTGGTCACTTCCATTTCACTCTTCAATGCTTCATACTTATGCTCCAACTCTTCATATTTCCTTTTCAAAACATTTTTCTCACGAGTCAACTCAGCCACTTGTCCTAACAACTCTTCTTTGGTGTCAACAATCACAGATGATGATGATGGAGTAACTGAAGACATGGGCCTTTGGAGAAGGTAAGGCATCCCAAAGCTAACAGCTCTCTTGATAACCCATTGTGTATGAGACTCCAAAGAAAATCCTCGCTTCTTCCCTAGCTGATTCCACTCTTTACGCTAAACGGAGCGCCAAGCTCGCACAAACCTATTCCTCATATTAGAGCTCTCTTCCCGGTTGCGGTAGAAAATTCCATTCAAAGAGAGACTATCAGGCTTTTCCTTCACAAGATATCCAAACTGGCGCCTAACAAGCATGGGACTATAGGTAATCCCTCCGTGCATTCCAAGGAAAGGTACATTAGGAAACTCCCCACAACTATCAATAATGACTCCATTATCATAGGCTGAGTTATACCAGACGATGTCATCGGAGGTGAGAGGCATGATTCTTTGGGACCACCGGAGCTTATCTGGGTTTTCCTTAAAACTACGGGTTTGAGGTAGATGAAGGGTATACCACTTATAGAGCAGTGGTGTACAACAAAGAATAGTTCCGCGCTTTGCTGAAGTACGATCATGAATGGAATAGTATGTTTCTGCTAACAAGGTGGGTACTGGGTTCTTTGAGAGGTAAATTTGTATGGTGTTGATGTCAATGAAATTTTTGATGTTTGGAAATAGAACTAGGCCATATATGAGCAGGGCCAATATAGAGTAGAAAGCAGTGTTGCTGGCTATATCAAGAAGGGCTTTGGCAATGATTTGTGGTTTTGGAGAGGGTTCGAGTCCACTGAACGGCACTTTGTCAAGCACGGGTAGTCCAATCAAATAAGAATACTCCTCCAAGGTGGGGGCAAGTTGGTAATCAGGAAAGGTGAAACAATGGTAAAGCGGGTCATAAAACTGCACAAGAGTGTTGAGGATTCCATCCTCTACCTTAGTCCCGAGAATACTCAACAATTTTCCATGACTCTTCCGGAATTTCTCTGAATCAGACACCAATGACCCTAGCTTCCTCAATCTTGTCAAATCAAAAGTCTTAAAACCATAGCCATGAGTGTCCCTCGTTTGGTAATCCATAATCTACATAGTTTACATGGAATTTGATTTAAGCCTTTCAATATTGGATGAGAAAAAGAAATTCTTGATGAATGAATGTATGCACACAATTAATGATGCACAAACATGGGTGGGTTAAGGTAAAAATGTTGGAGTCAAAGGTAAGAGCCCCTTCCCACATGGTAAGTACTAAGGTTTGCTTGTACCTGCATCACGGGTTCTACAAAGTTCCCAAAGTTATAAATCGTCTTTTGGATATTATCGGTTTACGGCACTACTCCCGCTCCAATAATATTCGCAAGACAATCTCGTTCGGGTGTGGCATCGCGTATCAACCAATCTAAACTACTCTAGACCGGTCACTGCGCCACGTCCTAATGGCTAAGATGGGTTAAGTGTAACTCTAAAGGTCCACAATCCTTCGGTCCTCCAAAAATAGAACGTCAACATAACTACTCATGTCAACACTCTACCTTTGAACTTCCTAGACTGTGCGTGGTTATATCACATGTGAACATAGATTGAACTACTCCAATCCCGTCACCATGACCCTACCACATCCTATCTTATTGTTTCACTCAAGTCCGGGTTAGGACTGTCTCACTCAAGCAATTTTCCCAATTTAAAGCTCATAAATCATACATATACACATATAAACAAACAAGCGCAAAAGAAAAAGATTACAAGATGGGCTCAACCCGCTCGGGGGATCCCCAGTGAAGTCGCCATTTCTGTCGCGGTGATTTTTGGATGTCAAGCTATAAAGAAGCGTTGAATCACAAAACATTTAAATACACCACTGAGCTTTTTATTTTTCCGAAGAAGGGAGAAAAGTCCGTTAAAACACCCTAAATAAAGAGATCGAGGTAAGGGGGTTGGTTACGCAAATGGAAGGTATTAGCACCCTAGGCGTCTATAGTACTCTATAGGAACCTCTTGTATTCTATCTTAAGCGCTTTGTTTTTATGTGTTTGAAAATATGTATAAGATTTAGGGATAATTGAGTATTTTATTGGGAAAATGAGTTTTGAGTGACAAAATGCACTTGACTTGAGTTCCAAGGTTTTTATCTAATGAAAATGAGTTTTGAAGTTGAAAATAAGACTTGATTTGAAAAATCAAGTGTTTTCACCTAAAGAAAATGAAATTTGATTGATTAAGAACTTGGTTTAAAATCCAAGTTGTTTTTGAGAAAAAGTTTGATTAATGACTTGGTTTAAAATCCAAGTTGTTTTGAAAAAAGTTTTTGATAAGTGATATATTTTGGATATTTTTGAGAAGAGGTGTTGACCTCTATTTTTTGGCTAAAAAGGGTTCATGGTTCTAACGAGAGTTCTAACGCTTTAACTAAACAACCTAAAATATTTGAATCGCGCCTAGACTTTTTGCAACGACATATAGGTCGAGGTTTTTTCCTTTCTTCGGATTAACACATTAAATATACTAACGAGCAATAATGAGCGAGAATTTAAAGCATACAATACATCCGGGAGGGTAACATGCAAAGGGGATTGAATTAAATAAATGATAGCAATAAATAATGACTGAAAATAAATCGCGCCAATAATGCGCATTTAAAATTACAACCGGGGGGGGAACATGCGTGGGGGATTTGAATAATAATAACAATGACATAAATAAAAAATAAATGGGACATGAAATTAAAGCATATAATATAATGTAAATGCTAGAGACGTAAACACAAAGCATAATAATCATGAAGCATAAAATGAACATAAAGCATGTAGTGAATAAATAAATGTGAGGTGAATAATAAAATATGAGTGGTGTGTGAAGCATGAAAGTGAATAACGATTAATGACGAAATTAGCACATAAAACACGAGAGTAAAAACAAACAAGAAAGAAGCAAAGCAAAGCAAAAATCATCACATCATAACAAGATAAACAATTGAATGAAAGTAAACCAAGCAATGTCACACATATTTTCAAATTATAAACACATGCATTTATTTTCTAATTAAAATGAAAAAAAAGGAATTGAAAATTCATCAAAGCATACAATACTACCTCAAACCATGGAAACATTCCCACAATAAATCAAACATTTTCAAACTCACATACATGCATATTTATTTTTAATTGAATAAAGAAAACAATTTACAATTGCATCATATTATTAAAAATTAATCATATTAAATCAAAAATCTAGGATCAAATCATAGAGACAAGAATTTAACATATTATCAAACATAGGGCAAAGTTAATGGTAATTAAGAATTAAAACATCAAACAAGTCATTTAAAAACTAACATGTAAATTTCATAATTAATTAATACAATTAAAAACATAAAATAAATGAAAATTAATCATGTGATTAAGACAAAAATGAAGTAAAATCAGAGGGTAATCATCTACAAAAATTAATCAAGAGTTCATGGTATAACAAGAACATAAGACAAATAATTTATTAACATATTAAGCTAATTATTAACAATCAATCTTAATTAAATGGAATTAAAAGATAGCAAAAATATAACATGTGATCATAAATCCAAAGCCTAGAGCTAAGTCATAGAGACAACAATCAAGCATGTTAACAATCATATAATAATTTTCATGGCAATTAAAAGCATCAATTAAAAATTAATTAAAACCCTAACATGTGAACATTATAACTAATTAATACAATTAAAATGGAATCAAAGCAAAATAAATCAATAAAACAAAAAAACAGAGAGTAACCTTCAACAAATATCATTTAAAAGTTCATGGCATGACAAAATCAAAAGAAAATAAATTTCATATTATTTAAGGCTAATTATTAGCATTTAGACCTAATTAAAATAGTGTAAAAAGACAAAGAAAAATTAAAATAATATATGATCAGGTATACAAACAAGATAAAAGTCCAAATATCAGTATGTCACTCATATTACATCATAGATCAAATAACACAAACATATTATCAAACATTAATTAAGTTAAACCTAATTTATACACTAATAAATAGGGAAAATATAGGAAAAATATCAAATAAATGTTTTTAAAAAATGATTTTGTGACATATCAGTTTAAAATGGCCAAAAATATAATTTAAAATTAAATTTACATCTCAGAATAATGAAAATAAAATTTATACAGAGGGGGGTGCAAATATCAAAGAAAATAAAAAAAGGGGTGTAGCAGCAAAAAAAGCCCAAGCCCACGCGCAGAGAAAAAAAATCTGAGGAAAATGTTGGCTGTGATTCAGTGTGACGCACATATGCGTGAGTACGCATTACAACCATTAGATCTTCCCAAGGAAGGATCAAACGGTCGTTTCGCCTTCTCACGTACGCCCTTGGATGAAAACAACGGCCTAGATTAAATCTGGGAATTTATGAGAAACACGCGTGCATACAAGCATGCTAGGATCAGGTACGGACACGTATCGTGGTCCTATCGTCTGACCACCGTCAGATCTTCATTTAATGAGATCTGACGGGTGCGATCAAAGGAACGCACGCGCCGTGTGATGAATCCAACGGCCATGATTAAAACTGGGTAAGGACAGAGATTCACCCATGGATCATCATCTCCGTTGAGTCCTCGCCGTCGCCGGCGCCGTTTCCGGCACCGGAGTACTAAAAAACGCCCAGAAATGCACGAATCATATATGGTTCTTCTCGTATTTTCACAAGGAATCCAAATATGCAATTAGTTTCATGAAATAACACTTAGATTTTAAAAAACGAAGAGAAAAAGTTTTGAAAGTTTCAAATCAAACACACAAACTAGCACGTTTCATGGCAAACTAACAACCCAGATAGCTTCATAGTAATGAAATAAGACGAAAGGCATTAAAAAGGAGCAAGAAAGCTAACAGAAACACGTTAGGAGAAGTTGATTTTTTCACGAACTTTGAGCTTGAACACGAGCTCCAAAACGTCTCTGAAGCTTCAAATTGGAGGTAGGGTTTTTGTTCTGAAGGTCTTTAGAAGGTTATTAACATGTTAATTGCAAGAAAACAATGAGAATTTCGTGTTTGGAATTTTTTGTAAAAGTGAGTAAAATGGGTTGTTCTTCAGCTGCCTCCTTCTCCAAAATCACCCCCCTTTGGCTCTGAAAAACGTGTGTATTTATAGAATAGGTTTAGGTTATGAAAAGAGTGATTGTGAGTGAATGAGAGGGGTATTCTTGAATTTTTGCAAAATGGATATTTTGTGATGATGCTCAATCAAGAGTACAAGTGTATTGATCTGATGCAAATGGCATTTTAAGGTATATTCTGAGATCAAATGGTTGGGAGAGGATCATGGGATTTTTGGGATTTATTTGATGGAAGAAATAATTTTAAACCAATTTAAAACTATTTTTGTAAATAAATAAATATGTGAAAAATGAAAATATTTATGAGCAAGGGCAAAAGTGTCCATTTTTGGGGTTTATAAAATGCATGAGTTAAGTTGGAAATAATTGAAAAAAGTTTGAATAAAAAAGGTTACTTGTTGGTGAAGAAATGAATTTTTGAATTTAAAATGTAAATATGAACATAATAATATAATATATAAAATAAAAATGCAAATGAAAATTAAAATATTTTTTGTCATGCTCATAACATATAAAAGTGATGGAGATGAAATTATAAATCAAAAATTATGATGAAATGGATGAAAAAGGAGATTACTTGCAAAAGAAGTTACCTCAATATTTGAAATTTTGGGAAAGGGTAAAATGGGAATAAAATCAAGTTTATGAACAAATTATGGTACAAGAGCATATTTGGAAATTTATGGTGCAAGAAAAAGATCAAAATGTCATGTAATTAATTATCTAAAAATGAAACAGTTAAGCAGCGTAAACAGGATAAAATACTATTTTTTAGCAATTTTAAATTAACAAATAATAATAATGTGATGAAAATTAACATGCTTAAAATGAGCCAAAATTAAATGAAGAAATTAGGGGTGGTCAAAAAATGGGGTATGACACTCGGAAAAATCAAAGCTCGGTGGTGTTAACTATAAAATTGAGATTCGAAGCTAATTAATAGCTCGACATCCAAAAATCACCGCGACATGCACCTATAATTATGTCAAATCCTATACCTATTAAGAGTTATTTTTGTGGTCTTTGTATTGCTATTTTGTCCTTTCATTTAGTTGTGCTTTCATGGAGGGAGCTCATATCCTTTGCAAATTTTTTTTTTTTTGTTTCTAGTAACATTAAGCTGGCTTGTTCGTTGCTTCCTTTTAGTTTCACGGCGACTCTTTACTCAACCGTAAATTGTACTCTAGATGAAGGTCTTTAGTTTATTTTAGGATATAACTATCATAATCTCTTGTATCATAAGGAAGATGGAATTTCAGATGTTGAAGATGAAAATTGTAAGAAGATAAACGAATTTGGGAATTTAGTGATCGAACTTGCTGCAAAATCCTTTTTTGATTTTGGTCCTTTATTTATGTGTGAATCAACTTCATTTGTCAACACATATACGTCACGTGTGTCTCCGTTTGCCACATAAGCGTTTTTAAACGGAAGTGGACGGAAGGAACTAAAACAAAAAAATTTAACACATTGAAAGACTAATTTAAAACAATAAAACTTACAGGGACTAAAACCAAAAAAACGGAAACATACAGGGATCGGAATGATATTTAAGCCTATTTTATATGATGCATAATGATAAAGTTGCTTGTAATACTACCTCATAATATAATGTACAAACATCTCGTAGTTATTTCTCCACTCCCCAAGCAACTTAACTGAGTTGATCATCTCTTACAGAGTAGCCATTCATCCCCAATCATTAAACACATAAAAATTAACATCATTCTTTTCATCCACCCTTCTTCCATCTCAGATTCAATTTCTTAACAAAAATGGAACAAGTTTCACAAAAAAGGACAAGTTGAGTAACCTTTGCTCAAAAAGAAATCATTGAATATTACAATCTTATAAAATGATGCTATGGGAAAACTTTAATGGTTAAGATATTTCTAGACATGCACTGAGTTTCATCAAACATTTAGGGAAGACAATCACAAGCTTCACAACTAAGGCCTTCACAGTGCTACTTTTCCCAATACAGTATCACAAAAGGAGGACTCTTTCGCAGCCAAAGCGTTCCAACATAACTTAATAATAGAAAAGTTCTAGTTACAGAGTACAGACTTTATTACTTGATCATAACAAACAAAAGATTGTGACCAAATTGATGGTGCACCCTAAGTAATGCAACATACAGTGCATTATACTTATCATTGCAGTGTGCATTGCAAAGATAGAATCACAAAATTATGGAAGGTTTAGACAAACTGATGTCAAATGTCTGCTTTACGCACACCGTAAAAAATCAAGTTGGTCCAGTTTATACAACAATTACCGCCTTATGAAAATAATGCAAGCATCTATTATTCTATCTTTTTTCACATAGCCATAAAAAGAAAAAAACTGCTACATATTATCATTAGATCAATTTAAGACATAGAGTGAGCATAATTTTTCTTCATACTATCTTCAGCCGTCATAGTGCGATATAAATTTGTTTCCTCTTCTTTAAAACAGAACACAACACCAAAACTAGAACACCACACCTCTAATTTGTATCACAACAACACAGCCTTAGGTAAAACATGGGACCCACCTCTAATTTGTATAACAACAACACATCCAATCAATAACCAATTTCTACACAAACATGAATTAAAAGAAACTATTGAAGAACAATCCATTATAAACAATCAAATAAATTCTATTGTTATCATGGATTGTTAATAGTAATTGGGGAAGCTAAAATTATCTAGCCTAGGGAACCCACCTGTTATAAAACAGCAATTGCTCCAGAAATCCCCAAATTCTAAATCTCACTTCAAGTTCTAGCTCCAAACTCCAAGTTCTGATCCTTTGTAAAAGCTTCAGCCCCTTAGCTTCAATCTACATCTAGGACAGGTTTGTTTCAAATCTCCGGATAAGCCCAATTCAGTTCTTACCTTTTTAGAAAACCATGATTTTTCATACTCCAACATACGCATCATCATTGCAAAATCACCATGGTTACTTTCAGCAGAACCCCATAAACATTTACCGCCTTTGGAAAATAATGCAAGCGGCTATTTTCTCTCTACTTTCATATACCCATGAAAAATAAAAAATAAAAATAAAAAAAACCATTTGCTACAGATTATCATTAGATCATTTTAAGGCATAGGGTGACCATGATTTTTCTTCATACTATCTTCAGCCATATAGAGATAACTATCTCTTAGGCTATTTGTGGGTAAATATGAAAGAAACAAAAAGAAATTAAATTGACTTATCATGGTACTGTTTGGCAACTTTAAGCCATTTCACGATCAACTAATTGCCGGTTAAGAATTTTCTTAAGCAAGTCTTTTATTAGAAGGACCTATGAAACTGAAAAAAGTAAGCCATTGATTACGTAATTAATAGTAATGCATCACACAAATCTGTAGGGGGGGCTGATGAATTAAAATGTCATTATTAGCCACAAATCATTTCAAAAACTTCTCCAAACAGGTAGCATAGCATACAATGGTATGTCCTACAAATAATCAATTTATTTACTTCCTTGTAAGGTATTTAATAAACAATAGTTTAAGTACTACAACTTTCCTATCACTTCAATGTTCATCAAGTACTCAGAAATAATGCAGAAGAATCAAATATACATCCATACAAAAATGTTCCCAGTCCACTAGTCCGGGGAGTACCTGATATGGTAAACAGCAAGTCTTCAGATATCCAAAATTCCAAATTGATCAAATCTGAAATTGCTTGTGACCAACAAAATGAAGCACTTTTCTACGATCAAACATTTTACAAACGTGATTTCTCATAATTTTCCTATGCTACTTACCTTCTCATTTCCCGCCTTCATCATAGTGCGATATAAATTCAATAGATGAGCAGTTTCCTCCTCTTTAAAACAGAACACAAACCTATCCAAAAACAATTTCTCAGACATATAAAATGGAGAAAGCAAGCTGGCACTCTCGTTCCTCAAACCCTTAGTTTGAAGACAAAAGACAACCATAGCTCTTGGGATGATCCTTTTCTCCAAACAATAACAAAACAACCCTGGTCCCTTAGCAAGATACGAAGAATCCCAACCTAAATCATTAACCCAAAACTGCATCACCCTATTGATTTTATCGGTCGAAACTAACATACATTTCGGCTGCTTCCTAAAAGCTTCCAAAATAGTTTCCTCAGACCAACCCCATTTCTTATAAGTATCAATTTTCTTATCCCATTTGGATTTACTTACAACTATCTTAGCAACCAAGGCATCACCAAAATATGCTTTAGAAGGATCAATCCCCATGTTTTTCAATTCCTCCACCATCTCGCCTAAAACCCTAGGCTTACAAAAGATAGTATTTGGTCTAGTAAGAAAAGTTCTAAAAATACTCGAATCGCAAACACCCTTATCAACCATTAAATTAACATTATGAATCACATAATTACAAGAAAGCAAAGAGGGAACTGAAATTACAGAAGCAATAGCCCTTTGATCCGATTTAAGGAACCGATATACCAATTTATAAATAGGGACAATACAATTATTCAAACTCGATTTCATGAATCTAGGGTTACCTACAACGATACGAACAATGTCGGAATTAGAAGCACCTTTGGAGAGTAAAAATTGAAACTTTGGAAGAAGTCTTTTTTGGGTATCACAGGAAAGAAGCCAAGGTTCTCTTTTGATGATGTTGCGAATATCTGAATCGGTGAAACCGTGAGTTGTGAAGAAATTGAGAACTGATTCGGGTTTTTTTGAGGTTTTGAAATGAAGGGTTTTTGAAGCTTTGAAAGCGAATTCTGATGAGAAACCGAATTTGTCGATGAGATAAGATACAGTAAATGGGTGTGAGGTTGAGGGTGAAGTGGTGAGGAATTTGAGAGAAAATTGAAAGGGTGAATGGTGCAGTGTTGTTGTTGATAGGCGAAAAGCGTTGTGGAAGAGAACTTGTTTGAACATTGTTGGAAATTTAGGGTTTTTGAGTGAAATTTGGGGGGTTTTGTGAAAGAAGATGATTCAATGAACAGAGAAATGCTTAGTGAGAGACATAAGAGCACCTTTAGTGCTAGTTAGCTAAGTATCAAATTCTTTATTTATATAACACGACAACTATAAAGAACCAGCATTATAATAGTATGTATGACTTGTCAAGTGGGTGTGTTAAAACTAGTGAACGGCAGCTATATAGTCAACGGCAGTTATAAATTTCTAAAGTTAAAAATTTATTATTTCATCAATCAAATTCTTCAAAATTTGAATCAAAACTAGTTACACATAAACAAAATTATAAATATGTGGGGTTATATTTGAGTTTTTTATAAACAACTATCATTAAAGTTAAAACTACTCAAATCAACTATAAATTATTTAAATCCTACATGGCAATTTGACCCCACAAAAAATAACTTAGTTTACCCATTTTGATGATTCCCACTAAAGATGCTCTAATAGCTGAAGTTATCCGTACAATAAAAGTAGTTTTGAAAATTTGTCAAAAACAAAAAAAAGTAGTTTTGAAAAAAACAATATTACTGTATTTTTTAAATTGGTGTTAATTTGTAAAATTGTTTTTTTTTGGTAGATAATTTTTTTTTTACCACAAATAAAAAGTGATAAAAGAATTTTGAAAGCGAATAATTGTTTGTCAGTTTTTTCCAAATGATTTTTTTTTACACAGAATAATTTATACCATTTCATTAATTAATCATAATAGGGGTAATACAAAGAGGTAGAGTCTCAAAGATACAGCGATTAGACCAAGAAATAGCCGCTCTAGTAGGATAGTGAGCTACTATATTCACTTATCGTTTAATAAACTTCACCTTAAAGTTTGAATTACATAATAAAATATTTTAGTCAAAAAAAAATATATTATTAATATGCGAAATTAAAAAATTAAACTTGAAACTACCGCGGCGAATATGATGAATTGCATCCACCAAGCTTTTAGAATCCGTCTCAAACGTCACATGAGATATGTCTTTATTTTCCATTTCTTTCATAGCTTCTAGTAAGGCAATGGATTCTCCTTCCAATATAGAGCAATTAAAAAACTTTCCAAATGATTTAATGATTAGAAATTTTATCATCAAAGTAATAAATAAGTGGCGAATATGGAATTTGAATCTTTATATATATCGTGTGATATTTCTATTAAGGGTCTGTTTATTATTGATTAAAAAAATAATGATTTTGATCTAAAATAATTTAGATATTAGTTTTTAGAGATTTTATATAAAAATGGAATTTATTTTGTGTTGGTTTATTATAGTAAAAATCACTAAGACTGAGTTTAGCAGTTAAGATTCATTCCAAAATCCTTGTTTTGCATTCCAAAATCCTTGCTCTTATGTGGTGCTACAGTTTCCTCGGCTGTGTTATTCTGTTTTTTCTCTGTGTCAAGGACCGAAATCCCACGGTTTCAGACACACACCCATTTGCTGTATCATATCTCATCAACAATTTCATACTAATAAGGCTCTATGAGGAAACAAAAACTCAATCATGCATACATCAGGGACAAAACATGCATTCCATGATTTGATTTTAAGTATTTTAGACTTAATATGTTATTCTTGTTCCATATTGGCTTTGAAATTTGTTTGGTAATTGGTTTTGTTTTGATTGGAATTTTGTCAGAATCCTGTTGCTTATCAGTCTAAACAGCATCAAATCATTTGCCTAATACTTGTTTTGATTGGAATTTTAATTGGAATTATATATAAAAGTTTATTTTTCTTGCATTTGTGGGTATGTAATACTTCTTTTGTAGTGTCATTTCCCTTTCATGTTTGTTTAGTCCAATAATCTATTGCATAAATTAAATTCAGCTATACCAAAATATGTTTTTGGACTTAAAGTGGCTTTAAGTTGTAGTTATATATGTGGTTTCTTTGCAAATACCAAATGTCCAAATAATCATGAAGACCTCTCAACTCTCATACATCAATATTGAAGCTGCTCTTATGGTTTTGGAATTTTGGACCACAATTGTTTCCTTAACTACTTTTGAATATTGTCTTGTAACCTGGACATGTATAACCTGGTAGAGTAATTTGTATTTTTTTTCCTCTACACATTATTGTTTATAAGGAAGACAGGATTATAGTTTCTGTAATTTTCATTTTTCTTTTTCAACATATTTTTATTTTCTGTGAACATTTAAGTTATTTCGTGTGTGCTCGACTTGATAACTCAAAACTCAACTCAAGTTTGCCACAAATTGTTTTCAGCTGGAGTTTGACTCGTTAAAGTTTACAAACAATTTGGTTTGACTTGTATCAGTTCGTTTTCTCCAATCACATAACTTTAGGGTTAAAAATGAATCTAGCCGAATTGAACTTGACTTAACTCGGATCGATAAGAATTAGTTCAACTTAAAGCTCAACTCGAATTCAATACAATTTTTCTCCTAACTCGAATCCAACTCTATTTTAGTTCACAAACAATTTGGTTTCAATCGTTAGTTCTAACCACATAACTCACAAGGCAAAATTTTTAATTTGTGAGAAACAATATTGTGCATAATAATAATTAATATTTGGATGCAACCTTGGTCACGTGTTGCTCTTATTATAGATAATCTTGATCTCCATTTTTCATATACATTTCAATGTGGAACAATTCTTAAAAACTACAAAATTATGAATGACGCTGTCTATCAACTTTAATATGATTATTTTTATTGTTAAGTTTTCTCTTAGTTTTCTTAAAGTATTATATATATAAAATATGGAATAAATATTTACCATCAAAATATAAAAAAAAAAAAAATACAAGATATATATTTATCAACGATGCCTACAAGTCTGTACAATATAGTAAGAATCCATATTACTACTCTTTCTATTTCAAAATGATAGAAAAATAGTTTTCATTCATACTATCACATGCAATCATACTATGTATTATAGTCTCCCAACTTTCAACTCATGTCGAATCTTGTTTATTGTATTTTTAAAATAAAAGGCCAAAACTTCAAAAAATAAAAAATAGGAGATCAAAAAATGTATTTAATAAAAAGTCTCCATGTCTGTTTGTTAAAGATTAAAAAAAATAATGATTTTGATATTCAATAATTTAGATATTAATTTTTAGAAATTTTACAAAAAAGTAGAATTTATTTTTGTTTATTTATTTTAATAAAAATCACTTTAGTTTGTTTTTTTAAGGGCCTTTTAGTTTGTTCGGATATAACATGAAAAAATGATCTTTGTAATTACAAAATAACCTTCATTTTGTAACAAAAATAAAATAAAATAACCTTCATTTTTAACATTTGTTTTGTCTCCTCTCTAAAAAAATCTATTATTTGTGAAGTTACTTATAACAACTTCTCACTTTTAGCCGTTTATTTTAAATGATTTTTAGATTTTAATTATTTTAAATTTGTAATAAATGGATGCAATATTATTAAAAATAATTATTTTTATAAAAAAAAGGTATTTTTTTAAAAAAGCTACAACTATGGGTGCGTTTGTTATAGATTTTTTCAAAATAGATTCTTATAGTGTAAAAAAAAATTGTGTAAAAAAATTTTACAAAGAAACTTTTTATAAAAGCTTTAAATGAAAATTTGGTTTGAATAGTTATTCTTAAAATGTCATTTTAGGTATTTCATCATTTTATTGAAATTTTTTTTAGATATCAAAATTTCAAAATAATCACCTTTTTTTAAGATATTTCAAATAGATTTTCATAAAAATCATTTTTGAAATACAACTTTTTATAAAAATTGAGATTTTGACTATGTTTTTGTTCCGGTGTGGAATTTAGAGGGTGTATATTTAGTGATAGTGAATGAAGTATCGATAATACTTAGGTTAATTTTTGGTCTGTAAAGATAAAAATAAGGAACGAGAAAGTAAATAACACGTATTATTTGTTGACTCAGTTTGGTGAGAAGCACCTAGTCTGGGGGATACCAATCCATGAGGGAGTTTACTATTGGTGGTGGATGATACAATAATTGTATTGAGTCTGATTTTTTCATGTCCCTAGAAAAACTTTAGGAGGTTGTATTTATAGGCATATGGAGAAGCTTAATTAATTGAGTAACTTCCCCATGATCCCATGATTCCTCTTTTGGTGGAAGGTGGGGTTGTGTTCATTCATCATGGTTGAATGCATATTTTACATGTGGTAATTTTAGGTAGTGGGGCGAATTGGGCTTGGATAGGCGAAATTGGGCCTAGGCGAGTTGGATCGGGTCAAATGAGCTGGATGCGGGCGAACTGAGTCGGTTCGGGCGCGCCGCATGATTTATCTATATTGGGCTGTTGGCAATAGTGGGCTTGCAGTGTAATTGGGCCTAGGCGAAGCTGACCGGTACACAGCCCCCCAAGCACGAGGCTCGAAGAGGCGAAGTGCTTTTCTTTTTCTTTTTGCTCACGTGCCTTAGTACGTCGGCGTTGGCTTTTCTTTGCTTCTTTGGCGAGATTTTTTGGGCGTTTCGCTTTGACTCGGCTGATGACTTCTTGAATGAATCGTTTGGTGATGCCATTGTGCTCTCATGATGGTGCTAGATTTTTCTTTTCTTCTTTCGCTTTGCTTTAGCTCGCCTGAAAATTTTAAACTTTGTGGCGGCGCCTTTGAATTTGTATCTTCTATTTCTGAATGAAATAATAGCTTTGGCGGCGCCTTTGCTCTGCAACGTATTACCCGTTCTTCCTTGTTGTCGTTCCTGCAATTTTGGTTACGCAACTTGTGTTTTTATATTAAAAATTTATGGGGATAACTTGCCTTATCATATAGCCTTTGAACTCCGAGTTGTTGTTTCGCACGCCAAAACCTTAGACTTACATGGCGGCCTTCCTCGCCGGATAAATGTTTGCACGCCAAAGCCTTAGACTTACATGGCGGCCTTCTATGCCGGATAAATTTCGCACACCAAATGTTCCGGTGTGGAACTTAGGGGGTGTATATTTAGTGATAATGAGCAAAGTATCGATTGTACTCAGGCTAATTTTCGGTCTGCAAGATAAAAATAAGGAACGAGAAAGTAAATAACGCGCATTATTTGTTGACCCAGTTCGGTGAGAAGCACCTAGTCTGGGGGATACCAATCCAGGAGGGAGTTTACTATTGGCGGTGGATGATACAATAATGGTGTTAAGTCTATTTTTTTTATGATCTCCCTAGAAAAGCTTTAGGGGGTTGTATTTATAGGCATATGGAGAACCTTAGTTAATTGAGTAACTTCCCCATGATCCCATGATTCCATGATTTCTCTTTTGGTGGAAGGTGGGGTTGTGTTCATTCATCATGGTTGAATGCATATTTTACATGTGGTAATTTTAGTTAGTGGGGCGAATTGGGCTTGGATTGAAATGTAGTGGGCTCGGAGCCCCTCATGCGGGGTCAGGCGAACCAGATGAGTAAGTAATGGGCTTAGGCGAATATGGGCCTGGGCGAACTGGTCCGGTACACAGCCCCCCAAGCACGAGGCTCGAAGAGGCGAAGTGCTTTTCCTTTTGCTCACGTGCCTTAGTACGTCGGCGGGGCTTTTCTTTGCTTCTTTGGCGAGACTGTTTGGGCGTTTCGCTTTGACTCGCCTGATGACTTCTTGAATGAATCCTTTGGTGATGCCATTGTGCTCACATGATGGTGCCCGATTTTTCTTTTCTTCTTTCGCTTTGCTTTAGCTCACCTAAAAAATTTTAAACTTTGTGGCAGCGCCTTTGAATTTGTATCTTTATTTCTTCTGTTTCTTCTTGGTCGCGTCTTTGGAAGGTTCTTTGTCTATTCTTTCCCTGCAATTCTTTTACCTGCAAAATTGCTTTCTAAATTTTGATAATAATTTTACAATTTTCTTACCATATGTTTTTATACTCCAAGCCGAATAAATTTTGCACGCCAAAGCCTTAGACTTACATGGCGGCCTTCCTTGCCGGATAAATTTTTGCACGCCAAAGCCGTAGACTTACATGGCGGCCTTCCATGCCGGATAAATTTTTGCACGCCAAAGCCTTAGACTTACATGGCGGCCTTCCTCGCCGGATAAATGTTTGCACGCCAAAGCCTTAGACTTACATGGCGGCCTTCTATGCCGGATAAATTTCGCACACCAAATGTTCCGGTGTGGAACTTAGGGGGTGTATATTTAGTGATAATGAGCAAAGTATCGATTGTACTCAGGCTAATTTTCGGTCTGCAAGATAAAAATAAGGAACGAGAAAGTAAATAACGCGCATTATTTGTTGACCCAGTTCGGTGAGAAGCACCTAGTCTGGGGGATACCAATCCAGGAGGGAGTTTACTATTGGTGGTGGATGATACAATAATGGTGTTAAGTCTATTTTTTTTATCATCTCCCTAGAAAAGCTTTAGGGGGTTGTATTTATAGGCATATGGAGAACCTTAGTTAATTGAGTAACTTCCCCATGATCCCATGATTCCATGATTTCTCTTTTGGTGGAAGGTGGGGTTGTGTTCATTCATCATGGTTGAATGCATATTTTACATGTGGTAATTTTAGTTAGTGGGGCGAATTGGGCTTGGATTGAAATGTAGTGGGCTCGGAGCCCCTCATGCGGGGTCGGGCGAACCAGATGAGTAAGTAATGGGCTTAGGCGAATATGGGCCTGGGCGAACTGGTCCGGTACACAGCCCCCCAAGCACGAGGCTCGAAGAGGCGAAGTGCTTTTCCTTTTGCTCACGTGCCTTAGTACGTCGGCGGGGCTTTTCTTTGCTTCTTTGGCGAGACTGTTTGGGCGTTTCGCTTTGACTCGCCTGATGACTTCTTGAATGAATCCTTTGGTGATGCCATTGTGCTCACATGATGGTGCCCGATTTTTCTTTTCTTCTTTCGCTTTGCTTTAGCTCACCTAAAAAATTTTAAACTTTGTGGCAGCGCCTTTGAATTTGTATCTTTATTTCTTCTTTTTCTTCTTGGTCGCGTCTTTGGAAGGTTCTTTGTCTATTCTTTCCCTGCAATTCTTTTACCTGCAAAATTGCTTTCTAAATTTTGATAATAATTTTACAATTTTCTTACCATATGTTTTTATACTCCAAGCCGAATAAATTTTGCACGCCAAAGCCTTAGACTTACATGGCGGCCTTCCTTGCCGGATAAATTTTTGCACGCCAAAGCCGTAGACTTACATGGCGGCCTTCCATGCCGGATAAATTTTTGCACGCCAAAGCCTTAGACTTACATGGCGGCCTTCCATGCCGGATAAATTTTTGCACGACAAAGCCTTAGACTTACATGGCGGCTTTTGTAATTTTTCACGCCCAAAGGCGGTTTGGGCGAACAAAGCTGCTTTATCAAATGGAGTTCTTGCAGTGAGTTTATCAATTTGTACCTACAATAAAAATGAAGAGATTCACAATTTAGTCTTAACATATGAAATTAATTGTGTAATATATTTTGAGTAAAGTTTGCTAAGAATTTGGAACGATATCATCTGGTTATGAGTATTCAAGTGGCAAATGATCCGATATTGTATCATATATTTCCTTTGTCCGCCTCGTTTTTTATGGTCGCCTCTTGAAAGAGTGTTACGCTCTAGATCGGCGCTGCCTAGCAACAAAAATGATTCTACGGCGAGATGGCGAATTTAGAACCTCGTCATTGTTTACCCAAAATCAAACATGAATGAATTAAATTAGAAATAGGAATAATAAATTAATGAACCGAATTAAAATGAACAACGAATCAAACAAGACTTCTATCAGTTAAGATAGAATGGGTACAAGCTTATATAAAACAGATTTTCTTCATTCAAATACAAGCTATTCTATAAAGACAAATATAACAATAACGTTTCAGACGAAAACATGAACTAGTTATGTTCATCTAACATTTTGATAATATACCAATTAAAAAAAAGTAAGAATAATACACCAATTAATAAAAGGCAATAGAATTAAAAATATGTTCATCTACTAATGTTATTCTTTTCTCTTGATAATACCAATTAATAATGAAATAAATGATCAAAAAACAGAGTAAGAAAAGTAATGGGCAATGTGCGGTGAAGCAAAAGCACAAAGAAGCCAATATAACCAACAATATTATAAAAATTAGTAAACTAGCAAGAGTGGATAACTTAATAGCATGATAGAAACTTAACGAAGGAATGAAAACACCTGATTAAGAGCGGTTTTACTCAGTATTCTCGATTCTCCAGCCAGAGTGATTGTGTTGTTGCTTGTCGCGCCAGAGAACTTCTATGATGGTGCTGGCCACAACCGGAGGGTGAGATAGTAATTGCGGCGGCTTTAATGAGAATATCAATGCATTGCGTTTGCAATTTGATGAGTGATTCATCGCCGCCATTTCTTCTTTTCATTGAAACCGTTTGTTTGTCAGATGTGTGGCCGGGAAATTATTTTTACCGCGGCCCCACGGTGGGCGCCAAATGTTCCGGTGTGGAATTTAGGGGGTGTATATTTAGTGATAATGAGCAAAGTATCGATTGTACTCAGGCTAATTTTCGGTCTGCAAGATAAAAATAAGGAACGAGAAAGTAAATAACACGCATTATTTGTTGACCCATTTCGGTGAGAAGCACCTAGTCTGGGGGACACCAATCCAGGAGGGAGTTTACTATTGGTGGTGGATGATACAATAATGGTGTTAAGTCTAATTTTTTGATGATCTCCCTAGAAAAGCTTTAGGGGGTTGTATTTATAGGCATATGGAGAACCTTAGTTAATTGAGTAACTTCCCCATGATCCCATGATTCCATGATTTCTCTTTTGGTGGAAGGTGGGGTTGTGTTCATTCATCATGGTTGAATGCATATTTTACATGTGGTAATTTTAGTTAGTGGGGCAAATTGGGCTTGGATTGAAATGTAGTGGGCTCAGAGCCCCCATGTCGGGTCGGGCGAACCAGATGAGTAAGTAATGGGCTTAGACGAATATGGGCCTGGGCAAACTGGTCCGGTACAGTTTTGATCTTCAATAATGTACGTTTATGTTATAAAATATCAAAATTAGTGTTTTAATTTAAAAAAAATAAATATAAAAAACTTATAATATTTTAAAAAACAATTTTATAAAATCTATTTTCAAAAATACAAATAAAAATCTATTTTTTTTAAATCTAAAACAAACGCACCCTATAACAAAACCAACAACCTCAGCAGATAATTGTGTTTTATCAAAATGAAATATGAAAAAGAAAAAGAGTAGAGAGACCTTTGAAATGTAAGCAGAGATTAGAGAAGAGGACTGAGTCTTGCTATAAATAAAGCGATTTTTGAAATCTTTGATTAAATTAAATTTCCAAACAATATGTTGAAATGGTTTGTATGCAGAAAGAATGTTGTTTTAGGGTTCATCACAAAAAACCCTAAATTGGATCGTCTTTTGAAACACTTTTCATTCCCAATTTCACTCAGATCATTCAGATATTGCACCACCGCATCAGAATCAGAAACACGCCCGTTTCCAGTATCATACCTCATCAACAATTTCGGTTTCTCACATGAATCAGCTCTCAAAGCTTTCAATCGAAATGAGGTTCGTTTCAAATCTCCTGATAAACCTAATTCAGTTATCAACTTCTTCAAAAATCATAATTTTTCAGACTCCAACATACGCATCATCATTACAAAAATACCTAGGTTACTTTCATGAAAACCCCATAAAACCTTATTGCCAAAGTTTCAATTTTTTCTATCCAAAGGTGTTTCTTCCTCTGATATTGTTTCATTGTTGACAGCAGAACCTAGAATTTTAAAATTTGGCTTGGAGAAACGAATAATCCCTCTTTTTGAATTAGTAAGTAGGTTCTTGATAACCAATAAGGATGTCATTGTTTGCTTAATTCAACATTCGTATTCATTTAATCATATGTCATATGACCTTATTGTGGCTAATATCAATTTGATGACTGATTTTGGAGTATATGATTCTGTCATTGCTAGATTGCTTCAAACAAAGCCATCAATATTTAGTTCAACTGATTTGATTAAGCCATTGGAGGAAGTTAAGGGTTTAGGGTTTGATCCTTCAACGATTACTTTTGGGTGTGCTTTGAAGGCCAAGAAAAGTTTGAGTAAAAAACTTTGGGATGAGAAAGTTGACACCTTTAAGAAATGGGGTTGGTCTGATGAAGATGTTATAGAAGCATTTAGAAGGCAGCCTCACTGTATGAAAATATCCATTGATAAAATAAATTCCGTAATGAGCTTTTGGGTCAATCAGTTGGGTTGGGATGCTACGGCCATTGTCAGACAACCAAAGGTTTTGGGTGCAAGTCTTGAGAGAAGGATCAAACCAAGAGCCTCAGTTGTGCAATATCTTTTGAAAAAAGATTTACTAAAAAAGAAAGCTAGCATAACCACTCCAATCAACACCGGCGATAAATTGTTCCTCGAAAGGTATATAAACCGTTATAAGGAAGAGTCGTCTTATCTCTTAAAGCTTTATGCAGAAAAGCTAAATATTGCACACACCAGGGACAAAACTAACATGATATGAACAAATTTTCAGGTATTTTACCCTTACTTTGTTATCTTGTTCCTTATTTGATATGAATACTTGTTTAGAACTTGATTGGAGCTAATTTGAGATAGTTTATTTAAACTTGTTTCATTTCATACTTGCACAAATATTGGTTTTGTGTTGAATGATATTCTATTTCAAAATCCCTATGTAAAAGTTGAATTTTGTTGTTAAGTTAGTAAAAAAGGATCATTCCGAGGGCCACAGTTGTGCAATATCTTCTTAGTAAAGGTTTGAGAAATAAGAATGCAATCTTAACTCATCCATTTGAAGTTGCACGAGAAGTTGTACGATGAAAAGGTCAATCTTGCATACACCAGGACCAGACCAGGGACAAAACATGCTTGTCATGATTTGATTTTAAGATATTTGAGACTTAAATGTTATTCGTGTTCCATATTTTTTTGAAATTTGTTTGGTATTGACTGTCATTGGAGCTAATTTAGCTTTGCTTACTTTGACATATGTTGGTCTTGTTTTTATCGGTATTTTGTCAAAATCTTATTGCTTATCAGGCTTAGCAACATCAAATAATTTGCATGTACTGAATGTAGAAGTAATACGCCTTTTTGTAGTGTCATTCTCCTAGAATTTTAAAATTTAGCTTGGAGAAACGAATAATCCCTCTTTTTGAATTATTAAGTAGGTTCTTGATAACCAATAAGGATGTCATTGTTTGCTTAATTCGACATTCACGTTCATTTGATCGTATTTCATATGACCTTATTGTGGCTAATATCAATTTGATGACTGATTTTGGAGTACATGATTCTATCATTGCTAGATTGCTTCAAACAAAGCCATCAATATTTAGTTCAACTGATTTGATTAAGCCATTGGAGGAAGTTAAGGGTTTGATCCTTCAACGATTACTTTTGGGCGTTCTTTGATAGCCAAGAAATGTTTGAGTAAAAAACTTTGGAATGAGAAAGTTGATACCTTTAAGAAATGGGGTTGGTCTGATAAAGATATTGTTAAAGCATTTAGGGCTAAGCCTGATCTTTTGTTGGCTTCCTTGGATAAGATTAATTTGGCGATGAGTTTTTGGGTCAATCAATTGGGTTGGGATTCCTTGGCACTTACTAAATTGCCAAATATGTTTTCTTTTAGTTTACATGAAAGGATCATTCCAAGGGCCTCAGTTTTGCAATATCTTTTGATGAAAGGTCTGCGAAATAAGAATGCGAGCTTAGTTACACCATTTATATATACTGAGAAATTGTTCTTGAGCAAATATGTTGTCTGTTTTAAGAGGGAGTCTGATTATCTATTAAAGCTATATGAGGAAAAAATGGAACTTGCATACACAAAGGAAAACAATGGCATGCTCACTAAATAGGTGACTTCATAATCTTCTTTTGTTATGTAACCTTAGCTTGTAGTTCTTACAATCTATGATGTTAATAGCGGCGCTATAGCGGAATAGCATAGCATTTGGCACCTCCCCGCTATGCTATAGGTCCGCTTTCGGCTATTTAGAGAAGCGGAAATAGCGGCCGCTATTTTCAGTTGAATAGCGGTTGCTATTTTCAGTTGAATAGCGGTGTCATAGCGGTGCGGTAGCATTTTCTGACTGCTATTGCCTTTTAGGGGGAAAATTTGATGAAAATCTTAATTTTGAAATTAAATCATAAAATTAGGAGTATTTTAGGCTTTTCCGCACCCCTTTTTTGTCCTATGTTCTCATCATCACGTGATTACTTTTTGTATTTGCGCCGTTTCAACGCACTTCTCTTCTCCAAATATTTCACGCTCTTCTCTTCTTCTCCTTCTCAGAATTGATTTGTTCTGTCTTCTTTCCAAATCAATTTGTTTTGTTTTTTCTCCAAATCGATTTGTTCTGTTCTCTTGTCACAAGGTTTGTTCCTTTCTCAAAACTATTTGCAAGTGAAATAAAAAAATGAAGATAATCTTAATGTGGTGGAGCTTTCTTATGTGAAAGTATGATTTTAGTATTTTATTTATTTTAGAACTTGCTTATGATTTATTTTAATGGGATGTTATTTTGATTACTTGTAGAGCTTGATGAAATGTTGTTTAGTCTTTATTTAGAATCTATTTTGATGGTAAATGACAATATTTAGTATAATTATTAGTATGTAAGTCCCTTTCTTTTTGTGTATTTTTCTTATTTTTAGTATTTATGTATGTTGTTGGAATTTATGTTTAATTTGTACATGGTTTTTTGGTCTTCAAAATAGCAGTCATAGCGCTACCCGCTATACCGCTATAGCATTTTTGGGGGGTCAGCGCTACGCACCGCTATCCGCGATTAACAACATAGCTTACAATTTAAGTGATTATTCTTTCTATGCCAAGATAGAGGATGCTCTAGCTGACTTGTTTTATTTGCTAATTTGGACCAGATTTCCAGAGTTGGTCATGCAAGAAAAAGGAATGCTACATTTTATTAATTTGGCCGTAATATATGTTTTGTAGCACTCTTTCTCTATTGTGTACTTTAATATTCCTTTAGCCTTAAGCATTCATGTAATTGTAGTTTCTTTTTTTCTATGCAAACCTGTCCATTTCATTCTCTAGCCTGAGGAGCAATATTAGTTATAGATATACTTTGTTGGAAACACTTTTCTGAGGTTTTGTGAAACTTGCATTGATATTCAAGTCCTTTAACTTTACATCCTTTAAACATGGAGATTACAACTTTACTCTAGTTCATCTGTTCTTTATTCATGAATTATAATTGCTTCCAAAATTAAGAATAATTAAGCAGTGCATTTTTCAAATAGTTCCAACTTTTATTAGGATGAATCTTTGTTAAAGAAATATTCAAGTTGAATAGTTCCAACTTATATGTGTGCTTGCTATGCTAGTAAATATTCAAGTTGAATCATATGGTGAACTACCGTAATTTTGTAAATATTACGAGATGAAATGGATACCTGAACCGTGGAACACGAGTCAGGTGAATTAAATGAGTTAGGAAGCCAGATCGATCAAGGTTGGTTAGAATTATCTAGGATGTGAGCCAAAGTATGGTATGAGTGTGTTTTTGGTTGGAGCTCACAAATATATTATTGAAGATCAAATCAATAATCATTAATCAATTACGTTAGTAAATATTTGCAGCTTAATTCCACAAACCATGCACTTACATTTCATTTCTACATTAAGTCCTCAATTCTGATCATATTTCATTTCACTTCATTTTTTAGATTTTCTTAATTACATCACCGGTGAACACAACTGTTTAATACACTTCCAATGATTCATGGTTTGAAAAACAACTTTCATACTTATACTAAAAGTGAAAGTTGTGATTCACTATTTGATTCTCATATTTATTTGAATTGAAAGAAAGAAAAAACTCATCTATATTGGAATGTTCTTCAAATATTTTATTTATTTATAACTTTAACAATACTCCTTGAAAAAAGCTATAATCTCAATAACTAGTGCTTAATTTGATTAAGCAGAATACTAGGACAAAACAATTTCAATTTTAATTTCAAGCATGGTAAATTTAAGAAACTCTCAGAATAATGTCAACTAATTAGTTCTCCATTTGCCAGGTTGAATTTATTTTTTAACGGATATTGACCGTAAGGATCAAATCACGAACGTCTTGATTTTGCAGGAACCTAAACAATTGTTATTTTTTTACAAGGACGGAAACCAAAATATTTGCATATAAAGCAAATTAAAAATGATATACGATTCACCAACAAAAAACAAATTTTCATACATAAGCTTAATTGTATTAGTTTTCTGGTTTGCTAAAAAATATCTGATACAATACTAAAACTTTTGAAAACCAGGCACATGATACATATTCAATTTCTCCTTGAGGTTACTCGTATGTTATGATTCATAAGCAGCATCGGCAGAAGAGGTGTCCATTTGATGCAGACCTAATTCTTCCTCTTGCTCCCATGTCCTCTCATATTCCTCGTCTGGAGATACCATGCGAAAAAATTACACCAGAAAACCATAAAACATGAATATACTAAGATGAAGAACTATGCAGCCAAGTATAGATACCACACGACATTCATATAAATAATTATTAATATAAACTCAACACCAAGAGATCATCAAACTTATCACATTATTCCAATTATGCATATCCATAGGGGCACATAAATGTCAAATGCAAACTTATCACATTGGATTCTTATGTCTTCGGTTTAAAATATGTCTATTATACAACGATGAAGAAAAACTATTTCATCAGTAATATCCTCTAGGAATGACATGATCCTTAGTTATAAGGTAGTAGGCAGTTTTATTGTTGGTAGGCCTTCTTTCTTTTTTTTTCCGAATCAAGGCGATTTTTATAGAAAATGACTATCATATAGAGGTGTTGCATATAAATAGAAGGGGTGATTGAGAAAGAGGGTAATTGGGAATTTGATTGAGGGCCATTTTGGCATTGGGGAGGTTCAGACCATCGAAGTTAGGCGATATCATTCTGTAATCAAAGGGACTTTCGCTACTTTCTTCATATGTATCAGTTGATTTCTATCAGTGTAGAAGAAACACTTACACATTAACTGCTTGTCGTCTTCGAGATTATCAGTTGCAGGTGCTATAAAAGAGCATGCTAATGCATCATCAAGAATTAAAGTCCAAGGTGTTTCCAAGCTAAGAATCTGCAGAAAATGAAAAAAGGCAGATAAAAGATACGGTGTCAGAGACCATATGGATCAGGTTTAAACAAAGGGGCGAAGCCAAAATTTTAACGCGAGGGGCTAAGATCAAATATATACAATATACAATAACAATAAAAAAGTTAACTAACATATATATTGTATAGAAACTCAATATATTGCATTCAAATATCTTAGGGTTTTGTTACAAAACTTGACAATTTTGCCATCACTCATGATTCTTTCATCACATGTAAAATGAAAACAAAATCAAATGAACTATACTTGTGAAACTACAACTTTTCCCAGAGATACATACAAGAGAAGAAATATAAGCCAATTAAGATTAATTATGTTGTACAGACATGCGGTACCTTGTTTAGCCTGTCCTCGAAGTCCAACCACTTGCTTCTACTATGTTCCTCAAGACTATCTCCGAAAGTAAACCCGTGGATCCTCTCAAGGCCTGTACATGTGTAGATTTAATCAAAGATATATACTTTATATTAAACTAATTTCACAACATGAGAAAAAGTCATAAACATCTAGAAGAAAGGAGAACAGCATAGTTTCCCTCTTTGCAAAAACAGTTGAGAATTTTGCATTTTAGAAGGCTGCTCCAACATATTTAATGGATACATTTTGGATTGAAAGATATAATGATGTTCAGGTGGATGATACTTCAAAATAAAAATTAAGAGATTGATAACTCTATTCATGTGAAGCACGAAAAGTGTATGTATGGATACTACTATTTCTCTATCCTATGTGAAAATCTCTTCCATAGAAGTAGCACTGATATGAATTATTGCAGAGTTGTGATTGTGAAATTATTCTATGTTTATTTTGTCCATTCTTGTACCAAATCTTTAAAACTGTGTCTTTTTTTTTTCTTTCTATTAAGGGTTTCAAGTGTTTATTCCACACAAGGTTAGCACTTCATCTTAAACTGTCTGTAGGATAAATCACTTTGATATTAATGTGTGTGTGTGTGTGTGTGAATGAAGAGATAGAGATAGAGAGAGCATACTTACTTTCACTAATTTTTGTAATTAAACCTTCAACAGTTGTAACAACTCCTCCGATAGTGCGACTGCAACTTGCCAGCTCGAAGTCAAGTTCAGGAATTTTTACACTTGCAGTATCAGACTAGTGAAACCAAAAAAACTACTCAGTCAATGCTTTGAAAAAAAATAATATTAGAAGTATAAAGAAAGATATAAATAATGTTTAGAGGGTAAGACGGACAAAACATGAACAACAGATCCGGAAACAAAAAGAATAAAGAGAGAAATAATGTACAACAGCAACACGTCCTTTTACAGGTTCATCTTCACTGGATATAAGTATGATTATAATATTTTATAACTAATTACCCCGAGTGTATCATTGCAAACAACATATACCGATATCAGGATAGAATTACTTGACGCAGTTTCTGTTAAAATAACAACTTCCGGCTTCTAATAACCGCAAAATATGATTTCGCCCAAATGTAATGACAAACTAACTTAAGAGTCAGATGAAAATATTATAGTTTCAGTGATACTTTGGAAGAGTCCACATGAACAGTTTGTTTTTCTTGGTAAATGATCAATATTCAATAATTCTACGAATGACTGTGATGCTTAAAGTAGTCCAAAACTTGCAATAGTGTCAATCCCTTCTTTTAACAACTAACATGCCTTGTCTTAGTTGTAACAAGATCCAATACTTAACCATTCAATATAAATAAAATTAATTAATGGACTGCATGTGTTGAGATTTGTCAAAATAATGATAGAGATAACAAACCTTTATTACATCACGGCTTAGGTCGTTAACATTTTGCACAGAAAGTGTAATGCTTTTTCCTTTTTTCGAAACTTCTCCACCGGCTTTCAACTGTATGATCATGAAGAACAATAATTATCAGTCTTGAAAGAAAGAGTTAGAGTTACACTCATGAAATCAGCATATACCTCAGAGCTGCGGTAACCACAAGCATCACAAGTGGATGCCATAACAATTGCTTCTTGAAAGTACGGAATATCTATACATCATTAAGGTAAAAAACGTGTACAGATGAACGAAAAAGAAGAATAAACCTTCTAAACAAATGTTAAACACTGCTAAGCATAAACCAAAAAGGCAATATGAGAGATGATAAAAGGATACCAATTGGAAACATTCGAGTTTCACATCCACTACCGCAACCACAAGTTACCGGGAAAGCATACACCTGCCAAGAAAAGAATAAGAATCAGTACGACACTGTGCTAAAAAATATCCTGCAGTAGTCAGTGTTGAGATTGGTTGAAAATATTCATGTTGAAAAATCTCACATTAATGAGATTTGTGAAGATTGCCTTAAAATATGTTTGTGGAAGATTTTATTTGTTTTTAAACTGGATATGTTTAAAAAATAAAGGTTTATATTTTTGGCAAGATTCAGTTTGTTTTTAAATAGATTTGTTTCTATTTTGAAAGTTTCTATTTTTCTATAAATAGAGGTTGATTTATTTCATGGAAAAATAGGAGAGCAAGAGAGCAAGCAAGATGTAGGGAATTCAATTAGGATTTGTCGCTAACACAAAGACTAGGGTTTTAGAGAGAAACAAGAGGGTTGTCTCTTGGTACGACTCTAGGGTTGGGCAAATGGTTATTGAATACATCTTGGGTAGTCTAAATCATTGAGTCTCTTGGCCACGGGAAGATATTCGGGATGAGGATAGAGTTATGTTTGAAGACTAATTCTTGTAACCCTTATGGGAATCTTGTGTAAAGTTACTCTTTGGATTTAGTGGAACGGAAAGTTGTTCTCTCCCCCAGACTAGGTTGTTTTGACCGAACTGGGTAAACAAATATTCTTGTGTTGTGATTGTGTTCTTTTATTTTCTCTATGCTGATTATTTTCCCAACAATTGGTATCAGAGCCTTCTGATTTGATTCAGGAGAAGGGAGTTCCGCTGTGAAGTTTGTGCTAGAGAAAATTGGTGGAATCATGTTTGACTTGTGGAAAATTAAGTCAAGGATGTGTTTATGCAATCAGGGTTACACAAGGTCAGCCTGGAGAGGCGGTGGTAAGAATACTCAACATCAGCCTGGAGAGGCGGTGGCAATAATACTCGCATCAACCTTGGCATGTAAAGAGATTTTGTCAAGGTGGAGCAGTATGGGTTTTTATGGTATTTCCGTTGTACCATGAAAAAGGACAAGTTATACTGGCAGATTCAGAACAACACACGGGCATTGGTTGGCATTGATGCAAGGTGTGTGGTGAGGTATGTCGATGGCTGATGAACTTCCGGAAAAAGCCAACATGGGAGTTGCACCATAATCTTTCAGCAGGTTTCGACATGAAATTCTTGGGATGGTTTAGTTCCAAGTGAAGAAAATTCTTGGGAGGGTTTAGTTCCAAGTGTAGTGTACTCTTTATGGTGGAGTATGATAATTTAATTTGTCGGTGTAGACAATGAGAATCATGATTGTCGGTGAAGACAATGATTGTCGGTGTAGACAATGGAAGCGGAAGATGAAATTTATGTGTTATTTTCAATCAAGGTGGAGATTGTTGAGATTGGTTGAAAATATTCATGTTGGAAAATCTCACATTAATGAGATTTGTGAAGATTGCCTTAAAATATGTTTGTGGAAGATTTTATTTGTTTTTAAACTGGATATGTTTAAAAAATAAAGGTTTATATTTTTGGCAAGATTCGGTTTGTTTTTAAATAGATTTGTTTCTATTTTGAAGGTTTCTATTTTTCTATAAATAGAGGTTGATTTATTTCATGGAAAAATAGGAGAGCAAGAGAGCAAGCAAGATGTAGGGAATTCAATTAGGATTTGTCGCCAACACAAAGACTAGGGTTTTAGAGAGAAACAAGAGGGTTGTCTCTTGGTACGACTCTAGGGTTGGGCAAATGGTTATTGAATACATCTTGGGTAGTCTAAATCATTGAGTCTCTTGGCCACGGGAAGAGATTCGGGATGAGGGTAGAGTTATGTTTGAAGACTAATTCTTGTAACCCTTATGGGAATCTTGTGTAAAGTTACTCTTTGGATTTAGTGGAACGGAGAGTTGTTCTCTCCCCCAGACTAGGTTGTTTTGACCGAACTGGGTAAACAAATATTCTTGTGTTGTGATTGTGTTCTTTTATTTTCTCTATGCTGATTATTTTCCCAACAATTGGTATCAGAGCCTTCTGGTTTGATTCAGGAGAAGGGAGTTCCGCTGTGAAGTTTGTGCTAGAGAAAATTGGTGGAATCATGTTTGGCTTGTGGAAAATTAAGTCAAGGATGTGTTTATGCAATCAGGGTTACACAAGGTCAGCCTGGAGAGGCGGTGGTAAGAATACTCAACATCAGCCTGGAGAGGCGGTGGCAATAATACTCGCATCAACCTTGGCATGTAAAGAGATTTTGTCAAGGTGGAGCAGTATGGGTTTTTATGGTATTTCCGTTGTACCATGAAAAAGGACAAGTTATACTGGCAGATTCAGAACAACACACGGGCATTGGTTGGCATTGATGCAAGGTGTGTGGTGAGGTATGTCGATGGCTGATGAACTTCCGGAAAAAGCCAACATGGGAGTTGCACCATAATCTTTCAGCAGGTTTCGACATGAAATTCTTGGGATGGTTTAGTTCCAAGTGAAGAAAATTCTTGGGAGGGTTTAGTTCCAAGTGTAGTGTACTCTTTATGGTGGAGTATGATAATTTAATTTGTCGGTGTAGACAATGAGAATCATGATTGTCGGTGAAGACAATGATTGTCGGTGTAGACAATGGAAGCGGAAGATGAAATTTATGTGTTATTTTCAATCAAGGTGGAGATTGTTGAGATTGGTTGAAAATATTCATGTTGGAAAATCTCACATTAATGAGATTTGTGAAGATTGCCTTAAAATATGTTTGTGGAAGATTTTATTTGTTTTTAAACTGGATATGTTTAAAAAATAAAGGTTTATATTTTTGGCAAGATTCGGTTTGTTTTTAAATAGATTTGTTTCTATTTTGAAGGTTTCTATTTTTCTATAAATAGAGGTTGATTTATTTCATGGAAAAATAGGAGAGCAAGAGAGCAAGCAAGATGTAGGGAATTCAATTAGGATTTGTCGCCAACACAAAGACTAGGGTTTTAGAGAGAAACAAGAGGGTTGTCTCTTGGTACGACTCTAGGGTTGGGCAAATGGTTATTGAATACATCTTGGGTAGTCTAAATCATTGAGTCTCTTGGCCACGGGAAGAGATTCGGGATGAGGGTAGAGTTATGTTTGAAGACTAATTCTTGTAACCCTTATGGGAATCTTGTGTAAAGTTACTCTTTGGATTTAGTGGAACGGAAAGTTGCTCTCTCCTCCAGACTAGGTTGTTTTGACCGAACTGGGTAAACAAATATTCTTGTGTTGTGATTGTGTTCTTTTATTTTCTCTATGCTGATTATTTTCCCAACAATTGGTATCAGAGCCTTCTGGTTTGATTCAGGAGAAGGGAGTTCCGCTGTGAAGTTTGTGCTAGAGAAAATTGGTGGAATCATGTTTGGCTTGTGGAAAATTAAGTCAAGGATGTGTTTATGCAATCAGGGTTACACAAGGTCAGCCTGGAGAGGCGGTGGTAAGAATACTCAACATCAGCCTGGAGAGGCGGTGGCAATAATACTCGCATCAACCTTGGCATGTAAAGAGATTTTGTCAAGGTGGAGCAGTATGGGTTTTTATGGTATTTCCGTTGTACCATGAAAAAGGACAAGTTATACTGGCAGATTCAGAACAACACACGGGCATTGGTTGGCATTGATGCAAGGTGTGTGGTGAGGTATGTCGATGGCTGATGAACTTCCGGAAAAAGCCAACATGGGAGTTGCACCATAATCTTTCAGCAGGTTTCGACATGAAATTCTTGGGATGGTTTAGTTCCAAGTGAAGAAAATTCTTGGGAGGGTTTAGTTCCAAGTGTAGTGTACTCTTTATGGTGGAGTATGATAATTTAATTTGTCGGTGTAGACAATGAGAATCATGATTGTCGGTGAAGACAATGATTGTCGGTGTAGACAATGGAAGCGGAAGATGAAATTTATGTGTTATTTTCAATCAAGGTGGAGATTGTTGAGATTGGTTGAAAATATTCATGTTGGAAAATCTCACATTAATGAGATTTGTGAAGATTGCCTTAAAATATGTTTGTGGAAGATTTTATTTGTTTTTAAACTGGATATGTTTAAAAAATAAAGGTTTATATTTTTGGCAAGATTCGGTTTGTTTTTAAATAGATTTGTTTCTATTTTGAAGGTTTCTATTTTTCTATAAATAGAGGTTGATTTATTTCATGGAAAAATAGGAGAGCAAGAGAGCAAGCAAGATGTAGGGAATTCAATTAGGATTTGTCGCCAACACAAAAGCTAGGGTTTTAGAGAGAAACAAGAGGGTTGTCTCTTGGTACGACTCTAGGGTTGGGCAAATGGTTATTGAATACATCTTGGGTAGTCTAAATCATTGAGTCTCTTGGCCACGGGAAGAGATTCGGGATGAGGGTAGAGTTATGTTTGAAGACTAATTCTTGTAACCCTTATGGGAATCTTGTGTAAAGTTACTCTTTGGATTTAGTGGAACGGAGAGTTGTTCTCTCCCCCAGACTAGGTTGTTTTGACCGAACTGGGTAAACAAATATTCTTGTGTTGTGATTGTGTTCTTTTATTTTCTCTATGCCGGTTATTTTCACAACAGTCAGCACGATATAGTTCAGGATAACATTACATACCTCTTCTGGTGCAGTATATCGAAATAAGGCTTCTGCAATTTCTGCGCTATTACTCTGTGCAATGGCTCTATGACCTGCTGCTGCCCCTACTGACCCGTGTGGTTCTTCCCTCACTTGATATCCCAATGATGCTTGTTTCTCAGGAGTTCGGTCATAAAACTTGATTGTTAGTGACGGATCAGATGATGGTGCAAACCTATTCACATAGTTATACCCTACATTTAGATAAACTGATAGCAGATAAAAGGTTCAACGATTATTAAATCTGATGAAACATACATTTGATGAGCACCAATCCGAAACAAAAGTTAATCAAACGAGTAGAAAAATAGCATTCACTCAAAGAACATAGTATAAAATACATAAGCAACCCAGTTTTTTTTCTCTTTAAAGAGCACTTTTATTCCTATTCAAACATCCTTGATATGTATACCTTTAATCACTCATTCACCAGTCTCATCACTCTCTTTCAGGTTGCAGACTGAACAAAGGAAACTATGACACTTAAGTGCCAGAAGTGAGGAGGGTTATCAAGATGGTTGTGTTAATTGGGAAATTTTATGCAAGCCTAAAAGGCAAACCTTTGGGACTAAGTAATTTGACAACCAATTGTCACAAGTATGCCGCCAAACAAAGCAGAATGCTGTTTCCTAATGACTGTGTGCAATGTGTTCCTCTAAGTTTGGCACCAACATAAATTTATTTCTGCACAACCAAGCTGACTGATAGATAATTAAGGAATTGAGGCTTTTCATATTATTGGTGAACATTAACTTCGACCAGAGAGTTTGGTGCATTTATTCTTATTTCAGTAAGTTTTAGAAGAACTGTGGAGGGAAAGGCTCTTTGGTAGTGTAGTAATGGTTTCTTTTTCCTAAGCTCTTTTGTGGTTGTCAACTAACGGGCCAAGCCCGTCGGGTCGGCCCGTTTAACCGGCCATTTTTGGCGGGGTGGGTTGAGATTTTCAATCCGCAAATTAGACGGGTTAATGACGGGGCGGGGCAGGACGGGGCGGGTTGGCCCGCTTTGCCATCCTACTGATGAGTGATGACAACTTCAAGGAAGTGTCTTCCATGGAGGTGCACCGAATTTGGCGAGAGAAATCTTGTTTATTGTTTACTCTACTGCCCTCTTTTTTTTGTGATATGCTCTTCTCTAACAAGTTACTTTCACCCACAGAACAAAAAAAAATCACAAGAAATACTTCTTACGGGTTTTCAATGAAACTATTTCCAGCAGGATCGTCAAGAACAAATGTAAATGATGATTCTCCTGTTGCACAAGCTCGCAATTTTACCAAAAACTGATCAATTACTTCAGCTGTCTCCGGATCCACATTCTAGAATGTAGAAAACATAACATTTAATTATTAAAATAAGAACTTATACCAAACAATAATATAGGTTAGAAACAAATAGTACTTTGCGTTCCTCTTGAAGGGCTTGTAGGTCATCAGCAGCTCGCATCAGTATCCCTTCTACCTACAATTACACCAGAAGCAATACAGTAAATCATATGAAAAAATGTTCAAATGGTCATAACTTTAACCTAACTATTCATCAACTACTAAGTTAGACTTCTAACACCGACGATTTACATTATCCTTGCTACAAAATAATAAGTAACAAAAGGAAGCAACCTAAGTTATGGTATGATTAACTCAAATCTATAGCTTCAGAAACCTACTCAAGATTCTTGCCTTTGATTGATACTAACAAAAAATTATTATAGAATAGAGGGATAATATGTGTATCCTTTTCTTTTTCTGAGCTATTGTTTTGACCAAATAAAAAGGAACATTAACATATTCAGTCCTAACCAAATCTATTGAGGCTGATTATTCACACAATGATTTTCTACAACTAAACTTAAGCCAAAATCAACTACTCAATTGTCGAATATGTATAACAAAAGAAGGGAAGCGTAGAGGTATTCATTGGCAAATGAAATGACAAACAAGCAAGAAAATCTGAACATTGTCCATGGTAGGCAGGAAAAATAACAACTGAAATATATATTAAAGAGAGGTACCGTTGATAGACTACCACACCGAGCCTCTGATTGAATCTCAAAATCCAGTTCTGGTATCTGCAGAATCATGCCCACAATTAAAGTTCCGAGAATATAAACAACTCAAATAAATTTAGCACACTTTGTTAGAGAAATTTGGCCATATAAATGACTAAATTGACCATTGTTAACCTCTTTACTTCTAAACAAGATCAATTTGTGTACCTTAATGGTAGCGTGTTCTGATTTAACCACTTGCCTGTTGAGCATCTGCATTCATTAAAAAGTATCAATCATCAATAAAACACTCTTACAAACAAATTGGTACAATACACAGCTAAAAGAACTCTACCGATACAAAGTAGGAAACATAGAATCTAATGTCAGCGTGACAATATAAATCCTAAAAACAATACGGGGAAGTTTCACTTGAACGCATAATAAAGTAGACAACTAGAATATGTACAACCTCTGAGTTTCCGGATGGGATCTTCAGGGTGTAACAGCAACAGTGCAGTGGAATATCGCCAACAAACATTACTTCATTGTTCCTAATTGATAAACAAAGACAACAAAGGAAATATTAGGTCTCTAAGGAAACATCAAATGGCAGCAATTACAATGAAAACATACAATTTATGGCTCATTTGTTACATTTTTTTTAAAAAAAGAAACTGTAACAACTAACAAACATGTTCTTGATATATTAGGCACAACTTACTTGTCACCACAGTGAGGACAATCAAAAGCAGACAACCAAATTAATGGATAAATAGAAATAGGAAAAGAGACAGCAACAATATCTGATTTGATTATGCTAATTCATTGAATTAAAAGTATTTAACATCAGAATAATGAGATGAAGATTAAAAAAAAATGAAATTTCAAGCATTTAGGAATTATCATAAGAGATATACCTTTTTGAAGTGAGGGATGAGAGTGAAAAAGGAATTTGTAGTGCCCTGAAAGAGACAGGAGAATTTTTCAGCAAGATGACAATTAATCACGATTAACAAACACGAGTAAACCACTAAATAAATTCCGGATTACTAGGCCCCTTCCCCTAAGAACCGGAGGGTTAGCACCCAAAAAACGATGACAAATATTTCAAAAACATCCTCGACTCTATCAAATGTTACTCATATCGGTCCTTCTATCAAACATGTACTTATAAATTGTCAATTCGATCGCTATATTTAACCACTTACTATCAATTCAGTCTCTATATTTAACCACTTACTATTAATTTGGTCTCTAACGTTACTATCAATTAGTCCTATATTATTTACCCATTTACTATCAATTTCGTCTCTAACAATACCAGAAGGACCGATATGAAATTTGACAGAGTCAATAATATTTTAGACAAATTTGATGGTTTAATCAAATGAAAATACAAAGAGAAAAGACGGAGAAAATACGTTTTCACCACAATGCATGCATAGACTTTGGAAACTTTCAACGTTGTATAGAGGAGCGCCGTCGCCACCACCAACATCCGCAGAAACTGCTTCAACCACCGATCCAAGCTCCATTGTGTGTTGTTTGTAGCAAAGAGAATTCTTGAACTGTGAGACGTGAAGAACAATCAACCGTTTTGTTGTTGTTAGGAAAAAGAAAAAACAAAATTGTAACCCTTATTAAATAATAAAAACCTTCTCCTTTATATAGCTGAATCTTTCAGATACGAATAAATAGAAGAAGAATAAAAGATTTCGATTTTTTTTTATTTTTATTTTTTGTCAAGATTTCGATTTTTTTTATGAGTAAAGAATAAGATATCTAATGTTTTTGCTAAAAAAAAAAGATATCTAATGTTTGTTAAAATAAAGTAAAAGAAGATATTTGCATTCTCACACGAGTCACTCTCATTATTCCAAACAATGTCGAAATGGTTTCTAGGGTTTATGACAAGAAAATCAACAATCCCTAAATTGGATCCTCTTTCTCAACAATTTTCATTCCCAATTTCACTCAGATCATTCACATGCTGCACAACTACTGCATCAGAATCAGACACACACCCATTTGCTGTATCATATCTCATCAACAATTTTGGTTTCTCAACTCAATCAGCTCTCAGAGCTTTCAACAACAAACAGGTTCGTTTCAAATCTCCAGATAACCCTAATTCAGTTATCAACTTCTTCAAAAATCATAATTTTTCAGACTCCAACATACGCACCGTCATCAGAAAAGCACCATGGTTACTTTCATCAGAACCCCATAAAACCTTATTGCCAAAGTTTCAATTTTTTCTATCCAAAGGTGTGTCTCCCTCTGATATTGTTTCATTGTTAACTCAAACCCCTAAAATTTTACAAAGTAGCTTGGAGAAACGATTAATCCCTTTTTTTGAATTGTTAAGTAGGTTCTTTAAAACCAACAAGGATGTTAATATCATTGTTTGCTTAATTCTACATCCGAGTGCATTTCTTATGAATTCCTATCCACACGTGCCGGTTAATATCAATTTGATGACTGATTTTGGAATTTCTAATTCTAACATTGCTAAAGTGCTTCAAACAAGGCCATCGATATTTTTTTCAAATGATTTGATTGAGTCATTGGAGGAAGTTAAGGGTTTAGGGTTTGATCCTTCAACGACTACTTTTGTGATTGCTTTGGTGGCCAAGAAATGTATAAGTAAAAAACTCTGGAATCAGAAAGTTGATGTCTTTAAGAAATGGGGTTGGTCTGATGAAGCTGTTTTACAAGCATTTAGGTCATATCCTAGTTTGATGTTGATTTCAATTGATAAGGTTAATTTGGTGATGAATTTTTGGGTCAATCAATTGGGTTGGAATTCCTTGGCACTTACTAAATGTCCACATATGTTTGTTTATAGTTTACATGAAAGGATCATTCCAAGGGCCTCAGTTTTGCAATATCTTTTGATGAAAGGTCTGCGAAATAAGAATGCGAGCTTAGGTACACCATTTAGATATAATGAGAAATTGTTCTTGAGCAAGTTTGTTTTTAGCTTTGAGGAGGAGTCTAATTATCTATTAGAGCTATATGAGAACAACATAAAACTTGCATATACAAAGGAGAAGAACAATGGCACTTATTTTTAGGTAATTTCATAATATTCTTTTGTAATGTAACCTTGGCTGGTTAGTTCTTAAAATTTAAGTGCTTATTCATTCTAGGTCAAGATAGAGGATGTCCTAGCTGACTTGCTTTATTTGTTAACTTGAATTAGAATGCCAGAGTTGGTCATACTAATACCTTATGATTTATCTTATGCCTTATATCTATCTAGTAGATATAGAAATGCTCAAATGGTCTTGCATTTATATGGTTTTGGAATGTTTTCTCATGGTGTTAGTTCAACCAAGAATTCATAGTAATATAAACAAACTGTCTAGGTAGGTTCACTCAATTTAATTGTTTAAACTTTTAAGTACTTTACCTAGGAATGAAGTGGAATGGAACAAGCATTCTATTAGTATACGTACACTGCATGTTTAATAACACAGAAAATCCCTTTGGTGTTTGGCTTTGGGTTGATGGTATAGAATTTAGAATTGCTGCATCGACATGGAAGGGTCTTGCATAATTTGCAGCATCCTCGAAATGTCAAAGACAACCAAGAAAACATAATCAAATTACTGCAAGATAGAATACAGTCTCGTAAAATCTGCAATACTTTTTATACACTCCCCTGTGGTGTTCTATGTGATTTGTATGTATAAGAGTTTTCGGTTCCTCGTTACATGCTGAGGTTGGCAAAACTATACGACTGGAAAAAGCGCAGCATGTTCATCCAAAGTGCGCAAATGAAGCGACATTTCAGAGCTTTTGATGGTATCATTAAGAACTACTGCCAAGATTGTAGATTGCTCTTGAATGAATGTTTCTTTTCTGTTACTGATTCATGTTAATTTGTCTTTAAGAATGGAATAGGCAAACATACGAGTGAATAGAAAAATGTATAATGAGTGAAATTCTCTTATGTTTAAGTGTGTGGAATACTTAGTGTATCTTTTCCTTGTAATCTATAGCACTCTAAGGCGAATTAACCACGGTTTCTTTTGATAGCACTCAAGTGTGCATAATTTCATGACAGCACTAAAAACTAGTTCTATGCACCTTTTATTAACCAATAATGATTAGTTTGTGATGATTTAAATTCAATTAAGGGTAAAGGGCTTATGTGGTTTAGTTGAATTAGGCAGGTATGTTAGTCGCAAATGTAGTTTCTTTACTACTCAAAGTTGGAGCTTGATGAAATTAGGAAGAATATGTGTGCAGAGTTTGATATTTTGTTGCAGAAAAGTTACATCTCTCCTGTTCTTTGTATTGGGCAGTTTATCTTTGTTACTGCTCCACGACATTGCGTCCACATTGCAACTCATCGACGCACGGATGTTGTGTTCTCCATAGTTAGTTGTGTTGACTGCCTGTTGAACGAACCTCTTGATGTTATGTAATCTCTGTTAAATACGATCAATCAATCTTAAAGAAGAGAGAAATACAAAAAAGTGGCTAGGGTTACATTAGAGTTCAATAGCTTAACATAATTAAGGTTACAAGTAAATATATAGTTAAACTTAAAAGAGTAGACTAATAAAGGCCCAATAGCAAAAGCCCGCAAACTTATTATCTAACACCTACTCTCAAACTCATAATGCATCACCAAGAAACATTATGAGTTTGTTAAACAAAATACAAAAAACATACTAAATAATATTAAACTTCTAACAATCTCAAGTTGATGGTGCCTACTATTCAAACTTGGCCTCAGTCTCTCACAATATTAGCACCACAGATAAGTCGTAAAAGAACATCCTACGATCACGATCCATGCCACTTACATACGTCGTTGATGTGGATGCAGCATAGTCTTTCTACCGGCTTTGCTTGGTCAATAGTCTATCCATGCCAATTAAAAATTTAAGTTTTGTTTTATTTAATAATTCTAAAACTATCCTTTTTAAAATTTTTAAACTTTCTTATTTTCACAGATTCCATTTTTTTCTCTATGGTTATAACTTATAACTACTTTTCTCATCATGTTCTTCTCTCTTTATTTTTAACTCATTGAAGAACATAAAAATCACAGCATGTAACTTTTTGTTATTGATTCAAAGTTATTTTCTCCTTCATCATTTTGGGTTTTAGGTTTGTATAGATGGGAACATTTAGTTAATTGATTTATTTCCATGATAATTGAATTATCTGGTCACAATGAATTAATACAACAAGCTCATGAATCAAATTTACAAATAAGTGGCTTTCTTTGAATCATCCACAGTCTTTGAATCAACTCAACCTCTTTTTTTTGTTGAAAGTTTTCTGTGTTTCTTGTGTTCTAAGACACTATTGAGGATCTCTATTATATAGGTGCTGGACACTTTCATCTAAGGGCTTATGCTAGAACTATTTAACTTATAATTATAGGATCTTGAAGTCTTAAGATATTAGACGACAAAATTTAGCTTGGTAGGACTTAAAAAGTGGAGTGATAGGACATTTGGGGTTTTATCACCCACAATAATTATAATTGTGGGTTTTATCTGACTTCTCAGGATTTAGTCCCTCTAGGGGCAGCGGACGATCTTATTTGACATGACCAGGTTCCTTTGAAGGTGTCCATTTTGGCTTGGCGTCTCCTGCGTGATCGATTACCGACGAAGACGAACTTGGTTGCTCGTGGTATTATTTCTCCATATCTTCATTTTTGCGTATCGGGTTGTGGCGGCATAGAGTCGGCGCAACACCTCTTCCTGGCTTGTGGTACCTTTGGATCTCTCTGGGCTCTGGTCCGGTCTTGGATTGGTTTTTCGTCAGCGGATGCTCATACCATCGGAGATCATTTTGTTCAGTTTACACATTTAGCGGGCAGTCTCCGAGCACGGAGGTCTTTCATGCAGCTCATATGGTTGGCTTGTGTCTGGGTGGTGTGGAATGAAAAAAATCTCAGAGTCTTTTGGAATTCGACTAATTCAGTTCTTCAGCTCCTGGACAAAGTCAAGTTGTTTTCTTATCGATGGTTGAGAGCGACTAATGCTACTTTGGTTACACATGCTCATTGTTGGTGGTCGAGTCCTTTGTTTTGCTTGAGCCTTGACTAGTGTTTGTATCATGTTACATTGTATCTTTCTCTTGTAAACTTTTATAGACCTCCCCGGTACATCTTGTACTGAGGGGGCGACCAGACTTTTTCCTTTTATATATATATATTTCATTTTTGCCTCTTCAAAAAAATAATAATTATAATTGCTCTTTATATTGTGTTTTGAGTGATGTTGTTTTGCGAAAGTAAAACTTTATTTTAAACTATTTTGATTTGTTTGAATAGGATTAATTCGAGTTTATGCTCAATGGATTCCATTAAAGCAATCATTTTACAGTTTGTTTGTGAAAATTTTGTTTCTAAGGGTGTGTTTTGGTTCAAGGTAAATGAAGGGGAGGGGAGGGGAGGTAATATTTTAAAGTTTATGTGTTTGGTTCAAATTTTATGAGGGGAGGGGAGGTGAGAGGAGGGGAGCAAAATCCCTCATAACACCATTTATTGTTTCCCCTCAAATTGGGGGGATTTGGAGGGGAGGGAAGGTGTGCAATAAATTTTGCTATTACTTTGACAAAATAACCCTCATTTTTAATGTTAAAATCCAAGACTACCTTTTGTTATTGCATGTCTATACATTACGTTGCCAATTTTTTTTTTAATTTGAACATTACATTTTTTTATAATAAGAACATTATGTTACTAGTGCTACTATCTCAAAATAAGTTTTCATATTTTATGATTTTTTTTGTGTTTTGTGAGGAAGTCTTCTTATATTAAAAAAGTTGCGTCACTGTCTAGTTTTTTTTATACTTTGTATTCCATTTTTCCTCTTTTTTATTTATTTGTTTTACAATATTTGTGCACTTTCTTTCTTATATATGAAATTATATTTTACTGGGTGAAATAGATAGATTGAAAAATTGTTATCATTAAATTATTTGATTTATAAGTATTACTATTACTATTTTTGTGTTAAATTATTTATTTATTTATGGAGTTTTCATATTTATTGATTTTTCATATTTAATTATTTACAAATTGAATAGTTTTCCAATGTTATTGTAATGAAAGGATAAAAAAGTAAATTAAATCTAAAATTTCAACACTCCCCTTTTGAACCAAACATATATTTAATTAAAATCTCTCACCTCCCCTCTCCTTCCATCTTTTGAACCAAACATATATTTAATTAAAATACCTCTCCTCCCCTCCCCTCCCTTTCCCTTCCCTCCATTAAAATACCTCCCCTCCCCTTCCCTCCGTTGAACCAAACATACCTAAGTGAGATGATCGGAGAGTGTTTCTTATGTTGCATAAGAGGTGAAAAATCTTGTTTAGTTCTCTCCATATAATTGATTTAATCGATGCCAACACGTGTTTCAAGATGAGTCTATAAACAAAAAATTATTTTGGAAACATCAATTTCATTAGTGTCATTTTCCAAATGAAAGTAATCTTTTTAGGGTTCGTTTGATGGTCATGATATGATAAAAAGTTGGATAAGAACAGAATAGAATAGTGATAGAATAATCATTTATCTTATCATGTATTTGGTGCATAGTTCTTTAAATTATCCCAATAGTGTTATTTTCTAGATGAAAGTAATCTTTTTAGTTCTTTAAAGGAAAAATTATATTTTTGGTCTTTTATCTTTTCTTTTTTTTTTTTTAACATTTTTGTCTTTTATTTTTCATTTGTAACATTTTAGTCTTTTATCTTATTATTTTGTAACACTTTGATTTTTTATCTTTTATTTATAACACTTTGATCCTTTAAAAACCATGAAAATATGAAAGATTTGATGAAGATGATGAACATTTTTTATCAAAATTATGATTTTTATTTAATTTTAATAAAAAGGTATCTTTTCAGAATTTTTTTAATGAAAAAAAATATGAAAAAATGGATTTACATGTGAATGTTATAAAAGATAAAGGAATAAAGTGTTACAAATAAAAAATAAAGGATTAAAGTGTTACAATTACAAATATATAAGATAAAGAATCAAAGTATTACAAATAAAAGATAAATGATCAAAATGTTACAAAAAAATAAGATAAAAGATCAAACGTGTAATTTTATCTTTTTTAAATTATCCCTAAAAACTTTAGTCTGTTTTTTCCTTAAAAAGCGAGTTTGTCAGCTTTGTAACATGACTCAAATTTCTACGACTTCGCGCATACTATTCAGCCATTAGACCAAACCTAAACTTTGAAGTGACATGTTTCATCCTAGGCAACATACTATGTTTTGTTATATATATTTACTTATTTATTCTGAACACATTTGACACATTTGATGGCCTATCTTATTAAGTTATTATACGAAGTTCGTTTGGTTCTATGGAAATAAAGTGAGAGGAAGGAAAATTACGGAAACCGATGGATGAACCTATCGATTTTCGTAATTTTCCTTCCTCCCACTTTCTTTCCATAGAACCAAACATACCATAAGTTATTATACAACATAAGTTGATGGATTTCCCAAGAATCTCGTGTAGCCTCCAACACTACATTAAATTCATCCCAAGTCCTTGTTAGCATGATTTCATTAATTAATACTGTAGTTATTTTTTGGTTTCTTGGTCATCTTCTATAGCCTTGATGAAGTTACAAGTTAGAATACATTTTAAAAAAATACTACCTTCAAGCCTTAATGAAGTTTAATCAAATTATGAAATCAACATTTTCATATTTGTGTGTTCAACTCAGTTTTGCAAAACTAATGCATAGAAAATTTGGAATTATGTAGATGTAGATACGTATTCCAAATGGAGCAGGAATTGCAAAACGGTGTCAATGTCATATTCAAATGTATTAGAGCTGTGTCTGATAAGGCTCCAACTTTTTGGATTAAAGAATAAACAAATCCCAACAAGTTTTACAGTGTGTAATAACAGGGCAACCACTGCAATTGTTGAGACCTTTTAGGGTGTTGGCTTCATTTGGTAAAATAAGCCTGATTCCATGATGTGGAGCATGATGTGTGGCACATCAGGGTTCACATCTGGTCGCCCTACTGGACGCGCCTTTATTTATTTAAACGCGATCTTTTGAAAAAGATTTGTTTTTCAAGTATATCGTGCCAGCTTGCGCGCCAAGGAACAAGATAATCTTTCATGGTTCTGTTTTATTTTATTGGCCGACTTTGATCAAAAAGATTTGAAACAAACAATTAAAAGATTATGATCAAATAAATCTTAAGGAAAATTAACAAAGGCCAGCTGTCAACATTGAAGATCCAAGCCCATGAAACTTGTTCTATATAAAGGAAGACTGAAGACATAATGAAGTACGAAGCCAAGAGTTGAAGATATCGAGTCTTAGGTCTTAGTCTGTTCATTGTTATTTGTGAGCCTTCACTTGAATCATAATTTTGATACAAGTAAGGACTGAGTTTGATAGAGTTGTAATCTCTAGTGTTCTTTCTCCAAAGCTTTGAAGCAAGGAGTTAGAGTGTGGAACACTCAAAGCCTTTAGGTACGAGTGCACAGTTTTCTAGGAGTGTGTCTCCAAACTGAGTTTGTTATTAAATCCTTACTGGGTAAGGTTGAGGGGGAGTGAGCAGAGGTTCTCATATCTAGGAGTTCCTAGGTAGAATTAACACGGGTAGTGATTAAGTGAGAAGTTGTAAACGGGGGAGTTTAGCTTTGAATTGATACTACCATAGTGGATTCATCCCTGGATTGGTATCCTCCAGATTAGGGCTTGTTCAAGCGCCGAACTGGGTTAACAAACTCACTGTGTTTTATTGTTTCCTGCACTTTAAATTGTTTACTTGTTCATCAAGTTCAGCATGTTCACGATGTTGACACATTAGGTTACACATCGTACGATTCTTAAAGTGTACACATCGTGCTACACATCTGACACTTGCCACCAGAATTTCAATTGGCATCAGAGCAGGCACCCTGCCTGTCTTAGGGTGAGCTCCAGGGAAGATACTTTCTGGTACTATGGAACAAGGAGGAGGATTTGTAAACAGACCACCTCTTTTGGATGGCACCAATTATGATTATTGGAAGTCGCGTATGGTGGCTTTCCTAAAATCTATGGATAGCGAAACCTGGAAAGCAGTTATCAAAGGTTGGGAACACCCTGTGTGGAGGGGCACAAACGAATTGAAGCCAGAAGAGAACTGGACTAAGAAAGAAGATGAACTAGCTCTTGCAAACTCCAAAGCATTAAATGCCTTATTCAACGGGGTTGACAAGAATATGTTCAGACTGATCAAACAGTGCATAGTTGCAAAGAAAGCTTGGGAGATACTCAAGACAACTCATGAAGGCACTGCCAAGGTAAAAAGCTCAAGACTCCAACTTCTCACCACAAAATTTGAAAATCTCAGAATGAAGGAAGAAGAGTCAATCTATGACTTTCACATGAACTTGCTTGAAATAGACAACTCCTTTGAGGCTTTAGGAGAAAAACTATCTGAAGAAAAGCTTGTGAGAAAGATGCTTAGGTCTCTGCCTAAGAGGTTTAATATGAAAGTCACAGCAATTGAAGAAGCCCAAGACATTGCCAGTATGAAACTTGAAGAACTTGTGGGCTCTCTCCAAACTTTTGAGATGAACTTAAGTGAACAGTCTGAGAAAAAGGGAAAAGGTATAGCCTTTGTATCCAGTGTTGATCAAGAAGAGGAAGATACTGAATCAGACGAGGATCTCTCAAATGATATTGTCCTGCTAAAAGAACAATTTAATAAGCTCTTGAGAATGGTGGATAGAAGACCAAGGAGGAATGTGAGGAACATCCAGACTGACATCAGTAAACAAGGTAACACTTCAACAAAAATCAAAACTGATGATAAGTCAACTCAGAACAAGGGTGTTCAATGTTATGAATGTGAAGGTTACGGTCACACAAGAACTGAATGTGGTACTTATCTGAAGAAGCAGAAAAAGGGTCTGACTGTATCATGGTTTGATGAAGACTCTAACAATGAGTTAGAGAATGTAGCAGCAAATCATGTTAGTGCCATGACCGGTTTGTGTGGTTCAGATAGTGATTCTGATGATGAAGAACTCACTTTTGATGAACTAGCCTCAGGTTATAAAAAACTATGTATCAAAAGTGCGAAATTGTGCAGAACCAATGAAGAGCAGAAGGTGATTATCAGTCAACTTAAGATAGAAAAGGAACAGCTGCAGGCCAAAGTAACTAGTCTTGAAAGTGAAGTCAAGTTACTATCAACCAATTTGGGCAATATGACCAAGTCTGTTAAGATGCTTAACACTGGAACAGACATGCTTGACGAGATTCTAAAAGTTGGAAAGCATGCTGGTGATTCATCTGGTATAGGATACAAGAACAAACATCAAAGCAAAAATCCAGATACAAAGTTTGTTCCTGCTCAGAAGAAACCTGACCCTAGCAGAATGTGGTCACATCACACCCCACATCAGAGACCTGCTGACAAAGGAAAGGTAAACGCTTGGAGGTGTCACTACTGTGGAAAGAATGGTCATATCAAACCCTTCTGCTATAAACTCTATGGATACCCAAAGAAGAAACCTCATGTCAAGCCACATCATGTGAAGACCAAACCCAAGAAGGAGTGGAAACCTAAGGATGTTGTTTCTAACCCTTTGTATTTCCCCACTAAAGTTGTTGTTGACTCTGATGTTGGTTCCCCCAAACAAACACTACCTGAGTCTGATGTTGTTTTAGATGTCCCAACATATGTTGACCAACCTGATCAATATGTTGAAACCATCCAAGAGTATGAGTCTGAATCAACCTCTAAAGATGAAAGATGTCAAAGCAAGAAGGTGATTGATAATGGTAAGGAGGAGAAGACTTTTTGTGATGAGAATAAAAATTCTGCATCTATTGATAGTAAGAAGTTTGCATCAGATGGTAAAGAACAAAAGTTGTCTGATGGTGGAAGAAGTGAGTGTGCTAGTGAAGAAGATAATGCCTTTAAAGATGGAAAACTTGTGTCTGAGAAGGATGAGTCGGGTTTGGGTAACTTTGTTTACACTATTGGAACCAAAACTAAATTTCATTTGGATTCCTATATCTCCTCCTACTTTTCATTATAAGCTATATGTCGAGACACATGTCTTAGACATTATGGTGTCCTCGGGAAAAGAAGCTGAAAATTCAACTTCAAGGGAGGTCATCACTACTGGACTAAAGGATACCTGCATAAAGACTATTTTGTGTATGTGCTACTTCAGGGGGAGTAATATGGTGTGTGCTTGATTAGTAATTATGCACAATTTATAGCCCTATGATCTATGGCCTTCTACTGGTACTATTTTGATTCTGCTATCTCTGTGGTGTTCTGCTACATGCATCTCTTTATTTGACTTTAGTTGTCATAATTTATGGCTAAAAAGGGGGAGTAAAAATTAAAATGAACAACTTTGAAGTCTTAACTGCGGCAAATTGTGATGTGTGGCACATCTGACTACACATCTGGTATACATGCTTATTTTTCTTCAAATGTTTTCTCAACAAATTTTTGAAGAATTAGTTTTCTAAAGCATGTTCTTCTGAAGACCTTTTCTGTACATTTTCAACTGGGTGATGCATTCTTAAGAAGTCCAATTGAAGATGTTAATTTGTGTAATGGTTGATCCATTTGTATGATTTCTACATGGTGATGCATTCTTAAGAAGCCTGTAGAAGTTGCTATTTTGTGTGATGTTTGACACATCTGTGAGTTTTAACTTGGTCATGCATTCTTAAGAAGCCAAGTTTAAAACTTCTCTATTTTCTCTAGGTCATGCATTCTGAAGAAGCCTATAGGGAATATGAGATTTAGGGGGAGTACATGGAAAGTGCTCTAGTTCAAAGGGGAGTAGACTATTACTGGGTTTGCTACCCTCCCTTATGTGTGCATGGAATCTCATGCTTGTATGTGTCTGAGAATTTATTTTTCTCAGTCTTTGGGAATTTATTTTCCTATCTTGTGAGAGTTTATTTCTCTCTTTATTTGCGAGGCTCTGATCCGCTGCTGTATGCCTCTGATGTGTCTACACATCTCTCCAAGTTTAGTTGGGTGACTCGAAGATTATTTTAGCCCAAAATTTGCCAAAGGGGGAGATTGTTGAGACCTTTTAGGGTGTTGGCTTCATTTGGTAAAATAAGCCTGATTCCATGATGTGGAGCATGATGTGTGGTTAAAAATTAAAATGAACAACTTTGAAGTCTTAACTGCGGCAAATTGTGATGTGTGGCACATCTGACTACACATCTGGTATACATGCTTATTTTTCTTCAAATGTTTTCTCAACAAATTTTTGAAGAATTAGTTTTCTAAAGCATGTTCTTCTGAAGACCTTTTCTGTACATTTTCAACTGGGTGATGCATTCTTAAGAAGTCCAATTGAAGATGTTAATTTGTGTAATGGTTGATCCATTTGTATGATTTCTACATGGTGATGCATTCTTAAGAAGCCTGTAGAAGTTGCTATTTTGTGTGATGTTTGACACATCTGTGAGTTTTAACTTGGTCATGCATTCTTAAGAAGCCAAGTTTAAAACTTCTCTATTTTCTCTAGGTCATGCATTCTGAAGAAGCCTATAGGGAATATGAGATTTAGGGGGAGTACATGGAAAGTGCTCTAGTTCAAAGGGGAGTAGACTATTACTGGGTTTGCTACCCTCCCTTATGTGTGCATGGAATCTCATGCTTGTATGTGTCTGAGAATTTATTTTTCTCAGTCTTTGGGAATTTATTTTCCTATCTTGTGAGAGTTTATTTCTCTCTTTATTTGCGAGGCTCTGATCCGCTGCTGTATGCCTCTGATGTGTCTACACATCTCTCCAAGTTTAGTTGGGTGACTCGAAGATTATTTTAGCCCAAAATTTGCCAAAGGGGGAGATTGTTGAGACCTTTTAGGGTGTTGGCTTCATTTGGTAAAATAAGCCTGATTCCATGATGTGGAGCATGATGTGTGGCACATCAGGGTTCACATCTGGTCGCCCTACTGGACGCGCCTTTATTTATTTAAACACGATCTTTTGAAAAAGATTTGTTTTTCAAGTATATCGTGCCAGCTTGCGCGCCAAGGAACAAGATAATCTTTCATGGTTCTGTTTTATTTTATTGGCCGACTTTGATCAAAAAGATTTGAAACAAACAATTAAAAGATTATGATCAAATAAATCTTAAGGAAAATTAACAAAGGCCAGCTGTCAACATTGAAGATCCAAGCCCATGAAACTTGTTCTATATAAAGGAAGACTGAAGACATAATGAAGTACGAAGCCAAGAGTTGAAGATATCGAGTCTTAGGTCTTAGTCTGTTCATTGTTATTTGTGAGCCTTCACTTGAATCATAATTTTGATACAAGTAAGGACTGAGTTTGATAGAGTTGTAATCTCTAGTGTTCTTTCTCCAAAGCTTTGAAGCAAGGAGTTAGAGTGTGGAACACTCAAAGCCTTTAGGTACGAGTGCACAGTTTTCTAGGAGTGTGTCTCCAAACTGAGTTTGTTATTAAATCCTTACTGGGTAAGGTTGAGGGGGAGTGAGCAGAGGTTCTCATATCTAGGAGTTCCTAGGTAGAATTAACACGGGTAGTGATTAAGTGAGAAGTTGTAAACGGGGGAGTTTAGCTTTGAATTGATACTACCATAGTGGATTCATCCCTGGATTGGTATCCTCCAGATTAGGGCTTGTTCAAGCGCCGAACTGGGTTAACAAACTCACTGTGTTTTATTGTTTCCTGCACTTTAAATTGTTTACTTGTTCATCAAGTTCAGCATGTTCACGATGTTGACACATTAGGTTACACATCGTACGATTCCTAAAGTGTACACATCGTGCTACACATCTGACACTTGCCACCAGAATTTCAGCAATGAAATATGAACGCTGCTGATTGCAGAAACATAAATCATTGTCGCACGACGCTAGTGCTCAGTTGGGTTTCCATCACAATCCCCTTATCCATTACCACAAAATATTGGATCCAACACCAGCGGAAGGTAGAATCTTCACGCAAAAGTTGGATCGTGAATGCCAGGTTTTTTAATTTTTGGGAGAACTGAGTCGGAATGTTCAATACATCCAACAGACAACGGTAGGTATTGATCAAACTGCAGCGACCGCATACAAAATCAATAATTTTTTATTTTGTATGCTGAGTAGTAAATAAATTTTTAAAAGGCATGACAACTTGTGAAAATATATGAAAAGGAGTTGGAAACATGAGAAATAAACAACTCAAAAATATCAATCATTTTGTTTCACGATCAAAGGCATTCATTCAACTTGCAAAATATGACATGATCGAGGAGATTCAAGATCATCTAAAAGTTTTGTGTATGCAGTCTTCCCAATCAATTTAATGAACCAAACTTCAAACCTCCATCACCAAATGTTTTTATTTGGTATTGGAAATTTACTCTCTTGAGAGCAGCACTTCTCTCACATATACTCTCACCTATGAGTCATAAAATCCTGCTTCATCTGTGACAATCATGATTACCGATGAGGCGATGACACCACTTCTCAAAATCTACCTTTTCCAAGAACCACATTATACTAGGCTTGTTACCCCTCTTTGTCACTCATAAAACATGTTTCTACATTACATCTATGATCTATGTAGTCAACTTATAATGTTTATCATTCACCGTATATTGTACCATCTCATACTCTAAGAGTGTTCAGGTTAAATTTAAGTTGGATTTGACCAAATATATTATCAAACTAATCAAAATTATTCGGTTTAAATTGTGTCGGGTTGGGTCAAATTTACCTAAACTGCTAACAACGCCATTACTAACTCATTACCCTTCAATCATACATCAGACAAAGGCATGCTAAACCTGAAAAAGCCTTCCAGAACTATGATTATATGAAGGCAGCAATCAACTAATAATGGTTGGGGGATGAAAGTAGATGATGATGATACTATTTCTTGCACAAAATCAATCAAACAACCACCTTGGTATGTATTCCTCTCCTACATAAAGGGAGAAGATCCGTTTTAGCATATATCAAAAGAGTAAATACATATTCACCAAAATATAAAACACAAACAACACATTGAACTATGACTGGTCAAAATTCAAAAAGGCCGCAAAACTGTTTAATAACATTGTATGAGTAATAGAAAAATATTAAAAAAATTAAAAGTTTGCTTAAAAGGACAATGTGTAGAGAAGCAAAGGAAAAACAGATAGGCAAATAATAACTTAATAATTTCAAGCTTAAAGTTTTAATCATTAAATTGGGTAGACCTGCCTACATAGTTTTTTATACTACTATGGATTCTTGATTGAACAAGCATGGAAGGAGTACTAACAAGCTAAGGTTTACGTAAGATCATGAATTCACCTATTTAGTGAGTGGCATGCCATTGTGTTCCTTTGTGTTTGCAAGTTTCATTTTGTCCTCATATAGCTTTAATAGATAATCAGACTCCTCCTTAAAGCTGAAAACAAACTTGTCCAAGAACAACTTCTCAGTATATCTAAATTGTGTAACTAAGCTTGCATTCTTTTCTCGCAGACCATTCATCAAAAGAAATTGCAAAACTGAGGCTCTTGGAATTACCCTTTTATGTAAACTATAAGTAAACACATGTGGACATTTAGTAAGTGCCAAGGAATCCCAACCCAATTGATTGACCCAAAAACTCATCACCAAATTAACCTTATCAATTGAAATCAACATCAAACTAGGACATGACCTAAATGCTCGTAAAACAGCTTGATCAGACCAACCCCATTTCTTAAAGACATCAACTTTCTGATTCCAAATTTTTTTACTCATACATCTCTTGGCTATCAAAGCAGCCCCAAAAGTAGTCCTTGAAGGATCAAACCCTAAACCCTTAACTTCCTCCAATGACTTAATCAAATCAGTTGAAGCAAATATAGATGGCCTTGTTTGAAGCAATCTAGCAATGACAGAATCACATACTCCAAAATCAGTCATCAAATTGACATTAGCCACAATAAGGTGATAGGAAATATACCTAAATGTCTTGGAATGAAAAATTAAGCAAACAATGACATCCATGTTGGTTTTCAAGAACCTACTTAACAATTCAAAAAGAGGGATTATTCGTTTCTCCAAGCTAGTTTCTAAAATTATAGGGTTTTCAGTTAACAATGAAACAATATCAGAGAAAGAAACACCTTTTGATAGAAAAAATTCAATATTATTTTCAAGCTTCTTCAACCTTAATTTCATGAACCCATAACCAGCAATAGATATACGAACAATGTCAGAGGTAGAAGCACCTTTGGAGAGTAAAAATTGAAACTTTGGGAAAACCCTTTTGTAGGGGTCGCAGGAAAGAAGCCATGGTTCTTTTTCAATGATGTATTGTATATCTGAGTCCGCAAAACCGTGGATTCTGAAGAAGTTGATAACTGATTCTGGTTTTTTCGAAACAACCTGATTAGAAGCTTTGATTGCAGATTGTGGTGATAATGAGTTTGAGGGTGAAGAAGTGTTGATGCATTTTACAGAAAATTGGGAGGGTGAGTAGCTGGAGAGTGTTGTTGTTGGTATGCCAAAAGCATTGTAACATAGAAACGCTTTCAACATGGAAACCAGATAGGGTTTTGTGGCTCAACGAAGAAGATGATTCAATTCTGTCATTATTCATGAACGGTTATCTATTTTTTATGTGGATTATGAATAATATAATATCATTGTGGATTATCTATTACTATTAATAAAGAGGACTCGTTTTTTTTATTTGGAATGGACTTTTCAAAATACCAGCATTACCCTTGACATCACACAACATATAGTAACTTCCCAATTTTAACCGCATGGTGCTACTTTAAAATTCTAATGACAATATTACCCTTCTAATAAAATTTCAAACTGCATCATACACGGTTAAGCCTATGCAACATGTTACACAATTACTTAACAAAACTCTCCATCTTTTGCAAACAAAAAACTGCTCCATATGCAACATGTTTTTATGTTAAACAATTAACAAGTCTGAGAAAGTCAATTGCTTCAATCTATCACATAATTAAACCTTTATCAAATTACACCAATAACAGCGTTTGAAAACGAAAAGGCACTACAACAACATTGTGCAATATATGGAATAATCTTCTACTCTCTGTCTTCGATCTCTGGTTATTTTTTAACGTGTTTCCAGTGTTGTATAACATAGAGAAATAGAGTATTATCAATCTTCACATCATGAAACAACATGGTAAACTACTTTTGATGACTTGCAATGAGAAAGAAAGATAAGACCACCGTAATATCAAACATCACATTATGCTGCCGGTGGTACAACAAATAGAGATATCCAAGTGGGGTTAGAAATCCAGGAGAAATGGTATAGACAACAAATGAAGAAATAGGGACTTATGGCCTGAACAAATATAAAAAATACGCTGCTCTCTTTTATTCACCGTATATATATCTTCTATCTCCCTGTTTACTTTCTATACTTTGCTCTCTATTTGATTTTTTTATTTTTTTTTCAGTTTTGGTGGCTTTGTTTATGTGTTTTCAATTGCGGGGTAAAAGAGAAGACTATTTCATGATGAAATCATGGCAATGTGATCATGTATCGATTTAATTTGTGAAGAATTATTTTTGCTCATAGTGAAGGTGATTTTTGTGCTTTTATTTGCAATGGTAATGCATCATTATGGATCAATGGGAATGATTAAATTTAATTATTTATGTTAAGATAGTTAGAGTTTGTTGGTGTTAGTTGGTTAGTTAGAAATTAGTTATAGTTAGTTACTCAATTAGTTGGTTAATTGAGTCCTATAAATAGAACACTAATGTACATATTTTACTATTCTTTTATCAATCAATATGATTTCTTATGAGCTTTTACCTCATGAGTATTCCTATGCTCTATACCTCTCTTATGCATATGATCTTCATCCCTATGATTCCATGATTCTTAACATGGTATCAGAGCGATACCCGAGGGATGAAGATGAAGATTTCGCTTCCGCTTATAATTCTGAAAGTTGTGAAGAATATGAATCTGCTGCTGTTGAAATTCCTAGCAATTTCCCTCAAGATCCAGAATCTTCAACTTCACAAAATTCGATCCTTTTTGGCAGCTTCGCAAGTCCAATCGTTCCGGTTTCTATTCCTTCGATTACACCAGTTTTTGATGGATTCTCCATCAAGATTGGGGAGATTGATTGTTTTCTTGGTGATTCTTGCTGCAACGATGTTGATTTCACCATCACCGCTTCGGAAGAAGACGAGAAACCGAAGAATCTTGAAACCGAATTTGTTTCTTCTGAAGTTAGCATGAAATTGCTGAATCAATCATGTGTCAAAGCGTTCTCTTCTCCGATCGAGATTAAGCGTCAACACGACGGTACCGTCCGATTCTCGCAAGATCAAGATCCGAATAGCAAGAAAGGTGAGCCGTTTTCTGATTTGCTATTGTGTTCGTCAGCGAGCATCACTTTCTTTTCTCACCATCATGGTTTATGCATCACTATTTTCGATCCCGGCGGTGTAGTCGTCAAGCCCCTTTCTATTGCGAAGGTTCTCGATGATTACGGAGAAATTCTTCGCCGTGCACCTCAATATCACAACGAAGGCGAAACAGATCGTGCAATTCTTGTATTCGATCCTGGAGGACAGTTCGATTTCTGCAATTTCTGGTATTCCTCTCATTTTGATGTTTTTCTTTGGCGTTCTGAGATTTTCTTCATTCAACATTATATTTTTGGAGGCTTCTATTCATTGCATCTATTTTCGACTTTGAGTGTATACTGCTTGTTAGTTATGGACCTTGTTACTTGGTGTCAAGCATGTAATTTGAGCTAAGGAGGAGAATGTTGATGCAGTTTCTATAATTTTAGCAGTTGGAAATGTTGATGTTCTATTCATTTTCTGTTTGGATTTTGCTTTCCAAACTCATACTAAGAATTCTCTTACTGTGAGTTTGAGGGAGGCTAGTAGAATATAGAGGTCAGTTCAGCAACATTATTCAAGTTCTAGTTATGCAGAATTGTTGAGTTTTGCTTCTGCAACATTATTCAAGCATGTTTGATTGATTTGATGAAGTCTTCATACATTGTGCTATATGAATTTACCTTATGCAAAACACAATTGGATTCTATATGATTTTGTGTTGGAATTCATTTTTTTTGGAGTTACTTTGTTGGTTGTGCTACTGATCAACTTGGGCTCAGCTCTATTCCAATTAGTGGCATGCTTTGGAAATTGGAACCATGATATGGTTGTCACTTACACCTACTAGTATTTTTGTTTCAATGGCCTTGCTTTGGAGGTTTTACTATGAGATGAATATGAATTGGAAGCAGATATTAGTGATGGTTCTTTGAAGTTCTAGTCTTGCTCAGTTTGGTGTCTATGGAGTGAAGACATAGTTAACCATATGCTTTTGTGACTTATTGCCAATTTCCAAGCTCTGATCAAAATTCGATAAAGATAAGGGAATTGAATTTTTTTGGAACAACAATTAGCCTAGCATTTCTCTATTGCAGACCCACAGAGGTTAACATTGGTAACAGGAGGTGTTTTGTGTGTGGAATGGATGGATAATTCACCCTTTTAAGTTCTATTGTTGAAACCACATAACAGTTCCCTCTTGATACTGCAATATGCGTGTTGCTGCAAACAAGATGTTGGAGTTTAGTGTTCTTTGAAAACCTTTTGTGCTTGCTACTGGTTTATCTCATTTGTGAAGATTGAAGACAATTTTGAGCTGCAACTTTCTGATGGTTGTATGTAGTTTTGCTGCTGCAAGTGTTAGTACATGGCTAAAGCAAAGTTATGAATTAGTGTCCTCACAATTTGGTATTGTCTTTATGCTTCCAATTGACCAATGGGAACTTAACATGAATCAATTATTGAAGGCTATGGCAATTCATTTTTGGAAGTTACTGATATACACATACACATTTTTGAAGGCTATGGCAATTCATTGAAGGATTTGGTTTGGAACTTTTGGTGCTACTTGCTGAAGTGAATTCATCACAAGATTTGTGCATTGGTTGTTTAGTTTGATTGTTTAGCATGTGATGACCTATGAGAGACTTGTACCTTACAATGTATTGTTCTGCAGTTGTTTTTTTCTTTCTTCATTGTATTCCAAACTCAAATTGGTGATTTTTCCAATGTTGAGTTTGAGGGAGGCTGTTAAGATAGTTAGAGTTTGTTGGTGTTAGTTGGTTAGTTAGAAATTAGTTATAGTTAGTTACTCAATTAGTTGGTTAATTGAGTCCTATAAATAGAACACTAATGTACATATTTTACTATTCTTTTATCAATCAATATGATTTCTTATGAGCTTTTACCTCATGAGTATTCCTATGCTCTATACCTCTCTTATGCATATGATCTTCATCCCTATGATTCCATGATTCTTAACAATTTAGATGAATGAAAATGATTGGTTAAGAGAGAAATAAAAATAACGTTACCAAATTCAGTTAAATTAAAAAACAGCAAAGACAGGAATTATCTATAGCAATCTATAACAATAGATATATGAGATATCTTATTTTGGTCTGGCTTTTTCTCTTTTTGATTATATCCCGAGTCTCTATCAAAAACTAACCCAATAATTAACTGCATCAAACAAAGGCAGCAGGTAAATACACACATGGTGAAATTAACAGAAGAAAAGCAATAAAAGTAAAGTAGAATATGTGACAAAAATAGATACATTGTTGGAGAAAGGTGAATAATTAAGGGGAAAAGGTGGAACCAACGACTATATAGTGGCAGCAGAGCGAGGTCTTGAGGTGTGTAGTATTCATCAATGTTTCTTACTTTTGTCTAATTTTGTTAACTTCTCATGTATTTTATCTTATTTTTATAAAATTACATTAATAATTACATTAATATGTTGTGTTGGGTTTCATTCTATGTAGGCATTAACATATTACTCTTCTATGTATCTACAAATCTCATAGTGCAATTTTACATTGGTAAGAATATATGAAAGTTCACGAGATCAAATGGAACTAAAATTATGCCCAATGAATTTATTTTTGACCACAAAAGATGTGTATGGATTATTTGTGATGTTTCAGTTTCTAACTCTTTTATTATAGATGTTATATATAACAATATATAAGAGTATATAAAATATAGAGGATAGACTATTTTGGTCTGAATTTTTTTGTTATTTCAATTTTACCTTTTTTTTTTTTATATATTTATATTTTACCTTTAACAGCTTTGTTGCGTTGAAAAATTGGTCTTGCCTTCAAGGTGGTCTAAAGGAAAAAGCAAGAGCCCTTTGTAGGTTTGCTATCTCATTTTTTTATCCAATTAACTAATTAAAATGTGTCTCCAATTGCAGGGTAAAAGAGAAGTGTATGTCACGACAAAATCATGACAATGATATCACAGGGACCGATGAAAAAAAATTTGGTTCTTGGTGTACGAAAATTTGTGCTTCTTATTTGCAAAGGTAATGCATCATTTTGAATTAATAGAAAAAGGAAACAACAACATGATATCCTTTTAAATTAATCATTGAAATATCTCTGTGAAATTGAATTTATTGATTCAATTTTGTGTGATATAAAGTTTTCAAGACATGCTTTTTTTTAAGAAGAGGAGGAAGAACAACAATGGAGTTTATAAGACGGGATATATTCCTATGGTATTTTAAGGTGTAGAACAATGGACCCTATATATGTGCTTAAGTCAATCCAAATTCCTCTACCCTTAATGTGGAAAAAGTAGTAGCAGGGGAAAGTTACCGCATGCAAAAGGATAAAGAGTGTGTAAATTTGTGTATATATTATCAGGTAGACTTTTGCTTCCATAATATGGCAAACTAAGGTTTAAATCTTAGTTGTAAGAGGTATTCATAGTAGTTAGTGGTCAACACCTACAGATTAGGATGAACCTCGAATGGAAAGAATCTATCGGATATACAAAAGATATGTACGTGTGTGAATTATTTGTGATATTTTAGTTTCTAATTCTTTTATTATAGACTATTTTGGCCTGAATTTTTTTGTTATTTCAATTTGATTTTTGTTAAATTTTTTTTGATACATTTCAGTTTTATCTTTAACAGCTTTGTTATACAAAATTAATTAAATAGGTTTACTCTTTTATGTTATGTCAACTGTGACAAAGTGGGTTATATCTTACAACCATACCAGAGAGGTATCGATCACGGTCACATAACTTTTGCATCCAAATCCGGCAGTAAGTATTAATTTTATTTTATTGCATTCTTTTTAGATTTACAATGTGTCAAGTTTGATGATTAGAGAAATTTTTGTACATTATATTGCACTCTTTTTTTTTAGGCACCGTACTTTATGCTTTTAGAATTCGTTTGATCCGCAAAAAATCAACAATGACAAAGTAATATATATTTTTTGTTGTAGAATATTTGAGTGTACAATTTTCTTTTTTATGTTTTTTTGTCAATATTCACTGCATGTTTGCTTCACTAAAGGGATTTTTATATTTGGTTCAATGTCTCAATGTGACTAAGTTTTGAATGTAACAATATAAATATTATAAGCTTCTTTTGGTGCTATAAAAAAAATCGTTCTTTTGATTTTCCTTCTATCAACAAAGTTACATGTTATTTATCTTTTTTTCAAGGTGTTGTTACTTTCACTATGGTGTGGACCAATGCACATAAATTACGATTTTTATTTTGAGAGAAGCTGAAAATACACAAATTAATTTTTAAAAAAAATAAAAAAGCAAATCACACAAACAGACACCGACAATAACAAAACAAAAAAGGCGGAATGACGGGCACGGGAGTGCCCGTCAGGACGCTAGTAAATAATAAACTTAAATATCATTTTTGTCCTTTACGAATTGTTTGTTTTAGTTATGTATATTTTTTTATTGCAAATAAATTTCTAAATATATAAAATTTATTGTTTTTAGTCTCTATCGTAACAAAAAATGCAGTTTTTTCTCAAATGTTTGCACACGTGGCTGCTATGATGTGTTAAGTTAAGCTGGTCCGATCATAAATAGATGGCCAAAATCACACTTAGGATATAAAGAAAATGCATGCTTACACCATAATTTTTTTTGAATTTTCATCAAGGTTTGATTTTGGTCCTCCATTTATAATCGGACCAGCTTAACTTGACACATCATAGCGGCCATGTGTGCAAATGATTGAGAAATCAACGTTTTTTTTGTATCTGTAGCAGACGACAGTAGGGATGGCAATTGGTAGGGTACTATAGTCTTCATCCACATACCCGTAGTTTGAAAAAATACACATACTCATCTCCATACCAGTGTGGGTGACAATTTTTGTCCCCAAACACATGCCCTGTGGGTACCTAAGTACCTGTACCTGTTTCCCGCATTTTTATAAAAAAATAAATTGATCAATTATAAAATATCATATCGTTTTAATAGAATTTTAAAAAAATTCAAATATTTTAATGTTGATTCATGAAAATTATAAACAAAATTATTAGTAAAATCATCCTAAAGTTCATTTTTCTATTGACATATTTACATTACGTTATAAATAAATATTTTTTTATTCAAAATGTGTAATAATAATAATATAATAATGTTGTATTTTTTAAAAATAATTTTATATATTATTATAAATTATTATATAATAATATAATTAAAAATAAATAAATATGGAAAATGCTATTTAGTAAGAATTTTAGTATGCAAGAAAGAGAAGAATTATATGTAGCAATATTTGATTGGTTAAATTATAATCACTCTCTATCCCATGTATGGTTATTCAATCTTTGATTGGTCAAATTTCTCATTTTTATGAATTCTTCTATTTCTTGTGCAAAAATTTCTTACTAAATAGCAATGAATAAATAGTAGGCTTAAATGCACTTTTGGTCCCCCTATTTTGATATTATTGAAGTTTTGGTCCCCCTATTTTTAAATCCAGCTTTTTGGTCCCCCTATTTTGAAAGTCAATATAATTTTTTAGTCCCCCTCCCAATTTAATGATGTGGCACTATTATTGCTGATGTGGCGATTAATTGGTATGCTTATATTTTTTCATATCATTTTTCTTTAATTTCCATTCACTTAAAATTGTAATAAAAATATTTAAATTAAAATAAACACATTAAAATTAAAAACATATGAAGAACTTTTTCCTTTCTGCAGTCATCTCCACCATCTTCATCTGGTACCCATTCATCTGCCCCAACAATTCACCATCACCAAAATCACCGCGCTGCCTTCGTCATCTCTGAACTTGGCACATCCACCGTCTCTTCATCCAATCCAAATTTATTGCTAAATAGATATTAATCCTAATCCAAAAATTCTAACAAGATTGATGCTTTCTTCTTCTTCATCAACACATCACAACTCAGAAAACACTATCTTTATAAATAAATCAAGATCAAAATCAAAATCGAAAATAGATCTGGGTTTCAAATGAGTGTTCAAAGAACTTCAAAATAAAAAATAGAGAAAATCGAAACCTGTTTTTGATTTCAAATCTGGGTTTCAAGAAGAAAAAAATTCCAATTTTTCATTCTTAATCTTCATGAAAATTTACGATAGAAGTTATCTTTGTCTGAAATTTGTGAATTGCCGTTGCATAAATTGATGTGTTAGTTGTGGATGTGGGCCTTTGATTTTTGTTTGAGGTTAGACCATTTTGGATTCTATCCATAGCCTTTATCCTAAGTAGAAATGGAGATGAAGAAAGTTACAGCGGTGGCGGTTTCATCCTACTTCAATTGTTTTGTTTTTGTTTTTTGTTCTTAAAATGCTAATTTGACCGAACATAGCTTTGGATTGATATTATTAGTGGTTTGGTTTAATTTGAGATTTCAGTTTTAAAAACATTGATGATGATGTTGCTGCCATGACTTTGTGGTGTCGGTGTTGATGATGATAATGGAGGACGGATGCAGCCTCTTTTTGACATTGATTTTAATATTTTAATTTATTAATTGAAATAAATAATATGAATAATTAAAATACTAATGATATAAAAAATATATTTTTCAACTCATTAATGCCGGGAAATTCTATCATAGGCACAACCCTAAATTAATATTACTTGGGCACACACACAACAAAGAGAAAAAGTTAAAGATAAATTATTAAGTCACATCAAATATCATTAATCAATCCTTTTATATTTAATTTTTAAAAAATTATGTATGTGTGCCTAAAAGACAAGTGTTGGGTTTGTGCCCAAGTAAGAGTTTCTCCATTAATGCCACCTAAATGCCACATCATTAAATTGGAAGGGGACTAAAAAATTATGTTGACTTTCAAAATAGAGGGACCAAAAAGTTGAATTTAGATATAGGGGGATCAAAAGTTCAACAATATCAAAATAGGGGACCAAAAGTGCATTTAAGCCTAAATAGTATATGGGTATATGAGGTGGGTACTAAGGTACCCGCACCCGCACTCATACCCGCTCAATTTTGTGGATAATTACTCGTACACATGCCCATACTCAAAATGTGGGTTTTTACCCTATCCATCGTGGGTATTTTTTGTGGATACCCATTGGGTATGAGTAAATTGTTATCCATAGACGACATGGACTAAAACCAATAAATTTTATACATTTAGAGACTTATTTGCAACAAAAAAAGATACAGGGATTAAAACCAAAAATCCGCAAACATACAAGGACGAAAATGATATTTAAGCCTACATAATATCAAGTATCTTCCTATAATTCTTTTTTCACCACCGGATTAATCTGGCTCGGGAATCAATTCTAACATCAAGTGATTTCAATTCTCTCCCGATTGCAATTGTGGAAATCGAACCGTAGTCATTGCTTTCAAATTCGTTAAGCGCCAATCACCACTAAACCAACTAACAATTGGTATCTTACTATAAAATTTGGAATACTTCTTTATAAATAAAGACAAATTACACTCACCTCTCCCCTGAGGTCTTCTTAAATAACACTAACACCCCCTCTAATTTTCAACTAGACACTCACGACTCACCTTCCCTTGTTAACACCGTTAGTTACTTCTGAGTTAATTATATTTCCCCTTCACTCGTTCTCTCAAATTGGATCTTTTTATTTTCTCAAAATGCAATTAACCTTCGGAGCAATTCAGTTTGAGAAATTGTTGGAGCACTAAGTTCACAATCAACATCAAAATCCTATTAGTTTGAGAAATTGTTTCTCCTGGTTTAATTGTTCAAGAGTCTGTTTTGTTGGAGTTGTTGGTAGATATCGTGTAACTGGTGTGGAAAGGTGTTGTTGTTCTTTGCCTTTTCTTTTGCTTGTTTGTAGGTGTAGTTGGGTGGGGTCTTGGTCTTGTAGCTATATCCCCTTTGTAGTTTCCCTGCTTTGCCTTGCATCCTCTATATAATACTTCTTGTACTATTTGGTTTTAATAAATTTGGTGTTTCAAAAAAAAAAATAGGAGAAGAAGTGGGAGGAGAGATAGTAAAAAAATTGGAGCAGATTTCTTTGTGAATGGTGTCAAATGAATTGAAATTATTCTATTTTATATATAATCGGACTCTAACATTTTTATGGAAGGAATTTCATATCAGAGCAATAAGTTTATGAGCAAATAGCAATCCGTCTCAGTTGCATTTTGAGAGGGTGAATGAAAGTGAAAGTTAAGAAGTTTCCTCACACATAATAATAAAAAAAATTGAGAAGTTAGTAATTATTACTAACTGAGAACTAACTGTGTTAAGTTGGATGGAGGTATCTGTCACTTTAAATAAAATACAAGGGAGATTAGTGTATAGTTAAAAATTAGAGGGGATGTTAGTGTTATTTAAGAAGACCTCGGGGAAGGTGAGTATAATTTGCCCTTATTAGTTGGTTTAATGGTGATTGGCGCTTAACGAAATTTTATAATATTAATTTAAATTAATATCTTCATAATCAACACTAATTAACAATACTTCAACTATTTTTGTTTTCACATTTTTTACAAATTCCCAAAGTTTCCCGGTAAGAGAATAAAGAGTAATTGATAAAATTACAAATTGGAAATATTTTTTAAAGTAATCCGATTTGGTAAAAATTTTCGGAAAAATTTACAAAATCTTTTCCGTTTCAATTTTCATTCCTAAAAATCTTATTTAAAGTTGTCCAATTTCAACCCTTTCTGAACACTTCATGCTTTGAATTTGGGTTTCATATACATATTGGTTAAGTAGCTTAGTGGATAGAAATTTCAAAATTATTTTTCAATTTACAATTTTGACTATAAGAAAATTTAATTTGTGGCTTCTGAAAATTTATTCAAATTTGTAAAACTTTGACCATAAATATTTTGTAGGGGTGAGAAGTGATAAAGAGTAAAAATGAAATTATTTTAGAATTTGTAAGGGTGAAAGTATAAACCTAAGGATAGAAGTCAGAAAATTGATATTGGAATATATACTCCAATATGCTTAAATAATTGACTTTTTAGACTTTGTTCGCGAGTTGAGTTTTGTAGGAGAGAATTTTGTAAGCTAAGTCTACATTTTGATTTTGTCAACAAAAAAAAATTATATATTTTGATATATAGTTAATATTTTAAAATAATTGGAAAATAAATGAGTAGATTATTATGATAAATAAATGATTATATTGCTTCAAAAAATAAATGATTATATAATACTTTGATCATACTTATATGAGTAGATTATTTAAAAGAAACATTTTATAGTGCTCTTAACTTTAAAAAAAGTATGTCATTTTCTCCTCTCTAAACATCATATCGCAGTTTGTTCTAAATCAATCAGAGTATAACAAAAATTGTTCAGTACAATTTTCTTTTTTTTAGTAGATCAAACACACTCTAATTTCAAATCATTGGTAACAAACACAATTATTTCTTAATCATACCCTAAATATGCAATGACAAGTAGACACAACTATTTTTCATTCAATTTTTTTATTTTATTTTACAAATATAACGTTACATTTGAAAGGAAATTGGTTTTATTAATTTATAATGGTTGTTCTTCCGTCTCCTCTAAATTGATCAAAATCTCTCCAAATCCCCTCATTTATTGGACCATATTTTTTCGATAGTGCAAATCGAGAGTTAGCGTGCGATTGCTTTGAGGAATTTCTCGTGAATGTATATTTATAGTTTATAGAAAGATATTACACTAGTATTTATTTTTAAGTTATTATTTTAAAGATGCTTTATGATTATTTTCTTAATTTCTTTGATGAACCAGAGAAAGTAATAAATCTAAGGAACAAATTATATGTTTCTCCAACATAGAAAATAAAAGGTGGGATGCAGATTAGCGGTAGTCACTAGGGATGGCAATGAGTAGAGTATGGATAGGGTACTATAGTCCCCATCCCCATACTTGCGTGGGTGACGATTTTTATCTCCGTACTCATGTTGTATGGGTACCTAAGTACTCATACCCGTACCCGTTATCTGCATTTTTATTAAAAATAAATTGACCAGTTATAAAATATCATATCATTTTAATAGAATTTAAAAAATTCAAAAATTTTAATGTTGATTCATGAAAATTATAACCAAAATTATTAGTAAAATCATGCTAAAGTTCATTTCTCTATTGACATATTTACATTATATTATAAATAAACATTTTTTTATTCAAAATGTGTAATAGTACAATAATATTGTATTTTTTAAAAATAATTATATATATGAGGCAGGATCAAATGACACCAAGGTGTCAAATTTGATATGACACCAGATCACAACCCTTCATTTTATTTAATCCAATGGCTTGAAATAATCACTAATATAATTACCACTATCAAATATTATGTTATCTCTTTTCAAATCTTTCCTTTAATAAAAGATTTTGTATCTCCTTCAGTCCTTCTCTCTGCTAAATAAAAAGAAACATTAATTATCATAATAATCCTACACACCATTCTCTCACTAAAATCTTTATACACATGACACATCCATGGCCGCAAGGATTGTTCTCAAAATTCCATGTCAAGTATCAATGTTTGAGAAAATTTTGAATGAAGTCGTGAATAATTAATTTCATGTTAAGTTATGTCATAACTAATATAAAGAACATGATACAAGCGTATTGAAAACATCAACATGATTCCTCATGCCTACACAACACAAGATTTTAGTATATAAGAAACATGTTAACAGTCTTCACCTTTCAATCCCAACAAATTGTGAACAAATACAATTTATTATAGAACTTGAATTCAAACAATGTTGCAAAGGTGTAGATTGTTTTTTGAGAATATGAAAAATAAACTCAAAACGTGTTTGTAGTAGGAGTTTCTTTAAGCCGAATCAAATTGCACCACATCGATGTGAAATTTGATGGCAAATTAATAAAAAATGGTTAGGATTAATATCAATGGCAGCCGTTTTTTTATTAATTTGATGTGTTTTTGTTTTAATAATTGATCTCTTACAATCACTTTTTTTTTGGAATTTGAAGAACCAAATATCTCATTTTTACGATCTTATTACTATTAATTTATGCACCAGGAACAAATACCATGAATTGTAAGAGTTTTATCTTAGTTGCATGTTTTTCAACTTTTTCATTATAATTTGTCAATAATTTTTTTGTTTGTTATATATAAAACAACTATTTCGTGAAGATCCATGACAATAGCACGAACATATATAATACATTACATAAAATATCAATCAGTTCCATTGTTCCAATTTCCACAAGAAGACCAAGATTAATGAGTTCCAATAGATGGAAAGTTTGGTAAGGTATGATATGGTAATAAATAAAAAAAGATTTGTTTTTCTTTTCTAAAATAGGAAATAAAAGACTAGGTACACCAAGTAATTCTTGACATTTGATTGAATTATAATAGATGGTTAGGATTTGGTGTCATATCAAATTTGACACCTTTGTGTCATTTGATCCTACCTCTATATATATATAGGATCAGGATCAAATGACACCAACTAGTTTGACACTAAATGTTACACCGCTCAATAACTCTTTAACGAATTCAAATTTTACAAAATTCACCGTTGGATTGGAACATTATATCATATAGATTATCTATGTTAAGTTTTATAAAAATCTAAAATTATTTCATATGTTATTTAGACTCGTCAAAATTAACGGTTTAAGCGTTTTTATTGAATACCGTTAATTTTGATGAGTCTTAATAACTTATTAAACAGTTTTAGATTTTTAAAAAATTTAACATGAATGATCTCTAGGATATAATGTTCCAATCCAACGGTGAATTTTGTAAAATTTGAATTCGTTAAAGTGTTATTAAATGGTGTAACATTTGGTGTCAAACTAATTAGTGTCATTTGATCCTCACCTATATATATATATATATATATATATATATATATATATATAAATAAATAAATATATACTATATGGATATATGGTGTGGGTACTAAGGTACCCATATCCGCTTAATTTTGTGGGTAATTACTCATACATATGTCCATACTCAAAATGTGGGTTTTTACCATATCCATTGTGAATATTTTTTATGGATACTCACTGGATATAAGTAAATTGTCATCCCTAATAGTCACCTCTCTCTATTTCTTTACAAGTGTTTTTATTTTCTTTTAATATTTTTTGTACGTGATAAAACAACTTAAAGGCGAATAACAGATAGAAAAAAAATTCAATGGTTGGTGGGACTTTGACTATAGCAATTGCATCCATATATATTCAATAGTTTATATTTATTTTTGTTTTAAAAAAACCAAAAAAAAAAAAGTGTCATGTACGGTACATGACCTTTACAAGTCATGTACCGTATCCAGCGCCGGAAAAAGTTATTGTCCATAAACCAAATCCTTATGGATGGTATATAAGCCAATAAAAACACAACAGATTTACTCACGCGCCCCCCAAATAACTCGCGCGCCCCCCAAATTTCTCGCGCACCCCCCAAATGTCATGCGCCCCCCAAATTTTTTTTTTTTTCCTTCCTCCCCAGATTTCTAGTCAAAACCATTTTGCTGTTGGAATGGTTTCCAGGAGTTGTACTGCAAAACCATTAAATGCATAAAATGCTTTTGAAGTACAACACTATAATTATGCACTTAACATTTTTTCCCTCTCCACAGAATTCTAGCCAAAACCATTTTATGCACTTAACACTTACAATACTAGCCTTGACCCTTTCCAATAATTTTCAACATGACAAAATTATGAAAGTAGTTATAATACATAAGTTGAGATATGACCCAATCATAAAAGACAATCAACAATCCTTACCCAATGCACTTAATGGTTTTGGCTAGAAATCTGTGGGAAGGGAAAAAAAAGTTTAAGTGCATAATTATAGTGTTGTACTCCAAAACCATTTTATGCACTTAATGGTTTTGGAGTACAACTCCTAGAAACCATTTTGCTGTTGGAATGGTTTCCAGGAGTTGTACTGCAAAATCATTAAATGCATAAAATGGTTTTGAAGTACAACACTATAATTATGCACTTAACATTTTTTCCCTCTCCACAGAATTCTAGCCAAAACCATTTTATGCACTTACAATACTAGCCTTGACCCTTTCCAATAATTTTCAACATGACAAAATTATGAAAGTAGTTATAATATATAAGTTGAGATATGACCCAATCATAGAAGACAATCAATAATCCTTACCCAATGCACTTAATGGTTTTGGCTAGAAATCTGTGGGGAGGAAAAAAAAAGTTTAAGTGCATAATTATAGTGTTGTACTCCAAAACCATTTTATGCACTTAATGGTTTTGCAGTACAACTCTTGGAAACCATTCCAACAGCAAAATGGTTTTGACTAGAAATCTGGGGGAGGAAGGAACAAAAAAAAAAAAAAAATTGGGGGGGGGGGGGGGGCGCATGACATTTGGGGGTGCGCGAGAAATTTGGGGGGCGCGCGAGAAATTGGGCGGCGCGTGAGAAATCTTCTCTCACTTATGGATGGTGCATAAGCTTGGCTTATGGACAATAACCACACCCGCCAGCGCCTATATGAATACCGTGAATCCTGGTCCAAAACAGTGAACCATGATGTGTAATTTATTAGTTTTAAAAGGTCCTAAATCTATTTAATCTCATTGGGATAAAGTTATTATACATAAGTGTAATCCTTATGTAAGGTACATAAGTCAATAACACCCATTAGATTGAGCATCTACATGTAATAATCCTAGCCAATCTCAACCCACACTCAATCTCACACCCCCAAATTACTTGTGCACCCCCAAATTACTCATGCACCCCCCAAAATTCTCGTGCACTCCTCAAATTTCTCGCGCACCTCCCACCAAATTTCTCGTGCACCCCCGCCAAATTTCTCGCACACCCCCCAAATTTCTCGTGCACCCCAGCTGACTTGTGCCCCAAATTTTATTTTATTTTTGTTCCTCACATTTCTAGCCTAAACCATTTTGTTGTGGGAATGATTTCAGATATATAAACTCCAAAACCATTAAGGGCCCGTTTGAATTGACTTATTTTTGAGCTTATGTGAAACAACTTATGCAAATAAATAAGCTTTTATGTATTATTATAAACTTTTCAAGATAGTTTATGATAAAATAACTTATAGAAATACAATTTTTGTAAGTGAAAACTTATAAATTAATTTGAAACTTTATTTATTTGCATAAGTTATTTTCATAAGCTCAAAAATAAGTCAAATCCAAACGGACCCTAAGTGCATAAGATGGTTTTGAAACACAACATATAATTAGAATCATTATTTTTTATTTTTTTGGGTACAATTATAATCATTATTTAAAATCATTTAACAATAATTTTGGTTTCTCATATAATACAATTTAAACCATTAAATCACAATTATTGTTTCTATTCTAATTTAAAGGGTCGTACACCAAAACCATTTTATAAATCTAATGATTTTTTATTACAACCATCTGAAACCATTCCCACAGCAAAATGGTTCAATGATTTTTTATTATAATTATTATTTTTTATTTTTTTTGGTACAATTATAATCATTATTTAAAACCATTTAACAATAATTTTGGTTTCTCATATAAGACAATCGAAACCATTAAATCACAATTATTCCACAGCAAAATGGTTTAGATTAGAAATGTGGGGGAAAAAAAAAATTGAGGGCACAAGTCATCTGGGGAGTGCACGAGAAATTTGGGGGGTGCGCAAGAAATTTGGGGTTGCAGAAGTAATTTAGGAGGTACACAAGTAATTTAAGGGTGCGCTAAGTGACTTATGCATGGTGCATAAGAATGTCTTATGCATAATAACCAATCCCATCTCATTGTATATGAGAAATAGACAATAGTAACTCCATTAAATTTCAGCTTAGTTACAATTTTAGGAAAATGGATTTGGTGCAGTAAAATACCACAATTTTAATATGGGTCATGTTAACTTGTGCCTTAAGGGCACATGATAAGCTATCTAAAAATAGAAATATAGCATTTAATGATGCAAAAAATTTAATGCTTAGATAATTGAATAGTATAGATGATTTAATAAATATTTTCCAAATTTATCTTCTTACCATGTGCCTTAAGGGCACATGTTAACATTCTCCTTTTAATATTAAGGCAAAATTACATAATTAATCTTTTATCATTTTAATATATTGAATTTATTATTTTAAATTATTCTTTCGACTAGACAAAAATTAAATTTTTTATCTAAATTAAATTACATGATAACTTTTTATCTCTATACTTATAAAACAACATTATGCAAAACAATTTTTAAACTTATGTAAAACAACTTATGTAAATAAATATATTTTTATGATTATTATAAATTTCTCAAAATACTTTATGATAAAATAGCTTTTGAAAATACAATTTTATTAGTAAAACTTATAAATTAACATAAGAATTTAATTTGTATGCATCGACAATGTAAAATAATTTTACATTGTCAACCAATGACAACGATGTATTCTGCCACGTCACCCCACTTTCTTCATATAACATAGAAGATTGGTGGTTTCTTATTGGATTACCGTGTAAAATTATTTTACACCGTCAGTGCATATCAATTAAATTCTTAACATAAAACTTTATTTATTTACATAAATTATTTTGTATAAACTCAAAAATAAATTAATTCAAACAGACCCAATACTTTATAAGTTCACTTTACATGCAAATGTTCTATCAATAAAGTTAGACTCACGTAACAATAAGTTTCTTCTATTTAACACACCTTTTAAAAATCAAATAGACCCAAAACGTAATTTTTTTAAAAAATATCTTTCTTAATAAAAAAATCTTTCTTAGTACCATTTTTTAATATATGAGGAATTATAACACACTCATGTCAACTATAAGGGGTGGATAAATGAATTTGGTTCTCTTCTTTTTTTTCTCTCCAATTTTTTCTTCAATTTTTTTATGTGTTTATTTCTCTTATCATTTTTTCTCTCTTATCGTCATTTATTTATTTTTAATTTTTAATTTATTTCTCTTCTCACTGACAAAATAAGAAATTAGAGAGAGAATTAGAGAGAAATCATAGGAGATGATCGAAATCCGTGAATAAATTGAGGCATTTCGAATTTTCTTCAAACGACACAGTGAGAATATCTCACTCTCAAAATATTCCAAATTCCAAACAATGTCAAAATTGTTTCTAGGGTTTATCACAAGAAAATCAACAAACCCTAAATTGGATCCTCTTTCTCAACACTTTTCACTCAGATACTTGACAACCATATCAGAATCAGACACACACCCATTACCTGTTTCGTATCTCATCAACAATTTCGGTTTCTCAACTCAATCCGCTCTCAAAGCTTTCAACCAAAAACAGGTTCGTTTCAAATCTCCAGATAAGCCTAATTCAGTTATTAACGTCTTCAAAAACCATCATTTTTCAGACTCCAACATACGCATCATCATTACAAAAGCACCTAGGTTACTTTCATCAAAACCCCATAAAACCTTATTGCCAAAGTTTCAATTTTTTTTATCCAAAGGTGTTTCTTCCTCTGATATTGTTTCATTGTTAACTCGCAACCCTATAATTTTGCAAATTAGCTTGGAGAAACGAATAATCCCTCTTTTTGAATCGTTAAGAAAGTTCTTCAAAACCAACAAGGATGCCATTGTTTGCTTAATTCGACATTCGATTGCATTTATGATTAATACCTATCCCCGTATGCTGCTTAATTTCAATTTGATGACTGAGTTTGGAATTTGTAATTCTAACATTGCTACATTGCTTCAAATAAGGCCGTCTATATTTGGTTCAAATGATTTGATTAAGTCATTGGACGAAGTTAAGGGTTTAGGGTTTAATCCTTCGATGACTACTTTTGGGACTGCTTTGATGGCCAAGAAATGTGTGAGTAAAAAACTTTGGAATCAGAAAGTTGATGTCTTTAAGAAATGGGGTTGGTCTGAAGAAGTTGTTTTTCAAGCATTTAGGTCATATCCTAATTTGATGTTGCTTTCAATTGATAAGGTTAATTTGGTGATGAGTTTTTGGGTCAATCAATTGGGTTGGGATTCCTTGGCACTTACTAAATATCCACATATCTTTGGTTATAGTTTACATAAAAGGATCATTCCAAGAGCCTCAGTTTTGCAATATCTTTTGATGAAAGGTTTGCGAGAAAAGAATGTGAGCTTAGTTACACCATTTAGATATAATGAGGAATTGTTCATGAGTAAGTTTGTTTTCAGCTTTAAGGGGGAGTCTGATTATCTACTAAAGCTATATGAGGAAAAAATGAAAATTGCACACACAGAGGAACACAATGGCATGCCACTCACTTAATAGGTGACTTCATAATCTACTTTTGTTATGTAACCTTAGCTTGTTAGTTCTTGAAATTTAAGTCATTATTCTTTCTATGCCGTTGCCAAGATAGAGGATGCTCTAGCTGACTTGTTTTGTTCACTAATTTGGACCAGATTGCCAGAGTTGGTCATAATGATAACCTTCTGATTTTTCTTATACATTATATTTATATCTATCTAGTAGATATAGAAAAGCTGAAATGTTCAAGAAGTGGTGTTAGTTCTCCTTCCCATGTTTATTCCATCAAGAATTCATAGTTGTATGAACAAACTATGTAGGCAGGTCTACTCAATTTAATGATTAAAACTTTTAGCTTGAAATTATTAAGTACTTTGCCTAGTTCTTTGTTTTTCCTTTGGTTCTCTAGACGTTATCTTTTTAAGCAAACTTCATGCAATGGATTTGAATCCTTTCAAGCAGAAAAAAACATGTGAAAATAATGTTGGAATCTAGACCATTGAATGAAGTGGAACATAATGGAATGGAACAAACATTCTATTGTTTGGATATTTTATAATCTAAAAAATGGACGAAATGAAATGAGTTATAACTTTTCTATTCGATTTTTACTATATGTACTCTGCATTTTTAATAACACTGAAAATCCTTTTAGTGTATGGTTTTGGGTTGATGGAACATGATGGTATATAATAGAATTAGTGCATTGACATGGAAGGGTTGGAAACTGAAAATCCTTTTCTCCAACATCATGGACATGGAAGGGTCTTGCATAATTTGCAGCATAGCATCCTTGAAATGTCAAAGACAGCCAAGAAAACATAATCAAATTACTGCAAGATAGAATACAGTTTTGTAAAATCTGTAATACTTTTTATACGCTCCCCTGTTGTGTTCTATGTGATTTGTATGTATAAGAGTTTTCGGTTCATTGATACATGCTGAGGTTCGCAAAACTATACGACTGGAAAAAGCGCAGCATGTTCATCCAAAGTGTGCAAATGAATGACATTTCAGAGCTTTTGATGGCATCATTAAGCAGTAATGCCAAGACTGCAGATTGCTCTTGAACGAATGTTTCTTGTTACTTGTTATTGATTCCTGTGAATTTGTCTTTAAGAATGGAATAGGTAACATACGAGTGAATAAAATAAAGTATAATGAGTGAAATTCTCTTATGTTTTATAAATATATAGTATCAAACCCTTCCCTTAGGAAGTTAGGAATTCATCTGTTCAAGTGTGTGTAAACTAGAGAAGGCTATTGTTGAAGGTGATTGGAATCCTTTGTGTATATTTTCCTTGTAATCAATATACAGATTCAAGTTTGCACAATTTGATCACAGCACTAAAAGCTAGTTTTATGCACCTTTTACCTTTTGTTAATTGATTTATTTCGTTGAGAATTGAATCATCTGGTCACAATGAATTAATTCAAGATGCTCATGAATCAAATTTACAAATAAGTTGCTTTCTTTGAATCATTAACAGTCTGTGAATCAACTCAACCACTGCCCTTAGATGAAAGTTTATGTGTTTCTTGTGTTCTAAGGTACTATTGAGGATCTCTATGTTATACAGGTGTTGGATACTTTCATCTAAGGGCTTAGGCTAGAACTATTTAACTTATAATTATATGATCTTGAAGTCTTAAGATAAGAGATGACAGGGATTTTAGCTTAGTTTGGTGATTGGAGTGGAGTGATAAGGAGGTTTGGGGTTCTATCCCCACCCACAACAATTGCAATCGCTCTTTATATTTTGTGTGCTTTGAGTGATGTCATTTTGAGAAAGTAAAAACTTTGTTTTAAACTCTTTTGAATCGTTTGAATAGGATTAATTTGAGTATAGGTTCAATGGGTTCCATCCAAGAAATCATATTTCAGTTTTGGAACCTGTGATTTGAATCATGAAACTGGTCTCTGGTTCATTAATTGAATCATACAGTCTGTGAAAAATCTGTTTCTGAGTGAGATGATATATATCTTGGATAGACCTGCTTACATTGTTTATACTACTATGGGCAACTTTATCTTAAATGGTAGATGATTTTTTAACACTTTCTTAAATAAAAATAGAAGTTGCGGTTCAATTATTTGGATATGAGAAATCATCTTTTTACCCTTTACCAGACTTCTTCATCCTCATTTTCACCATTTTTGTTACTGATTCAAACTTATTTTCTCCTTCATCATTTTGGGTTTTAACTTTTAAGTTTGTATAGATGGGTTTGTCAAAAAAAAAAAGTTTGTATAGATGGGAAGAGAACATTTAGTTAATTGATTCATTTCCATGATAGTTGAATTATCTGGTCACAATGAATTAATTCAAGAAGCTCACGAATCAAATTTACAAAAGAAGACTCATTTTAAATTCTATCTGTATAGGCTATGACAATTGCACCTATCAAAGCAACTAAAAGAATTATTGAAATTAGTTCAAATGAAAGAAAAAAATCTGTTGACAAATGAATTCCAATTTGTTGACCAGTACTAATCAAATCTTGCTCAATAATCTATTTGGTATAAGTGGCTTTCTTTGAATCATTCACAGTCTGTGAATCAACAGGTTGCACAATTGTTTTAACTTTTATTTTATTTTTGGTACTTTATCACTTAAATTATAATTATAATTTTTCATCTTCCAGATTTCCAAATCCAGTCTCTCAAAATTGCAGCTTATGTACCTAGTCTTCTAGCCTTAGATCAAATTATGAAGTTACCATATTCATATTTGCAAAACTAATCCATAGAAATTTTGGAGTTTTGTCAGTGTCACATTCAAATGAAGCAGTTGTTGTTAAACTGTGTCAATGTCATTCAAATGTATTAGAGCTGTCTCTGTTAAAGCTTGAGTTTTACTATGTGTTCATTGTCGCACGGCGCTAGTGTTCAGTTGGGTTTCCATCACAATCCCCGTATCCATCACCACGAAATCTTGGATCTAACATCAGTGCAAGGTAGAAGCTTCGCGCAAAAGTTGGATCGTGAATGCCCGGTTTTTAATTTTTGGGAGAAATAAGTTGGTATGTTCGATACATCCAACACTTCGTATGGATCCAACTGAGTAAATAAATTTTTAAAAGGCAAGAGAACTTGAGAAAATATGAAAAGGAGCTGGAAACATGAGAAATAAACAACTCAAAAATATCAATCATTCTGTTTCACAATCAAAGGCATTCATTCAACTTGCAAAATATTACATGACCAAGGATATTCAAGATCATCTAAAAGTTTTGTCTATGCAGTCTTCCCAATCAATTTAATGAACCAAACTTGAAACCTCCATTATCAAATGTTATTGTTTGTTCTCTCATGCATACTTTCATCTATATGAGTCATAGAATCCTACTTCATCTAGTGACGGTCATGATTGCCGATGAGGCGATGACACCACTTCTCAAACTCTACCTTTTCCAAAAGAACCACTTTATACTAAGCTTGTTACCCCTTTTTCTCACTCATAAAACATTTTTCTACATTACAGCTATGCAGTCAACTAATAATGTTTATCATTCACAGTATATCGTCCCATCTCATAATTATTCGATTTAAGTTGTGTCGGGTTGGGTCAAATTTACCTCAACGGCTCACAAAGCAATTTACCCTTCAATCAAACATCAGACAAAGGCATGCTAAACCTGAAAAAGCCTTCCAGAACTATGATTGTATGATGAAGGCAGCAATCGACTAATAATGGTTGGGGGATGAAAGTAGATGATGATAATACTATTTCTTGCACAAAACCAATCAAACAACCACCTTGGTATGTATTCAATCATTAAATTGGGTAGACCTGCCTACATAGTTTGTTTATACTACTATAGATTCTTGATTGAACAGACATGGAAAGAGTACTAACACCATGAGAAAAAATACCCTGACCATATAAATGCAAGACCATTTGAACTTTTCTATATCTACTAGATAGATATAACACATAAGATAAATCATAAGGTTATTATTCTGCCCAACTCTGGTGCTGTGATCCACATTAGCAAATAAAACAAGTCAGCTAGACCATCTTCTATCTTGGCATAGAAAGAATAAGCACTTAAATTTTAAGAACTAACAAGCTAAGGTTTACATAAGATCATGAATTCACCTATTTAGTGAGTGGCTTGCCATTGTTTTCCTCTTTGTATGCAAGTTTCATTTTTTCCTCATATAGCTTTAATAGATAATCAGACTCCCCCTTAAAGTTGAAAACAAACTTGTCCAAGAACAACTTCTCAGTATAAGCAAATGGTGCAACTAAGATTTCTTTCTTTTTTCGCAAAACTTTCATCAAAAGATATTGCAAAACTGAGGCTCTTGGAATGATCCTTTTATGTAAACTATAACCAAAGATATGTGGATATTTAGTAAGTGCCAAGGAATCCCAACCCAATTGATTGACCCAAAAACTCATCAACAAATTAACCATATCAATTGAAACCAACATCAAGCAAGGATATGACCTAAATGCTTGAAAAACAGCTTCATCAGACCAACCCCATTTCTTAAAGACATCAACTTTCCGATTCCAAAGTTTTTTACTCATACATTTCTTGGCCATCAAAGCGGTCCCAAAAGTAGTCATCGAAGGATTAAACCCTAAACCCTTAACTTCCTCCAATGACTTAATCAAATCATTTGAACCAAATATAGACGGCCTTATTTGAAGCAACGTAGCAATGTTAGAATTACATAATCCAAAATCAATCATCAAATTGATATTAGCCACAATAAGGTCATATGGAGTACGAGCAAATGAATACGGATGTCGAAGTAAGCAAACAATGACTTCCTTGTTGGTTTTAAAGAACCTACTTAATAATTCAAAACGAGGGATTATTCGTTTCTCCAAGCTACTTTGTAAAATTATAGGATCTATTGTCAACAATGGGACAATATCAGAGGAAGAAGCACCGTTGGATAGAAAAAATTGAAACTTTGGCAATAAGCTTTTGTGGGGATCTGATGAAAGTAACCATGGTTGTTTTTGTAATGATGGTGCGTATGTTGGATTGTGAAAAACCATGGCGTTTGAAGAAGTTGATAACTGAATTAGGCTTTTCTATGTTATTGAAACGAACCTGTTTTTGGTTGAAAGCTTTGAGAGCTGATTGAGTTGAGAAACCAAAATTGTTGATGAGATATGATACAGCAAATGGGTGTGTGTCTGATTCTGATGCGGTTGTTGTGCAGTATCTGAGTGAAATTGGGAATGAAAATTGTTTCGAAAATATAAGTGATGTCGTGAATAAAGAAATAAAAATAATAAGTGATGTTATTTTATTATTTTTTTGTAAAATTTATTAAATGAAGTAAAAAAAATTATTAAAGCAACTGTCTCGTGTATTTTGTATAATAAATTATAACTAATAATAATAAATATTTATCATTCAATTCCTTTTTTATTAAGGCAATTGTCCCGAGTATGATTAAATTTTTTTAATTAAAACAATTATCTTGTGTATTATTATAATATATATATTCATCAACAATTGTTCAGTGAATTATTATAATATATATTATTCAATTTCTTTTTTTTATTAAAGCAATTGTCTCGTGTATGATTAATTTTTTTTATTAAAACAATTGTCCCGTGTGTTATTATAATATATATTTACTCGGTAATTATTATAATATATATTCATCAATAATACACTTCTCCTGTATTTTTTATATAAGAGTAAACCAAAATAGAGTAGATTTTTTTATTATAAATATCGAGTACAATTTAACTAATAGTATAGAAAAATAGTAAATTGAAAAATATAATTTATTTTTTTATGAAATAGAAGATTTGAAATAGTTTTAAGAATTGATGAGGACAAATTAAGATTTTTAATAGTAATATCTTTAATGTAACACCCCACATTATTTATCTAGAATATAATGCGAAATATTATAAAGGGTACTGAGTTCATTACAATTACATTATTTGAAATTCATGCACACGCAGGTGTAGAGATACAAAGATAAAAGGACAACACAGCGGAAAACAAAATAACACGACTAGATAGTGAGAAAAGCAAGAGAGACTAAAAAATGCAATCCTCGAACAGCAGCAGCTACTCCAAAGCATGCTTACCTACTCAACCTGTTTGTCTGAAACAAATAATTGGATTAGGGTGAGACTACTAAGTCTCAGTGGGTCATACTACCCTCCTAATGGCTACTAAGCCGGGGCACCTAATCAGTCATATTATAATCAATTTCATAACATAATTATCATAAGCATAATAAATAAATGTGTAACACAAAATTAGTCTTGTTGATTTTAACCGCAAGACACTCTGAGGTGAGCATATCTCAGAGGTCTGCCTTGTCCGCGAACAGAAAGCGTTCCGGCATACAACTCACAAAGTTTTCTGGTGGAACATCTAAAACGAAGTCCACAAACGATATCACAATCGTACATATTTGACTGATTCTAAATTTATTTCATACTACCATAATTATCCCAAAACCCGGGGAGCATACAAACTTAATTTTAAGTTATGCCATAAGATTCGAAATTGTGCTTGACTTCCTGTTTAACATTAAATACATTATATAACTACAAGCTATCTATCTCAGATGAGGATATAAAACGAGTGATCATTTAATTTTGAAAATGGAAAAAGTGAGTAATTTCTGGGTTAGCTCGCTACGGCGAGTTAACAAGCTCGCCATGGCGAACTTACAGGTTCTGACCTAAACAACTCGCTAGGCGAGCTAGGGCTCGCCATGGCGAAGTTCTTCAGCCCAGATCCTTCAGCTCGCCATGAAGGCTCGCTAGCAACTCGCTATGGCGAGTTCATGCAGAAACTACCCTGTTTCACGAAAATCATCATTTTTCAAGAGTTTCACCTACAATCATCCTCTGAGAAAGTGCAGAAACATAATATAAATAATATAGAACAGAATAGAAGAGAAATTGGGAGTTATTTCTCCTCACACAATTAATTCCCTAAATTCCTAAGTTGACATGCAATTATTCATAATTTTGGGAAACTAGCTAAACTAGCCTAAGAACCCACCTGGATTGAAACTTTAACTCGTATCTGGGCTCTTCTACACAGCTACTGCAATCCTCCCTAGCAACCCACGAATAGAACTTGAATTTTGGAACTCTAACACTTTGAACACCCTCTACTTTTACTCTATGAGTTTGAATGTGGTTTGATGATGAGTTGAGTTGAGTTGAGTTTCTAGGGTATTTATAGGGAGATTTTCTAGTGAGTTCACAGTGCTGGCTTTGCTCTGAGATTACCTTGCATGCATTTCCATTGGTTGGATGAGAGATGAGATGATGTGGGTTGTTATTTTGCATAGCTTGGAAATTGGTAAGGGTAAGAGCTCTGCAGGATTCTCTCTGAGATTCTGCATGTTAAAGAATCTCTACTGTAGGAATAAGCATGGTGTGAAGCTCATGAGGATAAGACAATTTCATGTGAGAGGAAGGATTGAAGATTTTGGAACCATATGGTTGTTGTTGTTGTGTAAGGCGTGAGAGAGGAGGGAAATGAGTGTGTTTTTTTGGTTCAGTTCAGCTGAAGTGAGTAATGATGGCCCTTGGCTTGATTTGCATGTGATCAAGAGTAGAAAATTTGAGTGATGAGGTGTTAAGCTCACAAGAGAGTGAGTCACTAGAGAGAGGGAGAGAATTTGAATTCCTAGCTTAATTAATTTAAACTCATGAGATTAGTGTTTTTGTGTATAGTTTAGGCTTAATTAATCTCCTAATTAGTACACATAACACGCTTAATCCTCAAAAGATTAATTGATTAACCACCCCTAATTAATTCTAATTTTATTAGATAATTTCTAATTAAAATTAATTAGGTAATTTAGAATTCGGAATATTACATTTAATATATTTGGGCCCGTTTGAATTTGCCTTATTTTATAATTTATAAATAAACTTTTATGTTATTTGATAAGTTTTTTTTACGCATGTTAATTCATAAGTTTTCACAGACAAAAAGTATATCTTTATAACCTGTTTTCAAAAACTATATTAAGAAACTTATAATAATACATAAAAGCTTATTTATTTGCATAAGTTATTTTGCATAAAATCACAAATAAGTCAATCCAAACAGGTTCATTGCGTTTTTGTTTTTATGTTCTTTTATATCTATACTATTATTATTTGTCTTACTCAAAGTAAAAAATACACTTGGCGACCTCACGTTACTCCTCAATGAGCAAATTCATATGTGACACTATTTTAATAAAGTGACGTCTATGTGGCGCCTACGTGTCTCCTCTTTACGACCTAAAAGGACACGGTTCAATTCTCACTGACAACAAAATATTAATTTTATGATTTTTTTTGTCTTTCTTATTTTGCCTTGTTTTTTTTTTTTAACCAATTATTGAATTTATTGTGAAACAAAAAAATAATATAGATATTAAGATTGGGATGAATTCTATGGATAAGTATCAAAAAAAAGAATTTATTGTCAAACAAAAAAAATAGAATTGCCTTGATTTGTTTTTTTTTTTACCAATTATTTAATATATTGCCAAAAAAATAATAATGAACCTTACAAAATAAAAAACAAACAAAAATTAATTAAAAGATAATATATATTATAATAAATTACATTACCCTCTTTTGAGATGTGCTTAAATTACATTACTCTCTCCTCTTTTGTTAAAATATATACTTTTCTCCCCTCTTATACAAAATAAATTAGAGAAAATTACTCTCATCTCCCTCGAAAGAAATTTGAATTTCATCCCCCTTCCCCCTAATATTAAAACCTACTGTACATTTTTCTTTTTTAATCAAACTTTATTTTAACTTTTTACACGAGCTTTATTAATTCTTTACACAATTAGAAATAAATCATTTCCATTAGTTCATATATCTTTGAATATTTTAATGGAACATTTTATAAAAATAATTAAGATGTGAGACCTAAAGTTATGTTCATGTTGTTTTGTATATTACACGGATTTGATTTAGTTCTTCATACTATAAGAAATTACTCTCTCCTATTAGATCAAATATCTCTTGAAATTTTAACCGAATATTTTACGCATATAATTAAGACGCGTGACATAATTATAGTCTCAATGGTCTTTACTTTTTACATATGTTTGATTTAATTCTTCACACCGTAATAGATTACCCTTTTCTGTTAAATTAAATCATTTTTGATATTTTAATTGAAAATTTTGTAAAAAAAATTAATATGTAAGGCCTAAGTTCATGTTGTTTTGTATATTACACGGATGTGATTTAGTTCTTCATACTATAAGAAATTACTCTCTTCTATTTGATCAAATTCATCTTAAAATTTTAATTGAACTTTTTACAAGAAATTTTAATTGAACTATTTGATCAAGAAATGTCTAAGAATATTGTCTCAAATGTTTTACTTTTGACGGCTTTATTTATTTCTTTACGCCGTAAGAGATTATCATCTTCCGTTAGAACAAATTTCTCTGGATATTTTAATTAAAGTTTTTACAAAAATAATTAATAATCGAGACCTTAGGTTATGATTCAATTGCTTTACTTTTACCCGGGCTTCATTTAGTTCTTCAAGTCGTAAGAGTGATTGCCCTCTTTCATTGGATCATATCTCTTTGGATAATTTACTTGAACATTTTATATAAATAAATAAGTTATGAGGCCTAAGGTTATGGTCCAGTTGTTTTACTTATTACACGAGATTGATTAGTTCTTCACACCGTAATAAAATACTCTTTTCTGTTAGAGCAAATCTCTCTTGAAATTTTAATTGAACTTTTTACAAGTATTATAAAAAAGGGAGACATAAGATTATAGTGTCAATTGATTTACTTTTTACACGAGCTTGAATAAGTTTTTCACACCTGTAAGAGATTATCCTCTTATGTTATATGAAATTCATTTTGATATCTTAATAAAAAAAATTACAAAAATAATTAAAATGTGAGACCTAGGGTTATGGTCTCAATTGTTTTACTTCTTACACATGTTTGATTTATTTCTTCACACCGTAAAAAATTACTCCCTTATATTACATCAAATTCCTCTTGAAATTTCACTCGAACTTTTATAAAAGAAAAATTTAAGACCTTAGAATACAATCTCAATTGCTTTACTTTTTACACGGTCTTTATTTATTTTTTCAACCCTTAAGAGACTACAATTTTCCGTTAGAATAAATTTTTCTTGATATTTTAATTGAAGTTTTAAAAAATAATTAAGTTGTGGGACCTAAGGTTATGATCTCAATTAATTTACTTTTTACACCGACATTATTTAGTTTTTCACGCTGTAAGAGATTACACTCTTTTGTTAGTTCAGATCTCTCTTGAAAATTTAATTTAACATTTTACAAGAATAACTGAGATGTAAAAGATTACGAGCTTTACTTTTTACAGAGACTTAATTTAGTTCTTCACACTGTAAGAAATTACTTTCTTCTGATAGCTAGATGTAATCCCTCTTAAAATTTTAATTGAGTTCTTTACAAAAATGATTAAGAAGATCTAAGATTATGGTCTCAATTGCTTATTTTTATACACGGGCATGGTTTAAGTTTTTTCTACCGTAAGAGATTAACCCTCATTTGTTAGATCAAACTCCTTTTAATATTTTAATTGAACAGTTTATAAAAATAACTAAGATTCGAGGTCTAAGGATATCGTCTCAATTTCTTAATTTTTTACGTGAGTTTAATTTAGTTCTTCACACTTTAAGAAATTACGCCTCTTTATAAAAACAATTAAGAAGACCTAAGATTATGGTCTCAATTGCTTTATTTTTATACATGGGCCTGGTTTTAATTTTTTCTACCGTAAGAGATTAACCCTCATTTGTTAGATCAAACTCCTTTTAATATTTTAATTGAACATTTTATAAAAATAACTAAGATTCGAGGTCTAAGGATATCGTCTCAATTTCTTAATTTTTTACGTGAGTTTAATTTAGTTCTTCACACTTTAAGAAATTACGCCTCTTCCGTTTAACCGGATATCTCTTTGAATATTTTAATTGAACTTTTTTACAAAAAATAATAAAGATGTGAGGTTTAAGATTTTGGTTTCAATTATGTTTTACTTTTTACCGGCATGATTTAGTTCTTTCCGTTAGATCAAAAACATTTTGATATTTAATAGAATTTTTTTTACCTAATAGTCAAGATACAAGGCTTAAGGTTAGATGCTTTTGAATGAGTTCTTCATCCCATAAAAGATTATCGTCTTCCATTAGAACAAAACGTTCTTGATAGATTTATTAAATTTTCTACCAAAATAAGAATAGAATAAATATATGTGCACATTAAAGTCTAAAATCATTAATTCTAACAAAAAAAAATATCCAAAATCAATATTTTTATGAATGAAAGTTAACTCATATATAACACGGGCAATTTTTCACTTCTAAATTAGAGAAAAATCAATATCCTCGAGAAAAACAATATATTTTAATGAATGAAAGCTAACTTAGAGAAAAACAGAAGAAACAAAGAGAGGAACAACAACAAAACATTTTTAGCATAGATCTAGCCCTTCTGTTTCAAAATCCAGAAAAATCCTGGAGAAAAAATTCAACAGTTATGATTTATAAACAAAACCAAACAAAATAGATCTAAAATCTCATTGCCAAATAAACTCAATGAAACTTCTATATAACAACAGAGTTTGGACATGCTTAGAATCATTTTTAAATATGAGACATTTATTTGGGCATGCTTAGAATCATGATATTCCGCAAACTATTCGGGTACAGTGGAGACTGATGTTGTGGGTGGCTGGCCGGCACTTGGATTAAGTGACGTGTGTCGACAATGGCAGTGTACCGAGTGGTTTCGATGAGTTTGATGAAAAGATTGAAGTTGCTGGTTATTGTTGTTGAAGTTCCGATGAAGACGAGGAAGAACATATTCTTTTATTTTAATTTTTCTTTAAAAAAAATAAATAGGTATATATTTAACTTTTAAAATAGTTTGCTTACTAATTAAAAATGTCACTATAAGTTGACATGTGTCGCCACGTGATTTGTTAGCTAATTAGAAAAACGGGTCCATACTGTGCCACATCACTATTCCGTTAACCAAACAAACGGAAGGACAAAACTGGATAACAGCAAAACTTATAGAATTTCTTTTAATCATTTTTAAAATGTAGGGACTAAAAACATATTTAACCTATATATATATATATATATATATATATATATATATATATATATATATATATATATATATATATATAACAAACATTTTTAAAATTTATAAAAAAAAAAAAAAAAAGAATTTCTAGCTCGTGCTTGGCACGGGTGTCCATACTAGTTTAAGTTTATAAATAAGTATCTTCTTTTATTAGTTTCATCTATTTTTATTTCTTATATATAAGTTTTTATATGTTAGATTGAGTTATTATATTTTCATTAAAAAAAAAAGTTACTATTTTTGGCGTGTATCTTTCATCATGATTTTTGTTTATATTTTTATGCGTAAATTTATTTTAATTAATATTTTTGTTCCTATTTTTTAAGTTAAAATAGATTGTATTATTATTTTTTTTAGAGGTGGTTTCCGTTGCTATTTTTATGGGAAATTTCTTTTATGCTTATCTTCTTATTTTCGTTTTTTTGTTTGTTTAGAGATGTGGTTTTTAATGCTATTTTTATGGGAATATTCCTTTTATGTTTATCTTTCTTTCTTTTTGTATTTTTTTATTAATTAATTTAGAGTTAAAATTACATTTAAGGGCGCAAACGTTGAAACACCGTTAAAAGTGATAAGGACAATTTTGAATTTTTAATAGTAGTTTCTTTTAATATATTGTAAGTAGATTAAAAGAAACTACTATTAAAAATCTAAATTTGTCCTTATCACTTTTAACGGTGTTTTAAATTTTGCGCCATAAATGTAATTTTAACTCTAATCAAATAAGAAATAAAGATAAACATAAAAGAAAACTTCTTATAAAAATAGCATTAAAAATCACATCTCTCAAAAAAAAAAAAATCTTCCTATAAAAATAGCAACGAAAATCACCTCTAAATAAAGATAATAATCTAATCTATTTTAACTTCAAAAATAGGAACAAAAAAATTAATTAAAATAAATTTACGCATAAAAATATAAACAAAAATCATGATAAAAGATACGCGGCAAAAATAGTAATTTGTTTTTAATAAAAAAATAGTAACTCAATCTAACAGATAAAAACTTACATATAAAAAATAAAAATAGAAGAACCTAATAAAATAAGATACTTATTTATGAGCTTAAAAATAAAAGAACATAAAAACAAAAACGCAATGAGCCCGTTTGAATTGACTTATTTATGATCTTATAAGAAATAACTTATTCATTTAGTAAAAAAAAAATTATGCAAATATATACGGTAAGATTTTATGTATTATTATAATTTTTTTAATGTAGTTTATGAAAACGGTTTTTAAAGATATAATTTTTGTCAGTGAAAACTTATGAATCAAAATGCGTAAAAAAACTTAGGAAATAACATAAAAGTTTATTTATAAATTATAATCATAAATTATTTTCATAAGCTTAAAAATAAGTCAAATTCAAACAGACATAGGCCCCGTTTGGATTAGCTTATTTTTGAGCTTATGCAAACAGCTTATACAATTTTTATGTATTATTATAAGTTTGCCAAGGTAGTTTGTGATAAAATAGCTTATAAAAATAAAATTTTAACTAATTTGAACTTATAAAATAGCATAAAACCTAATTTATATTGCATAAGTTGTTTGTATAAGCTCCAAAATAAGCTAACCAAACGGGGCCCTAATATATTAAAGGTATTACTACTAAAAATCTTAATTTGTCCTCATCAATTCTTAAAAATATTTCAAATCTTCTATTTCGTAAAAAATAAATTATATTTTTCAATTTACTATTTTTCTATATAATAGTTAAATTGTACTCTATATTTATTATAAAAAATTCTACTGTATTTTTGTTTACTCTTATATAAAAAATATCGGAGAAGTGTATTATTGATAAATATATATTATAATAATTACGGGGTAAATATATATTGTAATAACACATGAGACAATTGTTTTAATAAAAAAAATTGATCATACACGGGACAATTGCTTTAAAAAAATGAATATAATAATATATTATAATAATACTGGAACAATTGTTGATGAATATATTATTGATGAATATATATTATAATAATACACGGGACAATTGTTTTAATAAAAAAATCGAATAATAAATATTTTTTATTATTAATTATAATTTATTACACAAAAATCATACACGGGACAATTACTTTAATAAGATAGAATTACTTAATTTAATAAGTTTTACAAAAAAAATAGTAAAATAATATCACTTATTATTTTATTTTTTTTGTACACGACGTCACTTATATTTTAACATATTTTATAAATAAAAGTTAATAGAACCGTGCGAATGCACGGATCTCAAAACTAGTTAACACTTAAGATTCTATAACAAAGTATATTTTAAGATGTTTTCAGAACATTTAAATATTATTTTTACGCATTTGAAAGTTCAATGTACATATTCCATATATTTTAAAATATGTTTACACTTATCGCTCATCGTACCTTTCTATATCCGACAAAAGACAAGAATATACTCCCTCCGGACTATTATAAGCAAAAAACCATTTTTTTTAGATCCATTACAAAATCGATATATCTGACCTATATTATGGACGAGATACATTAATTTTTTAATGAATCTAAAAAATTACTTATTTTGTTTATAATAGTGACCAGAGAAAGTATTTATTAAACTCCGATAATATCATACCTATAAAATTAACCCTATATCGTGACGATAAATTAACCATGATCAAACTTAGACTTTATAAATCCTAGTTTGGCTTAATCTATTTCCATGCATAATCTTTGAAAAGGATACCAAAAACTTTTATTTCTTAGGTTATTTGATTATATAAAAGATAAGTACTAAAGAGAATAAATTGTTAAGGCAATAAATCACTTTTGTCTTATAAATCATTTCGTGTACAAGTATTTGGTACAAAAAGTTGTCTTATGATTTAATGAAGATAAAAATTTCAATTTTTGTTCAATTACAAGTACAATTTTAAAATCAAACACGATATAATTAATTAAAATTGCTTAAAAAAAAATCCAAACTGCTTCAAAAAAAAAAAAAAGAGAAAGAAATCATTGTCTGTCTGGTCTGCATTATGTGTATTTTATAAAATGAAACCCTTAAATAAAATTTTGATATGATAAAAATAAATATTTCATTACATTTACACATGGAGATTTCAAGTTAGAGCCAATTTAGATCCATCATTACCAATACAAATGGTTAGTTGAAGATTTATCCATGATTTTGCTATATCTAATCTATTAAGTTTAATTTTAGATTTTAGATGAATGTTACAACCCACAATCAGATCATGTGCATGTCTCAGTCCAGTTGAAACACAGAATGTGAGCATATATTATGTTTACTTACTCTGTTAATTATGTAATATTTATTCTTTAGTTTCTTCTTGACATTACATCACACCAAGGCAAATTGGTAATCTTTTGTGAAACTGTTGCATAAAAAATTAACAATTTTGTTATTACAAAGGAGCAAGTGGTGTAGAATGGTGTCAATATCATATTTAAATGTCGGGCACAGGATGTACGTTTCAAATGTCGGAAGTTGTATATCCTGGTCGTGTAACAACGGGGCCACCACTGCGATGAATGTTGTTGATGGCAGAGTTATATATCAGTCGCGCAACTCTAGTGCTCAGCTGGGTTTCTACAAGCAGAGCACGACATTGAGGCCCTTTAATTCACTATCCTTTTCTTGAATAAAATGTCTAAAAGAACAAGCAAATTATAAGAAACTGAAGAGCCCTAACAAATACAACCGGCTAATTGTTATTCGCAACATTGCATGAACTGTATGTCAATATAAGATTAGTACATTTTTGGATGATATTTACCATCCAAAAACCTATAATGAAAGATATTTATCAGTATTATTCATAATGATTTTTATTTGAATGCCTCCTAAATTCTTCAACAATGGTGTGTTTGGACCACCATTGACTACCCCTAACATTACATAGGTTTCAATTTTCACATCACAATGTTTTATTTCTTCCTTATTTACTCATTACCCTTCAATCAAACATCAGATAAAGGCATGCTAAAACCAGGAAAAGCCTTCCAAGAAATATACTATTTCTTGCACAAAATCAATCAAACAACAACATTGGTCTATATTCCTCTCCTACATAAAGGCAGATAGTTTTTTTATTTTTATTTTGGAATAAAATGTACAAGAAAAAGAAAAACTGCAAATTAACTAGACAGGGGAGTCTTGACTCCAACACATTAGTTTAATCAAAGCGATCGTTAATTTGTTCCGAATACACATCAAAGAGAGAGAACACATCAAAGAACATATTAGCAAGGTCATCTACACACAAAATTGCTCCTCTATAAACATGAATCAGCTTCACCACCCAATCAATATCCAATATTTCTCGTCATGACGTTGCAACCACCACCATTTTGGATGTTGGAGATGATGACTGACGAATCGACACACACACCTCTATCTTAGTGAACCCTGGATCTCTGGCCAGCTTTAAACCTTCAAGCCATTCCCCGTCCACACCTCTAATAGTCAGATTTTTTCTATACTGAAACAACAGGTGTATTCACCATAATGGGATAAGGTTGACATTCCTAAGAGTAGATAAATATTTTTCAAAATAAGAACACAGTGAACCATGGCTGGACAAATTTAAAAAGGCCACAAAACTGTTTAATAACAGGTTAAGTAATATAATAATCCAAATAAATTAAAAGTTCACTTAATGATCAATAAATTGAGTAAACCTCCCTACATAGTTTGTTTATGCTACTGCGGATTCTTGATTGAATAGACATGAAAGGAGAATAAGCAATAAATGCAAGACCATTTTAGTTTTGCTATCTCTACTAGATAGATATAAGAATTAAGATAAATCATAAGTTAATACTATTAATTATGATAACTTTTGGTCCAAGTTAGCAAATAAAATAAGTCAGCTAGAGAATCATCTATCTTGGAATAGAAAGAATAATAAGCACTTAAATTTTAAGAACTAACAAGCTAAGGTTACATAACAAAAGAAGATTGTGAAGTTACCTATTCAGTGAGTGGCATCTCATTGTCTTCGTTTGTGTCTGCAAGTTCCAATTTTTCCTCATATAGCTTTAATAGATTATTAGACTCCTTCTTAAACTTGAAAACAAACTTGATCAAGAACTCATTCTCAGGTAATACAAATGGTGTAAATCTGCTTGCTCTCTTTTTTAGCAAACCTCGCATGGAAAGATATAGTAAGATTGACGTCCTTGGAATGAGCCTTTTCTTGACACTATAAGAAAATATAAGTGGATATTTAGCAAGTTCCAGGGGATCCAAACCCAATTGATTGACCCAAACACTCATCACGGAATCAATCTTATCCACAGAAGTAAATATAAAATCAGGGTGATACTTAAATGCAGATAAAACCTTTTCTTTAGGCCAACCCCATTTCTTAAGGGCATCAAATTTCTCCTTCCAAAGTCTTTTACTCATATATTTCTTGGCTATCAAAGCAGGCGCAAATTTAGGCATAGAAGGTTTAAACCCTAAACCCTTAACTTCCTCCAATGACTTAATCAAATCAGTTGAACCAAACATAGTTGGAGTTTTATGAAGCAATTTAGATATAGCATAATTGCATAGTCCAAAATCAATCATCAAATTGATATTATCAACAATAAGGTCACATGGAATATGAGCAAATGAAGACGAATGTCGAATCAAGTAAACAATGGCATACGTGCTGGGTTCAAAGACCTTACTAAATACTTCAAAAAGAGGGATTATTCGTTTCTCCAAGCTATATTGTAAAATTTGAGGGTATGCTGTCAACAATGAAACAATATCAGAGGAAGTAGCACCATTGGATAGAAAAAATAGAAACTTTGGCGATAAGGTTTTATGGGGTTTTGATGAAAGTAACCATGGTGCTTTTCTGATGAGGGTGCGTATATTGGAGTGTGAAAAACCATTGTTTAAGAAGAAGTTGATAACAGAAGTAGGATTTTCTGGTGATTTGAAACGAACCTTCTTGCTGTTGAAAGCTTTGAGAGCTGATTCATGTGAGAAACCGAAATTGTTGATGAGGTATGATACAGCAAATGGGGTTGTGTCTGATTCTGATTCCGGTGCTGTTGTTGTTGTTGTTGCTGGTGCGGTTGTGGTGCAGCATCTGAATGATCTGTGTGAAATTGGGAACGAAAAGTGTTGAGTAAAAGGGTCGAATTTAGGGTTTGTTGTGATAAACCCTAAAACGAGATTCGGCTGACATTGAAACAATTTCGCCATTGCTCGGAACAATGGGAGGGAGAGAGAGTTTGAGTTGAGAGTGTTTCTTCTGTTGCAAGTGGATAAGATTCTCTTCTCCTTTTTTTAATAAAATACAATAAACCGATTAAAATATAAAGCATTTCCATTTAATAATTTATTTAGAATAAGATAGTTACTATGCATAAAAAATACTCCTAATTCCATCAAAAAAAAAAAAAATACTCCTAATATTTTATCAATTTTTAACCTTTTCTAGGGAAGGACCTTTATTTTCAAAAAAAAATAAAATAAAATAAAGGAAAAACCCCGATAGTCTAAAGTTTTGACATGAGGTGTGAAGTAAGTAAAGTTTGACAAAGAAATTACTACTCTAAGAAATCAAAATTTTTTAAATTAATCTTTTGATAAATCTTATTAATCACTTAAGATTAATATCTTGATTCAACATATGAAAATAATACATATTCTTTTGTTGCCATCGATGAGATAGTTAGTTTTTTATTTTAAAAAAAAAAAAACTAATAGCCGCTCCTCCCCTCTCATCAAAATCACCCTGCTTTTCACCATGTAGCCTTCATTTGTGGTGGTGCGATGAGTGGCTTTCGCCCTCCGCATCTCCTTTGCCCAAATCTGAAACGATGCTTGATTCGACTCTCTTGGTTCGTTCTTCTCTGGTTTCAGTTTTGGTTCGACCGGCAACACCTCCGTCTTTGTGGTGGTTGTCGGCTAATGCTGCTATCTGTGACGCCGGCGACAGGTTCTTTTGTCCTCACACGGAGGCAAAGTGGTAATCTTCTATTCGAATGATGTTAGAGAACATTTACTAAAATGTTATCTTGTAGCCTTAATGCCATTCGAACAAATTGTGAAGTAATCATATTTATATACATGTGTTCAACTCAGTTTTGAAAAACTGTTGCATTAGGAATTTTGTTATTACAAAGGAGCTGGCACCATTTGGATTGATAAATAGACAAATTCCATAGCTTTTTACTTGGTTCTCTGGTTTGTCAATTTTTGTCCAGCCACCGAATGTACTTTTCCGATGTTGGAAGCAGTATTTCCTGGTCGTGTAACATGGGGGCCGACACTGTGATGGATGATGCCGATGACAGAGTTATATATATCATTGTCACACGACTCTAGTGCTCAGTTGGGTTTCCACAAGGCAGAGAATCAACTTCCTATTTTTATTTTGGAATAAAAGAGGGCCGACGCACAAGAAAAAGAAAAACTGCAAATTAACTAGACATGGAGTTTTGACTCCCAACACATCAGCATCAAAGCGATCCTTAATTTCTTCCGAACACACATCAAAGAGAGGAGAACTCATCTTCTAAGTTAAAGGACATATTAGCTTGGCCATCTGCACCAGTAATTTCTTCTCTATAAACATGATTCAGCTTCATCTCCCAATCAAAATCCATCGTTTGACGAAATCGTTGAATCAACCTACACCACATGACGTTTCCACCACCTCCATTAGAAAGGGAAAGATCTCTGCGAACCATGGCTGGTCAAATTAAAAAAGGTCACAAAATTGTTTAATAACAGTACAAGTAATAGAAAAATCCAAAAAAATTAAAATTTACTTATATAGATAATGTGTAGCGAACCAACGGAAAAATAGCCATGCAAAGTTCTTAATAATCCCAAGCTTAGAGTTTCGATCATTAAATTAAGTAGAGCTGCTTATATAGTTTGTTAATATTCCTACGGATTCTTGATTGAACATATATGAAACGAGACTAAGCAATAAATGCAAGACCATTTGAGTTTTTCTATCCTTACTAGATAGATATAAGACATGAGATAGTAAAACAAGCAGCTAAAATTTGTTCCAAGTTAGCAAAATAAAACAAGTCAGCTAGAACATCCTCTATCTTGGCATAGAAAGAATAAGCAGTTAAAGTTTAAAAACTAACAATAGTATTATAGTACTATAGTACTACTATATCGAATATATTTGAAATGACAGATATTAGATAGAAATCTAAGTAGGCTAAGGTTACATAACAAAAGAAGAATATGAAGTCACCTATTTAGTGAGTGGCATGGCATTGTGTTCCTTTGTGTATGCAAGTTTCATTTTGTCCTCATATAGCTTTAATAGATAATCAGACTCCCCCTTAAAGTTGAAAACAAACTTGTCCAAGAACAACTTCTCAGAATAAGCAAATGGTGCAACTAAGCTTGCTTTCTTTTTTCGCAAAACTTTCATCAAAAGATATTGCAAAACTGAGGCCCTTGGAATGATCCTTTTATGTAAACTATAACCAAAGATATGTGGACATTTAGTAAGTGCCAAGGAATTCCAACCCAATTGATTGACCCAAAAACTCATCACCAAATTAACCTTATCAATTGAAACCAACATCAAATTAGGATATGACCTAAATGCTTGAAAAACAACTTCTTCAGACCAACCCCATTTCTTAAAGACATCAACTTTCTGATTCCAAAGTTTTTTACTCACACATTTCTTGGCCATCAAAGCAGTCCCAAAAGTAGTCATCGAAGGATTAAACCCTAAACCCTTAACTTCGTCCAATGACTTAATCAAATCATTTGAACCAAATATAGACGGTCTTATTTGAAGCAATGTAGCAATGTTAGAATTACAAATTCCAAAATCAGTCATCAAATTGAAATTAACCAGCATACGGGGATAGGTATTAATCATAAATGCAATCGAATGTCGAATTAAGCAAACAATAACATCCTTGTTGGTTTTAAAGAACCTACTTAATAATTCAAAAAGAGGGATTATTTGGTTCTCCAAGCCATAATGTAAAACTTCAGGGTATGCTGTCAACAATGAAACAATATCAGTGGAAGAAACACCTTTGGATAGAAAAAATTGAAACTTTGGCAATAAGGTTTTGTGGGGTTTCGATGAAAGTAAAGATGGTTGTTTTCTAATGATGATTCGTATGTCGGAGTCTGAAAAACCATTGTTTATGAAGAAGTTGATAACTGAATTAGGCTTATCTGGTGATTTGAAACGAACCTTTTTGCTGTTGAAAGCTTTAAGAGCTGATTCATGTGAGAAACCGAAATTGTTGATGAGATACGATGCAGCTAATGGGTATGTGTCTGATTCTGATTTTGATATTGTTATTGATTCTGATGCTGTTGTTGTTGCTGCAGTTGTTGTGGTGCAGTATCTGAATGATCTGTGTGAAATTGGAAACGAACAATGTTGAGAGAAAGGGTCGAATTTAGGGTTTGTTGTGATGAACCCTAAAACAATATTCGTCGGACATGGAAACAATTTCGACATTGCTTTGAACAATCAGAGTTTCAGAGTGTTTCTTCTGTTACAAGGGGATAAGAGTTCAAATTTCACTCTGTTTTTTTTTTTTAATTGAGTTTTTAATAAATTAGAATAAATGGAACAACTAATTAAAATATGAGTCATGTTAACTTGTTTCCTAAGGACACATGATAAATTATCTAAAAATAAAAATGTAACATTTAATGATAAAAAAATTTAATGCTTAGATAATTGAATAATATAACTGCTTTAATAAATATTTTTCACATTTATCTTCTTAACATGTGTCATATGTTAACATTCTCCTTAAAAAATATTGATCATGCTGACTAATGTCCCGAGACACTACTTAAGGATGCATAAAAAAACAACACTTTTTTTACTTTTTAAACATCGACTACACAAATTTTAATATAGTTGTACTATTTCAAGTATCCTACCGGTGCCCTTAGTTGTCCCAATGACACTAGTTATCATTTTGTTAAAATATAAATCATTCATTACAAAAAATATAAAGCTTTTAATAATTTATTCACAATAAGTAATAACTTAGACATTTACTTGTTAAGGCGAATAGTGAAAGAACTAGAGTTAATCTACCCTCTGCAGATTACATGTATTGTCATTATCAACTAAGTTATGATCGGGGTGGGATGGATAGCTCAATTGGTTATGCTAGTTGAGCTAAGGATAAATGAGTTTGGAGGTCCAGGATTCAAACTCTAACAAGGAGAAAAACAACTAACAATTTGCCATTAAAAAAAAAAATAAAAGTTATGGCCACCGAAATAAATAAAATAGTTGCATAAAAGAAAATAATACTCTTTTGGTTTTTAACTCTCAAGTTAGCGTTTTAGTAAAAATTGTTAAATTTAGAGAAATTGTTAAGCTTGTGATTATAGTTGTTATTGCTGTCAAAGGAAACATTGCAAACCTTCATTTTATGCTTTAAAACATTACTTATTAGTGATCATAGTTGCTATGATTAGCAGTTTAGAAAGAAAAAAAATTAACCATTGCCAATGATGTGCCTTGTGGACCACAACCATTGGCATTTTTCTTGATTTTATTCCACTCTGCTTGAGAACATTATTAACACAATTACCTTGTACCCTCCTTTTCTTGTGCAGAAGATTTCTTATGTGTGGGTGTGGGGCAACTGCAACTCTAGCATCTAATATGTTCGTGATAGTTATCATTGGTTGAGTGCCCAAAATACTTTGCTAGGAGAAGCCATTTGTAATTATGGTGCCTCCAAATTCCGTCCAGTATCTAGTTATTCTTATGACAATTGTGCCATGACTATGTTCAGTTTAAGTCTGTCTTAATGTTTAGTAATATTATCTTGTCTAACTTAAGAACTATTTGTAATATAAAGAGTGAGGATATGTTTCTTTTCTTGTTTCATTGCCCCCGCGCTAAGCGTGTGTGGCCTTTCTGTCTCGATAAGTCGATAACCCTTCCAAATTATGATAATTTAAGCACTTGGTTGAGAGACTTTAATACTAATTATGGTCTGATTTGTCCAATTATTCTATGGAAGATTTGGTGCTCTTGTAATAAGTGTATTTGTAAAGATATCAAACGTGTCGTCCAAAAACATTTGCGCTGAAGTGTTCTTCCTTTTGCATCATGTTCTTAAACCCTCTGTTTTTCACAATATCAGCCAATTTTTTGGTAAAGAAGGGAGCTCTGAGCGTAAATGGTCTTGTTTGCCATGAAGCCCCTCTTGAATGTCACATGTCCTTTAGTAAATGTCATGAAAGTTGAATTTGTTTAGCTCTAATTGGGTCTTTTTTTTCCTTTTTTTTTCTTCCTTTTTCCCCCTTTTGTAAACATAAAAAAAGTCTTGTTGTAAACCCTTCAAGTTTTGTTCTTAATTAATAATGAATATTCCCTCTTGTCCTTATCATAAGAAAATTTTTATTGTTTAGATTCATAGAATGCCAATCATTCTATGGAAACCAAAAAACAAAATTTTTCATAAAATAAGGAACATAGTAGCAGTATTAAGTAACAGATGTAGAAAAAAAATAGAAATTTTAAAAAAATATCGTCCGCTACTTAAGTAGCGGACATTATAAAAATAAAATCCGGTAGAATATTTTAGGGGGTGTCTATGACTTAAGTAACGGACGGGGTATTTTTGTAATTTCATAAAACATGCCCCAAAAACAGTAGGGCAGGCAAAGATAATTTTCTTATTTTTTAGATTTTCCATCTTTATTGTTGCTCTACATACTAACATTACATTATCACTCCAACTCCAAGGCAAAGCTGTAATCTTATATCCTTAATGACAGCTCACAATGCAGTTCGAAAAGATTGTGAAGTAATCATATCCATATTTGTGTGTCCGACTTAGTTTTGTGAAAATGTTGCATTTGTAAAGAAACTAGTTCTAAAGAATAACAAGAATATGGAAGAAGGAAAGAAAGAGAGAAGAGAAATAATAGACTCTTGTATTATTCTATTCAAGGTTGTCAACTTTACAGAAGTAATATGTTCTATTTATAGGTAAACTAGAGATAAACCCGTGCGTTGCACGGGTTCGATTAAAATACACACTTAATTTTTTTAAATAATAATTATAATTTTAAAATATATTGACATAAAAATATTAATTTGTATTGAAAATAAGACGTTTGTTTAAAAAAATATGAGATTTTGTATTAATTTATAGTAGATTCGTGTTTGTGTGTATGTATATAAAGGACATTTAATATAGTTTTTAACATAACCAAAGGTAGATAATTTTTTAATGAGTGAGTCAAAGCTATAAAATAAAATATATTTTACAATTTTTATTGTTAACCAAATTCTCTTTATAGTTGCTTAAATGATTGAATGTGTTAAAATATATAAGACAAAATATATCTATCAAACAAAATGAATATTTTGTGTTTTTTTTTCTACTAAGTTTCAGTTAGTATGTGATTTATATATGGTAGTTTTATCATTATCATTTTCATTTTTTGGTAGTTTTATCATAAGGTCTCTTATATTTTTTTATTTTGTTGTCAGCTGGTTTACGTTTTTTTAATTTGCTTAATTCTTTTTTTTTTTATTTGGGATTTTTCCTTGGTGAAGTTTATATCCCCTGTTTTTTTGTCTCTCTTAATTAATAATATTACTTGTATTGTACATTTTTGGTTATATGTTTAAGACCTTTTAATGATAAGTTTCAAAGTACTCCAAAATAGAAATGAGAGAACGAAACAAAAAACCTTGATTGCTGTATATAAAAAGAGAGTGAAATTTAAATAAATCTTCATAATTGGTTTATGATTTATGATTCATCTCTGGTGGTTTTGTCTTTTTCATCCTTTGAATTTTCTTGTAAAATTACGCACTACAATTTAATTAAGATCTCTCGTATTTATTGAAAATACAATTCTTGCTTTGATATCAATTTTATTCTTATGGAATTCCTCTCAAACATTCACTTGATCAAAAAGTAATAATATAATAAAATAGTTTATATAGTGCTCAACAATAAAAAGAAATATATACCCTCATTTTTTATAAATTTCAAGACACTACAAAAGTATAACAATGGATGAGAGGAAGCTTAAGTTATTATTAGACCTTCATTGACGTGACACTCTAAAAAAGTTTTTCATACTCTTTTACATAGTTTATTAGACTTCCATTGTGCTGACGTGACATTCTAAAAAAACTTAGATTATTCTTAACAAAATATATCATCACACTTTCTTTAAAAAATAACTTAAGCTACAATATAACTTATGTTAGGAGACAAATCAAGAACATCTAACATCGCTCACAATTTTATTAGGACCTACTACTTTATGATTATAAATTTTATTTTGTAAATTGTAATGTAAAATACAAAGAAATTCTGTATGTGTTATCACTTATCATAATTATAACATGAGTAGTGGAAGGAGCTTTTGAAAATAATATGATATGATTACCATAACATGTTTTCAAGCTGCCGATAAAATTGATAATCTTGACGAGTTGCTTCCATTCTCATCATTATGTATCTCTTATTTACTCCACTGTCTTCCTCTCTTATTTATCTATTTTTATTTATTATTATTTTTTTGTAAGATATTGAACATATATTATGTTACTTGCATTTGTTTCTTTTATTTTAAGTCCTATTTTGAGGATTAGTAAAAAGTTAAGAAAAATAAATATTAAAAAAATGTACTAATGTATAGTCTTTATGGAGTAGTTTTTTTTATCTATTAATGCATTACACAATACTTTTTTATCTATTAATATATCATTACACATTAAATTAAACTAAATTAGAAATCATGTATTTATACACACAAAGACTATGGATGGTAGAATAGCAATTTGTACAAAGCATAACTTGCCAATTTATTAATTAAAAATTTGTATTAATACAATGAGTGAATGAATAGGCATAGTTATAGAAATATAAGTAATGGAATATGAAAGAAATATATGTATATACAAATTTGTTTTATATATTCTTTGTTTATAACTAACAAATATTTTTTGTACAAAAAAAACTAATCAAATTTTCTTGTATTGTTTGTTATTGTTGTTAATGTGGAGGCTAATTTATTTTTCTTTGATTGCATGAATGCATATGTATCGTGGCAATTGAATTAACTATAGCAACTTGATAAACAAATCGACATTTAGGATTTAAATCATGCTATGAAGAATTTAAACTCATATAATTGATCAATTATTTTAATATATTCTTAAAGAAATAAACCTTAATTTTCTTTTTATAAACCTCACTATAAAGTCAGGTATTTTTCTTTTAAAATTTTGTCAAATTATTCTTAGAAAAAAAAAAGAGGTTTATTAATTTGATCAATTTCTTGTAACTGACAAACTAAAATAGTCATTTTTAATATATTGTCATTTTTTCTTTTATAATTAGCATCATCTTTAAAAAATCTAAATACCGTCTACTATATATTAAAATTTATATATATTCTTGATAAATGCATGAAAGTTATATATTTGGACAATCTCTGAGTCTAGTTGAATCAATATACTTCTTATATTACAATTATAAGAATCATATATGACTTATAAGTGTCAACTTCAAAATCTTTTATTTTCTACTCTATTTTGATTTGATATTTCTCTTGAAATCAAGTAGATCACCTACACATTGTAGATAATATTGCATTTAAAAATGAGACACATATTTATATTTGTAAATTATTTATTTTGACCTCCTTTGATAGTGTAACACCCCAAACCTTATATTTTATTATATTTGATTGATTGATGTTATTTAATTAATTGTTGTGTTTTGTATGCATTAATTAGTTGTTACATTTATGTTTGTTAGTAATGAGCTTTTATGAGTATTGAGCATAATTAGAATGAATAAGAGGTTGTGATAGAATTAAGGTTAATGTAGTAATTTAGTATGAGTTAGTGGATTGTGTAGAGATAAGAATGACACTTTGGTTATTATCTAAAAGGATAGAGTATCTTGGGGAGGAAGTAGTGGCAATTGAGTAAATAATACAATAATTAGTGGTAAGAGTAAAGTTGAATTTGTGAGTGGGAATTGTAGAGAAATTAAGGGTAATATAGGAAATTTACCCTAACCTAAGTGGAGAGTATATAAAGGAGTAGTTTTTATGAAGATGTAGAAGGGAGTCAAAGTGTAGAGCTTAGAGATGTAAAGCTTCAATCTAAGGTAAGAGGTTTAGATATTATAATTGTGAGTGATCAAAGAGAGGGGAGTTTGTCTATGACTGCACACCCAAAATCTCTTCACTCATTTTGGGTTTTGGGAAGAAAATGATTTTGGGAAGGTGTTTATAATTGAAGCTTTGATAATGATTCATGTATAATATGCTTCTACTTATGATTGTTGTATCAAATCCATGATAAAGTTGATTACTTGAACTTTGATTTTAATTGATTATATGATAAATGGGTTTCATGAGTTAATACATGAAAATCTATGATTTATGACATGAAATGATGTTTGATGATGCTTTAAGTTGTACTTCTATGATTTTTTATTTTTTTTTTGTGATAGTACTTCTATGATTTTATTCTTTCATCAACATGTTGTTATAATATATGAACTTGTATGATTAAGCTTTGATGCAATAAATGGGTTGTTGTTGAAAATATGGGTTTTTATGATTCAAAGAGTTTTCAAAGCTTTTGTACAAATTGTTTCTTGAGTTGTTTAAGAGTCAAAATAGGTAATTTTGAGTATGAACATGTTTTTTTTTTTTTAACGGCTAAATTTTATTAAAAACGGAATTGAGTGCAAGACGAGCACAATCCGCAAAGTCAATACATAAAAATTCTTCAGAAAGGAAGAATTTCAACACCAATAGCAACTAAACAACAACCTAGAACAATAACAAAAAATGCTTTAAAAGTCAAACAAAGGCATTAACACCAAATATCACCACTCAGCCATCCTATTTTAATTCCATCTGAAACAAAACGGCAGCCTCGAACAATTCCGTCGCTGCCACCGCCACCACACCCGTCACAAAACCATCGCGGCCACAAACACCCCATCTCAAATCCGTCACAACCACCTCAACACTTCCACGTCAGTACCGCAAACCCAATCCAACAAACAAAACACTGTGAGTTAAACCACTGCGTCACCAGCACAACACCACTTCACCACAACCTCCTCCACCTCTGTCGGAGGAAACGAAACCTCCAATACCGCATCCAAACCAAGAAACCGCAACCAACAACAACCCAAACAGTACACTGACGAAAAAAACGACGGCAGAGGGGGAGTGTAAACGGCCGCCGTGACCACCACAACAAAACCTCACCGCCACGACCACCACATCACCAACTCAAGCCACCAGCCGTTACAACACTATAGTTCGGCAACCCCAAACACAAAAACTACAACCACCATAAAACCCACCACCGAGACAAACAACTCACCCTCCTCCTCCACCGTGGCCACATCTCACACGGAGCCAAGAAAAACACCGGCAGCTCCACCAATTCCACCAAGCCCAAACCAATCAGAACAGGGCAAGAACCACCCGAGCACCACACCAAAACTGCAGACAACTCCGCCAAATCCATGAAAAACGCGAAACGGATCCGCCGCCGAAGCTAAGCTAAACTCCGGCAAAGAACCAAAACTGAACCAAAACCTTGCTGCAAAGAACACAAAAACCATTACCGGATCCGCCGATACCACAACCACCAGAACAAAACACCACCGACGCAGGAGGAGGGACGTGGAGGTTCAATCCCGAAACAAAATGACGACGAAAAACAGACAAGAAACAGAGCTCATCGGAATGACAGCTCTGCGATGGTGCGGAGTTCCAAAAACTCATCACACCACCTTCCATGGTGTTTACATTTTAATGGCTGTGATTTGGATTTTAGGGTTAAAGATGTGTGGCGGATGAAAAGTTTAAGAGAGAAGGGAGAGGATTTTGAAAGGAAGAGTACGTTGAGTATGAACATGTTTATATATGTTATATATGAGTTATAGGGTCAAATAAGTGCTTATGACATGATAAAAGTGATTATTTTCGAGTAAAAATGCGTGCTAGCAACCCAGGACGCGTGCCACGCGCCCCCTGGCTACGTGCCACGCGTCTGGGCAGATTCTGGAGGTTGGCATTGCGTGCCACGCGCCCCTGAAAATTCTGTCGCGCACTCTTGCTTGTTTTGATGATTCCGGAGTCGTTTCTAATCCGTTTTCGATGCCGTTTGTTTCTATGGTTAGATATCGAAGAGTACTTGAATTAGGAAGGCTATTTGGAAGTGTTTGATACTTTTATTAATTATGTGCATGTCGATGAATAGATGATGAATTAAAGTGTATGTTCATGTGCGAATAAGTGATAATAATTAGTAATGATTTTTATGCTTATAACATGATTAGATTATGATCTTATGACATATTATAAGATTAGATTGGTTATGTCTTGAGGATATGTGAATAATATACTTAAGGTTGAATGATTGGTTAGTAATTGTTGACTTGAAGTATGAGATAAACCTTATGTATGTATATGATATGTATGATGATTTATGAGGTGCAAGACTTAGTTAATGATGCATGTTGATTAACTAATGATATATGATGATTAGAGATTAGTTAACAATGTGTTGTGTTTGGATTATATATAAATTGAGAAGATGTTGTATTAAGTTGATGATGTATATGATTATGATGTGAACTCATAAATGATGATTAATTATGATGATTATGTGCGTTGAGTTAAGATTGTGATTTATTATGTATGATGACGAGTTTATGATGTTGATGTGTTATGATAATAAATTGTGGATGATGACTTATGAGTAACCTAGATATTAGGTGTTGTTATGCTTTGCTTGAATGTATACCTTAATGATGATATGATGATGAGATTTGATGCGAACTTGAGAAGGAATATTGGGAGGAGCGTCCTATTATTCATATGTAGATATATAGAGTTATCATCATTGTTTGGTATGTATGCATTCATGCATTCATAAGTCAACTCGATGCGATGGTCCACCATGACTTAAAACTGACTCGAGCGATGGTCCTCCAAGACTTAAAACTGACTTGATGCGAAAGATACATGTGTATTCTAAACTCGATGCGGGTACCACATGCATATAGTTATGTCTAGGGTGACATGACATTATGTAATTGACATTAGTTGCATTAGGAATATGTGATTAAATGTGATACTTGGTAATTGGCATTGATTGGTAATCCTTAATTTAAGTGATTAAATGTATTATGAGATATGTGATGAATGATTGATAATTGATGATTATATGTGTATACTTGATTATTGATTAGGAAATGTGATATTATTGTGGTGTGTTATACTTTTATAATAATGAGATATGTATGACATGAGATTAATGTATGTTTATGTATTGAGTTATGTAGACATGAGCATACTATGTCATAAGTGTTAAGTGTGTTCTTGCACTTAGTTTCTTTTATGGTTATATTATCTAACCCTCTGTTTTGTGTATGTGCTGAACCTTTGGGGGTTCAGGTTCTCAGGTTATGTTTGTGACCGAGTCGTTGGTGAAACTCCGCTCTGATCATGACACGGGGATAGAGTTCTCTAAATGTATATAGAGTCTTTATCACTTATTTTTATTTATTTGAGGATGTATCGAGTTTTAGAAATATTTTGTATAACGGTATTTTACTAATTAAAGTTGTTAGTAATTAAATTTGATTAAGCTTGTAATACTCGAACCACCAATTTTATAAATCAAGTATTATTTTCCGTTGCGCAATTTGAATAATATTTTATAAAGGTAGTATTTTCTTAAATACGGGTTTGGGTGTTACAGATAGAAAGCCTCCAACATCAATATACCCTCAATCATTATAAATTTCATGGCACCACACAAAAGTAACAATTAGAAGTCTCTTTTATCCTCTTCAACTTATTCACATTAAAAAGAAAGTTATATTCCTATTAATCAACCTAAGAAAATAAGAAATAAGTACGCTAAAACATTAGACTAATAAAATAATTCACGAAAAAGAAAAAAATAGTCAAATTACAAACATTATAGATGGCTTACATATTGTTTATACAAATATTAGAGTTAAATACATAGCCTTACATGAATTGTCACTTCAAGAGCAGTAAGGATGCAACGAAAGCAAAAACGAAAGGTTGTTTTATCTTGTTCTCCTTCTTCACATGAAAATAATAATCATAGTTATTTTCATATTAATAATCAATATAAGAAAATAAGAAGAGTGCTTGAAAAATAGACTTAAAAAAATATTATATCACTTAAAAATGAGACCTTAAATATTTGGAGAATCTATATAATAGGATAATGGGTATCAAAATAATGAATAGATAAGACATATGCGAACACCGATAAATAAAACAAAAACTATCATACAGAATTGAAGAGTACTCTTTGAAAAATTGTTTAGAGAAAATGATGATTAGTGAAACCAAAATGTACAAAATCATATATTTATACACACAAAGACCTTGGATTGGAGAATAGCAATTTGTACAAAGTATAACTTACCAATTTATTAATTAAAAATTTGTATTAATACAATGAGTGAATGAATAGACTAAGTTATAGAAATACTATAAGTTATGGAATATGAAAGAAATATATGTATATATAAATTTATTTTATATATTATTTGTTTATAAATAACCAATTTTTTTTTACAAAAATAAAAACTAATCAAATATATATATATATATATATATATATATATATATATATATATATATATATATATATATATATATATATATATATATATATATATATATATATATATATATATATATATATATTCATTTTGTTTATTAGCACCATTAATTTTTGTCACTTCTTATTTATCTATTTTCATTTTTATTTGGGTAAGATATTGAACATATATTATGTTACTTACCAATTTATTAATAAAAAATTTGTATTAATACAAAGAGTGAATGAATAGTCATAGTTATAGAAATATAAGTTATGGAATATGAAAGAAATATATGTATATATAAATTTGTTTTATATATTATTTGTTTATAACTAACCAATTTATTTTGTACAAAAATAAAAACTAATCAAATTTTCTTGCATTTGTTTCTTTTATTTTAAGTCCTATTTTGAGGATTAGTAAAAAGTTAAGAAAAATAAATACAAAAAAAATGTACTAATGTATAGTCTTTATGGAATAATTTTTTTTTTATCTATTAATGCATTACACAATTTTTTTATCTATTAATAATATCATTACACATTAAATTAAATTAATTTAGAAAATGTGGCAATGTTTTTAATAGAAAATGAAGAATTGAGTTGAGTTTATGTAGATATGCCACATAGGCAAAATGGAGGCTTAGAAGCTAACATAAGCTTCCTATTATAATGTATATTGATTGATGATTGATATTGATGTAATGGGCCAATATCATGGGCCAAGAACCTATATGGACATCCACTAATATTCATAACACTCCCCCTTGGATGTCCATGAAGGATATGCCTCATTAAAACCTTACTAGAAAAAAACCCCGTGGGAAAAAAATTCTAGTGAAGGAAAAAGAGTATAGTATCCTTTTGTGAGGATGACATGACATGATTATTTCTCCCCCTCAACTAGTCAATTATTTCTGAGACAGCGAAGACCAATCCCTTTTACTAGTTTCTCAAAAACTCTACTTGGAAGTGACTTCGTGAAAAGGTCTGCAAGATTATCACACGAACGGATTTGTTGAATGTTTATCTCGCCATTCTTCTGAAGATCATGCGTGAAAAAGAATTTTGGAGAAATATGTTTTGTTCGGTCTCCTTTGATATACCCTTCTTTCAACTGAGCAATGCATGCGGTATTATCTTCATAAATAATAGTTGCATCCATTCTACCAGAGGATAAACCACAATTCTTTTGTATATGTTGAGTCAAGGATCTTAACCAAACACATTCTCTACTTGCCTCATGTAGTGCTAAAAGTTCGGCATGATTCGATGACGTTGCTGCTATGGTTTGTTTCACAGATCTCCATGATATAGCTGTATCTCCACTTGTAAACAAGTACCCTGTTTGTGATCTACCATTGTGAGGATCTGACAAATAACCTGCATCTGCATAACCAATTATTTCTAGTTTGGGTACTTTAGGATAAAGTAAGCCCATGTCTATTGTACCTCTAAGGTAACGAAGTATATGTTTGACTCCATTCCAATGTCTTTTTGTAGGCGAAGAACTATACCTTGATAATAGATTGACAGAAAATGATATATCAGGACGTGTATAATTAGCAAGGTACATCAATGCTCCAATTGCACTGAGATATGGTACTTCAGGACCAAGTAGTTCTTCATCCTCTTCACGAGGTCTAAAAGGATCTTTCTTCACATCTAGTGATCTAACAACCATTGGGGTAGACAACGGATGAGATTTGTCCATATAGAATCGCTTTAGCATTTTTTCTATATAAGCTTCTTGGTGTACAAAAATTCCATTATTCAAATGCTCAATTTGTAATCCGAGACAAAACTTTGTTTTTCCCAAGTCTTTCATCTCAAATTCTTTCTTTAAGCAATTTATGGCTTTTGGAAGTTCCTCGGGAGTTCCAATAATATTTATGTCATCAACATAGACTGCAATTATTGCAAAATCATTTCTCGATTTTTTCATGAAAATACATAGACAAATGGAGTCATTTTTATACCCCTCCCTTAGCAAATATTCACTAAGGCGATTATACCACATGAGTCCCGATTGTTTTAGTCCATAGAGGGACTTGTTCAATTTGATCGAGTAGTTTTCTCGAGATCCTGAACTATATACTTCAGGAAAATTAAATCCTTCAGGGAGTTTCATGTAAATGTCACTATCGAGTGTGCCATATAAATAAGCCGTAACAACATCCAACATGTGCAGGTTTAGCCCTTCATGTGTTACAAGGCTTATTAAGTAGCGAAAAGTAGTTCCATTAACTACAGGTGAATATGTCTCATTAAAATCAATCTCAGGTCTCTGAGAGAATCCTTGGGCGACGAGTCTCGCTTTGTATCTTGCAATTTCACCATTCTCATTTCGCTTTCGCACAAAAACCCATTTGTATCCGACTGGTTTCACACCTTCAGGTTGTAGCGGCCGGAAAAATTCCCCTCCAATATTTTGGATTTGGATTTTCGTAACAATGAAGTCGCCATCGATGTTTATTTATCCCAAAAAGAGGGAAAGGAAAATACCGCGAAAACCTTTGGTTCGCATGGTTAAAGAACCATGGCGGGTTCGGGAGTTGGTTGTGCGAGAAGAAGGTATTAGCACCCCTCGTACTCGATGGGAACCATTTAGAGGTTTTAAAGTTGATTGCTTTTAGGTTTGATTAAACTGCCCAATTGTTAATTAACTGCTTATTAAATTCTAATCCAATTATTACTTAAAAATGGTTTTTTATTATTGAGTTTGACGGTTGTAGGAGTCCGCTCCTACGTATTCCCAGGTGCAATGGGAAACTTAAAACTCACGTAGTTCTGGTAAAAAAGTTTTGTGGGTTTGGTTGTCTTTATCGAATAACGCTTAGGTCGCATTCCGCCGACACAACTGTGCTTGTATGCTCGCAATAGGAGGCTTAAGCGTAAGTATGCGTTGGAGGAATAGATAAAACATTACTCGTTTTTTAGAAAGAGGTTAATCAACCGATAGCGTTTAAGTCGCATTCCACTGATACGACAACGCTTGTATGCTCGCGATCGGAGGCTTAAGCTTGTATGTATCAGGGGAATGGATAAAACATTATCGGGGTTATTTTGAAAAGAAAATTTGAGTGAGTTGGATTGTTTTTAAGACGAGAACACTTTGCGACCACGAGCCATACGTCAGGGGTCCAAAGTGTCCGGGGTGGAAACAAGCCATACGTCAGGTTCCCCCTTTTTCGTCCTTTAATTATTATGAAAATTCTTGTTTAGTTTTTTATTATGAAAAGAAACCACACAGATCACAACAAATAAATATATAAGAGAGAATCAATGAGATAGGACAATATATATAACAATAAATGCAATGCAACAATTAACATAACGATGCATGAACAAGTGAATAATGTATGCAACAATAACGGATAAAATACTTAAGTAAACTAATTAAACACTAAAGAGAGCTAAACAATATGATTTATAACATAACACATGAATTAAAGTGAAGAAACGATGTTGGAACAATTTATTAATGCAAAGAAACTCGATCCAAATAAGCTAAAGAGCCTTAGGTTCAAATAAGCACTTAGACACATAGTTAAAAAGCAATTAAGTTTGGAAAAGGACTTATGAAACTAAGTCATAAAAATTTGGGAAAATTTGTATACAGTAACCACTGTATATGAATTAATTTCGTGCAAAAAATTGGATCAAATAAGCTAAAGAGCTTTTTGAAATCACAAATAAGCACTTATGAATAAAACAACTTAATTAAGAATCACTTATGAAAATAAGTTTTAAAAATTTGGAAAAAAATTTGTATACAGTAACCACTGTGTATGAATCACTGTTGTGCAAAAATTTGGATCAAATAAGCTAAAGAGCTTTTTGAAATCACAAATAAGCACTTATTAACAAAACAACTTAATTCAAAATCACTTATGAAAATAAGTTTAAAAATTTGGAAAAATTTTGTATACAGTAGACACTGTATATGAATCAATGTTGTACAAAAATTTGGATCAAATAAGCTAAAGAGCTTTTTGAAATCACAAATAAGCACTTATGGTTAAAACAACTTAATGGCATAATCACTTATCAAAATAAGTTTTAAAAATTTGGAAATTTTTATATACAGTGAATACTGTATTTAAATTAATGTTGTGTAAAAATTAGGGTCAAATAAGCTAAAGAGCTTTTTGAAGCCCTAAATAAGCACTTATGATTAAAATCAATTAAGTGTATAATCGCTTATTAAAATAAGCTTTAAAAATTTGAAAATCACTTGTATACAGCAAACACTGTATTTAAATCAACACTGTGTAAAAATTTAGGTCAAATAAGCTAAAGAGCTTTTTGAAACCCTAAATAAGCACTTATGATAAAAATCAATTAAGTGAATAATCACTTATTAAAATAAGTTTTAAAAATTTGAAAATCACTTGTATACAGTAAATACTGTATTTAAATCAATATTGTGCAAGTGTTGAGATCTAATAAGCTAAAAAGCTAATTAGAATCATCAATAAGCACTTATTCACTTTTAGGTTTAGAATCAATTAATAAAAAATAATCACTTAAATAAGTTAGAAAAATTCACAAATGAAATTAACAAAATATAAGCATAAACAGAGACTTAATAAGCTTAAATAAGCTAGTAAGCCACATAAGTGCTTTTACAAATAAGCTGAAATTAATTAATAATCAAAATCAGGGGGGGGGGGGGGGTGCATTTTATAAAGCGCAGTAAAAACAAAAGGGTGCAGAAAGTACCTGAGCCCAAACATAAATCTTGTGTGGCGCAGGAAAGGACGACTATGGTGGACGCGCGTGTTTTAGGCCGTCTGATGAGATCTGATGGTGAGATTTGAATCAGCCAAGGAAAACAATCCAGTGCTTCGCAGGCATGAGGATCACCATGCACATGCGCGTTGCAAGACGCCAGATCTATTCATTAAAGCATCCAACGCGTGCGGTTTGCGCCAACGATCCAACGGACGCGTTATGTTTGAACGATCCAACGGACGGAATCAAATCTGGAAACGTGAGGGTGTACGTGGGTTGTCTTCAACCTCACGAAGAACAACAACAACGCGTGAGCTCGGCCAACTTCGAAGATCCTCAAATATTAACCAAATCGTGCGAAACAAAGCTCTATCCTGCTCGAGTTTTCATGCTGGTCATGAATCCACCATTAGTTTCTCCAGAAAGTGCTTCAAGCTTGAGATATATGGAGATAAAGTTTGACTGAAATTTTGTGAAATCACAAATTAAGCAAAATCGAGTTCGATTGATGATTGGAAAAGGTTTCTAGGTGAAATAAGGATGAATGGAGTTGAAAAGAGACTGAAACTGTGGCTAGAAACACGTATCCAATTCTCACATTTTTGGAGGTTTTTGAGCTTTGAATTCACACAAATTTATGGGTGAAAGTTTGTGTTTTATGATTGTTTTGTGCTACTGGAAGTGTTTGGAAGCTTATTTGATGAAGAAATTGAAGTTTGGAGATGGTTTTCTTTGATTTCGAAATTTGAGAAAATGAGAGAAAAGTTTGAGTTTTTGGATGATTTTTCTGATTGTGTGCTCCCTCTGGCCTTGGCTGCGCAAATCTCAATGATTGGGAGTATATGAGTTCGATTAGGTCAGAAACAATGAGAAAGGGTATATAGGACAATGGTACAAAAATGTGATTTTTCTTGATTTTTCAAAAATGTTTAATTGAAGATAATGTTGTACTATTTAATGATGTGGTGATATGAGAAGGTTCTAGGTACTCTTATGATAAGAATGGTGAGGTGTTAGTGTTTGAATTATTTTTTGTGAATTTTCTAGGATTTTTGGACAAAAAGAAAGGGTTAAATAACACATAAAATAATAAAAAAATAAATGTTAAATACATAAAATAAATATGCATGGTGATGAATGATGATTTTGATTTTAAATCTAATATGGGAATGATGTTGATTAGAATGAGAAATTATGAAGAAAAATGGTTACTTGTTCATGAAGTAATCTAAAAAGAAATGAAAAAGAAAAATGCAATTAAAAAGGAATTTCATGAATAATTAAATAATTTACAAAAAACAATTAAATAATTAAAGAAAATATTTTTATGAATTTTTGTGAAGCATTTATGCATTTTTATGGGTTTTTATGAATTATTATGCAAAAATATAATATAAACCTAAATTATTAACTAAAAGGGTAAAATGGGAAATAAAAAAATGTATGGGGCAAAATTAGGGTATGACACAGGTGTTCGGACTACAGGTCCAAATACATTTCGCTTGGAAAGAGAGCTTAATTCTGCTTCAATTGCATCTTTCCATTTTGGCCAATTGTCACTTTGTCTACAATCTTTAATAGACTTTGGTTCGTGATCCTCATTATCATTTATGACATTTAGCGCTATATTGTATGCAAAAACATCATCAACGTTGACTTCATGTCGGTTCCATTGTATTCCACTTGTGACATAATTTATTGAGATCTCTTTATTTTCATGATTTTCAGGTACCTGATCAGTCTCTTCTGGAACTGAAACATTAATTATGTCAGGAGACTCTTTTAGAGTTTCTACATCCTCGCTTGGATCATCTTTATGTTTAGCTCCTTTTTTTATTCGAGGATTTTTATCTTTTGAATCGACTGATCTACCACGCTTCAAGCGCGGTTGAGATTCATTTGCAATAGTAGATTGTCCAATCGGGACCTCTGTTTTTATCGGAGCATTAGCAGCAGTTATGTATGATTTTGTCACACTTTTTGGATCAGTAAATGCATTTGGCAATTGATTTGCTAAGCTTTGCAAATGAATTATCTTTTGAACTTCTAATTCGCATTGTTTAGTTCGAGGATCAAAATGAGACAATGATAATTCTTTCCAACTGATCCCTTTTTCCAACTGCTTACTATCTCCCCCTAATGTTGGAAAATTTGATTCATCAAAATGACAATCAACAAATCGAGCTGTAAATAAATTTCCTGTTGTTGGTTTAAGATATTTTATAATGGATGGAGTTTCATAGCCAACATATATTCCCAACCTTCTTTGAGGACCCATCTTAGTGCGCTGCGGTGGAGAAATTGGAACATACACCACACATCCAAAAATCCTTATATGGGAAATATTGGGTTCTTGACCGAAAACCAATTTTAAAGGGGAAGAGTCGTGATAACTTGTTGGCCTGATGCGAATCAATGATGCAGCATGCAAAATTGCATGTCCCCAAGTGGAAGTTGGGAGTTTGCATCTCATGAGGAGTGGTCTTGCAATTAACTGTATGCGCTTGATAAAAGATTCAGCAAGCCCATTTTGTGTATGAACATGTGCCACAGGATGTTCAATGTCAATTCCAATAGACATACAATACTCATTAAATGCTTGAGATGAAAACTAAGCAGCATTATCAAGACGTATTTTCTTGACAGGATAATCAGGGAAGTGAGCTCTTATACGAATTAATTGAGGTAACAATCTCGCAAAAGCTTGGTTGCGAGTTGACAACAGACAAACATGTGACCATCTAGTTGATGCATCAATTAAAACCATAAAATATCTAAATGGTCCACATGGTGGGTGTATTGGCCCACAAATATCACCGTGTATACGTTCTAAAAAATTGAGAGATTCACTTCTAATTTTTGTTGGTGATGGTCTAATTATCAACTTCCCTTGTGAACAAGATGTACATGAGAACTTATTGGACTGAAGAATCTCTTGGCTTTTCAATTGATGACCACATGAATTTTCAATTATTTTTCGCATCATTATAGATCCGGGATGACCCAACCGGTCGTGCCAAACAACAAATTTATCATGATTCGTAAACTTCTGATTTACTGTTAAATGTGTTTCGATTGTACTAATATAGGTGTAGTACAAACCAGAGGAAAAGGCGGGTAACTTTTCCAATATAGATGTTTTATTCAAATCACGTTTTGTGATACAAAGATATTCAATGCCTTGTTCATTTGTTGTTTCAAGATGGTACCCATTTAGGCGAATATCTTTAAAGCTCAATAAATGTCTTTGAGACTTGGAGGAATATAAGGCATTTTCAATATGTAAATTTGTTCCTCCACATAATGATACATAAGCTCTTCCGGAACCTTCAATTATATTTGTAGTTCCAGATATTGTATTAACATTGGTTTCTCGCTTCACTAAATCAGAAAAATATATTCTTTTCTTTAAGAATTGTGTGAGTAGTTGCACTATCAGCGAGACACATATCTCCATTGATGCTAGTATCGATATTCATTCTAAAAATAGATACCAAAGAAAAAGGTGTTATATTATGAACGGAATATTAACGGAAAAAATGTGTTATATAAACATTTGCTGGGATAATTTTTATTGAAAATTGGCTACAAGTATTATGATAGTTATTTTTAATATATAATATGATGAATAATGAGATGTATTATTAAAAGAGCATAGAACTTCATTGTTGATTACAAAGGGAATTGAAAATATAATTTACAATAAGATAATATTAAGTTTGATTTTATGTGTTGTGACACTTGTGATGGAAAATAAGTTGATTAGAAATTTAAGACTAATGATTGTTTTAAACAACAAAGGAAAATAATGAAATTTATTATCATGGAGATATAAAACTCCATTGCCAACAACAACGAGAAATAAGAAACACACTTAAACAACCATTTCAAAGAAAACAACGAGAATTCAAAACACACTTAAAACAACAAAAGGGAATGAAAAAGATCTAATTCTTGATGTTCCCATCTCCAATAAGGTGATCACTTTTTCCTTCTGGATCCGCCAAGAAATCGGCAATATCTAAATGAGTAGGATCCATATCATAATCGAAGTCACCATTCTCATAAGTAAGATGAGTCTCGATCTTTTTCTCTTTAAGTGATCGTTGGTAAAGGTCAATAAGATGTTTTGGTGTACGACATGTACGAGCCCAATGACCTTTACCTCCACAACGAGGGCAAACATTCTCGTTAGTTTTGCTATGATATCCACTTTTTCCTTTATCATGCTTTTCATTTTTCCACTTCTGGTGTGAAATCGAGTTCTTGAAATTACCACGGCCATGATGATTACCTCGACCACGACCTTGTCTATGGCCACGACAATGACCTCGATTTTGTCTATAGTGGTCGTGTGTTGCTGCATTCACTTCTGGGAATGGAGCAGAACCAGTTGGTCGAACCTCGTGATTTTTCATGAGAAGTTCATTATTTTGTTCAGCTACCAGAAGGCAAGAGATCAAATTAGAGTATTTTTTAAAACCCTTTTCTCTATATTGCTGCTGTAGCAGCACATTGGATGCATGGAAGGTGGAGAATGTTTTTTCTAACATATCTTCCTCACTTACTTTTTCTCCACACAATTGCAATTGAGAGGTGATACGAAATACCGCGGAATTATATTCTGTTATGGTTTTAAAATCCTGCAAACGCAGATGTATCCACTCATAACGAGCTTTTGGAAGAATTATAGTCTTTTGATGCTCGTATCTTTCCTTTAAACATTTCCATAGGACAAGTGGATCTTTTACAGTTAAGTATTCATTTTTTAGATCTCCGTGGAGGTGGCGGTGAAGGAATATCATGGCTTTTGCCTTTTGTTGAGCCGATGTTACATTTCCTTCTTTGATCGTGTCATCATTACCTTCCGAATCTAAATGAATTTCGGCGTCTAAAGCCCAAGGTAAATAATTTTTCCCTGAGATATCAAGGGCTTCGAATTCAAGTTTAGAAAGATTTGACATTCTTGATACTATCATCAAATAATAAAATTAAATAAATTAGATAAAATATGATTAATAAATACAATAAACATAATCACTTAGTATTGAAAAAGGATAAAAAAAATTATTAATGTTCATTGCACGAGGTTAATATATCAATATTAATTATTAGCTATCTTAAATAACAAGAATAATTATTAATCCATCAATATCGATAATTATGTATGGATATGAGAGAAATATTAACCAATATAAGAATGAATTATTAATATTTGATTTACCAATCGTTAGTTGGTTCAGTGGTGATTGACGCTGAACTTGGTAGGGAGGACCACGGTTCGATCCCCCGCAACTGCGATCGGGAGGGGGCTGAAACCACTTGATGCCAGAACTGACCCCCGAACCAGATTCAACTGGTGGTAAAAACCGAAAAAAAAAAATTTGATTTTGAATAATCAACGTAATTAATATCATATCAATAGCATATACATCAATATTAGTAAAGAGTCATAAATGGTAAAAACATGTCAAAGAAAATAATTGGTCAAGCTAATAGAATTATATAGAAAGAAAGGTGACTTCTAGGGTGAGGGAGCAACTAAGTCCCTCACCGGTGTACCATTAAAATTTACCATTAGATTAAATTAGGTTACATGATAACACTTCTCACTTTCACGCATAATCAGTAATCATTCTAACTTAATCTCCTTGTTCATCATTTGTCTTCTCCCCAAACATCAAACTCAATTTGATTCTCCACCACCATCTCCCACCCTCTAAAACACTACCATCGACTCTAACTAGAGAAAAATTAAAACAAGGAAAAAACAAGTTTATGAAAAAGAAAGAATGTTGAACCTTCTCACCCTTTTCAACATACAACCATCAAAAGTAAGTCTAAAATCTAAAAATTCATCATAAATGTCTAATCTCCATTGCCAAAAAGTCCAATTATTTTCCTCAGTTGTGTTTTTGTTTTCTATTTCCAATCCAAATCCATGGAAATCGTTACTTTAGGGTTAATTTTGGTCTTACCTTTTTTTCAAACAAATTAGTAATTAAAAGAGAGAGAGAGATTAGTAATCAAAACAAATTTAGTGATGGTATGATTCTGGTGCAGCGACAAAGAAAGAGAGAGATCTGGGAATTCTGGGTGGATCAGAGAAAGGATTTGTAGTCTTACAGTGAGGAGATATATGATTTTATTTAATTATTTATTTCTATAAAAAGAAGGTTTTATATGGTGTGGTAATTAAAAGATGTACCATTTAATCCAATGGTGAAATGGTGTGGTACACCGGTGAGGGACTTAGTTGCTCCCTCACCTTAGAAGCCACCAGAAAGAAAACATGTTGAATATTTTAATAAAAGTGTTTGCATGTTGAATAAAAATTCATTGTAATCTGACTTCAATCCTTAGCAACGGCCAAGGTTATGGTGCATAAGGGGGATGTTTATGCACCATGCATAAGCCCAGAATTACTCGCGCACCCCCCAGAATTACTCGCGCGCGCCCCCCAGCCCCCCCTAAAGACTCGCTATTCCCACCCTCTTTCTGCTGATTGCACACATTCTGTTTTTATTTTTAGCCTACTGGGCCTGAAAGCCCAGTTCCTTTTTTGTTTGTTTGTTGGTTTTGTTTTTTACCCAGTTTACACCCCCAGATTTTATTTTTTTTTCTCCCCTAGATTTGTTACAAAATCATTGGTTATTTATGCAATGTTATTTTGAAAATCATTATGAATAAAATATGGTTTTAGTTATAATATTTATTTTAAATTAAATATAAATATTTTATTTGAAAGCATAAGAGAGCTACTTTGGTTTTCAGATACAACACTAGTGACACCATTAAGTTATACTTATGGTTTCGATTAAAATATTTATTTTAAATTAAATATGAATATTTTATTAGAAACCATAAGAGGGCTATTTTGGTTTCAGATACAAAACTAATGAAACCATTAAGTCACACTTATGGTTTCAGTTATAATATTTATTTTAAATTAAATATAAATGTTTTATTTGAAACCATAAAGGATCTACTTTGGTTTTCAGATACAACACTAGTGACACCATTAAGTTATACTTATGGTTTCGGTTAAAATCATTTTAAATTAAAATGATTTTAATTAAATAGTTTTGTAGTACAGATCTCTGAAACCATTTCACAGCACAAATGGTTTAGGAGTACACATCTTTGAAACCATTCTACAGCAGAAATGGTTTTGGCATGATTTTATTTTAAAACTAACTACTAAAATAATTAACCATACATAATACTCTGAAATTTATCCCTAATCAATAAAATAAAATAAAATTCAATCAATCAAAATTAAAAGCGTGATAAAAAAAATCTAAAAAAAAAAAAACCTGGGGGGGTGCGCTAGAAATTGGGGGGGGGGGGGGGCTAGAAAATGGGGGGCGCGCGTAGCAATTGGGGGGGCGTAGCAGGTGGGGGGCGCGCGTAGCAATATGGGGGGGGGGGGGGGGGCGCATAGCAATTATGCACGGTGCATAAGCCCAAAGGCTTATGCACCATAACCAAACCCTTTTTTATTTTTTTTTAATTTTAAAATATGTTCATAAAAGAAAAATAAATTGATTTCCAATACAACATCACTTTCTTATGATGTTACTAATTTTATCTTCAATGACATTAGATCAATCTTTTAAGTTATTAAGAAAAGATACATCATATTGTATAAATAAAAATAAATATATTTATGTTCTTTTGGATGATCGATTTATCAAAGTTTCACCATACATATGTCGGTCACGAAGCATAATGATGCTTCACCATACTTTTGTCGGTCACGAAACTCAAATAATATCGAATATCCAAATATATATCATAAATAAATAATCAATCAACATGTTTATGTAATATGAATGATCAAAGGGTTGTGCTTCACCATACTAATGTTGGTCACGAAGCGCAAACAACATCAACCACTCAAATGCATAAAGACATTGATACCAATTTATTTAATTTTAATTATCATTATTGTTATTTGATTTTATTTATTTATTTTAGTATACAAGATTTATAAGATTCATAATCATATAAGAATCAAAAACAAAGATTACTCATGGGTTCATAAAAATAGATTAAGAGTTGCGTACCTCGGTTGGTTAGAAACTCGTGCTGATAACGTGTTATGAAACTAGTTCTAAAGAATAACAAGAATATGGAAGAAGGAGAGAAAGAGAGAAGAGAAAGAATAGACTCTTGTATTATTCTATTCAAGGTTGTCAACTTTACATGAGTAATAGGTTCTATTTATAGGTAAATGTAATGGGCCAATATCATGGGCCAAGAACCTATATGGACATCCACTAATATTCATTACAGCATTGAAATTTACCAATTTTGTCATTACAATGGAGCAGGTGTTGTAGAATGGCGTCAATATCATACTTTTAGAATTGGCTTCTAGTAAGACTCCACCAATTGGATTAATGAATACACAAATTCCATAGATTAGATTTTTACTTGGTGCACTGGTTTGTCATTTTTGGCTAGTCACATAATATACTTTTCTGATGTTGAAAGTTGTATATCTTGACCGATATCAGATCTAACCTCCGAACCATATTAGACGATCCTGGACTAGCTACTGGTGGTGAACATATAAGGGAGGGGATTGAAAAACTTCGATAATGATTTTTATTTGAATAGCGCCTTAAGTCTTTAACAATGGTGTGTTTAGACCATCCCTAACTATTACATAGCTTTAAATTTTCATATCATTATTTTTTGCTTACTTATTCGTTCATTACCCTTGAATCAAACATCAAGAAAAAACTGACAGTTGGAATAGTAAGACATAGTAGAATGATAAGTTCAATAAATCGATCAAGATAATTTAAAGAAAGTGAATTTTGTATTCCTTGAATCAAATTAAACATAAATATTCTTATTTTCTTTTATCTGTATCCTTTTGAATCAAAAGCACTCCACACATCTCAATTGAAACATTAGAAAAAAGATTTTGTTGCATAGATGGCTCAAAATTTCTTCACAATGCTTCAATCAAACAAAAACTTTATAGGTGAGATTCATGAGAAAAATCTTCCCTTGCAGTTGCAGAGTGAACATAATGTAATAACATAAACAAAATAGGAGGTATGATGTTGGTTTTCTTCTTAATAGTACCAGAGGTTAATTTCAAATTACATGCATCCAGAAACTACTCTACCAGGTTATACATGTCCAGGTCACAAGACAATATAAAAAATAAATTACCTTTCCATAATAGAATGGCATAATGCTATCTGCTAAGTGTTGTAAACAACTGTCAGAGTTGAGAGGTCTTCATGATTATTCCAAAACAACAAGAGCAGCAGCAATATTGATGTATGAGAGTTGAGAGGTCTTCATGATTATTGGGACTTTTGGGATTTGCAAAGAAATCACAAATACAACAACAACTTCAAGCCACTTTAAATCCAAAAATATGTCTTGGTATTGCTGAGTATACGCAATAGTTCCAATAAAAAAGGATAATGTCTAGAAAACCAGAGGAAAAATAGCTAGAAATAACTTCATAATTTCAAGCTTAAAGTTTCAATCATTAAATTCAGTAGACCTGTCTACATAGTTTGTATATACTACTATGGATTCATAAACATGGGAAGGAGAACTAACACCATTTCTTGAACATTCCCTAACCATATAAATAAAAGAACATCCTCTATCTTGGCATAGAAAGAATAATCACTTAAATTTTAAGAACTAACAAGTTAAGGTTACATAACAAAAGTAGATTATGAAGTCACCTATTTAGTGAGTGGCATGCCATTGTGTTCCGTGGTATATACAAGTTTCATTTTTTCCTCATATAGCTTTAATAGATAATCAGACTCCTCCTTAAATGAAAAAACAAACTTTTCCAAAAACAATTTCTCAGAATACCTAAATGGGTTAACTAAGCTTGCATTCTTATTTCGCAAACATTTCATCAGAAGAAATTGCAGAACTGAGGCCCTTGGGATGATCATTTTCTCCAAACTATGACCAAACATATGCGGCCGTTTGGTAAGTGCCAAGGAATTCCAACCCAATTGATTAACCCAAAAACTCATCACCAAATTTATCTTATAAATTGAAGCCATTAAAAGATCAGGCTTAACCCTAAATGCTTTAACAATATCTTTATCAGACCAACCCCATTTCTTAAAGGTATCCAATTTCCTATCCCAAAGTTTTTTACTCATACATTTCTTGGCTATCAAAGCACGCCCAAAAGTAATCGTTGAAGGATCAAACCCTAAACCCTTAACTTCCTCCAATGGCTTAATCAAATCAGTTAAACTAAATATTGATGGCTTTGTTTGAAGCAATCTAGCAATGACAGAATCAGATACTCCAAAATCAGTCATCAAATTGATATTAGCAACAATAAGGTCATATGAAACATGAGCAAATGAATACGAATGTCGAATTAAGCAAACAATTACATCCTCATTGGTTATCAAGAACCTACTTAATAATTCAAAAAGAGGGATTATTCGTTTCTCCAAGCTAGTTTGTAAAATTCTAGGTTCTTCTGTCAACAATGAAACAATATCAGAGGAAGAAACACCTTTGGATAGAAAAAATTGAAACTTTGGCAATAAGGTTTTATGGGGTTTTGATGAAAGTAACGATGGTTGTTTTGTAATGATAATGCGGATGTTGGAGAGTGAAAAATTATGATTTTTGAAGAAGTTGATAACTGAATTAGGCTTATCTGGTGATTTAAAACGAACCTTTTTGTGGTTGAGAGCTTTGAGAGCTGATTCATGTGAGAAACCGAAATTGTTGATGAGGTATGATACAGGTAATGGGTGTGTATCTGATTCTGATGCGGTGGTGCAGTATCTGAATATTCTGAGTGAAATTGGGAATGAAAAGTGTTTCGAAAGAGGATCCAATTTAGGGTTTTTTGTGATGAACCCTAAAACAACATTCTTTCTGCATACAAACCATTTCAACATTGTTTGGAAATCTAATCCTGCTATCTGCTTACGTTTTCTATTTTCTTGTCTCTGCTTCATTTTTGGTATAGCCTCTTTTACAAAAATAAAAATTATATTTTTATAAAAATAATTACTTTGAAAAATATTGAATTTGTTTGTTACAGATTTTTGAAAGAATACAAATCTAAAAATATTCAGAAAACAGCTATAAATAATCTGTAACAAACGGAAGTTCGCTACTTACTTGAGAGATGGATTTAGTTTATTTTTTTGTTTTCACCACCAGTTTAATCTGATTCGGGTGTTAGTTTTAACATCAAGTGGTTTCAGCCCCTCCGATCGCAGTTGCGGGGATCGAACCGTGGTACTTCCTATAAAATTCAGCGTCAATCACCACCTAACCAATTAACGATTGGTTGGATTTATTTTATTAAATGTTTGGTCCTCAATTTTCTTTTTTTTTTAAAAAGTTTTCATAATTTACTTTAAAAATCAATTCATAAATCACGTTTTTGTAAGACTGAAATGTTCAGTTAGTATTTTGTAAATTTGTTACAGAGTTGACAAACTAGTTTAAAGAATTACTTATACAATTTGAGAATTACTTTATATAATTTGAGAATTACTTATAGACCTAGATATATTTCATATTTTTAAATAGAGTTTGATTTTTTTTTTGGGTACTTGAAGAGGGTGAAAAATATAATTTAAGTCGGTAAATCTTAATATCGACCATCTTCACATGTAATTTATTGTGAATCAATGTTTAAAAAATATTTATAATTTTATTGACAATATATGTTGAATTGACGCTAATAAATTTTTTTTTTTTATAGTGTAAATCAACAGCAACATCACTCAACATGGCTGAAACCACCTTGGGGATGGCATAAATGTAATGCCGATGCGAATTTCTATAATGAATTGAATAAAACAAGCGAAGGGTGGTGTTTACGAGACCATACGAGAAGTGTTCTCGTGGCTGGTACCTTTTGGAATGAAAGAAAGTGGTCTATAATGGAAGGAGAATCAATCACATTACTAGAAGCTATGAGAGAAATGGAGTATCGAGGTATCACACATGTTATATTTGAAACGGATTCTAAGAGTGTGGTAGATGCTAATTATGCGTCACGCGACAGAACCTCCGAGTTTAGTTCACTCATATGTAATCCAGAGAACGATTATTTGGATGGGAAAGAAGCAAGAAACTGTGGAGTGGAGGATGTCTCTTGTGGTAATACAGTTGCCATAGTGGATTTGGATCAATTCATTACCAAGAATGCTACTTTAACAAATGAGAAAGAAATCGATGCACACCCTATTCGAGCTATGAAATTTTCAGTGTCACCTGTGGTAAGTGTAGCAGGTACATGCAAGGTAGCATGAGAAGTTCCCAAGCTTGTGGATGGCCTTAAACGGTTAGCGAAGTCAGATCCCATGGTGGTGTGCACAATTTCAGAGACTGAAGAACATATCGTAGCTACTGCTGGTTTTTTTTTTCTTTCTTTTTTTATAAAAGTAGCTGCTGCTGGTGAGTTGTACCTTTAAATTTGCTTAAGGATTTACAGGATGATTTCATGAATGGTGCCGAAATTTCAATATCCGACCCTATTGTCTCTTTCCGCGAGACTGTGCTCGAGAAATCTAGCCATATTGTGATGAGCAAGTCACCGAACAGACATAACCGTTTATATATGGAAGCAATGCCAATGGAGGAAGAGCTTGCGAAAGCCATCAATGATGGAAAGATTGGATTGAGAGATGACCCCAAAAACCGTTCTAAAATACTGCCTGAAGAGAGTTTGGTTGGGACAAGGACTCACCAGGAAAATATGGTGTTTCGGCCCCGAGACAATAGGTCCCAACATGGTGGTAGATACATGTAAAGGCGTACAATATCTGAATGAAATCAAGGACTCTGTTGTTGCTGGATTCCAGCCGGCATCAAAACAAGGTCCAATGGCTGATAAGAGCATGCTGGGGGATTGTTTCGAGATTCGTGACGTTGTTCTTCATACGGATGCCATTCACAGAGGTGGCCAGATCATTCCAACAGCTAGAAGGGTGCGCTATGCAGTCATGCTTACAGCAAAGCCGAAACTTCTAGAGCCGGTGTATCTGGTAGAAATACAAGCACCTGAACATGCTCTTGGAGGTATATACAATGTTCTTAATCAGAAAAGAGGGCATGTTTTTGAGGCAATCAAAAGGCCTAACACTCCACTTTACAATGTCAAGGCACATTTACCTGTTATTGAGTCATTTAAATTCAATGAAGCACCGAGGGCTCAAACAAGAGGACAGGCTTTCCCTCAGTTGGTATTTGACCATTGGGCTATGGTGCCATCTGATCCACTGGAACCTGGAACTCCGGCTGCTGCACGTGTTAGCGAGATAAGAAAAAAGAAAGGTTTGTAGGAACAAATGGCGCCTCTCACCGACTTTGAGGACAGGCTTTGAAGTTCACTTCTTAGAAACTATTTTACTATAATTTCATTTTTGTTTTCTTTTTTTCATATTTTGTCTATAAGGGTTAACACTTCATTTTGCTGTTATTTTAGTAGTACTTTCCTAGATACTACCAATACTATAGTTTATATATCATATTCCCCCTCTCCAATTTGTTTTCTTAATATTAATACAATTTCATCTTTTAATTTTATATCTTATCTTTCCCATTGTTAATTAAATTTTGAGAGTGAGTACTTCGACGCTTATACCACAAGTACTATGTCAAAAGTGGGCACAAGTTCAACAGGAAAAATATAACTAATCTGTAAGCTTTAGTATAAATAACCTCTCTTTTACTAAAATATATTATGATGAATCTCAGAATCAGGACAAATTAAAAGAAACAAATGCAGCAAGTCAACAATACACAGATGTTGGAGATCCTGCTGCATACATATTCTGTTGAATATGATGCTAATCAACCATCTATACGATCAATCAAACCAACGGATCTACCAAATTTTGCGGTAAGCAGTTAAACATGTCTTCTAAGAACACAAAGAAAATCAAGATCTTGATATAACCTGCAAATTCAAATGCTCTTAATTTGAGGTTAACAAGAATACCCCTTTAAACCAAAACAGCGTATAAAGAAGAGTGAAAATAGGATTAGCTATGAATCAAACATATGAATTGTTAACTGCCGCGAGATTAGATGAGCAGATTATGAAAAGACATAAAGCAAAATAGTATTAACTTGCCTCAGTTATCAGTGGTTTTGCATGTTCTTCCCGTTCAGTAACCCACCTTTATGAAGAACCTGATTTGAGAACCTTCAAGGAATCCCACTCATCGGGGAATCCTTTGAAGAATGTCTATGTAGATTCAGCAAGAGAACAAATTAGTATGCTCAAGATTAGACATAAGGCATTGTCCACGCCCTGCGTTATGGCTCAATAATTTAAAGAGATAAAACAATCTAAAAAAATTGAAAATCCACATGTCAAATAAGGAGTTGAAGATGTAGTGTCTATTTGCATCTAATATTTTAATGTATCACAAGGATGCAAACACTGAATGCCACAAATATAAGCTAAGAATTCATTTTAGGACACATATGTTTGAACCAACCTCAGTTGTAAACAATGTTTCATTTTGGATTTGGCTACTCATCAGTGAAGTTCCTTCAGGAAGCAAGAATGTTAACAAATAATATGCCAACAACTAAGATCAATATAACTTGGGATTGTAAAACCTATCTTACAATTACTAACACAATCTCTAACACAAAGAGGATCATAAAAGTGTTCATTCTACCTGGAAAACAACTATAAGCTATCTATATTGTATTAGGAAACTTTGAAGAATGCTTAATGTGTAACACCATTCACAGTCACTAGACAACTGAACAACTATATCACCTTATACCATTTTCCCATAATGCTTCTCAAACCTAAATGGAATCAACAAAAATAATCACATTAGAATCAAGTTTAAGACAGCAAAGTCATGAAAGACCCATATCAGCCATTGTTGTCAAATACGGTGCTATAGCATAGTTGAATTTGAACAAACCACTAGTGTTATCAAATAGAGGCTATTTTTTGCGATCCGCGGTTTTTTTTTTTTTTTAAGCAAAATGAGAAGCAGCTAAGTTAAGTTAATGAAGGCATCCCAACTAGGTTGGCACCCCTTGACAAACCCAACAAACTAGCGGCAACTCTACCATATTATTAAAAGAGAAAAAAAGAAGAAGAGCAATACGAGCATACTTGGGGGGACTAGACCAATACCCAAGTGTAAGATGGAGCATAAACAACTGCCTCATTAAAAACCTTACCTGTAAAACCCAGAGGGAAAAATCAGGTGAAGGGAAAAAGAGTGCAGTACTCCGAAACAAATGAATCAGAAACAACAAACAATGGAGGGGACCAAACCAAAACTCCATTAAGCATGACATAATCTAAAACTAGGTAATCCTAGCTTGTTCCTATCCAAAGCATCTGAAATAAAAGAAGGAGCTACCTCCCAAGTAGTATAAGAGGACAAAGACAGACCAACTTTAGCTAAAGTGTCAGCAACCACATTTCCTTCTCTATAAGTATGAGTGATAATACAATTCATGTGAGACAACATGAAAATTGCATTTTTCCACCTGTTACGAAGAGACCAAGCAACTGGTTTTCTAGGATTCTTAAACGAAGCAACAACAGCAGCAGAATCAGACGCGATCCACACATTGTACCAATTATTATTATAAACAATTTCAATAGTTCTCAACACACCACAAACCTCAGCATAGAAAGAAGATTGAACCCCTAAAAGTCTCAGCAAACGCAAACAAAAACTCAGAAAGGTGATTTCTGAAAATACCTCCACAAGAGGCTGGCCCTGGATTACCATTAGAAGCACCATCCGTGTTGCATTTGAACCAAAAAATTAGAGGCGGATGCCAAATCACTTCTTTGAGAATTGGAACCTTGGGTTGATGAATAGAAATATTGAAGAATTTTAATATAATGACATCACGGATAGAGTTGGAGGAAACCTTCCTAGTATGCTGACCAGTGATAGAAGTGCCAGCAATAATTTGAGAAATACTGATAATACTGATATTAGCAAAATGGAAAAGTTAAGAATGCTGAACTAATACCATTTGTATTTGTATAAAGAAACAAAACGGCTATTCCTTCCTAGGGACAGTCCAAGTAGAGTATATCCGAAATTATGCCAATCTATGACAAATGATGAATTCCTCAACCAGCTAGCCCATTTGACTGCCACCAGTGTTGGAACTGAAGGAGGATTCTGCACAAACAAAGGAATGAGAGAAGTGAAGCACAAAACTACAGAATTTTACTTGTTGCCACCTCCCGCTGTTTGCTTCATTCGTACGTCAATGAAATGAATCATTTCACAGTTGATTCTAAGATTTTTATGCAATGGTGTCTCTCATAATCTGATTTCCCTAGCAGGTGATAAAAAGTTAACGAGGAGATTGTAAATTAAACATGGATTGATGACAGGTTTGATTTTTGACACAGAAGACTACCAGTATTGGGAGTGGCAGCCATAAGATTATATACCTTGCCAATGTATAAGTTTCACACTCCAAACATGTTTTATGTATTGGATAAGTGGGATTACGGGGATTCGAACCTTGCCATCTTGCATATATAATGTAATGTCTCTGGCAACTGAGCTAAATTCACAGGACACGAGTTACATCTTTATTATGTTATTTTAATCAAACGGATGTCAATAAAATCATTATTTTAATCATAAAAATAAGAAGCATCAAATATACTTTTAAACAAAAACGTATATTATCGATAATATTTTAAATATTTTTTAAATGTGGATCTACCATGGATCACTTAAAAAAATGATCCATATTAGATTATAGGTATTATAAATCTTAATATGGATCATCTTCATATGTGATTTACTATGGATCAATGGTTAAAAAATATTTAAATTTAGCAACGATATACATTATTGTTTGGAAGAATAAGTTAACGGTCATTTTACTTTCACAATTAAAATAATAATTTAATTGATAGGTTTTAGATTAAAATAATATAAAATAAAAAATTTACTCGTATTGAACTGACGTTAACAAACAATACCACTGTTTTAAGCCATAAAGATGGAGAGAGTTATAATTTTTATTTTAAAAAATATTATCCATAGTCGTTAGAATTTCTTATAATTTTAAGCATTAGGTTGATAACTTTTGAATAAAATATCATGGAATTATGGCTTGAACTTATGAGATGATTTTATAATAGAATATGGTGTAATTTTGAATTTGACAAGTGGTTGGCTTATATTTACATAATATAACAAGTTACAACAAAACTAATTATATTCACCTTAATTATTATGTACTTTTAGAATGAATAGTTTATTTAAATGGGCCAGACCAAGAAAGATTGTAATGAAACAAAGAATATCAATTCATTATGCTCTAAAAGAGTTAAATTTTAGTTCAAAAGAAAATATTTTCCAATAAAACTACAATTCATTCATAATATAACATTATGTCCTGATACTAATTAAAGGAACTTCCTATCAGTCTCAAATCATAACCCTCAAATTTTGCCTTTGTAAACTCAAAGTCATGTCTAAATGCTTTGTCTTTCATGTCTAATGATACCTCTTCAATCAACTTGAGTGTTTATATCTCTTTTAAATCCAATTCCAAATCACGCGATAACCAACCTGAAAATCACACTATCAGAGGTTAAAACAAAACTAAAAGAAAGAAATAGTTATACATTTATATGAAGGGAAAAAAGAAGATATAAGAGGTCCACAAGATATCAAAAGGGAGAAAATAATAATAAGAGGCAAAATATAAATACTTGTTAAGCAGCTATCAGAGGTTGTAACAAAGACTAATCCTGATGCATCATATAGCCTGTCCCAACATTAAATACTAAGCTCACAGCAATTATTCAAATCGGAGCAACATAGCAGATGACCACACAAAAACAGCAGCCATGAGTCAAATCGAGGAATTATAAACACAAATCAGAACAAATTTGAAGTTATGAGCAATTTTCCAATCCAGATTTGTGGCATCCAACTGGAGGTTGCATGCTTGATTCTTCTATATCTTCTTTTTATCTATGTATGTGCAAAACATAAAATGGCATCAAATATGGAAAGAAATAAAACAACATTAGCGATTGATAGGAGGACCGGCTACATAGCTCTACGGCGGAGCCTTGAAGTGGGGTAACATGGAGGAGGTGTGCAGCCATGTGCACATAGATGGAAAGAGGTTCCCCAGGGTGACATGGAAGTGTGAGTCGCAGATCCCGTTTTAATTATTGGTTGGGTCAATGGCAGCAGCAACAAGAAGCAGTTCAAAGGTTGACGGCGGATCGATGGTGTAGAGAACCAAAGGAAAAGTAGCTTACCTTAATAATCGCAAGCTTAAAGCTTTAATCATGAAATTGAGTAGACAAACTTACATAGTTTGTTGTATAGACTACAATTTTATTGAACAAACATGGAAGGAGAACTAACTAACACCATGAGAAAACATTCCCTGGCTTGAGTTTTTTATTTTTTATATCTACTAGATATACTGCAAAAGATAAATCATACTGTATTACTATTACGACAAGTCAGCTAGACCATTCCCCTATCCTGGCCTAGAAAGAAGAAGCACTTAAAATTTAAGAACTAACAAGTTAATGTTACATTACAAAAACAAGAATATGATGCCACTTATTTGGTGATGGCATTTCAACGTTCTCCTTGATATATGTAAGTTTCATGTTTTCCTCATAAAGCTTTAATAAATAATCAGACTTATCCTTGAAACAGACAACATATTTGCTCAGTAACAGTTCCTCAGACCAAGTAAAACCGAAAACATGTGGCCCTTTTAGTAAGTTCCAAGGAATTCCAACCCAATTGATTGACCCAAAAACTCATCACGAAATCAATCTTATAAATTGAAAACAACATCAACCTTGACTGCAACCTAAATGCTTCCCTTTCACAATATCTTCATCAGACCAACCCCATTTCTTAAAGGGTCAAATCCTAAACCCTTAACTTCCTCTAAAATATTGCATACAAATGAAGGATATCTAGTTGGTGTAGGAGGATTGAAAGCAGCACTCTCCTATCAACATGTATAACACACTAGTCAAAAAATTCATTATTCAGTCCTATCAACCCTACCAATCGAGGGCTGTTTGAAGACTTTCTAAGAATTATCCAAAATAACAACTCTTAACAACCACCTCTAAAACTTATAAACTTACTAACTAACTAACTCTTAACTGCTTGAATTATCCAATATTATCCAATAAATCCAAAAAATATTCTGGTATTGCTAAACTTTTGCAACAGATTATTAAACTAAACAAGCATCAAAGGAGAATGACACTACAAAAAGAAGTATTAGGTTTACATTTAGTACAGGCAAATTATTTGATGTTGTTAAGACTGATAAGCAATAGGATTTTGACGAAACACCGATCAAAACAAGACTAACATATGTCAAAGTAAGCAAAGCTAAATTAGTTCCAACCACAGTCTACTCCAAACAAATTTCAAAAAGAATATGGAACACGGATAACATTCAAGTCAAAAATGCCTTCAAATCAAATCATGACAAGCATGTTTTGTCCCTGGTGTATGCAAGATTGACCTTTTCATAATACAACTTGTCGTGAAACTTCAAATGGATGAGTTAAACTTGCATTTTTATTTCTCAAACCTTTAATAAGAAGATATTGCACAACTGCGGTCCTCATAGTCATCCTTTTTTCCAAACTTAATGACAACATTCAACTCTTACATTGGGATTTTGAAAAAGAAAATCAATCAACACAAAACCAACATTTGCACAAGTATGAAACAAAACAAGTTTACTAAACTATCTCAAACTAGCGCCAATCAAGTTCTAAACAAGTATTCATATCGAATAAGGAACTAGATAACAAAGTAAGGCTAAAATACCTGAAAATTTGTTCATATCATGTCTGTTTTGTCCCTGGTGTGTGCAACATTTAGTTTTTCTGCATAAAGCTTTAATAGATAAGATGACTCCTCCGTATAACGGTTTATATATCTCTGAATGAACATCGCTGATTACAAATGGAGAAGTTAAGCTTGGTTTCTTTCTTAGCAAACCTTTCTTCAAAAGATATTGCACAACTGAGGCTCTTGGTATGATCCTTCTCTCTAGACTGCACCCAAAAACACTTGGTTGTTTGACAATGACCGTAACATCCCAACCCAACTGATTGACCCAAAAGCTCAGTACTGAATTAATTTTATTAATGGATGCTAACATACAGTGAGGCTGCTTTCTAAATGATTCTATAACATCTTCATCAGACCAACCCCACTTCTTAAAGGTGTCAACTTTCTCATCCCAAAGTTTTTTACTCAACCTTTTCTTTGCAGCCAAAGCTAACCCAAAAGTAGTCAATGAAGGATCAAACCCTAAACCTTTAACTTCCTCCAAAATATCAATCATATTAGTTGAAAGTAGTAAAGATGGGATTTCCATAAGCAATCTAGAAATGCTGGAACCACATACTCCAAAATTACTTATCGAATTGATATTAGCCGCAATAAGGTCATAGGGATAATAAGCAATTAAATTTGAATGTATAATTAAGCAAATAATGGCATCCTTGTTGGTTTTCATGAACTTACTTAATAATTCAAAAAGAGGGACAATTCGTTTCTCCAAGCTACTTTGTAAAATTATAGGGTTTGCAGTTAACAATGAAATAATGTCAGAGGAAGAAACACCTTTTGATAAAAAAAATTGAAACTTTGGCAATAACCTTTTGTGGGGTTCTGATGAAAGTAACCATGGTGATTTTTTAATGATGATGCGTATGTTGGAGTCTGAAAAACCATGGCTTTTAAAGAAGTTGATAACTGAATTAGGATTATCTGGAGATTTGAAACAAACCTGTTTTTGGTTGAAAGCTCTGAGAGCTGATTGAGTTGAGAAACCAAAATTGTTGATGAGATATGATACAGGAAATGGGTGTGTGTCTGATTCTGATTGTGATGTGATGCAATAATATCTGAATGAAAATGACGGAAGAACAAGATTGTTGAATTTTGGGGTTGTTGATTTTGTTGGGTTGGTGACGATACCTAAAACAACACTCTGAGATATTTAGTCAAAGGGTTTTAGAGTTAAATAAATGTAAGGGTTTTAAATATAAACAAAAAAAATTTGGTGAGAACTTGGCTACCCATTCTATACAATTGGGTCACCAGCCCATCATATTTGTCTTAAACATAGTGGTTGAAAAAATATCATTTATGATATTATTAAAAATATGGATAATTTTTAATTGCGACAATATAATTTTTAACAATTGCAGATTAACCCCCATATATTTCAACTCACGTATTCTTTCCTTCTAATTCCATCTTCCTCTTCTATCTTCTCCGGCGACGGCGAGGAAGACCTCCGCCACTACGTTTTCCAATTTTCTGTCATCTATTCCATCTTCTATCCTTCCACCTTCTTCTTGTTCTATCTTCTTCGACCCAACCCTCCCTCCGTTCAAATTTCTTCCTCCTTCCGCTCTTATTCTCTCTCCTTCGATCCAAATTCATTTTATTTTTCTGACAAACCAAAACTCTATTGCTTAATATCAGATTCAAACCATAAGGTGAAAACCCTAACTTTTGTTTGCCCCCAAATTTCAAAACATGAAGAGAACCTACCTCAAATTTAGTCTATGACAAAAAAGAAGACAATTTCTTCTCATCTTCAGTCGTTGGGTAATCTTTTTTGTGGTTAGAAAATTTCAATTGATTTATTATTGGATACTTTGTAATTGAAATGAGTTATTGTTGATTTGTTGTTGTTAGGAACACTAAATTTAATTGAGGATATTGTTAGTTATATCATATCATTCTGATACTTCAAGGTTGATGCACTAACAAGAGGTAACTAATTCTCTATAATTTGAAATTGATCTCATGTTGTAATTTGTGTAGGTGGTTTCCAAATAATGATAGAGCAACTGCATTTGGACTATGGATGGCTGGATTTCATATTGGTAATGTCATAGGCTTGTTTATAACCCCAATTATGTTGTCAACTATTGGAATTTTTTGCCCTTTTATATTGTTCACATCTATTGGTTTACTATAGGTGATGGCATGGTCATATCAAGTTACAGATGACCCTTCCGAAAGCAATTTCATCGGCAGATCAGAACTAAAATTAGTCCAATCCGGAAAAACTGCTTCTCCGAAAAAGAGTAACAACAAGTTTCCTCCCTTAGGCCTTATTTTATCAAAATTACCATAACAGGCTATAATATTTGCCAATGCAACTAACAACTGGGTGAGTTTTATTTGCTTTTGAGTGAAGAGTAGATTTGTTGCTATCATAAATTTAGTTTCAAACATACTGATATTGACCTTGCTTATAAATTTAGAGAAGACGGTTGTAATTGAGCTGATGCCTCGTGAATCTGATGAGAATTCGGTTTATTTGGTTATGATGGTTGTTAAGAGAAGGGATCCACTCTGAGCTATTACAATGGCTAAGGCGGTTAACTTTGGTCAACAGACTGATGGTACTGGTGTTTTGACACGGTTGTTGCGCTTTGATTTGGTTCCCTCGTCGCCGGAAGTTGAAGATAGTGTTCCCCGTGGTTGCGGCCAACATTGGACCAGTCTTGCTGTGCTTAGTATTTGTGGCTGTGGCTTGACGGTGAGCTTTATCTCGTCGCTATTCAATGCGAGTTCTTTCATATGTATATAATTTTATGCAGTTAATTAATTTTAATTTGTTAGTCTAAATTTTTAGCATGCAGTTAGGTTTTATCTTTCCGATGATTCATATGTATAATTTTGTAAATCTGGTGGTTGTTGATTGATATGTATAATTTCCAAGATTGAAGAAATTAGTTAGTCTGGTTTTGTTTATTCTCTGATTTATTGCTAAGTAAAATGAAATATTCATGTTGTATTGTTATGTTTGCTTGCATGTTGTGTACTCCTTGATGCGCTGGAAATGCATTGGATTTTATAATTTAGGTGTGGAAATCAAACACGATTGAGTTGGATCAGGGATGTGGTTAACACTATATTTGTGTACGTACAGGTATTTCTAGTAGAGCTTACGCAATTGCCGCACATTGAAAAACTTTATTATCTAAATAACAACAAGCTGGCTGTTTTGCCACCCGAGCTTGGTGAGCTAAGAAGCTTAAGAGTGCTTAGATACGATTCAAGCTTTTGGATATGGTGAAACTAAGGTAAGATGAATCAAACCTTCTCTCTCTATTCTTTATCTTTTGTACCATACCCTAAGACCCTAGATGATGGAAAAAGGATTTCATAAGTTAAAATGGACTGGTTTTGGTTATTAGTAGACTATATATCTTTGAGTTGCAAGTTTATATGGAAGAAGAAAGATATATGTGAAAATTCGTGTAGACATACCTGTAGTAAATTGAGCATAAATCTCTGAATATAAGTCGTACGATAATGATTTTTAATGCATGGTAAAGAAGACGAAATTTACTACAGGATAGGCACCAGAATTGTTAAATTCCATCAAGTATAGTATGAGAAAAGCTACCTGCAAGTTTGAGAAAAGTTTCAGTCATGTTTCTGTACCATTACCCACTCTTTTGCAAAACTGTACCGATTGGATGGGTGAACCTCAAAACAAATATTAAATCTGTAATCTTGACATCTTAAGCTTTCCAACGAGTGGTCGGTTACTCAAAACGGAGATCATTTGGTATTTGAATTAAATTGCGAAAGTTAAGGTACCGTTGTTATGTTTGTGCAGAAAAACTGGTTTCGGATTCCATTTGTTCTAGTTGAGGATTTCACTTTTATCCGAATCCCGGCACTGTCATTGACAGCTTGAAGAAGAGGAGTTAGAATCGGAGTTGGAATTGAAGACTCGGTATTGGAAAGGATAGAGAACAAGGCTGGAACGAGATGCTTGAAGTTGGGATTAGCGAATCACAACTATTTTGTCGGCTAAAATAAGGTGGGTTTATTTAGGTTTAGCACTACCAAATGTATTTTTGTATTCGGCCAATTTATGATTAGTTATTAACTATAGGATTAGATACCAAGACAAAAGGAGTGCTAGGTACCCTTGTACTCCTAATATTCATCAAACAATGTTTTGGGAATGTCTTTTGTTTTTCTTTTGATTTTTCCTTTAAAACATTTCTAGTTTTTATAAAAGGTCTGGAAACCTTTAAATTTGGTTTGAGTTAGTAATGTTTCTAACATGTAAATCTTTTATTCTTATAGGTTCAAGTCTTCTTCACCAAAAGAATTCTTCAAGCCCAAACACTTGTGAAGATGGAAGAGGGAGATTAGAAGCCAATTATATTTTTATGAACTAAATTTAAAACCTTAGTGAACATGATACGATCGCTTTGTAACTTTTGAGATTGTTATAATGTTGTATGTTTTTAATTACAATATAGTGCTCTTAATCGTAGGATAGTTTTAAAATACTTGTAACACTTGTTATTTTTTGAATATAATTGAAAGTTTATTTTTATTATTTTAAATCATAATCATTAGGAAATTCCATTCAAATAAGATGAATAAGATGAATTCTCTTATCTTGTTGTGTTGACACACTTCCAGAGGCTATAGCTTAGAAATTTACTAACAAGAAATGGAGAACACTAACTCCCGCGAAGGAGTTTCCATCAAGCTTCCCCTAGCCAAGTTTGCATAAGGTAATATACACTAATATGGTGATATTAATGTCACAGTGAATCTTTAATAATGCTTCAAATCGAAACATGGATACTGCAAAAAATAGTAAAGCTAGCTGAGATATAAAAAGTTGTTGAATAGGTCTGGTTACCTCAATAACAGGATCAACCATTCTCTTTTATAAGCTTAGAACTCCTACTTTCTTAAGCATATAACATATTAAGGTGTACCTCAATAACAGGCTTGATTTAATAAATTCCAACAAGAATTCACAACTTTTTGCAGCAAAATACATACCAAGTCAATATTACCAAAATACATCCAATAAAATACTAAGTCAATATTATCAAATTACATCCAGCAAAATACTAAGTCAATATTGCCAAAATACATCCAGCAAAATACTAAGTCAATATTACCAAAATTCATCACATCATCTAGCAAAATACTTAGTTGTTCAAAATTCATCACATCATCTAGCAAAATACTAAATATAACCCTATTAGGCTTTTCCCCGCTTGTCAATTTCTTGCAACGACCTTGCCAAAACCACATCATTGAGCTTGTTGTAGGAATGGGTCTTTCAACTTTTGAGGAAGAACCTATATTTTTTTGAGGTATAATGTAGAAACCCGTAGGCGTGTCGTTTACCACAGAGTCGGACAACAAGCCTGGTTTCTATATGATGGTGGAAAAAACGTTCGAAAAGTCTCTGAAAGAAGGTTTTGCGTGTCTCTGGAACAATGAGGAAGAAGAAGCGCTTCTTATTTGTTTTTACGATATAATGACTTTTTTATTTGTTTTTACCTTTTATTTTATAATATTTTTTTACTAACAAACAATAAGAAATCTCCTTCTATATGTTAGTGTATATGAGAAATTTGAATAACTATTATAAAAGGGAAATAAATAAAAATTTAAATAACTATTATAAAAGGGAAATAAATAAAAATTTAAATAACTAATATCAATTTTAAATTATAATGAGTGTTGTGTTTACCCACCGGTGTATATTGAGGAAAACTATGTATTCCAGGATACATAACAATGTTCGAATGTGATGAGAAGTTGCCTGCCGGTGGAAATTGAGGAAATATTGGAACACTTTGCATTGGAACACCATTGGCACCGGTAAAATGATTAGGAACATAAGCCGAACCATGGTTCCATGTTACATTTTGGCCTTCCATTTTAACGGGAGGTTTGTTATATACAAGACCGTGATCATGAACAACCTGAAACAAATAACAACAGCAAAAACAACTTGTCAACCACCAAGTTTTATAACAGTAAATTTTTATAACTATGAGAAACTACTTACATTTTCAAACCCCGCGTGCATGTTTGCATCTGACATGTTTGCATTAGATTGACCACTTTCTTCATTTTCAATCTAGTGCAATATTATAAAAATTGTCAACCACTTGTTCAATTTCAACAAGAAATAAAAAATATATCCACTTACCTGTTTTGATGTTCGTTTATTCATATTTTCTTGCTTTGAATGAGTAACATCAACAGTTTTTCTCTTACGCTTACTGCCACAATTTTTACCAACATCCTGTGAAAACAAATTATAATTATATTTAATAAAGAGCACAAACATTTACAAATAAAAACACATAAAACATGATGAAAACATGCCTTGGATGATTTTTTCTTACGAGGGGCACCTTTGGCCTTACGAGGAGCACCTTTGGCCTTGACTTGCTCGGGATTACTAATAACAGCTGGATTAGTCTTATATTTTCCATTGGTTTCACGACGCCTCTTTATTTTCTCACACAAGCTATTAATCCCCTCCATAGCCTCCTTATAATCATCTGGGTGCTTACAACAAATATCATATAGGCTATTCAATGCATTAGACATAGTCCCTCGACGAAACATGGATATTTTTTTATCATCGCCGTCTTTAGAAGACATTGATGATATGTAATCATCCTTTGCTGACTTAGTCCACCTTTTGCAAATCAAACTATCACGAAACCCATCCATGTGCTCTTGCCTCATGGCACAAATAACGTGAGCACATGGAAGTCCTTCCCGCTCAAACTTTCTACAATCACATAAAAACTTACTCTGCACCTTATCAAGACAAACTACATACGTAGTATTTTTGTCGCCAAATCTATTCATCTTCAACGTCACAGTATTTCCGAGCTCGGATCGTTCACAAACATTCAATGTGATTGCATCTTCTATTTCAGTTTGAACTTCACTAAATTTTTTCCTAGTAAAGATCTTTGAAGCTTCGAGCTCAAACTCTTTCAATTTTGTTCTCAACACAGGCTCGTAGTAGAATGTTTTAAAATTAGACATTAACTCATTATGTCTATATTCTTTTACACCTCGCTCAAAACCTTGCACAAATTCAACAAGATTGATCTTGCTATGAACATACATCTTTATAAAAGAGTTGATGCCTTCACACCTGGATGTAGTTCTGATGCCACAAAAAAAGTCATCTCGCATGTATGCACTGGCCCACATTGTTTTCATCTCATAAGCCTTTTTAACCCATTTGTGGTTTGACATCTCGTAACCATCAACAATCCTCTTCCACTCAATTTCAAACTTTTCCACGGTATAATTTTCATAAATCAAAGACTGAAATTCTTCCAAGAATTTTGAATCATTCACATTTTCGCAAGCATTTCAATGAAAATGCCATGAACAAAGGCGATGCAACGAGTTTGGAAATACATCTCTGATAGCTTCTCTCATTGCAAGATCTCCATCGGTAACCACTCCTTTTGGTTGTTTATGATACATTGCTTCCAAAAATGTATTTAAAATCCACTTGTAAGTATCGGTTGTTTCATCAGAAACTAAAGCACAACCAAAAATTGTAGTTTCACCATGATGGTTGCACCCACTAAAAATAACAAGAGGATTGTTATATCTGATCTTCTTATAAGTTGCGTCAAATGCAATCACATCCCCAAAACATTCATAGTCAATCCGACTAGTTGAATCTGTCCAAAATAAATTTTGTAATCGCCCATCTTCTGTTGTGGTAAACTTTGAAAAGAACATTGGGTCATTATCAGCTTTAGCTTGCAAATAACTCAAAGCAGCAAAAGCATCCCCACCTTCTATTGTTGCGCTTTCTTGATTGCTTAAGTAGTTATATAGGTCCTTCTTGCAAAATCCCAAATCCTCGTAACCACCTTTCTGAGCCAACATAAAACCCAAAATATGACAAGTTCTAATACCCTGTGTGTGCAAGCCATCAACAATGGCTTTATCAGATTCACTCAATCGACGATACTTAGGAATCATATGAACATAACGTGCTGGCGTTAGTGGATGGTTATGAGATGGCTCAAATGCAAAAACTGTCCACTTGTTAGTCTCAACATTTAAGTTTACTCGAAACCTTGCATGACAATCGGTTCGAGTGGTCGACTTCAGAACTTTTCCACAGTCCCCCTTCTTACTATTCTTACCCGCTCTATTACACACTAATTGACGAACAACTATCTTATCATCATGATCACATCTCACATCATCTTTTCTTATTGCAAACCCATGAAATTCTGCAAAGCTTTTATAAAATTGTATAGCTTGTTCCTCTGAATCAAATTCCAATCCTCTTATATCATCATCTGTCAATTCACTAATATCCTTATAAGTATCAATGTCCTCTTTTCCTTCTTCATTAAGGACATTATTATTACTAGCCAATTCTTCACCATTTATATCTCCATCATTTGCAGCCATTTAAAATTCTTTGTCACAACCTATTATTCAAGATTGATTAGATTAACATTAACAACATCCAAACAGAATTACTAAGAATTTATTAAGTATCAGATAAAAAAAACAAAGAAATTTGAAGGAAAAGTTCTCTTCACTTATTTTCATAAACATAAAATGGCTTTTTTAAGTAGCCTTACACCAGAGCCACCACACTTAAACGTGGGTTTAACACTAACTAAACCTAGCTACAAAGAGGGAAATATCTTAATAACTAAATCAAACTAACAGAAAGTCAGCAACAGTTCCTAATTTAAAGGATAAGAAAACAACCTTACTTCCTACTTAATATGATTTATTAAAGACAAAACAAATAAAACAAACAGCCACTAACTTCAACAGAATTTATCCTAAACAAATAAAAGTGTGATCTAGGAGCCATGTAGAATTAACAAAAGTAAAATTAGAAAGAAATATGGCAGAACTACCAAACAAATATTGTAAATAATTTCTTAGTTATTCCAATGAATTCACAAAGCACCAAAATGATAACATTAACTCAACCTTTTTCTAAATCAGTATCTATTATTTACACTCAATGTAGGGCACTTACTCATTTAAAATATCAACAAGACAAGAAAAACATAGAAAGAAGAACCTGGGCAATTATAGAGTGAAAAAATCTTATGGTGGCGGTGGTCGTCGCCGTCGACAATGACGAAGAAAGAAAGGGATGAACAAAGAGGAAAATTAAATCAGAAGATGAAAGGACAAGCTAGATTTTGTGTGGTTACAGGTTTGGTGGTGTCGCGGTGGTCTTGCCGTCGTGGCGTCGTCGTTGAAGAAGATGGAAGAGGAAGGAGGAAGGTGGAAGGTTTGAAGCGTGAAATCGTTTTTACCTGATGAAGTGAAAATGTGTCCCTATATTAAAAATTTACTTGGGGGGCATATTTGCAAATATTTAAAAAACATCAATTATATAACATTTTTAAAACTAATGCCACCTAATTGATTATATTTGTGACAAATCAGATGGGCTGAGTAGCCCATTCTCATCAAATGGGTACTTAAGAATTTGCCAAAAAAGTTTTTATATATTTAGAGAATAAATAAAGGTTGAATTTTATTTTTTTTAATCGGTTAAATTTTATTAATGGACAAATTCTCAAACCATTTGTCTTGTTTAGCTCAATTGATTGGACAAATGCATTATATATACAAGGGCCGAGATTCGAACTCCGGTCATTCCACTTATCCACCTTAAAGGTATAATTTCTAGTCATCAGGCTACTTGACCAAAAAAAATAAAGTTTGTATTTAGAGAATAAAATGATTCGGTTATTAATTATTTTTGTATTAATTTAAATATAATGGATTAAACATATTTTTATATAAAAATATCGCACTTTTTTAGTAACTATAAATTTTTATATTGAGATTTTGGCATTTTAAAAGTTCATATTTAATGTTCGTCAAAAAAAAAAAAGTTCATATTTAATGTCTTATGTTAAGAAAATTTACATTTTTGTGAAATAACTTTTTATATATTCTAATAACTCCGATCTTTATATTTTCCAATTACAATGGAGCAGGTATTGCAGAATGGTATAACTATCATATTCAAATGTACATGTTGTACCAAAAAAATATATTCAAATGTATATTTCCCTCCTCTAGTTCTTTATATAAAAAAGTTTTACTTTATAGATTCAAGGAATGATAATGTATTTGGTCCATTTTTTATACCAAATACATCAATCTATAAAGGTAACATTTTTTCATATATTAAGATTGGGTGGAGTATATATGTATTTATGGAAGACTCCAATTAAAGCTAGAAATAAACCGACTCAATTCGAACAGAGTTTGAGACTAGATTCGATAACTAATTTATTAAACTTAGTTGTGGTAAAAAAAAAAAAATTATTAAACTTAGTTCACGAGCCAAATGAGATGATCTTGAATTAAAATTTAAGCTTGTTAATTAAATAAATAGAAGTTAAGTTAATATATAGTTTGACTCATTTATATATATATATATATATATATATATATATATATGGTCTATAAATGTTGCCAATGAGGATTGAACTTAAGGCCTCATGCATACTACTCAAATTCCTCACCACTAAACCAAACATATGGCTTTATACACACACACACAAAACTTTAAAAAGACTAAGACTAAACTTAACAATAATTGGATAAAAATGATTCGCATTAAAATTGATAGACTAAACTTTTTCAATGTTGCATTAAACCAGAGCTACAATTGCGAGAACATTGTTGATGGTAGAGTCATAAATAATTGTCGCAGAATGTTAGTGCACAGTTGGTTTCTCCCGCGGACCCCTTCTCCGTCATCACAAAATCTTGCATCCCAATACCGGTGCTACATAGAACCTTTGTGTGAAACTTACAGTATCAAAAAGCTCGATTGAGAAGCCCTGGTTTTTTTAATTTTTTAGAAGAAATTATTCGAATTTCGATACATCCAACATGTTGATCCAATTGCAATCACTGCACACAAAAAGGACCATATATAATTCAAATCCGAAAAACTTACATTCTTACATTCATAACATCAAGATTCGATGACAGTCAGATACAACCAAACTCGCTGCTATTTCAGCAATGTTTCCAAGTCAACATTAGACAAAACTTTTCGAGGAAGAAGCTCTCGAACACATGGGATAATTCGGGCTTGACTGAAATTGATTTGACATATGAGAGAAGCAACAAACACAACACAACATCGAGGCCATCCAATGATCCTTTTCTTGAAACAATGCCTAAAAGAACAAGTCGTATGGTAGAAACTGAAGAGTCCTAATAGAACTGATTAACCGTAATTCTCATCATTGCATGAACTGTATGTCAATATCAGATTATCAATATCATTTTGATCTAACCTATAATGATTTTTATATGAATGCCCCCTAAATTCTTTAACAATGGTGTGTTTGGGACACTCCTATAGGTTTCAATTTTCACATCACACTGTTTTGCATATTACATTACTCTTTCAAACATCAGACAAAGGCATGCTAAAGCCTGGATAAGCTTTCCAAGAAATATATCCATTCCATTTTTACAGCACATTCCTAAAAGTATGATTATATGAAAAAACATGGAAGGAAAACTAACACCTTGGGAAAACATTCCCTGACCAAATGCAATACCATTTTTAGCTTTCTTATATCTACAAGATATAGAGCTGTGTTCGAAAGAGGATCAAACCACCTTGAATACATTCTACCTCGAATTCAGAAGTTGTTCATAGTAAAGGAAGTTTTTTATCATGTGAAATTATAGAAACTACACTAAATAAACAATGTGTAGAGGAAACAAAACACCAAAATCATTTGGAACAGTTACTTGTAAATATAAAAGATTGGTCTTTCTCAAGAAATTGTGTGGATGTATGATGAGTTCAAACTGACAGTGGAATAGTAAGGCATATAAGAAAGATAAATTCAATAACTCAATCGAGATAATTTAAAGAAATTGAAATTTTGTTTACCTTAAATCAAATTAAACATATTCTTATTTTCTTTATCTGTATCCTTTTCAATCAAAAGCCCTCCACACATCTCAATTGAAACATCTGAAACATGATTTTGTAATAACATAAACAAATAGGAGGTAAGTTGTTGGTTTATGTCTTAATAGTAAGAAAGGATAAAATTTTGTAAGAAGTCCAGAGGTTAAATTCCAATTACATGCATCCAGAATATTGAATATATAAAAGTAGTTAAGGAAACAATTGAGGTCCAAAATTCCAAAACCACAAGATCAACTTCTGTTACGAACCGGAAAATTCGTAACTTAGAGAATGTAGAAGAAATAGATAAAAATGCAGAAATATAGAAATTGTTGTATTATTTATGACAAATGAAAGATAAAATGTAGAAAGGAAGTAATCCAATCTACCCCAGAGCTAAGCTCCTCAGAGAAGGAGAAAATCCTCTCTCTGCCTAACCATAATGGTTTAACAATAATCTTGCATACCCTCTCCAATGCACCCACCTCACTACTTATACTACTAGGCATAACAAACTTGCCACTAAACACCTTATCTTACTCACTAATTACTAATAAAACCCCATTATATTCTTTATTACAATAATACCCCTTTTTCTCTTAACCCTCATACTTAGGTCTCTAACAATACCCACCCCTTCAAAACAACCTTGTCCTCAAGGTTGAGATTTGCATCCAACAAAACTTGCCTCTATCAAATACAAAGTTGAGCCATCCATAAAAGGTGAAGAACTTTCTCCAACAGACTTCATTAACTGCCACTAGCATAAGAAAGTTGAATTCTCTTGATTCTGGCCCCATTAATCCTAAAGGTAGCCACTGTTTGCAGATTTGCAATGATGTTGTGATAAGCTCTAACTTGTGATTTCTAGCAGCAAATAGAATTTCACAAAGCTTCCCTCTATCATAAACAAAATTCAGCAAATTGTATAATGATAGAAAACCATTCCAGCCATATTCATGAGTAGTAACTAGCATAGGAATATTGAACTTCCCTGGATCCCATGATATTACCATTGTTGATGACTTTAATATTGTAGTGGCAAACATCAGAGCATTAGAATTGGCATAACACTTTTCCATCTCAAGAAACTTGATCACAAGTAAAACATCCCTCGCAACAATTTGCATAAGAATCCGATCTTTATCTCCATGATTCCATTGCTTGAACCTAGACAAGCCAGTTCCAAACAACCAAGCCCGATAAACAATTTTACATTCGTAGTCATTTCCTTCCCAATCTAGAGAATTTAGCATGTAATCAATGACAACCACTGTAGGAAAACTCTCCCTGTAAATGAGAAACACAAAATTGCTTCGGATGCTGAAACTAAGCAGGCGCTGCACCAACATTCTTGATGACCAAATATCATTTTCTATACTCCAATTGCAGTTCTTTTCTTTAAAGGTACAAATGTCGATCATTAGTCCAAGAATTAGCATTTGCTTGCTTACTTGTGATGATCCTATTGTAGTGTGACTAGTGTTCAACTTTTGATATCTAACATTAATTCGGATTATCCACGTCTTTCCTCTATCAAAAAATACTTCAACTGAGTGTATAATGCAGGGAAATGTCTCCCACAACATTCACGAGCATGAATGCCAATAGGAATATTGGATTCCCCTAAGTACTCATGCTGGTTCACAATTAATGAATGCAACAAAATCATTCCACAAGTAGGCTCGGTCTCCATCAGTGCCTTCAAATTGAAACTCTCAGCTACAGAGTGATGAACTATCAAGTTCCACTCCCCCTTGTCATCAAAATCCTCCAACACCAAAGCCCAATTATCACACATGAAATATGAATTAACAATTGCAATCACATCCTTATCGAGAGGACCCACTTCCAGTTTCACACTAAACCTCTTGGAAAGTCTCCCAAAACACTTGCACAAAGGAGAGGCACATGCAGAAAGTATAGCTACTTTTTGGTACTCCTTGTACCTCACTTGTTTCAATTTCTCTAGAAGCGAACTTAGAGACCCATACCCAGCAATCTCTTGCTCAAATTCTCTAGTTCTAACAAATGAATGGTATTCCTCGTCACTAACACAACACGAATTGGAAGAATGAGAACACTTTTGATGAAATGCAATGGACTCAGCTGAAAGCACACATGGGAAAACAAAGTCTCTTGTTTGACTTGGAGTATTTGTGTAACTCTGTTTCTCAACCCAGGTGTTGTTATTATTGATTTGGGCCCAAAGGGATGATATCTCAAAAAATAAACCCATATTAACTTGTGTCCGGTCCATTAAGTCAAAATATTGACTCAACTCACACTCTATTGAATTGGACAGCTCTAATTGCATTGTGCCAGCGTGATGGGTAAGTGGTAAAGGGTTTTCCTTGGGTGACACATGAGAGAGAAAAGGAAATGTGAAGTGCTGACCTGGTAATAACACGTGTAATATATTGTTATGGTGCAAAATGAACGAAAGAGATTGGTGTATCTGACCCATTGGATATACAAAGATATTCAGCTCACGAATTGCCCACTTTGCCCTTCCTTCCTCTAGAACCTTCTCACCTTCAGTACGACCATGTGCAATGTCTGGCGGTTCAGACTCAGGCGGCACCGCCGTTTGTCTGTCGGAATTTGGCGGATCTGATGGTTGTTTTATCAAATGTGCATTTGATTGCCGCGGAACCGTAACAACTACATCGGAATATGGCGGCTTTGGCAGGTCCGATGATAGTTCCGACGGATTTGGTGGTTTCGGCATGGGAAACTCCTTAACTGGTGAACCCGACGGCGGCGGTGTATCGACCACCACCCACGTGCGATCTGCTTCTATCTTCTTAGCTGCTATATCAAACTCAGTCATCGATTCATTGCAATTTGCACCAGAGCAAATAATTTGATTCTCATACCCGTTACCATCGCCGTTTGGATCTACTTCGTTCCTCTTCTCACTAAGAGCTTGTGTGCTGCTCTCGTCTTCTTCTATTAACTTTTCTTCAACAACACCAGTACTTTTCTTTCCAAACCTTCTCACCAAAGCTATGGAAAATGTTTTTCCAATCAGCATCTAGGTTCTCTTGGGTCCAAGAATAAAACCACATCATTGCTTCTTCGCCCTCCATGCTCATGAAAGCCCATTGCAGCATATGACATCGCTGAATCTGGTTCTTCTCAAAGAACTCTTCAGCCACAGTGATCCAACCAATGGGATCTGTACCCATGAAATCTGGTAATTGCTTCTTCATAGTCCAAATGCTATCCATCACTGGCTCCTCGTCGAATCCGGCAGGTCGGACCATTGTTACGAACCGGAAAATTCGTAACTTAGAGAATGTAGAAGAAATAGATAAAAATGCAGAAATATAGAAATTGTTGTATTATTTATGACAAATGAAAGATAAAATGTAGAAAGGAAGTAATCCAATCTACCCCAGAGCTAAGCTCCTCAGAGAAGGAGAAAATCCTCTCTCTGCCTAACCATAATGGTTTAACAATAATCTTGCATACCCTCTCCAATGCACCCACCTCACTACTTATACTACTAGGCATAACAAACTTGCCACTAAACACCTTATCTTACTCACTAATTACTAATAAAACCCCATTATATTCTTTATTACAATAATACCCCTTTTTCTCTTAACCCTCATACTTAGGTCTCTAACAGCTTCAATATTTATGTATGATAGTTGAGACTTGAGAGGAATATTTGGACTTTAGGTATTTGCAAAGAAATCACAAATACAACTAAACTTAAAGCCAAGTTTATGCAATAGTTTCAATAAAAAGGATAATGTGTCGAGAACCAATGGATAAGTGTTGGATGATTTACCCACAATTCTTCAAGGTGTAGCGTTAGCGTAGGCCTATTCCTCAGCTTTAAGTCCAATAAAAAGGATAATGTGTAGAAAACCAAAGGAAAAACAGCCAGACAAATAACTTAATAATTTCATGCTTAAAGTTTCAATCGTTAAATACAGTAGACATGTCTACATAGTTTGTATATACTACTATGGATTCTTGATGGAATAAACATGGAAGTAGAACTAACACCATTTCTTGAACATTCCCTAACCATATAAATACAAGATTCATTTCAGATTTTCTATATCTACTAGATAGATATAAATATAACAGATATAAATATAATGTATAAGAAAAATCAAAAGATTATTATGGCCAACTCTGGCAAGCTGATCCTAATTAGCAAATAAAACAAGTCAGCTAGAGAATCCTCTATCTTGGTATAGAATGAATAATAATAACTTAAATTTTAAGAACTAACAAGCTAAGGTTGCATAACAAAAGAAGATTATGTAGTCACCTATTTAGTGAGCATGCCATTGTTTTCCTTTGTGTATGCAAGTTCCAATTTTTCCTCATATAGCTTTAATAGATAATCAGACTCCCCCTTAAAGTTGAAAACAAACTTGTCCAAGAACAATTTCTCAGTATAAATAAATGGTGCAACTAAGCTTGCACTCTTTTTTCACAAACCTTTCATCAAAAGAAATTGTAAAATTGAGGCCCTTGGAATGACCCTTTTCCCAAACTAAAACCAAATATAAGTGGACATTTAGTAAGTTCCAGGGAATTCCAACCCAATTGATTGACACAAAAACTCATTACCAAATTAACCTTATCAATTGAAACCAACATCAAATTAGGATATGACTTAAATGCTTGTAAAACAGCTGTTGGAATATTTTATGATATTCCGATAATATTATGTGGGCAAATATCTTTATATAATTATATTAGCTATTTATCAATTATGAACCTTAATTGATTAAGTGATCAAATAAAGTTAAAAGACTATTTAGATTTCTATTTAGAAATTAATTAATTAATTGGATATGGGCTCAAATGGGTGGATGTCAGGATGGCCCATTTCGGGATAATATATATAGGCTATGGTCCCCAATATACCGTACGATAAGCGAATCACTCTCTTCTCCCCATCTGAAGAGTATCAAGGCTATCAGGGTACCGGTTGAGGAAGAACCAGACAAGCCGCCAACATTTTCTTTCAGGATCACTGCTAAAGACTTTTCCTCCATGGATCCAGGTATTCCTAAAGACCAACTTGTCGATCCAGTAATTTTATACATGCTTCCATGACTATTTGATTTTCGCAATAAAGTATATGTCATAATATGTTGAGCATGTATATGTGATCTATTGTTTTATTGATTTAATTCTAACAAATGGTATCAGGACATGTTTGGTCTTTAAGAATGTATATTTTCTTTTCTATCGTAATTTTGGGATTATTGTATCTTTGGCCGATATGTTTCTGTTCACATGATGATATGATTGGCTTCATGTATTGTTTTATGATTCTGAAAAATAAAAGGTTGTTTATTTTGCGGTTTCTAATGGATGTCATGAATACTGTCAAAATTTTTGTATGGATCCAGGATGCAGTGTTTTGAATATTGTTGCTTTTCATGACTTGAAATGGTAAATTTGTAAGCTGCTATTTTCTCTGTGGTTGGCTTCAAGTGTATTATATATATGGATTATGTTTATTTCAAGGTTTATTATGGTATCAGAGCCTCGTAAGAGGTCTCGTAGAGATTAAAGTTTATTTCAAGGTTTTTAAGTAAACTAAGATTTACTCCTTATTTTCGTATTTGTCTTTTCTTTTTCCTAGCGTTGGTAAGCCCGGATAGTTGCGTTGGTAAGCCCGTAGAAATCCCTGGTGAGGAGTTGAGTGGTGTTTCAGCAACCTTTTGAGTCCGTTGGTGTTCCAGTTAAGAAAAGAAACTAAAAATACACAAAACAAGAAGTATGTCTAGAATACTTAGAACTTTGAGTGAACTAGGATCCTCTAGGAGAGATCGTGCCATAGTTACTTCTGGATTATCATTACAAGAATTAGAAGCTAGAAGTGATCAAGATAGATATCAAAACCATGAATTAGAAATAGCTGAAATAGAAAATAAATTACAAAATTGGAAATTACCTGAAATTAGTTATAAAGAAATTTATAGATCAAGTATGTTTGACAACTTTAAAGCACATAGTATTACGCAGACAATAGAATCTTCAAAATCCATTACTCATCAAAGAGAAACTATTAACTTATTAAATGAGCAATTAATAGAAGAACATGTAAAACATGGCTTTCGTTATATTCATTTAGGATTAATTCAAGTAGCGGTAAAACCTCTACATAAATTAGGATTAAATACTCCAATATTACTAGTATTAAGAGATAGTAGAATTAAAACATTTCCTGAATCCATCATAGCTATACTCGAGTCAAATTTAAATGATGGACCAGTTTACTTTAATTGTTATCCTAATTATTCAATGAATTTAACAGATAGTTTCACCCCTACGTCATTAGTAATTAATATTCAATGTATAGACGACTTATTCAATGAAGGAGTCGCTAATATAGATGTTTGCCATAGAATTAAATATAAAGTTTCCAATATTAATTATAATTTTAAGGTGCTTAGAAGCTCGCCCAAAAATGAAACCATTATTGTTGAAGCTAACTTAAGACGTTCAAATATTACTACACCTAAAAGATTAAAAGCTTCGGACTTACAACAAAAATTACCAGAAGAATGGATATTACAAGATATAATGCCTCCTCCAAAAATAGAATCTAGGCAACCTAGACAATTTTTATTAGAAAGTGATGGAAGTATTAGAATCAGGATGAATAGAAGTCAATCCATGAGGATTGAAGAACCTATTAGCAGTAGAGCTAGTACAAGCTCTAGGCGATCTATAGATTCTACCATTAATATTAATTTAGCAGGAGTTGATTTTACTCCCAATATTCCCCAGCCTATTTATGAGACAGAAAGAAGAGATGAGTCTCCTCCTATGTCTCCGACTGCTTCCCAGATTCTTAACATCATAGAATTAGAAGAAGAATTTGAAATAGATAAAGCTTGGATTAGAGAAGATTTCGAAGCAGATTATAATAAAGAAAAAAGAAAGTGGTACTTTAGTACTTTTGAAAAAATACAAACTGATTATTATCTTAAAAAATTTTATGATTATATTAAAACAAAAAGAATTAATGTTTATTTCTTCACCTGGTTTGAAGAATACTGTACCGAACAAAAAATAATTAACCCTTTTGTACAAGCCAATTATTTAAATGTTACTACAAAAACCGCTAAACAATGGACAACATTAACTAATAAAACTATTGAGTCTGTTCATCCTCCATTAGAAGCCATTAAAATAGAAAGTCATAATGTATCATTAGAAGCTTATCCTTTCAAATCACCAGAAAATGCTGATATAGGAAAAGTTTCGTCTCAGTTGAATTATTCTAATGCTATATTAAGCACCATAGCTAATCAATTAGATAGAGTAGAGACTCAAATATCTCATACTCCTGTTATGCAGAATAAAATAGAGTCTTACAAGGATTTTCCTTTAGATCCGCAAAGACTTATATATAAATTAATTAATGTCCCTGAAAAAGATTTAAGTGAAGTTAAGTTAGGCCCTAGGAAAGATGAATTAGTAGACGATTTAATGAAAAAATTATCTGATCTTTCTATTAATGGAAAATCAAAAGCACAAATTAATATGTTAGAAAAGAGTGAAGATAATTCCGAAATAAATAGAATTAGAAAACACATGGGATACCAAGGAAAAACTAGAAACTATTACCCTAGGCCTAGTTATCCGGATCTTCAATTTGAAGAAGCTAGGGATATGGTGTCTAGTTCTTATACCGGTACTTCAATTATAGAATGGAACATAGATGGACATAGTGAACAAAATATATTAAATACGATTCAAGAAATGACCATGGCAGCTACAGCTTTTAAATCATTAGGACAAAATACAGACAAAAAAGCTGCTATAATAATAATTACTGGTTTTACTGGTCAGTTAAAAGGATGGTGGGATAATATAATTAGTCCTGAAGAAAAACATGCTATCTTAGAAGCTAAAAAATTAGATCCAACAACAGGCGTCTTAGGAGATGAAGATGCTGTTAATACGTTATTATACACAATTACCAAACATTTTGTAGGAGATCCAGCTCAAATACAGGAAAGAGCTGCAGATCAATTAGCAAATCTTTATTGTCCTACGATGAGTGATTATCGTTGGTATAAAGATATGTTTTTATCAAAATTATGCAATAGACCTGATGGTGGAGCCGATTATTGGAAAGAACGGTTCATAGCCGGATTACCTAGATTATTAGCAGAAAAGGTTAGAATGGCCATTAAAGTTAAAAGTGGTGGAGTAATCCCTTACTCTATACTAACTTTTGGTCAAATATCTAGCCAGATTATAGAAACAGGAATAGGAATATGCACAGATTTTAAAATACAGAACAAAATTAGATCTGAGACAACTCAAAGTAAAAAAGAATTAGGATCATTCTGTGAACAGTTTGGCATAGAACCAATTAAAGCCCCTAGTAAAAAAGCTAAGAAAAATTATACAAAACCTTCCAGTAGTTATAAACCTTATAAAAGACGCAAATCTCATTACCAGAAAAATAAAGAATTTTCTGAAGATAAAAATTATAAAAAAGCTAAGGGTAAAAAGAAAAAATTTAAAAATGATAAGTCTGATATTAAATGTTTTAAGTGTGGGCGCTTCGGTCATTATGCAAAAACTTGCCGTGTTAAACAAAAAATTAACGAGATTCATAAATTAGATATCAGTGATCAACTAAAAGAAAATCTTATTAATGTATTAAAAGATATTATGTTAAATGATACTTCATCCATTACTTCAGAAGAATCTTCTTATGAAGAGGATGACCTTAATCAAATATTAAATAGCTCCGAATCAGAAATTAGTTCTGATGAAGATTGTTGTTTAGGAGCTGAATTATGTACTTGTGATAAATGTATTAAAGGTATAAATGTGATCACTAGTGATCAAGCTACTACCTTAATTAATATATTAAAGGACATGCCTGAATCTTCTCAAAAGGAAGAATTTATGTTGCAAATTAAAAACATGATAGAACGTGAAGAAAAGAATAAAAATACAGTCCAAAAAATAGAATTTAAAGAAATTATGAATAGATTTAAACCTATTATTACTCCTCCTATAACTATTAAAGATTTACAAAATGAAATTTCATTCATGAAACAAGAGATAGATTTATTAAAAGCAAAAGATTTAGAATTAGAATTTAAATATTTAGAATTAAAAGGAAAACAAATTATAACTAGTGAAGCATATAGTGAAGAAGGAACATCAAATATTAGACATAATATAGATGATCCTCCATATATTGCTACTTTAAGTAGAATGATTACACATAAATGGCTTTGTCCAATTACTTTGCTTGTTAAAGATCAACGTTTTGATCTAGTAGCATTAATAGATTCTGGAGCAGATATGAACTGTATCCAAGAAGGATTAATACCTACAAAATTTTATGAAAAAACTTTGCAAGGATTAAGTGGTGCAGGAGGTCATAAATTACAAGTGCAATATAAATTAACAGATGCTAAGATCTGCAAAGATCATGTTTGTTACAAAACTCATTTTTTATTAGTAAAAAATATACATCAACATATTATTTTAGGAACTCCTTTTCTTTCATTATTATACCCTTTTACCGTCTCTCATGAGGCTATCACTTCAAACGCCCTGGGAAGAGAAGTTATATTTAAGTTTTTTGAAGCACCAAGAACTAAAGATTTAAATACTGTTCAGAACCTTGCTACATCCACAATTAATTTAATTTCTCGAAAGAAAAGACATATTAATATGTTAAATAAAGAAATTCAATATAAAAGAATAGAAAACCAATTAGAATCTAACAACATAAAAGATAAAATTATCCTATTACAGCAGCGTTTCGAAAAAGAAATATGCTCAGAACATCCTAATGCCTTTTGGGATAGAAAGAAGCATATTGTATCATTACCTTACGAACCTAATTTTGATGAAAGGTCTATACCTACTAAGGCAAGACCGATTCAAATGAATCAACAATATTTAGAATATTGTAAAACAGAAATTAAAGATTATTTAGATAAAAAATTAATTAGACCCAGTAAATCACCCTGGAGTTGTACAGGATTTTATGTCAATAATCCAGGAGAATTAGAGAGAGGTGCGCTATATTAGTTATTAATTATAAACCCTTAAATAAAGTTCTTCAATGGATTAGATATCCTATTCCTAATAAAAAGGATTTAATAGGACGATTATCTAATTCAATTATATTTTCTAAATTTGATTTAAAATCAGGATATTATCAAATTCAATTAGAAGAGAGAGATAAATATAAAACTGCTTTTGTAGTTCCATTTGGACATTATGAATGGAATGTTATGCCTCTAGGATTAAAAAATGCTCCTAGTGAATTCCAGCACATTATGAATGATATATTAAATGATTACCAAGAATTTACTATTGTCTATCTGGATGACATATTAGTATTTTCTAAATCTTTAAATGAACATTTTAATCACTTAGAGAAATTCTTTAAAATCATAAAAAATAATGGATTAGTATTATCAGCCAGAAAAATGAAATTATTCCAAGTTAATGTTAGATTCTTAGGATTTAATATATATCAAGGAACCATTACTCCCATTAGCAGAGCTATAGAATTTGGAGACAAATTCCCTGATGAATTAAAAGATAAAACTCAATTACAAAGATTCTTGGGTTGTGTGAATTATGTAGCAGACTTCATTCCAAACATTAGAGTCATTTGTCTACCCTTATTCAAAAGACTTAAGAAGAATCCTCCCCCATGGGATGAAACCATGAGTCAAAGCATTAGACAAATTAAACAGTTAATTAAAAAATTACCCTGCTTAGGAATCCCAGATCCCCAAGCTTTTCTTATAGTAGAAACCGATTCTTCTGATGTAGGATTTGGAGGAATATTAAAACAAAGATTTCCAGAGTCAACCATAGAACAAGTTGTTAGGTATTACTCTGGAACCTGGAATCCGGCACAACAAAATTATAGTACTATTAAAAAAGAAGTTTTAGCTATTGTTTTATGTATTACTAAATTTCAAGATGATTTATTTTCAAAGAAATTTTTATTACGATCTGATTGTAAAGCAGCAAAAGAAGTTTTACAAAAAGATGTTAAAAATTTAGTTTCTAAACATATTTTTGCCAGATGGCAAGCTTTATTATCTTGTTTTGATTTTGAAATAGAACATATTAAAGGAGAAAAGAATTCATTACCAGATTTTCTTACTAGAGAATTTTTACAGGGAAAATGAGTAAGAAAGATAGTTATGGTCCTCCCTTGGAGGAATCCAAAAAGAGTATTACAGCTAAACAGGTATTACAGTCCCCTTCTTCTTCTTCATTATCAACCCAAAATAAATTCACCCCATTAACTCTTTTAGCCTTACCAGCTTTTTATCCTTCCTCATCACCTAGAGGTATTAGACCATCATTAAATTCAAAATTAGTATCCCCATTAACTTTTGCTTTACAAACACCTTCCTCATTAAATACCCCTTCAAAAATTCCAGAAAAATTACCTTTTTACACCCCACCAGATTCATTATCCTGTCCTTTTATAGAAAAAGATTACAAAAAGATCCTTTTCCTCTTAGAACCTGAATTTAATTCAGAAGGATCCTTATTACAAATTACCTCTAAATATTTTCCCCAAGGTTTTCATTATCTTCCCTCTAACCCAGAAAAAACCAGATTATTTTATGAGTTTATTTTAGTGGATATTGAATCCATTGACATAACTCATACTTTTGATAAAAATGATAAAACAAAAATTATTTTTTCAAAATTTAAAATTTTAAAAGTATTATCTACTTCTGATTGGAAGGCTCATCCTTCTCATACCAGAAGTTTTTCTAGGCGCTTCTCGCCTCAACATTATAATTATTATGACTACATGGAAGCATGGTCAAACATGCTGTATTATCATCCTTTTGACCATTCCTGGTTTATATGGTTTCGAAAGGATTTTTCACTTAAATTTCCATTATGGTTTGTAAAATGGTTCCATGAGTGGGGACCAGAAACTAGCACTTATCCAGATTATGCAGCTAAAGCCTTTGAGGATTTTAGCGAAAAAATTAATATTCCAGATCATTTAAAAATATTAGCTTTCCATGCAACTTTTGGAATTTCTTGGATTACGTCTTGGACTTTCAGAAAAGAATTATCAGTCCCGAATAGTCAAGTCTTTTGGATTATTAGATGTATAAAGGTTAAATGGTGGAACAAGTTTAATCCAGAATTAATTAGTTCTCCAGTATTACAAGATTGGTTCAATAAGCATCAGCAGTGGCTCATTAAGCGTGTGGATATTATTAAAGAGAGCGAGTTTTTAGCCGAAAAATCAAAATTTTTGGCTGATTTATCGTCTTCCTCAAATAGAAAAGAATTACTGAAGAAATTACAAGCAGCTATCTCAGAATCAGATGTCAATAACGACGATGATTCCGTGGGATCTTCTCAAAGTCTTACTCAACCTAATGAGGATGACTGTTATGGCTTAGTGGATCTTCAAAATTAAAGCTCATCAGCATTATTATAATTATGGCCGACAGCATTATCTCGCTTTTGTAAAGTCTTTTGTCGTTATTACTTTTAGTCTTTTGTCGTTATTACTTTTTAAAAGTTCTTTGTCGGTATTAGGAATTATTGTTTTTCGTGGCCGACAAGATTAGGTTGCCTTTTATATTATTTCGATGTAATTATTTCGATGTAATTATTTTGGTAACTGACAGCTGTCAGTCCATTAGCAGCCTTCTCTTCTATATAAGGATGGCTTAGTTTCATTAGGAAGGCACTCGAAAATTTCTCTAGAACTTATCTGAAGAATTCTCGAAGCCTTTGTAAGTATTTTCAATATCAATAAAATGTTTTCTCAGTATAATCTTATCTTTCATATTTTTACTTTTCAAATTATATTTCTATTAACAACTGAATTAGATTGGTTTCTTGATGATCTTCCATTATTTTCCCATTATACTCTATGGATTATGTTTTGTTTTTACGAACTCATTATCGATCCAGTTATTATGGTATCAGAGCCTCGTAAGAGGTCTCGTAGAGATTAAAGTTTATTTCAAGGTTTTTAAGTAAACTAAGATTTATTCCTTATTTTCGTATTTGTCTTTTCTTTTTCCTAGCGTTGGTAAGCCCGGATAGTTGCGTTGGTAAGCCCGTAGAAATCCCTGGTGAGGAGTTGAGTGGTGTTCCAGCAACCTTTTGAGTCCGTTGGTGTTCCAGTTAAGAAAAGAAACTAAAAATACACAAAACAAGAAGTATGTCTAGAATACTTAGAACTTTGAGTGAACTAGGATCCTCTAGGAGAGATCGTGCCATAGTTACTTCTGGATTATCATTACAAGAATTAGAAGCTAGAAGTGATCAAGATAGATATCAAAACCATGAATTAGAAATAGCTGAAATAGAAAATAAATTACAAAATTGGAAATTACCTGAAATTAGTTATAAAGAAATTTATAGATCAAGTATGTTTGACAACTTTAAAGCACATAGTATTACGCAGACAATAGAATCTTCAAAATCCATTACTCATCATAGAGAAACTATTAACTTATTAAATGAGCAATTAATAGAAGAACATGTAAAACATGGCTTTCGTTATATTCATTTAGGATTAATTCAAGTAGCGGTAAAACCTCTACATAAATTAGGATTAAATACTCCAATATTACTAGTATTAAGAGATAGTAGAATTAAAACATTTCCTGAATCCATCATAGCTATACTCGAGTCAAATTTAAATGATGGACCAGTTTACTTTAATTGTTATCCTAATTATTCAATGAATTTAACAGATAGTTTCACCCCTACGTCATTAGTAATTAATATTCAATGTATAGACGACTTATTCAATGAAGGAGTCGCTAATATAGATGTTTGCCATAGAATTAAATATAAAGTTTCCAATATTAATTATAATTTTAAGGCGCTTAAAAGCTCGCCCAAAAATGAAACCATTATTGTTGAAGCTAACTTAAGACGTTCAAATATTACTACACCTAAAAGATTAAAAGCTTCGGACTTACAACAAAAATTACCAGAAGAATGGATATTACAAGATATAATGCCTCCTCCAAAAATAGAATCTAGGCAACCTAGACAATTTTTATTAGAAAGTGATGGAAGTATTAGAATCAGGATGAATAGAAGTCAATCCATGAGGATTGAAGAACCTATTAGCAGTAGAGCTAGTACAAGCTCTAGGCGATCTATAGATTCTACCATTAATATTAATTTAGCAGGAGTTGATTTTACTCCCAATATTCCCCAGCCTATTTATGAGACAGAAAGAAGAGATGAGTCTCCTCCTATGTCTCCGACTGCTTCCCAGATTCTTAACATCATAGAATTAGAAGAAGAATTTGAAATAGATAAAGCTTGGATTAGAGAAGATTTCGAAGCAGATTATAATAAAGAAAAAAGAAAGTGGTACTTTAGTACTTTTGAAAAAATACAAACTGATTATTATCTTAAAAAATTTTATGATTATATTAAAACAACAAGAATTAATGTTTATTTCTTCACCTGGTTTGAAGAATACTGTACCGATTTAAATACTGTACCGATTTAAGTTTTTTGAAGCACCAAGAACTAAAGATTTAAATACTGTTCAGAACCTTGCTACATCCACAATTAATTTAATTTCTCGAAAGAAAAGACATATTAATATGTTAAATAAAGAAATTCAATATAAAAGAATAGAAAACCAATTAGAATCTAACAACATAAAAGATAAAATTATCCTATTACAGCAGCGTTTCGAAAAAGAAATATGCTCAGAACATCCTAATGCCTTTTGGGATAGAAAGAAGCATATTGTATCATTACCTTACGAACCTAATTTTGATGAAAGGTCTATACCTACTAAGGCAAGACCGATTCAAATGAATCAACAATATTTAGAATATTGTAAAACAGAAATTAAAGATTATTTAGATAAAAAATTAATTAGACCCAGTAAATCACCCTGGAGTTGTACAGGATTTTATGTCAATAATCCAGGAGAATTAGAGAGAGGTGCGCTATATTAGTTATTAATTATAAACCCTTAAATAAAGTTCTTCAATGGATTAGATATCCTATTCCTAATAAAAAGGATTTAATAGGACGATTATCTAATTCAATTATATTTTCTAAATTTGATTTAAAATCAGGATATTATCAAATTCAATTAGAAGAGAGAGATAAATATAAAACTGCTTTTGTAGTTCCATTTGGACATTATGAATGGAATGTTATGCCTCTAGGATTAAAAAATGCTCCTAGTGAATTCCAGCACATTATGAATGATATATTAAATGATTACCAAGAATTTACTATTGTCTATCTGGATGACATATTAGTATTTTCTAAATCTTTAAATGAACATTTTAATCACTTAGAGAAATTTTCGAGTGCCTTCCTAATGAAACTAAGCCATCCTTATATAGAAGAGAAGGCTGCTAATGGACTGACAGCTGTCAGTTACCGAAATAATTACATCGAAATAATTACATCGAAATAATATAAAAGGCAACCTAATCTTGTAATACTGGAGAACTAATTAATTCTGGATTAAACTTGTTCCACCATTTAACCTTTATACATCTAATAATCCAAAAGACTTGACTATTCGGGACTGATAATTCTTTTCTGAAAGTCCAAGAGGTAATCCAAGAAATTCCAAAAGTTGGATGGAAAGCTAATATTTTTAAATGATCTGGAATATTAATTTGTGCTTTTGATTTTCCATTAATAGAAAGATCAGATAATTTTTTCATTAAATCGTCTACTAATTCATCTTTCCTAGGGCCTAACTTAACTTCACTTAAATCTTTTTCAGGGACATTAATTAATTTATATATAGGTCTTTGCGGATCTAAAGGAAAATCCTTGTAAGACTCTATTTTATTCTGCATAACAGGAGTATGAGATATTTGAGTCTCTACTCTATCTAATTGATTAGCTATGGTGCTTAATATAGCATTAGAATAATTCAACTGAGACGAAACTTTTCCTATATCAGCATTTTCTGGTGATTTGAAAGGATAAGCTTCTAATGATACATTATGACTTTCTATTTTAATGGCTTCTAATGGAGGATGAACAGACTCAATAGTTTTATTAGTTAATGTTGTCCATTGTTTAGCGGTTTTTGTAGTAACATTTAAATAATTGGCTTGTACAAAAGGGTTAATTATTTTTTGTTCGGTACAGTATTCTTCAAACCAGGTGAAGAAATAAACATTAATTCTTTTTGTTTTAATATAATCATAAAATTTTTTAAGATAATAATCAGTTTGTATTTTTTCAAAAGTACTAAAGTACCACTTTCTTTTTTCTTTATTATAATCTGCTTCGAAATCTTCTCTAATCCAAGCTTTATCTATTTCAAATTCTTCTTCTAATTCTATGATGTTAAGAATCTGGGAAGCAGTCGGAGACATAGGAGGAGACTCATCTCTTCTTTCTGTCTCATAAATAGGCTGGGGAATATTGGGAGTAAAATCAACTCCTGCTAAATTAATATTAATGGTAGAATCTATAGATCGCCTAGAGCTTGTACTAGCTCTACTGCTAATAGGTTCTTCAATCCTCATGGATTGACTTCTATTCATCCTGATTCTAATACTTCCATCACTTTCTAATAAAAATTGTCTAGGTTGCCTAGATTCTATTTTTGGAGGAGGCATTATATCTTGTAATATCCATTCTTCTGGTAATTTTTGTTGTAAGTCCGAAGCTTTTAATCTTTTAGGTGTAGTAATATTTGAACGTCTTAAGTTAGCTTCAACAATAATGGTTTCATTTTTGGGCGAGCTTCTAAGCGCCTTAAAATTATAATTAATATTGGAAACTTTATATTTAATTCTATGGCAAACATCTATATTAGCGACTCCTTCATTGAATAAGTCGTCTATACATTGAATATTAATTACTAATGACGTAGGGGTGAAACTATCTGTTAAATTCATTGAATAATTAGGATAACAATTAAAGTAAACTGGTCCATCATTTAAATTTGACTCGAGTATAGCTATGATGGATTCAGGAAATGTTTTAATTCTACTATCTCTTAATACTAGTAATATTGGAGTATTTAATCCTAATTTATGTAGAGGTTTTACCGCTACTTGAATTAATCCTAAATGAATATAACGAAAGCCATGTTTTACATGTTCTTCTATTAATTGCTCATTTAATAAGTTAATAGTTTCTCTTTGATGAGTAATGGATTTTGAAGATTCTATTGTCTGCGTAATACTATGTGCTTTAAAGTTGTCAAACATACTTGATCTATAAATTTCTTTATAACTAATTTCAGGTAATTTCCAATTTTGTAATTTATTTTCTATTTCAGCTATTTCTAATTCATGGTTTTGATATCTATCTTGATCACTTCTAGCTTCTAATTCTTGTAATGATAATCCAGAAGTAACTATGGCACGATCTCTCCTAGAGGATCCTAGTTCACTCAAAGTTCTAAGTATTCTAGACATACTTCTTGTTTTGTGTATTTTTAGTTTCTTTTCTTAACTGGAACACCAACGGACTCAAAAGGTTGCTGGAACACCACTCAACTCCTCACCAGGGATTTCTACGGGCTTACCAACGCAACTATCCGGACTTACCAACGCTAGGAAAAAGAAAAGACAAATACGAAAATAAGGAGTAAATCTTAGTTTACTTAAAAACCTTGAAATAAACTTAAAAACATAATATATATATATATATATATATATATATATATGATATGTGTGTAACATTATATTTTATGTGATTGCTTTGACTTGGTTTTCTCCATCAATCCCGTAGAAATGTAAATTTTTTTGGTTTAGTGGTTTTATGAATCGGTGTTAAAATTATTCGGCTTTAATTTCTTTCCTTAAAGATTCATATCTATTTTTGGTCACACTTTAGCGTCAATTATTACCATTAAATGTCGAGATTGGATACTATTTTTCTTCAAATTGAATGATTTCATTTAACCGAAATGATTAGTGTTTTTCCTTATTCAATATTGGTTTAAATGTTAAATCAATTAAGTCTATTTGGGTATATGGCAAATTCTGCTTGTTGCCATAAAATAAGGATATGAAATTTGGGTATGAATTTTATTTAAATATGGATTTGTTTCGGTGAATTTCGATCTTCAGAAAATAAATATTTTGATTTGAGTATGAATATGATCTTATGCCACTTAAAATTCAGAATTGAGGTTTTGAATTTGATTTTAGTGATATTTGTTTTCAAATTGAACCTTATATATATTAACTCATTTATAAAGTTTAAATGGTGGCTAAAATTAAGGATTTGACCTTTAGGCAATTATGTTTTGTTTTGAAATTGGAAAGATTTAAAAGTCAAATATTTCGATTTGGCATAATTTTCAAATATCATTATCATATCTTTCGGTTTAATTTCTATTTGAAATTAAAATTGATTCACATTAATTACGTATTTAAAGTTTATTTTGAGAAATAAGGTATATGAAGATTTGATATATATATATATATATATATATATATATATATATATATATATATATATATATATATATATATATATGGCTATTATATATATTTTTGTAAAGGACTAATTGCGGTTAAATAGCAATTAATAAGGATTCTCAAAATATGTTGATCCAATTCGGTACGTACGAAAATTAAAGTTTTTTTATTCTTTAAACTTTTGAATAATAAAGATTATATAATTAATTATTTATTTATAGAATTTAAAATTTTGTTTCCTTTTTAGAAATAATTTATTCTAGAATTATTTGTTTATTTATAAAAGGATAAAGAATTATTTTCTTTTAATTTGGAAAATATGATTCTAGAATTATTTGTTTCTTTATTTAAAGAATCATTGAGTATATGTGAATCAATTGTGCCATGAATTGTTTGGTATATATAATGATTTAATTTTATTTGAAATTAAATTAAATATTTGGTTTATAGTATGATTATAATGTTTATGCTTATTTTTATTAAGTTTCTACAATAATTTCTTTTATCATGCTTTTCCGGATATTTTTTTTATGCCAATTTTAGTTTGACGATGAGAATTTATTCTCACATAAGGGATGTGATTCAATATTATGATTATGAAGAGACATCATAAAGAAATACAGCCTACATTTTGTGGGTAGTGTCTTGTAAATTTAAGACCTTTCCCATTTAATTTAATAAATTGTCAGATGATTTTGATTGAGTTGGTTGAAACAACATGTTGCAAAAGTAGCCTCTGTTGCGTAAATTTGATTCAATTGGAATCACAAAAGGATGTATGAAATAGTTCATGCAAGCTGTTTGATTTGCCAAAAGGCAGGCACGGTTTGACCGAATAATTATACATATGTATTCAATTTATTAAATTGTCTAGTAATTTTGATTGAGTTGGTTGAAACAACAAGTTGCAAAAGTAACCTCTGTTGCGTATATTTGATTCAATTGAAATTGCAAAAGATGTGATGTGTAATTATTCATGCGAGCTGTTATGTCGGCCAAAAGAAAGACACAGTTTGGCCGGATAATTACATACTTGTGATGGTAAATGTGTGGTAATTATTAAGTTTTTTTTTTCCATGTGGATAATGGTTGGTGTCAAAGACATACATTATCTGACAGGACTTATTACCAATGTTTGATCATTACGTTGAGAGTACCGCTTGCAGTTAATTCTTGGCAATCAAAGATTGTGGATTAATGGTGCGTTTGGTATCTTGTTTTGTCTTATAATTTACAAATAAAGATGTGTATGTCCATGTATTGACATGCATAATAAAATTGTGTAAGTGTAAATCCATATAAGTATTTTTTGGATTACATTCACACTTATAATGATAAACATGTGACGATCATAAAGATTTGTTGTTTGTCAAAATTGATTATCAATGTTTGATCATTGACACAAAATACCACTAGCAATTGATGTGTTTTTCTAAGGGCTTGACATCAATGGTGCACTAGGTATTTTGGTGAGCAATTGTTGTTCTCTATAAATTAATATAGTTTATGTATCTGCAAAATAACGTTGGAATTTAAATTCTTAAAATTCTAACTCTTTGGAATAAAAGAAGAACATTATGTTCTTGGATAAAGATGGAGAAACTCAAATTCTCTCACTATTCGGTGATTTTAATTAAAGTGAGAATCAAGTTTAGAATGTGAGTATACTCCTAATCACGAAGGTCATGTGATCATAAAGTTTTAATTAGAGAAACATCATTTGAGGTGTTATTTAAGATGACATAATTTTGTCATGTTTTTCTTTGCTTAAATTAAAGTGCTTCTAAAGCAATAAGGAGAAAGACAAACTCTCGTTGGAGAGATGAAATTTCATTAAGATTGTTGAGCAAAGAAAATATTAGGAGCACATTATGTAACTATTTAATCTTGCTAAAGCGTTGTGATTTCGACAATCAAGTGACCTTGTTGAAAATATATCCTTTAGTGTTCTCTTTGCACAATTAGTTTGTCGCTATTAAAGTTAGAAATGATTCTTTAAAATGACCATTTCATAAAGTGTGCAATAAAGAAAATATTGAAGCAAGAGAAAATAAATTAGTGCTCATTATGTAAATACCTCAAAGGATAAGGGCATATAAAGAAAATAAGAAAATATGATCTAAACTGACAAATCTCCAATGATGTTGAAAGACACATCAATCTAGAGGGGAAATAAGTCGGTGAAGATTGATGGTATTTCAACTATTTGTTAGATTGTTGTTACTAATAATATTTGTATTTAAATATTAGTATAGTCAATTCAGTTATGACTTGTGACAATCTTGAATTGTTGAAAATTTTGAAAAATATAAACTTTGGTCTAATGTTAATGAACATTTTGAGACAGAAACTTCAAAGTCTCTTGAAGATATTGAATTTGGGAGAGAGATATGGTAAAAGAACAAAATTGACTGAGGAAGAATTGGTTCTATACCAATTCATAAAGTTGCTATTTATATAGGAAATTTGGATACTCATAAGGACATTAGTGTTCTTCTTCTCAATTAAGTTAAGAAATTATTTCATAAATATCAAATTCAATACCTTCAAGAGTTGTGGCGTCAAGTGTCATAAAGTATTGACTGGAAAGAGAAATCATATCTATTTTGATTTGAAAACTCTATTAGGACAGTCACAACACTTGTTACTTATTATAATTTTGGAGCTTCATAAGATGGGTATCAAGATAGTATTGAAATACAATAAGGTGCAATAACAGAAATTTTGTGTCAATAAACACAAAGTGGTTTGCAAACAAATGAAATCCATTTATGAGTTTAGAAAGTTGTCTCATTAATGATACCACAAAAGTCTCATCAAGTAATTGTCTCATTTGGTTCTGAAATTTATATTATGGAAAGTTGTGGGTTATACAGGTTCAGTGGGAGTATGTTTATATTCTTAGTTTAATATGTCGATTTTATTTTATCAAGTCAACAACGATATATGATTGTTGTGTGAAACCAAGATATCACTAACAAAAGTTTAGTGACAAAAGATCTTGGGCACACCTCTTTTGTATTAGGAAATTTGATACTTAGAGATCATTCCCATTGTATCATTCGGTTTTTCAAAATAGTTATATCAATAAATTTGAAAGCAAATTCGACATGAAAGTCAATAAACTAAGGGATTGTTTTAATTATAAAGAGAGATTGTTTAAAAGTCTCAATAATTGGCCAAAAGAAAATCTGGAAATTTAGAAAACAAAGTGTTTCCTTATATGCTTTAGCTTTGAGAAACTTATGTATGATCTTAATTATACGCATCCGGAAATAGCGTATATAAGAAGATCATTTGGCAAATACTTGAGCAATTCAAAATTTGAATTGTTAAAATGAAGCAACCATAAGGATTGTTATAGAGAACAAAAATAATTTGTGCTCACATATCGGAGATCGAATAATTTGGAGATCATCAGTATGTTCGACTCCGATCATTTTGAATGTCAATTTATAATGGAAATCCTAACTCAAGAAATGACTGTAAGCATTTATGTCACTTGGTTGCATAAAGTAAAAGTTTTTTTTTGAAAGACAACTCAAGTTATATTGTGACATAAATTAGTCAGATAAGGCTTCAACAACTGTTTTATTGTTTATCAATTTATAAGTTGTTGAAGGATAGAACATATAAATATAAATTTTATGCTAGATGACTCACTAATCGAAGACTTGACACCTAAGGTCTTTCATATTGTTGTTGTCACTAAGGATGTCTTGGATTAGTGGGAGTCTCTTTTTAGTTATGTTCTAACTTTGATATTGATACAGATTCATAAAAAAATTTTGTTAATGTTTTCTGCAGAAATAAAGTTTGAGGTTATTATTGTTATAACCGGTTCTGTATCTTTTGTGCAAATATTGATTTGCAAACTTCAGTTTGATCTCACTAAGGACCTCGGTTGGACCAGTTGGAAATAGACATGATACAGAGATCACATTGCATGAAATTTCCATGCCACTCATCCATATCGATCTATGTCGTCAAGTACATTGATATGGTGGTCGTCGGGGTTCCGTCACGTTAGACGTCAGTGACGACAGCCGCGGTGGTCCAATTATCGATGTATGAGGTGGACCAGATTGTAAAGTTGAAATCTAAGGATAAATAGCATTCGGATGCGCGCCTAAAGAATAATGGTATAATTATTACGATATGTAGCCCAAGTGGGAGATTGTTGGAATATTTTATGATATTCCGATAATATTATGTGGGCAAATATCTTTATATAATTATATTAGCTATTTAACAATTATGAGCCTTAATTGATTAAGTGATCAAATAAAGTTAAAAGGCTATTTAGATTTCTATTTAGAAATTAATTAATTAATTGGATATGGGCTTAAATGGGTGGATGTCAGGATGGCCCATTTCGGAATAATGGGAACCCTAATAGGTCATCACCCTATATATAGGCTATGGTCCCCAATATACCGTACGATAAGCGAATCACTCTCTTCTCCCCATCTGAAGAGTATCAAGGCTATCAGGGTACCGGTTGAGGAAGAACCAGACAAGCCGCCAACATTTTCTTTCAGGATCACTGCTAAAGACTTTTCCTCCATGGATTCAGGTATTCTTAAAGACCAACTTGTCGATCCAGTAATTTTATACATGCTTCCATGACTATTTGATTTTCGCAATAAAGTATATGTCATAATATGTTGAGCATGTATATGTGATCTATTGTTTTATTGATTTAATTCTAACAACAGCTTCATCAGACCAACCCCATTTCTTAAAGGCATCAACTTTCTGATTCCAAAGTTTTCTACTCATACATTTCTCGGCCATCAAAGCAACGTAAAAAGTAGTCGTTGAAGGATTAAACCCTAAACCCTTAACTTCCTCCAATGACTTAATCAAATCAGTTAAACCAAATATAGATGGCCTAGCTCGAAGCAATCTACCTATGTTAGAATCACAAACTCCAAAACCAGTCATCAAATTGATATTAGCCACAATAAGGTCATAGGGATAACGACATAATAGATCCGAATGTATAATTAAGCAAACAATGATATCCTTGTTGTTGTGAAAAAACATGAGAGAGAAAGAAGAGAGAGAGGGTGTGGAGAGTGAATGGAAGGTGGTGGAAGGGTCCAAGCCAAGGCGTCGCAAGGGCTTTATCCATAGACTAGACCAAACAACGACATTAATCTTCTTCACAAATTTTCCAGGTGATGTTACTGTGGAAGAGCTTTGGGACAGGTTTAGTCGTCTTGGCCATATTGGGGAAGTCTACATTCCAAAGAAACTCGATAAACAAGGAAAGCGCTTTGGTTTTGCAAAGTTTAGAGAGGTGAAGGATGTTCAACAGTTGTTGTCGTCCATGGGTGCTATTTGGATAGGGAACTTCAAACTGAGGGTGAATATCTCCCGGTTTCGAAAGGGGGAACCTAAGAAGACGGAGACAGAGGCGGAGGTTTTGGAGGTGAAGGAGCCAACACCAGCTAAGGAATATAACACCCGGGACAACAGATCCTTCAAGACCGCCTTAATGGTCGTGGAGGGTACAAGTTCAGAAGCTGATATCCGTCCTGGCGAGGTGCAGGGTAGTGGCGGTGTGGATTGGGAGGTGGAGGCGGAAGAGGAAGTGTTGGCGAAGTTGCAGGGATCGTTTGTGGGGTTTCTTACGGAGTCTAGAGATCATCATGTTTTGCAGCAGAACTTTGTGATAGATGGGTATAATAACCTAAAGGTGATCCCGCTGGGTCATCTGAAGGTTTTGCTCTCTAGTGGGGTGGTGGGGGAGGTGGAGGAGCTGGTGGGTTCGGTAGGCTGGTGGAGTACATGGTTTGAACGGTTCGAAGCATGGTCACCGGAGATTGTTTCTAATCATCGTCTTACGTGGCTAAGGTGCTTTGGCGTCCCACTCCATGCGTGGGGGGAGGCTCTGTTTCGTACAATAGGGTTCAAATTTGGAACCTTTGTGGGAACTGATATCAGAACAAAAAATTTGCATAGAGGGGATATGGCGAGAATCAAAATTAACACTGATAAAATTACAAGGATTGATTCTTCTATATCTATCTATGTGATGGGGAAAACCTTTGATATCAGGGTTATGGAGGAAATTGGAGGTGGAGAGGATGGGGCGGAGGATTGGAGGAGATGTGGTGGATGTGACCAGTGGCGTGATGCTGCATCGGTTAAAGGTGCAGAGGATGGGGGGTCGGTGGAAGGGGGGTCGGTGATGGCGGTGGCGGTGGCGGAAGGGGTGTCTGAAGAAGATAGTGAGGAGGGATGGTCGGAAAACTGCCGATTGGTGCATGGGGAGAGGAGCAGTTCAGGTGGAAAAGGACTTGGGAGTGAGAAGAGGTTGGTCACAGTGCAGGGTACGAGGATGTCAGAAGGTGATCCCAATATTTTGGGAAACTTTTTGAATCACAAAGGTAGAAGGGTCAACCATGCTTCAGGTGACAGTTTGGCTTCTAGTGGTGGGGTCAGGTGTGAAGTTGACAATACTGTTAGAGGACAAGGGATGTTGGTCTCAGTGCCGTTTATTCCTAGTATACCACGTGACAAAAGGAATGAGGAAGATGGAGGGGCCGGGTCAAAAAAAACGGGTATTGGGCCAGTTGGGTTTAGGCCTTTGGTTTTAAAAACTAGATCTGGTGATTTATTGGTGGACGGGTCGGGTAGGAAGTTGGGCCGTGTTTATCCAGAACATAGTGAAGACCAAATTGAATCTTTCTCTAATGGGGCGGTGGGGGCCACATGGGAGGAAGAAAATCAAGTTGAGGAGATATCTGAAACAGGTAGACGAAGAAAGAGGAAGAAACAACTTGTCTTTGGAAATAATCCCCTCAATTTCCAAGACTTTATCCAAAAGAAGAGAGGGGCGATGATGAGGAGGAAGGTGCATAAGAAAGGAAGGAAGAAATTGCGAAATCCAATCTCTATGGATTCCGACCCTATTCTCAATTCGGAGGAGAGAAGAGATGAAGGGGAATCAGTTCGATATTCTGGTGGAATCTTGCTTGAAGTCGTGCTTCCCCATGGAGGCGGCTCACAGGCGTCAGGTAGCGTGGAGGGGCTTAATGGAGGTGATGGGTCGGTTGCTGGAGGCCAGGGAGGGGAGGTTTTGCGCGTTCAAGGTCCTGCAATTTCTGGTGGTGAAAGTGTCAATAGAGATAGCATCCATGCTCACCATGTTATTGACATTTTGGAAGATGTGGGGATGAATTTTATTGGGCCAAAGGAGATGAATGTTAACAGGATGATTGAGTTTGAAGCTAGAGATCGTGCTGAGATGGCGGCCTGGGAATGTAGACAAGGTTCCCAATGATTGTTTGTTCCTTTAACATTCGTGGGTTGGGCAGCAGGTTAAAACGGAGGAAGATTCGTGATCTTGTCCGGACGGAAAACATTGATTTTTTAGCTCTTCAAGAAACAAAGATGGAAAACATTTCGGAGTTCTTGGTTCACCATTTATGGGGGTCAGCAGACTGCGGATGGGCTTTTCTCCCGGCGGTGGGAAATAGCGGCGGAATTCTCTCAATGTGGAATAAGGTAAAAACTTCCCTTGTTTTTACTTTTATGGGTGAGGGATTTGTCGGAGTTTGTTTGGACTTAATTGAGGAATCTAGAAGGTGTTTTTTTTGTTAACATCTATGCTAAGTGTAATTTACGGGCCAAACGACAATTATGGAGTAACCTTATTATGTCCAAAAGGGGGTTTGGTGATGGGTTGTGGTGTGTGCTTGGAGATTTTAATTCGATTCGGGAAGGGGAGGAAAGGAGAGGAGTGGGGTTTAATTCAATTGGTGGAGTGTCAACCGAAATGGTTGAATTTAATTCCTTTATAAATGATCTTGAATTGGTGGATATGCCCCTTATCGGAAGAGAGTTCACATGGTTTCATCCTAATGGGACTACTATGAGCCGGTTGGATAGGGTCTTAATTTCAAATTCGTGGTTTGATATATGGGGGACACCGAATGTGTGGGTGTTGGCTAGAGATGTGGCGGACCATTGTCCCCTTGTGCTAAAGTATAATTCATCGGATTGGGGCCCAAAACCATTTCGATTCAATAATTTTTGGCTTCGTAACAATGATTTTAAAAAGCTTGTTACTCGTACTTGGCGGGAACAAGAGATAGTGGGGTGGATGGGATATGTCCTCAAAGAGAGATTGAAGGGGTTGAAATTGGTGATTAAGGAGTGGAATGGTGTAACTTATAGAAGATCGGAGAGGGATAAACAAAAACTAGTGGATGATATTTTGGCTTTAGACTTGAAAAGTGAGACTCTTGGCTTGGTTGATGAGGAAGTGGCACTAAGGAAAAATCTTTTTGAGGAGTTATGGAAGGTGCTCAAGAGCATAGATTCTATGACTTTCCAACGTTCTCGGGCCAAATGGATGAAGGAAGGGGACACTAATTCTAGATATTTTCATGTATGCATTAAATCTAGGATGAGGAGAAATAAGATGGTGGCCTTGAGAACACAACACGGGTTGGTGGAAGGTCCGATACAAGTAAGGGAAGAGGTAGTGTCCTATTTTCGAAATCATTTTAACAATGTGGAGTGGGATAGGCCTAAGCTTGATAGAATTGAGTTTCCACAATTAGCCATTGAAAAGGTGGAAATGTTGACTAATATTTTCACTCTTGAAGAAATTAGTGGGGTGGTTAAGGATTGTGATGGGTCTAAGAGTCCGGGTCCGGATGGTTTTAATTTCTCATTTATTAAGCAATTTTGGGATCTAATGAAGCATGAAGTCCGCATTATGTTTGATCAATTTCATGGGAATGAGTGTCTTCCTAAATGCCTCTTGTCTTATTTCCTCACTTTGATTCCTAAGGTTAGCTCTCCACAAGCCTTGGGAGATTTTCGACCGATTTCCCTTCTTGGTTGTTTATATAAACTAGTGGCAAAGGTACTTGCATCCCGGCTTGCAATGGTATTGGGGGACTTGATTCCAAAGACGCAATCGGCTTTTTTGAAGGGTAGACAACTTGTGGAAGGTGTGATGGTGGTGAACGAAGTAATTGACTATGCGAAGAAAACCCAGAAAAAGTGTCTCATTTTCAAGGTTGATTTCGAAAAGGCATATGATTCGGTAGATTGGGGGTTCTTGGATTATATGCTTAGTCGTTTTGGTTTTAATTCAAAATGGAGGGCGTGGATGAAAGCATGTATTTGTTCCGGGAGTATGTCGGTCTTGGTTAATGGAAGCCCATCGGAAGAGATAAATATTAAAAGAGGATTGAAACAAGGGGACCCCTTAGCCCCTTTATTATTCCTTTTAGTTGCGGAGGGATTGGGTGCACTTATGCGTAAGGCGGTGGAAAGAGGTCGGTCTGCCCCTTTTCTTGTTGGAAGGGGAGGGATGCCAATTTCAATACTACAATATGCGGATGACACCCTATGCATTGGTGACGCTACGGTGGAAAACTTGTGGGCAATTAAATCGGTGTTGCGTGGTTTTGAAATGGCTTCGGGGTTGAAGGTGAATTTTTGGAAGAGTTGTGTGATGGGGGTCAATATTCCTTTGGATTTCATTCATATGGCATCCAATTTCCTTAATTGTCGAGTAGGCCAATTACCGTTCACTTATCTTGGCCTTCCGGTAGGTGCAAATCCACATTTGAGTTCGACTTGGGTGCATATGTTGGAGATATTGAAGAAGAGGTTGGGGACGTGGGAGAACAAGTATGTGAGCTTGGGAGGTAGAATTGTTCTAATTAATGCGGTGCTAAGTTCGATTCCGATCTTTTACTTGTCTTATATGAAGATGCTGAATAAAGTGTGGAAGGAAGTAGTGAAAGTGCAAAGAAACTTTCTTTGGCGAGGCTTATCTAATAATAGAAGAATTAGTTGGGTGAAATGGGAGGATGTTTGTAAACCAAAGGTTGAAGGTGGGTTGGGGATCCGTGATCTTAGACTTGTAAATTTGAGCCTTCTTGCGAAATGGCGATGGAAACTCTTAATGGATGGGGATGATGTGTGGAAAAATGTGATAGTTGCAAAATATGGGGTCCAATCCATAGGGAATGTTATGTTGGATGAGACTTTGGGTGGAAATTCTAGCTCCGTGAGGTGGAAAGATTTGTGTGGGTTGGATAGAGGCCGTGGATGGTTTAGCCAAGTGGTGACAAAGAAGTTGGGAAGGGGTAACTCTATAAGGTTTTGGAAGGATATTTGGTTGGGTGATCAACCTTTAGAGACTCGGTTTCCGAGACTTTTTAGCATTTCGGTTCAAAAGGAGGAGGTAATCCGGGATATGGGGGTGTGGACGGATGGGGTGTGGCGATGGGAGTTAGTGTGGCGGCGGGGTTTTTTTGTATGGGAAGAACCTCTTTTAAATGAGTTGCAAAATGCAATTCATAATGTAGTGGTTTCCGAGGCGGAGGATAGATGGGTTTGGAATCCAAGTGTAGAGGAGGGGTTCACCGTTAAGTCCTTGTATCAACATCTCCAAAGAATAATGCTTCCTCAACATATGTTATCACAATCGGCCCAATTTGCTTTCAAGAATATTTGGAGGAGTGTGGTTCCGTCCAAGGTTAGTGCGTTTGCTTGGCAATTGTTGCTTGATAGAATTCCTACTAAAGATAATCTTGTGAAAAGAGGGATTATTTTAGTGCAAGAGGCTTTGTGTCCGCTTTGTGGGAGAGAGGTGGAAACGACCCGGCACCTTTTTTTACATTGTTCCTTTGCGGCGGAGGTGTGGTATGCGCTTAATAGATGGTTGGGAGTTGTTGTCGTGCCACCGGGAGAGGTGATGATGTCATATGGACAATTGGTAGGAAGTGGCCGAAATAGGAAGCTTAGAAGGGGATTCTCTAGTGTTTGGTTGGCTTTTGTTTGGCAAATTTGGAGGGTGCGAAACGACCGGATATTTAATAATGTCATTGAGAATGTTGAATCGGCGGTGGACGGTATACAACGCATATCTTGGCAATGGTTTTTGAATAGAGTGGCGACAAACTCTTGTCTTTTGTACGAATGGGCTTGGGACCCGGGGGATTGCATGAGTCGATGATTATTCGTTTTTTGTAGAAATTTTTTTGTGTGGAGGGGGCTGCCTTTTTCTGGTTTTTCGTTGTCCTCTGTTTTGATTGAGGGGGGGTTATTTTGCGTGGCTTTTGTTGTGAAGGGGTAGCAGCCCTGCTTTTTTCTTTGGTTTTAGGTAGTTTATGTTTGTTTGTTGCAGACATATGCTGCTGTTGCTATTGTATGGTACTTTGATACTTGATGTATTGTTGTTGTGTGAGGCCTTTAAGTACGTCTTGTACTATATTGTGCCCTTTAATAAAAAATTTTGATGTTCAAAAAAAAAAAATGATATCCTTGTTGCTTTTAAAGAACCTACTTAATAATTCAAAAAGAGGGATTATTCGTTTCTCCAAGCTACTTTGTAAAATTCTAGGGTTTTGAGTTAACAATGAAACAATATCAGTGGAAGAAACACCTTTTGATAAAAAAAATTGAAACTTTGGCAATAAGCTGTTATGGGGTTTTGATGAAAGTAACCATGGTGATTTTTTAATGATGATGCGTATGTTGGAGTCTGAAAAACCATGGCTTTTAAAGAAGGCGATAACTGAATTAGGCTTTTCCAGGTTATTGAAATGAACCCGTTTTTGATTGAAAGCTTTGAGAGCTGATTGAGTTGAGAAACCCAAATTGTTGACGAGATAGGAAACAGGTAATGGGTGTGTGTCTGATTCTGATGAGGTTGTTGTGCTGCAATAATATTTCAAAGAAAAGCGTTGAAGAAGAAGATTGAATTTTGGGGTTGTTGATTTTGTTGGGTTTATGATGATACCAACACTTTCGGAGAGAAACCATTTCTTCAACATTTTGGGGGTCAGAAATTAAGTCAAGGGTCTTAGACTTAAATATATGTTAGGGTTTCGCTGGTGTGTGAGTCTATTCATAATTCATCATACTGGGACTGCAAAATAGATTATAGGATCCCCTAAAATAAAGTTCTCAATAGTAGTGATTTTAATGGTTTAAATAGAATTCGCTATAATTAAATAAATTGAGAGTTTTTTGACAGAAAAAATAATTTATTTGAATATTAATTTTTTTGACAATAAGTATAATCATACGAGTTAAAAGGGTAAATGATATAAAGTAAACTATTATTTAAAATAAACTAATAACCTAATATTTATTTCCTATTACACATATTTTTTAACGGAAGAAGTTAAAATTTTAATAAAGATCGAGTAACAAATAAAGCAATTGATATTATAATCTTAGGTCTTATATCATCTTGCATTTTTATTAGGGGTGACAATCGGTGGTCCGCCTTGTTTAGGTCTGACCAGTCTAAAGTCCCTCTACAAATGGGGTGGAACGGATCACTTTCGACATCCGAGCTTAAATGTCAAGCCCGCCTTGTTTACTAACGAGTTGGCGGCCGATCCGCCAAACAAAATTTTTATTATTTTTTTTACTTCTACTTATAGATTCATTTTATTATTATTTTTTTTATGAAAATAGATATATTTTTCAACAACCGTATACTAGCAAATAACTTAAATAATTTCAAAAAAAAAAAAAATTAATAATTAAAATTCAACATAGATCACCAAAATGCTTCATGTAAACTATTAAAAGTTAATTTAGTTTTAATTTGTTACATCATCGTAATATCAATGTTATACTTTAAAGTAAAGCATCAATAAAAATTCAACAATAATAAACAAGTCTCTCAAAATAAATTTAATCACCTAAATAAGTATCAAAATCAAAATAAATTGGATTGAAAATATAGACAATGTAAGCAAAGTTTAGTTTAAACCCTTTTTTTTTTTTTTTGGGTCTAAAAATGTAAAGTTTATATATATGACATCATATTTCAATTTATAATAATACATTTATATATATGAAAAATTAATGTAGATTAAATAATTCAAACTACTATAAAGTTAATAGATTTATAATATAATAAAAGTACAAATTTTAATATATAATAATAAATATAAAAATAATATCCATATTTACTTAAATAGACCGCCATACAAAAGACTTTTTAGTGGTCTAGAGTTTGACATTTCTAACTAAATAGTGTTATAAAAAAATATCAGTCTGCTCTTTTTAAAAAAATAAACCGCTCCAATCTGAGCCTATGTAGACTAAGCCGCAAGTCCGTGTGAGTCTATTTTTTATTGATGGTCAAATTCATTTACCGCTCATAAAATATATACTTGATGCTTCCTTTTTTTTTTTACAATTTGGTTTCACACGCGTAAGAATTTTTTTTTTTTTTTTAAAGTATATTCATTTGATTGTGCCTGCAGCATGTATATGTTTTTTAGGCTTTAATGTACAAATATATTTATGTTATTATAGCCTTATTAATTATTTTATTGTGCTGTCAAAATATGATGAAAGGTTTTTTTTTCTTCCGTTTTTGGTAAATAGTTCAATTAAATTATCAAGAGGGGTTAAGACATTGCGTAAGTGGTTGGGGTTCAAATCTCAGTCATCTCACTTATTTATTTTAAAAATGGAGTTTTTAGTCATTAGACTACTAATCAAAAAAAGAAATTTATCAAGAGGGGTTTGTTCTACGGGGTGAAAAATCTAATCAAAATTGTGTAAAAAAAGCAACTGATATCATAATCTTTGCCCCACATTGTCTTGCATCTTAATTATTTTTTGAGTAGTGATAGGGTCACACCCTTTAGCACACTCTTTTAACACACTCCACTAATAGTTTGCCACATCATCCACTAGTTTGTATTGTTTTACTTGACACCGGTTACATTTGAATAATTTAACTATTTTTTCATTTTAAATATTTTTTATTATTATTTATGATTTTAACTGTTCATCTTCATGCTGAATGTTTCTTTGTGTTCCTCCAAATTCTCCGTCAAAATAAAAAATAGTTGCTTGGAACAATTTTTTTCTCCTTCCTCTCGTGTCTGGCACTCGCCCCTCCCTATGTTCTTCTCCTTGTTACTCAATTTTTGCATCTCACATGTTTTACTATACAAATCCCAAAAACACCATTTCAATTTCTTCTTCGTACTACCAGGATACTCTAAATCAAACAAAATTGAAAGTTTAAAAAATACAAAACAAAACAAAAAAAAATCACCACTTTCACCCAATTGAATAGCAGTAAAAAAAATCTCTATTTTCTGTCAAATCTCATAGCAGTGTGTTGTGGTTAATTTTTTTTTTTATAATCCATGCACAAACTTCTACCAAATCGGAAGAAGCCATGGATAAATCAGAAGATGATACGAAGAATTTGATGTTATGGTGATGAAATAGTGTAACAGTTCATTTTTTATATTAAAAAAAATAACAAATTTAACCTTTATTGTTTAGCAACCTGTTGAACCGGTTATTAGGTAAACTGAAAAAAGAAAGTGATGATGTGGCTGGTTATTAGTGGAGTGTGTTAAAATGGTGTGTTAGAGAGTGTGATGCTAGCACTACTCTTATTTTTTTAAAAAGTTAAATAAAAATATTGAAAGAAACCAGGTCTAACAAAATAAAATAATATCTTACGGTGTGAAAAACTAAATCAAGCTCGTGTAAAAGGTAAAACAATTGAGACCATAATATAAAGAATTAAGACCAAATATCTAAAATTATTTTTGTTAAAAGCTAAATTAAAATTTTGAGAGTGATTTAATCTAACATAAGACAATAATTTCTTAGGATGTGAAGACCGCTTAGATTAGCTTATTTTTTAGCTTATGCAATTTTTATGTATTATTATAAGTTTGTTAAGGTAATTTATAATAAAAATAAAATTTACTAGTTTGAACTTATAAAATAGCATAAAACCTAATTTATATTGCATAAACTAATCCAAACGGACCCTAAATCAAATCTGTTTAAAAAGTAAAGCAATTTGAACCATAACCTTATGTGTCGCTTTTTTTTTGGTGTAAAATGTTCAATTAAGATATCCAAAGAGATTTGATCTAATGGAAAATGGAAATCTTTGACAGTATGAAAAACTAAATCAAGCCCGTGTAAAAAATAAACTAATTGGGATCATAATCTTAGTATAGCATCTTAAGTATTTTTGTAAATAATTCAATTAAAATAGAGAAATTTGTTCTAATGAAAAACGCTAATTTTTTACGATGTGAACAACTACTAAATCAAGTCTATGTAAAAAATAAAACAATTGAGATCATAATCCTAAATCTCGGATCTTAATAATTTTTATAAAAAGTTCAATTAAAATTTCAAGAAGAATTTGATCTAACAGAAGATAGTAAGAAGAGTTCTTACAATATGAAGAACAAAATCAATCCATATAAAAGTAAAGCAATTTAGACAATAAACTTATGCATCACATGTTATTAGTTTTGTAAAATATTCAAGTAAAATATCCAAAGAGATCTTCAAGGAATAGGGTTATCTCTCACGACTTGAAGAATTAAATAAAGCCTATGTAAAAAGTATAGCAATTTAGACCATAACCTTAGCTCTCACATCTTAAATATTTTTGTAAAAAAATTCAAAGAAACTTGTTGTAATGAACCATGGTAATCTCTTACGGTATGAAGAACTAAATCAAATTTGTGTAAAAAGTAAAACAATTAAAATTATAATTTTATGTCTCGCATGCATCTTAATTATTTTTGTAAAAAGTTCAATTAAAATTTCAAGGTGCTGCTAGGGGATGTCAATGGATATCCATGGACACGCATAGTGTGATATCCGTGTCCGCTCCGTTGGACAAATATTATATCTATATCTTCTTCATATCCTTGCGGATATCCGCTAAGCGGGTAATCTACGGATATTAAAATATCCGCGGATATTAACAGATATCCATGGATGACATTTTTTAATAAAAAAACCTAATTATTGGGGAAAAAAGTTAGTTCTTTTAAAAGACAAAATATTACTAACACATAATCTATATGTATTATTATTTACCTTACTCAAAGTAAAAAGTACACTTGGCATTCTCACGTTGCTTCTCAAGGAGCAAATTCATATGTGGCATTATTTTAATGACGTGGCACATATGTGGTGCTTACGTGTCTTCTCTTTACGACATAAAGGAACACGGTTCGATTCCCACTGACAACAAAATATTAATTTTATGATTTTTTTTCTTCCCTATTTTGCCTTGCTTTTTTTTTTACTGACTATTGAATCTATAGTCAAACAAAAAAAATATATAGATAATAAGATTGCCATGAATTCTATAGGATAAGTTTAAAAAAAAATCTATTGTCAAACAAAAAAAATGAATTGCTTGAATTTTTTTATTTTTTTACCAATTATTCAATGTATTGCCAAAAAAATAATAATGAACCTTACAAAATAAACAAATAAAAATTAATTAAAAAACAATATACATATAGGCCCTGTTTGGATTAGCTTATTTTTGAGCTTATGCAATATAAATTTGATTTTATGCTATTTTATATGGTCAAACTAATAAAAATTGTATTTTTATAAGCTATTTTATCATAAACTAACTTGACAAATTTATAATAATACATAAAAATTGCAAAAATTGCATAAGCTGTTTGCATAAGCTCAAAAAAAAAGCTAATCCAAACGGGAGCATATTATAGTAAATTACACTATCCTCTCTTGAAAAGTGCTTAAATTACATTATTCTCCCCTCTTATGTTAAAATATAAACTTTTTTGATATTTTAATTGAAAAGTTTGCAAAAATAATTATGATATAAGGTCTTAAGGTTATAGTTTCAATTATTTTTCTTTTTACACGAGCTTGATTTTGTTTTTCACACCGCAAGAAATTACTCTCTTCTATTTGATCAAATTCATCTTAAAATTTTAATTGAACTTTTTACAAAAAATAATTAAGACATAATGCCTAAGAATATTGTCTCAATTGTCGTACTTTTGGCGGCTTTATTTATTTCTTCACGCCGTAAAAGATTATCATCTTCCGTTAGAACAAATTTCTCTGGATATTGTAATTGAATTTTTTATAAAAATAATTAAGAATTGAGACCTTAGGTTATAATATCAATTGTTTTACTTTTTACACCGACTTCATTTAGTTCTTCGAGTCGTAAGAGCGATTACCATCTTCCGTTGGATTATATCTCTTTGAATATTTTACTTGAACATTTTTTAAAAATAAATAAGTTATGAGGCCTATGGTTATGGTCCAAGTTGTTTTACATATTACACGAGATTGATTAGTTCTTCACACCATAATAAATTACTCTTTTCTGTTAAAGCAAGTCTCTTTTGAAATTTTAATTGAACTCCTTACAAGTATTACAAAAATGCGAGACCTAAGACTATAGTGTCAATTGGTTTACTTTTTACACAGGCTTGAATTAGTTCTTCATACCTGTAAGAGATTATCCTCTTATGTTATATATATTAATTAAAAAACACTACTCTCTCTTGAGAGGTGCTTAAATTACATTACTCTTCCCTCTTATGTTAAAATATAGACTTTTCTTCCCTCTTATACAAAATATATTAGAGACAATTACTCTCATCTCTCTCGAAAGAAACTTGAATTGCATCCTCCTTCCCCCTAATATTAAAACATACATTTTCCTCTTTTAATCAAACTTCATTTTAACTTTTTACACGAGCTTTATTAATTCTTTATGCAGTTAGAAATAAATCTTCCGTAAATTCATATATCTTTGAATATTTTAATGAAACATTTTTTAAAAATAATTAAGACGTGAGACCTAAAGTTATGGTTCATGTTGTTTTGTATATACACGGGTTTGATTTAGTTCTTTATACTATAAGAAATTATTATCTCCTATTAGATCAAATATCTCTTGAAATTTTAATTGAACATTTACGCATATAATTAAGACGTGCGAGATAAGATTATAGTCTCAATTGCTTTACTTTATACATACGTTTGATTTAGTTCTTCAGACCGTAATAGATTACCCTCTTCTGTTATATTAAATCTTTTTTGATATTTTAATTGAAAATTTTGCAAAAATAATTAAGATGTAAGACCTAAGGTTATAGTTTCAATTGTTTTTCTTTTTACACGGGCTTGATTTTGTTTTTCACACAGCAAGAAATTACTCTCTTCTATTTGATCAAAATCATCTTAAAATGTTAATTGAACTTTTTACAAAAAATAATCAAGACGTAATGCCTAAGAATATTGTCTCAATTGTTTTACTTTTGACGGCTTTATTTATTTCTTTACGCCATAAGAGATTATCATCTTCCGTTAGAACAAATTTCTTTGGATATTTTAAATGAATTTTTTACAAAAATAATTAAGAATTGAGACTTTAGGTTGTGATATCAATTAATTTACATTTTACACAGACTTCATTTAGTTCTTCAAGTCGTAAGAGCGATTACCCTCTTGCATTGGATAATATCTCTTTGAATATTTTACTCGACCATTTTATAAAAATAAATAAGTTATGAGGTCTGAAGTTATGGTCCAAGTTATTTTACTGATTACACAAGATTGATTAGTTCTTCACACCGTAATAAATTACTCTTTTCTGTTAGAGCAAATCTCTCTTCAAATTTTAATTGAACTTTTTACAAGTCTCTCTTCAAAATGTGAGACCTAAGATTAAGGTGTCAATTGGTTTACTTTTTACACGGGCTTGAATAAGTTCTTAACACCTGTAAGAGATTATCCTCTTCTGTTATATGAAATCCATTTTGATATCTTAATCAAAAAATTTACAAAAATAATTAAGATGTGAGACCTAGGGTTATAGTCTCAATTGTTTTACTTTTTACACATGTATGATTTAGTTATTCACACCGTAAGAAATTACTCCCTTCTATTACATCAAATCCCTCTAGAAATTTCAATTGAACTTTTAAAAAAGAAAAATTTAAGACGCAAGACCTAAGAATACACTCTCAATTACTTTAGTTTTTACACGGTCTTTATTTATTTCTTTACACCTTAAGAGATTACTATCTTCCGTTAGAATATGTTTCTCTTGATATTTAAATTGAAGTTTTATAAAAATAATTAAGATGCAGGGCCTAAGGTTATGATCTTAATTGCTTTACTTTTTACACGGACTTTATTTAGTTTTTCACGCTGTAAGAGATTACATTCATCCGTTAGTTCAGATATCTCTTGAAAATTTAATTAAACATTTTATAAGAATAACTGAGATGTAAACGATTGCGAGCTTTACTTTTTACATAGGCTTAATTTAGTTCTTCACACTGTAAGAAATTACTTTCTTCTGTTAGCTAGACGGAATCCCTCTTAAAATTTTAATTGAACTCTTTACAAAAATAATTAAGAAGTGAGACCTAAGATTATGGTCTCAATTGCTTTATTTTTATACACGAGCCTGATTTAGTTCTTTCTACATCAAGAGATTAAACCTCATTTGTTAGATCAAATTCCTTTTAATATTTTAATTGAACATTTTATAAAAATAACTAAGATTCGAGGCCTAAGGGTATCGTCTCAATTTCTTAATTTTTTACGTGAGTTTAATTTAGTTCTTCACACTTTAAGAGATTACGACTCTTCTGTTTGACTGAATATCTCTTTGAATATTTAATTGAACTTTTTACAAAAAATAATAGAGATGAGAGGTTTAAGATTTTGGTTTCAATTATGTTTTACTTTTTAGACCGACTTGATTTAGTTTTTTCCGTTAGATCAAATACATTTTGATATTTAATAGAAACTTTTTTTCCTAATAGTCAAGATACAAGACATAAGGTTAGATGCTCTTGAATGAGTTCCTCATCCCATAAGACATTATCCTCTTCCATTAGTACAAAACCCTCTTGATAGATTAATTGAATTTTGTACCAAAACAAGAATAAAAGAAAGATGCATATATGTGCACACTAAAGTCTAAAATCATTAATTCTAACAAAAATAGTCCAAAATCAATATATTTTTATGAATGAAATCTAATTCATATATAACGCGGACAATTTTCCAATTCTAAAATATTAATTAATTTCATATATATATATATATATATATATATATTTAAAATTTATTAAAAAAAATGAATTTCTAACCCGTGGTGTCCATACTAGTATTCATATATTATGCTCACTCTCTTATTTTTTTATTTGCAAAAAAAAATTTATTAAAAAGAAGAGGAGGAATACATAAGAAACTGAAAAAAAAATTCCTCAATAATGAAAAAGAAATATAAAAAAAAATATAAAATATAAAAATACTATTTTTTTATACAAGAAAAATACTAGAATTTATATTTAAGTAGGGAAATTTAAGTAGTTTTACTAATTATTTAGCGGGTATGGATATCCGTGGACGCGGATAGTATTAAACCCACATCTGTATCCATTAAATGCGGATAATTAAAATATCCATTTATTTTGTCCGCGAATATCTATTAAAGTATCCGCTCCGTGTCCATTGCGGATTTGGATTTTATTCACAGATATCCGCAGGTATGAATATTTTTGTGCAGCGTTAGCCTAGCCCATTCCTCACTTTTAAGTCCAATGAGAAGGATAATGTGTAGAAATCCAAAGGAAAAACAGCCAGACAAATAACTTAGTAATTTCAAGCTTAAAGTTTCAATCATTAAATTCAGTAGACATGTCATGAAGTTTGTATATATTACTATGGATTCTTGATGGAATGGGAAGGAGAACTAGCAGCATTTCTTGAACATTCACATAAATGCAAGATCATTTCAGCTTTTCTATATCTACAAGATAGATATAATTATATAAATATAAGTGTCATGTTAACATATGCCCTAAGGGCACATGATAAGCTACCTAAAAATAGAAATGTGCATTTAATGATATAGAGAATTTAATGTTTAGACAATTAAATAATACACAAGTTGTAATAAATTTTTTCCATATTGGTGTTCTTAACATGTGCCCTTAAGGGCACAAGTTAACATTCCCCTAAATATAAATATAATGTATAAAAAAAATCAGATTATTATTATGACCAGCTCTGAAAATCTGGTCCATAATAGCAAATAAAACAAGTCAGCTAGAACATCCTCTATCTTGGCATAGAAAGAATAATCACTTACATTTAAGAACTAAGGTTACATAACAAAAGTCAAAAGAAGATTATGAAGTCACCTATTTAGTGAGTGGCATCACTGGCATGCCATTGTGCTCCTTTGTGTATACAAGTTTCATTTTTTTCCTCATATAACTTTAATAGATAATCAGACTCCCCCTTAAAACAGACAATATATTTGCTCAGGAACCGGTTCCTCAGACCAAGCAAAGGGTGCAACTAAGCTTGCATTCTTTTTCCTCAAACTTTTTATCAGAAGATATTGCAGAACATCAATTGATCCTTTTCTGCAAAACTAAAACCGAAAATATACGGCTTTTTTAGTAAGTTATAAAGAATTCCAACCCAAGACACTGACTCACGATAGTTTTTATTTATTTGCTTACGAACTTGTGTACATACCCAAGACACCGGTTTTTTTTTTTTTTATAATAATTATCAAATATCTTACTTAACACAACATGAATAAAATTAGTTTCTTTTTATTAGTTTCCCCTTAATAGATAAAGGTCCTACTACCATCTCGCAACACAAACCCTATGTAGCATAAGTATATGGGAAAATATCCCTTATCTTCGCCGCTTTCCTTCCAAGTAGCACGAAAAGTTACAGTCTCACGAAGAGTATGCATGAAGATTTAACTCTTAGAATCACCCGAAAATGGAGGAGAAGGAACATAGTACTATTTTTTGTAAGTTCTAAGGAATTGATTGACCTAAAAACTCATCACCAAATTAATCTTATAAATTGAAGCCAACATCAACCTTGACTGCAACCTAAATGCTTCCCTCCAAAGTATTACAAACAAATGAAGGATTTCTAATAGGTGTAGGGGGGTTGAAAGCAGCACTCTCCTTTCAACACTACCAATTGAGGGCTGTTTGAAGATTTCTAAGAATAACAATAATTCTCTAGTTACAAAATTTCATTATTCAAAGCTATCAACACTACCAATTGAGGTCTTCGCACATCTGCCATAATTATGGCTGTATTTTTATCTGTACTTTTGGTATTTGCAAGGAAATAACAATTACAACAACAACTTATAACCACTATAAATCCAAAAACTATTCTGGTATAGCTAAACGATAGCAACAGATTATTGACTAAACAAACATGAAAGGAGAATGACACTACAAAAAGAAGTATTACTTCTACATTTAGTACATGCAAATTATTTGATGTTGTTAAGACTGGTAAGCAATAAGATTTTGACAAAATACCGATAAAAACAAGACCAACATATGTCAAAGTAAGCAAAGCTAAATCAGCTCCAATTACAGTCAATACCAAACAAATTTCAAAAACAATATGGAACACGAATAATATTTAAGTCTCAAATATCTTAAAATCAAATCATGACAAGCATGTTTTGTCCCTGGTCTGGTCCTGGTGTATGCAAGATTGACCTTTTCATCGTACAACTTCTCGTGCAACTTCAAATGGATGAGTTAAACTTGCATTCTTATTTCTCAAACCTTTACTAAGAAGATTTTGCACAACTGTGGCCCTCGGAATGATCCTTTTTTACAAACTTAACAACAAAATTCAACTTTTACATAGGGATTTTGAAATAGAATATCATTCAACACAAAACCAACATTTGTGCAAGTATGAAATGAAACAAGTTTAAATAAACTATCTCAAATTAGCTCCAATCAAGTTCTAAACAAGTATTCATATCAAATAAGGAACAAGATAACAAAGTAAGGGTAAAATACCTGAAAATTTGTTCATATATATCATGTTAGTTTTGTCCCTGGCGTGTGCAATATTTAGCTTTTCTGCGTAAAGCTTTAAGAGATAAGACGACTCTTCCTTATAACGGTTTATATACCTTTCGAGGAACAATTTATCGCTGATTATGATTGGAGTGGTTATGCTAGCTTTCTTTTTTAGTAAATCTTTTTTCAAAAGATATTGCACAACTGAGGCTCTTGGTATGATCCTTCTCTCTAGACTGTACCCAAAAACACTTGGTAGTTTGACAATGGCCGTAGCATCCCAGCCCAACTGATTGACCCAAAAGCTCATTACGGAATTTATTTTATCAATGGATGTTAACATACAGTGAGGCTGCCTTCTAAATGCTTCTATAACATCTTCATCAGACCAACCCCACTTCTTAAAGGTGTCAACTTTCTCATCCCAAAGTTTTTTACTCAACCATTTCTTTGCAACCAAAGCTAACCCAAAAGTAGTCAATGAAGGATCAAACCCCAAACCCTTAACTTCCTCCAAAGTATCAATCAAATCAGTTGAACAAAGTATAGATGGCCATGTCAGAAGCAATCTAGCAATGCCGGAATCACATACTCCAAAATCAGTCATCAAATTGATATTAGCCACAATAAGGTCATATGGAGTACAAGCAAATGAACACGAATGTATAATTAAGCAAACAATGACACCCTTGGTTTTCGAGAATCTACTTAATAATTCAAAAACAGGGATTATTCGTTTCTCCAAGCTACATTGTAAAATTCTAGGGTTTGTTGTCAACAATGAAACAATATCAGAGGAAGAAACACCTTTGTTTAGAAAAAATTGAAACTTTGGCAACAAGTTTTTATGGGGTTCTGCTGAAAGTAACCATGGTGATTTTTTAATGATGAGGCGTATGTTGGAGTCTGAAAAATGATGGTTTTTAAAAAAGGTAAGAACTGAATTAGGCTTATCTGGAGATTTGAAACAAACCTGTCCATTGTTGAAAGCTTTGAGAGCTGATTGAGTTGAGAAACCAAAATTGTTGATGAGATATGATACAGCAAATGGGTGTGTGTCTGATTCTGATGTGGTTGTTGTGTTACAATAATATCTGAATGAAAATGAGGGAAGAAGAAGATTGAATTTTGGGGTTGTTGATTTTGTTGGGTTAATGATGATACCTAAAACAACATTCTGGGAGAGTAACCATTTCTTCATCATTTTGGGGTTCCGAAATTTTAGTCAAGGGTTTTAGAGTTAAATGTAATGGTTTTGTTTTGTTTTGTTTTATAGGGTTTTGTTAGTGTGTGAGTGTATTTTCAATTGTAATTGTAATCAAGGACCAGGATTTGATGCGGTTTAAAAACACACAGTTTCACACTGTTACAGCTTCTAGGTCGTTGATTAATAAATCGGACGATCAAATTAGTTCATGTACAAAATTACTAGAAACAATCATAACCACACAGTTTTGATCGGATGGCTCACATCTGTTACAGCGTCCTGCTGTAATAGCAGGAAATCCGTTTCCATTGTAATCACATCACACATTTCCACGCAGTTTTCAAATTGTAGCTATTAATCAGAAATCAGATGATTTAAAATGCAGTTATAAAATTGTTATGAACAATTTCAACCACACGTTCTTCACAATCCTGATCTAAAACTGTATGAAAATTGGGTTCGGGGTATTTATGTTTCGGCGTGTGTGAAAGTATCGCTTAATCTTTTTTTAATATCAAATATTTTCGGTCCTTTTATAAGGAATACTTTGCAATTTATTTTTGGTCTTTTTTATTAAATACATAGTTCTATTTATACCTTATTAAATAAAATCAAATAATTCATTTCAATGCTAGTGCATTAGTTATTAATTAAAGAGATCTATTTCTCATGTTAGTCTTGAGTTAGTTTTGGAATAAAACATAAAATTCTAGAATTATTAATGAGAAAAATTACCTTCCTTAGTCTGTGTGAATTTTTTCTAGTATTCCTTATAAAAAGAACCGAAGGGAGTATGTTTATACGTTTTTAATTGGTTGCACCATTATTTTTTTAGATAACCTTTGTTATTTTGTTGCACTCTAATCGTTAGCATTAACTTTCATTATGGTGGATATTCTGATGAAAAAGACACATAAATTAGAAGCGTGATGATGCAACATGTTTTTGTAGCAAATGATAGTTGGAAAAGTAACGATGCAACAAATTAAAAATTTAAAAACGTATTTGATGCAAAAAAAATCTAATTGTTATAAACATAAAATTTTTAAAAGACGCTAAGAGACATTTGACCATAGTTTTTTTTTTTTTTTGACAAACATTTGACCATAGTTTTATTAGGAGAATGGATCCTCTCAATTTATTTTTCCTCAATTTTCCTCAATTTTCACATCTCAACCATCAATCAACTTTTTCTCATTTCTTTTCAATTTAAATATTACTCTATATTTATAATCCAATGGTCTAAAAGTACACTTTATTTCCTCAATTGTTTTTTAAAATTGAGAGAATCCTTTCTCGTTTTATTAGTATATTTTCTTGGCATTTTTTGGATTATATGTATAAAAAATAATTGTTGGTGTTATGCTTAATATCTATTAAAAATTTATATAGTTGTCAATGCTTGTCATGAATATACTAATCTGGATAAATCTGTTGATTTGATTGTCACCAAAATATTTGGTTAGAAATGGTCATCAATGCATGATGTTGGTTGATATAGTGTGTTGTTGGTGTGTTGGGTCAGACTCATTTACCTCAAAATCTAGTCTAGATTTGATGCTTCAGTTCACACTTCGCCTTAATTACCCTTCTGTGTGAGTTTTTTTTTTTTTTTTGTGTCTGCAGTGTGTTTGTTGTGTTTACTTTGAATTCATATTTAGTTTGTTGCTTTAATTACCCTTTTGGGCGGTTTGTGTTCTATTTTTTGTGAGTTTTATATTATTTTTTTATAAAAAATATGAGCTTGATGAAATTTGAATACTTTTGAGGCTTTAAGTATACAACAATTACATTAAAATTATCAAATAACAAGCTCATAGTATATAACTCTGACTGTGATTCAGTAACAAATAAGCTCTGCATTTAACTGCTGCCGAGGAGTATGGAGATACTTTCCAATATAAAGCTAAACCTGAAAACATCAACCAAACATAGTGAGCACAAAGACTCGGTAACATAAAATATAAAACAAATTTGATGTTCTCAACCATGCCCCGTGTTCAAGGGATATGGATTGAGTACAGTCGGCATTCCATTACTGTATGCCGTCTGGAAGATCATCTCCAAATTTAAAAGTCAAAATGTTGAATTTTAATCAAACAGCTCCTAACTGATGACTGCTTCCACAGTGACTGCATTGAATCCATTTCTGTGTACTAGACATGGAGAAACTTATCTCATAAGATAAGTACTAAATAAGGACTGCTCTTTTGATAAATAGGTAACTAACTTAACATTGATTCCTTTACATAGGAGATCGTATCACTAAATTCTAACGAGTATTCTTTACTTTATTTGGAAACTCAAGATTTGCCTCTTTACTAGGGAACTATTGTTACTCAGGTTTGCCCTGCGGTACCTAACCTAACCATTCAATAACTGTCCTTTAGGCTTGAGAACAAACCATTCGAAACATTAAACATACTGATCCAACTGTAGTCTCCACTGCACACGAAAGGTCTGCATATAATTATTTTTTATTTTTGAAACCGAAAAAGGGCTGCATATAATTTGAATAATGAAAGCTTGCATTTATAGCATCAAGATCTCAGCAATGTTTCCAATTCAACATCAGACAGAACTTTTCAAGAAGAAGCTCTAGAAACTGTAATTGATTTGACCTATGAGCAAAGAAGACACAAGCACAGCACAACACTGAAAAACGAATTTGTTGCATAGATGGATCAAAATATCTTCACATTGCTTCAATAAAAACAAAAACTTCATCCATTATAATAGGTGAGATTCATGAGAAAAATGTTTCCTTTCAGTGAACAAAATTTAATAAGTAATAACATAAACCAAATAGGAGGTAAGTAAGAGGCCTTTTGTCCCTGTAAGTTTAGCTCAGTTGGTAGATATCAGATTATATATGCAGGAGCCTTGGTTCGAATCCCGCACACTCCACTTATTCACCTTTAAGGTGGAATTTCTAGCCACTAGGCTACTTGACCCAAAAAAAAAGAAAAAGAATAGGTCTAATGAAGGCCAAAAATATGTAATAGGTTTTCACAGTTATTTAAAATAGGTAAGTTGTTAAATTCCGATTACATGCATCCATAAATTACTCTACCAGGTTATACATGTGCAGGTCACAAGACAATATCCAAAAGTAGTTAAGGAAAATAAAATACCTCACCACCACAAGACAATATCAAATATAAATTACTTCGCACAAGTGCAACTTCAATTTGTGGTATGATAGGTCTTCGTGATTATTTGGACTTTTGGTATTTGCAAAGAAATCACAAATAAAAATACAATAGGATAATTAATTTGATTTAAAACTGATAAACAATAGGATTTTGAAGAAATATTAATCAAAACAAAACCAACATTTGTCAAAATAAGCAAAACCAAAATTAAGTGCTATGCTAAGACCTGCCTTGACTTTGGCATAATGCTAACTGCCAAGTGTTTTAAATAATCATGATCTGCAAATCCACAATGCAACCAAAAGTGCAGCTTCAATATTGATGAATGAGAGTGTAAAAACAAGAATGAATTCGTATAATAATGGTGTAAAAACAAATTCATGAAAGGAGACTGACACTACAAAAAGAAGTACTACATGCACATAAATGCAAGAAAATTCAACTTTTACATATAGGATTTTGACGAAATACCCATCAAAATAAAACCAACATATGTCAAAGTAAGCAAAGCTCAATTAGCCCCAATCACAGTCTGTACCAAACATATTTCAAATAGAAAATATGGAGCAAGAATAACATATAAGTGCAAAATAAATAAAAATAAATCATAACAAGCATGTTTTGTCCCTGGTGTATGCAAGATTGAGGTTTCCTTCAAACAAGTTTACTAAACTATCTCAAACTAGCTCCAATCAAGTTCTGGACAAGTATTGATATCGAATAAGGAACAAGATAACAAATTAAGGTTAAAATACCTGAATTTGTTCATATCATGTCACTTTTGTTCCTGGTGTGCGCAAGATTCAATGTTTCTGCATAAAGCTTTAAGAGATACGACTCCTCCTCCTTATAACAGTTTATATATCTGTGAAGGAACAACTTCTCGTTGACCCCAAATGGAGTAGTTATGCTAGCTTTCTTTTTTAGTAAATCTTTTTTCAAAAGATATTGCACAACTGAGGCTCTTGGTTTGATCCTTCTCTCAAGACTTGCACCCAAAACCTTTGGTTGTCTGACAATGACCGTAGCATCCCAACCCAACTGATTGACCCAAAAGCTCATTACTGAATTAATTTTATCAATGGATGCTAACATACAGTGAGGCTGCCTTCTAAATGCTTCTATAACATCTTCATCAGACCAACCCCACTTCTTAAAGGTGTCAACTTTCTCATCCCAAAGTTTTTTACTCAAACTTTTCTTTGCAATCAAAGCGTACCCAAAAGTAGTCAATGAAGGATCAAACCCTAAACCTTTAACTTCCTCCAAAATATCAATCATATTAGTTGAACGTAGTAAAGATGGGTTTTGCCTAAGCAAACTAGAAATGCTGGAACCACATACTCCAAAATTACTTATCAAATTGATATTAGCCGCAATAAGGTCATAGGGAGCAAATAAATTTGAATGTATAATTAAGCAAGCAATGACATCCTTGTTTGTTTTCAAGAACTTACTTAATAATTCAAAAAGAGGGACAATTCGTTTCTCCAAGCTACTTTGTAAAATTCTAGGGTTTGCAGTTAACAATGAAACAATGTCAGAGGAAGAAACACCTTTTGATAAAAAAAATTGAAACTTTGGCAATAACCTTTTGTGGGGTTCAGATGAAAGTAACCATGGTGCTTTTGTAATGATGATGCGTATGTTGGAGTCTGAAAAACCATGGCTTTTAAAGAAGGTGATAACTGAATTAGGCTTTTCTATGTTATTGAAACGAACCCGTTTTTCATTGAAAGCTTTGAGAGCTGATTGAGTTGAGAAACCAAAATTGTTGATGAGATAGGAAACAGGTAATGGGTGTGTGTCTGATTCTGATTCTGATGAGGTTGTTGCGCTGCAATAATATTTGAATGAAAAGTGTTGAAGAAGAAGATTGAATTTTGGGGTTGTTGATTTTGTTGGGTTTATGATGATACCAACACTTTGGGAGAGAAACCATTTCTTCAACATTTTGAGGATCAGAAATCAAGTCAAGGGTCTTAGACTTAAATATATGTTAAGGGTTTTGTTTTGTTTTGTTTTACAGTATTTCGTTGGTGTGTGAGTCTATTTTCGCACCTAGGAATATTTATCATATTTTTTAACGGAAAACGTGAAAAATTTAATAAAAAACGAATAACAATTGATATTATAATCTTAGGTCTCGTATCATCTTATATTTTTATTTAGAAAATTGCTATTGAGGTGAGGTCCCCCAATTTGCTTCTAAGTCCCCTAAAAATCCCAAAATATCCCTGAATTCGTGTTAAAAAATTTTGTCGTTTACGTAACGAATTTAAAAATAATTGTTGCCTACATGACGAAACCATTCATCTGAACAAAATAATCGAAAATTCGTTGACTAGCCAATAAAAATTGCTGATGGTGGTGCAACATCTAAGTGAAATTGGGAATGAAAAGTATTGAAAGGTGTCCGACACTTGTATGACACTCGTACGACACTGTCAGAATAGTTAAAGGAGTTTAACCAAAAAAATAATTTTTTTTTCTTTGTTTTGACACTCTAAAAAAATTAAACATGTATTGAAAGTTGAAATAATGTTATCAATAAAGAATTAAATATATTAATTTTAATTAAAATATTTTTAATTTTTTTATGATAAATCGATAATTAAAATAAAATTTTATCATATATATAGCAGTGTCAGTGTCCTATATTTTTTACATTATCGGTGTCGGAGTGTCCGTGTCGTGTCGAGATGTCCATGTAAAAGTTTGTGCTTCATAGCTTGTCACTTCGTGATTCATCTACAAACTAAAAAATTATTATTATTATTATTATTGTTTATTTTTGTCTCCACTCCTATTTTGAAGCAACACTCTATTTGAAGCACAACTTCTAAACTCATTTGAAGCTCAGTTTTGATGAATCCCTTCCTCAGCTTACTATATTTGAAGCCAACAAAAGGAACTCATAAGCTGATGTTTTTTCTTTTATGAATCCCTCCTGCTTTGAAGCAAACATGTTACCTTCTTCAATTATTGTTGTATTTCTTAGCCATGGAAAATGATAGAGATGGTTCCCTTTAATCTACTAGTGTACATTTAAAAGGCAAAATAATGTGGAGATCTGTTTCTGGAACCTTTGTTAAGCCAAAAATGAAAAGCAGGTTACATGAAAGTAAACAAATAAACTACTCAAAGATCATACATAATTCTATTTTCACAATGCATTCAACTTGTAAAGTATGACACATTTAAGGATGTTTGGGATGACCCACAAAGGTTATATGCACATTCTGATATTGTAAAGCAGATTAACATTTTCAGACTCTTCAGCAAAACATGAGAATCCATAAGCTTTATTCTGCTATGTTCAATCTTTGGGTTCAATTGTTCTCACCTAATCTGCAGGAGATCTGCAGAATTGCAAGACTTCAAGCTGCATATTGATTGTATAGAACAACACTTGGTTCAACTTGTTATGGCCTTCTAGGGCTCTGAGGAACAATTTTACACAACCCTCTTCCAATTATTTATTTAGTGGTTAACGAATTATTTCCCGAAGAAATTTGATCATGCCTCGGTACTCCTTATCTAAGAAATTAAGTGTTGAGAAAGAAATTCTCCCAAATCGCAATCCATTTGTCTCTGTTGTTCCTTTTAACAAAAATTAGTCTCATAGAAAGGTTAGTTATGTTGAATATAGTCTCATAGAAAGGCATGTAATCGGACAGTGATGGGTGAACTTTTGCGTTCAACTGTTATAATCGATTTTGATTTTTTTGGCCTGAATCTGACCATAACCGCCCGATGCTCAGCCCTATGCAAAACTATGTAATGCCGTTGTGTGAGTAATAGAAACTCCCAGTAAAAATGAAAAAGTCACTGAAAAAGACGATGTGTGGTGAACTAAGGTAAAAGTAGCTACCCTAAGTACTTAACCATTCAGAAAAATCTCTAGCAGGTTATACATGTCCAGTTGGAAACAACTTCAAGCAATTCCATTGTTCAATGCATAATGTAGTCACATAAAATCCAGATTTTGCAAAAAAAAAAAAAAAAGTCAATGACAGTTCATTAAATACCTATGACTATGAGCTATAATATTTAAATCATACTGTGAGGATGATCAATTTAGTCTTGTCCTCAAATTTTATTAGGTACTTGGATTTGAATCATCTCAATACAAACTTCCCTCAATCTGTCTTAATCTTTTCTATCTCTCTCTTCATTCAGAGAGAGAGAGAGAGAGATGATTAAAAACTTAACAAATAATGAAGAGAAAAACAAGATTGAGATGGATATATAGATAGATTAAGAGAAATGTTGATTAAGAAGATCTAATCTCATTGAAAGCACTCTACCTCAAATTCAAGATTTGTTCAAAAAGAATCGATTTTTTTATCATGTGAAATTATTATTATATTTCAGAACACATCTTTGTGAAAGTTATAGGATTTTGAATAAAGAGAGAAGAGAAAGAATAAACACTTTCCAATGATTCTATATGATTGATGACTGCTTTTCAACTAGCTACAATTCTTTCAGTGTATTCGGAAGTGCGATTTATTAGTCTTCAAACACACGGCCAGAACAAAGCTACACCTACAAGCTTCTGGCTTCAATGGAAGAATGGTGGATCAAAGAAACAACAATCAGATTTCAGAATCAAGAACTTGCACTAATTTCTGCAAAGCTGCTGCATGATTATTAAGTTACAAGCACATTACCTGAAAATACCATAGCTCAAATATCAGCAGTGCCAACAAAACTAAACAATATATGAACCATAGTTTGAGATATAAACGAGAAAAACTTTATAAATAGGCTAACGATTTCAGAACTAAACAACATATGAATCAAAGATATAACAAACAGTCTAACACAGACTATAAGCTAGATATGATTAAGAAAAAAGTTATTTGGTTAGAAGGCAAAGAGGGGTAACCGATTTACATATAATCAACTGAAGATAATACGGAGTTCCTTAAAAAAAAATAAGAACTTAGTACAGTGTAAGAAATCTAAATCTAAATCAACAGCATAAGCTGGTTATCATTTAGCTAAAGAATTTAGGAAGACTACTGCAGAAGTCATTTCTTACATAGCAAACTAACACACAACAAAGTTTTGTTCCATATCCTTTCCAACTGAACAAAAGTTTCTTCCATATAGGCGAGGTTCTATGAAAAAATGTCTCCTTTAAGAGTGAAAAAAATGTAAGTGGTTAACAAAATAGGAGGTAAGCTATTGGTTTACTGTTACATACCAGAAACTCAATATGTTGCGAACCTGAAATTCCGCAACTTACAGAATATAGAAGAATTGGATAAAAATGCACGAATACTGGAAAACAGTGTATTATTTCTGAAAATGAAAGGTAAATGCAAGAGGATGAATATCCTATTGCCCACAGAGCAAAGCTCCTACAGAGGCAAGAAGCCAACTGTCAATAACAAACTATAATCTTCCATAATGATCAACAAACTTGCCACTAAGCATCTTAACTCACTCTTTATTTACCATATAACCTCGCCATAATATTTTTTACATAACAGCCCCTTTTCCTAATCCCATCACACTCGGGTCTCTATAAAATCACAGGAAAATGGAACAGAAATGGTAAAATATGAACTGCTTTATGATATGATCAACAATTGAATGTTTACAGTAGGGGAAAATGGTTACCCTAGCCTGCCCAGAGCCTAGCTCCTACTCATAACTAACAATTACAATTCTCCTGGATAACTTTCTCAACCCATACACCCATTCCTTATAACAAACAAACGGTTAGCAGTCGTCTCTCTCCACAACAAGTCACTCATCAATTCTAGAATGCTCCCTCTTTTGCCCCTCCTCGAATATACATTCCAAAATCTGGGCCAACTCGCTTCGTTAAGAATTAAAGGTTCATCTGTACCGTTCCTAGCATTTACTATCTAATAATAGTGAAGGCCAAAAGTTAGTAAGAGGTCCAACAATTAAATTCCCAAAAACTGCATCAAGAAATTACTCTACCAGGGTTATAAGTGTTCAAGATAATAGACAATATCTGAGAGCAGTTAAGTAAAACATCTCAAAACATACATGGGAACAAGGTGTTCAAGCCTATGTGATGTTTACATAACGCACTCACAGGACATTGACAAAATACTAGTGTATTGTAATTTTTTTTAAAAAAAATTAATATTTAACCCCAACTTCACAGTATCTATATCAGTTGGCCAAAAGGTACAGAAAACAATTTGAGACAAAATTAAGAGCTATGTTAGACCTGATATGACTATGGCATAAGGCTAACTATCAAGTGTTGTAGCTTCAATATTGAAGTTTGAGAAGTCTTCACAATTGTATCACAACCATTCATTCTATTACAAAAACAAATTCCATGCCTACAAATGCAATAAAGTTTCAACTTTTACACGTGTCGCTTGCAAATTTATAAGGTATTATTATTAAGACTGATATACATCAAAGTTTTGAAACAATATCAATTACAACAAACCAACATTTGTTCAAATATATGCAAACGAAACAAGTTAGCTAAACTTTCTATGATCACATTCCGTACTGAAAATGTATTCAAATCAAATAAGGAATAAAAACAACATTAGTAAGCCTAAAATACCTGAAAAATCTGAATCATTGCATGACATTTTTGTCCGTGGATGCAAGATCGAGTTTTTCCTCATACAGCTTTAATAGGTAAGACTCCTCCGTATAACGTTTTAAATACGCATCACGAAACAACTTCTCAGACACTACAAATGGATAAGTTAAGCTTGCATTCGCTTTTTGCAGACCACTCACGAGCAAATATTGCACAACGGGGGCCCTTGGAGTGATCCTTTTCTCCAAACTTAACGACAAAATATGCGGTGCTTTGGCAATGGCACGAGCATCCCAACCCATTTGATTGACCCAAAAATCCATCACTGAATTAATTTTATCAATGGATGTTAACATACAATGAGGCTGCTTTACAAATGCTTCATTTACATCTTCATCAGACCACCCCCACTTCTTATATACATCAACTTTCTCTTTCCATCCTGGTTTGTTTTCTATAGCCATCAATGCTATAACAAAAGTTGTTTTTGAAGGATCAAACCCTAAATTCATTAATTCCTCCACCGCCTTCGGCATGTTACTTGTCTGTAATAACCGAGTACAGTTCCGAAGCTCAAGCAATCTTATAATGGCTGAGTCCTTAACTCCAATATAAAGCAACAATTTGATATTATGTGACACAAGATGAGAACTAAGTAAATATGGTTTATGAATTACAAGAGCAATAGTTTTCTTATCTGATTTCATGAATCTATACAACAATTCATAAGTTGGGACAGTATGATTCTCCAAGTTTGGAGACAGAACCATAGGATACTTACTGACAAGTTTAACAATGTCAGAGTGAGAAGCACCTTTGGAGAGAAAAAAATGAAACTTTGGAATGACCCTTAAGGAGAGGTTGCAAGAAAGAAGCCATGGTGCTTTGGGAATCATATAACGTAATTGGGTATCTGAGAAATCATTGTTTCTAAAGAAATTTAGAACATAATCAGGGTGTTCTGCAGTCTTGAAACGGATATCATAAGTGGTGCAGAGTTTGGAAGCAAATTTTGGGGAGAAGTTGAAAGTGTTGATGAGGTAAGAGACTGCAAAAGAGTTTGAATCATCAGAAGTGTTGGTGGAAGAATGCAGAGAACAACATGGTGATGGAAAGTGATGGATGATAAGAGGGAATGTGAAGTGGTTTTTGAGATAGAGATAAGGTGGTGGTGGTGTATTGAACATTTGAAAAGGTTTTGGTTTGATTTGAAGTGGGAAAAATGGAGAAATGGATGAATATGTAGATGAAGATGAAAAGGGATGGTGTACCATGATGAGGTTCTCTGATGGTTGTTTTGAAACTGCTAGGTGGGTGACTGTTGTTTTGAAACCTTGAAGGAAGGGAAGTGAGTGGATACTCAGTGATTGTGTGGTGTAGGGGTGGACACAAAACCCGCGACCCGATCTAATCCGAAAAAACCGATAAATAAAACCGAAAAATGGGCGGTTTGGATTGGGCTACGGGTTTGCGGGTTTGGAAATTCGGTTTGAACAGAGTTGACGTGGGCGGGTCCGGGTGGAGAGAACTGGACCGACGGAACCCGAAACCCGCCCGCATAGTAAAAAAATAAAAATTAGTCTACTACACTAATAATGTCGACGTTAGTGGAATGCATATATGTCATTTTTTTCTTTTAAAAAATGCACAAATATCTAATAATTATACTGGTATTATTCTTTTTCAAATATAAATAATCAATGCATTTCAATTTACAATATAATTTTTTACTATCACAATAAAATAGTACCTCTGCATATTCGAGAAACACAAACTCTCTCCTTTTTTTTTTTGACGGTAACTCTCTCCTTTTTTGAGAATACAAAAATTGCTTTTAATCTTTGTATTTCATCTAGTATTGTAATGAGACAACCAAGCACAATGAAAGTTATGAAACTGATTAAGTAGATGAATCATTTCTTCCTCCCCCGCTTTTCTCTTCTTCTTCATTATAATATTTTTTGTCTTTGTAAATATCAATTTTTTCTTCATGTTTTGTTATTCTTTATTTTATGTTTTATTTTTCTTTTGTTGGTTTGGTGATAATATATATCAGATATGCAAATGATGATATTGATATTTTAATTTTCGTGTTATGAATCTAAGTTTATTTTTTTTATCTTGCTCTATTTATTTGTAATTTTTTTTTATTGAAACCGAAATAATCCGCCCACGAACCCGCAAACCGCACAACCCTAACCCGTCCAAACCGAAGGACGAAAATGGACAAAGACGGATCTCTACATATCACCCGCGGTTTAAGATGGATGAACATTTTGAGACCGAACCCGCCCATATCCGCCCGATGTCCACCCCTAGTGTGGTGGTGGTGTTTTGTCTGTTAAACGAATCGGGTTAGCCTGACCGCAAATATAAATGGACTATGATATATTTACTCTGGTTCATTTAATTATAAATGTATTTGGTTTATATTATAGATCAAATACATTGATAATTGAATAAATCTAAAAAGTAAAAATTTACGTATTTATAAAATCAAAAGGAGTATTGGTTTGAATTCAACTTGCATTAGTGTACAAATTAAATGGTTAGTTGTGTTAGTATACTGTATATAGATTAAATGGTTCATACCAAGTGAATTAAACTCGTGGGGATAAAATCATTTTTTTAATAAAAAGAAACTAAAATAATGGTATTTTAAAAATAATTTTATGTTATAAATTATAACATATACATTATTGGTATAAAACATTTTAGGAAGATAGTTTGACAATTTGATGAGTTAATCTATCTTTTCGGTGCACATCATGAGTTACATCCATAAATTTTTTTCAAACAATACTAAATAAAAAAACATCAAATTCAACCCATTATCATCAACATTAGTCCTCCACACACCTCGAATCCATTAAAATAAAAACATAAATGATACTTAATAAGAACATGAATATTGAATAGTCTTGTTCAAATATACCTCGTCTTGCTTAAACTCTAAAGGCCTTCTCCTATCGGCATAACTCTTTTGCCGACTTTGTGCCGCTTTCATCTTCTCCTACATCGACTCAATCTTCAGAGTAGTCTCATGTATGATGTCTGGTCCCAAAATTCCTTTATAGCCATTATAATGTTAGAATGCTATGAACACCGTTGGAGCATTTGTCACACCGAAGGGCATAACTAGAAATTCATAATGACCATAACTAGTTCTGGTTGTTGTCTTGGACACATTTGAAGGCTTGATGCAAATTTGGTGCTAACCAGATCGGAGGTCAATCTTCGAGAAGACGGTAACTCCATTAAGCCGATGCAATAAATTATCAATTCTCAACAAAAAATACTTACTTTTTATTGTCACTTTATTGAACTAACGATAGTCGATGCAAAATATCATACCACCATCCTTCTTCACCAGAAGTGCCGGTGCGCCCCAAGATGACACACCGGATCAGATGAAGTATTTCTTGATTATAAAAGTTACAAGGTGCTGAAATATTTATATACAGAGTTATCCTACACCTAGATGGTGTTAACCTACACCACTGTAATTAACTTTGAGAGATAAAACTGTCTCCAATTACAAGCTGCCACTGTGCTCAAATATTTATATAAAGAGTTATCCTACACCTAGATGGTGTTAACCTACACCACTGTAATTAACTTTGAGAGATAAAACTGTCTCCAATTACAAGCTGCCACCTAGCAGAATATTCTAGAGTAATAGAAAACAAAATTGCACTCTATCACACATGTAAACTGCAAGTGCTAATACTCATCTAATAAATTTAGTCTTGTCCTCATGTTTTATTATGTACTTGGATTTGAATCATCTCAATACAAACTTCTCTAAATCTCTCTTAATCTTTTCTATATTTCTCTTCATTTAGAGAGAGAGAGAGAGAGAGAGAGAGAGAGAGAGAGAGAGAGAGAGAGAGAGATGATTAAAAACTTAAAAAATAATGAAGAGAAAAACAAGATTGAGAGAGAGAGAGAGATATGGATATATAGATATATTAAGAGAAGTGTTGATTAAGAAGAGAATCAAGCTTTTTATCATGTGAAGTTATTATTATCTTTCAGAACCATCTTTGTGAAAAATCATGGATTTTGAATAGAGAGAAGAGAAAGAGTAAAAACTTTCCAATGATTATATATGATTGATGACTGCTTTTCTACTAGCTAAAATTCTTTCAGTGTATTCGGAAGTGCGAGATATTGGTCTTCAAACACACGGCCAGAACAAAGCTACAACTACAAGCTTCTGTGAAAACTATTTTCTAAATCCACATATCAGTTGGCTCCAATGCAAGAACGGTTGATGAAAGAAACAGCCATCAAATTCTGAATCAAGAACTTGACACTAATTTCTGCAAAGCTGCTGCATGATTATTAAGTTACAAGCACCTTACCTGAAAATACCATAGCTCAAACATCAGCAATGCCGACAAAACTAAACAATATATGAACCATAGTTTGAGATATCTACGGGAAAAACTTTATAAATAGGATAACGATTTCAGAACTAAACAATATATGAATCAAAGATTTTGAGATTAGCAAGATAATTAAAAAGGATATAACTAACAGTCTAGCACAGACTATAAACTAGATATGATTAAGAATGAAGTTATTTAGTAAGAAGGCAGAGAGGGGTAACTGAGTTACATATAATCGACTGAAGATAATACGGAGTTCCTTAAAAAAAATTCGAACTTAATACAATATACAATGTAAGAAATCTAAATCGACAGCATAAGTTGGTTATCATTTTAACTAACAATTGAAGACCAGAAGCATCTAAGACAAAATGACATTGAGAGAAGATACAGAAAATGAAATTATGTGATGTTTAAGTTAACACATAATGCACTCACAGAACATTGACAAAATATGAGTGTATTGTAATTAAAAATAAAACAACTGATATTCAACCCGACTCCACAGTATCCATATCAGTTGGCCAAAAAAGTGCAGGTAACAATTTGAGACAAAATTAAGTGCTATGTTAGACCTGATATGACTATGGCATAAGGCTAACTGCCAAGTGTTGTGGCTTCAATATTGAAGTCTGAGAGGTCTTCACAATTGTATCACAACCATTATTAAGCTTGCATTTTTCTACCATTATTTGCACTGAAGTTATTTGTGAAGTAAACACAACTGCAAATGTAGCTTAAAACCATTTCAAATCAATCAACCTATGCAGTAACTGAATTTCATCAATAGATTATTGGACTAAACAAACAAAAAAGGAGGAAATCATTTCATTTTATCACAAAAAAGAATTCCATGCCTACAAATGCAATAAAATTTCAACTTTTACGTGTATCACTGGCAAATTTATATTAAGACTGATATACATCAACGTTTTGAAACAATATCAATTACAACAAACCGACATTTGTCCAAATATAAGCAAAGGAAACAAGTTAGCTAAACTTTCTATGATCACATTCTGTACTGAACATGTATTCAAATCAAATAAATAAGCCTAAAATACCTGAAAAATCTGATCATCGCATGCCATTTTTGTCCGTGGTGTATGCAAGATTGAGTTTTTCCTCATCCAGCTTTAATAAAAAATACTCCTCCTTATAACGGTTTTAAATACACATCACGAAAATACTTCTCAGACACTACAAATGGATAAGTTAAGCTTGCAATCTTTTTTCGCGGATCATTCTCCAGCAGAAATTGCACAACAGGGGACCTTGGAATGATCCTTTTTTCCAAATTTAACGGCAAAATATGTGGTGCTTTGGCAATGGCACGAGCATCCCAACCCAATTGATTGACCCAAAAATTCATCACTGAATTAATTTTATCAATGGATGTTAACATACAAAGAGGCTGCTTTCTAAATGCTTCATTTACATCTTCATCAGACCACCCCCACTTCTTATATACATCAACTTTCTCTTTCCATGCTGGTTTGTTTTCTATAGCAAGCACTGCTAAACAAAAAATTGTTTTTGAAGGATTAAACCCTGAATTCTTAAAATCCTTCACCAACTTCGGCATTTTATTTGTCTGTAGTAACCGAGAAAATGTGTTCTGAAGCTCAAGCAATCTTGCAATATTTGAGTCCGTCGCTCCAATATCAACCAACATTTTGATTTTATATGACACAAGATGGGAACTAAGTAAATACTGTTTCTTAATTACAGGAGCAATAGTTTCTTTGTCTGATTTCATGAATCTATACAACAATTCATGTGTTGGGACTATATGATTCTCCAAACTTGGAGACAGAACAATAGGGTTCTTACTGACAAGGTTAACAATGTTAGAGTGAATAACACCTTTGGAGAGAAAAAAAATGAAACTTTGGCAAAACCATTTTGTAGTGGTCGTGGGAAAGTAGCCTTGGTGCCTTGCAAATGATATAACGTAATTGGGTATCTGAGAAACCATTGTTTCTAAAGGAGTTGAGAAATAAATCAGGGTTTTGGGCAGTCTTGAGAGGAGATTTTTTCTAATAAAAGCCTAGCCTGACCTAGATCTAGTGTAGGCTACATCATAGGCCCTTGTGGTTGGTTTGCCCTATTTCCAACTCTAGTCTCAACCCTCTATTTTTGAGACGAAATAGGTCTTCATAATTCAAAGTTCGGCTAGAGAAAAGTAAAGTCTATCAAACATAGACACGTTGAATTGATTTGACTTAAAAAGAAGGTCATTAACCACTTGAAATTGTCCACTTGATTAAAATAGTATAAGAATTTGTCAAATTATGCAGAAACTAAAATACATACACAATTATGTAGTAAAACAGAGCAGCAAAAATAACAGAAAAATGAGAACAAAACACTAGCAGCAAATATTATTTAAACTCTTAAGAAATAAAGACTAGAAGCATCTAAGACAAAGTGATATTCTGAGAGACAAAGTGAGGTTGTGAGAAGATACAGAAGTTGAAACTAGTTCATGCATTCATATTGTAGATATCTATGAAGCACCGACACAAACACGGACACGAGACTAACACATCAACATCTGATAATAATTTGAGATGAATTAGTTGAATATAAACATGTATTGCTGCTACAAAGATTAATATACATTTTTAAATTGGAAGTACATAAGTTTATATACAGTGAAGGTAAACCAAAAAAACTATTATAAGCTCTTAATCATGAAGAAAAGGCAACTGGAAAGACAGAAACTCAGGTGCCATTATAGTGTATGTAACACCATATTTAATTTTTTTTATTTTGCAACAGTGAAAATATTTGATGTTTTGTTCAATTAAACAATTTTTTGCCAAAGGAAATTTAAAATTTCCAACAATACTTTATACATAGCAAACTAATACACAAAAAACTTTGCAACATCTGAAAAAACTTTCCAATCAGAAGGGCTCCTGATATCTAATTTGCAACATTTGAAAAAAGATTTTGTTGCATAGGACCCATTTTTTTTTGCCATATGCCATTAATCGGACAGAAGCTTTTCCGTTATATGTGAGATTTTTAAAAATATCTTTTCTTTACAGACTGAACAAATTGTAGTGCATGAATAAAAGAGAAGGTGAGCTATTGGTTTACCAAAACTTAGTAAGTTTAATGCATAATGTACTCCGCATAAAATAAAGAGCATGAAAAAATACCAACAACAGTTTATAAGATAAGGAAAAAAAAGCGAAGATATTTAAACGACTCCAGCATATCCATATCAGTTTGTCAAAATGTTAAAATAACAACCAAGATGCCAAAATGTGACAAAAAAAATTAAGTGCTACTGCTACCTAAGACCTGACCTGACTACGGCATAAAGCTGGCAATAACATCCTAACTATGTTGCCACCTTAGATTATACCCATCCTCTGCAGCATACTACAAAGAATTAGGGGGGTGAGGGGGTAGTCCACAACCACGATTGTAGCTTCAATGTAGAAGTTTGAGAGTTCATCACAAGCGCTGCAAAGTATTTCATATGCAACTTTGGTATTTGCAAAGTAGTAACAATTGCAATTTAAAACCATTTCAAACCCAGCAATCAGTTCAGGTATTACTGATTTTATGCAATAAATTATTGGCCTAAACAAAACTGGAAGGAGAAATCATTTCACAACTGTAATAAACATGTATTCAAACCAAATAAGGAACAACAATAATAACATATTAAGGCTAAAACACCTTGGACCACGACATGCAACTTTTATCCCTAGTCCCTAGTACATGGAAGATTGAGTTTTTCCTGGTACAACTTAAATAGATAAGAAGATTCCTTAAAACGATTTATAAACATATCAAGAAACAACTTCTCAGGCACTATAAATGGACAAGTTAAGCTTGCATTCTTTTTTCGCAAACCTTTCTTCAGCAGAAATTGCACTACATGGGCCCTAGGAATGATCCTTTTTTCCAAACTAAACAAAAATAGCGACGGTCCTTTGGCAAGGACAAGAGGATCCCAACCCAACTGATCGACCCAAAAACTCATCAATAAATTAATTTTATCAATGGATACTAACATACAGTAAGGGTTCTTTTTAAATGCATTCACAACATCTTCATCAGACCAACCCCATTTCTTAAAAACATCTACTTTCTTTTTCCACCAGTTTTTTATGACATATGTTTTGGCATGCAATGCTATTGCGAAAGTTGTTTGCGAAGGATCAAACCCCAAATCCTTTAATTCCTCCACCAACTTCAGCATGTCATGTGTCCGCAATGCCTGAACCCAGTTCCGAAGCAATCTTGCAATGTTTGAGTCGGACACTCCATTCTCGATAAGCAATCTGATGTTAGAAGGCACATGATTGTCTCCATGGAAAGCTGAATTAAGAATCATAACAGTAATAGTCTCCTCATGAGAATTCAAGAATCTATAAAGCAATTCATAGGTTGGGACTATATGATTATTCAGGCTCGGAGCCAAGACTCTAGGGTTCTTACTGACAAGGTTAACAATGTCAGAGTGAGAAGCACCTTTGGAGAGAAAAAATTGAAACTTTGGCAACACCCTTTTGTAGGGGTCGCAAGAAAGTAGCTCTGGTAACTTGACAATCATATGGAGAAGTTGGGAATCTGAGAAACCATGGTTTCTAAAGAATGCAAGAACAGAGTCAGGGTTTTTTGCAGTCTTAAATTTAAGACGATAGGTGGAACAGAGTTTGGAAGCAGATTGTGGGGAGAATCCAAATTTGCTGATGAGGTAGGAGACAGGAAATGGGGTTGAATCGGAATTTTTAGTGCAGAAATACAGAGAAAACAGTGATGATGGGTAATGGTGGAAAAGAGGGTTAGGGTTTTGAGATTGTAATGTTAGTGGGGAAGTTAAACCCTTGGGATAAAAGATTAGGGTTTTGTGGTGCCATGAATTGAACTTCAACATGATTGATTGGGTGAAATTGAAAAATTAGGGTTTTGTGTAGGGTTTAAGATTTAGTGATGAGTTGAAGTAGAAAGTGGCGAAAATGGTTTGAAATATGAATGAATACAATTATTTGTGTTACCTTGAATTGAATCTATTGCTGTTGGTGGTGGAGGGAGAAAATAGTGACTTTTGGTACAGTTTAGGTGGCTTCACGGCGGCGGCGCGATGGAGGGATTTGGAAGTGGAAGATATGATGGGATGATGCATCGGAGATGATTTGTTTCTGGGCGGAAATTCAAACTTGACAAATGTTTTATTGAGCTTTTTTTTAAATATAATACTATGTCTGTCCATATCCATGCAATCCACATATACTGAGGTATTTACGGATATTAATAAATATTTATGAATGACATTTTTTTTTTATCAAAAAACTAATTATTGAAAAAAATTAGTTTTTTTCAAAGACAATATTAACATATAATATTCATACACTTTTTTTTTTTTTTTTAACTACAAAAGAGAATTTTATCAAAAAGAAAATAAAGGATATGTAAGAAACTGAAAAGTTTTCCCTCAAAAATGAAAAGTTTTCTCCATATAAAAAGAAAACATAAAATATAAAAATACTAGAATTTATATTTAAGTATGAATATTCAATTAATTTAACTCATTATTTAGCGGGCATGGGTAGTATTAAATCTGCATCTGTATCCAATAAATACGGATAATTGCAAAATTCACTTATTTTGTCTGCGAATATCCATTAATTTATCCGCTCTGTGCCCATGGCGAATTTTATCTGCAAATATCTGCTGTGCGAATTTTTTTGCCATCCCTTCATGGAATGTGATATAGAATAAGTCGCGCCGGACGCAGGCTCGTGACAACACATCTTAATTTTGAGTTTTTCTATAAATAAGGGTTTCTAGAACTGAGCTGGGGTCGATTTTCAGTGTAAATTATCAAGAACACGTTTTTGAGAGTGCTACGACTGGAGATTCAACCGAGAGGAAGATTCAACAACCTTATATCATCTTAATCATGTATTCTTTCTTCAAACTTTATGCTATGATTATTTTAACCATGTCTAGCTAAATTCTATGATTGGATCTTAGGGGATTCTAATTGCTATTATTCTTGGACCATGTAGTTTCATATGACATTTTGATGAATTACCAAGTTAGTTTCATTCAATTATCCTTGTTCTTAATGTTTTACATAACTTGATCAATTGTGTGATGATTCCAATTATTTGGTTACTAAGACATTAAAGATAAATCAATTGACCTAGGAATAGTTGTTCAATTAAGAATTCAAAGACATCCATGCGGTTTGTTAATTGAGAATTCAAAGATTAAAGTGCAAATTCCTCACTTGATCGTAAGTCATCCCAATACATTAGGGATTTATGGTCAAAAACATTGGACATAATTATTCTTTTTAATCGAATTATGAAACTAAAGTTGTAATTTGTTAACATGCATGAACTACCAAGATAATAGTAATTACATGAATCGAAAATGTCCAATTGCTTTTCTCTCATTATTTTAAAATCCTTTGCCAAGAAATTCCTCACTTGATCATAAGTCATCCCAATACATTAGAGATTTATGGTCAATGAAGAGGATTATGACATGATTATTCTTTTTAATCGAATTATGAAACTAAAGTTGTAATTTGTTAACATGCATGAAACCGAAAAAGTCCAATCGCTTCTCTCTCACCCCCCCCCCCCCCCCCCCCACTACAAGAAATATGGTCACTTGCCAGGGGCACGCACCCCTGGGAAAGGAATGCTTTTTGCCAGGAGTTTACCCTTGGGAAAATGGAAACCAGGAGTTTTGATATTTTAATGATTTGTCAGGGGTATAACCCCTGGGAAACGCGTAGGCGGGAAGTGAAATTTAGCTGAGAGGGAAAAAATATATGTTTTAAAATTAAAGTGTCGGTGCTCGCGTGAGCTGTCTCCAAGATTCGCCTATGCCAGGGGTTATACCCCTGGGAAGCGTGTTACCGTTCTGACAAAAAGTTATGCCAGGGGTTTTACCCCTGGGAAAAATTTAATGCAGCAGAATTTTTCTGTGTACACGTTTTGTAACTATGCAGAAAGCAATTCTCACTTCTCTCCATTACTAAAAATCATTTTCTCTCATTCTTTACACTACTACCAAAAATCAAATAAACCTTTTACAATTCAAAATTATTCATAAAATTTCCACCTATTTTTATCTACTTTTATTCCATATTTCTCCAATGTTTAAAAAGGTTATTAATTTATTTTTCTGATTTTTTTTAAATTTAGTGTTTTATTTTACAATCTTTTATTGATTTCTTTATGTAATCTCTTGTTAACACATTTTTTTTTTAATTTGCAGCACCATTAAATCGAAAGAATTGCAGCCATGTCAATCACTACCTCTATAGCTTGTCATTGCTCCAGTTTTATTCTTCACTTCCATTGAAAATAAAACAAGTGAGTAAGTTTTATCCTTTAAAATTGTGTTGTAATGTTTATATGTGCTGGTTTTTTTTTTAAGTGATAGTTATATGATATAGTTCTTATTTTTTTTAGAGAAATATGTTGTGTAATGTTTATATTGTGTTTTTATTTTTTTTTTTAGAAAATATAATGCTATATGCTAATTTTGTGTTTATATATAATGCTTTATTTTGATGCTGCTGTATTGTGTTTTTTTTTAGGAGTATATGCCAATTTTCAAATTTTTTAAAGTATCACTTTCTTTTTTATAAAAAATTAAGAAATTAACTATTTCAGTCAAAGTCAACATTGCAGAAAATGGAGTATTATCGTTATTATCGTAGTTGGATGTACGACTGAACATAGCCGGAAAGAACTGGATTAAAACCAAATTTGAGGAAGGAGTTAAAGGATTTATTTCATTTGCAGTGGCACAAGAAACATATAGAGTTGAGGAAGGGATACGATGTCCATGTACTAAATGTACATGTAGATATATTAAAACCCCCGAAGAAGTAAGCAATCACTTAAAGGGAGTTGGTTTTATGAAAGATTATTGGGTATGGACTAATAACGGTGAACAAATGGTGTATCCCGAGGTACATGCCAATACTACAGCAGCTTCAACCAGTGGAATGCGTGAGGAATATTTTGAACAATTTAACTTGATTGATGATATGGTTGGTGACGCTCTTGGGGTAAACATGGATTATGGAGAAGACGAAGATGACGATGTATTTGAGGAACAAGTTCCGAATGAAAAGGCACAAAAATTTTACGAGATGCTAAGAGAAATGAATACTCCATTGTTTGAAGGAGCTTCTGACTCTACATTATCTATGTGTGTCAGACTTTTAGCTGCCAAGTCAAATTGGAATGTTCCTGACATGTGCTTGGAATTTGTTACAAAAATGATGTTGGATGCGACTCCTGTCAAAGATAATATGCCAAAAAGCTATTACGATGCAAAAAGGTTGGTGTCAAAGTTGGGGTTAGAAGCATAAAGGATAGATTGTTGCACAAATGGTTGCATGTTGTTTTACGACAATGAATTTGATACAAATGATGGTGTGCTGGAGGAATGTAAGTTTTGTAATAGTCCAAGATATTATGCTCGCAGTAAGGCCGTTGATAATAAGCGGCGAGTTCCAGTTAAGTCCATGTTTTACTTGCCAATTATACCAAGGTTGCAGAGACTGTTTGCTTCGATTAAAACTGCCAATCAAATGACATGGCATAACACAGAAAAAACTCCAGGTGTGTTGAAACACCCTTCTGATGGTGAAGCGTGGAAGCACTTTAATCGGGTTCATCCTGATTTTGCGGCAGATCCACGAAATGTGACGCTTGGATTATGCTCTGATGGTTTTACTCCGTATATCCAAGCATCAGCATCTCCTTATTCTTGTTGGCCAGTTATTGTTACTCCATACAATCTCCCTCCTGAGATGTGCATGTCAAAACCTTACATGTTCTTGACATGCTTGATACCGGGACTGTCAAATCCAAAAGCAGGAATTGATGTGTATTTACAACCCTTAATTGATGATTTGAAGAGGTTGTGGATTGGAGAATGGACGTATGATATTTCACGCAAACAAAATTTTCCAATGAGAGCAGCTCTGATGTGGACCATTAATGACTTTCCTGCATATGGCATGTTGTCTGGTTGGGGAACTCATGGTAAAATGGCTTGTCCGCATTGTATGGAGCATACAAAGGCGTTTACTTTAAAAAGTGGTGGGAAGGCTTCGTGGTTTGACTCGCATCGAAGGTTCTTACCCAACAATCATGAATTTAGAAGAAGTAAGAATGGCTTTAAAAAGGGAGAAAGAGAAGTAAATGGCCTGCCACCAAAGTTAAAACCAGAAGAAGTTTGGAATAAAGTTTGTGGATATCCAAAATTCACAGATTTTGGCAAACTTGTCACAATCTCAGGATATGGGCAAACACACAACTGGACAAAAAGAAATATTTTTTTGGGATCTTCCTTATTGGAAAGATAATTTATTGAGACATAATCTTGATGTTATGCACATTGAGAAAAACTTTTTTGATAATATATTCAACACTGTGATGGATGTTCAAGGCAAAACGAAAGATAACGAGAAAGCTAGAAAAGACGTAGAACTTTATTGTAACCGAAAGGACTTGGAGTTGAAGACTCTACCAAATAAAAAGCTTTTGAAACCCAAGGCTAATTTCAGTCTAACTAGCAGTGAAGCAAAATCGGTTTGTCAGTAGTTAAAAGAATTGAAAATGCCTGATGGATATTCTTCTAACTTGGCACGATGTGCTGACGCTAATACCGGAAAATTACATGGGATGAAAAGTCATGATTGTCATGTTTTTATGGAACGCTTACTCCCAATTGCTTTTGCTTTGTTACCTAACCATGTAATAAATCCACTTACAGAAATTAGTCAATTTTTTAGAGACATTTTTGCTTCAACTTTGAGAGTAGATGACCTTGTTAAATTGGATCAGAATATTCCAATCATTCTCTGCAAGTTGGAGCAAGTATTCCCTCCCGGATTCTTTGATTCTATGGAACATATATCAGTACATCTGGCACATGAAGCTTTGCTCGGCGGACCTGTTCAGTATAGGTGGATGTATCCATTTGAAAGATTTATGGGTGACTCGAAGCGTTCAGTGAAAAATAAAGCTAGAGTTGAGGGATCAATATGCGCTTCTTACTTGCATCGAGAAACATCACATTTTTGCTCTCATTATTTCAATCACATGATGCTAACTCCAACAAATAGAAGAAATGAAGTTGATGTTGAAAATGAGCGACCTTCAACCTTATCGATCTTTGGTCTTCCCGGTCGATACTCTGGCAAGACAAATGAGCATTGGTTGACACAAATTGAGATGCCCTTGTTTTGGCTTGCCTTAAGCTGTACATGGTGGCTTTCAATAAATTAATTTGCTATTAAAAAAAAAAAAATATACATGATACTGTAATATAACACATGCTGCAATAGAATGTATCAGATTTTTGTCTTGTGAGATTGATTTTGATAAACTTGATGTTTCACAATTTGATCCTGTTATATGAAAATGGTTTGATTAAATTTTGGCATTTGTTATTGCAATAGCTTTAATGTAAGCACTTATGTGGTAAGTGCTTATGCTATGACTGCTTAATTAAGTTGTTTATCCAAACTGGGCTTGATTCAAATTCAATCATGAGTACCATAGTTTATGGTTTAAGGGTTTTTTGTGTCCATTTAGTTATGATAGCTTGGTAGCCTTTTAAGGACTGTATAGTTTTTTTTATAATATTAGCTTCCTGTTTCTTGGTGCTTCATTCATGGTTTTTCTATAATATTCTGCGTAAGCATATTTGTTTTGTCTTTGGAATTTGAATGCATGTAAAATGTGTTGAACTTTTCTGGTGTTAGAAATGGAAATGGATACTAGTTGGGTTTCTTTTGTAGCTCATGTAATCCTTTATTTGTACTGCTGTTCTGTACCTCATGAAATGGAAATGGTTACTAGTTGGGTTTCTTTTATTTATAATCCTTTATTTGTGCTGCTGTTTTTATGAGTTTGGGCTGCTGTTTGTACTTCATGTATATCAATTAAATAATTTTTTTTTAATATATAGGAGGAATACAAGAAACAACTTGCCATTGCTACACAAGATGGTTCTCGCCAAGTTGATGAGCATTTGTCCCTAAAGACTTGGTCACATGTTAATGGAGGCAAGAAAAAGGGAAGATTTTATGGAGCTGGAAACTTGGGCGCCACTTATAGGAAAAATGGTAGGACTCTTAATATGAAAATAGCCGATGGAGAAGGGACGTCCCAACCTCCAACATTGACGCCCGAAATGCAAGAAATGATTCGGAAAATGGCGCAAAATGAGGCTCTTATACAACAAATGCTCTTGAAACAACAAAAATTTGAAGAACAATTGCAACAAGAACGAGCGCGGTCCCAAAAATTGCAACAAGAGTTATCACAACGTCAATCTAACGGTCGTCATAACCTTGGTGCGGAGGATCCCGATGATAGTCTATATCCAATCTATGGTGAGGAAGAGGAAGAGGAAGAGGAAGATGAAGATGAAGATGAAGATGAAGAGGTAGAAGCATAGTTATTTGATGACTTATAATATTTGGACAACTTTATTTGTTGTTTATAATATTTTGGATAGTTTATTGATGTTTTGTAATATGTTGGATCTAAACAATATGCTTAGATAATTTTTTTGCTTAGATAATTTAATTTGGAATATTGGATGAATTTATTTTGGGTTTAATTTTAAATATTATTGCATATTTTAATTTTTGTGGATTTTTAATATTATTTTATTAATAATTATTATTTAAAAAATATATATCATTTTAAGTATTTTGGATGAATATAATATTAATTTTTGAAATATGATCTAAATTATTTATAAAAAAAAAGAATTAATGTTTCCCAGGGGTAAAAGTTAAATTTACAATAATGTTTTTGTATCATTAACTAATAGGGGTTTTGTTCCCCAAGAATATCATGAATATTAAAAGTTAATAAAGATTAGCATAATATTTTTTACAATAATGTAAAATTATGTTAGTTAGTAAAAGTTAATAAAGAAAAATAAATTGATTAAATCAATCCGAATAAATTAATTGAAGAAAAATAAAATCATGTTAGTTAGCATAATTTTTTCCTTCATCTATGAAAATCATAACTACTATTAAATCAATTTGATCTCAATTTTTTGAAATTCAGCATTCTTCGTACATTCTAATGATCTTATTTTTGAGTGTCCAATTTTTGTATTTATTCTTGATGATTATGTTGTTGGTGAAGTCAAATTTTATAGTGAAATTTTTTGAAAAGAAAACATAAAAGATGATTCATGATGAGATTTTAATTTAAAAATAAAATGTTATATTAATTGAAAAATATCATTAGACAGTGAATGCTATCAGCAAAGTGCATGAGAAAAAAAATATTGTAATTAGTTTTTTTTTTTTTTTTTGTAATAAAGCTACAAAAAATTATAATTATTAAAGCTACAATCCCGTGTATGATTTTTGTAATAAATTATAATTATTAATAACAAAATTTATTCAACTCATTTTATGTACCGGTGATAAATATGTTTTCATGTGTGGTGATAAATATTTTGTCCTGTGTTTTTTTAATATTTATTATCGTCTTTTGTTGTTTTTTTAAAAAATTATTTGTGAAACGTTCATGTCCATTATTTTTTTTCTTGATATTATACTAAAATATAAAATTTATTTAGAATAAAATATTTTTTAAATATAAATTGTGCAGTTTTATATAAATTTATTAAATGACTAAATTTGTTTTATTAAAGTTATTGTCCCGTGTATAATTTAATAAAAAATTATAATTATCGGCGATAAATATTTATCCAAATTTTTTATGCATGAGTGAAAAATATTTGTCCATAAATTTTTATATTTATTGATAAGAACTAGTAATTGTCTTGTTTAAAAAAACTATTAAGTAATTTTTATACTTATCTTTAGAAGTGGATTTTATTGCTATTACTATGAGTAGATTTGTTTTATGCTATGTTTTTAAATTTTTTCTTTTTTGTATTTTTTTTATGAGTCGATTTGTTTTACTTTTATGCTTATTTTTTTTTGTTATTTTTTTTTTGTATCTTTTTTGATGAGTAGATTTGTTTAAAGCTTATCTTATTTTTTTTTTTGTTATTTTTATTTTGAATATATTTTTTATTTAGAGTTAAAAAATATTATTAAACATGATAAGAAACAAAATAAATTTTAGTAGTAATTTCTTTTAATAATATATTGTAAGTAGATGTAAGTAGATTTTCACAATTTATTGAAATAGATATATGGTAAATAAAAAGAAGAAGAATTCATTTAAAACAAAAGAAATAAATATTTATCGAGATATTAGGGAGTAAACCCTTCTAATCCTATCAATAAAAATAAATGATCGCAATATTTATGCCAAATTAAATCTTTTCAAAAAATTAAGAATAAACGGCATATTCATTGAGATTAAGATGGAAAACTTTGTTTCAAAAAATAAAATTAAGATAAAGATATGTACTTTAACAAAGTCTCGATCCCTTCCTCATCATTTTTTTTTTTTTTTGTTACGGATATATTTTGTTTTCTATTTATCACCGACTCTCCTAGCTTAACTCTCACTATATAATCATATAATCCTTGGCCTATTCTCTCTTGTTTCCTTATAACAAAATATCTCACAAAACCAATTAATCATTGTTATGGGGATAATTAGTGGTAATCATCATCACCACAACTTGAGTTTTCTTTTGCACATTCCTCGCTTCAATTTTCATCACCACCATGAAAAGAATAAGAACATTCCAAAAGGGTATTTGGCTGTGATCGTTGGTCAAAAAGAAGAGCAACAAAAGTTGGTGATCCCACTAACTTACGTCAAGCATCCATTGTTCAAGCAATTCTTGAAAGAAGCTGAAGAAGAATATGGATTCAAGCAGCAAGGACCTATCACCATTCCTTGCAACATCAAAGAGTTTCGCGAGGTTCTACGATCGATTGATATGGAGAAATCTCATCACCATGCTTGGTGTTTTTAAGTTTCATGAGCATATTATTATTACTAGATTAATTAAGCATATTTTTATGTAGTATACATGAATGACACTTTTATGTATTTTTTTCTCTTAGTTTTCTCCAATAGTTTGAAAGTTGATATGATTTAGTGTTGGGTGGATCCCTCTTCAAGTGGGAACCACACACATAATAAAAAGAAAAAAAATAGAAAAAAAAAAAAAAAGGTTTGTTATTATAAAAGGGAATGAAACCCTTGTTGCTAGCAAGTTGGTGGCCACGGAAATTGCAGTGTGTGCAATTGTGAGAATAGCACTTGTGAAACAGAGAGCTGTGACTTTGTGATCATAGGGGAAGAATTGGTACCAGTGACATAAAGGTGTGAAAACACAAGAAGGGGGGTTGAATTGTGTTTTGGGTAGTTTTAAAAACTTCTTCAAAGTTTTGCAACTTATCAGATTTCGCAGCGGGCCAAGTTTAAAACACAAACAACTTCTGGGATGGTGAAAGTGAAAACAGAGTAGGAATGAGTAAAACAGAGAGAAGAGAGAAGAGATAACACAAGAGATTTATACTGGTTCCTCTCACAAATCGAGAGTAGTCCAGTTCCCTTGCACTTCCAAGGGATTTCACTATAATCACACAAGATTACAAATGCTCAAGCCAACAGCAAGAGACTTCCTTTGCTTAAGTAACACCTTACAAGAGACTTTCAAATGCTCAAGCTCACCAGCAAGAGACTTCTAACACAAATAGAAAATACAATGTTTGAACAACTGATAAATAATATCAAAGTTCTAAGAACAAAGAAATACAACTTAAATAACAAGACTATTCTTAGAATTCTTAAAAAGAAAACTAAGGTTCAACAACTGACAAGTCAGAAGTTGAAAACTGTTTGTCTTGAATTTTGATATAATCTCAAGTTGTATATAAGTTAAAAAATGCTCTTTGAATTTTAGCAGAATAACAGCTCTTTTGTTCTTCGCAAGTTTGTTGTCACGTCTTCAAATTCTTCCTCCTTTTATAGATGATGTTGGAGCGTCTTGAATTTGAGCGGACAATGATGAATTCAGCTACGTAGTACTGTACTATTGTTTTCATTTGAAATGTGCTTATCCAAATCAAGTAAAGATCAAAATCTGAGCCTTGATTTCGAATATTCGCCCAAATCAGGAAAACAAAGATAGTACAATAGTACAAACGTCATTGTCATGAGGATAACGGTCTGAAAGAAATTCTTCTGCTCCTTAAGATATTTGCCAAATAGATGATAGTCGTTAATGAGAATAGAATGTTCTTCTGGCGTCCTCTGTTGTTTCATCGTCATCAGAATCTACAGATATTAATTTTGCTTCTGATGAGTTCAAACTTCTGGTTGATTTTGACTTGCAACTTCTGATGACTTCAACTTCTGGTGTTGTCTTCAGAACTTGCATTTTCCCAACTTCTGGGGATACTTTAGCATAGCAACCAGAACTTCAATTTCTAGTGAATATAAAATTTTAACTTGTATATCTGCACACTAGAGTAAATTATCAGTATTCCCTATTGTATATTAATACTATTGTTATCATCAAAACTACTTGGGTTATATTAGAACCAACTTTGTTCCAACAATCTCCCCCTTTTTGATTGATGACAAACCAAATATTAATTTACAATGGTTGTTATTTTAATCACATAATTTCGTCCTTCAGGTTTATGAGTTTTGCAAGCTCCCCCTGAGTTCAGTAATGAATGATTAAAATAGTTTAAAATTTTAATATTGAATCCAGAACTTCAGTATACATTTGACTTCCAGAAGATAGGTTTGCAAGCTTTCTTCTTTGATCAGATCTACCTAAGAGAAAAGTGCAATCTTCTCTTACGTGTATCATGTATAGAAAGTTCTAATCTCAATAGAAAAATTTCCTTAGAGAAAAATATTGATAACTGATAAAAAGTAATAACTGAAACTTAATGAAATTAACAAAATTTGAATTGGCTTCAGTTAGTGTTCTTTAAATTAATTTACTCTTACTCCCCCTTTTGTCATTAAACAAAAAGAATAATAAAAAAAAGGTTAAGAATAAATGAACACGTGACTAAAGAATTAGTCAAGTCAAAAATAAATTAAAACAGATGATAAAAACCATAATTAGTTAATGCAAAAACGAAAAACGAGGTAACTCCTACCAACCAAAATAGCTATAAAAACGCACCAACTCTTTGTCATTTCACTCAACGCTTCCATGAGAGAAAATAATTTCTTCAACAAAACGAGAAAAAGTATTTGTGAGGATAGAAGAGTGATTGAAAGAAATGGGTTTAAGAAATTTTCAAAGAAGAACCAGAGAAGGATCTTATCAACGATAGATGCAATCCCATGGAATATGATGTCTATGAAACATCTGAAGATGGTGAAGAGCTTTGCTCCAAAATCAGACGCAAGCTTCTTAACTATCTTCTGTTCTTAGAAGATCAAAGAGTTCTTCTTATGCAGGAGGATGAGCAGGAGTCTCTGAAGACAAGCTCCAAGTTTACAAAACAGTAAATTTGTAGCTCGAGAGGTTTAGATCACAAACTCCCAGGGTGAAGTTTGGGACACCATCCTCTTCAGCTCTCTCCTAACTCATCTTCTTGTAAAAATTTCCTTTTAGGTTAGGTAGTTTTCTAGATCTTATGCAAAACATTTTTGAAAGAAGAGCAATGATGAAATGCAAAAGATTTAGAAAGAATAGCAATGATGAAATGCAAAAATAGTGTAATGTAGTTTTATATGAATAAAAGAATATTTTGAATGCAATTGAGTTTATGTATTTATGTTTATGCAGCAATATATAGATCTATCTTCTGAATATAATAAAGAAAATAAACCAACATAACATAACCAAAATAACATAAAACCAATATTCAAAACAATAATAAACAGATCCAAAACAACAAGGTTCAAACAGAACATGATAACAGAACATAAACAAAATAAAACAAAGAAATCCTAGGGCTGTGAAGGGTTAGAAGGGTTCTGCAACTTGGCTTGAAGCTGTTTCAAAGCTTCTTCTGAGATCATTTGTAGCCTTTTGAACACATCTTCTGAGTCCACTCTGCCAACCAGATGTGCAGATTCAGAATCCACCTGAATAATCTTATCCAATTCTTGAGCATAGAAGGTGGAAAACTGATCCACAGCCTTTGTCATAACCAAATTCATCTTCTCATCATACAACCGCTTGGCTTTCTTAATTCTGTTCTCTTCAGCCTTGACTTCAGTGAACTTCTGCCTTGCAATGTTCATGATGAAGTTCCTTCTGTATTGAGAACTAAAATCAATCATCATTTGCGTGCACATAGCTGGAATAGCAGTACATTCTTCATCCACTTGGTCAGGTGCAACAGCAAAAACAGGCAGATCTTGGTGAAGTTCCTGAACTTTGTCATTAATGCCCATCAGCACACGCTTAACATCTTCTGGTGTGATGGCTTTGAGAGGGTTAGGGACAGATGAAGATGAGGGTTTTTTTAGGACAACTGAGGGGTGAATGGTAATTTCTTGTTCTGTTGGAGGGGGTGTAATGACTTCTTCAAAAGTTCTAAGAAAGTCATTTTCTGAATTTGTGAGTTGAGGGTTTTGAGATTTTTGAGGTGAGGGGTTGTGAAGTTCCAACTCTAATTGTTGAAAAGCATTGGCAGGAATGCCAGTTTCAACAATGGCTTCAATGGGAGAAGAGTGATGTTCAGATAATGTCTTCTCTAAGTCATGGGAACTAGGTGAATTTGGTTTAGCAGATACATGTGTAGAAGATGCAACAAGGGTGTTTACTTGAGGAATAGCTTCAGAAGTTGCAACCTCTGCATTAACTTCTGATGCTACCTTCTCAATATGCTCCATAGAAGTAGGAGTTGAAACACCTGTTTCTGTAATCAGGGATAACACATGTTTAGAGAATTGTTTCATAGAATCAGGGTATGGTACAAAGCTAACCACTGGTGTTTCAAGAGAAGCACTAGTAGAAACTTCTTCTATACAGTTGGATTTAGGTTCTAAATCAGAAAGGATTTTAGAAAAAGAGTTTTGAACTGGAACTGCATAGGGGATGTTTTTAGCATGTTTTGGACCATTAATGACATAATCAGAAATATCTTTAACATTGATCTTTTTATAAATACCTTGATTTGCCAACCTTTGCACTAACTCAGCTTTAGGAATGGGAGCATCAAGAAATGCATTGGGCTCAGCTTCTACTCCACTTTCCCAGCTAGTTTCTTCCCAAGCCTTAAAAAGCTCCACTTGCTTTATGGCTTCCTCACGCTCTTCAACATCATCATCTTCTTCAAGAATTAACCTTTGCTTCCTCTTCCTTTTCAAGTTTGTTCTGGCCTTCTTAGTAACTTCTGGAGCAGCCATTGCAGCAGATCAAGAAGCACTAGCTTCCTTAATAATTTCCAACTCTGCCTCTGCTTGAATAGTAGGCTCAGAGTTCCCAGGGTTCACTTCTTCAACAGCAATCTTCCTTACAACAACTTCTGAGGTACTCTTAACACCAGAAGTACTTCCAGACTTCTTCTGGGGTGTAGAGCTTCTTGCTCTCTTGGGTTTAGATTCTGTTGCTTCTGATTTCCTTACAACTTTCTTTTTCTTTTGTTGAGCAGGCAACAAATAACTTGTGGCTAGTCTGTCTTCCAACTTCTGATCATCTCCTCCTTCCAGAAGTTTCTTATGCAAACCGGCAATAAGAGAAACTTCATCTCTAGACACAGAGGTGAGATAGAAGTGCTTGTCACTTTCTTCCTTCTTTGGTTTATACTGAACTTGTGGTGTAATCAAGGGTCCTTGAGTCTTCAGCACTTTCTTCACAGTAAAACCACTTATCACAGAGGGATAAGCATCAATGACGAATCCATAACCAGGGAAAACAGGTTTCAGAGAATGAATCAAATAACTTCTGTGAAACATGAAGGATAAGAATCTGCAGTAATGTGCATTTGTTGTACCCTTGGTTTGACTATCAGAGATAGCTTTACACATGTGCTTAAAGATAACCTTGGCAAAGTTCACCTCAGCCTTTGTTCCCAAATAATATAAAACAGTTTTATAAAGATTGGAAACTTGGTCAGATGAACCAACCTTTGGTAACAGAGAGTCACACATAATCTTGTAAAGTATCTTGTAGTATGGCTTCATGTCATTGTTGTTTTTGGAAGTAGAATTCTTGCCATAGATTTCTTCTTGAATGTAGTGAGTAATATCTTCAGAGGGGTAGGGAACAATACCAGTAAATGACAACTGTGCAGCTTGCCTAATGTGCTCATGTCTGATCCTAATGCAGACACCACCAACCTCTGAGCGAATCTCTTTGCCCAGATACTCTTCACTAGGTATTGTGTCGCTGAGAGCTACTTCTGCCTTCATCCAAAAATCCTTCACTATTTCTGGATAGACAGGTCCATTTAAACAATCCAAAAAAGTTATCAACTTTTGCGCCTCAAATGCTTCCTTGATCCCTTTAGCACCGTTCGCTCTAATTCCTTCAAAGTCGACTGGTCTCTCAATATGAAGAAATAGGTCTGAAATAGGAAAACCTACTTTGTCTTTAGAAAGAACACCAGGATTAGAGGCTTTAATGTCAGCAATCGGTGGTACAATTCCATGTCTTTCTCCTTGAGATAGATTACGCTTGGTAGAAGATGCCATGATTCTGAGTTTGGGGGTTAGGGTTTGCTAATTTGAGAGAAGAAAGAAATTGCTCTGAGTTTTTAGAAGAGATGAAAGTGTGGGTAGTGAATGTGCAAATGTGTGCATGTGAACAGTTAGTGTGTTTAAAAAGAAAAGAAAAACAAAACCGCGCAAAAACGTACTAACTGAAAGGACAGGGGTAAAAGAGTAACTTAACAATTCACAATTGAATTAGAACACAATCATCACTAACCAACTTCTTTCTCTAATAGCAACCAGACACGTGTATTAGAAGGTTAATTAAATATCTGACACGTTAGCAACAGCAATTGAAGAGGTAACTCAACAGTTACTGCCACGTCACGTTCAGAACCACTCATAAACTTCTGATAGAAATACTAGAAGATGGTTTGTCACAATTCTGATACACAAGTTCTGACTCCCCCTAACTTATGATAAAGATACCAGAAGATGGTTTGTCTAAACTTCTGATAGAAAGATCTGACTCCCCCTAACTTCTGATAAACTTCCAGAACTTCCTAAAATAATATTCTTCACCAGAGTTCAACTTATTTGCAGATTTCCATCATATTAAGATTCTTTTTGATAAAATCAAATCTTTCAATAGCTAAGGGTTTTGTAAAGATATCAGCCCATTGATTTTCAGTATCAATAAACTTGAGATCAATTACACCCTTCTGTACATAGTCTCTTATAAAATGATGTTTAATCTCAATATGCTTAGTTCTTGAGTGTAGAATAGGATTTTTAAAAAGATGAATGGCAGCAGTGTTATCACAATATAAAGGAATATTATGACTGCTTATTTGATAATCTTCCAATTGATATTTCATCAAGAGTAGTTGTGTACAACATTTAGCTGCTGAAATGTATTCTGCTTCTGCGGTTGACATAGCTATGGTGGTTTGCCTTTTACTGGCCCAAGAAATCAAATTCTCACCAATGAATTGACAGTTTCCACTAGTGGATTTTCTTTCAAGTTTATCACCAGCATAGTCAGCATCACAGAATCCAATCAGTTTGTAATCATTAGATTTCTGATACAGCAATCCAATGTTACAAGTAGCCTTCAGATATCTAAAGATTCTCTTTACAGCAGTAAATTGAGATTCTTTAGGATTTGATTGAAATCTTGCACACAGACAAACACTGAATAAGATATCAGGTCTAGAAGCTGTTAGATAGAGAAGAGATCCAATCATACCTCTATATAACTTCTAATCAACTTTACCTTCAGACTCACCTTTGTCAAGACTTGATGTAGGATGCATTGGAGTGTTCATGGGTTTGCAGTCTTCAAGATTGTACTTCTTCAGAAGATCTTTGATATATTTTGACTGATGAATGAAGTTTCCTTTCTTTGTCTGATTAATCTGAATTCCCAGAAAGTACTTCAATTCTCCCATCATGCTCATCTCAAATTCATCTTGCATCATCTTAGAAAAGTTCTTGCATAGTCCAGCATTTGTTGATCCAAAAATGATGTCATCAACATAGATTTGAATGATTAGAATGTCTTTCTTCATGGTTTTCTTGAATAGTGTATTGTCAACTTGACCTTTTACAAAACCATTGTCAACCAAGAAGTTACTTAGTCTCTCAAACCATGCTCTGGGAGCTTGTTTGAGTCCATAGAGTGATTTCTTTAGTCTGAACACATGATCTGGATTTGAAGTATCTTCAAATCCTGAAGGTTGTTTGACATATACTTCTTCAGAGATCACACCATTTAGAAATGCACTCTTAACATCCATTTGATAAAGTGTAATGTTGTTGTTGACAGCATAAGAAAGAAGTAATCTTATAGCTTCCAATCTTGCAACTGGAGCATAAGTCTCTGTATAATCAATGCCTTCTTGTTGACTGTATCCTTGTGCAATAAGTCTAGCTTTGTTTCTTGTTACTTCTCCTTGTTCATTCAGCTTGTTTCTGTATACCCACTTTGTTCCAATAATGTTCTTGCCTTTTGGTTTGGGTACCAGATCCCATACATCATTCCTTTGAAATTGATTCAGTTCTTCTTCCATAGCAACTATCCAAGCATCATCAGATAATGCTTCATCAGTGGTTTTAGGTTCAATCAAGGAAACTAGACCAAATAAGGATTCTTCATCCCTAAAGCTTGATCTTGTTTTCCTAGAACTGTTCTTAATACCAATGATAAGCTCTTCAGGATGTGATGACCTATACTTGAAAGTATTCTTGGGAATAGTTGTTTCTTCTTGATCAGGATCTTCAGTTGGTGTTGTTTGATGATCATCAGATTCTGGAACTTGATTGTTCTCTGGTGCTTCCAGAAGTTCAGGAGTGGGAATAGGTTCACAACCTTCATCTTCTGAGTCTTGAGAATCTGAAATTTCTATAGAAGGCTCTGACTTTTCATGATCAGGCGCTTTATCATCAAACCTTACATGCATAGATTCTTCAACTGCTTGAGTTTCAGAATTATACACTCTGTATGACTTGGAGCGCTCAGAATATCCAATAAAGATACCCTTACTAGCTTTAGAGTCAAATTTCTTTAGATAGACTTTAGTATTCAGAATGTAACAAGTACAACCAAATTGGTGAAAATAAGAAATGTTAGGTTTCCTTCCTCTAAAAAGTTCATATATTGTTTTATTCAGAATAGGTCTAATATAGATTCTGTTATGAATATAACAAGCAGTGTTTATTGCTTCTGCCCAGAAAAATTTTGCTAAAGAATGTTCATGCATCATGGTTCTAGCCATCTCTTGCAAAGATCTGTTCTTTCTTTCTACAACTCCATTTTGCTGTGGAGTTCTAGGAAAAGAGAACTCATGAAAAATTCCATGTTCTTCACAAAAGTTTTCAAAAGGTTCATTTTCAAATTCTCCACCATGATCACTTCTAACTTTTAAAATGCTTAAATCTTTTTCATTTTGAATTTGGGCACAGAAGACACTAAACTCTTCATATGTATCATTCTTAGATTTCAGAAATCTTACCCAAGTCCATCTACTATAATCATCAACAATGACTAGTCCATACTTCTTTCCATTGAGTGAAGCAGTGCTAACTGATCCAAACAAATCAATGTGCAGAAGTTCTAAAAGTCTAGAGGTAGAAACAATGTTTTTAAGTTTAAATGAGCTTTTGACAAATTTCCCTTTTTGACAAGAGTCACAAAGAGAATCTGAGTGATAAGTCAATTTAGGAAGGCCGCTCACAAGATTGTCTTTGCTAAGCTTGAAAATTAATCTCCAGTTAGCATGACCCAATCTCTTATGCCAAACCCATTTCTCATCACTTAGAGTCAACAAACAGAGCACATTCTGATCTTCTAGATCAGATAAATTAACTTTATAAACATTGCCCTTTCTACAACCTTTAAACAAGATAGATTTATCAGAGTTGTTAATTACAGTACATGAATTCTTATTAAACACAACATCATAATTACTGTCACATAATTGACTTATGCTAAGTAGATTATGTTGTAGTCCATCAACCAACCAAACATCAGAAATAGAAAGAGAAGAATTACCTACTTTACATATACCAATGATTTTGCCTTTCTGGTTCCCACCAAATCCTACAGTTCCTCCCTCTCTCAGAGTCAGGGTGAGGAACAAGTGCTTGTCTCCTATCATGTGTCGTGAACATCCACTGTCCAGATACCATGAGCTTTGCCTTTTTCTTGGGGTACATACCTGCAGTAAACATTATCTCAGACTTTGGTACCCATATTCTGATGGGTCCTCTAAAGTTAGTTCTTTTATCCTTCTTCTGTCTCTTGTAATTTCCAGAGGGTCCATAGTGAGGTGAGCCTTTAAAAACAGGTTTAGGCTTAACCTTTCCTTTGGACCTTGACCCAGAGTGTGTCAGCAAACCAACTTTCAAGTTTGTACAGCCTGATCTCATGCCCCGAATACTCATAGGCTTGAAGATCTTCTGTACTCCTTTATAAGACTTAGATACTGAAGCAATGGGAGCAGAGGTTTTCAAAGACTCCACGCTTACTTGAGCATCTGACACCTTTGGATTTTCTGTACTATTACTAGAAACAAAATTAGAATAAAGATCAGAAGATGTTCTGCTAATACACACAGACTGATTTGAGTTTCCTTTGACAGTACTCCCCAAACCCTGTCCAGTGTATTTGCCAGCACCATAAATCATAGAGGCTAATTTATGCTTGTCAATATTGTGATGAACAAACTCTTGAAGAGCAATCTCATGCTTATCATAGGGTTTGTTACATGTTCTGCAACCATTTTCAAGAACTTGAATAGTCTTTAAGGACTTCTTATAGTCTTCTTGAATATGATTGACCTTATCATTGAGCATGTCAAACTTTTGTTTAAAAAGCTCTAGCTTATTTGATTTTTCCATGTACTTCATCACAGTATCTTTCAAAGCCTTAGAGAGTTGAGTATCAGATAGTTTAGAAATAACCTGTTCAATATCTTCTGAATCTGACTCAACATCACTTTCAACATCTGACTCTGCTGTGGCCATGAGTGCCAAGTTAGCTTCTGCATCTTTAGCTTCATCATCAGACAGCTTGTCAAGATCTTCCCATGTAGCTAGAAGACTCTTCTTAGCTTTGTTCTTGAAAGTGCTCTTTCTTCCTTTTCCCTTGGTGCTCAAGTCAGGACAATCAGCAATGAAGTGTCCAGGCTTGTTGCAGTTAAAGCAATTCTTAGAATCATCCTTCTTATCTTTGTTTCCAGAACTTCTGTAACCAAAACCTTTGGATCCAGAACTTCTGCCAGAGTATCTTGGTTTTCTTCTTGCCCACTTCTGGAACATCTTGGTCAGAAGTGCAAATACATCATCATCTGGTCCCTCTTCTTGATTGTAACATCCCCAATTTCTAAATTGCCTAATTAATTTTGATTGAAATATATTTATTAAAATTGAAATTAATTAGAGGTGGTTAATTTAATCAAACAAGTGATTGAGAGTGTCATGTGTATTAAATTGGGAATTTTCTAAACATAAGTCATACACCTAAACACTAATCTCATAGACTTGATTTAATTAACACTATTAGAATTCAAATTCTTCCCAATGTGACTCATTGTTCCACTAGACTATGCAACACCTTCTCATATCAACACCTCATGTTCACATGCTTAGTCATGACTCCACTCACACTTAATTCCCTAGCTTCATGCAAAGCCAATTCATTGTCTCATTCTCACATTTTCAGCTGAAGCTATTCCCTCTATTCTCTCTTCTTCACACGCCAACAACAACACTAACATAACCTCCAAAGTTTTCATTTTATTTCAAGTCACAAGTTGTCTTTTTGCATCACAAGCTTCTCCAACATAATATACAGAGATTCCCTCACCTGAAACATCTTAGAAACAAAGAATCTCTGATGAGAATCAATTCTCAAGAACCTCATACATTCACAAAACAACAACAACCCTTCACACCTCATTTTGAACCAATAACATTACATGCAATCAAGAACCAAGCCAAATTCGTGTACTGCTCATTGACTCAGTAACAACACTATAAATAACTCCATTCCTCAGCTCAATCCATCATCAATTCATTCACAAATTCGTAGAGCAAAATAAGGGGGTTTCAAGTGTCAAAGTTCCATTTCTGGTCCAATCAGTTCGTGGGTCTTTAGGAGGTTGCAGTAGCAGTTTAGAAGAGCCTAGGAGCAAGTAAAGCTTCAATCACAGGTGGGTTCTTAGGCTAGTTTAGCTAGAATTCCCTTAATTTATGAACTTGCATGTTAACTTAAGAACCTAGGAATTAATTGTGTGAGGAGGATTAGCTCCCAAATCCTTTTCTATTCTGTTCCATATTGATTATATTATGTTTCTGCACCTTCTCAGAGTTTGATTGTAGGTGTTCTTTTAAAAATTGTTGAAATTCGCAGAACAGGGGACATTCTGACTTAACTCGCCATAGCGAGTTGCTAGCGAGCACTCATGGCGAGCTCAAGGTTCTGGGCTGAAGAACTTCGCCATGGCGAGCTCTAGCTCGCCTAGCGAGTTGTTTAGGCCAGTACCTGTAAGTTCGCCATGGCGAGCTTGCTAACTCGCCGTAGCGAGCTAACCCAGAATTGCCTCACTTTTTCCTATTTTAAAAATGTTTGAACACTCGTTTTATATCATAATCTGAGGAAGTTATATTGCAGTTATATAATGTATTTGATTTGGTATGGAAAGTCAGACACAATTCTGAAATTAGGGATAACTTAGCAATTAAGTTGTATGCTCCCCGGGAAAAAGGAATTATTGGTAGTATGTTAATCACTTAGAATCAGTCGATTATGTGCGGTTTAGTATGCTGCTTATGGGCTTCCAATGGAACAACCCATTAGGAAAATGATTGTGAGCTTAATGCCGTGGTCGAATCGGTCAGCGGATATGGCGGGCCTTCGAGACATGCTCACCTCGAAGTGTCTTAGCGGAATAAAATCAACAAGATACTTTTGTGTGATACACTTTTATTAATTATGATTATGATATTTATTATGATAGATTATCAATTATGGACTGATTAGGTACCCCGGCTTTATAGCCTAGGAGGGTAGTAGAATTCACTGGGACGAAGTGACTGTCTCACCCCACTCCCTATTTGAAACAGGAAAACAGGTTGATTAGGTAAGCTTTGGTGTTGGAGTCGCTGCTGCTGTTTGGAGGATTGCATTTGATTCTTGCTTCCTTATTTACTTTATCGTGTTATCGTTTGTTTCCGCTGTTACTTCTTGAACTCTTGATGTTTTTGGCACCTGCGTGTGCATTTGAATTGTGTTGTAATAATAATGAATTCTCTTATCAATAATAATATTCCATGATTATTCTAGATTTATCTATGGGGTGTTATATTGATAATCTGCAGAAGATTCTTCTGTCTCAGATTCAACAACCTTAGCCTTGAGAGCCTTAGAAGGTCCAAAAGTAGCTGGCAGAGCCAAGGACTTCGTTCTCTTCTGAGGTTCATCAGAGGATAGCTCAATCTCATGACTCATGAGTGAACTAATTAAACCCTCTAGACTTAGGGTGTCTAAATCCTTTGCTTCCTGAATAGCAATGACCTTAGGTCTCCACTTAACAGGTAAACTTCTAAGAATCTTCTTCACATGATCAGAAGTAGTATAATTTTTCTTCAGAACTTGAAGACCTGCAACCAGAACTTTGAATCTTGAAAACATAGATTCAATGTTCTCATCTTCCTTCATTCTAAAGAGTTCATACTGTTGGATCAAAAGTGTTGCTTTTGCCTCCTGCACCTGTTTGTTTCCATCATAAGATGAGCATAAAGAATCATAGATACTCTTAGCAGTAGATTTATCTGTGATCTTAAGGTACTCTTCATGAGATATGCAGCTTATCAAGATATCCTTGACCTTGTGATGCTTCTTGTACGCTTTCTTGTCCTTGTCAGTGAAAGCTTGCCTTGTATCACAATCTAATCTTCCTCTTTCATCCAAACCTTGAAATGTAACTCCTCTTTCAACTAAGTCCCAAAGTTCATCATCAATACCAACTAGGTGACTGTAGATTCTATCTTTCCACCAGGAGAAGGTAGAACCATCACCACTGAACTTAGGAGCTTTGCTGTTGTTTTTATCATCAACATCATATTTGAAAGGAATAGACTCTCCTTTAGTTTTCTTCTCACCAGATCCAGACATAGTGTTTTGACACAACAAGTAACCGTCTCACTGCAAAGTGATATAACAGAACCGGGCTCTAGATGCCAATTGAAGGTGTGAAAACACAAGAAGGGGGGTTGAATTGTGTTTTGGGTAGTTTTAAAAACTTCTTCAAAGTTTTGCAACTTATCAGATTTCGCAGCGGGCCAAGTTTAAAACACAAACAACTTCTGGGATGATGAAAGTGAAAACAGAGCAGGAATGAGTGAAACAGAGAGAAGAGATAACACAAGAGATTTATACTGGTTCCTCTCACAAACCGAGAGTAGTCCAGTCCCCTTGCACTTCCAAGGGATTTCACTATAATCACACAAAATTACAAATGCTCAAGCTAACAGCAAGAGACTTCCTTTGCTCAAGTAACACCTTACAAGAGACTTCCAAATGCTCAAGCTCACCAGCAAGAGACTTCTAACACAAATAGAAAATACAATGTTTGAACAACTGATAAATAATATCAGAGTTCTAAGAACAAAGAAATACAACTTAAATAACAAGACTATTCTTAGAATTCTTAAAAAGAAAACTAAGGTTCAACAACTGACAAGTCAGAAGTTGAAAACTGTTTTTCTTGAATTTTGATATAATCTCAAGTTGTATCTAAGTTAAAAAATGCTCTTTGAATTTTAGCAGAATAACAGCTCTTTTGTTCTTCACAAGTGTGTTGTCACGTCTTCAAATTCTTCCTCCTTTTATATATGATATTGGAGCGTCTTGAATTTGAGCGGACAATGATGAATTCAGCTACGTAGTACTGTACTATTGTTTTCATTTGAAATGTGCTTATCCAAATCAAGTAAAGATCAAAATCTGAGCCTTGATTTCGAATATTCGCCCAAATCAGGAAAACAAAGATAGTACAATAGTACAAACGTCATTGTCATGAGGATAACGGTCTGAAAGAAATTCTTCTGCTCCTTCAGATATTTGCCAAATAGATGATAGTTGTTAATGAGAATAGAATGTTCTTCTGACGTCCTCTGCTGTTTCATCGTCATCAGAATCTACAGATATTAATTTTGCTTCTGATGAGTTCAAACTTCTTGTTGACTTTGACTTGCAACTTCTGATGACTTCAACTTCTGGTGTTGTCTTCAGAACTTGCATTTTCCCAACTTCTGGAGATACTTTAGCATAGCAACCAGAACTTCAATTTCTAGTGAATATAAAATTTTAACTTGTATATCTGCACACTAGAGTAAATTATCAGTATTCCCTATTATATATTAATACTATTGTTATCATCAAAACTACTTGGGTTATATTAGAACCAACTTTGTTCCAACATGACAAAATTGTGTTCGGCAAACGTTCTTCGTTTTAGCTGAAATTTGAGTATGTTGTTTTTGTTATAATGTTAGTTACTTAGATAAATTTTTTAAGTAGCTTTGTCTTCTTTTTGTGTCAGTTTGGGATATCTACTTGTTTGTGAGGTTGTTAGCTCTCTTGTTGTTAGTTTATCATAGGTGTTGGTGACTACTATATGTTTGTCGATTCCTAAAGAAATTAGGAAGACAGTTGAGGGTTTTTCACGTTAAAATTGCGGTGTTCTTATTTATAATTTTTACTCCTTTTATCGTTGTTATTGTTGGTGTTGGTTGTGCTGAATTATTTAGTTGTTTAGGTTCCACAAAAAGAGACTAACCGTATATTTTGTTGTGCACTCTGATCCCAACATTTAGTATAACAAAAATGTTGGATCTTGATTTTAAAATTATGATTGGGTATAATTGATTGATCTCGATGGAATAAAAACTAAAGAGAATTGTGATTTGAATATATATTGTTAGAAATAATATAAAATTATTGATATGGCTGTATCCTAATAGCTTAAGCTTTTGGGATAATCGGTTATTTGACATGATATCAGAGCCTTTATAACTAAGTGGTATAGAGTTCGCGCGATCCCCGCTCCCCTCACTTTCTAATTAAAAAATGGAATTTAAGCATATGGTAGGTAGGCCTATGCATTATCCACGCTTCAAGTCCAAGTGGGCTCTTGCGTGAGAGGGCGTGTTAGAAATAATATAAAATCATTGATATGGCTATATCCTAATAGCTTAAGCTTTTGGGATATTCGTTTATTTGATATATATATATATATATATATATATATATATATATATATATAATTTTAATGCAACAAAACTTTATTATAATTAAGGCTTAAATATGCTTTTGGTCCCTGCAATATAGACTTATTTTGAAAAGAGACCTTGTTAAAAAAAAAAAAATTTGATTTTAGTCCCTGCAAAATCTGAAAACTTTGAAACGAGCCCCTGAGTAGGAATTCTGGATGCGATGTCACTTGGATTGTGACGTGGCACACGCGGATTGGGATACTTAGCTGATGTGGCAGATCTTTTAGACACGTGGCATTACAACTCATTTTTCTGTTTTTTTTTTTTAAAAAATTACCTTTTTCCTTTTATTTTTCATAAAAACAAATAGCCAAATTAAAATTAAAACAAAAATTTCCTTTTATCCTTCGAAGTGCAGCTCTTCCGCCGTCACACCCCTTCTCTCTTCTCATACAAACATTCACCGTTCCTCTTCGTTGAAGATGCAACCCTCGTTCTTCCTCTAAGTGCAGCTCGCCGCCGTCACCCCCTCTCTATCCGTCCCATGGCTCACTACCGTCTCAGTTTCGTCATCATCCATGGTTGTCCGTTCCAGCTCACTGCTATTTTCACTTTTTTCAATTTTAGACAAAATTGAAGATTGAGAAAACCAATTGAATCTGAAAGAGAATGTTTGGTGGTGCCAAAATTGAAGATTGTGGGAGACAATTAAAATTTAAGATTGTTTATTTGGTGAGTTAGTGGTGCTTGAATCTAAAATAGAATTGGAAGAAATGGTTATTTTAGATGCTTGTTTGGAAGATGAAAATGGGTTTAAAGTTGGAAGAAATGGGAGACTAAGCCTAGTGTTAGATCTGAACCAGTTTGAAAGAAATTGTTGTTTTAGTTGCTTGTTTGGAAGATGAAAATGGGTTTAAAGTTGTTGAAGATGAAGAATATTTTTTTTTTACGGGATGAATATTGGTTTCCACTCTTTATTTAGTTTTTTTAATTTTTTTGTTTTATTAAAAATGAAAATATAATTTTAAATTAAAAAGTTAAATGAAAACAAAATAAAAGGAAAAAGGTAATTTAAAAAAAAAAAAACAGAAAAATGAGTTGTAATGCCACGTGTTTAAAAGATGTGCCACATCAGTTAAGTATCCCAGTCAGTGTGTGCCACGTCACAATCCAAGTGACATGACATCCAGAATTCCTACTCAGGGGCTCTTTTCAAAGTTTTCAAATTTTGCAGGGACTAAAATCAAATTTTTTTTTTAACAAGGTCTCTTTTCAAAACAAGACTATATTGCAGGGACCAAAAACATATTTAAGCCTTATAATTAATTATAATTATCCTTTAAGTATACATAAGATAAACTCAAATTTTCAAAAGGCTGTGCAACAAATCAATTACGATGGGGCTATTGCACAGATTGAGATTAACCGCCATAGTATTTTAACACAGTAATCAATTTTGATTGTTGATTTAAAATTTGGCGGTTCAGATTTCAACTTATAAGTTTTATAAAGTGAATAATCTCAGCTATTATATTCTGATCAGAGGACCGACACGATAGTTGTAACTGCGTCACACAGTTAATACAAGAAATCTAATTCCCTATCGTACAAAATACTTTTTTTTTTTGAATGGTAAAGAGATATATATAATAAATAAAATAGCGCGAGTCAAAATACAAAACAGGAGTACTAGAAGTACTCAACAATAAAGAAGAAAAAAGAAATACAAAATAAAAACAATATAGAAGGACTCCCAAAAGCTAAAAACCACCACAACCACCCAGAAAAGCCACCAAAAAGAGGAAGAGGAAAAGTCAGCTATGAGAGATAACTCGAAGAGATACCACTCAACCAAAACCTGAAAAATTCAGGCACCACATCCTCACCTTACCTTACGGGACCAGCATAATAGAGGTTGCACCTCCCACTCGTAGAGGGAACATGGGCTATCAGGGTTTTTACCTATAAACCATTTTCAGGAGGAAAGTTTCACCCTATCCATAATATTGTCAATTGTTGAAGACCCACCGGAAAAAATTATATCATTTCGGGAGGTTCAGATAGTCCACACAATAGCATGCCACACTAGAATCATACCTAACCGACCTATCGTACAAAATACTAATGGAGTTCCCATTATTATTAGTTCAATCTTCTTCGTCATATGCACATCCACTTCCATAATAGAAACTTTATCTCATCTGATGAGAACATTAATATTCTTTAACATTGTTAAAAAGCTTATCGTTTCGAGCTTTAACTTAAGAAAAACCAATCATACAAGATATGAGTTAGAAGACTAAACCTACACATTAGAAGAGCCAATTTCTAAGAAAAAAAAAACATAGTCAATAAATAAATAAAAAAATAAAAAAAATCAACGTTTGTCACATTACCAGCCAAACATGTTAGAGGATAATTATCGGTACTTTTAGTCAGTGTTATAAAAATCGAACCGGCCATTGAACCAGTGAAGGTATTGGTTCACTGGTTCATTGGTCGAACCACTGGGTCACTGGTCGAACCGCATGACTAAACCGGATAAAACCGGATAACTCGGTTGAATAAACCGGTCTCTATAACAAAACTATATAGTTATTAAAACCGGTGGAATCGGATGACTAGATCTCTAAAAAAATCATGACACAAAAAAAATTGAAAATTTTAAAATATCAACATTTTTCAAGTTCACTCATTAAATTTAGATTCTAAACATAGTCATGACATGCAATTTAGTATAATAGTGAGAGATTTGATAGTATGCATGAGGTCTTAGATTTGATGATAAACTCTATTTTAAACAAAAAAAAAAAAGTTGAAAAATTAAATCAACACAGTGCAAAAAATTAAACAAAATCTAAAGTCTATTGAAAAAAAACAGTAATTGTGCTCTTAAAAAAGATTCAAATTAATGATGAAGATTGTTTTCATAGAAATATAGTATAATATGTAGCATAAAATAGAAAGATTCAAATATATGTATGTATTATATATAATACAAAGCAAAAATAAACACAAGTAACTATTGTAGTATAGTGGTAATGTATCCAAAGGTCAAGGGTTCAATACTCACAATTGCCATTTTCCATATATTTTTACACATAATATGGAAATGCATAAAAAAAATTGAAATAACATAATTTATGAAAAAAAATTCTAAAAAAAAAAGGTTAAAAAACGCAAAAAAAAAAAAAAAAACTAGAAAAAAATCTAAATGTGGTTGAACCGCCCGGTTTGAATAAACAGCTGGTTCACCGGTTTCGGCCGGTTTATACCGGTTCAGTCCGGTTTGATAGCATGGGCGGTCTGATGGTCAGATCAGACCGGTTACCCCTCCGGTTCCCGGTTCAACCGGTTGGACCGGCCGGTCCGGTTTTTAAAACACTGCTTTTAGTACCGTGTCTACACTGACCAACACTATTCCTTGTCAGTAAACATGGATAATCAACATTTCCCAACCGTTCCTACACTCGTCAACGTTTCTCTGCACAAGACCGATGCTTAAGTGTCACATGGACATGCTTACTTGCTTTTTGATGAATTGTGAAAATATTATAGGTTAAGTGGGACCTATTTTAGAGTATTTAATGTTGGATGTTAGTAGTTTCTAGTTTAGTAGTTAGCCTAGCTCATTTCCTAGTTTCCTAGCTGTTAGGCGCGCGCGCGTTCCTGTGAGCTTGGCAAGGCTTAGACGCGGGCTTAGGCGCGGTCAAGCCTCAGGCTTAGTTTGTATTGTGTCAAGTGTAGTAGGTGCCTATATAAGGCAATGCACTTGTGATTGTTTACTAATGAAAAATTCTTCTTTGCACCTTACAAGTGGTATCTAGAGCCCTTTCTTTCTCTTCTCCAAATTTTGTAACTAACTGCAGTTAGCAACAAAATTATGTTACTCTCACAACCGTTTTTTTTCATCTTCTTCTTCGTTTCACCATTGTTTTTATTCTTCGACTCTTCATCATGATTGAGGAATCCAACTTCATACGACCCTCTATACCAAGGTTTGATGGTTACTATGATCATTGGGCCATGTTGATGGAGAATCTTCTCCGATCCAAAGGTTATTGGACTCAAATTGAGAATGGGATCATCACTGCGCCAGCCGAAGCCACTGCTGAACAAAGAACTCTTGCAGATGAGAGCAAGACTCAGGATTTGAAGGTCAAGAACTATCTCTTTCAAGCCATAGATCGTACAATCTTGGAGACAATTCTTGTCAGGGATTCAGCTAAGGACATTTGGGACTCCATGAGAAGGAAGTATCAGGGATCTACTAAGGTAAAACGTGCTCAACTCCAAGCCTTACGTAGAGAATTTGAAATCTTGGCCATGAAAGACAATGAAATTGTGAATGAATATTTTTCAAGAACCCTTGCAATAGCTAATAAGATGACTGCACATTGTGAGACCTTGGCACAAGTTAATGTTGTAGAGAAGGTTCTTAGATCCATGACTCCTAAATTCAACTATGTAGTGTGTTCCATAGAGGAGTCTAATGATGTAACTACTCTCACCATTGATGAATTACAAAGTAGCTTGCTAGTTCATGAACAGAGAATGAAAGAAAAAGATGATGAACAAGCTTTAAAGATTTCTTTTGGCAGAGGGTATAGTAGAGGGAGGGGAAAAGGAAACCCTGGCAGAGGTAGAGGGAGAGGTAGGCAAAGTAAAGAAACTGTGGAATGCTTCAGATGTCATAAACTAGGGCATTATCAGAATGAATGCCCAAGTTGGGAAGAAAATGCAAACTATGCTGAGTTTGATGATCAAGGGGAAGTCTTGCTTATGGCACAAGGAACTGAAGGATCAAATCTGAAGAAAGAGGTTTGGTTCCTTGATTCAGGTTGCAGCAATCATATGGTGGGAAATAAAGATTGGCTGTATGATTTTGATGATAGTTTCAGAGAAACTGTGAGGCTTGGAGATGACTCTAGAATGGCTGTCAAAGGAAAGGGAAATCTGAGGTTGAATGTTGAGGGAATGGTTCAGGTAATCACTGATGTGTATTTTCTCCCTGGATTGAAGAACAATTTATTGAGTATTGGTCAGTTACAGAAGAAAGATATTACAATCATCTTTAAAGATGATCAATGCAAAGTGTTTCATGCTAGGAGAGGCTTGATTATCACCAGTCATAAATTTGCTAACAGGATGTATGTGATCAGTACTTCAGTGGTTAGCCCCATGTGTTTGAAGACCACTAAGGAAAGTGAAGCAAAGCTATGGCACAGTAGGTATGCTCATCTCAGTTTCAAAGGATTGAGCACATTGGTGAAGAAAGAGATGGTTAAAGGCTTGCCTGCCTTACCTGATATTGAAGAAACATGCTCAGATTGTGTGATTGGAAAGCAACACAGGGATCCTATTCCTAAGAACTCACATTGGAGAGCAAGTGATAAGCTGCAGCTGATCCACTCTGATATATGTGGACCCATCAATCCCATCTCTAATGGAGGTAGCAGGTACTTTATTACCTTCACTGATGATTTTAGTAGGAAAACATGGACCTATCCCATCTCTGATAAAGCTAGTGCATTTGAAACTTTTAAGAAGTTTAAGGCACTAGTAGAAAAGGAAAGTGGTTGTCAAATTCAGGCCTTAAGAACAGATAGGGGTGGAGAATTTACTTCACAAGCATTTAATGATTTTTGCAGCTCATGTGGAATACAAAGGCAACTGACTGCAGCTTACACACCTCAGCAAAATGGTGTGTCTGAAAGGAAGAATAGAACATTACTGAATATGGTAAGAAGCATGATAACTGCAAGAGATGTACCTAACAGATTTTGGCCTGAAGCTGTCATCTGGGCAACCTATGTTATGAATAGAAGTCCAACATTATCCATCAAAGACCTTACCCCTGAGGTAGCATGGAGTGGAGTAAAAACCTCAGTTCATTTCTTCAGAATTTTTGGCTGCCTAGCCTATGTTCATGTACCTGATGCACTTAGAAAGAAACTAGATCCTAAAGGAATCAAGTGTGTACATTTAGGGATAAGCACTGAATCTAAAGCATATAAATTGTATGATCCTGTGCACAAGAAGATCATTGTTAGCAGAGATGTTGTGTTTGATGAAACACAAGGTTGGAATTGGAATGACAAGATAGCAAAGTCCCATATTCACACTGAATTTGATAATGAAGAAAGTGCCAAGGAAATAGAAGAGCAAACTGAAGGTAGTCAAGGTTCACAATCTGATGATGTTGAACATTACACACCACACACTGAAGATGATGTTGACCCTGGGACAAGTCAATCGCCTCCTAGAACTAGAAAGCCACCAGGATGGGTTAGAGACTTTATAACTGATCTTGAGGACATTGAAAACACTCAGCTAGCTAATCTAGTTGTGTTTAGTGCTGAGAGTGATCCTGTCACCTATGAAGAAGCTGCTAAGTTCAAGGTGTGGAGAGATGCTATGGATCAGGAAATTGCTTCCATTGAAAGTAACAACACTTGTGAATTGATTGACTTGCCTGAGAAATGTAAGAGAATATGTGTGAAGTGGATCTATAAAACCAAGTTCAATGAGAAAGGAAAGGTTGAGAAGTTCAAAGCTAGATTGGTAGCCAAGGGATATAGTCAACAACATGGTGTAGATTACAATGAAGTTTTTGCTCCTGTAGCTAGATGGGATACCATTAGGATGATATTGGCATTAGCAGCTAGTAAAGGTTGGAATGTGCAGCAGCTTGATGTCAAAAGTGCATTCCTTCATGGAGAACTTAATGAAGATGTGTATGTAGATCAACTACCTGGGTATATGAATGGAAGAAAGGATCAAGTTTGCAAGCTCAGAAAGGCCTTATATGGCCTAAGGCAAGCTCCCATAGCTTGGTATAGTAAGATTGAATCTTACTTTGTGCAAGAAAACTTTGAGAAGTGTCCCCATGAACACACCCTGTTTGTGAAGAAATGTGGAGAGGACAAGCTGTTGATTGTTAGTTTGTATGTTGATGACCTGATATATACAGGGAATGATGAGGTAATGTTTGAAGATTTCAAAACTTCCATGAAAAGCAAATTTGCCATGACAGATTTAGGCAAGATGAGATACTTTCTTGGTGTAGAAGTTAAGCAGTGTGACAATGGAATCTTCATTCACCAACAGAAGTATGCACAAGATATAATATCAAGGTTTGACATGGAGAACTGTAATGTAGTTTGCACACCTATAGTGCCTGGAAATAAGCTCACAAAGGATGAAGGTGGCAAACCTGTGGATACAACTATGTATAGGCAATTGATTGGTTGCCTCATGTATTTGCTGGCAACTAGGCCTGATCTTGCCTTCTTAGTTTGTCTTATAGCAAGATATATGGAGAGACCCACTGAACTTCATTTGGCTGCAGCTAAAAGGGTGTTGAGATATCTGCAAGGCTCAGTAAGCCTTGGTGTTTTGTATGCAAGGAATCATGAGTGTGAGCTTCTTGGATGGTCAGATTCTGACTATGCTGGGGACTTAGATGACAGGAAAAGTACCTCTGGCTATGTGTTTATGTATGGAAATGGTGCAGTGTCCTGGTCTTCAAAGAAACAAGCAATTGTCACATTGTCCACCCTTGAAGCAGAATTTGTCTCAGCTGCTTCATGTGCCTGTCAAGCAGTTTGGCTGAGGAGAATCTTGGAGCAACTCAAGCAAACTCAGATGAATGGAATTGTGATTTTCTGTGACAACACCTCTTCTATAAAGTTGTCTAAAAATCCTGTGTTACATGGAAGGTGTAAGCACATTGATGTAAGGTTTCATTTCCTTAGGGATTTGACTAGAGATGGAGCTGTTGAAATGAAGTTTTGTACTACACAAGAGCAAGTGGCAGACATTATGACCAAGGCCCTCAAGCTTGAAACCTTCCTTAGGTTAAGAGCTCAGATGGGAATGTGTAACTTGAAGGATTTGTAATAGTTTGTAGTTTGTAATCTGATCTTTCATAAGGTTCAGATTAGGAGAGGATTTGTTGGATGTTAGTAGTTTCTAGTTTAGTAGTTAGCCTAGCTCATTTCCTAGTTTCCTAGCTGTTAGGCGCGCGCGCGTTCCTGTGAGTTTGGCAAGGCTTAGACACGGGCTTAGGCGCGGTCAAGCCTCAGGCTTAGTTTGTATTGTGTCAAGTGTAGTAGCTGCCTATATAAGGCAATGCACTTGTGATTGTTTATTAATGAAAAATTCTTCTTTGCACCTTACATTTAATAAGTTGTATGAATATTTGAAAATTTTAGTTGAGTTGTTTAAATTATTGAAAAGAGTAAAATGGATGTGGGTGCTCTTAGCTTTTCTATTTTCAATTTATCTTTGACACATTCCGTTTTTGCCAAGTGACATGGTAGTAATAAAAAAATTGAGTCCACTCACTTATTTAATAAGACCATTAGTTTTGGTCATCTTTTACCATGATGCTGCATAATCACACACCAATTGTTTACCGTATGAAGGACTAAAGGAGTTACGATGGAGCCGAGCACACATTTGTTTTAAGTTAATTAAATTATAGGCTAATGCTATGATTTTTTATTTATTTTTAACCATAAACAATTTTATTAATGAAAAGGAATAGTACAAGAAGTACTTTATCAATATGGGTAAGAAAAGTACATATCATACTTGTTCCATACAAAAAGAATCACAATCAAATACATGTTATTTGATCGGTCGATCAATAAGTTCCGCCTAAATTAACGAACTATACAATCAAAAGGCTTGATGGTGGTCTACCACGGACAAGTGATTAATAAGATTATAATAAATACGGGTTTTACAAAATTTTCCGTTGCATTAAAAGTTTATATTATATCGATCATCCATAAAAAAATTTAAAATCATTTGATATGTTTTTTATAAAGATTAACGATATTTAATAAAAACACATAATCCGTTAATTTTAATGGATCTCAATAACATATCAAATGATTTTCAATTTCTCTAAAATATTTTATAGATGATGTATATAATAAAAATTGATCCACCATAACTGATCTACCATAGACCATTCAAAGAAAAGTGATCCATATTAAAATTTACCATTTTTTAAACAAGTATTAAAATTTACCATTGAATTAATGTAACTTTATGGTAGAAACACAACTCCAAATCTAAAAAATGCACACCGATACATTTTAACGGTTGAGCAATGAAAACAATTGATCCATATCGTAGTTTTAAGAGCATGTGACCTGCAAAAACTGCAACAAGATAGTGTGCCATCATCGGAAAACCATAATATATGAGATCTTTGCTAGTTGTTGTGAGATGAGAAAGTAGAAAAAAGTTAAGAGAAAAAACCGAGGGAAAGGAGAAAATGAATTCAAGTACGTGAGGAGAGATGAAAGAAGTTATCGAGTAATAAGTTTTCCTTGTTGATTTTTACACGTGAGAAAATTTTGTAAATGCAGCTGTATTTATTAAAGGTGTAACTACTTTTTCATTTTTATAGGCAATAATGTTTCTCGCTACAACAAAAGTATGATGAACAAACTAGTCTCGGCCACGATACCGATGCTACTAGTGTCATATTTGTGTTAGTGTGGTGAACTCTATAACTATTTTCTCACCCGAACTCGCTATTAATGCAACAAGTAGGCTTTGCTCTTCTCTATTCGACGCTACGGTATTTCTATCTTTTGTTTTTCTTTTTCTTTGCCAAAATACTCTTAATTAACTACCCTTATCAAATTGGTAGGCTGATTTTATTTTTCTTTTTATCTTTCAAGAGTCAAGACATATATAATCAAAACAATTTATATTGTGATATGAAAAAAGTAACTAGCGGTATTGCCAATCTAGGGTATTAACGACCCTTATCAAATTGGCAAGCTGTTTTTTTTTTTTTCCTTATCTTCCGAGAGACAATGCATATCTATACAATATATGTCTAGCAACTACACACGTATGTATTCCTATATATATATGCTAATTATTGGTACACAATTAGTATACCTTAATTCTAACTATTTTTAAATGATCCCACATGTACACATCACAAATTTAATTTATTTTAATAATAATATTTAATAAACACTCAAACCTAATACTACTTAAAAAATTCTAAATAAGTCTCACTAAATACCCATCTCACCAATAACACTATAATTATACATTGGTCCCACAAAAATAATATAAATACCACTTCTTATTGCAACACCAATATCTATTAGAACACCTCCGGCGGACTAAAATTTCTAGTCCGTCAGCCGGCCTGGATTGGTAGAAAGTGAAATTCTTTTGGATTCATATCAATACAGTACGCCAGGTGGCAACGCCATCATGTTAGAATGCAACTGTACTTTGTGGTTCCTTGCATTTAAATATTATTATTTTCTTTTGATACATTTGTGGTTCACTTTAACATTTACATTTGTGATTCATATATTAATATTTACTTTGTGGTTCACTTTAACAATTACCGTTCATTATTTTAATTCCGTAATTTTTATTCTAATTTATTTTGAGTTTTTATTTTTTGTTTTTAATTATGTTATTTAATTTATTTATTTTAAATATTTTAATTTTTTTTGAATATATTTCATATTCATATCAACTAAAAAAAATTGAAATTTAACAACAAAAAAAAATTGAAATTAATATTTTAAGTTGCAATAAAATTAAATACGAATAAAATATTAATATATGAGATAAAGTTGTGGGACCCAATGCAGGTTTATTAGAGTTGCACTATTGGAGTAAAAAATAAGTGAGTTGCTTCAGAGTGATGTGGCTCCAATGGGACCCACAAAATACCTTTGGGGAAATTGCACCATTGGAGATACTCTTAGGTACTATTTTGAGTTTTGCTCCAATGAGAGTACCTATTAGGTATCAACTCTTAAAAAATAGATACCCACCATTGGAGATGGTCTTACAAACACTAAATCCTAAATAATGATTTCCTCGTTTCTTTTTACCTGTTCAAAAATGTCGAATTTAACGTTTTATTTTATTGTTCATAGGTGTTTTAAAGGCATGCATGATTTGTCGATTGTTTGTACCATTTGTTAACTACTGTTATATTTTTTTAATTAAACTAGTTAATGCTATATATTTGAAAAACTAAATTATTTTTTGATAGATAACATACTAGATTTTTTTGTACATAACCTCTATTATATATACTATTAGTCTCTCATTCTATTTCTACTATTAGTATTATTTTTTGTAGTTAGTCCTATTTCTATTATTATTTTTTAAAAAAAAAGTCAAGGGTCCGACACCCACTTACCAAAGTTTTTAATTTAAATAATTTCCTTTACTATAGCGGTTATGTAAAAAGCGCTATCATAGAGTATAAGCTTTATTAGCACTTTCTCAAAAGCGCTATTGTGGAGCTGCGCATTCAGAGTGATGTGGCTCCAATGGGACCCACAAAATACCTTTGGGGAAATTGCACCATTGGAGATACTCTTAGGTACTATTTTGAGTTTTGCTCCAATGAGAGTACCTATTAGGTATCAACTCTTAAAAAATAGATACCCACCATTGGAGATGGTCTTACAAACACTAAATCCTAAATAATGATTTCCTCGTTTCTTTTTACCTGTTCAAAAATGTCGAATTTAACGTTTTATTTGATTGTTCATAGGTGTTTTAAAGGCATGCATGATTTGTCGATTGTTTGTACCATTTGTTAACTACTGTTATATTTTTTTAATTAAACTAGTTAATGCTATATATTTGAAAAACTAAATTATTTTTTGATAGATAACATACTAGATTTTTTTGTACATAACCTCTATTATATATACTATTAGTCTCTCATTCTATTTCTACTATTAGTATTATTTTTTGTAGTTAGTCCTATTTCTATTATTATTTTTTTAAAAAAAAAGGTCAAGGGTCCGACACCCACTTACCAAAGTTTTTAATTTAAATAATTTCCTTTACTATAGCGGTTATGTAAAAAGCGCTATCATAGAGTATAAGCTTTATTAGCACTTTCTCAAAAGCGCTATTGTGGAGCTGCGCATTCGGGGCTTTAATAGCGGTGTTTTAAAAAATGCTATCATAGTGTACTATGGTTCAAGGATTTAATAGCGTTTTACCAAAAACTGCTACAATAAGCCTTCGAGTTTATGTTTTAATAGCACTTTTTAAATAAGCGCTATTAAATGGGAGCTATAAAATCTCTTTTTTGTAGTAATGACTAGTATGTTAGCACGTACCTTGCGTGAGATTATTTTCTTTTTTAATACTATTTATGCTTTTATTTTAATATATTATTTGAGAAATTTAGTTAAAAATGCTGAGATAAAATTGAGATAAATTTTGAATGATATATGTTTAACGATGTTATAAGATAAAGCGAGATGAAGAATATTATTTTGTTTCCCATTCTACACTATTAAGAGATAGATTCTTTCTCTCGTATTTATCCCCGAGACTATAGTGACCTTTAAATATAAAATAAATTTCATTCTTAAATAAAAATTTAATTAGTCTAGGTGTATTTTTAATAGTGGGTTCGAAAGTGTTCGCATTTCTCATTCTAAACCTACATGATAATTTTCATTTTTTAATAATATTTATTTGCTTATGCTCTTTTTTCTTCCTCTCTTTTCTTCCTTGAAAATGGTAAGTTTTTATAATTTGTATTTATTATTATACAATTATGATTAAAAATTTCAATTTATATTTCTGCAGATTTTTCCGAGAACATAGAATTCGCAGGAAAGGTTCTTTATTCTGAAAATCCGCAGTAAAATCCTCAAGAATACCTGCGAACTTTTCTGAGAACATTGAATCCGTAGGTAAGGTTAAAAATGAAGGAAAATCCTCAAGAATACCTACAGATGTTTCGGAGAACACTGAATTCACAGGAAAGGTTAATTTATCCAGAAAACCATGGCAAAATCCTTAAGAATACTTGTGATTTTTTTTTACAAGAAAAACGCGAATTTCTAGTAACCTTTAGTTCTTCTCACTAGTACCCAGGGGCAGACATGTGTAAGGCTTGGTGTGGCTATAGCCATACCAGCCCAGCCCAATTTCTTTTAAAAAGAAATAATAGTAATTTTATAAATAATTTTAAATTATTTTATATACATATTCGTACAAATATTAATATAAATATTAGTTTAGAGTTTATTATTGATAATTATAAGTTTCTCGGTACATATTAGTTTAAGTATTAGTGCAAATATTGATTTATAATTTATCATGGACGATTTTAAGTGTTTGGTTATACGTAGTGGATTATTTTAAGTCATATACTTTAATTTTATACGGTAATAACGTGACTTTGTTTGTAAAAAAATAAGGAATAACTAAGTGACATTATAATATTGGGTAAAATTAATTAACGATTGAACTAGCATATGATTATGAAATGACATTAAATAATAGGTTTAATTTTTTCAAGTAAGATGATATGGGTAAAATTAGAATACAAATTAATAAGTTATAAGCTAATTCAGTTAGTTTAATCAAAATAAATTATAAGTTTGTATAATTTTATATATATTGTTGGTGTTCATCTTTAGAATGTAAATATTGTATTAGTAGTAATTTTATATATTGTTTGTTGTTTAACTGAATTATTAGAATGAATTTTTTTCTTTAATAATTCCAATTTTTTTTAACCCCACTAATAATTTTCGTCCAGATCCACCTCTACTAGTACCCTTCATAGAGGATATGGATTCTATGCAGTCAGAAAATGATGCAGTTATGCAGTCAACTCATCATATATCATTTGATTGAAATCAAATAGTTCATATTTTACACAATAAAATAAATAAAAATATATTGATTTAATCCAATGATTGTGATCCATCTACGGTATGAGTGACTGCAGGGAATCCATATCCCTTCATAGAAGGTGGATAGTTTGATACTATGATGTTGGGTCGAGACTCTTAATATAAGAGTTGGTATACCCCTTTAATAAAAATATTTTGCTTACCCAAAAAAAAAGACTTTGCTCTTCTCTATTTTCAACGCTACAGTATTTCTCTGCTTTTCTTTTTCTTCACCAAATTGGTTAGGTGATTCTTTTTCTTTCTTTTATCTATCTTCCAAGAGTCAAGGCATATCTATATTATATACTTCCTCTAGTCTTATATATAAGAAAATGTTGATTTTTTTGGTTCATTGAAGAATTGATGTATCTAGACAATAATATAGTCTAAATACATCAATTTCACAATGAATCTAAAAAGTAAAATGTTTCTTATATATAAGACCGGAAGGAGTATATACATAGGGGATAGGGCTATTAACCGCCCTATATTTTTGCTAATTAGTGGTAAATATTTAGTACATGCATGCAACGTACCTATTTCTATCTTACGTACGTGTACCAATGATGGCACTGGCAGTAATAATTACTAATATATAAATTAATAGTGTTAGGTAGCTACTACTAATGCTTCAAAAGAAAAAGGTAGCTACTACTATTAAACACTCTATTCCTAAGTAATAGTAATTAATAGTTGAAATTAATAGATTTAATTTATGAAAACAGTAAAATCAAGAACAAATTATTATATAAATTTCTTTTACCCTTTCTTTTATAGTACTAGTTTGGAATTAATCTTAAGCTTTTGAATTACGTACTAGCTTAAATTTATTTATTTTTAATTTTTGGATGCTACACATACTCTTTTATCCATGAAAATTATATTGATTAAATCATTCTAATCTCGATCTTTCAAACTTACCATTCTCCACATTTCAATTATCATAATTTTGACTCTCCTTATTTTATATTTATTCTTGATAGTTTTATATATTTAAAAATAACACATGTTATATTAACTTGAAAATACAAATCAGTGAGTGAATGATATCAATAAAGTGTATGAAACAAAATTAATAGTATAAAAAGAAAGTTGATGGAAAAAATAAAAAAAAAGGTTAATTTCAAGTGTATGGAAAATAAATATATGCAGTGAAATTAGAGAATGAAAAAGATTAATTTCAAAAGTGTACACTATAAAAATTTTGCCTTTTGGTAACAATCAAAACGGTAGCTAAAATTACTTTCAGCATAGCTAATATATTTTGCCACATAAATATTGAGGATGGCTTATCCCCGCGCTACTAAATTTAGTCACGGCTATAATAGACTTTTGCCACAACTATTTAAAGTGTGGTAACAATTTTCTAGACAAGGTTTTTCCTCCACTAACACTAATAATTTTTTATGCTTTTCAAAATATACATGCTGGGGCTAATTAATCTAGAATGAAACTTTGCAACTTCACTTACCATGAAAAACTTCTAATTTTTTATTTTAAATAATAAAAGTACTCTTTTATGAGTACAATAATAGTCCTCTTGATTGGTACCATATAACACAAAATAATCAAGATATGTATATAAAAAATCAATATTAATACAAAACAAATCACCAAAGTATTTCATAAGTAATACACGCCCAATCTTATCTTCCTCTCAATCTTCAGCTTTTATATATATGGGGTTGCTAACATACTCCTACCTAAAAACATGTGGGAGTATGTTAGCATGTCAACTCACACTATATATTTATCAAACACTCAACTCTATTTATATAAACCAATTTGAACAAAAAGATAAATTTGTAAATTGCATTTCATTCTATTTTTAAAATAAAATATTAAAAACATGTTTCCTTAATTTTAGTAAATATTTCATAGACATATGCTAACATTATTTTTTAATTAATTCTAATACAATTATGTACAAAGACAACCCAATGCAAATGGAATAAGAGACCATCCCTAAACCTCCCAATAATAATTTCTATGGCCACTCAAACAAATTGTCAGCTAAAAAAGCTTCTGTAAATTTAATGGTCAATGAAAAATAGTTTCATGCGGATTTTTCAAAATAAAATTTGCAAGAAAATATGTACACGTTTTTTTACAAAAAATGTTCCCTGGTTCAAAGGTAAATATATAGAAAAATCGGAAAACTATTTTTAATGATTACCTTATTTTCTACGAAAATCGTAATTATGTTTTACAAATTTACATTTGGAAAAATCCGCAGCTAAATATAATGTTTCTTGTAGATTTTCTTATAAACAAATTCGTAGAAAACTTTAAAATATATATTTTATTTCCTACAGATTTACGTTGTCTTTCCTACGATATTATCTTCAAAATAATCCATAGAAAACTTTAAAATATATATTTTATTTTCTACAGATTTACGTTGTTTTTCTTACGAATTTACCTTTGAAATAATCCGTAAGAAATCATTTTAATACAAAAAAATATAATGTTTTTTGTTGATTTTTTTACAATTCAATCTACAAGATACTTTAAAATATCTTTGAAGGTAAAATCGTAGGAAATTATTTTTAATAAAAATCATATATATAGATTAATTTTTGCTCAAATTAGACATGACATTATATACTTTAAAAAATTATACGTGTTCTTTGCATGTTAGTAGTATTTTTTACTCCAATTTAATAATTATTATTCATACTTGATTAACCCATGCGTTTTTCATGAATTTACTATATAAGAAAAATTAAGTGGCGTTAACCCACTATGATTAAATGAAACTAAAAAAACTACCCTTTTACTTAAAAGTGGTTCAAGTAATGATAAGTGAGTCTTTTGTCAAAACATAATGAATTTTTTTTTTTTAAAATTTTTTTTTTTTATGATTGTAATAGCAAATTATAAGAAACAATGTTAGTTATTAATTATGAGACATTTATTAAAACTAAGGAACCATGTTCCTAATATTTTGTTTTGAAATTAAAATAAAATACAAATTTTCAAAACTAACCTTATGACTTATGTTGGTTTGTATGGATATAATTGGTTTTTAAATAAATATATAGTAGGCGTTGGCTTGCTAACATACTGTGTGTATATATAGTAGGCGTTGGTTTTCAAAATCACCCTTCCGTAGGGTTGACTCAATGTTTAGATACAACTTATTTTTTAGTTCAGAAACACCTTTCTCACTACAAGAAAAATGCTTTTTAGCATCAACACAAAAATGGACGCTAATGGGGAAAAATGGACGCAAAAAGGATTTTAGCGTCCATTTAGCGTCAAAAAATTTGAGGACAATAAAAGCCCTCATGCTAAAGCAGTAGCGTCCATGTTGACGCTAATTAGTGTTTACTGTTATGGACACTAAAACTGAAGCTACAAGATACTGACGCTAATTAGCATAAGTAGTCACTGATGCTAAATATTGTGAAAAAATTAACTATGAAATCGGTTTAAACTTCAACCGATTTAAAAGATCAATATTTTTAATAAAAAAAATGTTTTTTTGTTTTTCTACCTCACATAACCACAAGGTTGTACGTGGCCATAATTTCATACAAACTCACTTAATAGCCAAAGTTTTGATAATAATATAATTAGTTAAACACTTAATAAGCATTAATCATGTAAAAAAATTATATGCAAGTTATTTTTACAATTGAAGAAAGAGTGAAGGTCAAGAAAAATTTCTCAATAAACATCTACATGTTAATAATTATTCCATTACCGTCGTCAACTACCATAATTTCATACAAACTCACTTAATAGCCAAAGTTTTGATGATAATATAATTAGTTAAGCACTTAATAAGCATTAATCATTGAAATTCTGGTGGCAAGTGTCAGATGTGTAGCACGATGTGTACACTTTAGGAATCGTACGATGTGTAGCCTAATGTGTCAACATCGTGAACATGCTGAACTTGATGAACAAGTAAACAAATTAAAGTGCAAGAAACAATAAAACACTGTGAGTTTGTTAACCCAGTTCGGCGCTTAAACAAGCCATAATCTGGAGGATACCAATCCAGGGATGAATCCACTATGGTAGTATCAATTCAAAGCTAAACTCCCCTGTTTACAACTTATCACTTAATCACTACCCGTGCTAATTCTACCTAGGAACTCCTAGATATGAGAACCTCTGCTCACTCCCCCTCAACCTTACCCAGTAAGGATTTAATAACAAACTCAGTTTGAAGACACACTCCTAGAAACCTATGCACTCGTACCTAAAGGCTTTGAGTGTTGCACACTCTAACTCCTTGCTTCAAAGCTTTGGAGAAAGAACACTAGAGATTACAACTCTATCAAACTCAGTCCTTACTTGTACCAAAATTATGATTCAAGTGAAGGCTCACAATGAACAATAAACAGACTAAGACCTAAGACTCGATTTCTTCAACTCTTGGCTTCGTCCCTCATTATGTCTTCAGTCTTCCTTTATATAGAACAAGTTTCATGGGCTTGGATCTTATGTTGACAGCTGACCTTTGTTAATTCTCCTTGAGATTTATTTGATCATAATCTTTTAATTGTTTGTTTCAAATCTTTTTGATCAAAGTCGGCCAATAAAATAAAACAGAACCATGAAAGATTATCTTGTTCCTTGGCGCGCAAGCTGGCACGATTTAATTTGAAAAACAAATCTTTTTCAAAAGATCGCGTGTAAATAAATAAAGGCGCGTCCAGCTAGGGCGTCCAGATGTGAAACCTGATGTGCCACACATCATGCTCCACATCATGGAATCAGGCTTATTTTACCAAATGAAGCCAACACCCTAAAATCCTCAACAAATCATGTAAAAAAATTATGTGCAAGTTATTTTTACAATTGAAGAAAGAGTGAAGGCCAAGAAAAATTTCTCAATAAACATCTACATGTTAATAATTATTCCATTACCGTCGTCAACTAATATTCATTTAGATGCCAAAACATAATAAAATTTACAATTAACCATTGTAGAATGTATTGTACAGAACAAATTATGAATTGTCTTCATTTTGCTACCCTTGACATATTACATTTTTTTGGTCTAGCTATAAGAAATGAGTACATAATATTCAATACAAACCTTTGGACATAAGAAGACTTGCAGGTTGAAAAATAGTTTTGTATTTACTATCATAGTCCAACTGTGAGGGTATCAGTTTTCTCAAATCAATGCAATTTACCTACAAGGTTGTAAAGAAGATATTCAAATGCAAATCCACATAAAAGTAAAATCATGAATACGTTTATAGATAATTTTAACATGCTGCACCAAGTAGATATGCTCCTTTGCTTATTCTATAGGCTCCATGTAACTTGTAAGACCTGTAATTCCACGATACATTTTGTGTGAGGAAAATAAATATTGGCTAAGAATATTAGGGTTTTTGTTAAGTGGTTTTGTGAGTATTGTCGCGATAATAGAATTTTGCTGAGTTGGAGCCTGTTTTGTGCTCGTGTGCTGGAAATGCACAGACTTTTGTTCCTTAGTCTTTATATATCTATGAGAACGTTCATGTGTCTTCAGAATTTCAAAATTTGATTTTCTCCGCTTTTTGGAAAAATGAGTAGAAAATTGTACCCGCTGTTGGAAAATTTACGGTATCTGTTTTCCGTCGAATTTTAATTAGAGACTTTATATATCGGCACGAGTTAGAATCTGGATTCAGAATATTTTTGAGAGCTTAGGATAAAAAATTTCAGTCGGAGAATCAAGTTTAGCGATAATTTTTAGAAATGGTTTACGACGAACTTTTACTTCGTAGATTTTCTATTTTTCGCAAGTTAGACCGTTAGCGAAGTACGACTCGCCTGCGAGTGAACGCGAGAGCTGAGTAGCGTAAAGTTAAAATATCTAGATATTTTTCAAAAAGTAATCATTACACTTAGATCCAATGGCTAAGGTTTAACTAGAGTACCTTTACACTATTTGATCCAAAGGCTATCATTAAACAAGATCACAATAGATAGGATGTTATGTCACATTGAATCAAAAATCAAAATTGATATATACTCCCTCATTTCTCTCCCTCGGCCAAACCATAATCCAACACCATCACACCTTCAAAAAATTTCTCTCTTCACAAAGCTTTGGAATTTTGCTTGGATTAGATCATAGAACTTGCTAGGAATCATCTCCTCTTAAGGTAACTAAGCTTAATTCTTCTTGTTGTTGGTTAATTTCCTTATAGATTATGTTTATGATCATTGTGCTCTTGAGAAGAAAATTCTTAGAACTTGCTTTTAATTAGTTTTGGTTTCATAGAAGTGTTCATGAGGGTTTAACTAGTGCATTTAAGTTAAGTAGGTGTGGATTTCCATAGTGATTTAAGTTTTCACAAAATTTTGAGTTAGGGTTTTGATGAGAAAATTTAAAGTGATCATGAACATGAAATTTTGTTTGATGATTTTGTGTATGAAGTTATTTTTGAGCTTTGTAGTAATATGGATATATGATTCATGAATTTGTTTGAGAAAACAAGAAAAAAATATTTTTGTGTGTTCTTGAGAAATTATGAAAATTTATTTTGAATTGTGAATTAAGTTATGAAAAGGTTTGTTTGTTCAAAATCAATGACTTTAAAAACTAGTAGATTATTACTAGGGTTTTGTAATAAAAAAATTGTGAGTGTTGGCCTTGTTTTTGTTGTTGGCCGTGGCACCCCTTTGTTAAAGGATCAAGAGTTTCAAATTTTTCTAAACCCCAATTTAGGAGGGCATAATCATGGTTTTAAAGGAATGATCAATTATGGATTTGTTTGGGAAAGAAAATTAGTTGATTATGTCTTAAGAAAACAAATTTAAAAATTGTCAAAGTTGTGGTTTTGTTTGAATGGTTTTGATTGTTAGGATAAATGATTTTGGGATATTATAGGATATTACCATGCTTTTGAAAATGAAAAAAATTGAGTGATATCATGTTTTCCTTGATTTTGGCCGTGGCACTTAAGAGGGTGTGACTATGGGATTTCAATATTTAAGTCCTAAATGGGAGGACAATGATCATTGAATTAAGTGAATGATCATGGTTTTGAAAGAATGGTTATAGTGATTTTTATTTGAAAATGAAAGCTTGTAACACTTGATACAAGTAAACATTTTTTTATGAAAATTTTGAAGAGTTTATGTTTTGGTTTCAAATGATTTTGGTATGTGAAATTGATCACTTTGGAGTTAGAACTAAAAGAATTTCATAATATGCTTTGAAACGAAAATATTTTCGTATAGCGAAAATAATGCATTTAACTTCGTGAATTTTTAATCACTATGGGGAGGACTCGAAATCACTATCCGAGAGTTTTAGAAAGTACCCAAAACCCCTCTAGAACTTTGAGAATAGGTTTCGTTTGGTTAGGATGTGATGGGAGTATTTTATTGATTATACGCTACTTAATTTTAGGTAGCGCGAATTGTAGAGTTGTACGAGAAAAGTTAGTGGAAGCTTGCCGAGGTAAGGGCACTTTCTAACGATTTCATATACCTCGAAATATCGAGTGCTTTTTATGCATGTGTAATTGTTGCTTGAATATGTGTATTTGCTAAATGTGATGCAATATGAATTATGAGCATGGTTGTTTTGTGATGTATTCTCGTGACGAGAACTTGTTGAGAACATGCTATATTCTACACATGTTTGAGTGGTTGTTGTAAATTTCATATGTATGAATACTATGAAATGTTGATGCATGTACTTGATTGGAGATCTCGTTGTGCATGATGCTTGTTGTCTTACATATGATTTTGTTAGAAATATATGTATTGACGTGTGGTTGAGAATTACATATGCATGATTGGTATGTAATTGATGCATTGGCATAGATAAGATGTATCGTATGCTCATGCATTCATAGTTGTGGTTAGAAGACCACTGGGTGCGATTAGAAGATCCACCTTAATCCTGCGGGATTTTATTGAGTACAATACGTGATTAGAAGATCACAGGGTAGGGTTAGAAGATCCACCCTAATCCTTCGGTTAGAAGATCGTCGAGATTGTATTGATTAGTGATTAGAAGATCACGACTTTCTGCGGAGAGGTTAAATTCCGGGATTCATGCATGTGAAACAGTCCCGGGTAGGGTGATCACAATCATATAGAGTCTGCATTGATAGGCTGATTGTGCATTTGAATACTGTTGTGTGTGATTGATAGACTACCCGTGCACTTAAATTCTGTGATGTGTGATTCATATGATAAATGAGTATATGCTGCCAGGTATTGTATATCTTGTGCTGCGTATTTTTGGTTATATGTTATTTTTAGATCGTGACCCTCTACGAGCATTTTTAGGGATTTATTTGTACCGCGTGGAGAAGCGGCAAGGCTTGAAGCTGTTTGTGGGTCTTCGTCACCCAGTCATCTTCCGTTAGAGTTTAAAGATCAGTTTAGGGGTAGTAGTTTAAGAGTCTTGTTTACTCTTCTTTATGCTTCCCTGCATTTGTATTCCAAACTTGTAGTTTGATGTTTTATTTGGAATAAATGATGTCGTTATGTTTGTTTAGACATAACGTATGGTTTATATTCTTAAACTTGATTTGTGAAAACGATTTATAAAAGAGGCATTGCATTCCGATCGTTATTTTGAAAATGGTTTACTCTGATTTAATTTAAGTTCGATCGTGAATGTTTTATTTCAAAGTCCTTGTTGTTTTTATAAAAAAAAAATGCCTACTTTTGGGCTTCGAAAATCGGGGTGTTACATTGTGGTATCAGAGCTCGGCTGTAGATTCTGCCAAAGGGCTCTGTGTCGGGTGTCCTAAGCTGATCAAGTGTCGGGTTTAGCGGGACTAAGTGCTTGAGTCCTTACATGTTATGTGGTTGTTTTCTTGAGTCTAGCATGGTATATGCTTAGGTACTTGATAGTTTCTTACTGAAGCATTGTTCCCTATAGTACTTTAGTAAGTAAAATTGTTGAAACCCCCGAGCATTGGTCGAATTTAGTCGACCAGTGTCTTTGAATTCCTTAGACAGAGTGGTCCGAGGAGGATGGACTTGAGGCGAACGAGAACTACAAGGGATTCCTGGAAGTAATATCGTGGATGGGAAGTGTCGTTGGATGTTGCCACTCAGATGTGCTATTTATGGACGAGTGAACATCAATTGATAAAGGATTGTAAGTAAGGATCGGATTGGGACGACCTTTCGAAGAAGGTATTGGATGTCCGTCGGGTGAGTTAGGGCGGGACTTGATGAAGTCCGTCGGTTGCCAAGGGGATGCGGCCACTGTGGAATTGTGGACCAGGCAGAGATGTCAGTTGGATTTAATTACGATGATTGGATAATCATTTGGGTGATTCGTATTGCAATTAAAGTGTGTTGCACGTCAAGAGTCAGTGAACTTAGTGGTGTTAGAAGACGGTTGCACGAACGATGGGTACCTTAAGGGTTTAAGTTAAGAGTTTGAGATAAACTAGATTCGAAAATGAGATTATTATGGATGAATCTCGTGATGATTAAGGGTAAGAGACCAAATATCACATGGATAAATGACAATCTATACGTAGTTAAGGAGATAGTAAGTATAGATGTCGATGTGAGACAAAACTATAGGTAATCATTGGTTGGATAATTATGGTTTTGGAGAGATGTTTAGGTAAGAACGAGGAGTTCAACCGTGGAAAGTAAGTTACATATCACGGATAGGTGATACTAGATGTGTGTAGTATGGAAATACCTAGAGAATTGTAGCAGTGTAAGCTAGAATTATTAGTTATCGGCAGGTAAACCTTAAGAGGAAGTGAACATATTGCGTAATTCTTAGGGATTAGTCAAAAATTATTGAGTAGTTTGAAGAGATTAGTCAAGATTGAGTAGAGATCCTGTGCAGATGTGCATTTAAGTTAATGATTTTGATCGACCAAGAGGGTGGAGGACCAAGTAGTACCTTGAAATTATGGAATCATAGGAGTTGAGGTAACCAAACGTTAAGAAATTCACGTCATGGACGACAATGTTTGGAAATTTTCTAGAAATATCAAGTTGTGATTAGACAAGAATTCATTCGTAAGAGTATTGAAATGGTGAGAATTACTATAAAGAAAGGCCCTGTACTATATATTAAGATTTAATGGATGAATCTAGATGGTAAGACAAGTAATTGTAGTTTTTGAGGAGTAGATTCAAGGTTTCGATTTGGGTATCGAACGTATTAAGGTTGAAATCATAGCAAAGTGTTATGCTTTGGTAGTTGTTCTTGAGAAGTCGAGCATTAAGCTTTGAAATAATTATTCAATTGCTAGATGGATGAGTCGATTTGTAGGTGAATTACAGTGACCTTATAAGAACGAGTTTAGAAATAGCCGTTCCTAAAGAGATGATCATCAGTAAAGGTTAAAAATGAATAAGAAAACGATGAGTGACTAGATGTAAGAGCAAGGTTAGCTCGAACTTGAGATTTAGGGATTGATTCTCCGGTGGGAACAACTTTAGATGAATTTTGCATAAAGAGATACTTAATAGGAACTTGAGGAGTTAATTAATTGGAGCGTTTGATTATGATAAGTACAATAGTTGACACCGTAAGGGAAGTTAGAGATGAATAAGAATTCAGTTAGTGAATGGATGTTTCAGGATGGGTAGTGAGAACGTATGTGTGAAGTTGTTTATTGGTATTGGAGAATACTATAACTTTAGATAGTTATGAAGATTTGGGATTTGTCGAACGGAGAAGGGTAGGCTTGTTGTGATTCGAAATTATGTGGAATGAGGGAGTAATTGGTTTGTGAGCGGCGAACTAAAGGTGTTGTTTGGAGTCAACAATTTATTGGTCATGGTGGTTTGGGAACCAACTCTAGGCAGTTGTTGAACTTGAAAGTTGCAAATTAGTAGATCAATGAGTTAGTCGCAAAGGAAGTTAGTCGTTGAGAAGACATATTAAGAACAAGTAAGAGGTAAGCACATGAGAATGTGGCATATGTCAATTGATGATTGGCGAAAGGAATTACCTCACACATAATTTGGAAAATTATGATTGTGCGTGTATATTAAGGATTCGAAAGCACCTCCTGAATGGATGTCATGGAGGTGTGTGTGTGTGTTGTATGTGGAAGTAAGAAGGATAAGCAATTGTCTAAGGGCAAAGTTTGGTGGAAACTAATAGAAATTGATTCGTTGTAGTTGTTACAATGAGGATAGGCGTAACATAGAGGAAAATGTGCATTGAGAAAATGAATGATTTCGGTCGTTGACAGTAGAAGCGGTTAAACGACGGTTGAGGTGAGAAATATCTCAAGATATGATTGGATGTAGGAATTTACTCTAAGGATAAGATATTGGAACAAATAAGAATGGTCAAGGTGAGAAACTCTTCTGAGTAAAAGAGAACTTAATGATAAGAGGAAGAAACTCAAGAGAGTTTAGAAATAGAATGAGAATACGACGTGGAATGGTTTAAGCCGACGATGGCAGTCAACGAGGAGAAATGTTTTATGCTTAAGGCAGACAAGGATAAGCTAAGTATTAATTTGGAAAATATGTGGATGGATAAGAAATTGATTTTTTTGGAAGGTGAGATTTGAATAAAGGGAGTCCAAAAGAAGTAGATGTTATAGTTTGGCAAGTGCCAAGAAAAATGAGGAGTTTGGATCACCAACCGGATGTTGGGGTGGTATTATTAAAATCATGATTGGAACGAGATCCGAATGTGAACATACGATTAGGTGTATTTATTAAATTAAGGACTTATGGATATTAGTGAAGTTGTGAAGTTCTTTTAATGAGATGGCAACTTCTTTCTGGGTGTAATGGTTTGGGTGGTACTTGCCGTGGTAGCACTGTATTACTGTTGGGCGATACTTAACAGATGTTTCGAGAGTGGAAGCATGAGGTTTTAAGTGTTGTGTTTTGAGTATTGGGTCTCATTGGGGAGATCGAGGTAGTAGGAATTGAGGAAATGTGTAGAAAACCTCGAAGGAATTAGTGGACCCTTGTGCCTCGGATGATCTTGAGCACAAGTGGAGGGGAGCATTATTCAAGTTAGGTAAAGATGGTCTAAACCACCATCATGATTGTCGGCTATCTATTGACAAATTGAGGAACTGATCATCCTTAATCTCTTGTTAATAGTAGACGGAATCGTGTTGACTGGAATTGACTAGTTTTTGCTAGCTTTGGTAGTGCGCAGAAAGTTTTCGGTGTTTCTTTTTGGAGGGTAGCCATTCACCACTTCGTGTGGGCCTAGTTGAATTGCTTATGTCGTGGAGGCATAAGAGGTGGCTTTGAAAATTTCGTGTGTCGACCTAGGATCTTTGAGGAACTAGAGGTTGTGAACCTTCATAGTAAGGTTAGATTTTGAGTGGTGAACTCGTTGTGTGATGTCTAGCTTTGTTTCTAGAGTTTGGAACCAGCGCGACTATGTAGAGGGTTGCGATATGTGCACGGTCGTACCAGTGTGGTGGTGATAGCATCTGTGTGGCTTCACCTGGTGTTAGCATCTGTGTGGCTACACCTAATCCTACGAGACTCTATTGTGTTAGTGATAGTAATGACTGGTTGAGTTGTTACTCTTACTTTAGTTTCGAGGACGAAACTTCTTTTTGGAGGGTAGTAATGTAAGACCTGTAATTCCACGATACATTTTGTGTGAGGAAAATAAATATTGGCTAAGAATATTAGGGTTTTTGTTAAGTGGTTTTGTGAGTATTGTCGCGATAATAGAATTTTGCTGAGTTGGAGCCTGTTTTGTGCTCGTGTGCTGGAAATGCACAGACTTTTGTTCCTTAGTCTTTATATATCTATGAGAACGTTCCTGTGTCTTCAGAATTTCAAAATTTGATTTTCTCCGCTTTTTGGAAAAACGAGTAGAAAATTGTACCCGCTGTTGGAAAATTTACGGTATCTGTTTTCCGTCGAATTTTAATTAGAGACTTTATATATCGGCACGAGTTAGAATCTGGATTCAGAATATTTTTGAGAGCTTAGGATAAAAAATTTCAGTCGGAGAATCAAGTTTAGCTATAATTTTTAGAAATGGTTTACGACGAACTTTTACTTCGTAGATTTTCTATTTTTCGCAAGTTAGACCGTTAGCGAAGTACGACTCGCCTGCGAGTGAACGCGAGAGCTGAGTAGCGTAAAGTTAAAATATCTAGATATTTTTCAAAAAGTAATCATTACACTTAGATTCAATGGCTAAGGTTTAACTAGAGTACCTTTACACTATTTGATCCAAAGGCTATCATTAAACAAGATCACAATAGATAGGATGTTATGTCACATTGAATCAAAAATCAAAATTGATATATACTCCCTCATTTCTCTCCCTCGGCCAAACCATAATCCAACACCATCACACCTTCAAAAAATTTCTCTCTTCACAAAGCTTTGGAATTTTGCTTGGATTAGATCATAGAACTTGCTAGGAATCATCTCCTCTTAAGGTAACTAAGCTTAATTCTTCTTGTTGTTGGTTAATTTCCTTATAGATTATGTTTATGATCATTGTGCTCTTGAGAAGAAAATTCTTAGAACTTGCTTTTAATTAGTTTTGGTTTCATAGAAGTGTTCATGAGGGTTTAACTAGTGCATTTAAGTTAAGTAGGTGTGGATTTCCATAGTGATTTAAGTTTTCACAAAATTTTGAGTTAGGGTTTTGATGAGAAAATTTAAAGTGATCATGAACATGAAATTTTGTTTGATGATTTTGTGTATGAAGTTATTTTTGAGCTTTGTAGTAATATGGATATATGATTCATGAATTTGTTTGAGAAAACAAGAAAAAAATATTTTTGTGTGTTCTTGAGAAATTATGAAAATTTATTTTGAATTGTGAATTAAGTTATGAAAAGGTTTGTTTGTTCAAAATCAATGACTTTAAAAACTGGTAGATTATTACTAGGGTTTTGTAATAAAAAAATTGTGAGTGTTGGCCTTGTTTTTGTTGTTGGCCGTGGCACCCCTTTGTTAAAGGATCAAGAGTTTCAAATTTTTCTAAACCCCAATTTAGGAGGGCATAATCATGGTTTTAAAGGAATGATCAATTATGGATTTGTTTGGGAAAGAAAATTAGTTGATTATGTCTTAAGAAAACAAATTTAAAAATTGTCAAAGTTGTGGTTTTGTTTGAATGGTTTTGATTGTTAGGATAAATGATTTTGGGATATTATAGGATATTACCATGCTTTTGAAAATGAAAAAAATTGAGTGATATCATGTTTTCCTTGATTTTGGCCGTGGCACTTAAGAGGGTGTGACTATGGGATTTCAATATTTAAGTCCTAAATGGGAGGACAATGATCATTGAATTAAGTGAATGATCATGGTTTTGAAAGAATGGTTATAGTGATTTTTATTTGAAAATGAAAGCTTGTAACACTTGATACAAGTAAACATTTTTTTATGAAAATTTTGAAGAGTTTATGTTTTGGTTTCAAATGATTTTGGTATGTGAAATTGATCACTTTGGAGTTAGAACTAAAAGAATTTCATAATATGCTTTGAAACGAAAATATTTTCGTATAGCGAAAATAATGCATTTAACTTCGTGAATTTTTAATCACTATGCGGAGGACTCGAAATCACTATCCGAGAGTTTTAGAAAGTACCCAAAACCCCTCTAGAACTTTGAGAATAGGTTTCGTTTGGTTAGGATGTGATGGGAGTATTTTATTGATTATACGCTACTTAATTTTAGGTAGCGCGAATTGTAGAGTTGTACGAGAAAAGTTAGTGGAAGCTTGCCGAGGTAAGGGCACTTTCTAACGATTTCATATACCTCGAAATATCGAGTGCTTTTTATGCATGTGTAATTGTTGCTTGAATATGTGTATTTGCTAAATGTGATGCAATATGAATTATGAGCATGGTTGTTTTGTGATGTATTCTCGTGACGAGAACTTGTTGAGAACATGCTATATTCTACACATGTTTGAGTGGTTGTTGTAAATTTCATATGTATGAATACTATGAAATGTTGATGCATGTACTTGATTGGAGATCTCGTTGTGCATGATGCTTGTTGTCTTACATATGATTTTGTTAGAAATATATGTATTGACGTGTGGTTGAGAATTACATATGCATGATTGGTATGTAATTGATGCATTGGCATAGATAAGATGTATCGTATGCTCATGCATTCATAGTTGTGGTTAGAAGACCACTGGGTGCGATTAGAAGATCCACCTTAATCCTGCGGGATTTTATTGAGTACAATACGTGATTAGAAGATCACAGGGTAGGGTTAGAAGATCCACCCTAATCCTTCGGTTAGAAGATCGTCGAGATTGTATTGATTAGTGATTAGAAGATCACGACTTTCTGCGGAGAGGTTAAATTCCGGGATTCATGCATGTGAAACAGTCCCGGGTAGGGTGATCACAATCATATAGAGTCTGCATTGATAGGCTGATTGTGCATTTGAATACTGTTGTGTGTGATTGATAGACTACCCGTGCACTTAAATTCTGTGATGTGTGATTCATATGATAAATGAGTATATGCTGCCAGGTATTGTATATCTTGTGCTGCGTATTTTTGGTTATATGTTATTTTTAGATCGTGACCCTCTACGAGCATTTTTAGGGATTTATTTGTACCGCGTGGAGAAGCGGCAAGGCTTGAAGCTGTTTGTGGGTCTTCGTCACCCAGTCATCTTCCGTTAGAGTTTAAAGATCAGCTTAGGGGTAGTAGTTTAAGAGTCTTGTTTACTCTTCTTTATGCTTCCCTGCATTTGTATTCCAAACTTGTAGTTTGATGTTTTATTTGGAATAAATGATGTCGTTATGTTTGTTTAGACATAACGTATGGTTTATATTCTTAAACTTGATTTGTGAAAACGATTTATAAAAGAGGCATTGCATTCCGATCGTTATTTTGAAAATGGTTTACTCTGATTTAATTTAAGTTCGATCGTGAATGTTTTATTTCAAAGTCCTTGTTGTTTTTATAAAAAAAAAATGCCTACTTTTGGGCTTCGAAAATCGGGGTGTTACATTGTGGTATCAGAGCTCGGCTGTAGATTCTGCCAAAGGGCTCTGTGTCGGGTGTCCTAAGCTGATCAAGTGTCGGGTTTAGCGGGACTAAGTGCTTGAGTCCTTACATGTTATGTGGTTGTTTTCTTGAGTCTAGCATGGTATATGCTTAGGTACTTGATAGTTTCTTACTGAAGCATTGTTCCCTATAGTACTTTAGTAAGTAAAATTGTTGAAACCCCCGAGCATTGGTCGAATTTAGTCGACCAGTGTCTTTGAATTCCTTAGACAGAGTGGTCCGAGGAGGATGGACTTGAGGCGAACGAGAACTACAAGGGATTCCTGGAAGTAATATCGTGGATGGGAAGTGTCGTTGGATGTTGCCACTCAGATGTGCTATTTATGGACGAGTGAACATCAATTGATAAAGGATTGTAAGTAAGGATCGGATTGGGACGACCTTTCGAAGAAGGTATTGGATGTCCGTCGGGTGAGTTAGGGCGGGACTTGATGAAGTCCGTCGGTTGCCAAGGGGATGCGGCCACTGTGGAATTGTGGACCAGGCAGAGATGTCAGTTGGATTTAATTACGATGATTGGATAATCATTTGGGTGATTCGTATTGCAATTAAAGTGTGTTGCACGTCAAGAGTCAGTGAACTTAGTGGTGTTAGAAGACGGTTGCACGAACGATGGGTACCTTAAGGGTTTAAGTTAAGAGTTTGAGATAAACTAGATTCGAAAATGAGATTATTATGGATGAATCTCGTGATGATTAAGGGTAAGAGACCAAATATCACATGGATAAATGACAATCTATACGTAGTTAAGGAGATAGTAAGTATAGATGTCGATGTGAGACAAAACTATAGGTAATCATTGGTTGGATAATTATGGTTTTGGAGAGATGTTTAGGTAAGAACGAGGAGTTCAACCGTGGAAAGTAAGTTACATATCACGGATAGGTGATACTAGATGTGTGTAGTATGGAAATACCTAGAGAATTGTAGCAGTGTAAGCTAGAATTATTAGTTATCGGCAGGTAAACCTTAAGAGGAAGTGAACATATTGCGTAATTCTTAGGGATTAGTCAAAAATTATTGAGTAGTTTGAAGAGATTAGTCAAGATTGAGTAGAGATCCTGTGCAGATGTGCATTTAAGTTAATGATTTTGATCGACCAAGAGGGTGGAGGACCAAGTAGTACCTTGAAATTATGGAATCATAGGAGTTGAGGTAACCAAACGTTAAGAAATTCACGTCATGGACGACAATGTTTGGAAATTTTCTAGAAATATCAAGTTGTGATTAGACAAGAATTCATTCGTAAGAGTATTGAAATGGTGAGAATTACTATAAAGAAAGGCCCTGTACTATATATTAAGATTTAATGGATGAATCTAGATGGGAAGACAAGTAATTGTAGTTTTTGAGGAGTAGATTCAAGGTTTCGATTTGGGTATCGAACGTATTAAGGTTGAAATCATAGCAAAGTGTTATGCTTTGGTAGTTGTTCTTGAGAAGTCGAGCATTAATGAAATTCTGGTGGCAAGTGTCAGATGTGTAGCACGATGTGTACACTTTAGGAATCGTACGATGTGTAGCCTAATGTGTCAACATCGTGGACAACTGAACTTGATGAACAAGTAAACAATATAAAGTGCAGAAAACAAAAGAACACGTGAGTTTGTTAACCCAGTTCGGCACTTATAACAAGCCCTATTCTGGAGGATACCAATCCAGGGATGAATCCACTATGGTAGTATCAATTCAAAGCTAAACTCCCCCGTTTACAACTTCTCACTTAATCACTACCCGTGCTAATTCTACCTAGGAACTCCTAGATATGAGAACCTCTGCTCACTCCCCCTCAACCTTACCCAGTAAGGATTTAATAACAAACTCAGTTGGAGACACACTCCTAGACAAGCGAAGCACTCGTACCTAAAGGCTTAGAGTGTTGCACAATCTAACTCCTTGCTTCAAAGCTTTGGAGAAAGACAACTAGAGATTACAACTCTATAAACTCAGTCCTTACTTGCATCAAAACTATGATCCAAGTGAAGGCTCACAAATAACAATGAACAGACTAAGACCTAAGACTCGATATCTTCAACTCTTGGCTTCGTACTCCTTTATGTCTTCAGTCTTCCTTTATATAGAACAAGTTTCATGGGCTTGGATCTTCAATGTTGACAGCTGGCCTTTGTTAATTCTCCTTGAGATTTATTTGATCATAATCTTTTAATTGTTTGTTTCAAATCTTTTTGATCAAAGTCGGCCAATAAAATAAAACAGAACCATGAAAGATTATCTTGTTCCTTGGCGCGAAAGCTGGCACGATTTAATTTGAAAAACAAATCTTTTTCAAAAGATCGCGTTTAAATAAATGAAAGCGCGTCCAGTAGGGCGTCCAGATGTGAACCCTGATGTGCCACACATCATGCTCCACATCATGGAATCAGGCTTATTTTACCAAATGAAGCCAACACCCTAAAAGGTCTCAACAATCTCCCCCTTTGGCAAATTTTGGGCTAAAATAATCTTTGAGTCACCCAACTAAACTTGGAGAGATGTGTAGGCACATCAGAGGCATGCAGCAGCGGATTAGAGCCTCGCAAATAAAGAGAGAAATAAACTCTCACAAGATAGGAAAATAAATTCCCAAAGACTGAGAAAAATAAATTCTCAGACACATACAAGCATGAGATTCCATGCACACATAAGGGAGGGTAGCAAACCCAGTAATAGTCTACTCCCCTTTGAACTAGAGCACTTTCCATGTACTCCCCCTAAATCTCATATTCCCTATAGGCTTCTTCAGAATGCATGGCCTAGAGAGATATAGAGAAGTTTTAAACTTGGCTTCTTAAGAATGCATGACCAAGTTAAAACTCACAGATGTGTCAAACATCACACAAAATAGCAACTTCTACAGGCTTCTTAAGAATGCATCACCATGTAGAAATCATACAAATGGATCAACCATTACACAAATTAACATCTTCAATTGGACTTCTTAAGAATGCATCACCCAGTTGAAAACGTACAGAATAAGTCTTCAGAAAAACATGCTTTAGAAAACTAATTCTTCAAAAAGTTGTTGAGAAAATATTTGAAGAAAAATAAGCATGTATACCAGATGTGTAGTCAGATGTGCCACACATCAGAACTTCAGAAGTTGGAGAAGCTTCAGAAGCTGAGCAGAGCTTCAGAAGTTGTAGTGCTTCAGAAGTTGAGAAGAGCTTCAGAAGTTGTAGTGCTTCAGAAGTTGAGAAAGTTTCAGAAGTTCAGAAGTTCAGAAGTTCAGAAGTTCAGAAGTTCAGAAGTTGCCCCATGTGGATGAATAGAATTTAACTCTTTTCTCGTTCTATTCTCTCTAATTTCTCCCAAAATTATCACATTGTCCCAACACATCACAATTTGCTGCAGTTAAGACTTCAAAGTTTTTTATTTTAATTTTTACTCCCCCTTTTTAGCCAAAAATTATGACAAACATACTGAGAGTAAGTAACACACCATAGAATGCAGATAGCATGAGATGTAGAGATGATATTAATAGTGCAGCAGGTACAGAACAGGCACGCAAAGGTGCATCAGAAATCCAGGGCATAGCCCACAAAATACCAGCAAAAACAAGGAAATACTGAGTACAGGGAAATATTAATGAATTACAATAATTCAAATATCCTGGCTCCCATCAGTTTCCTCAGCTTCAGAGTCATTGGGCTCCTCCTCCTCCAATTCCTCATCCTCAGCCATTGTTTGCTCATCCTCAAGCTCCAGTCCAGCAATGACTGCCTCCAGCTTGGCCTTCTTCTCATCCAGAGCCTTGCAAGTCTCCTTTAAAGCAGCAATCATGTCTGTCCTAGACATAGCATTGTTTGAGCTGGATGTGCCCACATCAGGAGTCACATCAGACTGCTTGAGACTAAAAGAAATAGCAGACTCTCTTCTGCAAGACAAATCATCCTTGCCCAGAACATCAGGTCTCTGGCTCAATATGATTCCACACAGTAGGGAAGGAAAGGCAATGGGTAGTTTGACAGCTAGGGTTTTGGCATGTTTGATAGTCTGATCAAAAATATAAGTACCAAAATCGAAGTTAACTTTGTTACCCACAGTATAGATGAACCTAGCCAAACCTGTAGCCACATCACAGTTGTGTGTGGTAGGCACCCAGTTAGCAGCAGCAATCCTGTTCAGGATGTTGTAGATTGGAGTGAGCTTGCTTGCTTGCAATTTTCCCTTCTTAGGCCAAGTCTTGACCTTTCCAGCTGTGATGGCCTTGATTATGTAGTTGTCATTTGCCTCCATCTCAGCAAAGGGCTCCTCACTTCTGCCCAGATACTTGTTGATAACAGTGGGAGAGAAGTGAATTTCTTTACCTCTCACAAAAACAGTTTGGTATTCCTTGTCCAAAGGATTGTCACAACCAGCAGGGATGTTTACCAAAAATTCTTTGACTACCTTCTCATAGCAGTCACCCAGTCCAGTAACAGTCTTCATCAAGCCAGCACGCTTGATCAACCTCATAACTTCCTTGCACTGCAAGGCTTCAGCACTGAGCTCCCTCTCCAGAGCTAACCTTCTATGAGCAATGTACTTCCATTTTCCAGCATGTGCAGGGTTGTGGAAGGAAATCAAATCAACTGGGATGTCAGGAATTCCCTGAGGAATTTTCTTCTTCCCATAGCTCTTCTTCACAGCAGACTCAATGTGAATCACATCAAGCTCCATATTGCGTTCCTCAGCAGATTCTTCCTCAGAAGTGATTTTGTATGAAGATTTCAAAGAAAATTGCAGAAAGATGAACAAAGGGTTTGAGAGAGATCAAGAAAATTTTTGGTCGTTTGAGTGGTTGAGAAACGAATGTGGTGATCAATGTGGTAGGCAATAAGAAAAATCTTGAGTAAACGGATTTCTTGGAGTTTTGAACGCGAAATAGCCGTTGGAAATATTGCCTTTGGATTGCGTGCAACTATGGATGGAGGGAAAAAAACAGGTAACCGTTGCACGTCTAAATAGCAATTATGGCTATTGATCCTCAAAGAGGCAAATACCTAGTTTGCCCCTTAACACCTCAAACCTATTTGCATCTAAAGCCTTAGTGAAAATATCTGCCAGTTGATTTTCTGTGGCAACATGCTCTAGAGTCACAATATTGTCTTCAACAAGATCTCTAATGAAATGGTGACGTATATCAATGTGCTTTGTCCTACTATGTTGGATAGGATTTTTGGAAATATTTATAGCACTTAGATTGTCACAGTATAATGTGAGCACATCTTGCTGCACATTGTACTCACCCAACATCTGCTTCATCCAAAGTAGCTGAGAACAACTACTTCCTGCTGCAATATACTCAGCCTCAGCTGTAGAAAGAGAAACACAATTTTGTTTCTTGCTGAACCATGATATAAGGTTGCTTCCCAAAAAGAAACATCCACCAGAAGTGCTTTTCCTGTCATCAGCACTACCTGCCCAGTCAGCATCACAATAACCCAACAATCTTGTGTCTTCACCATGAGAGTAGAGAATTCCATAATCACTTGTACCACTGACATACTTAAGAATCCTTTTGACTTGATTCAGATGACTCATCTTGGGCTCAGCTTGGTACCTTGCACACACACCAACAGCAAAGCTAATATCAGGTCTACTTGCAGTGAGATAAAGTAGACTGCCAATCATGCTTCTGTATAGACTTTGATCAACACTGACACCATGCTCATCTTTAGAAAGTTTGAGATGGGTTGCTGCAGGAGTTCTTTTGTGATTTGCATTCTCCATTCCAAATTTCTTCACAATGTTCTTGGCATACTTGCTTTGGGAGATGAAAATTGTATCTTCCATCTGTTTGACTTGCAGACCAAGAAAGTAGGTAAGTTCACCTACAAGGCTCATCTCAAATTCAGACTGCATCTGATTCACAAACATCTTGACCATTGGATCAGACATTCCTCCAAACACAATGTCATCTACATAGATTTGTGCAATCATGAACTTGCCCTTTTCTTCTCTGACAAACAAGGTTTTGTCTGTTTCTCCTTTTCTATAACCTTGCTGCACAAGAAATTTGGTTAGCCTCTCATACCATGCCCTAGGAGCTTGCTTTAATCCATATAATGCCTTCTTCAATCTGTAGACATGATCTGGATAATTTGGATCAACAAATCCCTTGGGCTGTTCCACATAAACTTCCTCATTCAAGTAGCCATTGAGGAAAGCACTCTTCACATCCATCTGGAATAGCTTGAATTTCAAGATACATGCTACTCCCAGAAGTAACCTTATGGACTCAAGACGTGCCACAGGAGCAAATGTTTCATCAAAGTCTACTCCTTCAATCTGAGAGTAACCTTGAGCCACAAGCCTAGCCTTGTTTCTAGTCACAACACCACTTTCATCAGATTTATTCCTATAAACCCATTTAGTACCAATGATGTTGACTCCTTCAGGTCTAGGAACTAAATCCCACACTTCATTCCTCTTGAACTGGTTCAGCTCCTCTTGCATAGCTTCAATCCAAAACTCATCTGTCAAGGCTTCTTTCACATTCTTTGGTTCTACCTTTGACACAAAACAAGCATTGGATACAACCTCTCTTGACCTTGTCATAACCCCTGACTCAGGATTCCCTATTATGAGTTCTTTTGGATGATTCTTTTGAACTCTAACAGAGGGACCCTTGTTCACTGGAGTCACATCTTCTTGCTGATCAGTCTTCTCAGGAATCTCTATAACTTCAGAGTCTTCAGGCAGGGGGTGAGATGTGTCCACATCAGGATCAACATCAGGTTCATTATCTGAACAGTCATCTATGACAACATTGATGGATTCCATCATAGTTCTTGTTCTGTTGTTGAAGACTCTATAGGCTCTGCTGGTTATGGAATAGCCTAGAAAGATTCCTTCATCACTCTTGGGATCCATCTTCCTCCTTTGCTCTCTGTCAGCTAAGATATAGCACTTGCTACCAAAGACATGGAAGTGTTTGACAGTTGGTTTTCTTCCTTTCCATATCTCATACAGTGTGATTGAGGTACCTTTTCTCAGAGTTACCCTGTTGTGTATATAGCATGCAGTACTCATGGCCTCTGCCCAAAAGTAGTAAGGTAGCTTCTTGGCATGTAGCATAACTCTTGCAGCCTCTTGCAAGGTTCTGTTCTTCCTCTCAACTACACCATTTTGTTGGGGTGTGATTGGTGAGGAGAACTCATGCCCAATTCCTTCATCAGCACAAAACTCAGAGAATCTTGAATTTTCAAACTCTTTCCCATGATCACTTCTGATTCTAACAATGCCACTATCCTTCTCTCTTTGTAGTCTAAGGCATAATTCTTTGAATGCATCAAAAGTGTCAGACTTCTCTCTGATGAAGCTAACCCAAGTGAACCTTGAGAAATCATCTACAACCACAAAAGCATATCTTTTGCCACCAATACTCTCTACCTGCATTGGTCCCATCAAGTCCATATGTAGCAGTTCAAGAACTCTGGATGTCACCTGATGTTGTAACATTGGGTGTGACATCTGAACCTGCTTTCCAACTTGACATTCACCACATATGTTGCCTTCAACAATCTTAAGCTTTGGTAGACCTCTAATAGCTTCCTTGGACACAATCTTCTTCATTCCCTTCAGATTCAAATGGCCAAGTCTTTGGTGCCAAAGCTTTACTTCTTCCTCCTGACTTATCAAACATGTAGTGGAGTGAGCTGTTTCATCAGGAATCCATAGATAGCAGTTGTCTCTTGACCTAGATCCTCTCATCAGCAATTCTCCTTTGTCAGAAGTAATAAGACATTCATTCTTTGTGAAGTTGACTTTGAGACCTTGATCACACAATTGGCTTATGCTGATAAGATTAGCCTTCAAGCCTTTAACAAGTAGCACATCCTCTAGGTTAGGTAAGCTTTTGCTGCTGAGTTTACCACTGCCCTTGATTTCACCTTTTGCTCCATCACCAAAGGTTACAAAGCTTGTTGTATGAGGCTTGATATTAGTGAGAAATTTCTCAACACCAGTCATATGCCTAGAACAACCACTATCAAAATACCAATCATTACTAGAAGATGCTCTAAGAGAAGTGTGAGCAATATGTGCAGTTTCAGAAACTTTAGGCTTCCACATCTTCTTAGGAGTGACCCTTGCTGTTTTGGCTTGCACCTGAGGCTTTTTCTTGGGATACCCATAGAGTTTGTAACAGAAGGGCTTGATGTGACCATTCTTCCCACAGTAGTGGCATCTCCAAGCATTAAACTTCTCTTTGCCAGCAGGTCTCTGATGTGGAGTGTGATGTGTCCACATTCTGCTAGGGTCAGGTTTCTTCTGAGCAGGAACAAACTTAGTATTTGTCTTCTTGCTGTGATGTTTGTTCTTAAATCCTACACCAGATGAGTCACCAGCATACTTTCCTACTTTCAAAATTTCATCAAGCATGTTGGTTCCAGGGTTGAGCATCTTTACAGACTTGGTCATATTTTTCAAGTTGGTTGACAGTAACTTGACTTCACTTTCAAGACTAGCAACTTGACTCTGTAGTTGACCCTTCTCTGTCTCCAGTTGACTGATGATTTCCTTCTGCTCTTCATTGACCTTGTACAGTTCCTCACTCTTGATAAATAGCTTTTTATGGACTGAGGCTAGTTCATCAAAGGTAAGTTCTTCATCATCAGATTCAACATCAGTATTATCCACCCTAGTTATGGCACTAACATGATTAGCAGCAACATTCTCTGAGTCAGTGTCAGAGTCTTCATCAGACCATGAAACAGTTAGGCCTTTCTTCTGCTTCTTCAGATATGTGCCACATTCTGATCTTATATGACCAAAGCCTTCACATTCATGACATTGAACACCCTTGTTCTGAGTTGACTTATCATCAGTTTTGGTTTTTGTTGAAGTGTTACCTAGTTTACTGATGTCAGTCTGGATGTTCCTCACATTCCTCCTTGGTCTTCTGTCCACCCTCCTTTGAAGCTTGTTGAATTGTCTTCCCAACATGGCTAAGTCATTTGAGAGGTCATCATCTGATTCAACAGCTTCTTCCTCTTCACCAGCACAAGATACAAAAGCTATGCCTTTTCCTTTCTTCTCAGTTTGCTCACCTAAGTTCATCTCAAAAGTTTGAAGAGAGCTCACAAGTTCTTCAAGTTTCATACTTGGGATATCTTGAGCTTCTTCAATGGCTGTGATTTTCATGTTAAATCTCTTAGGTAAGGACCTAAGCATCTTTCTCACCAGCTTTTCTTCAGACAATTTTTCACCTAGAGCCTCAAAGGAATTGTCTACCTCAAGCAAATTCATGTGAAATTCATGAATTGATTCTTCTTCTTTCATTCTGAGGTTTTCAAACTTAGTGTTGAGAAGTTGGATTCTTGAGCTTTTTACCTTGGCATTGCCTTCATGAGTGGTTCTGAGTACCTCCCAAGCATTCTTTGCAACAGTACACTGCTTGATCAATCTGAACATATTTTTGTCCACTCCATTGAATAAAGCATTCAAAGCTTTGGAGTTTCCAAGTGATGCAGTGTCTTCTGCAGCTGACCAATCTTCCTCTGGCTTGAGTACACCAGTGTCAACACCATTAGCATCCAAGATTTTGGGATGCTCCCAGCCTTTGAGCACAGCTTTCCAAGTTCTGCTGTCAAGTGACTTTAGGAAGGCAATCATCCTTGGCTTCCAGTAGTCATAGTTGGTTCCATCCAGGAGGGGTGGTTTGTTGACCGTTGTTCCATCCTTGTCCATGTTTCCAGAAAGTAACTTCCCTGGAGCTCACCCTCAAACAGGCAGGGTGCCTGCTCTGATGCCAATTGAAATTCTGGTGGCAAGTGTCAGATGTGTAGCACGATGTGTACACTTTAGGAATCGTACGATGTGTAGCCTAATGTGTCAACATCGTGGACAACTGAACTTGATGAACAAGTAAACAATATAAAGTGCAGAAAACAAAAGAACACGTGAGTTTGTTAACCCAGTTCGGCACTTATAACAAGCCCTATTCTGGAGGATACCAATCCAGGGATGAATCCACTATGGTAGTATCAATTCAAAGCTAAACTCCCCCGTTTACAACTTCTCACTTAATCACTACCCGTGCTAATTCTACCTAGGAACTCCTAGATATGAGAACCTCTGCTCACTCCCCCTCAACCTTACCCAGTAAGGATTTAATAACAAACTCAGTTGGAGACACACTCCTAGACAAGCGAAGCACTCGTACCTAAAGGCTTAGAGTGTTGCACAATCTAACTCCTTGCTTCAAAGCTTTGGAGAAAGACAACTAGAGATTACAACTCTATAAACTCAGTCCTTACTTGCATCAAAACTATGATCCAAGTGAAGGCTCACAAATAACAATGAACAGACTAAGACCTAAGACTCGATATCTTCAACTCTTGGCTTCGTACTCCTTTATGTCTTCAGTCTTCCTTTATATAGAACAAGTTTCATGGGCTTGGATCTTCAATGTTGACAGCTGGCCTTTGTTAATTCTCCTTGAGATTTATTTGATCATAATCTTTTAATTGTTTGTTTCAAATCTTTTTGATCAAAGTCGGCCAATAAAATAAAACAGAACCATGAAAGATTATCTTGTTCCTTGGCGCGAAAGCTGGCACGATTTAATTTGAAAAACAAATCTTTTTCAAAAGATCGCGTTTAAATAAATGAAAGCGCGTCCAGTAGGGCGTCCAGATGTGAACCCTGATGTGCCACACATCATGCTCCACATCATGGAATCAGGCTTATTTTACCAAATGAAGCCAACACCCTAAAAGGTCTCAACAATTAAGCTTTGAAATAATTATTCAATTGCTAGATGGATGAGTCGATTTGTAGGTGAATTACAGTGACCTTATAAGAACGAGTTTAGAAATAGCCGTTCCTAAAGAGATGATCATTAGTAAAGGTTAAAAATGAATAAGAAAACGATGAGTGACTAGATGTAAGAGCAAGGTTAGCTCGAACTTGAGATTTAGGGATTGATTCTCCGGTGGGAACAACTTTAGATGAATTTTGCATAAAGAGATACTTAATAGGAACTTGAGGAGTTAATTAATTGGAGCGTTTGATTATGATAAGTACAATAGTTGACACCGTAAGGGAAGTTAGAGATGAATAAGAATTCAGTTAGTGAATGGATGTTTCAGGATGGGTAGTGAGAACGTATGTGTGAAGTTGTTTATTGGTATTGGAGAATACTATAACTTTAGATAGTTATGAAGATTTGGGATTTGTCGAACGGAGAAGGGTAGGCTTGTTGTGATTCGAAATTATGTGGAATGAGGGAGTAATTGGTTTGTGAGCGGCGAACTAAAGGTGTTGTTTGGAATCAACAATTTATTGGTCATGGTGGTTTGGGAACCAACTCTAGGCAGTTGTTGAACTTGAAAGTTGCAAATTAGTAGATCAATGAGTTAGTCGCAAAGGAATTTAGTCGTTGAGAAGACATATTAAGAACAAGTAAGAGGTAAGCACATGAGAATGTGGCATATGTCAATTGATGATTGGCGAAAGGAATTACCTCACACATAATTTGGAAAATTATGATTGTGCGTGTATATTAAGGATTCGAAAGCACCTCCTGAATGGATGTCATGGAGGTGTGTGTGTGTGTTGTATGTGGAAGTAAGAAGGATAAGCAATTGTCTAAGGGCAAAGTTTGGTGGAAACTAATAGAAATTGATTCATTGTAGTTGTTACAATGAGGATAGGCGTAACATAGAGGAAAATGTGCATTGAGAAAATGAATGATTTCGGTCGTTGACAGTAGAAGCGGTTAAACGACGGTTGAGGTGAGAAATATCTCAAGATATGATTGGATGTAGGAATTTACTCTAAGGATAAGATATTGGGACAAATAAGAATGGTCAAGGTGAGAAACTCTTCTGAGTAAAAGAGAACTTAATGATAAGAGGAAGAAACTCAAGAGAGTTTAGAAATAGAATGAGAATACGACGTGGAATGGTTTAAGCCGACGATGGCAGTCAACGAGGAGAAATGTTTTATGCTTAAGGCAGACAAGGATAAGCTAAGTATTAATTTGGAAAATATGTGGATGGATAAGAAATTGATTTTTTTGGAAGGTGAGATTTGAATAAAGGGAGTCCAAAAGAAGTAGATGTTATAGTTTGGCAAGTGCCAAGAAAAATGAGGAGTTTGGATCACCAACCAGATGTTGGGGTGGTATTATTAAAATCATGATTGGAACGAGATCCGAATGTGAACATACGATTAGGTGTATTTATTAAATTAAGGACTTATGGATATTAGTGAAGTTGTGAAGTTCTTTTAATGAGATGGCAACTTCTTTCTGGGTGTAATGGTTTGGGTGGTACTTGCCGTGGTAGCACTGTATTACTGTTGGGCGATACTTAACAGATGTTTCGAGAGTGGAAGCATGAGGTTTTAAGTGTTGTGTTTTGAGTATTGGGTCTCATTGGGGAGATCGAGGTAGTAGGAATTGAGGAAATGTGTAGAAAACCTCGAAGGAATTAGTGGACCCTTGTGCCTCGGATGATCTTGAGCACAAGTGGAGGGGAGCATTATTCAAGTTAGGTAAAGATGGTCTAAACCACCATCATGATTGTCGGCTATCTATTGACAAATTGAGGAACTGATCATCCTTAATCTCTTGTTAATAGTAGACGGAATCGTGTTGACTGGAATTGACTAGTTTTTGCTAGCTTTGGTAGTGCGCAGAAAGTTTTCGGTGTTTCTTTTTGGAGGGTAGCCATTCACCACTTCGTGTGGGCCTAGTTGAATTGCTTATGTCGTGGAGGCATAAGAGGTGGCTTTGAAAATTTCGTGTGTCGACCTAGGATCTTTGAGGAACTAGAGGTTGTGAACCTTCGTAGTAAGGTTAGATTTTGAGTGGTGAACTCGTTGTGTGATGTCTAGCTTTGTTTCTAGAGTTTGGAACCAGCGCGACTATGTAGAGGGTTGCGATATGTGCACGGTCGTACCAGTGTGGTGGTGATAGCATCTGTGTGGCTTCACCTGGTGTTAGCATCTGTGTGGCTACACCTAATCCTACGAGACTCTATTGTGTTAGTGATAGTAATGACTGGTTGAGTTGTTACTCTTACTTTAGTTTCGAGGACGAAACTTCTTTTTGGAGGGTAGTAATGTAAGACCTGTAATTCCACGATACATTTTGTGTGAGGAAAATAAATATTGGCTAAGAATATTAGGGTTTTTGTTAAGTGGTTTTGTGAGTATTGTCGCGATAATAGAATTTTGCTGAGTTGGAGCCTGTTTTGTGCTCGTGTGCTGGAAATGCACAGACTTTTGTTCCTTAGTCTTTATATATCTATGAGAACGTTCCTGTGTCTTCAGAATTTCAAAATTTGATTTTCTCCGCTTTTTGGAAAAACGAGTAGAAAATTGTACCCGCTGTTGGAAAATTTACGGTATCTGTTTTCCGTCGAATTTTAATTAGAGACTTTATATATCGGCACGAGTTAGAATCTGGATTCAGAATATTTTTGAGAGCTTAGGATAAAAAATTTCAGTCGGAGAATCAAGTTTAGCTATAATTTTTAGAAATGGTTTACGACGAACTTTTACTTCGTAGATTTTCTATTTTTCGCAAGTTAGACCGTTAGCGAAGTACGACTCGCCTGCGAGTGAACGCGAGAGCTGAGTAGCGTAAAGTTAAAATATCTAGATATTTTTCAAAAAGTAATCATTACACTTAGATTCAATGGCTAAGGTTTAACTAGAGTACCTTTACACTATTTGATCCAAAGGCTATCATTAAACAAGATCACAATAGATAGGATGTTATGTCACATTGAATCAAAAATCAAAATTGATATATACTCCCTCATTTCTCTCCCTCGGCCAAACCATAATCCAACACCATCACACCTTCAAAAAATTTCTCTCTTCACAAAGCTTTGGAATTTTGCTTGGATTAGATCATAGAACTTGCTAGGAATCATCTCCTCTTAAGGTAACTAAGCTTAATTCTTCTTGTTGTTGGTTAATTTCCTTATAGATTATGTTTATGATCATTGTGCTCTTGAGAAGAAAATTCTTAGAACTTGCTTTTAATTAGTTTTGGTTTCATAGAAGTGTTCATGAGGGTTTAACTAGTGCATTTAAGTTAAGTAGGTGTGGATTTCCATAGTGATTTAAGTTTTCACAAAATTTTGAGTTAGGGTTTTGATGAGAAAATTTAAAGTGATCATGAACATGAAATTTTGTTTGATGATTTTGTGTATGAAGTTATTTTTGAGCTTTGTAGTAATATGGATATATGATTCATGAATTTGTTTGAGAAAACAAGAAAAAAATATTTTTGTGTGTTCTTGAGAAATTATGAAAATTTATTTTGAATTGTGAATTAAGTTATGAAAAGGTTTGTTTGTTCAAAATCAATGACTTTAAAAACTAGTAGATTATTACTAGGGTTTTGTAATAAAAAAAATTGTGAGTGTTGGCCTTGTTTTTGTTGTTGGCCGTGGCACCCCTTTGTTAAAGGATCAAGAGTTTCAAATTTTTCTAAACCCCAATTTAGGAGGGCATAATCATGGTTTTAAAGGAATGATCAATTATGGATTTGTTTGGGAAAGAAAATTAGTTGATTATGTCTTAAGAAAACAAATTTAAAAATTGTCAAAGTTGTGGTTTTGTTTGAATGGTTTTGATTGTTAGGATAAATGATTTTGGGATATTATAGGATATTACCATGCTTTTGAAAATGAAAAAAATTGAGTGATATCATGTTTTCCTTGATTTTGGCCGTGGCACTTAAGAGGGTGTGACTATGGGATTTCAATATTTAAGTCCTAAATGGGAGGACAATGATCATTGAATTAAGTGAATGATCATGGTTTTGAAAGAATGGTTATAGTGATTTTTATTTGAAAATGAAAGCTTGTAACACTTGATACAAGTAAACATTTTTTTATGAAAATTTTGAAGAGTTTATGTTTTGGTTTCAAATGATTTTGGTATGTGAAATTGATCACTTTGGAGTTAGAACTAAAAGAATTTCATAATATGCTTTGAAACGAAAATATTTTCGTATAGCGAAAATAATGCATTTAACTTCGTGAATTTTTAATCACTATGGGGAGGACTCGAAATCACTATCCGAGAGTTTTAGAAAGTACCCAAAACCCCTCTAGAACTTTGAGAATAGGTTTCGTTTGGTTAGGATGTGATGGGAGTATTTTATTGATTATACGCTACTTAATTTTAGGTAGCGCGAATTGTAGAGTTGTACGAGAAAAGTTAGTGGAAGCTTGCCGAGGTAAGGGCACTTTCTAACGATTTCATATACCTCGAAATATCGAGTGCTTTTTATGCATGTGTAATTGTTGCTTGAATATGTGTATTTGCTAAATGTGATGCAATATGAATTATGAGCATGGTTGTTTTGTGATGTATTCTCGTGACGAGAACTTGTTGAGAACATGCTATATTCTACACATGTTTGAGTGGTTGTTGTAAATTTCATATGTATGAATACTATGAAATGTTGATGCATGTACTTGATTGGAGATCTCGTTGTGCATGATGCTTGTTGTCTTACATATGATTTTGTTAGAAATATATGTATTGACGTGTGGTTGAGAATTACATATGCATGATTGGTATGTAATTGATGCATTGGCATAGATAAGATGTATCGTATGCTCATGCATTCATAGTTGTGGTTAGAAGACCACTGGGTGCGATTAGAAGATCCACCTTAATCCTGCGAGATTTTATTGAGTACAATACGTGATTAGAAGATCACAGGGTAGGGTTAGAAGATCCACCCTAATCCTTCGGTTAGAAGATCGTCGAGATTGTATTGATTAGTGATTAGAAGATCACGACTTTCTGCGGAGAGGTTAAATTCCGGAATTCATGCATGTGAAACAGTCCCGGGTAGGGTGATCACAATCATATAGAGTCTGCATTGATAGGCTGATTGTGCATTTGAATACTGTTGTGTGTGATTGATAGACTACCCGTGCACTTAAATTCTGTGATGTGTGATTCATATGATAAATGAGTATATGCTGCCAGGTATTGTATATCTTGTGCTGCGTATTTTTGGTTATATGTTATTTTTAGATCGTGACCCTCTACGAGCATTTTTAGGGATTTATTTGTACCGCGTGGAGAAGCGGCAAGGCTTGAAGCTGTTTGTGGGTCTTCGTCACCCAGTCATCTTCCGTTAGAGTTTAAAGATCAGCTTAGGGGTAGTAGTTTAAGAGTCTTGTTTACTCTTCTTTATGCTTCCCTGCATTTGTATTCCAAACTTGTAGTTTGATGTTTTATTTGGAATAAATGATGTCGTTATGTTTGTTTAGACATAGCGTATGGTTTATATTCTTAAACTTGATTTGTGAAAACGATTTATAAAAAAGGCATTGCATTCCGATCGTTATTTTGAAAATGGTTTACTCTGATTTAATTTAAGTTCGATCGTGAATGTTTTATTTCAAAGTCCTTGTTGTTTTTAAAAAAAAAAATGCCTACTTTTGGGCTTCAAAAATCGGGGTGTTACATAACTCTCTCCACATAAGCATGTTGTAATTCTCAAATAGAGTCATACTAAAGAAAATTTATGTCCCTTCACACATTAATAACTAAATAATTAATTAAAACCATAATAAGCCAGGACATTCGGCTATGTATCAGAATTAAGAAGCTAACCAAGCCAAACATTTTAATAATCAATATGGAAAACGACAAATGTTGCAATTAAGTGTGTTTATGAACTGAGAAGTTATAATGAGGTTATATATAGCACCATATGAAAATGCATTCAACAAATTAAATTTATTTAAAGCCAACTTCAAGTATATATCAGTAGCTAAAAAAGAGAAGGGCCAACCTTAAGAATTCTCTATCATTTCTTCCAAGACCTTCTCCTCATCAAGCAGCAATTTTTGCAGTTTAGGGATATTATCCTCAAGTTTTGGTATCATATCATTTGAGTCTTCACCCTCTTTATCAATAGCTTCAATTTTTGATGAATCCTGAAATAAGAATGAATAAGGCATCGTTCATGCATACAATCAACTGCAATAAATCCTATCTTCCCATACCTTTGGCACTTTATCCTCCAGCTTCTTGATCTTCTGATTCAAGTGCTTATAATCTTCCCGATGCTTGACATCCCGCCTCTGTAACTCCTTGATTCTTCCTTACATTTCCTCATATCATTATCTAGCTCATGCTACATGAATAAGAGAAGAAAGAGGTTAAACCTGATGAGATTACCACTAAGAATATAAATTCCCTGCCATATCATGAGCCAAACTGATAAGTTCAAGTCAAGTCCCGTGTCATGCAAACCTCTTTCAGAATTTGTTTGTTTTCTTGGATTTTATCCCTAGAGTAAGATATCACTAAGTTCTTCATGAGTCAAGAATAAGAAAAGCGAATAATTAGAGAGAGATTATAGGTGAAATTCAAAATTACCTTTCCGCCTTAAGATTTTCTTCTAGGGTAGCAATAACCACTTGTAATTCATCCATTTTTCCACTTGTATCATCAACAGCTAGTTTTGTAGCATTCTCGTACCATTTCAACAGAGATAACTCTTTAAGCATGTATGCTTCTGCTTCATTTTTCACATGTTGTTGCAAAAGAATTGTTAGGGGTTGTTCAAATGTCAAGTGAACCATATTATCGTAAAAAAAAGAGTGAACCATATAACCACAAGTCTACATGCCTCCAAACTGTCTCTTTTATTTCTCAGATAGCTTGACCATTTGCAGCACCCCAGATCTTCTCTCATTTAGAGATTCTAACCTAAAACATCAACAGCACTTCAGACATTAGAATTTATGTACCATAACTGAAATCCAAGTGATTACTTAAACAGTGTCACCAGAAAAATATGAAAACTGTCCTCATAGAGTTTATACTTTCGTTTGTAGTTAGTAGCCTAGGCAGTTAAGTGATAGTTGTCAACCAGTTTGTTAGAACACAAAATCAGCTTTTGGGATGAGCAATGTGCATCACTTATAACCACTTGTCATGCCATATTGCTATCCAATGTAGGACTCTCAAGAGTTATAATGGAATATTTGAGTGGCTGAGAATAGGGGCAATTGTTTATTAATTTGGTTACAATAGAATGTGAAAGGAGAATATGGAAGAAGTATTTAATATGATAGGGCAATTGTTCTAACATGGTTGATTGTATAACAGATAGTAAATTAGTAATGATATCATTAATGTGAATTACCCAAAAAAATTAGTTTCCTATCCATCAGTTTTCTGAGTTTCCTAACAGAGTTGTTTTAAAACAATAAGGCAAATTGAAGCACTATTTGTTTGTGTAAACAGCTTAGGTCATGAGAGCTTTATCAAATTAGAGCTTGTGTCATGAGAACTCATGGCATAAATTGATTTTCACGACTCACCTGAGAAGCTTTTTAAATTGTCCTAAGAACATATGGGGTGGCCATAAGCTATGTTTATAAGTGTATCCAAATACTTGCTTGGGTACTTACATCATGCATAACCCCAAATAAACCCCTTTCAGATACATAGCTGACCGTCGTAGCTTCCGAGAACTAATTCAGCAACTAAATTTTCAACAAATTAATAACTAAACAATTGATTAAAACCTATAATTGAACAGATCCCTAGTTGTCAAAATTTCCTTTCGAAAACTAAACTAAAATCGCAACAAAATTCATTTACCAAAAGCAAGATACTTAAAACAAAACACAAGTATACTAGAAACAAGTAAAATAACAAATATTCACAAACAACAACCCTAAAAAATCAAGAAAAGAAATATGGAGAAGAGAATGAAAAACAAAGGAGTTGAGAGAGAGAGAGAGAGAGAGAGAGAGAGAGAGAGAGCGATGGCATAAACTCACAAAGGAGAGGGAGAACGAGGACAACAACGAAGGAAACTCGCCAATGAGAGCACAAATCAAAGATGATGAAGCATAGATGGTGCCTCAGTGAAGGAGATCGCGAACAAGAAATGAAAAGGAGATACTAGCTTCTGGTAGAGAGAACGGCGCAAATAGGGTTTCTACCTCTTAGTGAAATGAAAATTGATAAAATGTTATTTTAGCTCACAATTAATAAACAATTTAAATTTAAATAAAGAAAAAAACTTTAGCGTCTAAATTTGTGAAAGATAAAGACATTTCTACATAAGTCAGTTGCATGGGAAACAAGCTATCGAGCTTAACCCTTAGATTGAGTTAGTTAAGATTTCAGTTAGAGTTAGTTATGTTAATAACTGTTTGTAACTGCCATTTTGTAGCTAGCTTAGTGTGAGAATCTCAATGTATATAAGTGAAAAGCATCACATTGTGAAAATCAAGTTTTGTGAGCAATAATACAATTCTACATTTTCCTTTCTTCTCTCTTTTCTTTCTCTGCATAATCATGCAAGGTTCAAGATTAAGCTTCATAAATGGTGGCTTAACTTGAGTTTTCACATGGTATCATCGACTTGTGATTAGACCCATCAATCTTCCGCTCCAATCTTTGCTCACAATTTCTTCTTTTTCTCTCAACCTTCATTTTTTCTTTTTCTGAATCTTCATCACTTTCCTTTTTCCTTCCATTATCATGGCTGAAGAAGAAAGCTCTGCAGGTAGTGTTAATGGTGATCCACGCCCTGTTCCTGTTCCTGTCAACAAAGGGTATCAAAATGATATCCTCAGCCCTTATTTCATGCATCCAAATGAAAATCCCAGCAACATTCTTGCTACTCCTTTGTTATCGGGGCCTAACTATCATTCTTGGTCAAGAGTTGTCACAATTGCTCTTAGATCCAAACACAAGCTTCATTTCATCAATGGCACTTTACCAAGACCCTCAGATGATGACAGAGATTCCATAGCTTGGGATAGATGTAATACAATGATTATTTCTTGGCTCAGCAATTCTGTAGAACCAGAGATTTCACAGAGTATCTTGTGAATGGACACAGCTGCAGAAATTTGGAAGGAACTCAAAGACAGATTTTACCAAGGTGATGTATTCAGAATCTCAGATTTACAAGAAGAGATATATACTTTGAAACAAGGTGATAGCACTGTTTCATCTTATTACACTATAATGAAGAAATTTTGGCAAGAATTAGACAATTTTAGACCAATCCCTCATAGCACATGCACAGAAGAATGCAAAGCTATTGCAAAGATGTGTGAATATAGGGATAGTGATCAAGTCATAAGGTTTCTTAAGGGTCTAAATGACCAATATACTGCTGTTAGGTCACAAATTATGCTAATGGATCCTTTACCAAATATAGGTAAAGTCTACTCTTTGCTTGTTCATCAAGAAAGACAATCTCTGCTCAATCTTGATGAGTCAAAAATCTTAGCTGCTACCAATTATCCATCCTCAGGGAGAGGTTATCCATCACAGAGAGGAAAAGGTGATAAAAATGGTAGACCTGGTGCAGGCAGAGGCAAAGGTAAAGGAAACAGAATTTGCACTCATTGTGGAATGACCAACCACACCATTGATATATGCTTCAAGAAGCATGGCTATCCTCCACACATGCAGCAGGGTGGAAATGGAAGTGCCAACAACTGTCACAATGAAAATGATGAAGAGGATACCAAATTAATAGCATATGCTGAAGACCATTGTGAATCAGACAAGGGTTTGGTTTTTACTGCAGATCAACACAAGGCTTTGCTAGCTCTTCTTCAAAGGTCTAGCAGTTCAACATCTCATAGCATTAACCATGTTACTACTGAGCCTACCCCAAATACAGGTATTCTATGTGCTATCCCTACTTCAAATAATCCTCATCACACCTTCATTTTAGACACAGGAGCTACAGATCATATATGTCACTCCATAACCCTTTTTCAGTGCATGAAGAGAATTCACCCTGTGAATATTAAACTACCTAATGGAACTTTCGTTTCCACAGATTTGGCTGGCACTGTCATGTTTGATAAAAACCTGTATATCACCAATGTTCTATATTTCCCCAATTTTTCTTTCAATCTAATTTCTGTCCCTAAACTCACTAAAAATTTAAATTGTTTTCTAACTTTAATTTGATGGAAATAAATGTTTGATACATGATTCTTCATCTTAGAGGAAGATTGGTATAGCTGAGATATTCCATGGATTGTATGTGCTTACTCAACCTGTAGTTAGCCCTTTAGCTTCTCCCTCTGAAAAATGTATAAACACTACCTATAAGACCATCAATAGTTTAGATAAGTGTGATAGGGATAATGATTGTAACTTGTGGCACATGAGATTGGCCACCCTTCTTTTGAAAAATTGCATGAAATGAATAAAGTTTTTCCATTTGTTAAAGTTCAGAAATCTTCTTTACCTTGTGATACATGCTTCTATGCTAAGCAGAAAAGGTTACCTTTTCCCTTAAGCAACAATGTTTCTGTCAATAATTTTGATTTACTTCACATGGATATATGGGGTCCATTATCCATTCCTTCTGTTTCAGGTTTTAAATATTTTTTAACCATAGTTGATGATAAGAGCAGATTCACATGGATTTACTTAATGAAAATGAAATCTGAAACTGGCCTTTTAGTTCAAAATTTTGTCAAAATGGTTTCCACTCAGTTTAATACCAAAGTCAAATGCATTAGAAGTGACAATGGCAATGAATTTAAACTTGTCAACTTTTATCATGAAAATGGATTTGAACATCAAAATTCCTGTGTTGCTACACCACAACAAAATGGGATTGTGGAGAGAAAACATCAACATCTCTTAGCAGTCACTAGAGCTTTGATGTTTCAATCAAATTTGCCTAAAGTTTTCTAGGCACATTGCTATTAGTCACTCTGTGCACATTATAAATAGATTACCTACACCTTACTTGTCTAACAAGTCTCCTTTTCAAATCTTATACAATGCACTCCCTGATATTAGTAATCTTAAAGTCTTTTGTGCTTTATGTTTTGCTACTACTTTATCTTCTCACAGAAGGAAACTTGATTCTAGATCAAGGAAGTGCATTCACTTGGGTTTCAAGTCAGGTGTTAAAGGTTTTGTTTTGTTTGATCTAAAATCTAGAGAAATCTTCATTTCTAGAGATGTTTTTTTCTTTGAAACTTTGTTTCCTTATCATGATTCTAATAAAACTAGTGTTCAATCTCACACCAGTCATAATCATGATCTCTCTACCACTTATGATGACAGTTTTCTTGATTGTCCAACTTCTGTCATCACCCCTGGCACTCATTCAACCTCTAATAATTCCACTATTCCACCCAACAATGATGTTAATCATCATTCTGATACAACACCCTCACATAATAATTCCAATCCAAATATTGAACCTAACACTGACACTTCTATCTCAGATAATGAACCTAAGTCTCATACTGACAATGTACCTTCATTACCTGATAACTCCAATCCTACATCATCCATTGCCCCACTCAGAAAGTCAAATAGACTAACCAAACCTCCCACACATCTTCAAGACTACCATTGTTACTTGTTAAGCAATACAATTCATGATTCAGATCATGCTATCTCCAATGCCTCCTCTGAATGTAAGTATGCTATTTCTTCCTTTATTTCTTATCAAAATATCTCTTCTGCACACAACCATTTTCTTTTCAATTTGTCCAACATTACTGAACCTACATGCTATGAGAATGCTGTCTGTGATGACAATTGGAAATTGGCTATCAAAGCTGAGTTAGATGCTTTGGTAAGAAACAATACTTGGATTCTGGTTCATTTGCCTCCTCAGAAACATGCTATAGGTTGTAAATGGGTGTTCAAACTCAAATTGCATTCTAATGGTTCTATAGAGAGATATAAAGCTAGATTGGTTGCAAAAGGTTACACACAGACTGAGGGCATAGACTATATGGATACTTTTAGTCCTGTAGTGAAGATGACAACCATTAGAGTCTTGTTAGCTATTGTAGCTGTTCAACAATGGCCTCTATACCAGCTTGATGTTAATACTGCTTTCCTTCATGGAGATTTGAATGAAGAAGTTTACATGCAACCTCCTCCTGGTCTTCATCTTTCTTCTTCCAACCTTGTATGCAAGCTTCAAAGGTCTCTATATGGTCTCAAGCAGGCAAGCAGACAATGGAACACTAAACTCACTGATACTCTCACATCATCTGGCTACATACAATCCAAGTCAGATTACTCACTTTTCACAAAACAAAGATCTTCAGGTTTCACAGTGATACTTGTGTATGTAGATGATCTTGTTTTAGGAGGGACTGACACTGATGAGATCTCTCAAATCAAGGTTTTATTGGACACTAAATTCAGCACCAAAGACTTAGGTGTTCTTAAATATTTCCTAGGATTTGAGGTAGCCAGAACAAAAGCTGGCATTTCCCTATGTCAAAGGAAATACACTTTGGATTTAATCACAGATGCAGGATTACTTGGTTCAAAACCATGTTCCACAACAATGCAACCACAGCCGCAACTTCATAAATCATCTGGTGAACTCATTTTTGATCCCACAGCCTATAGAAGACTCATTGGGAGATTGCTCTATCTCACACACACCAGGCCAGACATTGCTTACACTGTAAGCAAACTAAGTCAATTCCTAGATGCACCAACTACTGAACATATGCTGGCAGGCTTACATGTTCTGAGATATCTGAAGCAATGCCTAGGACAAGGATTATTTTACAGTTCAGATTCACCTCTCAGTTTGAAAGGTTTCTCTGATTCTGATTGGGGAGCTTGTCCTGACACTAGGAGATCAACTACAGGCCTATGTTTCTTCCTTGGTAATTCTCTGATAAGTTGGAAAAGTAAGAAGCAAAATGTGGTTTCAAGGTCCTCTTCTGAAGCTGAATACAGAGCCTTGGCACAGGCAACTTGTGAAGCTCAGTGGTTGGCTTATTTGCTGCAGGATTTGAAGATACAACATTCTTCACCCATCATCTTATATTGTGACAACAATTCTGCATTACACATAGCTGCAAATCCTGTATTTCATGAGAGAACCAAACATATAGAGATTGACTGTCGTGTAGTAAGGGATAAGATACAAGCTGGCCTCATACATCTCCTACCTGTACCATCAAAGGAGCAAGTAGCAGATATCCTGACCAAATCTTTGCATCCAGGACCTTTCAATGCCTTACAAAGCAAGTTAGGAATGATCAACATATTTTTCAACTTAAGGGGGGATGTGAAAGATAAAGACATTTCTACATAAGTCAGTTGCTTGGGAAACAAGCTATCGAGCTTAACCCTTAGATTGAGTTAGTTAAGATTTCAGTTAGAGTTAGTTATGTTGATAACTGTTTGTAACTGCCATTTTGTAGCTAGCTTAGTGTGAGAATCTCAATGTCTATAAGTGAAAAGCATCACATTGTGAAAATCAAGTTTTGTGAGCAATAATACAATTCTACATTTTCCTTTCTTCTCTCTTTTCTTTCTCTGCATAATCATGCAAGGTTCAAGATTAAGCTTCATCAATGGTGGCTTAACTTGAGTTTTCACAAAATTCGTAGAAGCTACTAAAAAAATTAAATTAAAAAATAATTAGCATCAGTAATAGCGTCCATCCAATCCAACTTATGCAAAATTGCATAAAAATAATAAGTTGCAAAAAAAGCATTTGAGTTAGAATTTATGGATGCTAAACAAACGCTATTAGCATAAAAAATGGTCTGATGCTAAATTTTTTGAAGCTAAAATGTAGTTTTCTTGTAGTGTCTGCAAGGTCAACTACGACTAGTTAGAGATGTTATTTGAATATTTAGAATGGGTTGCTAATAATGGTTTTCAATTCTTAAGTTTTTCAAATTTTTTTATCTATTTTAATTTGAAAAGACTAAAACTAAAATCATGTAGAAAAATGGTAATGTTGGAATTTGAACTAAGAACTTTGTACACACAAAAATAATAGTCTACCAATAACTTATTGATGCACATAAGATATTTTATAAACATTGATAAACATATTATTGGATGACCTAAAAAATTTTAAGGCCCCAAACTGTGGCACATCCAACACATATGATAACTCACTTTATGTGTTTTTTTTAAAAAGCAAATGAATATATATATAGCATTGCTATTTAGTAAGAATTATTTTAAAGAAGAAATGCAAGAATAACACATGACATTATCTTATAGGATGATGTAATTTTAATCTCCTCTTTTAGTGGAAATCATGAGGGGTAATTGATATAAACAAGAGTGTAGATATATTCTTACAATTCTTCTCCATAGATTTTCTTACTAAATAACATTTTCCATATATATATATATATACTAAATATTTGTCGGCAAATAATTTGTTGAGAGTGACATATGATGATAAATAGAAAGATAAGATGAAAATCTATCAAGAAACAAATCTATATATATACTCTAACCGAGTATCCAATCTTTCCTCATCATTTTTTTGTTGTAGGTATTTTGTTTTCTATTTATCATGAGCAATATCCACAATATAATCTTCTGATCCTTGGTCTTTCTCTCTTATTTTCTTATAACAAAAAATCTCACACCAATTAATCATTACTTAACCACTACTTCAGGTTCAATACACTTCTTATTATTTTTCCTTTGGTTTTAATATTCCTTATTTGTTCTTAGTTATGCGGATTAGTGGTAATCATCATCACCAGCATGAAAATAATTAATAAGGACATTCCAATAGGGTATTTGGCTATTATGGTTGGTCAAGGTAAAGAGCTTCACAGGTTTGTGATTCCACTTTTTTACATCAACCATCCATTGTTCATTCCATTGTGGAAAAAAGCTGAAGAAGAATATGGATTCAAGCAGAAAGGACTCATCGCCATTCCTTGCAAAATGGAAAAGTTTTACACGGTTCAACGAATGATTGAAATGGAGAAACCTCATCACCATCACCATGCTTGGTTTTTTTGGGCTAATTAAATTGGACAATTGGTACTTAATTTATTTATTGGTTTCATATTGATCCCTTAATTAATTAAAGTTATAAATTGGTCCATTAGCTAATTAACGTCGCAAGTTGATCCCTTAACTTTAATTATGTTTGTCATACTGGTCATTTTTACTAGGTTGATATTGTATTTATCTTCCGTCTAAGAAAAATGTATGAACTCATACTCATATTCACTAGTACGCCTAACAATATTACTCATAAATAATTTTTTTATGCGTTCATATAACGAATAATATTAGAAAGTAAAATTAATGTTTTTTTTTTTTTATAAAAACTAACAAAAATGACAAATATGACAAACAAAATGAAAGTCAAGGAACCAATTTGTAATGTTAATTAGTTCAAGTATCAATATGAAACCAATGAATAAGTTAAAGGACAAATTGTCATATTTAGACTTTTTTTTATAAGCAAAAGATTATAATAAGGAAGTATTCAGGAGGGTTCTGGAGAGTATTCAAGAAGAGCGACTTCATAGGACACCAAAATTTTAAGGGTACCAATTTTTATTTTTACTTAATATATGTGTGCACTCATATGAGCACTCGTGTTTTTGTTAAAATAAATAAATTACATAACTATTATAACTAAATTTATAATAATTGTCCCATAAGTCCTAGTTCAATTGGCAAAAATTTGCCGAAATTGCAAAGCATGGACGTCATGACCGGGGTTCGAACCCCGGCTCTCTCACTTGTGTGAAAATTTCTTATATTTATTTTGTCAATTCTTCTATGTACAAAAAAAAAATTTATAATAATTGATTCAAGTCTAAGCAAGTCTAAGCAAGCTAATTAAAAATTATCAAATAAATTCCAACAATTGATTCATCCGTACAAATACAATAGAGCATCAAGTCTAAGCAAGCTAAATGATTAGTACACCAATTATTAAAAAAAACATAACCAAAATTATGTCATCTCCTATTAATGAACCATCACCATGCTTGGTGTTTTAAAGTTTGATCGATGAGCATATTACTATTACTAGATTGAGCATATTATTACACTTATGTGTTTTTTTCTGGTCTCAATTTTCTCCAACGATGTTGATATGATTTTGTAACAAAAATGCTGGATCTTGATTTTTAGATTATGTTTGGGTATAATTGATTGATACTAATGGAACTTTTTTTTAAAGAGAATTATATATATTCTGATGTGAATAATTTTTTTCTAATACAACAAGTGAACAAACTTTATTATAATTATCCTTGAGAATAAGACATACTCAAATCTTTGCGTATTGAAATTAACGAAGATTTCCGTAAAAAAAAAAGAAATTAACAAAGATATTAATGGTTTAAAAAAAATAGTCTCTTAAATATTTCAGATTTCATTTTTAATACCTATAAAAAATTTCTTTAAATTTTAGTCTCTCAAATATTTTCTCAGTCACGACTTGATCTCTATTTTTAGAATTATTTTTCTGCGGTCATGTTTAGTACATAATAGAAAAAGTTCATACAAATGTTTACATTTTTTTAAGAGATGAATTCAATATGAATATTTAGTTTTTAGTGCTTAAAAATTCTTATTTAATTCATCTTTTGTTAAAAAAATTAATTAAATTATCATTGGAGAGATTCTTATAATTAATATTATTAATATGAACAAAAAAAGTGTGCGAATACACAGTTGACTTGAATGCAAGGACTAAAAGTAAAATTAAAATAATTATATAGGGACCAAAACTTACAGAAATTTTTTATAGGAAATAAAAATGAAATTCCAGTTATTTATAGGAACCAAAACCTAATTTAATAAACGATTGTACTTTGAAAAAAATTTAAAATAATACTACTATAAATAAGAAAAAATTATTTTTTTTAAGTAAAAATCCTTATTTTAGAATCGCTTTAGGGCTCATTTAATTTTGAGTTGGCCAATCATTGATTAATTATAATGTGAGTAATATTATGTGTATAATTTGCCAAAAATGATATTATATCCTCAATCAAAATTAATAATAATGTGTATGTCCATCCACTTGGATTGGTCTGGTGATATTGACTTAGGATTTGAGAGTGTGCTCATCTTTAAAGTTTTAGGTTTGATTCTCTCTGATGGCAAATTGAGTAAGTTAGTTTAGCTTCTTAAAAAAATAATGTGCATGTCATTTTCTTACTTTGTAATTTCAATCTTTTATATGTTTGGGTGTCTAGAGAACCAATAAAGACTATATGCTAAAGTTGGTGATTTGTTATTGGATGTGGATTGTGGAGATATCTGTTGTGGAGGTGGACTGCAAGTTGAGACGCATCTGCATAGATTTTTATTCCATTGTTTGCCCATCAATTTGGGTTTGAGGAGCTTTTTTTAGATTCTGATGGGCCGTTTATTTTTTATTTGAGATTGGGAGTTAGAGTCTCGTGACATCTTCATGGGTCGGGTTCAGGGCCAGTCCCGAGATTTTAGAGGTCCGGGACAAATAATAAAAATGGACCCCTAATAATTTTTATTTTTTTATAATCACTTTCAAATCAATAACAAAATACACACTTTCAAGCTAATATCATTAAAAATTATAGAGTGGTTTTATTTATAGAGAAAACTCACCATTTTGAAAAAGGAAACAATTTTAAAAATAGCTTATGAAATGTTCATTATAAATGGGTTGATGATATTTAGCTTGCTCAGGGCCGGCCTTGGTCGGGTTGATGATATTTAATGGCCTGAAGGTCGAGGAGTGTCCTTCTAAGAATGTGATTAGAAGTGAACCTCTTAGGTTATGTTTGTTTTTGACTTTTTTTTTATTGGTGTTCCGTTTATATATGACACCTTTGTTTTGTAGTTTCACTTTTTCCAACCTTTGTTCCTCTCGTGCAGATTATATCTATACCAATATATAAAAAGAATACCCCCTTTGATGTAGACTTTTCTTATTGCCACTTTTGCTCTTCACTCTATTCAAATACAGTATTTTTTTTTACACATAGTCAAATATTTGTATATGTTGAAAAATAACTTACACACAAAAGTTATTTTTCAAATAGTCTCTTAAAAAAAATAGTCTCATATATATTATAAACCATCACTAGCAAAGGAAAAAGTAAGAGTTCAATATCTCTCATCTCATCCTAAACCAAATCATCCTTGGATAATTCCTGTTCAACAATTATTCATATTCATGTAAAAAGGGCAGATAAATAAAAAGAGACTAAATAAAATAGCGGAAAAATGTCAATCATCATAGATTCGTAGGTTCTAGTACAAGAACCACCACTCAGATGTCTCATAAGTATAGTAGATGAGATGAAATTATTTACATTTACAAATAAAATAATATAGGAGAAATTACAATAATCTCCGGTGAGGTTTACTTAAACAACAAAAAACTAAAAACACCTCATCTAATTTATAAGTGAACATTAACTTCCCACATGTTTTTATTTTTAATTAAAATAACAAACACCCCCTGTCTCCTAACACTGTTTGTCTCCCATCAAAGTCTTCAGTTTGTCAAAAATATTTCTGTGTTTTGAAGTGAAACAGATTTGGATCATCTTCAAATTTTTCTTTAATGTTAGTCATGTTGTAGTAATCTTAAACATACATTCATTTTTTTTCTCTCTTTTCTTAAATGGTTTTTTGATCTTTGTGATTTACCCACCATTGAATTAGAAAAAAAATAACATGAGAGAAAAAATTAGGAAGGATTCAAATCCGAGTGAAACACCTCTTTCCACTCTTTGCAATGTATTCCGAAAATGGATTTAATGTTGTAGAAAAAAACACAGTTTTAGATCAAGACCGTCCGATCAAAAATGTGTGGTTGTGATTGTTTATAACATTTTATAACTGCATCAATCTGATCCGTTTGATTTCTAATCAATGGCTACGATTAAAACTGCATGATACTAGGTGCTGTGATTACAGCATACAATCCAGATCCAATGTATTCCCCTTAGTAATAGACTGCGTGCCATTTTTATTTTCATTACAAGAATTAGACTGCTTTCCATTGTTGGTACCAAACAAAAAAAAAACTTGCAATTGATTGAGTATATATTCCTAGCTTATCATAACACATGTATAGTATGAATAATTTTTATATTCAAGGAACATAATAGATGAAAATAATATATTCAATGAAAGTTTGTGTTTGTAATGAGAATTTATCGGTGTTGGTTAATGGTGTCCGACAGAGCAAGTTAATATTAGTAGGGGCTTGAAATAAGGAGATATGCTGGCCCCGTTTCTATTTAATTTGGTGGCCGAGGGGTTGATTGTGCTTTCAAAAAGGACAGTTATATTAGGATTTTTCAAAGGCTTTCAAGTAAGTCTGGAGGTTTCGATGTCTCTCTGCTTGCAATTACGGATGATATGCTATTTATCTGGGAGGCTTTCGTGGAGAATATTTGGTTAATGAAAGCGATTTTACGGTGATTTGAATTAATATCGGATCTCAAAGTGAATTTTTCAAAGAGTAGGTTTGTTGGTGGGAATGTGGATAATCCTTTTCTTGTTAGTGCAGCCTCGTTTCTCAAGCATCAGTTGGGTTATCTTCCATTTACGTACTTGGGTCTTCTGGTGGCCGGGAGAAAATCGAAGAATAGCTAAGATATGGGATCCAGTAGTGAAGACTATTGAAAGAATCGAGATTGTTTTCATGAAAGAATCAGTAAGAGTGGTGCTTATTAATTCGGTATTGTCCACTATTTCAGTCTTTTACCTCTCTTTTCTAAAAATGTCATCAAAAGTTAGAAAAACAATTGTGAGTATCAGCGGACAATTCTTGTGGGTGGTGCTTCGCATGACAAGGAGAAAATATTATGGGTAAGATGAAATCAAATTATTGTAATTTGAAATAGATAAATACATTAAAATAATCTAATGTATAGTCTCCGAAAGAAAGGCCAACCATGCTAGATAGGAGTTGACATAACCTAAATAATAGAAGAACAAATTTATAAGAAAAAAGAAATAGTAAATCACTGATATAAAAAACACTAAAAATAGAATTATTAATATATTAATGCTACATAAAAAATAGTGAAAAAAATATATTGAAAATTTGAAAAAAATTTTTTATTAAAATAAGTTATGATAAATTTAAATTAGTGTGATTGTATATTTTTTGGGGAATAGCTTGTTGAAAAAGATATACGCCAAATGGAAAGAAGAAGAAACTTTATTTGAAACAAAGTTTTTGAAAAATGTTGGAAGAAAATTGATGTAATGTAAAATAAGTTTGTTGAGATTTTTTATTATTTTTTGGTGAATAGCTTCTTGAAAGAAATATATTGATATCCATGCCAAAAGTAATAGATTTTTTATTGATACTAGTATATAAAATAATTTAAAACAAAGAAACAAATATTTATTGTGATATAATTGGACCGGTTTGGATCGATTTTTGATGAATTCAAAGTCCGAACCAATGTGTACTCAATTGGTTCGGTTTGGATCGGTTTGTCTTGTTTTTAAAAAGTGAAACCGAACCAAACTAATTGATTTGGTTCGGATACTTTGATCGGTTTTGTAATATAGTTAAAACGATCAAAACTTAAATTCACATAGTTATAAGTTTAAATTTAGGGGATGTCAGATCAAGAAATCTACATAAACAAGCAAAAATTGTGTTCTCTTTTTAAAAATTTAAAAACTCAATACTTGTTGTTCACGATGTGTTTATATAACAATTACTTAGGGCTGGAAATGAATCGAGCTGAGTCGAACTCATCTGAGCTCGACTCGCAAGGAATTGGTTCAGCTCAAAACTCGGCTCAAGTTCGACACGAACTCTTTTTTCAGCTCGAGTTCGGTTCGTTTAAAGTTCACGAATAGTTCGATTCAGCTCATTAAGTTCAACTCATTAAGTCAAGTCACATGATTTTAAAGTAATATTTTTTGTCAAAATTTCAAAACTTAATCTATAACCTTTTAAACTATTTTTTTTAAAGAAAAAACAAATATTAAATTAAAATAAAAGTCATCACAATTGAATAATGGATAAACACGTACAAAATTTTAAACAGTCATAAACTAATACAAGTAACAAAGTTACAAAGCAAAAACCAACAAAATTCCACAATTATTTTCAAAATATTCTTCATTGATGTGTACATAGAGAATTGGATATAATCGAGTTCGTTCATGAGCCAAACGAGTCGAACTATATATAGTTTATGTTCGGCTCATTTATTTAACGAACTTAACTTTTAATTCAAGTTCAGCTCATTTGATTCATGAACCAAGTTCGCGAGTCAATTATCGAACCGAACTTCGAACTATTCACGAGTTGGCTCGGGTCATTGTCAGCCCTACAATTACTTGAAAATCCAAAATCAAAACTAAACCATGGCATGTTTGGTTGCGCTATTTTAATCAACTGTGTTCTCTTTTTAAAAAAAAATAAAAACTCAAAATTATTTGAAAACATGTTTTGAAAACCTAAAATCAAAACTAAATCAAAAACATGTTTGTTTGTTCACACTGTGTTTTTGGTTGCTGCGTGTTTTTGAATTCAAAATTCTAACAAATATTAAGGTCGGACCGGTTTAATGTTGACACGGGCTTATCACATATGGGCTAAAACTAATTCTATTATAGGTATTGGTTTGGTTCAGTCCAATGGATCTGAAAACGGAACCAAGAACCGAACCAAACCACATCGATTTTCAATTGGTTCGGTTCGGTTTTTTATCCGAACAAAAGAAAATCGATTGTTTTTCGGTTTGGATTGGATTCTCGGTTCAATTAAATATTTCTGATTCGCTTAAACCCATAGTGATATCCATGTCAAATTAAATCATCATGTAATATTAAGATTAAGATAAAAAAAAAATTTAAAAAAGAAAGAAAGATAAGATAAGATATATAATCTAACCAATTCTCCGATCCTTCCTCATCATTTGTTTATTTTGTTACGGATATACATATATATATATATATATATATATATATATATATATATATATATATATATTTTTTAGGTACATTATTTTGTTTTCTATTTATCATTAGCAATATCCCAAATATCTCACACCGACTCTCTTCAATCTCACTCACTATATAATCTTATGAGCCTTGGCAATTAAATCATTGCTTAATTAACCACTATTTTTCCTTAATATTCCTATTTTGTTCTTAGTTATGGGGATTAGTGGTAATCATCATCACCACAACTTGAGTTTTCTTTTGCACATTCCTCGCTTCAATTTTCATCACCACCATGAAAAGAATAAGAACATTCCAAAAGGGTATTTGGCTGTGATCGTTGGTCAAAAAGAAGAGCAACAAAAGTTGGTGATCCCACTAACTTACGTCAAGCATCCATTGTTCAAGCAATTCTTGAAAGAAGCTGAAGAAGAATATGGATTCAAGCAGCAAGGACCTATCACCATTCCTTGCAACATCAAAGAGTTTCGCGAGGTTCTACGATCGATTGATATGGAGAAATCTCATCACCATCACCATGCTTGGTGTTTAAGTTTGATAAGCATATAATTCATACTAGATAGATATTTTAGCATATTATTATGTATACATGTCACACTAATGTATGCATGACACTCTTATACACTTTCATGTACTTTATTTCTTAGTTTTCTCAAATGGTGTATGATTTAGTAACAAAACTGTTGTTGGATCTTATTTTTAAATTATGTTTAGGTATAATTGATTGATATCCATGAAAAATAATTAGAGAGAATCATATTTTTATGTGATTTTTTTTTAAAATACAGCAAAACTCTTATAATTATCCTTGAGTATACATTGTTAAAAGTTTTATCGTTTTGAGTCTTTCGAAATAATCGCAAAGTTGTTGGAACATGATGAACATTAGATACAAACTTGATATGAATATAAACACAAGTTATGGAACAAGTAAGTGTGAATTGTAAAAATGCTCTTTGAGTATCATATAAGATCGAACACACCCTTGATATTGTTTATATATTGGATGTTGCTCCTTGGGTGCAATTTACCTTTGAATCGAACGGAAAACAGAAAAAAAAAACAGGTTCACCTTTTGTCAATTGCGTTGGGCGCCGGACAGGCTGCGCTGGGCGCAATTCAGTGATGAAATCACAGAATTGCTTGTGTTTTTTTTTTTTTTTTGCGCTGGGCGCAAGACCTTCTGCGCGGGGCGCAATAACGATGCTGAATCACAGAATCGCTTCTGTCTTATTGCGCTGGGCGCAGGATGGCCGCGCTGGGCGCGGGGCGATATACTTCAGCTGAATTTTTCTGTTTCCTTGTTGAGTATAAGCACATGTTAACTGTGTGTGGGACCAAGTCAGAAGGAAAAAACTGAATTTCCTATTATTGTGAACCACTTCCCACGTTCTCATCATATAATCTTTTCCCACTTCTCTCCTTAAAAAAAAAAAAGAATCGTACTTTATTTTTCATATTCTTGATTTTCTGAATTCTAAAAGATCACTCTCTAGTTTTCTCTTCTCTCTTTGTTTTTTCTTCGAAAAAATTATTAAACACTTTTTTGTTGTTTCTTGACTGGTTTTTATAAACCATATTAGAACTGATAATTGTTTATCAGTTATAGAATTGATTCATCGAATCAATAAGGAAGGTGTAATTCGGTCTGAATTCTAAAGTGCATAGAATTCGGTATAAATTTGGAGAAGGCTGTTTTATCCTGGAGACTTCGCGGTTGATAGTCTACCCTGCACAAATTTTGGGTAGTGCCGCGAAACGTCTTAAAGAGAGCGTATCGTTCCGCGACTCGGCCAATAATCTTGTTCTTCGGTAGTAACTTTTTAACTGTTTTCAAAACCGTTTTCAACAATTTTAAGACGTTTCAAACTATCATGTCTACCGAAGAAGTTATTGGTACCAACTCTGCGGTGGGAACTGAGAAACCTTTTAAGTTTGAAGGACTCCACTTTAAACGATGGGAACAAAAGATGTTCTTTTTTCTGCCTTTGAAAAAGGCAAAGGCTGCTCATGTTCTGACAGAAAATATGCCCGAAGTTCCTGCTGCTTCTGGTTCGGGAACAAAGGTTGTTACTATTAATGGAACCGCGACCGATAAATCGGCCGACGGTAAAGACAAGGATCAAAGTGATCCCGCGGTCGCTGCTGAATAGTTGAAAGCTCGAGAGCTCCAACTGAGAAAAGAAAAACAGCTATGGATGGATAATGATTACTTATGTAAGAATTATAACATTAATGGTCTTGCTGATGACTTGTATGACTATTATCGGACATACAAGACTGCTAAGGATGTTTGGGAGGCCTTGCGGAAAAAGTATAACACTGAGGAAGCTCGAGTGAAGAAGTATGCGGTCAGTCGGTATCTAAAGTATCAGATGGTGGATGAAAGGTCGGTAGAGGCGCAATCCCATGAACTTCAAAAGATTGCACATGAGATTATCTCCAAAGGAAGAAGGGGTGATATAGCAATGAATTAGTGCAGCAATAATGTTCATGCTACTACCACTTCAGGTATGCTATGATTTGGTGAAGAAGAAAAAAAAAAACCAAAATTTGATGCACGTATGTCAGTGTGTATATTTGCTAAATAATAGATTATGAATGCAACACTAGACAATTGAATATTTTCTCATAAAATTTAGTTAACTATTGTTTCTGATCAGTAAAGTGGCTACTACATATTTCTAATTATATTTTTATGATATGTGTGAATACAAATTTATTAGTCATAACAAATTCATATGACTATAATTGTACTTCAATTATAAATAAATTTGATGTTATTTGTAAGTCACTTTGTGGATGTGTCTTTGGACAGAAATTTCAGTTAATAAACCTTGATTCATTTAGAGTCAATAAAGAATTGATAAAAACCAGTTATTTTATCAAATCAGTCTAGAAAATTTGTGAACTGAATTTTATTGTTCGTGTATTTAAACCTCAAAGGCTACAGTTGATTTAGAATAAAAGTGATGCTTTTGAAATGTTTAAATTGTTTGTCAAAGACATTGAAAATCAATTTAGTAAGAAAGTTAAGAGACTTTGAAGTGATAGGGGAACAGAATATAATTCTAGTTTATTTAATGATTATTATAAACTGCATGGAATTATACATGAGACGACTGCACCATATTCCCCTGAAATGAATGGTAAAGCAGAAAGAAAGAATAGAACTCTTACTGAACTAGTTGTTGCTATTATGCTTAACTCTGGTGCCGCTACACATTGGTGGGGGGAAATAATATTGACTGTTTGTTTTGTGTTGAATAGAATTCCCAAATCTAAAAGAAATATCTCTGCTCATGAGATATTAAAGAAAAGACAACCAAACTTGTCTTATTTGAGAACTTGGGGATGTCTAGCATATGTTCGTAAACCGGACCCGAAGCGAGTTAAACTCGCTAGTAGAGCTTATGAATGCGTATTCATTGGTTATGCAACAAACAGTAAGGCATATAGATTTTACGATCTAAATGCAAAAGTGATCATAGAATCTAATGATGCAGATTTCTATGAAGATAAATTTCCTTTTAAATCAAGAAATAGTGGGGGCACTATACAGAGTCAAACCCATGAATCGAGTCACATTCCTGTGATACGAAATGATGATAACAATGACGAAGTAGAAACTGAACTTCGTAGAAGCAAACGAGTAAGAGTTGCTAAAGACTATGGTCCGGATTATGCGGTCCATATAGTAGATGAAGATCCAAGAAATCTTCAAGAAGCCTTGTCATCGATGGATGCTGATCTCTGGCAAGAAGCTATTAATGATGAGATGGACTCTCTAGAATCTAACGGGACCTGACACTTGGTGGATTTACCACCTGGTTGTAAACCAATTGGTTGTAAATGGATTTTGAAAAAGAAACTAAAACCTGACGGCTCTGTGGATAAATACAAGGCTCGCCTTGTAGCCAAAGGTTTTAGGCAAAGAGAAAATATAGATTTCTTTGACATATTTTCTCCGGTCACTAGAATAACATCCATTCGAGTACTTATTTCAATTGCCGCTATTTATGATTTACTCGTACATCAAATGGATGTCAAAACTGCTTTTTTAAACGGTGACCTAGAAGAAGAAATCTATATGGAACAACCTGAAGGTTTTGTAATCCATGGTCAAGAACAGAAAGTCTGCAAGTTAGATAAATCTCTGTATGGTCTAAAACAAGCTCCTAAGCAATGGCATGAGAAGTTTGATAATTTGATAATATCAAATGGCTTCAGAGTAAATGAAAGTGACAAATGCATTTACTACAGATCTGAAAATGACATGTGCACCATCATATGTCTTTATGTAGATGATTTACTCATATTTGGATCAAACCTCTCAGCCATAAATAATGTGAAATCATTATTGTGTAACAATTTTGATATGAAAGACCTCGGAGAAGCAAGCGTGATTCTTGGAATCAAGATCACTAGGTCTGAGAAGGGAATATCCCTAAGATCAATCACACTACGTGGAAAAGATCCTAAAGAAATATAATTATTTCGACTGTAAACCTACAAACACCCCGTATGACGCCAGTGTAAAACTCTTTAAGAACACTGGTGATAGCATAAGACAAACTGAATATGCGAGCATTGTAACACCCCAAAATTTAGAAATAGTTATTTATTTATAATATGGTTTATTTAGGTGTTTATGTGCTAAGTAAATTATTTGATAGGTTAGAATTTATTTAATTTAGTGAGAACGGGAGAATTATTTGAGAAATAGAATTAAGTAAGATATATTTTAGAATCATATTTTAGAGATATAATTTTGAAATATATTTTTGGAATATATCATGAAAATAAAAGATATGCTTTAGGAATATATTTTTGTAACAAATATTTTGTTGAGAAATATATTTTTGGAAGATATTATCGAGATTTAAAATTGAAACAAACTTCATGATTATCTCTTTTCTTTGAGAAAAAGAAACCTAAACTTTTTCTATAAATAAGAGTAGCTTGAAACAATTAGGATTTACCACCAAAAATTGCAAAGAGAAGAAGGAGAGCGGGAAAAAAAGATCTACAAATTCGAGGTAAGGGGTGAGATTGTTTACACATAGGCTAGTGTTAACCATAAGAGTAGTCGAGAGTCGAGGGGACCTTGCCCTCCATCCCATTCCCTTTTCTTTTCTTTTGATGTTTTGATTTTTTAACTAAATATTGTTTTTAATTGAGAATTTGGTAACTTATAAAAAAAATAAATAAATAAATAAATAAAAAAAAAAAAAGAGTATGTCCTTTTATTGAATCATGGTTTTGTCTATTATGTATGTTTTTAATTTGGTTAGTATATATACTTCATGTTTCGATTCTACCTTGAATAATTTAATCACTGTGCTCAAGAGTCTAATTTGCTATGTTGTATGTCTATGATATATTTGATTGTTTTATCACATGTTGTAAGTTGTTAACCTCTGTGAGTATTCTGTTTGCTATATAATTTTATAACTAGTTGAATTTAAGAACCAAACCCTATGGATGAGTAATGTATGTCAATGTGAAATGTTTTTGTATTGGTCTATTTTAGAGTATCTTAACATGTTTGATTTTGAAGAGAATGATTCATCTAATTAAGTGCTAACATTATATGCTGTTAATTAGCCTCTTGCGAATAGTTTTAAATTATTCAAAATTCTATGAGAGCTAGATGTGAATTCAATTGGTGTTTAATTAATTGGTGTTGAGTTTAATTGACGTCGAACTAATTGGTGTTTGACTTATTTGGTGATTGAGTCTTTTGTTGTGTTAATAATGATGTTGATATTATGTAGCCATATATGGCAATGAAGTTGAAATTATGTAGCCAGATATGGCAATGAAGTTGAAACTATGTAGCCAGATATGGCAATGAAGTTGAAATTATGTAGCCAGATATGGCAATGAAGTAGTAACATGTAGCCAGATATGGCAATGAAGTTGTTAATGATGTCGTTATATTTATGAGTTGTGTTTGCTTGTCTGTTTGATCATTCCAAAGGACGATATCTTTGTTTATATGTTTTCCCTATTCTTGTGTGTTAATACACCGATGCTTGTGTGAATGTATTCTCACCCCTTGCTTTTTTGTCTTGTCTGGCTTGGCCTTGCGATTGTGAAATCGCAGTATCTACAGGTTATCGAGTTTCGAGTTCGAGTCAAGGGAAGCCCGCTCTGATTGTGACACTTGGGAAGATGTCTTAGAGTCTAGGATGTTTGGCTCATTTATTTTAAAACTAATGTATTTTATTAGAAAGAAAGTCTTCATATTTTGTCTTCACTATAATTTTTAAATAATTTCAAATATCAAGTTCAATTTTATAGTTATTTTATCCGCTGCGTGATGTTTCTGAAAGAGAATTTTTGAAAAATCATTCTAGAAATTAGATTATTATTAGCCTCGGGTTCGGGGCGTTACAAGCATCATTGGTAGTCTTAGGTATGCCACTGATTGTACTAGACCCGACATAGCTTATGTCGTGGGACTTCTGTGCAGGTTTACGAGCAGACCTAGTAATGAGCATTAGCAAGCCATTAAGAGAGTCATGGGATATCTTAAAAAGACCATGAATCTCGGTTTGCATTATCAGAGATTTCCTGCTGTACTTGAAGGGTACAGTGACGCAGATTGGAACACACTATCAGATGATTGCAAAACAACTAGTGGTTTCATATTTAGTATAGCCGGAGGAGCTGTATCTTGGAAATCAAAGAAACAGACCATTCTGGCACAGTCCACCATGGAATCTGAAATGATAGCACTAGCAACTGCTAGTGAGGAAGCAAGCTGGTTAAGATGCTTGCTATCTGACATTCCCTTATGGGAAAAACATATGCCAGCTGTGTTGATCCATTGCGATAGTACTGCAGCTATCGCTAAAGTTGAGAACCGGTATTATAATGGAAAAAGACGTCAGATAAGACGGAAGCACAGCACTGTGAGAGACTTGATCTCTAAAGGTGTTGTTAGAGTGGATCATGTACGCATAGACGATAACTTAGCTGATCCTTTGACGAAAGGTCTAGCTAGAGAGAAAGTCTTCAATACATCTGTAAAGATGGGACTAATGCCTATGAATTACTTATGATGGTAACCCAACCTAAAAGACTGGAGATCCCAAGAATTAGGTTCCAATGGGTAAACAACAAGTTGTAAGTGATAGTAAGTGAACGTGCAAGTATAAGAGGCACGAATCCTGAAGAAGAGAGGATGAGTTAATAAAACTCTTAATGAGAACTATACTCTATAAGAGTGGAGTACGTCAGGAGTACTCTTGATAGACTCACTTATATGAATGTGGAACTGAGGCCGGTTCCTATGAAGTCTAGAGGCGAACTCCCAGATCATTCATGAAACTGGGATACACGTGCAGGGCCATAAATGCACGGGCTATAGAATACACTTTAAGAAAGGTTGTGTGTTGGTTTGAGAAAAATCCGAGATAGAGTTCCAAGACTAATCGTCACTCTTGTTAAATCGGGCTCTTACTGGCTATGTAAAGGTTCCAAGACATAGTTCACATTTGCTTATGCACAATTTTACAGAAACGTTTATCGTTATCCTTGAAACAACTTTTTTAAATTCAAGTGGGGGATTGTTGGAACATGATGAACATTAGATACAAACTTGGTATGAATATAAACACAAGTTATGGAACAAGTAAGTGTGAATTGAAAAAAGGCTCTTTGAGTATCATATAAGATCGAACACACCCTTGATATTGTTTATATATTGGAAGTTGCTCCTTGGGTGCAATTTACCTCTTGTCAACTGCGCTGGGCGCAAGACAGGCTGCGCTGGGCGCAATTCAGTGATGAAATCACATAATTGCTTCTGTTTTTTTTTTTTTTTGCGCTGGGCGCAGGACCTTCTGCGCGGGGCGCAATAACGATGCTGAATCACAGAATCGCTTCTGTCTTATTGCGCTGGGCGCAGGATGGCCGCGCTGGGCGCGGGGCGATATACTTCAGCTGAATTTTTCTGTTTCCTTGTTGAGTATACGCACATGTTAATTGTGTGTGGGACCAAGTCAAAAGGAAAAAACTGAATTTCCTATTATTGTGAACCACTTCCCACGTTCTCATCATATAATCTTTTCCCACTTCTCAAAAAAAAAAGAATCGTACTTTATTTTTCATATTCTTGATTTTCTGAATTCTAAAAGATCACTCTCTAGTTTTCTCTTCTCTCTTTGTTTTTTCTTCGAAAAAATTATTAAACACTTTTTTGTTGTTTCTTAACTGGTTTTTATAAACCATATTAGAACTGATAATTGTTTATCAGTTATAGAATTGATTCATCGAATCAATAAGGAAGGTGTAATTCGGTCCGAATTCTAAAGTGCATAGAATTCGGTATAAATTTGGAGAAGGCTGTTTTATCCTGGGGACTTCGCGTTGATAGTCTACCCTGCACAAATTTTGGGTAGTGCCGCGAAACGTCTTAAAGAGAGCGTATCGTTCCGCGACTCGGCCAATAATCTTGTTATCCATGAAAAATAATTAGAGAGAATCATATTTTTATGTGATTTTTTTTTAAAATACAGCAAAACTCTTATAATTATCCTTGAGTATACATTGTTAAAAGTTTTATCGTTTTGAGTCTTTCGAAATAACCGCAAAGTTGTGTGCCAAACCAGCAACAAACTTTTACTTTTATTAATGTTTCTTTCCTTCTCATATCAATACATGAACAAGATAAATAAATTTTGTGGAATTACAAACTCAACCCAAAGTTAAACAAAAATCTTCTTCCAACAAACTCAACCCAAAGCTAAATAAATTTTAAATCACATATTTTGTAAACACTTTTTTATCTGATCCATTAAAGTTCAAAATCTATTAGAAACGATCCTGATAAATTGGATAGTCCGTTTTTAGAGCTATACTTGCGGATAAATATCTAGAATATGTACACAAATGAAGGTAATTAGGGATTCTCAAATCCAATCCAATCAAAAAAACTAAAAATCGTAAAAAATCGAATAATTTTATATGTCTTTGGATATCCTTTTGAATGTATTTTTTAATACTTATTTAATTTTTATTAGTAAGATATATTCCATTAACATATTAATTATTGGTTTTTAAATTTCTCAATAATACTTATTAGTTCAATTCAATCTATTTATTTTTACTATTTCATAGCTTTTAAATATAATTGATAATTTTCATTGCAAAATATTAATTTTTAACTTATTACATATTATATTTGACATCAAATATATTATTTTACCATGTCTTTATAATATTAATATTTAATTAAAAAAATTTAATTTGTAATTTGGATATTCAAAAATCGATCCAAATTAAACATCACAATATTGGATCGGGTTTTTTTAATTAGTCATCCAAAATCGAACCGCGAGTAATATTAACTTTGGATCGGATGGATTTTTACCCCAAAATCGATCCAAACCGAACCGCGAGCACCCCTAAAGATAATCAGATAAAAGAGATCGGGATTCATAATATTTGATACCCCAAAAAGTTTATAGGATACACACAGCCGATGAAAATTCATTTACACTGACAATGAATAAGAATGATTCAATATTCTATGTCATATCAAAAAAGTAGAGTGAATTGAAATAAAATGACATAACAGACAACATAATGATTATGAGTTGACAGTGTAAAATTATTTTACGCTATCAACTGTGCATATTCCTTGTTCTATACTCTAAAATGGGAGAAACAAGTGTCGGATACATTAAAAAAAAAAATTTAAAAAAAAAGATGATGTTTCAATAACCAAAATAAAAAAGTGATAGTTTGAGAGATACTTTAAGTTTAGAAACAACATAAACTAGACTTGGATCATGAAAGAGGACAATGACTCTAAATTAGAGCCGTCAAAATGAGCTAGTCCGAATGGGCCGGCTTGAATAGCTCGAATTTTTCCCGGGTTTGGACCTTTAAATTGTAGCCTAAATTTTATCCGGTCATTTTTTAGCCCGGTCCGATAAAGCCCGATAAAATATGGGCTAGCCTGAATGGGCCATGGGCCGCCCAAAAGCCCGACAAAATTATAATAAAAAATTAAAAATAAATATAAATAATTTGTTTTGGATGATTTGAACTTAATTTGTATTATAAAAGTTTTGTATCTCCTACGAGTTTCTCAAATATAATCCGCTAATTAAGTAGCGGACTGTGTTTTTTTTATTAAATTTATCATTTTTTTACTACTTAAGTAGCGGATGAGTAAAAATAGGGCGTGCGAAAAACTCGTAGGTAGCGAATGAGTAGAATTAAGGCGCGCGGGAAACTTTTAAGTAGTGAATGAGTAAAAATAGGGCGCGCGAAAAACTCGTAGGTAGCAGATAAGTAGAATTAGAGTGCGCGATAAACTTCTAAGTAGCGAATGAGTAAAAATAAGGCACGTGAAAAATTCGTAGATAGCGGATGAGTAAAAATAGGGGACGCGAGAAACTTCTAAGTAGCGAATGAATAAAAATAGGGCTCGTGAAAAACTCATAGGTAGCGGATGAGTAAAAATAGAGGGCGCGAGAAACTCGTAGGTAGTGGATGAGTAAAAATAGGGCGCGCAAGAAACTTGTGAGTAACAGATGAGTAAAAATAGGATGTGCGAAAAACTTGTGAGTAATGGATGAGCAAAAATAGAGCACCCAAGAATTATTAATCCTATATATTTATGTATAATATAAATGTATGTTTTTTTCCAAAATATTTTGCTAGACAACAAAATAAAATAAAAAATAAAGGAAAAAAAAATAAAATAAAAAATAAAGGAAAAAACTGGGACGGCCCGTTCCGAGCCGGGCTCGGGCCCTATTTTTTGAGCCCATATTTCATCCGAGCTTTTTTAGCCCAGCTCGATATAGCCCGAAGCCCGTCCGGGCCGGCCGCCCATTTTGACAGCTATAGTCTAAATGGCTCAAGAAAACAGCCAAATTTTATATCAGCCATTATGTAATATCCCGAAATTACTCTACACAAGGTTGTAATATCCAAAAGCAATTATGTAATGTAATATATCGCTCAAAATGTACCTAAAAACAAGCCGTTCAAGCGTATGCACTGTTTAACACTATGTACTGGCATAAAATACTGAACAAGGGTAAAATGCTGAGAGCCATCGGTGAATTTTGCATACATGCTAAGTCCTGGCAAGCCGTTTTAGTTGGATTCTTATATTGCATGTGTTTATGGCAATAAAAAGCAAGATGAGAATCTGTAAAAAACCAAAGTGCTATGTAAGACCTACACTGACTGTTGCATAATCTAACTGCTAAGTATATATATAACTGTGATGCACAAATCCAAAACCATGACTGCAACTTCAATATTAATATATTAGAGGTCTTCATAAGTGTGCAGCTAACATCATGACTGTATATGTCCATGATTATACTACGACTTGAAACCATTTTAAATGCAACAACATATTCTGGTATAGCTGAATGTATGCAATAGACTATTGGACTAAACAAACATGTTAGGAGAAATGACAATCCAAATAGAAGTATTACATGCCCATAAATGCAACAAATTCAACTTTTACAGGTACTAGCAAACTATTTGAAGTTATCAAGACTGATAAACAATATGATTTTGAAGAAATATCTAATATCTATCAAAACATAAACAACATATGCCAAATTAAGCAAAGCTAAACTAGCCCCAATCACAGTCTATAGCAAACAAATTTCCAAGAGAATATCAACCAAGAACAACATAGTAAGTCTAAAAGAACTGAAACTCTAATCATCGTGTCTTGTCTTTGGTATTCGCAAGATTGAGTTTTTCCTCATACAACTTTAAAAGATAAGAAGACTCATCCTTAAAACGTTTTTGAAGCATATCAAGAAACAACTCCTCAGGCATTACAATTGGATAAGTTAGGCTTGCTATCTTATCTTTCAAACCTTTATTGATAAGAAATTGCACAACAGAAGCCCTTGGAATAATCCTTTTTTCCAAACTTAGCGACAAAATATATGGTGCTTTGGCAATGGCCATAGCATCCCAACCCATCTGATTAACCCAAAAGCTCATCACTAAATTTATTTTGTCAATGGATGTTAACATACAAAAAGGTTTCTTTTTAAATGCTTCAAGAGCATCTTCATCAGACCAACCCCACTTCTTCAAGGCATCAACTTTCTCCTTCCACAAGGTTTTGTTTACGGATACTTTAGCAGTCAATGCTATGGAAAAAATTATTTTCGAAGGATTAAACCCCAAATCCTTTACTTCATCCACCAACTTCAACAAGCCACGTGTGTGGAAATCCCGACTATGTACCCGAAGCATTCTTGCAATGTTTGAGTTGGCCACTCCATTCTCAACCAGCATTGTGATATTATGTGGCACAAGATTGTCACAAAGTAAATTTCGATTATGAATTGCACAAGCAATAGTGTCATTGTCTGATTGCAAGAATCTATAAACCAATTCATAGGTTGGGACTATACAATTCTTCAAGCTTGCAGACAAGATTCTGGGGTTCTTACTGACAAGGTTAACAATGTCAGAGTTAGAAGCACCTTTGGAGAGTAAAAATTGAAACTTTGGCAACACCCTTTTGGAGGGGTCGCAGGAAAGTAGCTCTGGTAACTTGGTAATCATGTCGCGAAGTTGGGAATCTGAGAAACCATGGTTTCTAAAGAATTCAAGAACAGAGTCAGGTTTTTTGGTAGTCTTAAATCTAAGACGGTAGATGGAACAGAGTTTGGAAGCAGATTGTGGGGAGAATCCAAAATTGTTGATGAGGTATGAGACTGCAAATGGGGTCGAATCGGAATTGTTAGTGCAGAAATGGTTGAAAAGAGGGTTAGGGTTTTGAGATTGTAATGTTAGTGGGGAAGTTAATCCCTTGAGATGATAGATTAGGGTTTTGTGGCGCCATGAATTGAACTTCAACATTATGGTTGATTAATAGTAACAGAGAAAATGGTTTAAAATTGAAATATGAATTCAATTTTTGTTACCTTCAATCTATTCCTTTCGGTGGTGGAAGGCGAATCACAGCGGCGATGCGACGGAAGCGGCGGTGCAATTTCCGACGGAAGTAGCGGAGATGATTTCTCTAATCACTCGGCGCGGAGGTTCAAAAAATTATTAATAAAATGAAAAGTCTTCTTATTCATCTCATCTTAAGGGTGAGATTAAAATAATAATAATAATTTAATTACAATATTGCTCCTCTATTTCCATCGTTTTGCATAATTGATCCCTTAATTAGTTAATTATAAAATTTGACAGTTTTAATTATCCGATTAAATATTTTATTTAAAATATGATGATACAACTTGTTTCAAATTAAGTTTATAAACAAATTCTTTTACAATTTTATTGATTTTGATATCTTCCTATCATCATCATTTAAAACATATTACATCATCAATTTTTGACAAAATATTTGATAAATGAACTAAAACTGTCAAATTTTATAATAGGAGGATGAACTCTACAAATTTGTAAAAATAGATGGGTCAAAACTGCAATTAAGGTATAACACTTTTGTCAAATATTGATGTACTCTAAAGGTAGATACGAGGATTGACCCGACCATGTTGTTTACTTCGTTTCACAAACAAAACTCAATTTTGGGTGAAAAATAACGAGTTATAACACGTTTATTTGAGTTTATTCCATGTTGAACTATTATTAAACGGGTTGATCTTTGGACCAAACAAAAAAAATATAAGATCATTTATTTTTTATTTTTTTTACAAAATCAATTTGTGTTAAATAACTTTTTATTTAGCTAAAAACACGACTAATATGATTGATAATTTTAATTTGTTTTATGTTGTAAATTGTAAGCACCAAGTAAAAAAATTATACATTTATTTGGATCATTCGTCTCTCTAAGTTTTTTTCATCTTCTTTCATAAACAAATGAGTGGTTTTGGATTATTTTTTACTCGGAATCACCCTTGGGCATCTTTTTTCATATGCTTTAATCGTAATAAGTGATTTTCACATATAAATTAGGTTTCCTTTGTATGATTTGTCATCTCATGTATGACTTTGGTAACAATGCAACAATTTAAAAACTTAAAAGACTTATTTGTTACCTAAAAGTCTTAAAAGATCCGGCTGTTACAAGCGTGAAACTTAAAAACCTTTTGATGTATTTGGCCTAATATTTATGATGTCTTCTTTTGTCACCCTATCAATTACTCAAACACCATTCGTTACTTAAGTAGCGGATGATGTTTTTTCCTTGAATTTCTCATTTTTACTCATCCGTGACTTAAATAGTGGATGTGTAAAAATAGGACGCGCGAGAAATTCGTAGGGCGGCAAAAGTAATCATCAATATTTATAAAGAAGTTAAGAAATGATACAAAGTAAATCGCTATAAAAGAAACTTGATGATTACTTTTGCCGCCTTACGGGTTTCTCGCGCGCCCTATTTTTATTCATCCGCTACTTAAGTAGCGGATGAGTAAAAATGAGAAATTTGAGAAAAAAAAGTCGTCCGCAACGTAAACCACAGATGATGTTTGAGTAATTGATAGGACAGCAGAAGTAAGCATCAAAAAACTTAGATAATCCTAAGGATGGATAGTCAATCGGTTTTGATTTCAATCGAGCCGAAAACCCCAATCCGAGTATCAAGCCCATTTTTTAAATCAATTTCACTAACCATTTTGGATTCAAGAGAAATATTACTTATAAACGGAAGAAGCTTTTTCATCCCACCCCCCACACCTCTTTTTCATCCCCTAATATTCTGATTTTGACCTTGGTAAAAAAATTCAGAACGCGTTTTTCGAATTTTTTTTTTGCCTTGAAAACGAATTTCGGATTGTGTTTTCCGAAATTTTTGCCAAATTTGCACTTGGAAAACTTCAGAAAACGCATTCCGAACTTTTGAATCAAGGGTAAAATTGGAAAATCGGAGGGGGAAGAGTTATGGGGGGTGGGATGAGAAAACTTCTAAACAAAATTCAAACTATCATCAAGATACTTGCACCATGCCAAAGCACAGCAAACACAGCACAACCAAAAATCTAAAGTTTTACACAACTTTTACATAGACAAAATTATAAATTAGAATCATCATATATTAAACTGAACATTTATGTTTCTTCATTGTTAAAAATGAATTACTACAGCATCATCGGATTTTCTCTAATCTAAAATGGGAGAACACAACACGCGTCGGATATTTTTATTAAAAAAAAATTATAATTCAAAAACATAAAATTCAAAGAAATAGTTGGGGTGACATAGACTTACTTAGTGTCTACATCAACCTCAGATGACAGATCAAGCTTTACATTTTTTCTTTTAAATACACAAGGCTAAGATTTTCATAGAATACCTAGCAAGCATATCATCATTCAAACACATAAAAATCAAATAAAACTTAAAAAAGCATATCTGCTAAGCATCATCAAATCTTGCATTAACTCATCAAGAAAAATGAAAGAAAAAAATACCGACATTGTCAAAATCAAGGCAAGGTAAAATTTAAATGAAGTTTTGAAGAAGAGGACGACAATTCTCACTTCTGTCTATTCAACAAATCAGAAGTAAATCCTTCAACTCCTAAAGAATCAAATTTGGATTGAATTGTATTGTATTTTAAAGAAACTTAAAAATACAAGTTAAATTCCCTGCATCTTAAGGGAAAATCAGCAAATTCTCAAAATTCCAACTAACACATACATATAAAAGGATAATATATTAGTAGAAAGCAAATAGAGACAATGAGTTTAAATGGCTCAAGAACACAGCCATGTTTTATATCAGCAATAGAAACTACACAAAATCTTCCCTATACACAACAATTGGACTAAACAATGTACTGTTTAAGTAATATATCTCTCAAAATGTACCTATAAACAAGCCGTTCAAGCGTATGCACTGTTTAACACAATGTACTCACATAAAACCTCTAATATTTAAACCTGACTCGATTATATTCATATCAATTGGCCAACAGGGAAATTAAAAAGCAAGATGACAATATGTAAAAAACATAAGTGCTATGTATTATGTAAGACCTATAGTGACTGTTGCATAATCTAGCTGCTGAGTATTTTATATAATTGTGATGCACAAATCCAAAACCATAACCGCAACTTCAATGTTATGTATCAGATTCAGAGGTCTTCATAAGTGTGCACCTAAATTTATGGCTGTATATGTCCATGATTATACTACGACTTGAAACCATTTTAAATGCAACAACATATTCTGGTATGGCTGAATGTATGCAATAGACTATTGGACTAAACAAACATGTAAGGAGAAACGACACTTCAAAAAGAAGTATTACCTGCCCATAAATGCAACAGACTATTTGAAGTTATTAAGACTGATAAACAAAAACAACATATACCAAAGTAAGCAAAGTTGAACTAGCCCCAATCACAGTCTATAGCAAACAAATTTCCAAGAGAATATCGAGCAAGAATAAAATAGTAAGTCTAAAAGACCTGAAACTCTAATCATCGTGTCTTGTCCCTGGTATTCGCAAGATTGAGTTTTTCCTCATACATCTTTAAAAGATAAGAAGACTCATTCTTAAAACGTTTTTTAAGCATATCAAGAAACAACATCTCAGGCATTACAAATGGATAAGTTAGGCTTGCTATCTTATCTTTCAAACCTTTATTGATAAGAAATTGCACAACAGAAGCCCTTGGAATAATCCTTTTTTCCAAACTTAGCGACAAAATATATGGTGCTTTGGCAATGGCCATAGCATCCCAACCCATCTGATTGACCCAAAAGCTCATCACTAAATTTATTTTGTCAATGGATGTTAACATACAATAAGGTTTCTTTCTAAATGCTTCAAGAGCATCTTCATCAGACCAACCCCACTTCTTCAAGGCATCAACTTTCTCCTTCCACAAGGTTTTGGTTACACATGCTTTAGCAGTCAATGCTACAGAAAAAATTATTTTCGAAGGATTAAACTCCAAATCCTTTACTTCATCCGCCAGCTTCAACAAGCCACGTGTGTGGAATACCTGACTACGTACCCGAAGTATTTTAGCAATGTTTGAGTTGGCCACTCCATTCTCAACCAGCATTGTGATGTTATGTGGCAAAAGACTGTCACAAAGTAAATATCGATTATGAATTGCACAAGCAATAGTGTCTTTGTCTGATTGCAAGAATCTATAAACCAATTCATAGGTTGGGACTATACAATTGTTCAAGCTTGAAGACAAGATTCTGGGGTTCTTACCGACAAGGTTAACAATGTCAGAGTGAGAAGCACCTTTGGGGAGTAAAAATTGAAACTTTGGCAACACCCTTATGGCGGGGTTGCAGGAAAGTAGCCCTGGTACCTTGGCAATCATATCGCGTAGCTGGGAATCTGAGAAACCATGGTTTCTAAAGAATTGAAGAACAGAGTCAGGTTGTTTGGCAGTCTTAAATCTAAGACTGTAGGTGGAGGTTAGTTTGGAAGCAGATTGTGGGGAGAAGCCAAACTTGTTGATGAGGTATGAGACTGGAAATGGGGTTGAATCATTGGAAGTGTTGGTGCAGAAATGAAGAGAAAGTAGTGATGGGTAATGGTGGAAAAGAGGGTTAGGGTTTGGGGATTGTAATGTGTTGTTGAGATAATAGATTAGGGTTTTGTGGCGCCATGAATTGAATTTGAACATATTGAGTTGAAAGCAACGGCGTAAATTGTTTCAAAATTGAAATGTGAAAGAGAAGAATACAACTATTTTTGTTACCTTCAAATTGAGATGCATACTGGTGGTGGAAGGCGAATCACGGCGGCGGTGCGACGTTAGCGGTTTGGATGCAGCGGAGATGATTATCTGTGTTCAAAATTGATAACACTGTTGACTCTGGTTAAATATTGGTGTGCATAGTAGTGTGTTAAAAATCAGACAAGAGATCGACCATTCTCTTTATCTTTTTTTAAAAGTAGATTTTGACCCGTGCGTTCCACGGATTTAATTGAACGATAGATTTATGATTTAAATTTCTATAATAAAAATTGCAAATAAAAAACAAAATGAATTCTAAACATAAATATATTGAAATTTAAAATAGAGTACAAATGAAGCTAAACAATACTAATAAATTAATAAAAATAGAGGATGCCATAAAATTGAAATCATATAGTATCAAAATAACTAGTATGTTAGCACGTGCCGTGCACGGAATAAATTTTTTTTAAAATATTATTTATGTATTTATTTTAATATATTATTTGTGCAATATTTAATTAAAAATGCTAAGATAAAATTGATATATATTTTTCATGATATATGTTTAACAATGTTATAAGATAGAGTGAGATGACAAATATTATTTTGCTTCCCGTTTTACATTATTAAGAGGTACATTATTTCTCTCATCTTCATATTTGTGACTATATAGTGACCTTTTAAATATAAAATGATTATAAATTTCATTCTCAAATGAAAATTTAATTAGTCTAGATGCATTTTTAATAGTAGGGTCAAAAGTATTCTACGTTTCTCATTCTACACCTGTGTGAGAGATTATATATCTCTCTCATTATTTTTACATCTATCGAACAAAATAATTTTCATTTTTTAATATATAATATTTATTTGCTTATGTTCTTTTTTTCACTTTTCATTTTATATTATTTTAAATGTTGCCTATATTTTTCTTTCAATTATTTGTGAGATTGATTTTGTATAATTTACTTGAGTATGAAAACACGATATATGTTTAAGGATGATACATGGGCATAGTGTGGTGGAAAACACTCCTTCATTCCCCGTTCAACAACACTTTGCGATTATATCTGACTCCCTCTCTTTCACATCTCTATAGGAACTCCATCAACAAAATTTTAAATGAATATTAAGATAATTTGACAATGTTCCTATTCTCAAACTTTTTTTTTGTCATTGTACCGCAATGAAGCAATTTTCACGTGTGAGCGTCAAATGAAAAATTCTATGTATAAATCTTCACTTACATTGATAAATTAGCATATCGAAAAGGTTTGAACGAATGTGTATGAAAAGTTTAAAATTCAAATTACAAATAAAAAAAATATCCATTGAAAAAAAAATTATATTAATTTATTTTAGATTTCAATTCCCATAGATTTTTTTAGTTGGATGTAATATAGTGAAAGTGCGACAAACACAAAATAAGGAAAAACTCTCGTAGTTGGAATTCAAATTTTAATTAGTCAATGTTTATTTTTAATAGTAGAGTGGGAAGTGTTTCATGTTTCCCATTAAGAGATCTCTCTCTCTCTCTCTCTCTCTCTCTCTCTCTCTCTCTCTCTCTCTCTCTCTCTCTCTCTCTCTCTCTCTCTCTCTCTCTCTCTCTCTCTCTCTCTCTCTCTCTCTCTCTCTCTCTCTCTCTCTCTCTCTCTCTCTCTCTATATATATATATATATATATATATATATATATATATATATATATATATATATATATCTGTCTATCTATCTCTATCTCTCTATCTCTCATATATATTATTTTCTAATGAATATTAATAAAATTCTCGTGTTCGGTTCTCACTATCACATACATTAACTTTTCATCTTGAGAATCATTTTTATCGTGTTAGATAAAATTTTAAATAAGTGATCCCCATTATATTATAAAATATAAAAGTATGGATCACACAGGCAGGCGCAGTGCCCGCTAGTTTTTAATAAATTAAGTTGTGATCTCATTTTATATAATTTTTTCAATAAAAGATGTATTTAAATTTATTCATATCTCAAATTCTTTTAATTTGATGTAAGATTTTAAATGTATACTATAAACTTGAAAATACAACTCACAGAAATTTAAAATTCAAAAGAACTGTCTAACAAACAAAATTGTCTTTTACTTTGGAAAAAAACAGTTATCAGTACTATAGTTCGATACAAATATAATTATTCTTCTTTTCTCCTTTATTTTTTATAAACATAAATCTTCCTCTTACACAAAGCATTATATAAATATATAAAATAATATTTATCATATATTTTTTGGATCAGAAAAATTTATAACATAAACTCTATTGATTATGGATTACGCTTTAAACTTGGCTTAATGAACTCAAAAGAAGCTAGCTTGTGGTCAACTTAAAAGTACCATTCATCAAAACAATAATGCAATCCAATTTTGTTGGAAAAAATAGAATTCCTAAGGTATAATAGCAAATTCCAATATAATGACATAAAACAAAACTGCCTTAAAAAAGGTAGCCTACACTTTAACAAATAAAATCCAATTCTTATAACTCCACTATATATAACCTGCAATATTTTGCAGGACTTAAGTGCCTAGCTAAAGCCAAACATGTTCTCTAAAGGCTCTTGACATAGCTAGTCCAAGAAAGCCATCACCAGTTCATCACTCATCAGACACCCATGCATATTATATATACATGTGCTTCTTCTGCAGCAAAAACCCTTCATTCACAATTAAAGATTATCGAAGCTTCACCTTAAATAAACATTATAGATAAGACTTGGAAGTCATGATATTTTTCCCAATAATAATAAACATTTTTTTTATGGAAAATTGAAATAAACATATAGATTAAAAATCATACCAATGTACCCTCCTTGACAAATAAACAATTTCAGTGCTCCGATTCCTAAGCTTAATTAACCCTGCATCTTCACTATGAAAATTTGGTACGTACATGAATGAACTTGAGATTCTACAAATTCTAAAGCTTACTTCGTTAAGGAAGAATCCATCTTGTTCACTTGATGACCATTGCAGCATGATTATATACAAATGAATCTAGTGGAATAAAAAAATAAAACTAACGAATCAAGTTCAGCTGGGATATAATTTTCATTTTCACATTTTTATACAAAATGTAGAATTTGGGTACTCAATTTATACATAAAAGTAATCTGATCCATTGAATTCTGAAAAGAAATAAAAATATTATACATAAAAGTAATACAATTCCAATTGTAGATGATATAATAAATTGTATCAAAAAAGTTGATTTAAGGAATGTGGAAACGTGATGAGTTGCATTATTATTAAGACTTTCAAATTATTCATGAAAAGCAAAGAAAGATAAACACCCATATGAAGTCATTCGTAACCAAAAAAATATGAAGTCATTCAAGTATTATTATCATTTCAATAATGTTCCTATCATTTAGCTCAATCAATAAAATAACATCATAGAGACAGAATTAGATTAAAAATAAATAGAATACAAACATTAGATTAAAAAAAAAAACAGAATTAAAGAAACAAAAATTAAAGTATTTACCTTCGAATCCATAACAACCATCTCAATATGTTTAGTTCCCTTAGATAGGTTGACAACAGATCAAACATCAACAATGTCTTTGATAAAATCAATAGCTCGTGACGTATTTTCTGCCAAAATATTTGAAACAAATTAATAATCAATATCGAAAATCAAATCAAAATTATCAACTAAAAATACAAATTAACATTCAATATTGGAAAATTATTATTAGAATTATAAAAAGCATAAATAATTACAAAGAACCATAAATAATTTGACCTTTAGAATTATAAAAAAATAAAATAATTTGACCTTTGAAAGATTTAATTAGGTTGAATAGAAGCAAACTATTTGTAGGTTATTTGTAAACGATGAATATATGGTTGCATAAGTTGATTAAATAAACTATTGAGTTGATCTTATTAATTTGTTGGTTGCTATTTTTAAACATTCTATTGAATTTATCTTATATGCGTTCAATTTTTTCTATTTTTAAGCATGTGATTTTTTTTTTTGTATTTATCTTATATATTCTTTCTATGTATCTTATATTTCGTTTCTAATTTAATTGTGTATATCCAACAATTTTTTTTATAATAATCCGTTAAAGAAGATACAAAAAAATAGAAGCTTTAACTGAATGACACCTAACCAATTTAACTCTAATTTTTTTACATTCAATTTACCTCTAATTAAACGCCACATAAGCAATTTTTCTTGAGAATGCACGAGAGAGCTCCGTGGGAATCTCGCTATGTATATAACTAGTATGTTAACCCGTGCCGTGCACGGGATTATTCTCTTTTTTAATATTATTTATGTGTTTATTTTAATATATTATTTGAACAATTTAGTTAAAAATAGTAATATAAAATTGATATAGATTTTGCATGATATATATTTAATAATGCTATAGGATAAAGCGAGATGAAGAATATTATTTCGCTTCCCGTTATACACTATTAAGAGATAGATTTTTTCTTTCATATTCATCTGCAGGACTATACAGTTACCCTTTAAATATAAAATAATTATAAACTTCATTCTCAAATGAAAATTTAATTAATCTAGGTGCATTTTTAATAGTGGGATTGAAAGTGTTACGCGTTTCTCATTCTATACCCGTGAGAGATTCCATCTCTCTCTCTCACTATTTCTACATTTCTCCCACAGAATCATTTTCATTTTTAATAATATTGATTTGCTTATGTTCTTCATTTTCTTTTTAAGGTTGTCTATGTCATTTTTCATTTTATATTATTTTGAATGTTGCCTATATTTTTCTTTCAATTATTTATGAAATTGATTTTATTTAATTTACTTGAGTATGAAAATGCGATATATGTTTAGGGATGTTACAGGGACATAGTAGGATGAGAAGTATTCCTTCATTCCCCGTTCAATAACAGCATATGAGATTCTTTCTCCCTCCCTCTCTCTCACGTCTCTATAGGGACTCCATCAACAAAAAATAATTGTAAATTTTATAATATTTTTCAAATGAATATTAACATACTTTGACCGTGTTTATATACTCAAACTATTTATTTTTGGTCATTGTGCCACAAATAATCAATTTTCATGTGTGAGCGTCAAATGGAAAAATCTATGTATGAATTTTCACTCACATTGATAAATTAACATTCATAAAAAGATTTGAACGAATGTTTATGGAAAACTTAAAATCGAAATTCTAAATAAAAAATCCATTGATTATAAAAAAAAATTAAAATGATATTAATTTATTTTAGGTTTCAATTCCCATAGATTTTTTTCAGTTGGATGTAATATAGTGAAAGTGCGATGTAAACATAATACGGAAAAACTCCCGTAGTCGGAATTCAAATTTTAATTAGTCAATATATATTTTTAGTAGTGTAGTGATAAATGTTTTCTGTTTCCCATTATATACTATTCAAAGACTCTCTCTCTCTCTTCTCTCTCTCCCTAGTCTCAGTTACACGATTTTATAAGGCTTCCATCAACAAAAAATAGTTGGTAATTATATATTATTTTTATGGTAAATGCTATGAATATGAAAATATGAATAAGATTTTTGTGCTCATTTATCACTATCTTCTACATACACTTTACTTTATGGTGAACCAATTTTCATCGTGCTAAATAAAATTTTGAATAAGGGATCCCCATAATAAAATATGAAAATATGGATAAGCCCTATTGTTAGAATTCAAATTTTAATTAGTCAGTGTGTATTTTTAATAGTTGGGTGGAAAATGCTTCCGATTTTTCATTTTAAACCACCGAGAAATCACCCCCCCCCCCCCCCCCCCCCCCCCGCCCTTCTCTCTCTCTCTCTCTCAAAACTCTATAGGGGTTATATTAATAAAAAAGTTGTTAATTCTATATTTTTTTAATGGATATCAATAAAATTCTCATGCTCAGTTCTCACTATCATCTACATACAGTTTTCATCATGGGGATCATGTTTCATCGTGCTAGATAAAATTTTGAATAAGTAATCCCAATGACAAAATATGAAATTATGGATAACTTCCACATTCAAAATTCAAATTTTAATTCGTCAATGTATATTTTTAATAGTGAGGGTTAGAATGCTTCCCGTTTTTCAATCTACACCATTGAAACTCTCTCTCTAATTCTATCTGTTTTCCGTGTCCATTACGGGACTCTATAGCTACTCCATGAACAAAAAGTAGTTGTTAATTCTTTATTATATTAAAAAAAATCAACATAGAAATATTACATGTAATTGAATGATTGGATAATAGATACATGTCAAATCAAATTTTAGCTGAAGTGTTCACATAGTTTTTATATAGAAAATATATAATATTTAATCATGGATTAAATAAGTTTGTCGTCATTAAAAATATAATATATGTTAGTAATTAAAATATAATATTTTAATTTCTACAAAAAAATATAATATTAGAAAAGCTTTAATTGAATTTCACCAACGCAATATTATTAAAATATAATAATAAAAATATTAAGATACATACGTATAATATTAGACTTTCTAAAATTAAAAAGTATCAATCCCCACAAAAAGAAAGAGTTTCTACAAAAAAATATATAATATCAGAGATTCTAAAAAAAAGTATTAGATTTTTTACAAAAAAATATACTCGCATAATATTAAAGTTTCTACAATAAAAAAATATTAGAGAATCTATAATTGAGTGACAAAAAAAAAAAATACAAACTCGATAAAAAAAAAGATAAAAAAGATAAAAAAACTCTAGTTTAGTTGTATATATCCAAAAGTTTTGCTTTATAATAATGGGTTAGAGAGATATATCCGATTAATTTAATAGTATATATCCAAAAATTTGTTTTCTTAAAAAATAATGGGTTAGAGAAGATTAAAAAAATACAAAATAAAATAGAAACACTCTAATTGAATGCCACCTAAGCAAAAACTTTAATAACTCTAATTAAATGCCACAATACAATTTTTCTTTAGAATGCACGAGAAGGCTCCGTGGGAATCTCGCTATGTATATAATAGAGATTGGGTCAAATGATAGTGATTTCAAAAGAATGCTAAGATGACAAATCATGCTATTTTTTAGGTGAACATTTAGTGACGTGTTATTACATAGTAAATGGCTAATTCAAAATTCAAATTTAGATGAGAGAAATGTGTTATTTTCAATACATAGAAAATGGCTAGTTCAAAATTCAAATTTAGGTGAGAGAAATTAGATGAGAATATTAATTAATAGTGGTTTAGGAGGAAAAAATTAGGGTTAAGTTAAGAGCTTAATTAGGATTTTAGTAGGTGCTAAACATAACTTTTATTAAGATTAAGATTAAGATTAAGATAATATTAAGATAAGATAAGATTAAGATTAAGATAAGATGTATCCCTCTATCCACATCTCCGCATATCCACATAGTTTATGCGGGGATCCATCAACCTTAAAAAAATATTAAATTTATATTATTTTTAATTAAACTAATTATAAAAAATAGTAAAGCTTAGTTATAAAATAAATAAAAAATTAAAATATTATTGTGAGTTTTGTGATAGTAATAATAATCATATATAAACATATATATAGACATATTGTGTAAAAATATAATTAAAAATAATTTATAATGTACTTAAATATACATTTACAAATGTTATTTTAATAAAATTTTCGGGACGGAGTCGGGGCAAAGACTAAATTACCGTCCCCATCCCCAAACCTCTTTCAGAGGGATTTTCTCTTCCATCTCCATATAGGCAAAACTCATGGGAAAAATTATCCATCTTCGAGTTTCCAAACGGAACAATTTCTGCGGAGATTCCGATTTACGAATGAAATTGACATCCCTATTTGTGTTTGCCGTTTAGTTTGAATTGTGATTGGCTTTCCATGATGGTTTTAGGCTAAGAATGAGCTATACATAATAGTAAGCTAAGAATGAGCTTTACATAGTAGTAAGGTTATTGTACATATTGGTTCAGTTCATCGATTCTTAAAAATAAACCGCGAAGCAAACTAAATTAGATCAGTATTCATCGATTTAATTGGATTTTTAAAGCAAACCAAAAAGTATCAATTTTTTTCTAGTGAATTGGTTTGAATCTTTAAATTAATTAGTTTAATATGCTTACAAATTTTAAAAATATGCACTACCAAAAAAAAAAAAATTAAAAAATATGCTCCAAAAGAATATGTCCTAAATGGCAAACTCCTCATTCAAATTTTATTTTTTGAACTTGTTAGATGACATAGAGATTCAATGTATTGTCGAACTTCAATAATGAATTAATTTACCAGCTCATAAATTTAAAGAATTAAATTGTCTCCTTACAATTTCAATGCCTAAAAAAAAAATACATTGAACTTTTTTTGTGTACAAATTTCAGACTAAACTTTAAATAGAATCATTGTCAAAAGCAAGGTAAGTTTAAATTAAGCTTTTTAAGAAGAGTTGGAGGATGAGGGTTCTGTCTATTCAACAGCATCAGAAGCAAAACCTTAAACTCTTGATGACTCCTAACTAGCACAAGTTGGCCTTGGCTTATCTCATTAATTCTCGATTATTAGCTCACAGTATCAATCTGATTGGTACCTACCATCTTGGACTAATTTCGAGAATCTAATTGTAAGACTCGGACAATTTCGATGACGAAAATATGATACCTTACAAACAGCAGCACCACAACACAGTAGACTTGACATTAAAAATTACAATCCTGAGTTCCTAACAGTACATCAAAAGCAAGTGCAGCAGAAATGTAATTATGCAGAATCGTACAAACCAGAATATTGCGTGCACAGCTGTAGCGCACGAATCAGACTCGCGGACATCCAAAAACGCAACGTGCAGAATGTGTTTTATGCAGAAACAGAACATGCAGAATTTGGTTCGCTAAACAAAATAGGAGTTAAGGTATGGGTGTACTACTTCCTAACAGTACTAAAGGCCAAAAATGAGTAAGATGTCCAGAGATTAAATTCCGGTTACATACATCCAGAAATTGCTCTATCAGGTTATACATGCCCGGGAGAAAATGACAGTACGAAAAGAAGTATTGCATGCTTATAAATGCATGAAAATTCAACTTTTACATGTAGTACCTGCAAACTATTTGAGGTTAAGACTGATAAACAATAGGATTTCGAAGAAATACCAATCAAAACAAAACCAACATACGTCAAAGTAAGCATAGCTAAACTAGCTCCAATCACAGTCTGTACCAAAGAATTTTCAAAAAGAATGTGGAACAAGAATAACATATTAAGTCTGAAGGACCTAAAAATCTAGTCACAACATGATTTCGTTTTTCCTCATACAACTCTAATAGATAAGAGGACTCGTTCTTAAAACGTTTTATAAGCATATCACGAAACAACTTCTCGGGCACTACAAATGGACGCGTTAAGCTTGCATTCTTATCAATCAAACCTTTATTAAGAAGAAACTGCACAACTGCAGCCCTCGGAATGATCCTTTTTTCCAAACTTAACGTCAAAATATATGGTGTTTTGGCAATAGACATAGCATCCCATCCCAACTTATCGACCCAAAAACTCATCGCTAAATTTATCTTGTCAATTAATACTAACATACAATAAGGTTTCTTTTTAAATGCTTCATGGAGCATCTTCATCAGACCAACCCCACTTCTTCAAGGCATCAACTTTTTCTTTCTACAAGGTTTCGGTGACCGTTGTTTTGGCTTTAAACGCTACACTAAAACTTGTTTTTGAAGGTTTAAACCCCATATCCTTCAATTCCTCCACCAACTTCAGCAGGTCAATAGACTTGAATATCCGACTACGGTTCCGAAGCAATCTTGCAATGTTTGCATCAGCCACTCCATTCTCAATCAGCATTGTGATGTTATGTTTCACATTACGGTCACAAAATAAAGTTGGATTGCCAATTACACAATCAATAGTTTCCTTGTGAGATTGCAAGCATCTATAAAGCAATTCATAGGTTGGGATTATATTATATGATTCTTCAGGCTTGGATTCAGGACCAATGGGTTGCACCATCATTACAAATACAAGGTGTGTGATCTTGTTTTAGAGACAAAATTTACCGAAAATTATATCGTCAATTCTTAGTCTTGCACTATATTTAATTGGATCGTTAAATCTAACCATTGAATTAAATAAGAAATGATGATCACAAAAATTAGAGTTGACTTGACTCCGACACTCTTGGAAACTTGTAAATTCGATTAAACTTCTACATTTTGACGATATGTGTTACTCAGATAATGGATTTTTAATTCCTACATGTTGAGGCAGGTGAACTTAATGGTATTACATCCGAAATTGAAAATGGTGTAGCATCGGTATTGTTGAGGAAATGTTTTATTGAATAACATCAAATCTTAAATAATATCGCACTCGCATATTAGAACATTGAAACGCAGTAGTGGATAGAAGAAGACTCGCAACTTCAATCAATGGTGAATAATTTTTATAAAGAGCATTTTGAGGATCATGGTTGTGGCAACAGTTGGTGGGAAATTGAGTTCACATTTCCAAGCATAACCAAGGAGGATGTTGCTAGAATGAAGGAATCACTGAACTATGGCGAAATTTAAGAAGCTCCTTTTGCTATGAATGTATGGAAAGCTCCGGACATGAAGGTTTTCAAGCAGGGCTCTATCATGAGTATTGAGTACTATGTCGAGAGGAGATTCAAATGCAATTGAAGTAGTGAATTTCACGGCTATTTGCCTTATCTCAAAGGTGCATAAACCAGAATTTGTTAATCATTTTCGCTCAATCTTTTAAAAATCGGAAGGAACTGGTCAGTTCAACAGATTGGATCAAAAATTGGACTCGGCACAAGTTCGAACAATACATTTTCTCCTAACCCAGAACAGTGATAAACACTCATTTTTACTACAAACAAACTTTACTATCAAATTGATCTTTGGATACGTGGGTGGTGACACAAATAGACATATCAACATTTAGAGTTGTACGTGAATGTGTGTCCAAACATCTCAGATTTACAAAGAAAAAAAGTGGACAAATGGTGATAAATTCTAGGATGAAGTAGCCTATTAACTCAAGCAAAAATTGGAAATATATTCCCATTTAGCATGCCATAAACATGTAAGCTCAACATTTTTTTATTTTGTCAAATGAGACTGAATGAATTGTCCTGTAAATATCGTAAATATAGTTCACTTGGTAGCCGTTAAAGACATTATTTTCTCAGGGCCTGAATTCGAAAATGAAGTAATACAAGTGGTTTCCCAAATTTAAGACCAATGTAAGTCATGATCAAGGCTAGGAAACACACTATGCTATAAACCCAACTTCTTAAAGAATATAGACTTAGATAAGCACTTTCATCCATGGAGTGTTAGATTCACGGTGTCACCCCACGGCTGTATCAACTTTTCTATTTCATGTAATGAAAACAAACATAGCCCATACAGTTTCAAATTAGTCTTTTCTTTATAGAAGAAAAAAAATTGTAAGAGGAAAATCAGGAAGTGGATTATTTCTATTACCACAACATCCTAAGGAGAAAATCAAGAAGTTGTCAAAATTCCAACTAGCATATACATAGTCATCCCCTCTAAATATTTCTTCTAACTAAACAATTCAGAATACATTTTTCTAAAAGGTGACCAGTTAGAAAATAGAAAACCATCAACAATATGTTGGTTTGGTCATCAATAGGTATGGAGGCACTTCCTCTGGTTGGATATGACATACTTGGTAGCTCCTCTGCAACCTTGTTATTTGTGTGAGCATAGTGAAAGAAAGAAGCTGCAGAAGACAAAGAAACTTGTGGTTCAAATCTATGTAACTTCTTAGGCATTATTTTTGAAAATTTTGGCAGTTTACGGACACAAGTCACACAACAATTTACATTCAATCAGGGACCACATAAGTCTATTAAGTTTCCTTGCCTTAGACAGAGCTACATCCTTTTAATTTTCACATTCTTATCTAGAAGTTGTACAAGCACCATAATAAACTACCATAGAAGTTATAATTCAACTTCAATGAAAGTATATATCATGTCCATATGATGATGATTATTTTGCTAAAATCCATACAAATAATCCAAAAACAATATACAAAAATGTACATACTCTTTCAGCAAAGAGTCAATCAAACATACAACAACCTTGGTCAATAAAAAAATAAACATAGAAACAGAAAAAAATTGATCTAAAACGGCAGTGAAATTAACAAAAGATTCAAATAACTTGTTCCATAAAAAGAATACATCACTCCCCTATTGAGTTTATATTTATAGATGGACGAAGGACAATATCTGAAAGTTTATACATGTTCGGTCTGGACATGAGACAATATCCGAAAGCAGTTATATAAAATAGTTCCTTAAAGTAAACTACTCCTAAAAATAAGTTGTTCGACCAATTTTGTTGTTTAGTGAATGATGTAATCATATAAAATACAGAATATGCCAATGGAAATTAATCAAAATAATACCTACGAACTATGATATTTATACCTGATTCTATCATATATATCCATCTCAGTAGACAATAATTACGGCCTAATACAGCTTTGGGAGCTCTACACAATCGTACCGTCACCATTATTAGAAGTGAATTTGTCCACAATTATTTGCATTTTTTGGAATTTGAAAAGTAACTACAATTGCAACCTAAAATCAGTTAGAATTCAGCAAACTAGTCTGATATAGCTTGATTTGAAACGCATATTATTGGACTAGCTACAACCATGTGTCCGAGTAGGAAGTGAAACAAATTAGCTTAACTAGCTACAACCACATTCTGTACCAAAAAGTATTCAAATCAAATAAAGAACAGGATAAAAAACTAAGGCTAAAATACCTGAAAATGTGTTCATGAAATGTCAGTTTTGTCCTTCCCTGATGTGTGCAAGAGTCGGTTTTTCTTCATAAAGCTTTAATAGATAAGATGACTCCTCCTCATAACAGTTTATAAATTTGTCACAGAACACCTTATCGCTGACTTTAAATGGATATGTTAAGCTTGCATTCTTTTTTCGCAATCCTTTTTTCAGCAGAAATTGCACAACCGAGGCCCTTGGAATGATCCTTTTTTCCAAACTATTAGAAAAAACCGACGGTCCTATTGCAAGGGCATACGAATCCCAACCCAACTGATTGACCCAAAAGCTCATCACTAAATTAATTTTATCAACAGATACCAACATACAGTGAGGCTGCTTTCTAAATGCTTGTATCACATCTTCATCAGACCACCCCCACTTCTTAAAGGCATCAACTTTTTCTTTCCACAATCTTTTGTTTATGGTTAGTTTTGCTTCCAATGCTATACCAAAGGTCATTTTTGAAGGATTAAAACCCAAATCCTTCAATTCCTCCACCAACTCCAGCATGTAATATTTACTCGAAGTCAATACCCGAGATTGCGACTGAAGCAATCTTGCAATTGTTGAGTCCCTCACTCCATTCTCAACCAATATTGTGATGTTATCTGGCACACGGCTGTAACTAAGTAAATATGACCTGCGAATTGCAAGAGCAACAGTGTCGTCTTCTGATTGCAAGAATCTATGAAGCAATTCATAAGTTGGGACTATATGATTCTCCAAGCTTGGAGACAGAATCATAGGGTTCTTACTGACAAGGTTAACGATGTCAGAGTGAGAAGCACCTTTGGAGAGAAAAAATTGAAACTTTGGCAACACCCTTTTCCAGGGGTCGCAGGAAAGTAGCTGTGGTTGTTTTGCAACGATACAGCGTAATTGGGTGTCTGAGAAACCATGATTTCTAAAGAAAACGAGAACTGAATCAGGTTTTTGGGCATTCTTGAAAAGAACACTGTAAGTGGAGCAAAGCTTGGAAGCAGATTGTGGGGAAAACCCAAATTTGTTGATGAGGTAGGAGGCAGCAAATGAGGTTGAATCATTGGAAGTGTTGGTGCAGAAGAAAAGAGGATTAGGGTTTGGGGATAGTAATAATGGTAATCCCTTGAGATAGATTAGGGTTTTGTGGCGCCATGAATTGAAATTTATTAACATTGTTAGATTAGATAGTGTTGAGTTGAAGTAGAAACTTTTGAAGAAAAGGGTTCAAACTTGAAATATGAAAAGGATGAAGATGAATAATGTTTTACCTTCCCGGCGGTGGAAGGCGAAATGGTGACTCCATGGTTCAGCTCAGGTGGTTTCAGTTGCAACGGTGACCTTACATAGGGCAAAATCACAAGTGAAGTAGAAATTCAAAAGTGTCGGGTTAGAAAATGCTAGTGAGTTTTTTTTTTTTAATAAGCTGTTGCTAAATTATCGATTTTTCTTGAACTTAGGACCCGTTTGGTCTAATTTATTTTTGAGTTTATGCAAACAGCTTATGCAATTTTTATGTATTATTATAAGTTCTTCAATGTAGTTTATGATAAAATAGCTTCTAAAAATTTAATTTTCAGTAGTTTAAACTTATAAAATAGCATAAAATTTAAATTAATTTACTAATGGTATCATATTCGATTATGAGGACTACTTATCGATGATTTTGGTATGCAAACACGTCCTTTTGGTTGATTTAAATTAAAATCAATTTGAAGTAGTATTAGTAAAAAATAATAGATGGTAAAATAAAATTTACTAATGGTTGGTATGCTCTCCGTGATTTTTATCATATTCAATTTTTGGGTACAGGTTAAGTTGGTTTATTTTTGCTCCAATATGTTTCAAATTAATATAAATGACAAATTTGATAATGAAATAGTTTATCCAACTCAAAATCCTCCAATAATTTATAATACAAAAAAATTTATGTTTCAACATCAATTTTTTTCCATGGTATAAATAAGTGTTTTTAAAAGTATAAACACATATTTGATATCTTCTATTATTACTATTATTTTGATAATACTTATTGTTTCAATTTTGAATTTACTACCTATATAAATAATTTTTTTACGTTATAGTATAAAACAACGCATAAGACCTGCACATCGCATGGGTAAACGTCTAGTTATTAGTAATCCGAGAGAGTTTTGTTGTGCGCTTTGTTTTAGAGAAGAAGATATTGCATCTCAATTCAAGTTTGGAAGAAAGTTTACAATTGGTTGAATGTGGATTTCATCCCCTTTGAGGAAAGGTGGAAACATTTTGGTAACATGGTGAAGAGCAAGAGACTTGCTAAAGCTCGTCATGTCATTTGGCTAGCAACTACTTGACGCATATGACTTACTCGTAATAACATTATGTTTCGTGGAGATGTGTTTAACTTGGATTCTTTGGTAGATCAAATCATCTTTATCTTTTGGTTTTCTTTTATAGGTCGAATAAGAGTTAATACCTCTTATTAATTGTAAGGGTGTAACAATCCATTAATTTGCATTCAAAGCATCTAATGTCTTTCGTATTAATTGTAAGGGTGGAGTACATGATGTACTTCTTATAATTCAATTTTTGCTAATAAAAAAAATTAATTCCTCGATTCTTTTAAAAAACATGAGAGGAAATGATAGTTTAAGGACCAAATTGATGGATTATTAATAATTTAGAAACTATTTAGTATATTTTATAGTTTAAGAGCAAATTGGAGAGAGATTGATAGTTAATGGACTAACTTCAAGGTTTATTCATTTTTTTTAGGTAAAATAACTTTGAGTATAACCAGACATAATTTGTTATGAAATATCTATAATATTTATGTTTGATTTACTAATCAATACTTGATAATCAACACTTGATATTACTCATTTTACACAGTAAAGTGAATCACTCACTTTAGAGGAGTCTGATCGTTGGTATCATAGATTATTTACAAGAAACGCAAAAAAATTATGCAACATTATAAACGTTGATTGCTCTATGGAAGCTAAGCCAAAATCTAACTGTATGCATTTAACTTATCTAAGCATAACTTTTATCAAGAGACATAGTTTTTGAGATGGATAAATAATGTCAAAATTAGTGGTATATATTAGGATGGTTTGTAATTCTAAATGAAAACATGGTGAGAAACATTGTATTAACATCATTTTCATTGTATTATTATGTATCAAGTAATTTTTATCTTTGCATAGCTTTGAAATCAAAATGAATATTCAAATGGTGTATGCAATAATCAAAATTCCATACCAGCCTGGTGGTCGTTTATGTAACAAACCCTCATCCTCCTTGTACCAACCTCAGCAAATTGCTTCTTTAAACATTTTCTTATGTTACATAAAACATGTGGCAGAAAAGGGAAAAAGCAAATGCACAGACTTGTCACTCAAGAAACTAAACATCAAATTATATTGCGTTAAAATATTAAAAAAATTCACGCAATTTTTGCATGGTACAACCTGTTACAGCACTAAACGAGAAAGGACTGGCCTCAAGTTGTCCTACTAACAAGTTCATTTGTGTTTACTAGTCATACATGGTGGGAAAAAAGGAAGAAATATGGGTGTTGCCTCAGAAGACAAAGAAACATGCGGTTCAAATCTATGAAGCCTTCGATGGAATTTTTTAAATTTTGGCAGTTTTCAGACGCAACAATTTACATTCAATTAGGGGCAAAAAGGCAAAAATACGTGAACTCTACTCTGCAGCACTAGCAGGCCGCAAAGATCATGATGCCGATACTCTTTCACCAGAATGTCAATCAAACAACAATGTTGGTCTGTAAAAAGAATACACCCCTCTGCACATACAAACAGTAAAAATTTGACCTAAAACAGAGCTGCGGAGATTTCTTTCAAGGATTCGCCTTCCATTTAATTTTTTGTAAAAGGATAATATATCTAAGAAGTGGATAACATATTCTCCTAAATAGAATAATGAAATAAAACAATGAACCTTATTGGATCAAGAAGACAGCAAAACTGTTGAAACTCATTCTACGTCAGTAACAGAAAGTACATAAAATCTTCACTTGGAACTTCGATGTTTAACCAAAGGAAAAGTACTTAGAAATCAGAGTAATTACTGACCAATCTAAATCATAAGCCTTCCTCAGGAAATTGTGTGAACCTGCAATAATTAGTTCATATGTTTTAGTGCCTATTGGAATAGTAAGACACATACAAAAGATAAGTACAGCAAATCAAATAACTTGGTTAAGGGATTCAAAAAATTTGAAATCTTAGGGTCTGTTTACCTTCTAAAAACATTTTCAGTTTTAATTATCTAAAATGAGGAAACTGCAAATGAGGAAACTCGTAGTGCCCTTCATGTGTGCTAAAGGCTGTTTTTCCTATATCTTCCTCCTTCACCCTAACTTGATGATAACCGGATTTGAGGTCTAGTTTTGAAAAAAAATCAGCACCATGCAACTCATCAAGTAGTTCTTCAATTACTGCGATAGGAAATTTATCGGGTACAGTTACCTTATTGAGAGCCCGATAGTCAATGCATATTCTCCAAGAGTTGTCCTTCTTCTTCACCAAGATAACAGGACTGGAAAAGGAACTGGTACTGTGTCTGATTACTCCTGCTGCTAGTAGTTCTTGCACTTGTTTTTCAATTTCGTTCTTATGGTGATGGGGATACCTATATGGCCTGACATTCACTGCTCCATGATTCTCAAAGAGGTTTATGGCATGTTCTTTGTTTCTTTTGGGAGGTAATCCAGATGGCTCTTGAAACACTTGTGCATATCGACTCAATAACTCTTCTAACTCCTCCTTCTGCTTCAAGGATAACTCTGATCCTTCTTCTCTCCTCTTCTACTCCATTCCCCATAACCCCATTGATTTCCCAAGCTTAGGCTTGCTTAGGATACATTGGAGTGCTACTAGTTCTCTTTCTCCTCCATCAATTCCCCTTAATGTCACCCACTTCTTATCACTCCAAAAACTCATGGTTTGTTGACGCCAGTTAACGATCATATCACCAAGAGTTTTTAACCACTCCATACCCAACACTACATCAATACCTCCTAGTTCGAACAGGTGCATAGTAGGAGTTAATTTGAAATCATCAATACTCATCTCCAACCCCTTGACTGCGCCTGTAGATTGGGCATGAAACCCATCTCCTAACTTGATATTCATCATGGGTAATCCAGATGGCTCTTGAAACACTTGTGCATATCGACTCAATAACTCTTCTAACTCCTCCTTCTGCTTCAAGGATAACTCTGATCCTTCTTCTCTCCTCTTCTACTCCATTCCCCATAACCCCATTGATTTCCCAAGCTTAGGCTTGCTTAGGATACATTGGAGTGCTACTAGTTCTCTTTCTCCTCCATCAATTCCCCTTAATGTCACCCACTTCTTATCACTCCAAAAACTCATGGTTTGTTGACGCCAGTTAACGATCATATCACCAAGAGTTTTTAACCACTCCATACCCAACACTACATCAATACCTCCTAGTTCGAACAGGTGCATAGTAGGAGTTAATTTGAAATCATCAATACTCATCTCCAACCCCTTGACTGCTCCTGTAGATTGGGCATGAAACCCATCTCCTAACTTGATATTCATCATGGGTGTTTCTTCAACATGCCACCCCATCATTTGTACCAGCTTCTGAGAAACGAAATTGTCGACGCTCCACTGTCCACAAGTATCAAAACAGGGACTCCACAAATTTGGCCTTGAAACCTTACAGTCTTGTGGTTTTCAAACGCCAAATGATTCAGATCTAACAGACACAACTCTCCTCCATCTTCTTCTTCCGACTCGTTAACCTCTACTGCTAACACCTTGGCCTCTGCTTCATCTTCGTAATCGCCGTCGTACACCAAAACCTTGAGTTGCCGTTCTGGACACTGATGCATTGGGTGGAATGGGGCTTTGCATTTGAAACAAATCCCTTTTTGCTTTCGATCCATTAACTGTTGCTAGGAAAGGCGCGTGAACCCACGGTTACGTGACCCAATAGGCCTTCTGTCAGATTGGGCCAATTTCTCACCCTTAGGTCCAAACCTGTTGGAAAATATTAAGTTTCCTAATTTGTTGCAATATTTATTTTTATTTCTCTTTGCAATTATTTCCTCCTTAATTCAAGGAGATACTATTTTGTATTTTTTCTATTTAAACCAGCCTTGAGCTGAGGAATAATACAACACAATATTCATCCTATTTTTTCTACATGGCATCAGAGCTCCCGATTGGGGGTCTCGCTTCCGCATAAACCCTAAACCGCCGCCAAAAATATTGTTCATCCACGGCTACTGTTCGGCCAAAATAAAAATAAAAAACTTGCCGATTTAAATTTTACAAAAAAAGGATGAATCGATCGAAGTTCAATAGAGAGAAGGCACAACAAGGAATCATGGTTGGTCGTACATTCCAAGCGAGTAATTCTAATCAAGAGAAACAATCGTCTTCAATTCAACTTTCATTCACGAAGGAACAACTAGACAGACTGTATAAAATTCTTGAATCTAAAACTTTGTCTTGCCCTATTGTCCCAAAAGGTAATTCTGCCATTCTTTGTGTCAGTCCCAGTCGTGCTTGGATAGTTGATTCAGGTGCTAGTGATCACATGACAGGTGATTCTACTCTATTTTCTTCTTATAGTCCATGTGCAGGTAGCCATAAAATAAAAATTGCAGATGGGTCTTTTTCAGCCATTGCGGGTAAAGGTTCAGTTGTGTTGTCCCCAAGTCTAACCCTCAAAGATGTCCTTCATGTCCCTAATTTATCTTGTAGTCTCATGTCTGTCAGTCAATTAGCTCAAGATAGAAATTGTCAAACTAATTTTTTCCGTACTCATTGTGTCTTTCAGGATTTGAACTCGGGGAAGATGATTGGTAGTGCTAAGGAGAGTGGAGGACTCTACTACTTTGACATTGAACCTCAATCGCAACTACCTTCCAAACCAATAAGTTCATGCTTTGAATCTTTTTTAGTTTTAAATAATAATGATGATGTTATGTTATGGCATTCGCGATTAGGTCATCCTAGTTTTTCTTATTTAAAATACTTATTTCCAAAACTATTTCATAATAAGGATTTGTCTTTGTTTAAATGTGAAGCATGTGAATTTGCAAAACATCATCGTTCTCATTTTCCGTTACAGCCCTACAAACCATCAAAACCTTTTTCTGTTATTCACAGTGATGTTTGGGGCCCTAACCGAACAAGTACACTTTCTCATAAAAAAATGGTTTATCACATTTATAGATGATCACTCAAGAGTATGTTGGGTGTACTTGTTAAAGGGGAAATCTGATGTTGGTCAGGCTGTAAAGGATTTTTTTAAAATGGTGCAAAATCAATTTCAAACAAATATTCAAGTATTTAGAAGTGATAACGGCAAGGAATATTTTAACACAATGTTGAGTGATTTTTTTCGTGAAAATGGAATTGTGCATCAAAGTTCATGTCCTAATACTCCCCAACAAAATGGAGTTGCTGAAAGAAAAAACAGACACTTGTTGGAGGTGGCTAGAGCTTTACTTTTCTCAAGTAAAGTACCAAATTATTTATGGAGTGAAGCAGTTTTAACTGCTGCATATTTAATTAATAGAGTGCCCTCCAAAGTTCTTAATTTTCAAACTCCAATTAATGTTTTTAAAGAATGTTTTCCTACTGATCATGTTTCAAACGATTTGACTTTAAAAATCTTTGGTTGCACGACATTTGTTCATGAACATAAGAATATTAGCAAACTTGAACCGCGAGCTATAAAATGTGTTTTTGTTGGGTACGCTCCAACCCAGAAGGGATATAAATGTTTTGATCCAAAAAACCAGAAAATGTTTGTCACCAAGGACGTTACATTCTTTGAAAACAAACCTTTTTTTTACGACACTCATCTTCAGGGGGGGAATTTAAAGGAAGATTCGTTTCAAACTGAAGACATTAGCCTTTTTAACTCGTTTCAAACTGGGGACATGAGTTTCTTTAATAATATGCCTTTGCATGTATCACAAAGTTCTAAGACTAATAGCTCTGCACCAACAGAAAATGGCCATGATTCTTTATCTGATCCTACTCCTGTTATGAGTAAGGAACTTGGTGAATCTGAGCCTACATTTTCTCATGAAAAAAACAATGAGAATCTTGATAATGATGAATCCGAGCCTACATTTTCTCATGAAGAAAACAATGAAAATCTTGATAAAGATGGTCTTATTCAAATGCCACAAAATAATGAGTCATATAACGATAATAGGTTTGAAGCAGGAAACAAGACTTGGAAAGGAAAGGTTTTTGTGAGAAAAAACCACAAAGAAAGTTATGAGTCCACATCTCAACACTATCATGAATCTAAACCGGGGAATGATCAACCTCCTAAAAAAGGAAAAGGTAAGTCTATCTCTGTTTCTGAGAGTCGTATTTTGTATCCTGATATAGATGATCCTATAGCTGTTAGAAAACCAGTTAGATCTTGCACTAAACACCCTATTTCCAATTTTATATCATATTCAAATCTATCTTCATCTTTTTCTGCCTTCACCTCAAAATTGTCTAGTGTGGAGATTCCAAAAAATGTACAGGTTGCTCTAGAAGTTCCAAAGTGGAGGGAAGCTGTACTTGAGGAGATGAAAGCTCTTGAAAAGAACAAAACTTGGAGTGTTATGACACTACCGGAAGACAAGAAAACGGTTGGATGCAAATGGGTGTTTACTGTAAAGTATAATTCAGATGGGTCAATTGAAAGGTACAAGGCTCGATTAGTGGCTAACGGTTTTACTCAGACCTATGGCATAGACTACTCAGAAACATTTGCTCCTGTTGCAAAATTGAACACTGTTAGAATTCTCTTATCGCTTGCTGCTAACTTGGATTGGCCGTTACATCAGTTGGATGTTAAGAATGCCTTTCTCAATGGTGATTTAGAAGAAGAAGTATATATGGACATTCCTCCTGGCTTTGAAGAGAAGTTTGGATCAAAGGTATGCAAACTAAACAAGTCTTTGTATGGCCTAAAGCAGTCTCCTAGAGCTTGGTTTGAAAAATTCACTCAATCTATGAAGAAACAAGGGTACATTCAAGGACAAGCTGACCACACATTATTCTTAAAGTTCTCCCCACAAGGAAAAATTGCTATCCTGATTGTTTATGTTGATGATATTGTCATTACTGGAGACGATATAGTTGAAATGGCAAAAGTAAAAGAAAAATTAGCAGCAGACTTTGAAATCAAGGACTTGGGATCCATGAGATACTTTCTTGGTATGGAGGTTGTCCGATCAAAGGACGGTATTGTAGTTTCCCAACAAAAATACATTCTAGATTTATTGAAAGAAACAGGAATGAGTGGATGTCGACCAGCAGATACTCCCATGGATCCCAATGCAAAACTTTGGGAAAAAGGTAGTGTTCCTGTTGATACTGAAAGATACCAGAGATTGGTTGGAAAACTAATTTATTTGTCACACACCAGACCTGACATTGCATTCTCGGTTAGTGTAGTAAGTCAGTTTATGCATTCTCCTTTTGAAGAGCATCTTGAGGCTGTCTATAGGATACTGAGATATTTGAAGGCAAAACCCGGAAAAGGGTTATTTTTTAAGAAGACTAATGAAAGAAATGTGTCTATTTTTACCGATGCTGATTGGGCAGGATCAATCATTGATAGAAGATCAACCTCTGGATATTGTACCTATGTTTGGGGTAATCTTGTGACATGGAGGAGCAAGAACCAAGGAGTTGTAGCAAGAAGTAGTGCAGAAGCTGAGTTTAGAGCTATGGCTCAAGGTATTTGTGAAGGATTATGGATCCGAAGAGTCTTAGAAGAACTCAAGATGAAAATTGAGCTTCCATTGAAATTATACTCTGATAGTAAAGCTGCTATTAGCATAGCTCATAATCCCGTTCAACATGACAGAACTAAACATATTGAGATTGATCGACATTTCATAAAAGAGAAGTTAGATGCTGGGATCATATGTCTACCTTTTGTAACTTCAAGTCAATAAACTGCAGATATCTTGACCAAAAGCTTGGCAAGACCCACCTTTGAACATTTGATAGGCAAGTTGGGCATGATAGACATCTATGCACCAACTTGAGGGGGGGTGTTGGAAAATATTAAGTTTCCTAATTTGTTGCAATATTTATTTTTATTTCTCTTTGCAATTATTTCCTCCTTAATTCAAGGAGATACTATTTTGTATTTTTTCTATTTAAACCAGCCTTGAGCTGAGGAATAATATAACACAATATTCATCCTATTTTTTCTACAAAACCCATTACTCCTCGTACCCCCATCCACATCTCCATCACGCCCCTTCACCATAACCCAGTCAGATCCGTTTCTACCCGACCCATTTGAGTTGGGCCGGAATGACCCGTGATTAGGTTTAGACCCACGATACGGATTCGCCCCACTTCCCTTTGCCTCCCTTTCCACTGGTCTAGTAACGTGGAGATTGCAGAAGCTTTGTTCGACTTATTTCTCCCAACGCTGCTATGCTTCTCACCTTCCCTTTTACCTCCGGTTAGAGACCATGTAAGAAATAGCTCAAGTACTGTTTGTCTGGAAGCTTGGGTATTTGAGCAATCAAATACTCAAAGTCTGTGATATACTCATCCACCGTACCCCCCTGTTTCAACTCAGTCAATTGCTCATACACATCACCTTCACCATGACCGCCGTACCTCCCTAGCAATGACTCCTTCAACTTCTCCCATGTTAACCCGTCATCTTCGCCCACCAACGAGTTAAAAAAATGGATCGTCGGACCCTCCATACAGATCTGAGCCAACCTTACTTTTACATCCGGCGTTATCTCTCGAACAGTAAAATAAATCTCAGCGCGCAACATCCACCCAGCCGGATCCTCGCCATTGAACATGGGTAGCTCCACTTTCCTCACAGCGTGACGAAACTCCGTCGCGGTGTTACTACTGTTTCCAGCTTCCCCCTTCTTCCCCGGTGTGTTCTGAGTCACCAGCTTGATACCAGAAAAAACACTTCCGGCATCTTCTTCTGACACCACCTACTTCCCCAGATGCTTTTCCATCAACGGGATTAAGTTTCCATAACACTCGCATCGTCGTCTCGTCTGGATATCACTCAGCGTGGAGAGTACTTCCTCCATACTACCTTCCAAAGCTTCAACTCTAGCATCCATTTTTGAAAACGCAGTAAGTGTCACTTTCTTGTTAGGCATTCACTGGTTCCTTCCTCGATTAATCCGGCAGGTCAGACCAATTTGTTACGAACCAGATAATAGAAAAGCAATGTAACAGTAAAAATAATATTGGATTCAATAACAGAGGGCTTTATTTGATGGAATAATGGAGACAATTTACAGAAAGAAGGAATAAACTATCCCTAGGTTTCTGACTTGGAGCAGAGCTCCGTTTAGGAAGTACTGCACTTCCTAACCATTCTAATCGTACACTGAATCCAAGGTAAGATCTCCTCATCCTAACTACCTCCTTATTTTTGGGAATATCTGTACGTAGCCCTCGTTCCCACATCACCAATCATAACCAATTTAGCCAATGTTCCCCTTTTTACCCCTTCTAGAATATACCAGCCAGGTCTTGGGTTTGTTTGTCCTATTGTGAATCAATTGCTCATGTGGCAGTGCTGTAGTCATGTGGGTCCTATCAGAAATCTGCCAAACAGACAAACTATATCTAAGAGGTGTATGAGATATTCCCCTAAAATGGGAAAAAAATGAAATAAAACAATGAGCCTTAGTGGCTCAAGAAGACAACAAAAATGTTGAATCTCAATGTACATCAGAGATATAAACTACATTAAATATTCCCTTGGAACAATAATGTTTAGAGAACCAGAGGAAAAATATTTAGAAATCAGAAAAATTACTTACCAATGCATAAGCCTTTCTTGGAAATTGTTTGAACCTGCAATAATGAGTTTACACTGTTAGTTGGAATAGTATGACATAAACAAAAGATGAGCGAGTTCAACAACTCAAATAACTTTGTCGATGTAGTTTAAGTAATTTCGATTGAATCAAATCTTATTTTCTTTAAATCAAATGAAACATTATAACTATTGATTTCTTTAGTAAGTTGTTAGAGAAATGATGTTGTTGAATGAATGATGTAGTCATATAAAATACAGAACATGGACAAAATACCAATGGGCATTCATCAAAATATACTTACGAACACGTACACTCTACCGTATCTATATCAGCAGGCCAAAAGATAAAAGTAACAAGCAGCAAAAGTCAAGTGCTATGTGACTATGTCATAATGTTAATTGCTATGCTCTTAATCCCAGATAGTGGCACGTAGCGCCAAACCCCAAAAAAATGAGATAGCGGGATGGCCGCTATTGTGAAGACTAAGAAACAATGTACAAAGTAAACATAAATTCAACAAGATACATAAATACTCAAAATAGAAAAATACACAAAATTAACGGGACAATCATACCTAATAATTATAATCAAATTTGTCATTTCCTATCAAAATAAGTTCTAATTAAACAAAATGATATCCCATCAAAATGACAAAATCAAGTACCAAGTAAAGAAAATGACAAGCCACTAAAATCAAGTTCTAAAAGAAATCAAAAGCATGCTTTGCATCTGCGTCTGCTTAATTTTCACTTCTAAGTTCCACCACATCAATATTATCTTGTTCATCACTTGATTCAAACTCTTGTTCGTCCACCTCGAACTCCTTATCTCATCTCCATTAGGCACAACTTTAGTGAGTCTAGATTGCCATAGCAGTATAGCAGAAAGTGGGATTTCCGCAATTCGCATCGGCTACTATCGCCATTGCTGAAGGCGTCACACGGGGAGATGGCTTTGTGCCAAACCCTACCACTGCTATGCTATTTTTTTATAGTGCTCTATTGACAACATAGGACAATTGCATAGTGCTTTGAATAATTGCAGTTGATAATCATACTTACAACCTTAATATTAAGTTTGGGAGCTCTTCACCATTATACTGTAACCATTATGACAAGTGACAACTGCAACTATTCACAATTATTTGCATTTTTTATATTTGCAAAGTTACTATTACTACAAGTGCTACTTGAACATAAAATTATTTCAAACTCAGCAACCTAATCCAGTATAACTTGTCATATGTCATAGACTATTGGACTTTACAAACATGGATAGAGAAATGACAACAATCACAACAAAGTATTTCATGCCCATAAATGTCAAACAACGAAACTATCAGGCCTTATTCAGACTGATATACATCATGAAACATCAATCAAAACAAAAACAACATTTGAGATAGCAAATTAAGGCTAAAATACCTAAAAAGTTGTTCATGACATAGTATCAGTTTCATCCCTGATGTGTACAAGATCCAGTGTTTCTTCATAAAGCTTTAATAGATAAGATGACTGTTCCTTATAACGGTTTATATGTCTTTCAAGGAACAACTTATCGCTGATTACAAATGGAGTAGTTAAGCTTGCTTTCTTTTTTAGTAAACCTTTTTTCAGAAGATATTGCAGAACTGCGGCCCTTGGTATGATCCTTCTCTCTAGACTAGACCCAAAAACCCTTGGTAGTTTGACAATGGCCCTAGCATCCCAACCTAACTGATTGACCCAAAAGTTCATCACTGAATTAATTTTATCAATGGATGTTAACATACAATGAGGCTGGTTTTTAAATGCTTCTAAAACATCTTCATCCGACCAACCCCATTTCTTAAAGGCAACAACTTTCTCTTCCCACCAGGTTTTGGTTACCGTTATTTTGGCAATCAGTGCTACATAGAATACTGATTGTGAAGGATTAAACCCCAAATCCTTCAATTCCTCCACCACATTCAAAAAGTCATTTGCGATAAGTACTCTGCTCTGAATCCGAGGCAATTTTGAAATGTTCGAGTCTATCACTCCATTCTCGATCAACACTTTAATGTTATGTGGCACAGAATGGTGAGTAAGTAAAGTTGGATTGCCAATTGCACAAGCAATAACGTCCTTGTCAGACTGCAAGAATCTATACAACAATTCATAGGTTGGGACTATATGATTCTCCAAGCTGGGAGACAAGACCATGGGTGTCTTAGTAACAAGGCTAACAATGTCAGAGTTTGAAGCACCTTTGGAGAGTAAAAATTGAAACTTTGGCAACACCCTTTTGGAGGGGTTGCATTGAAGTAGCCATGGTGATTTTGCAATGATATGACGTAATTGGGTGTCTGAGAAACCATGGTTTCTAAAGAAATTGAGAACAGAATCAGGTTTTTGGGCATTTTTGAAACGAACACTGTAAGTGGAGCAAAGTTTGGGAGCAGATTTTGGGGAAAATCCAAAATTGTTGATGAGGTAGGAGGCAGCAAATGAGGTTGAATCATCGGAAGTGGTGGTGCAGAAATGAAGAGAAAACAGTGATGAGTAATGGTGGAAAATAGGGTTAGGATTTGGGGATGGTAATAATGTTAAGGGTTTGAGATAATAGATTAGGGTTTTGTGGCGACATGAATTGAACTTCAACATTATGATGAGAAATAATAGTGTTGAGTTGAAGTGGAAATTTTTGAAGAAAAAGGTTCAAATTTGAAAGAGTGAAAGTGATGAAGATGAATAGTGTTGTGTTGTTACCTTGAATCTATTCTCGGCGGTGGACGGCGAAATGGTGACTTCATTGTTCAGCGAAGGTGGTTTCAACTTTCACGGCGGGTCATACTAAACTTCAGATTTGCGAGGAAGCAAAAAATGAATATGCACCGATTTTACAACATCAATAAAATTCATACCCGCCTGTTAAAAAGATTTTTTTTTTTGTATGATTCCGTCGTTAAAAATTTCACTCATAAAATAAATAAGTGGAATGATCGAGATTCGAATTCTGACCTTTGTACATATAATACAATTTTCCTGTTAATCGAACTAAACTCACGGGACGAGAACGTGGATTTGGATTAACTTACTTTTTTAGCTTATACAAACAGCTTTTATAAATTAGGTTATATGTTATTTTATAAGTTCAAATTAGTAAAAATTGTATTTTTATAAGCTATTTTATCATAAACTACCTTAATATACTTATATCATAAGCTCAAAAATGACATATGTCTGCTAAAGTTATTTACACTCCTTAAACATCAGGAAATCGATTTTGAACATAAGTCTCTAGCTATAAAACACTAAAGCTTTGTTTGATAAGATTTCAATTCGAGTTTATAGCTTATAGCTTATAAACTCGCATGATAAAAAAAAAACTCTCTTTGATAATTGTTTCTCACTATGAGTTTATAGTTTATTTTACTAGTTTATAGTTTACTAGTATGTTAGCCCGTGCCGTGCACGAGATTATTCTCTTTTTTAATATTATTTATGTGTTTATTTTAATATATTATTTGAAAAATTTAGTTAAAAATAGTAAGATAAAATTGATATAGATTTTGCATTATATATATTTAATAATGCTATAGGATAAAGCGAGATGAATAATATTATTTCGCTTCCCGTTATACACTATTAAGAGATAGATTTTTTCTTTCATCTTTCCAGGACTATACAGTGAACCTTTAAATATAAAATAATTATAAACTTCATTCCGAAATGAAAATTTAATTAATCTAGGTGCATTTTTAATAGTGGGATCGAAAGTGTTACGCGTTTCTCATTCTACACTCGTGAGAGATTCTATCTCTCTCTCTCTCTCTCTCTCTCTCTCTCTCTCTCTCACTATTTCTACATTTCTCCCACATGATCATTTTCATTTTTAATAATATTGATTTGCTTATGTTTTTCATTTTCTTTTGAAGATTGTCTATGTCATTTTTCATTTTATATTATTTTGAATGTTGCCTATATTTTTCTTTTAATTATTTATGAAATTGATTTTATTTAATTTACTTGAGTATGAAAATGTGATATATGTTTAAGGATGTTACAGGGACATAGTAGGATGAGAAGTACTCTCTCATTCTCCGTTCAACAACACTATATGAAATTTTTTCTCCCTCCCTCTCTCTCACGTCTCTATAGGGACTTCATCAACAAAAAATAATTGTAAATTTTATAATATTTTTCAAATGAATATTAACATACTTTGACCGTGTTTCTATACTCAAACTATTTTTTGTCATTGCACCACAAATAATCAATTTTCATGTGCGAGCGTCAAATGGAAAAATCTATGTATGAATTTACATTCACATTGATAAATTAACATCCAGAAAAATACTTGAACGAATGTAGGAAAGCTTAAAATCGAAATTATAAATAAAAAACCCATTGATTATAAAAAATTAAAATTATAATAATTTATTTTAGGTTTCAATTCCCATAGATTTTTTCAGTTGGATGTAATATAGTGAAAGTGCGATGTACACATAATATGGAAAAACTCCCGTAGTCGGAATTCAAATTTTAATTAGTCAATATATATTTTTAATAATGTAGTGAGAAGTGTTTTCTGTTTCCCATTATATACCAATCAAAGATATTCTCTCTCTCTCTCTCTCTCTCTTTATCTCTCTATCTCTCTAGTCTCTAGCTAGTCTCATTTATACGATTTTATAGGGGTATAGGGGTTCCATCAACAAAAAATAGTTGGTAATTCTATATTATTTTTATGGTAAATGCTAAAGAGTGCACCGGGTGCACTCTTTAAGTCCCTTAAATAGAAAGTTTTTTATAAAAATATATAAAGTCAACTTTTGGAAATTGTGCTCATTTATCAATATGAATAATTTTTTTGTGCTCATTTATCACTATCTTCTACATACACTTTTCTTCATGGTGAACCAATTTTCATCGTGCTAAATAAAATTTTGAATAAAGGATCCCAATAATAAAATATGAAAATATGGATAAGCCCTACTATTAGAATTCAAATTTTAATTAGTCAGTGTGTATTTTTAATAGTTTGGTGGAAAGTGCTTGTGATTTTTCATTACCACCGAAAAATCCCTCCCTCTCTCTCTCTCTCTCTCTCTCTCAAAACTCTATAGGGGTTCTATCAATAAAAAAGTTGTTAATTCTATATTTTTTAATGGATATCAATAAAATTCTCATGCTGAGTTCTATCTATCATCTACATACAACTTTCATCATGGGGATCATGTTTCATCGTGCTAGATAAAATTTTGAATAAGTAATCTCAATGACAAAATATGAAATTATGGATAACTTCCACATTCAAAATTCAAATTTTAATTCGTCAATGTATATTTTTAATAGTGAGGGTTAAAATGCTCCTCGTTTTTCATTCTACACCATCGAAACTCTCTCTAATTCTATATGTCTTCCGTGTCCATTACGGGACCCTATAGCTACTTCATGAACAAAAAATAGTTGTTAATTCTTTATTATTTTTAAAAAAATCAACATAGAAATATTACATGTAATTGAATAATTGGATAATAGATACATGTCAAATCAAATTTTAGCTGAAGTGTTCACATAGTTTTTATATAGAAAATATATAATATTTAATCATGGATTAAATAAGTGTGTCGTCATTAAAAATATAATATATGTTAGTAATTAAAATATAATATTTTAATTTCTACAAAAAAATATAATATTATAAAAGCTTTAATTGAATTTCAAAATATAATAATGCATTGTGTAAGAATCCATAGTTCCATTCCTTTTTTTAGATACGTTACCCGACTGATTCCTCTGATATACAATCAAAAAGTCATTTTTATTTTTGTTTGATCATGTTAAAATTTAAAATAAATCACACAAATCTAATACAGTAAAATAAATCATTGTTATCATTATCCGGGATTCATGGAAAAAAGAGCCATGCCAGTACCTAGCTGGACTCTGATTGGATAAAAAAAATGAAATCCATAATTCTATATATTTATTTAATTTATTAAATATTAAATATTAGTTAATATAGTAGAATTAGGAATAGTAAAAAAAAAAATAGAAAAAAAAAGCCCGATAAAATATATCATAATGAATATCAATCAATATCAAATAAATATAATAATAAAAATATTAAGATACGTATAATATTAGAGTTTCTAAAATTAAAAAGTACCAATCACCACAAAAAGAAATAGCTACAAAAAAAGAAAATAATATCGGAGATTCTAAAAAAAAGTATTAGATGTTTTACAAAAAAATATACTCGTATAATATTAAAGTTTCTACAATAAAAAATATTAGAGAATCTCTAATTGAGTGAAAAAAAAAATACAAACTCGATAAAAAAAAAGATAAAAAAGAAAAAAAGCACTAGTTTAGTTGTATATATCCAACAATTTTGTTTTATAATAATGGGTTAGAGAGATATATCTGATTAATTTAATAGTATATATCCAAAAATTTGTTTTCTTAAAAAATAATGGGTTAGAGAAGATTAAAAAAATACAAAATAAAATAGAAAACTCTAATTGAATGTCACCTAAGCAAAAACTCTAATAACTCTAATTAAATGCCACATAAGCAATTTTTCTTGAGAATGCACGAGAAGGCTCCGTGGGAATCTCGCTATGTATATAGGCCCTGTTTGGATTAACTTATTTTTGAGCTTATGCAAACAAATTATGCAATTTTTATGTATTATTATATGTTTGTCAAGGTAGTTTATGATAAAATATCTTATAAAAATACAATTTTGACTAGTTTAAATTTATAAAATAGCATAAAACTTAATTTATATTGCATAAGTTGTTTGCATAAGCTCAAAAATAAGTTAATCTAAACAGGGCCATAATAATAGAGATAGAGATTTTCTAAATGTTATTTCAATTAGCTTATGAGTTTATCATGTTTTCTTCCAATTTTATCCCTTTGGCCCAACATAAAAAATTAAATATATTTTTTTTCTTCTGTTATTTCATACTCCCTCCGTTCTTTTTTACTTGTCTTTTAGGGCTAGATTTAACGTTTCTATTTAATTGTCTTTTTGGTATTTTACGGGTATGATTTGTCAATTATACCATTTGTCAATTGCTCTTATTTTTTTCAATAAAACAAATTAATGCTATATATTTGAAAAACTAAATCTTTTTTTATTTTTTTGGAACATAACATATTAAAATTTGTTTTTTTTAACATAATATATTAAATTTATTGGAAAGAGAAAGTGTGTGAAAAAAATAGGAATTTATTGGTGGATTAAAATGAGAGTATAATAAGAAGATAAAGTGCAAATATATACTTTCTTAATTTGGTATTACTATTCTAAAAAGACAATTAAAAAGGAACGGAGGGAGTATTTATAAGCTAGTTCAATAGCTAATTTTACCAAACACTAAACTTAGAACAAGAGGAACACGGATTTCTTTAGCAAAGAGAGTAAAGAAATATGAAACCCAGTTATAAACAATAACAGTCATAAAAGACAATCCGTAGACATTCCTTTATAAGTTAGTTGTTTAGAGGAAAAGAAATTGTGTTGGGTGAAGTGGGAGTAGATTTATTTGCCTAGAGAACATGGAGGATTAGGTGTAAAAACTTGGAATTATTTAATATGAGGTTGTTAAGCAAGTGGAAATGGAGGTGCGTCAATGAAAGCGACACGGTTTGGTCCGATGTCTTGCACTTTAGATATGGCCATTTGCCTTCCAAATATTTTATTGTCGACCTTCTTTCTTGTGGTGCAAAGGACTCTATTTGGTGGAGGGACTTGGTTAGTGTGGGAGAATCAATAGCTTATGGCTGGTTTAGGACGAATGTCAGAAGCAATGTTGGGAATGGTAAAAATATTGATTTTTGGAAGAATAAACGGTTTGGTAATAATCCTTTTGTGAGCTTTTCTCTAACCTTTTTGCAAAGGAAGTAAGTAGCAATGTAATGATAACTGACAGGGTGAACAATAGTGTTGGTGGCCTCATCTAGAATTGAGATTGGCGTGAGCTGCTTTCTATTTAGGATCAACTTAAAGGAGCTGTTGATGGGGTTTTCTTTGGTAGTAATTTAAATTGTGTTTTATGTTTATGCATGATAGAGTATTCCAATCACTTATTTTTCAATTGCTCTCATGTGAGTCTTCTTTGGAAGAAGATTTATGCTCGGCTGGGTATGAGGTGTAACAAACTAACAATAACTTCATGTTTTGCACTTTGGAACTAATCTGAAAAGCCAAAAAGGAATGAAATTTTGTCATTTAATTTGGTTGGCAACAACATGGTATATTGGCATATGGGTTATAATATCATTTTTAGAGGTGAAGTAGCAGATTTTCAGGGCCTTCTCGATCATATTAAAATAATTTTTTGGTATTGGTTTTTAGGTAGAGCAGGTCATCAGTGTAATTTTTTTTTTTTTTATTCATGTAATAATCCCATGAACTGTCTTAGTAACGTTTAAGAGTGATTTCTTGTGAATTATAAGGGTTTGAATACCCCTTATACTTCTTACTAATTCCACTTTTGCTTAAAAAGAAAATGGCTTAAAACATTTAACGTTTTCAACTTAATTTCAAAAATATCACCACATAGATGTTTTGGTTTTAGTCCAATTTTTGTATATCTGGCTAAAATATGGTGCCTTTTAATTTAATCTCTATTTTGCATTACTAAAGTGAATCTCAGTTGTGATTGGCGCTGAACTTGGTAGGGAGGACCACGGTTCGATCCCCCGCAACTGCGATCGGGAGGGGGCTGGAACCACTTGATGCCAGAACTGACCCCCGAACCAGATTCAACTGGTGGTGAAAATCGAAAAAAAAAAAAAAGTGAATCTCAGTTGTGAATCTCACAGTTGTAGAAATATAAATAGCCCAAATTGAGTTGATGAATCAATCGTAACTCCCTATTCCTTATAGTGCATTCATTAGTCATTACTCACACTATTAAGTATTGACTCATATTTGATTCATTGAACTTGATTCGTGAATCAAATCAGCCGAATTAAGTTATATATAGTTTGAATTAAGTGAATATTGTAAGAGTACAAATATAATGACAAATCTCTGAACTCAAATGGAAAATCTCACAGTTGTGGGAATTGAACTTGTCTACATTTGATGAACTGTATAACTCTCTTCTGTAAATCATGGATTTTGGAGGTAAGAATGCACTTCCTCTAGTTGGACACATCACAGCTCCAGCCACCGAGCCACGATCTTTGTGAAAGCCTCTGATGCAGTGGAAACTTTGGGAAGCTTTTACTTCAGGCAAACCAACTATTTACATCATCCTGAGACATTTAGCAAATTTTAAAAAAAATGTTAACTCTAGCGGGGCGGTACTATAAGATCATAGTAAAAACTCCAAGCTGTTCATTAAAACATGAGTATATCCAATTGCTAATAGATTTGATTCAATTCTAAACGATATGTTACGTTCCTTCAACTACGATGTATATTTGCACACACTTATCAAGCAGTATGAGTTCCATGATATTTCTATAGAACTTATCATTCAACTTCAAATGAAATTATGAAAGTAGATGATGATGCTGATACTTTTTCAGCAGAATGTCAATTGAACAGCAAACCTCGGTCCGTAAAAAGAATACATCACTCCTTTTCACATACAGACAGTCAAAATTTGATCGAATAGTTAAACAGTCTTCCAATTGGAATTTTTCCATTACAATATCTAAGAGGTGGACAAGATATTCGTCTAAAATGGGAATACGAAATAAAACAATGAGCCTTGGTTGCTCAAGAAGACAACAAAATGTTTGATTCTCAATGTATGTTTTAAGAACTTACCAATACACAATCCTTCCTTGGAAATTGTGTGAACCTGCAATAATGAGTTTACATTGTTAGTTGGAATAGTATGACATAAACAAAAGATGAGTGAGTTCAACAACTCAAATAAATTTGTCGATGTAGTTTAAATAATTTCAATTGAATCAAATCTTATTTTCTTTAAATCAAATGAAACATTATAACTATTGATTTCTTTAGTAAGTTGTTAGAGAAATGATGTTGTTGAATGAATGATGTAGTCATATAAAATACAGAACATGGACAAAATACCAATGGGCATTCATCAAAATATACTTACGAACACGTACACTCTACCGTATCTATATCAGCAGGCCAAAAGATAAAAGTAACAAGCAGCAAAAGTCAAGTGCTATGTGACTATGTCATAATGTTAACTGCTATGCTGTTATTCCCAGATAGTGGCACGTAGCGCCAAACCCCCAAAAAATGCTATAGTGGTATAGAGGATAGTGGGATGGCCGCTATTGTGAAGACTAAGAAACAATGTACAAAGTAAACATAAATTCCAACAAGATACATAAATACTCAAAATAGAAAAATACACAAAATAAAAGGGACATGCCATTAAAAACATAATTAATGATTATAATCAACTTCATCATTTCCTATCAAAATAAGTTCTAATTAAACAAAATAATATCCCATCAAAATGAAAAAAATCAAGTTCTAAGTAAAGAAAATGACAAGCCATTAAAATCAGGTTCTAAAAGAACTGTGTCTGCTTCGTTTTCACTTCTAAGTTCCACCACATTAATATTATCTTGTTCATCACTTGATTCAAACTCTTGTTCTTCCACCTCCAACTCCTCATTCATCTCCATTAGGCACAACTTTAGTGAGTCTAGATTGCCATAGCAGTATAGCGGAAAGTGGGATTTCTGCAATTCGCATTTGCTACAACCGCCATTTCTGAAGGCGTCACGCTACAACCGCCATTTCTGAAGGCGTCACCACCGCGTGACGCCGGGAGATGGCATTGTGCCGAACCCTGCCACTTCTATGCTATTTTGCTATAGTGAGCTATTGACAACATAGGATAATTGCATAGCGTTTTGAATAATTGCAGTTAATAATCATAATTACAACCTTAATAATGAGTTTGGGAGCTCTTCACAAATATAATGTGACTATTATGATAAGTGACAACCGCATCTGTGCACAATTATTTACATTTTTGATATTTGTGAAGTTGCTACAATTGCTACTGGAACCTAAAATTAGTTCAAACTCGGAAACCTAATCCGGCATAGCATAATTTATGCCATAGACTATTGGACTACACAAACATAGATGGAGAAATGACAACAATCACAACAAAGTATTTCCATGCCCATAAATGCAAGAAAAGTTCAACTTTTACATGTCTTACTACGAATCTATCAGGCATTACTCAGACTGATATACATCATGATTTTGAAAAAAACATCAATCAAAACAAAACCAACATTTGACGGAGTAGGAAATGAAACAAATTAGCTATCTACAATTAAGGCTTATACCAAAAACTATTCAAATTAAATAAGAAACAAGATAACAAATTAAGGCTAAAATACCTGAAAAGTTGTTCATGGCATAGTATCAGTTTTGTCCCCGGCGTGGGCAAGATCCAGTTTTTCTTCATAAAGCTTTAATAAATAAGATGACTCCTGCTTATAACGGTTTATATATCTTTCAAGGAACAACTTATCGACAACTATAAATGGAGTAGTTAAGCTTGCTTTCTTTTCTAGTAAACCTTTTTTCAGAATATATTGCAGAACTGCGGCCCTTGGTATGATCCTTCTCTCTAGACTGGCCCCAAAAACCCTCGGTAGTTTAGTAATGGCCCTAGCATCCCAACCTAACTGATTGACCCAAAAGCTCATCACTGAATTAATTTTATCAATGGATGTTAACATACAGTGAGGCTGCCTTCTAAATGCTTCTACAACATCTTCATCAGACCAACCCCATTTCTTAAAGACATCAACTTTCTCTTCCCACCGGGCTTTGCTTACCGTTCTTTTGGCAATCAATGCTACAGAAAAAAATGATTGTGAAGGATTAAACCCCAAATCCTTCAATTCCTTCACCACATTCAAAACGTCACTTCTGCATAGTACGTTGTTCTGTATCCGAAGCAATCTTGTAATGTTTGAATCTGCGACTCCATTCTCAATCAACACTCTAATATTATGCGGCACAAAATGGTGAGTAAGTAAAGCTGGATTGCCAATTGCACAAGCAATAACATCCTTGTCAGACTGCAAGAATCTATACAACAATTCATAGGTTGGGACTATATGATTCTCCAAGCTTGGAGACAAGACCATAGGTGTCTTAATAACAAAGTTAACAATGTCAGAGTGAGAAGCACCTTTGGAGAGTAAAAATTGAAACTTTGGCAAAACCCTTTTAGAGGGGTCACAGGAAAGTAACCATGGTGCTTTGTAAATCATATTGCGTAATTGGGAATCGGGTAAACCTTGGTTTCTAAAGAAGTTGAGAACAGAATCAGGTTTTTGGGTGGTCTTGAAACGAACACTGTAAGTGGAACATAGTTTGGAAGCAGATTGTGGGGAAAACCCAAAATTGTTGATGAGGTATGAGACTGCAAAAGAGGTTGAATCTGATGTGTTGGTGCAGAAATGCAGAGAAAATAGTGATGGGAAAGTTAAGGGTTTGTTGAGGTAGAGAAAAGTTCTACGGCTATGTCAACTTAACATTGTAAAAGCTGTTATATGAATGAAAGGGTAATTTAGAAATTGAAAAACACAGTGAAGATGAATGAAGCAATGATATTATATACTAGCTTAGGGCTTAGGCTAATAAAGATGACGAATCTTGATGCGGGAGGAGCTTCTCTCGTTCTTAGATTAACTTTACTGTGTATGTTCATCAGACTCTCTGAAGAGAGAGCGGGACTCCTTGGTCTTTTTGTCCTCGGTCCAATTGAGTTGAGTTGGTTTGCGCTAGGGCTGAAAATGAAAATGAAAAATTGAAAATGAGTGAGTCGAATTGAATATCTCTGACTTCGACTCGATAAGAATAGGTTCGGCTCGAGTTCGACACGAATTCTCTTGCTTAAAGTTCATGAGTAGGTTAGTTTGATTCGTTAGGTTCAATTTATTTTCAACTCGTAACTCAACTCAAGAGTTCGACATGAATCTGTTTATATTTACTCTCTATTTTTTATATATAGGGTCCTGGTTTTATATTTTAATCATATATTTGCAATTTTAGGGTTTTAAGCCTCTTTGTAATACAAAATTACATTATGCTATTTCAATTAATTTTTTAATTTATAGCTTATCATTTTTTTTCAACTTTTACCCTTATTATTTTATCTAAAACTCATTTCTACCCTCTATAATGAATTGAATAATTTAAAATAAAACAAGTGCTGGCATATGATGGATGTTGTACCATAGTTTTAAATATTTTATAATCTTTTTGTTCAAATATCAAATTGGTTCAGTTCACTCAGTTTACCAGTCTGACCATGGATCATCCGATCAGAAACCGCTAGTATGGACGGGTAGGCCAATCTACATGATTGATTTTGTAACTAAATCGAAGAAACCCAGTGTAGCTCGACAAATCCATGGTCAGACTGATAAACTGAGTGACCCATAGTAAACCAGACCAATTTGATATTTAAACAAAAAAAAATTATAAAATATTTAAAATTGTGGCTACACGTACAAGATTGAACCCACAACATTGGAATCACATTTCATTATCTTGCCACTCAACCAACCGGAGGATCGATAACACTACTCTTTATGTCAGTTTGGGATACCCACTTGTTGTGAGGTAGTTAGCTCTTTTGTTGTTAGTTCACCATAGGTGTTGGTGACTATTATATGTTTGTCAGTTCCTAGAGAAATTAGGAAGACATTGGTTGTACTCGTTATTTGATAATAGTGAAGTTTTGATTGGTCTGCACGCCCCGTGGTTTTTTACTCTCACGTTGAGGGTTTTCCACGTTAAAATTGTGGTGTCATTATTTACAGTTTTTTACTTATTGTTCTTATTGTTGGTGTTGGCTGTGCTGGATTATTTGATTGTTTAGGTTATAAAAAGAGACTATTTAAACGCTTCCGTATATTTCGTTATACACTCTGATCCCAACACATCGAACAACCATAAACTATCAGTTAGTTTATCAAATATCTACTATTTCCATCAAACAAAGTCATATATAATACATTTAAACAAAATAAGTGTTCTCTCGTGAAAAAAATTTGTCCTGTATTTTTTATATTTAACGATAACCCAATTTTATCATTTTTTATTATACATAACGATGATATAACAATAAGATATTAGAAATTAGATGGTGAATTGAGAAATTTAAAATATGTTTATGGTGAAATAGAAAGTGAAATATTTGATTAGATTAAAGAAATATATTTAAATTTAAAATGTGAAATCGAAAGAGATGAAAAAGGAAAAGTTGATAGGGAAAAGAAAGTAATTAAAAATTGAAAAAGTTAAAAAGAGATAAAACGTTGAAAAGGTAAATAAGAATGAATGAAAAGGAAAAAGAGAAAAAATTTGAAACTTAAAATAATAAAATATAAGAAAGAGATATATAATTAAGAATGAATAATAATGAAAAAGATAAAGAGAAAAAAGAAGTCAAAAGAGACCAAACAAGTAAATAAGAAAGAGATATACAATTAAGAATAAAAAATTAGAGTAAAATTTATCAAAAAAAAAAAATTAAAATTTAAAATGACTATTTTATTCTGAATAAATATTTATTTAAATTATTTGCAAAAAAACAATAGGAATGTAATTACATAGGTAATTAATAAACATTCTTATATAGATAGTAAATGTTATTTTAGAACTAAATTAGACAATGATTTGTATGAACAATCCTTTTTAAATACTTCTTTAACAAAATATATTGATATGTCGCAACTTATCAATTATTAGTAACAAAAAAAATGTATTAATCAAGTTAAAATAAAGATAAAAATATACTTTATTATAGAATTTTGTCTAAAACTTCAATGATAAATTTGGTCAAGATGTGCATCATCTTCATTTGAGAAAAGCAAATAGACAAAAAAAAATAATGAAACCGTTTCGCTCTCATTTTAAAAATCAATTCTTTCGTCCTCCAATTTAACTTTTTTCTTAATGGTTTTATATAATGGTTATATCATTTTTTATGATGTGGTCTATTTATGACTTGACAACGTTTCTTAAGCCACACTAAATATTGATATCAATAAAATTGTGTTTAATAAGTGTTGCCACACCATTTATGAATAGACAATATCATCAAAAAAATTCAAACATGGCATGAGGGACCAAAGTTTTGAAAAAGTTAAATTGCAGGGAGCAAAAAATCATTTTTTAAAATAGAAGAATAAAATTCAATGTTCATAAAATTAGGGCAAAAAACAAAGTATTAATTTTATTCTTAAACACAAAAATTTAATTTTATTCCTTATAATTTACACGCGCAATAACTCCATGCGTAACAAATACAATTCTAAATCTTAAAGCGAAAACCCCTATCCTATATTTTTATTATATATATCAGATTAATTTTCTTTCTGCCCATCACATCTCTCACTCTCCGCTCTCTCTCGACCTCTCTCGTATCTAGGAAGCTTTAACGCACGCAGGTATTAATATCTCTTTCTTTGTGCTTTGTGTATGTGTGCGCCTTTCATAACAGCATGTTCACATTTTTCCTTTGTCTGTAATTCAATAGGTGTATAACAATAAGCGTCCATTTTACAAGCTAGCTTATTTCTGTGGTCTTAAGGCTTTCTCTGTCATCTACCATGAAGGTAACGCCGTGAATCTCCTAATTTTTATTTTAATGAATTTTCTCCATTGGTTTTTTTAACTTCACCATTGCGCTTAATTTGATTGATGTTGTACAATTTAATGTAGTATGTCATAGATTTTATATTATTGTTGAGTGAACAATTCAAATCTTGGATCGCATTGGTTTTTTTTTCCGCACTGGGAAATTTGGCGAGGTGTCACTTTTTTGGTGGCATTAACCATCTGGTTTACAGGGGAAGGCCCCCGATAATTCAGAAATCGAATTCAGGATCTCCCAAACAATTCGTTTTAGGGGGAGTTGTGAGCTCAATAACTTAGTTTCTATGCTTTTATTTATGTTATTTTGATGTATTTTGTTTTTATAAAAAAAATAAAAAATCAATGGTTGTTATTCAGATTTTAATTTTTGTTTTGAATGATGCTAATGTATTTAGTGATCTACTTTCTCCTACTCAGATTTTAATTTTTCTGCTACTTGAGTTTGATTTAGTGGTGTTGGCTTGTAACTTTGAATTGTAGTTCTCTTAAAGTCTTTGATTCGATTTTCCCTAGTGACAATTTCGATGAACTAGTTCATACAAAGCAAAAAACTCTGACTTTAAATGAATCCCTGCAAATGGGCAGTGAAATTTGTTTCCACGGATTATTCGATCATTGGACCGGATTCCAAGTTTTTTTCTTAAAAAGATATATACATACATAGTTAAAACATCTGATGCAATAGTAATTAGACAATTATTGATAAAAAAATCTTAATTAGACGATTTGAGATGTATGACATAAGCAAATGCAATAACTTTCAATTATACGTATGTATAGACAGTCTTTGCCAAAAAAAACGTACGTATAGTCTAATTTTTTTTTAATGTTTTCTTGAAATTTATTTAACCCTTTTTTTTACAGAAAATCAACAAAAAATTCAAAGGGAAAAGAAAGCAAAGGCACAAGAAAAATCAAGCAGAAATTCCACCTGTCGTATCGAATTATTATTGCAACTATTCTCCAGAGATTACAAATGATACTATAGAGACACATGACTTCTACAAATCTCCAAATGATACTTGGAACAAAATTGAAGAAGCAAGTTTAATGCTTGGTTTGTATATATTTGGAAAGAGCTTTGGTCAACTGAAAAGATTTATTGGTAGTAAGACTGTAGGTGATATTCAAACTTTCTACTATACAAAATTCTACAAGTCTGAGGATCACAAAAGGTGGAAAGTATATAGGAAAGCAAGATTGGAATGTATTATTAAAGGTAGAAAAAAAAGACGTGCTTATAGGCAAACACTTTTCACAACACCAACACATCAATACCTTTTATCTCGTTTACTCAACAATGGTTCTGGGGAATGCTGCAAAAATTTACTTCAGGTATTTACTTAATTAAATTATTTCTAAGTTTATCCTATTTTATACACAGATGTCAATTTGATCTGAAAATGGGAATCTACGTGGAGATTGTTCCGTTTGATGATATGGATATGGAAAATGTTTTTCTTTGGGGATGAGGATGGAGAAGAAAGTCTCATCGAGAGAGGTTTGAGGATGGAGACGAAATTTTATCCCCTACCCCGTAGAGACTCCATCTCCGAATATTTTGTCAAAATAACATTTATAAACATATATTTAAATATTTTATATTTTTTTAATTATATTTTCACATAATTGCATTGAAATTTGTAGGCGTTCAAGAATTTTCAAGAAAACAAATTGTCTCTAGAAGATTATGTTATTGCTTTGAAGAATTTGGTTGGAATTGAAGCTCTTATCGATGTAGTTGGAATTGGAAAAGATGATACTTTTGAAATTAACTTGCCAATTGCAATAGAGAAAGTTGAAGGTGATGAAACTATTGTGAATGATGTGACTAAGATCAAATTTGATGACCATGAGTATCAACTTGGCAATGGAGATGTAGAATCCTTGAGGAAGAGTAGAAGGCCTCCAAATCCATCAACGAAAGCATTGGAAGCTGTTGTTGATAAGTACGAAGAGGAGACAAGTTGCAAGAGGAGGCGATATGCAGAAACTTTGAGGAAGAGTAGAAGACCTCCAAAACCATCGACGAAAGCACTAGAAGCTGTAGTTGATAAGTACGAAGAGGAGGAAACAAGTTGCGAGAGGAGGCAGGATGTAGACACTTTGAGGAAGAGTAAAAGACCTCCAAAACCATCGACGAAAGCACTAGAGGATATTGTTGACAAGTGCGAAGAGGAGGAGACAAGTTGCAAGAGGAGGCAAGATGTGGAAACTGAGAGGAAGAGTAAAAGATCCCCAAAACCGTCAACGAAAGCGCTAGAAGCTATCGTTGATAAGCATGAAGAGAAGGCAAGTTGCAAGAGGAGGCGAGTGTAAGATTTACAATGCATAATGAAGATAACATACTGATAAAAGTCATTGTTGTAGTTTTATTTCTTTTACAATCAATATTATAACAGTCATTGAGGATTATATATTTATCACCGTGTTAATTTTATCAATCACTCATAGAGGAAAGATTAATGGAGCACTTTGTTTTAGACTTGTCCTATTTATGTGTGTCCTCCTAATATGTTGGTGATCACTCCAATTATTAACTTATTCGTATTAACTAGTCGCACGCCACACACATGTACACACGTGTCCTATTGTAGAGGGATATGCATGCACTCACATAGCAGGCATATAATTTTGCAGTATTAAAAAAATAATAACATGCATGTATGCAGGTCACACCATAACAGTAAAATGTCTCAGCTGTGAAATAATATGTTCAATTATAATGAGTTTTACTATAAAAAATTGTTTGACCTGTAGTAAATATTATTAGGCAGTTATTATGTTATTAGTGGGAATAGTTATGTTAATCGTGTCAGTTATGTTTAATTAGGGGTGTGTATGTATTTAGATAATTTGTTAATCATCTGAATTAAGAGTGGAATTTATTTAGAAGGAACCAGTTGGAAATAAAGGGTGGAATTGTGTAAAACTGCTCTTAAGAAACTGCATCTGTCATGTATAAATTATTCTCACAAATGGAAAAATGACTCAAGAGTCAAGACAACAACAATGTTCAATCTCATTGTGTATCAGTAGCAGAAGCTACACAAAATCTTTAAAAGAAAATGTTCAATTGAATTATTTATTTGTTCCTAATCATTCAAAATTGTGTGTGTGTGTGTGTGTTAAAGTCAGTACATCCTGCCTGTACATTGAAGACTCTGCCACGACCTGTGTTGCTATACAATCATGGCAGGCCAAAAATCAGAAATCGAAGGTTTTCGTCTCTTCAGTTCATACTTTAATGTAACTGTCATGACCCAACCTCATGGTCATGACCGGCGAACTAACCACCTTATAATCATAATAATATGTCATTCTTTTCTAACCATACGGGATCGTTATTATCTTTCATTTCAATTTATAAATTAAAGCTATGCGCATTAAGAAAAAGAGGTATCTATGAGCATTATTTCGAATTCTCTAATCAAGTAACAATTTTCTATTAATCAAATTGACTATCTTTTCTATTAGTTCAAATAATATATTAACTAATACTTAGTAAAGTAACAAATACTTATGTTATTCTATGCCCTTACTACTCAAAAACTCTTAAAATTATAGGCAAAGACTGAATTCCTGGATTTTGCATTTTAGCCTCGCGGCCAAAGTAGGGCAGCAGGGCGTCCTAGACAGTACCAATCTGCATTATTCAGCAGAAAAGAATCTCACTTTCTCAAAAACTCTTGTAATCAATCCCAAGATCTACAATATATTTCTAGTTTATTTTAATTTCTTGTTCTTTAGTTTTCGTTTCACAGTTTAGTTTGCAGCTGCATGCATATCTAAGTTGGAGTAATTCAAGAATAGACTTTCCATAATCCATTCTTTTATGCTTTTGTTGATAGGAATTTCTAAAAATCTTATTCATATTATATTGTTCTTTAAGCAACACAATCTTAGAGCATGAAAGTGAATGATTGAGAGTTGATGTATGTCCTGACCTTAAGATCAGAAAGGGGAAATTTTCCATGTTTTATATCTCACCTTAAGATTTGTTTAGAAATTGATTTTCCATGACAAGAGGAAATGATTGGATTTAGAAATATGTTTTTGTGGTGAAATCTTATAATCCTAGGATGAATCTTTAGTTATATATTATGTTTCTTTTAGCATATCTTTATAAAAACATAACAAATCAACCAATTTATATTCTCTAATGTTTCTAACTAAACTTGTAAACATACTGGAAACATTTGTCTTGTTTCTTCGATAGAATTTGTGGATTGATACTCATTTTTATTATGACGATAGAATCGTGCACCATTGAGACTATCATCAATAAAAAAGGACATGCCTACAACTATGTGCTCCATTTATCTTTTGTCTATGAGCAATTGATAAAATTAACAATGTGATAAATATACGATCCTCAATGACAGTATTAATAATGATGATGATAAAGGAAATCAAACTACAACAATTACTTTATAAGTTTGTTATATTCATTAAGCATTGTAAACCTTACACTCACCTTCTCATGCAACTTGCCTCCTCTTCATACTTGACAACAACAACTTCTAGTGTTTTCAATGATGGTTTTCGGGATCTTCAACTCTTCCTCAAAGTTTTTACATCTCGCCACCTTTTGTAACTTGTCCCCTCTTTATACTTATCAACAACAACTTCTAGTACTTCCGTTGACGGTTTTGGGGATCTTCTACTCTTTCTCAAAGTTTCAACATCTTGTCTCCTCATGCAACTTGTCTCCTCTTTGTACTTATCAACAACAGTTTCTAGTGGTTTCGTTGATGGTTTTGGGCTCTTCTACTCTTCTCAAAGTTTCTGCATCTCACCTCCGCTCGCAACTAGTCTCCTCTTCATATTTATCAGCAACAACTTCTAGTGCTTTCGTTGATGGTTTTGATGGTCTTCTACTCTTCCTCAAAGTTTCTACAACTCGATTGCTAAATTGATTCTCGTGGTCATCAAATTTGATCTCAGCCACATCATTCACGATAGTTTCATCACCTTCAACTTTTTCTATGGCAACTAGTAAGTTAATTCTAATAGTAGTTCCTTTCAAAGACACATCTTTTGGAAGATAATTTGCAGTGTTAGAAGAGACTCCACTAGTGTTCCCCTTATCCAAGTACATTGCACCAACATAATTTGATTTATTTGAACCATTTTGAGAAGCAAGATAATCTTCTTTTCCAATTCAACAAATTGATATTCTTAAAAACATTATATTGACCAAAGAAAAATTTACATTGACGGGGATGAATATTCTTACCAACTCAAATGTAGGAATTATATTATTCTCAAGACTTGAATAAAGAATTGTAGGGCTTCTACAAACAATCTTCTATATCTCTGAATTTGAAGCACCTTTTGAGCTTAAAAATTCAAACTTTGGCAAAATCCTTGTGTTGGGGTCACAATTAAATCTCGGTATAAGAAAAACTGAAGATTTTGAAGATATCGATTACTGAATTGGGCTTTTGGGAAGTGTCGAATTGAACTAGTTTTGAAGCTTTGAATTGGGTTTGTTGTGAATTGGTTTAGGTTGAGAAAGAGGCTTTGAAGGATAGAGATTTCAACATTGGAGAATTCCATGAATTGTTGTGTGTCTGAAACATATCAGAAGAGAAGAGAAACATCACATGCATCTTCAAAAATAAATCTTAAAATGCACTTCATTTTTATTTTATTCCTTTTTTGACACAATTTTTATTTTTATTCTTAAATGCACTTTATTTTTATTTTACTAATTTATGATTTTTATCTCCATATTAAAAAATCATTATTTGACTTAAATACAATTTTTTTTTCTTTTTATATAGATAAATATGGTAGAGGTAGGGTTGAGCTGGACTCGCAATGTGACTTGAAATCGATATAATCGCCGACACTTAAAAGTATCTTGTCAAGTGTAGTTTGGATCTTAGGTCATCGAATGTAAAAAAATTTGTCATGAACAGTTGCAAGATGGGTGAGATAAATGGTATATAAGTATATTTTACAACTATGTAATATGTTGATGAATGACGTACAAAAAAAAAATGTTGATGAAGGAGGTGTAAAATATACTCGAATATTCTAGATTTATTTTAATTTCTATTTATCTTCTAGTTGATTTATTATTGTTTTCGAACCTACAAATTTCAAACAAAGTAATTGCATCTCATCTATTTGTTGTTCATTTAGTTATTTTATCTTTTATTGGCTTGTGTACGAGGTGTTGAGTTACCAAACATAATGCTTTTTTCTCAATTTTACAGGTGAAATAACAAGGTAATTGATATTGGTTAAAATAAAACATTGGAAAATAATGTACAAAAAAAATAAACAATAGAAAATAAAAACTTGATATAAATATTGGTGTTACATTTTTTAATAACCGTACTTCAAAATATTCTCCCATTCAAAAATTCTATATATATTCATGTTTTACTATGACCTGCCAGTGCCATCAAGACTCAAGTAATGTTTATGTACTTTCAAAAATTGCTATGGGGTCCCTGATTGTATATAAATGGTTGTCCGAAAACTTCCAAAAATATAAAAAAATTGCAGCAGAAGCTACATATATTCACTTGTTTCTTTGGCTTCTGCAGCAACACTCTAGATGTTCATTTCTTTCACCAAACTCACACTACAAACAAGGTTGGAGTTGGAGATAGTGCTACCAAGTTGGAATGCTCCTTAATGTACAAAGTTGGAATGCTAACTTAATCTATATAGGTTGGAGTAGGAATAATGGATTATTGTTGGAAGAATGGTTTTGATCAAGGTAATATAGGAATCACAAATTATGATTCTTTCTGAATTCTACATCGGCAGACACCCAACTGTATGATAATTTTCATGTATTGGCTCTTCTTACTATTAAATCTGCTTTATAATTTTAATTCTAATTTCTTCTATTCTCAAACATCAACTAAATCCTCCAACTTTACATTTTTTTTTTTCTTTCTATTCCACTTTTTCTAATCAGTTCATTTCTTTGTAAAGCCACTATTGATTGGTTATCCATGTTCAAGGTCTTTTTGAGAACAATACTGGTGTCTTTGCCGCTATGTACTTCTAGCTTGTTCATAAGCGGAATCTCGTTTACTAATTTATACTGATAGTCACTATGTTGTGGTAGTCATAGTGGTGGCTGGATGGATAGGTGGCGGCAACGGTCAGAGTGATGGTCCAAGGCGGTAGTCATTTCTACTGACAGTTATTTTTTTTATTTTTATTTTTTATTTTTGCAGATTTCACTGTTGTTTTAGATCAATTTTTGTGTGTGTTTATGTTGAATCTGCGTTTTCTGCATAACCGCATTTGTTGCTGTGTGTGTTTCTGTTTTACTCGTTTCTGCACTGTTGCATTCTGATAGTGCTACTGTTTCGGCATAAACGCACTCTGCCGTGTTTTGTTGCTGGATGTGTGCAATTCTGATCTGTGTTCTACTTCTGTGTGTGTAATGTTCTGCATTGTACGATTTTGGATACGTTTCTGCTGCTGCTGTTGTTTTCTCTGTACAGCCACAATTGTAATTTCTGCTGGCGTAACCTATTGAGTTCTGGCTTCACTAACATAGTATCCTTCCAAGTTATAAAACCATATTTAGCATGCAATCCTCCAACACATGCTACTGGTAAGGGTACCCTTACATCTATACTCATACACTTGGCATGAATATTGGTAACTCGATTTATGCTCCTATCTGCTATGTAAGTTTCCTCACTGTATCACAATTGAGTAACTGTCATGAGATGAGAATCCTAAGGAACCTTATACAAAACCTGACATTCTATGGAAGTGGAGCAAGAATTTTCATATTATGTGAATGAGAATTAACTATCTTATCAATACAGGGAGAAGACTAAGATACGGTGAAGATACATGGCTAAAAAACCAAATACTTGATCTGCCTGCAAGGAAGGCTTTTCAATTCCATCCCTTGTTAACTGCTGGCAATGGAAATGATGTTGTTCCATTTGTATGAGCAGATTTTGTGATACATGTGAAAGAGGAAGCTGCAGCCAGAAGTTTTTCTTTTATTTTCCGACTCAAACTGCAACCAGAGTTTAGAAAGTTAGGCATTATGAAAGCTTCATTCTATGTCGAAACGAAATGGTCCCTAGCAGTCTATTTGCCCTTTTCAGTTGCCACATCAACACTTTTTTTGACTTTTTGACCGAGTTAACATTTTTGTTAACATCATTGTTAACGCAAGCACTATATGTTTCAAAAGGGTGTAGCCAAAGTTTCAATTTTTTCTCTCCAAAGGTGCTTCTATTAAAAGTTACAAACGGTGATGATGTGGCATGTCATGATACAATAATTGAAAATTCTAAGTTTCAAAGATGATACAATAATTTCAATGATCATCTTCGGAACCAACTCTCTAAGTGCAAACATACCCTTAAACCTTTAGTCTTCACTTTCAGAAATCCGGTCTGTAAACAAAACTTTAATACACAAGAAACTTTAATCGACGAAGCTGTCAATCTTTCTCTAACTCGAGAATCCTTTTCAAATCAGAAACTGTAGGGGCAGGGAACTAAAGGCAAAACTTGTTGCAGAACTAGACCTGCCATAAGATACTTGATGCAGGTAGAAAACTATTCAAACTCATCTATAAGTTCAATTTCTACAAGTTCCATTTTTCAGTAGTCATTTTAGAAAGAAAAAACAGTATGATTAAAAATGATTTACACCATTTTATACTAGCTTCGAACCTTAAATTAACAGTGCATTGAATATATCATAGAGCAGAAGATTCATAAAACAGAAATTAACAGTTCAATTTCTCAGGAAGTCACTTAAGTACAGCTGCGCAAAACTTTTATTCACAAGCTGCAAATCATCAAGAAATCAGTCGTGAAGATAGGCATTTTAGGCAATGTTATGACATATCAGTGCTTTTTTATATAACTTATGGTACATATCAATGAAGGCTAATACAATTTAGTTGTATAGGAAAATCTTAAATAGAACAAGCAATCAAATGAAACATATCGACTATTGTTTTCTTCAATTTTCCTTATCCTAAATGATTTTCTTTATTTTGTCAAAAAAAATGATTTTCTTTATTTTGTCTTCATCAAACAGAAGCTTCTGCCTTATAGGTGAGATTCATAAAAAAAGTATCCCATGAGTACTAAAGGCCACAAATGAGTAAGAGATTGTGTTCAATGCATAACAAAAGAGTAACATAAAATCCAGAACATGGAAAAAAATGTCAATGACAGTTAATCAATACCTAGATATGACTCCACCTTTGTCAAAAAAAAAAAATATGACTCCGCCATATCCATATCAGTGGCCCAGAACCAGAAGGTAAAGATAACAAGCAGCGAACGAATATGTGGGAGATTCAAACGCTTCATAAGGATAGACTATGCCATAATGCTAACTCAAAGTGTTTTGAATAATTGCAGTCCACAACCACATTTACGGCCATTGAGGTTTAGTACATAACTACCATATTTACGACTGCATTTGTCCACAACTGCCCCGCTACCTGAAAGCATTTTGAATCCAGCAACCTATTCCAGTATAGCTGAATTCATGCAATAGATTATTAGACTAAACAAACATGGCGACAGAAATGACTCTATCACAAAAAAGTATTCATGCCGTTAAGTGCAACCAAAAATCAACTTTCACATGAATTACTAGGCAATTATTAAGACTGATATACATCATGATTTTGAAAAATATTATCAAAAAATTTAAAACAAAACCAACATTTGTGTAAGTAGGAAATGAAAAAAGTTAACTAAACTATCTCAAACTAACTCCAATCAAGTTCTGAACAAGTATTCAAATTGAATATGAACATGATAACAAATTAAGGCTAAATACCTTAAGACTTGATCATGACATGCCGGCTTTGTCCATGGTTTGTACAGGAGTCGGTTTTTCTTCATAAAGCTTTAATAGATAAGATGATTCCTCCTTAAAACGCATTATAAACGTATCAAGAAAATACTTCTCAGACACTACAAATGGATAAGTTAAGCTTGCTTTCTTTTTTCGCAATCCTTTCTTCAGCAGATATTGCACAACTGAGGCCCTTGGAATGATTCTTTTTTCCAAACTAATTGAAAAAACCGATGGTCCTATTGCAAGGGCGCGTGAATCCCAACCCAACTGATTGACCCAATAGTTCAACACTAAATTAATTTTATCAACAGATACTAACATGCAGTGAGGCTGCCTTCTAAATGCTTGTATCACATCTTCATCAGACCACCCCCACTTCTTAAAGGCATCAACTTTTGCCTTCCACAATGTTTTGTTTACGGTTAGTTTAGCTTCCAATGCTATACCAAAGGTTATTTTGGAAGGATTAAAACCCGAATCTTTCAATTCCTCCACAAACTTCTGCATACAATGTGTATTCGTATTCAATGATCGAGACCGCGTCCGAAACAATCTTGCAATGCTTGAATCTGTAACTCCATTCTTAATCAGCATTGCGATGTTCTGTGGCACAAGATGGTGGCTAAGTAAAGCTGGATTATGAGTTGCACCAGCAATAATATCCTTATCTGATTGCAAAAATCTATAAAGCAATTCATATGTTGGAACTATATGATTCTCCAAGCTTGGAGCCAGAATCATAGGGTTCGTAGTGACAATGTTAACAATGTCAGAGTGAGAAGCACCTTTGGAGAGAAAAAATTGAAACTTTGGCAACACCCTTTTGCAGGGGTCGCAGGAAAGTAACCTTGGTGCCTTGGAAATGATATAACGTAATTGGGTTTGTGAGAAACCATTGTTTCTAAAGAAGTTGAGAACAAAATCAGGGTTTTGGGAAGTTTTGAAACGTAGCTTGTAAGTGGAGCAGAGTTTGGAAGCAAATTGTGGGGTAAAGTCAAAATTGTTGATGAGGTAGGAGACTTCAAAAGAGGTTGAATTATGAGAAGTTTTGGTGCAGAAATGCAGAGAACAGCATGGTGATGGATAGTGATGGAAAGTTGAGTTGTTGTTGAGATAGAGATAAGGTTGTGACAGTGTATTGAACAATGGAAAAGAAGATATAGATTTGATTTGAAGTGGAAAAATGGATGAAGATGAAGATGAAAAGGGTTGGTGTATCATCATGATTCATGAATTTCTCTGGTGAATGGATTGATAGTTTTTCAAATGGATGAGTTATATATTTACTTCGGTTTATTTTGTAGTTTGGACTGTAGTTATATATTATGTTTCGTTATGCGATGAGAATAATTGATTTTCACAAATGTAAAGCTTGATATTTTCCTTGTTCACATGTTATTGCTGGATGTTTTTATTCTCATCGACCCTATCAACCGCACATTGCTGACGTGTACAAAGCCGCAATTGTAGCTTGCGTGTATAATGAAAGCTTCGAAGTGGTTCAAAGCAAAATATATTGGCCTAAATATGAAGGTGACATAGTTTGTCCCCATCCCGATATGAAAAGAATCAACAAAGGACATCCAAAAAATAGTCGGATTAGAACCAAAATGGACGATTTCAACAAAAAGGATAATCTATGTGGCTTATGTCGGACGCCGGGTCATAACATCAATGCTTGTCCTTATGCTGCGGGTCCCTCTATGTAATTCTAGTTTTCTATTTTATGTAATTTTTTTCCAAAATTTTTCTAATATATTATAAGAATATTAATATTGAATCTTAAATTTTACTACAAAACATATTTTTGTCCATATTCAAAAAAGCATTTTAATATTTTTATTATCATAATTAATTTTTAATATTACTTCTCTTTTAATAAATAATTAATAATGATATTAATTAACATTTAATAAATAAATAAAAAAATTCCAAACCCCAAAAAAATTAAATTAATTAACCACCCACCCACCCCCTACCCCCCCTTGGGGTGGACAAAAATTACCGAACCGATCCGAATCCGACGAAACCGAAAAAGAATTTGATTGTTGGGTGATAGTAGGTCGGGTTACGGGTTGATCGGATAAAAAAATTGGGTTTTAATGGATAGAAATGGACGGGCTCGGATTGATTTTTTAGATCCATTGAAATCCGAAACCGACCGAGCTCAATCCATATTAATTCGCATTATTATTATTATTTTTTTCTACCCACATGTATACTTTTCCCTCGTATGAGATAATCATACTGTCATATATACCTTAAGAACTTGAAGTACAACACATTTCTACTTTCATATTAAGACATGAAAATGTAATATATATGTTTGATCTTACATGGATGATCAAATGATGTATTTAGATTATAAGCCAACTTAATTACATGTATGAATCATGAACGGTCTACGTATTTAGGTTTTTTTAAGCAACTTAGTCTTGTATATACTGACAAGTAAATATCCCTAATTTTTTTATTGCATTAACAACTTGAAGTTTTATGCCGAGATTTCGTTTATTATTAAGAAAAATTGTTGGGTATAAAAAATCTATGTTGGCTCATTGATGGCTCAAACCGAACGAACCCAACCGTTTCATCCGATCAAACCGTATAACCGAAAACTGCTCAAACCGTTAGCTTAATTGGGTGAAATTGGGTCTTGATTTCTCACCCATGAATTGAATCGGGTTTGACATTTTGGACCCGAACCCACCCATAACCGACGGATGTCCACCCCTACCCCCCCCCCCCCCCCCCCCAATCCCCCACCCCACCCCCTTCTCACGTTTTCACGTAATGCATGCAGAAATGATTAAAAAAAATTGGTGGCCCCATGGTGGAACTGGGAGTGTCGCCATCCCTTTGCAAATGGTGGAACTCCCAGTGTCGCCATCTCCCTCTCCTCTGCACGCACCAGAACTTGTCCCCCAAGGAGGATATTGTGGGAATTTTTTTCAAGAGGGGGATATTGTGGGAATATTGGGACCCAAAAGGGATATTGTGGGAAAAAAATCTGTTTTGAAACCTTGAATGGATTGATAGTTTTTCAAATGGATGAGTTATATATTTACTTCGATTAAGCAATAAAAAATCATCATATTTTTTTTTCCTCTGCCTTCTCTCTACTCACTCCCGCGGCCAAACTCCACTAACCTTAAAATCCAAATCCGCCGCCGCCATGTAACATCCAAGGTGGTGGTGCGTCGAGCTCCCACCTCCGCACCACCGTTACCTTCTTCTTCGGCCGGTTACGATCTCTTTCTTCATGTTCTGTTCCGGAAGTGTGGGTTTTGATTTGGTTTTTCTTCTCCGGTGGTTCCTTCTCCGGCGGGCTTTGGTGTTTGGTGTTTTGGAGGTCTGGGTTGCAAAGCTGTTTGTTTAGGTGTCGGATTCGTCCTTCTCCTGCTCCGGCCGCCTATGGTCAGTGGTTTCTACTCCTCTGCTGTTTTCGTGTTTCACTTTCGATGCCTTTTTCCTGTTGCTCCGCCTGTTACGAGGAAGTTTTTCTGTTTGGATTTTGGACCGGCTGTTGGTGTTTTGTCACTTCCGGGTTCTTGTTTGGGTTTCAAACTAGATGGTTCTGGTTCGGTTGTGCGCTTTGGTTTTGGTGGGTGTTTGGTGGGGCAGCTGGCTTGGGTTTTGGCTTCGAGTGTGGATCTGTTTCGGCGGAGGAGGTGAGGTGTTGGGGTTAGGGTGTTGTTATGGCGGCTGCGTTGTTGTGGGATTTTCGGGTCTGACGGTTTTCGTGTGTGATGGTGGTGGGTTATTGGTGAGGATTTGCGGTGGAGGTGGTGGTCCGTTGGTGACGAGGTGGTGAGACTTGGTGTTTGTCCTAATGTGCTCGAAAGGGCAAGGTGCGTAGACACACCGTGTTGACGGCAGTTGTTGTTTTATCGTACCTGTAGGACGTTCTGAGGTGGAAGGGTTAGGAGGTACTGCTATTGGTGTTGAGATGGGATGGTGGGTGCTGGCAGGGAGGTGACTTGGACCTGTGGTAGGTGTTCGGACGAGGTTTGGGATGGTTAATGCCGTGTGCGTGGTTTCTCTACGATACTAGAGTCCCTGACCATTTTCAAATCTGTTGAGATTTGCAGGACACTTTGAGTCGTTGAGGGGTGTTCAAATTTGTTGAGATTTGCAGTTATCTGGTATCTGGTCGAAGTCTACTGCATCGGTATTGATCGTCGGTTCTCTTTCTACCGGTGTCCCCCTACTTTCGACTTAAGGCGTTGCTTCCTAGATTCTGATGGGCCGAGTAATTTTAATTCGAGTTCGGAAGTTAGTGTCTAGGGGTGTCTCTTTGGGTTAGGTTGAGGTCTTCTCCGGTAGTTTTAGGGAATATCAGTTGGGTATGTTTAGGGGTGGATTGGGGTGCTGCTTTGGTGTTCTGTTGTTTGGTATTTGTGTTTTTGCACTTTACCTTTCGTTGTATGTTCCCTACAATTCCTTATACTTCTTGTGTAGGAATTGTATTTCTAATAAAATTTAGCCGTTCAACAAAAATATATATTTACTTCGATTTTTGTTTGGCTAGTTTTTTACTTTGGAGTTTGGACTGTACTGTTCTCTTTGGGCATGACAATGGAGCGGGGCCGGGCCGGCCCGGGGTTTTGCTTTCTCCAAACTAAAATCTATAAAGGATAGGTATCTCCATACTCATGTCAATTTTAAGCCGGAAAGAAAAGTAGAACCCCAAACCCATATTCGGCGGGGTTCGGATATCCCAATAGGTTTCGGGTATACCGTCTCGTTTCTTTCCACATGAATTCGAGTTGCATTTTGATATTTATAATTAAAAAATAATTTAAAAGTCGAGAACTATTTTATGTTAATAGTATGATTTATTAAACAAAGAAAATAATAGGAAAAACAATTTATTTAATACTCAATTTAAAATAAATATAAACGTATGAATGTAATTTAAGAGTATTTTTGTACATATATAATATTTTTTTGATACCTAATTTAATTTAAGAAAAGAAAAATATTATATTTATATAAACGGGACGGGTTTGAGGATAAGTTCAAGATGGGTATCAATGTCCTCATTGTCCGCCCGATTCCCTTCTTTTAAAATTGAAGAAAATCCAAATCTAGACAACTCGAATTTTCCTCATCAAAACGGAAAGGTGCAGACGGATGGACGGATATATGCAAGAATGAATTTTATTGCCATGCCTAGTTCTCTTGTCTAGCGGCCAAGTAGCCAGTCACATGACTATTTTATCCAATCCATCCCCTTCTTTTAATTTAAGGGTAAATAGGTCTTTATCCCCCTATAAAATAGGTAAGTTTTGCGTTTGCCCCCTGTAAATTTTTTTTGTAGGAATACCCCCTTGCAATGTTCAATTTTTTTTTTGGTAGTATATTTTACCCCCCTGCCGATTTTTTTTGTCCCAACATAGGGGGGTAAAATACACTACCAAAAAATTTTTTATACATTGTAAGGGGGTATTCCTACAAATTTTTTTTACAGGGGGCAAATGCAAAACTCGTCTATTTTGCAGGGGATAAAGACCTATTTACCCTTAATTTAATTTATCGTCACTTTCTTAACCAACTGCATGGGTGTAGTAATTTACATTTTCAAGAAATCTATAATAATAAATACTCAAATCAAAATAATCAAATCTAAATGAAAATGAGAATGTTAGAATTTTCATAATTGGGGAATTTTGTTTTCTACCCAATCCATTGAAACAAGGGTGGAATACCCAAGATGTGAAGAAGGTAGCAAGGAACAAAGGATATCATAGGTGGAGTTGAGGTTTATTGATTTTTATTTTTATTTTATTTTTTTGGGTTTGATGGTATGAAGAGTGGCGAACTTTTCTGCGTTTGTGATGAAAAATTGATGAAGGTTAACTTTTTTAATAGAAAGGACTTATTTGGCTAACAGAAGTAGAATTAAGGGACTTAAATGAAACAATAAATAGTTAAAGGGTCAAAATGAAACCAATAAATGTAACATCCCCAATTTCTAAATTGCCTAATTAATTTTGATTGAAATATATTTATTAAAATTGAAATTAATTAGAGGTGGTTAATTTAATTAAACAAGTGATTGAGTGTGTCATGTGTATTAAATTGGGAATTTTCTAAACATAAGTCATACACCTAAACACTAATCTCATAGACTTGATTTAATTAACACTATTAGAATTCAAATTCTTCCCATTGTGACTCATTGTTCCACTAGACTATGCAACACCTTCTCACATCAACACCTCATGTTCACATGCTTAGTCATGACTCCACTCACACTTAATCCCCCTAGCTTCATGCAAAGCCAATTCATTGTCTCATTCTTACATTTTCAGCTGAAGCTATTCCCTCCATTCTCTCTTCTTCACACGCCAACAACAACACTAACATAACCTCCAAAGTTTTCATTTTCTTTCAAGTCACAAGTTGTCATTTTGCATCACAAGCTTCTCCAACATAATATACAGAGATTCCCTCACCTGAAACATCTCAGAAACAAAGAATCTCTGATGAGAATCAATTCTCATGAACCTCATAAATTCACAAAACAACAACAACCCTTCACACCTCATTTTGAACCAATAACATTACATGCAATCAAGAACCAAGCCAAATTCGTGTACTGCTCATTCACTCAGTAACAACACTATAAATAACTCCATTCCTCAGCTCAATCCATCATCAATTCATTCACAAATTCGTAGAGCAAAATAAGGGGGTTTCAAGTGTCAAAGTTCCAGTTTTGGTCAGTTCTGTTCGTGGGTTTTTAGGAGCTTGCTGTAGCCGTTAGTAAAGCCAGGAACAAGAGTTAAAGCTTACTCCAGGTGGGTTCTTAGGCTAGTTTAGCTAGTTTTCCTAAATTTATGAAATGCATGCAAACATAGGAATTTATAGGGAATAACTGTGTGTATGAATTTAACTCCCAAAATTCATGCTATTCCGTTCTATATCATTTAAAATGTGTTTCTGCACTGTCTTGAATGAGGATTGTAGGTGTGATTTATAAAATTCAAAGATTTTCGCAAAACAGAGGCACTTATGTGTGAACTCGCCATAGCAAGTTGCTAGCGAGCCTTCATGGCGAGCTCCAGGTTCTGGGCTGAAGAACTTCGCCATGGCGAGCATCTGCTCGCCTAGCGAGTTGTTTAGGCTAGTACCTGCTAGTTCGCCATGGCGGGCTTGGTGACTCGCCGTAGCGAGCAAGTCCAGAAATGACTCCTTTTTCTTATTTTCAAAGATAAATGGAACACTCGTTTTATGTCCTCGTTAAAGATTGATATTCTGCAGAAACATATATAAATTGATGTTAAACAGAAGGTCAATTACAGTTGAATCTTTTAGGGTAATAACATAAGGAAATTTAGTACGTTGTATGCACCCCGGGTTTGGGAATTATTGGTAGCATGTTAATAATTAATGATCAGTCGAATTAATTATATGATTATGTTATCAGTATGGACTTCGTTTTAGATGTTCCATTAGAGAAATTTATGTGAGCTTTATGCCGGAGCGCTTTCTGCTCGCGGATAAGGCGAACCCCTGAGACGTGCTCACCTTAGAGGGTTTGCGGTTTAAAATGAACAAGATAAACTTTGTGTTACACCTTTATATTATTGCTTATGATAATTATGTTATGGTTTTAGATTATGATATGACTGATTAGGAGCCCCGGCTTTATAGCCTAGGAGGGTAGTAGAATTCACTGGGACGAAGTGACTGTCTCACCCCACTCCCTATTTGAAACAGGAAAACAGGTTGAATAGGTAATCGTTGGTCTTGGAGTCGCTGCTGCACTTGGAGGATTTCATTTAGTTTTCATGCTTTCCCATTTTCTTATCGTGTTTTAATGTTTCCGCTGATAATTTTTGTACTCTTGATGTATTTGGCACCTGTGTGTGCACCCAGAGTACTCTTGTTGTAATAATAATGAATTTCAGTTATCAATAATAACACTCCTTGATTATTCTAGATTTATCTATGGGGTGTTATAATTGGTATAAGAGCAGGTCGATTCAGATCTTGCATGAGTTCATTAGTATTACAATTCCAATCCCAGTAGTTGTCTAGTTTCCCTACATACGTTCTAGGTGTCATGTCACTTTAGGCCTAGCTAACTTGATTTGATATTGGCAGTTAGAGCGAAATGTCTGGACCGAGACGAGGACCTGGAAGGCCACCAAGAAGGCATGATAGTGATGAGGAACCAGAAGTGTTCGGAGATGCTAACGCCAACATGTGGGCAGAGATGATGCATCAGCAGTTTCAAGCCCAACAAGCGCAACAACATCAGGAATTTATGGCCATGTTTCAGCAGCACATGAATGCTCCTCCTCCTCATAATTTGGGGTCGAGCGCTGCCTTCCGAGAGTTTTGTAGGATGAGCCCTCCAGAGTTCTCTGGTGAATATAACCCCGCTAAAGCTAGGGAATGGTTGCAAAGGATGACTGGCATTCTGGACTCCATGACTTGCTCAGAGACAGATAAAGTAACCTTCGTCTCCCGCTTCTTCAGGGGTGACGCTTGCAATTGGTGGGAAGGTACCAAGCAGTACATGGAAGCCAGCCATACGGAGATTAACTGGCAGAACTTCAGGCGTCTCTTCATTGGCCATTACATTCCTGAGAGCTACCAATTCCAGATGGAACGGGAGTTAACTGAGTTGAAGCAAGGTAGTCTGACGGTAGCTGAATATACCATGAAGTTCAAGGAGTTGGTCCGGTATGTTGCTGATGGTGACGATGCCCCTACCGAAGCCTGGAAAATGAAGAAATACAGGATAGGGCTTCGAGCGGATATAGCTCACGACGTGGCAATGCAGCAGATCACTAGCTTTGGTGATCTAGTGCAGAAGAGCTATCACGCCGAAGCTGGTCTCAGCAACATCCACAAGGAGAAGAATGAGGTGAATCAGAAGAAGAAGGGTTTGTTTGGTAAGTTTGGTTTGAACTTGAAGTCTAAGGGTAACTCCAGCATGGGCAAGCAGAGTCACTCTCAACGCTCGCCCAAGAACTGTTCAGACTGTGGTTATCCTCACAGCGGAGAATGCATGAAAGGCAAGAATATGTGCTATTATTGCAAGCAACCTGGTCACTTCAGGAACGAGTGCCCGAAATTGAAAAAGCACGGAGAATCCAGTGGAACCGCAAAGAATAAAGGTCGGGTATATTCTTTAGACTGCAATGAAATAAGATCTAATAATGCTTTAATTATGGATGTATGTTTGTTAGGACAGTCTAAGGTCTTAGTACTCTTTGATTGTGGAGCCACCAACTCTTTTATAGCCGTAGACTGTGTCATGCGGTTAGGAATTCCTTCTGTACCTCTCGTACCCCCAATGTCTGTCGCTGTCGCTACTGGCGGCAGAGTCACTTCAAAGAAAGTCTGTCAAAATTGTCCCATCTTAGTCGGAAGTAAGGTCTACCACATTGATTTAATATGTCTACCTCTAAAGGACTTTGATGTCGTTCTTAGCATGGATTGGCTCTCAGCCAATACCGTGTACATCAGTTGTGTGGAAAAGAATTTGTTCATTCCTTCAGAAACTTCTGCAGAAAGTAGAGCCTTATCTGCTTTATTGCAAAACACTCACCAGATGATCCAGTATTTAGGTGCCAGCAGCAAGTGTTTCAGTGTCTTGTTCACTATTGATCTTGAGTCTAGTTTGAGTCCTAGCGACATCCCTATAGTTAGCGAGTATTTAGATGTTTTCCCTGATGATATCATGAGTCTCCCTCCCGAGCGTGAAATAGAGTTCTCTATAGATCTTGTTCCGGGTTCACAGCCCATCTCAGTTGCCCCTTATAGAATGTCTCCATTGGAACTTCATAAGCTTAAAACTCAACTTGAGGAACTACTTCAGAAGCATTTCATTCGTCCAAGTGTCTCTCCTTGGGGAGCGCCAGTGTTACTTGTCAAAAAGAAGGATGGTACTATGCACTTATGCATTGATTATCGTCAGCTCAATAAAGTTACAATTAAAAACAAATATCCGCTACCTCGGATTGATGATCTCTTAGATCAACTCAGAGGTGCCACTGTCTTTTCAAAGATTGATCTTCGTTCCGGCTATCATCAAATCAGAATCAAATCCTCAGACGTGTCTAAGACGGCATTCAGGACGCGTTATGGGCATTACGAATTCCTAGTTATACCTTTTGGATTGACTAATGCTCCTGCTGTGTTTATGGATTACATGAACAGGATTTTCCAGCCTTATCGCGACAAATTTGTTGTCATCTTCATAGATGATATCTTAATCTATTCTCGCAATCAAGAAGATCATGCTGAACATCTCAGGATTGTTTTGGAAGTTTTGAGAGAGAAGAAGTTATATGCCGAGTTTAGTAAGTGCGAATTCTGGCTCTCAGAAATTAAATTTCTGGGACATGTCATTTCCCAAGGCGGTGTGTCTGTTGACCCATCCAAGGTAGAAGCAGTTCTTAACTGGGAAAGACCCAACAATGTATCAGAAGTCAGAAGTTTCCTGGGATTAGCAGGTTATTACCGGAGATTCATTCTTGGATTTTCGGAAATCGCCTTACCTCTGACCCGATTGACCAGGAAAGGTACTCCTTTTGTTTGGGATGCTGATTGTGAAGTGAGTTTCAGGACGTTGAAAGAAAAGTTAACCAGTGCTCCAGTATTGGTCATCCCTGATCCTAATCGGAAGTACGTGGTGTATTGCGATGCATCACATAAAGGTCTTGGTTGTGTTCTAATGCAAGATGGAGCTGTGGTAGCATATGCCTCACGGCAATTGAAACCACACGAGCAAAATTATCCAACCCATGATCTGGAATTAGCAGCAATTATTTTCGCTCTAAAGATTTGGAGGCATCACCTGTATGGTGTCCAATTTGATCTTTTCAGCGACCATAAGAGTCTGAAATACCTGTTTGATCAGAAAGACCTGAATATGAGGCAGCGTAGGTGGATGGAATATTTGAAGGACTTCGATTTCAATCTCAACTACCATCCTGGCAAAGCGAATGTTGTGGCAGACGCTTTGAGCAGGAAAGCCTTATATGCTTCCGAACTCTTAATGCAGCAGTGTGGATTGTATGAGAAGTTCAGAGACTTGAATCTGAATGTGGTGTACAGAAAGAGCGGCATTAGAATCAACCGTATGGAGTTGTCATGCGATCTGCGCTCGAGGGTAGTGCAGGCGCAGCGAAGTGATATGGACCTTCAAAGGAGATTGAATAACCCAGAGTTCTCAATTGCATCAGATGGTGCTATGTTGTATGAAGGGAGATTGTGTGTACCAAATGACGAAGAACTGAAAAGGCTGATTCTTGACGAGGCACACAAAAGTGGATTCTCGATTCATCCAGGATCCACCAAAATGTACCACGACTTGAAACAGAACTACTGGTGGCCGAACATGAAGGCAGAAATCGCTGATTTTGTGTCTAGATGTTTGGTTTGTCAACAAGTGAAGATTGAACACCAGAAACCTGGAGGTCCGTTACAACCGTTAGAAATTCCAGAGTGGAAGTGGGAACACATCACTATGGATTTCGTTGGAGGTTTACCCCGAAACCAGAAGGGCCAAGATTCAATCTGGGTAGTTGTGGATAGATTGACCAAGTCAGCTCATTTCATTCCTGTGAAATCTACCTATAAGGCCACACAGTATGCAGCTATTTTTATAGAACATATTGTGAGATTTCATAGTGTACCCCTCAGCATCGTTTCAGACCGTGATCCAATCTTTACTTCTAGGTTTTGGAAAGCCTTCCAGCATGCGATGGGTACTCGGTTGAGAATGAGTACATCGTATCATCCTCAGACAGATGGACATTCTGAAAGAACTATTCAAACTCTTGAAGATTTGCTTCGTGCATGTGTTTTGGAAGATGGCGGTAGTTGGAGCAACTACTTGCACTTGATTGAATTCTCTTATAATAACAGTTACCATTCCAGTATCGGGATGGCACCGTTTGAAACTTTATATGGAAGAAAGTGTAGAACTCCTTTGTGTTGGACGGAAGTCGGTGATCGCGGATTGCTTGGACCAGACCTTATTCAAGAGACAACTTTAAAGGTTAAGTCAATCCGTGAAAAGATGAAGGTTGCACAGAGTCGGCAAAAGAGTTATGCCGACATAAGAAGGAGACCGTTGGAATTTGATGAAGGAGATCATGTGTTCTTGAAGGTTACTCCGAAGTTGGGTTTACGTGGTGTGTTTAGAACCAAGAAACTCTGTCCAAGATATATTGGACCCTATCAAATCCTTCGACGCGTTGGTTCAGTAGCCTATCAGTTAGCTCTTCCACCTTTTATGTTAGGGCTACACGACGTGTTCCATGTCTCTCAGCTTCGCAAGTACATTCCAGATCCTTATCAGCCAATAGCAATTGAACAAATTGATCTTCAGCCAGACCTAACTTACCAACCTGATCCCATTCGAATTGTTGATCGTGATGTCAAAACTCTTCGGAATAAGAGAATTCCCATTGTCAAAGTTGAATGGGCGCAGTCTCCGGACGGCGAGTACACTTGGGAATTCGAATCATACATGATGAACAGTTATCCTCACCTATTCTAAGGTAAATTTCTAAATTTCGAGGACGAAATTTCTTTAAGGGGGGTAGATTGTAACATCCCCAATTTCTAAATTGCCTAATTAATTTTGATTGAAATATATTTATTAAAATTGAAATTAATTAGAGGTGGTTAATTTAATTAAACAAGTGATTGAGTGTGTCATGTGTATTAAATTGGGAATTTTCTAAACATAAGTCATACACCTAAACAATAATCTCATAGACTTGATTTAATTAACACTATTAGAATTCAAATTCTTCCCATTGTGACTCATTGTTCCACTAGACTATGCAACACCTTCTCACATCAACACCTCATGTTCACATGCTTAGTCATGACTCCACTCACACTTAATCCCCCTAGCTTCATGCAAAGCCAATTCATTGTCTCATTCTTACATTTTCAGCTGAAGCTATTCCCTCCATTCTCTCTTCTTCACACGCCAACAACAACACTAACATAACCTCCAAAGTTTTCATTTTCTTTCAAGTCACAAGTTGTCATTTTGCATCACAAGATTCTCCAACATAATATACAGAGATTCCCTCACCTGAAACATCTCAGAAACAAAGAATCTCTGATGAGAATCAATTCTCAAGAACCTCATAAATTCACAAAACAACAACAACCCTTCACACCTCATTTTGAACCAATAACATTACATGCAATCAAGAACCAAGCCAAATTCGTGTACTGCTCATTCATATAAATAACTATAAATAACTCCATTCCTCAGCTCAATCCATCATCAATTCATTCACAAATTCGTAGAGCAAAATAAGGGGGTTTCAAGTGTCAAAGTTCCAGTTTTGGTCAGTTTTGTTCGTGGGTTTTTAGGAGCTTGCTGTAGCCGTTAGTAAAGCCAGGAACAAGAGTTAAAGCTTACTCCAGGTGGGTTATTAGGCTAGTTTAGCTAGTTTTCCTAAATTTATGAAATGCATGCAAACATAGGAATTTATAGGGAATAACTGTGTGTATGAATTTAACTCCCAAAATTCATGCTATTCCGTTCTATATCATTTAAAATGTGTTTCTGCACTGTCTTGAATGATGATTGTAGGTGTGATTTATAAAATTCAAAGATTTTCGCAAAACAGAGGCACTTATGTGTGAACTCGCCATAGCAAGTTGCTAGCGAGCCTTCATGGCGAGCTCCAGGTTCTGGGCTGAAGAACTTCGCCATGGCGAGCATCTGCTCGCCTAGCGAGTTGTTTAGGCTAGTACCTGCTAGTTCGCCATGGCGGGCTTGGTGACTCGCCGTAGCGAGCAAGTCCAGAAATGACTCCTTTTTCTTATTTTCAAAGATAAATGGAACACTCGTTTTATGTCCTCGTTAAAGATTGATATTCTGCAGAAACATATATAAATTGATGTTAAACAGAAGGTCAATTACAGTTGAATCTTTTAGGGTAATAACATAAGGAAATTTAGTACGTTGTATGCACCCCGGGTTTGGGAATTATTGGTAGCATGTTAATAATTTAGTGATCAGTCGAATTAATTATATGATTATGTTATCAGTATGGACTTCGTTTTAGATGTTCCATTAGAGAAATTTATGTGAGCTTTATGCCGGAGCGCTTTCTGCTCGCGGATAAGGCGAACCCCTGAGACGTGCTCACCTTAGAGGGTTTGCGGTTTAGAATGAACAAGATAAACTTTGTGTTACACCTTTATATTATTGCTTATGATAATTATGTTATGGTTTTAGATTATGATATGACTGATTAGGAGCCCCGGCTTTATAGCCTAGGAGGGTAGTAGAATTCACTGGGACGAAGTGACTGTCTCACCCCACTCCCTATTTGAAACAGGAAAACAGGTTGAATAGGTAAGCGTTGGTCTTGGAGTCGCTGCTGCACTTGGAGGATTGCATTTAGTTTTCATGCTTTCCCATTTTCTTATCGTGTTTAATGTTTCCGCTGATAATTTTTGTACTCTTGATGTATTTGGCACCTGTGTGTGCAAAGAACTTTGTTGTAATAATAATGAATTTTAGTTATCAATAATAATACTCCTTGAATATTCTAGATTTATCTATGGGGTGTTATAATTGGTATAAGAGCAGGTCGATTCAGATCTTGCATGAGTTCATTAGTATTACCATTCCAATCCCAGTAGTTGTCTAGTTTCCCTACATACGTTCTAGGTGTCATGTCACTTTAGGCCTAGCTAACTTGATTTGATATTGGCAGTTAAAGCGAAATGTCTGGACCGAGACGAGGACCTGGAAGGCCACCAAGAAGGCATGATAGTGATGAGGAACCAGAAGTGTTCGGAGATGCTAACGCCAACATGTGGGCAGAGATGATGCATCAGCAGTTTCAAGCCCAACAAGCGCAACAACATCAGGAGTTTATGGCCATGTTTCAGCAGCACATGAATGCTCCTCCTCCTCAGAATTTGGGGTCGAGCGCTGCCTTCCGAGAGTTTTGTAGGATGAGCCCTCCAGAGTTTTATGGTGAATATAACCCCGCTAAAGCTAGGGAATGGTTGCAAAGGATGACTGGCATTCTGGACTCCATGACTTGCTCAGAGACAGATAAAGTAACCTTCGTCTCCCGCTTCTTCAGGGGTGACGCTTGCAATTGGTGGGAAGGTACCAAGCAGTACATGGAAGCCAGCCATACGGAGATTAACTGGCAGAACTTCAGGCGTCTCTTCATTGGCCATTACATTCCTGAGAGCTACCAATTCCAGATGGAACGGGAGTTAACTGAGTTGAAGCAAGGTAGTCTGACGGTAGCTGAATATACCATGAAGTTCAAGGAGTTGGTCCGGTATGTTGCTGATGGTGACGATGCCCCTACCGAAGCCTGGAAAATGAAGAAATACAGGATAGGGCTTCGAGCGGATATAGCTCACGACGTGGCAATGCAGCAGATCACTAGCTTTGGTGATCTAGTGCAGAAGAGCTATCACGCCGAAGCTGGTCTCAGCAACATCCACAAGGAGAAGAATGAGGTGAATCAGAAGAAGAAGGGTTTGTTTGGTAAGTTTGGTTTGAACTTGAAGTCTAAGGGTAACTCCAGCATGGGCAAGCAGAGTCACTCTCAACGCTCGCCCAAGAACTGTTCAGACTGTGGTTATCCTCACAGCGGAGAATGCATGAAAGGCAAGAATATGTGCTATTATTGCAAGCAACCTGGTCACTTCAGGAACGAGTGCCCGAAATTGAAAAAGCACGGAGAATCCAGTGGAACCGCAAAGAATAAAGGTCGGGTATATTCTTTAGACTGCAATGAAATAAGATCTAATAATGCTTTAATTATGGATGTATGTTTGTTAGGACAGTCTAAGGTCTTAGTACTCTTTGATTGTGGAGCCACCAACTCTTTTATAGCCGTAGACTGTGTCATGCGGTTAGGAATTCCTTCTGTACCTCTCGTACCCCCAATGTCTGTCGCTGTCGCTACTGGCGGCAGAGTCACTTCAAAGAAAGTCTGTCAAAATTGTCCCATCTTAGTCGGAAGTAAGGTCTACCACATTGATTTAATATGTCTACCTCTAAAGGACTTTGATGTCGTTCTTAGCATGGATTGGCTCTCAGCCAATACCGTGTACATCAGTTGTGTGGAAAAGAATTTGTTCATTCCTTCAGAAACTTCTGCAGAAAGTAGAGCCTTATCTGCTTTATTGCAAAACACTCACCAGATGATCCAGTATTTAGGTGCCAGCAGCAAGTGTTTCAGTGTCTTGTTCACTATTGATCTTGAGTCTAGTTTGAGTCCTAGCGACATCCCTATAGTTAGCGAGTATTTAGATGTTTTCCCTGATGATATCATGAGTCTCCCTCCCGAGCGTGAAATAGAGTTCTCTATAGATCTTGTTCCGGGTTCACAGCCCATCTCAGTTGCCCCTTATAGAATGTCTCCATTGGAACTTCATGAGCTTAATACTCAACTTGAGGAACTACTTCAGAAGCATTTCATTCGTCCAAGTGTCTCTCCTTGGGGAGCGCCAGTGTTACTTGTCAAAAAGAAGGATGGTACTATGCACTTATGCATTGATTATCGTCAGCTCAATAAAGTTACATTTAAAAACAAATATCCGCTACCTCGGATTGATGATCTCTTAGATCAACTCAGAGGTGCCACTGTCTTTTCAAAGATTGATCTTCGTTCCGGCTATCATCAAATCAGAATCAAATCCTCAGACGTGTCTAAGACGGCATTCGGGACGCGTTATGGGCATTACGAATTCCTAGTTATGCCTTTTGGATTGACTAATGCTCCTGCTGTGTTTATGGATTACATGAACAGGATTTTCCAGCCTTACCGCGACAAATTTGTTGTCATCTTCATAGATGATATCTTAATCTATTCTCGCAATCAAGAAGATCATGCTGAACATCTCAGGATTGTTTTGGAAGTTTTGAGAGAGAAGAAGTTATATGCCAAGTTTAGTAAGTGCGAATTCTGGCTCTCAGAAATTAAATTTCTGGGACATGTCATTTCCCAAGGCGGTGTGTCTGTTGACCCATCCAAGGTAGAAGCAGTTCTTAACTGGGAAAGACCCAACAATGTATCAGAAGTCAGAAGTTTCCTGGGATTAGCAGGTTATTACCGGAGATTCATTCTTGGATTTTCGGAAATCGCCTTACCTCTGACCCGATTGACCAGGAAAGGTACTCCTTTTGTTTGGGATGCTGATTGTGAAGTGAGTTTCAGGACGTTGAAAGAAAAGTTAACCAGTGCTCCAGTATTGGTCATCCCTGATCCTAATCGGAAGTACGTGGTGTATTGCGATGCATCACATAAAGGTCTTGGTTGTGTTCTAATGCAAGATGGAGCTGTGGTAGCATATGCCTCACGGCAATTGAAACCACACGAGCAAAATTATCCAACCCATGATCTGGAATTAGCAGCAATTATTTTCGCTCTAAAGATTTGGAGGCATCACCTGTATGGTGTCCAATGTGATCTTTTCAGCGACCATAAGAGTCTGAAATACCTGTTTGATCAGAAAGACCTGAATATGAGGCAGCGTAGGTGGATGGAATATTTGAAGGACTTCGATTTCAATCTCAACTACCATCCTGGCAAAGCGAATGTTGTGGCAGACGCTTTGAGCAGGAAAGCCTTATATGCTTCCGAACTCTTAATGCAGCAGTGTGGATTGTATGAGAAGTTCAGAGACTTGAATCTGAATGTGGTGTACAGAAAGAGCGGCATTAGAATCAACCGTATGGAGTTGTCATGCGATCTGCGCTCGAGGGTAGTGCAGGCGCAGCGAAGTGATATGGACCTTCAAAGGAGATTGAATAACCCAGAGTTCTCAATTGCATCAGATGGTGCTATGTTGTATGAAGGGAGATTGTGTGTACCAAATGACGAAGAACTGAAAAGGTTGATTCTTGACGAGGCACACAAAAGTGGATTCTCGATTCATCCAGGATCCACCAAAATGTACCACGACTTGAAACAGAACTACTGGTGGCCGAACATGAAGGCAGAAATCGCTGATTTTGTGTCTAGATGTTTGGTTTGTCAACAAGTGAAGATTGAACACCAGAAACCTGGAGGTCCGTTACAACCGTTAGAAATTCCAGAGTGGAAGTGGGAACACATCACTATGGATTTCGTTGGAGGTTTACCCCGAAACCAGAAGGGCCAAGATTCAATCTGGGTAGTTGTGGATAGATTGACCAAGTCAGCTCATTTCATTCCTGTGAAATCTACCTATAAGGCCACACAGTATGCAGCTATTTTTATAGAACATATTGTGAGATTTCATGGTGTACCCCTCAGCATCGTTTCAGACCGTGATCCAATCTTTACTTCTAGGTTTTGGAAAGCCTTCCAGCATGCGATGGGTACTCGGTTGAGAATGAGTACATCGTATCATCCTCAGACAGATGGACATTCTGAAAGAACTATTCAAACTCTTGAAGATATGCTTCGTGCATGTGTTTTGGAAGATGGCGGTAGTTGGAGCAACTACTTGCACTTGATTGAATTCTCTTATAATAACAGTTACCATTCCAGTATCGGGATGGCACCGTTTGAAACTTTATATGGAAGAAAGTGTAGAACTCCTTTGTGTTGGACGGAAGTCGGTGATCGCGGATTGCTTGGACCAGACCTTATTCAAGAGACAACTTTAAAGGTTAAGTCAATCCGTGAAAAGATGAAGGTTGCACAGAGTCGGCAAAAGAGTTATGCCGACAGAAGAAGGAGACCGTTGGAATTTGATGAAGGAGATCATGTGTTCTTGAAGGTTACTCCGAAGTTGGGTTTACGTGGTGTGTTTAGAACCAAGAAACTCTGTCCAAGATATATTGGACCCTATCAAATCCTTCGACGCGTTGGTTCAGTAGCCTATCAGTTAGCTCTTCCACCTTCTATGTCAGGGCTACACGACGTGTTCCATGTCTCTCAGCTTCGCAAGTACATTCCAGATCCTTATCAGCCAATAGCAATTGAACAAATTGATCTTCAGCCAGACCTAACTTACCAACCTGATCCCATTCGAATTGTTGATCGTGATGTCAAAACTCTTCGGAATAAGAGAATTCCCATTGTCAAAGTTGAATGGGCGCAGTCTCCGGACGGCGAGTACACTTGGGAATTGGAATCAGACATGATGAACAGTTATCCTCACCTATTCTAAGGTAAATTTCTAAATTTCGATGACGAAATTTCTTTAAGGGGGGTAGATTGTAACATCCCCAATTTCTAAATTGCCTAATTAATTTTGATTGAAATATATTTATTAAAATTGAAATTAATTAGAGGTGGTTAATTTAATTAAACAAGTGATTGAGTGTGTCATGTGTATTAAATTGGGAATTTTCTAAACATAAGTCATACACCTAAACAATAATCTCATAGACTTGATTTAATTAACACTATTAGAATTCAAATTCTTCCCATTGTGACTCATTGTTCCACTAGACTATGCAACACCTTCTCACATCAACACCTCATGTTCACATGCTTAGTCATGACTCCACTCACACTTAATCCCCCTAGCTTCATGCAAAGCCAATTCATTGTCTCATTCTTACATTTTCAGCTGAAGCTATTCCCTCCATTCTCTCTTCTTCACACGCCAACAACAACACTAACATAACCTCCAAAGTTTTCATTTTCTTTCAAGTCACAAGTTGTCATTTTGCATCACAAGATTCTCCAACATAATATACAGAGATTCCCTCACCTGAAACATCTCAGAAACAAAGAATCTCTGATGAGAATCAATTCTCAAGAACCTCATAAATCCACAAAACAACAACAACCCTTCACACCTCATTTTGAACCAATAACATTACATGCAATCAAGAACCAAGCCAAATTCGTGTACTGCTCATTCATATAAATAACTATAAATAACTCCATTCTTCAGCTCAATCCATCATCAATTCATTCACAAATTCGTAGAGCAAAATAAGGGGGTTTCAAGTGTCAAAGTTCCAGTTTTGGTCAGTTTTGTTCGTGGGTTTTTAGGAGCTTGCTGTAGCCGTTAGTAAAGCCAGGAACAAGAGTTAAAGCTTACTCCAGGTGGGTTATTAGGCTAGTTTAGCTAGTTTTCCTAAATTTATGAAATGCATGCAAACATAGGAATTTATAGGGAATAACTGTGTGTATGAATTTAACTCCCAAAATTCATGCTATTCCGTTCTATATCATTTAAAATGTGTTTCTGCACTGTCTTGAATGATGATTGTAGGTGTGATTTATAAAATTCAAAGATTTTCGCAAAACAGAGGCACTTATGTGTGAACTCGCCATAGCAAGTTGCTAGCGAGCCTTCATGGCGAGCTCCAGGTTCTGGGCTGAAGAACTTCGCCATGGCGAGCATCTGCTCGCCTAGCGAGTTGTTTAGGCTAGTACCTGCTAGTTCGCCATGGCGGGCTTGGTGACTCGCCGTAGCGAGCAAGTCCAGAAATGACTCCTTTTTCTTATTTTCAAAGATAAATGGAACACTCGTTTTATGTCCTCGTTAAAGATTGATATTCTGCAGAAACATATATAAATTGATGTTAAACAGAAGGTCAATTACAGTTGAATCTTTTAGGGTAATAACATAAGGAAATTTAGTACGTTGTATGCACCCCGGGTTTGGGAATTATTGGTAGCATGTTAATAATTTAGTGATCAGTCGAATTAATTATATGATTATGTTATCAGTATGGACTTCGTTTTAGATGTTCCATTAGAGAAATTTATGTGAGCTTTATGCCGGAGCGCTTTCTGCTCGCGGATAAGGCGAACCCCTGAGACGTGCTCACCTTAGAGGGTTTGCGGTTTAAAATGAACAAGATAAACTTTGTGTTACACCTTTATATTATTGCTTATGATAATTATGTTATGGTTTTAGATTATGATATGACTGATTAGGAGCCCCGGCTTTATAGCCTAGGAGGGTAGTAGAATTCACTAGGACGAAGTGACTGTCTCACCCCACTCCCTATTTGAAACAGGAAAACAGGTTGAATAGGTAAGCGTTGGTCTTGGAGTCGCTGTTGCACTTGGAGGATTGCATTTAGTTTTCATGCTTTCCCATTTTCTTATCGTGTTTTAATGTTTCCGCTGATAATTTTTGTACTCTTGATGTATTTGGCACCTGTGTGTGCAAAGAACTTTCTTGTAATAATAATGAATTTCAGTTATCAATAATAATACTCCTTGATTATTCTAGATTTATCTATGGGGTGTTATAATTGGTATAAGAGCAGGTCGATTCAGATCTTGCATGAGTTCATTAGTATTACCATTCCAATCCCAGTAGTTGTCTAGTTTCCCTACATACGTTCTAGGTGTCATGTCACTTTAGGCCTAGCTAACTTGATTTGATATTGGCAGTTAGAGCGAAATGTCTGGACCGAGACGAGGACCTGGAAAGCCACCAAGAAGGCATGATAGTGATGAGGAACCAGAAGTGTTCGGAGATGCTAACGCCAACATGTGGGCAGAGATGATGCATCAGCAGTTTCAAGCCCAACAAGCGCAACAGCATCAGGAATTTATGGCCATGTTTCAGCAGCACATGAATGCTCCTCCTCCTCAGAATTTGGGGTCGAGCGCTGCCTTCCGAGAGTTTTGTAGGATGAGCCCTCCAGAGTTCTATGGTGAATATAACCCCGCTAAAGCTAGGGAATGGTTGCAAAGGATGACTGGCATTCTGGACTCCATGACTTGCTCAGAGACAGATAAAGTAACCTTCGTCTCCCGCTTCTTCAGGGGTGACGCTTGCAATTGGTGGGAAGGTACCAAGCAGTACATGGAAGCCAGCCATACGGAGATTAACTGGCAGAACTTCAGGCGTCTCTTCATTGGCCATTACATTCCTGAGAGCTACCAATTCCAGATGGAACGGGAGTTAACTGAGTTGAAGCAAGGTAGTCTGACGGTAGCTGAATATACCATGAAGTTCAAGGAGTTGGTCCGGTATGTTGCTGATGGTGACGATGCCCCTACCGAAGCCTGGAAAATGAAGAAATACAGGATAGGGCTTCGAGCAGATATAGCTCACGACGTGGCAATGCAGCAGATCACTAGCTTTGGTGATCTAGTGCAGAAGAGCTATCACGCCGAAGCTGGTCTCAGCAACATCCACAAGGAGAAGAATGAGGTGAATCAGAAGAAGAAGGGTTTGTTTGGTAAGTTTGGTTTGAACTTGAAGTCTAAGGGTAACTCCAGCATGGGCAAGCAGAGTCACTCTCAACGTTCGCCCAAGAACTGTTCAGACTGTGGTTATCCTCACAGCGGAGAATGCATGAAAGGCAAGAATATGTGCTATTATTGCAAGCAACCTGGTCACTTCAGGAACGAGTGCCCGAAATTGAAAAAGCACGGAGAATCCAGTGGAACCGCAAAGAATAAAGGTCGGGTATATTCTTTAGACTGCAATGAAATAAGATCTAATAATGCTTTAATTATGGATGTATGTTTGTTAGGACAGTCTAAGGTCTTAGTACTCTTTGATTGTGGAGCCACCAACTCTTTTATAGCCGTAGACTGTGTCATGCGGTTAGGAATTCCTTCTGTACCTCTCGTACCCCCAATGTATGTCGCTGTCGCTACTGGCGGCAGAGTCACTTCAAAGAAAGTCTGTCAAAATTGTCCCATCTTAGTCGGAAGTAAGGTCTACCACATTGATTTAATATGTCTACCTCTAAAGGACTTTGATGTCGTTCTTAGCATGGATTGGCTCTCAGCCAATACCGTGTACATCAGTTGTGTGGAAAAGAATTTGTTCATTCCTTCAGAAACTTCTGCAGAAAGTAGAGCCTTATCTGCTTTATTGCAAAACACTCACCAGATGATCCAGTATTTAGGTGCCAGCAGCAAGTGTTTCAGTGTCTTGTTCACTATTGATCTTGAGTCTAGTTTGAGTCCTAGCGACATCCCTATAGTTAGCGAGTATTTAGATGTTTTCCCTGATGATATCATGAGTCTCCCTCCCGAGCGTGAAATAGAGTTCTCTATAGATCTTGTTCCGGGTTCACAGCCCATCTCAGTTGCCCCTTATAGAATGTCTCCATTGGAACTTCATGAGCTTAATACTCAACTTGAGGAACTACTTCAGAAGCATTTCATTCGTCCAAGTGTCTCTCCTTGGGGAGCGCCAGTGTTACTTGTCAAAAAGAAGGATGGTACTATGCACTTATGCATTGATTATCGTCAGCTCAATAAAGTTACAATTAAAAACAAATATCCGCTACCTCGGATTGATGATCTCTTAGATCAACTCAGAGGTGCCACTGTCTTTTCAAAGATTGATCTTCGTTCCGGCTATCATCAAATCAGAATCAAATCCTCAGACGTGTCTAAGACGGCATTCGGGACGCGTTATGGGCATTACGAATTCCTAGTTATGCCTTTTGGATTGACTAATGCTCCTGCTGTGTTTATGGATTACATGAACAGGATTTTCCAGCCTTACCGCGACAAATTTGTTGTCATCTTCATAGATGATATCTTAATCTATTCTCGCAATCAAGAAGATCATGCTGAACATCTCAGGATTGTTTTGGAAGTTTTGAGAGAGAAGAAGTTATATGCCGAGTTTAGTAAGTGCGAATTCTGGCTCTCAGAAATTAAATTTCTGGGACATGTCATTTCCCAAGGCGGTGTGTCTGTTGACCCATCCAAGGTAGAAGCAGTTCTTAACTGGGAAAGACCCAACAATGTATCAGAAGTCAGAAGTTTCCTGGGATTAGCAGGTTATTACCGGAGATTCATTCTTGGATTTTCGGAAATCGCCTTACCTCTGACCCGATTGACCAGGAAAGGTACTCCTTTTGTTTGGGATGCTGATTGTGAAGTGAGTTTCAGGACGTTGAAAGAAAAGTTAACCAGTGCTCCAGTATTGGTCATCCCTGATCCTAATCGGAAGTACGTGGTGTATTGCGATGCATCACATAAAGGTCTTGGTTGTGTTCTAATGCAAGATGGAGCTGTGGTAGCATATGCCTCACGGCAATTGAAACCACACGAGCAAAATTATCCAACCCATGATCTGGAATTAGCAGCAATTATTTTCGCTCTAAAGATTTGGAGGCATCACCTGTATGGTGTCCAATGTGATCTTTTCAGCGACCATAAGAGTCTGAAATACCTGTTTGATCAGAAAGACCTGAATATGAGGCAGCGTAGGTGGATGGAATATTTGAAGGACTTCGATTTCAATCTCAACTACCATCCTGGCAAAGCGAATGTTGTGGCAGACGCTTTGAGCAGGAAAGCCTTATATGCTTCCGAACTCTTAATGCAGCAGTGTGGATTGTATGAGAAGTTCAGAGACTTGAATCTGAATGTGGTGTACAGAAAGAGCGGCATTAGAATCAACCGTATGGAGTTGTCATGCGATCTGCGCTCGAGGGTAGTGCAGGTGCAGCGAAGTGATATGGACCTTCAAAGGAGATTGAATAACCCAGAGTTCTCAATTGCATCAGATGGTGCTATGTTGTATGAAGGGAGATTGTGTGTACCAAATGACGAAGAACTGAAAAGGCTGATTCTTGACGAGGCACACAAAAGTGGATTCTCGATTCATCCAGGATCCACCAAAATGTACCACGACTTGAAACAGAACTACTGGTGGCCGAACATGAAGGCAGAAATCGCTGATTTTGTGTCTAGATGTTTGGTTTGTCAACAAGTGAAGATTGAACACCAGAAACCTGGAGGTCCGTTACAACCGTTAGAAATTCCAGAGTGGAAGTGGGAACACATCACTATGGATTTCGTTGGAGGTTTACCCCGAAACCAGAAGGGCCAAGATTCAATCTGGGTAGTTGTGGATAGATTGACCAAGTCAGCTCATTTCATTCCTGTGAAATCTACCTATAAGGCCACACAGTATGCAGCTATTTTTATAGAACATATTGTGAGATTTCATGGTGTACCCCTCAGCATCGTTTCAGACCGTGATCCAATCTTTACTTCTAGGTTTTGGAAAGCCTTCCAGCATGCGATGGGTACTCGGTTGAGAATGAGTACATCGTATCATCCTCAGACAGATGGACATTCTGAAAGAACTATTCAAACTCTTGAAGATATGCTTCGTGCATGTGTTTTGGAAGATGGCGGTAGTTGGAGCAACTACTTGCACTTGATTGAATTCTCTTATAATAACAGTTACCATTCCAGTATCGGGATGGCACCGTTTGAAACTTTATATGGAAGAAAGTGTAGAACTCCTTTGTGTTGGACGGAAGTCGGTGATCGCGGATTGCTTGGACCAGACCTTATTCAAGAGACAACTTTAAAGGTTAAGTCAATCCGTGAAAAGATGAAGGTTGCACAGAGTCGGCAAAAGAGTTATGCCGACAGAAGAAGGAGACCGTTGGAATTTGATGAAGGAGATCATGTGTTCTTGAAGGTTACTCCGAAGTTGGGTTTACGTGGTGTGTTTAGAACCAAGAAACTCTGTCCAAGATATATTGGACCCTATCAAATCCTTCGACGCGTTGGTTCAGTAGCCTATCAGTTAGCTCTTCCACCTTCTATGTCAGGGCTACACGACGTGTTCCATGTCTCTCAGCTTCGCAAGTACATTCCAGATCCTTATCAGCCAATAGCAATTGAACAAATTGATCTTCAGCCAGACCTAACTTACCAACCTGATCCCATTCGAATTGTTGATCGTGATGTCAAAACTCTTCGGAATAAGAGAATTCCCATTGTCAAAGTTGAATGGGCGCAGTCTCCGGACGGCGAGTACACTTGGGAATTGGAATCAGACATGATGAACAGTTATCCTCACCTATTCTAAGGTAAATTTCTAAATTTCGATGACGAAATTTCTTTAAGGGGGGTAGATTGTAACATCCCCAATTTCTAAATTGCCTAATTAATTTTGATTGAAATATATTTATTAAAATTGAAATTAATTAGAGGTGGTTAATTTAATTAAACAAGTGATTGAGTGTGTCATGTGTATTAAATTGGGAATTTTCTAAACATAAGTCATACACCTAAACAATAATCTCATAGACTTGATTTAATTAACACTATTAGAATTCAAATTCTTCCCATTGTGACTCATTGTTCCACTAGACTATGCAACACCTTCTCACATCAACACCTCATGTTCACATGCTTAGTCATGACTCCACTCACACTTAATCCCCCTAGCTTCATGCAAAGCCAATTCATTGTCTCATTCTTACATTTTCAGCTGAAGCTATTCCCTCCATTCTCTCTTCTTCACACGCCAACAACAACACTAACATAACCTCCAAAGTTTTCATTTTCTTTCAAGTCACAAGTTGTCATTTTGCATCACAAGATTCTCCAACATAATATACAGAGATTCCCTCACCTGAAACATCTCAGAAACAAAGAATCTCTGATGAGAATCAATTCTCAAGAACCTCATAAATCCACAAAACAACAACAACCCTTCACACCTCATTTTGAACCAATAACATTACATGCAATCAAGAACCAAGCCAAATTCGTGTACTGCTCATTCACTCAGTAACAACACTATAAATAACTCCATTCCTCAGCTCAATCCATCATCAATTCATTCACAAATTCGTAGAGCAAAATAAGGGGGTTTCAAGTGTCAAAGTTCCAGTTTTGGTCAGTTTTGTTCGTGGGTTTTTAGGAGCTTGTTGTAGCCGTTAGTAAAGCCAGGAACAAGAGTTAAAGCTTACTCCAGGTGGGTTCTTAGGCTAGTTTAGCTAGTTTTCCTAAATTTATGAAATGCATGCAAACATAGGAATTTATAGGGAATAACTGTGTGTATGAATTTAACTCCCAAAATTCATGCTATTCCGTTCTATATCATTTAAAATGTGTTTCTGCACTGTCTTGAATGATGATTGTAGGTGTGATTTATAAAATTCAAAGATTTTCGCAAAACAGAGGCACTTATGTGTGAACTCGCCATAGCAAGTTGCTAGCGAGCCTTCATGGCGAGCTCCAGGTTCTGGGCTGAAGAACTTCGCCATGGCGAGCATCTGCTCGCCTAGCGAGTTGTTTAGGCTAGTACCTGCTAGTTCGCCATGGCGGGCTTGGTGACTCGCCGTAGCGAGCAAGTCCAGAAATGACTCCTTTTTCTTATTTTCAAAGATAAATGGAACACTCGTTTTATGTCCTCGTTAAAGATTGATATTCTGCAGAAACATATATAAATTGATGTTAAACAGAAGGTCAATTACAGTTGAATCTTTTAGGGTAATAACATAAGGAAATTTAGTACGTTGTATGCACCCCGGGTTTGGGAATTATTGGTAGCATGTTAATAATTTAGTGATCAGTCGAATTAATTATATGATTATGTTATCAGTATGGACTTCGTTTTAGATGTTCCATTAGAGAAATTTATGTGAGCTTTATGCCGGAGCGCTTTCTGCTCGCGGATAAGGCGAACCCCTGAGACGTGCTCACCTTAGAGGGTTTGCGGTTTAAAATGAACAAGATAAACTTTGTGTTACACCTTTATATTATTGCTTATGATAATTATGTTATGGTTTTAGATTATGATATGACTGATTAGGAGCCCCGGCTTTATAGCCTAGGAGGGTAGTAGAATTCACTAGGACGAAGTGACTGTCTCACCCCACTCCCTATTTGAAACAGGAAAACAGGTTGAATAGGTAAGCGTTGGTCTTGGAGTCGCTGCTGCACTTGGAGGATTGCATTTAGTTTTCATGCTTTCCCATTTTCTTATCGTGTTTTAATGTTTCCGCTGTTAATTTTTGTACTCTTGATGTATTTGACACCTGTGTGTGCAAAGAACTTTGTTGTAATAATAATGAATTTCAGTTATCAATAATAATACTCCTTGATTATTCTAGATTTATCTATGGGGTGTTATAATAAATAAGTTAAGATAAAGTGATTTATTTACGTTTGAATATATTCATGCAAAAGTGAATTGAACAACAAATTTGAGTATAAAAATCAATTTTGGAATTAGAAACTACGATTTATAACTTCAAATAAAATCAATTTTGAAGGCAGAATCAGTTCTACTTTTGAGAAACTAAATAAGCCATAATTAATTTTAGGCTTAATTACAGTTTTGGTCCCCCTACTTTGCTCTTTTCACAGTTTTAGTCCACCTATTTTAATTTTAACCAGTTTTAGTCCCTCTTACTCAATTTTGATCTTATGTGTCATATTTTTAATGACATGACAAACATAGTGATGAAGTGTTAAAATCCACATATATTAACACTTTCCATATCACTAACTACATTTATTATTTTAATTTATAATAAAAACACAAAAATTTGACAAAAAAAAAAACATAAAAAATCAAAATAGCAATTATCATATAACAATAAATAAAATAGAAAATCTGATTGTTATTATTTGATTTCATAAATAAGAATCAAGAAACAAATTCTCAAATCTTCCAAATCTCTCATTGTCCCCCTGAAAACATCTCAGAGATCCCCAAATCGATGCCGCTCAATCGGCACTAAGAAGCAAAAAAATCACAACCCTTTCTTCCTTGTAACCGAAAAGAAGAACTTTGTACAATCAGAAATACAGGAGAGAAAAATCGAAATTCATAAGGAGGAGTAACCAAACAACAATTTTCGACCAACAATGACTTCTTTACCAACGAAAATTGAAGAAGAAGAACAAAAAGAAGTGGAACAAGCTAGGACAAGACAATTGAAGAGGAAGAATAAAAATAGGAACGAAAAAGTGGAGCAAGGAAATTTGGGGATTTGTATGATTCTACTTCGATGGAGAGAAGTAGAGATTTGAGAAATTTGAGAATTTGTTTCTATTTTAAGGTTCTTGATTCTTATTTATTTATGGAATCAAATAATAACAATTTAATTTTCTATTTTATTTTTTTGGTTTATAATAATTGCTATTTTACTATAAATAAATTAAAATAAACATAATTAGTGACATGGAAAATATTAATATATGTGGACTGTGACACATTAGCACTATGTTTGCCATGTCATTAAAAATATGACACATAAGACCAAAATTGAATAAGAGGGACTAAAACTGGTTGAAATTAAAATAGGGGGACCAAAACTGTGAAAAGAGCAAAGTAGGGGGACCAAAACTGTAATTAAGCCTTAATTTTATGCCTCTAGAATCAATTCTAACTTTTCTAGGATTGAAACCAAACATACAAAATTGTCAAAAGTTAATTTTTCTCTTTCAAATTTTTGAAATAGCCAATAATCTCCTTTATGTGTCTATCTTTGCGTTAAATTTGTTAGACGTCACACAAATTAAAGGTATTATTTACTATTTCAAAAAGTTTAAGAGAGAAAATGACGATTTTTTATTCTCATTGCTTCTCTTGATTTCTATTGTTTATCGTGCGAGGATGTAAAATTTCGGCTAATCCTTTTGAACTTTGTGTATCTCTACTTTATAACATGTTAGCTTGCATCAATAAAATATGATGTTTTTTCTTTCAGCCCTCCACGTTTCTTTTTTATCTCTCGAATTTTGTGTTTTGTCTTTCAATAAAAATTTCGGTTTTTATAAACCGAAATTTTTTTGCCTTGAAATACAACTTTGAATTCTAGAAATCGAAATTTTCTAAAATTTGAACTAGAAAAATTTTGGTTTCTACGAACTGAATTTTTTATTAAGGGTAAAATTGGATTTTTGGAGGGTAAAAAATAAACGTGAGGGCTGGGAGAGAAAACTTCATAAAATATCATCTCTCTTGTCTTGACAAAAAAAGGCAAGTTTCTTTTTTTTTCCTTCTAAAACTCGTTTGAAACTATTTATATTGTATCATTTTCCATTAAACATTTATCAAATTCATCATTTTGTTAAAGTTTCCAACCACTAAACAAATGGTTAGTACGCATTTGGTTGAATCTTGATTGTTTGTATGTGAATTTTTTTCTCAACTGTTGGTGCAACTCGATTTCCAAAACTCGAAATATTTTTTCATGATCTCGGATTTTAGAATTTAAAAGGTGTATTTTTATTTGTTTTTAACATTTTGTCAATGCTTTAAAAATGAACATAATATTGGATCGCATTACGCGGTGCACAGTTTAAGCCACTGCCTCTACTAGGCGAAACACAGAGCTTAGAGAGGCAAAACACACAGCTAAGACATCCAGAGGAACCTCAAGTGCATGAGGCTCAAGTAGAGAAAAGTCTCAGGGACCCGAGCCACAACAGCTTGCAAAGAGTTGTCCAAGAGGATCGTACGACACATTTGTATTGTCACTGTACGGGGGGCCGTGTAACACGACATATTTGGGAGGATTAAGTATTTTTTTGAAAGTTGATATATATATACTCCCTCCGCAACACTTTATAAACAAAAATGCACTTTCTAAATTCATTGTATAATTAATATATCTAGTCTATAATATAGACCAGATACATTAAATATACAATGAACCTAAAAATTGTATTTTTGCTAATAAAATATTAGGGAGGGAGTATTGATTAAAGGCTGAGGTTCTGGACAGTCCCCACCCAATTCCTAGAGCCATCATAAAGCTTTGATTAAGAAACTAACTCATGACTCATGAGCAACGGAGTTTTTGAGACCGATTGACAGCAGCCATTTCGATATCACTCCGCAACTGCATAAGATCATGACAGTCCTGAAGGATTGGTTCTATTGCAGCCACAGAAGCTCGCCAATCAATGCATTCAACAACAGAGTTTGCATCTGACTCCATAATGATGTTATTTAAGCCCAAATCATTTGCTACATTAAGACCCCATCTCACTCCCAAGGCTTCAACTGTCATAGGAAATAACTCTGCAGCTGTTCTTTTGCAGGCTGTTAAACTCACAGCACCTAACCAGTGAAACCATCAGTCCAGCATTTAAATTATTAATCCTATCAGCATCCATCATCGACATTAATCTTCAGCCATCTCTCTGGAGGGGCACACCACCCAGCTGAGGGTTGCATTGGTGGTTTGAGAGGTGGATTTTTTTGTTTGCCTCATTGAACTCACCAATGAAATTGGTAGCAGCTGCTGCTATGTCCAGTAACAGAAAAAAAAATTGTTCAAAAATCAATTTGTTTCTTGCCTCCAAATGTTCCAAAGCAAAGTGCAAAAAAGTTGATCACCACATGTCAACCATTTCAGAATCCAGTTACAGATATTTAAAGAGGGAGGGATAAGTATGATACAGATATCTTGCATTTCAATTGCATAGGCTGCATTTCTAACAAAAATATAATAATAATCACCTAGCATTTAGTCCAGAATATGAATTTGAATTAGCATCTAAAGGGGACTGAAGGATATAAACTGGCTGCTGCAGAACTAGACCTTAAGGTTGCAATACTTGATGCAGGTAGAAAATGATTCAAACTCACTATAAGTTCAATTACTACAAGTTCCATATTTAAGTAGTCATTTTAGAAAGAAAAAAACAGCATGATTAAAAATGATCTATCGCATTTTATAGCTTGGAACCTTGAACCGACAGAGCATTGAATATATGATAAAGCAAAAAATTGATAGGCTAGGATTTCTCAGGAAGTCACTTAAGTAAGCCTGAACAAAACTTTTATGCACAAGCTGCAATACATCAAGAAATCAGTCATGAAGACAGACATTTTAGCCATTGTTATGGAATCAGTGTATTTTTTATAAGTAAATGAAAGGAAAGTTTAAATAGCAGTAATGTTGGAGGAAAATGGCGAATGAACTAGATTATGATAAACTCCAACAAAGTGAAAAAAAACAAGTAGTTGAAATCTTAATACAAATCATAGAAGGTTAATACAACTTAGCTATATAGTAATCTCAAAAAAATCTTAAATAGAACAAGCAATCAAATGAAACATATCAATTATTGTTTTCTTGAATTATCCTTATCCTAAATGATTTTGTCGCATAAGCATAGGACCCAAATTTTCTTTATATTGCTTCCATCAAACAGAAGCAATGTAATGTAAGTACACAAATAAAATAGGAGGTAAGTTATTGGTTTAATAGCTAAATACTTAATGGCATTAGAGGCCACAAATGACCAAGAGATCAAAGGGCCAGAAAAATCTCAAGCAGGTTATACATGTCCAGCTGAAACAACTTCAAGCAATTCCATTGTTCAATGCATAATGTAGTCACATAAAATCCAGAACATGCAAAAAAATGTCAATGACAGTTAATCAAATACCTATGACTATGAGCTATAATATTTAAATTTGACTCCACCATATCCATAGCAGTGGGCCAAAAGGTAAAGATAACAAGCAGCAACCAAATATATGGCAGATTGAAACATTACATAAGGATAACTGCAAAGTGTTTCGAATAATTGCAGTCCACAACCACAGTTACAGCATTAATAATATTGAGGTTTGGTATCTTTTGAGTTGAGGTGTTGAAAAGTACACAACTACCATTTGTCCACAATTATTTTAACTTTCAGTATTTGAAATGTAACCACATTTGTAACTGCGCCGCTACTTGAAACCATTTTGAATCCCGCAACCTATTCCAGTATAGCTGAATTCATGCAATAGATTATTAGACTAAACAAACACGGCGAGAGAAATGACTGTAAAACAAAAAAGTATTCATGCCCATAAATGAAAGCAAAAATCAACTTTCACGTGAATTACTAGCGAATTATTAAGACTGATATAAATCACAATTTTGAAAACGATTACAAAATTTAAAAACAAAACCAACAATTGTGTAAGCAAGAAATAAAAAAGTTATGAACGAGTATTCAAATCGAATATGAAACACGATAACAGATTAAGGCTAAATAGTAAATACCTGAAAACTTGATCATGACTTGCCGCTTTTGTCACTGGTTTGCATAAGAGTCAGTTTTTTTTTCATAAAGCTTTAAAAGATAAGATGACTCCTCCTTAAAACGATTTATAAACATATCAAGAAACAACTTCTCAGACACTACAAATGGACAAGTTAAGCTTGCATTCTTTTTTCGCAAACCTTTCTTCAGCAGAAATTGCACAACTGAGGCCCTTGGAATGATCCTTTTTTCCAAACTATTTGAAAAAACCGATGGTGTTTTTGCAAGGGCAAGCGAATCCCAACCCAACTGATTGACCCAAAAGTTCATTACTAAATTAATCTTTTCAATGGATACCAACATACAGTGAGGCTGCCATCTAAATGCTTCTTGAACAACTTCATCAGACCATCCCCACTTCTTAAAGGCATCGACTTTTTCTTCCCACAGTGTTTTGTTTACGGTTAGTTTAGCTTCCAATGCTACAACAAAGGTCATTTTCAAAGGATTTGTCAAATAACCAATTATATTATTTCTAATATTCCACTTTTAATCAGAAAGTGTGGGGAGGAGGGATCGAACCCGTGACCGTTGGGTCATAGAGGCTCTGATACCATTTTAGAATTGAGATTTTGGGCCTAACTCATCCTCACAAAACCGGCTTGTAAGGTGAGGATTGCCTCTTACTTATAAACACTGTTGGGCTTGTTGCGCGGATAGGTGGAGGGCCCGACCAGAAACCTGATTGCAGGCGGCCCGACGAAGTGGCCCAGCGAATCATGGATAGGCTCTGATACCATATCAAATAACCAATTATCCCAAAAGCTTAAGCTGTTAGGAAAGGCCACATCAATGGTTATATTATTTCTAATAGGATTAAAACCCAAATCCTTCAATTCCTCAACCATCTTCAGCATGCAATGTGAATTTTCAATGTCCTAGACTGCGTCCGAATCAATCTTGCAATGGTCGAGTCTGCAAGTCCATTCTCGATCAGCATTGTGATGTTATATGGCACACGGTGGTCATAAAATAAATCTGGACATCGCATTGCACTAGTAATAATGTCCTTGTCTGATTGCAATAATCTATAAACCTATTCATAGGTTGGGACTATATGATTCTCCAGGCTTGTACACAGGATCTTGGGGTGCTGTCTGAAAATGTTAACAATGTCAGATTTCGATGCACCTTTGGAGAGTAAAAATTGAAACTTTGGCAACGCTCTTTTGGAGGGGTTGCAGGAAAGTAGCCCTGGTGCCTTTGCAATCATATGGCGAAGTTGGGAATCCGAGAAACCATTGGTTCTAAAGAATGTGATAACAGAATCAGGTTTTTGGGCAGTCTTAAAACTATGTTTGTAGGTGGAGCAAAGTTTGGATGCAGATTGTGGGGAGAACCCAAAATTGTTGATGAGGTAGGAAACTGCAAAAGAGGTTGAATCATTGGAAGTGTTGGTGCAAAAATGTAGAGAAAATGGTGATGGGTATGGGTATTGGTAAGGAATCAAACAAATTGAACAATGTGAGAGAGAAATCAAACGAAACAATGCATGCATTAATCAAAGAATAAAGAGGAAAACATACATGTAATTGAGAGGAAAACATAAAGATTTCAGAAATGTGAACCCTAATTCTGATTGATTTCAAATTTTGATTACGGAAAATTGATGGATGTGTTTCTTTTATTTTTTTTTTAAATTAAAAAACACAAAAAACCACCTCATTGTGAGTGTAACAGTAAAAACTGCACATAAAGGAAGGACAAAATTTACATGTATTGCTTTATTTTTACTTTTTCTCTCGCAAAGAGGTAGTTATTTTAATTGAAAAACAATTTTCTTTTATTTTCTTAAAATTAAAAATCATAAAATACCATCTCTTTGTAAGTGGAATAGTAAAAATTGCACATAAAGCAATACATGTAAATTTTGTCCTAAGAGCATCTACAATGGAGAACTCCATTTTTTGATACTTAATTGGGTTCCACGTGTACACATCATTCATTTATAATTTGTTAATAATAGTATCTAATAAGTACTCAATCTCACCGATAACTCAATGTTATTATTTATGGATCCCACAAAAATGGAATATGTACCAATGCTTATTGTAGAACCAATACCTATTAGATACTCATTCCTGTTTTGCTCCAATGGGAGTATCTATTAGATATCAATTCTTAAAAATAGATACCCAACATTGGAGATGGTCTAATGGTTATTCTCAATTTTGAAAATGATGAAATAATTGATATTGATTTGCGTAAAATAATAAAAAGTAAAAATATAATTGTAATTCATTGATATTATCATCCTTACAAAAAAAATGATAATAATCATATATTTCATATTATTATTTTTGTCATAATAAAAATTATGAGAGTGCTGGTTTTTTATTTTAATCATATATTTGCAATTTTAGGGTTTTAAGCCTCTTTGTAATACAAAATTACATTATGCTATTTCAATTAATTTTTTAACTTATAGCTTATCATTTTTTTTGTCAACTTTTACCCTTATTATTTTATCTAAAACCCATTTCTACCCTTTATAATGAATTGAATAATTTAAAATAAAACAAGTGCAGGCATATAATGGATGTTGTACCATAGTTTTAAATATTTTATAATCTTTTTGTTCAAATATCAAATTGGTTCAGTTCACTAAGTTTACCAGTCTGACCATGGATCATCCGATCAGAAACCGCTAGTTTGGACGGGTAGGCCAATCTACAAGATTGATTTTGTAACTAAATCGAAGAAACCCAGTGTAGCTCGACAAATCCATGGTCAGACTGATAAACTGAGTGACCCATAGTAAACCATACCAATTTGATATATAAACAAAAAAAAAATTATAAAATATTTAAAATTGTGGCTACACGTACAGGATTGAACCCACAACATTGGAATCGCATTTCATTATCTTGCCACTCAACCAACTGGAGGATCGATAACAACTACTCTTTATGTCAGTTTGGGATACCCACTTGTTGTGAGGTAGTTAGCTCTCTTGTTGTTAGTTCACCATAGGTGTTGGTGACTATTATATGTTTGTCAGTTCCTAGAGAAATTAGGAAGACATTGGTTGTACTCGTTATTTGATAATAGTGAAGTTTTGATTGGTCTGCACGACCCGTGGTTTTTTACTCTCACGTTGAGGGTTTTCCACGTTAAAATTGTGGTGTCATTATTTACAGTTTTTTACTTATTGTTCTTATTGTTGGTGTTGGCTGTGCTGGATTATTTGATTGTTTAGGTTACAAAAAAAGAGACTATTTAAACGCTTCCGTATATTTCGTTATACACTCTGATCCCAACACATCGAACAACCATAAACTATCAGTTAGTTTATCAAATATCTACTATTTTCATCAAACAGAGTCATATATAGTACATTTAAACAAAAATATTAGTGTTCTCTGGTGAAAAAAATTTGTCCCGTATTTTTTATATATAACGATAACCCAATTTTATCATTTTTTATTATACATAACGATGATATAAGAATAAGATATTAGAAATTAGATGGTGAATTGAGAAATTTAAAATATGTTTATGGTGAAATAGAAAGTGAAATATTTGATTAGATTAAAGAAATATATTTAAATTTAAAATGTGAAATCGAAAGAGATGAAAAAGGAAAAGTTGATAGGGAAAAGAAAGTAATTACTAATTAAAAATTGAAAAAGTTAAAAAGAGATAAAACGTTGAAAAGGTAAATAAGAATGAATGAAAAAGAAAAAGAGAAAAAAATTGAAAATTAAAATAATAAAATATAAGAAAGAGATATATAATTAGGAATGAATAATAATGAAAAAGATAAAGATAAAAAAGAAGTCAAAAGAGACCAAAAAAGTAAATAAGAAAGAGATATACAATTAAGAATAAAAAATTAGAGTAAAATTTATCAAAAAAAAAAAATTAAAATTTAAAATGACTATTTTATTCTGAATAAATATTTATTTAAATTATTTGCAAAAAAACAATAGGAATGTAATTACATAGGTAATTAATAAACATTCTTATATAGATAGTAAATGTTATTTTAGAACTAAATTAGACAATGATTTGTTTGAGCAATCCTTTTTAAATACTTCTTTAACAAAATATATTGATATGTCGCAACTTATCAATTATTAGTAACAAAAAAATGTATTAATCAAGTTAAAATAAAGATAAAAATATACTTTATTATAGAATTTTGTCTAAAACTTCAATGATAAATTTGGTCAAGATGTGCATCATCTTCATTTGAGAAAAGCAAATAGACAAAAAAAAAATAATGAAACCGTTTCGCTCTCATTTTAAAAATCAATTCTTTCGTCCTCCAATTTAACTTTTTTCTTAATGGTTTTATATAATGGTTATATCATTTTTTATGATGTGGTCTATTTATGACTTGACAACGTTTATTAAGCCACACTAAATATTGATATCAATAAAATTGTGTTTAATAAGTGTTGCCACACCATTTATGAATAGACAATATCATCAAAAAAATTCAAACATGGCATGAGGGACCAAAGTTTTGAAAAAGTTAAATTGCAGGGAGCAAAAAATCATTTTTTAAAATAGAAGAATAAAATTCAATGTTCATAAAATTAGGGCAAAAAACAAAGTATTAATTTTATTCTTAAACACAAAAATTTAGTTTTATTCCTTATAATTTACACGCGCAATAACTCCATGCGTAACAAATACAATTCTAAATCTTAAAGCGAAAACCCCTATCCTATATTTTTATTATATATATCAGATTAATTTTCTTTCTGCCCATCACATCTCTCACTCTCCGCTCTCTCTCTCTCTCGTATCTAGGAAGCTTTAACGCACGCAGGTATTAATATCTCTTTCTTTGTGCTTTGTGTATGTGTGCGCCTTTCATAGACAACATGTTCACATTTTTCCTTTGTCTGTAATTCAATAGGTGTATAACAATAAGCGCCCATTTTACAAGCTAGCTTATTTCTGTGGTCTTAAGGCTTTCTCTGTCATCTACCATGAAGGTAACGCTGTGAATCTCCTAATTTTTATTTTAATGAATTTTCTCCATTGGTTTTTTTAACTTCACCATTGCACTTAATTTGATTGATGTTGTACAATTTAATGTAGTATGTCATCGATTTTATATTATTGTTGAGTGAACAATTCAAATCTTGGATCGCATTGGTTTTTTTTTTTTTCCGCATTGGGAAATTTGGCGAGGTGTCACTTTTTTTTGTGGCATTAACCATCTGGTTTACAGGGGAAGGCCCCCGATAATTCAGAGTTGGACCGTGAGATAAGTAAATTTTAGCAAAAAATTATTCCCATCAGAAATCGAATTCAAGATCTCCCAAACAATTCGTTCTAGGGGGAGCTGTGAGCTCAATAACTTAGTTTCTGTGCTTTTATTTATGTTATTTTGATGTGTTTTGTTTTTATTAAAAAAAAATAAAAAAAATCAATGGTTGTTATTTAGAATTTAAATTTTTTTTTGAATGATGCTAATGTTTTTAGTGATCTACTTTCTCCTACTCAGATTTTAATTTTTCTGCTACTTGAGTTTGACTTAGTGGTGTTGGCTTGTAACTTTGAATTGTAGTTCTCTTAAAGTCTTTGATTCGATTTTCCCTAGTGACAATTTCGATGAACTAGTTCATACAAAGCAAAAAACTATGACTTTAAATGAATCCCTGCAAATGGGCAGTGAAATTTGTTTCCACGGATTATTCGATCATTGGACCGGATTCCAAGTTTTTTTCTTAAAAAGATATATACGTATAGAGTTAAAACATGTGATGCAATATTAATTAGACAATTATTGATAAAAAAATCTTAATTAGACGATTTGAGATGTATGACATAAGCAAATGCAATAACTTTCAATTATACGTATGTATAGACAGTCTTTGCTAAAAAAAAACGTACGTATAGTCTAAATTTTTTTTTAATGTTTTCTTGAAATTTATTTAACCCTTTTTTTACAGAAAATCAACAAAAAATTCAAAGGGAAAAGAAAGCAAAGGCACAAGAAAAATCAAGCAGAAATTCCACCTGTCGTATCGAATTATTATTGCAACTATTCTCCAGAGATTACAAATGATACTATAGAGACACATGACTTCTACAAATCTCCAAATGATACTTGGAACAAAATTGAAGAAGCAAGTTTAATGCTTGGTTTGTATATATTTGGAAAGAGCTTTGGTCAACTAAAAAGATTTATTGGTAGTAAGACTATAGGTGATATTCAAACTTTCTACTATACAAAATTCTACAAGTCTGAGGATCACAAAAGGTGGAAAGTATATAGGAAAGCAAGATTGGAATGTATTATTAAAAGTAGAAAAAAAAGACGTGCTTATAGACAAACACTTTTCACAACACCAACACATCAATACCTTTTATCTCGTCTACTCAACAATGGTTCTGGGGAATGCTGCAAAAATTTACTTCAGGTATTTACTTAATTAAATTATTTCTAAGTTTATCCTATTTTATACACGGATGTCAACTTGATCTGAAAATGGGAATCTATGTGGAGATTGTTCCGTTTGATGACCTGGATATGGAAAATGTTTTTCTGTGGGGATGAGGATGGAGAAGAAAGTCTCATCGAGAGAGGTTTGAGGATGGAGACGAAATTTTATCCCCTACCCCGTAGAGACTCCATCTCCGAATATTTTGTCAAAATAACATTTATAAACATATATTTAAATATTTTATATTTTTTTAATGATATTTTCACATAATTGCGTTGAAATTTGTAGGCGTTCAAGAATTTTCAAGAAAACAAATTGTCTCTAGAAGATTATGTTATTGCTTTGAAGAATTTGGTTGGAATTGAAGCTCTTATCGATGTAGTTGGAATTGGAAAAGATGATACTTTTGAAATTAACTTGCCAATTGCAATAGAGAAAGTTGAAGGTGATGAAACTATTGTGAATGATGTGACTAAGATCAAATTTGATGACCATGAGTATCAACTTAGCAATGGAGATGTAGAATCCTTGAGGAAGAGTAGAAGGCCTCCAAATCTATCAACGAAAGCATTGGAAGCTGTTGTTGATAAGTACGAAGAGGAGACAAGTTGCAAGAGGAGGCGATATGCAGAAACTTTGAGGAAGAGTAGAAGACCTCCAAAACCATCGACGAAAGCACTAGAAGCTGTAGTTGATAAGTACGAAGAGGAGGAAACAAGTTGCGAGAGGAGGCAGGATGTAGACACTTTGAGGAAGAGTAGAAGACCTCCAAAACCATCGACGAAAGCACTAGAGGTTGTTGTTGACAAGTGCGAAGAGGAGGAGACAAGTTGCAAGAGGAGGCAAGATGTGGAAATTGAGAGGAAGAGTAAAAGATCCCCAAAACCGTCAACGAAAGCACTAGAAGCTATCGTTGATAAGCATGAAGAGAAGGCAAGTTGCAAGAGGAGGCGAGTGTAAGATTTACAATGCATAATGAAGATAACATACTGATAAAAGTCATTGTTGTAGTTTTATTTCTTTTACAATCAATATTATAACAGTCATTGAGGATTATATATTTATCACCGTGTTAATTTTATCAATCACTCATAGAGGAAAGATTAATGGAGCACTTTGTTTTAGACTTGTCCTATTTATGTGTGTCCTCCTAATATGTTGGTGATCACTCCAATTATTAACTTATTCGTATTAACTAGTCGCACGCCACACACATGTACACACGTGTCCTATTGTAGAGGGATATGCATGCACTCACATAGCAGACATATAATTTTGCAGTATTAAAAAAATAATAACATGCATGTATGCAGGTCACACCATAACAGTAAAATGTCTCAGCTGTGAAATAATATGTTCAATTATAATGAGTTTTACTATAAAAAATTGTTTGACCTGTAGTAAATATTATTAGGCAGTTATTATGCTATTAGTGGGAATAGTTATGTTAATCGTGTCAGTTATGTTTAATTAGGGGTGTGTATGTATTTAGATAATTTGTTAATCATCTGAATTAAGAGTGGAATTTATTTAGAAGGAACCAGTTGGAAATTAAGGGTGGAATTGTGGAATTGTGTAAAACTGCTCTTAAGAAACTGCATCTGTCATGTATAAATTATTCTCACAAATGGAAAAATGACTCGATGAGCCTTAGTGGCTCAAAAGTCAAGGCAACAACAATGTTCAATCTCATTGTGTATTTATTTGTTCAATTGAATTATTTATTTGTTCCTAATCATTCAAAATTGTGTGTGTGTGTGTGTGTGTTAAAGTCAGTACATCCTGCCTGTACATTGAAGACTCTGCCACGACCCGTGTTGCTATACAATCATGGCAGGCCAAAAATCAGAAATCGAAGGTTTTCCTCTCTTCAGTTCATACTTTAATGTAACTGTCATGACCCAACCTCATGGTCATGACCGGCGAACTAACCACCTTATAATCATAATAATATGTCATTCTTTTCTAACCATACGGGATCGTTCTTATCTTTCATTTCAATTTATAAATTAAAGCTATGCGCATTAAGAAAAAGAGGTATCTATGAGCATTATTTCGAATTCTCTAATCAAGTAACAATTTTCTATTAATCAAATTGATTATCTTTTCTATTAGTTCAAATAATATATTAACTAATACTTAGTAAAGTAACAAATATTTATGTTATTCTATGCCCTTACTACTCAAAAACTCTTAAAATTATAGGCAAAGACTGAATTCCTGGATTTTGCATTTTAGCCTCGCGGCCAAAGTAGGGCAGCAGGGCGTCCTAGACAGTACCAATCTGCATTATTCAGCAGAAAAGAATCTCAGTTTCTCAAAAACTCTTGTAATCAATCCCAAGTTCTACAATATATTTCTGGTTTATTTTAATTTCTTGTTCTTTAGTTTTCGTTTCACAGTTTAGTTTGCAGCTGCATGCATATCTAAGTTGGAGTAATTCAAGAAGGCAAATGCTAACGAGTGCCCCCGGGGCACTCTTTAAGACCTTAAATAGTAAGTTTTTTATAGAATTTTTATGGGAATGCGTAAAGTCAACGCATTGAAAATTGTAATGTTCATTTTTTGAATAAAAAATTTCTTTAAATGGAATGCTTAAAGAGTGCCCCGGAGGCACTCGTTAGCAAGACCCATTCAAGAATAGAGTTTCCATAATCCATTCTTTTATGCTTTTGTTGATAGGAATTTCTAAAAATCTTATTCATATTATATTGTTCTTTAAGCAACACAATCTTAGAGCATGAAAGTGAATGATTGAGAGTTGATGTATGTCCTGACCTATATGATATGTCTAGGTACAATGTGTTTGAGGTTACATAGATATTATATATGCTTATGCGAGCCGTTCTCGTTAATTACTTCCAAAAGGGGAAATTTTCCATGTTTTATATCTCACCTTAAGATTTGTTTAGAAATTGATTTTCCATGACAAGAGGAAATGATTGGATTTAGAAATATGTTTTTGTGGTGAAATCTTATAATCCTAGGATGAATCTTTAGTTATATATTATGTTTCTTTTAGCATATCTTTATAAAAACATAACAAATCAACCAATTTATATTCCTAATGTTTCTAACTAAACTTGTAAACATACTGGAAACATTTGTCTTGTTTCTTCGATAGAATTTGTGGATTGATACTCATTTTTATTATGACGATAGAATCGTGCACCATTGAGACTATCATCAATAAAAAAGGACATGCCTACAACTATGTGCTCCATTTATCTTTTGTCTATGAGCAATTGATAAAATTAACAATGTGATAAATATACGATCCTCAATGACAGTACTACTAATGATGATGATAAAGGAAATCAAACTACAACAATGACTTTATAAGTTTGTTATATTCATTAAGCATTGTAAACCTTACACTCACCTCCTCATGCAACTTGCCTCCTCTTCATACTTGACAACAACAGCTTCTAGTGTTTTCAATGATGGTTTTCGGGATCTTCAACTCTTCCTCAAAGTTTTTACATCTCGCCACCTTTTGCAATTTGTCCCCTCTTCATACTTATCAACAACAGCTTCTAGTACTTTCGTTGACGGTTTTGGGGATCTTCTACTCTTTCTCAAAGTTTCAACATCTTGTCTCCTCTTGCAACTTGTCTCCTCTTTGTACTTATCAACAACAGTTTCTAGTGCTTTCGTTGATGGTTTTGGGGCTCTTCTACTCTTCTCAAAGTTTCTGCATCTCACCTCCGCTCGCAACTAGTCTCCTCTTCATATTTATTAGCAACAACTTCTAGTGCTTTTGTTGATGGTTTTGGTGGTCTTCTACTCTTCCTCAAAGTTTCTACAACTCAATTGCTAAATTGATTCTCGTGGTCATCAAATTTGATCCCAGCCACATCATTCACCATAGTTTCATCACCTTCAACTTTTTCTATGGAAACTAGTAAGTTAAATCTAATAGTAGTTCCTTTCAAAGACACATCTTTTGAAAGATCATTTGCAGTGTTAGAAGAGACTCCACTAGTGCTCCCCTTATCCAAGTACATTGCACCAACATAATTTGATTCATTTGAACCATTTTGAGAAGCAAGATAATCTTCAATAATTTTGTGAAGAGCATTTGCGGTAAAGATATGAAAGATCATCTTCTTTTCCAATTCCAACTATGATAAGAGCTTCAAGTCCAACCAAATCCTTCAAAGCAATAACATAACCTTCTAGAGACAAATTTTGAGGAAGATTTGATATCTTTGCCAAATCTTCTCTATGGATGCTAGCATACACAAGGGCCGCTTCATAAACGTTTCAAGAACCATTTATTCGGACCAACCCCATCTCTTAAAGACAGCAACTTTTGCATCCCACCGAGATTTCGACATGGCCCCTTTAGCTAACAATGCTATAGCAAAATTTAGAAGGATCAACAAATCCCATTTCCTTAACCACATTCAAAGCATTCTTCAAATCATCAGACAATAATATAGACCGTCTTTTAAGAAAAAAAATTCTGATATTTGAATCGGTGACCCCTTCATCAAGCAACAAATTAACATTCTTAATAACATTATAATGACCAAAGAAAAATTTACGGGATGAATATTCTTACCAACTCAAATGTAGGAATTTTATTATTCTCAAGACTTGAATAAAGAATTGTAGGGCTTCTACAAACAATCTCCACAATCTCTGAATTTGAAGCACCTTTTGAGCTTAAAAATTCAAACTTTGGCAAAATCCTTATGTTGGGGTCACAATTAAATCTGGGTATAAGAAAAACCGTAGATTTTGAAGATATCGATTACTGAATTGGGCTTTTGGGAAGTGTCGAATTGAACTAGTTTTGAAGCTTTGAATTGGGTTTGTCGTGAATTGGTTTAGGTTGAGAAAGAGGGGTTTGAAGGGTAGGGATTTCAACATTGGAGAATTCCATGAATTGTTGTGTGTCAGAAACATATCAGAAGAGAAGACAAACATCACATGACACATGCATCTTCAAAAATAAATCTTAAAATGCACTTCATTTTTATTTTATTCTTTTTTTGACACATTTTTTATTTTTATTCTTAAATGCACTTTATTTTTATTTTACTAATTTATGATTTTTATCTCCATATTAAAAATTCATTATTTGACTTAAATGCACTTTTTTTTTTTCTTTTTAGATAGACAAATATGGTAGAGGTAGGGTTGAGCTGGACTCGCAATGTGACTTGAAATCGATATAATCGCCGACACTTAAAAGCATCTTGTCAAGTGTAGTTTGAATCTTAGGTCAACGATTGTGAAAAAATTTGTCATTTGTCATGAACAGTTGCAAGATGGGTGAGATAAATGGTATATAAGTATATTTTACAACTATGTAATATGTTGATGAAGGACGTACAAAAAAAAAATGTTGATGAAGGAGGTGTAAAATATACTCGAATATTCTAGATTTATTTTAATTTCTATTTATCATCTAGTTGATCTATTATTGTTTTCGAACCTACAAATTTCAGATAAAGTAATTGCATCTCATCTATTTGTTGTTTATTTAGTTCTTTTATCTTTTGTTGGCTTGTGTACGATGTGTTGAGTTATTTGAACAATAGAAATGTATATATCGACGAAATTTTAGATTAACAACAAAGTTTCAATCTAAATCATTTAAGACCGACTTGTTGTGTCCATCACTCCTATGACCCGACGTCCGAACAAATCGAACATAAAAACGGTTGGAATTGGAGCAAAATTAAGAGGTTGCAGTTTTTACCGATTTATCTATTTTCACTCCGAATCTGACCGAACCCAACTGATACTCAGCCAACAAATTCAAACCGCAATCGCACAATATTCTACCTAACAATTTTAGAATTGTTTTTTTCTTCACTTGAGATAGCATTTTTTATAAAATGTTTAAATTGAACGCGCAACTTTAATCACATTTCATTATCTTACCACTCAACCAACTGCAGGACCGGTATTGGCTGTACTGTTCCAACATATGTTCCTTTTCTCTTCTTTTTTGACGATACGCATATATGTCTATTTTTTATTTTTTTTTAACAATAAGTGTTCCCTTTTTCTTTATATTACGAGAACATAATAGATATATATCTTTCCTCTTCAGATATTTTTAGGCAATACACGGTGTACCAATTTTTATTTAATTATTTTATAAAGATATGGAGAATTAAGAACAAATATTGAACTCTACATATGTTTATTGTTATGTTTAATCGTATAGTAATTCATATTATTAATTATATAATATTAAAAATTTAGAGAATAAAAAATATTTAACAATAAGATGTAGAAAATTTAAGTAATTAACTTAATAATATATTAAATTCTAAGTAATTTAAATATAAATTTAATATGAATTAAAAATGTCATTTTAAATTTTGGGTCATTTTATATTTATCCATAACCCAAAATTAATAGGACCTTTTCGTATAGTTTTGGTCCCTTCATCATATTTTGGTCCCTTCATCATAAAGCCTAATTTGATCTCTCTATTTTTTAGGGGGACTAATTCTGTAAAATGGTAAAAATAGAGAGATCAAAATTGCAATTACGCTTTTTTTATTATACATATCGATGATAATAAGATATATAATAGAAATTAGATGATAAATTGAAAATATTATTATGGTAAAATAGACGGTGAAATATCTGATTAGATTAAAGAAAGATATTTAAATTTGAAATGTGAAATTGAAAGAGATAAAAAAGGAAAAGTTGATATAGAAAATTAAGAAAGTAATTAAAAGATTTTTTTTGACAAAAAAGTAATTAAAAGAATTAAAAGTTAAAAAAGAGATAAAAGGTGAAAAAGGTAAATAAGAATGAATGAAAAAAAATAAAGAAATCAAAAGAAAAAAAATATTGAAAATTAAAATAATGAAATAAGAAAGAGATTTTTTTTGGTGGTGAGAGAAAGAGATATTTAATTAGGAATGAATAATAATGAATAAGAAAAGAGGAAAAAGAAGTCAAAAGAGAAAAAAATAAATAAAAAAGAGATACATAATTAAGAATAAAAAAATTAGAGATATCAAAAAAATTAAAGTAAAATTTAAAATGGTAATTTACCATTAAGAAAAAATTATTTGAAGAAGAAAAAATAGGATTGTCATTACATGGGTAATTAACATTCTTATACAGATAATAAATTAGACAACAATTGGTCTAGAAGTCCTAACTCAACTGACAAATACCGAAGTTGTTAGGTCGGACGTCGTGACTCGGGTTCGAACCCAAGACCTCACAATTGTGTGTGAGTTTAACTTCAGTGGATTACCACTTCATCTAAAAAAAAATTAGACAACAATTGTATGCATAATACATTTTAGGGTTAAACATGTTTTTAATCCCTACTTTTATGTGAGTTTCGACTTTTAGTCCCTATATTTTTTTTATTATATTTTTAGTCACTACATTTTTTTTTATGTCACAACTTATTAATAAAAAAAAAGGTATCAATCAAGTTAAAATAAGAGAAAATACTTTTTGATAAATTACCTAATTGAGTTGACTGGGTTTGAATTTGAGTTCGGGTAACACCCGAAACCAGAACACCCATCAGCTTATATATTAAATTATCTAATTGCCCTTAAGTATATATCAGTTATGTATGTATCAGTTCTTTATATCCCTGTATTTATTTGAATATAATTTGAATTATATGTATGACATATCAGCTGAATGTAATAGGTCAGATTGGAATGCTTATGTTTTAATATTCTTGGAAGACCTATAATTTTAGTTGTAGTTTAATTTCTTAAAAGTCTTTTAAGACTATGTTATGATATTGTTGTTTGAAAGCTGTAATTTTGATTGTAATGTTACTATGTTTCAATGTTGTTGGAATGCTTCTGTTTCAATTATAGACTTTAATTTTAATTTAATTGAGAGACCTTGATGAAATTTCAATGTTATTGTATTATTTTTTTTTTGCTACGGGTTCGGGTGGAAAAACTCGAACCCAATGGGTGTGGACGTGAGTGTTAATTTGTCACCCAAATATACTTTGAGTTTAGGTTCGGGTGACACCCGATAATTCGGATGTAGGTTTAGGTAGTGTGAAACCCGCACCCGTGGACGCCCGTTGCCATCCCTAAAACTCGGTCATGATGTGCATCATCGTTAATCGAGAAAAGCAAATACAAGGAACAAAATTTCATGTTCTTAAAATTCGGGCAAAAAACAAAGTATTAATTTTATTTTGAAACACAAAAATTTAGTGTTTTTTTTATAGATAGACAAATGACATGTTGGAAACTCAGACAAACAAAGTGGAGGGATCGGGATTCGATTTGACTATGATTCGTGGACTCAAAAATTTAGTTCATTACACCATTTTTAACTATCGGCAATGCCAAAAAACCGTGGCCAGAAGTGTCAAAATTGTTGCCTAAGCATTTAGGCAATGGTTTCCAGCTGTGGGATATACGGCCGTTGCCTAAAGTTGAAGTGGGATATACGGTTTTCCATATAATTTACACGTGCAATAATAACTCCGTGCGGAGCAAATATAATTCTTAATCTTAAAGCAAAAACACATTTTCTATATTTTTAGTATATATATTCCATCCGGTCCTTTTATTAAGAGGCACAATCACCTTTTTAGATTCATTAAAATATTAATGTATCTTGTGTATAATATAGACTAGATACATTAATTATTCAATAAATCTAAAAAGGTTAAGTGTCTCTTATAAAAAAGACGTATGAAGGGAGTATCATATTTATTTTCTTTCTGCCCATCACATCTCTCGCCCCTTACTCTCTCTCTACCTCTCTCGTATCTAGGAAGCTTTAACGCACGCAGGTATTGATATCTCTTTCTTTGTGCTTTGTGTATGTGTGCGCCTTTCATAGACAACCTGTTCACATTTTTTCTTTGTCCGTAATTCAATAGGTGTACAACGATAAGCACCCATTTTACAAGCTAGCTTATTCGTGTGGTCTTGATTCTCTTTCTTTGTCGTCTACCATGAAGGTAACGCCGTGAATCTCCTAGTTTTTCTTCTTTTTTTTAATGAATTTTCTCCTTTAGTTTGATTGATGTTGTACAATTTAATGTAGTAGATATGTCATCAATTTTATATTATTGTTGAGCGAATAATCGAATCTTCTTGGATCGCATTGGATTATTTATTTTTTCGCACTGGGAAATTTGGCGAGGTGTCACTTAATCGAAGCTTCTTTTTTGTGGTATTAACCATCTGTTTTTCACGGGAAGGACCCCTGATGATCCAAAGTTCGGCCGCGACGTAAGAGAATTATGACAAAAAATTGTTCCCATCAAGAATCAAATTCAAGATCTCCCGAACGTATTGTTCTAAAGGGAGCTCCATATCTTAGTTTCTGTGCTTTTATTTATGTCGTTTTGATTTGTATTTGCTTTTTTAGAAAAAATAAAATCAATAGTTGTTACTCGATTTTAATTTTTGTTTTGAATGATGCTAATGTTTTTAGTGATCTATTTTCTGCTACTCAAAGAAACATATATTATAAGAAAATTAATCTGCATTTGTTGTAAATTAATATACTTTAAATTTAGTCCTTGAACTATCAACTTCTCTTCAATTTGGTCTCTAAACTATAGAAATATACTAAATGGACCGTGAACTATTAATAATCCATCAATGTGGTCCCTGAACTATCATTTTTTTCATGTTTTTTAAAAAGTTGAAGACTAAATTGATGTACTAATGATAGTTTAGGGACTATAATGATATGTTTTGTTAATTCAGAGACTAAATTGAAGAAAGATTAATAGTTTAGAGATCAAATTGAAGGTTTATTCTATAAAGAACTTACAAAGAAGTATAAGATGGATTTGAATTCATTATAGTTGCGAAATCTTCATATTTTTTTTAACATTAATTTTCATTTCTGTGTTTTGTAAATGTTGGTTGAGTTACTTTTCCAAAGTATCTTTCGAGTTAAGTTTTGAGCTGAGATAACATTTTTGAAAGGGTAACTTGTACTTGGCATGAGATTAATAAGGTTTCTGTGTGACCCTTTTGAATTGGTTCATAAGGTTCAAGAGTAGATTCACAGTGCCACGAGATGACTCATTCAGTGTGTGAGTCGATTCATGTTGGATTAAGTCCATTTGTACATGATTTTTTCTTTTATAATTTTGGATAATTCTAAAAAAAGAATAATACATCTTATGTTTTAATCTTAAGGAATTCAAATCCTATCACCTTTTATGTATGACATCAGCCTCAAACTTATCCATGCATATATAATATAATAGTTATATATTATCAATATTCATAAAATATTATATGTGTGCATCAATTTGAGGTCCAATAATAATAATCATATATTGTCAATGACAAAAGATACCAGAAGTTTATGCATACATAGATTAATGGTAGTTATATAGATATGCATAAAATATCATATGTGCATCAATTTTGTGGCCCTATAATTAGTTATATATTGTCAATGTTTATAAAATATCATATGTAAATCAATAGATTAATGATAGACTATGATATTTAGTTCTAGTCATTTGAAAGTAAATTAAAACATATTTTCTTCATAATTTTAGTTCTAGTCATTTAAAAGTAAATTAAAACAGATTATTATTTTTTTGGAAAACATAGTTTTAGTTCAATCATTTTAAATTAAATGCAAGAATTTTCAATTGCACAAAGTCCAAAATTATTTCTTACTTTGTATTTTCTTTAAATTTATAAAATTATTTTACACAGGAAGCTATGGTTAATGCTGATAACGAAAATGATGGTCCTCCAGTTGGTGAGAAATACCAAGCAAACATTCCACCTTTTACATTGAATTATGATTGCAACTATTTTTCAGAGATTACAAATGATACTATAGAGACACATGACTTCTACAAATCTCCAAATGATACTTGGAACAAAACTGAAGAAGCAAGTTTAATGCTTGGTTTGTATATATTTGGAAAGAACTTTGCTCAAGTGAAAAGATTTATCGGTAGCAAGACCATAGGTGATATCCAAACTTTATACTATACAAAATTCTACAAGTCTGAGGATCACAAAAGGTGGAAAGTAGTATATAGGAAAGCAAGATTGGAATATATTATTAAAGGTAGAAAAAAAAGACGTGTTTATAGGCAAACACTTTTCACAACACCAACACATAAATACCTTTTATCTTGTTTACTCAACAATGATTCTGTGGAATGCTGCAAAAAATTACTTCAGGTATTTACTTAATTAAATTATTTCTAGGTTTATCCTATTTTATACAGGGATGTCAATTTAATCTGTAAATGAAAATCTCTGTGGGGATTGTCCCGTTTGAAGACTCGAATATGGAAAATTGTTTCCTGTGGAGATGGAGACGGAATTTTATTTCCCGCCCCGCAAAGTTTCCATCTCCGAGTATTTAATTATAATAACATATATATATATATATATATATGTATTATTTTTCATTATATTTTCACATAATTGCATTGAAATTAATTTGTAGGAGTTCAAGAATTTTCAGAAAAACAAATTATTTCTAAGTTTATCCTATTTTTTATAAAGGGGAGTCCATTTAATCTGTAAATGAGGATCTCTGTAGGGATTGTCCCGTTTGGAGACCCGAATATAAAATATTGTTTCCTATGGGGATGGAGACGGAATTTTATTTCCCGCCCCGCAGAGTTTCCATCTCCGAATATTTAATTATAATAACATTTATATATAGGCGTTCAAGAATTATATTTTATAAGTACTTTTATTTTTTATTATATTTTCACATAATTGCATTTAAATTTGTAGGCGTTCAAGAATTTTCAAGAAAACAAATTGTCTCTAGAAGATTATGTTATTACTTTGAAGGATTTGGTTGGACTTCAAGCTCTTATCAATGTAGTTGGAATTGGAAAAGAAAATGATCTTTCAAAATCTGAACTAATAAAAGATCTAGCTTCTCAAAATGGTTCAAATGAATCAAACACCAGTGAAGTCTCTTCTAACACTGCAAATTATCTTCCAAAAGATGTGTTGCTAAAAGGAACTACTTTTGAAATTAACTTGCCAATTGCCATAGAGAAAGTTGAAGGTGATGAAACTATTCTGAATGATGTGGCTGAGATCAAATTTGATGACCATGAGAATCAACTTAGCAATCGAGATGTAGAATCCTTGAGGAAGAGTAGCAGACCTCCAAAACCATCAACGAAAGCATTGGAAGCTGTTGTTGATAAGTACGAAGAGGAGACAAGTTGCAAGAGGAGGCGATATGCAGAAACTTTGAGGAAGAGCAGAAGACCTCCAAAACCATCGCTGAAAGAACTAGAAGCTGTAGTTGATAAGTATGAAGATGAGAAAACAAGTTGCGAGAGGAGGCAGGATGTAGAAACTTTTAGGAAGAGTAGAAGACCTCCAAAACCATCGACGAAAGCACTAGAGGTTGTTGTTGACAAGTACAAAGAGGAGGAGACAAGTTGCAACAGGAGACAAGATGTGGAAACTTTGAGGAAGAGTAAAAGATCCCCAAAACTGTCAACGAAAGCGCTAGAAGCTATTGTTGATAAGTATGAAGAGAAGGCAAGTTGCAAGAGGAGGCGAGTGTAAGATTTACAATGCATAATGAATATAACATACCGATAAAAGTCATTGTTGTAATTTATTTCTTTTATAATCATTATTATAATAGTCATTGAGGTTATATATTTATAACATTGTTAGTTTTATCAATCACTCATAGAGTGAAAGATAAATGGAGCACTTTGTTTTAGACTTATCCCCTATTTATGTGTGTTTTCCTAATATGTTGGTGATTACTCCAATTATCAATTTCTCTGTATTAACTAGTTGCGCACGCCACACACAATTAATTATAGTTACATACTCACCCCTAATAATATTTAGGCGGGCTAATTTAGCTTATTCAAAAAAAATAATTATAGTTACATACTCACCCTTGATAAAACACACAACTACACAATTAATTAACACAACTATTCTTGCTAATAACAGAACAACTCCCTAATAATATTTACTATAGGTCTAACAAATTTTCATAGTAAAACTCATTATACTGAGTATGTGAAAATATATGGAATATGGCTCTATCTAAGGTGGAAGAGCTCAATATATGATTTAGAATTGGCCTGCATGTATGGTGTGGCCTGCATGTATGTCTGTTTTGTGAGTGCATGTATGTCTAACTTAGATGGTTGTGGGTTTGTTGTTCTCAATATCCTCCAAAGTCCTTAATCTTGGATAGATTAGTTGCATGATAGGTGAATCTTAAAAACTCATGGAAATGCATTGAAGATGTTTTAAGTCTTTTTTGCATCTTTGAGTTGACTCAAGTATCCCCTGAACTGTTTTGAAAAATCTAAGGCACATGAGTCAACTTACAAAATTTGTGAATCGACTTCCAAAACTCCCCAACATTAATAGTAGAACTTGTGTAAGTCGACTTACAATTTTACAAAATCTGCGTAGTTCAGTGTTCAATTCTGAGATTTTAGAGCGCGCGTAAGTTGGCTCATGACATAATTAAGTTGACTTGCACCAGCAATTTTTCAGTAGTTATGTGAGTGCATTGAACCATGTTTTCTCATTTAGTCTAAATATCACCTATCTCACAATTTTAGAGTAATAATTCTTTCATTTTTTTTAATGGAACATTTCTTTCATTCTTCATCTTCTCTCCAAGTTTCTATTCAAAATTAAATATTTTTTTTCATTTCTAATCCGACTCTCATTCATGGAGAAAAAATATGAGAGCTGAGGTATCCCTTTCTTGGTGTCAATTGGTGAGGAAAAACATTCCAACTCCTTCACTAAATTATACATTTACTGAAACCCAAACATACATAAAATGAAAATGATCAATTGAATTATTTATATGTTCCTAATCATACAAAATTGTGTGTGTTAAAGTCGGCACCTCCTGCGTGTTGCTATACCACAATCATGTCAGGCCAAATTAAAACTCAATAATCGACAGTTTTCGTCTCTTTAGTTCATACTTTGATGTAATTGTCACAACCCAATCTCATGGTTATGATCGGCACACAAGCTAACACTAATTCATTATATATTCAGGCTGCCAAATATTATAACCATTTTTAGAAAAATTATCAATTTTTGGGTGATACGATGAAGCTCTGCTAGGGTTTGTGACAGGAAGCCAAAACTTCCTATTTTGATCTTCCTTTTCCCGATTCCTACCTGCATCGATTTGAGATTGTTGCTCCCCTCTTGTCTTGCTCTAGTGATTGAGAAACAGGCGCGTTGAAACTATCTAGGTTTCCTGAATTGTGTTTTGCAAAGTCTGAATCCTTTCTCATCACACGCATAACAGGTAGGTAGTGGCCTTCAATTTCAACCTTGGTGCTGTCTTATCTGTTCTTCAGCATCGCAATTCACCATCGCTCATCAGTTTTTGACCTTCTGCACCAATCATTCTTCATAGGTGCGCGTGTCCCATTTACCCTGGCTGGTGTGTTCTTTCTGCAGGCTTTTACAGCTTAGGCGCGCGCGTCCTTCTGCTTAGGCGCGGCCCGTCCTGTCATGGCTATTTTCAGCATTCCATGGAAATTCCTTGATGTCGCTGCTGCTCCCATGGTTTCAAATGAGGAACCTGTCAAACAAGCTAAAACCTTTGCGCAAGCACTCACCAATTTGTGTGATATCCCGTCGTCACAACTGCAGCAACCGGTTGTTAAAGGTGATCGATTGGCAATTGAAATACCGGATGAAGCTTACAACGCAGGCCTGGATGCATGTAAACACAATCTTCACGGTCGGATCATATGGCCCAAGGGTGCATGTAAACACAACGCATGCCTGGATGCATGTAAACACTATTATTACTCAAGTTGTTTGCATGGACTCGTGACTTCAACCCTAAAATGCAACAAAATACTTCTGTGCAGGTTTGGGTGCGTATATATGGATTGGCTTAGGAGTATTGGCAAAAGACTATCCTCTTTACTATAGCTGGAAGTCTAGGCACTCCTATTTGTATGGATTCAATCACTGTTAAACCGACGCATGAACGTACGTTTGGTCAATATGTTAGGGTTTTTATTGATATTGACATCAGTCAACCCCTCAGACACAAAGTCTTGGTTGAGAGAAAAGGTTATGCCTTTTTTGTGGAATTGGATTATGAACACATTCCTGAGTTCTAGAGTCATTGTAGAATTATAGGTCATCACGTTAATAACTGCAAAAGAATCAACAAGGATATGGAACATAGGATTGTTAAAGATGTCAGCACAGCTAAGAAAAATATTGGGGACACTTGCAAGACATGGATACCAACTAAGAACAACGGGAATCAAAGCACGCATGAGGCTATTGCTGTGAATAATGATGCTGATGCCCTTCATGTTGAGAATATACAACATCACACTTCTCAGAAAGACAACTCTCCCAATCAGGTTAATTTGGTAAGTCTTGAAGTTGCTAATTTGATTGATCAAATTCCTGTTAACACTGTTGACACCAGGTATGAGGGTCCTGTATTGAGCCCTAGAGGCCATCCTGCAAATCAAGAAGCTCCTTTGGTGGAGGAACTTAATGATACTAACTCTGAAACTAGTTCCCATAGTACCTTTGTGGATGCTACTCAACAACAATTGATCATACATGAAGATACTGTTATCAACAAGGCAATCCTATCTCCTGAAAGAGTGCAGAAAGATATGAATTTTCTCAAAGAATCCTGGGCTAACATGGTTGAAGAGGATGATGACAATACTAATAATAGTGTTGAGAATGTGGGAAATAACGATGGTTTTCAGGTTGTGCAGAATAGGGTTCAGAAAAGAGCCCAAAAGAAACAGTCTCAAGCTAGTAGGGAAACATATACTACCAGATCAAAAGTTCCCTCCAAGCCTTTTAAATGAAGTGTATTTTCTGGAATGTAAGGGGTTTGGCTAACTCCCCTACAAGACTAGCCTTAAAGAAGATTATTCTCCAGCACAATCCTGACATTGTCTTGCTTGCTGAGCCTTGGATGGATTCAGTTGATTTACCAAGAAGGTGGCTTCCTAGCCTCAATCTCAAGCTCTTTGCTACTAACACTAGACATAACCAGTTGCCCAATCTCTGGTGTTTATGTAAGGTTAATATTTCTCCTACTATTCTTTCTTCTGATTCTCATTGTGTCTCCTTTTCTATTGTTGATAATAGTAAAACTATTGCTATTGCTGCTGTTTATGCTTCCACTAATTATCTGACTAGAAGACAGTTATGGGACTCTCTTAATCATCTCCAATCCCAACATGCTTTACCTTGGTGTGTTATGGGGGATTTTAATGTTATCCTTGGCACTCATGAGCATAGGGGTAGAAATCTTCCTGCCATGTTGCCTATGGAGGATTTCCAGGGTTGGACTGACACTTCTGACCTTATCCATCTTCCCACCAGAGGGGTGGAGTTTACTTGGTCTAATGGTAGAGGTGGTGCTAGACATACTGAGAAACGTTTAGATAGGGCTGTTTACAATCAAGCTTGGATGGATTTGTGTACTACCACTGCTGTGTCTACTCTTACCAAGCACAGGTCTGACCATTTTCCCCTTTTGCTTGATTTTGCTTTGTCTACTGTCACTTTTGCTTCCCAATTTAAGTTCATGCGCATGTGGACTTTACATCCTGATTGTAAGAATGTTGTTCATGATAGTTGGAACATTAATAATTTGGGCTCACCTATGTATATCCTTAGTACTAAATTAATGATGCTGAAGGGTAAGTTGAAGAGCTGGAACAAAACCATTTTTGGCAATGTTCATGATCATGTTAACAATGCTGACAAGCAGTTACAACACATTCAACATCAAATTCACCAGCTTGGGCATAGTGATTTGTTACTTCACCAGGAGAAATTAGCAAGCATTACTTATGAGGAAGCCTTGTGTAAAGAGGAATCTTTCTGGCAGGAAAAAGCTAGAGTCAATTGGCACTTGCATGGTGACAGAAATACTAAATATTTTCATAAGTTCGCCAAGATCAAAACTTCTTCCAAATTTATATCTTCTTTGCAGGATGGAGATAATGTTCTCACTAATCAGGATCATATTGCTAACCATGTTGTTAATTATTATCAAACCTCGTTTAGCTCTAACATTGCGATGCAGGATTCTTTGCTTGTAGAGGAAGTTATTCCTACCTTGGTTACTGCTGAGACCAATGCTCTTCTTACTGTTCTTCCTTCCTCTAAAGAAATCAAACAAGCTGTTTTCTCCCTTAACAAGGATAGTGCTCCTGGTCCTGATGGATTTGGGGCTATATTTTATCAACAATATTGGGATATAGTGAAATCAGATGTTGTCAATGATGTTTTGGAGTTTTTCACTAAGAGTTGGATCCTTCCTGGCTTCAACTCCAATATCATTGCTTTGATTCCCAATTCAGCTGAAGCTACCTCCATTGCTCATTATAGGCCTATTGCTATGGCTAATTTCAAGTTCAAGGTTATCTCTAAAATCCTTGCTGACAGGTTGGCTGCTATCCTTCCTTCTATTGTCTTTGATGAACAAAAAGGCTTCATTCATGGTAGAAATATTAAAGATTGTCTTTGCATTGGCTCTGAAGCTGCCAATCTCCTTCATAATAAAGCTTTTGGTGGTAACCTTGCTCTTCAAATTGATATTACTAAAGCCTTTGATACCCTCAACTGGAACTTTTTGCTCAAGGTTCTCAAGACTTTTGGTTTCAATGATATTTTCATCAACTGGATTCATGTGATTCTTAAATCTGCCTATCTTTCTGTGTCTATCAATGGTCGGGCTCATGGTTATTTCAATTGTACTAGAGGTGTTAGACAAGGGGATCCTCTTTCCCCTCTTCTTTTCTGTATTGCTGAAGATGTTTTGAGCAGGAGTATAACTAAACTTGTTACAGATGGTGTTCTTAATCAGATAAAGGGCACTAGAAATGTTATGGTTCCCTCTTATTCTTTTTATGTTGATGACTTGATGATCTTCTGTAAAGGAAACCTCAATGGTTTAAAAGCTCTAAAAAATTTATTTAGTACTTATGCCCTAGAGTCAGGTCAGATCATTAACACCTCCAAATCCATTATCTTCTCTGGATCAATTACTCCTGGCAGGTTGGCTTTAATTGCTCAACTCCTTAGCTTCAAAATTGACTCCTTACCTTTTAACTACCTGGGGGTTCCTATCTTCAAGGGCAAACCTAAGGCCTCCCACCTTCAACCAATTGCCAATAGAATCAAGCTTAAGCTTTCTGCTTGGAAGGCTTCCTTATTATCCATTGCAGGTAGAGTTCAGCTTGTTAACTCTGTTATTCAAAGTATGCTTCTTTATAGTATATCTCTTTACTCTTGGCCTATCAGTTTGTTGAAGGATCTCGAAAGATATATTAGAAATTTTATTTGGAGTGGGGATCCTAAGAAGAGAAAGTTGGTTACAGTTTCTTGGAAGAAAGTTTGCAGGCCTTAGGCTCAGGGAGGTCTCAATATTAGATCCCTCATCAGTTTGAATAAGACTACTAATCTCCATCTTTGTTGGAAACTTCTTACTTCACAGTGCTCTTGGGCTAATTTGATTAGAGATAGAGTTTGCAAGAATCACACTTATATTCATCACCATATCTCTTCTTACATCTGGAGTAGTGTTAAGGAAGAGGTTGGAGAGATTGACAGTAATTCAGCTTGGCTTATAGGAAACGGGGAGCAGATAAATTTCTGGAATGACAAATGGTGTGGTGACTCCCTTGCTCATCAATTCAATATTCCTCCTCAGATCAGTAGTATGCTTACTTCTAGGGTGACTGATTATATTATAAATGGCCAATGGCACATTCCTGAATATCTTTCTTATCTTTTTCCTGACCTTAATCATATTGTTCAACCAGTTACTATTCCTCTGGTGCCAAATGTTGACACGTTGATTTGGTGTAACTCTGATGGTGGTAATTTGACTCTTAAACAAGCCTATCTCTCTAAGGTTCAATCTTGGCAGGAACTGACTTGGGCCAAATGCATTTGGAGTGCTGACATCCCTCCTTCGAAATCTTTGCTTGTTTGGAGACTCATGCATGAGAAATTGCCTACTGATGATAATCTCAAGCTCAGGGGCTGTCATTTTCCTTCTATCTGTAACCTTTGTCACAAGCAGGAAGAATCTTCTTTTCATTTATTTTTTAACTGTGATTTTGCTATTAGATTGTGGTCTTGGTTGGTGGGCTGTTTGAATACTTCCCTTCAATTCTCCACTATTGACGACATATGAGATCTTTGTAATTCTCATAGATCTCCCCAATGCAGGCTTACTCTTACTGCTGCTATCATTCATCTCTTTAACACCATTTGGCATGCGCGGAATCAAGCTAGATTTCAAAATAATCAAGTTTCTTGGAGTTCTGCTGTAGCTCTTATTATGTCTAACACTTTCTTGACTGGGAGCAATACTAATAAGCCCTCTTCCAATTCTATCATGGATTTCACCCTCTTGAAGAAGTTTGATATTAGAATGAATCCTCCAAGAGTTACTACTGTGAAGGAAATTCATTGGCATCCTCCTTTAATCAGCTGGATTAAATGCAACATTGATGGTGCTTCTCATGGCAATCCTGGGCTCGCTTCATGTGGCGGAGTTTTTCAAGATTATCAAGCTAATTTCCTTTATGCTTTTGCGGAACCTCTAGGGTTTGCGTCTTCCTATCATGCTGAACTTTGTGGTGCCATGCAGGCTGTTGATATAGCTTTTCGTAGGAGATGGATGAAACTTTGGTTGGAGACTGACTCAACCTTAGTGGTTCTTACTTTTAAATCTAACCCTAAGCTTATTCCTTGGACTTTAAGAAATCGGTGGAAGAATGTTTTGATGAAGGTTTCTAGTCTTAATTTCAGGGTTTCTCATATTTGTAGAGAAGGTAATCAAGTGGCTTCTTTGCTAACCATGGTCTTACTTTGAGCACCCTTACTTTTGGAGTGATCCTCCTTCGTTCTCTCAGGATTATTTGTTGAAGAATCAACTGGGCTTGCCTAGTTTTAGGGTGTTTTTATCTAAATGATGGATTTTATTTTGTTGTATTTGTTTATGGAGCACTGCACTCTTTTTCCCTTCACCTGGTTTTTCCCTATGGGTTTTACGGGTAAGGTTTTTAATGAAGCAGTTGTCATTTGTTGGCTCCCACTTAGGTTTTGGTCTAGTCCCCCCAAGTTTGTACTCTTCTATCTTTTTTATTTATATATGAGTTGGTGTTAGCTTGTTTGTTAAGATTGTAAAGGGGTGCCAACCTAGTTGGGATTAGGGGTGTTCGCGGTGCGGTTTGGTTCAGTTATGAGCGAAAAAGTCATCCTAACCGCGAGATTAAAATGCATGCGGTTTGGTTTGGTTCGGTTGGATTTTAAAAAGTCATCCAAATCAAACCAATGCGGTTAGGATCGGTTCGGTGGCGGCGGTTTACGGCATAAAAAATTTCTATCATGATCATTTGACACACACATGAACTTGTTACAAAATAACATTACAGTACCAATAAAAGTTGTTTATTCAAAATAACATTATAGTACCTTACAATTTTAAATATCCAAAAAAAGAGTTTGAAGTTCCAAAATAACATCACATTATCGATAAAAGTTGTTGATATAAAATAATATTACAATACAAAAGTAATATTACAATACAAAAAATAAAAATGACTTGAAGTTTCATTAATTTGGTGGACTGACTTGATAATTAGACTATATATATTGGATTATAATAGAAACTTAAAAAGTTTTAGAGGTATTGGAATATAAAATAAACTTAATGCGGTTCTAGCGGTTACCGCGGCTTTTGCGGTTTTAGCGGTTGGCAGTTTTGCGGTTTGCGGATCAATAAAAAAGTCATCCAAATACATCCAAACCAAATGCGGTTTTTGCGGTTTTCGATTTGAATTGATTTGTTTTGCGATTTTACTTTTGAATTGGTTCGGATACGATCACCCCTAGTTGGGATGTCTTTACCTTCTTAACTAAGCTTTCTATTTGTTTTATTATAACCATTTTTAAATGTTATCTTATTTTATAATAATTTCTTTTTAAAAATAAAGTCAGATTTTCAATTCACTTAATTATAATAAAACCCAGCTATACAAATAACGGTCCCTACGACACAAGATCCCCCAAACAACAACACGGACGGAACGCGCAATTCGTGCAGCAACACGGGTATAAAACTAGTTACTATAGTGTAAATCACGTGCAACTAATAATTTTTAATTGGTAGTGAAAAGATCACTAATCACTGTTTATTTAGTTACTACAGTAACAAATTTGTAATAATGCCTAAGTGACTGTTGAGTTGCACGAAATTGATGACTATCTCATCTACAAATAGGACCTTAGTCTAAGGCAAACATCAATTCTCACTCTGTCTATTTACTTTCTTGTTCTTTATTTTTCATTTCATAGTTTAGTTTGCAGCTGCCTACATATCTAAGTGTGAGTAGTTTTCTTTTCATCTTACGATTATGGAAAGTAATCCGAGAATATACTTTCCATAATTCATTCTTTTATGCTTTTGTTGATTGGAATTTCTAAATGTCTTATCCATCATATTATATTGTTCTTTATCTAACAAAATCTTCGAACATGAAGGTGAATGATTGATAGGTGGAGTTGATGTATGTTTTGACCTATATGATATGTCCAGGTACAATGTGTTCGAGGTGACATGTATAGATATTATATATTCTTATACAAGCCGTTCTCGTTAATTACTTTCAAAAGGGGAAATTTGCCATGTTTTATATCTCACCTTAACATTTGTTTATAAATTGATTTTCCATGATAAGAGAAAAAGAATCCATTTAGAAATATGTTTTTGTGGTGAAATCTTATAATCCTAATTCCTATGATGAATCTTTAGTTATATATTATATTTCTTTTAGCATATCTTTATAAAAACAAACCAAATCAACCAATTTATATTCTCTAATCTTTATAACTAAATTTGTAAACATACTAGAAACATTTGTCTTATTTCTTCGTCGATAAAATTTGTGGATTGATACTCTTTTTTCTTATGACGATATAATCGGTGCACTCTTGAGCAGGGCACACGATCGACCGAGGTCTAAATAGAGGACATGCCTACAACTATGTGCTCCATTTAACTTTTGTCTATGAGTGATTGATAAAATTAATAATGTGATAAATATATAATCCTCAATGACAATGCTAATAATGATGATGATAAAGGAAATTAAACTAGAACAAATTTATCAGTTTGTTATATTCATTAAGCATTGTAAACCTTATACTCACCTCTTCTTGCAACTTGCATCCTCTTCATATATATCAACAACGGCTTCAAGTGCTTTCAATGATGGTTTTGGGGATATTCTACTGTTCCTCGAAGTTTCTACATCACCTCATATCTTGCAACTTGTCTCCAACTACATCGATAAGAGCTTCAAGTCCAACCAAATCTTTCTGAGCAATAACATAATCTTCTAGAGACAAATATTGAAGAAGAGATGATATCTTCGCCAAATATTCTCTATGGATGCTACACAAGGGCTGCTTCATAAACAATTCAATAACCAATTTCTTCGGACCAACCCCATCTCTTAAAGACAATAACTTTCGCATCCCACCGAGTTTTCGACATGGCCCCTTTAGCTAACAATGCTATAAATTATAATTAAGAAAATTTATAGTAGAAGGATCAACAAATCCCATTTCCTAAACCATATCCAAAGCATTCTTCATATCATCAGACAATAACATCGACGGTCTTTTAAGCAACAAATATCTGATATTTGAATCAGTGACCCCTTTGTCAAGCAACAAATTAAAATTCTTAATTAATAACATTATAATGACCAAAGAAAAATTTACACTGAAATATACGTTCAATAACTACATAAGCAATGAATCTACTTACCAATTCAAATGTAGGAATTATATTATTCTCAAGACTTGAATAAGAATTCTCCGGATTCTACGAACAATCTCCACAATCTCTGAATTCAAACTTTGGCAAAATCCTTTTGTTGGGGTCACAATTAATAATATTGGGTGCTTGTCTAACGATTTGGTTTATCTGGGTATAAAAAAAAGTGTAGAAAGCGTAGATTTTGAAGATATCGATTACTGAATTGGGATTTTGGGGAGTGTCGAATAGAAAGAATTTTGAAGCTTTGAATTGGGTTTGCTGTGAAGTGGTTGAGGAATTGTGGTTCAAAGGGAGTGTTGTTGATTGAGAAGAATTGAATTTTAGGGTTTTGAAGGGTATTGTTGTGATTTGATTTAGGTTGAGAAAGAGGGGTTTGAAGCGTAGGAAATACATAATTGGGGAATTCCATGAATTGTTGTGTAAAAAATGAGAAGAGAAGACAAGTCTAGGTGAAACTTAATTTATATTCTTCAAAAATACAGCATCTTCAAAAATACTAAATGTTAAATGCACTTAATTATATTTTTAAATGCACTTTATTTATTTTTATGGTGCATACTTTATTTATTTATTTTTTTGGTACAAATGCATACTTTATTTTTATTTTACTAATTTATGATTTTTATCTCCATATTCAAATTTCACTATTTTAGTTCTATGTAACAGTTCGAGTCTTTGGCGATTCTGACATTGTTACCTTATGATTTTTTTCACTCCCTCTTAAGTTGAATTTTTACTTTTCGTGGAAATCAAATCATGTACTTGAGATTCAAGTACATGTTCAATACATTCACACTACCAATTGAGCTACTAGAAGTAAATGTGTATGCGTAAATTCTTCTCCTTTGTCGGTACAGAAGAGTTGAATGTTATTGTAGCAAATTCTAACACCAATAAAAGTTAAATTCAAGACACAGTAACTCGGAACAACCAAAGCAAGTTTCCTCAATTTGTTACTAGAAGTAAAATCACAGTTATAATAACACTTTATTAGACTTGTGAGTCTAGAATCCATATATTTTATTTTAAATAAATGAGAACCCACAGAGTAGAGAACCTCATTAGTTTTTATCTTTGCATTAAAAATCCCTAAGAATGTTTGTTTAAACATCATGAAAATTGTAATTTCAGAAAAAATAAAAGGTTACCAATTAACATCGGTGGCAATGACATGATAAAGAAGAGAGAACATTTGGTATCTTTCCATGTGAAAATGTGAATTATAACAGGTTGACAACCAAATAACAATTATCTATCAACAATTACAATAATAAAAGTACAAATTGAAAATGTGAATTGAATCAGTACATAGTAAAAGTATCATTCGGAGGTTTTGAGATGAGAGCGTGAGAGTGTTGTTTGTGCAGTGTTGAGAGCAGCTTTGATGTTTCGAAGTTTGTGTTTCTAAGTTTGAGTTTCTAACTTCTAAGTGAGGCAGATTTTTTTTAGAAGTAGATGGTTTTAGGTCAGTTGTAGTTTTTGATAGATGTGAGCTGCCTAAAAAAGATATTAACATAAATATTATATATTGGTTTGGTTCGACTTTTTATCCGAACCATAATTTTTATTTTTATTTTCGGTTTTGATTGGTTTGAATCATCGTTTTAATTGAATTTTTCTAATCCGCTTACACTCATGAATTCGATTTCAAGTCAATGATTGTCAAAAATCTGTCATAAATAGTTGCATATGAATAGATGCAAGTATCTAAAAATCGTAACTCAAATTGACCGAACATCAATTAAGTTGCAGATTAATATTTTTCTTCAATTACGAGCCCCTCTCTCTCTCTCTCTCTCTCTCTCTCTCTCTCTCTCTCTCTAAAATATGTTGATGAAGGAGGTGTAAAATATACTCTAATATTCTAGATTTATTTTAACTTCTACTTCTCATCTAGTTGATTTAATAATATTGTCTTTCGGTCTACAAATTTTAAACAAAGTAATTGCATCTCACCTCATTTTTAAAAAATGTTCACCATCAGTTTAATTTAGTTCAGGGGTTAGTTCTGACATCAAGTGATTTTAGACTCCTCCCGATTGCAATTGCGGAGGATCGAACTGTGATCCTCCCTACCAAGTTTTTATTTTAAATAAATGAGAACCGACAGAGTAGAGAACCTCATTAGTTTTTATCTTTGCATTAAAAATCCCTAAGAATGTTTGTTTAAACATCATGAAAATTGTAATTTCAGAAAAAATAAAAGGTTACCAATTAACATCGGTGGCAATGACATGATAAAGAAGAGAGAACATTTGGTATCTTTCCATGTGAAAATGTGAATTATAACAGGTTGACAACCAGATAACAATTATCTATCAACAATTACAATAATAAAAGTACAAATTGAAAATGTGAATTGAATCAGTACATAGTAAAAGTATCATTCGGAGGTTTTTAGATGAGAGCGTGAGAGTGTTGTTTGTGCAGTGTTGAGAGCAGCTTAAGGATAAGGTGAAGTGAAAGCGGTGTTTGTTTGCGGCTTTGATGTTTCGAAGTTTGTGTTTCTAAGTTTGAGTTTCTAACTTCTAAGTGAGGTAGATTTTTTTTAGAAGTAGATGGTTTTGGGTCGGTTGTAGTTTTTGATAGATGTGAGCTGCCTTGCCTAAAAAAGATTTTAACATAAATACTATATATTGGTTTGGTTCGACTTTTTATCCGAACCATAAAAATTGGTTTTTTTTTTTTCGGTTTGGATCATCGGTTTAATTGAATTTTTCTGATCCACTTACACTCTTGAATTCGATTTCAATTCAATGATTGTCAAAAATCTGTCATAAATAGTTGCATATGAACAGATGCAGGTATCTAAAAATCGTAATTCAAATTGACCGAACATCAATTAAGTTGCAGATTAATATTATTCTTCATTTACGAGCCATGGTTGGTTATTATGCATAAGTCATCCTTATGCACCATGCATAAGTTACTTAGCGCACCCCCCAAATTACTCATTCACCCCCAAATTACTCGTGCACCCCTTAATTTCTCGAGCACCCCCAAATTTCTTGCGCACCCTCCAAATTTCTCGTGCACCCCCCAAATGACTTGTGCCCCCAATTTTTTTTTTATTATTTGGCTTAAATGCACTTTTGGTCCCCCTATTTTGAAATTTGTGAACTTTTGGTCCCCCTATTTTAAAACTCAACTTTTTGGTCCCCCTATTTTAAAAGTCAATAATTTTTTTTAGTCCCCCTCTCATTTTAATGACATGGCACTGTAGATGATGATGTGGCAATGATGAATAGGAACAAAGCGTTCCATGTCATTATTTTATTTCTTTTACAATTTAAATATTAAGATAATAAATATAATTTCATTTAAAATAAAAAAAAAAGAAAAATAAATAAATATCAAAGTTAAAAATTTAAACAAAATTCATTCCCAATTTGTGTGTTCCCATATTATACTATGAAGTACCTAACCCAAACTCCTAAATCGAAGATCCAATTAATTCGTTGAACTTCAAATTCCATGAACTCTAAATTTTATGTTTCCAATTTGTCTGTATCATTTGATGATCCTAAATCCAAAGAAAAGAAAAACACACAACAAATGAACAAAGCTTGTGAAGAAGGTGCAAGGAACCTTTCTAAAATAGCCATGAGTAAGAACATGTAAATAAGAATGGCAGTAGCAACAAAATCAAAAGAGACAGCATTAACATAACTATCAAAGTTTAGTGGTGCCCCTATTGGACTCCAATCATTTTCAAAAAGTTCATCTATTCCTAGTAACATCACTGTTTCGTTTTACCCTTCTTCTCTTACCATTTGTGTCCTTTGAGCTCAACCACAATTAACAACACCTTCTCCTTCTTCTTAACAGAACAGAGTAACTCTATTTTAATAGAAATAGAACAGAAACTGAATAAGGTGACAATACAGTGCAAGAACAAGCTGAGGGGCTTCACACTATTAAAGCTTTGTTTCAATGGAGATTGCTGGAGAATTGTAGAAGATAAGGGTCTTAATTTAGGGTTCTTCGTGAAGAATTGTTTTTACAAAAAAATTAATATTTTGTTTTATTAATTTTATTTTCTTAAACTTTAAATTATAAAAGAAATAAAATAATGATGTGGAAAGTTTTGTTACTATTCATCATTGCCACGTCATGTGCCACATCATTAAAATGAGGGGGACTAAAAATAAATGTTGATTTTTAAAATAGGGGGACCAAAAAGTTGAGTTTTAAAATAGGGGGACCAAAAGTTCACAAATTTCAAAATAGGGGGACCAAAAGTGCATTTAAGCCTTTTTATTTTTGTCCCCCCACATTTCTAGCCTAAACCATTTTGCTGTGGAAATGGTTTCAGAGATATGCAATCCAAAACCATTAAGTGCATACGATGGTTTTGGAGTACAACCTTATAATTAGAATAGAAACAATAATTATGATTTAATGGTTTCGATTGTCTTATATGAGAAACGAAAATTATTGTCAAATGGTTTTAAATAATGATTATAATTGTACCAAAAAAAAATAAAAAAATAATGATTATAATAAAAAACCATTGAACCATTTTGCTGTGGGAATGGTTTCAGATGGTTGAAATAAAAAACCATTAGATTTATAAAATGGTTTTGGAGTACAATCCTTTAAATTAGAATAGAAACAATAATTGTGATTTAATGGTTTAGATTGTCTTATATGAGAAACCAAAATTATTGTTAAATGGTTTTAAATAATGGTTATAATTGTACCAACAAAAAAAAAATAATGATTCTAATTATAGGTTGTTTTTCAAAACCATCTTATGCACTTAATGGTTTTGGAGTGTATATATCTGAAATCATTCCCACAGCAAAATGGTTTAGAATAGAAATTTGGGGGGTGCGCGAGAAATTTGGGGGAGCTCGAGAAATTAAGGGGGTGCACGAGTAATTTAGGGGGTGCACGAATAATTTGGGGGTGAATGAGTAAATTGGGGGGTGCGCTAAGTAACTTATGCATGGTGCATAAGGATGGCTTATGCATAATAACTAATCCTGGCTCGTAAATGAAGAAAAATATTAATCCACGGCAAAAAAATTGGGAGCACAAGTCATCTAGGGGTGCGTGAGAAATTTGGGGGTGCACGAGAAATTTGGGGGGTGCGCGAGAAATTTGGGGGTGTGCAAGAAATTTTGGGGGTGCACGAGAAATTTGGGGGGTGCATGAGTAATTTGGGGGGTGTGAGTGTGTGAGTTGAGATTGGGTAGGATTATTACATGTGAATGCTCAATCTAATGGGTGTTATTGACTTATGTACCATGCATAAGGATTACACTTATGTATAATAACTTTAGTCTTACGAGCCTCTATCTCTCTCTTTAATATGTTGATGAAGGAGGTGTAAAATATACTCTAATATTCTAGATTTATTTTAACTTCTACTTCTCATCTAGTTGATTTAATATTGTCTTTCGGTCTACAAATTTTAAACAAAGTAACTGCATCTCACCTCATTTTAAAAAATGTTCACCATCAGTTTAATCTAGTTCAGGGGTTAGTTTTGACATCACGTGGTTTTCGACTCCTCCCGATTGCAATTGCAGAGGATCGAACTGTGATCCTCCCTACTAAGTTCAACGTCAATCACCACGGAACTAACTAACGATTGGTCATCTCACCTTATTAAATTCAATCTTAACTCGTTCGTCTCAATCCATTCAAACCCAATTATCAGTTTAATCCGTGACCCGACCCACTATCATTCAACATTCAATTATTTTTATCGAATTCGAATCGGTTCGGAAAATCATGTCCACCCCTAATCTCAATTTGTATTCAATAGAGAACCATATTCTCAAAATATGAGTTCTCTTTAGCTAAAAAGATAGAAGGAAAAAATTAAAATAAAATTAGTGTTTTGAAACTTGGGTTCTAACCTGACCACGTCAGTCTCGGTGGATGCTTCTCTGGTTCTTCTACTTACAACAAACTTTCATCGTTTTCGTTTTCAAAATGGTGTTTCAATGAATTAATCAATCAAAGTTCGCGGCAAACAAAATTAACAACAACAACAAACCCGAGTGTAAAAATGGGTCAGGCATTTCGTCGAGCATCTGGAAGAATACGAGCAGCATCTGAAACTGACACGTCATCATTCTCCAAACCCAAGATCACCGTCGACCACCGACCTCCGTCCAAGGTTGCCACCGAGAAGCCGCTGGAAACCTCAAAAGCAGCCAAACTAGAACCATTCAATGACGGTTAGTTAACCTCTCTTTCTCTTTCTTCAGTGTTTTGGTTAATTCGTTAGGTTATGCCATTTAAAAAATCTTATAATTTTGTTGTTAGAAATTCGAAAATGTTAGTGGGTACCTCAGAGATTAATGTAGCTAATGAGGATTACTTTGAGATGGTGTTGTTCTTTGTTGAGGAATTTGTTGTAGTTTTTGTGAATATCTCTATTTAGTTGAAAGTTTTGATTTTGGAATTTATTATTTGCATAAACAATTTAATTAAGAGCTTTATAGCATAATTGTTTATCATATGATTTTTTTTATAAGCAAAATATAATGGAGTATAAGTGATTTGCTAACTCATGATAATATACACAACAATATCAAATTAACCACTTTCCACATGCTAAAGGGTGTGAGCACCAAATGGGAAAAACACACAGAATTTCTACAAACTTTGTCAATGAACCAAGTCTAAGAAATGGTTTTAATGAAGTTTGAAACCTTAGCAACATCATGAATTTCGCCTTTGAATAAGACATTATTTCGCGTCAACTATAAGCTCTAAGTTTTAGCAAGCCGGATCAGATTTTTAGCCTTTTTAGCCAATTTCCCTTTCACTAATTTGCTCAAATGCAAAACTGATGTACACTATCATGAAATCAGTTCCATGAATCCAACATATTAGCATCAGGCTGAAACCCATAAGCAGTCTTCTTAATTTACCTTCTTGCAATCTAATATCAGCATCCACAAAAACATCCAACCCAAAATTCCAATGCCACACACCACGGAACCACAACCCCATTCAGCAACTGAACCTTCTTGAACACTAGAAGCATCAAACAGCAGCAGAAACATCTTTATAAGGATGATCCCAAACCACCTATCTCTTCAAAAGTCAATGTATTCCTCATTACTAAGTTTAGTGTAAATATTTTTAGGAAATATAACTGATATATCATATATATTCCCAATAAACAATAAATCCCACCATCATACTGAATCCTTTGAGCAAGAATGAATAACATTTTGGCATAAAATTTTAGAAGGTAGATAACCATACTTGTGGTTCAAGAGGTCATACGTTAGGGGCCAGAAAAATAGGATGATGTAATGACAATGATTGAAAGCAAAACACCAAATGAGACTGTATATTATTGATCAATAATGAGGGAATATACCGATAAGGTACACCTTAACTGCCACAGAGTGTAGTGCTCCTATAGGAAGCTAAAGCCTCCTATTCACAACAAATCTCTACTAAATTCCAAAGTGATTCTGATTCCCTATGTTTCCCTGATACTCAACCCCATATACCGAGGTAAAACAGTTACACACTGACAGCTCATGGGATTCTAGAAGCATTCCCCTTTCCCCTCCTAGAATATACTAACCACTGCTTGGGTCCTACCTTATTGTTATGCACTAAATTATGATCCGTATCATCATACCAAATCTGTTCGTATCTTGTATAAATCGCCACTTCCAATTGCTTAAGAGAGCTATGTTAAAAATCTCCAAATTCTTTTCACAGCCAACTCACCATCCTCCTTTGATTTGCAAACATTGTCCTAATTAACCCAACAAGTTTTCTTTTGTGACTCACTTCCATCCCACAGAAAAACCTCTGAATAATAATCAAAAGTATGCAAAGTTCTGTTTGGAACTTTAAAGAAAGACAAGGGGATAGTATTCAATGCTGAATTTATCAAAATCACCTGACCACCAATTGATAACTTTCCACCTTGCCTGCGGAACACACCACTACATGTTGGGGTCTTACCCTCTTTCTAGCTGTAGCTTATTTTTTACTGTGAAGGCTTCCCTTCATATTTGTGTGTTTGCAATATGCATTCATAGGTATACTGTTTATTTATTTGAGGTTTTGTGATACTACTTTCATATTTCATGGTTGTTGATAGTGTTTTCATCTGTTGGCTTAAGATGATCGTCCTAAAGCTAATTTGGACAACATCCTAGAAGAAAGAGATCCCAAATTTGATGCTATGCTTGGTCAAATGCTTGGTAGGATTACATCAAAACCTGGGGGAAAACTTGAAATGGGGGAGGTGAGTTTGTGCAAGTACATTTACTCCTTTTGTGTAGTTGAAGTTGATGTGGAAATTATTTAATGTTGCATGCAATGTATGATTACCAATTTTGATATTTACACCATTGAACTCTACCGTTTTATAGTTTTTTTTTATACATACATTGTATAGTTTTCTTATTCACCCTTTTATGATGGAATAGTATTAAATGTCGATCTCATTTAAGACTGTGGAAATCCCATGTTCTATTAGATGAAAGGAACAAAAACAATAAACTGACAAACCTTAGTGGGGTTGGTTACATAGATTGGAGGACAATGCCATAATTCTCTATCTTGTAATAAGTTCGAAGATAATTCTGATGAAAATAATCTGCCAAAGTAATCCTACATCTGATTGTATGTTATGAATTCATATTTGCTTAAAATACTTTATTGTTGTATTGTTAATGTTTATAATATATTAAGGTAAATTACACTCACCTCCCCTGAGGTCTATTAAAATGACACCAACACCCCTCTAGTTTTAAAACTTACACTAACCTCCCTTAATTTTGGAGATAAAAATAAGAAGAAAGGCGAGATTAATCTAATTTATTTCTAGGTTGAGCCACAACATTTGTTTCCATTCTATGTCATCATTGGTTAGTAGTTATGTTAGTGTTTTGGTTTTGGAGGTTGTTTAGTTTTGTGATTGTGTGTGGTGTCTTGCCTTTCATGCTTAGATATTGTTGTTTTGATGTAGGAATTTGTGGGTTTCTTTGATTCTTTTAACAGGCTGTGGTAAAAAATAGAACTTGAACTAATAAAAATAAATAAAAATTAACTGAAAGTTAACGGTGTTAGTTGATAAGGGAGGTGTTTCTGTATTTGATATAAACTTAAGGGAGGTTAGTGTAAGTTTTAAAACTAGAGGGGTGTTGGTGTCATTTTAATAGACCTCAAGGGAGGTGAATGTAATTTTCCCATAAATTAATATTCCAATACATGTACACACTGTTTATCATAGGAAATGTTGAGTTTATGGTTTCTGTCATTTGTTTTTTTCATGGTACTAGGACAATACTATAGTAACATAACAAATTTGTCCAACCTTTGCAGTAGACTTGTTCTTTGTTTGGTTCAAGCTTATTTTACTGAGAAATAAACCCTTTTGAAAGTTTCTTTCAAACTTTCTTTAAAAAAAAACGTCTTCAAAATTACTTGGTTGCCAACGACCGACTTAGTTTCAATGGTCAATGCATTGCTATTTACTTTTTAGTGCATAGTTTACTGAGACACTCATTTTACTATTTGATAATATTATTACAGGCATCTCTGGTTGAGAAGTATAATAGGCCCATGCCAAAGTTGCGAAATACAAAACCAAATTCTTCTCAATATGAGGAAAGGCCAGTTGCTGCAGGCACTTTGAATGTAGCTCAGTTGCGCCATATCATCCTCTTGCATGAAGGCAAGGCTGATGATCACAATGGTCCTATGGATGTACACCAGATTGCAGAAAAATTCCGCGTTGATGTTGGTCAGATTCAGAAAATTTTGCAATTTCTGTCCCATCCTCCAGAAGGAAAAAGTGAAGATAAGAACAAAACGCCGAGATAAACAGCTTTATCAGCATTGCTAATTGCCTCCCATCTGACTAAAGGATGTTCTAAATAGATTTGAAGTGTGCACTAAGTTTTGCCCATTGAAAAGTATACTTATCTTCAATAGAAAAGTGAATGCCAAATACTAGCCTTAGGTCTTTATTAAGCTGTAATAACTGTATTAAGTGGTAGTGAGGCCAAGAACTTGGTTTTTTCAAGACTTTTGTAATAGCAAAAATTAAATTGTTCTTGGGATGGAAAGTAACTTGAGAGGGAGTTTAAATAAGGGTTTGTAACCCAACAGTGTTGATTGTGTTTCACAACAATCTGCTTTATTCAAGTCTCTTATCTCTAATAAAACATGAGCATATCAAGATTTTGGTTTGCAAGATATAGTATACTTTTATGTTCTTTCCTTGTGTGATTAAATCCCTGATGTATTGAGTTTGAATTTTACTCTTAATCATATTGTATTCTAAATCTTCAAACCCTGATTTCGTCCTATCGAAAGTTGAAAGAAGGGAATGCTGTGGAAATCTAGGATAAATTTGAAATTTAAAATCACATTAACAAGAATAATAAATAGCTTTTTTTTTTTTACAAACCATCTCAATAACTGAAGCACACCAATTGGTAAATGGAAAATAGGTGTCGCACAATGAAATATCTTAGCTTTTATTTTAAACTGCTTTCCATATTGAAAAAATAAATTGAATCCTATCAGATTATGCTGTATATTTGAATTAAACCATTGTGTACCTCATAATTCGAGGTAATTAAGTGTGAAAGCATGAAGAGAAAAAAAATCATAAAAATCTCTCCCTATTCTTGGAGTAAAAAAAAATCAAGTCAAAATAGACTCTAGCCAATCTGATGTCAATTCATATGCAACAAAAGTTACAGCACCAGCTGGTGCAGCTTTAACAGTAGATGGAACTATCCCCTTATACAGACCAGCCCAACCCTCCTTCTGTAATATCCGTCTCAAGGCGTCAAACATATTACTATACGCACGATGTTCAACCCGAGCTCCATATCTTGGATGCCTTTGCAAACCTTCAATCTGCAGCAAACAAAGAATGAAGACATAATAACTACTTTGACATCATTTGACCACAAGCAAACATAGTTTTATGTTTCTGTATTCCACATTCTAAATATACCTGAAATCTTTTCTTGACTACATCAAGTGGATGACAGACAAGCTTAGCACATGTTCCTGCTGCTAGCCCACACAGGAAAAGCTGAAAGCTAGAGAGGCTATCTTCTGCAGCAGTAATTGAATATTGAACATGGTTCCACGCCTATATACAATATTAAAGAACAGATATCAGATAATTCATAACTAGAAAGTAAACTTAAAGCATTCATCAACTCTGATGGAATGTAACTCTATGGATGTTGCAATTTATGAATGAACCAAATTTGTATTAACAGTTCCATGTATTTTAATCACGCAGAAATGCAGACCCAGAAGTCCGATTCTGAGTGTGAGGCGTGAACATGATTAGTGGCTTAGAGTTTCAGATACAGATTTAATAAGAATAAAAAATGCTGCATAGGTTTGCTAATGTAAAATAAATAGCTAGTGCAAGGGATCAGATTCCTCTAATTTTTTTTTATTTAAAAAAACTGTAGGGAAAAGCAAGACCAAATAAATTAGAAAACCAAATATAATAGAAACTATCAAGAGAGATCTAAAATTAAATGAGCTATATGTAGATATCTGTTAGTAAGCCTCCTATCAAACATGTGTATGCTAGGCATAAGCCCAAAGACCCAAGTAATTAAGCTCATTATGTTAGTGTGTGTGGTGCTCATTAAATAGAATAAGGATATTATGTTAGTGGGTGTGTTGCTTATTAAATAGAATAAAGATTAGGTTAGTGGGTTTGCTTATTAAATAGAATAAGGATGGGGAATATTGATCATTCAATGGTTTTCTTATGTGGGTTGGGTTTGGGAGAGACTAGGCTCTCTAATTCCTAGAGGTTGGTTACTTTTCTATAATTCATTTCTTGTATCAATAATAATACATCACTAGCATTCCCTTATTATTATCCAATAATATCCCAAATACCATATAATTATCATCGATACTTATTCATATATGAACCAGTATCTAACAATATCATACAAGAAATCAAACAATATTATGCCATCGTTTGATCCATGCAATTGATCCCATGTAGTATGAAAAGACTTGGGTTGCGGTAAGATTCAACCGTGCGACAAAAATATGAGAAACATAAAGCAACCCTTGTAAACAAACAATAACTTATCATTTCAAAAAGGGATTGCAAGTAATTAATTGCCGCATCTTGTGACATTATAGTTCTACAAGAATAATTTACATCAATAAACATTGTACTATGAAGGTACAAGACAGGGAAAAGTAGGCTAGAATGTTGAGCACTACACAATATAAGAAGACCTTATCGTTGGTTTGCAACAACCATATGACATCCAATACATGCAAAGTATATTATGTCAACTAAAATTTAAGGATTGAAATTTTACCATGGCCCATCGTTTGAATGTATCGTAAGTGCCAAATTGTAGGCCTGCATAAGGTATAATCTCAACTAGTGTTGGTGACAATCCGGAATACAAGCCTCGAAACCCACGGGCCCGGAGAATATCAATGGCTGCTGACCTCATGTTTGGATAAACCTATGCTAGGGAAATATTAGCATAAAATAAGTACAAAAAGAAAAAAAAAAATAATATCCACAACGGCCATAACAGCCTCAGACTATGCACTCGAAGCTATATTGTCCACATATTTTTAACAATGTGGGAGACATGACTGGAATATAACACAAAATCAGTATCAACTATCAAATGCATATTTAACCATAAATAAATCTGAAATCCAAAGAAAGTACAAGTTATTCTAGAAATAATGAAATATTATTATTTATCTAATTACTGTGGTATTCTCATCTTAATTGGTATAGAAGTCCAAAAGTAAAAAATCCACGACCTCCTAGTCGCATGGCAACAACTCCTCGTTCCGCTAAGACCTTTCTCATTACTGATTATAATCTCATACAAAACTGACGGTCGAGTCATATTCTATAAATAACCACTTTAAGATCAGTTTACAATAAAAACCATGTTGTGGTTCCCATCTAGGCGATCATTAAACATAAGGTTTAACTTAGCTTTTATACCACTAAAATAATGCATGAGATGAGATCTGACAAATCCCATGTGAAATACCACCAAGTAGACAAGAAGGAAACAAAGATGAACACTCCTCTCCCACCCTAAAATTGGCAAAAAGAGGTGACAAGAATCAATTATCGCTTAAGTTGATATGCGAATACACATGAATGGTTGTATACTACATCTCTGTTTCCCTCTGACAATAACCTTTTGGGTGTTTTAGAGTGTTAGTTTCAAGTTATCTTAGTAAATTCCTAGAAATAAGCGGAAAGGAAATATGCATTCCTATAGGTTGTTTTATTCCCAAGGAAAACGGTGGGGAAAAAGTTCCCACAAAAGGGGGAATAAATCCATGGATAATTACCCATAAATCTCTATCTTAAAATAATTTCCCGGACTAATATAAATGTTAACCAAACATCTTTTTTTAAAAGTACCAAGGAATAAAACCCCCATCCATATATTCCAAGGTAAGTTAACCAATATAGGTGACAGTAATTTATTTCAAAACCATCTCATAATAACATTGATTATTTTATAGTTCTCGTACCTTTGGTTCACCCTGAGAAGCTAATATAGTTCGAAGAAGATCAAATGGATATGACCCTACAGTAGCTGCACACCCAGCTAATGCTCCACTTACATAGGATAGATAAGGGCTCAGATTAATGTGATTCTCTGCAGCAACAGGAAATAAACCAATGAACAAAATAATCTAGAACAGGAAACACAGTAGTAATTAATTAATCACTAGTATCTCAAAAGAGCATGTTGGCAAAAACATACATTAGTAAGTTGAACCAAAAATAAATAAATTATTGGAATAAAATTTTAATTTAGCATTATACCGTAAAGAACATGAAGAACTTATGGACCTAAATATTTAAAGTGCTATATTTCAACAAATCCAAACAAATTCCCAACACAAAAAACTTAGTAGACAGACATCTAGCGTTTACTTTGCTCATCAAGGTAATATGTTACACTACAGAACGACAATTGAAATACAAAATAGGATACCTGTCTTGGATGAACCAGAAGCAAAAGTCTTCAATTTGTGTAAAACAGTAAACTGTATAGCCGTATATGGCATAACCATGAGCAAAGCTGGCACATTACCCCGCCAAAAACCCTATAATATGTCAGATAAAATGGGTAATACACATTTTTCCACAGAAAAAAAGTCTACATAAATCTTCCACAAGATATTTTTCACAATTCAAGCATTGTTACATATGCTAATGTTGCCATCAGCCAAAACCTTTTCAGTGGATATGGGAGCATAGACAGGTTACTGAAGGAGAAAGTAGAGTGTCGGGGAAATTAAACAAAATTATAGAAGCTGAATTATTCTACCCGTAAGCCTTCTTCTCTAAAAATATCTTTAGTTGCTTGAAACATGCCAGTATATTTTGAGGGTGTAGACAAATCCCTGTGTAGTGACGCCCATGAGGAAGTGGGCTCTAGTTGAACCTGTCAATCATGCGAACAAGAGTTTATAACATCTTAATACTGCTCACATTGATATTAGAGCAAGCAACAACGAACAGTTATGAACCAAAGATCCTAAAATCTCATGCAAAACTTCAAGACATTAACATGCATACACAAATCTTATCATGCAGCCCCACGTCAATGCAATCATTGAGAAATATTTGATATGCAAAGCGAATTAAAAATCTTTTGATCACCGACGAACGAATATCAATTTTTTAATAGTCAATAGACCATCTTTAAATACAAGGAAATGAAAGAAGAAAAAAATAACATTAACCCTTTTCCCAATCAAACATGTAAGAAAACAAAGTAGCTTGAAAGTCAGATTCCCTTGTCTTACTTCAGGCAGAGAAATCATAATCCATTTACTCCCTCCATCCCATAATAATTGTCACATTTGTAAGAAAAAGCAGTCCCAAAGTAATTGTCATTTTCACTTTTCAATGTCACTAATTACTTTCTCAAACTATACCCTCTAATTAATACCATGTGCATCACTCCCAAGTTATTCTTTTCAACTTTGCGTTTATGATAACCAATAGTTGATGAGGTTAATTTGGTAAAATTGTTATTCTCTTTCCTTCATTTAAAACTTCTCCTTAATATGTGTGAGAAATCACCAACAACGACAATTTTTTGTGGGACAGAGAGTACTTTCACAACAGATTGTGTAAATTATGAGATCCAAGATTGCATCAAAGCTAGTGCTAGATAGCCACACTCCTTCATTATACTAATACACGTTAAACTGTAAGCAAGCCCTGGCATGTCAGGTAAAACTGGCTCTTCTAACCATAAAAATGTCAGTATTCATAGACAGACACATTGCTGCACCAGAGATGTCGTTGATTCCAGTATATTGTTATCCATTAAGTGAACATTGAAAATTATTTTCATGTAAAATTTACAGTCAATGGCTACAATACTTTCCAAAGTAAGATATGCCTCTCAAAAATAATGGGATGGTAGAAAATACATGATACCATATTTTGAACCTGCCTGCCTTTGCTTATTTTCATTTCTATCTCATTAATTCAATACAACCCCATTTTCCCCCTAAAACAAACAACAGCCCTAGAGTAAATGGTGAAGTGCACATCTGAATTGGTGGTGAGTTCAATGAAATTTTGGTAGTACCGTGATTTTCTTTAAGTTCTAAAGTTTTTGCTAAAATCACGGTGACACTTGATTCTTCCAAACTCTCGGCCAACTGAAATATGCACAAAGTTTCATTACAGGCTTATTTAGATAGGCTTATTTCAACTTCTATACTGACATAAGCACACTTGAGAAATTGATTTGGAGAGTTTATGAAAATAGCTTAAGGCTTATTTGGATTGACTTATTTGAGCTTATCTACTGACATAAATATTGTGAGACTGTTTGGCAATACATGTAAAAACAGCTGAAGACATTTTTCATGAGCTTGTTTCAGCTTATTTTTATAAGTTCTCTAGATAGCTCATGAAAACTGCTTGTAACATACATAAAAGCAATTTAATTTAACTTTATCTAATGCTATAAAAATAGCTTATGTAATCTTATACATAAGCACTTATCATGATAAACACTTGTGTTTGCTATAAGTTACAAATAAGTTGTTTATCCGAACAGGGGCTTAGGGCCCGTTTGAATTTGACTTATTTTTTAGCTTATACAAATAAATAAACTTTTATGTTAATTCATAAGTTTTTCACCGATAAAAATTGTATCTTTATAAGTTGTTTTCTCATAAACAACCTTGAAAAATTTATAATAATACATAAAAGCTTGTTTATTTGCATAAGCTCAAAAATAAGTCAATCCAAACCCGCCCAGTATATATATGTATGTATTCTAGATATCTAGTTTCACCTTATTTCTATAAATCCATCCCAATAACTTATGAAAACAACTTATAACTTACTCATATGAAAACATTGTATCTTTTATTATTAAAATAGCTTATTATATGCACTTCTTAATTAAGCTGTTTATCCAAACAAAGGCCTAACAAGAAATATAAAATTGTGATAAGCAGAAAGTAGAAACATACCTGGAATCTAATCTTAATAACATCAAGAGGTGATGTGACTGTCCTTGATATACCACCAGAAATAGCCCCAGCTGTGGAATTAATCATAGCCTGCTTCCACTGGCTTGTCTCCTCCTCCTCCTCCTCCATTGCCACTCACTAACTACCACTTCCTTCCCTTCCTGTTCCTTTCCTATTCTTTCCAACTACAATTTGCTACATAAAAACCACAAAATGAATAGTTAAACAATAATGATTAAGACAAATTAGGGTTTTAGTTGAAATTAGAAGAAATAGTAATGGAGAAGATGAATGAATTGGAAAAGGAAAATGGTTAAGGGAACGTACCAGAAATTGAGGATGGAGAAAGCAGAGAAGAGATAATACATTATAGAGAGAGTAGACGTTGGAATGGCTGCCGACTTGCCGCCTTATTTGATGGTGGCGAATGGCGAGGCGACTGCGACTGCTCCTCCTCCTCCTCCTCCTCCGTCTGAGAATTTTCAGGAATTTAGCAGAATCAGATAAAGACAACAATTAATAACGTTATTTATAATAAATAAATAAATAAATACTCGAACTACGAGTTTGAGCATCTCACAAGTTGTTAGCGATTGGTCGGAGTGATCCAAAGGGTAAAAGAAAGTGAAGATAACTTTTGCTCTGTTTCGTGTTGGTTTCCGTTGATGACCTTTCGAATCATGTTAGGGATTTTATTTTATTCTATTTTTGCTAATAATGTAGGGTAGTTTATTTTTGGGTAAAATATACTATGTTTTTAGTTGTTACGAGTAGTTTTTTTTTTCACCCTCTACTTCCTAGGGGGAAATGAGCCTTTAGTAGTCTAGAATTCGGAACGAGTTCTGAAATCAAGTAGTTTCAGTCCCCTTTCAAATGCAGTTGTGGGGAATCGAACCGTGGTCTTTCCTACCAAGTCTAGCGTGAATTTTGCGTTATTAGTTTTATTTTTACGTGAATTTTGATTTTTATCTCAGCCAATCAAATTTTAGTTTTTTTTTTTTGTCTTATGTGAAGTGGTAATCTATTAAAATTAAACTCACATATAACTGTGAGATCCAGGTTCAAACTCGAGTCACAACGTCTGATCTAACAATTTCGACATTTGTCATTTGAGGTGGGACTTCCGAACAAAGATTTCAGTTTTTATTCTTGTATTTTCTAGATAAATCAAACTTCCCATAATTTTATGGTTAAACAAATCCTTTGCGATACCCAGCACTGCATGTTTGATTGTGGCATAAATCTTGATTCCAGAGTTTGATTTCAATAAGGTCTACTCCACCAAATTCATTCACACATTTTTAATTGATTAGTAGAGTCACTTGTGTAAAACCTAAATAAAAACATGTCCTTTTTAATATGATTATTTCGATGTGAAAATTATTTATTTATATTAAAAACGAAAAGAAATAATTATATGAATTTTTTTTGCCAATCAATGTTATTTGATTACGAATTTTAATTCTCTTTCTTTCCAAATCTATGACACATTTTGATCTATAAATACCCTTGTTTTAAGAATGAAAAAGACAGAGTAATCAGTAACAAAATACGTTTAAGAAAATTGAGAGAATTAGTTGACCGGAAGAAGAACGAGAGGGTACCGTGTTAAACATATAGAGAGGTAAGTCTTTACCACTTTTCATTGATATTAATGTGTTCTACTTCTTATTATTTTTTGTTATAGTGTATATTTTTTTTTCTCAATATTATCAGTGGTTTCAATCGCTTAATGTGTTCTACTTAATATTTATTTGCATAAATTGTTTTACATAAATTCAAAAGTGAATAAATTCAAATAGGCCCTTATAGCTCAAAATTAAACTATTTTGTAAAATCTTATTGTTTTTGTTATTTATTGAATTAATTTCCACACTTTGGCCATCTATCTAATTATATAATTTTTTTCATATATATAGCATGAAGCAGCTTGAGTTCATAATGGTGTGTCTAGTTAAAAAAGAATTTTGATTTTAAAATTGAAATTTAGAATATTAATATCTACCTATTTTTAGTATAAAAATAGATGTGATAGTAAAACTACTTTAATATAAAAATTAAAAAGTTACAAACACTTTGTGTAATAATAATAATAATAATACAATGTGATTTTTGAAAAATTAAATGCAAAAGCAATTACTACTATCACCCTTTTCACCATGATCCCAAAACACATTGCATTAAAAGAACTTCATCTAATTGGATACCCATTTTCTCTTTTCTCATCTCAGCAATTATGCACCACTTATCAATCCAATTATAAATGTAGGATAAGTGATAACTATAATAAGGCACTAAACTAATAAACATTATGCATGTAGCTTTACAATCAAATAGATATTTAAGTATCTTGGGAGGGAGTTTGTTTACTCGTAGGAGATCTTCGGCTATTTGAGTCGTTTATTGGTTTTGGGATGAGGCACCAAGTGTGTCTTGGGCTGATTTTAATGTGTCATACTGTTGTGTGGTCTATCTGAATCTCCCGGAATGAGCGTATCTTTGTCGGTGGATCTTTTTCGATCGAGATTTTGATGGATAAGGTAAAACACATTTCCTGAAAATGATTTCTAGATAAAAAGTCTACTAACTCTTGCTCTTCTTATGAGTGGGCTGTACAACTTCTCATGTGCTGAGTTCGATAGGTTGCGGCAAGGTTGTCTTATCTGTATCGTGGTGGGGTGACGAGGCATCTCTATCGAGATGTTTGTTCTTGTCTCTATTGAGATGTTACACCCCTCAAAATTATTTTAACCGATATAAACTTTATATGGAGAGATCAGAGATACACTTCCCCTCATCCAAAACTTTGAAAAAGGGAGGGGGGTTGTTTTAGAATCTTAAAAATCATGATGATTATATCTTCATGTGATTCATATTTAAAGAAGCAAGATATTGGTTATCTTTATATTCTTTTTACAAATGGATGTTGGTTATCTAGTCACACAGAATTATGAAAATCTTAACATTCTTTTTATGATATTTGGAGAATGATGACAATTAAATGCAATTAGCCACAAGTTATATGACCACCACAATATTGTACACCTTGAATAGAACTCATTTATGAAATAAATTCAATTGTTAAGAGAATAAATTTTTTTAGGGCAAATAGTCATTTTGGTCCTCGAATGTGTAACTCACTGTCACATTAGTCCTTGAATGTATTAAAATTGCAAACAGATCCACAAATGTCTTTTTTATTAGTCATTTTGGTCCTCGAATCTATTTTTAAGTAGTCAATTTAGACCTCGAATGTGTTTCTTGTTGGTCAATTTAGTTCAAAAAATTACTACCAAATGAGATACTAGGGATGTATTTGCAATTTCGATGCATTCAATGACCAATATGACAGTGATTTACACTTTCAGGAACCAAAATGATAATTTCCCAATTTTTTTATTATAATATGTATCTCATAAATTTTCTAACAACGATTATTTATGCTAAAAGACTGAGAAAACTTTATACTTATAACCTATGAAGTCCCGATACTCAAAAAATGGCGACGTATCGTGTCCGATATGTCCTCGATACCGATACTTTTCCGATACGTCCCGATACTCGTATCGGTAAAGTATCGATTAAATCATTATTTTTAAATAAAAAAATAATATTCGATACTCTTCCGATACATCTCGATACTCGTATCGGAAAAGTATCGGTTAAATCATTATTTTTAAATCAAAAAGTAATACCCGATACATGTCTGATACGTCCCAATATCCGATGTTTGTTTGTATCTTTAGCACTTCTTGTAATTTTCCTTTGTCAATATAATTTTTTACTTTTCAAAAGAAAAACTATGGTGTCCTACTATATTACATGCTGTTAAACATTTGAGTTTTTTCCAAAATTCTGATATAAAATTAGATATTTTCTCTTTTAATTATTAATATTGTTGATTTTAGTCATTTTTATATAATGTGTATTTATATATTTAATTTTAAATTTAATTTTTAAATAACGTATCGCGGCAGTATCGGATTGCAGATTTTGAAAAAATTTACGTATCGGCATATCGGTATCGTGTCCCGTATCGGGGCTTCATAGCTTATAACATGATAAAAATAAAACATGTAGTATAAAGTAATATAATATCAGAAATAATTTAACCACAAACTTAGTTTATATTAAGAAACTTTTGCAAACTTTCTTCGCCACTATAAGTGCAGGTCCAAAACAAACAAGATAAGTGCCGAACACATTTGGGTTGATCTGGTGGTATTGGTTTCACTAGTGAAAAAAAGTCTTTTTAGGCCGATTCCTAGTCACTTCTATGGTCGGTTTCGTGCGTGGCTTAAATTTTCCTGTTGTTAAGACGGGTTGGACCTAACTTAACAAACTACATTTTAGGTCAGTTAAACTTTATGCATCTTAAGAAGTCCGGGTTTTAGCAAGTGCTTGTTGCACGTCTAGCCGACTTAAGAATGTTGCTTTTTAAGTCGGCTATTAGTAACCGACCTAAGAAGTTTTTTTTGCATATTTTTTTTCTATAATAGCACAATTTTTTTTCCTGCACTATATATATACTGCAACATCAATTCATCAAAAGAAATATTCAGCAACATTATATTATATTTCATTACCAGATCTCAAAATAAAATCGTAGAAGTAAAATTATTGTCATATAAAATTAAAATATCATTGTAATTAAAATAAGTACACAGCCACAATACTATTAGGCAAGTTCAGTTGCACTAAAATGAAAACTCAACAAATATAATCAGTCTTATCACTGAAGGGTAATTTCGAACATTTAAGGGGCCTTAGAGTAATGCAGTGGATCAAAAGAGCATTTTTCATGATTTTTTGAGCTTATATATATGAGCCAAAGTAGTTGTTCGATTCATTTACAAGTTCTAGCTCAAATTTAATTGCTTCTTTTTTATAAGAACTTTGACTTCATAATGTGTCTGCAAGGAAATTTGAAGATAATTTGTTTTAGAATTTGGATTGAATTTAACTAAACTATATAAAATCAATAGGTAATGTGAAAATATTTTATACGTATAAATTTATATTTAGTTATCTCATATCTAAAATGTGAGACTTTTAATACAATCTTTCACGCTCAACTCTATTAGACCTGATATAAGAATATAAATAGTACTAGTGGAAAAAAGCATTTTTAGGTTGGTTTCTAGCCACTTCTTAGGTCGGACCTGACTTATCAAGTTTTGACTTGTTAAGGAGAGGTTGGATCTGACTTAACAAACTACATTTTAGATCAGTTAAACTTTATGCGTCTTAAGAAGTTCAGGTTTTAGCAAGCGCTTGTGGCACGTCTAGCCGACTTAAGAATATTGCTTTTTAAGTCGGCTATTAGTAACCGACCTAAGAAGTTTTTTTCTTTTTAATAATTGCACCTTTTTTTTCCCGCACTATATGTATATATATATATATATATATATATATATATATATATATATATATATATATATATATATACTGCAACATCAATTCATCAAAAGAAATATTTAGCAACATCTTATTATATTCCATTACCTTATTTCAAAATAAAACCGTAGAAGTAAAAATATTGTCATGTCAAATTAAAATTCATTATAATCAAAATAAGTACACAGCCATAACACTACTAGGCAAGTTCAGTTGCACTAAAATGAAAACTCAACAAATATAACTAGTCTTATCAAAAAGCTAGCATAAACAAAGAGTAACTACCTAGGTGAAATAGTAACTACGTACTTATCAAAATACCATCAAAATTAGAAACCTTAAAAATTAGCCAATATCCAACACATAATTAATTGCACCCCAATTCATATCATTGTCCGCACTTGCTTCAATATGTTTCAATATCATGTTTCCACAGCATTCTTGAACATTTTTAACTTCATCTTTTTGAAATGGCTTTGAATCCCCAAATATCTATATAAATAAATGTTGACATAACATTAAATTACCATATGAAGATAAAAAATTGTAATAATTAAATGATACATGCAATTTGTTAACATAATTATATTACCTACTTGTGTCCATGAACCAAACAAGAGTCGCAGATACAATGTTTAACATGTGAATCATGATGAGATAGCCGCACTCATAACTAACTTTTTGCTTTTGACTCTAAAATTATAATGATCAAATAAATGTGTAAGGATGTATGTGTGTAAGGAACGTCATTATTATACAACAATTGTTATATATATATATGAAATTATTCATTTAAATATAAAGCTGACAACTTACCGTGGGAAATAACCAATCCACTTTCTTCTGCTTTCTCGCATGTTGTAACTTACTATAAGCTGCCAAAGCTCTACAAGGCCCCTTCTAGCATGGGTTAGTGTCATAGGTCTCCCATGATGGGAGAGTAAAAAAACAGCAAGTGCACCGTACACTCGTCTACATCCTATCAATTTCTCCTCTCTCTTCTCTCTCATCCATTCTTTCTTTTTGTTGTCTCAAACTCTCTTTCTTGCTGCAACAATACATTACTTTCAACTAATTGTCCATATGTTTCTGAAAAAATTAATGTTCATATTTTAAATGAAACTAAAATAATTTTTTTTTGAAACAACAAAAAAAATTATTTAATAGTATTCAAAGCACAAGAAGTGCTAGAACACTAGAAACAACAACAAGAGTCACCAGTTCAGGATGTAAAAAATCATCCATAATACAAAATTAAATAAAACTAACGAAGCATTACTACACCAATACATCCTTACACACATGCTAACAGCACTGCAGAATCAAAACATGCCAAACCATCCTTACAAAGGTGCTGAATCCACCTTTGCTAAAACTGAGAACCAATGCCTCATCTTGCTCAACTTATTTTTTCATCTTGCTGTGTTTTTCCTGTTTCTCCACTTGTTCATAATTGGTTAGCGGCGCAACTTTTTACCCGTTTGCCTTCCATTAAAGTGTAATTATTATATTCATATATATATATATGGAAAATTCTAACATGGACCACTTCTTCAAGTGGTCCATGGTGGACCATTCATAAAAAACCATATAACGAATACGAATTTTACAAAATCCACCGTTGGATTTAAAGTTTATATCATATAGATATTATCTATAGAAAATTTTAGAAAAATTGAAAATCATTTGATATGTTATTGAGACCCATCAAGATTAACGGTTTATTAAATACTGTAAATCTTTATAAATCCCAATAAAATATCAAATCAAGTGATTTTCAATTTTTCAAATTTTTTTTATGGATGCTCTATATGATATAAACTTTCAATCTACCAATAAATTTTGTAAAATTCGTATTCGGTAGATCACTTGTCCACGATGGACCACTTGTGAAGGTGGTCCACCGTAGCATTAGCCTTATATATATAATTTTATCATTAATCTTTTATTGACAAAACTAACTCATCATTATTCATTAATAACACACCAATTATCTCAACTAATTCAAAGTAATTATTATTTTAAATGCAATTGCTCCAAAATCTAACAGATTGCATATGTCCAATTTCTACTACTCTAAGGCCTCGTTTGGCCCGGCTTATTTTCCTCTTTTTTTCTTCTCCTTAAAAATAGTAAAGAATGAAAAAATTGTGTTTTAGTTAACTTTTTTTATTTTTTACTTCTTTACTTTATTTCTCTAATACTTTTAAGGAGAAATAGTGTCAAATATAATTTTATACTTCTCTATTTCGTTTAAGCAACATAGAAAAGTAAAAAATAAGCCGGGCCAAACGGAGCCTAAGTCTAAGTCTTTTCCAACAAAGTGATCATCATTAGTCATGCTTTCATTCTGGAATTCAATAAAATCATTGAAGACATTAATATAAAACCAAAGCTAATATGATATTTTGGTAAAACTTTAGACCCTAATTAAATTGTATTTCCCAAATCAATTCCTTTTCCTTTCTTTTTTTTGTTTCTTTCTTATGTTTGTTGCAATTTTCTCAAGTCCTGTAAATTTTCTTCTTTTGCGATATCATTGATAGCATTAGTCGGAATTTAGATCTTTGTAATTGTTCTTTTACTCAGTGGACACTGATATCTAAGATTGAAAGCAGATTGTTCTTCAGAGAACCATTTCCAAAAATTGTCTATATCTAACTAGGAAGAAGATACAAAAATTGGGGAAAATAAAAGCCAAGAAAGAGTGAAACAAGAGAGATTTTTCCTACAAGTGATGCTAAGCTTTTGTCATGGTGGTGATTGAAATGGTGGAGAGGGGGAGAGAGAGAGGGGAAGAGAACCTTTTTGGTTGTGATGGATCGCAGAGAGAGAGAGAGAGAGAGAGAGAGAGAGGAGGTGGTGCTGCTGGTTGTGGGAGTTGAAAATTGTAGGATAAAATAATATGGTGTGGAGGGTGTAGGATAATATGATATATCTTGAATGAATCTATGGTTAAAACAAAGTCACCCATGGTGGGAGACCCACCTCACTCTCCCACCCTAGACTTGGCCGCTCTACAATATTTTTTAGAATCAGCAAAATTTATTATTAATAGATATTAAAAGACAAAAGTAATGGTCATGCACTAAAATGGTACAAAACCAAAACTACAAACACAATGCATGAATAGCAAAAATAAAAAATATCAAACCATAACAGATACAAAGGCTACATCCTGAGACTCTACATGTCACATAATTTATGTACCATATATAAATTGAATACTTACGTGTCAAGAATTTCATGGATTTTTTTAAGCATGGCAACACCTTATATTTTGTGTTGAAAATTGTTTCTCAAAATAAATTCTACAATATATTCTAAACTATATCAATAAGTCTATTCCCTACCTTAAAGTAAAATAAGCTACTGATTCTATTTTTTTCTTAAAATTCCTAGGACCCGTATAAAGCACAACATCTACAACAAGACTATAAACACCACTTCTTAGTAACAATATAGGGAAACTTTTTAGTTTTCTCTAAGGAACTATAACTCACACCTTAATTAGTCTACAAGAACTAATGTCATAGCCAAGGCATGCTGTTATTAAAATTAAACAACTTGAAAATAGGAAATAGAAGCATTATTACTCAAAACGCACCTCCAAAATTAACCAACAGGGAGCATTATTACTATGATAGTTCAGGTTCCACAACCTTAAATTTACTATCTATCAACCCTATGATTTAAAAATTATAGAATTCTAATAGTTTAATAACAATAAATTAAAGGAAAATTGAGTATATATGGGTGTGTTCTTACTTGCAATGATAAACCCAGTTGATGACTCATATATTTTGAATTCTATAATTTTGATTTTGGAAACTCCAATATACTGTAGTGCATATCTCGTTTTCTCTGATAGTTCAGCTGGGATCTCACTGTAAATGGCTTTTCTGGCACATATGTCTTCAATATGCACAATCTGCATTAACCATACATTCATAATTTAGTGTTAAGCTAAGTCATCCGATGTAATTAGTAAAATTAGAGCCATTATAGTCCTTGTAATCATATGACTTTGTAGCATAAATGGGCCAATGAAATCTAAGTGAAAACACGAACAAAAAAGAGTGGCCTAAGTGAAAATCCCTTTTTTGCTGAAGCTAAGCTGTGAACTTTATTTCAAATCTCCCATCACGAGTAAGACTTGTAGCATTTCAATTTCGACAACTACTTTAATGATTTAATATACTTAAAGAGAAAATGGCACTATCCAAGGATATGAACTGAAAACTAGTCGTTGTTCGCAAGCAAAATAAGTACATAACTTATCATTGCAACCAAGTCTCTAATGAATCAACCTTAAATCATGAACATTGCCTTATATTTTCAAATGCTTCCTATTAAGCTTAATAACATTAATACAAAAACAATAAACCTAAATTTATCCTAGGAAATGAAAATTCCAGAGACAATTATGATTAGTATTTACTTATTCATTAGTTCCTAACAAGACTGGTAAAACCACAACACAGAATTACAAATATGCAATCAACATTAAACAAAGGCAGTGTGAAGCAAAAAATAAAGTTTCTATTGATAAAACTACAAACTTATTTCCTAATTTCTTTTGCGATGAAACCCAATTCATTACAAACAGAACAAAAAACAATCATAAAATTAAAATATATAAATCCCTCTAGTTTACCCAATATATGTATACTTATAGAACAATTACATACCTACTCAAGATTGAGAGTTCGATTTATGGGATTGAAAACACCAAAAGATGCGACGATGAAGGGATTGAAGGGTTCGAAAGTTAGGATTTTCAGTGAAGATGAAGTTGCGACAGTGAAGATAGTCAAAGGAATATGCTGTGAAGAAGAAGGTTCTTTGCGTTGAAGAAGAAAAGGAAATCAAAGTTGCGATAATGAAAGAAGAAGAAAGGTTCTTTGCGTGAGGTGAGACTTATATTTTTTTTAATGAAGAAGGGATTATATATAAAAGGAAAAAGAGGATCGGATTTATCTTTTTTAAAAAGATTTGATTTTTTTTTTTTTTATCAAAAAAAAAACAGATTTGATTTTTCTTAAAAAAATTTAGGATTTATTTATAACAATGGACTGGGTTCGATTCCCGTATGCTACATATTATAATTTATTTTGTAAAATTAAATTGTATTTCTTAGGTTATGTGAGAGACACTTGACTTAAGAAAAATGATTTTTTAAGCCAGTTAAAATACACCTGACTTAATAAAAAGGGTTTATTAAGTCAAGTGAGCCACACGTGACTTAACAAGAAGGTTTTGAATAGTATATTAATCGTTATTAAGTCGGTTTACAAAGGAACCAGCTTAAGAAAGTTGAACTTATTTACGAAACTGCCACTGCACATTTTCTTAAGTCATATGGAAGCATTAACTGACTTAAAAAGTTTTCTACAAAGATATTTTTATACGTGTGGATTGTTCAATAGCTGAAACATAAAATAAGTGGTTCAACGAATCTCAAATTAGGTGATATTACCATTTTATAATTTGAATTGAGTCTAATTGAACTATATAAATTCAATTTATAATATGATGATTGCTTATAAATTTTTGTTTAAACCATTTCTCATCCGGTATGAAACTACTAATGAATCACTTGTGTCTAACACCGTTAAACTTGATGTTGGGTATAGAAAGTAGAAGACTATTAACAATTTGGAAGTATTTAATGATCATGTCAAAAACCAACAAAAGATACCCAAAACCAAAACACAGCAGAATTGAATCACTTATCACTAAGTATATTATTAGTAATAGTAACACACATATATACATATAATTTTAACTATAATATACAAATTATCTACACACATCAATCATAGAATTTCATCACTACAAATAAATATATTTAGATTAACATCCAATTATCAATGCAGAAACATTTATCTTATGAGCAGTCAACATCTCTAATATTGTGTAGAAATTTATCTCTTTTAATACAATTTATCGGAGCCTACAAAAGGGTGGAGAGAGAGGATGCTTGCACAAGCACAATAATCATTCTGTATAAGCATTCAAAATTTTCACTACAAAATACAAAATGAGATTACCTATTTTTTTTAAGTAATCTAGTGACTAAATAAACTAACACACTCTAAATATTAAAAAGCAAAATATCTAAAACTCGAATTTAAGATGCATTTTTTTTTTTTGTGATAATTAGATGAAGCATCCACTATTATCTACCAAATAATGTAAAAAAAATTAATATTGTGGCTTATTATTTGGACCCAGTATGCTATTAGTAACTCATAAGAGGTGTGAATAGAAAATATTTTCATTTTTGGGCCTATCCTAGTATCTGATTTGACCGCCATTGAATCTTAACTTTTTTTAATAATATATGTATCAATAATTATTACAAATAAAATATAGAATAATTAAGTAGAGAGCACCAACATTACATTTTATTTGGTAAAGATTTTTTTTAATTAGCAAATATATTATAAAACTCAACTATAAGTATAAGATATACAAATTGTGAGAAAGAGTAAAAAATTGCAAATAAATGCAGCATGATAACAACACAAATTCAAGTCAATGATACAATAACATCGTACACAATCCAACAACACCAATTAAAATCGGGACCCAATAACATCCTACACAATCCAACTCCATCGCCTGGTCAAATCGATGTTGAACCAAAGCAGAAAATATAACTCTCCCGAGCAAAAAGACAATGCCGACAACCAAACACACTCCATACAGATCTAAGCAAACTGCAACACACCAAGACAACCGGCTCGATGGAGGCCGTCAGAAATCACCGGTCTAGGCAAAGAGTCTACATTTACAATCTGATTGTGTGGCAATTGGAGAAGGCTTATGATGAGAGAAATCATTCTTGAACTGCACCAAAACAACAACAAAGTTGCTGCTAACAAACGACTGCAACCACCCTGAAACAAAAACTCACAGAATCAAACAACAACTACCAGCCAACACCCACCACCTGAACAAAAGCACTAACATCGCCGCCGGAGCAAAACAACACATTCAGAACCATCGCCGGAGCAATGAATCACCACCAAAACAACTGTCACCGTAGCAATAAACCACCATCAAAACCGTCGTCGGAGCAACAAACCACAACCAAAACTGTTTTCGGAGCAACAAACACCAATCACCCAACTCCAGCAGCCACCCACCACCACTAAACAACAGATCTTGCCATGATACACCACATCCGCCGAAAAAACACCCACATCATCACCAGATTCGCCGCCACCAAGACCACCACACAACCAACACAACATCGCCTCCAACATGAGCGCCGCCGAAGCATATCTCCACAGCCGACCACCGCCACCGGAAGAAATGGCAGTCGGAGCAGTAAACGCCGAATTCAACCACCACAACAACACACATCGAAATAGAAAGAAACAACAAAACAACAACAAATCTAGAATAAGGAGCAATACGCATCAAAACCAGTGAAAAACCACGAACAAAACAACAGCAGATCTGGAAGAAGGATGGTGCGACGGGTCAACCAACACTCATCACACAACTGCCGTTTGGCCTTACATTTTGAGAAGAAGAATATTTAGATCAAAGGCAGGAAGGCAGTATTTTTATTCTAGAGAGAAGGCAGAGAAGTTTTTGTTTAGAGAGAGAGAGAGAGAGAGAGAGAGAGAGAGAGAGAGAAAAAAGGACTTTTAAAAATTCAAGTTTTATTTGGTACAAGATGAAAAGAAAAGAATAGGAAAGGACAACAAAAGGAAATATTTAGAAAGTAGAGTCTCACTAACATCAGCTAGCAGGAGGAGATTCATTACATTTAGAGGAACTACTAGAGGAGAATAAGCTTTAGGATTGTGAGCTTTAATCTTGACTAAGTAGTCCGTACAAGCGTTTCTCTCCTGGAAAGTATGCATCAGTCCAACTGTCCAGTTTCTAGTGAGGAACTCTTTTATGTTATAGATAATCGCTGCATAGTGATGTCATTCATTAACATGATCAGGTAATAGTTTGATCACAGTTTTGAAATCAGAATAACAACAAAGATCCTTAATGTCCTCAACTCCCTCGCCAAAACTAATACGTGGTACGCTGCCAATAATTTCGCACGAAGGATATTCGAAAATTCCATATTTCTAGGAAAACCATGGACCCACGCCTCGTCAAAATTCCGAATCAAACCTCTGAAACTCGATACACCTGGATTATTGATGCTACTCCCATCAACATTCAGGATCATACCAATACCATCTTGGACATTCCAACTAGAGCTGTCAAAATGGGCTAGCCCGAATATTCTGATTTTTTCCATGTTTTTTTAGCCTGGTCCGTTTAAACCCACTTAAAATATGGTCTACCCCAATGGGCCACGGGTAGCCCGGATAAATTATGATAAAAAAATTATAAAAATAAATATTGTATTAGTTAGTATGTTATATTTTAAGTGTTCATTTTTTTTATTTGGGTCAACTCAATCTAATATTTTTTTTAAGGAATCTAATATCTTGTTTTTCTATGTGAATTAGTATTTCTAAGTTCTCTTCCGTTGAATTTATATGTCAACTTAAATATGTATAACTCTATTTCTTTAGTTTTCTATGTTTATTTTTTGTAACTTAAATATCTTGTGTTTATGGAATGAAAAAAAAATAGTAATATGTATTTTAATTGAGCACTAATAGCTAAAAAAATAAAACAGGCCCTTCTGAAAGTCTGACCGCCCGTTCCGAGATCAGGCCCAATTTTTGAAATTTATATTTCATCAGAACTTTTTAACCCAACCCGATGAAGCCTTTGTAAGATTTCTCCACAACAAATAGTCATAAAAGTGGTTGTCAGATTTCTCGACAAAAAATAATCATAAAAGAACCAATAAATCTTTTGCGCCAATAACATCAATAGAAAAATTAAGCACAAAACATTTGAGGTGAATATCACCTATCTTAAGTCAGTTGTTTTCAGCCATGTAAGAGCAGCTCCAGCGGGGGTAATTTCTTGCTAGTCTTCCAGTTGGCATATGAAAAGCTAAAGAAATTTGAGAAAATGAATCTTTGAAGTCTGCCACGTGTAATAGCGTCATCTCAGAATGGAACGGAACATGGATTGTCCTTCAAATAAAATAGTAATATTTGTTGTCCTTTAGTTTTTTGACTGCAAGCTTTTTACAATTTTTTGGTTTTGATATAAGCATTCAAATAAAATAATGATATGTGAAGCACAAACTGTGGGACAAAATGTGAGTTTTTAAGAATTGCATTATTGGAGTAGAAAATAAATGAGTTGCTTCAAAGTGAGGTGGATCTAATGGGATCCACAAAATTCCTTTGTGTAGATTGCACCATTGGAGGTGCTCTAAGGTCCTTGCTTGGATCAGATGCTATTGCAAGAAAACAAGAATAGTGATATGAGAAGCTTTCTCTTCCAACCCCCCTTATCTTTTTGCCCCTCCAATATTTTGATTTTGCCATTGGTTAAAAAGTTTGGAACGTATTTTCCGAACTTTTCCTAGAGTAAATTCGATAAATTCGGAAAACACATTTCGATGTTTTTATTCAAAGCAATTTTTTTTAAAAAATACGATTCGAACTTTTTAACAAAACACAAAATTATAAATTCGGGGGAAAAAGATATGTGAGGTGTGGAAAGAGAAACATTTATGATCTGATATGGATCGCCATAACATAGCCAGCCCACTTTTCATTTTTTTTAAATGAAAAATAAAATTCATAAATGACAAACCTACTGTTTTTTTTAACACAACAAACATACTGTTTATATATAATACGTATAACATTTTATAAAATAAAACAATAACTCATACATAAAATTAAGGGTTAATTAATTTGTGCTCTAAGGACACATGATAAGGTAGCTTTATATGAAAATTTTGCATTTTTTTTTGTTACAGAAAATTTTGTATTTAATAAGTTAAAAAATTTAATGCATAAAAAAAATAGGCTAAATTAGGTATTTGGTCCCTTAACTTATTTATTGGTTTCGTTTTGATCCATTAACTAATTATTGTTGCGTTTTGGTCCTTTAATTATAATTCCGTTAACCAATTTGGTCCTTACCGTTAAATTTTAACCCCAATTGTTTAAAGTGTTGGTCCACCATAGGCTTCATTAAACTTTTTAATTTTAACCACTAGATCTTTTTATTAAATAAGAGACCATTGGATCGCACATCTCTACTAGATCTTATGATGGAATCTCTACAACTAATTTTCTTCCTCTCTTCTTCTTCATGAGCTTCATCAACTATTCTTCTCATAAACCCAGTAAAACAACATGAAACAAATTCAGAAAATAAGAACACTAAAAGGTGGTTCAACAATTCCATTAATCTCACTTCATCATTTCAAACCCAGAATTCATTAAATTGCAGATCTGAAAAATGCCTAATTTAAACAAAAAAAAAAACACCACAAAATCAAAAATTAATAACTCAAATTCACAAACTTTAGAGCCAAAAATCACAGAAATTATTTTCTTTTCTTCTTATTTGTAACAAAGCAAACTCATAAAATTTGGTGGATGTGTTATTTCCGCAAGAACTGGATTTCCTTGGCTTGTTTTTAAATTTTTTGGTTTCAGGTATTCTTTAGTTTTTTGGAGGTACCTATATTTGGATGATAATATCAGGTGGTTTAACTGAAATTGTTTTTCAATACAAAATAAAAATAAACCCTTTTATCCTTTTTATTACCCACAACTCCATTAAAAACAGAGAAATAAGAATATGATATATGGAGAATTTTAGGGACCATGAATTTGAGATTGAAAGAGAGAATTTTAAATGGTGCTGGATTTAACATTATCGCAGTTAGTGAGGAAGAGAGAAAATGGGAAAAGTTTAAGAATCTGTTGGAGGTTTTAACCACAGTTCTTGTTGCCGAATTTCAATGATAATATTGAAGGAATCTGGGTTATGGATTTTAGGTTTGAAAGGTTAATGTTTGATGTCTGGGTTTGATGCAGATGAAGGAACAAAGAAGAAGGAAAAACAATTGACTAACGGAAGAAAACATTTGACTAACGGAAAGGACTATATTGGCTAACAGAAATACAATTAAAGGACTAAAATGTAATAATAATTAGTTAAGGAACCAAAACGAAACCAATAATTAAGTTAAGGGACCAAATACCTAATTTAGCCAAAAAAATAAAAGCACACAAAATTGGATCCGGATCCTCGGCAGCTAATTTCTCTACAGCCACTTCTGCAGCGCAGTTCTCAACCTTTGGATTGATCGCATGACTGAAATATAAAATACAAAACAAAATAAAAAAAATTGCCAAAACAGATTATCAATCCCTTTTCCTTTCGCGGCCTGCGACACACACTGTATGGTAAGACTGTTGAACGGCTGAGAGAGGAAGAGGCTATGACCACTTTACAGTAGCGGTGGCTTTAACTTTATTGCTGCGCTGGAGACCCATAGGATTTTAGCTTCATGTTGTTGTTGTTGTTAACATTAGACAAAACTTAGGTTTGATATAGTTGTTGCTGCAAAAAATTGCTCTACTTTCTTTTATATGTTGTGAACTATTGGAATTCATTAGTCCTTGTTATATTATGCGTCTTCGGAAATTAGGGACACTACTAGAAAAATCTTAAATACCGACGGACAAAATATGTCTCTAAAATGCAAATATTTCGTCACTAAGCAGGTTAGAGATGGATTTGATCCTGTCGGTAATTTCCTCGTCTCTCTGTCTCTAATTTCATCTCTATTAGAGACGAAATATATTCTGTCTCTAAATTCCGTCGGTATTTCAACTTTTTCTAGTAGTGGGAGGAGAAAAAAAACAAAGAAATCTGAGGTGTAGGCAAGACGTCTTTGCATAGAATATGAATTGAAAATGGATTATACAAGTGTTTAACAAAATTGAAATGAAAAAGATGATTAATCAATGTTTAGATGGACAAAATGATGTTTGATTAAAGAAGAAAAATGGAAAAATGGTGCGATACGGCGGTGAAAGAAGTTTGGCGAATAGCAGAAAACAAACACAGTGGAAGGAAAAATATTCAAGTGGGTCTGCATTATTTTATGTTAGTTTTTGTTTTACCTACATCTCAACCGGTACACTAATCAAATGGTTGAGAATGTTGCAGCAGGGGATGCTGTAGGAAATTATGCTGCCGAGGATCCATATTGCACAAAATTCCAAAACATAATTTCTATATTTATCTTTTTATGATGTAACTTAAGGGTCAAGTTAACATTCTCCTAAAATTAATATAAAGAAAATACAATTTTTTATAAACAATATGCAATTTTTTTATTTCTCAAAATTTTAAATTATTATTCGATAGAGTTTGTTAAACATCATTTTTATCAGTGTGCTTAAAATTCAGTTGACAAATTTACCTCTTTCTTAAAGTTTAAGAATTTTCAACCGTGTTTTTTATTACGTTTTAAAATTGTAGAATATGAAAATGGGATATAGTAATAGTTTACGGCCCAATATCATCAAATGCGCGTCAAAGTCGTGTTGTGGGCAGCGTTGTCAAGACACATACCTCACACGTGACTTAGTGAAGTTATTTCAATCATGGTTGACAAATGAGAATTATCTCGAATATTATGCAATAGTATATATTTAGTATTAAAGAAAGTATCTTGAATATTTTTGTCAAATCATTTTTTATTTTACAAAATCTCAAATTTTATTATGAGAGAAAGCTCCGTGATTTTGTTTTTAACTTTTGTTTTTGGGTTTGTTTAAAAAAATGATTTGATTTATTTTTGAGTTTATAAAAATAGTGATAAATAAAAATAAAAATTGATTTATAAGTTTTTACCGACAAAAATTATATTTTAAGAAGTTATTTTATTATAAATTTCTTTGAAGAATTTATAATAATACATAAAAGATTATTTATTTGCACAAATTATTTCATATCAATTCAAAAATAAATCAGTTCAAATAAGTTTGATTCTGGAGAGCTTACTAACTTATTGTTTACGGATGAGTCTTAATATTAATAGCAAGAGTTGACTTAAATCATATATAAACATTGATCAACTTCAAACATTTCGTCCTTGCAACCTCTTACTTGGGGAACTTTATCTTGAAATAGTTTTAAAACATTTCGTCTAAAAATAAGGTATTGTCATAAATATATTTTTTCTTGTTCACTATTTCAAATTACTTGTTCGATCAACTATATCAGTCCACTCTTCCCACGATTTCGACACATGACATCCTACCAACCCATGATTTTCGGAGAACTCCCACTAGCACAATTAACTCTCATGTGAATGTCTATTTATAGATCACAAAGAAAGATTAATCTAAAAGTTCTAGCTCAATTGACAAATACCGAAATTGTTAGGTCGGATGTCGTGACTCGGGTTCGAACCTAGGTCCTCACAGTTGTGTGTGAGTTTAAATTCAGTAGATTACCACATCATCTATGATCACAAAGAAAGATTAAAAACAGTGGCATCCCAATAGAATTGGTATCATGCGTTAATTTTTATTTTATTTTTTTAGATAAGAGTCTTAATTTTTAGTTTGTTATATATTATAGGTACAATTACATGTTGTAGATACAAATTTTTCATCGTCGTTTATGAATCACACAAAATAAATTCTCTCTTTTTAATTATCAAACTTTTTTTTTTAATAAATTTCTAATTATCAAACTTTTTCATATGCACAACTATCAAATTCAAATCTCATTTTAACCAATTTATTTATATAACCGACTCTCACTCTATTCTATATATGTAATGTAAAAAATATAAAAAGATAACTGTCTCACCCAAAAAAAACAGGATATTATCAACAACAAAATACTATTTAAAATTTTAGTCAACAAAAAAAATAAAACAAACTATTAAAAATTTAAAATTAGAAATAACATCAAATCAAATCAAATTAAATACTAGAAGAATAGATTACGCGTGAAAAATAAAAAAGTACCTACCTGGAACTTTCCTTTACAATAATTTCTCCTTCCAATTCTCAAATATAAATACACTGTTACACATTCCCATCTCATAAACATTCACAAATTTCACAAATCATTGACCAAAACCTAACAAAAACTCTCTCAAATCTCTCTCTGTTCATCACCAATGGAATATAGAATCTTAGAACTCAACATAATTTCTGCAAAAGATCTCAAAGATGTTAACGTCCTTTCCAAGATGGATGTATACGCTGTCGTTTCAATCTCTGGCGATCCACTTAATCCACAAACTGCCACCACCAACATCCACCGTGACGGTGGAAAAAACCCTACATGGAATTTCCCTGTCAAATTCACCATCAATGATTCTCTTGCTAAACAGAATCGTCTTTCTCTTGAAATCAAGCTTCTCTCTAAGCGTACCCTAGCCGGTGATACTATAATTGGTACCGTTCATATTCCGATCAAAGAGCTTCTTGATAATCCTGCTGGTGATTCTTTAAGGCAAGTTAGTTATCAGGTTAGAACATCTTCAGGAAAAGCTAAAGGGAATTTGAATCTTTCTTATAAATTCGGCGAAAATGTTGCGGCTCCGGTGGCGAAGACATCGGCGAAACATGAAGATGTGAAGGGGAAACATGAACCGGTGATGGCTTATCCTCCACCTGGAGCGGCGGCAGGGTCTAGTTCGGTGCCGTATGGTACACCATATCCTCCACCACCGGCTGCAGCTGGTTATGGATATCCTCCTCAACCAGCGGCTGCCGCTTATGGTGGATACCCACCTGCCCAAGCAGGATACCCACCTGGTCAACCAGGTTATGGGTATCCGCCTCAAGCAGGTTATGGATATCCACCACAACAAGCGGGGTATGGGTATCCACAGCAACAAGCGGGTTATGGATATCCAGGGGCACAGGCACAGAAACCTAAGAAGAATAAATTTGGAATGGGATTGGGAGCAGGGTTGCTTGGAGGTGCTTTAGGTGGGATGTTGATTGGAGATATGGTTTCTGATGCTGCTGATTATGATGCTGGATATGATGCTGGCTTTGATGATGGTGGTGGTTTTGATTTTTAGTTTCTAATTGTTTTTTTTTTTTTTTTTTTTTTTTTTAATTCATGTTTCTTTGTTTATGGATTATTTTACTTTTGGTTTTTTTATTTTGAGGATGCTTTTTAGTGTTTATATTGAAGCTAACTTGAATTTTATATTTAGCTTTATATAAATATAACTTCTATGTTTATGACATCTAATTTGGTCTTGTGTGATTGTAGTTTTTTGTAAGTATCATATTCTATTGGCAAATTTGATTTTTTTTTTTTCTTCATCATGTTATTGGGGCATTAATAAGCGTAGTGTAGTTTATATTGATGATGATGATTAAGATTCTTAGCTAAAGCAATTGATTAATCAAATCAACTAAAAAGACTTTAACAAAACTTGGTGTGAAAACTTTTGATTGCTAGTTTGATAATGATTTTAAATTGCAGTCATGATTATGACTTATGATTATAATTATGCTGAGAAACTTTATATAGTATGGTCGAAATTGTAGATGAGATTTAGTTGCAAACACTTCTAAAATTGTTATATTGTGGCTGCAATTGTATATTTGCATACTGTGATTTAGAACTTAATTTGAACACACTAGTATAGCACAACAAAACTATATAAACCAAGGAGATAGATTCTTGTTATCAATCAAACTCATGCATGAAAAACAGTAGTATGTGAGAAACTAATGATTATAGAAGTTGTCAATATTGTCCTTTTATTTGGAAACTTTAAAATCGAGATTATACCTTTGGTTGATTAGTTTTGGAGGTATAATCCATGAGTAAATTTTGTTTTGCATGCAAAACAACAAAAATTTCCGGTACAATCTAAACGTATTTTTGGTACAAGAAGCAGACAAGTTATATATCCCTGTTATGATGTCAGTTTCTTGTTGGACTATTATATTGAATTTGTTTTGCCGTGCGGAATTATCTTAAATATATAATAATATGTCTCATGTATTTGGTTTCTAAATTTTCTAACGATGTTTATTTAATTTGGGCAACTCTTAGAATAGCTCTATCTTGGAGGACATTTGTGATTTATAAATTTCACTATTATGTCTAACAGTCTTAGGTGTATGTTTGGTAAACAAAAAAACCACATATATGCAATAAACGGGGAAAGAAACATGCCATAACGCCTACCTCTTCATTGTTATTGCCAACAAGGTCTTACAACATATTGCGATTCTAATTTGAGTGTCATATGGTACGTATTAAGAGTTTTATGTCGGATAATCCAAAGTCTGAATATGTTTATAAATGAGGATAATTATTGTATTATAAATCAGTTTTATAGTATTGATTTATGACCTACACAAAAGAAGAAAATAACTCGCATGAATTAATTTACTATACTTGTCTTCCACCATCATATTCAGTACATCGAGGAAGCTGAGATATGTGTTTGAATAGAACACAAGAGAAAGAAGAGATGCTTGTATAAGTTATCCACCCAAATATGTACCTACTGGATTAAACCCCAATGAAGAGTCAGGAAATATTTCTGTAAGTGAGATGCTTGAACATAATGCAAGTGTTTTTCTAGTAAAACATAATGATCCCACTATTTTTAGGAAGGTGACTGATGTTTAAGAAGAACCGCGACAACCCTCAATATGTTTCTATCGTGCTAAAACCTGAAAACCACGACAACCCTCAGTATGTTTATGTCGTGCTAAAATCCAAAAAATATATTCACCCTGTATAATGATTGATGTTTAAAAAGAAACATCTTGTTGGAAGTAATTAAGTTTGGCTGATTTAGTCACATCTCATTCCCTTAAAAAAAATTGTGCAATAATTCTTGTAACAATTTACCACAAATTATGTACAGTACAGTGGACTAAAGCGATTGCAAATTGAACTATTTTTTATGGGCCAAAGAGAGGGCCCAATATATAAAAAATGCAGGACACAATATATAAAATAAAATAATGCGCATCCAGGGAATCGAACCCTGGTCAGTACCGTGGGAGGGTACTATGATACCACTACACCAGATGCGCTTCTTGCTTTAGAATTTGTTCTTAACATATTTATTATTATTATTATTATTATTATTATTATTATTATTATTATTATTATTATTATTATTATTATTATTATTATTATTATTATTATTATTATTATTATTACGGAAGTGATAACCATTTTTTTAAAATAAATTTTCTTATAAATTTGGTTTCATTTGATACATTAAATTGCATATGTTAGATAATTTGATTTCTAATAGGAAACTAAAAATTGTCTAAAATTTGTAGTTTAAAGGATCAAAGTAACGAACATTCATAAGCGACCAAAATGATGGAAAAAAAAAAAAAAGAAGCAAAAATATGTATATTTTTATTGGTTTGACGCCCAAACATGAAAAATTAAAGAAATTATAAAATTTCAAAAGATGAGAGTGTTGAAGGAGAATTGTTGGCATAGGAGATTCTTATGGAAAATAATTGCTACTGATTTTATTTGATTCTTCTTTGCAGACTTCAAAATGTCAAAAATAATTAAAAAAACCAAGGAGTAGCAAGAGAAAGAGACTTAAGCAAGACTATAGATGTGTTTGTTTTCTAAGGGACTCGTATTAGAATAGGACCCAACCTTTATTTTTTATTGAAGCATAAGAACCCAAAAAAAAGAAAATTAACTTAGAATTATAGGCTAAAAATATATTGAGCCCATCAAACATTTTGGTTCTCCTTTTTATTTGTGTTATCAATTGAGTTTATTAATTTATAGTTCCGGTGAACTGGATAACTCAACTGATTTGAACTAAGGGTTAAAGAAGTTGATGAGTTAAAAAGTCGTGGAAGTCCTTGATTTACTTTTGGAGGCCCTTTTTTTTTGAGGTCCTGGGCCTGATTACCTTGGCCCAAGGCCGACCCTGATAAAAACACGTAAATATTTCAAAATGAGTATCCTTTGCGATGGTTCATAAGACACATGCATAGAGTTAATCCTATCTAGCTATGGTCGTTGAAGCACCCAATTGTTTTTCTGAATCACATGGTTAAACTAGTGTAAATTACGGGAGTTATGTAGTGACCATTCTAAAGAAGTCTGTTTTTAACTCATGTGTAAACCACCATTTTTTTTTAATCTTAACTTAGTAAAATAATCAGAGAGCCATCTCCTCCATATTTTTTACATGTTCCCGCAACCGTCGCAAATTTAAAAACCTCGAATACTAGTTTTTGCATTACATCTTTTATCAAATAGCATTAATCAAAACCAATAAAAAAGAAATTGGTGAAAATCAAAGATTTACTTTTAGTTAAGAAGCATAATTTATTTATTTAATTGAGTCACCATCTCGAGTTTTGGACCGTACATAAATTTTTTGACCGATACATCACTAAAATGACAAACTAAATTCTCCAACAAAGATCAATTATCAATAAAATAAAAAAATATTCCGCAACAATATCATAGGTTAAAAAAACTGAGTACCAATGTTGGGGGTGTCATTAAATGAAGTCATGCCCCCAGCTTCCACTCCACCCTAAAGTGTCCCCGGTAGAGAATTGATCCCACATTCCTTATGTTTAGCACTTTATTATCAAAATAAATATGTAAATCACCAAATATAATCTTTTTTAAGCAAAGTTTGGTACGAATCTTACAATTACATAAACAAATAAATCATTCCCAGTTAACGTTAATCACATTGTTTGCTTCAAAACACCCCCCACCGTTCATTTTTCTCCCCATTTAGAAAATATCTAATTTAATCTTTTCTTGTGATTACTTAAAATCTTAGTAGAATGCAGAATATATTCATATGTATAGCGATAGAGCATCCATAACGAAGTTCCCCATATTTTAGTACTTAAATGGGTTATGCATGTACACACCACTTAAATATAATTTTTTAATAATAGTATCTAATAAGTACTAAATCACTTCAACTCAAAACCTCTTAAAAAGTTTTAAATTGGTCTCACAAATAAAACATCTCACCAATAATTATATATTTTTGCAAATGGGTCACACAAAAGCAATATAGGTACAATTGCTTATTATAGCACATACGTATTAGATACTAGTTTGCATTTTACTCCAATGAAAGTACCTATTAAATACTAATTTTTAAAAAATAAATACCTACCATTGAAAATAGTTAGCGATCATTAGTAAACCAACGTACTAAAATTAATGGTAGGAGAATTAGTTTACTAATTAATGCATTATTTTATATATGTAATGATGCATGCATGTTTAGAGAACTTTTAACTTGATTAAAGTATGAGGATTCTAATTCCAAAGGATTGATATTAAATATTGTAATGGCAAGGCATCAGATGTGACAGATCCTAGGCCCAAACATGCACATATCTTTTTAATGATATGATAACTAAATCAAATATGGATGCTAATGATGTATACTTTATCGGTTTCATAAGTCTTAGCTCAATTATTAAAAATTATCGAAATTGTTAGGCCGAACATCGTGATCCAAGTTAAAACTCAAAATATCATAATTATGTGAATTTAAATTTAATAAATTACCACTTTATCGAAAACGAAAAAAAATGTATACTTTACCAAAGTGCGTAGTAGTCCCTAAGTAATTTCAATAGGTAGTTACTAATAAAAACTATGAAAGGGATTAAAAATTTGAATCTTAAATATTTATATTTTTTTATATTTAAATGTGTGAGTGTATTCATTAGATTATTAGATAAGCAAATTGATTTATAAGAAGTACAAGAAGTATTCAATTCTTACTGGGGGTGGCAAAACGGGCCGAGCCCGCTGGGCCAACCCGTTTGGCCCGCAATTTTTGGCGGGCTGGGCTGAGGTTTTCGGCCTGCTACCTTAAGTTGGCCCGCCCCACCCCACTTTGTTTTTGAGCGGGCTTAAATGGGGCGGGCCTAAACGGAGGCGGGCATGCCCATTTTTCCATCCCTTTCTAATATTTATCATTTTATCTTATATTGTAAGGGGTACTTATTAACTTAGTTGATGATTTGTTAGTTTAATTAAGCGTAATTATAAGGAATTGCTTATTAACTTGGTTAATGTTTCTTTTAGTTTAATTATCTCTATTATCTGGTGCAATCTTCTCTTAATTATCCCTATTATATTATTATTGTTAGTTTAATAATAGGAGATAATAATTGTAAGAAATTGTGAAGTTATTATAATTCAACTTGTTTAATATTTTTTTAACATTGAATTGTGAGTTGTAATTTTAATTGTAAAAAAAAAAAAAAAAAAAGTATTTGGCGGGCATGCCCGCCAACCCGCAATCCCGCCAATAAACGGGCGGACTTGAATTTTGAGCCCGCACACCTAAGTTGCCCCGCCCCGCCCCACCCCGTTTTTGGGCGGGCTTAAATGGGGCGGGCCTAAACGGGGCGGGCATGCCCGTTTTGCCACCCCTAATTCTTACAAATCACGGAGAGAAAACTCTTAGTGTCATGGAAACACTTCAAAGGATTATTACACCATTCGGGGAAGGTGACATGAGCATTAAACCCTCCCCGTCCTATAAACCAAAACCAGGAAATATAAATTATTGGGTAAATAGGTCTTTACCCCCTGTAATATAGACAAATTTTGTTTTTCCCCCTGTAATTTTTTTTTTTGTTGTGATTTGCTCTTTGCAAAGTAAATGTTTTTGGTTTCCCCCTTTGGGTGCAAGAAATTTGCACTTTTTAAATCGGTTGAACGGATTAACCTTAAAAAACAGCAGTTTTTTAAATCGGTTTGAACAAAATAACCGATTTAAAAAGTGCATCCAAGGGGCGAATCCAAAAAATTCAACATTACAGGGGGCGAGTCACAAAAAAAAAATTTACAGGGGAAAAAAAATACGCCTACATTATAGGGGGGTATAAACCTATTTACCCTAAATTATTTGGTCTATTACAACGGAAAAATCAACAAAATCTCCTCGAAAGATAATATTGTTGCGTTTTCTCCATAAACTCCAAGTAGTGGCTAACCATATGATGTGACGGAACTTGTTATTTTTAATACCTTGTAGAAGTTCACCGAAGAGAGAAAAATGATTATGAATGTCTTCAAAGAAAATGATTCGGACTCCCATCTATTGAAAAACTTTATCCCAAACTTGCCTCGATACATTGCAATTAAAAAGAACATGATGAATATCTTCTACCTCTTTGAAACAAACTACATAACACCTCTCTAAATTATTAGTAATGATACATTTGTTGTATAATGCTTCTCTAGTTGGTAATTTCCCAAACAATAGTCTCCACCCGAAAATACTTACTTTAGAAGGGACATTGTTCTTCCAAAGCTCCTTAAAAATTATCATCGAATTACTGAGAGATAACAAAATACTATTATTAGATTAGAAAAAATGAAGTACTGAGAGATAAAAAATACTATTATTAACAATAAATAGGAGAATAGCTTAAACTAATTTCATTAGAGAAGTTGTGCCTTTTATTTTTTTTCTTTCTAATTTCTTTGTTTTACACTTTTACCCTTCTTTTTCTTTCAACAAAGAGGAGTATTTTTGGGTTTATTTTTAATTCAAAATCACCCTTCTGTAGGGTTGACTCAACTATTTAGATACAACTTATTTTTAGTTCAAAAACACCTTTCTGCAAGGTCGACTGCGACTAGTTATAGATCTTATTTGAATATTTAGAATGGGTTCTTAATAATGGTTTTCAATTCTTAACTTTTTCAATTTTAATTTGAAAAGACTAAAACTAAAACCATGTAGAAAAATGGTAATGTTGGAATTTGAACTAAAAACTCTGTACACACAAAAATAATAGTCTACCACTAACTTATTGAAGCACATAAGATATTTTATAATTAAACATTGATAAACGTATTATTGTATGACCTAAAATTTTTTAAGGCTTCAAAACTGTCGCACATCCAACATATATGATAACTCACTTTATGTGGTTTTTTTAAAAAGGCAAATATATATATATATATATTAGATCTCACAAGCACAAGGCGTACTTGAAGAGTTTGTAAACAGAGTACACCTTGTGCTTGTAACCGTAACTTTTTGTATATATATATATTTAAAGTGAGAGGAGTTTTTAAATAAGAGGATGAGAGGATTAAATCCTGATCATCTGATCAAAATTAGTGGTTGTGATTAAAACATGTCAAATGCAGCTTTTCTTATTCTGCTTTGTCCCAATTCCCACTCCGATCCCTTCTTCGTCGCTGCATACACGGACACACCCCTTGATCTTCCTCCATGCCTTTGTTCCAAATCTTCACAATTTATTTTTTCATAGTGATAACATATTCCAATTTCTTTTTGTTGCAAATTAATTATCCCTGCAATTTTTTTATTTTACAATCTCTGCTTCTTCTCTTTCACACTTCTCCGATTCCACATAAGAATTATATTGGGAAAATTAATTGAAAGTTCACAAATCAAAACCCATAATCTAAGTTTTCTAGTCTTGAAAACATGATTCTATTTCAAAAAAGAAAACAACATATTCTTTTATCGTAATTTATTAATCATACAATTGTGAGAATTAGAAGATGGCCATGGGTGCAGAGCACTAGAATTTTAACTGAAAGTAGATTACTTGAATTTGTGTTATTGTGAAATAATTTTGGGCTCATTATCTAATTATCCATGGATAAATCATACTATATCATCACCACAACTCCTTTCCAAGTTTTACCTTCATGTGAATTCAGATCCGAAGTTAGACTTGATGATTCATGTTTTACCTTTTCTTTTGTGTGTGATTTTCTTTTTCAATTTTAAATTGAACTCAATGCATAAAAAATTGTCTTGCACAAGAGCTGAAAAAGTAAAGAAGACAACACAAAAGCAACAAGTGTGAGACGAGACGGCGAGAGGCAGAGAAGAGGTAGCCATAAGGGAAATGAAGGAGTAAAGATTGATCCAAGGGTTGTGACTTAACCCTCTCATCTCTCATTATAAATAAGGATTTAATTTATATACACTGTCAGTGTAAAGAGTTTTTACACTGACAGTGAATCTTAATCATTCGATGTTCACAAACACTTGACTTGATTGAAAACTACCTATAAAGTAGTGGGCATGAATGGTTATGATGTGCTGATGGTGTAATATATTTTACACTATATATATATATATATATATATATATATATATATGGGAACTTTCAAGTGAGAGGACTTGTTATTGTGAGAGATGATAGGAGTAAAAACTGACCATTAGATCAAAATCTACAACAAAGATTAAAAGATCTAATTGCACTTGATTATTTTTTATTCATTCCCTCCCTTCTTCTTAAACTCGCCTCCTTCTTTATTCTCTGTAGCAACACCACAACAATTTCTCCTCCATGATTCTTCCAATTATTTCTCTTAAGAAGCTGACTAATCAACAAATATCTAATATTCTGCAAAAATAGTGTTTTGGTTTTGTTACCTTAATCTCTATTGATTAAAAATCCTTGTTTTTTTATGCTTTTTTCTACAATCTGGCTAAATTCAAAATATTCACTTGAACATAATTAGAAATTTATGCAATCAGATGTTTTAGAATTTAGGGATAACACATGTTAATCTTCCATCTCACGATTTGTCTTCCTTCAACTACAACACTAAAACCCAACTGTTTTTATTCAGTTTTTACGACACTAATTACCAGAATTTTGCTGCTGCCAAATACCTTGTTCTTAAGACATGGGAGAATCATAAATATGGTATTGCAGCAAAATTGGGAAGTCTAATAAAACTTAACTAAATGGAGATTTTTTATGTTGAAATTTGTAAGCCATGAAATCATAAATTGGGTATTGCAAAGTGAAATTGCTAATTTAGAAAAGAATAATGATTCAATGAAAATCAAATTGAAAGGTTGAAACGGAATCAGTGTATCACATTTTCGGGAGAGGGAGATATAATGAAGAATCCACCACCGCCATCCATGAATGAGGCGAACAAGACTCATCTAGAAAGAAGAGGAACACAAAGAGGTGAGAAAGCAGAACACAAAGAGGTGCAAGGCCCATGTTTAAAATGGAATTTAATCACAACCATTCATTTTGATCAAATGGTCATTATTTAACCCTCTCATCTCTCACAATAAAATGTCCTCTCACTTGAAAGTTCCCCTATATATATATATATATATTTGTTAGAAATAAATTTATTATTATAACTTTTTAAATATATTTATCATTTATTTAATATATATTTTTAAGTTTTTAATAGTTACAGTATTTTAATCTTAACATAATTAATTGAATTAATATTAAAATTTAAATCAATATTAAATAACAATAAAAAAATAAAATTGGTGGGGTCAAATATAAATTGCTTGTTATAATATTACCATTAGAATAAAATTTATCAAAGTTGCTTAGAAATTGCTTAAATGCAATGTGACAATTTGAACATACAGAAACAAACTTAAGCAACCAAAATTAGTTTTCTCACCGGAGATGCTATTATACGATTCTCAATACTACACACAAGATATGTAATTGGAAAGGTTGCCATTTTGAGCCTAAGCATATGTTCTATAAATAACTTTATTTGAACAAATAAATATGGGCAAAATCCTAATAGTGATGGGCAATGTTCACACGGCTTATCAAGAAAGCTCAACATGGGATATTTTCTTTTGGATATTGAGAATTTAAATTTTGAGATGGACAGGTGGGTAGAGTTGAAATTTCAAAATATAAGTTATGGTGCCACTTAGGTCATTGTCTACGTACATAGCAGTAGCACACAGACAATAGTCGATACCGATAATTTGAATATCTTAACAAAAATATAAGTTTGTGTATGATTAATAATGGTTCGGTTAATATGTTATTACTTCTTGTTAAGTGGATGTGTTTTGCGTTATCCCATATTAAATTTGTTTTGAAGATATTTTTTGCAAAGTAATTTTTTTTGTCCCCCCTTGGATATACTTTTAAAATCGATTATTTTGTTCAACCGATTTAAAAAGAGATGTTTTTTAAATCGGCCTTTCTATTAAACCAATTTAAAAAGTGGAAATTTTTTGCACCTAAAGGGGGACAAGGGGGGAAACAAAAAAAATTTACTTTTCAAAAGAAGAATCTTCAAAAAAAAATTTAGCAGGGGTAATGCAAATTAATGTGTGTGAGTTATGAGAAGCTAATTTATTTATTTTTATTATTTTTATTGTTGTCAAATGCAGCTTATAATTGACTTTTTGAAGAAGAAAAAGAAAACTTTGTAATTTTTTATAAACAATGAAATGACAAGTTATTGTAAACTCACACACATAAAATGAAGAGGCCAGAGTTCAAATTTGATAATAGCATTCGACATTAACAATTTCAGCAGCCAATTGAGCTAAAATTTATGGACGAAAACTATATAATTTATATAGAGTTATCATCAATAATTGAGGGTACATTATGACTTTTTTTTCTTTTTTAAATATATGATATGATATGATGGGTGCATTATGAATTAAAGACAGTGTGACTTGGTCCCATATGGCCACAAAAAGGAATTTAAGCTATAGATTGAGTCAATTATGTTGAGTATTATTCAATCACATTCACAGGACCATATGTAGCACGTGGAGCAGATGGGAAATTGAAGTAGAGTCACAACCATGGTGTTGTGTTAAATAGAATATGTGTGCCCTAAATCCCTACATTTTTTATGACTCAATCAACTTTTTTTTAAACTCAAAAAAAATTATAAAACTTTTTTTTGATTGGGTGGATTTGGAATCTACACCTATTTTTTATTCCCTCCCAAGATGTTGTGTGATTGATATTTTCTAAATCTACCAGAAAATTCTATTAGTAATCTAGAACTCTCCAAACATTTAATTGATGACAAATTCATAATTTGTAACCACAAAAAATAAAGTTTATGAAAATCTATTATTTGTCCATTTATAGGGAAAAGACATGCTTAAGACAATATTATAATACTTATCATGCACATGCATGCCTTTCAGAGGAAAAATATTATAATGCTGCGCATATGAGTGCATGGTACTATACAAGAGTCATCTTGCATGGCTATATAGTTTGCAACTATTATAAAATGATAAGAGAAAAAAATATATATGCAGAAATTGTATTAGAGAATTGAAAACAAAAGACATTTTTATATACTAATGACTTTTTAATGCAAGAGTTCAAATTAGAGTTTTGAGCGACACTATGCTTATCATTAGTGGCAGAATTGGAAAAAAATAATTCGGGGTCGGCTGTTATAAATATTATAATGTATAAATTGATTTTATACAATAGTTTTATTGTATATAAAAAATTATGTTATAAATAAACACAAATTTGATCAACAAAAAATTAAATTACATGCTATAAAATAAAATAATACTTTATATGTGTCAAATAATTTGAAATTATAAATAATTGAGTTTAAACAAATAGTTGCTAAAAAGTTGATGATCAGAATCGGAAAAATTATATTACAAGTAAAGAAGGATTGTTTTTAATTAAAAATAGTTGTGTTTTTTTTTTTTTTTTTTGGAAAACTAGAAATTGTGCATTTTATGCGCAGGAAAACAATACAAAGAATACATCTGATCGGTTAAAAAATAGAAGATTGAATTGGACAACTTTTGTTGTATCGTGTTTGATTCAAAAATTAATTATGAAACTAGACAAAAGAGGTAATAAAAGATAGGAGAAAATAAGATTTTATGACCCACCCCACTCATCTCCTAGTGCCACCTATGCTTAAAGATTTGAGGGACGCGGATTATACTGGATCAAATTTAAGTAGGGGTGAAAGCGGATCAGAAAAATCCAATTAAACCGATGATCCAATCCAATCCAAACCGAAAAAAAACCGACTTTTTTGGTTCGGATCAAAAACCGAACCAAACCAATTGAAAACCGATGTGGTTTGGTTCGGTTCTCGGTTCCGTTTTCAAATCCATTGGATTGAACCGAACCAAACCGACACCTATAATAAAATCATTTTTAGCTCATATGGGATAAGCTCATGTCAACATTAAACCGGCCCAACCTTAATATTTATTAGGATTTTGAATTCAAAAACACGTAGCAACCTTAACATTGAATCCAAAAACACTGTGTGAACAAACAAACTTGTTTTTGATTTAGTTTTGATTTTAGGTTTTCAAAACATGTTTTCAAATGATTTTGAGTTTTTAATTTTTTTTTAAAAAGAGAACACAATTGATTAAAATAGCAACCAAACATGTCCTGATTTAGTTTTGATTTTGGGTTTTCAAGTAATTGTTATATTAACATAGTGTGAACAACAAGTATTGAGTTTTAAAATTTTTAAAAAGAGAACATAGTTTATGCTTGTTTATGTAAATTTTTTTATCTGACATGCCCTAAATTTAAACTTGTAACTATGTGAATTTAAGTTTGGATTTTTTTAATCATGTGAATATAAATTTATGTAAATATAAGTTTTTGAAAATTTTATGAGTTTCAAATATATGAGTTTGAATTAAGTTTCTGGATTGTATTTTGTACTATGTTTGAAAACTTTTTGAGTTTCAATATGATGTTATTGTTAGTGTCAAAGAAAATGATGTTATTGTTATGAACTGCGATTCATTTTTTATTGTGTATGATGATATTTGATTACGTATCGTCGAAAAAATAATAGTAGAAAAAAAAAATAATAGTAGGAAAAATATTGAAAAAAAGGCATTACAAAACCGATCAAAATATCCGAACCAAACCGAACCAAACCGATTAGTTTGGTTCGATTTCATTTTTAAAAAACAGGACAAACCGATCCAAACCGAACCAATTGAGTACACATTGGTTCGGACCTTGGATTCATCAAAAACCGATCCAAACCGGTCCAATTACACCCCTAAATTTAAGTGTTACAAAACGTAGTTGAGTTAGAGCAACTATAACGTAGGTAAACTAACTTCAAAGTTGCTAAGCCAACATGAATAATAAGAAATCTGCAATGTACATGTGTGACATGGAAAAGTAGGTGAGCACAAAATAATTTCTCTCAAGAATTTTAAGATTATTTTATTCTTATTTTTTGAATTTAAGATTTATTATTTAATTGTAAAAAATTTGTATCAGCTAATACAAATGATTTATTTATTCAAGTGCTTTGGATAAATGTATAAACCCTTTAGATAAAATCGATTAGTTAATTTACTTAGATCATCATCATGTCACAAGGGATTCATGTAGGCTTAATGGTTCACATTGAACTTTATGCGGTTTTTGCATTTACTCCGAATGTGAGTAGGATAGAGAATTAGTAAACATATCTTAAATGTTGAAAAGAGAAAAAAACACCTTACAAAATGGTGCATATGGGAAATATTTTATTTGTTCTTATCGGTGTAATGATCCATTAAATTATTTTTAGGGTGTGTTTGGCTATGAGAAGAAAGTGAGAAGAGAGAAATATGTGAGAGAGAGTATAAGAAGAGAGAAAGTGAGAAGAAATAGAGTAGATTTGAGGTATTGATTGATATTAGGGTTGGGAACAGGCCAGACTTTGACAGGCCTGAGCCTGACTTATGATTTTTTTTACAATCCTAAGGCTGGTCTGCGGCTTATCAAATACTTCTTTTTTTGGCCTGGCCTGTGCCTGTTTAAAGTCTGGCCTGACATGATAGACTGTATAAAACCTTTTTTACATTTAAATTTTTATAATTTTTACAACATTAAGAAAAAACTAATAAAATGCTTAGCACAATAATTTCTATTTTGCCTAACAAATATAATTTGTGTTTGTCAAAAGAAAAACAAATATATTTTGTCTAATAAATATTTTTTATTTATATAAATAGTATTTATTTTTTATAAACGATTATATAAATAATAATATTATATAAATAAAATTAATAATTAAATATAAATAGGCCAGCCTAACAGGCTTTTTTAAAAGCCTAAGCCTGACCTATTTATATAAATAGGCTTTTTTCAAAGCCTGAACCTGGCCTTTTGAATAAACAGGCCAGACCATGCCTAAACCAGGCCAGGCCGCAGGCCCCTGGAGACCGTTTGGCCTATTCCCAACCCTAATTGATATAAGAGAAAGAAGAGAGAAATATGTTTAATATTTAAAAAGACAATAATATTCTTATATTTTAATTTTATTTTAATGTAGCCATATGAGATCCACCATGTACATTAATGACTTTTTGCTACAAAAAGTCTAATTTTCATTATCTCTCCTCCATTTCTCACCTAGGTCTGTTTGGTTGGAAGGAAAGAAAGAGTAAGGAAGGAAAATTACGCATTCCATTGCATGAACTTGGGCTACCATTAGTCTAAATTCATGCATTGGATTGCGTAATTTTCCTTCCGTCATCTTTCTTTCCTTCCAACCAAACAGACCCACCAAATATTCTTCTCTCTTCTCAATTCTCCTTACCAAATAAGAGAAATTTACAACTTTTCTTCTATTTCTCTCTTCTCTATCTATCTCTTTTCTATTTCTATCATACCAAACATAAACTTATAGTATCTAATGAAATTCTTATAAACTGTAAATGTTAAGTACACCTTATTCTCTTTATAATTCAATTCATGCTAAGAAAACCTTTCATAATAATGCAAATGTAAAGAAAGTTAGAAAAACTTGAATATAGTCCATTTAAATCCTCCATGTAGATATTATAATTAATAAAAATCTTAAAGCTGTCTTACCTAATTACCAAAAACTTTTCCCTTTGTATATATGTTTGTATGGTGTGCGCATAACATAAGGTCATTGTGATTCACTTTTAATGTAAAGAATTGAAGTACTCCTTTATAAAAGCTTATATAAAAGTTTTGTGAGTTTAATTCAGTTAGTAAAACATTACATTATATATGTATGAGGTTGAATTTAAACCCGATCATCCTACTTATCCACTTGTGAAATTTCTTATCATTAGACTATTTCACCTTAACAAAAAAAAGTTTATAAATAAAAAATATATGAACTACGTAGTATTTAATTTGAAGGAAAAAATTCCTTTATTATAAGCATGATCTATCCTCACAATAAAATATTTCGACTTAAATGATTAATAAATTTCAGTTAAAAATGAATTGTTTGTTTGAATCATGCTTAAAATAACCAAATTTTATTTACATTCCAATCGAATTCTGAATTCATATAAGTACACAATTTTTTGTTACTAATTAAAGTATAAAAAGCATACTCAAGCTAGATTCTTAGAAATAAGTATGGGCCTAACTCATCCTTACAAAACCGACTTGTAAGGTGATGATTGCCTCTACTTTATAAACACTTATTCAGGCCATCTCATATCCGATGTGGGACTTCTAACACACCCCCTCACGCCCAGCACTATTGGGCTTGGTGCGTGGATATAAACGGTGGGTGGCCCGATAGCGGGTGGTCCAATAGATCTTAGAGAGGCTCTGATACCATCTTAGAAATAAATATGGGCCTAACTCATCCTTACAAAACCGGCTTGTAAGGTGAGGATTGCCTCTACTTTATAAACACTTATTCAGGCCATCTCATATCGGACGTGGGACTTCTAACATAGGTTAGCATAAACAAAAACAAATGCTTGGATAGCCTCCCTTACACTTACACATATGCATATCGATCGACTTAATATGGTCACAATCAACAATACTGTTATTTTCCACACCAAATTAACGACCAAAATTAATTGAGAATGTTCTTTTCCTCTTTGGTCCCCACCCACCCTATAATATGCATTCTTGATAATTGATATCCAATTCCCCACAAACCACAAACCATAAAATAACTTTTTTAAAAGAGCATATTATTCATTTTATTAAGTATTCAATTCATGAGCATCCTCTTTTCTACTCAAACAAATTTATTCCTCAACCACATCCAAATACAAACTATATTTCTGCACATTCTTTCAAACTTATATTTTTCTTAACCCAATAACACAAATTTATATTGCTAGGATAGATTAAAGGTTGCCTACCTCATTATTCTCTAGCCAAGAAATTACCTTAATTTACTACAAGAAATTCGTTTTGCATGAGTTAATAATATTGCAACTATCTCTTGCTTTCTTCTAGAATAAGTTTTCTCCTCAAAACAAAAACAAAGATTCTCTAAAGTGGGGTAGCAATACTTTGGACTACACAAATTGTTAAGGGAATATCAAAAGAAAAAAGTTGCTTTAAGCGCACATGTTAAGAAAAAAAAACAGAGACACAATTTTAAATCCCGAGTCATCTAACTTTTAAAACATTAAAATTTTCCAATATTAAATACAATTTTTTATATTTAGAACCTTAATATATGTTCTAAGGTTCCGTAAAAAAAAAAAAAATTTCTAAGGCTTGTACTTTAAGAACAAATATTAACAAGAACCATATAAAAAAAACCAGTACTTCCTCTCTCACTCCCCGTTCAATGAAGTTTAAAACCCACAACATCCTTTATTCAAATTAATATACATGTGTTTTTTTTTTTAATGGAAAATTGTTAGTATATTACAATGTTATATGTTTGTTTTTTCTTTGCCAAGGCTTGAACCATAGACCTCCAACTCCTTAACCCTTAACTCAACTAGCATAACCAATTCAGCTACCCATCACACCCATATACATGTGTTGTTTGTATGTACATACTTTTCTCATAACTACTCTCACCAACTAAGGTCCACCTTTTATATATATATATATATATATATATATATATATATATATATATATATATATATATATATATATATATTCTTCTCACTCATATTTTAAAGCTGTATTTAATATGAATCTCTAAGAAATAATTTTAAAGTGGTCTTTTACTCTTTCTTTTATGAACCGTAATTATTTTTAGTAAATACTTATAAAATAAAATATTATATTTCTTTGCAATTTTTTTACTACTATCATATTAATCCACGTTTAAACTTCAAAGATTTAACAAATGTAAAAATGGAATACTTATATATTATTTATCAACGAATTCTTTTCTTCGCCGATAGTGAATTTTGAACTACACTAGCGGAGAGTATCAATTATATCCTTATCAATTGGAACAATTTTGGCTAAAAAAATAAAATAATATTGAGAGCATTCTCACCCATGATTTCATTTATAAATACCCATTCACCCATCCCCAACTATATCATTGCACACTCATCTATCTACACCTTAAAAAAACAAACAACACACATTTTGTTCTTTTTTTTTCTCTCTTACTCTATTGAATACTAATCCAAGAATGTCTGGTGTTTGGGTCTTCAAGAATGGCGTGGTACGACTAGTGGATGGGGCTGAGGCGATGGAGGGTGGCCGCCAAGGGTCAGGTGGACGGCGCAAGGTGCTTGTTCACACTGCAAGCAACGAGATCATTACATCTTACGCGGTTTTAGAACGAAAGCTTAGTTCATTGGGGTGGGAGCGTTATTATGATGACCCTGACTTGCTTCAATACCACAAACGCTCAACTGTTCATCTTATCTCACTCCCTACGGATTTCAGTAGGTTCAAGCCCATGCACATGTATGACATAGTTGTGAAGAACAAGAACTCCTTTGAAGTTAGGGACATGTGATGATGTAGGCCAACAATTTAACAACAATTAATTCCTATGCATGACCTTGTAATTTGGATTCTTGGTTTTGCTTCTGAGTCGTATGTGTGTTGGTTTGATTTTTGATCAGTGTGACTTAATATGATTTAGCCACATTAATTTGTGTATTTTGTGCATAGGTTTGGGTTTTGATTACTACTACTATACTCCCTCCGGTCTTATATATAAGAAACAATTGACTTTTTAGATACATTATAAAATTGATGTATCTAGACAATAATATAGTCTAGATACATCAATTTTACAATGTATCTAAAAAGTCAATTGTTTCTTATATATAAGACTAGAGGGAGTATTTGTACTAATATAGAGGCAGACTTGGTTTATGTTTTGAGTGGCTATCATTTGTGTTGTGGGCTGCTGTAGATATAAAGTTTGGAGTTTTTCGCAATTTTACTTAATTTTCTCATAAACATTACATGTGTATTTTTGTACGAGTTTTTTTTTCTTCTAATTTACGCTTCGATAATTTAGTGGTATTTATTCATCAACAGTTAAAAACAAGTTATATATATGTGAAATAAAAATTAATCACGAGTTATTGTGGGTATTATATACAAATCTATTTATGTGACTTATTTTTATTGGTTGTTTGATAAATACCATCAAATTATTAAGTGGTAGAATAAATCTAACCTTTACATGAGTTGTACAATGATGAATATCGGAAAGACAATCACGTGCGTAAACTAGGGATATTCCCACTCCGATTTTCATCGATTTTGAAGTAAAAATGATCTAAAAATAAAATTATTTATGGTTCAACTTTAAATGACAAAATACAAAATTTATTTTATTCTGTCTGATTTAGTGTATTTTAATTTGAATTAATTTTTGAATATTCAAATTATAAATTATAAATTATAATTTTTTTTATTAAATATTATAAAATATGGTAAAATAATATATATGTTTAATATAAAATATAACATATAATGTATTTAAAAAACTATTACAAAATTATAGTTATCAATTATATTTTTTAAAAATATAACATATAATAGCATTGAATCGACTAAACACTTATTCCTATTTTGTAGCAAGTTTTCGGTCCCTGTGGGTAGGGTTGGGAATAGGCCAGGCCGGCCTACAGGGGCCTATGGCCTAGCCTACATAGGCTCAGGCTAGGCCGGCCTATTTATTTAAATAGAGCAGGCCAAAACTTTGTAATAAGCCTATTTAGCTAAAAAGGCCAGGCTTCAGGCTATGAAAAAAGCCTTTTGGGCCTACTAGGCCGGCCTATTTAAGTAAATATGAATAATATTTTTACATTTATTATTATTATATATTAAAATTTGTACTTTGATTAAATTATAAATCTATTAAATTTTTCAGTAGTTAAAGTTTATTAATCTACATTAACTTTTCACATATATAAATGTATTATTATAAACTAAAATTGAAATATGATGTCATATATAGTCAAATTCTCTAAAATATCATGTTAAATATCAAAAGGAAGTTTAATATCGTTGACTTATTAGTTCATTAGTATATTTAAAAATGCATATAATTATTTATTTAAATATATTCATGTGAAATAGGCTTTTAAACAGGCCAATAGGTCATGTCAGACTTTCAAAAGGTCAGACCCAGGACTAAAAAATAAGCCTATGACAGGCCACAGACCAGGCTTAGGCCTTCAATTTTTTGGCAGGCCAGGCTCAGGCTTGACAAAGTCTAGCTCGGCCTAGCCTATTCCCAACCCTACCTGTGGGCGTAAGTTCGGTCTGAGATTGGTTTCTCGGCGGTCGAATCCCAATATATATCTGATCACTTTCTTTAGTTTACCTATTCATCAGGCGGTCATTTAGGGCGGAGGTCTTTCCTGCAAATCATTAGGCTCTTATGTGTTTGGGTTGTATGTAGAGTTGTAAAAAGGGGCCTTAAGGGGTCGGCCCTTTAAGAGGCGTACCCACCTATTCCTGATTATTAATTTTATTTAAATTTTGAATACAATTTTTTTAGTGTGCTGATCGTGGACAGTGCCGATTGAAGAAAAAGAGAAGAAGTTCACGACACTAGGAAAATTGTTTAAAATTAAAATAAAATTAATAATCAGGAATAAGTGGGTCATGCCTTTAAAGGGCAGACCTCTTAAGGCCCTTTTTACAGCTCTAGTTGTGTGGAACGAGAGAAGTCAGAGACTTTTCAGAAACTCAGTGCAGTCCCTTCCTCAGTTTCTGGACAAGGTCAAACTTTGTTCTTATCAGTGGTTGAAGACATCTGACTACGGTATGACAAGTGTACCAGTCAATCGTCGAGTAATAATTCGCACTCTAGTTGTCTAGAATGAGTTCATATCCACATGGATCGTGTCAAGCGCTACTAGCGTTATTTAAGTTCATTGGTTTTGCATTCGCTTTGATTTTTGAAAAAATTTTGATTTTAAAAGCAGCGATATGCTAGTGCGGAAAAATAAAGATTTGATTAAGAAAGATGAGGCTAGGCTAGATGGATTGAATTCCTCCCCTATTTCTGCTTGATAATTGGCACATAATATAACTACTCAGTCTATTGTTCGGAAAATTAATCATCTTTTATTTTAATATGTGATCTCTCACACAACCTAGGTGCACTCATGGGAGCCTACTTCATGTTGTCATGTACCCTAGCCAAGAGAGCGGGCTTCAAATATATAGTCATTAATGTTGCTCAATTAATCCTCTTAAACCACAAGCCTAGAATGTTCAAGTTACTGTATCTATGCGGCTAGCACTATTATTTATTAGTTCCAGAATATCAGTCAGATTCATGACTAGATACTATCCCTAAAAGAGTTCCTTGAGAAATTACGTCGTTAATGCATAAACAATAGAAAACATATAAACTGAATAATAAATATAATATACTTATAGTACCAACTACATGTTCTAAGGCATTTCTAGGGGAGTTTATCTTCTTCACCTAAACCTAAAGATATATAGCTACTAATTTACATAATTTAAATTATAAGAATAAAAGCTACGCATAATAATGGCGTAAATGCCTTGCTGAGAAAGTTACCTTTCTCGTGGTGAGGAAAGTTCTTTCCGTAGAGAACTCATTTGCCCTCCTTGCTCCTTCTCCTTGCTCCTAAGAGACTTGAATACTTTTCAGACTACCGAATTGTATTTTTCTGAATGAATAATTATGGAGGAGGTGAGCTCTATTTATAGTTTTTTGAACCTGGGCTTTTATAAATATCGTACCACTACCATCGTGGTACGATGAAGTCAGTTTGTTGCACAATTTTTTAGCGCAATCTTATATTTTTGAAACATATCCATCGTGCCACGATGGGATTCCATCGTGGTACGATGACACGCCTTTTTTGTTCATTTTGCTCTCTTTTTTGGTATTTTCTTGTTTTCTTGTCTTCTTCTGCAAGTAATTTCATTTCTTCAGGTTTTTGCTTGTAATTGGTCTTCAAAGTCTTCAACTACCTACTAAAATTAAATTAAAAATACTACAAAAATTCCGGTCATCAACATCTAATTAACGCTACTCCGGTCTCAAACTGTCATAGATGGTGATAGTTCCCGTTAACCTATTTGGACCTTTGATTAGCTATTTATGTTATTTACATTTTCTTGACTCTGTAATTTTTTGGAGTCTTTTCGATACATCTTATACTGAGGAAACTTTTTAATTAATATATACATTCCATTTTTTCCTCTTCAAAATATATATTTAAAAGACAAAATAGTAAAAATAATATATTAAACTCAGTCAACAGCTTTTACATAGGACATCTATACAGATGCAATATATTTGATATTGTGCTCTTTTTTCAATTTTTTTTAATTACTTTGCAATTTTTATTTAAATCTATTTGGATTTGAGAGAAAGTCTATATACGGCACAACCCCAACACATCATATATGGACACATACTCACATAAAATTTAAAATATTAAATAAAAAATATTAAAGTAATATTAATTGATGTGACTATTTTCTTTTTCCTTTAAATTCTTTTTATTTGTGAGTGTGTGCCTAAATGTGATGTGTTGGGGTTGTGCCCAACCAAGACTTTCTCTGGATTTGAATACCTCTAATAGGGAAGACTACATGTTTTATAATAAATATGTTGTCTAAATTTGTTCAATCAAATTAGATGTTAATTAGTTTATAAGTTTTCTTTCTTTAGTTATGGTTTTTTTTTTTTCCCGAAATTGTAATGTACAGTTTTAGCTATGTTTATAATCGTGGCTAATGGTTGGTTTTTTTAATGTGTTACTAGAGCCACATTTGCTTGGACACAAGCATATTTAGACACACATATTGTCATACATAAATCAAAAAGATTAAAAGAAAATTAAAATTGTCATATCAATTTATATTATTTTAAGCATTTTTTCTTTACTAGACACCATGCCCGTGCATTCGCACGGGTCATATATGTGACATAACAATTTATATATATGTGACATACGGATAATACGAAAAACTTCTTTATAAACAACATTTCCAGTTTCATCCGTATTTTTTTCTTTTTCGTCAGTTATCAATATTTTCAAGTATTTTCTTAAAGTTACTCTTGACATTACAACATATAGTTGACCTTCAACGACATATGATCCCAATTTTGTAACTATCAACCGTGTACCATTGCATAATCCCAAAGATTGTTCAATGTTTTTGAGCAGCATTATCGATACTCCAACTTTTAATCTTAACTTATGATTCAGAACTCCATATGCAATGGTGGTGTTTAAGAATTCAGGTGTATGAATATCATCTGATGTGTCAAAATTTGATTTGGATTGACACGAAGAATCATAACTCAAAAACAATTTTTTCTACTCCATGAATTAAATCCAAAGCATAATCATTTATTGCATATATATATATATATATATATATATATATATATTACTTATTGTTTAGATTTATATTTTTTAAAAATAATATATTCTAAATTCTTTTAATTATATTCAGGGGCGGATGGTAGTGTATGCTTATGGGGGCTCAAGCCCCCACAAAAAACAAAATTTATTTTAATAATAGTAATATATTTTATTAAGCCCCATGACTTGGTCCATTAACTACTAACCACACACCAAAAGTTTATCTTTTTATTTTTTAACTAGTAATATTTTATGTTTTTTTAATCACTATAGTTGTGTAGTTTTTTTTGTCACTATAATTGTGAATGAGCTAAGAGATTTTCAAACATAGCAGGTTGTTGAATTGAATGGTATTGAGTTTCACGTTGATAATGTATGATGCAGGTTATTTGTTATATGAAAAAATATAAACAACATTTTCTAGCCCCCACCACCTAAAATGTCTGGATCCGCCACTTATTATATTATTATAGTATATAGATAAAAATTTAAGTAAATAATCATTTTAATCTAAAAAAAAAATTACGAGAGCAAACTAATCTCTGACAAAAAAATGAACATTTTAAGTCTCACAAAAATAAATTAGGGCAATTATTTTGTCATTTTGTTAATATGTTCCTAATCAAATTTTTTCATTTGTTTTTGGGAAGTCTTTAATATGGACCCAAAAAATAAGGTCCATGGGTGAACCTTATTAAATGACTTATTGTAGCCGGTCATCCATTTGTCTTTATGTTTTATTTAATATTTTAATCCAAGCTTGTTCTACCCATGCCATAGACATCTGGGTAACATCAATTTGCTAAAATGTTTTCTTAGCTTTTTAAAAAGACTCAAGTTAACATCAACTATATTATGAAATACACTAACATAATTTTCATAATGTCTATATTTTGGTTGTGTTGTGAACTTGGAATCTGAAATTTGCAAGTACATGAGACTTTTATCAATGAATAAGAATTTGAATACTGAATTTGGTTATAAAAAATTATTTGAATGTTTGAAACATTAAGAAGCATATAACAGAAGCCCAATTTAAAATCATGTCGAAGTATAACAAAAAATTATAGTGGTGAAAGTTATTAGGAAAAAACAAAGTTTTCACCACAACATAAATGTAGATTTGACAAAAAACACTAATTTGATGTAAAATGTAAATGGAACCACTCAATTTTTGGAAGAAGACATAGAGAAAGTCTTATGTAAGTTTGAATGAATATTAGAAATCTGTATTTGGAGAAAGATGAAGTTCCTTTTTAAGTGACACACTAACACCAATACACTTACTTCCCTTTGCTTTTTTGGGGAGAAAAGAGACCGAGAGATGAGAGTGAGGAAGAGAGAGATGGAAACTTTGAGTGTTTTGTGACTGGTTGTAGCAAGTCATTTGTTGAGGTCCATCAGTGAACCCTTATTTTTGAGGTCCATATTAGGAGCTTCCTTGTTTTTGAATCGTTAATGAATTATGTGACAGTTCACCTGTTATATTATGAATGATCTGCGTGTATTTTAAACAAAAAATAAAGTGATATATTGGTCATGCAACAACTTTCCGAGACAATTTGCCTTAAGTAGTATATATAACGATTGCTTAATTGAAACAACATCATTTGAAATTCAAACAAGAACACCCTATCATCCTACTCCAACTCTATCTACAACCCAAAAAAACCAAAATCCGAGCGGAACATTGCTTAATTGAAGTAGAACATAACCATCTTTCATTAATAAGCACCCTTGTTAGACCAAACTCTTCCAGGTTAAAAGTAGACGCCAACAACCAAACACATGTACAACACACAGATCTAAGTAAACTGCAACCCACAAAAACAACCGACTCGGTGGAGACCGTTGAAAACCTATGTTTCAGCATGTTTGTATGTTTTCTCTCTCGTTCGCTGCTTACTATACCTCTCTCTATATATACTTTTTCGTTAGGAAAATAATATATTTTACGATAGTGCAAAGTGAAGAAATGCAAGAATATCCATAGGATTACACAATTATCATCCCATGTTTTCCACTAAAAGTGGAGATAACGGTTTTTGCTTTATTAAAATAATACATTCAATATGATCTTGCCTGAAGTTAGATTTAACGCAGTTACAGCGTGCAAGGGTTGTGATTAAATATTAAATAAATTATTAAATTTATGTTGAATAAATCTTGACCGCTTTTTATTACAAAAAAAAAAAAATTTGAACGCTTGATCATGAATGTAAGACCCGTAGAATTACTATAGCAGAAATATGAATTTTTGATATATTAATTAGCTTGTGCTATTTGTTTTATTGATTTTCTGTTTAATTGTCTGTTTTGACAGAATTTATGCTGAGATTGTGCCTGCGCGTAGTTTAATATTTGAAAAATGGGCACAATGATTTTATAAGCTTTAAATGAGTTTAGAAACATTTTTGTCTCGTCGAAATGTTGAAAATAATTTTCTAGTGGTTTTTGAGAAAACGAGCAAGATATACCCGCAGTTTGAAAATTTTACGGTTTCTGATTTCCGTCAAAATTTTAATGGAGACTTTATATATCGACTGTGATGATAATTTGATCTCATTATATTTTTCCGAGCTTCGGAGCGAAAATTTATTCAGAATAAAAATTATTCGAAAGTTTGTGAATTATTTTAATTAAGTGATTTACGGTAGAATTTTCTGTTTCCGTAAAGTTTATCGATATGCGAGATACGACTCGTTTAAGAGCGAACGTGGGGACTGAGCGAGATGAGTTGGCTAAGATGATGAAAATATCTAGATATTTTAGTTAGATATTATTATTATATTATTGTGAGAGTAAGAAGTGGATGGCTAGGATTGAATCTTGGCAAATTAGCACTATTAGATCCAAGGGCTATGAATTATCCAACCTATCTATTTGAACAAAAGTCATGAGAACCAAAATCTCTTCCACTCTTTTTCTCTTGGCCGTGGCTCTCCCTTCCTCTCATTCATGTCTTCACAAAAAAATTCAATAAGTGTAGAAAACATAGAATTTGTGAGAAATCTAGAGAGAATTAGGAGAAAAGCTTGGAATGGAAATTGATCATTGTAACTTGGTGAAGCTTTTGACATGAGCAAAGTGGTAAGACAAATCTCTCTCCCTCTTTTCTCTTCATTGGCCGTGAGGCCTTTTGCTAGGATAGGGTGAGTTTTTCCCTTTGTTAAGTTATAGATCCATGATCTAAAAGAAAAATTGGCATTTAGAAAGATTTGATTTGTGATTTTTGAAAATGATTTTGAGGAAATATTTTGTAAGTTATGATTTGGTTCAATTGAGTTCTTTTGCTTGCAATTGAAGTTGGCCTTAGTTGTTTTAATGGTTTAATTTTGAAAAGAAAATGTTAGAATTGAAAAGCCCTAAAATTCTATGAGTTTATGAAGTTAGGGTTTTGAAAAAGTTGTTAAGTTTTAAATTAAAATCAAATTGAGTTGGTTTATGTGGAATTAGTAATTGTATAAGTGTTTTAGCTATGTTTGATTCTCAAAAAAAAATAGTTTAGAGATGTTTTTGCTACTAGCCGAAATCTGAAGGGCATTTTCGTCCATTTTAAAAGTTAAATTTTGTCCTAGAAAGTTAACCATTCAATCCGCCTTTTCGAGACGATGAATTTGGCGTATGGCTCGTCTCAATCCGATAAAGATTGAATGAGTTATGAGCGTTTTAAATTGTAACTGTTTTACCGTCGTTTTTGAATTTAAAATAGATGGTTTTATTTAATGAAACTTTTGAGATAAAAACTATTCTTTAAGTGTTGGTAATTTCAAGAGTTGTTTTAAAAAAGATTTGGCTTTTTAAGTGTTTTAAAATAGCTGAGATTTATTTAAATGACGTTTCCGTGATGAGAAACTATCTTTTAAAAATGTTAATGTTTTCAAGACTTGTTTTCAATATGACTTGAGCCTAGTTAGTTATGAGGGAACAACCATAGGTCTTGAATCCATTAGTAGCCGAACTACGACTTATTTGAGTAACCAATTAGAATGCGGTATTAACTTAGAGAAGTTATATGTTGTGAAAGGTTAAGAGGATTAGTCGGATTTGGGACTTCGTCGAGAGAGACGGATATTGCTCGCGTAGCGTAAGTTGAATGTGTTGGAAGCTAGCCGAGGTAAGGGCACTTTCTAACGATTTCATATACCTCGAAATATCGAGTGCTTTTTATGCATGTGTAATTGTTGCTTGCATATGAGTATTTGCTTGATGTGATGCAATATGAATTATGAGCATGGTTGTTTTGTGATGTATTCTCGTGACGATAACTTGTTTGAGAACATGCTATATTCTACACATGTTTGAATGGTTGTTGTGAATTTCATATGATTGAATAATATGAAATGTTGATGCATGTACTTGATTGATTATCTTGTTGTACATGATGTTATTTGTCTTACATATGATTTTGCGAAATATATGTATTGGCATGTGGTTGAGAATTACATATGCTTGAAAGATATGTATTTGTTGCATTAGCATATATGGGGAATCGTATGCTCATGCATTCATAGTAAGTGGTTATCGGGAATGGACCACGGGGTGTGATTATCGGGAATGGATCCACCTTAATCCTGCGGGATTTATTGAGTCCAATACGTGGTTATCGGGAATGGACCACGGAGTGTGATTATCGGGAATGGATCCACTCTAATCATTCGGGATTTTATTGATTTTAGTAGGGGTTGGACCTACGACTCTCTGCGGAGAGGTTAAATTCCGGAATTCATGCATGTGAAACAGTCCCGGGTAGGGTGATCACAATCATGTAGAGTCTGCATTGATAGGCTAATTGTGCATTTGAATATTGTTATGTGTGATTGATAGACGATTTGTGCACTTAAATTCGATGATGTGTGATTCATGTGATAAATGAGTATATGCTGCCATGTATTGTATATCTTGTGCTGTGTATTTTTGGTTATATGTTATTTTTAGATTGTGACCCTCTACGAGCATTTTTAGGGATTTATTTGTACCGCGTGGAGAAGCGGCAAGGCTTGAAGCTGTCCGTGGGTCTTCGTCACCCAGTCATCTTCAGTTAGAGTTTAAAGATCAGCTTAAGGATAGTAGTTTAAGAGTCTCGTTTGCTCTTATTTATTGTCCGCTGTATTTATAGTGAAATTGTATTACGATATTTATTTGGAATAAATGATGTCGCTATGTTTGTTTAGACATAGCGTTTGGTTCTAATCTTAAACTTTTATTCGTGAAAACAATTTATAAAAGAGGCATTGCATTACGATCGTTATTTTGAAAATGGTTTACTCTGATTTAATTTAAGTGCGATCGTGAATGTTTTATTTCAAAGTCTTTGTTGTTTTAAAAAAAAAAAATGCCTACTTTTGAGCTTCGAAAATCGGAGTGTTACAATGAACCAAAGATCCGGATTGACTATTGCATGCAACTATGTGCACCTACTACAATAGTCAATCCGGATCCATCTTGCTTTTCTATTCATATATTAATACACATATACTTTTTATAAAAAAAATTTCACATGACTTATATTTCTACTCATATTAATATATGCATGCCTATTTTTATTATAATTTTTACAAAGACTAATATTTTTAATCATATATTAATACATGTATCTATTGTTATAATGAAACTATAACTTCACACTATACAATATTCGCTTAAAATAAAAAAATCGCGTCAACGTCGCAACCCGTATATACGCACGAATATTGTGTTAGTTTGACCACTAAAATATTATATTAATTCAATTTTATATTTAAATCGATAAATTTTTACCTTAAAATTGGTTCAATTTGCTTAAATTGGTCTATTACCCAGGCCCGCCCCTATGGGAGTATAGCAAGTGCGACAATATTGAGTCTCAAAATTTTGGAGGTCTCAACTCAAAATTTTGAGGTCATATGATAATAGTTATATATTATTAGTTTTTATAAAATATTATATGTACCCGATAGATTACATTTGAGATCTATAATAATAGTTAAATTAAATATTACCAATGTTCATAAAATATCATATGTTTGATGAAAAAAAATCTCAATCAAATAAAAAAATAATGATTTAAATAGAGGATAATTTTTTTAAATTTTTTATTAAAGATCCATTTTTAATATTTGAACCGGGTCTCCAAATAGTCAAGACCGACCTTACTATTACCTCTTACACACACTCAGCTAAGCAGCATAAAAAAATTGAGCCATGTTCCTTTCATATTTTGGTCCCTATATATCCACTACATTCGCATTTCTTTCTTTTTGAATTTTATTATTTATACGTATAAGTATGGCTTTTTTTTTTTATTTTTTTTTACATTATAAGTATGACTATTGAACAACTTATTTCTATCGAAGAATTTATATAATATACAAAATAGATTAACCACTAATTTAAGATATACAGACCTCTTACCACGTAAAACCAATTCATTTTTGGTTGAACATCCTTCTTTCTACTAAAAAATTTTATTCATCAACCACACCGATATACAAATTATATTTGTCCACATTCTTTCAAATACACATATTTTTCTTAAAAGAATATTTGATGGACACAAGTTTCAAACACACGGTTGAACAAATATACGATCCTACTATTTTGTACTCCCTCCCTCCGTTCATTTTTATAAGGAACAATTTGAAAAAAACACATATTAAGGAATCATATTTTTTTATTAAAAATTCTAAAATTTTATAATCTATTCCAAAAATAACATTGGTGTAATTAATGCATAGTGAATATGTTATTGTAATTAATGCATAACATTGAAATAGATAAAGAGTAAAAATAAAATTAAAGCATAAATTTAATGATTGTTTCTTATAAAAAGGAATAAATTTGTTTTCCAAATTGTTCCTTATAAAAAGGAATGGAGGGAGTATTTTTTTAAATATAATATCTCTTTTATGATTTTCATGCACACTCATTCTCTCTTATATGGTGTTCAATGTATGTTTATCAAATTTGTGTTCAAATAACATGTTTGTTTACTTAACCAATTATTCTCTAGCCAATCAATTACCTTAATTTGCTCATTTATTTTGTGTTATTATTTATTTTTTTACGGTATTGCTTGAACGTATTTTGCATGTGTTAATTTATTATAATTTATAAGTGCCTCCATATTTGTTCTAAACTAGAATAAGTTATTCTCTTCAAAACAAAGATTCTATAAAGTGGGGTAATAGTGCTTTGGAATCAAGAACCCCTACCCCTCCCATCTCACACCCACATTCCGGTTAAGACCAATGCACATGAAATTTAACACTAACAACATCCTTTATTCAAATGCACACGTTCATATCATAACCCCATCTAAGGTCCACTTTGTAGCCTGTACTACTCGATTCCAAATGCTATATCCTTATTAATTGGAACAATTTTAATTTGACTACTTTATAAAATAAATATAAAAAAAATAAAAATGAGAGCATTCTCATCCATCATTTCATTTATAAATACCCCATTTACCCATCCCCAACTATATATCATTGCACACTCATCTCTAACTACCACACAAAACCTTAAAAAAGACTACACACTTTATTCTTGTTTCTTTCTTTCTTGCTCCTCCTTGTACTAATCCAAGAATGTCAGGGGTTTGGATTTTCAATCAGAACGTAGTAATGAGGCTAGTAGATGGCGCGGAGGCAATGGAAGGTTGTCGCCAAGGCTCAGGGGGACGGCGCAAGGTTCTTGTTCACAGCGCAAGCAACGAGGTCATCACATCTTACACAGTTTTAGAGCGAAAACTTTATTCGCTGGGATGGGAGCGTTACTATGATGATCCTGACCTCCTTCAGTTCCACAAGCATTCCACCATTGATCTTATCTCCCTTCCTATGGATTTCAATAGGTTCAAGTCAATGCACATGTATGACATAGTTGTGAAGAACAAGCACTGCTTTGAAGTCAGGGACATGATGATGTAGTCAAAACAAATTAACAACCATTATGCCCTATATCCAAGACCTTTGCATTTATGTTGGGGTGCTGTAAATATAAAGCTCGGGGTTTTTTTTGGTTTCCAATTTAACTCAGTGTGCAAAATATTCACGTTTTTGTTGTGAGTTTCAAGTTCACTTTAATTATATATATATATATATATATGGTTTTTATTTTGTTGATAGTAGGGATAAATTAACAACTTTCTTATCAAACAAATATCAAGTGAACTTAATTTATATATTTCCCTTTAATTATTATGATTTAAATGTAAACTTGAAAAGAAAAAAAATTGTAAATTAACGAAATTTAGTAATTATTAGTGGTAATTTAACTTGTAATTATTAGTAATTTATTGAAAGAGAAAGTATGAGTAAAAAATATGAATTTATTGATGGATTAAAATTGGGATATAATAGGAAGATAAGATGCAAAAATTCACTTTCTTAATTTTGTGTTACTATTCAAAACGGACAATTAACAGGGAACGGAGGGAGTAATAAAACATAAATCATGTTAATTATATTCACTTATTATTTCCTGAAATAATAAGTAAATCATGATTTCCTTATAATATGAATTTATTGGAAAGAGAAAGTGTGTGCAAAAAAATATAAATTTATTGATGAATTAAATTTTAATTTGGATAAGAATTGTAATACGCCTGAATTTGTACCAAAACTTTACACTACCCCCTCGATAATTTTGGAATATTTATGCAACAACCAATTAATTGTTAGAAAGATACCTCCAATTATTATTAATGGATAGTTTTTTTAATGACAAATATATTATATAATACTATAAAAAACGAAAAAAAAATATACAATAAAATATTCATAAAAATAAAGAGGTACAAGAAGTACACTCCACCAGAACTCAAGAGTCTCTAAGGTGAGACATGAAAATAAACAAGCAAATAAAACTACAAGGAGACAATGAGGCACATCACCAACAAACTAGAACCCCTCAAAGGCACGGCCATGAGAAGAAGAATATTCACTGGAAAGACAGAGACAATGATCAACCACGAGTAGGACAAAACAACAAGGGCGCCTCTAATCCCCATAATTCGTCAAGACGTAACACGACACAACAAACTCTACCGATTTTACCATAAAGTAAGGTGGATACCCCACTCGTAAAAAGAATAGTCTGGGCAAATAGTTTTACCTAGAAACCACTTTCAAGACAAAAGTTTCACTTATCGACCAAACACTCAACGGAAAAAATCTCTTTTAAAAACAAGATGTTATTTCGAGATTTACAGTTATCAAGGAATAGTGTGTAGGTGAAAAAAAAAAGAATATATTGCACTTAAAAATGTTCAACATAAAATTGATTGCTAGTTTTAAGCTATCCTTTGTACATTCAAATTTAAATTTTGAAAAACAATAAATTGTGCCTGAAAATAAGTTTGTCCAACATAAAATCCAACCAAAATTTATAAAAATTTTCATTATATTGTGTAAATGTACATATAGAATTTGATGATGTATGTCTTTGTAAATTTAACTTAGTTGATAGTTAAAAACATCATATTTTATATATAAAAATCAAAGTTCGAACACCGGACATTTAAGTTATCCACATTATGGATAAAATTGCTAGTCACTACGTTATTAGAAAAAGAAAAGAACTCGATGATGTCTCATTATTGAATTCCAACCTTAAACTTCAGCGTGTACGATGTGATAGTGCCTACAACTTATACTACTAAAAAACAGTCAATGGAAGTTGAAAATTCGTGTCTCAAGAGCTTAAGATGGAGGCTTAATTTCTTTATGCGTGATCTTTGCACAAACAAAGGGCTAAAATTATCAAAATTTTAAAACTTATATTTTTACTATTTTTGTTGTGGAGACCAAGGAAATATAGATTAATAATTAAGATGTTACATCTTAACACCAAATCTCCATGAAAATCCAAGAGTCTAGTGTTCAAAGGAAGAAATTTGTTTTAAACACTTATTATCAGTAACTTCTTCACATATAAAAATATTCGTAGGATTTATTTTGTAAGAATATTTGAATATTATATATATATAAAAAAATCAATGTTTTAAGAGAAGTAGATATTTTTATACTACTTATTAAGTATGACCTAATTTATAGGTTCACCCTTAAACAATTAAAATCTAAGAAACGGCCCTCACAAGAACATCCTACCATTTTTTACCTTGTTATAAATATGATTGTTTCATGATGACTAATTTATGTCAAAGAATTATCTTAATTTGCTATACATAATATTCATTTTGTATTTGTTAATTATTACCTTAATTCATAATAGTTTTGGTGGGATGTGTGCTTGCTTCCTGCCTTTTTCTTTTACTTTTTTTCCTGTTTCGCCTTTCTGGAGATTTGGTATTTGTGGCTCGGTATATTCTGAAGACGTCTTAGGAGTTCTTTTATATTCAAGTTCATTGTATTTTTTTTGTTAGAAATTTAATTAGTACTTCTTGTGTTTTTTTTTATGGATTTTCTTTGGTATATCATTTTTTTCCTTTTTATATGTATAACTAGTATAATTTACCCATGCCAAGCACGGGTTAGCTTTTACCTATAAACATATATAAATAGTTTAAAATAAAATGTATAGCTTTTTGGTTTTTGATATAAATGTGATGTGTAGTAGTTATATTGTAAGCAAAAACATATATCATTATGTTATATGGGTATATGATATAAAAGTCTGTATTAGCTTTCAGCATTAAATGTTTATCCTCCCCATGTATACGGTTTATATTAAACATTGATCATTCATTTGTTTATAAAATGTTCATCCCCGTATATTAACAAATATTGTGAAATATTCATCCTCGTGTATTAAATGTTCATCCCCGTGTATTATTTATATTAAACATTCATTTATAAAATGTCCATCCCCATATGTATATTAACAAATATTGTGAAATATTCATCCTCGTGTATTAAATGTTCATCCCCGTGTATTATTTATATTAAACATTCATTTGCTTGTAATATGTTCACCCAGATGTATAACTTTTTTTTTTGTTTCTTTTATTTTTTTGAAAAAGGTATAAGATTTTATATTAATATGTTACTTCTACTAAAATATTAATTCATAGTAAATAAAACATTACATTCGTCCAAAACTATAATTAAAAAAAAGGGTTAATAGGTCTTTACCGCCTGCTAAGTGGGCGTGTTTTGCGTTACCCCCCCGCTAAAAATTTCTTGAAGATTGCCCCCTTGCAAAGATTTTGTTTTTGGTTTTCCCCCTTGATCGCACTTTTTACATCGGTTATTTTGTTCAACCGATTTAAAAAGTTATGCTTTTTAAATCGGTTATTTTGTTCAACCGATTTGAAAAGTTCAAATTTCTTGCATCCAAGAGAGGAAAAGGGGGGAAACCAAAAAAAAATACTTTGCAAGGGGGCAATCTTAAAAAAAAATTAGCAGGGGGGCAACGCAAAACATGCTCACTTAGCAGGGCGGTAAAGACCTATTAACCCTAAAAAAAATTATAAAAAATCATGGTGGTCATATTTGTTTTTTCCTACTAAACCATGGTGATCATTTGAAAGTGTAAATGCATCGTTCTGTAAGCACGAATTTTGAATTTGAGCAACATGACACTGTACAATAATTAATTCGTCATAAGGATGTAAAAAATGTAGTAAAAAATCTAAATGTTTGAAAGAAAAAAATACTTATTTTATTTGAAGAGAATGAGTGGCTGACTTCAATATTGTATGATATGCCTTATATAGGGAAAAAAAACCTTTAAAAAATGTGCTAACTTATGCCCTTGGTACGTGTTTTAATTTATTTTTTTAGTTTTCACCACCATTTTAATCTGGTTCGAGGAGAGGACGTATCGAATGTTTTTAGCCCCTCCCTATTTGATACAATGATATAATTGGTAAATTGGTTGTAAGAGTTTGATTTGTTTCCAAACCCAATTTTTTTTGACAATTTGTTTCCATTTACAATCTCTATATATATAAAATGAGAGCCTTTTTTCAAATGCAACTGTACACGTGGCATTCCCACAAGCATTCTCCTCTCATATTGATTTAGCATTGAATGCTTTTGCTTCAAAAAAAAAAAATAATCTCACAATAAAGATGATTTAATTTCATACATTCCAATATGTTGACCTATTCATATTAATTTTTGTAGTGCTACATATAGCAAGCAATTAATTAAAATGCAATTATTTCTGTTTGACTAAACAATTGAGAATGTTAATTAATGCTATATATTTCACATTTCACTATAAATAAACAATTCCTCCAATACAATTCCTTCAATACATATCTCCCAACTTTCTCTATTCCTACGTTAGTTTATTTTATTGTTGTTTTTTTTTTATTGTTCTTAATTTGTTTTCTATATAATATAATGATTAAATTTTCTTTTTCAGTTGACCCAAGTAAGTTTTTGGGCGTTTAAATGAGAAGTTTTTAAAAAGTGGGTTGGTGATCACGAAATTGAATGAATGTTTAGTGTAGTTTTTTATTGTTCTTAATTTGTTTTCTATATAATGATTTAATTTTCTTTTTCAGTTGATCCAAGTGAGTTTTTGGGCATTCAAATGAGAAGTTGCAAAAAGTGAGTTGGTGATCAAGAAATTGAATGAATGTTCAGTGTAGTTTATTATTGTTGTTTTTTATTGTTCTTAATTTGTTTTCTATATAAAGATTTAATTTTCTTTTTCAGTTAATCCAAGTGAGTTTTTGGACGTTCAAATGAGAAGTTGCAAAAAGTGAGTTGGTGATCACGAAATTGAATGAATGTTCAGTGTAATTTTTATTTATTTTCATTTCAAATATAATTACTTTTTCAATTCTTTCTTTGAAGAAAATTATTTGTAAGGCATAATTTCATTTATCGTATTTTCATAATTTGTGATTCATCATTGTAAAATAAAATAATTTAGATTCTGTCTAAGTGTCTAAGATTTAAAGTTAAATATAATACTTTTTTTGTTGTTGTTCAACTTGGTTATTAATACAAAGCAATAATTTTAAATTTTTAAAAAGGACAACTTTTTTTGGAGGATTTGGTGTTGGTGATAATTTATTTTTTATCACGTGAAAACAACAACTAATTGATTAAGTAAGGTCAAATTTCTTTTAAATTATTGCCGAATTTTCCACTAAATAAGGCCTAAAAACCCAAAAGAATAAGAACTATAAAGCAATTAAAAAGGAGTAACACCACTGCAATGTCATTTGAAAGTAGGAAACTAAAAGCAATCAGACAAGACTCATGAAAAATAAAAGGACCACGAAGATCACATTCTATATTTACAAGCATATCTGCATATGGAATAGCTTCACGATATAAGTGTTGAAATTTCTATTCTTTAATTGTAATTCTTTAATATAATAATAGTATTTTTGTATTTAAATATGGTAATGCTTCTGTATATAGGATTCTTTGATGCGCAAAATATTCTAATTCTATATTAAAAAAATTGTAGTATATAGTATTAATTATTAAACATTTATACTCAAATAAAATTTATGCATTCAATGCTTCTCAATCTCAATCTCTAATAAAATCATAAGAATTAAAAAATAATAGCTTTATTCAAATTCAAATAATCAATAATGACCGATGATATATAAATAAATAATTATTTCCTAATTATTTTTTGGGTTAAATAGGTGATACCCCCTGCAAAGTAGGTCGGTTTTGGAATACCCCCTGTAAGTTTTTTTTTTTAAGATCCCCCTTGCATACTAAAGATTCTTTGGAATACCCCCTTGGAGTAACACATGGGCAGAGAATCTCCTACGTGGCACCTCCACGTGGATTTTTATTAATTTTTAATTATTTTTTTGCCACGTGGCATTAAAAATTAAAAAAAAATAAAAAATTCTGATTTCTTTCTTTTTTTTTTCCTTTTTCTTTATTTGTTATTTAAAAATTAATAATAATTAATGAAATCAAATTATATAAAAAAAATCATCAGATTATAAAAAAAATAATGAAATCAAATTTAAAAAAAAAATAATGAAATCTTGATAAAAACTATTTCATCAAATCATAAAAAAAAAATAGTGAAATCAATTTTATTTATTTTAAAAAAAAAAAGAAAGAAAGAGAGAGAGAGAGAGAGAGAGAGAGAGAGAGAGAGAGAGAGAGAGAGAGAGAGAGAGAGAGAAAAAAAATTTAGATTTTCTCTTCTCCTATTTCAGTTGTTTCACGAACCTTTCTCCACCATATTCAACTCCATCATAGCAGCAACACCATCACCATCATCATCAAATCTTAAAATAAAATCTGCAAACACAGGGGTTTTGATTCGCACCACAGCAACATCGATTTCAGTTTTGTTTTTGCTCAATTTCAGTTTTGATTTCATTCGACTTCGTTCTTTGATTTTGTGGGTTTCAATTTCGTTCTTCAATTTCAGTTTTGGTTTCGATTTCATGTGTTCAAGAGGCCATGGGTTTCGATTTCATTTGTTTAAGAGGACTGGGTTCATGAAATTTCTGTTTCTGTTTCAATTTGGTTGATGAAAATTTGGTTCATGGAATTAAATAAGGATACAATTTCGATTTCAATTTCTGTTTGTTGCAATTTGGTTCATGAAAATTTGGTTCATGAAATTTGGTTCATGAAATTTCTGGATTTGTTTCAATTTGTTCTGCGTTTTTCATGGGATTGAGATTGAGATTGAGAGATTTTGAGAGATATGGTGTTGTTGTTCACTTCTTTGTGTTTTTTCATTCTTCATCTTTTTCTTCTATGCGTTTTTCCATTTGTTTTCCTGGGTTTTTCGATTCATAGATCTAATTTCGTGTTTGAATTTCTGTTTGTGTTTGGATTTGTTTTCCTTTGGGTATTGTTATTGTTGTAACCATAAAATTTGATGATGATGGTAATGGTGAGAGGATGAGGTTGTAGAAGGTTAGCATATTTTGATAATTCTTTATCAAAATAAAAAATAAAAATAAAAATTGGATTGAATGTTTGTTGGATGAAGATCATGATTGAAGATGAAGAAGGTGAAGAAGGAGTGGAAGGAGGTTTTTCTTTTATTTTATTTTTTATTTTAAATATTAATTAATTAATTATTATTGATTTTTAAATAACAAATAAATAAAAAGAAAGAAATCAAAATTTTTTTATTTTTTTTAAAAATTTTTTAATGCCGCGTGGCAAAAAAATAATTAAAAATTAATAAAAATCCACGTGGAGGTGCCACGTAGGAGATTCTTTGACCATGTGTTACTCCAAGGGGGTATTCCAAAGAATCTTTAGTATGCAAGGGGGGAATCTTAAAAAAAAATAATTACAGGGGGTATTCCAAAACCGACCTACTTTACAGGGGGTATCAACTATTTAACCCTTATTTTTTTTTAATTTTAAATTTTGACTAATCAATCACCATGATTCACACCACTGATTTAATTCTTTCCTTTTACGTTTCAGATTTTTTTTATGCTATCTTCTAATGAATAAGCAAGAGAGACATACATTCATTTTTTAAAAAGGAGAGATACATAAATGGTATGCTTCATATCCTCTTAATTATGCCTTTAATTAAAAAAAAAAGGTTTGATGACTTTAATATTTTTTTATGACAATTTATATTTGTACTCATATTAATACGGTAAATTTTTTATTTTCTATGAAAATATATATTCAATTATTTATTATTTATACTCATATTTATACGGGAGACCTACTTTTTTGTAATTTTTACTATGATTTATATTTACACTCATATTAATATGAGTGCCTTATTTTAAAATTTACATGGGGCCAATATTTATACTTATATATTAATACAAGTGCCAATTTTTCGTTGTGATTTACACGAGACCTATATTTATGTTAATATATCAATAATACCCTATTATTTAAATAATTTCTACGGGAACGGAAAAGAAAATATCATATCTTGGGATTGGGGAGTGTGAGATCACTCTTTGCCGTCCCTTTAAAATCCCTAAATTTGTATTATTTTTTATATTTAAATAAAATAAATATACTTATTTAAAATCAGCTTTTGTAAGACCCGTAATTCCACTGTACAGTTTGTCTAAGGAACATAAGTGTTGACTAAGAATTTTAGGGTTTTTGGTGAATCGGTTTTGTGAATATTGTGTAATAACAACATTTTTGCTGAGTTAGCGCCTGTCTTGTGCTCGCGTGCTGGAAATACACAGACTTTTGTTCCTTAGTCTTTATTTGTCTATGAGAACGTTCCTGTGTCGTCAGAATTTCGAAATTTGGTTTTCTCCGTATTTTGGAAAAACGAGTGGAAAATTGTAACCGCTGTTGGAAATTTTACGGTTTCCGTTTTCCGTCAAAATTTAAATAGAGACTTTGTATATCGGCGCAAGTTAGAATCTGGTTTCAGAATATTTTTGGGAGCTTAGAATAAAAATTTCAGTCGGAGAATCAAGTTTAGCGATAATTTTTAGAATTGGTTTACGACGAACTTTTGTTTCGTAGGTTTTCTATTTTCGCGATTTTAGTCGGTACGCGAGACATGACTCGGTTAAGCGCGAGCGTGGGAACTGAGCGAGCTAGTGGGCTAAGACATAAAAATATCTAGATATTTTATGATTTGTGAGAGAAGCAATGGAGGGCTAGGATTGAATCTTAGAACTTTTTTACTATTTGATCTAGTGGTCATGAGCTAACAAGACTTAATACACTAGGAGGACTTGAAAAATTAAAATGGAACTCATTCACTTTTCTCTCTTGGCCGTGAACTCCAATACCCCTTTCCCTTCATCACAAAAAATCCTCATTCCTTCACCATTTCACTCCATTTCAAGTTTGTTGAATCATAGGAATTGCAAGTAGTTTCATCACCAAGGTAACTAACCTTCTTTCCTTCCCTTAACTGGCCAAACTCTTAGAGTTTGATTAATTTTTGGATTATGTTCATGAGGTGATTTTGTTAGAAATTACTCATGATTGTTTCTTTTTGCTTAGAAGTTGTTCATGAGGGTTTAACTAGTGTATTTAGGCTTAGTTATTTTGATTTCCATGATTGGATGAGAATTTCATGAAAATCTTAGTTAGGGTTTGAAGAAAAAATTTCAATTGATCAAAAACATGGAAACTTGTTTGAGGTTTGTGTTAATCAAGTTGTTTTTAGACTTTTTAGAAGAATGGATATATGAGGAATGGTTTAGTTTTCAAAGACAAAAAAAAAAAAAAAAAATTTGTGTATGAGATTTGAGAAAACTCTTAGAATTTTTTGGTGTTTCTAAAATATTTCGATTGATCAATTCAATGATTTTGGGGACAAAAGTATTGATTCTATGATTTTGAAATGAAAAATGGTGAGAGCTAGCTTGTTTTTCTTGTTTGGCCGTGGCACATAGTGTGTGTGTGACCATGGGACTTTCAAATTTTTGAGTCCAAATTGGGAGGCAATGAATCATGGTTTCAAAAGAATGTTTAATGTGGTTGAATTTGGAAATAAAAATTAGTAACTTGTGGTTTAAGTGAACAAGTTAATTTGCAAAGTTTTGAAAAGTTTTATGCTTTGATGTGAAATGGTTTTGGTGTAAGAGCTTGATCACTTTTGCGTTGTTTTTGAAAAGTTAGTAATGGTTTAAGTATTTTAACTATACTTGGTTTTTAGAAAATAATATTTTGGTGTGATTTCAAAATCTGGTCGAAATCTTTAAGGACATTTAGGTCATTTTAAAATTGTTTTTGTGACCTAGAACCTTGACCATTTGATCCGTCTTTTCGAGACGAAGATTTTGGCGTATGGCTCGTCTCGATTGGATAAAGGATGAGCGAGTTATGGCCATTTTATTTGAGAAGAAAAACTTGTAACTTGTGATGCAAGTAAACTTTTATTTTTGTGAAATTTTTTGAAGAACTCATGGGTTGTTTTCAAATGCTTTTATTATGTGTAATTGATTGCCTTGGAGTTAGGAATCAAAGTGTTTCATAAATTGTTTTGAAACGAAAATATTTTCGCGTAGCGAGAAATAGTGCATTTAACTTCGTGAATTTTTTATCAATATAGGGAGGTCTCGTAATCACTATCCGAGAGTGGTAGAAAGTACCTTAGGCCCCTCTAGATTTTTGAGTTTTAGTTTCGTTTCGATAGAATACAGTGGGAGTATTTTATTGACATTACGCTGCTTAAATTTTAGGTAGCGTGAAGTGTAGAATTGAGCGAGAAATTGTTGTGGAAGCTTGCCGAGGTAAGGGCACTTTCTAACGATTTCATATACCTCGAAATATCGAGTGCTTTTTATGCATGTGTAATTGTTGCTTGAATATGTGTATTTGCTTAATGTGATGCAATATGAATTATGAGCATGGTTGTTTTGTGATGTATTCTCGTGACGAGAACTTGTTGAGAACATGCTATATTCTACACATGTTTGAGTGGTTGTTGTAAATTTCATATGGTTGAATAATATGAAATGTTGATGATTGTACTTGATTGAATATCTTGTGGTACATGATATTTAGTTGTCTTACATATGATTTTGCGAAATATATGTGTTGACATGTGGTTGTGATTAGATATGCTTGTGTGATATGTAAATTGTTGCATGAGCATGTATGGAACGTGTATGTCAGATGGAGACTACACGGGTGATTTGTCTGTGTGACTTCACCAGGGATTTTGTCTGTGTGACTGCCCTATATATGCTGAAATAGAAAGTATGCTCATGCATTTCATAGTTGCGTGTACGGGTGTTAGAGTCTGTGTGGCTTCACCTAAGCACCGGGTGTTAGAGTCTGTGTGGCTTCACCTAATCCTGCGGGATTTTTATTGAGTTGGTGTTAGAGTCTGTGTGGCTTCACCTTGGTGTTATAGTCTGTGTGGCTTCACCTGCCCTGCGGGGTTTAGTAGGTGTGCGACAGCCAGTGATTGGTGTCCACATGAAGCCTACGACTCTCTGCGGAGAGGTTAAATTCCAGAATTCATGCATGTGAAACAGTCCCGGGTAGGGTGATCACAATCATGTAGAGTCTGCATTGATAGGCTAATTGTGCATTTGAATATTGTTGTGTGTGATTGATAGACGATTTGTGCACTTAAATTCGATGATGTGTGATTCATATGATAAATGAGTATATGCTGCCATGTATTGTATATCTTGTGCTGCGTATTTTTGGTTATATGTTATTTTTAGATCGTGACCCTCTACGAGCATTTTTAGGGATTTATTTGTACCGCGTGGAGAAGCGGCAAGGCCTGAAGCTGTCTGTGGGTCTTCGTCACCCAGTCATCTTCAGTTAGAGTTTAAAGATCAGCTTAGGGGTAGTAGTTTAAGAGTCTTGTTTACTCTTCTTTATGCTTCCCTGCATTTGTATTCCAAACTTGTAGTTTGATGTTTTATTTGGAATAAATGATGTCGTTATGTTTGTTTAGACATAGCGTATGGTTTATATTCTTAAACTTGATTTGTGAAAACGATTTATAAAAGAGGCATTGCATTCCGATCGTTATTTTGAAAATGGTTTACTCTGATTTAATTTAAGTTCGATCGTGAATGTTTTATTTCAAAGTCCTTGTTGTTTTAGAAAGAAAAAAAAATGCCTACTTTTGGGCTTCGAAAATCGGGGTGTTACAGCTTTATTTGTTCGTTTTATTATCATGTCTTGTGTGAATTTAGGGGGCTTTCTTCATTTTCTTTGATTTGTTTCGTTTTCCTTCTACCAACTTTTATGAATTTGTGTGATTAGCCTAACTCAATAACTTTTTCTATGCACGTAGCTTTCTTTTAATATGTTCGTGTGTATCATTTTTATACATGATAATTAATAATACTTTTTTCAACTTTTGCAGGTTTTTTGTCGTGAAATAATATATTATTTAATTTTTGTTAATAAGTGTGATTTTTTTATTTTCCCTTATATTATGAAACGGAGGGAGTATATGATCGTCAATTTAATTTTGTTTTGCCTGGGAGACTTTATTTGAAAACATTAATACATGACTCATATATCAATACATGAACCTTTTTTTTTGTTACATTTTTACGGGACCTATGTTTACGGGGTGTTGATTATTTTTTTATTTAAATGAGAACCTAAATTTCTATTCATACATTAATACGAGATATATTTTATTTTTGTAATTTATATTGCAGTTTATATTTCTACTCATGTTAGTAGGAAGACCTTTTTTTTCTACGAGACCTATATTTCTACTCATACATACATATGGAAGCCTATTTTTTATTAAAAATGTCTATGGGTATTTATGTTTCTACTCATATATTAATATGAATGACTTTTTTTTTTTTTTTTTTAATTTATAAGAGAACTTATATTTATATTAATATGAAGACCCATCTTTTTTTTTTTTTTTTTTTGTAATTTTTACGAAATTTATATTTTTACTCATATTAATCCGAGGAATATTTTTTTTAATTACTACATAAACTTATATTTCTTTTCATATATTAATACGTGATTTTTTTTTTAATTTATACTGCAGTTTATATTTCTACTCATATATTAATATGAAAACTTTTTTTTTTTTTTTTTTTTTTTTTTTTTTTTAATTTTTTATATTTCAACGTGGCCTATATTTCAACTCCTATTTTTTACTGGAATTTCTACAGGAACACATATTTTTACTAATGCATTAATACGGACGACTTTTTATTTTATAATTTATACTTAAATCTATATTTTTATTTTTTACTCATATAATAATACGAAGACCTATTTATTTTATAATTTTTCGGAATCTATATTTTTAGTCATATATTAATAAGGAGACTAATTTTTTTTATTTCAATAGGAACCTATATTTCTGCTTAAATATTAATATAGGAATCAATTTTTTTTTTATTATTTATACTGTAGTCTATATTTCTTCTCATATATTTATCTGTGTTGCCTAGATGCGGGTACGGTACCGGTACCCGATACGGGTACTGGTACGAGGTATGTCAATTTTTTAAAAACTAATGAACGTGTATGGTTATAAATTTAGGTACGGATATGTGCCCGGTACCGGTACTCTACTTTTTTTTTTTTTTTTTTTGAACGGCTACCGGTATTCTACTTAATAATTTTTTTAGTGAAGAATAATAGAAACAACAACTATGAGACATTTTCAATTTGATAAAAAAAAATACGAACTATAAAAATCTTCCCTAAAAAGATATATGACCGTACATAAATTTTACAGTTAGTTTTTATCACATAATGTTATTTTAATTATTAAATCATATAAAATTGTAAATATTTACGTAGTTGTTATTAATTATCTTCTATTAGCAAATAAAATTTTAAATATTCAATTTAAAATAAAAATATATTATTCTTAAATCAATAAATCTACAAACGCATTTCTACCTGTGCTTGGCACGGGTCTGAATACTAGTTATAATTATTAGGAGTTAATATATGGAAGGAGAAAAATAGGACCATAAATTATTTGTAGAGATTTAATTTTCGTTTCTCTTTGATTGATTTTTTAAAGGTACAAATCTTTCATTGATTTTTATTTTTTGGATTCTCTTTGTTTTTTTTTTACAACACTTAAAATTCTTTTAATTATCATAAATTTTTCTCTCCAATTGTCTCACCTTTTTCTTTTATGTGTCTTTCTCTCCCATCATTTCTTCTCTATCGTCATTACTTGCTTACTTTTTATTTTAAATTTCACTTTTGTCTGACTCACAAAACGAAAAACTGCACTCATATGGCACATGAGAATCCAAATCCGTTTATTGAATGAGAGAATAATTTAAATTATTAAAGAAGTATTACAACTTATAAAATATTTAATCAAAAATAAAAATCTTATAAAACATGTAGTATATGTATTATAGAGAGACTTAGTAAAAAAAAATATGTATTATAGAGAGACATATAATTCTTCTCACAACTTGTGATTCTACTAACATGTACATATATAAAATCACAACTTCTGATTCTACTAACATGTATATATATAAAATATATTTCTGTAGAAAAAAAAAAATTTACATAAAAAGTAAGCGTTACAAAACCATTCATCAATAATTGTTGTTTTCGACTTCGTAACACATCTCAAAGTGTTCTCGAGATTGAAAGGACATATGTAAATCTTCTCTCCGTAACTTTCTACACGTTACATTCTTGAAAAGAGGGAATCATCAAAAGATATAATAAGAAGAACAAAATAACGAAGAAAAATTTTTTTTAAAAAAAAGTAAAGAAACAAATTATAAGTTATATAAAAGAGTGAATAAATTAAATAGTAAAGAAACAAACAAAATCACATGAGGAATTTTGCGTGAAAAATGTATGATTCAAAGATCCTATTTATAGACTCAATTAGGGAACCCTAATTTGGCCTTAGTTTGGATCTAGACCGTCAGATTTTTAGGTTTTTAGAGGGAATCAAATTTGAATTTTGAATTTGAAAAATTGAAAATAGAGATATGAATCAAGTTTTTATTATTGTAATCAAAGGTTATTATGAACTTCTATATTCAGCCATTTGTTTAAAAATTAAAATTATTTATACAATACATCTGTGTAATTATATAATAAAATTTTGATATAATAATAGTAATAATAATAATAATAATAATATAATATTAATTTTCGAAAATAATATTAATAATAATATTAAAAATACTAATTTTTGAAAACAATAATAATAATAATGATATAATAATATAAATTTCGAAAATAATAATATAATATTAATTTTCGAAATATAATTTTTTTTAATACATGCTTAATTTCTTGAAATATTAATTTCAAAAATAGTTGTAATAAAAATATAATATTAATTTTTGAAATATTAATTTCGAAAATAGTAATAATAATAATAATATAATATTAATTTCAAAAATATAAATTTTTTTAATTCATGCTTAATTTCTCGTGTATTTAGAATTTTAAGAGGAAATAATAGTTGCCCAAGTTTGAATTTTGAATTTGAAAAAGTGAAAATAGAGATATAAATGAATCAGGTTTTTATTATTGAAAAAGTGAAATATATTTTATTATATAACGCATGTTTTTATTCAAAGAAGTCATGTAAGAAAATTCATTTTTAATAATAATAATATGATATTGGAAGGTTCTAATTATATTTAAATTTTTCACATGTTATTTATATTATTTTAAATAAGTATGGTCAACTATTATATATACAATGGTAATTATATAATAAAATGTTTAATATAATAATATTTATAATAACAATATAATATTAATTTACGAAAATAATATTAATAATCATAATAATAGATTAAAACGAAAATATAATAGATAATAAAACGAAAATACTATTATTAATAATAACAAAAATTATATATGATATAATTTTCGTAAATTAAAATGAAAATTTAAAATAAAAATATATAATGTGTGGAGAAACATATTTTTTTCTCTATCATGTATATAATTTTATAAATATAAAATAGGTAACTTGCTTATTTTTTCAAAAATATAAATTAGGTAATAAAATAGGTAAAAATAAAATACGATTTATAGATGTTTGAAAAAAAATTGAAAAAATAAAAAAAGTATAATAAATGTACACATTTATTATAGTCATAAATATTTTTTGAAATATATTTAATATTTAAATATATAATATAATTTTTTCGTATAGATATTTCATATTATTCTTTATACTATTAGTAAAATATATATATAGATGTTTGTACCAAAAAAAAAATATACATACATATATATATATATATATAGATGTATTAGTTTTGTAAATTAAGACATCTTTTTAAATTATTCTCAATAACGGTTTTAAATTATTCCCAATATACATTTTTTTAATAAAGATAGATGTATTATTATTGTAAAGTAAGACATTTATTTAAATTATTCCCAATATATAATTTTAAATTATTCCCTATATACATTTTTTAAATTATTTTATAGTATTAAAAATATAGTGTTAGTGTTATTAAATATTTTTTATTCAATAAGAATTTTTTTTGATTTAAAGAAATAATAATATTGATAGTCATTAATGATAATCATTAATATTTGCCATTAATACTATTGATAAAATTTTCTTAAAAAATTTCAATAGGGATTCGTAAATATAAATATATATAGATATAGATTATACTTGCCATTAAAAAAATTTAAGTGCCTCCATCTTTGTTCTAGAATATAGTCTCCTCAAAGCAAAACAAAACAAAGATTCTCTAAAGTAGGGTAACAATACTTTGGAATCAAGAACCCCTCCCCCTCCCCATCTCCCTCCCCCACTCCGATTAAGACCAATGCACATGAAATTTAATACCCACAACATCCTTTCTTCAAATGCACACGCTCATAACCCCATCTAAGGTCCACTTTAGCTGTACTACTCACATCCAATTTGCTATATCCTTATCAATTGGACCAATTTTGAATATTATAAAATAAAAAATAAAAAACATATCCTTATCAATTGGACCAATTTTGAATATTATAAAATAAAAAATAAAAAACTTGAGAGCACTCTCACCCATCATTTCATTTATAAATACCCCATTTACCCACCCCCAACTATCATTGCACACTCATCTCTATTAACCTCACAAAACCTTAAAAAACACACAAGACACTTTATTCTTGTTTCTTTCTTTCTTGCTCCTCCTTGTACTAATCCAAGAATGTGAGGTGTTTGGGTTTTCAATCCAAACGGCGTAATGAGGCTAGTAGATGGCGTAGAGGCAATGGAAGGTTGTCGCCAAGGGTCAGGTGGACGGCGCAAGGTGCTTGTTTACACCGCAAGCAATGAGATCATCACATCTTACGCAGTATTAGAGCGAAAGCTTTATTCGCTGGGATGGGAGCGTTACTATGATGATCCTGAGCTCCTTCAGTTCCACAAACACTCTACCATTGATCTTATCTCCCTTCCAATGGATTTCAATAGGTTCAAGTCCATGCATATGTATGACATAGTTGTGAAGAACAAGCACTCCTTTGAAGTGAGGGACATGATGATGTAGTCCAAACAAATTAACAACCATTAATCCCTATGTATGACCTTGTATGATTATTCTTGTAAAATGTTTTTATGAGCGTGACTTAGCATGATTTAGTCACATTTTTGTGCATATATAGAGGCACCATGCATGTGTTTGAGTGGTTGCATTTGTGTTGGGGTATTGTAAATATAGTTTGGGTTTTTTGTTTACAACTTAACTCGTGATTGTTAAATATTAACATTTTTGTTGTTAGTTTTACTTCCCCTTTAATTATAATATACTCCATCCATTTTTTTTTTGTTAGTTTTTTATCGTCAGATTTATCATTTCTTTTTGTTAATCCTTTTTGTATTTTAAAGATATGATTTGTCAATTATACTCTTTGTCAATTGCTCTTATCTTTTTCAATAAAACTAATTAATGCTATATATTTAAAAAATTAAATCTCTTTTATTTATTTATTTTGTACATAATATATTGAATTTATTCGAAAGAGAAAGTGTATGCAAAAACATAAAAATTTATTGGTGGATTAAAACGAAAGTATAATAGAAAGATAAAATGCAAAAATATATTTACTTAATTTGATATTACTAATTTGATATTACCCAATATAACATATATAACTTTAAATAATTAGGTAATGAATACATATTTAACTATAAATTCGAATTTCAAAAAAAAAAAAAAAAAACTATAAATTCGAGAGTATCGGATTCCAATTGGGATCCTCAGCAGCAGTAAATCATGCTGCCATATATATATATATATATATATATATATATATATATATATATATATATGTCTTACAAAGTTTAATTGGGTCCAACATATTTTCATTCTACTCAGAAAATAAGATTGTGTTTGAAATGGAATTAGCTAGGAATGTTTTGCTCATATTCAAGCTATATTTATCTTGTTTTGGATTTGTTTTGTTTTGGAGTATCTCTATACGCTTGTTAATTCGATTTTATAGTTATAACAAAAAGAAGAAAAAAAATAAATTATACTAAGTTAGGAAGCCTAAAAAAACAAACTTAGATACCTTCCCCTATAACTTTTTTTGTCGGTAAAATAGTTTAGTGGTTAAAAAATTCACACTTAAAGTAGATAAGTGGAAGACCGAAATTCGAACCCTGACATATATATAATGCAATGTTCTGCCAATTAAGCTAAATTCATTTTTATAACTTTTTAACTATATATTTACATTTTTTCACATTATTTATCAAACAAGTTCGCATTTCAAAAAAGTACACAAATATAGTGTATGTCGCATTTCAAATGTACCTTATATTTTTAAGGTAAATTGATTTTTTTTTTTTATCATTGGTTTAATCTAGTTTGGAAGTCAATTTTGGCATCAAGTAGTTTCAACACATTTTCGATTGCAGTTGTGGAGATCGATCTATGATTATTTCTACCAAATTCAGCGTCAATCACCAATAAACCAAGAGGAGATAAATTGGTTTTTAGTAATGGAAATTGTGATTTCACTATATAACAAACTAGTTTTGAGACCGGTGCATTTGCACGAGTCTATTGATTTTTATTTATAAAATATTGTTAAAATATAAGTGATGTCATGTACAAAAAAACAAAAATGATAAGCGACATTATTCTGCTATTTTGTTGTAAAACTTATTAATTAAGTAATTTTTTTATTAAAACAATTGTCCCATGTATGATTTTTTGTGTAATAAATTATGATTAATAATAACAAATATTTATTATTCAATTCCTCTTTTTTATTAAAGCAATTATCTTGTGTATGATTATTTTCTTTTAATTAATACAATTGTCCCGTGTATTATTATAATATATTATTTAATTCTTTATTTTATTAAAGCAATTGTCCCGTGTATGATTAATTTTTTTTTATATTAAAACAATTGTCCCGTGTGTTAATATAATATATATTTACCTCATAATTATTATAAAATATATTCATCAATAATACACTTCTCCTGTATTTTTTATATAAGAGTAAACAAAAATAGAGTAGATTTTTTATAATAAATATAGAGTACATTTAACTATTATATAGAAAAATACTAAATTGAAAAATATACTCTTTTTTTTTTTTTTTTTTTTTACGAAATAGAAGATTTGAAATATTTTTAAGAATTGATGAGGATAAATTAAGATTTTTAATAGTAATACCTTTAATATATTGGGCCCGTTTGAATTTGACTTATTTTTAAACTTATGAAAATACTTTATGATTATAATATATAAATAAACTTTTATGTTAATTCAGTAAGTTTTCATAAGTTTTTTTATGTATGTTAATTTATAAGTTTTCACTGACAAAAATTATATCTTCATAAACTGTTTTCATAAATTACATTAAAAAATTTATAATAATATATAAAAGCTTATATATTTGCATAAGTTATTTCGCATAAAATCATAAATAAGTCAATCAAAACGGGCTCATTGAGTTTTTGTTTTTATTTTATGTGCTTTTATTTTTAAGCTCTTAAATAAGTATTCTTTTATTAGGTTCTTCTATTTTTATTTTTTATATATATAAGTTTTTATATGTTAGATTGAGTTACTATTTTTTCATTAAAAAAATTACTATTTTTGGCGCGTATCTTTTATCGTGATTTTTGTTTCTGTTTTTATGTGTAAATTTATTTTAATTATTTTTTTTCTTCGTATTTTTGTAGTTAAAATAGATTGGATTATTATTATTTTTCTAGAGGTGATTTCTGTTGTTATTTTTATGCGAAAATTTCTTTTATGCTTATTTTTTTTTGCTTGTTTGTTTAGAGATGTGATTTTTAATGCTATTTTTATGGAAATATTTTTTTTTATGTTTATCTTTCTTTCTTTCCTTTTTGTATTTTTTTTATTAATTTAGAGTTAAAATTACATTCAAGGGCGCAAAACTTGAAACACCATTAAAAATGATAAGGATAACTTTGGATTTTTAGACCATGTACAATGGGGAGTTGAATATGGTGTTGAATTGAATTTCAATAAAGCAATGTTCTCCGATGAGAGTGTTGAAAGTGACATGGAGGAGAGAGAAGTTGAAAACTTTCAACACAGTTGAAGCACAATCAGGGGGACACTTGTCTTACTCTGATTGGCTTCTCGAATTTTTTTCCAATTATTACTTTGAACTCAAATTATTTCATTACAAATTAATTTTTTAAATATTTTGTTTTCACCAAAATTCATAATATTTTTTTTCTCTATAAATAGAGATTTGGTTCATTTGATTTGGACACAGAAAAAAATCACATTTTTCACTATTTTAATCTTATTAGTGGTGGAGTAGAGTGTTGAATGAAAAACCATTGGAGAAGTTAAAAGTTGAACGAGTGTTGAATTATTAGATGGAAGAGAAAGAAGATGATGTGGAGAGTAAAATTTTAAGGTAATTGTATCTTAATTTGCTATACATGCCATCCGTTTGCATGGTTAATCTCTAACTTTCTAGAATTAATTACTTTGTTCTAGAATAAATTATTCACCTCAAAACAAAACAAGGATTCTTTAAAGTGGGGTAACAATACTTTGGCCAACACAAATTGTAGAGAGAATCAAGAACCCATCTCCCTCCCCTCACCCTCCCCCATCTCGATTAAGACCAATGCACATGCAATTTAACACTCACAATCCTTTCTTCAAATGCACATACTTTATAAATCTCTCCATCTAAGCCCCACCTTAGCTGTACTCACATCCAAATATATGTTCTCTTTACACTTATCGTAAAGATGCATCTAATTAATATGGATTTCTAAAAAATACTAGTAGTTTAAAAATGAACTATTAAAATTTCTTAATAAATTTTAACAAAATATTGTCCCGAATTTATCACGAATGAATATTGACCATTGAATCTTGTGATTAATGGAAAACACGGGTGGCTTGGAAATAAAATGAAGGTTTGCTACATTAACCATGTGCCTATCGTGATAATTCGTGAAATGGTTTTTCGCATAAAGTAGCATTTTCCATGTCTTTATACTCTTTAATTATTATAACATGTATTTTTTAATTAAAACTGGTAGACTATAAATTAAAGATTTAAAAAGCGTTATTAAAGTTGACACTTATATATTTATATTACTCATCAACGAATTTTTTCCTTAGTCGATAGTAAAATTTGACTATATTATGGAGTATCAATAGATCGTTATCAATTGGAACAATTTTGACTATATTATATATAAATAAAAATATTAAAATTTAGACCATCCTTACCCATGATTTCATTTATAAATACCTCATTCAACTATCATTGCACAATCATCTCTAACCACCTCACAAAACCTTAAACAAAACAACACACACATTGACATTGCTCTTGTTTCTTTCTTTTTTGCTTATATTGTACTATAATCAAAGAATTAATGTCAGGGGTTTGGATTTTCAATCAGAACGGCGTAATGAGGCTAGTTGATGGCGCGGAGGCAATGGAAGGTTGTCGCCAAGGGTCAGGTGGACGGCGCAAGGTGCTTGTTCACAACGCAAGCAACGAGGTCATCACATCTTACGCAGTTTTAGAGCGAAAACTTTATTCACTGGGATGGGAGCGTTACTATGATGATCCTGAGCTCCTTCAGTTCCACAAACACTCCACCATTGATCTTATCTCCCTTCCTATGGATTTCAATAGGTTTAAATCCATGCACATGTATGACATAGTTGTAAAGAACAAGCACTCCTTTGAAGTGAGGGACATGATGATGTAGTCCAACAAATTGACAACAATTAATCACTCTGCATGACCTTGGATTCTTGGTTTTGCATCTAAGTCGTGTTTGTTGGTTTGGTTTTTGATTAGTGTGACTTAACATGATTGTTAATTAATTAGTCACATTAATTTGTGTATTTTGTTCATAAGTTTGTTAAGGGGATGTCATTAATTTGTGTGAGGGTGCTGTAAATGTTCATTTGTGAGGTTTTATACCAAATTGTACTGCTTAATTATTACAAATTTGCTCTAAGAGTTTTTTTTTCATCAAATTATATGCGTTTCTTTACAAATAAATTTACTCTATGACTCATAATTCTCCTTTCTAGCAATTTATTGGTCATTTTTTGCGCCGTTTTGGTAGCCGGTAATGCATAAAATTCTTGTGGTGGATTCAACAAAGAGTCGATTCTACTCCACAATCAAGTCATATCAGGATCAATTTTTTTTTCCTTCGATAATTCAAATCGGGCTCAATTTGATACTATTGTTGGAACTTCTTCGAAATTATCACATTGAACTGAAACTAATGACGAATGTGAATTTATTTATTTTTTGAAAAGGCCAAAATAGAAGTAAATTTTGATATCACATGTTGAAGCGGCCGGAAAAATGCGCGGGCGGAAAACGCTCGCTAGACAGTAAAGTCGCCACCGGATTTTATTTATTTCCAAAGGAAAAGAAAAATATCGATAAAACCTTGAGAGAAATGGAAAGACGGTCGTCACGACCAAATTTCGGGTTCGGGAGTCGGTTATGCGAGGGGAAGGTATTAGCACCCCTCGCATCCGTTGTACTCAACGGGAACCGTCAATTAAATTAGCTTAAAAATAAGTGTTAGTTCATGTTTGTTTGTCTTATTAAAAAAAAAGGTTGCAAAGAGTGAAAGAGAAAATAAAATATTAACCAAAAAAAAGGTTTTTTTATTAGGGTGCTTGACGGTTTCTGGATCCCGCTCCTACGTATCTCCAGGTGCGATGGAGAATTCAAAGCTACGTCGTTCTTTGTAGAAAATATTTGTTTGTTGGTTGATTTTATTTATGAAAATAAATTTTGTCGCGCTTGGGCGAAAAAGTTTGTTTATTTGAAAAATGCGGACTTGCACTTGGGAGATGATATCCGTTTGAAAAAGGTTAAAACGCGCATGGGCGTGAAAAAGATTAAAGTTTTGTGGGTTGAGATTGATTTTAACTGGAGGACGAATATTTAACTAGAAACGAAGTGTCGACCTTGTTTTAGAAATATTCGAGGAAGCGTCGAGTGTCTACCCGATTTATCCTTTTTCACTCGCACGAAGAAAAGACTTATTTTATTATTTTTGAAGTATTTCAATGTATATTCGAACATGAGACGAATTTAAGACAACAAATTATATACATTTTTTGATGTTTTTATAATATATAAAAAGAAAACAAAGGAAGTTTTTTTTTGTATTTTCAATAATATATAAGTAAAATAAACATATTTTTTTTGGATTTTTAGATATTTTGAGAATAAATAAAGAAACATATTTTTTAAAATTTTTGAATGTTTTTAATAATATTTATAAAAGAGATAAAAGAAAATAAAACCAAAAAACAAGGGTTTTTAAAAAGTAGAGGTAGCTGGGTGTTGAACCCACGACCTCTTCATGAAAATCCAAACCCCCAGCCAACTGTGCCAGCAGCGATTTTGTGTTTGAAAATGCACCAATTAAAATTTATATTAAACCTGCCATTTAAAAAACAAATAAACCGCGCATCTGCTTCTTCTTCCTCCAGCTTTACGTAAAATTGTTTTTCCATCGCCAAAATCGAAAATTTTCATTTTTTCATCAAATAGGACATGTAAATATACCATTTTTTTCAGAATTTCTAGAGGAATCCAAATATTATATTTATATTAACTTTAATAAACTATATAATTCGAATTTAACCAAAAACTATAAGAACCCTAAACTTTAAGTTTGAAATTAAATTTTATACATGAACAATAAATGTCCAATATGTTAGGGCTATTATTCCTCACATCGAAATAAACATGAATGGACCAAGAATGAACTCAAATAAGTGAGTTCGAAATTTCAAGAACCTTACCAATTGGAGAAAGTCCAATGCTTCTTCTCAGAGTGTTTCAAGATGTAAGAATGATCCTTTTAGCTTATTTGAGTCCCCAGGAACGTAATGGAATGTTTACTTTGGCTTGAAACCTTCTCAAACGTTCTACCCAATTCAAGTTGAAAGTGGCAAAAATGGAGGTTGGAAGATGGTGATGGTGGTGTTTCAGTTAGTGTTTAATGCATACAGAAGTTTATTCATGATATATTGATGATGTTTCAATGGAAAAAGTAGGAGGAAATTGGAGGAAATGGAAATTTCGAATTTAAGATTTTTTGAAAGTGTAGTAATGGAGTTTTAGAGCAATTTTGTGGATATCCTGTTCTGAGCTCATGAAGGCCTTTTATAGAGGTCTCAATGTGGTCTCAGAAGTGAATAAAATGTACTTTGTTTGTATCTCAGTGTTGGTTGTCTCAAAAGTTGCAAAAGTGATCTTTTCCTTTAAAAGCTTCATGGTTTCAAGACAAAAAGGGTGGAGTGATTTTGGGGGAAGGGAAGCTTTTCAGAGTTTGCATGCATTGCCTCTGGTGTTTAGATGGAGTGAAATCTCAGCAAAATCAATTCACAAGGCTCAAAGCAAAGTGGTTGAGAAAAAAACAAATGTGTAAGAGACTTTATGCAAAAGTGCTCTATAAAAGATATTTGATTGGACAATGCTTATGACACTTGTTTAATACACCTCTAAGCCTATAATTCATGTTCATTTACTGAGATTTAGTTGCACAATAGGTCTGCAAAAGAGGATCACAATGTTGGATTTGCTTTGAGCAAGATCTTGACATGATTTTCGACCCATAAATCTGCTGCATCATGCCACCTTCTCCTCTTCGAAACTTGCTACTCATGCCATGAAAATTCTTGATCTTCGTATCAATGCAAAGAAGGAATGACATTCTACAACTTTGATGTTGAACACTTGAGCTGAATCAATTTTTATCATATAGAAAAATGGCCATCAATATTGAAATTTGTCACAGACAACATTCAGAAAAACAATTGGTCTTCTAGTATGCTCACTTCATCTCTTCAAAACTTTGTGCTCAAACAAAAGAAATTCATGATCATGATACAAATGGAAAGAGGCCATAGAAGGCTACAACTTTGATGTTGAACATGTGACCTGAATCAACATGGATCATATATAAAACTGACCATCAATATTCCAAATTATCACTGAAAAAACACTTGGAAAATATTTCTAAGTTTCCAGATTTTTCAACAACTTGAAACATCAACTTTGGAACTTCACAACTTCCAATTTCCATGAGATTTTGGTTAAATCTTTCCATGATAATGAAGTATGCAGTGTCATCTTTAAGTACATTCATCTAGTATGAAAAATGATTGCTTGGATTGATCACAAGTTGGCCATAAAGTCATGCACTTGATAAGGTCAAAAACTCTTGGAAAAAATTCTAAGTGTCAGAATTCTTAACAACTTGGAACATCAACTTTGGATATAAATTTAAGCACTTTAATGATCCTTATGACCTCAAATCTTTTAACCATCTTGAAATTTGCCGTGAGATCATGAGATAAAGTTCTTGTTTGTACACTTTAGTGACTTGGGGAGGAAGTTACAACCATGAGAAGTCACCTCCATGAACATCAATTCTTGGTACTTAGAAAAAAATCAAATCACAAGTAAATATGTGATTTCACACCTCATTTGCATGATTGTGAGATTGTTGACCTTGTGAATAAATGCAAATAAATGTGAAGCATAAATAAATTAAAAAAAAAATGTCGAGACAAAATTGGGGTGCTACAGCTGCCTCTACTTAATTATTCCTTAACATAGAGTATGCGAATATTATGGGTATTCGCGAACTCTTTGTGAAGGGTAATTAAGTATGAAGTACCCAAATTTTGTCCCTAGAGAAAAAATATGAGTGAAACATGTGTGAGATGTCGTCACTCGGGAAGGGTTGATCATATCTAGCCGCTTGCACTAGAGGTAGATTCTTGAGGATAAAGGTAATTTTAGCCGCCTGCACTAAAGGTCATTCTACTGGGAAAAAAAGGTAAAATTGATCCTACTCAGCCACCTGCACTGAAGGTTGATCTGCTAAGGATAAAAACAATGGTGATTTTATTCAGCCGCCTGCACTGAAGGTCAATCTACTGGGAAATAAAAATGATCTTATTCAGCCCCCTACACTTAAGGTCAATCTACTGAGGATAAAAGTAAAAGTGATCTTATTTAGCCACATGCACTAAAGGTCGATCCTATTATGGAAAAGATAATTGTGATCTTATTCAGCCGCCTGCACTGAAGGTCAATCTAAAAGATAAAGGTGATCTTATTTAGACGCCTGCACTAAAGGTCGATCTACTAGGGAAAAGATAATTGTGATCTTATTCAGCCGCCTGCACTGAAGGTCAATCTAAAAGATAAAGGTGATCTTATTTAGCCGCTTGCACTAAAGGTCGATCCCTAAGGGTAAAAATAATCTTATTTAGCCGCCTGCACTGAAGGTCGATTCTAAAAGGTGATCTTATTTAGCCGCCTGCACTAAAGGTCGATCCATAAGGGTAAATATAATCTTATTCAGCCGCCTGCAATGAAAGTCGATTCTAAAAGGTGATCTTATTTAGCCGCCTGCACTAAAGGTCGATCCCTAAAGGATAAAAGTAATCTTATTCAGCCGCCTGCACTGAAGATCGATTCTAAAGGATAAAGGTGTTTGATTGATCATCGCCATGTGAACCTTGGGTAAATGTAAGGGGTGAAATGATTGTCGACAGTATGCCGCCGGTGAAAAGATTAATGTGTGAATAGTTACCGGTAGGCTCGCGGGGGGGAGTTGTAACTGGAGAAATTCAGGAGATATGACTAAATCTATTGGAGATTGGGACAATTTAGGGAGAGATCCGGTGGGGAAATTTCAAGACTTGCTGGGAATTTTTTTTTTAGAGGTTTACTAGGGAACATGGCTTGACATCTGCTTGGAGATTTAGAATGAAGTTCATTGAGGAACACTTGAATGACTCGCTTGGGAGTGTTTGATGTAGGTTCGCTGGGGAACACTAAGATAGTTCGCTGAGGAGTGTTTGAAACCTTACTGGTGGAGGGATTTCATGGGGAAACAAATATGATATGATATGAATGATAATGAATGTGCATAATATGATGCATGTGATATGCTGACTCTTGGGAATGTCAATGACACGTTGGACTTTTAATTGCTATTAGGTGCCAAGCTTGGTTGGGCTTTGGGGATGGAAAAGAAAAAAAAAATTGGGTTTAACCAGGTGCCAATGCAAATTGCCTTTGAAGGTGGCAATGAATTTTGCGATCTTTTAGAGGATTCTGATGGCTATTGGGCATTGGTCGTGATTGGTTTAACTAGGGATGGATGTGGACTTTTGCGAGCGGTTACCAAGTCTTTACCTATGCTATGCATGTATATTTTGTGCAAGTGTGCATGATTTTGTTTGAGTTGATGCATTATATGTTTTGTATTGACATATTTGCTGATGCGTGATGTGCATGATATGCCCCTGGTCGTTGGGCGTAGTAAATGATATGTGATGAGTGTGAATTGATGCATGATATGAAATGCATGGCTAATTCGTGTAATGTATGTCGATGGAAATTAGGTTTATATGAATGTCAATGGTTGAACTGCTGAATGGTATTGAATGTCGTATGTAGGGAAATGCCAAATGAAAGTTGAGCTTAAATGGATGCCATTGGAGATTAGGCTTTTAGTGTGGATAGCAATAAATATTAGATTTTGACAAGTGCCAATGAAAAATCCGGCTTTGGAGGGATGTCAATGTCAATCGAGCTTTTGAGTGAGGGCATTTTCTCTCTTATTGGAAGATTTGGAGATCTTGACACACAAGTATGATGCGAGATACATGAATGATATGAATGTTTCCAAAAGTTTGAGGTAGGCAATGGAAAGGTTAAGAGATTTTTGTCTAGCTTGATTTTCCGATACCCATGTTGAACTCGACGGTTGTTGATGAACAAGACTTGAAAGTATGGAGAGGGTTTTGGCACCTTGACAGTATGGAGAGGACTTGCCCCTTTTGTTGCTCATTTTGCCTTTCTTTTTGGAAATCCCTAACTTTGCCTAGATCACTCTTTCAAGTTTTTTCAGTCTACCGGAAGTATACCCTCTTTTTTTTCCTAGGCCACCCTTTCAGGTTTTCATCCCACCGGGTTTTATTTCGTTTTTTTGTGCCCCAAATTTTTGCTCGGATCGCCTTTTCAGGTTTTCGATCCAACAGGACGCTCTCTATTGCCTAAGCCGCCCTTTCTGGTTTTCGACTTAGTGAGCTTCTTTCTTTTTTTTTTTTTTTTTTTTTTTTTTTTACATTTTTATTTAGGCATATTATCCTTTGGACTGCATCAGGGGTTATTGAGCACGTAAGCTCCTCTCCATCCATGGTAGTGATAATCAAGTTTTAGCTAGAGAATGTCTTTGCGAGACATATGATCCTTCAATGGGAGGTACTGCCTCCATGCCATATATTGCAGAAACAGAAGTTGCTCGAAAAGGAAATTGAATCCCAACATGATAGGATATAGTCTTGATATGGGCTGCCCCATCTTTTGAATCTCAAATGGTGTGCCCCTGACTGCTATAGTTTGGAGGTGTTGCTTGAAAATGATTTGTACCTCACCATGTTGTGATACGACATTGATACGGTCTCCTCCATCGTTTGAATCTCAAAGGCTATGCCCCTTGTTTGTAAAGATTTGTCGCTGATTGGCAAGATCTTTAGGTGGTTTGCCCCTAGTTAGGAGCTTCTTGAGCCATTTTGCTTTTGATCAAGCCCTTGTTGAAATTTCCTCAATGCTAAGTATTGACTTGCAAGTAAAATTGTTTCTTTTGAAAAAGTAGTTTTGATGCAATGCACAGGCAAGATTTGAAATTAGAATTGTTATGTACAATGAGTGATATTTGCCCATGAGGTCGGCACAAGTGTGAAAAATGCTAGAGTAGAAAAAAGTTAGCGACGATTTACAAACATGAGGAGTCAGTTTAACCATAATTTGCTGAATATGCTTTCATAGTGAACCTAACTTCAATTAGGTTTTTTGAGGGTTATAACGTGGCCTGATTCACGGTTTTGAAAGAAAAGATTGTTAGGCTCAAAATTTGTTTTAACCCACCCATTCTCCTTTAATGTCCTTCATTCCTAAATTCAATTAACTCCACCGATGCATTCAGTGTTAGCAAGAAAAATTTGGTAGTTATAATGATGGATGTATGTACAATGATCGAAACATTGATGAGATTCTTGAGGTAACCGTCCCATATCTTCATTTGCAAGTTTGTTTACATTTTTGCTTTTAAACCCTTATTTTTTAATGGACCAACTCTTTTGAATTTGTGGTTCATTGAGATGCCCTAATTTTTTTGCTTAAGCTTTTTTTCACTTAGCGGGCACTTTTTTTTTTTTTTTTTTTAAACAAATCTTGTGAGGTTTTGCCTTTGGTTCAGTAGGGTTATGACTGTCTCGTCATTGTTTCTTCATCATTGGATGATGTGTACGAGGAAGATTATGTGCTTCAACCTCTTGGTAAGGTGACTGGATGGATTGATTCTCTTGCATTATGATGCGTCATCGAATTAATTGAACGACTACCCTGCCCCGGGTTAAGATTAAGGTTTTTATTTGTAAAGTAGAAAGAACACCAACTTCTGGCTCAAGGGGTTGACTACACGGATTATCTCCTTATATCTCCGATGTTTGGGGAAATGAAACAATGCCTTACATCGTTAGCTAGGTCTTACTAATGAAAACATATATCAGCAAATTCGGTTATTTAATTTTCATCATCCTCCCCACAAATTTGTTAATATGCGAGAAGCAAAATGGAAAAGAAAATGACATTTAAATATATGGTGAGTGATGACATAAGAAAAGAATGAATACGAATGGATGGATTCCAAAAACATGCATGCTGATTTCATTAAAAATACTAATCAAAAAGTATAATTTTAACAAACTGACAATACTTAGCGACAATGAAAATTACAATTGTAGATGAAAAACTTAAAGACCCTAGGGATGAGCCTCTTTATTGATCCACCGACTTTGGGTGATGCTTCTTGACATTTTGCATTGGTCACGGTGACGAAGGTCCCTTCTTGAAAGACAACAATTTGCAGTCGACAAACTCTTGAACCTTAGATTTGAATGCCCTACAATTTTCAATGTTATGCCCGGGTGGCCCGGCGTGGTAGTCACTTTCATCGAAAAAAAGGGTGGATATGGAGGTACCAAAGGTCTGAGTGGTTTTAGCTGCACCATCCCTTTTTGAACCAAGTAAGGCAAGATTTGACCATATGATAGGGGTACATGATCAAAGTGGTCATTCTTTGTTTTAGGTCCATATTGGTTCTTCTAAGGGTACCCATTGTGTCGTTGTTGACAAGGTTGTTGTTGCAACGGAGGAATCACCCATGGATGTGGTGTTGTGTAGGCCTGTGATGAACTTGATGAAAGGTCGCCTTCTTCCCTTAGCAGAATTTGTATGATCAAGTTCATTTGGGCCTTCAAATGGCTGACCCCCTCTTTCAAAATTTCCTGACCTTTTCGAAGTTCTTCCAGAGTCTCTTGAGACATGCTTTGAGTTTGTTTTTGAGTATCGGGAAACCTGCTAGCGGGATTACGGTTGGAGGAGTATGAGCTTGATTTGGAAATGCGAATGCACATATGCAGATGCATGAGTATGCAAAAAGTTTTTTTTTAATGTTATTTTTAGGGAATTGCAAGATTTTTTATGTTACCGCACGTATCTAACAATTGTAAAGACATTGAGATAAGGAGAAACAAAAGTGGCCAAAAGGATTCTTCATTCATAATCAAAGAGCCATACCAGTAGGGAAGTTACAAATTTTTTCAAACTTTCTTAATCTTCTCCCTAAAGTCTCTTAGCATAATCTTACAAAATTCAACAAAAGCAATGACTTCATAAGGGGTGTTCAAGGGGTGCATTGCCGCATCGGCTTCTTTCAACTTTTCGGGGATGGTTCCAATCACATCATTGGGCAACTTTACTAACTTCCCATATTCCTCCAAATTCTTCAGTGCCTTCTTAAACTCAAATTTCAATTGGCCGGCTATACCCAAAAGTTCATCTCGCTCTTTGTTCTTGCGCTTGAGTTGAGAATTTGCTCCTCCCAAACATTCTTTCACCTTGCGTTTTTATCCTCCTCAAGTTTCAACATTTTGTTGCTACCCTCAATGATTTGGTCCCTTTGGACTCGTTCCCTTCTTAGCTCGGAGTTTTCTTGAGTAACTTTGAGTAGACTAGCTTGCAACTCTTCTTTTTTCTTTGTTGAGTTGTGCAATGGTTGCTTTGAGCTCGTTGGCTTCCTCAATTGAGATAGGAACAGGCTCAGGGGACCTTGAAAATGAATGGTAGTTTCACCTCTTGGACTCTCTCTTTGACCAATTGCTGGTAACTCTCTTTTCCGGCGCCAACCTTGCGTTTCAAGCCACTTCCTTTCTTGTTAATTTTTCTCCAAGCTCGAATAATCCTTTGTAACATCACAGGGTCTTTAGCACCCATGTCGTGTAACACTAGGCATTCCAAGGATTTTGCTTCGGGCTTCTCCCACATAGGACGTCCCAACTGTCTTAGAGCCAAAATTGGGTTATAGTTTATGCATGCTTTGGACCCTATGAGTGGCACATTGGAAAGTCTCCACAACTGATGATGATTTCTTTGACGTTGAGCTTCCTTGGATACCAACGAATCTCACTTTCGGTAAGGGATGCCAAAAATTGAGACCATTCATCCCTATCCATTTTGTTCATTTGTGATTGCTCCTTGCACATGTGAGATGTGAACCAACAGTAAAGTAAAGGGAAACAACAAATGAGGTTGCCACCCTTCTTATCGTGACGCATGTGAAGAGTGTAGTACACATCACCTAAGAGTGCGGGAACTGGATCTTTGTCTTCTGTAAGGACAGGCCAAAAGACACTGATTGCGGCGAGATCAAAAAAGTTTTCGGTTTATGGGAATAGTACCAAACCATAAACAAGGAGGGCAAGAACATTGTTGAAAGATTTCATATCTCGAGATGCAGCAAAGTCACGAGCCTTTTTCTCTAAATAGCTTCGGAGGAAACCAGGAACATTCCCCTTAGTCTTCACATTGCTAGAAAATTCGAGCACGTCAATGTTTAGAGCTTCGGCCAATTTTCTAACTTTTGGAGGATGACCAATTTCCACATATGGACCCTTGTCTTTTGGAGGAATGCCCACAATCCTAGCTGAAAATCTTGGAATAAGAAACTTCTCATTGGAGGGTCATAGAATTGTGCTAGCGTGGTGAGAGCTTCACCTTGAACATTGGTGAACAAAAGATCAAGGATGTTGCCACACTTGGAGACAAAAGCGGCCCTTGAAAGTGATGCTAACTCGGTGGTCAAAACTATAAGACTTTCCAAATTTGGGAGCTTGATTTTCAAAGACAAAGTTCCTCTTTTCTCGGAAGCCATGTTCAATTTGTTAGACACTTGCAACACAATTTTAGCCTTTGCAATTTCCTGAAACAAAACTCGTATGCTAATGAAATGGTTTTATGCAAATGGATGCAATGCATGTATGATTTGTATGAGTTTGGATAATCGGGAAACAAACTTAAGAGGGGAGGCTCCCAACGGGGGCTTAGTTCTATGTGCTTTTATATCAAGGTCCTCACCAAGGATAGTTCTAAAGTTTTTGAATTAGGAACACCTAGAGTTGTGGAAGCATCTCGGAATTTTGCCATAATAACGGGTTAACCACTATATGACAAACCTTTCACGAGCGCTTCTCGTCTAGGCGAGATTTGCACCAACTAAACGAGATGTGTACCTCGAAAGCCAATACAAACACCAAATTTGAAAAAAAGTTCTAAAAAGAAGGTCCTTGGAGTTAAGGGTCCAATTCAGAATTTCGCCATTATAACGGGTTAACCATTATATGACTATCTTTCACGAAGAGGACCATATCCAAGCGGGGTCTTTGTGTTGACTAAACGAGAGTGTCTACCTCGAAAACCAACACTACACGACCACCATCCTAAACCTAAGTTTTTTCGAACTCGGGTGTAGAGCTCCACTCAAGAGTTTTTTTTTTTTTTTGAACCTCATAAACCCTCAATACGATAGCACAATAATATGAATATGAAAATCAAGAAAACAGAAAATAAAATAAAATAAAGATAATAACAATAAAATATAAACAAACATGGACAAGAAACCAACACTAAAAGCTAACCTAACTAACTAGGTTCGACTCACTAAGACTAAGCTTAATCTCCCTAGTGAAGTCGCCAGCTGAAGCGGCCGGAAAAATGCGCGGGCGGAAAACGCTCGCTAGACAGTAAAGTCGCCACCGGATTTTATTTATTCCCAAAGGAAAAGGGAAATATCGATAAAACCTTGAGAGAAATGAAAAGACGGTCGTCGCGACCAAATTTCGGATTCAGGAGTCGGTTATGCGACCAAATTTCGGGTTCGGGAGTCGGTTATGCGAGGGGAAGGTATTTTCGAAAATTTTCATTGTTTCATCAAATATGACATGTAAATATACCATTTTTCTCAGAATTTCTAGAGGAATCCAAATATTATATTTATATTAACTTTAATAAACTATATAATTCGAATTTAACCAAAAACTATAAGAACCCTAAACTTTAAGTTTGAAATTAAATTTTATACATGAACAATAAATGTCCAATACGTTAGGGCTATTATTCCTCACATCGAAATAAACATGAATGGACCAATAATGAACTCAAATGATGCTCAAATAAGTGAGTTCGAAATTTCAAGAACCTTACCAATTGGAGAAAGTCCAATGCTTCTTCTCAGAGTGTTTCAAGATGTAAGAATGATCCTTTTAGCTTATTTGAGTCCCCAGGAACGTAATGGAATGTTTACTTTGGCTTGAAACCTTCTTAAACGTTCTACCCAATTCAAGTTGAAAGTGGCAAAAATGGAGGTTGGAAGATGGTGATGGAGGTGTTTTAGTTAGTGTTTAATGCATATAGAAGTTTATTCATGATATATTGATGATGTTTCAATGGAAAAAGTAGGAGGAAATTGGAGGAAATGGAAATTTCGAATTTAAGATTTTTTGAAAGTGTAGTAATGGAGTTTTAGAGCAATTTTGTGGATATCCTGTTCTGAGCTCATGAAGGCCTTTTATAGAGGTCTCAATGTGGTCTCAGAAGTGAATAAAATGGACTTTGGTTGTATCTCAATGTTGGTTGTCTCAAAAGTTGCATAAGTGATCTTTTTCTTTAAAAGCTTCATGGTTTCAAGACAAAAAGGGTGGAGTGATTTTGGGGGAAGGGAAGCTTTTCAGAGTTTGCATGCATTGCCTCTGGTGTTTAGATGGAGTGAAATCTCAGCAAAATCAATTCACAAGGCTCAAAGCAAAGTGGTTGAGAAAAAAACAAATGTGTAAGAGACTTTATGCAAAAGTGCTCTATAAAAGATATTTAATTGGACAATGCTTATGACACTTGTTTAATACACCTCTAAGCCTATAATTCATGTTCATTTACTGAGATTTAGTGGCACAATAGGTCTGCAAAAGAGGATCACAATGTTGGATTTGCTTTGAGCAATATCTTGACATGATTTTTGACCCATAAATCTGCTGCATCATGCCACCTTCTCCTCTTCGAAACTTGCTACTCATGCCATGAAAATTCTTGATCTTCGTATCAATGCAAAGAAGGAATGACATTCTACAACTTTGATGTTGAACACTTGAGCTGAATCAATTTTTATCATATAGAATAATGGCTATCAATATTGAAATTTGTCACAAACAACATTCAGAAAAACAATTGGTCTTCTAGTATGCTCATTTCATCTCTTCAAAACTTTGTGCTCAAACAAAATAAATTCATGATCATGATACCAATGGAAAGAGACCACAGAAGGCTACAACTTTGATGTTGAACACGTGACCTGAATCAACTTGGATCATATATAAAACTGACCATCAAAATTCCAAATTATCACTGAAAAAACGCTTAGAAAATATTTCTAAGTTTGCAGATTTTTCAACAACTTGAAACATCAAATTTGGAACTTCACAACTTCCAATTTCCATGAGCTTTTGGTTAAATATTTCCATGATAATGAAGAATGCAGTGTCATCTTTATGTACATCCATCTAGTATGAAAAATGATTGCTTGGATTGATCACAAGTTGGCCATAAAGTCTTGCACTTGATAAGGTCAAAAACTCTTAGAAAAAATTCTAAGTGTCAGAATTCTTAACAACTTGGAACATCAACTTTGGATATAAATTTAAGCACTTTAATGATCCTTATGACCTCAAATCTTTTAACCATCTTGAAATTTGCCATGAGATCATGAGATAAAGTCCTTGTTTGTACACTTTAGTGACTCGGGGAGGAAGTTACAACCATGAGAAGTCACCTCCATGAACATCAATTCTTGGTACTTAGAAAAAAATCAAATCACAAGTAAATATGTGATTTCACACCTCATTTGCATGATTGTGAGATTGTTGACCTTGTGAATAAATGCAAATAAATGTGAAGCATAAATAAATTTAAAAAAAAATTTAAAAAAAATGTCGGGACAAAAGTGGGGTGCTACACATGTTACTTATTTGTCGCTTAATATCCATTGTTTATTCAATAAATCCGCAGTTATCAAAAGAGATGTCTAGTTAAAATTGGATCAATTTTTAGGATTTTCAAGTTTGATTGAATACCGATACTAAAAATCAAAATTTATTAGATGATAAATATAATATATTGTTTTAAATTCACATGCTCACCAATATTTCTTCTAAGATAAAAATCAAATTTATCCAATAGCACACATTACTATAACATAAATTGGGTCCAACTAAGTCTTCATTTTCCAACCTTCTGCATTCCTAATTTTAAATTCCCATCTTTCCTCTCTATAAGACCTAATCTCTCTCACATCTTTCCTCTCCAAGACCTAATCTCTCTGAACCCATCGCTCTCTGCCACCACTCTGCAATAGAAGACAATTACATTCATCCAGCAGGTTTTCTTACATGGCTTCTTCATCTTCTTTAAGGTCTGTATTCATCCTGACATTTCCTATTAATCAAATTCTCACTTCTATTATTTGTTTCTTACAACTCTTTATTTTGAATTCAAATATGATGCATAGAGTCTTTCATTTCTTAATTGTGATTTCTAGGGTTTAGAGTTCACTCTCTTTGTAAGATTGTTACTGTCTTCTGTTCTTTTTTGCTTCATGGCTACTCTTTAGAAACAACCATAAATGGTCTCACTTATAGACCAATAAAACGCCATTCTAATTTATCTGCCACTTCTTCAGAGTTGTTTCATCTTAAACAGTCTCTATATACGTCATTAAAAATGCCTGCAAGTGGATACTACAGAGGCGGATGAAGAATTTAACTTGCATGTCTACTTACATAAATGCTCATCTTTGGTTGATTCTTATGTCCAGAAATCATTAATAACTGTCATTTTTCTCTCATTCGATTTGTTATTGGGACAATTATTTCTCTATTCTTGAATATAATCATCTCATTACAATTGATATATGTTACATTTTTCTAGAGTATTGCAGTTGATGCTAACGCAGATGAATTTGCAGTTTATTTATTTATTTTGTAGTTGTGATGTTAAAAATGTTATAGGAGGTAATAGTTGTCTGGATGAATATTGATCCATTGTGTTCGACTACATGTCATGAATTGTATCTTGGGGTTCAATCAGTGTTAGTTCATCTGGGCTAAAAATAATTTGCTTATTGATTTTACAGTAATTGATTAGTATTTTGTGGTAGTTTAATGTTGCTTCGTTGTTAAGTCATTTGATGAATTGGTATAAGATGTTGGTCTCACTTTTATTGTTGCTAATTTAAGTATCTGTTTCATTTCCATAGAGATCCAGTTCCAACCAAAAACAGCAGATCATTTGAAACTTGCATTTATCCCGATAAGGTATTTCCATTCGAAGTACCACCCATTATATTTGAAATAGGTTTGAATTCAAAATATCTGATTCGCTTCATATGTCAACACAGCGGGAAATACAAATTTGTCCGGTATTCAGAAATGCTTGGATTCAATACCTCCGGGAAGATTTTTTTGGACGACTCCTATATCAAGACAAAGAACCAGTTGCAGTTGCTCTCTTCCTCTACAACAATTGTTGTTACATGACTGATGGACGGATTGTCTCTGACAGACTTGGCTTCCAACAACCTACAAAAGTCATCTTGACTTATGAAATTATTGATAATCGCTTCACATTAACTGTCATAACAAATGAAACGTTTGACGATGATATAATTGTTCCAGGCTCAGGAAGATCTTATCAATCTCCAATCCTGCTGGATAGTGAATCAGATGACGATGATCCAGTCTTTGCACCAAGTAACCGTGTGTGGCATGCCAATGGTTGTGTTTTACCTAGATTTAAGAATGACCGTGTATTTAGCTGGGAACTTCGTATCACTAAAGCTTATGCACGCTCAATCAATGATCAAGTTTTGGTGAGTGCTTAATATTCTACTTGATACACTTTGTCTGTTCTGATGCATGTATTTATGATTGTTTTGTTTTCCATGTGATAGTACATTCCGCAGAATTCTTTCAAGCATGTTCTTATGAATAAGAATAGCATAACAGTTAGAACACGACATATCGGAGATGGAATGAAATGGAATCTCATCACCTATGAAAGAAAAACAGGCAAGAAAGAGATGTATGCAAGCAAAGGTTGGTTTGAATTTGTAAGAGCTAACAACCTTAAGGTGGGAGATAAGTTGCAGTTTCAAATTTGCAATCCACCTGATGTTTTGGTTGTGGAAATTGTTCGACGACGCACCGTTTCGTAATCTTCTATGATTAAGGATTTTATTTGTTTGCTTGCAACACTATTAACATATATATTATATATTTGAATTTGACAATCTCAATTTTTGTGTTGACATCTTTTTATCATCTTTTTATAATATTATAAATCATCTTTTTATCAATGATAGTTCGTTATATTTTATGATTGTTTTTTGTCTTGCTCTTATTCGAAAATAGCAACTATGATTGGCCTCGACCATGATTGGCATCAACTTGTCGTTCCATCGAACCCGTGCAACGCACGAGTGGCCGACTAGTATATTATAAGGGGCATATAATATACATGCAAATAATAAGTGATGATTACCATATTCTATACGAGAAAGCGTCATCTCTTGTTGAAGATACACATCATCAATGCATATTGTTAAATTCTACATATACTTACTTTACTAATGTTTATGGAAAAAGATTTCCTGTTGTAACAACAAGACGTAGTATTACGTTTGAACCGTCCAATTAATTTTAACAGTTGAGATTGTTTTAGCTAAACACAAGTTTTAATCTAAATCATCCGATCAAAGTTCGATGGTTGAGATCGAAAACTTTGAATGATTGAAAAGTAGAAGAAAAACGTGAACATTTAATTAGCACACATGAGTAAAATTGGTAAGACTTCAACTTTAAAGCAACTACAAATTAACAATTACAGCACTCTCATACAAATGACAGCCACTCAAACACAAATACACCGTAGTATCTATATTACATATATATAATATATAATAATAGTATTTCAAACACAAATTAAACCTATATATGCTTAAATATACACAGATTAATGTGACTAATTAATAATAATGTTATTGTTAAGTCACACCAACAAACAATCAAAACAAGACACACACGACTTGGAAGCAAAACCAAGAATCCAAATTCCAAGGTCAAGTATAGGGCTTAATGGTTGTTAATTTGTTTTGACTACATCATCATGTCCCTGACTTCAAAGGAGTGCTTGTTCTTCACAACTATGTCATACATGTGCATTGACTTGAACCTATTGAAATCCATAGGAAGGGAGATAAGATCAATGGTGGAATGCTTGTGGAACTGAAGGAGGTCAGGATCATCATAGTAACGCTCCCATCCTAGCGAATAAAGCTTTCGATCTAATACTGCGTAAGATGTGATGATCTCGTTGCTTGCGTTGTGAACAAGCACCTTGCGCCGTCCACCTGACCCACGACGACCGCCTTCCATGGCCTCTGCACCATCCACTAGCCTCATCACGCCGTTAGCGTTGTTGAAAAGCCAAACCCCCGACATTCTTGGATTAGTACAAGAGGAGCAAGAAAGAAAGAAAGAAAGAAACAAGAATAAAGTGTGTTGTGTTTTTTAAGATTTTGTGAGGTGGTTAGAGTTGAGTGTCGAATGATATAGTTGGGAATGGAGTATTTATAAAGGAAATGATGGGGTGAGAATGCTGTTAAAATTTATAAATTTTAAATTTATAATATAGAGTCAAAAGGATGTTGAGAAGGATATAATATTTGGATGTGAGAACAATTAAAAGTGGGTCTTGGGGAGTGTTATGAGCATGGAGAGGGAGATGGGGAGGGGGAGGGGTTTTTGATTCCAAATTATTGTTATCCCACTTTAGAGAATCTTTGTTTGGCTTTGAGGAGAATAACTTATTCTAGAACAATGTTGTAAGCAGCATGAAATCGTAATTATTAACACATGCAAAATATATTCATGCATGTGTATAGCAATGAGAATGAGCTCTAGTGGTTAATGAGCTATTTTTATTTAGAATGAATTGTTCGGAAGAATTCAAGTTTAATTTTTAGTGGAAATAATTTTTGTGATACTCTTCTAACTTCGCAATTAAACTCAGGATTATTGAAGGTCTTTCCTCTTAAAACTAGAAGACTAATGAAAAAAAGGCGAATGTTTGAACAAAGAATAATTACGTTAGGAAACTTTTGATTAGCTCTAGCTATTGGTTAAGAATGGAACATATCTCAATTAGGACATACATGTGGGGAGCGTATATTCAAGCTATTGGTTGATTTTATAATAAAAATGGAGTTAATGAGAGTATAAGAGATAATAGACCAATTTTATATGGGATATTTGGATAAATAAATTTTTGTAGTTTACAGCACAAATGCTTTTTTATGATAAATGTTTATGTATAAATTTGCATAAATTGTTTTTTTAATTAAAGATAAAATAAAATATTTTTATATCTACTGCGAGCCATTTTTATAAATTATATATTGGAAAATTTATAAAAATAAGTTGAAAAAAATTTATGAAAATTGTCAACCTATTTTTATAAATTTTCTTAAATAATCTCACAAAATTTATGTCAATAGAATTCAAATAAATCAATCAAACTAATCGTGAATATGTAAATTGATCAATTTCAATTAATCATTAACCTACTTAAATGTCAAAGTGTTCGTTATAGTTTGAATCGATTTTAAAACAAAAACTTATCCAATCTACCCTAAATTCTACTTCAAGCAAAAATGAAAAAAAAAAAAAAAAAACCAAAATTTGATCGATCCAAACGTTTTTCACAAAATAATATCGAGACACATTCAATATTATTACTAAATAATTCAAGCTATTGGTTGATTTTATAATAAAAATGGAGTTAATGAGAGTATAAGAGATAATAGACCAATTTTATATGGGATATTTGGATAAATAAATTTTTGTAGTTTACAGCATAAATGCTTTTTTATGATAAATGTTTATGTATAAATTTGCATAAACTGTTTTTTTAATTAAAGATAAAATAAAGTAAAATATTTGTATATTTACTGCGAGTCATTTTTATAAATTATATGTTGGAGAAATTATAAAAATAAGTTGAAAAAAATTTATGAAAATTGTCAACCTATTTTTATAAATTTTCTTAAATAATCTCACAAAATTTATGTCAATAGAATTCAAATAAATCAATCAAACTAATCGTAAATATGTAATTTGATCAATTTCAATTAATTATTAACCTACTTAAATGTCAGAGTGTTTGTTATAGTTTGGATAGATTTTAAATCAAAAACTTATCCAATCTACCCTAAATTCTTTTTTTTTTAAGTTTTTTTTTGGTACAATCTACCCTAAATTCTACTTCAAGCAAAAATGAAAAAAAATAAATCAAAATTTGATCGATCCAAACGTTTTTCACAAAATAATATCGAGACACATTCAATATTATTACTAAATAATTCTCGAATCTATAACCATATATCATCTTATATTAACACCCACTATATTAAATGTCTAATGTAGTATTCCTACATTTCTTGAAGATTTAGGAAAAGTCAATCATACAACAACTTGGGAGGGAATAAGAAGGAGAGGTAGATTCCAACGGCCTATCCTACCAATCAAACCAAAGTTAAATATTAACACATAAAAGTTGTAGGGGATTTAGGATACATATATTCTCTTTAACCCAACACCATGGTCGTGACTCTACTGCAATTTCCCATCTCCTCCTCGTGCCACATTGGTCCTGTGATTGCGATGTTGAACAATATACTCACATAATTTTCCTTATAATGATCATGATTTAAAGGTGAACAAACTAGTATAATATCCGTGCATGCGTGCGATCTTTTTTGGTATAGGATGATATTTTTGTAAGTAGAAATTTACATTTATATAATTTAATTTCGATTTACACTATTTTTTATTAAGATAGTGCAAAACAAGTTTAATATAATAAATTATAATATGTCAAATAAAGTATAGTGTGAAATTAGTTCTGTAACAAAATTACTCGTTAGTGCGAGATTATTGTCCTGTGTATATATGATATATAGTTATAATTATAATATTTATCAGTGACAACTTATTCATCAACGAATAATATTCAACTTCTTAAGATGATATTTCTCATTTTAATAGTAGCAATTTCTCTTATATGTGTCCTAAAATATAAAAGTCAAAAAAAAAGTAATAATTAACGCAAGCCCAGTATAAATTTTTAAAATACAACAATAAAAAAAATTTGACATGAGTTTGCAGATTATAATTTAAGGTATTGACGGTTATACAACCAGAGAATAGATACTATGCAAAATTGTTACAACACATGTACTTCTCTCTCAACCACCCCATGACCCCAATACACTCTCCAAAGTAAATATTTAAACTACATTCCACAATACTCTAAAACAAAAGCGTAAGAGAGAAAGAAAAAAAAAAACCAAATATAAACTTAAGTGTTTCCAGGTACTACTATTTGGTGTGTTGAAACAAGAAACTCGATGCCTTTATATATAGCATTGAGCTCCCTCACCTTTCATTTCGATCTCTAAGCAATGTGAGACTTCTAAAATATAACTTTCTTGACCTTTTTTCCGGCCTTCATTAGTAATGTGGGACTTACATTGCAATCAATCCCAACAAATTTGACTGGAGTTTCGCAACTTGTTGCATTGAGGGCTGAGACATTTACTATGGGATATACGACCCTCACAACACTCCTGCTTCTAGTAGTATAATAGCCAAACATGAGAAAACATGTTCTGACAATCAACAGACTTTCATACAATTTGTATTTGACACTTTTAACTTTCTAACACTAGATGTCATGACTCTTCAAAGAGTTTTACAATGTTTTGTCCTCTAGATATGAATGTTATTTTTAGAAGAGTTTTTATTTTTAATTTTTTTTTTTAATTTTTTTAAGTAAAATTGAAATATAAAGAGTACAAAAGATACTCAATCCTTACAATTCAAAGACGAAACACAAAAGTCATCGCAGACAACCTTGGGAACAAATACACCATTCCGTAAAAGTTACATTGACATTAGTCCCACCCTTTCCTAAATACCAAAACCAAGCAATATATTTAATTTGATCTACTAGAGTAGAGACTTGAACAATTTCTCTTCGAAATATAATTTTGTTGCGCTTACGCCATATTTAGAAGAATTGATTTTACCATTTAAAAAAAAATTAAAGGCGCAATTTATTATCGATTTACTTTTCATTGATATGAAATTACTGTACATTTATTAATATACTTACTTCATCATTAAAAACTTGAATGAATTCTACCCTCCCTTCAAATGAGCCACTCCCAATATAAATACCTATATTATAAGGGTATGTAAAAAAATAAATTATTACCATTTTCTATATCTAAAGTATAAAAATACACGAGGTACCAATACCATGATTTGGATTAATGAATCCCCTATGAGAAAGCGTCTCTCTTGTTGATGATACACATCACCATTGCATAGTTTTTAAATTCTATATATACATACATTTTTACCAATGTTTATAAACATTGAAAAGTAGCACAAAAATGTGAACATTTTTAATTAGCACATACGAGTTACAACATTATATAGATTTACAACACTCTCATACAAATGACAGCCACTAAAACACAAACCCACCGTAGTATATAATTCCTCCGTCCCAAAGAAAATGAGTTATTTAATTGCTGCCGCATATCAATGCATAATTTTGATATTTTGAAAATATTTATTGAGATGAATTCTAAAACATCTTATATGCTAATATTTATTTTTATTTATTAGTAGAAAAATAAGGTCAAAACAAGATATGTGAATAGTACACTTAGTCAAACTAGCTCAATCAAATTGGGACGAAGGAAGTATCTCTATATCATATTACATATATATAGTATTAATTAATTCCAAACACAAATTAAACCTATGCTCAAAACATTGTTGTGAGAATCGCGATTAGAATCGTAAAATTTATGGATTTTGCGACTTTGTCCACTCTAAACGATCTGAATCGTGAGTAGAATTTTAATCAGAACAAAATCCCAATAAAATCACTAAATCGCAACAACATCCACGATCTCATATGAATTCCACTGATTTTGGATTATTTTTTTGGATAATTTTAAGACTTGGTTGTTTTATATACTATTATGAGTTGAATTTATCGATTTTGATTGCGATTTTCAATTATGCAATTTTGATTTTTCCTTTCGATTCAACAAAACGATTTAAGTAAAATCCGCCAATTTTGGTTGCGATTTACGATTTTTCGGTCTTTCTATCCTCTTTCGACTCAAAGTAAACTCTCGATTCAAAGTTATGCTTCAAAATATATATACACAAATTAATTCCAATCATGTTAAGTCACACAAATCAAAAATCAAACCAACACACATACGAGACTTAGAAGCAAAACAAAGAATCCAAATTACATGGTCATATATAGGGCTTAATTCTTGTTAATTTGATGGCCTACATCATCATGTCCCGAACTTCAAATGAGTGCTTGTTCTTCACAACTATGTCATACATGTGCATTGACTTGAACCTATTGAAATCCATAGGAAGGGAGATAAGATCAATGGTGGAGTGTTTGTGGAACTGAAGGAGGTCAGGGTCATCATAGTAACGCTCCCATCCCAGCAAATAAAGCTTTCGCTCTAAAACCGCGTAAGATGTTATGATCTCGTTGCTTGCAATGTGAACAAGCACCTTGCGCCGTCCTGACCCATGGCGACCACCTTCCATGGCCTCTGCACCATCCACTAGTCTCATCACGCCGTTAGCGTTGTTGAAAAGCCAAACCCCTGACATTCTTTGATTAGTACAAGATGAACAAGAAAGAAACAAGAATAAAGTGTCTTTGTGATTTTTAAGGTTTTGTGAGGTGGTTAGAGATGAGTGTGCAATGATTGTTGGGGATGGGTGAATGGGGTATTTATAAAGGAAATGATGGGGTGAAAATGCTATCAAGATTTTGTATATGTAATATAGTCAAAACTATTCCAATGAGGATATAATATTTGGATGTGAGAACAATTAAAAGTGGGCCTTGGGGAGTGTTATGAGCGTGTGCATTTGAAGAAAAGATGTTGTGGGTATTAAATTTCATGTGCATTGGTCTTAATCGGAATGGGGGAGGGAGATGGGAGGGGTTCTTGATTCCAAAGTATTGTTACCCCACTTTAGAGAATCTTTGTTTGGCTTTGAGGAGAATAACTAATTCTAGAGCAAAGTTGTAATTACCCCCATTGTAAAGTAGGCGTGTTTTGTTTTATTCCCGTAAAAAATTTCTTTAGGTTTTTCCCTTGTAATTTTTTTTTGGTTTTCCGCCTGAGATGCACTTTTTAAATCGGTTATTTTATTCAATCAATTTAAAAAGTTCTGTTTTTTAAATCGGTTATTCTGTTCAACCAATTTAAAAAGTACAAATTTCTTGCACCAAAAGGGGAAAACAAAAAAAATTGCAAGGAGGGAAACTTAAATAATTTTTTTACAGGGAGTAAAGTAAAAGACGCCTACTTTACAGAAGCTAAAGACCTATTAACCCTAAAAATAATTAACACATGCTAAATAATTTCATGTATAGCAAATTAAGTTGTGTGGACAATGAATAACTAGGTTGGGCAACTAGCCTCTAGCAAATTAAGGTAATTCTCCTAAATAGTTTCATAAAAAATTTCATGTATAGCGAATTAAGGTAATTCTCCATATTTGTGTCAAAAAAATTTTATGTTAATAGATAAATTCATCTGACGCACTGATATTTTGAAATGGCTTCCAAGTCATACACCTGATACGTACTGATATTAGTACTGACCATTCCATTTATCCATTTCTCTTCACATTCAATACTTATTATCAATTTTCAATGTTCTTATTAATTATTATGCAAATAAATTCTCAAAGAATGAGTCATTCATCCTCCATACCAAACAAAAAAATTTCATAAAGAATGATATTTAATTCATAAGAAGCAAAGAAATTCACACAAACATTCCTTCTTGATCTAAAGTAATCATCAAGAAGCATAACCAAGAAGTCACACAATGCTTTTTTGGATTTAATAGTTTGTTAGTTGCATTAGTTATCGAGGAGGGATCCGTTGACTCTAGGAGTAAGCCTCCATCGACTTACTCCGCTTAATAACTCGATATCTGCATTATATTTTTTCAATCCGACCGTTGAATTCAAATATCTCATTGATTAGATCAACTCTATAAATTTTGATAAAAATTCAAAAATGTTTAATACTTTTTCTGATAACTTCAATTGAACGTACGACAAACTTTTCAAAAAACCGTTGAATTTCAATAGTCCGAATACATAACTACATTTTTTGAATTTTTATAAAAATTTGTAGAGTTGATCTACTCAATGAAATCTTTGAATTCAACGGTCGGATTGAAAAAATATAATACCGATATCGAGTTATTAAGCGGAGTAAGTCGATGGAGACTTACTCTTGGAGTCAACAGATCCCTCCTCTTAGTTATTAGCCTTTTACTTAGGGATGGCAGGCAAATCCAAACTCGCGGGGTCCATCCGAACCCGAGTCAACGGGTGAAAGTCCGAGTTGATTGGGTTTGAGTTCGGGTGCCATCCGATATTTCGGGTGCGAGTTTGGGTTCACTTAAACCCGCACCCGAAACCACATCTGCGTAGACATTAAATTACATAAGTATCCTTGGAAGACCTTATTTTTAATTGTAGTTTAATTTTTTAAAAGTCTTGAAAACTATGTTGTTGTAGACCTTAATTTTAATTTAATTAAGAGACCTCGATGGAATTTCAATGTTTTTGAATTTTTTATTTTTATTTTTTGTTACGGATTGGGGTTTGGGTGAAAAAATCCGAACCCAATGGGTGTGGGTGTTAATTTATCACCCGAATAGACTTTATGTTCGAGTTCGGGTGACACCCAAAATTTCGAATGCGAGTGTGGATGGTGTAAAACCCGCACCCGTGGGCACCCATTGTCATCCCGTTTATAGAAAGTAATTTTAATTTGAGTATATATATCTTAAACGTATCATATCCTATATTTTTAAGTGTTGGGGATTTTAGGATGTCGGCTTCATTTGGTAAAATAAGCCTAATTCCATGATGTGGAGCATGATGTGTGGCACATCAGGATACACATCATGCTCCACATCTGGACGCCCTAGCTGGACGCGCCTTTTATTCTTTTACGCGTGATCTTTTGAAAAGATTTGTTTTTCAAATAAAATTGTGCCAGCTTGCGCGCCAAGGAACAAGATAATCTTTCATGGTTCTGTTTTATTTTATTGGCCGACTTTGATCAAAAGATTTGAAACAAACAATTAAAAGATTATGATCAAATAAATCTCAAGGCAAATTTATTGAAGGCCAACTCGCAAAGCCCATGAAGCTTGTTCTATATAAAGGAAGACTGGAGACTCATTATTCATCAACTGAAATCAAGAAGCTAAGTCTACAAATTGAGTCTTAGGGTTTTAGTTCTTTAGTTGTTCTTTGTTATTTGTGAGCCTTCACTTGGATCATGTTTTGAAACAAGTAAGGACTGAGTTTGATAGAGTTGTAATCTCTAGTTGTCTTTCTCCAAAGCTTTGAAGCAAGGAGTTAGATTGTGCAACACTCTAAGACTTTAGGTACGAGTGCTTTAGTTGTCTAGGAGTGTGTCTCCAATTGAGTTTGTTATTAAATCCTTACTGGGTAAGGTTGAGGGGGAGTGAGCAGAGGTTCTCATATCTAGGAGTTCCTAGGTAGGATTAGCACGGGTAGTGATTAAGTGATAAGTTGTAAACGGGGGAGTTTAGCTTTGAATTGATACAACCATAATGGATTCATCCCTGGATTGGTATCCTCCAGAATAGGGCTTGTTATAAGTGCCGAACTGGGTTAACAAACTCTGTGTGTTTATTGTTTCCTGCACTTTATATTGTTTACTTGTTCATCAAGTTCAGCATGTCCACGATGTTGACACATTAGGCTACACATCGTACGATTCCTAAGGTGTACACATTGTGCTGCACATCTGACACTTGCCACCAGAATTTCAATTGGCATCAGAGCAGGCACCCTGCCTGTTTGAGGGTGAGCTCCAGGGAAGTTATTTTCTGGAAACATGGACAAGGATGGAACAATGGTCAACAAACCACCTCTCCTGGATGGAACTAATTATGACTACTGGAAGCCAAGGATGATTGCCTTCCTAAAGTCACTTGACAGCAGGACTTGGAAAGCAGTGCTCAAAGGATGGGAGCATCCCAAGGTTCAGGATGCAAATGGTGTTGATACTGATGTACTCAAGCCAGAAGAAGAATGGTCAGCTGCAGAAGACACTGCATCACTTGGAAACTCCAAAGCTTTGAATGCTTTATTCAATGGAGTGGACAAGAACATGTTCAGATTGATCAAACAATGCACTGTTGCAAAGAAGGCTTGGGAGATACTCAAAACCACTCATGAAGGCACTGCCAAGGTAAAAAGCTCAAGAATCCAACTTCTCAACACTAAGTTTGAAAACCTCAGAATGAAGGAAGAAGAATCCATTCATGATTTTCACATGAACCTGCTTGAGATAGACAAGTCTTTTGAGGCTCTAGGTGAAAAACTGTTTGAAGAAATGCTTGTGAGAAAGATGCTTAGATCCCTACCCAAAAGATTTAACATGAAAATCATAGCTATTGAGGAAGCTCAAGACATCCCAAGTATGAAACTTGAAGAACTTGTGAGCTCTCTTCAAACTTTTGAGATGAACTTAGGTGATCAAACGGAGAAGAAGGGAAAGGGTATAGCTTTTGTATCCTGTGCTGATGAAGAGGAAGAAGCTGATGAGTCAGATGAGGATCTCTCAAATGACATAGCTATTGTTAGGAAGACAATTCAACAAGCTTCTAAGAAGGGTGGATAAAAAGCCAAGGAGGAATGTGAGGAACATCCAGACTGACATCAGTAAACAAGGTAACACTTCAACAAAAGCCAAAACTGATGATAAGTCAACTCAGAACAAAGGTGTTCAATGTCATGAATGTGAAGGCTTTGGTCATATAAGAGCTGAATGTGGTACATATATGAAGAAGCAGAAGAAAGGCCTGACTGTATCATGGTCTGATGAAGACTCTGACACTGAATCAAAGAATGTTGCTGCTAATTATGTTAGTGCCTTGACTGGTGTGTGCAGCACTAGTGTTGACTCTGATGATGAAGAACTCACCTTTGATGAACTAGCCTCAACCTATAAAAAGCTATGCATCAAAAATGGGGAACTGTGCAGAATCAATGAAGAACAGAAGGTGATTATCAGTCATCTGGAGACAGAGAAGGCTCAACTGTAGGACAAAGTAACCAGTCTTGAAAGTGAAGTCATGTTACTATCAACCAATTTGGGAAATATGACCAAGCCTGTAAAGATGCTCAATACTGGAACTGACATGCTTGATGAGATGCTGAAAGTTGGAAAGCATGCTGGTGACTCATCTGGTGTAGGATTTAAAAACAAACATCACAACAAGAATACAAATACTAAGTTTGTTCCTGCTCAGAAGAAACCTGACCCTCGCAGAATGTGGACACATCACACCACACATCAGAAACCTGCTGGCAAAGAGAAGTTTAATGCTTGGAGATGCCACTACTGTGGGAAGAATGGTCACATCAAGCCCTTCTACTATAAACTCTATGGGTATCCCAAGAAAAAGCCTCAGGTTAAAGCCAAATCAGCAAGGGTCACTCCTAAGAAGAGGTGGAAGCCAAAAGTTTCAGAAACTGCTCACATAGCTCACACTTCTCTCAGAGCATCTTCCAGAGAAGATTGGTATTTTGATAGTGGTTGTTCTAGGCACATGACTGGTGTTGAGAAATTTCTCACTAATATTAAGCCTCATACAACACGTTTTGTAACCTTTGGTGATGGAGCAAAAGGTGAAATTAAAGGCATTGGTAAGCTCAGCAACAAAGGTTTACCTGACCTAGATGATGTGTTACTTGTCAAAGGGTTGAAGGCTAATCTTATTAGCATAAGCCAATTGTGTGATCAAGGTCTTAAAGTCAACTTTACAAAGAATGAATGTCTTATTACTTCTGACAAAGGAGAATTGTTGATGAAAGGATCTAGATCAAGAGACAACTGCTACTTATGGATTCCTGAAGAAACAGCTCATTCAACTACATGTCTTATCAGTCAGGAAGAAGAAGTTAAGCTTTGGCACCAAAGGCTTGGCCATCTGAATCTTAAAGGAATGAAGAAAATTGTGTCCAAGGAAGCAATCAGAGGATTACCAAAGCTCAAAATTGTTGAAGGCAGTATCTGTGGTGAATGTCAAGTTGGAAAGCAGGTTCAGATGTCACACCCAATGTTGCAACATCAGGTGACATCCAGAGTTCTAGAACTGCTACATATGGACTTGATGGGACCAATGCAGGTAGAAAGTATTGGTGGCAAAAGATATGCCTTTGTGGTTGTAGATGATTTCTCAAGATTCACTTGGGTTAGCTTCATCAGAGAGAAGTCTGACACTTTTGATGCTTTCAAAGAGTTTCAAAATTCAAGATTCTCTGAGTTTTGCTCTGATGAAGGGATTGGGCATGAGTTCTCATCTCCAATTACACCCCAACAAAATGGTGTAGTTGAAAGAAATAACAGAACTTTGCAAGAGGCTGCAAGAGTTATGCTACATGCCAAGAAGCTACCCTACTACTTTTGGGCAGAGGCCATGAGTACTGCATGTTATGTACAAAATAGGGTAACTCTGAGAAAAGGTACATCAACCACACTGTATGAGATATGGAAGGGAAGAAAACCAACTGTCAAATACTTCCATGTCTTTGGTAGCAAGTGTTATATCTTAGCTGACAGAGAGCAAAGGAGGAAGATGGATCCCAAGAGTGATGAAAGAATCTTTCTAGACTATTCCTTAACCAACAGAGCCTATAGAGTCTTCAACAACAGAACAAGGACTATGATGGAATCTATCAATGTAGTCATAGATGACTGTTTTGATAATGTGCCTGATGTTGATCCTGATGTGGACACATCTCACCCCCAGCCTGAAGACTCTGAAGTTGAAGAGATTCCTGAGAAGACTGATCATCAAGCGAATGTAACTCAGGTGAATAAGGGTCCCTCTGTTAGAGTTCAAAAGAATCATCCAAAAGAACTCATAATAGGGAGTCCTGATTCAGGTGTTATGACAAGGTCAAGAGAGGTTGTATCCAATGCTTGTTTTGTGTCAAAGGTAGAACCAAAGAATGTGAAAGAAGCCTTGACAGATGAGTTTTGTATTGAAGCTATGCAAGAGGAGCTGAACCAGTTCAAGAGGAATGAAGTGTGGGATTTAGTTCCTAGGCCTGAAGGAGTCAACATCATTGGTACTAAATGGGTTTATAGGAATAAATCTGATGAAAGTGGTGTTGTCACTAGAAACAAGGCTAGGCTTGTGGCTCAAGGTTACTCTCGGATTGAAGGAGTAGACTTTGATGAAACATTTGCTCCTGTGGCACGTCTTGAATCCATAAGGTTACTTTTAGGAGTAGCATGTATCTTGAAGTTCAAGCTATTTCAGATGGATGTGAATAGTGCTTTCCTCAATGGTTACTTGAATGAGGAAGTATATGTGGAGCAGCCCAAGGGATTTGTTGATCCAAATTTTTCAGATCATGTCTACAGATTGAAGAAGGCATTGTATGGATTAAAGCAAGCTCCTAGGGTATGGTATGACAGGCTAACCAAATTTCTTTTGCAGCAAGGTTATAGAAAAGGAGAAATTGACAAAACCTTGTTTGTAAGAGAAGAAAAAGGCAAGCTCATGATAACACAAATCTATGTAGATGACATTGTATTTGGAGGAATGTCTGACCCCATGGTCAAAATGTTTGTGAATCAGATGCAATCTGAGTTTGAGATGAGCCTTATAGATGAACTTACCTACTTTCTTGGTCTGCAAGTAAGACAGATGGAAGACACAATTTTCATCTCCCAAAGCAAGTATGCCAAGAACATTGTGAAGAAATTTGGAATGGAGAATGCAAATCACAAGAGAACTCCTGCAGCAACCCATCTCAAACTTTCTAAAGATGAGAATGGTGTCAGTGTTGATCAAAGTCTATACAGAAGCATGATTGGCAGTCTACTCTATCTCACTGCAAGTAGACCTGACATAAGCTTTGTTGTTGGTGTGTGTGTGCAAGGTACCAAGCTGAGCCTAAGATGAGTCATTTGAATCAAGTCAAAATGATTCTAAAGTATGTAAGTGGTACAAGTGATTATGGGATTCTCTACTCTCATGCTGAAGACACAAGATTGTTGGGTTATTGTGATGCTGACTGGGCAGGTAGTGCAGATGATAGGAAGAGCACTTCTGGTGGATGTTTCTTTTTGGGAAGCAACCTTATATCATGGTTCAACAAGAAACAAAACTGTGTTTCTCTTTCTACAGCTGAGACTGAGTATATTGCAACAGGAAGTAGTTGCTCTCAGCTACTTTGGATGAAGCAGATGTTGGGTGAGTACAATGTGCAGCAAGATGTGCTCACATTATACTGTGACAATCTGAGTGCTATAAATATTTCCAAAAATCCTATCCAACATAGTAGGACAAAGCACATTGATATTCGTCATCATTTTATTAGAGATCTTGTGGAAGACAATATTGTGACTCTAGAGCATGTTGCCACTGAGAATCAACTGGCAGATATTTTTACAAAGGCTTTAGATGCAAATAGGTTTGAGGTGTTAAGGGGCAAACTTGGTATTTGCCTCTTTGAGGATCCATAGCCACTATAGCTATTCCGGCGTGCAACAATTACCTGTCATTCCCTCCATTCACAGTTGCACACAATCCAAAGGCAATCATATCAAATATTTTCCAACGGCTATTTCGCGATCATATCTCAAAGAAATCCGTTTGTCAAAGATTTTATCACATTGCCTATCACATTCGTTCCTCACACACTCAAACGACCTAAACAATTTTTTTATCTCTTTGCAAATCTCTTTGTTCATCTCTCTGCAATTTTCTTTGCACCTTCATCTTACAATCACTCATCACCGTGTCTACTGCAACTCAAACATCTCCTTCCACAAAATCAAACCCATCTCCTAGGAAGCTGTTATTCCATCTCCTTCTACTGAGAAACCAAAGAAGAAGAAGAAGAAAAGCAAGAAATCCAAGATTAGATCACCCAAGAGGGCTCATTCCATGTCAAGCCTACACACTGATCCTCTTCCCTCTGTGAATGTTGATGCTGCTGCTGGAGCGTCTATTGGTAAAGAATCTTCAAAGCATAACCCTGAGAAGGCTGCTTTAGAGACTTCTGGTGACTCAAGACACCCCATGACCCAGAAGATCATTGATTCTGTGCTCAAGGCCTTACAAGAACATGATGTTGTGGTAGATGTTGGCACATCTTTGCCACAAGGAGTAGAAGAATCTCATGCTGATGAAGAAGAAACTCCTGTGTTTGAAGAAACTCCTGTTGTTGCTGATTCCCCAGAACAGGATATGGTGGAAGAAGACCAACCTGCTATGGATGAAGAACCCAAGGATGACACTCAGATTGACCAGAGTGAAGAAGCCAAGGGCTCTGAAGATGTGGAAGACTCCAATCCTTCTAACAAGGATGCTAATGGAGACACTACTGTTGTGGATGTGGAGGATTATGACTCTGACATTCCTTTGAAGAAGGTTGCTGAAGACAGCATTGCTAGAAGGACTAGAAGTGGCAAAGGTCCTGCTGCTGTTAGTGGTTCTCCTGTTACTGCTAAGGAGAAAAAGAAGCCTGTCAAGAGGCAAGTGATGTATGGTCCCAAGAAGGGATATAGTAAAGCTGTGGTTCCACCTACCAAGAAAAAGACTCAGAAAAGAAAAGAGGCACTCACAAGTGACTCAGAGTACGATGTGGAGCGGGATGTAGCTCACATCAGTGAGTCTGAAGAGGAATCTGCTGAGGAGCGGAATGTGGAGCTTGATGTGGTCCACATTGAGTCTGCTGTGAAGAAGAGCTATGGGAAGAAGAAAATTCCACAGGGAATTCCTGATGTCCCCATTGATCTTATTTCCTTCCACAACCCTAACAATGCTGCTAAGTGGAAGTATGTTGCACACATAAGACTAGCTCTGGAGAGAGAGCTCAGTGCTGAAGCCTTGCAGTGCAAGGAAGTTATGAAGCTGATCAAGCATGCTGGCTTGATAAAGACTGTTTCTGGGCTGAGTGACTGCTATGAGAAGGTGGTCAAGGAATTCTTGGTGAATATCCCTGCTGATTGTGATAACCCTCTAGGTAATGAGTACCAGAAGGTGTTTGTAAGGGGCAAGGAAATCAGGTTCTCTCCTGCCATCATCAACAAATATCTGGGTAGAAGTGAAGAGCCCTATGCTGAGATGGAAGCCAATGACAACTACATTATCAAGGCTATCACTGGTGGAAAGGTCAAGTCCTGGCCTAAGAAAGGGAAGCTCCAAGCAAGCAAGCTCACTCCAATCTACAACATCCTTAACAGGATTGCTGCTGCTAATTGGGTACCAACCACACACAACTGTGATGTGGCTACAGGTTTGGCTAGGTTTATCTATACTGTAGGTAGCAAAATTAACTATGATTTTGGTACTTATATTTTTGACCAGACTGTCAAGCATGCCAAAACCTTAGCTGTTAAGTTGCCCATTGCTTTTCCCTCTATATTGTGTGGAATCATATTGAGCCAGAGACCTGATGTTCTGGGCAAGGATGATTTGTCTTGCAGAAGAGAGTCTGCTATCTCTTTTAGTCTCAAGCAGTCTGATGTGACTCCTGATGTGGGCACATCCAGCTCAACTGGTGCAATGTCTAGGAAAGACATGATTGCTGCTTTAAAGGAGACTTGTAAGGCTCTGGATGAGAAGAAGACCAAGCTGGAAGCAGTCATTGCTGGACTGGAGCTTGAGGATGAGCAAACAATGGCTGAGGATGAGGAATTGGAGGAGGAGGAGCCCAATGACTCTGAGGTTGAGGAAACTGATGGGAGCCAGGATATTTGAATCTTTGTAATTCATTATATCCTTGTATTCAGTATTTCCTGTTTTTCTTGTATTTTGTGGGCTGTGCCCTGGATTTCTGTAGCACCTATGTGTGCCTGTTCTGTACTTGCTGCACTATTAATGGCCTGAGTGCCTTTCACTGTTCATGCACAATCATCTCTATATCTATGCTATCTGCATTCTATGGTCTTTTTCATTTACCCTCTATGTTTTTGACTTTATTTGTCAAAATTCTGGCTAAAATGGGGGAGTAAAAATTAAAATGAACAATTCTTTGAAGTCTAAACTGCAGCAAATTGTGATGTGTGCACATCTGACTACACATTTGGCATACATGCTTATTTTTCTTCAAATTTTTTCTCAACAAATTTTTGAAGAATTAGTTTTCTAAAGCATGTTTTTCTGAAGACTTAATCTGTACATTTTCAACTGGGTGATGCATTCTTAAGAAGCCTATTTGAATATGTTAATTTGTGTAATGTTTGACACATTTGTGTGATGTTTGATACATCTGTGAAGTTTTTAACTTGGTCATGCATTCTGAAGAAGCCAGGTTTAAAAACATATGTATGTCTCTCTACTAGGTCATGCATTCTGAAGAAGCCTATAGAGGATATGATATTTAGGGGGAGTACTTGGAAAGTGCTCTAGTACAAAGGGGAGTAAACTACTACATGTTTGTATGAATCTATGCATAGCTGTGTTTACTACCCTCCCTCATGTGTGCATGGAATCTCATGCTTGTATGTGTCTGAGAATTTATTTTTCTCAGTCTTTAGGAATTTATTTTTCCTATTGTGTGAGAGTTTATTTCTCTCCAAATCTGTGAGGCTCATATCCGCTGCTACAAGCCTCTGATGTGCCTACACATCTCTCCAAGTCTTATTGGCTGACTCAAAGATTATTTTAGCCAAAATTTGCCAAAGGGGGAGATTGTTGAGGATTTTAGGGTGTTGGCTTCATTTGGTAAAATAAGTCTAATTCCATGATGTGAAGCATGATGTGTGGCACATCAGGATTCACATCTGGACGCCCTAGCTGGACGCGCCTTTTATTCTTTTACGCGTGATCTTTTGAAAAGATTTGTTTTTCAAATAAAATCATGCCAGCTTGCGCGCCAAGGAACAAGATAATCTTTCATGGTTCTGTTTTATTTTATTGGCCGACTTTGATCAAAAGATTTGAAACAAACAATTAAAAGATTATGATCAAATAAATCTCAAGGCAAATTTATTGAAGGCCAACTCGTCAAAGGCCATGAAGCTTGTTCTATATAAAGGAAGACTGAAGACTCATTATTCATCAACTGAAATCAAGAAGCTAAGTCTACAAATTGAGTCTTAGGGTTTTAGTTCTTTAGTTGTTCTTTGTTATTTGTGAGCCTTCACTTAGATCATGTTTTGAAACAAGTAAGGACTGAGTTTGATAGAGTTGTAATCTCTAGTTGTCTTTCTCCAAAGCTTTGAAGCAAGGAGTTAGATTGTGCAACACTCTAAGACTTTAGGTACGAGTGCTTTAGTTGTCTAGGAGCGTGTCTCCAATTGAGTTTGTTATTAAATCCTTACTGGGTAAGGTTGAGGGGGAGTGAGCAGAGGTTCTCATATCTAGGAGTTCCTAGGTAGGATTAGCACGGGTACTGATTAAGTGATAAGTTGTAAACGGGGGAGTTTAGCTTTGAATTAATACTACCATAGTGGATTCATCCCTGGATTGGTATCCTCCAAAATAGGGCTTGTTATAAGTGTCGAACTGGGTTAACAAACTCTGTGTGTTTATTGTTTCCTGCACTTTATATTGTTTACTTGTTCATCAAGTTCAGCATGTCCATGATGTTGACACATTAGGCTACACATCGTACGATTTCTAAGGTGTACACATTGTGCTGCACATCTGACACTTGCCACCAGAATTTCATTAAGGGGAATATTGACACATAAAAATTGTAGGGGCTTTAGGATACACATATTCTCTTTAACCCAACACCATGGTCATGACCTATGAAGTCCCGATACTTCAAAAATGGCGAAGTATCGTGTCCGATACCGATACTCGTCCGATACTCTCCGATACTCGTATCAGAGAGTATCATACAATTAAAATTATTTTTTTTAAAAAAATAATTACCGATACGTGTCGGATACTTCTCCGATACACGTATCAGAGAAGTATCGGGAAAATAATGTTTTTTTTTTTATGATAAAAATTGAGAAGATGAGACTGATACAATTTGTGTTTCCTCTTAAATAGTGAATGTTAGAGTATGATGTTCTTTATGGATTGACAACCATGTGTTTTTGGATGGTACCGATGATGTTTTGTTTTTTGGATAGTAATAATTATCCTTTTTGGGTAGTACTTAATTAACTTGAGATATGTAGTTGTCACTTGTTTGCTCAAATTGAATAATTCGAATGTTAATTTATTATCTTTCTCGATTTTTGTTATGTTTATATATTGTGTATTTGTACTTGAGATATGTAATTGTCACTTGTTTGCATAGATATGTAATTGTCGCTTAAAATTACTGGCATTGAAGTAACCTATCCTAAAAAATCCCCTCCCTATAAACTAATGTTGCTTGAGCAGTCCTTCGAGGGCTCTTCCAGTGGGCCTGTGCTGTATTTTGTTACTCCGAAAACATTTTGTCATGCAGTTGAAAAAGTATTGACTTCCGCTGATGTGGAATCTGGTGTTTTTGTAAGTTCATTTTCATAATTTGTCTCTGACTGGATGTTTTTCTATCAAATAATAATCATCTGTCATGATCTACGACAGAAACTCTGTTGGGATGGATTTTGCGAGGCTGCCCTTCCTAAACAGAAGACGGAGTTAACACTATTGGATTGGTTCGGATATACATGGAAGTGTCGTTTGGAGCTTGAAGAGAATCCTCCCTGAACTTGCCAAATTGTTGGCCAATGGCGCAGCATATGTAAGACGCGTAAGTTGATTGAGGGTGTCACTCTCAAACTTGGTGTCACAAAACCTTCGAATAACACCGTCATACACTTGAAGATCTCTCCTTTCATAGGGGTTCGTACAACTTTGATTGCACCTACCGTTTCTGGAGGCCATAAGGGTTTTTATCAAGCTGAGCAGTACTTTATGTTGTAGATATATCTTCTTTGAATTTGTTGCTTTAAGATGGTTTTTAGATATGAATCAAATTTCATTGTAATGTTTGAACCTAATCTTTTTGCAATTGCAATATCGTCATGAATTATGCAACGGATCCAATAATACCAATATGTTAAAATCGTAAAAATTGTATCATGGTTTCTAATAATGGGTTTTAAATTCACATGCTCACCAATATTTCTTCTAAGATAAAAATCAAATTTATCCAACAGCACACATTACTATAACATAAATTGGGTCCAACTAAGTCTTCATTTTCCAACCTTCTGCATTCCTAATTTTAAATTCTCATCTTTCCTCTCTATAAGACCTAATCTCTCTCACATCTTTCCTCTCTAAGACCTAATCTCTCTGAACCCATCGCTCTCTGCCACCACTCTGCAATAGAAGACAATTACATTCATCCAGCAGGTTTTCTTACATGGCTTATTCATCTTCTTTAAGGTCTATATTCATCCTGACATTTCCTATTAATCAAATTCTCACTTCTATTATTTGTTTCTTACAACTCTTTATTTTGAATTCAAATATGATGCATAGAGTCTTCCATTTCTTAATTGTGATTTCTAGGGTTTAGAGTTCACTCTCTTTGTAAGATTGTTACTGTCTTCTGTTCTTTTTAGCTTCATGGCTACTCTTTAGAAACAACCATAAATGGTCTCACTTATAGACCAATAAAACGCCATTCTAATTTATCTGCCACTTCTTCAGAGTTGTTTCATCTTAAACAGTCTCTATATACGTCAATAAAAACGCCTGCAAGTGGATACTACAGAGGCGGATGAAGAATTTAACTTGCATGTCTACTTACATAAATGCTCATCTTTGGTTGATTCTTATGTCCAGAAATCATTAATAACTGTCATTTTTCTCTCATTCGATTTGTTATTGGGACAATTATTTCTCTGTTCTTGAATATAATCATCTCATTACAATTGATATATGTTACATTTTTCTAGAGTATTGCAGTTGATGCTAATGCAGATGAATTTGCAGTTTATTTATTTATTTTGTAGTTGTGATGTTAAAAATGTTATAGGAGGTAATAGTTGTCTGGATGAATATTGATCCATTGTGTTCGACTACATGTCATGAATTGTATCTTGGGGTTCAATCAGTGTTAGTTCATCTGGGCTAAAAATAATTTGCTTATTGATTTTACAGTAATTGATTAGTATTTTGTGGTAGTTTAATGTTGCTTCGTTGTTAAGTCATTTGATGAATTGGTATAAGATGTTGGTCTCACTTTTATTGTTGCTAATTTAAGTATCTGTTTCATTTCCATAGAGATCCAGTTCCAACCAAAAACAGCAAATCATTTGAAACTTGCATTTATCCCGATCAGGTATTTCCATTTGAAGTACCACCCATTATATTTGAAATAGGTTTGAATTCAAAATATCTGATTCGCTTCATATGTCAACACAGCGGGAAATACAAATTTGTCCGGTATTCAGAAATGCTTGGATTCAATACCTCCGGGAAGATTTTTTTGGACGACTCCTATATCAAGACAAAGAACCAGTTGCAGTTGCTCTCTTCCTCTACAACAATTGTTGTTACATGACTGATGGACGGATTGTCTCTGACAGACTTGGCTTCCAACAACCTACAAAAGTCATCTTGACTTATGAAATTATTGATAATCGCTTCACATTAACTGTCATAGCAAATGAAAGGTTTGACGATGATATAATTGCTCCAGGCTCAGGAAGATCTTATCAATCTCCAATCCTGCTGGATAGTGAATCAGATGACGATGATCCAGTCTTTGCACCAAGTAACCGTGTGTGGCATGCCAATGGTTGTGTTTTACCTAGATTTAAGAATGACCGTGTATTTAGCTGGGAACTTCGTATCACTAAAGCTTATGCACGCTCAATCAATGATCAAGTTTTGGTGAGTGCTTAATATTCTACTTGATACACTTTGTCTGTTCTGATGCATGTATTTATGATTGTTTTGTTTTCCATGTGATAGTACATTCCGCAGAATTCTTTCAAGCATGTTCTTATGAATAAGAATAGCATAACAGTTAGAACACGACATATCGGAGATGGAATTAAATGGAATCTCATCACCTATGAAAGAAAAACAGGCAAGAAAGAGATGTATGCAAGCAAAGGTTGGTTTGAATTTGTAAGAGCTAACAACCTTAAGGTGGGAGATAATTTGCAGTTTCAAATTTGTAATCCACCTGATGTTTTGGTTATGGAAATTGTTCGACGACGCACCTTTTCGTAATCTTCTATGATTAAGGATTTTATTTGTTTGCTTGCAACACTATTAACATATATATTATCTATTTGAATTTGACAATCTCAATTTTTGTGTTGACATCTTTTTATCATCTTTTTATAATATTATAAATCATCTTTTTATCAATGATAGTTCGTTATATTTTATGATTGTTTTTTGTCTTGCTCTTATTCGAAAATAGCAACTATGATTGGCCTCGACCATGATTGGCATTGATGGTTTGGCTTTTCAACAACGCTAACGGCGTGATGAGGCTAGTGGATGGTGCAGAGGCCATGGAAGGTGGTCGTCTTTGTTGAGGGAGGGTAGTAAACACAGCTATGCATAGATTCATGCAAACATGTAGTAGTTTACTACCCTTTGTACTATAGCACTTTCCAAGTACTCCCCCTAAATATCATATCCTCTATAGGCTTCTTCAGAATGCATGACCTAGTAGAGAGACATACAGATGTTTTTAAACCTGACTTCTTCATAATGCATGACCAAGTGAAAAACTTCACAGATGTATCAAACATCACACAAATGTGTCACACATTACACAAATTAACATCTTCAAATAGGCTTCTTAAGAATGCATCACCCAGTTGAAAATGTACAGATTAAGTCTTCAGAAAAACATGCTTTAGAAAACTAATTCTTCAAAAATTTGTTGAGAAAAAATTTGAAGAAAAATAAGCATGTATGCCAGATGTGTAGTCAGATGTGCACACATCACAATTTGCTGCAGTTTAGACTTCAAAGAATTGTTCATTTTAATTTTTACTCCCCCTTTTTAGCCAGAATTTTGACAAATAAAGTCAAAAACATAGAGGGTAAATGAAAAACACCATAGAATGCAGATGGCATAGATATAAAGATGATTGTGCATGAACAGTGAAAGGCACTCAGGCTATTAATAGTGCAGCAAGTACAGAACAGGCACACATAGGTGCTACAGAAATCCAGGGCACGACCCACAAAATACAAGCAATACAAGCAAAACACATAGGTGCTCCCAACAGTTTCCTCAACCTCGGAGTCATTGGGCTCCTCCTCCTCCAATTCCTCATCCTCAGCCATTGTTTGCTCATCCTCAAGCTCCAGTCCAGCAATGACTGGTTCCAGCTTGGTCTTCTTCTCATCCAGAGCCTTACAAGTCTCCTTTAAAGCAGCAATCATGTCTTTCCTAGACATTGCACCAGTTGAGCTGGATGTGCCCACATCAGGAGTCACATCAGACTGCTTGAGACTAAAAGAGATAGCAGACTCTCTTCTGCAAGACAAATCATCCTTGCCCAGAACATCAGGTCTCTGGCTCAATATGATTCCACACAATATAGAGGGAAAAGCAATGGGCAACTTAACAGCTAAGGTTTTGGCATGATTGACAGTCTGGTCAAAAATATAAGTACCAAAATCATAGTTAATTTTGCTACCTACAGTATAGATAAACCTAGCCAAACTTGTAGCCACATCACAGTTGTGTGTGGTTGGTACCCAATTAGCAGCAGCAATCCTGTTAAGGATGTTGTAGATTGGAGTGAGCTTGCTTGCTTGGAGCTTCCCTTTCTTAGGCCAGGACTTGACCTTTCCACCAGTGATAGCCTTGATAATGTAGTTGTCATTGGCTTTCATCTCAGCATAGGGCTCTTCACTTCTACCCAGATATTTGTTGATGATGGCAGGAGAGAACATGATTTCCTTGCCCGTTACAAACACCTTCTGGTACTCATTACCTAGAGGGTTATCACAATCAGCAGGGATATTCACCAAGAATTCCTTGACCACCTTCTCATAGCAGTCACTCAGCCCAGAAACAGTCTTTATCAAGCCAGCATGCTTGATCAGCTTCATAACTTCCTTGCACTGCAAGGCTTCAGCACTGAGCTCTCTCTCCAGAGCTAGTCTTCTGTGTGCAACATACTTCCACTTAGCAGCATTGTTAGGGTTGTGGAAGGAAATAAGATCAATGGGGACATCAGGAATTCCCTGTGGAATTTTCTTCTTCCCATAGCTCTTCTTCACAGCAGACTCAATGTGGACCACATCAAGCTCCACATTCCGCTCCTCAGCAGATTCCTCTTCAGACTCACTGATGTGAGCTACATCCCGCTCCACATCGTACTCTGAGTCACTTGTGAGTGCCTCTTTTCTTTTCTGAGTCTTTTTCTTGGTAGGTGGAACCACAGCTTTACTATATCCCTTCTTGGGACCATACATCACTTGCCTCTTGACAGGCTTCTTCTTCTCCTTAGCAGTAACAGGAGAACCACTAACAGCAGCATGACCTTTGCCACTTCTAGTCCTTCTAATAATGCTGTCTTCAGCAACCTTCTTCAAAGGAATGTCAGAGTCATAATCCTCCACATCCACAACAGTAGTGTCTCCATTAGCATCCTTGTTAGAAGGATTGGAGTCTTCCACATCTTCAGAGCCCTTGGCTTCTTCACTCTGGTCAATCTGAGTGTCATCCTTGGGTTCTTCATCCATAGCAGGTTGGTCTTCTTCCACCATATCCTGTTCTGGTGAATCAGCAACAACATGAGTTTCTTCAAACACAGGAGTTTCTTCTTCATCAGCATGAGATTGTCACAGTATAATGTGAGCACATCTTGCTGCACATTGTACTCACCCAACATCTGCTTCATCCAAAGTAGCTGGGAGCAACTACTTCCTGTTGCAATATACTCAGTCTCAGCTGTAGAAAGAGAAACACAGTTTTGTTTCTTGTTGAACCATGATATAAGGTTGCTTCCCAAAAAGAAACATCCACCAGAAGTGCTCTTCCTATCATCTGCACTACCTGCCCAGTCAGCATCACAATAACCCAACAATCTTGTGTCTTCAGCATGAGAGTAGAGAATCCCATAATCACTTGTACCACTTACATACTTTAGAATCATTTTGACTTGATTCAAATGACTCATCTTAGGCTCAGCTTGGTACCTTGCACACACACACCAACAACAAAGCTTATGTCAGGTCTACTTGCAGTGAGATAGAGTAGACTGCCAATCATGCTTCTGTATAGACTTTGATCAACACTGACACCATTCTCATCTTTAGAAAGTTTGAGATGGGTTGCTGCAGGAGTTCTCTTGTGATTTGCATTCTCCATTCCAAATTTCTTCACAATGTTCTTGGCATACTTGCTTTGGGAGATGAAAATTGTGTCTTCCATCTGTCTTACTTGCAGACCAAGAAAGTAGGTAATTTCATCTATAAGGCTCATCTCAAACTCAGATTGCATCTGATTCACAAACATTTTGACCATGGGGTCAGACATTCCTCCAAATACAATGTCATCTACATAGATTTGTGTTATCATGAGCTTGCCTTTTTCTTCTCTTACAAACAAGGTTTTGTCAATTTCTCCTTTTCTATAACCTTGCTGCAAAAGAAATTTGGTTAGCCTGTCATACCATGCCCTAGGAGCTTGCTTTAATCCATACAATGCCTTCTTCAATCTGTAGACATGATCTGAAAAATTTGGATCAACAAATCCCTTGGGCTGCTCCACATATACTTCCTCATTCAAGTAACCATTGAGGAAAGCACTATTCACATCCATCTGAAATAGCTTGAACTTCAAGATACATGCTACTCCTAAAAGTAACCTTATGGATTCAAGACGTGCCACGGGAGCAAATGTTTCATCAAAGTCTACTCCTTCAATCCGAGAGTAACCTTGAGCCACAAGCCTAGCCTTGTTTCTAGTGACAACACCACTTTCATCAGATTTATTCCTATAAACCCATTTAGTACCAATGATGTTGACTCCTTCAGGCCTAGGAACTAAATCCCACACTTCATTCCTCTTGAACTGGTTCAGCTCCTCTTGCATAGCTTCAATACAAAACTCATCTGTCAAGGCTTCTTTCACATTCTTTGGTTCTACCTTTGACACAAAACAAGCATTGGATACAACCTCTCTTGACCTTGTCATAACACCTGAATCAGGACTCCCTATTATGAGTTCTTTTGGATGATTCTTTTGAACTCTAACAGAGGGACCCTTATTCACCTGAGTTACATTCGCTTGATGATCAGTCTTCTCAGGAATCTCTTCAACTTCAGAGTCTTCAGGCTGGGGGTGAGATGTGTCCACATCAGGATCAACATCAGGCACATTATCAAAACAGTCATCTATGACTACATTGATAGATTCCATCATAGTCCTTGTTCTGTTGTTGAAGACTCTATAGGCTCTGCTGGTTAAGGAATAGTCTAGAAAGATTCTTTCATCACTCTTGGGATCCATCTTCCTCCTTTGCTCTCTGTCAGCTAAGATATAGCACTTGCTACCAAAGACATGGAAGTATTTGACAGTTGGTTTTCTTCCCTTCCATATCTCATACAGTGTGGTTGATGTACCTTTTCTCAGAGTTACCCTATTTTGTACATAACATGCAGTACTCATGGCCTCTGCCCAAAAGTAGTAGGGTAGCTTCTTGACATGTAGCATAACTCTTGCAGCCTCTTGCAAAGTTCTGTTATTTCTTTCAACTACACCAGTTTGTTGGGGTGTAATTGGAGATGAGAACTCATGCCCAATCCCTTCATCAGAACAAAACTCAGAGAATCTTGAATTTTGAAACTCTTTGAAAGCATCAAAAGTGTCAGACTTCTCTCTGATGAAGCTAACCCAAGTGAATCTTGAGAAATCATCTACAACCACAAAGGCATATCTTTTGCCACCAATACTTTCTACCTGCATTGGTCCCATCAAGTCCATATGTAGCAGTTCTAGAACTCTGGATGTCACCTGATGTTGCAACATTGGGTGTGACATCTGAACCTGCTTTCCAACTTGACATTCACCACAGATACTGCCTTCAAAAATTTTGAGCTTTGGTAATCCTCTGATTGCTTCCTTGGACACAATTTTCTTCATTCCTTTAAGATTCAGATGGCCAAGCCTTTGGTGCCAAAGTTTAACTTCTTCTTCCTGACTGATAAGACATGTAGTTGAATGAGCTGTTTCTTCAGGAATCCATAAGTAGCAGTTGTCTCTTGATCTAGATCCTTTCATCAACAATTCTCCTTTGTCAGAAGTAATAAGACATTCATTCTTTGTAAAGTTGACTTTAAGACCTTGATCACACAATTGGCTTATGCTAATAAGATTAGCCTTCAACCCTTTGACAAGTAACACATCATCTAGGTCAGGTAAACCTTTGTTGCTGAGCTTACCAATGCCTTTGATTTCACCTTTTGCTCCATCACCAAAGGTTACAAAACGTGTTATATGAGGCTTAATATTAGTGAGAAATTTCTCAACACCAGTCATGTGCCTAGAACAACCACTATCAAAATACCAATCTTCTCTGGAAGATGCTCTGAGAGAAGTGTGAGCTATGTGAGCAGTTTCTGAAACTTTTGGCTTCCACCTCTTCTTAGGAGTGACCCTTGCTGATTTGGCTTTAACCTGAGGCTTTTTCTTGGGATACCCATAGAGTTTATAGTAGAAGGGCTTGATGTGACCATTCTTCCCACAGTAGTGGCATCTCCAAGCATTAAACTTCTCTTTGCCAGCAGGTTTCTGATGTGTGGTGTGATGTGTCCACATTCTGCGAGGGTCAGGTTTCTTCTGAGCAGGAACAAACTTAGTATTTGTATTCTTGTTGTGATGTTTGTTTTTAAATCCTACACCAGATGAGTCACCAGCATGCTTTCCAACTTTCAGCATCTCATCAAGCATGTTAGTTCCAGTATTGAGCATCTTTACAGGCTTGGTCATATTTCCCAAATTGGTTGATAGTAACATGACTTCACTTTCAAGACTGGTTACTTTGTCCTACAGTTGAGCCTTCTCTGTCTCCAGCTGACTGATAATCACCTTCTGTTCTTCATTGATTCTGCACAGTTCCCCATTTTTGATGCATAGCTTTTTATAGGTTGAGGCTAGTTCATCAAAGGTGAGTTCTTCATCATCAGAGTCAACACCAGTGCTGCACACACCAGTCAAGGCACTAACATGATTAGCAGCAACATTCTTTGATTCAGTGTCAGAGTCTTCATCAGACCATGATACAGTCAGGCCTTTCTTCTGCTTCTTCATATATGTACCACATTCAGCTCTTATATGACCAAAGCCTTCACATTCATGACATTGAACACCCTTGTTCTGAGTTGACTTATCATCAGTTTTGGCTTTTGTTGAAGTGTTACCTTGTTTACTGATGTCAGTCTGGATGTTCCTCACATTCCTCCTTGGCTTTTTATCCACCCTTCTTAGAAGCTTGTTGAATTGTCTTCCTAACATAGCTATGTCATTTGAGAGATCCTCATCTGACTCATCAGCTTCTTCCTCTTCATCAGCACAGGATACAAAAGCTATACCCTTTCCCTTCTTCTCCGTTTGATCACCTAAGTTCATCTCAAAAGTTTGAAGAGAGCTCACAAGTTCTTCAAGTTTCATACTTGGGATGTCTTGAGCTTCCTCAATAGCTATGATTTTCATGTTAAATCTTTTGGGTAGGGATCTAAGCATCTTTCTCACAAGCATTTCTTCAGACAGTTTTTCACCTAGAGCCTCAAAAGACTTGTCTATCTCAAGCAGGTTCATGTGAAAATCATGAATGGATTCTTCTTCCTTCATTCTGAGGTTTTCAAACTTAGTGTTGAGAAGTTGGATTCTTGAGCTTTTTACCTTGGCAGTGCCTTCATGAGTGGTTTTGAGTATCTCCCAAGCCTTCTTTGCAACAGTGCATTGTTTGATCAATCTGAACATGTTCTTGTCCACTCCATTGAATAAAGCATTCAAAGCTTTGGAGTTTCCAAGTGATGCAGTGTCTTCTGCAGCTGACCATTCTTCTTCTGGCTTGAGTACATCAGTATCAACACCATTTGCATCCTGAACCTTGGGATGCTCCCATCCTTTGAGCACTGCTTTCCAAGTCCTGCTGTCAAGTGACTTTAGGAAGGCAATCATCTTTGGCTTCCAGTAGTCATAATTAGTTCCATCCAGGAGAGGTGGTTTGTTGACCATTGTTCCATCCTTGTCCATGTTTCCAGAAAATAACTTCCCTGGAGCTCACCCTCAAACAGGCAGGGTGCCTGCTCTGATGCCAATTGAAATTCTGGTGGCAAGTGTCAGATGTGCAGCACAATGTGTACACCTTAGGAATCGTACGATGTGTAGCCTAATGTGTCAACATCGTGGACATGCTGAACTTGATGAACAAGTAAACAATATAAAGTGCAGGAAACAATAAACACACAGAGTTTGTTAACCCAGTTCGGCACTTATAACAAGCCCTATTCTGGAGGATACCAATCCAGGGATGAATCCACTATGGTTGTATCAATTCAAAGCTAAACTCCCCCGTTTACAACTTATCACTTAATCACTACCCGTGCTAATCCTACCTAGGAACTCCTAGATATGAGAACCTCTGCTCACTCCCCCTCAACCTTACCCAGTAAGGATTTAATAACAAACTCAATTGGAGACACACTCCTAGACAACTAAAGCACTCGTACCTAAAGTCTTAGAGTGTTGCACAATCTAACTCCTTGCTTCAAAGCTTTGGAGAAAGACAACTAGAGATTACAACTCTATCAAACTCAGTCCTTACTTGTTTCAAAACATGATCCAAGTGAAGGCTCACAAATAACAAAGAACAACTAAAGAACTAAAACCCTAAGACTCAATTTGTAGACTTAGCTTCTTGATTTCAGTTGATGAATAATGAGTCTTCAGTCTTCCTTTATATAGAACAAGCTTCATGGGCTTTGCGAGTTGGCCTTCAATAAATTTGCCTTGAGATTTATTTGATCATAATCTTTTAATTGTTTGTTTCAAATCTTTTGATCAAAGTCGGCCAATAAAATAAAACAGAACCATGAAAGATTATCTTGTTCCTTGGCGCGCAAGCTGGCACGATTTTATTTGAAAAACAAATCTTTTCAAAAGATCACGCGTAAAAGAATAAAAGGCGCGTCCAGCTAGGGCGTCCAGATGTGAATCCTGATGTGCCACACATCATGCTCCACATCATGGAATTAGGCTTATTTTACCAAATGAAGCCAACATCCTAAAATCCTCAACACTTAAAAATATAGGATATGATACGTTTAAGATATATATACTAAAATTAAAATTACTTTCTATAAACGGGATGACAACGGGTGCCCACGGGTGCGGGTTTTACACCATCCAAACTCGCATTCGAAATTTTAGGTGTCATCCGAACTCGAACATAAAGTCTAATCGGGAGATAAATTAACACCCACACCCATTGGGTTCGGATTTTTTCACCCAAACCCCAATCCGTAACAAAAAATAAAAATAAAAAATTCAAAAACATTGAAATTCCATCGAGGTCTCTTAATTAAATTAAAATTAAGGTCTACAACAACATAGTTTTCAAGACTTTTAAAAAATTAAACTACAATTAAAAATAAGGTCTTCCAAGGATACTTATGTAATTTAATGTCTACGCAGATGTGGTTTCGGGTGCGGGTTTAAGTGAACCCAAACTCGCACCCGAAATATCGGGTGGCACCCGAACTCAAACCCAATCAACTCGGACTTTCACCCGTTGACTCGGGTTCGGATGGACCCCGCGAGTTTGGATTTGCCTGCCATCCCTAAGTAAAAGGCTAATAACTAAGAGGAGGGATCTGTTGACTCCAAGAGTAAGTCTCCATCGACTTACTCCGCTTAATAACTCGATATCGGTATTATATTTTTTCAATCCGACCGTTGAATTCAAAGATTTCATTGAGTAGATCAACTCTACAAAAGTTTTATAAAAATTCAAAAAATGTAGTTATGTATTCGGACTATTGAAATTCAACGGTTTTTTAAAAAGTTTATCGTACGTTCAATTGAAGTTATCAGAAAAAGTATTAAACATTTTTGAATTTTTATCAAAATTTATAGAGTTGATCTACTCAATGAGATATTTGAATTCAACGGTCGGAGTGAAAAAATATAATGCCGATATCGAGTTATTAAGCGGAGTAAGTCGATGGAGGCTTACTCCTAGAGTCAACGGATCCCTCCTCAATAACTAATGCAACTAACAAACTATTAAATCCAAAAAAGCATTGTGTGACTTCTTGGTTATGCTTCTTGATGATTACTTTAGATCAAGAAGGAATGTTTGTGTGAATTTCTTTGCTTCTCATGAATTAAATATCATTCTTTATGAAATTTTTTTGTTTGGTATGGAGGATGAATGACTCATTCTTTGAGAATTTATTTGCATAATAATTAATAAGAACATTGAAAATTGATAATAAGTATTGAATGTGAAGAGAAATGGATAAATGGAATGGTCAGTACTAATATCAGTACGTATCAGGTGTATGACTTGGAAGCCATTTCAAAATATCAGTGCGTCAGATGAATTTATCTATTAACATAAAAAAAATTTGACACAAATATGGAGAATTGCCTTAATTCGCTATACATGAAATTTTTTATGAAACTATTTAGGAGAATTACCTTAATTTGCTAGAGGCTAGTTGCCCAACCTAGTTATTCATTGTCCACACAACTTAATTTGCTATACATGAAATTATTTAGCATGTGTTAATTATTTTTAGGGTTAATAGGTCTTTAGCTTCTGTAAAGTAGGCATCTTTTACTTTACTCCCTGTAAAAAAATTATTTAAGTTTCCCTCCTTGCAATTTTTTTTGTTTTCCCCTTTTGGTGCAAGAAATTTGTACTTTTTAAATTGGTTGAACAGAATAACCGATTTAAAAAACAGAACTTTTTAAATTGATTGAATAAAATAACCAATTTAAAAGGTGCATCTCAGGCGGAAAACCAAAAAAAAATTACAAGGGAAAAACCTAAAGAAATTTTTTACGGGAATAAAGCAAAACACGCCTACTTTACAATAGGGTAATTACAACTTTGCTCTAGAATTAGTTATTCTCCTCAAAGCCAAACAAAGATTCTCTAAAGTGGGGTAACAATACTTTGGAATCAAGAACCCCTCCCCCTCCCATCTCCCTCCCCCATTCCGATTAAGACCAATGCACATGAAATTTAATACCCACAACATCTTTTCTTCAAATGCACACGCTCATAACACTCCCCAAGGCCCACTTTTAATTGTTCTCACATCCAAATATTATATCCTCATTGGAATAGTTTTGACTATATTACATATACAAAATCTTGATAGCATTTTCACCCCATCATTTCCTTTATAAATACCCCATTCACCCATCCCCAACAATCATTGCACACTCATCTCTAACCACCTCACAAAACCTTAAAAATCACAAAGACACTTTATTCTTGTTTCTTTCTTGTTCATCTTGTACTAATCAAAGAATGTCAGGGGTTTGGCTTTTCAACAACGCTAACGGCGTGATGAGACTAGTGGATGGTGCAGAGGCCATGGAAGGCGGTCGCCATGGGTCAGGACGGCGCAAGGTGCTTGTTCACAATGCAAGCAACGAGATCATAACATCTTACGCGGTTTTAGAGCGAAAGCTTTATTTGCTGGGATGGGAGCGTTACTACGATGACCCTGACCTCCTTCAGTTCCACAAACACTCCACCATTGATCTTATCTCCCTTCCTATGGATTTCAATAGGTTCAAGTCAATGCACATGTATGACATAGTTGTGAAGAACAAGCACTCATTTGAAGTTCGGGACATGATGATGTAGGCCATCAAATTAACAAGAATTAAGCCCTATATATGACCATGTAATTTGGATTCTTTGTTTTGCTTCTAAGTCTCGTATGTGTGTTGGTTTGATTTTTGATTTGTGTGACTTAACATGATTGGAATTAATTTGTGTATATATATTTTGAAGCATAACTTTGAATCGAGAGTTTACTTTGAGTCGAAAGAGGATAGAAAGACCGAAAAATCGTAAATCGCAACCAAAATTGGCGGATTTTACTTAAATCGTTTTGTTGAATCGAAAGGAAAAATCAAAATTGCATAATTGAAAATCGCAATCAAAATCGATAAATTCAACTCATAATAGTATATAAAACAACCAAGTCTTAAAATTATCCAAAAAAATAATCCAAAATCAGTGGAATTCATATGAGATCGTGGATGTTGTTGCGATTTAGTGATTTTATTGGGATTTTGTTCTGATTAAAATTCTACTCACGATTCAGATCGTTTAGAGTGGACAAAGTCGCAAAATCCATAAATTTTACGATTCTAATCGCGATTCTCACAACAATGTTTTGAGCATAGGTTTAATTTGTGTTTGGAATTATTTAATACTATATATATGTAATATGATATAGAGATACTTCCTTCGTCCCAATTTGATTGAGCTAGTTTGACTAAGTGTACTATTCACATATCTTGTTTTGACCTTATTTTTCTACTAATAAATAAAAATAAATATTAGCATATAAGATGTTTTAGAATTCATCTCAATAAATATTTTCAAAATATCAAAATTATGCATTGATATGCGGCAGCAGTTAAATAACTCATTTATTTTAGGACGGAGGAATTATATACTATGGTGGGTTTGTGTTTTAGTGGCTGTCATTTGTATGAGAGTGTTGTAAATCTATATAATGTAACTCGTATGTGCTAATTAAAAATGTTCACATTTTTGTGCTACTTTTCAATGTTTATAAACATTGGTAAAAATGTATGTATATATAGAATTTAAAAACTATGCAATGGTGATGTGTATCATCAACAAGAGAGACGCTTTCTCATAGGGGATTCATTAATCCAAATCATGGTATTGGTACCTCGTGTATTTTTATACTTTAGATATAGAAAATGGTAATAATTTATTTTTTTACATACCCTTATAATATAGGTATTTATATTGGGAGTGGCTCATTTGAAGGGAGGGTAGAATTCATTCAAGTTTTTAATGATGAAGTAAGTATATTAATAAATGTACAGTAATTTCATATCAATGAAAAGTAAATCGATAACGCCTTTAATTTTTTTTAAATTGGTAAAATCAATTCTTCTAAATATGGCGTAAGCGCAACAAAATTATATTTCGAAGAGAAATTGTTCAAGTCTCTACTCTAGTAGATCAAATTAAATATATTGCTTGGTTTTGGTATTTAGGAAAGGGTGGGACTAATGTCAATGTAACTTTTACGGAATGGTGTATTTGTTCCCAAGGTTGTCTGCGATGACTTTTGTGTTTCGTCTTTGAATTGTAAGGATTGAATATCTCTTGTACTCTTTATATTTCAATTTTACTTAAAAAAATTAAAAATAAAAACTCTTCTAAAAATAACATTCATATCTAGGGGACAAAATATTGTAAAACTCTTTGAAGAGTCACGACATCTAGTGTTAGAAAGTTAAAAGTGTCAAATACAAATTGTATGAAAGTCTGTTGATTGTCAGAACATGTTTTCTCATATTTGGCTATTATACTACTAGAAGCCGGAGTGTTGTGAGGGTCGTATGTCCCATAGTAAATGTCTTAGCCCTCAATGCAACAAGTTGCGAAACTCCAGTCAAATTTGTTGGGATTGATTGCAATGTAAGTCCCACATTGCTAATGAAGGCCGGAAAAAAGGTCAAGAAAGTTATATTTTAGAAGTCTCACATTGCTTAGAGATCGAAATGAAAGGTGAGGGAGCTCAATGCTATATATAAAGGCATCGAGTTTCTTGTTTCAACACACCAAATAGTAGTACCTGGAAACACTTAAAGTTTATATTTGGGTTTTTTTTTTTTCTCTCTTACGCTCTTGTTTTAGAGTATTGTGGAATGTAGTTTAAATATTTACTTTGGAGAGTGTATTGGGGTCATGGGGTGGTTGAGAGAGAAGTACATGTGTTGTAACAATTTTGCATAGTATCTATTCTCTGGTTGTCGGACAAAGTTGTGTCTGTATTTGAAGCTCGGAAGCTCTCTACAATGTATTGCGTGCTCTCCAAAGTTATTCAGGCAAGCCTTACGGCAAACAGGGCAAACTTCATCAATAGAAAATAAATAAATCATACTATTTATAAGCTTCTTTTGGCTTGAAATTTACGCGCCTCGTGGCACGATGCTTCAAAAAGTTGCATTGTGGCATGATGTGAGTGCGGATTTTCTCCAAATTAATTTTTCTACGTAGATTTTCTTCAAAAATATATCCTTCTCATCGTAGCATGATGTTTCTTGAGCATTTTCTTTATTTTATGCTCCTTTTTGTATAATTTCTTCACCTCTTGTTTTTCTTCAAGTAACTTCAGTTCATTAGATATTTTCTATGTAATTAATGGCTCCTAAAACTACATAAAATATCATAAATACATACTAGAAAATATCATATAAATTCCTGACATCAATATGAAACAAATATTTGCTATCAAAATATAAAAAAATACGGAACATATATTTATCAATAATATCTAAATAAACAATTTCAAGTCTGCACGATTTAGTATGAATCAATATTATTATTACTCTCTTCGTTTCAAAATGATAGAAAAATAGTTTTTAAACATATTATCACAAGTAATTTTACTTCACTATAGGTAGATATAATAACCGTCAATACCTTAAATTATAATCTGCAAACTCATGTCAAATTTTTTTTATTGTTGTATTTTAAAAATTTATACTGGGCTTGCGTTAATTATTACTTTTTTTTTTGACTTTTATATTTTAGGACACATATAAGAGAAATTGCTACTATTAAAATGAGAAATATCATCTTAAGAAGTTGAATATTATTCGTTGATGAATAAGTTGTCACTGATAAATATTATAATTATAACTATATATCATATATACACAGGACAATAATCTCGCACTAACGAGTAATTTTGTTACAGAACTAATTTCACACTATACTTTATTTGACATATTATAATTTATTATATTAAACTTGTTTTGCACTATCTTAATAAAAAATAGTGTAAATCGAAATTAAATTATATAAATGTAAATTTCTACTTACAAAAATATCATCCTATACCAAAAAAGATCGCACGCATGCACGGATATTATACTAGTTTGTTCACCTTTAAATCATGATCATTATAAGGAAAATTATGTGAGTATATTGTTCAACATCGCAATCACAGGACCAATGTGGCACGAGGAGGAGATGGGAAATTGCAGTAGAGTCACGACCATGGTGTTGGGTTAAAGAGAATATATGTATCCTAAATCCCCTACAACTTTTATGTGTTAATATTTAACTTTGGTTTGATTGGTAGGATAGGCCGTTGGAATCTACCTCTCCTTCTTATTCCCTCCCAAGTTGTTGTATGATTGACTTTTCCTAAATCTTCAAGAAATGTAGGAATACTACATTAGACATTTAATATAGTGGGTGTTAATATAAGATGATATATGGTTATAGATTCGAGAATTATTTAGTAATAATATTGAATGTGTCTCGATATTATTTTGTGAAAAACGTTTGGATCGATCAAATTTTGATTTATTTTTTTTCATTTTTGCTTGAAGTAGAATTTAGGGTAGATTGTACCAAAAAAAAACTTAAAAAAAAAAGAATTTAGGGTAGATTGGATAAGTTTTTGATTTAAAATCTATCCAAACTATAACAAACACTCTGACATTTAAGTAGGTTAATAATTAATTGAAATTGATCAAATTACATATTTACGATTAGTTTGATTGATTTATTTGAATTCTATTGACATAAATTTTGTGAGATTATTTAAGAAAATTTATAAAAATAGGTTGACAATTTTCATAAATTTTTTTCAACTTATTTTTATAATTTCTCCAACATATAATTTATAAAAATAACTCGCAGTAAATATACAAATATTTTACTTTATTTTATCTTTAATTAAAAAAACAGTTTATGCAAATTTATACATAAACATTTATCATAAAAAAGCATTTATGCTGTAAACTACAAAAATTTATTTATCCAAACAATCCCATATAAAATTGGTCTATTATCTCTTATACTCTCATTAACTCCATTTTTATTACAAATTCAACCAATAGCTTAAATATATGCTCCCCACATGTATGTCCTAATTGAGATATGTTCCATTCTTAACCAAATATAGAGCTAATCAAAAGTTGCCTAACAAACTTATTCTTTGTTAAACCAGTTGCCTTTTTTTTCCATTAGCCTTCTAGTTTTCAAAGGAAGAACCTCCAATAATCAAAAGTTTGATTGCGGGGTTAGAAGAATATGACCAAAAATTATTTCCACTAAAAATTAAACTTGAATTCTTTCGAACAATTCATTCTAAATAAAAATAGCTCATTAACCACTAGAGCTCATTCTCATTGCTATACATGCATGAATATATTTTGCATGTGTTAATAATTACAATTTCATGCTGCTTACAACATTGTTCTAAAATAAGTTATTCTCCTCAAAGCCAAACAAAGATTCTCTAAAGTGGGATAACAATAATTTGGAATCAAGAACCCCTCCCCCTCCCCCTCCCCATCTCCCTCTCCATTCCTGATTAAGACAATTGCACATGAAATTTAACACCCACAACATCCTTTATTCAAATGTACATGCTCATAACACTCCTCAAGGCCCACTTTTAATTATTCTCACATCCAAATATTATATCCTTCTCAACATCCTTTTGACTCTGTATTATAAAATTAAAAATTTAAAAATTTAAAATTTTAACAGCATTCTCACCCCATCATTTCCTTTATAAATACTCCATTCACCCATTCCCAACTATCATTCGACACTCAACTCTAACCACCTCACAAAATCTTAAAAAACACAACACACACTTTATTCTTGTTTCTTTCTTTCTTTCTTGCTCCTCTTGTACTAATCCAAGAATGTCGGGGGTTTGGCTTTTCAACAACGCTAACGGCGTGATGAGGCTAGTGGATGGTGCAGAGGCCATGGAAGGCGGTCGTCGTGGGTCAGGTGGACGGCGCAAGGTGCTTGTACACACCGCAAGCAACGAGATCATCACATCTTACGCGGTATTAGAGCGAAAGCTTTATTCGCTGGGATGGGAGCGTTACTATGATGATCCTGACCTCCTTCTGTTCCACCAACACTCCACCATTGATCTTATCTCCCTTCCAATGGATTTCAATAGGTTCAAGTCAATGCACATGTATGACATAGTTGTGAAGAACAAGCACTCCTTTGAAGTGAGGGACATGATGATGTAGTCAAAACAAATTAACAACCATTAAGCCCTATACTTGACCTTGGAATTTGGATTCTTGCTTCAAAGTCGTGTGTGTCTTGTTTTGATTGTTTGTTGGTGTGACTTAACAATAACATTATTATTAATTAGTCACATTAATCTGTGTATATTTAAGCATATATAGGTTTAATTTGTGTTTGAAATACTATTATTATATATATGTAATATAGAGATACTACGGTGTGTTTGTGTTTGAGTGGCTGTCATTTGTATGAGAGTGCTGTAAATGTTAATTTGTAGTTGCTTTAAAAAAAATGGATCTATTGTAGCAAACCATATATATAACTTAATTTTAATATGATGATAACCCCATCCAAACGAGTCCTTTGCCTTATACTATGTTTAATACGTAATAAGCTGATTATTTGACCTGCTTCAAGTTGATAGAAAGTGCCATTGATCAAACCTTTTTCCCAATTATGAATGTCATAATCAATAAGGTCTACAACCTTATAGAAAGACTATGATTAGTAGGTTTTTTCCTCCCTGCTGCCCCACAAAAAGTTGTTAATAAGGTTGTCCATCTTATTATTTATGTCTTTGGCAAGAAGAAAACAACTCAACAACTCATAGACTATATATGTTGAAAATTGAAATAGCTTAAGCCACGATTTTGATAAGCATACTTCGTCCACCTTGAGATAGCTAGCTAGGAAACATCTCTTTTTATCATTTCACCTAAATTTAATTTTAGATAAAGGATTGGACCCAGATTATCCTCTTTGTTTTATAATTAGGCTGTTATTTATTTATTTCGATTTGATATCTTTATAATTATTTGGATGTTAATTAGTAAACTGAGTACACATTATTTGTTAGGAAACATGGCATTTATAAAAGTAAAGAGAAAATAGAGATAAATAATTTATATTTGTTGTGAATTCGACGATAAACTCACACCAATAAAAGAATTTGATGATGTGTGGAGCAATTGAATCAAGTAACCAAAATCAAAGAATATATAGAGACGGTGATAACTAAGAGAGAGAGAGAGAGAGAGAGAGAGAGAGAGAGAGAGAGAGAGAGAAATCTTTGTTTACCCAGTTCGGAATAACCTATTCTGGGGGAGAGAGCAGCCCTTCCGTTCTACTAGATTCAATGAGTATCACTTTACAAGAAATTCCTAATTTGGGTACAAGGAATTAGCAAACCCTAACTCTACCCAAAACCCGAGTCTCTTCCCGTGACCAAGAGACTCAATGACCTAAACTGCCCAAGGAGAAACAACAACATTTTGTCTTTGACGACAAACCCTTGTTCCCTCAATCTTAATTTTTCTACGAACAAAGTAATCCCTATTTATAGAAAAATACATGCCAAAAAACTAGTAACAAATCTATTTTTAAATAAAATAAATCCAAGTCAGAGTGTCATTCAAGAAAAGATATTTTCCACAAAAATCTCCAAAACAGCACATTCTGTCTCGCGCCCGCGCCTAGTGCAGTTGACAGAAGCGAACCCACTTTTCATAAGGCTTCTGGCACCCGGCGCAGTTGACGGATTCTTCCAGAATTTTCTGACTTCTTGATACCGAGATTATATGGCACATTCAACAATTCTCCACATTGCCTTTAAATCGATGGTGATTCACTCAACCACCGCGCTACTCTCTCCATTTTGAAACTTCTATTCAAGATCACCGGCCAAGTTCAAGTCCCACTTGAACCTTGACCTAGGCACTAGCCTCCACTTGCTTCCCGCAAGCATTACCTCCTTCCATTCATCCCTCGGAATGCCTTCCGCTCTCATGAAGATCTTGCCTCCCACTACCATAGGATTTTTGGTAGCAGCCACAAGATTCACCACCTCCTCTTCAACCCTCGGAGTGATCAATTTCGTCCTCCTGAATAAACGTTTGTGCCCCGCTATCATCGGTTTTTAGATAGCTCAACAAGCTTCACCATCCTGGACATTTAGGCGATTCCACAAGCTGCAACGTCAAACTCCCCTTCCACCCGACTACCTCCAGTAGTCTTACAAGATCCCAAGTTTGATCAAGGTTGCTTTCAATTGCCTTCCTGAAGATCCTTTCAGGGTCTTGCACGTCTTTAGCCACAATTGAAACGTATTTCACAAGGTCTCCATGGTTACACCCCTTTGGTTCAACACTACCACTCTCCTCCCTATCTCCGATTAGATATCCGAGAGTTAATGTTGACTGGCTCCCACTATTGGAAGACTACACCTCAAATTGAGTTTCCACCAAAGTACACCCACAATGCCCTTGTAACAAGCAACGCCTCTCTACCAACCCTTCTGAAACACCCACCTTGAAATCCCCTAACTCTCCACTGTCACAAGCATCCCCAGTTGACACCACTAATGCCTCTCCATGCTCATAGCCCTCACACTCCGATGAGCCTTCAACAACATGCGCAAAATTACCATTGTCCTTCAACTCCAGACAATCCTGTTTGTAGTGACCCCTCTTTTGACAGTGGTAACAACTCCACCTATCACCGCCCTTTGACTTAGCATTCCCACTTCTACCTCCACCTCTTCCACTTGAAACGTTTAAAGCATCCGCACCATCTCCCACCTTCAAGTCTTTAAACTTAGTTAGCTCTTTCGTCTGTAAGGCCGATGGAACTTCTTCCAAGGTAATAGGGCTCTCCCTACCGTAGAGCATAGTATCCTTGAAACTTTCATAGGACTTAGGTAGCGTACTGATGACAGGAATTTCTGCAGCATTTTAGATAGTTATGTTAGTAGTAAATTGACCAAGACGGGCCCAAATATCAACAAAAACCTGAAGAATCAAGAAAAAACATCAAGACAAAGTGAAGACACGCAAAAGACAAGAAAAAGCCAAAAAAATGAAGAAAGCAGCTCATCGTTTCACGATGGCTCCCAACGTGCCACGATGAGAGCTGCTTGTTCGCCAAGACATCATAAATTATATTTTTGAAGAAAATCTTAGCATCGTGTTACGATGGAGCACAACGCAATACGATGGGATTACTTGGTGACGACGCTGATGAAATGTACAGGATCAGTTATATTTTTAAACTGAATCCTTCCATCGTGCCACGATGGACCTATCGTGTCGCGATGACTTGCTGAGGCCCATTACGAAAAGTATAAATAGAGCCTCCATTATTCATTATTTTTCATTCATAAATAGAAGAACTTTATATTCCTTTTGGAGAGAGGTTCAGAGGAGCTCTAAGGGCATAGTTTTCTCCTCTTACGGGAAAACTAACTCAGCAAGGTATGAATTCTTTAGGCTTTTTAGTTAAGTTCTTGTAATTTAATTATGTAGTCTTTTGTAATTAATTCCTTAGGTTGTGGTGGAGAAGATGAACTCCCCGATAAATACTTGGGTCATGTAACTGAGTCAAAGTTATAATAAATGTTATTCAGTATATTGTTGTTATTTATTTTCTTATGCTTTAACAACGTTGCTCGGAATCTGGCCGGATAGACGGCAACGCCTTTAGAATAAATATTAGGGTTGCTTTAATACATAAATAGGGTTTACTCTAATATTTGTCCGGAACTAGTAATAAATAACACTAGATGAGTAGAGACGGTAAACATCCTGAACTAGTTGTGACTTAGCAATTAGAGGAGGAATCAAGCACTATTTGCGACATAGCAATTAGAAGCTGACATAGCCCGAAACTAAGATCTAGGGGCATTGGATGGTTGATGGTCATAATGCATGTATGTAAATAACTCTGTCTAGTAATTAGTGTATGTGACACAACGGGGTTAGGCTCTCGTAGGTACATTAGTTGCGAAAGTAGGGAAACTTTGCTTACATAGTGTAGCATTAAGGTGCTACTAAAACAAGGATAAAATCGACGCCAAATAATAATACGAATAACTATGTTATACACCGATTATGCCAAGTATGAAGGAGGGAGTAAGTTCAACTACCATACCATTTACTTTTCTGCAACGCATTTCGCTATATTTATAAATTAAAAACCTTTTTTCCAAAACCCAAAGCGAATGCAAAAACTCACGAACTAGAATAGCACTGATTAGGTTTGACACGATCCCTGTGGATACGAACTCATTCTAGACACCTAGAGTGTGAATTATTGCTCGACGACAAACCGGTCCACTTGCCAGAACGTAGTCAAGCTTTTGGCGCCATTGTCGGGGATTGTGTTCACAAACTTGGTTAGAATTATTCTAGTTTGTCAAAAAAAAATTGAAAGATACAAAAAAAAAAAAAAAAAAAAATCAAAATTCTTGTTAATGATTGTGAATTTTGATCTGTGAAATTCTGGCTGAGGCAAAGTCAAGGTATTTAAGCGATCCTAGTGATCCACCTCACTTACCTGAGAATTTTCACGGTGACAAAGACGCATGAAACAAAACCAATAAAATTTAAAAATATCTTTTCCAATTCTACTGATGGTATTCATTTGTTGTGCTTGATAACAGGTATCCTAAAGTTTGAGTACTTCGACGAACCAGAAAAAGAGCTAAGGAAAAGACTGAAAGCTCTAAACTACCAGAAACCAGTAATCTCAGGAAAGAAGAAGAGCCTACCACCAAAGCCATGGGGGACGAACAAAGAATCACTATGGGAGATTACTGCAAGAGGACTGACAATGATCAGATCTCATTGGGGTTCCAGCCGGCAAACCCAGTTAACTTTGATATCAAAGGTAACGTCCTTACAGGTTTGCGGGAGAACCAGTTCGACGGCTGCACCAACAATGATCATTGGGATCATTTGTCAAAGTTTACAGAGACTTGTCAGATACAGAAGGTGCTGGAAAATGTCACAGAGGACCAGAAGAAGCTGCGGTTGTTTGTTTTTTCTCTTACAGGTCCAGCAAAAGATTGGCTGCAATGCTTACCAAGGGGATCAATCACCACATGGAAGGAGCTTGAAGACAAGTTCCTTGAGAGGTTCTTTACTCACACCTTGTTCCAGAAGCAGAAGTCTGATATCCTGAGTTTCAAACAGCATGAATCTGAAACGCTGTGTGAAGCTTATGAACGCTTCAAATTGCTCATGAGAAAGTGTCCTAACCACAGCATTAGTGCTATGGAGCAGATGCAGATATTCACGACAGGTATGAAAATGCAACATCGCATGATACTCGATGCCTCGGCTGGTGGGTCTATCAAAGTCAAGACCTATGCAGAGACCAAGGATCTGGTGGAGCAGATGTCCTAGAATGAATACAACATAAGTCATGACAGGAACGAGAAGACACCTGGAATCATCAAGGTGGACAAAGAAGTTGCTTACAAAGTATAGATAGAGCTGCTAAAGAGACAATTGGCTGAGAAAGAAAAAGAAGTAAAGGAAGCTAGTGTGAAACAGGTAGAAGGAGTCTGTGACTTCTTCCTAGAAGATCACCCAAACGCGGTGTGATTGCCAGGAGGTGAAGAGCAGGTAAATTACATGGGAAACAACTACAAGCTATGTTGGAGTAAGCACCCAAATTTACGCAGGGATCAGACAGGAAACCAAGCTCAAGCAGCACCTCAACCAAGAAAACCATCTCCTTTGGAGGAGTTACTCACAAAGTTTGCAAGCATGAGCAAGACAAATTTTGAAAGCATCCAGAACACAGTAGCCAACCAAGGGACAACTATCAAAAGTCTCGAAACCCAAATCGGTCAAATGTCAAAGCTGGTAAGTACTTATGTTTCTAAAGACATTGCAGGTAACACGGTGTACAACCCAAAGAAGGAGTGCAAAGCGTTGAAAGAGGTACAGCCAGAACGCGAGCAGTGCACGGTGAACCAGAGCTAATGGATTTCAGAGAGTTCGAGGATTGGTTCAATATGCTAGGAATGACTACCGAAGAAGCCTATGACGAGTTCGTAGGTGAGCTGGAAGAATACATAGAAAGCCTAGCAAGAGGACCACAACTGCCACCCAAAAATAAAGATCCTAGAAGCGTCACCATGGTCTGCCAGATTGGGGAAGAAGGAGTAAACGCATTGTGTGATGTGGGCTCAAGTGTGAACGTCATACCATTATCTTTGGTAGACAAATTCAAGCTCAGATTACCAACTGCGGGTACAGATAAAGAACTCATATTAGCTAACCAATCAACCATTCACTCAGCAGGTACAATAGAAGATGTCCTGGTGAAAGTCCAAGACTTGGTTTTTCCAGTAGACTTCATGATCCTAGACATTGGAGAAGATGAAGAACATCCTATCATTTTAGGAAGGCCATTCTTAGCAACCAGCATGCCCATCATTGACATGCATCTAGCTGAGATGACACTAAGGAGTGGAGAACAGATAATAACCATTCCAACTTCCAAGACGAACAAGGATGAATGCTGAAAGCTCGAATGGAAGAATGAAGAAGCTACACACCACCGACTCCAGCTCAGGTGAATTTGAGGATAGAGATAGAGGAGCTGGGGAATGAAATGGCGCAGCTGCAAGTAGAAGCAAAGGCCGAGGAGGAACCCGATGGGCTAAATGACAAAATGAAGAGGTTGACTATTGAGGTAGAAATCCGAGCACCATGGGTCAAATCATGGGGAAGAAACTAAAAAGCGGCCACAAGATCTAAGTTTGGGGTTAACACGCTGACTACGATCTGGCAAGTGGACCAGTTTATCGTCGAGCAATAATTCACACTCTAGGTGTCTAGAGTAAGTTCGTATCCACAGGGATCATGTCAAAGCCTTGCTAGTGCTATTCTAGTTCGTGTGTTTTTGCATTCGCTTTGGTTTTTAGAAAAAAGGTTTTTAATTTATAAAAAGAGCGATATGCGTTGCCAGAAAAATAAAAGTTTTGATTCATAAACATAGAGGATAGGTATGGTGGTTAAACGTACTCCCTCCTTCACACTTGGCATAATATGTGTATAACATAGTCATTCGAATTATTATTGGGCGTCGATTTTATCCTTGTTTTAGTAGCACCTTACTGCTACACTATGTAGGCAAAGTCTCCCTATTTTTGCAACTAAGGCACCTACGAGAGTCTAACCTCGCTGTGTCACATACCCAAATTTCTAGATAGAGTTGTTTACATACATGCATTATGACCATCGACCATCCAATGCCCCTAGATCTTAGTTTCGGGCTGTTCAGCTTCTAATTGTTATGTCACAACTAGTTCCTGATTCCTCCTCTAATTGTTAAGTCACAACTAGTTCAGGATGTTTTACCGTTTCTACACATCTAGTGTTATTTTTTACTAGTTCCAGACAAATAATAGTGAGAATCATAATATGCTACTATTAAAGTAAACCCTGATTATTTATTCTAAAGGCATTGCCGTCTATCCGGCTAGATTCCGACTAACGTTGTTAAAGGAAGAAAACAAATAACAATAACAATTTATAAATTCCATTTATTATAACTTTGACTCAATTACATGACCCAAGTATTCATCAGGGAGTTCACCTTCTCAACCACAACCTAAGGAATTATTACAAAAGACTACATAATTAAATTACAAGAATTCAACTATAAAAAGCCTAAAGAAATCATACCTTGCCGAGTTAGTTTTCCCGTAAGGGGAGAAAACTATGCCCTTAGAACTCCTCTGAACTTCTCTCCAAAAGGAATAGAAAGTTCTTCTATTTCTAAATGAAAAATAATGAATTATGGAGGCTCTATTTATACTTTTTGTAATGGGCCTCAGCAAGTCATCGTGCCACGCTAGGTCCATCGTGGCACGATGGGAAGATTCAGTTTAAAAATATAACTGATCCTGTGCGTTTCATCAGTGTGGTCACCAAGTAAAGTCATCGTACTGCGTTGTGCACCATCGTGATACGATGCTAAGATTTTCTTCAAAAATATAATTGATCTTGTCTTGGCGAGCAAACAGCTTCCATCGTGTCACGTTGAGTGCCATCGTGACACGATGGGCTGTTTTTCTTCATTTTTGGGTTTTTTCTTGTCTTTTGCATGTCTTCGCTTTGTTTTGACGCTTTTTCTCGATTCTTTAGGTTTTTGTTGATATTTGGGTCTGTCTTGGTCAATTTACTACTAATACTACTACCTAAAATACTACAGAAATTCCTGTCATCAGAACCCCAAACTTAAATTGTTGCTTGTCCTCAAGTAACATGCTGTCAGACAAGATCGTTAGCATAAGAAATAAATAAAGATGATAGGAATTTCACACCCTTACTTGTTCAGGAATGGTACCGCTGATTCTTACCGCAGCGTGCAATTCTCAGTCCTGCTTGGTTCAGGAGACGTTGATAGTAGCGAGTTAGACAAGTGTCTGCAAGAGTCTGTGTTCAACCTTTTCTCTCTCTCACATTTTCGCTCGAAATTGAAAAGGTTACTCTCAATCATCGCACAACCTGCCATTTTACCATAGGCTTGCAAGAATTCTAAGTAACCTGTCAAAATTTACTAAATATGCATTTTTGGAGGTCTTTAAGAGTTATAATGTGGCTACGGTCAAGGTAGGACATTTTTGTGATAAGTAGGCTAACATTGGTGTTAAGTTCTACTCTGTTTCCTTTTTGTGTACGCAACCTTATTTCATATGGTACCTTTTCATTTTTGGTATTTTTAGATAATAGAACCGAAGAGACGTTTGTGGTTCTTTTTCTATCACTGTTTTTTGTATAGACTATTTTTTAGGGATTTTTTTATGTTCTCCTATCTCTTTTCTTTTTATATATTTTTTTGTAGAGACAATTTTTTTAGGGATTTTTCCCGTCTCTTTTTTTTTTTTTGTAGTGATAGTTCTCTGTATACCCACCCCAAACTTGAATTGTTGCTAGTTCCATGAGCAACCCCAAACTTTGATTGTTGCTATGATCAGAGAACTATTACCTAACTCCAAAAGAGGGTAATTCATTGTTTTTCTGGTCTATAGGCTTGTATCGTGGTTTGTCACCGAAAGAAAAGGGATATTTATTTTTACGGCTCAAAGTGGTTAGCAAAGGATAATAATATTCATAAGGGTGGCTTGAAAGGCTCAGGGTTATAACAAAAAATTGCCTCAATGCATAATTTAATAAATCAACCAGTTACAGAAAATTGACGCAAGTTCTGAAAAATAAACAAGTGCACGATACTCTCATAGATCGAAAGAAATTGATAATACCTGTTGGAAATATTTGGCTCAAATTCTCACTTGGCTTAGGTATCTGAAGGCGTGAACACTTATCTGCAGACACCGCTTCATCACTCGTCTCATTGTCTTCCGAACTTCCGCTTTTCAGAGCATTCACCTTTAGTATTTATGTTAAGGTGCAAAATTCGGATCATCAGAATTTACAACTCACTTCGCTGCAATCTTACCTATAATAGTTTCTCATGCACAAGATAATAAACAGCAACAATTATTTAATTTTTTTGTAAGACAAGGGTTGTTAACAGATGAATATGACATGCTGGAATTCTGAGTACATTTTATTGAATTGAAAATACGGAAACAAATACTGAATTGAAATTACGGAAACAAAATACGGAAATTCAAAACTTATCTTTAGGTTGCCTCCCAAGCAGCGCTTGTTTAGCGTCTCATTAGCTTGACGCATTTCCTCCATTACAGAGGATAGGTTCGCATGTCTCTCTCTCTCTTCTTTAGGAGCTTCTGCCTTAGCTCCACCCTTCTTGGTGCTCTTCTCGTATTTCTCTGGGTCATGTTGTTCTTTGAAGGTGGAAAAACAGATCCTTCCATCATCATCTGAAGCAATTGGTTTGATGATAGATTTTCCTTTGTCTTTTGGTGGACTTTCCTTCTCTTCTTCGTTTGGTATGCTGACCAAGCGGTTCTCTTCTACCTTCTGGAACCGTATCTTCCTTCCTGTAGCAGCTGGCTTCTTCAGAGGTGGCGTGTTAACCCCAAACTTTGATCTTTTGGCCGTTTTTCGGTTTTTTCCCCATGCTTTGACCCATGGTACCTGGATTTCTACCTCAATAGTCAGCCTCTTCATTCTGTCAGTCAGCCCTTCGGGTTCCTCTTCGGCTGTTGCTTCTACCTATAGCTGCGCCATTTCATTCCCCAGTTCCTCTATCTCTATCCTCATATTCACTTGAGCTGGAGTCGGTGGTGTAGCTTCTTCGTTCTTCCATTCGAGCTTGCAACATTCGTCCATGTTCGTCTTGGAAGTTGGAATGATGATTACCTGTTCTCCACTTTTTAGTGTCATCTCAGCAAGATCCATGTCAATGATGGCCCTGCTAGTTTCTAAGAAAGGTCTTCCTAGGATGATGGGATGTTCTTCATTTTCTCCAATGTCTAGGATCATGAAGTCTACTGGAAAAACCAGGTCTGGGACTTTCACCAGGACATCTTCTACTATATCTGCTGAGCGAATGGTTAATTGGTTAGCTAATATGAGTTCTTTAGCTGTACCTGCAGTTAGTAATCTGAGCTTGAATTTGTCTGACAAAGATAATGGTATGATATTCACACTTGAGCCCACATCACACAATGCATTGACTCCTTCTTCGTCAATCTGACAGATCATGATGACGCTTCCAGGATCTTTCTTCTTGGGTGGCAGCTTTGTTCCGTCGTCTAGGTAGATTCTGCATTCCTCCAGTTCACTTAAGTACTCGTCATTTGTTTCTACTAGAGTCATTCCGAACTCTTCTTTGAACCATTCCTCGAACTCGCGGAACTGTATCATGTCTAGCTCCTGTTCACCGTGCTCGCGTTCTGGCTTTGCCTCTTTCAACACTTTGCACTCCTCCTTTGGGTTATCCACCGTGTTACCTGCAATATCTTTAAAAACATGAGAACTTACCAGCTTGGACAGTTGACCAATTTGGGTTTCGAGACTTTTGATGGTCGCTCCCTGGTTGACTACTGATGACAGGAATTTCTGCAGTATTTTAGGTAGTATTATTAGTAGTAAATTGACCAAGACAGGCCCAAATATCAACAAAAACCTGAAGAATAGAGAAAAAGCTTCAAGACAAGGTGAAGATACGCAAAAGACAAGAAAAAGCCCAAAAACGAAGAAAAACAGCTCATCGTGTCACGATGGCTTCCAACGTGACACGATGAGAGCTGATTGCTCGCCAAGACAAAATCAATTTTATTTTTGAAGAGAATCTTTGCATCGTATCACGATGGCTCACAGCGCAATACGATGGCTTTGCGTGGAGATTACGCAGATCAAACGCACATGATCAGTTATATTTTAAACTGAATCTGCTCATCATGGCACGATGGACTTAGCGTGCCACGATGGCTTGCTGAGGCCCATTACGAAAAGTATAAATAGAGCCTCCATAATTCATTATTTTTCATTCAGAAATAGAAGAACTTTCTATTCCTTTTGGAGAGAAGTTCGGAGGAGCTCTAAGGGCATAGTTTTCTCCCCTTACGGGAAAACTAACTCTGTAAGGTATGATTCTTTAGGCTTTTTATAGTTAGATTCTTGTAATTTAATTATGTAGTCTTTTGTAATAATTCCTTAGTTTGTGGTGGAGAAGACGAACTCCCCGATGAATACTTGGGTCATGTAATTGAGTCAAAGTTATAATAAATCGTCTTTATAAACTATTATTTGTTATTTGTTTTCTTGCTTTAATATAGTTAGCCGGAATCTTGGCCGGATAAACGGCGACGTCTTAGAATAAATAATTAGGGTTTACGTTAATCGTAGCACAATAGGGTTCTCTCTATTATTTGTCCGGAACTAGTAATAAATAACACTAGGTTAAAGGAACGGCACAACAATCTTGAACTAGTTATGAATTAATAATTAGAGGAAGAATCGGGAACTAGTTGTAATAAACAATTAGAACTGAATAACCGTAACTAAGATCTAGGGGTAGTGGATGGTCGATGGTCATAATGCATGTTTGTAAATAACTCTACCTAGTAATTTAGGGTATGTGACAAAGCGAGGTTAGGCTCTCGTAGGTATCTTAGTTGCAAAAGTAGGGGGAGTTTGCCTACATAGTATAGCAGTAAGGTGCTACTAAAACAAGGATAGAATCGACGCCCGATAATAGTACGAATGACTATTTTATACACCAATTATGCCAAGTATGAGGGAGGGAGTAAGTTCAACCACCATACCTATCCTCTATGTTTCTGAATCAAACCTTTTATTTTTCTTGCAACGTATATCGCTCTTTTTATAAAATTAAAACCTTTTTCCCAAAAACCAAAGCGAATGCAAAAAACACACGAACTAGAATAGCACCAGCGAAGGTTTGACACGATCCATGTGGATACGAACTCATTCTAGACACCTAGAGTGTGAATTATTGCTCAACGACAAACTGGTTCACTTGCCAGAACCCAATCAGCTACTGTGTTCTGGATGCTTTCAAAATTTGTCTTGCTCATGCTTGCAAACTTTGTGATTAACTCCTCCAAAGGAGATGGTTTTCTTGGTTGAGGTGCTGCTTGAGTCTGGTTTCCTGTCTGGTCCCAGCGTAAACTTGGGTGCTTACTCCAACCTGGGTTGTAGTTGTTTCCCATGTAATTTACCTGCTCTTCACCTCCTGGAAAACACTGCCTGTTTGGATATCTTACAGGCAGAAGTCACAGACTCCTTCTACCTGTGTCACACTATCTTCTTTTACCTCTTTTTCTTTTTCAGCAAGTTGCCTCTTTAGCAGCTCAATCTCTACTTTGTAAGCAACTACTTTCTCCACCTTGATGATTCCAGGTGTCTTCTCATTCCTGTCATGGCTCATGTTGTATTCGTTCTGGCACATCTGTTCCACTAGATCCTTGGTCTCTGCATAGGTCTTAATTTTGATAGACCCACCAACTGAGGCATCAAGTATTATACGATGTTGCATTTTCATACCTACCGTGAATATCTGCATCTGCTCCATAGCATTAATGTTGTGGTTAGGACATCTCCTCATGAGAAATTTGAAGCGTTCATAAGCTTCACACAGCGTTTCAGATTCATCTTGTATGAAACTCAGGATATCAGACTTCCGCTTCTGGAATAAAGTGTGAGTAAAGAACCTTTCAAGGAAGTTGTCTTCAAGCTCCTTCCATGTGGTGATTGATCCCATTGGCAAGCATTGAAGCCAATCTTTTGCTGGACCTGTAAGAGAAAAAGCAAACAACCGCAGCTTCTTCTGGTCCTCTGTGACATTTTCCAGCACCTTCTGTATCTGACAAGTCTCTGAAAACTTTGACAAATGATCCCAAGGATCATTGTTGGTGCGGCCGTCGAACTGGTTCTCCCGCAAACCTGTAAGAACGTTACTTTGATATCAAAGTTAGCTGGGTTTGCCGGCTGGAACCCCAGTAAGATCTGATCATTGTCAGTCCTCTTTCAGTAATCTCCCATAGTGATTCTTTGTTCGTCCCACATGGCTTTGGTGGTAGGCTCTCCTTCTTTCTCGAGATTACTGGATTCTGCTAGCTTTAGAGCTCTCGGTCTTTTCCTTAGCTCTTTCTCTGGCTCGTCGAAGTACTCAAACTCCAGTATATTTGTTTATCAAGCACAACAAATGAATACCATCAGTAGCACTGGAAAAGGATAGTGTTAAATATTTTTGCTTTTATTTCATGTGTCTTTATCACCGTGAAAATTCCCAGGTAAGTGAGGTAGATCACTAGGATCGCTTAAATACCTTGACTTTGCCTTAGCCAGAATTTCACAGATCAAAATTCACAATCATTAAATAAATTTTTGATTTTTTAATTTTTTTGTATTTTTAAAATATTTTTTAACAAACTGGAATAAGTCTAACAAAGTTTTGTGAACACAATCCCCGACAACGGCGCCAAAAGCTTGACTACGATCTGGCAAGTGGACCAGTTTGTCGCCGAGCAATAATTCACACTCTTGGTGTCTAGAATGAGTTTGTATCCACAGGGATCGTGTCAAAGCCTTGCTAGTGCTATTCTAGTTCGTGTGTTTTTGCATTCGCTTTGGTTTTTAGGAAAAAGGTTTTTAATTTATAAAAAGAGCGATATGCGTTGCAAGAAAAATAAAAGTTTTGATTCAAAAACATAGAGGATAGGTATGGTGGTTAAACTTACTCCCTCCTTCATACTTGGCATAATCGGTATAACATAGTCATTCGTATTATTATTGGGCGTCGATTTTATCCTTGTTTTAGTAGCACCTTACTGCTACACTATGTAGGCAAAGTCTCCCTCTTTTTGCAACTAAGGCACCTACGAGAGCCTAACCTCGCTGTGTCACATACCCTAATTACTAGATAGAGTTGTTTACATACATGCATTATGACCATCGACCATCCAATGCCCCTAGATCTTAGTTTCGGGCTGTTCAGCTTCTAATTGTTATGTCAAAACTAGTTCCTGATTCCTCCTCTAATTGTTAAGTCACAACTAGTTCAGGATGTTTTACCGTTTCTACACATCTAGTGTTATTTATTACTACTTCCAAACAAATAATAGTGAGAACCCTAATATGCTACTATTAAAATGAACCCTAATTATTTATTCTAAAGGCGTTGCCGTCTATCCGGCCAGATTCCGACTAACATTGTTAAAGCAAGAAAACAAATAACAATAATAATTTATAAATTCCATTTATTATGACTTTGACTCAATTACATGACCCAAGTATTCATCGGGAGGTTCATCTTCTCCACCACAACCTAAGGAATTATTACAAAAGACTACATAATTAAATTACAAGAATTCAACCATAAAAAGCCTAAAGAAATCATACCTTGCCGAGTTAGTTTTCCCGTAAGGGGAGAAAACTATGCCCTTAGAGCTCCTACGAACTTCTCTCCAAAAGGAATAGAAAGTTCTTCTATTTCTGAATGAAAAATAATGAATTATGGAGGCTCTATTGATACTTTTCGTAATGGGCCTCAGCAAGCTATCGTGCCACGTTAGGTCCATCGTGGCACGATGGGAAGATTCAGTTTAAAAATATAACTGATCATGTGCGTTTCATCAATGTGGTCACCAAGTAAAGTCATCGTACGGCGTTGTGCACCATTGTGATACGATGCTAAGATTTTCTTCAAAAATATAATTGATCTTTTCTTGGCGAGCAAGCATCTTCCATCGTGTCACGTTGAGTGCCATCGTGACACGATGGGCTGTTTTTCTTCATTTTTGGGCTTTTTCTTGTCTTTTGTGTGTCTTTGCTTTGTCTTGACGCTTTTTCTCGATTCTTCAGGTTTTTATTGATATTTGGGTCTGTCTTGGTCAATTTACTACTAATACTACTACCTAAAATACTACAGAAATTCCTGTGATCACACGCCACCTCTGAAGAAGACAGCTGCTACAGGAAGGATGATACGGTTCCAGAAGGTAGAAGAGAACCGTTGGGTCAGCATACCAAACGAAGAAGAGAAGTAAAGTCCACCAAAAGGCAAAGGCAAATCCATCATCAAACTAGTTGCTTCAGATGATGATGGGAGGCTCTGCTTTGCCACCTTCAAAGAACAACAGGACCCAGAGAAGTACGGGAAGAGCACCAAGAAGGGAGGAGCTAAGGCGGAAGCTCCTAAGGAAGAGAAAGACATGCGAACCTATCCTCTATAATGGAGGAAATGCGTCAAGCTAATGAGACGCTAAACAAGCGCTACTTGGAAGGCAACCCAAGGATAAGTATCTAAGTTTTTAATTTCAGTATTTTGTTTCAGTATTTTCAATTCAGTAATTTGTTTATGTATTTTCAATTCAATAAAATGTACTCAGAATTCCAGTATGTCATATTCATCTATTAACAGCCCCTGTCAAACTTATTAAAAAATTAAATAATTGTTACTGTTTATTATCTTGTGCATGAGAAACTGTTATAGGTAAGATTGCAGCGAAGTAAGTTATGGATTTTGATGATCCGAATTTCACGCCTTCACACAAATACCAAAGGTGATTGCTCCGAAATGCGGAAGTTCGGGAGACAATGAGACGAGTGAAGAAGCGGTGTCTGCAGATAAGTGTTCACGCCTTTAGATACCTAAGCCAAGTGAGAATTTGAGCCAAATATTTCCAAAGGTATTAACAATTTCTTTCGATCTAATAGAGTTTCGTACTCCTGTTTATTTTTCAGAACTTGCTCCAATTCTCTGTGACTGGTTGATTTAATAATAAATGCATTGAGGCAATTGTTTGTTATAACCCTGAGCCTTTTCAAGTCACCCTTATGAATATTATTATCCTTTGCTAACCAACTTTGAGCCAGAAAAATAATATATATCCCTTTTCTTTCGGTGACAAACCACGTTATAAGCCTATAGACCATAAAAACAATAAATTACCCTCTTTTGGAGTTAGGTAATACTTCTTTGATCATGGAAACAAAATAAGTTTGGGATTGCTCATGGAACTAGCAACAATTCAAGTTTGGGGTGGGTATACAGAGAACTATCACAACAAAACAATAAAAAATAAAATAAAAAAGAGACGGGAAAACATCAAAAAAAAAATTCCCTAAAAAAATAGTCTCTTAAAAAAAAGAGCTAAAAAGGCAGAAAAATAGTGATGTCAAAAGAACCACAAACGTCTCTTCGATTCAATTCTCTGATACCAAAAATCAAAAAAAATGTACCCTATGGAATAAGGTTGCGTACACAAAACGGAAACAAAGTAGTACTTAACTCCAAGTTTAACCTACTTATCCCAAAAATGTCCTACCTTGACCCTAGCCACGTTATAACCCTTAAAGACCTCCAAAAATGCATGATTATTAAATTTTGACAGGTTGCTTAGAATTTTTGCAAGCCTATGGTAAAATGGCAGGTTGTGCGATGATTGAGAGTAACCCTTTCAATTTCGAGCGAAAATTTGAGAGAGAGAGAGAGAGAGAAAGAAAAAAATGTTGAACACGGACTCTTGCAGACACTTGTCTGACTCGCTACTATCAACGTCTCCTGAACCAAGCAGGACTGAGCATGAACGTTGCGGTAAGAATCAGCGGTACCATTGCTGAACAAGTAAGGGTGTGAAATTTCTATCATCTTTATTTATTTCTTAACTCGCTAACGATCTTATCTGACAGAATGTTACTTGAGGACAAGCAACAGTTTAAGTTTGGGGTTGTGATGACAGGAATTTCTGCAGTATTTTAGATAGTTATGTTAGTAGTAAATTGACCAAGACAGGCCCAAATATCAACAAAAACCTGAAGAATCAAGAAAAAACATCAAGACAAAGTGAAGACACGCAAAAGACAAGAAAAAGCCAAAAAAATGAAGAAAGCAGCTCATCGTATATTATTGTTATTTATTTTCTTATGCTTTAACAACGTTGCTCGGAATCTGGCCGGATAGACGACAACGCCTTTAGAATAAATATTAGGGATGCTTTAATACATAAATAGGATTTACTCTAATATTTGTCCGGAACTAGTAATAAATAACACTAGATGAGTAGAGACGGTAAACATCCTGAACTAGTTGTGACTTAACAATTAGAGGAGGAATTAGGCACTATTTGCAACATAGCAATTAGAAGCTGACATAGCCCGAAACTAAGATCTAGGGGCATTGGATGGTTGATGGTCATAATGCATGTATGTAAATAACTTTGTCTAGTAATTAGGGTATGTGACACAACAGGGTTAGGCTCTCGTAGGTACCTTAGTTGCGAAAGTAGGGAAACTTTGCTTACATAGTGTAGCAGTAAGGTGCTACTAAAACAAGGATAAAATCGACGCCAAATAATAATACGAATAACTATGTTATACACCGATTATGTCAAGTATGAAGGAGGCAGTAAGTTCAACTACCATACCCATCCTCTATCTTTCTGAATCAAAACATTTAATTTTCTGCAACGCATTTCGCTATTTTTATAAATTAAAAACCTTTTTCCAAAACCCAAAGCGAATGCAAAAACTCACGAACTAGAATAGCACTGATTAGGTTTGACACGATCCCTGTGGATACGAACTCATTCTAGACACCTAGAGTGTGAATTATTGCTCGACGACAAACTGGTCCACTTGCCAGAACGTAGTCACGTACATATGAGGTGTAAAGCTTTGTCTCCGTCTTCTAGGGTCACATCAACGTTGGCTAAATCATCAATGATCTTGTTCAATTTCGACAGTTGTTCCGTCATGGACTTCGACTCCACCATTCGATAAAATTAGAGCTTCTGTTTCAGAAACTGCTGATGTGCCGCAAACTTGGTCATATACAATGATTCAAGCCTAGCCCACACCGCCGCAACGTTGGTCTCCTTTGCGATTTCTCTCAACACATTATCTCCAAGACACAAAGTAATAGCATTAACCGATCTTTCATTCAAATCAGCCTTCTCCACATCGGAAAGACTCATCGGCATCTGTGCACCCTTCAAGGCCTCAACACACTTGTTATGGACTAGAATAGCCCTCATCTTCACCTTCCACAACCCGAAGTCGTTAGTCCCGGAGAACTTCTCAATATCAAACTTCGAACCTATTGGAGTAAGCCCTAAAAGCCAATCTATTTTGATAGTATTTCCTTTTGTATTGCGACTTGATTTATATATTTAATATATATAATAAGGCTTTTCTTTATTATGTTTGTTTTCCAAAATAATAAAGTCCCTAGAATAGATAGTTCATTTGATGAAACTATTAAGTGAGACTTAATCGTGAGATTACATTAACTTAAGAACACTATTCTTAAAAGTATCTGTAGTCAAGTTTTAATATGAATTGGGATAATAATAAAACGCGGAGACTATTATGTATGTAGACTGATGACCACATCTCACGGGTCATGAATATGAGATATTAAGTCTATACATAGGTATAAATATTAGGAGTAATATTTATACTGAATTGACCCACCATGAGAGTACTACATAGTATGTTATGAAAGTGTCATAAGATACTCTCATAGTGATAATAGTGTATATCACTCTTAGACCTGAAACCACTATGATCCCTAGATGTGGACTTAAATGTTTTATTACCGTTCAAACGTTATCTGTAACAGGATAATCATAACGTCGGTTAATGGGCATTTGACGAATCATGTTGAGGGACATGAATGTCCTATATGGGATTTGTCCCTCCTGCATAACAGGAGAAATATCTTTAAGCCTCTTGATGAACATGACTGAAAAATTGCATGGCCATGCCGAATTAAGTCAATATGAGATATTGGACTTATTCGTTACTCAGTATGTTTCGAGATCAAAAAATATAAATATTGAACTATACAAGGATGACACTATCTACGCCTTATGTTCAATATAGATATGAGGACAAAGGAGTAATTGTACACATATACATTATCATGGAAAGGTTTCTGATCACCTGACATTCTTGTCACTTGGGTAGTAGTGATGTGTTGCTAGATACCGCTCACTATTTATAATATTAAATATAAGATTTAATGTTATTGCCAACGTGTCAAGATCCTATAGGGTCACACACAATAGAACGGTCAAAAGGAGAAACATAAGTAATACTTGTGAATGGGGTGCGGTTAGCAAAATGCTAATTAGTTAGCAAAGGCTAATGGGCTTAAGGAAGCCCAATAGTAATCACCTTTACTTGCAAAACACACAAGCGGTTCTATAAATAGAACCCTTGTGATGAAGTAAAGGTTGTTCAATTGGCTCATTCTTTTTTAAAGAATAGAAACACACACTCTCTCTGTAACCTCTGATCGCTTGGCTAGCACCGGGAACCAGAGGAGAATCGTTCGTGTGGACGAGTAGAGGCTTTGCTATGTTACTCAGCTTGTAATCGAAACTTATGTTCCACGGTTCGTAAGGTAACAATATTATCACTGATTCAATCCACTTTCGTAATGATCCAAGGAAAGGAAATCGATTTTTTTTTAAATTCCGCTGCTTCTGGTATATTGATTTCCCTTCAGAACCAATGGTACTTGATTATCACGATTGATCCTTGCCCCACGGTGAGCGTCAATTGTTGGAAATTCGACGATAAACTCACACCAATAAAAGAACTTGTGTGTGGAGCAACCAAAATCAAAGAATATATAAAGACGATGATAACTAATCTGTAAGCAAGTAAACAAATCAAAGAGATGGAGAGAGAGAGAGAGAGAGAGAGAGAGAGAGAGAGAGAGAGGGAGAAAGAGAGAGAGAAATCTTTGTTTATCCAATTCGGAATAACCTACTCTGGGGAGAGAGCAGCCCCTCCGTTCTACTAAAATCAATGAGTATCACTTTACAAGAAATTCCCAATTTAGGTACAAGGAATTAGTAAACCCTAATTCTACCAAAAACCTGAATCTCTTCTCGTGACCAAGAGACTCAATGACATAGACTACCCAAGGAGAAACAACAACCTTTTGCCTTTGACGACAAACCCTTGTTCCCTCAATCTCAATTTTTCTATGAATAAAGTAATCACTATTTATAGAAAAATACATGCCAAAAAACTAGTAACAAATCTATTTTAAAATAAAACAAATCCAAGTCAGAGTGTCCTCCAAGAAAAGATATTTTCCACAAAAATCTTCGAAACAGCACATGTTGTCTCGCGCCCGACGCAGTTGACAAAAGCGAACCCACTTTTCAGAAGGCTTCTGGCGCCCAGCGCCACCTAACCTGCGCCCGGCGCAGTTGACAGGTTCTTCCAGGATTTTCTAACTTCTTGTTATTGAGATTTTAAGACACATTCAACAATATTGATGAAGATGAATGATGCTTCGTTGCACATCCAAAATCCCTTCTAATATCACACATAATCATATTCATAATCTGCAACCAAAGCAAAATTTAAATTGACAAACACAAATATTAAGAAATCAAAACACACAAGCACTACAACATTTTAAGGATTAGGTAACATTTTATTTAGCAACATTTGATAACTGTGTCTAGAACATGAAATAGGCATCGGGTTTATATTTGTTGCATTTGTCACAAACAACAGCTGAAAAAACTGTTCCTGGAACGTGGAATAAGCAACGGTTTTTGAACCATGCGTATTTTCCATGCCAAAGGCTGACATGCTTTCAAAATAAAAAAAGATGTAGAATTAACACGAAAGTCAAGTATTCTCTTCCATCTTAAATATGTCCGAGAATTTTTTAAATGTATTTAAAAAGATGCGGTAGTTATTTAAATATAACAATATGAGTTTGAAACAATGTGATTCTTGGTGCTCAACTAATCATAGGTATTTTTTTATATTAACATTGTAGAAAAAATTTCAAGGGCTTGTTTCATTTCATCAATTGGTATGAGAATCTATATAAATAGAGTCACTCTAAAGGCATAACGGACACCGAAAAATCAAGTTTCCTTGAGTTAAAATTTTGACTAAATATTTTTAAATGATTTCCTTATTTCTCTAGTGCACGAGACTCGTTGAGGGAACTTTATTCTGTAAAACATCATTGACTAATAGCCATTCAAAAAAAATATCATTGACTGATACATTTGATATGAATGTGTCGTTCATATTAAGGATTCCAAAGTTTTCTGAAAAGGATTCTCCGATTTATCCATTTGGATCTAGTTTAAATAAATTAGTTGGGTTCAATTGAACTTAAAGCTTAATGTTCACACATGCTTTGAAATTTATTTGTTTAACTCTCATCATAGTGATCTTCTTTATCTTCTTGTTAAAGTTGTTTTGTAGCAAACCTCCAACTCAAAAAAAAAGTTAAATATAAACTAAATACATTTAATTTTTTACTTATATTTAAGATCGTAGAGAATATGTTAGAGAGAACAACATTTTTGCTAGAGTGGTTGATAGTTGAAGGTGCAATTTCTATTGTCAAAAATTATAATAACTAAATTTATTTATCAAATAAAAGTGTTAGCTAACTAATATAATTTTTTCTGGATTTCAATTACTCGTAATAGTGAATATTGAAAGATTTTTATGATAAGATGTAAAAATTAGTATAACATTGAAATAATTCTTTTCTTATGAAATAACTTTTCTTAACATACAAAAGTCAGCCAAATAGTTTTTTATTTGTAAAAGTTATTGTTAATTTATTTGTTTAAAAAAGAAATTGTACTAAAACATTTTAATTTATCAATGTATCACAGAAACTCTCATTTTAAAATAATGATATACTTATGTTCTTACGCATAAAATTTATAGTAATATTTATTAGTTAGAAATGCTCTGAAGCTAGTCTTAAAATAAGTGAATATATAGAAATGTGATGATCTTTAGCCATTATTAGATTATTTTTTTTCTATATATAGGCCACCAAATACCTACCCGGCAAGAAAGGCTTATGGGAATAGTGGAGCGATGAATCTCGCCAGAAACGGAGGAGAGCGCCTTATAGTAATATTTATTAGTCAGAAATGCTTTGAAGCTAAGTCTTAGAATGATCGAGTATATAAAAATGTGATGATCTTTAGTCATTAGGATTTTTTCTATATATAGGCCACCAAATACCTACCCCGGCAAGAAAGGCTTGTGGGGATAGTGGAGCGGTGAATCTCGCTGGAAACAGAGGAGAGTGTCTCACGTGGCCTAAATCATAGGGAAGGACATTGCCTTGTGACTTAGTATGTGCATATCCTTCAGGTTTATCCGCTGATGGTCCAATCCTACGAAGATATTGGGCCTTCTTGTCGCAAGGATTCATGGAAGATTTCTTTCCCCACCCCCCAGCTTTCTTTTTCACCCCCTGGGTTTCCATTTTTAACCCTTGAAAAAAAGTTCAGTACACGCGTACTGAACTTTTTAACGATGTAAAACACATATTTTTCAATATCGAAAAAGTTCAGTACGCGTGTACCGAACTTTTTGGAGGTAAAATCAAGGATAAAGTTGGATTTCTGGGGGGTGAAAAAGAATGACGGGGGGTGGGATGAGAAACCATCGGATTCATGGCCCTCACTCCCTCAATTGATGTGGCCCATACGTCGATAACACCTCCAGCCCAATTGGCGATTCCAAAAACTAAAAAATTGAAATATAAAAGAGAACTTCATTTTCTTAGATTTTAGTCATCGTAAGGGTATGATGGAAGAGGAGGCCGAGTAAGAAGAGGAAGGTCAATCTATCTTTCATTCACATGTTATCTCTTAGAAACATTGTACTTACATCATGATAAAATAATATTCTGAAAAGCCAAGAGTACACTTATAATATGGTAAATTTTAATATAAGTGGTTCATGGTATACTAATGCTATAACGAATATGAATTTTACAAAATTCATTGTTGGATTGAAATTTTATATCTTATAGATTATCCATAAAAGAAATTAGAAAAATTGAAAATCATTTGATATGTTATTGGGACATATTAATATTAAGATTAATGATATTTAATAAACCGTTAATCTTTATGGATCTCAATAACATATCAAATAATTTTCAATTTTTCTATATTTTTTAATGAATGATCTATATGATATGAATTTTCAATTCAACGGTCGATTTTATAAAATTCGTATTCGTTATAATAATATTAATCACTTATCCATAATGGACCACTTAAGAAGGCGGTCTACTGTAGCATTGGCCCTTATAATATTCTGTCCGCAAAGAAAGAATATGTTCTTTGTATCTACTTTGAAAATCTTACATACCTAAAAATGTTTTCTCTAAGATATTACAATACCACCATGCATTATTTGACCAATCAATGTATACCCCTTTCCATTGGGATTGAATCACAAGGATCTTCAATATTGCCCATACCTACAACCCCCTTCTCAACCAATTGAAAAAAGCACAAAAATTAGCTCAGGGATAAGTAAGAGCTTTGTCAACCACCCCCCACCTTTTTGGAAAAATATTCAATCATATAAGATATGAAAATCCCATAAAAGAGAAGCAAGGAAATTTCGAAGCTTTCTCTTCCCACCTCCTATATCTTTTTCACCCCCCAATATTCCGATTTTGCCATTGGTTAAAAAGTTCATAATGTATTTTCCGAACATTTTTTTGCCTTGAATACGAACTTCGGAATGTGTTTTCCGAAATTTTTGTTGAATTACACTAGGAAAATTTCGAAAAACACGTTCCAAACTTTTTAACCAAGGCCAAAATTGAAATATTGAGGGGTGAAAAAGATATAGGGGGTGGGAAGAGAAAGCTTCGGAAATTTCCATGCGTGACTAATTAGGGTCTTACCAATTGTCAACGGAATGGTGCGATACATGTAGCCCATTATGTTCTTGAATGAGCTAGAATGCTAATTTTCATGGAATTTACTACCGTTACTTTATCCATTTTTTCGTACATCCTATAAATTTATCAAAATATCTGTGTTTACTGCATAGGTAGTGATCAATACATCTCAAAAACGCCCTATCATAATTATTTTATAGCGTCCGCTGTTTAAGTAGTGGATGCCATTTTTTAAAAACTCTTCATTTTTATAACATTCGCTACTTAAGTATTGGAAAGATAAAAATAAAAACGCGTAGGGCGCACGAGAAGAAGGTTGGATGGCAGGAATAAATTCCATTTTTCATTGACGGAATGAGTGAGTGGTCAGTTTCTTCCCCTCGATGAAGCTCAAAAAGAAAGTTATGGCAATGATAATAATATTCATACATGTCACTTTGATCTTAATCCATTAATAAATTTAAAATAATTGTAATAAAAGACAAATGAACAACAAACTAATATTTTTATTTACTTTTTCTTTTACGAATATATGTCACTTTTACTATAGGTCCTATCCTCCAAGAATAGAGCAAATTAATAGATTCCATTGATTTTTATGTCTTCTAATTATAGATGTAAATGAAATATTCATGTACCCCCTCCTTTTTTTTCCCCATAATCAATAACCAATAAAAATTCAACGAACCACATAATTAATCATCTAACTTGTCTAACATTCATCCGATTCATTCAATCTTGGTTGTGGTTCATTAACCACTTAAATACAATTGCTTAAATATATTGAGTGGATATCAAGTTGCTTCTTTGTATAACATGTTAAACTAGAATTTGAGTTTTTATTATAAACAAAGCTCATAATTAATCAACGAACCACATCCATCACAGTCAATGTTGGCCAAAAAATGCGTACATTTATTTGTCTCCCGATAAAATGACAAATTTACTTGTCTCCTGATAAAATGACAATTTGAAACCTCTCAATCATCTCTGTAAACCTATAAATTTGTTGCAAAAATCTCCAACCACCAACATTACCCCCACTGCCTTCTGATTTAATATATGTTGTGTGTGTGTGAATGATTAGTTTATGTTTAAGTTTAACGGCTCAAGATTTAAGGATGCACATCAACATCTCAATTCATAAGAAAGTCTTGTATGGTCACAAGATGAAATGGATATTTGGCGCACATACAAAGAAACACTTAGGTTTTGGCAAAAATAGCGGATGACTAATAAGTTAGCTTATGGATGATGGCTGATAGCTTATAGCTGATGGTTGATAAGCTGATTGAAGTATTTGGTAAAATTAACGGTTCAACTGACTGGTAAATGTAAAATGACAAAAAAGGGCATTTAAAATCTTTTATAAAAAATCATTATTAAATCTATATCTAATTAATATTTAAGACACTTCAAATTTAGTTATTCAAATTTATTAATTTAATATATCTTTTATATATTATTAATTTTTTTATATAGAATTAAATTTTATTCTAGAGTAAGTTCGTATCCACAGCTGCAACGTCAAACTCCCCTTCCACCCGACTACCTCCAGTAGTCTTACAAGATCCCAAGTTTGATCAAGGTTGCTTTCAATTGCCTTCCTGAAGATCCTTTCAGGGTCTTGCACGTCTTTAGCCACAATTGAAACGTATTTCACAAGGTCTCCATGGTTACACCCCTTTGGTTCAACACTACCACTCTCCTCCCTATCTCCGATTAGATATCCGAGAGTTAATGTTGACTGGCTCCCACTATTGGAAGACTACACCTCAAATTGAGTTTCCACCAAAGTACACCCACAATGCCCTTGTAACAAGCAACGCCTCTCTACCAACCCTTCTGAAACACCCACCTTGAAATCCCCTAACTCTCCACTGTCACAAGCATCCCCAGTTGACACCACTAATGCCTCTCCATGCTCATAGCCCTCACACTCCGATGAGCCTTCAACAACATGCGCAAAATTACCATTGTCCTTCAACTCCAGACAATCCTGTTTGTAGTGACCCCTCTTTTGACAGTGGTAACAACTCCACCTATCACCGCCCTTTGACTTAGCATTCCCACTTCTACCTCCACCTCTTCCACTTGAAACGTTTAAAGCATCCGCACCATCTCCCACCTTCAAGTCTTTAAACTTAGTTAGCTCTTTCGTCTGTAAGGCCGATGGAACTTCTTCCAAGGTAATAGGGCTCTCCCTACCGTAGAGCATAGTATCCTTGAAACTTTCATAGGACTTAGGTAGCGTACTGATGACAGGAATTTCTGCAGCATTTTAGATAGTTATGTTAGTAGTAAATTGACCAAGACGGGCCCAAATATCAACAAAAACCTGAAGAATCAAGAAAAAACATCAAGACAAAGTGAAGACACGCAAAAGACAAGAAAAAGCCAAAAAAATGAAGAAAGCAGCTCATCGTTTCACGATGGCTCCCAACGTGCCACGATGAGAGCTGCTTGTTCGCCAAGACATCATAAATTATATTTTTGAAGAAAATCTTAGCATCGTGTTACGATGGAGCACAACGCAATACGATGGGATTACTTGGTGACGACGCTGATGAAATGTACAGGATCAGTTATATTTTTAAACTGAATCCTTCCATCGTGCCACGATGGACCTATCGTGTCGCGATGACTTGCTGAGGCCCATTACGAAAAGTATAAATAGAGCCTCCATTATTCATTATTTTTCATTCATAAATAGAAGAACTTTATATTCCTTTTGGAGAGAGGTTCAGAGGAGCTCTAAGGGCATAGTTTTCTCCTCTTACGGGAAAACTAACTCAGCAAGGTATGAATTCTTTAGGCTTTTTAGTTAAGTTCTTGTAATTTAATTATGTAGTCTTTTGTAATTAATTCCTTAGGTTGTGGTGGAGAAGATGAACTCCCCGATAAATACTTGGGTCATGTAACTGAGTCAAAGTTATAATAAATGTTATTCAGTATATTGTTGTTATTTATTTTCTTATGCTTTAACAACGTTGCTCGGAATCTGGCCGGATAGACGGCAACGCCTTTAGAATAAATATTAGGGTTGCTTTAATACATAAATAGGGTTTACTCTAATATTTGTCCGGAACTAGTAATAAATAACACTAGATGAGTAGAGACGGTAAACATCCTGAACTAGTTGTGACTTAGCAATTAGAGGAGGAATCAAGCACTATTTGCGACATAGCAATTAGAAGCTGACATAGCCCGAAACTAAGATCTAGGGGCATTGGATGGTTGATGGTCATAATGCATGTATGTAAATAACTCTGTCTAGTAATTAGTGTATGTGACACAACGGGGTTAGGCTCTCGTAGGTACATTAGTTGCGAAAGTAGGGAAACTTTGCTTACATAGTGTAGCATTAAGGTGCTACTAAAACAAGGATAAAATCGACGCCAAATAATAATACGAATAACTATGTTATACACCGATTATGCCAAGTATGAAGGAGGGAGTAAGTTCAACTACCATACCATTTACTTTTCTGCAACGCATTTCGCTATATTTATAAATTAAAAACCTTTTTTCCAAAACCCAAAGCGAATGCAAAAACTCACGAACTAGAATAGCACTGATTAGGTTTGACACGATCCCTGTGGATACGAACTCATTCTAGACACCTAGAGTGTGAATTATTGCTCGACGACAAACCGGTCCACTTGCCAGAACGTAGTCAAGCTTTTGGCGCCATTGTCGGGGATTGTGTTCACAAACTTGGTTAGAATTATTCTAGTTTGTCAAAAAAAAATTGAAAGATACAAAAAAAAAAAAAAAAAAAAATCAAAATTCTTGTTAATGATTGTGAATTTTGATCTGTGAAATTCTGGCTGAGGCAAAGTCAAGGTATTTAAGCGATCCTAGTGATCCACCTCACTTACCTGAGAATTTTCACGGTGACAAAGACGCATGAAACAAAACCAATAAAATTTAAAAATATCTTTTCCAATTCTACTGATGGTATTCATTTGTTGTGCTTGATAACAGGTATCCTAAAGTTTGAGTACTTCGACGAACCAGAAAAAGAGCTAAGGAAAAGACTGAAAGCTCTAAACTACCAGAAACCAGTAATCTCAGGAAAGAAGAAGAGCCTACCACCAAAGCCATGGGGGACGAACAAAGAATCACTATGGGAGATTACTGCAAGAGGACTGACAATGATCAGATCTCATTGGGGTTCCAGCCGGCAAACCCAGTTAACTTTGATATCAAAGGTAACGTCCTTACAGGTTTGCGGGAGAACCAGTTCGACGGCTGCACCAACAATGATCATTGGGATCATTTGTCAAAGTTTACAGAGACTTGTCAGATACAGAAGGTGCTGGAAAATGTCACAGAGGACCAGAAGAAGCTGCGGTTGTTTGTTTTTTCTCTTACAGGTCCAGCAAAAGATTGGCTGCAATGCTTACCAAGGGGATCAATCACCACATGGAAGGAGCTTGAAGACAAGTTCCTTGAGAGGTTCTTTACTCACACCTTGTTCCAGAAGCAGAAGTCTGATATCCTGAGTTTCAAACAGCATGAATCTGAAACGCTGTGTGAAGCTTATGAACGCTTCAAATTGCTCATGAGAAAGTGTCCTAACCACAGCATTAGTGCTATGGAGCAGATGCAGATATTCACGACAGGTATGAAAATGCAACATCGCATGATACTCGATGCCTCGGCTGGTGGGTCTATCAAAGTCAAGACCTATGCAGAGACCAAGGATCTGGTGGAGCAGATGTCCTAGAATGAATACAACATAAGTCATGACAGGAACGAGAAGACACCTGGAATCATCAAGGTGGACAAAGAAGTTGCTTACAAAGTATAGATAGAGCTGCTAAAGAGACAATTGGCTGAGAAAGAAAAAGAAGTAAAGGAAGCTAGTGTGAAACAGGTAGAAGGAGTCTGTGACTTCTTCCTAGAAGATCACCCAAACGCGGTGTGATTGCCAGGAGGTGAAGAGCAGGTAAATTACATGGGAAACAACTACAAGCTATGTTGGAGTAAGCACCCAAATTTACGCAGGGATCAGACAGGAAACCAAGCTCAAGCAGCACCTCAACCAAGAAAACCATCTCCTTTGGAGGAGTTACTCACAAAGTTTGCAAGCATGAGCAAGACAAATTTTGAAAGCATCCAGAACACAGTAGCCAACCAAGGGACAACTATCAAAAGTCTCGAAACCCAAATCGGTCAAATGTCAAAGCTGGTAAGTACTTATGTTTCTAAAGACATTGCAGGTAACACGGTGTACAACCCAAAGAAGGAGTGCAAAGCGTTGAAAGAGGTACAGCCAGAACGCGAGCAGTGCACGGTGAACCAGAGCTAATGGATTTCAGAGAGTTCGAGGATTGGTTCAATATGCTAGGAATGACTACCGAAGAAGCCTATGACGAGTTCGTAGGTGAGCTGGAAGAATACATAGAAAGCCTAGCAAGAGGACCACAACTGCCACCCAAAAATAAAGATCCTAGAAGCGTCACCATGGTCTGCCAGATTGGGGAAGAAGGAGTAAACGCATTGTGTGATGTGGGCTCAAGTGTGAACGTCATACCATTATCTTTGGTAGACAAATTCAAGCTCAGATTACCAACTGCGGGTACAGATAAAGAACTCATATTAGCTAACCAATCAACCATTCACTCAGCAGGTACAATAGAAGATGTCCTGGTGAAAGTCCAAGACTTGGTTTTTCCAGTAGACTTCATGATCCTAGACATTGGAGAAGATGAAGAACATCCTATCATTTTAGGAAGGCCATTCTTAGCAACCAGCATGCCCATCATTGACATGCATCTAGCTGAGATGACACTAAGGAGTGGAGAACAGATAATAACCATTCCAACTTCCAAGACGAACAAGGATGAATGCTGAAAGCTCGAATGGAAGAATGAAGAAGCTACACACCACCGACTCCAGCTCAGGTGAATTTGAGGATAGAGATAGAGGAGCTGGGGAATGAAATGGCGCAGCTGCAAGTAGAAGCAAAGGCCGAGGAGGAACCCGATGGGCTAAATGACAAAATGAAGAGGTTGACTATTGAGGTAGAAATCCGAGCACCATGGGTCAAATCATGGGGAAGAAACTAAAAAGCGGCCACAAGATCTAAGTTTGGGGTTAACACGCTGACTACGATCTGGCAAGTGGACCAGTTTATCGTCGAGCAATAATTCACACTCTAGGTGTCTAGAGTAAGTTCGTATCCACAGGGATCATGTCAAAGCCTTGCTAGTGCTATTCTAGTTCGTGTGTTTTTGCATTCGCTTTGGTTTTTAGAAAAAAGGTTTTTAATTTATAAAAAGAGCGATATGCGTTGCCAGAAAAATAAAAGTTTTGATTCATAAACATAGAGGATAGGTATGGTGGTTAAACGTACTCCCTCCTTCACACTTGGCATAATATGTGTATAACATAGTCATTCGAATTATTATTGGGCGTCGATTTTATCCTTGTTTTAGTAGCACCTTACTGCTACACTATGTAGGCAAAGTCTCCCTATTTTTGCAACTAAGGCACCTACGAGAGTCTAACCTCGCTGTGTCACATACCCAAATTTCTAGATAGAGTTGTTTACATACATGCATTATGACCATCGACCATCCAATGCCCCTAGATCTTAGTTTCGGGCTGTTCAGCTTCTAATTGTTATGTCACAACTAGTTCCTGATTCCTCCTCTAATTGTTAAGTCACAACTAGTTCAGGATGTTTTACCGTTTCTACACATCTAGTGTTATTTTTTACTAGTTCCAGACAAATAATAGTGAGAATCATAATATGCTACTATTAAAGTAAACCCTGATTATTTATTCTAAAGGCATTGCCGTCTATCCGGCTAGATTCCGACTAACGTTGTTAAAGGAAGAAAACAAATAACAATAACAATTTATAAATTCCATTTATTATAACTTTGACTCAATTACATGACCCAAGTATTCATCAGGGAGTTCACCTTCTCAACCACAACCTAAGGAATTATTACAAAAGACTACATAATTAAATTACAAGAATTCAACTATAAAAAGCCTAAAGAAATCATACCTTGCCGAGTTAGTTTTCCCGTAAGGGGAGAAAACTATGCCCTTAGAACTCCTCTGAACTTCTCTCCAAAAGGAATAGAAAGTTCTTCTATTTCTAAATGAAAAATAATGAATTATGGAGGCTCTATTTATACTTTTTGTAATGGGCCTCAGCAAGTCATCGTGCCACGCTAGGTCCATCGTGGCACGATGGGAAGATTCAGTTTAAAAATATAACTGATCCTGTGCGTTTCATCAGTGTGGTCACCAAGTAAAGTCATCGTACTGCGTTGTGCACCATCGTGATACGATGCTAAGATTTTCTTCAAAAATATAATTGATCTTGTCTTGGCGAGCAAACAGCTTCCATCGTGTCACGTTGAGTGCCATCGTGACACGATGGGCTGTTTTTCTTCATTTTTGGGTTTTTTCTTGTCTTTTGCATGTCTTCGCTTTGTTTTGACGCTTTTTCTCGATTCTTTAGGTTTTTGTTGATATTTGGGTCTGTCTTGGTCAATTTACTACTAATACTACTACCTAAAATACTACAGAAATTCCTGTCATCAGAACCCCAAACTTAAATTGTTGCTTGTCCTCAAGTAACATGCTGTCAGACAAGATCGTTAGCATAAGAAATAAATAAAGATGATAGGAATTTCACACCCTTACTTGTTCAGGAATGGTACCGCTGATTCTTACCGCAGCGTGCAATTCTCAGTCCTGCTTGGTTCAGGAGACGTTGATAGTAGCGAGTTAGACAAGTGTCTGCAAGAGTCTGTGTTCAACCTTTTCTCTCTCTCACATTTTCGCTCGAAATTGAAAAGGTTACTCTCAATCATCGCACAACCTGCCATTTTACCATAGGCTTGCAAGAATTCTAAGTAACCTGTCAAAATTTACTAAATATGCATTTTTGGAGGTCTTTAAGAGTTATAATGTGGCTACGGTCAAGGTAGGACATTTTTGTGATAAGTAGGCTAACATTGGTGTTAAGTTCTACTCTGTTTCCTTTTTGTGTACGCAACCTTATTTCATATGGTACCTTTTCATTTTTGGTATTTTTAGATAATAGAACCGAAGAGACGTTTGTGGTTCTTTTTCTATCACTGTTTTTTGTATAGACTATTTTTTAGGGATTTTTTTATGTTCTCCTATCTCTTTTCTTTTTATATATTTTTTTGTAGAGACAATTTTTTTAGGGATTTTTCCCGTCTCTTTTTTTTTTTTTGTAGTGATAGTTCTCTGTATACCCACCCCAAACTTGAATTGTTGCTAGTTCCATGAGCAACCCCAAACTTTGATTGTTGCTATGATCAGAGAACTATTACCTAACTCCAAAAGAGGGTAATTCATTGTTTTTCTGGTCTATAGGCTTGTATCGTGGTTTGTCACCGAAAGAAAAGGGATATTTATTTTTACGGCTCAAAGTGGTTAGCAAAGGATAATAATATTCATAAGGGTGGCTTGAAAGGCTCAGGGTTATAACAAAAAATTGCCTCAATGCATAATTTAATAAATCAACCAGTTACAGAAAATTGACGCAAGTTCTGAAAAATAAACAAGTGCACGATACTCTCATAGATCGAAAGAAATTGATAATACCTGTTGGAAATATTTGGCTCAAATTCTCACTTGGCTTAGGTATCTGAAGGCGTGAACACTTATCTGCAGACACCGCTTCATCACTCGTCTCATTGTCTTCCGAACTTCCGCTTTTCAGAGCATTCACCTTTAGTATTTATGTTAAGGTGCAAAATTCGGATCATCAGAATTTACAACTCACTTCGCTGCAATCTTACCTATAATAGTTTCTCATGCACAAGATAATAAACAGCAACAATTATTTAATTTTTTTGTAAGACAAGGGTTGTTAACAGATGAATATGACATGCTGGAATTCTGAGTACATTTTATTGAATTGAAAATACGGAAACAAATACTGAATTGAAATTACGGAAACAAAATACGGAAATTCAAAACTTATCTTTAGGTTGCCTCCCAAGCAGCGCTTGTTTAGCGTCTCATTAGCTTGACGCATTTCCTCCATTACAGAGGATAGGTTCGCATGTCTCTCTCTCTCTTCTTTAGGAGCTTCTGCCTTAGCTCCACCCTTCTTGGTGCTCTTCTCGTATTTCTCTGGGTCATGTTGTTCTTTGAAGGTGGAAAAACAGATCCTTCCATCATCATCTGAAGCAATTGGTTTGATGATAGATTTTCCTTTGTCTTTTGGTGGACTTTCCTTCTCTTCTTCGTTTGGTATGCTGACCAAGCGGTTCTCTTCTACCTTCTGGAACCGTATCTTCCTTCCTGTAGCAGCTGGCTTCTTCAGAGGTGGCGTGTTAACCCCAAACTTTGATCTTTTGGCCGTTTTTCGGTTTTTTCCCCATGCTTTGACCCATGGTACCTGGATTTCTACCTCAATAGTCAGCCTCTTCATTCTGTCAGTCAGCCCTTCGGGTTCCTCTTCGGCTGTTGCTTCTACCTATAGCTGCGCCATTTCATTCCCCAGTTCCTCTATCTCTATCCTCATATTCACTTGAGCTGGAGTCGGTGGTGTAGCTTCTTCGTTCTTCCATTCGAGCTTGCAACATTCGTCCATGTTCGTCTTGGAAGTTGGAATGATGATTACCTGTTCTCCACTTTTTAGTGTCATCTCAGCAAGATCCATGTCAATGATGGCCCTGCTAGTTTCTAAGAAAGGTCTTCCTAGGATGATGGGATGTTCTTCATTTTCTCCAATGTCTAGGATCATGAAGTCTACTGGAAAAACCAGGTCTGGGACTTTCACCAGGACATCTTCTACTATATCTGCTGAGCGAATGGTTAATTGGTTAGCTAATATGAGTTCTTTAGCTGTACCTGCAGTTAGTAATCTGAGCTTGAATTTGTCTGACAAAGATAATGGTATGATATTCACACTTGAGCCCACATCACACAATGCATTGACTCCTTCTTCGTCAATCTGACAGATCATGATGACGCTTCCAGGATCTTTCTTCTTGGGTGGCAGCTTTGTTCCGTCGTCTAGGTAGATTCTGCATTCCTCCAGTTCACTTAAGTACTCGTCATTTGTTTCTACTAGAGTCATTCCGAACTCTTCTTTGAACCATTCCTCGAACTCGCGGAACTGTATCATGTCTAGCTCCTGTTCACCGTGCTCGCGTTCTGGCTTTGCCTCTTTCAACACTTTGCACTCCTCCTTTGGGTTATCCACCGTGTTACCTGCAATATCTTTAAAAACATGAGAACTTACCAGCTTGGACAGTTGACCAATTTGGGTTTCGAGACTTTTGATGGTCGCTCCCTGGTTGACTACTGATGACAGGAATTTCTGCAGTATTTTAGGTAGTATTATTAGTAGTAAATTGACCAAGACAGGCCCAAATATCAACAAAAACCTGAAGAATAGAGAAAAAGCTTCAAGACAAGGTGAAGATACGCAAAAGACAAGAAAAAGCCCAAAAACGAAGAAAAACAGCTCATCGTGTCACGATGGCTTCCAACGTGACACGATGAGAGCTGATTGCTCGCCAAGACAAAATCAATTTTATTTTTGAAGAGAATCTTTGCATCGTATCACGATGGCTCACAGCGCAATACGATGGCTTTGCGTGGAGATTACGCAGATCAAACGCACATGATCAGTTATATTTTAAACTGAATCTGCTCATCATGGCACGATGGACTTAGCGTGCCACGATGGCTTGCTGAGGCCCATTACGAAAAGTATAAATAGAGCCTCCATAATTCATTATTTTTCATTCAGAAATAGAAGAACTTTCTATTCCTTTTGGAGAGAAGTTCGGAGGAGCTCTAAGGGCATAGTTTTCTCCCCTTACGGGAAAACTAACTCTGTAAGGTATGATTCTTTAGGCTTTTTATAGTTAGATTCTTGTAATTTAATTATGTAGTCTTTTGTAATAATTCCTTAGTTTGTGGTGGAGAAGACGAACTCCCCGATGAATACTTGGGTCATGTAATTGAGTCAAAGTTATAATAAATCGTCTTTATAAACTATTATTTGTTATTTGTTTTCTTGCTTTAATATAGTTAGCCGGAATCTTGGCCGGATAAACGGCGACGTCTTAGAATAAATAATTAGGGTTTACGTTAATCGTAGCACAATAGGGTTCTCTCTATTATTTGTCCGGAACTAGTAATAAATAACACTAGGTTAAAGGAACGGCACAACAATCTTGAACTAGTTATGAATTAATAATTAGAGGAAGAATCGGGAACTAGTTGTAATAAACAATTAGAACTGAATAACCGTAACTAAGATCTAGGGGTAGTGGATGGTCGATGGTCATAATGCATGTTTGTAAATAACTCTACCTAGTAATTTAGGGTATGTGACAAAGCGAGGTTAGGCTCTCGTAGGTATCTTAGTTGCAAAAGTAGGGGGAGTTTGCCTACATAGTATAGCAGTAAGGTGCTACTAAAACAAGGATAGAATCGACGCCCGATAATAGTACGAATGACTATTTTATACACCAATTATGCCAAGTATGAGGGAGGGAGTAAGTTCAACCACCATACCTATCCTCTATGTTTCTGAATCAAACCTTTTATTTTTCTTGCAACGTATATCGCTCTTTTTATAAAATTAAAACCTTTTTCCCAAAAACCAAAGCGAATGCAAAAAACACACGAACTAGAATAGCACCAGCGAAGGTTTGACACGATCCATGTGGATACGAACTCATTCTAGACACCTAGAGTGTGAATTATTGCTCAACGACAAACTGGTTCACTTGCCAGAACCCAATCAGCTACTGTGTTCTGGATGCTTTCAAAATTTGTCTTGCTCATGCTTGCAAACTTTGTGATTAACTCCTCCAAAGGAGATGGTTTTCTTGGTTGAGGTGCTGCTTGAGTCTGGTTTCCTGTCTGGTCCCAGCGTAAACTTGGGTGCTTACTCCAACCTGGGTTGTAGTTGTTTCCCATGTAATTTACCTGCTCTTCACCTCCTGGAAAACACTGCCTGTTTGGATATCTTACAGGCAGAAGTCACAGACTCCTTCTACCTGTGTCACACTATCTTCTTTTACCTCTTTTTCTTTTTCAGCAAGTTGCCTCTTTAGCAGCTCAATCTCTACTTTGTAAGCAACTACTTTCTCCACCTTGATGATTCCAGGTGTCTTCTCATTCCTGTCATGGCTCATGTTGTATTCGTTCTGGCACATCTGTTCCACTAGATCCTTGGTCTCTGCATAGGTCTTAATTTTGATAGACCCACCAACTGAGGCATCAAGTATTATACGATGTTGCATTTTCATACCTACCGTGAATATCTGCATCTGCTCCATAGCATTAATGTTGTGGTTAGGACATCTCCTCATGAGAAATTTGAAGCGTTCATAAGCTTCACACAGCGTTTCAGATTCATCTTGTATGAAACTCAGGATATCAGACTTCCGCTTCTGGAATAAAGTGTGAGTAAAGAACCTTTCAAGGAAGTTGTCTTCAAGCTCCTTCCATGTGGTGATTGATCCCATTGGCAAGCATTGAAGCCAATCTTTTGCTGGACCTGTAAGAGAAAAAGCAAACAACCGCAGCTTCTTCTGGTCCTCTGTGACATTTTCCAGCACCTTCTGTATCTGACAAGTCTCTGAAAACTTTGACAAATGATCCCAAGGATCATTGTTGGTGCGGCCGTCGAACTGGTTCTCCCGCAAACCTGTAAGAACGTTACTTTGATATCAAAGTTAGCTGGGTTTGCCGGCTGGAACCCCAGTAAGATCTGATCATTGTCAGTCCTCTTTCAGTAATCTCCCATAGTGATTCTTTGTTCGTCCCACATGGCTTTGGTGGTAGGCTCTCCTTCTTTCTCGAGATTACTGGATTCTGCTAGCTTTAGAGCTCTCGGTCTTTTCCTTAGCTCTTTCTCTGGCTCGTCGAAGTACTCAAACTCCAGTATATTTGTTTATCAAGCACAACAAATGAATACCATCAGTAGCACTGGAAAAGGATAGTGTTAAATATTTTTGCTTTTATTTCATGTGTCTTTATCACCGTGAAAATTCCCAGGTAAGTGAGGTAGATCACTAGGATCGCTTAAATACCTTGACTTTGCCTTAGCCAGAATTTCACAGATCAAAATTCACAATCATTAAATAAATTTTTGATTTTTTAATTTTTTTGTATTTTTAAAATATTTTTTAACAAACTGGAATAAGTCTAACAAAGTTTTGTGAACACAATCCCCGACAACGGCGCCAAAAGCTTGACTACGATCTGGCAAGTGGACCAGTTTGTCGCCGAGCAATAATTCACACTCTTGGTGTCTAGAATGAGTTTGTATCCACAGGGATCGTGTCAAAGCCTTGCTAGTGCTATTCTAGTTCGTGTGTTTTTGCATTCGCTTTGGTTTTTAGGAAAAAGGTTTTTAATTTATAAAAAGAGCGATATGCGTTGCAAGAAAAATAAAAGTTTTGATTCAAAAACATAGAGGATAGGTATGGTGGTTAAACTTACTCCCTCCTTCATACTTGGCATAATCGGTATAACATAGTCATTCGTATTATTATTGGGCGTCGATTTTATCCTTGTTTTAGTAGCACCTTACTGCTACACTATGTAGGCAAAGTCTCCCTCTTTTTGCAACTAAGGCACCTACGAGAGCCTAACCTCGCTGTGTCACATACCCTAATTACTAGATAGAGTTGTTTACATACATGCATTATGACCATCGACCATCCAATGCCCCTAGATCTTAGTTTCGGGCTGTTCAGCTTCTAATTGTTATGTCAAAACTAGTTCCTGATTCCTCCTCTAATTGTTAAGTCACAACTAGTTCAGGATGTTTTACCGTTTCTACACATCTAGTGTTATTTATTACTACTTCCAAACAAATAATAGTGAGAACCCTAATATGCTACTATTAAAATGAACCCTAATTATTTATTCTAAAGGCGTTGCCGTCTATCCGGCCAGATTCCGACTAACATTGTTAAAGCAAGAAAACAAATAACAATAATAATTTATAAATTCCATTTATTATGACTTTGACTCAATTACATGACCCAAGTATTCATCGGGAGGTTCATCTTCTCCACCACAACCTAAGGAATTATTACAAAAGACTACATAATTAAATTACAAGAATTCAACCATAAAAAGCCTAAAGAAATCATACCTTGCCGAGTTAGTTTTCCCGTAAGGGGAGAAAACTATGCCCTTAGAGCTCCTACGAACTTCTCTCCAAAAGGAATAGAAAGTTCTTCTATTTCTGAATGAAAAATAATGAATTATGGAGGCTCTATTGATACTTTTCGTAATGGGCCTCAGCAAGCTATCGTGCCACGTTAGGTCCATCGTGGCACGATGGGAAGATTCAGTTTAAAAATATAACTGATCATGTGCGTTTCATCAATGTGGTCACCAAGTAAAGTCATCGTACGGCGTTGTGCACCATTGTGATACGATGCTAAGATTTTCTTCAAAAATATAATTGATCTTTTCTTGGCGAGCAAGCATCTTCCATCGTGTCACGTTGAGTGCCATCGTGACACGATGGGCTGTTTTTCTTCATTTTTGGGCTTTTTCTTGTCTTTTGTGTGTCTTTGCTTTGTCTTGACGCTTTTTCTCGATTCTTCAGGTTTTTATTGATATTTGGGTCTGTCTTGGTCAATTTACTACTAATACTACTACCTAAAATACTACAGAAATTCCTGTGATCACACGCCACCTCTGAAGAAGACAGCTGCTACAGGAAGGATGATACGGTTCCAGAAGGTAGAAGAGAACCGTTGGGTCAGCATACCAAACGAAGAAGAGAAGTAAAGTCCACCAAAAGGCAAAGGCAAATCCATCATCAAACTAGTTGCTTCAGATGATGATGGGAGGCTCTGCTTTGCCACCTTCAAAGAACAACAGGACCCAGAGAAGTACGGGAAGAGCACCAAGAAGGGAGGAGCTAAGGCGGAAGCTCCTAAGGAAGAGAAAGACATGCGAACCTATCCTCTATAATGGAGGAAATGCGTCAAGCTAATGAGACGCTAAACAAGCGCTACTTGGAAGGCAACCCAAGGATAAGTATCTAAGTTTTTAATTTCAGTATTTTGTTTCAGTATTTTCAATTCAGTAATTTGTTTATGTATTTTCAATTCAATAAAATGTACTCAGAATTCCAGTATGTCATATTCATCTATTAACAGCCCCTGTCAAACTTATTAAAAAATTAAATAATTGTTACTGTTTATTATCTTGTGCATGAGAAACTGTTATAGGTAAGATTGCAGCGAAGTAAGTTATGGATTTTGATGATCCGAATTTCACGCCTTCACACAAATACCAAAGGTGATTGCTCCGAAATGCGGAAGTTCGGGAGACAATGAGACGAGTGAAGAAGCGGTGTCTGCAGATAAGTGTTCACGCCTTTAGATACCTAAGCCAAGTGAGAATTTGAGCCAAATATTTCCAAAGGTATTAACAATTTCTTTCGATCTAATAGAGTTTCGTACTCCTGTTTATTTTTCAGAACTTGCTCCAATTCTCTGTGACTGGTTGATTTAATAATAAATGCATTGAGGCAATTGTTTGTTATAACCCTGAGCCTTTTCAAGTCACCCTTATGAATATTATTATCCTTTGCTAACCAACTTTGAGCCAGAAAAATAATATATATCCCTTTTCTTTCGGTGACAAACCACGTTATAAGCCTATAGACCATAAAAACAATAAATTACCCTCTTTTGGAGTTAGGTAATACTTCTTTGATCATGGAAACAAAATAAGTTTGGGATTGCTCATGGAACTAGCAACAATTCAAGTTTGGGGTGGGTATACAGAGAACTATCACAACAAAACAATAAAAAATAAAATAAAAAAGAGACGGGAAAACATCAAAAAAAAAATTCCCTAAAAAAATAGTCTCTTAAAAAAAAGAGCTAAAAAGGCAGAAAAATAGTGATGTCAAAAGAACCACAAACGTCTCTTCGATTCAATTCTCTGATACCAAAAATCAAAAAAAATGTACCCTATGGAATAAGGTTGCGTACACAAAACGGAAACAAAGTAGTACTTAACTCCAAGTTTAACCTACTTATCCCAAAAATGTCCTACCTTGACCCTAGCCACGTTATAACCCTTAAAGACCTCCAAAAATGCATGATTATTAAATTTTGACAGGTTGCTTAGAATTTTTGCAAGCCTATGGTAAAATGGCAGGTTGTGCGATGATTGAGAGTAACCCTTTCAATTTCGAGCGAAAATTTGAGAGAGAGAGAGAGAGAGAAAGAAAAAAATGTTGAACACGGACTCTTGCAGACACTTGTCTGACTCGCTACTATCAACGTCTCCTGAACCAAGCAGGACTGAGCATGAACGTTGCGGTAAGAATCAGCGGTACCATTGCTGAACAAGTAAGGGTGTGAAATTTCTATCATCTTTATTTATTTCTTAACTCGCTAACGATCTTATCTGACAGAATGTTACTTGAGGACAAGCAACAGTTTAAGTTTGGGGTTGTGATGACAGGAATTTCTGCAGTATTTTAGATAGTTATGTTAGTAGTAAATTGACCAAGACAGGCCCAAATATCAACAAAAACCTGAAGAATCAAGAAAAAACATCAAGACAAAGTGAAGACACGCAAAAGACAAGAAAAAGCCAAAAAAATGAAGAAAGCAGCTCATCGTATATTATTGTTATTTATTTTCTTATGCTTTAACAACGTTGCTCGGAATCTGGCCGGATAGACGACAACGCCTTTAGAATAAATATTAGGGATGCTTTAATACATAAATAGGATTTACTCTAATATTTGTCCGGAACTAGTAATAAATAACACTAGATGAGTAGAGACGGTAAACATCCTGAACTAGTTGTGACTTAACAATTAGAGGAGGAATTAGGCACTATTTGCAACATAGCAATTAGAAGCTGACATAGCCCGAAACTAAGATCTAGGGGCATTGGATGGTTGATGGTCATAATGCATGTATGTAAATAACTTTGTCTAGTAATTAGGGTATGTGACACAACAGGGTTAGGCTCTCGTAGGTACCTTAGTTGCGAAAGTAGGGAAACTTTGCTTACATAGTGTAGCAGTAAGGTGCTACTAAAACAAGGATAAAATCGACGCCAAATAATAATACGAATAACTATGTTATACACCGATTATGTCAAGTATGAAGGAGGCAGTAAGTTCAACTACCATACCCATCCTCTATCTTTCTGAATCAAAACATTTAATTTTCTGCAACGCATTTCGCTATTTTTATAAATTAAAAACCTTTTTCCAAAACCCAAAGCGAATGCAAAAACTCACGAACTAGAATAGCACTGATTAGGTTTGACACGATCCCTGTGGATACGAACTCATTCTAGACACCTAGAGTGTGAATTATTGCTCGACGACAAACTGGTCCACTTGCCAGAACGTAGTCACGTACATATGAGGTGTAAAGCTTTGTCTCCGTCTTCTAGGGTCACATCAACGTTGGCTAAATCATCAATGATCTTGTTCAATTTCGACAGTTGTTCCGTCATGGACTTCGACTCCACCATTCGATAAAATTAGAGCTTCTGTTTCAGAAACTGCTGATGTGCCGCAAACTTGGTCATATACAATGATTCAAGCCTAGCCCACACCGCCGCAACGTTGGTCTCCTTTGCGATTTCTCTCAACACATTATCTCCAAGACACAAAGTAATAGCATTAACCGATCTTTCATTCAAATCAGCCTTCTCCACATCGGAAAGACTCATCGGCATCTGTGCACCCTTCAAGGCCTCAACACACTTGTTATGGACTAGAATAGCCCTCATCTTCACCTTCCACAACCCGAAGTCGTTAGTCCCGGAGAACTTCTCAATATCAAACTTCGAACCTATTGGAGTAAGCCCTAAAAGCCAATCTATTTTGATAGTATTTCCTTTTGTATTGCGACTTGATTTATATATTTAATATATATAATAAGGCTTTTCTTTATTATGTTTGTTTTCCAAAATAATAAAGTCCCTAGAATAGATAGTTCATTTGATGAAACTATTAAGTGAGACTTAATCGTGAGATTACATTAACTTAAGAACACTATTCTTAAAAGTATCTGTAGTCAAGTTTTAATATGAATTGGGATAATAATAAAACGCGGAGACTATTATGTATGTAGACTGATGACCACATCTCACGGGTCATGAATATGAGATATTAAGTCTATACATAGGTATAAATATTAGGAGTAATATTTATACTGAATTGACCCACCATGAGAGTACTACATAGTATGTTATGAAAGTGTCATAAGATACTCTCATAGTGATAATAGTGTATATCACTCTTAGACCTGAAACCACTATGATCCCTAGATGTGGACTTAAATGTTTTATTACCGTTCAAACGTTATCTGTAACAGGATAATCATAACGTCGGTTAATGGGCATTTGACGAATCATGTTGAGGGACATGAATGTCCTATATGGGATTTGTCCCTCCTGCATAACAGGAGAAATATCTTTAAGCCTCTTGATGAACATGACTGAAAAATTGCATGGCCATGCCGAATTAAGTCAATATGAGATATTGGACTTATTCGTTACTCAGTATGTTTCGAGATCAAAAAATATAAATATTGAACTATACAAGGATGACACTATCTACGCCTTATGTTCAATATAGATATGAGGACAAAGGAGTAATTGTACACATATACATTATCATGGAAAGGTTTCTGATCACCTGACATTCTTGTCACTTGGGTAGTAGTGATGTGTTGCTAGATACCGCTCACTATTTATAATATTAAATATAAGATTTAATGTTATTGCCAACGTGTCAAGATCCTATAGGGTCACACACAATAGAACGGTCAAAAGGAGAAACATAAGTAATACTTGTGAATGGGGTGCGGTTAGCAAAATGCTAATTAGTTAGCAAAGGCTAATGGGCTTAAGGAAGCCCAATAGTAATCACCTTTACTTGCAAAACACACAAGCGGTTCTATAAATAGAACCCTTGTGATGAAGTAAAGGTTGTTCAATTGGCTCATTCTTTTTTAAAGAATAGAAACACACACTCTCTCTGTAACCTCTGATCGCTTGGCTAGCACCGGGAACCAGAGGAGAATCGTTCGTGTGGACGAGTAGAGGCTTTGCTATGTTACTCAGCTTGTAATCGAAACTTATGTTCCACGGTTCGTAAGGTAACAATATTATCACTGATTCAATCCACTTTCGTAATGATCCAAGGAAAGGAAATCGATTTTTTTTTAAATTCCGCTGCTTCTGGTATATTGATTTCCCTTCAGAACCAATGGTACTTGATTATCACGATTGATCCTTGCCCCACGGTGAGCGTCAATTGTTGGAAATTCGACGATAAACTCACACCAATAAAAGAACTTGTGTGTGGAGCAACCAAAATCAAAGAATATATAAAGACGATGATAACTAATCTGTAAGCAAGTAAACAAATCAAAGAGATGGAGAGAGAGAGAGAGAGAGAGAGAGAGAGAGAGAGAGGGAGAAAGAGAGAGAGAAATCTTTGTTTATCCAATTCGGAATAACCTACTCTGGGGAGAGAGCAGCCCCTCCGTTCTACTAAAATCAATGAGTATCACTTTACAAGAAATTCCCAATTTAGGTACAAGGAATTAGTAAACCCTAATTCTACCAAAAACCTGAATCTCTTCTCGTGACCAAGAGACTCAATGACATAGACTACCCAAGGAGAAACAACAACCTTTTGCCTTTGACGACAAACCCTTGTTCCCTCAATCTCAATTTTTCTATGAATAAAGTAATCACTATTTATAGAAAAATACATGCCAAAAAACTAGTAACAAATCTATTTTAAAATAAAACAAATCCAAGTCAGAGTGTCCTCCAAGAAAAGATATTTTCCACAAAAATCTTCGAAACAGCACATGTTGTCTCGCGCCCGACGCAGTTGACAAAAGCGAACCCACTTTTCAGAAGGCTTCTGGCGCCCAGCGCCACCTAACCTGCGCCCGGCGCAGTTGACAGGTTCTTCCAGGATTTTCTAACTTCTTGTTATTGAGATTTTAAGACACATTCAACAATATTGATGAAGATGAATGATGCTTCGTTGCACATCCAAAATCCCTTCTAATATCACACATAATCATATTCATAATCTGCAACCAAAGCAAAATTTAAATTGACAAACACAAATATTAAGAAATCAAAACACACAAGCACTACAACATTTTAAGGATTAGGTAACATTTTATTTAGCAACATTTGATAACTGTGTCTAGAACATGAAATAGGCATCGGGTTTATATTTGTTGCATTTGTCACAAACAACAGCTGAAAAAACTGTTCCTGGAACGTGGAATAAGCAACGGTTTTTGAACCATGCGTATTTTCCATGCCAAAGGCTGACATGCTTTCAAAATAAAAAAAGATGTAGAATTAACACGAAAGTCAAGTATTCTCTTCCATCTTAAATATGTCCGAGAATTTTTTAAATGTATTTAAAAAGATGCGGTAGTTATTTAAATATAACAATATGAGTTTGAAACAATGTGATTCTTGGTGCTCAACTAATCATAGGTATTTTTTTATATTAACATTGTAGAAAAAATTTCAAGGGCTTGTTTCATTTCATCAATTGGTATGAGAATCTATATAAATAGAGTCACTCTAAAGGCATAACGGACACCGAAAAATCAAGTTTCCTTGAGTTAAAATTTTGACTAAATATTTTTAAATGATTTCCTTATTTCTCTAGTGCACGAGACTCGTTGAGGGAACTTTATTCTGTAAAACATCATTGACTAATAGCCATTCAAAAAAAATATCATTGACTGATACATTTGATATGAATGTGTCGTTCATATTAAGGATTCCAAAGTTTTCTGAAAAGGATTCTCCGATTTATCCATTTGGATCTAGTTTAAATAAATTAGTTGGGTTCAATTGAACTTAAAGCTTAATGTTCACACATGCTTTGAAATTTATTTGTTTAACTCTCATCATAGTGATCTTCTTTATCTTCTTGTTAAAGTTGTTTTGTAGCAAACCTCCAACTCAAAAAAAAAGTTAAATATAAACTAAATACATTTAATTTTTTACTTATATTTAAGATCGTAGAGAATATGTTAGAGAGAACAACATTTTTGCTAGAGTGGTTGATAGTTGAAGGTGCAATTTCTATTGTCAAAAATTATAATAACTAAATTTATTTATCAAATAAAAGTGTTAGCTAACTAATATAATTTTTTCTGGATTTCAATTACTCGTAATAGTGAATATTGAAAGATTTTTATGATAAGATGTAAAAATTAGTATAACATTGAAATAATTCTTTTCTTATGAAATAACTTTTCTTAACATACAAAAGTCAGCCAAATAGTTTTTTATTTGTAAAAGTTATTGTTAATTTATTTGTTTAAAAAAGAAATTGTACTAAAACATTTTAATTTATCAATGTATCACAGAAACTCTCATTTTAAAATAATGATATACTTATGTTCTTACGCATAAAATTTATAGTAATATTTATTAGTTAGAAATGCTCTGAAGCTAGTCTTAAAATAAGTGAATATATAGAAATGTGATGATCTTTAGCCATTATTAGATTATTTTTTTTCTATATATAGGCCACCAAATACCTACCCGGCAAGAAAGGCTTATGGGAATAGTGGAGCGATGAATCTCGCCAGAAACGGAGGAGAGCGCCTTATAGTAATATTTATTAGTCAGAAATGCTTTGAAGCTAAGTCTTAGAATGATCGAGTATATAAAAATGTGATGATCTTTAGTCATTAGGATTTTTTCTATATATAGGCCACCAAATACCTACCCCGGCAAGAAAGGCTTGTGGGGATAGTGGAGCGGTGAATCTCGCTGGAAACAGAGGAGAGTGTCTCACGTGGCCTAAATCATAGGGAAGGACATTGCCTTGTGACTTAGTATGTGCATATCCTTCAGGTTTATCCGCTGATGGTCCAATCCTACGAAGATATTGGGCCTTCTTGTCGCAAGGATTCATGGAAGATTTCTTTCCCCACCCCCCAGCTTTCTTTTTCACCCCCTGGGTTTCCATTTTTAACCCTTGAAAAAAAGTTCAGTACACGCGTACTGAACTTTTTAACGATGTAAAACACATATTTTTCAATATCGAAAAAGTTCAGTACGCGTGTACCGAACTTTTTGGAGGTAAAATCAAGGATAAAGTTGGATTTCTGGGGGGTGAAAAAGAATGACGGGGGGTGGGATGAGAAACCATCGGATTCATGGCCCTCACTCCCTCAATTGATGTGGCCCATACGTCGATAACACCTCCAGCCCAATTGGCGATTCCAAAAACTAAAAAATTGAAATATAAAAGAGAACTTCATTTTCTTAGATTTTAGTCATCGTAAGGGTATGATGGAAGAGGAGGCCGAGTAAGAAGAGGAAGGTCAATCTATCTTTCATTCACATGTTATCTCTTAGAAACATTGTACTTACATCATGATAAAATAATATTCTGAAAAGCCAAGAGTACACTTATAATATGGTAAATTTTAATATAAGTGGTTCATGGTATACTAATGCTATAACGAATATGAATTTTACAAAATTCATTGTTGGATTGAAATTTTATATCTTATAGATTATCCATAAAAGAAATTAGAAAAATTGAAAATCATTTGATATGTTATTGGGACATATTAATATTAAGATTAATGATATTTAATAAACCGTTAATCTTTATGGATCTCAATAACATATCAAATAATTTTCAATTTTTCTATATTTTTTAATGAATGATCTATATGATATGAATTTTCAATTCAACGGTCGATTTTATAAAATTCGTATTCGTTATAATAATATTGATCACTTATCCATAATGGACCACTTAAGAAGGCGGTCTACTGTAGCATTGGCCCTTATAATATTCTGTCCGCAAAGAAAGAATATGTTCTTTGTATCTACTTTGAAAATCTTACATACCTAAAAATGTTTTCTCTAAGATATTACAATACCACCATGCATTATTTGACCAATCAATGTATACCCCTTTCCATTGGGATTGAATCACAAGGATCTTCAATATTGCCCATACCTACAACCCCCTTCTCAACCAATTGAAAAAAGCACAAAAATTAGCTCAGGGATAAGTAAGAGCTTTGTCAACCACCCCCCACCTTTTTGGAAAAATATTCAATCATATAAGATATGAAAATCCCATAAAAGAGAAGCAAGGAAATTTCGAAGCTTTCTCTTCCCACCTCCTATATCTTTTTCACCCCCCAATATTCCGATTTTGCCATTGGTTAAAAAGTTCATAATGTATTTTCCGAACATTTTTTTGCCTTGAATACGAACTTCGGAATGTGTTTTCCGAAATTTTTGTTGAATTACACTAGGAAAATTTCGAAAAACACGTTCCAAACTTTTTAACCAAGGCCAAAATTGAAATATTGAGGGGTGAAAAAGATATAGGGGGTGGGAAGAGAAAGCTTCGGAAATTTCCATGCGTGACTAATTAGGGTCTTACCAATTGTCAACGGAATGGTGCGATACATGTAGCCCATTATGTTCTTGAATGAGCTAGAATGCTAATTTTCATGGAATTTACTACCGTTACTTTATCCATTTTTTCGTACATCCTATAAATTTATCAAAATATCTGTGTTTACTGCATAGGTAGTGATCAATACATCTCAAAAACGCCCTATCATAATTATTTTATAGCGTCCGCTGTTTAAGTAGTGGATGCCATTTTTTAAAAACTCTTCATTTTTATAACATTCGCTACTTAAGTATTGGAAAGATAAAAATAAAAACGCGTAGGGCGCACGAGAAGAAGGTTGGATGGCAGGAATAAATTCCATTTTTCATTGACGGAATGAGTGAGTGGTCAGTTTCTTCCCCTCGATGAAGCTCAAAAAGAAAGTTATGGCAATGATAATAATATTCATACATGTCACTTTGATCTTAATCCATTAATAAATTTAAAATAATTGTAATAAAAGACAAATGAACAACAAACTAATATTTTTATTTACTTTTTCTTTTACGAATATATGTCACTTTTACTATAGGTCCTATCCTCCAAGAATAGAGCAAATTAATAGATTCCATTGATTTTTATGTCTTCTAATTATAGATGTAAATGAAATATTCATGTACCCCCTCCTTTTTTTTCCCCATAATCAATAACCAATAAAAATTCAACGAACCACATAATTAATCATCTAACTTGTCTAACATTCATCCGATTCATTCAATCTTGGTTGTGGTTCATTAACCACTTAAATACAATTGCTTAAATATATTGAGTGGATATCAAGTTGCTTCTTTGTATAACATGTTAAACTAGAATTTGAGTTTTTATTATAAACAAAGCTCATAATTAATCAACGAACCACATCCATCACAGTCAATGTTGGCCAAAAAATGCGTACATTTATTTGTCTCCCGATAAAATGACAAATTTACTTGTCTCCTGATAAAATGACAATTTGAAACCTCTCAATCATCTCTGTAAACCTATAAATTTGTTGCAAAAATCTCCAACCACCAACATTACCCCCACTGCCTTCTGATTTAATATATGTTGTGTGTGTGTGAATGATTAGTTTATGTTTAAGTTTAACGGCTCAAGATTTAAGGATGCACATCAACATCTCAATTCATAAGAAAGTCTTGTATGGTCACAAGATGAAATGGATATTTGGCGCACATACAAAGAAACACTTAGGTTTTGGCAAAAATAGCGGATGACTAATAAGTTAGCTTATGGATGATGGCTGATAGCTTATAGCTGATGGTTGATAAGCTGATTGAAGTATTTGGTAAAATTAACGGTTCAACTGACTGGTAAATGTAAAATGACAAAAAAGGGCATTTAAAATCTTTTATAAAAAATCATTATTAAATCTATATCTAATTAATATTTAAGACACTTCAAATTTAGTTATTCAAATTTATTAATTTAATATATCTTTTATATATTATTAATTTTTTTATATAGAATTAAATTTTATTCTAGAGTAAGTTCGTATCCACAGCTGCAACGTCAAACTCCCCTTCCACCCGACTACCTCCAGTAGTCTTACAAGATCCCAAGTTTGATCAAGGTTGCTTTCAATTGCCTTCCTGAAGATCCTTTCAGGGTCTTGCACGTCTTTAGCCACAATTGAAACGTATTTCACAAGGTCTCCATGGTTACACCCCTTTGGTTCAACACTACCACTCTCCTCCCTATCTCCGATTAGATATCCGAGAGTTAATGTTGACTGGCTCCCACTATTGGAAGACTACACCTCAAATTGAGTTTCCACCAAAGTACACCCACAATGCCCTTGTAACAAGCAACGCCTCTCTACCAACCCTTCTGAAACACCCACCTTGAAATCCCCTAACTCTCCACTGTCACAAGCATCCCCAGTTGACACCACTAATGCCTCTCCATGCTCATAGCCCTCACACTCCGATGAGCCTTCAACAACATGCGCAAAATTACCATTGTCCTTCAACTCCAGACAATCCTGTTTGTAGTGACCCCTCTTTTGACAGTGGTAACAACTCCACCTATCACCGCCCTTTGACTTAGCATTCCCACTTCTACCTCCACCTCTTCCACTTGAAACGTTTAAAGCATCCGCACCATCTCCCACCTTCAAGTCTTTAAACTTAGTTAGCTCTTTCGTCTGTAAGGCCGATGGAACTTCTTCCAAGGTAATAGGGCTCTCCCTACCGTAGAGCATAGTATCCTTGAAACTTTCATAGGACTTAGGTAGCGTACTGATGACAGGAATTTCTGCAGCATTTTAGATAGTTATGTTAGTAGTAAATTGACCAAGACGGGCCCAAATATCAACAAAAACCTGAAGAATCAAGAAAAAACATCAAGACAAAGTGAAGACACGCAAAAGACAAGAAAAAGCCAAAAAAATGAAGAAAGCAGCTCATCGTTTCACGATGGCTCCCAACGTGCCACGATGAGAGCTGCTTGTTCGCCAAGACATCATAAATTATATTTTTGAAGAAAATCTTAGCATCGTGTTACGATGGAGCACAACGCAATACGATGGGATTACTTGGTGACGACGCTGATGAAATGTACAGGATCAGTTATATTTTTAAACTGAATCCTTCCATCGTGCCACGATGGACCTATCGTGTCGCGATGACTTGCTGAGGCCCATTACGAAAAGTATAAATAGAGCCTCCATTATTCATTATTTTTCATTCATAAATAGAAGAACTTTATATTCCTTTTGGAGAGAGGTTCAGAGGAGCTCTAAGGGCATAGTTTTCTCCTCTTACGGGAAAACTAACTCAGCAAGGTATGAATTCTTTAGGCTTTTTAGTTAAGTTCTTGTAATTTAATTATGTAGTCTTTTGTAATTAATTCCTTAGGTTGTGGTGGAGAAGATGAACTCCCCGATAAATACTTGGGTCATGTAACTGAGTCAAAGTTATAATAAATGTTATTCAGTATATTGTTGTTATTTATTTTCTTATGCTTTAACAACGTTGCTCGGAATCTGGCCGGATAGACGGCAACGCCTTTAGAATAAATATTAGGGTTGCTTTAATACATAAATAGGGTTTACTCTAATATTTGTCCGGAACTAGTAATAAATAACACTAGATGAGTAGAGACGGTAAACATCCTGAACTAGTTGTGACTTAGCAATTAGAGGAGGAATCAAGCACTATTTGCGACATAGCAATTAGAAGCTGACATAGCCCGAAACTAAGATCTAGGGGCATTGGATGGTTGATGGTCATAATGCATGTATGTAAATAACTCTGTCTAGTAATTAGTGTATGTGACACAACGGGGTTAGGCTCTCGTAGGTACATTAGTTGCGAAAGTAGGGAAACTTTGCTTACATAGTGTAGCATTAAGGTGCTACTAAAACAAGGATAAAATCGACGCCAAATAATAATACGAATAACTATGTTATACACCGATTATGCCAAGTATGAAGGAGGGAGTAAGTTCAACTACCATACCAAGTATGAAGGAGGGCATTTAAAATCTTTTATAAAAAATCATTATTAAATCTATATCTAATTAATATTTAAGACACTTCAAATTTAGTTATTCAAATTTATTAATTTAATATATCTTTTATATATTATTAATTTTTTTATATAGAATTAAATTTTATTCTTTAAAATTTTATTTAAATTTATTTTCATTTCAATTATTATACTTTATATAAAAGATTAAACATTACAGTTTTTAAGCTTTTATACAAATAAATAAAAGATAGATCAAATGTACTTAAAAAAACCAGGACAATATAGGTACATGCATATTTATAGTAATATAAATACATGAAAAATAAATCAAAAGTACTAAAATGAAGGGGTTATAATGATAAAATAATTATGTACAATGCGTAATAAAATATTGTTACGGTAAATAACTTTTTTTAATATTTATGTACAAAAACATTTTAAAAGAAGATATAACAACGACAAAAAAAGTAAGTACAATATAGTAAAAATAATAATGATAGGCTAGCGTAAAAAAAGGTACGAAATTTTCCTATTTTATTTTAAATTGTAATAATATATTTTGAAAGATAAAAATAAATTTAAGATACTTTAATTATTAATGATTAATTATGTATTTTAATTATTTATTTATAATCAATTTTAAAAATTTATACATCATTTTAACTTATTCCAGATTAAATCAACATTTATCTTCATTATTTTTTTGTAGGATATTTATTTTAATTAGGCTTAAATGCACTTTTGGTCCCCCTATTTTTGAATTTATGAAGTTTTGGTCCCCCTATTTTAAAACTCAGCTTTTTGGTCCCCCTATTTTTAAACTCAGTTTTTTGGTCCCCCTATTTTAAAAATTAAGATTTTTTTTTAGTCTCCCTCTCATTTTAATGACGCGGCACTGTAGATGATGACGTGGCAATGAAATAATGACATGATAATTTCTTTACCTATTCATCATTGTCACGTCATAATCTACAGTGCCATGTCATTAAAATGAGAGGGGGACTAAAAAAAAATCTTGATTTTTAAAATAGGGGGACCAAAAAGCTGAGTTTTAAAATAGGGGGACCAAAAAGTTGAGTTTTAAAATAGGGGGACCAAAACTTCATAAATTCAAAAATAGGGGGACCAAAAGTGCATTTAAGCCTTTTAATTATATATAAATAAACTAATATTATACATAAATGCATATTTTTATTAGTGAATGTTATCTAATGCATTTTCTTCCTTCTAGTCTAGTATATAAAAAACTAACGACGTTCGTAGAACATAGCGTAAACTATACAAATTAAAATATAGAAAGGGTATTTATTTTATTTCATAAATATTGAAAGTAAAATGTCAAAAAAAAACATTTGAAGCAAAGGAATGACGTTTTTTATTTTATATTATAATAAATTAAAAAGGGTAAAAAATGAATTTTAAATTAAATGATAAGGGTAAAAATGAAAGAAAATATGATAAGTTATAAGATATAAGCTTATAAGCTAATTGAAATAGCTTCTGGAAAATAAGTTATAAGTCAGTAAAATAAGCTATAAGTCAGTGTTGAAAATACTGTTACCAAATAGGTCTTTTAGCTTATAAGCTATAAGACATAAGCTATAAGTCAGTTTCGTGGTGTTACCAAACAGACCCTTATTCCCAAAATATTAGTCAATTATTTATCCAATTTATTATTAGAAAAAAATGTTTTATTTGTATGTGTGACTAATACTATTTATTTGGTCTTGTGACCATACTATAGATTTGCTCCTCCATCTCCAACCCTAATTGTGTAATAGGGAAAAATAACTAAAGGATAAAATTGAGCAAAATTATTTATCTTCTCTTTTTTTTACGACACAATTATTTATCTTCTCTTTATTAAATGCAAAAAATGAATATCTTAATGTTTAACATGTTATACAAAGAATTCAATCAAAAAAAAATGTTATACAAAGAAGCAACTCTATATCCACTCAATATATTTAAGCAATTGTATTCAAGTGGTTAATGAACCACAACCTGTTGGAATATTTTATGATATTCCAATAATATTATGTGGCAAATATCTTTATATAATTATATTAGCTATTTATCAATTAGGAGCCTTAATTGATTAAGTGATCAAGTAAAGATAAAAGGCTATTTAGATTTCTATTTAGAAATTAATTAATTGGATATGGGCTCAATATGAGTGGATGTCACGATGGCCCATTTCGGAATAATGGGAACCTTAATGGGCCATCACACTATATATAGGCTATGGTCCCCAATATACCAGACACACCGCATATCGCCTCTTCTCCCCATCTGAAGAGCGCTTATAGCATAAAGAGTCTCGGTTGAGGAAGAACCACAAGCCACCGGGTGCTCGTCATCCGTCTCTCATCGCGTTTCAGGATTGCTATCGGCGAGACCTATGATTTGTTCATATTTATCAATCCAGGTATTTCTATAATCCTTTGATCTCAATAAATCAACATGTCGTAGATCCTATTTTATACATATGGTCTTATGATTGTTTTAGCTTCCGCACTAAAGTAAGATTATGGTTTAATCGTTAGTTTGAACATATGTGATTAATTATAAATTAATTCCAACACAACCAAGATTGAATGAATCGGATGTACACTTGATCTTTGATTATTTGAAATAATAATTAGTCAAACTTTACTAATCTTCCAAACAAATTTCAGGTTATAAGAGTGACTGAAAAATCATTTTCACCTAGTATAACCGCATTTAAGCTCATTCATAAAACTAATTCATAGTGTGAAAATTTTACTAAGATAATCATATTTGCAAGGGAATATTAAGCTAAAACATTAATGGATAAACGCATCTCATTTATTTTAGCTTATTGTTTGATCAAAGCATGCGATTTATAATATAGATAATTATTTCTTGCATCCCCCCCGAGTCTCACACGAGCCCTGACCTTTCAATACTAATACAAATCTTAAAATCTAATGTTTTCGTATCTCTCCATTCCTTCGCCCCCTATTTTTTAATAACAAATTCCTTTGTTGTTTATTGTCATGCCAAGAAGAAAGGGAGGGAAAAAATCTCATTTATCTCGTGCTTTTTTTTTTGCTTGGCTGCAAAGAAAGTTATATAGAGATGCATTTTACTTTTTCCGACTTTACCCTCATCTTTTTCATTTGTATGCAACTTTGTTGCCTCCCACTGTTGTTCGGATATGACTCTACTGCAGTCAGAGGTTACCCTCGGTCACAGTCGAGACATCAAATAGTTCATATTCAAACTCGGTATTATAAACTATAAAATTAAAATTTGCATTATTTAGATCCTCCAATTCTTATCGCACCGATGGCCCAATTATGTAAATGAGGGATCCCCTAACTGAAGGGAATCTAAATTCCTTTTGTTCACTCACTTTCACCTCTTCCCTACAGTTTTTGTGCCATTTCACTTGGTACCACAGTAACAACAATCACAATCGAATTGAGATACTTCTGGACAGAGTTGAAGTATGTGTTTGGATTGGTAATAACTAATGGAATAAAGTGGGCATCGATTTGAGATTGCACAGTTCATATTACACCTTAATAAAATCAGTACAAAACAATGTCATTGATTCAACATCGGACGGCTGTAATTCATTACAGTGGGCATGCAGTCACTGCACGCAATCCATTTCCCATTTTGGTATACTAAAAAGTAAAAACTAAGGAAAAAAGAGCACAACTATAACTGAGTGTAGATCAAAAAGTCCATCACAGGATACACTGATATACATTTTCCTTCTATTCAACAATTTCTAGTAACATTCATATCTTTATCCACTAGCAACAATGTAGGAAACTTTTTTCCTAGAGAAATTGCCCCTCTTGGGTTGATTTTCTTTGGGTTGATTTTCTTTGAAGTCGCGCATTTAAACATCATTTATAAATAAAAACAATAACTATATACTGGCAGTATACAAAAATTTTACATAAACGTCCAATCATATTTTTACCATCTTCACACTATCAATAATTTATGAAGTGATATATGGCGTAGTAAAATGGTAAAATATGATAAGAGGTCTTTGCAAAACTTTTTACACCGTCAATCTATAGTTATTAAACTCTTAAAATAAAAACCTGATTTGTAATCTTTCAATTATCGCTAATTTGAACAGTCAAATCCACCACAAATAGAGAGCCAGATAACCAGGACTAAAAACAAGAGAATTCCGAGAACAACCAATTTAATTTTCATGTTCTGATACCACATCTTCCGACGGACCTGTGTTCCTTGCTTTCTGAAATCTTGAGCCTGAAAATTATGAAATAGTTTTAGTATTAAAAAGCATAGGTTTGAAAAACAATGGTGTCTAACCTCAGTCATCTTATTCTTACCTGTGCTCGCAATGTCTCAGTCTTGTCTGATAGAACAGTTAAATTTTCTCCTCTATCAATAGCCTGAAAACATAAATAATGAATATGAAGAACAGTCTTCGGTAACACATACAATTAGACTATTGAAATTAATGAATTTAGCTTCAATTAAAACTTAAAATAAGGCAACTAATCAGAGCTTCGGTAACACATACAAACAAGACTTTTGTCAATAGGAAGGAAATTTTTTTATGCTTATACAAAACTTCATAGGTAATAATTAATCCGCCTAAAGTTTCGAGTAGAATGCTAAAGCAAAAGATAAAAAAGTTTCAAGTAGAATGATTTTTTATTTTTGTCTGCAAACAGCAGTGAATAGCAGATTAGGAGCAAATAGTTTCTTTAAGTAAAGATTAACGAGAATAACCATTAAACGAACATTGCAAGTCATAATCAAAAAACTAGCAGGCTGTGGAAGAAGCAAGCATATTGCTTGTCCAAGAATGCCTTTCATTGGCGGGAATTTCGCCCGCATCCGATCCCCATTTCCTGTTCACCCCGGATGATTGTTTTGGGTGAATTGTGACCTCATACGATCGTGTTGGGTGAGCAACAGTCGCTTCGTCACAGTACTTACTTATGGGCTACCAGGTCACACTTTGGCCAAGTATCCTACAAAGAGACTCCCGAGAGCCAGAAGTATTAAAGGAAAAGGCCATATGAATGAATTAATTGGTACTAGAAATGTTAGAAAAATTGAACGAAAAGAGTAATAAGTGAAAAGGACACAGACACTTTTCAAACAACTTATGGACATATCATAAGTTGTTTCCATAAACTCTTCCAAACAACCTCAAAAATACTTAAGCATGGATAAGCTTGTATAAGCCAATCCAAATTCCAAACACACAAACATCTAGAAGAAAAAAAATCCAAGTTTTATTCCTAAACAAACAGTACCTTGTCTATATTTTCTAACATGATGCTTTTAACTTCTGAAACTTGAGCCTTCACTTTTAATAGCTTTTCAATCTCTTCAGCGTGATCAATAATATACTTCATGTGCTCTTTCATAATTGGTCTGCAATTGCGCACCTATATTATTTAACTGTGTATACAAAATTTGTCGATCCAAGCATTAAGATATCTACAAATCACCAAGGGTTTAGAACAAAACAAGTATACCCAAACTCCTTGTTCAGACTTTTGGCAATAGCTGTATCTGCTTTTCCACCACCATATCTCTTCTTAAAGTCGGCTTTTACACGTTCAAGGAATGCAATAGAGATCTGCTTGCTAACAGTTTCTTTGGCAACAACACAGTAAGCTGCAATTTATGGAATGTGCATATATAAAGCATTAAAATTAAAATATTCATTGTGCTGCCACTTAATGTTTATGATCAAAATTTGGCGAAAACAATCAGTAGTGAAAAATACACAGACACGTATACAAGGATTATATCTAGTGAGAGCACAATATGACGCGATCTTGACCATTTGTATATGTCGTATGGTTAAGATCATGTTACTTACTTACAAAGAGGCTTTTAATATTGCATATGTTTGTAGGTGTTTATGGAAGCTTTCAAAAAAAATTGTGGTGTAGAAGTAGAAGCGGTTTTAATTTATGAGGAGAGTAGAAGTTGACTATAATTTATGGGAAATAATCATTATCATTGCAAAACCCTTTCAATTTTTCTTCACCTGCAAGTGCTTATTAAAAAGTTTATCTAAACTAACACTAAAAACTCCAAAGACCACAGACATGCAAATACCTCCACTGACCATCCATTTCGTTTGCATCGTAAGCACAACTCGAAAAAAGTACACAACTTCACAGACACCGATTCAAACAAAAAAACTTCACAGACACAAGATTAACCCTGGTTTGAACATTATATGTTGCATGACTATCTCTAAAGGATAGTCCAAGATCCTTGATTATTGAGAGACAAGGGTATGGCATGATGGTGAAAGCTTGGGGCCTTGGAGTGTGTTCCCCTCAAGGTCTCATGTTCGAATACTCCCAGTGTCACTTCATGTATTGGGTCAGTCCATACATAACAAAAACCTCCGGCTATGATCCTTGATTATTGACAGACAAGGGTACGGCATGATGGTGAAGGTTTGGGACCTTGGTGTGTGTTCCCCTCAAGGTCTCATGTTTGAATACTCTCAGTGTCACTTCCTCTGTTGGGTCAGTCTATACAGAACTTTGGCTTTAAATGGATCCCCCTAATAGACAGTGGGATTAATGTCCCTTGGATTAGTCGGTCCTTATGTCGGATACTGAAAAGAGATGTTTCTAACAAGCATGCATAACTAAAATCATACCAAAAAATTCAACAAAAGCAAACACAAATATTGCTAGCAAGCTTTATTCAAAAAAAGAAAACATCCCTAGTCTAGCTCATGAGGTGTCATGATGTCAGTTCAGTGGTAAAAGTTTGATCTTGTGATTTCGAGGAACAAAGTTCAAATCCCCTCATAAACCATAGTAAAATGCTCGTTACTGTCACGTTAATTAATATAAATTCCCTTCTTCCCCATTTTTTTCATAAAAAAACAAACAACCTTGTAGCTGGATTCATCATCTAATAGCACAAACATGCACACCAAAAATCACCATTTATCTTAATTAACTAACAAACCTTAATTAGAACCCAGTAAATCAAATTAAGTCCCTCTTAACAATCAATTCATTTATTTACTTCAATCACCAAAGTATAACAAAAATCCACAAAACCCATCAACAAAATTAACTCAAAACCAAAACAAAACCCAAAAAAATCAAAACTTTATGCACAAACAACTGGATCCAGCACCTAAAACATCCAATTCAGATTCAATTCCAATTTCAGTTTCACACAACAAAACAAACCATTCACATCATGCAATGAACACAACAATACAAATAAAAGAAAAAGAAACAATAGATCAAACTAACCATAACCATCTTCAACCAGAAAATTGAAAGTGTGATGGTCACAGCTGTAAGTGAACTTGTTATTTGAAGAAGGTAGTTTTTGAAGACACTGAGCTGCAATGGCAGGAAAGTTTCCAGTGAACTCGGTGTACTCAGCTAACACCATTGTTCCACGAGCTACAAAGCTGTAAATGAACGATTCCTGACTCATTTTTGGTCTGTAACTGAGTTAACTCGGAACTCAGACAGAATGAGAAAGCTTGGTTTGGTTGTTTTGCATCTATCTACCGTCTAACTTATTATTACCAATTTCTAGAAAAAAAATTAGCCGTTTTATTAAAAAAATAATTTCCTTTATTCAAAAAAAAGATCCTTATAAATAGGGATTTTTAAAATAAAAAATAAGTCATTTGTATTCTTTTTTTCTGAGGAAAGAAAATCATCTATAACTGTTACACACAGATAAAATATGTAAAATATAAGGCAAATATAACATTTTTATTTTTAGAAATATTTTAAATTTTATTTATTGCCCTATCAAAAATTTCATTAAGTTTTACTAACTCAAATGATTTTTGTCACGATTTAACTAAGGTATATTATTTAAGAATTTTAATATTTTTTTATCATGTTTAATACATGATAAGAAAAAAAAAACTTAAATGATATTTTTTTGTTTTAATCTTTGCATCTTGTTTTGTTGCAAATAAATTCCTAAATATACAAAATTTATTGATTTTTGTACGTTCAAAGAATGAATTAAAAATATATTTTTTAATTTTTGCACTTAGAACTTCATATTTAGTTAATCTTATGTTAAAAGATATTCTTATAATATTATATAACATAGGTATAAAACTCATTCAAAAATATTATGTTTTTTTAACAAACAAAAATGATTTTATTTATTAACAAGTCTTGATCAGCACAATGTGTTCCAATCAGAACACTAAATATTTACAAAAGGCAAAACAGCCAAGCACCATCTAACTAATGTCCACATAAATCAGGGCCTCGACCACCACGTATGAGAATTTAAATCGAGATTTACATTATAAGTTCTTATCCACTAAAGTGAATGAATTTGACTTTATCTAGCATTCGAAGGACGATAGATTTCTTCGCCTTAAAAATTATGTTGTTGCGTTCATGTCAAACCACCCAAATGCTACATAACCAAAGCAGTTGTAGGAAGAAGCGGCGAGCTCGTGGGACTCCTGCTGAATGGGTAAACTGAACAAAATGGTCACGAATCAAAAACGGATTACCTGCGGATTTACCAACCCAAGATCTAATCAAGCTCCACTCCCCCACAATAGTCACACAATAACTGGAGTCGCGAGTAATACTGTGTCACCGTATCAAGTTGTCTTTAGTCAGTAACTTGTTACGAAATAACTGTCAAGCCAACACAGTCGCCTTTAAGGGAACCTGTTTATGCCAGATTAATTATGTTGTAGCTTCCATATCTTGGACTTCTCTATAGAAAAGTAGATTGGACGCGCCTCGAACAATGTATCCATCATCTGGATCATGCCGCCATACCTAGCCTTAGGCTGCAAAACAACGTTAAGAGTCAAGTCAAACAAGCGTCTGAACCTCACAAATTTGAATGTACACATGAGTTACTTAAAAATAAAACAAAATAAAAAGTTGCAACAAAAAATATATGAGGAATCATAACTTGTTTAATTTTTTTTTATCAATTATCAATTTTGTCAAACTAAAATTTATTTTCTAAACACATTCTTATATTCACTTGGCTCAAATAAGAGATATAATTTAAGAGATCAAAACTCTAGATTTTATATATCAAATTTGTTAAAAAATATATTAAATAATTAATATATTTGATTTATAAAAAATGATCAATTATTCAATAAATTGGAAAGAAATAAGAAAAATCATATTTGAGACTTAAACGAGTGCAGGGGAAAATGATTGTGTTGTGTGTCTATTTAGTCTTTTTGAGCTGTCATGATCTACTATGGCTGACTATGTTTGACGGATGGAGTGTGAAACGAAATCTACAACTACATTACAAATATTTTCTTTCGGCGATATTTTAATTTTTTTCTCATGTTTTAAATTTCATTATTATATCAAATTAAACAAATTTGATTGGAGGACAAAGTACTAGTAGATGATTATTAAAATGACATAATTTTGCATTATTAAAGTGAAAGTTAGCGGGAAATGTGGTTGGGGGATCTGCTTTATCTTTGCTTGTTTACATTGTTTTGTTTGGTTCTTGACTTCTTTTTCTATAAAAGAACAAAACTAATATAATTATTGCTTGTATGCATGCTTGAAGGGCCATATCTCACTTATTACTTTAATATTTTTCTCCTCACTATTTTCTTTTATGTTTGATTTTATCACTCCTTAACATGAATATTTACTTCTTTGTTTTTTAGGTGAAAGGAGTGGTTGTATAGAGGGTGAAAAATACACATTAGATTAGCAAAATAATTGTCATAACAATTTTATATTCTTTAGTCAATTAAGTTGCACTTTTCTCTTGCACACTCATGCCTTCGCTTGGTATGTTTTTTGTGTATATTAGTTTTCTCTTCATGATGACTTTCTTTTTATAAGATATTTTAATCTATATAATGATTGTGAATTAATCAACAAAATGGGTTATGGCAGCAAGTTTATGTCTCATGTTCAGTTGAAATATATGATTGAGGGACAAAAGTTTCACATTTATGTAATATCAATAAAGTTTACATCATTCTTGTAAAAAAAAAAAAAAATTTACATCATACCATTAATTTTCACCCAATCACAGAATTGAAGAAGATGCATGAAAAGAGGCTAAAATGAAGAAAATGCGCAACTTTCAGTCTGCGGTTGGGTCTGGTTGGTTATAAGGAAAGAAAGAGGAAGAAAAGAAAATTGCGGAAACCAATGCATGAATATAGACTAATCTTTGTCCAAGTTCATGCATTGGTTTTCACAATTTTCTTTTGTCCCTCTTTCCTTCCCTCAAACCAAACGGACCAGAATAAAGTTTTACTTGCGTTATGGGTAATATTCGAGAAAGATCGGATAAACTTATGGGTAATCCATATTGGGTTATTACTTATTAGTAATCCTTTTCTAGTTGCTCTGTTACTCAAATCTTCTTTCTTTTATCGAATCATTGTGAAGTGTGAATTAATTTGGGAATTGACCAATATAATCGACATAACTACTTAAAATCGGAATAAGATTTCTCGCGATTACTGCGTCCCCGCAGTTACTGCACCATGCAGTTACTGCTTTAGACCATCCGATCATGAATCGATGGCTGGAATTGTTTTAGTATATAAAACTATGTATTAAATCGAAACCATTCGATTTGAAATGGATGACTATGATTTAATACCGCGTGAAAATCCTACGGCATGAAATTCTAATCCCTTAAAATCTTAGCGTCATGGTTAAATCATAAGAAATTCTCCTAAATAAATGATAAGCTTTAATGATCCATATGACCAAAATAAAATAAATTGTTTGATGGATAAGCCTATCAACTAGTCAATCGGAGGAACAATATAATTTTTGGAAAATGCTAAACAGTGTCCCTAAGGCACTAATTAAGCATGTTAATATAGAAAGTTTATCTTGAAATGTGTGCATTCAATACATCAAATGTATAAAAAGTTGTTCTATCATTATTATTTTTATTTTTTATTTTCTCTTTTAGCATGCTTAACAAGTACCCCGGAGGTTAAGTACCCCGGAGGCACTGTTTAGCATGACCATATAATTTTTTCAAAATTGATTACTTAAATGAACTCACTGATTTTAATGTGTTAAAAATGGGACTAGTTTAAACGAGTAAAGCATGGGTTAGTCCATTTGTCATGTCTAATATTTTTAAAGACAAATGCTAAAGAGTACATCGGTGCGTGCACTCTTTAAGCCCCTTAAATAAGTTTGTATAAAAATTTTATAAAAATATATAAAGTCAATGCATTGAAAATTGCGTTGTTTAATTTTTTGATTAAAAATTTTCTTTAAAGAGTGCACTAGGTGCACTTATTAGCAAGACCTTTTTTTAAAAAATGAATTGTTCATAAAAATCAAAATTTTTTGCATTAGCCTTCTTGTTCCTACCATATGTAAAATCAATATTAAAACACACGTACGATAAAATGTCAAAAATTCAATTAGAGGTGAACTTTTTTTTTAGCTTATAGTTTTTTTCAAAGGCGATTTCAAGTAATGTTTGAACTTATAACTTATAGTATTTTATCTCTTATTCCAATTTTCACCTTATTATTTTTATTTTTCTAAATAAAAAACTACTAACTTAAAAAATAACTACTTACACACATAAAATAATGGTGTACTTTTATGTCATTTTATAATTACAACAGTTAAATTTATTAAAGATTTTAATTTGATTCTATCAAAGAGAGCCTAATTATTGATGATAGGGTATTATATCCAATAAAAAGGTAGAGCTTTTGGAAATAAGAAAAAGGTAGAAAGAAAATATGAAAAATGGGTACTTTACTACTGGAAAACAGAAGTGAGTGTGATATCCCGCCTAATCCTAATATCTCGTTTCTCATCCCGACTTTTCAAATTCAAGCTCCTCTTTTGTCTCTTTCTCACTCACTCTCTCGTTTTTATTTTAACGTTGCTATTTCATTTTCCTCATTTTTCAATTCATCACCGACCAACAACAATTTCAAATTCATTTTCACCAAACCCTAATCCCCAATTCTTCAACCCTAATCCCATCGATCCCTAATGTCTTCACCTGATTCCACCGCTCCTCCTCTTCCTCTCTCCACCGTATATCTTCTACTCTTTTTCTTTTCTTTCCAATTTTATTCTATTTTTCTTCATTTTCATTATTAATTATTAACCATCACTTCAATATTTTTGTGTTTCAGAAAGAGAACATTACTCCAATTTCCTCAAAAATTGCGGTACACTACATAATTTACTCTTACTAGCTGCTTTTATGGAACTTCCAATACTATTTTTAATTTTTTAATGTTGTTTATTTATATGTAATTATTGTTTTTATAGGAACTTAATGAATCAAGATCGGAGCTACTCGGTCGAATTCAGAGTTTGAAACAGGTAAAATTTTATTATGTTTACACTCGTGATAGTTAAGTTTTCATTTTTAGCTAATTAGCTAATTTTACTTTTGTTTGTGTTTTGGATCCATTATTATTACTAGGATTTACAAGGTTGGAGATCAAAGTTAGATACACAAGTTAAGGTCTATAGAGATGTAAGTGATTGTTTGTTATTAATCTCAATCTGTTGAATACTGGATTTTGATTTTGATTTTTTTTTGTTGAACGAGAGGATTATTGTTATGTTTTCTGTAACTAATTTCGATTTCAATATTAGTATTTTGGGTTTTTTACAAGGAGGAATTGTTATAATTGAACGCTTGTTTTAGTTGCATATATTAGATTGTGGGCTTTGAGTTAGGACGGCAGAGGGGAGTTCTTTCGGGGAAAGCCGGTGTCAAACCCCTTCAATATGGGGAACATAGGGTGTAGAAATTGTAAATTTGTTTGAATGGTTGTGTGTCTACTCAACCTTCAAAGTGACAATGCCGTTTAGTTGTCATACTCAACCTTAACTCTCGTCTATAAGTTGGATAGGATTATATCTGTAGGTAACAAATATACTAAGGATTTGGAGGGGTCCTTATATTACGTTGTAACTCCATTCCAACTTTATGGTGTTATAATGACCATATATGTCAGGTATGATATTGATACTGAAATACATACAAGGATTAAATTGAAAACTCTTTCATGTATGAGTTAAATTTATACTGATTAAGGTCTACGAACCCAAAGTATTCTCTACCCTTCATTAACCAAAGGCTATATAGCTGGTTAGAAAGAAATCCGTAATAATGTATTATTATGTGCAGGCACATGTCTTGCATGTTTTTACTACCTTTGTTCATGAAAGAATGAACTATGGTCCCTGGTGGGGTTCATAATGTGTTCAATGGTCATACATGCTCTTAAGGATTAATAGATGTTTTGATCCTCTTCTCGCGTCTTCTTTGTTTTTTGGTTATTATTATACCCTACTTCTTTCATGAGTGGTTCTTATGATACTTAAACTTTATCCTTATTTTATGTTTGCAACTCTTGAATCTTGATGCGTTTAATTTTGTTTATGCAGGAGCTGTCAGACCTTAAGAAAACACTTAATGTTGAAGTGGAACAACTTAGAGCAGTAAGTGTGCTGTATAATCTTTCCTCAAGTGCTATCTTTCAAATTAAATGTGTGTGTAATTTTTTGTTGATAAAATTGAAATTAGGAATTTCAAGATCTGAGGACCACTCTTCAGCAGCAACAAGAGGATGTTACTACTAGCTTAAAAAACTTGGGGGTAAGTATCAAAAATTGGGTTAATCTTTAAAAGCACTTCTCAACAATCTTTTCTTTTACTTATAAAAGGAAGCTTGAGTTGCTCCAATTGTGATAATAATAAATGTATTAAAGAAACCACACTAATGCATATAGAGAGGTATCTGCTATAATCACCATCATCTAATAATAATAAAATAATATTTTAAAGAAACCACACTAATGCATATAGAGAGGTATGTATATGCTATAATCGTGATGATTGCCACCGTTAAAAGTTTGAGTTAGAAAGTTTGTCACCTTCAACAATACTTTAATTAATAAGTGCAGTAACATCAAAATGCATTGCAGCTTCAGGATGTCTCAGGAGATGCAAAGCAAGCTCAGTCACAAGAAACTAAGACCGAAGAAATTGTCAAGGAAGAGCAGCCTGTGTTACCTGAGGAGGAGAATACCAAGATAGCTGAAAATTAAATAAGCTTTTGTTTGGGAGTATTTTCTACTATCAATGTATACCCTAAGAAAAGCTGAATGATTCTGTGTGCTTGTATTATTATTAGCTTTATGTTCTGTTTGGTTAGTATTGTTGAGTAATATACTAATATAGACTCAATTAAATCAATGATAAATTTTTACTGTTACCCTCTGTTCAATCTATACTCTCTTATACAATTTGTTGCTTGCATTTATCTATTATTTTTATGGATTTAGTTGATCTTCCATAGGTTATTGCTAGTGTCTGAGTTCCTCCGGTGAAGTTCAGCTGATAAAGCATTGAAAATGGCCTAGTTCTAAAGTTGCATGATTTTCTCTACCTCTTCCGACAATCCTTTGTACCTTAAAGTAGGGGTGAGCACAAACCCGCTACCCGACTCGAAACTGACATAACCGCCAATAAATAGGAGCACTCGGTCGGGTGCGGGTCGGGTCTTGGGTCAACAATTGTAAAAATCGGTCATGAACGGTTGTATACGGACGGGTGCGGGTCTCTAAAAATCCGTCTCTTCATAACCGAAACCGACCGAACAATTATAAAATACCAATTAATTTTTTTTCCTAGTTTCGAGTACCTCTTCTCTCTCTCTTAATATCATATGTTCTTCACTTTGTTAATTTTATCTATCTTTGATAGATGAGAAAAATGTTGTATTTTACAAGCTTTAACTTGTAATATATTGATAAAGGAGATGTGAAAGACAATATTTTAGATTTATCTTAATTTTTACTTCTCATATACTATCTATTATTGTCGTTGAATTTACAAATTTAAAACAAATTAACTTTATCTCATCATTTTTATTGTATTTTTTGTTGCATTATGTACGAAATATTGAACGAATTGTCAAAAAATAAATAATTTTTTGATCAACGAAGTTTTAAATATAACAACGTTTTCAATCTAACTCGTTAAAACCGACCCATTGGACCTGTCACCCGTATAACCCGAAACCGAACAAACCGAAGACATAAACGGTCGGAATTGGGTCCAAATTAAAAGATCGCGATTTTTATCGGTTTGAGAATTTACGATCCGAATCCGACCGAACCCGACTGATGCTCACCCCTACCTTAAAGTTAGCCTTTCTACTACTAAGGACTTTATTATGTAATCTCTGTTTATAAATGGTCATGGAGTGAGTAAAGTTAAGCACATTGTTTTATTCTTTTGTGTGGATATATGAGGTTTTGCAAATGAGCTCACCCCACACCCATGCTTCGGTAACTTTTTAGAAATAATTTTTTTCGCTCCCTCTCTAGTCTAGACTTCTTGAAATTCCAAAATGTATAAGATTAGCTTGACTCTTAGACTAAATAATTGATCCTTAAATTTTATTACCATTTGAAAAGAGTATATTTGACGGAGCTTGATTCTTATTTTTAAGTAAAGTTGCTCCTGCAAAAATTTTTCGATGTCGATTCTTAAATTAAAATAAAGATTTTTTCTCCTTCATTCATCACTCTTCATCAACAAAACAATTAAAACTAAGGGTAAATTAATCGAATTATATCCAACAAAAGAATATAGAGAAATCCAAAATATAAAAATTGAAACTTTACCCAAAAATCAAGAGAAAGAGATGTATCATGTATGGTGGTTGTTGTTGCGGCGGTGGGGAGAAATGTGTGTGTGAGAGAGAGAGAGAGAATGCAATTTCATGAAGAAATATAGGCCGAAACACAATAGTTTCTTGGAATTCAATTTTAGAAAGGAGATTCTATTTTTTTGCTGTTCAAATTCTATTTTAGGAAATAATATATTTGTTTTTGTTTTTATGCAACTTCAAGAAGAGTTTTTATTGGCTTAATTGTAGTTTTGTCCTCCTATTTCCACCACTTTGCAGAATTAATCATTCTATTTTAAAATTCGACAGTTTTGGTCCCCTAACACATATTTTGTATAAAATATGATGATACATGTTTTAAATTTAATTTTATAAAAGCTTTTTCTTATAATTTCATCGATGTTGGTATTTTCTCATCATCAGATCATATACCACGTCGTTTAAAACATATTACATCGTCAATTTATAGTTACAAATTATGATAGGAAAACCAAAACTGTCAAATTTTAAAATAGAAGATCAATTATACAAAATAGTAAAAATATAAGGACCAAAACTGTAATTAAACCTTTTTTTATTATGCGCATAGAGGTTTTTTTCATGTAATTTTAGGAAGAGGTTGATTTGTCGATAGTTCTTTTAATTTTTTGCCTTTTTTTTTTCCAACTTTTCACCCTTTGACTCAATATCACATAATACTACTCTAAGGATTAATTTTTGTCTACATTGTAAACGTTAAAAAAATATATATAATTATATAAGATTTTTACACCGTAAACACTATAGAGCAAAAGTTATGTGAGTTCCTTAAAAATTTGTTAATCATACGTGACACAATAGGATCTATATGAATAGTGTTAAGAATCTCAATTTAAATCTTTAGAGATAAAGATCCTCTTAAATTTGAATTATATCTTCCATGTGTATCAAAAAATAAATTATATCTTAAATCATATATTTTTTTTCCTACCATATTTTTAAGTCTGAAGTTTTGGCTCAACACCCTTAAATGAAAACAATAGAATGATTTTTTTTTTCCCATCATCAAATATGTATTTTTTTTCCTAGAATGATTAAACAATACCCTTATTTTTTTTCCAACCATATTTTTTTCTTTCTTTCAGCTTTTCACCTTTTGACCCAATGTCAATACTCAAATGATTAATTTTTTTAACGTTGTAAACATTAAAAAAACATGTACATAATTATATATATTTTTTACACTATAAGTACTACAAAGTACAAACATTATATTTTTTAACTCACAATTTTTACTCCAACAAGTCCAACGGAATCCCTATCAAACTTACGGCAATTATTTGCAAAACCAATCACCTTCAAATGTAGAAAATTCTCCAAATCAATAAAATCCAATGTATCCACCACATCCACCATTCTATTTTCATAATCAGCCACCTTCTACTGGTGAAAATTTCCATAACCCACAATATCCAATGTATGTACCCACCACCAACACAATTCTACTCTCAAAATCCAAATCAATTTATGTATCCAAAACAATCCAATTCTTGGTAGTAGTAATATCCGAGATACATTATATTAAAATATATAATATAATGTATCTACTTTTTAAAAAAAAAAAATTACTTATTTATATTTATTTATTTCATATTCATTTAAATATTAATTATATCATAATGAATTAATATTTAAATAAAATTAGGTGAAAATAAATAATATAAATATCTATATTATTATGGGACCGAATAAATAGTGTTAAGTATCTTAAATTTTGGCTCAATAAAGATGAGCACCCCCCCCCCCCCCCAAAAAAAAAAAAAAAAAGACCCCTCTTGGAATTTTGAACTAATCCAACTTCGATATGGCTCAGCTCAATCTAAAATGAGTGACCTTTTTGCAAAAATAAAAAAATTGTATTAACGTAGCTTACCTTTTCAATTTTTAATACAATACATCAATTCGATGCCTAGCAATATTATTTTTACTTTTTCAAGTTAATGATCGTATTTTTAAAGGAGAAAATCCAGCAATCCAAAGTTTAAGTAAAATTTGATCAGAAAAGTATTCTATCCAAGAATTAAATTCGAATTCTTGTATTTATTATCTCACTTTTTTCTTTAATATCGTTAATGCTACTCTCTTCTATTTTAACATTTTTTTTAACAGAAATTTAGACATTTTTCTTAATATTTGTGAAATTGTTAATAAAATCACTTATTTTGGATGGAGCATATATAGTAGTAAATAAGTTAAATTGGAACTTACATTAAGTGTGTGTTTGGTTATCCGGTGGTAAGAATTGATTTTAATATAATTGATTCTTTAAAATTGATTCTGGCCAAAATTGATTTTAAGTTAAAATGATTTATGTTTGGATATATATTCATGCAAAAGTGAGCTAAACAAAAAATTGAATATAAAAATCTTTATGCTACGATTTCTAGCTTCAAGTAGATTCAATTATAGAGATAGAATCAATTCTACTTTTGAAAAATCAAACAACTCATAATCAATTCTACACGTTCAGAATCAATTCTGATTACACCATAATTGAACCAAGAAACCAAGGATACACTAATATTTTATGTGGTAGATACGCTGTACTAATTAAGGTCTTGGCCTCATGATGACTGATTTATTGGGTATACCTAACCTCTATACCATATTAGTATACCATTGTAAGATATCTTAACAAGCTTACCTCATTCATACTACCATGCTTTGGAAAAGTGCAGTTTTTTATGATAAATGTTGTTTAGGGACTGCTGCTTATGTCTGGTCCTTATCCATTCACTAATTTTCACCGTGCATGGTTGAAAGCTCTGTTGCCATTGTCCTATCTCAACCTAATTTGAGTCAGGTTTGATTGCTGGATATGGGTGTGATAATTAGTTTTTTGTTAATTATATGGTCATGTTAACTTGTGTTCTAAGGGCATATGATAAATTACCTAGAAATATAAATGTAGTATTTAATAATACAAAAAATTTAATGCTTAGATAAATGAATGGTATACATGTTTTAATAAATATTTTTCATATTTATCTTCTTATCATGTGCCTTAAGAGCACAAGTTAACATTCTACTTAATTATAAAGTTAATTATAGCATCATGTTCAAACTTTTATTAATAGTATTAAATATTTGATGATCAATGTCCAAGGATTTAAGACTCGGTTAGGCAAAAACACCTGGTTGGTAAAGTCTTTTTTATCATGAGCTTTTATTTTATTTTTATTTGTTTATAATTTATTTTGATAAGTAAATTTTTTTTTTTGGTGCAATTGATAAGTTAATTTATTTGGTTTATAATTTATCTTTTTCTTTTAATTTTACTAGTGTCATTTTACTTGAAAAAATGTAATATTAATTAAAGATACTTTTTTATGTCATTTCATATTTATAAATTAGTTCAATCGTTTTTTTTTGTTAAACACTATAAATTAAATCAGTTAGTTTCTCGCTATAAGTTCATCTGTTATAAGCTAACTTATTAGTTATCCACTATTTTTTACCAAACATACTCTAAGTATAATGTAAGCACTTAATTTTTCATGACTAAATTTTAGTTTTTAAATAATAGATGAAAACATACCAAACATTTGAGATTATTTAAAATTAATCGATAGTATTTTTCATCTGTAAAAGAAATGATAAATATTAGCAAAATTCATACATACTGCAGTGTTTTGAGTTCGAACCTCAATAAAAGCGTTTAACTAAGTAATATTGTCATCATCAATTGAATTATAAATGAGTAGTTGTATTAATTAGGATATTACCAAAGTCAAAATAGATATGAATATGATGCTTCAAAACACAAATAATTTATTTTCAAATGCATTGCTTGAAGGTTGAGTTTTAAATGTGATTCTCAGGTGAAAGTACATGACGTGCTGCTGGTTTTCCTCATGATGTGGCATAAAGACACCTTCAACCAATGTTCAACATCAAGGGGTTATGTTAAATTTTGGTCATCTTTCACTGGCTATAATAGATAGATTTAATTCAGATTGGACATTTTTCTTCCCTAGATTTTGTTGCAGTCACTTCTCTTATAGATTAATTAATTAAATACTAGTATTACTTTAGAGAGTAATGCTATGGTCACACCCACTAACACACTACCATCTATTGGGCCACCTCACCACTTGTTTTTAAACTCTTACCTGATAACCAGTATAGGCGGTTAACAAAAAACAACATTTCCAGCAAAAAAAATAAAAAAGAGAGAGAGAGAGAGAAAACGAAAACTCTGTCTTCCTTCTTCCCTGCGATTTTGTCCCCGCCGTGTTCTCTCCTCCGCTGCGTTCCCTCCATATCCAATAGATTCCGTCTTCGTGAAAATATATATTCTACCAAATCGTTTCTGTTGCAACGTTTGTCGCCGTTGTCCATCTCGCACACGAACTTAATTGATTCTTAGGTTCCCTTTCTATTAGAGAAGTTATTATTACAATGGGTATTATTGTTGGGGATGAATCAAACAAAGAGAACAACGTAGAGAAAAGTTTTAGGTAATTGAAAAGAATTGAGAAAAATGAAAAAGTGTATTTTATTGATTGGATGAGGTGTATATATACAAGAGTTTCCTAACTACCTAGGACAAAAAACTAACTGAATATACAGTTGTACATAGCTCACTGAAACAGAGCTTCAGAAAAGCAAAGCTTCAGAACACACTGAGCTTCAGAAGATGCGAAGCTTCAGAAGTTGCTGAGCATCAGAAGATGCGAAGCTTCAGAAATTGCTGAGCTTCAGAACCTGAGACACTTCAGAAGCTTGTGAGCTTCAGAAGCTAGGAGCCTTCAGAAGCTGCAACCATGTTTCAGAGCTTGGCTTACAAAACCAATACTCCTCCTTAAGACAAGCTATCGAAACATACAATTCCTATTTCCCTCCTGAGCTTGAGGAACTGATCTCTCTTCACAGCCTTGGTCATTAGATCAGCTTGTTGGTTCTCAGTGGGGCAATTCTCCAGGATCAACTTCGCCTTATTAACTTGGTCTCTGAGAAAATGAAACCGAGTTTCAATGTGTTTGCTCTTGCCATGACTAACAGGATTCTTAGCCAAATTGATTGCTGATTTGTTGTCAAGCTTCAGCACCACTGTGATGTCTTCAACAATCCCTATCTCACTGAGAAGTGATTGTAACCAGTTAGCTTGACAAGCTGCTAAAGACCCTGCTACATACTCTGCTTCACAGCTTGAGAGAGCTATGACTGACTGTTTCTTGGAGCACCAAGACACAGGTGCATTTTGAAATTTAAACAAGTATCCACTGGTGCTCTTCCTTTCTATCTTATCACCACACCAGTCAGCATCAGAAAATTCACACAACTCTAGCTTTCCATTACCCTTAGAGTATGGAAACAGCACACCATAGTGGATTGTACCATTGATGTATCTCAGTATCCTCTTTGCTGCTAGCAAATGACACTTCAATGGTTTGCTCATAAATCTGCTAACATAACCTACTGCATAGCTTATGTCAGGCCTGGTTTGACACAAGTATCTCAATGAACCAACTAGCTGCCTGAACATAGTTGGATCAACACTGTCACCACCTGCCTCTTCTTCAAGCTTGACCTTAGTATCTGCAGGTGTGACTGAGGAGTTGCAGTCAAGCATCTCAAACTTCTTCAGAATCTCAGTAGCATACTTGGATTGATGTAGTATCATTCCCTTTGGAGTTTCCAAGAGCTCCATGCCTAAGAAGTAGGTCAACTTCCCTAGGTCAGTCATTTCAAATTCACACTTCATCTGTGATTTGAACTCCTCTATTTCTATAGGTGAGCTACCTGTCACCAACAGGTCATCAACATACAAGCATATGATCAACATATGCTTGCCATCACTGCCTTTTACATAAACACCATACTCTACACTGCATTTCTTGAAACCTTGCATAACAAGAAAGTTGTCAATTCTCTTGTTCCATGCTCTTGGTGCCTGTTTCAAGCCATACAACGCCTTGTGCAGTTTCAACACCTTGTCCTCTTTTCCCTTTAGCTCAAAACCTGGAGGTTGTTTCACATAAACATCTTCCTCTAGGGGTCCATTCAGAAATGCTGACTTCACATCTAAATGAAATAGGGGCCATCTTCTACTACAAGCTAGAGCAATCACTAGCCTAATAGTTTCATGCCTTGCCACTGGAGAAAACACTTCATCATAATCCAATCCTTGCCTCTGCAGGAAACCTTTAGCTACAAGCCTTGCTTTGTACTTGATTATCTTGCCTTCAGGGTTTTGCTTTGCCTTATACACCCACTTCACATCAATTGCTTTCTTGTCTGATGGTAGATTACACAAATCCCAGGTCCTGTTCTTCTCAATTGACCTTAACTCTTCATTCATAGCTTCCATCCAGACCTTGCTCTTTAGTGCAGCCTTCACATTAATAGGCTCAGTATCAGCTAGCATAGCATAATGCACAATTTCTCCTTCATTGTCTACTATGTTATCTGAAGCCATCTCACAATCAGCTAGTCTTCTAGGAATTTGAACTTGTCTCTGAGGTCTAATTGATTGAACTCTGTCATCATCATCACTTGAAGTTTGCATATCTTCATCAAGGCCTGTACCATGATTCTGATTCACAAATGTGGTTGGTTCATTGTTCTGATCTGAATCATCAACTAAGTCCACTTCACAAGCTTTCTTAGATGTTGATTTTTGTTTCCAATACCAGTTATCATTCTCAATAACCTTCACATCTCTGCTGATTTCAACCTTATCAGTGATGGGATTGTACAATCTATAAGCACCTGTTCTATGATATCCTACCAATATCATAGCTTCACTCTTGTCATCCAGCTTCTTTCTCTTGGCATCAGGGATGTGCTTATAGCATAGGGAACCAAACACCTTCAGATGTGACACACTTGGCTTGACTTCTGACCAAACCTCCTCTGGAACTTTGTCTACCAATCTCTTTGTAGGTGATCTGTTGAGGATGTATACTGCAGTAGCCACTGCTTCTCCCCAAAACCTCTTTGGCAGCTGCTTCTGCTTAACCATGCTTCTAGCCATGTTAAGTATACTTCTGTTTCTCCTTTCAGCAAGACCATTGTGTTGAGGAGTGTATGGTGCTGTAACTTCATGAATTATGCCTTGACTCTTGCAATAATTCTCAAATTCTGTTGAAGTATACTCACCTCCACCATCAGTTCTCAACACTTTGATTGGCTTTCCACTTTGCTTCTCAACCAGTGCCTTAAATTTTTTGAACACATCAAAGACTTCACTCTTAGCCTTTATGTTATACAGCCATGTCATTCTAGAGAACTCATCTACAAATGTTATGAAATATTTGTTTCCACCAGTAGATAACACATCTATAGGTCCACAAACATCTGAGTGTACAACATTCAACACCTCACTAGACCTCATTGGTAGATGATTTTTGAATGAATCCCTAGGCTGTTTTCCAAGTAGACAGGTAGTACAGGTCTCTACAGGAGCTATTACACTAGGCAGACCTAACACCATGTTCTTTGAATTCAATAGTGACAAGCTTTTGAAATTCAAATGACCATACCTCTTGTGCCATAGTTCACTTTCCTTGATCTCAGTTGATGCAGCTAAACACTCATGTTCAATTGCTTTCAGCTGTGTCTTGAAAGTCCTGTTCTTGCTTTGAATTGACTTAAGGATCAAATTCTGTTTTGAATCAAACAACTTCAGTGTTCCATCTTCCAAAACCACCTTGAATCCTTTGTCAAGTAACTGACCTAGACTCATCAAGTTACACTGCATCCTAGGCACATACAAGACCTTCTCAATCACTGACTTTCTTCCATTCTTCCTCTGAATGACTACATTGCCAATTCCCTTAGCATCAATGGATTTACTGTTGGCAAGTTTAATTTTTGTGTTGAGACAACTATCAAAATCAGTCAAAATGTTCCTGTTTCCAGTCATATGGTTTGAACAACCTGTATCAAAGTACCATTCCATAGATTCTGCAGTCTCATCAGTGATAGTCACCATGAAACTTACATCATCATCTGAATCCTTGTTCTCAGCCAAATTTGCTTCTTCACCATTTTTCTGATTCTTGATTTTCTTCTCATTCCCACATTCACTTGCATAGTGTCCAAACTTTGAACACTTGAAGCATTGAATGTGACTCTTGTCTTTCTTCTTTGAGTTGCTCTTCTGTTTCCCTCCTCCTCCATTAGAGGATTCAGGCTTGTCTTCAACACTTTCTTTGCCATTCTTGCTCTTCTGCCAATTTTTCTTATTGTTCTGGAACTTCTTGAATTTTGCATACAGGGCTTGCTCATCTTCCTTGACCTGGTCCTTATCACCATGCTTCATCTCATGAGCCTCCAATGTACTCTGCAAATCTTCAAGCTTCACCTCACTTAGATCTTTAGTCTCTTCAATTGTCACCACTATGTGATCAAACTTTGAAGTTAAAGTCCTAAGCACTTTCTCTACAGTTTCTTGTTCTTCAAGATTACTTCCACAATTCTTCATCTGATTAGTGAGTGTCACTAATCTTGTGAAATAATCTGAGATCTTTTCATCACCCTTCATCTGCATTAATTCATATTGCCTCTTTAATGCTTGTAATTTGACCTTCTTTACCTTAGCATCACCACCATAACACTTCTGCAATATGTCCCATGCACCTTTTGAAGTCTCTGCATCTGCTATCTTTTCAAAAACCTTTGAATCCACACACTGATGAATCAAGAACAAGGCTTTGTTGTCTTTTCTCTTGGCTTCTCTGTGAGTTGTTCTTTGTTCTTCATTTGCATTTGCTGGGAGTGGAGCAACCTCTGCATTCACTTGATCATACACCTCTTGAAAAGTGAATATCACCTTCATTTGCTTCACCCAAGTATCCCAATTTTTCCCATCAAACACTGGCAGGTTTGCATGAAAATTGTTGTTTCCAGCCATGGTTGATTGTAGTGATCAACCAACAAATCCTTCTACACCAGAAAGACTTGGTAAAGATCAAGTCTTGATCACTTCTTGATCAAGGTCCCTTGGAACATACAATGCTCTAGATACCACTTTGTTGGGGATGAATCAAACAAAGAGAACAACGTAGAGAAAAGTTTTAGGTAATTGAAAAGAATTGAGAAAAATGAAAAAGTGTATTTTATTGATTGGATGAGGTGTATATATACAAGAGTTTCCTAACTACCTAGGACAAAAAACTAACTGAAAATACAGCTGTACATAGCTCACTGAAACAGAGCTTCAGAAAAGCAAAGCTTCAGAACACACTGAGCTTCAGAAGATGCGAAGCTTCAGAAGTTGCTGAGCTTCAGAAGATGCGAAGCTTCAGAAATTGCTGAGCTTCAGAACCTGAGACACTTCAGAAGCTTGTGAGCTTCAGAAGCTAGGAGCCTTCAGAAGCTGCAACCATGTTTCAGAGCTTGGCTTACAAAACCAATAATTATCAATATGTTGAATCGATTGAAGAATTATTGTTATAAATCTGTTGAATCAATGGTATTACGATGAAATCATCGTTATCAATTCTTTTAATTGATTGAAGAATCATTGTTATTAATTTGCATAACAGGTTATGCTAATTTTTCTGCATAATTTTGTCCCACTGTACAAACCAACAAATTACAATTCTTATACAATTGACAATAGTTTTTTACTGCATAACAGGTTTCGCTGCCTTTCTAAAAAAAAAAAAGGTTACGCTGATTGACTTTATGCGTACAATGCTTTAAGAAAGTTTAAATAGCAGAGAAGGAAAATAAAAACAGTAAGAAGCGTTGGAACAAGTATTTGGATGATTTATAAAATGTCACAAATTTATATTAAGCAGGAGCTATGGCTTCTTTTAATAGAAGGGATGGAAAAAAAAATCAATGGAGAATGGAGAAGATTAGTAGTTTCCGTGAAAATGAATGTGGAAGGTGATGAGTTGTGTATCCAAATAATAATAAATAAATAAAAAAGGTTAAAATCTCTCGCATGTTCATCAACAGGTAACAAGTAAAAGATTTAAAATGAGATGGTGATGTGGCCCAATAGATAGTAGTGTGTTGAAATGAGTGTGTTAGTGGGTGTGACTATAGTATTACTCTACTTTAGAATAGACTAGTCCTTTCCTTTCTATGCATTAAATATGGTGAAATGGACTGATTTTTGTTGCAAAAACCAAAAGCAATCAAGGGGCCCTATTATTATTTCTGCTTAATTTGTTATGTATGGCAAATATTTATTTTCACTTTACCCTCTCAGTTTTGGCTCTTTTACTTTCTCTAATGTTTATTGTTTCTCTCACGCTTTCTATAAAAAGGGTAAAATGGACTAATTTCACAAATATATATAACCAACTACTTGCTTAAAATAAAAAACAATCTATGCATATGTTTGGATTCGTAATTCGTTGCTTAAAAAAAAGTTTGGATGAGGAGTGCTATATATCGCAAAGGCCGTTTCACGAAAATTTCACGAATACATATTTTATTCTTTTTGCACTGCTTCACATAGGAAAACATCTTTTCTTTGCTCTAGCAAAATGAAATCAGTTCATGAAATTTTTAATCCACCTTTTTTCTTACTATAAAACTTCACAAATCACAAATCTTCTCATTTTCACCACGATTAGAACCGAGACATTTTTTTTTAACCTTGGTAGATATTTGGGTCCAAGTTTCTTCTCACCAGTAAGATCTAAATGCTTCAAAATATGCACAGCTAGAGGTGTGAAAATAAAATACACACAGCGCTTGATCATCTTATGTGAAAACATAGATGCTATGGAATGGAAGGTGAAGCATGGCATGAAGCGGTTGCTGAAGAAGAAAAAGAGATAAACATTGAAAAGAAAAATTGGAGAGAGAAACACGTGGAAAGAGAGATAGAAATAAAATTACACAAGCATGAAGAATACAAATTAAAAATATAAAAATAATAAATAATAGGCAAGTTGCGTGCCACGGCGATTCGTAATGCAGTCGTGAAAGAATTTCTCAACAATGAGCATTTCTCATTTTGAAAATTTCAAATTATACAAAATAGTTATTTTCTTAAAAGTAAATCAATATCAAGTAAAATTTTCTTAAAAGTAAAATTTTGAACTTTGGACATCGTTTTCAATATCTAGATGGTCCAAGTAGGGTTAGATTTGGATATCTAAAGTAAGAAACTATATTTAATCCACGTAAAATGAAAAGATATGGTAGAAGAGAGACTTACAATTTGATTTTCTATATGAGATAAAATTATAATTTTTTTATGAACTAATACTTTGGCCAATTTAATTATTGAAATTGTTCTTGAGGAATTAAATACATAAATGTTTTTTATTCAAGATATAAATGCATTACTAGTTTTTTTTTATATGATTTGGTTGATACCGTCTTTTCATTCCTCTCGACTATAATTTTTTTATATGTGAAAGCTAAAATTCAAATTTATAACCACTTATTTAAGGGATTTAAGTTTAATGATTTTTAACTTTGTAAAGAAAATGGTTTTACCTAGGGGTGAGCATCGGTCGGGTTTGGTCGGATTCGGACCGAAAATCATCAAACCGATAAAAATCGCGACCTCTTAATTTGGACTAGAGATGTCAACGGGGCGGGGAATGTGCGGAGGAAGCATTCCCGTTCCCCACCCCGAAATATCTGCGGGGGAATTTTTGCCTCCATCCCCATCCCCACGGGGGAATTTTTGCCTCCATCCCCATCCCCACAGATCCCCACGGTACCTACGGGGATCCACGTAGATTGATTATTTGAAAATTTTTATATTTTACCGACAAAATTATGACGTTATTTTTCCTTTTTTATTAATAAATAAATAAATATTTCGCATCTTTCTTTTTTAATGATCAAAACAACACATAATGCATGTCATAACCAAAATACAATGTATAACAGCATATGCATAGTCATACAAAAATTCATAACCAAAATATATCACAATTCATAGCAAAATAGAAACCTAGAATTGTCAAATATAAATAAACCTATAATAATAATAGTAGTAAAAATATATATTTAAGTATATATAGATGGATTCGGGGAATCCGCGGGGACGGATGCTCAATCCCCGATCCCCGCCCCGAACTGCCTCCAGGGGAAGTTTTGCCTCCATCCCCGTCCCCACGGGGAAAAAATCTCCATTTTCGGATCTCCGAACGGGGCAATCCCCGCGGGGATCCCCTCTGACGGATGCAAATTGACATCCCTAATTTGGACCCAATTTCGACCGTTTACTTCTTCGGTTTGTTCGGGTACGGGTCATACGGGTGACGGGTTTCAACGGGTCGGTTTAAACGGGTTAGATTGGAACGTTGTTGTTACATTTAAAACTTCATTGATCAAAAAATTATTTGTTTTTTTACAATTCGTTCAATATTTCGTACATACTACAACAAAAGATACAATAAAAATGATGAGATGAAGTTAATTTGTTTCAATTGTAAATTCAACGACAATAATAGATAGTAGATGAGAAGTAAAAATTAAGATAAATCTAAAATATTATCTTTCGCATCTCCTTTATCAACATATTACAAACTAAAGCTTGTAAACTACAATAGTTTTCTCCTCTGTCAAAGATAGATAAAATTAACAAAGTGAAGAGCATATGATATTAAGAGAGAGAAGAGATGCTCAAAACTAGAAAAAAAAAATTAATTTGTATTTTAGAAATTGTTCGGTCGGTTTCGGTTATAAATAGACGAACTTTTAGAGACCCGCACCCGCCCGTATACAACCGTTCATGATTGATTTTTCATAATTGTTGGCCCAAGACCCGACCCGCACCCGACTGGGTCCTTCCATATGTTGGCGGTTATGTCGGTTTCGAGTCGGATTGTGGGTTTGTACTCACCCCCTAATTTTACCAAATAGGAAGGGATGGTCAAATTCAAACAGTCAAAGCCCAAAAATTTGGTTCTCATGTGTTTATTCCTGCAAAGGAATTTTCTTCAATTTCTGAAGCCAAAACTGCCCAAGATAACTTAATACAAATCCAACCTAGCACGTTACCTATGAAATTTTCACTTTTTTTTAATCTCATTTTTCATTTGTGTCTTTATTATTTCACCATTCTCACAAAATTTTTTTCTTCACATTTTCTCTATTTTTTCATCTATTTTCTCTACACTATTCTCACATCCAATCCAACTTACTAGTACTACTATCACTTTTTAATTCTAAAATCTTCGACAAACTATACTACATTATTCATGATAAATATTATCGTGGCAAGCGTAAGTGTGCACGTCCCACATTATTTAGATAAATGGAAGCTGAACACTTTATAAATGAGAGGACCCATAAATCTAGCACTTTAAAGTTTTGGATTATAATGTGGTGTCCAACTCATTTATAAAGTTATTCTTAAACTCAATGTGGATGATCCCCTAGCTGCCCCCTCGTAATCACCCAACAAATATGACACAACACAAGTGTAGTTCACAAAGTTACAATACAATGACTCCACCCAAAAAAAAAAAGTTACAATCAATACAATGAAGAATCTTTTTGTGAGCAATGACAAATACCTTGATACAACAATATAGTAATGTCTAGCTAACAAATGAAACAAAAGACTAGTACATCTATAAAAGCCAAACAAAATGGGATCAGACTATATACAAAGAAATGGATGATACAATTAAGGAACTACAATTAATAGACAAGTATCCTTAGAAATAAAGGGAATCGGTTTGTTTCTCTAGTCGAAATTGTAAATTTAGTTAATCAATTTTAACCATTGTTTTATTAATAATTTCATTTCATAATAATAAACAATACAATTATAAGAGTGAATTCAAAAGAATTACAAACAGATTATTAGATATACATTCTAACTATTAAGAGATGAGAATTTGATGAAGTATTTTCAGGAGTAATGAGTCAATGCTCTACGACCAATATTAGAGAATGTCATCTTCACATAAAATATTAAGTCATTAGGTATATGAATCATTAGACCGTCATCAGAGTTTCTATACAAGAAAGATTTAGTTTCTGTTCTTCAATGAATCAATATTCTCATACCAATTGTCGGAGATTCTAGGGGAATGCCGAGAATAACAACGAATCAACAACCACAAAAGAGAGAGAGGGAGAGAGATCTCTACCCAAAATATTAGATATATGAGTTACATATTTTATATATCCAACTTTGAACTTATTTATAGTTATGTGTGACTAACCACTCACAACTTAAACACAATAATCCCCTCTAAAACGTGAGTCTCTTAGTATCTTATATTTGGTCCAACACAAGAATTCATTGTCTCCCACCAAATAAAACTAAGGCTTTGACACAATTTGTTGCGAAACCTAGGATAGAGTTAAGAGTAACAATAGACCAACGCAGCAACACTTTTAAAGCTACAAGAGAGAGACGTCACAACACACCTCTATAAAAAAATTAAAACATTAATATATATATATGGCTAATGCTACGGTGGACCACCTTCACAAGTGGTCCACCGTGGACAAGTGATCTAACCGAATACAAATTTTACAAAACTTACTGGTAGATTGAAAATTTATATCATATAGAGCATCCATAAAAAATTTTAAAAAAATTGAAAATTATTGGATATTTTATTGGGATTTATAAAGATTTACAGTATTTAATAAACCGTTAATCTTGATGGATCTCAATAACATATCAAATGATTTTCAATTTTTCTAAAATTTTCTATAGATGATCTATATGATATAAACTTTCAATCCAACGGTGGATTTTGTAAAATTCGTATTCGTTATAGGGTTTTTCATGAGTGGTCCATGTTAGAATTTTCCATTATATATATATATATAAATCATCTATCTTTCATATCCAGCATTAAATTTATATTTGATGGGATTGGACTAGGTGCAGCTATTGCACGACGCAGTACTACATCTGAACTGTCCAATTACAATTTAACAAATCAGATATTTAATTAGTAGTTACTTTTTACTTATTTAATCTAAACCATCTAATAAAAAATTAACGTCCGAAATTCAAAACAACGTAAAACTTTTACTGCATGATTTCTTTTCGACGGTAAATTCAAATCCAAATTTGATTGGGAAGTATTATTTCACACTTATTAATAATAAAGTTTGTAACAAAAAACATAAATTATGCAAGGACTAGAGTAATGTTGAATTGAATGAGAAAATAATGAAGCAGCAGCGTGTCCCTGTGTCATTGTCACATTATACTTCCATCCTTACTTACCTGTTCACTTTGTTCCCTCACAGAGTGCATATCATCCCAAGTACAGTACATTCTTGGCATTTTCCCTTCTTTTCTTTTCTCATTTAAGCCCCCACTCCTTTTTTTCAACTCTTCAATCCCTTCATTTCTACTTGTCACACCAAAACCACTTCCCTCTCTAATGGATGCACAACCAAAATCAACTTCAACAGAACCTTTGAAATATCAGGTACTAAATCATACACCCTTATGAAATGTTACACTTACACACACATTATAACATTATAGTTTCTTTTTACCTCTTCTTGCTTATATTTTTGTTTTTCCTCTTATGATTTTTTTTCCACTTTTTTTTCAGACATGGTTCTTGAAAGTTTCTATCCACTGTGAAGGTTGCAAAAAGAAAGTAAAGAAAATTTTGAAGCGCATTGATGGTACTTTTACTACTATTTCTACTATTACTAGTAATTGCATGTTTAGATTATCGTGAGTTTGCCAGAATCACGGTGTATCATTAGTCCTAGTCGTCGTACATTTTAAAGCTTCAACAAAATTTTAACAAAATCAAGGTGTTACTATAATAATTTTGTCAAAATTTACCGTGATTTCAAACATGCATTAAATAGAAAAAATTTATTTTTTGTAGAGAAATAAAGGTGAAACTTGATTCAAGTTTTGATTTTTTTACATACCCTTTAATTTTTTACTAAGAATTCTTTTTTCTTTTACCATGCATAACTATAAAGGTGTTTTCACTGCAACAATTGATTCACAACAACAAAAAGTAACAGTAACTGGAAATGTTGCTGTTGAGACCCTTTTAAGGAAGCTGGTTAAAGCCGGAAAACATGCTGAGATATGGCCGGAGAATATCGACGGGAAGGGAAAAAGCTCCGGCAAAGAGAAGAAGAAGGATAAGAATGAATCAAAAGAAGCACAAAGCTTGCAAAACAAGGGAACTGAAAGTGTTGTCAAAAAGTGTGAAAATGTTAGCAAAAACAAGAACAAAAAATCAAAAACAAGCACCGGAGAGTCGCCGGAAAAATCTCCGGCCGGCAACCATGTCCCTCCGGTGGGTGGTGGTGGAGAGGGTTCTGATAAGAAGAAAAAGAAAAATGCGTGTGGTGATGGAAATGGAAATAATGGTTTGAGTACAGTAGCTAAGAGTGGACCAGCACACACTGGATTCCAATTTCAGAATCTTGGTCAGGGTATGGCCCATCAAGTGAATCTTAGCCCTACACGTCAGCAATCATTCTTGTATTCATCAGAAACAGGGTACCCTCCAATGGTTTATGTGTCATCAGCTTACAATAGATTATATCCTATGGGAAGAGCTTGTGATCCTTCTTATTATGTTCCATCTCCACCCTACACGTGTCCTCCTAGTTTCTTAGTAGATCAATATCAATATGGTGCTTATCAACTTCAATCAGGACCGTTGGTTCCTTTTGAGTATTTTAGTGATGAAAATGCTAATGGTTGTTCCATTATGTGAGGTTTGTGAAGAAATGTAGCACTACTTTTGTTTTGGTTTTATGGTTCTATTTAGTTTTGGAATGATAGGTTTAAGGGCTGTTTTTGTAAGACATATACATTTGTCTCTCCTTTGGTCTTGTAAGCCTTTAGGGGTGTTTTGGTAATTTTGACATCTCAAAGCTGAAATGCTAAGTTTTAGCTTTGTTTTTGTGATGGATTAACTATTATGGACTAAATGTTACACCTTCGAGAGAAGGCAAAGGCTAGGGTGGGTAAGTGACTTAGGTCTCCCATGGTGGAAAAGTTCAATTAGTGGTTGGATTATGACAGTCCATGAATGTTTATGATGTACCACAGACACCCATGCACTTTCTCTTTTCTATCTCTCCTCTCTCATCGAGTCTTTGTTCATTAGATTCAGATCTTTCTTTTCCAGTTTCCAATTTTTCCCTCATTTTTTGAATGAATCTATTTTGTTTTGCAAGTTAAAATCAAAACTTTTCTTGATTTTGTTAAAAATTGATTCTGAATTTTTCTTTTTTAAAAATTTGTAAATATTTCAGCATTTAAGTTGAGACACTCAAATTTCATCAATTTTTCTTTTCCACCTTTTCAAATTTTTTCCTAATTGAAACATCATTTACAGTCCACTAATTAACTTGCTACCAACATCATGAACTCAAGAAGAATCTCAAAAAACCAAAAAATAAAAAATCCAAAAAGAACACTGCAACATAGGCATAGAAATAAGAATCTAAAAAATTCAAGCTTCATAGTCCACCATAAAATGGGGAATAAAATGAAGTTTCAAAATAATTTCTAAGAAAACTAGAAGTCAATTCATTCCATGGCAAGTTTTAATTTGTCAAGAGAAACATTAATAAATTATAATAGAAAAAAACAACTAATTATTTTATTTTTGTTCTTTTCCGTCTTTGTTGATTTCTCCGGGAGAACAAAATTTTCTCATGTGTTCTTCTCCACCATTTTTACAACCATAGTAATTGCTAAAGCTTTCTCTCTCTACAAATAACCCACAAAAGAAAAAGAAGAAGAAATGGGATGGAAAACTGAATCTGGACATAGGGATGGAAATAGAGATTGTAAAAAGTGGTGGTGAAAGCTTTTAACAGTAGAGAGTGACAAGAGAAAGAAAGAGAAACAAAGAGAGATTAAAATAAACATAAATTAAAATTATCCAGTATAGGAAGTCCATAGTGATCTCTAATGATCTAACGAATAAAACTATTTGCCCATGGTGGGAGATCTATTAGCCTCTCCCACCCTAGAAGCCGCCTCGAGAGAAATATCTAAATTTTGTGTGTGTTAGATATTAAATATGACATTGCCTTTTGTAAATGTTTATAAAGAAAAATAGGTCAATTTCTTTTTTGTCAAATAGTATAGTTACTAGAAATTTATCTTTTTATAGTCTAAAATCATTACCAAAATACACGTCATCTTCATCTTATATATGGTTTATCAAAGAATACTTAGATTATTCAAGCATACTTATGTGAGATAATATATTTCTTTTCTTTTAGCTTAATCAATGACTTGAGTTCGATTCTGACCTTAAACATGCAGCAATATTAAAATTTTTAGGAATAGTTTTTCGTTTATTTAAATCTCACGGTTTGAAAGACTAGTTTTCATAATTGCGTAGGGAAGATATCTTGTTTTAAAAAAAATCCTCATTATTTATTAATTCCTTCAAAAACTATTTCAAATTACGATGTATGCATTTGCCAAAAGCATTTTTTTAGGCCAAGGCATTTCTCTTAGATTAGGAAAGCTGTTTCAGCAAAGAAAATAAACAATATAATTATAAGGACTAAAAACGTGATAAAGAAAAGTCAAGCAGAAAAATGAAACTAAGATTATACCCACCATGTGTTTGCCTCACTCTCATTGATGTTATGTCACTTCCATCAGATCTAGAAGCCATATCCGTGAAGATGGGTTCTAGAAGCCATGAAGGTGGTCGCCGGTCGGTGGAGTTTTTGGAAGATGAGATAATACAAAAGGTTTCTCAAAGTCTGGCATTTTTTAATTGATAATATTAAGCATTCAAAGGGAAGAACAAAGAGAGAAATTTGAGAGAGGAACAAATAGATAAAATAGATGCAGCAACAAAGAGAAAAATGGATTTCACTCATAATTTTATAAAGCTTCATTGAGACCCATGTGCCTGTGTTACCACAGTTGCAATTAGCAACACAGTAGTAGCATCAACAATAGGGTGAGTACTGGGCATCATGAATGAGAAGGAAGAGAATGATAGATCTCAAAAAAAAAAAAAAAACCAGTTTTTTATATTTTAAATGAATTTATTTAAGTTGAATCAATATGAACCATTGATATATTATTTGCCACGTGTCACTTTGTTAGATAAGGAAATTGAGATTGCCATTTCCTCTAGAAATGGAGAGGATCTGGACTCTTTTAAATGAGACATCAAATGTCATATAGATAGAATTTGGAAACTGGTTCCAAGAAGATAACATTTCTGCATTATTTTGGTCTTTCTTTGGGACATTTATATGTGGATGGACTATTCTTGTGGGGAAAAAGTTAGAATTTATTGAAAACACTTTCTAGTTGGGGCCATTTAACACCAGGCTTGAAAAGTAATTCCATATTCTAAACTTCAAATCTCAAAGTTAGACTCTATTTGACAAGCTCTAAACTTAGATATATGTTCTCACTAAAGAGTTACAACATGAGGGATTTGGATTCGCTGTCGTAATTATGTAGTTTTATGTTGTAGTTGATTTTGATCGTGATTCAGAATCAAATGGTTTAGATTTTAAAATTAATTTTATACAATAAAACAATTTTAGTCAACAAATTAAAATTGGACGAGACAAATCTATTACGGCGCTTTGTTGTAGTATGTTGTAACTGCAACAAATTCAATCTTCAACATGATGTCTATTATTTGATTGACATAAATTAAAGTAGTAGTCTATTCATATGTTTTCTTGAAATGGTATATATGAAGACATGCTTAAGGATTTCAAAATTCAGAGGGGGTAAAATTGGCGAAAAATAAAAAAGAAAGAGGACTTGGGGGGACTTTTGATAATGTAGGGGGTGGGAGGAGAAATTCTCAAATAAGAGGGATCGACTTACCATTTGGGCCAGGCCCAAGCCTAATACTCATGTACAAGTTATACTTTATAAGTTTTTTTTTTCTTACAAAAATTATACTATATAAGTTTAAAATTAGAATACAAAGAAATTGTAGCTGCTATGCAGTTTAAGACAAGAAAAATTGATCAAACTTTGTTATCAAATATCATATTTTTTGCTTGCGCTTATTGTTTCTTTATTCTTATAAATCGACAAGGATATCGAAGATAGGGCTAGTGATTGGAGTGAAGTCGTAAATTACAACACAAGTAATGGGGAATTATTGGATATAATTGTTGGTAGCTCTATTCAACAATTATTAGATCTGTTATTCATAAATTATTATTCGGGCAGGTTATAATATGATGCACTGACACTTTTATGCTTACGCGTGTCGCGGTGTCCGACATGTGTCGGTGTCCGATACTCGTATGACACGTGTCGGAGAGGTGTCTAAAAAAATATTTTTTTTATTGGGTAAATAAGCCTTTCGCCCTCTGCAATATAGGCGACATTTGTAATACCCCATATAAAAAAATTCTTAAGGATTCCCACCTTGCAAAATTTCTTTTATTTGCCTTTGCCCCCTGCGTGCACACCAAGACAGCTGACTGGGTGAAATCTCCACATGGCATGTACACGTGTTATTTTCTTTATTTTTTAATTAAATTTATTGCCACGTGTATTACCATGTCATATTAAATTATTTATTTTTTTAAAATTAAAAAAAATGAAAATTAAAAAATAAATTAAATCATTAAAAATAAATTAAATCATTAAAATAAATTAAATCATTAAAATATATTTTATTTCTTTTCTATTTATTTTAATACCACCTATATTATTTATAATTAACAATTATATAAAAAATAAAAACATAATGAAATTAAATTAAAATATTTATCAAAAAAATATGCTTAAAAAAAACATAAAAATAAGAGAGAAAACTTTTAATATATCATTTTAAAAAAATAAAAAACAAAAAAAAAACAAGGGAAGAGAAGGGGGAATATATACGGTTGAGACTTTAAACAGAAAATTTAATTTCTTTATCAACTCCCTCTCCCCACTCTCAACTTTCTCTCGTGAAGCCAAACCCAGATTCCGGCCGGTGGCCGCCAGGCCAGACGGCGGCGCCACAGTGCCGGAAGTTCAAACAACCCCAAAATGAAATTTTTTTCAACCTAGACCCATGTTTTAAAACCTTCTTAACACGAATCTGAGCTTCAAATCCCCAAAAAGCTTGCCAAATAACGGGAACGGAGAAGAGAGGTCATGAAGATTTTTGTTTCGGTTGCTTTTGCTATTTCTTTTTCCTGTCTCTGCTTTCTCGTGTCTCTTCTCTTTCGTTTATGGGTTGATTTTTGCGATGGTTGTGATAGTCGATTCTGGGATTTTATGATTTTTGTTGCTAGTGATTCTACATTATAGGTTCTGGTTTCTAATTAATTTTCTGGGTTTTCTTTCTTTCTAACTTATGGCCGATTCTGGGTTTTGTTCATGTTGTTGTTGCTGTTCTTGTTGTTCAAATGACCTTAACAAGGATCCGAACCAATCAATTACAGCTGCACCTGCTCCAGATGACAAATGGGAACTCCCCTGCTCTGAACTCTACAAAAATCAATGTTGATGCTGGTTGTTTTAAGGACAAATTTACTTGTTGGGGAATGGTAGGGCGTAACTGTGTTGGGAAGGCTCTTTTTGCAGCCACAAAAAGAGAACAAACTAGCTTGTCTGTTATCATGGCAGAAATAAAATATATTTTAATGATTTAATTTATTTTTTAATTTTCATTTTTTTTTATTTTAAAAAAATAAATAATTTAATATGACGTGGTAATCCACGTGACAATAAATTTAATTAAAAAATAAAGAAAATAACACGTGTACATGCCACGTGGAGATTCCACCCAGTCATCTGTCCTGGTGTGCACGCAGGGGGCAAAGACAAATAATTTTTTTTTTGCAAGGTGGGAATCCTTAAGAATTTTTTTTTTAGGGGGCATTACAAATGTCGCCTATATTGCAGGGGGCGAAAGACCTATTTACCCTTTTTTATTTTATTCTGACACTCGTAGAAACGTGTCGGGTAAGTGCCCAAAATAATTTTTTTTTATTTGTTTATAATATTTTTAGACATATATAAAACGATTAAAGATGTGTCAAAACAATAATATTGATCAATGAAGGATTAAAGAGATTATATTTTAATTACATAATTTTTAGTTTTTCGATAGTAGATGAATGAATAAATGTCAAATGTACTATCATATATTCTTTTAAAACATTTTTTAATGAAAAATATGTTCAACTTAGATGCATATGAATGTATTTTAATTTTCAATTCTAATTTTTTATAAATATGTAACGATATCGATGTCGTATATTTTTTTTATTAGCGGTGTCAAAATATCCATGTCGCGGTGTTCATGTCAGAGTCTGTGATTCATATAATGGAGTGCAAAGTGATCGATAGTACAAAGTCTCAAAATTCTGAGAGTTCAAATTTAATTAAAGTTTTTGGTGTTTTATTTAAGATTCAATTATAATATTTTGAAATAATGTCTAGCATCCAACAACACTTATTCTTAACTAGTGGCCTAACTTTTAAAATTATAGTAGTCTCAAAAGTGCATAAGATGATGTTTTTTAGGGTTAATAGGTCTTTACTGTCTGCAATTTAAATAATTTTTATTTTATTTTTTTGTAATATTTTTTTTGGATTATTTCCTGCAAAATTTACTTTTTTAATTTATCCCCATTTTGCTGACATGGTAGACAAAAAGTCAACTACCATGTCAGCAAAAAACTTAACTTTTTGCTCGCCACATATGTAATATCGGGTAAATAAAAAAAATATATTTTGCAGTGGGTAAAACAAAAAAAATAATATTACAGGGGGTAAAACAAATCTTGCTTACTTTGTAGGAGGATAAAAACCTATTTATCTTTTTTTTTTTTTTATAAGCAAATAATTTTTATTAAGAGAGAGTATAAGGGGTACTCGACTCTTAAAAAAAAGAAAATTTCAAGCCCAACATCAGATTAATGATAACAACTACCCACCTACTATGACAGGTAGTAGATCGAAATATCGCTCGAGGTGGCTAAAGGAAGACGATGCAAGCTCTAAATTCTTTCACGGATGTGTCAAGGCAAGATCAAAATTAAACCTTATTTCGGCAATTCGTGTGGATGATAGACACTACAAGAAAATCAAGATTTCTTGACGAATTTGTAAAATATTTTGTGAAGGCCCAAGCCCTCTATAAGTTTGCGACGGCCCAAGCCGTTACAAATGCTTGAAAATCCGTCAAAAAATTAAAAAAAAATAGTATTTTCATTTGAAAAATCCGTCCAAAACTTTGCGACGGCCTGGGCCGTCACTAAATGATGATTTACTGACGACTTTGACCGTCAGTAATGCCTGACGAATTTTGCGACGGCCTAGGCCGTCGGTAATGGCATCGATAATTTAAAAAAAAAAAGGTCTTCAATGCTTGTACTTTCCTCCATATCTTCACTTTCTTCTTCATTTCTCCAACACATTCACACAATTCACACCCATCTCTCTACACTTCTCCAACAAATTTCAATACACTTCCCTCTATATCTTCATAAACACTTTCTTCTTCATTTCTCCAACACATTCACATCCATCTATCTACATTTCTCCAACACCTTTCAATATATTTCCCTCTATATCTTCATAAACACTTTCTTCTTCATTTCTCCAACACATTCACACAATTCACAACCATCTCTCTACATTTCTCCAACACATTTCAACACACTTTCCTCCATATCTTCATAAACACTTTCTCTTTATATTTCTCCAACACATTTCAATACATCTTCTTCAAAAATCTTTGTAATTTCAATACATCTTCTTTATTTTAATTATTATGTAATTTCAATACATCTTCTTCAATACATTTTCTCTATTTTATTTTTTATTTTGGTTGTTTCAAATATTTAATTTTATATGTTAATATGTATTAAAAATAATGTTATGTTAATTTTTATTTTACAAAATAATAAAGAAATTTGTATTTAAAAAATAATAAAAAAGTTTGTTTTTTAAAAAATTAAATATTTATTTTTTTTTTAAAATTAAATATTTAATTTTTTTAAAAAATTTCGCCCAGATTTTGCAGGCCGTCGCTAGGCACTCAACAGCTGGATTTGACCTTTATTATGTAGCGACGACCAGGGGCCGTCGCAAATTCCGTCGTATCCTACTGACGGCCTAGGCCGTCGCAAAATTTATCGACGCCAGTTTTCCTGACGCCCAGTGGCCGCCAGTAACTACTTACTTAGCGATGGCTTTTCTCCTGTAGCGAGGGCTTTTGGCCGTCGCTAAATGCTGTTTTTCTTGTAGTGAGATGGTTGGATTCTCTAAGTCTTAGGTTGCGTTTGGCCTGACTTATTTGCAACTCATAAGTTACTTTTAGCTTAAAGTTAAAAAATATAACTTTAAAGATAAAGTTAAAGCTGTTTGGATTTTATATTTTTCTTAACATAAACGCTACTTTCAAAACAATTGTTTGACTATGATAAAATATTTCTAAAAAAATCATTATTTTATTTAAAATTTCTTCTAAATTATTAAACACACAGAATAAGTGAGAATATTTTTTGAAATGTTATTAAGAAGTATGTCAACAGAAAAATCAATTTTATAGATAAAATAAAATTTAAATTTCTTTTTGTATTATAATTTTAATGAAGCTTTATTTTTTTAATATTTAAGAAACATAAAATTAGTGAATATATTATAAACTTGGAAATTCTATTACCTAATAAACATATCATAAAATATTTATAATAAATATTTTAAAATATATATTAATAAAATACAATATATTTTAAGAAAAAGGATAAAAATTTATGAATATTTTCATTTCAAATTTCAGTGAAATATTTTACAAAAGAGAAATTGATTAATGAGAATAGAAAATATATTGAAAGAGTTGAATAAATAATTTTTATTGAATATATAAATTTTTTGACTCAAATATATATCAATAATGGAAAAGAATGGTGGAACAGAATATATAAACAATGGAAAGAATAATAATAGTATAATAAATAATAACCAAATTGTTAATACTTTAATTTAATAAAAAAGCATATTAGAGTTTACCAAAAAAATAAACTACTGCAATGGAATTCAATATAAAAAAGTTGATTCTCAATATAAGTACTTGTTTTAAATTGTGTTTGGCCCTGCTTCTTTTTTTAAGGAGATGTAAAGTCAGAAAAAAATTGGGCCAAACAAACTCTTATTAAAGTGGGGTGGCCCTTATAGCTAAGCCTAAGCTTAATGGGGTGGCCTTCTCTCATATTTTGGAGGAGGAAAATGTGGAGTTAGTCTCGACCTTTTCAATGGAGGATATAAAGGAGGTAGTAAGGTGTTGTGATAGTAACAAAAGTTCGGGGCCGGATGGTTTCAATTTTGCGTTTTTGAAAAGTTTTGGGAAATGCTTAAAGGTGAAGTGAGGATCATGTTCGACCAATTTCATGGCAATTCTTGTTTTCCGAAAAGCCTTCTCTCCTATTTTATGACGCTTATCCCAAAGGTTAGTTCTCCATCTTCCTTATCCGAATTTCGTCCCATCTCTCTTCTTGGTTGTCTTTATAAGATTATTGCAAAAGTGTTGGCAAAGAGGCTGGCCAAGGTGATGGACACTATTATTTCTTCAAATCAATGTGCTTTTATTAAAGGTAGAAATTTGGTGGATGGTGTGCTTGTTGTTAATGAAGTGGTGGATTGGGTGAAGAAGGCAAAAAAGAAGTGTATTATCTTCAAGGTAGACTTTGAGAAAGTGTATGATTCGGTAGATTGGAGATTCCTTGAATATATGCTTCAAATATGTGGTTTTTGTGGTAAATGGATTGAGTGGATGAGAGATTGTGTTTTTACCGGAAACTTATCGGTGCTTGTTAATGGCTCTCCAACTGGGGAAATTAATATCCAAAGAGGGCTCAATCAAGGATGTTGGAGCATCCGGCACAACATTGGCTTGAGGAACAACATTTGCCAAGGACTCTAGAACATCTCCAGCAATCTTGGCGTTCATTACATCTTCATCAATTCCATCATTCTCTGGAGAGTCAGGAACAGTGGATTTTACCTCTTCAGATTCTAAAACAGTTTCCCCCTTTTCAACATTAGGGATTTTGACAGGATTTTCTTCGATTTGACCAGTGGGAGACGGTGTTGCGACATCAGATGCAACATTTGCACTTCCAGATACTTGATTATCAAGGTAGAGTTCTTGCATGTTGAAGTTTGAGGAGTATCTAGATTTTGATTTCTGAGTTTTGGGTTTCTGAGTGGTGGTAGTTTTGGATTTCTTTTTGGATTTTGGTTTGGTTGAGGATGAAGGTTTGGGTGGCTTAAGATTGAGAGCAGAAGCAAACGAGGGGTGGATCATGGAGATGGGAACGACGTTGGTGATGATGTTAGGGGACTGCGCGATAGGAGCAGTGTTTTTCGTCGGTGAGGAGTGGTTGGGAGAGGTGTTCGACGGTGAGGTTTGGGTGGATGATTGAGACATTGTAGTGATGGTGTTTTTGGGAAAATAGGATTGACAGAGAGAAGGATTTGTAGGTTTGATGAAGAGGTTTGAGGAGGGAGTTGAGAAGTTATAGGAATGAGTAAGATAATTTGGAAAAGAAATATTTGGAAAAGATTTGAAATAAAAATAACCAACCCTTGATAGTGGCATGTTTGTATGGTGGTTGAGGTCATGATTCCCTTGATCAACGTGCAACACTTGATGAGGAGCATTAAAAATAACAGCTGCACGTGCCACTACCCTTAACGGTAACTGCTACAATTCTTCATAGAGGCAAATTCCTAACTTGCCCCTTAACTTCTCAATCTGAACAGCATCAAGTGCCTTAGTGAAAATATCTGCAATTTGTTCTTTTGTACCCACATGCTCCAGAGTTACAATCTTGTTCTCCACAAGATCTCTTATGAAGTGATGACGAATGTCAATGTGTTTGGTCTTGCTATGCTGAATTGGATTTTTTGAGATATTTATGGCGCTCATGTTGTCACAATACAATGTTAGAACATCTTGTTCGACATCGTATTCTTTCAGCATTTGTTTCATCCAAATGAGTTGTGAGCAGTTACTCCTAGCAGCTATGTACTCAGCTTCAACTGTAGACAATGCCACACAGTTTAGCTTCTTGCTGAACCAAGAAATTAAGTTGTTCCCTAGAAAGAAACATCCTCCTGAAGTGCTTTTTCTATCATCTACACTACCAGCCCAATCAGCATCACATATCCATATAGGGCAGAGTCTTCACAATGGGAATACATTATTCCATAGTCACTTGTTCCATTCACATACTTCAAAATTCTCTTGACTTGAGTCAAGTGACTTACATTAGGATCTGCCTGATATCTGGCACATACTCCAACAGCATAAGTGATGTCAGGTCTACTTGCAGTCAAGTATAGTAAGCTGCCAATCATACTTCTATAGAGGCTTTGATCAACACTTATTCCCTTTTCATCCTTGGTGAGTTTCAAGTGAGTAGGTGCTGGTGTTCTCTTGTGTGTAGCACTTTCCATTCCAAACTTCTTGACTATGTTTCTTGTATACTTGCTTTGAGATATGAAGATGGTGTCCTCCATTTGTTTAATCTGAAGTCCAAGAAAATAAGTCAATTCTCCAACAAGGCCCATTTCAAATTCTGACTGCATTTGCTTGATGAAATGTTAGACCATCGTATTCGACATTCCACCAAACACAATATCATCAACATAGATTTGAGCTATTATAAATTTTCCCTTTTCTTCTTTTACAAATAGGGTTTTGTCCGATCCTCCCTTCCTGTATCCTTGATCTTCCAAGAACTGAGTCAACCTTTCATACCATGCCCTAGGCGCCTGTTTTAATCCATATAAGGCTTTCTTCAATTTGTAGACATAGTTAGGATGTTCTGGATCCACAAATCCTTTAGGTTGCTTAACATACACTTCTTCCTGTAGGTATCCATTGAGAAAAGCAGTTTTTATGTCCATTTGATATTGTTTGAACTTGAGAATGCACGCTACTCCTAATAGAAGTCTGATAGATTCTAGTATGGCCACAGGAGTGAAAGTTTCCTCAAAGTCAAGCCCTTCAATCTGGGTATATCCTTGTGCCACAAGCCTTGCTTTATTTCTGGTAATGGTACCATTCTCATCTGACTTGTTTTTATAGACCCACTTCGTTCCAATCACATTCACATTTTCTGGTCTTGGAACTAAGTCCCACACTTCACTTCTCTTGAACTGGTTCAATTCTTCTTGCATAGCCTCTATCCAGGCTTCATCAGTTAGAGCTTCTTTAAAATTCTTTGGTTCAAACAGAGACACAAAACAAGAGTTTGCAATCACATCATTTTTCCTTCTGGTGGTTATCCCTTGTTCAGGATTTCCAATAATCAGGTCTTTGGGATGATTTATCTGGACACGTACTGAGGGACCTTTGCTTTGGGCTTGAGGTCCTACACTTGCCTCACCTTCCTCTTCAAGAGTCTCTTCATCAGATTTTTTATTACTGGGATGTTCTGATGCTTCAACATCTTGTTCAGCATTGTCACCAACAGGAGTACCTTGATCTATGTCATCATTCTCTTTCAAAGGAGAGTTTTTGACAACAACATTTACAGATTCCATCACAACTTGAGTCTTGGAGTTGTAGACCCTGTAAGCTCTACTGTTTGCAGAGTACCCAAGGAAGATTCCCTCATGACTTTTAGGATCAAGCTTCCTTCTTGGCTCTCTATCAGCCAGAATGTAGCACTTACTTCCAAATACATGAAAGTGTTTGACAGTTGGCTTTCTATCTTTCCATAATTCATAACAGAGTGGAGGAAGTGCCTTTTCTTAGAGTAACTCTGTTATGTATGTAGCATGCAGTGTTCATGGCTTCAGCACAAAAGTGACAAGGGACATTTTTGGCATGAAGAATGACTCTAGCTGACTCTTGGATAGTTCTATTTTTCCTTTCAACTACACCGTTATGTTGTGGAGTAATAGGAGAAGAGTATTCATGCTTAATCCCTTCAGTAGAGCAGAATTCATTGAACTTGGAGTTCTCAAATTCTCTTCCATGGTCACTTCTTATTCTTACCACATTACATCCTTTCTCCCTTTGAATCTGAATGCACAGTTCCTTGAAGACGTCAAAGGCATCTGACTTCTCTTTAATAAAGTTCACCCATGTGTATCTAGAGTAGTCATCCACAACTACAAAAGCATACCTTTTGCCTCCCAAGCTTTCAACCTGCATGAGTCCCATGAGATCCATATGAAGTAACTCAAGAACCTTGGAGGTTGTCTGATGCTCCAACATTGAATGTGACATTCTGACTTGCTTACCAATCTGACATTCACCACACATATTTCCTTCAATGATCTTTAGTCCGGGCAATCCCCTAATAGCTTCAGCTGATACTTCTTTCTTCATCCCTTTCAGATTGAGATGACCTAGCCTTTGGTGCCACAATTGTACTTCATCTGCTGTTGTGATAAGATAGGTGGATGTATGAGCTTCTTCCTGAGACATCTACAAGTAACAGTTGTCTTTAGATCTGGTTGCCTTCATCAGCAGCTGCCCTTCTTCATCATTGACAAGACATTCAGATTTGGTAAAATTAATTCTCATGCCTTGATCACACAATTGGCTTATGCTAATTATATTAGCTGTGAGCCCTTTAACCAAAAGCACATTCTCCAAGTTTGGCAATCCATGATTGATCAGTTCACCAATTCCTAATATTTCTCCTTTTGCACCATCTCCAAAGGTTACGAAGCTAGACTTGTAGGGTCTCATGTTCATAAGATACTTTTCTACACCAGTCATATGTCTAGAGCATCCACTATCAAAATACCCATCTTCCCTTGAGGAAGCTCTGAGAGATGTGTGAGCAATTAACCCAACATTTTCTGCCTTAGGCTTCCACTCCTTCTTAATAGTTTCATCTTCCTGCACCACATTTGGTTTAGGTTTCTGGACAGGATACCCATGTAGCCTGTAGTAGAAAGGTCTAATGTGTCCCCGTTTACCACAGTGATGACACACCCACCTGCGATATATCCTGTGATTCTTGGGTCTTTGATGAACACGAGGTTTTGGATCAAGAGCAAATTTGGGAACTGAGTATGTTTTAGAATGTTGAGCATCATGCTTCAACATCGTCTTTACAGTGCAAGGATCAAATACATCTTCCGCGGAATTAAACATGGTTTCAAGATCCTGTTGATATTGGTTCAGATTTGAGTAGTTGTACCCCACTGACTTAGCCTTACCACTTGGTAGATTCTCCCGGATCTCTTCAAGAATATCTGTTCCAGAGTTCAGCTGACTCACACATTTCCTTAAGTCATCCATTTGAGCATTGACTTGGGTAACTTCCTCCTGAGTGTAACACCCGCATTTATTTATTTTATTTAATCAGACTTATTTTGTTTGGTTAGAGGTTAATTAGTCTTTTTAGAGTAATTTAGTGTAGTTAGTAAATAATTATAGCATTAGCTATAAGAGGAAAGAGTAGAGGATAAGAAGAAGGAAGTTATGAGTGGAGGTATTTTAAGGAAATGTTTGGAGTTTAGTGAATTTGGATTAAGTGAGTGGGAGAGGGCATTTGTGTCTTTCACTAACTAGGTTTGAATAGAATTGTATGAGGGAATGAGAAGTAGAGTTCTCATAACATAACAAACATAGAGAGGTAGAGAGAGAAACTTGGAGAAGAAGGAGGTAGAGGGGAAGAGAAGGAAAGTTCAAGGGAGAGCTAGAGATTCCATCAATTTCTAAGGTAAGAGAGTAGTTACTAATTCATAGAGATGGTCAAAGAGAGGGGAGATGACTATTCTCCACACCCAAACTCTCTCATCTCTTTTGGATGGGAATGGGAATCAAGGGAATGTGTTTATAGTTTAATGTGTTGTTGTTTGATGTTAACATGTTGCTATATGCTTCTATTTCGAATTCCCATGATCAAATTCGTGCTCTATGAATGATTTGTTGTTGTTGATGTTTGAAAATGAGTTTTTATGAATGAATCGTAACGGAAACATTTAATAATTCATATGAATATAACATAGATTCATAAAGCTCAAATCCAAGCATGCATAGTCATAAGACATATTACAAATCCATAAGATTCTTCATATAAGAAGACCTACTCATAACATCAACAAGTCTTAAGATAATAAAGTAAGAAATAGCAAGGTCTTAATACATAAGTTCAAACAAACGAAACTATAACACTAAAATCCCAACAGTGTTACAATTATCAGAGCAATCCTAAACTCTAGGGAACCTAGGATAACATCAAACAACAACACATTAAACTATAAACACATTCCCTTGATTCCCATTCCCATCCAAAAGAGATGAGAGAGTTTGGGTGTGGAGAATAGTCATCTCCCCTCTCTTTGACCATCTCTATGAATTAGTAACTACTCTCTTACCTTAGAAATTGATGGAATCTCTAGCTCTCCCTTGAACTTTCCTTCTCTTCCCCTCTACCTCCTTCTTCTCCAAGTTTCTCTCTCTACCTCTCTATGTTTGTTATGTTATGAGAACTCTACTTCTCATTCCCTCATACAATTCTATTCAAACCTAGTTAGTGAAAGACATAAATGACCTCTCCCACTCACTTAAGTGCAAAGTCACTAAACTCCAAACATTTCCTTAAAATACCTCCACTCATAACTTCCTTCTTCTTATCCTCTACTCTTTCCTCTTATAGCTAATACTATAATTATTTACTAACTACACTAAATTACTCTAAAAAGACTAATTAACTTCTAACCAAACAAAATAAGTCTAATTAAATAAAATAAATAAATACGGGTGTTACAACTCTACCCTCCTTAAAGAATTTTCGTCCTCGAAAATTTACCTCGAAATAACTCCGGATAAGAACTCATCATCTTGCCTTCCAACTCCCAAGTCGCGTTCTCTCCCGCGGGTCCTCCCCAAACAACTTTCACGGATGCTATCTCTTTATTCCTCAACTTCTTTACTTCTCTACCTTCAATCCTCAAAGGTATCGCTTCAACCGTCAAATTGTCCCTAACTTGAACATCATCCGATACAATAACATGTGAAGGATCCGAAATATATTTCCTCAATTGCGACACATGGAACACATCATGAAGATTCGATAATGATGGTGGCAAAGCAATCTTGTACGTAACACTTCATATCCTTTTCAAAATTTGATACGGTCCAATAAACTTCGATGTCAACTTCTTTGATTTCAAAGCACGACCAATTCCCGTAGTTGAAGTAACTCTCAAAAATACATGGTCTCCATCTTGAAATTCCACATCTTTTCTCTTCTTATCATGATAACTCTTTTGCCTACTTTGAGTTGCTTTCATCTTCTCTTGAATCATCTTAATCTTCTCGGTTGTCTCTTGCACAATTTCCGGTCCAAGAACTACACTCTCTCCAGTTTCATACCAACACAAGGGTGTTCGACACCTTCGCCCATATAAAGCTTCAAACGGTGCCATTCCGATACTCGAATGAAAACTATTGTTGTAGGTAAATTCAATCAAAGATAAACATTCGTCCCAGTTACCTCCTTTCTCCAACACACATGCTCTCAACAAATCTTCCAAAGATTGAATAGTCCTTTCCGATTGTCCGTCCGTTTGTGGATGACAAGCGGAACTCATTCTCAATTTAGTACCAACTGCTTCTTGTAAACTTTCCTAAAACCTCTAAGTGAACCTTGGATCTCTATCCGAAACAATACTTGAAGGAATACCATGAAGCTTCACAATTTGCTCAACATAAATTTCCGCCAACTTAGGTACCAAAGTTCCCGTCTTGAACGCAATAAAGTGTGCGGATTTAGTTAATCTATCCACAATTACCCAAATTGAATCATTTCCTTTCTTGGTCTTCGGTAAACCGCTCACAAAATCCATAGCAATGCTATCCCATTTCCATTCGGGTACAAACATAGGTTGCAACAAATCGGATGACTTTTGATGTTCAACTTTTGACAAACCAAACAAGCATAAACAAACTCCGCAACTTCCTTTTTCATACTTGGCCACCAAAACAATTTCTTAAGGTCTTGATACATCTTGGTGGCTCCGGGATGAATACTCAAACCACTCCTATGTCCTTCTTCAAGAATCCTCTCCTTCAATTCCGGAACATCGGGTACACAAACTCTATTGTGGAATCTTATCACTCCAAAGTCATCAATCTTAAAGTCCACTTGCCCTTCTTGGTTCTTTGACGTCAACCAAACTCAAATCTTCTTTTTGACCTCTTTTCACATCTTCAAGAAAATCATTAGTTAACTTCAACATTCCCAATTTGACACTTTTAGGAGTTACTTCACAAATCAAACTCAAGTCTCTAAATTCTTCAATTAAATCCAACTCTTTAATCATAAGCGATGACATATGCAATGACTTCCTACTCAAAGCATCGACCACTACATTCGCCTTTCCGGGATGATAACTTAACTCAAAATCATAATCCTTTAAGAATTCCAACCATCATCTTTGTCTCATATTCAACTCCTTTTGATCAAACAAATACTTCAAACTCTTGTGGTCACTAAACACTTCAAATCTTGAACCATACAAATAATGTCGCCACACTTTCAACACAAACACAACCGCCGCCAACTCAAGATCATGGGTAGGATAGTTTTTCTCATGTACCTTCAATTGTTTTGATGCATAAGCCACAACTTGACCCTTTTGCATAAGTACACCTCCTAATCCCATCTTTGAGGCATCACAATACACAACAAAAGATTCCTTTGCATCGGGCAAAATTAACACGGGTGCGGTAGTCAATCTCTTCTTAAGTTCTTGAAAACTTTTCTCACACTCAACACTCCACACAAAAGCTTGATCCTTTCTAGTTAACTTTGTCAAAGACAATGCTAACTTCGAAAATCCTTCAATGAACCTTCTATAGTAACCGGCCAAACCAAGAAAACTTCTTATCTCCGAAACCGACTCCGGTGTTCCCCATTGTAACACGGCATAAACCTTAGCAGGATCCACCGCTATACCTCCACTTGATATAACATGACCAAGAAAACATACTTCTTTCAACCAAAACTCGCAGTTAGATAACTTTGCGTAGAGTTTCTTTTCTCACAATGTTTCCAACACAATTCTCAAATGATCCGCATGTTCTTCTTCGGTCTTGGAATACACTAGAATGTCGTCAATGAAAACTACCACGAATTTATCCAAGTATGGATGAAAAATCCGATTCATATACTCCATGAAAACTCCGGGTGCGTTGGTCACACCAAATGGCATAACCGAGTACTCATAATGACCATACCTTGTACGAAAAGCCGTCTTTGGAATATCTTCCGCCTTCACTCTAATTTGATGATAACCCGATCTTAAATCAATCTTACTAAACTCACAAGCACCAACTAATTGGTCCATCAAGTCATCAATTCTTGGAAGTGGGTACTTGTTCTTGATCGTTACTTTGTTCAATTGACGATAATCAATACACAACCTCATACTCCCTTTCTTCTTCTTGACTAACAAAACGGGTGCTCCCCAAGGTGATACACTAGGTCGAATGAACTTCTTCTCAAGCAATTCTTCTAGTTGTTTCTTCAATTCATCCAATTCAGACGCTGACATTCGATATGGTGCCATCGATATTGGACTCGTACCGGGTACCAAGTCAATAGCAAACTCTACTTCTCTTTCGGGAGGCACATCCGACACATCTTCCGAAAACACATCGGAAAACTCTTGCACTACCAGTAAATCCTTAATTCTAACTTCACCTTCAACTTTCAAAGATGCGAACATAGCAAACAACTCTCCATGTTCTTTCAAAATTCCTTTCACCTCTCCCTCATTCAACATCTTAGGACTCTCTTCTATCTTAGGAAATAAAACAGTCTTCTCACAACAATTAATATGAACTTGATTAAAGATCAACCAATTCATACCAAAGATTACATCTATACCACTAAGAGGAATACACACCAAATCCATACTAAAATGTCTATAAAAAATAGTCACCGGACACTTAGCACATACAATCCTAGTATACATCGAACCACTAGCAGGAGTTTCTATTTCCATACAACCAGACATTTCAGACACGGGTATACTAAGACGCTTCATGCATTCAAAAGATATAAAGGAGTGTGTCGCTTCGGTATCAATAATCGCAATTAAAGGGGTGTCATAAATAAAACACGTACCTCTAATGAGATTATCCACAATTGAAACAAGTTGGCTTCTCTTTGCACACATCGGATTTGTGACCAAAATTTCAACAATTATAGCATTTCTCCCCTTTTGTACATTCATAAGAGCGATGTCCAAAAGCTCCACACTTGAAACATTTCTCATTGCCACTCCTTCCCTTATCACCATTCCCCATCTTGCCCTTGCCCTTTCCATCATAAGGCTTACCACGATCTTGACCTTTGACTCTCTTGTCATTTGCCGCCTTGTAGTAACTAGCTTTGGCTTTCCCATCCAAATCACAAATATTGCTCTTATTCACCAAGGTAGCAAAGTTGCGGATTTCCGAAAATCCAATGAGTTGCTTGATGTCGGGACGCAACCCACTCTCAAACTTCACACACTTATCCTCTTCCGCTTCCACGGTATTGTAATGTGGACTATACCGACACAAATCCTCAAACTTTGCCGCATACTCCGCAACCGATAAGTTCCCTTGCTTCAATTCCATGAACTCAACCACTTTCCGATTCCTCACATCGGCCGGGAAGTACTTAACCAAGAACTCCCTCTTAAAGATAGCCCAAGTGATCACGGCTCCTCCATGACCAAGTCTTTGTGACGCATTCTTCCACCAATAGTTAGCATCATCTTGAAGCATGTAGGTTCCCAAAGTCACCTTTTGAGTCTCCGAGCACCTCATTGCTCCAAAAATCTTCTCCATGCCCTCAAGCCACTTTTGAGCTCCCTCGGGGTTGTAACCTCCTTTGAACGCTTGTGGATTGTTCTTCAAGAACCTCTCCAACCTCAATTCATCCTCATTTCCCCTTAGGTTCTCTTGTGCCAATCTCTCGGCCGTTCTTGCCGCCGTCTCTTGTGCCATAACATTTGCCATGTATGCTACCGCATCCGCCATTGCTCTATTAGCCGCCATTACCTGAACAACCAACCAAAGAAACCCAACGTTACGTTAAACTAAGGTACTAAAAGTGTTTACCTACACTTGTTGCACACGGGTATTCTAATCCTAATTGATCCGAAATGGACCGACCTTGCTCTGATACCAAATTTTGTAACACCCTAACCCACTTATACTATTTACTTAGCTTAAAATAAATACAATACAAGCAATTAAGGCGTTACAAGAAATAAAATCATTCAAAGCATGCATATATATTCATTTGTATCGCAACGGAAACATTTAATAATTCATATGAATATAACATAGATTCATAAAGCTCAAATCCAAGCATGCATAGTCATAAGACATATTACAAATCCATAAGGTTCTTCATATAAGAAGACCTACTCATAACATCAACAAGTCTTAAGATAATAAAGTAAGAAATAGCAAGGTCTTAATACATAAGTTCAAACAAACGAAACTATAACACTAAAATCCCAACAGTGTTACAATTATCAGAGCAATCCTAAACTCTAGGGAACCTAGGATAACTCTACACCAACACCTTACCAAGCTAGACTAACTTGGCCACCAAAGCGATCTCCTAAGTCTAAAGTAGACTCCTCAAGCGAAGAATCTGGACCCAAACCATACACAAACACAAAATAGAGAGTTAGTTACAAATACAAGTTCATAATCATAAGCATAGGGTACACTTATATTATGGAAATAACAATAATATGACTAAACAACTATATCGTCTAGTAACATACATTTAATACTCATTAGTAATGATAACTCATGTTCATCGCCATTTAGTTAAACACATAATCATATTCACATTCAAGTCAATCAAGCACAACCATAGTAAGCATAATGTCAATTACCAATTACCACATAATCACGTAATCCCTAATGCAACTAATGCAACAATTAGATGTCGTGTCACCCTAGACATCATTAGATGCATGCGGTACCATTCACCTCATTTAGGATAAACTTATATCCCATTCACCTCATTTTCATTTTTAAGTCATGAAGGACTCACCACAAATAGACTTATGATGCATGTATGTACATATACCTTGACGATAATCACCACAAATCCCTTAATGAAATATAGTACTACGCAACCTATATTCATTTTAATTCACCTCAAACATATCATCACTAGGTCATACACACAATACACACACACACATCATATATATACATATATAAGCTCATTTCATACTCCATGTCAATTAATCACTAAACAACCATGCAATCTCTAGCATGTATCTTCAATTTTTAATTAATCTAATCTTATATCATGTTATAAGAACATAGCTCAATCATAGTATAAACATAAATCCCTTTTAGTCTCCAAAAATCAGTGTTCATACTGAGACAACTCGTCTAGACGAGCTCATGGAGAACTCAAGGCGAGCTCAAGTCAGAGAGCAGCAAAACAGCCCGCCTCCAACTCGCCTCAACCTCGCCATGGCGAGCTCAACTCGCCAGCCAGCTCGCTATCATTCGCCATGGCGAGCTCATGGTTTCTGGGCAACGCCAAGAACTATGAATACTCGCCATAGCGAGTACTATGCTCGCCCTAGCGAGTTGCTGCCGAAGAGAAAACTCTGCTTTCGGGTTTTAGTTCAAATCCATCAAAAATCTCATTTTTCAACATACAAATCCCTAAAGCTATCAACTTTAAGCATGTATATCATGTATAAGCCTAGAAGTACAAACTTTAACATCATCAAACATCATCTCATGCTAAAAGTAAGGATTTTCCTATATTTCACTAAAAATTCATTTTTAAACATCAACAACAACAAATCATTCATAGAGCACGAATTTGATCATGGGAATTCGAAATAGAAGCATATAGCAACATGTTAACATCAAACAACACATTAAACTATAAACACATTCCCTTGATTCCCATTCCCAACCAAAAGAGATGAGAGAGTTTGGGTGTGGAGAATAGTCATCTCCCCTCTCTTTGACCATCTCTATGAATTAGTAACTACTCTCTTACCTTAGAAGGTGGATGAAATCTCTAGCTCTCCCTTGAACTTTCCTTCTCTTCCTCTCTACCTCCTTCTTCTCCAAGTTTCTCTCTCTCTACCTCTCTATGTTTGTTATGTTATGAGAACTCTACTTCTCATTCCCTCATACAATTCTATTCAAACCTAGTTAGTGAAAGACACAAATGCCCTCTCCCACTCACTTAAGTCCAAAGTCACTAAACTCCAAACATTTCCTTAAAATACCTCAACTCATAACTTCCTTCTTCTTATCCTCTACTCTTTCCTCTTATAGCTAATACTATAATTATTTACTAACTACACTAAATTACTCTAAAAAGACTAATTAACTTCTAACCAAACAAAATAAGTCTAATTAAATAAAATAAATAAATACGGGTGTTACACCAAGCATGGCAATAGCATCTGCTATGCTTTCTTCCTCTTCATCCTCATTTTGAGCATTACCATCGTCAGTATTTGAAACAAAAGCAATGCTCTTGTTCTTTTTGTCACCACGTTCGTTTAAGACAGTTTCAAAAGTTTGGAGAGATCCAACCAACTCATCCATCTTCATGGTGGAGATGTCATGCGCTTCCTCAATTGTCGTTACCTTCATGTCAAACCTTTTGGGAAGGGATTTAAGAAGTTTTCTTGACAATTTCTCATCAGACATTTTTTCTCCCAAAGCTTCAAAGGAGTTTGCAATGTCTAGAAGACTCATATGAAACTCTTGGATGCTCTCATCATCTTTCATTCTCAGGGCTTCAAACCTGGATGTGAGGTGTTGAATCTTTGACTGTTTCACTTTAGTAGTGCCTTCATAACATGTCTTCAATATCTCCCACGCTTCTTTGGCTGACACACAATTTTTAATGAGTTTGAAGACACTGGTGTCCACTCCATTAAACAAGGCATAGATGGCCTTGTTGTTGTAGAGAGCAGCGGTTTCCTCGTCTGGAGTCCATTCAACGTCAGGTTTTAGCACCCCCGTTGAGGTACCTTCCTTGCTAGTAACAGTGGGATGATCCCATCCAGCCAAAACTGCCTTCCAAACTTTGCTATCAATCGATTTCAGAAATGCAGTCATTTTAGATTTCCAATGATCATAGTTGTTGGATCCATTGAGTAGGGGTGGTCTATTCATATATCCTCCGTCCTTTTCCATGATGCCAGAGATTTTAGGTCCTGAATCTCACCCTAAAACAGGCAGGGTGCCTGCTCTGATGCCAATTGAAAATCCTAGATCAGAGATCCCATCTCACTCCCTTACAACCTTACAGACAGCAAGGATTTCAATAACACAAATACAAATGAGTTTTGGAGACACACTCCTAAAAACTACACACTCGTACCTAAAGGCTTAGAGTGTTACAACCACACAAAGTCCTAACTCCGTACTTCAAAGCTTAGGAGAGGATCACACAAGTTACAACTCAAACTGACACAATCCTAAGCTTGTATCAATGAGACACAAGAAAGACTCACAAAATAACACACACGCAAAACCTAGACTTCTAGACTAAGACACAATAACGGCGTGAACAACTCATAGAATTAGGTTTAGCTCCTCCTTTAAATACTCCAGGCAAAACGTCCTTGATTCAGAAATGACATGGCTTGATTTGTTTGACCCAAGCCATTACTCCACATTAATTAAAAGAGATTCTCAACAAAAATATACTTCAAGGAGATTCTTTATAAAAACATTCTTGACAAGGATCTGAAGCATTAAATGATGATCCTCATAATTAGCCTGATTAAAAGCGCCATGCAAGATCCAAGAGAGAGAAACAAACATTCCATAAATAGAACATGCACGCGAACACTTCCAGTCACATGATACGATGTTGAGGCATCTTATCACACATCCTGTTACACGGTTTATTTTACCCAAAATGCAGCCAATACCAAAGACTCAACATGTTGGTTTTTGGATAGATTGGTTCGAAAGGATTGTAATGGCCGGGATACCTCATTTTGGAATGTGAAGTGGGTCAGAGATGCCCCCTTGGGGTAGCTTTTCCTTGATTGCTTTCTCTCTTTAATAATAAGGATAATGTTGTGAGTGACTTTTTGGATGTTTATGGTGATTGGTCTTTCTCTTGGCGTAGAAATTGATTTCGTTGGGAGGAAGATCTAGTTGCCATTGTGTCAAATCTCTTGCAGCCGGTGGTGTTCTCTTCGGATGATGATAGTTGGAGGTGGTCGGTGGAAGATGATGGTGAGTTTCCGGTTAAGTCCTCGTATAACCGTCTTTCAAAGGATCTCGCGGCCGATGAAGTAGAAGTGGGTGGAACTCCGGTTAGTGTTTTAGCTCAAATTTGGGAAAGTCCGGCTCCGTAAAAAACCATTGCCTTCTCATGGCAACTCCTTCTTGATAGAATTGCTACTAGGAGATATCTTGAAATTCGCTGTATGTTACCTCAAAACGTGCCTTGGGAGTGAGTTGGTTGTGTAGGAAAGGTGGAAACCGCTACCCATCTCTTTTTGCATTGTCCAAGTGCAATGTGGGTGTGGAGTGAAGTCTTTAAGTGGATAGGTGTTCCGATGGTTATTCCCCCCTCTTTATCTTCTTTATTCGAGATAGTAAAGGGGTCTTCTAGAAAAGGTAATATCTGGAAGGGCTTTTTATTGATTTGGCACGCCACTCTTTGGTCGATTTGGAAAGCATGTAATGGTGCGATTTTTTCAACCGGTTCTTTCTCTCCAAGAGCTATTGTGGAAGACATAAAAGTTTTAAGTTAGAAGTGGAACCTTGCTAGAGTTAAGATGGTTCCTTGTATGTTCTACGAGTGGACTTGGGACCCCGTGAATTGTCTTCTCCGTTTGAGTTTTGGCTAGTGTTGTTGATTGTTGTTATGGCGTATAGTTTTTTCTCCTTTGTCTTTATTTTTATCGGCCGGTAGGGAGCTTGTTCCCTTAGCTTTGTATGTTTCCTTGTTCTTGGCTGTGCTCTCCTTTTCTCCTTGAAATGGTGGTAGCTTAATAAATTTTTTGCCGATTCAAAAAAAATAAATAATAGTATTTTAAAATAAACATGTCAATAATATTAAAAAAGAAAATAATCTCATAAATTGCATGGGCTAATATACTAATCTAATTAGATTTTGTTTATTGGAAGTTGAAAAGAGTTTTAAAAAAAGATTGTAAAGAGAGAAGAATGTAAAGGGTATATACATTACTCCCTCCGTCTTAAAAAGATTGAGCCAGTTAACTGCTACACGCATGTCAATGTATAACTTTGACGATTAATATTTTTAATTGTATAATATTAAAAATTATAAAAATTTGATATTTTGAAAATACCCATTGAGATGAATCCAACAAGATCTTATATGCTAATATTTATTTTTATATATTAGTAAAAAATAAGGTCAAAACAAAATATATAAATAGTATACTTAGTCAAAATAACTCAATCTTTTTGAGAAGGAGAGAGTACAAGATTGAAGATACACATGGTTGAAGATTGGAAGATATATGGATGGATATTATTAGGCGGGCTAATAAAGATTTAGGCGCCTAAATTTTTGTGTGTTGAGTAAGTTAGTTACCTAACTACTAAACTTAATAGGATTCTATTTAATTAGAGTAAATTTTAGGATTTAAATAAATGATTATAACTTGCTAGAATTGCAACTTTTATATTTTTCATGATATAAATAATAAAAAGATTAATTGGATGGTTTAGTGCCAATTCAAATGGGTAACTCAGCCCATTTTATTTAATGCAACGGGTAAGGTAAGAATTTGCCCATTTTTATTCAACCGTTAGATCAAATTCTCTTTTATTCACAAACTCATTTAACCTCTCACAAACACCTTTCAGCTTCATTGATTCGCTTCAAATTTAAGGTAAAGTTTGGACTTTTCTTCCACCCCTTTGTTGTTTTCTGATTTTGAAAGTCGGTTTTTGTTAAAGTTTGAAATGGTGATTGTAACTTGATTTGTTTCAGATTTCGAATTTTGAAATGAAAATTTGTTTTGAATTATTCTAAAATGTCATTTTAGATATTTAATCATTTTATTGAAATATTTTTCGAATATTAAAATTTCAAAAAATCATTTATTTTGAAGCTATTTCAAATAAATTTTTATAAAAATCGTTTTTAAAATACAACTTTTTAAAAAAATTACGATTTTGATTATGTTTTGATCTTCAATAATGTATGTTTATGTTATATGATGTAAAAATTATTGTTTCAATTTAGAAAAAACTAATATAAAAAACTTGTAATATTTTGAAAAATGATTTTACAAAATCTATTTTCAAAAATTTAATTTTAATTTTATGTTTTATCTATTTCTCATATACGTAATTCTTTTGTCTCTCTGTATGACTCTTTTCTTATGTGTACTTTTTTCCTGCATCTGGTATAAATGTTCTTGCTATGTGTGTGCCTTATTTTTTAATCGTTGCCCATCTATGTTTCTTTCTTGATGTGTATGTGTGATTTTTTGCAAAGTTTCAAATAAAGGCAAGAAGGTTTATATCCTGTGTGTATGAGTAATGCAAATATAAAAATAGTAGTATCAAATATAATTAAAATCGGTAATTTTCTTATATTATTAAAAGGAAAAAAGTTCTTTCAGTTTGGTTTGTGGCCAGTATATAATGTGTTTTAATTGGTATTTTTTTTCCTGTTAAAATTTTTGCCAACACATATAATAGCTTTTCTACCTAAATATTTAATTTTGAAGGAGATAAGATTATAATGCTAATATATTTTATATAATAATATTTTTAAAATACCAAACAAAGGTAAAAATGGAATAAAAAATAGAACGAAATGGAGACACAATATCATTCCATCATAGAATATCCAAACAATAGTCTCATAAGTTCTAGCTTAATTGGCAAAAAATGCCGAAATTGTAGACCGGACGTTGTGACCCAGATTCGAATTGCGATCTCACAATTATATGAGTTTAATTTCAGTGGATTACCACTTCAACTAAGACAGAAAAAAAAATAAAATCTAAACAATAGAACGAAATCTCTATTCCATTTCATTTATTCCGCTCAATTGCGTTCATTTTAAAATATCCAAACACAAGTTCAGATCACCTCTATTTCTAATAATTGGATTTATGATTTTTGTGTGTATTTGCAGCAGCATTGTCATCAAGTTCATTATTTCTAAGAGCTATCAACCTTAAAATCCAGACCAATGTCATTGATTCTGCTTATCTTAATGGTGTTAAGAAGCTTTTGTTTTTGGGTTCCTCTTGCATTTACCCTAAATTTGCACCCCAACCGATCCCTGAAGATGCTTTGCTTACTGGCCCCTTAGAGCCGACAAATGAATGGTATTCTATTGCCAAGATTGTTGGGATCAAAATGTGTCAAGCTTACAGAATTCAACACATGTGGGATGCAATTTCAGGGATGCCGACCAACGTATACGGACCAAATGATAATTTCCATCTTGAGAATTCACATGTTTTACCTGCTTTGATGAGGAGGTTGCATGAGGCAAAGGTCAATGGTGCGAAAGAGGTTGTGGTGTGGGGTACCGGGAGTCCATTGAGAGAGTTTTTGCACATTGATGATATGGCAGATGCTGTTGTCTTTATGATGGAAAAGTACAGTGGACTTGAGCATTTGAATGTAGGGAGTGGAAATGAGGTTACTATTAAGGAATTGGCTGAGTCGATGAAGGAAGTGGTGGGATTCGAAGGCGATCTTGTTTGGGATAGTACTAAGCCAGACGGCACACCAAGAAAGCTGATCGATAGCTCGAAACTTGCAGCCCTTGGCTGGACACCGAAAGTTTCACTCAAGGATGGCCTTGTTGATACCTATAAATGGTATTTAGAGAATGTCAACCAATGATACTTTTGGTTTTAAGCAGAATGTGCCATATCAAGTTTTATAGGTATTTGTCATTTCAATATGAAGAGTTTATTTTTATAAAATAATTATCCAACTCTAGTGTCTGACCCATTTTTCTGTACTATGTGAGATGAATTTTTCAGTACTATGTTTTTCTGACCCTATTAGTACCTCCATAAGTTTTGTCTTATCCAGATTCTGGCCTTGATGTTAATAATTTTGTGTTGATATATACTTGGTGTTATATCTGTGTTTTTTTTTTCTTTCAACTCAACTTCTAGCTATGGGAGTATGTGTATCAAGACTAAAGTATGAGGTGTCCGTGTGGGGCTTGGTACGAGGTGTGTAGCTCAATTGATTTGAGGTAAAAGTGAATAGAGTTAAGGAGTTAAAGGTCTAAGGTTCATGTTTTAGTGAAGATGAAAAATAAACTTTGACCATTTCAAAAACAAATATAGTGTTGCTCAAGTGGAAGCAAATTGTCCTCGTATTTGTATTGTAAGCGAAAAGTTGGTAAAGAGCGCAAATATATACTCCATCTGGTTATAAATATAAACAAATTTCCAAAATTTTTTAGTTCAATTCTAACGTTCTAGAAGTACATTGAAGAAAGGAGTTATATATATGGTCAAAGTAAAACTTTCCAGCCAGCCACCAAAAGTTTAGATCTAGTGTTTCTATAAGTCAATGCCTTCCAAAGAGTCGCTTTCTCTTTTGACAAATTATTACCAAGGAGTTAATATTGCACAAATACCCTTGAAAGTTTGACTGACCTAAGGAGTAATAAGTAATTTAACAAAATTGGCATCTAGATGCACAAATCTGATATATTGACAATCATTTGTTCTTAAACAAATAATCATTCACATATAGTACATAGATTTTAGAAATAGTCACCAATGCCTTTTTGTCCAAGCAATTAAGAGCTTGATTTTCATGGAAGAAAAAGTTACCACAACCAAATTTTATAAATGAAATCTAAAGTTATTTAATATTATATTCCAAGAATCATAAGTGAAAAACTGATATATTCTATCTTGGAAACAGTAAAGATATTGTGAATTAATTTGAATTCCACAAATATATTATTATGGCAAGCAAATAATGGATTCATCATAATCTGTAAAGCAACCTATATTTAACATAAATTTCTACTGCAAAATGGAAGTAATAAAACAAAATATTTGAATACCAAAGGAACTAATGATTCTAAGTTCAAAATTTTCATATTTACAATCTTTGAATATCATAACTTTCTGAATAAACTAAATGACTAAGGTGTCTATCGAAAAGCTTCATAAGCAAATTTTTTTCCGCCACTCACTGTTTAGATGCAAATTGACGCCTTTGAAGTCCGTTTATTCATCCCAAGGATGATCACCATTACAGTGACATCATCGTGATACTTTCTCCTCCTCCCATCCGGAACATTCATCAACTCCTCTGTGGTGAAACCTGTAAGAGAATCGATCAGGTAAACGATAATAAAACACAAATATCTATTCATAAATTTTGCATGAGATCTCAGAAAACTACCTGCAGAATCAGCTGCTTTTGTTACTAATTCTTCAATGAGAAATTTAGCTGGATCACCATGAGGATTGCTCAAGATGTAAGACTCGACGAGATTTACTGCCTCCTCGTTGCTGAAGAAGTCGAATAAACCATCACTTGCAACTATAACAAATTGATCCGAAGTAGAGATTTTGTGCACATTCAGTGATGGTTCAGTTGAAACATATGGTGGGCTTTTAAGATCACGAACTCGAAGGATTCCCATTAATGCATCATTCAAAATTTTCTGCACGAAAAGAAAAACCAAGTTTAGATATGTTTGGTAAAAAGAGTATTATACTCTTTGCAATAATTGGATTTATAGATGAGCAAACTCAGAAAATGCATAACAATCTTATATCTACTTGGATGCTGGTATAAATTTGATATTACTATCTTTCTATAAAGCCCACGCACATGATTTGACACCGGTATAATACAACATAGATACGAGGATATAGGACATTCTTAAAAACTAAAGATAATATAATATATTGACACAAAATTATACATTAACGAAAACACATATTTTACATAAATGTATAATATTTGGAAAATGATGTTGATATTTTTGTTGAGATATAACTATATATGCAAATGATGGTCACAACTTACGACAAGATACATGTAATAAAAACACAGAAAACACGAACATATCTTCCTTGTAAACATGTCATAAATGTATCTTTACCCTAATTAATTAGTATCATTTTCATCTCTCTATTAGTAATATCCAAACAACCATATTTCTAAGTCTAATTCACCAAAAGACAACTTTGTCAAATCAAGAAGTTGATCACCATCATCATCATCAAATGAATCATAACTACAAATGCTACTACAAAAAATCAGTATCCAAAATCATTTGTAAACTAATTGCCTAAAATTTTAAAGAGATACCAACCTTTTTCAAGTAGCCAACTCCAAAAGCACGCGTAACCTTCAATTTTCCTTTCACTCTCCCTGATACAATGGTCTTAGGATCATCAGGATGACTAGCAAGAAGTTGAGTTCTTTCATCTTCATTGTCAACAGTATGACTATCAGTAAGCTGAATAGCTTTCAATCTCTCATTCCCGTTCGTTCTGTTACTTGTACTGCATGTCGCAAGCACTGCTCTGCTGTCCCCTAGATTGAGCGTACATAAATCATTCCCGTGAAGAAGCACGAGTAAAACGCAAGATCCAATTGAGACTAAATCCGGACGTTCCTCCATTTCCTGCTCAACCATGTACAAGAAATCATTCTCGACCTGACTAAGAATGTGTTTGAGGTTATCAAGTACCACATGCGAAAATGATTTACTCGATGAAGATTGGCACCCATCAAGAATATGACTATCATCCAAACACTCGTTGTCAGAAGCATTGTTGATGGAATTTGGTTTTGAATCCCAATCTATTGTATTTAGGTAAGATACAATAGAATCATAAAGGGTACAAGCGAGAAAGTCCGCTGCATCTCTCCCGTTAAAGCCGTCATAAATTGCACAAAAAAGCCACCCCTTTTCTTCGGAACAAACTGCTTGAACTCTATCTTCACCAGCAGCTCCTCCTGCTACTTGTACTTCCGTAGCATTATGAAAACAATCGCTTTTAGAAAGAGCGCTCGTGAATCTTAACGAACAAGGGTCATTTTCAAGCATATTACTTGGACTGGACGGGCTGCAACTTAGGTTTGACAAACTACTATGGAGAGAAGATGATAGCGTGTCTCCAAAATTTGGCGAAGAGGGTACCCGCCGAAAAGAATTAGGAGAGTCCAAATTCGGAAGGATTTCTTCTCCTATCACACCATTGCAAATGTTTGTGTTGGCAAGTGTAGCGTTTGCACTTATGGCAGCACCTGACAAGCAAGAGAAACTGCTCGTTCTTCGGAATTCAGGGATGACTTTGCAGCCATTGGCAACTTTGCAAGGGATGCCTTTGTGGCTATTGCATTGATAGCCGAAACTTATTTTCAGCTCACCTTCAGGACTAAGCATGGCTACCTCCTGTTTAAGAAATTCATTCTCAATAATATCAATATCACTAGTATATGTTTCTAAATAAAAGAGAACTTTCAGTAACATACGAAATCCCTAATTGGTAAAGAAAACTCAACTGATTGATTTTCTAGATGGTGTAAGGGCACAATTGATACACCAAATAATGCTCCAACAAGGGTTCAATCAATAAACTTAGCAGCCTGCACCACATACAGGAGTAAGCAGTCATCAGGTAAACAAATAAAGAAATGACAACACTGAAACGAAGCCTGATAACATAATTATATTTTTGTCAGTTAATACATAAATTATCTAAATGTGTGTATTCAATTGTTTGCAGATATTAGCGAGTATATAAGTACAAAGCATGCTACTAAAAGATATAAACAGAGAGCAATCTAAATTGTGATGATAAGATAACATTAATTACATACAATATATGGAAAAGCAACAGAGATTCATTGAAGTAGAATTATGTTTCACAGTAATATTAACTTCAATTCAAACAATTTGTAGGGATAAAGTTCTCAATATCTGCAAATAATGGGATAAAGTTCTCCTTTGAAATAACATCACAGAGAAGCCAAAAGATAAACCAACTTCACAGTAAATGAATGCCACAAATCCCAAGTTGTAAATTCATGCATTTCATTCCAACAAAAAAAATACCAAATTATGTTCAATTGATCTTTTTCTGTTAATGGGAAAAATAGAAAAGACAAAAGTCTAGAAACACAAATCTATGTATGTGTACTAAAAAACCAAATATCCTAGTTGCTTACTTGCTTCCAATCTCTCTCTTACTCAATCAAACATCATTGACAATGACACTTATATTATACTAATACTTACAACCATTGGTTAACGCAAGAGCCTAATTAACTATAACAAACACTTGACAAAACTTCATTTAAAATCACACCAAAAGCCCATTTATATCATTTCCCAGCCTGTAATTATTTAACCTAATTTAAAAAAACACGTCATACAATCTACGATGGATGCGACTCCTCGTAAGGAGAAATTCATAGTATTACTCATCCTTACGAGTTCCGACTAAGACATTGACTCAATCAATGATGATTCGGCAAAAAACAAGAAAACAAATATTAATGCTGAGAACTCAGCTTATATTTGTTTTCTATTGTTTTTGTCGAATCAACCCAATTTTTGAGCGATTTTCAAGTATCTAACTTAGATTACATAACAGTTTTTCAACCTAAAAATTGAATTTTTAAAAAACTAGAAACAATTACTCAGAATAATTCTAAATAGCCCAATTACTTTATTGAAGCTTAAAGCATAAAGCTAGAATCTTTTTCATAAAATAGTCAAAACCCACAAAGAAAAACACAAAAATATAGGCTTAAAAAAAAACACAAAAATATGACATAGGAAACTCAGAAACACAAAATCTTATACAAACAAACACAAATTATTAAATAAATAAAAATATCAATTTTACATAAAAATAAATTAAATATTAATAAAAGAAGGAAAACCCACTTACCAATAGATCCTCAAGAAGCCAATGAATCAGTGAAGAAGCTAAAAATGCAGCTACACACAGAAAGAGGGAAAAAAACAAAGATTTATAAGAAGAATTAGAGAAGAAGTGAAGGTGAATTATGAAGAGAAGAGAAAAGGGATTGTTACTTGAATTAATGTAAGTGGAGAATTAGTGCTTTGTTCCTTGAATGAGACGCGAAAAGCGAGATTGTTGCAAATTCGAATGGTAGAGAAGAGAAGCTGTTTTTCCCCTTTTTATAAGCAACCAAATTTTTCATGGTTCATGATTCTCTCTCTCTATTTCTTTTATCTTTTATTTTCTTTGACTAAATTCATTTATCTTTAGTCAAAAATCCTATTACGTTTTTATTATAAAAACAAACTACTCCCTTCATTCCTTTTTATAATAGAAATTAAACTTTTTAGTTTCATTAAAAAATTAATGCATCTAAACTATAATAAGGTTCGCATACATTTAGTTTTCAATAAACCTAAAAAGTAAAATTTCTTTTATAATAAAGAATGGAGGAAGTACTATTTATTTATCTTTTAAATTAATTTTTTAGTCTTTATATCTTAAATTGTAATGAAAATAAGATTTTAGTAAATTTTTTCTTCCAAGAAATATTTTTTAATTATGAGAGTTTGAATTTGTAAAACGGTCACTAATGTTACCGTTGTTAATAATAAATTTCCTTTTTCAATTTTTTTAAGATTATTTATTTATCTTAGCGAAAAAAATTTATTTACTTTTTGAATATTTATTATTATTTGGTAAAATATTATTATTTTGACTTTTCGTATATTTTTTATTATTATGTTGACTAGATTTATCTTTTTCCTTTTTTTTTATGAAAAGATTTATATTTTATCTTAAAAGAGTAGATTACCTTTTAAATTATAAATAAATTACTCTTATTAAATTAATGAAAATAGTTTTTTTTTTTTTTGCTGATAATAGTCTAATGATTATATTCATATATCATAAGTATGGAGAAGTGAACAATTCGGTGTTTGAATTTCGATCCTTTCAGTAATGTTTCTCTAAGATTAAATTTATGTTTTGAGAGTAAAAAGAGTTTTTTTTTTTTTTAAGTTTATTTATCTTTCAAATTAAAAATAAATCGCTATTGTTAAATGGGTTTTTTTAACGGATATAAATTTGCATATGTTAAGAAATTTAAAATAATAAGTTTGTATAGAAATTTATGCATTGAATTTAACACGCAATTTTATGTTTGAAAAAACAGCCTGTAAAAAAAATGTTTGAAAAAATTGTCGCTGGTCAACAAAATAAAATCTTAAATTTACCTATTGAAAGTTTATTATTTTTTTTAATGCAATTTTCTTAAGTTTATCTTTAATTTTACGGAGTTTTGGTAATTTATCTCTCTACTCAAAATTAATTTGTTTAACTTTAAACTACATAGATTAATTAGTTTGGTGAAGGTTGGTAACTGCAAAGCTCTATTAGATCATCTCCAACACGCATGAAGATAAATTATTAGTGGGGTTAAAAAAATTGTCGTTATACTGAAGAAAAAAAATTCATTCTAATTATTTAGTTAGTCAACAAATAATATATCGAATTACTATTAAGTAGTTGTTTAGTCTGACTTTTTTGATCTTAGAAACTATTTGAAAACTAAAAGCAAAATAAGAGTTTTTAGAAAAAGATAAAGTTGTTTGGTAATTGTTGTTTTTTTACCTTCAAAAATGAACTAAATTTATTAAATATTGTGAAACTATTTCTAAACAATAACAAGAATATAGAAGAATGTAGATGAAGAAGAGAAAGAGAGAAGAATATAACTCTTGTATTGTATATTCACAAGTGTACATTACATTGTAATATAAGTCCTATTTATAGGACAATATATTGGGCCAAAGATATGGGCAAAAACTTAGTGGACATCTACTAACTAGAATTATTCATAACACTCCCCCTTAGATGTCCATCGAGGATATGCCTCGTTAAAACCTTACTAGAGAAAAATCCTTTTGGGAAAAAAAAATTCTAGTGAAGGAAAAAGAGTACATAATCCTTTGTGTATGAACTGTCTCATTAAAACCTTACCAGGAAAACCCAATGGGACAAAACCTTGGTGAAGGGAAAAAGAGTGAAGAACACGTTTATATCTCCCCCTCATAAAGACAATTATATCTGAGATGAAGAAGGTCAATTAATCTTATATAGTTGTTGATCAAAAGCTTTATTTCACGGTGACGTTGTTGAAAGATATGTCTTATCTCCTTTATTATACTCTTCTTTGACATTGTAGTTGATGCAATACTATCTTCTTCAAGTTTCTTGTATATGTAGAATCACAATCCTCAACAAAATCACATTTTGAACTTTCTGGATGTAGTGCTAAAACTTCTACATAATTGGATGATATTATTGTATCTCTAAGATACAAATTATATACTTGACTTTGTTCCAATATCTTTGAGTTTGTTGATATTTAAAAAAATACCACAACATGCATAATTGACAAAATGCAATAGTGTCCTCAATTGAACTTAAATATGATACTTCAAGACCAATTCATGTAATTCATCATTTTCTTGAGACATGTAATAATCTTTGTTCACATCAAGTGACATCGATATATACATTATATCTTTTTATATCAAATTTGTTTAGTACCTTTGATATATATGATATGAGTGTCTTGGTGTACAAAACCCCATTGAAATACTAAATTTTCAATTCAAAACAAACTTTGACTATCCAACATATTTCATTCCAAACTTTTCTTTAAACGAAAAATTTTAGAAGCTCATAAAGGGTTCTAATAATATATATAGCAAATTATATTTCTCAACAAATAATTAGCAAAATATATTAGCATTTGATTGCAGTAATCTTCAGGACCAATTAGTAATCTTCATTTTCTCGAGCTCATAAGAGAAAGTGATTCACAAAATAAGCTCTTTAGAAGTCTCGATGATATTTTTATCATTGACATAAATCTTAAATATAACAAATTCATTGTCAATAATGGACAAATGTTGTCATTCTCATATTTCTCATTTGGAAATATTCACTAAAATTATTATATAACATGCATTTTGATTGTATGCATACACAAAGAGACTTATTCATTTTATTAAGTTATCTCTTCAATAGTTTGGATTATATGTCTAATGGAAATTAAATCCTTCAAGGAATTTCATATAATCCTCACTAACAATTGACAACAAGTGAACCATACATATATATTGTAACACATTTTTCAAATAAATTGAGTTCTTTTGTGTTACTAAACTTAATCAAGTGAGAAAAATATTTTGATTTCACTCCAAAACCATTATATCTTGCAAATGAATTGCTTCTTTATATTTTGGCCAACCACACACTTAATTAGGACTCAATATTTTCGCACTTATAATATTTAGCGCTATCTTATTTGTCGACAATTTTTCAAGTTCTTGGTTCCTTATTTTAACTGGTAGAGATATATATAATCGATTGAGATATCTTTATATCATAAATGACAGGTACCTGAAGTTTATGATAGTTTTCCTCACCATCAAGACCATCTTCCTTTTCTGAGATTTATCTTTGGAGCCAATTTTTAGGCATGCCTTAGTCTAATAAAATTTCAATAGAAGAGAATATTTGCAGCATAAAGGAATTTAGAAATCCCTTTTAGGTCAGAATTTAATGCATATTTTGAACTTCAGGTTCATATTATTGTGTGCGATTATATGTATGCATTTTATACAAATTTTTCAGAGCTGCTTTATTTATTTTTCTCCCCCTAATACCGATGAGTAAAAACACGATATGAAGTATCTTATGGTAAAGACTTAAATTCATCACATAATCTCGGTTTTCTTGTAGTTTCATCTAACGGTGTCTGCTGGACAACGAAGAACATATAGTTCACATAAAAAAAATTTCTTAGATGAGAGATATTATGTTCCTGACCATGAACAAATTGTAATCGGGAGAATTTTAATGATTCATTGGCTTGATGCACATAGAAGTTGCTACTAGCAAAATAAAATGTCCAAATAGGACCTTTGTTCTCATGATAATTGTCTGGCTATATATATGAAACATTTAGCAAAATATCTTTTCCAGACTATTCTAAATATGAACATGTGCAACTCGACATTCAAAATCATGTCGCACACCAACTTGATCAAGGTTGGTGACATTTACTTGGACATTTAGTCGATGCATCGATAAACTTATATAATATTCATGTGGCCACAAACTATTAGATATATGCACATGTATCATATCAAATAATGGGAAATTCAAACCCTTTATTTTGCCTTTTATTGGCTTTGAGAACAACATCTAATAATTCATTTCAATGAAGAATGTTCATACTCTTCGATTGCATCATAAGACTCGGGATGGTCTAACCGGTCAGTCATGCCAATTATATTCGGGTTTCCAAATGTAAAGTGTTAATGTTTGTTGATTGGCTCATTTTGGTATAACAACCTTGTGTTACAATGTTGGATGCAATGTTTCAACATCCGGATACCTTTCCAGGTTGAGTGAAACGCGCGCCTCATTTATTGCGCCACCCTTTGATTATGGAATACGCGTCTTATGGTTGTGCTTTAATTATGCTTGATTTATTAGAAGATCTCTACGTGATTATTTCCAGAAGTACTCTGCATAGCTTATGGAAACATTTGACCAAGATCACTAATCACGTGTTGAATTGTGCAAAGTATTTTAAAGCCCAAGTTCCAAAGAAGCCCATGAAGACTCATAGTATATAAGCTTCTTTGTAACCCTAGTTTTGTACGTGTGTGTTGTATTCTGAAAGTATATCATTTTTGTGTTAGGGTTTTGTGTTAGAAACTTGTGAGCCTACCTTGCATCTCCTTTATGCAAGACTAGGACATAGGATATTGTATTTGTGTAAAACTACTCCTAAGCTTTGAAGTACGGAGTTGGTTTTGTTTTGGAGTGTGTACTCAAACAATTATATCTTTGTCTAGTATCACAGGTTGTGTGATTAATTAGGAGGTGAGATGGGATCTCAAACTTAGGAGTTCCTAAGTTGAAGTTGCATAAGATAGTGTCTAAGTCATAAGTTGTAAACGGGTGTGTTTAGCTTAGGATTAGAACTATCATAGTGGACTCCTCTCCTGGATTGGTATCCCCCAGACTAGGGCTTGTTTAAGCGCCGAACTGGGTTAACAATTGAACTGTGTCCTTTACTTGTTATTAACTTTATTTAGTGTATTGATTGTTGTCTCTGGTGAATGTTCCAACATCGTATTTAACATCTCAAGTGTTGGAACATTACATAGCACATTCCAATCCTGCGTGCCGGAATTTCAATTGGCATCAGAGCAGGCACCCTGCCTGTACCTGGGTGAGATCTAGGGAAGTTATCTTCTGGCGCTATGGAGAAGGAAGGAGGATTTGTCAACAGACCACCTTTGTTGGATGGAACGAACTATGATTACTTTAAGTCATGCATGGCTGCCTTTCTCAAGTCCATTGACTCCCAAGTTTGGAGAGCTATTTTGTCAGGTTGGGAGGCTCCTGTTGTCACTGACAAAGATGGGAACAAAACCAATGTTCTAAAGGCTGAGCTTGAGTGGACTAAAGAAGAACAAGATCTGTCTACCTACAACTCTAAAGCCATCAATGCTCTGTTCAATGGAGTTGATAGAAGCATGTTTCGTCTGATAAAGAAATGTGTGGTTGCCAAAGAAGCCTGGGACATTTTGGAAACAGTTCATGAAGGAACATCTAAGGTAAAAATGTCTAGACTCCAACTCCTTACCACAAAGTTTGAAAGCTTAAAGATGAAAGAGGATGAAAGCGTTCATGAGTTTTATATGAACATTCTGGATATAGCCAACTCCTTTGATGTGCTTGGTGAAAAAATGAGTGATGCTAAGTTGGTCAGAAAAATACTTAGGTCACTTCCTAAAAGATTTGATATGAAAGTCACAGCTATAGAAGAGGCACATGACATCAACACTATGAAGGTTGATGAGCTAATTGGTTCTCTTGAAACTTTTGAATTAGCTATAAATGAAAGAGGAGACAAAAAGAGCAAGAGTATAGCCTTTGCTTCCAACACTGATGATTGTGAGTCTACTGATGGTTTTGATGAAGATGATGGATTCTCTGAAGCACTTGCCATGGTTGGCAGAAAACTCAGACAAGCCTAGAAACAAAAACCAAATGGGCAAAACATCCGATTCAACATCAACACTTGGGTTCATAAGTTCAAAAGAGGTAAAAGTGATGAGAAGCAAGCTCCTTCAAAAGGTGTACAGTGTCATGAATGTGAAGGGTATGGTCATATAAGGACTGAGTGTGCTACCTTCCTCAAGAAACAAAAGAAGAGCATGACTGTTACCTGGTCTGATGAAGATGACTCTGAGGAAGATAATGAATCAGCAAAATGTGTAACTGCCCTTGCTGGAGTATGTGCATCAGATGTTGAGTCTGTTGATGAAGGACTATCATATGATGACCTTCTTGCATCCTATAGAGACTTATATGAGAAGGATTTGGAAATCAATAAGGTTCTACATAGGCAGAAGAAGACCATTGTTCAACTCACCACTGAAAGAGATGAAGGGCTGAAGACAATAGCTGGATTAACTGATGAAGTTGCTCAACTCAATTCTCAGCTGGAAAATACCATGAAGCAGATCAGAATGCTGAATACTGGAACAACAGTCTTAGATGAAATTCTGGATGGACAAGAAAAGAGCAAAGGTGTTGGGATAGGATTTGACTACAGGAAGATGAAACAACACAAGAATACAGAGAAGTTCATACCTGCAGAAAGTGTATATGATCCCACATCTGGAAAGCAGATGTTGAAACGTCCTGTTCAACATCATGGATCAAGTTCAAATAGAAGACCTAGAAGATGGGTTTGTCATCATTGTGGCAAAAGAGGACACATAAGGCCTTACTGCTTCAAATTATATGGATATCCTCAATGGTATCACCACAATACAAGTGAGCAAGTTAACACTTCCACACAACAGCCTGAGAAAGAATGGAAGCCAAAGCTTGAAAATAAGGAGACAGCTCAGATTGCTCACATTGCACTCAAAGCTACCTCTAGAAACTGTTGGTACTTTGACAGTGGGTGCTCAAGACACATGACTGGGGAAGACGGTTACCTGGATGAGCTTGAATCCTATGCCACCAGCTATGTGACATTTGGAGGTGGAGCCAAAGGTGAGATTGTTGGCATTGGGAAAGTTGTCAAGAGAGGACTGCCTAAGCTAGAGAAGGTGTTGCTGGTGAAAGGATTGACTGCTAACCTGATCAGTATCAGTCAGCTATGTGATCAAGGTATGAAAGTTAATTTCACTGACTCTAAGTGTGAAGTTAGAAATACACAAGGCAAAATTGTGATGACAGGAATGAGATCAAAGGACAACTGCTATCACTGGGTTGATGTTGAAGAAGCAAACATATCTACATGTCTGGTTAGCAAGGAAGAGGAAGTTTGGTTGTGGCACCAAAAGTTAGGTCATTTGCATCTGAGAGGGATGAAGAAAGCCATCTCAACTGAAGCAATAAGAGATCTACCTAAACTTAACATTGAAGAAGGTAGAATATGTGGTGAATGTCAGATTGGCAAGCAAACTAGAATGCCTCATCAGAAGTTGGAACATCTGGTAACTACAAAGCCTCTTGAGTTGCTGCACATTGATCTCATGGGACCAATGCAAGTGGAAAGCATAGGTGGAAGAAGGTATGCTCTGGTAGTAGTTGACGATTGCTCGAGATTCACATGGGTGAATTTCATCAGAGAAAAATCAGACAGTTTTGATACTCTCAAACTTCTCTGCTTACAACTTCAAAGAGAGAAAGACTTATCAATTGTAAGGATCAGAAGTGACCATGGAAGGGAATTTGAGAATGCTAAGTTCTCTAATTTTTGTGAGGCAGAAGGAATAAAGCATGAGTTTTCCTCACCAATTACCCCACAACAAAATGGAATAGTGGAAAGGAAGAATAGGACCCTACAAGAGTCTGCAAGAGCCATGTTACATGCTAAAAAGCTGCCATACCACTTCTGGGCTGAGGCCATGAACACGGTTTGCTATGTTCATAATAGAGTAACCATGAGAAAAGGTACCAACTGCACTATTTATGAACTCTGGAAAGATAGGAAACCTACTGTGAAATACTTCCATGTCTTTGGGAGTAAGTGTTACATTCTAGCAGACAGAGAACAAAGAAGAAAAATGGATCCAAAGAGTGATGAAGGGATTTTCTTGGGATACTCAACAAATAGTAGAGCCTGTTGGAACAAAATTATGATTTTGTATCTCCTTAATTGATTTTGATGATAACAATGTATTTAAGGTTAAATTGGAATACTAATAATTTAATTCAGTGTGCAGGATTAAAAGTTAAAATTTGCGTACTAAAGAACCTTAGAATTTCTGAAGGAATTACTTCTGAGCTCACCTGATCTGAAGCAAGTGAAACTCTGAAGTTATTATCTGAACCTTAGAATTTCTGAAGGAACTACTTCTGAGCTCACCAGATCTGAAGCAAGTAATTCTGAGCCTGTGAAACTCTGAAGTTATTATCTGAACCTTAGAATTTCTGAAGGAATTACTTCTGAGCTCACCAGATCTGAAGTAAGTAATTCTGAGCCTGTGAAACTCTGAAGTTATTATCTGAACCTTAGAATTTCTGAAGGAATTACTTCTGAGCTCACCAGATCTGAAGTAAGTAATTCTGAGCCTGTGAAACTCTGAAGTTATTATCTGAACCTTAGAATTTCTGAAGGAATTACTTCTGAGCTCACCAGATCTGAAACAAGTAATTCTGAGCCTATCAAAATCTGAAGAACATCTGAGCTCACCAGATCTGAAACAAGTAATTCTGAGCCTATCAAAATCTGAAGAACATCTGAGCTCACCAGATCTGAAACAAGTAATTCTGAGCCTATCAAAATCTGAAGAACATCTGAGCTCACCAGATCTGAAACAAGTAATTCCGAGCCTATCAAAATCTGAAGAACATCTGAGCTCACCAGATCTGAAACAAGTAATTCTGAGCCTATCAAAATCTGAAGAACATCTGAGCTCACCAGATCTGAAACAAGTAATTCTGAGCCTATCAAAATCTGAAGGCTCGTCAGATATAAGTGTTAAGCTACATTTGAGAGTACAATTTTATTGAAGACTGTGCCTGACTAAGTCCAAACGCAGAAACCAAGAATGAAAAGGTTTGACCATGGAAAGGTCCTTTTCAAGTCAGGCTTCAGAAACGATTATTTCCTTATTTGGCTTTCACCAAGGTTCAAATATCAAAAGCCAAAAGGAATCTCTCATTTTGTAGTAAACGTTAAGCTCCTAAGCTACTGCAAATCAGAACAGCTAATAAGCTCACTGATCTATACAAAGGAGCGTCTCAATTCTTCAAACGGCTATAATCTTCAACGTTCATTTTATCATCTATAAAAGGAAGAAGATTTGTGAAGAAATTGAATCAAGACTTAAGCTTCTGAACGTGCTGAAACTCTGTAAAATTCTGAAGCTATCAAACACTTAGAAACTTTGTGATAATTTTCTAAGTTAGTCTTGTAACTGCATTGTATTTTGTAAACACCTCTGATTGTATATCAAGTGTTAATCTCTTATCTTTATTAACATTAAAACCAGTTAGAAGTCTCTTGCTTTGTGCTTGAGCATTGGAAGTCTCTTGCTTTGTGCTTGAGCATTGGAAGTCTCTTGCTTTGTGCTTGAGCATTGGAAGTCTCTTGCTTTGTGCTTGAGCATTGGAAGTCTCTTGCTTTGTGCTTGAGCATTGGAAGTCTCTTGCTTTGTGCTTGAGCATTGGAAGTCTCTTGCTTTGTGCTTGAGCATTGGAAGTCTCTTGCTTTGTGCTTGAGCATTGGAAGTCTCTTGCTTTGTGCTTGAGCATTGGAAGTCTCTTGCTTTGTGCTTGAGCATTGGAAGTCTCTTGCTTTGTGCTTGAGCAGTTAGAAGTCTCTTGCTTTGTGCTTGAGCAGTTTGAAGTCTCTTGCTTAGTGCTTGAGCATTTGTATTCTGAGTGATTATAGTGAAATCTCTTGTGAAGGACAAGAGGACTGGACTACTCCTGTTAGTGGGAGGAACCAGTATAAAAATTCTGAGCATCTCTCTAACCCTATCCTCATATATTGTGTGTGTTATACCTTATCCGCTGCAATTTGTTTTAACTTAGAAAAAGTCTCACACAATTCAACCCCCCCCCCCCTTCTTGTGTGTTTTTCAACCTTCAATTGGCATCAGAGCTCCGGTCTGTTGCTCTTCACTTAACAGTGAAACAGTAAAAGATCTAGGGGTACTTAGTTGAAAAACATGTCTGGTGTTACCTCTCCTTCTGCTTCCTCTGGACCTGATCACTCTGCTGTTCCACCTCCTCACAACTTTGATAGGGAAAGGAACAGTGATAATCACAGAGACAAACCACCTTACTTCAACAGTGATCCTACTACTTTTCCTTTCTGGAAAACCAAGATGTATAGTTACATCATTGGGACCGATGATGAGTTATGGGATATCATTGAAGATGGTATACATTTTGAACACATGGATGATGAAGGTGTTGTAAGAAATACCTACAGAAAGTTCTTTGATGCTGAAAAGAAGAAACAGTATAAGAAGCATCATACTGTTAAGAATATGCTTATTGGTGCAATATCTCATGCTGAGTATTTAAAAATATCCAACAAGTCATGTGCCAAAACTATCTGGGACTCTCTATGTTCCACCTATGAAGGAAATAAGCAAGTCAAAGAAGCTAAGGCAAACTTATTAGTTCATCAATATGAGCTGTTCAGAATGAAGGAAGATGAAGATATTGAAACCATGTATTCAAGGTTTCAAACCCTTGTCTCTGGTCTTCAAGTTCTGAAGAAAAGCTACACTGCATCTGATCACGTGAAGAAAATTCTGAGGAGCTTACCTTCCAAATGGAGACCAAAAGTTACAGCTTTTCAGGAATCCAAGGATTTGGACAATGTGACTCTTGAAGATTTAATAAGCTCACTCAGAAGTCATGAGCTAGAACTTATGTCAGATGAACCTGTCAAGAAGATGAAGTCCTTGGCTCTAAGCTCTGTTCAGACTTCCTCAAAAGCTGCAAAGATCAAAGTGTCTGAACAAGAGGAAGAAACTTCTGATGATATGATGGATGAAAATTCTGAGAATGAAGAAATGGCACTAATGGTTAGAAGGTTTCAGAAATGGAACAAGAAATACAAAAGGTTTCCAAACAAAGGAAACAACTCAAGAAGTTCCTTTTCAAAGGACAAAAAGGAAGAACTGAACAACTGCTATAACTGCAAGAAATCTGGACACTTCATTGCGGACTGTCCAGAAATGTCATCCAAGGACAAAGGAAAGAATAAGAGCTTTGGGAAAGAAAAGTACAAAGAAAAGGTAAGGAAGAGTTTGTTAGCCACTTGGGAGACCATTGAGAATGACTCTGAAGGAGAAGATGATGAAGAAGGCAATCTGGCTTTAATGGCAAGAACTTCTGAAGGTAACAACTCTGATAGAGATTCTGAAGATGACTCAGATGATGAAAATGAGGTATACTCTAACATGACTAAATCTGAATTAATTGATTCTCTTAAGATTGCCGTGAAACATTACTCTCGTATAGTAAGTCAACACAAAATTCTGAAGAATGTTCATGAATCATTGAAAAAGGATGCCAAGATTCTTTATGATGAAAATGAATCGTTAAACATTCGTATTTGTCATGTTGAATCTAACTATGTCTTGGCAGACAAGCTCAATGATGATCATGAAGATGCTCTTCACGAATTTATTCGTTGTACCTTCAATAGGAGTAAAATGGCTTCCATGATTTATCATATGACTCGTAACTATGGTGAAGGCATTGGTTATTCTCGGTTTAAGAACTGGGATAAACCTCTGAAATCATATAGTGAGGATGATACTCCACCTGAATTATTCTCTACCTTTGTTAAAAGTGGTACACTTGATCTGAAGGCATCCAACTCTGAAGGAGGTTCTGAACCTGAACCCAAAGACTCAGAAGTTCCAAGTTCTTCTGAACCTAAAATTTCTGAGTCCAAAAGTTCTCAAGTTAAGGCTCAGAAGTCATCTGAACCTCTGAGAAATCAAGGTAAAGTTACTTCAGATCCTTGCTTGACCTTTGGAACTGTGATATACTCCAGATCAAAATCCAAGAATCAAATTAAGCCTAAACATTCTTGTCAAAGCTTAATTAATTCTAGATCTTGTGTTGATCATAGAAAACAAAGAAGGAATACTATTCAGAAGACTAACTCTAAAGGACCCATCAGAATATGGGTACCAAAATCTGAAATAATGTTTGCTTCAGATGCTCATGCAAGGAAAGGTAAAACAGCAGCCCTGGTACCTGGACAGTGGTTGCTCACGACATATGACGGGAGAAAAGCATATGTTCCAAACCCTAACTCTGAAAGAGGGAGGCTTTGTGGGATTTGGAGGAAAACAAAAAGGGAAGATCATTGGTACAGGTACAGTTGGTAATTCTTCTCTTTCCATTAAAGATGTTTGGTTAGTTGATGGACTTAAACACAATCTATTGAGCATTAGTCAATTTTGTGACAATGGGTGTGTTGTTACATTTAATAAGGAATCATGTACTGTATCAAAAGACTCTGACAAATCTGTAGTATTCAAGGGAATGAGAGTTGGCAATGTTTATAAAGTAAACTTTTCTGATTTGGTTGACCAAAAGATTATATGTCTTTTGTCTCTGAGTGATGAGAAATGGCTATGGCACAAGCGTCTTGGTCATGCTAACTGGAGGTTGATCTCTAAGCTTAGCAAACAAAAGCTTGTTAGTGGTTTGCCTGACATTGATTATCACTCAGATGCACTTTGTGGCTCATGTCAAAAAGGAAAATTTGCTAAGACTTCATTCAAGTCTAAAAACATTGTCTCTACTTCCAGACCCTTAGAATTGCTTCACATTGATCTGTTTGGTCCTGTTTCGACAGCCTCTATCAATGGTAAAAAATATGGATTGGTCATGGTTGATGATTTCAGTAGATGGACTTGGGTGAAATTCCTACGTTCTAAGAGTGAAGCACTTGTGGTGTTCAGTGACTTCTGCACACAAATACAAAGTGAAAAGGATCTTCGGATTCTGAAGGTTAGAAGCGACCATGGGGGAGAGTTCGAAAATGACTCTTTCGAATCTTTCTGCTCACAGCATGGAGTAATCCATGAATTCTCTTCTCCTAGAACACCACAGCAGAATGGTGTTGTAGAAAGAAAGAATAGATCTTTGCAAGAAATGGCTCGTACCATGATGCTTGAGTCTAACCTAGCTAAGTTCTTGTGGGCAGAAGCCGTGAGTACTGCTTGCTATGTTCAGAATAGAATCTACATCAGACCTATTCTGAACAAAACTGCTTATGAACTGTTCAAAGGAAGAAAACCAAATATTTCTTATTTTCATCAGTTTGGATGTACTTGTTATATTCTAGACAACAAGGTCTATCGAAAGAAATTTGATGCTAGAGCTTATAAGGGTATCTTTATAGGCTACTCTGAACGCTCAAAAGCATACAGATTGTATAATTCTGAAACTCACACAGTTGAAGAATCTATACATGTTAGATTTGATGATAAAGAGCCTGACGATAAAATGTCAGAGCAAGCTGAGACTTTTGCAGAATTTCAAGTTTCCTCAAATTCTGAGTGTGAAGATCTCTCCATTGCTGTATATCCATCTGAGACTCAAAATGAAGATATCTCTGAAGGCCTTGAAACTGAAGACCCTTCAGAAACTGAACCCTCTCAGACACCTGCTCCACCTAAGAGTAAATTCAAGTATAGATCATCTCATCCTGAAGAGCTAATTGTTGGTAACAAGGATAGCCCAAGAAAGACCAGATCTGCTTTCAAAGAGGATGAATCCCTAGTTGGGTTAATTTCATTAATTGAACCCACAAACATAGAAGAAGCACTCTCAGATGATGGGTGGATTGTTGCAATGCAAGAAGAACTCAATCAATTTGAAAGAAATGATGTTTGGGATCTGGTACCAAAACCCAAACACAAGAACATTATTGGAACAAAATGGGTATTCAGAAACAAGTCAAATGAAAAGGGAGAAGTTGTCAGAAATAAAGCTAGACTGGTTGCACAAGGTTATAGTCAGCAAGAAGGCATGGATTTCACTGAAACCTTTGCACCAGTAGCAAGACTTGAGGCAATTAGACTTCTCTTGTCCTATGCAGTTAATCATGACATCACTCTATTTCAAATGGATGTTAAGAGTGCATTTCTGAATGGAGTAATTTATGAAGAAGTCTATGTTAAACAACCTCCTGGCTTTGAAGATATAAAGTGTCCTGATCATGTTTACAAATTGAAGAAATCTCTGTATGGTTTGAAACAAGCTCCAAGAGCTTGGTATGAAAGGTTAAGTATATTTCTTCTAGAAAATGGTTTTGAAAAAGGACATGTTGATAACACTCTCTTTAGAAAAACCTTAAAAACTGATATTTTGATTGTTCAGATTTATGTTGATGATATTATCTTTGGTTCAACTAATGCTTCTCTTTGCAAGAATTTCTCTAAGCTTATGCAGGATGAATTTGAAATGAGTATGATGGGAGAACTAACATTCTTCTTGGGAATTCAAATCAATCAAAGAAAAGAAGGAGTATATGTGCATCAAACCAAATACACAAAGGATTTACTGAAGAAATTTGGTCTTGAAGATTGTAAACCAATGTCAACTCCTATGCATCCCTCTAGCTGTCTTCTGAAGGAAGAATCTGAAGGCAAAGTAGATCAGAAATTATACAGAGGTATGATTGGTTCCCTCCTTTATCTCACTGCATCTAGACCAGATATCTTGTTCAGTGTATGCTTGTGTGCTAGATTTCAATCAGATCCTAGAGAGTCTCATCTAACTGCTGTTAAGAGAATCTTTAGATATCTGAAAGGAACCACTAATCTTGGATTACTTTATAAGAAATCCTTAGATTATCAGCTTATTGGATTCTGTGATGCTGACTATGCTGGTGATAAAATTGAAAGGAAGTCCACTAGTGGAAACTGTCAATTTCTAGGTGAAAACCTTATATCATGGGCTAGTAAGAGACAAGCAACTATTGCTCTATCTACAGCAGAAGCAGAGTACATCTCAGCTGCTAAGTGTTGCACGCAATTGCTCTGGATGAAACATCAGTTGGAGGACTATCAGATAAGGATAAGTAGTATACCACTTCTCTGTGATAATACTGCTGCTATCTGTTTGTCTAAGAATCCTATTTTGCATTCAAGAGCTAAACACATTGAGATCAAACATCACTTCATTAGAGACTATGTTCAGAAGGGAGTAATTAAGATTCAATTCATTGATACTGAGCATCAATGGGATGATATCTTTACCAAACCTCTTGCTATTGATCGTTTCGATTTTATCAAGAAAAATCTGAACATGGTTTTTATTTCTGAATGATATCTCTGAATGCTGTTAACTCTGAATGAATAAACTGGTTCTGAAGGGCCTCAGAAGTTTGGACGGCTCAGAAACTATTATATAGGTTCTGAAGCACTCTCTCATCTGAAGCAATCAGAATTATTTATTATTAAATATGATTTCTTGTGACTCAGATACCTACTCTAAGTGTTAGTTGACCACTCAGTTTCTCTAACTGACAGCTGGCTTCTGAAAACACTACTTATCTGTGTAACTTCCCATCATGTCTAGTAACCGCTGGGTAATGAAGGAGAGCTAATGATGATTTTATTAAAAGTAACTGCCAAGCCCCCATTACGTCACTATCTTGTTTCCCCAATATTTTGAAACTTCCACTATAATCACTTAACTACACACTAGTCACTATCACTTCTCACGTTTTCAATATTTTGAAACTTCCACTATAACCATTTCTGACACTCCTAAATCCCCTCAGAAATCTCCTATTAAAGATTCTGAGTCTACCCCAATAGCAATGGACGTAGACCAATCTGAACCCTCAAATGTTCAAAATTCTGAAGTCCCTGCTGAATCCCAAACTGAACCCCTTCAGACTTCATCTCCTAAGCCAACCACTTCTGAACCAAACCCCTCATCCATTCAAACCACTCCACCTTTTCCTGGAACTGATTCAGATCTTGAAGAAACTCGTCTTCATTCTGAAACAATTCCCTGTTTCACCATGGTACTTAACAATTCCCTTTTACCGTTGAATGCATTTACTGCTGGTGGTTGTTTGCTGTGTGCATTTACTACCCTGTAACTTGTGCTTTGACTGACCCGTTTTTGATAATGACAAAGGGGGAGAAAATATTATTTCATTTCCTATGGCAGTGAAATTATTTCTGAAGCTCTAAAGATCACATTTTCTGAACTCTACTCTTGTTAAGTTATATTAAAGTCTTTTAAACTTTTAATGAGGGGGAGTAATAAATTTTGTCCAACATAAATTCATATAATATAAGATACGCTTGCAAACCATATCTTATATTTGTCAGTCTGAAGAAATAGAGCTTGCAAACCTCTAATTCTGAAGGTAGAATATATGAAATTATATTTGACATTAAATATTACTCTTAGACTGTTTTATATTTATCATTGATAAACTTTTGAAGCTTATCAGACTCAGGGGGAGCTTGCAAACCTCAGAACCTGAAGTCAAGATGTTAAATAAAAACAACAACAATTGATTTTAAATACATATAGTTGTCATCATCAAAAAGGGGGAGATTGTTGGAACAAAATTATGATTTTGTATCTCCTTAATTGATTTTGATGATAACAATGTATTTAAGGTTAAATTGGAATACTAATAATTTAATTCAGTGTGCAGGATTAAAAGTTAAAATTTGCGTACTAAAGAACCTTAGAATTTCTGAAGGAATTACTTCTGAGCTCACCTGATCTGAAGCAAGTGAAACTCTGAAGTTATTATCTGAACCTTAGAATTTCTGAAGGAACTACTTCTGAGCTCACCAGATCTGAAGCAAGTAATTCTGAGCCTGTGAAACTCTGAAGTTATTATCTGAACCTTAGAATTTCTGAAGGAATTACTTCTGAGCTCACCAGATCTGAAGTAAGTAATTCTGAGCCTGTGAAACTCTGAAGTTATTATCTGAACCTTAGAATTTCTGAAGGAATTACTTCTGAGCTCACCAGATCTGAAGTAAGTAATTCTGAGCCTGTGAAACTCTGAAGTTATTATCTGAACCTTAGAATTTCTGAAGGAATTACTTCTGAGCTCACCAGATCTGAAACAAGTAATTCTGAGCCTATCAAAATCTGAAGAACATCTGAGCTCACCAGATCTGAAACAAGTAATTCTGAGCCTATCAAAATCTGAAGAACATCTGAGCTCACCAGATCTGAAACAAGTAATTCTGAGCCTATCAAAATCTGAAGAACATCTGAGCTCACCAGATCTGAAACAAGTAATTCCGAGCCTATCAAAATCTGAAGAACATCTGAGCTCACCAGATCTGAAACAAGTAATTCTGAGCCTATCAAAATCTGAAGAACATCTGAGCTCACCAGATCTGAAACAAGTAATTCTGAGCCTATCAAAATCTGAAGGCTCGTCAGATATAAGTGTTAAGCTACATTTGAGAGTACAATTTTATTGAAGACTGTGCCTGACTAAGTCCAAACGCAGAAACCAAGAATGAAAAGGTTTGACCATGGAAAGGTCCTTTTCAAGTCAGGCTTCAGAAACGATTATTTCCTTATTTGGCTTTCACCAAGGTTCAAATATCAAAAGCCAAAAGGAATCTCTCATTTTGTAGTAAACGTTAAGCTCCTAAGCTACTGCAAATCAGAACAGCTAATAAGCTCACTGATCTATACAAAGGAGCGTCTCAATTCTTCAAACGACTATAATCTTCAACGTTCATTTTATCATCTATAAAAGGAAGAAGATTTGTGAAGAAATTGAATCAAGACTTAAGCTTCTGAACGTGCTGAAACTCTGTAAAATTCTGAAGCTATCAAACACTTAGAAACTTTGTGATAATTTTCTAAGTTAGTCTTGTAACTGCATTGTATTTTGTAAACACCTCTGATTGTATATCAAGTGTTAATCTCTTATCTTTATTAACATTAAAACCAGTTAGAAGTCTCTTGCTTTGTGCTTGAGCATTGGAAGTCTCTTGCTTTGTGCTTGAGCATTGGAAGTCTCTTGCTTTGTGCTTGAGCATTGGAAGTCTCTTGCTTTGTGCTTGAGCATTGGAAGTCTCTTGCTTTGTGCTTGAGCATTGGAAGTCTCTTGCTTTGTGCTTGAGCATTGGAAGTCTCTTGCTTTGTGCTTGAGCATTGGAAGTCTCTTGCTTTGTGCTTGAGCATTGGAAGTCTCTTGCTTTGTGCTTGAGCATTGGAAGTCTCTTGCTTTGTGCTTGAGCAGTTATAAGTCTCTTGCTTTGTGCTTGAGCAGTTTGAAGTCTCTTGCTTAGTGCTTGAGCATTTGTAATCTGAGTGATTATAGTGAAATCTCTTGTGAAGGACAAGAGGACTGGACTACTCCTGTTAGTGGGAGGAACCAGTATAAAAATTCTGAGCATCTCTCTAACCCTATCCTCATATATTGTGTGTGTTATACCTTATCCGCTGCAATTTGTTTTAACTTAGAAAAAGTCTCACACAATTCAACCCCCCCCCCCCCCCCCCCCCTTCTTGTGTGTTTTTCAACCTTCAGAGCCTATAGGGTTTACAACTCCAGGACTATGACTATGATGGAATCCATAAATGTTGTGATTGATGATCTTGGTACTGACACTGAGGCAGATGCTGGAGCAGATGTTGAAGCATTCTCACCTACAGGAACATCTTCTGAAGTCAGGACAGAAACTCAAGAAGAAGAAGAAATAAGGGAGACTCACACTGTCAGCAAAGGTCCCTCAGTAAGAGTGCAGAAGAACCATCCTTAAGAACTCATCGTTGGTGATCCTCAACAAGGAATCACTACCAGAAGAACTAATGAGGTTAAGCAAATGGAAGACACAATATTCATCTCCCAAAGCAAATATGTTAAAAATATTGTGAAAAAGTTTGGTCTAGACTCTGCTAGTCACAAGAAGACACCAACACCTACTCACTTGAAGTTGACCAAGGATGAAAGTGGTATTTCTGTTGATCAAAGTCAGTATAGAAGTATGATAGGAAGCTTGCTCTACCTCACTGCAAGCAGGCCAGATATCACCTTTGCTGTAGGTGTGTGTGCCAGATATCAAGCTGATCCAAAAGTCAGTCACCTTGCTCAAGTGAAGAGAATCTTAAAATATGTCAATGGAACTTGTGATTATGGCATTCTATACTCCCACAGTGAATGCTGCAAGCTGATTGGTTATTGTGATGCAGATTGGGCAGGAAGTGCAGATGACAGAAAAAGTACCTTTAGTGGTTGTTTCTTCCTAGGTAATAATCTGATCTCTTGGTTTAGTAATAAACAAAATAGTGTGGCTTTATCTACTGCAGAGGCAGAATATATTGCAGCTGGTAGTTCTTGCTCTCAAATGATATGGATGAAACAAATGCTTCAAGAATACAATGTTGAACAGGATGTTCTAACATTGTACTGTGATAATCTGAGTGCAATTAACATCTCCAAGAATCCTATTCAGCATAGTAGAACTAAACATATTGACATTCGTCATCATTTTATAAGGGATCTTGTTGAGGATAATGTTATTACATTGAAACATGTGAATACAGAAGAACAGATTGCAGATATATTCACAAAGGCGTTAGACTTGAAGCAATTTGAGAAGCTTAGGGGTATGTTGGGTATTTGCTTGCATGAGGAATTATAGCAGTTAATGGGATTTAGGCGTGCAACTGTCACTTTTCCCTCTCTCTTATATTTTTGCACGCAATCCAAGGAAAATCAGAATCACATCATTACTTTCCTTTTTCAACCGCTCCTCACACGTTATATATCTCACTACTCAACTTCCTTTGGTGTTAATCCTAATTTCATTAACGTTGCCGTCATAAAACCCTCTCAAGCTCTCAACTCTCTGCAACGATTATCAAACATTGGTCAAATCATGTCTTCATCCACCAAAACTCCCACAAAGTCACGATCCACTACCACTGCTCCCATCAAACCAACTGTCACTAATGAAGTTCCTTTGAATGTTGATCCCATCACCACTGTTCTTCCTGATGAAACAATTGAGATTACGCCTCCTAAGACGAAATCAAAGAAGAAGAAATCAAAGAAGAATAGCAAATCTGTTCAAGAATCTCAAACGACCGCTGAACCCAAAAAGAAGGAACGAAAGCTGAAAAGGGGTGAATGCCGTTTTCCTTTGAACATGGATGATCTTCTCACAAAGGATGATCCCTTTAATCTCAAGGCAAAAGGCAATGTTGAGTCATCTGAGAACCTTATCAAAGATGCCGATGTTGAAGCGTCTTCTAAAGCCTCTACTGGTGTTGACACTACCAAATCTGACAAAGGTAAATTTTCTGAAACCCTAGGATCTGCTGACAACCTAGGTTTAGATGCCTTGAATGATGCTATAGATGATATGGATGTTGATATGACTTGTGTACAAGTTGAAGAAAAAGGGGATGATACTGTTCATCAAACCCCTGAGATTCCAGAGAAAACTCAGGATGTTGGACCGGATGCTGAAACATCCTTGGACCAACAAGCCAACATCTCTGAAGGGAATACATAAGTAGATGCTGGAAAGGATGAGACCTTGGTTAGTGCTGAGAAAGAAGCTGGTAAGCCATCTAGTGGCTCTGATTTGGCTTAGGGTGCTCAGGCTATGCCTGAAACCACTGTTGAACTTCATTCTGAAGATGAAGAAACCTCTGTTCATCAGGAACATGAGGTCATTGATGTTGCTGATACTGCAGATGATGGTGTTGATGAGGTCCCTATCTCTCAAGCTTTTGGAATCTCCAAGCGTTTGAGGAGTAGCAAGGGCAAGTGTGTTGCTGGGTTGCAAGAAACACCTCAACCTGTGAAGAAAACTACAGGTAAAAGTGTGGGCATTGGACCCAAGAAAGGGTGGAGTAAAGTGACTCCCAAAACTTCTGCTGTGAAGACTAGGAAAAGGAAGGCTGCTGTCTCTAGTGACACTGAATACAATGTTGAAGAGGATGTGTCAAACATCCCAGCTACCAGTTCTGCTGTGAAAAAGTCTGTGGTCAAGTTTGTGGTTAAGAGGGTTCCTCCCATTGTCAAATCTGTGCCAACTCACAAGATTTCATTCCACTATCCTGAGTATGCACATAAGTGGAAATTTATCTATCACAGAAGGTTGGCTTTAGAAAGGGAATTAGGTGTTGAAGCTATGAAGGTAGTTGAGATTGTGGACCTGATCAGAGAAGCTGGGCTCATGAAAACTGTCTCCAAACTGGGTCCCTGCTATGAACAACTAGTTAAGGAATTCCTGGTTAATATTCCTGAAGACTGTGATGATCCTACATCTGATGATTTTCAAACAGTGTCTGTGAGAGGTGAAACAATCAAGTTTTCTCCTCAAATCATTAACAATTATCTAGGTGTTGTAGAGGAAGAATGTGAAGCACTGAAGGTATCTAACTCTCAGGTTTGCAAAGTGATAACTGCAAACCAAATCAAGGTTTGGCCCAAGAAAGGTAAGATTCCATCTGTCAAGCTGTCTGTGAAATATGCTATGTTGAATAGGATAGCTGCAACCAATTGGGTTCCTACTACTCATTCTTCTGATGTAGCTACTGAGTTGGGAAGATTGATCTTTGCTATTGGGACTCACAAAAGGGTGAATTTGGGTAAGTTTATTTTTGAGCAGACCATGAAACATGCTAAGACAACTGCTGTCAAGCTTCCAATTGCTTTCCCTACCTTGTTGTGTGATTTGATACTTGAGCAACAACCTGCTCTCAAATATGTTACTGATGTGGCCAAGCCTAGAGAGGCACCACTCTCCTTTCATTTCAAGCTGTTTGCCAAGCATCATGCTCCAGACATTGTTGGAACATCTGGTACCCAAGCCCCAGAGGCCACCATGTCAAGGAAAGTGAAATTCTGGTGGCAAGTGTCAGATGTGTAGCACGATGTGTACACTTTAGGAATCGTACGATGTGTAGCCTAATGTGTCAACATCGTGAACATGCTGAACTTGATGAACAAGTAAACAATTTAAAGTGCAGGAAACAATAAAACACAGTGAGTTTGTTAACCCAGTTCGGTGCTTAAACAAGCCCTAATCTGGAGGATACCAATCCAGGGATGAATCCACTATAGTAGTATCAATTCAAAGCTAAACTCCCCCGTTTACAACTTCTCACTTAATCACTACCCGTGCTAATTCTACCTAGGAACTCCTAGATATGAGAACCTCTGCTCACTCCCCCTCAACCTTACCCAGTAAGGATTTAATAACAAACTCAGTTGGAGACACACTCCTAGACAAGCAAAGCACTCGTACCTAAAGGCTTAGAGTGTTGCACAATCTAACTCCTTGCTTCAAAGCTTTGGAGAAAGACAACTAGAGATTACAACTCTATAAACTCAGTCCTTACTTGTATCAAAACTATGATCCAAGTGAAGGCTCACAAAGAACAAAGAACAACTAAAGAACTAAAACCCTAAGACTCAATTTGTAGACTTAGCTTCTTGATTTCAGTTGATGAATAATTAGTCTCCAGTCTTCCTTTATATAGAACAAGCTTCATGGGCTTTGACGAGTTGGCCTTGATAAATTTTGCCTTGAGATTTATTTGATCATAATCTTTTAATTGTTTGTTTCAAATCTTTTTCATCAAAGTCGGCCAATAAAATAAAACAGAACCATGAAAGATTATCTTGTTCCTTGGCGCGCAAGCTGGCACGATTTAATTTGAAAAACAAATCTTTTCAAAAGATCGCGTGTAAATTAATAAAAGCGCGTCCAGCTAGGGCGTCCAGATGTGAAACCTGATGTGCCACACATCATGCTCCACATCATGGAGTCGGGCTTATTTTACCAAATGAAGCCAACACCCTAAAATCCTCAACAATCTCCCCCTTTGGCAAATTTTGGGCTAAAATAATCTTTGAGTCACCCAACAAAACTTGGAGAGATGTGTAGGCACATCAGAGGCATGCAGCAGCGGATCAGAGCCTCACAAATAACGAGAGAAATAAACTCTCACAAGATAGGAAAGTAACTTCCCAAAGATTGAGAAAAATAAATTCTCAGACACATACAAGCATGAGATTCCATGCACACATAAGGGAGGGTAGCAAACACAGCTATGCATAGATTCATGCAAACATGTAGTTGTTTACTCCCCTTGAACTAGAGCACTTTCCAAGTACTCCCCCTAAATCTCATATTCCCTATAGGCTTCTTCAGAATGCATGACCTAGAGAGATATAGAGAAGTTTTAAACTTGGCTTCTTAAGAATGCATGACCAAGTTAAAACTTACAGATGTGTCAAACATCACACAAAATAGCAACTTCTACAGGCTTCTTAAGAATGCATCACCATGTAGAAATCATACAAATGGATCAACCATTACACAAATTAACATCTTCAATTGGACTTCTTAAGAATGCATCACCCAGTTGAAAACGTATAGATTAAGTCTTCAGAAAAACATGCTTTAGAAAACTAATTCTTCAAAAAGTTGTTGAGAAAACATTTGAATAAAAATAAGCATGTATGCCAGATGTGTAGTCAGATGTGCCACACATCACAATTCGCTGCAGTTTTAAGACTTCAATTGACTTCAAAGAATTGTTCATTTTTTACTCCCCCTTTTTAGCCATAAATTTTGACAAATGTAGTCAAACACACAGAGAGTGAGTAAAACACCATAGAATGCAGATAGCATGAGATGTAGAGATGATGGTGCATGAACAGAAAAAGGCACTCAGGCCATTAATAGTGCAGCAAGTACAGAACAGGCACACAAAGGTGCATTAGAAATCCAGGGCATAGCCCACAACATACAAGCAAAACAACAGGAAATACTGAGTACAGGGAAATAATGAATTACAAAGATTCAAATATCCTGGCTCCCATCAGTTTCCTCAGCTTCAGAGTCATTGGGCTCCTCCTCCTCCAATTCCTCATCCTCAGCCATTGTTTCCTCATCCTCAAGCTCCAGTCCAGCAATGATTGCTTCCAGCTTGGCCTTCTTCTCATCCAGAGCCTTGCAAGTCTCCTTTAAAGCAGCAATCATATCTGTCCTAGACATAGCATTGTTTGAGCTGGATGTGCCCACATCAGGAGTCACATCAGACTGCTTGAGACTAAAAGAAATAGCAGACTCTCTTCTGCAAGACAAATCATCTTTGCCCAGAACATCAGGTCTCTGGCTCAATATGATTCCACACACCAGGGAAGGAAATGCAATGGGTAGTTTGACAGCTAGGGTTTTGGCATGTTTGATAGTCTGATCAAAAATATAAGTACCGAAATCAAAGTTAATTTTGTTACCTACAGTATAGATGAACCTAGCCAAACCTGTAGCCACATCACAGTTGTGTGTGGTAGGTACCCAGTTAGCAGCAGTAATCCTATTCAGGATGTTGTAGATTGGAGTGAGCTTGCTTGCTTGCAACTTTCCCTTCTTAGGCCAAGTCTTGACCTTTCCAGCTGTGATGACCTTGATTATGTAGTTGTCATTGGCCTCCATCTCAGCAAAGGGCTCCTCACTTCTGCCCAAATACTTGTTGATAATAGTGGGAGAGAAGTAGATTTCCTTTCCTCTTACAAAGACTGTCTGATACTCCTTGTCCAAAGGATTATCACAGCCAGCAGGGATATTCACCAAAAATTCTTTGACTACCTTCTCATAGCAGTCACTCAGCCCAGTAACAGTCTTCATCAAGCCAGCACGCTTGATCAACCTCATAACCTCCTTGCACTGCAAGACTTCAACACTTAGCTCCCTCTCCAGAGCTAACCTTTTGTGAGCAATGTACTTCCATTTACCAGCATGTGCAGGGTTGTGGAAGGAAATCAAATCAACTAGGATGTCAGGAATTCCCTGAGGAATTTTCTTCTTCCCATAGCTCTTCTTCACAACAGACTCAATGTGGACTATATCAAGCTCCACATTCTGCTCCTCAGCAGATTCTTCCTCAGACTCACTGATGTGAGCTACATCCTGCTCCACATCGTATTCTGAGTCACTTGTAGGTGGCTCTTTTCTTTTCTGAGTCTTCTTCTTTGCAGGTGGAACCACAGCTTTACTAAATCCCTTCTTGGGACCATACAGAACTTGCCTCTTGACAGACTTCTTCTTCTCCTTGGCAACAGTAGGAGATTCACTAACAGTAGCAGGACCTTTTCCACTTCTAGTCCTTCTAGCTATGCTATCTTCAGCAATCTTCTTTAAAGGGATGTCGGAATTGTAGCCTTCTACATCCACAACAATTGTATCTCCATCAACATCCTTGTTAGAAGGATTGGAGTCTTCCACATCTTCAGAACCTTTGGCTTCTTTACCCTTGTCAGACTGGGTATCATCTTCAGGTTCTTCAACCTCAGCAGGTTGATCTTCTTCACCAATTTCCTGTTCTGGAGAATCAGGAACATCAACAGGTTCTTCAGCAACAATAGTCTCTTTTTCAGCAGCAGGAGACTCTTCTTCACCTTGTGGCAATGATGTGCCAACATCTGCCACAACATTAGGCTCTTGCAGGGACTAGAGCACAGAATCAATGATCTTCTGAGTCAAGGGGTGTCTTTGACCCTCAAAGATCTTCACAGCAGCCTTCTCAGGGTTAGGGTTTGAAGAACCTATACCCATAGATGCTTCAGCATCAGCATCACCAGATTTAGCAGGAAGGGGATCAATGTGCAGGCTTTCCATGGTGTGAACCCTCTTGGGTGAGCCAGTCTTTGGCTTCTTGCTTTTCTTCTTCTTCTTCTTCTTTGGTTTTTCTGTGGAAGGAGAAGGAACAACATCTTCCTCTGCAGCAATGGGGGTTGATTCCCTTCTTGATCGTTTAGACTTCTTCTTCTTTGATCCAGATGGTTTGATCATTGAGACAGGAGTGGCATCGACGATCATGTCATCTTGAATATCTTCTTGATGTGGGAAATTAGGTTCTGGTGATGATGGAGGAGTGTTTGTTTTTGTGGAAGGAGATGTTTTGGTTGCAGTAGACATGATGATGATGATGATTTGGTATGAAGATTTCAAAGAAAATTGCAGAAAGATGAACAGAGGTTTTGAGAGAGATCAAGACAAGTTCTTGGTCGTTTGAGTGTTAGAGAGATGAATGTAGTGATCAATGTGGTAGGCAATAAGAGAAAATCTTGAATAAACGGATTTCTTGGAGTTTTGATCGCGAAATAGCCGTTGGAAATATTTTTGTAATGATTGCCTTTGGATTGCGTGCAACTGTGGATGGAGGGAAAGGTAGGTAACCGTTGCACGCCTAAATAGCTATTATGGCTATTGATCCTCAAAGAGGCAAATACCAAGTTTGCCCCTTAACACCTCAAACCTATTTGCATCTAAAGCCTTTGTGAATATATCTGCCAGTTGATTCTCTGTGGCAACATGCTCTAGAGTCACAATGTTGTCTTCAACAAGATCTCTAATAAAATGGTGACGTATATCAATGTGCTTTGTCCTACTATGTTGGATAGGATTTTTGGAAATATTTATAGCACTTAGATTGTCACAGTATAATGTGAGCACATCTTGCTGCACATTGTACTCACCCAACATCTGCTTCATCCAAAGTAGCTGAGAACAACTACTTCCTGCTGCAATATACTCAGCCTCAGCTGTAGAAAGAGAAACACAATTTTGTTTCTTGCTGAACCATGATATAAGGTTGCTTCCCAAAAAGAAACATCCACCAGAAGTGCTCTTCCTATCATCAGCACTACCTGCCCAGTCAGCATCACAATAACCCAACAATCTTATGTCTTCACCATGAGAGTAGAGAATTCCATAATCACTTGTACCACTAACGTACTTAAGAATCCTTTTGACTTGATTCAGATGACTCATCTTAGGCTCAGCTTGGTACCTTGCACACACACCAACAGCAAAGCTAATGTCAGGTCTACTTGCAGTGAGATAGAGTAGACTGCCAATCATGCTTCTGTATAGACTTTGATCAACACTGACACCATGCTCATCTTTAGAAAGTTTGAGATGGGTTGCTGCAGAAGTTCTTTTGTGATTTGCATTCTCCATTCCAAACTTCTTCACAATATTCTTGGCATACTTGCTTTGAGAGATGAAAATTGTATCTTCCATCTGTTTGACTTGCAGACCAAGAAAGTAGGTAAGTTCACCTACAAGGCTCATCTCAAATTCAGACTGCATCTGATTCACAAACATCTTGACCATTGGATCAGACATTCCTCCAAACACAATGTCATCTACATAGATTTGTGCAATCATGAACTTGCCTTTTTCTTCTCTGACAAACAAGGTTTTATCTGATTCTCCTTTTCTATAACCTTGCTGCACAAGAAATTTGGTTAGCCTCTCATACCATGCCCTAGGAGCTTGCTTTAATCCATATAATGCCTTCTTCAATCTGTAGACATGATCTGGATAATTTGGATCAACAAATCCCTTGGGCTGCTCCACATAAACTTCCTCATTTAAGTAGCCATTGAGGAAAGCACTCTTCACATCCATCTGGAATAGCTTGAATTTCAAGATACATGCTACTCCCAAAAGTAACCTTATGGACTCAAGACGTGCCACAGGAGCAAATGTTTCATCAAAGTCTACTCCTTCAATCTGAGAGTAACCTTGAGGCACAAGCCTAGCCTTGTTTCTAGTCACAACACCACTTTCATCAGATTTATTCCTATAAACCCATTTAGTACCAATGACATTGACTCCTTCAGGTCTAGGAACTAAATCCCACACTTCATTCCTCTTGAACTGGTTCAGCTCCTCTTGCATAGCTTCAATCCAGAACTCATCTGTCAAGGCTTCTTTCACATTCTTTGGTTCTACCTTTGACACAAAACAAGCATTGGATACAACCTCTCTTGATCTTGTCATAACCCCTGACTCAGGATTCCCTATTATGAGTTCTTTTGGATGATTCTTTTGAACTCTAACAAAGGGACCCTTGTTCACTGGAGTCACATCTTCTTGCTGATCAGTCTTCTCAGGAATCTCTATAACTTCAGAGTCTTCAGGCAGGGGGTGAGATGTGTCCACATCAGGATCAACATCAGGCACATTGTCTGAACAGTCATCTATGACAACATTGATGGATTCCATCATAGTTCTTGTTCTGTTGTTGAAGACTCTATAGGCTCTACTGGTTATGGAATAGCCTAGAAAGATTCCTTCATCACTCTTGGGATCCATCTTCCTCCTTTGCTCTCTGTCAGCTAAGATATAGCACTTGCTACCAAAGACATGGAAGTGTTTGACAGTTGGTTTTCTTCCTTTCCATATCTCATACAGTGTGGTTGAAGTACCTTTTCTCAGAGTCACCCTGTTGTGTACATAGCATGCAGTATTCATGGCCTCTGCCCAGAAATAGTAAGGTAGCTTCTTGGCATGTAGCATAACTCTTGCAGCCTCTTGCAAAGTTCTGTTCTTCTTTTCAACTACACCATTTTGTTGGGGTGTGATTGGTGAGGAGAACTCATGCCCAATTCCTTCATCAGCACAAAATACAAAGGCTATACCTTTTCCTTTCTTCTCGGTTGGCTCACTAAAGTTCATCTCAAAAGTTTGAAGCGAGCTCACAAGTTCTTCAAGTTTCATACTTGGGATGTCTTGAGCTTCTTCAATAGCTGTGATTTTCATGTTAAATCTCTTGGGTAGAGACCTAAGCATCTTTCTCACAAGCTTTTCTTCAGACAATTTCTCACCTAGAGCCTCAAAGGAATTGTCCACCTCAAGCAAATTCATGTGAAAGTCATGAATTGATTCTTCTTCTTTCATTCTGAGGTTTTCAAACTTAGTGTTGAGAAGTTGGATTCTTGAGCTTTTTACCTTGGCATTGCCTTCATGAGTGGTTCTGAGTATCTCCCAGGCATTCTTTGCAACAGTACACTGCTTGATTAATCTGAACATGTTCTTGTCCACTCCATTGAATAAAGCATTCAAAGCTTTGGAGTTTCCAAGTGATGCAGTGTCTTCTGCAGCTGACCAATCTTCCTCTGGCTTGAGTACACCAGTGTCAACACCATTAACATCCAAAATTTTGGGATGCTCCCAACCTTTGAGCACAGCTTTCCAAGTCCTGCTGTCAAGTGACTTTAGGAAGGCAATCATCCTTGGCTTCCAGTAGTCATAATTAGTTCCATCCAGAAGGGGTGGTTTGTTGACCGTTGTTCCATCCTTGTCCATGTTTCCAGAAAGTAACTTCCCTGGAGCTCACCCTCAAACAGGCAGGGTGCTTGCTCTGATACCAATTGAAATTATGGTGGCAAGTGTCAGATGTGTAGCACGATGTGTACACTTTAGGAATCGTACGATGTGTAGCCTAATGTGTCAACATCGTGAACATGCTGAACTTGATGAACAAGTAAACAATTTAAAGTGCAGGAAACAATAAAACACAGTGAGTTTGTTAACCCAGTTCGGCGCTTAAACAAGCCCTAATCTGGAGGATACCAATCCAGGGATGAATCCACTATGGTAGTATAAATTCAAAGCTAAACTCCCCCGTTTACAACTTCTCACTTAATCACTACCCGTGCTAATTCTACCTAGGAACTCCTAGATATGAGAACCTCTGCTCACTCCCCCTCAACCTTACCCAGTAAGGATTTAATAACAAACTCAGTTGGAGACACACTCCTAGACAAGCAAAGCACTCGTACCTAAAGGCTTAGAGTGTTGCACAATCTAACTCCTTGCTTCAAAGCTTTGGAGAAAGACAACTAGAGATTACAACTCTATAAACTCAGTCCTTACTTGTATCAAAACTATGATCCAAGTGAAGGCTCACAAAGAACAAAGAACAACTAAAGAACTAAAACCCTAAGACTCAATTTGTAGACTTAGTTTCTTGATTTCAGTTGATGAATAATTAGTCTTCAGTCTTCCTTTATATAGAACAAACTTCATGGGCTTTGACGAGTTGGCCTTGATAAATTTTGCCTTGAGATTTATTTGATCATAATCTTTTAATTGTTTGTTTCAAATCTTTTTGATCAAAGTCGGCCAATAAAATAAAACAGAACCATGAAAGATTATCTTGTTCCTTGGCGCGCAAGCTGACACGATTTAATTTGAAAAAAAAAATATTTTCAAAAGATCGCGTGTAAATTAATAAAAGCGCATCCAGCTAGGGCGTCCAGATGTGAAACCTGATGTGCCACACATCATGCTCCACATCATGGAGTCAGGCTTATTTTACCAAATGAAGCCAACACCCTAAAATCCTCAACAGAAAGAAATTGTTGCTGCACTGAAGGACACTTGTGTTATGCAGGATGAGAAGAAAACCCTGTTTGAAAAGATGATTGCTGCACTTGAGAAAGAAAAAGAGGTTGCTGAAGCTGAGGGTAGCCAGAATGAAGAAGAAAATGCAGAAGAAAATACTGAGTCTGAGGCTGCTAATTCTGGTGCTGAGGAAGAGACTGATAGCAGCCCTAAAGATTGATGATTCTCTCCTGTGTTTTTTTCCTTTCAATGTTTTTCTTTTGATTTTCGTACTATGTGTGGACAACCTTTATTTTTCTGCTGGTTTGTAATATTGGGCTAGGCCCTGACTACTTGTGTGGATCCTGTTTATTTCCTGCTTAATGGTATGCCTTTATTTGGCAAATTTTGTGACTAAAAGGGGGAGTAAAAGTTGATCCTATGTGTTGGTTATTTTTTTTCTGCTCTGATTACTGTGACTGTGATGTGCCATGCAATGTTGAAGCATCCTCCCTTGCTGGATTGAGGGGGAGTGATACTGTCCTTACAGGTGATCAGTGATTGAGGGGGAGTGTGCTTATGTTTATCCCTCAATGTGTTACATGATGTTGAAACATCCTAATATTTTGATATAGAATCTTATGGCAAATTTTGTGTGCTTCTGCTGTGTGTTTTGCCTCTGATGTTCATCCTAAGTACAAATGTAGTGTATGAATGCTCTCTTGATTTGTGTGTCTATGTTGATTTGAAGATTCATGCCATCTGTACTATAGATGTTTGTCTACAAGGTGCTGGGTTGTTTTAGCCAAAAATTTCGCCAAAGGGGGAGATTGTTAATGTTTGTTGATTGGCTCATTTTGGTATAACAACCTTGTGTTACAATGTTGGATGCAATGTTTCAACATCCGGATACCTTTCCAGGTTGAGTGAAACGCGCGCCTCATTTATTGCGCCACCCTTTGATTATGGAATACGCGTCTTATGGTTGTGCTTTAATTATGCTTGATTTATTAGAAGATCTCTACGTGATTATTTCCAGAAGTACTCTGCATAGCTTATGGAAACATTTGACCAAGATCACTAATCACGTGTTGAATTGTGCAAAGTATTTTAAAGCCCAAGTTCCAAAGAAGCCCATGAAGACTCATAGTATATAAGCTTCTTTGTAACCCTAGTTTTGTACGTGTGTGTTGTATTCTGAAAGTATATCATTTCTGTGTTAGGGTTTTGTGTTAGAAACTTGTGAGCCTACCTTGCATCTCCTTTATGCAAGACTAGGACATAGGATATTGTATTTGTGTAAAACTACTCCTAAGTTTTGAAGTACGGAGTTGGTTTTGTTTTGGAGTGTGTACTCAAACAATTATATCTTTGTCTAGTATCACAGGTTGTGTGATTGATTAGGAGGTGAGATGGGATCTCAAACTTAGGAGTTCCTAAGTTGAAGTTGCATAAGATAGTGTCTAAGTCATAAGTTGTAAACGGGTGTGTTTAGCTTATGATTAGAACTATCATAGTGGACTCCTCTCCTGGATTGGTATCCCCCAGACTAGGGCTTGTTTAAGCGCCGAATTGGGTTAACAATTGAATTGTGTCCTTTACTTGTTGTTAACTTTATTTAGTGTATTGATTGTTGTCTCTGGTGAATGTTCCAACATCGTATTCAACATCTCAAGTGTTGGAACATTACATAGCACATTCCAATCCTGCGTGCCGGAATTTCATAAAGCAATGATACTTCAATATTTCAAATAATATTTTCTCGCAATTTGAATCTTTCAGGGATTTTCATATTTCCTCATTTTATCCTCATACTTTGATATCAATAGTTAGGAAAAATAAGAGAGTCTTTAAATCACACTTGAATTCTCAATATTCTCCCCCTCAAGTTTGATTTCCACCACATCATCATAAACATTGCTTTAGGGTTTCATAGATCTCTTCCGGAGAATCACCATACAATTTCGTATACATCTTCATGTCCTTCTGGGACAATTTAATCATACTTTGATAAAAGGTCACAAGTACATCACACTATGGCTCTTCTGGGCTCATAGTATATAACTCAATAAATCTCTATGAGCACTTGAGGAATATAATGCATTGATCTTAATATTTACTTGAATTCCTTCGGATAACAACATCTTAGCTCTTCTAGAGCCTTCAATCATTTTTCAATGCCAGATATGATGCACACATTTGATTCTTTTATTGTCAAAGATGAGGAATATAATTTACTTTTAACTATTGTGTGCGTTGTTGCGCAATCAGCGAGATAAATATTTTCTCTATGACAATCAGTAGTCATAGCTAAACAAATATTATATTTTGAGCATCAAATTATCTAATACATTTCAATTTGGAACTATTTATGAATCTTCTTGATTCATAGCTATATTGTATCATACTATGGTCTTCAGAACACATAGTTTATTTGAATCTTCTGGTGAGAAGCCGAGTTTTTTAAAATTAACACGGTCATGACAATTATCATGACCATGACCATGATTTTATCCATGATGATCGTGTGTTGCTACATTCACTTCTGGGAATGGAGTAACATCGGTAGGTCGAACCTTATTCACTTCTGGGAATAATTTTTCACTCATTTCTCATTGATACGAAAGATTAGCTCTTCTGGAGCCTTTAATAATTTTGTAAAATGCTATTAACTTTAACTTCTTCCAAAAGAGAGAAATGTTTCTTTTAGAATTCACCTGCTACCGTTACTTCTCGTTACTTGACAATTATTACAAGAGATAATTATCATGAAGATGTATAATAACTAGTGGTTTCAATTTATTTAATTGGTATAAAAAAAATTTTAACAATTGAATGATTGAATAAAAATCAATTATGTAACCGAAACATAAAGTTCAAAGTTAAACATGATTAACAATCTTACATCATGGATTGCACGTAGGATTTCTTCCTAATGTTTAGACTAACAAAATGGAATAACTATGTTATTATCTACTTGTTTAATTTTATTTTAATTTTATTGTTATTTTTAAAATCGTAACATCCAACAATTAAGTGCTATTTACTACAATGATGTAGTAATTTGAGTGCAACACTTTTGTTTAGATAAGCATACCAAACACAGTAAAAAAATCCAATTATTTTTTATTAATACTAATATAATGTAGCATACTAAAAGCTTATAATGCAAATTAAATATCGTATTGAAAATTGGTGTATGAATGAGATTAATTAGTAACTTATAAAAATAAATTGACATATTATTATGTATAGTAACGTTTGATTATAGGTTAATTGTAATGATACACATTATGCATATTATTATTATTATTATTATTATTATTATTATTATTATTATTATTATTATTATTATTATTATTATGTATAGGTCCCATTAATACAAATTCAAATTATTTATCAACATGGTATGTATAGATCATGAGCAATACACATGGATTATAGTAATATATAAAATTGGTGCATGATTTATCATATTGTAAAACAAGAATTATAGTTTTAACCAAAAAAAAAAAAAAAAGAATTATAGTCATGTTTAATCGTTATTATAGTAAATAAATTAATTCAGTAAAAAAAATTATAAATTGTTAAGACTCTAAATAAAGTTGACAAAGCTATTGTAAGATTTTCCACATTTTCTTCTTTAGTTTTTCATGAACTATACTTAAAGAATGCTTAAATATTAAGATTTTCCACCACTTTTTTTCTTTAGTTCTTCGGGAACTATATTAAAATTGATCTTCATCAACAATAAAAAATTACTATTTGAACAATCCTTCGAGGATGGTTTAATGTTGAATTCTTCTGTAATTCAACAAAATTAGATATGATTAATTTATAATGTACAAATAATTCTTTGTGCAATCCATCATAGATGCATGACTATTGAAATTCTTCCAGAATTCATGATGATACTTCGTAAGTTCTTCAGGAACTTATATTAGTGAATTTTTTCGGAATTCATGATGGAAAAAATTGAGTTTTATAAGTTCTTCAGGAACTTCTAGAATTCATAATAAAAATTGAAATTTTTCAAAGTTCTTCGGGAACTAGAATATTGAATTATTCTGAAATACATAAAAACTGATATTTTTCAAGTTCTTCAGGAATTAGACCATTGAATTCTTCTGGAATTCAGAATGGATAAAAGTTTAGTTTTCTAAGTTCTTCAGGAACTAAATTTGTTGAATTCTTCAGGAATTCATAAATTCAATTTCTTAGTTCTTCGGGAACTAATATTATTGAATTCTTCTGGAATTCATAGTCTAAATTTCTAAGTTCTTCAGGAACTAAAAATATTGAATTCTTTGAGAATTCATAAATTAAATTTCGAAGTTCTTCGGGAACTTCAAAATATCTTTTGCAATCCTTCAGGGATGTACAAATATATTAATTTCGGGAACTTCGAAATATCTTTTGCAATCCTTCAGGGATGCACAAATATATTAATTTTGAATTTGCATTGGTTTGAATATTATATATACATTACGATTTGATACTTATACTGATTCATAGTGAAATTGGTTGGTTTCAAAATTTCTTAATTCAACATTACATAGCAGCAAGATTATGACATAAAATAAATTTGAATGAAAAGAAGCATTCATACCTTTGCAAATAATTTGGTAGAGTCTCGTGCTGATAACGTGTTATGAACTATTTATAAAGAATAGCAAGAATAGAGAAGAAGGAGAGAAAGAGATAAAAGAAATGAATAGACTCTTGTATTATTCCATTCAAGGTGTACATTACATTGTAATATAAGTCCTATTTATAGGACAATATATTGGGCCAAAGATATGGGCCAAAACCTAGTGGACATCTACTAACTAGAATTATTCATAACATTAAAGATAATAACAAACTTAAAACAAATAATTATAACATATCTACTTACAATATATTACTAGTTTTGAGACTCGTGCATTCGCACGGGTCTATCGATTTTTTTTTTATAAAATATTGTTAAAATATAAGTGACGTAGTGTTTAAAAAAAAATAAAAATAATAATTGACGTTGTTCTGTTATTTTTTTGTAAAACTGATTAAATTAAGTAAAAAAAAAATTATTAAAGCAATTGTCCTGTGTATAATTTTTGTGTAATAAATTTTAATTAATAATAATAAAAATTTATTATTCAATTCATTTTTTATTAAATCAATTGTCCCGTGTAATATTATAATATATATTTATCAATAGTATATTCATCAACAATTGTTCCGTGGATTATTATAATATATTATTCAGTTCATTATTTTTTGGTACAAATTCCTTTTTTTTATTAAAGAAATTGTCCCGTATATGATTAATTATTTTTATTAAAATAATTGTCTCGTGTGATAAATATAGTAATAAATTATAATTATCGGTGATAAATATTTATCCAATTTTTTTATGTATGAGTGAAAAATATTTGTCAATGAGTTTTTATATTGATCGATAAGAACTACTTGTTTTGTTTTTAAAAAATTATTAGTTAATTTTTATACTTATCTTTAGAAGTGGTTTCTATTGCTATTTTTATGAGTAAGTTTATTTTATTCTCTTTCTTAATTTTTTTTTATTTTTTTATGAGTATATTTGTTTTATGCTTATCTATTTTGTTTTTGTTCTTTTTTTTAATATTTTTTTTTATGAATAGATTTGTTTACTGTTTATCTTCTCTTTTTTTGTTTGTTATTTTTGTTTTGTATTTTTTTTTTTTTTGAGTTTAAAGTTAAAATTACTTTTGAGGTTATAAACGGTGAAATACTATTAAACGTGCTACGGACAAAAGAGGTTTTTTGGTAGTAGTTTCTTTTTGGTAATAGTTTTGAGACCCGTGCATTCGCACGGGTCTATCGATTTTTTTTTTTATAAAATATTGTTAAAATATAAATGACGTAGTGTTTAAAAAAACTAAAAATAAAAATTGACGTTGTTCTGTTATTTTTTTGTAAAACTTATTAAATTAAGTAAAAAAAAAATTATTAAAGTAATTGTCCCATGTATAATTTTTGTGTAATAAATTTTAATTAATAATAATAAAAATTTATTATTCAATTCTTTTTTTATTAAATCAATTGTTCCGTGTATTATTATAATATATATTTATCAATAGTATATTCATCAACAATTGTTCCGTGGATTATTGTAATATATTATTCAATTCATTTTTTTTTTTGGTACAAATTCCTTTTTTTATTAAAGAAATTGTCCCATATATGATTAATTTTTTTTATTAAAACAACTGTCTCGTGTGATAAATATAGTAATAAATTATAATTATCGGTGATAAATATTCATCCAATTTTTTTATGTATGAGTGAAAAATATTTATCAATGATTTTTAATATTGATCGATAAGAACTACTTGTTTTGTTTAAAAAAAATTATTAGTTAATTTTTATGCTTATCTTTATAAGTGGTTTCTATTGCTATTTTTATGAGTAAGTTTGTTTTATTCTCTTTCTTAATTTTTTTTAATATTTTTTTATGAGTATATTTGTTTTATGCTTATCTATTTTTTTTTGTTCTTTTTTTTTTCTATTTTTTTTATGAATAGATTTGTTTAATGTTTATCTTCTTTTTTTGTTTGTTATTTTTGTTTTGTATTTTTTTTTTTTGAATTTAGAGTTAAAATTACCTTTGAGGGTATAAACGGTGAAATACTATTAAACGTGCTAAGGACAAAAGAAGTTTTTTGGTAGTAGTTTCTTTTTGGTACTAGTTTTGAGACCCGTGCATTCGCACGGGTCTATCGATTTTTTTTATTTTAATAAAATATTGTTAAAATATAAGTGACGTAGTGTTTAAAAAAATAAAAATAATAATTGACGTTGTTCTGTTATTTTTTTTTTAAAACTTATTAAATTAAGTAAAAAAAGATTATTAAAGCAATTGTCCCGTGTATAATTTTTGTGTAATAAATTTTAATTAATAATAATAAAAATTTATTATTCAATTATTTTTTTATTAAATTAATTGTCCTGTGTATTATTATAATATATATTTATCAATAGTATATTCATCAACAATTGTTCCATGGATTATTATAATATATTATTCAATTCATTTTTTTTTGGTACAAATTCCTTTTTTTTTATTAAAGAAATTGTCCCGTATATGATTAATTTTTTTTTATTAAAACAATTGTCTCGTGTGATAAATATAGTAATAAATTATAATTATCGGTGATAAATATTTATCCAATTTTTTTATGTATGAGTGAAAAATATTTGTCAATGATTTTTTATATTTATCGATAAGAACTACTTGTTTTGTTTTAAAAAAATTATTAGTTAATTATTATGCTTATCTTTAGAAGTGGTTTCTATTACTATTTTTATGAGTAAGTTTGTTTTATTCTCTTTCTTAATTTTTTTTATATTTTTTTATGAGTATATTTGTTTTATGCTTATCTATTTTTTTAATGGTGTTTTTAGAGTCCAAATTATATTATATCCCAATTCCTAGTTTAGCGCATTATATGATTAAAAGAAACTACTATTAAAAACTAGTTCTATTAAAAGAAACTACTATTAAAATTTCAAATTTGTCTTTACCACTTTTAATGGTGTTTCGAGTTTTGCGCCCTTAAATGTAATTTTAACTCTAAACTAATAAAAAAAATAAGAAAGATAAGCATAAAATAAATCATTCCATAAAAATAGCATTAAAAATCACATCTCTAAACAAACAAAAAAGAGGGAAAAAAAAAGATAAGCATAAAAGAAATCTTTCCATAAAAATAGCAACGAAAATTACTTCTAAAAAAAATAAAAATAATCCAATCTATTTTAACTTCAAAAATACGAACAAAAAAATTAATTAATATAAATTTACGCATAAAAATGAAAACAAAAATCACCATAAAAGATATGTGCCAAAAATAATAACTTTTCTATTTACAATATATTAAAAGAAACTACTACCAAAAAACCAAATTTATCCTTTTCACTTTTAATGGTGTTTCAAGTTTTGCGCCCTTAAATGTAATTTTAACTCTAAAAAAATAGATAAGCATAAAAGTAATATTCCCATAAAAATAGCATTAAAAACCACATCTCTAAACAAACAAATAAAAAAAGATAAAGATAAGCATAAAATAAATCATTCCATAAAAATAGTAACGGAAACCACCTCTAAAAAAAGAAGATAATAATTCAATCTATTTTAACTTCAAAAATAGGAACAAAAAATAATTAATAAAAATGAATTTACGCATAAAAATATAAACAAAAGTTACGATAAAAGATATGCGCCAAAAATAATAACTTTTTTTTAATGAAAAAATAGTAACTCAATCTAACATATAAAAACTTATATGTAAAAACACAATGGGCCCATTTTGATTGACTTATTTATGATCTTATACGAAATAACTTATCCAAATATATAAATTTTTATGTATTATTATAAGTTTTTTTTTAATGTTGTTTATGAAAACAATTTATAAAGATATAATTTTTGTAAGCCAAAACTTATGAATTAACATGCGTAAAAATAACTTATGAAATAACATAAAAGTTTATATATTATAATAAAACAATTGAATACACGGGACAATTGTTTTAATAAAAAAATAATTAATCATACACGGGACAAATACAATCACAGGATAAATATATAGTTTAATAATACACGGCAAATATAATAATTACATGATAAATATATATTATAATAATACACGAGACAATTGTTTTAATATTAATATAATTAATTATACACGGGACGATTACTTTAATAAAAAAAAGGAATTGAATAATATGTTATAATAATACACGGAACAATTGTTGATAAATATATTATTAATGAATATGTATTATAATAATACATTAGACAATTGTTTTAATCGAAAAAATTCAATCATACACGGGACAATTGTTTTAATAAAACAAGAATTGAATAATAAATATTTGTTATTATTAATTACAATTATTACACAAAAATCATACACGGGACAATTCTTTTAATAAAAAAAATTTAATCATACACGGGACAATTGCTTTAATAAAAAAAAGGAATTGAATTATAAATATTTGATATTAATTATAATTTATTACACAAAAATCATACACGGGACAATTGCTTTAATAAAAAACATTACTTAATTTAATAAGTTTTACATAAAAAATATTTATATTTTAACAATATTTTATAAGTAAAAGCCAATAGACCCGTGCGAATGCAGGGGTCTCAAAACTAGTTTTTTAAAGAAAAAATAGTAACTCAATCTAACATATAAAAACTTATATATCAAAAATAAATATAGAAGAACCTAATAAAGAAGATACTTATTTATGAGCTTAAAAATAAAAGAACATAAAAACAAAATAAAAAACACAATGGAACCGTATGGTTTTACTTATTTATGATCTTATGCGAAATAACTTATGCAAATATATAAACTTTAATGTATTATTATAAGTTTTTTAAGGTTGTTTAGGAAAACAGTTTATAAAGATATTATTTTTGTCAGTGAAATCTTATGAATTAACATACATAAAAAAACTTATGAAATAACATAAAAATTTATTTATAAATTATAATATTTTCATAAGCTTAAAAATAAACCAAGTTCAAACGGGCCAAATATATTAAAGGTATTACTACTAAAAATCTTAATTTGTCCTCATTAATTCTTAGATATATTTCAAATCTTCTATTTTGTAAATAAATAAATTAAATTTTCTAATTTACTATTTTTCTATATAATAGTCAAATTCTACTCTATATTTATTATAAAAAAAATCAACTCTATTTTTTGTTTACTGTTATATAAAAAATACAGGAGAGGTATATTATTGATGAATATATATATTATACTAATAATTACGGGGTAAATATATACAATATATTATAATAACACACGAGACAATTGTTTTAATTAAAAAAAATTAATCATACACGGGACAATTGCTTTAATAAAAAAAAGAATTTGCACCAAAAAATAAAAAATAAAAAATGAATTGAATAATATATTATAATAATACACGGAACAATTGTTGATGAATACATTATTGACGATTATATATTATAATAATAATACACGGGACAATTGTTTTAATAAAAAAATCTAATCATACACGGGACAATTGATTTAATAAAAAAAAGAATTGAATAATAAATATTTGTTTTTGTTATATATAATAAATATTTGTTATTATTAATTATAATTTATTACACAAAAATCATACACGGGACAATTAATTTAATAAAAAAAATAATTTAATAATAAATATTTGTTATTATTAATTATAATTTATTACACAAAAATCATATACAGGACAATTGCTTTCATAATTTTTTTTTTTTACTTGATTTAATAAGTTTTACAAAAAAATAGTAGAATAGCGTAATTTTTTTTTGATACACTATGTCATTTATATTTTAACAATATTTTATAAAAAAAAATAATAGACCCGTGCGAATGCACGGGTCTCAAAACTAGTTAACATCTAATAATACTTAAAGTATAACAAACTTAAAAAATAGGTAATAATATCTAATTATATTGAAAGTTAAAACAAACTTAAAAAAAAGGATAATATTGAAATAAAAATAAACTTAAAAAAAAAAAATAAAAACTATTTTTTTCCTAAAAGTATGTTTTAACTTCTTCTCTTAACAGGTATTTTTATTCAAATTTGTACATTGAAAAAAGTTGCTTTTTATGGCTAAGAATTTTATTAAAAATATGTTTGGCTTAACTTCTCATTCTAAAGAGAATAAAAAACTAAAAAAAGTTAGGTCAAACAGAACCTAAGTACTAATAAAATATGTACATAAAAAGAAAAAAAGAACAAAGAAACCAGGAAATTTATATTCAGGAAAAAAATCAACAAATTAAACTAACAAAGTATATCTAAAAAATACAAAATTTCTATTTAAAAAAAAAGGACTATATGTTATTGAATATTTGTTAAATCATGCATATTACTATATTGTTTGATATTTATGAAGATTCTACATTGGACCAGAATATATAGAACATAAAATTATACAAGCTTATAGTTTATTTTGAAAAACTAATTCAATTAACTTATAATTTATTAATTTATATTCTAATTTTAGGCATATAATCTTACTTTAAAAAATGAAACCTATTATTTTATGTCATTTCATATTTATATGTTAGTTTAATCGTTAATTTTATCCAATACTACAAAGTCAATGTTAATAATTATAAAATTAAAATATATAACTTAAAGTAATACACAATGTATCACCAAAGACTAGAGATCATCAATAATAAAGTATAAATTAATATTTGCACTAATACTTAAACTAATGTGTATCGAGAGAGCCTTACAATTATCAACAATAAACTCTAAACTAATATTTACATTAATATTTGTACGAATATGTATATAGAATAAATTAAAAAAAATTTATAAATTGTTTTTTTTAAAAAAAAAAATTGGGTCGGGCTGGTGTGTCTATAGCCACACCAAGCCTTACACAGGTCCGCCCCTGATCTCCAATGGTGATACTACTTTGGGTGTAACGCCCCAACTAAATTATCTAGAATATTTAGTTGGAACATTAATAACTGGAATTTGAGTACATTAAAATTTCAAGCAAATTAACTGAATAATATTTTATCATTAAGATAACTGAATATTCGAGTACAAACAGCGGAAAAGAAACTAAAACAGAACAACAAGCTAAATAAAAAAAAACAAGGAAGAAGACTAAGTCTTCTAAGCTGACAATCCAAGCACCGCTCCAATCGTCAAATCCATCCTGGTCCCTGCTTCGAAATAACCTGTCTTACCTATATCGAAAAGGGAGTGGGGTGAGACAGTCACTTCGTCCCAGTGAGTTCTACTACCCTCCTAATGGCTATTAAGCCGGGGCACCTAATCAGTCCATATATTATTCTAACATGTCATAACATAATATTAAACATAATTAAAAGTGTATCACAGAGAACGTCTTATTGATTTTATTCCGCTAAGAAACTTCGAGGTGAGCATGTCTCGAAGGTCCGCCATATCCGCTGATCGATTCGACCACGACATTAAGCTCACAATCATTTTCCTAATGGGTTGTTCCATTGGAAGCCCATAAGCAGCATACTAAACCGCACATGATTGACTGATTCTAAAGTGATTAACATACTACCATATTTATCCCAAAACCCGGGGAACATACAAACTTAATTCTAAGTTATCCCTAAATTCAGAATTGTGCCTGACTTCCTATTTAACATTAAATACATTATATATCTGCACACTACTACAAAATGTTGAATAGACAACGCACTTTAGACAGCGCTTATTTACAAAAGCGCTGTTAAAAAAAACACGGAACCCTTAGACAACGCTTGTTATGAAAAGCGCTATCTAAACTACCACTATTTTACAGCGCTTTTATGTAAAAGTGTTTTTATATGGTTTACAAAAAAATGTTTAAATCTACAAAAAATTTATGTTTCACTTTAGAAAGCGCTTTATAAGAAAGCGTTGTCTAAGGGGTATCATTAGACATCGCTTCTGAATAGATAAAAAACGCCGTGTATATACAATCTTTTTTTCAAAAAAATAAAATACAAATAATATTAATAATTAATAATAAAATAAATATAGTAAAATTAAAGATCTGTCAAAATAAAAGTGCTTTATATGTGAATTGAAAAAACATAAAATCTAATTTTCAAATAAATAAAAATAAAAATCCTTTTCTTGATGAGAAATCAAACACGCTGATAAACTACTTATCCAAAAAAAAAAAAACACGCTGATAAACTCCAAAAGCCTTCTTTTGATTACGGATGGATAACAAACTTTTTCTTCAAAACCAAATTCTCACTAACAGACTCAATTTGATCAATCGAAACCCTCAACTGTTCTTTGCTGAGAATTCCCAAATTCCCTTCCTTGCTCACAAATAATTTTGAAAAATCCTAAATCCCTCTCTCTCTCTCTCTCTCTCTCTCTCTCTCGTTGCAAAACCCTAAATCTCTCTCTCACTATCATTCGCTGCAAAACTGTTTCAGCTTTGTCAAATCCCTCTCGATTGCTTGAATCAAATTCAACTATTTCAAATTCCTCTCACTTGATCCTGCAAGTCTATCTCCCTCTTTGCATATCTCATCTTATCTTAATGTGTTAAAGGAACGGTTAAAAGGTTCGATTCATGAGGGAAGGAGATCGAAGGTTCGATTTAGGGTTAAATCGTCAAGAACTCAAATTACTGGTACTGTTTCTTCTTCTTCTTCTCCTTTACTGGGTCTCGGTTCTTGAAGCAAAACCCATGCTGACTCTATTTCTTGCTACGAAACCCTTGGTGATACGAAACCCTTGTGTCACTGCAACTCTCATGAAACCCTTGTGACGCTGTAACTCTCATGAAACCATTGGTGCTGCGAAACCCTTGGTGATATGAAAACTCATGCCAACTCTATTTCTTGCCGACTCTATCTTATTCTTAATCACTTTTGTTATAATGTTTTTGAGGTGTTTTACAATGTGCCACGGTGGTACTTGGTTATGAATAGGATGATAAGCCTTTTTCTTAAACAGAGAACCAAAAGCAAGTTTGTCTTTGATGGGGCTTCCAAATTAACTCTCTATGAAGTATGGCGGATTGAGCAAAAATGGTGACTTGAGAAATTCAAATTGTTGTTACTGAGATCACAATAAAGCCATCATCAAATTAAAACATACTGTGGAATTTCCAATTATTGAGGTGAGTTTGTCTTTTTTTTTTATCTAAATTGATTGATTTTAAGAATACAAAGAATGCAATATAGTAGTAGGAATCTTTCATAGTATTCCTCTCTTGTCAATACTATCTGATTTGTTATTTTCTGTGTCGAACACATGTAGACACTGACACAACATTGACACTTATGATTATGGTGAATTCTGTTATTTTTTTAAAATTATTATTGGTGTCGATCGATGTGTTAGTGTTTGTGTCGCGTGCGGAGTCCATGACTGTCCTCGGGATTTAAATGTGATTCTGACTCGGGATTTACATAATCTTGATCATATTCAAGAAGTAATATTCAATAATACTAAATTCGTATGTAAGATGTATTTTGCGATATAACTACAATGTTGTTGCCGGTGGATATCTGCAGATGCTCTTTCTTTGCATTATGTAAATATAGTGCTTTGAATTGATACTATAGTAAGTATTTATTCTTTATTATAATTATTCCATGATATGGTTAAGTGCAAACAAGTAACAGTACTGTGCGTTATCAGTATCTCAATTAGAAAGTCAATTAAAGAAATAGGGAAATAGGTGATTACATATTTGGTTCAAGACTATTAAACTTTGATCAAGTTGTTCATTTATTATTGATCATTTGATAATTGACATATATATGATTTGTTTGTGTCTGCATCACTTTAAAGCTCATGGTCTTTTTTGCAAAGTATCTGTAAATATACATCTACAACTTTAAAGTTTCTCAGCTCTCATGTTTGCTTTGTGGGTACCTAATTATAATTATGAAAACCATTCTATTTTATATTACTTTATATGCATTTTACCTAATACAAGAAGCCTAATTGTTTTCATTTTTCATTATAGAATGGGCCTTATAATTTTCTTCTTCCTTTTTAACTTCAGATGGTATTATTCAACAAGAGATGTATATGTACCATTAATTAGTGAACTACTTTTTTTCTTACAATTTGTATCATGCTAGTAATTTTCATGTGCTTTTTTCTAGCATTATAAATATTGATTCGCCATCGTCTTATATACTGGACTCGTGCACTACTTTTTTTCTTAGTCTTTTATTATTCGAGAATATTATGATTTCACTTCTAAATTCTTACTATCCTTACGGTGATATGCTTCTTTACTTTTTGTTGTTCATTCATTTTAACTCTCTACTTTTGGTTGGGAAGTATTTACATAACTGATGCACTTTTGTGTTGCAGATTTGTAAAAGGTAATGCTTAAAGTGACAGTGATCGGTAAGACTGAGGTAGTGAGGCTCATAAAGGTGTGAGCATTTCAAACAATCGGCAAGAGTTGAGCTGACTAGAGGAACTCCTAAGGAAATGCGGAGAGGTGAGAAAAAAGATGCTACTCTTCATAATCTATGTTAAAGATATGATATTAAGGATATGCTATTACTGAATATGTTTGTTTCATTATGTTATGTTATTAACTTGATCATTGTGCCATTTTGTACCATTATCCATCTATGACGCAAAGTAATGTATATGTAGCATAGTATTTGTATTATTTATTCTGAATGATTTGAGGATCCATTGATAAAGGACTTATGCGCACCTATTTCATTTTTGAACCAGGCAAATTGAGAAAGGATGACCAATTGACTGCATCTGAAGTGTTACTGTTTCATTAGGAAGGTATAAGAGCATACCTTGGTTTATTCTGAAGATGTTATATGAAGAGGAGAAAATTGAAATATAGAATTTTAGATATAGTGATTAGCTTAAGTGGTCTGCTCACTAAATGTAACAGAATTTTTAATATTGTCATTTTATTCTTTAATCACTTGAATACTTCATTGTTATTTTTTGTAGTAGGTTTTATGAAATTAAGTATTTGTTTAACATACTTTATGAACTTTTTATGTGACTACATATGCAAATTTATTACTTTAAACGCATTAAATTGATTTTTTTGTTGGTTTGCAACAGTAATGTTAGGAGACAATTCAAAAGCAATTTTTATTAATTTTTTTTAATATAGAATTTTAACAGCGCTTGATGGTCGAGAGCGCTATCTAAAGCTATCATTGGACAGCGCTTATGCTAGGAAGCGCTGTCTAAAGCTTACATTAGACAACGCTTATGCTAGAAAGCGTTGTCTAAAGCTTACTTTAGACAGCGCTTATACTCTAAAGCGCTGTCTAAAACTTATATTAGACAACGCTTATTCTAGAAAGCGCTATCTGAACATAACATAAGACAGCGCTTACATGTAAAAAGCGATGTCTAAAGATGACATTAGACAACGCTTTTACTTGATTATTAAGCGCTGTCTATACTTTAACAGCGCCAGAATGGATAGCGCTTATAAAGCGCTGTGTATGGCCAAAAAAAGCGCTGTCTAAAGCCTTTTTTGGCATAGTTAATCTATCTATCTCAGATGAGGATATAAAACGAGTGATCATTTAGTTCTTAAAATAAAAAAAAATGAGTAATTTCTGGGTTAGCTCGCTTCGGCGAGTTACCAAGCACGCCTTGGCGAACTTACAGGTCCTGGCCTAAACAACTCGCTAGGCGAGCTAGAGCTCGCCATGGCGAAGTTCTTTAGCCCAGCACCCTCAGCTCGCCATGAAGGCTCGCTAGCAACTCGCTATGGCGAGTTAGTGCAGAAACGGCTCTGTTTTGCGAAAATCAACATTTTTCAAAGGTATCACCTACAATCATCCTCTGAGAAAGTGCAGAAGTATAATATACTCAACATAGAACAGAATAGAAGAGAATTTGGGAGCTAATTCTCCTCACACAATTATTTCCTAATTTTCCTAAGTTAACATGCAATTTCATAATTTAGGGAATTCTAACTAAACTAGCCTAAGAACCCACCTGGATGAGATTAACTCAGAAGCTTTGAATCTGTTTGTGACTTCTGCTACAGCCACTCAACTTTCCCACGAGAATAGGCTTGAGCTCCAAACTTGTGCTCATGGTTTTAAGATGAAAAGAATGGAATTGTAAGCTAACTAAGATTAAGGAAATGAGACTACCATCATAGCAACTGGGAAGGAACAATAGGAGTTTGAAATGACTTACGAAGGGATTTTAGAAAAACTGCAGGAGTGGAAACACAACAGAACAGCAAGCCAAGGCACTGTCCTACTCGCTATGGCGAGTAGTAGCTCGCTAGGGCGAGCTGTGCAGCCCAGCAAGAACAACCACACCATTCGAGCCTCAGATCTTCACACCAATCTTCCTACAGCTGAGGTTTGATCTTTTGCACATTCCTAGAGTCATTGGTTACGAAATAGGGGACATGCAGGAACCACAAGATTAGTTTAAGATTTGAGATGAGGAGTAAACAAAAGGGGTTTGATCAAGATATCAATAGAAAGGAAATGGATGATGAAATTCTTACTCTACCTTGGTTCTCAACATCCAACAACATGCATCCAGGAACTGAATCAACCATGCATGAACTTGAGTAGAAGTGTTAGAGAGGTAATGAAGATTTTGGAGATGGAATTGAAAAGTAAGAACATGGTTTGGTGAGGATGAATCACGAAGAAGAGAGTGTAGAGGCTAAGTGTTGTTTGTTCTGATCAATGTATCTATGAGAAGGAAATGGGTTGCTATTTCATTTCAAACATTTATTTTCATGAAGAGAAAGAGAGCCAAATGTGGGTTTTTGGAAGAAATGTTAAGGTTGTTGTTTGTGAGTGTTGAGAGGAAGTGAGTGTTATTGTATTCATTTTTGCTTCAGAAGAAATGTGAATGTGTAGTCATTAAGGACAATACCCACATGCAATAGTGATGAGGTGTAAGTACAAGAGTAAAATGAGGTGGTGGGGGAAATGTTCTCACGAGAGAGAGAATTGAGAGGAGAAATAGTTGGTTTAATTTCTAAAACACCTCATGAGAGATTAATGGTCTTATGTCTAGTGTAGTAGAATTTTCTAAAGTACACAAGATACATTTGAATTTTCTAAGGCTTATTAATTAATTTCTACTAAATACATCTATCCAATAAAATAGTGATTTAGTTAGAATTAATTAAATTGAAGAGAATTTTGGGGATATTACATTGGGTATCTTACATTAGTAAAAAGTGGTCCTACAATACCAAGTAATACTTATGAAATTCATAGAAATTTTGCTCCAATGGTGATACTAATTTAGATATCATCCATTATACTAACAAGTTATTAATTCTATTTAATTTGATATACAAAAATAAAGTAATGTTAAATTGATGAGACGGTACCTTAAATAAGGTACTGTATCATCAATTTTGATACTCTCTATGTCACGTCATGAAACTTCAATGATAAACAAAATTAAGGTACGAATCATTAGTCAATTAAACTCTACTCTTATTGGAGATGCTCTTAACATGAAGGTTTTAAGTAGGTTCGAATTCCACTATGTCATTAGTAAAGGATAATTTTGTGATGTTGACTCAATTGGTATGATACTCTATTATATATGTCACTACAAGAAATATGATTTATGGCAACAACTTTTTTCGTTAAAAATTGTTACAAGTCGCTGGCAAAACAACCAAAAGTACTTTTGCCAGCGACTTGTAACAAAAAAAGCCGTTACGAAAAATCATATTTCTTGTAGTGTGTGGGGGATCGATGTATGAATTTCGATCATCCCACTTACTCAATTTAAGAGTGAAATTTTCAGTCACTAGTCTACTTGACAAAAAGAATTGGTGACGCTTTAAAATTTAAAAAAAAAAAAAAGTTATTAATCTGTTTTAATATTTTCATTTGGTTTTGACTTTATTGTACATATGGTCCCTTATGTTTATTTTAAATTTTAAGTTGGTCCCTTATATTTATTTTAAATTTTAAATTGGTCCATCAAATATTGAAAATTTGAATTAGTTAGTCTATATTTAATCATCTTTATAAGGACTAACTAACTTGAAACTTCTAAAAACTTGAGGGATCAACTTAAAACTTTTAAAGCATAAAGAACCAATTTAAAATAAAATAAACATAATGAACCAACATAAAACTTAAAATAATAATAAAAGACCAAATATGCAATTAAGCCTTTAGTTTTTATAAGATAAGATAAGATGGTTTTGTCTGCTTGAAAGGATAAGACTAAATCTTTATTTTGAAAGGAAAGAAAGTCTAGACCTACAATGTTGACTAAAAAAAATACTGAATGTTTAAATTGCAATTTCATTTTCCCTTTTAACACAAATTAGATTAAAATTTTCGGTTTGTACCAATTTTTTTAAAAAAGTTCAGTTTTTTTTTTTTTTTTTATTACAACTATATATAAAATCTTCTTGTAAAAAAAAACTATATATAAAAATTAAAAACTAAGATAGGTTACTTAAAAAAAACTAGGATCAGAAGTAAGATGTATCAATGGAGTAAAATGAAAACCTCTTTGAATTGAATTATTTTTTAGCTTATATAAAATATTTTATTGAAATAAATAAATTTTTATGTATTATTAGTAAGTTTGTCAATGTAGTTTATTGAGATGCAATTTTCGCTAGTGAAAATTTTGAATTTACATAAAAATTTATTTATTTGCATAAATTATTTTTCATAAGTTTAAAAATAAGTTAATTCAAACGCGTCATGAGTTTACTTGACTAGACTTGTTCTACCATCCAAAAATATTATATAGTGGCGTAATTTGTTGTCAGCTTATGTTGCATTCTTGTGCAATTATTTTTTAGGCTTAAATGCAATTTTGATCTTCTATTTTATTAAATTCTCAATTTTGAACCCTTATTTTATTTTCCGCAATTTTACTCGTCCTATTTACAAAATATTAAACTTATGTCTTCCTCTTATTTTCTTCTTCAATTTAAATGGCATCACACTTCATTAAAGGACATAAACTCATTCATTATAATGATGTGGCAGCTGCATCAATTCTTTAAAATTTCTTAAATATTTTATTTTCATAAAAAATGTAATTAAAATGTTGAAATAAGAATCAATGGAGATTCGACAATGGTGGCGGCCACATCATCATAATGGATGAGTCCATGTTATTTAATGAGGTGATATGTCATCTAAATTGAAAAAGAAAATAAGAGATGAACCAAAAGTTTGAAATTTTGAAAATAGAAAGAGGATTAAAATTGTAGAAAATAAAATGGGGTGTGTATATATATATATATATATATATATATATATGTTTATTCAAATTAAAAGAGATATAGGGGGAAAAACACAGTTTCCCTTTTGTTGCGAATTCGACATAAACTCACACCAATAAGAAACTTGATGTGTGGGGCAAGTGTAACAAGCAATCAAATATAAGGACAAGATAGAGACGATGATGCCATAATTCAAACAATAAACACGGCAAGAAGAAAAGAATACACGATCAATTTGTTTACCCAGTTCAGAATAACCTACTCTGGGGGAGAGAGCACCTCTCTTTCTACTAGAATCAAATAGTCACCACTTTACAAGAAATTCCCACAATTTGGTACAAGGAATTAGCAACCCTAATTCTACACAAAACCTGAATCTCTTCCCATGGCCAAGAGACTCAATTTGACCTAGTCTACCCAAGGTGTCCCACAAGATGATCCCAAAGTAGTTTGCACTAGGATTCAAAACTCTAGCCTTTTATGGTGGCAAACCCCGACTCTTTACATCTTGTCGCCCTCTTCTCAATTTTTCTATGAACAAAGCACTCTCTATTTATAGAAAAATATATGCCTACTTATTTCAAAAGACAATCTTTTAAAATAAAACCAAATCTCTCAATATTGTGTTTAAATATATCCAATTTAAAACCAAACACAATCCAAGTCAAATATTCTCCAAAAATATATTTTTTCACAAAATCTGAAATATTCTAACTTCTAATCTTGAGATTTCAAGGCATATCCAATAATTCTCCATCTTGCCTTTAAATCGATGGTGATCCACTCAACCATCGTGTGCTCTCTCCATCTTGAATCTTCATCCAAGATCACCAGCCAAGACCATGACCTAGGCTTTAGACTCCACTTGCTTCCCGCAAGCATTACCTCCTTTCCTTCATCCCTCGGAATGCCTTCCGCTCCCATGAAGATCTTGCATTCCACTACCATAGGATTTTTGGTAGCCACAAGATTCACCGCCTCCCTCTTCAGACTCCGGAGTAGCTAATTTTGTACCTCCTGAAGAAACGCTTGTGCCCCGCTATCACCGGCATTTTGGATAGCTCAACAAGCTCCACCACCCTTTGACCCCCGGAGTTCCCTCCGTCATCTCGAAGTATTGCTTGGCTCCAGACCAACCTTGGAATTTTAGGCGGTTTTACAAGCTGCAACATCAAACTCCCCTTGCACCCGACTACCTCCAGCAGTCCTACAAGTTCCACAGTTTGATCAAGACTGCTTTCAATTGCCTCCCTGAAGATCCTCTTAAGGTCTTGCACTTCTTCAGCCACAATTGAAACGTATCCCACAAGGTCTCCATGGTTCCCCTTTGGCTCAACACTACCATTCTCCTCCCTATCTCCAATTAGATATCCGAGAGTCAATGTTGACTATCTCCCACTATTGGAAGACTCCACCTCAAACTGAGATTCCACCAAAGTACACCAACCATCCTCTTGTGATAAGCAAGACCTCTCCAATCGTGTTTCTCCCTTCAACGCCTCAATCCTTGTTCTGAATTAACACCGCTCTCATCTTCACCTTCCACAACCCGTAGTCGTTACTCACGGTGAACCTCTCAATATCCTCCTTCAAACCCATGGTACTTGAATCAACTGATCCCCTTGCCCCACGGTGGGCGCCAATTGTTGCGAATTCGACATAAACTCACACCAATAAGAAATTTGATGTGTGGGGCAAGCGTAACAAGCAACCAAATATAAGGATATGATAGAGACGATGATGCAATAATTCAAACAATAAACACGGCAAGAAGAAAAGAATACACGATCAATTTGTTTACCTAGTTCGAAATAACCTACTCTCAAAACCCGAATATCTTCCCGTAGCCAAGAGACTCAATTTGACCTAGTCTACCCAAGGTGTCCCACAAGATGATCCTAAAGTAGTTTGCCATAGGATTCAAAACCCTAGCTTTTTGTGGTGGCAAACCCCGACTCTCTACATCTTGTCGCTCTCTTCTCAATTTTTCTATGAACAAAGCACTCTCTATTTATAGAAAAATATATATGCCTACTTATTTCAAAAGACAATCTTTTAAAATAAAACCAAATCTCTCAATATTGTGTTTAAATATATCCAATTTAAAATCAAACACAATCCAAGTCAAATATTCTCCAAAAATATATTTTTTCACAAAATCTGAAATATTCTAACTTTTAATCTTGAGATTTCAAGGCATATCCAACACCTTTCTAAGCAATTTGAGTTCAGATATTCAAAATTGGAAATTTGGAGATTGGAGAGAATAGGAAGAAAATTCAAATGTCTAATTTGATGATGAGAGTGACATGGTAAACCACATTTATAAGTAGTTTATGGTAGATTAATGTTTGAAAAATTAGAAATTTTAACGTTGTCAATAATACTTATTAAAAATAAAAAATTAATAATATTTTCAGCTAAAATAATACATAATTAAAGCTAATTCAATATGATTATATTTTTATCTTTTATTATTGTATTCAAACCGATATCAAATAAGCCAATATTTCAATTATAAAATAACTATTAAAGTATACTTTCAAATAATAATATATGTCGATTAAGTTTTTAAAAAATTTAAGTACTAATCCACGGCAAATCAATTACAAATATGATCCATATTAGATTTTTCTCCTTGCTATACAAGTTTATTCGGTTTTTTTGTGGCAAGGATCAGAATCCCACGGTTTTAGCGCGTGAAGTCGGTCTCTGTCTCGGAGGATTGCTTTGAGGGATAGTTGCTTGGTTATATCAGTTCCGAAGTAAGGTTGCTGGGATATCATAAGATTGTTGCACGCTTGTATTTCCATTGCTTTGTCTAGACTGTATTAGAGCTTATGATGGGTGGAATGATCTATTGTTATGGATGTCAACATGTACTGTGAAGCAAAATTCATGTTCCTTGTTGCATTCAATTTAGCTGTTACTCATTGTTGGCATTGGGGAGTTCCTTGTATTGGGGTATTGCTTCTTGTAACAGATCCTCTTTAGTGATTCAAGCACACCTCGTGCCTTGTACACCTTTAATATAATCTTTCTTTACCGTTTAAAAAAAATAAAGAAACTTTCAATTTATCTCCAGTTGTTGTGTTGTGGCCACTTATAATTATTAAATATTTATTAACTTAATAGTCTAGTGGCTGGACCTATAATTAGAGGTGTAATTGAATTAGTTTGTATCTCTTTTTGATGAACTTAATTAGTGTCTGAATCAATGAACTATAAATTGGTTTGGTTTGGTTTGGTTAATTTTGGGTGTTTTTAAAAAATGAAATCGAACTAAACTTGGTATGGTTCAAATATTTTAATTGATTTCTAGCACTTTTTTTGTGATATAGTTTCTGCTATTATTTTTCAATCACACGTAACACTTGATGTAATCAATTATCATCATATACAATACATAAAAGAAAAAACAATGACATAGTTTTCAAATACATGTTTCAATTCAAATTAAGCTAGCAATAATATATAAATCCATAGATTTTCAAATACATAATTTGCTTAAGCTATTTTTGCAAGATTGAGTTTTGAGATTGTTATGTATCTAAGTTAGAGTTTGAGAGAAATGCAATGCGAGTGTTACTAAGTTGGGCTAGTTTTTAATTTTACAGTAAGTTGAACCAGTTTTAGATGTGCCTTGTTGTATGTTATTTGATTGAAACAAAAAAAAAATACAATTATTGATTCGGTTCATCGGTTCTCTGGTTCTTAAAAACTGAATCTAAAAATCGAACCATAAAAGTCGGCTTTTTTTCAATTTGGATTTATTTTGATCATCGATTCAATTGAATTTTTTCGATCCGCTTACATCCTGTTGGGCTGAATTTTAATCATGATTATTTAAATTAAAAAAAAAGTTGGTCCAACAGAATGAAATTAAATGTCCAAGGAACACGTGTCCTTCAATTTGTCCAGCTGGGAGTTTCTATTGATGATTCGAATCGAAGAAGGCGCTTCGATCAACATTATCACTTAAGTTATTTTGCATCGAAAGGAACAGGGACTTAGCGAGTTAAATGGGTTAGCCCAAAAAGTTCAAGTCAAGCCCAAGTTCAAAGCGCGCCAGGAGCGGTTATTGGAAGTGGAGAACGTGGGGAATTGAAGGCGCAATCTGGAGCGTCCAGATCATCTAGGCAGTTTATGTTTTTGTTTGTATTTATAGTGGTTTCTTAGAAGAAATTAAGGTCACAAATTTGTTTCACATAGTTTCTCTCAAAATTTCTGAGTACTCAAGCGTAGAAAGAAAGGAAGTCTAAGGAGAACATGTACGGTTTGTGAACCATTTTTATTGTACTTTATCTTTGCAAGTTACGCAAGTTCATTTTACTGCAATTTCGTTTTGATGTTGCATGAAGCTTATTGAGTTCGAGGCGATTCGAATCGATTTGCTTTCTTTACTTTCTCTTTGATTAAGCAAAACGAAACTCAAGTGTTTATTATCTTCGATGAACACTAAAACCTTTTACTGAAAAACAAGCACAAATTGTCCTGAGATTACTAGTTGGTCTCGCAAGTTTAAAATACAAAAACTAGCGCTTGTTTACCAAAAATCACCGTAAACAAATTGGCACGCCCGGTGGGACAGGTTTGTGCTTAACTTTTCTAAAAAGTTTACGTTTTTAAAAAACTAAGTAACCGCTGATTTACGGTTATGGTTAGAACTACTCAGATTTATAATTCAACAAATAGTCAGAGTTCTAGTTCGATGAGTGGTAGTGGAAACCAAAACGTTAACTCAAGCGGGGGACCTTCATCCAGTCCCTCACAGAATTCGAATACGGTCAGTGTAGCCGTTAGTTCGATGGTTTCAAATTCTATGGTTTCGACTCAGTCAGAGTCTATCCCGTCTCTGACCTCTTCTGCCTTCACATCCTATTCACCATCAGACACGACTTCTGTGACTAACCCTTGGTTTGGCCAAATACCATCTCCTACACTTGGTTTTCAAACCATTCCTGCACGCGAACAGGAGAGATACACTGGCACTAGGGTAACCCCAGTACCTTTGACAACTTCTTCATTATTGTCCTTAAGGCAACAAATGGATGAGAGTAACCACGAAATGGTCAATCTCTTGACACAACAAATTGGTACTGTCTTTAACCCATTAATTCAAAGTACCAATGATAGTTATAACATGTTGGCCCATCAAATGGGTCGAATTGCTGATTTCTTTGGGACGCCTGCTACTCAGGCACAACCTAGGTTGAATTATCAGGCACCACAATTGATAATGCCTGCTGCATCTGCAACTCCCCAAAACCAAGGCCAAACATACACAATTCCTGAGCGGCCTGCTAACCAAGGGCTAGCCTTTGTGGCCCAAGAAGAGTATCAGCACCAAAATGAGGTTTATCAACCTCCTCAAGTTGTCATGGTTCAAAGGAACCAAGATGCTGATGAAGTGGTTCAAGAGGTTCAGAATAATAATCTTGCTGGACATAATAACTTAACAACCTTAGTCGAAACCATTTTGACTCAAAATGGCCTCAACACAGGATTTAGAAGGCCAAACTTCGTTTCTGCCTTGTCGGAATACGTGTTGCAAACAGAGTTACCAAGGGGTTGGAAAGTCCCTAAGTATACCAAATTTGCAGGGGACACTAATGAGTCAACTGTCGAACATATTGCTAGATACTTAGAAGAGTCAGGAAATTTGGCAAATAATGAGAATCTTAGAATGAAATACTTTCCTAATTCTCTGACCAAAAATGCTTTTACTTGGTTTACTACGTTGCCACCCAATTCGATTCATAATTGGACTCAGTTGGAGAGATTGTTCCATGAACAGTTTTATATGGGCCAAACTAAGATAAGTCTTAAAGAATTGGCAAGTGTCAGAAGAAGGGCACATGAGTCCATTGATGATTATTTAAACCGGTTTAGGTTATTAAAGGCCATGTGTTTTACCTTAGTGCGTGAATACGAACTAGTTGAAATGGCAGCATGAGGCCTAGATTATTCAATTAGGAAGAAGTTAGATACTCAATATCTTCGAGACATGTCGCAATTAGCTAACAGAGTTAGGCAAATCGAACGTTTGAAAGCTGAAAAAGTTAGAAATTCTAAATTTCAGAAAAAGAAAGATGTTGCCTTTTTAGATTCATATGATAATGAAATTGATTATGAAGTTGAGGATGAGTATTCTGATTTCGATGATAGTGATGTTAACGTGGCTGAACTAAAGCCAGGGCCTCCTTATACTTGTAAGTTGTTGAAGCCTTTGAATGGAAAGAATCCACCTGAACCAAAAAATGAAAAATATGCAACGAAAACTTATACTTTCGATATTACTAAGTGTGACGAAATTTTCGATTTATTGGTTTCTGATGGTCAGATAGTTGTGCCAAAAGACTTAAAAATACCTCAAATAGAACAAAGAAAGAAAAGAGGTTACTGTAAGTATCATAATTATTTGGGCCACAAAACTTACCAGTGTATTCTTTTCAGGGATTTGGTCCAGAAAGCTTTGAATGAAGGTAGGCTTAAGTTTGCTGACAAAACTAAGCCTCAAATGAAGGTAGATACTGATCCTTTGCCAAATGCTGATGCCGTTTACGTCGAAATCGTGGACTGCAATATGGTTGACCTGGTGGACCCATTGCCAGTGAAGGCTATTCCTGAGGAGGAGTATGAGAAAAGGGTAAAGGAAGTTTACCCCATGCCTGAGGAAGATTTGGCAGACTATCTGAACAGGTGTAAGCTGAATAACGTCGAAGTAATGATGTGCCCTAGGTGCAGTGCTGTTTGTGATAGGGACGCTACCAAGTGCCTCAGGAATTGTATCCCTTATGCTGATAGCAAAGGGAAATGGCCTAGTCCCAAACCAAATCAAAGGGGCTGGCCACATAAGGGTATCGACTGGAACAAGGCTGCAGCAAGGAATCCTTCAATTCATCAAAGGCTAGGGCCTCAACGCACTTTCAAACCTTCGAACAAGGCCCCCACCAACCAATGGGTAAGTGGGCAATACATTGCTGTGAATAAGAGGGTGCTGGAAAAAGGAATTTCCAGTAATGTGAATGTTAACATCGTGGCTGCTAACGAAGGTTCCACAACAAACATGGCTTCCCAAGAGGCCAAAATTGCTCCTGATGCAAACAAATATGCGTATAGGAACAATTATAGGGGGAAAAACCCTATGTCCAGGACTCAGTGGCGCAGGTTCCAGCGCAAAAAGAAGCGAGTTGCCCAGCAAGCTAAGGCTGGGGGCAATATGGATGAGGTCGAGAAAGCTGAAGTGGCCAATAAAGGAGAGGCTTGCGACCATCAAAGAATCTGAAGCTGAAAGTGCCAAAGAAGCTGAAGATGAAGAAGATTTCATGGATGATGATGACCTTCTAGATGAAGAACCAGACTTCGATGTTCTGGTTAATGCGGTATCTATTCTGCCTATGGAATATGATGTTCCAACTGAAATAGATGAGGTGGAAGAAAACCTAGAAGCTTTTGAACTGGCAGCTCATAAGCCAGTATGTTATTATGTAATGGAGAATGGTTGTGTCGAAGCACAAAATGCTGTGTTCAAGAAGCCAGATTTGGGAATGAAAAACCACTTAAAGGCCTTGTTCATAAGGGCCAAGGTGAACAATGTGGGGGTCAACAAAATTCTTGTTGATGGAGGAGTTATTGTCAACATCATGCCTCATTTCATGTTAAGGAAGCTGGGTTTGTTCGACACAGACTTACATTCCCACAATGTGGTTTTGGCAAACTATGAAGGAAAAACTGGGCGCTCTTTGGGTGCTGTACAGCTCGAAGTGTGTGTTGGAAGCACAATTCGAAAAACTTTGTTCATGGTTATTTCTGCTAGGCCCAACTACAACCTGCTGTTGGGTAGGGAGTGGATCCATGGAGTTGGGGCTGTTCCTTCTTCCTTACACCAAAGGTTAACTCTTTGGAGAGAGGATGGGCTTGTGGAGAATGTGGAAGCGGATCAAAGTGCTTACACATCTGATTCCAACACCGTGACCCTCCAAAACTTTGACAGAAATTTGGAAAATATTGCTCCTTGTGGGGAACAAGATGCTGCCTTTGATCCAAATGTGGCGAACACTGAAATTGTTTACCACTCTGCGAGATTACATCCAACCCATGGCTTTTGCTGGGAAAGGGAGACTGTTGATGGACCTTGGAGTAAGGATGTGTACCCACCAGCGACTGGGTGGGGTGAAACAGAAAGTTATGATGATTGAGTCTCCAGAATGGAGAAGAATAACGGCTTACGCAGCCGAGAACAGAATAAAAATGACTATAGAGGCCATTGAAGTCCAAGAGAATATGGCTTTCGAAGCCAATAATGATGTGCAAGAAAAAATGGCTAAACCAGCCATCGATTCAACAACTGGTGATAACCACAGGTTAGATTGTATTTCTGATGATGAACCCTTGGGTTTTGAAAAAGATCCACTTAGTTCGAGTCAGAAAATGCAAGCTCAAGACCCTTTAGAAGAAGTTGATATTAAAGATGGTCCTGTTGAAAGACCAACATACATTAGTACCAATATTGATTCGAATCTGAAGATACAGGTGGTTAATTTGCTTAAAGAGTATAAAGATTGCTTTGCCTGGGACTACAATGAAATGCCAGGATTAAGCAAAGAACTGGTGGAATATAGATTACCGCTTCGACCAGACAAGAAACCTGTGAAGCAGCTTCCAAGGAGGTTTGCTCCAGAAATTATGACAAAGATCAAAGCAGAGATCGAAAGGCTGCTCAAGTGCAAGTTCATTAGAACAACCAGGTATGTAGAATGGCTAGCTAATATTGTTCCTGTCATTAAAAAGAATGGGTCATTTAGAGTTTGTATAGATTTTCGAGACCTGAATAATGCTACACCAAAGGATGAGTATTCAATGCCTGTAGCAGAAATGCTAGTTGACTCAGCAGCAGGCCATGAATATCTAAGTATGTTGGATGGCTATTCTGGTTATAATCATATCTTCATTGCTGAGGACGATATATCGAAAACTGCTTTTCGTTGCCCTGGTGCCTTAGGCACTTATGAATGGGTGGTAATGCCCTTTGGATTGAAAAATGCAGGGGCTACTTACCAAAGAGCAATGAATTCGATCTTTCATGATTTCATTGAAATATTTATGCAGATTTACATTGATGAAATTGTTGTCAAATCTTCGTCTTCGAATGATCATTTAAGTCACCTTAAAAGGTCATTCGAGAGAATGAGGAAATGTGGATTGAAAATGAATCCACTGAAATGTGCTTTTTGTGTGCGTGCAGGAGATTTCCTTGGCTTTGTCGTACATAAAAAGGGCATAAAGATTAATCAAAACAAGACGAAAGCTATCATGGAGACGAAATCTCCAACCACAAAGAAACAACTTCACTCATTACTTGGTAAAATAAATTTTTTGAGGAGATTCATTTCGAATCTAAGTGGAAAAGCGCATCCCTTTTATCCACTCTTGAAACTCAAGAAAGATGAATATTTCAGTGGGGAATCGAACAGCAGAAGGCATTCGATGACATCAAAGCCTACCTGTCGAAGCCGCCTACTTTGATGCCTCCCATTCTAAGTAAAGAGATGAAGTTGTATATCTCAGCGTCAGATACAACCATTGGTAGCATGCTTGCTCAAGAGGATGAAAATGGTGTAGAAAAAGCTATTTATTACTTAAGTAGAGTTTTAAATGATGCTGAAACAAGATATAGTTTAATTGAAAAACTTTGTCTTTGTTTGTATTTTTCCTGTACCAAACTTAAGCATTACATAAAGCCAGTTGATGTTTATGTTTATTCTCATTTCAATATTATTAAGCATATGCTTCTGAAGCCAATTTTGTATAGCAAAATTGGAAAGTGGGCTTTGGCTTTGACAGAGTACTCATTAACCTATAAGCCCTTAAGAGCTGTTAAAGGCCAAATTGTGGCTGATTTTATTGCTGATCATTCAGTTTTGGAAGTCCAAGTAGATTCAATCGAAATCAAATCTTGGAGTCTATATTTTGATGGGTCTAGACATAAAAATGGTACAAGAATTGGGATCTTGATAATTTCTCCATCTAAAGTCCTAACCAAATTCAAATATAAAATCAATGGGTCTTGCTCAAACAATGAAGCAGAATATGAGGCTTTGATTGCAAGTTTGGAAATCCTTCTTGACTTGGGGGCAAGATATGTAAAAATAAGAGGTGATTCTGAATTAGTGGTGAAGCAATTAACAAAAGAGTACAAATGCATTCAAGAACATTTAATGAAGTACTTTGTTATTGTCTTTTCGTTGCTAAAACATTTTGAATCTTATAGCATTCATCATGTGCCTCGAATTGAAAATCAAGAGGCAAATGATTTGGCGCAAATTGCCTCTGGATATAAAATGTCGAAGGCAACATTCGACGAGATTATTGAAATAAAGGATAAGTTAGTCTCGAATGTGAAGGTGTGAAAACACAAGAAGGGGGGTTGAATTGTGTTTTGGGTAGTTTCAAAAACTTCTTCTAAGTTTTGCAACTTATCAGAATTAGCAGCGGAATAGCTTAGAACACAAACAACTTCTGGCAATGGTGAAAGTAAAACAGAGCAAAGAAAGAAGAGATGAACACACAAGATTTTTACTAGTTCCTCTCACAAACTGAGAGTAGTCCAGTCCCCTTGCACTTCCAAGGGATTTCACTATAATCACACAAGATTACAATTGCTCAAGCCAACTGCAAGAGACTTCCTTTGCTCAAGTAACACAATACAAGAGACTTCCAATGTTCAAGCTCACAAGCAAGAGACTTCTAAAAACAAATAATAAATACAAAGTTTGAACAACTGATAAACAATATCAGAGTTCTTAGAACAAAATAATACAACTTTGAAAACAAGACTTATCTTGGAATTCTTAAAAAGAAAACTAAGGTTCAACAACTGACTAGTCAGAAGTTGAAAACTATTTGTCTTGAATTTTGATATAAGCTCAAGTTGTATCTAAGTTAAAAATGCTCTTTGAAATTCAGCAGTATAACAGCGGTTTTGTTCTTCGTAAGTATGTTGTTTTTGTCTTCAAATTCTTCCTCCTTTTATAGATGATGTTGGAGCGTCTTGAATTTGAGCGGACAAAGATGAAAACAGCTACGTAGTACTGTATTACTATTTTCATTTGAAATGTGCTTATTCAAATCAAGTAAAGATTAAAATCTGAGCCTTGATTTCGAATATTCGCCCATATCAGGAAAATAAAGATAGTACAATAGTACAAACGTCATTATCATGAGGATAACGGTCTTGTAAGAGATATCTTCCGCCTCTTCAGATTTTGCCGTATAGATGATAGTCGTTATAGAGAATAGAACTTTCTTTTGGCAAATTCTGCCGTTTCATCGTCATCAGAATCTTGAGATATGAGTTCTGCTTCTGATGAGTTCAACTTTTGGTTGACTTTGACTTGGCAACTTCTGGTGACCACAACTTCTGATGTCATTCTCCAGAACTTGCTTTTTCCCAACTTCTGGGAGCACTTTGAAATGTAGCAACCAGAACTTCAATTTTCTAGTGAATATAAAATTTTAACTTATATTCCTGCACAGATTAAATTATTAGTACTCCCTATTGTATATTAATATTATTGTTATCATCAAAACTACTTGGGTTATATTAGAACCAACTTTGTTCCAACAATCTCCCCCTTTTTGATTGATGACAAACCAAGTATTAATTTACAATGGTTGTTATTTTAATCATAGAGTGCATCCTTCAGGTTTATGAGTTTTGCAAGCTCCCCCTGAATTCAGTAGTGAATGATTAAAATAGTTTTAAAATTTTAACATTGAATCCAGAAGATAGGTTTGCAAGCTTTCTTCCTTGGTCAGATCTACTTAAGAGAAAAGTGCAATCTTCTCTTACGTGTATCATGTATAGAAAGTTCTAATCTCAATAGAAAAATTTTCCTTTCAAAATTATAACTGATAATATTCAATAACTGAAATTAAAAATTTTAGTTTTGGCTTCAGTTAGTGTTCTTAAATTAATTTACTCTTACTCCCCCTTTTGTCATTAAACAAAAAGAATAAACGAAAAAGAAAGAGTAAAAAAAACAAAAAAAAAAAAAAAACACGTGACTAAAGAATTAGTCAAGTCAAAAATTCAAAGATGATAAAAACCACAAGGAATTTAATGCAAAAGCGAAAAACGAGGTAACTCCTAACCACCAGAGTTACTATAAAAACGCACCAACTCTTTGTCATTTCACTCAACACTTCCATGATATTTCTTCAACAAAATGAGAGAAAATATTGATGAGGATAGAAGAATGATTGAAAGAAATGGGTTTAAGAAATTTTCAAAGGAGAAACAGGGTAGAATCTCATCAACAAGAGATGCAACCACATGGAATATGATTTCTAAGAATCATATGAAGATGGTGAAGAGTTTGATCCAAAAATCAGATGCAAGTTTCTCAGCCATCTTCTGTTCTTAGAAGAACAAAGATTTCTCCTTATGCAGGAGGATGAGTAGGACGCACTGAAGGCAAGCTCCAAGTTTCCAAAACAGGAAATTTGTAGCTTGAGAGGTTTAGATTCCAGGCTCCATGATTGAAGTTTGGATCAACACCCTCTTTTCAGCTCTCCCAACTCATCTTGTAAAAATTTCATTTTAGGTTTTTATATGTATCTGGATTTTTCATATGCAAAAATCTAGAAAAAATGCAAAGTTATTGTAATGCAATTTTTATATGAATAAAACAAAATTTATTTGAATGCAATTATGTGTATGCAGCAATTATATATCTAGCTTTTGAACAATCTCAACAAAACCAGAATAATTAACCACAATAATATTCATGTAACATCCCAATATTAATTAATAGAAGAATATTAATTAGTTAGTTATTGGATATAAATTGAGAATATTTCTATGTAATAGAAATAAGAAATTGTTAAATAAAGTGGTCTCTACACCTTATCCTTTAAAGACCAAAAGCAAGAACACTACACTATCCTCCACTTGTCTTACATGCTAAGACAAGTCAGAAAGATTTCCCCTCACTTACTCTCTCTCCCGCGCCCCCTTCTTCTCCACACACCCCCACCAACCTCACTTTTTAACCGATTAAAAGCTAAGCAAGAAAAGCAAGTTAGTAACCTTACCAACTTCTTCCTTCTCTCTTTCGTACAACAACAAACAACATACTAGCAAACAAACTCACCTTTACTTTAACCAATGACACCACATATGAAAAGACAAGAAAAATAAGAGAAAAATTAAGTTTCCATTTCCCGTTTCTCTTCCTCTCTTACGATCTCATAACAACAAGACACCAAAATCACCTCTCATCTCAACCACTTCCATTTTATGCAAAGGTAAGAAAAGTGAATTGAAGCCAATTCCTTCCCCAAGCTCTCTCACGAACTCTCTCTCAACACCCACCATGAACCATTTCTTGTTAAGCTCTCAAAATGATGGTGGATCCTTTGGATGCATGTCTTCCTCGTGAAATTTCACTTATATGGTAGAAAGAGGGAGTTGTTGCTCTGTAGATTGGAATGAAGCTTAGAGATCGGAGGATTTGGATAAATGGGTTGAATATATTGGAATGGAAGCAAGTTGGAGTCTTGAAACTAGCATCATAATCATCATCTTGTGTTATTAAGAATTTAGGTAAGAATCATTTCTATCTTCCTCTTCCTTCTCAAATTCGTGCCCTTAAATCATGCTTATTTCTGATGTTTCATCTTGTATATGGGTTATAAGGATCAAGAATCCATGGGTAAGATATTTGGAGCAAAAATGGAGAAGAGTTGTTAAACCCATAATCTAGGACAGGGCTTCACTAAAATGGTCATTACTCTCTCCTCATAACTCGGATTGAGATGCCGCTTTATCCTATGGAAAACTAACGAAATCCCGGTCGATTTGACGTCAGACCCTTGAATTTTAGAGCAGTATTGAGTTCAGGAGACGCATTTAAAGTAGCAGGTCAGAATGCAGTTTTCTGCAGAAGTTGTTTGGAATAGGCCTGTAATCAAATGGTAATATCTCCCTCTCTATAGATCCAAATCGAATGATTCTTGATGTCCTGGTTTGCTAACGAAATTATCTTCGTCTGGGTGCCAATTGCGTATCATTCGTCCATGAAATGAGGTCTGTAGGTTGTTCCGAAGTTGGAGTCCTAATGCAGAAATTGTGCAGAAAATTAGACTACGGATTAAAGTGCTTTAGCTGCAAATTCTACAATTCGTTGAGCTCCAAAGATGTTGTTAGCACTGTGTTTAAAACTTCTGAGTTGGACTCATTTCAAGTGGGTTCTTTAGACTAGTTTAGTTAGTTTTTCCCAAATTAAACTTTTGCATGATAATAATAAGATTTAGGATGAATATGTGTGTGAGAAGGATTTGACCCCGAAATCTCTCTCCTTTTTATCTTATAATATGTTAATAAATGCATAGCTAGTATGGTTAAGGATTGTAGGTGAATTTTTTATAAAGTATTTTAGAAAATTTTATGAGACAGGGGCTGTTAATGGTGTCCTCGCTAAGTGAGGGTGAACCTCGCTAAACGAGAATAGCAGGAACATAACTTGTAATTTTCGGTTTTTGAACTAAAGCCACTCGTTTTAGATCCTTATTCATACTAGTCTTTATTTATATGCATCGAATTAATGTTTTATGAGATGGAATGTATGTCACACCCTAGGATATGATAACATAGGAAATTATATATGTGTAGTAATGCCTCGGGAGGGATATTTGTTTTGGTTAGTTTATAACTTTATCAGGATTGAGATGATTATGTCATCAGACATTTTATTAAATGGTCATTTGTACCATCTTAAAGAATTCCTCTGAATTCTAAGTATTAATTATTTATTATGTGAGCCAACGTTGGAATCCGATTCTCTATTATCGGTAGTACGCAGAGTCAGGCACCCGAGACCGGCTTGCCTCGGCGTGACCTTTGAAGAGAAATTTGACAAGATAATAATTTTGTGATACACCTTTATTTTATGTATTTATGTAAAACTAAAAATATGATGCATGCTGTCAGATTCAGGTTAGTAGCCCCGGTGTAGTCACCATCAGGTGGGTAGTAGAACTCACTGAGACTTAGTAGTCTCATCCCACTCCATTCAATTTTTTTAGGTATACAGGTTAACCAGATCAAGGACCAGGTAGGAACCGCGGATCGAGGCCACGCTTGGATATCGGATTAGAAGAATTTTATCTTCTTCCTTGTTTTGTTTTATCTGTTTTAGTTTAATTAGTTTCTTTCCGCTGTTGTACCTTGTAATTCAAGTAAATTATTTTGTAATTTTAATGTACTCAGATTCAGTTATTTATGTCTCGAGTAAATATTCTAGACAATTTAGTTGGGGCGTTACAATTCAACATTCAAACAAATAACAATTAATAAGTTCAACAAAACATAAAAACACATAGTAATAAAAACACAAAAACAAATAAAGTGCCAGAATCCTAGGGTTGTGATAGGTTAGAAGGGTTGAGCAGTTTCTCTTGTAGCTGCTTCAGAGCTTTAGCAGAGATAAGTTCCAATTTCTTGATAACAGCCTCTGAATCAACCTTGCCAATAAGACCTGTAGAGTCAGTATCCACTTGAAGAATCTTTTCCATTTCTTGAGCATAAAGTGTGGAAAACTGATCTTCTGCTTCTGCCATAACCAACTTCATCTTCTCATCATATAGCCTCTGAGCTTCTTTCACTCTTGCCTCCTCAATCCTGGCTTCTGTAAACTTCCTCCTAGCAAGGTTCATGACATAGTCTTTCTTGTAACGAGAGCTATAGTCACTAAGCATTTGCTTGCACATCTCAGAAAGAGCATTACACTCTTCATCAACTATATCAGGTGCAATAGAGAAAGTAGGCAAATCTTGATGAAATCCCTTGATTTTATCATTAATGCCCATTAGCACATGCTTAACATCTTCAGGAGTGATGGCCTTTTGAAGGGTTGGGGCAGATGATGATGATGGAATATCTAGGACAATTGTGGGACGGATTGTGATTTGTTGATCTGATGATGGTGTAATAACTTGCTCAAAGGTTTTGAGATAGTTATTTTGGACATTGATGAGTGGTGGTTGAGATTTCTGAGGAGAGGGGTTTTCTAAATCCAAGGCTATCTTCTGTAGTGAATCTTGAACATGGGCAGGAATACTGGATACAACAATATTAGAATATGATTGATGTATAGCAGTTTCAGCTATGGTTTCAACTACAGGAGAATTAGGGTTATGATCAGAAAGGGTCTTTTCTGAATCATTAGACCTTGGTGAAACAGGTTGAATAGGCTCATGTACAGGAGATAGAATAGAAATTGTTTCCACATGAGGGCTATTTTGAGGAATAGCTTCAGAAGTTGCAACCTCTGCATTAACTTCTGAGACTACTTGCTCAATGTTCTCCACAGGGGTAGGAGTAGCAACACCTGTTTCTATAATAAGTGACAACACATGTTCAGAAAACTTCCTCATTGACTCAGGGGATGGTACAAAGCTAACTACTGGTGTTTCAATTGAATCACTAGCAGCAACTTCTACTATACAGTTGGTCTTAGGTTCCAAATTAGAAAGGATTTTTGGAAAAGAGTTTTTGACAGGAACTGTATAGGGGATGTTTTTAGCATGCTTTGGACCATTAATGACATAATCAGGAATATCTTTAAGATTAATCTTTTTGTAAATACCTTGATTTGCGAACTTCACCACCAACTCTTCCTTAGGAATAGGAGTGTCCAGAAATGCATTAGGGTCAGCATTTACACCACTATCCCAACTAGTTTCTTCCCAAGCAGTATATTCTGCAACTTGCCTTAAAGCTTCTTGTTTCTCTAGTTCTTCTTCATCTTCAACAGCCAGTTTCAATTGCTTTTTCTTCTTAATCACATATTTCTTCTTCTTAGGTACTTCTGAGGCAGCAGCAGCGGTGCCAGAAGTACTAGGTGGCCTTTTTGAAACTTCACTTGCCTCTGCTTCTTGAACAGCAGGCTATGGGTTCACAGGGGTTTCTTCAACAACTATCTTCTTCTTTCTAACTTCTGATGTATCCCTAACACCAGAAGTACTCACAGACTTCTTCTTAGGAGTGGATCCTCTTGCTTTATTGCGCATTTGTGGTGTCTTTAGTTTGACTATCAGTGATGGCTCTACACATGTGATCAAAAATAACTCTAGCAAAATTCATAGGAGCCTTCTTTCCCAAATAGTATAAGATGGTCTTATAATATTGAGAAACTTGGTCAGATGAACCAGCTTTTGGTAAAATTGATTCACACAGAATTTTGTAGATCATTTTGTAGTAAGGTTTCATATCCCTGTTGCTCTTTGAAGTGGAGTATTTGCAGTAAATTTCTTCCTGAATAATGTGACAAGATTCTTCAGTAGGATGAGGAGCAACTCCAGATAAAGGTAGCCTTGCTGCTTGCCTAATATGCTCTTGTCTGATTCTAATACAGACTCCACCAACTTCTGCACGAATCTCTTTACCCAGAAATTCCAACTCTTTTCTTTGATCAGCATTTCCATCAGCCTCTTGAGACGCTTCACCGCTCTCCATTTGAGATGAACCTTTGGAAATCACTTCTGCCTTCATCCAGAAGTCCTTTACAATTTCTGGATAGACAGGTCCATTGAGAATGTCTAAGAAGATAAGTAACCCTTGCGCTTCAAACACTTCCTTGATCCCATCTACTCCGTTTACTCTTATTCCTTCGAAATCCACCAATCTTTCGATAAGTAAGAATAAGTCCGAAATGGGAAAACCCACTTTATCTTTCGTAAGAACACCAGGAGTAGAGGCATCAATGTCAGCAATAGGAGGGACAATAACAAATTGCTCTCCTTGTTGTAGTTGTCGTTGTTTACTAGATGAAGATGCCATAGATTATGAGTTTAGGGGTTAGGGTTTGCTAATTTGGGAGAAGAAAGAAATTTCTGAGTTTTAGAAGAAATGAAAGTGTAGGTAGTGAGTGTGCAAATGTGTGAATGTGAACAGTTAGTGAGTTTAAAAGGAAATAAATGCGCAAAAACGTACTAACTGAAAGGACATTGGTAAAAGAGTAACTTAACAATTCACAAATTGAATTAGAACACAATCATCACTAACCAACTTCTTTCTCTAATAGCAAACAGACACGTGTATTAGAAGCTTAATTAAATATCTGACACGTAGGCGACAGCAGTTGAAGAGGTAACTCAACAGTTATTGCCACGTCACGTTCAGAACCACTCATGCAAACTTCTGATAGAGATACCAGAAGATGGTTTGTCCAAACTTCTGATGCATAAGTTCTGACTCCCCCTAACTTCTAATAGAGATACCTGAAGTTGGTTTGTCTAAACTTATGATACAAAGGTCCTGACTCCCCCTAACTTCTGATAAACTTCCAGAACTTCCATAAAATAATATTCTTCACTAGAGTTTCAGCTTATTCACAGATTTCCATCATATTAAGATTCTTTTTGATAAAATCAAATCTTTCAACAGCTAGGGGTTTTGTAAAGATATCAGCCCATTGATTTTCAGTATCAATAAACTTAAGATCAATAACACCCTTCTGTGCATAGTCTCTTATAAAATGATATTTAATCTCAATATGCTTAGCTCTTGAGTGTAGAATAGGATTTTTGGAGAGATGAATGGCAGCAGTGCTATCACAATATAAAGGAATACTGTGACTGCTTACTTGATAATCTTCCAATTGATACTTCATCCAGAGCAGTTGTGTACAACACTTAGCTGCTGAAATGTATTCTGCTTCTGTTGTTGACATAGCTATGGTGGTTTGCCTTTTACTAGCCCAAGAAATCAAATTCTCAAAAATGAATTGACAATTTCCACTAGTGGATTTTCTTTTGAGTTTATCACCAGCATAGTCAGCATCACAGAATCCAATCAGTTTGTAATCATTAGATTTCTGATACAGCAATCCAATGTTACAAGTAGCCTTCAGATATCTAAAGATTCTCTTTACAGCAGTAAAATGAGATTCTCTAGGATCTGACTGAAATCTTGCACACAAACATACACTGAATAAAATATCTGGTCTAGAAGTTGTTAGATAGAGAAGAGGTCCAATCATACCTCTATATAACTTCTGATCAACTTTACCTTCAGACTCACCTTTGCTAAGACTTGATGTAGGATGCATTGGAGTGTTCATGGGTTTGCAGTCTTCCAAATTGTATTTCTTCAAAAGATCTTTGATATACTTTGACTGATGAATGAAGTTTCCTTTCTTTGTTTGATTGATCTGAATTCCCAGAAAGTACTTCAATTCTCCCATCATGCTCATCTCAAATTCATCTTGCATCATCTTAGAAAAGTTCTTGCACAGTCCAGCATTAGTTGATCCAAAAATGATGTCATCAACATAGATTTGAATGATCAGAATGTCTTTCTTCATAGTCTTTCTGAATAATGTATTATCAACTTGACTTTTTTCAAAACCATTGTCAACCAAGAAGTTACTTAGTCTCTCATACCAAGCTCTGGGAGCTTGTTGAGTCCATAAAGTGACTTCTTTAGTCTAAACACATTATCTGGATTTGAAATATCTTCAAATCCTGGAGGTTGTTTGACATATACTTCTTCAGAAATTACTCCATTCAGAAATGCACTCTTAACATCCATTTGATAAAGTGTAATGTTGTTGTTGACAGCATAAGAAAGAAGTAATCTTATTGCTTCCAATCTTGCAACTGGAGCATAAGTCTTTGTATAATCAATGCCTTCTTGGTGACTATATCCTTCTGCAACAAGTCTAGCTTTGTTTCTTGTTAGTTCTCCTTGTTCATTCAGCTTATTTCTGTATACCCACTTTGTTCCAATAATATTCTTGTCTTTTGGTTTGGGTACCAGATCCCGTACATCATTTCTTTGAAATTAATTCAGTTCTTCTTCCATTGCAACTATCCAAGCATCATCAAATAATGCTTCATTTGTGGTTTTAGGTTCAATCAAGGAAACTAGACCAAATAAGGATTCTTCATCCCTAAAACTTGATCTTGTCTTCCTAGGACTGTTCTTAATACCAATGATAAGCTCTTCAGGATGTGATGACTTGTATTTGAAGGTGTTTCTTGGAATAGTTGTTTCTTCTAGATCAGGATCTTCAGTTGGTGTTGTTTGATGATCATCAGATTCTGGAACTTGGTTGTTCTCTGGAGCTTCCAGAAGTTCATGAGTGGAATCAGGTCCAGAACCTACATCTTCTGAGTCTTGAGAATCTAAAATTTCTATAGTAGGCTCTGACTTTTCATGGTCAGGCACTTTGTCATCAAACCTTACATGCATAGATTCTTCAACTGATTGAGTTTCAGAATTATACACTTTGTATGACTTGGAGCGCTCAGAATATCCAATGAAGATACCCTTACTAGCTTTAGAGTCAAATTTCTTAAGATGAACTTCAGTATTCAGAATGTAACATGTACAACCAAATTGGTGAAAATAAGAGATATTGGGTTTCCTTCCTCTAAAAAGTTCATATGTTGTTTTATTCAGAATAGGTCTAATATAGATTCTGTTCTGAATATAACAAGCAGTGCTTACTGCTTCTGCCCAGAAAAATTTTGCCAAAGAATGTTCATGCATCATGGTTCTAGCCATCTCTTGGAAAGATCTGTTCTTTCTTTCTACAACTCCATTTTGCTGTGGAGTTCTAGGAGAAGAGAACTCATGGAAAATTCCATGTTCTTCACAAAAGTTTTCAAAAGGTTCATTTTCAAATTCTCCACCATGATCACTTCTAACTTTTAAAATCTTTAAATCTTTTTCATTTTGAATTTGGTCACAGAAGACACTAAACTCTTCATATGTATCATTTTTAGATCTTAGAAATCTTACCCAAGTCCATCTACTATAATCAACAACAATGACTAGTCCATACTTCTTTCCACTGAGTGAAGCAGTGTTAACTGGTCCAAACAAATCAATGTGCAGAAGTTCTAAAAGTCTAGAAGTAGAAACAATGTTCTTAAGTTTAAATGAGCTTTTGACAAACTTCCCTTTTTGACAAGAGTCACAAAGAGAATCTGAGTGATAAGTCAATTTAGGAAGGCCTCTTACAAGATTATCTTTGCTAAGCTTGGAAATTAATCTCCAGTTAGCATGACCTAATCTTTTATGCCAAACTCATTTCTCATCACTTAGAGTCAATAAACAAAGCACATTCTGATCTTCCAGATCAGATAAATTAACTTTATAAACATTGCCCTTTCTACAACCTTTAAACAAAATGGATTTATTAGAATTGTTAATTACAGTACATGAATTCTTATTAAACACAACATCATAATTACTGTCACATAATTGACTTATGTTAAGTAGATTATGTTGTAGTCCATCAACCAACCAAACATCAGAAATAATAAGAGAAAATTACCTACTTTACCTATACCAATATTTTTCCTTTTTGGTTCCCACCAAATCCTACAGTTCCTCCCTTTCTCAGATTCAGGGTGTGGAACAAGTGCTTGTCTCCTGTCATGTGTCGTGAACATCCACTGTCCAGATACCATGAGCTTTGCCTTTTTCTTGGGATGCATACATGCAGTAAACATTATCTCAGACTTTGGTACCCATATTCTGATGGATCCTCTAAAGTTAGTTCTTTTATCCATCTTCTATTTCTTGTATCTTCCAGAGGATCCAAGGTGAGGTGAGCCTTGAAAAACAGGTTTAAGTTTAACCTTTCCTTTGGACTTTGATCTAGAATGTGTCAGCAAACCAGCTTTCAAGTTTGTACAGCTTGATCCCATGCCCCGAATACTCTTAGGCTTGAAGATCTTCTATACTCCTTTACTAGACTTGGATATTGAAGCAATGGGAGCAGAGGTTTTCAAAGACTCCACGCTTACTTGAGCATCTGACACTTTTGGATTTTCTGTACCATTACTAGAAACAAAATTAGAATAAAGATCAGAAGGTGTTTTGCTTATGCACACAGACTGATTTGAGTTTCCTTTGACAGTACTTCCCAAACCCTGTCCAGTGTATTTGCCAGCACCATAAATCATAGAGGCTAATTTATGCTTGTCAATATTGTGATGAACAAACTCTTGAAGAGCAATCTCATGCTTATCATAGGGTTTGTTACATGATCTGCAACCATTTTCAAGAACTTAAATAGTCTTTAAGGACTTCTTATAGTCTTCTTTAGGGGTGATCGTATCCGAACCAATCCAAAAGTAAAACCGCAAATCGAACCAATTCAAACCGAAAACCGCAAAAACCGCAAAAACCGCATTCGGTTTGGATGTATTTGGATGACTTTTTTATTGATCCGCAAACCGCAAAACCGCCAACCGCTAAAATCGCAAAAGCCGCGGTTAACCGCTAGAACCGCATTAAGTTTATGTTATATTCCAATACCTCTAAAACTTCTTTAAGTTTCTATTATAATCCAATATACATAATCTAATTATCAAGTCAGTTCACCAAATTAATGAAACTTCAAGTTGTTCTTATTTTTTGTATTGTAATATTACTTTAGTATTGTAATATTATTTTATATCAACAACTTTTATCGATAATGTGATGTTATTTTGGAACTTCAAGCTCTTTTTTTGGATATTTAAAATTGTAAGGTACTATAATGTTATTTTGAATAAACAACTTTTATTGGTACTGTAATGTTATTTTGTAACAAGTTCTTGTGTGTGTCAAATGATCATAATAGAAATTTTTTATGCCGTAAACCGTCGCCACCGAACCGATCCTAACCGCATTGGTTTGATTTGGTTTGGTTTGGATGACTTTTTAAAATCCAACCGAACCAAACCAAACCGCATGCTTTTTTATCTCGCGGTTAGGATGACCTTTTCGCTCATAACCGAACCAAACCGCACCGCGAACACCCCTAGTCTTCTTGAATATGATTAACCTTATCATTGAGCATATCAAACTTTTGTTTAAAAAGTTCTAGCTCATTTGATTTTTCCATGTATTTCATCACAGTATCTTTCAACGCCTTAGAGAGTTGAGTATCAAATAATTTAGAAATAACCTGCTCAATGTCTTCTGAGTCTGACTCAACATCACTTTCAACATCTGACTCTGCTGTGGCCATGAGTGCCAAGTTAGCTTTTGCATCTTCAGCTTCATCATCAGACAGCTTGTCAAGGTCTTCCCATGTAGCTAGAAGACTCTTCTTAGCTTTGTTCTTGAAAGTGCTCTTTCTTCCTTTTCCTTTGGCGTTCAATTCAGGACAATAAGCAATGAAGTGTCCAGGCTTGTTGCAATTAAAGCAATTCTTTGAATCATCCTTCTTATCTTTGTTTCCAGAACTTCTGTAACCAGAACCTTTAGATCCATAACTTCTACCAGAATATCTTGGCTTTCTTTTTGTCCACTTCTGGAACTTCTTGGTCAGAAGTGCAAATACATCATCATCTGATCCTTCTTCTTGATCATCTGCAGAAGATTCTTCTGTTTTAGATTCAACAACCTTAGCCTTCTGAGCCTTAGTAGGTCCAGAAGTAACTGGCAGAGCCAAAGACTTCATTCTCTTCTGAGGTTCATCAGAAGCTAGCTCAATCTCATGACTCATGAGTGAACTAATTAAACCTTCCAGGCTTAGGGTGTCTAAATCCTTTCCTTCCTGAATGGCAGTGACCTTAGGTCTCCACTTAGCAGGTAAGCTTCTGAGAATCTTCTTCACATGATCAGAAGTAGTATAACTTTTCTTCAGAACTTGAAGACCAGCAACCAAAACTTTGAATCTTGAAAACATAGATTCAATGTTCTCATCTTCCTTCATTCTAAAAAGATGAACACATAAGATGACCTTGTTTGTTTCAATGTTGCTTTTGCCTCCTGTACCTGTTTGTTTCCATCATAAGATGAACACAAAGAATCATAGATACTATTGGCAGTAGATTTATCTGTGATCTTAAGGTACTCTTCATGAGATATGCAGCTAATCAAGATATCCTTGACCTTGTGGTGCTTCTTGTATGCTTTCTTGTCCTTATCAGTGAAAGCTTGTCTTGCATCATAATCTAATCTTCCTCTTTCATCCAAACCTTGAAATGTTACCCCTCTTTCAACTAAGTTCCAAAGTTCCTCATCAATACCAACTAGATGACTATAGATTCTATCTTTCCACCAGGAAAAGGTAGAACCATTTCCATTGAACTTAGGAGCTTTGCTGGTGTTGTTTTTGTAACACCTCCAAATTCTAAATTACCTAATTAATTTTAATTAGAGATTATCTATCAAAAATTAGAATTAGCTAGAGGTGACTAATTAAATTTGGATTTGTGAGTCAAGTGGTTTATTTTTAAAATTAGGGATTTTAGTTAAAACCTAAATTACTCAATAAAAGACTAAACTCACAATTGAGAAGTTAATTAACATGAGAGTTGAATTTCCCTCCCAATCTCTTATTTCTCTCGTGCTCTCTCTCACCCCCTTAGTTAGTGACTCATTCTTCCACTTTCCCCTCTAAGCAACACCTCACCTCATGGATGTGAGTCATAATCCACTCACACTTAATTAACCAAATCACATGCAAACCAAGCCAAGTCTCCTCTCACTCCCATTTCAGAAAAATCTGAAGCAACTCCCTCACTTTCTCTCCCTCTTTCACGTGATCAAACAACAACAACACTAACATACAACCAAAACTACCATTTCTCATATAAACACGCAAGATTGGAGTTTTCTATCACATGCAATGTCTCAAGCCCACTGTCCATCAGAGATTCTTTCTCTTTTATCTGAACCCACAAAGATTCCAGCTGCATCAATCCACCTTTCTCATGTGAATTCACTAAACAACAACATGTATCTCTTCACCTCTTTGCAAACCAATAACAATACATGCATGTTCAAACTTGAGTCTGTTCCTGGCTGTACTCACCTCAGAAAATCCACTAAATACCTCCCTTCCACTGCTGAATCATTCATCAATCCAAGCTTCAATTCTTAGAGCAAGCTAGAGGGTCTCAAGTGTCAAAATTCAAATTTCTGGCCAAGTCAGTTCGTGGGTTGCTAGGGAAGGTTTCAGTAGCAGTAAAAGAGCCCAGAGGAAGGTTAAAGCTTCATCTCCAGGTGGGTTCTTTAGGCTAGTGTAGCTAGTTTCCCCATTAATCACTTTTGCATGCTAACATAGCATTTTAGGGAAAATTATGCGTAAGGAGAAATAACTCCCAATTTCTCCTCCAAACAGTCGTAATTTATGTTTATTATATTGTTACAATGATTTAAATTGAGGATTGTAGGTGTTTATTTCAAAAATGATGATTTTCTGCAAAACAGAGGCTGAATACGCAGTTCTCGCCCGGCGAGCCTTCTAGCGAGTGAACAATTTCTGGGCAGAGTATGAATGGTCCGGCGAGCCTTTGCTGGCCCGGCGAGCTTAGGCTGGCCCGGCGAGTGATAGCTCGCTTGGCGAGCGTACTCAGAACTGAATTTGTTCCCCTGCTTGGGCTTGTTGGTGTGCTTTTTGGGCTAGGCTAGTATGTTGGTCCTATTTTCACTAATATTTTCAAAACCATATGCACTCGTTTTATATCCTCGAATTAAATTAATATTTTGTAACAATAGAATTCATATAAAATACGAGTTGTTTGTTATCACGATGCAATTCTAGGATATAACTTAGGACTTTAGAAATTATGTATGTTCCCCGGGCTTTGGGATAATTATGGTAGTATGCAACTCAATTTAGTATCAGTCAATCATGTGCGGTTTAGTATGCTGCTTATGGGCTTCCAATGGAATAACCCATTAGGAAAATGATTGTGAGCTTAATGCCGTGGTCGAATCGATTGACGGACAGGGCGGATCTTCGAGACATGCTCACCTCGAAGTGTCTTAGCAGATTAAAATTAATAAGACGTTTTTATGTGATACACTTTATTTATGCTTATGATTATGATAATATTATGCTAGTCTATCACTTATGGACTGATTTAGGTGCCCCGGCTTAGTAGCCATTAGGAGGGTAGTAGGACCCACTGAGACTTAGTAGTCTCACCCCAATCCATTTTTTTTCTTCAGGCAAACAGGTTGAGTAGGTAAGCATGCTTTGGAGTAGCTGCTGCTGTTCGAGGATTTGCATTATTAGTCTTTCCATGCTTTTCTCATTATCTAATTGTGCTGTATTTTGTTTCCGCTGTGTTTTATCTATTCGTGTGTATTTCAGCACCTGCGTGTGCTTGAATTTGAATAATGTAATTGTAATGAACTCAGTACCAATTATAATATCTTGCATTATATTCTAGATAATAATGTGGGGTGTTACAGTTTTTATCATCAACATCATAGTTGAAGGGAATAGCAGTTCCTTCAGTTTTCTTGTTTTGTTCACCGGATCCAGACATAGTGTTTTGACACAACAAACAACTGTCTCACTGCAAAGTGATATAACAGAACCAAGGCTCTTGATGCCAATTGAAGGTGTGAAAACACAAGAAGGGGGGTTGAATTGTGTTTTGGGTAGTTTCAAAAACTTCTTCTAAGTTTTGCAACTTATCAGAATTAGCAGCGGAATAGCTTAGAACACAAACAACTTCTGGCAATGGTGAAAGTAAAACAGAGCAGAGAAGAAGAGATGAACACACAAGATTTATACTGGTTCCTCTCACAAACCGAGAGTAGTCCAGTCCCCTTGCACTTCCAAGGGATTTCACTATAATCACACAAGATTACAATTGCTCAAGCCAACTGCAAGAGACTTCCTTTGCTCAAGTAACACAATACAAGAGACTTCCAATGTTCAAGCTCACAAGCAAGAGACTTCTAAAAACAAATAATAAATACAAAGTTTGAACAACTGATAAACAATATCAGAGTTCTTAGAACAAAATAATACAACTTTGAAAACAAGACTTATCTTAGAATTCTTAAAAAGAAAACTAAGGTTCAACAACTGACTAGTCAGAAGTTAAAAACTATTTGTCTTGAATTTTGATATAAGCTCAAGTTTTATCTAAGTTAAAAATGCTCTTTGAAATTCAGCAGTATAACAGCGGTTTTGTTCTTCGTAAGTATGTTGTTTTTGTCTTCAAATTCTTCCTCCTTTTATAGATGATGTTGGAGCGTCTTAAATTTGAGCGGACAAAGATGAAAACAGCTACGTAGTACTGTACTACTATTTTCATTTGAAATGTGCTTATTCAAATCAAGTAAAGATCAAAATCTGAGCCTTGATTTCGAATATTCGCCCATATCAGGAAAATAAAGATAGTACAATAGTACAAACGTCATTATCATGAGGATAACGGTCTTGTAAGAGATCTTTTCCGCCTCTTCAGATTTTGCCATATAGATGATCGTCGTTATAGAGAATAGAACTTTCTTCTGGCAAATTTTGCTGTTTCATCGTCATCAGAATCTTGAGATATGAGTTCTACTTCTGATGAGTTCAACTTTTGGTTGACTTTGACTTGGCAACTTCTGGTGATCACAACTTCTGATGTTATTCTCCAGAACTTGCTTTTTCCCAACTTCTGGGAGTGCTTTGAAATGTAGCAACCAGAACTTCAATTTTCTAGTGAATATAAAATTTTAACTTATATTCCTGCACAGAGTAAATTATTAGTACTCCCTATTGTATATTAATACTATTGTTATTATCAAAAATACTTGGGTTATATTAGAACCAACTTTGTTCCAACAGAATGATTTTCCACAAGCTCAATTGCTAATGCCAAAACATTTGGGGGCAGATGAGCATGAAATTATTCAGGGAAAAAATTTCGAACCTTTCGAACATGAATTTGTTGAGCGTTTTGACAGTGTTGGCCTCCAAAATGGTGACTTACGCTTCGATAATTGTATGGCAGAAATTTTTGTCATTAGCAATTTGGATGATAATGATTGGAGGAAACCAATCGTTGATTATCTGGAAAATCCCACAGGCATAACTAACAGGAAAGTGAAATATAGAGCTTTAAGTTATACCATCATGGGAAATGAGCTATTTAAGAAAACCCCTGAAGGAGTTTTGTTGAAATGCCTTAGTGAAAATGAAGCGTTTCTAGCCATATCCAGTGTGCATAGTGCCTCATGTGGGGCTCATCAGGCAGGCCATAAAATGAAATGGCTGTTGTTTCGACAAGGCTTGTATTGGCCTTCTATGCTGAAAGATTGTATAGAATTTGCCAAAAGTTGTCAAGAATGCCAAAGACACGCAGGGATCCAACACGTCCCTGCAAACGAACTTCATTTAGTGGTTAAACCATGGCCCTTTAGAGGTTGGGCTTTAGATTTGATTGGCGAAATTAGGCCCCCATCATCAAAGAACCAGCGTTTTATTTTAGTTGGAATAGATTATTTTACAAAATGGATCGAAGCTGTTGCTTTGCCAAATGTGGATCAAGACCCCGTGATTAATTTTATTCAAAACCACATCATATATAGATTTGGGCTGCATGAGACTATAACTACTGATCAAGGAACAGTGTTTATCGGGCATAAGATGCAGGATTTTGCTGATCAAGCAGGTTTAAATTGGTAACCTCAACACCATATTATGCTCAAGCCAATGGCCAGGTTGAGGCAGCCAACAAAATTATAATTGGTTTGATCAAAAGGCATATTGCTCAAAAACCAAGGAATTGGCACAAAACTCTAGATCAGGTTTTGTGGGCATGCAGAAACTCTCCTAAGGAATCTACTAATTCAACCCCATTTCGATTAACTTATGGGCATGATGATGTGCTACCTGTCGAAATTATGTTTCAATCCATCAGGGTGCAAAGACAAATGGAAATTCCTAATGAACATTATGAGAACCTAATGTTAGACGAATTGGTTGATTTAGATGAGGAAAGGTTACAAGCGCTAGATGCTTTGATAAGGCAAAAAGAGAGAGTTGCTAAGGCCTACAACAAAAAGGTTAAATTTAAAGCCTTTAATTTAGGAGATTTGGTGTGGAAAGTCATTTTGCCCATGGATAGAAGAGATAAAGCCTTTGGGAAATGTTCACCAAATTGGGAAGGACCATTCAAAATTTCTCAAGTACTTTCTAATGGTGCTTTTGAAATCAAGGAATTAATCCCTGAAAGGCGTGCAGTGAATATAAATGGCAAGTATTTAAAGAAATATAAGCCAGCATTGCAAGAAATACATATAGATCCAGGTTGACATAAGCGAGTTGAAGGCGAAATGGCAAATAGAAATGCCAACACAATTAGATTCGATTCGTTTAAAATAGTATAACTTTATTCATGCATAAAAACACAAAGTAGTGAAAGACCAAAGGTGTTCACTTCGAGTGTGATTTGGCCTTAGCAGGCTTTGGTGTTTTCTAGCTTTGCTCTTCAGTGACCTGGGATCCTGCTTCATCTCCAGAGGGAGTGCCAGGGTAAGTTTCCTGAGGGTTGTAAGTCTTCAAAAAGTCACGATAATCCTCGTCAGTATCATCAGATGAATCTGGGGAAACGGACATGGTTGGTTTTGCTTTCGCCTTCTTGGATGGAGGAGCGCTCTTAGCCCTGGGGGTAGAAACCTTGTTTTTCTTCTTGCTATGCGAGGATTTCGACCCAGTAGCGTTACTTCTCTCCATATCCTTTCTCTCCATGAGGTTAAACGATGTGAGGAAGGAAGGGTGAAAAAATAGGTATTTATAGTGCAGCCCCTGACACCTTGCAGTAAATGCGCAGGGGGCAGTTACAACAAACCAAGTTTGACCATATTGGGACCCGTTTCTTACATTGATGTACTATGGCCGTTTCAAAGTAGGTTTTGACCTATCAAACAAACAACGTTGACTAGGGTTGTCATGAAAGACGCGTTGGACAAAGATGCTTAGGAAATTGAGGATTTGTCTCATTAAGGAAGCATTATAAACATGGAAAGGAGATTGAAAAGATAAGAGCCAGTAGTGCAGAAAAGTAAATATGGCAAATGAGTAAGTTGAAAGCAAAATATATTAAATTATGGCACATAAGGCCATTTAAGTGTTATAAAACAAATATGGCATGTGAAGCCATTTCGAAGCACTAGAAAATTCAAGTTGTTCAGGAAACTCGAAAGCAATTACAAATTAAGCCTAAATACTACCAAGAGCTATACGCGTGAAGGCTCGATAAAGTTCTTTGAGTTGGGCCAACTTGGTCTTCAGCAGGTTGCTTTCCTTGTCGAGGCGCTGAACTTCAGCCTGGATAATAGCTGCGTTGCCACAGAGCCTTAATCCTTCATTTACTTTGGCTTCGACTTGCTCAGGACACACTTTAGTGGCTATGTTAGTATAATGCTTCTGCAACCTTTCTTCTTCAGCAATTTTCGTTTCTAGCTCCCTAATCTCTGCTCTCCAACCAGCTATGTTGTCCTCAGAGGCTACAATCTTCAAGTATGCAGCAGTTGACTCTGCCTTCATTTTGTTTACTTCGATCTTGCACTGGGTAGCATCAGCTAGCACAGAAGCATGGGCTTGTATTTGTGCCTGGTGAGATTTCTGTGCAGAGAGAAGAGATTGTTGGTTTTTGGCAAACTGTTCAATGTGTACTTCTGCTTGATTGACCAAGAATAGCAGTGCTCCATTGGTTTTATCAGTCTGCAACTGTTGAAGTAAAGCTTTTAGGCTAAAGAAGGCATTGGGGTCTTTGTCCATAACCTCCAACACATCTCTTCGAAGGAATTCCTCTTTGAATCGAGTCTCCAGGAGTGCTTGTTCAAATTGAGCCTCTTCATCATGGCTTGCAGGAGCTGATGAGCCCTCACTATTAGTATTGAGTTGGCCTCCAGACAACAGTTTTTCGAGTGCTTCTTCTGGTGTTGAGACATCCAGTCCTTGCAGAAGGTGCTCTGGAATGCCTACTGCTGCTGATATTTTCGAGGTCGAAGATTGAGCACCAATACTTGAGCCTCCAGGCTGTACAGAAGGAGCTTCTTCATTGCTAGACTCAAAATACTGGTTTACTTCAGCCTGGAAAGAGTCCTCAGCTTCTGAGTTATCCTGGACGTTGTCATCTTGCTGTTGCTGTTGATCCTTACCAGTGGGAATTTCTTTCTCATGGTTTTTTGCGGCATTACTAGGCTCGATAACTTCAGTTTCATTTGGTTTCGAGCCTCCCTTGACTGGTTCAGGTACTTCGACCCTATGAGGGCTTGGTTGAATTGGTGGAGAAGTTTTTTTGGGAGGAGAATCAGCAGTAGATTTCTCTTCTTCATAGACGTCTCTAGTGGGAGTAGTGTGTCCTTCGAGAACAGGAGATAAAGTCACAGCAGGTGTCTGAAACATCGAAGGCAAATGTCAAGAGGGATACCTGAGTAAAGCATTTAAAGAACATAATGGCAATATATCAAATACCTTGACAGAAGGGGATTTCAAACAGGAATTCGAGCTCTCTGATCCCTTGGGGGTGTCTTCCACTATTTGCGGTTTGCCAGATGGTTCTTCTGACATCGAAACGTCAGAGACAGTAGTAGAAGATAAGGTAGCTTTCCTGAGCTTCTTTTCCTTCTTCTTTTTCTTGTCCTTTTGCTGCTCAGGCTCTACCTCAGCATTAGGCACTCCAGCCTCAATTTCTTGAGCCACCTCATCATGGGGCCCTGCAGGCTCCTCTTCTCTTGGCCTGTTTCTTTTCTACTGCTACCTCAGTGGAGGGATTCGTATGACTCTAAAGCTTGGCAATAACTCTGCCAAGATTTGCTTCGATATTCTGTTGAAGTAAAAAATTGTTGAGTCAAGAAAAGGCCACCAAAAGATTCTAAGTACACATGGGAAAAGAAAGAGCATACCTGTTTATCAAGCGCAGACAAATCAATAGTTTCCTTCCTGTGCTTCTTGGATGGTTCCTCAGCAATGGAGCTGCTAGCTCTTTTCGAACCCTGCAAATAAATACAAAGCAAAGTTAAGTCATTTAGGTTTGTGAGAGTAATGAGGTACACAGAGGTGTATCAATCGAGCTAGATACCTGAGCTTTCTTTTCTTCCTTGGGACGTGAAGATGCAGCTGGTTGGGAGGATGTTGAAGTCGTCCTAGACTTGGTTCCTGAAAACAGAAGGGCTTATTTTCAGCAGAGAATTCGAAGGGCATAGAGTAAAAGGAAGTTAGTGCAAAGCAATAAGAAAGATACCTTTTGTTATTCTGGCTTTAACTTGCTCAAAAAGTGAAGTACCAAATCCACTGGAGATTCGAGTGAGCAAGACACCTTCACTCGGAATCATGGCAGAGTAGTGACGCTCCCACCATTCTTGGAATTCTTTGGTAGTAGAGAAAGAGTTTTGATAAGGAAAAGGATTGATGTGGTATATGTGTTTCTCAGTGTTTTTCAGATAGGACCTGTAGTACCCTTCTGTTAGGCTTCCCTTGCTGTTCTTGTAACCTAGGCAAATGTCTTTTTCATTCATATAAAAACTCTTGGGAACGAGCTGGGTAAGCCCAAACTGACGAGATACAAGATTAGGGAAGTATCCAACTTGCCCATAATCTTTTGCAGTGATACCAATTCGACAAGACAAGACGGTGGGATCAAGGTAAGCTAAGCATTGGTCAGATATTGACTCTTCATACCCTGAAATAGGGGGAAATGGTTGGACAAACCAGGAAGGCCCAAATATGCGTTCGACAAATGGGGCATAGGATTCTTTGAAAGTCTTCAGACCCATAAATACGTTGAAGTATTTGAGAAATGATTGCTTAGGGTCTAAACCTCTTGCCAAGGGGGTCAATCTCACCAACCTGGTTCCTTTGACCTGGCGCCTTCTGGCTTCATCATCATAATCTTCAGGAAGAAACAACTCAAGTTCTTCTTCGAACGTGGCATTAAGCCACAATTGTAACAGCTAGAAAGGGCCAGCAGCTAAGAATGTGGAGCCTTCTCCAGCCTTTTTGAGACTCTCATTTACAGCTTGCATTGATTCATAAAGGCACCCTAAAATCAGGCGACCAAGTCCAAATTGCTGGCCTTCATGGATTTGAATGGCCATAGGAATGAATTTCTTGGCAACTTGGAGAGATTTCGAACAAAGATGTAGTGAGACGGCCATAAGGTAAGGAAAGCTACATGTTCGACATCAGAGACTTCTTCCTCATCAACCTCATGGTTTTCTTGAATGTATTTCTAGAAGGTTTTCTCTTGCGGATCAAAAGGAATGTTCGAACTCACCCTAGCTGGGTCATAAGTATCACCTGTAGGGCTAAGGCCAGTGATGGCAGCTACGTCGAATAATGTGGGCGTCATCATTCCACACTCGAATTGGAAAGTGTTTGTCGAACTCTCATAGAAATGCAAAGCAGCTAGCAGCATTTCTTGCTGATACTTAGGGCCTACCCTAAATAGCTGGATTAGGTCATAAATCCCATAGTCTTTCCAAAAGTCCCCATAGCCAGCTTGAACTGTGTTGAGCCATTTGAGGTAATCTTCATGGCCATAGTAAGGGGCGGATATAAAGACCTTATTTGGGGGCTTTAAGTAGTTGAAATTATAAGGGGGATCTAAGAACGCCCTAGGACTAAAAGGCTTATGCAAAGGAAAAATTTCCAAAACAGCTGCAGTTTTGCTATTCGCACTAGGCAGGGGTCCACCAAAGGCGTAAACTTGTCCAGCAACAAAGTAAGGAAACATTACCTGGTTTTCCCAGATTTTGCGCCGTTCAGTGTTCATCATAGGCTCTGGTACAGTGTTAGGGCCATAGCTCTTGAGGATAGATTCACCCCATTCTCCTGCAAGAGGGAGCTTTTGCGTTTGATTGGAGCTAGGATTGGAGCTAGAAGCCATGACACTAGTTTCAAGAAGCAGTTGTGAGGTTGAAGCCGTAACGACAATGGCAGATAGAAGCAACGAAGAAGATGAAGGTTGTTAGAGATGGAGAGAAATCTGGAAAGAGTAATGTGAAGGATCGAGAAATGGAAAAAGAATGAAAGGAAATAGACAAATCCTATTTATAGGGTTTTAAAAATCAATTTATGAAGGTGGTCTTTTTCATTTTTCAGCAAAAAGCCTTTTTTCTTCAACTTCCCACTCTGACACATGTCCGAGTTCTGCGCAAAAGTGGAGGTCATGATGGTTGTGGAACACGAGGTGACGGTTGAGAGAAAGGTAATGATGCAATGACGTCAGAGCCGCCTTGGGGAAATGTGAACGATAGATTTGGAATCTTTTTCAAAAATGCCACTTTCTGTTCGATACCTCGCCATCGAAAATGGCATTTTTGGGGGGCAATTTGTTGGGCTGAATTTTAATCATGATTATTTAAATTAAAAAAAAAGTTGGTCCAATAGAATGAAATTAAATGTCCAAGGAACACGTGTCCTTCGATTTGTCCAGCTGGGAGTTTCTATTGATGATTCGAATCGAAGAAGGCGCTTTGATCAACATTATCACTTAAGTTATTTTGCATCGAAAGGAACAGGGACTTAGCGAGTTAAATGGGCTAGCCCAAAAATTTCAAGTCAAGCCCATGTTCAAAGCGCGCCAGGAGCGGTTATTGGAAGTGGAGAACGTGGGGAATTGAAGGCGCAATCTGGAGCGTCCAGATCATCTAGGCAGTTTATGTTTTTGTTTGTATTTATAGTGGTTTCTTAGAAGAAATTGAGGTCATAAATTTGTTTCACATAGTTTCTCTCAAAATTTCTGAGTACTCAAGCGTAGAAAGAAAGGAAGTATAAGGAGAACATTACGGTTTGTGAACCATTTTTATTGTACTTTATTTTTGCAATTTACGCAAGTTCATTTTACTTCAATTTCGTTTTGATGTTGCATGAAGCTTATTGAGTTCGAGGCGATTCGAGTCGATTTGCTTTCTTTACTTTCTCTTTGATTAAGCAAAACAAAACTCAAGTGTTTATTATCTTCGATGAACACTAAAACCTTTTACTGAAAAACAAGCACAAATTGTCCTGAGATTTCTAGTTGGTCTCGCAAGTTTAAAATACTCAAACTAGTGCTTTATTACATTTATATTTAAAATACACATCCATAATTACAATTATAAGTATGGAGAAATACAAAATTTACGGGACTATTCATTATCAATTTTTATCAAAACGGGCATTTTATTACATTTATATTTATTTTGGGGAATGAATCCTCTCTTTTTTTCCCTCTTTTTTTACATCTCAATCCTTAATCAATTTCTTTCATTTTTTTTTTCTCAAATTTCAAATTTATCCTATTTTAACAATATGAATGATCTAGATTACACATTATTTCCTCAATTGTTTACAATTGAGAGAATCCTATTTTGCTAACACTTAAGTTATACTATTTTTTTTCCACCATCAGTTGAATCTGGTTCGAAGGTCAGTTCTGACATCAAGTGATTTCAGCCTCCTCCCCATCGCATTTGCGGGGGATCGAACCATGATCTTCCCTACCAAGTTCAACGTCGATCATTACTGAACCCATAGTCGTCTTAATCTTGTTGTGATGATGGCATGATGATATAATTGTTGGAACAAAGTTGGTTCTAATATAACCCAAGTAGTTTTGATGATAACAATAGTATTAATATACAATAGGGAGTACTGATAATTTACTCTAGTGTGCAGGTATATAAGTTAAAATTTTATATACACTAGAAATTGAAGTTCTGGTTGCTATGCTAAAAAGCGCTCCCAGAAGTTGGGAAAAGTAAGTTTTGGAGAATAACACCAGAAGTTGCAAGTCAAAGTCAACCAGAAGCTGCACTCATCAGAAGCAGAGTTTACTCTCAAGATTCTGATGACGATGAAACAACAGAATTTGCCAGAAGAACATTCTATTCTCAATAACGACTATCATCCAAATGGCAAATTCAGAAGAGGTAGAAGAAATCTCTTACAAGACCGTTATCCTCATGATAATGACATTTGTACTATTGTACTATCTTTAATTTTCCTGATATGGGCGAATATTCGAAATCAAGGATCAGATTTTATTCTTTACTTGATTTGAATAAGCACATTTCAAATGAAAATAATAGTACAATACTACGTAGCTGTTTTCATCTTTGTCCGCTCAAATTCAAGACGCTCCAACATCAACTATAAAAGGAGGAAGAATTTGAAGACAAATACAACACATCTATCAAGAACAAAAGCGCTGTTATACTGCTGAAATCTTAAGAGCAATTTTTAACTTAGATACAACTTAAGCTTATATCAAAATTCAGGACAAATAGTTTCAACTTCTGACTAGTCAGTTGTTGAACCTTAGTTTTCTTTTCTAAGAATTCTAAGATAAGTCTTGTTTTTAGAGTTGTATTATTTTGTTCTAAGAACTCTGATATTGTTTATCAGAAGTTCAAACTTTATCTTTGTAACTTTGTTTTAGAAGTCTTTTGCTTGAGAGCTTGAGCATTGGAAGTCTCTTGTATTGTGTCACTTGAGCATAAGAAGTCTCTTGCTGCTGGCTTGAGCATTTGTAATCTTGTGTGATTATAGTGAAATCCCTTGGAAGTGCAAGGGGACTGGACTACTCTCGGTTTGTGAGAGGAACCAGTGTAAATCTTGTGTGTTCATCTCTCCTTTCTTTTCTCTGTTTTCATTTCCTATCGTCCAGAAGTTGTTTGTGTTTGATTTATTCCGCTGCTGATTCTGATAAGTTGCAAAACTTAGAAGAAGTTTTTAAAACTACCAAAACACAATTCAACCCCCCTTTCTTGTGTTTTCACACCTTCAATTGGCATCGAGAGTCTTGGTTCTATTATATCACTTTGCAGTGAGACAGTTGTTTGTCGTGTTAAAACACTATTTCTGGACCTGGTGAACATAGTAAAAAATGTGAAGGTGTTACTATCCCTTTTAACTATGATGCTGATGATAAAAACAACACCAGCAAAGCTCCTAAGTTCAATGGAGATGGTTCTACCTTTTCCTGGTGGAAAGATAGAATCTACAGTCATCTAGTTAGTATTGATGATGAACTTTGGGACTTAGTTGAAAGAGGAGTAACATTTCAAGGTTTGGATGAAAGAGGAAGATTAGACTATGACGCAAGACAAGCTTTCACTGATAAAGACAAGAAAGCATAAAAGAAGCACCACAAGGTCAAGGATATTCTGATTAGTTGCATATCTCATGTAGAGTACCTTAAGATCAGAGATAAATCTACTGCCAAGAGTACCTATGATTCTTTGTGTTCATCTTATGATGGAAACAAACAGGTACAAGAGGCAAAGGCAACACTTTTGATCCAACAGTATGAACTTTTTAGAATGAAAGAAGATGAGAACATTGAATCTATGTTTTCTAGATTCAAAGTTCTGGTTGCTGGTCTTCAAGTTCTGAAGAAAAGTTATACCACTTCTGATCATGTGAAGAAGATTCTCAGAAGCTTACCTGCTAAGTGGAGACCTAAGGTCACTGCTATTCAGGAAGCAAAGGATTTAGACACCCTAAGCCTGGAAGATTTAATTAGTTCACTCATGAGTCGTGAGATTGAGCTAACTTCTGATGAACCTCAGAAGAGAGTGAAGTCTTTGGCTCTGCCAGCTACTTCAGGATCTTCTAAGGCTCTAAAGGCTAAGGTTGTTGAATCTGAAACAGAAGAATCTTCTGCAGATGATCAAGAAGAAGGATCAGATGATGATGATGTATTTGCACTTCTGACCAAGAAGTTCCAGAAGTGGACAAAAAGAAAGCGAAGATATTCTGGTAGAAGTTCTGGTTACAGAAGTTCTGGTAAAGATAAGAAGGATGATTCAAAGAACTGCTTTAATTGCAACAAGCCTGGACACTTCGTTGCTGATTGTCCTGAACTGAGCACCAAAGGAAAAGGAAGAAAGAGCACTTTCAAGAACAAAGCTAAGAAGAGTCTTCTAGCTACATGGGAAGATCTTGACAAGCTGTCTGATGATGAAGCTGAAGATGCAGAAGCTAACTTGGCACTCATGGCCACACCAGAGTCAGATGTTGAAAGTGATGTTGAGTCAGATTCAGAAGATATTGAGCAGGTTATCTCTCAACTTTCTAGTACTCAAATTTCTAAGGTTTTGAAAGAAACTGTGATGAAATACATGGAAAAATCAAATGAGCTAGAACTTTTTAAACAAAAGTTTGATATGCTCAATGATAAGGTTAATCATATTCAAGAAGACTATAAGAAGTCCTTAAAGACTATTCAAGTTCTTGAAAATGGTTGCAGATCATGTAACAAACCCTATGATAAGCATGAGATTGCTCTTCAAGAGTTTGTTCATCACAATATTGAAAAGCATAAACTAGCCTCTATGATTTATGGTGCTGGTAAATACACTGGATAGGGTTTGGGAAGTACTGTCAAAGGAAACTCAAATCAGTCTGTGTGCATAAGCAAAACACCTTATGATCTTTATTCTAATTTTGTTTCTAGTAATGGTACAGAAAATCCAAAAGTGTTAGATGCTCAAGTAAGCGTGGATCTTTTGAAAACCTCTGCTCCCATTGCTTCAGTATCCAAGTCTAGTAAAGGAGTACAGAAGATCTTCAAGTCTAAGAGTACTCGGGACATGAGATCAGACTATAAAAACTTGAAAGCTAATTTGATGACACATTCTGGATCAAGGTCCAAAGGAAAGGTTAAGCCTAAACCTGTTTTTCAAGGCTCACCTCACCTTGGATCCTTTGAAGTTACAAGAGACAGAAGATGGATAAAAGAACTAACTTTAGAGGACCCATCAGAATATGGGTACCAAAATCTGAGATAATGTTTACTGCAGGTATGCTTCCCAAGAGGAAAACAAAGCTCATGGTATCTGGACAGTGGATGTTCACGACACATGACAGGAGACAAGCACTTGTTCCACACCCTGAATCTGAAAGAGGGAGGAACTGTAGGATTTGGTGGGAACCAAAAAGGCAAAATCATTGGTACAGGTAAAGTAGATAATTCTTCTCTTACTATTTCTAATGTTTGGTTGGTTGATGGACTACAACATAATCTACTTAGCATAAGTCAATTATGTGACAGTAATTATGATCTTGTGTTTAATAAGAATTCATGTACTGTAATTAACAATTCTGATAAATCCATTTTGTTTAAAGGTTGTAGAAAGGGCAATGTTTATAAAGTTAATTTATCTGATCTGGAAGATCAGAATGTGCTTTGTTTATTAACTCTAAGTGATGATAAATGGGTTTGGCATAAAAGATTAGGTCATGCTAACTGGAGGTTAATTTCCAAGCTTAGCAAAGACAATCTTGTGAGAGGCCTTCCTAAATTGACTTATCACTCTGATTCTCTTTGTGGCTCTTGTCAAAAAGGGAAGATTGTCAAAAGTTCATTTAAACTTAAAAACATTGTTTCTACCTCTAGACCTTTAGAACTTCTGCACATTGATTTGTTTGGACCAGTTAGCACTGCTTCACTCAATGGAAAGAAGTATGGACTAGTCATTGTTGATGATTATAGTAGATGGACTTGGGTAAGATTTCTGAGATCTAAAAGTGATACATATGAAGAGTTTAGTGTCTTCTGTGCCCAAATTTAAAATGAAAAAGATTTAAAGATTTTGAAAGTTAGAAGTGATCATGGTGGAGAATTTGAAAATGAACCTTTTGAAAATTTCTGTGAAGAACATGGAATCTTCCATGAGTTTTCTTCTCCTAGAACTCCACAGCAAAATGGAGTTGTAGAAAGAAAGAACAGATCTTTGCAAGAAATGGCTAGAACCATGATGCATGAACATTCTTTGGCAAAAATTTTCTGGGCAGAAGCAGTAAGCACTGCTTGTTATATTCAGAACAGAATCTTTATTAGACCTATTCGGAATAAAACAGCATATGAACTTTTTAGAGGAAGGAAACCCAATATCTCTTATTTTCACCAATTTTGTTGTACATGTTACATTCTGAATACTAAAGTTCATCTTAAGAAATTTGACTCTAAAGCTAGTAAAGGTATCTTCATTGGATATTATGAGCGCTTCAAGTCATACAGAGTGTATAATTCTGAAACTCAATTAGTTGAAGAATCTATGCATGTAAAGTTTGATGACAAAGTGCCTGACCATGAAAAGTCAGAGCCTGTTATAGAAATTTCAGATTCTCAAGACTCAGAAGATGAAGGTTCTGGATTTGATTCCAATCCTGAACTTCTGGAAGCTCCAAAGAACAACCAAGTTCCAGAATCTGATGATCGTCAAACAACACCAACTGAAGATCCTGATCAAGAAGCAACAGCTATTCCAAGAAATACCTTCAAGTACAAGTCATCACATCCTGAAGAGCTTATCATTGGGAATAAGAACAGTCCTAGGAAGACAAGATCAAGTTTTAGGGATGAAGAGTCCTTATTTGGTCTAGTTTCCTTGATTGAACCTAAAACCACTGATGAAGCCTTATCTGATGATGCTTGGATAATTGCAATGGAAGAAGAACTGAATCAATTTCAAAGAAATGATGTATGGGATTTGGTACCCAAGCCAAAAGATAAGAACATTATTGGAACAAAGTGGGTATACAGAAATAAGCTGAACGAACAAGGAGAAGTAACAAGGAACAAAGCTAGACTTGTTGCACAAGGATACAGTCAACAAAAAGGCATTGATTATACCGAGGCTTATGCTCCAGTTGCAAGATTAGAAGCAATAAGATTACTTCTTTCTTATGCTGTCAACAACAACATTACACTTTATCAAATGGATGTGAAGAGTGCATTTCTGAATGGAGTAATTTCTGAAGAAGTATATGTCAAACAACCTCCAGAATTTGAAGACATTTCAAATCCAGATCATGTGTTTAGACTAAAGAAGTCACTTTATGGACTCAAACAAGCTCCCAGAGCTTGGTATGAGAGACTAAGTAACTTCTTGGTTGGCAATGGTTTTGAAAAAGGTCAAGTTGATAATACATTATTCAGAAAGACTTTGAAGAAAGACATTCTGATCATTCAAATCTATGTTGATGACATCATTTTTGGATCAACTACTTTGCAAGAACTTTTCTAAGATGATGCAAGATGAATTTGAGATGAGCATGACGGGAGAATTGAAGTACTTTCTGGGAATTCATATCAATCAAACAAAGAAAGGAAACTTCATTCATCAATCAAAGTATATCAAAGATCTTTTGAAGAAATATAATTTGGAAGACTGCAAACCCATGAACACTCCAATGCATCCTACATCAAGTCTTAGCAAAGGTGAGTCTTAAGGTAAGGTTGATCAGAAGTTATATAGAGGTATGATTGGATCTCTTCTCTATCTAACAGCTTCAAGACCTGATATTTTATTCAGTGTATGTTTGTGTGCAAGATTTCAGTCAGATCCTAGAGAATCTCATTTTACAGCTGTAAAGAGAATCTTTAGATATCTGAAGGCTACTTGTAACATTGGATTACTGTATCAGAAATCTGATGATTACAAACTAATTGGATTCTGTGATGCTGACTATGCTGGTGATAAACTTGAAAGAAAATCCACTAGTGGAAATTGTCAATTCAATTGGTGAGAATTTGATTTCTTGGGCCAATAAAAGGCAAACCACCATAGCTATGTCAACTGCAGAAGCAGAATACATTTCAGCAGCTAAGTGTTGTACACAACTGCTTTGGATGAAATATCAATTGGAAGATTATCAAATAAGCAGTCACAGTATTCCTTTATATTGTGATAACACTGCTGCCATTCATCTTTCCAAAAATACTATTTTACACTCAAGAGCTAAGCATATTGAGATTAAACATCATTTTATAAGAGACTATGTACAGAAGGGTGTTATTGATCTCAAGTTTATTGATACAGAAAATCAATGAGCTGATATCTTTACATAACCCCTGGCTGTTGAAAGATTTGATTTTATCAGAAAGAATCTTAATATGATGGAAATCAGTGAATAAGCTGAAACTCTGGTGAAAAATATTATTTTATGGAAGTTCTGGAAGTCTATCAGAAGTTAGGGGGAGTCAGAACCTTTGTATCAGAAGTTTAGACAAACCATCTTCTGGTATCACTATCTAAAGATAGGGGGAGTCAGAACTTTTGTATCAGAAGTTTAGACAAACCATCTTCTGGTATCTCTATCAGAAGTTATACATGAGTGGTTCTGGGACGTGTTGTGGCAGTGCTTGTTGAGTAACCTCTTCAACTGCTGTTACTAACGTGTTAGTTATTTAATTAAACTTCTAATACACGTGTCTTTTTGCTATTAGAGAAAGAAGTTGGTTAGTGATGATTGTGTTCTAATTCAATTTGTGAATTGTTAAGTTACTCTTTTACCCATGTCCTTTCAGTTAGTACGTTTTTGGGCGTTTATTTCCATTTAAACTCACTAACTGTTCACATTCACACTTTTGCACACTCACTACCCACACTTTCATTCTTCTAAGACTCAGAAAAATTTCTTTCTGCTCCAAACTTAGCAAACCCTAACCCTAAAACTCAGAATCACGTCTTCTTCATCTGGTAAACAACAACAACAATAGGAATCACTTAATGTCCCTCCTATTGCTGACATAGAAGCTTCAACTCCTGGAGTCTATACTAAAGATAAAATGGGTTAATTCCCCATTTCTGACCTATTTTTGCTTATCGAAAGAGCGGTTGATTTCGAAGGCATAAGGGTAAATGGAGTGAAGGATATCAAGGAAGCTTTTCAAGCATAAGGGTTACTCATCTTTTTGGACATTCTTAATGGACCTATCTATCCAGAATTGGTAAAGGACTTCTGGATGAAGGTAGAAGTGATTACTAAAGGTACATCACAAAGGGAAAATGAAGAATCTGCTCAGGTTGTTGAAGAAAATGCTGAACAAGGAAAAGCTTTAGAATTTCTGGGAAAGGAAATCCGTTCAAAAGTTGGTGGTGTCTGTGTGAGGATCAGACAAGAGCATATAAGGCAAGCGGTAAAGTTACCTTTATCTGGAGTAGCGTGTTGGAACAAAATTATGATTTTGTATCTCCTTAATTGATTTTGATGATAACAATGTATTTAAGGTTAAATTGGAATACTAATAATTTAATTCAGTGTGCAGGATTAAAAGTTAAAATTTGCGTACTAAAGAACCTTAGAATTTCTGAAGGAATTACTTCTGAGCTCACCAGATCTGAAGCAAGTGAAACTCTGAAGTTATTATCTGAACCTTAGAATTTCTGAAGGAATTACTTCTGAGCTCACCAGATCTGAAGCAAGTAATTCTGAGCCTGTGAAACTCTGAAGTTATTATCTGAACCTTAGAATTTCTGAAGGAATTACTTCTGAGCTCACCAGATCTGAAACAAGTAATTCTGAGCCTATCAAAATCTGAAGAACATCTGAGCTCACCAGATCTGAAACAAGTAATTCTGAGCCTATCAAAATCTGAAGAACATCTGAGCTCACCAGATCTGAAACAAGTAATTCTGAGCCTATCAAAATCTGAAGGCTCGTCAGATATAAGTGTTAAGCTACATTTGAGAGTACAATTTTATTGAAGACTGTGCCTGACTAAGTCCAAACGCAGAAACCAAGAATGAAAAGGTTTGACCATGGAAAGGTCCTTTTCAAGTCAGGCTTCAGAAACGATTATTTCCTTATTTGGCTTTCACCAAGGTTCAAATATCAAAAGCCAAAAGGAATCTCTCATTTTGTAGTAAACGTTAAGCTCCTAAGCTACTGCAAATCAGAACAGCTAATAAGCTCACTGATCTATACAAAGGAGCGTCTCAATTCTTCAAACGGCTATAATCTTCAACGTTCATTTTATCATCTATAAAAGGAAGAAGATTTGTGAAGAAATGGAATCAAGACTTAAGCTTCTGAACGTGCTGAAACTCTGTAAAATTCTGAAGCTATCAAACACTTAGAAACTTTGTGATAATTTTCTAAGTTAGTCTTGTAACTGCATTGTATTTTGTAAACACCTCTGATTGTATATCAAGTGTTAATCTCTTATCTTTATTAACATTAAGACCAGTTTGAAGTCTCTTGCTTTGTGCTTGAGCATTGGAAGTCTCTTGCTTTGTGCTTGAGCATTGGAAGTCTCTTGCTTTGTGCTTGAGCATTGGAAGTCTCTTGCTTTGTGCTTGAGCATTGGAAGTCTCTTGCTTTGTGCTTGAGCATTGGAAGTCTCTTGCTTTGTGCTTGAGCAGTTTGAAGTCTCTTGCTTAGTGCTTGAGCATTTGTAATCTGAGTGATTATAGTGAAATCTCTTGTGAAGGACAAGAGGACTGGACTACTCCTGTTAGTGGGAGGAACCAGTATAAAAATTCTGAGCATCTCTCTCTAACCCTATCCTCATATATTGTGTGTGTTATACCTTATCCGCTGCAATTTGTTTTAACTTAGAAAAAGTCTCAACACAATTCAACCCCCCCCCCCCCCCCTTCTTGTGTGTTTTTCAACCTTCAATTGGCATCAGAGCTCCGGTCTGTTGCTCTTCACTTAACAGTGAAACAGTAAAAGATCTAGGGGTACTTAGTTGAAAAACATGTCTGGTGTTACCTCTCCTTCTGCTTCCTCTGGACCTGATCACTCTGCTGTTCCACCTCCTCACAACTATGATAGGGAAAGGAACAGTGATAATCACAGAGACAAACCACCTTACTTCAACAGTGATCCTACTACTTTTCCTTTCTGGAAAACCAAGATGTATAGTTACATCATTGGGACCGATGATGAGTTATGGGATATCATTGAAGATGGTATACATTTTGAACACATGGATGATGAAGGTGTTGTAAGAAATACCTACAGAAAGTTCTTTGATGCTGAAAAGAAGAAACAGTATAAGAAGCATCATACTGTTAAGAATATGCTTATTGGTGCAATATCTCATGCTGAGTATTTAAAAATATCCAACAAGTCATGTGCCAAAACTATCTGGGACTCTCTATGTTCCACCTATGAAGGAAATAAGCAAGTCAAAGAAGCTAAGGCAAACTTATTAGTTCATCAATATGAGCTGTTCAGAATGAAGGAAGATGAAGATATTGAAACCATGTATTCAAGGTTTCAAACCCTTGTCTCTGGTCTTCAAGTTCTGAAGAAAAGCTACACTGCATCTGATCACGTGAAGAAAATTCTGAGGAGCTTACCTTCCAAATGGAGACCAAAAGTTACAGCTTTTCAGGAATCCAAGGATTTGGACAATGTGACTCTTGAAGATTTAATAAGCTCACTCAGAAGTCATGAGCTAGAACTTATGTCAGATGAACCTGTCAAGAAGATGAAGTCCTTGGCTCTAAGCTCTGTTCAGACTTCCTCAAAAGCTGCAAAGATCAAAGTGTCTGAACAAGAGGAAGAAACTTCTGATGATATGATGGATGAAAATTCTGAGAATGAAGAAATGGCACTAATGGTTAGAAGGTTTCAGAAATGGAACAAGAAATACAAAAGGTTTCCAAACAAAGGAAACAACTCAAGAAGTTCCTTTTCAAAGGACTAAAAGGAAGAACTGAACAACTGCTATAACTGCAAGAAATCTGGACACTTCATTGCGGACTGTCCAGAAATGTCATCCAAGGACAAAGGAAAGAATAAGAGCTTTGGGAAAGAAAAGTACAAAGAAAAGGTAAGGAAGAGTTTGTTAGCCACTTGGGAGACCATTGAGAATGACTCTGAAGGAGAAGATGATGAAGAAGGCAATCTGGCTTTAATGGCAAGAACTTCTTAAGGTAACAACTCTGATAGAGATTCTGAAGATGACTCAGATGATGAAAATGAGGTATACTCTAACATGACTAAATCTGAATTAATTGATTCTCTTAAGATTGCCGTGAAACATTACTCTCGTATAGTAAGTCAACACAAAATTCTGAAGAATGTTCATGAATCATTGAAAAAGGATGCCAAGATTCTTTATGATGAAAATGAATCGTTAAACATTCGTATTTGTCATGTTGAATCTAACTATGTCTTGGCAGACAAGCTCAATGATGATCATGAAGATGCTCTTCACGAATTTATTCGTTGTACCTTCAATAGGAGTAAAATGGCTTCCATGATTTATCATATGACTCGTAACTATGGTGAAGGCATTGGTTATTCTCGGTTTAAGAACTGGGATAAACCTCTGAAATCATATAGTGAGGATGATACTCCACCTGAATTATTCTCTACCTTTGTTAAAAGTGGTACACTTGATCTGAAGGCATCCAACTCTGAAGGAGGTTCTGAACCTGAACCCAAAGACTCAGAAGTTCCAAGTTCTTCTGAACCTAAAATTTCTGAGTCCAAAAGTTCTCAAGTTAAGGCTCAGAAGTCATCTGAACCTCTGAGAAATCAAGGTAAAGTTACTTCAGATCCTTGCTTGACCTTTGGAACTGTGATATACTCCAGATCAAAATCCAAGAATCAAATTAAGCCTAAACATTCTTGTCAAAGCTTAATTAATTCTAGATCTTGTGTTGATCATAGAAAACAAAGAAGGAATACTATTCAGAAGACTAACTCTAAAGGACCCATCAGAATATGGGTACCAAAATCTGAAATAATGTTTGCTTCAGATGCTCATGCAAGGAAAGGTAAAACAGCAGCCCTGGTACCTGGACAGTGGTTGCTCACGACATATGACGGGAGAAAAGCATATGTTCCAAACCCTAACTCTGAAAGAGGGAGGCTCTGTGGGATTTGGAGGAAAACAAAAAGGGAAGATCATTGGTACAGGTACAGTTGGTAATTCTTCTCTTTCCATTAAAGATGTTTGGTTAGTTGATGGACTTAAACACAATCTATTGAGCATTAGTCAATTTTGTGACAATGGGTGTGTTGTTACATTTAATAAGGAATCATGTACTGTATCAAAAGACTCTGACAAATCTGTAGTATTCAAGGGAATGAGAGTTGGCAATGTTTATAAAGTAAACTTTTCTGATTTGGTTGACCAAAAGATTATATGTCTTTTGTCTCTGAGTGATGAGAAATGGCTATGGCACAAGCGTCTTGGTCATGCTAACTGGAGGTTGATCTCTAAGCTTAGCAAACAAAAGCTTGTTAGTGGTTTGCCTGACATTGATTATCACTCAGATGCACTTTGTGGCTCATGTCAAAAAGGAAAATTTGCTAAGACTTCATTCAAGTCTAAAAACATTGTCTCTACTTCCAGACCCTTAGAATTGCTTCACATTGATCTGTTTGGTCCTGTTTCGACAGCCTCTATCAATGGTAAAAAATATGGATTGGTCATGGTTGATGATTTCAGTAGATGGACTTGGGTGAAATTCCTACGTTCTAAGAGTGAAGCACTTGTGGTGTTCAGTGACTTCTGCACACAAATACAAAGTGAAAAGGATCTTCGGATTCTGAAGGTTAGAAGCGACCATGGGGGAGAGTTCGAAAATGACTCTTTCGAATCTTTCTGCTCAGAGCATGGAGTAATCCATGAATTCTCTTCTCCTAGAACACCACAGCAGAATGGTGTTGTAGAAAGAAAGAATAGATCTTTGCAAGAAATGGCTCGTACCATGATGCTTGAGTCTAACCTAGCTAAGTTCTTGTGGGCAGAAGCCGTGAGTACTGCTTGCTATGTTCAGAATAGAATCTACATCAGGCCTATTCTGAACAAAACTGCTTATGAACTGTTCAAAGGAAGAAAACCAAATATTTCTTATTTTCATCAGTTTGGATGTACTTGTTATATTCTAGACAACAAGGTCTATCGAAAGAAATTTGATGCTAGAGCTTATAAGGGTATCTTTATAGGCTACTCTGAACGCTCAAAAGCATACAGATTGTATAATTCTGAAACTCACACAGTTGAAGAATCTATACATGTTAGATTTGATGATAAAGAGCCTGACGATAAAATGTCAGAGCAAGCTGAGACTTTTGCAGAATTTCAAGTTTCCTCAAATTCTGAGTGTGAAGATCTCTCCATTGCTGTATATCCATCTGAGACTCAAAATGAAGATATCTCTGAAGGCCTTGAAACTGAAGACCCTTCAGAAACTGAACCCTCTCAGACACCTGCTCCACCTAAGAGTAAATTCAAGTATAGATCATCTCATCCTGAAGAGCTAATTGTTGGTAACAAGGATAGCCCAAGAAAGACCAGATCTGCTTTCAAAGAGGATGAATCCCTAGTTGGGTTAATTTCATTAATTGAACCCACAAACATAGAAGAAGCACTCTCAGATGATGGGTGGATTGTTGCAATGCAAGAAGAACTCAATCAATTTGAAAGAAATGATGTTTGGGATCTGGTACCAAAACCCAAACACAAGAACATTATTGGAACAAAATGGGTATTCAGAAACAAGTCAAATGAAAAGGGAGAAGTTGTCAGAAATAAAGCTAGACTGGTTGCACAAGGTTATAGTCAGCAAGAAGGCATAGATTTCACTGAAACCTTTGCACCAGTAGCAAGACTTGAGGCAATTAGACTTCTCTTGTCCTATGCAGTTAATCATGACATCACTCTATTTCAAATGGATGTTAAGAGTGCATTTCTGAATGGAGTAATTTATGAAGAAGTCTATGTTAAACAACCTCCTGGCTTTGAAGATATAAAGTGTCCTGATCATGTTTACAAATTGAAGAAATCTCTGTATGGTTTGAAACAAGCTCCAAGAGCTTGGTATGAAAGGTTAAGTATATTTCTTCTAGAAAATGGTTTTGAAAAAGGACATGTTGATAACACTCTCTTTAGAAAAACCTTAAAAACTGATATTTTGATTGTTCAGATTTATGTTGATGATATTATCTTTGGTTCAACTAATGCTTCTCTTTGCAAGAATTTCTCTAAGCTTATGCAGGATGAATTTGAAATGAGTATGATGGGAGAACTAACATTCTTCTTGGGAATTCAAATCAATCAAAGAAAAGAAGGAGTATATGTGCATCAAACCAAATACACAAAGGATTTACTGAAGAAATTTGGTCTTGAAGATTGTAAACCAATGTCAACTCCTATGCATCCCTCTAGCTGTCTTCTGAAGGAAGAATCTGAAGGCAAAGTAGATCAGAAATTATACAGAGGTATGATTGGTTCCCTCCTTTATCTCACTGCATCTAGACCAGATATCTTGTTCAGTGTATGCTTGTGTGCTAGATTTCAATCAGATCCTAGAGAGTCTCATCTAACTGCTGTTAAGAGAATCTTTAGATATCTGAAAGGAACCACTAATCTTGGATTACTTTATAAGAAATCCTTAGATTATCAGCTTATTGGATTCTGTGATGCTGACTATGCTGGTGATAAAATTGAAAGGAAGTCCACTAGTGGAAACTGTCAATTTCTAGGTGAAAACCTTATATCATGGGCTAGTAAGAGACAAGCAACTATTGCTCTATCTACAGCAGAAGCAGAGTACATCTCAGCTGCTAAGTGTTGCACGCAATTGCTCTGGATGAAACATCAGTTGGAGGACTATCAGATAAGGATAAGTAGTATACCACTTCTCTGTGATAATACTGCTGCTATCTGTTTGTCTAAGAATCCTATTTTGCATTCAAGAGCTAAACACATTGAGATCAAACATCACTTCATTAGAGACTATGTTCAGAAGGGAGTAATTAAGATTCAATTCATTGATACTGAGTGAAATTCTGGTGGCAAGTGTCAGATGTGTAGCACGATGTGTACACTTTAGGAATCGTACGATGTGTAGCCTAATGTGTCAACATCGTGGACAACTGAACTTGATGAACAAGTAAACAATATAAAGTGCAGAAAACAAAAGAACACGTGAGTTTGTTAACCCAGTTCGGCACTTATAACAAGCCCTATTCTGGAGGATACCAATCCAGGGATGAATCCACTATGGTAGTATCAATTCAAAGCTAAACTCCCCCGTTTACAACTTCTCACTTAATCACTACCCGTGCTAATTCTACCTAGGAACTCCTAGATATGAGAACCTCTGCTCACTCCCCCTCAACCTTACCCAGTAAGGATTTAATAACAAACTCAGTTGGAGACACACTCCTAGACAAGCGAAGCACTCGTACCTAAAGGCTTAGAGTGTTGCACAATCTAACTCCTTGCTTCAAAGCTTTGGAGAAAGAACACTAGAGATTACAACTCTATCAAACTCAGTCCTTACTTGTATCAAAATTATGATTCAAGTGAAGGCTCACAAATAACAATGAACAGACTAAGACCTAAGACTCGATATCTTCAACTCTTGGCTTCGTACTTCATTATGTCTTCAGTCTTCCTTTATATAGAACAAGTTTCATGGGCTTGGATTTTCAATGTTGACAGCTGGCCTTTGTTAATTTTCCTTAAGATTTATTTGATCATAATCTTTTAATTGTTTGTTTCAAATCTTTTTGATCAAAGTCGGCCAATAAAATAAAACAGAACCATGAAAGATTATCTTGTTCCTTGGCGCGCAAGCTGGCACGATATACTTGAAAAACAAATCTTTTTCAAAAGATCGCGTTTAAATAAATAAAGGCGCGTCCAGTAGGGCGTCCAGATGTGAACCCTGATGTGCCACACATCATGCTCCACATCATGGAATCAGGCTTATTTTACCAAATGAAGCCAACACCCTAAAAGGTCTCAACAATCTCCCCCTTTGGCAAATTTTGGGCTAAAATAATCTTTGAGTCACCCAACTAAACTTGGAGAGATGTGTAGACACATCAGAGGCATACAGCAGCGGATCAGAGCCTCACAAACGAAGAGAGAATTAAACTCTCACAAGATAGGAAAATAAATTCCCAAGGACTGAGAAAAATAAATTCTCAGACACATACAAGCATGAGATTCCATGCACACATAAGGGAGGGTAGCAAACCCAGTAATAGTCTACTCCCCTTTGAACTAGAGCACTTTCCATGTACTCCCCCTAAATCTCATATTCCCTATAGGCTTCTTCAGAATGCATGGCCTAGAGAGATATAGAGAAGTTTTAAACTTGGCTTCTTAAGAATGCATGACCAAGTTAAAACTCACAGATGTGTCAAACATCACACAAAATAGCAACTTCTACAGGCTTCTTAAGAATGCATCACCATGTAGAAATCATACAAATGGATCAACCATTACACAAATTAACATCTTCAATTGGACTTCTTAAGAATGCATCACCCAGTTGAAAACGTACAGAATAAGTCTTCAGAAAAACATGCTTTAGAAAACTAATTCTTCAAAAAGTTGTTGAGAAAATATTTGAAGAAAAATAAGCATGTATACCAGATGTGTAGTCAGATGTGCCACACATCAGAACTTCAGAAGTTGGAGAAGCTTCAGAAGCTGAGCAGAGCTTCAGAAGTTGTAGTGCTTCAGAAGTTGAGAAGAGCTTCAGAAGTTGTAGTGCTTCAGAAGTTGAGAAAGTTTCAGAAGTTCAGAAGTTCAGAAGTTCAGAAGTTCAGAAGTTCAGAAGTTCAGAAGTTCAGAAGTTCAGAAGTTCAGAAGTTCAGAAGTTCAGAAGTTCAGAAGTTCAGAAGTTCAGAAGTTCAGAAGTTCAGAAGTTGCCCCATGTGGATGAATAGAATTTAACTCTTTTCTCGTTCTATTCTCTCTAATTTCTCCCAAAATTATCACATTGTCCCAACACATCACAATTTGCTGCAGTTAAGACTTCAAAGTTTTTTATTTTAATTTTTACTCCCCCTTTTTAGCCAAAAATTATGACAAACATACTGAGAGTAAGTAACACACCATAGAATGCAGATAGCATGAGATGTAGAGATGATATTAATAGTGCAGCAGGTACAGAACAGGCACGCAAAGGTGCATCAGAAATCCAGGGCATAGCCCACAAAATACAAGCAAAAACAAGGAAATACTGAGTACAGGGAAATATTAATGAATTACAATAATTCAAATATCCTGGCTCCCATCAGTTTCCTCAGCTTCAGAGTCATTGGGCTCCTCCTCCTCCAATTCCTCATCCTCAGCCATTGTTTGCTCATCCTCAAGCTCCAGTCCAGCAATGACTGCCTCCAGCTTGGCCTTCTTCTCATCCAGAGCCTTGCAAGTCTCCTTTAAAGCAGCAATCATGTCTGTCCTAGACATAGCATTGTTTGAGCTGGATGTGCCCACATCAGGAGTCACATCAGACTGCTTGAGACTAAAAGAAATAGCAGACTCTCTTCTGCAAGACAAATCATCCTTGCCCAGAACATCAGGTCTCTGGCTCAATATGATTCCACACAGTAGGGAAGGAAAGGCAATGGGTAGTTTGACAGCTAGGGTTTTGGCATGTTTGATAGTCTGATCAAAAATATAAGTACCAAAATCGAAGTTAACTTTGTTACCCACAGTATAGATGAACCTAGCCAAACCTGTAGCCACATCACAGTTGTGTGTGGTAGGCACCCAGTTAGCAGCAGCAATCCTGTTCAGGATGTTGTAGATTGGAGTGAGCTTGCTTGCTTGCAATTTTCCCTTCTTAGGCCAAGTCTTGACCTTTCCAGCTGTGATGGCCTTGATTATGTAGTTGTCATTTGCCTCCATCTCAGCAAAGGGCTCCTCACTTCTGCCCAGATACTTGTTGATAACAGTGGGAGAGAAGTGAATTTCTTTACCTCTCACAAAAACAGTTTGGTATTCCTTGTCCAAAGGATTGTCACAACCAGCAGGGATGTTTACCAAAAATTCTTTGACTACCTTCTCATAGCAGTCACCCAGTCCAGTAACAGTCTTCATCAAGCCAGTACGCTTGATCAACCTCATAACTTCCTTGCACTGCAAGGCTTCAGCACTGAGCTCCCTCTCCAGAGCTAACCTTCTATGAGCAATGTACTTCCATTTTCCAGCATGTGCAGGGTTGTGGAAGGAAATCAAATCAACTGGGATGTCAGGAATTCCCTGAGGAATTTTCTTCTTCCCATAGCTCTTCTTCACAGCAGACTCAATGTGAATCACATCAAGCTCCATATTGCGTTCCTCAGCAGATTCTTCCTCAGACTCACTGATGTGAGCTACATCCTGCTCCACATCGTACTCTGAGTCACTTGTAGGTGGCTCTTTTCTTTTCTGAGTCTTCTTCTTTGCAGGTGGAACCACAGCTTTACTAAATCCCTTCTTGGGACCATACATGACTTGCCTCTTAACAGGCTTCTTCTTCTCCTTAGTAGCAGCAGGAGAAATCTCAACAACAGCAGGACCTTTACCACTTCTAGTCCTTCTTGCAATACTCTCCTCAGTAAGCTTCTTCAAGGGGATGTCAGAATTGTAGCCTTCTACATCCACAACATCTTTGTCAGACTGGATATTATCTTCAGGTTCCTCAACCTCAGCAGGTTGATCTTCTTCAACAAATACCTGATCAGGAGAATCAGGAATGACAGCAGGTCTTTCAACAGCAGCAGTCTCTTCTTCAGCAGGAGACTCTTCTTCACCTTGTGGCAATGATGTGCCAACATCTGCCGCAACATTAGGTTCTTGCAGGGCCTGGAGCACAGAATCAATGATCTTCTGAGTCAAGGGGTGCCTTTGACCCTCAGAAATCTTCACAGCAGCCTTCTCAGGGTTAGGGTTTGAAGAACCTACACCCATAGATGCTTCAGCATTTGCATCACCAGATTTTGCAGGAAGAGGTTCAACATGCAGACTTTCCATGGTGTGAACCCTCTTTGGTGAGCCAATCTTTGGCTTCTTGCTTTTCTTCTTCTTCTTTTTGGATTTTTCTGTGTAAGGAGAAGGAACAACATCTTCCTCTGCGGCAATGGGGGTTGATTCCCTTCTTGATCGTTTAGACTTCTTCTTCTTTGATCCAGATGGCTTGATCATTGAGACAGGAGTGGCATCGACGATCATGTCACCTTGAATATCTTTTTGATGTGGGGAAATAGGTTTTGGTGATGATGGAGGAGTGTTTGTTTTTGTGGAAGGAGATGTTTTGGTTGCAGTAGACATGATGATGATGATGATTTTGTATGAAGATTTCAAAGAAAATTTCAGAAAGATGAACAAAGGGTTTGAGAGAGATCAAGAAAATTTTTGGTCGTTTGAGTGGTTGAGAAACGAATGTGGTGATCAATGTGGTAGGCAATAAGAAAAATCTTGAGTAAACGGATTTCTTGGAGTTTTGAACGCGAAATAGCCGTTGGAAATATTGCCTTTGGATTGCGTGCAACTATGGATGGAGGGAAAAAACAGGTAACCGTTGCACGTCTAAATAGCAATTATGGCTATTGATCCTCAAAGAGGCAAATACCTAGTTTGCCCCTTAACACCTCAAACCTATTTGCATCTAAAGCCTTAGTGAAAATATCTGCCAGTTGATTTTCTGTGGCAACATGCTCTAGAGTCACAATATTGTCTTCAACAAGATCTCTAATGAAATGGTGACGTATATCAATGTGCTTTGTCCTACTATGTTGGATAGGATTTTTGGAAATATTTATAGCACTTAGATTGTCACAGTATAATGTGAGCACATCTTGCTGCACATTGTACTCACCCAACATCTGCTTCATCCAAAGTAGCTGAGAACAACTACTTCCTGCTGCAATATACTCAGCCTCAGCTGTAGAAAGAGAAACACAATTTTGTTTCTTGCTGAACCATGATATAAGGTTGCTTCCCAAAAAGAAACATCCACCAGAAGTGCTTTTCCTGTCATCAGCACTACCTGCCCAGTCAGCATCACAATAACCCAACAATCTTGTGTCTTCACCATGAGAGTAGAGAATTCCATAATCACTTGTACCACTGACATACTTAAGAATCCTTTTGACTTGATTCAGATGACTCATCTTGGGCTCAGCTTGGTACCTTGCACACACACCAACAGCAAAGCTAATATCAGGTCTACTTGCAGTGAGATAAAGTAGACTGCCAATCATGCTTCTGTATAGACTTTGATCAACACTGACACCATGCTCATCTTTAGAAAGTTTGAGATGGGTTGCTGCAGGAGTTCTTTTGTGATTTGCATTCTCCATTCCAAATTTCTTCACAATGTTCTTGGCATACTTGCTTTGGGAGATGAAAATTGTATCTTCCATCTGTTTGACTTGCAGACCAAGAAAGTAGGTAAGTTCACCTACAAGGCTCATCTCAAATTCAGACTGCATCTGATTCACAAACATCTTGACCATTGGATCAGACATTCCTCCAAACACAATGTCATCTACATAGATTTGTGCAATCATGAACTTGCCCTTTTCTTCTCTGACAAACAAGGTTTTGTCTGTTTCTCCTTTTCTATAACCTTGCTGCACAAGAAATTTGGTTAGCCTCTCATACCATGCCCTAGGAGCTTGCTTTAATCCATATAATGCCTTCTTCAATCTGTAGACATGATCTGGATAATTTGGATCAACAAATCCCTTGGGCTGTTCCACATAAACTTCCTCATTCAAGTAGCCATTGAGGAAAGCACTCTTCACATCCATCTGGAATAGCTTGAATTTCAAGATACATGCTACTCCCAGAAGTAACCTTATGGACTCAAGACGTGCCACAGGAGCAAATGTTTCATCAAAGTCTACTCCTTCAATCTGAGAGTAACCTTGAGCCACAAGCCTAGCCTTGTTTCTAGTCACAACACCACTTTCATCAGATTTATTCCTATAAACCCATTTAGTACCAATGATGTTGACTCCTTCAGGTCTAGGAACTAAATCCCACACTTCATTCCTCTTGAACTGGTTCAGCTCCTCTTGCATAGCTTCAATCCAAAACTCATCTGTCAAGGCTTCTTTCACATTCTTTGGTTCTACCTTTGACACAAAACAAGCATTGGATACAACCTCTCTTGACCTTGTCATAACCCCTGACTCAGGATTCCCTATTATGAGTTCTTTTGGATGATTCTTTTGAACTCTAACAGAGGGACCCTTGTTCACTGGAGTCACATCTTCTTGCTGATCAGTCTTCTCAGGAATCTCTATAACTTCAGAGTCTTCAGGCAGGGGGTGAGATGTGTCCACATCAGGATCAACATCAGGTTCATTATCTGAACAGTCATCTATGACAACATTGATGGATTCCATCATAGTTCTTGTTCTGTTGTTGAAGACTCTATAGGCTCTGCTGGTTATGGAATAGCCTAGAAAGATTCCTTCATCACTCTTGGGATCCATCTTCCTCCTTTGCTCTCTGTCAGCTAAGATATAGCACTTGCTACCAAAGACATGGAAGTGTTTGACAGTTGGTTTTCTTCCTTTCCATATCTCATACAGTGTGATTGAGGTACCTTTTCTCAGAGTTACCCTGTTGTGTATATAGCATGCAGTACTCATGGCCTCTGCCCAAAAGTAGTAAGGTAGCTTCTTGGCATGTAGCATAACTCTTGCAGCCTCTTGCAAGGTTCTGTTCTTCCTCTCAACTACACCATTTTGTTGGGGTGTGATTGGTGAGGAGAACTCATGCCCAATTCCTTCATCAGCACAAAACTCAGAGAATCTTGAATTTTCAAACTCTTTCCCATGATCACTTCTGATTCTAACAATGCCACTATCCTTCTCTCTTTGTAGTCTAAGGCATAATTCTTTGAATGCATCAAAAGTGTCAGACTTCTCTCTGATGAAGCTAACCCAAGTGAACCTTGAGAAATCATCTACAACCACAAAAGCATATCTTTTGCCACCAATACTCTCTACCTGCATTGGTCCCATCAAGTCCATATGTAGCAGTTCAAGAACTCTGGATGTCACCTGATGTTGTAACATTGGGTGTGACATCTGAACCTGCTTTCCAACTTGACATTCACCACATATGTTGCCTTCAACAATCTTAAGCTTTGGTAGACCTCTAATAGCTTCCTTGGACACAATCTTCTTCATTCCCTTCAGATTCAAATGGCCAAGTCTTTGGTGCCAAAGCTTTACTTCTTCCTCCTGACTTATCAAACATGTAGTGGAGTGAGCTGTTTCATCAGGAATCCATAGATAGCAGTTGTCTCTTGACCTAGATCCTCTCATCAGCAATTCTCCTTTGTCAGAAGTAATAAGACATTCATTCTTTGTGAAGTTGACTTTGAGACCTTGATCACACAATTGGCTTATGCTGATAAGATTAGCCTTCAAGCCTTTAACAAGTAGCACATCCTCTAGGTTAGGTAAGCTTTTGCTGCTGAGTTTACCACTGCCCTTGATTTCACCTTTTGCTCCATCACCAAAGGTTACAAAGCTTGTTGTATGAGGCTTGATATTAGTGAGAAATTTCTCAACACCAGTCATATGCCTAGAACAACCACTATCAAAATACCAATCATTACTAGAAGATGCTCTAAGAGAAGTGTGAGCAATATGTGCAGTTTCAGAAACTTTAGGCTTCCACATCTTCTTAGGAGTGACCCTTGCTGTTTTGGCTTGCACCTGAGGCTTTTTCTTGGGATACCCATAGAGTTTGTAACAGAAGGGCTTGATGTGACCATTCTTCCCACAGTAGTGGCATCTCCAAGCATTAAACTTCTCTTTGCCAGCAGGTCTCTGATGTGGAGTGTGATGTGTCCACATTCTGCTAGGGTCAGGTTTCTTCTGAGCAGGAACAAACTTAGTATTTGTCTTCTTGCTGTGATGTTTGTTCTTAAATCCTACACCAGATGAGTCACCAGCATACTTTCCTACTTTCAAAATTTCATCAAGCATGTTGGTTCCAGGGTTGAGCATCTTTACAGACTTGGTCATATTTTTCAAGTTGGTTGACAGTAACTTGACTTCACTTTCAAGACTAGCAACTTGACTCTGTAGTTGACCCTTCTCTGTCTCCAGTTGACTGATGATTTCCTTCTGCTCTTCATTGACCTTGTACAGTTCCTCACTCTTGATAAATAGCTTTTTATGGACTGAGGCTAGTTCATCAAAGGTAAGTTCTTCATCATCAGATTCAACATCAGTATTATCCACCCTAGTTATGGCACTAACATGATTAGCAGCAACATTCTCTGAGTCAGTGTCAGAGTCTTCATCAGACCATGAAACAGTTAGGCCTTTCTTCTGCTTCTTCAGATATGTGCCACATTCTGATCTTATATGACCAAAGCCTTCACATTCATGACATTGAACACCCTTGTTCTGAGTTGACTTATCATCAGTTTTGGTTTTTGTTGAAGTGTTACCTAGTTTACTGATGTCAGTCTGGATGTTCCTCACATTCCTCCTTGGTCTTCTGTCCACCCTCCTTTGAAGCTTGTTGAATTGTCTTCCCAACATGGCTAAGTCATTTGAGAGGTCATCATCTGATTCAACAGCTTCTTCCTCTTCACCAGCACAAGATACAAAAGCTATGCCTTTTCCTTTCTTCTCAGTTTGCTCACCTAAGTTCATCTCAAAAGTTTGAAGAGAGCTCACAAGTTCTTCAAGTTTCATACTTGGGATATCTTGAGCTTCTTCAATGGCTGTGATTTTCATGTTAAATCTCTTAGGTAAGGACCTAAGCATCTTTCTCACCAGCTTTTCTTCAGACAATTTTTCACCTAGAGCCTCAAAGGAATTGTCTACCTCAAGCAAATTCATGTGAAATTCATGAATTGATTCTTCTTCTTTCATTCTGAGGTTTTCAAACTTAGTGTTGAGAAGTTGGATTCTTGAGCTTTTTACCTTGGCATTGCCTTCATGAGTGGTTCTGAGTACCTCCCAAGCATTCTTTGCAACAGTACACTGCTTGATCAATCTGAACATATTTTTGTCCACTCCATTGAATAAAGCATTCAAAGCTTTGGAGTTTCCAAGTGATGCAGTGTCTTCTGCAGCTGACCAATCTTCCTCTGGCTTGAGTACACCAGTGTCAACACCATTAGCATCCAAAATTTTGGGATGCTCCCAGCCTTTGAGCACAGCTTTCCAAGTTCTGCTGTCAAGTGACTTTAGGAAGGCAATCATCCTTGGCTTCCAGTAGTCATAGTTGGTTCCATCCAGGAGGGGTGGTTTGTTGACCGTTGTTCCATCCTTGTCCATGTTTCCAGAAAGTAACTTCCCTGGAGCTCACCCTCAAACAGGCAGGGTGCCTGCTCTGATGCCAATTGAAATTCTGGTGGCAAGTGTCAGATGTGTAGCACGATGTGTACACTTTAGGAATCGTACGATGTGTAGCCTAATGTGTCAACATCGTGGACAACTGAACTTGATGAACAAGTAAACAATATAAAGTGCAGAAAACAAAAGAACACGTGAGTTTGTTAACCCAGTTCGGCACTTATAACAAGCCCTATTCTGGAGGATACCAATCCAGGGATGAATCCACTATGGTAGTATCAATTCAAAGCTAAACTCCCCCGTTTACAACTTCTCACTTAATCACTACCCGTGCTAATTCTACCTAGGAACTCCTAGATATGAGAACCTCTGCTCACTCCCCCTCAACCTTACCCAGTAAGGATTTAATAACAAACTCAGTTGGAGACACACTCCTAGACAAGCGAAGCACTCGTACCTAAAGGCTTAGAGTGTTGCACAATCTAACTCCTTGCTTCAAAGCTTTGGAGAAAGAACACTAGAGATTACAACTCTATCAAACTCAGTCCTTACTTGTATCAAAATTATGATTCAAGTGAAGGCTCACAAATAACAATGAACAGACTAAGACCTAAGACTCGATATCTTCAACTCTTGGCTTCGTACTTCATTATGTCTTCAGTCTTCCTTTATATAGAACAAGTTTCATGGGCTTGGATTTTCAATGTTGACAGCTGGCCTTTGTTAATTTTCCTTAAGATTTATTTGATCATAATCTTTTAATTGTTTGTTTCAAATCTTTTTGATCAAAGTCGGCCAATAAAATAAAACAGAACCATGAAAGATTATCTTGTTCCTTGGCGCGCAAGCTGGCACGATATACTTGAAAAACAAATCTTTTTCAAAAGATCGCGTTTAAATAAATAAAGGCGCGTCCAGTAGGGCGTCCAGATGTGAACCCTGATGTGCCACACATCATGCTCCACATCATGGAATCAGGCTTATTTTACCAAATGAAGCCAACACCCTAAAAGGTCTCAACACTGAGCATCAATGGGCTGATATCTTTACCAAACCTCTTGCTATTGATCGTTTCGATTTTATCAAGAAAAATCTGAACATGGTTTTTATTTCTGAATGATATCTCTGAATGCTGTTAACTCTGAATGAATAAACTGGTTCTGAAGGGCCTCAGAAGTTTGGACGGCTCAGAAACTATTATATAGGTTCTGAAGCACTCTCTCATCTGAAGCAATCAGAATTATTTATTATTAAATATGATTTCTTGTGACTCAGATACCTACTCTAAGTGTTAGTTGACCACTCAGTTTCTCTAACTGACAGCTGGCTTCTGAAAACACTACTTATCTGTGTAACTTCCCATCATGTCTAGTAACCGCTGGGTAATGAAGGAGAGCTAATGATGATTTTATTAAAAGTAACTGCCAAGCCCCCATTACGTCACTATCTTGTTTCCCCAATATTTTGAAACTTCCACTATAATCACTTAACTACACACTAGTCACTATCACTTCTCACGTTTTCAATATTTTGAAACTTCCACTATAACCATTTCTGACACTCCTAAATCCCCTCAGAAATCTCCTATTAAAGATTATGAGTCTACCCCAATAGCAATGGACGTAGACCAATCTGAACCCTCAAATGTTCAAAATTCTGAAGTCCCTGCTGAATCCCAAACTGAACCCCTTCAGACTTCATCTCCTAAGCCAACCACTTCTGAACCAAACCCCTCATCCATTCAAACCACTCCACCTTTTCCTGGAACTGATTCAGATCTTGAAGAAACTCGTCTTCATTCTGAAACAATTCCCTGTTTCACCATGGTACTTAACAATTCCCTTTTACCGTTGAATGCATTTACTGCTGGTGGTTGTTTGCTGTGTGCATTTACTACCCTGTAACTTGTGCTTTGACTGACCCGTTTTTGATAATGACAAAGGGGGAGAAAATATTATTTCATTTCCTATGGCAGTGAAATTATTTCTGAAGCTCTAAAGATCACATTTTCTGAACTCTACTCTTATTAAGTTATATTAAAGTCTTTTAAACTTTTAATGAGGGGGAGTAATAAATTTTGTCCAACATAAATTCATATAATATAAGATACGCTTGCAAACCATATCTTATATTTGTCAGTCTGAAGAAATAGAGCTTGCAAACCTCTAATTCTGAAGGTAGAATATATGAAATTATATTTGACATTAAATATTACTCTTAGACTGTTTTATATTTATCATTGATAAACTTTTGAAGCTTATCAGACTCAGGGGGAGCTTGCAAACCTCAGAACCTGAAGTCAAGATGTTAAATAAAAACAACAACAATTGATTTTAAATACATATAGTTGTCATCATCAAAAAGGGGGAGATTGTTGGAACAAAATTATGATTTTGTATCTCCTTAATTGATTTTGATGATAACAATGTATTTAAGGTTAAATTGGAATACTAATAATTTAATTCAGTGTGCAGGATTAAAAGTTAAAATTTGCGTACTAAAGAACCTTAGAATTTCTGAAGGAATTACTTCTGAGCTCACCAGATCTGAAGCAAGTGAAACTCTGAAGTTATTATCTGAACCTTAGAATTTCTGAAGGAATTACTTCTGAGCTCACCAGATCTGAAGCAAGTAATTCTGAGCCTGTGAAACTCTGAAGTTATTATCTGAACCTTAGAATTTCTGAAGGAATTACTTCTGAGCTCACCAGATCTGAAACAAGTAATTCTGAGCCTATCAAAATCTGAAGAACATCTGAGCTCACCAGATCTGAAACAAGTAATTCTGAGCCTATCAAAATCTGAAGGCTCGTCAGATATAAGTGTTAAGCTACATTTGAGAGTACAATTTTATTGAAGACTGTGCCTGACTAAGTCCAAACGCAGAAACCAAGAATGAAAAGGTTTGACCATGGAAAGGTCCTTTTCAAGTCAGGCTTCAGAAATGATTATTTCCTTATTTGGCTTTCACCAAGGTTCAAATATCAAAAGCCAAAAGGAATCTCTCATTTTGTAGTAAACGTTAAGCTCCTAAGCTACTGCAAATCAGAACAGCTAATAAGCTCACTGATCTATACAAAGGAGCGTCTCAATTCTTCAAACGGCTATAATCTTCAACGTTCATTTTATCATCTATAAAAGGAAGAAGATTTGTGAAGAAATGGAATCAAGACTTAAGCTTCTGAACGTGCTGAAACTCTGTAAAATTCTGAAGCTATCAAACACTTAGAAACTTTGTGATAATTTTCTAAGTTAGTCTTGTAACTGCATTGTATTTTGTAAACACCTCTGATTGTATATCAAGTGTTAATCTCTTATCTTTATTAACATTAAGACCAGTTTGAAGTCTCTTGCTTTGTGCTTGAGCATTGGAAGTCTCTTGCTTTGTGCTTGAGCATTGGAAGTCTCTTGCTTTGTGCTTGAGCATTGGAAGTCTCTTGCTTTGTGCTTGAGCATTGGAAGTCTCTTGCTTTGTGCTTGAGCATTGGAAGTCTCTTGCTTTGTGCTTGAGCATTGGAAGTCTCTTGCTTTGTGCTTGAGCAGTTTGAAGTCTCTTGCTTAGTGCTTGAGCATTTGTAATCTGAGTGATTATAGTGAAATCTCTTGTGAAGGACAAGAGGACTGGACTACTCCTGTTAGTGGGAGGAACCAGTATAAAAATTCTGAGCATCTCTCTCTAACCCTATCCTCATATATTGTGTGTGTTATACCTTATCCGCTGCAATTTGTTTTAACTTAGAAAAAGTCTCAACACAATTCAACCCCCCCCCCCCCCCCCCCCCCCCTTCTTGTGTGTTTTTCAACCTTCATAGCTCCTCATCCAAATGAAAAGGACTCAAATCATTTGATGCAGGAAGAGATTTATTGCAAGCATTCCACTTCTAAGAGTAATCAGGACATGAAACCTCTTTACAAGATGATTTACAAAATTCTACATGAGTCAGTTATACCAAAAGCTGGATCTTCTGACCAAGTTTCTCAATACTATAAGACCATCTTATACTATATGGGAAAGAAGCCTCCTGTAAAGTTTGCTAAAGTTATATTTGATCATCTGTGTAGAGCTATCTCAGATAGTAAAACCAAAGGCATCACAAATGTGCAATATAGCAGATTTTTGTCTTTAATGTTTTACAGAAGTTATCTGTTGCAATCATTAAGACCTGTCTTTCCAGGATATGGTTCTTTTATTGATGTTAATCCACCTGTGATAGATGGTGCTACTGTAAAGAGAGTGGTGAAGACACCTGGTCAATTGGTTATCCCTCAGGTTACTTTTAAGCCAAGGAAGTATGAAGAAAATCGTTATTTCTTTCTTACTACTGTGTCTAAGCAAGAAGTTAGAGTTATTGCTGCAATGCATAAGAAACTTCTGGAGGAAGGAGGATCTCAGAAGTTGAATGACAGACTTGCTACAAGATATTTGTTGCCTATTCAAGAAAGGAAGAGAAAGGCTTCTGAAAAGCCAGAGGGATCAGAATCTGGATCAAAGAAAGCAAGAGGATCCACTCCAAAGAAGTCTGTGAGTGCTTCTGGTGTTAAGGTTACATCAGAAGTTGGAAAAGATGTTGTGGAAGAAACTCCTGTGAACCCTGAGCCTGTTGTTATTGTTCAAGAAACATAGGCAAGTAAAGTTTCAAAAAGGCCAACTAGAACTTCTGGCACTACTGCTGCTACCTCAGAAGTATCTAAGAAGAAGAAGCCTGCAAACAAAAGTAAAAGGCAATTGAAACCTACTGTTGTTGATCAAGAGGAACTTGAGACACAAGATGCTTTGAGATTGTTGGAAGAATACATTGCTATGGAGGAAACTAGCTAGGAAAGTGGTGTGGAAGTTGAGCCAAATGCATTTCTGGACTCTGCTATTCCAAAGGATGAGTTGGTGAACAAATTGGATAATCAAGGTATTTATAAAAAGGTTAATCTTAAGAATATTTCTGATTATGTCATTAATGGTCCAAAGCATGCTAGAAACATTCCCTATACAGTTCCTATCAAAAATTCTTTTTCAAAAATCCTTTCTGATTTGGAACCTAAAACCAACTGTATAGTAGAAGTTGCTGCTAGTGCTTCTGATGAAACACCAGTAGTTAGCTTTGTACCATCCCCTGAGTCTATGAGGAGATTTTCTGAACATGTGTTGTCACTGATTTCAGAAACAGGTGTTGCTACTCCTGCCCCAGTGTAGAATATTGAACAGGAAGTCTCAGAAGTTAATGCAGAGGTTGCAACTTCTGATGCTCTTCCTCAAAATATTTCTCATGAGGAAACCTTTATTTTATCCCCAGTGCATGAGTCTATCAACCCTGTTACACCAAGATCTGCTGATTCAGAAAAGACCATTTCTGATCACATCCACCCTAGCCCTCCTGTAGTTGAAACTAGTATCCATCAATCATCTTCTGATATTGTTGTATCCAGTATTCCAAAACTTGAACAAGCCAAACTACAGAAGATAGCCTTGGATTTAGAGAATCCTTCACCTCAAAAATCACAACCTCCACTCACCCATGTCCAAAGTAACTTTCTAAAATCCTATGAAGAAGTTATTACACCACAAACAGAGCAACAAATTACTATCATTCCAACAACTACCCTAGATATTTCATCATCATCTGCTCAAACTTCACAAAAGGCCATCACCCCAGAAGATGTTGAGCATGTGCTTTTGGGCATTAATGATAAAATCAGGAGATTTCATCAAGATTTGCCAACACTTTCTCTTGCACCAGATCAAGTAGATGCAGAGTGTGATGCTCTATCAGAAGACTGCAAGCAAGTGTTTGCAGATTATAGTTCTCAATACAAGAAGAACTATGATGTAAACATTGCTAGGAGGAAGTTTATTGAAGCCAAGGTTGTTGCTGGAAGACAAGAAGCTCAGAGGTTGTATGATGAGAAGATGAAAATGGTTATGGCAGAAGCAGAAGATCAGTTATCCACTCTCTATGCACAAGAAATGGAAAAGATTCTTCAAGTGAAAACTGTGTCTACAGGACATATCAGAAAAGTTGATTCAGAAGCTGCCATCAAGCAATTTGAACAGATTTCTGCAAATGCTCTGAAGCAACTACAAGAGAAACAGCTGAACCCCTCTAACTTATCTCAACCCTAGGCTTCTAGCATTTTTTTTGTTAATTGTTATTTGTTTTTATGTTTTGTTCTGAACTTGTTTATTTTGTTGTTTGTTTGAATATTATTGGATATTATGTGGTTAATTTGTTCTGTTTCAATTTATTTTGTTCAGAAGTTATATAATTGCTGCATACAGATCATTACATTCAAATGAATTTTGTTTTATTCATAAAATTTGCATTACAATAACTTTGCATTTTTCTAGATTTTTGCATTACAATAACTTTGTCCTAAAAACAAATTTTTTTTGCATATGAAAATCCAGATACATATGAAAACCTAAAGAAATTTTTACAAAAAGATAAATAGAAGAATTGAACCAAAGGGTGTTGATCCAAACTTCAACCTTGGAGTCTGGAACCATCAGCTAATCTGATGATTCTTCTAAACCTCTCAAGCTACAAATTTCCTGTTTTGGAAACTTGGAGCATCCCTTCAGTTCGACCTGTTCATCTTTTTGCATCAGGAGAAATCTTTGTTCTTTTAAGAACAGAAGATGGTTGAGGAACTTGCATCTGATTCTTAGAAATCATATTCCATGCGGTTGCATCTCTTGTTTTTGAGATTCTACCCTGTTTCTCCTCTGAAAATTTCTTAAACCCATTTCTTTCAATCACTCTTCTATCCTCTTCAATATTTTCTTTCAATTTGTTGAAGAAATATCATGGAAGTGTTGAGTGAAATGACAAAGAGTATGGTGCGTTTTTATAATCACTCTGGTGGTTAGAAGTTACCTCGTTTTTCGTTTTTGCATTTAAATTTTTTTGTGGTTTTTATCATCTTTGAATTTTTTGACCTGACTAATTCTTTAGCCACGTGTGTTTATTTCTTTGATTCTTTTTTTTATTATTCTTTTTTGTTTAATGACAAAAGGGGGAGTAAGAGTAAATTAATTTAAGAACACTAACTGAAGCCAAATTAAAATTTATTCATTTAATTTCAGTTATTGAATATTATCAGTTATGTTTATGATAGAAAAAAATTTGTATTGAGATTAGAACTCTCTATACATGATACACGTAAGAGAAGATTGCACTTTTCTCTTAAGTAGATCTGACCAAGGAAGAAAGCTTGCAAACCTATCTTCTGGAAGTCAAGTGTATAATGAAGTTCTTGATTCAATGTTAAAATTTTTAAAACTATTTTAATCATTCATTACTGAATTCAGGGGGAGCTTGCAAAACTCATAAACCTGAAGGATGCATTATATGATTAAAATAACAACCATTGTAAATTAATACTTGGTTTGTCATCAATCAAAAAGGGGGAGATTGTTGGAACAAAGTTGATTCTAATATAACCCAAGTAGTTTTGATGATAACAATAGTATTAATATACAATATGGAGTACTGATAATTTACTCTAGTGTGCAGGTATATAAGTTAAAATTTTATATACACTAGAAATTGAAGTTCTGGTTGCTATGCTAAAAAGCGCTCCCAGAAGTTGGGAAAAGTAAGTTTTGGAGAATAACACCAGAAGTTGTGGTCACCAGAAGTTGCAAGTCAAAGTCAACCAGAAGCTGCACTCATCAGAAGCAGAGTTTACTCTCAAGATTCTGATGACGATAAAGCAGCAGAATTTGCCAGAAGAACATTCTATTCTGTATAACGACTATCATCCAAATGGCAAATTCAGAAGAGGCAGAAGAAATCTCTTACAAGACCGTTATCCTCATGATAATGACGTTTGTACTATTGTACTATCTTTAATTTTCCTGATATGGGCGAATATTCGAAATCAAGGATCAGATTTTATTCTTGATTTGAATAAGCACATTTCAAATGAAAATAATAGTACAGTACTACGTAGCTGTTTTCATCTTTGTCCGCTCAAATTCAAGACGCTCCAACATCAACTATAAAAGGAGGAAGAATTTGAAGACAAATACAACACATCTATCAAGAACAAAAGCGCTGTTATACTGCTGAAATCTTAAGAGCAATTTTTAACTTAGATACAACTTGAACTTATATCAAAATTCAGGACAAATAGTTTCAACTTCTGACTAGTCAGTTGTTGAACCTTAGTTTTCTTTTCTAAAAATTCTAAGATAAGTCTTGTTTTTAGAGTTGTATTATTTTGTTCTAAGAACTCTGATATTGTTTATCAGAAGTTCAAACTTTATCTTTGTAACTTTGTTTTAGAAGTCCCTTGCTTGAGAGCTTGAGCATTGGAAGTCTCTTGTATTGTGTTACTTGAGCATAGGAAGTCTCTTGCTGCTGGCTTGAGCATTTGTAATCTTGTGTGATTATAGTGAAATCCCTTGGAAGTGCAAGGGGACTGGACTACTCTCGGTTTGTGAGAGGAACCAGTATAAATCTTGTGTGTTCATCTCTCCTTTCTCTTCTCTGTTTTCATTTCCTATCGTCCAGAAGTTGTTTGTGTTTGATTTATTCCGCTGCTGATTCTGATAAGTTGCAAAGCTTGGAAGAAGATTTTAAAACTACCAAAACACAATTCAACCTCCCTTCTTGTGTTTTCACACCCTTAATAATAAAATGGTATTACATCCACATCATTGATCATGCTATTGATGATGAGGAAAAGCAACGTGAAAGATATGCCAAGTTTGGTTAAAAGGAAATGTTCATGATTTCGCTAAATAACACTATTGATTATTTGATTTGATTGTGTAAGTTTCAAAAGCAAGAAAACAAAAAACATAACAAAGCACAATAAACTTGGATTTAATCCGTGAGACGTTCAACCGATCTTTCCAATAATTTGTGATGATGGCATGATCAATGATGTGAATGAACTCCCATGCATATACTCACTAACAATAGAATTCAATAGCTGCAAATTACCCGACTCCAAAAATTGGTTACGAACCTCACAACACTCATATAGACAATAAGTATATAGTATAGTGACTTATAGAGTGTTGTTACATCTTTGCACCCTATATGAGTGTTGCCACTCATTTATATTATTATGTTTGTTATATAAAAATTTTATAATTTTTTCAATAATATGTTGTCAGTTGTCACTAAGAACATAAAATATAAGGAGTTATAATATTTTACATTTGAATAAAAATTTCTCAAATCGTAAAATTCATATATACACATGTCAAAAAGCAGTATCAAATACATGGATATTATATATATATATATATATATATATATATATATATATATATATATATATATATATATATATTTATAATTAAGTTAAGGTCAAGTTAAAGCGGACTCGGTTTTACATGATAAATTTTGCTCCAATGTAATAAACTAAGTGTTTAAGAAGTGGATCTACTCACAACAATTAATTTTGAAATTTAGTATATAATTAAATTAATTCAATGTAAAATCAACCTTAGGCTCTTAGCCGACTTGGATCTCAAATTCAATACCAATATAATATCACAATTTTATGTAAAACGCATATACAATTATCACTAAAATGGGAAGACTCGGACCGTCGACATTTATCCCTACTCATAATAGAAAGATGACTAGAACGAATACAATTAAAGATGCAACAAGGGTCGATGATTATCACACAATTTAACTTTCTATAGTTTCATCAAATCTTAAGAATTTTCTACCGTATATGACACTGTGACCGAATGCCGCCGAGTCTTGAGGTAGGAGGAGATGGAAGAATATGAAATCGATTAACAAAACCTAATCTAAGATTTCATATTCTTTCCATCTTCTCCTTCCTCGAGTCTCAGCGTCATCAGCCACAATGTTATATACATAAGAAGATTCTAAAGATTTAACGAAACTATAGGAAATTAAATTGTGTGATACTCATATACCCTTGTGCATCTTCAATTGTATTTAAGATGTGTCCTAGTCATTTTTTCATAAACGCCGACGAGATACAAGTCTTCCCTTTTAGTGATGATTGTATATTGTATATACCTTTTACTTAAAATTGTGATATTATTTTTGTATTTATTTTGAGTTACATGTTAGCTAAGATTTATTTTACATTGAATTAATTTAATTATATATTTAATTTCAACATTAATTGTTGTGAGTGGATCCACTTCTTAAACTCTTGGTTTAATATATGGGTCATGTTAACATGTGCCCTTAGGGCACATGATAAGCTACCCAAAGATAGAAATATGCATTTAATGATATAAAAAATTTAATGTTTAAACAATTGAATAATACACAAGTTTGTAATAAATTTTTTCTATATTGGTGTTCTTAACATGTGCCCTTAAGGGCACAAGTTAACATTTCCCTTAATATATTGGAGTATAATGTGATTGTATTACCATATAAATGTCTCACTATATCTTTTGATAAGACCGAGTTCGCATTAACTTGACCTTAATTTATGTATATATTATCCATGTATTTGATACCGCTTCTTGACATGTGTATGTATTAATTTTGCGTTTCGAGAATTTTACCCAAATGTAAATATTGTAGCTCTTTATATTTCAAGAAGTTACTAATTAGAGATATCAATTTGACTCATATCTAATTGGTATTTACAAAAAATATTTATAACGAATAGGTTAAAAATCCGCATTTTAGATACGGACACTTGTATCAATAATTACCTGTAAAAATCAGCAGGTATAAATACTTCAGTACCAACCCCGCACCATACCATATAATACATATTTATTTATATTATTATATAATCATATATGTATATCAATTTTAAGAAATATAATACTATTAAACTGCTAAATATTTATTTATAACATAATGCAAACACAATGTGAATATATCGATAAAATATAAACTTTAGTATGAGGTTAGTAATAATTTTGTTTATAATTTTCATTTGATAACATTAAGATCTTTAAAAAAAATTAACTTTATTGAAATAATATGATATTTTATAATTTGTTGGTTTATTTTTAACAAGAATAAGGGTAATAAGTACGACTATGAGTACTTAGGTACCCATTAGGGATGACAATGGCTCAGGTATGGGTAGGGTACTACAGTATCCATCCCCATATCCGCAATTTAAAAAGAATACTCGTACTCATCCCCTTACCCAGGCCCGGCTTGCACATATGTGCGGGGTGTGCGCCGGCATCGAACCTCCAAATTTTTTGTCTCAATTCAAAATTTTGATGTCTTATAATATTAGTTATATATTATTTATACTCATAAAATATCTTATATATTATAATAGATTAATTTTGAGACTCTTAAATAATGTTTATATATTAATAGATTAGTTATCTATATTCACAAATATAATTATAGTACATTTTAATCTTTACATAAATTTTAATCTTAGATTATAATGTCTCTTTTTGACGTTACATATAATAATAATTATTATTATTTTTTATGTGTTTCTTATGTATAATTTAAATAGAGGATATTTTTTAATTGTTTTGTATTTTTTATTAGGGTTCATTTTAAATTTTTAAACAGGACCTCCAAATTGCCGGGGACGGCCATGCCCTTACCCGTGTGTGTTTTGTACCCGTACCCATACCCTATGGGTTGTATGTACCTATACCCGCACTTTTGCTAAAAATATATCGATCAATTATAAAATATCATATAATTTTAATAAATAATTAAATCAAAGATTTTAACGTCGTCTCATGAAAATTATAAACAGAATGATTAGTAATTAACATCATGCTAAAGTTCTTATATTTGTTGACACATTCACATTAGATTTGCATTATGTAATAATTAAATAGTGTTGTATTTTTTAAAAATTTATATACATATATTATTACATAATAATATAAATAAAATAAATAAAAAATATATTATATGGGTTTAGGGCGGGTACCCGCACCCGTATCCGTTCATTTTTGCGGGTAATTATTTATACTCGTACTCAAAATGCAGGTTTTTATCCTACCCATTGTGGGTATTTTTGTAGATACTCATTGAGTATGGGTATAAATTGTCATATCTAGTATCCATAGGGTATACAAAGATTGCTATCCACGCGGATATAAAATTATATACTGGTATATCAAACTACAGATATGGAGATGAGTACTATAGTTACCAACTCATACCCTATTTATTGTCATCCTTATTACTGACGGCATATTATTGAAAAAATTATGAAATATTTATATAATAGAAATGAGTGTTAAATCACAAAGAATCACATGAATGTAACATTGAACAAATTAATAAAAAGAAAAGAATGAGACTAATTAACTTACCTTGAACAAGGAACAAACAATGAAGGTGAGAGAAATCACCCATGGATGAAAAAAATAATCTACTATTCATGTTGATATTCTCTCTATTTGACTGGCAGGTGAATTTGGTTCCAATGGTGTAATGCTTTGCTTACTCAAAAATTCTACTATTTTATAGATTTTTCATGATGCAGACGAATATGGAAGGCAAGGAGAAAAAGACATAAAATAAAATTTATTATTATCATAGTTTTCCCATAAGTTAATTCTTCCCTTTTAATTGATTTTTTTGTCGAAAAAAGATTTTGGTCAATGGACAAGAACCTTTTATTTTGGTCAATGGTCAAGATCCTTATTAAGTAATTTTTTCAAGTTAGACATATATTAAATTATTATCCGTGTTTTTTTTTTACAAAAAATTATTATCCATATTATGCATAATATTTGATAAAAATTCATACGTATATCTAATAATGATAAAAGAAAAATATAAATCGTAGTTATAATAATTTGTTATAAACCACAATTTATAAAATGAAATATTAATATCTTTATAAAATATAAAATGAATAAATCATTCTTGTATAAATTGAAATGAAAATTAAGAGTATACGTATAAATGAATAGAATAAGCACATTTAAGTAGTTTTTATTTTACTGTCAAAAAAAATAGTTTTTTTTTTACTGTAAAAAAAATAGTTTTTTTTTTATTTGACAACAATAAATAGAATTATGAGCACCTATGATAATTCTTTTTTACTAGAACATGTTTATAAAATTTGACATTAATACGAAGTTATTTAGTATGTGAATGCATGACATGTATACTACATAATTTATTATATTTTTTCTCTTTATTTAAAGTAATGACATATGATCAAATGTAAAATTGATATTATTCATATACTAAAATGCATTTTAATATTCTAGTTTTATTTTTTTGGCTAATTCTTATTTACCAAAGTCCAATTTCTAGAATTTGCAAAATTTGATATTTTAATTTACTTTTATAAATTTGGTCAAAAAAATATATTTTTATAATTTTATTTTAAAGTCTCACTAATCTTTTTTAGGGTTTAGAGATATTCAAATCTCCGATGGAGGAAACCTATGAGAATATCTTTAAGGTTTAGGATTTAAATATATATTTGTCAATGGAGATTTGAATATGTATTATGAGGACATAATATGGATATTTTTCTCAATCGGGATTTAAATATTAATTCACTATATTATTAGTGTTTAATCTTTTTTATTAGACTCGAGTTTTGTTGTTAAATAAAAGAATAGTTAATAGTCTCAAAGTCTTAACTCAACTGATAAAAAAATATGTTAAAATTTTTAGATCGGACGCCATGATCAAAGTTTAAACCCGCTTATGTGTGAGTTTATGATAACTTCATCATTTTGTTTTTGTACAAAAATACTAATATTTAACAAATTATTTCAATATTTTAAAATGAAATATAATTATACATACTACTCTCTCTGTTTCAAAATATAAGTCGTTTTTGAGAAAAAATTATTCCAAAATATAAGCCGTTTTACAATTCCAATGAAGCATTTAATGTTATTTTTTCTATTATACGATTAACTTTTTATTTTTTTCTCTTCTTTCGATTCTTTCATTTATCTTTATCATATAATTAATGAGAAACAATTTTGTAAACTTACTCATAATTTCTCTTTTCTATACATCAATGATTATATTTATTAATTTGTGTAATATGATCAAAAACGACTTATATTTTGGAATGAAGGGAGTAACCAGAAAGAAAAAAAAAAGAGTGTATAATGTAAATAAATTAGTATATTTATTATTATTGTAACCAATTTTTTTGAACAAGCAAAAAAAATCTATTATTATAGAATATAGCTGTAGTTATCAATCGTTAGTTGGTTCAGTGGTGATTAACACTAAACTTGATATGAAGGATAACGGTTCGATCCCCGTAACTTTGATCTGAAATGGTTGGAACCACTTGATGTTAGAATTGATCTTCGAATCAGATTAAACCGGTGGTGAAAAAAAAAATTGTAGTTGTATATTTTAAAATCAATTCATGAATATAAATCTTTTGACAGTCGACATTGGAAGTACACAAAAATCTATTGACAACGTCATCATGGAAAGTGATGTTTTTGTTACACTGTTGTCCAACATGCGAAAGAGGCTGCGGATGAATGAAATGAATGGCTCCACATTTTGGTTCCTTTTCAGAATTTTGAACAAATTTCTTGTCCGTTGATTTTCTGAAGAGTTAGGTCAAAATAAGGGTCATACATGAAAAATTATTGGCTAATAGTTCTGCAGGATTTTGTTTACCAAACATTTTTAGTGACTTTAACTACTATCTTAGACATTAGAATCAATAGAATAAATTTCACAATTAACCATGCAAAAAAATTTAATAAAAATGCAGTCGTTAAAAATGTTTTACATTCTTGTAAAGAAAAATGTTTTAGATTCTTTCAACTCATTCATTCTCATTATTTTGAAAAATGCTAAACAATGTACTCAGTGCACTAGGTAAGTAAGTTTTTATACAAATTTTTTTTTTTAAAATTGTGTATTCAATGCTTTGAAAGTATAAAAAATTGTCTTATCTATATTACTTTTGTCTTTTATTTTCATTTTTAGCATATTTAACAAGTGCATTATTTAGAATGACCCTTTTCTTTTTTATGACTTAGTTCGTGTCAATTTCTTAACTCTTGATAAATCAATATACACTAGATCTCCAATGGGTTTGATTGAAAAGGTCGAACTTCTCTTTCTTCAAAATTGTATATCATTTTATGCACCGATCGCATTAATTGCCACTTGTCTTGGTTGGACCAGGACCATCCATGTATTCACATTCACCGTAAGGCAAATTTTTGTGTTGATGCTCTTGCATTTAGAGGCTACATTGTTGGTTCCACGCATGTAATGCTAGATTTAATCCATGCTTATATTAGTATTCTTCTTGAGGCCCCTTCTAGCATGGGAAAGTGCCATAGGTCTCCCATGATGGGAGAGTGAAAAATGACCTTCTATTATGAGTAAAACTGATAATAATAATATAATAATAATTGAAGCTATTTACACATCTACCACAAATAGTATATTTATGAAAACTGCCCATAACAAACTTAAATTTTAATTTAGACACAACTGAAATTATAAATGTAATTTCTTTTTTTTTTTTTTTGCAATTTATTAGTATCAACTGAAACAACCAATCTTTGCTCTTGAGAGAAGGATCGAAACATCAAATTGTTTTTAATCTTTTTTCTACATGAATCTTTTTTAATCTTTACTGAGATTTTGTCCACACAGATCCATGTTTAAGACTTGAGCATCCTCTCAATTGCAGACACGTAAAATTCCTTTGGCATGGTACCAACTACAGCATCAAATTTCTTCCCATTTTTGAAAAAATAAAACCATTGGTACAACCTTAATTTCATATTCTTCAGCAATTTGCATATCAGTGTCTATGTTGAGTACAAAGCACTTGACTCTTCCAGCATACTCTGTTGCAATCTCGTCAATAACTCGGTGTACCATCTTGCATGGATCACACCAATTTGCAAAGAACTCGACAAGGACTGGAGTTTCACTAGCAACACAAAACTTTGTAGCCACTAGCAGCACAAAACATCATCCACCCAGAGCCAAACTTCACAAAAGCCTTGAGGCCTTCCATGATCAAAAGTTTGCACGCAACAAAAGTCCCTGATGATCCCATAATATGATAATTACAACACCTCATAAATTCAGCAAATTCTTTCTTCAATGTCTGCACAACAATTATCGTTTGATTGTTATCTAAGATATGCAATTCATTCAACCAAATGTAAACATAAAACAGAAATAGCAAACTAGAATGGTGTGCTAGATACACTACAAGAAAAAAGTCTGATACAAGTATGGCTACAGGGGATAAATAAAATCTCCTTATAACAATAGCCTAACCTTAGATTCACTCCAATACAAGCTCAAAACCAAATAGAATAAAAACTACACACATAAATGATCTAAGGTCACAGGTTGAAAGCTAATGCTATAGTATTTATCACTGCAGCAACAAATCCCCATTTCTGCTTGATGCTTATGCTGGAGGAAAGATTAAAGTTAAAGCAACTAACACTCCCTAATTCATAGGAATTAATAACAACATGATAGAAACAATTTCCTAACAATTATGCTGGCTAAGCAAATCCGTTCAACATTAACATTATGGGGAAAAACTTTCAAACAAATAGATTTTTATATAGTTGAATTTTGATGAATAAAATAGAAGAAACAGAGATATGAAAGAATAAACAACTATCAAACATAGCTACTTGTGAAAATAAAATAAAAAATCTTTCTTACCTCCATCAAACTGTTACAAGTCCACCTTTCACATCCTTCACTCTTCCGGAGCTTTCGCCGTGCATTAATTCATTCTCCACATTTGGTAAAAATCTTCCCCGGCCGCAAATCGTGAGTTGATGGTAGAAACGGTGTTAATACTAACTCTAAAAATTGGGGCAGTTATGTTTTACCAATTGACATCAATATTCAGTATCAATAGTAGATCTGACTCTCGCAACCGCCGTCTCCGTCAAAACAATAATAGCCGCAGATGGATACATAAACTAATGACCCACCCATCCTCTGTCTCCGTCGATACCGTCCTCCGTCTCCGTCGATACCGTCGCAAAGAGATACAACGTTTTTTTGTTTTATTTCTAAATTAAATCATTGAGATGAAATTTGAATAATATAAAATTGTTGGGTTATATTAGTTATCCAATAATTTTAATTAGTTAAAAAAAGTGGGCATTACTATAAATTTCATTAAACCTGAAGAACAATGTACACTCAGGTTTCAAGTCATTAATCTTGTCCACTGATTATTTTAATAATAAATCTGATGGTAAAAAGAAACTCTCCCATGATGGGAGACCTATATCCCTCACCCATGCTAGACTTGGCCTCTTCTTGATAAAGATTTAAGGAGAATCTTTGCATTACCAATGTCCTTTTTTTAATATATATATTGAAAAAATGACATTGGTAATGCACATTGAATTGGTAATCTGCAAAACTATAAAATGTGAGCATAATTGGTAATCTGCATAGATTGCTTAGATTGCTATTTCAAACGTTTGTAGAACAAGGACATTGGTAATCCATATTGCATTGAAAATTTATGAAAATTATTAAATGCGAGCATCATCGGTAATCACCGCAAATTATATTAATTGCTACTTTAATGGTATGTAGAACTAAGACATATGTAATCTAGATTACATTGGTACTCGGTGAAGCATCGGTACAACCACCATCATTGATAACATGCGAAGATTATGTATTAAATATAAACACCAATCAGCACAAATTGCATTAATTCTACTTCAAGGGTTTATAAAAACAAGACATTAGTAATCCGAAAGATTACTAAATGTGACACCTTCGATAATATGCAAAATTGCATTAATTATTTCTTTAAGGGTTGTAGGACCAAAACATTGTATCCACATTGCATTGGCAATATACGAAGCAATGGGTTAAGGCAACATACTAAATCTAAATTCGAAGTAAAGATAGCTTTCGGATCAAAGGTTTGGCCAAGTGGTATTATTGATTATAATTAATATTCTCTCCGTTTCAAAATATAAATCATTTTGTAATTAATGTTGTATAGAAAAGAAAAATTATGAGTTGGTTTATAAAATTGTCATTTATTAATTATGTTGGAAAGATAAATTAAATAATTGAAAGAAGAAAGAGAAATAAATAATTAAGAGTATAATAGGAAAAAAACAATAAATACTTCATTGGTAATATAAAGTTATTTATACTTTGGGCAGTGTTTTTAAAACCGGACCGGCCGGTCGGACCGGTTGGACCGCGAACCGGAGTTTCGCCGGTCTGGTTCATTAGTTGGATCGGTGATGTAATCAAGCCGCTCAAAACCGCTCGGAACCGGAAAAATCGGTGAACCAGCCGTCTGAGTGAACCGGCGGTCTAATTGCACGCCCCTATTTTTTAATTTTTTTTTAAACGAGTAAAATGACGTCGTTTTGCTTTTAATTTATTTTTTACAGTTAATTATAATTTTGTTTCATTCTATGCATTATCATCATTATTTGTTTTATTTTATTATCTTAGTTAATTATATTTTTGTTTCATTCTATGCTTTGTTTGTTCGGTTTCTTCGACTTTTATCAATTTATGTTTGTTATACTTTCATATTATGCTCTGTTAATTTCTTTCATATTACTTCAATTCATCAGTTTTTGTTATGTTTCATCAACTTATTTTGGGTTTGTATTTTGTACTATGTTATTATGTGTGATGACGATGTTTTTGTTTTGAACTTAATGAATGAAATTGGTGGAAATTATGATTTATGACATCTTCAATTTTCACAATTTTTAGATGTTGGGATTTTTTTTAGAGTCCGATTCATCCGGTTTTACCGGTTTAATAACTATATAGTATTGTTATAGTGACCGGTTTATTCAACCGGTGTGATCCGGTTTAGTCATACGATTCGACCAGTGACCCAGAGGTTCGACCAATGAACCAGTGAACCAGGACGTTGCCGGTTCGATGTCCGGTCCGGTTTTTAAAACATTGATTTTGGGACAATTTTTTCTCAAAACGACTTATATTTTGGAACAAAGGGAGGGAGTATTAATTAATGGCTAGGTTTGCCCAATGAAACCAAAAATTGAAATTTCAAAGTGAAAATATCACTTTTTAGTCTTTTGAGAAGTTGATTGCACAAATTTCAATGTCATATTACTATATTTACCTTCTTAAATAGTGTTTCGAATACACCGTTTAACATTTTCCTCAATATTAATGGCCGGCAAATTAGAGAAAATTTGCTAAGATTCTAGGGTTAAGTACTAATTTGACTTAACAAGCTTGGATGTGATAATTATAGACATGTTTAAGCATAAAATTTACCTACAAACTCTAAGAATTTGGTCAAGTTTAAGAATATTGACTTTGAAATTAAGAGACTCTGATTTCGAGTCTCATTAGTGCTCCTGAAAAAGATAAATAGGAAATCAATCTCTCATCATTAATCCTTATTAGCAAAAAAATAAAAAAGGGAAATGTTAACATGGACCTTAAAAGCATATGTTAAAAAGTTTAATATAGAAATTTTTTCTTAATACTTGTGTAATATACATTTTTGACATTAATTGTTTTACATTTTTTAATGCTAAATTTTTTTTATTTAGATAGTTTATCATGTACCCTTAAGACACATGTTAACACGAGCTAATAAAAACGTACAATATATCATCCTCCCTCTACTCTCTCAAATATAAACAACAAAAATATTTGATGGTCCAATATATATATATTTTCCGTATGCACATATTTGATCCTATAGATAAATGTGAAAACTTGTTGGCACAATATAAGGGTATTTGGCATTAATATATTGTGGACTATAATATAGTATAGATAGATATATTATGCAATGAATTTAAAAATGTGAAATTTGCTTATAAAATGTTACAGAGAGAGTATATCTTTAACAACAACAAAAAAAAATCAAAGTGTTTTTGTAGAAGTTATAAGTTATTTTGATAAGCTATCATTGAGAATTTATAAAAATAAGTTGATAATAGTTCATTGAATTGCTTTCTTAATTTATCCATTTTTAATTGTTTTCTTGTCATTCAACTATATGGTCAATGCTTTATTGGACCTGTCTTATCCTACCATGACCCATATTCTATACTAATATCACATTGTCTTGTTGATTTGCACTTAAATTTTTTTTTTGAAGACTTGCTCTTAATATTATTAATAATAATATACAACCTGAATATTAATTCTGAAATTTAGTGAAATTTTAAAAATATTGTAATTTTTTGACGTAATTGAAATATATATATATATATATATATATATATATATATATATATATATATATATGACATCAAAATTAATTTGATATTAAATTTTATCCCTTTATTTTATTTGATTCAAAGTTTAAAAATAATCGCTATGACAATTAACATTATCAAATATATGTCTCACAAATCTTTTCTTAAATAGAAAATTTTGTATCTTGCTTCAAAAAAAAAAAAAAAAAAGAATATTTTGTATCTCTTTATGTCACCTAAATTGAAAAAAATAATTTTTTCTAACAGAAAAATTATATTATAGTAATTGTTTTCGATTATTATGTTTACTCACCAATTAGATATCCGGTAGTTTCTTACTAAATTTTTTTTTTCATTTATTCTTGTAAAATCAAATTTTTATTTTATTTATTTAAAAAAATGTTAAAGGTCTCATTTCAATATTCGCTTTAGGTCACATAATATGTTGAGTCGACCCTGCTACCAATGTTGGATGTAGCTACTTCCCTTCACGTGCGCAAATGGTATTTTAATGATATAATCATATACCCTTTAATTTGAAAATTAAGCAACTTCTAAACATCTTCCTTAAAAATATTTTGTAGCTAGTAATTAGATACACTAATTTTTTATAATATTGTCCAATCGTATCACAACTCTTCATATAAACATCAGTGACATTTTGTTCCCTTGATTCTCTTAGTTGTATATCTACATATTCTAATGCCAAACACACAAGTAACATATAATTTATCCTATCTCATAGACAACTTAGGGTCCTTTTGGTTGGGAGTTTTTGGAGGGAAGGAAAGGGGAGGTGAGGGAATATTATTAGTGAATCGTGTTTGGTTCATTTTTTAAAGAAGGGAGGGGAGGGAATATAAGAATATTTTTGATTTGGGGGGATTTGGAGGGGAGGTGATGTGAGAAGATAAATTGTTACAATTTTAATTAAATTGACATAATTATCCTTATATTTATTTTAAAATACCAAAACTATCCTTACCATTTCACTTAATTATAATCAATTGCTACTCCTTTTTATTTTTTTGCTAACATGAAAAAAAACCTAATACTACATGTAACGTCATAATACTGTATATACTAATCTTGTTCTTTTTTCTAATTTCTTTTTTTCCGTTATATGAGTATCTTTTTTTTTACTTTTTTATTAGGTTGGTTTTTTATTTATTGATAATTACGTTGGTTTTTATTTTTATTTTTATAATACATTAGTTTTATTTAGTTACATGCATTATGTTGTTTATATATAGTATATATACAACATTTTACTTTGATCTAACCTGATCAGAAGGGTGTCGCCGGTAGCAGTCTGCACGAGCAAGCCCCTTGTTGAAGCGAAAGGGGGTTGTGTTCCTGTATATACTCTGACGCTCAAGTCAGTATTTGTGTGATAGCTTTGGTTTTCAGAGGGTAAGAATGCATACCTGACTCCTTCAGAATGAGGAGTTTATATAGCCCCTAGCGCTGGGCTAAGGCCCTTAATGGGCAGTTAATGCCCATTAAGTGGCTGCCGGAATTTGGCTGAGGAGCCACGATGAGCAGTTAATGCTCATCATTCCGGTGGTCGGCCGTTACAGATTGCATGATTCTGTCTTGGTCGGCGGGGAGGGGTGCCCTTCTGAAGGGCAGCTCCTTGGGTTTTAAAGGGGACATGGACTTAATAAGTCCAGACCAGAACAGAAGCCCCCCAAGTCGGTATGCTCGTTTACGAGCATAGCGACTTTAACTTTAGCCATAACCTTTTGTTTGCGCGTACGAACAACGAGAATTAACTTTGGTCGCGACCTTTGTTTTCATCGAGCATGACCATACGCGAGGATCATGGATTCATTCGTTCGCATCGAGGAGCTTATGATATATTCTTCTGTGAGGATAATGGATAATTTTCTGCGTTTGTTTAGCACGAGGAAAGCATTCGTCCTTCGTTGTCCTCGGGGAAAACTTCGTCGCTTAAGTTAGTTGACTTCGAGGATAACTCTAATTAATTACTTGGCTTTTTCCTGAAGATCCCACTATTTATTGCGAGGAATTTAATTTGTCATCATCCGTTGATATTTTCTCGATGATTGCGCCATTAATCACGACGAGATTTTCGTGGAGATTTTCTTGGGTTCCGCGAGATTTTCGCGTTCAGTGGATGTGATTTGAAAGGACAAGCCGCTTCGTTTCCAAGTGCCACGTGTAAAGGTGACTCAAAACGTTTGAGTGCCTAGGATCGTGGCTTCTGTTCACGAGGATATTTCTGAACCGTTGGATTTTCGCGCCTTTTCGCTTTTATGATGGTTCAACCTGAAGCGTTGGATCGTTTTGGATCACAACCTTTGGATCAAAGCAACGTATCAGATTTAGGTGGCGTCTCTTCCATTCGTGCAGATGCAACCGTACGTGATTTCTCTATATATAGGGAAAATGAGGGATTTTTGAAGTTTTACTTCATTTATCCTTCATTCAAGTCCGGAGCTTTTCAACTTTCTTTCCAAATCCTTCAACTTTTTTCTACAAACCTCTCTGTTTCCAGCGATTTGTAGTTGCAAGTCTTCATCATCAACTTTGTTTTCAAGCTTCTAATCAAGTAAGCATTGTTATTTTGTTCTGTTTTTACCGTACTTGATTGCTTGTTTACTTTTAGTGTTTTTGAATCTTCTTAATGCGGTGGTTAGGGGTTTATAAGTGGTGGTTAACACCTTTTACCACTTAAAAAATGGTAGTTTTAGTGTGAAAGATTAAAACTTTATAGCTTGTTGTTTCCTGGTACGGTGGTTGTTGGCGCTTAACGCCTTTACAACCTTCGCTCTTGTCTTTTTAGAACTGCAACTTTGCTGATGTAGAGACCATTCATACGCTTAGGTCTCGAACACTCATAGGAGAAAAGGATGCTCGTTAGATTTTAGCTTTAGGTAGTAGGTTAAATACCCAAAGTATCCCCGTTATCCTGACTCTTACGAGCATTTGGCTCTTTCTTTCGCTGTGCGAGCAGCGTTAAGGATTATTTTCTAAGTGCATATCCACGCCCTTTCACTTGAACGGCGGTGGAAGGGTGGATTTGATATTTAAGATGTCGAATTCATTTTTTCTTCCTCGTCTTTCAGGTTTAAATGGCGGACGTTCCTTCCTCGTCGAATGTTAACTTTAATGAGGACGGGGAACCTTTGCTCGAAGAGAATCTCGAGGAGCAAGATCTGAATCCCCTGTTGGATCCCGCGGATGAGGTCCCTTCCTTCTCACCATACGCGGATCCCATTGATTGGGTAGCCGATGAACCTCGTGAGACACGCTCGCGATTCTCTAGGCATCCGGAGGGCGAGGAAATTCCAGGGATTTTTAACATCATTGAGGATCCTCCTAAAGACAATTGGGAAGTAATCATCCCCGCGAAACGTCGTCGCATATTTCAAGACTTCGGATTTGCGAGTTTCTCTATGTATCAAATCGCCTTTCAACATTTTGGATATAGGCTACCTTTTACAGATTTTGAAGTGGCCGTTTTCCACCACCTGATGGTCGCTCCTTTTCAATTGCATCCAAACTCTTTGGCCTTTTTAAGGGCCTTTGAGATAGTATCCAGTTTCCTCGATATCGTGCCAACCCTTCTGCTTTTCTTTTACGTTTTTCATCTACAACGTGCCAAACCGAAGGGGGATTCGAACAGATTTGGCTGGGTGTCCTTCAAGCAAAATCGACGCTTGTTCAATATGTTTGAAGAGTCTCTGCGTCCTTTCAAGGATGAGTTCTTCATTGTCCGCCCTAAGAATTCAGCGGGATGGACGGATATTCTAGTCCCCGGACCCGATAGAGATGAGAATGGGAATGTCCGGGTCGATGCTAATGGTCAACCCATTTTGATCGATTATGGGAAATTTCACTTTCGGTGGGAGGTAGAACATTACTTAGTGCCTGCTAAGAAGTTTACCACCCCGAAGAAAGAATTGAGCGAGGATGAGTGGAATGATTTTTTAAAACTCCAAAACTTTGTCAAGAGTTTCAAGGGAAAGATTGTAACAGATGAGGAATGGGTTCCTTTGACGGACGACGAGGGGAAACCTATCACTGTTCCTCGTTTTATCAACGTTAAGAAGATCCTTACCTGCGCGACTCGCGCTGAGGCTGAGGAGGAACTTAGTATGCTCCATTACTTTTTATGACTTAATTTTTCATTTATGATTTACTTGTCGTCGCTTTCTTTTTACTTGAACTAATAGTCGCTTTGTTTTTCTTCTCGCAGGAAAGATGGTGAACGCACAGGAGAAGCTTCGCCGGGCAGCCAAGAACAAACTTGCTCGCAAACCTGATGATAATGCGAATGCTGCTGTTCCTCCTCCTGCTGTGGAGAAGCGCCCTGCTGAGGTGACGATAAAGACTCGTCCTGATAAAGTGCATAGGCCCCGTGCTGTCGGCGATGGCACTTCCTCTCGTCATGGGCTTCACGTGTTGACACCGGGAGTTCCTACTGAAAGGTTCGTCCTCCCTCCTGCATTTGCTCATGCGATGATGCTCGACCATAACACAGAGGTTGAGATTGCTGATGCGGAGAAGGCTAATTTGCAGGACATGGGGCCTTTGGCATTGAAGGCGGATCTGGCCAAGGCGACTGTCTATGCGCTCAAGCTGATGGAGATCGCTAATTTCTTGAATGGTCGTGAATGCAAATACTTGGATGAGAGGGACAAGTACAAGAAGCGCGCAGATGATTTGGGTCTGAAGTTGCAGGAGGTAAATGCTGCCTATGATGATTACAGGAAAAAACATACCTTGCAGCTGAAGATGGCGACGACGTTGGTGGAGAGGGAGCAGAAACTGGAAGACCTGACGAAGAAGTTTAACGAGCTCGAGGTCACGAGCAAACAGAAGGATGTGCGTATCGAGGAGTTGGAGACACAAATCAAGAACACTCATTCTGTTTGCAGCGAGGAAGAAGATGTTCTCGACCCTGAGGGAGTTTATCGTCGCTTGAGTCGTGCCGACCTAATAAAGAAAATTTATGAGTGTGAAGACTCTATGATCGAGGTTGGGCATATCAGCTTTGTCAACGCTGTCGCTCAACTTAAGGTTCTGAACCCGGGGATCGAGCTCGTGACCGATGGCTTGGACGAATACAAAGAAGTCATTGATGGTGTCATTGTCTCTCCTCCTCCTGCTCCTAAAGATGAAGCTTGATAAAGTTTGTGCCGGCGTTATGCTCGCCTCTTTGGCACATGGGCGTTTGTTAGCCCTTTTTGTGAAATTTGTTTTGTTGGGCAGTCCTCGTGGCTGCCCTTTATTGTAACCAAGTACAAATATCCTTTTATTAATGCACTTTATGTTTAGCTTAATTTCGCTTGTTTTTTCTACTCGTATTTCCTTTTATATGCATGCACGCGTTTTTCTATAGTGCACGATAATTGAATACGTGCTCGTAATATCCACACTTGGGATTATTTCGAATGTTTAGGCGGCTGTTGCACGAGATAGCATGTAACTACGAACGCCTTGCTCGAGTAGTTTAGGGAACTTGCTCGAGTGTTTGGAGTGGATTCCAAACGATTAGTGGTGATAAAATCGTCGGGGATTATATCATCGCGGCAGGAGTGTCCCATCGCGAGCTGGGCATCCATGCCTGGCGTGTACTAACAACGATGGGGCTCGTATAGAGTAGTTCCTCGTCAAGACAAGCTTCGACAGGAAACTTGGCTTTTTTCTTCTTTTAGATTCATGCCCGTACCTAAGCAGTCCTCAGTGGTAAAGGCTTAACCTCTTGTCGTTAAGGTTGGTTATTGCCCGCTAGCAAGTCGTCGACTTCACGAGACCCTGCTAACTATAATATTGTTTCATTTTTTCTGCGTTCCATGTTCTGGGAACCTCTTCGCTGTACAAATTTTCCAGGAAGTATGCCCCGTTGTCCCTTTTTGCTCGGATTCTACAGGGTCCTTCCCAGTTAGCGGCGAGTTTGCCTTCTCGAGGGTCCTTTTGGTTTTGTCGTAGGACCAAACTGCCCACTTCGAATTCCCTTTTGATGACCTTTCTATCATGGCGAGCAGCGATTTTCTGTTTTAACGTGGCCTCTTGGAGAGCTGCACCTTGTCGCAGTTCCTCGACCAGATCGAGTTCTTCTCCGAGTAACTCGTTATTTGTCTCCTCATCTGGAGGGTTTTTCGTTCATCGAGTTGGCTCCCTTATTTCTACGGGGATAAGAGCTTCGGTTGTGTAGGTTAATCGGAATGGCGTTTCTCCCGTGGTCGAGCGTGGGGTGGTTCTATAGGACCACGGCACGCTATGCAGTTCCTCGACCCACTTGCCCTTTGCCTCGCCTAACCTTCGTTTTAGGCCTCGCAGTATTACTCTATTAGCCGCTTCTGCCTGGTCGTTTGTTTGGGGATGTTCGACGAACGTGAAGTGTTGGGTCACTTTTAGGTTGATTAGAAACTCTTGAAACTTTTTGTCTGTGAACTGTGTTCCATTGTCGGTCACGACAGAGTGTGGAATTCTGAATCGAGTGAGGATGTTTCTTTTGAAAAAGCGAAGAATGTTGTGGGCTGTGATTTTGGCGAGGGGTTCGGCTTCTATCCATTTCGTGAAGTAATCCACCCCAACGATTAGATACCTGTTCTGCCCTACTACTCGTGGAAAGGGTCCTAGGATGTCCAATCCCCACCACGCGAACGGCCACGGGGATGACAAAGACTTTAGCTTGTTAGGTGGAGCTAAGTGCATATCCCCGTGTCTTTGGCACTTGTCACAATTTTTAACGTGTTCTTTTGCATCCATCTGCATAGTTGGCCAATGATAACCTGCTCGCAATGCCTTTCGTGCTAATGAGCGTCCACCAATGTGTTGCCCATTGATTCCTTCATGTATCTCCTGTAAGATGGATTCCACATTTTCTTCCTCGACGCATTTTAGCAGGGGGGTCGAAAATCCTCTCCTGAAGAGATGGTCGTCAATCAAGACATATGAGCACGCTCTTCTTCTAACCTTGACCGCCTCTTTGGGGTCGTCAGGTACTGCTCCTGAGGCGAGGAATTCCCTCACAGGGTTTATCCAACTATTAGCATTGATTATGCATATGAGATTTACTTCAAGAGTTTTTTCAATGCTTGGTCTTTGCAACGTTTCCTGAATAAGTGATTGGTTCCTCCCTTTCTTCTTTTTGGTGCTCGCTAATTTTGAGAGGACATCTGCTCTTGAGTTATGCTCACGAGGAATGTGTTGTACGTTTTCCTCTTTGAATTTGGCCAACTTTTCTTTTATAAGGGTCAGGTATTCTGCTAGACGCTCAGCAGAATTTGGCCAACTTTTCTTGATACTCCCCGTTTACTTGGGATGCGACTAGTTGAGAATCTGTGAAGATTTTAATTTCCTCAGCATTCATGTCCTCAGCTAATTGCAATCTTGCCAGGAAGGCTTCGTACTCAGCTTGATTGTTGGTCGTTTGGAAAGAAAGTTCCAATGACACCTCAATGAGGACTCCCTCGTCGTTTTCTAAGATTATCCCCGCTCCGCTCCCTTTGGAGTTGGAGGATCCATCGACGTATATGGTCCATTTTTTTTTGCTCGCGGTCGCTAGCAAAGTCATTTCAGCGACGAAGTCTGCTAGCACTTGGGCTTTCAAAGCTTTCCTGCTTTCGTAGGTTATGTCGAACTCAGATAATTCTAGTGACCATTTCAGCATTCTCCCGGCCATATCAGGCCTCGCGAGTAGCTGTTTGATTGGTTGGTCGGTTCGTACTGCGATCGAGTGTGCTAAGAAATAGTGTCTTAACTTCCTCGCAGCGACGACTACTGCCAACGCGGTCTTTTCAATCTGTAAGTATCGAAGTTCTGATCCTTGCAAAGATTTGCTGATGAAGTATACTGGTGTTTGTCCTTGCTCGGTTTCTCATATTAAGACTGCACTTGTGGCTTCGTGAGCCACGGCCAAATATAGGAATAAAGTTTCGCCCATGAGTGGACGTGTTAAGACCGGAGGTTCGGATAATGCTCGTTTCAAGTGTTGAAGAGCGTTTTCGCATTCTTCCGTCCATTCAAAAGTGGATTCTTTTCTAAGTAATTTGAAAAGAGGCAATGCATGTTGGGCGGATTTTGCGACGAAACGTGCTAGAGCAGTCAACATTCTATTGAGAAATTGTATTGACTTTTTCGAATTGGGAGTAGGGAATTCGAAGAAAGCTTTGCATTTCTCAAGGTTAGCTTCAATTACTCGTTCTGTTAAATAGAAACCGAGGAATTTGCCCGCTTTTACCCCAAATGTGCATTTTTCAGGATTAAATCACATGTTGTACTGTTTTGCACGTTCAAACACTTTTTTCAAGTGGGATATATGATCGATTTCCTGCTCGGATTTAACAATCATATCGTCCATATATACTTCGAGCATGTCTCCTATTTCATTTCTGAATACTTTGTTCATCATTCTTTGGTAAGTGGCCCCGACGTTTTTTAAACCAAAGGGCATTACATTATCGTAATAATTGCCCGATTCAGTCATAAATGCTGTTTTCTTTTTATCGATTTCAGCCATTTTTATTTGATTATACCCAGAATAAGCGTCCATAAACAATAGTAATTTAAAACCTGAGGAATTATCTACTAGTTTATCTATGCTAGGTAAAGGGTAAGAATCTTTAGGGCAAGCCCTGTTGAGATCGGTGTAGTCAACGCACATTCTCCACTTTCCATTAGATTTTTTAACCAATACAACATTAGACAGCCATGTAGTGTATTTGCCTTCAGAAATAAAATTTGCCTCTAAGAGGTCTTTTACAGCTTTTTCAGCAGTCTCCGCTTTTTCGGTAGACTGCTTCCTACGGCACTGAACTACAGCTCTACCCCTAGGATCTATGGTCAATTGATGACAAGCGACTTGAGGGTCGATTCCGGGCATCTCTGCAACATTCCAAGTGAACAGTTCAGCATATTCCTTCAAGCAGGCTTCCAGTTGTTTCTTCACTAGTTCGGGCATATTCAGCTTCGATCTTGATTCCTCGGGATCTATGGTTTTGTAATCGCTCTGTTAAATCCCTGGAGGTCAGCACCAACATATGGGGACATGTTCTTATTAGTCAATTGAAGGGTCTTGAATAAACCAGCATACATCACATCACACGAGCTTCCTTGGTCGACTAAAATTCTACTCACATCAAAGTTGGCCATCCTGGTCCTTACCAGCAGCGGAATTTGGTGATTAGGGGAGCCTCTTGGGACTTCCTCCTTGTAAAAAGCTAAGGGAACAGATCTCTCTTTGACCTCTGTCACGAGGACGGGTTCCAGCGAGCAAACACTTTCTAATTCTTCAAACTTCCTCTTCAGAGATCCTAGTGTAGAGGTTCCAAATCCTCCTCCTGAGATTACTAGTGAGCCCATATGAGCAGCCAAATGATCGAGTAGATCCTCGTCTTTCCCTTCTTCGGGGATAATAAAATCTTCAGGTCTTGAAATGGAGTAGGCAATTGGCATGCTGCTGTTGTCACCACCTGATGGTTGTTGTGCTTCTTTAGATGGTTGACCAGCATCGGGCTCTTTTTCCCGCCCATGCTCCCCTTTCCTGAATTTCTGGAGGAGTCCTTTTTGCAGCATGATTTCGATTGCGTCCTTCAGGTGGATACAATCCTCGGTTACATGCCCGTAGCTCTTATGGTAACGGTAGTATTTGGATCTGTCCATTCCCGGCTTTACGGGCAGTTGCTTTGGGAAGCGGACTCCGTTTTTCTTAAATTCAGCCAAAGATACTTCTGCCAAAATTCGCTCGCGGGGAGCATTTAAGGGGGTGTAGTCTAAAAACTTACTTCGGGGAGGTCTTGCCTCTCTCATCCTTTCTTTTCCCTTTTCAATTCCTCCTCGAGAGGGTCCTGTCTCTTCGTGACGCTTGAGTTTCCTTGCGTCAGCAGCCACTTGCTTTTCCTCGTAAGCAATGTACTTTTGTGCTTTTTCGAGGAAAGCGTCTAAAGTTCTCACTTCTTCAATTCCTATTGCATTGGCGAAGTCACTAGACGGGCGCAGTCCTCACTCTAACAAGTATAACTTCATTCTGTCATCGTTCCTTACTTCGATGGCAGCTTTGTTGAATCTTTCAATATACTCTCTCAGCGATTTGTTGTCTTTTTGGATGATCGCTTCGAGGGTAGCCTCAGTCTTTGGATGCTTTCTTAAAGCGGTGAAGTGCGCAGTAAAAAGTCTGCACAGCTCACCCCATGAGTCAATGGATCCTGGTGGTAAATTCTTGTACCATGTCATGGCTCCTTTTCTCAGCGTGGTGGAGAACAATTTGCATTTTATCGATCCTCGAACTCCTCTGTAGTTGAGGACAACTTCGATATTTTCTATGTGATCGTCAGGATCGGTGGTTCCATCATAGGTGTCCATCGCCGGTGGTTTTTCCAATCCCACGGGCAATGGTACCCTCATAATCCTGTCAGAAAGAGGCCCCACATGCCTTTCCTCGTCACTTCGTGGAGAACGATGACGATGACGAGGAGGTGATTGATAGTTGCGCCCAGTTGAACGCGCTGGGGATCTCCTCGCCCCAGCTACTCTCCTCGCAGGACTTATACGACTACGGGTTTCGTATGTCCTCGGAGATCTTGACCTGGTCCTCGAGTCCTCTCTTCTTCTCGGGGAGTAACGAGATGACTCCCGACGCCTATGGCTACTAGTGGCCGCTCTTGTGATGCGTGACTCTTCCATAGCTTCGAGGCGACGATTCTGCTCCCTGATAGCATGCCCCTGATTGTTGACGGCAGTCAGCAGTGCGGTCATGATGTTTTCCAGGATAGCTGGTTGGGTTGTAGGTGGGGTCCGTCTCCATTTGCGATACGACGATGCCGTTAGTTCCGTTGTTGTCGGCTTGGTAGCTATGGAGATGATTTGCAGAATTGTAAGATTGACTGTTACTGGCCATTACTACGCTCAACTTTGTTTTGTTAGTTTGTATCTTGGAAGAAGATGGGGAAAACTTAGGTTCCCACAGACGGCGCCACTGATCTAACCTAATCAGAAGGGTGTCGCCGGTAGCAGTCTGCATGAGCAAGCCCCTTGTTGAAGCGAAAGGGGGTTGTGTACATGTATATACTCTGACGCTCAAGTCAGTATTTGTGTGATAGCTTTGGTTTTCAGAGGGTAAGAATGCATACCTGACTCCTTCAGAATGAGGAGTTTATATAGCCCCCAGCGCTGAGCTAAGGCCCTTAATGGGCAATTAATGTCTATTAAGTGGCTGCCGGAATTTGGCTGAGGAGCCATGATGAGCAGTTAATGCTCATCATTCCGGTGGTCGGCCGTTACAGATTGCACGATTCTGTCTTGGCCGGCGGGGAGGGGTGTCCTTCTGAAGGGCAGCGCCTTGGGTTTTAAAGGGGACGTGGACTTAATAAGTCCAGTCCAGAACTTACTTCTTACTAGAACAAAAAAAAAAAATACAACATTTTTCCATCATATATATTATTATAAAATTATTGTAAAAATATAAGGATAAACATGTAAATTAGTTATAAAATTCCTCACCTCCCCTCCTCTCTTTTGAACCAAACATGTATGAATTAAAATTTATTCCCTCCCCTTCCCTCCCCCTCAATAAAAACCCCTCACCTCCCCTCCCCTCCCCTCCATTGAACCATAATATATAAAAATTATTTATAAAAAAAAAAAAAAAAAAAAAAAAAAACTATATTAATGAGACAATCCAACAAATAGGAAATTTCTTCTAAAGATTCAAACCACACGATTATAGGATCTCTATATATAATGTACAACCTTAGATAACAAAATTTAAAACCATCTTCCTCCAATTAAGCTTAAATCATACATCATCAAAAAATCCTAAACTCCAAAAAAAAATGGCTAAGTTTATTTTCTTGTACTTTTTATTAGCAAATACTCTTATATTTCATGTCATAGCTAAAACTACAAATAAACCTCAAATTAGTGTTCAATCTATTTCATCACCATCATCAAATGCTCCTTCTCAAAGTCCCTTTAGTGATCAAAGAACAAATGAAGCACAACCCTCTATTAGTAGAAAATATGGTAAGCACCAACATCATATGATTATTTTATCACCAAGTCCTAGCCCTCTATTACAAAATTTTGACATTTTTTATTTTATTTTAGTCCCTTAATTCACAGAAGTAATTAGTCCCTTAAATAACATGGAATGATACAAGTTAATTTTGATTACGAATTTGTAACAGGAAAGAAAAACAATCTGCTTCCAAAAGGGTGATTGATGAGAAGTACTAGCAACTTGATTTGTAACCTACTCTCTTGTTGACTAATGAGATAAACATATAGAAGAGTGTGCTAACATAACTCTTTATTTAAACCGGTTTTACTTTAAACCAGATTCTTAAAGCTTAAATTATTGTAACAATCGTTAAATTCACAGACAAAAATCATCATCAAATGACAACTGTTGAAGTACAAAAATAAATTTAGTTTTTATATCGTTTTCACAGGGATTGTTCCGAATCAGACACGAACCAGTAAGATCAATACGCATGTAAATTAACATAAATTTAAAAGGGGGAATTTCTTGAAATTGTTTGCTTAGCAAGAAGATAAAATATTTAGTGATTTATAGTTTATAAATAAGTTGATTAGATTCTTCGAATCCCTTCCTCTTCCTAATCTAGAATGAACATGGGCTTATCACACAATTTCTCTCTTGTCGGCACGATGAATTAACAAAATCGTTCAAACTAGGGTTAGTGACTAAGAACGCTTTCCCACAATAATAAAACCCTAATGTCTTAGGTGAATTTATAATCGCAAGAAGTTTATCGCACGTTAATTCTATTATCACAATCAATAATCCGATATGTCTAAAGTGATTATTAACCGAACAATTATCTCGGTTCCAGTTCAATAGTTAGGATTAGTAATCAATTGATTCCCAAAATCAGTTCGATAGTGATCAAGTAACGAAAAGTATTAACACACAGAGATAACTGAATAACGACAAGATTAAAATTGAAATAATAAGCCTCTAGTAAGTTCACATGACCTAGATTGATCCGAGGAAGATCATCTATGAATCTAATCAATAAAGGACTTAGCTACTCATATTGTGAATATTCATAGCAAAGAAGTTTGAGAAAGAATACATTAGTTTCAATGAACAAAGGTGTTGAATCTCCATTGAGGATGAGTCTCGAGCCCTATCACACGTCAAAAACGAGTTCTCTAGTATTTTTCCACTAAATATCGACCCCTAGGTCAGTCTCGGAAGCCCCTATTTATAGAAAAACGCAAAATTATGATGTGCTGTCCCGTGGCTGCGCGATGCGCAGCTTATTCTTGCGCAACGCGCAGGAAGCCAAACTCAAATGAATTTTATTTCTTCATGAAAGTTGTAGCTCTTGATCTTAGCTTTCATTTGGCGCAAGTCCCGCCTCATTCTGAATTACGAAACTCTAGATATGGTCAAAATACCAGACATATGTCATGATGCAAATTATGCTGATTTGGTTGTTCTTTTTTCCTCTTCTCTTGTTATTCAAGCAACCATGTGCCAATGCACTTTCTTCTTATTCTTGTGTGAAAAACATAGTAAAAGCCTACTAACTTGTCTTGAATTTGTGGTTAAAACATCGTAATGACGTGAAGTCATCACAACCCCAAACTTGTGTTGGAACAAAATTATGATTTTGTATCTCCTTAATTGATTTTGATGATAACAATGTATTTAAGGTTAAATTGGAATACTAATAATTTAATTCAGTGTGCAGGATTAAAAGTTAAAATTTGCGTACTAAAGAACCTTAGAATTTCTGAAGGAATTACTTCTGAGCTCACCAGATCTGAAGCAAGTGAAACTCTGAAGTTATTATCTGAACCTTAGAATTTCTGAAGGAATTACTTCTGAGCTCACCAGATCTGAAGCAAGTAATTCTGAGCCTGTGAAACTCTGAAGTTATTATCTGAACCTTAGAATTTCTGAAGGAATTACTTCTGAGCTCACCAGATCTGAAACAAGTAATTCTGAGCCTATCAAAATCTGAAGAACATCTGAGCTCACCAGATCTGAAACAAGTAATTCTGAGCCTATCAAAATCTGAAGAACATCTGAGCTCACCAGATCTGAAACAAGTAATTCTGAGCCTATCAAAATCTGAAGAACATCTGAGCTCACCAGATCTGAAACAAGTAATTCTGAGCCTATCAAAATCTGAAGAACATCTGAGCTCACCAGATCTGAAACAAGTAATTCTGAGCCTATCAAAATCTGAAGGCTCGTCAGATATAAGTGTTAAGCTACATTTGAGAGTACAATTTTATTGAAGACTGTGCCTGACTAAGTCCAAACGCAGAAACCAAGAATGAAAAGGTTTGACCATGGAAAGGTCCTTTTCAAGTCAGGCTTCAGAAACGATTATTTCCTTATTTGGCTTTCACCAAGGTTCAAATATCAAAAGCCAAAAGGAATCTCTCATTATGTAGTAAACGTTAAGCTCCTAAGCTACTGCAAATCAGAACAGCTAATAAGCTCACTGATCTATACAAAGGAGCGTCTCAATTCTTCAAACGGCTATAATCTTCAACGTTCATTTTATCATCTATAAAAGGAAGAAGATTTGTGAAGAAATGGAATCAAGACTTAAGCTTCTGAACGTGCTGAAACTCTGTCAAATTCTGAAGCTATCAAACACTTAGAAACTTTGTGATAATTTTCTAAGTTAGTCTTGTAACTGCATTGTATTTTGTAAACACCTCTGATTGTATATCAAGTGTTAATCTCTTATCTTTATTAACATTAAGACCAGTTTGAAGTCTCTTGCTTTGTGCTTGAGCATTGGAAGTCTCTTGCTTTGTGCTTGAGCATTGGAAGTCTCTTGCTTTGTGCTTGAGCATTGGAAGTCTCTTGCTTTGTGCTTGAGCATTGGAAGTCTCTTGCTTTGTGCTTGAGCATTGGAAGTCTCTTGCTTTGTGCTTGAGCAGTTAGAAGTCTCTTGCTTTGTGCTTGAGCAGTTTGAAGTCTCTTGCTTAGTGCTTGAGCATTTGTAATCTGAGTGATTATAGTGAAATCTCTTGTGAAGGACAAGAGGACTGGACTACTCCTGTTAGTGGGAGGAACCAGTATAAAAATTCTGAGCATCTCTCTCTAACCCTATCCTCATATATTGTGTGTGTTATACCTTATCCGCTGCAATTTGTTTTAACTTAAAAAAGTCTCACACAATTCAACCCCCCCCCCCCCCCCTTCTTGTGTGTTTTTCAACCTTCAATTGGCATCAGAGCTCCGGTCTGTTGCTCTTCACTTAACAGTGAAACAGTAAAAGATCTAGGGGTACTTAGTTGAAAAACATGTCTGGTGTTACCTCTCCTTCTGCTTCCTCTGGACCTGATCACTCTGCTGTTCCACCTCCTCACAACTATGATAGGGAAAGGAACAGTGATAATCACAGAGACAAACCACCTTACTTCAACAGTGATCCTACTACTTTTCCTTTCTGGAAAACCAAGATGTATAGTTACATCATTGGGACCGATGATGAGTTATGGGATATCATTGAAGATGGTATACATTTTGAACACATGGATGATGAAGGTGTTGTAAGAAATACCTACAGAAAGTTCTTTGATGCTGAAAAGAAGAAACAGTATAAGAAGCATCATACTGTTAAGAATATGCTTATTGGTGCAATATCTCATGCTGAGTATTTAAAAATATCCAACAAGTCATGTGCCAAAACTATCTGGGACTCTCTATGTTCCACCTATGAAGGAAATAAGCAAGTCAAAGAAGCTAAGGCAAACTTATTAGTTCATCAATATGAGCTGTTCAGAATGAAGGAAGATGAAGATATTGAAACCATGTATTCAAGGTTTCAAACCCTTGTCTCTGGTCTTCAAGTTCTGAAGAAAAGCTACACTGCATCTGATCACGTGAAGAAAATTCTGAGGAGCTTACCTTCCAAATGGAGACCAAAAGTTACAGCTTTTCAGGAATCCAAGGATTTGGACAATGTGACTCTTGAAGATTTAATAAGCTCACTCAGAAGTCATGAGCTAGAACTTATGTCAGATGAACCTGTCAAGAAGATGAAGTCCTTGGCTCTAAGCTCTGTTCAGACTTCCTCAAAAGCTGCAAAGATCAAAGTGTCTGAACAAGAGGAAGAAACTTCTGATGATATGATGGATGAAAATTCTGAGAATGAAGAAATGGCACTAATGGTTAGAAGGTTTCAGAAATGGAACAAGAAATACAAAAGGTTTCCAAACAAAGGAAACAACTCAAGAAGTTCCTTTTCAAAGGACAAAAAGGAAGAACTGAACAACTGCTATAACTGCAAGAAATCTGGACACTTCATTGCGGACTGTCCAGAAATGTCATCCAAGGACAAAGGAAAGAATAAGAGCTTTGGGAAAGAAAAGTACAAAGAAAAGGTAAGGAAGAGTTTGTTAGCCACTTGGGAGACCATTGAGAATGACTCTGAAGGAGAAGATGATGAAGAAGGCAATCTGGCTTTAATGGCAAGAACTTCTGAAGGTAACAACTCTGATAGAGATTCTGAAGATGACTCAGATGATGAAAATGAGGTATACTCTAACATGACTAAATCTGAATTAATTGATTCTCTTAAGATTGCCGTGAAACATTACTCTCGTATAGTAAGTCAACACAAAATTCTGAAGAATGTTCATGAATCATTGAAAAAGGATGCCAAGATTCTTTATGATGAAAATGAATCGTTAAACATTCGTATTTGTCATGTTGAATCTAACTATGTCTTGGCAGACAAGCTCAATGATGATCATGAAGATGCTCTTCACGAATTTATTCGTTGTACCTTCAATAGGAGTAAAATGGCTTCCATGATTTATCATATGACTCGTAACTATGGTGAAGGCATTGGTTATTCTCGGTTTAAGAACTGGGATAAACCTCTGAAATCATATAGTGAGGATGATACTCCACCTGAATTATTCTCTACCTTTGTTAAAAGTGGTACACTTGATCTGAAGGCATCCAACTCTGAAGGAGGTTCTGAACCTGAACCCAAAGACTCAGAAGTTCCAAGTTCTTCTGAACCTAAAATTTCTGAGTCCAAAAGTTCTCAAGTTAAGGCTCAGAAGTCATCTGAACCTCTGAGAAATCAAGGTAAAGTTACTTCAGATCCTTGCTTGACCTTTGGAACTGTGATATACTCCAGATCAAAATCCAAGAATCAAATTAAGCCTAAACATTCTTGTCAAAGCTTAATTAATTCTAGATCTTGTGTTGATCATAGAAAACAAAGAAGGAATACTATTCAGAAGACTAACTCTAAAGGACCCATCAGAATATGGGTACCAAAATCTGAAATAATGTTTGCTTCAGATGCTCATGCAAGGAAAGGTAAAACAGCAGCCCTGGTACCTGGACAGTGGTTGCTCACGACATATGACGGGAGAAAAGCATATGTTCCAAACCCTAACTCTGAAAGAGGGAGGCTCTGTGGGATTTGGAGGAAAACAAAAAGGGAAGATCATTGGTACAGGTACAGTTGGTAATTCTTCTCTTTCCATTAAAGATGTTTGGTTAGTTGATGGACTTAAACACAATCTATTGAGCATTAGTCAATTTTGTGACAATGGGTGTGTTGTTACATTTAATAAGGAATCATGTACTGTATCAAAAGACTCTGACAAATCTGTAGTATTCAAGGGAATGAGAGTTGGCAATGTTTATAAAGTAAACTTTTCTGATTTGGTTGACCAAAAGATTATATGTCTTTTGTCTCTGAGTGATGAGAAATGGCTATGGCACAAGCGTCTTGGTCATGCTAACTGGAGGTTGATCTCTAAGCTTAGCAAACAAAAGCTTGTTAGTGGTTTGCCTGACATTGATTATCACTCAGATGCACTTTGTGGCTCATGTCAAAAAGGAAAATTTGCTAAGACTTCATTCAAGTCTAAAAACATTGTCTCTACTTCCAGACCCTTAGAATTGCTTCACATTGATCTGTTTGGTCCTGTTTCGACAGCCTCTATCAATGGTAAAAAATATGGATTGGTCATGGTTGATGATTTCAGTAGATGGACTTGGGTGAAATTCCTACGTTCTAAGAGTGAAGCACTTGTGGTGTTCAGTGACTTCTGCACACAAATACAAAGTGAAAAGGATCTTCGGATTCTGAAGGTTAGAAGCGACCATGGGGGAGAGTTCGAAAATGACTCTTTCGAATCTTTCTGCTCAGAGCATGGAGTAATCCATGAATTCTCTTCTCCTAGAACACCACAGCAGAATGGTGTTGTAGAAAGAAAGAATAGATCTTTGCAAGAAATGGCTCGTACCATGATGCTTGAGTCTAACCTAGCTAAGTTCTTGTGGGCAGAAGCCGTGAGTACTGCTTGCTATGTTCAGAATAGAATCTACATCAGACCTATTCTGAACAAAACTGCTTATGAACTGTTCAAAGGAAGAAAACCAAATATTTCTTATTTTCATCAGTTTGGATGTACTTGTTATATTCTAGACAACAAGGTCTATCGAAAGAAATTTGATGCTAGAGCTTATAAGGGTATCTTTATAGGCTACTCTGAACGCTCAAAAGCATACAGATTGTATAATTCTGAAACTCACACAGTTGAAGAATCTATACATGTTAGATTTGATGATAAAGAGCCTGACGATAAAATGTCAGAGCAAGCTGAGACTTTTGCAGAATTTCAAGTTTCCTCAAATTCTGAGTGTGAAGATCTCTCCATTGCTGTATATCCATCTGAGACTCAAAATGAAGATATCTCTGAAGGCCTTGAAACTGAAGACCCTTCAGAAACTGAACCCTCTCAGACACCTGCTCCACCTAAGAGTAAATTCAAGTATAGATCATCTCATCCTGAAGAGCTAATTGTTGGTAACAAGGATAGCCCAAGAAAGACCAGATCTGCTTTCAAAGAGGATGAATCCCTAGTTGGGTTAATTTCATTAATTGAACCCACAAACATAGAAGAAGCACTCTCAGATGATGGGTGGATTGTTGCAATGCAAGAAGAACTCAATCAATTTGAAAGAAATGATGTTTGGGATCTGGTACCAAAACCCAAACACAAGAACATTATTGGAACAAAATGGGTATTCAGAAACAAGTCAAATGAAAAGGGAGAAGTTGTCAGAAATAAAGCTAGACTGGTTGCACAAGGTTATAGTCAGCAAGAAGGCATAGATTTCACTGAAACCTTTGCACCAGTAGCAAGACTTGAGGCAATTAGACTTCTCTTGTCCTATGCAGTTAATCATGACATCACTCTATTTCAAATGGATGTTAAGAGTGCATTTCTGAATGGAGTAATTTATGAAGAAGTCTATGTTAAACAACCTCCTGGCTTTGAAGATATAAAGTGTCCTGATCATGTTTACAAATTGAAGAAATCTCTGTATGGTTTGAAACAAGCTCCAAGAGCTTGGTATGAAAGGTTAAGTATATTTCTTCTAGAAAATGGTTTTGAAAAAGGACATGTTGATAACACTCTCTTTAGAAAAACCTTAAAAACTGATATTTTGATTGTTCAGATTTATGTTGATGATATTATCTTTGGTTCAACTAATGCTTCTCTTTGCAAGAATTTCTCTAAGCTTATGCAGGATGAATTTGAAATGAGTATGATGGGAGAACTAACATTCTTCTTGGGAATTCAAATCAATCAAAGAAAAGAAGGAGTATATGTGCATCAAACCAAATACACAAAGGATTTACTGAAGAAATTTGGTCTTGAAGATTGTAAACCAATGTCAACTCCTATGCATCCCTCTAGCTGTCTTCTGAAGGAAGAATCTGAAGGCAAAGTAGATCAGAAATTATACAGAGGTATGATTGGTTCCCTCCTTTATCTCACTGCATCTAGACCAGATATCTTGTTCAGTGTATGCTTGTGTGCTAGATTTCAATCAGATCCTAGAGAGTCTCATCTAACTGCTGTTAAGAGAATCTTTAGATATCTGAAAGGAACCACTAATCTTGGATTACTTTATAAGAAATCCTTAGATTATCAGCTTATTGGATTCTGTGATGCTGACTATGCTGGTGATAAAATTGAAAGGAAGTCCACTAGTGGAAACTGTCAATTTCTAGGTGAAAACCTTATATCATGGGCTAGTAAGAGACAAGCAACTATTGCTCTATCTACAGCAGAAGCAGAGTACATCTCAGCTGCTAAGTGTTGCACGCAATTGCTCTGGATGAAACATCAGTTGGAGGACTATCAGATAAGGATAAGTAGTATACCACTTCTCTGTGATAATACTGCTGCTATCTGTTTGTCTAAGAATCCTATTTTGCATTCAAGAGCTAAACACATTGAGATCAAACATCACTTCATTAGAGACTATGTTCAGAAGGGAGTAATTAAGATTCAATTCATTGATACTGAGCATCAATGGGCTGATATCTTTACCAAACCTCTTGCTATTGATCGTTTCGATTTTATCAAGAAAAATCTGAACATGGTTTTTATTTCTGAATGATATCTCTGAATGCTGTTAACTCTGAATGAATAAACTGGTTCTGAAGGGCCTCAGAAGTTTGGACGGCTCAGAAACTATTATATAGGTTCTGAAGCACTCTCTCATCTGAAGCAATCAGAATTATTTATTATTAAATATGATTTCTTGTGACTCAGATACCTACTCTAAGTGTTAGTTGACCACTCAGTTTCTCTAACTGACAGCTGGCTTCTGAAAACACTACTTATCTGTGTAACTTCCCATCATGTCTAGTAACCGCTGGGTAATGAAGGAGAGCTAATGATGATTTTATTAAAAGTAACTGCCAAGCCCCCATTACGTCACTATCTTGTTTCCCCAATATTTTGAAACTTCCACTATAATCACTTAACTACACACTAGTCACTATCACTTCTCACGTTTTCAATATTTTGAAACTTCCACTATAACCATTTCTGACACTCCTAAATCCCCTCAGAAATCTCCTATTAAAGATTCTGAGTCTACCCCAATAGCAATGGACGTAGACCAATCTGAACCCTCAAATGTTCAAAATTCTGAAGTCCCTGCTGAATCCCAAACTGAACCCCTTCAGACTTCATCTCCTAAGCCAACCACTTCTGAACCAAACCCCTCATCCATTCAAACCACTCCACCTTTTCCTGGAACTGATTCAGATCTTGAAGAAACTCGTCTTCATTCTGAAACAATTCCCTGTTTCACCATGGTACTTAACAATTCCCTTTTACCGTTGAATGCATTTACTGCTGGTGGTTGTTTGCTGTGTGCATTTACTACCCTGTAACTTGTGCTTTGACTGACCCGTTTTTGATAATGACAAAGGGGGAGAAAATATTATGGCAGTGAAATTATTTCTGAAGCTCTAAAGATCACATTTTCTGAACTCTACTCTTATTAAGTTATATTAAAGTCTTTTAAACTTTTAATGAGGGGGAGTAATAAATTTTGTCCAACATAAATTCATATAATATAAGATACGCTTGCAAACCATATCTTATATTTGTCAGTCTGAAGAAATAGAGCTTGCAAACCTCTAATTCTGAAGGTAGAATATATGAAATTATATTTGACATTAAATATTACTCTTAGACTGTTTTATATTTATCATTGATAAACTTTTGAAGCTTATCAGACTCAGGGGGAGCTTGCAAACCTCAGAACCTGAAGTCAAGATGTTAAATAAAAACAACAACAATTGATTTTAAATACATATAGTTGTCATCATAAAAAAAGGGGGAGATTGTTGGAACAAAATTATGATTTTGTATCTCCTTAATTGATTTTGATGATAACAATGTATTTAAGGTTAAATTGGAGTACTAATAATTTAATTCAGTGTGCAGGATTAAAAGTTAAAATTTGCGTACTAAAGAACCCTAGAATTTCTAAAGGAATTACTTCTGAGCTCACCAGATCTGAAGCAAGTAATTCTGAGCCTATGAAACTCTGAAGTTATTATCTGAACCTTAGAATTTCTGAAGGAATTACTTCTGAGCTCACCAGATCTGAAGCAAGTAATTCTGAGCCTATGAAACTCTGAAGTTATTATCTGAACCTTAGAATTTCTGAAGGAATTACTTCTGAGCTCACCAGATCTGAAGCAAGTAATTCTGAGCCTGTGAAACTCTGAAGTTATTATCTGAACCTTAGAATTTCTGAAGGAATTACTTCTGAGCTCACCAGATCTGAAACAAGTAATTCTGAGCCTATCAAAATCTGAAGAACATCTGAGCTCACCAGATCTGAAACAAGTAATTCTGAGCCTATCAAAATCTGAAGAACATCTGAGCTCACCAGATCTGAAACAAGTAATTCTGAGCTTATCAAAATCTGAAGGCTCGTCAGATATAAGTGTTAAGCTACATTTGAGAGTACAATTTTATTAAAGACTGTGCCTGACTAAGTCCAAACGCAGAAACCAAGAATGAAAAGGTTTGACCATGGAAAGGTCCTTTTCAAGTCAGGCTTCAGAAACGATTATTTCCTTATTTGGCTTTCACCAAGGTTCAAATATCAAAAGCCAAAAGGAATCTCTCATTTTGTAGTAAACGTTAAGCTCCTAAGCTACTGCAAATCAGAACAGCTAATAAGCTCACTGATCTATACAAAGGAGCGTCTCAATTCTTCAAACGGCTATAATCTTCAACGTTCATTTTATCATCTATAAAAGGAAGAAGATTTGTGAAGAAATGGAATCAAGACTTAAGCTTCTGAACGTGCTGAAACTCTGTAAAATTCTGAAGCTATCAAACACTTAGAAACTTTGTGATAATTTTCTAAGTTAGTCTTGTAACTGAGTTGTATTTTGTAAACACCTCTGATTGTATATCAAGTGTTAATCTCTTATCTTTATTAACATTAAAACCAGTTAGAAGTCTCTTGCTTTGTGCTTGAGCATTGGAAGTCTCTTGCTTTGTGCTTGAGCATTGGAAGTCTCTTGCTTTGTGCTTGAGCATTGGAAGTCTCTTGCTTTGTGCTTGAGCATTGGAAGTCTCTTGCTTTGTGCTTGAGCATTGGAAGTCTCTTGCTTTGTGCTTGAGCATTGGAAGTCTCTTGCTTTGTGCTTGAGCATTGGAAGTCTCTTGCTTTGTGCTTGAGCATTGGAAGTCTCTTGCTTTGTGCTTGAGCATTGGAAGTCTCTTGCTTTGTGCTTGAGCATTGGAAGTCTCTTGCTTTGTGCTTGAGCAGTTAGAAGTCTCTTGCTTTGTGCTTGAGCAGTTTGAAGTCTCTTGCTTAGTGCTTGAGCATTTGTAATCTGAGTGATTATAGTGAAATCTCTTGTGAAGGACAAGAGGACTGGACTACTCCTGTTAGTGGGAGGAACCAGTATAAAAATTCTGAGCATCTCTCTCTAACCCTATCCTCATATATTGTGTGTGTTATACCTTATCCGCTGCAATTTGTTTTAACTTAGAAAAAGTCTCACACAATTCAACCCCCCCCCTTCTTGTGTGTTTTTCAACCTTCATTAGGTATGCCACTGACTGTACTAGACCCGACATAGCATATGTTGTGGGATTACTGGGCAGATTTACGAGCAGACCCAGTAATTAGCACTGGCAAGCTATTGAGAGAGTCATGAGATACCTGAAAAGGACCATGAACCTTGGATTACATTATCAGAGATTTCCTGCTGTACTTGAAGGATACAGTGATGCTGATTGGAACACCTTATCAAATGATTCCAAAGTAACTAGTGGCTTTATATTCAGTATAGCCGGAGGAGCTGTGTCATGGAAATCAAAGAAACAGACCATTTTGGCTCAGTCCACCATGGAGTCTGAAATGATAGCACTAGCAACTGCTAGTGAAGAAGCAAGTTGGTTAAGATGCTTGCTATCTGAAATTCCCTTATGGGAAAAACCTATGCCAGCTGTGTTGATCCACTGCGATAGTACCGCGGCTATCGCTAAAATTGAGAACCATTACTACAACGGAAAAAGACGTCAAATAAGAAGGAAGCACAGTACTATGAGAGATTTGCTCACTAAAGGTGCTGTTAGAGTGGATCATGTACGCACTGATGATAACTTAGCCGATCCTTTGACGAAAGGACTAGCTAGAGAGAAAGTCCACAATACATCTGCTAAGATGGGACTAATGCCTACGAATTACTTATGATGGTAACCCAACCTAAAAGGCTGGAGATCCCAAGAATTAGGTTCCAATGGGTAAATAACAAGTCGTGAGTAATATGACATGAACATGCAAATATAAGAGGCATTGAATCCTGAAATGAGAGAGGATGAGTTAGTAGAACTCTTAATGAGATCTATACTCTGTATGAGTGGAGTACATCAGGAGTACTATGGATAGACTCACCTATATGAATGTGGAACTGAGGCCGGTTCTTATGGAGTTTTGAGGCGAACTCCTAGATCGTTCATGAAACTGGGATACACGTGCAGGGCCATTAAGGCACGGGCTTTAGAATACACCTTAAGAGAGGTTGTGTGCTGGTTTGAGGAAAATCTGAGATAGAGTTCCAAGACTAAACGTCACTCTTGTTGAATCAGGCTCTTACTGGCTATGTGAAGGTTCCAAGACGTAGTTCACCTTTGCTTATGCACAACTTTACAGAAACGTTTAACGTTATCTCTGAAACAACTTTTTTAAATTCAAGTGGGGGATTGTTGGAACATGATGTGAAGATTGGAAGAAATACTTGGTATATGAAATAAACACAAGTGTAGAACTAAGTGTTGTGTGAATTGAAAATAGTCATTTTTAAGTCCCACATTGGGTAGGACACAACTCTTGTGAGTGTTTATATATAGAAAAATGGCCTCTTGGGGTGTGCCCCAAGGGGTACCCCGTATTGTTAACGGTGGACCATGCATGCTTTGTTCCGAATATCACAAGCGCGCACGCCGCCGTCGCCGTCTGTCCAGCTTGGGCCGGGCTTGGGCTTGGGTCTTGGTGATATATTAATTTTTTAATATTTTGAAGTGAAAAAATAATTATTAATTATTTTTTGCTATTGCTTGCTTGTCGTTCCGATCAGTTTACAATTTCGCACATTTATTTTGTGCTGTGTGACCAAGTCCTGGACGGATTTAACCGTTACTTGCTCCAACTCAGTCAATAACTGAGTGCCTAAAATTCTGGCCACGTTTTTGTTTTGCTGGCAGATGAAGGCTCCCACTGATTCCTCCTCAACAGTTTAATCCTTTCCCATATAAATATCGGTTCAGTCTCAGAATTTTGATTCACGAAAATTTTCTCTCTGCATTCCATTCTTCTTTCTCTCACAAATATATTCTTCTGTCAAATAATATTTTTTCGTTCTTGTTTCAGAGAGTGATTGCTGCCACTTGAATTGATATTCATATATCAATATTGAATTGGTTTCTAAAACCAGAGAAAGGTGTCTTTGTGTCCGTTTTTCTTCTGTGCAGTTAAAAACGGTATTTGCGTTGGCTGTTTTATCCTGGGAACTTCACAGTTGTTTTAGAACTACACTGCACTTAAATTCGAGTAGTTCCGCGAAACGTCTTAAAGAGAGCGACCTAGTCTGCGACTCGGCCAATAATCTGTTCGTTGCTGTTTTTCAAAATCATTTTTATTAAATTCGAAAACTTCCGTTTTTAACAGGACCTCTAGACGGTTATTCATGTCATCACCTATTTATACATGCACTCATCCTCAAGTTACACACATTTCACCCATCTCATACACACTCATCTTGAGTTGTTACTAACTTGAGCGATGGTGTGTTAACATTTTTACAGGTACTCTTCCATATTGCACTTGAGCTTATGACCTAGCATCATCAGATCCATCAGAGGAACTTTCTAGTTTTGTCCGTTCAAATAAAATTGAGACCAAACAAATTCCGAAAAAAAAGTATTAAAACCAAACAAACATTTACTTAAAGGTTACAAAGGGACATATTAACTCATTGTTCTACTTAAGAGACATTTAATAATTATTTAATTAATGTAAATAGAACTTGATTTTTATAAACTAAAAAGTGATAAAATTCAATTAATGTAAAGAGAACTTGAGCTTTATAAATTAAAAAGTGATAAAATCATATTCAATTTGATACATGCAAATGATGGAAAATATGGTTAAAATTGTCAATTTATGTTTTTTTATGATCATCCTTCTTTCCCTATTTCTTGTTGCAACAAACCTTAATGGTGAAGCTTCTTTGCAAATTTCGTTCTTTACTTCATACATAATATATTTTATCCCAATTTAGTAATATTAATTCATTTTTCTATTTTTCCACACAGTGTTTCTTCAATGTGTTGAAGACAAGGATTGTCCAGACGAACCCCAAGAGTGCCCACCTCCTGGTCATATTGTGTGTTTTAACAGTATTTGTTCGTGTCTGCGTTGGACCGTGCATTAGGCTCCATATCACTACTAGAAAAATTTTAAATACCGACGGACAAAATCTGTTTTTAAAATGCAAATATTTCGTTACTAAGCAGATTAGAGACTGATTTGATCCCGTCGGTAATTTCCTCATCTCTAAACTGTTAGAGACGGACAAAATCTATCTCTAAAATTAAAATATCTGTCTCTAAAATAAAAATATCTGTCTCTAACTGTTTTTTCTGTCTCTAATTCTATTTCTATTAGAGACGAAATATATTCTGTCTTCAAATTTCGTCGGTATTTTAACTTTTTCTAGTAGTGTATATTATAAGTGGCAGATCCAAGAGAATACACATGCACAGCTAGAATATTCCATGAGTTTTTATAAAGTTATTGTAGTGGCACCCGAATTTAATTTTCTTCTAACTTTTAAAATTTCACGGAACTTGTTGGCTTTGTACTTTAAGATGATACAATCAAAATAAAATAAAGAATCAAAGAATATTATCTATATTTGTCTTGATAATTATTTTTATTTTTTGACTTTCACCACCATTTTAATCTGGTTCGGGGTCAGTTTTGATATCAAGTGGTTTCAGTCCCTTTCCGATCGCAGTTGCGGAGGATCGAACTGTGATCTACCCTATTAGCGACATCAATTGCTTTTGAAAAATACTATTTATGCCAGCGACATTAATTGTTGCTGCAAAATACTAGTTATGGTAGCAACATTAATTGTCCTTGTAAAACTTTTCGCAACGACATTTATGCCAACGACATGCAGCGACATTTTTTCGCTGCGAAAAACACATTTTTTGCCAGCAACAATAATAGTTGTCGCAAAAAACACTAGTTATGGCAACGACCTTACTTGTTGCTGTAAAACACTAGTTATGGCAGCGACATTAATTGTCCTTGCAAAACTTTTCGCAACGACACTTAATTATGCCAACAACATACAGTGACAATTTTTTCGATGCGAAAAACACATATTGTAGCAACTTTGTATTTTTCGCAGCGACAAACTGCCAAAAATCATATTTCTTGTAGTGCAAGTTCAGCGTCAACCACCACTTAACCAATTAATAATTGATGTCTTGATAATAATTATTTAAGTGCTAATTATCAGTAGAAGCGGAAAGCATTCTACTATATATATATAACAAACAATCTACACCATCGATCACCCCTTTAACAACATTTATTCTCAAAAGCACCGTGCAAAACACTGAGCCCTTAGACAGCCCTTGTGAATAAAAGTTTGTTCTTTTTTTAGGTGCTTACCTGATATTTTCCCTTACAAAGTTTAGATTTTTTTTGTTCAAACCTGAGATTTTTTGGTGCAGACTTGATATTTTTAGTTAAAATTGAGAATTTTTAGGATTAGTTTAGGGCAAAGTTGAGATTTTTTTTTATTCAAACCTAAAATTTTTCGGTACATAACTAAGATTTTTATTTAAAATTAAAATTTTGTCTAGGACTTTAAATATTTCCCCGCTCCGCCACTTTGTGTTTGAGCATGAGTGGTTTATTTGTTGCTGGCAGCGAAGAGGAAGCGAGGATGATGGTATGTTCATCTCGCATATAGGTTGCCACTACAATACTGGGACACTTCTATCCGAAGAGCTTTGTTACAGAGTTCAAGGTATTAATTACTTGATATAATCATCATCATGGTTATGAAATGGAGCTTATAATAATAAAATTTTCCACTCCATTTTTTGAAGTTTTTATGATGGAATCCCTTACCTCCCAAATTAGAGAGAACAAAAATGAAAGAAATGCATCCACAATAGAACACTAATATATTTCATCATTTTCCATTTCATTTCATTACATATCACCAACTCAAATATTAACTTTTGTATGTCTGGCTTTTATACAAATTAGATTAGATGTCAATTTTTTTTTTTGAACGACAAAATATATTATTAACCAAATCTCTGCACAAGACGAATAAAGATCGGTAAAAAAGAGCTACATAACATAGATGCCGTATATATGCGGAACACCCAAAGAAAAAAACCCCTACACAAAAAGCACCTGATCAAGAACCATCTCCTAATCTCAAATCAGAAAGACACCCCCTCAGATTCCAGACTACCAAAGCAGTCACCAACCCAGCCTAGAAAGTTGCCATTACTAGACACTAACTCCCGAACTCGAAGCAAAAGCGCTCGGCCCATCAGAATCCAGAACCAGCTCCTTCGGGAAAACCGATGACCAGACAAAAGTAGAAACGTGAACCCAGACAGACAAATCTCGGCAACGATAGAGGCACCACCATAATGCCAATAGTGGCGAAATAAACACCCAAAAAACAAAACACCATCCGAGGATACAATAGTCGATGCCAACGCGAAAGATGTCAATTTGTTTCTTTCTTTTTCAAACTTCAGGACTTCCCAGGGTTTGTAGGATCAGTCGTGATGATAATCCCTATCCCTATAAGAATATAGGTAATGTTTCTTATCAAACCATCTCTTATATTCTAAGCTTGTTCCGAAACACTAACCCTATATCTATTTATTTTCTCTCTCTTTTTCATGTGGTCCATTATACTAAAAAAAAATACAAATTTGTCTATGATGAGAATCGAACCTGGGTTACAATAAAGTCTTTCAACCAATAAAACACGTGTTTGTATTGGATTAAGATTTCATAGGATTTTAAAAGACATTTTTATCATAAAAAAATCTTGTGGTATTCAATCAAAACTTTTTGAAAAGTTTAAAAATTTTGTGGTATTCAATTAGGACAATTAAGATTTTTTTTTCAGGGCATCAAAATCTACTGGTATTCAATTGAGATTTCTCAAAATTTCTAAAATGTCTCTTGGTATTAAAAAATCTACGGATTTCAATGGATTCTTACCTGAAATGGATTTTGTGAGACTTTTTGATTGAAAATATATACAAAAAAAGATACATTCCACAATCTCACCAAAATTCATGAGATTTCATGAAACTTTTTTCACTGTTTTTTTTATTTTATTTTATTTTATTGTTATGCATCATTCATCAACTATCTATCATCATGTTCATCATTAACAAAAGAAAAATAAGTTGCTCTGCTAGGGTTTTCTAGCATGAGCGCCGTTTCTCCGTTTCTCAATTCTCTGTTTCACACCTCATAGATTCAATACACAATTTGTCCGTGCTGGAACTGTGAGTGCTTAATTTTGTGCATATTCAATTTTGGTGTGCATACTCCCAACTACAGTGATATTGTTAATTGGTTCTGCCATAAAAAAGTGTGTGGTGTGATGTGTGTTTCATATATATGTTCAATTGGTGGGATTTAATTGAAAGTAGAAGTGGTGGGATAGTGGTGGAACTACTTCATCACCGAATTTCATTTCAATTGTTTCATATAATTTGCTTATAGTTTCTGATATCCGCCGTGGACATGGCAGCAATTTGCCCATGACCGTGTATGGTTTCATTTTCCAGTGACACCTCAGCCCGCTTTTACTACTCAAAACCATCCTTTGTTCAGTGACGCATGCACAAATATAGAGTTGACTCAAGGATTTGAAACGGTGCACAAAAGAAATTGTTTGGATTTGCAATTTTGAAATAGTGTGAAATACTTAAAGTGTTTTGAAATCCTAAAAATCTGTATTAGAAATCCATTGAAATCTTGTGTTTAAAATCGTGATTATAAAACGTCTTTTTAAAAAATCTTCTCAAATCCCACAAAGTCAATAATTTTTTTTATTTATTTATCAAAATTGTCTTTTAAAATCTTAATCCAATACACCCCCCTAAAGTTAGGAATTTATGTTAACCATCTATTTCAATAAAGTCAGGAATATGATATCCTTAATATTAATAAATTATTATTATAAGCTTATTTCATTAAGCTAGCCCTAAGCCTAATTTTTTCCTCCTTAATATATTATTTTAAGCCTTTTTCCATTAAACTAACCCTAAACCTAATTTTTTTCCTCTTATCTTCTCTCCCATTTTTTCACATTAATTTTTTATTAGAACCTTTCACTATTCAACTCAATTTCAAATATACAATTCCATATTAATTTGACATTAATATATAAAAACATCTTTTTTTAATTTAAATTGAAAATATCACACGCTAAAGAAAGGGTTAATATATCAATAATTTTTTTTGTCATTAAACCAATTCTTAAAAGGGAAATGCTTGTTTTTACGAATCTAGCAAGTAAGAAAAAGAAGAATGAATCATGACCCTACAATTCCATAACCAGCCTCCCCATGATTTCCTCTAACTTTCTATTTTATAGCAATTTTGGTTTTTTAAAAATGAAATAGTACATTTCTTCTCTTTCTTGTATATTTTTGCCCGTAACATATAGCATTGCTCTTCCTAAAAATATGACTATTTCAAAGAGCAAATCACTGATCACTACTCCCTCTGTTCTTTTTTAAGTGTCTTTTAATTGTGGATTTAGCGTTCTATTAACCTGTTGTTTTGCTATTTTAATGGTACAAATGGTATATTTGACAAATTATATCTTTAAAATACTAAAACAACAATTAAATAAGAACGTTAAATTCACATTTGAAAATACTTAAAATTGAACGGATCATAATTTTAGTTGTATGAAGATTTATCCAAATTTATTTGCTTAACTAATATTTAATGTTATTCCACTTTTTTCATATACCTTTTGGTATCAAAAATTTTCTATCGTATTATTTAGTGTTTCATATGAGGCTAATCAAACTCGTGCGTGCACGGGTCGACGTTCTAGTTATTTAGGTAAGATATGTTCAACTGTGTGCTTGGTTGACTTTTCTGTTTAACTCTCTCTCACCAGATGAATGGCCTCTTGATCAGCTGGAGAAGCAGGTTATGGAAAGCCTTGCGACGGAAGAGGAGTTTTCGAGAGAAATTGCAGTTATTAGAAATGACAATCAAGAGATACTGCTATATTAAGTCTGAGATTATGTTTTAGGAAAACCTACTTTGTTTTGTTGTTGATGACTTCACGTCATTACGATGTTTTAACCACAAATTCAAGACAAATTAGTAGGCTTTTACTATGTTTTTCACACAAGAATAAGAAGAAAGTGCATTGGTGCAATGTTGCTTGAATCACAAGAGAAGAGGAAAAAAGAACAACAAAATCAGCATAATTTGCATCATGACGTATGTTCGGTATTTTGACCATATCTAGAGTTCCGTAATTCGGAATGAGGCGGGACTTGCGGCAAATGAAAGCTAAGATCAAGAGCTACAACTTTCATGAAGAAATAAAATTCATTTGAGTTCGGCTTCCTGCGTGTTGCGCAAGAATAAGGCCACGGGACAGCATATCATAATTTTGCGTTTTTCTATAAATAGGGGCTTCCGAGACTGACCTAGGGGTCGATTTTTAGTGGAAAAATACTAGAGAACTCGTTTTTGACGTGTGATAGGGCTGGAGACTCATCATCAATGGAGATTCAACACTTTTATTCATTGAAACTAATGTATTCTTTAGAAACTTCTTTGCTATGAATATTTACAATATGAGTAGCTAAGTCCTTTATTGATTAGATTCATAGATGATCTTCCTCGGATCAATCTAGGTCATGTGAACTTACTAGAGGCTTATTATTTCAATTAAATCTTGTCGTTATTCAGTTATCTCTGTGTGTTAATGTTTTTCGTTACTTGATCACTATCGAACTGATTTTGGGAATCAATTGATTACTATCCCTAACTATTGAACTAGAACTGAGATAATTGTTCGGTTAATAATCACTTTAGACATATCGGATTATTGATCGTGATAATAGATTTAACGTGCGATAAACTTCTTACGATTATAAATTCACCCAAGACATTAGGGTTTTATTATTGTGGGAAAGCGTTCTTAGTCACTAACCCTAGTTTGAACGATTTTGTTAATTCATCGTGCCGACAAGAGAGAAATTATGAGATAAGCCCATGTTCATTCTAGATTAGGAAGAGGAAGGGATTCGAAGAATCTAATCAACTTATTTATAAACTAGAAATCACCAATATTTTATCTTCTTGCTAAGCAAACAATTTCAAGAAATTCCCCCTTTTAAATTTATGTTAATTTACATGCGTATTGATCTTACTGGTTCTTGTCTGATTCGGAACAATCTCTGTGGAAACGATATAAAAACTAAACTTACTTTTGTACTTCAACAAAATGGCGCCGTTGCCGGGAATTGTTGATTGAATCAATAAGGCAATCGGAACATACATAGAGCTATTTTATTTTTATTTAATATTTTTATTTTTCAGTCACATATTATAAAAATCCAAAAAATATTTTTATTTTTTTTTATTTTGATTCTGTTAGAATTTATTTAGGATCTTTAGTTATTTTATTTTATTTTATCTTTTTTTAGATTTTATTAGATTCTTTTTTTTAGTATTAGTAGTAGTTGCTATATAAATTAAAAATAAAAAATAAAAAATAAAAAAAAATCTCTTTATGTCTTCTTCATTGTGCTTGTGCTACTAACTATTTTCTCTAAGTGTTGTAGCAATGAGTTGCATTGACAATAGATTGGTTGATTGCAAAGAAATTGCTATTGTTCGTTATCAACTAGCTTATGAGCAAAGTTGGGTAGATGGAGAGCTTCAACGATTGAAGGTGAGATATGATCATCATACCAACTATTGTGAGAAGCGTTACATTGAAGAAGAGCATGAAGTGATCAACATCGATTACAACTTTCAACTCATCAAGTTCTTGGATGAATTTTTGAAGGGCCATCAAGGTTCAATTGGTGGATTTGAAGTTGAATGTGGTAATCTTGTTACAAAGGCAAATAAGTGTGAGAAATTGGTTGATATGGTGACCAAACATCATGTTATTTGGGTAGAAGAAGAGAGTTTGAAGCCCAAAAAGAATGATATTAGAAGAGTGAACCATGATGATCTCTATGTGACATTTGATTCCCAACCAATGAAGCTAGAAGAGAAAGATCATTTGCCAAAGAAACATCAACCTTCTTCAAGGTTGGAGAGTGCTCATTCCATGAGCTTATTTGTTGGAGCATGGGGCAATTGATTCTCTATGTGAAGTTCATGGAAGTCTTACCAAATAAGAGGAAAAAGAAGGATGACGTGTTCTTCCTTTCATTTAAGTCACCCTAACATTTGGTGCGTCAAGCATCGGGACGTTAAACAAGCGCATGGCCTCTCTTGTCATGGACTGTCAAGCTATTGACGTTAAAAGAGCGCTTCTTGGGAGGCAACCCAATGTCTTTATTTATTTATTTCTAATTTTTGATATGCCTTGTTTGTGTTTGCAGGTTAAGCAAATGAGTAGAGTCGAGTCACGGGACAATTGGTAATGCTTGATTCCTTGAACTTGAATTTTATTTTGTCTTTAATGAATGTTTTTGTCTCTTTAAAAACTTGTTCACTTTGAAATAATTTTGTTAATTGCCATGCGAAGTCTGTTAGGTTAGCATCCATGAGGCATGAATTTGTGATTCCCTTGTTTGATTTGCTTGCTATATTTGAATGCTATTTGAAAAACTGAGAAAATTTTTCAAACATTGACCACTCGATAATCCGGCTTAGCCGTGAGGATTTGAGCCCAAACATTTCAAATAATTTTTTTTCTTGTTATGAGAGATTCCACAGTTTATCTAATTCTCTAGAACTTGCTTATGTTCTCTTGATTGATTGACTGTTATGAATTACACACCGAGGCACGTTGTTTTTACTCTGAGCCTTTGTAGCCTACCTTTAATGCATATATCCTTTGCTAGCCCCTTTGAGCCTCAAAATGATAAATTTTCTTTGTGTTGTGATCTTACCCAAGTTAATTACCAGTAAAATTTTGAAAAAAAAAGAGATGATTTTCTTGGAGTTTAGGTTAGAAGCTCAATGATTTGAAGCACATTGCTCATCATTAAGTTTGGGGTTGCCTTTAGAATTTGCAACCGATTAAGTTTGGGGTGGGTATACATTAATAGAGAACTTTTTCTTTTAAGCAAACAACGATACATTAAATAAAAAGGAAGTACAAAGAAAGTTGGGGGGGCAAGAACCTAACCCAACAACCATACAAAAAACTATATACAACCCAAAAAGGGTAAAACAAAGCCAACTGGATCAAAACCAGTGAAATATCCAAATGTGAAGCAATCAAAGACATATCAGTCGCAATCCAGCAAGTCCAACGCGGGACCCGAAACCAAATTGTAAAAGAAAAATGTGTAAACGATTCAACCATTATAGCAACTAAAAGAGGCAGACTAAAATAATCTAACTCTTAGGGCACAGTGAGTAAATCTGACCGTCAACACGGAAACAGAGACAACAACCGACAACTCGCTATAGCAATAACGAGTACCAGGCTATTTCCAGCCATAACCAGAGCCGTCAGTCTTCCCAAATCCTCTAGCGTCGCAGATGCAGAATTGAATGCTTTGATCCCTGCAAATCTCAACAGATCTGACAACAAACCAGGAAATCAAAATCCAAAAAAAAAAAAAAGCAGTGCTAGAAAAAAGGCAAAAGAACCACGACAATCGGAGAAACAAAACCAGTTACTTAACGAAGCCAATTTTAGCAGAACCAAAATCAATCTGAAGCCACCAGCGCGACGGAAACCAACACGCCAACAACCACTGTAAAGTCCAACAAACACTGCCGCGAGGGAGGCGGTGCTAGTGAACCAAATCGCAGCCAAAGATGAACCCAGGCAAGCCGAACGAATCCGAGAGAACCAAAGGAAGCAACCCCAAAAACGAACCACCAAGCCAAGAGAGAACAACGACGGTGACGATCTGGACGGAGGAGAAGAGCAAAGAGTCGCCGTTCATTACCCCAAAAGCAAGCGTGACAGAAACCAAGCCGATCTGGAGCAACCAACAGCAACTCAGAGCAAAATAAACACATACCCGACAACCGCAAAACCTGAAAACCAGAGAATCACGTGGATCTGAGTATCAAAGAAACACTACCCAACGCCGGCGGCGTGGGTTTTAGGTTACTCCTATGGGACGCGATCCCAACAGAGCACCAGCAAAGTAGCCAAGGCTACATCTTGCAAAGGACGTTTGGATTTTAGGGAGAAGGAGGAAACGGTTGAACGGAGTAGAGAGAAGGCAGAGAAAGGTCGGTCGAAAGATCTTCTAATAGAGAACTTTGAGAAAACATGAAAATCTGAAAATTTAATGATAAAGAGTGTTAAAAAGGTCACCATAAAAAAATCAAAAGAAAATATATATAGAAAAGAAAAAGATGGTGACTCTTCTTGAAACACAATATTATGTTTTGAAAGATAAATGTGAAGATGGTTCTCTAGTGCAACTCTTCTGGGATTGGGTTTCTTTTTATCTTTTATATTGGTGTCTCCAAGTTTTTCTACTTACTATCCAAAAACACCTTCCTTAACCCTCAACCTCGTTATAACACTTAAAGTCATCTAAAGGTGTGAATTTGTATGTGTGTTGAATGATTATTAGAATGTTTGCAAGCTTATGGTAGAATGGCTATGCCTATGTTGATTGAGCGAAAAATTAACAACGTAAACATGAGAGAATGTGAGATAGTGAAGCGATTATGGTTTGGTCAATATTTGTGAAAAGTTCTTGTTTTTTTCAATAGTGTTTGGTGTGCGAGTGAATTCATTATAGGGATGACCATTGAAGTTCTAATTGTGATTGTTTGACTTGATTGATTTCTGTGACTCGTGATAGAACTGTTAAGATAGTGCCAGGTTTTCCGAAAGATGAAGATATTCCTTGAGGACAAGGAAAAGTTCAAGTTGAAGGTTGAAAAACACACAAGAAGGGGGGGGGGGGGGGGGGGGGGTTGAATTGTGTGAGACTTTTTTAAGTTAAAACAAATTGCAGCGGATAAGGTATAACACACACAATATATGAGGATAGGGTTAGAGAGAGATGCTCAGAATTTTTATACTGGTTCCTCCCACTAACAGGAGTAGTCCAGTCCTCTTGTCCTTCACAAGAGATTTCACTATAATCACTCAGATTACAAATGCTCAAGCACTAAGCAAGAGACTTCAAACTGCTCAAGCACAAAGCAAGAGACTTCTAACTGCTCAAGCACAAAGCAAGAGACTTCCAATGCTCAAGCACAAAGCAAGAGACTTCCAATGCTCAAGCACAAAGCAAGAGACTTCCAATGCTCAAGCACAAAGCAAGAGACTTCCAATGCTCAAGCACAAAGCAAGAGACTTCCAATGCTCAAGCACAAAGCAAGAGACTTCCAATGCTCAAGCACAAAGCAAGAGACTTCCAATGCTCAAGCACAAAGCAAGAGACTTCCAATGCTCAAGCACAAAGCAAGAGACTTCAAACTGGTCTTAATGTTAATAAAGATAAGAGATTAACACTTGATATACAATCAGAGGTGTTTACAAAATACAATGCAGTTACAAGACTAACTTAGAAAATTATCACAAAGTTTCTAAGTGTTTGATAGCTTCAGAATTTGACAGAGTTTCAGCACGTTCAGAAGCTTAAGTCTTGATTCCATTTCTTCACAAATCTTCTTCCTTTTATAGATGATAAAATGAACGTTGAAGATTATAGCCGTTTGAAGAATTGAGACGCTCCTTTGTATAGATCGGTGAGCTTATTAGCTGTTCTGATTTGCAGTAGCTTAGGAGCTTAACGTTTACTACAAAATGAGAGATTCCTTTTGGCTTTTGATATTTGAACCTTGGTGAAAGCCAAATAAGGAAATAATCGTTTCTGAAGCCTGACTTGAAAAGGACCTTTCCATGGTCAAACCTTTTCATTCTTGGTTTCTGCGTTTGGACTTAGTCAGGCACAGTCTTCAATAAAATTGTACTCTCAAATGTAGCTTAACACTTATATCTGACGAGCCTTCAGATTTTGATAGGCTCAGAATTACTTGTTTCAGATCTGGTGAGCTCAGATGTTCTTCAGATTTTGATAGGCTCAGAATTACTTGTTTCAGATCTGGTGAGCTCAGATGTTCTTCAGATTTTGATAGGCTCAGAATTACTTGTTTCAGATCTGGTGAGCTCAGATGTTCTTCAGATTTTGATAGGCTCAGAATTACTTGTTTCAGATCTGGTGAGCTCAGATGTTCTTCAGATTTTGATAGGCTCAGAATTACTTGTTTCAGATCTGGTGAGCTCAGAAGTAATTCCTTCAGAAATTCTAAGGTTCAGATAATAACTTCAGAGTTTCACAGGCTCAGAATTACTTGCTTCAGATCTGGTGAGCTCAGAAGTAATTCCTTCAGAAATTCTAAGGTTCAGATAATAACTTCAGAGTTTCACTTGCTTCAGATCTGGTGAGCTCAGAAGTAATTCCTTCAGAAATTCTAAGGTTCTTTAGTACGCAAATTTTAACTTTTAATCCTGCACACTGAATTAAATTATTAGTATTCCAATTTAACCTTAAATACATTGTTATCATCAAAATCAATTAAGGAGATACAAAATCATAATTTTGTTCCAACAATCTCCCCCTTTTTGATGATGACAACTATATGTATTTAAAATCAATTGTTGTTGTTTTTATTTAACATCTTGACTTCAGGTTCTGAGGTTTGCAAGCTCCCCCTGAGTCTGATAAGCTTCAAAAGTTTATCAATGATAAATATAAAACAGTCTAAGAGTAATATTTAATGTCAAATATAATTTCATATATTCTACCTTCAGAATTAGAGGTTTGCAAGCTCTATTTCTTCAGATTGACAAATATAAGATATGGTTTGCAAGCGTATCTTATATTATATGAATTTATGTTGGACAAAATTTATTACTCCCCCTCATTAAAAGTTTAAAAGACTTTAATATAACTTAACAAGAGTAGAGTTCAGAAAATGTGATCTTTAGAGCTTCAGAAATAATTTCACTGCCATAGGAAATGAAATAATATTTTCTCCCCCTTTGTCATTATCAAAAACGGGTCAGTCAAAGCACAAGTTACAGGGTAGTAAATGCACACAGCAAACAACCACCAGCAGTAAATGCATTCAACGGTAAAAGGGAATTGTTAAGTACCATGGTGAAACAGGGAATTGTTTCAGAATGAAGACGAGTTTCTTCAAGATCTGAATCAGTTCCAGGAAAAGGTGGAGTGGTTTGAATGGATGAGGGGTTTGGTTCAGAAGTGGTTGGCTTAGGAGATGAAGTCTGAAGGGGTTCAGTTTGGGATTCAGCAGGGACTTCAGAATTTTGAACATTTGAGGGTTCAGATTGGTCTACGTCCATTGCTATTGGGGTAGACTCAGAATCTTTAATAGGAGATTTCTGAGGGGATTTAGGAGTGTCAGAAATGGTTATAGTGGAAGTTTCAAAATATTGAAAACGTGAGAAGTGATAGTGACTAGTGTGTAGTTAAGTGATTATAGTGGAAGTTTCAAAATATTGGGGAAACAAGATAGTGACGTAATGGGGGCTTGGCAGTTACTTTTAATAAAATCATCATTAGCTCTCCTTCATTACCCAGCGGTTACTAGACATGATGGGAAGTTACATAGATAAGTAGTGTTTTCAGAAGCCAGCTGTCAGTTAGAGAAACTGAGTGGTCAACTAACACTTAGAGTAGGTATCTGAGTCACAAGAAATCATATTTAATAATAAATAATTCTGATTGCTTCAGATGAGAGAGTGCTTCAGAACCTATATAATAGTTTCTGAGCCGTCCAAACTTCTGAGGCCCTTCAGAACCAGTTTATTCATTCAGAGTTAACAGCATTCAGAGATATCATTCAGAAATAAAAACCATGTTCAGATTTTTCTTGATAAAATCGAAACGATCAATAGCAAGAGGTTTGGTAAAGATATCAGCCCATTGATGCTCAGTATCAATGAATTGAATCTTAATTACTCCCTTCTGAACATAGTCTCTAATGAAGTGATGTTTGATCTCAATGTGTTTAGCTCTTGAATGCAAAATAGGATTCTTAGACAAACAGATAGCAGCAGTATTATCACAGAGAAGTGGTATACTACTTATCCTTATCTGATAGTCCTCCAACTGATGTTTCATCCAGAGCAATTGCGTGCAACACTTAGCAGCTGAGATGTACTCTGCTTCTGCTGTAGATAGAGCAATAGTTGCTTGTCTCTTACTAGCCCATGATATAAGGTTTTCACCTAGAAATTGACAGTTTCCACTAGTGGACTTCCTTTCAATTTTATCACCAGCATAGTCAGCATCACAGAATCCAATAAGCTGATAATCTAAGGATTTCTTATAAAGTAATCCAAGATTAGTGGTTCCTTTCATATATCTAAAGATTCTCTTAACAGCAGTTAGATGAGACTCTCTAGGATCTGATTGAAATCTAGCACACAAGCATACACTGAACAAGATATCTGGTCTAGATGCAGTGAGATAAAGGAGGGAACCAATCATACCTCTGTATAATTTCTGATCTACTTTGCCTTCAGATTCTTCCTTCAGAAGACAGCTAGAGGGATGCATAGGAGTTGACATTGGTTTACAATCTTCCAGACCAAATTTCTTCAGTAAATCCTTTGTGTATTTGGTTTGATGCACATATACTCCTTCTTTTCTTTGATTGATTTGAATTCCCAAGAAGAATGTTAGTTCTCCCATCATACTCATTTCAAATTCATCCTGCATAAGCTTAGAGAAATTCTTGCAAAGAGAAGCATTAGTTGAACCAAAGATAATATCATCAACATAAATCTGAACAATCAAAATATCAGTTTTTAAGGTTTTTCTAAAGAGAGTGTTATCAACATGTCCTTTTTCAAAACCATTTTCTAGAAGAAATATACTTAACCTTTCATACCAAGCTCTTGGAGCTTGTTTCAAACCATACAGAGATTTCTTCAATTTGTAAACATGATCAGGACACTTTATATCTTCAAAGCCAGGAGGTTGTTTAACATAGACTTCTTCATAAATTACTCCATTCAGAAATGCACTCTTAACATCCATTTGAAATAGAGTGATGTCATGATTAACTGCATAGGACAAGAGAAGTCTAATTGCCTCAAGTCTTGCTACTGGTGCAAAGGTTTCAGTGAAATCTATGCCTTCTTGCTGACTATAACCTTGTGCAACCAGTCTAGCTTTATTTCTGACAACTTCTCCCTTTTCATTTGACTTGTTTCTGAATACCCATTTTGTTCCAATAATGTTCTTGTGTTTGGGTTTTGGTACCAGATCCCAAACATCATTTCTTTCAAATTGATTGAGTTCTTCTTGCATTGCAACAATCCACCCATCATCTGAGAGTGCTTCTTCTATGTTTGTGGGTTCAATTAATGAAATTAACCCAACTAGGGATTCATCCTCTTTGAAAGCAGATCTGGTCTTTCTTGGGCTATCCTTGTTACCAACAATTAGCTCTTCAGGATGAGATGATCTATACTTGAATTTACTCTTAGGTGGAGCAGGTGTCTGAGAGGGTTCAGTTTCTGAAGGGTCTTCAGTTTCAAGGCCTTCAGAGATATCTTCATTTTGAGTCTCAGATGGATATACAGCAATGGAGAGATCTTCACACTCAGAATTTGAGGAAACTTGAAATTCTGCAAAAGTCTCAGCTTGCTCTGACATTTTATCGTCAGGCTCTTTATCATCAAATCTAACATGTATAGATTCTTCAACTGTGTGAGTTTCAGAATTATACAATCTGTATGCTTTTGAGCGTTCAGAGTAGCCTATAAAGATACCCTTATAAGCTCTAGCATCAAATTTCTTTCGATAGACCTTGTTGTCTAGAATATAACAAGTACATCCAAACTGATGAAAATAAGAAATATTTGGTTTTCTTCCTTTGAACAGTTCATAAGCAGTTTTGTTCAGAATAGGTCTGATGTAGATTCTATTCTGAACATAGCAAGCAGTACTCACGGCTTCTGCCCACAAGAACTTAGCTAGGTTAGACTCAAGCATCATGGTACGAGCCATTTCTTGCAAAGATCTATTCTTTCTTTCTACAACACCATTCTGCTGTGGTGTTCTAGGAGAAGAGAATTCATGGATTACTCCATGCTCTGAGCAGAAAGATTCGAAAGAGTCATTTTCGAACTCTCCCCCATGGTCGCTTCTAACCTTCAGAATCCGAAGATCCTTTTCACTTTGTATTTGTGTGCAGAAGTCACTGAACACCACAAGTGCTTCACTCTTAGAACGTAGGAATTTCACCCAAGTCCATCTACTGAAATCATCAACCATGACCAATCCATATTTTTTACCATTGATAGAGGCTGTCGAAACAGGACCAAACAGATCAATGTGAAGCAATTCTAAGGGTCTGGAAGTAGAGACAATGTTTTTAGACTTGAATGAAGTCTTAGCAAATTTTCCTTTTTGACATGAGCCACAAAGTGCATCTGAGTGATAATCAATGTCAGGCAAACCACTAACAAGCTTTTGTTTGCTAAGCTTAGAGATCAACCTCCAGTTAGCATGACCAAGACGCTTGTGCCATAGCCATTTCTCATCACTCAGAGACAAAAGACATATAATCTTTTGGTCAACCAAATCAGAAAAGTTTACTTTATAAACATTGCCAACTCTCATTCCCTTGAATACTACAGATTTGTCAGAGTCTTTTGATACAGTACATGATTCCTTATTAAATGTAACAACACACCCATTGTCACAAAATTGACTAATGCTCAATAGATTGTGTTTAAGTCCATCAACTAACCAAACATCTTTAATGGAAAGAGAAGAATTACCAACTGTACCTGTACCAATGATCTTCCCTTTTTGTTTTCCTCCAAATCCCACAGAGCCTCCCTCTTTCAGAGTTAGGGTTTGGAACATATGCTTTTCTCCCGTCATATGTCGTGAGCAACCACTGTCCAGGTACCAGGGCTGCTGTTTTACCTTTCCTTGCATGAGCATCTGAAGCAAACATTATTTCAGATTTTGGTACCCATATTCTGATGGGTCCTTTAGAGTTAGTCTTCTGAATAGTATTCCTTCTTTGTTTTCTATGATCAACACAAGATCTAGAATTAATTAAGCTTTGACAAGAATGTTTAGGCTTAATTTGATTCTTGGATTTTGATCTGGAGTATATCACAGTTCCAAAGGTCAAGCAAGGATCTGAAGTAACTTTACCTTGATTTCTCAGAGGTTCAGATGACTTCTGAGCCTTAACTTGAGAACTTTTGGACTCAGAAATTTTAGGTTCAGAAGAACTTGGAACTTCTGAGTCTTTGGGTTCAGGTTCAGAACCTCCTTCAGAGTTGGATGCCTTCAGATCAAGTGTACCACTTTTAACAAAGGTAGAGAATAATTCAGGTGGAGTATCATCCTCACTATATGATTTCAGAGGTTTATCCCAGTTCTTAAACCGAGAATAACCAATGCCTTCACCATAGTTACGAGTCATATGATAAATCATGGAAGCCATTTTACTCCTATTGAAGGTACAACGAATAAATTCGTGAAGAGCATCTTCATGATCATCATTGAGCTTGTCTGCCAAGACATAGTTAGATTCAACATGACAAATACGAATGTTTAACGATTCATTTTCATCATAAAGAATCTTGGCATCCTTTTTCAATGATTCATGAACATTCTTCAGAATTTTGTGTTGACTTACTATACGAGAGTAATGTTTCACGGCAATCTTAAGAGAATCAATTAACTCAGATTTAGTCATGTTAGAGTATACCTCATTTTCATCATCTGAGTCATCTTCAGAATCTCTATCAGAGTTGTTACCTTCAGAAGTTCTTGCCATTAAAGCCAGATTGCCTTCTTCATCATCTTCTCCTTCAGAGTCATTCTCAATGGTCTCCCAAGTGGCTAACAAACTCTTCCTTACCTTTTCTTTGTACTTTTCTTTCCCAAAGCTCTTATTCTTTCCTTTGTCCTTGGATGACATTTCTGGACAGTCCGCAATGAAGTGTCCAGATTTCTTGCAGTTATAGCAGTTGTTCAGTTCTTCCTTTTTGTCCTTTGAAAAGGAACTTCTTGAGTTGTTTCCTTTGTTTGGAAACCTTTTGTATTTCTTGTTCCATTTCTGAAACCTTCTAACCATTAGTGCCATTTCTTCATTCTCAGAATTTTCATCCATCATATCATCAGAAGTTTCTTCCTCTTGTTCAGACACTTTGATCTTTGCAGCTTTTGAGGAAGTCTGAACAGAGCTTAGAGCCAAGGACTTCATCTTCTTGACAGGTTCATCTGACATAAGTTCTAGCTCATGACTTCTGAGTGAGCTTATTAAATCTTCAAGAGTCACATTGTCCAAATCCTTGGATTCCTGAAAAGCTGTAACTTTTGGTCTCCATTTGGAAGGTAAGCTCCTCAGAATTTTCTTCACGTGATCAGATGCAGTGTAGCTTTTCTTCAGAACTTGAAGACCAGAGACAAGGGTTTGAAACCTTGAATACATGGTTTCAATATCTTCATCTTCCTTCATTCTGAACAGCTCATATTGATGAACTAATAAGTTTGCCTTAGCTTCTTTGACTTGCTTATTTCCTTCATAGGTGGAACATAGAGAGTCCCAGATAGTTTTGGCACATGACTTGTTGGATATTTTTAAATACTCAGCATGAGATATTGCACCAATAAGCATATTCTTAACAGTATGATGCTTCTTATATTGTTTCTTCTTTTCAGCATCAAAGAACTTTCTGTAGGTATTTCTTACAACACCTTCATCATCCATGTGTTCAAAATGTATACCATCTTCAATGATATCCCATAACTCATCATCGGTCCCAATGATGTAACTATACATCTTGGTTTTCCAGAAAGGAAAAGTAGTAGGATCACTGTTGAAGTAAGGTGGTTTGTCTCTGTGATTATCACTGTTCCTTTCCCTATCATAGTTGTGAGGAGGTGGAACAGCAGAGTGATCAGGTCCAGAGGAAGCAGAAGGAGAGGTAACACCAGACATGTTTTTCAACTAAGTACCCCTAGATCTTTTACTGTTTCACTGTTAAGTGAAGAGCAACAGACCGGAGCTCTGATGCCAATTGAAGGTTGAAAAACACACAAGAAGGGGGGGGGTTGAATTGTGTGAGACTTTTTCTAAGTTAAAACAAATTGCAGCGGATAAGGTATAACACACACAATATATGAGGATAGGGTTAGAGAGAGATGCTCAGAATTTTTATACTGGTTCCTCCCACTAACAGGAGTAGTCCAGTCCTCTTGTCCTTCACAAGAGATTTCACTATAATCACTCAGATTACAAATGCTCAAGCACTAAGCAAGAGACTTTAAACTGCTCAAGCACAAAGCAAGAGACTTCTAACTGCTCAAGCACAAAGCAAGAGACTTCCAATGCTCAAGCACAAAGCAAGAGACTTCCAATGCTCAAGCACAAAGCAAGAGACTTCCAATGCTCAAGCACAAAGCAAGAGACTTCCAATGCTCAAGCACAAAGCAAGAGACTTCCAATGCTCAAGCACAAAGCAAGAGACTTCCAATGCTCAAGCACAAAGCAAGAGACTTCCAATGCTCAAGCACAAAGCAAGAGACTTCCAATGCTCAAGCACAAAGCAAGAGACTTCCAATGCTCAAGCACAAAGCAAGAGACTTCCAATGCTCAAGCACAAAGCAAGAGACTTCTAACTGGTTTTAATGTTAATAAAGATAAGAGATTAACACTTGATATACAATCAGAGGTGTTTACAAAATACAACTCAGTTACAAGACTAACTTAGAAAATTATCACAAAGTTTCTAAGTGTTTGATAGCTTCAGAATTTTACAGAGTTTCAGCACGTTCAGAAGCTTAAGTCTTGATTCCATTTCTTCACAAATCTTCTTCCTTTTATAGATGATAAAATGAACGTTGAAGATTATAGCCGTTTGAAGAATTGAGACGCTCCTTTGTATAGATCAGTGAGCTTATTAGCTGTTCTGATTTGCAGTAGCTTAGGAGCTTAACGTTTACTACAAAATGAGAGATTCCTTTTGGCTTTTGATATTTGAACCTTGGTGAAAGCCAAATAAGGAAATAATCGTTTCTGAAGCCTGACTTGAAAAGGACCTTTCCATGGTCAAACCTTTTCATTCTTGGTTTCTGGGTTTGGACTTAGTCAGGCACAGTCTTCAATAAAATTGTACTCTCAAATGTAGCTTAACACTTATATCTGACGAGCCTTCAGATTTTGATAAGCTCAGAATTACTTGTTTCAGATCTGGTGAGCTCAGATGTTCTTCAGATTTTGATAGGCTCAGAATTACTTGTTTCAGATCTGGTGAGCTCAGATGTTCTTCAGATTTTGATAGGCTCAGAATTACTTGTTTCAGATCTGGTGAGCTCAGAAGTAATTCCTTCAGAAATTCTAAGGTTCAGATAATAACTTCAGAGTTTCACAGGCTCAGAATTACTTGCTTCAGATCTGGTGAGCTCAGAAGTAATTCCTTCAGAAATTCTAAGGTTCAGATAATAACTTCAGAGTTTCATAGGCTCAGAATTACTTGCTTCAGATCTGGTGAGCTCAGAAGTAATTCCTTCAGAAATTCTAAGGTTCAGATAATAACTTCAGAGTTTCATAGGCTCAGAATTACTTGCTTCAGATCTGGTGAGCTCAGAAGTAATTCCTTCAGAAATTCTAGGGTTCTTTAGTACGCAAATTTTAACTTTTAATCCTGCACACTGAATTAAATTATTAGTACTCCAATTTAACCTTAAATACATTGTTATCATCAAAATCAATTAAGGAGATACAAAATCATAATTTTGTTCCAACACCTAAGACTACCAATGATGTTCGCATATGCAGATTGTCTTACGCTATCGCCAGTGTTCTTAAATAGCTTTACACTGGGATCATATGGCGTACAAGCAGGTTTACAATTAAATTAACCATACTTCTTTAGGATCTTTTCCACATAGTGTGATTGATCTAGGGATATTCCCTCCTCAGACCTAGTGATTTTGATTCCAAGAATCACATTTGCTTCTCCGAGGTCTTTCATATCAAAGTTGTTTCCCAACAATGATTTCACAGCATTCACGGCAGAAAGGTTTGATCCAAATATGAGTAAGTCGTCTACATAGAGACACATAATAGTGCAAATGCCATTTTCGAATTTGTAGTAAATGCATTTGTCACTCTCATTTACTTTGAACCCATCCGACAACATCAAATTATCAAACTTTTCATGCCATTGCATAGGAGTTTGCTTTAGACCATACAGAGACTTATCTAACTTATAGACCTTAGTTTCTTGTCCATGTACTACAAAACCTTCAGGTTGTTCCATATAGATTTCTTCTTCTAAGTCACCATTTAAAAAAGCGGTTTTAACATCCATTTGATGTACTACCAAGTTAAAAATAAAGGCTATTGAAATTAGTACTCGAATGGATGCTATTCTAGTGACGGGAGAAAATGTGTCGAAGAAATCAATATTTTCTCTTTGCTTAAAACCTTTGGCCACAAGGCGAGCCTTGTATTTTTCAACAGTACCATCAGGTTTCAGTTTCTTTTTCAAAATCCATTTACAACCAATCGGTTTGCAGGCAGGAGGCAAGTCTACCAAATGCCATGTTTTGTTAGATTCTAGAGAATCCATCTCATCATTAATAGCTTCATGCCATAGATCTGCATCCATCGATGACAAGGCTTCTTGAAGATTTGCAGGATCTTCATCTAATATATAGGCCGCATAATCTGAACCATAGTCTTTAGCAACTCTTGCACGTTTACTTCTTCGAAGTTCTATTTGTACTTCATCATTGCTATCCTCATTTTCTATGACGGGATTGTGACTCGATTCAGGAATTTGACTCTGTGCAAAGCCCCCACTATTTCTTGATTTAAAGGGAAATTTATCTTCATAGAAATCTGCATCATTAGATTCTATGATCACTTTTGCATTTAGATCGTAAAATCTATATGCCTTACTGTTTGTTGCATAACCAATGAATACGCATTCATAAGCTCTACTAGCGAGTTTAACTCGCTTCGGGTCCGGTTTACGGACATATGCTAGACATCCCCAAGTTCTCAAATAAGACAAGTTTGGTTGTCTTTTCTTTAATATCTCATAAGCAGAGATATCTCTCTTAGATTTGGGAACCAGAAGTTTGGTTCCCCCCACCAGTGAGTAGCGGCACCAGAAGTCAACATCATAGCAACGACTAGTTCAGTAAGAGTTCTATTCTTTCTTTCTGCTTTACCATTCATTTCAGGGGAATATGGCGCAGTCGTTTCATGTATAATTCCATGTTGTTTATAAAATTCATTAAATAAACTAGAATTATATTCAGTTCCCCTATCACTACGAAATCTCTTGATTTTCCTATTAAACTGATTTTCAACTTCATTAACAAACACTTTAAACATTTCAAATGCATCACTTTTATTCTTCATTAAATAAACAAATGTGTAGTCTGAACAATCATCAATAAAAGTTATAAAGTAACGTTTGTTATTCCTAGTCAATGTTCCATCTAGTTCACAGATATCAGAATGTATAAGGTCCATAGGTTCAGATTCTCGTAAAACTGATTTATGTTTGCTCTTTGTTATTTTAGCTTGACTACAAAATTCACATTTTTCTACTTCATTAATATTTAATTTAGGAATTAAACCTAAGTTACTTAAATTATAAATAGAACACATATTAACATGACAAAGTCTAGAATGCCAAAGATTAAAATCACACAAAGAGTAAACAGGAGTAGAAATTTTATTCAAATTCAAATCAACATTCAATTTAAACATGCCATCAGTGGCATAGCCTTTCCCAATAAAAGTACCATTCTTAGTGATGGTATACAAGTCTGCCCCAATAGTCTGACTAAACCCAGCCTTATTCAATAGAAAACCAGAAACAAGATTATTTTTCTTCTCAGGAACATGTAAGACTTCTTTCAGTATCAGAGTCTTTCCGGAGGTGAAATTCAGCTCAACATCTCCAATACCAGCAACATCAAAAGTGAATGTGTTTCCCATCTGCACCTTCTTATTTTCAGCATTCATGTATGTTTTAAACATAGCACGATCATAGCAGACATGGCGAGTGGCACCAGTATCTATCCATCATCCATCACTACCACCGACCATATTAATTTCGGTGATCATAGCAGTATATGGCTCATCAGCCACATTCATATTCACCTGAGCATTAAGGTGAGCAGGTTTTGGCCTCTTATTGTTTTTGCACTTTTTAGCCATATGACCTGTTTTCCAGCAGTTAAAGCAGTAGAATGGATCAACAGCGTCATTTTTAGGAGGTGGAGGCTGCTGATTTTGCTTAGCATTATGGGCCCTTTGAGAAGGATTCCCCTTCTTAATTCGGTTTTGATTTGTATTGCGGTTTTGATTCTTTAATGGTTTGCCCGTAGGCTTCAGAGCCGCACCGAATTTCTTTTTGTTGTTGGAGACAACCATAATTTTTTCTTCTTCTTTCATATCCTTTTTCCGTGCCTCTTCTTCAATTCGAAGACGGGTAATCAGACTTTCAATTGAAAACTCTTTTGTTTTATGACGAAGCTGATTTTTAAAATCTTTCCAAGCAGGGGGCAGCTTGTCAATAATTACAGCAATCTGAAATTGTTCATCTAAAGGCATACCTTCTGTTATTATCTCATGAGCAATCTTTTGGAGTTCATGAGACTGCACCTCAACTGACCTTTCATCAACCATCTGGTATTTCAGATACCTGCTTACTGCATACTTTTTCACTCCAGCCTCTTCAGTGTCATATTTCTTTTTCAAAGCCTCCCACACATCACTTGCAGTATTGTATGTTCTATAATAATCATACAAGTCATCCTCAAGTCCATTAATGATATAGTTTTTGCATACATAATCATTATGGAGCCAAAGTTGTCTTTCCTTTTCAATTTGCAGCGCTTTGGCCTTAATCTGTTTTGCAGATTCTGAACCCTTGTCCTTGTCTGGTTCAGCAGCAACAGACTTCTCATCGTTGTTGGTAACCGTTTGTTCCTTTGTACCAGAGGCTGAAGCCGAAGCATCAGTCGGAACAACAGGAATGGGATCATTTAAAACGTAGGCACACTTTTTCAAAGTCAGGAAGAAAAACATTTTCTGTTGTGTCGCGGTGATTTTTGGATATCAAGCTATTGATGAGCATTGAATCGCAATTTTTTATTTCACCACCGATCTTTTATTTTTTTCCAAGGAAAAGGGAAAAAGTTCGAAATAACCCTAATTATTAAGAGATTAAAGGTTCGGGGGTTAATTACGTAAAGGGAAGGTATTAGCACCCTAAACGTCTATAGTACTCTATAGGAACCTCTTGTGTTTATTTTATTTTTGTGCTAAAATTAATTTGCTTGTTTAAATATGTACTTAAATGTAAAAAGATTATAAAAAAAAAATAAAAAAAAAAAAAAGAGATAAAATGTTTTTTGTTATTTTTATTGATTTGGGAAGACATATAGTCTTTTACACTACGTACCCGAGGGATCAAAACCACCGTAGTTCGGGGTAAAAATTGAAAAGTGATTTGTTTGATATTTTTTAGTTTTTGAAAATGTTTTAAAATAAAAAGCCAAGTGGCAAAAATGTTTTTGAATGTGTTTTTGTATTTTTTAATTTTTGAGAAAAAAAGACTTTGAATATATTTACATGGATTAAAATATTTATCATGAAAGAAAAGTTTTGAAAAAGTCTCTCGACGAAAGTCGAGGTTTTTTAATAAAAGAGATTCTTTTTTTGAAAATTATTTTTGACTTATTTGAATGTTTTTGGTTTTTTGATTAATTAATTAAAAAAAACTAAGTATAATTAAATAAAACTAACGCGAGAGTTTTCATAATGATATTGGATCGAAATGAGACTCCATAAATAAATAAATAAATATGCATGCGATGCAGGTTTCTCATTTATATTTTACATCAACCCTAAATACATTCTAATCTTCAATTATAAAATTAAAATAAATAATGATGCAAAAAACTGAAAAAAATGCAATAAGATAAACTCAGTCCTAAATATAAACAAAAATGAAACAGAATATGGGGTGTAGTAGCAAAGCAGGGGCTAAAGCCCAAATCCAAACTTGCAAAAAAGGATAGTTTTACAAAAAATAAGGGGGTGAATCAAGACCATCTGATCTGATAGACAGACCAGATTTGATTTTAAGTTCAAACAACAAGGACCATATGATGAGTTATCAAAGGTTATGATTCTGAAGGTGCATGATGGCGCAATAGGCATGCGCATACAGGACCGGAAGAGGCCTTATACATTTATGAAAACACAGAACTTCTCATTTTGAAAAAAAAAAACATTTCTCTCTCTTCACAAAGCTTCTTCTCTCTCTCTCGGTTTCTCTCACTCTCAAACTTCTCTTTCTCTTTCTTCAAAAACTTGTTCTTGAATGTCAAGAACATTCAAAGGCTTTTCCAGAAACCGATCGTTTTCCGGTGGTGGTGCGGCGGCCATCACGGCGGCGCCACCACCAGAAAACTAAAAATTTCCTTTTCTAAAAAAAAAACAATTTTCTTAAATCCTTTTCTGTTTTGATTTCGAAAATTAAATTTGTTTTAGAAAATAAAGCTCAGAAACTCTTAGATCTAAAATTTTATTCTCAAGAAAGAAACAAACTTTTTCTACCGTTTCTTTGCTTTTTGTTTCGGATTTTCTCGATTCTGGTTGTATGGATGCTTGAGGATTTCTGGGTTTATTTTGATTTTTGGTTCGTGAATGGTAGTTGTAACGCCCCAACTAAAATATCTAGAATATTTAGTCGGAACATTAAAACTGGAATCTGAGTACATTAATTAAAAGAATTATAGCTGAATAATACATTATCATTAAATAGAAATGATTATTCGATACAGACAGCGGAAAAGAAACTGCAACAGAACAACAAGCTAAATAAAAATAAGGAAGAAGACTAAGTCTTCTAGGCTGACAATTCAAGCACAGCTCCAATCGTCAGGTCCATCCTGGTCCCTGCTCCGAAATAACCTGTCTTACCTATATCAAAAAGGGAGTGGGGTGTGACAGTACTCATTATGTTCGCGACACTTAGCATACCGTACTCATTATTATTCCATATTACACTTCCAAAGGTCGGTATCTGGCCTGGTTGTCGCTATGTGAATAGTTGAATTGGATAAGTTTGGGTATTGATAATGACAATCCAAAATCTTTCTCTTCGAGGTTTAACTCAATTCCGAACGCTGCAGCTCGTGACACGTCACACGCACCACTATCCCATGGTGCCGTATAAAAACTCTAGGATTAATTAAAATATAAAACGAGTGGAGAACGCTTAAGCACTATAGATTCTTTCGCCAATGAGTCAGACTCATCTACAACCGATTCCATAGTACTACAGAATTTTCCACCTACTATTCCAATCAATCCTAGCACAGCGCTGTGGTCGAGTAATACATTTAACATATCAAGAACTGAGGTTCGATTCTCCCTTAAAGGACACGGTTAGGTTGCTTGGATAATTTACTGATAGGCTGAAGTGGAAGAAGTTGACTAACGTGATCGAATTCTAATGGTGGCTGACTGGGTACGGAAGATTTGCACACAGAGAATGGCCTTGAATCCCTTATTCACCATAGTCAATGTACGAATCGGACTCGCAATAACAAAACTCTTATGCTCTACACGAGGAATTCGATTAATGATGATCTGAATTTATCGTTGATAATGTTCAGGGAACTGAATTAGTTGATAGAGAATGAAATGGCTCAAACTCGATTTTAAAGAATAAATCTGATGAGATATCTAGATACTAATACTTCTACTAGCTCTAATTTCTATGTAATTGGAAGGATTGAAAACTTAACTGGAATTTAGATGACGAGACTCCGAAAGTATACCCAATGCACTGGAAATGATGATGGGTTGTACGTGTGCACGAATACCTATATGATTAACTGACACTGACATTGAGCAGAATAGTTTGGCGGATAATTAACTAATGATACTGATTAAAAGATCGATACGATGAGTGAGAGCTTGAACTGAATTTTCATGTGTCCGCTCCAGATAAACTGGATTCTACGAATTATATTTAGTTCCTAACAATGTAACTAAAAAGGCCGAAAAGATTGAACAGGATTACTTATAAGCGAAGTCCCACAATGTCAGTTTAACTGACCGATATCGAAGAATTTGAAAAGTTTATCTCTCGATTTACTCCGGTGATAAATACGACTGACAGATGATAGGGCATGAGAAGGAATTATATGTCCGAGACATATTCAGACAACTTAGGGAGTGAACTCGTTCCATGTTCCTATGTCTAATGGATACCCAATCCAACATACTTTAGTTCGATGAACTTAGCTTATCTAAGGTCGGAAGAAATGGTCATGAATTTGGAATTTGAATTCTATTGGTTCTGGCTGAAATCAGGGTATTAATAGGTACTCTTAATGGAAATCCGACTGACTCTAACAGATTCCTAACTCGAAGGTCTAAACTAGTACAAGTGTTGAGTGGTTGGTAAAGGATAAATCCAACTTAGTTATTGTCGATACGAGGTAACTCACATAGGTAATCAATGATTGATCTAGATGGCTGAAGGCGCTAATGATAACTCCTGTTTTCTGCTAAATTGATCGAGACTTGAATACTAGTGATTCGGTGCTAAGGTTGATCTCAAGAGGTAGATTGATCTACTGTAACTAGTTCCTTATTGATAATGTACTAAGTGATACAATAATGGCTGGTATCTAAGGAAATTAATAACACGGGTGGTTCCACTTAGTTTCTCTCACATGGTATCTACCTAAGCCATGACACTAAGCTGCTAATGTAAGGGGTGCGTGATAGTGTTAAGTAAACTATCTGACAACTAAGTTTGGTCAAGAGATGTTTCTACTCGTCATTCCGATGGAGATTATGTCCCAAGCAGGCTGGGTGTGATTTCTAGGATAACGTGTTGAGTCGAAACTATCTTATTTGGCATGTGGCAATATCCTACGTGATAACCTAACAGGCTGAAGTGTAAAAGAATGCTGAAGCTAAGGTGACCTAAATCAACTATTTTTCCTATGTGAATGGTCGGGTAATTTACTGATGCTGAGTTACTTGCTCAAGATGAGTGGACAACTACAACTAATAAGCCCATATGGATACTAAGTTAATAAGGTGAAATTCCTAATGGTACATCTAATATTACTCAACCTCTATTGGTAAGGTACGACTATTGGTTGCTACTTACAAGGGCTAATTCTTGTTTCTACTGCTCACGAATAATGCCTTATGAATTAAGTCAGGTATCTACATGGTGTTGAAAAATAATTCCTAATTGTTACTCTAATCAAGTTGATCTCTAATGGTTTGCTGAGTTAACTGACCTAAGCTGGTATCGATAAGAGAAAATCCTATTTGTTATGCTAAACGGATCCTGGCTCCTAGCGGTATGGTAGGAATACGAGTTACGATGTTGAAAAACTAGATTACTCTTAGGGAGGCATTAAGAGTTGGCTTCCTATAGGATAATCTATTAGGAAGTTCTCAGATATGTGTTGTTATGGGTGAAAATTCCAACTTGGTTCCTCTGGTATGGTTTTGAACAGATCTAACATCACTAGTGAATCTCGCGGCTGACAAGTAAGGTTAAGAAGAGTTCTGATTTACTGAAGGCTGAATCTTACTTGGCTTTCGTGTTTCTTGTAAACATGTTAGCCAGAAGGTATGGTTACTCTCAAGTCCGGGGAATTTACCTGACACGCGATGACAGTCGAATACTATAATGGCCTACACACCTACGTTCTTCCATGAACAATCCTACTTCGAGCGATTAGTACTTTCCTCAAACTGTTCTTACTCTCCACAATCTTAACAACTGCTTCCTTACAATCTCCATAATTTCCTTCTACTATTGGTCTTAATCCATTTAATCCATCTTAACTCTTGGTACACTCGTTGGCGTTGCACCACTTACCCCTTCAGTCTTTAACCAATTCAGCTCTAACATTCGGTTAGAGAGAATTCTCGCCAACGATTGCTTATGAACTGCATCTCCACTACGATCTTCTTACTTAACCACCGAGGTCCACTTCGGTTCTCAACCGTAATACCCTGCCTACCATGCACAATACTGAGCTGATCAGGCTCAGCACGCGATGGTTTCAGTGTAAACAGTCCAGACTCCAAAGGGTCCGTACTACTAAGGAAGGGATTGTAATGACTCATGACAAGATCCGATACTAGATCGACCTGCTCTGATACCAATTGTAACGCCCCAACTAAAATATCTAGAATATTTAGTCGGAACATTAAAACTGGAATCTGAGTACATTAATTAAAGGAATTATAGCTGAATAATACATTATCATTAAATAGAAATGATTATTCGATACAGACAGCGGAAAAGAAACTGCAACAGAACAACAAGCTAAATAAAAACAAGGAAGAAGACTAAGTCTTCTAGGCTGACAATCCAAGCACAGCTCCAATCGTCAGGTCCATCCTGGTCCCTGCTCCGAAATAACCTGTCTTACCTATATCAAAAAGGGAGTGGGGTGAGACAGTCACTTCGTCCCAGTGAATTCTACTACCCTCCTAGGCTATAAAGTCGGAGCTCCTAATCAGTCATATCATAATCTATATCCATAGCATAATTATCATAGGCAATAAAATAAAGGTGTATCACAAAGTTTATCTTGTTCATTTTAAACCGCAAACCCTCTAAGGTGAGCACGTCTCAGGGGTTCGCCTTATCCGCGAGCAGAAAGCGCTCCGGCATAAAGCTCACATAAATTTTTCTATTGGAACATCTAAAACGAAGTCCACACTGATAACATGTTCATGTAATTAATCGACTGATCACTAAGTTCTTAACATGCTACCAATAAATCCCAAATCCGGGGAGCATACAACTTAATTCTAAGTTATCCCTAATTTCAGAATTGTGCCTGACTTCCCGTACAATATTAAATACATTATACAACTGCAATTTATCTTTCTCATGTAATAATATAAAACGAGTGATTATTCATTTTAAAAACAGAAAAAGTGAGGCAATTTTGGGTTAGCTCGCTACGGCGAGTTAACAAGCTCGCCATGGCGAACTTACAGGTACTGACCTAAACAACTCGCTAGGCGAGCTAGAGCTCGCCATGGCGAAGTTCTTCAGCCCAGAACCTTGAGCTCGCCATGAGTGCTCGCTAGCAACTCGCTATGGCGAGTTAAGGCAGAAATGACTCTGTTTTGCGAATTTCAACATTTTTCAAAGGTATCACCTACAATCAAACTCTGAGAAAGTGCAGATATATAATATAATCAATATTTAACAGAATAGAAGAGAATTTGGGAGCTAATTCTCCTCACACAATTAATTCCTAATTTCTTAAGTTAACATGCAAATTCATAAATTAAGGAAATTCTAACTAAACTAGCCTAAGAACCCACCTGGGGATGAAGCTTTAAACTTGAATTTGAGCTTCCTAACAGCTACTGAACCTCCCAGCTACCCACGAACTAAAATGGCAGAATTTTGGAACTTTTGACAACTTGAAACCTCTAAACTTGTTCTACGAATTTGATTGAATTGGTTGATGATTTCTCAGCTGAAGTGGAGGCTATTTATAGTAGTTATTACTGAGTATGTACAGTGTTGGGTTTGGCTCAATTCAGGGCATGCATGCACTAGCATTGGTAGGTTTTGAGGTGAGGTGAAGGAGGTTGTTGTATTGTGTCATGTGAGGGTTTTGGGCAGATGAATTTACTGATGTTTCAGAGCTGATTTAATGTTGTTTCTGTAGTGAAGAATCTCTGAGAGTGTTAGCTTGGCATGTGAGAGAAAGAGCCAAACTTGTGAGTTATTGATAGTGGAAGAAAATTGGAATTACATGGTGGGTTTGTTGTTGTTGTTTTGCGTGGAATGGAAGAGAAAGAGGGAGCTTAGTGCTTCAGAATTTCTGAGATGGAGAGAGTGAATCAGGAGTCTTGCTTGCATGATACTAAGAGTGGTTGATTGAAATGGAACTATGACTCACTCATGTCATGAAGTGTTGTCATGAGGTAGTGAAGCAAGGTCTAGGGGAACAATGAGTCACTAGGAAAGGGATTTGAATTCTCTTTGATGTTAATTAAATTAAATCCATGAGATTAGTGTTCTATTGTGTAGTTTAAGTTCATATGAAATTACCTAATCTCACATAATTCACACTTAACTCCTAGGATTTAATTAATCAATCACTTATAATTAATTCTAATTTAATAGATAACCTCTAATCAAAATTAATTAGGTGATTTAGAATTTGGGGATGTTACAGTAGTGGTGATGAATTTGAAGCTCTGTTTTATGGATTTTGGTTTCTGATGGAATTGGAAAATGGATTGAATTGGATATTGTTTTATGTTTTGATTCTGTGAAAAGTTTTGAGAAAAGATTGGTTCTTGGCTGCGATGATTTGGTTCTAAGGAAAAATTCTGTATTTGTGATGGTAAAGAAAATTGGCTCTGAGAGTTGTGTTTTTGCGTGTGTGAATTGGCTCCCCTTTGATTTTCGCCCTTCCACTCCCTTTATGCTATTTTGCAGGACTTGGTTTAGGAAAGAAAATTATTTGCATTCAATGGTAATTCCTTATTTGATTCCCCTGATTTTGTGTTAGGAGCGTGGGAGCTACTATTACTTGCTTTGACCTGACTGTATTGCCTGACTGTATTGGAGCGTGAATGATGGGAACAAGTCTTGGACCCAAAGACACTTTTTGGATTTTTAATTGATAATAAAAAACAAAATAATAAAATAAGAATTAAAAATCAAAAGGAAAATTTGAAGGTGGGGCGAGTGCCCCATTTTATAATAATAATAAGAAAAAGTTAACAAAATAAAATATAACAAAAATGAAATAAAAAATAAAATGGACCAAAAAAATAAAAAAATGAGGTATTTTAAAATACCTCTGCCGAAATTTCATCAGAAGCGACAAAATATTTCGGTTTTAAAAAAATGATTAAAAAAAGTAATTGGTCAAAAAATGGGGTATGACATGTTGCCAGCGTTTAAAATGATTACCTTCAAATTTGAACGGTTTCTCGATAGCACCAACAGCAGAATTACCAATAATCTCTTCGGTTGCCATGATAAGTTCTGAAACGTCTTAAAATTGTTAAAAACGGAAGTTTTCGAATTTAATAAAAACAATTTTGAAAAACAGCAACGAACAGATTATTGGCCGAGTTGCGGACTAGGTCGCTCTCTTTAAGACGTTTCACGAGACTACTCGAATTTAAGTGCAGTGTAGTTCTAATACAACCGTGAAGTCCCCAGGATAAATAGCCAACGCAAATAACGTTTTCAACTGCACAGAAGAAAAACAGACAGAAAGACACCTTTCTCTGGTTTTAGAAACCAGTTCAATATTGATATACGAATATCAATTCAAGTGGCAGCAACCACTCTCTGAAACACGAACGAAAAAATATTATTTGACTGAAGAATATATTTGTGAGAGAAAGAAGAATGGAATGAAGAGAGAAAATTTTCGTGAATCAAAATTCAGAGACTGAACCGATATTTATATGGGAAATGATTTAACTGTTGAGGAGGAATCGGTGGGAGCCTTCATCTGCCAGCAAAACAAAAACGTGGCCAGAATTTTAGGTACTCAGTTATTGACTGAGTTGGAGCAAGTAACGGTTAAATCCGTCCAGGACTTGGTCACGCAGCACAAAATAAATGTGCGAAATTGTAAACTGATCGGAACGACAGGCAAGCAATAGCAAAAAATAATTATTTTTTCACTTCTAAATATTAAAAAATTAATATATCACCAAGACCCAAGCCCAAGCCCGGCCCGAGCAGGCCGACGGCGGCGGCGGCGCGCGTGATATTCGGAACAAAGTATGCGTGGTCCACCATTTACAAAACGGGGTACCCCTTGGGGCACACCCCAAGAGGCCATTTTTCTATATATAAACACTCACAAGAGTTGTGTCCTACCCAATGTGGAACTTAAAAATGACTTTTTTCAATTCACACAACACTTAGTTCTACACTTGTGTTTATTTCATATACCAAGTATTTCTTCCAATCTTCACATCATGTTCCAACAAGTCCCACTCTGTGAGTCAAATGAAGAATGAATATCTCATGACATGGTTCATTTATCAATTATAGCAGTGTAGTGTAAGAATACGATGAACTGGTAGATAGGTCATTTATACACTATAAATTATTTCTTTTTTGAAATTGGAAAAATACTATTAGTAAACTAAATCAGGTTACACCTCCCTCATCTTTTTTGGATATGGCTATGAATACAAAAAGAGAAATTTGAAAAGCAATCTTTGTTGGGCTCATACCCGGCCCAATTGGCTAACTGGTGCACCACTTTGTTCCCATCTCTGCTGTGAGATGGAAGACTTGGTGTTTGCATCTAGAAATCGAGCACATGTGCGAACGATACAACCCCTTGAGATCTAGGAAATCACTATTGTTTCCGCACAAGCTCGATAACCATGTTGCTAATCCTAAGATTTTCAATCCACGAAAGAGCTTTGGTTTGTTGGAAGTTGGTGTTAACTTTAGAGATGCAAAATAGAGAAACACATGACAGCTAGAGTTTCATAGAATATCAATAGCTTAACAATAATAAAAGTTACAAGTACATATATAGTAAAACCTAATAGACTATCATAAATGGCCCAATAACACAAGGCCAATACTTCATTATCTAACACTTTCCTCAAACTCATGATGCATCAACAAGAAGCATTATGAGTTTGTCACACAGAAAACGAAAAACAAATATCAAATAAAGTAAACCTCTAATACTACCCCTCAAGCTAAAGCTTTCTAAGCTTTGAGCTTGTCACAAAATCAACCTTGAAAATAAACTAAATAAACTAATATCAGATTCAGCTTCAAATCTCAAATTTTCAGATTGTGAGTATTCCCTCACCGGATTCAGATTTTCAGATTGTGAGTATTCCCTCACCGGATTCAGACTTTCATATTGTGAGTATTCCCTCACCGGATTCAGATTGTGAGTATTCCCTCATCGGATTCAGAGTGTGAGTATTCCTCACCGGATTCAGAGAGTGAGTTTTCCCTCACCGGATTCAGACTTTCAGATTAACGAAAACCAAAACATAACCAAACAAAACAAACTATCAAAATCAAACAGAACAAAATCAAATCAACCGAACTACACCAGAACAAATGACTGAACAAAAGTCAAACCAACAAATTAACGCAACCAAAAATTGCAAGTGGTTGTCCTTAATCAACCAATGGCCTTCAATTGGAACAACTCCACACAACCCATCAAAAAACTATCCGAAGCAAAGGCCTTTAGACAAAGACACAAGCTCATCCTCTCAATTGCTATTTCACGTGCATTAGTCCAAAGCTCAATTTGTCCCAATTCTTTTTTTTTTTTGGTACACCAACAAGCTACCATTACCACACACATACCAGGTGCCGAAAACGAAAACAAAAGGATGAGAAAACAACACACATCCAAAACTAAAGCAAAATAAACCAGATCCGAAAAATAATCCAATACTCTAACCTCTCTGCTTCAGACTCCGCACCAGCACACTCTAACCCTGCAAAGAACAAATGAATCATGGGAACCAAATCGAGAATAATAAAATCAAATGTCAAAAATCAAAACAAACTCATTCCCAATTTTTTGGGAATTCGGCAGCGGAATAACAACATAAAATCTAAGGAGGACTGAAACAAGCTCTCGATACCATGTTAACTTTAGAGATGCAAAATAGGGTTTCATAGAATATCAATAGCTTAACAATAACAAAAGTTACAAGTACATATATAGTAAAACCTAATAGACTATCCTAAATGGCTCAATAACATAAAGTCCTATTATCTTAACAGTTGGAACAAGTTTGGTTCTGCAACTATATCCTTAGAGTTTTGATAATTACAAAGCATATGAGAATAATTTTGTGCACTAACAGTTTTATTAAGTGTGTAGAAAACAAGTAAAGAAAACTTGATTTTAAGATGACAAGGAATTTGTGGTATAAGCTTAATTAATGGATTGGAGTTTTAAAACTATTTTCTAATTGACCTTATTCATAATTACATGAGGAGTATTGTCTATATAGTAAAACTACAACTATTAATTTTATGTGTGATTATAATTTAGTAGTCACATTATTTCATGCGAATTTGAAGTTAAATAAGAGAGACATCTTTCTTTGTGAAGGGAGACATATGATTTTGACCTTCCCACGGAAGCAACAAATCTTTGGTTAGGAAAACCTGATACGGAAGGAGGATGCATCTATAGTGGCTAGAGTGTTGGTTGATAGTGGTAAAGGTGGTGGTTGGCCTTGATCGGTGTGGTGATCGATAGTAGTGATAGAGGCGGCAGTTAGAATGATGGTTGGAGTAGTGATCGGCGATCTTTAGTGTGACGTTGTTTTTTATTTTTATCACCAGTTTAATCTTGTTCGGAGTCAGTTCTAGTATCAAATGGTTACAGCCCCTCTCCATCGCACTTGTGGCAGATCGAACCGTGATCCTCCCTACCAAATTCAACGTCAATCATCATTGAACTAACTAACGATTGGTTAGTGTGACGTTTTAGCGTAAAAACAATAACATAAATTAAAAAACTCTTTTATTTAGACCAGTCCAATAACTTTTAATACGGAGTAGTAAATAAAGCTTAAAACAAGGCCTTTTTGTTTAATAAAATAATTTTGTATTTTGTATTAAAATTAAAAATATAAAACTAAGTCTCTAATAGCATTATCCTTGGGCTAACACGAAAATGATACCTGCTAACATTAAAATAAATTCGGTCTTATAAATTATAGTCTTTACATTTTAACTAATGCAAATCTTCCTTATTGTATTTTAAATTTTTTTAATGAACTTAATTAATAGTTTTTGTTTTTACTTTTATGTTTTGTAGGACACTTATATAAGAAATTTCTATATTAAATGAGAAATATCACCCATAACAAGTTCAATATTATTGAGAGTTTCCTGAGAGTCACTTGGTTGAGAATTTGTTCTTCAACCAAGAGTTACTCAGTTCAAAACCCGGCACCGAGAAAAAGAAAAGAAGTTGCGTCAAAAAAAAGTTAAATATTATTGAGATATAAACAAGTTGTTATTTATAAATATTACAATTATAACTATCATACACCATACAATAATCTTATGATGGCAAATAATTTTATAACAGAACTAATTTCACAGGATACAATCTTCACTTTACAATAAATAAATAAAATCGCGGCAACGCCGCAACCCGTGCATAAGCACGGGTATTATACTAGTTTACTAACAAAGATATGAATGAGCAATATGATTCACGGGGAATACCATGGTTATCTACTCCTCTACCTTTGAAGCTTGATAACTTCACCGTATAAATTTCTTAGTTTGAGTGATGTGATTTATTTTTCATCCGTATATAAAGTGACAATTATCATTGAAAATCCACACACATATATGTATCTAAATGAAATCATTCAACCTAACTATATTAATATTTGTCAGATGAGCTAAAACTTACATACTACTTTCGTCCCAAGTTTTTGGCCCTTTTAGCTTTTTAGTTTTGTCTCAAAACTTTGGTCCTCTTAAGAAACCAAGACACAATTAATGATATTTTACCATTTTACCCTTACAACAACTAAAACATTCATTAAATGAATAATTTCTCTTTCTTAGTGAAGTAAGGGCAAAAATGACTTAGCTTATCAATATTTATTATTTCTTAATCCATGTACTTCATGCGTTTATTTAGTCTTGAGGGTAACAAAAAAATATATTATCTAAATTGAGAGCGAAAAACTAAGAGTTATATTAATGCATATATCAACTTTGTTAATATTATAGAGGGATAATGTTACATAACTTCATTATAATTAAGATTCAAGTTTTAATGGGGGGCGTCCCGAAAGGGTTATGTTTATGCATATATCAACTTTGTTAATATTATAGAGGCATGATGTTGTGTAACTTTAGTATAATTAAGTTTCAATTTTTATATTTAGAAGAAACACGGGGAGGAGTCCCAGAAGGACTATGTTTATGCATATATCAACTTTATTAATATTATAAAGATGTTATGTAACTTTAGTATAATTAAGTTTCAAGTTTTATATTAAAAAACTTAAGATTATGTAAAATTGTATAGCGTAACATATATTTTTCAAATAATTTATGAACACACTATAATGATCGACTACAACTCAAGCTCTTAGACATACAATTCAAGAAATTGAATTTGCATTATATGACAAAAACTTAATTTTTTCTAAGTAATTTTTTAAATTGAACGATGAAAAGCAATTGTTTTCATGTTTCAAGTTATATATTCTTAAAAACCACAAGGAACGTCCCAGAAGGATTAAGTTTATGCATATATCTAGGGCTGAAAATGAGTCGAGCTGCGTCGAATTCATCTTAGCTCGATTCGGCTCGCTAGAAATTGGTTCAGTTCAAAATTCGATTCAAGTTCGACACGAACTTTTTTTTCAGCTCAGGTTCGGCTCGTTTAAGTTAACGAATAGTTCGGTTTAGCTCGTTAAGTTCAACTCATCAAGTCAAATCACATGATTTTAAAATCAATTTTTTGTCAAAATTTAATTTATAACCTTTTAAACTATTTTTTTTAAAAAGAAAAAGCAAATATTACATTAAAATAAAAGTCATCCCAAATGAATAATAGATAAACACGTACAAAATTTAAACAATCATAAACTAATATAAATAAGGGTAAATAGGTATTTACCCCTCTGCAAAATAGGCGAGTTTTGCGTTTGCGCCCCTTGTAAAAAAAATTTGTAGGAATACCCCATTGCAATGTTTAAAAAAAAAAATTGGTAGTGTATTTTACCCCCCAATGTTGGGAAAAAAAAATTGGCAGGGGATAAAATACACTACCAAAAAATAAATTTGAACATTGCAAGAGGGTATTCCTACAAAAAAAATTTGCAAGGGACAAATGCAAAACTCGCCTATTTTGCAGGGTGTAAAGACCTATTTACCCTATAAATAACAAATTTACAAAGAAAAAATAAACAAAATTACACAATTATTTTCAAAATATTCTTCATTGATGTGTATATAAAGAATTGGAAAATCATTGGTGTAAACAATCGAGTTAGAAAAAATACGGGGAACATTCCATTAGTGACATTAGAGTGATTTTACTTATGATGATATGATTGTATTATATGAATTAACATTTGTCTAAATTTGTTATTAAAATACATAAACAAATTCTACCAACAATTATTAATATTATGTTATCTTTATGGTTTGGTTGTATTATAATTCAATCATATAACTTTTTTTTGTCCCCCCGTGCCTACTCCGACTAGTACAACACATACAACATTTATCAAATTTAGGAAAGTTACTAAAATACTTTTGAAAATTTAACTGCTGATTTGAAATGGTTTAGTTAAAAAGCAACACCCAGTTTTCAATTGGAAGTAGGTTTTCAAAGTTGAAAGTGGCTGCACTATTCAATCGCATCACATATTTTCGATACAAAGAAACATCAGAAATGTTGCTCCATGACAAAGAAACTACAGCAGAGAAATCAGCATAAATAAGCAAACATGTGGAATGAGCAAAACAACTAAATCAACCTTGCCCTGAGTTAAAAAAGCAACTTAGTTGAATGCCGATGTTACCAAATGAAATTCAAAACAAGTATTGCAATACATAGATCAAAAATATCCAATATCTCTAATAAGGGTCGAACTCAACACATAATCTGTCAAAAACAGAACACATAAACAAGGATCATGTCATCTATTGCTTAAGTTCGGTTTTCTTTTTCTGCCACAGGCGATCAATACCACTGTCAGCATCTCCCTGAAATTAAAAAGGCATCAGTATAACATCAAAGTTGTGCAAGGCATGACAGGGATCAGAATAAACACAATAATTATCGGTCCCAACTTGATATTTTAGTTTTTAACCATACATTAATAAACATATCATGATTAAGCCGCACACACGAAACAAAAAACATGTATCTCAATGTTTCTAAAAAACCAACACTGTTATAACTTGACAATATCCAGTTGATAGCGTTAGTTACTCTCACTTTCTACTTTCAAATACTCTCCTCCAGAAACCAAGTTAGTATCGGTTGTATAAATCGTTTAATTTCAAATAACCTCCTTGAGAAAAACCAGCAAGTATCAAATAGTGAAATTTTGCTCAAAATTCATGCAATGAAATTTCTGTCAACTTTCTTAGCCATTCGACACTTCATTGTTCAATTTCACCACAAATTGAAAAAATAATAATAGAAACAAAACTTATAATTTGGATATTTTCTAAAGCAAATATCTATCTCCATATATATAAAAAAAACACGTTAAACTTTTTAAAAAATACAAACTTAAACCACCAAATACAGGGCAATTAAAACAGCACAATATATTACACAAATAATCCCAAATTAAAAAAGTTTTTACTGAACAGCTAAAATACCAATAGGAGAAAGAAAATCAACAAATATATCTAAAGCTAATTCAAATTCTAATAAAAAAAAAAAAAATTAGCATAATAACAACAAAAATCAGCTACATAATCATAACCTAAGCCCAAATGCAATTCAACATCAACAATGAACAAACTAACCAAACCAATTCCAAAATTCAGTTTAAAAGCCGTAAACAGAACTAATCAACAATTAAATCCACATAATCAAAAACCTTTGGGAATACCATACCATACAAAACCCTAATCCATTAACTGTCCTAAATCAAGTAATGATAAGAATGAAAATCAAAATTCAAGTAGAAAATGAATACCTGAGCACGAGTGAAGCCACAGAGAGCAAAAGTGGAGAAGTTGCCAGTGTAAACACCGCTCTCATCCAAATGACCTATGTTGATCTGAACGGAAGCATGATCCTTAGCAGTAATCAATCTGTTTGTAGCAGAACTGAATGAAAGAAAAAAAAAAAAAAAAAAAAAAAATCAAATTCCATAACTGAAACAACACATATATAACTAAACCCTAATTTTTCAAATCAATTAAAAAAAGTGATTATTGATTATAAATGTTTATACCACTTCCTAGGAATATAGAGCTCGGTGATTTGTCCTTCGTCGTTCTGCATCTTGAAGTAGAAAACCTGAATTACAATAAAGAAGTAGATATGAGAATGGAACTTTGAAATAGGAATTGAAAAATAAGATGAAACAGAAAACGTTTACGGAGAGGTGAACGAACGAACCAGAGGCGATGAAGAAGTAGCGGCAAAGGTAGTGAGGAGAAGAAAATGGAAGGGATTAAAAATCTCAAAACCCTAGAAATAATTTTGATTTTGGGCCGGGTTTTTCTTTCTCTTTATTCTTTATCGAAAACCTCATGTTATTTATTTATTTATTTATTTGAAATTATTCATTAAGTGTATGTTTGGTTATGCAGCGAAAAAATTCATTTTGATAAAATTGATTCTGTAAAATTAATTTTGGTCAAAACTGATTTAAAAAGAAAATACTTTATGTTTGAATATATTTATACAAAAGTGAGTTGAAGAAAAAATTTGAGTGTAAGAATCAATTATAGAATTAGAAGTTGCGATTTATAACTTTAAGTATAATCAATTATGGAGGCAGAATCAATTCTAATTTTGAGAAACCAAACAAAGTGGAATCAATTCTATATAAATGGTGAGGCATATTATATCCTTTGATTATTTAGGGATATCTATCTAAGAATTAATAAGAACAAATCACATAAGTAAATTTATATATGTACCTACAATTAACTTGTAACCAACTTTTTTTTGAAACAGTACTTGTAACCAACTAATATAGAAAGAAAAAAAAACTATATAAATAAGTGGTTTATACGTGGACTAAGGGCCCGTTTGGCCTATCTTATTTTTTAGCTTATGCAATTTTTATGTATTATTATAAGTTTTTCAAGGTAGTTTTTGATAAAATAGCTTATAAAAATTCATTTTTCACTAGTTTGAACTTATAAATTAGCATAAAACCTAATTTATATTGCATAAGCCATTTGCATAAGCTCAAAAATAAACTAGGCCAAACGGACCCTATGTGTTTTCTTCATGATTATTTCTTTTCAATACGACATTATTTAGTTTATCATTTTGATACAACATCGGTTAGTTTCTAGTCTTAGTATAATGTTTGTTTGATTTAGAATGAAAGAACAATTTTGATTCATTACATATTCAATCGACTTGTCCATATGAAGATATGTATATTTTGACCATCTTTTTATCACATTATTTGTAAGGATTTTACCGTTTTATACTATTAAGTAGTAAGTATTTTTACAAATTTTTTATTTTAATTTTTAGCGATATGGAATTGTTTGTTTTAGAAGTACTATACCAATTTGAATAAATAAATATATTTTCTTTTAGTAAAAGTAATATTCACAGAAATAATTGTATTTTAAGATTGATACATTTTTAACATTCTTTTATGCACCTAATACATATTTTAAAATTTTTGCTCAATTTGTTTCCTATAATTTCTTTTTTAAAATTTTTTTTTTGTATAATTCTTATTTTTAAATTTTTTCTTATTCTTGTCGCGTGTTTTTTTTTTTAAAAATAGAGTTATATCATATAATTCATTCAATATATACATATAATAAGTTAATTAACAAAATCAAAACCTCGAGTATTATGACTAAGGCTTGAACATCAGGCGATTTTGGTCAGGTTTAGGACAAAAATCATCAAACTAAAATAAAACATCAACCATTTAATTTAGACCTAATTTTGTCCGTTTATATTTTTAATTTGGTTGGGTGTCGGACCGTATGGGTGGTTGGTAGTACGATTTGTTATTACATATTAGATTGAAACTTTGTCTACATCTAAAACTTCATTATTCAAATATTTCTAATTTTCAAATAGTTCAATACCTCGTACATAAAAAAGATAGAAGAACTAAATGTAACAACAAAGAGAATGAGATTAGGGGTGTCAAAATGGATGGATTGAATGGATTTGGATTGGATTGTTAATGGATGGATAAAAAAAATCCATTAATCCATTAACAATCCATTAAAACTCATTCAAAATATTCAATCCAATCCATCCATTGAAGATAAAATCCAATCTAATCCATCCATTATGGTATTTTAAATGGATGGATATCCATCCAATCCATCTATTAAATTACTATTATTTTTTAATAAAATATTTATTAATTAAATAGATTATTTTTATTAATAACATAAAACCCAAAAAACACCGAAAATCAAAAAATCGGCCGAAAACCCGAAAATCGGCCAAAAACCGAAAATCGGCCGAAAAACCTAAAAAAACTTGAAAATTCATAAATCGGCCGAAAATACAAAAAATCGGCTGAAAAACCTAAAATCATCCGAAAAACCAAAAATCGGCCGAAAACACAAAATCGTCCGAAAAATCTAAAATCAGGCGAAAAACCGAAAATCGGCTGAAAACCCTAAAAACATCCGAAAATCCATAAATCGGCCGAAAAACCTAAAATCGGCCGAAAACACAAAAAAAGTTGAAAACCCAAAAACTCAGCTGAAAAACCTAAATACGGCCGAAAAACCGAAAATCGGCCGAAAACTAAAAAAATCGGCCGAAAACACAAAATCGGCCGAAAAATCTAAAATTGGCCAAAAAACGAAAAATCGTCCGACAAACCTAAAATTGGCCGAAAACACAAAAAACCGGCCGAAAAACCAAAAAACACCAGAAAATCCTAAAATTGGCCGAAAAGTTGATTTTAGGTTTTTCGACTGATTTTTTGGATTTTAGGATTTTCGGTCGTTTTTTGGGTTTTCGGCCGATTTTTGGTTTTTCAGCCGATTTTTGGGTTTTCGGGTGTTTTTTGGGTTTTCGGCCGATTTTTTTGAATTTTTGGGCTTTCGGCCGATTTTAGGATTTTCGGGTGTTTTTTGGGTTTTCAGCCGATTTTCGGTTTTTCAGTCTTTTTATGGGTTTTCGGTCGATTTTTTGAGTTTTCGGCCGATTTTAGGATTTTTTGGATTTTCGGGTGATTTTCGGTTTTTCATCAGATTTTGTGTTTTCAGCCGATTTTAGGTTTTTCGTCCGTTTTTTGGTTTTTCTGCTGATTTTAGGTTGTTCGGCCGATTTTTTGAATTTTGGATTTTCGGTCGATTTTCAGTTTTTCGGTTGATTTTTGCGTTTTCGGGTGTTTTTTGGGTTTTCGGCCGATGTTTTGAGTTTTCGACATATTTTTGGGTTTTCGGCCGATTTTTGGATTTTCGGGTTTTTTTGGGTATCCGGCCGATTTTTTGGGTTTTCGCCCGATTTTAGGATCTTCAGGTGTTTTTTTGGTTTTCAACCGATTTTTTATTTTTGAATTGGTTGTTAATTTTATTTTTAAAAAATTGATTATCCATTGGATTTGAGATTATTATACTATATATGATCCATTGGATTTTCAAATTAAGATGGATGGATTGGATCCATCCATTAATTAAATGGATGGATTGGATCCAATCCATTTACTAATTTTTTTACTAATGGATGGATCCATTAGTGAATGGATTGGATGGATAATGGATAAATGGATAATTTTAACACCCCTAAATGAGATGCAGTTACTTTATTTTAAAATTGTAGATTGGACCGACCGAAATCATAGAATCATATAAGCCCAATAAAAAGAGGCCCAAACAAATAGTCCAATTAATTCAAATAGGAAACTTGGCGGGAAAAGGCAGACAGTGGCGCCATTACTCAGAAGAACTCGCCTCTGGAAAGAGTAACCACCCATCACATCTTGAAGACACGACTTGGAGGAAATTAACCGTCCATGTCCATCGATACGAAGTGGTGGAAAAAGAATAAACCACCCACGAACACCATGATGACACGGCGGATGAGGTAGGAGGCACCCACGATCCCCATTTCCAAGGGGAGGGGGTGGTTGAAGGCGACAAGAGAGTTTATTTCACTCTATAAATAGAGATTGGGGAATCATTGTAAAGAAGATCTGGTAACAAAAGAACTACTTGTAACACAATTGACACACACCCTACTAATTTTACCGGAACATAGATCTAAAGACACTAATAATCAAGTAGAAGTTCCCACTTGGGTTGGTCCGGTGGTATTGACTTGGGAGTATGCTCCTCCTGAAGGTCTCAGGTTCGATTTTCTCTGGTGCCAATTTTGATGGAGTAATTTAACTTCTTCAAAAAAAAATAATCATGTAGAAGTGAAATAGAAATTAAAATAGATCTAGAATATCTTTCACATCCCATTTATCAACATATTATAAGCTTGTAAAATATATCATTTATCTCTGATATCAAAGATGAATAAAAACAATAAAGCATAGAGACTGCGAGATTGAGAGAGAGGGGAAAAAATTAATTTACATTTTAATAATTATTCGGTAGGTTTCAGTTAACAATAAATATATAGAATTTTAGAAATCTGCATACGTTCGTATGCAACTGTTCATGCTCGACTTTTCACAAATTTTTAACCAAGACCCAACCCATGACCAAATGCTTCACTATGTTATTAGTTAGGTCGATTTTGTGACAGACAGCGGGTCCTGCTCAACCTTACTATGGCATAGCTAGCATGTGTCATTATTATCAATTGGGCATATATGGTTCATTTTGAAGTTACAATGTTGATTATCTTTAAAATGTGGTATTTACTTTTCTACCAACACTAAAGAGACAATATTACTGAAAATTCCTAAAAGTTACTGTAATAAAAAAAAAGTAAGAATCAAACTCAAAATGTGATAACAATGTAATTTAAGCATGTTTTGTTTTTATGAGCATTTCTTTTACATAATCTTTTTTCTTCTAGTGAGAAGACAAAAGTTTCTCTAATGACTTAAGTGTATTAATATGGTATTTTATTTTCCTTAAAATTCGATGGATTGTTAAAGGAGAAGTCAGAAGAGTAACCTTATATATTAGTGATGATTCCTACTCCATATGCTTACCATTTATCTATTCAACACCAAGTTCTTAATTTAACACATATTCTCCTTATTTTACTCCAAAACACTCATTCACCGATTTAATCTCTCCTTCTAATTTATTTTGACTCTTCTCTAATTTCATCCTCCCCTTCCTAAAGAGAGAGAAAACAAAAACCAAAAAAGAAAATTACATGGCTACTCAAACCTTGCATGAAACAAAGAAATCACAAGCTAAGAGAGCATTACGTTCCCTAGCTATAGGAATTGCAATTCCATTTACAATAACATTAACAATAATCATTCTCTTTGGATCAGGCAAAAAATACAATGTTTTGGCTAAGCCATTTTGGTTTGCACCACTTTGGTACATTCATTTAGCCACATTGGGCTCATCTTTTTTCATGGGTCTAGCTGCTTGGTTAGTTTGGGCTGATGGTGGATTTCAAGGTGAATCAGATGCATTGTGTTTCTATGTAGCTCATATATCTCTAAGCATTGTTTGGCATCCACTTGTTCTTGTTATGAATGCTTATTGCCTTGCAACGGTTTCTGGTCTTGTTGATTGTGGGACACTTTTGATTTGTTACTTGAGGTTTAGAAAGGTTAATCCTTTTGCTAAAGATTTGGCTAAACCATGTTTGGCTTGGACTGTGTATCTTACTCTTGTTAGCTTTAAGTTGATGTTTCTTTGATTATTATAGTTTTGTATAGTTGTTAATTAATTTGATGAAAATTAATACTCATTTTAGATTATCATAGGGGTATGTTTAAGGAAGAGAAAAAAAATATAATTGTTAGCAATTTTGATTTTTTGTGCTTTATTTTGCACTCCTATTTATTTCTCTCGATTATTTTCTTAATCATATATACCATTTTTTAATGCATATTTGATATCACAGTGGATACGTCAGAATCAAGGTGATCAACCGTGTTTTTTCAAAAAATCACACACTTGGTAGTTTGTGTAAAATCACGGTGTATCGTCGTAATTCTGACATACTTAGTATAAATCTAATCATAAGCTTAGTTTATTAGGATCAACAATGGGTAGCCTCCTTATCATATGTATGCATGGTGAATGTAACTGATCTACATGAACCAAACTATAAGTTTTTCAAAAGCAAACTATTTTTTTTTTAATTCTTAAAAATTGGTTTATATTTTCATAAACGGTTCTAAATAAGTTTGATTTCAAAACGGTTTTTGCTATAAAATTGGTTCATCTCCCCCAATTCATTCGCATGTTTTATCATATTCTTTGCCTCGTGTCATCTTACCTTTGGCTTCACCATCCGAACTTTGATGAGTTTGTGCCTTTTATGAATTAATTTGCAAAATTTGTTTTGCTATCTTTTTGGATAATAAAAGATTTTACAAATTATCAACAAAAAAAGATTTTACAAAATGTCTTGACAATGTTGGAATTTAAATATGTTTTTTTTTTTTATTAATCCTCTAATTCTAAAGGAAAAAATTCAATAATTCAAAGTTTCTTCATTGAGTAGTGAGTATAAAAAAAACAGTACACATGATTTACTTGAATTTTTTATAAAGAGTTAATTAGATCCTTTGATTTTCTTCATTATAGTCTATCCCCAAGTATTGCCTCTCAAGCTTCGCACTGATATCTGAATCCATTAGGATATTTTTATTTTGATAAAATTAAGATGATATATTTTCTACTACAAAATGAGGTAATAATAATTAATTTAATTTTTTTTATAAATAATAGAACTAATCTCTATATATATAAAATGTGAACCTTTTTTCAAATGATAATGTACACATGGCAATCCCACATTTCTTCTCCTCCCATATTGTTTTAGCATTCAATACTTTTGATTTTTTATTTTTTTTAAAAAAGATCACCATATATAAAGGATGAACAAATCTATACTTTTATTATTATTTAGGACAATTACCATAATTAATAAGAAATAATTCACCTTATTTAAGAAATAATTCTTTGTCTTATTTATGAACAAATCTTACATCACCTTTTCTTGCAGAAATTTCATAATTAATTAATGCAATTATAACAATAATTCTTTGCTTTGACACTAAAAATACATTTTCATTTTTTTTTGTACAAAAAACACATTTATAGAACTGATAAGACATTTTTTTGTACAAAAAACACATTTACGGAACCAATAAAACTTTTTTTTTTTTACGGAATGCATATTTATTTTGACTACTACTATGATAACCTTCACAATTATAAGGTACTTTTTTTTTTTTTTTTATCAATTTAAGGTAATAGGTATAGTTTAAGAAATAAAATATTCTTAATAAAAGCATGGATCATTATAATCGTAATTTTTTTTTTCAATCTTGATCTATAATAATTGGCAATGATTTTATAAGTCAAATTCTTCCAAATATCTTGCTCTCAATTAGCATGCAATAATGTATTTGTCACAATTAGCATCATTATTTTTTATTATAATTCTCATAGTCTTCACTCATACCAATCTTATATGAGCTGGATTATGGTGATTAATTACACTAATTATAGTAGTCTCTATTTGCTGCTATATAGTTTCTTCCCTATATATATGTCCATTCCTCAAGTTCTTATTCCTATGCTGTTTTAGTTTCATATTTTTTAATTTCAATTTCAATTTTAATTATTTCTCTTTCTCTCCTTTCTTTTGTTTCACATTTGGTTTATTGGTTATTCATCAAATTTCTCTTCTTCCTTATGCATGCACGCTTAACTTTGAAAATAAATCATCGAAGATTTTTTTAAAAAGGTTTGTTGTTTTTCTGACCATTTTTATTCTTTACTTATTGCTTTTTCATTTTTTTATATACATATGTGTTTACAGGTAATTTGTATTTTATTCAGACATTATCGGCCACTAACAAAGATTAGTATTTTTGATTTTTTCTTTTTGAATTATAATGATATTTTTTTCTTTGCCTTAGTGATTTAGGTACGACTGTGCTTCAGGTAAGGTAACTAATTGTTTTTTGTGATCAAAGACTAACTACAAAATGTTCTCACATTGACATTTGCATCAAAGACTTTAGAGAAGGTAAAACTTTTTTAGAAATTGCTTACTTTTTTTTAAGCACTTACTTACTTTTGTTGTTTGTCATATTTTTTAACTTTTTCACTATTACTATTATTATTCTTAAAAACAATTAGTATATATATTGCGTTTGATTTCATTTGGTTTTAGAAATTCTTATTGCATTTTTTAAGTTAAATTCGTTCCGGGAAGTTTTTTTTGTTTATTTTGTCTAGGTATTGAAATTTGCGACTATTGTGTGTGACACAGAGGAAAGTTGGATGAAGACTGTGGATCAATTTATTTGGCGTAGTATTTGCTCTATAATACTATCCAGTATATAGGGCAACACAAGGATATTTGAACTCCATCCGGAATACTCGAATCCATAGGATATGAGTTTGAATTTTTACTTTTTATACTCCTTTAAAAATTGAGACATGTATGAGGATATATATCCGAACTAACTAATTGATTTGTGGAGGGAAAAATATGTCTCCACCCCATTGTCATGTCTAAATGGAACTCCTAAAAATATACACAAACTTTGTGTGAGTAAATTCATCTTTAATTTTATTTAAAATATATTTTTATTTGTTGAAATTTTATAGATTTTGTAGTTTGATCTGATGTGCATGTGGCTTAACCAAATGAATAATCTTTTATCATTATTTTAACATAAATTATCATAATAATCAAATTAATGACAAAGTTGACCATCACACATAAACAATTGTTCCTATTTATAACTGGAATAATAATTTCACATTAATTACAATTATCACTACAATGAAACAAAGAAACAAATTCCTCTTCAATATAAAAAAAATAAAATAAAATAAATTATGATACAATATTTATCACTATTGCTTATAAAAAGTAACAGTAGTGTGCAATTTTAAAAGGAAATAATATTTTAATGAGATCATATTAATATAGTCAATGCATTAAAGGTAGTGATTGATGTAACAACATGCATACTGTTTATTGCAATTTTTGCGGGACATATATTTGTACTCATATATTAATACGGAGGCTATCTTTTTTTCTTTTGGTAGTTTTTACAGAATCGATGTTTTACTCATACGAGGAATTTTTTAATTTAAACGAGAACCTATATTTTTATTTATACATTAATATGGTATCTATTTTATTTTTGTAATGTATATTGTAGTTTATATTGCTACTCATGTTGATGCAAAAACCTATTTTTATTTTATTTTTTTAATTTCTTTGAGATCTATATTTCTAATTGTAGTTTATATTGCTACTCATGTTGATGCAAAGATCTATTTTTATTTTTAATTTTTAATTTCTATGAGATCTATATTTCTACTCATACATATTTTTATTTCTAATTTCTAATCATATATTTCTTTTTTTTTTTTGGTTTTCACCACCAGTTGAATCTGGTTCGGGGGTCAGTTCTGGCATCAAGTGGTTCCAGCCCCCTTCTAATCATATATTTCTATTCACATATTGATACGAAGGGCTTTTTTTTTTTTTTTAATTTATACGAGAGCTTATATTTCTATTAATATATATTAATATGCCCATTTTTTTTGTAATTTTTACGAAATCTATATTTTTATTCATATTAATACGAGGATTTTTTTTTTAATTACTACATAAAATTATATTTCTTTTCATATATTAATACGAGATCTATTTTATTTTTGTAATTTATACTTTAGATTATATTTCTACTCATATATTATTACGGAATATTTTTTTATTTATTTCTATGTGACATATATTTCAATTGATACATCAATACGGGAACATATATTTGCACTTATGCATTAATACAAATGACTTTTTTGTTTTATAATTTCTATTTAGATCTATAGTTTACTCATATATTAATACGAAGATCTTTTTATTTTATAATTTTTATGAAATCTATATTTTTAGTCAAATATTAATAGGGAGATTTTCTAAAAATTACAACGAGGAACTTATGTTTCTGCTTAAGTATTAATACGAGAATCAATTTTTTTTGTTATTTATATTATAGTATATATTTCTTCCTTATATATCAATACACATTATTTTTTTGTAATTCGTCCACCTCAAAGCCTTTTTACAAAATCTCAAAGTCTCTTCCATATATATATATATATATATATATATATCCTGTAAATAAATTATTTTTCATCAACTTTATAATTCTTTTAGGGGAGAATAATAGAAACAATAACTAGGATAATTTTTTTATTGTTTTGTTCACCACCAGTTAAATTTGGTTTGGGGGTCAGTTCTGGCATCAAGTGTTTCCAACCCCCTCCCAGTCGCAGTTGCGGAGGATCGAACTGTGGTCCTCCCTATCAAGTTCAGCGTCAATCACCACTGAACCAACTAACGATTGGTAACTACGATAAATTTTTAATTTGGTAAAAAAAATACAAACTATATGAATCTTCCCTTAGAAAATATATATGACACTATACATAAATTTTAGAGTCGGTGTTTATGTTTATCACTTAAGATATTTTAATTATATAATATTGTAAATATTTATGTAGTTGTCATTAACTATCTTCTATTAGCAATTAAAATTTTAATTTTTTAGATTAAAGAAAAATATATTAAAATATATTATTTATAATTCAATAAATTTAGGCTAAACTACACATTTGGTCCTTACATTTAATTTTGGTTTCAATTTGGTCTCTTACATTTAAAAAGTTTTATTTTGGCCCCTTACATTTATTTTAGGTTTTAATTTGGTCATTTCCGTCAGTTTTGTCACATGTGGCAGACAGTTTGCATATAAGAAAAGACACGTGGACACTTGGATGTACGTATTCAATTGAAACGGTATTAATGACAAAACTAATAGAAAATGACCAACTTATGCAAACGGTTGAAATGTAAAAGACCAAATTAAAAATTTTTAAACTTAAGAGGTCAAATTGAAATGTAAAATAAACATACGGGACTACATATGTAGTTTAACCATAAATCTACAAACGCAATTTTTTTTTTTTTGGTTTTTCACCACCAGTTGAATCTGGTTCGGGGGTCAGTTCTGGCATCAAGTGGTTCCAACCCCCTCCCGATCGCAGTTGCAGGGGATCGAACCGTGGTCCTCCCTACCAAGTTCAGCGCCAATCACCACTGAACCAACTAACGCAATTTTATCCGTGCTTGGCACGGGTTTGGATACTAGTAACTAATAAATTCTCGAGTAAGATTATGTGATGAGTATTTTTAATACTTGAACTCCAATCTCTATTGATTGTGATGGCCCCACAAGAATCCAAACATCTGAAAACCACTCATTTAAAAAATACTACTAGTACCTATGAAACTCCGATAGGTGACACGATATCGATACGATATGATACCGATACGATACGGTTGCGATACGTTGTTTAAAAATAAATTTAAAATTAAATATATAAATATACAATATATAAATATAACAAAAATCGAGAAAAATAATAAATTAATATTCAAATTACTCAAACTGAGCAAACAAGTGATAATTACATATCTCAAATTAATTAAGTCTACCCAAAAAGAATAATTATTATTATCCAAAAAACAAAACATCATTGGTATCATCCAAAAAACACATGATTGTCAATCCATAAAGAACATCATACTCTAACATTCACTATTTAAAAGGAAACACAAATTGTATCAGCCTCATCTCCTCCATTTCTATCATAAAAAAATATTATTTTTCCGATACTTCTTTGATACGTGTATCGGAGAAGTATCCGACACGTATCGGTAATTATTGTTTTTATACTCGGAGAGTATCGGACAAGTATCGATATCAAACACGTATCGGACATGATACTTCGTCATTTTTAAAGTATAGGGGCTTCATAGACTAGTACTATCTAACACATCACAAAAACACAAATAAAGCAAGCACCGCACACACTAGTACATGAAACAAAGGAAAACTTTCTCAAAGAAGTAAAGTTTTGTACTCATTCTGTAACACTTTATAAGTAAAATTAACTTTTTAAATTTATTGTAAATTTAATGTATTTGATACCAGAAATTAAATCTATAATAAATCTAAAAATTCAATTTTACTTATAAAGTATTACGGAAGATGTAAGTTTGATAAGGAAAAACTTATTTTACCATTAAAATTAATTTTGCCTTTACACTTAATTTTTAGTCATCAATCTAAATTAGCTGGTAAAACTTTGTTAAATTGTCCTTGTTAGTTTAGTTTAGTTTAATTGACATGAACATTATATTTTATATATAGTAACTGGAGTTCAAATCTCAAACATCCTATTTATCTATTTTTAAAATGAAATTTTTAATTATTAGACTGTCTGACAAAAAAAAAAATAGTGGTATTTAAATTTTTGCATGACTAAAATCCAAGATTAAGGGTTTATTTGACAAATTCAACAAACCAGTTTTTTTTTCTTTTTCTTTTGTCTTTTCATAACTTGTTACTTACTTTTTTTTGGGGGGTCTTATATACAATGAAAATTCACAAGTTTATAGGTTTAACCATCGAACCATTAGGTCACTTGTTGAATCGTACGACTAAACTTCATTCTCAAGTTGGATCTAGAAAAGCCTATGATAGGCTTGAGTGACCTTTCACAATGAAAATTTTACACACTCTTAATCTATCGTACCATTTGAAATCTGTTAATATATATAGCATTTCTTCCTCTACCATGAGTTTAAATTGGAACGGAAATAAATCAAGTTCATTCTCTAGTTCTTGTGGACTTAGACAAGGAAATCCTATCTCTCCATATTTATTTGTCCTTTCCATAAAGAGACTTAGTCACAAAATTCAAAATTTGGTGGAAGCTGGTACTTGGAAAGCGCTTACGTTTGGCAAAGGATCGAGCCATTCTTTTTCTCGTTACTTTGTTGACGATCCTGTGCAAAAGCTACCTCCGACCAGGAAATCCTTATTTGTGAGATGCTAGATGAATTTTATTACCATTCTAGTCAAAAAGTTAATTTGCATAAATCAAAGGTGTTCTTCTCTAAAAACACTAATCTTGACCTTGCTACTAGCTTGAGTGGTATTCTAGATATTGAAGAAACCAAGGACATTAGATGTGGAGCACCTATGATTCACTAAAAGATTCTTAAGCATTTGCTTAGTTCTTATTAATAAGATGAAGAAAAAATTATCTGAATGAAAAGTGAACTCTCTTTCCTTTGCAACTCACATCACCCTATCTCAATCTTCTTTGGCTAATATTCGTAAACTTGTTATATTCCCGTTTCAATTTGGAGGAGGTAGACAAAATTTGCAGAAATTTTATTCGAGGATCCACATCCGAGGAACATGATCGTACCTGAACGGACGTTCGATCGATGGCCAGCTGCTAGTCACGTGCGGTGTTGATAGTTGCTTTGAAAACGGAGGGGGGGTTGTACCTGTAGACACTTCGATGCCTAAGTCAGCACAAGTACAAGAGAAGAGGTAGAGAGTGAGAATTGAATACCTGACTCCTCAATGATGAGGAGTATTTATAAGCCCCCAGCGCGGGGCCAACGATTATCACTATTGGGCCGCGTAGAGCAAGCCCAATGAGGATAACTGCTAGGGATAACGTAGTAAGCTGGAGAAGTCGTTAGACTCTCCCCCTAGTCAAGCTTAGCCCGTGTTCTGCGGGAGACGGATAAGCTTGAGATGAAAACGTGGCTTGTGGAGCACGTTTGACAGGTGCGGAATTGGTGGCGAGCACGGATGTGCTCGACAGCAGGAAAGTGGGTAAGCTTGAGCTGAAGATATGCTTGATCTATGGTGTCGAGCAGGAAATTGGATGTGCTCGACATTGGGTCGTTGGGCACGGCCCAGTAATGGATAACTGCCAGGATTTCTGCGTGGGAGCAGGAAAGACGGTTGCAGTCCATATCCTGGGTCAAGCCATTATGCGTAGAATGCGGAGAGGATAGGCTTGAATGAACGTGCTCGACATTTATAGCACGTGATAGTTTGACCATAGGATGTGCTCGACACAGAGGATGTGCCCGCCACAGATGCGTATTTGTTGGGCAGGCGTGCCCGACGTAGCGTTGACACTGCGTGGATGGAGGAGATTATGCTCGGGGAACCTCCCCGACACTAGTGATGGGGCCTGCTCGGATGCGTAGTCCCAGTCCAGAAAAGGAGGATATTCTGCTCGGAGAATCTCCCCGACACTAGTGATGGGGCCTGCTCGGATGCGTAGGCCCAGTCCAGAACAGGAGCCCCCCAAGTTATTGCTCTTAGGCATAAGAGTAATGACTTGTAGAAGATTTAGTGTCGTTGAGGAGAAAATTGAACTCCCCTGAGTTTTTGAAGTTCTTCGCGAGCTTGCGCTCGTATTTACGAGATATTCGTCGCTTGTCTACGAGGAAATTTATGTGCTCATAAATCTACGCTCGCAATTCAATTCGCGACTGCTGCGCGCAGGCGTGCACTCGCGGTTCAATTCGTAGTTGCTGCACGTACGTGGGAGCTCACGAATTCGTGCTCGCGAGTCTATTTGTAGCCCCACGCGTTTTCACGAGTACGTGCTCGCGCGTATGAAGGTATGCCAGGGTTGGTCGGCATCTATTTTTCTGCCCGCATGGTGTGTATGCTCGACATTTGTTTTTCTGCTCGCACTTGAAAGTAGGGTTGCTCGGTTTTTATCATGCGAAGTTGTGTTCGCCTTGTCGCTCTGTTCGACGATGGCTACATTGGCGTGTCCTAGGTCGACAAGATAGATTGCGTCGAGGAAGGTTGATTTCTTGCTCGGCGTTACCATGAGCAGTTTGGGGAACTGCCCAAGCTTTCGGAGGTTCGGCCCCGAACATAACAGCGCACAAACGTCGGGGAAGAGGTTTGTTTGCCGTAGCTCCACCTTCCCATCGCGAGCTGGGGGTCGAGCCATGGTACGAGGACGAGGGGGCTCGTGTTTTGAGCTTTCCCAAGTTGGGTTTGTTTTTCCATGGAACTTTGAGGCGGGCACCTGTACCTTGGTGTCTGCCCGTTGTCGAGGTGCACGTGCTCGTGTAGTCAACGTGCTCGTGATCACCTTAGCTATAATATTGTCTTAATTTTCGAGCATTCCAAGTGCGAGTAAGTTCTTGCCCATGCAGGGTCTTAATGTGGTATGCCCCACCATGCGAAGGGCCACGTGGAGGACAATGCTTTGAGCTCGGACGGAGGAGCCAAGATCATGTCCCTGTGTCATTGGTACTTGCCACATGTTTTCACGTGCTCCTTGGCGAGGAGCTCTCTGCTCGCGGGTTGCGAGCACTTGCAACAGCCACTTTCTCCTCGTATTCAATGAAGGCTCTTGCCCTATGGAGGAGGTCGTTGAGCGTCTCATGTGGGGAGATCCCAATGAACTTAGCAAATTCGCTGGGGCGGCGGAGACCTCGTTCGATCAGATACTTCTTCATAATGTCTGTAGTGGGGACCTGAACAGCTTCCTTGTTAAATCTGTCAAGGTAGGCGCGCAGAGATTCGCGCTCTCCCTGAACAATGTGCTCGAGTGTGGCCACCGACTTAGGAGGGCGACAGGAGGCTGTGAAGTGGTTCTTAAAGCGTTCAGACAGTTCTTTCGATGATGTAATGGATCCTCGGGGAAGGGCTTTGTACCAATCAAGCGCTCTCTTGGTTAGGGTCGTTGAAAATAGCCTGCACTTGATGGGTCCCTTGACCTGACGATAATTCAGCTGGACATTGAGATTGCTGATGTGGTCGTCAGGGTCTCCCAGCCCGTCATACTTCCCCAGGTTAGAGGGTGGTTTCTCTAAGCCTGGAGGGAGAGGAGCGTTGAGGATATCCCAAGATAGGGGGCTTTTCCAGATGAACTAGTTTTTCCGGCGTCGGGGCTCGGAACTTCGAGGACTTGGTCCTCGTCTTCGGTGAACGGAGAACATTCCTGTCCGTCTCTTTTGTCAGCTTCGAAATCGACGGCGGCGTTGGCCTGTTGATCGTCTTTGTTGCTAGGAACGATGACGTCGTCGCGGTGTTCGACGACGGTTGACATGGGACGTCCGTCGGCGTCAAAGAACTGAGGAGTTGTTCCGTCGTTCTGAGGTGAAGGTGTGCTACCAGTGGCCATGACTGAAGATTTGCTGGATGGTTTTTCTTTCAGTTTGAGAAAGGGGAAAGACTCACGTCACCAGTGAAGTCGCCAATGATCGTACCTGAACGGACGTTCGATCGATGGCCAGCTGCTAGTCACGTGCGGTGTTGATAGTTGCTTTGAAAACGGAGGGGGGCTTGTACCTGCAGACACTCCGATGCCTAAGTCAGCACAAGTACAAGAGAAGAGGTAGAGAGTGAGAATTGAATACCTGACTCCTCAATGATGAGGAGTATTTATAAGCCCCCAGCGCGGGGCCAACGATTATCACTATTGGGCCGCGTAGAGCAAGCCCAATGAGGATAACTGCTAGGGATAGCGTAGTAAGCTGGAGAAGTCGTTAGACTCTCCCCCTAGTCAAGCTTAGCCCGTGTTCTGCGGGAGACGGATAATCTTGAGATGAAAACGTGGCTTGTGGAGCACGTTTGACAGGTGCGGAATTGGTGGCGAGCACGGATGTGCTCGACAGCAGGAAAGTGGGTAAGCTTGAGCTGAAGATATGCTTGATCTATGGTGTCGAGCAGGAAATTGGATGTGCTCGACATTGGGTCGTTGGGCACGGCCCAGTAATGGATAACTGCCAGGATTTCTGCGTGGGAGCAGGAAAGACGGTTGCAGTCCATATCCTGGGTCAAGCCATTATGCGTAGAATGCGGAGAGGATAGGCTTGAATGAACGTGCTCGACATTTAGAGCACGTGATAGTTTGACCATAGGATGTGCTCGACACAGAGGATGTGCCCGCCACAGATGCGTATTTGTTGGGCAGGCGTGCCCGACGTAGCGTTGACCACTGCGTGGATGGAGGAGATTATGCTCGGGGAACCTCCCCGACACTAGTGATGGGGCCTGCTCGGATGCGTAGTCCCAGTCCAGAAAAGGAGGAGATTCTGCTCGGAGAATCTCCCCGACACTAGTGATGGGGTCTGCTCGGATGCGTAGGCCCAGTCCATAACAGAACAAAAAATGTCACCTTGTTTCTTGGAGTAAGATTGGTCTCCCTAAAGAGGAAGGTGACCTTGAATATAAAAATATTTGTAAACCATACATGTTAAAGCTAGCATTTAATCTAGTTAATAATTCATAAAAGCTTTGGGTCGGAGTGATGAAGGCTAAATATGTTTATGATCGTAATGGTCTTCATGATATTCATCTGAAGTAATTAAAAATGTTCAAATATTTGGCAAAATATTTATATGGGATCTGATGAGAGTAATTTCTACGATGTTTTAGTATTTATTTTTTATTAGTTTAGTATTAGTTTTAGACCAATTACAAGGCAAAAACCTAAAAAAAACAAAGCTACTTGTTCAAGAAGTTAAGAATTGAAGAAAATGCATAAAAAGAGGCTAAAAGGAAGAAAATTCGGAGCTCTCAGTCTGCGGACCATAACATGAGCTACAAATATCAGAATGAGGCCCGCTACCATGCGTTGAAAAGCTAAGACAGAGAGCTACAACTTTTGTGTTGAAACCAAAAACCAAAAAGTGAGTTAACATCGTACTACAATGACATACATCGTAGTACGATGGAAAGAAACTTTGTGGCCAAGACAACTTAAGAATTAAGCAACCAAATCGTGTGGCCATCGTACCACGATGGGATCTATCGTACCACGATGGTGTGCAACTTGAAATCCCAAATAGAATAGAAAAACTATAAATAGAGCTCTCCTCCTTCACAATTATTCATTAAAAAAAATTAGAGAACTACAAGTCTCTAAGGAGGAGAAGGAAGGTGAGCAACAAACTCTCTAGGAAGGCAATCTCCCACCAATCGGGAGTAGTTTTCCTCGCGCTTCAACGAGGTTATTTCTTATGTGTAATTCTTTAACTCTTCTATTATAATTATGCTTATGAGTAACTAATTTTCTTAGGATAGATTGAGTAGATGAACTTCCCTAGAACTACTTTTATGTAATTGGTTATTATATTATTGCAATTCCGTCTTTATTAATTATTTAATTATCATCTGTGTTTAATGTTTTTCATTAGTATACATATTAGTGAAATTGATCTAGATATCAAATGTTTTGGGGAGATTCTTTTGGTATTCGAATTGATGATAATTATTCAACAGGATTATTGTAGGGATACGTAACTTGTGGCTATTGTAGGGATACATAGTTTGTGGTTGCGACTTTTGAATTAACGTTCTTTAATGCTTTCATAATTTCTCATCTCACCTAAGGGATTAGGGAGTTGTTAATAGTGAATAGGGTAATAAGACACGAGAGTGATTATTACTACTTAAGGGTTAATTCGTCGGATGAATGAGACTTAATTTGAGTTGTGAAATATAATAATAAGTTACTAAGTAGGGAAAGGGAAGGGATTCGAAACAACCTAGCTATCCTTCTTATCTTGTAGTGTTTCTTTTACGCTTTTTAACCAAACAAACTCAAAAAACCCCATTCTTTATTGTTTTTCTAATTCCTAAATTCTCTTTAATTGTATTGTTAAACACAACCCCTATGGAGACGATTTTACTTACTACTTTATTACTTGTGACGATTTTGTACCCTTGCAAATAAGTCATCAGGATCCATGATGTTACTCCTTTAGTGACAATTTTTCTAACCGTATTCTAGTTGGTCAAAAGAATTTTCCTGTTTGTTTTTAAGCATATGATAATGAATGGAACTGGGAGATCCTTAAAAAAATTATTGAGAATATCTACACATATATCTTTGTAATCAAACCTCCATTCATGGAAAACAAATCTCAATGAGAGAAATGACCTCCACCTGTTCAAGCTAGTTTGGAAATGGAAAAGTCCTGACAAGATGCATCTTTTTTTCCTTTGGAAAGTAACTAATGAGGAGAGAGACGCAAAATGGATATAACAGATCACAACAGTTGTCATTATTTTCAACAGTGACCTGAATCTATTATGCTTGTCGTAAGATATTGTGAAGAAGTAATGAAATTTTGGTCTCCAATTATTAAGCTGAATTATTGGTCAACGTTCTTTAGCCTTAGTCTAATATCTTGACTTGAATGGAACCTTGACAATGAAGATATAAGAAATATGAGAAATACACCATGGAATTGGATGACATTCTTTGACGTGTCTATCAATGCTTTATGGAATGATCGTAATGGATTGATATTTAGTCAGTACTGAAATAGTCATTTTGGTCTCTTAATGTGTAACTCGCTGTCATTTTAGTCCCTGACTAAGGAAAAACTACTAAATAGTCCCTAATTCTACATTTCGTTAGTCAGTTTAGTCCATAACGTTAAATTTGGCCGTTAACTTGACAAAAAAACTGATCTGGCCTTTTTTTTTTTACACATAAGCCTGCTGAATATGAATTAATTTGACTAGTGGCTGATGAAATGGCAAGGGACCAAAATGACATTACAGATCAAATTTTTTAAATTAAATCATTTAATCCCAAACTCCATTGTTGTTCTTCTTCTTCAGCGGAAAGAACCTTGTGATAGGATGATTTGGCTTGACTTCAACACATTTTAAAGCAACAACAACATCACCTATAACATTGCAAAATAAACATAAAAATTTACAGATTTAGATCCAAACACAAAATCCATTAAAGAACAAAACCCTTAAAAGTTGAAACTAATTATTTGTATCAAAATTTGCAAAATCCCAAATTTACACGATTTATCATCTGTGCTTATTGCAAAAAATCCAAATTTGCAAAATCTTTCATTCAATTTTGCAAAATACATGAAATCTAACCAACCCATAAGTTTAATTTCTTTCACTGCATTACCAAACCCCTAGAGTTCCAATCTTTGAAAAAAACTAGAAAGATTAAAACATTAAAACCAGAAAGAATGATTTTTTGTTGAAGAATGAGTTGTTGTTGTTGTTGAGGAACAATAGGTCTTGAAGTCATTGCAAATCTCTTGTTGTTGTTGTTGTTGTTGTTGTTGTTGAGGAACAATAGATCTTGAAGCCATTGCAAATCTCTTGTTGTTGTTGTTGTTGCTGTTGTTGATTTTTTGCATGATTCTTGAGGGTAGAATCAAACATGGTTGTTCTCTCATGTGATTGAAGAATGAATGATGAATGAATAGTAATGAGAAAATGAGAATGAAAACTTTGGTGCACTGTCATTTTGGTCCCTTGCCATCTCAGTCACTTGTCAAATTAAGGCATAGTCAGCAGATTGATGTGTCCCAAAAAAACGTCAGATCAACTTTTTTGTCAAATTAACGGCCAAATTTAACGTTATGGACTAAACTGACTAACGAAATGTAGAATCAGGGACTATTTAGTAGTTTTTCCTCAATCAGGGACTAAAATGACAGCAAGTTACACATTAAGGGACTAAAATGACTATTTCCCCTATAATTTTTTACAAAATAGGCTCATTCATATAGCTGGTCAGATGCAAGTGGTTGTGGAAAACATTGTTAAACCTGGAGCTTATATGGAGAACTATGGTTCCACTATTCATATCAAACGGGAACCCTTTAATGTCGACGAGGCTCCCGTTTGATAACAAATGAAATGGTTTCTCAACTTGTGGTTAATTACTATGATTTCTCAATTTGTGGTGGATTACTTAGAGATACTCAAAATAGTCTTATTTTATTGCAATTTTGGTCGCAATAACTTTCAAGATGCTGAGATGTGGAATTTAGTTAATGCTATGTGTATCACTCGTCATCTCCATCACAATCGTATCGTTTTTAAAACAAATTATGCCCTTGTTGCAACTATTGTCATCAATTCATCTACAACAATCTCTTATCTCCTATCCCTTTTATTAAGAAGAGGTTCTTTAATTACTCCACTTAGGTAATTGGTTGGTTACTATTCAACATTACTTCATATTTTTTTATGCAATTCAACGTTACTCCATAGAAACCTATGAAGCCCCGATACGTGACACGATATCGATATGATACGATACCGATACGGTGATACGAGAAATTTTTTAAAATTCCCGATACGATACGGTCGCGATACGTTGCTTAAAAATAAATTTAAAATTAAATATACAAATACACAATATATAAACATAAGGGTTAAATAGTTGATACCCCCTGTAAAGTTGGTCGGTTTTGCAATACCCCCTGTAAGTTTTTTTTTTCAAAGATCCCCCCTTGCATACTAAAGATTCTTTGCAATACCCCCTTGGAGTAACACATAGGCAGAGAATCTCCTACGTGGCACATCCACGTGGATTTTTATTAATTTTTAATTATTTTTTTGCCACGTGGCATTAATTTTTTTATTTTTTTTTTAAAAAAATTTTTAATTTTAATTTTTTTTTTCTGATTTCTTTCTTTTTCTTTATTTGTTATTTAAAAATTTAATAATAATTAATTAATATCTGTTTACTTAAAATAAAAAATGAAAGAAAAAATAAAATATTTTTCTCTATAGCATAGTGGAATATTAAAATAAAATAATTAATATATGAAATTGTAACAAAAAAACAATTATATTTGAAATAAAAATATAATGAAATCAAATACAAATAAAAAAATTTGTAACAAAAAAAAACCATTATATATAAAATAAAAGTGAATGAAAAAAATATAATCAAATCAAATAATTAACAATTATAAAAAAAAGGTGTAACAACAAAAAAAGTAATAATTGTATATAAAATAAAAACATAATAAAATCAAATAAAAAAATTATAACAAAAAAAACCTGATTAAAAAAAAAAAGGAGAGAAAGAGAGAGAGAGAAAATATAAAACCCAGCAATCCTTTTTCACTAAAAAACCAAGTCAAATGCAGAAAATTCAAAAAAAAATTCCAAACCCACTTGATCTTTTTTCTAAGATATTCAAGGCAAGAAACAAGGCTCACGGCCAAATTACTTCCAGATCAAAAACACCAAAACGCATACGCCTGCTACACCAGAACAAAACACCAAAACCATCAGCACCATCAACACACATTCCACAGATTCGTTAATCCCAAAATCCATCTTTTCATCTTCAAGAAATCAAAATCGAAAACGAAAACAAAAAAAAAAAGAAGAACAAACACATGAAATTGAAAACGAAATCAAGAAATCAAAATCCAGTTATTATGAAATTGAACGTATAATCGAAACAAAAACGAATCCAAACGAAATCGAAACCGAACGAAATTGAAACTAAAATTGAACGAATATGGTGATGTTGATGATGATGTTGCTGCTATGATGGTGTTGAATCTTGTTTTTGTTGATGAATATGGTGATGTTGAAAAATTAAGAGGGTGGAGAAAAAGGGTTTGTAAAACCCAGTGAAGAAGAAGAAGAGAAAATATAAATTTTCTCTCTCTCTTTCTCTCCCTTTTTTTTTTAATCAGGTTTTTTTTTGTTATAATTTTTTTATATAATAAGAACATCATCATCAACAAGAATATTAATTATTTTAAGAACATCTTGTTTGTTACAATTTTTTTTGTTGTTACACCTTTTTTTTATAATTGTTAATTATTTGATTTTATTATATTTTTTTCATTCATTTTTATTTTATATATAATGGTTTTTTTTTGTTACAATTTTTTTATTTGTATTTGATTTCATTATATTTTTATTTCATATATAATTGTTTTTTTGTTACAATTTTTTTTTGTTACAATTTCATATATTAATTATTTTATTTTAATATTCCACTATGCTATAGAGAAAAATATTTTATTTTTTCTTGCATTTTTTATTTTAAGTAAACAAATATTAATTAATTATTATTAAATTTTTAAATAACAAATAAAGAAAAAGAAAGAAATCAGAAAAAAATAAAATAAAATTAAATTTTTTTTTTTAAAAAAAAAAAAAAAATTTAAAAAAATTTTTTTAAAAAAAAAAATTTAATGCCACGTGGCAAAAAAATAATTAAAAATTATTAAAAATCCACGTGGAGGTGCCACGTAGGAGATTCTCTGCCTATGTGTTACTCCAAGGGGGTATTGCAAAGAATCTTTAGTATGCAAGGGGGGATCTTTGAAAAAAAAACTTACAGGGGGGTATTGCAAAACCGACCTACTTTACAGGGGGTATCAACTATTTAACCCTAAACATAACAAAAATCGAGAAAGATAATAAATTAACATTCAAATTACTCAAACTTAGCAAGCAAGTGACAATTACATATCTCAAGTCAATTGAGTACTACCCAAAAAGGATAATTATTACTATCCAAAAACAAAACATCATTGACACCATCCAAAAAACACATGGTTGTCAATAACATCATACTCTAACATTCACTATTTAAGAAGAAACACAAATTGTATCAGTCTTATCTCCTCTATTTCTACCATAAAAAAATATTATTTTTCCGATACTTCTTTGATACGTGTATCGGAGAAGTATCCGACATGTATCGGTAATTATTTTTTAAAAAAAATAATTTTAATTGTCTGATACTCTCCGATACGAATATCGGAGAGTATCGGACGAGTATCGATATCAGACACGTATCGGACACGATACTTCGCCATTTTTGAAGTATCGGGGCTTCATAGATAGAAACCCACTTTTGTCTAGATTTATTATAAAAGAAAATAAACTTATGTGCTTTTTTTTTTTTTTTTCTTTCACAACCGCTTTAATGGTTTGAAGTTACTTTTTGTATCAAGTGGTTAAACTCTCTTTCAATCGTAGTTACAAAGATTGAACCGTGAAATTTATGGCACGCTAAGCACGATGTGCGATACGATGTTCTAAGCACTTTAACACTTTTATCACAATATAAAATACGCAAATAACTGAAAGCAGGTAAAAGACACGGGATATTTGTTAACCCAGTTCGGAGCAACCTCTCCTAATCTGGGGGATACCAATCCAGGAAGGAAATCCACTATAATAGTCCTAGTTCAAAGCTAAACTCCCCCGTTTACAACTTATCGCCTAAACACTACCCGTGCAACTTCAACCTAGGAACTCCTAAGTCTGAGATCCCATCTCACTTCCTACCACAACAGTACAGACAGCACTGTTTACAAGCAAACACACATAAGGATTTCGAGAAGAGACAACCATACTCCATGCTTAAAAGCTTTGGAGAAACTACAGAGTTACAACTCAAAAACATAGTCCTATAAAAGCATCAAGATGATACTAGAGAGGCTCACAAATAAAGCACAATGCTTACAAAGACACGAAACCCTAAAAGTCTACATTTTGATATATTGGTTTCGGTGAAGAAACTAGGTTTAGCTCCTTCCTTTAAATAGCCACGAGTTAGCATGGGCTTTCTGAGCAAATTGGGCTTCAAACACAGTTGGAAAAACGTGTTAGATGCAGCTTAAAAGTATTCTTGAACCAAATATAATCTTTCCTTAAATATATCACATCTTTATGAAATAAATAATCTTCATAGAATCTTCAGTCAATAGAGAGAGAAACCAACATCTTGGTGCTCAAGAAAATATCTGAAGATACCAAAAATAGTAGGATTTAAGAAAAAAAACGCGTACACATGGCACGAGATCAACGCGCAGACATGGCATATTGAACAGGTATACAATGTTGAAACATTGTATCCAACATCTTGCTTGTATATTTGTTTTAGCAAAATGATGCCAACAACCAAATATCCAACTAATTGTGGTCCTCCCTAATAAGTTCATTGTGAATCATGAAACCGACTAACTATGGGCTATGAAGCACCGACACCTCTATGATTAGACGTGTCGCGGTGTCCGACACGTGTCGGTATCCGACACTCGTATGACATCCGTATGACACTCCTATAAACGTGTCGGAGAGGTGTCCAAAAAAATAATCTTTTCTTTATTTCGACACTCCTTAAATCGATGTCTGACACCTATAAGACACTCCTACAAACGTGTCGGGGTAAGTGTCCAAATTTTATTTTTTTATTTGGTTATATTTTTCTCAGACATATATACAACGGTTAAAGATGTGTCCAAATAATAATATTGATCAATGAGGGATTAAAGATATTGCATTTTGATTACATTATTTTTAGTTTTTCGATAGTAGTTGGATGAGTAAATGTCAAATGTACTATCATATATTCTTTTAATACTTTTTTTATTGAAAAATTTGTTCAACTTAGATGCATATGTATATATTTTTAATTCTAAACTTATATTTTTTTATAAATATATAGCGGTGTTGGTGTCGTATATTTTTTACATTAGCAATGTCGGAGTGTCCATATCGTGTCGTGATCTCCGTGTGAGAGACTATGGGTAATTTGATGCCCTTTGTTGTATTTTGGTTAATTCTAATTTTCTGCAAGACTTATGTTATTAGAGTGCAATTTTGTTTCCACCCCCGCCTCTTAGTTAGTTAACTTATCTCTCTTAGTATATAAAAAAAAAAAAAAAAAAAGCAAGGAAAACTCTGTTTCTGTGATTAAGGTCGGAGATAATGGCGGAATCGGCGGAGATAAAGAGTAAGCAGCGAGACTTCCCTTTGGCATGCGTCAGTCAGCTCTCTTCAGCTTCTTCTTCTGCTTCGCCGGGGATAGTCCGCCTCACTACCGACTCTCTTCAAATTCACCACGATTCTCACCAGATTGTTCTCGATGTTAATCTTCAAGATATTCAGGTTCAATTCTGTAACATAATGTATAAAGAGCTCATGAAATTCAATTATTTTTTTGTTTATTGAAAATTAGGTTCAGTTTATGATGAAGAGTGTTGTAATTAAATGATTAAATTTTGGTTATTTGGATATCAATTTGTGATACGTAAATTCAACATTTTTTTGAATGGTTAAAGTAGTTATGAACCATGGTTAATGAAATGTTGGATTTTGGCGCGTGCGAAGTCGGTTACTTCAAGGGATTGTCCTTTGCAGTTGCGCGTATAATATATTGGTTTGCCAAATATAAAATGTTAGATTTGGTTAATAAATATATCAGGAAAAAATAAGCAGGTGTTGCAACTCACTAGCTAGCAAATTATCGGGCTTCATTAACTAAGATTTCAAACATGATTAAGCATAATTTGCAGGCATGGAAAATTGCATGTAGTTAGAACATTTGAAACTGTTGTTAATAGCCTTCAAATTCAGTTGGCTGTTAATGAATTATCCATTTTTTTTGGGTTGGTAGACGAAGTGACAAATACCACCCAAAAGACACACATGTGCACGCACGCAACTATGAGGTCTGAAGTTGGAACCCCGATGAAGGTGTCCAACCTTGCAGTATCAGTATTGCCTGCTGAGCTAGGCCTTCTGACTGAATTATCCAATTTTGATATATCTATTAATTTCTCATTGAAGTGTGTTAACCACATGTGTGAACTGCGTTAACCATTTAAAATGTAGTCAAATTTAGGTGTCCTAAATTGATCTTCAAATTTCAAACAACATTTCTCTCACTAAAAAAATTGTTGTGTATTTATGTTTTGCAGATATTCAGATTAGGTCCTGTTCGATCGGTTTGCACGATGGAAGGTACCGATGCTGGCAAACAGGTATGAATTAATGTATAATCATCACTATTACTACCTCAATTAGTATTGTTGATGAGTTTAGTATCACACTGACAGTGTTTAATTTTTAACACGGAGATCAAATTAATCTCATTTTAATGTTGTGTTCCAAAAATTGTTTCCTTGTAAGATATGATAAGATGGATATGAATTAATATTGCAGTCCTGCAGTATTTAATATTGTTTCCCGCCTTTTTTTTTTGGCTACTCGCACTGATCCTTATGCTCGTGTGGTTTGTTTGTCACTTTGTTTTGTTTCTTTTTGAATAAGTTGATACTCTGCCAAATAGTTATGCCTTTTAACTATGCTATTTTTGAACCAGACATCTTATTCCAGGGGAGTTGCTATACAGTTTAGAAATGAGGAAGAGAGTGAGGCCTTCCATTGTGTAATCCAACAATGGAAGAAGGAATTCAATGTTCAAGGTGCTACTTTGGAAAGTTTGTATAAACATTGTTGTAGAATGGCTTATGCCAAACTGTGTTGATTTTGATTACTTCAGCTCATCTTTGGTTTGCTGCGTGACATATATAAACCTAGTAAATGTTAATTATAAGATTAGATGAGATACATAAAAGTCAAAGGATGTAAAAATAAAACAACTGTTATTTAGCATTTTGTTATTGTTTAATTCTTGTTATCATTCAACAAATAATGAGATTATCGATATGGTTCAGTGGTGGTTAAGATATTTATAATGCTAGTTGAGAAATTCATGACATTTTATCATTTTTTTTTAAAAAGTGGTTTATTTTATCACATTACTATTCATGTTTTATGAGATCTCATTTAATTATTATTTTCTAGGCAGAATTGGGCTGTGTTTTTTTGTCTTATACCCCCTTTTTCATTTTCTACCGGTCCTTTACCATATATACATTTTTGTTTTAATTATACTTTTCTGAATGTAGTTTGTTTGCACATTAAGTTTCTTTGTTGGTAAGATAGGATATTTGTTTACTTACATAATTGATCTTTCAACTCAGGAGGGAACATACCAAATGGAACTAATGTAATGACTTCTAAAAGCAAATTTGATGAAAAGATAGAGCCATCTTCTGCAAAAATGTATTTTCATTATTATGGACAACTTCTTCATCAGCAAAATATGTTGCAGGACTATGTGAGGACAGGTTATACCTAATAGTATGCTAACAGTCTTTTATTTATTTATTTATTTTTTTAAGGTTGCAATGTGGTATGATATATATATTAATTATCAAATGACCGATTATCCCAAAAGCTTAAGCTATTAGGAAAGGCCACATCAATGGTTTTATATTATTTCTAACACGCCCCCTCACGCAATAGCCCATTGGGCTTGAAGCGTGGATAATGCATAGGCCCACCTACCATATGCTTAAATTCCACTTTTTTAATTAGAAAGTGAGGGGAGCGGGGATCGAACTCTTGACCTTTAGGTCATAGAGGCTCTAATACCATATCAAATGACCGATTATCCCAAAAGCTTAAGCTATTAGGAAAGGCCACATCAATGGTTTTATATTATTTCTAACATTAATAAATACGTAATTACATATGAATTAAAGGTAAACGGGCAACAAGCTGCGCCGCCAAACCTTTTTGAATGGCAAAACCAATTCGAATAAAAATAACATTCTTAGCTCTAGGGGACACAACATTGCTATTCATAACCTTTTATTAATTTACTTAAATGTATCTATATATCTATGTTGTATGCTAACAGTTCACAATTGTTTTTTATAGGTACATATTATGCTGCTGTTATGGAGAATCGCACTGATTTCTTTGGTCGTGTAGTAGTTGATGTTGGTGCCGGTAGTGGTATTTTGTCATTATTTGCTGCTCAGGTAACACCTTTGCTGGCCGTCTAATTGTACCATATGCAAAGTGTTATTCATTCTCATATTGAAAGCAGTGATGTTATTCCTTTGCAGGCAGGTGCAAAACATGTATATGCAATAGAAGCATCTGAAATGGCAGAATACGCACGCAAACTTATAGCTGGAAACCCGCTATTGGGTCAACGAATTACCGTGAGATATTTTCTCGTCAGTTTTATTATGTAGTCTGTTCATTAGTTATTGGACCAGTCAGGGAAATATGTTCTGAATTAATTATTAATTATATATACAGGTTATCAAAGGAAGAGTTGAGGATGTTGTATTGCCAGAGAAAGCCGATATTCTGATATCTGAGCCCATGGGTAAGTTCATATTTTGCTTGCACCAATCATTAAATGAATGATAATATTCCATTAATTAAGTGACATTTTTTCAATAAATTTTTCCATTCCTGCTCTGCGGTGTTGAGATAAGTTATGTCGTAAAAAATTTATATGCATTTTTTTGGGTAGTAACATAATTCTCGTAGCCATTTTGTTCGTGCTTTAATAACTCGGAAATTTATGTGTTGTGCAGGCACCTTGTTAGTTAATGAAAGAATGCTGGAGTCTTATGTTATTGCCAGAGATAGGTTTCTTACCCCTAATGGCAAAATGTTTCCTACATCGGGAAGGTAAATTTGAACTTTGAAGCATCCTTTTCTTTTAATAGCTGAACTTTGTGTTTCTGTCATACTACTACTAGTGTTATTTCGATATGCATTAGGAAAGTTGTTAAGATTATCACATTTCCTTTAAAAGTTATGTATACCTAGATTTTGTTTTTAATTTCTTGCAGCACACTTTTCATGTATAGATGCTTGTTCTAAAATACAAAATTTTCTGTCGAAAATGCTACATTTTTAGTTCCAAATGGTTTGCATTTTCCTTCCAACTGTTTACAGTTATCTAAGGATTATTTGTCTCCTCATAACCTTGGAATTATTACTTTTGTAGGATTCACATGGCACCTTTCAGTGATGAATATTTGTTTGTTGAAATTGCTAGTAAGGTGCGTAATCATATGTGGATATGTACCCTGACATATTTATTTCTACATGTACTTCTTTGATACATTTCAATACAATATACGTACATGCATACTTGTAACTCATAAGAAGAATGAGACTTTGAAAGATGCGTGTATATGTGAATTTTGATAAATATATTTGTTGAAATTATTATTAAGATTCATAATTTTGTTTGCATATAATATATCTTTAGGTATTTGATACTTTTCTTATTTAAATGAATTATCTCATCATTAAAGTTAGCATGAAGATAACATAAAGGAGACTTATATTTGTAAAAAGCCTCTTCAGGATTACCACGTGCCACCAATTAATGGCACATTTAATCAGATGTAGCTTTGCTTCGGTTTTCTAGTTAACTGGATGACATTACCCAAAAACGACCACAATAATTGAAAATCTTTTCGCTTTATAGAATCTAAGTTGCTAGCTGTTGGTTTTTCAATAAGAGGATCCATCTCTCTCTCTCTCTCTCTCTCTCTCTCTCTCTCTCTCTCTCTCTCTCTCTCTCTCTCTCTCTCTCTCTCTCTCTCTCTCTCTCTCTCTCTCTCTCTCTCTCTCTCTCTCTCTCTCTCTCTCTCTTCTTTATCCTCTTTCTTTAATTCAATTATTAATATCACTCTATCTGTTCAGGGGCTGTTCTGGCAGCAACAAAACTACTATGGTGTTGATTTGACGCCCTTACATGGGACTGCCTTTCAAGGATACTTCTCTCAGGTATCATACCAGCCTGGTTTCAGAAAATTAAGTGAATTTTCTAATTTATCCCATAAGGATATTATATTTTGAACATTATCTATATATAAAATCTAGGTAGGATCTTGATTATCACAGTAAAGCTTTATAGGTTCGTTCCATCTTCATATCTTCTAAAAATAATTTTTAGTCAAAGTAGTTCACAGATAACTTGAGGCATGGCCTAATACCAGCTTTAGCACTAGAAGAAGCCACCATATGTTTTTCCTTTTACTTCTCCAAGTTACTCAATTCCCTCAAGGAAAGATACAATACCCAATTAAAGACCTCGTGTTGGTAACTAACCCTGCATAGTCACATGGCCAATATACGACTCACTAAATGCAATCCAGTAGTATATTTTTATAAGCCTCTTGAAATGGACTTTTATTGAACTCTGTTTATGATTAACCAAAGTTAAAGCGAATGCAATTTCAGGAGTAATTAAGTTATCGCTGTCTCTTCCTATGCATTGAACCTATTCTACATGATCTTCAAAGAATCTAGGCTACTTGGAAAGCAGAAAATCAATATGTTATTTATGATGTGTTGGATAAATTTATGATATATTTATTCCATTTTGTTTTCCTCTTATCCATGCAGCCTGTTGTGGATGCTTTTGATCCAAGGTTGTTAATATCTCCTCCTATGTTCCATGTGATGGACTTTACCAAAATAAAGGTAGGTATTAACTATTGATTTGAGATGCCTATCTTATATGTTGAGAAATTTTATTTTTTGAGGTCTCATTGGTTTGTCGAATTTCCACCTTTTCGTAAAGCAAGCTGATCTGTTTTAATATCATTTTCATGCTTGTATTCCATCTAATTCATTTCTTTTAACATCAAATTTCCATGTTGAACCTTTTCTATGCAAGACTTTCATCTGGTTGTCTGCATTTCTTGGGTTCTCCATTGGACTAAAATTTCCGAGACCTTTATCGGTCAAGCCATGTATTTTTGGGGTTATTATCATTGTGTTTTGCAACAGTTCTACTGCTGCTTAAGAACTTAGCTATATTCATTTTGGCATTATGTCTGCTTGAAAAAAAAATTACATTGAAATGTCTATCTGATAAATTATTTATTCTATAGGAAGAAGAGCTGTATGAAATCGACATTCCTCTCAGATTTATAGCCAGTGTGGGTGCTAGAGTTCATGGTTTGGCATGTTGGTTTGATGTACTGTTCAATGGAAGGTAACCATTATTCTAATACTATGGTTTTGTCTTCTTTTTCTATTCATCAAGGTTGTCATTATTCCTATCAGTTAATTTGTGATGCAAATTTTCCAAATCTACAGTTCTGTGCAAAGGTGGCTTACGACTGCCCCTGGTTCACCGGTAACTCATTGGTATCAGTTACGTTGTGTTCTCTCCCAGCCTATTTATGTCATGGCAGGGCAAGAAATTACTGGCAGGTTGCACTTGATTGCTCATAGTGCACAGAGTTACACAATCTATTTAACCTTGTCAGGTTGGTGTTTTTTACTCTTTTATTTATTTATATGTATCTTGCTCTATGTAATCGTTAAATAAATATCAATTTTCATTTAGCTAAAATGTGGGGGCCTGGCGCTGAGCAAGGAGGGATTCTTCAAACATCATCCTGTAAACTTGATCTGAAAGAACCATACTATAGAATGTCTCAACCGCAATCTTATCCATCAACCCAAGATCATCAACCTCAACCATTTTTACCGACACAGGTATTGAATTTATGATTATCTATATTTTATTCCAGGTTTAATTTATTCTTAAAGTCACTATTTTCCTTAATGGAAAATTTGTTGGGGGAGCTTCTATATCGGAATTCATGAGAAAAGTTCTAGCAAAACCTCTCTTATGATACTCTATGTAGGCCCTATCATGTTAGCAATTCTTGTCTTCTTTTATGCATAAGGGTTGTCAATGATGTTAGTTTATTTGGCAGGATGTAAAGAACCAATCTCAGGATTTGGATGACACCGAGATAATGGAACAGCCTTATTCACGTGTTAAGATTGACTCGTTTATGCAGAATGCTTAAGTTGATGAATACTACTAACCCATGTTCTGTTTGTAACATGAATCAGCTAGTTGGGGGAACACGTCCGTTTTATTTGGACACACCCCTTGCCTGTAAATTCATCAAAACTGCCCATAAAAAAAAATCATCAAACCTGCATCTGTTGTGTATTATGAGGGTTTGTGCTGCTGATTTTGTATTTGATTGATTGCATCATATTTAACCAGTAGTATATTGAATCTTTATGGCTGGAGAAATTGAGAGCTGCTATAAAATTATTAGATTTTGAATTTGAATATGCTGACAATATCAGCTACAATCCACATAGAAAAGGGGAACACAACTTTTTTCGGTCAGGGGGTAAAAATTTCACTTTTGCCAACTATATTCAAGTTGGAGTCTTGTCAAAAAATTTCAAGTTGAAGTTGTGTTGCTTTGGAATGTATTACTGGAAATGGTTTTGAAAAGGATATTCATAAAGGGAGTATTTGTTTACATTTTTATTTTTTTTATTTCATTATCTTGGTCAAAATAGCTCCTCTAAGGTTCAGAAATATGTTTACAGTTTATGTTATAGTAGCTAATTAGTTTGTCTGATCAATTTCTTGACATGTGATTTTTAAAGTATACAAAACACAGTTTTGCATATTTTAAGCGAGAGTTTGTCTTCATTTAAGGTTCTAAAATTGAGATTGTGCCAACCAAGATTGGTCTATTGAATAAGGATGAGGGTGGCGTTTAACCTACACAAACACTAAAATTTGTGTTCCATGCCTCAAATGTAACCTCAGCCATTGATAAATTATTTAATATTTCAATGGCATGATTTCATAAGGGAAGTTTGGTGTGAGAAGCATGTAATATTTTTTTCAACCAAAAAATTCGTGTACTGACACAACATCTGGTTACAGGTTTCATTGAACTTCTAGTAGTGGTAGTTAAATAAATGGCTATACATACTTTAATACTAGTTAATACTTATCATTATTGGTTTGTATAATTCAAACTCTGCAGTTACTTAGCGTCTCCTATAATTTGGGAGACTTATATGTGAGTTAGTTAGTTTGGCAGTTAGGAAGTTGTTGAGTTGGTTAGTAACAACTTTCTCATATTTGTATATATATATACATACTTTGATCAATAAGATTTTAACAATTTTTCATTCTTTTATCTTTTCTTTTCAATTACCAAAAACTTTCTTCTCTCTTTCTCTAAGTTGTTCTCTTTGTTTAGTTCATCTCCAACAATCATCACCAAACACGTAGTAAAATTAACGTAAAAAAATAGTAAATTTGCAAAAAAAAAAAAAAAAAAAAACCTTTATTTTTTTTAAGGGTGTGTTTGATAAGTTCAATAAACTACTTTATAGTTAATATTAATATGAAAGAAGTATTAATTATTTTTTATTAAAACTTAACTTAATTTTTTTTTAACAATAATTGGATCAATTTGGTTTGAAAAAATAAGATGAAAATTATATTTGAGTAAAATAACTGTCTAATGAAATTCAAAGAGATGAAATTATGAGATAAAAATTACGAGGGTAAAAATGAGTGTAAAATTAAAAACAAAAAAAATAAATTGTGAGATAAAAATTGTATCTTGTAATTTCAAATGACCACGATTTACTAAACTAAAGAAAGCGCAATGAGCTCTGAGTTTGTTTTCTCCGCTCTCAGTAACCCTAAGCCGACGCACACCAAGCCACCGGACCATCCCCAGCCGCCACCACCACCACCCAAAGCTTCTTTTCGAGACAAATTAATTGGTTCCACACAACAGATCCCCAGCCGAGAAAAAGAAAACATGATAGAGAAAAACCTTGTCCGTATTGAACATGAAAACGGCAACCGTCTCCTTCCTAAAGTGTATCTTGATCCTGCTGTCTTCCAAGAACTATGCACACCATGGAAAGATGCTTTAGTCGTGAAGCTTCTAGGGAAAAACATTGGCTACAATACCATGAAGGATTGTCCACTACTACAAAAAGTACATTTTACATCTGGCAAAAAGCAGATTTTACATCTGGCCAGAGTGAGATGCAAACTTACAAGATACAGTAAGTTAGGCACTTTTTACTTCTGGCGAAGGTCAGGTATAATACGCGTATATTTTACCTCTGTTCTTAACTTCCCTTGATGTAAAAAACTTTTCATTAATTTTTTTTTTAAATACAAATCAACATTTTACTTCTAGCCAAACTCCCAAGATGTAAAGGTTACATTTTTTTAATTTTGTTTTTTTTGGAAACCTGCGTTTTTTTTTGTAAACCTGCTCTTTTTTTTTTAAATCTTGCTTTTTCAAAAAAAAAATTAACCCACAAACAGCATTCAAAAAATAACATTCCACATACAAAATTAAAATCAAAACTATTCAACATTCCTTAACATTAATTCATAATCCAAAATTAAAACCAAAACAATTCAACATCCAAATAGTTATTGTAACGGAAAAAAATACCAGGGTACCATTCACCTAAGTCCAACATCCGAAATTGGGCCACTCACCCATACCGGTGCTCCCAACAGCCATCTAGCACTGTACGACGGTCTTGAGAGAAGGAGATACGCAACAGTAACAAGTAAACAAAACGTTTCTCCTCTCCACCCAGGTTCAATCGTTTCATCAAATTAATATTTTAAAGATGGGAAAAGCAAAACATTATCATATTTATTATTACCATTGTATTTGTGTCCGTGTTTTTGTTTAATTGATTGTTTTTATAATTTGAGTTTGTAGACTACTAAATTAATTATCAGTTCAACTTTGGTAGTTTCTAACTCTGGCGTCATCATAATTATATAATAAAAGTGCTTTGTGTAACAGCGCAAATTTTTAACAAGTAAATTGCTAAAAAAAAAGGACTTTATCTCCTTAAAAAGTATGGCTAAAATTTTATTTCTTTTAAAGAAGAATAATCGTTTGACATTACAAGTAATAAGTGTACATTGGTAAAACTATTTCATTTAAAACTAATTTCGTTTCTCATCTCACCCCTATCCATCTCTCACATGCGGCTCTTCTCTATATTATTCCATTCTCTTTAATTTTAATTCTCCATCATTATTTACTAAATATGAATCATTTAATTAATAAATAAACACGTCAAAGCAAACTCATGTCATACGGCAGGTCAAACAACTAAATCCTAATAAAATATAACTAATAATATAATAATTAATAATATTCTAATAAATAATTAGTTATAAAATTCGGGGCATTACACTTTGGCACAGGTTAATTCACAAGTTCTATCCCGTTAGAAACTTTGGCATATAGATGAGTCACAAGTGGTTATTTCTTTTACACTTGAGAATTGAGATGAGTTGATCAATATTGAACTCTTTGTTTCAATAGTCATGTTTAATGGCTCACCTATTCGCACTGGCTTTGGTGGCATCTTTCGTGATGATGGAGGCCTTTTTCTCGCTGCTTACTCCGGCAAAATCCCCCATTCTTAAGATATTCTGTTAGCATAATTGACGGCTATATACCATGGTTTGAAGATGGCTATTGAGATGGGCCTGGACAACTTGAAGTGTTACTCGGATTCCCTCTTGTCCATCAAACTCATCCATGAGCACACTCCACCTTTTCACATCTATGCAGTTCTAATTTAGAACATCAAGGACTTGATAGGAGCTAACAATTTTTCAGTTCATCATACCTTTCGCGAAGGTAATCAGGCTGCTGATTTCATGGCAAAGCTAGGATCCTCTACCGACGGTGACTTCGACACCTACATGACTCCCCCGGAAGGCATTCTCTTGATGCTCCAAAGTGACGCAACAGGAGCTCTCTTCCCTAGAGCCTAGTTTCCTTTCCTGTTTTTGTTTTCTTTCTTTTGTTAGCTATGTAACCAAAAAAAAAATGACCACGATTTATAGTAGATCTTTTTTTAAAGTATTAATTATTTATATTTTACTATGTGATGAAACGGTAATATTGTAGATGATCATATTTTTATTCATTGTTAATATATTTATGTCAGAATCAACCAAGTAAAGGACATTGTTGTGCTTCCTGAACTCCATTCCAACTTGGCGTACTTCAACGGAAGAATGGGTTGCATTAATGAACTTCCAATGAACCAACCATTAGAGTTGGGTCTAACTGTCTAAGCTTCTTCTTTTTTCTTTTTTTTTCTTTTTTTTTTTTGTGTACACCGTCTAAGCTTGTTTTAATTGGCTTATAGTATTTTTTCAAATTTTATTAAAAGTAAGTTTAATCTTATAGATTATATTCCCTTCGTCTCAAAATATAAGGGAAAATTGGTCAAACAAAATTGATGTATTTAGTCCAAATTTTTAACCAAATACATTAACTTTTTTTGACCAATTTTTCATAATATTTTGGGACGGATGAAGTAGTTTCTTTCATTTTATTCTATTTTTACCCTTATTATTTCATTTTATTATTTCTTTATTTTTTTAAAATATAATAACTACCCACCAATCATATACTTTTATGTTCTTTTATACTTATAACGGCTAAACTTGTCAAACACTTTAATTTGAATTTACTAGTTTTACAACTATAAGCTATCAATTATGCTAGGTTGAATATCATGATCGAAGTTTGAACTCTGGATCCTCCACTTTAATTTAATGAGAATTGGGAAAAAATTTCTTGAAAAAAGATAAATGTTTATTTTTTTTCTCTTTTAATTTGGACAAGAAATTTTTTTCTCTTATATTTAAAATTTAAATTTATTTTAATATTAAATTTTATCAACAAAATAATCTTTGTGAAACTATGCACTGTTTAACTAAACTTCAAATTGCTAGATTAATCTTTGTGAAACTAATTAAAGTGGAGCTATGCACTGTTATCAAAACAAAGCACCTGTAAGTAACCGTACCAGCTATACATCCTACTTTTTCTGTCAGCAAAATGTTTCCATACTTCTCACACCAACTTGGCCTTCTAATATCAATGCCATTGAAATTCCAAATTTTAAATCAATGGCTATTGTTACATTTGGGCATGGTACACAAATTTTATCCTTTGTGTATACTAAATGCCACCAAGGATGAGACTTAAGTAAAAAATAAAAAGGATGAGATTTATGTTAGGCTTTGGCATAAATTTGCTGTTGTGATTATATTGTAAGCTCTTCAAAAAATGTTGAGTTGTGTGATTATAGAAAAATTTCAAGCAGGAGAACCTTAAACAAATGACTTCCAATAAGGCTCTTGAGTGACACTTTAAGGTTTCCGATTAAAGAAAATTAAAATCATGTTTCTAATTGTTGCTGTGAGTCTTCTCTGGTTAGTCTTATGTAACTTGATTACCTTCCCTATAGAAGGCTCTTGGCAGGGAAATGCCATGGTACGATACACTGGTGCCTTTTACAGCAAGACGGTTGAATCCTCCTGTTCAACCTTCCTCACCCAATATGGCAGCAATAAGCTCTCGGCTATGGTGTCCACAAAACGCGTAAGAAGATAGAGAAAACCAGAAAATTGTATTATCATATCACTACTCTTTTTTGGAGAAGATCAAGATAATAATATCACTACTACTAGCATATTTATTTCCGACTATTTATAAAATTAGCATGTAGCTTTTATTTATATAGGATAATTCATTATGTAAATATTTGAGTGAAGGTTCAAACCTGTAAATTGTTCCCATAAGTATAAGTTGGTAGAAACATGTATTATAAAGAGACAAGGTTCAAATCTGGATACTTCCATTTATTCACTTTAAAAGGTAAAATTTTAATCATTAGACTGCGTGAAAAAAAATAAATTCAAGTGAAGTTATTTTACTTTCATTAAGAATCTAAATTTAAACAGAATTGTAAAATTTGTATCATAATATTGTAAGTTCAGTTTTTATACCCTAAATTTCTTTAAAATAATTATAGAACTTATTACAATGCACTAGCAGTATAAAAATTGTAGATGATAAATAATTTATACATTTACAATTTAGTACAATTCAATTTCAAGAATAAATATTTTCTTTATTGGAAAACAAATGAATTTGGAATTCACTCAAAGTTTCTTGCCCTGAAATCTTAACTGACAGCAGCTACTTCAGAGCCAGAGGGCATCTGAACAGCAACAACATCATAGCAGCGGTTGCAAAGGGTAGGGTGGTCTGAAAATGAACCAACTTGGTGTGAATAATGCCAACATCTTTCACACTTGGAACCACTAGCACGAGATATACCAATCCACACTTTACTGTTCCCTTGAATTAGGCATTCACCACTGTATGGTATATTTGCAACTTGTTCATCTTCCAATGAAGGAAGAATCTCGGCCTGAGTATTGCCAATAAATCATGTTATAATTTTTTTAAATAATGGCATTCAAACTTCAGTTTTTATTAGCTTTTAGTCACCGAAAAGTATTGTAGTTTTAGACGTACCTGAGATGTTATAAATAACCGATTCAATGTATCAGCATCGATTTCGCTTGTACATAGTTCAGATAATTTGGATGCCATGATGGCATCTGATGTATGAATGTGAACCTTAGCATCTAAACTGGCACCAATTAATTTACCAGTTCGAGCCACCTCCAACACTTTATTCACCTCTGTTCTCAGCTGGCAAAAGGTGTATTCATTCATTTAGTAACAGATACATAAAATAAATATATAATATGTTATTTATTAAGACTACAAAGGCTACGCCTGGTTAAATAATTAATCATTTCTACATCTAGAAAAGGCAAATTACATTAGTAATTTAACTATAAGCCATGAACATACTGCCAAAAAAAAAAACCTTCTTGTGCTTTCACTTAACTATAAGCCATAAACTTTTAGAAGAGTTGGTTCTTGATAATAGTATTAGATATGAATTTTCAGTCCTTGCTGCTACTGCCCCATTTCATAATAAAATTGATTACAGAACTATATAACATAGGTATGTGTTATCCACATTTCAAAGTCCAGAGGCACTTTGAATGTAAAATAATGGATCCGTGTTTACGACTCTACCAAACAGTTGGAAGTTTAAGGTTGATTTGACAGAGAATGTACAGCGAAAATACTGCTTTTGAAAGGGATTATTGCATTTCATATTTCGATCCCGTTTATGTGTGATTAAGTAGCAACTTGCTTATTTCATTCTTTTTATAATGTTCAATGAAAAATTGATGCTATTGCTAGGTTTTGGTTACTTTAATAAATTATCTCCTACGAAACCAAGAAAGTAGATTGCTGAATACTCTTGAGTGGAAAAATTGTGCTTATTAACTCTTTCATGAATGAGAGTGTACCTCGAGAATCTTTTCCCAGAATTCAATTTCTTCAACAGGAAGTGTAAGCCATCTTTCATTCAAAGTTGGCCATCTTGATTCAAATACATATTCAGCAAAGGAACCGTATTCGGTTGTATACTGAAATGGAAGATTCTGCCACACATCCTCAGCTAAATGGGGCAATATCGGTGCTATTACCCTCACAATAGAAAGGAGATGAGCAGCAAGAACTGTTTGGCAACTTCTCCTTGTATAACTCGTCGATCCACTGTGAAAAATCGGCATAAAGAGATTTTTTTTGAGACCAAATACGAACACAAAACAAAATGTAACAGGCAATATTAATATCATGTGCTGCCATGCAAATGCTGATTCGTGCTTATCAAAACCTAAATATCTGTCTATAATTGTATTTGCAAATGCACCATGGAGGGTATAAGTGATACAGCAAGAGAGAAACATACCCAACATATAGTCGATCTTTGGCAACATCAAAATAGAAATTTGAAAGGTCCACTATGACAAACCTCTGTAAAGTCTGAGAAAAGGGAAAAACACACACAGTAATTGGTTTGTAAATCAAACAACTAGATGAGAAAATTCGGCCAAGTCATGCGAAGAGAACATAAGTCAAATTTCTACATGAAGAAATTGAACGTTTCTCTAGGAGCTAAAACAACATACCTGAAATATTTTGAAAAACTGGTAACTTTCATAATTCCCTTGAACGTTTTTTACAACATTCTCAAGCTGAAATAGTGCATGCCTATCAATCCTCGGAAGTTCGTCGTAGTTAACAGTATAATCTGTCTGTCAAGAAAATAATAACATACTTAGAAGTATGGAAAAGAGGAAAACGCCAAAATGGTATGATTATGTGCAGGCATAGATAGATTGCCAATATTTTAAAATAGGCAGTAATTCTGAGAAAAATAAAATGGATTTAATTCAGCTTCAGGACTCGAACTTACTTTCCAGTCATGAAGATTAGCCAAGAGGTATCTCAAAGTTCCCCGTAACTTCCGGTAAATTTCAGATATTTGACGAAGAATTTGAGGGCCAATCATCACATCACCGGTATAATCTACACTAGAAACCCAAAGCCGTAGGACATCAGCTCCATATGCAGGTGCTTCCTGAGACAATACAATTTTGATAAAGTGAAATTATAGGGTTTGATACAGTTCCAAAGAAAATATATTATATTTTAAACAATGAATTTATGTAACTTGCCTTCTGATTTTTTCCTCCTTCAATCACATTACGTGGATCCACAACATTACCCAATGACTTGCTCATCTTTAAGCCTTTCTCATCCAAAACAAATCCATGAGTTAAAACAGCAGAATATGGAGCCTTTCCTGTATTAGACAAAAATGACAGAATTAGTGTCCAACTAGCATAAACATAAATATTTGAAAACATTCTCACCCAAACAGCCTTGTAGTTCGAAATTCATCGACAGGATTACGATTAGGCATACATTATTTAAGTTGTCTGATTATTCCTAAACCTTTATGTTTCTAATATTTTTCTTGATTGATATTTATAAAAAGGATTATGAAGTTAAAAAGAAGCTAAGAAACACATCATATTTTACAACACTAAACAAATATTTTAAATTTTAAAAATTGTTTGAAAGAGAAATTCAACAGACAAACCCAAGTCAGTTACCCCTCATTGCATTTTACCCCGATTTCAAAAGTTTAACGTAAATGTCAATTTATAACAGAATGGGCACTTTTGAAAATAAACTTCAAAGATGGTATACACTCTGAATTTTGTTAGCTAGTTAGACAAGAGGCAACTAGTCATAGGTTGTTATACTGCTCCAACTAACACCCTATAACCAGAGTCATTCAAACATGGTGAAAATAACAAGGGTTGATTGGTTGAATAATTTATCATGGCAAGATAACGGAAATATGTGCACTAAATAACGTGTGTGGGTCTTTCGAGCATCCCGTATTTTCATCTGAAAATATAGAGTAAAGGTAAACCAGGATGATTTGTTTATGCAAATTAAGCAATATAGACAATGTTACGTCCTGTTCCTTGTCTTTTCTTATTAAGGTTTTGACATTGAGAATGTGATAAATCTATGTTATAAAATAGTATAAATAAAAAGCACTTTCCTTGCTAATTTGAGGAACAAAGTAGTTTTGATTGTATGAAAGATAATCATGACAGTGGAATTGTCAAAAAATCCATTACCTGTTGTGGCTATACTAGTTAGCAATGAACTCTGAAACCACCCTCGATGCTGATCTGTTCCTTCAAGATACAAGTCGGCCGGAAAGCCAAGGGTATCTCTTTTTCTCAAGACTGCAGCCCAGGAGGAGCCTGGAGTAAAAATAACCAGCCACGAAATGCCAAATTAAACGAAAGTAAGCAATGAAATAAAATTACAGACAACTATATGCCAGCAGGATTAGCTCAGACATCTGGGGGTTAGGGGTATAGCTAAGGTCCTAGGGTCGGCTGTTCAGGCCAACGAGGTTCAAAGAGTAATGATAGAAAGGGATATTACCCATGCATTACACAATTATGGGCATGAACCGGAAAAAGATTCCAATTGTAATAAATGAGTTTAATGTTGGCTGAGGAACTTTTGCAACCATGTATGAAGAAAAATTAAAAAGTACTATCTGGCACCAGAATATTATTGTACCTGAATCAAACCATACGTCCATTGTATCAGATCCCTTTTCATATTCAGCTGCTTTATCACGATATTTAGCTGGGAGTAGTTCCTCTACTGTCATGTACCACCATGCATCACTACCCTTTTGGGCTATAATAGCTGACAGTCTCAGAAAGAAAAGCAAAAGATCAATATTAGGATGCGTTGATTTCCTATGACCAACGTGATTTAAAAGAGCATAAGCAATTAATCAACTTTGTTATATATGTATGTATTCAAATATGGACAATAATATTTGTTTAATATTTATTAACAATAAAAAAGTAATTCTACCAACAACAACCAAGCCTTATCCCACTAAATGGGGTCGACTACATGGATCAAACGACGCCATAATGTTCTATCATATACCATATTTCTATCCAAATCAAAAAGGAGATTGAGATAGTACATAATCATAAATTTAGTTCTGCAAAATAAAAGAACATGAAGTTGCTTTTTTTCACTTACAATTTATATGACCAATTGTCTCTTCATTCATAAGAGGTTCTCTAGACTGCAGATGATAAAAAACTGGAATGGGCACACCCCATGTCCTTTGTCGTGATATACACCAATCAGAGCGGCTGGAGGTCATTGCCGAGATTCTGTTTTCTCCCTAAGCAATTCACAAATATCAGCAAAAGGCAGCACCGAAAATGATGAGTCACACATCTCTAAGAGAATAAAAATTTACAAATAAACAAAATAATGTATCAAATTTTATTTAAATGCAATACCTGAGGTGGAACCCAATTTACACGGCCAATAGCATCCATAGCAGCTTCGCGAAATCCCTCAACCGATGCAAACCATTGTTCTGTTGCTCTAAATATTGTTGGTTTTTTCGTCCGCCAATCATACGGATACTTGTGTTCTAAATCAGAAAAAAGAGGAGACCCATGATGATGAATCAATGTATAATTGTATATAGATTCAACATTAGAATTGCATGATGAGACCGAAATAACTTACGGTATGATTCTTCCATGATGAGTGACAAATTTTCATCCAAATATTTCACAACAGCAGTGTTACCTTCACCAAGAACATCAAGCCCACTAAACTGCCCAGCTTCTTCGGTGAATATTCCATTATCATCTACTGGAGATAGAATGGGTAGCCCATATTTCTGACCAGTCACGTAATCTTCTTGACCGTGTCCAGGAGCTGTATGGACTAGTCCTGTTCCTGTTTCAGTTGTAATATAATCTCCCCCAACTACGACTGGGCATTCCCTATTATCTACTGGATGGATGTATCTGAGACCATAATAAATAATCATATCCTTAGTTTGAAAATTTCTCATCTACCATAGATAGCAACTAAATTTTTAAACACATTTACTGAAATAAATAGCACTGGAAAAATCAAAAAGAAAGCAAATGTTCATTTCAGTACTGCCAATAACCTGTAGTTTTCCAAATCAGAACCCAACAATTTTCTCTTGACAACAAGTTTCACACCCCATTTTGCCTCTAACGTTGGCACGAGTTCTGAAGCTACAATAAGAAATGGCTTTTTCTCATCCTTCAAAACAATTCCAAGCCTTTTCTTTTTAGTTTCACCAGAGGAAGAGGCATGTTCATTCAGCAATTCTACTTCAACAACATCATATTCAAGCTTGGGATTTACTGCAACAGCTGAGCACAAAACAGTAGAAAGAGATGAAGAGAAAGAAGAGTGACATATATAGATTAAAACATTTAAATGACTGAAGAGATTGACTATTGATTAATACAATGTGTGCCAGCAATGACACTATAATCCTGTTATCCAAAATCCAGATATGATGATATCTTTGAAAGGAAAAAAAGGCACATGTAAACAGTATCAATCTCTGTTTTTTTCAACCATACCGTGAATCTACTTCAGCAAACTCTTAACTGTAAATAAAAAAGTATATATTATAGGTGGTTGGAGCAAGAAGCCTAAGGCACACTATTTAATGTGTTTTATAGAAAGAAAGCATAGGGAGCAGGGGGGTGGAAGTTTGTAAGAGGGTTTGAATATGAATTAGAGGGGAAGAGGAGAGCACAGTGTGTGAATTGTTTTGTAACCTGTCGTAACTTGTTTTTAAGAGAAACCTGATGTAACTTGTAACAGTTGTGAAGAGAAATTCCTTTGGTAGAGCTAATAAACTATGAATTTATGTGTTTTTCCTTTTCTGTTCTTGTACCACTGTTCTTTATCTACATTGATCAATAAGAGAATCTATCAGTTGGTCCGACTTGACAGATCCCTGAGAGATAGCTAATGTAATCGGAGATGCAGGGGCAGGATATAGAGCCTTCAGTCGAATTTCTCAAGATGGTCATGGAGTGCATGGCACAGCTCCTTATCCTCTGCAACAATGTGCTTACAACCGGATACATGAAACAACTGATTGCCCGGTACATGAAATAGCAAAACATCAGGTCGTCAGAGTCTCAACGGGGCGGGGATTGAGCGGATGGTACTTTACCACTCCTTGCCCCATTCCCCGCCTCGGGGACATTTCTTCCTCCATCCCCATCCCCACGGATCCCCACAGTATCAACAGATCTCCACGGACGTAAAAAATTAACAAAATTGTTATACATTTTAATCAAAAGCACGACATTAATATTTTATTTTTTCTTCCTTTTTTCTAAAAAAAATACATATTTTGTATCTTTCATTTTTTTAAAATAAAAGTACATTTTGCATCAATAACAAAAATACATTTTAATATTTCTTTTTGTCAAAAAATTAAATATCCATTTGAACTTGTTGCCACCATACATAATCATGATCTTTATAATGTATTAATTATTATTTTTTATTTGAAAAAACATATAAAATTATATAATTATATATTGTATATATAATTTAAATAATATGGTCGGGGTCGGGGAATCCGCGGTGGCGGAGGGACCTTCTCCGTTCCCCGCCCCAAATTATCCACGGGGGAATTTTTCCCTCCATCCCCGTCCCCACGGGGAAAAAAATCCGCAACTTCGGATCACCATACAGATAATCCCTACGGATAATCCGTTATCAGATACAAATTGACATCCCTAGGTCAGACAGGAAGTAAAGAGGAAATAACAGATGAAACCTGATTCTTGTCCAAAGGGTAAGATCGAATGCAAGGAAGGTGGGCCTTCAAAAGAATCCAAGGGGAACATAATCTGGTCCAAGAAAGTAGAATTACCAGTTTTTGAGGGGGCAGACCAAATTGGGTGGATTGCTAGGGCGGAAAAGGGCTTTGAAGGACAAGACATTCGCACTTCATAAAATTTCCAGTCGGTGTTTATTACCATTGAAAGTGTGGTGGGGGCTTTGGTTTGGTGTTTGGCGCAAAAAGAACCAAGACTCAACCTGAGAAATGCTTTCCAACGCCTTGATTTGAAGATTTCAGGAGAGCTATGGCAGCATATATTGAAAAGGTTAGCTACCCTAGGCTTTGTTTGCAAGATGGTTTTTGAAGGGGAAGTGAGGAGAGGGCTTATTTATCTTTTTTTAATTAAGAACACTATAAAATGTTTTTTAAAATGATCTACGTGTGATTGAAGTATTATGTGATCGTTTATATTGTTCTTTTTTCAATTATTTCAAAAAATATTTTATAGTGTTTTTAATTTAAAAAATAAAAATAAGCCCTCCCCTCCAAAAACCAACTCGCAAACAAAGCCTTAAGGAAAAAGGCTTCATCCAGATTATGTTTATGTTGACAGATTTGAAATCTTGGTGGCTCAAGTGGGGAAGATTTCAGAGGAACATGGTACAATCTGTGATAACTATAGCAGATTAAGTAGAAAGCTGAACCTCCATATCTAGTGTGTCTTTTTACATGAATAAAAACCATAAATACAGAACTCAAGACATCTCTGTTTATCGCAGAAATTCATGGAAGGACGGATAGAGGACATAGAAATTGAGACCATTGTGACTAGCAAAAGAAACAAGAAAGGTATCTTTAACTCATGCCAAAATGGAAAATGCAACAAATGAAAAACCAACCTGCATTGGCAGGAATAGTCCATGGAGTGGTGGTCCAAATGGCCAAACACAAATTTGGGAATTCTTGTAGTAGGTCACTCGGCATTAGAGGAGCACTTACAACTCTGAAAATGGCATATATGCTTTTTGAAACATGACCTTCAGGGTACTACACATAAACCAATTAGGCAGTAAATAAATAATCAAACATCCAACAAATCAGGTTTTAGAAATATTTAAAGTTAATCATTTACATATTGAGAGAGTAAAAACAATACTCAGAATGATAACTATATACTATTACAAACAACAACGTATTGGCCCTTATTTAAAACAGTACCAAGCTCTTAATTCTAATTAAATAAGGAAACAAATTTGTGATATATAATGAAATGTAGAAACCAATCTTAAGAGGTTATTTAGATTATCATAAATTAAGCTAAGATACAGTCAAGATATTATAAAATATTGTTCATCTATTGTAACACGAGAGAAGATTCCAAGCATTCACATGCACAGAATCACGCAAAACTTGTATTTGCAAGCTTAGGTGGCAACAAAGGTAAGGCAAGAATTGTACGCCTTCCGCTCACACTATACAACACCAGGTAGAATAGTACAGTAACACTAAATATTAGACGTTCAACATGATGATAAATAAATTTACCTCCAACTCAGCTTCAGCAAGTGCTGTCCGTGACGAGGGACTCCAATGAACTGGTTTCCTCCCTCGGTAGATATAGCCTTTCAAAGCCATCTGGCCAAATACTTCGATCTAGAATAGCATATATGAGGCAAGTTATGAGGGCTATATAGTAACTACTATGATTTAGAGTCAGGTGCAAATAAAAATTTTCATTACTAAAGCAATCTGCACAATCTAACTAGGTCTTGACGGAATTGAGGTCCTTCCTATAAGAGTTCTCAAAGTAAAATAATCTAAATTTTGAAAGTAAATCCCTAAACTCTAATATCTATAATACATCATGAGTAGGAGGACATCTAAAGTTCTGAATTCTGTGCCCGGTTAATAAATCCATAAGAGTAAACGAGCAAGGCTGTACCAGCTACCTGGGCAGCTTCATATTCCGGATCTAGAGTAAGATAGGGATTATTCCAGTCGGCCCAGACTCCAAAGCGCTGCAGACATTTATTAACATGTTTAAAATACATTTAATCAAAAAATAAAATAAAAAACATGTATAAAGTTGAAACAAATCCCAGCAATTGAAATTGACTTGTAAACTGTAAGAAATCTGTAAAAGTCCTGAAACTAGTGCAATAATACATATAATAATTCATCGAGCATAAGTGCAAACAAAGAAGGGACCTTAAAAGATGACATCTGATTTTTAACGGTGTCTTTGGCAAATTTAGCAGCCTTTGCCCTTAATTTCAATGGTGTAAGATTGTTTCTAGCCTCCTTATCCAGTGACTGCAAAACTGAAATTATTCAAACAACCATATTGCTCAGAGAATGTAATATACGTGTGAAGTTGTAGTTTAACCAAATGAAATAAAAGGGAGCAGAAGTTGCATAGCATAAGGGAAGTTGAGAATTTTCAATTTTCATCATTATATCATTTGTGTCTATTCAAAACAAAATAAATTCCTCTCTATATGGAAGCATCATCACAATACTGTTATCAAAGACAGCCACAAATTAGAGCCAGCCATCATCACAATGCTAATAAGAAAAATAACTCTTGCCTTTCAATTCAATTGGTAGGCCATGACAATCCCATCCGGGCACAAAATGAACTTTATAGTTTTGAAGGAGCTGCCCACAAAAATAAATAAATAATAGAGTTATAAGCAATGGAAGTTCATTAGCATAAAAAATATATCATTACTAGTACACATGATGTGCCAAATGCCAACAGACTTAAAACAAAAATACATGTTGTATCAAATATATAGCAATAAACTGAACTGAAATCTAGGTTCAAAAGAAGGAAAAGATACCTTATAACGATTTATAATATCCTTCAAAATTTTATTTAAAGCATGACCAATGTGAAGATCACCATTGGCATAAGGAGGGCCATCATGAAGAATGAAATTACCCTGACCAAGTTGTTGAAGCATATTAGTTAACTCCTAATAATTACCAGGGGAAGGAAATCTAAGGGGAAGACCAGAACTTACTCTGCTATTATTTTCAGCTACTCTTTTAAATACTTGATTATCTTCCCATATTTTCTGAATTTCAGGCTCCCTTACCGAAGAATTTGCTCTCATACCAAATGCTGTCTTGGGAAGATCAACTGTGTGCTTGTATTTACCCTCATCTTGCTTGATTCCTAAAGTTAAGGCAGGATATGTAACTAACCTTGGAAATGCATGTTTACTCTCTCAAATTAACATAATAAGCAATGATGTGTTCAAAAAACTGAAAATATATGTGGAATAGCAAATACACTACCTTCGGCAGCTTTTTTTCCAGCCATAACAGGCCCCCTTGATCTTCGCTTTGAAGAACAGACATCATCCTTTGAATGAGTACAATAGTTTGAAAACTTTGAGAGCGGTACTACTTTAGCTGATGAGATTCCCCGGGAATAATACAAACCAATGGAATTCGTTCTCATGGAGGATAAACAAGCATTTCTTGAGAGCACCTGAATACATTAAAACAACAACTATCAAGCTTTTCGGCTACATGTATAAGTCAATCAATGCAATAGAGTCCTTTTCATCACACTTTTAATTAAAAATGCAAAGTTAAAGAATGTTCCGAACAAGAGTAGAACAATACAAACACAATTGAAGTTCCATTTGAGTTGAGAAAACTTTTTCTCTTTTCATTTGTAATTTACATTTTACTTCCAATATTGCCTCATTGTTTTGACTCTATTTCCTGTTTTCAAATATTTTTACAAGAAAATTACCAAAAAAAAAGGCATTTTCTATTTTAATTATATGACTATTACAAAACAGAAAACGTTTTTTCATAGAAAACAAACTCTTACATTTTTATGGAGAAACAGAAATACCTTACATATAAACAGAATATAGCAAATAAAACATAACTAAAAACCACAAAAAAAAAAAAATTAAATAAATAAATAAATATTCTGTGTGACAATTTATCGAACACATAATCTGCAACAACCCAAAAGTTCACACAGCATATTTCTAACATATATCAAAGTGGCCCATTATGAGAAAAAGTGTTAACTAAACGAATTCAGAGAAAGTAGCTAAAATTTGAATAAAATTATTGATAGAATGGAATAGCGTAGTTTGAATTGAATAGAAAAGATAGATACTCTACCCTGTAAGAAGAGGTTTGCATGAAGAGAGCGAAAGTGGTTTCCATTGGATTGATGAGAATTGAGACGGCATATACACTCCACTCATTTCATTTCATTGCTACTTGCTGCTGCACTTCACAAACCTTAACCCAACCTGCGTGCGTGCGTGCGAGGGAAACGATATATAACATCGTCATATGGATAAATCGAACTCTCATTTATTTATTTATTTATTTATTTTGTGTTTTATTCGATTTTTTATTTTTATGAAAAAAGAATTTATGAAATTATTATTACTATAAAAATTATACTAAGTTACAAAATTTTATGTAATTATGTAAACAATTAAATAGTTATTTGATTGAGTAAAAAAATGATGAAATTATAAATAAAGCATGAATGTTTATTTTTGAAGAATATTATTCTCATAATAAATTTTAAATCCTTTTTTTTAAGGAAATTATAAAATAGTAAGAAATAATTTGTTTTATTCAATTTTATTGTTTTTAAACGGGTAAGTCAAATATATTCAATCTATTTTACCATTTCTAAAATCTATCTTGTTTTCTCCCTTCTTACAATTGAGTTAATGAAGTCACTAACAGATTCATTCAAGAACAAAATTCATCTAAAACTTCAAAACAAAATAAAAACCATTAAACCGATTGTGCTTGACACAAATCGTCGTTCTTTTTCCCGTATACTTGAGATTTAGTCTGAAATTTTGATACTTTATAAAAAGAAAGATAAATTATTGTTATTATTTTATAATTTTAGCACATTAATAAATAATAATAACAAATAAATATATAATAGAAATTGACAAATTGTTCTATAATAAAAAGTTCAACATATGTGGTTTGCGTAGTTTTGGCAATTTATGAATGATTTTAGTGACTCAATTTATTATCCTTCTTTTTACGGTAACATTGATTCATTTCTCGCAGTCTTAGAATTTGAAAACAAAATGGGAAGCCATTATACGATTGAGGTTAACACAAATGGTAGCCCTCTTTTGTTCACACCATCCATGACTTGAGTTTTATTACTTCGAAATTTCGCAATCGATAGGTTATACGTAAAATTCTATTGTAAATCTAGTAAAATTAATAGTTCTCTCTAACTTTGTATGAAGTTAAAAAGAACTATAATCTAAATTTCTTCGTAAAAAAATGAAAACCATTATTATTTTATAAATATAATAAATATTAAAAAAAAACACAATTTTTTGTATAATCAACAATTATGTGAGTCATATGGAACCATTATTTTTAGGGCGACTTAGAAATTAAGTTTAGTGACTCAATTTCTAACCTCCCTTTATTTTCTAGGGTCTTAAACTTGAAAATAAAATATGGAACCATTAAATTGATTGCGATTGACAAAAATTTTAGACAAAACTTATGCCCATAGCAGTAACTTAAGTTTTAATATGAAATTTCACAATTGATAGATTATACGTAAATTTCATCGTAAATCTTCAATGAGATTGACAGTTCTCTCTCACGTCATATGTGATTAATGTAGTTTTGGGGAAATATTGTATTAGTTGCATTGCAATGTGTAACAAAGAAACTAATAAATTTTGCCTTTTCATTATAAAAATATAAAAGCAATGTAGCTACAACATCAAACAAAATGAAATCTTTATTTGCTAATGACTGCTCATGTAGAGAACCATGAACATTGCCACAAATAAAACTAAATTTCTAAACATTCCTCAAGTATGAGCAAAACCTACAAAAGAAATACACTTCTCCAATTCTAAGGTTTAACAATCTTCAAGATTGAAAGAGCATTAATTGGTGTTAGATTAGAGTGGCAGAAGCTTTGCCACACTTCCATCTTCTGTTCTACTTCTTCCACATCCTTAATGATTGCCTCATACACTGAAGTTGCAATACTTCTTGCTGCTTCTCTTGCTTCTGGAAGTCTATCATTCACTAAATCAGCTGCAACTTCTATCAACTTTCCCATCCCAAACTCCTCCATTTCCTCAATTCCCTGCTGCCATAATACCCTTTAGTAATATATACACAAAAATGCGAATACAATAAAGAGTTAAAATGTCTGACCCACTGAACCGCCTAATCTGGTTCGGGGGTCAGCTCTGGAACAAGTGGTCCTTATAAAAATTTCCTTTGAATTTTTGCTCCAAAATAGTTTTTGTCAACTAAATTTCTGCATATGCGGCTAACAGAAATCCGCGCGATAGTGGACTAAAAGTCAATGAATCTTTTATAGTGACTAAAAATGGAATTTATGAATTTTATATTATATGAACTAAAAGCATGATTAACCCTAAATAAATAACACTGCATGATATTACAATCCAATGGCAGTAGCAAATTTTACCATCTTGGAGACACATTTGGATAGAGAAACAGCAGCTTTAGCCCTGATCCTAAGGTTGGTGTGGCTCACAGATACCCTTAGTTTCTGAAGCAATGGAAGAGGTGTCATTGAACCCACCATTGATCCAAGTGCCTTCTCAGCTTCTTCACAAACAAACTTTTTATCCTGAGAAGCTTTCAGAAGCAGCTGCAACAGCTGTTGAAATTCAACCAAAACAACACAGTTCAAGTTCAATCCTTTAATCACTACAACAAAATCACCATCAGAACAAATGTTTTAAAAACTGAACCGGACATCAGATAGATAGTCATGATTCAACAGCTTAAAGTTAAACAGCTCGAATCGGACAAATCAGCAACGAGCTGTTAAAACTTAAAACAATGGAACCATTTTAAAGGCCGGTTCAAGGTTCAACTGGGTCTAGTTCAGTTCGATTTTTAAAACACAAAATAGAACATACAAGAGAAAATAGAGTCAAAACAGTACCAAGCCATCAAATGCCTCAGAAGTGGAAGGATCAAACAATTTGTCACCAAAAGCAATGAAAATATCAGAAGCAGCCATAATAGAGGTTTTGCATAAAGCACTACGAGGATTCTTCATTGACTTCACCACCACCAACAAAATTTTATCCCTAATCACAAAACTTCACATCAGAAACAAAAACCCTAAAAACCCAATTGAACCCATAACAAAAATTTCAAAACTTTAACAAAAAAAATCAATTCTTACAAGATGGGTAATAGAAGAGAAGAGTTGTACAAAGCAAATCTCCTAACATCATTCAACGATTCACAAACCTTGACCCAATTTTTCGAATCCAAATCTTCAATCAAACTCTGCAAATTTTTAAGAATTCCAAAACTCAATACCAAAAATAGAGTAATTTTTTTTAATGGAAACAAAAAGAAAGAAAAAGATTGAATTTTTATGCTTACTTGAATCTGCGCTTCAGGATCCGACATGGGTTTAAGGTTTTCGGATGAGATGTAATCAATGGTGGGTTCCAATGGGACTTGATTCTCGTCATTAGAAGTACGAGGTTGTTGTTGTTTTTGAGTTGAGACAGAAATTTTAGGTTGTTTTTTGGGTCTTTCTTGGGTTATTGTTGGAAGAGCATTATCAATGGGTCTAAGTGCCATTGTTACAGAATGAATAAAGAAATGAAGAATTTTTGTTGGTTTTGTGAGATTTGATTTTTTAGTATAAAAATTGTGTTGTTATAGAAATGGAAAGAGACGTTAGTGGTGTAACGGTAACATTTGTGAGTGGTATGGATGTGAATGAATATTGGGCTGGATAACTAAACAAAAAACACCTTTTGTAACGTTATCTACTAAACCGCTGCCAAATTTGAATTTTGTTTGGAGTTGTTGCAACAACTTACAACATCCCATTATACAGAAGATTTTGTATTATATTTTTTGTCTAAACACAAACAAAAAATTTCTTTACGACGAAAAAAAAAAAACGCTAATGCCTAATAAAAATTAAAAATGACAAAAAGGATCAATCAACCAACTCGTCACAATTCGTTTTGTCACTAATCTACAAAAAATAGGATGGGGCAGACTAACTAGAAGTAACGGGTTGAAAATATCATCGCGTTCTGTTTTATATTGGATTGATTAGTCGGCGGACTACTTCGTCAATTTTTTAAATAAAAAATAGCAATTAACAATTCACAAATCTATTTACAATATATTAAAAGAAACTACTACAAAAAAAATCTCTTTTATTCTTGACACGTTTAATAGTATTTCACCGTTTATACCCTCAAAAGTAATTTTAACTCTAAACTCAAAAAAATAAAATCTATCTATTTATTTACAATATATTAAAAGAAACTACTACCAAAAAACCTCTTTTGTCCTTAGCACGTTTAATAGTATTTCACCATTTATACCCTCAAAAGTAATTTTAACTCTAAATTAATATTAAAAATAATACAAAACAAAAATAAGAAAAAAAGATAAGCATCAAAGAAATTTTCCATAAAAATAGCAACAGAAACCATATCTCTAAATAAAAAAAAATACAAAAAAATAAAAGAAAAAGAAGATAAGCATAAAAGAAATATTCTCATAAAAATAGCAACGAAATCACCTCTAAAAAATATATTAATCCAATCTATTTTAACTTCAAAATTAGGGAACAAAAACATTTAATGAAAATAAATTTACGCATAAAAATAGGAACAAAAAATCACGATAAAAGATACACGCATATAAAAATGTATAGATAAAAAATACCGTAATATAGAAGAAGCAAATAAAATAAGATACTTTTTCAAAAAAAAAACAAAAAAACAAAAAAATTATAAATTATAATCATAAACTATTTTCATAGGCTTAAAAATAAGCCAAATTCAAACGTGCTCAATATATTAAAGGGTATTACTACTAAAAATCTTAATTTGTCCTCAACAACTCTTAAAAATATTTCATATCTTCAATTTCGTAAAAAAAATTATATTTTTCAATTTACTATTATATAATAGTTAAAATCTACACTATTTTTGTTTACTCTTATATAATAAATATAGAAGAAATATATTATTGATGAATATATATTATAATAATTACAGGATAAATATTTTTCATTATAGTTAAAATGTCACGAGACAAGTGTTGATCAATAATTTTGTCAAAAAAAAAAAAAAGAAACTATTGATCACAAATATATAAAAAATTAATAAATTGTTTTTTTTAAAAGACAAATAGTTCTTATCGATAAATATAAAAAAAAAACACGGGCAAATATTTTTCAATCATACACAAAAAAATTGGATAAATATTTGTCATTGATAGTTATAATTTATTAATAAAATATACGATGGGACAATAAATTTAATAATTTTTTTGTTCATTTAACAAATTTATATAAAACTCCACAATTTATATTTTAAATATATTTATAACATATTTTTAAATATTATATTCTAAATAAATATTATACTTTTAGTATAATATCAATCATAAATATAAAAAAACTATAATATCAATCTTAAATATAAAAAAAATATATAAAAAATCAATGGCCATGAGTTTTCACAAATAGTTTTTTTTTATTTAAAAAAACAACTGAAATATGAACTCTCATCAATAATAAATATAGAAAAAACAAAACAAAATATTAATCACCGATACATAAAAAGGAATTGAATAAAAAATTCTTACACGGGACAATTCTTTTAATAAAAAAAATTCAATTATATACGGGTCAATTGCTTTAATAAAAAAAAGAGGGAATTGAATAATAAATATTTTTTTATCATTAATTATAATTTATTACAGAAAAACATCTACGGGACAATTGCTTTAATAAAATCAAAATTAATCATATACGGGACAATTGCTTTAATAAGAAAATAGTAATTGAATAATAAATATTTGTTATTATTAATTATAATTTATTACACAAAATATATACGGGATAATTACTTTAATAAAAAATACTACTTAATTTAATAAATTTTACAAAAAATAGCAAAATTACATTATTTATATTTATAATAGTTTATAAATAAAAGTCAATAGACCCGTGCGAATGCACGGGTCTCAAAACTAGTATAATGTAAAACAAAATAAATTAAAAAATATATATTCTAGATATGTATTTAATGAGTCCATGTAATTTTTTTTTATTTTTTATAATGAGTCCATGTAAATTATCATTCTGAATTTTATCATTCAGAAATTTATAATACATCATAAAATATTTAGAATAAGCAATAAAACAACAAAAAAAAAAAAAAAAAAAAAATTGAACAAGGCAAAATGGAATATATATAATAAAAAACAATTGCCCTAGCACAAGGTGTGCCAAGGTCGACTACCAAAGTTTACAACGAGTCACAAAAGATACAGAGAAGCTACATAGAGATAACCCAACAAGCAGATCATACAAGCCCCAAACAAAGCATAGGACAAGACCACCATCTATGGCAGTTAGAAGCTAAAGTAACACTCGTCGCCTTCAACCACCTAAAAGAAAAGAGCTTGATCTTGTCCAACATCTGAGAAGTAGTGCTAGCTGAGCCGCGGAACAACCTACAATTTCTCTCCGTCCACACAACCCATACACACGTAAGCCAAATAAGCTGCAAAAAGGAGCGACGCGCCCGAGAACCGCCGGCTGAGTATGTGAACTGAACGAAATAATCTCGTAAGGAAGTGAACTCCACCACCGCCGGGATGCCAATCCACGAACACACTAATGCCCAGAGAGAACCAAAGGTACCACAAGCGAGGAATAAGTGATAAGCTGACTCCGCCTCGCCGCAATCCGGAACACACAGGTGATCCACAGAATATAAGATGCCTCGAGTGACCAGGTTGACTTTAGTGGGCAACCTTTCACGCAATAGACGCCACGCAAAGATGGGGACCTTATTTACTATTAAAAAAGAGTTAATGACCAACACAATGTGGCACAAGCGATATATACTTTGGCTCTTTAACCATTTAATCCTATGTTCGATCCCCGATCGATGCGTATGGAAAAACATTTGTTGGGAGAGATCAACCTCTTAAATGGATCCCAGTTACCTCGAGGGGATTAGTCTTTACAGTTGTGCGCGAAGGATACATTTGGTTTACAAAAACAAAGTTAATGAGTTCATCGATTCAAAAATATTGAGTTAAATATAAGATAATTTTTTTAAAAAAAGTTTGTGAATTATTATACATAAAAAGAAGTGGAAAAACTTGTTTTTATTACTATTAGGCCAGATGGGCCAACCCGCACAACCATCTCTTCATTTTTTTTAGCGGGTTAATACGGAACAGACCAACTACTGATATTGAGATCAAAATTTCAATTCACCATCATAAAAAATAATGGATTAAACAAGTCAATCCAACCCCTTTTGTTATCACTGATAAAAATAGAGTATGTGGCAATTATTTTTAAAACATGATTACAAAATAAGTTTATATTGACAAGATGATAAGTTTCCATTAGATAACAATGTAAAATTACTATAACATAAGTTTTCATTATGACCTAAATTATAATCTACATCCAATCAGACAAAATTAAAATTTAACAACATTCAAAGTTTGTATTTTTAAATTTAGTTTTTAATTTACATGCAGGGTTTCAACATTTAGTTAATAAGTGTATGTTGGTAGAAGAGAGAGCAACGGTAAACATATATTTTAATTTTATTAACTTAGTTTGTAAGAGTGCGACAATTTTTTTTATTGTGTTTACATTGCAATAATTTTTTCTTTAGAGAAACAACTTTGAAGAAACTTCGTTTTCAGGTACGTGTTCTATACTTTCTCCATATATTCCTATATATGGAATATAGTTTCTTCTTTGACGTGGTTTATTTTCTGTGATGAGTTGAATTTTTTATGTTGTTGTACTGTTCGTGTGTGTTTTAGTAATTGGATATAAGGATACATATTGTAAGTAAGTACCATTCTTATATCAAATTACTAAAATACCGTACAAATTGCAAGTATGATCTCAAACCTAAACATATGTATAATTGTTAACATATATATAACTATTTATATAACCTCTTTTGAAAAACAAGCAAGTCAACTAATAACAAACTATACAATTAAAAAAAGGTACAGGAAAAATCAGTTATTGAATATAAAAACTTAATACTCGTTTGGTTATACCGTGGAAGCTCCAAACGTGACTTTAAATGTATTAAAAGTGAGTCTAATAGGAAAAAAAACAATTGTTATTTGTTTGGCTGACTCTCAAAATCCATTCCACACTTAGCTGATATTTGAAGCTTCTCCGTCCATGGTGAGAAATATTACAATTGTTTTGTTATTTTATTAGTGGAGATTTTCATATATATCATGTGCATCGAGTACAACTAACTAAAAGTCAGCAAATTATCTTGGAGCTGGAATAGTTTCGTTTGGTATATCTATTTCGTATGACTAACTTCAAAATATTTGCCAATTTTTTTGTATGGTTTAAAAAAATGCATGTGTTAATTTATTTATTGGAAATGTTTTTTTCTTGTATATGTTAATTAACAAAATATAAATTGTCCATAAATATTAATATAATATTGTTTACGGTGAATTTTGGTAAACAACCACTAGTTTAAAATTTATTGCTTGAAGGATCAACTAGAAAATCCTGGGACTATAATTTTGTGCATCGGTTTCCAGAAAGTATGAACATTCACCATTCTTTTTGAAGTTTTAGAGTGTTTATTGTAAAATAGTTGGCTAATCAGGTAACGAAGAAACTTGACAAAAGATAAAAATTTGCAGAAAATGATAAAAGACAATTTCATTCGACAGAATGAAATGGAATTAAACTGCGAAAATCTTAAAGAATGAAAGATAAAACTTGACAGGAATTGTAAATTGCATTGAATTGTAAAAATGCTTTACAAGTAAAAGATCACAGAATTATACATCTTCCGTTCGACACTCAACTTTCTCGACAGCATGAGCATTGTGAGTTTTTACAGAATTTAGTATATGAGTTTGTGACCCGTTTTTCGTCAGAAAAACTAATATATATAGGCGAACGAGATTCAACTGTTGATAACGTCCCGACACTGCTTCTCAAACACGTGTCCTTGCTTGCATGATTTTCAAATATTTGAATTTGAAGGCTGTCGAAGTCGAACCAAATAGCAAAACGCAACAAGTCTTGAAAATAAACTAAGTCCACAAAGTATAGCGTCCCTGTGTAACAAACAACTTTCACATGGCGAACTAAATATTTCCCACTTGACAAGAAATCTGTTTGTCGAGCCCACCATATTGGCAAATTAAAACATTTCTCACTTGACAGTAATAACGCTTGACAAGAATAATGCTTGACAGGAATAACACTTGACAGGAATAATTGTGTGTCAAACTCGACACATGTAATAATACCTGATCTTTCGTTTGACAAATAGCACAAATTCAATCCAACATAAAATAGAATGTGTCGAACTCGACATGTGCAATATGGTGAGGCATAATTTCAAGGCTTGACACTTAGAAAAATCTCTATTAATTTCATGGTCAATATTTCCTCATTTTGAGTCAAAGCAATAATTTCCTTCTATATTTAGCCTACTCAAAAATACAGGCTAACAAATATATATAACTTTTATTTGTATATATATATATATATATAAATTTTATAGTTAAGAGTTTTGAAAATCTATAAATAACTAAATTTAACAATAAATTTAAGTAATTATATAAAATAGAAATGCATCTAATTTTAAATACCCACATATCAAATTTAAAACCTTTTTAATAATTATACATTTAAAATCAATTTTAATCCGAATTATCCAAATAACATGAATAGACAAGACTTACGTTTTGTTACTCATACATAGTAGTGTAGACAATTACATATTTGCAAAGGCATAGTCAAAATGGAAAAAGTATTGATAAAAGCACGATCAACGTGGAAAGTAAGAAATAGAAGATAAAAATAAAATTGATAAAAGTAAAAAAAAAAAAAAGTGATCTTTAAATATTCTTTGAAAGGAATGCACTGGGTAGACAAAAATTAGTTGATGTTAAAGTAAAATCTAAATTTTAAATATTGAGGGGAAGTAAAAACAAAAAGAAGAGAGAAAAAATGGTGTGCTGCTCTCTTGGTAGAATACGGTTGTATAAGAATTAAGGAGAGGAGAGTACACAGGTCAGAGAGTTCAACTGGTTGAACTATTTGAGCTAAAGATTAAATGAGTTGAAGATCCAAGAAAATATATAATAATATTAACACATGAATTAGTGGCTTAATCAATTTTATGAAAGCTTAAAATATATAATAATATTTTATTTACAATAAAAATATATAATAGTATTAACATAGGAATTATATGTTTTTCTTGCGGGAGCTTGAGTCCCAATATGGTTATTTTTTATCATATAATATTCATGACTCAAAGTCATTTATTACATGAATAATTAAGGTGAATGAATTTTCTTAAAAAAGTATTGGCAATGATATGTATGTAGTAGTTGGTTGGAGGTGTTTGTAAATGATATGCTCGACTTTAATACATGAAAATAAAGAAAATGCAATTGTGTATGATTTATTAATATTCACATTTTAATTTAAACTTCATAATATATTGGTGGTGTCATGCATATAATTGGTTGGTGATATTTTTAATAGTGCAACTTGATATCCGCTTATATATAGGATCAGCCCAACATATTATGAGGTTTTAAGTGAACATTAACACGAGACCTATTCAACAAATAAAAATAAAAATTTATTGTACAAAAAAGTTCAATAATAGACAAATTTGAGGAACCAAATCTACTTATAGAGGCCTAATTGAAGCTAGAGTAAAGCCCTGAACTAATCCAAGTTACCCAATACAGAAATTGGCTTGAAAGAATGTGTACATGAGACATAAAGAAATTAAAAATATATTGATTTTTATATGTATTCAAATTGGTATATATATTTTTAATAATTCGGTATTTCTCTATAAAAAAAAAATCGTCTTTTATATTTTGATATAGGCTTTTTTATTGGAATATTATGGTATACTGGTATAAACAAAAAAGAAGGCAGAACTCTGCTCATAAAGTTTTGAAGCAGTGACTTTAGACTAAAATTACAATGCATGATGCCAATTGAACCAGCAAGACTTTCTATATTTTAGTTCTTTATTTTGTACAAGTGACATACAAATTCTGCATTTCGGGGTCTAATGAGCTTTATAAATAAAAAATTGGACAAAAATGAAAAAAATAGAAGGACAAAAATGCTTTTGTACACAAGACTTAATGAAAAATAGCCATATTATATATTTATTTTTGGTTAAACATAACCATAATAATTTGGGGTGGGTGGGGTAGCTCAGTTGGCACTTGCTGACTGAGCGGGTGTAGGCTGTTGGTCAGGGGTTCAATCCTTGGCAGCAGCAAATATAGTATTTTCTTTGTAAATAAGTTGGTGGTACTTATAAATATTTTAAAAGGATAGTAATAAAATTGATGGTAAGTGGTGGTATGAGATAAAATTCATTCTATCTTATTTCATTTCACTCTGCTTCATTCCATTATTAATTTTCAAATTTAAACAATAAAGCATTATTATATTTCATTCTGATCCGCTCTATTCTATTATATTTCATCAATCCAAACAAAGTCTAATGCCTCCACACAATTATTAATATTTCCAGCCATGCATGTATATCAAGATATATACACAACCATCTCTACGTTAAGCTTTATAGTACCAACATCACCACTCTGTTCACCGTGAAAGTAATTTCTCCTCCAAGAAAATAGAGAACCCAAATCACTATATATGCATATATATGCATCAGACATTGACGGTAAAAATTTGGAACATGCTTATAGAAAGTGATTGGTACTATGGTTTCAATTTTTTATTTTGATTTTGGTTCATAGGAGCTGCATGTGCCCCATTCGAGCTAGTCCGAATGAGTAGTAGGTTATTTTAGGTGAAGATTTCTTTCCCCACCCCCCAGCTTTCTTTTTCACCCCCTGGGTTTTCATTTTTAACCCTTGAAAAAAAGTTCAGTACACGCGTACTGAACTTTTTAACGATGTAAAACACCTATTTTTCAATATTGAAAAAGTTCAGTACGTGTGTACCGAACTTTTTGGAGGTAAAATCAATGGTAAAGTTGGATTTCTGGGGGGTGAAAAAGAATGACGGGGGGTGGGATGAGAAACCATCATTTTAGGTTGGATTAAAATTTTAAGACCAAAGTCTTACATTTTATCGGAATTGATGGGCCCAAATATGTAAACTATTTAATTTTAAGACGTTTTCTCTTTCGGTCCCCACTTATTTTTTTCATCCCTCATATTTTCTGTTTTGCCCTTAAATAAAAACTTTAATTTCTATAAGTTGAAATTTTTTTTTGCCTTGAAATACAACTTTGGTTTCTAGAAACCAAAGTTTTCTGAAATTTGAACCAAACAAATTTCGGTTTCTGCGAACCGAATTTTTTATTAAGAGCAAAATCGGATTTTTGAAGAGTAAAAAAGAAACGTAGAGGGCTGGGAGAAAAAACTTCTAATTTTAATTGCTATACTTATTATGTTGAAATTTACACTCTCATCCATTAATGATAATTGCTTTGGTCCATTTGAATATGATCAAACCTTTAATCCATGCTTAGTTATAAAAAAAAACCTCTAATACATGTTTTTTTTTTTCTCTCTATTTTTGTTGGATTCAACTCCTCAAAATGACCAGATCACTTTAGAGTGTAAAGTGAGTCATTTTTATCATTAATTAATAAATCAAAGATAAATATTGTACTACATCATAACAAATTATAAAATTGATAAATTGATTTCTTCGTTTTATACTTTCTTCACTTTAGAATATCCAAATAATTTTTTTTTATCATATTTTATCGACATATTTTAAATTATATGTTATATTCTCTGAGGTAGTACAAAATAAAATTAAAGTTTGGATAAATTACTAAAATTGATAAAATGCTTTAAAGTGATAAAATTAAGGCTTAAATATGTTTTTTGGTCCCTGCAATTATGCCTTGTTTTGAAAATAGTCCCTGTAAAAAAAAAAAGATTTTAGTCCCTGCAATATCTCTAAACTTTTAAAATAGCCCCTGACTGAATTTCTTCATAATATTGCAGGGACTAAAATCAAATTTTTATTTTTTTACAGGGACTAAAATCAATTTTTTATTTTTTTACAAGGGCTATTTTCAAAACAAGACATAATTACAGGGACCAAAAACATATTTAAAAATTGGCCACGTCAGCTCTAAATCCAAGCGGGGGCTATTTTGAAAGTTTTGAGATATTGCAGGTACTAAAATCAATTTTTTTTTTTAACAGGGCTCTTTTCAAAACAATGCATAATTGCAGGGACCAAAAACATATTTAAGCCTAAAATTAATAACAAAATATTCAAGGGTTAAATATGTTCTTAGTCCCTACTTTTATATGAGTTTCGACTTTTAATCCGTACATTTTTTCAATTATATTTTTAGTCCCTACATTTTTTTAATTACATTTTTAGTCCATTTTTTATGACTAACATGGTAGAATTGACTACACAGAATAACTTAAATTGACTAGGATAACATTTGCATCGAATGACATGACATCTATGTGTCATCTTATGTGGCTGATTTCGTTATCCGAGTCACAAAAAATTGACGATAGGGACTAAAAATGCAAACGACAAAAATGTGAGGACTAAAAATATAATTAAAAAAATATAGGGACTAAAAAAATATAGATCAAACTCTTTTCTTTGCGGTGGTTGAAGGCGACGAGTGTTACTTTAACTTCTAACTGCCATAGTTGGTGGTTTTGTCCCATGCTTTGTTTGGGGTTTGGTTGATCTATTTTTTGGGTTATCTATTTGTATCCTGTTTGTGACTCTTTGTAAACGCTGGTAGTCGTTCTTGGCACACCTTGTGCTAAGACGATTGTTTTTATTTAATATATTCCATTTTGCCTTGTTAAAAAAAAAAAATCAACCCAAACAAACTTTAAATCAAAAGATAATTTTATATTTAATATAATTACACATAAATAAAAATAGACGAATAATAAGTTGTACGCTAAATTATTCCATATAAAATTCAATCTTTATAAAATTCATCTATAAATTAAGGGACACAACAATACCAGTATGATTCTTTGAACAAAGGAGTAGGGGTGGACAAAAAACCGTGACCCAACTCAATTCGAAAAAACCGAAAAAATAATAAGGAAAATGGGCAGTTTGGATCAGGCCACGGGTTATCGGGTTTGGAAATTCGATTTGAATAGAGTTAACATAGGCGGGTCCGGGTGGAGAGAATCGGACCGACGGGACCCGAAACCCGCCCGCATTAGTAAATCAAAATTTTGCGTTTAACACTTTTTTTTTTTGTGATATACACACTCTAAGCTCTTTTTTCGTCTCTTCTTCACACTTTCTCGTTTCACCTCAAATCCATAGAGACTGAAACAATTATGAAACATTTTGAAACATAAAACTTATCTTTCTTCATCTTTTTGATCTAACTTCGCTGAAATCAAATGTTACATGTTTAATTTTATTTGAGATTTTTGTTTTTTTCTTACTTTTTATGTTTATTTAGAGTTTGTAACATTTTTATTTTGTGTTTGTTTCCTGATTCTCTCATCTCTTTTGCATATTTTTTAGAATTTAAATTGCAAATATTGAATTTATTACTGATTTTATTTTATTTTATTATTATTTCTAACCGAACTGGACCGAATGAAACCGCTCAATCACCCGATTAAACGCAACCCGAACCCGTGAAAACCGATCTCTATTTTATGTGCGAATTGGACCTTATTTTTTGACTCTGCGATTTGACTTGGATGACAACTTTGGATCCGAACCCGCCCAAACCCGCCCACTGTCCGCCCCTGCAAAGGAGAATTCATGAATGGATTGGTTTAGTACTAAAGGTAAAGTTGACTCTTCTAAGTATGATTCAGGTAATAATATTTTTGTTGTTGCACGGATGCCACGTGCAATGTAATTTTATTTGATTGATTTGACTCATCAGTGCATCCGGCGTGTGTGGGTTGTTTTTGATGTCGTGCTCTATTGTGAGACTGATGAATTTCATACATTTTATTTTAAATTTTTAGTAGCGTAGTAGATTCACATATTTTAAACAATGAGAAGTTTAAAACTCCAAGTACAGATCTGTAAACCATAAGAAAATTGTCTTCAACTCATTCATATGGATATTTATAAGTTGGGTCATGTTAACTTGTGCTCTAAGGATACATATTAAGCTATCTAAAAATAAAAATATAACATTTAATGATATAAAGAATTTAATGCTTAGAGTTTAATGTAGATGATTTTCTAGTTTATCAGCATAATTCAACACTAAATTGCACTTTCAGATTAAGATGAATAGTTCAATTGATTGAAATTAAAGATAAAATGCGTTAAAGTGTAAAGATTCACGGGTGAAAAAAATTATGGTAACACTAACAAATAATTATTAACTTTGACTATTTAAAAAAAAATTGTACTTCCACACCATACATTAAATCTTTAATATTGTTTTTACTAAATTCAAATAATCATAAACTCGTGATTTCATTCTGATATGTAATTGTTTGAAAATTTTAAAATAAACCAATAAACTAGCTAGTTACATTTTTCTTTTCAAATAATTTAATAGTTATTTTTAAATAAATGAATGTACCAAAATTTAATTCTGTTATCTGTATATTATAAATAATATCCATATCGCAAACATTAACATTAAGCCAATTACTATTATCATATTACTTTTGCTAAATTAATAAAGTTTTTTTTTACAACAAACTAATACAGATCGTTAGAAGTCCCACAGCATAGATAGCCTTTATAAATGTATTGCAAACCTCAACTCTCAAGCTAACTTTTGTGGTTGAGTATAAGCATCATAAATTCTAATATGGTATCAGAGCCTATTCTAGATACGTTTGTTGTGGAGACCTCCCATATTTGGGGCACTTCTGGACGTGAGGGGGCGTGTTAGAAGTTCCATATTGGCTAGACATATGGCATAGATAGCCTTTATAAATGTAGTGCAAACCTCAACTCTCAAGCTAGCTTTTGTGGTTGAGTATAGGCATCATAAATTCTAATAGAGTGTTGTGAATTCGACATAACTCACACCAATAAGAAACTGATGTGTGGGGCAAGCATAACAAGCAACCAAATATAAGGACCGGATAGAGACAATGATGCAATAATTCAAACAATAAACACGACAAGAAGATAATTTGTTTACCCAGTTCGGTGTTAATGAACCTAATCTGGGGGAGGGAGCAGCCCTTCCGTTCTACTATGATCAAATAGTCACCACTTTACAAGAGATTCCCACAATAACCCTAGCCTTTTGTGGTGGCAAACCCCTCAATTTTTCTATGAATAAGACAATCCCTATTTATAGAAAAATATATGCCTACTTATTTTAAAAGATAATCTTCTAAAATAAAACCAAATCTCATATTGTTTTTAAATATATCCTATTTAAAAACAAACACAATCTATTTTAAAACAAAACAAATCCAAGTCAGAATATCCTCCAAGAAAATATATTTTCCAAACAAATCTCCAAACCAACACGAGCCCGTGCCCGGCGCCAGCCCGCCCGCGCCTGGCGCAATCAACAGAACCAAACTCCCCTTTTCAGAAGCTTCCTGGCACGCGGCGTAGCTGGCAGATTCTTCAGGTTTTTTCTGACTTTTTGTGACCAAGATTTTAAGGCATATCCAACGTAGAGATTAAGACAACGAAAGAAAATCTATGTGATGTATGGCCAATTCTAATATGGACCACTTATTCAAATGGTCCATGGTGGACCAACGCTATAACGAATACGAATTTTACAAAATCGACCGTTGGATTGAAAGTTTATATCATATAGATCATCCACAGAAAAAATTAGAAAAATTGAAAATCATTTGATATGTTTTTGGGACTCATTAAGATTTACAGTATTTAATAAACCGTTAATCTTTATGGATCTCAATAACATATCAAATTATTTTCAATTTTTCTAATTTTTTTTATGAATGATCTATATGATATAAACTTTCAATCCAACGGTCGATTTTGTAAAATTCGTATTCGTTATAGTAGTATTGACCACTTGTCAACGGTGGACCACTTGATGAGGTGGTCCACCATAGCATTGGCATGTGATGTATATATATATTCAAAGATAGAGTTTAAGATTTTGCTAAAATAATAGGACACAGGTACAGTTACATACTGCCTCTCCTATATTATAATTAAATATTTTTTAATATATACTATATGCCTCTCCTATATTATAATTAAATATTTTTTAATATATACTATATGCGTGGGTCGCATGGACCTTTATTTTATTAACATTAACATATTCCACTCACAAGCAAAATCCAAACACAAACAAACTTCATTGATTTTTTCACCACTACTAAATCCTCTTCATGTTCACATTGTGAATTTCATTCATTTCACACCTCTTTTCTCTCAACACAACTCTTCTTCCTTTTTTTCATATCATATCATATCATATCATATCATATCAAAGTCTTAATAATTGTTTTATCTTCCTGCACCAAATTCATGTATCAAACTTGTTACATATTTTCTAATATGTAAACCTTATCAGTTTTCATCACATAATAATCTTTTAACCATGTCTTCTTTTTCATCTTCATGGCTTACTTCATCTTCATGCAATCTTATAGATTCATCTTCTTCTACACCAAACCTCATACTTCAGTGGTTAACTTTTCTTTTCCTATCTCCATGTCCTCAAAGAGTTCTTATTTCTGCTCTTGATTCCTTGTTTTTGCTCTCTCTCTTAGCTTTTGCAGCTTATAAACTCTATTCAAGGTTCAATTCAAGAGCAAATTCTAGCTCCTCAATAACAAAACCACTTTTGCAGGAGAAAGATTCTGATTATAGAATCACTTTTTGGTTCAAATTACCTTTGTTGGTAACTACTCTTTTGGCTGTAACTTATACAGTTCTAGGAATCTTGGCTTTTACTCAAACAAAAGTTTCTTCATGGAAACAAATAGAAGCACTTTTTCGGTTGTTTCAAGCAATAGTTAACATACTGATAGTGATTCTATTGGTACATGAGAAAAAGTTCAAATCTTCCAAACACCCTTTATCATTAAGAATCTATTGGATTGGAAACTTTGTGATTGCTACTTTGTTTGCTGTTTCGGCTATTGTTCGAATGATAACTGTTGATGAAGCAAGTTTGGAGATTAGTTTGAGAATTGATGATATATTCTCATTGGTTAATCTTCCATTATCTTTGTTGTTTTTTGTGATAGCCATAAAGGGGTCATCAGGGATTAATGTGATAAGAATATCTGATGTAGTAGTATCAAATTATCGATCGATTTCAACCGATAGAACTTTGAGTCCTTATGCTAATTCTTCATTTTTGTCCAAAACAGTTTGGTATTGGATGAATCCTTTAATCAATAAAGGTTACAAAGAACCCCTTAAACTAGAAGATGTTCCTTCACTTCCTCTTGATTTTAGAGCAGAAAGAATGTCAGAACTTTTTCAAAACAATTGGCCAAAACCAGAAGAAAACAGTAAACATCCAGTTGGAGTAACCCTTTTTAGGTGTTTTTGGAAACAGTTAGCTTTCACTGGCTTTCTTGCAATCATTAGGCTTTGTGTTATGTATGTCGGTCCATTGTTGATTCAAAGTTTTGTTGATTTCACATCAAGGAAAGATAGTACTGCAAGTGAAGGTATTGGTTTGATATTGATCCTTTTTGCAGCAAAATCAGTTGAAGTACTTAGTGTTCATCAATTCAACTTCCATTCTCAGAAACTCGGTATGCTTATTCGTTCGAGCCTAATCACTTCGGTTTACAAAAAGGGTTTAAGGTTGTCAAGTTCTTCAAGACAAGCTCATGGAACTGGACAGATTGTTAATCACATGGCTGTTGATGCTCAACAACTCTCAGATTTGATGATGCAGTTTCATCCTATATGGTTGATGCCATTACAAGTTGCTGCAGCATTGGCTCTTATGTATAGCTATGTCGGTATATCTGTTCTTGCAGCATTGCTTGGAACTTCCATTGTGTTTCTCTTCACGCTTTATCGAACAAAGAGTAGTAATAGTTTCCAGTTTCGGATAATGACTAGCCGTGATTCGAGGATGAAGGCGACAAATGAGTTGCTTAACAACATGCGTGTGATTAAGTTTCAAGCTTGGGAAGAGTATTTTGGTAACAAAATTCAAAAGTTTCGTGAAACCGAGCATGGATGGATTGGTAAATTCTTGTACTATTTTGCTGTTAACATGGGAGTTTTGTCTACTGCTCCATTAACTGTTACTGTTCTTACCTTTGGAACTGCAACTTTTATCGGAATGCCTTTGGATGCCGGCACTGTTTTTACAATAACTTCGATTATCAAGATACTTCAAGAGCCTGTTAGAACTTTTCCTCAAGCTCTTATCAATATTTCTCAAGCAACAATTTCTTTAGGGAGGTTGGATGCGTACATGAGTAGTACGGAAATGGATGCAAATGCAGTGCAAAGAGAGGAGAATTGTGATGGTGACATAGCTGTTGAGATAAAAGATGGTAAATTCTCTTGGGATGATAAGGATGAGAATGTAGCTTTGACAGTTGATGAGTTGGTAATTAAGAAAGGGGATCATGCTGCTGTTGTAGGAACTGTTGGATCCGGCAAGTCTTCGTTACTGGCTTCTGTGTTGGGAGAAATGTTCAAGATCTCAGGAAAGGTATGCTATGCTTGCTTTGGACTCATGTAGTTTCCTTTTTTGTTTCTTGCATTTCAAGTTATTTTCTTCTTCTTGCAAAGATTAGTATTTTTTTTAAGCAATAAAAATAGGAATTGTTGTTAGAAACTGTAATTGCAGCCGAAACATTATCCGCATCAGCAATTTCAATCGCATTATCCGCATTTGTTCACAATTTTCTATTGAGACTATGACAACATTCTAAGACCTTGCTATTAATTCATTCACATTCATGTTCAAAAAAGTATAAGTCACATATCCTATTAGAGAACATTGATTTTTAGGATTCATGACATTCTCAATGTTGTTTTTTCATCATCATGTAAGACACATGGGAAGAAATTAACCATGCATATCAGTAGCAGGGTCTGTTTGGATTGACTTATTTGAACTTATATATTGACATAAGCACTTGTGAGTGTTTCATTAGGCGCAATGTTTTTGTTACAAGAATTCATGATTATGCTTTTCAAGTGTATTAAAAAATATCTTACTGCAACATCTTACAGGTTACAGTATGTGGGACGACGGCATATGTAGCACAAACATCATGGATTCAGAATGCAACCATCAAAGAAAACATATTGTTTGGCTTACCATTGAACATGGAAAAGTACAGGGAAGCTATAAGAGTGTGCTGCCTTGAAAAGGATCTTGAAATGATGGAAGATGGTGACGAAACCGAGATTGGAGAGCGCGGTATTAACCTCAGCGGTGGCCAGAAACAACGCGTACAACTTGCTAGAGCTGTATATCAAGACACTGACATCTATCTCCTTGATGATGTATTCAGTGCTGTTGATGCTCAAACAGGATCATTTATTTTTAAGGTAAGGAAAAAGTTACAAGTTACAAGTAGTTCTAAATAACTCCATTTTCTAGTTTATATCTAAATATCAGATCAGAAACATTACATTATATCAATCAAAATGATATTGGTTTTCTGTCATGAATGAATTGTGAGTTTTAAATTTCTGATACAATCACAAATGATGAAGTTTCTGATTTTTTTTCTATATTGTTGCAGGAGTGTATCTTGGGAGCTCTCAAAGATAAGACTGTTTTACTTGTAACCCACCAAGTTGATTTCTTGCATAATGTTGACTCTATAATGGTATGTTTATGCTCACAAGTCCCTAAAATGTTTAAGTTTTTCTGTTTTCTTTTTTAAGTTCAATCCAATTCCTACAAGTTACTTACTTTACATTAGAGGCGCCAAATCAATATACTTGTATCTGTTATTATAACATTTGTTTTCTTGGATTTGGCAAAATTTCCATGTCCAAGATATGATAACTCGTCAGCAATAAATAACCTTAAACAATAAAGTTTTTGCAACTGAACACCTAATTTGGCTTGTTTTGATACCAACTTTAAAGGTGATGCGCGAAGGGAAAGTAGTACAAAGTGGAAAATATGATGAACTTCTCAAAGCAGGCCTAGACTTTGGTGCACTTGTGGCAGCTCATGAATCCTCTATGGAAATTGCAGAAACAAGTGATCAAACTGGTGATGATTCAGCTCAATCTCCAAAACTAGCCCGCATCGCTTCAAAAGAAAAAGAAACCGCCGGTGAAAAACAGTCTTCTCAAGATCAATCCAAGTCTGATAAAACTGCAGCAAAGCTTGTTGAAGACGAGGAAAGAGAAACTGGTCGTGTGAACCTTAAAGTATACAAACATTATTTCACTCAAGCATTTGGATGGTGGGGAATAGCATTAATGGTTGCAATGTCTGTTGCTTGGATGCTTTCATTTTTGGTTGGTGATTATTGGCTAGCAATTGCAACTGCAGAAGATTCTAGCATTCCTTCGTTCACATTCATTGTCGTCTATGCTACTATAGCCGTTGTTGCATGCATAGTTGTGATGGCAAGAGCTTTCTTATTTACATATTGGGGTTTAAAGACATCTCAAAGCTTCTTCATTGAAATGCTTCAAAGTATCTTACATGCACCTATGTCGTTCTTTGATACTACTCCTTCCGGCAGAATTTTGAGTCGTGTGAGTTTCTCATTCTGTGTCAAAATAATGCGGCTCGATCTTCTTTGAATAATGCTGTTTGAACTTGCTAACAATACTCTTTTTATGATTTATTTAGGTATCTACTGATATACTTTGGGTGGATATATCAATTCCAATGTTGGTAAACTTTGTAATGATAGCATACTTATCATTATTCAGTATCCTCATTGTCACATGCCAGAATTCTTGGGAGACTGTATTCCTCTTAATTCCACTCTTTTGGCTCAACAACTTGTATAGGGTATGATATACTTACTCTTAAGTCTGAGTTGTTACCTGTCATAAACTTGTTTTTGATGTTTGATCTTTTCGAAAACCTGGTATGAATATCTTATAATTGGGAGTTGGACTTAACTCATCCTTACAAAATCGGCTTGTAAGGTGAGGATTACCTCTAAACACATATTCAGGTCATCTCGCAACCGATGTGGACTAATTAACAACCTATAAATGTCTATTTTAGTAAATAATATGAATTATATGATCTTTGTGAACACTTAGTGCAAAGAGGCCTCCGGTGCATTTTAACACTTTATTTTGGTTTGCAGAAATATTATCTTGCAACTTCTAGGGAATTAACTCGACTTGATTCAATCACAAAAGCTCCAGTGATTCATCACTTTTCAGAGACAATTTCTGGTGTTATGACAATCCGTAGCTTGAGAAAGCAGAAAGCATTTTCTCAAGAAAACATCGAGAGGGTGAATGCAAGTCTAAGAATGGATTTTCATAACAATGGAGCAAACGAATGGCTTGGTTTTCGCTTGGACTATATGGGAGTGGTTTTCCTTTGTATTGCCACTCTTTTTATGATCTTCTTGCCGAGTGCTATTGTTAAGCCAGGTAGAATCCTCTTCACCATTCATGATCAATCACTATTTCAGACCTACGAAGCACAGACACGGACACATTGATAAAATATAACTAACAAAGATTTGTTCCACTTGGATCCGATTTTACTTTTGCAGAATTAGTCGGTATGTCTCTATCATATGGCCTAGCTCTGAGTGGTCTCTTGTCATTTACCATAACTATGACTTGTTCTGTTGAGAACAAAATGGTTTCAGTTGAGAGGATAAAACAGTTTAGTAATCTCCCATCAGAAGCTCAATGGAAAATAGCTGACAAGTCTCCTCCTCAGAATTGGCCTAGTCATGGCACTATAGAGTTAAATAATTTACAGGTATATACATTGTAATCACATTGGTTAAGTACATATATACTTACTTTTTTGCATGTATCCATACATAAATCACTTTACTTTATACTTACTTTTTGCATAATCTACATAATCAATTTGTCACCGTAGAACCAAACACACACAGAGTAATGATACTAATGAAGAATTTCTCATAGTAACATGCATTCAGTAACTTGTACACATTTTTAATATATTTGGTTATAAAATGGTGTGAGCAGGTTAGGTACAGACCAAACACTCCTCTAGTTCTTAAGGGAATCTCTCTAACCATTGAAGGTGGAGAAAAAGTCGGTGTTGTTGGCCGTACTGGAAGTGGAAAATCAACACTCATTCAAGTGTTATTTAGATTAATTGAGCCTTCAGCTGGTAAAATAATCATTGATGGCATCAACATTTCCAATATTGGCCTTCATGATTTAAGGTCACGTTTCGGAATTATTCCACAAGAGCCTGTACTCTTTCAAGGAACAGTAAGAACCAACATTGACCCTCTTGGAGTATATTCAGAAGAAGAAATTTGGAAGGTATGTATATACTGCATTTGTTTGTTTCTTTTGTTTAAATTCAAACCCTTCCATATTTTTATGTTGTGAAGATTTTACAAAAGCTTATAGCCTATAACACACAATTAATAAGTTTAAGATTCAATAAATGCTTCTTAATTCTTATACATAAGCTGCATTTATAATTAAAGATGAAATTAGGGCCTGTTTGGATTGACTTAGTTTTACCTTATAAAAAATGACTTATGCAAATAAATAAGTTTTTATGTTAGTTCATAAGTTTTTACTAACGAAAATTGTATTTGGTGCAGAGTCTCGAGCGCTGCCAATTGAAAGAAGTGGTGGCTGCAAAGCCAGAGAAACTTGAGGCTTCAGGTGATCAAACACAAACTCTTCTCATAAATCTCATTATTTTAATAGTTTTTTATCCGAAAATATTAGGGTAAGGAAGAATTTTTCAGTAGCAAGAATCGAACGCTAAACATTCTATATAATACTCATTCTGCATACCAAATCATACCACTGCGCTACTACTTCGGAGTTTCATTTTTTAATAGTGTAATCCAATATGATAAGAAAATATGAGCTGAAATTTGTTTATGATGCTATTTTGTTAGTGGTTGATGGTGGAGACAATTGGAGTGTGGGACAAAGACAGCTTCTATGCTTAGGAAGGATCATGCTAAAACGAAGCAAAATACTTTTCATGGATGAAGCAACAGCATCAGTTGATTCACAAACTGATGCTGTAATACAAAAGATCATCAGAGAAGACTTTGCGGATCGTACAATCATTAGCATTGCTCACAGAATACCAACAGTTATGGATTGTGACAAAGTTTTGGTCATAGATGCAGGTAAGTTCATGTTATATATCTATACATGTTCATAGGAATCATAAGGACAATAATAAACTATGAACCACATTAACAAATACCAAAAACAACATCGACGTTCATAACAATCTAAGAAAATAGAAGTGATTGAACGTAACCACATATGTGATATGTCTATGTTGTGTCATTATCTGATACCGTCTGAAGTCTTGGTGCTGCATATTACTAAAACTGCATGCATAATAATAATTTTGTAGGGACCAAAACATGTCACTTTTTTCATATGAATCAAAAACAAAATCTGATAATTTTGTTGGGACCAAAAACATATTTAATCTTGGATACTACAGGTTTAGATTGGTGGAATAATGAATTTATGGGCTATTTGATGTTTTTGGCAGGTTTGGCTAAGGAATATGACAAGCCATCACGTTTGCTTGAAAGGCATTCACTTTTTGCAGCATTGGTTAAGGAGTATTCTAATAGATCAGCTTAATGATAGTTTTTTGTTTTAGTAGAGCTTAATGATAGTTGTTTGCCACTTATGTTGGTAGATCCAAAAAAATTCTAGAGTATGAAAATTCTACCATTTCTGTAGCTCTATAATTTGAGTAGGATAATATGCAAAAGAGAATTATTGAGTTACAGAAATCAAGTTTGGTTTAATTAATTTATTTTTTTCTCTTGATTTGTGTTTTATTCTTGCTTTGCTGCCAAAAGCTATATACAAAAAGTTATCATAAGTATTGATAGCACATTTCTTTCAAGTGACTCAACCATAAATAATATTTAACTTTTTAAAACCACCAATAATATGTAACTTCTCAGACATATGGTGTAAATTTTTTTACAGATTTTTTAGATTAGAAATTCATTTATTAAACTAGTATGATCAATTACATCAAACTCCAAATTTGAGTAGTAAAGAAACTACATTTGTGACAAACATACCTGCCTAAACCATAAAAGCCATTTACCCTTAATTGAATTTAAATCATCACAAACTAATCATTATTGGTTATAAAAAGATGCATAAAATTAGTTTTTAGTGCTGTCATGAAATTGTGCACACTTGAGTACTATCAGAAGAAAACAAAGGAAAAGACGTTGCACATATAATAATGTCTGCTGCAACAAAACACTCTTGTTCTATTAGTTTCATTTCTTTAACTCATTCATAATGTTTCTTGAATCATCAAACATATTTGCTCTTTTGTTTCTAATCCTTGATTAAAATTAATATGTGGTCAACCTTTCTTATAGATTGTAATTGATTAATAAACTGTGATTGATCCATTTTCGTAAATATCTAAAGAGTAGATAAATGTTCTCCAAAATAGAAAAAAATAAGAACACAATGGACCATGACTGGCTTTAAAATTTTGGGTTAGACCTGACGCAACCATACAAAACCGACTTGTAAGATGAGGTTTGCACTCATTTATAAACACATGATCAGGACATCTCTCATCTAATGTGGAACTTTAAACAAAAGGCCACAAAATTGTTCAAAAACATTGTATGAGTAATAGAAAAATCTTCAAAATTTAAAAGTTTGCTTAAAAAGATAACGTGTAGAGAACCAAAGCAAAAACAGCTAGGAAAAGTACTTAATAATTTCAAACTCAATCTCAAAGGAAAAACTGCTAGGTAAAGTACTTAAAAGTTTCAACAATTAAATTGTGTGGACCTACCTTAGACAGTTTGTTTATATTACTATGAATTCTTGGTTGAACTAACACCATGAGAAAACATTCCCAAACCATATAAATGCAAGACCATTTGAGCATTTCTATATCTACTAGATAGATATAAGGCATAAGATAAATCATAAGATATTAATATGACCAACTCTGGCATTCTGGTCCAAGAAGTTAGCAAATAAAACAAGCCAGCTAGGCCATCCTCTATCTTGACCTAGAATGAATAAACACTTAAATTTTAAGAACAAACTAGCTAAGGTTACATTACACAAGAATATTATGAAATTACCTATTTAGTGAACGGCGTGCCATTGTTCTTCTCCTTTGTATATGCAAGTTTCATGTTGTTCTCGTATAGCTTTAATAGATAATCAGACTTGCTCAAGAACAATTTTTCATTATAACTAAATGGTGTAACTAAGCTCGCATTCTTTTTCCGCAGACCTTTCATCAAAAGATATTGCAAAACTGAGGCCCTTGGAATGATCCTTTTATGTAAACTCAAACTCAACATAACTGGCAATTTAGTAAGTGCCAAGGAATTCCAACCCAATTGATTGACCCAAAAACTCATCACCAAATTAACCTTATCAATTGAAATCAACATCAAACTAGGATATGACCTAAATGCTTGAAAAACAGCTTTATCAGACCAACCCCATTTCCTAAAGGTATCGAATTTCCTATCCCAAAGTTTTTTACTCATAAATTTCTTGGCTATCAAAGCAGGCCCAAAAGTAACCATAGAAGGATTAAACCCTAAACCTTAACTTCCTCCAATGACTTAATCAAATCAGTTGAACGAATTATAGATGGCCTTGATTGAAGCAAGCTAGCAATGGCGGAATCAGATACTCCAAAATCAGTCATCAAATTGATATTAGCCACAATACGGTCATATGACATATGATTAAATGAATACGAATGTTGAATTAAGCAAACAATGACATCCTTATTGGTTTTAAAGAACCTACTTAATAATTCAAAAAGAGGGATTATTCGTTTCTCCAAGCTACGTTCTAAAACTATAGGGCATTTTGTCAACAATGAAACAATATCAGAAGAAGAAACACCTTTGGATAGAAAAAATTGAAACTTTGGCAATAAGGTTTTATGGGGTTCTGATGAAAGTAACCATGGTGATTTTCTGATGACGGTGCGTATGTTGGAGTGTGAAAAATGATGATTTTTGAAGAAGTTGATAACTGAATTAGGCTTTTCCAGGTTATTGAAACGAACCTGTTTTTGATTGAAAGCTTTGAGAGCTGATTGAGTTGAGAAACCAAAATTGTTGATGAGATATGATACAGGAAATGGGTGTGTGTCTGATTCTGATTGTGATGTGATGCAATAATATCTGAATGAAAATGAGGGAAGAACAAGATTGTTGAATTTTGGGGTTATGCGATCGAAAACAAAATTCTTTTGGAGAAACCATTTCCTCAACATTGTTTAAAGGCAAATGCCCTGGTCACTCTTTAAGACCTTAAATAGTAAGGTTTTTATAGAATTTTTACGAGAATGCGTAAAGTCAACTCATTAAAAATTATAATGTTTAATTTTTTGAATAAAAAGTTTCTATAAGTGGAATGCTTAGGGCACTCGTTAGCATGTCCCTTCTTTAAATTAATGTGAGTGGGAATAATGAGATGCTTGAGTGTTACAGATGAGCAGAGAGAGTTCAAAAATCCCTTTTAGTTCTCTACTTCACCGTTTATTTTATTCTTGGAAGTTGCATTTAATGTGATAAAGATATAAAAAGTTATCTCTTTAACATTAATTTTATCTCTTTTTTTTCTTTTTGAGTATGTTTAACTAGTGCACCAGATGCACTGTTTAGCATACCCTTTATTCTTTAGATAGCTTAGTCAGTAATACACATTTTTATTGGGTTCCGATAACACGTGTCCTAAGGGCACATGATAAGATGTATTTAATTAAGTAATATTTCACTTAATTTATTTTAAAAGTAGCATTATTCAATTTTACTAATTAAATGATAGAATCCCAAATAATTAAAAGATATGGACACCATTAATTAAAAGATACGCACCACATGTTTTTAGTCAACGTTTTTTAATTTATTTTAAACTAAAAAATAAATAAATTATAATTATAAGTTGTATAAAATTCCAAAATATATTAGCAATTCAAAAATCAAAATAAAATCAATCAATATCAATCAATACTACTTACAAGCTAGCATGTCTCGTGTGTCATTGTTGATTGCCAAATTTGGGAGTTTTTACTTCCATGCACTGTTCCTTTCCAAAGTCTTCCCTCTCTTTCTGATTCCCTTTATTTAGCATTAATTGATTCTTCTAAAGCTTTATCCTTTTCTGATTTTTTGCTTTTGCCTTCAATGCTAAAGGAGCTGCTCCTGCAATGGCAGACTCTAAGGAAAAAGGAATGGAAGAAAGGTTTCAGGCTTTCAGCAAAAAGGAATCAATACATCTTACAATTTTTTGTATAACTGTATTTGCTTCTTGTTTATCCCTCTTCACTTCCCTCTCTTGCTTTCTGATCCATGGCTTCCTTTCTTGTTATTTTCTCCTTCCTCTTCTTTCAACTTCTTGTTCATTCCTTCACCAACCACAAATCCTGTGTTGCTGCTATTCACTATTTTCCCGATTCCAACGGCGACGATCGAGTTCTGCTTTTGCCTCCGATGAGCGGCTGTGGCAGCGACGGGTGTCTTCCTTCCGGCGACGTTCAGTTGAGTAATCGGATTAGCGTTATCAATGAGGGGGGTTTGTGCGTGGTAGAGTTGATTTTTTCGTGACCTTTCTTCCGTCTCCACTTTCCTGCCCATATATATCTTTTGTTTCATGGCTTTTCTTTGCATCCAACATTTGTGATCTAATTCTTGTCTCAATACAGGAAAATCAAGAGGAAACAGAACAACTCAAGCTTCTCTCTGAATGGAAGAGAAAAGGTGGATTTAGAGCTTTCATGTTTATTTTTGGTAAGCACAAATTTATTTAAAAAAATAAGATTCTTTACTGGTTCTATTTTATTTAGGTTAGAAGTTGATAGCAAGATATGTTACCTTGTTTTGTTAATGTAGTTTTATCAGCATCAGACAATATGGCTTTTATGGCTAACATTGGTTAGCTTAGTTCTATTACTTTTATGGAGAGGTTCACCTTTCTTGCTTTCTCTTGTTGGTGGCTTCATCTCAGTAGTTAGATTCACCACTTGCTTGCTTGCTTTTTGGATGACTAGAAGTTTTTTTTTCTTCGGTTTTTCACCACCAGTTGAATCTGGTTCGGGGGTCAGTTCTGGCATCAAGTGGTTCCAGCCCCCTCCCGATCGCAGTTGCGGGGGATCGAACCGTGGTCCTCCCTACCAAGTTCAGCGCCAATCACCACTGAACCAACTAACGATTTTTGTGTTGTTTTCTTTAGGATAAAATGGCCAAGTACCATGTTTTTTGATCTGCTGGAAACAATGAACAAATGGTGGTTGTGGCATGTGCTACTGCAGAATTTCAAGTTGGTAAATTTTTCATCTTCCTTAAACTTCAATGTTTAAAGGATCATATAATTATTATTATTTACTTGTTTTTTTGGTTTGAATATGATCAGAAATGCCTGGAGTGGTTTATGTTCCCTAATTCTAAAAGAAAGACAGAAGCAAACAATTTTATAGTAATTGAGATCAAATGCATTGTAGATGTTTGATAAAATGTCCAAGAGGATAATTGTGATAGATAGAATAGAACTGTGTGAATCACTAAGTAACTTATTGTCTTTTTTCCTTATATCTCCTTTGTTGATAGTTTATAAATACCTCATGGCAGCCCAAGTTTTACACCCCAAAATTAATGCGACTCAAGTAACTCCAGTGAATCACTACTGTGTATCAATTACTCTCATTTTTCTTCATGTTTGGCTTGTTTTTGTTGCAGAGGAGTTTCATGTCCAATCTATTTATGCATACAAGGTATGTTTTGCTTAACAACCATTCTCTTTTAAGCTTGCTGTTTTGATTGTTTTCATTATGTGGTCAAAACATTCTTACCATACTTGGAATTTGTCAATCCTATTTTCTTAATTAGAGAGAATTCCTATCATTTTGGGATAATTTTAATCTTTTCCCTTATTTTGATTTGGAGAAACCCAAGTTGAGGTTTCTCCTTTCCTGCACTTCTTTATTCTGTGTATGGAGTTGCATTCTTAATTATTAATTATAAACTTTAGGTTTATTTGTTAATGGAAACCAAGAAATGTACATGGCTTATAGAATATGAACCGAAAGCTATTTGCAGCTTGGTGGAATAAAGGTTTCATCGTGTTTTTAATGTTTGATGAAATGTGGTAGCATTTTTTGGCTGAGGTTTAAGCAACAAAAGATTGAAAATTGTTGATTTTATAGTTGGCGTTTATTATGGTAGAATTAAAAAGGTTCCTTCGAAGTTTTCGAATCCAAGGTATTGTGCTGATCAGGAAATTTTCAATAAAATTAGCTTAAGAATGTTAGTTCTTATCTGTGTAGCTTAAGAATGTTAGTTTTTATCTGTGAAGTTTTAGAATCCAAGGTATTGTTTGGATTATGTTGTTGAATTGTTCTATGTTTCTTGTTTGGTAAATGCCATATTTTTTTATATTTTGATAATAATAAATGTCATCTTTTAGACCTATGGAGAAAAAAGATGATTATAAAATAAGGAATTAAAGAAGCTTACCGTTTTTTATGTGCTTCTTTCTGTAATGTTTAGATGTTTTCCACTTCTTCTGATTTCAACTTGCAAGTTTTATAAGTTAGCATGAATAGGTGTTGTCAATTGCAGATCGCAGAAAATAGTTGTTTGTTAAAATTCTGCTATGTTGCAGTGTTATAACATTGTTATAATTCTGCTATGTTGCCGTTATTTGACAACACTTTTCACTAAATCGCGTATCTTGGAACAATAGAGCTTTGTAAAATTCTGCTATAATGCATGATCTGGCTATATATTATTTGGCAACTTTAGATCTTTGAGAGTCTGTGCAAGTTGATTGTGAAAACATGAGATTGTCAATTCAAATATCTTGCTTATCCCTGCCTTGAATTGCTATTTCTTTTTCTTATTCTATTTATCTCATCTTTTTTGTTTTTTGGCCAATGGTATTGACAGGGAAGGAAGATGCGTTGTTGCCCTCAAACAAAAGGTAATGATAGCCCAAAAGTTTCAGAAGCGGGAAAGAATTCCAAATCAACGACATATCAGCAACAAAACAAAGTTACATCTTTGGACGTCGCAAAAGTAAGTTACTGTACTATTTTTTTTCCTGAATTGTTCGATTGAGTTTGGCTAAGAAGTTAGTCGACCTTATTTCTTTTTTTAAAGTAATTATTTTATTCAGCATTCTCAAGGATCTTCTGTTTCAAGTATCAACTCTGATAGTAGGTAACATATTTTGTGATCTCATCATTTCTTTCATGTTCTTTTTGTTCTTATAGTTATATCTCTTATATGGTTCTATAATTCATTTATGGTTTTTTTTTTTCATTGAAATTGTTGTTTCGTAACAACATAACATGCACCCCTGGCCTTTTTATTACATTGCTTTTGAAAATCTCTTACTCATTGTAGAATAAGGTGATTGTGTACTCTTATTCACTACTGTGTATCAATTACTCTCATTTTTCTTCATATTTGGCTTGTTTTTGTTGCAGAGGAGTTTCATGTCCAACCTATTTATGCATACAAGGTATGTTTTGCTTAACAACCATTCTCTTTTAAGGTTGCTGTTTTGATTGTTTTCATTATGTGGTCAAAACATTCTTACCATACTTGGAATTTGTCAATCCTATTTTCTTAATTTTTGCGGATTCACTTTTGTTCCAGACTGCAGTTAACAATTTGTTTCTCTCTTAATCCTGTTTTCATTTTGTTCATGGTATTCATATTTGTGGAATATTTATTTACTTTCATACATCTTTTGCATGACTTGAAATATAAATATGTGGTTATGAACTTAAAGCATATATGAGTTTTGTATATATTGTTGTAGTTCTTGAAGAAAATTTGTGATTAGCTTTGGAATATTTTTGTTTCAGCCTTGGCAAATTCAATGAGAAGAAACAACTACTAGAAATGGAAAACATAAGAAACAAAGGTAAAACAAATTCCTCTTTCTGAATCAATTTTTTTCATTTTATTTTTGCATCCCCCACTTGTTTGATATAATGCTTCTGTAAAATTTCACTCATAACCAGCTGTTCAAGCAATATTTTTAGAACGCCCATTTCAATTTCACACTGCTCCTTATATCATTGTCTCTACCGTTTAATTTTTCAAGGAATGAGGAATATGAGCTTGTTAAGTCATAGTTTCAAGTCAATAATGACAATGAAGAAGAGAGGTAGATTCATTTCAATATTTAATTTGATTTGTATTTCTTTCAAAATTTGGCTTTGGATATTGTGATTAGAATCTATTTAAGTTTAAGTAGTATTTAAGAGAACCAACTATTGGTAGAAAACTCAATATAATCAAATTTAGTTTGCCTCTGGCTTCCAAATTTCTCCCAACTTCATCTAAGCGTATCTTTATGTATCGCATGATTATGATTCAATTATTTTCTATAAAGCCATTGTTTCCTTTTTTATGGGTCATTATATATTTTGTTAATTTGTGCATCTTCTTTTGTTTCTATTGGATGTTTATTGATTTTTCATGTATGGTGTCAATGGATCAATCACTTGCAAGTGTCATATTTTTTCTTCCAAATCAATATAAGTGAGTCTTCAATTGACAGCTTCATCACTACAAAATGGATTTCAACTTTCAGTAGGTAAGTGCTTGTGGCTCACAATTTTGTTACTCACATTATAATGCTTAGCTTTTTGTTTAATGTGACTTTGAAACATGATCTTCTTCTTTTTTTGTTTAATTTGTCAATGACTTTTTTGTGTTGTTTTTTATTTTGTACATTAGACTTTGAAGATCAAACCAACTCATCTTCATTTATGTCCAGGTAACATATGATATTTTCAAGTTTTCTGCTAACTGTTGATCTTGATTTAATGTTATTCCAGTTTACCTGCCATTTATGCTATCTTTGGCAGGCAGTCTTCATTTTTAGATGTGGACATTTTATGTTGTGGTAACTGCTTTGTGTTAATTTAATTTAAGTAGTTTTAAATAAAATCTATAAATCCATATATATATTAATAGTGAAGAATCTGTTGCGCCTGTATATATTTTACACTGATCTGTATTCCAAATCTTTGAACAATGAGATCAAGTTGGAAGAAGCTGCTGTTCTTCATTACACTTACACCAAATTTTCTTATTCGACTTCAAGACAAGATCGGTGTGGCTGTAAGCCTACAAAAGAAGATGTAAAAAGATGTTTCGTGTTGGACTTTGACAAGCTGTAAGTTATAGTTGCCGTTTACATGCTCTCTTTGCTTATAGTTCTAATTAATAATTACTAATGGCTTCATGAAGTGTCTTTTTTTTTAGTACATTGTTATCTGCCGTTACATCATTATTAATCAGTTTTTGCATGTTAATGTTTGTTTAAGGTCTTGTTGTCTCAAATTTCCTTTATGATACCAGAATGGAATTCATGTTTTTTTGTTTTATTTTTTGTGCATTGTTGGTTATATGGCATTCCCTTAGATTTTTTTTTTCTTCATTTCTTAAGATTGTAATTAATAATCAGTTGTTTCCCGGTTTATTAGTTCATTCCTTGATGTCTATAGCCTAAAGTGAATAGTGTTTTTTCATTGAGCTTTTTTCTTTACTTTCTGGCATGGTTGGGTGTGTTTGTTTGGTGGGGTCAGGGGATATTTACATTGCACCCATGTATACATGCATATATAGAGTCTGACAATTTTGTTATGTATCTGATGTAGGCGTTTATAATTGCTTCAACTGAGGAAGAAATGCTTCAATGGTAAGTCCAGGAATATGAAAATAATACCTCAAACTTTTTACTAAAAATAATGAGGAACATAAATATCTTACAATATAAATTGAAAATAGTCAAAATGTTGTATCATTAGATACATAGACGATGGCAATATTTTAAAATGAAACAATCTCTCAAAGATATTAATTTTGTGCGAGTTTTAGTCTATCTATCCTTAAATAATTTTATAGTAGTTATTAACATAATAGCAGTCTCCCTGTTTTATAATTTACAGCACGACAAAAATGCATATCCAATGCTTCAAGTCAGTTTTTTACTTTCTTTCTTTTAGGTATCATGAACGAATTGTGTGGACTAACAAAGCACTAAACATGAAACTTATGAGGAAAGGCATCTTGACTCGCATTTATGCTCCTATGGTAAGTTCATTTGTCTCAAATTTCGTTATGCTTTCTCTCCAAGCAATTTATACTGTTATCTGACACAGTTACTAGAGAACATCCTAAGTTTTCCTCCAAAAAATTACCTTTGCAGATCATTATTCAAAGTTTGAGGGAATCTGGTGTTTTTAGCTCTGTGATTGCAAAAGCTACTCAGACAACAATATCAAAAGACAATTTTTTTAAAATCTGTTGAGAGTAGCAATTCAACTAGGAGTACCAGATCAAAAATGTTATCTTCTAGAAAAATTGATGCTGGTGGAGTATCCCAAGCAATTGGAAGAAGAATCTTGGAGAGTATAGATGGTTCAATTCCCTCAGCAATCCCACCATTATCTCCACCCGACCATGATGACACTGCCACTGACTTCCTTACATCCTAATTTTTTATTGACTCCTTGCCATGGCCGGAAATCATTTTGGACATGGGTCTGATACTTGAATTATGGAGATACTTTTTTCAATAAAACCAATGATAGAAGCACTTCTGGCTGCCATGATGGGCTTTCTAGGTTTAGGATTCATGGGACTTTTCCCGATCATTACCCAAGCGCATTTGTAAATTTCAGGTATAGACTGTAGGATTAGTGTAGGAATCATACAGAGCATGCTTTTGTATCTGTTCATTATTCTTTCCCTATTTCTTTTGGGCAGATCTGTGATTGCAATGGAGATTAGTGGCATATTCTATTTTTGTTCACAAACATTGAGAGAGATGCATGTTATACATACAGATTGAGATTATCTCCTCTGGTTGGAGGAAGGAGAAATGATTTATACAATGAAAATGATGTTTTACCATTTTTGCTGGCATTTGAATTAACTTCATTACTTCAGTGCCCTACATGGCTACGTCCAAAGAGGAGTGAAAGAGTTTTTAGAATTTGTCACCCAGTGTGGTCAATGAAAAGATGGTTAGAGTTTTAACTTCACTAACTAATTACTTGGAAACTCATAGTGTCCACGAATGTATTTTTGAGCCACTATTAGCTCAAAATAATGAAACTAAACAAAAAAGACCGGGTTGTGCTACCTTTGCCAGCAAGTTGATTTTCTCTTGGGTTAATTCTTTACTCTTGTAGTTGTGTAGTTTATTAATAATTAGTCTTGCCTTTGAAGAATTTTATCAAAAGATCAATATTCATGTTAAGTTAGATTTGACTTTTGAAATCTTATAAAAATTTGATTTTAATACTCGGTTGGACCCTAGTTATTATCATAACAACATAATACTATAATACTAGGTCTTATTCACTGAGACAAAAACAAAAAAACAAAGCACTTTAATGTTTAATTGAATCGAAAAAATAAAAAACTGCACCTAAATTTTTGACCGAAAAATTGGATTTAAATTGGGCACATGTAACGAAAAAAAAAATTCTTATGTTTTAACAAATTCCACTAACATGTACCTAATTACGGAGATGATTATGTTTTAAAAAAACAATCTGATGTATCTACTTACAATATATTAAAAGAAACTACTGTTAAAAATCCAAATTTGTCCTCATCACTTTTAACGACGTTTCAAGTTTTGCACCCTTAAATGTAATTTTAACTCTTAACTAATTAAAAAAATACAAAAAAGAAAGAAAGATAAGCATAAAACAAATATTTCCATAAAAGTAGCATTAAAAACCACATCTCTAAGCAAACAAAAAAAGGAAAAAGTTAAAATAATCATAAAAGAAATCTTCCCATAAAAATAGCAATGAAAACCACCTCTAAAAAAAAAAGATAATAATCCAATCTATTTTAACTTCAAAAATAGGAACAAAAAAAATTAATTACAATAAATTTACGCATGAAAATAGAAACAAAAATCATGATAAAAGATACGCTCCAAAAATAGTAACTTTTTTTTAATGAAAAAATACTAAATCAATCTAAAATATAAAAACTTATATATATAAAAAAAAAACCTAATAAAAGAAGATACTTATTTATGAGCTTAAAAATAAAAGAACATAAAAATAAAAACACAATGGATCCGTTTAGATTGACTTATTTATGATCTTATGAGAAATAACTTATGCAAATATATAAGATTTTATGTATTATTATAAGTTTTTTAATGTAGTTTATGAAAACAGTTTATAAAGATATAATTTTTGTCAACGAAAACTTATGAATTAACATGCGTAAAAAAAACTTATGAAATAACATAAAAGTTTATTTATAAATTATAATCATAAAGTATTTTCATAAGCTTAAAAATAAGCCAAATTCAAACGGGCCCAATATATTAACGGTATTACTAATAAAAATCTTAATTTGTCCTCATCAATTTTGAAAAATATTTCAAATATTCTATTGTGTAAAAAAATAAATTATATTTTTCAATATAATAGTTCAATTATTTATTTTAAAAAAATTTACTCTATTTTTATTTACTCTTATACAAAAAGTACAGGAGAAATGTATTATTGATGAAGAATATATATCATAACAATTATGGGGTAAATATATATTATAATAACACACGGGACAATTGTTTTAATAAAAAAAATTAATCATACACATGACAATTGCTTTAATATAAAAAGGAATTGAATAATATATTATCCCTCCGTCCCAAAAAGATTGAGCCTGTTGATTGCTGCACGCATGTCAATGTATAACTTTGACGATTAATATTTTTAATTGTGTAATAGTAAAAATTATAAAAATTTGATATTTTGAAAATAATCATTGAGATGAATCCAATAATATGCATATGCTAATATTTATTTTTATTTATTAGTAGAAAAATAAGATCAAAGTAAGATATATGAATAGTACACTTAGTCAAACTGACTCAATCTTTTTGGGACGGAGGGAGTATAATAATACACGAAACAATTGTTGATGAATATATTATTGATGAATATATATTATAATAATACACGGGACAATTGTTTTAATCAAAAAAATTTAATCATACACGGAACAATTGTTTTAATCAAAAAAATTTAATTATACACGGGACAATTGCTTAAATAAAAAAATGAATTGAATAATAAATATTTGTTATTAATAATTATAATTTATTACACAAAAATCATACACGGGACAATTGCTTTAATAAAAAAATTAATTGAATAATAAATATTTATTATTAATTATAATTGATTACACAAAAATCATACACGGGACAATTGTTTTAATAAAAAAAAATACTTAATTTAATAAGTTTTACATAAAAATAACAAAATAACGTCACTTATTATTTTTTTTTGTACACGACGTCACTTATATTTTAACAATATTTTATAAATAAAAGTCAATAGACCCGTGCGAATGCACAGGTCTCAAAACTAGTATAAAATTAAAAGAGATGATTATGTTTTAATTGGTTAATTAATGTAGAATATTATGTTTTAATATCAATTAAGATGAAGTGAAGATTGGAGTGAGATATTAATTAATTAAAGTGGGATATTAACTAATTAAATGCACTTTATCATGTGTCCTTGGGACACATTTTGTTTCATTCATTAACAAATAATCCTATCCTATCATATTTAACTAGCATAATACCCGTTGGGGCGTTGCCGCGATTCTTTTTTTATTATATGACGAATATATTAGTACTCCCTCCCGTTTTATTTATAAGCAAAAGCCAACAAAAAAAATTGGCCTTAAATATAAGCAAAAGTTACAAAAAGCAACTTTATTTAATGTTATTCTTCCAAAAGTACCCCTCATTAAATGTTCTACTTTTTTACCTGATTGTATAATCTCAATGCAAATTTAATGTATTGCAAGGGATAATTTGGTAAAAATAACAAATTTCTTAATATGTGTGAAACAAGAGAAGTTTGTCTATAAATAAGGCCGAATGGAGTATATTGTATATAGGTGATTAGTTAAACATATTTATATAGAAACTTTATCTTGAAATGTGTGCATTCAATGTCTTTAATGTATAAAAAGTTGTTTTATCAACATTAATTTTATTTTTTATTTCTTTTTTTGGCATGATTAACAAGTGTCCGGGGGCACTATTTAGTATGACTCATATATGAATATAAATATAGATTTCGTTGAAAAAAAAAAATTAACCAAAAGGCATGCGTATTAATATGTAAATAGAAATATAGGTCGTTATAAATAAATAAAATAGAAAAGGCACGCATATTATATTATATAAATAGAAATATATAAGTTCACGTACAAATTATAATAAAGTAGGCATATGTATTAATATATGAATAGAAATATAGGTCCTCGTAGAAATTATAAAATAATATATATATATATATATATATATATATATATATATATATATATATATATATATATATATATATATATATATATATATGTGTGTGTGTGTGTATTAATATATGAGTAGAAATATAGATCACCGTAAAATTATAAAAAATAAACACTTCATAAGGCTGCGATTTTTTTATCATAGGGCGCATATTAGGGGTGTGCAAAATATCCGGTTAGAAGGCCCAAACCCATAACCGGATCCAAATCAAATTTGAAAAATCCGGATTTTGGTATATGGCTATTAACCAAACCATTTTCATTTGGTCGGTTATCCATCCAAATTAAATTTTTGGATTTGGTTTAAATTGGTTATTATATCATTTTCAAATTTGTTTCTTTCAAAAAAAAAAAAAAAAATCCTTTTAAAATTAATTCACGCACAAACCATCACCATGTGCGTGTGATCTCTGCAATTGTGATTTGCGATGAACCTTAAATCCCAAATCTACAGTAATTTTTCCAATTGAACTCTAATCGACAATATTATACTCCAATCGAACCACACTCGTTTTCTCCAATTTGTATACCCTTATCTCGTTGGAATTGGAAAAAAGAAATCTAGAAGAAGGAATGCAAAGAATAAAAAAAACAAACAAATATCCTTTTCAAATTAGTTTTTCGTCAAAAAAAAAAAAAACAAAAATCCTTTTATTAAAATTAATTCACGCACAAATCATCACCATGTGCGTATGATCTCTGCAATTGTAATTTGCGATGAACTCTAAATCCCAAATCTACAATAATCTCTCCAATTGAACTCTAATCGACAATATTCTCTTCCAATCGAACCACACTCATTCTCTCCGATTTGTATACCTTATCTCGTGTGTATTGGAAAAAAGAAATCTAGAAGAAGGAATGAAAGAATAAAAAAAGAAAAGTGTATTTCTTTACGGTTTTTAATATGTTTTTCGTCTGCGTAAAAAAAAATCAGACCAAATTACTCGTTTATTAATCCAGTTTTAAAAATAACCAGTTAAAAACTGGATTTAAAAATTATCCGCTTTTAAACCGGTTTTATAAAAATATCTGGTTATGTATCCGTATCCAAATTTATAACTGGTTATATAACCAATTTATAAAAAATAATGGTTATGGTTATGGTCATGTAACCAAAATAATGGTTTTGGTTTGGATATGGTTTGGTTTACCAAAATAACCGACCATGCACACCCCTAGCGCATATTATATAGTTCAAATATTAATTTAAAAGTTTGGACCAAAAGTTGTGAGGAAAAATATTTGGGGTTATGAAAAAATATGTAATATGTAAGTAGCAATATAGGTTCTGCATGTAAATGAATATATGAGTAAAAATATAGGTTCTCGCATAAATTATAAAAAATAGACATGTGTATTAATATATGAGTAGAAATATAGGTCTCCCGTATAAATTATAAAAATGTAGTCATACATATTAATATATGATTAATAATATAGGTCTGCATGGAAATTATATAAAAAAAAAAAATAGACACTTGTATTTATATTAGTAAAAGTATAGATCCATAAATAGACAACCGCAGTAATATATGAGTAAAAATATAGGTCTCATATAAATAAGTAGAAATAATAAGATATAAAAGCAATGTGTAATAGAATATAATGATTATAATTATATTATTTTATTAAAATTTAATATAAAAAGACTAAAATGACCCTTAATTTTATAATGTGTCAAAAATAAAAAAGATGGAAAGGGGGTAGAAAAGGAATTTTCATAGTGTTTCCTTTTAATAGATTTATATGATATGATGATAAATATACAAACATATTAAAAGAAGATACTAATGAAAGTACAACATTGCCCTTGCTTGCAATGGCGGAACTAGAAAAAACTAATCGGGTTGGCCGCAAAAAAAATTATGGCTTATAATTTATAAGTTCATATTGGAAACAAAAAAAAAACGACTGGGTAATATTTTTTTATGAACTTATAGCTTATTAGTTTATACTTCCTTCGTCCCATATTATAAAAATTAAAATAAAATCATTTTCTCTTGTCCTGAATTATAAGGAAAAAAAAAAATTAATTTTTACTTATTTTCATGAAACTTAATACAAATTGCATTGAATTTACTCACTCTCTTATTTTCCACATAATTAATTACCAATAAAAAATCTTTTTACATCTTCTAACGGAACCTATTTTATGAAAAATATAAAAAGTCATACTTTAAATTATCATAATTTACTTTTCTTAATAAGTGTGATTTTTTTTCCTTATAATATTGGACAGAGGGAGTATATAGCTTATGTACTAGTAATATTTTCACTAACACTTAAATTAATATGTGTACGGAGTGACTTACGATCATCAATAATAAACTTTAAACTAACATTTACATTAATATTTGTACTAATATCTATACTGAATAATTTAAAATAATTAATAATACACTTAAATTAATACACCATATTTATAAAAAAAAAAAAAATTTTGGGGGTAGGGTGGGTTGTGACCCACCTCGGCCACCCCGTAGATCCGCCACTGCTTGCTTGCATTATTCTTAAGGATGTCAATGAATATTCATGAACGCGAATAGTGTAATATTTGTGTCCGTCCCGTTAGACAAATATGATATCCATGTTTTCTCCATATCCGTGGAGAAGTATGGAGAATACATGTATATTAACATATTAAAAGAATATATACAGGATAATCCTATCATATATTATGAACATTTTAAAAGAAGGGTCATGCTAAACAGTGCACCCGATGCACATGTTAAGCATGTTAAAAAAGGAAATAAAGGACAAAAGTAATAGTGATAAGATGACTTTTTACATTTTCAAAACATTGAATGCATAATTTTCAAGAAAAAATTTCCATAATAATTTGCTTAACTAGTGCACCGGGTACACTGTTTAACATTTTCTTTAAAAGAATATATGAATGAAAGTACAACATTGTCCTTGCTTGCATTATATACTTAGTGACATGGTCCTATCACTTTTCTCTTTTTTTCCTTTTTTCTCCTTTGTTTTTATAGATCTCTCCCTCTCAAAACCTTAAGTATGCCAACGGGACATGTTTTCCACCCCTCATTCACTCATCGCAAAAAACCAACATTTGCTCTTATTTCTCATTGGGTTAGGTACTAACACTGCCATATTTGCTTCCGACTTAGAACAACGAGAATAACCCACACCTATATTCACTCAAAGCGGAATTTTCCCGTCAAAGTCCGATGGGTTTGAAGAAGCGTGGGTTATGTTGTCATGTATACCTTAAGTCTATTTGTTTGTAGGTTTTTTTAGTTGCAAAGAGTGATCTCGTCTAACTTGATATTGTTCAAAGTAAATTTCAAGCTTTTCTTTATTATGTCTCTAAGCTTTTTTCGCTCAGTCTCTGTCAAAATCTTTCTTTTCACTCAACCTCTCTAAGCTTTGAGGATTTTTTTACTCAGTCACCCATGATTTTGAGGACCCTTAACTCAACCCTCGCAACTTGGAAGATGCTTAACTTGTCCTTTATGACTTTGAGGATTCGTTACATTTTCCCTTACAACATTACCATATAATTGTTTCCCAATCCTCACTAGGATTACAAGTATTCTTTACTATGTCTCTCTAGCCTACCGAAATTGTGGCCTCGGAGAATACTAATATATTGAAGAACATTAGTTGGAAGCCTTCAAGTGATGAGTGTGTTATGTTTAATATACTGAATAATTTAAAATAATTAATAATACACTTAAATTAATACACCATATTTATAAAAAAAATTATTTTTTGGGGGTGGGGTGGGTTGTGGCCCACCTCGGCCACCCCGTAGATCTGCCACTGCTTGCTTGCATTATTCTTAAGGATGTCAATGAATATTCATAAACGCGAATAGTGTAATATTTGTGTCCGCCCCGTTAGACAAATATGATATCCATGTTTTCTCCATATCCGTGGAGAAGTATGGAGAATACATGTATATTAACATATTAAAAGAATATATACAGGATAATCCTATCATATATTATGAACATTTTAAAAGAATATATGAATGAAAGTACAACACTGTCCTTGCTTGCATTATATACTTAGCGACATGGTCCTATCACTTTTCTCTTTTTTTTTTCCTTCCTTTTTTCTCCTTTGTTTTTATAGATCTCTCCCTCTCAAAACCTTAAGTATGCCAACGGGACATGTTTTCCACCCCTCATTCACTCATCGCAAAAAACCAACATTTGCTCTTATTTTTCATTGGGTTAGGTACTAACACTGCCATATTTGCTTCCGACTTAGAACAACGAGAATAACCCACACCTATATTCACTCAAAGCGGAATTTTCCCGTCAAAGTCCGATGGGTTTGAAGAAGCGTGGGTTATGTTGTCATGTATACCTTAAGTCTATTTGTTTGTAGGTTTTTTTAGTTGCAAAGAGTGATCTCGTCTAACTTGATATTGTTCAAAGTAAATTTCAAGCTTTTCTTTATTATGTCTCTAAGCTTTTTTCGCTCAGTCTCTGTCAAAATCTTTCTTTTCACTCAACCTCTCTAAGCTTTGAGGATTTTTTTACTCAGTCACCCATGATTTTGAGGACCCTTAACTCAACCCTCGCAACTTGGAAGATGCTTAACTTGTCCTTTATGACTTTGAGGATTCGTTACATTTTCCCTTACAACATTACCATATAATTGTTTCCCAATCCTCACTAGGATTACAAGTATTCTTTACTATGTCTCTCTAGCCTACCGAAATTGTGGCCTCGGAGAATACTAATATATTGAAGAACATTAGTTGGAAGCCTTCAAGTGTTGAGTGTGTTATGTTATATGTTATGTTTAATATATAGATGAAGCTTCAAAAAATGGTAGTATTGCTAGTTGTCAAGGTAACGTTAGAGGTTGTAATGGTGAATAGCTGGGTGGATTTGGTAAGTACTTATGTAGATGTATTGCTATGGATTTGTTAAGGTCAGTAGGACGTCGAATTTTTTTTTCAAAAATTGCCATGTTTCTCCAATTTCACAAGTTTCGACACGCTATACCACGAAAATCGAAGTCCAAATTAGGCCATGAGTTCCATAAAAATCATTTGTGATATCCATTTTTCACCATTATGAAGAATTTTGTAAGAAGTAGAATTAATACAATAATGAATAACATTAATAATTTCAGGAAAAAACTTATATTCAAAAAGATATCCCACATTTATCATGTAATACTACTCACGAGAGAAATGCTATCAACACACTCTCTATCACACTCTTTTAACACACTCCAATACTAATTTGCCACATCACCCACATCTTTAATCCATTTAACCCGAAACCGTTTATTGGAGTGGACTATTTATTTTATTCTTTTTTGTATTATTTGAAAATAAGTCTTGATCTTCACTATTCAATTTCCAACAACAATCTCTTATGTTCTAGAAAAATCAAAATACAACCTGTTAAAGAAACACCGGTTGCAAATTTCTGCAATGAAAAAATGCCACCAACATTGTAATGGAATTCAAGCATAGTCAATATTGCTATCTTTTGTTGCAAAGAAAGAATGCTATCACATTGACTGGAATATTTTTTCTCAAATTCCCATTAAAATCTAAACAATCCTCCAAAACAATGTTATATGGAATCAATACTGGAAACCCAAAAGAGAGTGCTTACTCTACCCAAATTAAAATGAATAGAACCAATACTGGAAAGTGGAAACCCATTTAGATCTGGAAAATGGAACCCATTCATTATATCATAAGAAAGAAATAAAACACTAATAGCTTGCAACCAAAACATCGTCGTCCATGGAGAGTGTGAGTATGTTGCAGGATTCTTTTTTCAGTCAAGAAGATTGGAGTTTCATAATAGTGTTGTTTCAGAAAAGAAAGAAAAAAGGAAAAAAAAAAAAAAAGATAAAAATTTGTTTCTTTGTCCACTTGAACAACCGGTCACCAGGTAAACATGTAGAAATAATAGGTGATCTGGCAAATTAGTATTGGAGTGTCTTAAAAGTGTGTGATAGAGAGTGTGTTGATAGCATTTCTCCTACTCACAATAGTTAGTGCTTATAAAAAAGATCATGTTAACTTGTGTCTTAAGGACATATGATAAGCTTTTTAAAAATAGAAATGTAGTATTTAATCATACAAAAAATTTAATGCTTAGATAAATGAATGATATAAATGGTTTAATAAATATTTTTCATATTTATCTTCTTATCATGTGCCTTAAGGGCACAAATTAACATTCTCCTATAAAAAATACTCACAATATATCTAGTAAATGAACGCCACTCGTCTTCCTTTTCTTGGTTTGCTTGTGACCAGATGCATACTCACTTCAACAAACATTAAATGATAAATCACATTAACTCGTTAAATTCTCTTCAACAAAAATAATTTATATGAAAGAATTTGAACGAACAATATAATTGCAAAATTATAATAAACACTGTGATTTTGCGAAGCTACTATTGACATTTGATGAATTTCTTACAGTGTCATAGCATATTAATTAATTTTTATATAACTTAATTTAATTTATTATTCTATAAATTTCTTTATTAAGTATTTTTTTTTATTATTTTAAATTCTAAAAAAATAAAATAAAATCTAAATCACATTCCCCCCTCCCACTGCAAAATTATTATCGTGTTTCATTCATGAACAACTACTAACTATCTGACACACACCAATTTCTGTCAATTTAAATACAACACACACAAATTCACATTCACTCTCTTTCTCTTTCTTTCTTTCTCCTAAATTCCTTTCGTATCCAATAATCAAAAATCACAAAAAAAAAACAAAAAAACACCATAAACCCTAAATCCCCAAATTGAATTTTGCTGGACATGCTCGTTATCGAAACACACTCTGTTTCGATCAATGGGTGTGACAACTAGCAATCGAAAACGCTCTGAAGAATGCATGTCCGTCAATCACACTCTCTCTTCTCCACCATCATCAAATTACCACAGAAAAAGACCCAAATTTTCATCCGATTTTACCCGACCCGTTTCAATTTCACACGGCGTCGTTTCCAGAATCTCCCGTTACCCTGACGTTAAACCACCGTTCGTCCGTGAAGTTCACGCGCCTTGCAGACCTAAAAAATTCAATCTTGCTAGAAAATTATCGAGCTTCGTTTCATGCACCAATAATAACAGCAGCAACGACGGTGTTGATATTATGGGGAATTTTCTGGTGAGGAATTACGAAAAAGCGAAGCTTTCTGCATTGGGGAAATGTAGATTGGTGTCTAAGAAAGAGACTGTGGTGATTGATTTGGATGGAGGGGAGAGTAGTGGTCATCGTTCGGATGATTCCGGTGTTGTCGAGGTTTTTGATGTTCGTGATTCGAATGCTAAAGTTGATGAATTGGAGGATATGGTTATTGAAAATGATGTTCAACGGCGGTCAATGTCGTCGCCGGATTCTGCTTTGACTAAAGCTATTGTGAATTTGGAGGAACATGATTTTTCGAGTGTTCATGTGTATAAGAAGTTGCTTGAAGGTGTTCAGAGAAGAACTGATACAATTCAGAATTTGAATTTTGAAATTGAACTCAATGAGAAGAGGAGAGATACTTTTCAATTGTTGCGTCCTAAGAAGGAAATTGTTGAGGTAAATTGTTGAGAACTGATACATTTTTTAGTTTGTTTGGATTTTCATGTTCTTGTTTCTTAGCATTATTGAGTAGTAGGAGTAGTAGTAGTAATGTGCTATTTTTTTAGTTTGTGTTGAAGTTTTAGGCGCGAATTCTATCAATACGAAGAAGATTTTAAATTGCAGTTGATGGCGCGAATTCTATCTATAGAGGTCGCGGCTGCGTTAAGGATTTTTGCGATTTCGGCTGTTATGTATGCTATGCTAATGAGTAGCAAGTGTTTGATGAAAAGGAAATTATTTATTCATCGGAAATGCAAATATTATAATATTTATTTATGTTGGCAAGACTCTAGTTTTTATTATTGGTGATTAACTGTGTGGGTGGGTTGGTTTACTCTGAATGTTATTGTTGATTACTTAATGTTACTATGATTTTCAGGAAATTCCATTTGAGCCTTTTGTCCCTCTAACGGATGATGAAGAACATGAGGTTTCTCGCGCGTTTAATTCCAACCGGTATGATTTGATGCTTTGGCTCAATTGTTATTGAGAAGTGTTTAATTTGTAGTGTAGCTCATTGAGGGTTTGGTTGTACAGGAGGAAGATATTGGTTGCTCATGAGAGTTCTAATATTGAGATAGCGGGAGAAAAGATTCGGTGTCTTCTCCCGGGTGCATGGTTAAATGATGAGGTGACCTTATTTGTTTATCATTTTACTGATTTACTGAAAAGAAGAACTTTACTTAACTATATGATGATCCAACATTGTTGCACTATGAAGTGTTGTGATTGTTTTACCTTAACTGTGTAGGTGATAAATTTATATCTTGAGTTGCTGAAAGAGAGGGAGCGAAGAGAACCAAAGAAGTTTCTGAAATGTCATTTTTTCAACACCTTTTTCTACAAAAAGGTAGAATACCTGTTCACATAATTATTTAGTGTTGGCCTAGAAAAATAATTCTACATTTCGATGACTGCCATTGTTGAGTAGAGGGGGCCATTTTCCTCTTCCCGAAGCACTTGTTTGTGTAGACCAGAAAATTGTTGTCATCGGTTCTTATTTTTTCCGAACAGTAAAATTGTTATCTCCGTATATTAATCCATTGATGTTCCAATACCTTGTTTACCATCCCTTTGTTTACATCAGTGTTGTCGATGGCGGATGGCGATCCATGGCAGAGAGCCAAAAACCCGCCATACCACCGTTTTGTGGCGCCACAATAGTGGATTATGGCAGAAAAACCCACCATATCAGGCTATATTTACCATATTGGAGAGGTCAAAATCCGCCACCAATGTCCACCATGGCACCGTCATGGCCGATATATTCGATAACACTGGTTTACATACAGTTGGACAATTTATTAATATGGATTCAGACACAATATGATGATTATTTTAATCAATTTAAAGTAATCTGCATATGATTTCGTACAATTTCTTTTCTTTCGTTCCTCTTATCTCTCTCTTAAACTCTTAATGGAAAAATCTTCACTGTTTTATACTTTGTGTTTGACATTTGTTTTCTAATAATTCGATCAGCATATTCGGTGCCAACTATTCCTTATATAAAACTCTTCAACTTCACCTAGTCAATATGACAAACTAAAACCCACCATTTTTTTCCCATCGCCTACCATCACGATTAATTTATTCCTTTTTATAATTTTACGATCTCTAGATTATCTACCTTGTATTACATCACTTTAGTTCAATATTGTTTGACGACGAGTGCTGGCAACAACTCTCTTACACTCTCTTTCCAATGCTCCCTATCAATGGGTGAAACTCACGTGGATCCCCTGCTTAAGAATGGCCCGACATGAAGCGATACCCACATGAATTCCACCTAATACAATAGGGAGTGTTGGAAAGAGTGTTGTAAGCACTTTTCATACTGTTTCATTTTCAACATGCATATCTAATAATTGTTTATATAACAGTGAATTACATAAGAGGATATCTTTTTGGTGGGGAGTGAGATTTTAACGTAAGAGGAGAGGAAAATGCAAGTCAAGCTTTTCCTAAGGGAGGGCGTTGTAATTTTCTCATTATGAACTGTTATGGAAATCAACTATACACTACTTGATCACAAAAATATCTTTTTAGAGTGTTAGTGTGCATGATTTACATGACATTGTGCATAATTAACTAATGGTTTTATTAAACCCTTTTCTTTATTAAGGAGTATTAGTGTGTGTGTGTGTGTGTGTGTGTGTGTGTGTGTGTGTGTGTGTGTGTGTGTGTGTGTGTGTGCATTTTCCTATATTTATAGTCTGTAATTTAGTCATATTGGTCAGTTATTGATTGATTCTTTTTATTTTGAATGTTAATTGCCAGTTAATAAGTGGCAGGGATGGATATGATTTCAAATCTGTCCGAAGATGGACGACTCAAAGGAAATTGGGATACAGCCTATTTGATTGTGATAAAGTAATTATGTTTGAACTTAATCATTTTCTGTTTCTTTTAGCCAATTGAAGTTGTTTTCACATTGACCCTTTACCTGGTTTGTTGTCATTACCAGATATTTGTACCCATCCATCAAGAAATTCACTGGTGCCTTGCTGTTATTAATAAAAAAGATGCAAAATTCCAGTATCTTGACTCATTGAAAGGAATGGATAACCGTGTGCTAAAAGTGCTGGTAAAGTTTCTAGTCTATTTAGTTTAATTGCAATTTTCATTTTCATGCATATTGGAAGTAATCAAAGTCAGAATATTCTCTTTAGTTGTGTTCACTATTTTGTGAATTTGGATGCTGCCTTCTAATTTTCCTCCTCTTTTCCTGTTCAATCATTGGACGCTGCCATTTTATTTTACTTTAGTTCATATAGCCAACTAGTCACCTGAGATTAAGCCAAGGGCAAATGATCTCGTCAGTTGCTTTAGTTCTGTTAAATTTGAAAACAAACCAAACTTCGCCACATTGTCAACGTGGTTGTTGAATCAAACATAAGTATATTCAGTTTGATGGGATTTAAAGTACTGTTTGGCCCAACTATTTTTGAGCTTATCTTCTCCTTTCAAAGAGAAACTGGGCCAAACATGTTTCACAAAAAGCTCTTGCAAATAAGGAACTTTTTATTTTGTGAAAAAAAAAAAAAAAACAGAAAACAACAGCTTTAGGGAAAGTTGATTTTGTTAGCTTTTCTAGCACTTACATGGAGCTTGATTTTACATGTCTTCTCTTCGAACCAGCGGAATGGCATCATCATCCACCCCCATTAACTTTTTATTTGTTGAGTGCTCATTATCAGAGTAGTCAATTGTGCCAAATAGCGGTGTGATTGCGCGGGGCTGGTGCGGAGCATGGCCGCAATGGTAAGCCCTATAGGGGTGCAGTTAGGGATTGCGGCTGCTCCAGGTGGTTTCACGTGTTGCGGTCCCGGGCGAAAACGTTAATGGGTAAAAGTCCAACTGAGATCGTGAGATACTGAGATCTCACTGTTCCTATCTTCTTCCAGTTCGCCACCACCCACAGCCCAGTTTTCATGATAGCCGTTTCTGCTGCCGCAGCTGGTTGTGTACAGGTGAAGGGGCGGCGCTCCATGTTGAAAGAGAAAAACTAGGTCTAGGTTAAATTAATAGAGAAAAACTAGGTCTAGGTCTAGGTTAACACTAGGTCTGGCCCCCTTCAGGCCCAATCTACATAAATAAATCATGAGAGTTAAAAACAAAACATTGGGGACTTCAATACTTGCCTTTTATATTAGAAAAAAAAAAGTAGTATGATTAATAATATAAACATATTTTTCATAAAAAATAGTAATATGAACAAATAATAAAATTATAAAGTAAAATAATTAAATGAAAGTGGTATTATTTAGTGATAAAAGATCAATAATTGAATAGTAATATAACAAACTAATAGTAAAATAAGAACTTGTATATCATTATTATTAGTATCAAAATATTTAAATATAGAGAATATAAATTATAAATTATTTTACAGAGCATAAATTTTATAAATATAAATAATTTAGATATAAATAATTAAATATGTATATAGTATAAATTATTTTAGATGTTTATAATATATATTATTTAGATAAATATAATATTCAAATAGTGGCCGTCCCGCTACCCTAGTATTGGGGTTGGCAACTATGCTCATTTTTACTATTCATTTTCATCATTTGTTGAACACTCAACACAATTCTTCACTATTTATGAATTGTCATTAAGACCTGACCTGTCTTGTGTTCCTATACTTGATTGTTCATCTGCTTGTTCTTACATTGTGATTTTGAGTATAAAATGGTCGAAATCAGTCTAGCTAGTCTGAATCTGAATGCATTTGGATGTGTATTGACTTGATGTGCATATGTTTTTTAACTGTCAATTTTAAGTTTTTTAATTTTTGAATATCACAATGGTGGGATACTGGGATTACTTGACTTGTTTTACTACAAGTGGTTTGCCAATTAATATTTTTCTTATTTGTGTGATAAAAATTGTAAATATAAAACTCCAATTGTGTGTCATTTAAGGTAGTTTTTAATAAAAGAGCTTAACTCAGTTGGCAGGACATTGCATTATATATGCAGGGGGCCGGGGTTTGAACCCCGGTCATCCCATTTATCCACCTTAAGGGTGAAATTTCTAGCCCCTAGGCTACTTGACAAAAAAATCATTAATTAAAAAGTAGTTTTTGTTAAAATAAATATTCGCAAACAACTTTAACTTATTTATTAAAGCTCATTTTATAAAGTGTAGTTCAAAAGTAGCTTCAAGCTAAACAACTTTAACACATGTTTGGCTGAATTGATTACATCAGAAACCAAAGAATGATATACATGTTATAACATTTGGCTGTTGTAAGATTTATCTAATGTTCGTCATTCATGTTTCCAGGCTAGATACTTCGTAGACGAAGTAAAGGACAAAACTGGAAAGGATATTGATGTAAGCACTTGGGATAAAGAATTTGTGGATGACCTTCCCGAGCAGGAAAATGGGTTTGTATTCTGATCTTCTACAAAATCGTGATATACTTCATCATTTAGTTTAGTGATCTTTTGCTTCACTCTTTTAAAAAATGAGATATCTGCAAGGAAAAGTTCGTTGTAGCTTTCCAACATTCTGAAACCTATCAGCACGTCTTCTTTAATAGAGAAGAACCTAACAAGCTTTTGCTTCACTCTGTCTATTATTGTTTGGATTAAAAGCTACTCCTCATTGGGGGACATAGTTCATTGAAGTTTAATATTGTTGTTCCTCCCAAGTTAATTTAAAGTTGGCAACCGGTAATAGTTATTGGTATTAAGACACAGTTCTTGGTCACTGAAAATTGATAGTATTGCAATACTTTAGAGTTATTAATTAGAATAATTTATTAAATTAGGAAACTGAAAGTTGACCATAAAATGGCTGCATTGGTGAAAAGTTTTTTGCATTAAGTTTGTTTGAGATAACTTTTTTATCTGCACTTTCTTGGAAGAGCTTCTCTAATTTGAACTTGTTAGCATTGAAAATATCTTCTTTAATTTATATTCCTTATATTTGCCCTGTTTCCTTTACTCCAACTTTTCAGGATTTATTGCAACTCTGAATTGTTAAAATTAGCATACATTTTTAGTGAATTATATTCTAAACATAAGTTTTGCTACTGAACAGGTTTGACTGCGGCGTGTTTATGATCAAATATGCGGACTTTTATAGCAGAGGCCTGGGACTATGTTTTAACCAGGTAGGATATGAAGCATTTCATTTTGTAGCAGGAAAATTATGCATTTCTTGTTTGTATTTTATTGAATTATTTTCCTTTTTCTCAAGTCTACAATTGAATAGCATATTAGTTGAACACTAGAAAATCAATTGCTTGAAATCTTTCAATATAGAAAACACAACCATTAATACATTCGATATTTTTGGGTAAAATGATTAAAGCATCTTTAATTGCTAGAAATATTTCATTCTTTAAAATCTGTGGTTTTTGTAAATCTGTGCATGGCATGACCAAAACTTTACTTCTGTTTCCATTTATAGGAAACTTGTTTTGTTAGATCACTGTTCTTTTACATGTCAAAACTGAACTTCGATTTCCATTTATAGGAGCACATGCCTTACTTTCGGCGCAGGACAGCTAAAGAGATATTGAGATTGAGAGCTGACTAAGCAAAGGAGTGACCATTCATCAGTATCCCAATCCAACATTCCGTCGTCAATATAGGAATTTTGGCAGGACTAGAAACATGGAGGATCCTTTTTTACAATGTCTTAACTATAGTCATTCAGGAATTTTGGAGCTTTTGCTTGCTTGGAAGCTGAACTGATGACTACACATATAGTCTCGGTGTCTAGGTATGGCGTGTTGGTCGTGTAGAATGCTGTAGGTTGTATATACAGTATACAAGAGTGAATTATTAGACGACGTTGAGGTTAACTATGCAATGGTAATATTGCTTCCTCACCAGTCAGGATTCTCTATTTTTTCAGTTTTGTGTTGTCGGTAGTGTAGAACGAAGTAGGTTTTCTCAGATAGTGTTTGTTCTTTTCTTCAAGGAAATTGAGAGAAGAGAAATTGGGAGGAAAGGAAAAAATGATGATTTCATAGATAATGATTGTGGCAGGCTTTACATTTGAGCATTTGTCAAACCTAATTTTGAATAACTTGGTTTTGTAAACTCAATTTGGTTAAAATTGATTTTGAAGCGAGTGGTTTGTGTTTGATTTTTTATTCTAAGATACAATTCAAAGTAAAAATTTATGTGAATAACTTTTCCAAAAACTGTTTTTTAGTTAAAACTGGGTCTGGTACAAATAAATCAAACATAAAATAAAATTGTTACTTTGTGAGATAAGAGACATGAGAGAAAAATACTTGGTATGATCTATTTCCTTTAAACTCAAATCAAATGTGCACTTGGCTCTGCACCATGCTATTAGGTTTTGTTTGTGAGTTTGAATAGAAAGGGAGTAGAGGATTGAAAGAATAGAAGAACATGGGAGATAACATTTTTGGGATTCATTTAATTTTGAGGAACATAAGAATTGTATATGAGGTTTTTCGAGTGGATAAATTCTTTCAATGTGGTCTATATTGTTACACTATTCTTAAAACTAATAATTGAAATTTTCTACTCACCCCAAATAAAACTAGTTACATCATATTGACCAAAATACCTTTAACATAACCTTATGTAAACTCATGTGTATGTAAATTCTGTTTACATAATGTAGAGTGAGTTTATTTAAGTTTATGTAAACTATGAATTAACATAAACTCTTTAAATAGCCGAATGTAAGTGTCAACTAAGTTTACATAGCTTATGCAGATTGAGTTTATTTAAATTTATGTAAATTGAGAATTAACGTTAACTCATTAAACTGCTAAATGTAAGTGTGAATTAAGTTTACATAAGATTATGTGATCTGAATCAATTTACTATAGTTTGCAAATCTATTTTCCACCACGTGAATTTAGATTACATTAACGATTCAGTAAACATTTTACATTCACTAATCTATACAATCGTGCAATAAAACATAAATCGCATGAAAAATAGAGAATGTCATAGAATTAAATGAGTATAAATTCAGTAAGATATGCAATAGTTTATTAGTTTTAATAAAATACATTTAAATTCACCCAAGAGCACTTAGATGAGATGGCGCGGGTCTCTTCTAGCTTAACCAAGGTCCTGGGTTCGATCCCTGGCTTGGGCATGCAGCGGTGTTAAAACTCTTAGGGAGAGTTTGCCACCCATTTGGGTCCCACAAGGCTCGAGGGATTAGTCTCTGCAGTTGCGCGCAGAGGATACCCGATTTACACCAAAAAAAAAAAAAACATTTAAATTCAATCTTTAATTGAAATTAATGATAAGTTAATGGGATTTGTAAGAAAGAACACATTAATTGAGTTTATGAGAGAGAAGTTAAGCAATAGCATTAAAAATCGAATAAAAGATGAAAAATTGTTCTTAAAAATTTATATAATAAAAAGGGCAATTTAATATTATGATTAAATTCTAATAAAATTTGTGTTAACTAAATTTTTTTGGGGTGAGTAGGAATAGTCTTAAAAATATGTTATGAAAAACATTCATTGTCCCTAAGAAACACTCTTAAAAAATGTAAAAAAAATTTCTCCACATTCCTCTTCCAAAGTCCTCGACTCTCCTTTCTTCTAAACTCGTATCAATGCCTTAAAAATATATGTTATGAAAAACATTCATTGTCCCTAAGAAACACTCTTAAAAAATGTAAAAAAAATTTCTCCACATTCCTCTTCCAAAGTCCTCGACTCTCCTTTCTTCTAAACTCGTATCAATGCCTTAAAAATATATGTTATGAAAAACATTCATTGTCCCTAAGAAACACTCTTAAAAAATGTAAACCAAATTTCTCCAGGTTCCTCTTCCAAAGTCCTCGACTCTCCTATCTTCTAAACTCGCATCAATGCCTTAAAAATATATGTTATGAAAAACATTCATTGTCCCTATAAAACACTCTTAAAAAATGTAAACCAAATTTCTCCAGGTTCCTCTTCCAAAGTCCTCGACTCTCCTTTCTTCTAAACTCACATCAATGCCTTAAATAATACTCCCCCCCCACCCATTCTTTTTTATGTGTCTTTTTAGAATAGTAACAACAAATTAAGCAAGTGTATTTTTTCACTTAATCTTCCTATTATACCTTAATTTTAATTTACCATTAAATTCCTATTTTTTTGCATACATTTTTTCTTTCCAATAAATTTAATATATTATGTATTACAAAAACAAAATTTACACATGAGTTGTTTAAAAAATTGGACTAAAAGTTGTGACGTCAATTTGAAATATTTATAAGGACCAAAAATTTATCTAACTCTTAAAAAAATTAACATTTTGTAAGAGAGTTTTTTTTTGTCAAATAGTCTAGTGACTAGAAATTTCACCTTTAAGGTAAATAAGTAGGGTGTCCGGAGTTTGAATCTCGATCCCTAAATATATAATACAATGTCCCTACCAACGGAGTTAAACTCATGAGAACTTGTAAGAGAGCTTTCTATAATGTAGTAAACATGACAGCAGAAAGACCAAAAGTTGTGACATAAAATATTTGGGGGATCAATACTTGTTGAAACTTTTTATAGGGACTAAAAAAATTTTGAACATGAATACAAAAAATGATTAAAAAAATGTGTAGAGTACACATGGATTGATCAGTAATCACGGGGAACCTATCTGTCAGTTGATCATCTTATAAGCATTCATATTCATATATCATTACACAACATATAATAAAATATCACAATAATCATCTCAGTTCATTTTATATAGACATCCCAAGCCTAACTCCACTTTTGGGAAATATGAATTTGAATTAGGAATTTTGATTTTGACAATTAATCGAGATTAAATAAACTATAAACTAGTGTAAAAAAAATTAAATAAGAACAAGAAAATTGCTTTGAAAAAAAAAAAAAATGGTTTTGGATATGGGTATCCGGTTAAATAATCGGTTTTTTATATTTGGATAATCCAACCGTATATCAATGGACAGATTAATTTTATTTTAGAACTAACCGGTTTTTGGGTTTTATATTTGGATATGGTTGTGGATTTATCATTATAATTTGTTATTTTGTGCACCCCTAGCGGTGAATGAGCTTGAATGTCAATTTTTACGATATATATAATAGTTTTTTTTTTTATATTAGTGACAATAATAATAATAATAATAATAATAATAATAATAATAATAATAATAATAGTTTTTTTCAAAAAAAAAATAACGATTTTCTTGTGGTACTTATCATTTTAATTAGTATAAATTCATTCTCATCATTATCATATAAATTATTCAGTAATATTTAGCTAATTCTTAAATAAAACTTCATCGTTATCCTCATGCCCACGTTTTTTTTTTTACATTAGATGATAATTTTGAAAAAGTCCCTACTAGATGATTAAAAAAAACAATTAAGGAATAAAATGGATTTATTGAACTTTAATTGACTAAAACTTTGGAGAGATATGAAAATATAAATAAATAAGATGTCATTTATTCAAAAAATAAATAATTAACACGACTACAAAACAAAAAAATCTCAATAACCCTAAGATCCAATCTTAACCAAATCAGATACATGAAAGTAGTTAAGGCTGAATGCTCTAATTTAAATTAATTAAAAACATTATAAAGGCCAAAAGGGTACAGAGGTAACAACTAAAGTAGCTCAACTATTTATGGTCGTACTCAAAAGAAGCCGTAGAAGAAGCATAATTGTAAAATATATTAATCATAATAAGAAGGATACAAAAGTATTTTGGGGGGACTAGACCAAAACCCAAAGTGTTAAAATGTCTCCGCCTCATTAAAATCCTTACCAAGGAAAACCCAATGGGATAAAACCTTGATGTAAGAAAAAATAGTGCCGAGGTTGAACAAATATTCAAACATAAACAACAAAATCAACAAAACATACATGAAATTAAACCTAGCCTATTATGATTGAAATTATTCCAAATTAGATTTAGGCAAGTTATTCAAGGAATCTTAGGTTGATCTAAGCCCTCAGATCAAAACTCAGAGGGTCCATATCCTCCTCCGCCTCCTCCCATATTGTTGAAACCAAACAAATGTGGTTGCAACATAGGGTTCTGATGAAAAAGTTGATCCATCAACATTTGAGTATGTTGAGGATTTGATTGATGGTCGAGAGGCAAGTTTGGATATGAACCATTTCCAACAAAATATGGAAGGGTGTGGGTAGGAGGACCTTGGAATACATGCATATTAGCATGTTGGTCAGTACGTTTCTTAAGGTCCTCTAATGAGTTCTTGAATAACACAAGTTGATCCAAACTCATCCCATCAATGGGACCAGCCCACAAATACTGATCCTCAAACATCTTGTGTACATGACTAAGCTCATCATGACGTCTCTTCTCATTGTCCAACAAGTTGTTGATCTGGGTCAACTCAATATTAAGTTGACGCACATTAGCATTATGTTGGGCCTCAATAAATAGCGCAATGCCATTGTTTTGAGGCGGGACCAGTGAGAGATATTGATCTATGACCGTATCAACATTGGGGTGACCAAAAGAAAAAACCTTCCCACCAGGTGAAAAAACAATGAGAGCAACTTTTGCATCAGAAAGAGTGCAGAGCTCGCTAGCTTTCTTGAAAAGCCCACTACGGCGCTTTGAGAAAGCAGCTTGCAGGTTACTCTGATTGCTAATCTTTTTCATTTCAACCTTCTGCCGACCTCGAGTTTTCCTTCCGGTCGACATGGCTGAATCACAAAATTAGAGAGAAGGGAAAACTAAATGGAGGATGTGGTTTTAACTTTATTGTAAATAATGACACATTGAAATAAGGTGCGGAGGGGTTATTTTATAGCCAAAAGTTTCGTGTATATTCTCACTTATATTGCCACGTGGCTTAGCGCGTGCTTCTCTTTTTTGATACATTGAACCTTTTTTCTACATTAAAATATTTTCCTTATTGAGAATTTTCATCAATCTCATCTTTCGTAGTTTATATGGTTGGTAATTCAATGTAAGAAAATAACACTCTTTTGCCAATTTGTATCTTTCTTAGTTTATTCAATGTTAAAAAAATGGTGTTCTCTACTTGTCATAAAACCCAATATGAAATATAAAAAGTTATACAATAAATATGAATTGTCAGGTGCCCATTGTTAATTTACACCATAATGCTTTTATGTTTGGTTGTATATATTTACTCAAATTGTTTTTTTATTTATTTCTTAGGTTGTTTATTTAGGTTACATATATTTATAATTAAGTGGGTGTAAATTAACAAAGTGAGTGTACATCATTTAATAAAATTTACCTAACTAACTCTCAATTTCCTAGTGTAAAATAACTAAATATCAAGGATTTTTTTATCCAAAGTGAAAAGATGCACATTGCTAATTTACACCGACATGTCTAAATTAGCAACCCCCGTGTATATATTTTCATAAAGTCAAGTAGCGGCAAATGGTAACATAGGAGCCACAATATTTTTTTTTTATTATTAATATTGCATGAGATCCGAAAGACTAAAGGATATTCACATTTAGGTTATACGTATTTGATAATGCATTGTAACCTATAAGAAATTCCTAAATGGCAGGGGACGAAACACCTATTAACCCCTATTATTATTACAATGAAATAAATTAAAATAATCAACACCTAATTAAAAACATATTATTTTATTTAGCTATAACTTATTGTAATTTTAAAAGGAAATTAAAGCATGATTTTTTAAATAAATTGATTTGTTAAAGTAACAATTATTTTTAATATATTTTATTCTAATAATTTTTATTTATTTATCAATTACATTACATGTATGGAAATTGATTTTTTATTTTTTTCAAATAATTAAATATGGTCTATTATTATTTATTTATTATTTAATGTCAAATGCCATACAGCTAACCCGGACTTTGATTTTGTGTAAAAAGAAACCTGGACCTTGATTTGTTAAGATTCATGTATCGTGTATATAATTACCAAAAAAAATTATATAATTAATTATGTTATATTAATTTGTTGTTCAATGTACCTAGCTAGTTTGTTAATCCCGTTTGTAAAAAATAAAAAAAAATAAAAAATAAATATTAGATTTGTTGAAAAATTAATTCAAAAGATACACTAATCTAGCATGTATTAGAAAAAAATTATGGTTTTGGCAATTACTCCCTCAGGTTCTATATATAATTTTTTTTTACTTCTTAAGTTTATTATAAAATGGATGTATCTAGACAAATAGGGTTAAGGATTGAGTGAGTAATATACTAAAATAAGTGTGAAGGTAGCATCTCACTACGTACCATTTTATCTCTTGTTTAGTTTTTAATGATGAATGTTAATAAAGTATAGATAGACATGGAACATAAAAGTGCAAACGTGGCTAAAGAAAATGAGATTATGTTTTGAAAACCAATAGCAACTTCTTTTACTATATACATATCAAAATTCCATTTTCCCCTTTATTAGTATAGTACCATTTTTGAGGGAAGGAAGTTAGTGAGAGGATTGATAGGAATAATTAGTAATAAAGTTTGACCCTCTCTCTAAAACCTCTGCCTTCTCTCAACAAACCAGATCCAAACCGCCGCTTCTCTCCTCCCGGCCAATCCAAACTTTCTTTCACTTCCATGTAGTCATGGTGTGGTGGTGATGCGATGAGAGGTTTCTCCGCATCACCGGTTCCACCCTTCGGGGTCGTCTCTTACTCCGTTCTTCTTCGGCGGCCGCCGTCGAACCTTTTCACTAACCCTCCTTCGCCGTTGTTCCTCTGTGCTCGTCGGCCGTTCGTTTGGGTCGAGATGGCTTGTGGTGTCCAGATCTGTTCTGGCGGGTTGTTGTGCTTCACGCTCGCCTCCTTGCGTTGGTAAGTTCGGAGTTGCTAAAGGTAGGTGGTGGAGATGCCATACTCCCTTGTTCTGTGTTTCTAAACCCGTGTGGGTGGGTGCTGATTCGTTGTCGGTGGTGGTTCCGTTGTGCTCCGGGAGTGCTCGCTGCCGTCGGGGTTGTGTTCTTTGTTGACTGCTGCGTGCTTTCGTTGTTCTTTGAAGACGCGGTTTTGTTCGTGACTGCCTCATCTCTCTCAGTTGTCTGGTGTTTTGTTTTTCTGGCTTTGTTTCCTGATTCCTTTTCAAGTCTGTTGAGATTTGCAGGTCACATAGCTTTTGGATTACATCTGCTGCACCTGATGAGTTGGGGTTGTTTTTTAAATCCGTTTCATTCTTTGATTGAATTCGGATAGTTTGACTCGAAAGGGTCCTTGTTGCTTGCTGTGTTTTTTCGCAGGGAGTTGTCAGTACGTGATTCGGTCTTTGCTGGCAGTCGTTCATTCGCCGTTCCATACCTCAACTAATGCTCACATATTATTTTTTTGCTATTCGGTTTCGCGCCCGTATGCGGGTTCGCTGTATAGTGTTCGATGTGTCTGTATTTTGTTTTGGTTTTCACCCGTTGTTGGATTTAAATGTTGTATCTTTAGCTGCTACATTGTGTGGTTAACTGGGTCAGGTTAATGTCCCCCCAATTCTCTTTGTATTATCTTTTATTTTATGTTTAATATATTTCGGATAGAGCAGAGGATTTCCTCTGCTCTCCTTTTTTGCTTTAAAAAAAAAAAGTTAGTGAGAGGATTGTTACCTATTAATAACTGTAAGGTTCATATCTTATTACTTGATCATTAAGCTTCTCAACAAGCTTACTTATAGGTACAATATGAGTTCTAGTGGATTGGGCTTCTATACAAAGTCTACTAAGCCCAAGTCCAAACTTATTCTTAACACCCTCCCTTAAACTGATTTCCCATGAAAAACAGTTTACTTCAAGCAAACTATAAACTGTAAGAACAAAGCAAAAACAATTACAAGCTGGTGCTAAAAAGACACTACAATGCACATGACTTCATCCTTCAGGCTCCTTCACTTCAATGCTTGAACCATCATATACACCTAATCCCTCCCTTAGTTTGCAGAATGAATCAAACTTAAGAGCTTTAGTCATGATGTCAGCCAACTGATCTTCTGACCTACAAAATTTAAGCTCTATAATTCCATTCTTGCTGAGATTTTTGAGAAAATGAAATCTCACATCAATATGCTTGCATCTCCCATGCAAGATAGGATTCTTTGAGAGCTTAATTGAAGAACTATTGTCACATTTTATGAAGGTGCACCCAGGTTGCTTCAAATGCAAGTAACTCAGAATATTCCTCAACCAAATGCATTGGCAGGCACAGTAAGCAGCTGATACAAACTCAGCTTCTGTTGTGGATAGTGTCACTATAGGCTGTTTCTTAGAAGACCAACACACTGCACTATCTCCCATGGTAAACACATATCCAGATGTGCTTTTTCTATCATCATGATCCCCAGCATAGTCTGAGTCACTCCATCCTTGTTAACATCATATCCTTGTCAGTTTTGCACTTATACAAAATACCATACTTCAAGGTTCCCTTCAGGTACCTAAGGATTCTTTTCACTGCAACTACATGAAGTTCAGTGGGTCTTTCCATGTATCTTGCAGCCAAGCACACAAAAAAGGCCAGATCAGGTCTAGTTGCCAGAAGATACATTAAGCAACCTATCATTTGCTTATACAAGGTAGAATCAAAAGCTCTTCCTGTTTCATCCTTCATAAGCCTGCACCCAGTCACAATGGGACTGCAAACCTTATTGCTTTCCTCCATGCCAAATCTCTTTAAAACTTCTAAGGCATATTTATGTTGATGAATGAAAATTCCTTGGCTGCACTGTATTACCTTTATTCCCAAAAAAAACTTCATTTTACCAAGATCAGTCATGGCAAATTTTTCCTTCATTGATCTTTTGAACTCAGCCATCATGTCAACATCATTTCCTGTATATATGAGATCATCCACATATATACTGACTACTAGAAACTTTCCTTTATCACCTGTTTTGACAACCAAAGTATACTCATGAGGGCATTTTTCAAATCCCTCAGATATGAAGTAAGACTCAATCTTTCTATACCAAGCTCTAGGGGCTTGTCTCAGCCCATATAATGCTTTGTTAAGCTTGTACACATCTTTACTGCCTCCTTTATGATATCCCATAGGTTGATCCACATAAACATCTTCCATTAATTCTCCATGGAGAAAAGCACTCTTGACATCAAGTTGGAACACATTCCATCTTTTAAAAGCAGCTAAAGACAGAATGGTTCTGATAGTATCCCACCTTGCTACTGGAGCAAAACCCTCACTAAAGTCAATCCCTTGCCTCTGAGAATATCCTTTTGCAACCAGTATAGCTTTGTGCTTCTCAACCTGACCATTCTCATTGAACTTTGTCTTATAAATCCACTTAACACCTATAGGCTTCACTCCTTGAGGTAAGGTGACTAGCTTCCAGGTGTTATTGTCCTCTAAAGACTGCATTTCAGAATCCATAGCTGCCTTCCATATAGAGAATTTGACTGCTTCTTCATAGGTAGTGGGATCTTCACTAGTACTGAACATTGCTATGATCAAGTTCTGTAGCTGACCATTCTCCATATCTTCAGTGTTGGTAACATAGTCTCTAAGGTAGTCAGGAGGTCTTCTAGTTCTAGCAGGTAATCTTTCATCATCACCAATATCATCATTACTACTATCATCAGTAGAATTTGGCACAACTTCATCTTTTGGCTCATTTTCTGTTTCATTTGTACCAGCATTTTCAGTGATGACCTCAAGTTCCAACTCATCATTATGTTCTGTATCACTTATAGGTTCAGCTACATTGTCACTTATGTTGCTCTTTGTGCCCCAGTTCCATCCTTTTGATTCCTCAAACACTACATCTCTGCTGATGATAATATTCTTCTCAGCTGGATCATACAGTTTGTATGCCTTTGATTCCTCACTGACTCCCAGATTAATACACTTGATACTCTTTCCATCTAATTTCTTTCTATGAACATCTGGCACATGAACATGATGTTGGAGTAAGCCCTAAAAGCCAATCTATTTTGATAGTATTTGATTTTGTATTGCGACTTGATTTATATATTTTATATATATAATAAGGCTTTTCTTTATTATGTTTATGTGTTAAAATAATAGAGTCCCTAGAATAGTTAGTTCGTTAAATGGAACGTTAAGTATGACTTAATCGTGAGAATCCATTAACATGAGAACACTATTCTTAAAAATATCTGTAGTCAAGCTTTATTGTGAATTGGGATAACATTAAAGCATATAGACTATTATGTTGGTAGACTGATGATCACATCTCACAGATCATAGATAAGTAGTTATCAAGTCTTCACATAGATATGAATGTTAGGGGTAACATTTATATCGGATTGACCCACCATGAGAATACTACATAGTATGTTATGAAATGTCATAAGATATTCTCATAGTGATAAGTGGTGTATTCCACCCTTCGACCTGGAACCACTATGGACCCTAGATGTGGAGTCAAGTACTCTATTGCTGATCAAACGTTGTCCGTAATAGGATGATCATAAAGACAGTTGATGGGTACTTCACAAAGCATGCTGAGGGACATGAGTGACCTAGATGAAATTTACCCCTCCTATATAATAGGAGATATGTCTAAGGGCCCAATATTGAACTTAACAAGGATGACGTACTATGCCTTGTGTTCAATATAGACATAAGGGTAAAAGGGTAATTATACACGAGATGTTTATCACGGAAAAGGTTTGTCAGATCACATGACATTCTCGTAACTTGGGTAACAATGATGTGTTGCTAGATACCGCTCATTGTTTATAATATTAAATATGTGATTTAATATTATTGCCAACGTTATGAGAACCTATAGGGTCACACACAAAGGACAGATAGATGAGAGAAATAAATAAGTAAGACTTGTTTATAAAATAATAAGTAGGACTTATTAGTAATTAAATAATTAAGTATGACTTATTATTTAATTTAAGAAAATAGAGAAATGCGGTCCACCGTAAGGTACGGTGTATTTAAGTGATTGGCTTGATGAACACACAAGTAGTTCTATAAATAGAACCCTTGTGGTGAAGTTATGTGAACTTAACATAATTCTAAGAGTTAGAAACCTAACCGCTCTCTAAACCCTAATCTCTCTGAATCTCCGTTGAAATTGGCTAGCACCGGTCATTGGAGAAGTTTTGTTCGTGTGGACGAGTAGAAGCTTTGCTACGTTGCTCAGCTTTGTAAGGTAAGGTAACGATTCTATCACTGATTCATTCTAACTTCGTAATGATCCAAGGAAATAAAATCCGAAAATTTTAAATTCCGTTGCCTTCTGATAAGTACGATTTCCCTTCACATGAGCCAAGCAGCCAAATATCCTGAAGTGGTGTACTACAGGCTTGTTTCCACTCCAAGCTTCCTCAGGTGTCATGTCTTTCACAGCAAATGTGGGGCATCTATTCATAACATATGTAGCCCAATTCACAGCTTCAGGCCAGAATCTCTTGGACACACCTCTAGTAGATATCGTGCTCCTTACCATATTAAGTAAAGTTCTATTCTTTCTCTCTGAAACTCCATTTTGTTGTGGAGTATAGGTTGTGGTCAATTGCCTCTTCACACCTTGAGAGCTACAAAAATCATTAAACAAGGTTGAAGTGAATTCTCCACCTCTATCAGTTCTTAGGCACTGAATTAAACATCTTGACTCCTTTTCAACTAGAGACTTGAATCTCTTAAACACATCTAAGGCACCAGATTTTTCTTGCAAAAAATAAGTCCAAGTCTTTCTAGAGAAACCATCAGTGAATGTAATGAAATACATGTTGCCACCATTGGATTTAGGGTTTATAGGGCCACAGATATCAGAGTGAACTAATTCTAACTTGTGAGATGCTCTCCAATTTTCTTGCTTTGGTATTGTTTGTCTGTGTTGCTTGCCAGACAAGCAATCTGTGCACTTATCCTTCATGTCTTTTAGCTCAGGCAATCCTCTGACCATATTTCTTTGACTCAATACCTTCAAGCCTTTCATGCTGAGATGTGCATATCTATTATGCCATAACTATGATTCTTCCACCTTGGTAACTTGTAAGCAATTTGGGATCAAAATTGAGGCATTCACAATGTACATTCTATTCATAGTCATTTCAGTGGTTACAATCAAAACCTTCTCTTCATGAAATAATTGACACACGTTATTTCTAAACACTATGGTAAGACCCTTTTGTTGAAGCTGGCCTATGCTCAAAAGATTATTATTCAAACCAGGTAGGTAATAAACATCAGTTATGACATGAATCTTACCTCCAATGCATAGTCTCACATCACCTTTCCCCATTACTACCATCTTTGAGTCATTACCTAGCTTCACATATTCTCTAAAAGATTCATCAAAATTGAACAGCCAATTCTTTGTACCAATCATGTGATTACTGCATCCACTATCAAGATACCAAGCTTCCTCTGTCCTTCTTTCTTCAATCTGACTAGAATGTGCCATAAGAAGTGTTTCTTCTTCATATTGATTCTCAACAAAGTTGGCATTCTCTTCCCACTTAGGACATTCATTCCTGTAATGACCAAGTTTATGACACTTATAACATTCAACAAGGGTCTTACTTTGTCTTCCTCTGCCTCTTGATGAACTCCTTCCTCTACCTCTTCTAGCATTAGAGACAGACAAAGCTTGCTCTTCATTGGGAATCTTTGAATCTTTCTGGCCTTTCATCCTTTGTTCATGAACAAGGAGACTACTTTGTAGCTCATTTATGGATAGAGTTGTTACATCGTTCGATTCTTCAATTGAGCATACAACATAGTTGAATTTTTGAGTCATGGATCTTAGTATCTTCTCTACCACCCTGATCTGATCAACACTTTCCCCATGTGAAGTCATACGATTTGCAATTGCATGGGTTCTTGCAAAGTATTCATTAACAGTTTCACTCTCCCCCATAGCAAGAATCTCAAATTCTCTGCGCAAAGATTGTAACTGAGCTCTCTTCACCTTTATAGAGCCTTGATATTTGCGTGCCATTGCATCCCAAATATCCTTCGCAGTATCACGTACCAGAATGGTTTCCAAGAACGAACGATCAATAGCTTGAAAAAGGTAATTTTTTACCTTAAGATCTTGGAGCTTGCTCTCCGCGGCAAGATGTCGTTGCTCTGGTGTGGCATTCGCCGGAGCTGTGATTACCCCCGTCTCTATCAAGGGCCAGTATTCTTTCGACCAGAGCAGATTTTCCATGAGCATAGACCAATGCTCACTATAGCCATCAAACTTAGGGATTGCAGGTTGAACGAATTGTGCTGAATCCGTCATGATCGTCGTGAAGAAATGGTGAAAAAATGAAGCGAAATGAAGAAGAAAGATTGTTGAAACAGATCTTTCGCCGCCGTAACCGTTGCAACGGCCACCGTAACTGTCACCAGAAATTTTGAAAGTTTTTACGTGCGCGCGCCAAGGCCTAGGATCTGAAGACGGGTGATACCACTTGTAAGGTTTAGATCTTATTACTTGATCATTAAGCTTCTCAACAAGCTTACTTATAGGTACAATATGAGTTCTAGTGAATTGGGCTTCTATACAAAGTCTACTAAGCCCAAGTCCAAACTTATTCCTAACAATAACCACACGGACCTCTCTATTGTTTTATTTATTCACTCAATTTCTGATAATACACAACAAAATTTAGAGAAGTTTGAAATTATGAAAAGAAAAAGAGAACTAAAGAGAAGCTCAAACAATATGAGTCAATATCTAAGTCCATCTCCAAAGGTAAGAAACATCTTATGCTCTTGTTCCATAATACTATTTTGAATATGTTAAGAATGATTAGATCAAGTTATATGTGATTAACTATATATTATGGCCTTATGCTTTGTCTCTATTTGATTTGGAAAGGAAAATAAAGAAAACATGATTTATAATATGGCTAAATGCATTAAGTTGCAACCGAGATGATAGTAATATCTTTTCAAATATTTTGACTTACCCATAATATATTTGCACTTCTTGTGCTAAGAACTCTTATATAATATATTTGCAGTTATCAAAAAAAAAAAAAATTGACTTACCCATACTTTAAATCTAAAACAATACCAATTTTGTTTAGAGTTACCAGTAATTATATTTATAAATTCTATCGGGTGATTATACTTACTTATTCACTAAAAGTTCTTATTTAGATAATAAAATAATTAAGTATGAGTTAATAGTGAGTCATACATTAATCAAACCGAAGCTTTAAGTAAAATTAGAGTAAGTAGAACTTGAAAATTAAGTTAGTGTAGTTATTATTTTGTGAAGGTACAGACGTAGCGGAATAAAAACCGTGTCGTGGAAAATTTAAAAGTTGCTGATGTAAAGGTAAGAGGATTCTCCGTTGTTTGTTTACTTTATTTATAATATATGCTTAAATGTGATATTTGGAACTAATGGTTATCAAATGTGTTAATCTTGTCACTTAATCTGGTGGGATTATAGAGGTTTCAGTTTAATTGGATACTCGGTGAGAGAGCATTCATTGCATTGGTTTGGTGTGGTTCAGAATAATACTCAAGTCGGATACCGAACCTTGATACTCAAGGGGGTAACCGAACCTTAATACCCAATTGTGGGTATTGTGTCCAATGGTGGGACAATTTACTCTGCGGAGCGGTGATATCCGGATCATATATGGTGCATTAGAGTATCATATAAACTAACCTCTAGGATTTGGTGAAGCATTCGGAAGTGTGACGATGGTGTCGGGTGGTAAGTGATCAATATCTACTATTGTTGATAATCTATGTGCTTTCAATATATATATATATATATATATATATGCATGCTTGATTGATATGTTTTCTTATGTTTTGGAGTGACCTTCGTGTATAAATTTGGCCGGATTAATAATCCAGTGGATCAGAGTTGCGCAACGGAAGCATGGTGATGTATAGTTGAAGCTCCGAGATTCGTGGACATTGATGTTTGTCTTGTTGAGTGAGATTCTCACAAGCTTCCAGAGTTAAGACCAATTAGGTTGTGTGTACTCGGATAATTAAAGATTTAGAGTCTTGATATGGGAATTGAATTTTTAGTAACATACTTGAATAATTGTTTTTGAAAGATCTATTATTATAATGTTTAATATGTAATAATACAAGTTTATTTCATTTTTTTATAAAAAGAAAATTGTATTTTTCGGTTAAAATTTGATTAATTAATGTCCCAAAAATCTCGGATGTTACAGAGGTTCAAAAGATAAGGTATAATGACTTGAATCTCCAATCTTTTATGATTTTTACTGCTTGCATGTGAGTAATCTTTTAGCTATTATTAATGTCAATAATAGTTTAGTCATTTGAATCTAGTTTTCATTCTCTTGATTCTACGAAATCCAATTTTTTCCATTTAACAAAGCAGTTTTTGCTTTTTTATTGGCACAAACATCTCTTTTTATTAGTTGCTTAAGCCGTAAAAGTGTTCTCTTAGCTTAGGTCGCTTTTTTTGTTTTAAATTATAATATATAGACAACTATTTTGTAAGTTCTCTACAATCTCTCATTTTAAACCGAATAAAAAGAATCTTAAATACTATGATTCTACAATCCCTCATTTTGAACCTCATAATTCTTCATTTTATACCACCATTTACTAATGGTACTATCTTATAATTTATTACGAGACCCCATTTTTCCGAGATTCGACATGTATAGGAACATGGATTGTATGGACATTTCCACAGTATATTGCTTTAATATATTTTATTATTATTATTAGTTGACACTTGGAGCAAGGAGATGGTATGGACATTTCCATAGTATCTTGCTTTAATAGATTTATTTATTATTATATGATGTTCTTTTTAATGATGAAATTGAAAGAGCAATGATGCACAATTAATAGATTTATTTATTATTATTATATAATGTACTTTTTATTATTATATGATGATGTGATAGGATTTTTGGGACCATTGTAAACCGAAGTGTCTTGAACATTTCATATTCTTTTATACTATGTTACTAATATTTAAAAATGATCAAATAGAAAGAATTGTTATGAATAATTAAGCAAGTGACTTAATAGATGTCCATTAGTCTTCATAGATGTCCATTAGTCTTCCATGTTCATATAACTCCCATTAGTGAATGACTTGTGGTCATTAAGTACCTTTCATCACTCATTTGCTTCTTTGTGTTCTATAAATAGGACTTATATTTTAGTGTAAATATCATTGATCATTCATTTGTTTCTTTGTATCCTATAAATAGGACTCATATTTTATTGTAAACATACACATATAAAGAGAATAATACAAAACTTTCATTCTCTCTCTCTATTATTTATTCTTTAGTTTTTAAAGTTTATTTCTAACAAGAATACAGTATTTCACCTCTCATATTAATTGTCGCTTCTACATTAAATTAGAAATTAGCAATTACAATTTACGAATTTAATATTAACCAGTTAAGCTTTAGTTTATCAGTCCTTATTTTTTGTTGTAAGTGAATAAAAGGAAAGAAACTTTTGCAAGATTGGTTAAATTTTAGTTAATCAAAACATTTTTTGACTGTAGAAACTGTTGTTTTCTAGCAAAATGCAATACTGCATTCCATAGGAAATAGATTCTACCATGAAGGGGATGGATATGGAGAAAATATATTGTTTTCGAAACCGCATCAAATTCTTTCATCCTTTTCACTTTGCCCTTGAACTTAAAATATTAGGCAAGTAATACCCTACATACAATATTTATGGCAAATTTGCAAAGGCCTGAGTTGGCTAAAATATCACATAAGAGTATATACATGTAGGTAACTTCAATTAGAATGTATCCAAATTAAAGTAAAAGATCAGTTAATATCAAACATGAGAATACAGATCACAATGCACAAGACACTTACAATAAGAGAAACCGAATCTCTTATGAACGGGGAACTCTCTTCCTACTTAGAATTTCCTGTTCTTTTAGTCGATGTTGGAATCTTGCAAGGCGAGCTTGGAGACCCACAAGACTTGCTGCTTTGCGAGAAAGCACAAAGCTCAATTGGGCTACATAATTGTCAATTCGGCTTCCTGGTTGGTCCACTTCGGCCAAGATTTTCATTTCCTGATATCCAAAAGCAATACATGATGAATGAGCACACAAAATAGCAAATATACGATATCTGAAAATACTTCACTAATTTCATTTCCTATAAACAGATTTTATTAAGGAGAAAACTTAGAAACAGTTCCTTAGGTGCTGTTGGAACTGTTTTCCAATAAAATAGTGACAAGTGGAAGAGGATTACTTAATTCTTAGTTTCTTCCATTAACCATCACAATGAAAACGGTCACCACTTTGCTGCAACCGCCATTCGGCTTATATAATGAGTGGTGTTTTAAAACTGCAAATTTGACCTTACATCAATTTTTTATTTTTTAAAAACCTTTTTTATAAGATCCAAATCAGTAAAATCTTTTTGAAAGCACATGAGACAAATTATTGACAGAGATTTAGACAGAATATAGTTGCCATAGGTAACGATTCTGGCACGAAGCTTGGTTCAGTGTAATTCTAGAAGGGGCGATGGGATGATGTTGATGGCGAGCTGGTGTTTGAAGGAACTGATGGGTTAACGGAGGTGAAAGATGGAAGAAACAAGAGCATACAGATGGATTAATTGACAACGAGTCTTACGTGGATTTAGTAATTCACTTGTCACTATTTTATTGGAAAACAGTTCCAATAGCACCTAAGGAACTATTTTTAAGTTTACTAATAAGTTGAAAAGCACTCTAAAAGAAGCCGTGGCACAAAAAATAAAGTAGTGAAGTGACATGACAAGCAATTAAGAATCAAACATTTGATGTGTGTCTAGAAGAGAAGCAAGTAACGACTTACTTCACGAACAATCTCCATCGTATCCTCAATTTCTTTCCTATGAGCAGCAATTAGTGCTTCTTCCTCCTGCAAAAATAATAAAGAAATTAAACAGATAGCTTAAACTAGTTTATATTCAACTAAAAACTGGTAAACAATAGGTTATTAATTTTATATATTATATACAAACCTCAATTACTGCATTGATATTCCCATCAGGAGCAGAATCTGCTTCGTAAAGCCTGGATCCAGTGGTAACAGTGTTGTGATTTCCTGTGGTCTGCTGCTTGGAGCTTGCAGTGAAGAGATCAGAACCATTGGTATCCCTTTTCATCAAGTTTGCTGGCCTTTCGGACTTTTCATCCTTAGAACCTTTTCTGCGCGGGGGAGACACCTTTTGCACTTTCTCATCTGTATCATTTTGTGAATAAGAGTTCATCTTTTGACTGGAAGAATCTTTATAAGAGTTCTTCATTTCGAACTTCTCCCTCTCCATTGAAGCATAAGTCAAGCCTTTATCTTCTCTCCCATTTGATAGGTAATTTGAAGAAATACTAGGTAACTGTTTGTCAGCAATAGCGGCAGAGCTATACATAGTATTCTCCTTTTCAAATGGCTTCCTTCCCATATCCATTGGTTTCTCTTGGTGTTGATCACTAAAATCCTCTGCACCAGCACTAGCTGGAAGGGTTGATGTGGATGAAATGTCCTTATTAGTTTGCGGTACACAATTGGGGATCGGGTCTTTTCTAGGATTTCCACTTTTGGAAAGACTTTTAACCCTGTTCACACATTAAGATGAAACAATTAATACATGCAAACGTGTATGTCAGTGAAAGAACAGATGCACCCTGTTATGAAATGTAACATTTGAGCATATAATACACAAACATACCGATCAGCATATCTCAGGGTGTTAAGCGTGTGTTCACAAGACCCGGCACCTGGAGATATACATGAGATCATAACAGTTTTTGAGTTGCCTACAAAGGAGTCCCGCAGCACTTCTGTAAGTTTGCTTCCCCGAAATGGAATATGGATCTGGTCATTGTCTAAAGCCCGAATGCATTCCTTCAAAGCCAAAAGGCTCTTATTGATTTCGGCTCCTTCAATCCTATGGTAGAGATGCATAAAAATTGCAGAGTGAATTTGACTTATTAACATACAAAAAGTGTTTGATTTGAACAAGTAAAATTTACTTGAGGGAGGAACTATAGTAAGCTACCAAATCTTGTTTTCAGCAGTTAACTCAAAACACAGTAAAATTTCTATAACAAATAGCCATGATTCTGCTAGACTAAATTTATATTTATAAAGTAATCTCACATTATTACAACAATTTGTGCAAATATTCTTCAGGTTACTATACATAAAGTACATATAAACATCAAAGCAATAACTAGCAAACAGAGTTGGTACAAGTCAATTAGATGGTTCATGATAAGCCCATTACAAAGAGGCAAAAGAGAGTAGAGAAAGAGATTGGACCTATAACTGAAGGCATGCAAGTCTATGAAAGAAGACACGAGGATGTAGCACAAGAGAACGAATTAGTGGGAGGGGAGCCATGTGTGCAACTGCATTTGGTTGAAAGGGAAAAAACAGAAAGTGCCACATGGCAGAGTGAGTGGGTGAGAAGATTCTAAAATTAGGAAATGATAGGGAAAATGCTGAATATATGCAGGAGGCAGGTAACAAAAAGGATTTCAATAAAATAGCAAGGGAATATTGGGTGAGGCCGAGTGGAGAAAGTTGGTTCTTCCTCGCAAAAGGGTTTTCTATGATTATAACTATCCATTTAATTTTCCATTTCTGCATGGATATAACTCTATCCGCAGTCCATTTCTTGTTTTCTCATACATACTCATTGTAACAGGGATTTATCCCCTCTGTTTTAGCTTATCCAGTGTCGATATTGTTCCTAATTTTGTTCTCTCTACACTGGGTCCAAACATTTCATTACCTTTGTCAACTAGTATGGTTTATATTTATTACTGCTGCACTCATTTTCATGATAGTCCAGGGAATGTTGAGTACAAAATGTCAAACAAAAAGGAAAAGAGATAATTATAGAGCATTCTCATTTTAGATAATTATCCAATTTAATACTATGTACCCTAGAAGGCTCGGAAAGACAGCTTATGTATCAGAATCTAAAATTGTTGCAAATTTGTGATTAAGTGTTCATAATTATTCATGCATGGAACCTTCTAGAAAGAACCATCGTGTAGTTGACTTTAAGGAGCTCAAAATATTTATGCAAATAATTTGAATGTACCGTGTTTGACGATCATTATCAGTAGTGTCAGCACCTCTTTCGCTTCCAGCAAGATCAATGAAAGAAATCTTCCCCACAACCTTCCCATTTCTTGCCTCATTTCCATCAGTGTTTCGCTTGCTCTCTTTCATCACCTCATTGTGCTTCTTTACAACCAATTGTAAGATAGCATGCGACCTGGAGGACTCCTCGTTAGCACCTGTAGATCCTGTACTTCTTGAAGCACTTCCCTTTTCAATGAATTCTTTGACAATTTGAACGTCAAAAACTTCAAATTCTTGCAATCCTACAATGCAAACTTGCTGTCGTCCGTCTTCCCTCATGCAAAGTTTCCTATTCATAATGTCATAAACCACCATTCACCAATAGGTTAACACAGACAGCATGCACCAAACAACAAATAAAACATGCAGGTTGAAGCATTGAGTAAGCAAGATGTCAATATGACATTTGTAAATGTATATTAAATTAATGGTGACAGATAGATTCTTATAAAAAAAAAAATTGGTGACAGATAGATATTTTCATTCCTGTTCAGTCAAAAATAAAGATAAATTAATGTTTGATGTAGGATAGAATTAAGTAGCGATGCTTGATATTATAACATATTTATTTGACCAGCTGAATCATCGATGAATACATAAAAAATGCTCTCATAATTAAGGCCCAGACCCAAAAAGGCAAACATAATAGCTCAAGGACACTGTTCTGCAGCATCATCATCTAAAACATTAAAATAGTATACCCAGTGTGTTCATATAAAAGATCATAATGTGAGTGTGTTAGGAAATTAATACACACCTTCTGTCACTAAGAAGATCATATAGCTTTCCACCATATATCTCAAAGTAGCTAAGCCACAATTTAAATTTCTGACTCCGGTAAACTGGCTGATGCAACTGCCGAACAAGGTCTGCTGCAGCTCTGAGTGGTAAAGGTTGCATTGTGTATGTTTTGCCACTTCCTGAAAATAAACATTAAGTTGCTGTCTGAGGATCAAGTACAGCAATGGAACATGAACGGATAAACTGATATCGTGCCAACAATTATACTTCTTTTTTAATTAAGAAAAATAGAAAATTCAGTAGTTATTATTTTGTTGGGGGTGGGGATTTAACCTTCTCACTCCTTGTCATTCCAAAAAAACCCCATAAATATGTTATTAGAGAACTAAACAATTAATATGCAAAACTGGATAATAATGATAATTTGGTACAGTTTTGAAAACAATAGCAAATAAAATCTCTGACCTGTCTGACCATAAGCAAAACAGGTAGCTTTGGTTCGTTCAAAAATGGTAGGGATAATAGGTTCAACTGTAGCTCGGTATACCTGTTGTTATAAACCAACCATGCCTTAGATCAACCAAACAGATAAAAATCAAGATAACTTTCATAAATCTCAAGCATCACAAAAAGGAGCCAGTAGATGGTATGAAGACAATTGAAACAAGTTACTAAATATTAGTAAACAATAGTGAAGTTTGATCCTGGATAAGAGATGCCTTACTTCATCATTGGTAACATGCTCATCAAGAACGGCATCAAAACAAAATTCATGCTTGTCCACATAAGCTGTCAAATCAACCTGTCAAAATCATACAAACATTCAGATCTTTCAGCAGTAAATGAAAATGAGAACGTTAAGATATTCAGGGAATTGATTCAACTTTTGAACTGAAAAAAAAAAAAGAATGAAAAATAGAGCTTGGGTCTAATATCGAAACAAACCTTTACTTTAGGTTCATGGACCGTCAAATATGCATTGTCAGTTACAGTTACAACATCATCCTCCTTCTTAGCCAGCTCTTTCTTGTTTAAAGGCCTTTTACGTACCTACAACAAGCATTAGAAAGTTTTTTTTTTTACATAATGACAAATACCCCCCCCCCCCCCAAATTTATCCATCAAGAATAATTTGAAAAGTATGAATTCAAATAAAAATATCTGAGATAGAAATGCTTAAAATTATTAAGAAAGTATAAGTAATTAGTTCATGTAGAATTGTAAAGGACCTATTCAAAGAAAAAAATGTTTCAGTTTATAAATTATAAATATAATATGTATAATTAATTCAAGAGTTTAAATTTAAAATTTGAAAATAAAACTAAGAATGCCATGTCATCCTTTAAGGTGGAGTGTACTACGTGATTAAGCCATTCTCAATAGAGTATATTCTAATTTATATAGAGGCGGACATAAAAGTAATTAATTTGAGTGTGTCAGTGGCTATGAGTTTGAAAGAAAGAGGAAATTATAAAAAACTAAAAATTAAAAAATTAAAGTTTGAAAGATTTGAGAAATATCAGAAAAACAGAAAACGGTAGGTTTCAATGGAAAGCAACATTGACATGTCTTGAGGAGAAAATGGATACAATGAAATATTGTCTCACTCTTAAATGAAGGCTCTACATTACTATATAAGGTTGCATAAAATGAACTAAAATGTAGTAAATCTGCATAAAATAATATTTTTCCTTCGCTGTTCTACACCATCAACTGATGATCAGTTAGGTGAGTGTGTCAGTGGCTATGAATTTGAAAGAAAGAGGAAATTATAAAAATAAAAAATTAAAGTTTGAAAGATTTGAGAAATATCAGAAAAACAGAAAACGGTAGTTTTCAATGGAAAGCAACATTGACATGTCTTGAGGAGAAAATGGATACAATGAAATATTGTCTCACTCTTAAATGAAGGCTCTACATTACTATATAAGGTTGCATAAAATGAACTAAAATGTAGTAAATCTGCATAAAATGATATTTTTCCTTCGCTGTTCTACACCATCAACTGATGATCAGTTAGGTGAGTGTGTCAGTGGCTATGAGTTTGAAAGAAAGAGGAAATTATAAAAAATAAAAAAAATAAAAAATTAAAGTTTGAAAGATTTGAGAAATATCAGAAAAACAGAAAACGGTAGTTTTCAATGGAAAGCAACATTGACATGTCTTGAGGAGAAAATGGATACAATGAAATATTGTCTCACTCTTAAATGAAGGCTCTACATTACTATATAAGGTTGCATAAAATGAACTAAAATGTAGTAAATCTGCATAAAATGATATTTTTCCTTCTCTGTTCTACACCATCAACTGATGATCAGTTAGGTGAAACTCTTCTGCTAGTTAGGGAAACATTGGTGATAAGGGAGACAGTAGTAGTCGTGGTTCTTTTATTTTTTGTTATAGAGCCAAATAAAGGAAGAAGTCAAACTTCAAATATTTACTTCAAACAACTATCAATGTAAATGGAATTCCCTACGTAGCACATTGAGAATAATCTTTCTATGCTATTTATTTAATGCATAAAGTGTGAAGCTAAGCAAGTATATACATGTCTATAAGATTTTGACATACCACAACTTTAATCTTAGCGACGTTATTCTCCCTTGTACTATTCTCTTTTTCATTCATAGGTAAGTTAATTGATGCATCAACATCTGCTTCTTTTTCCAGCTTGCTGTTAACTGGATAGAAATTATCTCCAAATACTCTTGTATCTCCAGGCATGGGTGATGGTTCGAAAGGTTCTGAAATCATATGCTGATAAGAAGGGGGAAATCAGAGCAACATATGAGAACACATACTGACTATTACTGCAAGAAATTTAAGCTGAATGCAGGACTATAAGGGATCATAGAGAATAGACATGCCATTTGAGAAGGAAATAAATTGATTGAAACAGAAGTGCTGTAAGTTCAGACATGCAGATCCAACATTGGTATTTAATTTCTGGCTATATAACCTAGTTTTTCACCATTGCGAACTATAATTGTAGTATAAGATGGTATAAATATAAATGGCTTTAAACTTTTCAGGACAAACTGCCCATACTACTTCATAACCTTATCTGCTAAACATATAACAACACTACAGGTTGAATATATTTTCTCTATAGGAAATTACCCAAACTAAGCATACACATTATGATATAATAATCACAATGAATCATATTCATACCTCAGACAAAAGTTCTGTGTCATCCATGGCATGAAGATCCAAAAGCCCGGCTCCAAAATCTCCTCTGAACTCAGGAGAATAAAACCCATCCGACGCAGCCACTCCACCTAAAGTTTGAGCATTGGGTGTATACAACTCCGAACCAGATTCCCCATTAAAATTTAAATTTCTCATTAACTTCAAAAGCCTCTGCTTCTCTTCAGCAGACTGTGCTCCATAACCCTACCCAAAATATCATACAAAATATTCAGCTAAAGTCACCTTATATACCATCAAAAAGAAAATATACACAACATTGGACAAATTTAACCCACATTACACTCAAGTAGAATTGATTTGGAGCTTTTGCCTCCAGAATTGATTTTTAGCCTTTAAATTATCGTTCAATTCGCTTTTATATGAATCATAATTCACTTTACATTCAACACACTTTTTGCTAAAATCAATTTTTAAATAATCAATTCATTCAAAATCAAACTTAATCACTTTTAAGCCTCTAACAAAAATACAGTGGCATAGATTATCATCCCTAAATTATAGTTTAGCTCAAACTCCAATTTCGCAAAGCATATTAATATTAAATATACAAATACATACATAATCAAATAAGCAATTGCAAATTTGCAACAAATTTTAAATTACTCCAAAACAGAAAATTCAATACCTGCATGAGAAGGTTAGGGAGAAGCCGATGATCGATAGCGGATGAAGCAAGTGGAGAGCCTAAATGCTGCAAACCGGCGGACTGAAGCCACCGCGCCATGACAGCATCTCCGGCATCAGTTGACGAGCTTTGCAACGAGCCGCCGGCAGCTTGATCGTAAATGGAGGCGGCTGCTCCGGCATTACCCTGTGGCGGCATTTGGCCAGCCACGTGGCGCTGGGAACGTCGTTGAGGCGCCAATTTTCAAGATCTATTACACACGCGCTTCTTAAACAAATAATCAAAAAAAAAAATCAACAAATATGAAGAAAAAAATGAATGAAATTAGGAAGAAAAAAAAAAGCGAAACTCACGAGAAGAACATGAAAGTGAGAGAAACCGAATCGGGAGAAAGTGAAGAGAAAATTGCAGAAACTTTAGATTTGTGCGATTCAGATCTGAAAACGATGGCGATTGAAGAAACAGAATCGGTAACGAGAAAATGGCGTTTGTTACGGTTGTTTGCGGTGAAGAGAGAGAATGTTGTCGTTGTTGTGAAAGTTTTTTGGGTTCGAATGCGAAACAGAGGGAGAAAAATGAAAATGAAGAAAATGCAGAGTTTGTTGTTTGTTGGTAGATTAATTAAAGATTAATTAGAGATTAATCGATCGTTGTGATTTGATGATTAAGCATAATCCTCACATTTTCAAAAGCCTATGTAAACGGCTATGTCATTGAAGTAGAACGAACGAATGAACGAGCCAACAAGTTTTAAAAGACTAATATACCCTTGTAATTAACAATGACGATAGTTAATTGGACATTATGAATCAAACAAACGCCACCGCAGCTAAATTAGTCGGCACTCTACCACAAATTCTCGTACAAAACTGATTTTTGTTTTGCTATAGGAGCGTATCTCAGAACAATATATTGTATATCTAAGAAATTTATTCAAATTTTAATTATCTTATTTATTTAAAAGTGAAATTAAGTAATTTCTCTTACAATAGATTGTTGGGTTAGATTGTTTAAGATAATCCAAATTTAATTTCGGGCGAAAATAATTTTATATTTGACTTTATTCATCTTACGGCTATTTTAAATTAACGGTCTTTTCTCATTAAACACAAAATAATGATAATAATAATAATAATAGTTTAATAATTATAATTTTTTAATTTTTAGTAAGAAAGTAAATAAACCAAGAGTTTAATGGACATGGCGTACTAGGGGTGGCTCAGGTAGCTCGCGACTCATTCCACTCCCAATTTTTTTTTATTGTAGGTGTGTTCCATCATTGATTTAAGAGCAGAATGTAGAAATTTATATTAGTTTTTCTTTGTGTTTTGAAAAAGATGCAACGTGTCTTGCATAATACTTGTGATGCCCTAAATACAAAAGTGTCATAAGAGATAATGAGGGGAATAGTTGAGATATTTTTTTTATGGAGTGATTTGGTGATGGTGGAGTGATTATAGAGAGTAGTTGGATAGTTCTATGACAGTTTTTTTGGACCTCCTTTAACTTGGGCGAGTGGCCTATTTAGACGTGTTGGACTTAGACGAATGATACCCCAATATTTTTTCTGGTACAAGATGATAAATCGTTATTGTTCTTGTTTATTTTTATTATTTTGTTATCCCCTTTTTGTATAATTTGTTACGTATTTTCTTTTCTTTTCTTTTATTATCTTGTATTGTTTCATTTGATACGTGGACTTCTATATAAAAGTTCTTATTCAAAACATATATATTAATCTTCTAATAGTCAACTTTGTATTTAATTTATATATTATAATTATTTTAATAGTCCATGCGAAAAAAAAGTTTTAATTTTGCCATTGAGTCCGACAATATATTCATCATAAGACGTTATCATTTAGTCATGTCATACAGTAAATTTCAAAATGAATATAAGATGATCATTGCATACACATTTAAAATATGCAAATTAATTTTACACCGATATTCAATAAACACTTTTTAAACACCATAGTAGTCCATAGTCTTATTTTTCTAGAATATTAAGCATTTGCTTGCAAGTTGATTTTTGGAGGCCGGTTGGAGGGAGGATTTATTAATAATAATATTATAAAAATATTAAAGTGATTTATATGTGATTGGAGAATTATATGACCGTTTAGCATATTCATTCATTCAATTATTTTAAAATATTGACTATATATCAAAATATAGATATAGATTTGGACCTTCAAAACTCTTCCCTTAAAAATAGTCCAAAAATCAACTCATAAACAAAAGATAAATCTATTTTCCTTTTTATTTTGAAGGATCTAGATTTCATATGACTACAATATCAATTGAGATAATTCATTAAGATTCTTTACTCGCATCTTCACCTAAAAAGCAATGTATAATATAAGATTCTTTACTAACATTTAACATTTTAAGCATTTCTCCTTCAAGTGTAAGTTTGAAAAATAAAAATTTATTCATTTAAGTGTAAGTTTATTCATTTATTTACTATCCTTCTTATCTTTTATTGTCACAAAGTACCTTAAAAAAATCAAAAGATCTTACGTAGTTAAAACGTATCCGTGTCAGCACCTACTTCTACCAAAAGATGTTAGTCATGTGACATTAGGATTACGCACCCATTACCTTTAACAGCATAATGATATTACAGTACTATGCACGTGTGTTATTTTGTTTTGACCAAACTGTGTTAGAACTTAGATAGATACACTCATGTCATACTGGTAGTACAAATTAAAATCAACACGAGAATTTATTGGTATATCAAGCATCATGAAGAGTTACATGTACATTGTACTAAAAAAGTGAAAGTTCAACATCATGTAAATGAGGTTTTTAGCAATGTGTACCATTTTTAACTTTAATTTCTTAGCAAAATGTGTACTTCTACTGTGTACCATAACTTTTCTTAGCAAGACATTTTCTTTTATTTATTGAGTTAGGATCTTTCTTAAAAAAAATTGGTATAAAGAGTGTAAACTATGTAATTTTAATATTTTGATAAATTCATTTATGTGTAAATCACTAAATGAAATTGTCACACTTAAAATAAGTAAACTCTAATGCAAGGCCTTAAAAAAATAGGCAAATTATATGGTACAGTAGACTAATCATAATGTACCGGTACAATAGGTTTTCAAATTAATTAAAAAATGAGTATATTTTAGAAGAATTTTTTTATCTCATAAAATATTATAATAACTAAATATTATTCATCAAAGTTGTAAAAAAATTAAAATTTGATTTTTTTAAAATTTTTTTTTTGAATATTTATTATTCATAATAGTGAATATTGAATTTTTTAATGAAAAAAAAATTATAATCATGTTTATAAAAAATGAAATTTTGATTTTTCTTATGAAATTATGTTTTCTAAAATTCAATAGTCAATAAAAACCTTTTTGATTTATAAAATTTATTGTTTATTTATTATTTTAAAAATTTAGTGTACCGATACATTATAATTTTACTAATGTACCATAGAAGCTCCAAAAAAATATTCTTGAACCTATTATGGAAAAAAAATATACTTATTAAATTAGTGAACGAGAAGTTAATTTAGCCCTTCTTTTGGTCAAAAAAGTTAATTTACCCTAACAATTCCCATATTCTAAGAGAAATAATAAAATAACAAAAATGAAGTATCTTCTTTTTATTTTTAAGGGAAAAAAAGGGGGTATCTTCCATCTTGTTTGAATCACATTGTGGCCCTATATGGAATGATAGGAAGAAGTGACGCAAAAGAATTTCAAAGTTAGTTAAAGAAATATAAAAAATATAATCCTCTTGAATTCAATCATGCCTAACTGGTTGTCAAACCTTGCAATTCACTTCTTTTCAGCAAAAGTCATTGCTTTTGCTTAAAGCATGATGATGAGAGCCTTAATCCAACAATTAAGAAGGAACACTACAAGTTTGAATCAAAGACATTACTATTTTAAGTTTGTTGTATTAATTAAATTAATTAGATGTCCCAAATGTACATCCAACATAACAACACATTTTCGACAATCTAAGTTTGTAACATGGATTTGTCAACAAAAAAAAAAAGTTTGTAACATGGAGATCCGGCTAATCTCACGTAGTTTTGTCTATAACTACAACCTTCAACATCATCACCATCACAGTTTCAACATCAACCGAATTTTGCTATTGAGGCCCCCCTAGTTGCTCCAAAGTCCCCCTAAAATCCTAAAATACCTCTGAAGACATGATCAAAATTTTCGTTGTCTATGCAACAAAATCTAAATATATTGTTGCCTGCAGGACGAAGGCGCGTTTCTGGCCTAATTTACTTGAAATTCGTTGTCTAGACAACGAAAACGCTTCATATATAGTTTCGTTGTCTATCTCACGAACACGCGTGGTTTCGTTGGATAGACAACGAAAACGCTTCATATCTGAAACGAGACAACGAATCCCAAATCACTACAGTAAAACGTTAGAAACAATTTGGGAGAAACGAAGCAACGATTTTTGGGCGATTTTCAGCGCGATTGAAGCATCCATTCACTCAAGTGCAAACGATTTCGATCAAAGGAGGCTGTGAGGATCATTGTTGGAGCAAGCAAGCATCCATTCATTCGATTGTCACTTAGGCAACGAATTTGATTTGTAAGAATCCCTAAATTTAATTTCTGTAATCAATTAAAGTTGCAATAGATGGTTTGAATTTAACAGTCAATTCCATGTGGATACACAATAATGAGCCACTGCAACTGGTTCTGTGAACAATGTTTTCGTTATCTAGGCAACGAAATTTGGTACGTATTTCACAGACTTTCGTTGTCTAGGCAACGAAAACTGGATGCACTTTTCCAGATTTTCATTGTCATTACAACGAAATATGGTCATAGAGATTCCAAATTTTCCAGATTCTCGTTGTCCAAGAGTTTTCCAGATTTTGATACTGTTAATTTTTTTTATTTTAGTGGATAATTGATTTTGTTATTTACAATAAGTTAATGTTAATTTATTTTATTTTAATTTAACAACTTCAAAATGAAAATTAAAAATAACATTAACAATGCAAAATACAATTAACAAAAACAATTTCATTTATTTTTTGTTACAACCATTACAAATGAATACATCAGGCAGAAATAATACATTTATCCCTCGTAATCCCGGGGTAAAAATAGACATGCCCCTAGTAACAGGAAAATATGGGCAAAAAAATACAACTGCGCGAAAGCGCAAGAAAACCAACCTGGTAAAAATCAGGAAAAACATGAATGCCGGAGCAAGAGAAACTCGCTCCGGAGAAAGAGTAAATCTGGCCTAGCGGAAAATCCCTTCGGGTCATGTCAGGCAGAAATAATACATTATTTTGCCCACTAAATATTGCGCAATTTCCCTTCGGTTCATCTGCCGAGGACTAGTCTCACACTATAGGACAGTCTCATTTGTGCAGTAGTAACCACAAGCCAAGTAAGACTCATTTGGACTAACCATACTATTCCTAGTGAGGACACAAAATCCCTCGTGGAATAACATACTACTCCCAACCATTGTGCCTTAACAACACCGGTAGGAGTAGTATGGTTAGTCCACGACGGACCATGCGCCCGATAGAAACCAACTAAAACTAATAAAACTACGAAACTATAAAAGGAAAAAAATTAAAACTTATGAGCATAAGAGGAAAAGAAGTGAATGGTAAAAAAAATATGGCACATTAGGTGCCTATTTATAGAATTTTTGCTCAATTCTGATTGGCTGGTGCACTATTACAGCCACACACGTGGCCAATTACAGTTGGCCACGTGTCAACCAATTTTGACTGCATCGGGAGCTGTTTTTGACTGCCGACAGAATTTCGTTGTCTAGTAGATTTGCTGTTTCGTTGTCTAGACAACGAAAGTCAGCGTGTTCGTGAGGTAGACAACGAAAGGCAGCGCGTTCGTGAGGTTGACAACGAAACCAACTTAATCTGGGCCAAATCCTGAAGGCGCGCAGGTATTGCTCACTTTCGTCAGTTTGTCACCAATAGTCATTTGTTTTCGTTGTCTATGCAACGAAAATTCTGTCAAGGGGCAATTTGGTCAGTTTGGGGGGCCTGGGAGCATAGGTGGGGGCCTCAATAGCAATTTTCTCACAATTTTCAACAATAATTTCATTTTACAAAACCTAGCGATCAGGCCCGGCCCATAAGGGGCTGCAACAAGCCCTGTTGCAGTGGGCCTCCTTAATAATAAGGCCTCAATTTTTGTTTTTGTTGTGTAGTAGTATTAGTAAAATAGGAGGTGTAAATATCATATTGCAGCAAAAAAGTCTAATTGCAAGCTCAGTTTGAACAAAAAAAAAGGAAAGACTATATGAATATTTTTTATGTTAATTACTAGGATAATTATATTTTTAAAATCGGAGTTTTTTTCCCTCGAGTTAGTCGGCCTTTGGGCCGGATACCGAGTTTAAAATAAAAATAAAAATTATCGATGAGTTTTTTTTTAGAAAATTGTATTTATTTTTTATTAAGAGGTCACTTTTAAAAATTTGCACACGGCCTCTAAAAACTCAAGACCGGCCCTGCTAGCGATATACTTAATCAGGATATACTTAAAAGTAATGGGTATATTAAAATTACTACACGAGTTTATGTTTGAAATGAAACAATAAATTACGGAGTAGTAAAAAGACAAAGTACATATAGTTTTGAAATTGGATTCTCTTCAATTTTTCCCCTCATGTTTTCTTTCCAATGGTAATCTTAGCCATTCATTCAATTTATTTCTCTCTTTTCTTAAATGTTTTTATGCTCTTTATAATTTATCAACCCTTAGATCAACAAAAGGAGAGAAAACATGAGGGAATAAATTGAAGAGGATCCAAATCCGTTTTGAAATTGGATCATCTCCAATTTTTTACCGAAATTTATAGTGATAATATAGGATCAAGATTGGGGTTGTATAGTGATTAAAATTTTATTGGTGTTGTGAAACTATTTAGGAACAATAATAAGAATATAAAAGAATGTAAGTGAAGTAGAGAAAGAGAGAAGAATTTTACTCTTGTATATTTCATTGACAAGTATATATTACATTGTAACATATGTTCTATTTATAGGACAATATATTGAGCCAAATACATGGGCCAAAACCTAGTGGACATCTACTAACTAGAATTATTCATAACAATTGGATTTTAAAAGATTTTTTTATAATAAAACAATCATGTGGTATTCAATCAAGATTTTTATAAAATCTAAATAAATTTTGTGGTATTCAATTAAAACAATTATGATTTTTTTTTTCATTCCAACCAAATCTGCTGGTATTCAATTGAGATTTTTTATGATTTATAAAATGTCTCTTGAAAAGTCTATGGATTTGAATAGATTCTTTCAAATAGTGAATTTTGTGAGACTTTTAGTTAAAAATACACATACTTCACTCATTCAACAATCTCACTCAAACCCTCAAGACTTTTTCAAGCTTTCACAGACTCTTTTTTGCCGTCACTTCTCTTTATTTTTTCACCAAAACTTGCTATTGTTCATATATACTGCTACGCTGCCGATCAGTTTTGATCTTGTGTTCCATACTATTGTTTTATTCTCATCTCTCCAAATACTATTTCTACAATTCTTTTTTTTTTGCCATCAGTTTTCATATATACTTGCTATCGTTAGTCTTTGTTGTTGTGTTCTCTACAGTTTCATCCAGGAATTATATTGTTCATGTAGGTTCAGTTTTCAGTTTTCACATAATTTTTAAAAGAAAATAGTTTAATATATATATATATATATATATATATATTAAAAACTTATTTATCATTTTTTGTTTACCTAAAAAAATTTCTTCTTAAAAATTGAATGTTCACATGGTGGTGGAAGTTTGTGCACAACTCATATCGTCGGTTTATGGGTTGAATATTGAGTCTTCAAAAAATTATTGAGTCATTTGAAATCTTAAAAATCTATGTTATGAATCCATTAAAATCTTGTGCTTAAAATCTTGAATGTAAAAAGTCTCTTAAAAAACTCTGTTGTAATCCCATAGAGTCAATATAATCTCACAAAGTCTTTTAAAATCTTTCGGACATTTTTTGCCAAAATAGTCTCTCGAAATCTCAATCCAATACATTTCCCTATACAACAATAAAATAAACAAATAAAACAACATAAAATAACAATATGGTATATAGACTTTTACCCCTTAAAATGTGGGCGTGTTTTATTTTATTCCCGTAATTTATTTATTTTTTATTACCATCGTAATATTTTTTTATTTATCCCCCTCGTTGAATATGTGAGTTTAAAATTCCATCATTTTGCATCTGTAATGTTAGCGAATTTTAGTTTAGGAGATAATCGGGAAAAAAAATATTATAAAGAGTAATAAAATAAATATTTACAAGAAGATAAAACAAAATGTCCTTACTTCGCAACTTTTAAAGCACCCGTGTTTCAGAGTCAATGTTGAACTGCAATGGCAAATTAGCCGCTTCAATACAAATGCAGTGAACAAAAACAAAATGTTTATTTACCCAATTGCAACAAAGGTGAAGACCGTTTGTTTGCACATGAGAATCTAGAAAGTGGATTTCTGTTTATATTTTATTACGGAGTAGTAGTAATTATTAGGTGGTAATTATTTTTAATATATTGGTAGTAGATTAGTAGTAATTATTAAAAAAAATAGTAGTAGATTTTTATGCGTATTTAATATTCGTCTTATTCTTTCTATAATCTTGATTTTGATTGACTAAACTTTCTATAATCTTTCTATTGTTTATGTTTTTTCCAAGGTACTAAAATCGAACCGTCCGGTTCAACCGGTTGGACCGAGAACCGGTCTAGACCACTGTCTGGTTCGACAGAAAAACCGCAAAATAGTAGTAGATTTTTATGCGTATTCAATATTCGTCTTATTCTTTCTATAATCTTGATTTTGATTGACTAAATTTTCTCTAATCTTTCTATTGTTTCTGTTTTTTCCAAGGTACTAAAAATCGAACCGCCCGGTTCAACCGGTTGGACCGAGAACCGGTCTAGACCACGGTCTGGTTCGGCAGAAAAGCCGCAATGCAGTTGAACCGGAAGTTAGGCTGGAAAATCGGACAAAAAATTGGGAAAACCGATAAAATCAACGGTTTATCCGGTTTTAATGGTTGGACCGTGATTTTGTTCAAGTTTTTTTTTTTCAATTTGTTACTTAAAAAATTTAAATGACCTACTGTTACCTAAAAAATTTAAATTACCTGTTACAAGTGTGAAATGCATTTGGTCTTTTCAAATATATCACAACCATATGACATTTATAATCTCTTGTATCAACGATCAAAATTATAGTTCACCTTGTATCAACGATCAAAATTCTTCATGTGTTATATTGTTCTTATGCACTTCCAGCTCGTTTCTTCTTCATGGGGTTCAAATTTTGAACTCATCACATCACTACTCTAATATTCCTGCACATATATCACCTTGTTTTCAAGCGAAACTAAGAGATTGAAAGATCCCTTCTTTAAACTACATGTACCATCTCACTTGTCATACATTTACTTGTTACCTTATTTAGAAGGAGAATCTTCATTGCTCTTGAGGAAATCCTATCATACCTCATTATAAATTATACTACAGTTTTTCCATGTCTTTTATATAACTCGCTCGAGGTTCTTTGAACCCCAAAATCTTTTATACATGAGATTAGAGCACTATCAACTAACCCTAATTTCTGTAAAATAAAATAGCAATATACAAAGGGAAAAGAATAATCCTACTCCCACTTTCACGTTTAACACAAAGTTAGTAATAACACGCTATTTAAGAACCTCTTAAAGAGTTAATTCGCAATTTTAACGAACTTGGTTGAATCTTATCTTTATCGCAATTTTGCTAAGGAATTCATTATCAAATGTAATATGAAATACTAAATTTGATCTCTTTTTAAAGAGGATTAATAGGTCTTTACCCCCTGCAAAGTAGGCATGTTTTGTTTTACCCTGTGAAAAATTTAAATCGGTTGAACAAAATAACCCGTTGAACAAAATAACCGATTTAAAGAGTGCATCCAAGAGAAAAAAAACAAAAAAAAAATATTTTGCAAGGGAGAAACTTAAACAAAAAATTTACGGGGTAAAGCAAAACACGCATACTTTACGGGAGTAAAGACCTATTAACCCTTTTAAGGATCTAAAATAAATCTAATTCACATCTAATTTGACATGGATCAAAGAATATTGCTAGTCACAACTCACAAGTGCCCTACAACAAAAAAGAAAAAATGTAAATTGATTTTGTCATTGAATATCAAACTACGAGAATGGATCCTCTCAATTTTTTTCCCTCAATTTTTTTTCAATTTTTACATCTCAACCATCAATCACATTTTCTCCATTTCTTTTAGAATTAAATATTGTTTCATCTTTGTAATTCAATGGTCAATTGTCCAACATTATTCCCTCAATTTTTTTTTCCCACTTGAGAGAAATCTGTCTGTATTTCTTTTATCACAAACTAACTCCTATGGGAGTTCCTGTATTTCTTTTATCACAAACTAACTTTTATGGGAGTTATGAACGGAATTCAACTTTAAATCCAAATGGGACTCGTGGACAAGTTTGGATGGCAAAACCTGTTGTCAAAGCGTCGAGCAGCTCATACCCAAATGGGATTTATGAACAAGTGTCGAACCTGCTTATGTCGAAGTATTGATGAGCAACAAGCTAGAGAGGGTTAAATTTACTATGATTGCAAGGATTTCACAGCTTTGTTAGCAGTATAAGGCAAAACCTATATTCACCAACCTACCTATGATACTACAAAATCCTATAGTTGAGATAATTGATATTTTATTAGATAGATTTTGGAGGGTTCTGAATGGTTCGGATAAATTCTCCAAGTCTAATTTATGTTGTTAACATTCTGTCAATATTGAAGATATTTTATTGATCATATATATATATATATAGGAAAATGTGGAATATGAAAAGGTTAAGTTTTATACATCAATATTAGAAGTCACGAATCTTATTTAAAGTATTCATTCAGGATAAACTGAAACAATTTTAGCATTTGCCTATAAACAAAACAAAACTTCAAATGAGACAGCTGTATGCAAGAACAAACATATTTATGAGTTCTAACCAATCTGATTAAATTAAATAGGAATTATAAATAAGTGCAAACCATCACATCATTATCAAAAATATCAAATCATAGTCTCACTGTCTGAGTATAGCTTAGAACAACATGTAGAACAAAAACAGGATAAATTAGAAGCAGAACACCTAGTGCATTATAACACTTAGCACTTGATCTCCTTCAATGCATATGCAAAGTAGAGAAATGTTGGATCAGTAGCACCCTCCTTGTAGTAGGCAAAGACCAAGCTACCATCATCATGCATGCTCTCACCAACAAAGCTGCACAAGAATTCACAACTCAGTGCATTGTTTAAGGTTTTACAAAAGGGCTAAGAGAGTAATTAAACGTGCTTAATTACACAAAATATAAATATATGTTATTTTGAACGTATTATACACAGTCATTCCATCAAACCATACCCGCTCTTCTTGATTTAATAATCAATTAAAAATAATAATGAAACCTCAAAAGCGGAAAATTTGATGAAACAAATTAAGTATAACTATATATAAACAGAAAAGAATGAATCACCCTTGAAGGTGCATAATAGAGGTTCTCGAGTTCACTTACAATTGAAGGTCCTTGAGCTTGCTAAGGAGGTATTTAGTTGCTCCCTCGATGTGCTTCTTAAACAGCTCTTGTTTCTCTGCATCTAGCTTGGGTGTCAACAACTTAATGTACCTCTTAACAAAGCCAAGAAACTGCTTCTTGTCAAAAGCAGGTTGTTCCTGAAAAAGTCAAGACATAAAAAATAATTATCTTCCGAAATCAAGTTTAGCTCAGAAAAATATATTAACGAATGTATTTTCCAATAATATAAAGAAACGTTGATGGTTGCACTAACCTGAAGTCTGAATACATCAACAATGTCGACAACCTTAACAGCTGTGTCATCAACTCCCTCATCTTCACCCCCTTCAGCAGAAGGGTTTGCACCAATGTCTACATCACAAGGTCCACTAACAACCCACTGCACACCAAAAGGAAATAGTTTTAGGCTTGTAATCCCTAAGTGTAACCCAAAAACTTAAAAAATAAACACTTTATAAATTAACTTGAAAATCAAAATAATTGCAAAACATTGAACTAACCTTTCCCTCAACTTCCCACAACATTCCATTCTCAATTTCCTTGTATGGATAAGAGTCAGACAGAAGCTCGTCACCTACAAAACATGTCATATGTATGGCCGATGTTACTCCAAGCATTCAAAAACAACAAAAACAAGGTACTATAAAAAATACATAGTTGAAAACAAAACAAAAAACATATGCAAGAGAAAAGGATCATTGAATGGCACAAAACAATATCATAATAAATTTTCACATATCATATCATACAAAAAAACACCAATCAAACAATAACGATGCACAAGAAATTCTAGAAAGCAGATACATACTGTCAAAAATCATCCCCTAAACTGTCTTTCAAACATACGTAGTAAATGGATTTGGATTATAGTCAAGCAATGCATCTGGATTAAGATCGGAGTAATTAAATTCTAATTTGGCAAATTCAATATCAAACGCGGATATCGAGTCATCCGATCTCAACCCAATGGGCCATATTTCTAGAATATGGCAACCATGTCACGGTATACTAGCAAACAAACAATTCCTAAAATGGGATCCAGGTCCCTGAATTAACCGTTCGATTGGCAATCTAGCAATCATACTATTCACAATCATATAAATCACAACACTCTCTATCATCAAAATTTATTTAATACAAATAATTCATAATTCAAAAGATGCACTCAATTTTTATCCAAAATTTATCTTTTTATAAATAAACCTTAAAAAAATAAATTGCAATAGTAATAATCAACAAATCAATACACAACCTGATACCAAAATTGCTACAAATAAAAAAAAAAGTGAATTCTACAACTAAGCGTGAAAACAAAGCAGATAGAGATTATTTTATCTATATGATATAACAATTAGAGTATTTAAATATTAATTAAAAATTAAAAATAAATCTAACAATTAATAACCAGCACACATTTTCAGAATACGCATCAATTGAAATTGAACAAAAAAACGAAAACAATTACCAGATCCAAATATTCCAAAAAACAATAAGAAAATTTCAATAACTAACAATCATATTCAGATGCGAAATTCAAATAGATCTATGATTGAATAGTAGAAAACAAAAACGAAAAATCGATGGATCTATGAAAGTAGTTAGATTACCTGTGAGGATGTCCTGGTAAACCAACATGATTGCAAAGTGAGTTGTTGTCTCTTGGATCGCTCCTGATAATGGAGAGTTGGTGGCGGTGGAACTAGGGTACGGAGCGACCAGAGAGTGAAGAGGAGTTGAAAATTCACTGCGTGTGTGGAATATATAGCGTAGGGTTTGTACTTTTTCTTAGGGAAAATTACATAAACACCTATCGTATTTCATGAAATACCCAATTTGTCCTACTACTTTTTTATATTTTTTTTTTGTAATTCTTCTTTTTTTTTTTTTTTTTTTTTTTATAATTTTATTCATTTTTTAAATTATATTGTTTTTTTACAATAATTTTATATTATTGTTATTATATTATTTTTTTCTCACTTTATTTCAAGTTATCCATATGGTTTGGACTCTTTGCAGTTTGCACCACTTGTGAAATGTTGCCACTTCGATATAGGAGTGGACAACACAATAAGTTGGTTGAATTTCGGTTCAAACCCATCAATCGGCTCAAACTCATATTTAAAAATGTTTGGATATTAATCCATTTACGTTGGTCTGATGATATTGATTTGAGACTTGGAAGTGTGCTCCTCTTAAGGTCATGGATTCGATTCATACCGGTGTCAATTTAGGTGAATTAATTTAGCTTCTTCAAAAAAAAAAAAACGTGTTCGAGTGTTTTCAATTGGGTTTGGGAATTTTTAATTGGATTTGGCAAATTTGTTCCTCCCACCTCACATGAATTTAAGTTGTATTTTTTTAAAATTAAAATTCCAACATTATTTTGTTTCAACAATATAATTTTTTTAAAGAGGGAAAAGATAGAGGAAAACAATTTGTTTAAAACTCAACTTAAAAATAAATATATGGATGTAATTTAAGAGTTTGTGATAATTTTTAATTTAAAAGATGTAAAAATATAATTCAGATATAAGTTGGATAGGTTTGAGGTAGGATCAATATATTTATTACTCGCGTCCACTCATGTCTTTTGAAATAGAGAAAAATCTAAATTCAACTTCAAACTTCGTCAACTTGGGTTTTCCCTATTAAATTGGGGAGGGTTCAAATTAATATCCACATATGTGAGTTTTATTGTCTTGCCTAGCGCCATAGCGGTCAACCCTATATGAAATAGTGTATGGAAGCTTCATGTACGTCATAGAGCAAATGTTTTACATGGCTTATGCGCCATGTGAGATTGCTTAAAAATTCTCATTAGGAAAAAATTGTATTGGTTAAGTATGGTGACATAAAAGAAACTATATGAGGGATTGTCCCCTGGTTATGTTCTTGTGGTTAAATTTGTAGGAGCAAGTGGTGCTTATGTTGCGGAGTTGTTGGTTAGAATGTCTCAATCATGCTAAAAGTTTAAGATTTAATAAAGTTGAACTTCATGTGGACACTATGACGATGACTCATGTAAATTGAATGCGGATGTGATTATGGTATGGCAAGTGAATCAGTCCGTCGTCGAGTAATAATTCACACTCTAGGTGTCTAGAATGAATTCGTATCCACAGGGATCGTGTCAAGTACAACTAGTTTTATTTAAGTTTGATAGTTTGCATTCGCTTTGGTATTTGAAAAGATTTTGTTTAAAATAGCGAATAGCTAAGTGCGGAAAAAGTAAAGATGGTTAATTCAGAAAGATGAGGTAGTCAAGTATATGGAATCCCTCCCTTACTCCTGCTTCATAATTGGCGCATAATAAAACTATTCAGATTATTGTTTGGCGAATTAACATCTTACATAGTAATATGTGATTGCTCATACAAATATTATCCTAGTTACAAGTATAAGTCACCATGGACCATGTCAATTATGCATACTCACGGGGGCATAATCCATGTTGTCATGTACGGACCAAGTGATCGAGCTTCAAATATATAGTCATTAATGTGTGTGCAGTAATCCTCTATAAGCTGCTAGCCTTGAATGTCCGAGTAGATGATCACGGACGTCCAAAACAGATCGGATGGCTACGATTTATTAAATTAATTTGATTAATTTAATATGAAATTTTTTTTTGAACAAGAATTTAATATGAAATTTAATCCGAGCCATTGATGTTTGATCGGACGGCCAGAAACAATTACTGCGTTAACGCAGTAACCGTGTCAAATCCGTTTCCCAAAATTATTATGCAAGTAAATTTAATCTCTTCTATTGAACTTATGAGTATTTTTAAATGATTGTTTTTCAGGAATATATAACATTTAAAAAAAATCCTAAAAAAACTCTCAAATTTTGACTTTTAAATCGAAATTTTCGTTCATTTTATCTTTACCTTTGGAAATTAAAAAAATTTGTATTTCATTATTCTCTTTTTAAAAAATTCTAAAATTTTGCAAATAAATTTTTTATAGTATTCTAAACATTCCTGGAAAAAAATTATTCAAAAAGTATTAATTTTAGGAAAAATAAATAATTTTTAAAATTTTGAAAAATAACAAACTAAAATAGCATTTATAAATTTTTTTACCAAAACATGTCATTGTATTTTACAGGGACAAAAAATCAAACGTAATAATTTTATAAGGATAAAATATTAAAATACATTTAAGATTATGGGATTTCCCAGTTTTTTTTATAGTTGTTTGTTCTTCTTGTCCATCGATTATATTGTTCATTTGATACCTAATAATTTTAAAATTATTTTTTAAAGGTTCCTTTTTATTTATAAAAATTATAATAAGCTATTTGTTTACTACTATAAAAATCGCATAGGACCCGTTTGAATTGATTTATTTTTAAGTTTATGTGAAACAACTTATACAAATAAATAGTAAGCCTTTATGTATTATTATGAACTTTTCAATATAGTTTTTGATAAAACAACTTATACAAAAAATACAATTTTGTCAGTGAAATTTTATTAATCAACATAAAATTTTATTTATTTGCATAAGCTATTTTATAAGCTCAAAAAAATGTCAAACTCAATCAAGCCCGTAGTAAAACTTATATGAGAGTGAGAGGAGTTAATTTCCACCATCCGAGTAAAACATGTGGCTAAGATTAAAACTACTATCATGTGACATATGTGGTCCTTCTCTAGTCTAACTTTTATTTTAAGTTTTTTTTTTAACAAAACCTTCTAAGTTCTATCTTCTTCTACGCTACCTCTTTCCATCAAAATTTCTGGGATCCGATTCATCTTTCTTTGCCACAAAAGCGAAGCGGTAGACCTAAACGTGGTGAAGAAAAAGAAGAAGGGTTGATGAATTGAGGTGAGGAATTTGAGAAATCAATTGGAGAAAGAGGAGACATAGTAGAACCATGTTGGAAATTCCTAGGTTTCACAGAACGAAGTAAAAGATTTGAAAGAACAGTGTTGTTGTTGTTGTTGAGGTAGTTAAGGTTGTGGTTTAGATTATTATTGAAATTGTGAAGATGAAGATTAAGGTTGTTGTTGTTGGCCATGTTGTTGAAGTTTTGGGTTTGAAATTCAGCAAGGGTGCGTTTCCTGATATGTGTTACATGATAGTAGTTTTAATCTTAGCCACATGTTTTAATCGGATGGTGGAAATTAACTCCTCTCACTCTCATATAAGTGATCCCTTTCTCACTTGATACATCCCCTATATATATATATATATATATATATATATATATATATATATATATACAAATATTTGAATAGAATGAACAACAAAAGTGACAATACGAGCAATTAAAAAAAGATATAATTGACAAATCATATTGTAACATCTTAACCCACTTATACGCTATAATTAACTTAAATTAAAAACATACAAGCATATTAAGGTGCTACATAAAATAAAAATTCCAAAACATGCATACATATTCGATTGTATTGCAACAGAAGCACATTAATAAGATAAGCTACTCATAAAGCTTAAACCATAGTGAAATTCTGTTCTCTGGCAGGACATATGTCTTACACGATGTCTGGGACAACTGTGTATTTGACCAGATGTCTCAGACAACTGGTTCGACAATTGGTCGATAGGATCAATATATAACTTTGCAGAATCGTAAAGGAATGCAGTAAACGACACAAGTGTTTGTTAACTCAATTCGATGTAAAAGCACCTACTCTGGGGGATACCAATCCAGGAAAGGAAATTCACTAACAATAATTCTTAGTTTTCCGGTCTTATTTGAATAACACCTTTATTCAAAGCCTACTACTAAAACTATCCGATGACTTTCTACCTAAGAGGCTACTCCCCCTAGATATGAGAACCCACTCACCTTCCTCTAATTGAGATCCTTTTTCTTTGTCGTTTAACAATATTGTTGAATACAAATTCAATAATTATACCTTACTCTAAACCTTAACACCTAAGACTTAAAGAAAGAACAAACTTGTGCAAATACACAAGTAATCAAGGTTGGAAAACAACTCCAATCCTTAACAAGGTTGAATGCAAATTCAACCGACTCAAACCAACCACTATGTGTTAATTAACATAGGGTGGTGCAAAGAATGACTCGAGCTAAACCCTAAGTTTATATGTGATCTTTAATCCTTGCTCTCGTACTTGAAAACGTAGTCTTGAGTCTTCTTATATAGGGATGCAGCTCCTGAGATATGCTTGAGTTTTAGTTGCATCATGATAGGATTTTTGTAACAAACTTTATAAGATAAAGTTTAAATTAAATCCTTTAAGAGTTAGTTATAATAAGATTTGTTTTAAATCTTCCAAACAAATCTCAACTAACTCTACTCATAGATATGATTTGTTTTTAACCATATAATTAGATTTGATCTTATCTAATTATTCCAAACAAATCTCAACTAACTCAACTAGAAGATATAAGTTGTTTTTAAATCTTTAAGAGTTAGTTATGATCTCAAATCATATCTATCACATAGGATTAATAACAAATTTGTTGTCAATCTTAATCACAGCTGGTACTTGAAGATTCGCGCCTTTATGCATATATGAAAGATACGCGCGCTAATGGATAAGCATTATCTTCAAAGCTGTAACTGGGTCAAGATGTCCTACCCGCATGTCTTAGGACATATTGTTCGACATGTTGCTTCAACATGCTCTGAACCCAGTGACAAGATGTCTCGGACATCTTGTTCAACATGTTGCATCTGCACATCTTCAATATGCACAAGTGGTTTAGACTTAATTACTTTAGCATTGATGCTTCAGTTAAGTCACTCTGACCAAGTTGTTTTAGCCTTATGATGCAGCCAATCTCAGAAGAACTACAATCTCCCCCTTTGGCAAATTATGGCTAAAACAACCACAAACCACTTTGTTGAGTGTGCATTCTTCAGTCTTCAATCTTCAAATTCTTCAATCTTCAAATTGATCTCTGTTGATGCAATCTTTTATTCTGAAATCTTCAGGTCTTCAATGTCTTTGATCTTCAGAATCTTGTGTGTCTTCAATATTCGAGACTAATTCAATCTTGAATGTGTGATGAACCTTTTCTAGTATGAGACAGTCTTAGCCTTGTCTTCATATGATTCATTACAATGAATTTTCTAAGTCCAGGGATGAGATACCTAGTGACTTAGTGAACCAAAGTCTTGAGTTGCAGCGGAAAGTACTTAATCAGAGTGATCAAGACTCACTAGATTTTTTAGAGGTTCAATTTTAGCATATTAATTATGTTCTGGACACACTTATTTTAGCATAGCCTTTTAGTTTTTAATTTTTTTTTAAAGCTTGCTATTTTCATCCGTAAAGCAAGAGATTGGTTCTACTTGCCAAAGAGCTGTTCTTTCATCAATTATTTCTCCCCATTTTTACCATAATTTGACAAAGGTTGAAGGGAAAATATCTCATTGATTGATAGCAGAACAATACAGCTTACAAAAGTGCATTATATATTTTTTTTTTAAGTGCCGGATGTCAAAGTCTCCAATGTCTAGGACATTTGGTAGACCACATAGGCAAAGTTGGTTGTGCCATGTTCTTCTTCAAGTTTCTGGGTTAGTTTATTCAATCCCAGTTTCTTCTTGCAAACCATAGCCTTGTATTAGCGGAAGCATTCAATCAGAGAGATCAAGGCTTCGGTGGTTTTCCCCCTTTTTCCTTGGTCATCCTTTGGATTAGATTATCCACATTGATTTTTCTTATTGTGCTTGACTTGATTGTTTCTTCCAATCACGAATTGATCATTCTCGCTCATTGTAGCTTCTTGATTCATGATTGTAGGAACTCTTCTTCCTCCCACCCTTTTCTTTCCAAAGGTCGTGATGTCTTGGATATCTGGTTCGACATTTTCTCCTGACTCACTAGCAGCATTCAATTGCTTCTTCTTGAGTTTCCCTTTCAGTTGGACGAACCATGCTGATTGGTACAGCATTGACAGCGATTCCTTGTTGATCAATTTCTATATCAGAAACGTTGGGCATTTGGAGAGATGCCTCTTCTGCGTGTGCCTTTGAATCATCAAGATTTAAGTTGTTGTTCTTTGATGATTGTTGAGACATTGTTGCAAAGATTTTTCGGAAGGGATGAATCTTTGATTTTGGAGAGGGTGTTTGACAAGATGTTGAGACGTTTGATAGTGTCACATATGAGGTATTTGTTGCCTTTTATAGATTGTTTGAGTACATAAGGCTACCTCTTTTTACGTGCAGATGATTAATGTCACTTTAATCTGCACGTTACCTCTATAGTGCCTATTACACGCTGTTGAGCATGTGAATACTAAGAGGCACTCTAACACTTCCAACCATAATTGCTTCCACTTCATGTCTGTTGTACAGATGTTGTGACATCTTGTGGGACATCTTGATACTTTTTTCTTCGGCTGACAAGAAAGCTATTTCTGGATTGTTGTTCTGAGGAGTCCATTGATAACACTTGTCTTTTGACTTTGTCCATTTCATCACCACTTCTTGATCTTTGAGAATGGTGCATTCTGAGTTGTTGAAATGCATATTCAAGCCTTTTTCACATAATTGGTTTATGCTAATCAAGTTTGTAGTCAGACCTTCCACTAGTAGAACATCATCTAGGCATGAGGAGCTTGAACCAGCTAATTTTCTTATGCCTTTGGTTCTACCTTTAACACCATCGCCGAATGTAACACAACCTTCTGAATAAGATCTTAATTCTTTAAGATTTCTCTTATCTTCAGTCATGTGATTAGAGAATCCACTGTCAAAGTACCAATCTCTATGTGAGGATATTTTGAGAGGAGTATGAGCCATTTGTTTTGAATTTATTTTTGGCTTCCATACTTTCTTAGTTTGAACATCCTTGTTTTTCACGCTTTGAGTTTGGATCGTCTTCTTGTTCTGCCTTGGTGATTTAGTCCTTTGAGGATAGCCATGAAGTTTGAAGCATTCTTTCATAGCATGCCCATACCTACCACAATGATCACATCTATTGAAAGCTCTTCTATTTTGGGAGAATAACTTTTTAAGATGTGTTTCTAGGTATGTGCTTCTTCTGCTGCTTGTGAAGCTGACCTATGTTCCTATCCTTCCTTTGTTGAACAGGATGTTGAGACATGTGGCTTGACATCTGCTTCTTTGTTTGAACAGATTGTTAAGAATTGTAGTCTATGATCCTGTCTTCATGTTGAACAGGATGTTGAGACATATGGCTTGACATCTGCTTATTAAGTTGAGCTGGGAGCTGAGGCTTGTGACCAAAATTCTTCTGCTTATGCTGACCCAGATGTTTGGACATGTGGTCTGTCATCTGTTTCTTCTATTGTGCAGAACGCTGAGGCATGATTGCTGACTTCCTGTGTTTGTGTTGAACAGGATGTTGAGACATGTGGTCATCTGGTACTGAGACTTCTTCATAGGGGGAATCATCTTCTCATGAGCAGATTTGACTTCCTTCTTGGAACAATGGTCAAACCCTAATCCACCCATGTCTTTGGTCATCTTCCCAACTTCAAGGAGTTCATATAATATGTCAGATCCCTTGTTTAACATTCTCACTGTTTTTGTTATGTTTGTGAGTTTTGATTTTAACAAGGTGACTTCTTCTTCTAGATGAGTAACAATAGAGATTAATTGCTCTTGAATGAGACCTTTGATTATTCTCTTCTGTTCTTCCACCAATGGACATGATTTTTCCCACTCTGTGGTCATCTTTCTATATGTCTCATTTAATTCCTCCTCAGTCTGATCTTCATCACCAAAGCTATCAATTTCAGATTTCCCAATGAGAGCTCTTATCATATTGGTTGTTTCTCCTTCACTCTCATCATCAGAATTTGTCCAAGAGATTGACAATTCCCTTTTCTGTTTCGTTAAGAATGTAGGGCATTCAGCTTTAATGTGGCCAAATCCTTCACACTCAAAACACCTTATGTTTCTTTCAAGATAAGATTTGTCTTCTTCTTTACCTCTTCTGATGTTGGACATCTTGTCTGGGATATCTCTGACTTTGCCTTGTGCACTGTTGTTGAACATCTTGTCTAAGACATTTGTTCCCCACTGTCTTTTCAACTTGTTCAAGGATTTGTTGAACTTTTTGTCAATAAGGGTTATTGCTTCTGATATATTGTCTTCTCCAAGATTTCTCCTTTGAGAATTGTTGTTGGACAACTTGTTTGAGACGTTTCTCCTCCAATTTCTGTCCAATTTCTTCAACTCTTTCTTTAACTTTCTAAGAAGAGCTATACTATTTGATAACCTTTCTTCTTTTTCTAGTTTATCATTGATGGCCATCTCAAAGGTTTGTAATGAACCAATAAGTTCATCAACTTTCATCGTGCTCAAGTCTTGCGATTCCTCGATAGCAGTTATCTTTATGTTGAATCTTTTAGGCAATGATCTGAGGATTTTTCTTGCTATCTTCTCTTTAGATATCTTCTCACCTAGGGCAAATGATGAATTGACTATATCACGGAGTCTAGTGTTGAATTCCGATATAGTTTCATCTTCATCCATCCTTAGGTTTTCAAACTTTGTTGTGAGAAGTTGTAGCTTTGACATACGAACCTTAGAAGTTCCTTCATGTGCAGTTTGAAGAATTTCCCAGGCTTGCTTGGCTTCAGTGTATGTGTTGATTAACTTGAACATGTTTTCATCAACACCATTGAATATGGCATTGAGTGCTTTAGAGTTGCCACTTGCCTCAGTTTCTTCTTCTGGACTCCAATCTGCCATTCCTTTTAGACTTGTGGAGCCATCTTCTGCTGTGATTATTGGATGATTCCACCCAGTGATAATTGCCCTCCATGCTTTTTGATCCATGGATTTGAGAAAGGCAACCATTCTTGCTTTCCAATAATCATAATTTGATCCATCTAAGACTGGTGGTCTGTTGATTGATCCTCTCTTGTCCATCTTGAACAAAATTTATCTCCCTGGAGCTCACCCAGCAGGTTAGGGTGCCTGCTCTGATGCCAATTGAAATTCTGTTCTCTGGCAGGACAGATGTCTTACACGATGTCTGGGACAACTGTGTATTTGACCAGATGTCTCAGACAACTGGTTCGACAATTGATCGATAGGATCAATATATAACTTTGCAGAATCGTAAAGGAATGCAGTAAACGACACAGGTGTTTGTTAACCCAGTTCGATGTAAAAGCACCTACTCTGGGGGATATCAATCCAGGAAAGGAAATTCACTAACAATAGTTCTTAGTTTCCCGTCTTATTTGAATAACACATTTATTCAAAGCCTACTACTAAAACTATCCGATGACTTTCTACCTAAGAGGCTACTCCCCCTAGATATGAGAACCCACTCACCTCCCTCTAATTGAGATCCTTTTTCTTTGTCGTTTAACAATATTGTTGAATACAAATTCAACAATTATACCTTACTCTAAACCTTAGCACCTAAGACTTAAAGAAAGAACAAACTTGTGCAAATACACAAGTAATCAAGGTTGGAAAACAACTCCAATCCTTAACAAGGTTGAATGCAAATTCAACCGACTCAAACCAACCACTATGTGTTAATTAACATAGGGTGGTGCAAAGAATGACTCGAGCTAAACCCTAAGTTTATATGTGATCTTTAATCCTTGCTCTCGTACTTGAAAACGTAGTCTTGAGTCTTCTTATATAGGGATGCAGCTCCTGAGATATGCTTGAGTTTTAGTTGCATCATGATAGGATTTTTGTAACAAACTTTATAAGATAAAGTTTAAATTAAATCCTTTAAGAGTTAGTTATAATAAGATTTGTTTTAAATCTTCCAAACAAATCTCAACTAACTCTACTCATAGATATGATTTGTTTTTAACCATATAATTAGATTTGATCTTATCTAATTATTCCAAACAAATCTCAACTAACTCAACTAGAAGATATAAGTTGTTTTTAAATCTTCAAGAGTTAGTTATGATCTCAAATCATATCTATCACATATGATTAATAACAAACTTTGTTGTCAATCCTAATCACAGCTGGTACTTGAAGATTCGCGCCTTTATGCATATATGAAAGATACGCGCGCTAATGGATAAGCATTATCTTCAAAGCTGTAACTAGGTCAAGATGTCCTACCCGCATGTCTTAGGACATATTGTTCGACATGTTGCTTCAACATGCTCTGAACCCAGTGACAAGATGTCTCGGATATCTTGTTCAACATGTTGCATCTGCACATCTTCAATATGCACAAGTGGTTTAGACTTAATTACTTCAGCATTTATGCTTCAGTTAAGTCACTCTGACCAAGTTGTTTTAGCCTTATGATGCAGCCAATCTCAGAAGAACTACACATAGCATACAAAGTCATAATCAATTACAACTTAACAAACTTTTCTTAATGAAACCTACTCATGTATCCACAATCTCAAGATAAATAATAGCAAAGTTATAAAGTAAAAGCCATACAAACGTGCTTAAGATTACATCCCCATAAACTAGTGTCACAAATGTATCAGAGCAACCCCTAGACAACTAGACAAATTCTAGGGATCTCCTACATCTTCTTCTTACCAAATCTAGACTAAGTAAGCAACGAACGATACTCTAATCCGCAAAGCTAATCCTCAAACTGAGAACCTGGTCCCAAACCATACACATACACAAAATAGAAAGTTAGTTGCAATCCAATATCATAATAATAAGCATAAGGTACACTTATATTAGGTAAATAATCATAGTATAACTAGACAACATTCTTGTCTAGTTGCATGCAATCAATACGCATAATAAATGTAGAACTATACTCATTGCCACATAGGTAAACATATAATCAAGTTCACATTTAATTAATCATACTCAATCGTAATTTAACATAACATCAATTACCAAATACCAACTAGAAATGCACAATTTCCCTAATGCAATCTAATGTAATTTTCTCGTGTCATGTTGCCCTAAACATAATTAAATGCATGTGGTACCCGCATCAAATTTAGGATAGAATTATATCCAATTCATCTCAAGTCAGTTTTAAGTCATGGGGGGCTTTTCATCAAGTTGACTCATGAATGCATGAATGTACATATACCATTTACAATGATACCTCTAAACGTCTACTCATGAATACTAGGTAACTCACCCTAATATTCCTTCTCAAGTTCTCATTAATTCACATCATCGTATCATCATTAAGGTCATACATACAAGCACACATATCATATATGAAATTCATTTCACAACTCAAAGTCATTAACTCAAATTAATCATACAAGTATAAGTATGTCTTCCTCATACTCCATCAAGGTCTAATCAATCCAATCCTATAAGATGTTACAAGATCATACAATTACATTTCAATCATGTTACAAGCATACATCTCATCATATTAAACTTGTAATAAAACTGGATCAGACATTCCTCGCTTAAGCCAGCCCTAGCGAGACAACATAGTGAGTTCCTCGCTCCAAGCGAGACATAGCGAAAAGTTACAGAAGGTTCTTCGCTATAAGCTAGACAAAACGAGATATCCTCGCTACAACTCGTTCAGTGAACACATGAATTTCTGGGCAAAACACCAAGAACTATGAGTGCTCGCTCCAGTATTCATGCATGCTTGCCCAAGCGACCATTACCCATAAAATACCTTTGTTTTCGGGTTTTAGTTAAAGCCATCAACTTTAAGCATATATGATTCATCAAACATCATTACATGCCAAAATCATAGATTTTTCCTACGTTATTCAATAACCCAATTTTCAAATAACAACAACAACAACCAAGCATAAACATGACATTGATCATATAAATTCGTACTAAAATCATACATGAACATATTGACATCAATTAACAACATACTCATGGATTTAAACACCTTCCCATAGACCCAACCCCAAACCAAGAGATGAGAGAGTTTGAGAATAAAGAATAGACATCTCTCTCTTTTGAATCATCTTTATTGAATTGATTAACTACTCTCTTACCTTTAGTGAGTTGAATCTCTAACTTCTCTTCTATTTGATCCTTTCTCTATTCTTTTCCTCTACTTCCTCCTCTTCAAGCTTCTCTCTCTACCTCCCTTTCTCTATTCTTTTATGAGTTATTATCTCTCTATCCCTGATACTCATTTCAAACCTAATTAGTTACTATAAGACCAAATTCCCTTTTTCTTTAGCTTAGGCCCAACAACTAAAGCCCATTCTCATATTACCTCATAATACTACTTATGTCTTAATTATATTTTCTATTCTCTACTCTTTATATTTCTAGACAACTCCACTTAATTAATTATCAACCAAACATAATAATACTATAAAAAGACTAATTAATTTTAATTAAATAAATAAAAGAAATACAGATACACATATATTAAAATACAAAAAAATAAAAAAACGCTAAATCTAAACTAAAAAAAAAAATAGAGGGAGTAATAAATTGATGATTTTTTATAGGGAAATGCTTATTGTTACGGGAATAGTTACGCAAAAAAGCGAAGAATGACCTGACACGTTTCTTTAAAATATCCTGTCATTTTCTCACCTTCTATTCAGTCTTTTTTTTTTTTTGAGCAAGTTAGGATGGCTAGAGTGAGGGTCACAATCAACTCCATCGTTCATACAAATCAAATTGAGAGAATCAGTATTCCAAATTCTAATTGTTGAAGATGACAGGATCATCTTTTTCAGCATCTGTGTGTGATGGACTCTCAATTTGGGATTAGTAAATTCATTATTGAAAGATTAAGATTGACGTTTACCGGCGATGGGTTGCAGAGTCGGTGAGGACATGATGCCAGCAATAACCTTCTAGAACACAAAAACGGTACCTTCGATGACAACTGCAGGAACGAAATTACGGCGATGGGTTGCAGATGCGGTGAAGACGTGAGACGGCAATAACCTTCTAGAACACAAAAATACAACTGTAGGAATGAAATAGGAGTAAAATAATGATTGTTGAGGAAGGCTGGTTATCTTTCTTTAGTATTCTAATACTCAACCCATGATTTGTTATACCTACTTTGGCTTGTTCCATATAACATTTTAAAATATCTTTTTTCTCATGTTCCATTAGAGAATACACATAGTATCTTGATTGTGAATTATGCTTATCATTTAACCTATTAAGCTTCCTTTTAGCATTCTTTTATACATTTTTTTTCTTTCTAAAGTAGTATAATAATTCAATTTTCTTTTTAGGTGTGTGCTCTACTGCCTTCATTTTGACAGATAGAGGATACATTTACACATCTAGAAGCTTTTGCAGGGCAGTCAGTGTCTATGTAGTTAGTCATCAGGTTTGTATTTGGTTGTTTCGATTTTTTGGATGCGGCTTTGCTCTATCAGGGGTACATTGGTTATATTTGTGTTGGGAGCTAGCTGTGTCATTTTTCTGTTTGTGTTTCAGTTAGGTATAATGTATAGCAGATCAGTGGCCATCTAGAATTTGTGAATTAGAAGTGTAAAATTTTGAGAATCCTTCTTTTAAGGGTGTCCAAGTGGATGTTGTTTGCTACGAAAAGAGCCTAATTTGTTGCGGTTGTGTTATTAAAAGCTCGTAGGATGAAAGAATCCTATCGGCCTATTGAAGACAACAAATCAGTATTGATTAGGCGCAACATCTAGATCGCAAATGGATGTCCGAAAAATTCTGTTATCAGTGAAATTGACCATATTATTCAAGATTGCAAGGATATAAAGTATTTTGTCTATAGTTAATGTCTCTCGTATGAGTAGAACCTTGAATGTATAGGATCATGAACTAGTTGTTTAGCAAAACTTGTAAATTGAGAGACTTGGTTTGGGGAATGTCAAGCCCCACCTAATTTTTCTTTCTTTTCTTCTATTGTAATGTTGTAATATTCCTTCTGTTTCAGTTTGAATGGAATTGATAAATTTTTCAAAATATTGCAATAAAAGCAGTATATCTTTAGTACAATTCAATTGACATTAACACAAGAAGTATGCTTTTGCATAAGTTACAAAATTATTCCTTGGTTAAGCTCAATACATAATACTTTTACATAAGTTAATACTGTCAAAATCCTTCCAAATAAAATTAATAATGCTAACACAAAATAAAGCTAAATGTTTTATAAAAAGAAAAAAAGCAGACATGTTTGAGCAGGGATGCGAAGGATCGGCACATAGTCTTGTTGCATCTGAAATATCTTGCTTTTGTTGGGCTTAGATGATGATTATGCTCAAGAACCACACTTGAAATTATAACTGTTCCATCTAAAGACATACATGCATTCAATCTAGCCTTACATTGTGTCTTTGTAATAGGATTTGGCTTCAAAGGATTCTTTGAATTGCTTGTATATTTTCTAGCACAACTACATGCTAGAGTAAAATATTTTTTTCCCATCATCTCCCTTTTTTGAACTGATTTTACCCATTCCAAAACCCATACATCGAGCATAGGTCGTGTAATAATCAAAAACTTGATCTTCAGAGCTAAATGTCATTCCAGACCTAGGATTTTCATTTTCATAAGCAATTTTTGTATCCTGACATTCACCAGATTGTTTATTTCCTTCACTTGTTTCCCCTTTATCAAAAGATGCAGATATTTCCTCCACTAATGCAATACATATTAAAAAGAATTAATCAAATAAATCAGTCAATCGACAAGATGCATCATATTGTGTGATATGAGTATGACAATAATAAATAAACAAGATACTTACTTGCAATTTGATTATAACTCCAGCTGCAACTATAAAATCAACACAGAACAAATTATAAGAACCTAGACTAACATTTAATTGGGACAATGAATTGTAGAGATAGTTATAAAGCTTACGAATGGTACAGAGGTGTGAGGTACTTGTGGCAGCAATAAATGTCAACCACTCAAACTGTGGTAGGTGTAACAAGAAGGATAAGAACGCAACGTGCCAAACAGTGACGACGAAGAAACAATGGAAGCTTCGTACCGACACTGAGAAAGTTTTTCCTTTACAACGCAGGAGTTAGATTTAACGCGGTGGCGGTTACTAGAGAAATCCTAATTTAGAGGGGAGTGTTCACCACTGAAATTCTTATTTATTTATTTATTTATAGAATAAATTTGTAACCCAAATCGTCAGGTAATTAGTAGCACGTGACTGCAGCATGCATTCTTGCATTTCTTCTTCTAGTTCCTTCGTAAAGAATAGCAGCGCTATTTTTTATAATCATATTAAAATTAAACATTTCAATTTCATAAATGAGTAGAAAATGTCCAAAAAGCGGGAATGAAAATTTGAAAAAACCAACAGAAAAAAAGTTAAGATAACTTCAAATCTCGTTCTGCCCAGAGCAGAGGAGCACCGATCACCACCGCCGGAAATGGAAGACACCATATCCCGCATCGTAACAGAAATCGAAGACCTCCGCGAAAACCACCACATCGACAACCCACAGCCACTCTCCGAACAATCCCTCACCGATCTCCAAACCCTCCTCAAAAACTCCCAACCTTTAGACCCACTCTACGACGCCGTTTCACCTTCTCACCTCATTCCACCAATCGCCACCGCAATGGATTCATCACCAACACCTCACTCTCTCCTCGCTTCTCATGTCTTCCTCTCTTTTCTCCTCTCTCCAAACGCTCCTGTTTTCACTCTCTTCACTCCTCTTTCATTCCTCTCCTTCCTCCGTTCAATTCGTCGTTCATTCAAAAACCATAACCCTAATAACAACCCTCAACAAGTTCGAAAACGAAAACGGAACACAAAAAACAAAAAATCCGTTCAAAATGATGAAGATGAACCTAATTCCCCAAATTCTGTACATAAACTTGATGTTAGGGTTTTACTTCCGCTTTTCGAGAAATTAGTTAGTGTTATGTTGTTAATTCATCTTGATCGGTTTCCGGAAAGTCTGAAATCGTTAATTCAAACGATTTCTGAGATTCCTTTGACAGCTATTGAGTCTTGTGGAAATGAGGTTCAATATAGTAGATTGATTGGTTTATGTTCGAGGATTTTGAAAGAGGTTTTGAAACCGGAGCATGGTGAGCCTTCGGAGACTGCTGCTGAGGTTTTAAAGGCGTTGTCTCCGCTTGTTGTAATGCCGAAATCTCAGGTTAGGAGTTTTGCTGTTGGTTTTGTTACTAGTCTTGCTAGGGATTCTGATGGTGTGAAGAAAGCATTGGTTAATTTTCCGAGGTATTTGGTGCATAAGGCGCCAGATAAAGCTGAGCCTAGAGCATTGGCTGTGGATTTTATAATGGAGATTGTTAGGGTTATGGAATTGGGGGATCAGGTTGAGTTTGTGAAGTATGTTGTGAAAATGACTCAAGGGAAAACCAATTTAAGGCTTTTGGGGGTTGATCTTATTTTGAATCTGGTGACTTCGTTGAAGGATCCTTTTGGGGTGAATTCGATGGAGGAAGAAGGGAAAGAGATGTGGGGATTGTGGTGTTTAGATGCGTTGGTGAAGCGTTGTTCGGATGTTAGTGCTATGATTCGAGGGCGGGCTTTGTCGAGTTTGGCGCAGGTTGTTGGGTTTCTATCAGGTTGTAATAAGGCTAGTTTGGTTTTGAAAGAGTTTATGGGATTTGGTGATGGGAATGTGGAGGGTGTGGGAGGAAAGGAAATCAATGAAATGCTGAGGAGAAGGTGTGTGGATGAGAAGGCGATTGTGAGAAAAGCTGCTCTTTTGCTTGTTACTAACTTGACTGCTCTACTTGGAGGTGCGATTGATGAAGTCGTGCTTAAGACAATGGGAATGGCTTGTTCCGATTCACTTGTTAGCATTCGGAAAGCGGCTGTTGCAGCTCTTTCTGAGGTACTTTTATCACCGTTTTTTCAACTGGATTTTGTTGTGTTGTGTTTTAGGTAGAGGCAGAACTGTAAACTGATGCAAAATGCAAAATTTTGTATATTTCGATTGAGTAAATCTATTTTTTTTCCTGATCATAAGAACTATATGGAATTTTACTATTGATTGGAAAAATAGTGTTCTTTTTTTTTTTCCATTGTTTTTAATTTAAATTTTTGTACACAACATAGTTACAAATAATAATATAAATAACTCTATTAGGCCTTCTTTGGTTAGGAGGACTAGGAGAGAAGAGGAGAAATAAGGCAATCCTTTCCTTATTTGGATTTTGGTTATCAAGTGTAGGTCAGGAATTTTAAAACTGATTTTCTTTCTGTTATGAATCTCACTAGTCCCCGAAAAGTTCTGCTTTTTTTTTTTCTTGGTATCTTTATACTAATAACAGTATACAATAAATTTACGGAATTACTTTAATGAAATGTAGGCTTTCAGAACATTCTCGTCTGAAACAGTAATAACTGAATGGCTACATTCAGTTCCTCGACAAATAGCTGACAATGAAACTAGCATCCAAGAAGAATGTGAGAATGTGTTTCAAGAACTTGTTTTGGACCGAATATCTAGAGCTGTAGCTGCTAGCTCTTCATCTGTCGAATCTATGTCTAGTAGTAAAAAGAAAGGAAAAGGTTTAGATAACGAGATGGAGATGCCTTTCCCGCAAGGAATTCTGTATCTCCTGAGAGAGATTTGCAATGGGGAGGTGAGTCCATGGGTGAAAAAAATTTGCACAAATCTGGGCAAAAAGAAACGGTTGAATCTCAAAATTGTTACTGCACTTCAGAATATAATCAAGGTGTCTGAGTCTATCTGGCTGAACCATAGCAGGCCAATAGAAAAGTGGACTGCTCCACCAGGTGCTTGGTTTCTTTTATCAGAGGTGTCAGTATTCCTTCCAAAAGCAGTGGACTGGGATTTTCTTCAACATCATTGGCAGCTTCTTGACAAACATAAAGTGAAAGGTGAGTTTAGAAGCCCATTTTCGCAAAAAAATGCATTTGAAAATGAAGAAAGCATAGAATGCAATAATGTTGCCTGGGCTAGTGACCGAGTTTTCCTCTTGCAAACAATCTCTAATGTTTCTTTGGAACTGCCAACTGAACCGGCTGCTGAATTGGCTCATAATTTACTCAATCGGGTTGAAAAATTCAACATGCATTCAACAGAGGTAATTGTATTGATTAACTCATAACTAAATCCTAACACTAGTGCCTCTTGATTCTTGAATGGCTCTCTTGATGGCTTGAATGTGGGATATTTTGTCATTGTTGAACATATGAGTTGCTACTTTTGCTGACAGGTTGATGCTCATGTAAAAGCCCTTAAAACATTGTGCAAACGAAAAGCTTCAAATGACACGGAGGCAGAAGAATTAGTCTTCAGATGGGTACACCAAGTTCTGTCTGGAGCTTCTAAAATAATAGAAACTTTTATTTCAAATTATTCAGAGCAAAATGCAGAAACCGACTTCTTCACTCCACCTAGAAGTGGGCCTAGTAAAGGTAGGAAATCAGTAAGGAAGCGCAAGTCATTGTCAAAAGCAATTACAGCGATTTATACCATTGGGTCTTTAGTTATTGTCTGCCCATCTGCTGATATGAGCACTGTATGTCCATTATTGCACACTATCATCACCTCTGGGAAATCTGTCCCAAAATTAAATAAGCTACCGGGCTCTACAACTTCTCTACAAGAAGAAGCTCCTTCGTTTTATATTCAAGGGTGGCTGACCATGGGAAAACTTTGCCTTGCTGATGGGAAGCTTGCAAAGAACTATATTCCTCTGTTTGTACAGGTTGGTCTTGAGGCTTTCATTGTTTTGTGCCTCAAGGAATGATATGTGTTGTCTTATTTCCTAATCAATATATGTTCTGTTTTTGCAGGAGCTTGAAAAGACCAACTTAGCAGCTCTTCGCAATAATATTGTGGTCATGATGGCAGACTTCTGTGTTCGGTACACTGCTCTTATTGATAGGTAAGCCTTGAAAGAGATACCGCCTAAAGTGATTTTGAATTAAACAAGTTTAATGATGCAAATGAAATAATCTAGCATTCATATACAAATCGATAAGTAATGAATGATATAAACATAGAAGAACCATTACTTTTTGCTGGTAGAAGTCCAATGAGTACATTATGCGGAATATATATATTCAATAATGTCAAGCAAATCGTCTCTTTGCTAACTAATTTTTCTTTGAAGCTATCAGTTACATAACCAAGATCACAAGGTGTCTCTTAGATCCCTGTGAACTTGTGAGAAGGCAAACATTCATATTGCTATCAAGATTGTTGCAGGTATTTTTTTTCCCTTCTAACTGTTTCTGTTTCATATCTTTTAATTATCTGGCATCTAAACCCATCTCCCTCAGCTTCTATTCCACATCTTTGCTTTTAATTATGGCTAACTATAGTTTACTTTTCTTTTATCCTAGAGGGACTATGTCAAGTGGAGAGGAGTGCTATTTCTTCGTTTCCTTTTGTCACTTGTTGATGAATCAGAAAAGATTAGGCAGCTAGCGGATTTTCTCTTTGGAAATATTTTGAAAGGTTTGAAGCTTTACATTGGTAGTTCTACTTGCAGTTATATGAATTGAATGTTTGTTTTAAGACACTGACTCTTTTTTTTGTCTCCAGTCAAGTCTCCTCTTTTAGCATATAATAGTTTTGTTGAGGCTGTTTTTGTTTTGAATGACTGCCATGCCCACACTGGACATCGTGAGTCCAACGAATCACGAACGGAAAGCCAACTTTTTTCCATCAGGTAAAGGGGCCCCAAATCAGCAACTGGTTAGACATGCAGTTGAGATATTGTGCTTACATTTGTTTCTTCATTTTTTGTAGGGGCACCGACGAAAGATCAAGGTCTAGAAGAATGCACATTTATGTTTCTCTACTAAAGCAGATGGCTCCTGAGCATCTTCTAGCAACCTTTGCCAAGTTATGTTCTGAAATTCTAGCTGCAGCTTCTGATGGTTTGCTCAATATAGAAGATGCAACTGGACAGTCTGTTCTACAGGTATCGATACCAGCAATGATCATCATGTTGTCTATGAATATATATATTTGTGCTGGTAATGCAAGAACATCTCAATTTATGTTCAGATTATAACATTAACTGTTGGATCAGGATACTTTTCAAATTCTTGGCTGTAAAGAGATACGCTTTCAATCTACTCGCGTATCATCTGAGTCGGCAGACTTGGAAGACGAAGGGGGAGAAAATGGATCTTCAACTAGAAAGGCTATAACTCAGGCAGTCAAGAAGGGCCTTATTCAAAACACTGTACCCATCTTCATAGAGTTGAAACGTCTATTGGAAACCAAGAACAGTCCCCTCATAGGCTCTCTAATGGAGTGCCTTCGGGTCCTTCTCAAGGACTACAAAAATGAGATTGATGACATATTGGTTGCTGATAAACAGCTACAGAAAGAGCTTATCTATGACATGCAGAAATATGAAGCAGCAAAAGCTAAAGCAACAGTTGCTGAGGCCACAGCCTCCAAGCCAAAATCAATTGCATTTCAATCACCTGATGTTTCTAAGAATCCGACCAAAGAACATGTTGAAACACATGTACAAGACGAGGACAGTGACAAGTTTCCAAGTGGTTCAAAAATTGCTTCAGCGATGGCAGATGCTGCAGCTGCAGCAACAGCACGTTCTGTGCTCAAGGAAATTAACAAGGGTACAGTGACACCACAACTTAGTTCTTTGAATGTTCCGAAAGTCAAGTCTTTTACTGGTGAATGCATATCTAGAGCTGATAAGCGATTGGATCTCATAAAATCTTTGCAGAAAAAACATTCTTTTGATTCTGATGACGAAAACTAAAATGTATTCTGAGTTTTAGTTTTCCTTCTTATTGGTGCCTTTAGAGCGCAAAAGAAAGATCTTTTCAGACTACTAGTGTAGGGGGCTGTTCTTTTTCTCATTGTTCATTAACGCCGATGTAAATATCTTGCAACTTCACGAAATCTTATTTTCTTATAAAATTAGTAATATATCTATGAATGCACATGAAGGCACACAGGTTGTGGCATTGTTGTTCTATGTATATGGATCACTATTATTTTCATTATTCATACTATTAAGAATGGCAATCACAATGTGGTTTTCAGCATATGATATCTCAGATTAAAACATCATGTCCTCCGCCATATGGGATTCATGGACAACATATCTATTAAGAAGCTAACCAAGTGGAGTATGCTCTTGCAAAGTTTAATATTAACCAAACTGTTTCTTTCAAAAAAATTAATTTTGTCATGCCTTTTTTCTCTTCCAATCATGGGAAATTCAACTTGTACTTATTTTCTCAAAGATTCCACTTGAATATTTTAAACTAGTTTGTTTTGAACCCACAACCTCCTTTTGTTAAAAAAAATAAATTTTAAACTTGAATATTTTTTTTGAACAGGCTTAAAACTTGAATATTTGCAACCAATAAATAATAAAAAATTTATGTTTTGTATATGTTCAACAGGATTATCTTTTCTATGATATCCTGACTTTTTATGCAATAAATATTTATTACCTAACACCACTTATTTCTCATTTTTCAATAAATAGTTAGGTATTACTAGTAATGAGAGATCGACTATTATACACTTACTTATATTGAATTTTTTTTACATATGTATTTTCTCCATTCTAAAATATAAGTAAAAAATTGATCAACAAAAGTGATTGTATTTGGTTCAAATATTTAACCAAATATAGCAAGTTTCTTTTGATTTATTTTTGCTTATATTTTGAGACGGATGAAGAATCCAATTAAATAGTATTAAATATATTTGTAGTTTAGTTTGGATGACAAAAATATATCCGATTCAAATATAAAATTACCTGCAGTTTGGTTTTGGATGACCAATTAAAAAACCCGATTCAATCCGATTTAATTTTGTGCGATTTAATTTTTATCGATTTTTGAATATCTGAATTACAAATTATAATTTTTTTATTAAATATTAATAATACAAAAATATGGTAGGATAATAAATTTGATGTAACATACAATATATTAAAAAATACTACTATTATAAAACTAGCGTCCAGCCGGGCACTCTCGTGCCCGTCTGTCCGTCTTTTCTATTATTGTGCTAAAATTTGTGCACATATTTTAATGTTTATTTATTTGTAATTTTGATTATGATTTAGTTATTATGTATTTATAATAGTGAACAGTGGTATAATTTTATATGTACATTGTTGACTTCTAAATAAAATACATATTCAATCCGTCTCAAAATATAAGTAAAAATGAGTCAAAGAAACTTGATGTATTTGGTTCAAAATTTGGTCGAAATTAATATATTCACTTTTGTTGACCAAAGTTTGCTTATATGTTGGGACGAAGAAAGTAACATGAAGCCTCTCAATCAAAATATATTAGCATCTAAATATTCTCTGATTCTATTCCATGATTTAAAAAAAAAATGAAATGAAATTAAAACATTATTATCTCACTGATGTTCTTAAAAATAAGAACATCACCGGTAATGGAAATCGAAAATAAAAAATATGGTCATCCTTTTCATATTTTTCTTGTGTGATACTCATTTTTTATTGTGCTAACTTATATGTTGAAGATTATTATAAATGTTTTGCACTATATTTTTTTGAATAGTTAAGTCGCATAGAGACGTGAAACTCGGTGTGAAATCATTTTAAATGAAAAATAACAAATTAAGTCAAAATATCATACTTAATGTCACGTAAATGATTGTAGATTGAAGTCTGTTAGCCAAAATTCCAAAGTTGTACATGTTGAAGAAAAAATATCATACTGATACTGCCCTTATACTTTTCTAATTTCTAAGAGCATCTCCAATAAGGGTATCATAGAGAGTATCATAGATTAATGATCCGTACCTTGCTTTTTTTTATTATTGGAGTTCCATGACGTGGCATAGAGGGTATCAAAATTGATGATATCGGTACCTTATTTAAGGTACCGTATCATCAACTTATTGTTACCCTTTTTGTATAATCGAATTAAATAGAATTAATAACTTGTTAATAATGTATTATACCTAGAGTGGTATCACCATTGGAGTAAAACACGTATGAGTTGCATAAATACTATATGACATTGTAGGGACCATTTTTTAGTGATGTATGATACCCAAAACGGTATCACCATTGGAGATGCTCTAAGTCAATTTGAAACATTTTGTAAAACTTAAAATTAGGAAGCAAAACACCTTATTTGTAAAAAAAAAAATTAATGTGTTATTCCTACAATTTTATGTCTATGTTGTAGCATTTTCTTTGTCACGTTTTGTCTAGAATTTTTATTTTTCATGAGATTACCATATTTGTAGTGCCAAAAAGAGAATAAGTACCAACTGTTTTTTTTTACTACAAAGGATATAAGCATGAAAAAAGGCTACACTTGAGTATTTTGCTTCCTCAATTGTGCTCATAGAATCAATTGTTTTTAATTAAAAACTCATCTATAAAAGATGATTCTGTTTTTAATTTGTCATTAAAATGTTTTTATATGAGAATTAAAAACATTCATATTCATTCCGAGGAATTTTGTCATTAATTTGTCATTAATTGTTTTTAATTGTTTCGTAACAGAATCATTTTTTATATAATTGTTTTTAATTTGTCATTAAAATGTACCACAAACAGAGCAATCAAAATAGTAATAAAGAAAAATTAACACATAATAATTTTTATCTATGAATCTTCAATATCTGAACAAAAATTGCAAAGAAATAAAAAAAAACAAAAACAATGAAATTGAATTGAATATGCACAAAAGAATAACATAGAAAAAATGAAAAATCAATGAAACAGATCAATCAAAAAAGTAACAAAAGCAATTTCTTTTGATGCGGTTACGAAACCAAATTTTTTTGGCAAATCAGCAAAGCATATATGAGAGTTAGTTTTGGAGGAGGATAACCATATTTGTGTTATTAAATTTTCTTATAGAAATTTTGTAAAAAAAAAAAATTAAGAAAGCAAAGTCAGATAAGTAACACCATAAACAAATTTACATAAATAGTTAAGAAATAAAAAATTTAACATGGTTCTTCACTTCGATCTTTATCTTTGATTTGAAGCATGTCCATAGAATCTGCGAACAAAACAATTAAAGAAAATGTTAAATGCATACAGAATGACATGACATCTAAATAAAAGGAAAATTATCATGTTTTGTCTTTATATATTGTATAGAATATTGTATAGATAAAATCCAAATTGAAAATAACTTCTTTTTTGAAATAAATGGATAAATAAAAGAACTTGAATTAATGGCCAAAGCGAGATGGAATGCAAAGAGAAGCAAAATAGATATTAGAAAGACATGGAAAAGAGAAGAATGAAGAGAAGGATAATTGATAATGTATCGGTTATTTTAGCGTTTGTGTTGAAGAGTCATCAAATGCATCCCCTAATTGCACTTTTAGCTGTACCTGATCACCAAATTTAGATGCATCCATAATCCATTGCCTTCCTCAATTGATCATTATTGCTCTTTGCCTATTTATTAGTATTCAAGCACATGAATCAAGTTAAAATCTAAAAACAAAAATCAAACAAAAGTACATAAATTAAAATCTAGACATGGTTCATGTGAGTTTCTCGGATATAGTTCCTACATTTGTGTTGTGGATTGACAACAAATTAGTATTAATTAATTTAATATGAATAGAAGAGATGATAAAATTAGGCAAAAATAAAGACATAAAATTTGAAAAATTAAATATAGTTTTGATGAAGAGATCATGCTAATGAATTTTTATATCAAATTTCATACCAAAAATAATGATAAATAGATATTTGCACACACCAAATTATGTTGTTATTTTATTTTTGTATCAATTAAATTTTGATTTACTCCAAGTTGTTACACATATTAATAGGATGTATTATCATTGCAATTAACCAAATGGATATCAACTTTCAACAAAGATTCAAAAAATTTATTCATTGATCCATATGATAGAAAAACCTTGATTCCAACCCTGGCAAATAAATAACACCTATGTGATCATGAAATTGAAAACACACAAAAACAATTAAAAAATGCAACCATTTTAAAGTAAAATGAAATTGAAATAAAAAAAAAAAAGTCAATTGAGAACACAATTTATAGGAAAAAAATAGAGAATATGAAAATACCTACCAAGAGGATAGTTGGTAACTTTTTGGTCAAAGTCATACATTATAGATGTGATATAGGATGATTGACAAATTTAACGTAAAAAAATGAAGAAAAGAAAATAGGAATGAATATTATTGAAGAAATATGGAGAAGATTTGGAGTAAAAGAATGGAAGAAATGAATAGAATTTGGTAGTGTGTGGTTGGTTTTGGAAGTTAAAAGAAGTGGTTACAAAAAGAAAAATATTCTAAGGGTATTATGGTGATTTTCAAAAAAGCTACACCAAAACTAAAAGTTTTGCCTTTATTTATTAGTATAGATAACAATTATTAATTATACTTTACGACAGTTTTGCCATTTTATTTATGTTTCAATTTTTAATACAACTCATTCGATTAATTTTTTTTTACTATTTTATATATTTAAAATATAATTGATAATAGTCATTTTGTAATATTAATTTTTAACATATTATATGTTATATTTTATATTAACAACACTCTATATATTATAATTATCATAAAAAATATTAAACAAAAATTATCAAAAACAAACAAATAAAACAAAATAATGATTTAAAATATACATATCCAACAATCGATTTAAATTAAACCACATAAAACTATATCGGATTATATTTTTTTATTTATCATCCAAAACTGATCGAACTGCTGGTAATTATATTTTTGAATCAAGTAATTTTTTTATCTTAAACTTAAAGCCAATTCAAACCGATTTTAATTTAAACCGAAGCACGATTACAGTATTTGTATCCCCTATAAAAAAAATAAAATTATCTTATGCATATTTAGGATCTTAGTAAACACAGCTGAGAAAACAACAACTACAGTTTAAGCAGGAAAAACCTTGAAACAAACTTGGTTTGGTTCCTTCTCCCATCGAATCAGGTAATTCTTCTTCCTTCTTCAAAATTCACTCATAAATAATTAACTATTCTAATTTTCTTTTATACGTTTCTGAATTCTTGACCTATTTTGTGCTACTGGATTATGATTATTACTCAAATTTCGAATTCCAATTATTAGGTCAAAATCGATCTCAATTTTCCGCCATGGAAGGTAACAAAGACGAAGCATTAAGATCAATTCGAATCGCAGAAGAAGCAATTGCTTCAGGTAACAAAGATCGCGCTCTTAAATTCATCAAAATCGCTCAGCGTTTAAACCGCGATTTACCGCTTGATTCTCTTTTCACTAAATGCGAACGACTTGATTCTCAGTCCACGGCTTCTTCCTCCGGCGCCGGCACCTCGCCGGCTAAGGATAAGCCGGGGAGAGTAAAAGACGATGGTTTGAATGTAGAGAAGAATTATACGGAAGAGAATGTTAAATTGATTAGGGAAATTAAAGGGAAAAGTGATTATTATTCGATTTTAGGGTTAGAGAAAAGTTGTTCTGTTGAAGAGATTAGGAAGGCTTATAGGAAATTGTCTTTGAAGGTTCATCCTGATAAGAATAAAGCGCCGGGTTCGGAAGATGCGTTTAAGAAAGTTTCTAAGGCTTTTAAGTGTTTGAGTGATGATGGTTCTAGAAGGGATTATGATCAAGGAGGGTTGGTTGATGAATTTGATTCGAATTATAATCAGCAGCATAATCATTTTAGGCGAAGGAGGAGAAGGAGTACCACAGCTCATGATATTTTCGAAGATGAATTTGATCCTGATGAGATATTTAGAGCTTTTTTTGGTCAATCGGATGCGTTTGGGCGGAGAAATCATGTTTATAGGACTCGGGGTGGTGGTGGTGGGATGGCTAGTCATCATCAGAGGCATGAGGTTCAGGGAGGACATTATCTTATGTTGTTGGTTCAGCTTCTTCCATTGTTGATCATTGTGTTGCTTGCTTACTTGCCCTTTTCGGATCCTGAATATTCCTTGCATAAGAATCAGTCCTACCAGATTCTAAAGGTTACTGAGGATTATGGGGTCCAGTTTTTCGTGAAATCTCAGGCATTTGATGCTAATTATCCGATTGGAAGTTTGGCTCGTGAGGCCATTGAGGATAATGTTATAAAGGATTATAAGAACATGCTTCGTCGTTATTGTCAAATGGAGCTTCAGAAGCGGACTTGGAATAGGAATTTGCCTGTTCCTCATTGTGAAAAGCTGAAAAACTTTGGCGTTGTAGCATGAAGGTAATTCTTTATTTCGGCGAAGGATATGCAATATGTGTACCATCCACTCAGTTTTATGTTATTTAGAATTGATTGAGTATTTTTTAATGGATTGAAATACTTTTACGGCTTTTTATTGGTTGCTGATTATGTTGAGGTGCAAACAGTTTTAATAAAACCCTTTGTCCCATGTTATATTACTGCCTGATGAATTAATTAGCAGTGTGCGGGAAGTTTTCTATAAATGAGATAAGAGTGCTTCCTGTACCAGGATTTCCAATATATTTATACACGGATTTGTAGGATGTGGTTGCTTGTTTACATGATTATTGTATTTATATCCCACCCAATATTATAACTCTAGTTTATGCCAGTGAAAGTGGTTGTCAAATTTAGCTCTAAATACTGAAGTTCATTCTCATTTCTTCATGTAGATATAATTTGTTTATATAAATATTTGTTATTAATAATTTTAATGTCATGCTTTCGGATATTAGGAACTCTTGAGATATGTTAATATGTTTGTTTTCTATCAGGATATTAGTGAACTCTTAGGGTATGTTATGTTAGTCTGGATATTAGGAACTCTTGGGGTATGTTAATTATGCTATTTTTGAATTCTGTTTTATAGTTTTGCAGTTATGCGGTTGTGACTTATTATATTTTATATCAATCTGGTTCATTGTTCTTCACCTATGTTGATAGTTTTTCGTATTTTATATTTATTTATGATGTGTTTTTTGTGTATGTTATATATACATAATACATATATACTAGTGTATTGATAATTTTTAATCTATTCGGCATAAGCCGCAACGCCACCCGCCATTTATATGTTAGATTTTTTGCTTGCCGGCACATATGTGGAGGGACAACACTAGTTTAAGAGAGGGTAATTGGTAGGGCTGAAGTGGAGGTACTGGGACTAGCCTAAAAGCAAGGGGGTGGAATCAACATTCTGTAACGAGGGTCTAACTTTAAACTTAAGGGGGGCTAATCCAAACTGGTGTTTTTCAGTTTTAAACTCGAGGATAAGTTTGAGTTTCAAGGTTGAGGTATTGTTTGGGCAGAACAGAAGCGGATGCAAAAAGTAATTAGGGAAGCTAGAGAGGGGTTAATTAATTAAAGTGATAGGGGGAATGGGGGAAAAATGATTATTTTGTACATTTGATGGCTATTGAGTGTAAGGAAATATCCTCATTGAAGAATAAACCTTTGGGGAGAATTCTATTCCTCTATTTTTTGTTCAATTCTCGACAACACACTTACTATATTATTTTGATTCTTTCCATCTTTGTTTACTTACAATTTCGTGGAGTTCCCAATAACACCTTACCAATTGAACTTTTCCTAATTATTTTTCTCCCAGTCTTTGTTAATTTGTCATTGCAATCCATCCTACTTTGTCAGTTGTTACGAACATGCTCTGCCTTCTTTTGAACTTATCTCACGATTGACGATTCCTTTACAAGCTGTGGCAACACTGCCCCCTCTCAATGAAAATTAAAAGATTAAATAAAAATCCTCAAAACATATTACAAATTTAGAAATTGTTTTTGATGTATTGTTTGGGAAAAGGGGATATTTGATTGGAAAAATAAAGAGAAGACAAACAAAATAGTTATGGCATGTTTCATCAACCCTAGTAATCTATAGTTTCAATTTTTTTTACCGTAGATCTTATTGTACTTGTAATATTGTATGTGATTCAATGTTGAGAAGTAAAGAACTGTCATTAAAGTAAACATGGTGTAAAGATGAGAATGTTACGATAGACGAGTGGTTTACAAAGGACAAGATCAGATTATAAATGCAATATTAGAGAGCAAATAGAGAAAATTGGGATAGTTCCCATGGTAGAAAAATGGCTGAATCTCGTCTCTGGGTTCCTAATAGATAGAGACGAAGAAGGATTATAGGCCAAACTGCCAAATCATTGAGAGAGATAAGATAAATGGTATATATTTTTGACTAAAACATAACAAAACATTATGACATTGTTTGATTCACATAGCTAGCTAACTTCCTAGCGAGAAATACCTTGGTGATAGTTGCTTGGCATTTACAGCAGTCACCAAGTTAGAGGGGCTTAGTTAGACATATAAATAGGGGGATGCGGGTATACGGATCATTCTGTGAATCATTGGCTTTAGTATTGAGCATGTGCTGATTGCTGAAAGAGGAAACGCTTGGAAGGAATATTATCCAATAACAGATTCATTCTGGTTTTTTCTATCTCTCATTCTATTCTTCAACCATTGTTGTTGGTTGAATCATAACATATTACTTTTAGCATATTGTGCTGTTTCTCAGTTCTTTTTTGTCTTGTTCTTTCCTTGCAGCAAAAGCGACTTCATGGATATTGTTTTCTTGGCTTGAGGAGTTCTTGTATCAGTTGCTCAGCTTTTATGCTCATCTTAATTCCTCGGGATGTATAATATACTGTAGGAGTAACCCTTGTCACAAGCGGAATGCTACATTAGTTTCTGCCAGTCAAGTGCCTTGCATCGCTGACCTTGCTGTGGTGTTTTTTTTCCTATAAATATGCATAAAAAATGTTTCTTATTGTTAAGGGGATGTTTGGGTGGAATTATCTGTTATGCTATAAAGGGTTAACAACAGTGGAGAAGATGACAGCAAATAATTGCACGAGTCATGAGTATCCGTAATGAGGTTCTTGCAAGCTCATGAATTCGGCTTATTCGGTAACAACTTAAATACAATTGAAGTATATGCCTACTACACGATTGAAAACAAAAATGTGAAAGCAAGCTATTGTAGCATTCAAATGAATGAATATATTCCTTCTTGTGAGGAAGCCATGCATTCGAATTAAATTTGATTTTTGTCATAGTTATGTGTATTGTTATTTGTTTTAACCCGGGTCTTGATAATCGCTTAAAAGCTAATATACATGCTTAGTAATAACTTAACCATGATGCAAATATAAGCATATTTGTAGTCTGTCCTCCTTGTTGAGGTAAATGAAAATCAAGGAAGTAGGTAATGATCAGCTGGCAAAGATAGAATTCTCCAGAATACAATTCTGTTATCAAACTTCTCTAAAACAATGAATTACATTTTCAAACTTTTGGGAACTTAGTAGTAGAATAGTGGCAAAACAAACCAATGAGGATCAAATCAAGTTCTAGATATTGAAATATTAAGAGCTTGAATATTGTTGATAATAACCTAATAATAGTTTGATACAAATGACTTAACAATAATTCATCATTTATAGCAATATATACACTCATAAGTCATATAATCGTAAATAAATAAGAAAATTGATATGTACCAAAGAAAAATAATGAGAAAATCGATAAAATAATATTATGAAAATGAAGTTTAATACTTAAGACCAAATTAAGCACAACAATGAGTTGTGTCTAAAATCTAAATAGCTAACACAAGTCCAGGAAGTGACCTATAATATAGATCACAAGGTTGACTCCTCCACAATATCATACTATCTTGCTTATGATCTTCCAACCTTGATGGCCTCAAATCTCTCACCACAAGCCATGTATTGAAATACTCTCTAAATTGTGTGATTAACCCATTTTTTAATGTCCAAACATGAACCCAATAAGCTTGTCCTTCCCACCCTTCAGTTATCACACAGTCATGAATTGAAGTGACACTTCTTGGCTCAAATTTGAACCCTTTTTTGTGATCCGTTTCTCCTGTTAACACCTTCATCATGTGTTGACTTTGTGGTGGACCATGATACCAATACTCAAGATCACTTGCTAGTAATTTGGATACCATTTCCATTGTTCCTTGTCCCAAAAGTCCTTTGTAGAGCATTTCAACTATAGACTTGTTTTGCATTTCAACCATAGGATCCGTTTTTTGATGTACTCTTAACCTTTTGTACTTATAATTTGAGAAAATAGTTATAAGGAATAAATAAAGGAGGCAGCCTTGTGGCCATTCTCAACTCAACCCTAGTTACTAAGAAAGGAAATAACATAACTCCTATTAAAAACAGAATCATAATTAATAATGTACTAAGATTTTCTCAGAGCAAAACTTGGAAACTACATGATAATTTAAGAAATTAGTGGCCATTCTCGTGTAGAAATTGTAACACATTGGTCCTATATATATATATATATATATATATATGGAATATATATGGATTTGGATTAGGTGCAGTCGTTTTATAACCGTTCGATCTTGATTGGACGGTTTAAATAAATACAGTCAATAAATACAGATTTTAAATTACAGCCGTCCGATCTTGATCGAACAGTTATAAATGAACCGACTGCATGGGAAAAGTGAATGCACAGAACCCGGATAGAGTCAGGATCCGTTGACACCAAATAGTTTGACACCAAATGTTACACCTCTCAATAACGTTTTAACCGATATAAATTTTATAAAATCCACCGTTGGATTGAAAGTTTATATCATCTCATTTGTGTAAACTGTCAGACAAATGCAAAATCATTTGATATGTTATTGAGACGCATAAAGATTAACGACATTTAAAAAAACGCCCAAACCGTTAATTTTGATGTATCTCAATAACATATTAAATGATTTTAGATTTGTCTGAAAATTCACACAAATGATCTATATGATATAATCTTCTTTCAATCCAACAGTATTTTTTATAAAATTTATATCGGTTAAAACGTTATTGAGAGGTGTAACATTTGGTGTCAAACTAATTAGTGTCAACGGATCCTGACTCATATATATATATATATATATATATATATATATATATATATATATATATATATATATATATATATATATATATTATTTTTTTTCAAATTGATTTTTGAACCTTTTTTTTTAACAAATTGATATTGATGATTAAGTCATGAAATTCATTCACTCTTTTTTTTTTTTTAACTTTTTTTCAAAGAAGGGAGAGAAATAAAATTAGCTTCTGTTTATGTTACTAAACAAACATAAGATAAAATAAAATAGATATAGATCACTATAAAACACTTTGACTTCCCAATCCTTTTAAAAGTTTTGCGCCAGTGTATACAAGTTACGGTTCATCTTCGCTTCTCTTCTTTTAAGTTCATTTTTTCTTTCCCTTGTTAGGTGAGTGTCGCTCTTTTCACTGCTAAGGTAATCGAATCGTTTCATCTTCTCTTCTCTTCGTTTCCGCATTCGAATCTTGTGTAAGGAAGTTTATATCATTAGGGTTTCAGTTTTCATTGAATTGCTTTGCCATTTAAATTTCCATGGAATTGAAGTTTAGAATTAGATTAATTAACTTATTGGAATTAGATTTATTGAATGCGCCTTTTTTTGATCCCTTTGAATTCACACCTAGCTAGTAGTACCGTTAGTTGAAGTACAAGGTGAGCGTTCATCTACAGCACACAATTTTAAATGTATTTGTTGACTAGTTATTATAAAGTGATTTTTTATCATCAATAGGGATGAATAAATTTTTTATAGGGCTCATATACATCAGGAAGAGGGCTGGGGCCGTCACATGAGCTGAGCTAGTTTGTACGGTTCAGGTTATTGTTGTCATCTGAGCCGAGTTATTATTATTATATATATCGCTTGTAACATGTAATGAAACAAACTGTAGTGACTTCTACCGTCGGAGATGTACCCACCACTTGGGGAACTCTGTTATCAAACTTTCTGTGTTCATTATTGCTCTTTTGTTACTAGTTCTTCCAACATTATTATTATTATTATTATTATTATTATTATTATTATTATTATTATTATTATTATTATTATTATTATTATTATTATTATTATTATTATTATTAACTTATTATTTTGAGCAGACAGGCATAGCTCATGGCTGGTGATTTGATTAGCGACTTACCCGAGGGAGTTCTTCTTCATATTCTTTCTTTAATCCCTACGAAAGATGTTGTAAGAACTTCCGTATTAGCAACAAAATGGAGACACTTGTGGAACTACTTATCCATCTTTGATTTTGATATTCCCAAAGCTCGATATGATTCAAACGACCAAAATCAGAATTCAGCAAATTGCCTCTTGGATCTAGTTGGAAGACTACTGCGAAAATCTAATTGTGTAGAAAGGCTCTGCATTGACATATTTGAAATTACTGTTGATGCAGATAAAGTTGGTTCTTTAATATCTTCTGCTTCGAAGCACAAATTACAATATCTTAAACTTTCACTAGGTTTTCAAAATGATAAGTTTGTGTTACCCCATTGTTTCTCTGCATTTGATTCATTGAGTGAACTTTGTTTAGAACTCAAGTTCACACTATGCATTCCTAGTGATATTTGTTTTCCTAGTCTGAAGAAATTAGAGGTTTCAGATGTTACATTTGCAAATGAGAAGTCGGTTCAACAACTTTTCTCTGGGTGCCCTGTCTTACAAGAGTTGACCTTGTACAATTGTTATTGGGAGAATATAGAGCAGATCAGTGTTGCAATTTCCACATTAAGGAAGTTGTCCATCTGTTTTAACCATCGTTGTGTAAATTATGATCATGATATGACAGTCAAGATTGATGCTGTGAATCTTTTATCTTTAAGTTTCACATGCCATGAAGGAGTAGAATTTATCCCTGTTAACTTGACCTCCATAGTTGACGCGCATGTTGATCTTAGTAATGTCTATTGTATATTTGAGCTATTGAGTGGACTTAGTAATGTCAAATCTCTTGATATAACAAATGAAACTCTTGAGGTATGTTTGAGTATTTCTTCATCATCTTCATTTTTGTATATATTGCATTGGCTAATGCCTAATGTGAATTTTACCTTTAGTTATTGTTGTATATTTTCCCGCCATCACAATACTGTTGTATAGTTTTTCTCTATCACTATACTGAATGTTGTTTTGTTTCATTTACTAGTGTCTTATTGAACATACAGAGGTTGACCTCGATCTCCTTCCCACATTTCACAATTTAACACATCTTTATGTTAATAATTTTCTTGACGATTCTACTACTACCAGTGGAGTATTACCTTATATTCTCCGAAAGACTCCTAAACTGGAAGTTCTTGATATTCCTACTGTGGTACATTTTACATTCTGCACCAGTGCTTTTATTTGTCATGTTTGAATGCTAACAATATTATTATTTCTGTAATTTGATATGTTTAGTGATTCTTATTTAGGTACGTGAATACTTGGATGGTGAAGATTCGTTATTTAACTCATTACCTTGCTGTTTAAAATCCTCTCTCAATCAATTATGCGTTTCATATTTTCTTGGAGATGAAGATGAAATCAAGTTTGTTAGGCATTTCTTAAAAAATGCCCCATTTTTAGGGGAGATCCAGTTATATTGTGGGAGATCTTTATTAACTAATATGGAGAAGGTGGCTGATATCGAGGACCAGTGGCGATTTGTAGGCTCAGAAACTTGTGTCATCAAATTATTGTAAATCTTCTTTCATTGTTTTCTTATGCCTAGTATATGCTTTTCTTATAAGTTCTTCAAAAATATTCTCCAAATTATACTACGATCTTTTCTTGAATATGAAGCTGATTTAGTATTAGTTCCTTCAGATTCGGTTATGGGTTAAGCTACAAGGTGTTTGGAACAAGTTTCATGGGAATAAGAACAGTGTTAAATTTAAACTTTTCTTTCAATTTAACTTGGGAATGATTTTTTTAGTCTTAATTTTATATATTTGTTTTCATTGTTTCAGTCCTAGAGACAATGAATCCCTTGATGATGAATCTGATGAGGACGAAGTGAGTAAAATACTTTCCATAATCGGTCAAAAATAGTGAATACTTCCTAGTTATTAGCGGCTGTTTCATTTTTAGGTGGAAAGCTTAGAATGCCTTCGTCTAATTTTCTTTGATGTTTTCAGGATGCAAATTCTGGGGCGTTCCCTGCTGCAGGTAAGAATGGACATGCTCTGACTGATTGATTCACTTTTTTCTCATTATCTTCATCCTACCCTTATTGTTAGTTATTTTTATAATGGAATTGAGTTATAGTGAACCTATTATGCTATTTCCCTTTATTAATATATTATATATATATATATATATATATATATATATATATGAGATTTTGCTGATTCTAAAATATGAGAAATTCAACTTTCTGGTCTCAGCGACTCTTTTAAATACTTGAAGCATCAATTTTGAAGATCTCTTTAAAGGTCAAGTTGTGAAAAACCAGTAGTTGTGCTTTACTTCTCAGTGTTTTAGAGTGTACACTTTTTTTTGTCGTCTGTGATTTTCTGCTACTTGTTTAATCATGTGTTTCATCATTTGTTTTGTATTATAGTGGGTTGAAATGTTTTTGGTAGTTCCTTAAGAACATCTGTTGTATCTTGAAGAAATATCGTCGTTCCGAACCACCAAATTGACATATGTATAGTATATTTTTGTGAATTTTAGTTGGAAAACAAAACCAAAACAAGTTTCCTTAAGTAATTTTTAGAATCAATTTAAGGTTTTGGTAAATTACTTTTTAATTCCATCTACAGCGCTAAACTTCAGGATTTCACCAAATCTCACAATAAATTCTTCAGGATTTATGCAGGAGTCTTCTTCTACTGGTTCTGCCGCTAGTCCGAATCGATCTGAACAACTTGATATTGAAGAGATGTGGCAACTTTGGACGAGTGAACATCGTGAACAAATAATGGGGGAAGAGATACGACGAGCATTTGAGGCGATTAGAGAGAGTAGATTAAGTACGATGGTGAATGAGGTGCTCCATCAACAGATGTTGATGCCGCCGCCATCGTACTACCACAAGCAGATGCTGCCTCCCATTCCACCTCATTACGACCAGCTACAAATACCTCGTATGCAAGAGTCTTCTTCTGCTGTTTCTGTTTCTGCCGCCAGTACGTGTCAATCTCAACAGCCTGATATTGAAGAGATGCAACTTCATTACAACCAGCTGCAGATACCCCATATGCAAGAGTCGTCTTCTGCTGTTTCTGCCGCCAGTACGAGTCAATCTCAACAGCCTGATATTGAAGAGATCCGGCGAATTTGGAAGAGTAAATATGATCACATGGTGCAGGAAAAGGTGGAACAAGCGGTTCGGGAGATGATATTAGAAGATTACTTCCAAGTACCAACAGCTGTACCCGCAGCCTCCTCCGTACCAGCATCAATTACCTCCTTACCCTCACCAGTATCAGTATCCACCCCAGTAACCGCAAGCTCACTACTACCACCAGTACTCACGGCCTCCTCTGTACCAGTTTCATTTACCTCCTTACCCTCATCAGTATCGGTATCCACCCCAGTATCTACAACAAAAGTACCACCGGCCAGAGATGACTGAGTATCAAGGATGAATATCTCCTCGGAGGACAAGTTGTGCAAAGCCAGAATCTGTCTCAGTGGTGTAGAGTTTAAACTTTTATCTTCAATGATTTTCTGGGATTTATTTAATCTTATTTTTACTTCTTTGTTATGTATCATGGCGGATTGAAAACGTTTGTTAGATCTAATAACATTTTCCGTATCTTTATTTCCATCAAGTTATAGTGTTAATATTGTGCAAGTATGGCAAAATACATGAAGAGGATGTTGCCAGATTATCTCAAAGAAAGATCCAATGTTACAATGCTTCTGATAAGCTCAATTATTCAGAAGCACCAAATCAGCATATGCCCAGTATCTTTGTTTTTTGACTTCTCCACAATATCATACTATCTTGCCTATGATCTTCCCACTTCGATGGCCTCAAATCTCTCACCCAAAGCCATGTATTAAAGTCCTCTCTAAATTGTGTGATTAACCCATTTTTCAATGTCCAAACATGAACCCAATAAGCTTCGTCCTTCCCACCCTTCAGTTATCACACAATCATGAATTGAAGTGATACTTTTTGGCTCAAATTTGAACCCTTTTTTGTGATCTGTTTCTCCTGTTAACACCTTCATCATGTGTTGACTTTGTGGTGGACCATGATACCAATACTCAAGATCACTTGCTAGTAATTTGGAAAAGATTTCCATTGTTCCTTGACCCAAAAGTGCTTTGTAGAGCATTTCAACTATAGACTTGTTTTGCATTTCAACCATAGGTCATAGGATCCATTTTTTTTTTGGGTACTCTTAACCCCTTTGTACTTGTATTTTGAGAGAATATAGTTATAAGGAAAAAATAAGAGGCAGAGCCTTGTGGCCATTCTCAACTCAACCCTAGGTACTAAGAAGGGAAGCAACATAACTCCTAATAAAAACAGAATCATAACATAATTGATAATGCACTAAGATTTTCTAAGAGCATAATTTAAGAAAGGGTAAATAGTTCTTTACCCCCTGTAATATAGGTAAATTTTGTTTTTCCCCTGTAATTTTTTTGTTGTGATTTGCCCCTTGCAAAGTAATTTTTTTTTGTTTCCCCCCTTGGGTGCAAGGAATTTGCACTTTTTAAATCGGTTTGAACAAAATAACCGATTTAAAAAGTGCATCAAGGAGCGAGTCCAAAAAATTCAACATTACAGGAGGCGAGTCACAAAAACAAATTTACAGGGGAAAAAACAAAACATGACTACATTACAGGGGTATAAGCCTATTTACCCTTTAAAAAATGAGTGGCCATTATCGTGTAGAATATTAGTCAATTAAGTAGAGTATTAATAGTTTTGCCATAACAAAAAAGGATAGAGGAAAACCTGACAAAACTGTAGGAGAAACCATTGAGTATTAATAGTTTTACCAGAACTTTTTTTTTCCCGACAACATAGAGGATCTAAATTCAAGAGAGAAAGAAAAAAGTATAAGAAAATTAAACGCGGATGAGTAGAAATGCCAAGGGTTGCGACTATCACACCCTCCATATTATCAACACAACTGTTAGCTTCACGAAACGAGAAACTGTGAAAGTTTGACCTCCCATTCCATTTGATTGATTCCAAGTTATATTAATCAACCTTCACCCCAAAACACCACAAGAGCTATAAGATGGCAGCAAATAATTGCATCAGTCATGAGTATTAGTAGTGAGGTTCTTGCAAGCTGATGAACCAGACTTATAATAATCTTGAGGGTAACAACTTATATACAGTTCAAATATGCTTATTAGTTATTGCAAAAATTGAAAACAAAAATGTGAAAGCAAGCTATTGCTACATTCAAATGAGTGAATATTCCTTGTGAGCAAGCCATGCAATCATCAAATTAAATTTGATTTTTGACTTAGTTATGTGCATTATTGTTCTTACTGTCTGGTAAGGTGATTAAGTTTTAGTTTGCGGTTTTCACCAAAAAAAATAAAAAAATAAAATTGTGGTGAGTTGTGACATATCATATCACTAATAAAAAGCTGACAATTAGTCGAACTATGCCAATATAATTATATTAGACGTTTTCATCCGGACCTTACAATGTGTCTAAGTTTCAGTAGTATTTGTTATTTCGTCTACTAACAAAAAAAAGACAATTATAATTTAATGTTGTTTGCTTTCTCATACAATCTCTTGCACCCATTGCCCTTTCTCATCATCTTAGAAATTTGAGAATTGGACTTTTTGACTACATATCTTGCATGTATTCTTTTTTCCAAACTTTACTACCTTTAGCAGAGTGAAGTAACTCAAAAACTAGTGAGTTTTGTATGTATGTAGGCATGGTAAAGGGTGATTTGGAGTGTATAGAGTATATTTGAATAAATCTAATGTCACACCAGTGAGTTTTGTTTATATTTATTTTCAAAATTATCGTAATATATATTGATTCTATATATTTTTTTTCAAATTGACTATTTAAGTGCTTTTTTTTAACAAATTGATCCTTCAAATCATAAAAATGTATTGATGAAAGAACCACATTGAAAAAAAAGACAATGTTTGTTTAGTCTACCTTCATTTTGGTTGTTTTAATCCCTTAACGCTCATCTTTCTTTTTTACTATCTAATTTATCTTCACTTTAATCCGTGACTACGTGACACAAGTTTTTAAAAGCCAAGTGACATCTCATGGTCAACATAGTGTCTGCCTCAGCAACAATACACGATTTAGTGAAAAAATATAACGTCAATCAGGGCCGGTCCTGAGTTTTTAGAGGCCGTGTGCAAATTTTAAAAGTAGTCTCTTAATAATTTTTTTAAAAAAACTTATCAATTTTAAATTGCAAATAGCATAAAATAAAATTATATATCCTTGTAATTAACATAAAAATGATTTATATTCTATCAATAACGGATGATCAACCACACAGAGGAAATGACAGGAAACAAAAGGAGAATCAAGAAAAAGAGATAATATGTTTCTTGCTAGGGGTGAAGAAGTTTTTTGTGTTACTAAGTTTGATATTGCATTACTAATTTTCATTCCGTTTTATTTTTTGGTAAGCTATTTTTTAGCATGTTTCTTTTTTTAGTGTGATATGAATTTGAATTTTTTTTTTCAGAAATTGAGCCTGAACTTTATACTGTGCAAAACTATTATTTTTATACCCCTTATTTTACTAATACTACTACCAATTAATTTTTTTTTGAGACTTTCCAATTTTGGAGGCCCGATGCAACGGGAACGGGCCTTGTTGCACCCTCTATGAGGCCGGCCTTGACGTCAATAACAAAAGTTAAACGGTTAAAAATTTGTTTTTCTACCTCAACATTTATCTCTTTATCCTAACATATTTTGAAATATTCCTATTCTACCCTTATTTTACTTGAGCAAAATCCAAAAGTGTACTGGTATGTTAAAAGTGTACTGGTATGTTAACCAAAAACCAAAGTGTACTGGTATGTTAAATGTGTATTGGTATGTTAAGCAAAAACCAAAGTGTACTGGTATGTTAAGCAAAAATCAAAGTGTACTGGTATGTTAACTAAAAACCAAAGTGTACTGGTATGTTAAATGTGTACTGATATGTTAAGCAAAAATCAAAGTGTACTGGTATGTTAAAAGTGTACTGGTATGTTAAGCAAAAACCAAAGTGTAGAAACTGATATTGATTTGTATCCATATAAAATCATTATTAGTAAAACAATAGTACAATATAACAAGGAGCAAACTAGAAAGAGCAGATATCAATACAAGGTTAGATAAATAATGAAAATAACAAGAATCCAAAAGATATACTCAAACATTATGCCTGATTATTCAATTCAACAGTCAAATGAAAATAACAACAAAGCTTTAAATTGTAGAAACAACCATGGCCACAAGTAACTCAACTCATCCATGGACTAAATGACATAAGAAAATGCCAACTTTATTTTTACTTAAAAGACAAATCATAAAGATGCTAAATTGACACACTACTCTTCCTCGTTGTCTTTCCAGCATTCGAGAGTTGAAACAGGTGAACAACAATCAGAAGAAGTCTTCATGAACTTCTGGAACATAACACAACCACCTCTTCCAAGTTCCTGGTAATACCTCTCTTTGCGACGGTATCCCTTAACATTCAGCAAACAGTTCTGCTCAAATGAATGGCTTGCAACATCCACATGCACAGCTATCAGAAACTCATTAGGTTGGAAGCATTTCAACACTCTCTCAACCAATCGGTTCAGATTCATTAGTTTCAAATTGTATCCACATGTTTCGAAGCTGGTGTAATTGAAACCGTCTTCTAGAGTAACATGAATTGTAGAAACATAAGCTTCTTCTACAGAATTCATTGAGTATCCATATGGTTCAAAATCAAAATCACATATTTGAGAGTCTGGAAGAATATTTTTAATACCGGAATTCGCAGTCATCAGGGCTGCTGAACTAAATCGTTCTTTGTAAAAAACCGAAGCTTTCTCACTGTCTAAACCGCAATTTTTAGAACACAATTTTAAAGTTTTCCACAGGTGGTTTCGGAACCCATAGAAAATTTCAGAACCAGTAGAAATTTTATGGGTTGTAATTGTTTTCGGGAACATAGAAATTAAATTAGATTTATGGTGGTTCTTGTGAAATTGATTGAAAGTCATTGTTCCAAATTATTTGCTTAACATACCGGTACACTTTTAACATACCAGTACACTTTGATTTTTGCTTAACATACCAGTACACTTTTAACATACCAGTATACTTTTAAAACATACCAGTACACTTTTGGTTTTTGCTAAACATACCAGTATACTTTTAAAACATACAAGTAAAATAAGGGTAGAATGAGAATATTTCAAAATATGTTGGGGTAAAGAGATAAATGTTGGGGTAGAAAAAAAAAATATCTAAACGGTTTAGTGAAAAAATTTAACAATAACAAAAGTTAAACGATTTATGATTCGATGACTATTATGACAACAAATGACATTATCAAGTGCTAAAATATCGTTTACTCATAAAAAATTGATTTGTTATGTATACTTTACTTTTATGCCGCTCTCTTCATTTGGTTCAAATCAAAAATCAACTTAAAACAAAGAAAATTGGTGAATCAAACCTTTTACTAATATTGTTTTAGTCTACGGTCAAATACAATAGAAACCTTTGCCGAAGCTCAATTATTTGTATTTACTAGAGTTTGACCCGTGCGTTGCACGAATTTAGTTGAACGATATATATATATATATATATATATATATATATAATTTAAATTTTTATAATAAAAATTGTAAATAAAAAAAATTTTAAATCTAAATATAAATATATTGAAATTTAAAACAGAGAGTACAAATGAAACTAAACAATACTAATAAATTAATAAAAATAGAGAATACCATAAAATTGAAATCATATAGAATCAAAATAATTTAATTCAGAAATTGTAGTGCAAAATTAAATGCAACATTGGCTAAAAGCCAAACAACGGAAACAAATGTTTTAGGTTTTAAAATTTTGGGTAAAAAATATACCTAAAAAAATAATTCAATGTAATTTAATATGAATGTTTGGTTAGTTTAGGTGGTTAGGATGAAAGTTTCGCATCTCTTTGACCTAGGTTCAATTTACACATTCAACAATGATGATAAAAAAAAAAATCATACATTCAGCTAAAAATTTCAATTTATTCTTATCAATTTTGTACTCACTAAAAATTTCATTTTAGATTTCTACATCAATTAGACCAATCTTAAATAATTGAGTTAAAGGATAGTGATTTCAAAAGATTGAGAAGATGACAAATCATGCTAATGTTCAAGGTGACATATTTAATTTTATAAAAAATATTTTAAAAGCTATAATTTTTATAGCATTCAATCTTTTTTTATTTTGATTGTATACCTATGTTATTTTCGATACATAGCAAATGACTAATTCAAAATTCAAATTTAGGTGTGAGAAATGTGTTATTTTCAATACATAATAAATGATTAATTCAAAATTCAAAATTCAAATTTAGGTAAGAGAAATTAGATGAAAGTATTAATTAATAGTGGTTTAAGAGTGAAAAATTATAGTTAAGTTAAGAGCTTAAGTAGAGTTTTAGTAGGTGCTAAACATAACTTTTATTATAATTAAGATTAAGATTAAGATAAGATTAAGACGTTATATATATATATATTAACAATTAACAAATAGTAATAAATTGATAAAATAAAATATAGATATAAATTTGAAATTTCTATGACTGGCGGTGACAGTGTAAAACATTTCAAAGTTTTGCGCCAGTGTATACAAGTTACGCTTCATTTTCTCATTCGCTTCTCTTCATTTTAGTTCATTTTCTCTTTCCCTTGTTAGGTGACGGTGAGTGTCGCTCTTTTCACTGCTAAGGTAATCGAATCGTTTCATCTTCTCTTCATTTCCGCATTCGAATCTTGTAAGGAAGTTTATATCATTAGGGTTTCAGTTTTCATTGAATTGCTTTGCCATTTAAATTTCCATGGAATTGAAATTAATGAAAATACCTACCATTGTAGGAATGCCTATTTCCTCCAACACAATTCAAGTGTTTGAGTTTAAAATTAGATTAATTAACTTGTTTATTGCATTGCATGCGCCTTTTTTTGATTCCTCTGAACTCACACATAGCTATTAGCTAGTACTGTTAGTTGTAGTACGATGTGAGTGTTCATCTACAATTTTAAATGTATTTGTTGAGTACCGCTCATATGCATCAGGAAGAGGGCTGGGGCTAGTGGGTACCGCTTAGGGTTATTGTTATCTGAACCGAGTTATTATTATATATACGTAGCTTGTAACACTGAAACCCTAATTCAATCGTTTATCTAATAGAAACGAACTGTAGCGACGTACTCACCACATGGGAACTCCGTTATCATACTTCCCGTGTTCATTATTGTTTGCGTTTATTTGTTATTGCTCTTTTGTTACTAGTTGTTCCAACATTAGTATTATTATTATTATTATTATTATTATTATTATTATTATTATTATTATTATTATTATTATTATTTACTTATTATTTTGAGAAGACAGGCATATCTCATGGCTGGTGAAATCAACTCATCAACAGATGTGCATAACATCCAAAGACATAATGTGGATGATATGATTAGCAACTTACCTGAGGGCGTTCTTCTTTATATTCTTTCTTTACTCCCTACCAAAGATGCTGTAAGAACTTCCGTATTAGCAACAAAATGGAGACACTTGTGGACCTACTTATCCGTCTTTGATTTTAAAATTCCCAATGGTCCATATGATTCATACGACCAAAATCAGAATTCGGCAAATTGCCTCTTGGATCTAGTTGGAAGACTACTGCGAAAATCTAATTGTGTAGAAAGACTCTGCATTGACATATTTGAAATTACTGTTGATGGAGATAAAGTTAGTTCTTTAATATCTTCTGCTTCGAAGCACAAATTACAATATCTTAAACTTTTACTAGGTTTTCAAAATGATAAATTTGCGTTACCCCATTGTTTCTCTGCATTTGAGTCATTGAGTGAACTTTGTTTAGGACTCAAGTTCACTCTATATATTCCTGGTGATATTTGTTTCCCTAGTCTGAAGAAATTAGTAGTTTCAGATGTTACATTTGCAAATGAGAAGTCGGTTCAACAACTTTTCTCTGGGTGCCCTGTCTTGCAAGAGTTGACCTTGCTCAATTGTTATTGGGAGAATTTAGAGCAGATCAGTGTTGCAATTTCCACATTAAGGAAGTTGTCCATCTATTTTGGCCTTCATTGTGTAAATTATGATCATGATATGACGATCAAGATTGATGCTGTGAATCTTTTATCTTTAAGTTGCACATGCCTTTCGGCAATAGAATTTATCCCTGTTAACTTGACCTCCATAGTTGATGCACATGTTGATCTTCAGAATGAAAGTTCACTTGTCGATGGACTATATGTTGTTCATTGCATATTTGAGCTATTGAGTGGACTTAGTAATGTCAAATCTCTCAATATAACAAATGATACTCTTGAGGTATGTTTGAGTATTTGTTCATCATCTTCATTTTTGTATATATTGCATTGGCCAATGCCTAATGTGAATGTTACCTTTAGTTTTCGTTGTATATTTTCTCGCTATCACAATACTGTTGTATATTTTCTCTCTTTCACAATACTGAATATTGTTTTGTTTCATTTACTAGTGTCTTATTGAAGATACAGAGATGGACCTCAGTCTGCTTCCCACATTTCACAATTTAACACATCTTTATGTGTATAATTTTCTTGCCGACTCTACTGCTACCAGTGGAGTATTACTTGATATTCTCGGAAAGACTCCTAAACTTGAAGTTCTTCATATTCCTACTGTGGTACATTTTACATTATGAATCAGTGCTTTTATTTGTCATGTTTTAATGCTAACAATAATATCATTTCTGTAATTTGATATGTCTAGTGATTCTTATTTAGGTAGTTGAATACTTGGATGGTGAAGATTCATCATTGAACTCATTGCCTTGCTGTTTAAAATCCTCTCTCAAACAATTATGCATTTTATATCTTTTTGGAGATGAATTGGAAATCGAGTTTGTTAGGCTTTTCTTAAAAAATGCCCCATTTTTAGAGGAGATCCAGTTATTCTGTGGGAGTTCTTTATTAGCTAATGTGGAGAAGGTGGCTAATATCCGGGACCAGTTGCAATCTGTAGGCCCGGAAGCTTGTGTCATCAATTTTTTGTAAATCTTCTTTCTTTTCTTTTCTTTCATTATTTTTTTCATGCATGGTTTATGCTTTTCTTATAAGTTTTAAAAGAATAATCTCCAAATTATACTATGATCTTTTCATGAATATGAACCTAATTTATTTCCTTTAGATTCGGTTATGGGTTATGCTACAAGGTGTTTGGAACAAGTTTCATGGGAATAAGAACAGTGTTAAATTTAAACTTTTCTTTCAATTTAACTTAGGAATGATTTTTTTAGTCTTAATTTTATATATATTTTTCATTGTTTCAGTCCCTGCGACTATGAATCCCCTGATGATGAATCTGATGAGGACGAAGTGAGTAAAATACTTTCCGTAATTGGCCAAAAATGGCGAACACTTCCTAGTTATTAGTGGCTGTTTCATTGTTAGGTGGAACACTTAGAATGCCTTCGTCTAATTTTCTTTGTTGTTTTCAGGCTGCAAATCCTGGGGTGTTCCGTGCTGCAGGTAAGAATTGACATGCTCTGACTGATTAATTCTTTTTTTTTATCATTAACTTCATCCCACCCTTATTGTTAGTTATTTTTATAAAGGACTTGAGTTATAGTGAACCTATTATGCTATTTCCCTTTATTAATCTATACGAGATTTTGCTGATTCAAAAATACGAGAAATTCAACTTTCTGATCTCAGCGACTCTTTTAAATACTTGAAGCATCAATTTTGAAGATCTATTTAAAGGTCAAGTTGTGAAAAACCAGTAGTTGTGCTTTACTTCTCAGTGTTTTAAAGTGTAGACTTTTTTTTGTCGAATGTGATTTTCTGCTACTTGTTTAATCATGTGTTTCATCATTTGTTTTGTATTATAGTGGGTTGAAATGTTTTTTGTAGTTTCTTAAGAACATCTGTTGTATCTTGAAGAAATATCCTTGTTCCCAACCACCAAATTGACATATGTATAGTATATTTTTGTAGTAGTTGAAGCAAAAACAACTATCACAAATGCTATATTGCTTCTGAATTTTAGTTGGAAAACAAAACCAAAAAATGTTTCCTTAAGTAATTTTTAGAATCGATTTAAGGTTTTAGTAAATTGCGTTTTAATTCCATATACAGCGTTTAACTTCAGGATTTCACCAAATCTCACAATAAATTCTTCAGGAGTTATGCAGGAATCTTCTTCTGCTGGTTCTGCCGCTAGTTCGAATCAATCTGAACAATCTTATATTGAAGAGACGTGGCAACTTTCGAAGAGTGAACTTGAACAAATAGTGCGGGAAGAGGCGCAACAAGCATTTGAGGAGATTATAGAAGAGGTGCTCCATCGACAGATGTTGATGCCGCCACCATCTTACTACCAGCAGCAGATAATGCCTCCTTTTCCACCTCATTACGACCAGCTGCAGATACAGAGTATGCAAGAGTCTTCTTCTGCTATTTCTGCCACCAGTACAAGTCAATCTCAACAGCCTGATATTGAAGAGATACGGCAACTTGTTAAGAGTGAATATGATCACATATTGCAGGAAAAGGTGCAACAAATTGTTCGGACGATTATGGAGCGTGGAGTACGTAACATGGCAGATGAGGTACTACACCAACCAATGTCGATGCCACCACCATCTATCTTACCAACAGTGGCAGATGCTGTCTCCCTGTCCACCTCATTATTTTCATCCGCAAATGTTGCCTCCATTTCCACTTCATTACTACCAACAGCAGTACTCGGAAACTCCTCCGTACCAGCATCAATTACCTCCTTAACCTCACCTGTATCAGTATCCACCCCAGTATCCGCAAGCTCACTGCTACCACCAGTACTCGCGGCCTCCTCTGTACCAGTATCATTTACCTCCTTACCCTCATCAGCATCAGTATCCACCCCAGTATCTACAACAACAGTACTGCCGGCCAGAGATGACTGAGTATCAAGGATGAATATCTCTTCGGAGGACAAGTTGTGAAAAGCTAGAATCTGTCTCAGTGGTGTAGAGTGTATACTTTGTCTTCAATGATTTTCTAGGATTTATTTAATTTTATGTTTAATTCTTTGTTTATGTATCATGGCGGATTGAAAAATGTTTGTTAGATCTAATAGCATTTGCCATATCTTTATTTCCATCAAGTTATAGTGTTAATATTTTGCAACAAGTATGGCAAAATACATGAAGAGGATGTTGCCAGATTATCTCAAAGGAAGATCCAATGTTACAATGCTTCTGATAAGCTCAATTATTCAGAAGCACCAAATCAGTATATGCCCAGTATCTTTTTGTAATAGTTGGATCTAATGAACTATAACCAATGCCACATTGCTTCTGATTTTTGTAGGAAATCAAAACCAGAAGAAGTTTCCTTAAGTAACTTTTAGAATCAATTTAAGGTTATGGTAGATCACTTTTAATTTCATTTATAGTGTTCAACTTCAGGGTTTACCATGTAACGATATTGCGCAGTAAAAACACATGGTGGTTTTGTGAATTGTCGTCTCCCATGCTTATTTTATGGTTATAAAAGTGTACTTTCAGAAGCTGTCTATGATGCATAGGCAGATTTCTATGTCTGGATCTGCGTTCAAAGGAGTCAAACATACGTTTTCATTGCCAAACGTGATTTACGCTATTATAAAGTTGCTTGGGTCACACAAATGCAAACCAATTCTGCTATACAAAATTGATTTTGGCTGAAGCTGGATACCGAAGCTTTCACGGCAAAATAAATTGTCGTTGTTTATGTTCTTTCTTTTCTCCCTACCGAAGATTTTGTATGAACTTCCATATTCTCAAAAAAATGGAGATACTTGTACTCCCACTTATACGTCTTTTATTTTGAAATTTTCAAACTCTGTTACAGGTTTGATGACCGAGACCAAAGTCAGCAAATTGCCTCTTTGTTCTGTTGAGTATACTACTTCACAAATCTAATTGTGTAGAGAGGCTTTGCATTACAATGCATGGAACTTCTGTCGATACAAACAAAGTTAACTCTTTTGTATATTTTGTTTTTAAGTACAAAGTAATCTTGAACTTTCCTTACTGGGTGTTCTAAATGTTTGGTCTGTGTTGCCCCATAATTTCTTAGCTCATGAGTCATTGTTGATTTAGATATTGAAAAAAGATTTTCAAAAATAGGAACCAAAGAAATTATCGGCTGAGTCACGTTCAGGTCGCTCTTTTTAAGATGTTTCGTGGCACTGCCAAAAATTGTGCAAGCAGACTATCAACCACGCCGCCTTCAGGATAAAACAGCCCAGTAACAACTGTATACCGTATTTCTACTGCACTTGTAGAAATCGGTCAAAAATTACACCTTCTTTAGGGGTACTACAATACCACTCGAATTGATGCTATAACATCAATTATGATTCATCGGTGATTCAGTGGTACTACAATACCACTCAAATTGATGCTACAACATCAATCTATGAATCAACGGTACTACGATATCACATGTGGTACTACAATACCAATCCATATAATTACACTGAGGTCATTCTAATATGGTACTAAGACCAATCTCAAATCAAATGGATAATGGTGCTAAGACCATTTGTAATTTTGAAGGAACTAGTGATACTTTAATCACTCTTAAACCAAGTAAATACTAATAATAATATTAGTATCACAAACTATATAGAATAAACATTAATTTTTCTCTCAATTGGGAACAAAACATAATGCAAATCTTTCAACTTTACATAACCAAGTAAAGGAAACAAAGTATAGTCATTCTAATTTAGTTTTAATATAGCACAATGTCATTTTAATATCATAGAGGGTTGTATAAGTTCCTGGCAGTCATATGTATAGACAATTTTCTATCAATAAGTTTCATTTCTATATCATGTTGCTTTTTATACCAGTTTCTATGATAATTCCCATGACATAGCATTACTACATAATAGGCAAATAAAAAATATTGACTAACCTCAACCTGCGACGAATTAAAGTATGGCTAGTGTATGAAAACCAAGGTGAGAATTCCAGCTATATGTAAGCACTACCGGAGCTTAATTGGAAAAATCAATTCAAGTACCAACTTGTAAAATACAAAGAGAATGAAGACAAAACTTCTACCAATACATAATACAAATTCTCAATTTTGTGAAGATATTCTCAACAACTTAAAATGCTAACAGCATAACAAAACAATGAATTTTGAAATATGAAATGAAGCATAATCATTGAGAAGCTTGCCGCATTTTTTTCTTAAAGGGCTGCAGTGTATAGGCATATGTTCTTCATAGTCTAGCAGTTATTTTCCCAAAAACTTAACCGTTATAAATTGATGGAAAAATAAATCACCATAAATTAAATAAATAAATATGAGATTTAATTTATTTATTTTCTCAAATTACACACTAATATACTACAACACATTAGTATGCTCTAGTACCCAATATGAAACTCAATTTTATTTTCAATTCACACACCAATGTAAACTTTGTTCCAACAGTTATTGAATAAGCTACATTTAGATTTGTTTCCGATGTTACATTTGTAAGTGAGAAATCAGTTCAACAATATTTCTCTGGGGGACTGTTCTACAAAAGTTATTGGGAGAGCATTAGTACTTAATTGTTATTGGGAGAACATAAAACATATGTTGCAATTTCTATATTAAGAATGTTGACCATTCATCTTTTATATTTGTTTATCATTGTTAACCCAACCTCCATAGTTGATGCACATGTTGATAATTATATGTATGATGATGATGATCTAAGAAGATAAACTAAATGCTGTTCATAGTGCATTTTCTATATTGAGTTTACTTGGTAGTGCCAAGTCTCTCAAACTAACAAGGATATTCTTCAGGTATGTTTGTTATTTGCTTATCATCTTTATTTATTTTTAGATTTTATAAGTTCTATGCAAGGTTGTTAAAGTTGCGATTTAAAACCTAAAAATTATAGATTTTACGTTTTTAGGTAGCGATTTCGAGTTAAATCGTTGGTAGAATAATTTTTTAGTAAAATTGTGATCTGGAACGATTTTAAACGATTTAAGTCGTTGGTTTTAACTCTTCGAGACAATTTTACCTTATTTTATTTTTTAAAAATATCCTAGTTTATTATGGTAATTTAGTATATTTTATCTTTGAAATTAAGTTGAAATTTTAATTTATTGATGCATTATAATATTGTATAAGTATATATATGTCATGTATGTAAAATTAATATTATTTTAAGGGTTAGGATCAAATGACACCAATGTGTCAAACTTAGTAACATGACACCTTTGATAACTCTTTATCGGATAATCGTATTATAAAATCCACCGTTATATTAAAAGTTATTATTATATAGATCATATCTATAAAATTAAATATCAATCGGAAATCATTTGATGGGTTAAAAAAAAGGATCAAAATTAACGGTTTTGACGAAGTTTTGTAAGACGTTGATTTTTATGCATATCGTTGACATATCAAATGATTTCCGATTGATGTTTAATTTTATATACATGATCTATATAATAATAACTTTAAATCAAACGGTGGATTTTGTAATACGATTATCCGATAAAGAGTTATCGGAGGTGTCATGTTACTAAGTTTGACACCTTGGTGTCATTTGATCCTAACTCTTATTTTGGGTTAGGATCAAATGACACCAATGTGTCAAACTTAGTAACATGACACCTTTGATAACTCTTTATCGGATAATCGTATTATAAAATCCACCGTTAGATTAAAAGTTATTATTATATAGATCATATCTATAAAATTAAATATCAATCGGAAATCATTTGATGGGTTAAAAAAAAGGATCAAAATTAACGGTTTTGACGAAGTTTTGTAAGACGTTGATTTTTATGCATATCGTTGACATATCAAATGATTTCCGATTGATGTTTAATTTTATATACATGATCTATATAATAATAACTTTAAATCCAACGGTGGATTTTGTAATACGATTATCCGATAAAGAGTTATCGGAGGTGTCATGTTACTAAGTTTGACACCTTGGTGTCATTTGATCCTAACTCTTATTTTGATATGAGGTTAAATCGGCGATTTTACGTTTCGATTTTACCTAGATAAAAAGAGTCAAGATAAAATCTCAATTCTGACAACCTTGGTTCTATATCTATAGATTGTGTTGATACTAATTATGTGTTTCTTATATAATCATTGCATATGATCTATGTGGGTCGGCCGAAAAATCCGTGTTCGCTACCGTGGGCCGCCGGAACTCTGCCGGTGGTCCAGCCATCCACCGCCACCTAGTTTTATTATTAATTTATTTATTAAAATATTGTTATTTAAGTGGAAAAAATTTCGGGAGGTGTGAAAAGAATATAGTGGGCTCACTAAAATGGTTTTAGGCTTATGACCCGTCTGGCCTAGCTTATTTTTGACTTTATGCAAACAGCTTATGCAATATAAATTAAGTTTTGGGCTATTTTATAAATTCAAACTAGTAAAAATTGAATTTTTATAAGGTATTTTATCATAAACTACCTTGAAAAACTTATAATAATACGTAAAAATTGTATAAGTCGTTTGCATAAGCTCAAAAATAAACTAGGCCAAACGGACTCTTGGATTTTTTGTTTGATTGGATTAGACATCAATTTATAAAAATTATCTGTTTAAAATAATAGCTAAATTTGTTTTAATAATCAATTAATAAATATTTTTTTAAAAAATTATTAATCAAGTAATAATATTTTTAACAAAATAAAAAAATAGAAATAGTTTAAAGTTTAATAGATAGATCGGATGAATATCCATCCATTGAAAAAATGATAATGGATGAATTGAATTTTAATAGATTACTTTGATTTATTCAATAACAATCCAACTCAAATTTATTCAATCTATCCATTTTGACACCCCTAGCTTTTATCATGCAAAAGATACTCTTCATTTCCTTCCTTCATTCCACAGTTTGACACATCTTTATGTGTGCTACTGGGGATTTCCACTCAAACTTTAGATGTATTGATGGTGTTCTCTACAAATTACTACTTTTTTATTTATTTTTTTTTATTTACAATGGAGTGAAGGATCTAACCCAAAACTTATGTATATTATAGAAATAATTTAAAGAATATGCATTGTCAATGTAAATTTATTTTATACTGATAATCAATAATAATGATTCAATCTTCTATATAATATAATGAGAGTGATTTTAAGTTGGATGATGTGACGAAAATCATAATTGTGATTAATTCAACATTTTTACAAGGTGTTAATAGAATTAAGTGTAAAATATGTACCAAAAAAAAAAATGTACCAAAAAAAAAAAGAATTAAGTGTAAAATTATTTTACGCTATAAATATCCAAATCTCTCACAAGACAAAAGTCACAAACTAAAGGATGGGGAATTCTAGGGTGGGAAAGTGGTATAGGTCTCCCACCATGGGAGACTTATATTCATCCTTAGATCACTAAGGTTTACCATAAACTTTAATAAAGTTTCTACATTGTATTGTTTCTTTTTAATTTTTTTTATTTGAAAAAATAATTTTTTTTTGTTTGAAAAAATAAATTACAAAGTTCTTATTCTCAAATATTCCCTTCAATCCATTTTATAAAAAACAATCCATTTTTTAAGTTTATTGAATAATTAAAGTATTTGGTCTATAATATAAATCAAATACATTAACTATTTATGGAATATAAAAAGTCAAAAGTTTCTTACAAAAAGTGTAACATCTCAAAAATTTAATTAATAGAAGAATATTGATTAAATTAATAATATCGGAACTTAATTGGAAATTAAGTGACCAAAACTATTAATTTGCTAGGATTTAGTTCTCACATAAGCATGAGACAAGTTAAATATTTTTTTTCCTCACTCACTTTTCTATTTCTCACAAGCCTCCCACTTTCTCCAAACACCCCTTTTAGTTGATTCCTTTTTTAAAGACCATTGAAGGGAAATGGAAAAGAAAAATCAGTATCCTATTCCCCTTTCATTTCTTTCTCACGCCAAACACACACACAACAACTCATGTTCTCAACTTCACCACCTTGAATCAATCACAAAATCAGCATCTTGAACAAGAGCAAGGCCAAGAAATCATTTCTCATTCTTGTTTCTCTTCCTCTCACACAAAACCCCTTAACTCCAATCCTCCAATAACTCTCTAAACTCCAATCAATGTTTATGCATGGCTGTTTCAACCCTGGATTCATACTCATGGAGGTTGGAAAACCCTGGTAACTCAAGCATTTTATCACTCCCTTCTTTATTACTAGCTTGACCTAGAAATCCTCTTCTTTCAACCAATATTCATTCTCATACCCTCACTTGTAATTCTTTGTGCATGTGTTGTTATCTTCAAAAATACGAGTCCTGCAACATTGGGAATGTTTTGGGTGCTGTTGGAAGGTGAAACTTTGGAAAAATGCAGCTGAATTGCGTACTTGATGTTGCTGACACTGAGCAACTCGCCATGGCAAGCTGTTCTACTCGCCATGGCGAGTTAGACAGGACCCATGGGTGCTCCTCAGCTCAATTTCTTCGTGTTTTGGCCTTTTGGTGAGCTTCTATCGTTCTTTTCGCGCTCTGTCAAGCTGTGTTCGTGCCAATAGTATACCTCAGAGTTGTCTCCACTCCAATCCATGCAAAATGAGACTAGGTAAAGACAAATTTAAATCCCTCATTCAATTCTAAATTCGTGCTTTCCTTTCTAATCAATCCGAACTATCTTGCATGTTGGATATGCTGAGTTCTGAGGTGCTGCAAGTGATGCCTTGAAACCAGACAGAATAAAAGTTTATCATCCTTCAATTTTGTCAAAAAGGGGTTCGTGGGTGTAGCTGAGGAAGTTATAGCTGTGTAGAGCCCAAGGAGGATTTAAAGCTTCTAATATCAGGTGGGTTCTTAGGCTAGTTTAGTTAGAATTCCCTTAATTTATGAATTTGCATGTTAACTTAAGAAATTAGGAATTAAATTGTGTGAGGAGAATTAACTCCCAAATTCTCTTCTATTCTGTTAAATATTGATTATATTATATATCTGCACTTTCTCAGAGTTTGATTGTAGGTGATACCTTTGAAAAATGTTGAAATTCGCAAAACAGGGGCCTTACTGCATTAACTCGCCATAGCGAGTTGCTAGCGAGCACTCATGGCGAGCTCAAGGTTCTGGGCTGAAGAACTTCGCCATGGCGAGCTCTAGCTCGCCTAGCGAGTTGTTTAGGTCAGTACTTGTAAGTTCGCCATGGCGAGCTTGTTAACTCGCCGTAGCGAGCTAACCCAGAATTGCCTCACTTTTTCTGTTTTGAAAATGAATGATCACTCGTTTTATATTATTACATGAGAAAGATAAATTGCAGTTGTATAATGTATTTAAATATTGTACGGGAAGTCAGACACAATTCTGAAATTAGGGATAACTTAGAATTAAGTTGTATGCTCCCCGGATTTGGGAATTATTGGTAGTATATTATGAACCTAGTGATCAGTCAAATAAAAACATGTTTATGATATCAGTGTGGACTTCGTTTTAGATGTTCAATTAGAAAATTTATGTGAGCTTTATGCCGGAGCGCTTTCTGCTCGCGGATAAGGCGAACCCCTGAGACGTGCTCACCTTAGAGGGTTTGCGGTTTAAAATGAACAAGATAAACTTTGTGTTACACCTTTATATTATTGCTTATGATAATTATGCTATGGATATAGATTATGATATGACTGATTAGGAGCCCCGGCTTTATAGCCTAGGAGGGTAGTAGAATTCACTGGGACGAAGTGACTGTCTCGCCCCACTCCCTATTTGAAACAGGAAAACAGGTTGACTAGGTAAGCGTTGGTCTTGGAGTCGCTGCTGTACTTGGAGGATTGCATTTAGTTTTCATGCTTTCTCACTTTCTTATCGTGTTGTATTTGTTATTTGTTTCCGCTGATAATTCCTGTACTCTCGTTGTATTTGGCACCTGTGCGTGCAACTGAACTTTGTTGTAATAATAATGAATTCTGTTATCAAATATAATATTCCATGATTATTCTAGATTTATCTATGGGGTGTTATAATATTTATTTTAAATTAATGTACTCAGATTCCAGTTATTAATGTTCCGACTAAATATTCTAGATAATTTAGTTGGGGCGTTTCAAAAAGAACCGGGGAAATATTTAAAAATTGAAACGCAGAACCATTTCATTAAGAGTTAAATAAGTTTTTGTCCCTATAAAAAAAATTTCAATGACTTTTGATCATTTAATATTTTCTATATCACAACTTTTAGTCCTTAAAGTATTTTCTATCATGAATTTTGGTCCCTACTTTTCATTCAACTTATGCATATCATTTGAAATATTAAGTTTTTTTTCGCATACATGTTTAGTACATTATATGAATTTTTCTCGCAAAAGTTTAATTTTTTTTTACAAGAGATAAATTAAATATGAATTTTTTAATTTTTTCGCACATAAAATGCATAAACAATCCATCTTATGTTAACAATCTAAATTTTTATGAGAGACGTTCTTATAATATTATAAAGATGAAAACAAAAATGATTCAAAAATGTGAAAGTACATAAAAGTTTGAATAAAACTAAGGATCAAAAGTTGTGATAGACAATATTTAAAAGATCAAAAATTGAAAAAATTTATAGGGACAAAAAAAAAAAATTCGAGATATTTATAAAAGCAAAAACTTATTTAACCATTAAAAAAATGAATTTGAGTTTCAACTTTTAAATATTTGGGAATAAGAATTTTATAATTTATTTTTTTTTTAAAAAATGTCAAACTCAAGAAGACTTACAATGTAAAAATCTCATTATGATTTATTGTAAATCTTAATGATCTAAGTGTGAAAACAAGTCTCCCATGATGAAAGACCTATAGCACTTTTCCACGCTAGAAGGGCCCTAAAGGATGGCTTAACACGTTATTACCACATTTATTATAAGTTAGTTTTGAAATATCTACATAAATATTTAGGATATAATATTAACTATTGTGATTTTTCCTTTCGCTTCTCTTCATTTTCTATTTCACTTTGTTATGTCAGTGTCGTTCTTTTCACTGCTAAGGTAATCGTTTCATCTTCTCTTCTCTTCGTTTCCTCATTCGAATCTTGTGTAAGGAAGTTTATATCATTAGGGTTTCAGTTTTCATTGAATTGCTTTGCCATTTAAATTTCCATGGAATTGAAGTTTAGAATTAGATTAATTAACTTATTGGAATTAGATTTATTGAATGCGCCTTTTTTTGATCCCTTTGAATTCACACCTAGCTAGTAGTACCGTTAGTTGAAGTACAAGGTGAGCGTTCATCTACAGCACACAATTTTAAATGTATTTGTTGACTAGTTATTATAAAGTGATTTTTTATCATCAATAGGGATGAATAAATTTTTTATAGGGCTCATATACATCAGGAAGAGGGCTGGGGCCGTCACATGAGCTGAGCTAGTTTGTACGGTTCAGGTTATTGTTGTCATCTGAGCCGAGTTATTATTATTATATATATCGCTTGTAACATGTAATGAAACAAACTGTAGTGACTTCTACCGTCGGAGATGTACCCACCACTTGGGGAACTCTGTTATCAAACTTTCTGTGTTCATTATTGCTCTTTTGTTACTAGTTCTTCCAACATTATTATTATTATTATTATTATTATTATTATTATTATTATTATTATTATTATTATTATTATTATTATTATTATTATTATTATTATTATTATTATTAACTTATTATTTTGAGCAGACAGGCATAACTCATGGCTGGTGAAATCAACTCATCAACAGATGTGCATAACATCCAAAGACATAATGTGGATGATATGATTAGCGACTTACCTGAGGGCATTCTTCTTTATATTCTTTCTTTACTCCCTACCAAAGATGCTGTAAAAACTTCCGTATTAGCAACAAAATGGAGACACTTGTGGACCTACTTATCCATCTTTGATTTTAAAATTCCCAATTCTCGATATGTGTCAAACGTAAATTGCCTCTTGGATCTAATTGGAAGACTACTGCGAAAATCTAATTGTGTAGAAAGGCTATGCATTGAGATATTTGGGATTACTGTTGATGCAGACAAAGTTAGTTCTTTAATATCTTCTGCTTCGAAGCACAAAGTACAATATCTTAAACTTTCACTAGGTGATCTAAATGATAAGTTTGTGTTACCCCATTGTTTCTCTGCATTTGAGTTATTGAACGAACTTCATTTAGGATTCAACATCACTCTAAGTGTTCCTAGTGATATTTGTTTCCCTAGTCTGAAGAAATTAGTAGTTTCAGAGGCTACATTTGTAAATGAGCAGTCGGTTCAACAACTTTTCTCTGGGTGCCCTGTCTTACAAGAGTTGAACTTGCACAATTGTTACTGGGAGAATATAGAGCAGATCAGTGTTGCTATTTCCACATTAAGGAAGTTGATCATCTATTTTGACGTTATTTGTGTAGAATATGATCATGATATGACAGTCAAGATTGATGCTGTGAATCTTATATCTTTAAGTTGCACATGCCTTGCGGCAATAGAATTTATCCCTGTTAACTTGACCTCCATAGTTGATGCGTATGTTGATCTTCAGAATCAATATCCATTTGGACATTACCGATATGTTGCTCATTGTATATTTGAGCTATTGAGTGGACTTGCTAGTGTCAAGTCTCTCGATATAACAAATGAAACTCTTGAGGTATGTTTGAGTATTTGTTCATCATCTTCATTTTTGTATATATTGCATTGGCTAATGCCTAATGTGAATGTTATCTTTAGTTATCGTTGTATATTTTCTTGCTATCACTATACTGTTGTATATTTTCCCTCTATCACAATACTGAATGTTGTTTTGTTTCATTTGCTAGTGTCTTATTGAACATAGAGAGGATTACCTCAATCTCCTTCCCACATTTCTCAATTTAACACATCTTTATGTGTATAATTACACTGACGAGTTTACTGATGAGAATGACGAGTTTAATACTACCAGTGTAGTATTACCTAACATTCTCCAAAAGACTCCTAATCTGAAAGTTCTTCATATTCCTACCGTGGTACATTTTACATTCTGCATCAGTGCTTTTATTTGCCATGTTTCAATGCTAACAATAATTTTATTTCTGTAATTTGATATGTTTAGTGATTCTTGTTTAGGTACGTGAATACTTGGATGATGAAGATTCGTTATTGAACTCATTGCCTTACTGTTTAAAACCTTCTCTCAAACAATTATGCATTTTATATTTTATTGGAGATGAAGATGAAATCGACTTTGTTAAGCTTTTCTTAAAAAATGCCCCATTTTTAAGGGAGATCCAGTTATTCTGTGGGAGATCTTTATTAGCTAATGTGGAGAAGGTGGCTGATATCCAGGACCAGTTGCAATCTGTAGGCCCGGCAGCTTGTGTCATCAAATTTTTGTAAATCTTCTTTCTTTTCTTTTCTTTCATTGGTTATGCTTTTATTTTATTTTATTAGTTCTTAAAAAATAATCTCCAAATTATACTATGATCTTTTCATGAATATGAACCTAATTTATTTCCTTTAGATTCGGTTATGGGTTATGCTACAAGGCGTTTGGAACAAGTTTCATGGGAATAAGAACATTGTTAAATTTAAACTTTTTTCAATTGAACTTATGAATGATTTGATTAGTCCTAATTTTATATATTTGTTTTCACTATTTCAGTCCCAGCGATTATGAACCCCCTGTTGATGAATCTGATGAGGACGAAGTGAGTAAAATGATTTCCGTAATTGGCCAAAAATAGTGAACACTTCTAGTTATTAGTGGCTGTTTCATTGTTAGGTGGAACACTTAGAACGCCTCGTCTAATTTTCTTTGTTGTTTTCAGGCTGGAAATTCTGCGGTGTTCCGTGCTGCAGGTAAGAATGGACATGCTCCGACCGATTAATTCATTTTTTTCTGATTATCTTCATCCTACCCTTATTGTTAGTCCTTTTTATAAAGGAATTTAGGTATAGTGAACCTATACGAGATTTTGCTGTTTCTAAAATATGAGAAATTCAACTTTCTGATCTCATAGACTCTTTGAAAAACTTGAAGCATCAATTTTGAAGATCTCTTTAAAGGTCAAGTTGTGAAAAACTAGTAGTTGTGCTTTATTTCTCAGTGGTTTAGAGTGTAGACTTTTTTTTGTCTTTTGCGATTTTCTGCTACTTATTTAGTTTTGATTTTTAGTTTTCAAATACTCTTCTTTTGCAATTCAATTTTTCAAAACAGTTTTCAAGGAGAAAACATGCTTTGGCTGTTCTAGTTTTTTGCTTTTAAAAACAGTAAAATGAAAACAAGTTTTTAAAAACACTTTTGTAAAATTCTATACTTAAAACAAGTTTTCAGTTTTTTAATTTTTGAAAACTAAAAAACAGTTTTTGAGAACTAAATCAAACAGGTCCTTAATCATCTGTTTCGTCATTTGTTTTCTATTATAGTGGGTTGAAATGTTTTTGTTAGTTCATTAAGAACATCTGTTGTATCTTGAAGAAATACCCAAATTGGCATATCTATGGTATCATTTTGAAGAAATATTCTAAATTTAGTTGGAAAACAAAACCAAAACAAGTTTCCGTATGAAGCACGAACACTTCTAGGAGGTAGCGTGCCGCCTTGTATGACACTCGTACGACACCTGTCGGAATAGTCAAACGAAGTTTCACCAATTTTTTTTCTTTGCTTTGACACTCTAAAAAAGTTAAACATGTATTGAAACAATGTTATCAATGTAGAATTAAAGATATTAATTTTAATTAGAATATTTTTAAATTTTTTTAATAATAAATCGATAATTAAAATAAAATTTTATCATATATATAGCGGTGTCAGTGTCCTATATTTTTTACATTATAGGTGTCGGAGTGTCCGTGTCATGTAGCGGTGTCCGTGTCAGAGTTTGTGCTTCACCGTAAGTAATTTTTAGAATCAGTTTAAGGTTTTGGTAAATTACGTTTTAATTCCATATTCAGCGTTAAACTTCAGGATTTCACCAAATCTCACAATAAATTCTTCAGGATCTATGCAGGAGGCTTCTTCTGCTGGTTCTGCCGCTAGTCCGAATCGATCTGAACAACCTGATATTGAAGATATGTGGCAAATTTTGAAGAGTGAACATGGTAAACAAATAGTGCAGGAAGAGATTGGACAAGCACTTGATGCGATTTTAGAGAGTAGATCAACTACGATGGTGGATGAGGTGCTACAAGGAGTTGCAGCGATTATAGAGAGCAGATCAAGTATGACGGTGGACGAGGTTCTCCATCAACAGATGTTGATGCCGCCGCCATCTTACTACCAGCAGCAGATGCAGCCTCCCTTTCTACCTCATTATGACCAGCTGCAGATACCGCCTATGCAAGAGTCTTTTTCTGTTGTTTCTGTTTCTGCCGCCAGTACGGGTCAATCTCAACAGCCTGATATTGAAGAGATGCGGCGACTTTGGAAGAGTAAATATGATCACATAGTGCAGGAATATGTGCAACAAAAGGTTCAGGCGTGTATAGAAAATAAAATCCGTAAGATGGCGGATGAGGTACTACACCGACCAATGTCGATGCCACAACCATCTATCTTACTACCAGCTGCAGATGCTGCCTCTCTGTCCACCTCATTATTATCATCTGCAGATGTTGCCTCCGTTTCCACCTCATTACTACCAACAACAGTACCAGCAGCCTCCACCGTACCAGCATCAGTTACTTCCTTACCCTCACCAGTATTAGTATCCACACCAGTATCTACAACAACAGTACTGCCGGCCAAAGATGACTGAGTACAAGAATGAATATTTCCTTGGAGGACAAGTTGTGAAAAGCCAGAATCTGTCTTAGTAGTGTAGAATTTAAACTTTTGTCTTCAATGATTTTCTGGGATTTATATAATCTAATGTTTACTTTGTTATGTATCGTGGCGGATTGAAAAATGTTTGTTAGATCTAATAACATTTGCCATATCTTTATTTCCATCAAGTTATAGTGTTAATATTGTGCAAGTATGGCAAAATACATGAAGAGGATGTTGTTACAATGCTTCTGATAGGCTCAATTATTGAGAAGCACCGAATCAGTAATATGCCTAGTATCTTTTTGTAATAGTTGGATCTACTGAACTATAACCAATGCTACATTGCTTCTGATTTTTGTAGGAAATCAAAACTTGAACTAGAAGTTTCCTCAAGTAACTTTTAGAATCAATTTAAGGTTATGGTAGATCACTTTTAATTCCGTTTATAGTGTTCAACTTCAGGGTTTCACCATGTAACGATATCACGCAGTAAAAACACATGGTGGTTTTGTGAATTGTCATCTCCCATGCTTGTTTTCTGGTTATAAAGGTACTTTCAGAAACTGTCTATGATGCATAGGTATATTTCTCTTGTCTGGATCTGCGTTCAAATAGTCAAGCCTTTACTGTGTAGAGAGGCTTTGCATTACAACACATGGAACTACTAAATTTTTTTCCCCCGGGAAAAAACTTCGGAATTTGTTTTCTGAATCTTTTCCAAATTTGAACTAAAAAAACTTCGGAAAACGTGTTCTGAAGTTTTTACACAAGAGCAAAAAAGAAAAAAATGGGGGTAGATAAGAAACACGAGGTGGGAAGAGAAAAATTCTTATATAGAAATTTTTATTTAGATGAATATTGATTATAACAGTGATGAACAACGTGGATTACTGTCGTGCTAATACCGACATTTCCATTGCATCTTACTCTGATACTGTGTGTGTGTGTACATGATGGCTTATGCCTACGTCCTGATGTGGAGAGGGGAAGAATAAGCCAAATGAATCAAACAGTTCTCAAAAGAACTTGGTGGTGCTTGTCTTGTGGAGATATATGGCTAAGGCAGCTTGGTCTTTTTCCCTAAATCTCAAGTAGAGAAATGAAGATTTTACATGATCTGTCAATCATATTTGTGCAAGTATAAAAACAAGAATGAAGTTCTCTAGAATAACAATTATTGGAATGCACATGGTGTTGTTTGTTTTTTTGGCTTAACTCATGACTTTGACAGTATCACATGAACTGCCCAACACAACTACAGTGCTGCGTACAATAATGTGGGATGTCATAGGACAAAAATCAACCTCACAGAGTGTTCAGATGAGACAACGTAAGCTTCTTCTAACTTAATCAAGGTCACGAGTTCGACCCTTAGCTTAGGCATGCAGTAGCGATAAAACTCTTGGGAAGAATTTGGCACCCATTTGAGTTCAACAAGACTCAAGGAATTAGTGTATTGTTTACAGTTGTCCGCAGAGGATACCAATTTACACAAAAAAATAATTCAATCTCTAAGCGATTGATACATGCACAAAAACAGGTGAAAAACCTGATATAACTCACATAGTCTCTGACACAAATAAACAACAATGTACAAACAAGTTTTAGTAAAATGAGTTTTCTATGAATTGATTGTTATTTTTACTAAGATATTGTTTTTGTCAATATGTAACTAAGACAAAAATCAAACTGTAACGTCAACCCAGGTGTGTGCTTCAAATCAAATGAGACAAATATTTATAAGTTGTTATTTTATTTTTTTTTGAAACAAAAACAAAATGAGGTATATGAATCACATAAGTACACTTGATAACAAAAGTTTAATAACAGAAGAATTGATAACAAAAATTCAAACACATAGAAAGTTAAGTATGCCAGAATTTTTCAAGCACAGAAAGAACTTGAGACATAAGTATCCGCAACAAAAGAACTACATAAATGCTACAAATTTAGCTAAGATTTATCATTGCTAAATGCATATAAATGCATTGTGTGTGTATCATCGGATGAGATCCTTAATGTGTTAAGTTTTCTCTAATCTTAGTTCAACCAGTAGAAATGCCGAACCTCAGCTTCATATGTAAGAAACTTAGGCCCCGTTTGTTTCAGATTTTTTGGAAAAAAAATCTATTTTTTTTAAAAAAAAAAAAATCAATATTTTAATTTCACTTGTTTTTGTTTCAGAGTTTTTTAAAAATCATTTTAGTAAAAAAATCATTTTTTCCTTCAAAATGAAAATCTATTTTTAAAAAAATAACAATCCATGTGCAAAGTGAAGTCAATGGAAGAAAATAAATTTTTATAATCGTAAACAAACAGAAAGTGGCTTTAGATTTTTCTCAAAATCTCTACAAAAAAATCTCTAAATTTTTTTAAAGTTTAAACAAATGCACCCTTAATCACGTGAATCAGTGTACATAAAGTCAAGCACACATACTTTAGTAAATTATTTTAGGACGACACAAGGCACAATAAACTAAGTTATAAAAGTTGCAAATGTACTATGAAAAAGATTGCATGAAGCAGTGTTTTGAATTTCTATCACAGAAAGCTTGCAAAATCTAAAGGGTCAACCTATTCATTCAACATTGTTAAATTAAACTAGCAAGTACATAAGCCATCAAATGCTTTAGCCTAATACAAAAGCACTCTAAAATCTGATTAAATGCAGAGATCAATCTACTTCTTTCATAAATGGCAGAGGTGTATATGCTGCATATTTAAGCCAATTCAACAAGCTTTGTTCATTTCCAAGTCCTTTTAAGGCTACAAACATTTCCCTCGCAGGCTTAAACAGCATGAGCTGACAACATCGAGAATGCCAATCAAGATCGCTTCCAATTGCCTCTATGCGTTGAAGCTCAGCAACCACTTCACCAATAGATGTCCCAGGTACTATGAGCGCCTTTCTAACCGTTGCACGCAACTGAAATGTGGATGCAATTGTACTCAATGCATCAGCTATCTTTTCTGCATCAGAAACTTTCATATTTTTCTTCTTTTCAATTCTTTCATAAGATCCAACCCTCTTCCTCTTTACGCTACTCGTTTCACTATCATTTCCATAGGAAGAGCTAAAATTTATATCTCGAAAAACAGCACCAATTCCAGCACAAACACCTTCCAATTCCTCAGTATCCCCGTATCCTTCTTCGAGATCTATACCACCACTCCTAACGCATAGGTGATACTCATTGCCATTAGGTAGCATCCCAAAAGAGGGTGCCAAAGCAACCTGTCTAGTAGCCACCATACCCTTGAACAATGTAGTTAATTCATTGTAAAACTGAAGCCCCTTACGCCTAAACTTTCCATATTGCGGATTTTCCTGCATGTTTATAACTAATCAACATAATATATTACATGAAAGAAATAACAAAACATATAACTTAACATTTAAAACTCCATACCAGTTGTTTTTTCTCCCACCACTCATCAGGCGCATCTATAGCATTCTCTGCGCTATATCCTCCGACAAATGTCTCTTTAGCAAACAACTTATACCATTCTTGCCAATCTCTCTTAAGATTATACCACTTGTTTTTCAATTGATTCTTTTCATAATCTTTCCCAGTTTTCTCATTAATGTTACATAAAACAGATTTCCAACCTTTCTCCGTAAGGTTTGTCCCATTGTGTTCTCCCTTCTCGACTTCACCAAGGCATAGTTTGATATACAAGTCAACTGTCTTGGTATCCCATACAGCCTTTGGTCTTACACCTCCATTATCTACAATGTCTTTCCTCTTCATCATAGTACTCATTCTCATTGTCCTTAAGCAAACCAAAACAAGCATGTCCTTAGGTAAACATATATATATAACATATTCATCAAGTAAAAGGCACAACCTTGTACAAGACAGAAAAATAACTCGCTTAGTAAATGAATAGGTTTATTTTCAAAGTATAAGGCCCGTTTTTGTCAAATATTTTCATTTCTACTTCAACTAATAAACATACACGAATATAGATCGAATATATTCTCACCATTTTCTTTTACAATTTTTGAAAATGTCATAACACTGTTTTCTTTGCTTCTGAAAATACATTCTTCCAAGTTTGTCTTCCATATTCTCTCTATCATAATAATTGTTACTCCATGAGTTTTTCATAAAGTTTATAAAATGAAAACTAAAAATGTTTTCAAAAAGTAAATGGTCCTAAATATTTTGATAATTAATGATAGAAACTATAAAAAAACTAAATTATTACTATTAATTTTCTTTTCAAACATCTAAAGTTAGTAATTAGTTGTTAGATTAGTATTCTCTCATTCACTAGTCAGGTTTTGAACCCTGGACCTCCAACTTCTTTAGCCCCTCTGAGGGAAACCTCAATTTTAATACATGCAAATTTTATTTTATAGATTTTATCCTTGAATAATAATCTTGTCTCTGTCCCATAAGTCCTAGTTCAACTGACAAAAATTTGCCGAAATTGCAAAGCATGGACGTCTTGACCGGGGTTCGAACCCTAGCTCTCTCACTTGTGTGAGAATTTCTCATATTTACTTTGTCAATTCTTCTATATACCAAAAAAATAAAAATAAAATCTTGTCTCTTACTCTAATAATCAATAATAAGTGAAAAGTCACTAATAACCCTAAAAAATGTTAAACACAAAAAGGGTGGGGTGATTAGCTCAACTAGTTTAATTTAATCCAACGGTTCAACCCCAAAGTAGAAAAAAAATAAAATTAATCTAACAACTAATATCGACCATTTCGTCCCCAAAGGTATAGCCCAGTGCTAAAGGGTTGAGACGTTCGATACTACTAACATTTTCCCCTTCCCTCTAACAATATGTCCTAACAATTAACATTTGCCTATAAAAAAAATCGACCATTTCAAAAAAAAAAAAAACAAAATTAAACACAAAAAAAGCAACATTTGGTTAGCACATAATAAAGCAACTAAATATTGATGTTGCAAAATGAAGAGACAGGGAAGAAGAGGTTTACCTGATGATACTACAACTTCCCTGCAGCTGGAGAAGAATGGATCTGGTAAGTGTAGAGAAGAGAGAAAGAGCATATGAGAGGCTAGCTAGGGTTCAGAATGAATGGTGATTGGAAATGGAAAGAAGTGCTATATAAGCTGATTGCATTAAACGCACGATTGCTTTTACTGAGAAGCATGTTTGTGTGATGGAGGGAACGCCAAACCAAACAACTTTCCCTCAAAAATCGATTTTGAACAAGATTAGGTGACGGGGATTTGAGTTTGCTCCATTTGTTATTCCTCCATTTATTCTTCATTTCGAAAGAGATAGACACATTAAAAATTAGTAGAACCTATTAAAAAGTAGGATCCATTAATTTGTGGACCCCATTAATTTTCAACATGTCTATCTCTCTCCAAATGGAGAATAAATTGAGAGATAATAAACGGAGCAAACTCAAACTCAGGTGGACAGGTGTTCGAAGTTTGCTTGGGTTAGTATGCAAATTTAATTTAAAATTTGAATTTATTTAAAAATAAATTACAATCAAAATATTTTTTAATGGTAAAGCGATTATTTCATTTCATTCAATAACTAGTATAATGTCCGTGCTTACGCACTTTTATCATATTGTGAATATTGTATAATGTGAAATTAATCACGTTACAAATATTATTAAATTTTAAAGTTGAAAAATTTGATATATTAGTTATTTGTATAGTGCGAAATTAGTCTCGTTACAAATATTATTAAATATTAAAGTTGAAAAATTTGATTAAAAATTTGATATTAGTTATTTAAATATTTCATCAGCAAAATTTTATTCTCCGTGTATAGTAGTTATTTAAATTTTTTATCAGAAATTTTTTGTCCCCCGTGTATAGTTAATAACATATTCTCTATGTATAGTAGTTATTTAAGATTTTCATCGGTGTATAATAGTCAACAACTTGTTCCCCACTTATAATAATTAAATTAGTTATTAAATTCTACATTTAAGGTGAATATGTTAGGTGTTTGAGGTTCAAACTTCGCCCCTTGCCTATAAAAATATAGGTCCGCATAGAAATTATAAAAAAATATGCGTGCGAATTAATATATGAGTAGAAATATAGGTACCCATAAAAAAAAATTATAGATTCATGTAGAAATTTTAAATAAATGCGTATTAATATATGAGTAGAAATACACGTTCTAGTAAAAATTATAAAAGTCTTGTAGAAATTATCAAAAAATAGACATGTGTGTGTGTGTGTGTGAATTACGTCCTTGTATTTAGCGACAATATTCTCTTCCGACCGAACCACACCCATTCTCTCCGATTGCTTCTAACCGCTCTAATCTTGTATTCTTCTTTTCTATATTATTGTTATTGTTATTGATACCGTAAATTAACAAAAACTAAAAAAAAAAACACCTATTGAAACATATACCTGACAAATAATTTAGTTTATGACTTTGGTGTGAATAAATAACATGAACATTCAAATCATGATGTTTTGATTCAAAATCATCATATTATAAAACATGTATTCAAAATCATCATACTCTAATATTACTATGTATTCTAAAGCATGCATGTTGATTCATCCAAAATTCTTGCAATAACTCAAACACTTCTAAATCATTCATAGGTGCCTCATATATATATATATATATAATTTTTTTTTTTTTGGTATAAGCCTCATATATATTTTGTATAGCATTTGATTCATGTCATACCATCTTAATTTGATTCGTATCAATTTTACATACCCATATTCTAAACTTTCTCTCCCCAAATAGGAAACATACATGTATGCAATTTTTCGTCCGCGTAAAAAAAAAATCAGACTAAATTAACTGTTTATTAATCAAATTTTAAAAATAACTAGCTTAAAACTGGATTTAAAAATTAACCGTTTTTAAACCGGTTTTATAAAAATATCTAGTTATGTATCTGTATCCAAATTTATAACTGGTTATATAATCGGTTTATTAAAAATAATAGTTATGGTCATGTAACCAAATCCATATATCTGGTTTTGGTTTGGATATAATTTGATTTGCCATAATAACTGACCATGCACACCCCTACTTGTATTAATATGTGCGTATAAATATAGATCTCGTGGAAATTATAAAAAAATAAAAATAGACAACCTTATTAATATAAAGTAAAAATATAGGTCTCATATAAATAGTAGAAATGAAATATAAAAATAATGTGTAACAGAGTATTATAAATTTATAATTATAATAACAATTGATTATTTTATGATAATTTATTATAAAAAACAAAACAAACCCCTAATTTGATGAAGTGTCAAATTTTGTTTTTAGTCACTATAAAATAAATTATAGTGCTTCAAATATATTTGATACACAACTTTTAGTTTCTGCTTTTGTGCAGCTCATGTGTATTTCACACCTTTTAATTAGTTTTTGTATACGTTATAAAAAATTGTGTCTTTGCTTTTAAGTTGTAAATACAATTATAAGTCTTATCATTAGATTAAATAAAATACGATGAGATAAAATGTACTAAACACGACTATGGATAAAAATACACAAAATAGTAACAATTTATTTAAATATAATAAATAATAATAATAATTATTATTATATTATATGTATTAATTTAATTAATTAATTATAGTAACAAAAACAAAATATGATATAACATAAAAAAGCAACACGTGGCAAAGGTTAGAAAAGGAATTTCCATAGTATCTCAGATTTATATGATAATATGGAAAATATATGTTAAAACATCTCTATAGCTTCTCCAATTTATATATATATATATATATATATATATATATATATATATATATATATATATATATATATATATATATGAAGGATAGACTCTATCCATTCAGTTGTTGTTGTCACATATCTTAATGACCGTCCCTTATACACATATCAATTCCCATCTTGTTGTGGGTAGGAGAAAAAGAAGCGTTAATGTTAATGTTGCTTTGTACCTTCTGAAGACTTGACTTATCCCAATTCATACTACGAGGCATCGACTATGATCATTTGCGTAAAAACGGACCTATATATTGTGCTTGACGCCAACTTGTTATTAAATGCCAAGCTTATTTACTTTGATTAGAGTCAAGTGATATTATCCTATACTTGATTATTTCTATGCTTCTGAATGATCGATACCGTAACGCTAAACAACTCTTTTTTGTTCCTTATTATTCAGTCTATGCAAAATGGAAAACTAAAATATAATATGATATTGAATGATGTGTGCATATCAAATAAAAATTTGGATATATTGTATATAAAAAAGAAAAGAAAAAATAAATTTGAGTGTCACATTTGAATAAAGATTTTGAAATCGGTTTGCATGTGGTATGAGATCACAATATATTTTAATATAGTTTTTTCGTTTTCTTAAAATAAAAAACACAACCTTAAAATATGAAATGTCAAATTACCAACCCCAAACAATCACCCCATCCTTGTATTTTATATATTCTGTGAACTCGATAAGGATAAAGAATAAACAACTTTGTACAAATAAAACAATTATTTTAGTTTTTAAAAGTGTAATACTTTGTCATATCGATTCATGATTCAAATTGTTGAGAAATATATGCTTAGCTCATGTAATTGTATAGTTAGTAAGTAGGCTTTAGTAATAAGAGCATAGGCTTCAGTAATAAGAGCATAGATTAAGCCTAATCTTACTTTACTCTTCTCATATATAAGCCTTGTACCCTTACACTTGAGACTTAATGAAAATCATTTTCATCTATTCTTCTAACTGTTTTGTCCTATCTGTAACTGAATTCTGTTAACTCAATATGGTATCATCGCACTAGATCCTTCGCTTCCGCTCCCTTCTCCTTCATCATGCCACCGCGAGTGGCTCCTCCACCACCGGTGGATCCCTCCACCGACGCCTCTAGTCCTTATTACGTGCATTCTAGCGACGGTCCCTCTTCCGTCAAGGTTGTTCCACTCTTATCTGGTTCAAATTACCATTCTTGGGCGCGTTCGATGCGTCGTGCTCTTGGAGCTAAGCTCAAGTTCGAGTTTCTTGATGGCACGATTCCGACGCCGGCGACCGCTTTTGATCCGTCGTACCGTGCTTGGAATCGCTGTAACATGCTTATTCACAGCTGGATCATGAATTCAGTTGATCCTTCCATAGCTCAATCCATCGTCTTCATCGAGAACGCCGCTGACGTTTGGATCGATCTCAAAGAAAGATTTTCCCAAGGCGATCTTGTTCGTGTATCTGAGCTTCAGCAAGAAATCTATGCACTCTCACAAGATTCTCGATCGGTAACAACTTTCTACTCTGATCTTAAGACTCTTTGGGAAGAGCTTGATGTTTACATGCCGATCCCCAATTGTACTTGTCCTCAACGTTGTACCTGTAATGCTATGCGTTTAGCTAGGCATAATCATCAATTGCTTCAGATTATGCGTTTTCTCACTGGTTTAAACGATAGTTTCAATGCGGTGAAGACTCAAATCCTTCTTATGGATCCGATTCCCTCATTGACCAAAATTTTCTCTATGGTACTTCAATTTGAACGCCAACACTCCTCAGTTACTTCCTCTGAAGATTCATCTGCTTTGATTAATGCTTCCAAGGGGAAGCCTCAATTCAATCGATCTGGTAATGGTAGGCCTAGTTCTTCTAATGGTTCGAATCGTTCAAATCGATATTGTACTTACTGTCACAAGAATAATCATGTGGTTGAAAATTGTTTTGAGAAGAATGGTGTGCCTCCTCACATGAGGAATTACAACTCCTCTGTTCATAGTGCTGCAGCTGAAGGAGGTGCTTCTGGTGATTCTTTTGCATCACAAGATACATCTATATCATCACCTACCATTACACAAGAGCAATATACACAGCTGATGCAGTTACTTCAATCTTCATCCACTAATCAGGTTCCTGCTGCTGCTTCCAATCAGGTTAGGTCTTTCCCAGTTGCTGGTCCTTCATCAGCAACTACTCAAGGTATTATCTCTCAAAATCACTGTCTTTATTCTTCTGTTTGTCATAACATAGCTCTTGACACCTGGATCATAGATTCAGGAGCAAGTCATCACATTTGTGCCTCACTAAAATGGTTTCACTCTTATAGTGAAATCAATCCTATGATTATCAAATTACCCAATGGTAATCATGTTGTCACAAAATATGCAGGCACAGTAAAATTCTCTTCCCTGTTTAGTATTAGTGGTGTTTTATATGTACCATCCTTCAATGTGAATTTGATATCTGTTTCTCTTTTATGTGATGTTGCACAATATCTAGTTAGGTTCACTGACACAAATGCTTATATTCAGGAACAGATATCCTTGAAGATGATTGGTTTGGCTGAAAAGAAGGATGGATTATACTACCTAATTCAGTCAGACAAGGAAAAGCTTCCTTTACACTCTAGTATACCTAATAGTTCTCAATTTGTTTCCACAAATAATGCTTGTTTGTCTGAAAATGCTATTTGGCATTTCAGATTAGGTCATTTGTCAAATTCTAGGATTGCCTTGTTAAAATCCATAGTCCCTTCTGTAAATTTTGATTCCAATATTGTTTGTGACATATGTCATTTTGCTAAACATAGAAAGCTTCCTTTTGTACAAAGCTATCACAAAGCTATGAAACCTTTTGATATGATTCACTTTGATATTTGGGGACCAATCTCTATTAAATCTGTCAACAATTTTTCTTACTTCCTTACTGCTGTTGATGACTTCTCTAGATATACATGGATTACCCTAATGAAAGCCAAGTCTGAAGCTAGGGCACATGTTCAAAACTTTATAAAACTCATTGAAACCCAATATAATCACACTGTTAAAATCATTAGGTCTGACAATGGCCCTGAGTTTATAATGCCAAGTTTTTATTCCTCAAAAGGCATAATACACCAGACCAGCTGTGTTGAAACCCCACAGCAAAATGGTCGTGTAGAAAGGAAACACCAACAAATTCTTAACATTGCTAGAGCCCTTCTTATCCAGTCAAATTTGCCAAAAGGTTTTTGGTCTTATGCAGTAATGCATGCTGTCTTTATCATGAATAGAGTACCTGTCCCAAAATTGCAGAATAAAATTCCTTTCAATCTTCTCCATAATTCTAATCCTGATTTTGATCAACTTAAAGTTTTTGGCTCACTTGCCTTTGCTTCTACCTTACAAAATCACAGAACCAAGTTAGATACAAGAGCTAGAAAATGTGTGTTTCTAGGATACAAACCTGGTGTTAAAGGTGTTGTACTCCTTGACCTTATGGATAAGACTATATTCCTGTCCAGAAATGTAACCCATCATGAAACCATTTTTCCTTGCCAATCCACATCACCTAAAATACCTTGGGATTATCACCCATCATCCTCAACACCATGTGACAAACCTTATCTTATCCCAACTACCAATGACTCATCCCTAACATCTGATGGTGACACATCCTTTACCTCAAACCCTGCTCCTCTGTCTCCTCCTTTGACTCCAGATTCCAATGTCACCTCTTCACCTAACTCTACCCTAAATCCACCAGATACAACAGATACCTCATCTATCACTACCCCTTCAAATTTTTCTGCTTCTCCTTCCCTCTCTAGACCCATCAGACAAAGGAAGGCTCCTTTACACTTGTCTGATTATATTTGCAATAATTCATCTGCTATTTCACAAGAATCAATCATCTCAGGTACCAAGTCCATATATCCTATCTCTTCTTTTCATGCACTGACACAGTTGTCTTCTTCACACAAGGCATTTGTTATGTCACTCACACACTGCACTGAACCTCAAACCTATGAGGAAGCTAGTAAACATGAACATTGGTTAGCTGCTATGAAGCTTGAATTAGATGCATTAGTTAAGAATGGTACCTGGAAAGTTGTTGAACTACCACCCAATACTAAGCCAATAGGATGTAAATGGGTATACAAAGTCAAGCTTAAAGCAGATGGTACTGTAGAGAGATATAAAGCAAGACTAGTGGCTAAAGGCTATAATCAAGTGGAAGGGGTTGATTATTTTGAGACATTCTCTCCTGTGGCCAAGCTCACAACAGTCAGAACCCTCCTTGCCATAGCTTCTATACAGGGTTGGCATTTACACCAACTTGATGTAAACAATGCATTTCTCCATGGAGATTTACAAGAGGAAGTTTATATGCAAATACCTGAAGGAGTACAAGACAAGAAGCCAAATATGGTGTGCAAACTGCAGAAAAGTTTGTATGGTTTAAAACAAGCAAGTAGGAAGTGGTATGAAAAGTTAACCTCCTTGCTTATTCATGAAGGTTACAAACAGTCTGCTTCTGACTATTCTCTATTTACTCTCACTAAACCAAATGTTTTTACTGCCCTATTGGTATATGTTGATGATATTATCCTAGCTGGTAACTCCATTGAGGAATTTGATAGGATTAAATCTGTACTTGATTTAGCCTTCAAAATCAAGAATCTAGGCCAGTTAAAATACTTTCTTGGGCTTGAAGTAGCACATTCAAAGTCTGGTATCACAGTTTCCCAGAGAAAATATTGCTTGGATCTCCTTAAAGACTCTGGTCTTCTTGGCTCTAAGCCTGCTAACACTCCCCTAGATATTTCTATCAAGCTGCATAGCACTGCAGGAGCTCCCTACCATGATGTATCTAGCTATAGAAGGTTGGTTGGGAAATTACTGTATCTTAACACAACCAGGCCAGACATTGCCTTTGCTACTCAACAACTAAGTCAGTTTATGCATGCACCAACTACAGTTCATTATAATGCAGCATGCAGGGTGGTAAGGTATTTGAAAAACAATCCAGGCCAAGGCATGTTCTTTAGTAGAAATTCAAAATTACAGCTAGTTGGATATTCAGATGCAGATTGGGCTGGCTGTATGGATACCAGAAAATCCATATCAGGATATTGTTTCTTCATAGGACAATCACTAGTCTCATGGCGTGCAAAGAAACAAGCAACTGTTTCTAGGTCCTCTTCAGAGGCAGAGTACAGAGCCTTGTCTTCTGCTACCTGTGAATTACAATGGTTACTGTATCTGTTCAAAGACTTGCAGGTTCAGCTCTCAGCTTTGCCAATACTGTACTGTGACAACCAAAGTGCAGTTCACATTGCTTCCAATCCAGTGTTTCATGAAAGGACCAAGCATTTGGATATAGATTGCCACCTTGTGCGTGAGAAAGTCATGAAAGAAGTATTAAAGCTGCTACCTGTATCCTCTGCAGACCAAATTGCAGATTTTCTTACCAAAGCTTTGGCTCCACCAAAGTTTCATGCTTTTATGACCAAGCTTAACATGGTTAACATTTACCAAGTAAAGCTTGAGGAAGGCTGTTGAGAAATATATGCTTAGCTCATGTAATTGTATAGTTAGTAAGTAGGCTTTAGTAATAAGAGCATAGGCTTCAGTAATAAGAGCATAGATTAAGCCTAATCTTACTTTACTCTTCTCATATATAAGCCTTGTACCCTTACACTTGAGACTTAATGAAAATCATTTTCATCTATTCTTCTAACTGTTTTGTCCTATCTGTAACTGAATTCTGTTAACTCAATACAAATAAAACCACAATTAAATATTTTAGTCTTCCCTCTACTAATCAATTTAATTAGTCTTTGATTTTATGCTAATTGTTAGAATATTATAGATAGATGTTTTCGAGTACATTTTTGCTTTTTGATTGATAAACTTATTATTTTCAATGCTTCTCGATAATGCATAGTGAATTTGCGGAGATTCGTAGTATGTTATTTGACTTATATTGTAACTAGGCTGTGTTATTGAGCTTAACTAAAGGTAGTCTAAATTTTTTGAGTTTTATTATATATGTATGATATATTCTCTTTGTAACCTTTATTTTAATTTAACAAGTTATGTCATTCAAATTATTAAAATCCTATTTTTAATTTTGTAATGAAAAATCCTAACTTCTTTCTATTTCCCCTATTAGTAATCCCCTGTCAGTTGGCTAGATCAACTGGCTTGATCAAGTTCCACTCTTATACTAAAGGTTTTAATGTATTCTTCTCCTCAATTTTTCATTTTCTCAAGTCCTTCACTAATATATTCTTTTTCCAACTTTATTTATAAATAAAATTTACTTTTTAAATTCATTGAACAATTTATTTATGTATACATTAGTGGTTGAATAAATCTAAAAAACAACTTTTATTTATAAATAAGACCGGAGGAAATATCAATAAACTACTTTTTGTACAAAATGTGGACTTTTTTGATTGTAAATAATTCAGCTTTTAAATCAACGATGAATTTGATAAAAAAAACACACACATAGACACATTTAATGAATAGAAGATTCCAAAAAAAATTAATTGAATAAATTTGTAAGTGTGATATGATTTGATGAAAAGACAGATTTTGGGGCCTAGGTTTGAATGTACGAAGAAAGTTTTACCAAGGCACAAATATTTGAGCATAAAGTTTAGGCACACACTCATAAATAAAAAAAATAAAAAAAATTAATTTGTCACATCAATCAACATCACTTTAATATTTTTTCTTTTAATTTTTTTAACATCTTGTGAGAGTACCTAAGAAATAAATATTTGGGTTTATGCCCATGTTAACATTTCTCGAATGTATGAATGGTATGAAACACAACGTCCCTGTACTGTAGTGTTATTCTTCCAATAAATGAATAGTACTATTTTTGTTTCCAATTGTCATGTTCTTTTCATTACAGCCTTCTAAACTATATAACACTAACAAAATCCAAATATATAAAATAAAATATAGATTCTCCCAAGCAGAAGATGTTCTTTTTCTTTTATTCTTACAAGACAAGCAAAGAAGATCCTTGGATATATGTTATTCCTAACAACTTACTACTATGAAAAGAAATCATAGTTCAGATTAATATATCTAAATGTCTCGTGCTCAAATAACATAATGATAATGTTGTATTGTTATTATTCATGAACCCATTTTTTTTACTATTGTACTAATAATTATTGGAGTTGGTTGTCAAGTACCACATTGTTCAATTTCTTAAATAAAAAAATAGTTTACAAATTAGTTATTAGAGAAGTTTTGCTTAGTGTACTCAATTAAGGGAAAGACCAAAGCTAGTATTATGGACCTAGTTTTTTTTTTATTTTTTTTTTATTTTTATGGATGCATCGGTAACACTTTAAATTTATATCTGACTTAGTTTAAATATTTGTTTTGGAGAGCTTTTTTTGTACCCCCGTGTCTCACACGCACCCCCTTACATATCCAATTTACCCCCTCGCTATTTAGGATGTGAGTGTGTAAATAACAAAAATTAGGGGAAAAAGTTTACTTCCAAGAATGCAAACCTTAAAAAAATCAATTTTTTTGTCCTCTACATTCTTCTTTCATCTTCTATTAAATTTTTTTCATTCGCTCTCTACGTAGCAAACTATGTTTCAGTTCGCACCCTAAGTAGCGAGTGTCAATATTTTATACTCAAACTGGGGATGCAAAATTTATTTTTCATGATTTTTTTCATTCTTGGAGGGTGCCAACGTCAAATTTGAGTATAAAATATTGACACTCGCTACTTAAAGTGTGAACAGTGTTCGCTTTCTAGATGACGACAGGGGTACTATGGTCATTTCAGAGGTGACAGAGAAAACCTAGGGGACGCGAAAAGTACATATCTTTATTTTGTAAGAGTGTGGTTGTACTAGGATATTGGGGTGGGGTGAGGCGGGAGTGAGAGAAATCTATATGTGTTGTAAATTTTTTTACATAATAATAATGCTCTAGTTGTTGGTTTAGACAACGATCATGAATTTTCTCTGATTTTTTAAAATTTCCCAAGTTATATTCTTATTTTGTAATTGTACGTATTTTTCTTTTGCAGCTCTGTTGTTTTCCAACATAAATTTCATCAAATCGCACTTAATTTAATAGTAAAATTTATCAATTAAATATTAAATATTAAAAACTAATTTGCGTATGACAAAAATCATTTCTTTAATTTGTGCACCATATAACTAATCCTACACTCATATTCGTCAAAAAAAACTAATCCTACACTCATATTACAAACTTAAGGCCGAATTATAATAATATAACATCGAAAGAATACTAAAATTACGTGATGTTAGAACTGACACCAAATTAACAGATATTGATAGTAAAAAAACAAATATCCTTTCAAATTTCACTGAATAATCTTCCTAAAAAAATATAAGGGTTAAATATGTTTTTAGTCTATGCATTTTGCTTTATAGTCAAGAATAGTCCCTATATTTTTTTTATAGTTTAAAAAAACCTTACAATTTTTTCCATAATCAAAATTGGTCCCCGTCGTTAATTTTTTTAACAGAACGCTGATGAGGCGCAATTAGCCAATAACATGATGACATGTGTCTTTTACCATGACTTCAGTTTGGGTTGTTGTTATGGTTTTGGTTGAGTTTGTGGTGATGAAGATGAAGTTGTGTTGGAGGAAGAAAGATAGAAAGAAAGATTTGATGTGGAAAGATGCACAATAAATCTGATGTAAAAATACACATATCACCATGTTATTGACTAATTGTGCCATGTCAACGTTTTTGTTAAAAAAAATTAACGGCAGAAACCAATTTTGATTACGGAAAATAATTGTAAGATTTTTTTTAAATCACAAAAAAATGTAGTGACTATTCTTAACTATAAAGCAAAATATAGAGAATAAAACATATTTAACCCAAAATATAAAAATTCAATGGATAATCAAATTGAATATACATTTTCCTGTATTATTAGATAACTGTATTTTTGACAACACACACTCAAACAATTTTTGAATGGGATCAGAAAGTAAATTGTACTTTTATTGGAGAAATAACAATTTTTGTTTGAACATTTTTATAAGTATTGTGGTGATGAATTTGCACCCGTGAATAACAAGAATCTTGGAAGAATGGCAGGAAGGTGAATGAGAGGAGAAGGTAGGTCATGATGAAAATGGTTCTGACAGGTCAACATTACATTTCCTTTCATTCCAAAACCAAACAGTTGTCAAAGAATCAACAAGGCTATACGGTTCCAGCTTGGAATTTAGATCCATGGATAACTGATATATCTAACATATATAGTAGTTATTATATACACAAATAATAGTCTACAGATTTTACTATATATTTTTCATGTTCTTTTTTTTTTTTTTTTTTTTTTTTTATTTTTTTTTATTTTTAATCACTGCACATTTGTTAATATATAGTTCTGATCGCTAATATCTTTAACTATCTATTATAAAAAAATATGAAAATTTTATAGTTTAAAATTATTAATCGAGAAAAATTGAATAATATCTTATTTGTTAACATTTAATTTATGGGTCATGTTAACTTGTGTCCTAAGGGCACATAATAAAGTATTTTTATATGGAAATTTTGCATTTAATAAGTTAAAAAATTTAATGCATCAAAATATATATTAATAAAAATTTATGGTCAAAGTAAATTATGTGAATAGTATACCATAATCTAAAATGACAAATAAAAAAAAGAAAGGAGGGAGTATTATTTATTTAATGAGTGTAAAAATTCGAATTTTATTTAGGAAAATGCTAACTAGGCCCCTGGGGCACTAGTTAAGGGCCAATTTTAGGGTGGGTAAGTGGTATAGGTCTTCCATGGTGAGAGATCAATTTTCATCATTAGATTACAAAGGTGTACAATAAACCATAATAAATTTTATACACCATACTCTTCTTTCACTTCTTCTTTTTTTTTCGGTTTTTCACCACCAGTTGAATCTGATTTGGGGGCCAGTTCTGGCATCAAGTGGTTCCAGCCCCCTCCCGATCGCAGTTGCGGGGGATCGAACCGTGGTCCTCCCTACCAAGTTCAGCGTCAATCACCACTGAACCAACTAACGATTGGTTCTTTCACTTCTTCTTGTTTTTGCAACAACACAACCCATTTTTTTTATAAAACAAAATTTAAACATAATTTCTAGTAATTATATAAATATTCCTACAAATATTAATGTAAACATTAGTGTAGTTTAAAGTTTATTATTAGACTTTAAGTCTCTCGGTACACATATTAGTTTAAATATTTGTATAAATATTAGTTCATAGTTAAATATTGATGATTTTAAATCTTTCGTTATACGCTTAAACAAAAAAAATCTTTTGTTATGCGCAGAATATCATTTTAAGTTATATAGTTTAATTTTATAATAATCAATTTTGACTTTGTTTATAAAAAAATAATGGATAAATAATTGAATTTGTAATATTGAGTAAATTTAGTAATTGAACTAGCATATAAATATAAAAATTTGATATTTAGTTTTTTCAAGTAAGATAGTATGGGTAAATTTTTTTTTTGGGTTAAATATATTTTTAGTCCCGATAAAATGGTGACCTTTGAAGTTTAGTCCCTATTTAATTATTATTATTTTTTTTTTTGGCTTTCGCACCGGTTTCTGATCCATCAAAAGTGGGCGACTAATCCGGCTCGTGCGTAGAGGCATGCGCACTGGTCAAACATTGTTCCCCTGAGAATTGAACCCGGTATTCCCAGTCCCTGTAAAAAATTTCTCTCATATAGTTTTAGTCCCTATTAAAACTAAATTTGTTTAATTATCATTGAATTCTTGAATATTTGAATGATTTTTTTTTTTGCAGATATGTTTAAAATATCATATAAAGTTTATTTACAAAAATTTAGAATTTTTTAACACGAGATGAATTAAATATAATTTTTTTAAAATTTCACAAATTCAAGATAAAAATAACGAAAACCACGATCAAAAAATCAAATTTTGAGCTCAGTTGAAAAGGTAAAGACATCCCAACTAGGTTGACACCCCTTTACTTGATAAAAACTAAATATCAAATTTTATATTTATATACTAGTTCAATTGTTAATTTTACTCAATATTATAAATTGAATTAGTTATCCATTATTTTTTGACAAATAAAGTCAAAGTTGATTATTATAAAATTAAACTGTATAACTTAAAATAATATTTCACGTATAACAAAATATTTAAAATCATCAATAATAGACTATGAACTAATATTTGTACTAATACTTAAACTAATGTGTACCGAGAAACTTACAGTCTTCTATAATAAATTTTAAACTACATCAATATTTACATTAATATTTGTAGGAATATGTATATATTATTACTAGAAATTATTTTTAAAATATATTTATTTTTAAAAAATTTGGTTGTGTTGTTGCAAAAACAAAAAGAAGTGAAAGAGAATAGAATATGGTGTATAAACTTTATTATGGTCCATTGTACACCTTTATAATCTAATGGTGAAAATTGGTCTCCCACCATGGGAGACCTATACCACTTATCCATCCTAGAATTGGCCCTAGTTAAGGATATTTAATATAGTAAAGTTGCACTGAGATTTGTGCAGTCAACATCTATAAAATATAAAAATTGTTGTTTTCAATACTGAATTTTCTTTTTTTTGTTCTTAACTAATGCCTCAGAACACTAGTTAGCATGACCCTTTTATTTATAATTAATAGTGGAGCTAGGGACCACTTCCAAACTTCTAAATTGACATTTTAATTACAAATGTTTGCATTCTAATTTGACATTACAGTTCAAATGTTTGCGGCCGTAAATGTGTTCCCTCCATTTTAAAATAGTGTTATTTATTTAAGATTTTTGCATATCGATTAAAAAATATAATAATTGTTATGAATACTTCTAGTTAGTAGATGTCCACTAGGTTTTGACCCATGTTTTTGGCCCAATATATTGTCCTATAAATAGAACATATGTTACAATGTAATATATACTTGTGAATGAAATATACAAGAGTTTCTATTCTTCTCTTTCTCTCATTCATCTACATTCTTCTATATTCTTATTATTGTTTAGAAATAGTTTCACAACACGTTATCAGCACGAGCTCTAATCAGAGGTAAGCATATAATGAACTATTGAACTTATATTTTTTTTTTAAAAGGATTTATGTTAATATTTTATATAGCTTCATTTTGAATTCCAGAAGAATTCAATATGTATTTGCATTCCCAAAAGATTGCATATTTTTATAGCATTATTTTGTTTATTCATTTTGAATTCCAGAAGAAGTCAATATGTATTTGCATCCCCGAAGGATTGCATATTTTTATAGCATTATTTTGTGTATTCATTTTGAATTCCAGAAGAATTCAATATGTATTTGCATCTCTGAAGGATTGTATATTTTTATAGAATTATTTTGTTTATTCATTTTGAATACCAGAAGAATTTACTCTACATGCATCCATGAAGGATTGCACAAATATATTCTTCTTACATTTATAGTATATGTTATACAGTTCCTGAAGAACTCCATGTTATATGCATCCCTGAAGGATTGCATAAACGATTGTTTTTACATTATAAAGTTCTTGAAGAACTTTAAAATTCAATTTAGGTCTTCATATTATTTATTTTATTGTTATTACTAATTCATGATCATGTTAATGATCACATTTTATTTATTTTTACATATGAATCATATCTAATCTTGTTGAATTCCAGAAGAATTCAACATTAAAGCATCCTCGAAGGATTGCTCAAATAGTGATGTTTTTTGTTATTGATAAAGATCAATTTTGATATAGTTCCCGAAGAACTAAAGAAGAAAAAGTGGAAAACCTTAACATTGGAGCATTCTTTGAATATAGTTCCCGAAGAACTAAAGCTTTAATATTATGGATTGCTCAAAAAATGAAATTTTATATATTATATCATTGTTTTAAAGATTTGAGAGATAATTCTTGAATAACTAAAAAGTCAATATCAAGTATCCCAGAAGGATCGCAAAATCGTAACTTTTTTCATAACCATTGTTGATAGAGATATATTGTTAAGTTCTTGAAGAACATATTATTTGGACCATGATCGAAGTCCATAAAATTTATTTGATTTTACTATAAATAAATGAGATGTTGGACCAAAGAAAATTAGAAGAATTTCTTCCCTTGAATATGCTCCTGAAGTAGCAAAATTGAGAAATAATTTATTGATATTGTGTATATAATAAAAAAAAAATTAATTATTTGTGCAATTTTTTATTTATAGATTCTATACATCTCTAATTTGGTAGATATAGACCGTATTATGGTTATGTTAATTGTCATCATATATCGGTTCAAAATATTTTTGATAGAATATTGGCTCTAAATATTTTTTGTGATAGAAGTAGATAAAATTGTGAACAAATATTGATCGGTTACAATTTTCATTCATATTTATGTGATTCATAAACAAATATTTTCTTCAACGATTCATAAAGAAACATAATTCACCATAAAAAAAAAATCGGTTACATTAGTGTAAGATTTAAATGTTTCGGTTATAGATTAAACTCATGACATGACCTTTATTGATTTTTATTCAATCATTCAATTATTAGTCTTCTATTTTTATACCTATTAAACAAATTGAAACCACAATTATCATAGATGTCATTGTATATCAGTTTATATAGTTCTTGAAGAACTTTCTATGAATTATTTCTTATGAATTCCGGCGGAATTCATTATTCATGCATCCTGAAGGATAGCTTTATCATTTTATAATATTTTATTGGATTTATTTGTTTAATATTTTTTTTTTAAGCAAAAAAAGAGAAGCAGCTAAGTTAAGTTAATGAAGGCATCCCAACTAGGTTGGCACCCCTTGACTAACCCAACAAACTAGCGGCAACTCTACCATATTATTAAAAGAGAAAAAAAGAATAAGAGCAATACAAGCAAACTTGGGGGGACTAGACCAATACCCAAGTGTAAGATGGAGCATAAGCAACAACCTCATTAAAAACCTTACCTGTAAAACCCAGAGGGAAAAACCAGGTGAAGGGAAAAAGAGTGCAGTACTCCGAAACAAATGAACCAGAAACAACAAACAATGGAGGGGACCAAACCAAAACTCCATTAAGCATGACATAATCTAAAACTAGGTAACCCTAGCTTGTTCCTATCCAAAGCATCTGAAATAAAAGAAGGAGCTACCTCCCAAGTAGTATAAGAGGACAAAGACAGACCAACTTTAGCTAAAGTGTTAGCAACCACATTTCCTTCTCTATAAGTGTGAGTGATAATACAATTCATGTGAGACAACATGAAAATTGCATTTTTCCACCTGTTACGAAGAGACCAAGCAACTGGTTTTCTAGGATTCTTAAACGAAGCAACAACAGCAGCAGAATCAGATTCGATCCACACATTGTACCAATTATTATTATAAGCAATTTCAATAGCTCTCAACACACCACAAACCTCAGCATAGAAAGAAGATTGAACCCCTAAAGGCTCAGCAAACGCAAACAAAAACTCAGAAAGGTGATTTCTAAAAATACCTCCACAAGAGGCTTGCACTGGATTACCATTAGAAGCACCATCCGTGTTGCATTTGAACCAAGAAATTAGAGGCGGATGCCAAATCACTTCTTTGAGAATTGGAACCTTGGGTTGATGAATAGAAATATTGAAGAACTTTAATATAGTGAAATCACGGATATAGATGGAGGAAACCTTCCTAGTATGCTGACCAGTGATAGAAGTGCCAGCAGTAATTTGAGAAATAGCAGCTCTCCAACCAATCACAACATTTTTATACCTAGCAGAGTTTCGGGCAAACCAAATAGTATTTATAAAATTAATAATGGCAGCTGTTAAGGTAATTTTGCATTGAGGTGACCAATTCCAATCACAAATAGTCCATATGTCCTCCAAAGAGGTAAAGTGAAGAAACTGATTAATACATCCAGCAAACCAACACCATAACCGAACAGCAAAGCTACAATCAAAGAAAAGGAGGAAGGAAAACTCAACAGACCTTTGACAAAGATTACACATGGACGGGAGAGAACAGCCCTTAGCTTGAAGATTGTCATCAGAAGGTATCTTGCCATGCATGAGTCTCCACGCAAGAAGGGATTTGGAAGAAGGAATATCTGGACTCCAAATAACTTTGGCCCAAGGAATATCCTGGTACTGAGGAGTCTTGAAGAGATACGCATCTTTAAGGCTTAAGTCTCCATCATCAGAATGTTGCCCAAGCAATTTATCATGAGAATGCTCTAAAGGTATCGTGACATGCGAGATGAGGGAGTAGAGGCTAGGAAAAAGTTGAACAAGAGGAGCTGGAATCATCCATTTACCTTGGTGAATAAAATCTTCAACTTTTGAGGTAAGAGAACTACGAATGTGCTCAGGAAGATGCAATTGATCAGCCAAGGGTATACCATGTAACACCCTAACCCGTATACGTAATTAATAAATAAAATAGTTAAAGACATATATGCATCAAGATGTATACGAATCCAAACATAGCATATTATATCATTATAATTCAAAAATCATAGCAGCGGATATAGATAATCATATCATAATATCATAAGTCATCAATACCACTTAATAAAATTCCCTTAACAAGGATCAACAGTCTCAAGATAAATCCAAGCAAGCAAGTCATAAATATATCGATAGCAAGATCATAGAAAATAAATAGTAAAATGCTCAATACATCGATTACGGAATATAAATGTAACGCCCCAACTAAAAATATCTAGAATATTTAGTCGGAACATTAATTACTGGAATCTGAGTACATTAATTAAAAGAAATATAGCTGAATAACATATAGCATTAAGAAAATGTTAGGATATCCGATACAACCAGCGGAAAAGAGTCAAGAACAGAACAACAAGTTAAATAAAAAACAAGGAAGAAGACTAAGTCTTCTAAGTTGACAATCCAAGCTCGGCTCCAATCGTCAGGTCCAATCCTGGTCCCTGCTCCGAAATAACCTGTCTACCTAAAAAAATTGAATGGAGTGGGGTGAGACTACTAAGTCTCAGTGAGTCCTACTACCCTCCTAAAGGCGACTACGCCGGGGCTCCTAATCAGTCATAACATATTCATATTATAATATCATAAAGCATAAAATAAAGGTGTAACACAATGATTAGTCTTATTGATTTTAACCGCAAGACACTCTGAGGTGAGCATATCTCAGAGGTCTGCCTTGTCCGCGAACAGAAAGCGTTCCGACATACAACTCACAAAGTTTTCTGATGGAAGCTTCAAAAATGAAGTCCACAAGCAATATCACAATCGCACATAACTGACTGAGGCTAATTTTAATTCATACTGCCATAATTATCCCAAAACCCGGGGAACATGCAAACTTAATTCTAAGTTATACCCTAAGATTCGGAATTGTGCTTGACTTCCCGTCTAACATTAGATACATTATATAACTGCAAGCTATCTATCTCAGATGAGGATATAAAACGAGTGCTTTAGAATTATTCTGGAAAGTGAAAATATGGGTCATTCTGCACTTAGCTCGCTACGGCGAGTTACCAAGCTCGCCATGGTGAACTGCAGGTCCTGGCCTAAATCAACTCGCTAGGCGAGCAGTTGCTCGCCATGACGAGTTTCATCAGCCCAGAACTTGGATGCTCGCCATGAATGCTCGCTAGCAACTCGCTATGGCGAGTTCATGCAGAAAACACCTTGTTTTACGAAAATCATTAATTTTAAAAGGATACACATACAATCATCCTCTGAGACAGTGCAGAAACATAATATAATTAATATAGAACAGAATAGAAGAGAAATTGGGAGTTATTTCTCCTCACACAATTAATTCCTAAATTCCTAAGTGAACATGCAATTTTTATAATTAGGGAATCTAGCTACACTAACCTAAGAACCCACCTGTTATGAAGCTTTAATCCTTGCTTCTGGGCTCTTTAATACAGCTACAACAAACCTCAGCTTACACCCACGACCATTGGCAGAAATTAGAGTTTTGAAGAATGAGAAACTTCTTATTTTTGCTTCTAAGATTTTGAGCTTGTTAATGTTTGGTTTCCAGCTGAGACTGAAGGGTTGATTTAGTTGGTTTTACTGATCAATTCAGTGAGTGTTCTGTGGTAGTTTATGTTTGCATGCATTCTAGTGGGTGATCAAATAGTGTGTTTTAAAGTTGTTGTTGTTGTGTGCAAACTTTGGGATTTATGGTGAGGTGATGTTACTGATGGATTCCCTTACTTTGAATTCTGAATGGTGTTACCAAGCTTCAGTAGCTCGTGGGAGAGAAGAGAAAATGAGTAATAAGCTTATTTGAAGTTCTTCATTTTTGCATGTCATGGGATTGGTCCTAAGAGGTGATTGAGGTGGTTTCTTTGTAGTGTTGCAGCTTGGAGGAGAAAAGAGATACTTTCATTCTGATGCAATAGTATTAAGTGGAAGGGTGAGTTGTTGGCTTAGAGCTTAATCACTAGTTTGCATGTACTACTAATGGTTGGAGAAATTGGTGGAAAGGTGAGTCATAAGCAAGGGAGTAGGTGTATTGGTGTGAGGGGGACACGTGAGAGAGAGTCAAAGGGAGGGAAAGATTGAATTTCTTGTGATTAAATTCATAAGTGTGAGCTAAGTGTAGTAGTGTGTAATTTAAGTTCCAAAATAAACTCCTTCTATTACACAATATTCACTTAAATCCCAAGACTTAATTTTATTCAATCACCACTAATTAATTCTACTTTATTAGACAAGCTATAAATTAAAATTAATTAGGAAATTTAGAAGTCGGGATATTACAATAAATCTACCCGACACGATGTTACAAGTACCAGAGCACTAATTATTACAACCCAACTAAGATAAGTTCTAGGAGAAGCATAATGTTTAACTCCTTACCACTAGTAACTAGAAACTCAAGCGAGCTACTCCTCGGAAGCTAAATCCTCACCCTGCACCTCTGAACCCCCAAAGGCCTAGAAATTACACAAAAAGAGAGTTAGTAATGAAATCCAAAATAAATGAAAAGTATAATCAATACTCTACATTTCATGTTATATAAATAAGAGTTATAACATTACTCTTAAGATCATAGGAAAGATTACATAATAGGCATAAGCATAATACGCAATCTGAATAACTAAACATCAAGTATACACATGTATAAGTCAAGATATCAAGTACACAAATAATGTCAATTATCACTTAGTTCATGAAATTCTGTTCTCTGACAGGACAGATGTCTTACACAATGTCTAGGACAATGTGTCAGCAGTCCAGATGTCCTAGACAATGATTTTCTTGATTTTCATTGGGAATGTTGAAGCTCACCAATGATTTTCTTGATGAAGTGAAGATTGGTCAAAAAAGGGATTTGAGTCTTGTGAATCGTCTTGCTTTGATTGATCAAGGAAAAGAAACCGATTTTAAAGTGGATGAGAATGGAGTTATAAGATTTAGAGGTAGAGTATGTGTGCCTGACATACCCGAATTGAAGAAAAAGATCCTAGAGGAATGACATAGGAATGGATTGAGTATTCACCCCGGAGCTACTAAGATGTATCAAGACTTGAAGAAGTTGTTTTGGTGGCCTTGTATGAAGAAGGAAGTGGCCGAGTTTGTTTATGCTTGTTTAACTTGTCAAAAGTCCAAGGTTGAGCATCAAAGACCATCGGGATTGTTGCAACCAATGTTTATACCGGAATGGAAGTGGGATAGTATTGCTATGGACTTTGTAAGTGGTTTGCCTAGAACTACAAAAGGGAATGATTCAATATAGGTGATTGTGGATAGATTGACGAAGTCAGCACATTTTATTGCTTTTAAGACCAGAACTTTGGTGCCAAGGTTGGCGGAGATTTATGTGGAACAAATAGTAAGGTTGCATGGTATTCCGTCTAGTATTGTGTCGGATAGAGATCCAAGATTTACTTCAAGATTTTGGGAGAGTTTGCAAGAGGCTTTGGGAACTAAGCTAAGGATGAGTTCGGCTTATCATCCTCAAACGGATTGACAATCGGACAATCGGAAAGAACTATTCAATCACTTGAGGACTTGTTGAGAGCTTGTGTTTTGGAAGGTGGAGGAAGTTGGGATGGATATTTGCCTTTGATAGAGTTCGCCTATAATAATAGCTTTCATGCAAGTATTGGAATGGCACCTTTTGAAGCATTATATGGTAGAAGATGTCGCACTCCTTTGTGTTGGCATGAAGCGGGAGAAAGTGTTGTGTTGGGACCGGAGTTGGTTCAACAAACTACGGATAAGATTAAGATGATACAAGAGAAGATGAGAGCATTTCAAAGTAGGCAAAAGAGCTATTATGATAAGAAGAGGAAGAGCATAGAATTTAATGCAGGAGATCATGTGTTCTTGAGAGTGTCGCCTACTACCGGTGTTGGTCGAGCTTTGAGGTCAAGGAAGTTGACACCTAGATTTATTGGACCATATCAAATTCTTGAGAGAGTTGGAAAAGTGGCTTATCGGATTGCTTTGTCACCATCTTTGTCGAATTTGCATAATGTGTTTCATGTGTCATAATTGAGGAAGTATGTTTCCGATCCAACTCATGTAATTGAAGCGGATGATATCCAAGTGAGGGAGAATCTTATGGTTGAGACTTTACCTTTGAGAGTCGAAGGAAGAGAAGTGAAAAAGTTGAGAAACAAGAAAATCGCGTCGGTTAAAGTTGTTTGGGGAGGACCGGCCGGTGAAAGCGCTACTTGGGAGCTTGAGGATGAGATGAGGAAGTCGTATCCAGAGTTGTTTCTAGATAATTTTCGAGGGCGAAAATTCTTTTAGGAGGGTAGAGTTGTAACACCCGTATTAGATTAATTAGTATTTTAGCTATTAATTATTATTTATTTGAATTATGTGATTATGTGAAATATTTGGGAGAGAGTTAAGGGCATTTTAGTAATCACATGGAATTAATTAGACTAAGTGGATAGTAAATAGTTTATTAATTAGTTTGAGTTAATTAATTAGTAATGGATAGAGTTAGTAGAGTGAGATAGAATTAGTAAGTTAGTTATTGTCATAACTAGAGCTAGCAAATTAATGGGCCAAGCCCATGAGTGAATAGAAGGATAGAATTGATATTACACTTAAAATTGAATTAACCTAGATGGGAGAGCTAGAGCTCTCATGAGTCTTAAACCCATTTCACTCATTTTTCAAAGAGAGGTAGAGAGAGAAAGCATAGGAAAGAAAGCTTGAAGAAGGTAGAAGAGATTCAAGTGTAGAGCTTGAAGTTAAAGCTTCAATCAAGAGGTAAGAGAGTAGTATTTGTTATCTAAGGTGATCAAGAGGAGAGGAGAAAATCTATTTTTCTCCAAACCCAATCTTCTCTCACTCTTTTTTATTTTGGGATGGGAAATAAATTCAAGTAATGATTTTTGTTAGGCTTTAGAATCATTGAAAACTCCTTTGTAATGAACAACACGAATTTGGGGATTAATAATGGGAATGTGTAGATGTTTGTTAGGAAATTTTGTGTTGTTATGAACTTTTGTGAAAATGTATGAAAATCCATGATTCTTACATTTTTGGAGTTAAATTATGTTTATAGTTGTACTTTTGAACTTATATGATCTTTATATGCTTAAAGTTGATGGGTTTAATGACTTATATGATGAAAAATGACATTTTTATGTAATTTTAAGTTGAAACCCGAAACAGGGGTAATTTTCTGGGCATGGTCGCTGGCATCAAGCTCGCTGCAGCGAGCATTCATAGCTTCTGGAAATTTTCAGAAATTTTCGCGGTAGCTTAGCGACCGGCTAGCGACCACCGTAGCTGTCAGCTAGCTGGCAGCGACCAGCTCTCTGTAACTGCTCGCTAGGTGCTCGCCAGTTGGTAGCTCAGCGACCAAACCTGAATTCAATGTTATTTTTAAGGATCAATTTGATGGATTGTATACTCATAACATGTTTAATTGTGATATTTTGATTATATGATAACATGATAGGATGTATATGAACCTAGTGTGAGGAATTATCTATGTATCATTAAGTAAATGATGAATTGATTAGTATGAGCAATGATATTGTTAAACTATGAATGAAATATGATATGACTTTGATGAATGTGCATGCATGATTACTTATGGAGTTAATTGAATATGATTTGATCATTTTGGATGAATGTACATTTGATTGAGTTATTGAAGTACATGGAATATGATATCCTTATATGATGAGAAGATTAAATCATGTGTTTGGTAATCTTGCATACATGCATTCATTTTATATGATGAGCAGATACTTTAGATGAGCCCTAAAGTATAGCAGATGTTTTAGTAGCTGCGGTTGACTAAAACATAATTGGAATAAGTTTTCCAATAACTTGACGAGGTACCACATGCACTTAGTAATAATGCTAAGAAACATTACATGAATGTGACATTAGTTTGCATTTAGGAGATGAAGGTGAATCTTATGTGAACTAAGTGATAATTGACATTATTTGTCTACTTGATATCTTGACTTATACATGTGTATACTTGGTGTTTGGTTATTCGGATTGCGTATTATGCTTATGTCTATTATGTAATCTTTCATATGATCTTAAGAGTAATGTTATAACTCTTATTTATATAACATGAAATGTAGAGTATTGATTATACTTTTCATTTATTTTGGATTTCATTACTAACTCTCTTTTTGTGTAATTTCTGGGCCTTTGGGGGTTCAGAGGTGCAGGGTGAGGACATAGCTTCCGAGGAATAGCTCGCTTTTGAGTTTCTAGCTACTAGTGGTAAGGAGTTAAGCATTATGCTTCTCCTAGAACTTATCTTAGTTGGGTTGTAATAATTAATGCTCTGGTACTTGTAACATCGTGTCGGGTAGATTTATATTCCGTAATCGATGCATTGAGCATTTTGCTATTTATTTTCTATGACCTTGCTATCGATATATTTATGACTTGCTTGCTTGGATTTATCTTGAGACTATTGATCCTTGTCAAGGGAATTTTATTAAGTTTGTATGATGACTTTTGATATTATGATATGATTATCTATATCCGCCGCTATGATTTGAATTATAATGATATAATATGCTATGTTTGGATTCGTATACATCTTGATGCGTATATGTGTTTAACTATTTTATTTATTAATTACGTATACGGGTTAGGGTGTTACAGGCACAAAGCTTTGGACTCACAATCTTCAGTTATTGTGGGTTGAGTTTTAAGCTCTATATGTTGAGTCCTTTATATAGGCGTGCAATTCTTCAGATAGTTTTCAGTCTTTCAAATGCACTCAAATAAGAATTAGTTTTAAAACAAACTTGTTTCAAAACAAACTCCACAAAGATAAAGATTTAATCTCTATCCACTAATTAAATATGAATCCAATCGTATCTAACACATAAGATTAATAACAAACTTTATCATTAATCTTAATCTCAGCTTGTTACTAAAAGATTCGCGTTTTATTCAAATTAAAACAAACACGCGTGCTTAATGGATAAGCATTATCTTTTAAGCTGAACTGGGTCAAGATGTCCTACCCACATGTCATGGGACATCTTGTTCGACATGCTGCCTATGCATGCTCTGAACCCAGTGACAAGATGTCTAGGACATCTTGTTCAAAATGTTGCATCTGCACATCTTCAATATGCACAAGTGGTTTAGACTTAATTACTTCAGCATTGGTGCTTCAGTTAAGTCACTCTGACCAAGTTGTTTTAGCCTTATGATGCACCCAATCTCAGAAGAACTACAATCTCCCCCTTTGGCAAATCATGGCTAAAACAACCACTAACCACTTTGTTGAATGTGCACTCTTCAGTCTTCAATCTTCAAATTGATCTCTGTGGATGCAATCTTCAATTCTGAAATCTTCAGGTCTTCAATGTCTTTGATCTTCAGAATCTTGTGTGTCTTCAATATTCAGGACTTCTTCAATCTTGAATGTGTAATGAACCTTTTCTAGTATGAGACAGTCTTAGTCTTGTCTTCATATGATTCATTACAATGAATTTTCTAAGTCCAGGGATGAGACACCTAGTGACTTAGTGAACCAAAGTCTTGAGTTGCAGCGGAAAGTACTTAATCAGAGTGATCAAGACTCACTAGACTTCTTAGAGGTTCATATTAAGCTTTTAAATTTTGCTCTGGACACTCTTGTTTTTGCATAGCTTTTTATTTTTTTATTTTTATTTTTAGTTTAATTTTTTTTAAAGCTTGCTATTTTTATCCGTAAAGCAAGAGAGTAATTCTACTTGCCAAATAGCTGTTCAATTATCAATTATTTCTCCCCATTTTACCATAATTTGACAAAGGTTAAAGGAAAATATTTCATTGATTAATAATAGAGCGAACAACATACAAAAGTTGCACTTCAAGTGTCGGATGTTAAAGTCTCCAATGTCTAGGACATTTGGTAGACCACAATACTTACAGAGACAGGTAGTGTTGGATTGTTGTCTTGTTTCTGTCTCGTGCTGGAGGCATGCGTGGGATCTTCTGATGGTTGCATGCCCTTTTTGGTCTGTAGAAGTCCACAGACCTTCATGAATGCAGACGCCTAGTGCACTCCTTAATTGTTCAAATCGGACTACATCAAGGGGCTTTGTGAAGATATCTGCTAGTTGTTCTTCTGTGGCTATGTGTTCTAGAGTAACCACTTTCTTTTCAACAAGTTCTTTGATGAAGTGATGCCGAATATCAATGTGCTTTGTTCTGCTGTGTTGAACAGGATTTTTTGATATGTTGATGGCACTAATGTTGTCGCAGTATAATGTCATGACATCTTGTTGGACATTGTATTCTCTCAACATTTGCTTCATCCAGAGTAACTGTGAACAAGCACTTCCTGCAGCTATGTATTCAGCTTCAGCAGTGGATAGTGACACACAGTTTTGCTTCTTGCTGAACCATGAGATGAGATTATCACCAAGAAAGAAGCAACCTCTTGAGGTGCTTTTTCTGTCATCAGCACTTCCAGCCCAATCTGCATCGCAATATCCAATAAGAGTAGGATTTGCATTGTATGAGTAGAGCATTCCATAATTACAGGTACCACTGGCATATTTGATGATTCTCTTCACTTGTAGTAGATGACTAGTCTTGGGATTTGCTTGATATCGAGCACAAACTCCTACTGCAAAGGTTATGTCTTGTCTGCTAGCAGTTAGATATAGGAGACTCCCTATCATACTTCTGTAGAGACATTGATCTACATCAACTCCATTCTCACCTTTACTCAATTTGATGTGAGTAGCTGCTGGAGTTCTTTTGTGTGTGGCATTAATTCTCTAGTCCAAACTTTTTCACAATACTTTAAGCATATTTGCTTTGTGATATAAAGACAGTGTCTTCTGATTGTTGGACTTGAAGGCCAAGAAAGTAAGTTAGTTCTCCTACTAGACTCATTTCAAACTCAGACTTCATATGTCGAACAAATTGTTCCACAATCTGGTCACACGTGCCTCCAAAGACTATGTCATCCACATAGATTTGGGCGATCATAATCTCTTTTAGATTCTTCTTCACAAATAGTGTCTGATCTATACCTCTTCTGACATACCCATTGTTGATCAAAAACTCAGTCAATCTTTCGTACCATGCCCTAGGTGCCTGTTTCAATCCATATAGTGCCTTCTTCAATTTGTAAACATGTTCAGAGAAGCTGGAGTCTACAAATCCTTTTGGTTGCTCTACATAGACTTCTTCATGTAGGTATCCATTTAGAAAGGCACTTTTAACATCCATATGATGAAGTTTGAACCTCATTGTGCACGAGATGCTTAGTAGCAGCCTTATAGTTTCAAGCCTAGCAACTGGTGCAAATGTTTCATCAAAGTCCACCCCTTCTACTTATGTGTATCCTTGAGCGACTAGACGAGCCTTGTTTCTTGTAACAATACCATGCTCATCTGATTTGTTCTTGAACACCCATTTGGTTCCTATCACATTGATTTCTTCAGGTCTTGGAACTAGCTCCCATACTTGATTCCTTGTGAATTGTTCCAATTCTTCTTGCATGGCATTTATCCAGAACTCATCACTCAGTGCCTCTTTGATATTTTTAGGTTCAATTGAGGATATGAAGCATGAGTTAGCAATTTGATCTCTGGATCTGATGATGACTCCTTCACTTGGATTTCCTATGATGTTATCAACTAGATGCATCTTCAGAAGTCTTATGGATGATCCCTTGAACCTAGGTGATATAGTACTTGGCTCAGTTGTTGGACTGTCTGGCATGATGTCCGGGACATTTGGTTGATCACTTGATGGCTGAGGAAAATCATCATCTTCTTCTTCTTCTACAGTGAGTGTTTCTTCAGGAGTATCATTGAGCACAACATTGATGGATTCTATGATTGTCTTGGTGCGTTTGTTGTATACTCTGTATGCTCTACTGTTTGCTGAATATCCCATGAAGATGCCTTCATCACTTTTGGGATTCAATTTCCTTCTCTGCTCTTGATCAACTAGGACATAACACACAGTACCAAATACATGGAAATACTTGACTGTTGGTATTCCTCCTTTCCATAATTCATACTGGGTTGCTTTTGTCCCTTTTCTTAGAGTCACTCTGTTGTGTATGTGACACGCAGTGTGCATAGCTTCAGCCTAGAAGTGATAAGGTAGTTTTTGTGCGTGCAGCATGGCTCTAGTGCATTCTTGCAAGGTTCTATTTTTCCTTTCCACCACTCCATTTTGTTGTGGTGTGATAGGAGCTGAGAACTCTTGTTCTATGCCTTTGGTAGCACAGAATTCTGAAAACTTTGAGTTTTCAAATTCTTTCCCGTGATCACTCCTTATTCTGATTACTTCACTTCCCTGTTCTTTCTCAATGAGATAGCACAGTTCCTTGAACACATCAAAAGCTTCAGATTTTTCTCTGATAAATCTGACCCATGTGTATCTTGAATAATCATCCACGCATACTAGAACATATCTTTTACCATTCAAGCTTTCAACTTGCATAGGTCCCATAAGATCCATATGAAGCAGCTCTAGGTTTCTTGTGGTGACCGTATGTCGAACATTCTTGTGTGACATCTTGGTTTGCTTTCCAATCTGGCACTCTCCACATATTTTGCCTTCCTCTATCTTGAGTTTAGGCAATCCTCTAACTGCTTCTTTTGTGATGAGTTTTCTCATACTTTTGAGATTGAGATGTCCCAACTTTAGATGCCATAGCTTAGTCTCATCTTCCTTAGTTATCATGCATGAGACGTTCTGACTCTTGTGTTGAGATTGCCATAGATAACAGTTATCCTTGGATCTTGACCCTTTCATAACTTCTTCATCTTTGTTGGTTACAATACATTCAGAGTTGTTGAAGCTGACTCTTAGTCCTTGGTCACATAGCTGACTTATGCTTATTAAGTTAGCTGTAAGTCCTTCTACTAGGAGAACATTATCAAGGCTTGGTAATTCAGGTACATTCAGCTTTCCTATCCCCTTTATTTTTCCTTTAGCTCCATCCCCGAAAGTAACATAGCTGTTGGAATAATTTTTTATTTCTTGAAGATAGGCCTTTTCTCCAGTCATGTGCTTTGAGCATCCACTATCAAAGTATCAATCATCTTTGGAGGTTACTCTGAGTGATGTATGAGCTATTAGACAAGTAAGCTTGCTTAGGGAGTTCTTTGCTTGTCTTCTAGCTATGTGTCTGTTCCAAAATTGTTCATGAAACCTTGGAAAGCCATATAGCTCAAAGCAAAAAGTCCTTATGTGTCCTTCTTTCCCACAGTGATGACAAATCTTCTTTCTGCTTTTGGATTGAGTCTTGTCTTCAGTTGATCTTTGGTTCTGATCTGAATGGTGGGATATGTGGTTCGACATGTGCTTCTTTCTCTGCTTCCTTGATGATTTTGAACTGTTGCTCTGAATTTTTATTGATAGAGCTATCTCTGTGAGTTGTGTATTTAGCAGAGAGATTTGTTCCTTGATATCATTGTTGACTAGTCCTTCATGAAGAACAGAATCTATGAGTCTTCTCTGTTGTAGTATCACACCTGTATGCAAGGTTGATTTCTGTGTCAGGTTCTTTAGACAGAGTGCTACTCATACCCTTCTGTTGTTTTTCCAGATGATTAGGGCATTCATGTACGTTGTGTCCGTATCCTTTGCACTCAGAACATTTATTTTCTTGAAATGTCTTGCATTGATCATTGTTTTTCCTCTGAGGCTTGATGTCGGACCGGATGACTGGGACATCTGACTTCTTGTTCTTTCCTAGCTTTGCCAAAGACCTGTTGAAGTCGTTGCTTATAAGGGCTATGGCTCTAGATAGGTTGTCTTCGTCTGATTCTTCTTTAGTCAGAAAAGCTTTGTTTTTTATTTTCTTTTCTGATCTGTCATCGAACGCCATCTCAAAGGCTTGTAGTGATCCAATGAGTTCATCCATCTTCATTGTTTTCAAGTCTTGATATTCTTCAATTGCAGTTACCTTCATGTTGAATCTCTTAGGTAGTGATTGTTGCGTATTTTAGGTGTGATATAATTGTTCGCAATGTGCAAGTATACACAGTCTTATCTGTAGCACAAGTAATAAGAAAAAGTATCGTTCCCACAGGGATTGTGATAAGGAAATCTCACTCCAAGACTAGTTCAATTAGTTTTACACTTATGAGTGATTAAAATAACAGTTTAGGGTTGCAAATAAATTAAAGGAACAATTGATTAAAAGAGTGTGAGAAAACAGTTGTGAAAGCATGTTGAACTTATGATCCATTTAATATCCAGCTTAATATGTGTGTGATGAGATAAATGTAGGCAAGACTCCTGCAAGCAACTCTTGCCTTATGGTGTATGTCTACAACGTTGGATAATGCAATGCGTGATAAGATGAATCATATGTCTAGGTCAAACTTACTTCATTACAGTTCAGAAAACACGTGGTTGTATTCTTACTATGGCCCTAAAGCTTATGTCTAAGACTTCAAGTAGAGAATATATGTCTATACCTCACTTAACCACATTAGTTCATTCAATCCATTCATTATTAGATGCCTCTTAATAACAAACTTGTATTCAAACCTAAGTTGATCAGTCCTAGATATGAATATATAGCAAAATAACAAATGAACTAAAAGGGCATACAAACACACATCACATCACTTAAACATATTAAACTTTCAATTAAACTTCACATAATTTCAACATTAAGAGTTTAGCTCATGATGAGCATAGAAACCATAACAACCAAAGATATAAGATTACACATAAAAATGAATTCTTAAATGTAAACCTACAACTGAGATGGCCTTAGATTTGATGTCTCAAGCTCCAAGTTCAACAGCAGACTAGACTTCAGTTATCAGCAGCAGCGGCGCACCATGAACGTCTTAGGGTTCTTCTTTCTTCACAACGGCAGAACTTTCTAAGCATCTATCACCTTTCAGCATATGCTATCTTTAGGGTTTAAGGCACCTTTATATAGGACATTTTCTTGGATCATGGGCCTCCCTAAATCCGAGGATAAGACAGCCCAAAGGAATAAAGCATATTCCCCAATGATTAGTACAATGACAGCACTATCAGCACATGGGAAATCTGCCAGCTGTCTTTCCTCGCGTTAGCGCCCGTTCGTATTCTTCATCTTACGTGGCGGCTTTTGACGGCGCTGACTGGTCAGCCGCCTCTTGTGGTTGTACGGAATGGTTGTCTTGACTGTAATTATCATTTGCCTTGGCTCTTGAACCTTTTCAATGGTCCAGTGGTCTGTCTTGACACCAAGTGACTCTAGAGCTCTCTTTATATGAAGAGATTACATAAAAATCCTAAATACATGCTAGACTCATAAATGGCATAAAATAAACCTAAACATTGAATACAAAACCATATTAGCAGGTAACAGAGCAAGTAAAAAGCTGTAATAATACTCACATAAAGTGAGTTATCAGTGATCTAAGGATTTTTCTTGTCAACTTTTCTTCAGGTATTTTCTCTCCCAGAACAAACGACGAGTTGGCTATATCTCGAATCCTATTGTTGAAATCTGATATAGTCTCATCATCCTCCATCTTAAGATTTTCAAACTTCGTGGAGAGGAGCTGCAGTTTTGACATCTTGACCTTGGAGGTTCCTTCATGAGCAGTTTGAAGAATTTCCCAGGCTTGCTTTGCTTCTGTACAAGTGTTGATTAGTTTGAATATATTTTCATCAACACCATTGAAGATAGCATTTAGTGCTTTAGAGTTGCCATTGGCCTCAGTTTCCTCTTCTGTGGTCTATTCTCCTTCACCTTTTAATGTTGAAGAGCCATCTTCTGCAGAGACTATTGGATGATTCCAACCTGTGATAATTGCCCTCCATGCTTTTTGATCCATGGACTTGATGAAGGCAATCATTCTTGCTTTCCAATAGTCATAGTTTGATCCATTCAGAACTGGTGTTCTGTTTATTGATCCTCCATTCTTGTCCATCTTGAACAAGATTTTGTCTCCCTGGAGCTCACCCAGCAGGTTAGGGTGCCTGCTCTGATGCCAATTGAAATTATGTTCTCTGGCAGGACAGATGTCTTACACAATGTCTAGGACAATGTGTCAGCAGTCCAGATGTCCTAGACAACTGGTTAGACAACTGGTTATGAGGATCACGATTTATTGCAGTACTGAAGTAAATAAAAGCAATAAATAACACCAGTGATTTGTTAACCCAGTTTGGCACTAATCAGCCCTACTCTGGAGGATACCAATCCAGGAAGTGAACATTACTACTCCGAATCAATACTTAGTCTTACAACACTACCAAACACCTTTTGGCATGTATGCCTTTTCTTAATCCTAGTAATCTTCTACTCAAGGGCTAACTCCCCCTGAATATGAGAACCTACCCAACTCCCTCTAATCACTAATCCCAAGTGACGAAACAACTTTAAACTTGACAGTTTAAAAGACACAGTTGAATGGCAACATTCAACGACTCAAAGCTTCAAAGTATCAAGAACGATACTAAGAGCTACTAATGTTTTGCACAGTGGGCACAAAGCTTTGGACTCACAATCTTCAGTTATTGTGGGTTGAGTTTTAAGCTCTATGTTGAATCCTTTATATAGGCGTGCAATTCTTCAGATAGTCTTCAGTCTTTCAGATGCACTCAAATAAGAATTAGTTTTAAAACAAATTTGTTTCAAAACAAACTCCACAAAGATAAAGATTTAATCTCTATCCACTAATTAAATATGAATCCAATCGTATCTAACACATAGGATTAATAACAAACTTTATCATTAATCCTAATTTCAGCTTGTTACTAAAAGATTCGCGTTTTATTCAAATTAAAACAAACACGCGTGCTTAATGGATAAACATTATCTTTTAAGCTGAACTGGGTCAAGATGTCCTATCCACATGTCTTGGGACATATTGTCATGTCTTGGGACATATTGTTCGACATGCTGCCTATGCATGCTCTGAACCCAAGATGTCTAGGACATCTTGTTCAACATGTTGCATCTGCACATCTTCAATATGCACAAGTGGTTTAGACTTAATTACTTCAGCATTGGTGCTTCAGTTAAGTCACTCTGACCAAGTTGTTTTATTTTTATAATTGTAAAATTATAAATGATTTTATAATCATATTAAAAAGTGGAAGAGAGAATAATATACATCTTTTATAATAAAGCAATAACATAATCATTCAACCTAAGCAACACCATTGCTTAACTTGTGAAATTTGATTTACAATATTAATTACACTTATTACCTAAAACAAACAATGCAATACATCTTCTAAATCAATTTACATTCATATGTGTGAGGAAAAATAATAATCACTTAAGACTCATAGTATAGTCAAATGTCTTTGTTCGAATTTCTTCGGAGTTGATAAATCATTTATATTCTTCTTTTGAGATCCACATATGCAAAAATTGAAAAAACTGATGAAATATAGATTAAAATGAATATAGCTAAAATGAAAATAATACGAAGAAATACAAACAACATAACTAAAGAGAAAAAGTTGGAAAATATGTAATTTGAAGTGTTCAACCAAAAACCATTAATATAGGAAAAAAATGGGTATATTTTTATTCATAATGTCCAATTAAAATTTAAACCAATTAATAACAATATATATTGATTCCTTTTTTGATGAATGTCATGTTATGATTTATTTTACACTATCATCTTTGTAGAAAATCAATAGTTAACACAAACTTTTGAAAGAAGTAAATAATCTCATTAAAATTAAATGCTTATAATTTAATACAAAAATAATCTCTTAGGAGTTTATAATTTTATAAATAATTTTGAAATTATAACTACAATAAAAAATTTGAATATATTAAAAAAAATAAGAAATTTGTTAATTAAAAAATATTGTTCATAAATTCTATATTTTGAACATAACAAAAAAATATTACACTTAATGTATAAAATAATATAGATTTATATTAGAATTATTGTTTAATAATATTGATAGTCATAAATGCCAATCATTAATGCTAATGGTAAAAGTATCCTTAAAAATTTTCAAGAGAGATTCCTAAATATAAAATAAGGTCTTGCTAAACAGTGCCCCCGAGTACTCTTTAAGAATTCCATTTAAGGAAATAATTTATTCAAAATGTTGAACATTTCAATTCTCAATGCGTTGATTTCACACATTTTCATAATTTTTTTTTATAAAATATTACTATTTAAAGTCTTAAAGAGTGCCCCAGAGACACTATTTAGCATTTGCCTATAAAATAATATAGATATAGATATCAAATCATTTATTTTATTAATTAAAATGTTTTATTTAATATTTCGTGGAAGTACATTTGTCATTGAAATAGTAAATTTTAATATTTTTTCTTTACATAAATGAATTAATTGTCGAATACATGCAAAGAAGAATGCATGAGAGATCATCATTTTAGAGGGAAGAGAAAGGTAAAGACGCCATAATTTTAGTGCTTAACATAGACTTCGTATGATGGACCAATATTTTTTTTATTAATGGATACTTATTTCCTTTCATATAAATTTATATAAAAGACAATAATATATGTAAATTAACACATAATCTCATAAAGAATAATATTTGAAAACACAAATTTATATTAAATTGAAACTCCAATAAAAAATTATTAAGCAAAAACTAAAAAAGCATACTCGTGTTAAACAACTATTTTTTATTTTAATAATTTTATTTGCCCATTTGGACACATTTAAATTGGATCATACTCATATATCGTCTAATGAAAGTATTATTTTCTTAACAGAAACAATGAAGACACACTCTAAGTCAACAACCTCTCCCCATTTCACACACACATGTAACAGCCCGGGCCTTCGGCGATCCCGACACTGTCACCTCACGATCTTCTCCACCCCCCTCACTACAAGAAATATAATTTTTCGCAACGGATTTTTTTGTTACAAGTCGCTGGCAAAATTACCTTTGGTTGTTTTGCCAGCAACTTGTAACAACTTTTAACGAAAAAAATTGTTGCCAAAAATCATATTTCTTGTAGTGCCTCTCTAGTGGAGTTTTTGCCTTCGGTGAAAATCGAACCACGTACCCTGAGGTTCAAGTACATGTTAAATGCATTCCCACTACCAATTCCCTGGGGTTCTTTGAAGTTGCAGATCAATGTTCTTCCCAGAAAAACTCTAATTCGATCTCCCTACATAACAAAGAATAAATCATCATAATCTGAAGAGTGATTCTTTAAGTGTGGTCAAGAGATTGAGCAGTGAGGAATGTGGGATAAGTGAAAGTTGGAGCGTGTTGAAGCACATTAGAAGATTATTGCGATTGGAGTGGGAGGTGTAGGTTTGCCATACTTATCGTGAAGTTAATCGGTGTGCTGATGCTCTTGTGCATATTAGTTGTGATTTAGATTCTTCTGTGATTTTTTATGAGTCATGTCCGACTCAAATTTTGCATATTTTTCTTGAGGATAAAGTTGAGACCAGTATTCCCAAGCTAATTTCGTTGTAGTTCCTTTTCGGGCTTATGCCCTCCTATATATAAAAAAAAAACTTTTAAACAAAAAAAAAAAAGTTTTATATTTTTTGCAATATTAAATCTTCCAAACATGCACAACTCTTACAACCAATATCCATAATTATTTTTTTAGTGATATGTTAATAATAAAATCGTGCATAAGAGACAATGTTTTCACACAAAAATGAGATAAACAACACAATACAAATTTTGAAATATGGATGAAAATGAAATGATTTTGTTGTGGTAAAATAATATATAATAATAATATAATTTTATGATAATTAATATAATATTGAGACATTTCTTATTAATGATTTTTAATAATATAACTATTATAACTTTAATATATCGAAACGTTTATTTTATTAATTATAACTTGCATGTATCAACAATTTTTTTTATTTCACATTTAAATATACAGTGAAACATTATTTTGTTAATCATAATTTATTTGTAACAAAAAATATATTAAGTCACCTTTAATAATATTATAAAAAAGATTAAATTATAAATTAATATTTTATTGTAACCAACAAAAAAAATTTAGTTTATCATTTTATATAACATATCAAACTAATGAATAAGTTATCATTTTTATTTGTTAACATGTATACAAAATATTAAAAACGAAATGTATAAACATTAGTGTTAGATTCTGTCTCCTTGAACTTCAGAATAATTTCTTCGGTATTGCAAATTTTCTTCACCATATAACTACTTTCAAACTTAGTGTCATTATTAGTGTTAGACTCAATCTTGAATAAAAATGTAGAATCAATCAACACATAAATCTCTTTAGGTAGAACTCCTGACGATTTTTCCTATACAAATACAATTATTACATTAAGATTCAAAATATAGCATATATAATATATTTTTTTTACATCTCTCAAATAATTCAAATACATTACCCCAGAACTCTCAATTATTTGAGATGCATTTTTTTTGAACAATTTTGTTGCTTCACGGTAAAAAATGACTAATGTGGCAGAGTCACTTGAATCAAATACAGATATTACGATTTTGTACCTATATAATAGTTAAAAAACAAACGTTATAGCCACCTTTTTATTTGTTTGAAAAATAAAATAAATACAATTTTCATATGTTACCTTTCGCTAACATTTTCCATATGTTTATTACATTTAGAACAATAGTACATGCCCTCATCAAGAATAACTTTTTGGAACACTCACATGCAGTGTACCACCAACCTTGAGTATCAAGCAAGTCTTTAATTGTTCCCAACACAATGTAAGATGATTCCTGGATTATACAAATAAAAAACGATTAAGTAGTTTAAACCATTAAAACAATATATGGTTCATACATGTACTATATGTGAATATAAAAATTTAATCTGTTAATTGAAAAAAACTAACCCCACGACTTTCTTTCAACCCCTCAATTGTTATCCTAGGTGTGACTTTGAGAAAACCATCTTATTAGGTTAATTCATTAGGATCATGGATCAAACAAATACCAGGGGATGAAGAATTATTTTTTTTCCAGCATCCTATAATCAATATTAATAAGCCACAATGTAAAAATTGAAAATGAATACAAAAAGTTCACATAAATTGTAAAATAAAACGTATAAATAAAAAAGCAAAATATACACAACGATTGTTATGCATACCTTTTCTTCAAATCAGTGACACTTATGAACTCGGGATTAAACAACAACTTAGTTGAATTAAAAGAATTTTGAATTGTTGTAGTTTCTATAAAAGAAATACATTTGTAAGAGTTTATAAGTTTATATTTGCAACGAAAAATAAAAAATAAAAATAGATAACTTGAATTTTTTTTTGTAGTCAACAACATAAATACCTTGCCACAACTTTGATTTTGGCCATTAACACAACGACTATTGTGTTTTCAGTTTTGCCAGCAGCATCAAATGCATTCAAATCATCAATATATTGACCAAATAGGGTAACATTAAACTTGAACCTATATTATTCAGGAATTTAACAAAGCATTTTAATATTTTGTGATAGATCGAGTAAGATAAAAAAAAACACATGTGATATTAACCCATCATAGTTCAACTGAATTGCAACCATTTTAGTCTTCAAACCATTGCGTTCATACTCCCTTGGAGCTCCAATGCCGGTTAACATTCCCATAATGTCTACAAAATATGATTATACACACGATTAATAATATCACATGTCTACCTTATAACGACAAAAACAACAAAACAAATACATAACGTACTAATATTTCTTACCATAAAGATAATTTGTATCATAGTCAGGAGCAAATGTTGGAATAGGACTTTCAATCAAATATATATTAGAAGGAACTTTTTTCAAGTTGCAAAGTTTAATCTTCGTGTGGAATTTGTATGATCCACCGTTTGCAACAACTCCAAAAATTTTAATCGAGTAAACAACACATTCCTTAAGATCTTTCTCAAACTTATAAATCAGAGTGCGACACACTGTACCCTGTATTTTGTTTCCCTAAACAAAAAGACAATAGAATAATATTATACAACGAAAAATATATTAAAACTCAGTGTAAATGAAATTTAAACATACAGAAGAGTTCTTACAGTTGAATCAATTAGTATCATATCCAAAGAAAATGGTGCATTGTTGCCGGACACATCGCGCACCAACCACATCCGAATTACACGAACTACAATATTCAAAATCTCATTAGTCTGGTTGATTTCGGATATCATGTTAATTTTATTCGCCATTATTTAGTAACTTAACAAATGAATTTGTGAGTTGGTTGTGGAAAATAGCAAATGAGTTTGTGAGAAGATTTTGGAGAAAAAGAAGATATATTTATAGTTAGGTTTAGAAATATAAAAATTAGGAGCAAATTTATGAGATAATATCGGTTGCAATATTGAATATGTAAGGTTCAAATAATAATTAAAAATATTTATTATAATAATTAAAAATTATACGTAACAGAAATATATATTTATGATCATTAAAATATATATAAAAAGGTTAATTATAATAATTAAAAATTATACGTAACGAAAATATATTTATGATAATTAAAAAATAGATAGAAACGGTTAATGTATTAATTATATTTTGTATTAATATAAATGTTTTTAATTTTCATTATTATTAAAAATTGTAACGTCTTCAATTATTAATTAAAAATGAATATAATAAATGATAATATAAATTTTTTGCATTTTCGTATTTAATTAAAAATGTAACATTATAAAATATTAAATAAAATTCATGTCCTAGTATATTTTCATTAAAAGTGACACGTGTCACTTTCTTGTCAATAATCTTTACTTTGTTTATAATATAAATATAGATTCCTCAATAAAAATATAAATAAAAAACAAATTGATCAGTTTTATAAACTCATTTAGATATACGTTCTAAGCATCACAAACTTTCTTTTTAAAGTCTTTGATAGCACATACTGTGTGTGATGAAAAAAATAATATATTATAACTGTGTCCTTATAAGATAACGTGATTTTCTCAACACAACTTTTGGTGTGTACTAGATTACATTAATTATATCCTGTAACTTCTGTCCATTTTGCAAGCTCATGGTCGCAAACCAATTAATTAATTATACACAAATATACCCATTTATAAACAAAAGTATGTATCATTTAGCACTATGGAAGGGATATGGATTGAATGCACTTGATTCTTATTGATTGCGCTGCATTCGGTCACTTTTAATTCATCTGATTAAAATTAAACGGTTAAAATGTTATGTTCAAATTATATTTTAAATTAATCAAGATCTAAACTTAAAATTTTGAATATCCGATCAAAATCGAACGATTAAAATGCAATGACAGCATGTAGTTTCACTGCACTCAATCTATATATCTATGGAAGGTTAGTTATGAAACGTAAAAGGAAAGAAAAAGCATAGTGATAAAGTACACGTGAAATGAAGCACTAAGTTTTCAACTTTTTCTAATTTTTCCCTCTCAATAAAGGCAACGATATTTTCTTTTTCTTATTTATTTTTTGTTTGAAAGCAATTGAATATTAAAGGGACCAATGAAAATTTGGAATCTTGCTAAGACACTCACGGGAGGAAACTGCTACATGATGTTGAACCTTTATTAATTGTGTCATATAGAAGAATTAGCACGGAAATTAATTGCATACTATGTCACATGCATCAAAGCTTCTTTTTCCACCTAAGTTTCTAAAAAAAACATACATGTGTTTTGATTTCGAGTATATTTTTAGATGGAGAATAATTGTGTTGTAATAGTTGTACATTTTTTTTTTGTTGACAAATTATAGTTCTATATGTGTTGAAAATTTAAATATAGGAGTCAAGTCACTATAATTTTCAGATTTTTATATTTAAAGCTTGTGAGGGTAACTAATTTGATATATTTACACCATGTCATACACATTGTCTCCGAAGGTATAATCCAGTGATAAAAGGTTGGGACGTTGAAGAAGTTTAGAAGAAGGTTCAAGTTTAATTCTGACTATTAATATTTTTTTCTCCTCTCTAACAATATGTACTAACAACTAACATTTATCTATAAAAAAACACTACGATACACATTTATATTATGGTAAATCTAAAATGTTCGATCAAAATCTATCCGGTTCATGCCGTAATTTTGTATTTTGTCATTTAATTATTTAGAAATTATTTTTATGAGATTTTTATAATCAACTAGTTTTGAGATCCGTGCATTCGCACGGGTTTATTGACTTTTATTTATAAAATATTGCTAAAATATAAGTGACGTCGTGTACCAAAAAAATAAAAATAATAAGTGACGTTATTCTGTTATTTTTTTGTAAAATTTATTAAATTAAGTAATTTTTTTCATTAAAGCAATTGTCCCGTGTATGATTTTTGTGTAATAAACTATAAGTAATAATAACAAATATTTATTATTCAATTCCTTTTTTTATTAAAGCAATTGTCCCGTGTATTATTAAATTATTTTTATTAAAACAATTGCTCCGTGTATTATTAAATTATTTTTATTAAAACAATTATCCCGTGTATTATTATAATATATATTCATCAATAATATATTCATCAACATTGTTCCGTGTATTATTATAATATATTATTTAATTCCTTTTTTAATTAAAGCAATTGTCCCGTGTAAGATTAATTTTTTTATTAAAACAATTATCTCGTGTGTTACTATAATATATATATTTACCCCGTAATTATTTATTATAATATATATTCATCAATAATACACTTCTCGTGCTATTTTTATGAGTATACTTGTTTTATTCTTTTTTTAATTTTTTTATGAGTAGATTTGTTTTATGCTTATCTTTGGATTTTTTTTGTTATTTTTGTTTTGTATCTTTTTTTTATGAGTATATTTGTTTTATGCTTATCTTTTTTTTTTTTTTTTTGTTATTTTTGTTTTGTTTCTCAATTTAGAGTTAAAATGACATTTAAGGGCATAAACGGTGAAATATTGTTAAATGTACTAAGGACAAAATAGATTTTTTAGTAGTAGTTTCTTTTAATAAATTGTAAATAGAAATCTAACCGGTTCATGCCGTAATTTCGTATTTTGCCATTCAATAATTTAGAAATTATTTTTATGAGATTTTTATACAAACATCCTGAGGTGAATTTTAAGCAACTCATCATTTAGAAAAGAAATTTACGGAATACATTTGATTTGTAAAATATAAGTACTTGACTAAACAACACAAGACAAACTTTTACGATATTGAACAACTTGTTGTTTTGTACGAAGTTTGATGAACAAAATGTTATTTTAATATTTTAGACAATTTGTACTTGAGATGAAAAGTTGTCATGTCAGGTTGCGAGAAACAAGAATTTCAGTTTTTGTCCAATTTCTTCTTACATCCAAATTTGTATAGTCTCAAGAATAGTTTTAAAATTAAACACATACACCTATCCGGTCTCTTTTCTTTTAGGGGGATAAAATACACTCTATATCTATGGTAGATTTTTATTTCTAATACTAAAAAAAATTGACCTTATATATATCTTCTATACCAAAGTGCTTAACAAACAACATTTTTAGTAACCAAAAAGCTCACACACTTTCCCACTTCTCATTATCTCAATACTATGAGATGATAGACCTCAAATACATATGGGTGCTAGTTTCAATCAATAGATACATTCTTGACACAATACAAGATGAAAAAACAAGAAAGACACTAAAAATGAGATGTATCTCAAACATAAAGATTCAAAGTCAAGAATTCTTTGAATTTTCTGACCAATCTGTCCTATCAAATCTCTATTATGGCATTGATAGCATTGAAACTGCAATAAAATCACAACATGAAGAAGAAAGGTCTTTCAACTTAAACAATTCAGAACAAATGCTTCAAGTTCCAGCAATGCTTGATGAAGATGAATTCACAGCTACAATTCCAAATTATTATTTGGTTTGTTGCTCTTATTTTTATCTTTCAATGGTTAGAAAACTTCAAGGTGATGAATGGCAAGCTGCACTGCATTTTCTTCAAGCTGTTTTGGTTTCTCCAATGCTTGTTTGGAATGAATTTGCACCTCAACTTTGTGAAAGTCTTTTTAAGAAGCATGGAAATAGAAGTTTGGAGTTTGTTTCTTCTTTGAATTCTGAGGAAGAAATTGATGAAGTATTTGTTAAGGAGAAAGCAAGGAGATATAAGGAGTGTTTGGTGTATTATCAGGTTATGCTTTATGGAGAGATTCCATGGTGGAGCAGTTATTGCAGCAAAAATTCAGCAAATTATATGTAAGATTAATTAATCAATGATTAGGTGCTAAACATGATATAAAATGTTAGTTATTATGCAAGGTTAATATTATTATTAATTTTTTTTTCTGTCATAACCCTCTGGTTCTCAAGATAAGGGCCTCTGGTAATCCAGAGTTCGGTTGAGAGTTAGGTAAAGCTTGGTCTAGAATTGTTTTAGTCAGGATTCAAACTCGGGTTATCCTGAATGATCCAACCTTAATTAGAGTTGATTAACCATTTGAGCTCAATTGGCTGATTTATTATGAAAGGTTAATTAAGGGCTAAATAGTAACCAGAAAATATTGTATGCTAAAAACATGAGTGGATATAAATAAAATAAAATTTGATTTCAGTCATAGTCCCTAGTTGTTTTTTTTCTAATTATTAATGATAAAATCTTGATAAGAAAACATAGGATATGATGTGTAAGAAATACATAAGATATGGTTTGCTTAAGCTAGGACAATGATTTTTTATTTATTTTTACATAATTATATATTTTTACTTTATCATCTCAGAGTAAATTTATTGATATGGACAGGGATGTATCAAATACTAGCTGTGTATCTTCTGCTTCAGTTCAACATGAACAAAGATTGAAAAATTGCAATACAGTAAGTTTTTTATTTTATTTCTATTATTACTAGCATAATTAATTAATTTTTTCAACACTTCCAATTTTTTTTATAGTATTAAATAAGCCACTTTTGTTTCCTTTAAATATTTGTGACAGTATGAGAAGCTTCACCTAATGGATACTCAAGATGTGATGCAAGAAAAGTTGGATGTAAAAAACATAATTAATCTTGATTCTAGCAGATTCTCATTGTCCATTGAAGATTTTGCTTTATCAATCTCGAAACGTATAGAAAAAACAAGTATCGATTTAAATTGCCGTGTTGACGATTTATTAATCGAAGAAGCATTGCAGCCATTAGAATTCCATCTCTTTGATCATGCAAGTAGCAAACATAGACTCGGTACGAAATATCATGAAGAAAGTTCTAAGATGAAATTGCAAACATCATTAGAAAAATGTGGTGAAGAATATATTGTAAACACTGCATCGATTTTCGAGAGTTTGATTGGTTCATCAGGCACAAATTATGGTTCCTTAAAGGATGTGATTTTGGATGAATTGTTAATAGTAATCTCAACTTCCAAAGAAGAAAAGCAACTAAGAGCATCGGTATCGATTCTTACAACAATCATTTCAAGGAACAAATCGATTATAGACGATGTGAAGAGAAAAGGTTTAAGGTTATGTGATTTAGCAAGTGCTCTAAAACAAAATGTTCATGAAGCAGTGATTCTAATCTATCTGATAAATCCATCTCCTATCGATATAAAATCATTAGAACTTTTGCCGATATTAGTCGAAATTGTATGCAATTCATCACAAAATTGTTACAAGACGAGTAAGCAAGAATCGGTTCTTATGACACCTCATGCGGCATCATTGTTGATCATTGAAGAACTTGTGACTTCATTTGACTATGCTACAAATAACATGCATTTGGAAGTAATTAGTTCGCCTCACGTTCTCAGTGGACTTCTAGAAGTTGCTCGAAATGACAATCTTGAAGCGTTTTTCTCTTTGACTACCATTCTTATAAAGTGTATGCAATTTGATTCCCAATGCAGAAAGTATGTGTCACAGTTTAGTCCTCTTGCTCCTTTTCTAGACCTTTTACAGACAAAAGATATTCGCGCCAAATGCACTGCGCTTGAGTTTTTTCATGAAATGTTATGCATACCAAGGTATATAGTTAAGTAATTTTTTTTAACATAACTGTATTTAGCAACTAGATGCAATGATTTGTAGCTGAAACTTTCTTATTTTCCGTTTTCCAGATCATCGGCTATTAATCTACTGCAGAGGATAAAGAAAGAAAGCAGAATGAATATTATGCAAATATTGATGCATTGTGCACATCAATTACAGCCTAATCACCAGATTTTAGCTGCTAATATTATGATTCAGTTTGACACATTGGTAATGTTTTACATTCCGAAAATATAATGTGTGAAGTTTAAGGACTCATTAATTGCTAACAAAATAATAATCTCATGCAGAACCCAACCGATAAAAGCTTGTTTAGAGAAGAAGCTGTGAAGATTCTTGTAAGGGCATTGACATCTGAAGAAAGCTCAGAACAGATATTATCTGCATCGATTCTATCAAATCTTGCCGGTACATATGCTTGGACAGGAGAATCATATACAGCTGCATGGTGTCTGAAAAAGACAGGCTTGAACTCTCCCTATCACCAAAATATGATACGAAACTTCAACTGGTTGGATCAGAGTCTACAAGTATGTTTCCGAAATGGTTTATACATCGATAAGTATATGTATTAGTAGCTATGAAGCTCAGATATTTTAAAAATAGAGAAGTATCCGTGTCTAACACGTATCGGATGTAATACACATATGATACTTCCCGATAAGTACTCGTAAAGTATCCAATAATCTTTTTAATTCATTTTGGAAATATTTTCACTGACACTTCTCAGAGACATCTTTGACACTTCTTATCAACTAAAGACACAATTGTCTTTCCAATACGACACATCTTCGATATGTCTTACTAATTAATGATACAAAATTTTTATTTTTTGTGTGACACATTCATCATAGTAGAAATAAACAAATTTCGCAACATGCAGGATACGAGCATAGATGTATGGTGCAGCAAAATCGCCAAATGTATCATTAGTGTTGGAGATTCAATCTTCTATAGTTTGGAGAAAGGACTAAGAAGCAAGATGAAAAAGGTTTCTAGAGATTGCATTGTAACCCTTTCATGGCTTGGATGTCAAATATCAAAAAGTCCGGAAAGCCTCAGTAATTCCACATCCGAGATTATTTTAAGAGGAATTGAGCAATTTCTGCATCCTGGAATGGAATTGGATGAAAGACTTTTGGCTTGTATGTGCATGTTTAATTATGCTTCTGGGAAAGGTATTGTCCTCACCTTAATTTATACATAAACACTTATATTATAAGCGCTTATGCTATAAGCCTCAATTAAGTTGTTTATCCAAACAGCGCCATACTTGAGTGCAGTCTTGTGACCATTTTTTTCTGAAAAAATGATGAACACTTTATGAATCATGATCAATAATTATCAATATCCTCTACCAAGTAACAAGACCTTTTTTGTGTAGGAAAGCAAAAACTAATGAATTTCTCGGAAGGAGTAAAAGAATCATTAAGACGTCTTTCAAGCATAATTTGGATGGCTGAGGAATTACATAGGGTAGCTGATTTCTTGCTTCCAAACACATCAGTAAGTACTTATTTATATACCAAATTCTAACATGATTAATGTTCACAAACAAATCTTTGAGGCAAGTTGCAACTTTAGTAGAAATAAATTGCACTGACTGGTTTATTTTCTTGCATCACCTTAATCATCATGGTCGTAAGAGCAGCGTATTTCTTGTGTTCATACACAAATACTTGAGGTCGGTCGCAACTTTAGCATATCAGTTTGCTCCCTCATATACTACAAGGGACTGTTATTCAGCGGATATTCGGATGGATCAATTAAGGTAAAAAACATATATGATTTAAGTCAATGAATTATGCAGCTCTTATATTTTTACATAATAGAAAATCACTGCAAAGTTGGAGAGTAGGCACAAATGACCGAACTCCAAGATCAAATATTGTGTGTTCTATGTTTGTGTTTTTCGTATCGGTTTTCTTTTGAACCATGATTATTTTTCTAACAAGACTATTTTTCGTATTGAAAAGGTTTGGGATATTAGGGGGCAGTCAGCTAGTCTTGTATGGGACATTAAAGAGCACAAGAAGTCGGTGACATGCTTTTCAATTTATGAACCATTAGACGGTCTTTTAAGCGGATCCACTGATAAAACCATAAGGGTAAGGTTAAAACCTCTTCTATGGTTATCGCGCGTTCTATTCTATACCAAGTTTTCTAATAGTAAAAATGAAATAACTAACTATCTCACAATAACTTGCACACAAATAGGTGTGGAAAATGATTCAAAGAAATCTTGAATGTCTTGAAGTTATAGCCATGAAGGATCCGATCCATCATTTAGACGCACATGGCGAGACAATTTTCGCAATTACTGAAAGACAAGGAGTAAAGGTGATGACTCAAATTTGCAATGATTTATGACACATATAGCACATAATCCTCTCTATAATAGGTGTTCGTGGTTCAGTTTAAATCGACTTTGATGCAAAAAATTACTATTTGCAGGTTGTTAACAAATCAAGAGAGATAAGAGATGTTTTCAAAGGTAAGCATGGAAAGTGCATGACAGTCTCTCAGGGAAAGTTATATATTGGATGCACAGATTCAAGCATACAGGTTAGTTTTGTTGTATTGTTTGACATACATTATGGCATATTCGAAAAATTACAAGCCTGATGCGATGCTTTATTTTAGGAGTATTCCGCGACACACAATAGAGAACTAGAAATCAAACCAGCTACAAAAAGTTGGAGGAAGCAAAGCAAGCCTATCAATTCAGTTGTAATCTATAGAGATATGCTCTATAGTGCAAGTAAGCAGGTTGAAGGAACAACAATCAAGGTGAGAACTAAAACTTGATGGTTGCTCTTCGCCCCGTGAATTGCTCACCCTAGAAAACACACTACCGGAAGATATCTCCTGATAAGATTTGCACTATTGGGAGATATCTTCCGATAAGATTTGCACTACCAGGAAATATATTTCTCGGTAGATGGGGGGACATGAGGGGATTCTGATCAATTTAGGAGGGGCGAAGAGCAACCATCCTAAACCTTTGAGCTTAAAAAAAGCTTTGCTTTTTTGTTCTTACATTGATGGATTATATAGGAATGGAAAAGAAGTGGCAAACCCAAAATTTCATTCCTTAATGACAAAGGAGATAATGTGGTAGCTATGGAAGTGGCAGAAGACTTCTTATACCTAACCTCTAGCTCATCAGCAAGCAGCATTCAGGTAAGAATAAAAACCTAATACTAGCTCCGTCTCTAAATATAAAGCTTTGGAAGTAAAAATTGTGTCCCCTAGATATAAACGTCGTTATAAATTACTAGATACATTTTTTGTTTTTTCGGACTATATCTCTAATTATTAATTAATACTACCAAGTATCCATATCCAAAAGGGTATTTCAGGAACATTCAAATACAAAATGGACACATTAAATACATTATCTACTTTTCTTAATATACGAAAATTGCAAAAAAAGCTTATAATAAGAGACAAACTTCTGAAACAGATCTGGTTGAGAGGAGTACCAAAAAAGTTGGGGAGAATGTCAGCAGGGAGCAAGATAACAAGCATATATGCTGCCAATGATATTATTTTTTGTGGCACTGAGAAGGGACTAATCAAGGTAATTATGCATGATCAACATATCTAACCTCTTTTTATTTATTTTCTTAAATGAATGTATATACATGATGACATTTTCTTCATCCTAATTTTTCAACAGGGCTGGATCCCTCTGTAGGAAGAACTTCAACTCATTGTGCATACATACTTTACATGAGTGATTATTTGAAGCACTGCCGACACAATCATGAACACTGGACGCAACATTGACAAATAAAGATTGATAATAATTTCAAAACCTGGAAGTGATTGAATGTAACTGCATGTATCAGTGTTATGTTGGTATAAAATACCGACACATGTTAGACTCCAGATACATCATTATCATTAGTAGGAAGTGAATAATTGAGATAGTAAATATTTGTGAATTTTCCTTTTGAGTGGAAGTCATTGTGAATAGTAGTTGATTGTCTTCATTGTACACAAGAAGTGTTGTTGTAATTGTTTTGTAACAAATACCAATAAGCTATTCCTAAGTACTATGATTTTGCAAATTTTGAGTACGGTGTAAACCTTTTTGTTGTAAAATTATACAAACATGTCTCTATATATAGAGGGACAAATATTGAACTTAAAGCAAATGAAGGGTTAAAGAGAGAAAATATTGAAGAGAAAATTGAAGATAATCCAAATCCCATACATAGTACATAGACTACTTAAAAAAACATTGATTTCCCATCAATTATGCACACCTCTCCTCCATTATGTAAACAATAATCCTTAATTATTTGATCCTAATAGATTTTATTTTAATTGCCCCTAACGAAAAAAAAATCCAAATTGCCCTACCTTTAAAACAAACACAAAAATGCCCTATTTTTTATGAAAGCTTAAACGCGTCATTCCTAATGGAGCGACCAACAAAGGGACACATCATTGACAATGTAGTGTTGAAACTCTCCCATTTTTTTCCGTTTTTAATTAGGGTTTTAGGGTTAGAAGGGTTTTCAGGGTTAAGGGTTTAGTTAGGGGTTAAGGTTAGAGGTTTTTAAAGTTAGGGTGTAATTTTTTTTTAAAAAAATTATTAACTAGCCGTTGGAAATTTTGCATAATAAACCCAAATATTGCAGCTTCTTCCTTAAATCGTTTAAAAAATATATTAATTAGCCGTTGTACCCTGTCACTTAGGGTCCGTTTGATCTGTAAAATATAAGTACTGAACAGAACAGTACAGGACATTACAAGACAGAACAACACAGGACAAAGTTTAAGGTGTTGAACAAATTTTTTCTTTGTACGATGTTTGGTGGACAAAATGATATTTTTGTATTTTAGACAACTTGTGCAGATGATAAAAGATTGTACCGTGGTTTAGTGAGGACAAAAAATTTAGGTTTTTGTCGAATCCCTTGATCCCAAGTTTGTTCAATCTCAAAAACAATTTTGAAATCAAACAGAGTACAACTGAAATTGTTAGTTTTTGTGACACATAACTGAAAATTCTTATTTTTTTTCTTTTCTCTTCCTCGTTGATAACGGTACTCTATTTGTGTTTTTGATAACTTACTCTATTTAGAGTTTGAGGTTTATGATATGTAATTTTATTTAAAAAAGTCATTAAAAAGATATTACTAATTAATATAAATCCAATAACATATATAATATTGTTTTATATATGTATTGTTATAGTATTAACTAAAAATATTTAATATTTTTGAAGTTAATTCAATTTATTGTCTGTTATTATTTTTATATTTTAAAAATATTGAGTATTTTTGTGTATATTATTTTTGGGTTTCAAAATTATACGAAAAATTTCATTTTATGATTTTTGAAATATTCAAATAATCTAAATATTTTTTTGTATAAAAGAAATATTTCTTTTTTTTTTTTATAAAAAAATCAAAATACTTGGTAAAAAGAAAATACTAAGATACTAGTATGAACACCCGTGCCAAGCACGGGCTAGAAGTTCAATATTTTTTAATAATTTAATATATATATATATATATATATATATATATATATATATATATATATATATATATATATATATTAGAAATATTTTTTAATATATATAAGAAATATATATATATATATATTTTTTAATAATTTAAGAAATATTTTAGAAATGAAAAATTGGAGCTCGAACCAGCATCACACATAAGTTATCCTTCATTTATAAATATATAATAATTTTAGACTTTAATGTCCAAATATATGTATATTATTATTGTCTTACTAATTATTTTATTTTGCTGTTAAAATCTGATGAAAGTTTTATTTTTTCCTTTTTTGTTAATTAAAAATTAATTTAAAGTATCAAGAGATCGATTTCTTCAAATTGCAAAGGATAATTTCTTACGAACTGAAGAACCTATTCAAGAATGTGTAAAAAGTAAACCAACTGATATCATAATCTTAGGTCTAACATCTTAATTATTTTTTGCAAAAAGTCCAATCAAAATATTCAAATTAGAAATCTGATCTAACGAAAGAGGATAATCTCATATGGTGTGAAAAGTTGAACAAAGTTAGTGTAAAAATTAAAGCAATTGAGACCACAATCTTAGGTCTTGCATCTTAATTATTTTTTTAAAAATTTAATCAAAATTTCAAGAGAGATATAATCTAACATAAGAGAGTAATTTTTTACGGTGCGAAAGACTAAATAAATCCCCTGTAAAATGTAAAACTATTTGGATTATAACCTTAAGGCAGATGTCATAATTATTTTTGTAAAATGTTCAATTAAAAGAATTTAATTTATATACAATGTCGTTGTAAAGTTATTTTATACATTCGTCCAATAATATACCAATACATCATGTATTGTGTTTAGAGACACATGACGTGTCACATTCATTAAATGATGTGGCAACACATCATTAGATATATGTGTAAAAAAAGTTTACACCGACAGTGCACAACAATTAAACTCCAATTAAAATATCCAAATAAATTTGATCTAACAAAATAGGATAATACCTGACGACATTAAGAACTAAAACAAATCTGTGTAAAAAGTAAAGCAATTGAGATCATAACCCTAGGTCTCACAACTTAATTATTTTTGTAATAAATTCAATTAAAATATCCAGAGAAATTTGGTCTAACAGAAAACCATAATCTCTTACGTTGTTAAAAGCTATATCAAACCCGTGTAAAAAATAAAGTAATTGAAACCATAATCATAGACATTGCATCTTAATTATTTTTCTAAAAAGTTCAATTAAAATTTCAAGAGGGATTTAATCTAAATCAAACCTGTGTAAAAAGTAAAGTAATTTGGACTATAATCTTTTGTTTCACGTTTTTATTATTTTTGTACAATGTTCAATTAAAATCTAAAGAGATCTTATCTAACGGAAGATGGTAATCACTTACGGGGGTTGGGTTATGGTGCATAAGCTTTGGGCTTATGCACCGTGCATAATTTCTCACCCCCCCCCCATATTGCTACGCGCGCCCCCCACCTGCTACTTCCACCCCCCAAATTGCTACGCGCGCCCCCCATTTCTAGCTCCCCTCCCAATTTTATTTTTTTTTAAATTTCTAGCGCACCCCTCAGTTTTTTTTATCACGCTTTTAATTTTGATTGATTGAATTTTATTTTATTTTATTGATTAGGGATAAAATTCAGAGTATTATGTATGGTTAATTATTTTAGTAGTTAGTTTTAAACTAAAATCATGTCAAAACCATTTCTGCTGTAGAATGGTTTCAAAGATGTGTACTCCTAAACCATTTGTGCTGTGGAATGGTTTCAGAGATCTGTACTACAAAACTATTTAATTAAAATCATTTTAATTTAATATGATTTTAACCGAAACCATAAGTATAACTTAATGGTTTCACTAGTGTTGTATCTGAAAACCAAATTAGCTCCTTTATGGTTTCAAATAAAACATTTATATTTAATTTAAAATAAATATTATAACTGAAACCATAAGTGTGACATAATGGTTTCATTAGTTTTGTATCTGAAACTAAAATAGTCCTCTTATGGTTTCTAATAAAATATTCATATTTAATTTAAAATAAATATTTTAATCGAAACCATAAGTATAACTTAATGGTGTCACTAGTGTTTTATCTGAAAACCAAAGTAGCTCTCTTATGGTTTCAAATAAAATATTTATACTTAATTTAAAATAAATATTATAACTAAAACCATATTTTATTCATAATGATTTTCAAAATAATATTGCATAAATAACCAATGATTTTGTAATAAATCTAGGGGAGAAAAAGAATAAATCTGGGGGTGTAAACTGTGTAAAAAAAAACCAACAACACAAACAAAAAAGGAACTGGGCTTGCAGGCCCAGCAGGCTAAAAATACAAAACAGAATGTGTGTGTGTCAGCAGAACAGGGGGTGGGAAAAGCGAATCTGTATGGGGGGCTGGGGGGCGCGCGTGAGTAATTTTGGGCGGGCGGCGTGAGAAATTCTGGGCTTATGCATGGTGCATAAACATCACCCTTATGCACCATAACCTTGGCCCACTTACGGTTTGAAGAACTAAATAAACCTCGTGTAAGGAGTAAAGCAATTGCGGTCATAATATTATGTCTTGCATCTTAATTATTTTTGTAAATCAATTAAAATTTCTAGAGAATTTTGTTCTAACGGAAGAGAGTAATCTTTTACGGTGTGAAAAACTAAATCAAATCGGTATAAAAAGTAAAGTAATTGAGAACACAATCTTATACCTCACATCTTAATTAATTTTTGTAAAACATTCAATGAAAATATATATATATATATATATATATATATATATATATATATATATATATATATATATATATTTTTATTTTTTTTTACAATGTTGCCAATGAAAATCGAACCTAGGACCTCATGGATACTACCCAAACCCCTCACCACTACAATGAAAATATTCAAAGAGATACAATCTAATGTAAAAAATATATATATATATATATATATATATATATATATATATATATATTTTTACAATGTTGCCAATGAAAATCGAACCTAGGACCTCATGGATACTACCCAAACCCCTCACCACTACAATGAAAATATTCAAAGAGATACAATCTAATGTAAAAAGATAATCTTTTACAGCGTGACAAACTAAAGTAATTTAGAACACAATCTTAGACCTCGTATCTTAATTATTATTATTATTTTAAAATGTTCAGTTAAAATATCTAAAGAGATATGATCTAATGAAATAGGGTAATCTCCCATGGCGTGAAGAACTAAATCAAGCCCTTATAAAAAGTAAAGCAATTGAAATTATAACATTAGGTCTCACATCTTAATTAAAAAAATTTGTAAAATAATCAATTAAGGTATTTGGAGAAATTTTTCTAACAGATAATGGTAATCTCTTACGGTATGAAGAACTAAATCAAGTGTAAAAAGTAAAGTAATTCAGATCATAGTCTTATGTCTCACGTCTTAATTATTTTTGTAAAAAGTTCGATTAAATTTTAGAGAAATTTGGTCTAACAGAAAAGCATAATTTTCTTCATTGTGAATAACTAAATCAAGCCCATGTAAAAAGTAAGAAAATTTGAACCATAACATTAAGCCTTACGTCTTAATTATTTTTGTAAAATGTTCAATTAAAATATCCAGGGGACTGAATATAACAGAAGAAGGTAATCTCTTACAACATAAAAAAAACTAAATCAAGCCCATGTAAAAAGTAAATTAATTGAGAATATAATTTTGGGTCTCACATATTAAATTTTTTACTAAAATAAAATTCAATTAAAATATAAAAAAAAAATTGTTCTTACCGAAGATGGTAATCTCTTACGTTGTGAAAACCTAAATAAAGTTCATGTAAAAAGTAAAACAAATTTCAAGTGGGATTTTATCTAATAGAAGAGAGTATAATTTTTTACGTTGTGAAGAACTAAATTAAGTCTATGTTAAAAGTAAAGAAATTTGGACCATTACCTTAGACCTCACATTTTAATTTTATTTTTAAAATGTTCAAATAAATATTTAAAGAGATTGAATATATAACAGAAGAAAGTAATTTCTTACGGTATGAAAAATTAAATCAAACTCGTGTAAAAAGTAAAACAATTGAGATCGTAATCTTAGGTCTGACATAATTATTTTTGTAAAATGTTCATTTAAATATCCAATTAAAGAAAAAGAAAATAATTTCTTATAGTGTGTAAAATTAAATCAAACCTGTGTAAAAAGTAAAGCAATTGAGATCGTAATCCTAGGTCTCAATTCTTAATTATTTTTGTACAATATTTATTTAAATATCCAAATATTGTAAAAAGTAAAATCAAACCCATGTAAAAAGTAAAGCCGAATATAATAGAAGAGAGTAATTTCTTACGGTGTGAAAAATTAAATAAAACATATGCAAAAAGTAAAGCAATTTAGATCATAACATCATCTCTCGCATCTTAATTATTTTTGTAAAATGTTAATTTAAAATATTTAAAGAGATATGATTAAACAAAAGAGGGTAATCTAATCTGTACAAAAATTAAAACAATTGATATTATAACTTTATGTATTACAATTAATTATTTATGTAAACAATCAATTAAGATATTGAGAGAAATTTGTTCTAATTAAAGATGATAATCTCTTACATTGTGAATAATCAAATCAAGTCCGTATAAAAATATGTCATATTCAAACCCATTGAAAAAAAATAAAAATAAAAACAAATATAAAATCTAATATATTTTAGATTTTACAAATTATAGATCATAAGAATATTAGGGTGGAGTTACTTATCCGTATAAAATTCATGAGAATTTTAATGTCGATTTTTTTTTTTGGGTACATATGTCTATTTTGTTTTTTAATTATTATTATTATTATTAGTGTTTGTTTGGCAATACATTAAATGGACAATAGATTATTGTTATGTTACTTATCCTATAGAATTGATGGTAATCCTATTATTTAATTTTTTTTGTTTCATTATAGATTTAACATTATAGATTTAATAAACAATAAAAAAATTAAGGCAAAAAAAATCATAAAATTAATATTTTGTTGTTAGTGGGAATCGAACCGTGTTGCTTTAGGTCGTAAAGAGAAAACACATAGACGCCATGTCATTAAAATAATGCCACTTGTACGTTTACTTCTTGAGAAGCAACGTGAGGATGCCAAGTGTACTTTTTACTTTGAGTAAGGTAAATAATAATACATATAGATATAGATATAGATATATTTTATGATTTTTCACTCACCAGCGTCACCACCCATAAAAAAAAAATCTTTTCAAAACAAAAATCTAAATATTTGATAAAAATAAAATAAAAAATACAAGATATATATATTCGATGATTTTTCACTCACCACCAAATCGTTTTGATTGATTTTTCCATAAATTCGTTCATCCGAAGCAGAGAGAATAGTGTTTTGGTTTCGTCCCCATTATCACACTGTGTTCAAATCCTTCACTCAAAACAAACCCTAAAACTTCAACTTCTCCAATACGTCGTTGTAATGGAGGCTGTTGAACCAGTTGAACCACAATCACTCAAGAAGCTTAGTTTCAAGTCACTTAAACGTGCCCTCGATCTCTTTTCTCCCCTTCATCAACAACTCGCTCCTCCCGATCCCGAAAGGTACAATTTTTTCCCTCATCTTTTCATAAATCTTCAAATTTTTACATTTTCAATGCTTATTCTAGTTCACTTATGCCTTTTTTTCATTATGTTGCAGCAAGAAAATTCGTGTTAATTATAAGGTAAGTTTTATCTTAATTATACTCGTATTGGGTTTTATTTTGTTTGAGTTTTGTTGATTTTTATTGTGTTATCTTAATTCCCTTGAGTTGATTAAGAAGGGATGTGGATTGTATAAATTTTGAATAGTTTAATGGATATGTTCTGTTGGTGTAAATTAATTTATTAATTTTACACTGACATCCATTAGAAAAAAGCATTTTTGCATGTCATAGAATTGAAGTGGTGCGTGCGTAGTGGAGTGATTTGGCAGAATACACGATTGCTATTAGATGACAGTGCGGTTCCTATTTTCTCAATTTTGGCTTTGTCGTCTAGGGTTATAAAGTTCCTTTTTTTGTGAACTGATGAAGTTATGCTAATGTGGTTTTGAATGAAAATTAGGTAAATGCTGAGTATGGTGGAGTTAAAAGCACTGCTCAACCTCCGCAACAGACGAATTCTGCTACAAAGAATCAGTCTCAACAAGCAGGGTCTTCTAATATGCTTGCTCTTCCAGGTATGAATATGATACTCAGAGTAATAGTTATTGACTTGGTATATGGATATGATTATCTAGTTGGTGGAATATTGATGAATTGACTTCTAGGTCGTTATGGTTCCTCAGTATCTTTTTGCTTATGTGGTTAACATTAGGCTTCTTATTACATTGCCGTTATATGTATTACATCGGTGTGAGTGTAATATTGTTGAGTTTTTCTCTGGGTTTGAATTTGTAGGAGTTTAAGTTTTTTATTAGGTAGACTAAGTGTTCTGTATATCATTTTATGGAAACCTTTGTTATATGCTTTTGAGGGTAAAATGTATCGGCTTATGCAAACCTTAAGTCCCACGACCAAGGTTTTAAATAACAGTCATGGTGACATATCTAGTGATGAATTGCTACTAATGCGATATCAATTATGGTTCTAGCAACAAAAAATCTTTTTTTTTACTGCCCATATCGCAGTCGCGGACCTTTTGTTAAAACCTTGCTTAGGGTGACTACTTCCTCTATGGGAAGGGCTGCAGAAGACAAGATCACAGACTTCAAACGTACGTCGTTTTTATGTGACTTCACTGTTAAAATTGACCGTGATCACTAAAAATTTTAGCAATAATTTTTTTAGCATGCCAACTCTTGCTCTATGTTACTTTTTACACAATTCTCGAATCTTGAACCTAGTTTTTTCTTTTCTTTTATTATGATGTTATTATGACGTACACATTTGGATTTTGTCCTTTAATAGCATCAGTTTGATGTGTCGCCTTGTGTATTATGCCATTCCTTGTAATGTTTATTTTAGGTTGCTTAGCTCTCTTTAAAATTCTTCCCTATCCCAAAATGTTTTCTCCCTTTTATTTGGAGTTTTGATATGGTATCTTATTTCAGCATTTTCCACGTAATTATATTGACAGGTCCAGGAGATTCCAAAGATCTCCAGAAAGGAGGGGCCCAAAATGCTTTGGTTGTTGGTCCATCTATGCCATCCACTTCTGCGTAAGAATACTTTTTCCTTTAACTTTGTACACATGTTGGCTAGGGAAGATATTTTACTAGCAAATAATCTGTTTGGGTCATGGTTATCAGATTTTTGATTCTTAACTCGTCAGTTTTTATAAATATATTTTGACATATTAGCTTCTATAACAGTTGGGATTTACATCCTATGTTCGGCTTGCAAAAGCTTAGTAATGAATCATATGGTGTTCAGTATTCCAAAATATTGTTTGAAGAGTCTATTTGGCTTTCAATATTTTATGAAACCATTTACTATGTAAACTTGATAGAAGATTGCAGAAGTTGTTAGAAGTTTGCTACGGTGTAGCATTTTATTTTCAAGAAAAGAAAATAAATGGATTCATTGCCATGAAAAATATTCTGTTCCATTTTATCCTTTCTTGTGTTTTGATATTTTTCGTATATTCATAAATTTTTATACAAAATCTTGAAATCATTTTTCATTACTATTGTATGCTTTAGCAGAAAGGAACACCATATATTCCAAATGAACCATAGATTGTGTCACATGCAGAACATGCAAGTTTTCGAACAGCTGTTATTTACTACTAGCTCTTATGTTTTTGTTTCTTTACAGGAATGGTCATGGTTTCCAGGGCAAGAATACAGTAGTTGTTTCTACCTCTGGGTCATCTGAAAGGTTCTGGCTTTCTCTAGATGCCCTTATTTTTTAAAATTTTATATCAATACTCTTTTTGCTCAATATGAATGTATCCAGGATTGGCATTCTGCTGATTTGACCTTTTTGACTAAACTGTTGTAGTTTCTATATTACAGGAATTTCTCAACATCTGCTTTGATGGAAAGAATGCCTAGTAAATGGCCACGACCTGCGTGGCATGCACCATGGAAAAACTACAGGGTGAGAACTACTTGACCACTATTTTAACTATTTAATGATAAATGAGTGGCTTAGGGGTTGTTCTTTTTCATTCACAGATTCTGTGAACCAAAACAAATATAGTTAGGAACCTAATAGTTTAGTCAAGGAATCTATTTAGTTTGATCATCCTATTGCACTCATTTTCTTACCACAGGTGCAAGGTTACCTTAGATTAGTTACATTCAGAATTTCAATTTGTCTACTGGATTTGGATCAATATCTTGTTGTTTGTAAGTGCTTACCAAAATTTTGTGCTGGATAATAATGAGAGAGAAGTCTGAGTTGGTATCAACTACGTAGTATAAGTGAACTATTTTTAAATTCCATTTAATACATATAACTGGTAATGCTTTGCATCAAATAGGAGGGCAATTTCCAAGCATTTATAGTTCTCTACCCAACATCGCAAGTTTTTATTTTAAAACTCGGCTATTCACATGCTGCCATTATATCCAAAATAATTAGTTTGTGTTTGCTAATGTCATAATTCTTTCATTCTAATCAGGTCTGGTGTGCATAATTTTTCTGAAATCCTTTTAAATTATAATACTTCTGATATAATTTTAGCTGAGAAACTTAGCTCTGATTTTTTTTTTTTTTTTCTGTAGGTCATCAGTGGTCACTTAGGATGGGTGAGATCTGTTGCAGTTGATCCCAGTAATACGTGGTTTGCTACTGGTTCTGCAGATCGTACTATCAAGGTATTTGATCACAAAATGCATGTCATAGTTGCTTGTTATGAGAAGATATGTTGATAAGACGGAAAACTTGTCAATCCATGTTGATTGTTGATTTTTTGGGTTACTTTCTTTCTTTGCAATGTAATCTTAAACAACTGTCCTTTTTAAGTAACTAGTGCAGTAACCTATGCCATGCACGGTGTATGTCTAGCTTAAATTAAGTTTCTTTGTATTCTTTTTGCTAGAGGTATTCTACTTTTTTTGTTAAATATTTATTAATTTTAAATATTGAATTGACTCATTATTATCATATATTTGCTATAAACTGAAGCTCTGAATCTTGAAATAGTTTATTAACTTATTCATGTGGAGTTGTTTATAATTTTTTTTTTGTCCTATCATCTTTGGATTTTATTATTTTGCTAAGTTGTTCATTTGGGCAGATATGGGACTTGGCAAGTGGTGTTCTAAAGCTCACATTAACAGGTCACATCGAACAAGTAAGAGGTGAGAAGCCAAGGTATAAATATTTAACAGTGGTGGCAATTATTGTGAATTGGGTTAATACTTACAGTGTGCTTTCTCTACAGGACTTGCTATTAGCAACAAACATACTTACATGTTTTCTGCTGGTGACGATAAACAAGTTAAATGTTGGGATCTTGAACAGAACAAGGTCAAATCCCTACTTCAGTATTTGTTTTTCTGGTGAATATTTCAGAAATTACTGAACTCATCAAATGTCTGGCCACTAAAGCATGTTATGTTATTTTATTTAGGTTATTAGGTCTTATCATGGTCATCTGAGTGGTGTTTATTGCTTGGCTATTCATCCCACAATTGACATTTTACTTACTGGAGGACGTGATTCTGTCTGCCGGGTATGGACTTTGTTGATATAGTTACTTGATGGTATATTTAGGTGGAAGCAGCACCTTCTGCTTGTCTATTTCCAATTATTTTTATTAAATATATTATTAAGGAAATAGAAATGTGATCACTATGCTTCGATGGTGCTAAACTTTCAGGTCTGGGACATACGTAGTAAAATGCAGATTCATGCTCTTTCTGGTCATGAGAATACTGTCTGCTCCGTGTTTACACGGCCAACGGTATGCACATTTTCCCCCTGTTGTCTATATTTTTATTTTTCAAACTGGCATATAGGTTTTCTGTGTGGCTTAGTTCCACCACAGGTTCTTTGATATGACAATTGCGTATTTTATACTTTTAAACCTTTTTTTTCATTACTTTGGGGGACTTATTCTGCTCATTTTTTTATCAGGACCCTCAAGTTGTCACTGGTTCTCATGATTCTACAATCAAAATGTGGGACCTTAGATATGGTAATTTGTTGTTGATTTTCATATCTTGTTTTTCTCTGTTTGTGCTACGATTATATGCACTTGAGTTCAATTCCTGTATGAATTTTGTACCAATCTTACACAAACTGCGTTCATGCAGGTAAAACAATGTCAACTCTTACAAACCATAAAAAGTCTGTTCGAGCAATGGCTCCACATCCTAAAGAGTACGTGGTCAATATCTGTCAATTGTTACTTGGAGAATGATTAACTCTTAAAATATGGTTGATTTTTTTAAAAAAAATTGTTATTTTATTGTCTTCTCAGTCTCACCCCTTCTTCTTTGTTGTCTGCAGGCAAGCTTTTGCATCTGCATCAGCTGATAATATTAAAAAGTTTACCCTTCCAAGAGGAGAATTTTGTCACAATATGCTGTGAGTTCATAAACTTATTCTTGTCAAATTTGTGTGATTAGGAAGATCATTAACTATTAGGTTTACTGTTTATGGTAGAAGAGAGAAAAATGAAACTGGATTGTAATTATAAACTGTTATTGAAATGAATCTGAAAGAAAAGATGACATAGATTCTCAGACTCCGATATATATATATAGATGTAAAGACTATGCTACTAAATAACTCTAACCAACTGAGTTGCTTTCAGTTAGTTATAGATCAAATATTTTAGGATAAGCTAAGCTTCTAATGAAACTAGTAAAAACATAAAACTGAAATTATAAGCTGCAACTAGTGCAAATGCTAGAAAACAGAAAAGGCTAGATAATAAGCAAAAGTGAACGAGTAGAAAGAGGAATGTTAACCGGGCATCTTTATAACTCCAATACTCCCCCCTCAAGCTAAAAGAGGGTGTGAGCCTTTGAGAATTTGAGATGGGTCACAAATTTTTAGGTTGGATTGCAAACAGTGAATTTGTATGTAGAAAGAGCCTTGGCCCTCAGTGAGATGATGCGCCAACACATGAATAACTTCAATAAGCTTGCTGAGCAATTTTTTTCAGACAACAAAGAAGTCAAATTTCATGTATTTATTACTTACCTCCCGGTCGAACTTCAGATTACCGGGGCTCCTTTCCCTTAGAACTGATGAGTTAAGACAAAAAAAAAGAGCGATTCGAGACTACACAACTGTGTTAATGATTAATGTTACTGATCGCTAAGCTTCTAACAAAGCTAATGAACACACTTGAAACCATACAAGCTGCAACTAATACAAATGCCAAAAAACAGAGGAGGATAGTATCAGCTGAGCATCTCTACGCTCCAATATTAATAAAGAATTAGATAATTTTCTGTGAGATAAATCACAAAAACACGAACGATTTGTATTTATTTGTTAGTTGTCTATAATTAATACATTCATGTTCAAGTGATACTGCTTCAAAGATTACAGTTATAGAAATGTGGTTTTATAGTAATTGATGCATTTTCATTATTCGTTGTATGTGCAGCTCTCAACAGAAAACTATTATCAATGCAATGGCTGTCAATGAGGAGGGTGTCATGGTTACCGGAGGTATTTGCCTAGAAATTAATAAAATTCTGTTGGCAATTATGTTTGATGGAATAAATTAAATAATGTTTTTCATGATCATGTGATAAGGGATTAAAGTCCCCTAATATTGACTTGTCATATGGAATTCTTATTTATTTTTCCTGTTGCAGGTGACAATGGCAGTATGTGGTTCTGGGATTGGAAGAGTGGTCACAATTTCCAGCAATCCCAAACAATTGTACAACCTGGTATGCATATTAGACTGCTTTTACATGTTCAGATTGATGCTAGTTAGTTCTACCTACCATATACACAAGATTGACAATGACAGGCATATTAATTGTTCTAATCTGTTTTCATCTTTCCCCAACTTTCCCTCTTACAGGTTCTTTGGATAGTGAAGCTGGTATTTATGCTTTAACCTATGATATCACTGGTACAAGGCTTATATCATGTGAAGCCGACAAAACCATAAAAATGTGGAAAGAAGATGAAAATGCCTCTGAAGAAACACATCCCCTTAACTTCAGGCCTCCTAAAGACATCCGTCGATTCTAGTTACGTGGTCCTCATTCATTCAGTCAAGTAATACATTTCGATTAGATGTGCTGTTACTCGGAGGTCTTGATGTACAACTAATTTATTCACACAACTTTTTAACACACTTCTCGTCATCTTTGTACGAGTCATCTTTGTACCATTGTACTTGCATAGAGATTATTACTGCATAGATTCATATGTATTTCAATAGTTTTGCAATTCAGTTTAGTGAATAGACTACAGAACCCTCAAAACACAAAAAAAGTGAGACATGTATGATTTGTGCTATTGCTCATCTGTTTTTCTGAAGTCTTTTGAGTCCATTATTGTCAAGCAAAGTTTTTTAGTCTAAAATATCGTTTTTTACTACAATAAATGCATTTCATATATTATAGATAAATTTTTGTTTCTTTTTAACAAATAACTTTTGAAAAAAATCAGTTGTAAATATGCATTTTTTTAACAAAATCAATACTTCTATAATTAATTATATTACATTCTGAATAATTTTTGCAGGGATACAATCTTTTTTGTTACACATCTATGCAAATCAAACCAAGTCCAAGAAAGAACATCAAAATGTGTTCATAATTTCATCAATTTGTTTCCAAAATATCTACCGGGTATGAGTGAATTGTGTCCCTCCATGCAGTGTAAATATCAGGCTTCACATCACCAAGACATTTCCACACTGCACTGTTACACTTGAATCCACTTCCAAAGGCAATTTGCCACACTCTATCACCACATTTCATCCTCCCTTTTGCTTCTATGTAAGACAACTCATACCAAATTGAAGAAGATGAAGTGTTTCCAAATCTGTAAAGAGACATATTTGATGGCTCAACATCTTGTTTCCTTAGCCTCAAGTTTTTCTCAATAGCATTTATAACAGCTCTCCCTCCCGAATGTATGCAGAAATGCTCAAAAGCCTTGTTAAATTTTGGAGTATATATGCTTGTGCTTCTTCTACTCCATAGTTTATAGTAAATAATTGAAATTACATATAGGAATTGCTCTCTCCATGGCAAAACCAATGGTCCCAATGAAACAATATTTTTCTTCAACACATCTCCACAAACATTTACTATGTTCTTTGATATCGATACACCTTCTTTGTTCTCTGAATCCACATCCTGGTATACACATGCATAAGATTGATCATCATATGCATTAATTGTTCTAACAATATCTTTTAGCTCATACTTTGCCTTATGCTTATCTTGAACCCTACTAGACATCAATATAGCTGATCCTCCCATTCTGAATAGACAATTAGTTAGTAGCATAGATGGAACTTTACCTGTGTACCAATTTAAACTAAGGGTTTCTGTGCTTACTATTAAAGCCAATGAGTTTCTATGAACTCTCAATAAGTCTTTTGCAAGACTAATAGCTATAATTCCAGCACTGCATCCCATACCTGATAAATGGAAGCTCATAATGTTGCTTCTCATTTTGAACTTGTTAACCACCATGGAACTAAGAGACGGCGTAGGACAGAAAATGCTACTGTTAGTTATTAAAATGTCGATGGCTTTCGGGTTGATTTTGGTTTTCTGCAAAAGATCTTTTATTGCTGAAAACATTATTAATTCAGCTTCTTCAAGTGCAAATGTGAGAGCTTTAACTTTTGGTATTTGAGCTAGTGATGGAGGAATGGATGTTTCATCACTGAATCCAGATTTTGCATTGATTTTGCTATGGAAATCAATAGCTTCTTGTTCCATTTCATCAAAAAAATTGTTCTCTTCAAACATGGCTTTAGGCATTCTATAAGAACTTGGAGGACAAAAACAGTTAAAATCTATCAAATAAATGTGTACTTTTCTTCTACATGCAAAGTAAATGGTTGCTAAACCTACTACCAAAAGTACCACAAAAAGATGCTTTGATGAGACATTAGTGTTCATAAGCTGTATAAGAACTTCCAATAAAGAATACAAAGTGTAAGGCTCCATTTTTGTCACAAGTTGTTGAAGTTAATTTGTTTTGGTTAGCATTTTTTTGGGTATGTGAGGTTGATATTTTATGTCATGATTATATGGACTTAGAAATAGAGGAGATGGTCATGATGGATGAATGTCTTGGCATCAAAAGAGAGAGTCCAATGGGAAAAGAAAAGAGAAAAATGTGGAAGGAAATGATCATTCTTTTAGTGCTTTCCTAAATAGTGGCATCATTCTTTGCTAGCTTGACATGTATATCCTCTCACGCAAAGAGTTCTTATTTTTTTTAGCCTAACTATTTTTGTCCATGTTAAAATTAACTTGTGAATTAAATTTTCTTATCTTTCTAGTTATTTTTCTAGTGTGACTTTCTAAGATGTCACATGTAGGATTTACTTTGACGGAGAGAAATCCTTAGTTGAGAGTTAGTAGACCATTATGTAAAGCTTCAATACCATTCAACAAAAATATTTGAAAACAAAGCTTCATGCATCCATCTTCTTCTTTCAGTGTTCTCTTAGCTAGCTATAGTTCCTCCTTCTCGACGGTTCAAAGACTTCATCTCATACTTTCTCGCTTAATCTGTGCTATTCGTTTCTACCCTTCCGTCAACCCACCCATGCATAGCCATGGTTGGAAATTGGCCAAATAATATCGTCGATTGTTCTTCAAATTTGGATTTTTCGGTCTAAATCCGGCCGAACTTGACCCGTCCTCTTCCTTATAATTTAGTTTATAGTTTTTTTCATGTATTTTAGCCACACCAATATGTAATGTCTCGATCCACCCCTGCTTGGAAGACTGAGATTAGATTTTATACGGTTAATGTATCAACATAGTAACCGTTATAAACTAGCTATCCGATAAAAAACAAATGGATGAAATTGAAAACTGTGTTAAATTGTAGAATCAACACAATGCATAAATTGGAGCCGTTCGATCATAAATCTAAAGCCGAGACGGCCTATTGTCTGTAATTACATGAAGTAACGCAGGAATCCAGATCCCTTTTCACTCTTACTAACTTTGTTTCTATTTAACATTATGTAGTTCTCGTTCTCTTCATTGTGACAAGTTAACTAGCAATATAATAATTTTAAAAACAAGTTAAATTGCACTTATTTTGTTCAACTCAAACCAAATATTGGAGTAGTGGTGTTTTGACTTTTGTGTGCTTTGTTAGTTTGTAACGTATGATTTATTATTATTATTATTTTTTTTTTCACTCAAACAATATATTTTTTTTTAACAAAACAAACCAAATATATTGATTAAAATTTTGCACCCTTGGGCCGGAGTCTGAGCCACTGTTTATAGCAAACCCTAATAAAAGATCTAACAATTGCTAATTTGAATAAGCTAAACTCGAAAGGTACCAACTATATTATGTTAAATATAAAGAGTACAAATTGCATTTAATCATAAACATCACTCCTTTCCTGTAATAATTGACATCGACAATAGTTTATGTTGGAACATTGAACATTATAATGTGTAAATTAAAATTAAAATTATGAATCCCACATTGGATAGTAATGTAGAGCATACAAAATTATGAACATTAGTTTTTGTTTTGCTCGGAGAATAATTAAGTTTATTCTACACAACAAAATGTGTGATCCTAATTTCACTATTGGTATTAGTTTATTTAATTTAAAAGTGATCAAAGAATCACTAGTTCTCCAACTTAACAATGGTTTTGATCCTTATATTAGACTAGCTTAGAACCCTAAGGGGTTTTAGTACCACAGCGAGGGTGTAATTCTTGCACGATATCTATAGTGAAGTAGTTATCGGAATCAACAAAATTGAGTTGTTTTATCCTGGAAACTCCGTGATTGATAATCTCTTCGATGGATGAAAATTATTTTTAACCGTTTTCTAAGAATTCATTAGATTTTTTATTGTTATTTATATATAATAATAATAATAATAATAATAATAATAATAATTATTATTATTATTATTTTTGGTAAGGTAATAATAATATTTATTTAATGTTATTAAAAAAATATATTTATTTAATGTTTTATTACTATTATATTATTATTATTATTATTATTATTATTATTATTATTATTATTATTATTATTATTATTATTATTATTATTATTATTATATTTTTATCTAGGGATGCACTTTGTTTTTGATATCGTATCTAGAGAGACACTTAATTTTTATAATAGTATACATTAATAATTTCAGGAGTAACAATTATTAACACTTAATTATTGCAATTTTTTATATTCTTTTTTATATGTAAGAGTTCATGGTTGAATATCATAAACCAAATGCATTAATTATCCTAAAACAAAAATTTGTTTGCTCATAAAAGAGGATGGAGGAATGGAGTAGATACATAAATTAAGAGTTAGACATATAATAATTTTTAGTACTGATATTTCCCCAACAATGTCTTATTTTTATGCACGTGTGCGAAGAAAGAAAAAAATAACAATACAAAAAGAATAGATGAAAATAAGTGAGAAACAAAATAAATAAATAATTATATTTTTTAAAAATAATATAATATAACAAAATTTTATATGATTATTTAAATATAATAATTTTTTTTATAGATAGACGAAATGGCGTCCGATCTAACAATTTTGACATTTATGCTAGTTGAGCTAACATTTGTGGACATTTAATTATATTTATGAATATTTAAATATAATAAGTTATTTGATAAATAATAGATACATAAATATTGTCAAAACAAAGATACATAATTATATAAAAAAAAAAAAGATAAATAATATAATTGAGGTTTCATAAAAATAAAATAAAACAAAAGGGGTTAAAATATATAATCATTTTGTATTTCAATCATATATAATATTCAATTTCACATGACATTCATCATTCGAAGAGTCATATTTAATACGTGAACAAAAAATGAAAGATATTATTTCTTTATAAGATATATTGATCGACATATAGTTGTTGTGTTATTTGTTTTTAAAATATATGTCTGTAGTCATATTTAACTAATGAGAGTGAGAGAAAATCAAGTGTGAATTATTTAATATTTAAATATTTTTAATCAAAAATTAATAATATATTAATGTTGTTATATTTTGGCTTAATTGCACATTTGGTCCTTTATGTTTATTTTAAGTTTCAAATTGGTCCCTTATGTTATAAAAGTTTCAAGTTGGTCCCTTATGTTTATTTTAGGTTTCAAGTTGATCATTCATGTTTTAAAAGTTTCAAGTTGGTCCCTAAGTTTTTAAAAGTTTCAAGTTGGTTCCTTATGTTTTTAAAAAATTCAAGTTTAGTCCCTATAAATAGGGACTAAACTTGAAACTTTTAAAAACATAAGGGACCAACTTGAAACCTAAATAAACATGAGGGACCAACTTGAAACTTTTAAAACATGATGGACCAACATGATACCTAAAATAAACATAAGGGACCAACTTGAAACTTTTAAAACATAAGGGACTAACTTGAAACCTAAAATAAACATAAAGGACCAAATGTACAATTAAGCCTTATATTTTTGTTAATTAGTATTCATAACACTTAAATTTCTAAGGTTTAATTGCAATTTTGGTCCCCTTATTTTTAACTTTTTGCAGTTTTGGTTTCCTTATTTTAAAATTCGACAGTTTTGGTCCCCATAACACATATTTTCATTAAAATATAACGATACAACATGTTTTAAACGAACTTTTTGAAAGAATTTTCTTACAATTTTATCGATCTTGGTATTTTTTTCATCATCGAATCATATATTACGTTATTTAAATCATATTGTCAATTTATAGTTAAAAATTATGATAGAGGACCAAAACTGACGAGTTTTAAAATAAGCTAAATTAAAAACAAAATTATAAATTTCAATTAAATAAGCTAAAATATATATTATATGTTTCATTTAATATGAGGTAAACTCTACGAGTTTACACGTTTCGATTCCACTTAGCTACGATGAGTTGATGTAAAAAATTTAATTATAACAACCTCGATTCAAATTGTATAAATGACAGCAACAAAAATATCAAAATTAAAAAACAATTTGCTCAAAAAGAGCGGCCTCTAGTTCAGGTTCATCGAGAGAAAGACCAGCAAGTTAAAGAGTATCATTTCTATTAAATAGATCTCATTCATCTCCACCAATATCCTACATTTTTATTGTTCATTCATTATAAGTGTTATTATTTCTCGATAAAAAACCGAAGACAAAGAAATGCATTTTTTGTGTACCCCAACATGTAGTACCCCTTGTGCGCGCACCAGTATGAAATTTTTTGTTTTTTTAAAAATGAAACGGTTTTGGTGCGTACTACACACACATCAGTACTCGATACGTATTCGATAATGAAACTCTTTCAAATGGAGTACCTGTACTTCAGCATAAAGTGAACAAGAACACATCTACTACAATTTACAGTTAACCCAAATTGGCGTTTAGAAGCAGCTACATGGCCTAAACATTCGACCGATTACTCTTTGGAATGGGTGCAGCTGCAAACTGCAACAAAATCTTGTCCTTCTAGATTCAATACAATATCTACATTTTTCCCCCTTTGGGTTCACTGCAAGTGTTGTTTCTCTCTGTCTTTGAGTTCACTTCATCAATAGATGTCGCCATATCATAACCTTATGGTTTTACTTCTTGCTGACCTTCATGTCCCATTCTCCATGATCTACATTGTGCAATATTAATATTACCAATTACATACTGTCATTTTTTTTTTTACTTTACCACCCTTTTATTTACTTAAATAATAGCATCTTAAAATTACATAACCCGAAAATTAAGACAAAAAATGACTATGAAGCTTACTTACTGGCATGCCAAAGGCCTAAGTGGTAGGTTGATGCTTGTAAAGAGAGCTTCCCATTCTTTTGGTGTCCCTCACTATCCCTTGAGATATTTTGGCAGTTTATTCTAAATCATATAATCAGAATGTATAACTGCTAATCGACAATGCAACAAATCATTAGCTCTCATCATAAGTCATATCTACCAGTAGTCTCCACAAGAGCAAAATCCACCTTCAAATCGATGAAAACGGATACGATCCCTCACAATTACTTCTCTGTTTAATATTTTTGACACAATTTTAATCCAATTATGACAGTCTTGACATATACGTAGGTTCTTAGAAATCGTGATTTTTGATCCCGGGCTACTTTTCAGAACGCCGTAGGCCAAAGCCAACTTCTCGCTATGAAACGTTAGATTTTCCTCCTTTTCCTCTTCAGACACATCCATCAAAACGAGATCTGTCAAGGGGGTGAATCCCTCCAGTTTAGCTCTCTGCATCAAACCTTCCAGCACCCTGTAAATTGCTTTCATTTCTGCATGTGACTGATCAGCAGCATTGAATTGGTGAATGCTGTTCCCGAATTCAATCCAACTCTTACCACGCTTTTTACGAACTCCTTCCATTTTCATCATCTGTCTTACCCTCTCAGCACCATGCCAGTTCTTGAAAGAACAATACATGTTTGACAGCAAAACAAAATCTCCACTCTCAAGGCGTGAAATATTTGCAATAGCAAATTCACCGAGCTCTTTCTTACCGTGGATTTTACAAGCACTCAGAAGTGCTCTCCAAATAACAACATCAGGCTCCACCGGCATCGCTTTAATCACTGAACACGCCTCTTCCAAATGCCCTGCTCGTCCCAAGAGATCAATCATGGTTCCATAATGCTCAAGCTGCGGCCTAATAAAAAACCGATTCTGCATCATTTCAAAGTACTTGCGACCTACCTCAATTAAGCCACAATGACTACATGCTTTCAAAATCCCAATAAAAGTAACAGAATCCGGCAAAACATTTTCCACCTCCATCCTTGAAAAAACCACAGTTGCATCCAAAGCAAGCCCGTGAATAGCCAACCCATTAATCATAGCATTCCAAACAGACACATGATCACGCACCACACTCTCAAAAACTCGCTTCGAAACATCAATCCTACCACACTTAGCATACATGTCAACCAATGCAGCACTAAGTATATAATTCAGTTCAACCCTTTTCTCAACCATTAAACCATGAACCCACTTGGCATTACAAAATGAACCAAGACGTGCACACCCAGTAACCACAGAAGCAAAGGTAAACCCATCAGGCTCAACCTTAGCACTCAACATACTGCGGAAAAAACTCAATGCATCAAGAAATCGCAAGTTTTTAACATACCCTCCAATGATTGTGTTCCAAGTAACCACATCTCTAACAGGCATTTTATCAAACACCTTCTTGGCAATATCACATTCACCAGATTTCACTAAACTTTCTATCACCAGATTTATGTTGAACAAATTCATAACACGAGAAAAAACATTATGGGCTATGTGGGGTTGGTGACAGTGTGCATATGTTGATATTAGAGACGCTACAATAGATGGGTATGTGGCATAACCAAGTATAATGATCCTTGCGTGAGTTTTAGCAACGGTTTTAGAACTCATAGAAGCTTTACAGCGTTTAAGAATGTGGTGGAATATCCTACAATCTGACATTGGAATCAATGATTTTGTAGTATAGAAGAAGCAATTTTCTTTGTTTTGTTCCCTTCAAGTGTGAATTTAAAGAATATTATTAGTAGTGTCTATCAAAATCGCTCTTCAAAGACCATTTTGATGTGGCATATAATAAGATCATAATGTGTACTCCTAAAATAATGAAGGACTCCTACCAAATACTATGAGTATCGGAGATCCGTATGGCACGTAGGGGTGGACAGTGGGCGGGTTTGGGTTCAAAGTTGTCATCCAAGTCAAATCGCAGAGTCAAAAAATAAGATTCAATCCGCCCGTATAATAGAGATCGGTTTTCGCGGGTTCGGGTTGCGGTTTAATCGGGTTATTGAGCGGTTTAATTCGGTTCGATCGGTTAGAAATAAAAAAGATAAATAATAAAATCAGTAATAAACTCAATCTTTGCGATTTAAATTCGAAGAATATGCAACAAGAGATTTGAGAATCATGACACAAATATAAAATAAAAGTGTTACAAACCCTAAATAAACATGAAAAGTAAGAAAAAAATAAAAATCTCAAATAAAATTAAAAATATAACATTTGATTTCAGCGAAGTTAGATAAAAAAGATGAAGAAAGATAAATTTTATGTTTCAAAATGTTCCATGATTGTTTCAGTCTCTATGGATTTGAGGTGAAATGAGAAAGTGTAAAAAAGAGACGAAAAAAGAGTTTAGAGTGTGTATATCGCAAAAGAAAAGTGTTAAACGTGAAATTTTGATTTACTAATGCGGCGGGTTTCGGATTCCATCGGTCCGATTCTCTCCACCCGGACCCGCCCATGTCAACTCTATTCAAACCGAATTTCCAAACCCGCTAACCCGTGGCCCGATCCAAACCGCCCATATTCCTTATTATTTTTTCGGTTTCCTCGGATTGAGTCGGGTCGCGGTTTTTTGTCCACCCCTAATGGCACGCACCAATTAATATCCATTTTTTTTTAATTATTTTTTTTGTAGCAAAAAAAAAAATCGATTAAAATATTTATTTTATTATATTTTAATTATCTCTCAATATATAAATCTTTAAATAGTGAGTATTTGAATAAATGAACTTTGTAGCACAACAATACACAATCTTTGAAATTGATAGGATCCCATAAAATATGATAAAAAATATAGTCAAGTAAAGATGAATCTAATTCAAATTTAAAATAAAGATATTGCTGAAAAATACTAAAGATTAGACATGACATGTAAGAAATAAAAAGAGACAAATACATTCCACGAGCATTTGTTCATTTTTATTTCTCAGATGTCTTGTCTAACCAGTTTTAATTTTTTTTCTTCTAATGTCTTTATTTTAATTTTGAATTAAACTCATCTTTTCTTGGCTATATTTTTTACAAGATTTTGTGGAATCCTGTAAATTGCAAAGATTATGTATTGTTGTGCAAAAACTTATCCCTGGAACTGGTGTGTTGGTTTTGGGTGGTTTCATTGGCGCTAGCTGGCTGTTGTGCCTTTGTTTCAACTGCTTGTTGTACAACAGTTGTCTTATGTTTTTCTAGTGTCACATTGTAACACTCTAACCCATTTATATGTTATTAATTAACTTAAATTAAAACATACACACAATCAAGGTGCTACATGAAATAAAAATCTTCAAAACATGCATACACATTCATTTATATTGCAACAGAATCATTTAATAATATAAGCTATTCATCAAGCTTAAGTCAAAACATGCATAGTCATAATTCAATTACATCTTAAATAAGGTTCTTCAAAGGTGAAGACTTACTGATACATCCTTAATTCATAGCATAATAGATAATAGCAAGGTCATACATAATAACAAAACAAACGAGTTCGAACACTAATCCCACAGCGTTAGAAGTACCAGAGCAATCCTAAACCTCTAATGATACTAGAATCCTCCTACATCTCCTCCTTACCAAGCTAGACTAGCTTGACCAACAACCTAATGCTTCAAGAAGACTCCTCAAGCGAAGAATATGGACTCAAACCATTCAAATACATAAAATAGAGAGTTATTTACAATCAAATATCATAATAATAAGCATAAGTTACACTTACATTATGTAAACAATCATAATATGACTAGACAACATTCTTGTCTAGTGGCATGCAATCAATACTTAAAATAATAGTAAAACTATACTCATTACCATATAATTAAACATGTAATCAAGTTCACATTTAATCAATCATACATAATCATAATGGGACACGATGTCAATTACCAAGTACCATTTAGGATGCACAATTTCCTTAATGCAATCTAATGTCAAGCACTTATGTCATACCACCCTAGACGTAGTTGCATGCATGTGGTACCATTCACTATCATTAATTAGAATAGAATTATATCCTTTTCTCTATCAAGTTCAGTTTTATGTCATGATGGACACTCCATCATTAACTCATGAATGCATGTATGAACATATATCATTTACGATGATAACTCCAAACAATCTTCTCATGAATAATAGGACTACACAACCTATATTCTACTCAATTCACATAATCATATCATCATTAAGGTAATACATACGAGCACGCATATCATATATGAAGTACATTTCGCAATCCAAAGTCATTAACTTAACCTAACATACAAGTATAAGTACTCATCCTCATATCACCTCAAGATCTAATCAATTCAATCATATAATATGTTACAAGTTCATATAATCACATTGTAATCATGTTATAAGCATACATCTCATCACATTGCACTTGTATTAAAAATTGAGTCAGGTGATCCTCGCTTAAGCCATGCCTAGCGAGACCTAGCGAAGAGTTACAGTAAGTTCCTCGCTAGCAGCCACATGAAGCGAAACAAAGCGAAAATAGATCGCTACTTGTCGCTAAAGCTCGCCCAGCGAGCATATGAATTTCTGGGCGAGACACTATGAACTATGAGTGCTCGCTCCAGGATTCATGGAGCTCGCTAAAACGACCAAAACCCAGAAAGAGTCCCCTGTTTCGGATTTTCACTTAAAATCCACTAAAAACATCATTTTTCAACTTATAAAATCGTAAAGCTATCAACTTTAAGCATACATAACTCATATAAGCATAGAAGTACAACCTTTAACATCATCAAACATAATTTCATGCTAGAATCATAGATTTTTCCTACTTTATTCAAAACTCATTTTTCAAATAGCAACAACAACAACCAAACATAAACATGTTATTGATCATAGAAATTCTTACTAGAATTATACATGAACATACTATTATCAAACAACAACATATTTAAGCTTTAACACATTCCCATAAATCCCAACCCCAACCAAAGAGATGAGAGAGTTTGGGTCTAGAGAATAGACATCTCCCCTCTCTTTAATCATCCTTATTGAATTGTAAAACTACTTTCTTACCTTAAAATAGGTTGAATCCCTAGCTTTCTCTTCTCTTGAGCTTTCACAATTCTTCCCCTCTACCTCCTTCTCTTCAAGTCTCTCTTTACCTCATTTCTCTTCAAAATTTATGAGCACTCTCTCTCCAACTCTCACAACTCTAATTCAAACCTAGACTAACAAAAGATTAAAATGTCCTCTTTGATTAACCTAAGCTCATTTACACTAAAGCCCAACTCTTTCCTTATCATAACACTACTCATAACTTATTTCACTTAATATCTCTACTATTTCCTAATATAGACATAATATTTAATTAATTACTAATCCAACACAAAATGCTATAAAAGACTAATTAACTCTAATTAAAATAAAATAAAATAAATAAATACGGGTGTTACACACATCGAGAGCTTGAGTAGTTTAGCTATAGTGTCTTTCTTGCTAGGTGTTGATCCTGTTAGTGTTGTATTGTATGTGTTTTTTTGCTGTCATTCTTTCAAGTTGTTTGTAATTAGGTGTGGCAACTTGTATCTGTAGAGAGCTAGCAGCTTGTGTGTGTCAGATTACCTTATAATATCTTTACTTTTTTGTCTAGCGTTCGAGCATGTGATTATGTAAGTTCTCTGCAATCCCTCACAGAAAGTGAGTAAAGTTTTCTCACTATGATGTTGGGCTGGACTTGCTTTAATAAAATTCTTATTTATCGAAAAAATGTATTGTTGTGCTAAGAAATTCATTTATTCAAATATTATTTGTCATTATTTAAAGATCTATATATATGTCTACGGAAGTGTTGTTTGGTCCATGACTTAATTTCGTTTATTGTTTCATTTTGTCTACTCTTTTCTATTATATATTGAGAATTTGATATATCATAAAAGAGGAGGAATCAAGAGTTACTAGAAATGACCCTTTTAAATATTTTTTAATTCATAATAAGATAAGATACTTCATTATGTTGGTTAACTTATCAAACTCCTAATTATTCCTCTAAGTAATAAGTAAAAATATTTAAGTTCAGACACGCAATAAAATCAATTTTCAAAGTAGATGAAATATTCTAATTTCATATCAATAATAGATACTCCGTACATGTTAATTTGATGATCGATAAGTTGTTTCCGTAAGCAATTAATGTCGGAAAGCTTTTTAAAAACAACTTATACCAAATCATTTGTGCTTTTTATAATGTATGAAAGTTGATTAATTAAAATACCAACCGGACATAATCAAAACACTAATTACATGATTAAATCTATGAAGCAAAGGATCACCGGTTCACAAAAGAAAAATGCAAATTTATAAAAATTATGTTAAAAATTTGACCTTCTAACTTTTATAATAACACTTTTAATCTTTTTTTTTTTGAATCAACAAATATTATTAATCAGGTCTCTGCACAAGATGAGCAGAGATCGATAAAAAAGAACTACATAACATAGGTGCCGTATATATGCGTAGGGATGTCAACGGGGCGGGGATTGAACGGATGATACTTTACCACTCCTTGTCCCATTCCCCGCCTCGGGAACATTTCTTCCTCCATCCCCATCTCCGCGGGGAGATTTCTTCCTCCATCCTCATCCCCACGGATCCCCACAGTATCAACAGATCTCCACGAACGTAAAAAATTAACAAAATTGTTATACATTTTAATCAAAAACATAATTTAATATCTTATTTTCTCAAAAAAAAAAAAAATTTTGTATCTTTCATTTTTTTTAAAATAAAAGTATATTTTGCATCAATAACAAAAACTGCAAAAGCACATTCTAATATTTCTTTTTGTCAAAAAAATTAAATATCCATTTGAACTTATTGCCACCATACATAATCATGTTCTTTATAATGTATTAATTATTATTTTTTATTTAAAAAAACATATAAAGTTATATAATTACATATTGTATATATAATTTAAATAATATGGTCGGGGTCGGGGAATCCGCGGTTGCGGAGGGACCTTCTCCGTTCCCCGCCCCAAATTATCCACGGGGGAATTTCTCCCTCCATCCCCGTCCCCACGGGGAAAAAAATCTGCGACTTCGGATCACCGTACAGATAATCCCTACGGATAATCCGTTATCAGATACAAATTGACATCCCTATATATGCGGAATACCCAAAGAAAAAAAACTCCTAAACAAACACCACTTAATCAAGATTCATCTCCTAATTTCAAATTAGAAAGGCACCCGTCATATTCCAGACTACCAGAGCAGTCACTAACTCAGCCTAAAAAGTTGCCACAACTAGACCCTAACTCACGAACTCGAAGCAAAAGCGCTCGGTCCATCAGAATCCAGAACCAGCTGTTTCAGGCGAACCGCTGACCCGACAAAGGTACAGCTAGAACCCAGACAGACAAGTCTCGGCAACGACATAGGCACCACCATGAGGCCGATAGTGGCAAAATAAACACCAGAAAAACAGAACAACACCCGGGGATGAAACAGCCGATGCCGAAGAGGTCAACCCAGATTCATAGAGATCTGTAAATCTCAACAGTTTTGGAAAACCTTCAACGACTCAAAAAAAGTCATGCAAATCTGTTGAAAAGAGGCCAGAGAATCTAGAATCAAAGAAAACAAATCACATGACATCAACCGAAACCTCATCACCTCCAACCACCACCACCACCTCACCACAGCACCATCAATCAGCACCGAAACCAGACCACGACGACGCCAAATTCGAACACCGTCATCACCCCTCAACTCCTCACCACCACCAAAACTAGACAACGATCCCTAAATCCACTAAACCTCCAACACTGATGTCATCACCCGTTGCCACATCAAACCATACGCCATCAAACTATCACCTCACCTCCAAACACCAAACTCTGAAGGTGTGAAAAACACAAGAAGGGGGGTTGAATTGTGTTTTGGTTAGTTTTAAAAACTTCTTCAAAGTTTTGCAACTTATCAGATTTCGCAGCGGGCCAAAACTTAAACACAATCAACTTCTGGTATGGTGAAGGTAAAACAGAGTATGAATGAATAAAAGCAGAGAGAAGAGAAAAGAGATAACACAAGAGATTTATACTGGTTCCTCTCACAAACCGAGAGTAGTCCAGTCCCCTTGCACTTCCAAGGGATTTCACTATAATCACACAAGATTACAAATGCTCAAGCTCACAGCAAGAGACTTCCAATGCTCAAGTAACTCCTTACAAGAGACTTCCAATGCTCAAGTAACTCCTTACAAGAGACTTCCAATGCTCAAGCTCACCAGTAAGAGACTTCTAACACAAAACAAAATACAAAGTTTTGAACAACTGATAAACAATATCAAAGTTCAGAGAACAAAGAAATACAACTTAAATAACAAGACTATTCTTAGAATCCTTAAAAAGAAAACTAAGGTTCAACTACTGACAAGCCAGAAGTTGAAGACTATTGTCTTGAATTTGAATATAAACTCAAGTTGTATCTAAGTTAAAAATGCTCTTTGAATTTTAGCAGAATAACAGCTCTTTTGTTCTTCGTAAGTGTGTTGTCACGTCTTCAAATTCTTCCTCCTTTTATAGGCGATGTTGGAGCGTCTTGAATTTGAGCGGACACTGATGAAAGCAGCTATGTAGTACTGTACCATTGTTTTCGTTTGAAATGTGCTTATTCAAATCAAGTAAAGATCAAAATCTGAGCCTTGATTTCGAATATTCGCCCAAATCAGGAAAACAAAGATAATACAATAGTACAAACGTCATTATCACGAGGATAACGGTCTGAATGAAGTTCTTCTGCTCCTTCAGATCTTTTGCCAAATAGATGATAGTCGTTAAGAGAATGGAATGTTCTTTGACGTCTTCTGCTGTTTCATCATCATCAGAATTTGCAGATATTAAATGATCTTCTGATGACTTCATCTTCTGGTTGACTTTGACTTGCAACTTCTGATGAATTCAACTTCTGTGTTGACATCAGAACTTGCATTTTCCCATCTTCTGGGGATTCTAAAGCGTAGCAACCAGAACTTCAATCTTCTAGTGAATATAAAATTTTAACTTGTATATCTGCACACTAGAGTAAATTATCAGTATTCCATATGGTATATTAATACTATTGTTATCATCAAAACTACTTGGGTTATATTAGAACCAACTTTGTTCCAACAATCTCCCCCTTTTTGATTGATGACAAACCAAGTATTAATTTACAATGGTTGTTATTTTAATCACATAAATTCATCCTTCTGGTTTATGAGGTTTGCAAGCTCCCCCTGAGTTCAGTAATGAATGATTAAAATAGTTTAAAATTTTAATGTTGAATCCAGAACTTCTGTATACACTTTGACTTCCAGAAGATAGGTTTGCAAGCTTTCTTCTGTGGTCAGATCTACCTAAGAGAAAAGTGCAATCTTCTCTTACGTGTATCATGTATAGAAAGTTCTGATCCCAATAGAAAAATTTCCTTAAAGAGAAAATATTGATAACTGATAAAATGTAATAACTGAAACTTAATGAAAATGAAAAATTTTAATTTGGCTTCAATTAGTGTTCTTAAATTAATTTACTCTTACTCCCCCTTTTGTCATTAAACAAAAAAAAAAAAAAATAAAAACATAAAAAGAACACGTGACTAAAGAATTAGTCAAGTCAAAAGAATGCATTAAAATAGATGATAAAAACCACAATTAGTTAATGCAAAAGCGAAAAACGAGGTAACTCCTACCAACCAAAATGACTATAAAAGCACACCAACTCTTTGTCATTTCACTCAACGCTTCCATGAGAGAAAATAATTTCTTCATCAAGATGAGAGAAAATATTTGTGAGGATAGAAGAGTGATTGAAAGAAATAGGTTTAAGAAATTTTTAAAGAAGAACCAGAGAAGAATCTTATCTAAATTAGATGCAGTCTCATGGAATATGATGTCTAAGAAACACCAGAACATGGTGAAGGTCCTTGCTTCAAAATCAGATGCAAGTTTCTCAACCATCTTCTGTTCTTAGAAGATCAAAGAGTTCTTCTTATGCAGGAGGATGAGCAGGAGTCTCTGACAAGAGGCTCCAAGTTTACAAAACAGTAAATTTGTAGCTCGAGAGGTTTAGAAGCTCCCAGGTTGAAGTTTGGGGCACCATCCTCTTTAGCTTCCTCCTAGCTCATCATCTTGTAAAAATTTCCTTTTAGGTTAGGGAGTTTTATTTTTATGCAAAAAAACATCTTTGCTCAGAGAGCAATGATGAAATGAAAAAAAATGAATGTAAAAGAAAAGCAATGATGAAATGCAAAAACCAATGTAATGCAGTTTTATATGAATGAAAATAATTTTTGAATGCATGATTTTATGTTTTATGTTTATGCAGCAGTATATAGATCTATCTTCTGAACAAATAATAAAGAAAATAAATCAACATAACAACACCACAATATCATAAAACTAAAATATTCAAGATAGTAAAATAAACAGATCCAAAATAAACAGGGTTCAAACAGAACATGATCAACAACATAAAACAAAGAAATCCTAGGGTTGAGAGGGATTAGAAGGGTTCAGCAGCTTGGCTTGAAGCTTCTTCAAAGCTTCTTCTGAGATCAACTGTATCTTCTTGAACACATCTTCTGGGTCCATCTTGTCAACCATAGATTCAGATTCAGAGTCCACCTTGATAATCTTGTCCAATTCTTGTTCATAGAAGGTAGAAAACTGATCCACAGCCCTAGTCATAACCAAATTCATCTTTTCTTCATGCAACCTCTGTGCTCTTCTGATTCTGTTTTCTGCAGCCTTGGATTCAGTGAATTTTTGCCTTGCAATGGTCATGATAAAGTTCCTTCTGTATTGAGAACTAAGATCATTCATCATTTGCTTGCACATATCTGCAATAGCAGAACATTCTCCATCCACTTGATCAGGTGCAAAAGCAAGAGCAGGTAGATCATGATGAAGTTCCTGAACTTTGTCATTAATGCCCATCAGCACACGCTTAACATCTTCTGGTGTGATGGCTTTGAGAGTGTTATGAACAGATGAAGATGAGGGTTTATCTAGGACATTTGAGGGTTCAATTGTTTTATCTTGTTCTGTTGGAGGAGGTGTAATGACTTCTTCAAAGGTTTTAAGATAGTCATTTTCAATGTTTGTGAGTTGAGGAGGTTGAGATTTCTGAGGTGAAGGTTTGTGAAGTTCCAACTCTAATAGTTGTAAAGCATTGACAGAAGTGCCAGCTTCAACTATAGTTTCAATGGGAGAAGCCTGATGAACAGATAAGGTCTTCTCAGAGTCATGGGAACTTGGTGAAACAGGGTTAGCAGAAACATGAGTAGCAGGAGTAGGCTCTTGAGGAATAGCTTCAGAAGTTGCAACCTCTGCATTAACTTCTGTTGCTACTTTCTCAACATTCTCCACAGAAGTAGGAGTAGACACATCTTGATTTGCCAACTTTTGCACTAACTCAGCTTTAGGCATGGGAGTATCAAGAAATTCATTTGGCTCAGCATTAATTCCACTTTCCCAGCTAGTTTCTTCCCAAGCCTTATATTGCTCAACTTGCAATATGGCTTCATCACGCTCAGCATCATCATATGATTCAGCAACAATCAACTTAGGCTTCCTCTTCCTCTTCAAATTTGATCTGTTCTTCTTAACAACTTCTGGAACAGCAATAGCAACAGATCCATAAGCAGTAGCCTTTTCAGTAATTTTCACAGCAGCCTCTGCTTGAGCAGCAGGCTTAGAGTTTCCAGGGTTCACTTCTTCTGTAGCAATGCTCTTGCCAGCAACCTCTGAAGTTTTCTTCACACCAGAAGTACTTCTAGACTTCTTCTGGGGTGTAGAACTTCTTGTTCTCTTGGATTGTGGTTCTGCAGATTCTGATTTCCTTATATTCTTCTTCTTCTTCACTTGAACAGGCAACAACTGCTGTGTTGCTAGTCTTTCTTCCAACTTCTGATCAACTCCTTCTTCCAGAAGTTTCTTATGCATACCAGCAATAAGTGAAACCTCTTTTGTAGACACATGGGTGATATAAAAATACTTGTCACTCTCATCCTTCCTTGGTCTATATTGAACTTGAGGAGTAATCACGGGTGCTGGAGACTTCAGGACTTTCTTCACAGATAAACCACTTATCACAGAGGGATAAGCATCAATGAAAGATGCATAGCCAGGAAAAGTAGTTCTCAGAGATTGAATCAAATAACTTCTGTGAAACATGAAGGAAAACAGTCTGCAGTAATGAGCATTTGTTCTACCCTTGTTCTGACTATAAGTGATAGCTTTACTCATGTGCTCAAAAATTACTTTGGCAAAATCCACCTCAACCTTCTTTCCCAAATAATATAAAGCAAGTTTATACAAATTGGAAACTTGGTCAGATGAACCAACCTTTGGTAAGATAGAGTCACACAAAATCTTGTAAAGTATCTTGTAGAACGGTGTCATATCATTGTTGTTCTTAGAAGTAGACTTCTTGCCATAGATTTCTTCTTGAATGTAATGACTCACATCATCAGCGCCAAAAGGAACAATACCCCGAAGTGGTAACTGTACTGCTTGTCTTATATGCTCAGGTCTGATTCTAATGCAGACACCACCAACTTCTGAGCGAATCTCTTTGCCATAGTATTCATCTTGAGGAATTGAATTACAAAGAGCCACTTGTGCCTTCATCCAAAAATCCTTAACAATTTCTGGATAGACAGGTCCATTAAGACAATCTAGGTAAGTTGTCAACTTCTGAAAAACAAACACTTCCTTGATCCCGTCACAGCCATTAACCCTAATTGCTTCAAAGTCGACTGGTCTCTCAATATGCAGATATAGGTCTGAAATAGGAAAGCTTATTCTGTCTGGAGAGAGAACACCAGGAGTAGATGCTTTGATGTCAGCAATCGGCGGTACACTTGCATTCCTTTCTTCTAGAGTTTGAATACGCTTGGTAGAAGATGCCATGATTCTGAGTTTAGGGGTTAGGGTTTGCTAATTTTGAGAGAAGAAAGAATTTGCTCTGAGTTTTAGAAGAGATGAAAGTGTGGGTAGTGAATGTGTAAGTGTGTGAATGTGAACAGTTAGTGTTTAAAAAGGAAAGAAAAATAAAACCGCGCAAAAACGTACTAACTGAAAGGACAGGGGTAATAGAGTAACTTAACAATTCACAAACTGAATTAGAACACAATCATCACTAACCAACTTCTTTCTCTAATAGCAAACAGACACGTGTATTAGAAGATTAATTAAATACCTGACACGTTAGCAACAACAGTTGAAGAGGTAACTCAACAGTTACTGCCATGTCACGTTCAGAACCACTCACAAACTTCTGATAGAGATACAAAAGATGGATTTGTCAACTTCTGATACACAAGTTCTGACTCCCCCTATCTTCTTATATAAGATACCAGAAGATGGTTTGTCTAAACTTCTGATAGAAAGTCTGACTCCCCCTAAGTTCTGTTAAACTTCCAGAACTTCCTAAAATAATATTCTTCACCAGAGTTTTAGCTTATTCACAGATTTCCATCATATTAAGATTCTTTTTGATAAAATCAAATCTTTCTACAGCTAAGGGTTTTGTAAAGATATCAGCCCATTGATTTTCAGTATCAATAAACTTGAGATCAATTACTCCCTTCTGTACATAGTCTCTTATAAAATGATGTTTAATCTCAATATGCTTAGCTCTTGAGTGTAGAATAGGATTTTTAGAGAGATGAATGGCAGCAGTATTATCACAATATAAAGGAATATTATGATTGCTTATTTGATAATCTTCCAATTGATATTTCATCCAAAGTAGTTGTGTACAACACTTGGCTGCTGAAATGTATTCTGCTTCTGCAGTTGACATAGCTATGGTGGTTTGCCTTTTACTGGCCCAAGAAATCAAATTCTCACCAATGAATTGACAACTTCCACTAGTGGATTTTCTTTCAAGTTTATCACCAGCATAGTCAGCATCACAGAATCCAATCAGTTTGTAATAATTAGATTTCTGATACAGTAATCCAATGTTACAAGTAGCCTTCAGATATCTAAAGATTCTCTTTACAGCAGTAAAATGAGATTCTCTAGGATCTGATTGAAATCTTGCACACAGACATACACTGAATAATATATCAGGTCTAGAAGCTGTTAGATAGAGAAGAGATCCAATCATACCTCTATATAACTTCTGGTCAACTTTACCTTCGGACTCACCTTTGCCAAGACTTGATGTAGGATGCATTGGAGTGTTCATGGGTTTGCAGTCTTCAAGATTGTACTTCTTCAGAAGATCTTTGATATACTTTGACTTATGAATGAAGTTTCCTTTCTTTGTTTGATTGATCTGAATTCCTAGAAAGTACTTCAATTCTCCCATCATGCTCATCTCAAATTCATCCTGCATCATCTTAGAAAAGTTCTTGCAGAGTCCAGCATTAGTTGATCCAAAAATGATGTCATCAACATAAATTTGAATGATTAGAATGTCTTTCTTCATGGTTTTCTTGAATAATGTATTGTCAACTTGACCTTTAACAAAACCATTGTCAACCAAGAAGTTACTTAGTCTCTCATACCAAGCTCTGGGAGCTTGTTTGAGTCCATAGAGTGACTTCTTTAGTCTAAACACATGATCTGGATTAGAAATATCTTCAAATCCAGGAGGTTGTTTGACATATACTTCTTCAGAGATTACACCATTTAGAAATGCACTCTTAACATCCATCTGATAAAGAGTAATGTTGTTGTTGACAGCATAAGAAGTAAGCAATCTTATAGCTTCCAATCTTGCAACTGGAGCATAAGTCTATGTATAATCAATGCCTTCTTGTTGACTGTATCCTTGTGCAACAAGTCTAGCTTTGTTTCTTGTTACTTCTCCTTGTTCATTCAGCTTGTTTCTGTATACCCACTTTGTTCCAATAATGTTCTTGCTTTTTGGTTTGGGTACCAGATCCCATACATCATTCCTTTGAAATTGATTCAGTTCTTCTTCCATAGCAACTATCCAATTATCATCAGATAATGCTTCATCAATGGTTTTAGGTTCAATCAAGGAAACTAGACCAAATAAGGATTCTTCATCCCTAAAGCTTGATCTTGTTTTTCTAGGACTGTTCTTATTACCCATGATAAGCTCTTCAGGATGTGATGACTTGTACTTGAAGGTATTCTTGGGAATAATTGTTTCTTCTAGTTCATGATCTTCTGTTGGTGTTGTTTGATGATCATCAGATTCTGGAACTTGATTGTTCTCTGGTGCTTCCAGAAGTTGAGGAGTGGGAATAGGTTCACAATCTTCATCTTCTGAGTCTTGAGAATCTGAAATTTCTATAGAAGGCTCTGACTTTTCATGATCAGGCGCTTTATCATCAAACCTTACATGCATAGATTCTTCAACTGATTGAGTTTCAGAATTATACACTCTGTATGACTTGGAGCGCTCAGAATATCCAATAAAGATACCCATACTAGCTTTAGAGTCAAATTTCTTTAGATAGACTTTAGTATTCAGAATGTAACAAGTACAACCAAATTGGTGAAAATAAGAAATGTTAGGTTTCCTTCCTCTAAAAAGTTCATATGTTGTTTTATTCAGAATAAGTCTAATATAGATTCTCTTCTGAATATAACAAGCAGTGTTTATTGCTTCTGCCCAAAAAGATTTTGCCAAAGAATGTTCATGCATCATGACTCTAGCCATCTCTTGCAAAGATCTGTTCTTTCTTTCTACAACTCCATTTTGCTGTGGAGTTCTAGGAGAAGAGAACTCATGGAAAATTCCATGTTCTTCACAAAAATTTTCAAAAGGTTCATTTTCAAATTCTCCACCATGATCACTTCTAACTTTTAAAATCCTTAAATCTTTTTCATTTTGAATCTGGGCACAGAAGACACTAAACTCTTCATATGTATCATTCTTAGATTTCAGAAATCTTACCCAAGTCCATCTACTATAATCATCAACAATGACTAGTCCATACTTCTTTCCATTGAGTGAAGCAGTGCTAACTGGTCCAAACAAATCAATGTGCAGAAGTTCTAAAGGTCTAGAGGTAGAAACAATGTTCTTAGGTTTATATGAGCTTTTTACAAACTTCCCTTTTTGACAAGAGTCACAAAGAGAATCTGAGTGATAAGTCAATTTAGGAAGGCCCCTTACAAGATTGTCTTTGCTAAGCTTAGAGATTAATCTCCAGTTAGCGTGACCCAATCTCTTATGCCAAACCCATTTCTCATCACTTAGAGTCAACAAACAAAGCACATTCTGATCTTCCAGATCAGATAAATTAACTTTATAAAAATTGCCCTTTCTACAACCTTTAAACAAAATAGACTTATCAGAATTGTTAATTACAGTACATGAATTCTTATTAAACACAACATCATAATTACTGTCACATAATTGACTTATGCTAAGTAAATTATGTTGTAGTCCATCAACCAACCAAACATCAGAAATAGAAAGTGAAGAATTACCTACTTTACCTATACCAATGATTTTGCCTTTCTGGTTCCCACCAAATCCTACAGTTCCTCCCTCTCTCAGAGTCAGGGTGAGGAACAAGTGCTTGTCTCCTGTCATGTGTCGTGAACATCCACTGTCCAGATACCATGAGCTTTGCCTTTTTCTTGGGGTGCATACCTGCAGTAAACATTATCTCAGATTTTGGTACCCATATTCTGATGGGTCCTCTAAAGTTAGTTCTTTTATCCTTCTTCTGTCTCTTGTAGTTTCCAGAGGGTCCATAGTGAGGTGAGCCTTTAAAAACAGGTTTAGGCTTAGCCTTTCCTTTGGACCTTGATCCAGAGTGTGTCAGCAAACCAGCTTTCAAGTTTGTACAGCCTGATCTCATGCCCCGAGTACTCATAGGCTTGAAGATCTTCTGTACTCCTTTATAAGACTTGGACACTGAAACAATGGGAGCAGAGGTTTTTAAAGACTCCACGCTTACTTGAGCATCTGACACTTTTGGATTTTCTGTACTGCTACTAGAAACAAAATTGGAATAAAGATCAGAAGATGTTCTGCTAATACACACAGACTGATTTGAGTTTCCTTTGACAGTACTCCCCAAACCTTGTCCAGTGTATTTGCCAGCACCATAAATCATAGAGGCTAATTTATGCTTGTCAATATTGTGATGAACAAACTCTTGAAGAGCAATCTCATGCTTATCATAGGGTTTGTTACATGTTCTGCAACCATTTTCAAGAACTTGAATAGTCTTTAAGGACTTCTTATAGTCTTCTTGAATATGATTGACTTTATCATTGAGTATGTCAAACTTTTGTTTAAAAAGCTCTAGCTCATTTGATTTTTCCATGTATTTCATCACAGTATCTTTCAAAGCCTTAGAGAGTTGAGTGTCAGAGAGTTTAGAAATAACCTGTTCAATATCTTCTAAATCTGACTCAACATCACTTTCAACATCTGACTCTGCTGTGGCCATGAGTGCCAAGTTAGCTTCTGCATCTTCAGCTTCATCATCAGACAGCTTGTCAAGATCTTCCCATGTAGCTAGAAGACTCTTCTTAGCTTTGTTCTTGAAAGTGCTCTTTCTTCCTTTTCCCTTGGTGCTCAAGTCAGGACAATCAGCAATGAAGTGTCCAGGCTTGTTGCAGTTAAAGCAATTCTTAGAATCATCCTTCTTATCTTTATTTCCAGAACTTGTGTAACCAGAACCTTTGGATCCAGAACTTCTACCAGAATATCTTGGCTTTCTTCTTGCCCACTTCTGGAACCTCTTGGTCAGAAGTGCAAATACATCATCATCTGATCCCTCTTCTTGATCATCTGCAGAAGATTCTTCTGTTTCAGATTCAACTACCTTAGCCTTGAGAGCCTTAGAAGGTCCAGAAGTAGCTGGCAGAGCCAAAGACTTCATTCTCTTCTGAGGTTCATCAGAGGATAGCTCAATCTCATGACTCATGAGTGAACTAATCAAACCCTCTAGACTTAGGGTGTCCAAATCCTTTTCCTCCTGAATAGCAATGACCTTAGGTCTCCACTTAGCAGGTAAGCTTCTAAGAATCTTCTTCACATGATCAGAAGTAGTATAACTTTTCTTCAGAACTTGAAGACCTGCAACCAGAACTTTGAATCTTGAAAACATAGATTCAATGTTCTCATCTTCCTTCATTCTAAAGAGTTCATACTGTTGGATCAAAAGTGTTGCTTTTGCCTCCTGTACCTGTTTGTTTCCATCATAAGATGAGCATAAAGAATCATAGATACTCTTAGCAGTAGATTTATCTGTGATCTTAAGGTATTCTTCATGAGATATGCAGCTTATCAAGATATCCTTGACCTTGTGGTGCTTCTTGTACGCTTTCTTGTCCTTGTCAGTGAAAGCTTGCCTTGTATCATAATCTAATCTTCCTCTTTCATCCAAACCTTGAAATGTAGTTCCTCTTTCAACTAAGTCCCAAAGGTCATCATCAATACCAATCAGATGACTATAGATTCTATCTTTCCACCAGGAGAAGGTAGAACCATCACCATTGAACTTGGGAGCTTTGCTGTTGTTGTTTTTATCATCAACATCATAGTTGAAGGGAATAAAAGTGCCTGTCTCAGTTTTCTTTTCACCAGACATAGTGTTTTGTCACAACAAATAACTGTCTCACTGCAAAGTGACATAACAGAACCGGGCTATAGATGCCAATTGAAGGTGTGAAAAACACAAGAAGGGGGGTTGAATTGTGTTTTGGTTAGTTTTAAAAACTTCTTCAAAGTTTTGCAACTTATCAGATTTCGCAGCGGGCCAAAACTTAAACACAATCAACTTCTGGTATGGTGAAGGTAAAACAGAGTATGAATGAATAAAAGCAGAGAGAAGAGAAAAGAGATAACACAAGAGATTTATACTGGTTCCTCTCACAAACCGAGAGTAGTCCAGTCCCCTTGCACTTCCAAGGGATTTCACTATAATCACACAAGATTACAAATGCTCAAGCTCACAGCAAGAGACTTCCAATGCTTAAGTAACTCCTTACAAGAGACTTACAATGCTCAAGTAACTCCTTACAAGAGACTTCCAATGCTCAAGCTCACCAGTAAGAGACTTCTAACACAAAACAAAATACAAAGTTTTGAACAACTAATAAACAATATCAGAGTTCAGAGAACAAAGAAATACAACTTAAATAACAAGACTATTCTTAGAATCCTTAAAAAGAAAACTAAGGTTCAACTACTGACAAGCCAGAAGTTGAAGACTATTGTCTTGAATTTGAATATAAACTCAAGTTGTATCTAAGTTAAAAATGCTCTTTGAATTTTAGCAGAATAACAGCTCTTTTGTTCTTCGTAAGTGTGTTGTCACGTCTTCAAATTCTTCCTCCTTTTATAGGCGATGTTGGAGCGTCTTGAATTTGAGCGGACATTGATGAAATCAGCTATGTAGTACTGTACCATTGTTTTCGTTTGAAATGTGCTTATTCAAATCAAGTAAAGATCAAAATCTGAGCCTTGATTTCGAATATTCGCCCAAATCAGAAAAACAAAGATAGTACAATAGTACAAACGTCATTATCATGAGGATAACAGTCTGAATGAAGTTCTTCTGCTCCTTCAGATCTTTTGCCAAATAGATGATAGTCGTTAAGAGAATGTAATGTTCTTTGACGTCTTCTTCTGTTTCATCATCATCAGAATTTGCAGATATTAAATGATCTTCTGATGACTTCATCTTCTGGTTGACTTTGACTTGCAACTTCTGATGAATTCAACTTCTGTGTTGACATCAGAACTTGCATTTTGCCATCTTCTGGGGATTCTAAAGCGTAGCAACCAGAACTTCAATCTTCTAGTGAATATAAAATTTTAACTTGTATATCTGCACACTAGAGTAAATTATCAGTATTCCCTATTGTATATTAATACTATTGTTATCATCAAAACTACTTGGGTTATATTAGAACCAACTTTGTTCCAACAAACTCATCACCACCAATAACGTCGTCGAAACAACGACCACACTAACACCCAAAACCCACCACCACCAGAGCTGAAACCACCCGGCAAGGACATAAATGGGTATCACCAGAACAATGAGGAGGATTAACCCAAACAACAGAACAACGAAAAGAAACATGACATTAGCGACGGCGCCGCCACAACAGGAACAACACAGAACTCTCTCTCAATAGATCGAGAATGAGACACGATGGAAACGAAAAACAACCCAAAAACAACACGAAATGACGGTACCAAAAACACCGTCGACGTCGGACTGAACCACGGTGGTGCGGAGGGCAGCGCCGCTCAACGCACCACCACTTGCTTATCTACATCGGACCGGAGAGGTTTTGGTTAAGGAGGGAGTGGGTATGCAGAATATGCTAGAGAGAGATGAAAGAGAAAATTTTGAAGAGAGAGAAAAAAGGTAACACTTTTAACCTTCTAATTTTCAAAATCGTAAATTAATAAAAGTTAGAGGATTTAAAGTGCAATTTAGTTTTTTTTTTTTTTTTTTCTTTTGTTTACAAAATAACTTTAGTACATGAGGCAAGGTAAAGAATGAACGGACCAAAATAAACGTGCTGCATAAATCTTTTGCTTTACGTCTCCACTAAAATATAATGATGAACAAACCAAAGTGATGGACGGTGTTGAATAAAGAGTACTTTGTGTGTCAATCTTTTATCAACACAAGAGAATATGCAAATAGTGCCTATAAAATGGACTTATAAGGTATCAACCTATGCCACATATATGCAAATTAAAAATGATAAGTCTAAAAATTAATGTTCAAAATGAGTAAAAAAGAATATATTGTCAAATTTGTACTATGTCACATACCATATCACAAGCACTAAAATATTCCAATTTAATCATGGTAATTATGTTGGAAACAATTCAACATGGTGCTTCCTTGTAGTATAAATAGTTTAGGTACATTACTAACTTTGTTACATTTAATCAATACATTTGATTTGAGAGCCATGACTATGAAATATTTTATTACATCTTACTTAATTGTTGCAATGGCAATTCCACAAACCAAAGCTCAACTTGGTATTCTCAATGATCTATTGGGTTCTGCTAATATCCAAGGAACTGTACTTTGCACTTCTAAGGATAATGTGGGTGTCAATGGTGCTGCAACCCCTGGTTTTTCAAGTAAGGCCACAATTCACTAACATTCATCTTTGCTATGTTATAACTTCTACTAAATTTTTATTTAACAAAAAATGGCACGTCAATGAAAAAACAATGATAATTGAGAAATAGATGATGTTTGTTTAAAAAAATTAGAGAAAAGATAAATTACTATTAATTAAAGTAATTTTACCGTCGATCCAAAGTTGACACATGAATCCTGATAGAAAAGTTGAGATAGAGAGTATAACACTCTTGAAGAGTGGATTTTTATTCTTCTATCTAATGTATTGATGTTAAAAAAAAATCATAAATACGTAAAATACTTTTGTACAAACATTCAATCAAATTTCAAAACTTTAGATATTTATATTGGGATTGTAAAACATGTAACACATTTAAATAGTGATAATAACTAATTACTCCCTCCGTCCCTTTTTATAAGACCCTTTTCAAAATTTGCACGCATATTAAGAAAAATTGATAGTGTAATTAATGTGTACTTTTTGAATATTACAATTACTAAATTATCCTTGATGAAAAGATATATTTATAGTTGACTTTTCGTATTTCAATGCAAAGTAGGGTTATGTTTAGGAAAGTAATAATAAATGTGTCTAGGAAATTGAATAGAGCTTATATTTAGGGATAAATATTTTCTTTATAAAGGTGCTTATAATTAGGGACGGAGGGAGTAGATATCTATATAAACTCCAAGGGTTTAGTCTCGTGATTAAAAAACATAATTGTATATGTATGTTGCGTGTTCAAGTCATGTTGGTCTCCTCGATGGGAGGTAGATGTAATTTTTTTTTATAAATATCTTTAAACTCTAAAGTATTCTCTACTTTAAACTAGAGGACAATCCACTAATCCTAAATTTTTTCTATAAAAGAATTATCTATATAAAACTTCATTACATTATCATTTATCAACATAAAGAATTTTCCATAAAGACATGATGATGACCATATAGTTAGTTATGTCTATACAATATTTCAGATGCTCAAGTACAACTACAATGTGGAGGAAACATGCTCTCTAATGCAACAACTGATAATGATGGAAAATTTTCAATGGTGATGGATAATCCTCTGCTCTTTGATCTTTCATCACTACTCACTAGTTGCAATCTAATGGTTCCTACACCACTCTCCAATTGCAACACTAAACTTCCTTCTGCTGGTGGCCTAATTTCATCTCTCAAATATGTTGGGATCAGTCATATTGGGACTCACACTCTTGCCAACATTGCACCTTCAGGATTTCATTTCATTCCCTTAACCTAATTAATTAATCCATTATAATTAGAGGATATTATAAAATATTATAATTAAATAAATATCCTCCTGTTTTATTATTTTATATTGTACTACCTTGAAACTAAAAAATTGTTGTGTTTGAGTTATCATTTTTATAGAAGCTTGCCTACCATAAAGTAGTATACAATCAAATGGATTTAGACCCTCTTATGTAAAGTTTCCACGTTAGATGGTCAGATGTATGGATTTCAATTCACTATTATTGAGAAAGCATATAGTTTTACGCTGTTGTAAATCTTGACCGTCAATTTATGATCGAATGATTTAAATTAAATATAATAAAAAAAAACCACTAAAATTTTTATCTATCAGATCGTGACCGGACAACTCAAATGTATTATTGCATCACAGTAACTACACCAAATTCAAATCTGATATGTGTATAAATGTCATGCTAGTCCCCGTAAGTATTTTATATCCTTCTTATTTAATAATATATATTGATTGGGGTACTATAAATGATAGATGGTAATTGTAGAATGCTAACATGGTTGAGATATCATCATATGATACATACTTTTGCACTTTGATTGCTTTTCTTGCTTAATAAAAAAAAAAAAAACCTCCGAAATTAAATTGATTTCTAGTATATATTGGTTTACAATATGGTTCCTCCATCTATGATAATTCTATTCATGCATTGGATTATGAGGGAAAGTTGAAGGAAAGAAAGTGAATGGAAAGATTATTAAAGAAAAGAAAGTGAAAAGAAAGTGAGTGGAAAGTAAGATGATTTTAAGGTTGTTTGGTTGAAATGAATGTGAGAGGAAAAAAAGAGTTAATTTTAAAAAAATGACATTTATACCCTTAAGCAAAAATGCATTCACACAGGTCAAAAAAATAAATTCAAAGTTCTTTTCTTTTGTGTTAAGACGTGTACTTCTCCTCTTGCAAAAATGAAAAATTCTGCAAAATAGTACACCGCAAGCCATGTTTATCAAGATTACATGGAGTAGTAAGTAGTAACCGCTTATAAAAAAAAGAAAAACATGGAGTAGTAACCAACTCAGAGTTAAGTAAAGTTGTTAGTTTAGCTTTAGTACTGTACTAGCTGCCTTGGCTAGATAGTTTGGCGTGCGTGCGTCTGCCTGCGGGCTTGGCAAAGCATAGGCGCGGTTGAGCCTAGGCTTGGTTTGTAATAAGGCAAGTGTCACTACTAGAAAATTTGCTTTTAGCAATCGATTTAGAGACAAAAAAATTTCGGTCACTATAGAGACCGATTTAGAGACTGATATTTTGAAGGAAAATTTTTTAAAAAAATGGTTGCTATATCGGTCGCTGTGTAATTATAAAGATCGAATTAGATACTAATAATTAGTGACCAAAAAATCAGTCGCTTTTAGAGACCGAATTAAAGATCAATATTTCGAGCTTCAAAGTAAAAAAATATATCGATCACTATATCAATCGCTACCTAATTATAGAGACTGAATTAGAGACCATTAAATAGCGAGCAAAATATTTGAGGCAAACTTTTTTTTCTCTATAAATCACTAGAAAAACAAATTAAAAAGAAAAGCTATAACATTTTCGTCAGTTTCTTAATCAATCTTCATACTTTTCATAGATTCGTTGTCCTCAATTTCTCAGCCAGATTCGTTCTTCCTCTTCAATCTCTCAGATTCTTTCAAATTTCAGCTTCATTTATCATTGAGCTTCAATCTTCGCCCTTCATTCAACCTTCAAATCCAGGTTCGATTCTCATAAATTGATTACAATTTTTTCATCATTCAACCTTCAACCTTTCCTTTGAACTAATTTTTTTTTAGTCTTAACATTTTTTTTCATTGGAAGAAAAGATGGGTTTAGGAGTTTGCTGAGAACTTCGGGATCGATTTAAGAGTCTTTGTGCGAGTCGTATGATTTAGAAATTGATGGAAGGTTCAAAGGAAAGAGATTGTAGATTCAGGGAACATGTGTATAAGACGAACGACATATGTGCAAAGACGAGGGAGATGTGGATTTACCCTATGCGACCATATGGGTTTTGGACATTCAAGTGCCACAATTCTCAGCTTGCTTGGGATGCACAGATTAGCCAAGCTGCTGGTCGAAGAGACCCGCATGATGATATTCTTCAACGCTACCCTGCCCCACCTAAATGAGGTTATTGTTCTCCAAATCCCTAATATATATTATTATCTCTATGTGAAAACTGTGAATGCAAAAGGGCTATTTTACATGTTATTCTCATTGATGATATTCTATTTGTTTATTTGAGGGTTAAACAATCTGTTTCGGATTGTGGACTTGCTAAGATTAACTTGTTTGACCTTGTTTACTAACATAAATAAGCAGTTGTAGCGCCATTTAGGAGAGCATGAACAAAGATATCACTATATATATTGCTAGACATATTTGTTTGGTTCTGTCTTCTTGGACAGATTAACAAGATTGAATTAGTTATAGAAAATTCTAGATATAGGTGTGTTAATATGCTTTTGAGTAAGTTTGAACTACTTAGATTATATGATAAATTAGTGACAGAATAATGCAAAGGTATCACTATAGCTAGGCATATTTATATGGTTATGTCTTTTTGGATAGATTATCAAGATTGTATCATGATTATGCACCTAATATGTGCAATAATGAATTTGAACACATCTTTATAAAGTTCAAAGTAGTTTGAAAGCAAAGGGAGCTTGATATCACAATTAAAACTTGATATTATTTCATAACTTGAAAGGGGGTTTAAGCCTGACATCAATATATGGCATGCATGATATATAATATAGATGTGAACAGTTATGTCAATGTTTATATGAATTTATATCATATAGTATCTTATTTTTGCAAGTTGTCATGACAAACTGTTGTTATGGGATTCGGCTTCTTGGCATTCTTGCTCACAAGTCCCAACAAGACACATTGTAAATTTCTCTATCTCGCATCAAAACATATACTATATAATATATCAGTCTAGTATTATTTTCTTTGGCTACTTATTTTTCTAGTAAGATCTAACAATTTTTTCTGGAAAATTTACAGAGTTTGAGAAAACCGAAACTATTCTGGCCATCAACAGCTGCTCCTTTAACATCAGTTATTCTGTCAACCATTTTAGTCTTTCTTCTCAGAAATAAGGCTCATCCATTCAGTTGTAAGATTTGTACTTACTTGATCATTACTATTTTTAGTAAATGAAAAGTATCAATTTAATTTAAAAAGTCTTTAAATATCGTCAAATTAATAACCGATTATTTGCGTATTATCCGGTAGATTGGGCACTTATCAAAGGGAGTTAATCCATCATCAGTAAACCTCTTATACTTCAATGGTCCTCACTTGGCTCTTGCTATCAAAGCAGGCATTATCACAGGGATCCTATCTCTCACAGTAAGCACACCCAAAACTTGTTACACTTTTCTGTCACATACTACATGTTACATACTTAAATATAGGATAAAACTTAGGCATTGTTCTATAGATATTGTTTGTGTTATTCACCAATTATAGTTTGTCGAGCGATTTAAATTTTTCAGTAAATTTTAAATGATCTGGTTTATACCATTAGATACATGATTTATGTGTTGAATTTTGATTCGAGAACGCATGACATAATGAACTACACCTAAATATACTTAAACATAGCACATGGCGCTGATTTACTTGACTCCTATTGCACCAAATTTTCCTATTTTTAGGAAGGAATTGCGGTAGGTATAACATTAGCAACACTTAAGAACTACCTAGTGGACAGAAACAAAGATATTATGGCGATTGGTATTATGAACATAGCTGACTCTTGTTCTTCATGCTATGTCACAACAGGTAATAACCGTTCTACTACTTCTTTTTCTCTTCTTATAACTCCATATGAATTAGTTATCTAAGAAGCATCAATTTTGAGAAATTCTACATTCTTTTTTATACTTGTAGATTCCTTTTCTCCATTGGATGTTAACTACAATGTTGTTTATATGAATTTATATCATATCATATCATATAGTATAAAAGCCATGATAGTATATTTTGAAATGAAAACTTAATTCTTCCCTCGGTTCCCTTTGAATTTGTATAATCTTATAATTAGTGTTATGATTCTTTGATTTATGATTTTACTTTCCCTTTCCAATTTTGCTTAAAAACTTGATTTTAACTACTTTGCAAGAGGGAATTGATTAATAGTTAGTGGTTAACAATTATGTGAACTGCTTTTCATTCCTCCATTCCCTCTTACTCCAACATTTTGACTGCGCTTCACTTTATGTTAAGGGAATTCTCCCAATAAGGATTTATGTCTGTTAAGTTTTCTACTATTTTTTTTTTAATATACATTAAGAAGTATAGGACAGTTGAGAACAAGATAAAGGAAAGTTGGTATATGAAGCTATCAATTCAATATTCCTGTACAATTTTCTTGCTTTAAGGATCTCTGTGGGAGTTTTAGCTTATGGTATTCTTGAAGCTTTGCCTAGACTATTTTTGTTTTTCCTGCATTCTTTGATCGTGTGTCCTTTTATTCGTTTGTACCTATTTACACCCTTTTATATTGATGTATGAAAAGAAACTAGGAGCTTTTTAAGTTATGTTGTACTTGAAAAGCTTTTTTTGCATGCTTAGGCAGGGTTGATACTTGATAGAGGCCCGATGCCTCATTGTAGTCTGGGTAGAAAGCCTTTCAGCTGTAGCTCTTAGACAAGCTCCTAGGCTGAGTTGCAATATTCTTGTATTGCTTGTTTCATTCAGCCCCAATTCCTCATTGTCCATCTTGTATACTATGGTTCTTTTCTTTCACTAATTCTTTAATTGTATCGCGGACAATGACATGTCCTTGTTAAATGTTTTCTCTGATGAAGGTGACATTTTTATAAAAAAAAGAAATTGTGAATACTTGTACATATTTCGATTGGATTAAATTTATATCCTTAAAGAAGGCTGCAATTCTTTTTTATTTGTAATTATACAAAACACTTTCACTTTATTTTTAGTAATTGTTACCTGTGCAGTCTACAAAATGAACTGGTGTTATGAAATTGTTTCCTTTACACGTGTTATGAAATTGAAGGTCATGTTGTTATGAAATTGCAGTGTTAACTACTACACAAAGGAATTATTGGTAATTTTTCTAAACTCTATCATGCTCTTTTCCTTGCACAAGTGGGAAACAAACAGCAACTCAGTTCAGTGAGAAGCCCTAGCCACATTCGCCATTTCACCGTCCGCCGTAGTTTTTCTCTTCGCTGGTGAGTGCTTTCTCTTCCACTTACTTATTGTCTATATAGTCATTATTTCATAGTAATTATTTCCTCCACATCAAATATATTTTTTTGGTAAATACCTCCACATCAAATATTGCAAGCAACAAAAAAACAACAGTTTTAAAAAAAAAAAAAACTTTGTTTTTAAAAATAAATAGTTTTTTTTTTGACAATAAAAAAATCGTTTTAAAAACAAACAAACTTTGAATTAGATTTGAATATATCTTTTAACTTAGTTGAATTATTCTGAAATTCAGTTAGAGATTAAAACAAAATCAAATCACAAAGTTCAATTTTCATCTGCCTATTAAAAGGCATCGTTTTTTTTTCTTCTTTTTTTTAGATAAATAATAAAATATAGCTCAAAGGGAAAAATTGTATAAATTGAAATTTGGAAACGAGAAAGGGAAAGTGAGAAACAAACAACAACTCAGTTTAGTGAGAAGCCCCAGCCGTGTTCGCCGTTCCACCGTCCGCCGTAGTTTTTCTCTTTGCCGGTGAGTGCTTCCTCTTCTTCCTCTTAGAGTGGGTCTTCATGTTTGGTTTATTGAGATTATATGTGATATATTCGATCTTAACCGTATTGTATTTTCTGGTTTTTCTAATCTTTGTGTGAACCCTGTTAATGATTTTGAAGCCTCTATTTTGTTAGCACGTCGCTGGAAAATTATTTATAAATGTGTTTTTTTTTATTAATTTGAGTTTGGTGCCGCGTTAGGATTTCAATATAGTTGATTCAATTGTTTGCTGAAGTTTTATGTTGGTTGAGAAACTTTGTCTTTCAACGGGTTGATGACTTGAAGCGGTTTACTGGATTCAACAATTAAATTAAGATGCACATGCGTATTTGCTTGTAAACACATTAAGTTGTGGTTACTGTATGTGTTCGTTAACCTATGGTTGAAACTGAATGTAAATTTGGTTACTCATGAATATTGTGCTGCTTTAGTAAAATTTGGCAACTCTTGATTTCCAAATGTTTTCATTTTGAACTGCAATTGTGATTCCTTGTCCCTTTACATTCACCTATTATATTTTTTGGCTTCTACTTTATTAATTTATGCTCTAAATAATTCTAATTTTTTTTAATTAATTGCAGATGGCAGATAAAGTTAAAGAAAAAAGGCTTTCAAGAATCATAAATTAAAACTTCTCAAACGTTCAACTCCACAAATGTCATCTCTTGAAGCAACTCTTCATACTATGCCATCAACTACTAGGACATCTAGTTTTTATTAGAGTTAGGATATAGAGTTTTTGTATCCAAGAATCTAAAGGAATTTATTACATATTTTGAATTGATATTTTTTATAAGTATTTTTTTAATAGATTTTTTATAAGTATTTGGTAATACTTAAATATACTATGCTTATCTTGTTGTGTGAGATTATCAAATAGAATTTTTTTTTTTGACCGAAGATTATCAAATAGATTTAAAAAATTACTTTCATGGGAATGTAAAATAATAATAATAATAATAATAATAATAATAATATTAATAATAATAATAATAATAATAATAATAATAATAATAATAATAATAATAATAATAAATCATTATAGGCCGAAATAGAGACCGAAATAAAGATCAGAATAGATACCGAAATAGAGACTCAAATAGAGACCGACATAGAGACCGAAATAGAGACTCAAATAGAGACCGAAATAGAGACTCAAATAGATACCAAAATGACTTCAATAGAGACAAAAATAGAGACTGAAATAGAGACTGAATTTACCACACAACATTTTCAAATCAGTTGCAAAATTGGTAGCAATGAGTAGAAAAATTAATTGCAAATTGGTCACTATATTAGTCGCTAATAGCGTTGCTCATAGCGTCGAAATTTGTGTCGCAAATTCAGTTTCTAAACTAGTTGCTAATTCGGTCGCTAATTTGGTCGCTGCTTCGGTCGCTAACTTAGGTCGCTAATTCGGTTGCTACAAATCGGTCGCCTGTTTGGTCACAACAGATCAGCGACCAGAGTGGCTGTTACCGATTTTCACCGGTTGCCATTTCGGTCGCTAAAGCATTTAGCGACTGATTTTCATCAAAATCAGTCGCTAATTCGGTTGCTAAAAGCGATTTTTCTAGTAGTGTGTAGTAACTGACTATATAAGGCAATGCACTTGTGATTGAGAAGTTAATGAAAAACCATATTCTACTATTCTTTACAATTGGTATCTAGAGCTTTTTTTTCCCTCTTCTCCTTGTTTCGTAACTAACTGCAGTTAGGAACGAAATTCAGTTACAAACCGTTATCTTCATCTTCTACCTTTCACTCTCTTCATTCCACCATGAATGAAGATTCGAAGCAATTCATTCAACCTTCTATACCTCGTTTCGATGGCTTCTATGATCATTGGGCCATGTTGATGGAGAATCTTCTTCGTTCCAAGGATTATTGGACTCTAATTGAGAATGGGCCACCCACTGCACCTGCCAACGCCACTACTGAACAGACGTGTGTTGCAGAGGAAAGCAAGATCAAAGATTTGAAGGTCAAGAATTATCTGTTTCAAGCAATAGATCGCACAATCTTGGAAACGATTCTTGTATGTGACACAGCTAGAGATATTTGGGAATCCATGCGAAGAAAGTATCAAGGCTCCACCAAGGTAAAACGTGCACAACTTCAAGCTTTACGTAGAGATTTTGAGGTTCTTTCCATGAAGGATAATGAAACTGTGAACGATTATTTTTCAAGAACCCTTGCTATAGCTAACAAGATGACCTCTCATGGTGACACTGTTTCACAAACTGTTGTTGTTGAAAAGATCTTAAGATCCATGACCTCCAAATTCAATTATGTTGTATGCTCTATCGAGGAATCCAATGATGTTACAACCCTGACTATAGATGAATTGCAAAGTAGCTTACTTGTGCATGAAGGAAGAATGAAATCCACTCAAGAAAAAGATGATGAGCAAGCTTTGAAGATGACAAACTCTAGGAGAGGTAATGGTAGAGGCAGGGGAAGAGGTGGTGGTATGCGTGGTAGAGGGAGAGGAAGACAGAGTAGAGACAATGTAGAATGTTTCAAATGCCATAAACTAGGGCACTATCAGAATGAGTGTCCAAGTTGGGAAGAAAGTGCTAATTTTGCTGAATTTGATGATCAAGAAGAGGTGTTGCTTATGGCACAAGGTAGTGAAGAAAGAAATCTCAAGAAAGAAATGTGGTTTCTAGATTCAGGTTGCAGCAATCATATGGTAGGAATCAAAGAATGGTTATATGATTTTGATGATGGCTTCAGAGAATCAGTAAAGCTTGGAGATGATTCAAAAATGGCTGTCAAAGGGAAAGGTAACTTGAAGCTTAACATCGAAGGGATAGTTCAAGTGATTAGTGATGTGTATTACTTGCCTGGCCTGAAGAACAATCTCCTGAGCATAGGACAATTATAGAAGGAGAACATTACTATCATATTCTCAAATGATCAATGCAAAGTGTATCACAAGAGTAGAGGCTTGATCATTACTAGTCAGAAAACTGCAAATGGAATGTATAGAGTCAGAGCTGTTGTAGTTAGTCCCATGTGCTTTCAAACTGTCAAAGCTGATGAAGGCTACTTGTGGCACTGCAGATATGCTCATCTTAGCTTCAAAGGATTGAGCATTCTTGTGAAAAAGGGAATGGTTAAGGGTTTGCCTGCTCTGCAAGAAACATGAGAAGCATGTGGTGATTGTATGACATGTAAGCAACATAGATATCCCATTCCAAAAATTGCAAATTGGAGGGCCAGTGAAAAGTTGCAGTTGATTCCAATGGTGGATGCAGGTACTTCATCACTTTCACAGATGATTTTAGTAGAAAAACTCGGACTTATCCCATTATTGAGAAATCTAGTGCTCTTGATATGTTTAAGAAATTTAAAGCATTAGTTGAGAATGAAAGTAAGTGTCAAATTCAGGCCTTAAGAGCAGATAGAGGAGGAGAATTTACTTCACATGCTTTTAATGATTTCTGCAGCACCAATGGGATTCAAAGGCAGTTGACTGCAGCCTATACACCACAACAAAATGGTGTATCAGAGAGAAAGAACAGGACCCTATTGAACATGGTTAGAAGTATGTTGGCTGGAAGGAGTGTGCCTAAGAGATTTTGGCCAGAAGCTGTACTTTGGGCAACCTATGTTATGAACAGATGCCCTACCTTGTCTGTCAAGGATATCACACCTGAGGAAGCCTAGAGTGGAGTTAAATCTGCAGTTCATTACTTTAAGGTATTTGGTTGCCTGGCCTATGCTCATATCCCAGATGCTTTAAGGAAGAAGCTTGATCCAAAGGGAATAAAGTGTGTGCACTTAGGGGTAAGTGCAGAGTCTAAAGCCTACAAACTTTATGATCCTATACATAAGAAGATAATTGTCAGCAGGGATGTTGTATTTGAAGAATCACAAGGGTGGAATTGGGACAACAAACCAGGAAAACCTCTAATTCACACTGAATTAGAAGCTGATAATGAAGGAGAGGCTGTTGAACCAGAAGAACTTGAAGACACTAGTCAAGACTCACATCAGTCAGATGACAATTTTGCTGAAGAACATGCAGAAACTAGTCAGGCAAATGAGCTTGGGCCTAGAGTTAGAAAACCTCCAGGATGGCTTAGAGACTTAATCACAGATACTGAAGACATTGAAAATATTGATATACACAACCTGGCCATATTCTCTGAAGACAGTGATCCTACTACTTATGATGAAGCTGCAAAACATGAAGTGTGGAGAAATGCAATGGATCAAGAGATGAGAGCTATTGAAAGAAACAATACATGGGAGTTGACTGAATTACCTGTTGGATGCAAGAAGATAGGTGTCAAGTGGGTTTATAAGACAAAATATAATGAAAAGGGCAAAGTTGAAAAGTACAAAGCTAGGTTGGTAGCTAAGGGATATAGTCAGCAGTATGGTGTGGATTATAATGAGTTCTTTGCTCCAGTTGCTAGGTGGGATACAATCAGGGTTGTATTAGCCTTGGCTGCAAGCAAAGGTTGGAATATATTCCAACTTGATGTGAAGAGTGCATTCCTTCATGGTGAACTAAGTGAGGATGTATATGTAGACCAACCACTTGGCTATCAGAGGGGAGGAAAGAATGAGGTGTATAAACTGAAGAAGGCTTTATATGGCTTGAAGCAGGCACCTAGAGCCTGGTATAGTAAAATTGAATCTTACTTTGCTCATGAAAATTTTGTAAAATGTCCTCATGAACATACATTGTTTGTCAAGAAAGCTGAAAACAAGGTGTTGATAGTCAGTTTGTATGTAGATGACTTAATCTACACAGGAAATGATGTCAAGTTGTTTGAAGAATTTAAAATGTCAATGAAGAGTAAGTTTGATATGACTGATCTTGGGAAGATGAGATATTTCTTAGGTGTGGAAGTGAGACAGTGTGACAATGGAATTTTCATTCATCAACAAAGATATGCTCAGGATGTAATTTCTAGGTTTGGAATGGAAAATTGTAACAAGGTGTGTAGTCCAATTGTACCTGGTAACAAGCTTACTAAGGATGAAGGAGGAAAATTGGTTGATGCAACCTTGTATAGACAATTGGTTGGTTGTCTAATGTACCTACTAGCTACAAGGCCTGATCTAGCTTTTTCTGTATGTTTGATAGTTAGGTACATGGAAAAGCCTACAGAACTTCACTTGGCTGCTGCTATGAGGGTGTTGAGATATCTGCAGGGAACCTTGAACTATGGTATCTTGTATGCAAGGGATAATGAGTATGAATTACAAGGTTGGTCTGACTCTGATTATGCTGGGGAATTCGATGATAGGAAGAGTACCTCAGGGTATGTGTTCTTATATGGAAATGGAAATGTCTCATGGTCTTCAAAGAAACAAGCTATTGTAACACTATCCACCACAGAAGCAGAGTTTGTGGCAGCTGCCTCTTGTGCCTGTCAAGGAGTTTAGCTAAGGAAAATTCTGAAGCAGCTTAGTCAGGAGCAGATGAGCAGCATTGTGATTTTCTATGACAATGCCTCTTCTATTAAGCTTTCAAGGAATCCTGTAATGCATGGGAGATGTAAACATATTGATGTGAGGTACTACTTTATGAGGGATTTGACTAGAGATGGGACTGTGGACATGAGGTTCTGCACTTCACAGGAGCAATTAGCAGATATTATGACAAAGGCCCTGAAGCTTGAAACCTTTTGTAGGTTGAGAGCAAGATTGGGTGTATGTGATTTCAAGGATCTAGAATGAGTCTTTTTGTCTTTTGATTGTTTTTTACATCTTTGTAATCTAAGCATTTGTGATGTTTTAGATTAGGGGAGGATGTTAAGTAAAGTTGTTAGTTTAGCTTTAGTACTAGCTGCCTTGGCTAGATAGTTTGGCGCGCGCGCGTCTGCCTGCGGGCTTGGCAAAGCATAGGCGCTGTTACACCCCACATTAAATATCTAGAATATAATGTGAAATGTTATAAATGGTACTGAGTTCATTAAAGTTACATTATTAAAAATTCATGCACACGTAGGTGCAGAGATACAAAAGATAGGAATAACACAGCGGAAAGTCAAATACAACATGATCAGATAATGAGAAAGCAAGAAAACTAATAATGCAATCCTCGAATAGCAGCAGCTACTCCAAAGCATTCTTACATACTCAACCTGTTTGCCTGAAAAAAAAAAATTGGATTGGGGTGAGACTACTAAGTCTCAGTGGGTCCTACTACCCTCCTAATGGCGACTATGCCGGGTACCTAAATCAGTCCATAAGTGATAAACTAACATAACATTGTCATAATCATAAGCATAAATAAAGTGTATCACAAAAAACGTCTTATTAATTTTATTCCGCTAAGACACTTCGAGGTGAGCATGTCTCGAAGGCCTGCCTTGTCCGTCGACCGATTCGATCACGGCATTAAGCTCACAATCATTTTCCTAATGGGTTGTTCCATTGGAAGCCCATAAGCAGCATAATAAACCGCACATGATTGACTGATTCTAAGTTGAGTTTCATACTACCATAATTATCCCAAAGCCCGGGGAACATACATAATTTCTAAAGCCCTAAGTTATACCCTATGATTGCATCGTGATGACAAACAACTCGTATTTTATATGAATTCTATTGTTACAAAATAATAATTTAATTCGAGGATATAAAACGAGTGTATATAGTTTTGAAATATCAGTGAAAAAATAGGGCAATCATACTTGCCTTGCCCAAGGAGCACTCCAACAAGCCCAAGCAAGAAACAAGGTCTGTTCTGAGTATGCTCGCCGAGCGAGCTATCAGTCGCCGAGCCAGCCTAAGCTCGCCGGGTCAGTAAAGGCTCGCTGGGCCATTCATACTCTGCCCAGAAATTGTTCACTTGCTAGAAGGATCGCCGGCTGCTCGCTGGGCGAGAACTGCGTATTCAGCCCCTGTTTTGCAGAAAAACACATTTTTCGAAATAAACACCTACAATCCTCAAAGTAAATCATTGTAACAATATTATAAACATAAATTACGACTATTTGGAGGAGAAATTGGGAGTTATTTCTCCTCACACATAATTTCCTTAAATTTCTTAAGTTTGCATGCAAAAGTTCAATTGGGGAATTCTAGCTACACTAGCCTAAGAACCCACCTGTAGATGAAGCTTTAATCTTCCTCTGGGGTCTTCTACAACTACTGAAACCTTCCCTAGCAACCCACGAACTGATTTGACCAGAAATTGGAAATTTTGATGAAAAGGAGCTTCTACTTGTTCTAAGAATTTGGAGTTGGATTGATGAATGATTCAGCTGAGATTATGTGGTATTTATAATGGTTTTTCTGAGATGCTCACAGTGTGAAATTGTTCTGGTTCATGGCTTGCATGTGTTTCTATTGGTTGAAATATAGGTGATGAGAAATGGGTTGTTTTTATGCATCTTGTGAGGCTTAGGGAGGGATGATTCTACAGAGATTCTGTGTTGGAAGTGTTTGAAAGAGGAAGGGAATCTATGAAGATGTTGCTAGTGCATGTGAGGGAAAATGTCAAGTCTATGAGTTAATGGTAAATGGAGAATCTTGGAATTACATGGTGTTGTTGTTGTTGTTGTTGTTTTGCGTGGGAGAAGAGAGAAATGAGAGGTTCCAATGCTTCAGATTTTCTGAAACTGAAATGAAAGGAATAGCATTGCATGTATCCTTTGTTGAGTGGAACTATGACTCATTTCTTATGATGAGGTGTTGGTTATGTGATGGTATAATACTTGAGTGGAGAAATGACTCATATGAGAGGGAGTGAGAGATCACGAGGGAGGGAAGAGTTTGGGAGGGGGAAATTTAATTTCCTAATGGTAATTAAATCATAAGGTGGAATTAATGTGTTAGTTTATAATTTAGGTCCAATTAGAACTTCTAAATTTTCACATATTCACTTAATTCCCATATCTTAATTTAATTATTCATCTCTAATTAATTTTAAATTACTGGATTCACCTCTAATTAAAATTAATCAAAGAATTTAGAAATTGGGATACTACAGGTGCGGTTGAGCCTAGGCTTGGTTTGTAATAAGGCAAGTGTAGTAGCTGCCTATATAAGGCAATGCACTTGTGATTGAGAAGTTAATGAAAAACCATATTCTACTATTCTTTACACTCAGGACATGTCTTTATAATTCTCTATACATACCCACAATAGGTAATTAACAGCAAAACATAGTAACAATTTAAGACTCAAGTCTCAATCATATGATGAATATATGAGCGAAACATTGATGAGTGTGCCCCTTCATGTGCTTTGTACTCAAAGCCAATTCTTCTTCAACTCCATACTTTAGCACTTCCAAATCTTAACAAATTTCAATTTGATACGATCCCTCCATTATCACGTCTAGAACGTTGATGCCTCTGATTAACAAATTCTAATTATTTTATTAATATCACTGTAAAATGATAAATGGCAGATGCAGAATGACAACAAAATTTTAGGAATTGAATTATTTCTTTAACAGAGTCAAACGGCATGAAAAGGAGGGGAAGTGAGTGTCATGGAAAAAATTAAAAAGAGTGTTTGTGTTGTGTGAGAAGACCTCAGGGGAGGTTGTTGTAATTTTCCCTTTTAATAATAATACAATAATAAAAGGTGTGATTGTTAAAACTACAAAATAATAAAAAAACTCATCCCAAAGTTGAAGCAATATAAGACAAAAAGTGGTGTAGCAACAAAAAAAATAGTAGCACATCCTAGTAGTGGGCATGCACAGTAATAAATCATAGTAACTTTTTTTCTTTCGATAAGTTATAAATCATAGTAACTTTTTTTCTTTCGATAAGTTATAAATCATAGTAACTTATAAGGTTATTTTTGTCCTAACAAATAAATATGAGAGTTTTGTTCACTTTCCGCCCATCCCAGCGACGAAAGTTTTTTCTGATGGGACCACTAAATTTTATCAATCCTTCCTTTTTCTTTGGACAACCAAACGATGAAAGGAATCACATTCTTGTTACTTTCCTTCCTCAAACAATTTTTTCTTTGTCTTTCCCTTGGCCAAAGTTATTATGCTTAAACAATTTCCTTATGCAGGGTGCTTAAGTAAATACTAGCCACCAGATCTATCTGCCACGTGTTATAATCCTAGCATTCCCAGCAATTAACGGATTTTCACACGCGCGGTTAACGGTTTCATCTTTCAATTGACGGAAGTTCACACGCAACAACCAAGCTCCGCTCCGGCGAAACCCGACGGCGAAATCGTCATCACCGTATCCGGAATCATCATATCCGTCAGTGATTGGATCGTTCGTCGCCATCGCCGCCATTTTTTCTGGAATCACGTTTAAGGTTGGTGTTGGGCAGAACAATTGATTTCAATTTCAATTTCGATTTATTATGTTTGTTTCCCGTTTTGATTTTATTTCTGGATGCTTGTGGTCATTTGTTGATTGTTATGAGGATGTATATGAATCATTAGATTGTTGTTTTTATGCTGATTTGAGTAGGTATAGGAATTGTTGTTGAAGATGGTAAAGCTAACACTAATACACAACAGTTAGTAGTTAGTACAGATTTTTATGTAATTGATGTTAATAGACACAATGAATTTGTATGAAGTTGTTTATTTGTGAAACCTAAGTCCAAAGAGTGAAAATGGGATTGAGTAGTAAAAGCTTAGCAGCTTATCAGAGCACAAAACTTCAATAATTCTATTTCAATTTCAATTTCATGTATCAATGCAAATCCAAATTCTACATGCTTAATGTTTGCTGTCGATGAAATTTAAGTGGATTCATTGTCTAACGTCGAATTAATTGTAATGTTGATTAATTTTGGACTGTAGGTCTTCATAGTAGTGGATTAATTGTAATGTTTCATTAGCAGCATATTAAATTTACATGCAACCATAATGATAGTTAAATGGTTTCCAGCTTTTATACCTTGAAACCATGAATATAGAGGAATGGTTTCAAGAACAACAATTTGCTATGTAAATGATTTTTAAGTACACTACTTTATGCGTGTTATTTTGGTTGTTGTTCTAGTGGTTAACTAAATTTTACATGATTTTTGTTTATAGGGATTGTCGCTGTCTTTAATGGATTCGATGTCAACTTCATTTGAAACACTCCCATTGTCCGTTGTTGATAGTTCAAACACACAGGCGGATAGTTCAAGAACACTTGTTGATACATTTCAATGTTGGGAGTCTCTTACTAAAAAGGAAAATTGGGAGTCTCTTGCTTTTAAATCTGTTGAAGAAGTTGAAAAATTTTATGGTGACTATGCATTTAAATGTGGGTTTTCAGTTCGGACTTTGATGAGATTAAAAAAGAATTCACAAAATAAGCCATCTGATAGATATCATTACCTACGTTATGGTTGTAACAAACAAGGTTACAAGAAAGGAAGTTTGTTGGATCCAAAGAACAAGCCAAATTCAGAGAGTCCTGTTGTGGTTGAATTTGAGAAAGTAAAAGAAAAAGCAGAGGAAAGGATTGGTTGTAGAGCTGCGATTTCTTTAAAGTTGGATGAAACTCTGAATGTTTACAAGATATATAAATGGGATGTGGCCCATTGTCATCAGTTACATAAACCAGAGCATGGACGTTACTTGAGATCATTTAGGTCGGTGAATGAAGTGCAAGGACAGCTTGCTGTAATTAATTCGAAAGCTGGGATGTCAATGAGAACTTCATATGAGGTCATGGGTCAGGGTGTTGGAGGCACAGATAACTTGCCTTTTCGATTTTCGGATTTAAAAAATTATTTGATGACAATCCGGTCGAAAGAGATGGTGGTTGGTGATGCAACTGTGATTCAAGAATTTTTTAGGAATGAAGCTTTGTCGAAACCATCATTTTATTATGATATTCAAGTTGATGCAGCAGAAGATATAGCTAGTATTTTTTGGGCAGATGGGATTATGCAGCTTGATTATTCCTTGTTTGGTGATGTTATAAGTTTTGATACAACTTACCGAACCAACAACCATTATCGCCCTTTAGGTTTGTTTTTTTGAACTTCTACCAGGTTAAAAATTTTTGTTTTTATTCCATTATGTTATATAATGTGTTGCCATGAATAGTATAGGTAAGTTGAATATGTTGAAACCGTTTACCAATAATAATGGTTTCTTTGTATATCTTTCTGAAACCATTTATCATTAGTAATGGTTTCACTTGTTAACATGTTGAAACCAAAATAGCCCTTTAATTGTTTAAGTGTTTTTTATAATATAAGTGAAACCATAATTTTGATATCTGCTTTGTGTCCTTTTAGTTGCTCCATTTTATATTTCAATGATAGTGTGGCATTTGTTTGATAGTTTCAGTACCAAACATAATCAATTATAAGTAGCAGTTACTAGTAATTAGGGATTCAATTTATCCTTATGTAATTATGGTTGATCCTTGCAGTACATGTTCTTGTTGATAGTGTGGCAAAATAGTTGTTTTATTTGGTTTTTATGTTGTTTGTGAATTCAAAACCAATGAGAAACCATAAATAGGATTCACTTAATGTGTATCTGAAACCCAAATATCCATGTTATGGGTTGAATAGGTTTTATAATATAACTGAAACCATAAATCTGACTTAATGGTTTCACTGTATTTATTTCTGAAACCAAAGTTGCCACCTTATGGTTTCAGTTATAGCATGACATTTGTTTGATGGTTTCAGCACTCAAGATAATCAATTCTAAGTGAAATAATAATTATGATTGATCCTTGAATTTGTTTTGCTTGTTTTTTAAGCAGTTGTTTTAATAATTTTTTAATCTTAGCTGTTTGTGAATTCAAAACCAATAAGAAACCATAAGTGTGGGTTAATGGTTTCACTGGGTATGTATCTGAAACCAAAATAGTCTCCTTATGGTTTCACTAGGTTGTTATTAGCTGGGGATTATATTTTTGATCTCAATATTAATTGTCCTTTTATATATGCATTTTTCCCCTGATTTGGTTTATTTACATTTCAGCTGCATTCATGGGCTTTGACAATCATCGGACAAGTGTCTTATTTGGTGCTGCCCTTTTGTATGATGAGACTTCAGCAACTTTTGATTGGTTGTTTGCGACTTTTTTGAGGTGTATGTCTAATAAGAAACCACAATCCATATATACAGACCAGGCGCCTGCATTGTTGAAGTCAATTCCTAATGTTTTTGAGGGTGTTTTCCATGGCTTGTGCTCATGGCATATGTCAGAGAATGCTAAAAAAAATCTGGGGTCTCGTGCAAATGCTGCATTTTTCAATGAGTTCAATTATTTGATTTCAAATGTTGAGACTGAATCGGATTTTGATTACTACTGGGATCAGATGATGAAAAACTGCTTTGGTGGAAGGCCAACTTCTGATTTTAGTTGGCTTGTTCAAACACACAAGAATCGAATGCACTGGTCGTCAGTTTGGGTCAAGTCGCATTTCACAGCTGGTTTGAAAACGACCCAATTAAGTGAGTCCTTTAATGCGTTTCTTCGTCGTTTTCTGCAACCTGACCATTCTCTAGTTCAATTTTTTAGCCATTTTAATATCATGGTTCAAAGATTGAGGGATAAGCATGCTGAGTTGGATTTTAAGGCTGCAAACACTAGATCAAGAAACAATTATCCCAATAGTCAACTGATGCGGTCTGTTGTAAACAAGTACACCCCAGCATGTTTTGCATTCATTCATAGACAGTATGATCTTTCCTTCAAATACTTCTATGAAGAGGTCACAACTCAATGTTCTGCCTTTAACAAGGTTTTCAAAGTTTTTACAATTGAACAGCTTGATGAACCTGAGGAAGTAGGTGGTGCTAATTATGATGATGATGCTAATGATGGACATTCAGACTGCAATTTTTTGGATGAAGAAATTTCTGAAAACCTTTCCCCAAATTTTGAACAGCATGATCGACTTGATGAAAGGGTTGTGACAATTGATATTAGGACGAAACATATTAGCTGCACATGTCGTATGTTTGAGAACAGGGGTTTTTTATGTCGGCACGTTTTCAAAATATTGGAATTTTTAGGTGGTTCCGTGCAATATCATAGTTTGAAAACGATACCTGCAGAATATGTGTTGAAGCGGTGGACTAGAGATGTTCGTCATTCGATTGATAAGATTAAACCTACCATCAATGCTGGCACTGAAGGGACGACTCAAGCACAAAGATATCAACAGATTTGTGCTGTTACAATCCAGATTTGTACACGTGTTTGTACAGACCCTGAGGCTTCTCAAGTTTTCCTTAATGGTGTACTTGAAGCTGGGAAAAAGGCAGAGGAGTTGATTATGTCCAAAGGTTTTTAAATATTTTCTTTTTGAACTATGTTTTTCACCTTGGCTGTCTGTGTGTTATAACTGAAACCCTAAGTATGGCTGAATGGTTTCATTGTCTTTGTTAGTGAAACCAAAGGTGCCTTCTTATGGTTACAAGTGCTTTTGTTGTGTCATTTGTTTTGAGGGTTTGAGTATTCAATTTATCTGCACAATGATTGATGAATTTTTTTTATAATTGTATAGGTATTCATACAGAACCACCTGTTGTGACGCCATCTAAGTCTTCCAATACAACTACTGTTGGTGAACCATCTGATGGGGTAAAGTCAACTGCTCCAAAGTTCAAAGTCAGACCAAATCCAATTAGAACAAAGAGGCGAATGAAAAGTGATTATGAAATTGTTAGGGAACGCCAGAAAAGGAAAGTAGAGCGGAGGAGACAACAAAGAGAGGATGAGGCTTTAAAGGAGAAAGAGGCTAATGTTTGATATATTTACATTTGTTTTTGTTTCATGTTAACTGTTTGTAATAGACTTTGTTACAAAACCATTAGACTTGTAGGAATCGTACTTCGTCATTTTCATGTTCTTTGTGTGGTATGTATTGATGATTATAAGATATCGATCATTAGACATATATTTTATTTGTATTAGAGAGAATGATTATCATAATTTATGTCTGTTATACTTGAATGCATACTTGTTTGGTATAATATGAATGAAACCATAAGTCTGGCTGAATGGTTTCATTGTATTTATTTCTAAAACCAAAGTAGCATTCTTTTGGTTTCAATGAAACAATGAACATTTACATACGTATTTTAATATATCATATATTATTGAAATATACAGTCATAATTTCTTTAAAAAAATATCTATATTCAAGTATTATTGAAAAAAAATCTTTGCCAAAAGCATTATAATAAACTCATATTATCTAACATGTCGAATAATTAAATGTAATCAAATAAAATCATAGATTATTGTTATTATACAAATAATCAAGACTATTCATATTATATAAATTATTATGATATTATTATATATGTCTCTTTATACCTGAACCCATAATTGTTTGGTATAATGTAAATGAAAACCATAATAGTGGCTCAATGGTTTCACTCCATATATTTCTGAAACCAAAGTACCCATCTTATGGTTTCAGGTAGTAATAACCAAGGTTTTTTAGTAAAATGTTGTTGTTTGAAAGTTAAAAGGGTATTATTGGAATTCCAGAAGAGGCTACACCAAAATGATTTTTTGCCTTTATATATTAGTATAGAAGTATAGATAATCAAGTCTATTGAATAATTAATGAAACCATAAGTTCTGCTAAATGGTTTCACTGCACTTATTTTTGAAACCAAAGTATCCCTCTTTTGGTTTCAATGAACATTACATACGTATTTTAATATATCATATATTCAAAAAACTATATATTTTAAATTTTACAATTTGATAGTTGTTGAAGCTTGTTTTTTAAACAGTGAAAACTAAATTTCCATGTGTGTATATTATAAGGTACATCTAAAGTAAAGATTGATTAAGAATTAAATTTCATAATCTACAAAGAGCAATTCATTAAAACTAGTCAGTAAATTGAACATAACTTGTCCCAAGAAGAAAAAAACATTAAAACAATCCATAAAATCAGCAACAGAGTGTTTTGTCAATAAAAGTGTTCTAATGAGCAGGAGAGAACAAACTACGAATACAACCCTATCAAAAGATGCTGAAACCATTTTTGCAATACCAATGGTTTCAAGACAAAGCACCTTGAAACCATTTAACAGTACTAATGGTTCCTAACAGAACAACTTGGCATCTTTTGAAGCAGCTCTTCATGGTATGAAATTGCAAGCTTTTTCACATCATCTTTCATGGAATTGCTTGGATGGCTTAAGATTTCTGAACACAAATCGATCCGAAGATCCATGATTTTTGCAACCTTTGCATGCTTTTTGAGTCTTGACCAACCTTTGAAAGATTGTATTTCACCTCCCCATTCAGCTAGATACTTCATGCAGAATACACCACAATTGTCCGAATCAATCTGTGTAGCAACCTTTGGTGTATCCCAAGTGAATGTGATGAAGGAGAAAGGCATTTTCATTTTCCTTTGCTTATACAATTCAGCCACAAATGCTTCTACCTCATTTACCCAGACATCAAATAGCTTCTTGTATGAGGTTGGTTCACCATCCTTGGTTTCCAATCTTTCTCCTACACCCGCCAAACTGTTCAGGAATTGGAATTTGCGGTCTTTGAGATTGACAACGAAGCAAACATAATGGCTTCCCGGGTTACCAACTATTGCTGGTGCCATGATCTGTTCCACCATGACAAACATAGTATTAGAATCACATTATTTAACTAAAATTTTAATAATAAAATCATTATCATAAAGCATGTATCTGAAAGGTTTTGAAAAGAGACTTACGTATTCCAGCTTTTCAGGGTCAATGGCCTTCCAATCCATGTATTTGAATTGGTTGAGCCTCTCAAGAAATCTCCAGCATGCAATATTCCTACTCACGGGAGGCATTCTTTCCTGGTCAAACTGTTTATATAAAATGAGTAAAATAATCAATAATATGTAAATAAACAATATTATGTTAATTTTTAATATTAATGGATTGTGATACATACATAAGTAAGTAATGGTGTCACCAGTTTTGTCATGCTACTCTGTTGATCCCAATTCAGACAATTAACCCAGACGTTTATGACCAGACATGACACCCATTCGTCCTTCTGAAGGGTCCATAAAGCATCTCTTCGTAGGGAATAAAGATGAGCCTTGTTGTTGGAGCAGTACATAATTTCATACCTATACAATAATTAAGCATTTACTATTGGTAATAATATTTAATCTGAGTGAAACCATAAGGAGACTTTATGGTTTCAGATAAATATCCAGTGAAACCATTAAGCCAGTCTTATGGTTTCACATTGGGTTTGAATTCACAAACAGCTAATTTTAAAACATTATTCAAACAACTGATTAAGAACCAAACAAAACAAATACAAGGGTCAATCACATTTATTGTTTCATTTATATTTGGTTATGTTGAGTGCTGAAACCATCAAACAAATGCCACATTACAACTGAAACCATAAGGTGGCTACTTTGGTTTCAGAAATCAATACAGTGAAACCATTCAGCCACACTCATGGTTTCATTTACATTACACAACCTAGTGAAACCATGAGAGGGCTATTTTGGTTTCGTATACACATTCAGTGAAACCATCAAGCTTAACTTATGGTTTCTCATTGATTAAGCATTATCAAACAACTTCAAAATCAAATAAAACAACCATTTTTCCAAAAAATCACATTTGCACTAAGCTAAATAAGAAACAGTTTTTAACTTACTGATCAAGATCTGGGCTCCAAGCATATGTTGACAACTGTTTCTGCAACTCAGTTGTATTAGACTCATGGACAGCGTCATCATATGGGCTTGCAAGGTATTTAGATTTTTTCACCACCCGTCGACGCTCAGGGTACGTCCTATCAGAGTGAAGCACATTATGTCTCTTTCTTTTTTTTGGAGTGACATTGTCAATGTCAATAATTTCATCTGGAAGCATTGTCTTTATTGGAGTTGCACTGTGAAATAATAGTACATAATAATGTTATTTTCTGCAGGATTTAAATAATATTATATTTATCACACTGTTTGATTCTTACTTTATAACAGTGTCTGAGTCACGTTCTTCAGACTTCTCCTGTTGTGACACATCTGGTACCAACACTAGCGCACGGCATTGGTTGGGTACTTCAAAATATTGCGGGAACTTCAGGATTGTTTCAGTTGTGGCTTTTTCTGTGTCTTGTGACACTGAAACTTGTGGTACTGGCGCATCTTTAATCAACCTGAAACAATCAAAACAATAATTTAGTTTTGAAACATCTTATATGAAAACCATTTGACAAACGATTTGAAAGTTAAGATATCTTACTCTGCATCAAAAAACTCAGGAAACTTCAACATAGTTTCCAATGTTGTCGATTCAGCCCCTTGTGACACCGAAACATTTTTGTTAGAAGCTTCAGCCCGATCAAAAAACTCTGGAAACTTCAAGATAGTTTCCTGAGTTAATGTCAGGCCTGCATTCGGTGTCAGCTTCACTGAATGATCAGTGATGTTGCATGCTGCCATCACTGCATCATCAATGATTTTTGGAGCGATCTCATCTTCTTCATCTGTCTCTTCATAATTCTCATGTTGCATGCTGCCTGCATCAACATTAGGTGTTACTTTCATTGAATCATCAATGATGTTGCATGCTGTCGGCACTGCATCATCAATGAGTTTGGGACTGATCTGATCTTCTTCATCCTTGTCCTCATCCTTGTCATCTTGAACTTTATCATTGTCATCTTTGTTGCTATTTTGACCAATGATTTTGTCATCCTCTTCATCATTACCACTTAACCTACATTATTGAATTTTCAGAAAGTCACAACATAACTCCCAATCATAAAGCATTCAGAAAAAACATTTTTAATGTTGAATTAAATTATTATTTGTATTGGAAACCATAAGATGGGTATTTTGGTTTCAGAATCAACTATAATGAAACCAATAAGTCACTCTTATGGTTTCAGTTATATTATTCATGTTGTATAGAATATGAATACATATATTAAGGAAAGGTCCTGAAACCAAATTAAACGCAGTACCTCTCTTCCGCTTGAGTTCTTTTTCCAACATCATCATCATCATTCAACCTGGAAATCATTAGTGTGAATTTTCATAAACTAATCCAGCAAAATTTAATTGTCTGAAAAAGTTAAATTAAATGCAGTACCTTTCAGTTTCAGGTACAACACCAATATTGGAACTCTTATTCCTCTCATTTTCACCTTCTACTTCAATTGGATTATCTTTTCCTGAAGTTCCGGCATTTGCTTCAGTTATTCTTCTTTCCAATGTTTCTGCGGTTTTTGTATAGACAGTTATACAAGACCTACAATGAGTAAGATACATTTGTGCCTGCCAAGGACAATCACAAGTTAAACCATTAAGAAACATCTATGGTACGATTTCCAATATTTTATATTCGATTAGCATTTGAAAAGAAAATGCAGTACATGAGAATCAATGACAATCACCTTAGACAGTGGACAAGTGTCTGCATCAAAGCACAATACAATCGGACTTCCTGCGGTTCTGCTCAGACTTGGTAACCCAGCTGGTAGTCCATTATCAAGTCTTGTTACCCCTGCTGTCAGTCCATTCTCAAGTCCCATAATATCATGGATCTTTTGAAGTTCTTGGTTTGCGAGCTTGACATCCCAATCACGGAGGGATGGCCGATTGTACTTTCCTGTCAAAAATGGACTTCTTTTTCCCATTTTCTCCATGTAATTAATCTGCAACAATTAGTTAGTATTGTGTCACATAACAACTCCAAAGCATAGATCATTAATTAGAATATTTGTACGTTGAATAGAATTTGAATAGTTTAATGGGAACCATTATTGGCCTATCTTGGTTTCAGATGCAAATATAATGAAACCATTAAGACACACTAATGGTTTCAGTTAAAAGATATAAGATATAAAGGATAATAACAACAATTAGCAATTAAACATAGGTTATTGCAAGTAGTTCTCAAATATGAATATTTAATGGGAACCATTATAGGTCTATTTTGGTTTCAGATGCAAATACAATGAAGCCATTAAGACACACTAATGGTTTCAGTTAAAAGATACAAGATATAAAAGATGCAAATACATTTAGGAATTAAACATAGGTTATTGCATTGAGGGTAGATCATTACCATTAAAAAGTGGAAGTCTGCTAGTGGATTCAAAACATCTGGAGATTGCAAGCCTTTTTTCATATAGTCCAGAACATGTGAGCACCAGTTATATGAAGATACTCCAGCTGGATCTTCCAAAATATCTGCATACTGGAGAGACACATTTCCTCTATTAGTTGGGCACAAAATGTTGTGAATGATGTAACAAATTGCACCCTTCACCCATGTTCTAGGTTTCTCTATTGTCTTCAGTGAGCTTTCCAATTCCGCAACCTTCACAATTGGAGAATAATCTCCAATCAATCCTAATTCCTTCCTCAGCCTTTTAATTGCTCCTTCAGAGCAAAGGTCAGTGTCTATTTTCTTTCCAGCTGTTGGTAGTTCGTAGACTCTATGCACATCATCCTCTTTCAACATCAGGACCTCTGTATCACTCAGCCTTATCCACATATGCTCATGTTCAAATCGTTTGACAACCCAATCCACAAAAAAGGTGTGGATCCTTTTCCAGTTGCATATATGCATTATCCCTCCAAAGCCACATTCGTGTAGTTGGTCAATTATTTCCTGTTTCCTCTTTTTGGCATTTACTGAATGCATAAGTTCATAGACCTTAGGTACACTCATTTTATGCCTGAGTCTTGCATCCGCATCAGGATCTTTTGTCACAACAACTTGTTTCACATTTTCTTCACCCGAGCTTGCTTCATCAGAATCTTCTGTTGCCATTGTTGCTCTCTTTTTACGACCACGAGATGTAGAAGCAACGCTCTCACCACGTTTTGTCTGTTCTTTCTTTTTTTGCTTCTTGTTTTTGACACGTCCCCTCTCATTCTTTTGATCACTACCAGACAACGAATCATTCTTATTCCGTTTATCGTCATCTGATGGTGTCAAACCAATACTAAATGATGGCATTGGCTGTAGTCCCTTTGATTCTTTCCCCTGTATCAAATGAAACAAGTAAGTATGGTTTCATATGGCAGAAAATAAGTGAAATACTATAAGTGTTTCATATCATGGTAGAACATAAGTTAAATACTCGAAGTATAATTTAAATTCAGTGAAACCTTATGGGGGCTACTTTGGTTTCATATTATGGAGGCTACTTTGGTTTCATAAGTTAAATACTATAAGTACATTTTAAACTCATTGAAACATTAAGAGGGCTACTTTGGTTTCAGATACGTACCAAGTGAAACCATAAAGGCACACTTATGGTTTCAAATAGTTTTATCTAATTTATGTTGTCAGTCTGGAAGATGTTTTGTTGATGCATCTGACAATATAAAAAAGTGATTATAGGAATTTGGTGTAAGCTAATTAATTAAAAGCAACACTATACATACATTTCTGAAAAAATTTCACACAAAATACACTGAAACCATAAGAGGGCTAATTTGGTTTCAGAAACAAATACATTGAAACCATTTAGCCACACTTATGGTTTCCATGACAACAAACACGAATCCTCAAACAAAATTAATATGTAAATCAAATGAAGCAAAGTAACTCATCTCAACAAGGTAATTCATCTAAACACAATCTGATACCAAACAGTTGTCATTTTTGCTCCATTCCTACCCAATCTTAAAATAGTACTGAAACTATATTTTGTTTGGCTATCATTGAAACCATAAGAGGGCTATTTTGGTTTCAATGATAGCCTAGATCAAATAAAAAATTACCAGCATCCAGATAACATATACAATTTGTAAACTATATCATATCAGTATATGATTTCCCCCAAATCAAAAGTTAGGTTGACACACATGCAATTACTTTACTAATTAAGCAAAATGGTTTCAAACTGCTAGATAAACTTCCAAAAACCATTGATGAAGTTCAAACCTGTTTTGATTTACTCTCTCTAACAAATGCAGCTACTTCGTTCATTATCTTGCTTTCTTCGATTACACATGGTCCCTTATTACGTTGCTTCCGTTCCATTACGATGATGAACAGTGATGATGAAAAGTGATAATGACGATGATGAACAGTGATGGTTGCGTGATAGTGATGATTACGACGGTGAAGGCGATGACGGGAGGTGGTGTTGGTTATGATTCCGGCGAAGGCGATGACGTGAGGTGGTGTTGATTTCGGTCACGAAAGTGACGTGTGTGAAGAAATGGGAATTGGGAAGTAACCGTTAATTTTAGACGATAACCGTTAGTGATGGATTGATTGTATTAGCAAATAGTGGGGTGGATGCAGTAAATTGATTGGGCTGGGCTTTCTTAAGCAGCGTGCTTAAGTATTCTTTAAGTATAATAACCGTTCCCTTATTCCAAACATCCCATGAATATGATTACCTCTTTTAATCAAAATTGATTCACCATATTGTGAGTGTCTAGCTAACCCATTTCACTATACTCAATCTTCATTGGTTGTTTAATTATTAAATAATTTTTTTGAAAAGGGTTTTATAATTAAATATTATTAAGAAAATAGAAAAGTATTTACCAAAAAATACAAACCTTCGTCGAAATGTTTTTTATCTTTAATTTAATATTTTTATTTTTTAATATTAATATGAAGTTCAACTGCCTTTAATGATTACTAATTACAAGCTGAATTTTTCCAATTATATATTTTCATACGTAAAGAGGCAAAAATCGAATATTTACTTCAGAAACTCAACCCCTTATCACTTGGATTCAATTTATTTTTGCTTGATTTTTATTTCTCTATTAATATTAAACCTTAAAATCTGAAAACAGGTGTTGTAGCATTTGCCTACTATTGAAGCATGCACAAGATGTAACTCCTTAACACCCCGCACCATTTGGCTAGCTAGCATGTTTCATGGGCATACATATTCATACAGTCACATAACATAAGAGAACAAAAATATGCACCATACTTTTTTTTTTTTTTTTTTTTATCGGTATCTGCACCATACTTTTAACCGAGCAATTTTTAGATTGGTACAAACCAAAAAAAAAAACATATGGGCACACATACATAAATAAGAAAAAATAAAACTTAAATAAAGTAGTCACATCAATTGCTATTAATTATTTATTTTATCTTTTAATTTTTTGAAATCATGAGTGTATGACTAAATGTATATGTGTTGAGTTTGTGCCCAAGGTAGAATTTCTCCTTTTAACCACACTCATAAAGCTATCATTTTAATCAATTTTTTTTTTTTCTTTTGCAACATTAAACAAATTCATCATTGGAACTATTTTTGTTAAATTTAAGCTTTAGATGGTAGTTAACAATCTTATGAGGCCGTAAAACAAAATATTTAGCATACGTTTGATATTGCGATGGAACTTGACAAACGAACATTGAAAGTGAAGCTTTTATAGCTTCTACACCGATGTTTTAAAAACTGGATCGGACATCGAATCGGTAAGGTTTTGGTTCACTGGTTTATTGGTCGAACCTCTGGATCACTGATTGAACTGCATGACTAAACCGGATCAAACCGGATAAATCGGTTGAATAAACCGGTCAATATAACAATATTATATAGTTATTAAACCGGTAGAACCGAATGAATCTGACTCTAAAAAAATTGGCAGAACAAATATAAATTGATAACTTCATGAAACAGAACAAAAACTGATAAATTAAAGTATTATAAAAGAAATTAACAGAGGATAATATGAAAGTAACAAACATAAACTGATAAAAGTCGAAGAAACAAAATAAACAAAGCATAGAATGAAACAAAATTATAATTAACTAAGATAATAAAACAAATAATCATAATCATAATAAATCATAAATTTCAGAACTGATAAACTAAAAGAAATTGAAGAAATAAAACAAACAACATTTCTATTTCCTTTTTTAATTGTCGGTTTTTTTAAATAAATAAAATATTATAAACAAAACGACGTCGTTTACGCGTTGTTGGCAAAAAATAAAATAAAAAATAGGGGCATGCAATTAGACCGCCGGTTCACTGATTTTTCTGGTTTCGAACGGTCTGATTGCAACTCCGATCCAACTAATGAATCAGGCCGGTCAAGCTCCGGTTCACGGTCCAATCGGCCCGACCGGCCGATTCGGTCCGGTTTTTAAAACATTGTTCTATACGTTCAATTGCATCAAGACAAGAAAAAAGCCGGCCTCCCCATCCAACCAAGTATCGATGTATCCTATTTTAAAATTATTTAAACCTTACTTTAATATTTATATTTTATTAGTGTAAAACCGGTCATTCGGGAAGTCTCCAAAGATATTTTTCAATGTAATTATGTTTATTAAAATCAAATATTTTTAATGACATTGTCCGTAATTAATTGACATTGTAAAACATTTTTAAATTAATTATATATATAAAATAAATCATTTATTTAAAAGTACTTAGATGAGATGACATAATTTTTTATAATTGCATGTAGATAATACTTAATTTACACTAAATTGAATATCTTTAAGGATTATGCTAATCAGTGCCCTCGTGGCACTTGTTAAGCATACAAAAAAAAAAAAAGATAATTTTTTTTTTTGAACAAGATAAAATGAGATATATAATATAAAAAAGAGTCTCCCTAGCACAAAATGTGCTAAGGTAGACTAACAAAGTTTACAAAGAGTCACATAAAGATACAAATAGACAATCAGAAACAGATCATACAATGCCCAAACAAAGTAAATGACTAGACCACCAGCTGTGGCAGTTAGAAGCTAACGTAACACAAGTCGCCTTCAACCACCAAAGAGAAAGGAGCTTGATCTGGTCCAACAACTGAGAAGTAGTACTGATTAAGCCTCGGAATAACCTGTGGTTGCACTCCGTCCACACAACCCAAACACACGCGAGCCAGATGAGCTGTAGAAAGGACCGGCGTGCACGAAAAACACCTGCTGAGAATGTGAACCGGACAAAATGATCCCGTATAGTAGTGAACTCCACCACAGGAATGCCAATCCACGACCGCACCACGCCTAGAGAGAACCAAAAGTACCGCAGGACATAAATAAGTGATGTGCTGACTCCACCTCTCCACAACCCGAAATGCATAGATGATCTGCCGTAGTTAAGATGCCTCGAGTGACCAAGTTGGTTTTTGTGGGCAACCTGTCACGCAGAAGACGCCACGCAAAGATGGAGATCCACTACAAGAGAATTGACAATTACCAACGAAAGTTTCTAGTGACGGGCACAATAGCCGTAGGTATAGGCGGACTATATATATATATATATACCCACGACAAAGACTGTAACTACATGCTATAGTGACGACAAAATTTCGTAGGTATAACTAAATGTTTTATACCAACGGTTGCAAATCCGTAACAACGGGCTATAGTGACGGAAAATTCCGTAGGTACAACAAATTATACGGTACGGAAACAAGTGCATTGGTATAGCTATATTTTGACCTATACCTACAAAATTCCGTAGGTACAGCAAATTATAGGGTACGAAAAAGTCATCACTAAAAGTCAAATTTCTTGTAGTGAGACCTTCAGTGGAACCTGAGGATGCCAAATAAGGTTGTCCGCATCGTCCGTGAGAGCCGCAACATGTGTAGTCAAGAGCTGATATGCTCCCCGGACAGTGTAGCCTCTATCAGGGTCAGGCTGCCACAACCACCTATTCGAAGACTGGTCCTGTAATGAAAGGGTAAGTAATAAAGACTGACACTCCCTCAACTCCTCCTCCTCCCACCTTCTCAGCTGCCGCCGCCACACCCAGGCCTCCCCATCTGCTCCCCACCCTAACGAGGACATCTGCGCCACCGTACACCGTTTGGTCTCCGCTAAGTCAAACAGGCGACCTGTAACACCCCAAAATTTAAAACTACTTATTTATTTGGAATTTAGCTTATTTTAATTATTTTGTTAGTATTTAAGTAGTTGTTTTGACAGGTGTAGTAATTAAAAAAAGAAATAAGTAGGAGACGGGGGTGAAAATTAGTAGAACCATAGAGAAGGAAAGAATTAATTAAAAAGGCATCTTTTCATGAAAATATATTTTTGGCCCCAAAAATTAGAGATATATTTTAATTTCAAATATTTTAAAGATATGCTTTAGAAATATATTTTTGTAACAAATATTTTTTGAGAAACATATTTTTGGAAGATATTATCAGAGTTTAAAATTAAAACAAATTTCATGATAATCTCTTTTTCCTTTGGGAAAAAGAAACCTAAGTTTTTTTTTCTATAAATAAGAGTAGTTTGAAACAATTAGAATTAACCACAAAAATTGCAAAGAGAAAAAGAGACCGGAGAAAAGAATCTGCAAATTCGAGGTAAGGGGGGAGATTGTTCACATATAGGGGTAGTTATTAACCATAAGAGTAGTTGAGGGGACCTTGCCCTCCTTCCCTTTTCCCTTTTTGTTTTATTTTGATGTTCATGTTTTTCTATGAGTTTCTCTTAATTGGTGTTGTTGTTTATGTCCTTTCTTTAGTTATTAGGTGTGGCTATTGATTAATGAAAATAATATACATAATGATTCAATGCGTTAATTCTAAAGTTGTTATCTTAATTATTTTAGATAGTTGATTATTAATACTCCAAAGTTTGAACTATATGTATATTGGAATAAAAAAATCTGAGGTTCTATTAGTATTATCATGTTATTTAAATTACTTTCTAAATTGCATGTTGCTTCGGGACTGTTTTGTGAGAAAATATTAGTGATTGAAGTATCCCTTCTAGTTAAATCTTGTTAAAATAAATTAAGGTAATTTCTAGCGATTTTTGAGAAACAAAGTTAATTAAAATATTTTTGTATAGTTATGAAATATATGTCATAGTGTCAATTGCTAGGTGAACTAGCTGCGAGTGTAATTGAAGTTGATCAATTTGATGTTGAACTAAATTTGTGTCTAGTTAAATTGATGTTTGACTGATTTGATGTTGATCTAATTGGTGATGATTATTAAATATAATTAGTGTTATTGTTTGATGCTGTTTGTCGTATTGATATGGTGGCCCTGAGTCACTGTTTGTCGTGTTGCTATTGTTGTTGTTGATTGTAAGCCGTTGATTGATGTTGAAACTATGAAACTTCTAATGATGTTGTTTTAAGCCATTGATTATTGATATGGTGTCTTTAAGCCGTTGAGTATCGATGTTGTTTCCTTAAGCTGTTGATTGTGATAGTTGTTGAATTTGATGTTGTTGAGTTGAAATATTGAAATTCTGGTGGCAAGTGTCAGATGTGTAGCACGATGTGTACACTTTAGGAATCGTACGATGTGTAGCCTAATGTGTCAACATCGTGGACATGCTGAACTTGATGAACAAGTAAACAATATAAAGTGCAGGAAACAATAAAACACGATGAGTTTGTTAACCCAGTTCGGCACTTATAACAAGCCCTATTCTGGAGGATACCAATCCAGGGATGAATCCACTATGGTAGTATCAATTCAAAGTTAAACTCCCCCGTTTAAAACTTCTCACTTAATCACTACCCGTGCTAATTCTACCTAGGAACTCCTAGATATGAGAACCTCTGCTCACTCCCCCTCAACCTTACCCAGTAAGGATTTAAACAACAAACTCAATTGGAGACACACTCCTAGACAAGCAAAGCACTCGTACCTAAAGGCTTAGAGTGTTGCACAATCCAACTCCTTGCTTCAAAGCTTTGGAGAAGGAAACCTAGAGATTACAACTCTATAAACTCAGTCCTTACTTGTATCAAAACTATGATCCAAGTGAAGGCTCACAATGAACAATAAACAGACTAAGACCTAAGACTCGATTTCTTTAACTCTTGGCTTCGTACTTCATAATGTCTTCAGTCTTCCTTTATATAGAACAAGATTCATGGGCTTGGATCTTCAATGTTGACAGCTGGCCTTTGTAAATTCTTCTTGAGATTTATTTGATCATAATCTTTTAATTGTTTGTTTCAAATCTTTTTGATCAAAGTCGGCCAATAAAATAAAATCATGAAAGATTATCTTGTTCCTTGGCGCGCAAGCTGGCACGATTTAATTTGAAAAACAAATCTTTTCAAAAGATTGCGTGCAAATTAATAAAAGCGCGTCCAGCTAGGGCGTCCAGATGTGAAACCTGATGTGCCACACATCATGCTCCACATCATGGAATTAGGCTTATTTTACCAAATGAAGCCAACACCCTAAAATCCTCAACAATCTCCCCCTTTGGCAAATTTTGGGCTAAAATAATCTTTGAGTCACCCAACAAGACTTGGAGAGATGTGTAGGCACATCAGAGGCATGCAGCAGCGGATATGAGCCTCACATAATTGGAGAGAAATAAACTCTCACACAATAGGAAAAATAAATTCCTAAAGACTGAAAAAATAAATTCTCAGACACATACAAGCATGAGATTCCATGCACACATGAGGAAGGGTAGCAAACACAGCTATGCATAGATTCATGCAAACATGTAGTTGTTTACTCCCCTTGTACTAGAGCACTTTCCAAGTACTCCCCCTAAATATCATATCCTCTATAGGCTTCTTGAGAATGCATGACCTAGTAGAGAGACATGAAGATGTTTTAAACCTGGCTTCTTGAGAATGCATGACCAAGTTAAAACTTCACAGATGTGTCAAACATCACACAAATAAACATCTTCAATTGGACTTCTTAAGAATGCATCACCCAGTTGAAAATGTACAGATTAAGTCTTCAGAAAGATAACATGCTTTAGAAAACTAATTCTTCAAAAAATTTGTTGAGAAAATATTTGAAGAAAAATAAGCATGTATGCCAGATGTGTAGTCAGATGTGCCACACATCACAATTTGCTGCAGTTAAGACTTCAAAGAATTGTTCATGTTCATTTTAGTTTTTACTCCCCCTTTTTAGCCAGAATTTTGACAAATAAAGTCAAACACATAGAGAGTAAATGAAAACACCATAGAATGCAGATAGCATGGATGTAGAGATGATGGTGCATGAACAGTAAAAGGCACTCAGGCCATTATTAAAGCAGCAGTACAGATCAGGCACACATAGGTGCTACAGAAATCCAGGGCATAGCCCACAACATACAAGAAAAACAAAGGAAATACTGAATACAGGGAAATATTAATGAATTACAAAATTCAAATATCCATGCTCCCATCAGTTTCCTCAGCTTCAGAGTCATTGGGCTCCTCCTCCTCCAATTCCTCATCCTCAACCATTGTTTGCTCATCCTCAAGCTCCAGTCCAGCAATGACTGCTTCAAGCTTGGTCTTCTTCTCATCCAGAGCCTTACAAGTCTCCCTCAAAGCAGCAATCATGTCTTTCCTAGACATTGCACTAGTTGAGCTGGATGTGCCCACATCAGGAGTCACATCAGACTGCTTGAGACTAAAAGAGATAGCGGACTCTCTTCTGCAAGACAAATCATCCTTGCCCAGAACATCAGGTCTCTGGCTCAATATGATTCCACACAACAGGGAGGGAAAAGCAATGGGCAACTTAACAGCTAGGGTTTTGGCATGCTTGACAGTCTGATAAAAAATATAAGTACCAAAATCATAGTGAATTTTGTTACCTACAGTATAGATGAATCTAGCCAAACCTATAGCCACATCATAGTTGTGTGTGGTTGGTACCCAGTTAGCAGCAGCAATCCTGTTAAGGATGTTGTAGATTGGAGTGAGCTTGCTTGCTTGGAGCTTCCCTTTCTTAGGCCAGGACTTGACCTTTCCACCAGTGATGGCCTTGATAATGTAGTTGTCATTGACCTCCATTTATGCATAAGGCTCTTCACTTCTGCCCAAAAACTTGTTGATAACAGCAGGAGAGAAATTGATTTCTTTTCCTCTCACAAAGACAGTCTGGTACTCCTTGTCCACAGGATTGTCACAACCAGTAGGGATATTCACCAAAAACTCCTTGACCACTTTCTCATAGCAGTCACTCAGCCCAAAAACAGTCTTCATCAAGCCAACATGCTTGATTAACCTCATAACTTCCTTGCACTGCAAGGCTTCAGCACTCAGCTCTCTCTCCAGAGCTAATCTTCTGTGAGCAATATACTTCCATTTTCCAGCATGTGCAGGATTGTGGAAGGAAATTAGATCAACAGGGATATCAGGAATTCCCTGAGGAATTTTCTTCTTCCCATAGCTCTTTTTCACAGCAGACTCAATGTGGACTACATCAAGCTCCACATTGCGCTCCTCAGCAGATTCTTCTTCAGACTCACTGATGTGAGCTACATCCTGCTCCCCATCATACTCTGAGTCACTTGTAGGTGCCTCTTTTCTTTTCTGAGTCTTCTTCTTTGTTGGTGGAACCACAGCTTTGCTATATCCCTTCTTGGGACCATACAGAACTTGCCTCTTGACAGGCTTCTTCTTCTCCTTGGTAGCAACAACAGATTTTCTAACAGTAGCAGGACCCTTTCCACTTCTGGTCCTTCTGGCAATGCTGTCTTCAGCAATTATATTCAATGGGAGGTCAGAGTCATAATCCTCCACATCCACAATTTTAGTGTCTCCATCAGCATCCTTGTCAGAAGGATTTGAGTCTTCATGATCTGAACCTTCAGCTTCTTTACCCTTGTCAGACTGGGTATCATCTTTAGGTTCTTCAACCTCATCAGGTTGATCTTCTTCAACAATTTCCTGTTCTGGAGAATCAGGAATAACAACAGTTTCTTCAATAGCAGGAGTCTCTTCTTCTCCTTGTGGCAATGATGTGCCAACATCTGCCACAACATCAGGCTCTTGTAAGGCCTTGAGCACAGAATCAATAACCTTCTGGGTCATGGGGTGTCTTTGATCACCAGAAGTCTTTAAAACAGCCTTCTCAGGGTTAGGCTTTGAAGATCCTTCACCAATAGATGCTTCAGCAGCAGCATCAACATTCTCAGAGGGAAGAGAGTCAAGATATAGGCTTGACATAGTGTGAGCCCTCTTGGGTGAACCAGTCTTGGACTTCTTGCTTTTCTTCTTCTTCTTCTTTGGTTTTTCTGTGGAAGGAGAAGGAATAGCAATTTCCTGTGCAGCAATGGGGGTAGATTCCCTTCTTGATCGTTTAGACTTCCTTTTCTTTGATCCTGACGGTTTGATCATAGAAACAGGGGTTGCATTGACGATCATATCACTTTGAATACCTTCTTGATGTGGGGAATTAGGTTTTGGTGATGATGGAGGAGTGTTGAATTTTGTGGAAGGAGATGTTTTGGTTGCAGTAGACATGGCGATGAGTGATTTGTGAGATGAAGATTCAAAGAAAATTGCAGAGAGATGAACAAAGAGGTTTTGAGAGAGAGATCAAGAAATTTTTTGGTCGTTTGAGTGTGTGAGAAACAAATGTAGTGATCAATGTGGTAGGCAATGAGAGAAAATCTTGAACAAACGGATTTCTTGGATATTTGATCGCGAAATAGCCGTTGGAAAATATTTGATATGATTGCCTTTGGATTGCGTGCAACTATGAATGGAGGGAAAGACAGGTAACCGTTGCACGCCGGAATAGCTATTATGGCTATTGATCCTCAAAGAGGCAAATACCAAGTTTGCCCTATAACACCTCAAACCTATTTGCATCTAAAGCCTTTGTGAAAATATCTGCCAGTTGATTCTCAGTGGCAACATGCTCTAGGGTCACAATATTGTCTTCCACAAAATCTCTAATAAAATGGTGACGAATATCAATGTGCTTTGTCCTACTAGGTTGGATAGGATTTTTGGAAATATTTATAGCACTTAGATTGTCACAGTATAATGTGACCACATCTTGCTGCACATTGTACTCACCCAACATCTGCTTCATCCAAAGTAGCTGAGAGCAACTACTTCCTGCTACAATATACTCAGCCTCAGCTGTAGAAAGAGAAACACAATTTTGTTTCTTGCTGAACCATGAGATAAGGTTGCTTCCCAAAAAGAAACATCCACCAGAAGTGCTCTTCCTATCATTTGCACTACCTCCCCAGTCAGCATCACAATAACCTAACAATCTTGTGTCTTCACCATGAGAGTAGAGAATCCCATAATCACTTGTACCACTTACATACTTTAGAATCCTTTTGACTTGATTCAAATGACTCATCTTAGGCTCAGCTTGGTACCTTGCACACACACCAACAACAAAGCTAATGTTAGGTCTACTTGCAGTGAGATAGAGTATACTGCCAATCATGCTTCTGTATAGACTTTGATCAACACTGACACCATGCTCATCTTTAGAAAGTTTGAGATGGGTTGCTGCAGGAGTTCTCTTGTGATTTGCATTCTCCATTCCAAATTTCTTCACAATGTTCTTGGCATACTTGCTTTGAGAGATGAAAATTGTGTCTTCCATCTGTTTGACTTGCAGGCCAAGAAAGTAGGTAAGTTCACCTACAAGGCTCATCTCAAATTCAGATTGCATCTGATTCACAAACATCTTGACCATGGGATCAGACATTCCTCCAAACACAATGTCATCTACATAGATTTGTGCAATCATGAACTTGCCTTTTTCTTCTCTTACAAACAAGGTTTTGTCAGTTTCTCCTTTTCTATAACCGTGCTGTACAAGAAATTTGGTTAGCCTCTCATACCATGCCCTAGGAGCTTGCTTTAATCCATACAATGCCTTCTTTAATCTGTAGACATGATCTGGAAAATTTGGATCAACAAATCCCTTGGGCTGCTCTACATAAACTTCCTCATTCAAGTAACCATTGAGGAAAGCACTCTTCACATCCATCTGGAATAGCTTGAACTTCAAGATACATGCTACTCCCAAAAGTAACCTTATGGATTCAAGACGTGCCACAGGAGCAAATGTTTCATCAAAGTCTACTCCTTCAATCTGAGAGTAACCTTGAGCCACAAGCCTAGCCTTGTTTCTAGTCATAACACCACTTTCATCAGATTTATTCCTATAAACCCATTTAGTACCAATGATGTTGACTCCTTCAGGCCTAGGAACTAAATCCCATACTTCATTCCTCTTGAACTGGTTCAGCTCCTCTTGCATAGCTTCAATCCAAAACTCATCTGTCAAGGCTTATTTCACATTCTTTGGTTCTACCTTTGACACAAAACAAGCATTGGATACAACCTCTCTTGACCTTGTCATAACACCTGAATCAGGACTCCCTATTATGAGTTCTTTTGGATGATTCTTTTGAACTCTAACAGAGAGACCCTTATTCACTGGAGTCACATCTTCTTGCTGATCAGTCTTCTCAGGAATCTCTACAACTTCAGAGTCTTCAGGCTGGGGGTGAGATGTGTCCACATCAGGATCAACATCAGGCACATTGTCAGAACAGTCATCTATGACAACATTGATTGATTCCATCATAGTTCTTGTTCTGTTGTTGAAGACTCTATAGGCTCTGCTGGTTAAGGAATAGCCTAGAAAGATTCCTTCATCACTCTTGGGATCCATCTTCCTCCTTTGCTCTCTGTCAGCTAAGATATAGCACTTGCTACCAAAGACATGGAAGTATTTGACAGTTGGTTTTCTTCCCTTCCATATCTCATACAGTGTGGTTGATGTACCTTTTCTAAGAGTCACCCTGTTGTGTACGTAGCATGCAGTACTCATGGCCTCTGCCCAAAAGTAGTAAGGTAGCTTCTTGGCATGTAGCATAACTCTTGCAGCCTCTTGCAAAGTTCTGTTCTTTCTTTCAACTACACCATTTTGTTAGGGTGTAATTGGAGAGGAGAACTCATGCCCAATTCCTTCATCAGAGCAAAATTCAGAAAACCTTGAATTTTGAAACTCTTTCCCATGATCACTTCTGATTCTAACAATGGCACTATCATTTTCTCTTTGCAGTCTAAGGCATAGGTCTTTAAATGCATCAAAAGTATCAGACTTCTCTCTGATGAAGCTGACCCAAGTGAATCTTGAGAAATCATCTACAACCACAAAGGCATATCTTTTGCCACCAATACTCTCTACCTACATTGGTCCCATCAAGTCCATATGTAGCAGTTCAAGAACTCTGGATGTCACCTGATGTTGCAACATTGGGTGTGACATCTGGACCTGCTTTCCAACTTGACATTCACCACAGATACTGCCTTCAACAATCTTAAGCTTTGGTAGTCCCCTAATTGCTTCCTTGGACACAATCTTCATCATTCCTTTCAGATTCAGATGGCCAAGTCTTTGGTGCCAAAGTTTTACTTCTTCTTCCTGACTAATCAGACATGTTGTAGAATGAGCTGTTTCTTCAGGAATCCATAGATAGCAGTTGTCTTTTGACCTAGATCCTTTCATCAACACTTCTCCTTTGTCAAAAATAATAAGACATTCATTCTTTGTGAAGTTGACTTTAAGACCTTGATCACACAGTTGGCTTATGCTGATAAGATTAGCCTTCAAACCTTTGACAAGTAACACATCATCTAGGTCAGGTAAACCTTTGTTGCTGAGCTTACCACTGCCTTTGATCTCACCTTTTGCTCCATCACCAAAGGTTACAAAACTTGTTGTATGAGGCTTGATATTAGTGAGAAATTTCTCAACACCAGTCATATGCCTAGAACAACCACTATCAAAATACAAATCTTCACTGGAAGATGCTCTGAGAGAAGTGTGAGCTATATGAGCAGTTTCTGAAACTTTTGGTTTCCACATCTTCTTAGGAGTGACCCTTGCTGAATTGGCTTGAACCTGAGACCTCTTCTTGGGATACGCATAGAGTTTGTAGCAGAAGAGCTTGATGTGACCATTCTTTCCACAGTAGTGGCATTTCTAAGCATTAAACTTCTCTTTGCCAGGAGGTCTCTGATGTGGGGTGTGATGTGTCCACATTCTGCCAGGGCCAGGTTTCTTCTGAGCAGGAACAAACTTAGTATTTGTATTCTTGTTGTGATGTTTGTTCTTAAATCCTACACCAGATGAGTCACCAGCATGCTTTCCAACTTTCAAAATTTCATCAAGCATGTCAGTTTCAGTATTGAGCATCTTTACAGACTTGGTCATGTTCTTCAAGTTGGTTGACAGTAACTTGACTTCACTTTCAAGACTAACTACTTGGTTTTGCAGTTGAGCCTTTTCTGTCTCTAGTTGACTGATAACCACCTTCTGTTCTTCATTGATTCTGCACAGTTCTTCACTTTTGATGGATAGTTTTTTGTAGACTGAGGCCAGTTCATCAAAGGTGAGTTCTTCATCATCAGAATCAACATCAGTACTGCACACACCAGTCATGGCACTCACATGATTAGCAGCAACATTCTCTGAGTCAGTGTCAAAGTCTTCATCAGACCATGATACAGTCAGGCCTTTCTTCTGCTTCTTCAGATATGTGCCACATTCAGCTCTTATATGACCAAAGCCTTCACATTCATGACATTGAACACCCTTGTTCTGAGTTGACTTATCATCAGTTTTGGTTTTTGTTGAAGTGTTACCTTGTTTACTGATGTCAGTCTGGATGTTCCTCACATTCCTCCTTGGTTTTCTATCCACCCTTCTTTGAAGCTTGTTGAATTGTCTTCCTAACATAGCTATGTCATTTGAGAGATCCTCATCTGACTCATCAGCTTCTTCCTCTTCATTAGCACAAGATACAAAGGCTATACCTTTTCCCTTCTTCTCAGTTTGCTCACCTAATTTCATCTCAAAAGTTTGGAGAGAGCTCACAAGTTCTTCAAGTTTCATACTTGGGATGTCTTGAGCTTCCTCAATAGCTGTGATTTTCATGTTAAATCTCTTGGGTAGGGATCTAAGCATCTTTCTCACAAGCTTTTCTTCAGACAATTTCTCACCTAGAGCCTCAAAGGAATTGTCTACCTCAAGCAAATTCATGTGAAAGTCATGAATTGATTCTTCTTCTTTCGTCCTGAGGTTTTCAAACTTAGTGTTGAGAAGTTGGATTCTTGAGCTTTTTACCTTGGCATTGCCTTCATGAGTGGTTCTGAGTATCTCCCAAGCATTCTTTGCAACAATACACTGCTTAATCAGTCTGAACATGTTCTTGTCCACTCCATTGAATAAAGCATTCAAAGCTTTAGAGTTTCCAAGTGATGCAGTGTCTTCTGCACCTGACCAATCTTCTTCTGGCTTGAGTACACCAGTATCAACACCATTAGCATCCAGAACTTTGGGATGCTCCCATCCTTTGAGCACAACTTTCCAAGTCCTGTTGTCAAGTGACTTTAGGAAGGCAATCATCCTTGGCTTCCAGTAATCATAATTAGTTCCATCCAGAAGAGGTGGTTTGTTAACCATTGTTCCATCCTTGTCCATGTTTCCAGAAAGTAACTTCCCTGGAGCTCACCCTCAAACAGGCAGGGTGCCTGCTCTGATGCCAATTGAAATTCTGGTGGCAAGTGTCAGATGTGTAGCACGATGTGTACACTTTAGGAATCGTACGATGTGTAGCCTAATGTGTCAACATCGTGGACATGCTGAACTTGATGAACAAGTAAACAATATAAAGTGCAGGAAACAATAAAACACGATGAGTTTGTTAACCCAGTTCGGCACTTATAACCAGCCCTATTCTGGAGGATACCAATCCAGGGATGAATCCACTATGGTAGTATCAATTCAAAGTTAAACTCCCCCGTTTACAACTTCTCACTTAATCACTACCCGTGCTAATTCTACCTAGGAACTCCTAGACATGAGAACCTCTGCTCACTCCCCCTCAACCTTACCCAGTAAGGATTTAAACAACAAACTCAATTGGAGACACACTCCTAGACAAGCAAAGCATTCGTACCTAAAGGCTTAGAGTGTTGCACAATCCAACTCCTTGCTTCAAAGCTTTGGAGAAGGAAACCTAGAGATTACAACTCTATAAACTCAGTCCTTACTTGTATCAAAACTATGATCCAAGTGAAGGCTCACAATGAACAATAAACAGACTAAGACCTAAGACTCGATTTCTTTAACTCTTGGCTTCGTACTTCATAATGTCATCAGTCTTCCTTTATATAGAACAAGATTCATGGGCTTGGATCTTCAATGTTGACAGCTGGCCTTTGTAAATTCTTCTTGAGATTTATTTGATCATAATCTTTTAATTGTTTGTTTCAAATCTTTTTGATCAAAGTCGGCCAATAAAATAAAATCATGAAAGATTATCTTGTTCCTTGGCGCGCAAGCTGGCACGATTTAATTTGAAAAACAAATCTTTTCAAAAGATCGCGTGCAAATTAATAAAAGCGCGTCCAGCTAGGGCGTCCAGATGTGAAACCTAATGTGCCACACATCATGCTCCACATCATGGAATTAGGCTTATTTTACCAAATGAAGCCAACACCCTAAAATCCTCAACAAATATGTTCATGCATTCATTCATGAGTCTATGTCCAAGCCGTTGATTAAGCCGTTGAGGAGTGTTATCAGGAATATAATTCCGACCTCCGCCCTTGGTACCACATGCATTTCGAGAGTTTAGGTCGCATTGCATTCATCGTTTAATTGAGTTGAATTTAATTAATTTGTAGTTCTTCTGAGATTGGCTGCATCATAAAGCTAAAACAACTTGGTCAGAGTGACTTAACTGAAGCACCAATGCTGAAGTAATTAAGTTTAAACCACTTGTGCATATTGAAGATGTGGAGATGCAACATGTTGAACAAGATGTCCTAGACATCTTGTCACTGGGTTCAGAGCATGCTTAGGCAGCATGTCGAACAAGTTGTCCCAAGACATGTGGGTAGGACATCTTGACCCAATTCAGCTTAAAAGATAATGCTTATCCATTAAGCACGCGTATTTGTTTAAATTGAATAAAACACGAATCTTTTAGTAACAAGCTGAGATTAGGATTAATGATAAAATTTGTTATTAATCCTATGTGTTAGATACGATTGGATTCGTATTTAATTAGTGGATAGAGATTAATTCTTTATCTTTGTGGAGTTCGTTTTAAAACAAGTTTGTTTTAAAACTAATTCTTATTTGAGTGCATCTGAAAGACTGAAGATTATCTCAAGACTTGCACGCCTATATAAAGGACTCAACATAGAGCTTCAAACTCAACCCACAATAACTGAAGATTGTGAGTCCAAAGCTTTGTGCCCACTGTGCAAAGCATTAGTAGCTCTTAGTATCGTTCTTGGTACTTTGAATCTTTGAGTCGTTGAATGTTGCCATTCAACTTTGTCTTTTAAACTGTGAAAGTTTAAAGTTGTTTCGTCACTTGGGATTAGTGATTAGAGGGAGTTGGGTAGGTTCTCATATTCAGGGGGAGTTAGCCCTTGAGTAGAAGATTATTAGGATTAAGAAAAGGCATACATGCTAAAAGTTGTTTGGTAGTGTTGTAAGACTAAGTATTGATTCGGAGTAGTAGTGTTCACTTCCTGGATTGGTATCCTCCAGAGTAGGGCTGTTTAGCGCCGAACTGGGTTAACAAATTACTTGTGTTATTTATTGCTTTTATTTACTTCAGTACTGCAATAAATCGTGATCCTCATAACCAGTTGTCGAACCAGTTGTCTAGGACATATGGACTGCAGACACATTGTCCTAGACATTGTGTATGACATCTGTCCTGCCAGAGAACAGAATTCCAATTGGCATCAGAGCAGGCACCCTAACCTACTGGGTGAGCTCCAGGGAGATATATTTTGTTCAAGATGGACAAGAGAGGATCAATCAATAGATCCATCCAGTCTAATTATGATTATTGGAAAGCAAGAATGGTTGCCTTTCTCAAATCCATGGATCAAAAAGCATGGAGGGCAATTATCACTGGGTGGAATCATCCAATAATCACAGCAGAAGATGGCTCCACAAATCTAAAAGGAATGGCAGATTGGAGTCCAGAAGAAGAAACTGAGGCAAGTGGCAACTCTAAAGCACTTAATGCCATATTCAATGGTGTTGATGAAAACATGTTCAAGTTAATCAACACATGTACTGAAACCAAGCAAGCCTGGGAAATTCTTCAAACTGCACATGAAGGAACCTCCAAAGTTCGAATGCAAAGCTGCAACTTCTTACCACAAAATTTGAGAACTTGAGGATGGAGGATGAAGAAACTATATCTGAGTTCAACACTAGAATACGAGATATAGCAAATTCAACCTTTGCCCTAGGTGAGAAGATACTTGAAGAAAAGTTTGTCAGAAAAATCCTTAGATCACTGCCTAAGAGATTTAATATGAAGGTGACTGCAATCGAAGAATCTCCAGACTTGAGCACAATGAAAGTTGATGAACTTATTGGCTCATTACAAACCTTTGAGATGTCTCTGGATGATAAACCAGAGAAGAAGATGAAGAACTTGGCTTTTAAATCTGAGGAAAGCCAAGATGATGATGAGTTATCACAGGCTTTAGCTTACCTTATAAAGGATTTCAACAGAGCCTTAAGTAAGCTATAAGCCTTAAGTCACAGGGCAAGACCAAGGAGGAGAATACTTCTGAGCAAAACAAAGAAATAAGATGTTTTGAATGTGAAGGGTTTGTACACATCAGACCAGAATGTCCAAACTTTCTCAGGAAAGAGAAAAAGGGAATGACAACTACTTTATCTGATTCTGAGGAAGAGAAAGAAGAAGAACCAACAAATAAAGCCTTCACTGGAACTTTTGATACCAGCAGCAGCACGAGCAATGAAGATCTCCTACAAGAAGAATTGGATGAGAAATACAACAATCTCACCATTAAATGGGAACAATCTTGTGAACTTATAAGAAAACAAGATGAGGAGATGGAGAAACTAGCTCAAGAGAAGGAAGCACTAGAGGTCTCTACAACTAGCTTGAGAGAACAAGTCACATTACTTGCTCAAGAAAAGGAGGCACTAGAAGCATCAACAGCTGCTTTGAAAGAACAAGTTACCTTGTCAAACTCAAAACTCACTGAGATGAGAAAATCTGTGAGAATGTTAAACAAGGGAACTGACATGCTTGAAGAAGTTCTTGAACTTGGTAGAAGTCCAAGTGACAAGAAGGGGTTAGGGTATGACAACTACAGTAAGGTTCCTGAGAAGAAAATTTTCCCAAAGAATAGATCTCAGGACCAGATGTCAAACCACAAGTCACAACATCCTTCTCAGCACAAGCATAAGAAGACAGGATCCAAACCTCAACAACCTACTAAACAAAAGAAACAGGTGACAAAAACACATAATCTGACTCAACACAAGCAGAAAAAGTTTGAACAAAGGTCTCAGCCTCCAGCTCAACAGAGGAAGCATACGCCAGACCATATGTCCCAACATCATGCTCAACATGTGTCCCCTCAATACAAAGAGTACAAGGGACCACTAAAAAGATGTAAACATTGTGGAAAAACTGGGCATCTAATCTCAGAATGCTTCTACCTTCATGGCTACCCTCAGAAGCCTAAGTCACCAAGTCAGAACAAAAAGAAGATCCTCCCTCAAAGGGTGAAACACAAGGAAGTTCTGACTAAAGTATGCAAGCCAATACCACCTCAAAAGGCTGATACTCCTCTAAGAATATCTCCACATAAAAATTGGTATTTTGACAGTGGATGTTCTAAACACATGACTGGAGATGAGAGATACCTTAGAGAATTAAGGTCTCATTCAAAAGGAAGTGTTACTATTGGCGATGGAGTTAAAGGTAGAGTCATAGGCATTGGAAAACTATCTGGTCCACACATTCCATGCCTAGATGATGTTCTACTAGTAGAAGGTCTCACTGCAAACTTGATTAGCATTAGTCAGCTATGTGAACAAGGACTAAAAGTGCACTTCAACAATCATGAATGCACCATTGCTAATGATCAAGAGGTAGTGATGAAAGGGATAAAGTCAAGTGATAAGTGCTATACTTGGACACCTCACAACAATGGTCCAGAAATAGCTTGCTTGTCTGCCAAGGAAGAAGTTGACAAGATGCCCGACCAGATGTCCCAACATCTGTATAATGGACAAGAAGCTGAAGAGATTTTGGTTGGGAGCGTTAGTGTGCCTCTGGGTATTCACACGCTCAAAAATGTGTCATAAACATTATAGAGGTAACGTGCAGAGTAAAGATACATTAAATATCTGCACGTAAAAAAAAAGGTTGCCTTAAGTTCTCCATCAATCTATAAAAGGCTACTAAGACCTCATATGTGACACTACCAAACGTCTCAACATCTTGTCAGACATCTTTCTCCAAACTCAGAAATTCACTCTTCTCAAAGAACTCTCTGCAACAATGTCTCAACAATCATCCAAGAACAACAGCTCAAATCGCGATGATTCGAAGACGCAAACAGAAGAGGCATCCTCTCAAATGCCTAGGGTTTCTGAAATCGAAATTGATCAAGAAGGGATCGTCACCAACGCTATACCACTTAGTGTGATTCTCCCAACTGAAGGTCCTGCTAAGAAGAAGAAGAAGACCAAAAGATCAACCACAAGGAATAGTACAAAGAAGGGCAAATCCTCGGGCAAGTCTTTGGAGAAGAATGATCAAAAAGATCAAAAAGAAATTGATCAAGAAACCAAAGACTCAGAACCAAAGCCCTCTGAGGAACTTGAGCAAGATGTCAGAACATCAGGTGAAGCACACACAACAACATCTCCTGATGAACATCAAAACAAGACTACTGAGTCAAGCTCTCCTCCAGCCAAAGAATTTCCTCAATCAGAAACTACCACCAACGTCTTCTCAGAACCTCATGAAGAGGATCCTAACTTGGATCAACCTATGCCTTCAGAAGAGGCCCCAACACCTGATGTCGAACCATATGTTCCAACATCTGGTCATGATCAAGCTCCTGAACAAGAAGTTCAAGGTCAAATACTGGAAGATTTAGAAGATGAAGATGAGGTCCCCCTGTCCAAAATACTTCAAGGGATGAAGAAAGGAAGTCAACCTCAACAAAGCTGTGAAGAGGAAAGTTCAGATGAAAGTCATGGAGTTCGTATTAGCATCCCTGTCAAGAACAAGGCTAAGACGTAAACGTCCAAGCAAGTAGAGACTCCCATTACTGAGAAGAAAAGGGAAGAGGAAAGCTACGAAGAAAGCTTATGGAGACAAGACTTCAAAGAAGAAGAAAAAGGTAGTTGCTATAAGCGACTTTGAATCTGATGTCGAACCTGATGTCCTAGACATCACGACCTCAGGGAAGAAAAGGATTGGAGGAAGAAGAATTCCTGCAAACATCCCTCCAGCTCCAATGGACAGAGTTTCTTTCCACTCTGAAGAAAGTGCTCAAAGGTGGAGGTATGTCTACCAAAGAAAAATAGCACAAGAAAGAGAACTCAACCAAGAAGCTCTTGAGTGTGAAGAGATTATGGAGCTATTGGAGAAAGCCGAATTGATGAATATTGTCAAGGATCTGGGTAACTGTTATGAGATGCTGGTGAAAGAATTCATTGTCAACATCACCAGTGCCTGCAGTGAAGGAAGCGAGGAGTACAGAAAAGTCAGAGTCAGAGGTAAAGAAGTTAAGTTCTCTCCAACAACCATCAATGAGTATCTTGGTAGGAATCCTACCATGGAAGGTGATGAAGCTGATTTAGTCAAAGAGGTGACTAAGGAGATTATTGGAGGCCAAGTGAATGAATGGCCTAAGAAGGAATTATTATCTACCGGCTGCTTGAGTGTTAAGTATGCTATCCTCAATAGGATTAGAGCTGCAAACTGGGCACCTACCAATCATGGCTCTGGGATCACTCCAATGCTAGCAAAGATGATCTTCCTCATAGGAACGAAGAAGAAGCTCAACTTTGGTGATCACGTCTTTGCCAAACCATGAAGCATTCTGAGACATATGCAGTGAAGCTACCTATATCATTCCCTTGTCTGATAACTGGAATGATCTTAAGGCAGAACCCAAACATTATATACTCTGATGAAGCTCCAACAAAGAAGCTGCAAATCCTGAACTTTGACTACAAGCTCTTTGCTGGTACACATGTCCTAGATATTGTGTTTCCAAAGATGAAGGGAGCTGCTGAAGCATCAGGCTCTATGCCTAGAGCAAACAAGGAGGATGTTCTTGCTGAACTGATGCAAATATCAAAGACTTTGGGAGAAACCATCAAGACCAGCACAGCAAGAAAACAACATGTGGACAATCTAATCAAATCCATACAAGATGCTGCTGCAGAAGGAGAAGAGAATGAAGAAGGTGGGGATGGTGAAGAAGCAGAAGAAACTTGAAGAACAGGCCTTGGGTATAGGAAAATAAGTACCTTGTGTATTTTTCCTTTTTTTCTGTTCATCTTCTGTAAGTATTGTGGTCTACCAAATGTCCTAGACATTGGAGACTTTGACATCCGGCACTATGTGTGCACCTTTTGTATGATGTTTCTCTTTATTCAATGAAGTTTTTTTCCTTTAAAATCTTTGACAAATTATGGTAAAAAGGGGGAGAAATAATTGATAATAGAACAGCTCTTTGGCAAGTAGAATCACTCTCTTGCTTTACGGATGAAAATAGCAAATTTTAAAAAAAAAAATAATTAAAAACTAAAAAGCTATGCTAAAATAAGTGTGTTCAGAGCATAATTGAATATGCTAAAATTGAACCTCTAAGAAGTCTAGTAAGTCTTGATCACTCTGATTAAGTACTTTCCGCTGCAACTCAAGACTTTGGTTCACTATGTCACTAGGTATCTCATCCCTGGACTTAGAAAATTCATTGTAATGGATCATATGAAGACAAGACTAAGACTGTCTCATACTAGAAAAGGTTCATCACATATTCAAGATTGAAGAAGTCCTGAATATTGAAGACACACAAGATTCTGAAGATCAAAGACATTGAAGACCTGAAGATTTCAGAATTGAAGATTGCATCAACAGAGATCAATTTGAAGATTGAAGACTGAAGAGTGCACATTCAACAAAGTGGTTTGTGGTTGTTTTAGCCATAATTTGCCAAAGGGGGAGATTGTAGTTCTTCTGAGATTGGCTGCATCATAAGGCTAAAACAACTTGGTCATAGTGACTTAACTGAAACACCAATGCTGAAGTAATTAAGTCTAAACCACTTGTGCATATTGAAGATGTGCAGATGCAAAATGTTGAACAAGATGTCCTAGAAATCTTGTCACTGGGTTCAGAGCATGCTTAGGCAGCATGTCGAACAAGATGTCCCAAGACATGTGGGTAGGACATCTTGACCCAGTTCAGCTTAAAAGATAATGCTTATCCATTAAGCACGCGTGTTTGTTTAAATTGAATAAAACGCGAATCTTTTAGTAACAAGCTGAGATTAGGATTAATGATAAAGTTTGTTATTAATCCTATGTGTTAGATACGATTGGATTCGTATTTAATTAGTGGATAGAGATTAATTCTTTATCTTTGTGGAGTTCGTTTTAAAACAAGTTTGTTTTAAAACTAATTCTTATTTGAGTGCATCTGAAAGACTGAAGATTATCTGAAGACTTGCACGCCTATATAAAGGACTCAACATAGAGCTTAAAACTCAACCCACAATAACTGAAGATTGTGAGTCCAAAGCTTTGTGCCCACTGTGCAAAGCATTAGTAGCTCTTAGTATCGTTCTTGGTACTTTGAAGCTTTTAGTCGTTGAATGTTGTCATTCAACTTTGTCTTTTAAATTGTGAAAGTTTAAAGTTGTTTCGTCACTTGGGATTAGTGATTAGAGGGAGTTAGGTAGGTTCTCATATTCAGGGGGAGTTAGCCTTTGAGTAGAAGATTACTAGGATTAAGAAAAGGCATACATGCCAAAAGGTGTTTGGTAGTGTTGTAAGACTAAGCATTGATTCGGAGTAGTAGTGTTCACTTCCTGGATTGGTATCCTCCAGAGTAGGGCTGTTTAGTGCCGAACTGGGTTAACAAATTACTTGTGTTATTTATTGCTTTTATTTACTTCAGTACTGCAATAAATCGTGATGCTCATAACCAGTTGTCGAACCAGTTGTCTAGGACATCTGGACTGCAGACACATTGTCCTAGACATTGTGTACGACATCTGTCCTGCCAGAGAAGATTGAGTTGCTATGTTTATGATGTTATGTTTTGCCTATGTGTTTGATCGTCCCATAAGATGATCTTTTGTGTTTTATGTATTCCCTATTCTTGTGTGTTAATACACCGATGCTTGTGTGAATGTATTCTCACCCCTTTGTTGTTTGTTTTGTATAACTTGGCCCTGCGGTTGTGAAATCGCAGTATCCACAGGTTGTCGAGTTCGAGTCAAGGGAAGCCCACTCTGATTGTGACACTTGGGAAGAAGTCTTAGAGTCTAGGATGTCTTGCTATTTTATTTTAAACACTAATGTATTTTATTAGAAAATAAGTTTTTATGTTTTATCCTTATAATAATTTTTAAATAAATTTGATATTGGGTCCATTTTTCTAGTCCTTTTAACCGCTGCGTGATGTTTTTGAAAGAGAATTTTCAAAAAAGTATTTTAAAAAAATTAGATTATTATTAGTCTCGGGTTCGGGGCGTTACACGACCAAACTGCTCACTCAAGGGGATCCCATCCACCTAGGGATTAGTCCAAAACAACGTATCTGAACCGTCCCCCACCCTCCTCGAAACATGCTCCCCAAACCATCTATCCATTGTCTCACCTCCCTCCCTAATACGCAATATCTCTCTCCACCAAGAAGACCCTCTCCCCCCTCCCTCGAGGAGCCTACCACTCTCAATCCCGTACCGAGCTGCCAACACTCTAAATCACAGTCCCTCTCTATCCACTAGCATCCGCCAACACCATTTACCTAAAAGAGCTATATTAGACAGGAAGATATGTCAAGACAGACTTAAGCAGAATCAGGCGACCACCAAAAGAAAGGAAACGACTCTTCCATCCAGACAAACGATTCTTTAAACGAACCACTACCGGTTCCCAGAAATGCAAACGTATCGGATCACCCCCAATATGGAGTCCCAGATAAAGGAAAGAGATCTTTCCCACTCGACAGCGCATAATAGAATCAGCTTCGCCCAACCAAGACTCTGGAATGTTAAAATTCACCTTCAGGCCAGACATGGTCTCAAAAAGCACAAGAACCGCACGAAGAGCCCGGACATTCGCCCAACTTTTAACCCCCAGCAGGAGCATATCATCAGCGAACTGAAGGTGAGACACCATCACTGAGTCCTGCTCACCAATACTATAATCGGTAAACAAGTGTTGAGTTACCACAGCCTCCATCAAAACATTCAGACCATCAGCTGCCAACAGAAAAAGGAAAGGGGATAACGGACCCCCTTGTCTCAGACCCCGCTCGAGGGGGAATACCTCCGTTGGACTACCGTTAACCAAAACCGACGCAGTAGCCGTACTCACACACTCTCGAATCCACTTCCACCACAGGGCCGGAAAAGACAACTTCCCCATAACGGCATCAAGGTAACCCCAATCCACCGAATCATATGCTTTCTCAAAATCCACCTTAAAAAGCATAAGTTCCTTTTTTGGCCTCCGCGCCTCATCCACCACTTCGTTCGCAATGAGAACTCCATCAAGAATCTGCCTATCCTTCACGATTGCAGTTTGAGCCTCGGAAACTACGCTGCCGATCACAAGGCTCAACTTGTTCGCCAAAACCTTCGCCATAATTTTATAAAGGCTGCCCACAAGCGAAATTGGTCGGAAATCGTTAAGCCTTTGGGGACTATCAACCTTAGGGATCAGGGCGATGAAGGTGGAGTTTAAACCCTTAGTCAGTCTCCTGTTTCGGTGGATCTCAGAGATGAAGCGCATAACATCACCCCGAAGATCGTCCTAGAAGTCTTTATAGAAACCAAAATTTACTCCGTCCGAACCCGGGCTTTTGTAGCTATCACAATCCCACACAACTGCCTTCACTTCGGCCTCAAAGAAAAGCTTGGTTAAGCTCCCGCTCTCAACCTGACTCAACTCTTTAAAATAAAAGTTGTCAACCCCGGGTCTCTCCATATTTAAAGCCTTAAAGTGAGACGCGAAGTGCGAGTACACTACCTGCCGAATAGGAGTCACCCCCTCCACTGTTACCCCATCCGCTTGGATAACGGAAATAGCATTCCCACGACGGCGACTTGCTAAGACCGAATGAATGTACTTAGAGTTCGCATCTCCCTCCTTGAGCCACAACGAGCGAGATTGTTGCCAACTAATACTGGCATACAACCGAGAGAGCGAATGAATATCAGAAGAGACCCCAAGAAACTCAGCTAACTCAGCCTCCGAAAGGACCTCCTCCCCTTTCTGGTCCAATTCCGCTAACCGGACCTTCTTAGATTCAATTCGACTTGGTAAATTATGGACATGATTCTTATGCCAGTCTTTTAGTGCCACCTTAATCAACTTGAGTTTTTCCTTCAGCACATATCCACCCCAGCCATCAATCTGGAGTGATCTCCACTGCTCCCGCACAAACGCCTGATAACCAGGGATATCTCTCCGGCACTTGAGCATCCTCGAGGGTTTAGGTCCCCAACCATCATCATTTGCGTACAACACCAAAGCACAGTGATCGGGTAAGCCCCGCATACGGGCCACCTACTTGCAGTTGGGCCACTCCAAGCACCACTCTTCTGAAAGCAGGAACCTATCAAGGCGACTCATTAAAAGGCCATCCCCTTTAAACCAAGTAAATTTTCGACCATGTAGAGGAAGATCCACCAAGTTGTTGTTCTCAATAAACCAGTTGAAAGGAATGTGATTCGATGAACGGGACCCTATCCGAGGAGAGCAACGTTCATCCACATGTTTGACAGCGTTGAAATCACCGCAAACACACACCCTACACCTTCCCAACGATTGCAACCGCGCAGAAAGTGACGCCCACAGAACCTGCTTGGCTCCATCTTCGCAGGGGGCATACACATTTGCCACGAAGAACTCCTCTACAGACTTAATAAACCGACCATGACACCACAAAATATGATTACGACTATTAGACGACCACACTTCCACCTCTGAAGAATCCCAAATGGTCAGGATCCCTCCTGACGCCCCAACCGAAGGACGATAGGAGAAATCATGTGGTGAATTTCCCCACAGAGACAAACAGAGAGTACCATCACAAGTTTGTAACTTAGTCTCCTGCAAGCACAAGATAGACGGATGCAAATCCCCTACCAACTTACGCACCTCCTTTCTCTTTTCCAATCCGCCTAAACCTCTAATATTCCAAGAAATAATCTTCATCACCAAACACCCCCACCCCCTCCGAACAACCGAGTAACCGCGAGCCTAGCAACTCTTCTCCTTCTGGGCTCCCTCCCCCTTCTGTTGTCCTATGATCTCCTGCTTACCTTTACCCGACCGAGATAGAACATGAAACATATTCTCATTGTCTCCCTTGAACGTGACTCCAATGGATTGCCCTATCCCCCGAACATCGTCCACTGCCATCTGATCGTTGCCATGCACCGCCACCCAATTTTTCCAGTCATTGGCAGTGGATCCCGACACCGAGGATTCGTCGGACGTGGCTTGACCACTCGCTGGTGTCGAACTCAAAGCTTGGTCCCCTCCCCTATGCCTACGAACACACTTCCCTAACACTTTGATAAAATTAATATTGATAAAATAACTTTTTACATTTCTGATGCATTGAATGCACAAATTTCGAGACAAAATTTTCATATTTATATGCTTAACTAGTACCCCAAGAACACTGTTTAGCCTTTTCCTATCTTTAATACTCCAACACTATCTTGCATTCACAAAAGTTGTGCTTATAAAAAGGGAGGATAAGAGTACATATGAAGATTACACATCAAAAAAGTTTTTACTAGTTCTATACTTGGGAATTGAAAAAAAAATGACACACTTTATGGAACCAACTTAGTCCAAGACAAAAAAATATATTAATAATTAAAACAGAAACCATTTGAAGTAATTTTGCCAGCAAAAACCTGCAGATGGGGAGTGTATTGGATTCCCAGTTAATACTCAACCTATAAATAAACACAATTAAGAACACAATAAATATTTTTGGTTTGAATATACAGCTGTGAACTATGCATGTGGAACAGTCTAGACAAAATGTCTAAAATATTATTAGTTCTGCCAAAAGTTGCATGCTAAAGCCTACAAAATTTGTTACAATGAAGGAGCAGCGAATGCAAGATCTTGTTGGTGAATGCAATCTAGGGGACCACTTTAACTCACTCTCCAACCATGTTCATCTATTTGACTCTTTGACTATTTAGTATACTAGCCATTTATATATTATTTATAATAAATAAATAAATGAACAACTTGCCACAAAATATTACTAGTACTATTCATGAATTTAATAGAATAATATCAACCACATAAAGGGAAAAAAATCAACTACTTCTTAATTGCTTATATAATTAAGTTGCATAGCAATGTAGCACAGCATAGCAATAACATGGCCTAGCTAGATTGATTCTATAATTTTTCAACACATTGTGACTAAATTGTTGAAAAACATGTGTATGCATGTGAATAGTGATTTAAATTACAAAACTTAGGGCGTGTTTGGTTCTGCGGTAAAAATAATTGATTCTAGCAGAAGTAAGTTTGACAGAATTGATTTTGGTTAAAATTGAGTTTGGTGTATATTGATTTATGTTTGGATATATTAACCAAAAGTGATTCTTATCAATTTATGTTGTTTGGATAGTTTGATCTAAAATTGATTTTGAATATATAATTACCAAAATGGATATGAATTTTTATTTATTTAAAACTTTGATATTAAAATAATTTATTTTCTTTACATTATTTTATTTAGTTTACCAATGAGTTTTTACATTATTTTATATATAAAAAAAAATTATATTCTGATTAATTCATTTTTTTTTTGAAAAATAAATAAATAAATAAAACTAACTTAATTCATGACAAACGCAATTTTTCAAAAAATAAAATAAAAGTGAAAAAAATTTGAGTAAAATGAAGTAAGTTTTGTTAAAAATAAAATAATTACATTGCATTCCACTTATTGCCGCAAAAAAAAAAAAAAAAAAAAAAAAAAAAAAAAAAGCTAATATATCTGACAAAAAATATTAAAAAAGAGAGAGTAAAATGGGCCACCGGGTTAGGAATAGAGCCCAATTTTTCCTTCTTCAACCTAAAGCACAAGCGCAGCCACAAAACACAGAAACAAGGGCAGCCGTAAGTAACACAAAGAAACAGATAATGGAGGGTAACGGAGGAAAATACAGTTTTCAACAAAAAAAAAAAATCCAAATCGCGTTGAGTTACCGCAGAAGCTCCTATTTGTAGCTTTGAAGAAACGCAAGTTTGAGTCTATTTTCACGTTCAGTTTAATCACGTTTGCAGTTTTCCAAACATCAAGAAAAAAATGATAAATCGCGTTTTAACAGTGAAAACGTGCGTTTGAGAATGGCAAACGCAGATCCAAACACATACTTATAATAAAATTACATCTCTTTGCCATGGAATGATATCATACTTTAAGTTAATAATTACAAGATAGAAGCTACAAAGAATACATCCAAAATCCCAAGAACAACAAATCACATGATATATGATTACAACTTAGACTTTCTTCTCCAATTTCCCCTCTCCAAAGTCTACATACAATGTCATAAAAGCCTCTATAATACTACCTCATGTCTCTAGTCATTATCATTAGAAAAAAATTGTCTTTAAAAAATTGTTTTTAAAGTTTATATCAGAATGTTTGATGTATCTAATTCATACATTTTCTTATAATAAAAACTAGAGTGAGTTAAAAAAAAACTACCCGAGGAACTTAAAATACTGTAAGTTGTTTAAAGCAATTAAATTGCATAGGATAGGATACCCTAGCATAGTTGGAATTGGATTTGGTGCAATGTGGCTCCATACAAACAGGAGATTTGGATCATTCGATCAATATGGTTTAGATATTAAAATCAAATATTAATTGTTGTTAAATACAACATTAGAGCTAAAAATTTAAATTGTTTCATCTTGATCCAGATATGACCGACTGCAATGCCCGAGTGAATCTGGATCCTAGCATAGTAGCATAGCCATAACATGGCTTAGATTGATTCTAAATATCTTCCACCACATTATATGTCTACATTGCTGAAAAACATGTGTAGACATGTGAATAGTAAATTTACATTGCATAAACTAAAACTAAATTACACCTCTTTTTGCCATAGAACATCATATCATAGATTTATACATAGTGTATGAAAAACTGAATATTACAAGATGGAAACTACAAAGAGTACAGCCAAAATTCCAAGCAAAACAAACCAGCCACATGATATATGATGACAAAACAATGAGACTTTCTTTTCCAATTTCTCTCCAAAAACTGCATACATGATAGTATGATATACAATGCCATAAAGGGTTCCATGATAACCACTATCCAAAAAGAAATAATTAAAGACAATTAGAATAGTAAATAATCATTTTGATCACTAAATATGAGATAACATTGCAATAATTCTTGAATATATCAAAATTTTAAAATTATTTTCATGTGACTTTTGTTAAATTTTGTCGACTGAATTGACTAAGAGAAAATTCATTCGACGATCAAACTAACTAACAAAAGAAACATTCGAAAACCAAACTAAACATACTAATGAAAAACATTAGGTATGTTTCTTTAATTTTGATAAATTCAACTATTAAGCCTATGTTTAATATCACGGTAAATATTTCAGAATCACAATAATTCAGTGTAATTTTGCATAATCTACACTCAGTGACTTCTGTAAAATCACATTGAATCACCGTGATAATGACATACCAAACATACACTAAGAGAGCTACTCACACATTAATGATCAAAATAATTGTTTACTCTTAAAAGTATTACATTAATAATGAAAGAAAATTATAATCCATCCACAAGATAAACACATAATAGAACTAATTGACAGAGTAATGAACAATAATACATCATGAAAATGTGTATAAAATTAATCAAACTTTTAATCCTTGTAATTAATGTACCACTTTAAGATTTATCTTATCCTCTAGCAGTAAGCAATGAAGGAACAGCTGATAAATTAGGTGAATTCCTTTTCTCAGAAGTGCTTTTGTTGTTATCCTTAGAAGTGCTTTTACTACTAAAAGCTCTCATTGGACTAGCAAGTGCCCAACCCCAACTACTTCTACTTCTTCCATCATCAGAAGAAGAAACCCAATAAGATGAAGATGAAGCAGAAGAAGATGAAGATGAATTCATCATCATAAACCCACCAAATATTCCACCACACTTCACTCTTTCTTTCATACAATGTTGAATATTTGCATTTCCATTAGTTGAAATTACCTTATTACCCTTACCTTCACGTTGTGATTCTACTCTTCTTAGAGTACAATCTCCAAACCCAGTTGAGATTTTCTCAAAAAAATCACCAGAAAAGCTTCTACTTCCACATCCAACAGATCTAGATCTTGAGACTTTTCTTTGTTCTTGTTCTAAGGAACCAGAACCAGAACTTGAACCAGAAACTTGTTCATTTTCTTCTTCTTCAACTACCATTTCACAGTTTCTTCCTAAAGAACAAATTTTTGGCTTCATAGTTGAGATTCTTGGACTATTATTAATATTTCCTTCAATTTTCTTGTTGCATGAGTTAGAGGGTTTTGAAGAAAGATATAAAAAAGACCAAAAACGGTTTCTTTTTCTGATATTGAAATCACCTGCACCACCATCATCAACATCATCATCTAAAAACTTTGTTCTTCTTGGTGTTGTAGTTGATTTGCTACGCTTGAAAACAATATCAGAACTAGAAGAGTTCATGTTCATGTTGATATTCATGGAAGATGGTAACTTTTTGTGAGTTTTCTTTGGTATGAGAAAAGGGAGACGAGAACGCATGTGATGGCCATGTTTGGATGGAGGGATAGAGAGAGAAGAAGAAGATGGAAGAGTTTGGGATCTGAAAGAAGGTGAAGAAGAAGGTGGAGAAGAGAGAGAAGAAGAAGATGAAGGAGTTGTTATAGGAAGAGGGAATGAAGAAGAAACAAGTTTACCAAGTTTTTCTTGAAGACAAAAAGCACATATACCACCAGGGTTTTTTTTGGTTGGATGATTAATGCAATATTGTTGCATTGATCCATCACCAATTATATCTTCATGTTGTTTCATCGGTTCCATGAAGATGGATTATGAATCAATGAATGAATGATTAAGGTACTTTTAGTTAATAGCTTTTTTTATTTTGTGAAAAGGCTTATGATATGATATGCTTTTGGGTTTTGGTACCTATGGAGAGAAAGGGAGTGAAGAATGAAAATGAAGAACAGGGTATGTTGAATTGAAGTTATGGTGAGAGAGAGATGTATGTGAAAGGGGAGAGAGTGAGCACGTGGGAGACTGACTTGGAAATGAATTAAAAAAAAGTGAGAAAGAGACAAGTGAAGCACTTGTGAGTTTAATGTGAGGGTGAGAGTGAGAGGGTGTCGATAGATGAAACATGAGAATCTATTCAAGACACTACTCCATCCCTCTACTTTGATTTTTTGTAAAGCAAATTTATTTCTCCCTCCCTACCTGAATGGTTTGGAATTATACTTTTTTTATAAAAAAATAAAAATTTTGATGTATATTTGATATAAATAGTTGTACGGGTTCGATGTAACGACATCTTAATGCCAATCATGGTCGAGGTTAATCATGGTCGCTATTTTCGAATAAGAGCATGATAAAAGACAATCGTAAATTAAAATGAACTGTCGTTGATTAAAAGATGTTTTATAATATTACAACACAAAATGTCAACATTGCAAGCAAACAAATCAAATCTTTAATCATAGAAGATTATAAAATAGTGCGTTGCATGGGTTCGATGGAACGACATCTTGATGCCAATCATGGTCGAGGTCAATCATGGTCGCTATTTTCGAATAAGAGCATGATAAAAGATAATCATAAATTAAAATGAACTGTCGTTGATTAAAAGATGTTTTATAATATTACAACACAAAATGTCAACATTGCAAGCAAACGAATCAAATCCTTAATCATAGAAGATTATAAAATAGTGCGTCGTCGAACAATTTCCACAACTAAAACATCAGGTGGATCGCAAATTTGAAACTGCAACTTATCTCCCACCTTAAGGTTGTTAGCTCTTATAAATTCAAACCAACCTTTGCTTGCATACATCTCTTTCCTGCCTCTTTTTCTTTCGTATGTGATGAGATCCCATTTAATTCCATCTCCGATATGTCGTGTTCTGTAACGCCCCAAATTTTATAAATTAGTATTTTCCTTATATTATTAATTTCAGTACTTTTATAAAATGAATTTATTATTTAGTTATATGTTTCCTAATAGCCTGAGAAAATAATATTATGAACGTGTATAGAATAGTACTAGTTATAAAGTGTGAAAATTTGTAAGTAATTATTTTCTTGAAGTGAACATTATATAGAAAAATTATAGATTTAATCTATTAATTTAATGTGAGTAATGGTTAAGTTTGAGAAATTTAATCTTAACAAATTTGGTTTAAGTTTTCATTTATTCTAGCATTTCAAAAGTAAAGTTACACTTATCTGAGAAACATCATTGTATATGCTTTGATAGTATTTTTCCTTTGTATAGACTATTAACTAATTTATTATTTTAAAAAATAAATTTAAGAAAAGTAAATCTAGAATTCAATCATGAAATATTTTAGTAGCATGTGATAAAATTCTTGACTTAAAATTCTACCGAATTTCGGACAGCGATTTACTCGATAGTATAAATTTTTATCACATAAAAAGAAAAGAAAAATATTTTTGAAATCACAAAAATATGTAGATTAAGATAGTGTTATTAATTCTATCATTTACATTACAAAAAAAAAATAAAAATTAAAGGAAACATAAGAGATAAGAATGAATTAGTAAAGATAAGAATTACCCATGTGCATGTAGCAACGTGGTTAAACTATCTTCACATATGGAAGTGAAAGCCTGGCTTCCTAATTATCCACATATGAAGTAGAAAACGTGGAATGAGAATTTACCATGTAGAAGGAGAGTAAAATCCTATAAATAGAGCCTTAATATCCACTATTTTTCACACAACCATCACTCTCACTAGAAAGTCGGGAATTTTAAGGTTTGAATCTCTTCCTTCTTTTCATTCTTCTTATATATTTAGTTTCTCTTTAAAATTTAGTAGTTAAACCAATGTTTTCTTTTCTTCTTCTGTTAATATTTGTTAGGTAGTAACAATTAAGCCTTGTCTAATCCTCTTCATTATCATGTATCCCAATAAAGATGAAAAATTCTTTTCTCTTGTTTTACTTTGAGTCAAGCCTTGTGAATTTAGAAATCAAGTTTAAAATAATCCTTAGAAGTAGCCGTGTTTAGAAATTTCTAAATAACAGAGATTTGAAGTTCTTAACGTAAAGGATAAGCATGTTGAAAATTCACTCATAAATCTTTTGTTTTTCTAAACTTCATAAAGTCAAACTAAACTTGTTTCAGGTTTTGTGATTTTTCATACTTATTTTATGAACAAAACTATCTATCCCCTGTAATCTTGTCCAACTCCTTTTAAAGAAGTTTAGTCAAAAGGGTTTAACTTACTATAAACTAATGCATACTGATCAATTTCATCTATTGATTATTTTTCTTTCCCTCATGTAAGTTTTATGTCCAAAGTTTCTAAAATAAAAATAGGGTACTACTACTAGTTTCTCAAATATATTAGTCACTAGTTGTCCATTTGTTTTATTTTACTTTTAACATTTAACCCCTATTTATTACCCTTATTGTTTCCTTAAGTGATAGCTAAGTAAGTGTAATTTATGTAACAAAAAAATAGTAGCAAAAGAGGGCACTTCTAAAAATGTAAAATTTTGGATTAATATGATGAATTAAAATATCAATTACCTTGTCCCTTGATAAACAAGATTATGCACGTATGTATATACTTGGAAGCAAAATGTCATGCAGTTTTCTTAATTATGTTAGGATCCAGTTCTTGAATGATTTCCTCTAATACATTAGTAATGTTAGGATTTATTTAATATAATGATAGTTAGTTAAAAGATAGTTGTTTTGTTGAGTGAATAGGTGTTCTAGAAGGAGGTGATTACTCAAGTTTATGTTGGAAAGCTTTGAGGTAAGGGGAATTACTAGTAATAAGTTTCGATGAGCACAAGAAATGTGTTATTTGTATATATATTATTAGTTATAATTAGGGGAAGTTGTGTACTTAATGTTGCTAGTTTTAAATTTGTTAAGGTATAAAAAATGTTGAGTGATTGATTTACTTGATTATATGTCTGAATAAAGTTTCTTTAATATATGATTCGAAAATGTTGTCAATTGAATTGGCTATTGAAATTGTTACTATCAATGTTTTACGAGGGAAAATAAATAAATTATTTATGTCCTTAATTTGTTTATTTAAAATGATGTCTATGTGTTTGAGTGCTTATGGTGGAAGTTTAAGGTGATCTCTCATAAGTTGTATTATGAGTCTTGAGGATTAATATGTCAAGCTAGATGTTGACAAAAAAAAAAAAAAATTAAAACCCAGAATTACATAACTAATCACCTTAGGTTGGTGAAGAGCAAAACGGGATGTTTCTTACAGTACTATAATGTATGTAAGACTGAGGATAGGTTCGGCTGGGTCGACTACAGACCTACTGGGGTTCACTGGCATTTTGAACTCCTACCAATAGTCAGTGGTAGCCCCTCTGACTGGAGGAAATCATAAAACCCGACGTGGTGAAACCTGACTGTGCAGGACTATCTATAATAAGGTGCAGCGCTCGGGCCAGAATGGTTGAGACATATTTGATATATGTTCGTTGCAAACGACCATGATATGGTAGTAGAAACGGCCTTATGCTCATAATAGTGGTCTCCATGGAGTAGGTTTGGGAAAGACATTATTAAATAAGAGAGAAGACTAACCTTAAGTTAGAAGACTAACCTCGAGTGAAGAATTATGATTGGATTTTATATAAAGTATAAATGACTAAATTTTGGTGATTGATCTATTTGCTGATTGATATATTTGATAAAGTGTACTATCTTTCTCTTTGACTAATGTTTGATCTGTGATGTTGAGATAATGTTTTCTGTAATTAATATTTTTGAGATCGATATTGATTATTTGTGACTATTTGACTACTTGATTCTATTTTATTTAAATACATGATTAGATACTCAGGTATGTATATATACCAGTAAAATAAAAATGCATGTATAATTGTATAATATTATGTGTAGCTTTGTGACATCATCACGATGGTAACTTGTGTACGAGTAATTCACCCCTTACAACAGTTAGTGCAGGATATCATATAGACCTCAAGTCGAAGTTCAAATACAAAGATCGTTAGCGTTGACTAGTGACCTAGTTTTCATTTCGGAGTCTAAGGGTTATTGATGACGTCATTGGAGTACTCTGACATCTTTAGTGTTTTGACCAGCTCGTGATCATTTGTGGGTTAGAGTCTTTTGTAGAGATTAATGTTTAATTATTTCCAAGTGAAAGCTTGTAAGATACTTATGTGCAATGAAAATATTTTATGTTTCGCAAATCCTTTGAGTATAAGTAATTGATATAATTGATGTATATTATTTATGGGCTTACTCTAAATTTATATAAAGAGAATTTAGGAAAAAAAAAATTTAAAGAAAAAAAAAAAACTAGTACTCGTATTCGAGTACATTTCTCACTTGTTACTTTCATTTTACAATAAAAATAAATCAACAAAATTGTATATATTTACTTCTATTTAAGCATTTGAAATTGGGTAGAGAACTGTGACGCTCTTCTTTTCAGTATCTGAAAAGGGGGTGTTACATGTTGTGTCTGTGATGCTATTCCTAATCATAAGAACGCGCTTGAAAGAATTCTGCGGAATGTACTATCACATGGAAAACAAAACAATCATAAATACATGCATCAGAACAGACAAAGTGTATGAAGTAGAATATTAAGCACTCACCAAAACTTGATCATTGGTTGAGCGTGCATAAGCTTTGGTGATACGAAGTTCCCAGCTAAATACACGGTCATTCTTAAATTCAGGTAAAACACAACCATTGACATGCCACACACACGGTTACTTGGTTTAAAGACTGGATCATCGTCATCTGATTCACTATCCAGCAAGATTGGAGATTGATAAGATCTTCCTAAGCCTGGAGCAATGATATCATCATCTAACGATTCATTTGCTATGACAGTTAATCCGAAGCGATTATCAATAACTTCATAAGTCAAGATGACTTTTGTAGGTTGTTGGAAACCAAGTCTGTTAGAGACAATCCGTCCATTAGTCATGTAACAACAATCGTTGTAGAGGAAGAGAGCAACTGCAACTGGTTCTTTGTCTTGATATAGGAGTCGTCCAAAAAAATCTTCCCGGAGGTATTGAAACCAAGCATTTTTGAATACCGGACAAATTTGTATTTCCCGCTGTGTTGACATATGAAGCGAATTAGTTATTTTGAATTCAGACCTATTTCAAATATAATGGGTGGTACTTCAAATGGCAATACCTGATCGGGATAAATGCAAGTTTGAAATTGTAACGCCCCGAACCCGAGACTGCTAATATTCTACTTGTTAAAAATACTTTTTCGAAAATCCCTTTTAAGAGACATCACGCAGCGGATAAAAGAACTATACAATTGGGCTCAATATCAAAATCATTAAAAATTATTATAAAGATGAGACATAGTAACTTCTTTTCAAAAGGAAATACATTAGTTTTAAAAATAAAGTAGCAAAACTTCCTAGACTCTATGACTTCTTCCCAAGTGTCACAATCAGAGCAGGCTTCCTTTGACACGAACTTGAAACTCGACAACCTGTAGATACTGCGATTTCACAATCGCATGGCCAAGCCAGACAAGACAAAAAGCAAGGGGTGAGAATACATTCACACAAGGCATCGGTGTATTAACACACAAGAATAGGGAAAACATAAACACAAAAATATCATCCTTTGGGACGATCGAACACATAAGAAAACACAACTCATAAATGTAACCACTATCACAACACCATTAACAACTTCATTAATATTAAACATTACTACTTCATTGCTACATCGTAGCTAACAACTTCATTGTCATATCTGGCTACAATATTACTACTTCATTGTCATATCTGGCTACATAATTTCAACTTCATTGCCATATTTGGCTACATAATATCAACATCATTATTAACACAACAAAAGATTCAATCACCAAATAAGTCAAACACCAATTAGTTCGACGCCAATTAAACTCAACACCAATTTAATTCAACACCAATTAAGCTCGACACCAATTAAACTCAACATATAAAACTAACTCATAGTAATATATATAATTACTATATATATCCCCCTACTTAATTATTTATTATTAACAATGGCAAAACAACAACATATAACTCGGCCTAGACTTTCATATCATAATTAAAGTAAGTAAACCAAACTTCAATTCTCTCAGACTGATCCATTAACCTATCCCTATAGATTACTATGTTAATATTTCCTATTTTAAAAAGCATCATGAAAGATAAACTTAACTTCATGTTACCCTTAAATTCATATTATTTTTTTTTATTAAATACATATCATCTTAAATAAAGATCAAGTCTTTTCTTAACAGATTCGCAAACAAGCAACCACAACATCAAAAGTTCATGACTTTAAAAGCAAATTACATGATTTAAGACAATAATCAGCCGATCTATAAATTCGTAAAAAGGAAACAATTTGTTCCAAAAGCTAAAAACAATTCAAATATTATGAACACATGCTGATTCATCCATAATTAAAATTTCTGAAAAACTAAACAAGAGTGAACCGAACAAAATCATAGATTCATTCGAAAGTTAAGATTTCTCCAAACAATAAATAAATTCAAAACATGCCAATTAAATAGAAAAGAAGACATAAACAACAACAACAACAACCACAACCAAGAGAAATTTATAGAAAATTATGAACATCAAAAGTAAGGAAAAGAAAAGGGAATTATACTCATAATCTTTAAAACTCGGTTCTTAAATTAGATTGGTTAACCTTCAATAAAATAGAGTTTATTTCAAAAGATTCATAAGAAAATCGAAATATCACAAGAAAGGAAAAATAAGGGAAAAGGGAAGGAGGGCAAGGTCCCTTCGACTACTCTTATGGTTAAGACTACCCCTATGCATGAACAATCTCCCCCCTTACCTTGAATTTAATTTGTAGATTTTTTTCTCCGCTCTCCTTCTTCTCTTTGCAATTTTTTGTGGTAAATCCTAATTGTTTCAAGCTACTCTTATTTATAGAAAAAGCTTAGGTTTCTTTTTCCCAAAGAAAAGAGATAATCATGAAATTTGTTTCAATTTTAAATCTTGATAATATCTTCCAAAAATATATTTCTCAACAAAATATTTGTTACAAAAATATATTCCTAAAGCATATCTTTAAAATATTTGAAATTAAAATATATCTCTAATTTTTGTGGCCAAAAATATATTTTCACAAAAAGATACCTTTATAATTAATTCTTTCCTTCTCTACGGTTTTACTAATTTGCACCCCCTCAACCTACTTATTTAGCTTTTTAATGACTACACATGTCAAAACAATTACGTAAATACTAACCGGATAATTAAAATAAGCCAAATTCCAAATGAATAAGTAGTTCTAAATTTTGGGGTGTTACAGAAATGATCTGCTGTTTTTGGTTGGAACTAGATCTCTATGGAAATGAAATAGATACTTAAATTAGCAACAATAAAAGTGAGACCAACATCTTATACCAATTCATCAAATGACTTAACAACGAAGCAACATTAAACTACCACTAAATACTAATCAACTACTGTAAAATCAATAAGCAAATTATTTTTAGCCCAGATGAACTAACACTGATTGAACCCCAAGATACAATTCATGACATGTAGTTGAACACAATGGATCAATATTCATCCAGACAACTATTACCTCCTATAGCATTTTTAACATCACAACTACAAAATAAAAAATAAAAAAAAAAACTGCAAATTCATTTGCATTAGCATCAACTGCAATACTCTAGAAAAATGTAACATATATCCATTGTAATGAGATGATTATCTTCAAGAACAAAGAAATAATTGATCCAATAACTAATCGAATGAGAGAAAAATGGCAGTTATTAATGATTTCTGGACATAAGATTCAACCAAAGATGAACATTTATGCAAGTAGACATGCAAGTAAAATTATTTATCCACCTCTGCAGTATCCACTTGCAGGCGTTTTTATGAATAAGCATAGATTTTTATTGGTCTATAAGTGAGACCATTTATGGTTGCTTCTAAAGGGTAGCTATCAAGCAAAAAGGAACAGAAGACATTAACAATCTTACAAAGAGAGTGAACCCTAAACCCTACAAATCACAATTAAGAAATGGAAGACTCTATGCATCATATTTGATTCCAAAATAAAGAGTTGTAAAAAACAAATAATAGAAGTGAGAATTTGATTGACAGGAAATGTTAGGATGGATACAGACCTTAAAGAAGATGAAGAAGCCATGTAAGAAAACCTGATGGATAAATGTAATTGTCTTCTATTGCAGAGTGGTGGCAGAGAGCGGTGGGTTGAGAGAGATTAGGTCTTAGAGAGGAAAGATGGGAGAGAGGTTGGGTCTTATAGAGAGGAAAGATGGGAATTTAAAATTAGGAATGCAGAAGGTTGGAAAATGAAGGCTTAGTTGGACCAAATTTATCTTACAGTTATGTGTGCTATTGGATAAATTTCATTTTGATCTTAGAAGAAATTTTGGTGAGCATGTCAATTAAAACCCATTATTAGAAACCATGATACAATTTTTAGGATTTTAACATATTGGGACTATTGGATCCGTTGCATAATTCATGACGATATTGCAATTGCAAAAAGATAAAGTTCAAACATTACAATGAAATTTGATTCATATATAAAAACCAACTTAAAGCAACAAATTCAAAGATGATATATCTACAGCATAAAGTACTGCTCAGCTTGATAAAAACCCTTATGACCTCCAGAAACGGTAGGTGCAATCAAGGTTGTACGAACCCCTATGAAAGGAGAAATCTTCAAGTGTATGACGGTGTTATTCGAAGGTTTTGTCACACCAAGTTTGAGAGTGACACCCTCAATCAACTTACGCGTCTTACATATACTGCGCCATTGGCCAACAATTTGGCAAGTTTTGGGAGGATTATCTTCAAGTTCCAAACGACACTTCCATTTATATCTGAACCAATCCAATAGTTTTAACTCTGTCTTCTGTTTAGGAAGGGCAGCCTCGCAAAATCCATCCCAAGAGAGTTTCTGCCGAAGATTATGACAGATGATTATTTGATAGAAAAACATCCAATCAAAGACAAATTATGAAAATAAACTTACCAAAACGCCTAATTCCACATCAGTGGAAGTCAATACTTTTTCAACTGCATGACAAAATGTTTTCGGAGTAACAAAATACGGCACAGGCCCACTGGAAGAACCCTCAGAGGACTGCTCAAGCAACATTAGTTTATAGGAAGGGGATTTTTTAGGATAGGTTACTTCGATGCCAGTAATTTTCCAAACCTTCAGCTGAAAAAGAAAAGGATTTATATATAGGAGAGTCACCCAACCGCCTAAACCAATACTATAGAAATTTCTCAAGAAAGACCAGCCACGAGTGAAATAAATTTTTGCATTCTTTCTCTCTATAGACACCTGAATGTGATTTTTATTTGGATCCTCCAATATCACATAATTGCCAATGAAAGAGCCAACATTCCTTGTCAAACATGCTGGCAGCTTTGAGCGAGGCTGCACATAAATTTAAACAGATTTTCAAACTGGATATTGTTAAACAAAAGAAACATTCATTTTAACTTACATTCATTGGATCGAATTCGAGGAAACATGTTTTTGTCATCATGACACAGGACTGGATATTGGGATGGAGATCTACAACAAATTAAGATTCAATCATTCCATCATGACCATTTGATCAACTAATAAACAATAATTTTTATTTCATTAGCAATTTGTAGCGATACAGTGTATAAAATCAGAAATTTATGAGCGCATCCATGATCAAATATCACAAACAACTGAAACATGCATGTTAAACAATATGAGAGTCCACATGAACACATGCATCCGAAACAACAAATGGCAAGAGTATAGATGTAAATTCAGCAGATTTAATCACTTAAGTAAGCAAGCATGGATGAAGAAATATTAAACCAAAAATGCAAAAAATAATCTGAAAATTGCATGTATGTCAAAACACCAACAAACTAATAAAGAGAGAAAAGCTTAGCACCTTGTAAATTCAGCAGAGTGTTCGAATTATCAGAATTATTGTAATCTTGCACAGCCTGCTGAATAATATGCACCATATTCTTGATATCAGGCATTGTGTGATAAGGGTTTGGCAAATATTATTGTTAGGGGTATAGATGTTTCCTTCTGAGTAATGAGAGAATAGCATTAAGTAAAAGTAAGAGAGTGGAATAGTGGAGAAAAATATTGTTAGGTATTCTTTGACATGTTTTGTCATTGGTCCATTATAGAGGCATGTTAGCTATTATCTGACATGTGTTGTCATTGGTCCATTATAGAGGCAGCTGATATTGTTTTAATCAATTTTTAAAACGTCAATATTGATTGCTGCTTGTGAAGACATCACAATAGAAAAGGTTAGAATAATGATCTGCTTGCATATTTTAACAGATTGAAAGAGCAAAACATTCAATAACTAAATATACTCATGGATCACAACAATAAAGCACATGTAATGCACAAACTATGACTGGCAATTATAATTGATTGATCGATACAAACCAAGAGCACACATCACAAAGCACACTGTATAGCAAAAAAGGCTAGAATAATAACCTGCTTGCAAATTTTAACAATTTAAAAAAGCAAAACATTCAAGTAACTTAATATACTTATGGGTCACAATAACAAAGCGCATGTAATGCACAAATTATAACTGAATTATAATTGATCAAGAGAAGACATGTTAGAAAACTGATAGTATATTGGTTGATGATATATCTATGAAGATATGGCTGGTATTTATAGCAAAATATATGGAAATAAGAAGGATGGTGCAGAAGGGAGATAATTGTGCATGTCCAACACATGGCAACAAATGAACACAATAGAAATAACTATATACTATCTGTTATAACATGCATAGTGTCTGCTCCACCCCACCTCTAGGTTACTTAGTGATGACAGAAAGAGCAAGACCACAGGCAGCTAAAATTAAAATTACAACTAAAATAGATAATTGCAAAGATAATAAATCAAACATAAAGTTTTTTTACTTAACTACAGGTTTCTATGAAGGTGTAAAATCTGCATCATTGTTGGTCTATCATCAATTCTTTGCATGACTTCCAGCTAGAGATAAAAAAATTTGCAACAATCTTTGATAATATTAATTAAACATAATTAGAGTCGAGGTTCCTATTATTATTTGCTGGACGCGATATGCTCATTCGAATTTATCGATCGTGTTCAAGTGTTGAATTAAATTAAATTAGATAAAGATGAGTACTGATATGTTTTCAAATGACAATCATTTGTCATTAGCAGTTTCCACACAATGCTCAAATTTTATTCCATGCAAATTGCTAAGGTGTATATAATATTGAATTTGGTTTGCATTTAATTTAATTTGCACTACATACAGATAGTTGATTTACAAAAAGATGGGTGCACATCCAACAAAATCCAACTATTCATAAAATACGTTAGCGAGTACATAGCGTCAAAGATTGCATGCAAGGACTGATTCTTGATAAGATTGATGGCATATGTACAATGACAAAATAAGGGAATGCTACAATTAGAGCACAACAATAAAGCAAACCTAAATCACACACACAGTGGTATATTCACATGAGATAGACATGCCATACAAAGCAACCACACTCAAACACAGCAATTACACACACACACAAAAAAAAAAAACTAAAGAGTACTACATTACACCATATAAACCTTGCATAACTGCAGAGCTAACCATACAAAAACTCCAACCAAAAGGGCAACATAAATCAAGGATTGAACATCAGGTACAGAATCTATTCATCACCAATAGTCTTGGCACCAATCTTAATATATTCACCAACTAACAGTCTTCTCGCCGCTACTAATCGACTCCATTCGCCTCCCACCTTAAAATACGCGTATCGAAAAGTCACATATATCAAGGTGCAATTCCACATATTCCCGCAGTCATCTACTAATTTAATTGAAGTTGTGTCCTCACGAAAGGCAATCTGGCCAAATCCATCATAAGGAAGCATCTGCAGAATGTCAAAGACAAAACAAAGTGAAAGAGGACTCAAACACATGCATGTGCAATTTTTACAAATAACTAACTGCTAAAAACGTACCAAGAAACCGATAGATATATCATAAAAGGTCAACCTCTTCTCATGAGACAGATTAAAAAATGAACTGTCATGTGAATATGAAAGAGCTTTTTCGATTCAGGCAAATCATTGACAAAGTAAGAAGGTACAGAAGTTAAATCTATAGCAAACTTCATAGGCGGCACAAATATTGGCGGATACATGAGTTGCTGAAACCTATCATGCACAGTAAAAAAAATATGACCAGAGGCTGTGTAAAGAACCATAAGCCAAGCACCTATACGTATGTCGTAGAAATCTCGCAAAGCAACCCATCCCTGTGTCAGATAGATATTTCCATTAATCTTTTCCACCAAACATTCATACTTGTTATCATTTACGTCCACCATAATAGCAACTCGAGGCATCTCATCTCCGAAATCATCAGAAAACATCCTAGGCATCATGGTAGCACCCTAACAACAATTTAACAAAATGTTCGGGTAACAGTATAAAACCAAAAAAACGGTAAAAATTTTGGAGAGAAATCAACGTTCCCTACCTCGCCAACATTATACTCGATATAATAACTGCGGTACTTCGTTCGCATTTCATTCAGAACCCTCTCTTGATCAGTAACAGGATCTGAAATTAAAGAAGTTGTTGTCAAGAAACATGTTAGTTAGTGATATCAAACCATAACCTCAAACAACATTACAATGAACCATGCATATGGGATTTGAAATTAAAGCAGCTGCATAAAGTAAAATGTTAGTAAGTCAGTGATATCAAACAACCACTCTAAAAACATTACAACCAACCATACATACCTCTCAAGGCTTCCAAAGCAAGTACAATTTTCAAGTGATTATAAGCCATTCCTGGATCTGTATAGATAGTTCAATTTCTGCACACACTCACACACACACACACACACACACACACACACACACACACACACACACACACACACACACACATATATATATATATATATATATATATATATATATATATATATACAAAGAAACACATGCACAGAGAGAGAGAGAGAGAGAGAGAGTGTGTGTGTGTGTGTGAGAAAGAGAGAGAGGTGGTGTGGATGAGTTAGCAAGTTTATTAAATACACAACATGTGATGTGAATCAAATAATGAGATGATCTTTGTTATATTATGCCAAGTTATTTCAAGAGATTTATTGATCATTACTTGATTTAAGATTTAGTAGATGTTTGACAATTGAACTTGGGTAGTTTATTAAATTTAGTTATGTATCATCATTACATTAAACTGGCAAAATATGAGTTTTAGCTTACCATTTCAATCAACTGGCAAATCCACCCATAATATACATAATTACCAAGTGCCAAGAGTAAAACATAAGTGCTTGTAAAAAATGTAGGGAAAGCATTGAATGAATGGATTCAATCATTATTTCTCAAATCTTTTTTACTGTTAGAGAATAACTAAAACTCTGTTCATTGGTTCTTATGGACACTTCACAGAGGTTGAGTGCTTGCATGTTTAGCTCAATTAATATAGTTTACACATCATTGGTTGCAAGATATATTTTTTCAACACACTTGACACAATATTAGTCATCAGCTTTCTAATCAGCATACAAAGTCCTTTTAAATACCAACTAACTTATGAATAAAGCAATCACTGTTAGGACAACACAAAATGAAATGAAAAGAAGGAAGGCGTTTATTATTATAATTATTCTAAACCAATTGTTATTCCTTCTTAAGAAAGGAGCAGGAGGTATGAGCAGAACATGGAAGTTCAATAAACCAATAGAAAACGTATTACCCTACACCTCATTGGATGGATACTAAAGAAAACTAAAGCAAGACAAATGGAGTGTAGCAGAAACTTACTGTCTACATCACAGCTGCTTACACTTGGCATATGGCACAGTCATTACACACATTTAGAATACCCTTTGGAGTAAAATATGCTCATCTGACCTTGAGAATGCAGGGATTTATACAATATGACACCAAATCAAGTTGGTACTTAATTAATAACCTGACCAAATGCAATTAGATTACAATAATAAACCACATCAAGTGCACAGCAATATAATACAAAGTATCACCACAAAAGATGAATGCAAGCAACATCAAAACAACACTAATTATACTAAGAAACACCAATAAAAATCACCAAGATAGTTTTTTAACAAAAAGCTCCAAAACATTGTCAAGCCTGGGTGATCCAAACATTATATGAGCTCCTTGTGTATAACTCCTGGCTCTCACCATATCTCCCCATGCCCCACCAATCCTAACATGGTTGTAGGGTTGAGAGATATTCTGAACAATGCAGTTCCACTCTAATCCTTTTTCATCGATCAACCTTATCTTTTTTGCATCCTTAGAAAAGATTTTGCTTGCAACATTGCCATAGTTCATGAGCTTGCAATAAATAAAAAAAATTAAAAGTCAGCATAACTTGGCACACAATTAAACCACAAAAAATTCAAAAATGAAAAAGAGAAATTGCAATGTATAAAAGCAACATACCAAAAAGCTAGAAGTAATATCAATCTCACTCAAAATAACAACAAAGTTGTGTTTAAAATTATTGCTGTGGGATCGTAATAAGGCAGATGAATCGTCCCACCCCAACCAGGATTTTCATCAGGTCCAAAGACAGTTCGAGATAAATTTAAAAAAACAGCGGGATAAATATTCTTAACTATGCAATCCCTATAGTAGCGATCCATCAAAATCAGAACAAACAATTTTGGTCTAATATAAGTTATCGAAGCCCATCCCCCAACCCTCAACATCCACATAGCAGCTACAGATGTCAGCCCATCCGTGTGTAAAATAGATAGCACCATCACGCTTCTCAGCAACAACCTCATATTGATTGCCATAACGATCCACTAACTTATTGTACTTATACATCTCTAATCCAAATTCCTCTGTGAACATGGATGGCAGCTTGCCAACATCCTATTTGCAAACAGGAAAATGCATTATAAATTAATCACTTTAAACAAACTAAAAATAAAAACAGTAGAAATCAAATTACCTCAAAGCTAGGGTACTCGATCTGAAATATCCTATACTTAACTTTGACCATGTCCAAATAATTTGCACGACGATGAGCCACATTCCAATCAATAGGTTCTAATCAAACCAATAGAAGCTAAATTAACCATCAAACAATGAATGCATCTAAAATGAAAGTGAACTTTCCTTGCACACTCTTTGATTATAACATGTCATAGGTTCTTTTAAAATAATTTAAACCTAGCAAATAATAAGTCCATCTAAATCCACCACATTTTCCTCTTACTTTCAAAAAATTTAGAACATGAGATGGTATTTTCAAGAAGTTCATAAGCTAAATAAACCAACCAACAAATTGATCACTGTCACAATCTCATATTTATTTATACATATTTTTACTAACCTCTTAAGATATCATAAACTTGACATGCGACCATGGAAGGATGTGTTTCATCAAAAATAGGCTTCTTATAGGTGGAGAGGCAAGCAGCATCCATAGCCAATAACAAATTAAGGTAGATATAATTTGAATGGATGGGAGGCGCATAGAAGGAAAATTATGCAGTGTTAGGATAAAGAATACTCAGTCTTTTAGAAGAAATAAAATAAATGAAAGAAGAAATGAGTAGCAGTGGGAAAAATAAAAAATAAATGACTGGCTGTTCATTCTCTCACATAATTAATATCTGACTCGTGTGTCATACATGATGCAAGGCACTTATGCATTGCTAATTCATCAATTAATATTAGCATTAATCTTAGTTTGGTGGGAGTTGTTCTTTGGAGTAAATAGAGATATAGAAACTACAAAACACAATCATTATATAGGTAATAACATAGTCCATTAATTAAAACAACACAGTTACATATGCAAATCTAATTGCCAATAGGATCTACATTCAAATAATCCTCTATACGTATCTGAGGATAGATGGAGACAAACACAACATTACTAGCAGTGTGGTGTGCAACACTAAACTTAACCATGTCACCCTTAACCAAAGTATGAGCTACACAAAAATCACGCCAACCACCGGATACGTGACATGCCAATTCAGGGATAGCACCATCAACACCAAGCTTCAAATCACATTTGTACTGAACTCCAGCAGCATCAACCAGTACCAAATCTTGCAGCGAGAGTCACTTCTAGACAACAAAAGTCTAAGAGGAGGTTTGTAGGAAGGATAATTAACCTCAAAACACCACCTGGTCAAGACTCTCATGGTTAAAAGTGTAGGACTAATATACAAAAGAGTGATCCAAACACCATATTTTATGTTATAAGCATCCTTCAGAACATGCCAACCATCGCTGAAAAACATCTTGCCTGATTCTTTGACAACACGCACTTCAAACTCATTATGGTTAGGATCCCTTAAAATAACATAGTCAGACAACAAAACAGGCTGGCAACCTTCCCACTGGCTGCTCAAACAACAAAATATTGTTAATTAGAAATGCATGATAAAAAACCAAAGTCCACAAATTCCTAAACAAAAATAAGAAAGTAATAATACTCACATTATAAACATCAAATTCCATCTGATATGTTTGAGTGGCAGTAAGGAAATCATCCACACTTGCATGAAACTGTTGATGACCCTGTGGACTGACAGGAGTCCCAACCATATTTGTAGTTGTTTTTTGTAGAGAATGCTGGGGGCGAGACATGGCTATTAAGTAGGAATAATAAGAACCCTTGTTAAAGTGTTGAGTGTTTATATAGAGTGCAAAGCAGAAGAGAGTTATTGCAAGCATTAAATTAAATGTACAGATACAATGCTTGATACACTTATCCATATGGCATTGGCTAACTTTATATGTTACCAATGCATGTACATGTATCTTCTTCTTATCCCAATCAATCTCTAACACATGCAGCAACAATGGAATGTACATCATGACTCTTGGTTAGATAATAATAATATAGAACAAAATAGAAGGATCCATGCTTAGATTAACATATCAAGAAGCAATAATCAATACACATGTCAGGATTTATATCCTCCTTGCCCTTACCATTTTAAATAAACAAATTTGATATTTCCGATTTATTTCAATTAAGCTGGATCAATTTCTTAAATCAACAAACAGTCCAGTTAGCCAATACCAATAAGATTATCTTGCACAGCAAGTCAAATAGAACAGAGGAAACATTAGTTGTTAATTTTTTCTAAGTAATCAGAGGAAAAAGCAAATACTTGCACAGAGGACAATTGAGCAATTTCTTACAGGTGCCATGCCCAAATAACTAATGCAGAGATTACTTGTGTGTTTAGCTGCCACGTGCTACTAAATTCCTATCATTTTTTGGAAAGAATTTGATTGGATCATAAGAGAGGCCAGGTGCAAATCCTTACTACAGTCATAAAAGTATTGAGAAGGATGCTAATTGGCTGGACGTTTGAGTTCCCACACCTGCAAGCCAATTAAGTTGGATCAATTACTTGAATTAATAGATAGTCTAGTTAGCAAATACCAATAAGATTATCTTGCATAGCAAGGCATATAGAACAGAGGAAAGATCAGTTGTGAATTTTTTGTAAGTAATGAGAGAAAATAAGCAACCACTTGCACATGCCCAAATAATTAATGCAGACATTACTTGTGTGTTTAGCTGCCACGTGCTGCTAAATTCCTATCATTTCCTGTAAAGAATTTGATTGGACGGTAAGAGAGGCAAGGTGCAAATCCTTATTGCAGTCACAAAATATTGAGAATGATGTTAATTGGTTGGACGTTTGAGTTCCAACATTTGCAAACCAAACCAAACCCCTAGAGCAATTAATTTTTTCCCACCACTTGAAGCCACCACTTCAAGCCATTTATTTTCGTTTCAAAACCTTTCAACTATTCATGCTTACTTGTCAACCAATCATTGATCAAAAAACTGAAGTGGAAAAGTTCCAAGTCTTATATAACCTGACAATATCAACTTCAACATCAAACACTGAATTCTTGAGAACACAATGGTTTCCACAAAAACCAGATTAATCATCAAACTTAGAAAAATGCTGTCAAGAAGACCTGACTACTGCTTTCAAGAAACAGACAATTTCTCATGCCTTGTGAACAAATTGAATGATATTTCATGGAGCTTTTCACTGCAAGAATGGAATTTTTTGTGCCTTTTGAATCGTCTCAGAGAAGAAATGGCGGTGGATGCTAATATGATTCATTTTGTTGAAGCAGCCCTACAACATAACCACATATTAGCAGCAGCCTTATTTGAAACAATTTGGTTCACAAAAAAAGACATGCACATGCATGTGGGCAACCTTGCTGCCTTCTTCCAGGAAGAGAAGACAATTGCTATGGAGATCCCAAATTCTGACCATCAGCTAAGCAAGTTGAAGGAGAGAAGCACATAAATTAAGAACAACATCACAGAAGACATCACCAAACTGCTCCTTAAAAGGCAAACTCTTATGATTCTTAAGACCGAGATGGGGAAGATAGGACAGGAAGGTTCGATTATATTGAACGAACGAAAGATTGCAAATCTTCTGAAGCAAACTATACACAATCTCTGGACAGATGCCATCAATGCTTCAAAACTTATTTAGCTTATAACCATAATAATAATCACTAATGGACTATGTGGGGACTGTATTGTTATGTTAGGGTTCCTGTCAGTTTTTTCAAGTATCTGGTTGTCAAGCACTGTTTTGTGCTTCTTTGATAAATAAAAGTAGCAATATTTGCAGAACTAATATAAATTAATCTTGTTGTTGAGTTATGTTTATGTTATTCACTATAATATAAATTTTACTCTCTTGCGTTTGTTAAACAAAGTCAGATACTTTAACAATGAAATTATTTGTTTTAGTTGGTTCAACATCATCAAAAGTGCAAGAACATAAACACCACAAAGCATTAAATGCAATTCTACATCAAATATCCATTAGTGATTCTTGATTCACACATATTTGCATGCGTTTTTATTGGTCCATTGAGAGGCACTCTTACCTAAAAGCAAATCTGTGGGAATTTTTTTTCTGAAAATAGTCAATTTTAGATTAGAGGACTCCTTCCAAACTTTAAATTAAAACAACCATCCACCACATACTACATAAGACCACAGAACAAATTTCAACAGCAACAATAGAAAGTGAACATAAACCATTGTTATTAACCTGCAAGTCAACATTACATCAAAAGAACCCAAACCACAAAGTATCACAGTGAGCACATCTAATAATTCTTGAGAGCAGCTAGCTTAAAATAATCTCGTATTGGTACTCGAGGATAAATAGAAACATAAATTACATTACTTGCAGAATAATGAGCAACACTAAACTTAACCCTATCACCCTCAATTACATTATGAACGGCGCATAAATCACACCAACGACCAGACACATTGCATGACAGTTGGCCATCAACACCAGATGCAGCCTTGATATCACACTTAAACTGCCTCCCAGCATTGTCCACCAAAATTAAATCCGAAAAAACAAAGGTAAATGCTGATTCACCAAAACCAGACCATGGCAACACCTGGAAAAAAATAAAAAATGTTACAACCAACCAATGTAACAAACAGTTAAAACTGCAAACTAATAAGGAGGAAACCAAAGAAACAAAATATGCTCGTAACTACCAAGACACCAGAATGAACATCGTACAGAGTCAAATCCTTAACATAAGATTTAATAAGAGATTATGGCCTAGTAGAACCATCAGGACAGATGCACATTACAGATGAACTAATTCTACAGTGAGGATCACTTCTAGCCAATAAATGCCTTAGGGGAGGATCATAGGAAGGATAAATTATCTCAAGACACCACCTACCACAAACCCTTATTGTTAAAAGTGCAGGACTGTTATACACAATAGTGACCCAACCACCAAAATATAGGTCATAAGCATCCTCTAGACTATGCCATCCATCACCAAAATACATTTCCCTAGACCTCCTCACAATATGCACCTCAAACTCGTTGTGATTGGGATCTCTGAGAATAACGTAATCAGAAAGTACATTACCAAACTCTCTGAGAAAACAGGCAGGCAACCTTCCTAAGGGTTGTTTACACAATACAAAGAAAATCACTGTTAATTTACATGGCTATATATACAAAAATCCAACAAACAGCATACACAAACATGCAAAAATGCAGCAAACAACATGCACATATATAAACTAAAATACAAATAGGAACAAAATAGTGGCATAGATAGATGAACAACCAAAATAAGAGGAAAAAATGCGACCTTACATCTTCAACATCAAACTCCAGTTGATATGTTTGGATAGCAGTAAGGAAATCACCAACTGATTTGCCAAAACCATGATCACCTTGTTGTGTGGTAGGAACATCAACCAAACATGCTTTTTTTTCTTCACGACCAAGATCATGTTGATCTTGGACACGACAATGATCAAAAAAGGACGCATCTTTTGCCAAGCAGCCATGGTTGCAAGACATTAGAGTGAGTTTGATGTGCATGGATGTTATGCTGCAAGGGGTTTATATAGGCTGAAGTGAAGAGCAAGGTGGTTGGAAGTATTAAATGAAGCACAAAATTTCAACCAATGCATGCCATTATTTCCCTTACACACTCTTACACTCACAGAAGCTCAAGAAGGTTCACGGTATGCAGAGAATGGAAGAGTATAATTCAGCTGCAACATGTACATGTGTCAACAACAAACGGATACAATGTGGCAAAGGAGGATTGCATGATTGAACACAAATGGCATTGATTCATAGACTGAGCATGAGGCATGCATGACATCATTTATGGTGTAGGGCATTAGGGTTTCAATGATCTACTTTTAGTATATAGAAGGATGATGAATATATCACTATTACAATGATTTATTGTAATTTTGCTAAAATTATATAGTATATTTTCTGAAAAGTCACGATGAATTGTTGTGATTCTGACACATCTTTATCTTATAATAGGAATGTTGAGTTGCTCTAAAACCTTCTTTTTGATGATGTGGCACATCTAAGAAAATTCCATATTCCTATTAAATTTTAGCAAGTTATTTTAATTATTAAATTAAATAAATTTATCCTCCACAAATTAAATGTAATGTCTAATAAATAGAGAAAGAAACCACCCATAAAAACCTTTCCAATTTCTAAATAATTAATTAAATCTAAAAAAACTATTAATGTATTGTAGAGAGTTATATTATACACTATATCAAATTAATATTTAGTGATACACCTTATTACAAATTAAAAGGATATATTAATTAAAAGTTTTTATCTTTCGGTTATGTTTATGTAAATATACATCAAAATAAAATAAATACCCTCAAGTTCAATATCAAAGATATTTTATTATATTAGTGGGTAAAAATTAATAATTGTTATTTTATCATATTTTCTCTTATTCTCCCTAAATTAATTTGGACATAAATACTCCTAAAATATAACGATAATTATTATTATATTTTGTGACTTGAAAGAGCACAACTTTTCATATATAAAAAACGTTTGCAAAATTAAACATAATAAAGATTGTAGTTGAATAATATCCTATATAAATGTGCAATAACTTATGCAGTTCATCACATTATGCAATTGCACTACTCATTTTGTGTGTTCATTCTCTAATCTACCAACCTTTTTTTTTCTGAAATATGTTTATTGCTCGCCAACAAGCTAAGTATGTAGATTTCTTCAAGCTCCCATAAGTGTGTGTGTATAAATCCAAGCATTTTTTTGTGTCTGGTGTGCTAGGTAATATATATGTAATCACTCTCTTAGAATATTAAGTATGTGACTCAATGTTAAAGAAATTGATCTGTGTATGAGATAATTGTCTCAATTTCATTTGTGTTTGTAAATTATAATTGTTTGATTGCTCTTATGATCATACAAGACATCATATCTAATAATATTTTTGTTCTTTATCTTTTTCATATTGAAATTTGTCATTTAGTGTTTTGTTCAATAGTTGCAAGCTTTAAATAATTGTTAGAATATTGTATATATTTTCAAATTTTACTCTATGAAATATCTATTTTATTTAATGTTTTTCTATTAAATAATTTTTTTTTGAGATACTTTATATTATTTCTCTCGATTACTAATTCTACAACAACAATCACCATCACCTAAACTAAAAGAGTCATTAGAAACTGCATTCCAGTGCACATAAAAGAAATTTAATTAAATTCCAAGTAGTGAAATTAAATTGCCTCCTAAGAATCTTATAATTAATAATGGGTTGTCTATACTATCGTCTTTGATTAAATATTTTTAGGGTCGTGTTAAAACCTTGGAATAACTTGGTTAAAGGTAGAAACCAATGTTAAAAGAAATTGTTAGAAAATTAATTGCATCAATAGCGATTCTTTCTAATTTTGAGTATTCTTTTTTTGTTGATAAACATGAGGGCTAAACGTCCAAATGAAACTAAACAACAATCATCATCCTAAAGGTCATGATTTCCAATACCTCAGCTGAAAATTACATATAATTTTGAGTATTGTTTATGTGTCATATATATTTGAGTAGCAATATTTACCTTTGAAGCATAATTCTATTAGCCTTGATATAAAATAATTTTTTGTAAAAGAAATTTTTGAGACATTCTTGAGCTATATCTAATACTCCTTGTCAAAAAAAAAAAAAAATCTAATACTCTCTTATAATTTGACACTATTATATGCTAATAATTTTAATCACGGAAAACTTTTAAATTACAAAATTTATCATCTATTTTAAATTTTATTAAAATAGACCGTAGTCATATAATTAAATTTATTATTGCTTTTAATAAACGAAAAATAAGATTGTAACATATATGTATGACTTTGAGAATATGACTTAAGAATACTCTATATTAAACAGAAAAAGAAAAAAGAGTAGTGCATTTCAATAAGCACTACCTAACTAAACTGAAAATCGAAATCAAAATTATTAAATAAAAAAGACAAAAAAAATTATGGGATAAAAAACTCATAAAAAAAAGAGAAAGATATAAAAAAAAAAAAAAAAAAGAATTAAGCATAGTAAAAAGAAGATAAATAAAATAGCTGGCTAAAAATATTCTGAATTTCTGACCAATAAAATATGAAATATTATTCTGCCAAGTGAATGTTTGAAAAAAAACTTCAATAGAAATTAATTGATTATTATCATAACAAGAATCGTCTTTTATATAAATTTGAAAAAACATTAAATTATATGAAGGAGTAGAATAAGTAGTTATAATTTTTCAAGAATAAGATGAAAAATCATCAATTGTAAAAATTATTGATGCTCATACGTCAAAATAAATTTTAGAAATTGTATATAATAAAACATATATTTAAACATATTTACATTCAACATAATAAGATGATTTAAATAACTTTATTGTTTAAAGATAGTGTGTGTATATATGTTTTGAAATTTACTAAAAATTTCAAAATTACTAATTTGATTTAAATAATAATGTAACTATTTAAATAAAATAAATACATATTCTAGATCAATAAAATAGTGAATTATTTATCAGAATAATATAACATTTTTTTAAAAGCAAATAATAAGACATGTTAAATTCTTCTAAAATAATAAATTCTCTCTTCGTGAGCCTGATAACTAAACCTAAATTCAAATATATGAAATCATCATTTAAACTTATATATTGGCAACAAAAAATATTCAAGATTATATTATAACAAAATAAACTAAATATTCAAGCAAATATTATTAAATAAGAGAGACAAAAATTAACAATAAATTTGAAGGGATATAAACCTCACCAGGACAAAGAAAAACAAACCCCCAAATAAAAGTACAAAGCAAAAAAAAAGTAAACAGAACAATAGACTAAAAAAATCGGGACTAATAAAGTCTGGATAAAATTCCACCAAGTGGACATGTGAGAAGAAACTTTAAAAGAACGGGAGATAAGTAAAAAAACTATTTAGTACCTTAAATTGTATAGAAAAGAATAAGCAGTTACGCTATGCGATTCATAATTTTAAAAAACGAGATCACATGATTTTTAAATAAGGAATACCTAAAAAAAAAGTGACACGTGACTATACAATTGCAACTCATATAACAAAAAACTAAAATATTACATGAATACACTATTAAAATATTATATGATGCATCCCTTTAAACTTAAAAAATATTATAAGAGATCTATTATATTATAATATAAACAACAAAACTACAATATAAATCAATGAAAAATCTCATATTCTAAACTTTTTTTTATTTTTATAATATACTTATATTAAATATATACATATTTTAAATTAATATCTATATGTGATTATATTTATCACAATTTTTATTTTTCATTTATAAAGATATTTTAATCGAACCCCGCGCAACGCGCGGGTTTATCCCTAGTTAACTATAATACTAAACATAAGCTTACGCTTTTATGTAGTTGGTGTATTCGTAAGAATAAAATTTAACGGGTTGAATTTCAAATTTGATATCTTCAATATTTTTTTTTACAATAATATCTTTGATTTTAAAATAAATAAAATCTACTTTAAAACTTGGATCTAATTTATAATTTAACGATCAATAATTAAATAACTATTTAAATGAGTGAAATTATCAAACAATTCAAATCTCACTTGTTCATATTGTATAATTGGACAATAGTCTGAGAATTTTTTGTCTAGACGACACTACTCTCTGCTTGTTGAACACACCCTAAACCAAATTGCTTAAATGAGAAACTTATCGTTTTCAGCGCCTAAGCTTTCATAAAATTCTAAATTGTCTGTTTTTTAGATCAAAATTTAGTCATCTCATCTGAGATTGCAATCATTATTTTGTTCTTGTCAATTTTGTTTCGATCCAATCTAGATCATTTTTTCCGTCCATGAATACTCTCTCTCTCTCTCTCTCTCTCTCTCTCTCTCTCTCTCTCTCTCTCTCTCTCTCTCTCTCTCTCTCTCTCTCTCTCTCTCTCTCTCTCTCTCTCTCTCTCTCTCTCTCTCTCTCTCTCTCTCTCTCTCTCTCTCTCTCTCTCTCTCTCTCTCTCTCCCCTTTTCCCCTCCTTAGGGCGTCATCAAAGATATTGATAAGTGCTAAAATATAGTTATTTTTCATGCATTATTTAACAAAACAACCATTTTTGTGCATTTCTATCTACTTCTGACCATTTTGTAGGAAAGTAGGAGTTTTAAGGACTTGGGGGGAAAAACGTGAAAATTTGGCTAAGTCTTGTCGTCCAACGAGATAGGAAGCGAGCAAAAGTAAGAATATACCTTGTTTTGCTCGTGAGAGCTTCACCCAAGTGATCAGGGAGCAAATCAAGTCGGAAGATATCCAATTCTGGTCGCCAACTTCGCTCAAGCGACCAAGAAGCAAATCAAGTCAGAATGTTCCAAACATGGAAATTAATAATCGCCGCTCAACAACCATAGCTCCTCACTGAGAAACCAATTGAGGCAAAAGTGCAAGTTGTCTATGAGTTGACGTTTTTCCCTCCTCTGAAGAAAGTTTGTAGGTCACTCAATGAAAATTGCTCGCGGTAAATATTAGGTTAGTTAAAAGTTAATAAGCATAACAAAATTTACTCATATTCAGAGGTTAATAACAGAACTCTCATATTTTTAATTAATGAGTAGATAATGATATTTAATTTCAACATGACTCTTTAATTTGATATGATGAGAAATCTTCACATGTTTATACAAAACAAACAAATTCTTTTTTTTTTTTTTTGTCAAGTAATCTAATAGGTAAAATTTTACTTTTTAAAAGTAAAATAATGAAAGTACTAGTAAATTCAAACTCGATGCTACATATTGCATGCAATATTCCTACTAACTGTTTATGTTTACACGGACTCAAATAAATTCTCATTAACAATGCTTAAAAATAATTTGAACATTCTATACAAATTAACTATTACCATAATATTTTATTTTTTTAATAAAAACAAGTGTACTTACTATTACAATAAAGATAGATAGATTCAATCCAAAATATACAAGCTTACCAATTCCTCCTCCTCTCTCCCGCTTTCTTTCTAGATCTATTTATGTCCCCCTCCTCTTTCCATCTCCCCCTATCCCCCTGCTCCAAATCTTAAATTTTTCAGAGGTAAATATAAAAATAAAGTCAAGATGTGATTGACATTATTTACTTATCTGTTATAATCACCACAAAGTAAAAGTATTTTATCTAATGTGGTTATCACCTCAATCTTCATCTTATTTTTCAATTTTTTTGCTTGAATCCACTTAATTTTTGTTTGACAATATCAATTAAATTTTTTTAAAAAATTAAAAAATAGAAAAAAAAATTAAAGTTGTGATATACACTATTGACTCCAATAAAAGATTAAAAATTTAAAATAAATAAAATACCATCATATAGTGAATAGTCATAACTTTGATATTTTTATAAATAAAAAATAAAGATTAAAATTATTTAATACTATATTGTATATATTGGTGGGCCGAACAGGTAGTACCATAACTCTAGCATGTTTCTTTAGGATATTTTAAAAAAACATTTTAAAATAAAATCCTTTTTTAAATCGAAGAAAATAAAAACTTTTTGCCTAAAAGAATAAAAGGAAACTCATCTAACCTTAATTATAAGATTAGAACTTGGAAGAATGATCTTTAATACATATAACTTTTTCATGGATAAAAGGATATTGGTATATTAGATATGAAATCGGATTAATAACTATGGATAAAGGATATTGGTATATTAGATGATTTTTGTCAGAAAAAAAAAACTATTGATTATATTCTCTAATGTTAATTTTTCATGTTAGTGGAAATAATGTTGCTTACAAAATAAATTAAATGAAAATTATTGCTTAACAAAATAAATTAAAGTGATCAACACATTCCTTAGAACGAATTGTTTAAAAAATATCAAATTCAATTTTTGATAGAGTAATGTTATTTGTACATCCAAAAGTAGTCAACTTATGGGACAACCTATTTTTTCTATAGCAACAAAAAAAAATTAGAAGAGGAGAGAAAGACTGAAAATACAATGAAAGTATGTGAAATAGAGTTGTCCAAAATTATTCATTTTTTAATTGTACAAATATCATTATTGTTTTTTATAAAAATAATTTTTTGCTAGATTTTATTTATCTCCCATCAACCAAAAAGTGTTAAAAAAAAAGTTGATCTACACCCTTCTTGATTTTGCTGGTGTTGAATTTTATGAAAACATCCAAAAGACAAAGACAAAATGCAATAACATCACTACACCATCATATAGTGAAGTGTGTGGCATTAATTTGTTCATGTCATATATGATCATAATTATGATAAGATAATAAATTGACCTTATTAAAGCAACGAGCCAAAACAACTTTGTGCATTATTAAACCTTGTGAGGGAACAATTGGAACACGAACACCTTAATTGCATGAAAATCAACTCCTCCACCAATTATAACACTTAAGTTTCACACTCATATCTTGCATTATTTATATCCTTTTTTAATTCTCTTGTCGATATGGCACTTGTGAAATTGACAGATGTCAAGCCCCATTGCCTTGCACTTTGATTTTATAATCATGATGATTAAAAAATATAAATAAAATAATTAAGTTCCATGAAACTCCTATCCATAAAAAAATATTAAGGGTCTTTTTGTTATAGATTTTTTAAAACTAGATTATTATAGTGTAATATAATTTTGTGTAAAAAAAATTTACAAAGAAACTTTTTATAAAAGCTTCAAATGAAAATTATGTTTGAATAGTTATTATTAAAATGTTATTTTAGGCATTTCATCATTTTATTAAAAAAAAATTTTGATATCAAAATTTCACAAAAATCACTTTTTTTGAAGCTATTTCAAATATATTTTTATAAAAATCATTTTTAAAATACAACTTTTTGTAAAAATTGAGATTTTGACTATGTTTTGATCTGCCAACAATTTTCTGTTTTATTTTAATTCTTAATAGACATATTTTTTACATTTTTTTGATATAATATAATCTTATATGGATAGACATAATATATAAACATAATATAGCACGTTATGAACATAAAATAGTCATAACATTGACATTAAAATAAACATAAATTGATCATTAGAGATTGAAAACAAAACATAATTTTTTTTTTGAAATTTAGTAATGAAAATCAAAATTTGCTAATTTTATAGTGACGAAAAACATATTTAATTCTATTTTAAATTTTTGTTAAGCTCCATGAATATTTAAAAAATTGCTATTTAGGCCCCTCTTGGTGCTCCTATACTCCCTCCCAAAAAAAAAAAAAAATCCCAAAATACTCCCAATTTTGGATCCAAAATAGTTTGATTTCTAGGTGACAAAAATGCATATTGTTCCAGATTTCGTATCCTAGGTGACAAAATGGGCGTTTCGGTAACTATGTAACGAAATTTTGTGTTTTGTGCCCACTGCCCAGTACATTACCTAGGTGACAAAATGCACATCGTCCCAGATTTCGTATCCTAGGTGACGAAATGAGCGTTTCGGTAACTACGGAACGAAATTGTGTGTTTTGCGTCTAGTCCATTACCTAGCTGCCAAAACGCACGTCGTCCCATATTTCGTATCCTAGGTGACAAAATGAGCGTTTCAGTAACTACGAGACGAAATTGTGTGTTTTGTGCTCAGATATGCGCGACGAGGTAGACTTACTATGTTTTAACATAATTTCGGGTTCTAGGTGACGAAATTTATTTCCTTCATTTTCTATGATGTGAATGCCATATTAAAAGCATTTTGGTCATGAAGAAGGGCCTTAGAGTAACATAGGAGGGCGAAAAAAGCAAATTTCGAATATTTACACTTTTTGGGTCTTAGTCTGTTGCGTTGACCCAATAGATATGTTTGGGTTTCTATGTTTGGTAGTTAAGAGCGGTCCAAGATGAAGGTTTCTCTTTCCATCTCCCTATATCTTTTCCACCCCCAATATTCCAATTTTGCCCTTGCTTAAAAAGTTCGGAACGTGTTTTCCGATCTTTTTTTGCCTTGAATACGAACTTTGGAATGTGTTTTCTGAAATTTTTGTTGAATTTACACTAGGAAAAATTCAGAAAACATGTTCCGAACTTTTTAACCAAGAGCAAAATTGAAATATTGAGGGGTGAAAAAGATATAGGGGGGGGTGGAGGGGTTGGAAGAGAAAGTGTCGTCCAAGATTCATTAGGTTTAAAGGCCCATTTAAGGTATCTAGTTGACATCAAATCCAACAAATTATTTATTCCTGAACTATTCATATCCTCTATATAGGAAAATGATTTACATGCAATTGTAAATCACACTACTAGAAAAAGGGGTTTTCACTTCGGTTGCAATTGACTTTTCACGTCGGTTCCTCAACCGAGGAACCGACGTTAAGACAGGGGACGTTGAATCTTTTTGTTTTCCACGTCGGTTTCTCAACATAACCGACGTGAAATCCAGTTTGTCACGTCTGTTATTAGTTAAGCCAGACGTTAAATCCAGTGCGTCCGTTATTTTTTTCATTTTTAACTATGTTTTCACGTCTGTTGTCAACAACATCCGAAGTGAAAAGTTCCTTTTTCAAGTCCGTGCGTGCCAACAACAGACGTGGAATCCTGGTTTTTTTGTTTTCGTTTTCACTACCTGAAATATTTTCCCAGCATTACAAAGACAAATTTAACTGAAAATTGGATACCTAAATATTCTTCCAGTTCACATCACTAGTAAGTTTCAAATACAGACCACAAAACTATATATATAAAATCCATTCCTTTCAAATATTGAAACTTATAAGTATCTAGAACAAATCTAGAAGCTAACTTTCATGGTTTTAAGCCCTCATGGCTACAATCCTTTTTTGCTATTTTTTTATAGAGAAAGGATCCTCTCAATTTGAAAAAAAAATTGAGGAAATAAAGTGGGGTTTAAAACCATTGGATTATAAATATAAAGTAATATTTAAATTGAAAAGAAATGAGAAAAAGTTGATTGATGGTTGAGATGTGAAAATTGAGGAAAATTGAGGAAATATAAATTGAGAGAATCCATTCTCTTTTTTATAGGCTAATTAAATTCATAAAACAAAAAATAATTAGATACATACAAAAAACTATATAGCCGGGTTATATACATTTTATTGTGACTTCTAAATACTCAAACATAACACAAGTATATATCTGAATACATCAACAAATATATTCTAAAATCTTCTATTAACCTAACATATCAAGCAACCATGATAAACAATGGCACCAATGTTGCAGAACCATACAAGTTGCAGCTTATTGATATACCTATGGAACCAATGTTGATGAATGTCCCTTTTGCACCATAATCGCTCCAATCCATGAACTCTAAAATCTTTCAACTTCCAGGAAGCTGCAATGGGACTCCAGCAAGAGCACTTTCTCCCATTGACCCTTGTACACAAACCTTCATGACAAAGTTGAAGAAAGTTTAAACAAAAAAAATATGTGAATTTTCGCAGATAGTAGTGCCTTCTAGACAAACAAAATGTTCTATTTTAGACCAAAATGAGTAAGAAAGACACCTTCACACGTTTCCCATCATCAGCAAATGAAAGTGCTAGAGATTGAATAAGTTCCATCAAGGTGCCAATTCGATAAACGTCCTGTTTACCAAAATACATGGTTATATCAAGACATTAAGAGAAAATCAAAAGCGAAAATCAAAAAAGAAAAACAAAGTCCATACACCATACCATTTCTGGATTCAGTTCAGGAATGTTGATGTCAACCTATTTGATTTGGAACAAGTAAAAAAAAAATAATCAGCTTATGCCTCAAGGGTATTAAAAACAAAACGAGGTAAAATGTGAAAGCTTAATTATTCCTTCTGACCTTCCTAAACTTCATTCACCTCAATTATCAGTATTCAGTTATGGTTTTACCTCTCTCTAACATGGAAAAAATGTTTTGTAAGCAACAAGAATGTTGATTTTAATTAGATGTAGAATACTCAAATCTAGCGTGCCACCCAAATTACAAGAAGAATTGACAATGTTGCAGACTACAACTACATACAATAATGGGACTAAAGTTATTCTTATACTTGCCGTTCGAAAAGAAAAAAAAAGTTATTCTTATACCTTCAATCTAATTTTTCCATCATTGATAGACCTCTTTGTAGCTAGTAGCACATCATCATAGAAATATTTCAGGATATCTCGAGAATGAGGAATGTTATTTAGTCTAGTAGGAATTCCTCTCCAGTTGTCTGCAATAGCAAAAGAGAAATAATTAGTTAACAACAATTCATTCTCTATCAACTTTAATTAGTTAAAATCAACTCCTATAATCAAACAGATGACACGATAAAAACAAGAAGTTTAAGTTCAAATCTCAGATCCACAAAGTCACGACACTTGTAGTGCTCACATTCATGGGACTTTCAGTTTGCTCCCTCCACAGCCATGGCCATTTCACTTTCAGTTTCTAATGATAAAAACACAATTGAAAATAGGTCAAACCACATACACAAACAAAGAAAAAAGAAAATCTCCAAAAACTCAAACCCACCAAGCATCTGTAGATGTATTTTGATTAATATTTGCTTCATGAGTTTGTGATGAAGACTTGTGGTTCTTGGAAGTCATCAAACTTACAATAGTTTTTCGATTCCAATCTCCATGAAGACTTATGGTTCTTCTCTTGCCTAATTTTACAAATAAAGCAATTAACCATCAAATAAGGAAATTCCCCATATTAGTATATAATAATTAAGATGTGTCATATAACAGTTTAAAATATCAAAACAAACAACTAGATTAAGATTTAACAATGGGGAGTACCTTGACCATCTGTTGTTAACATTCTTTGCATTATAGGAAGCAAAGTTGGCTCAACCTGCTCACTGATTCAAGGATTGTGCTAATAGCACGTAAACAGCCAACTGCGGCCAAAGCGCCTGGATCATCAGCTTCTGCAGAGTTCATACACCTCCAGAATGCAGCAGCCGGTTGTGGAAAATGGAGAACAAAATGTTATTCTACAAAATAGTGCACAAAATCAAGTACACAACCCTAGTGCATAAGGCGCCATCTCTTCTCCAAACTTGTCCACAATAGTCTCCAAAGTAAATACAAGGTCCTCATTCTCAACCTCATTCATAAGTTTGAAAAACGCTGCATAAAATTCCAGTTGATTAAATTTAGTCAGAAGAAAGTCAAAAATAATAATTATGAAGTGAAGATAAAATTTCCATGCCAACATACCATCAAGAAGTTGAGGAAGAATAGGACGGATTTCGTTCAAATCTACATCATTGTGAAATACAAAATAAAGTATAAATATTAACTGTATAGAAAAGACAATGCTCAATACCATCACAAATCGAAACAGAAGAGTAAAATCCACCTTTGATTTTAATTGAGAATCTCCCATAAGCCTCATCTTTTCTTCTTCAAATTGTTTTCAAAATCAAACCTATTTCACACGTTGTAACAAAGCAAAAGAATTAACATGAGAAAAATGGAACATAACAGACAATGCCATAACCTTAAGAACCCTTCACTAACCCTAGATTAAGATTTAACAAATTCAAGAAAGGGAATCGAAATTGTAAACCGAAATTGATGCAACGACGAAGAACCAAACCGAAATTGCAAACCGAAATTGATGCAACGACGAAGAACCAAACTGAAATTGCAAACGACGAAGAACCAAACCTTCTACTGTTCAACGAAGAAGAAGAACGAAATTGAAGAACACGATTGGATTCAGTGGTTAGGGTTTCAACAAAGAAGGCATAACAAGATTCAGTGAGTAAGGGTTTCAATGAAGAACACGATTTAGAGAGTTAGGGTTTAATATGTTATGTTTGTTCTGCACGAATGTATGTGGGAGAGGAAAAGAAAACCTTTCTGAAATTTTTAAGGGAAATCAATTAAAACAAAATTTTAACATAATTACAAGATTGTCACCGCGTTGATTTTTGACTTCCGTTATACCAAGCATTGAAGTGAAACCCCTTACTCAGGAATTTTTCACTTCAGTTGTACCAAAATCCGAAGTGGAATCCTTGCCCAATTGGCTTTCACTTCAGTTATACCAAAAAGCGAAGTGAAATCCTTTAACCAAAAGTCTTTTTTCTAGTAGTGTCAAGTGCAGTTATGCAGTCAAAAGTTTAGAGCTGATTAAGATTGAAAAGTCTAGAAAATAAAAATTTATTATTTATTGAATAATATAAAAATATTGTATTTAAATTAAGACCATCAAACTATTTTTAAAGCATGATTGTATGTTCATTTCGACTATTTTATCCGAACATTGATATGTTCTGAACCAACTCATCCCATGACAAGAAAGGAAGAAGGAAGTAATTGAATTGAATGAGATAATAATGAAGGAGGAAATGGAAGAGGAATGCTTTTTATGACATAAAATGAGTGCATGAGATAAAAAAACAAAAAAGAAGAGAGATGGTCAAGTGAATGACTTATTATTGTTGTTAGGTTTTAAATGTGAGTGGTTAAGTCTGGTATTAACTATGAATAAAAAAAAATGTTAAATTTATAAGATGGGTAACTCATCCCCTCACTTGTTGGGAAGTCTAGCGAAGCTCGGAAAAAACATTGAATTAAATTTAGAATTACAAAAAAAAGAGAGACTGCATTTCTACCCAAAACTTTTTGACCTTAAAATCTTCGTTATTAAGACACAATTTTCTCATCTAAATTTTCTCAGAATTCTTTTTTAAGAAAATAAAATAACACCGATCAAAAAATGCACAAAAGACCTGCAAAAAGATAGAAACCCAAAGAAAAAATACTAACAATCTATAACTCCAATTACCCGTAGTTTAAAAAAGAGGGGGTGATTTTGTTTCTTGTCATGTTGATTTTTAAATATTTTAAAATTACAAGTAAACTATAACGTCTCTTTCATTAGTAACTATGTATTAAACTCGTGTGTTGCACGGAGCTTAATTAAATTTTTATGGAAAAAATAATTGATATTTAATTTTTTAATATTCACGTTGATTCTTAAATTTTAAAATATAGTTTAAAGTTGTGTTTAATACTATATTTTGAAGACTTAAAAACTATTTTAAAAATAAAATTAAAAATAAAAACTTCAAAGTCAAAATTGAAGTTATTTGGTATTTATAATTTTTTTTCAACTTAGTTTTGACATTGTAGTCAAAATTTATCATAATTAATAGATTTATGAAATTCATGTTTTTTTAATTAAAAAATATTATATTATGTAAAGACGTGATTTTTTAAAGACAATAGTATAGTATATATCATACGTAAACTAAAAATAAAAAAGTTTAATAGCCTTTATACAATTAATTACAAAATACAATATTAAATCGGTGTTTTTTTTACAAAAGTTCATATACATGTTTCAAGACTCATTTTTTTTATGTCATATCAAAAATAAGATTTTTAATTAATATTAATTGTTTGATAATTAATCTTTAATTTTTATGAGTAGATTACACTTTCATCCCTTGTAAAAATTTTGAATTACATTCTTCTCCTCTATTATATTAAAATATACATTTTTTTTAAGTAAAAGGAGAGTTGAGGAAACCCTGTATCTTAAAAAAAACATTTTAGTCCATTTTAACAAAAATAAATATTTTTTATTAACATTTAACTTTTTTTTTTCGACAAAAAGTTAAGAAATTTTGTAAATTTTATGCCAAAAAAGTTTAAGTCATTATTTAAGAAATTTTTAAATTTTATTATTTTAAAACATAAAATTCATTTCATAATAGGTTTTTCAATCGTATTTAATAATTCATAAAAAATATTTTATTTTGTAAAAAATCGCAGTTTATGACAACATTTAACATTATATGTTAATTATGTGAGTAAAAAAACAATGAAACTAACGTGTTTATCGTAAAATAATAATAATAAAGGAGGAGAACGAAATTTGAGCTTCTATCAAGAAATGAGAGTATAACTTTCTCTAATATATATTTTTGCCTATGAAGAAAGAGTAATGTACATTTTAACATAAAAAAAGGAGAATGTACATTTTCACCAAAGTAATATTTGACTCTTTTAGATCTTATTTGATGCATCTTGAAAAAAAAGTGATAATGTTTTGCATCACTGGTAATGGATATTGTGAACCACTAACCAAGATAGTTACAATTTACATCATATACATCAAAACCATCCCAAAATGTATGTATACATAATACATACATATATAATCCTTTTGATTTCAGGTTTAAGTACAAATTGTTTCCTCATCAAAGAATTCAAATGTTATGCAACTCGACATCGATCTTTTCAATTTAATGAGTTAGCCCAATAGCCCACTTAGCATTTTGATTTTGTTTCCATGTGCAACATTTTACAATTGCTCCTCCATTGTTGCTTAAGTGGTAGACAATAAATGTATGAAGATAATCTATTTAGATAATCTCTATGAGTGAAATTATATCAATATCCATCTTATCTTATATTATAATTAGAACTGCTGCATGATATAAGTAATAACTTCAAAATCTTTCATTTCTGACTTTGTTTCAATCTGTATCATCATCTTCCAATTCATTTTTTTGGTTAAAATATATAAATATATTTTCAATTTATAAAAAAAAAAAAAGATACTAATACATAGAGTTGAAATAAATATATAATAGATAATAACATTTACCATTTACAACTACACTAATATAAACTAACTTTAATACTTAAAACTGTTAATTTAAATTTATCTTTAAAAAACAATATTAAATTAGAAAACCTATTTTCATCAACACAAATGTGAGGTTGTGGATTCTCAATAGTTAAGTAATAGGAAAAAATAGCAGTTCAAAGGTTGGTGTATTGAATATAAATTTTTTTATAATTAATAGTTCAACAACAATTAATAAAAATTACAATCAATTAATTTATTAATTAAAATTTTACATTAATACATTGAAAGAATGAATAGTCACAATTAAAGAATAAGAAAAAAGGTAGTTCAAATGTTTGCGTGATAAAATTATTATCTAAAAATATATTTAATAGGACAATAGTAATCAATAAAATCGACACTTTTTTTTGGACTAATAGAGCTACACCTGAAAACTGAAAGATAAACATATGGTATACAAAACGTGGGTATATTCCTTATAAGAACATTGCAAAGAAACTCTTGTAAAATAATAAATATTAGTAGACAAATAAAAATATTAGAACAGACTATTTTATAAGTATAAACATTACAATGTATTTAAAATTAGATAAGAAAGTTTGTACTAAAAAAAAATAGATAAGAGAGTAAAATATACACCTTGTTAAAGAAGAACCCTCTCATACATGTTTAATTAATAAATAAAATAAAAATTTAAAATATTAGACTAACAAATATATATGGATAAAAAAAGGAAGCTATAAATATTTGGTCAATTTATGTAATAGAATAACTTGAGTCTCTATATTTAAAAAAAAAAAAATCCATACAAAATTGAAGAGTATCATCGAAAAACCAAGAGTTGTTTGAAGAAAGTGACGATATCCAAAACTAAAGTTTATACTAAAAATAATTTTCAGCACATAGAAATTCATAGACAATAATATATGTCACATCTTAATTTAGACTCTCATCCTAATAAGAAAAAATAGAAATATATTTTCGCCGATCAACACCATATTTTGAATTGATTAATATTTTATTTTGATTCATGTTTCAAGTGTCCCACATTGCGAATTTACGATAATTCTAACTTTGACAGAGCATTCAAACATATCATTGTACAAATCAACATAAAAGAAACCGCACTACTAATTAAATTATAAATTCCTTATATTAGGAATTTCTTACAAATCCATTCATTAATTAACTAAAGTTTGGTGATACCAACTAAGCCTATCAACAACACACATGAAGATTATAAGGATTATCATCATATAAAACACACAAATGTGTATCCCTTTTTTCCGGTGGCTTGGATTTCACAAAGTTGTTCGATCCATTTCCTACAAATATGTTATTTATTTCATCAACATTCAAACTAATTCCACATCAATATATTTCATTAGTATCATGATACCAACACATAATCTAACTCGAATGTCTTACCAAAATCTTTGTACTTCCAAAAAAAACATTTGTTCACCATGATGAGCATATATCCCAATAGAAACAAAATCAATATATTAGCTTCTTCACCATTCACCACTTCTCCATCACCCATTACTTCATCAATCGCTTCATTTCCATGGTTTTCATCTTCCATCTAATAGAAAATTATTAAATGAAAATAACAAAGATTTAATAATAACTCAATACATATTGCTAAAAGTAAGGAAATATGGCCTGGTCGTACCTTTATATCACATATATTTTGAAAAAAAAAATTGATCTCCTTATTCAAATGAAAAATAGTCATATTCACATTATTTAACTAAATGAAATTAGAAAGAATGCTAGAAGATTATAATAACAAACGGATTATCAATAATAAAAACACATAAATATTTGTCTAATCTACATAATAGAATAACTTCCTTGAGGTTCTCCACCCTGTCACAAACACGAATGAATTGTCAAAATATATGCCAAAAAAGAATAGCAAAAACTGTTACACATAATTGACCAATTTTCTTTTATATTTTGGGAGAGGAGTACCATCTAAAAATTTATTGAAGAAAATAAAATGTTGATTTTCTTACCAACGGAGAAAATGATATATGCACTGCAATGATCTAGCCTGTTGAATCTATAAAAGATCAAGACACACAATCAGATTACAAAAATTTAAAAACATATTTTGTTGCAATACATACATGTCCCTCTAAAACTGAATATGTATCTTGTACATAAACCATATATATACCGTTTTTAATTATTATTATTACTATTGAATTATTTAATTGAAAGGGTAAGAAGAGTGCTAAAAGGTTGCAATGTATTAATGTGGATGCTCGGTTATATTACAAAGGAGCTGCATATGTACTCAATAATTTAATAGGCCATAAAATCCTTAAATAAATGGAATTATAAAAGTTAGTGAGTTACACTATAAAAAGAAAATAGAGTGTACACAATATAGCAAAAATAAATAAGGCTATAATGGAGATGAAAGTTGAAGTTACAATAAAATAAATTTTCATTAAAATATTTAATCAATGGAGTGGATTCATTATATGCATCGACCAATAATTCTTTAATTATTTTGATATTCAAAATAATAATAATCAAAAGAATAATAGTATGCAATAATGCAATGGTTTTTTTTTTTTAATTAAGCCCCTCTTCCACTTTATTCAATCAATTCTTATTAAAAAGTAACGGACAAATTCTATCAACAATAAAGATAATTCTATCAACATTATTAGATTAAAAAATTTAATCAATTTGACACATTATAAAGAAGATGACACATAAGCATCAACTTTTGTTTAGAAAAAAGGAAAAAGGAGGGGAGCTCTATTAGACTGCCACATAAGCAAAAAATAGTTTGCTTTACATATAGTAGGTAGATAGATAGATATTAGTCTCTAAATATATTTTTAGACGATCAATTTAATTCTTAAATGCATTTTTATTGATCAATTTAGCGCATAAAACAACTACTAAAAAAACAATAAAAGTGTGTCTACAATTATGATATATTAAGAGATCAATGTGAAAGTAAATTATACTTTAAAGGATCAAAACAATGGGAAAGTCTAATATGGACCAATTGTTCAAGTGGTCCATGGTGGACTAATGCTATAACGAATACGAATTTTATAAAATCCACCGTTGGATTGAAAGTTTATATCATATAGATCATCCATAAAAAAAATTAGAAAAATTTAAAATCATTTGATATGTTTTTGGAACTCATTAAGATTTACCGTATTTAATAAACCGTCAATCTTTGATAGGTCTCAAAAACATATCAAATGATTTTGGATTTCTCTAAATTTTTGTACGAATGATCTATATAATATAAACTTTCAATCCAACGGTGGATTTTGTAAAATTCATTTTCGTTATAATACTTTTGATGTACTTGACCATGGTGGACCACTTTGATCACTTGACCACCATAACATTGGCCTCAAAACAATATATAAGGATTAATTTGTTTTTCATAAAACGTTTGATATCAGAGTGCAAAGTGGTCCTCTCATAATGAAAGCAAGGTCCTGCTCACTCTTAAGTAGAGCCCATAATGGTTTTGCCATTGACATCAACCAAATACCTGTTCAACATCAAATGATATTGTAGCCTGTGGGTCATCAAATAATTCTTTCTTTGTTGTTTGCTTCCGATGGGTCATGTGTAAAGTTGTCACTAGGAAAGTTATTGATTTGTTATCAAAATCTATCTCAATCTCATGTCTCAATTTTGTTGTTTTCTTCAATTAATTTTTTTTATGAGGCAGTGTTTTGATTTTTAGAAGAGTTGTGGTCATATTGCATTTTGCAAGGGCAATATAATTTTAAATATGATTTTAGTTCATGTAAATATGAGTCATTTTAATTTTAGTCTTTGTGAAACAAAGTTTTAATTTTTATTCCTATAATTTTTAAAATTTTGATATCTGACATTTGATAAATTTTATTTTACTTCTACTATATATTGATTTATCAGATATCAAAGGTTTTAAGCCGTGAAAATACTTTAAGACACCTATTAGATATCAAAGATCTTAATTGTGATGAGTTTTTTTTTTTTTTTACATATATCATTTCATTAAGTAATAAAGGCGTAATACAAAGTGGTAATGTTTCGAAAGTACAACGACTAGCCCAAGAAATGGCCACCCTAGCTAATGTGTGAGCAACCATATTCGCTTGTCGTTTAATAAACTTTACCGAAAAGTTTGAATTAGATAATAACACGTTTCTAATATGGGCAATAATTAGACTAAATTCAGAGTAACCACAACGATAATGGTGAATTGCGTCCACAACGGTTTTAGAATCTATTGTAAAAATTGGACCTATTCACAATAACAAACAACATATAAATACAAGCAATCAAATTTATATTGATGAGAATAAAATAAAATAGAGAGCATAGAATTTATCTCTTGTGAGTATAGTAGTTTGATGTCGACAACCGCATAATAAAGACCCACGAAATTAGACCTGCAAAATTGTAAAACAATAGACAATATCTGAGGCGTGCTGATCACACTGTCCTTAAGGATTTATCCGCCACATAAGCGCAAATCCTCCATGATTCAACAGGTTATTCCCAAGTATGAATCATACTCGGGGTAACAGAACTAACAAGATATTAATCGACACCGATGATGTAACCCAGGAAGTAGTAAAGTGGAAAAACTCTAATCAATAATATTTTACACATGATTAATTTTCTCATTCTCACAGTTTAAGCACACCCAACCCATAATCATCTCTTTATCAATATCATAAATATATTATGCTCTTTGTTGATATGAAATGATATTGAGTAGAGTTCAGAATCGTCTAATACTTTCAGAGAGAAGAAAACCATATATATAATATCCTCTCATTAATAGTAATAATCATGTTGCAAGTATAACTACCAAGCCTAGTAAATCGGATTGAAAACCAAATAGTAGGAGTTAAAGGAAAACGTTTCTTTGACCAAGTAAAAAGCACATTTTAATAAATCATCATGACCAATAATAATAACATTAATTAATTCTTTTAAAACTATATATAAAATAATTTTAATTAACTTTAAAATAAATTATATGATAAAAAATACAACAATCCCCCACAATTTATTTTAAAGTTTAAAAGGTTACTCAAAACATTTCCTGGATTAACATCATTGATGTAATGCATCAAACTGGTGTAGCAAGCTATATGAACTAGTGCTAGACTGATAGTACTTAACACACAGTAACATTGGTGTAGCAAGCTATATGAACTAATGAAACTTAGCGTATGTTAGTGGTCTACCAATCACATTACACCCCTACAGTTCTTGCTGTTGCCGCTGTGTTGCGCTAATATGCCGTGCGCGTGCCTGATTTTCATGAGTGCTCTAGAGACTCGCCACAGTCTCATACAAGCGGCCCCACTTGACACTCATATAGGTGATTCCATCTAGTGTATGGTGCAACCATACACCACCTATAAGGGCTTATGGTAATCATTAAAAGCCGTTAAAGCTTACCCCTCAAATTAATTTTAAATTATCACTTCTCAGCCATTATCAAAACACATAGGAAGTGGACAAAATTTTAGTGCTAACATAACTAACAAGTAACTTGTTTTTACCCATATGAACCTTCTTCATGGGATCTCCAATCACAAATGTTGGGTTCCCATTACTTGTCGTTTTCAAGTGGCATATCGATTCCTATCAAATTTTCTTCCCAGGGGTTTAGTATCCAGATCCGCTAAATTCACAAATATTGACTAAGACGTCTCAAAGTCAATTAATCTCACAATTTCTTGAGTCTATAAATTAAATACGCTTTCACAATAAGTTTATACAAGTCTACTTAGATGGCTACTAAGTGACAACTTATTCATCAATAAAATAAATCAACTTATAGATTTATTTCACTGGCTCATCTTCAATTGTAAATTTATTATATAAGTCTACTTAGAATGTTTTCTAAGCGACACCCCCACATTAGATAAATGTGACTTCATTTGTGGATTTTTATTCAGGTCTACTTGAATAATTTCAAGCGACAATAGTGCCCCACTAAACATCATTGCAGTATTTTAATACAATGGATAATCCAAAATATACCATATTATAGTTTATGGTATCTCAAAAAATATTTCATGAATCACAATCATGTTCAAGTCTACTTAGAAAATTTCTAAGCGACAACATCTTTATTACATGTATATTTGTAACACCCCACATTATTATCTAGAATATAATGCAAGATATTATAAATGGTACTGAGTTCATTACAATTACATTATTGAAAAATCATGCACACGTAGGTGCAGAGATACAAGGATAAGAAAACAACACAGCGGAATACAAAATACAACACGAAAAGATCATCAGAAAGCAAGAAACTAATAATGCAATCCTCGAACAGCAGCAGCTACTCCAAAGCATGCTTACCTACTCAACCTGTTTGCCTGAAAAAATAATAATTGGATTGGGGTGAGACTACTAAGTCTCAGTGGGTCCTACTACCCTCCTAATGGCTACTAAGCCGGGACACCTAATCAGTCATAACATAATTTATTTCATATCATAAGCATAATTTAATAAAGGTGTAACACAATGTTAGTCTTGTTGATTTTAACCGCAAGACACTCTGAGGTGAGCATATCTCAGAGGCCTGCCTTGTCCGCGAACAGAAAGCGTTCCGGCATGCAGCTCACAAAGTTGTTCTGGTGGAGTATCTAAAACGAATTCCACAAGTGATGTCTTAATCACACACATAATTGACTGATTCTAAATTGTATCATACTACCATAATTTTCCCGAAGCCCGGGGAGCATACAATAATTCCTAATATCCTAAGTTATACCCTAGGATTGCACCGTGATAACAAACAACTCGTATTTTATATAAATCCTATTGTTACAAAAATATTAATTCAAGTCGAGGATATAAAACGAGTGTATATAGTTTTTGAAAATGTTTGTAAAAATAAGACCAATATACTGGTCTAGCCCAAAGAGCACTCCAACAAGCCCAAGCAAGAAACAAAGTCAGTTCTGAGTACGCTCGCCGAGCGAGCTATCACTCGCCGGGCCAGCAAAGGCTCGCCGGGCCATTCATACTCTGCCCAGAAATTATTCACTCGCTAGAAGGCTCGCCGGGCGAGAACTGCGTATTCCAGCCTCTGTTTTGCAGAAAAACACATTTTTCGAATCAAACACCTACAATCCTCAATTTAAATCATTGTAACAATATTATAAACATAAATTACGATTGTTTGGAGGAGAAATTTGGAGTTATTTCTCCTCACACATAAATTTTCCTAAATTCCTATGTTATCATGCATGTGTGAAATTTGGGAATCTAGCTACACTAGCCTAAAGAACCTACCTGGATTGAAGCTTTTCCTTGCTTCCTGGGCTCTCTAATTCAGCTACAGCAACCTCCTAGCAACCCACGAACAGAAGAACTAGAAATTGGAAATTTGAACACTTGAAAACCCTCTATTTTTGCTCTACGAATTTGAAGTTGGATTGATGAATTACTCAGCTGGAATGGAGGGCTATTTATAGTTGAAATTTCTGATGTTTACATAGTATAAGGTTTGGCATTGAGGTTTGGTTGCATGTGTTTCCATTGGAGGATAATGAGGTGATAAGAAATGGGTTGTTGTTTATGAACTTTGTGAGGCTTAGAGAATTGATTTTCACAGAGATTCTCTGCAGAATTGTTGCATGTAAGGAATCTCTGCAGCTTCATGGGTGGGATTGAATAGTGATTGCAGGAGAAAGGACAATTTTCATGTGAATAGGAAAGTTGGAGCTTTTGGAGTCATGCTAGTGTTGTTGTTGTTGTGTTGCGTGGGAGAGGAAGAGAAATGAAAGGGCTTGATCAGATTTCTGAAGCTTTGCAAATGAATAGGGATACTTTCTTTGCATGTGATCTAAGTGGTAGATGAGAGGTGAGAGCTTGAGTGGAGTTGTGACTCACCACCATAGTTGATGCGTTGTTATGTGAATGAGAGTTGATATTTGAGCGGAAAGGTGAATCACATGAGGGAGAGGGAGAGATCACGAGAGAGGGAAGGATTTGGGAGGGAGAATTTTAATTTCCTAGTGTTAATTAAATCATAATGTGAGTTTAAGGTGTGAATGTAAAAATTTAGGTCCAATTAGAACTCCTAGACTCTCACATATTCACCTAATTCCCAAATCTTAATTTAATTCTAGCGCCTCTAATTGATTCTAATTTTAATAGATAATCTCTAATTAAAATCAATTAGGTAATTTAGAATTTGGGGATGTTACAATATCTCTATAAATTTCTCATCAAAATATCTCCTCGATCTTCTTCAAATACAGCTCTACAAATTTACTTGCTTCAACGGCACCAAATATTACTACATCACTTGAATAATAGTTAGCGGATAATATATACAAAGAACTACCAAGTGCCATAAATAATTAGACTAATAAGTCTTTATTATGAGACATTCTTACCTAGGCACAATAATTTAGGCACAATGTTTAGGCACACACACATCAATTAAAAAAATTAAAATGAAAATAAAATAGTCACATCAATTAATATTATTTTAATCATTTTCTCTTTAAATTTTATTTGTTGGGATAATTACTAATTTGGTCCCTTATCTTTAATTTAGTTCTTAATTTGGTCCCTTATCTTTTAAATGTCTCAATTTGGTCCCTTATCTTTTCTGAAGTTCTCAATTTGGTCACTCCCATCAAATTTTTCACTATTACCATTAAATTTGGACACGTGTCATCTGTCCAAGTGTGCCACGTGTCCAAATTGAGAAAGACAAGGGACCAAATTGAGAACTGCAGAAAAGATAAGGGACCAAATTGAGACCTGCAGAAAAGATAAAGGGCCAAATTGAAACTTTTAAAAGATAAGGGACCAAATTGAAACGTTTAAAAGATAAGAGATCAAATTGAGAACTAAATTAAAGATAAGGGACCAAATGAGTAATTAAGCCTTATTTGTTTATGTGTGTGCCCAACACATCAAATTTGTAGTTGTGCCTATATTAGACTTTCTGCTTTATTATAGTATATAAATTCACATCTCAACTTTATATATCTATTGTTTCATTAAAATTATTCACCGAAGGAAAAACTTAACCCTCATTGACCAAAACCATAGTTCTCAATTTTATTTTATTTTCTTATAAATGTTTGTTCTATCACAACCAAGGTTTTCAGAACCGGACCGGGCATCGAACCGGTGAGCTTATCGGTTCAAGGTTCAACCGGTCGGATCGGGGTCGGACCGATCAGACCGTTTTTAATTAAATATATATTTTAATTAATATATAAATAAAAATAAATAAATACTGACTGAATATTTCTTATTTTTACACATGAAAAAAATGAAATGTCATAAAGTTAATATAAAATTAAAATATTAGTACATTAGACATAAAATTTCTAATTCAAAATAAATTAAAAATTACATAATAAGTAAGTCCAATAACACAAAATAGTACCATATCATCGTTTGGTTTTATATACATGAAACGGCGTTGTTTTGACTTTTATTTAAAAAAACAAAACGAAACCATTGAACCGTCTGGACCGGTCGGTTCACCGATTTTTTCCGGTTCAAGACCGGTTCGACCGGTTTTTTACTGGTTCGTCTGCAGGCCGGTTTTCAGGTCTAACCGGACCGGATACATCACCGGTTCACGGTCTGACCGGTCCGACCGGCCGGTTCGGTCCGATTTTGACAACCTTGATCACAACAAAATGAGAATCACAACCAAAGCCATAATTTATTTATTTATTCTAAATGAAGACGATATATTTTTTCATCAATTTAAATACTCCATATAATAACTCAAACATACACTTTTTGACAGAGAAGTTCTTCCATCAACTTGCAATTAGTCAAAATAAATTTTGAGAATATGAAATAACCCCACAAAGAAAAACCGTAAATTTTATACCCACAAATAATTTTGTATAAATAAAACTAGCATTTGTATTGGACTAGAATTAGGATCCACCAAATCATAGCAAACATATATAAGCACCCAAACTCATGGACATATAGTTTGCAATTAACACAAATAATCATATATGAACAATGAAAATTAAATAAGGTAGACAGAACCTGGATGAATCATCAAAGGTATAGCTTTCAGAAACTTATTCACCGTTTCTCAGTGCGATCAAGTTCATCAAGTTCTAGCAATGAGCAGTTCCATCAGAAATAATAACTCAATGCATCTTCGTTGAATGAATCGTGGTGACTGCTTTAGGAATTAGGTCGCAAATAAAATTGAGAATTTCGTTTGATAAATCCTTAAGATTGTTGTAAAAATTGGACCTATTCACAATAACAAACAACATATAAATACAAGCAATCAAATTTATATTAATGACAATAAAATAAAATAGAGAGCATAGAACTTATCTCTTGTGAGTATAATAGTTTGATGTCAACAACCGCATAATAAAGACCCACAAAATTAGACCTGCAAAATTGTAAAACAATAGACAATACCTGAGACGTGCTGATCACACTGTCCTTAAGGATTTATCCGCCTCATAAGCGCAAATCCCCATGATTCAACAGGTTCTTCCCAATTATGAATCATGCTCGGGGTAACAGAACTAGCAAGATATTAATCGACACCGATGATGTAACCCAGGAAGTAGTAAAGTGGAAAAACTCTAATCAATAATATTTTACACATGATTAATTTTCTCATTCTCACAGTTTAAGCACACCCAACCCATAATCATCTCTTTATCAATATCATAAATATATTATGCTCTTTGTTGATATGAAATGATATTGAGTAGAGTTCAGAATCGTCTAATACTTTCAGAGACAAGAAAACCATATATATTAATATCCTCTCATTAATAGTAATAATCATGTTGCAAGTATAACTGCCAAGCCTAGTAAATAGAATTGAAAACCAAATAATAGGAGTTAAAGGAAAACGTTTCTTTGACCAAGTAAAAAACACATTTTAATAAATCATCATGACCAATAATAATAACATTAATTAATTCTTTTAAAACTATATATAAAATAATTTTAATTAACTTTAAAATAAATTATATGATAAAAAATACAACAGAATCCGTTTCGAAAATCACTTGCTGCAAATTCCTAGTACTCATTGCTTTTAAAGCTTCAATCATGGCAAGTTCTTCGCCTTCAATGATGGAACAATTCCCTTCAAACCAAGTCGTCTCCGCCATAACAAATCGTCCTAAATGATCACGTAGACACCAACTTGTACTAGTTTTATTGATACCTTGATGAAACTCCGCATCTACATTGCATTTATACCACCCTTGGGAAGGTTTTTGCCATGTTAATAGCTGCTGTACCTGAGTATTACCTGCTGCAATACGCTGTACCTGCTGTACAACAGACCATTCTTCCCACAAATTGCGTGCTCTCAAGCCCAGAATGCGTCCCGCCTCGTTGGTCTGATTCCAAACTTGGTTGTTGCGATTATTCCACAAAATCCACACTAACATTGCGAACACTCCAGCAATATCCTTATCTTCATGAGTACACACACTGAAAATTAAATCTTTTACATTTCTTGCACATTGGAGTCGAGGCAGCAGCCGATGTTCAATACCTGCTGCTTGTCTAGCTTGCAAACTGACAGCACAATCACTTATAACATGCCAATCGTCTTCAGTCAAGTGGTCGCACAAGGGACAATCTAACAAACAAGGGACATGTCGTTCTTGTAGTCTCGCACGCGTAGGTAAACACCCTCTACATATCTGCCATAGTAAATGCTTTGCCTTTGGTGGAGCATGTATTTTCCAAAGACTTGACCAATCTTCTTGTGTGTCCACATCATGCACCTTAATTGTGATGAGTTATAATGTTAATTTCGACCAATTTAAAGATGTTCGGGTTTTGTTTATAAAACAAATAACTGATAACTGATAAAATAATTATTACGGTACAACATTTATTACTTGGTGTTTTTAATCCTGGTTGTGGCATATGCTTCAGCAAGATTTGGATTGTTTATCATGGAAGTTCAACTGGGTTCTTAGAGGAGTTATACTTCTGACATGCCTAGATTTGTGTTTCTTGGAGTTATGTTGTCTGTTTGGCAAAAATAGCAATTAGTTGATAAGCTAGTTTAGAGTTTATGGCTAATAATTTATAGTTGATGCTTATGGCTGATAAGTTAATTGAAGTGTTTGGTAAAATTAGCGGTTGAACTGACTGATGGGTATAAAATGACATAAAAGGATATCTTTAATTCAATAAAATATATATCAAATTAATATATTTAAGCTACTTAAAATTTAATAATTTAATTTAATATTTTAAATTTATTAATTTAATAAATATATCTTTCATATATTATTATTAAATTAATTTTTATATGGTGAATTTTTAAAAAAAATATTTTCGTTATATATTTTGTAATAAAAATAATGATAAAATATATTCATAATATAACATAATTAAGATAAATTATAATTTTTGTAAAAAAAGAAGATTCAATTTTAATTAAATACCTATAAATTGATAAAAACAGAATAATAAGAATAGTTAATTAGTTATACTAAGCTACCTACTACTATTATTATTATTATTATTATTATTATTATTATTATACTTTATGTGCCAGGTTTTTAAAACATCACGTTAAACTATATATTTAATTAATTTATTTTAAATTATAATTATAATAAATTTATAAAGGGTGAAGATGAATTTTAGTTAAAATAATAAGGGTAAAAGAAGAAGAAAAAAGTGATAAACTATAAGCTCATGAACTACTTGAAGGGGTGTGTCATGTTATTTTTCTTGTTTTTCTCGGGTGTTGCAACATGGTTGCTTGGTGTTCTCCGGATATTTTATGGTGTGTTCAACCAATTTGCTAGATTCTTTGTGTGGTCTTTCTGTGGCTCTTCATAAAAGGTAGATAAAGTTTGGATTAAGATTTGCTGTTGTAGTATGTTTACACGATTTTATGCGATAATAGTTCTTGACAGTTGAACTCAATATTTAATCTTAGCCATTTATTGCTGATTGGACGGTTGACAACAGTTATCACATCAATGCAATAACTGCATTTAATACAAATCCGTAAAGTTTGTGACTTTGATGTATGGTTTTTATTTATTCCCTAATTAGTTAGCCCTTTTCTCTATTAACATGACCTAAACTATTTTATCACCTTTTGTGTGGTCTCTCTGTAGCCCTCGAACCCTATTTTTTTCTTAACTAGTTCGGTATTTTAAAAAAAAAATAAATTTATCTTAATTATTAAAAAAATTGATAAAATAGTTTAGGATCGTGCTAACTAATGTCTTCGGAGCATTAGTTAAGAAAAAAAAAAGTATGTTTTGCATTGAAAATATCATTTTTTAATATTTTAAAAATATTGACTACACAAACTTTGAACAAATAGTTTATAGTGAATAAACAAACTGATAAAATTTATAGTATTTGTTAAAGACTCATGCAACTTTGACGATGGAAAGATCATCGTTGGAGTGAACGAAGTAGGGATTTGATTGATCCAAAAGTGGATCAATCGATAATGCAGGAGCCAACACAGTGGCATAATAAGAGCGGAAGCGAAAACTAGCTAGATCGAAAATGCGATTGATAGCATATTGATTATTGAGTTAGTTAGACTCTGCATGGAAGTTAGTAAAACTTGATGGAGAAAGAGAAAGAAATACACTTGATGAGAGAAAATTAGAGATTCTCATAAAAATGAAACTAATTGATACAAGAGATATATGTAAAATTGTTAACACTTTTGGTGCAGATCGATCAAGTGCTAAATTGTTTAGCCTATGAAAATAAAAGGCATATGTATATTTGTTATGATGTGAATCATTCTTTAGAATTTTGACTTCAAATTAAATACCAATAGGCTCTTAGAATTTGTGCATATAAGGGTACATTAAATTAATAATAATATTGTTTTCTTTTTACAAATTTGAAGAGCAAAAACATCAATCAATCACAAATATTTTGAAACTTTTTATTATTTTCTATAGTTTCATCTTCTAAAAAATTTAAAATCCATTGACTAAACTAACATAACTTTGAAACTTGAAACCAAAATTACTAGATAGACTTGTTTTTCCCTATCATGCAACTCATCACTTGAGGATGAGAGGCTCATGTTGCCATCCTTCTTCCAAATTGTTTGTATCATTCTTTGATTGTTTTCCATTTCTGTACACAACATACAACACCAACTGCATTGCTCCAAGTACAAATCCTGTACCGTTTGGTACCTGTTTTTTTTGTTATAATAATATTTGATTTGATTATTAGGTATTTTGAGGGAAAAACAAAAAATAAAAAACATGACAGCTTGTTTCCTTTGTAGGTTTTTTTACTCAATAACAAAAAGATAATAAATTCTTTGAAGTGCATTTTGAAAAGTTTTATAGTTTAATTTTTTTTTTTAATCTACGGTAGTTTAAATTTTTTCTGAGAGTTTCCATGTTTTTTTTTCTTCTAAGAGTGTCCATGCTCTTTATTAAAAAATATTTTTGCAAATTAAACAAATCTTTGGCGTTTTTTCCCTTCTTTTTGTCATCTGGAAATTATTTTATAAGTGAAGACTTGACAAAAAAAGTAAATTTATGAGTGAAGAATGATTTTGGTCCTTTGTAATTTTTTAACGATCCAATTCAAGCATGAACAAAAATAAAATTCAAATTAATCCTTAATATTTTCATACTATAGATAAATGAGTCCTATTCATACAACGAATCAAAAACTAATTTATCTCAAATATAAAAACGTCAAAGACTAAATTTTATTTTTATCATGTCCTGAATTAGACCGCCAATTGTTAGAAAATTATGAGAAATCAAAATGAACCTTACTCTAAATAGAAATATTAATGGTTTCTATGTGATGCATATATTTAGAACACAAGGGCAAGCAACTTACCCCAAGAATAAAATCACGGACAAGAAAGGCGTACAACAGCCAAACGCCGCCGTTTATAAAGAAGAAAAACGAAAGGAGGAACGGTAAATATTCCACACTTTTTGTCTTCACCACTGTTTTCTAAAATAATCAAATAAGAAGTTAATGTCATCAATCTATTTAAATATAGATGTAAATACTTATTTGAATATGTTCATATAAAATAAATTTTTAAACAGATTAACAAATCATAAAAAACTTTCAAAAGTTCATGCTACCTACTAAACAAGCTTAAATCAGAATTAGACTTTCAAATTTTCGATAGATCAAACTTAGGCTTAATAAAGTATAGTTCGATTTAACATATTTTCACCCTAACATGAAAGGATCTCAATCCGTAAAATGAAAGTTTGACTTTACTCTATTTACTCCATATAATCTTTTTCACACACATAGTTTTTTTTTTTTTTCTACAAATTCACACAGATAATCTTAGTCCTTACTAAAATTAAACTTTTTTAATCATCATTAAACTCTTAAATTTCTGACTATATTAGCATATCAAACATATCCATGAGACTCTGCAAATGTGTTGTATTAACTCTGCAAATGTGTGATGAGCATGTGCAAGTGTCATAAAAAAATAATAATTGGCACGTGGGACACTTCTAGTGGACTAGAGAGTACACCTACCATTTTTAATTTTTTTGTTGAGCAAAATACACCTACCATTTATTCGCTTACGTTTGGATTTTATTAACCAAACCGTATCAACTTAAGTTGACTTCAAAAGCTATAGCTTATCTAGATTCATATTCATATATATATATATATATATATATATATATATATATATATATATATATATATATATATATATAAAGACTCAATAATATTTGATTTATTTCAATGGCTTATTAAATAATATTCATTTATTCATATTTATAGGGTAATTTAATAAAATATAAGACTCAATAATATTTGCTTACCAAAAAAAAAAAGACTCAATAATATTTGATTTATTTTTAAAAATCGGTTGATTTTTCATTTTAAAATGTTTTACTATAAAATCTGTTTTATGCCATTAAATATATATGATATAGACCCATCATGAAGTTTCATAAGAAGTTCAAAATAAGAATGAGAATAACTGCTTATCAAAAAAAAAAAAAAGGAAAAGAGAATAACCGCTTATTTGGTAGAAATAAGTTATTTATGGAGCTCGAGAGATTTATAGTCCAATCCATCACATAAGTAGTCACATAAATCTAGAGTGAAAAGAAGGCAAATAAAAAAATTACAGAAACTTTTCACTTATTTTGTGACAATTTTCATATGAATTCAAAATTTGTATAAACTAATTTCATGGATAGGTAAAAAATTTATTCAAAGATAAATTAAAAATATTTGCACTAATTATTAATTACTTATATTTGAGATTTATGATTCTAAAATTTTAATCGCTTATATATGAAATCAGAAGAAAAGATAAAAAAAACTTACCATCACGGCTAGGGGTGACGCATACATGAGAATATTCAAGGCTGCACCCATTATACCAACGGCACCACTACGAGCATCTCCCTCCAATGCTAATTGACTAGTAACCACAGCTGCTGCCAATATTACCACATCTAGAATCCCACCTATAATTGCGGTCTTTACCTTCATTTTATTATAAAAATAAAAATAAAAATCAGCTGATTAATTATTAACTAAACAATTGATCAAAATATAATTAATTTATAAGATGAACTATAATTGTTTATGAATAATTAAAAATAATAATAAGAAGAAAAATAGTTGAATTAATAGCAAAAAATTAGAAACAAAGAGTCTATTTAATATGGATCACTCAAAAAATGAAACGGATATATAAAAAAAAAATAAAATTAAAATCCGTGATTTTTACTTTTATGTTTTATTAGAAATTGGAAATACTTTTTTTTGTCAATAATTTATTTTTATTTTTTAAAAAAGTTGATATTCATACCCTTATTTTTGGGGGTGCATATATGAGAAATAGAAGAATGTAGATTGTCTCCACCACAATGCCAAAGCCATTAACAGTAGCCACAAGGTATTCTCCATCCTTTATTGTTCCATAGTAAGTCCACAATGATGAATTAAGCAATGTGCATATGTAAGGAAAACATGAAAAATCTTCTGTAGATCTATGCTTTATTATTCTCCAAAATGTTGGTCTGCATTGTTTAATTTACATATAAACATTAATTAACAAATATGGGACACTTATAATTAACAATTATTTAATTAATTAGAGTGTAATAAAGAGCTTACACTGGAGAAAGAAACATGAGAATTGAGATGATGTTACCTATAGCAAACAAATTAAGAAAAGGTAGATATATCAATATCAAATTTCTATTTTTGGGCATGGATCAATAAAGATTGTTACTACTATAAGATTAATGTTAGTGCAAAAGAGTTAAAGAATAAATAGATGCATATGTATGTGTTACCTATCACTCCAACAAAGAAACTTGGATCTGCCATGAGGAAAACAAGAAGCAAGTTTATGAATTAATGGTATAGTTTCAATTTCTTCTTTTGTTGTGCTTATTTATGGCTAGAGAGAACAGTGTGAATGATGAGTTGGAAAGAGAAGTTTTCTTGTTGTAATAAAATTAAATAAAAAAAGTCTTATTGTCTGGATAGGAACTAATAATGCAATGATATTTTGTAGTCTCTTTGTTTTTTTTATTTAAATTTTTTATAGGTTTTCTCCTGTAGAGATAGGCTAGTGCAGTAGTCTTACCGTAAATCTTCTGCATAAGTGATTCATTATGGACTAATGTTTAAAATTACTAGAAATTTTAATGATTGTTGACATTACTATTTAAAAGTAAAAATCTATGACTCTAATGATATTTACGGTTAAAAAAAATGATATGATTGATTTAGTTTCATACGAGTTATATTTTTATTTTCCATTGATGTGGTTAAATCGGTATCAATAAATCATTATTTCAGTCGTAAAAATAAAAATAAAGATAATTATCAATTTATACTTCTAAATAGTAAGAATATATGTCATCATTAAAATTTTAAATATTTTTTTAGTATTAATTTATGATGGACCGCTTGTAGAATAGAAGTAATTCACATTAGAATTTTTCACATAAGTTTTCTGTGTATTCCAATTAAAATTTGAAAATTGAGTTGTCATGTGAGAGTTTAGTCTCTTTTGTTAATTCAAAATATGCTTATATAATTTTATATCTTTCTTTTTTTAATTAAGAACATCATCACTTTTGACTCAGCATTATATATATATTATAATAGCAACTGGCAATAGAATAGGTGATTTTTAAGTATTGAATTATTGAAGTTTATATTATTTATTTAGAAATTATTGTAAAGGAAATCAAAGCAAGATCCAATATCAAATGATATATATTTGGGGGAATGCTAGGGTGGGAGAGTTAGTTAGGTTTCTCACCATGGACAAGACATGTGAACCGCTGAATGAAAAATGTTATGATACACTATCTGTACCTTAAATATTTTTTCTCTCTCACTTCCCACCATCTTTTCTATCACAAGCTCTGCAACTCCCTTGTTTTCTCTATGCCATTTTTTTTTTTCCTTCACCTCCAAATCAAAATTTCATCATTTAAATACTAGTAAAACATAACACCTTATTCTAAGATTAAAACTACAAATATTACATTAACATTAATAATAATGAAAAACCCCAAATAACATTTTGAAGCTTTCTCCATCTTCATCAAGGTGTTTTAAAGATTTTCTTTATATGTAAAATCTAAAGACTTATAATTTATTAATTATCATACATAATTTTTAGAATCTAAAACAAAAATGTGTGCTGTAATTTTTTTTTTCTCAAAAACTCTACAAATATATAAATTGATTACTCCCTGCATCAAATTGTTTGAAGATTTTTGTTTTTCTTGTTAATTTGAATGCAGTTAATAGGAGATTAAATTGATAGATTTGTGTATAATAATTAGTTTGAAGAAAATAAAAAGGTTGTAGTCGTGAGATAGAAGAAAGGAATGGAAGACACAAACTTGATAATCACAGCAATGAGAGAGACCATGGATATGGAAAGAGAAAATAAAAATATGTATAACATACGGTCGGTGTATCATAATATTTCTAATCTAACGGTTCACATAACTTTCTCATGGTAGGAGACCTATCTAACTCTCCTACCGTAGAATTGGCCATATATTTGAGTCTCCTTTAACTTGATTGGATGTTATGAGTTTATATATTCATATATAGTCACATACGTACAGTGCTGCTATTGGAACATCAACATGCTATACACGGCGCTGTCTACGGTGAGAGACTTTGATAGGTCTTTCACCGTGCATCACTATTTCAAGCCGTTGGATTGACCATACACCCTACAAACTAAATACACCGGATTATTTTTATTTGTCTCTCTCCTGAGTTTTCAATTTCATCAATGACAGACAGCAGCACAACCTCTTAATTCCTTCTTTGTTTCATTCAATACTGTAATTTCTGTATTGACCATTCTACTTCAATTCAACCATTACTCTCAAGTAATTGTTCATGTACAGTATCTCGCAAAAAATTAATGCCTAATAACTAAAAGATTAAAACTTTATTAATCATTTAAAAGAAATTAATTAATACATCTACAATCAAGATAAAACTCATAACAATCATAACAAATAAATAATAATCTCTTTCAACAATCAAAGAGTGGGTCATTATGTCTCAACACTCTTCTTCTTCCCAACCACAATCTTTGGTGCTGGTTGTAGTTGTCCTCCATTCAACTGTAGTGTGAACCTCTTACATCCTAATGGTGATAAATGAGAAGAGATCGAAATAGATAATACAGGTAGCTGTTATTTGCCACTGTAGTATCAACTATCCAAGCTTCTTTAGTGTGGTTGCTGCAGATTTCAATCGAAAGAGATAGAATAGGGAATGTGAGGATAAAATAAAAAAGTATCAGATACTGACAATATATGATAAGATCTGTAAAGCATCAATATCCAACCGTTAAAACAAAAAAAAATTACTTGCTCACGGTAGGAGACCTATGAAGGTCTCCCACCCGGCCTAGACTGAGCCGCTATACACCGTATGCGAGAGAAAACAATATATATAGTTATTTTCAAAGATACCGCATTTACAAAAAAATACGCAGCTCCTTGATAATTTAAAAATATTTACTTCAAAGAATTATATTATTGAATTAATCTTTTTGCTTGCTTGACTATTCTTAGCATTTTATTTTTTGTTTTTTAAATTTTTTAGGGTTTTTTTTTTTTTTGCTCCGTAATGTATCTCTTTTATGGCATACTTTATGCTTTTTAATATAGGTCATGTGCTAAACAGTATTTCGGCATGAAGTATTTGTTAATCATGTTAAAAAAATTAAAAATAAAATTAATATTGAAATGTAATTTTTTATATTTTTAAGGTGGACTTGGATCCTCTTCTTCCATCTATTTTCTCCATCTCTCTTCTTCCAAATATAGAAGGAGAGAGATGGAGAAAATAAATGGAAGGAGAGGATCCATAGACATACTTTATTAAAATGTAACTTTTTATACTTTATGCCTTTTAAAATGATTTTTTTTATTATTATATTTAATTGGAGCACTGTTTAACATTTCCTTTAAATATTATTTGGCTTATAAAAAAAGTAAAAAATAAAAATAAATTTATCCTTTGTGTTATACATTATTTAATAATTTTAAAAGAATCATACTAATTAGTTTTCCGGACACTAGTTAAAAATATAAAAATTGACAAATTTTATATTAAAAATAATATTTTTAATACTTTATAAATATTAATCGTATAAGTTCCAATATATTTTTACTATATACCATTTCTTAAACCGGTGAGTCTTGGCAATATTTAGTATTTTTTATTTTAATAATATTAAAACGAAAAAGACAAAGATTAGTTGTTAATTCAACTTCAGTCCACTTCAATTGATTTTCCTTTTTTGGCTGACATCTATCACGTGTTATGCGTGCAACGAGTAACTATTATCATAATCTTATTTTAACCATAAATAAGATTATAAAAAAATGTAAGATTCCATTTATGGAATGTTTGGCATAGAAGAGAATTTGTGAAGAGAGAATAAGGTGAGAGAGAATATGGTAAGAGAGAAAAGGATGAGAAATATAGTAGAATTGAAGTATTGTTTGGTATAATAGAAAGATGAAAGAAATAGAATAGAGAGAAATGTGTTAAGTTTTTAAAATGACAAAAATATCCTTCAACTAACAAAGTATTTTTTTAAATTTTTACAAACAAGTTTTATATATATTAATTAACGCAAGTTTTCAAACAAAATTATAAATAAATGAAAGAAAAAAAAAAACTTGAGAAATGGATGAGTAGAGGAGACATGAGGAGTAACGGTGGTGACCTTCTTCTTTTTACAGAAGAGAAAAAAAACAAATGTCAAGTAAATAGAAAATGTTAAAATATGATAAAAGCAAGTTAGGCAACTAAATAGTGTAGAGGTGAGAAGGGCATATATGGAAAAAGGCAAAAAAATGTGTCAGTTTTCTACTTTCTTCGCACTTGAGCGAAGAAACAAAAATTATGTGGGGCCTAGCAATTTTATTCTCTCTTTGCTGTTTCTCTTGTGTGCCAATCAGTGGAAATATCCTCTTTCTTCTTTATTTCTCTCTTCACTAACTATTTCTCCCTAAAATCACTCATTCCAAACACAGTATTAGAGAAATCAACACAAACAACTCGATAAAAAAAACAAACACACACAAGTCTTTTTTTTATGATACAAAAACACGAACAATTTTAAAATTACAAAACTGATGATACAACTCATATCATGTTTAGTAAAAAAAAATTTAAAAACTCATGTGATGGTATGATCCGCTGTCTACTTTTATGTCGATATTATCTCTAAATAAGAACCTTTAATTAAGAGATAAGCGTCCGTGGCGAAACCAAAAAAAAATATGTTTGGATGGACTACTAAAAATATTACAATATAAAAATGATATTGTACACAAACAGTTGTGAGGAGAAAATTTTTCATCCCTACTCTGTGTTTGCACCCATCAATGGCAGAGTTAGGTAAATGAATATCTTTAAGAGACATTTTTTTTCTATCATTTAAAAAATTATGGAGTTATATCTATTAAAAAAACATGTTCATTGACTAAAAATAAACTGACTTTGAAAACACCTGTTTAAATATACATTTGTAATGTTAGGCTAATTACATCATTGGGTCTTAAGTTATTTGTTTGTAATTAAAAGTTAGTCTTTGAAGTAGTTATTTGTATCAAATTGATCATTAAATTATAAAATATTTGCACTGTTATTGTTTTTCCTCCAACTCAATTAAAAGTGTTAACGTGATGGTTTTGATGATAAGGTGGAGAAGATGAAAGATAAGAATGATGATGGTGAAGAACCTAAGATCTTTTTTAGTAGTGATTTTAGTGGAGCTGTCTATTTACCTTTTATTATATCAATTTTGATTACTCTTCATTTGTTTAAGAAATGCAAGACTTTACTGCAAAGGTCTTAAGTATATAAAAGTCTAATTATGTCATCAACGAAAGGAACCCTTAATTATAGAGGAATTCTAATTAATCCTCATGATTTGTCGTGTATTTTTTGTTTTCATCATGTTGAGGATTGTGCCCACTTCTTTTTTGATTGTTCTTTCAACAAAGGAGTATAGAAAACGGTGTTTAGATGATTAGGTAGAAGTATACCTATGAATGATGAAAGTTTGAATCATTTTATAATGTTTGAGAATTTACTTAAAACCAAAAGACGGCCGGATTAATCACTTGATTTGATTGGCAACAACATAAAATATTTCGAAACTTAGAAACAAAGTGATTCTCAATGGTCTTATCTCGAATGTTTCTTCTCTTCTTCTTCTTCTTCTTCTTCTTCTTCTCCTCTTCTGGAGGACATCAAAACTTTCTCTTGGTTGTGGTTTATTGGGCAGTATGCTCAGAATTCTAGTGTTTCTTCGTCTACTTGGTGTAATGATCCCATGAGCATTTTTACTAGCTCCTAATTTCCGTTTGTGTATTATAAAAAATTGAATATCTCTTGCACTCCCTTATAACAATATTTTGATTATATAAAAAAAAAAAACCAATTCTAGAAAATGTGTTTTCATACACCTTAAATTATAGTATGTAATAGACTAATAGTTATCCTCATTTTTATTGGCCATTTTTAAATGTTTTAAATCCAGTTATTGCTCCACTTCGAAACAGCCAATTCATTCATAATTAATTTCAGCAGTTATGAATTTCAGGCTTGATAAAAGTGTCAAAAATGTATAAGATTTTGATTTTGATAAGCACAATTGTTGGTTTATTATCAATATTGCATTACCAATTCTCAGCAACATTAAACTTAGAGAAGCAATGAAGAAATGATACTCAAACTAGCAATTCCATAAATAGACTTCATTAAATTTAACCCTTCATTTTCATTATCAGTTCTAGTAACAAGAAACTTAAATAGACTAAGCTCTTGCTGCTAATGACAACAAACTAACACACAGATTAATCTCTAGGAAGAGATTTTAGCAGAACTGAATATTTATTCTTGTTCCCCCATCATACATTATTTGGTTCTTTTTGAACTATGTTCCTATCTTATGAAAGGAGAAAGAAAGGAAGTATTAAAATCTAACAAAAAACTTGTATTGTGCTTTTGAAACTTATAACCGAGACTGAGCTTGCTCCACCGAGGCACCCTGCAACATGACAGTGAAGATGCAATTAGAAGCTTATAATATATGGTCTAAAGATAACTGTTCTACAAATGAACGCTTTTTGGGGATCCGAAACTCAAGCAATTACTTCCATGTTGGTGTCATCGCCACCAGTGTCCCCCAAACCCTCTCATTTTTTTGATTCATATAACAGCTCAACGCAAGGTCTCGGTTTAAAGGGCTTATAATTTTAAACTAGAAGGGGTAGACGTAGATCCCTCATATATACAAGGGATTCTAATTGTAGGTGCAATACATTGTTGAAATGATCCTTAGATATAACAACGACCTTGCTGAATTGTCTATATCTTTTATCTTGAGTTAAAAAATAATATAATAATCGAATAAAAGATCCTACTCCAATGGCAATGACCAAACTGATAATGAAGTTAGGTAAACAGTAATAGAATGCAGCCTAGAAGGCAAGAATCTGAACCATAAATGAAACTAACAACACATGATCTTAGATTTCTTACCAATGGAATTTCCTTGGCAGCTCTTGCAGCCAAGTAAGCAGAGGGCTTGAAGAATTCTCCATATAGTTTTGACCATTCCGCCAATCTTGAGTAAATGTATTTGGATCCAAGAGAATCAGCCCAGAATATGATACCTCCCCTAATTGAATTAATTCCAAAAGTCAGAACAAGAAGCACAAACTTTTGAGTGTAAAGAAAGTAATGTATGAGACAAACCTATAAGGTGGAAAGCCCATTCCCATGACAGACGAAATATCAAGATCTGCTGATTTAACTGCAATGCCTTCATCAAGGACCCGGCAAGCCTCATTCACCACAGGAAAGAAGATCATCTCTATGATGTCTTTTTCTGATAATTTTACAAGCTGCTCAAACCAAAAAAAATCAGATCGTGGAATTTATACTGAAACATGGTTATCAGAGTGTTTAACGATACATGTGAGTTGTATCTCAATTTGATACTAAATGAACCCAATTGAGGCACATCTCTAGTGTGTATTTGGATATGAATCTCATCTCAAGCTTCAATTCATCATGATGAATCCTGCTCCACTATGTGAAACCCGATTCGTTATAATAAATCACTATCTAAACTTAGTATAGCCAATTGCTTTTTTTTTTTTTTTGTCAAATTTGTATAACTAACCACTTTTCTTTTGTCATTTGATATGACTTGAATTTTGGAATATTGAGGTTGATATATGATTATATCCGCTTATAACTTTGTCACTTTTTCTTACTTAAAAATGACATTTTTATTGGCAATGTATCTTACAATTCATAATAAGATTTGATTCACAATTAAAAAAAAAGGTCTTCTGATTCAAAATTTGAATCTCGATTTAATAACCATGATAATGAAGAGAAATTGTGCTTCCCATAACAGTCAAGTCAATATGGTATAAATTAGTTAAACTGGGTGAAATACCTTAGGATCCACTGTGACACCAGAAATGTTCCTAGACTTCTCAATATAATTCTTCAACTCTGGATCAGGATTAGCTCTACGCCTATCATCGTACAAATAAAATCCTTTGCGAGATGCTTCACCTGTTAGAAGCACATTTTTATAGTTTCACACAGAATGTGAATGCCTTTTTAGTAAAACACCTGAGCATGTTAGATTTTTAATTGATACAAGTAATTAGTGCATGAGAGATTTATCTTTACCTATTCTCTTATCCTCTTGCATAAGTGGAAGAAGCATCGATTTGTAAGTTCGCTCAGGAAAATTCTCAATAAATTGCATGGCAGTTGCAACCCCCACGCCAAAACCAACGAGGTCAATCAATCTTCATCAGAAGTATATCATACATTTAATTAGATAGACCCTTCAAGAAGTGATTATGGATATCGAGAATTTTTCATAGCATTAGCATTAATACCTGAAAGGTCCCATCGGCATTCCAAATTTGGTTATTGCCTTATCAATTTGATAAACATCTGCACCATGTTCAACAAGAAAGATGGCTGCTTGTGTATACGGGAAGAACATCCTATTGACTGCAAATCCGGTACAATTTCCAACCACCACTGGAGTTTTCCTTATCTTCCTTCCAATATCTAGCAAGTCAACTACTATTTGTGGAGATGTTTTCTTAGTACGTACAATCTCCAGAAGTGGCATAATATGTGCCGGGCTGTAGAGGCACGCATCGAATATATCAGTAAAAAAATACTAAAAAAAATATAAGGGTTCGTTTACATTATGAAAACATTTTCTATTTTCATCTCCTAAAACTTGTGTTAGTTTTTCACTTTTACTTGGTAATAAGGAGAAAATAGACTCTTGAAGTGCAAATTTTTCTTGCATTTCCGGAAACAGTGAAAAAGTCGAGTTATTTTCATTATTTCCTGAAATGCATCATTCCTAGCTAGCATTTTATCTTCTCTCCATTACAATGACTCGCTTCAAAAGTCTCCCATCTTCTAGAAAATGAAAACAAAAAATGCTTTCACAAAGTAAACGGGCCCTAAAAGTTTCATTTTGATGCACTGTCCATGTAAAACTTTTCACATTTTCAATCAATTACAACAAATCGTATATGTTTATTAATAAAAAACATTTGTATATGTGAATTTCAAAATAGTTATACTAAAGGCAAACATATTTAGTGATTCAACGATTATAATTTAAGGATGGTGTAAAAATATTTACACTGACAGTGCATGCTAATTAAATACAAAATATTATGGTTTCTGAAGAGTGAACATGACCAATACCTGAAGAAATGAGCTCCAACAATTCGGTCTTCAGATTTAGTTTTCTGTCCAATCAGGTTCAGATCAATTGTGGAAGTGTTACTTGCAAGTATACAATGAGGAGGGCAATACTTTTCAAGGTCAGCAAAGATCTGTTGCTTTAAGGCAACATTCTCAATTACAGCCTGTCCAAATATAACCAAAAGTTTGTGAATAAAGTGCAATTGTTGCAACATTCAATGAACAAATCAATATTAGGATTTTTCTTAAAGCACCTCTATCACCATGTCCACATCTTTGAAACCTTCATAGTCAATGGTACCTTTGAGAAGAGATATGGTCTTTTCAAATTTTTCCTTAGTCATTTTCCCTTTCTTGACACGGCTTTGTAAATTTTCTGCATAATTAAATATGATACATGAGAACATGACTTACGTATTTTTCATTAAAGCTGAAATTTAAGCACCAAGAACCAGTTTACAATAATCTTTTCTCACCTTTAACTCTATTAACACCTGCTTCCAGGAATTTTTCATTTACTTCTTTCAAGATTACAGGATAGTTACTAAGAATTAAAGCAGTTGCTATTCCAGAGCCCATTAGTCCTCCACCAAGGATGGCAACCTTTTTCACTGCTCTAGGAACCATTCCACGATCGGTAACCCCAGGTACCTGTTCATGCCAACAGATGTTGAAAACAATCATATATGCAGATATTATGAAAAGTACTAAGCAGCCAAATAGCTAATACAGGTTCTAACTTTTAATCACTATTAATAAGCTACGTTTGAGGTTACTTTACTGACACCATATAAAATCCCAAGCCAGAAAATGCTACTAATCAAACTAAAGATATATATTATAGGCACAATTTACGTTGGTCAGGATAGAACAAAATTGAAACCATTGGAATGAAATATAAATTCGAAAACATCAATACTAGAAATTTAAGCATCAAATGAATAACTATGAACTAAATACTAATAAAGCCACTTAAACTACAAAGTAACAACTGCATGAAATATTTTGTTGAACTAGAGGTACCCTTTGAATATGATTAGCTCCCTATTGCTCTCTTGCCCTCTCTCTCATGTTTATAACCATTAATTTACAATATATGTTCGACCTTTTGACTGGCCACAGCTAAACTAGAAGGAAAAATGAAGATTTAGAAACAGTTTTTCTCGCCTCAGAGGTTCTATAAACTTCCACAGAAAACTGACAAGTTTCAATTCTAGTAACCAGTTATGTAAGTTAGGACATGAACATCCCCCCTCTCCTTAACAACTAGTATAGCCTTGAGGTCTCCCCTTCTCTCAAAAGGGGAGATAAAGGGGTAAAATTTGTGTAATAATGTCTACAAACCTTAGATGTTCCTCGTTGAGAGAAAAAAACGTGAATCAAGCTCTTGCAAGTATCTGAGGACACCAGTGCTTGAAAGGCTTCAAGCTCCTGCAAAGGTTAGATATTGTAAGAAATATTTCTGTCAATTTGAATAGTAGAAAGAAAAACTGCAGACATATGACAACCTTCCAGAGTCCTGCACGGGGACCAGTGACTATTCCGTCTTCAATAACGTCAATGCAAACCAAAGGGTGCTTAAGATTTGGAGCCCGTTTTTGTGCTTGACTTCTTGCAAACTTCAATATCTCTCTTGCTTCCCCAAGGGATTCTATTTTGTCGGTCTTGTAAAGACTTCTAACCCATGGTCGTCGAAGGTCCACAATATCTAGAGCCCATTGGCGTGCAGTGCTCACCAACTTATCACGTGACACTAAAGCATCTACAAGCCCTAAATTATAAGCTTCCTCCCCTTTAATTGCCTTTGAAGTCTTGAATTGTAAAATCGAGAAGCAATAAAAAGTTAAATCTCAAGCACTGGATAAGCATGTTTATATTACAACTTTTAAAAGGAATCATAAATTGCAGCGTACCAGCATCATCTCAAGTGCCTTTGCCAGGCCAACAAGACGAGGAAGTCGCTGTGTTCCTAAGACAATTTAAAAATGCCAGTGTTAAAATGCAATAGTTTTATTCTATTATTTAAATCAAGAGCATTGCCACGAGCCCACGACTCACAAGCCTTTGCATTATTACTCATGGCCTCACGATTTTTTAATATTGTTGATTATGCATGGCCTAACTAACATAAGTATATTTTACACCACATGATCTCTGGTAAGAGATTTCATTAGCGCACACAACCACATACAGGTCTATAACAACAAAAAATGAGATAATGAAACAAATATTTAGAACATGAAAAGTTTAGACAATAAATAAATCATAAGTTCATTAAAGTTAGCATGATTCTTAAGGACATCAAATTCATGGTACTGTCTATCGTTACCTTGTCCTTAATTCCTTAGGGTACATCAGTGTTGTTAATAGCGAATCGCGGAAAATAGCGGATTGCCAAAAATCTGATATGAGAAATATCGGATAGCGTAGCGGGCAAATAGCGGAAGCCACAAAGCAGTTAAAATAAATAATTATATATAAAATAAAACTTACTCCTAGGTATAAAACACAAATTAAAGCTACCTATATTAATCTGAAAATGTCAAATTCAAACAACTAATAAAGCAAAACACAGAAATTAAGAACAACTTAAAACTCAAAAGCTAAGTAGTTCAAACTTCAAAACAACTGATAATCGGTAGTTCTAGCTCTAATTAGTGAAATGGTGAAGGAGAAGAGCAACGAAGTGAGAAGGAGAAGAGAAGTGAAGATTGTGGAGGCAGGCGTTATGAGAGTCAGTAGTGGGTTTGTTTACCTAGGTAGTAGTTTAATTTATTTTTTAATATTAGTCGACCGACTCCACCGCTAAAAGCCTAAAACATTAACGAATTCCGATATCTAGAGATAGCGGCTATACCGGTTTATGAGAAAAGCGGCGCTACTTTGAGCATAGCGGAGTTAAGATGCCATACCGGCTTTCGTATCGGATAGCCGAAATTCCGATATGCAATACCGGTATACCGGCGCTATACCGGATATTTAATAACACTGGGGTGCATTTGTCAAAATGTAAAAAAAATAAAAATAAAAAACTCCTATGGGTGCAGTGAACCAGAGAAACATCCCTCATCATGACTAGTCATGTCAAAATGCATAAGCTAGGGTTGAATAATAAAGATAATGTATTTCAACTTTTTTCTTCATTTCAATCAACCTCAATAAACCCAATTTGGCTTCTTAAAAAAACTAGAAAAGTATAATGATGGAGTCAACAAAAAAGGAATAATAAGTCATACTATCATATAATACTCCCTCCGTTCTAAGATAAATGACCTAATTTTGACTTTAGGTACTATTCACACGAAATACTTTAACTATATTTTTCGACTAATGTGTACATGTAAATATTAGCATATGAGATGTTGTTTGATTTATCTCGATGAGTACTTTCAAAATATACAATTTTTATAATTTTTAATAATATATAATTAAAGATATTAACGATTAAAGTTGTATATTGGCAAACGTGATGGTGGTCAAACAAATCATTTATTTTGGGACGGAAGGAGTAAATATACATATGCCTAAAATAGAGAGAACTAGTTCAATGGAGGATCCATACCTCCACCTCCAGGAATTACTCCAAGTTGAAGTTCAGGCAAACCTAGTTGAGCAACTGGGGTTGATATCCGTGCATTGCATGCCTGTCAGAGGAAGAATAGTTAATATTTGGTAGAAAAAATAAAATAAAAGGTTTCTTATTCTAAATGCTGGACAACATATACCATTGCAAGCTCTAATCCCCCACCCAGGGCAAGGCCATCAATGGCAGCAACTGAAGGTTTCCTTGCCCCTGAAAGACGAAATGAAAAGATTCAAAATAAAAATAGAACACAATGACAAATGAGTTGCAAAGAAAACTGTAAAAGTAATTGTACCTTCTATAGTGTCAGTGAGAAGTTCTACTGATATCAAACCAGGATTTGTATGATCTACATATGGCCATAAAGAATTAGAATATGAGTGAAAGTACATTTAGTAAAACAGAAAAACCACGAAAAAAACAGAAGAAGAAATTACCCATTCCCTTTTGCATTATACCAAATGCATTAATATCAAAACCACCAGAAAATTTGCCCTTTGCACCTGATACAATAACAAAAGATGTATGAGGACTTCGACTTGAGAACTGTTTGATCACATTTTCCACTTTATCTTCTTATCTTTAGCACTTTACAGAGATACTTCACTTTACTCAAAATGTTACAATAGTACTCTAGTTTTAACAATCTATCCTTGCAGGTTTAAAACATACTAGGTTCAAAACTACTCTGAAATTTAAGGGTAACAACAACAAAGGCAACCAGTTTTTAAGATTTTTCCCACTTTCCTGTCAAAAAATAAAAGTTTTTCCCACTAGGTGGAGTGAACGACATAGATTAAAAACTATTCCATAATGTCCTACCATAATACATATCTCGTGATGCACCATTGAATCTAAATCTCTAATGACGATTTTGGCCTACATTGTTGCATGGTCTCTCTCTACCCCGGCCTATTGGACTATTCTCCATCTGGTCTATCTTTCTTACCGTGAATGTTTGGAGTAGGCAAAATAATTGTTTTCTTTTTGGTCAATAATTCTTTTGTTCTAATATAGACTACATGTGTCCGTCTTCAATTAAGCTGAGAACAAATAATCTAGGGTCCGTTTACTTACGGTTTAAAATAAAAGTTGGCGAAGGTATTATGAAAGTCTTTGAAAAGGCCTTTTAAAAATAGATTTGAAGTTTTGAAAACATTTTTTCACTGTTTCTGGAAATGCATTCTCTCTAGTTAGCTTTCATCTTCTCTCTATCACGGTTGAAAAGGAAAATTCATAGCCAAATGTCACTAGAGCCACACGCATACAAAATAAAAACTGAAAGTGGTAATTGACAATGTTGTTAAAAATTAAACAGGCCCTAAATATTTAATTAGATAAAATTAGAGGTTTATTGACTGTTGTTTAACATGTTGCCTCAATTACATTTCCTTTTCCTATTTAAACTTATTCAAATTGGTTAGGCATCTTCTCCCCCTTAAACAAGGCATCATTGATCGTTGATCCATATACTCAACCTCACCAAAATAAAGCTTTTGGTTGATATTGTCATGTCTATTTTCTCCCCTGCTGAGATTTTACAGGACCAAATGATAATTCATTTCCATTTTCTACTAAATAACCTTGTAGCCACTATCTACATTTCTACTCAGTTACCAAACCTATATTGTTAAACTGAACAAAATTAAATGAAGTTTATTTTGAACAATCCATGCATCATAATAAACTGTTTAATCCAGAAGCACTTTGCATACCTGTAACAACAATTGCCTTGACATCTTCTCTCTTGTCAGCCTCATCAAAACTCTCTTTTAAACTGCGAAACACTGGAGGGACAGACAAATGAACAAACTTGATGTAGTAATGTAGTTTTATTTAGTCTCCTAAATATTTACTCGATTAAAAGAAATATTAGTCTCCTAAATACTTACTTAAACTTAAATGATTTCAAATTAAAGGTGTATCCAGTGTCCAACATCGATACGACCGGACACGACAATGATACATGAGATTTCATTCAATCACTTCCATATTTTTAAACTCTGATGTCTATTGTCTAGTGTCTTTGTCAATGAATGCTTCACAGCTTACATGTGTGTGGCATTCAGAATATGAATTGTATTATTAATCAAATTAATTGCCTGACATTTTTTTTTTGGTACATCATTGCCTGACATTTTAGAATAATATGCATCATGAAATACATAATCAGAATTAATTAACTCAACCCATGAAATATAATTTCAGGGGATGTTGAGCATTATTTTGTTCATTTGAACTTGTACCACACATAATTTGCAGGTTGTTTTAGAATATTTTAGTAGCACTTTTGTTTAAAAATTCTAACTTGTTACAAAATTAACTATTTATCTAAAATAGTTTAATCCAAACATGCAAGTGCTTGTTTGATTCAATTTTAAAAGAAAAATGTGATTCTAGAATCATAAGATTGATTATGATATGTTAAAAGATAGAATCAATTCTAGAGTCAAAAAATTTCAATTCTGGAGCTGCCAGAATTGATTTTGGACGTATAGAATTGATTCTGACTTGATTGGTTCCTCAAAAGTAGAATTGATTCTGTCTGCAGAATTGATTCTACCTGAAGCTAGAAATCGTAACTTCTAATTCTAGAATTGATTTTTACACTCAAAATTTTTCTTCAACTCACTTTTGCATGAATATATCCAAACATAAATTACTTTAACTTCAAATCAATTCAATTCTGTTAGAATTAATTTTTCTCACCGCCAAACCAAACAAACACATGCTTTAAGGTAGAAACTTAGAATCAATTCTATAGGCAAATTCGATTCAATTTGAGAACATCCAAAATCAATTCTACACCTCTGAAATCAATTTTACCTTCTCCAAAAATGGAACGTAACATAATTTTAGCGTATATTTGGATGAGCGGTGAGTTTGAAGCTCCATAGTGTAGCTTTTGCAAAACTCACAATAGCCCACCGTACCTTTACCAATCTCACCGTAATCCAAACATGAATTAGTATTCTCTAATAGAATTGATTTTCCCTCCATAATTCTAACTTCTAGCTATAACTTGAAGCTTTCTCCTCCATAATTGATATTGTATGAAATTTATTGTTCAATTCACTTTTGCATAAATATATTCAAACAAAAATTGATCTACTTGACTACTTTCAACTCACTTTGCCATTCAGTATATCATACATTAGTATAATTCATTTTATTGTTACATAGAAAATTTTCAACCTACTTCAAAAAAATCAATAGAAACTGATTAAATAAACCATCAATTTAGTTCATGAACTATCAATCTCCTTTCAATTCGGTCCATAAACTATAGAAATATACTTTAATAGTTCCAAAACACCATCAGATCTATAAAATTTCAAGAATCAGATCTATAAAAAAGGTTAAAAAGGGAATTGTACCATCAAAAGAAAGAGAATTGACAGGAGGATTAACGATGGTGATGATAGCAACACCATCAGCTCCAACTTCCAAAACAGTACGTCCTTTTTCTCCGTTATCCATTGATTCAGTTATGATTCTCTTCTTCTGCAATATGGATTCAACTTTTCGTTCTGATTTCAACTTATATATTACTCAGAAAATTGTTATGTATTGGCCAGATTTGGAGTAAAAATTTGGTTGGAAAATTATTAATGGAGTTATTGAATGCATACCAAAATATGAAAATGGATATAAATGACGGTTAATGTCAATATCACTATAGTGCAAGTGTTGCTTCTTTGAGATATTCATGCTCCACGTGTAAAAATAAGCTTTTTTTTTTTGGTAAAAAATATTTTCTCTTTATTTTCCTATTCTATTTATAGTTTTATTAATTTATTTTATTTTCATTTATTAGTAATAAAATTTATTAATTGTGTGAGCTATTAGGCTACCTGACCAATTTTTTATTTATATTAATTGTGTGTTTGAGTAAATAAACTTAGAACAATAAGTGGAGCTGCAGAGTAGAGTTGTCAAAACGGACGGTTCGATCCAAAACGGACCCGTCTGGACGGGTTTCGAGCTCTATCGGATCGGGTTAAAAAAGTTTGAATGAAACATGAGCTCCAAACATAAGGTCCGAGCCCGGCTCAGAACGAGCTTTCGGACCAGCCCGTTTTATTTTAAATTTTACATTTTCTTTAGTTATTAGTGTTCCATTAAAATACACGTTACTAATATTATTTTTCTTTAATTCCATAAACTAAACATATTTAAGTTACAAAAAATAAACATAAAAAACTAAAGAAATAGAGTTATTTATATTTAAGTTCACATGTTAGATTGCTTATAAAAACATATTAGATTGAGTTGACCCAAATAAAAAAAATTAACACTTAAAATGTAACATAATAACTAATATATATATATATATATATATATATATATATATATATATATATATATATATATATATATATATATATATATATATATATTTTTTTTAATATAATTTATGCGGGCTTCGAACTACCTGCGTCTCATTCGAACTAGCCCATATTTTAAACGGACTTAAACAGGCCGGACTAAAAAGCCCGGGAAAAAATCAAGCTCAAATTTTAAGGCCCAAGGGAAGGAAAAAGAAGGGGAGGTGATGAATTTTAATTAAATGTATGTTTAATTCAAAGCGGAGGGGAGGAGTTTTAAAATTAATTTATCTTTTTATTCTTATTTTAAAATATTATTATGTATTTTTTACAAGTTAAAATACTATTACATAAAATTAAATTTATTATCTTTTACCAAAATATTTAAAATTTATAACTTATTCTTATATTCATTTGTACTGGATTTTTTTCTTTTATAATTTAGTATTGGAATGATATAAATCTATTAAAAGGAAATACTATGAAAATTCCCATACTACCCTTTTTTTTTTTTTAACTTTTTGACACCTTATCAAATTAAGGGGCATTTTGTCCTTTTACACTTAATTTTAATAAAATAATATTATTATACACTATTACACATTACATTTATATGAGACACATATTTTTAATCATATATTAATATGGTTGTCTATTTTTTCATAACTTTTATTTTATTTTTTTTATATTTTATACGAGATTTGTTTTTATATTGATATATTGATTCAAAAGAACCTAATTTTTTTTGGTTATTTCTACAAGATTTTTACTATATATTATTAGGTTGGCTATTTTTTTTTTATATAACTTCTGTGCGGAGACATATATTTCTACTCATATATTCTACATTTTTTTTACTAATTGATAAATTCTACACGGATCTATATTTCTACTCATACTATATATTATTAAGGTTGACTATTTTTTATATAATTTCTATGTGGAGACGCATGTTTCTACTCATATATTCTACATTTTTGATAAATTCTACTTTTGTTTTGACTAATTGATAAATTCTACATGGATCTATATTTCTACTCATATTAATACAAGTGTATATATATATATTTTTTTTTTGTCATAATTTTTTACGCAGACCTATATTATTACTCATATATTAATACGTCTGACTACTTTTTTATAATTTACACGGGAGACCTATATATATCTACTCATATTTTTTTTGATTACTTCTACGAGACTTTTAATATATATTGTTAAGCTTGCCTATTTTTTTTATTTAATTTATGTTCGGAGATGTATATTTTTACTTATATATTCTACATTTTGTTTTTGACTGATTGATAAATTCTACAAGAATTTATATTTCTACTCATATAAACACAAGTGTATTTTTTTTTTTTTATAATTTCTACGCATACCTATATTATTACTCATATATTAATACGTATGACTACTTTTTTTATAATTTACACGGGGGACCGATATATCCACTCATATTAATACGCATGCCTACTTTTTTATAATTTCGACGGGGGACCTATATTTTTACTCATATATTAATATGCATGCTTACTTTTTTATAATGAATATGGGGACCTATATTTATTTATTTTTTGGATACAAAAGGAGTATAAGCCCAAGGAAAGAAGCAACTAAACAATGATAACTCTAGGGGGACATTGCTCATAAAAGTGGATCCCCGAACCATGCACACTACCCATGTTGGCAAGTGCGTTAGCGCATGCATTCGCCTCATGGTAAGAATGACACACCTTAATCTTACAATCCAAAGCTAGCAAACGTCGAATTTCTTGGAGAAGACGCCATCCTACCACACTCCCACTCATAGTATTATTAAGAGTGTGTACTACAACACTCGAATCTACATGCACCTTCACCTTTTTGACCCCTTTGTCATGAGCAAGACAAAGACCATCATGAACTCCCAAAAGCTCCGCTATATACGCACTACACTGGCCCAAATTTCTTGAGAAATCACCAAGCCATTGACCATTCGAATTTCTAAGTAATCTACCACAATCGGCTGACATGTGCCCTATACTAGCTCCATGTTCAAACTAAACCAACCTTTCTTCTTTTTTATTTTCTACTTATATTACCTATTTTATTATAACCCTAAATATTTTTCTCCACAACTTTTGGTCATGCTTTTAAACCAACATTCGAACTATATCACTACAAGAAATATGATTTTTAGCAACAACTTTTTTTATTACAAGTCGCTGGCAAAATTACCTTTGGTTGTTTTGCCAGCGACTTGTAACAACTTTTAACGAAAAAATTTGTTGCAAAAATCATATTTCTTGTAGTGTATAATATTCGCCCTATGATAAACAAATCACAGTGTTATCAAGTGTTTATTTTTTTTATAATCTTTGTCATACCCCAATTTTTCACCTAAAATTTTACATTTTTGCATTTATCGGCTCTATTTTTGTCCGGATTAATCAATACTTTTTTTTTTTCAAAAAAAATTCGACAAGGAAGTATTTTAAAATACTCGTCGTATATAATTTTTATCTTGACTTTTTCCTCCGCATTCGAATTGTGCCAGTTTTAATTTTTTTTTTTTTAAAAAAATTAATAGAACCTTTCACTACTAGAAAAAGTTAAAATACCGACGGAATTTAGTGACGGAATATATTTCGTCTCTAATAGAAATGGAATTAGAGACAGAAAAAACAGTTAGAGACATATATTTTTATTTTAGAGACAAATATTTTCATTTTAGAGATAGATTTTATCCGTCTCTAATAGTTTAGAGACGAGGAAATTACCGACGGGATCAAATCCGTCTCTAACCTGCTTAGTGATGGAATATTTGCATTTTAGAGATAGATTTTGTCTGTCGGCATTTAAGATTTTTCTAGTAGTGTTTTTATTAAAAATATTTTATAATGTTTAGTTAGTATTGTGTATAATTTATTTCTTTTTTTATTTTTTCACAAAATCCCAAAAAATATGTTAAGTATTTAATATTCCTTTTATAATTATTACTATTATTATCATATTATTTTTTTCATTTATTATTTTCTTCCTTTATCATTATTGTCATTTATTATTATTATTATTATTTCCTTTTTTGATATTTATTATCAATTAATGTCATTTATTTACTATTATTATTATTATTATTATTATTATTATTATTAACTGTTATTAATAACTACTCCTCTAGTCTCATATATAACCAACATTTTAATTTTTATATTCATTCAAAAATAGATGTATCTAGTTTATAATATTGATTAGTTTCATTAGTCATTAAATTAATCTAAAAATTTAAAAGTTGCTTAATTATTACTATTATTAAAAAAAAAAAGTGCAACAGATGCATCTTCTCCTTCTTTCACATTTTCTTTTTTTAATTATTATTATTATTATTATTATTATTATTATTATTATTATTATTATTATTATTATTATTATTATTATTAGTTTTAATTAAAAAAATATCAAAGAATGTCAGGTTTCCAATAAAGAACACGTTTCCAATCTTCCTTTCCAAGATTTTCTGATTTTTTAGTCCTTTTTACAATACAATCCTTTCCAGATTTCCTGCAAATAATGCATTTACCCAGTCCAAGCCAAAATTCAATGGATCAATCAAATCCTAATTTTGGGTATTTAATAAATAGAGAAAAATCAGTGAAGGGTAAAGAATTTTTTTTTCTCTCTCAGCCAATACAAAGAAAACATCACAACATCTTAATTTTTTTTTTTTTTACAATAATAACACAAAAAACATCAATTCAAAAACATCATCACCATCATCAGAACTCAAAGTCTTTTTTTTTTTTCACAGAACAATAACAACAACAACCCAAATCCAAAAAACGAAACGCACACCCACACAACCATAAACACAAACATCATCAACAAAACCGAAAAGAAAAGAAACAAAAAAAGAATTGAAACAGAAGAAGGAGAGGAAGCAAAAAAAAAAAAAACAAAAAAAAAGGGGTTTAATTTTTTTTTTCCTATTCTTTTCTTTAGAATTATTGGTGATTTTTAGGAGTTTTTGATCTCGGCGCGGCGGCTAAGGCGCCAAAATCTGGGGAATAGGGCGTCTCCGGTTGAAGTTCAACCGGTGTTCTTCATCCTTGACGAACAAGCCCAGAATTTGAGAGAGAGATGAGAGGCGGAGAGAGGGTGAAGAGGAAATAAAAAACAAAAAAAATAAATCAAAACTGAAGAGAGTGGGTTTTATACGGATCCGGATCCTCTCCCATTATTTCTCTCCTGTAATCCATCCTGTGCTTTTGAGAGCCCTTGGATTGATCCAACAAATGAGATTAGAAGGTAAAGTTATACTACAGAAAACACTGGATTAGAAGAGAGAGAAAATAAACTCATGACCAAATACTAGAAAGATATGCATGAATTAACGCAGAAATCTTCTCAAATCTCTTCTTGAAATTCTGGTGGCAAATGTCAGATGTGCAGCACAATGTGTACAATTTTTTATCCCAGACTATGACGTTTTGATCCTTCACAGGTACGTAGGCAAAATACTTTGTGTGTTCTCAAATAAAAATTAATAAAACATTTTCTTTTTCTTTTTTTAAATAAATTAATAAAAAACAATTTTCATTTTCTCACCTCAACAATTAATTTACAACCAAACAATTTTACAAGTAAATAAAATAAGCGAGCAAATATTTTAGCACGAAATATATTTTACAAAAGGATCCCGTAGAGTACTACGAATACTTAGGGTGCTAATATATTCCCTTCATATAACTAACCCCGTGCCTAAATCTCTAAATTCAATTGTGTTTATTCGATCTTTTCCCTTCCCTTGGATAAATTAAAGTTCAGTGGTGAATTCATTTTTGCGAGACAAAGCTAACCAATAGACTTGTCGTCTGAAAATTGTAACACCCTAACCCACTTATACATGATAATTAGCTTAAATTAAAAACATATAAGCAATTAAGGTGCTACATAAAAATACATTTCACACAACATGCATATAGATCATGTCAAATCGCATACGGAAGCATAATTAATAAATTAAGTCATTTAAATAGACTTCAAAATAGCATGCATTGTACTTAATTCATACAAGTACCTAGATAATGATTCCAAAACATGAATCATATCCCCATCAAAATAAGTTCACAAAAGATATAATAGCAAGGTCATAATACTCGACAAACAAACGATTCCAAAATACTACAACCCAAAGTGTTACAATGTACCAGAGCAAATCCTAGACATTTAAATGATTCTAGAATTCTCCTACAACTCTTCCTTACCAAGCTAGACTAGCTTAGTACCCAAGCAACTCCTAAAGCTTCAAGTAGACTCCTCGAGCGAAGAATCTGGACCCAAACCGTACACATACACAAAATAAAGAGTTAGTTACAATTCAAGTTCATAATCATAAGCATAAGGTACACTTATATTATGGAAATAACAATAATATGACTAGACAACTTCCTGGTCTAGTAGCATGCATTCAATACTCATTAAAAGATAGTAAAACTATACTCAACGCCATTTAATTAAACATATAATCAAACTCACATTTAATTAATCAAACATAATCATATGGAACACCATGCTAATTACCAAATAACAATTAGAATGCACAACTTCCTAATGCAAGCTAATGTCAAGATATAATGTCATGTCACCCTAGACATCACTATATGCATGTGGTACCGTTCACTGTCATTAATTAGGATAGAATTATATCCTTTACTCCGTCATGTTCAATTTTATGTCATGATGGACACTCGGTCATTGACTCGAATGAATGCATGTATGTACACATACCCTAAGTGATGATAACTCTAAACAATCTCCTCAAGAATAATAGGACTACACAACCTATATTCACCTCATCATATCATCATTAGGTCATACATACAAGTACATAACATATACATAATCCAATCCACAACTCAATTCATTATCACAATTATCAACTCAAGCATCACCACAAATCATTACTAATTATCATCTCTTATTCGCATATGAACATACGCTTTAATTCATCATCTATTCATCGACATGCACATAATTAATCAAAGTCTCAAACACTGCAAAATATCCTTACTACTTCAATTACTCTTCGATAGCTAACCATAGAAACAAAAGGCATCGAAAACGGCTTAGAAACGACCCCGAAATCATCAAAACAAGCAAGAGTGCGCGACATATTTTTCAGGGGCGCGTGGCACGCACCCAGTTCCCCAGTGTTTTGGCGCGTGGCACGCGTGTGCCTGTGCTGGTACGCGTTTTCTTCGAAAAAATCACCTTTTAACACACTATAAACACTTATTTGACCATATAACTCATATATAACATACATAAACATGTTCTTACTCAAAAACACTTATTTTGACTCTTAAACAACTCAATAAACAACCTATATGAAAGCTTTGAAAACTCTTTAAATCATGAAAACCCATATTTCAACAACAACCCATTTATTGCATCAAAACTTAATCATGCAAGTTCATATATTATAACATGTTGATGAAAGAATATAATCATAGAAGTTCACATAACATAATCACATGATTTAAAACAACATTCATTCATCAACATTCAAAAGAAAATCACATTCCCTAATCCCTCCCAAACCAAGAGATCAGAGTTTGAGTATGGAAAATAGACATCTCCCATCTCTTTAATCATCTCATTGAATTGTAAAAACTACTCTCTTACCTTTGGATGGATGAAAAACTCTAGCTTCTCCTTAGGATTCTTCCTCTATCTTCCCCTTTACTTCATTCTCTTCAAATTCTCTCTCTACCTCTTTCTCACCAAAATGAGAGTTATGAGCTCTTGCTCTCTTCACTCTAGGTTTTCTATTCTCCCTAGCACAAAATCAAAATTACCCTTCTTTACTCACTCTTGGGCTTGACCCATTTACTTAATGATTCTATCTAATTTAAAACACTACTCATCCCTTAATTCTATTCTATTCTCTATCCTTTCTATTTCTAGACAAATGCACTTAATTAATTACTAACCCAACATAGAATACTAATTAACTCTAATTAAAATAAGATAAATAAATACGGGCGTTACAAAAATCACCGCGACAATCTTACGGGACTTATTTTATTATTATTAAAAAAATGTATATTAATATTATAAAAAATAAAAATATTAAGGCTTAAATATGATTTTAGTCCTTGCAATTATGTCTTATTTTGAAAAGAGCTCCTATAAAAAAATAATTTGATTTTAGTCCCTGCAATATCTCAAAACTTTTAAAATAGTCCCTGACTGGATCGAGAGATGACGTGACCAATTTTTAAATATGCTTTTGGTCCCTGTAATTATGCATTGTTTTGAAAAGAGCCTCTGTAAAAAAATAAAAAAATTGATTTTAGTCTCTGTAAAAAAATAAAAAATTGATTTTAGTCCCTGCAATATCATCAAGAAATCCAGTCAGGAGCTATTTTAAAAGTTTTGAGATATTGTAGAGACTAAATTTTTTTTTTTTGCAGGAGCTCGTTTCAAAACAAGACATAATTGTAGGGACTAAAAATATATTTAAGTCAAATATTTTTTTTTTTGAACAGGCAAAAATGAAATATATATAACCACAGAAACAGGTAGTTGCCTCATCACAAGGTGTGCTGAGGATAACTACAAAAGTTTACAAAATAGTACAAATAGAACAAATATATGATCAAAAATCAGTCGATTCCCAAACATAACAATGGGTTCGACCACCAACAGTGGAGGTTAGAAACTAAAATAGCGTTTGTCGACCTCAACCACCGAAAAGAAAATATTTTCACTTTGTCTAGAAGCTGATGTATGGAATTCTCTGAATTTCTGAAAACTCTAAGATTCCATTCATTCCAAATGACCCAGACACAAGCAAGCCAAACAAGCTGTAGAAAAGACCGTCGAGCACGAAGGCCACCAACTGAATGAGTGAACTGAACTAAGTGATCTGAGAGGCTATACACATCCGCTGTCGAGAAACCAATCCAAGCACGAACAAGAGGCCAAAGAGAACCAAAAATGTCACATGAGAGAAACAAGTGGTGGGCAGACTCTATGGCACCACAACCTGTAGCACAAAGGGCAAGATCTGGAGAAAGAATGCCTCGAGTAACCAAGTTCATCTTCATTGGCAACCTATCACGCAAGAGGCGCCATGCGAAGACAGACACCTTCAAAGGAACCTGTTTGTGCCAAATTAGGTCTTCTGCCGCCCCTAAAGTAACTGCGTCCTGAGAAGTCAAAACCTGATAAGCCTCACGAACCGATTAACCGGTATCAGGATCCGGTCGCCACTGCCATCTGTCTGGAGAATCAACCTGCAAGGTCACGGGAAGAAGTAAGGTCTGACACTCCCCCAACATCTCCTCCTCCCACGCCCTTAACTGTCTCCTTCACACCCACGCCCCTCCTCCAGCCTCCCACTCTAAAGAAAACATATCTGCTACTGTACATGACTTGGTCGCTGCCATCTCAAACAAGCGCTCAAATGTCGCACACAATGGGATCTCTCCTAACTAGGGATCGGACCAGAAAAAAGTGCTTGTCCCATCCCCCACCTTCCTCGCCACACACTCCCCAAACCAACCGTCCCTAAGTCCTCCTACTCCATCCCTAATCCTCACGATATCCCTCCACCACGCTGACCCTATCCTCCCTCCCTCCCTCACCCTGCCCTGCTTTAACCCATAACGGGCTGCCAGCACTCGGAACCACAAGCCCCCCTGTCCACTAGCATCCTCCAGCACCATTTGCCCAGAAGGGCAATGTTAAACTCCCTAAGTTGTCTAACCCCCAGCCCTCCATACTCCTTACGCAAGCAAACTGTTTTCCAACTAATCCACGAGATTCACCTAGAGTCCTCACATCCCCCAAAAAAAAAATAATCAAAAGTGATTCAATAGAAGAGATAGTACCTGAGGGGGCTTTGAAGAAGGAAAGAGCAAGACATGAAGAGATGTCAAGACAGATTTGAGCAAAATTAGACGACCACCAAAAGACAAAAAACGACTCTTCCACCCAGACAACCTATTCCTAATGCGTGCCAACACCGGCTCCCAGAAACCCAAACACCTCGAATCACTGCCAGTAGGTAGGCCTAGATAGAGAAAAGGGATTTTCCCCACCTTACAATGCAAAGCAGACGCAGCCTCATTTAACCAAGAATCAGATATATTAAGCCCGACCAACATGCTCTTATGGAAATTAACTTTCAGGCCAGACATTAACTCGAACAGCACCAGTGCTGCACGCAAAGCTCGAACATTTGCCCAACTCTTAGTCCCTAACAACAACGTATCATCAGCAAACTGCAGATGCGACACAGTGACACCGTCCTGACCTCCCACACTGTACCCCGTAAACTTATTCCCCTCAACCATAGCCTTCATCATCACGCTCAAGCCCTCAGCAACCAACAAGAAAAGGAAAGGGGACAAGGGATCCCCTTGTCTTAAGCCCCTTTCAAGGGGGAACTCATCAGTAGGACTACCATTTACTAACACTGAAGCCGTAGTTGTGCAGACATATTCCTTCATCCATTTCCTCCACAAAGTCGGGAATGCCATTTTCCCTAAAACCTCATCCAAATAGCCCCAATCCACTGAGTCGTAGGCTTTTTCAAAATCGACCTTAAAAAGCAACAACTCATTCTTGGCTTTACGCGCCTCATCCACCACCTCATTTGCAATAAGGATACCATCAAGGATTTGCCTATCCTTCACAAAAGCCGTCTGCGACTCAGATATGACACTCCCAATTACCAGTCTTAACCTGTTGGCCAGAACCTTGGCCAGGATTTTATAAAGGCTTCCCACCAGCGAAATGGGCCGAAAATCATTCAGCCTTTGAGGGTTATCTACTTTCGGTATGAGGGCGATGAAAATGGAGTTCAAACCTTTCGTCAACTTACCATTACGATGAAACTCTGAGATAAACCTCATAACATCCCCTTTCATCTCCGCCCAGAAATCCTTGAAAAAACCAAAGTGAATTCCATCAGGTCCCGGACTTTTAAAGTTGTCGCAATCCCAAATCGCGGCCTTAACCTCCGCTTCAGAAAACGGTATAGTGAGACTACTCCGGTCAACCACAGGCAACTTTTTAAAAAGAAGGTTTCCCACCCCAGGCCTCACCACAGTACTAGTCTTGAAGTGAGATGCGAAATGCGTACCGCTTGCCTAATAGAAGGCACCCCCTCCACTGTAACACCATCCACCCGAATCAACGAAATGGAATTCCTCCGTCGTCGGCTAGCCAGTACAGAATGAAAGTATTTAGAGTTAGCATCCCCTTCCTTAAGCCACAACGAACGAGATTGTTGCCAACAGATGCTGGCATGTAGCTTAGATAGCATGTGGATGTCCGTCGTAATACCGTGCAGATCCTCTATCTCTGCCTCTGATAGGGTATCTTCTTCTCCCTTTAAGTCAAGATTAGACAGACGAGATTTGAGGGAAACAATAAGCGACCGCCATTTCTCCTGCACAAAGACATTGTAGCCAGGGATATCTCGCCAACATTTCAACATTCTCGAAAGACGAGGCCCTCAGTTCTCCTCATCGGATTCTAAAACTAATGCACAGTGATCCGACAAACCCCGCAATAGGGCCACTTGCAGACAGTTGGGCCACGACAAACACCATTCCTCCGAAAGTAAAAACCTATCTAAACGACTCATCGAGAGGCCATCCCCTCTATACCAAGTAAACTTACGCCCACATAACGGAAGATCAATCAAGAAATTATCCTCTATAAAGCGATTAAAGGTGAGATGATCCAGGGGGCGCTGCACGACGCTTGAGGAACGCCTGTCGTCAGGACTCCTTATAGCATTGAACACACACACACACACACTCTTGACTCTCTTAGAAGCTGAAGTCTATCGGACAATGAATCCCACAACCCTTGCTTTGCACCGAGATCACACGGCGCATAAACATTTGCCACAAGAAATTCCTCACCAGTCTTGACAAACTGACCATGACACCATAAGACATGATCTTGGCTAAGAGACGACCACAACTCTACCTCTGCAGCATCTCATATAGTGAGTAGACCTCCTGACGCCCCCACGGAGGGACGAAAAGAGAAACCAAAAGGAGAACCGCCCCACACTAACGAGCATAATGCGTCATCACAAACTTGTAGTTTTGTTTCCTGCAGACAAACTATAAAAGGATTTTTCTCCCCTACCAACATCCTAACTTCCTTCCTCTTATCTACCCTACCTAGACCCCTAACATTCCATGAGATAATCTTCATCACTCACACTCGCACCCCGAACACTAAGAACAAAACAAAGCCCTAGCACCCTGTCGCCGACAGGGCTCTCCCACCTTGCACAGGGCCTGACGAAGCTTGCTTACCTAAACCCGATCTCGAGAGTACACGGAACATGTTAGCCTTATCACCTTTAAAATTAGCTCCCATAAACTTCCCCATCTCCATGACATCGTCTTCAACAATGCGATCATTACCCTGCATGACCACCCAATGCTTCCAGTCATTGTTATCAGAGGAGGACGTAATACCACCTTCAGAGGAAACCTGGGGTACTACCTCACTCGACTGGTTGGCAGACCCCCTAGTACTACGCTGCTTGCCACTCCTCTTCAAGATACGCAGCACCTCTTGGCGTTCATTGCTTGGGAGTCTAGCGACTCTCTTGAGACTATAAAACGGGTGACACATCGATCCCCCCGCCCTCTTCTTAGTCGGATCCGGGCGCACTTCCTTATGTCGATGGCCGCCCACGCCGCTCACCTTCTTCTCCCTTTTTTTCGCCGAAAAGATAACCCCAACCTCCTTCAGATTACGATCATGTAACCAGTCCAAGCTCCATGGGCCCGACATAGCGGGGGCTCTAGCCCCCAGCGGGCAAGATAAAGTACGCTTACATATTGGTGGGCACATGTCAAGCCTTCCCTCCCCCTTAGAAGACACGGGCACTTCAACTGATTTACCTAAAACAGCGAGATCAGGCGACCCTAGGTCCTGCAAAGGCTTCACCGTCTCAGCCACCTTGACACTACTACTGTCGGATGATACTAACACAGCGATAGGAGAAACTCTTAAAGGCGAAAAAACAGAATTCTGCTTATGCTTACCCTCATAGTCCTCATCCTCCAGACCTAGCAGCAATTTGATCAATCAACATGTCGACCTGGTTACTAGCTTCCGGGTCACACTGAAAGTCCTCGTCGGCCACAAATGAGGCCCTCGAGACTGTATCATCCTCAAACTGGCAAGCATCATCTCCCAGGTCATAGCCCCACTCCTCAATGATATGAACTTTCACCATAGTCCCGTCCACCAACAGGTTCTCAATTCTTTTAATAACCTTCAGGGCTGACGTAGCTAATAGAACACGGGCATAATCAAGTTTCTCTTTCGCAGCGGTATGACTATCAGGGCGCAGGAATCTACCACAATCAAGAGTGCATAGTTTGAAAAAATTCACGTTCCAAGCATGCAACGGAATACCAATGATGCGAACCCATGCTCCCCGCTGGAAGGGGGTCGCTCCCTTTTCCCAACGCACCCAGTTTGAGAAGCAAAGATTGAACAATTCCTTAGCATTGCCGAACACAGACATCACATCGGGCCCCTTTGGATTGCGAACAAAAACTTTGTCACCCCCCAGGTGAGTGAAGACCAGTTCTTTGAACCCGGCATTCTCTATCCTACTGCGCACTATCGGAAACGCCTCCCCATTCGCGACCGTCACCACCACTCAGCTTCGTGCCCAATCCACATCTCTAAGGTCTTGTAACCTTTCGACTGCATCATCTACCTTCAACAAGTCCCCTTGTTTCTGAGTATCCACGCCAACTACCTTCCCCCGACGTTCACCCAACGTCACCAAGACCTCACCCACCCTCACACTCTCCGTTTTGCCTGAACCCTTCGTCTCATGAGATGCTGAAACACCAACCGCTGGCTGTGCTTTCAACTTTGGATCCAATTCAGCCGCCCCATCGTCGAGGCACACCTTATGGTGCCCGCCGCCCCTCACAAGGCCCGCCTTTCCCAACTTAACCCCACTCTTCTCTGATCTAACATACGGCTTGTCAGTGCGGTCGAACCTAGCTACCCGAGCACGGACATGGAAGTTGCCGAAGCTCACCGCATTCAGCGCTTTCGATAACTTAGAAACATCCTTAACATTAGAAAATCGAACAAAACCGTACGGCTCACCATTTTTATTAAATTTCCTAGGGACATATACATCCTCCAACATTCACCAATTAACCTTTTAAGACCCGAACTAAACTTTCCTTCACCGTAATCCTCCCGTTCACGGGAAGAAGAAAACGTTCTAATTACCTCCAAAGCTTTATTTTTATGTGCATGAACTCCAAATCTATGTTGCCTAGCATCCATATATGGTCGCTGTTCACACTTAAAGGAAGGAACATGCAATTGATCCACTTCATTATATTCCAAATTATTAATATGTGAGGAAGCAGGCATGTCACATGATAAAACGACCAAACCGACCTTCCATTCCCCTTTGCCTTTGTAAACATGTGGGAGCATAATGAATTGGTGAGAATGACCGACCTGCATTATTCCTTTGCCAACGAGATTGCAAGCCTGCATAGTAATCAAGTTCCATCTTTTGGGGCCTGCGTATTGAACGATGACGGAAAGGATTGGAATTGAAGCTAGTCCTGCGCTCATAGGAAACAAGTTGTCTGGATGGAAATGAAGCAACGCTTCTGAAGTTTCTAATTTTGCTCAACCTGTCAACGCCTTCAACATCCTGGCGCCGCTCTTTCCGACGTCGCTGCCGCACCTCAGTCCAACCATCCTCTTCCCCCCCCATTTGTGGCACCCTGCCGAAATCCCTATCCCCCCGTGAATAACTCGCAGCCGACCAAGATCGCCGGCGCGACCTCCCTAGGTCTGCCGCCTCTCTCTCTCTCTCTCTACCTCTTTCTCTCATATTTTGTTTTTCATTTTATATTATTACTTTATCTAAGTCAAATATTACTATACACGCCTATTTTTAATACTTTCCTTAACTATATTTATCATTGATAATGAGCTTTAATTAATTATTATTTTACTTTTGTTTTTTTTGATAACCATTTTACTTTTGTTTTGTTGGACACATATATGATATATAAGAAATTGCTACTGATATATAAGAAATTGCTACTATTAAAATGAGATATATCATCTCAACAAGTTTAATATTATTCATATATTAACAAGATACTACTATTACAATTATATGGTTAAATATGTTTTTAATCCCTACTTTTACGTGAGTTTTGACTTTTAGTCCCTTCATTTTTTTAATTATATTTTTAATCCCTATATTTTTTTTATTATATTTTTAGTCAATTTTTTATGACTAAGATAACACAATTGACCACATAGGATAGCTCAAATTGACTATAATAACATTTGTATCGAATGACATGACATCTATGTTCCATCCTATGTAGTTGATTTCGTTATCCTAGTCACAAAAAATTGACGATAGGGACTAAAAATACAAACGGTGAAAATGTAGGGAATAAAAGTATAATTAAAAAAATGTAATGATTAAAAGTCGAAATTCACATAAAAGTAGGAACTAAAAACATATTTAACCCACAATTATAACTATCATACACGAGACAACGATCTTACGCTGACGAATAATTTTATAACGGGACTAATTCTCCACTATTATAGAAAAATCGCGACAACTCCGCGACCCGTGCATATCCATAGGTATTATACTAGTTTTACTATATAAGAAAAACTAGCTAGTTTGATTACATGATATGATGATGTACATACTGGTAGCAGTACCTCCATACGTATGTGTACAGCTGTGTAAACATAGCAAAAACGTAATAAAAAACAAGGCTGTTTAAAAAAATTATTTCATTAAAAAATTATTAAGAATGATAAACAATAACATCAAATTATATGTTTTATAAGATAAACAAATTAACCCTTAAAGTAAAAAAAGTAAACAATAATTAGAGTGGCGCAGCGAAAACGTGGTGGCCACAGGTCCCTGGATCGAAACCAGACTCTGATAAAATTGTATCTTTTGTTTTAGAAAAAAATGTTTTTTTTTTTTAAGGATAAAAACTTATTTATATATCCTTTTATAGGTTAATATTATACATTTTTTTTTTTTTGGTAAATATATTATACATTTATTTCAATAGACAATATATGTTTTTATTAAGAAACATCATAAAATAAAAAAAATGAATAATTTATTTTAATTATGAGTACCTATGTTTTTATCAATTTAAGGTTGGATTGGTTGATTTTAACCAACCGTAAAATCAAACATTATCTACAAATTGATTTTTTTTTTTTGGACAATAAAACTAAAAATTAGATTGTACTAAGAATTAGATATATAGAACTTTATTAAGAAGGAATACCTAAATTCAAATTGGATTGTACTTCAATTGCATAAAAAAAAAAAAAAAGTGGATATAGAATATTATTGTAATTCTGAGCACCGTAGACAGATGTCGTACACGATGTTGCAATATTAGGATAAGAGATATATTTTGAGTCTAATGTTTCAAACATTGTGCTAATACAGAACATAATAAACAAGATAAATATAAAGGACATAAACATAAAAAACACAAGTTATTGTTAATCCAGTTCGGTGCAAGCTCACATACTTTTGTGGCAACCAAGCTAGGAAAGAAATCCACTATAATAGTGTTAGTTCAAAATTTCAAATTAAACGCTCAGCCAACGACCATTTTACGTCTTCTCACCTAACTCATACCTGTGCAACTTATATGTAGGAACTCCTAAATATAAAATCACATCTCACTTCCTCTCAAACAACATAGACAACGTTGCTTACAATGAGTATAAACAAATGATGGAGGCACACTCCTATAAAACAGAATCAACTCTTGCTTAAAAGTTTATGAGTAATTCACAATTACAATTCAACTAAAACAAACCATCCCCAAAGGCTCTTTTTATATGATAATGTTTTCCGTATCTAAATCAGGTTTAGCATCTTCCTTTATATAGCCACGAGTTAGCATGGAATTCCGGAGCAAATCAGGTTTAACAATATAGTTGGTTTAGAGAATCTTCAGCTACAATCTTCTAGAAGCAAAATATATTTTTCATAAATATATTTGCATAAAATATTTTGTTTCCTTAAATGTTTCAACATCTTTGGAGTCATATCTTTTATTTTCTTAAATGTTTCAACATCTTAAGGATTAAGCAAATAAATGTTGCTTACCATTGTCTTCCGAGAATTTCCAAGCGAACCTTTAGAAGATACTGCGCACAAATAAAACGTGAACATGTCAATCGTGATGTTGTGCCCACATGTTACAACATCTGATCCAATATCTGGCTAGTACATGGTTTTACCAAAATGAAGCCAACATACAAAACCCCAACACTTATAAAGGAGGAATGCCAAAATTCAAATTGAATTGTAATACAATTGCATAAAAAAAGTCCTTCTTTTCCAACCCCGAGTCTCACACGTACTACTTAGGATGCGAGTGTGTTAATAGTAAAAATTGGAAGAAGAAAAAAAGAGCTCGCTTTCTAGATAGCAAAATGCAAACTGAATCCATTTTCTAGAATGTGAACCTTATAATAATATTTTTTTTTGTTCTCTATACCTTTTTCACATCTCCCGTTAAATGATTTTGAATGAAAAACAGTTCGCAAGTTAAAGTGTGAACCATTCGTTTACCTAATTTCCTATTTTATGTCAAACTTATAAACTCTTGTAGCCTTAATACATGTCTATTGTAAATATAAATGTAAACTTGGTCATATCAAATAAAGTAACAATTCAGTATAGCAATCTTTACGGTGTGTGTGTGTGATTGGTCGATAATGTCACAATCGCTCCAGTGGCAAATTAAAATATGATATAACATAGTGGCCACATTTTTATAAGGTTCACTAGTTCTTCTACTTTACGGTCTCTTTATAGAAATAAGTTCATTAGTAGTGACATTTGAGTGGTAAGGCTATTTGTAATTTCCTTGTGTGTTTGGCAAACATATTAAGTTGCCCTTTGATTCCTCCAGAAATGTTACTTTAATACCCTTTGATATTTTACATAGTAATTTATGGACATCACCAATTTTAAGTTCTTCTGGTCATCATTATTATGTTTTATTTTGGGATAATTATTCTAATTTTTTATAGATATTTTCTATAAGTAACAAATCTTAAGTTTTTGAAACGTTCACTTCACTTTTTAATCAAACTTAATTACACAATATTTTATCAGATAGTTCACTTATGAACTTAAATGTCACAGTTCTTTTTTGTTAGGTGTTGAGTTTTTTGTGTTGGCTGCATTTTTGGTAAAATAAACCTTGTAGCAGGATGTGTGATAAGATGCCTCAACATCGTATCACCCCGTTATTGGAAGTGTTCGCGCACATGTTTTATTTATGGAATGTTTGTTTCTCTCTCATGGATCTTGCATGGCGCCTTTAATCAGGCTAATTATGAGGATCATCATTCAATGCTTCAGATCCTTGTCAAGAATAGTTTTATGAAGAATCTCCTTGAAGTATATTTTTGGAGAGAATCTCTTTTAATTAATTTGGGTCAAACAAATCAAGCCCATGTTTAATTCTGAATCAAGGACATTTTGCTTGGAGTATTTAAAGAAGGAGCTAAACCTAATTCAGTAGTTGTTCACGCCATCATTGTGTTAAGTCTAGAAGTCTAGGTTTTGCGTGTGTAATTTTGTGAGCCTTTCTTGTGTCTCATTGATACAAGCTTAGGACTTTGTGTTTTGAGTTGTAATCTGTGTGATCCTCTCCTAAGCTTTGAAGTACGGAGTAAGGACTTTTGGTGGTTGTAACACTCTAAGCCTTTAGGTACGAGTGTCTAGTTTTTAGGAGTGTGTCTCCAAAACTTTTGATATTGTGTTGTTGAAATTCTTGCTGTCTATAAGGTTGTAGGGAAGTGAGATGGGATCTCTGATCTAAGAGTTCCTAGGTTGAAGCTTCATTGGTAGTGCCTAGGTTGTAAGTTGTGAACGGGGCGTTTGTTGGTAACTTAGAACTAGGGCTATTATAGTGAAATTCCTTCCTGGATTGGTATCCCCCAGTTTAGGTAGTGTTGTGCTCCGAACTGGGTTAACAAATACTCTGTCTCCTTTATTTGTTTTGCTTTTTATTGTTTTATCGTATTACTTGTCAGATCTGCTAAGGTGCTTAGAACATCGTATCGCACATCTTATACAGCGTGCCAGGAATTTCAATTGGCATCAGAGCTGGCATCCTGCCTGTTTTATGGTGAGATTCAGGAACTAAAATCTCTGGCATCATGGAAAAGGATGGAGGATACATGAATAGACCACCTTTGCTCAATGGATCTAACTATGATCATTGGAAATCTAAAATGACTGCATTTTTGAAATCCATTGATAGCAAAACTTGGAAGGCTGTTCTGACTGGATGGGATCATCCCACTGTCACTAGCAAAGAAGGTATCTCAACAGGGGTGCTAAAACCTGAAGTTGAATGGACTCCAGATGAGGAAGCTGTAGCCCTCAATAACAACAAGGCTATATATGCCCTGTTTAATGGAGTGGACTCCAACATGTTCAAACTCATAAAAAATTGTGTCTCAGCCAAAGAAGCGTGGGAGATATTGAAAACTTGTTATGAAGGCACATCAAAAGTGAAACAGTCAAAACTTCAACTCCTCACATCCAAATTTGAGGCTCTTAGAATGAAAGATGATTAGAGCATCCAAGAATTTCATTTGAGTCTCCTAGACATCGCCAACTCTTTTGAAGCTCTGGTAGAAAAAATGTCTGATGAGAAATTGTCAAGAAAACTGCTTAGATCTCTGCCCAAGAGATTTGACATGAAGGTAATGGCAATTGAGGAAGCATATGATATCTCCACCATGAAAGTGGATGAGTTGGTTGGATCCCTTCAAACATTTGAAATTATCTTGAACGAACATGGTGACAAAAAGAATAAGAGTATTGCCTTTGTCACAAATACAGATGATGATGTTGCTCAAAGCGATGGTGAAGAGGAAGAAAGTATAGCAGATGATATTGCCATGCTTGGAAGACAATTCAACAAAGTGCTGAAAAGGTTTGACCGTAAGAATCAACAGAATGGGCAGAGCATCAGATTCGACATCAACAAGCAGCCAAACAGTCTGAAGAAAACCAAGCCTGAAGAAAAGAACAGTCAAAGCAAAGGAGGTCAGTGTCATGAGTGTGAAGGCTATGGCCACATAAGGACGGAATGTGGAACCTTTCAGAAAAGACAGGAGAAAGGGTTCACCTTTTCCTTTTCAGATGAGGATCCTGAGGAAGAAAATGAGTCAGCTAGGCATGTGACTGCTTTAATTGGAACCTGCATCTCATATGGTGATTCTGATGAAAATGAGGAAGTATCTTATGAAGAGCTTGTTAGCACCTATAGAGAATTACTCATAAGTATGAAGAGATGTGTAGAATCCTTGAGAAGTAGAAAAAGACCATTAACAAACTCCAAGCTAAAGTAAACATACAGGTTGAAAAAACATCAAAAGCTCAGGATGAAGTTACTCAAGTTAATACTCAAATGGATGAATTAAGGAAACGCGTGAGCCAGTTGAACCCAGGAACCAATTTTCTTGAGCGAATTCTGGAGAATGTACCAAGTGGAAAGGCAAGGTCAGTTGGATACAACTACACAAGTCTCAACCAACACCAACTGAATCAGGAAACCAAGTTCATGCCAGCTGAAGGAGTATTTGATCCATGCACAGGAAACGTGATGTTGAAGCATCATACTAAACATCCTAGAACCTACCAAGTTCCAAAATTTGAGTCTGACTCAAAACCCCATGTGCACCAAAGACCTAAATGTCAGAGGAGATATCGAAGATGGATATGTCATCACTGTGGGAAACGAGGACACATTAGACCTTTCTGCTACAAATTGTATGGGTATCATGACCAGAATTCTCAACCTAATGTTGTACATGAAAGTGAAGCTACTAAGAAGGAGTGGAAGCCCAAAGGAGAGAATGTTGGCCTAATTGCTCACACATCCCTCAGAGCCTCATCAAGGGAAGATTGGTATTTTGATAGTGGATGCTCTAGACACATGACAGGTGTAGAGAAATATCTTATGAATGTGAGACCCTACAAGTCTAGCTTTGTAACCTTTGGAGATGGTGCAAAAGGAGAGATATTAGGAATTGGGGATCTGATCAACCATGGATTGCCCAACTTGGAGAATGTGCTCTTGGTTAAAGGCCTCACAGCTAACCTTATTAGTATTAGTCAACTGTGTGATCAAGGCATGAAAGTTAATTTCACCAAGTCTGAATGTCTTGTCAATAATGATGAAGGACAATTGCTGATGAAGGGCACTAGATCTAAAGACAACTGCTACTTGTGGATGTCTCAAGAAGAAGCTCACACATCCACTTGTCTTATCACCATAGAAGATGAAGTACAATTGTGGCACTAGAAGTTAGGTCATCTCAACCTCAAAGGTATGAAGAAAGTAATGTCAGCTGAAGCTATTAGGGGATTGCCCAGACTCAAGATCATTAAGGGCAATGTGTGTGGAGAATGTCAAATTGGAAAACAAATTAGAATGTCGCATCCAATGTTGGAGCATCAGACAACTTCCAAGGTTCTTGAGTTACTTCATATGGATCTCATGGGACCCATGCAGGTTGAAAGCTTGGGAGGCAAAAGGTATGCTTTTGTAATGGTGGATGACTATTCTAGATACACATGGGTGAACTTTATTAGAGAAAAGTCTGATGCTTTTGATGCCTTCAAGGAATTGTGCATTCAGATTCAAAGGGAGAAGGGAATAAGTGTTGATCAAAGCCTTTATAGGAGTATGATTGACAGCTTGCTATACTTGACTGCAAGTAGACCTGACATCACTTATGCTGTTGGAGTATGTGCCAAATATCAGGCAGATCCCAAGGTAAGTCACTTGACTCAAGTCAAGAGAATTTTGAAGTATGTGAATGGAACCAGTGACTATGGAATAATGTATTCTCATTGTGAAGACTCTGCTCTATATGGATATTGTGATGCAAATTTGACTGGAAGTGATGATGATAGAAATAACTCATCTGGTGGAAGTTTCCTTGATAACAACAATTTACTTTCATGGTTCAACAAGAAGCAGAATTGTATGGGTTTATCTACTGCAAAATTTGAGTACATTGATGCAGGGAACAGTTGTGCCCAATTGTTACTGATGAACATATGTTGAAGGAGCACAATGTCAAGCAAGATGTCATGACATCATCCTACAACAATGTGAGTGCTGGTAATATCTCTAAGAAGCCCATTCAACAGAGCATAACCAAGCACATTGGTCATCATTTCATCAGGGAGCTAGTGGAAGATAAAGTTGTGAACCATGGTCTGGAAGATATTTACATTAAGATTTTAGATTGTGAGCAGTTTGAGAAGTCAAAGGGCTATGTATGTATTTGCTTGTATGAGAATTTATAGCAATTACAGTTGTGGAGGCGTGCAAACAGATACTTTCTCCTTATTATTACTAGAGTTGCACGAGAAATAAGAAAAATCACTGCCATTTTGAAAACCCTTGAAAATGTAAGTTCTCTTGACATTTCATTTGTACCGATTATTGATCTCACAAGCCCTTTTGATTCTGTGGATAGAAATCTTGATGTTACTGAAACTTCAAGTATTGCCTCTGTGAATGTCTTGAAATCATCTGTAACTGATTCTAATCTGCATGTTGAACAAAATGCTGAAACATCTGTGAAACCTGTTTCTAAATCTATCAGCCAGATTAATCATATCTTTGAAAAGACCCTAGAAAAGTCTAGTTCTGTTACTACTGTTGTTGATGATGTTGTTAGTGATCCATCCACTAAAGAAACCAGTCTTGAACCATTAACTGATCAAATGACCCATCTCACCGATCGTGCCAAAGATTCTGTTGTTGAACTACCTCATGTGCAGGTTGAATCAGTTCTTCATCTACCTGTTGAAATTTCTGAGATTATATATGTCGAACCAGATGTTGGAACTTTCTGTGTCCAAAAAGTAAATGGAGTTGAACTTTCTTCTGAGAAGGTTGTTGTTTTCCATCAATTCTCTAGAACCCCCATTAGTCATGTCATTGGAACTGTTGTTGAGTCTACAATAGTGACTGCTCATATTCAATCTGAGTCTGATGTCACACCAGATGTTGCAACATCAGAAGACCAACCTTTTAGTATTGATGAAACCGGTTCTTACAGTCCTCAAACTGATGCTGATATGGTTCTTATAGTCCTCAAACTGATGTGTTTGAAGATCAACTTGATGGTGGTTTGGAGAATTGTGGTCTTGGATGTAAAGGAAGAAACTAACCTAATGATCTTCTACTTGGTTGTGTTATTACTCAAAGTGTGGCTGAATGAGACTTGATCCTATTATGAATGGTTGTGTGTGGTTGTACATTGTGCATAAAAGTACTAGTACTGTGTCCACATGTTGGAGCATCGGGCATGACATCTGGCCTCTGACCCTTTTGATCTGTGAGTTGTTGAATTTTTTAGTAGGTACAATGCATCTTCTGATACTAACAATTTGTGTGTGCATGACTGAGTTTGTGAATGATTGCATGCTAATATATGTTAGTTTGTATGACTGTATGCTACTAACTATGTGCTAGTTGAATGTTCATGCATGACTAAGTATGTGAATGATTGCATGATGGATGACTATTTTTGGAGCACTGTTCTGTGTAACATTGTTATGGTACTGGTTTTTTGCTATTGTAATATAACTCTGAAGAATGACGATGGTCTAACATTTAGGGGGAGTAGATATTTTGTTTGGTATTCTGGTATATGTCTAATGTGATGTTGAAACATTTGCTCCATCTGCTCCTGTTGGATTGAGGGGGAGTAGTCTGTATGTTCTACAGGTGATTGGTTTGCGGGGGAGTATAAATACCTCCATGATCTACAGAATGTTGAAACATCACTACAAAAAATAGGATAAATAGTAGCCTTTTATTTGAAGGGTTTTTAATAAAATGCTGCAATATATAAAAAATCACGGAAGAATTTTATATTGTGGGTGTTTTTAATATTATATTGAAGAGGTCTATAAAGTCCACTAATTAAAATATAATAGAAGACTTTTTTAAACCAAAAAAATAAATAAATAAAAATAATAATAATATAGTAATGTTGATTGTTGTATTAGTATTGAAAACAAATATATCATAGAAACTAACGATAGCTATATATCTTTTTTCACAAAATACAAAATTATTTCAACCAAAATCTCTATGTATCATACAGCCACCGCTTCACTTCTTTTCAATTTTCTTCTTTGAAGATTTGATTAATTCCAAACCTCCACAATGAAAACCTCTTCATAGTTCCCAATTTGATAATTTCCAATTTTCCCCCTTTTGTTGAGAGCCTAAATTTATCAAACCCTAATTTCACAATTGTTTATCTCTTCTTCTTTGAGCTGCGTTAATCTTTTCAGTTGCCGGTAAACACTGTTGTAGCTGGTAAACATTGCAGTCGCAGTTCACCGTCGTGCACAGGTTAATCCATCGTTCACAGGTAAGACCGTCGTTCACAGATAAATTTCGTTATTGTTTCCTTTTTATTTTCTCCACTCTTTATTTCCATGTTTCTCTTATTTTCTTGATGTTCTTGTTTTAGCTGTGATTAGTTATTGATTCATACTTGTTTCTTTCATTCGCCGGTAGTTCGTTATCGCAGTTAACGCCACTTTCTCAGATAACGTTGTTGTCGCAGTAAACTTCAATCTTGTTTCTTTTTATTTTGTTCTCTTTTTCACCCACTGTTTCTTTCATTTTCTTATTCCTCTTGTTCTTCTTGTTTGTTTTGTGATAGGTAAGTGATTTGTACTAGTTTGTTTTTGCCGCCGGAGAAGTTCGCAGTCGCAGTTGACGTCAGTATCTCATATAACACCACCCGTCGGTGAAGTTCGTAGTCGCAGTTAACACTAGTATCTCATATAAAGTCGCCGTCACAAGTAAGCTTCATTCATTAACTCATATACTTGTCACTTTTTATTGCTAGTTATGATTATTTCATGAGTACTGAATTGTTTGCTTGATTATGATTATAGTGGTTGTATGTTTGTCGATTGAGTTGAGCATTATGGTAGTGGCTGTGTTTCTTAGGTTGAACATTATAAATAAAACGTTTTTAACTATTACTGATATGATAAGGCATTGGTTGGTGATTTATTCGGTATGGAAAGAGTTATATAGTTGTATGAAGGGTCTTAATAAATGTTTAGCTTGATATTGTAATGTTTGAGGTAGTTGTAATATTCATGTGATTAAATTATTGGAACTGATTCTAATATATCTTAAAAGCTTGATAATAGTCTATATATGATTAATTTGTGATGACCTTGTGCTAGATTACATAGTTTATAAATTTTCATTGTTTAACTTATTAGGTATTTTTATTAATGGACAAATCTTGGATCACTAAACTACATAATACAACCGAATACCGAATTGGTTTGGATAATTTTTTAGACTTTGCTTTCAAGAAAGATCCTACAGTACGGTGTCCATGTCCTATATGTGGGTTTATAAAATGGGAAACTAGAGACATAGTTAAGGATCACTTACTTAAAAAACCATTTCCCAAAAATTATGTCATTTCGGATCTTCATGGTGAGAAACAATTACCACCTGCTTCTAGAAATGATGTTGTGCGAGAGACGTTTTGTTCTGAAAATCCAATCAACACTATGATAAATGATGCATTTGGACATCATAGGCCAGCCACTAACTTAGATGAATCAGAACAATTGGGTGGTACTGAAATATTGGATGGTGCTGAAGAATTAAATGAAGAAACAAGAGAGGAGCATAGTGATTTTCATGAGTTTCTCAATGACGAAAATCAGTCACTGTATGAAGGGAGCAAATACACAAAACTAGAATTTTTAATTAAATTGTATCACATAAAGGTTTTGTGCAAATTGAGTGACAAATCAATGACAATGATACTTGATTTATTGAGAGACGCATTTGAACAAGCGAAGTTACCTCCATCTTTTTATGAGGCGAAGAAAATCATCAATAAACTTGGCCTTAATTATACCAAGATAGATGTTTATCCAAAGGATTGTATGTTGTATTTGGGAGATGATGAAAAGAACTTGCAAACATGCAAGCATTGTGGAACATCCAGATGGGATACAAAGAAGAAAAAGAAGAAAGCAGCAAAGGTTATGCGTTACTTTCCATTGAAACCAAGATTACAACGATTATTCATGTGTTCTAAGACTGCAGAGCATATGAGGTGGCATGATTTACACAATAATAAAGATGGGTTGATAAGGCATCCTAGGGATGGTGAGGCATGGAAGAACTTTAACTTGATTCATCCCAAATTTGCTTCAGATTCGCGAAATGTTCGCTTAGGACTTGCCAGCGATGGCTTTAATCCTTTTGGTAACATGAGTACATCCTATAGCATTTGGCCTGTATTTTTAATTCCATATAATTTTCCTCCTTGGATGTGCATGAAGCACACATCCTTCATCCTATCGATTATCATTCCGGGCAAGCTCTCACCTGGAAATAATATAGATGTGTATTTACAACCCCTTGTGAAAGAGTTAATTGAACTTTGGAATGATGGTGTGGAGACCTTTGATACATCAGTAAATGAAACTTTTAGAATGCGAGCAGTTCTTCTTTGGACAATTAGTGACTTTCCTGGCCTAGGTATGCTCTCTGGTTGGAACACACATACTGGGCTGGCTTGCCCAACTTGTAACAAAGATGCAAAATCTTACCGTCTCCAACATAGTAAAAAGTGGTGTTTTATGGGTCACCGCCGTTTTTTAAGTAGAAATCATAGATTTAGACTAAATCGTGCTCGGTTTGATGGAAGTATAGAGGAAAGAAACCCACCCAAAAAATTGTCTGGATCAGACATTTTGAGGAAAGTGATAAAGACGATTAAAAAATGGAGACAAGCAATGTTGGATGGGAAAGGAAAACTCTCTAAAAAAGTAACTGAATGGAATAAGAAAAGTATATTCTTTGAACTTCCATATTGGGAGTCTAATCTGCTGCGTCATAATTTGGATTTTATGCATATTGAAAAAAATGTTTGTGACAATGTCATGTATACATTGCTCCATGATAAGGCCAAGTCAAAGGATCATCTTAATGCTCGAAAAGATTTGAGGGATATGGGTTTAAGGCGTGATCTTTGGCCCGACGATAAGGGAAAATACCGCCTTGCTTTGTTTTCACTAATGCGTGATACCAAAAAGTTGTTTCTTAAAACTTTGAAGAATGTTAAAGTACCGGACGGTTACTCAAGTAACATTTCTAGATGTGTTGATGAAGTGCGACAAAAAATATTTGGGTTGAAAAGTCATGATTGCCATATTATAATGGAACAACTGCTACCATTAGCAATTCGCAATTTGTTACCAAACCATGTTACTGCAGTCTTGGTGGAGTTTTGTTCATTTTTTAGAGTCCTTTGTAGTAAAAGTTTGAATCATTCTGAACTTCAAATACTCCAAGAACGCATTGTGTCTACACTTTGCCACCTAGAAATGTTATTTCCTCCATCATTCTTCACAGTAATGATTCATTTAACTGTGCATCTAGTAGAGGAAGCACGGCTTGGAGGTCCTGTGCATTACAGATATATGTATCCCGTGGAGAGGTAAGATAATCATACCTCTTTAACTTCACCTATCTCTTTATATACATCCAACTTGATGACATTTAATATCTAAAATTTTTGTAGGGAATTGGGTCATTTGAAGTCATTCGTACGTAACAAGGCACAACCTGAAGGTTCTATAGCTGAGGGATACATAATTGAAGAATCCCTTACTTTTTGTTCTCAATACCTGGAGGATATAGAGACAAGATTCAACAGACTTAGGCGTGTTTGTGATGAACCAAATGAGCCTTCTTATGTATCCTCTATCTTCCCTCAATTGGGTAAACCAGTAGGAGCTTCATCAATGTTTACTCTAACTCAAATGCAAAAATTACAGGCACATCGCTATGTGCTTCTAAATTGCCCAATAGACACACCATTTGTTGAGTAAGTAATTGTAATAAACTATATGTCATTAGAATATTTTACATATACTAGCATGTGAATTGATTGCTTTATAATTAATTCATGTAGTGAATTTAGACAATTCTTAAAGAGAAGTTTAAGGTCAAGAAGACCTTCAGCCGCAGAGATAGAAAAGAGAGTAAGTAGAGAGTTTGTCGGTTTGTTTGAGAAACGGGTAAGTGATTAATATGTAGCTATAGTTCTAATGTCATATTCGCTTTCAAATTTAACTAATATAGTCACTTTATTTAGATTTTGAACTCAGAAGCAATAGATACAATGTCTACTGATATGAAGTTTTTAGCTCGAGGTCCATTGGACAATGCAAGAAGATTCACTGCTTATAACGTTAATGGGTTCAAATTTCGAACCTTGGCTCGCGAAGAGGGATTAAGAACACAAAATAGTGGTGTGTTTTTAACATCAAACACATCCTGTGTTTCGAGTAGTGTTGATCAGAACTTAAGGCAAGCAGACTTGCCATATTATGGGAAGTTAGAAGATATTATTGAGATTAACTATTATGGTCATATCAATGTTGTTCTTTTCAAATGTAAGTGGGAAGATACAACGCGAGATCGAGGATATAAAAAAGATCAATGGAAATTTAATTGTGTTAATTTTGATAGATTAATTCATGTTGGTGATCGTGAAGACCATGATCCATATATTGAGGCATCTCAAGCACAAATGGTGTATTATGTAGATGATTTGGTTAATGAAGGATGGAGTGTTGCCGTGCATTTAAAACCAAGAGATTTATATGAGCCATACCAAGAGCAACATCTGGAGCAATTTAGTAACATTGCTGATGAAAATGCTCAACTGGCTACAAATGTTATGAATGATGATGTAATTGACTCAAATTTGGTTGCTAACATAGCAACATCTTCACACATGTCAGAGTAAAAAATTGCTCTTAGTTTTATGGCTAAATAATATTCCATTGCATATATCCTCTTAGTTTTTGTGCTCTGCTTTATCTAATTTATGAATCAGTTCTTCTATGCGATTGTGTCCTACATGGTGAATTTTTTAGGGAAGCTATTGTGGGTTGTTCGGCCAGCATGTATGTTTTCTGTCCCTTGTTGGTTTCTACTGCTATAAGTTTTTTTTAAGGGTGCCAATCTATTTGTTTAGAGGTTGTTTTGCTGCTAATTAGCTCTAATCTTATTGTTGTTATGTTGTAATTTGTTTGGCTGATTAGCTCTAATAGATTTTGTTGCAAGCTTATTTCTATATGAGTTTTGAAAGGTTTATTTATGTGTCTACTAATACATTATATTTAGCTCTAATCTTCTTCAATTTTTGATAAATATACATCCATGGTAAAGGTGAAACGTTTCCAAAATCTACAAAAGAAAGCACCTTCACCACAATGTGCTACACATGCTACAACACAAGATACGACTCATTCTTCACCAATGCTAAATTATGTACAGTCATCCCAATCACTAGAAACATTCTCTCATGCTACATCAAATAATTCAACACCACTAGATTCGTCTTCAACTCCTAATAGCCCATAAGAATCTCAGGCACCTACAAGACATGGTGGACGTGTCTCTAATGCATATTAGACTGTTGAAGCAATAGGTATATATTTTATATTTATTTGCAATAAGTTAAACATTTAAGTTTTTCTTCTTCTGATCATGCAAGTCTTTTTCATTGTTGAAGACTCTAAGGATGAAATCAAGAAGATCAAGGTCAAGGTTAAGGAACTTAATAATTTCTCTAAAGATCTTCGCATAATTGTGGAATTTGATGATCAATGGGCAGCGTATGGTGAAGCTCAAGGATTACTTGCTGGATATTGTGGATCATTGGCAATTGATTGCAAGTTGTTTCCAATTAACTTCGAAAGATGGTTTGGAAAAATGGGCATTCCTAATTCGTATTTTGAAGATTGTTTTGAAACATTTCTAAAGGTATAAGCATTGTTTATATATATAATTTTGATTATGGTGAAATTTTTTCAAACATTTGCTTATAAATGCTATAAAACTAACATTGGTTTTATATAGCCTCAATTTTGTTTTAAGACTACTGAAGCACTAGCAAAACGATATTGCAAGATGAGTATTGGTAAGAAGTGGGCTGCTAGTAGGCAGAGAGTATGGGATAATTTTTATGATAAATCAAAGACCCGAGATGAGATAATTAGTAACTTTCCAAAGGGTATAGACCCCATTCAATGGGCACATTTTGTGAATTATCGTTTAAAGCCAGAAACAGTGGTATGTTTTTATTACTTTGATTGGTTTATGATTTATTTAACTAATCATTTGATTAATGACAGAACATGTAATTGTTTGTTGGCAGGAGCGTTGTAATAAAAATAAAGAAATTCGAAGCAAGCAAGTGATTCCTCACACCGGTGGTTCTAAGCCTCTTGCAAGAAAAAGACATGAGATGGTAATGACATTAATTTACATGGTATAATAGTTTGTTAAGTAATGCTTATGTTCTATTTTAACTTTTGCAATTTTAGCTTTTGGAAACCGGGCAACTACCAAGTCGTGGGAAACTATACATTGAAACACACAAAAAAAATGATGGATCATTTGTAAATGATGCTGCAAAGACTATAGTTGTAAGTTTACCTTTAATTTTTTATTTCCAGACATTTTGGATATTAAGCATATGAATTTTTAACTTGATATTTCTGTATTATTATAGGAACAAATTGAAGAAGGTTTAGCTCAAAGTACTAATAATGAATCAGAAGCTTCTCCTAATGATGTTGTTGGTAGAGTGCTTGGGCCAGAACACTCCGGGAGAGTGCGATGCATGGGAATGGGAGCAGCTCCTACTGGTGTATTTAGGAACACAAGACTTCGAATTTCAGATTTGAGTTATTCTCCGTCTAATGTTGCTGCATCATCATCATCTAACCCTTGGCAAGAAAGGTGCATCCAATTAGAATCTCAAGTTCAAACCACTGTGAGTGCACTTAAGGCCTATGTGATCATGAAGGAAGGGAAAATACCTGAAAGTTTAGCCAGCTTCTTTGATTTACCACATGTAAGTGCCTAGCATAACTAACCTCTATTCATTTACCATATTTACCATATTGTAAGTGCCTAGCATAACTAACCTCTATTCATTTACTATTTCTGCCTATGTTGTTCTGTGCATGTCTCTAATTCTCACTAAGAAAAAGCATCTTGTTAGAAAATGTTAACATATTTTTACTTAGTTCTTTTTTGTATTTTGGACAAATGATGAATCATATGATTTAGACTTTAGTGCATGGCTAAAACAAATGTTCTGTTTCCATTAACATTCAATAAGTGTGATATTTTAGATCAATCTTGATGTGTGTTCATCTTGGGGTGTTGCTTGTTTGGATCAGAATTGTATTTTTTTTCTTATTGACAATAATGATGAATTATATTTTAGAGCACAAGCCTGACACTTGTTGCAAAAAACTATCGCCTCTATAAAACCTACATCGCCACACTTTAGACAAACAGCTTCCTGCAACAGGTATACAGAGTTTTAACTGAAATAGTATTTCATAACTCAGTAAGATCAAAAGCAAAGCCCCAAATATGAACTCATCTATAAAATACTATGATCGATGCATCATGCATGCACATAAAATTTGTATATCATTAATAGATTCAGCTCTTAAATTGAGTCAAAAACACCCCTATTTGGTGCTAAAAATCAGAACGTAAACATTTCTAGCGGCTGAGACGAAAAAACTAGCAATTTATTGTTTGGATCATTTCAAATTCGATGATTATCATGTTTATATAATTTTGTTCATATAGTACATTGTTTCAAAAAACAGAAAAAATATCCAAAATGGTTAGAGTGTTGCTTGTTTGGTGATGAATTGTATTTTTTTCTTATTGACAATAGTGATGAATTATATTGAAGCCTTTGTAAACTGTTTTGCTATAAATTTCAGTGTATATAACTGTGTTTAATTTTATTTGTCTAGGGAAATGATGGTCCAAATCATCCTAATATAAATTCACCATCGGATGCAAATCTTCCTAATTAACCATTGAATGCAAGTCTACCTCTTCATTGTTGAATGCAACAGGATTATCATCAAGTGATGGCAATATGGGATGTTTTTTAAGATAGTTTTTGTAAAATCATACCTCTAGAATTTTATGAATTTTAAGCTTTGTCTTGCAAATTATCTAGTACAAACATACCTCTAGAATATTGAGTTTGTAGTTTTGTTTTGAAATTACAATTTATACTTTTTAAGTATTAATATCTCTACACAATATCTTTATTCTCATGATTATCTTATTAATGTCTGCACAATATGAAAGAGGATGTTAAAACCCCAGCTATATAAATATATTAAAGAAAATGAACATATGCAATTTGCAGGGGTTATCAACCTCTAGTAAATAAAATGAACATGTGCAATTTGCAGGGGTTATCAACCTCTAGTAAACAAAGGAGTTAAAAACCCTGCTATATGCACATATAAAAGGGGGAGACCCAAATTGAATTTCAGCATTTACTTGGGGTTTTCAACCTCTACAAAATAACCCCCCACAATTTCTACAGGATACCAGGGGTCATAAGAAACCCCCACTAAATGTTTGTGGCGAGACTTACTGCAGCGTTTGTTAAAACTGCCGCTAATCATTTAGAGGGGGTCAAAAATCCCCGCAAACCATTAAAATAACCCCCGCAAAATACTGAATTTTTTGTAGTGCATTATGATTTCTGCTATTGTGTGTGTGACTCTGAGCCAGATGTTGAGGATGATGTGTGAAACATCATGTCGCTTGGCAGGAAGAATGTTTTTACTATGGAAGAGGATCTCTGTGAATATTCTATCTGTTTTCGAAGATACTATGATTGTGGATGAAATCTCACATGTGTTCTGTTCGTCTATGGTGAAATGTGAAATTGCTTAGCATATTTATGGGTGTGTTCCCTTTATGTTTCCTCTGCCTGTGCTCTCTGGATGTTTATGAGCTATATCCCATGGATATTTGAGAACCTTGTGTGCATCTGGTGTGTGTTATTTGTATGTTTGCATCTATCTACTGATGCATGATCGTTCTGATGTTGGTAGTTGTAACATGCTTGACTGTAGAAGCATACGTATGATGTGTGTTTGCATATAGCATGTCTGGCCTATGTGCATGAGACTGAGTAGTGAAGAGGAGTATGTGTATGTGTTGCAAATGCTGCAGGTGTTGGGGAGTATTAACCCTTGTGGTAGTTAGTGGTGGTTACTACTATTCTTGTATGTGCTCCTTATGTGTGAGAATCTGTTTTTCTCTGTATGATGGTAGTGAGGGGGAGCGTAGTGATGATATGTGTGTGCTAGTTGCATGATAGCTATCCTGTTGATAATCTTGCAACTTATGCTCTGATTAGTAGTGTGCTAGTTTATTTGCTTGATGTATGTGGATGTGTTGTGATATGATGTGCTATCAAATGTTGAAACATCATGGTGACTGAGAATTTATTTTTCCTAAGGGACTCGTTTGTGAGAGTTTACTTCTCTCTATTATTGTGCTCTGTGAGGTTGGGCGAACCCAATTCTGTTGCTGCATGCCTCTGGTGTTTTTGGTATGTATTTGTACTGAAGTGAAAGAAGGGTCACAGTCATAGAAATATGGGTGACTTAGTTAAGCTTAATTATGGTTACACACTGAAGACAGAAGATCAAGATTCACTTTTGATCTAAATTTGGTGAGTTATGTATCCCATGGTGTTATCTTCAAATGTAGTAGTTCTATGCACTATGTGGTTGATGTGATGGAGGTAGTATAGACTTATGCCTTATGTCTTGCGACCTTCCTGCTATATTACTACAATCTGATGCTTCTTAACTCTCTGTACTGCTGATTTGTCAAATTTGTGGCCAAAAGGGGGAGTAAATGTTATGATTAATTTGTTGGTTTGGTTACCTGCTCTTGTTTTTGGTATGTGCTTCTGATACGTGTTGTGACTGTGAATTGTGTCTGTTCTGGTATGTGTGCTTTGGATGGTGGTGTATGGAGCTGATATGTGTTGTGCAGGGGGAGATGTTGGATACGATGTTCCAACATCCTATGCATATGTGCAGGGGGAGATGTTTTATGAAATGTTGAAGCATTCAACTCTATATCCTATCAATGTTTATTTTCCTGACCACTTAAGGCGAAGTAGTTGTTTTGTGTTCCGCTGTTGCATGCCTCTCTGATAATCTTAAAAGATACATCTTATTCTTTTCTACAGTTCTCCATGAAGAAGTAGTATGGAAACTGTTTTGAAGGATAGCCACTACTGACTTTTAAGCTTGTGTGTTTATGTTGAAAAAAAGAAATGTAGTTGAAGTATCTGTTTAAGTAGTATCTGTATGGTCATAATTTGTTTTAGCCAAAAATTTGCCAAAGGGGGAGTTTGTTGAGTCTTTGGTGTTGGCTGCATTTTTGGTAAAATAAACCTTGTAGCAGGATGTGTGATAAGATGCCTCAACATCGTATCACCCCGTTATTGGAAGTGTTCGAGCGCATGTTTTATTTATGGAATGTTTGTTTCTCTCTCATGGATCTTGCATGGCACCTTTAATCAGGCTAATTATGAGGATCATCATTCAATACTTCAGATCCTTGTCAAGAATAGTTTTATTAAGAATCTCCTTGAAGTATATTTTTGGAGAGAATCTCTTTTAATTAATTTGGGTCAAACAAATCAAGCCCATGTTTAATTCTGAATCAAGGACATTTTGCTTGGAGTATTTAAAGAAGGAGCTAAACCTAATTCAGTAGTTGTTCACGCCATCATTGTGTTAAGTCTAGAAGTCTAGGTTTTGCGTGTGTAATTTTGTGAGCCTTTCTTGTGTCTCATTGATACAAGCTTAGGACTTTGTGTTTTGAGTTGTAATCTGTGTGATCCTCTCCTAAGCTTTGAAGTACGGAGTAAGGACTTTTGATGGTTGTAACACTCTAAGCCTTTAGGTACGAGTGTCTAGTTTTTAGGAGTGTGTCTCCAAAACTTTTGATATTGTGTTGTTGAAATTCTTGCTGTCTGTAAGGTTGTAGGGAAGTGAGATGGGATCTCTGATCTAAGAGTTCCTAGGTTGAAGCTTCATTGGTAGTGCCTAGGTTGTAAGTTGTGAACGGGGCGTTTGCTGGTAACTTAGAACTAGGGCTATTATAGTGAAATTCCTTCCTGGATTGGTATCCCCCAGATTAGGTCGCGTTGTGCTCCGAACTGGGTTAACAAATATTCAGTCTCCTTTATTTGTTTTGCTTTTTATTGTTTTATCGTATTACTTGTCAGACCTGCTAAGGTGCTTAGAACATCGTATCGCACATCTTATACAGCGTACGTGGAATTTCATTAGGGACTCAATATTTTATTTTCACCACTATAAATATAATTCATTTATTAAGTAATTAAATATAATTTTACATTAAATTATTTCATTAAGAAATTATTAAGAATGATAAACAATACCATCAAATTATATGTTTTATAAGATAAACAAATTAACACTTAAAGAAATAGAGCAAACAATAATCCGACATATTCCACAGGCCCCTAGATCGAAATTAGGCTCTGATAAAATTGCATCTTATTTTATAAAAAAAATTTGGTTTTTTTTTTTTTGGTACAAATAAGCATAAAAACTTATTGGTTTAATTAGTCTGCGGGTCTCTTAAAGATATTTTTAATTTCACTTTGGTCCCTTAAAGAAAAAACATTTCACTTTGATCCCTTATTGATATGTCAATCAGTATAGTCCTTTTCGTGTCCATATTTTTGGTTAATGAAGTTGTTGATTAAATTGTGTTTGCTGCGGACATATCAATAAGGACTAAAGTGTAACATTTTTCTTTAAAGTACCAAGGTGAAACAAAAAATATCTTTAAGGAACCTGCGGGCTTATTAAGCCAAACTTATTTATTTGTCCTTTAATAAGTTAGTATTAAAAAAAGTATTTTGGTAAGAATATTATACATTTATTTGAGCAGACTATATATATATATATATATATATATATATATATATATATATATATATATTAAGAAACAACAATAAATAAATAAAATGAATAATTTATTTTGATTATGAGTACCTATGTTTTTATCAAATTAAGGTTGGATTGGTTGATTTGAACCAACTGTAAAATCATCAAACTTTCTCTACAAATTGATATTAGATACATAGAACTTTATTAAGAAGGAATACCTAAATTCAAATTGGATTGTACTACAATTGCATCAGAAAAAAAATAAAATAGAAGTGGATATATAGAATTTTATTGAAATTCTGGCGCACTATAGACAGATGTCGTACACGATGTTGTAACTCTAGGATTAGAAATATATGTTGGATCCAATGTTCGCAATTTCTACCTAGGAACTCCTAGATATGAGATTCCATCTCACTTCCCCTCAAATAACACAGACAGCGTCGCTTACAATGACTACAAACAAATGATGGAGGCACACTCCTATAAAACAAAATCAACTCTTGCTTAAAACCTTGAGTAATTCACAATTACTACTCAGCTAAAACAAACCATCTATGTGCTTTGAATAATCAGTGGCAGCATACATAGATGTATACAAAATAAAGCACAAGGCTTAATAAAGACACGAAACCCTAAATGCTCTTTTTTTATGACACTGGTTTCGGTAAATAAATAAGGTTTAGCATCTTCCTTTATATAGCCACGAGTTAGTTTGGACTTTCTGAGCAAATCGGGCTAAACAATACAGCTGGTCTAGAGAATCTTCAACTATAATCTTCTAGAAGCAAAAATATATTTCCATAAAATATTTTGTTTCGTTAAATGTTTCACCATCTTTGAAATCATATCTTTTATTTCATTAAATGTTTCAACATCGTAAGGATTAAGCAAATACGCGTTGCTTGAAGAAAATATGCATGTCTTGGCGCACCAGTCAGCGTGAGAGAATTTCCAAAGTGAATCTTCTGAAGATACCACACAAATAAAACGCCAACACGCCAGCTGTGATGTTGCGCCGACATGTTACAACATCTGACTAGTACATAGTTTTACCAAATTGAAGCCAACATACAAAAATCCAACATTTATTAAGGAGGAATACCAAAATTCAAATTGGATTGTAATACAATTTCATAAAAAAAAAAAGTCTTTTTCCCATCCCAAGTCTCACACGTGCTACTTAGGATGCGAGTGTGTAAATAACAAAAATTATGAAAAAAAATAATAATTTCGCTTTCTAGATAGCAAACTACAACTGAGTTCACTCTCTGGAATGTGAACCTTATAATAATCTAGTTTTTTTGTCCTCTACATCATTTTCTCATCTCCCGTTAAATAATTTTGAATGAAAAACAGTTCGCAAGTTAAAGTGTGAACCATTCATTCACCTAATTTCCTATTTTATGTCAAACTTATCAAGTCTTGTAGCCTAAATACATGTCTATTGTAAGTATAAATGTAAACTTGGTCATCTGAAATAAAGTAACAATTCAGTATAGATATCTTTACAATGTGTGCGATTGGTCAATAATGTCATAACTGCACCAGTGACAAATTAAAATATGATATAACATAGTGGCCACATTTTTATAAGGTTCACTAGTTAAAGTGTAAAACTGTAATTGAGTTCGCACTCTAAATAGCGAACTGTGTTTCCGTTCGCTCTCTAAGTAATGAACTTTGTTTCAGTTCGCACTCTAAGTAGCGAGTTACAATATTTTATACTCAAACTTAATGTCTTCACCCCCCATGAATGAAAAAATCATGAAAAAAGAGTTCGCTTTTTAGATAGCAAACAATGCTCGCTAACTAGAATGCGAACTCTTTTTTTAATGATTTTTTCATTCTCGGGGGGTGTGGACATCCAATTTGAATATAAAATATTGGTAATCACTACTTGGAAAGCAAAATTTTCTCGCACTGTGTATCATCTCGTTTAAATTATTTAATTAATTGTATGTTTATTGTTCTGGTGGTATTGACTTGGAATTCAGGAGTGTGCTTCTCTTAAGGTTTTAGGTTCGATTCTCACCGATGTTAATTTAAGTGAGCTAATTTAGTTTCCTGCTTCAAAAAAAAAAGTTTAATTGTGAATTACATTTATTTTAATATGTGGTATGTGAATAATTAGGATATATATATATTAATTAGTAAGAGTTGATTATTAGAATTATGAGAATTGGGTCAAGTGGGTAAGTGTTTAGTGATGCAATGATGTTTATTGATCTTATTTTCATTTGAAAGTACAAATTTTTGGGGTTTATCAAGGGAATGTGTAGGTGTTTCAGCTTTTATGAGTTTTTTATGAGATTCTTGATGATTTTTACATGAAATGATGTTAATCCATGTTAATTGTTGTACTTCTATAGTTGTCATGATTATATATGCTCAAAGTTGTTATCTTGGGGTTTGTATGGGTTGAATTTGGGGTTTCTAGAGTGAAACATGAGGGTTTTGAAGGTTGAAAAACACAAGAAGGGGGGGGGGGGGGGTGAATTGTGTTTTAGTTTTTCTAAGTTTAAAAACTTTTGCAGCAGTTTAACAAAATAAAACACAAACAATAAGAGAATAGAGAAAGAGAGAGAGAGAGAGAGAGAGAGAGACACACACACACACACACACAAGATTTTATACTGGTTTCTCCCACAAATTAGGAGTAGTCCAGTCCTCTTGTTTCTTACAAGAGATTTCACTATAATCACCAAGATTACAAATGCTCAAGCACAAAGCAAGAGACTTCTAATGCTCAAGCACAAAGCAAGAGACTTCTTAACAAGTTTAGAGTTAATAGAAAATATGAGTGAACACTTGATATACTATCAAAGGTGTTTACAAAATACAACTCAGATACAAGACTACTTAAAAGTTGTTTCTCAAGAAATTTCTAAGTGTTTGTTCAGCTTTTGAATTTGACAGAGTTTATGCGTGTTCAGAGGCTGATAGTCTTGTTATGAATCTTCAATGGTCTTCTTCCTTTTATAGCTAGGAAAAATAGACGTTTTGGATTATAGCCGTTTGAAGAATTCTTGAAAACTCCATTTGTGTTGATCAAAGTGCTAATAGCTGTTCTGATTTAGCAGCGTTGACGTTTCTTTAAAATGGATGATTCCTTTTGGCTTTAGATTTCTGAATAACTGTTTTTACCAAATGAGGAAATACTCGTTCCTATAATCTGACTTTAGAGAGACCTTTCCATCTTGTCCTTTTCTTGGTCAAACATTTTCACCTTGATTCTATCAGTGGGACCAGAACTTCAGGACACAGACTCTTAGTGCTCAAATTCAAGGCTCAGAAATCTTCGCTTCAGAACTCATTGTCTCAGAATCTCAATTCGTTCAGATGCACATGTTCAAATGCGTGAGTTCAGATTCAAATCCAGTTGCTTCAAAATTCATTTGTGCTCAGTTACATATAAATTTTAACTTTTAATCCTGCACACTAGAATAATTATTAGTACCCCAATTTAACCTTAAATACTTTGTTATCATCAAAATCAAACGAAGAGATGCTTAAACCAATTTTGTTCCAACAATCTCCCCCTTTTTGATGATGACAAACATTTGTATTTAAGATCAATTGTTATTGTTTTTATTTATCATTTTGACTTCAGGTTCTAAGGTTTGCAAGCTCCCCCTAAGTCTGATATCCCATAGAGCTTTATCAATGATAAATAATAAGCAATATAAGAGTAATTCATAATGTCTTATGTTATTTCACATATTCAATCTTCAGAAGTAAAGGTTTGCAAGCTTTATTTCTGAGTTTGACAAATGTAAGATAAGGTTCGCAAGCTTATCTTAAATTATGTGAAAATACGTTAGATAATAATTATTACTCCCCCTCTTTAAATTTTTTAAATAATCATAACATGAATGAAACAGGAGATTCAGAGTTTCAGATTTGGAAATTCAAAGTTTCAGATTTTAATTTCACTACTATATTACTCCCCCTTTTGTCATTATCAAAAACGGGAACCAAGTTGAAAAACATTAAAATGATAAAGTAAGCAAAAAAGTTCAGAGAGTAATAAAATAGTTCAAACACGTCAGATAGCAACCAGACAAAATAAGCAAGTTCAGAAGAACCAAAATAAAATTGAGTAACAGAAAATTGTTCAGCAAGATAAAAATAAAAACAAGTAACTTAAGTGCCTAAGAAATCCTAAGGTTTAGGGGCAAGAAGGGCTAGAAGTTGCTTCAGATCTACTGCCATAGCATCCTGCTTGGACTCCAGACGTTCAAATTTAGCATCCTGCTTGGCATCCATGGCATCCTGCCTAGCTGCTAGACGATCAATCTTTGCATCCAACTCAGCTTGCTTAGCCTTCTGCTCAGCAAGTTCGTTCTTAACCTCAGCTATTTCTGAAGCAGTAGCAGATGACACAACAATATCCTTAGAAACAAACAGAGCCCCAGGAGCTAAGGAGAACTTCAGATGCCTAGAAATAGCACAGTCCAAAGAGGTAATCTGTTCTCTGAGGTAATCTTCTTGCCAGTGATGGGCTTCTTTCTGTGGTAGCCTCAGATGATCTTATTTGACTCTATCAACCCATGCCCGTAGGTCCCTCTGAAAGTTGAGCATTTCATTCAGATCTCCATCCAACAGATTGTGCAATGTATCCATAATTTCTGACCTTACACTGTCCCAAGCATTGATGTAATCATAAGGCTTGACAAGAGAGTATCTGATCCTGTGCAATGCTTTAACCTTTCTATAAATATTGCGACTAATTTTCTCAAAATGGCTGTTGGATATGGGTGGAGGAAGAGGGATAACATTCTGAGATGATTCAGGTTCATTTGAATCTTCTGACTCAGTCAGAAAGTGGAATGACTCTTCTGGGAGGTCTGAAGGAGACAGGTGGGTCATTGTTTAGAGTTAAAATGAAGCGAGGGCTATATTCAGATTGGAGAGTGTTTGGGATAAGTTCTGGATTTGTATTAGAGAATGAGGGATGGTCAGTGGAGATTTCATGAATGGTGTTTTCAGGAGGTGGGTTGTTAATGGTTTAAGAAATGGTTGCTGCTTCCGATATGATGGTATCAGTTGCAGAAGTTTCTTGAGGAGATGAGTGATGGGTGGAAGAAGCAAAATCTCCATGAAGATGTTGTTCAAGATGATGGAGAGTATCTGAGTGTTGTTCAGAATTTATGGTGTTTTGCTGGTCTTGGTTCTGAAGATCAGCATATTGTTGGGTTAAGGTGTGGAGTTTATGAAGGGTTTCAGTCTTTTGGGTTGCTACAACATGGAGGTTTGATGTTATATGATCAACATTTTGTAGTTCAGGTGTGGATGGGGAGTGAGGATGATTTGGGAAGGCAGGAAAAACTTTAATGCTATTAGGTAACATCATGTTAATAGGTTGAGAATCATCAAGGGGAAGTTCAGATTGTGAAGTAGGAAAGGGTGATGAAAGAGCAATAGTAGGAATATCTACAGAAGGATTAGGCATACCTTGCGCAGAATCTGATGAAGGTTTCTTGGCACCATGTTTCCTTCTGGCGCGCTTTGACAGTGTCATTTCATCCTCAGTTTCTGAATCTTCAAATACTTCAGCAACAAAAGGCTCCACTTTGACAGATTCCTTCAGAGTTGATTCCTCTTGACCCTTAGAAGGACCAACTTCTCTGAACCCTTCAGAGTCTCTTTAACCTTCTTCTTTTTCACAGCCTTTTTCTCCTGACCCTCAGAATCACTGTCACCATCAGAAGTTGCTTTGACAGTTTTCTTCTTGGGGGCACGTTTCCTTTTCTTTGCAAACTCATCTTTAGGCTCAGATTCCAGATCATCATAACTGATGAGTTTTCCCTCATTTCTCATCATTTCAATGTAATGAGCAATAACCTCAGGTGGCTTATTCTTGTAAATAGGAATAACATCATCTCTTAGAGTTGTTTCCTTAAGCTCTTTCTTCAAAGGATGATCTGGATATATCAATTTATCCCTAGAAATCTTGTGAATGCTGCACAGATTTTCAGCAGTCAGAAATGAACTTTTAGTCTCATGAAGAAGTTCATGTACCCCAAATTCCTTCAGAGTTGCAATGAGTCTGCACTGATAGAATAGTTCAGAAAGGAGTCTAGGAAAAGCAACCCACGCTTTTCCTTTATCAGTGGTATTTTTGACATAGGTGCAGAGGTAGTGAAATAGATATGCGGATAAATTCATCTTAGTCCCATTGACTAAGAACAACAACATATGCCTTTGATCCCATGAGACTTGATCAGAGCCTCCAACCCTTGGAATGATTGTAGATATCAGAATCCTATGAAGTAGCTTAACATCTATATGCAATCCTGATGTCTTTCCCAATTTTTCTGTATTCTCATACAGCTTCTCCTTGATATCAGACTTATACTTAACAAGTGCTGTAGGTTTGTCTATATCAATCAGACACTTGCCTTCATTGAGGATTTGCAGAAGCTCAGAAATATCCTTTCTGGTGATGTTAGTAGGCATTCCCAGAATGGTTGAGCTAATCACAGTACTAGAGAAAAGTTCCAAACCTAACTCTTCTCTAGTTTTACCCTTATTTCCAATAGGGTCTTCTGCAACTTTATCATTGTACTCTTTCAGAGCATCATCTTTGGTAACCACCTTGGCTCCCAACCAGAATTCTTTAACTAACACCAGATAAATAACACAATTCAGCATGTTGAAGTAGTTCATCCATCCTTGATTCTCAAAATATCCTCTTAAGTCATGATTATTTACTCAAAACGATTCAAAATCGACGGGTAACTCCTTAACCAGACGAAGTTGATTTACAATTGGAGAGGATGGGTCAGGATTTCTAGACAAATCAGCTTGTGAATCAACGTTCAAGGATTTTGGAGGAGCACGTACAGACGATGATGAGGCCATGGTTAGGGTTTTGCTAAGAGGAAGAGGAAAGAACGTTTGTTGTTAGAGGTTTAGAGTGAGAGAAAAAAGTGTGGGAAGTGAAAGTGAAAAGTGTGAATAAGTGATTATAGTGTAAGTTTTGAAAATCACAGACAATATTTGAGGAAAACACGAGAGTGACGTTTTGGAGGCGTAACAGTTACTTTTTAAGAAAATCATCATTAGCTTCGTTCTTTACCCAGTGGTTACTAGACACGTAGTTAGAAGTTACCCAGATAGAGAGTGTTTTAGAGGCCAGCTGTCAGATGCAGAATCTGAGCAGTCAACTATTACTAACACAGACATCTAAGTCAAATTACCCTTATTTAACGATTAACAAATCAGAAACTTCAGAAATTTAGATGCTTCAGAGTTTAAGAAATTAGACTCTGAGCTTTCTTTACTTCTGAGACCTTTTAGAGTTAATATTCATTCAGAGTTAGCAGTCATTCAGAAACAGACACCATGTTCAGATTTTTCTTAATAAAATCAAAACGATCAATGGCTAAAGGTTTTGTAAAGATGTCTGCTCATTGATGCTCAGTATCAATAAATTGAATTTCAATAATACCTTTCTGAACATAATCTCTAATAAAATGATGTTTAATCTCAATGTGCTTGGCTCTAGAATGTAAAATAGGATTTTTGGACAAACAGATAACAGCAGTATTGTCACACAAAAGTGGAATACTGTTTAACTTTATCTGATAATCTTCCAACTGATGTTTCATCCAGAGCAATTGTGTGCAGCACTTAGCAGCTGAGATGTATTCTGCTTAGGGATGGGAATAGGTCAGGCGGCCTCCAGGGGCATGCGGCATGGCATGACTTAGGTCATGCTAGGCCAGGCCTGTTTATTAAAAATGTCAGGCTTAGGCTTTGAAAAAAGCATATTTACATAAATAGGCCAGACTTAGGCTTTTAAAAAAGCCTACAAAGCCTATTAGACCGGCCTATTTATATTTAATAATTATTATTTATATAATATTATTATAATTAGTTATATCATCTTATATAAAAAATAAATATTATATATATATATATATATATATATACAAAATATTTATTTGTCGTAAACATATTTGTTATTTTATTAGCTTTTAATAATTGTGCTAATCATTTTATTAGCTTTTTTTTAATGTTGAAGAAATTATGAAAATTTAAATGTGAAATAGGCTTCAAGGCCTATTTAATTAGCCTATTAAAAAAGATTATATAAACACCTATATTTAACACATGCTTTTAAACAGGCTACAAGGCCAGACCAGGCTATAAATAGGCACAGGCCAGGCCGGAAAAAAGAACATTTAATAGGCCAGGCTTAGGCTTAAAGAAATATCATAGGCCAGGCTCAGTCATGTCAAAGCATGGCATGGCATGGCCTATTCCCATAGTTGCTTGTCTCTTACTAGCCCATGATATAAGGTTTTCACCTAAAAATTGACAGTTTCCACTAGCGGATTTTCTCTCAATTTTATCACCAGCATAGTCAGCATCACAGAATCCAACTGGCTTATAATCTAGGGATTTCTTGTAAAGTAATCCCAGATTCGTGGTTCCTTTCAGATAACTAAAGATTCTCTTAACCGCAGTTAGATGAGATTCTCTAGGATCTGATTGGAATCTAGCACACATGCAGACACTGAATAAAATATCTTGTCTAGAAGCAGTTAGGTAAAGAAGAGAACCAACATACCTCTGTATAGCTTCTTATCAACCTTGCCTTCAGATTCTTATTTTAAGAGACTACTTGTAGGATGCATAGGTGTAGTCATTGGTTTGCAATCTTCAAGTCCAAATTTCTTCAATAAGTGCTTTGTGTATTTGGTTTGATGAACATATACTCCATATCTTCTCTTTGATTGATTTGAATTCCTAAGAAGAATCTTAGCTCACCCATCATGCTCATTTCAAATTCATCCTGCACGAGCTTAGAGAAACTTTTGCAAAGAGAATCATTAGTTGAACCAAAAATAATATCATCAACATATATCTGAACAATTAAAATATCATCCTTTAAGGTTTTTCTAAAAAGAGTGTTATCAACATGTCCTTTTTGAAAACCATTTTCCAGAAGAAAAATACTTAACCTTTCATACCAAGCTCTTGGAGTTTGTTTCCAACCATTGGGTGATTTCTTCAACTTAAACACATGGTCGGGATATTTCACATCCTCAAAACCAGGAGGTTGTCTTACATAGACTTCTTCAGAAATAACTCCATTCAGAAAGGCACTTTTGACATCCATCTGAAACAAAGTTATTCCATGATTTACTGCATATGATAGAAGAAGTCTAATTCCATGATTTGTATACTTATAACATGTTAGAATTATGATCTTTTAATTATAGGTTAACATGATTGAATGAATATGAACCTAGTAATGAGAAATTATTAGTATATGATCAATGGAATGATGGATTGATTAGAATGAAGAGTTATGTTGTTGAATTAAATGAGTCGTATACTTATAACATGTTCTAATTATGATCTTTTGATTATAGGATAACATGATTGATTGAATATGAGCATTTAAATGGTGATTTAGATATGTAATGACAAGTATGTTGTTGAGTTATGATTGGATTGTGATAGTGATATACTTATGTATGAGTGATTGAATCATGTATGTATATTTTATTTGTGAATGATTAATGATGATGATGATCTTGAATATATGATCAATTGAGAAGATTAATTAATGTGATTTAATTAATAGAGAAGATATATTCTTTAACAATAAGTGTTAGAATATATGGATTATATTATCCTTTTATGATGAGCAGATACTTTAGATGAGCCCTAAAGTATAATAGATATTTTAGTAGCTGCGGTTGACTAAAATATGTAAACCATATGTTTGGTAATTGTACATTCATGAATTCATATATGTATGTTGAGCAGATACTTTAGATGAGCACTAAAGTATAGCAGATATTTTAATAGTTGCGGTTGACAAAACTATAATTGGAATACGTTTTCCAATGAATTGATGAAATGGTACCACATGCATTAGTCGTGTCTAGGGTGACATGACATGAGTAATTGACATTAGTTGCATTAGGAAAATGTGATTAAATGTGATACTTGGTAATTGACATTGATTGATAATCCTTAATAGCATGATTAAGTGTAATATGAGTTGTGTGGATAATGATTGATAATTGATGATGTTATGATTGTGATGTATTGTATTTTTATGATTATGAGATATGAATAACATGTGGTGAATGTATGTTTATGAATTGAATTGTTAGACATAAGTATACTATGTCCTAAGTGTTAAGTGTGTTCTTGCACTTAGTTCCTTTTTATGGTTATATTATCTAACCCTCTGTTTTGTGTATGTGCTGAACCTTTGGGGGTTCAGGTTCTCAGGTAATGTTTATGTTCAAGTCGTTGGTGAAGCTCCGCTCTGATCATGACACGGGAATAGGGATTTCTTAGAATGTATATATTTGTACATAGAGTCTTTATTGTTCATTATCTTAGTTTATTTTGAAATTGTACCGTTTTGAAAAGTATCTAGTACAAGTGATATTTTAACTAATTAAGTTATTAGTTGTATTTTAATGAAGTTTGTAGTAATCGAACCGTATTAATTTTATGAATCAAGTTTTATTTTCCGTTGCGTATTTGAAAGATGTTTTCTAAAGGTAATATTTTATTAAATACGGGTTGGGTGTTACAATTTGGTATCAGAGCTCCAGTTGTCTTCGGACTGTGTGGGTTATGTGTCGATTAGAGCAGGTCCGTGTGGTCGGACTAAGTGGGCATAGTGTCACTCGTGTGTTTGCATGATTGATTGTGATTCTTGTGATTTAATTGTTAAGTTACACTTGCACATTAGTCACTATTTTACTATTTTGCAAATGTATGATTAGTTTCATGAATTTTGTTGACATGTTGTTTTACTTAATTCTTGAGACTCATGCTTTAATTGGTGTTGATTTGTGAATTTATTGTTTCATAAATGATAATGTTATGCTTTTATGATTATAATAGTTGTATGAGCTTGAAGCTATAATCTTTGTGTGGTTTTGACATATTTTATTTGTTATGATTTTATGATGAGCGAGCGATTATAACATGATATAATTGTGCATGATTGATGATTGCTTATGTAGTATGATTGAATTAATTAAATAATCACTACAAGAAAATTGTCACTTTGCGACTGTAATACCCCACATTATTATCTAGAATATAATGCAGAATATTATAAATAGTACTGAGTTCATTACAATTACATTATTCAAATATGCACGCGCAGGTGCAGAAATACAAACGAGTTCAAATAACATAGCGGAAACGAAAGACAACACGATTAGATAATGAGAAAAGCATAGAAAGACTAAATGCGATCCTCCAACAGCAGCAGCGACTCCAACACCAAAGCTTACCTATTCAACCTGTTTGCCTGTTTCAAATAGGGAGTGGGGTGAGACAGTCACTTCGTCCCAGTGAATTCTACTACCCTCCTAGGCTATAAAGTCGGGGCTCCTAATCAGTCATATCATAATCTATATCCATAGCATAATTATCATAAGCAATAATATACAGGTGTAACACAAAGTTTATCTTGTTCATTTTAAACCGCAAACCCTCTAAGGTGAGCACGTCTCAGGGGTTCGCCTTATCCGCGAGCAGAAAGCGCTCCGGCATAAAGCTCACATAAATTTTCTAATGGAACATCTAAAACGAAGTCCACACTGATAACATATCCATGTAATTAATCGACTGATCACTAATTTTCTTAACATGCTACCAATAAATTCCCAAACCCGGGGCGCATGCAATATTCTAAATTTCTTAAGTTATTTCCCTAAGAGTTCAACTGTAATTGACCTTCTGTTTAACATCAATTTATATAAGTTTCTGTAGAATATCAATCTTTAACGAGGATATAAAACGAGTGTTCCATTTATCTTTGAAAATAAGAAAAAGGAGTCATTTCTGGGCTTGCTCGCTACGGCGAGTTACCAAGCTCGCCATGGCGAACTTACGGGTACTGGCCTAAACAACTCGCTAGGCGAGCAGGTGCTCGCGATGGCGAAGTTCTTCAGCCCAGAACCTGGAGCTCGCCATGAAGGCTCGCTAGCAACTCGCTATGGCGAGTTCATGCAGAATTGCCTCTGTTTTGCGAAAATCATTAAATTTTATAAACCACACCTACAATCCTCATGTAAGACAGTGCAGAAACATAAATTAAGTGATATAGAACAGAATAGCATGAAATTTGGGAGCTAATTTCACACATACAGTTATTACCTATGAATTCCTAAGTTGCATGCATTTTCATAAATTGGGAAAAACTAGCTAAACTAGCCTAAGAACCCACCTGTAAATGGAGCTTTAACCTTCTCTAAGCTCTACAACAGCTACTGAACCTCCTAGCAAGACCCACGAACTCAGACCAGAATTGGAACTTTGATGAGCCTTGGAACCTCTAAGATACTCTATGATTTGGAATGTGTTTGATGAACGATTCAGCTGAGATAGGGGTTATTTATAGTTGGTTTTACTGAGTAGAAACAGTGCTGGGTTTGGCCCTGGTGTAGGCATGCATGTGTTACTATTGGATGGTATTGAGGTGAAAAGAGATAGATTGTTGTTTACAAGCTTGTGAGGTCTTGGGGAAGGGAAATGGTGTAGCTTCAGAATTGATTCTCTGCATATGGGAATCCCTGACCCTGGCTGAATGTTGTTAAGTGCTCACGAGGGAGAAAAGAACAAATACTTGAGTTAGGAAAAATTGAGAAGTTGGAAGTATTGTTGTTGTTGTTTCACGTGAGAGCAAGAGAGAATGGAGGGAGAGAAAGCTCAAGTCTCAGCTCTGAAGTTACAAACAAGAATGAATAGAAGTGGTTTCTCTTGCATGAGTTTTGAGTGGTGGAGAGCAAAGGCAAGGTTAGTGCAAGTATGAGTCATAGGAGGGAAGAGGTGTAATTTGAATGCTTAGTTTAATTAGTCCATAATTATGAGATTAAGGTAGTATTATGTGTTTTAAGTTCACTAGAACTCCTATTTTCTACACATAAAACACCTAACTCTCACATCTTAATTAACTAATTATCTTTACTTAAAATTTAATTAATTAGGCATAGCTCCAATTAGAATTAAATTAAGCAATTTAGAATTTGGGGATGTTACAGCGACACTTCAATTGCGACCTCTGAAGAAAACCGTTGCAATGTGTATTTTCTAATGACATCTGCAACGGTTTGTGCGACAATTTTGTTAACCGTTGCAATGCATGTTGTCAAAAACGAGAATTTTTTTCATTTTAGCGCCTTGTCAAAATGGAATGCTTTTTATTAAAAATAAAAAATTAAATTAAATTCCAAAAATAAGAAAGAAAGACGCAAAAACAAACATTCACCACTCTCAGACAATAACCCTTCATTGATGTTTCCATCATCATCGCCGCATCTCGTTTTGCTTCATCATCGCCGCATCTCCGTTTCCTTCATCGTCGTTTCCTTCGTCGTACAGTGGAATTCCTGCGATTACAAAACCCTAACTCGTTCTAAATCCCTAACTCGTTCCAAATCAGTCACTCCAAATCCAAACCCGTAACTTGTTCATCATTCCAATCGATCCCTAAATCTTTGTTGAAGCTTCTATTTCTCTCGTTGAGCATATTTCGCTATTTTCATCTCAGGTTCGTTGTTCTATCTTTGAGCAGAGTTTGTTGTTTTCATTTCAAGTTCGCTTCCTTCAAGTTTGTTGTTTTCATTTTGTTTCCTATTATTTCTGCAAAGATTTATATGAAGGAAAATAGCGATCGAAAACGCAGCGGAATTTTAAAATTTTCCTTTAATGATCCTTACGAATGAGCATGATATGTGTTAAGAACTTTTACCTCTCGTAATGGAGGAGCTTTGATTCACAATTAAAATCTTGATCACGAGTGTTGAAGACGAACGGCAACAACTCTCGTAGTGGAGGAGCTTTGATTCACAATCAAAATCTTGATCACGAGCGTTGAAGATGAACAGCAACGCCTCTATCTAGTCCACACGAACAGATACCTTCAATATGAGTGCTAGCTCCAAAGATGAAGGTTTCTAGTGAGAGGTGGGAGGAATAAGGATTAGGGTTTTAGCAAGAATGTTTTTCATCATGTAATTTTCTTTGCCACAAGGGTTCTATTTATAGAATCACTTGTCATGTGCACCAAGACAAATTCTTGTCATTGGGCTACATTTACGCTAATGCCCTTTTCATTAAATAAGCATAAAGGGGGTGCATGCCCCATGTGTCATGTACACATGGGCGCTCCCTCGCCATTCCTAATGGTGTATTGCTTATTTAATTACCATGATACCCTTATCATATTTCCATATTCCTCTGAGGTACACCGTACCTTACGGTGTTCCAATCCTACACTAAACTGTCCTTATGTGTGACCCTTGTAGGTTTCCGTAACGTTGACAGTTACATTAAATCATACATTTAATTATAACAAACAGTGAGCGGTATCTAGCAACACATCACTGCTACCCAATTCACGGAAATGTCATGTGATCTGACAAACCTTTTTCCCGTGATAAATATCTTGTGTACAATTACCCTTTTACCCTTATGTCTATATTGAACACAAGACATAGTACGTCACCCTTGTTAAGTTCAATATTGGGCCCTTAGGCATATCTCCTGTTATGTAGGAGGGGTAAATTCCATCTAGGTCACTCATGTCCCTCAGCATGCTTTGCGAAGCACCCATCAACTGCGTTTATGATCATCCTGTTACGAACAACGTTTGATCAGCAATAAAGTACTTGACTCCACATCTAGGGTCCATAGTGGTTTCAGGTCGAAGGGTGGAATACACCACTTATCACTATGAGAACATCTTATGACATTTCATAACATACTATGTAGTATTCTCATGGTGGGTCAATCCGATATAAATGTTACCCCTAACATTCATATCTATGTGAAGACTTGATAACTACTTATCTATGATCCGTGAGATGTGATCATCAGTCTACCAACATAATAGTCTCTATGCTTTAATGTTATCCCAATTCACAATAAAGCTTGACTACTGATATTTAAGATTAGTGTTCTTATGTTTGATGGATTCTCACGATTAAGTCAAACTTAACGTTCCATTAAACGAAACAACTATTCTAGGGACTTTATTACTTTAACACATAAACATAATAAAGAAATGCCTTTTATTAATAGTAAATAAAGCACTAAAAGTATTGGCTTCTAGGGCTTACACCAACAATCTCCCACTAGCACTAGAGTCAATCAGGCATTCTCTTAATACCCATAGACCTAGTATGCCCATCACGCTTCAACTGCGCAAGAGCCTTTGTTAGTGGATCAGGAACTATTTCCTATGTTGGTATCTTACGTATCTATCCAACTTTTGTTACGATCTCTATCGAAATATAGAAGTGTCTAAGTCTATATGAATCGTCGGTGAGATCTATTCTCCATTGTTTTGCAAGATTAAACTATTACCATCACTAATGTGATTAATGTGATCTTGCTACACTAGAAACATAGTTTTAGCTCAATCAACGATCCAATACTTAACTTCTGTTGCTGAAATATAACACGAAGATTTTATAGCTTACAATGTCTGTATTCAAGCATGATATACAATACATCGGTATGGAAACTACATCATTATAACTTCCTTATAATGATCCTTTCCATTCCTACACTTTTCAAGAAATAGTCCTTAGTTCCTTTAAGGTCCTTGGGGATATTCTTGAAGGTTAGTTAGTGTCCAACACTAGTCTCAATTTTGGTACTTATTGATTATGCTACAAGCATATGGTGTATTTGATTCAGTACATATTATGGTGTGTATGATTAATCCATCTTCCAAAGCATATGGATTATTTTCACGTGTCTCTCTCTCTCTCATCCAATGAGATATGCTATTGTCCTTTAGACAAAGACCAATCTTTTGACACATGTGATGATTTTACACATGAAGTGTCTGACACTTGTGTTCAATTCTAAATGGCTAATTTACACATGTTTATTTCTAAATGGCTAATTTTCACATTGCAGTTATTCATGGAGAAATTACAAGAAGGAAACATGATGTTTTGATGAAATCTTCCATGACCATTTATTCTAAAAAACTTGAGGAGATTCATGCAATCATACTATAGCGGTCTGGTGAGTATTGTCTGGCCTTGTTCGGTATTCTGACTTTTGGGCTATGATTGGGTATGCTGTCCTGCTATATATGGTATTAGTGCAGATTTTCTGGTTGTAGTTCTTAGAGCTGGATCAGGTTCTTAGTTTGATATTGCTAGTCACTTAGGGGTTGTTGTTTGTTCATTTTTACTTGATTGTTTTACATTCTATTCACTAAGCACTTCATTCGTGATTCAATAGCTCACAAAATCTGTGTAGTTTGTATTTTAAAATGGTAGTGACTTAGTTAAAGTGCTTGTGTATTAAAACTCATGTGTACTCTGATCCAAACAGATGCATTGTTTTTTAGTAGTTCATATTATACGGATGCATTTGTTGTTATTGATACATGAGAACCTGAAAAGAACATACTTAAACAATCCTATATGATGCTACAACTGTATGGTTGAGAGTAGCTAATGTCTTATAACATTTTAAATAATAATGTGGTTGTGTAGACTAACTAATGTTTGATAAGCACAAGATCTGGTGCACACAATATTGTTTCACTACCCACACTACACAACTTGAGTATGATAAATTGACTTCAAATAAAATCAGTGTAGCTCCTATATATTACCCCTCTAATTGTAACTTGTTTGGCCAAACAAAGTTAGTTAACTCTGAAACCCTGCAAAGATTTGTTATTTGTATATTTGATGGTTAGGAGGGTGATATTTTGACAGGGAAGGTGTGGGTGGGATGAAGAAGGATATGATACAAATTAGTAAAGAAGACTCAAATAAGACTATAACATGTTTTTCTTTTCATGCTTTTGCTATTCACTTTGACAGGAAATATACAAGCTAAAGAATGTGTGAATTTAAACCAATTCAAGCATCCATGTTTTTTTGGAATCTGTTCATTGATTCAACCCATACATAGTTTGATAGGTGGGTAGAGGTGTAACTTTGAACCAGTTTTTCCTTCTCATGTAAGCATGTATATTTATTAATTTATTGACTTTTTTTTGGTAGAAGATAATCTTTGTTTTGTTTTGGTATAACATATACTTATTTTTTTTCCAGGTAAATGAATAAGTAGAGTCAAGAGATGGTAGGCGTTCCAATTCTAGCTTGCACTAATTAAGGATCAAGAAGCAACATCATATATTATAATGTTTATGTTTTAATTTTTGCATGTCTGAACTATATTATTTTTTTTTTCTTTTGGAGTTTCAAGTACTTTAATTAAATTTTTTATGTATAGATATTGCCATTTTTGAATGGATTATATGAACGAGACTAAGTTATTTATATACTTGTGTATTTTAATTTTTTTACTCTTGTATGGATATTGAAACACTTATAATAAACCATCAAAATAAATAAAAAGTATTGTAAATTAATATTATTTTAAAAAAAAAAAAAAAAAAACAATTTGCAACGGTTTTGTAACCGTTGCAACCCATGCTGTTAAATTCAGTGTTATGTGGAGAAAAACATTGGGATGGTTTGAAACCGTTGCAAGAACAATTGCGACAGTTGTAGCAACGGTTATAAGAACCGTCGCAAAGTGCTGTTGCCACGCATGAATCATCAACGTTTTGAAAACCGTTGCAGATGCACAATTGCAACGGTTCTAACCGTCGCAAACTGTAATTTTAACTGTCGCAAAGTGCTTATTTTCTTGTAGTGAATGAATATGCATGTATGTATGTATTCATGGAATTATTTGAGAATTATGAATATGAATGAAATATCGAGATTACTTGAATGCTTTAACATGATGATCATTGGTAAATATTCATGAAATCCTTTTGATCTATTAAGATGAACATGTATCGGTGAATTACATGTATTGTGATAGCTTCTTGATTATACATGATTTGTTAATACTTGAGTTGCTATGTATTTTGAGAAAAATGCGATGATCATGTAATTTCACATGTTTGGATGTTAACTTATGTTGATTATTATACTTCTACGTTGTTATAACTTTATATCCTCAAAATTATGACCTTGTGTTGTATGAACTTGGATAAATGATGTTTTTGATCTAATTGTTTAAATATGAGAATTACTTGTGTTATATGCTATTTGTGATTGAAGTATATGCGAAGCTAATACTTGAATGTTGATTAATATTCAATGATATTATGTTTCATTGTCATTGATTGTTGATTGTTATTCGAAAATGTTATATTTTATCGTCATTGATTGTTATTAGTTAAAATGATGTAGGATATTAGAATTTATTTCTATGTACATGAATTGAAATGACTCGAGTATGATAATTGAATTGATAGTTTAATGCAACTATTTGAAGTAGAGTTTATATGAATATTCATGTATGTTTATATGTATAATTGATTAGTGGTTCTTTATGACATGTGATAAATCTTAAAAGTAATGTTAATTTCCGAATAGTGTGAATCTTGTTGAAATTAATTATTTCCTTTGAGTAAATGAAACTTGATTTATTTCTTTTGCTATCTATAAGTTATATTATGTTGTATGTCATTTCTTTATGATAGATTTGATAAATATGATGCGCATATTTGATTGTTTTACCATGTTAATTATGATGCTAAGTTAATTATTATCTTGCACGATATGATTTAATATATGTGAACTATTAGATTGTTTGGAATTGATTGTTATGTAATATTCGTCTTTTCTTGTCTTGAATTGATTCTTAATTTTTAAGATTTATAGAAGATGCATGTTACTTGAACTTCTGTATGAAGTGCTTTAATTTGCTTTTGTGCAATCTTGGGCAGATGTTGTAGTTACCCCTCGAACGCGACATATGTGTGAACACTGTCATTGTTAGATTCTTTTGGGAAGAATAAGTTAGAACCATAGAAACTTATAGTTAGTTGTAAGAATTGGGAATTTCAATAGATGTTTGTAGGTAAGCTTAAGATAAGTGGGGGAGAAGGTTATACTCCTCTAAGACGTTTGGGTATAAGAAATAAGATAGATAGAGATACCCGAAGAAGAGCGTTTATGCGTTAGTGAAGTTTATTTCGGAATTGATTGAAGAGAAGGATCTCAAAGTGTGTCGAAGATTTTGGAAGCGTTGTTTGTATGGTTCGAAAGTGGAGGTATTCCACAATCGCAAGAGTTCGGAGTATTGGTTGACCAAATATAGATGAATAAGTAGCATGAGGAAATTGTTAGAATTTCGAAGGATTTATATTTTGGATTGAGTTGTCATTTGAGTTGAGTTAATGTGATAGCAGATGTCGGCTTTTATGACGAAAGAATTGAAGTTAAGTGAAAAAGTTTAGAAATGTGAGTTGATATAAGAGGTGACACTTAAAAGTGTAAGTCAAGTATGATGAAGTTTGTGGGCCGTATCCTTGAAGAGATTTGAGGAAAATTAGAAAGTGGATTTGGATTTAATGGACCGACCGGTGCGAAGTTGTCAAAGTAAAGAAGTAAACCTCAAATAGATGAGAACGGAATTACGACATTCTAAGATGGAAAATTGTGAGTTGGATTTATCGAGTTCAAAGAAAATTTCAAGGTAAGGTTGTCGTTGGAATCAAAACGATGAGATCGTTAATTAGAAGAGTATGTTGGAAATGTTCACATGAGATTTTGGTAGTCGAGATGAAGATAAGTGTAAAGTAATTATTAATGGAAGATGTGGAATAAGCAAGTTGACCATTAGAGGACGTGTTGAGAGAAAGTCAAGTGATTTTCTATCGGAAAATGATTGACTATAGAAAAGATGATGAGGAATAGGAAGATTAAAAGTGGGATTGTTTGTGTTAAGGAATACAAAAGTTAGGTAAGAGATAATTTGAAAATAACGTGATTATGTCGGGAAATTGATGCAAGGAATTTTAGTATCAAATGATTGAGATTGAGTCGTCAAGTGAGTAGTTGGAATGAAATTCATATACGAGTATGCGATTCGGCAAGGCTAAGAGGATTTAAAAGAGGATTACGGACTTATGGAAAACCGAGAAGTTATGGAGTTTTAAAAGTGATGTAATTTTCAAAATGAAGTTGGTTAGTTATTCTTGTATAGTAGTATTGTCGAAACTATGGGAAGGATGAGCGTGAAGCGATAATTTGGGGATTAGAGATTGTGTTGGAATTTGGCATAAGTATGAGGACTTGTGTGAAAGGAAGAGTTGTGTCGTTAAAATGGTTATTAAGAGAATTTGGAGAAACCTTCTTGGTAAATGGATGAGGAATGATAAAAATTTAGAACATGGTTTGGATAGGGATTGGACATGAAGTATACGAATTAAGAGAGAAATCAAGAGATCGAAATTGAGAACAAGAATTTATGGAAAGTATGAAGTTATGAATGTCCCTTTGAAGATGACGATTCTTTTGGAGTATGAAAGATTGAAGGGTACTAGTGATGGAAAGTTCCTGATAAAAGAACATATTTGAAGTTTGGTAAAGATGGTATATGCTACCATCATGATTATCAGATACTTAATTGCAAATTAAGGAATTGATCAGCCTTAATCTCATGTTAATGGTAAACAAAAATCGTGTTGATTGAATAAACTAGTTTTGTCAAATTGATAATGTGTGGAATTTGGAAATGTTGTTGGAGAATGGGAAGAACTGGTCGTATGGAGTTGTTTTAGTCGTGCAATTTTCGAGGGCGAAAATTCTTTTAGTGGGGGAGAGTTGTAACACCCCAAACCTTATATTAATAAGGCTACACAAAAACAAATGAGGTTTGACGTCACATCTTCGTATAAAATTTTAAGTCATTGAATTTACTGATCATCTCATTTATATGTTTATAAATACAAACTCTTCTTTCTAATGTCGGATTCTAACTTACACTTGATAGATACCTCAACATATCTCTTCAAATGTGAGATCAAACTCTCATGCCACAGTTGGACTCATGAAGGCAGCATCGCTTATTGGATCAATACATTGAATTAAAAGTAACTAGACAAGTGACTTGGACACTATATTTTTATCTAAAACATTAAGCCATTGAATTTATGGACCGTGTCACTTATAGTTTGTCCAACATCGATTCTTCAATCAAATATGAAGCTTTTAATTCATAAATGATATATATCATATCAACACAAATATATCATATATCGACGATGTTTGTCTTATTTTGGTAAGAGGTGCCTGAATATTTTTTGGAGAGCACGCAATTAGTGATATCTTCACACAAACACACACACTATGAAAATATATTAGGATAGTCAATTTTATAAAATTTTTTATCCTTTCTTTCGACATTTTTGATTTTATAGCATCAGAGACTATGAATTTTTTACAAAGTTCAAAGGATCATACATAACAATATTATGTATCATAGATTTATAAATATAGTTTTTAGGAGGATTAATTTAATTTATCATTTAGAAAGGATTAGCACACAACTTATTATTTGTTTGTCTTCTATATAATTTCTCATTTAGAAAATGTTAACAAATGCTCCCGCGAGGACCACTTGTTAAGAACTAAATATAGAAAAATTATGTTAAAATTTGTATAATCAACTTTTAAAATGTGTAAAATAAATACACTTTTCAATACAATATTATTATTATTTTTTTGGTTTCGGCACATCATGACCCATATATATAATGCTTAATTATGACTTTTTGTACTATCAAAATGTTAATGTCTATACTATAAATTTAAGAAAACATTAATAATGTACCTATATTCTCCAACAAACTGCAACTCTTGTTGTATTATTCGTAGTGGTGATCGTATCCGAACCAATCTAAAAATAAAATCGTAAATCGAATCAATCCAAATCGAAAATCACAAAAATCGCATTTGGTTTGAATGTATTTGGATGATATTTTTATTCAACCGCAAAACCGCAAACCGCAAAAACCGCGGTTAACCGCTAAAACTGCATTAAGTTTATATTATATTTCAATACCACTAAAACCACAATAAGTTTCTATTATATGCCAATATACATAGCCCAAAAACAATGGACAAATATCATTGAAACAAAGACAACAAATCTTGATAGTTTCGTTATTCAATTATTTACTACCTTATGTGTAGGCATGACGATAAAACTCAAACTCGTGGGTACCCGTCTAAATCGTACCCGCTTTGACGGGAAAAATCTGAGTTGATTGGGTTTGAGTTTGGGTGTTTCCCGATTTTAATGAATATTTTTATTGTTTCAAAAAAAGTTAAGAGCATGCATGTAAACCGCGGTCACTTTTTATATTTAGTTTAATTTAATTTCAGTATATTTTAATTATTATATAAACCGCAACCACCGAACCGATCATAACCGCATTGGTTTGGATGACTTTTTAAAAACCAACCAAACCACATGCAATTTTATCTCGCGGTTAGGATGACTTTTTTGCTCAAAATCGAACCTAACCGCACCGCGAACACCCCTAATTATTCATACAAAGATTACTAGTTCAAGATAACAGCAGAAGGCATTCAACTACTTGTCCTTTAATTTTCTATGAAAACGACCAAGTTTAATTAGGATTGATTTTGCCGGTAGATTTTGCTAACTTTAACGAAAGATTAATTGATGAAATATTAAATAAATACTCGTTACATTATTTAATAGTACTCCTACTAGTAACTGTCATAAAGAATGTAATTATAAATTCACCATATCCTGTAATTTAATCTTTCAAGTTCCTTAGTATCCAAATTCCAAACTTAGAGTGTAATCAAAATGTTATATTGGCCATTGGCAGTGCTTGAAGAAGATATTGGAAAAGAAACATGCATTGCAAAATAATCTATTTAGAGTTAGGCACTATACGCATGATGACACATGTACTAGATGAAGTAGTGAGCAATATTACAATAATATATCGGCCGGACTGAAATAAATAACGTTATCTATTGTAAACAAATCAAATCAATTGTTGATTAATATATTTTTGACAAAATTAGTAAATTAATATTTATAGAAATATGATAATCATGAATGGATTCTAATTAAGTTAGTGATAAGAGATTTGAGATTAGTTGGTTGAGACATTATGTTTTTTATTTATGTAGGATAGATTTAGTTGGGTTTGACCAAAACTCGAATCATATTGAGTACTTTGAATTGTGTTACATAAAATAAGCATATTTTACCGCATTATACCGGGGGTGGCTAAACCTACTAATAATTGGGTTGAATTGAATATTGAGTTACCTAATTATTTTGTTTTTTTGTTGTTTATTTTTTAAATTAATAAATAACAAAATGACAACTCATCATATTTTTTTATAAAATTAACTCAACTATTATATTTTCTTAAAAAATAGTATTACTTATTTTTATTATGAAAAATAACCAGACATTTTGGTTGGATAAATCACTAATTTATTGAACAGTGGGTTATCCGTATAAGTTTTTTTTTTATTTTTTTATAATATTAAATGTCCGTTTGGCGTAATTTATTTTTGAGCTTATGCAAACAACTTATGCAATATAAATTATGTTTTATGCTATTTTATAAGTTCAAACTAGTGAAAATTGAATTTTTATAAGCTATTTTACCATAAACTATGTTGACAAACTTATAATAATATATAAAAATTAAATAAGCTGTTTGCATAAGCTTAAAAATAAGCTAGGGCAAACGGGCAGTGAATAACTAAATGATAAAATTACTCAATCATTTTTATTTTAAAATATGGTGTAACCTTTTTTCACTATGAAAAAAATATTACTAAACCATTAGTATTTTTTCTAAAAAGAGTTTTTCATTTTTAAAATTTATATATATCAAATTACCCGATCCAATCTAATTTTTTAGGTTGGATTGAGTTAGTTCGGCCGGTTCGAACGGATTTGTCCACTCTATGTATGCCTATGCATGAGTCGAATTTTTAACTCCCGACGCTTTATTTATTATCTTAAGAGCTTAATTCTAGACAAGAGATTTAAATTCTTTTTACAATTGATCATGAGCTCAAATTCTAACTCTTGTGCATAAAGAAGTACTGCTAGCGCCAATTGCGAAACGAATCTTGCATTATTATTTAGCCGGACAATTATTCCTTTAAATGCTTCACACAAAACTCAACCAACAATGGCTGATATTAGTACTGTATAGTACTATTTTGCATTGTCGTTTTGGTTAAAAACAACTATTCAATTTCCCAAGGTCAAGGGAGGAAGGGTGATGCTCTAAATTGTAAGAACCACCACCACAATCTCTTCTATAATTTTAAGGATCATGACAAAGAGGATTCACTTTGTCTTGAGTCGTGTAGCCTATAATAGTGGTAAACAAAAATCACATTCCAACAAAACATCTATAAGAATAAAATGCCAAAAATGTCCTTCCAAGCCTAACTATAAAATATTTAGTTCTAAAGCATTTTGAAATTCTTAAATCGATTCCGTGCTTGTTATAAAACTCGGTGTTGTAAAATTCAGGGACTTTTTAAAATGGTTATGAAATTGTGTTTCGTGGGTAACAATTTTAATTTTAAATGAACTTGATTTTACAAAAGTTATTTAACATGTTATAAGTAGAATTATTTGACGCACATTTGAATTGACTTATTTTAGAGATGAATAACCATAAACACACCGTAAAAATAAAATAAACGCATTCTATTAATTTTGTCATATGTAATTGTTTCGGCTTTCAAAGCGACTTCTAATATGAAGATTTTGTATCTAAATATGATTCTTTGAGGTCCACTTAGCATGGTCATGTAACTCTTTGTGACCATCATGGTGCATTCAATGAAGTTTGAACATAGAATTTATACATACTATCAAATTATTTCGTCATTAGATTTAGACTAAACCTAGTGATTCGACGCTGGTATATTTTTAAAAAAAATGTTAACTTCATCATCATAGTCCAAAAGAATCATTTCACCACCCTAAATGTCCCCTTATTTTACCTCAATTTAATTGATGTTCTCACTTTTTCAAAACACAAATGTTATTTTGACACCAAAATGGTTGTAGAACAACTATTTTGGTGTGGAACCCGCCACCTTTTATGTTTTTTATTATTTTTATACCATTTCGATTTGCGTGCATAGATAGAAAAATTTAATTGTCCCAATTGGACAACTTTTTATGGTGTTCATATAACACCCCTCTTTTCAAAATCAGTTTCCCCACAAAGCACATTTAATCTATTATTGTGAAAGTAATTTTGCAATAAAATTTAGAAAAATGCTAAATATTGTCCCTGAGACACTTGTCTAAGGAACTAAATATAGTAATATGATCTTGGAAGTTGTGCAGTCAATCTTTCAAAAGTTTAAAAAGTGTTGATTTGAAAAACATTTTAATTTTGGCTTCCTTAACCATTACCTCAGGGGCACTGGTTAGCATGACCATAAAATTTATATAATTTTTTCAACTTAACTAATAAGATTCGCACGGATGGTTAGGTAACACTAATGACATACTCTTTCCGTCCCAAAATATAAACAAAAGTAAGTTAAAGAAACTTGATATATTTGATTTAAAATTTGAACCAAATAACCACGGTTCGATCCCCCGCAACTGCGATCGGAAGGGGGCTGGAACCACTTGATGCCAGAACTGACCCCCGAACCAGATTCAACTGGTGGTAAAAACCGAAAAAAAAAAAAAAAAAAATTGAACCAAATACATTCATTTTTATTAATCAACTTTTACTTATATTTTGAAACTAGAGAGGATTTAATTTGCGATTTTCATATATTATTTTTATAGGTTATAATTTCATCAATTACACTAAACTAAATGTCTACTAAATGTAGACAGATTTAGAATACAAGAAAAAGATACAAAGTTAATTATATCAATCAAAAAAAATCTCACATACACAGTTATGCAATCTGGAAAGATCTAACTGCTGATTAGGATAGTTTAAAAGTAGAGAAAATTTAAGCAAATTATATAACTACTTTACATCCGAACTATTTAATTTTAATCATACAGTCAAATCTTTCCTAACAGTTTGAGTACGTTAACTGCATGCAATCTAAATCCAAATCCGAACACGTAAATAACCAAAGAGGTTGGAGAATGGAGCCCATAAAACAAAAAAGTAGAAAGGACGTTTCAGCTTCATACAAGGAAACACAAAAGGACAAAACACTTTGACCTTATCACAACATAAGCAGGATAAAACTGGAACATAATTACTTTCTTAAAATTAATAATAAAAAACCATTTTTTTTTCTCACAAAATATTTTCTCTCTACTTTCTAAAACTACCTTTCCTTTCTTCATTCATATGTATCAATAAGCAAAACCACCATTTTGATTTCTTCTTCCTTTTTTATGATAATCAGCTTCTGAAGAAGAAATTGCAGCAAAATAACAGTTGTCATTCTGAACATTGTTACTTTCTTCCTCATCCATGAAAATATGCTTGCATCTACATTCCACACTACAAAAAGCTCTGTCCCCTCTTCACATTTTCATGTTCCACATCACAAACAAAAAATAAAAACACAAAAATGAGCTAAAAACACTTCGACAAAAAATAATATATATGCCATATATATAAATAAAAAATAAACAGACAAAAAACTACGCCACTAACTATTTTTAAATAACAATATTAATCCTCTTAATTTAAACTCTAACATCGAGAAATTTAAAAGATACAATATTACTATACAATATTTTTTTTTTAAAAGATCTATTGCGGCTTTTGATGCTAGGAAGTCAAAAATAAAAATAAAAACTTCCTTTTTCTTAACTATTTTGGCAGAACAAAACTGAAAAATAAATAAAAATATAAAACATTAAAGTAAAATAAGATCTGGGTTTTTCCAACATAAATTAATAATATAAAGTTTCATGTATACTTACTTGTACATATAGATGTCTGTTCCAGGTAACAACCTTTTCTTGCAGAGAAAACAAATTTCTAGAAAAGTTGTATGTTGTTCCTGAAAATGAGATTCATGTTGAGAACAAGAATTCAAGGAAACAATAGAAGCTTGTTTCTTAGTACTATTAAGCATCATTGTTTTGTTAATCACTTTTGGTTTTTCTTTGTTCTTGTTAATACCACTTTTTTGAGCTTCTAACACTACACTCAAACCCAACATTTTTTTTGTGGTTATTTAGTAGTGAATGGAAAGTGTTTTGTTTTGATGAAGAGGAATTTTCAGTAGAAAAAAAAAGTGAAGAGAGAAATAAAAGAAGAAATAGAAAAAGGTTAGAATGGTGTTGTGGGACCCATACAGCTATGGATGGAGCAGTAATAAGAAAGGACAATCACTAATTTGACTGCTTTTGCTATATAAACGCCACGTAGTAGAGTTTTTGAATTTTGTTTTTATTTTATATTTTTGTTTTGTCGTTTTGTGTAAATGATTTTTACTTGTGGATTTTTTCTTTTAGTTTTAATCCTACTAAAATAAATTTATTTTAATATTATTAAACTTTTAAAATTTTGAATAATTTTTTCTATGATATATAAAATATTATAAAATTTACTTATTAAAGTTTAGAATTTTTTAATATGAGCTCAATTAAATATTAATTTTTTAAATGACAAAAATTAAAGATTAAATTAAAAAACTTAACTTAGCAATCAAATTTTAATTTCATTTTTTGTGGAACCTATCTGCAAAAAAAGTCATTTAGCAGAAACAAAGTGAAAAAAAAAAACTCATTTAGAAATATATATACATTAACATAATAGTTAAGACTAAACTTTAACGCGAGATAATTTTTTAAAAACTGTAAATATAATAATAATAATAAAAATTTAAAATATTACCAATTTATAAAAAAAATAAAATATATATATATTTTTATCTATATTTCATTTAATCTAATAATTATAATATAAGTTACTCCTTCTGATCTTATATATAAGAAACAATTGACTTTTTAGATACATTATAAAATTGATGTATCTAGACAATATTATAGTCTAGATACATCAATTTTACAATGTATCTAAAAAATTAATTGTTTCTTTTATATAAGATTAGAGAGAGTACTCCATAGAATTGATTTATTACTAAATTTTGGTTGACAAGAAAAGAAAAGAATGAATGAATGACCCAATGCAGAGTAGCATTGATCTTTAGTGCTTTTAGGGGGAGCAGTACTGCATGGGTTGTAATAATGTATTTATTATTATTTTATGTGTTTGTTGGTGATTAATTGTATTTGAACTATCAAAGAGTCACTGTTGAGTTAGTTCGGTTTGCCATTCATTGATTAGAACAAAGGGTCATTCTACGTACACAGTCAAACTTTGGTGTTTGTCTTTCATTTGTTAAAGGAAAATTTATATTATTTGTTGATGAATTGTTAAAAAGAACTGTGTTTGAACTCCGAAAGATGAAATATTCGATTAGATGTTATTTATCTTTTAATTGAACTCAAAATTATTATGACCTTAATTAAGTTTTTTTTTTTTTTTAAATAATTGAAAATAATTAATCAAATAAAATTAAAGTTTATGTTCAAAGATGCAATATATTGAGTTAACTGAATTCAGTTACAAAAGAGAGAATGCAATTAGCAAGATAAGAAAATAGTAAAGAATGATTCTCATTAGTCTGTAAAAAGTGATAGTTACAAACTATATATACACACAGTTAGTGTGTATTAAACTCTAGTATGATTTCTACTAATTGAAATATTAAACCATTAATATTTACATTATTTAGCTAAGCTAAGGTATATTCTCAAGAGCCTTCATCAAGCTTATCTTGGTAAATATTAACCATGTTAAGCTTGGACGAATGCATGAAACTTTGGTGGAGCTAAGGCCTTAGTGGGGAAATCTGCAATTTGATCAGTAGTGGATATAGGCAGCAATTTCAGTATCCCTTTCATTACTTTTTCACGCACAAGGTGACAATCTATATCCAAGTGTTTTGTCCTTTCATGAAAGACAGGGTTTGAAGCAGGCCCGGCCCAGAAGCAGTGCAGGCAGGCCTGCAGCTTTGGGCCTCAAATTTTTGAGGGCCTCACTTTTTTTTTTCAAACCCAGCAGTTAAAACACTTGTTAAATTAATATGCGGAGTTAAACTATCTTCAAACGCTGCCTAGCCTAGTGGTCCGCGAGATTGACCTGCCCTTTTGTGAGGGGTCCTGGGTTCAACTCCCATGGATGTTGTTTTTAATTTATTTTAGGATATTATTGAGACAACTATATAATTAACAAATGTTTCATTCCCAAATTATTTTAAAAATTGTTTTCTTTCACAAACTAATGAGTTTTTTTTTTTCTAAAAATACAATCATTTTATAACTTATAAATGATTTTACTATTTTACTCTTTAAATTAAATTTTGTTATTTCTTTAAAAGTAAAGAATAAATTTATAAAATTAAGTGTATTTTTTTATTAAACAGACGATCACTATTTAATAATATTAACTTAAAAATATATTTTTTTATTATTGATTAGAATATGACTATTTTTTAAAGGCTTAATTGCACATTTGATCCCTTATGTTTATTTTAGGTTTCAATTTAGTCCCTTATGTTTTAAAAGTTTCAAGTTGGTCCCTTATCTTTATTTTAGATTTCAAGTTGGTCCTTTATGTTTTAAAAGTTTCAAGTTGGTCCCTCATGTTTATTTTAGGTTTCAAGTTGGTCCCTTATGTTTTTAAAAGTTTCAAGTTTAATCCCTATTTATTGGGACTAAACTTGAAAATTTTAAAAACATAAGGAATCAACTTGAAACTTTTAAAAACTTGAGGGACCAACTTGAAACTTTTAAAACATGAAGGACCAACTTGAAACCTAAAATAAACATAAGGGACCAACTTGAAACTTTTAAAACATAAGGGACCAATTTGAAACTTAAAATAAACATAAAGGACCAAATGTGTAATTAAGCCATTTTTAAATTATTGATACTATTGTACATTTTAAATAAAAGATTCCATTAAAAATTAGTTGCATTTTTTAATTAAAAATATTTATTTAATTAATTTTATTTTATATTTAAAGGGCCTCTTTTTTTTTTTTTTTTATTTGCACTGGACCTCCAAATCTATAGGGACGACCCTGGTCTGAAGCTATATGGACTGCACTTTGATTATCACAGTAGAGAATTGGCAATTCTGAGAGTTTGATTTGCAGGTCTTTGAACAAATACAACAGCCACTGCAGCTCACATGTAGCTGAGGATAATGCTCCGTACTCTGCCTCTGAAGAGGACCTAGAGACAGTTGCTTGTTTCTTTGCACGCCATGAAACTAATGATTTTCCTATGAAGAAGCAATAGCCAGATATAGACTTCCTAGTATCCATGCAACCTGCCCAGTCAGCATCTGAGTATCCTACTAATTGTAACTTTGAATCTCTGCTGAAGAACATACCCTGGCCTGGATTATTTTTCAGGTACCTTATAACTTTGCAGGCTGCATTATAGTGAACTGTAGTGGGTGCATGCATAAACTGACTTAGTTGTTGGGTAGCAAATGCAATGTTAGGCCTAGTTGTGTTCAAATACAACAGCTTGCCTACTAGTCTTCTGTATCTGGATACATCATGATATGGGGCTCCTGCTTCACTATGCATCTTCATAGAAGTATCAAGAGGGGTGTTAGCAGGTTTTGAGCCAAGAAGACCAGAGTCCTTAAGTAAGTCCAAGCAAAACTTTCTTTGTGAAACAGTGATTCCAAATTTGAAGTGTGCTACCTCTAGGCCAAGGAAAAATTTCAGCTGTCCCAAATTCTTTATTTTGAAAGCTGAGTCAAGAACAATCTTGATTCTATCAAATTCATCAATAGAGTTGCCTGCTAGAATAATATCATCAACGTACACCAACAGAGCAGTAAAAGTGTTGGCTCTTGAGTGAGAGCAGGTGATGCCACTGTTGTGTCTGATGATGCAGGTGAATCACTATGGTCACCCCCTTTAGCTGCAGCATTGTGGACAGAGGAATTATAATTACACATATGAGGAGGGACTCCATTCTTCTCAAAACAATTTTCAACAACGTGGTTGTTCTTATGGCAATAGGTACAGTAGCGATTGGAGCGGTTAGAGCCATTAGAGGAGTCAGGGCGGCCATTACCAGACCTAGTTGACTGAGATTTTCCTCTGGAAGCATTAACCAATGCATTGGAATCATCAGAATGGGAGGGAGGAGAATGTTGCCGTTCAAATTGAAGCACCATAGAGAAAATCTTGGTCATGGATGGGAGAGGATCCATAATAAGAATCTGAGTCTTGACAGGGTTAAAACTATCATTTAGACCAGTGAGAAAACGCATAATCTGAAGTAATTGGTGATTATGCCTAGCCAAACACATAGAATTGCAGGTACAACGCTGAGGACAAGTGCAATTAGGGATCGGCATGTAAACATCAAGTTCTTCCCAAAGAGTTTTCAGATCGGAATAGAAAGTGGTTACCGATCGAGAATCTTGTGAGAGAGCGTAGATTTCTTGTTGTAACTCTGAAACGCGAACAAGATCGCCCTGTGAGAATCTCTCTTTGAGATCGATCCAAACATCGGCGGCGTTCTCGATGAAGACAATAGATTGAGCAATTGCAGGATCGACAGAATTCATGATCCAGCTGTGAATGAGCATGTTGCAGCGATTCCAGGCACGATACGACGGATCGAAATCGGTCACCGGCGTCGGAATCGTGCCGTCAAGAAACTCAAACTTGAGTTTCGCACCAAGAGCGCGACGCATCGAACGCGCCCAAGCATGATAATTGGAGCCGGTGAGAAGTGGAAGAAGCTTAACTAAAGAAGGACCGTCACTGGAGTGGACGTAGTAAGGACTAGAAGGATCGGTGGAAGGATCCGGTGGCGGAGGAGCCACACGCGGTGGCATAGTGACGGTTGCGGAAGCGGAAGGATCTTAGTGCGATGATACCATATTGAGTTAACTGAATTCAGTTACAAGAGAGAGAATGCAGTTAGCAGGATAAGAAAATAGTAAAGAATGATTCTCATTAGTCTGTAAGAGGTGATAGTTACAAACTATATATACACAGTTAGTGTGTATTAAACTCTAGTATGATTTCTACTAATTGAAATATTAAGCTGCTAATATTTACATTATTTAGCTAAGCTAAGATATATTCTCAACACAATACAATAGACGAATTCAACAAATTTTATAAGCGAAGACATGATTTGTTTATATATATATATATATATATATATATATATATATATATATATGAACCATTAGATTAAAAGGAATGATTAAGATTAAAACTCAAATCAACCGAAGTCACGTGCCTTTTTTTCTTCTTCTCTTTTCCTATCTCCCCAAATCCCATCTTCCTTCTTTTCACCATCACACTGAAGCACTCATCTTATTCATCGTTTGAATTTGATTTTTTACAATAGAAAGCAATTTGGTTTTTTTGAATTTGATTTATTCTCATATATAAGTATATCATTCTGATAGGATATACTCTTTCTCTCTCTCTCTCTCTCTCTCTCTCTCTCTCTCTCTCTCTCTCTCTCTCTCTCTCTCTCTCTCTCTCTCTCTTTATATTATATATATATATATATATATATATATATATATATATATAGGGAGGGATCAAATTACACCGGTGTAACATTTGAGTAATGTTACACCGCTCAATAACGCTTTAACGAATTTAAATTTTACGAAATCCACCGTTGGATTGAAAGTTTATATCATATAGATCATCCATGTTAAGTTTTACAAAAATTTAAAATCGTTTGATATATTATCGGGACAAATCAAGATTAATGGTATTCAATAAAAACGCAAAAACCGTTAATTTTGATTGCTCTCAATAACATATCAAACAATTTTAGAATTTTATAAAACTTAACATGAATGATCTATATGATATAAATTTTCAATCCAATGGTGGATTTCGTAAAATTTAAATTCGTTAAAGCGTTATTGATGTTGCACCGATGTAATTTGATCTCTCCCCATATATATATATATATGAAAATGCTTTATGAAGCGAAAACCTTTTCACGACAAATTCACGAATCCACTTAGTTGAGCGTTTTGTTCAATAAGGCAGTGTGTTTAGATTTAGTATCCAGTAGGCAACAAATCTATACCACTATACCATATATATTGCGGCAAACATATAATTAAACATAACTTTTCTTTTTCTATTAATGAAAAATAATATTTATTTATATCATAAAGTATAAATTAGCAATGCACATTTTTTTTAAATTGGACAAAAAATTCTTAATATTTAATTATTTTATCTTAATAATATACAAATGCAAGCACATGTTAGGGAAAGAAAGCTTATTTGTCCACTCCTAACCACACTCTTGCCAAATCATCATTTTTAAATATTATTTTCATGTCATATTTAGCTTATGTTGCCAAGTTGGAAAGATGACTTGGATAAATATTTAAACTTTTGAAGAAAAATTAAATAGTCACTTTTGTGTTTGGCAAAACAAAATTTGAATTTTTTTACCATTTTAAAGATATTGTGAGTTTATCTTTCTTGAGTTGGAAGTAAAATTCAAAAGTTTGTATTTTCCCCTTATTAGGTTTCATACCATATTAAGCTTCTTTTTGCCATTTTGGTTGCTTGATGTGAAAGAAAATTCAAATATTTGAATTTTCCTACTTAATTTGGCCTTATATCTAATTTGGGCTTTTATAAAAATTCAGACCCGACCCAATCTAACCCTCTCATGTTGTGTAAAAAAAACAAAAAACATGAATGAACAAGTGAACATCACGTGATCGGTTAAGAAGCAAAACGCAGAAAGAAACAAACAAACGCATCCTCCCCGTAACCCTCCTCATCTCCTCATCGCTCTTCCACGCGTGAAACACAAAGCTAAATCCGGCAACAACCTGATTTCTCCACGCTAGGTTTTGAAATTGATTCCTCCCAATTGATGCAAAGACCTGAACAATAAAGAAGAAGCCAGAATCCTCTTCTGCACCCCTTAACCAAAGCATATATTCCTGTCCCTTTCTCTTAACCCCATCTCCCAAAACATACCCAAATCGTGAATTAACACACATAGGAGGTTACTTGCACATCTCAATTCATTTAATTGAGATCAGATTTGAAATCAGAGACGCATCAAGGTAAAATCTATTCTTATCTGTTTCAATTTCCCCCCAAAATCAATTCAAACCCTAATTTTTAAATATTATTATAATGTTCTGAACCCCAATTTGCCATCTATAAATAGAGGGTTTTAGGTAGAGGAAAACTCCTCCCACTGTTTTTTTGGTTAGAGTTTATATATATTTTCTGTGGTGGTTCAAATGGTGATCATCAATGATATAGTAAAACATTGATGTGAATATCAAGGTATGCTATAAAACCATGGTCTTCTCTATTATTCAATTTGATTTTGGCTTCTGATACTAACTTTGTTGTTATTTTTTCCAGGTTTTAATGGAAATTGGATACAGATTATAATAATTAAAGTCAATTTCGATTTCTAATGATTTTGGCTTCTCTATAAAACCACTACATTTAATTTTATTCTATTATACATTTTATTTTTTTACCATATATACTAACTTAGTGCTTTATGTAATTTTGCAGATTTACTTTGAACTTGGAAGCATCAACACCTGTTTTTATAGGAAATTTTCTTTGTAATTTTGGAATTTCTAAATTTGTATTTATTTGTAAATTTGGAATTTGTAATTATTATTTTGTGGTGTTTGAATTTTCAATTTCGGTTTTTATCTAATTGTTTGTTTCTCTTCCTGAAATTTGATGATTGTTACTATTAAATTTTCAATAGTGTTTCTAATTGGTAGTTTGTTGATTTGCAGCTACCGAATGGGTTAAGGGAAAACAAATGGAAGAAGTTTTAACTATTAAGAATAGGTAAGTACAAGCTTTAGAATTCTTGAAAATTTTTATTTTGTTCCGGCTACAGTTTGTGTTTTCATGTATATTTGTTAATTATACGATCTTTTTTGAACCTATAGTTAAATTTGCTCATGAATGGTTTAATGTTTGTTTGTTTTAATTAATGAATGTGCCTGTGTATTTTGAAGAGCTTATGAATTGTGTAAACAACTTATGTACTTTAACTATGTTTCAAAACTATGTGCAATATGTATTGCTCTATTTAATGATAATTTTCGATTCGTCAATCTGCAAGTGATCCACTTTTTATTGTTTATATGGTTTCTCTAATTTATGGATTACATTCTAATTCTTTTTTTGGAATGTTATTGTTTGTTCAGGTTCACAAATTAGGATTTGATTGGGTAAGTTTATATTGCTTCTATTTGTGTTTATTTTTTCAGAAAATAATACAACTTTGGATCCATTGGGTTTTATTGTTCATTATGATGATTTTGTAGTTTTTTTAAATGCCGAGAATTTGTTGATTTTCAAAGTTGGTTCATGAGGACTTTGGTATAATTGAAGGTTTGATGAAAACTGTGTAATTTATGAAATCAAATTTGGTGAGAGATCCATTTCTCTCTCAATATTCTTGGCTTAATATGCTTAGGGTCATGAATTTCAAATTCACTTTTTTTGTATGTTTCCTATGTTTGGTTTATTTGTTTGATAATATTATAATCTTTAAAGGTATGTTTTGATCGTTGGATAGCCTCAGTTCCTAATTTTTCTCATGTTATCCACATTGATAGCAACCTCTTTTAAATTTGATTTCAAATTAAGAACTAATATAAAATATCCTACCAATTAGTTGTTAGCTATTTCACTTAAGAATTCTGTTAAAGATAAAGTGTTTGTATATGACAACAATATGATATGGTTTTTTCTTTGGTTAGTTTAAAAAATTGTTTTTTCTTATAGATTTACTAATAGCAATTTCTATTCCCATATTTCTTACTTTGTTTGGGTCAACATAATGACATGCTATCTCATCTTTTCAAATTCGGGTATCAACTATTTTATCATGTTGTTTATATGTACTCAAACACTCAATTTTTGAATCTATGAGCTTTATTTACTTTGTTGGATGGTAAATTGAATTTGCTTGATTTAACTTGCAGACCTTTATCAGGTGATTATTTGTCTTTGTTCAGTTTTTATGAAAATATGCAATGAATCCAACTGTTTTGAGTTAAATTCGTTTGCTGGAAATTGTAGAATGGGGTCAATGACTTTCAATTTTGTCCGGAATGTGCAACATGATTGTTTTGTGTTATATACATTTACTTTCTTTGTGATTCAAATAGTCAAGACTTAGAGCACCCACATCCATGCCACTCATATGAGTGGTATAAATGGCTTGAAACTTTTGCTATAACCTGCAGTGAGATTCTGGCAAAAGATAACAGATACAATAAAAGGAAAGTTGAGGTTGGGAACAAGAATTTTTTCAGGTTATAGTCCTATAAGGTGATTTTCTTGACATTTCTTTTTTGTTGTTTGTCAATTGGAATTCTGTTTAGTGTTTACAATCTATAGAGGAAGAATTGTACCAGATATCCATCTTTAACTCATTTTTCTGCACATTGTAGCATTACATTCTATCAATCTGATTGTACTTAACAAATTTGTAAAATATGTCTGTGGTTTTTACACATGTTGCTTATTTCTAGCTTTTAGACATCAAGTATTTTATCCTAATATAAATTGAGTTGAAGTGTTCTACTAATTTACATTACTCATTGTAAATTAAATTTGTAATATAATATTTTTCATTCTTTATCAGTTTATCTCACTTCTCTCTTTACCTCTCATATTATGGAAATGGGTTGCGAGGCAGAGCTATTTGTTATAGTGTGGTGGAAACAATGGCTAAATCCTGACCAATGGTAATATATTTTCATTGATTTTTTATGCATGAATGTTCAAAATTGTAATTTGAAATCTCTGTGAGAGACATTAGTATCTCTTTCGATATTATTTTCCTTTGATTTAGTTTCTTTCTCTAGGTTGCAGGGAATTCTCATGGAGAATGAGCAATAGAGAAAAAGTCAAAAAACAAATAATGTCCATATTCATATTTTATCTTGAAGCTGTATTTTGCAAAAATCTGAAGCATGCAACATAGTGGTAAGACAAATAGAGGTAAGAGCTTACCTGAGTTTTTTTGGATATCTCCCATGAAATAATGAACATACCATTTTTTGGATATCTTTCTGTTTCCTAATGGTTGTCCACACATACCAAATCACCAGTTGTTTAGATTGCAGGAGGTACAATATATGAAGCAAAAATAGTTTTAGGTGTTTGTTCCTAATTCAACCTCCTTACAAACACAACTATTTTGGATGGATTTTTACAATATTCTATATCACTTACAATATTCTACTCATCTTTTTCTTTCTTCTCATCCTTTACAATATTATTCTGTATCACTTTGCTTTGTAGTTACTAATAACTACTTTACTTTTCTTTTGGCAGGTTTTAAAGGATGCATGTTATGATGAAGACCTTGATGAATTCAGAATTCAATGGATATAATACATGTTACTTAATATTAATTAGATTGTATATTGGATATAATACAATCATTTTATTACATGAAAATTTATTGGGATAACTTTTGAATGTGCCTCTAACAACACGGGGGGCTTAGAGAAAAATGTCGCATATAAATCTTTATTTATCCTTTTATTTAGATAATTTTTAAATTTGTACCCAAAAAACATTGGGGCATACTGGAATTACATATAAATCTGTATTTACATATTTTATTAGAATAATTTTTGAATCTATCTTTAAAAATACGGGGGGCTTAAAGAAAGGTATTGCACATGATTTGTTTTCATAATATTTAATTATCCATTTAATTTTATCACAAATTTATTATATAGCATTAGTAAATTGTAAATTGTGAACGAAATTACAAAAAGATGGTTTTCCCCGTGCGTTGCACGGGTACTCCGACTAGTACTAAAAAATTGAGGGTTAATTTGACAAATTTTATTAGATGACGTGCACTTATTTTGCTAATTTACATCCAAATACTTGAGCTTTGTATGATCTATTTTTTATTATCTTTTTGTATCTTTACGTGATTCTTTATAAACTTTGTTAGTCTACTTTGACACATCTTGTGTTAAAGAGACTGTTTTTATATTATATATCTCATTTTGGCTTGTTTAAAAAAAAATTTACTTCCATATAAATATAAATAAACACATGACAACCTAGGAAATAAAAAATGGTCAACTTGAACAAATAAATTGAAAATATAGTTAGTACCAATTGGGAAATGTTAGTATGTTTTATGTTTTAATATTAACTTAATTTTATAAAATTACTCTTTATCTACAATTGATTTAAAATAATTAAAGGAATATTTTAGTCCAATTAAAAAAGGTGTGCATTACTAACTTGTATTTTAATGTTTTTTTTTTTTTTTTAATTTCACCACCGGTTTAATCTGGTTCGGGAATCAATTCTAGCATCAAGTGGTTTTAGCCTATTTTCGATCGCAGTTGCGAGGGATCGAACTGCGGTCCTCTACCAAGTTCGGCACTAATCACCACTAAACCAACCAACGTTTGATATATTTTAATATTTTTAGATGGATGTAAATTAGCAACTACGTATATAAACTAATTAATAATTAATTATTTGTTGTATTATTAGCAAAGTATATATTGCATTTGCAATGAACCATACATAGAGGTCGTGACAAATGTCTATTGACTTTGCAACAAAGGACACATAAACATAGCAACACAACTCCAATTTCATATGCTTGTTGGGCCGTTGATTTTAAATTTCGTGATATTCACGAAATGAATTTTCGCTAGAAATAGCACTACTCATATATATATATATATATATATATATATATATATATATATAAATATGTTTATCTAATAATCGATTGTGAGGTTCTAATTGAAACAGTTTTGTACAAGCATATTCGTTATTCATTTGACTATCTTTGATGAAATTGAGAAGATAGTGAATTATTTTTTGGCGGAGACATTATGGTATAGACACAATCTATAAAGCAATTCACTGGCTTTTTTGGAAAAGATTACCGATGCATTAGGATGATGGAGATATGGATTCCAAGATTTAATTTATCAGCTTTTAATTTGATTATGTTGGGCAAACAAAGCTAGCAAATTTTGAACAATACCGAAAGCATGTCTTATTTCTCGATTGTAATTAGAGAAGAATATATCTCGTTGGAATGGTCGATGAATAGGCGATAGTTCTCTATCAATTAATGTAGCTGATCACTTACTCTTTGTTGATTATTTAAATGTTAGTGACGTCTAAGTCCCCAAGAAAAATCTTGCAATTTTCCATTGCTATATGTTTTATTTGAAGAACTCAACGTTGCTAAGAATATTGCCATGCCATTATTTTATATGGTTACAAAGGATACTTGTATTTGGCGATTGGAACGTAATGAGGATTATTCTGTCAAAATTTATTATAGATTATGCACCATTACACTTTCTTTTGCGATCAGTGCACCTCCAAAAATTAAGAATTTATTTTGTGGCACAATTGTCGTGGTTGTTGTCCTAGATGTGCTTGGTATTGAATGTCCCACATGCTATGTTTTATATGTGAAAAATGATGAAGATGCTTTTAACTTATTTTTTTAAGTGCAACATCTGGACCCAAATCAATTTTGCAAGCATAAAAAGAGCAGCTTTGACACTGCTGCTCCATTTTCTTCTTTCTACAACAGTTATACAGGGATAAAGCTTAGGAGTTTGCTGCAATTATATGGACTATATGGAATCAACAAAATGACAAAGTTTGGCGAATGATGTTGCACCCCAAAAAGCTGTTTTTTTCGCAATCAATGAATTTTCTCAATGATTGGAGGAATATAAATTAAAATTGTGCAATTAAACCATTTTGATTCAGTGAATAAAACAACCCCATGCATGGAGAGTAAAATGTAACATCAATGGTTCTTTTCCACCTAGTACAATTGTGTTGGAATTTGTATACGCAATAAGATAAGTGCTTTTATTCTTGCTTAAACTAAATGGTTTGAACGAGGAATTCTAATATAGGCACAGATATAAATGTATAGTGTTTAGGCACACTCACATAAGTGAAGAGAGAGAAAAGATTAAATAATTTAATTTCAAATATTTTTTAAAAAAGTAAATGATATGATGTTTTATGTGTGTGTGCCTAAACACTATTTATTTATGTTTGTGCCCATAGAAGACTTTCTCTAGTTTGAACCAAGATGTGGGTTCGTGTTGGAAAAGCTTTTAGTTTTCTCTCTGCTTTTCAACTGGACAGAGCAGTTCCCAAGTTGAAACCATTGCTGCCCCATCAAATTTAATTACTTGTAGGAATTTTCTTTTGTTGATATTTTGGAGTCGCATATAAAGACTCAAAACAGCACACGCCACTTTGGAACCTCCTATTTTGGAGTGTAGACTGCTTGTAAACTTGACTCCATGATGATTTTGAAGGTTGATGAATATTTGACTGCTTAGTAAAATATAAATTGGATGACTGTAATATATAACTTATTATTTTAGCTTTGTTGTGAAGAACTTTAAATTGTTGGTTGTGTGGTGTTAGTTTGTTGTGCTTTGACTTTGTGCAAGCATCTTTTTAAGCAAGATTGAACTTAGATCCAAAATCGTGTCTTAAATTGATATTGAATGACCTGAAGGTAAATGAAGCATTAATATTTTTGGATGTGAAATTGATTAGGCTTCAGATTTGTATGAACGACTTTAATAGGAAGTAGCCTTATTTAAAATATATATTTATTAAATGTCTTAAGCTTATTTTTAAAATTTCAATGGGCCAGCTTAGCAATCTTTGTTTATATGATGAAATGATTATTTTTTTAAAATCCCGAGCCATATCAAAATTGGCCCATTTTAGAATAAACCAATAAACCGATGCAATCCACCTGTTTAACCGACAATTCGATTAAACAAAAACCGTCTTAATCGAAGGCTTATTTGGTCGGATTTGGGCCTTAACTTCTCAACCGTGGGCCTAGTCAGATTTGGGTTTTGGGCCCGACGAAAGTTTGAACCGACCGACTTCCCAGCCCTAGCTTGAGTGCTGGCTTTGAGTAATATTTATTTCTGAATTTTATTAATGGCTTCATAAAAAACTGTTAAAAAATGGATTGTTTATTTCAATATACAATGTATATTTGAAATACATTAAAACGTGTAAAACTAGGTTATTTCTTAAACAATACATCTACATACTACTAATTAGTAAAAACCATGTTTTATGAATTGTGTTTTATTCTGAAATGCATGAGTTTTCTAACACTCCACATAATTGATCAAGTAAACTTGGATTAGTGTACGCGTTTTTTCGAGTTTATCTCTTCAAAATCTTTTGGTCCAATTTCAATTTTTTTTGTCCAATTGACCAACTTGCCCTACACGTTTTGAATAAAAAAACCACTGTGTATAGATTATAGAAGCTGAAACGTTTACATCTATATCCATCAAATAAATAACTATTCATTTCAGCTTCTTCATTTTATTGGGATAATTATTGTATTTTGATGCAAGTTTATGGACATGATGCTATTATATGGAGATTTGGTCTATTTTGAATTTATAATTAAATTAATTTTTTAAATATTGACATATATATAATTTTAATTTTAGGTAAATTCGTACGAGTTTACGTGTCGAATTTACCTATGCAAAACGAGTTAAGGTAAAAATTCGATTTTAACAACCTTGTGTATATATATGAGTGGTACATGAATGCATTTTTATATGTTGGCAATCGTAGAAGAAAAAAAAAGCATTTCAACCATTCCTATACTTTAAATTGATGATTTATCTTTCCACCCTTCGAATTTCTCTTTTCATGCAGAAAAATTTCGAGAAACTTTTTGTAAAGTTTTTTTTCAATGTAATTTCTTTTTCCCTCCAAATTTTCCTTTATTTATGGTGGGTGGGGAGCTTTTTTTGCTTTAAAAAAAGCTTCGGGATATGTTTTCCGAAGTTTTCTAAGTGAGAAAAGAAATTTTAGAGGTGAGAAGAGAAATTTTCTTTTAAATATAACTCATATTCTAATGGCCCAACATTCAAAGAAACAATCAATTTCAATACTCTATATAAAGTAATATTTTGCTTAGTTATGTGTGAAATTTTTATGGTTGGGGGTGTGCCAAGGTCAATTGTCATACTGGATTCCACCACAAGACCGCAAACTATCGTAAACAAATGGGGAGGTTAATGTCGATACAATTGTGGAAATCATACTAGACTAATGGAGGCAGTATATGAGATTTTGGATGTCCAATGCAAGTTATAATTTTGGTGTCTCATTTTTCGTATAAGTCATATAAAAATATATAATGTGAAAGAAAAGTTAAAAATTATACTTTCGGTGGTTAGAATTTCTCTAATAAATTTTAATTATTTAAATAGATGTTTCTATCAAAATCATAAGAATCTGAGTCTATTTTAAAATTTAATTGTAATATTTATCTTTTTCATTTTATCACCTGAACGCACGCACAAACAAGTACATGCACGCACGCATACACACTAAGTAAAAAAAAAATTGATGCCTTAAAATTTTGATATCTTATATGGTCGTTCATCTCGAACACCTTTTAAAATCCTCCTACATGAAGCGATATGTGATATTGATAAAGAGAGGTGTGTACATAAAAAATATTGTGATCGATGAATTCAAATGGAACCTCATGATTATTGGAGAGGGTATGGATACAACTATCATCTCCGGTAAGTTCAGTTGTGCGCACTTGAGATGTGGTCAAAATAATCACTTGAGTACATATAACAACCCCAGCTTTGGTAAGAATGCTGCACCTACAACTACCATAAATTCTCTTGTATTTTATTATAAGTCATTAATTTTTATATTTATGATTTTTTCTTTGTTTTTTTTTAAAAAACAAAAGCTTTAATAAAGACGTATGGACAAGCAGTGGCACTGCTTGGCCAACTAATGGACAAGCAGGGACACTAAAATCACTTTAGTAACACTGCCAGGCCAACTAATGGACAAGCAGTGGCACTGAAATCAAATCGACGTCTACATTCCTTGGTAGACCATGGCATGCATATTCAAAAGTAATTTTCATGCAAAGTTACATAAGTGATTTGTTGAGTCCAAGAGGGTGGTTAGAGTGGAATGGGTCGCAATATTTCGATACTTTAAATTATGCAGAGTACAATAACTTTGGACCAGGAGTAGATCTACGAAACCGTGTAAAATGGTCGGGCTACCATGTGTTGAATGATTCTAATCAAGGTCGTATCTTTACGGTCGCCCAATTCATTTCGGGGATCAATGGTTATCTTCAATGGGCGTACCATTTATTAGGAGGATTGGAGGGTGTTCGAAGGAGCGATCGCACAGGGCACCAAAATTTTAGATGCACCAATTTTTTTTTTACTTAGTGCGAGTGTATGTGGGTGAGTGCACTCGCGTGTGCGTGCGTTCGTGCGTCTGAGTTAATACAACAAAAAATATCCAAATCAAGATTCTTAGAGAATCATGAGTAATTTACAAATCTTAACATGGTATCAGATAAGCCTTGCAAATGATCCTTTAAGCTCATCGCAACCTCAAAACGATCCTGTGATCTATCGCAAAATTCCGAATTCCAGAACAGAGCACCTTCACTAACGCTTCAGTCGTCATTTTCGCACCAACAATCAACAGAAACCAATTCCACCTAACATATACCCCATGCAAACCAGAGCCAAAACAGGCATCATACCATCATCTGTCACATATTACATGATGTAATTTACATCCCATGCTTGTAATAACAATATAACATGATGAAATTACATCAACCATTTCAATCTTATGGATTATAAATTAAAGCCAGAAACATCATTTATCCCATTACATGACAGATTAATAACCAATTATATATATCTTCAACCCCTTACTTTAATTGTACAAAACCATTATAACCTTTGTTTTTTACTCTCTCTTTTAAACCAAACTTTCAAACTTATTGTGAAATCAGTCAAATTACTGATAGACACAATAGCTTTTGAAGGTGAAATAGTTATTGTGAAATTATCTACTTTTCTATTAGTTTTTAGCTCTTCCTCATGTACTATATATGATATATATCTACTATGTTATCTTGCTTCTTGCCCAATACCACCCCAGCAACATATACACTTCCTCACATATATGCATAATAAGTACCACCCATCATGTTGTTTTTTTTACGGTTACGGTTACCCTCCAATCATGTTAACTTATCATAAAATGCGTGAAACTATGGTTAGACAGGAATAGGCAGTTCTTGTCAAAAAAAAAAAAAAAAAGAATAGGCAGTTTCTTTTTATAGAAAATAACTAAGTCTTCATATAAATAGAAGAGAAGATTGGGAAAGAGGGTATCTTGGAATCGGACTGGAGAGGGGCCATTTTGGCAATAGGGAGGTGCAGATCCTCTAATATCATGTCAAATAACTGATTATCCCAAAAGCTTAAGCTGTTATGATAAGGCCACATTAATGATTTTATATTACTTTTAACATTTTTCCTATTTCCTTATTCTATATCAGTTGGTTTCTATCACAATGATCCTAGCTCCAAGTATCAATAGAAGTTTAGCTCCAGGTACAAAGCCCTGAAATGGATAAATAAATAAGTGAATTTTGATGGCTACCTGAAAAAAATACATCTAATTAGATGTCAAAATTACATTCTTATTACATACCCTATCAATTATGGTTCAGCAACACAATATTTGCAACACAATATTTTGTTACGTTTCTATCATCCAAAAAACTATTGATAAATCTTGTAGTGCTGCAAATTCTTAAAAATTATATGCAAAAGCAAAAACATCAATCATCTGATAATTCAAGTAAATGAAACTCGTCTTTGTTTGATTGCATTGCAACTTAGATAGATAGATAGGAAAAGAAAGAACTCTTAATTTCTAGAAGTAATTAGAACGTGGGAAAAGAAAAGTTAGTGGCATTTTATGAGAATATAAATCTGTTATAAAAGGAGGGAAGGATAGTGAGTAACGCATTCAGAAAGTTGATAAGAGTTTGTTTAGGAGATATTTCTCTCTGGATTGGAGCATTGTGCTCTGGTAGGAGTGTTCACACTCTGGTTTATCTTTTCTTCACAATTGTCACACCATTGTAGAGCTCTTGAGCTCATCTTTATAATTTAATAAAATACAGTTTCATTATGTTGATTTTACGGGTTCTAACAAATCACCTCGCACTTACTTCTTATAAAAACACAAGGATATGGAACATGAAAGACAACAATAGGCAAAAATTACATATGATCTTGTTACAAACCCATAAGCACAATCAGTAGCTAAAGCCCTACACACACACACCAGTTCCTCAGCAGTATATATAAAGAGCAGAAAAAGAACAGAAGTCCAACACATAGAATATATTTTTACATGTTTGGTTTTTTTTTTTTTTTTAAAGTAGAATTGATTCTACTTGAAGATAGAAATTGTAGCTTCTAGATTCTGATTCTAGAATTGATTTTTATATTCAAATTTTTTGTTCAACTCACTTTTACATTAATATATCTAAACATAAATCACTTTACATTTAACTCACTTTTAGTTGTAATCAATTTTAGACGATCAATTCATTCAAAATCAATTTTTTTCACAGTAAAACCAAACATACACTAGTTTGTAGTTGGTTCCGGTTTAACATCGATGACATTGACACTAATAAAAAAATAATTCAACTACATCTCTAAACACTTATAATAGTGTTTGTAACTAAACAAACTTGGAATTTGAATCTTAATTGCTGAGAATGTGGACAAAAACCCTAATCTAATTTCTTCATTGTTGACAGGTTAAGACAACTATGTTAAATAGAGGTGTAAAGGGGTCAGAAAAATCCAATTAAGTTGACGATCCAAACCAATTTATATTGAAAAAAATCGATTTTTATGGTTCGGATTAAAAACAGAACCAATTGAAAACTGAAGTGATTTGGTTTGATTCTCGGATCGAGTTTCCAAAAACCGATGAAAACCAAACCAATAGATATATATTGTAAGATTAATATTTTTTTATATAGGTTAGCTCGCATTAAATAACTACAACTGGCCTAAGTTGAATTATTAATTGTAAAAAAGAAATACAGTCTCGCAGCAAACCGAATTTAGAAACACGCTCTTATACTATTAAAATATAAATATTTTGGTCACCATGAACATAGCTTAGTTGGTAACGACATCATATTATATATGCAAAATTTGGGATCCGAACTTAGGGTTTCTGATTTATTCACTTTAACGATTGAATATTGTGTATGTTAGTTATATGAATAACCTATTATTTTTTATTTTATTAATGTTATTTATAATTTAAATAAGACCGTTCTTTTGAATTTTTTGTATTTTTTTTACTAAAGAGTTAATTTTTAACATTCGTGTTGGGTCTCGAAATAGTCGGAACCGGCCCTGATGCAAGTGCAAATGATGTTGCACTCATATATCTAATTAGATGAATGAGTGATAATGGGAAAAAAATAATAGCATAAAATACATCGGGAAAAAATGATTAAAGTATATAAAATTCTATAATAATAGTTATATATTTATAATGTTCATAAAATATCGTATGTGTATCAATAGACTAATAGCTAATTATACAAGTTATGATTGCAAGGTCAAAGGTTCAAATCTCAACTTTTACATTTTTTATGCATAATTTTAATTCTTTTAATTTAAATTAAGAATTAAATTTATATACACCGACAATGTAATATATTTTTACACATGCATCCAATTAAATCATGCCATGTAAAAATTTGTGGAGATATTTTAGTTATAAAAGTGATATTATGGTTTGATTTGATTAGAAGTATGTGTAAAAAATTTACACCGTCAGTACATGACAATTAAACTCTTAAATTAAAAAGAAAAAGTTTTAGACTCAATCGTTATATCATTTAAATCTTTGCAATAAATTTGATTTTTGTTATGATAAATTTCATTTTGACGTTACTTACATTAATTGATAATTATATTTTATGTTATATATAATTTAAATATAGGATGTTTTATTAAAAAAAAAATAAATCACTTTTTACAAAGGGTTCATTTTTAATATTCAAACAAGGTCTACAAAATATCAGGGCCGACACTATATCCAAACCAAACCAAATCAAACCGATTAATTTGGTTTGGATTTATTTTTAAAAAACATCAAAAACCGAACCAATTAAGAGCTCGTTGGTTTGGACATTAGATTCATCAAAAATCGATCTAAACCTGTCCAATTACACACCTAATGATAAACATATTTTGAAGGTCATGTGAATTCACTATGAAGGAATTGAAGCAAGAATCTTTGTTTTGGAACTTCCAAATTAATCAAATAAACACCACAAAACATTTTACTATATGATAAAAAGGTACAAACGAGAAAGCTTTTAGAGACTTACAATACTGAGAAAGGGATATTTCAACAATGGGTTTTAGGAATTTCTTAACGTTTCAGCAAGGGAGATTCAGAAACCCGTTTATGCAGAATGTGACACTGATGCTTGTGGAGAAGATGACCAGTCTCAGTGTACATGCTCTCATAAAATAAAATAAAAATTAATTTACAATTAGATTATTATGCTAAAGATAAATAAGTGTTATTTTAAAAATTAAAAGGCCAAAATCACAAGATTCAAAAATTTAAAAGGGTCGAAAATGAAATTTAACCGTTAAATTAAAATATAATGACTTTTTAATTTAAAAAATGACTATTTTTTACTAACCCTCTTGTTCACAGAAAAGGGTCCAAAAATTTAAAGTTCAGCCATGAAGTGTTCCTAAGGAAAGGGGCCACAATAATTTAAAGTTCGACTGCGAGATAAGAAAAATATAACGACTTTATTAGTAGTGATTATTAAACTTATTATAGCTTTAAAAATGATTTTATTATAAATTATTTAAAAATAATAAAGATATTTTAAATTTCTATTTTTATAATCTTTTTATGTCATCTCCTCCTGTATCAATTCTTAGTTTTCTTAAAATTCATCGTAAATTATAATAGGTCAAATATTGTATAATATGAAATTAGTCCCGTTACCAAATATTAAGACTACTAATGAACTATTCGTATTTCTTATTCAAACATGAATATTGTTTTACAATATCGTATTAGTCAATTTATAAATGACGTGGACCGTGGTGAATCATGTATGCATATACACCGATGGTGAAGACATACATATATAGTGGCCTTGAATACATTAGGGCGTGCCTTTTAGGCAAGGATAATGGTTATGGATACAATCGGCAGTTGTATCACAGACTTCGATGTCATCTTCACTCACTCTCCTAGCTTGTGTATCCTTATGCATATCTACATACTCAAATAATACACACAAAAAACAACAACATTGCATATGATATATAAGAGAATATACAAGTAAATTGGATGAAGTGAGAATTTAAAAGACAATTCATGTCACCCATTTTCATTCAGACCTGATGCAATGATAAGGAAAGCTAAAAACAATGCTATTGTTAGAGAATATTTTCTTGATGTCTCCATTATTTTTACAAAATATATGTTGTGTAGAAGTGAGTCTATTTATATAGCACATGGATCTACCTTGAGCATTAAATTTAAATGTTTATTTGTGAGAAAAATAAATACATGATACTTTAATAATAAATTTGTTAATTCATTATACTATAAATAAAATAGAATGACTATTTTTTTTCAAAAGAGAATAGTTGACTCCACTTTAAAGAATAATCTCTTTGGTCAGAAAAAATTACTTTATTGGATTGAGATTTTGAACGACTATTTTGAAAGAAACAAAACTTTGAAGATTTTAAAAGATTTGGTTAGACTTTATTGATTTTTAGAGATTTTAACAGAGTGTTTAGAAAGACTTTTTTACAATCAGGATTCTTTTTCCTTTTTTTTGAATCATTTACCATCAGAATTCTTAAAACACGATTTCAATGAATTTCTAACACAAATTTTAAAGATTTGAAAGCACTTTATGAATATTCAGATTTCACAACATTTGAAGAAATTTAAACAAAAATAATAATAAAGAAAATTACAAAAGAGAATGAAAATATGAAATTATCGCGAGTTTACTTGGCACAGGCTTCCAAAAAGCCCCTCGGACATTTTGAGCAAGCTTTGTGAAGTTAAATAAATTATAACGTTTGAATATAGAAAATAAAGACAATAGAATATTTTTTTGTCTTGTGAGCTTAGCTCGTTGGTAGGACATCACATTATATATGCAGGAGCTGAGGTTTGAACTCCATGATACACTCCACTTATTCACTTTGAAGGTGGAGTTTCTAGCCGCTAGACTACTTGACTAAAACAAAGAATATCATCTTCTTTTAGTCAATTTTTCTCACTCTAGATATGGTCAAAATACCGGACATACGCCATGATGCAAATTTGTGCTGATTTTCTTCAATTTCTTCATATAATTGGTTGAAACACCTGTTTTTGACTTATATGTCCAAATCTTCAAATTCATAAGAAAGCACCTAAAAACATATTTAAATGACTCAAATTAACTGGAAACAAATATAAATTAACACTAAAATGATCCTAAACAATGTGTGTCATCACTTTGGGACATTATATTTTTGTGTAAGAGAATTTTTTGAAATAGTTCAAGAACCGTGGGACAATATTTTGTTCTAAATTATGCATAGTATTATACACTCTTAAATTCCTCCTCTTTCACTACCATTGTGCTCATCTTCTATTCTTCTCAAGATTAAAAAGCGGACTATGGCATTATAGGAAATCCCCCAGTTAAATACAAGCAATAAGCAAATCCTTCATTTATCCAAGAGGAAAAAATATATTTTTTGTTTCTACAAATATTACACATTTATCTGATAGAGTAAGATATATTTTTCGTTTCTATAAATATTGTTTTTCGATTTTAGTCCTATAAAATAAATGACATGTTTGTCTCCTCTAAATTATTTCCATTTTCAACTTTTTATTCTTATTGGTAGTTCAACCAATTCCATGTACACTAAACCATTTAGACACGAACTCAACCTACTATGACACTAAACCATGTACACTAATTTTTATTAAAAAATGTACTGCTTTTAAAATAAAAAGTTGAACTAAAAATTGAATATATCGTTTGATAATGATCTTGAAGTAATCCTCCTTTAAGTTCATATTCTAGTTTCAAACAAAGTTCACATTGATGTCATCTCCTCCTGTATCAATTCTTAGATTCCTTAAAATTCATCGTAAATTATAATAGGTCAAATATTGTATAATATGAAATTAGTCCAGTTACAAAATATTAACACTACTAATGAACTATTCATATTTCTTATTCAAAAATGAATATTGTTTTACAATATCGTATTAGTCAATTTGTAAATGACTTGGCCCGTGGTGAATCATGTATGCATATACACTGACGGTGAAGACATACATATACAGTGGCCTTGAATACATTGGGGTTTACCTTTTAGGGTAGGATAATGGTTATGGATACAGTCGGCAATTGTATCACAGACTTCGATGTCATCTTCACTCACTCTCCTAGCTTGTGTTTCCTTATGCATATCTACATACACAAATAACACACCCAAATAAGAACAGCATTGCATATGAAATATGAGAGAATATACAAATAAATTGGATGAAGTGAGAATTTAAAAGACAATTTATGAAACACATTCAAATCACCCATTTTCATTCAGACCTGATGCAATGATAAGGAATGCCAAAACAAATGCTATCGTTAGAGTATATTTTCTTGATGTCTCCATTATTTTTACAGAAAATACGTTGTGTAGGAGTGAGTCTATTTATATAGATGAGTCCGCCTTGAGCATTAAATGTTTATTTGTGAGAAAATTAAAACATGATACTTTAATAATAAATTTGTTAATTCATTACTATAAATATAATAGAATGACTATTTTTTTGTTCAAAAGAGAATAGTTGACTGCACTTTAAAGAATAATCTCTTTGGTCTTTAATTTAAGGAAAAAATTACTTTATTGGATTGAGATTTTGAACGATTGTTTTGAAAGAAACAAAATCTTGAAGATTTTGTGAGACTTTATTGATTTTTAGAGATTTTAACAGAGTGTTTAAAAAGACTTTTTTACAATTAGGGTTCTTTTTTCTTTTTTTGAATCATATACCATCAGGATTCTTAAAACACGATTTCAATGAATTTCTAACACAAATTTTAAAGATTTCAAAGTACTTTATAAATTTTTAGATATCACAAAATGTAAAGAAATTTAAACAAAAATAATAATAAAGAAAGTTATAAAAGAGAATGAAAAGATGAAATTATCGCGAGTTTACTCGGTGCAGGCTTCCAAAAAGCCCCTCGTACCTTTTGAGCAAGCGTTGTGAAGATAAATAAATCATAACGTTTGAATATAGAAAATAAAAACAGTAGAATATTTTCTTTGCCTTGTGAGTTTAGCTCGTTGGTAGAACATCGCATTATATATGCGGGAGCCGAGGTTCGAACTCCATACACTCCACTTATTCACTTTTAAGGTGGAGTTTCTAGCCGCTAGACTAGACCAAAACAAAGAATATCATCTTCTTTTAGTCAACTTTTCTCACTCTAGATATTAGTCCAGTTATCAAATATTAAAACTACTAATGAACTATTCGTATATCTTATTCAAACATGAATATTGTTTTAAAATATCGTATTAGTCAATTTGTAAATGACTTGGCCCGTGGTGAATCATGTATGCATATACACTGACGGTGAAGACATACATATACAGTGGCCTTGAATACATTGGGGTTTGCCTTTTAGGCAAGGACAATGGTTAAGGATACAGTCGGCAGTTGTATCACAAACTTCGATGTCATCTTCACTCACTCTCCTAGCTTGTGTTTCCTTATGCATATCTACATACACAAATAATACACCCAAATAAGAACAACATTGCATATGAAATATGAGAGAATATACGAATAAATTGGATGATGTGAGAATTTAAAAGACAATTCATGAAAAACATTCAAATCACCCATTTTCATTCAGACCTAATGCAATGATAAGGAAAGCGAAAACAAATGCTATCATTAGTGAAGCGGCTGGAAAAATGCGCGGGTGAAAAACGCTCGCTAGACAGTAAAGTCACCACTGAAGTCTTATTTTGGAAAGGGGAACGTCGATAAACCCCTTCGAGAACAAGAACAAGGTCATCGCGACCAAATGTGGATTCGGGAGTCGGTTATGCGAGGGGAAGGTATTAGCACCCCTTACATCCGTTGTACTCAACGGGAACCTTCTTATTAGCTTAGGGTTTAAAAATGTAATTTGATTTGTTTGCATGTTTTTTATTAATTATTAAAATATTTACAAGAAGGGAAAAATTAGTTTTTTTTTTTTTTTTTTTTTTTATTGTGCTTGACAAGATGTTGAATCTTGCTCCTACGTATCTCCCGGTGCGATGGAGAAATCAAAGATACGTAGTTCTTTGGTAGAAAATATTTGTGCATTGATTGATTTTATTTATGAAAATGGTTTAGTCGCGCTTGGGCATGAAAAAAGGCGGACTCGCACTTGGACGATAATATCCGTTTTGAGAAAAAAAAAGTTAAACGCACATGGGCGTGAAAAAAATTAAAGTTTGGTGGGTTGAGATTGATTTTAACTGGAGGACAAATATTTAACTGAAAACGAAGTGTCGACCTCGTTTCAGAAATATTCGAGGTGGCGTCGAGTGTCTACCCGATTTGTCCTTTTTCACTCGCACGAGAAAAAGATTTATTTTATTATTTTTGAAGTATTTGAATGTTTTTGGCAATTTTGTATTAAGATAAAAATAAATACATATTTTTAGTATTTTTGATATGAGAAACGAGTAAAAATAACATCGCGTACGAGAGATAAGTAAATGAAAATAACTTTGCATATTTTTTGTGCTTTCAATGTGTGATAAGATAAAATAAAAGTAACATTGCATATTTTTGTGTTTTTGATATATGAGTTAAAATAAAAATAACACTTGCATATTTTTTTAATTTTTTTTGCATAAGAGATAAATAAAATATAATGGTAATGCATATTTTTTTTTTTTATGTTTTTTGACATTGTAGCATGCACAACATACAAATATAATATGAAAATAATGAATAAAAATGACTTTAAATAAAATACACAATTAAATTATTCAAGAAATAAAATAAAAGCAACAGGGGGTAAAAACAACAAACAGAAGTGTACATTAGCAGAACACAAGGGCTGAGCCCAGGCCCAAATCTGCCAAAAAAGCAGCTTCAGCAACAAAAAGAAAAACGTTTAGGGGGTGCGCGGAATAAATGGGGGGCCCGCGTGAGTAATGGGAGTGTACGGAGAAGCAGGGTTACGCGGAGAAACAGATTAGAATAAATATTTATTTTTTCAGATTTTTCTTTATTTTTACCAAAAAATTCTCTCTCATCTGCTCTCTCTTCTCTCCCATTTTCCAGATTTCGGTGCGGTGGTTACCGGAGCCAAACAGCGCCGCCGCCGCGACGGACACCCTAAAACAACCCAAAAAAATTCCTTTTTAAACCCAAAATCTTTCTTTTTTTCTTCTAAACACAAATATAAACCCCAAAATATCAAAATCAAACCCAAAATTTTAAAATTTTAAAAACCTAAATCTATCTTGTTGAAGTTCCCTTTTTTTAAAACCCAGCAACAATAAAAATCACAACTTTACATACAAGAAACAAAATAAAATCAAAGAAGGTGACTAACCCTTGAAGCTCTTCTCTTATTTTATTTTATTTTTGTTTCTTCTTCTTTTTTTTTTTGGATCTTTTTTCTTTTTTTTTTTTTCTAAAAGAAACAATTGACTCTGAATTTTAACAGAAAAATTTTGTTATTTGTTTTTTCTGTGATTCTCTTTGTATGTGTTAACTATGTAAAAAATTTCTTCCCCTTTGATTCTGATTTTTGCTTTCAATTTATAGACCAAATTTGTGAATTTTTTATTCAATGGTTAAAATCAAAATCAGAACTTTATGTTGCAAGATTTGGTTTTGCAAGGCTCAAGAAATATGAAATGATTAGTACTATTACTTGTAGAGTTGGAGAAAGTCGTACAAAAATTCTGAAAAGGAAAGAGGCATGCTCTGCTCTGTTGCTTGTTCAGACCCTCTTTTTTATGTTTTGTCTTTTATTGTTTGTTTTATTATTTTTAATTTTAAAAAAAAATAAAAATAAAAGAAAGCGATTGGAACTTAAAATAAAAAATAAAAAAAGGGAAGTTGAGAAAAATAAGGGGAGGGGGGCGCAGCACTTGTTGTGTTGTTTTTTTTTTAATTAATTAATTAATAATAATATAATCTTTCTTTAACTAACTTATAATAGGAAGGTTGAGTTGCTCCTAAGCCTTCTTTTAGCATATGTGGCACATCTAAATGAGCTTCAATTCTTCATTTTTTATTAAAAATTAAAAAAAGCCTTTGCCACACTCTCTTAACATTTCTTATTATTGTGTTCCACTAATTTAATTTAATAATATTAATAATATATTATATTAAACTTAATGAATATTATATAAGTAAATGTAACCACTAATATCACATGTAAGTCATGACAACTTATGCAAACAATTAGGAAAATTCTTTGATAGGCACAAACATAAATATGAGGTGTTAGGCACACTCATAAAAATAAAATAAAATTAAATAGAAATAAAATAAAATGATGTTGATTGATGTGACTATATTACTTTTGTTTTAAATTTTTAGATTTGTGAGTGTGTGCCCAAATAAATTTGATTTAGGTTTGTGCCTATACAAGTGTTTCTCAAACAATTAAAAAGAATACACAAGGTCATGAAATGTAATGCACCAAAGTGGCAAATTAGTAAAGTAAAAAAATAAATGGTAATTGTTTTTCTTTTATTGCAAATTATGGGTGCTATAATTAATAGAAATCAAAAGGTGATCAAATCATTATAAAGGAAAATGAAAAGAGTATGCCAGGCAGGAGGAATGACACATGTGATCATATTTTATGCTTGATTGATTTGGTTGTTTCAATTCTACCGGAGTTAGAAGAATAAAAAGGTAGATGATGTAATGTTTGGAGTTTTTCTTTTTGTTCCTTATACAATATTTCTCCAAGTAACTTTTGAGTGGTAATTGTATTGTTATTTTTGTTTGTCTTTCTTACTCCTCATTATTTTTAGAGCCAAACAAGTTAGAGTCAAGGTTATGCAATTGTTGAGCTTCCCTAATTTATTGATATATGTTGTTGGTAAAAATTTTAAAATCATATATATTTAGAGAATGCATTTGTTTTTAGTTGATTATGCATTTGCATCTCAATCGTTATCAGAGAAAAATTCTACAAGGTGATAGAAAAAATATTATTTCTCTTCTTTTGTATATTTATGTTTGGTTCTTGAGAGGTTGAAAAGATAATTTACTTAAAATTTTAATTTATAATATCATATTTTTATAGACTATGATGATCTCATTCTATTGTTTCTTTTGAAGGTATTGATCATGCATCTATTGTCAACATGAAACATTGCCGTTGAGAGCTTTAATAGGTGGTACCAACTTTAAGGTTATTTTTACACTATTATTTTTTTAATAGATAGTTTTTTTAGAGGTTCGTGTTAAATATGAGATTGAAAAGATAATTTATTTAAAATTTAAATGTGCAATATCATATTTTTATAGGCTATGATGATCTCCTTCTATTTTTTCTTTTGAAGGTATATATTGATCATGCATCTATTGTCAAAATGAAACATTACCGTTGAGAACTTTAGCATGTTGTACCAACTTTGATGTCATTTTTACATTACTATTTTTTTAATAGATAGTTGTTTTTAGAGATTCATGTTAATATTAAATATAATGCGAAGTTTTTTTTTTTTTTTAATGTGAGCCACCTTTTTTAGATTAAATTTTTTTAATTATTCTACTTTAATAGTTTAATTTCTTCTTTTTGCAATTAATTAACATTCTTCTGTTAGTTTAATGCAAAGTGTTATTCTTTTTCATACACCTTAACACGATAATTTGCTTTTATATATATATATATATATATATTTATCTCCTTAAAAAAATATTTATCTCCTTTTTTATATTTATGTTTGGTTCTTGGGAAGTTGAAAAGATAATTTGCTTAAAATTTTAATTTGCAATATAAAATTTTTATAGTCTATGATGATCTCATTCTATTGCTTTTTTTGAAGGTGGCCGAGCATGCATCTATTGTCAACATGAAACGTTGTCTCCAAGAGCTTTAATATGTGGGTATCAACTTTAAGGTCATTTTCTATCTATTTTACTTTATTTTGTTTCTTTCTTTTTTTAATAATTAGCCTTCTTTTGTTGGTTTAATATAAAGTGCTATTCTTTTTCTTGCCTTAATTTATAATTTTTTTATGAAGAAATTTCAATGATTTGGTGAATAATTAGGTGCTCATACGGTGCAACAAAAGATAAATTTATTTATAAACATTTTATTGTGAGATTTTTTTTTATCGCATATTGCTTTATTATATTGGTAAATCTATGATTTTTTTTAATTTTGAAAGAATTACTTATTTTATTTGTAAATTGTAGTTATTTAATTCCTCTCGTTAACATACTGTAATTGTTTCTACAATTTTTAGGTTATTATCATGAATATATCTTTATAAGGGAAACTTAAATTATTCCCGAGCTTTCATTCATCCATTGTGCCTAACTGAGATACTTTAGAGAACAAAGAATTGTGACTATCTATGTAATATAATTAAGCTCCAATTATGTGGTAATTCTAAAACTCATGTGGCCAATCTGAAACAACATATTGCATTCTTTTTACAATGTCTTTAGTCTCTTATAAGTTACAAACTCAATTAACTTAATTGACTTCATATGTCATAAAAATGTTAATTAATTAGTGTTATTTTCTAATAATGAAGATTTATTTAACGTATGCTCAATTCTTTTATAGAACTTCAATTTAAAAAATTAATTGTCTCATTCTCTCATATATACTTTAACTGTTCTATTGTTTTCTCTTTTTGGATAAAATTGGACCTCACTATGTTCTAACTAATCATATTCTCACATTTAACAATTTAGCACTTAAACTATCACCATCTTAGCAATCAAACATGAAGCAAAAATTATAAATGTTAAATTCATTGCCAATTAAAACACAAGTTTTAAGAATCAAGTAAAACACATGCCAATAATCAATATAAACAAGATTCAATAAAATAATCATGCATTCACAAAGTGATTAATAGTGACTAATATGCAAGTGTAACTATAAAGTTACTTCACAAGAAGACACAACTGATACACAAACACAACCGACACTATGCCCACTTAGCCTGATTGCATAGACTTGCTCTGATTGACACACGACACACACATAGCTCACTATGTCCGAGGACAACCAGGCTCCGATACCAAATTGTAACACCCAAACCTATAATTATATAAACTAGAGATAAACCCGTGCGTTGCACGGGTTCAATTAAAATACACACTTAATTTTTTTAAATAACAAATAATAATTATAATTTTAAAATATATTGACATAAAAATATTAATTTGTATTGAAAATAAGATGTTTGTTTGAAAAAAAAAATGAGATTTTGTATTAATTTATAGTAGATTTGTGCTTGTGTGCATATATATATAAAGGACATTTAATATAGTTTTTAACATAGCCAAATGTAGATAATTTTTTAATGAGTGAGTCAAAGCTATAAAATAAAAAAAAAAAATTCAATTTTTATTGTTAACCAAATTCTCTTTATAGTTGCTTAAATGATTGAATGTATTAAAATATATAAGACGAAATATATCTATCAAACAAAATGAAAATTTTGTGGTTTTTTTTTTCCTACTAAGTTTCGGTTAGTATGCGATTTATATATGGTAGTTTTATCTTTATCATTTTCAGTTTTTGGTAGTTTTATCATAAGGTCTCTTATATATATATATATATATTATTTTGTTGTCAGCTGGTTTACGTTTTTTTAATTTGTTTAATTTTTTCTTTTTTGATTTGCGTTTTTTCCTTTGTGAAGTTTATATCCCTTGTTTTTTTTTTTTTTGTCTCTCTTAATTAATAATAGGGTAAATAGGTCTATACTCCCCTGCAATATAAGCGAGATTTGCAATACCCCCTGTAAAAAAAAAATTTGGGATTCCCACCTTACAAATTTTTTTTTTATTTGTGTTACCCCCATTACCCAACAGATGGCACCTGACATGGACGGAATCTCCACGTGGCGCCACCAGATTGTGCCACGTGGAAATTAGCCTAATAAAAAAATTAAAAAATCCACATAATTTAAAGCCACATAATTTTTTCTTTTTAAAAAATCAGATTTATATTTTACTATTATTAAATAAAACAAAATAAAATGTTAAAAACAAAAAAAAATTGAAAACAAAATAAATTTTTTTTTCTTTTCTTTTTTCCTCTTCAATTCATCTCTCCCTACCACATGTTCATTATCAAGAGCAACCCTTACCATGCTCATTCCTTTCTCAACTTTTAAAAAATTTGCAACAAGAATAGAACAACTAGAACATCATCAACAAGAACACAACAATATCATATCAGCACCACCAAAAATAACAACATAAAAAACAACAACAACATAATCAATAAGACCAAAAAATTTCAACAAAATCAACATAATCAAAACATGAAATCGAAACCTAGAATTTCAATAACAATCCATACTCATTTATTGGCTTTATTCAATTTTGTAAATTAAGGCCTGCTAATTCAATTTGTGGTTGAATTGCATTCTAGCTAAGCAGCAGGTCCTGCAGTATGGATTAGGAAGAAGAAAATGCAGCAAGCACACAAGCAGTTTATCCAAAGCTTTCTAATCCCTTTGTAACAACAATTTCACTAATAATAACAAAAAAAGTTTATCCAAAGCTTGAATTTTTCTAATTCCTAATGCAGAACCCATATACAATTTCATTCAAAACTTGAACTCTCAACATCACATCTAAAACCCAAAATTAAAAAAATAAAAAATCAAAACCTAGAAACATTAATAACATAATTGAAGAACTAGCTACAAAATCGAAACCTGTGAACATGTGCTTCCTTGCAAAATCGGAAAGAATGCAGTGAAATTATATGTCTCTTCAATTAAGCTTAGGGTTTAAAATTGGGATTTTTTGAAAACTGAGAAATTGTGGTGAGTTCTTGGTAAATTAAATCTTAAATTCGTGTTTAGGAGTAAGTTTAAAGCAAGATTGATACAAAACTTGTTTGTTGTGACGGCGTTTCGTCGTCACCGGTTATATTCCGGCCGAGAAAGTGAGAATCTGACGGGAGAGAGATAGTTCGCGAGAGAACGTGAAGCAGAGAGAGAAAGGTAGGTCGGAAGAGAAAGAGAGTAAGCCGGCGACGACGGTGGCAAGCACCGGAGCCGCCTCCGCCGCCGGTGAGTGAGGAAGAAGAAGGATTGAAGGTGTGAGGCAGTTTGAAAAACACGTATATATGTTTCTTTCTTTTTTTATTTATTTTGTTTTTTTTAAATCATCAAGAATATTTGTTAAAATATAAATATGTTTTTTTAAAAAGAAAAAATTATGTGGCATTATCTTATGTGTATTTTTTTATTTTTTTTATTAAGCTAATTTCCACGTGGCATAATCTGGTGGCGCCACATGGAGATTCCGTCCACGTCAGGTGTCATCTGTTGGGTAAGGGGGGTAACACAAATAAAAAAATTTTGCAAGGTGGGAATCCCAATTTTTTTTTTACAGGGGGTATTGCAAATCTCGCCTATATTGCAGGGGAGTATAGACCTATTTACCCTTAATAATATTACTTGTATTTTACTTTTTTTAGTTATGTTTAAGAACTTTTAATAATGAGTTTCAAAGTACTTCAAAATAGAAATGAGAGAACGAAACAAAAAATCTTGATTGCTGGATATAAAAAGAGAGTGAAATTTAAATAAATCTTCATAATTGGTTTATGATTTATTATTCATCTCTGGTGGTTTTGTCTTTTTCATCCTTTGAATTTTCTTGTAAAATTACGCACTGCAATTTAAGATCTCTCGTATTTATTGAAAATACAATTCTTGATTTGATATCAATTTTATTCTTATGGAATTCCTCTCAAACATTCACTTGATCAAAAAGTAATAATATAATAAAATAATTTATACAGTGCTTAAAAATTTAAAAAAAAAATATATATATATACCCTCATTCTCTAAGAAAGCATTGGAGCTCGTTTAAATATGTCACATACGCATAATGAAGACATAAGAATTCAAGTATAATCTTAAAATTTGCAAATACCAATTATAAATGATGATATTAAAAATAATACTAAAAATATATATATGCACACGATTTATTTTTTATGTATAGTAATGTATAATTATGAAAGAGCATATATATATATATTCATTTTTTTTATTAGCACCATTAATTTTTGTCACTCTTATTTATCTATTTTCATTTTTATTTTTTTTGGGTAAGATATTGAACATATAATATGTTACTTGCATTTGTTTCTTTTATTTTAAGTCCTATTTTGAGGATTAGTAAAAAGTTAAGGAAAATAAATATGAAAATGTACTAATGTATAGTCTTTATGGAATAGTTTTTTTTTTTTTTTATCTATTAATGCATTACACAATTTTTTTTATCTATTAATATATCATTACACATTTAATTAAATTAATTTAGAAATCATGTATTTATACACACAAAGACTATGGATTGGAGAATAGCAATTTATACAAAGCATAACTTACCAATTTATTAATTAGAAATTTGTATTAATACAATGAGTAAATGAATAGTCATAGTTATAGAAATATAAGTTATGGAATATGAAAGAAATATATGTATATATAAATTTGTTTTATATATTATTTTTTTATAACTAACCAATTCTTTTTGTACAAAAAAAAAACTAATCAAATTTTCTTGTATTGTTTGTTATTGTTGTTAATGTGGAGGCTAATTTATTTTTCTTTGATTGCATGAATGCATATGTATCGTGACAATTGAATTAACTATAGCAACTTGATAAACAAAACGACATTTAGGATTTAAATCATGCTATGAAGAATTTAAACTCATATCCTACCATAAAAAAAAAAACTCATATGATTGATCAATTTTTTTAATATATTCTTAAAGAAATAAACCTTAATTTTCTTTTGATAAACCTCACTATAAAGTCTTGTATTTTTCTTTAAAAATTTTTGTCAAATTATTCTTAGGAAAAAAAAAGAGATGTTTATTAATTTGATCAATTTTTTGTAACTGACAAACTAAAATAGTCATTTTTAATATATTGTCAATTTTTCTTTTATAATTAGCATCATCTTTAAAAAATTAAAATACAGTCTACTATTAAAATTTATATATATTCATGATAAATGCATGAAAATTATATATTTGGACAATCTCTGAGTCTAGTTGAATCAATATACTTCTTATATTAATACAATTATAAGAATCATATATGACTTATAAGTGTCAACTTCAAAATCTTTTATTTTCTACTCTATTTTGATTTGATATTTCTCTTGAAATCAAGTAGATCACCTACACATTGTAATAATATTGCATTTAAAAATGCGACACATATTTATATTTGTAAATTATTTGGTTTGTCCTCCTTTGATTGAAAGCCTCCAACATCAATATACCCTCAATCATTATAAATTTCATGGCACCACACAAAAGTAACAATTAGAAGTCTCTTTTATCCTCATCAACTTATTCACATTAAAAAGAAAGTTATATTCCTGTTAATCAACCAAAGAAAATAAGAAATAAGTACGCTAAAACATTAGACTAATAAAATTATTCACGAATAAGAAAATTAGTCAAATTACAAACATTATAGATGGCTTACATACTGTTTATACAAACATTAGAGTTAAATACATATCCTTACATGAATTGTCACTTCAAGGGCAGTAAGGATGCAACGAAAGCAATAACGGAAGGTTGTTTTATCCTGTTCTCCTTCTTCACATGAAAATAATAATCATAGTTATTTTCATATTAATAATTAATATAAAAACATAAAAAGAGTGCTTGAAAATTAGACTTAAAAAATATTATATCGCTTAAAAGTGAGACCTTAAATATTTGGATAATCTATATAATAGGGTAATGAGTATCAAAATAATGAATAGATAAGACATATGCGAACACCGAGAAATAAAACAAAATCTACCATACAAAATTGAAGAGTACTCTTTGAAAAATTGTTTAGAGAAAATGACGATTAGTGAAACCAAAATGTACAAAATCATGTATTTATACACACAAAGACTATGGATTGGAGAATAGCAATTTGTACAAAGCATAACTTACCAATTTATTAATTAAAAATTTGTATTAATACAATGAGTGAATGAATAGTCATAGTTATAGAAATATAAATTATGGAATATGAAAGAAATATATGTATATATAAATTTGTTTTATATATTATGATTTGTTTATAACTAACCAATTTTTTTTGTACAAAAAAAGAACTAATCAAATTTTCTTGTATATATATATTCATTTTTTTTATTAGCACCATTAATTTTTGTCACTTCTTATTTATCTATTTTCATTTTTTTTTGGGTAAGATATTGAACATATATTATGTTACTTGCATTTGTTTCTTTTATTTTAAGTCCTATTTTGAGGATTAGTAAAAAGTTAAAAAAAATAAATATAAAAAAAATGTACTAATGTATAGTTTTTATGGAATAGTTTTTTTTTTATCTATTAATACATTACACAATTTTTTTTATCTATTAATATATCATTACACATTAAAATAAATTAATTTAGAAATTGTGGCAAAGTTTATTTAATAGAAAATGAAGAATTGAGTTCAGTTTATTTAGATATGCCACATAGGCAAAATGGAGGTTTGTGAGCTAACATAAGCTTCCTATTATAAGGTATATTGAATTATATAAATTATACCTTTATAAAATATTTACTCAAAAGTACGCAACGAAAATAAAATTTGATTCACAAAAGGTTTGGTTCGAGTATTACATCATACACATAAAAGCTTACTAATAACTTAATTAGTAAAACAATTATTGTACAAAAATAAGTTTCTAAAAAGATACATCCTTAAATACATTGAAATAAGAATAAGACTCAATATACATTATATAAATGATCCCATCCCGTGTCACATCAGAGCGAATGTTCACCAACGACTCGGTCACAAACATAACCTGAGAACCTGAACCCCCAAAGGTTCAGCACATACACAAAACGGAAGGTTAGATAATATACTCATAAAAGAAACTAAGTGCAAGAAAACACTTAACACTTAGGACATAGTATGCTCATGTCTTAACAACTCAATCCATAAACATACATTAATCTCATGTCATTCATATCTTATAATCATAAGAGTACAACATATCACAATAATAACACATTCTTAATCAATAGATAAAGTATACACATCATCATCAAGTACTAATCATTTATCACACATCATAATACACTTAATCACTTTATTAAGGATCATCAATCAATGCCAAGTACGAATTACCACATTTAATCACATATTCCTAATGCAACTAATGTCAATTACTCATGTCATGTCAACCTAGACATAACTACATGCATGTGGTACCATCTACTCCGTTACAATATGGATAAACATATATCCAATTCTCCGTTACCATTGGATAAACATATATCCGATTCTCCGTTACCATTGGATAAACATATATCCGAATATCACCGTTACCACAAAAGTGCATGCATGAATGTTCACAACCAAACATATGATGAACTTCTCCGTTACCATATTCATATCACAAAATGGGATAACATAATCCACATTATTTCTCATATCACATCATCATATCATTACCATGGTTATACATTCAAGCACATAAAATATTCATAATCCAATTCATTATCATGAAACATCATCTTAATTCATCATCTTAATTCATATAGAATCCAATCATAACACATTGTAAACTAACCTCTAAGCATCACAAAAGTGCTAATCAACATACATTTTTATCGAATCCTCAAACATCACATCATAATTACCCAAAATGGATATCAACTCATACTTCAATAATTACTCATCAATTCATTAATTCAAACTCAATTAACAGAGTATTGCAATTATATACCAAAACAGCATAATCGTGAAGAATAGGTTCCTGGTGCATAAACCGTCAAAAAGTCAACACAAAAGTCAACTGGTCAAACATGTTAACTAGTCAACTGCGCCGAGCGCCAACCGCAGAGCCAAAATGGCATTTCAAGAGCGTTCTGGGCTCCGAGCGCCAACAGGGCTGCGCCGGGCGCGGGGACCTGATGGGAAAACCGTTTTCTCGCGTTTTTGACCCAAAAATCACTTTTTCAAAGTCAAAAGCACTTATTTGAACCCAATAACATTTATACAACATTTCCCAAACATATTCATGGATAGAAACACTTATTCTAACTTATAAACAACTTAAAACAACTCATAAACAACTTGATTAAAGATTCATACCCATTTTCATCAAAAACCCATTTTTAACATAATCAACCAAAATCAATGTTCAGGTAATCAACTTTATCATGAATTTCACACAACAATCATAAGTAGAAGCATATTATACATGAATCATTATCAAAGCTTCAATTATAAACAAATTCCCAAAACCCTTTTCTTCCCAAAACCAAAAATGAGTGAAGAGAGTTTGGGTGTGAAGTCATAGACAAACTCCTCTCTCTTTGATCACTCAAAATTATATTATCTAAGCCTCTTACCTTAGATTGGATGAATCCCTCTATGTTCCTTCTTCTTGAAATCCCAATCTCTAACTCTATCATAACTTTTCTTCCTTTCTCCTCTCCCTTCTATGTTCCTCTCTATCTCTCAACCTCTCTTTCTCTCAATCTCATGATAAACAAAACAACAACAACACAAACCCTCATAAAAATCATTCCTTTATATAACTCTTTCATTTAGGTTAAGGTCAAATCCCCATACTACCCTTAATTTCTCTACAATTCCCACTCACGATTTCATTTTCACTCTAACTACCCACTTTCATACTAATTACAAAATTGCCATTAATTCCTCTACAAGACACTCTATCTTTTAACTAATGACCAAAATGTCCATCTTATCTCTACACAATCCACTAACTCACACTAGATTACTATATTACCCTTATTTCTACCACAAACTCTTATTCATTCTAATTAAGCCCAATACTTATAAAAGCCCATTATTAACAAACATAAATGTAACAACTAATTAATACATTCAAAAACATACCAATTAACATACATAATTAATTAAATAACATCAATCACTAGTACAAAAATATCTTTATAGAAAAGTTATTAAGTCAGTTAACATTGCCACCTGACTTAACAACACGCGCGGTGGCATTTTTGTAAATAAGTTGAACTTTCTTAAAACGGTTGTTTTGTCAACCGACTTAATATTGATTAAAAAAATAATAAAAAATTCAAATAAAGTTCCAAAACCTGCTTGTTAAGTCAGCCTTCCTTTATCTGACCTAAGAAGTATCATTTAATTTTACAAAATAAATTATAATATGTGGCATATGAGAATCGAACCCGGTTCCTTAATATATAAAAAATTCTTATGTTTTTTTTTTTTTAAAGAAAAATCCTGATTTTTTTTTTCACTAAAAAAAATAAAAACAAAAAAATCCTAATTTTTTTAAAAAATAAAATAAATAATTAACTAAATTGTAAATCCTAATTGTGCACGCATTCTTCTTCGACGAACAGTACCCTATTCTTCTTCACCGTCACACGCATCTTCTTCTTCACTGCATCATGATTATTCTTCACTGCAAACAATCGATCGAATTCTTCATGGAACCTTCATCAAAATCGAATCCTTCACTACCCAGAAATCAAACTTTCAATCCCTAACTTTCACTACCAGAAATCCCAAAAATCAAAAACCCTAAATTGAACTTTCATTGCCCAGAAATCGAACTTTCAATCCCCAACTTTCTGGAAGGCATAATTTTCTGTTTGATTGCAAATTCCAGGCGCTACTCATTCATAAGTATGTAATCTGCAAACCCTAACCTTTTATTTTCTTTGTTGTGATATTTCAATTTCTGTTTATGTTGCTATTGTTGCCATTTTAGTTTTATTATTGCTATTATTATTATTTTCCTATTCTAGTTGTTGTGTAGTGATGAAAGGTGTTCCGTTGTGAATGTTTTTAATTTGGTAGAATATGTTTTATATTGCTTTTTGATACTGAAGCTTCAGAATCTACAGTATATTATCACTGTAAATTCACAATTCACAAATCTCAGGTCGACATAGATGTTGTCGTATCTCAATCACTTTTGATTTGCGTCTTTTCCATCTCGCAAAATCTCAGGTGACAACCCTCGAGTGAAGTTCACAGAGTTTCCTTCTCCTTTGGTTGCACTCAATTAGCCTCCGCCGATGTATTTCCCTTATTCGCTGCTAGGGTTCGCCGTATAAAGGCTCCTCCGCAGTCGACATTGACTTCGCTGCCTTTGTTTACTTTCTCCGACTTCACTTCGCCTTATTTCACCTTTGCTAGGGTCCGCTATATCAAAGGTAATATCTTTGGCGGTTCATGTTCATGGTTTTTAGATTATTCCCCGTTATTGCCTCTTTCTATATGTGCGGTTTAATGTTATTATTCCAAAATGTTTGATTTCTATTTCAACTTAGAAAGTTGAATACAGTATGTTACTAATGTTTTAACCTTGGCTTTGGTTCCCATTGAATTTTTACCTTGTGACACTCCAACCGGACTTGATGTTAGAGATCACTATGTTGTTCAACTTTGTAGCTTTTACTAATGATTTTGTTTTAGTTAAATTCAAACCTACCTCTCCTTGACATGTGAAGTGTCTTTTCCATGTTTTATAGGAGGAAGTTGATATACGTACTGATATACTAACCATGTTTTTGGGGTTTTATTGTCATCTTTACACAATTCTTTTAAAAGGTTATGCCTATATTACTTGTGCATGCAATTGTTTCAGAAAACTTGATTTGGCTATAGAGAGGAACAACAATCATCTTGAGTCCATGACTCAATGTAAGTGAATCATCTTATAAGTTCATTATTCTTTCTTTAAAGTCAATATATTTTTCCTCTTCACACTAGGATATTGAACCACAAAAATAGTATGGTATAAGAGAAAACAAGACTATAGTACATGAAGATATTGGATATTAATCTAAGCTTAAGTTTTTTATTCTTTTTGTCCAGGTACCATTACAATGTTATTGATATGCAATTGTCCCAACACATTGAGTAGATGAGTTATTTATCAACGGTGTAGCTTATTGTTCTACTAAAATTTTGGGCAATGGATTAAGCGGACAAGTTTATGACCTCTCATCCTTCTTTCTTGACATAGTTGTTTTTTATTTTGTTAAGACTTTATAATTGTATTATTTTGTTCAAGACTTAGAGTAATGTAGTACTTTGTTGGTTCTGTACGTGTTTGTGTTTTAGAATTGTAATTAGTTAGTAATGTTACTTACTTACTCTCCATATAAGTGATACTACCCCTTAATTAGTTTGTAAATTTGTTTTTTTGAAATTTGAGTTGGGCAAAATAACTTGCTTTTGGATATTTGGTTGGATGATGCAGGGTTACTTAATTTTTAAAAAAAAATTTGCTATTGTAAACAAAATGTTGTTTGCCTCTTTAGTTGAGGTTAATTTTTTTTTTTTTTTTTTTAAATTAAAATACTACTTCTTAAGTCGGTTAATAATTTCACCGACTTAAGAAGTCATTTTCTTAAGTCGGGTCAAAACATGACTTAAGAACTCAAAACTTCTTATGTCGGGAAATATTAAGTCTGGTGTGGAACCGACTTAAGAAGTCAATTTTAACCGACTTAACAAGTGTTTTTTGTACTAGTGAATTAATAAGATATAAGTGAGTATAAGATTTAGGATGTCACAACTCTACCCCCCTTAAAAAAAATTTGTCCTCGAAAAAGTTGCAACTTAAAAGTTCTTAAAAAAACGTCATAGATCAATCAATAATAGTCGACGGTTATAACTCATACCAATTAAATTTAATATTCATCACCAATGACACACAATACCAAAAATTTCAATTAGTCATGCAAGATATATCTTAATCAAAACTTATAGACATTAATCTAGTATTTTACCTAAATATCAAATAAGACAATGTTACCAAACATTAAACGAATTTCATCATGCATATTAATGATAGGTAACACATAATTACTAGAACAAAACATCTAGAAATTAAGCTTAACAATCACAAGTATGGATCAATACATATAACGACAAACAACGTAAAGAAATACATTTGCCAATCATGTCATGGTTACATACAACAACGGACAAGACCTAATCATGGCACTACCTCATATCATTACAAATTAACATATACATAAAATGATATGATATTTCAATCAACAAAACAACATGCCTCACACTTAAAGTCATGACTTCAACATAATTTGAAACTTAAGATTAACTCCACGAAATATAAACTCATATGCTATTAATGCGCACATAAATAACTTCATACATAATTATGAAACTAGCATAACCTTAACATATCATGGATGATCAAATAACTCAATCTCACAAAATCATTTATAATCATCATATAAATATATCATCGCAAAATTTCAAATTCACAAAACACGGTTAACACATTCTATAAAAATCATTTTCTCATTTCATAGCAAACTCTAGACACTACTAAAGTTTGATAAAACTAGTTTCTCTCAGTCAACACAATTTCATCTATTATCAACAAGAGACCAAAGACGGCCAGTTCCTCAATTTGTTGATAGATAGTCAACAATCATGATGGTGGTATCAACCATTCTTATCAAACACATACATTCTTACCAAAACATCGCATTTAAAATCATGTAATGACTAATTAGAGAAACAATTATGAAAACATAGTTCAGTCACACATAGATTCACATCTCTTTCAAAATTCATCGAAAGAAGGAAAACACAATTTAACAAATTCATAAAAGTCATGAAAACATCTTTACGAAAATAGGACATTTGAAAGACTCATTCACAATGCACAATTCATTTAGTTATTCACATAGGAAATCATGATAAAGGATATTCAAATCATCTACAATTAATCTATCATGATATATTCATCTAAAATCTCAATAATTCAAAATAACATATTACCAACACATGCATAATCTACACAAGGACACACAATTACCTACATGAAATTCCTCATGCTTAAATCATTAAATCTAAGAGTTTGATCATGGTAAAAGAACAAACATTTCTTAACATCAAATTTCAAGTAACTCAAAGATTCACATTCATACAAATATATCATGCACGTAAACAATTAACTTACCATGGTAATCAACTTAATAAAATAAGATGATTAAACTTGTGCATCACATTTGAATTCATTCATTCTCAACATTTCTTAAAAGAAAGAATGATACAATTAACAACTTCCTAAAAGACATTGTAACTATTTACAAATATAATGCATATCATTATCCATCAAACACAAATCATTCTAAGCATACTTATCACTTAAATAATTTCAACATACTTTGACAATTATTAACAACAAATATTTATAAGACAAATCGAACGCACAAATGTCTATTCTACATTGCACAAGAGTATAACACAACATTTCGCATAAGCATATCATACAAGATAATTAATAGCTTAACATGACACTAAATCCTCTACACGAAATCACAAAAGCATTTAAGGAACATACATGTCTTCTCTAAATTTTGGAAAATTAAAATCACATCAAAACAAGAAAAGATAAATATTCCATAGCAACAAATTCCAAAACTTGACAAATCATACTCACATAAGTATATTCATGCAAGAAAATAATTTAGCTTAACATGGTATAATAAAATAGTAATCTCTTACATTACATTTGCCAAATTCATTCTCAAGAAGATAATATAATTACTTACTATAACTCACAAATAACAAGTAGAAAAATTAATTCTCATGGTGATTATCTAGCATATATCATATAAAGCAAAACATACGTTAAACATATCCTAAAATTCATTAAATTCTATTCTTTCCACTTTTATGAAAAACTAGCTTCATTCACTCAAAAGAAAATAATTTGCAATTTCAACAAGGTTTACACAAACATATAAATAGCATACATACACAAGAACGTCATTGTCATAATTCACCATTGTTTATCAACATATATGATATTGCAAATCAACCTACCATTTAAGTACTCACATTATAGTCACACATGTTACTACATAATCATAATATCATAATATAAAAATGGTATAGTAAAACAATCAAACATGTCCTAGGTAAAATAGCATAGTCATCTATCATATCTCACAAAGAATAAATCAAATTTCATGGCAATAATCGAGTGCATGTTACAAACAAATCTATTCTAAAATTCACATAACTTATCACAAATTCTATTATTCTTAATTCTATAAAAATTAGTTTCACATACCCAAAATAAAATAATTTAGATTTCAACATCATTCACATCATTGGAAATAGCTATAAGTTCTAGAATTATCATATGTCATAAAGTACTATGCACAATAATACACATAAGAACATGCATAATAATACACATAAACTCTACTACAATAGTTCAATTAAACTATCAAATATACCTAAGTACTATTTGAATCAATGTTGCATAAAAATAAATTCCAATGTTCTATACAAGTTCAAATATCAAAATCATTACTATCTTTGCATTTAATCTACTCACGATAACATACAAAGAAAACAAGAAATCTCATATTTATGCAACTAGAGCAAAACATCATATATCATTAATCAACGAGAATGCAATCACATCATGTCATAATTTAAGCTTATTAAGTTATATGAAACATAAAAGCATAGCAATAAACATGAATTAACTCCTAACATGCGAACTTACATAATTATCACATTTTTCTCATAAGACTCATAGCAATTCAAGTATTAACAATTTAGCACTTAAACTATCACCATCTTAGCAATCAAACATGAAGCAAAAATTATAAATGTTAAATTCATTGCCAATTAAAACACAAGTTTTAAGAATCAAGTAAAACACATGCCAATAATCAATATAAACAAGATTCAATAAACTAATAATATATTCACAAAGTGATTAATAGTGACTAATGTGCAAGTGTAACTATAAAATTACTTCACAAGAAGACACAACTGATACACAAACACAACCGACACTATGCCCACTTAGCCTGATTGCATAGACTTGCTTTGATTGACACACGACACACACATAGCTCACTATGTCCGAGGACAACCAGGCTCTGATACCAAATTGTAACCCCCAAACCCATAATTATATAAATTATACCTTTATAAAATATTTACTCAAAAGTACGCAACGGAAATAAGATTTGATTCACAAAAGGTTTGTTTCGAGTATTACATCGTACACATAAAAGCTTACTAATAACTTAATTAGTAAAACAATTATTGTACAAAAATAAGTTTCTAAAAAGATACATCCTTAAATACATTGAAATAAGAATAAGACTCAATATACATTATATAAATGATCCCATCCCGTGTCACATCAGAGCGAAGCTTCACCAACGACTCGGTCACAAATATAACCTGAGAACCTGAACCCCCAAAGGTTCAGCACATACACAAAACGGAGGGTTAGATAATATAACCATAAAAGAAACTAAGTGCAAGAACACACTTAACACTTAGGACATAGTATGCTCATGTCTTAACAACTCAATCCATAAACATACATTAATCTCATGTCATTCATATCTTATAATCATAAGAGTACAACATATCACAATAATAACACATTCTTAATCAATAGATAAAGTATACACATCAACATCAAGTATTAATCATTTATCACACATCATAATACACTTAATCACTTTATTAAGGATCATCAATCAATGCCAAGTACCAATTACTACATTGAATCACATGTTCCTAATGCAACTAATGTCAATTACTCATGTCATGTCACCCTAGACATAACTACATGCATGTGGTACCATCTACTCCGTTACCATATGGATAAACATATATCCAATTCTCCGTTACCATTGGATAAACATATATCCGAATATCACCGTTACCACAAAAGTGCATGCATGAATGTACACAACCAAACATATGATGAACTTCTCCGTTACCATATTCATATCACAAAATGAGATAACATAATCCACATTATTTCTTATATCACATCATCATATCATTACCATGGTTATACATTCAAGCACATAAAATATTCATAATCCAATTCACAACTCAATTCATTATCATGAAACATCATCTTAATTCATCATCTTAATTCATATAGAATCCAATCATAACACATTGTTAACTAACCTCTAATCATCACAAAAGCGCTAATCAACATACATTTTTAACGAATCCTCAAACATCACATCATAATTACCCAAAATGGATATCAACTCATACTTCAATAATTACTCATCAATTCATTCATTCAAACTCAATTACATATACTAAGTTCTTAATTCAATTAACAGAGTATTGCAATTATATACCAAAACAGCATAATCCAAGCATGATCTTTAAAATCTAACATAAAAAATGGATTCTACGTGAAAAATCGTAAAGATTAGGTTCCGGGTGCATAAACCATCAAAAAGTCAACTCAAAAGTCAACTGGTCAAACATATTGACCAGTCAACTGCGCCGGGCGCCAACGGCAGAGCCAAAATGACATTTCTAGAGCGTTCTGGGCTCCCAGCGCCAACAGGGCTGCGCTGGGCGCGGGGACCTGATGGGAAAATTGTTTTCTCGAGTTTTTGACCCAAAAATCACTTTTTCAAAGCCAAAAACACTTATTTGAACCCAATAACATTTATACAACATTTTCCAAACATATTCATGGATAGAAACACTTATTCTAACTTATAAACAACTTAAAACAACTCATAAACAACTTGATTAAAGATTCATACCCATTTCATCAAAAATCCAATTTTAACATAATCAACCAAAATCAAAGTTCAAGTAATCAACTTTATCATGAATTTCATACAACAATCATAAGTAGAAGCATATTATACATGAATCATTATCAAAGCTTCAATTATAAACAAATTCCCAAAACCCTTTTCTTCCCAAAACCAAAAATGAGTGAAGAGAGTTTGGGTGTGGAGTCATAGACAAACTCCCCTCTCTCTGATCACTCAAAATTATATTATATAAGCCTCTTACCTTAGATTGGATGAATCCCTCTATGCTCCTTCTTCTTGAAATCCCAATCTCTAACTCTATCATGGCTTTTCTTCCTTTCTCCTCTCCCTTCTATGAGCTCCTCTCTCTACCTCTCTATCTTTCAACCTCTCTTTCTCTCAATCTCATGATAAACAAAACAATAACAACACAAACCCTAATAAAAACCATTCCTTTATATAACTCTTTCACTTAGGTTAAGGTTAAATCCCCATACTATCTTTTAACTAATGACCAAAATGTCCATCTTATCTCTACACAATCCACTAACTCACACTAGATTACTATATTACCCTTATTTCTACTACAAACTCTTATTCATTCTAATTAAGCTCAATACTTATAAAAGCCCATTATTAACAAACATAAAGGTAACAACTAGGACAATGTGTCTGCATTCTAGATGTCCTAGACAACTGGTTAGACAACTGGTTATGAGGATCACGATTTATTGCAGTACTGAAGTAAATAAAAGCAATAAACAACACCAGTAATTTGTTAACCCAGTTCGGCGCTAAACAGCCCTACTCTGGAGGATACCAATCTAGGAAGTGAACACTACTACTCCGAATCAATACTTAGTCTTACAACCACACCAAACACCTTTTGGCATGTATGTCTTTTCTTAATCCTAGTAATCTTCTACTCAAGGGCTAACTCCCCCTGAATATGAGAACCTACCCAACTCCCTCTAATCACTAATCCCAAGTGCCGAAACTTTAAACTTTCTCAGTTTAAAAGACTAAGTTGAATGACAACATTCAACGACACAAAGCTTCAAAGTATCAAGAACAATACTAAGAGCTACGGCCACAAAGCTTTGGACTCACAATCTTCAGTTATTGTGGGTTGAGTCTTAAGCTCTATGTTGAGTCCTTTATATAGCCGTGCAGGTCTTCAGATAATCTTCAATCTTTCAGATGCACTCCAATAAGAATTAGTTTTAAAACAAACTTTTTTTTAAAACAAACTCCACAAGATAAAGAATTAATCTCTAGCCACAAATTAAATACGAATCCAATCGTATCTAACACTTAGAATTAATAACAAACTTTATTATTAATCCTAATCTCAGCTTGTTACTTAAAGATTCGCGCCTTATCCAAATTTGAACAAACACATGTGCTTAATGGATAAGCATTATCTTTTAAGCTAAACTGGGTCATGATATCCTACCCACATGTCTTGGGACATCTTGTTCGACATGTTGCCTAAACATGCTCTGAACCCAGTGACAAGATGTCTAGGACATCTTGTTCAACATGTTGCATCTGCACATCTTCAATATGCACAAGTGGTTTAGACTTAATTACTTCAGCATTGGTGCTTTAGTTAAGTCACTCTGACCAAGTTGTTTTAGCCTTATAATGCAGCCAATCTCAGAAGAACTACAATCTCGCCCTTTGGCAAATTATGGCTAAAACAACCACAAACCACTTTGTTGAATGTGCACTCTTCAGTCTTCAATCTTAAAATTCTTCAATCTTCAAATTGATCTCTGTTGATGCAATCTTCTATTCTTAAATCTTTAGTTCTTCAATGTCTTTGATCTTCAGAATCTTATGTGTCTTCAATTTTCAAGACTTCTTCAATCTTGAATGTGTGATGAACCTTTTCTAGTATGAGACAGTCTTAGTCTTGTCTTTATATGATTCATTACAATGAATTTTCTAAGTCCAGGAATGAGATACCTAGTGACTTAGTGAACCAAAGTCTTGAGTTGCAGCGAAAAGTACTTAATCAGAGTGATCAAGACTCACTAGACTTCTTAGAGGTTCAATTTTTGCATTTTAATTATGCTCTGGACACACTTAATTAAGCATAGCTTTTAGTGTTTTTTAAATTTTTTAAAGCTTGCCATATTCATCCGTAAAGCAAGAGAATGGTTCTACTTGCCAAAGAATTGTTCTTATCATCAATTATTTCTTCCCCTTTTTACCATAATTTGACAAAGGTAAGGAAAATATTCATTGATTTAAAAGATAACAGCATACAAAAGTGCACACTTAGTGCCGGATGTCAAAGTCTTCAATGACTAGGACATTTGGTAGACCACAAAACTTACAGAAGATGAACAGAAAAGGAAAAATACAAAAGTACTTATTTTCCTATTACCCAGGGCCTGTTCTTCAAACTTCTTCTGCTTGTTCTTGCTCACCTTCAGCTTGAGCATCTCCAACTTCTTCTTCACCTTCACCCTTCTCTATGATGGACTTGATCAGATTGTCCACATGAGTCTTCCTTGCTGTGCTGACCCTAATGGTTTCTTCCAGAGTTTTTGAAATTTGCCTTAGTTCAGCCATAACATCATTCTTGTTTGCTCTAGGCATGGAGCTTGATGCTTCAGCAACCTCCTTCATCTTTGGGAACACAATGTCTGGGACATGTGTACCAGCAAAGAGCTTGTAGTCAAAACTCAGGATTTGTGGCTTCTTGGTTGGAACTTCATCAGAGTATAGGATGTTTGGATACTGCCTTACGATCATTCCAGTTATCAGAAAAGGGAATGCTATAGGTAGCTTCACTGCATATGTTTCAGCATGCTTCATGGTCTGATTGAAGACATGATCACCAAAGTTGATTTTCTTTTTGGTCCCTATGAGATAGATTATCTTAGCCAGCATAGGAGTGATCCCAGAACCATGATTGGTTGGTGCCCAGTTTGCTGCACCAATTCTATTGAGAATTGCATACTTCACACTAAGAGTCCCTGTTAAAAGTAGTCATTTCTTGGGCCATTCTTTCACTTGTCCTCCTGTAATCTCATTCGTAATCTCTTCCAAGAGATCAGCTTCATCAGTCTCAGTTGAACTGTTTCTCCCAAGGTACTCATTGATGGTGGTAGGGGAAAATTTCACATATCTTCTTCTGACTCGAACTGTCCTAAACTCCCCACTTCCTTCACTGCAAGCACTAGTAATGTTGACTATGAACTCCTTCACCAGTACCTCATAGAAGTTGCCCAAGTCTTTGACTATTCTTATCAGCTCAGCGGCTTCTAAGAGCTCGACAATCTCTTTGCACTTTAGAGCATCTTGATGGAGCTCTCTTTCTTGAGAAATCCTCCGTTGATAGACAAACCTCCACTTTTGAGCACTTTCCTCAGAGTGGAAAGAGACTATGTCCATTGGAGCTGGAGGGATGTTTGCTGGAACTCTTCTTCCACCAATCCTCTTCTTCCATGAGGTCGTGATGTCTAGGACATCTGGTTCGACATCAGATTCAGAGTCACTGACAGCGACGACCTGCTTCTTCTTCTTTGAACTGTTCTCTCCCGTAGCTTTCTTTCCAGCTTTCCTTTTCCCTTTCTTCTCAACGATGGGTGTCTCCACTTGCTTAGACCTATACGTCTTAGCTTTTCCTTTGACTGGAATGCTAATTCGTATCCCTTCGCTTTCATCAGATTCTTCCTCTTCAGAGCTTTGTTGAGGCAGACTGTCTTTCTTCATACCTTGAAGAATCTTGGCCAGGGGGACCTCATCTTCATCTTCTTGATCTTTCTGCATTTGTTCTTGAACTTCTTGTTCATGAGCCTGATCATGACCAGATGTCGGAGCATGTTGCGTATGTTAAGTGTGAAATATTTGTTCGCAATGTGCAAGTATACACAGTCTTATCTGTAGCACAAGTAATAAGAAAAAGTATCGTTCCCACAGGGATTTTGATAAGGAAATCTTGCTCCAAGACTAGTTCAATTAGTTTTACACTTATGAGTGATTAAAGTACCAATATAACAGTTTAGGATTGCAAATAAATTAAAGAAACAAATGATTAAAAGAGTGTGAGAAAACAGTTGTGAAAGCATGTTGAACTTATGATCCATTTAATATCCAGCTTAATATGTGTGTGATGAGATAAGTGAAGGCAAGACTCCTGCAAGCAACTCTTGCCTTATGGTGTATGTCTACAATGTTGGATAATGCAGTGCATGATAAGATGAATCCTATGTCTAGGTCAAACTTACTTCATTACAGTTCAGAAAACACGTGGTTGTATTCTTACTATGGCCCTAAAGTTTATGTCTAAGACTTCAAGTAGAGAATATATGTCTATACCTCACTTAACCACATTAGTTCATTCAATCCATTCATTATTAGATGTCTCTTAATAACAGACTTATATTCAAACCTGTTGGGTTTTTAATGTTGGCTTCATTTTGCAAAAACAAGATGCTAGTCTAAAGGTGGTGACAGATGTGGTAACATTTGTCAGCAACACTGCCAGCTGGACTTGGAACCCTAATACGCGCCTTTCAGCGCGCCGTCTTTCTTTGAACCCTAATTTCCTTGTTTCAGGTTTAGCTTGCGCGCCAAGACAAAGGAAAATCAGCCAGCTTGCTGAAGATATAAATGGAAAGATTTATTTTTAAAATATGTTATAGTATATTTTTAAAACAAATCTTTAGGTTCAAGGAATATTTTTGTAAGAGATCAAGACACGCCTTTTTCAACAAGGATTCAGAAGCCCAAGTATTACTTGTAGTCCAAGCAGCTCAAGACTATAAATATATGAAGACCAAGACCTAGTTCTCTAAGAGAGTCAAGCCGTATTTTGTTTTAGGGTTTAGTGTGTCAAAATCGAGTCTCTTTGCGAGCCTTTCGTGCATTACCTTAATGCTTGTTTAGGACTGTGTTTGATTGAGTTGTAATGTTACTTTCTCTGAAGCTTTGAAGCAAAGAGTTAGTTAGTCTAAGCACTTGAAGCCTTTAGGTAAAAGTGCATAGGTGTCTAGGAGGGTGTCTCCAACAACCATTCAGTTGAATTGTGTTTTATACCCCAGTAGGTTTACGACGGTGTGGAGGAGCATCGTTATTAAGGAAATGACCTGGGCTGGTCATATCTAGGTTAGGCCTATGTAGAGTTTGCACAGATAGGGATTGAGTGAGGAGGGTTAACGGGTAGTTAGACTCTGAATCATTCCTGGATTGGTATCCCCCAGATTAGGAGCAGTTGCGTCCGAATTGGGTTAACAAACAAAGCGTGCAATTTACTTTCTGCCTTTTTATTCGCTTTATTATTTGTTCAGTCATCTCTCGTGGAGACAAACGTGGGAACATCTGTCTCCCAGTCCAACGTTGTTGCGACCGGTGTTAGCACATCTGCTATCACATCTGTCTACTGATAGTGCCGGAATTACAAAACCTAAGTTGATCAGTCCTAGATATGAATATATAGCAAAATAACAAATGAACTAAAAGAGCATACAAACACACATCACATCACATAAACATATTAAACTTTCAATTAAACTTCACATAATTTCAACATTAAGAGTTTAGCTCATGATGAGCATAGAAACCATAACAACCAAAGATATAAGGTTACACATAAAAATGAATTCTTAAATGTAAACCTACAACTGAGATGGCCTAAGAGTTGATGTCTCAAGCTCCAAGTCCAACAACAGAGTAGACTTCAGTTATCAGCAGCAGTGGCGCACCATGAACGTCTTACGGTTCTTCTTTCTTCACAACGGCTGAGATCTCTAACTTTAGGGTTTAAGACACCTTTATATAGGACAATCTCTTGGATCATGGGCCTCCCTAAATCTGAGGATAAGACAGCCCAAAGGAATAAAGCATATTCCCCCAATGATTAGTACAATGACAGCACAATCTGCACATGGGAAATCTGCCAGCTGTCTTTCCTCGCGTTAGCGCCCGTTCGTATTCTTCATCTGACGTAGCGGTTTTTGACTGCGTTGACTGGTCAGCCGCCTCTTGTGGTTGTACGGAATGGTTGTCTTGACTCTGATTATTAGTTGCCTTGGCTCTTGAACCTTTTCAATGGTCCAGTGGTCTGTCTTGACACCAAATGACTCTAGAGCTCTCTTTATATGAAGATATTACATAAAATTCCTAAATACATGCTAGACTGATAATTGGCGTAAAATAAACCTAAACATTGAATACAAAACCATATTAGCAGGTAACAGAGCAAGTAAAACACTGTAATAATACTCACATAAAGTGAGTTATCACACCCCCAAACTTGAACTATTACCTGTCCTCAGTTAATGCAGTAGAAAGCAAAGACTTTGTGAGGCTACTCATCTTATTGACATGACAACATCACATTCAGATCATAAGCTTCAAGCTTCAGATTGTATTTCAAAGATTGACATAATTCTTGCAATTCATAAATCAATAATATGCATGCGTGTGTGTGTGAACTGATATCCTACTTTCAACCAGAGACATGACAAGATCCTTTTCTAAAACTACATAGTCAAGACGTAAGTTATCTTTTTCTTTCCTATAGGTTCAGGGTTTGAGCTTAGAGACTTGCCTAAGGGGGGAGCTATTATTTTCATGCTTACACAGGCTTTTTGATCATTATATGCAGGGGACATTACTTAGGTTCAATTTTATAGTGCTTTAGGTGCTACTCTACCTTTTCACCTGACGGGATCTCACTTGTAATGAGGCCAACCTGTTACTCCGAGTAGAGCACCCTACATAGCACAGGTTCCTCCAGTTTTAGGCACAGGAACCCTTTATTGTCCTTCCAGTAGTTGGCACAAGGACTTATTATATATATTATATATATATATATATATATATATATATATATATATATATATATATATATATATACACATAATTATGTAATGCCCCATCACTTTTATATCTAGCCATGCTTATACATTATTTTCCTAACTCCTTTCCCCTAAACTTGTTCTTTGTTCATTCCCCTAATTATAGTCCATACTTAGAAAACCTAAACTCATGACTATGTATTTTAAAAACATATATAGCCATTACTAAGGTCAACAATTATCAATCAATTGTGCATAAAAGGTGCAATGATTATCACATAAAAAATCCAAGCAAGAATTTCCAAAAATTTCACCAATCCTAGACTAAATTCACTTATAACCTTAAAACTCAGTTGTCATGTCAATAGAATGCTTAGCCAAACAATTTAATTGCGATCTGACTCTCTAAAAATGGACAGACTCAATTTATTTGACTCATGCCTCTCCCCCAAACTTAAACTAAACAGTGTCCCCACTGTTGACAAGGGAAGAGACAACAACAGACAAAACAGACAACCTAAAAACTACAAACATAAAATAAAAGACAAGGTAAGACAGATACCACTTCAGGCAAGATGCTTGGCACTTTTTCTGGTTCTAGCAGCGTGAACCTTAGGCTTTCTCTTCTTGGTGCCAACGACGTTGGACACCCCTTCATCAGCTTCCATCCTTCCTTCATTCCTTTCTGCTGAGACAGTTGGCTTAGGATCGGCACCCACAGGCTTATCAGCTTTTGCCTGTGGCACAGCTTTTCTCTTTGTTGTGCGCTTTTTCCTTATGATGGACCCAAGAGTTTTGGACTCATCCACAGCTGTCTCCTTTTCCGTCGTCGCCAACTGGTATCCACTAGGAACACTAGCAGTAACAGGATTCCCTACTTCCAGCTCAGGGATCCTCTCTTCTTCATCTGCCTGCTCAACAGGCTTGTCAGTAGTAGTCTCATCAGCATCAGAACTTTGGCCTTGTCCTTCTGGCCCTCTTTCTTCTTCATCCACCTTCACCTCTTCATAAACATCCTCCTTCTCTGCATCAACCTTCACACTAGCACTTTCCTCATCATGAACTTCTCCTTCTCCAGGGATAGTAGGCTTGCATATCATTCCAAGCATAGTAGGCTTGCATATCCCTTTGCATCTTGGATAGCAGAGCCATGACATATGGAGAGCTAGTGGCAGCAGGAGCAACAGGCAACTGCAGCCTTGATTTCGCCCAGTATTTCCCTTAATTAGCACTTCAATTGCTCGTGCATCAAAACCACCAGTTGGTAGTACAACATACCTTCCTTCTTTTGAGAACAGATAGTGATCTCCTTTGCTATAATCCTTCCAACATTCACATATTGCAGGGCAGTAGTATAGTGCAGCAACACCAGTCTTGCCTTATTGACGGTTTCATTGTGAGCAGTAGGCAAGACAGTATGCTTCAGAAACTGGTACCACACCCTCATCATAGGCTTCAAATTCATCCTCTTCACAGTCCACTCATTCACACCATTCTTCTTATTCCACTCCGTCCCTTCAATGGTCAAACTCTGCATGATTTTTGTCATCTCATCATCAGACAAGGTGGCCAACGTGGCTTCATAGTGATCTTCTCCATCCTTAATCCCGAAGAAACATTTGATATTGGCTTCAGAGTAAAGAACTCCTTTGCCTCGAACGACCACTTTCTTTTTCTTCTGATTTGGATTGGTGAGGTTTGCGTAGAACTCCTTCATCATTTGAGCGTTATATCCAGATGGTTGCTTTGCTAACTTCCTCCAGCCCAGATTGTTGATAATTGCAGACAATTTTTCAGGTATCATCGTATCATCATCTTCAAAATTGCTAATGAATCCTCGCTTTGTGAAGAACGATTTGGCAGAGATGAATTTGGTGTAACGTTGCTCAGCTTCAATGCCAACGAAAGTATCAAAGTAAGAATCATTGTTGGAGCTTTGAGAGGCCATTGTTGAATGTGGTGATGGAATTTTGGTAGTTGAAGTATTTGTTAGTGAGAGAATAGAGAATTGAGAAACTTAGAGAAAAAATAGGATTTATGAAAGTGTTTTAGGGTTGAGAGAGGGGTAATTATATAATCGTGGGTGAAGATGAAAAATTGGAGTAAATCTAATAAAAGATCCGTTGCAAAATAATAAACCGGTGAGGTAATTGAGGTATTGATGGCAGTTGAAAAAGTAGTGGGTACCAATTACAACCGGTCACTCTATCGAAAAGCATTAGTCACATCCGGCGCGGGAAATAACTCGCCTGACACGGCTATAATTATCGGACAGGTGTTAATAATCATTGTCTGGTGCTTTGACGGCTAATTTCCACAAACTCTTCAATGACTTCATTAAGGGACCTCCACGTGACTTGACACTTGGTGCTCACGGCGCGCACCCAGCAAAGCATCAGTCATCCATAGTCAAGACTGTGACGCAACATAGTGGACTCCAATCATCTTTACTTTTCTGAAACAAACAAAAACTAAAAACAAAAACAAAAACTATTTACATTAGCGCTTGGTTTTACTAAGTCCTCAGCTAGACTTGTAACCATAAATCAAACTTCATCAAGGGTGGTGGTGACTCTAGACCTTAAGTCATCACCCCAATAGTGTTTTACTCTTTGACCATTAACTTTAAATTCTTTTCCAATTGACTCATCTAAAAGATCAACAACCCCATAAGGATAAATTTTCAAAAGTTTGAATGGGCCTAACCATCTAGATTTCAACTTTCCAGGGAACAACTTTAATCTAGAATTAAAAAGTAATACTTGTTGTTCCTCAACTAAAACTCTTTTTTGAATCTTTTTATCATGCCAAGCTTTGGTTCTAGCTTTATATAACTCAGCATTCTCATATGAAAACATTATATGCTCCTCCAACTCATTTAGTTGCAGCAGTCTTGCCCTACAAGTTGCCTCATAGTCAAAATTTAACTTTTTAGTAGCCCAAAAGGCTTTACATTGAAGTTCAATTGGTAGGTGGTAAGCTTTACCAAAAACTAATCGGAATGGGGACATTCCCAAAGGTGTTTTAAAAGCTGTTCTGTAGGCCCACAGAGCATCATCCAAGAGCTTAGACCAATTCTTTCTAGAAGGGTCTACCACTTTTTCTAAAATCATTTTTATCTCTCTATTGGATAGCTCTGCTTGCCCACTAGTCTAAGGATGATAAGCAGTGGCAACTCTATGTTTTACCCTATATTTGGCCAGCAACTCCTCAAATATTTTATTTCAAAAGTGAGAAATAATATTTTTTTTTCAAAAAATTGGTTACCACACTAGCATCATTATTGGGGGTAGCAATTGCTTCAACTCACTTAAAAACATAATCCACAGCTACAAGAATGTATAGATTGCCAAAGGAATTAGGAAATGGTCCCATGAAGTCAATGCCCTAAACATCAAATAATTCAATTTCTAAAATGTTGGTTAGAGGTATCTCCTGTCTATTGGAAACATTACCTATCCTCTGACATCTATCACATTGTTTCACAAATTGATAAGAATCTTTAAACAGGGTAGGCCAAAAATATCCAGATTACAATACCTTAGCAGCAGTTCTAGTGCTTCCAAAATGCTCACCATAAGGTGCTGAATGGCAATTAGTCAACACTAGACTTGCCTCTTGGCCTGCTACACATTTTCTCAATATTTGGTCAGCACATTTTTTATAAAGAAAAGGTTCATCCAAGAAATAATCCCTAGCTTGATGGAAAAATCTTTTTCTTTGTTGTGAATTCAGTTCTAGGGGAACTACTTTGCCAACCAAATAATTGACAATGTCAGCATACCAAGGAGCATATCTCCAATTATCGCAAGTAATTGCTCATCCCGGAATTCTTCTTTAATCACATACCTTTCTTGATTCTGCACTTCATCTGAGAGTCTTGACAGATGATCTGCCACTTGGTTTTCTACTCCCTTCTTATCTCTGATTTCCAGATCAAACTCTTGTAAAAGCAAAATCCATCTGATTAAACTTGGCTTGGCATCCTTCTTTGCAATGAGGTACTTGATGGCTGAATAATCAGTGTAAACTACCACCTTGGTACCAACCAAATAGGATCTGAACTTATCAAAGGCAAATACCACAACCAGCAATTCCTTTTCAGTTGTTGTGTAGTTGAGTTGAGCTTCATTAAGTGTTCTGCTTGCATAGTAGATGGAATGAAAAGTCTTGTCTTGCCTCTGCCCCAGCACAGCTCCAACAGCATAGTCAATAGCATCACACATGAGTTCGAATGGATTGGACCAATCAGGTGAAATGATAACTGGTGTCGCGACTAAAGTCTTCAGAGTATTAAAAGCTTTCAAACAATCTTCATTGAAGTCAAATGGAAAATCATGCTGTAACAATTGGCATAAAGACTTTGTAATCTTAGAAAAATCTTTGATAAACGTTCTATAGAAACTAGCATGACCTAAGAAACTTCTAATTCCTTTCACATTTGCAGGGGTGGGGGGGATAACTTCTCAATAACTTCTATCTTGGCTTGATCTACTTCCAATCCCTTCTTTGAAATTCTGTGCCCTAACACAATACCTTCTCTGACCATGAAGTGGCATTTTTCCCAGTTGAGAACCAAATTGCTTTCTTCACATCTGATCAACACTAGTTCCAAATTGGTGAGGCAATCATGAAATGATTCTCCAAAGACAGAAAAATCATCCATGAAAACTTCCATTGCTGATTCAATTAAATCTGAGAACAGTGCCATCATACATCTTTGAAATGTAGCAGGTGCATTACAAAGTCCAAATGGCATTCTCCTAAAAGCAAAAGTACCATAGGGACAAGCAAAAGTAGTCTTCTCTTGATCTTCAGGAGCTATGGCTATTTGGTTGTAACCAGAATAACCATCTAGAAAACAGTAGAAATCCTTACCAGCCAATCTATCTAGCATTTGATCTATGAAAGGCAATGGAAAATGATCTTTACTTGTGGCTTTGTTCAGCTTCCTATAATCCATGCAGATTCTCCATTCAGTCACAGACCTTGTTGGAATCAATTCATTCTTCTCATTGGCAACCACAGTGATGCCTCCTTTCTTGAGTACACATTGAACAGGGCTTACCCACACACTATCAGAAATAGGGTATATAATACAAGCATCTAACCATTTAATGATCTCTTTCTTCACTACTTCCTTCATGATGGGGTTGAGTCTTCTTTGGCATTCCACACTATTCTTAGCATTGTCCTCCAGCAGGATTCTATGCATACAAACAGTTGGACTAATCCCTTGAATATCTGCCATTTGCCAAGCTATAGCCTTCTTGTGTTTCTTGAGCATGGCCAACAGACTTGACTCTTGTTCTTCTGTCAATTCTACAGCTATGATAACAGGTAACTGTTGACTCATTGTTGAAGTACAAAAGTAAGTTTAGTTTTTATATCGTTTCATCAGGGATTGTTCCGAATCATACACGAACAATTAAGATCATACTCGTGTGAATTAACACAAATTAAAAGGGGGGTTTTTCTTGAAATTGTTTGCTTAACAAAAAGGTAAAATTTCTTGACTTTTAGTTTATAAAAAGGTTGATTAGATTCTTCGAATCCCTTCCTCTTCCTAATCTAGAATGAACATGGGCTTATCTCGCAATTTCTCTCTTGTCGGCACGACGAATTAACAAAATCGTTCAAACCAGGGTTAGTGACTAAGAACGCTTTCCCACAATAATAAAACCCTAATGTCTTAGGTGAATTTATAATCACAAGAAGTTTATCGAACATTAATTCTATTATCACAATCAATAATCCGATATGTCTAAAGTGATTATCAACCGAACAATTATCTCAGTTCCAGTTCAATAGTTAGAGTTAGTAATCAATTGATTCCCAAAATCAGTTCGATAGTGATCAAGTAACGAAAAGCATTAACACACAGAGATAACTGAATAACGACAAGATTAAAATTGAAATAATAAGTCTTTAGTAAGTTCACATGACCTAGATTGATCTAAGGAAGATCATCTATGAATCTAACCAATAAAAGACTTAGCTACTCATATTTAGAATATTCATAGCAAAGAAGTTTGAGAAAGAATACATTAAATTCGATGAACAAAGGTGTTGAATCTCCCTTGAGGATGAGTCTCCAGCCCTAACACACGTCAAAAACGAGTTCTCTGGTATTTTTGCACTCAAAATCGACCCCTAGGTCAGTCTCGGAAGCCCCAATTTATAGAAAAACACAAAATTATGATGTGCTGTCCCGTGGCTGCGCGATGCGCAGCTTATTCTTGCGCAACGCGCAGGAAACCGAACTCAAATGAATTTTATTTCTTCATGAAAGTTGTAACTCTTGATCTTAGCTTTCATTTGGCGCAAGTCCCGCCTCATTCCGAGTTACAGAACTCTAGATATGAACAAAATACCGGACATACATCATGAAGCAAATTGTGCTGATTTTTCTGTTCTTTTTTTTCTCTTCTCTAGTGATTCCACCAACGTTGTACCAATGCACTTTCTTCTTATTCTTCTGCGAAAAACATAGTAAAAGCCTACTAATTTGCCTTGAATTTGTGGTTAAAACATCGTAATGACGTGAAGTCATCACTCGTCTCCAGAAATGCATACTTCAAATGACTTGGTAATTGTTTCAGCTCCAAATCAGGTGGCTTCAAAATTGAGGGGATATTCACTTTCTAGTCTTTTTTAGGGATCTCTAAAACTTCATACTTGTCAACCCAAAGTTCCTTTGGCTGAGTTGGATCTTCATCTTCATTAACTTCTTGTGCCAATTCCTTCTCCTCAAGTATAGCTAACTCATTTTCCAATGGGTCAAGCCTCTTTTCAAATTGTTTTTGAACCAATGAATCCCAGCATTGCAATAAGGAAACATCTTCTATCTCTTCAACAAGGTACTTAATTGCTTTCAAAATGTTGAATGTGACTTCTTGAGCATTGACTCTCATTGTGAGTTCTCCTTTCTCTACATCAATTAGTGTTCTGCCAGTTGCAAGGAATGGCCTTCCCAATAAAATAGGGGTATCATCATCAGCATTGAAATCCATTATGATAAAGTCAGCAGGGAAGACAAACTTGTCTATCTTTACTAACACATATTCAATTTTACCTTGAGGGTAACATAAACTTCTATCTGCTAACTGAAGTGTCACCGTGGTAGGTCTTGCAGCACCAATTCCCAACTTCTTGAATATGGAAAGTAGCATAAGATTGATACTAGCTCCAAGGTCACACAGTGCCTTTCCAATGTAAACACCACCAATGGTGCAAGAGATGGTAAAAGAACTAGGATCCTTCAATTTGGGTGGAATTTTCCCTTGTACCATTTGGCTGCACTCTTGAGTAAGTGCTACAGTTTCAAACTCACCAATCATCTTCCTCTTTGTATGTACATCCTTCATAAACTTAGAGTAGTTTGACATTTGCTGAATAGCTTCAATGAGAGAAATGTTGATATGCAATTGCTTCATGATCTCAATGAACTTGTCAAATTGCTTTTCTTTTTTGGCTCTTCTTAATCTCTGAGGAAACGGAGGTGGTTGTTTTTTTCTTTCTAAAACAGGGCTACTCTTGGTAGTAGCTTCAGGGGCAACCAGAGTCTTGTCTTTTGGTAACTCAGGTGCCTTTTCAGAACTTATCTTCTTTGAACTGACTGTAGGGGATAACTGTTGATTTGACTGTGAGACAGTTGAGTCTTCAGCCAACCTTTCTTGACCATCTTCAATTTGAATTGTCCCCATGCTTGGTCGTTCATACTCTGTTCCACTCCTCAAAGTTATCATCTTGCATGTTTCTTTGCCTTTATCTTTTGAGGTAGAAGCAGGTGTTTCAGTAGTGCTGGGCAAACTTCCACTTGATCTTTGAGTAAGAGTCGTGGCTATTTGGCCCATCTAATTCACCAGATTTTTGATACTAACTCCTTGGGCTAAGATTTGATTATTGGCTTCAACAGTGAAATTCTTTGTCTCTTGCATGAAATTCTTCAGTATTGTCTCCAGTTGACTACTAGGCTGTTGAGAAAAACTTGGGGGTACAACAGGTGCTTTTGCTGAACTTGTTGATTTTGTGCATTTGCCCAAGAGAAATGAGGATGGTTCCTCCAACCAGGATTATAACGATCACTGTAAGGATTGTTATTCTTGTTGTAATTGTTGACATAGTTGACTGACACAGGGTTTGCAGGGCATTCTTCATAGAGGTGAGCTCCACCACAATAAACACAGGCTACTTCAGCTAAGTCTGTAACCACTTTGGCAAGCTCACTGGCAATTGCAGGCAAGGCAGGTGGCGTGAGTAAAGTCTTCAACATGTTGTGCATTTGAGTAACTTGAGCAGCAAGGGTTGTTGTTTCACTAACTTCATGGACTCCAGCTGGCTTCTTTGATTGAGTAGGGGCAGGATTTGCTCTAGCTGTAGGCCATTGATAGGTGTTTGCAGTGATACTCTCTATGAGATCAAAACCTTCCGTGTAAGACTTGGAAAGTAAGGCTCCTCCTGATGATGTATCCAACATATTTCTTGAAGATGGTACTATACCATTGTAAAAAGTTTCAAGCTGAATACATAAAGGAATACCATGATGTGGACACTGCCTTAGCATCTCCTTATACCTTTCCCAAGCATTAAACAAAGTCTCATCCTCTCCTTATCTAAAAGAAGTAATATCATTCCTCATCTTTGCATTCTTGACAGGAGGGAAATATTTAGCTAAGAACTTCTCAGCTAGAGCATTCCAAGTTGCAATAGAATTAGGCTCTAGAGAGTTTAGCCAACCTTTAGCTTTATCCCTGAGTGAGTAGGGAAAAAGCCTTAATCTGAAAGCATCATCCGTTATTCCAGGTATTTTGAAGTTACTAGTTACCTCAAGAAATTGCTTCAAGTGGAGGTGAGGATCTTCAGTAGCAGCACCAGAGAATTGACCGACAATTTGAAGAATTTGGAACATCATTGGTTTGAATTCAAACTAGGCGGCTGTTATCTCAGGTCTTACTATCCCAGTGTTCATAGCATTTGGATCAAAAACGGCATAATCCCTTATATTCCTTCCTTGGTCATTAGCAATACCGATAATGTCATGCATGTCTCCTGGCTGTTCTAGATCTGCCATTTCTTCTTCTGATTCTGGTTCTGAGTTATGAAAATCTTCAAGCTCCGCCAGATTCACTCCCTCTTTGTTACTTCTTCTATTACGCCTTAGAATTCTGAATGTTCTTTCAATTTCAGGATCTGCTATGAATTCTGGTGATAACAACCTGTGCATACAATTTTCCTCGTACACCTGTCTTAACATCACTTGACAGAAAACAGATTAAATCTCAAATAAGCTAAAAACTAAAATAAACTAAAAATGGAACTAAACTTCGCACAATCCCCGGCAGCGGCGCCAAAAACTTGTTGCGTATGTTAAGTGTGAAATATTTGGGTGATTAAAGTTAGTTTTTGGCGCTAAAAACTTAGTTTTACACTTATAAGTGATTAAAGTAACAAAATAACAGTTTAGGGTTGCAAATAAATTAAAGAAACAAATGATTAAAAGAGTGTGAGAAAACAGTTGTGAAAGCATGTTGAACTTATGATCCATTTAATATCCAGCTTAATATGTGTGTGATGAGATAAGTGAAGGCAAGACTCCTGCAAACAACTCTTGCCTTATGGTGTATGTCTACAACGTTGGATAATGCACTGCGTGATAAGATGAATCCTATGTCTAGGTCAAACTTACTTCATTACAGTTCAGAAAACACGTGGTTGTATTCTTACTATGGCCCTAAAGCTTATGTCTAAGACTTCAAGTAGAGAATATATGTCTATACCTCACTTAACCACATTAGTTCATTCAATCCATTCATTATTAGATGTCTCTTAATAACAAACTTGTATTCAAATCTAAGTGGATCAGTCCTAGATATGAATATATAGCAAAATAACAAATGAACTAAAAGAGCATACAAACACACATCACATCACATAAACATATTAAACTTTCAATTAAACTTCACATAATTTCAACATTAAGAGTTTAGCTCATGATGAGCATAGAAACCATAACAACCAAAGATATAAGATTACACATAAAAATGAATTCTTAAATGTAAACCTACAACTGAGATGGCCTTAGAGTTGACGTCTCAAGCTCCAAGTCCAACAGCAGACTAAACTTCAGTTATCAGCAGCAGCGGCGCACCATGAAAGTCTTAGGGTTCTTCTTTCTTCACAACGGCTAAGCTCTCTAACTTTAGGGTTTAAGGCACCTTTATATAGGACAATCTCTTGGATCATGGGCCCCCCTAAATCTGAGGATAAGACAGCCTAAAGGAATAAAGCATATTCCCCTAATGATTAGTACAATGACAACACAATCTGCACATGGGAAATCTGCCAACTGTCTTTCCTCGCGTTAGCGCCAGTTCGTATTCTTCATCTAACGTGGCGGCTTTTGACTGCGTTGACTGGTCAGCCGCCTCTTGTGGTTGTACGGAATGATTGTCTTGACTCTGATTATCAGTTGCCTTGGCTCTTGAACCTTTTTAATGGTCCAGTGGTCTGCTTGACACCAAATGACTCTAGAGCTCTCTTTATATGAAGAAATTACATAAAATTCCAAAATACATGCTAGACTTATAATTGGCGTAAAATAAACCTAAACATTGAATACAAAACCATATTAGCAGGTAACAGAGCAAGTAAAAAGTTGTAATAATACTCACATAAAGTGAGTTATCAGAGCATGTGGTTCGACATCAGGTGCAGGAACCTCTTCTGAAGGCATAGTTTGATCCAAGTTAGGATTCTCTTCATGGGGTTCTGAGAAGATATTGGTGGTGGTTTCTGATGGAGGAATTTCTTTGCTTGGTGAAGAGATCTGCTCAGCAGTCTTGTCTTGATATTCATCAGTTAATGCTTCATCAGATGGCTTGACATGTGGTACTTCTGAAATCTTTTGAGATTCTTGATTCTCAGAAGGTTGACATTCAGGATTTGTAGACTCTTGTTCCTGAATGTTGTCATTCCCAGTTGCATGAGCTTTCGTCTTTTTAGGGTTCCTCTTCTTCTTTGATCCTTTGGGCTTCTTCTTCTTCCTAGCTGGACCTTCAGTTGGAGGAATTACGCTGAGTGGTACAGCGTTGACAACGATTCCTTCTTGATCAATTTCAATTTCAGAAACCCTAGGCATTTGAGAGGATGCCTCTTCTGTTTGTGTCTTTGAATCATCGTGATTTGAGCTGTTGTTCTTGGATGATTGTTGAGAAATTGTTGCAGAGAGTTTCTTTGAGAAGAGTGAATTTCTGATTTTGGAGAAGGATGTTAGCCAAGATGTTGAGACGTTTGGTAGTGTCACATATGAGGTCTTAGTAGCCTTTTATAGATTGATTAGGAACTTAAGGCTACGTCTTTTTACGTGCAGATGTTTAATGTTTCTTTACTCTGCACGTTACCTTTATAATGTCTATGACACGTTTTTGAGCGTGTGAATACCCAGAGGCACACTAACGCTCCCAACCAAAATCTCTTCAGCTTTTTGTCCATTGTACAGATGTTGGGACATCTGGTGGGACATCTTGTCATTTTCTTTCTTGGTAGACAAGCAAGCTATTTCTGAAGTGCACTTATCACTTGACTTTATCCCTTTCATTACTACCTCTTGATCATTAGCAATGGTGCATTCATGGTTATTGAAGTGCACTTTTAGTCCTTGTTCACATAGCTGACTAATGCTAATCAAGTTTGCAGTGAGACCTTCTACCAGTAGAACATCATCTAGGCATGGAGTGTTTGGACCAGATAGTTTTCCAATGCCTATGACTCTACCTTTAACTCCATCACCAAAAGTAACACTTCCTTTTGAATGGGACCTTAATTCTCTAAGGTATCTTTCATCTCCAGCCATGTGTTTAGAACATCCACTGTCAAAATACCAATTTTTATGTGGAGATATTCTTAGAGGAGTATGAGCCTTTTGAGGTGGTGTTGGCTTACATACTTTAGTCAGAATTACCTTGTGCTTCACCCTTTGAGGTAGGATCTTCTTTTTGTTCTGACTTGGTGACTTAGGCTTCTGAGGGTAGCCATGGAGATAGAAGCATTCTGAGATAAGATGTCCACTTTTTCCACAATGTTTACATCTTTTTCAGTGGTCCCTTGTACTCTTTGTATTGAGGGGACACATGTTGAGCATGATGTTGAGACATTTGGTCTGGCATGTGCTTCCTCTATTGAGTTGGAGGCTGAGACCTTTGTTTAAACCTTTTCTGCTTGTGTTGAGTCAGATGATGTGTCTTTGTCACCTGTTTCTTTTGTCTAGCAGGTTGTTGAGGTTTGGACCCTGTCTTCTTATGCTTGTGCTGAGAAGGATGTTGTGACTTGTGGTTTGACATCTGGTCCTGAGAACTATTCTTTGGGGAAATTTTTTTCTCAGGAGCCCTGCTGTAGTTGTCATACCCTAACCCCTTCTTGTCACTTGGGTTTCTACCAAACTCAAGAACTTCTTCAAGCATGTTAGTTCCCTTGTTAAACATTCTCACAAATTTTGTCATCTTAGTGAGTTTTGAGTTTGACAAGGTAACTTGTTCTTTTAAAGCAGTTGTTGATGCTTCTAGTGCCTCCTTTTCTTGAGCAAGTAATGTGACTTGTTCTCTCAAGCCAACTCTAGAAACCTCTAGTGCTTCCTTTTCTTGAGCTAGTTTCTCCATCACATCATCTTATTTTCTTATGAGTTCACAAGATTGTTCCCATTTAATGGTGAGAATGTTGTATTTCTCATACAATTCTTCTTGTAGGAGATCTTCATTGCTCGTGCTGCTGCTGGTATCAAATGTTCCAGTGAAGGCTTTATTTGTTGGTTCTTCTTCTTTCTCTTCCTCAGAATCATATAAAGTAGCTGTCATTTCCTTTTTCTGTTTCCTGAGAAAGTTTGGAGATTCTGGTCTGATGTGTCCAAATCCTTCACATTCAAAACATATTACTTCTTTGTTTTGCTCAGAAGTATTCTCCTCCTTGGTCTTTCCCTGTGACTTGATGTTGGACCTCTTGTCTGGGACATTTGTCCTATACTTAGCTTTGTAGCTTATTTAAGGCTCTGTTAGAGTCCTTTGTAAGGTAAGCTAAATGCGTGTGATAACTCATCATCATCTTGGCTTTCCTCAGATTTAAAAGCCAAGTTCTTCATCTTCTTCTCTGGTTTATCATCCAGAGACATCTCAAAGGTTTGTAGTAAGCCAATAAGTTCATCAACTTTCATTGTGCTCATGTCTTGAGATTCTTCGATTGCAGTCACCTTCATGTTAAATCTCTTAACAGTGATCTAAGGATTTTTCTGGCTAGCTTTTCTTCAGGTATCTTCTCACCCAGGGCAAAGGTTGAATTTGCTATATCTCGTATTCTAGTGTTGAACTCAGATGTAGTTTTTTCATCCTCCTTCCTCAAGTTCTCAAATTTTATGGTGAGAAGTTACAGCTTTGACATTCGAACTTTGGAGGTTCCTTCATGTGCAGTTTGAAGAATTTCACAGGCTTGCTTGGCTTCAGTGCATATGTTGATCAACTTGAACATGTTTTCATCAACACCATTGAATATGGCATTGAGTGCTTTGGAGTTGCCACTTGCCTCAGTCTCTTCTTCTGGACTCCAGTCTGCCACTCCTTTTAGACTTGTGGAGCCATCTGCTGCTGTGATTATTGGATGATTCTACCCAGTGATAATTGCCCTCCATGCTTTTTGATCTATGCATTTGAAGAAAGGCAACCATTCTTGCTTTCCAATAATCATAATTTGATCCATTAAAGACTGGTGGTCTATTGATTGATCCTCTCTTGTCCATCTTGAACAAAATATATCTCCCTGGAGCTCACCCAGCAAGTTAGGGTGCATGCTCTGATGCCAATTAAAATTCTGTTCTCTGGCAGGACAGATGTCGTACACAATGTCTAGGACAATTTGTCTGCAGTCCAGATGTCCTAGACAACTGGTTATGAGGATCACGATTTATTGCAGTACTGAAGTAAATAAAAGCAATAAACAACACCAGTAATTTGTTAACCCAGTTCGGCGCTAAACAGCCCTACTCTGGAGGATACCAATTCAGGAAGTGAACACTACTACTCCGAATCAATACTTAGTCTTACAACCACACCAAACACCTTTTGGCATGTATGCCTTTTCTTAATCCTAGTAATTTTCTACTCAAGGGCTAACTCCCCATGAATATGAGAACCTACCCAACTCCCTCTAATCACTAATCCCAAGTGACGAAACTTTAAACTTTCTCAGTTTAAAAGACTAAGTTGAATGACAACATTCAACGACACAAAGCTTCAAAGTATCAAGAACAATACTAAGAGCTACTAATGCTTTGCACAGTGGGCACAAAGCTTTGGACTCACAATCTTCAGTTATTATGGGTTGAGTTTTAAGCTCTATGTTGAGTCCTTTATATAGGCGTGCAGGTCTTCAGATAATCTTCAATCTTTCAGATGCACTCCAATAAGAATTAGTTTTAAAACAAACTTGTTTTAAAACAAACTCCACAAGATAAAGAATTAATCTCTATCCATAAATTAAATACGAATCCAATCGTATCTAACACTTAGATTTAATGACAAACTTTATCATTAATCCTAATCTCAGCTTGTTACTTAAAGATACGCGCCTTATCCAAATTTGAACAAACACGCATGCTTAATGGATAAGCATTATCTTTTAAGCTGAACTGGGTCAAGATGTCCTACCCACATGTCTTGGGACATCTTGTTCGACATGTTGCCTAAACATGCTTTGAACCCAGTGACAAGATGTCTAGGACATCTTGTTCAACATGTTGCATCTGACCAAGTTAAGTCACTCTGACCAAGTTGTTTTAGTTAAGTCACTCTGACCAAGTTGTTTTAGCCTTATGATGTAGCCAATCTCAGAAGAACTACAAAATATTTAACATATTTTGGATTGTTTTCAAATAAAATACAAACTTATCTAATTTGACATATTATAAAATGTAACAAATTAAATCGAATTATACACAATAACACTAAATATTATAAAATGGACTCAAATCTTTATATTTTTGTAAAAATAACAATGATATCATGAATAATAAAGACAAAATATTATAACATATATTTTATTTTATATTTTCTCAAATATTTACAAGATTAATGGAAAATGGTTAAAAATGTATGAAGTTATAAAAATAAACTTTTACTATTTCAAAAATTAAAACAAACCAATTCGACTGCGAAGAAAAAAGTTGGGACAAAATTGGGGTGCAACAGCTGCCCTACTTAATTATTCCTTAACGTAGAGTATGCGAATATTATGGGTGTTCGAGAACTCTTTGTGAAGGGTAATTAAGTATGAAGTATCCAAATTGTGTCCCTAGAGAAAAAGTATGAGTGAAACATGTGTGAGATGTCGTCACTCGGGAAGGGTTGATCATATCTAACCGCTTGCACTAGTGGTAGATCCTTGAGGATAAAGGTAATTTTAGCCGCCTGCACTAAAGGTCATTCTACGTGGAAAAAAGGTAAAAGTGATCCTATTCAGCCGTCTGCACTGAAGGTTGATCTGTTAAGGATAAAAACAAAAGTGATTTTATTCAGCCGCCTGCACTGAATGTCAATCTACTGGGAAATAAAAATGATCTTATTCAGCCGCCTGCACTGAAGGTTAATCTACTGAGGATAAAAGTAAAAGTGATCTTATTTAGCCGCCTGCACTAAAGGTCGATCCTATTAAGGTAAGAGGTGATCTTCTTCAGCCGCCTGCACTAAAGGTCAATCTGCTAATGAAAAAGTAAAGGTGATCTTATTTAGTTGCCTGCATTAAAGGTCGATCTACTAGGGAAAAGGTAAAGGGGATCTTATTCAGCCGCATCCACTGAAGGTCAATCTATTGGGAAATAACAATGATCTTATTCAGCCGCCTGCACTGAAGGTCAATCTACTGAGGATAAAAGTAAAAGTGATCTTATTTAGCCGCCTCCACTAAAGGTCAATCCTATTAAGGTAAGAGGTGATCTTATTCAGCCGCCTGCATTGAAGGTCAATCTGCTAATGAAAAAATAAAGGTGATCTTATTTAGCCGCCTGCACTAAAGGTCGATCTACTAAGGAAAAGATAAAGGTGATCTTATTCAGCCGTCTGCACTGAAGGTCAATCTAAAAGATAAAGGTGATCTTATTTAGCCGCCTGCATTAAAGGCCGATCCCTAAGGATAAAAATAATCTTATTCAGCCACCTGCACTGAAGGTCAATTCTAAAAGGTGATTTTATTCAGCCGCCTGCACTGAAGGTCAATCCCTAACGGATAAAAGTAATCTTATTCAGCCGCCTGCACTGTAAGTCGATTCTAAAAGGATAAAAAATATTTGATTGATCATTACCAGGTGGGCCCTAGTGAAATGATAAATAATGAAATGTTATGATTAGTCTGTTGTTGGTGAAATGATAAATGTATGATATGATCATTGCCAGTCTGCCGCTGATGAAACAATAAATGATATGATATGATAGTTACAGGTAGACTCACTACAGGAGTTCTAGCTGGGGAAATTCAGTGGATATGTGTAAATCTATTGGAGATTGGGACAGTTTAGGGAGAGATCCTCTGAGGGATTTTCAAGACTTGCTGGGACTTTTTTTTTAGATTCACTAGGGAACATGGCTTGACATCTGCTTGGAGATTTAGAATGAAGTTCACCGAGGAACACTGGAATGACTCACTTGGGAGTGTTTGATGTAGGTTCAATGGGGAACACTAAGATAGCTTGCTGAGGAGTGTTAGAAATCTTATTGGTGGAAGGATTTCATGAGGAAACAATATGATAGGGCTTGAGATGCATGATAATGAATGTGCATAATGATGCATGTGATATGTTGATTCTTGGGAATGCCAATGACATGTTGGGCTTTAATTTCTATTACGTGCCAAGCTTGGTTGGGCTTTGGGGAAGCAATGAAAAAAATTTGTAACCAGGTGCCAATGAAAATTGGCTTTGAAGGTGCCAATGAAATTTGGGATTTTTTAGAGGATGCTAATGACTATTGAGCTTTGGTCGTGATTGGTTTAATTAGGGATGGATGTGGACTTTTGCGAGCTGTCACCTAGTCTTTGCCTATGCTATGCATGTATATTTTGTGCATGTGTGCATGATTTTGTTTGAGTTGATGCATTATATGTTTTGTATTGACATATTTACTGATGCGTGATGTGCATGATATGCCCCTAGCCGTTGGACGTAGTATATGATATTTGTTGAGTGTGAATTGATGCATGAAATGAAATGCATGGCTAGTTCGTGTAATGGATGTATATCGATGGAAATTAGGTTTATATGAATTTCAATGGTTGAACTGCTGAATGGTATTGAATGTTGGATGGTGGGGAATGTCAAATGAAAGTTGAGCTTAAACGGGTGCCAATGGAGATTAGGCTTTTAGTCTAGATACCAATAAATATTGGATTTTGACTGGTGTCAATGAAAAATCCAGCTTTAGAGGGATGCCAATGTCAATTGAGCTTTTGAGTGAGGGCATTTTCTCTCTTATTGGGAGATTTGGAGATCTTGACACACATGTATGATGCGAGATACATGAATGATGTGTTAGGATATGTCATACTGGATGCAATATGATGTTAGATCGACGCAAGCATGATTGATGTGAAATGCAAAATGCATGATATGTTATGATGTGCCCTATTGAATGCAGTATGATGCTACGGTGATGCGTGCACGATTGATGCGAAATTTTGGTGAATGTTTAGATATGTCATCATGGATACAATGTGATGCATAGTTAGATGCGTACATGATTGATGCAAGATGCATGAATGATTTGAATGTTTCCAAAAGTTTGTGATAGGCAGTGGAAATGTTAAGAAGGTTTTGTCTTTTTTTTGCTAGCTTGATTTCCTTATACCCATGTTGAACTCGACGGTTGTTCATGAACAAGAGTTGAGAGTATGGAGAGGGTTTTGGCACCTTGACAGTATGGAGAGGACTTGCCCCTTTTCTAGCTCATTTCGCCTTTCTCTTTTGAAATCCCTAACTTTTGCCTGGACCACTCTTTCAAGTTTTCAGTCCATCGGGAGTATACCCTTTTTTTGTCTAAGCCGCCCTTTCAGGTTTTCGGCCCACCGGGTTTTATTTCCTTTTTTGGTGCCCCTAATTTTCGTTTGGATCGCCTTTTCAGGTTTTCGATCCAACAGGACGCTCTCTATTGCCTAAGCCGCCCTTTTGGGTTTTCGACTTAGCGAGCTTTCGTTTTTTTACATTTTTCTTTAGGCATATTATCCTTTGGACTCCATCCATAGTAGTGATAATCAAGTTTTAGCCAGAGAAATGCCTTTGCGAGACATATGATCCTTCAATTGGAGATACTGCCTCTATGTCATATATTGTAGAAACAAAATTTGCTCGAAAAGGAAATTGGATCACGTCATGATAAGATGTGGTCTTCATACGAACTGCCCCAACATTTGAATCTCAAAGGGTATGCCCCTAACTGTTATAGTTTGGAGGTGTTCTGAAAATGACTTGGACCTCACCATGATGTGATACGATATTCATATGACCTTCTCCATTGTTTGTATCTCAAAGGATATGCCCCTTGATTGTAAAGATTTGCCTCTAATTGACAAGATCTTTAGGTGGTTTGCCCCTAGTTCGGAGCTTCTTGAGCTAGTTTTCTTTTGATCAAACCCTTGTTGCCTCAATGTTAAGTATTGACTTGCAAGTAAAATTGTTTTTTTTGAAAATCAGTTTTGATGTAATGCACATGCAAGTTTTGAAATCCACCTTGTTACAAGGAACATATATGGTGTGTACAATGAATGATATTTGCCCATGAGGTCGACACAAATGAAAGTGTGAAAAGTGACAATGCAAAAAAAACGTTAGCGGTGATTCACAAACATGAGGAGTCAGTTTAACAATAATTTGCTGAATATGCTTTCATAGTGAACTTAACTTCAATTAGGTCTTTTGAGGGTTATAACGTGGCCTGGTTCACTGTTTTGAAACAAAGATTATAAGGCTCAAAATTTGATTTTAACCCACCCATTATCCTTTGATGTCCTTCATTCCTAAATTCAATTAACTTAACTGGTGCATTGAGTTAGCAAGAAAATGTTGGTAGTTATAATGATGGAGGTATGTACAGTGATCGAAGCACTGATGAGATTCTTGAGGTAACAGTCCCCTCTCATCCTTTGCAAGTTTGTTTTCATTTTTGCTTTTAAACCCTTATTTTTTAATGGACCAACTCTTTTGAATTTGTGGTCCATCGGGATGCCCTAATTTTTTGCTTAAGCCTTTTTCTCACTCAGCGAGCTCATTTTTTTTTTTTTAACAAATCTTATGAGGTTTTGCCTTTGGTTCAACAGGGTTATGACTGTCTCGTCATTGCTTCTTCATCATTGGATGATGTGTATGAGGAAGATTATGTGCTTCAACCTCTTGGTAAGGTGATTGGATGGATTGATTCTCTTGCATTATGATGCGCCATCTAATTAATTGACTGACTACCCTACCCCGGGTTAATATTAAGGTTTTTATTTGTAAAGTAGAAAGAACACCAACTTCTAGCTCGAAGGGGTTGACTACGGATTATCTCCTTATATCTCCGATGTTTGGGGAATTGAAACAATGCCTTACATCGTTAGCTAGGTCTTACTAATGAAAGCATATATCAACAAATTTAGTTATTCTCTTTACATTATCCTCCCCACAAATTTGTTAATATTGGTGAAGCGAAATGAAAAAGAAAATGACATATAAATATATGGTGAGTGATGACATAAGAAAAAAGTGAATACGGATGGGTGGATTCCAAAAACATCCATGCTGATTTCATTAAAAATACTAATCAAAAAGTACAATTTTAACAAACGGACAATATTTAGTGAAAATGAAAATTACAATTGGAGATGAAAAGCTTAAAGACCCTAGGGATGAGCCTCTTTGTTGATCCATCGACTTTGGGTGATGCTTCTTGACATTTTACATTGGTCAAGGTGACAGAGGTCCCTTCTTGAGAGACAACAATTTGCGGTCGACAAGCTCTTGATCCTTAGATTTGAATGCCCTACAATTTTCAATGTTATGCCCGGGTGACCTGGCGTGGTAGTCACATTTAGCATTTTCATCAAAAAAGGATGGATATGGAGGTACCAAAGGTCTGAGTGGTTTTAGCTGCACCATCCATTTCTGAACCAAGTAACGCAAGATTTGACCATATGATAGGGGTACGGGATCAAAGTGGTCATTCTTTCTTTTGAGTCCATATTGGTTCTTCCGAGGGTACCCATTGTGTCGTTGTTGACAAGGTTGTTGTTTCAACGGAGGAATCACCCATGGTTGTGGTGTTGTGTAGGCTTGTGATGAACTTGACGAAATGTCACCTTCTTCCCTTAGTAGAATTTGTATGATCAAGTTCATTTGAGCCTTCAAATGGTTGACCTCCTCTTTCAAAAGTTCCTGACCTTTTTGAAGTTCTTCCAGAGTCTCTTGAGACATGCTTTGAGTTTGTTTTTGAGTATCGGGAAACCTGCTAGCGGGATTACGGTTGGAGGAGTATGAGTTTGATTTGGAAATGAGAATGCACATATGCAGATGCATGAAAATGCATGAGTATGCAAATTTTTAATTTTTTTTAATGCTATGCTCAAATTTTTATTGTCATGATGTGACCAGAAAAAGGTCAAAGTGTGGCCTTATTGGCAGGTTTGTAGGGTAACTGAAAATACACAACCTTAATAGGAGCTCCTTATGATAGGTCGCTTCTACATATTGACTAGCCAATCCCCTCACATGTAGGTTATATGGTTTTTGTTTGTTTGAGGGAGACAATCAAGGTCACGACCCTCGTTTGAAACCTCCCCGCAAAAAGGGTCACCCTTAGGTGGAGTCATTGGGTTATAACAAGGTTTACTAGAGTCATTGACCACATTCAAACTTTCATCAAGAGGATGGGCTAGCCAATTCAAGACGAACACTTTGAATGAATCCACTCTAGGCTGAGCTTTCGTATATCACTGAATAGGATGTACATCCTATGGGCCCATATTACTAACTCTTAACTTAAACTTAGGTTTTTCCTAAGCTTAGGTGTAGAGCTTCACTCGACAACATGAATCCCACCCGCAATCAATATATATTCAAAGAATAAACACATAAATTAAATGCAAAGATAAATCAAGAAAAATAAAGCAAAAAAAAAAAAAGAAGACAAATAACCCTAAAACTAAAAGGAATAGGCTTGACTCTCTAAAAGTTTATCCCCAGTGAAGTCGCCAGATGAAGCGGCTGGAAAAATGCGCGGGCGAAAAACACTCACTAGACAGTAAAGTCGCCAACGAAGTTTTATTTTTGAAAAGGGAAACGTCGATAAACCCCTTCAAAAACAAGAACAAGGTCATCGCAACCAAATTTGGGTTCGGAAGTCGGTTATGCGAGGGGAACATATTAGCACCCCTTACATCTGTTGTACTCAACGGGAACCTTCTTATTAGCTTAGGGTTTAAAAATGTAATTTGATTTGTTTGCATGTTTTTTATTAATTATTAAAATATTTACAAGAGGGGAAAAATTAGTTTCTTTTTTTATTGTGCTTGACAAGATGTTGAATCTTGCTCCTACGTATCTCCCGGTACGATGGAGAAATCAAAGCTATGTAGTTCTTTGGTAGAAAATATTTGTGCGTTGATTGATTTTATTTATGAAAATGGTTTAGTCGCGCTTGGGCATGAAAAAAGGCGGACTCGCACTTGAACGATAATATCCATTTTGAGAAAGAAAAAAAGTTAAACGCACATGGGCGTGAAAAAGATTAAAGTTTGGTGGGTTGAGATTGATTTTAACTGTAGGACAACTATTTAACTGAAAACGAATTGTCGATCTCGTTTCAGAAATATTCGAGGAGGCGTCGAGTGTCTACCCGATTTATCCTTTTTCACTCGCACGAGAAAAAGACTTATTTTATTATTTTTGAAGTATTTGAATGTTTTTGGCAATTTTGTAATAAGATAAAAATAAATACATATTTTTAGTATTTTTGATATGAGAAACGAGTAAAAATAACATTCCGTACGAGAGATAAGTAAATGAAAATAACTTTCATATTTTTGGTGCTTTCAATGTGTGATAAGATATATAAAATAAAAGTAACATTGCATATTTTTGTGTTTTTGATATATGAGTTAAAATAAAAATAACACTAGCATATTTTTTTATTTTTTTTGCATAAGAGATAAATAAAATAAAATGGTAATGCATATTTTTTTATGTTTTTTGACATTGTAGCACGCACAACATACAAATATAATATGAAAATAATAAATAAAAATGAATTTAAATAAAATACACAATCAAATTATTCAAGAAATAAAATAAAAGCAACAGGGGGTAAAAACAGCAAACATAAGTGCACATTAGCATAACACAGGAGCTGAGCCCAGGCCCAAATCTGCCAAAAAAACCAGCTTTCAGCAACAAAAAAAAAGAAAAAAAAACGTTTAGGTTGGTGTGTAGAGCAAATGGGGGGCGTGCCTGAGTAATAGGGGTGTACGGAGAAAGGGAGGGGGGTACACGGAGAAATAGATTGGAATAAATATTTATTTTTTCGATTTTTCTTTATTTTTACCAAAAAATTCTCTCTCTTCTCTCATCTGCTCTCTTTTCTCTCTCGTTTTTCAGATTCGGTTGCTGGACCCAAACAGCGCCGCCGCCGCGCCGAACACCCTAAAACAACCAAAAAAAATTCCTTTTTAAACCCAAAATCTTTCTTTTTTTTATTCTAAACACAAATATGAACCCCAAAATATCAAAATCAAACCCAAAATTTAAAAATCTTAAAAACCTAAAACTATCTTGTTGAAGTTCCCTTTTTTAAAATCCAGCAACAATAAAAATCACAACTTTACATACAGGAAACAAAATAAAAACAAAGAAGGTGACTAACCCTTGAAGCTCTTCTCTTTTTATTCAATGGTTAAAATCAAAATCAGAACTTTATGTTGCAAGATTTGATTTTGCAAGGCTCAAGAAATATGAAATGATGAGTACTATTACTTGTAGAGTTGGAGACAGTCGTACATAAATTCTGAAAAGAAAAGAGCATGGTCTGTCCAGATCCTCTTTTTTATGTTTTGTCTTTTATTGTTTGTTTTATTATTTTTAATTTAAAAAAAAAAAAAGAAAAGAAAGGGATTGGAACTTAAAATAAAAAAAAGGAAGTTGAGAAAAAGAAAGGAAGGGGTGTTGTTTTTTTGTTTTTAATTAATTAATCTCTATCTCTATTATTATATACATAGCGAGATTCCCACGGAACTCTCTCGTGTATTTTCAAGAAAAATTGCTTATGTGGCGTTTAATTAGAGCTAAATTGAGTGTAAAAAAATTAAAGTTAAATTGCTTAGGTGTCATTCAATTAAAACTTCAATTTTTTATATTCTCTAACGGATTATTATAAAAAAAAAATTGTTGGATATATACAACTAAACTATATTTTTTTTTTTTTTTATCGAGTTTTTTTTTTTTCCATTCATTTAGAACTTCTCTCACATTCTTCTTGTAGAAACTATAATATTATATATTTTTTTTATATAAACTCTAATTTTTTTTTTGAGAATTTTCGTTATTATTTTATTTTTTTAGAAACTCTTTCTTTTTGCGGTGATTGATTTTTTTTTTTTTTTATTTTAGAAACTATAATATTCTATTTTAATATTATTGCGTAGGTAAAATTCAATTAAAGCTTTCATATTATTTTTTTGTAGAAATTCAAATATTTTATTTTAATTATTAATATATATTATAGTTTTAATGACGACAAACTTATTTAATCCATGATTAAATATTATATACTTAATATATAAAAACTAAGTAAACACTTAGATTTTGGATTTCTATAAAAAAAAAAAGTGAACACTTCAACTAAAACTTGATTGGATATGTATCTATTTCAGGATGCTAATTTATCAATGTAAGTGAAGATTCATACATAGATTTTTTTCATTTGACGATCACACGTAAAAATTGCTTTATTATGGTACAATGACAAAAAAAAAGGTTGAGAATAGAAACATGGTAAAAGTATTTTAATATTCATTTAAAATTTTGTTGATGGAGTTCTTATAGAGACTTGAAAAAGAGGGAGTCAGATAGAATCTCATAGTGTTGTTGAACGGGGAATGAAGGAATATTTTCCACCAGACTATGACCCTGTAACATCCTTAAACATATATCGTATTTTCATACTCAAGTAAATTATACAAAATCAATCTCATAAATAATTGAAAGAAAAATATAGGCAACATTCAAAATAATATAAAATGAAAAGTGACATATATAGACAACCTTCCAAAGAAAAAAAAATATTATTAAAAAATGAAAGTTATTCTGTTAGAGAGATGTAGAAATAATGAGAGAGAGATATAATCTCTCACGGGTGTAGAACGAGAAACATAGAATACTTTTGACCCAACTATTAAAAATGCACCTAGACTAATTAAATTTTCATTTGACAATGAATTTTATAATCATTTTATATTATAGTTACAGATATCAAGATGAGAGAAATAATATATCTCTTAATAGTGTAAAACGGGAAGCGAAATAATAGTTGTCATCTACTTTATCTTATAACATTGTTAAACATATATCATACAAAATATATCTCAATTTTTTCTTAACATTTTTAATTAAATATTTCACAAATAATATATTAAAATAAACACATAAATAATATTTAAAAAGAAAATTATCCTGTGCCGCCATGCACGAACATACTAGTTAATAATAATATAATAACAATAATAATAAATAAATAAATAAAAGATAGGTGGGGGAAGAGGGTAGCGTACAAGCTGCCTTCTTTTTTTTTTTTTCTTTTTTTTTTTTTAATAATAATAACAATAATAATAATAAGAAAAATTAGTAGATAATTAATAGTGATAATGTTGAATAAATGACATTAATGATAAACGAAAGAGACATTAAAGGAAATAAATAATATAATAATAATAGTAATAATGATAAAAGGAAAAATTAAATATTTAACATATTTTGGATTGTTTTCAAATAAAATACAAACTTATCTAATTTGACATATTTTTTTGGATTTTATGAAGAAATTAAAAAAGTAACAAATTAAATCAAATTATACACAATAACACTAAATATTATAAAATAGACTCAAATCTTTATATTTTTGTAAAAATAACAATGATATCATGAATAATAAAAACTAAATATTATAACATATATATTTTTTTATATTTTCTCAAATATTTACAAGATTAATGGAAAATGGTTAAAAATGAATGAAGTTACAAAAATAAAATTTTACTATTTCAAAAATTAAAACAAACCAATTCGACTGGGAAGAAAAAAGTCGGGACAAAATTGGGATGCTACAGTTAGAGAATATTTTCTTGATGTCTCCATTTTTTTTTACAGAATATATGTTGTGTAGGAGTGAGTCTATTTATATAGCACATGAGTCGACCTTGAACATTAAGTGTTTATTTGTGAGAAAAATTAAAACATGATACTTTAATAATAAATTTGTTAATTCATTACAATAAATATAATAGAATGACTCTTTTTTTTTTTTCAAAAGAGAATAGTTGACTGCACTTTAAAGAATAATCTCTTTGGTCTTTAATTTAAGGAAAAAATTACTTTATTGGATTGAGATTTTGAACGATTATTTTGAAAGAAACAAAATCTTGAAGATTTTAAATGATTTTGTGAGAGTTTATTGATTTTTAGAGATTATAACAGAGTATTTAGAAAGACATTTTTACAATTAGGGTTCTTTTTCCTTTTTTGAATCATTTACCATCAGGATTCTTAAAACACGATTTCAATGAATTTCTAACACAAATTTTAAAGATTTCAAAGTACTTTATAAATTTTCAGATTTCACAAAATGTAAAGAAATTTAAACAAAAATAATAATAAAGAAAGTTACAAAAGAGAATGAAAAGATGAAATTTGTAACGCCCGTATTTACTTATTTTATTTAATTAGACTTATTTTATTTAATTAGGTGTTAATTAGCATTTTAGAGTATTTTAGTGTGAATTAGTGATTAATTATAGTCTTAGCTATATGGGGAAAGAGTAGGGGATAAGAAGTAGGAAGTTATGAGTGGAGGCATTTTAAGGTAATGTTTGGAATTTAGTATATTTGGCTTAACTGAGTGAGTGAGGGTATTTGTGTCTTTCACTAAGCTAGGTTTTAAATTGTATGAGGGGAATGAGAAGTAGTGTTCTCATAAGTTGATAGAAGAGGAAAGAGGATGAGAGAGAAACTTGGAGAAGAAGGAGGTAGAGGGGAAGAAAGGAGATTCAAGGGAGAGCTAGAGATTTCATCCAATTTCTTAAGAGAGTAGATTACAATTCATAGAGATGATCAAAGAGAGGAGAAATGACTATTCTCCACACCCAAACTCTCTCATCTCTTTTTGGTTGGGTTGAGATTATTGGGAATGTGTTTAAAGTTCAATCTTGATGTTGCTGCATGATAACATGTTTATGTATGATTCTTACACGAATTGGTATGATCAAATAACATGTTTTATTGTATGATTGTTGTTGTTTTCATTGAAAATGAGTTTTTGAATAAAGTGTGAAATTCCTATGCTTTAAGCTTGAAAGGATGTTTGATGATGTTAAAAGTTGTACTTCTAGGCTTGTATGTGTTTTATATGCTTAAAGTCGATAGCTTTAGGGATTGATATGTTGAAAAATGATATTTTTATTGGTTTTTAAGCTTAAACCGGAAACAGGGGAGAAACTCTGGGTTTTGGTCGCTTCAAGCGAGCCACATGAATCCTGGGGCGAGCACTCGTGTTCAAGTGCTCTTCCCAGAATTTGGGTAGCTGATAACTCACTTTATGTGATGTTTCTAAGCCCTTGCTACTTGGATTATTACCTACTAGTGTGGTGATCATTAAGTCATTTTCGTTCAATTTTAGAGTTATTGAGTCAAGCACACTATGTGCTATGTTTTGTGGATTTCACGTTATTTTGATATGTAGAGTTTAGCTTGGTGATAATCAGAGTCAAGACGCTTGATTCCGTACAGCTGAGACACGTGGCAGTCAAAGAGAAGTCAAGACATGAGCTGGCATCTGGAAAAGATCAAATGGTGTATACCTAAGACAAGACAGCTGGCGTCTGATAAGAAGCATATAGAAGGATAAGGCAGCTGCTGTCTGTCATGTCTTGGCAGTGTACTATCATAGTACATATCAAAGGAATATGCTTTATTCTTTGGGTTATTCTTGGAGGATAAGTAGAGAATGCCTAATCCATATCAGATGCTATATAAGGAGACATAATCAGAGGTTGAAAAGGGTGAGGAAAAACCCTAAGAGAGAATTTGGTAGCCTCCATCTCCATCTCCTTCACAACATTCATCCACCATTGCTGCCCAGTGAAGCTGTCAACCAGAGTCACGACTGTGAAGATCAGTAGCTGTTCTTGGTTGTTATCTACTAGGTTTATCATTTCTAATTCTCTTTTGATGTTAGTTATGTGTAAACTTAGATATCTGTTTGTATGCTTTACTAAGCTCACCATGAGCTAGAACTCTTGTTGTTGGAATTATGTGATATTCAATGAGAGTCTAGTATTATTTATGTGAATGATTGTGGTGTTTATTGCATTTTTAGTTCTTATGATTTTATGATATATGTTTGATTCAAGGTCTGGCCAACTTAAGATTAAATGCAAGTTTATTATTATGAGACATCTAATAATAAATGGAATTTAAGAATTAATATGGTTAAGTAGAGAATGGACACATACTTCTTACTTAAGGACTTAGACATAAGCCTTAAGGCCATAGTGAGAATACAAAGCAAGCTTTTCTGAACTGTAATGAAGTAAGTTTGACCTAGACATAGGATCCATCTTATCACGCATTGCATAATCTAACGTTGTAGATATACACCGCAAGGTATAACTTTGCTCACAGATGTCTTGACACTCGTTATCAGTCATAAATACTAGATTGTTAGTTGAATGGATCATACTTCCAACAGCACTACCATATTTGATCTTTAAATTCCTTTTTAATTATTTTGTTTATAAACTCTGAAACTATGATGTTATTTTGTTACCTTCTTGCTCATGAATTAGAATGCAACTTTGTGTGTTTAATGAAAAGGTTCCCTTAGACAATCCCTGTGGGTACGATACTCTTTCTTATCACTTGCTATAGTTTGACTGTGTATACTTGCACAACTTCATTCGCAACAAGTTTTTGGCGTTGCTGCCAGGGATTGTATGGTTCTAATTTTCATTTTACATTCAATTTTTCGTTTTAATTCATTTGAGCCTTTAAATTTATTTTTTTCTTGCTTTTTAGTGTCTTGACAGGTATTATTTGAAGCTTTGTCTGCACAGGTTGCTAACACTTGAACGCAGACCAGATCCTGTCATGATAGACCTTGACATCATTGGCATTGCCAATGATAAGCAGCGTCTTATCAGAGACTATGCTGTTTTTGAACCAAGATCTATGAGTAGTGGAATCATCATCCCGGAGATAACTGCTCCTCAATTTTAATTCAAGCCGATGATGTTCCAAATGCTACAAGTTGTGGTACAATTTAGTGGTGCTGAAACCGAGGATCAACACTTGCACCTTAGACAATTTCTAGAAGTGGCAAGAAACTTCACGAATCGTGGAATTACTGAAGAAGCTTTCAGACTTAGACTATTTCTTTACTCATTGAGGGATCGTGCTAAGAGTTGGTTGAACTCTCTAGAGCCAAATTCAATTGCTACATGGAATGCTTTAGTCGGGAAGTTTTTAACCAAGTATTTTCCTCCCATCAAGAATGCTAGAATGAGGATTGAAATTACCTCATTTAGGCAAGCTGAAAATGAGTCATTGTATGAAGCTTGGGAAAGATTCAAAGAGTTTCTAAGGAAATGTCCTCACCATGGAATTCCTTCTTGCATTCAATTAGAGACTTTTTATCATGGGTTGTTGACATCATCAAAATGCACTTTGGATACATCTGCTAGTGGAGCTATCTTGGCCAAGTCTTACAATGAAGCATTTAATTTGATTGAACTACCAACACTTATCAATGGCAGACAACAAGGTCAATTGCTCCAAAGAAGGTTGTTAATGCTCAAGAGGTGAATGCCAATGTTGCCTTAGTTGCTCAAGTTGCCAAATTAACTCACATGTTAGGAACAATATGCGCTTCACCATCAATTTCTACTATCAAACCTACACATGTTGTTAGTGATTCATCACCTTTAACTTCATGTGTGTATTGTGGAGGAGCTCATTTGTATGAAGATTGTCCATCCAATCTCACATCAATGAATCATATGCAGAATTTCAACATGGACAACAATTTCTACTCCAACATTTATAACCATGAATGGGAAAATCACTTTGTTTTGAAAATCAATGAGCCATGCCACCACCTGACTGTGCAGAATATGCTGTGATACCAGATTTTACTGTTGCGCCAGATTTTTACAGAACTACCAGAAGTCATGCCACCAGATTTCTCTACAGCAGATCCAAGAGCCTTAATGTATCAAGCAACACATGCTGCAACTCATGAACCTAATGTGTCTTTGGAAGCTACTTTAATGGTTTTCATGAATGAAACAAAGGCTTATATGAGTGAAATAAAAGCTTTCATGGATAACACTAAGGCGCAATTTCTCAACAATGGAGTAGCATGGAAAAATATGGAAAATCAAGTGGGAGAGTTAGCCACAACACTAAGTGTCAATCAAGCTTCAAAGAACAAAGAAACTTGCAAAGCTATCTCACTAAGGAGTGGAAAAGAGTGTGACAAACCAAGTATGGGAAGGATTGTTACCGGAGCCTTGGGAAAATACCAAACAATCGAGTTAGTAGTTATCACCCCTGTTCTAGAAACACATCACCCTGCTTCAGCTGAAGCCAGTCCTAAAGTTACAAATTCTGAAACTCTGCAAAAGGCAAGTCCAGGCGTATCACTTGTTAGTTCAGATAAGTCACCTGTTGCCTTTGTAATTGATACAATGAAGATTCAATTTGTTCAAGAAAGACCCCCACCACCATTTCCTCAAAGGATCAAGAAAGCAAATGATGCCCTGAAGCATCCCAAAAAAGAAATGGAGTATTGCTACTTTATGAAGACTTTTGACACATTGGCTCATCAACAAATCTTTCTTAATCATTGTGTTATCGAAAAAGAATCAACTCGTCTTAGTGTTAAAGAGTTAGAAAAGGAGAAAATGTTCGATAACAAGTTGAAGCTGAAATTCTGGCACTCACAGTGGACAAATGTGTTGACGGATGTTCCAACACCTGTCTCCACGAACGATAACAGAACAATTAAAAAAGCAAGTAAAAGCAGTAAAATAAACTTGCACAAGGTGTTTGTTGACCCAGTTCGGACGCAACTGCTCCTACTCTTGGGGATACCAATCTAGGAATGAATCCACTATAATAGTACTGATTCAGAGGCTAACAACTGTCAACACTCCTCACTCAATCCCTATCTGTGCAAACTCTACCTAGGCTTAACCTAGATATGACCAGCCCAGGTCACTTCCTTAATAGCGATGCTCTTCCACACCGTCGTAAACCTACTGGGGTATAAAACATAACTCAAAGACACTTTGATGGAGACACACTCCTAGACACTCTATGCACATTTACCTAAAGGATTCAAGTGTTTAAACAACCAAACTCCTTGCTTCAAAGCTTCGGAGAAGGTAACATACAACTCAATAAAACACGGTCCTTAGCATGCATCAATGTGATGCAAGAAAGGCTCACAAAATAAAGCACAAGGCTTAAAAGACACGAAAACCCTAAATATTCTACATCTTGAAGTTGTTGGCTTCGGTGAAGAAACTAGGTCTTGGTCATCACATATATATAGCCCTAAGTTGATGGGCTTCTTCAACAATACTTCAGCTCCAAGAAAAATATATTTTTCACAAATATATTTGCACCAAATATTCCTTTCATAAATATATTTATTGTCCATAAATATATTTTAAATAACAATCTTCTTAAAGCATAAAGATATATTTGAAATATATCTTTTATATTTTCTCCAGCAATCTTCAAAGTACAGCCGGAGTAAGCGAAAGATTTCGCAAATATATTCTTGAACCAAATCAAATCTTTTCTTTAAATATCTTCATATATTAAAGAAATAAATAAATTTCATAGAATCTTCAGCAATCAATGAAGGAAACCAACGTCTTCGTGTCCAAGTAATACCTGAAGCTGTAAAAAATTAGAATTCAAGAAAACGGCACGCTTATGTGGCGCGAACTAGGGTTTCACATCCAGCTGGCAGCGTTGTTCTCTGATGTTGCCACATCTGACACCACATATGGTTAACATCTTGTTTTTGCAAAATGAAGCCAACATATAAAAACCCAACAGAAGCAACTACCACTTCTCAACCATGCTTATCAAGGAAGTGAGAGCACCTTGCCTGTGATTAAATATTCTTTATTCTTTTGCCATTCTTTAATTAAGCAAATTATTGGTATATTATCTATGTAGTTTGTCATTTTCATTTGTTGATCTGTCTTTAGTGTGATTTTCATGTAATAAGTATTAATTTAACTAGCTTAATTAGGGGCATCATATAATTTTCTAGTTTTTAGGTAATACCTTTGTTGGTTTTATATTTATAAATAATGATTCTGTCTTCTAATTTTTAAGTTAACAAATTATTATCGCATAGAGTTAGATCAAATTTATATGAATTCATATCTCATTTTCTCCTTTGTTTTATTTTTTCTTAATGTCCAAAATAATAAAGAAATTGTTTTAAGTACAATGATTATCACTCTCTGGCATGCAACACTATAACTGTGCTGGTTTTCTCGTTTACGGGTAACTGGGATTATAAACAATCACAATGAATGGTTCATTTTTGTAATGTTAAATGACCTTAGTGAAGTTGTAGTTCATACAATTTGCATGGCCAAATAGAATGCTTTAGCTTATGTTTCTGCATTAGATTTGGCATTGAATTATATAATATTTGAATGAAAATCACTCTTCTACAAACAATGTCCATATTGATCACTCTTATGATGTAAATTTTTCTAGAATTTTGGCAAATGTTCAATGAATTCTATCAATGTACACATTGGCAAAAATAATATTAAATTGAGGTGGGGGGACAATTTTTCTTAAATTTCAAATAGTGGGAACTAAAACTTCAATTTTTTAAAACTAAAATTATATTGAAGCTAATAATTTTGTTTTTTTTTTTTTTTAATTCCATAACTATTAATTAACCAAATCCGAATGTATAACATGAGTGTTTTTGGTACTTCACCATAATTGAAGTATGGACACAGACATTTATGTCGTATCGTTATCTGGCACGAGTGCACGACGCATGTTATACAATATTTTTATTCACAACGATGCTTTTTATCCAATTTTGTTCAACATCTTGATATTTTCGTTAATTAATTAGGGAACTCCAATAAGATGAACTGAAGAACAGAGTACTCAATCAAACTATGCCATCACAAGGTTCTGCAATGGCTTGGATTATAGCCAGCAAATTGAAAGATAAAATTGAAAGATAAATACTTAATAATTTTATTAAGAACTACTTAATAAACCAACATAAATAATTGAAAATTTGCATTTAGTCAGTATTTTATTTGATTTTCTTGAAATATTGAAGTTTTTTATTTTACTTATCTGCTGCCAAATTAAGAGAAAGGATTTGAAACTGGTGTTTTAGAATGTAGCACTTGGCTTTGCTTGGTATGTAGAGTTGGTTTGATACATTGATATTGTGTTGTAAAGGTTTCTTAGTTAGCCTTACTGTATGCGTATGTAGCAGGAATGAGTCATACAGAGTTGGACCTGCATAATTGTATCACTTGGAATAGGTAGTGAATTGGCACCCCTTGTGCATAATTCACATTTTAATTAATAAATTTGTTTTTTGCCTTTTCAAAAAAAAAAAATCCTACCCATAGCTGCATTTCCATATCTCAATAAAATTATTTGACTGGTCCTTTGATTTGTTTTCTAATTTATGGAGCTTATTTAACTAATTGGTCCTCAGGCCATGGGAATCAAAATTTCTCATCTTCTAAGTAACATTTATTTCATCGTAGACATTTACAAGTGGTAGTAGCCAATTAATATTTTTTAAATTATGTCAATAACAACATCACACTTTATCAAATGGATGTAAAGAATGCGTTTCTTAATGGAGTAATTTCTAAAGAAGTATATGTCAAACAACCTCCAGGATTTGAAGACATTGCAAATCCAGATCATGTGTTTAGACTAAAGAAGTCACTTTATGGACTCAAACAAGCTCCCAGAGCTTGGTATGAGAGACTAAGTAACTTCTTGGTTGACAATGGTTTTGAAAAAGGTCAAGTTGATAATACATTATTCAGAAAGACTCTGAAGAAAGACATTCTGATCATTCAAATCTATGTTGATGACATCATTTTTGGATCAACTAATGCTACACTTTGCAAGAACTTTTCTAAGATGATGCAAGATGAATTTGAGATGAGCATGATGGAAGAATTGAAGTACTTTCTGGCAATTCAGATAAATCAAACAAAGAAAGGAAACTTCATACATCAATCAAAGTATATCAAAGATCTTCTGAAGAAATATAATTTAGAAGACTGCAAACCCATGAACACTCCAATGCATCCAACATCAAGTCTAAGCAAAGGTGAGTCTGAAGGTAAAGTTGATCAGAAGCTGTATAGAGGTATGATTGGATCTCTTCTCTATCTAACAGCTTCAAGACCTGATATTCTATTCAGTGTATGTTTGTGTGCAAGATTCAGTCAGATCCTAGAGAATCTCATTTTACTGCTGTAAAGAGAATTTTAGATATCTGAAGGCTACTTGTAACATTGGATTGCTGTATCAGAAATCTGATGATTACAAACTGATTGGATTCTGTGACGCTGACTATGCTGGTGATAAACTTGAAAGAAAATCCACTAGTGGCGATTGCCAGTTCATTGGTGAGAATTTGATTTCATGGGCCAGTATAAGGCAAACCACCATTGCTTTGTCAACTGCAGAAGCATAATACATTTCAGCAGCTAAGTGTTGTACACAACTACTTTGGTTGAAATATCAATTGGAAGATTATCAAATAAGCAGTCACAGTATTCCTTTATATTGTGATAACACTACAGCCATTCATCTTTCTAAAAATCCTATTTTGCACTTAAGAGCTAAACATATTGAGATTAAACATCATTTTATAAAAGATTATGTACAAAAGGGTGTTATTGATCTTAAGTTTATTGATACTGAAAATCAATGGGGTGATATCTTTACAAAACCCCTGGCTGTTGAAAGATTTGATTTTATCAAAAGAAATCTTAATATGATGGAAATCTGTGAATAAGCTGAAACTCTGGTGTAAAATATTATTTTATGAAAGTTCTGGGAGACTGTCAAAAGTTAGGGGGAGTCAGAACATCTGTATCAGAAGTTTAGACAAACCATCTTCTGGTATCTTCATCAGAAGCTACACATGAGTGGTTCTGGTACATTACGTGGCAGTACTTGTTGAATAACCTCTTCAACTACTGTTGCTGATGTGTCAGTTATTTAATTAAACTTCTAATACACGTGTCTTTTTGCTATTAGAGAAAGAAGTTGGTTAGTGATGATTGTGTTCTAATTCTTTTGTGAATTGTTAAGTTACTCTATTACCCCTGTCCTTTCAGTTAGTACGTTTTTGCGCGATTTCTTTTCCTTTTAAACTCACTAATTGTTCACATTCACACTTTTGCACACACACTACCCACACTTTCATTCTTCTAATCTTCAGAAAAATTTCATTCTCTCTAAATTTAGCAAACCCTAACCCTAAACTTCATAATCATGTCTACTCCTTCATCGTCTGCTCCCAAAGAAGTTATTATCCCTCCTATTGCTGACATATTGAAGCTTCAACCACTGGTATCTTCGTTGAGGATAAAATGGATTTTCCCATTTCTGACCTATTTTGCTTTATAGAAAAAGCGGTGGATTTCGAAAGTCTGAGAGCAAATGGAAAGGAAGAAATTAAGGAACTTCTTGATCATCAAGGTTTATCTACGTATTTTGAAATACTCGACGGACCTGTCTATCCAGAACTTGTAAAAGATTTTTTGATGAGGGCAGAAGTGATTACAAAAGGGACGTTTGAAACTGCTCAGAGCAAGGAAGATAACTCTGTAGAGGGCAAGAAAGCAGAGTTTTTGGGTCAAGAGATTAGGTCTGTGGTTGGAGGTGTTTGTATCAGGATTAGAGCAGAACATGTAAGGCAGGCTGTGAAACTACCTTTTGGGGGAGTCATTCTTCGCATAAATGAGAAAGAATCAAATCATATTATGCAAGAAGAGATTTATTGCTGCGGTTCAACTTCTAAAAGTAACCAAGATATGAAGCCGCATTACAAGGTTCTGTACAAGATACTCCATGAGTCTTTGATTCCTAAAGTTGGATCCTCTGATCAGGTTTCTCAATATTATAAGTCAATCTTATATTATGTGGGAAGGAGGATTACTGTCAACTTTGGAAGAGTAATCTTCAATAATCTATGCTCAGCTATCACAGATAGTAAATCAAAAGGCATTAGGAATGTGCATTACAGCAGATTCCTGTCCTTCATGTTTTACAGTAGTTATTTGCTGCACTCTTTAAGACCTGTCTTTCCTCGATATGGTTCTTATTTTGATGCTGATCCTTTCTGTGATAGATGGTGCTACTTTGAAGAGAGTTTTGAAGACATCTGGTCCAGTGGTTTTTCCTCAGGTGACTTTTAAGCCCAAGAGACAAGAAGAAAATTGTTTCTTCTTTCTAACTCCTATACAAAAGAAGGATGTTACTGCCATTGCTGCACAACATAAGAAACTTCTAGAAGAACAACAAAGCAACGCATTTCTCTCTCTAAAATCAGACGCGCTCTAACCTCTCTCAAAGCCAAACCTAGATCCGCCGCCTCCCTCTCAAATCCAAAGCTTATTTCCACGATGTAGACTAGCGGCGGTGGTGCAATGAGGAAGAGTCCAGCCTCCGCATCATTTTTCCAGATCGGCGTCGGCTCCCTCCATCTCCGGTTCTGGAAGTTTTTTCTTTCTCTTTCATTTTTGCTGCGTCCTCTGTGTTGGTTCCGTCGTGGTGGTCGCGTGTCTGCTTCTGGTGATGGTTGTTAGTGGCGTGGTGGTGGCGAACTGCAGATTTGGTCGCGGTGGTTCTTCTCTTTTGGGTTTGTATTCTTTTCTGTGGTCGTGTTTTTCTTCCGGTTCTGCTCCCCTTATTCGTGGTCCCTTGCCCTGGAAACTGCGGTGGTGGTGCTCTGGTTTCGGCGTTGGTTTTTGCGTCAGAATTGGTGTGTTGGTGTTGTGCTCCGATTTTGGTGTCGTGGCGCTGTTCTGTTGTGGTGGTGAAGGTTTCATGCTGTGTTTTCGTCAAGGCGATAACGAAGCAGTCGGTGTGGTTTCGGTTGAAGCGTGGTCACGGTGGAGGGGATGAGGTGGTGATGCCGATTTGGTGTTAAATGGTGGGGTCTCGTGTAAGGGTGGTGTGACAAGAGGTGAGGTGATATGGTGGTGTGGGGGCTGTTTTTGGTGTTGTTTTGGCTTTGGGGTTTTTGTCCTGTCGTGCTCGAAAGGGCGAGGTGCGTAGACACTCCGTGTTGACGGATGTTGTTGTTATATCTTACCTTCAGAACGTTCTGGTGGTTATGGATGGGTAATGCCGGGTGCGAGTGGTTTTTCTCCGATACTAGAGTCTCTGACCATTTTCAAGTCTGGTGAGATTTGCAGGACTCTTTGAGTCGCTGAGGGGTGTTCAAATCTATTGAGATTTGCAAGGTTCTGGAATTTGGTCGAATTCTACTGCATCGGTGTTGACTGTCGGTTCTCTTTCTACTGGTGTCCCCCAACTTCCGACTTAAGGCACTGCTCTCTAGATTCTGATGGACCGAGTAATTTTAATTCGAGTTCGGAAGTTAGTGTCTAGTGGTGTCTCTTTGGGTTGGGTGGGGTTCTTCTCTGGTGGGCTTAGTGAATCTCAATTGGTGTAAGTGTAGGGGTGGATTGGTGTGTTTCTTTAGTGTATTGGTGTTTTGGTATAAGTGTTTTATCACTTTACCTTTCGTTGTATGTTTTTCAACAATTCCTTATATTTCTTGTTGAGGAATTGTTCTTTAATAAAATTTTAGCCGTTTCAAAAAAAAAAAAAAAAAAAAAAAAAAAGAAACTTCTGAAAGGAGGTTCTAATGTGTTGGAAGAAAGACTTGCTTCCAAAAGCTTGTTGGAACTTCCATCACTGAAGAAAAGCAAGAATTCAGGTAGGCAAGAGGCACCAGAATCTGGATCCAAGAGAGCTAGAGGATCTACTCCTAAGAAGTCTGTGAACACTTCCGGTGTGAAGGATACATCAGAAGCTGTTGGAAATGTTGTTGAAAAAGTTGTTGAAGTCCCTGAATCTTCTGTGGTTGTTCAAGAAAAAGTGGTTGGTAAGCCTTCAAAAAGATCAACAAGAACTTCTGGCACTGCTGTTGCTACCCCAGAAGTGTCTCAGAAAAAGGTCACCAGACCAAGGAAGAGGAAATTAAAGCTTTCTGCAGAAGAGGAAGAAGAGATTGAAAAAGAAGAACCCATAAGAATTGTGGAAGAACTTAAGGAAAAAGAAGCTGCTAAGGAAGCACTTCTGGTGAATAGTTGGGAAAGTTTTGAGGATGTTGAGCCTAATGAATTTCTGGATGCTCCTATCACAAAGGAGGAGTTGGTGGTCAAACTGGCAAATCAAGGTATTTATAAGAAGGTTAATCTTGAAAATATTCCTGATTATGTCAATAATTGTCCAAAGCATGCTAGAAACATCCCCAATACAGTTCCTGTCAAAAATACTTTTTCTAAAATCCTTTCTGATTTGGAACCAAAAACCAACTGTATAGTAGAAGTTGCTGCTAGTGCTTCTGATAGTTTACTTGATGAACCACCAATAGTTAGCTTTGTACCATCCCCTGAGTCTATGAGGAGATTTTCTGAACATGTTATGACATTGATTGCAGAAACAGGTGCTGTCCCTTCTGGCCAAATGGAAAATATTGGACAGGAAGTTCAAGAAGTCAATGTAGAGGTTGCAACTTCTGTGACACTTCCTCAAAATATTTCTCATGAGGAAACCATTGTTATATCCCCTAAGCCTAAGTCTGTCAACCCCGCTTCTCCAAAATCCATTGATTCAGGAAAGACCATATCTGATCAAATCAATTCTAACCCTCCTAGAATAGAAACTGTAGTTGAAACTGTTGTCCAACAGTCATCTTCTGATGCTGTTGAGAATTCCACTATTCCTGAACAAGAAAAAGCTCAACTACAGAAGTTAGCCCTGGAATTGGAAAACCCCTCACCTCAGAAATCACAAAATCTCACACCTGACCAAAATAACTTCATCAAATCTTTTGAACAAGTTATTTCACCTCAAAATGACCCTCCTTTAGCTATCATTCCAACACACCATGATATCCCTTCATCATCTGTTCAAACTACTCATTCTGCCATAACCCCATATGATGTTGAGCGTGTGCTTTTGCGAATTACTGATAAAGTCAAGGAATTTTATCAAAATCTGCCTAGAGAGAGAGAGAGAGAGAGAGAGAGAGAGAGAGAGAGAGAGAGAGAGAGAGAGAGAGAGAGAGAGAGAGAGAGAGAGAGAGAGAGAGAGAGAGAGAGAGAGAGAGAGAGAGGAGGGATATATATATATATATATATATATAGAGAGAGAGAGAGAGAGGAGGGATATATATATATATATATATATATATATATATATATATATAGAGAGAGAGAGAGAGAGAGAATATTTACTTATCTTTTCGCTAATAGGATAATTCTAACCCAACAAAAACTCAGGATATAAATTACAAAGAAGTGATAGGATAGGATTAAAAAAGGGAATAATTTATCATATCCGATTGGTGTATCAAACAAAAAATTAAAACAGAATATGATATAATCATCATATCCTGCTCACTATCATGTCCATCAAACGAGCCCTAAGTATTTTGCCTAGGTGTTTTTTCCTTTGGTTCTCTACATTAATTTTTGAAGATTTTTCTATTACTCATACAATGTTATTAAACAGTTTTGCGGCCTTTTTGAATTTTGACCAGTCATGCATGGTACACTGTGCTCTTTCGGTTTCTATTAATACACCAAGAGGAGCAAACTGAACACAACAAGGATTAGTTGTGTAGGGTCCTATTGTATATAGCTAGTTACAAGTAGCTTACGCACATTTAGTGTTCATATATGTGCACCACATACCTCTGTGAATTGGCCAAGCGTGCTGTTTCTGAGGGAACTAAAGCTGTGACTAAGTTCACAAGTTCTTAAATTTGTGATTGTTTCGTTGGTCTTTGTTATGTTCTTGTTTGCTGGGTTGTTATGGAACTCTATCTGATTTTAGGAACCGTTAGATATTTTAATTAGTAGTTTTTTAGTTTTAGTTTTTTACTTTTGAAGTTGTAATGAAGTAATTGGATCTTGATGGTCCTTTTTGTATAAAATGATGGATTTAATGATATTGTGATTTACAATTATCTGATTTCTGCAATTTGACGATTTTATAATTATTTAAATACACATTTTATCGAAATTTTTGTTGTTTGAGGTTTGAACTAGTGTTATTAAATTGCCACTTTATTTTCTTATGAATTCGTTCAATCGTATTTCTTTGATTTTTAAAGGATTAAGTGTTAATTGTTTATTTGATTGGTAGTTGATGTGCTGCAGTTGAAATAAGATGTTTATTCATAAGAATGTTCATTACCCTGTGGTGTGGATTGTGGATTGTGTATTTGTTTAGACTTTGAGAAAGCATGAGAATTATAAGATTGCCTTTTCTTGTCCATAATTTTCAGAAATTTATGTAGAACAAGTCTGTGTTTAACTTTTGAAAAATTGTTCAGTTTTTATTTACAAACATAGATCCTCTCCCTTTATGGCGAACATACCTGCTGTTCCAATCTAGAGAAAATCTGACTGTCTGCCTATATGTAGGAGAAGAATAATCATCCAAATGGTTGTTTGACTGGTTTTGTGTATAGTATTGGAATCATCTACTTTCATCCCCAACCATTGTTAGTTTATTATTGATCTCACACTGTCATACTTTTGGGATTGGGAATGTGTTGTGAAAATGGCAGGGATATATTACTTGGAAGGCTTTTTCTGGTTTAGTATTGCCTTTGCCTGATGTTTGATTGAAGGGTAATGAGTTAGTAATGCCTTTGTCAGCGGTCCGGGTAAATTCCACCCAACCCGACACAACTTAAACCGAACAATTTTTTGATTGATTTGGTAATAGATTTGGTCAAATCCAGCTTAAACTTAGCCTAAACATTGCTCTGAGTATGAGTGAGATGAAGCAATATATGGTGAATGATGAACATTATAGATTGACTACATAGTTGTAATGTAGAGACATGGTTTATGAGTAGGATGAAAATACAAGATATGATTGGGAGGCTCCAAAGTCAATGATCCATATTGGTGAGAGCATATCTGATGAGCTAGAGAATAACAAACCTTTATCTAGTGTCTGATAAGTCTCGAATAGGATTGAATTACCTTCGGTGGAGATAATCTATTAGAAACAAAAAAAAAATATATAGGGATCAACATTGCAAAATTAAATATGGGGGACTAAAATTATGGATTGACAAATAATAGAGGGGCTAAACAAGCATTTGATTCTAAAAAAACAATAACAAAATATACCTTTCAAGTAAGCAGAGAATTACACATCCACAATGGATTGTGATCAGGGGCGGATCCATATAGAGACATAATGTGGCTATAACCACACCAGAATATTGATTTTTAATAGGTATATATATACATATTTTTGTTATTTATTATTTTGTGTGTGTGTGTATAACCAATACTTCACAATAAAGCTTCTGGCACAGTGGTTCATTAGCGCCTATTTGATTTTTCTGGATTGCTATTTTGATATTTTTACAAATAAATTGCTACAAAATGCTATCCTCGCATTTGTTCTTTATTATTTTTTCTGGTTCTTTCTAGAGACAAAACAAAACTACTTATTCGGCTAATCTGCAAGCGCGTAATATGTTTTTCTGTTAAAAACAATGGGGCAAAAAGAATTGTCCATACTTCATAGTATACCCGAGTTAAGAAGAAAGACTTGTGATAATTGGCTTGAAAAAAGCTCATAAAGAATAGGTGAAGTTACAAGTACAAGTACTAGTCTAGGATTTGGTAAAGATATGTTTGATGATTCAACACACATTATGAATGAGATGAAAAAAATGGAACAAGATTGTTTTGTTGCATTGCAGCAGACAAAATCCTACCACTAATCCATTTTATAAGAAACAATTGACTTTTTAAATTTATTGAATAACTGATGTATTTAGTTTATATTATACATCAAATACATTAGTTATTTAATGAATCTATAAAATGAGTTGTTTCTTTTAAAAAAAACAATAGGAAATATTACGCATAATATGACTACAAATATATTTTGGGTTGGTGCCTATGTTGATCACCTTGCATTTACTAAGTCATTGATGTGGTAATTTTTGTATGGTTTGATAAAAAGTGTTTTGCAACATATTGTTATTTTGTTTATTTTTTTACGGTAAAAAATTTAATTTTGACAATATATTGTTCTTTATAGTTATTAATATGTGTATGACAATTTTAATTTTATACATTTTTTAAATCAACAGTCATCGGTTTTTTTTTTATTATAATTATATTACTTACGATTCTGCAAAGTTATATATTGATCTTGTCGACCAATTGTCGAAGCAGTTGTCTGAGACATCTGGTCAAATACACAGTTGTCCTAAACATCGTGTAAGACAGAGAACAGAATTTCAATTGGTATCAAAGCAGACACCCTAACCTACTGGGTGAGCTCCAGGGAGACTAATTTTGTTCAAGATGGGCAAGAATGGAGGATCAATAAATAGACCACCAATTCTGGATGGATCTAATTACGACTATTGGAAAGCAAGAATGATTGCCTTCATCAAATCCATGGATCAGAGAGCATGGAGGGCAATTGTTACAGGGTGGAATCATTCAATGGTCACAACAGAAGATGGCTCTACAAGCCTAAAAGGAGTAGCAGATTAGAGTGTAGAAGAAGAAATAATAGCTAGTGCTAATTCAAAAGCATTAAACGATATATTCAATGGTGTTGATCAAAATATGTTCAAATTAATCAACACATGTACTGAAGCCAAGCAAGCCTGGGAAATCAAAACAAGGTCTTAACATCAAACAAACGAAATCAAAACAAATCCCAAGAATGTTACAATATCAGAGCAATCCTAAACTCCAGGGAACCTAGGATAACTCTACACCTTCTCCTTATCAAGCTAGACTAACTTGGTCACCAAAGCGATCTCATAGGTCTCAAGTAGACTCCTCAAGCGAAGAATCTGGACCCAAAGTCCCAAACCATACACAAACACAAAGTAGAGAGTTTGTTACAATTCAAGTTCATAATCATAAGCATAAGGTGCACTTATATTATGGAAGCAATAAAAATATGACTAAACAACTTAATTGTCTAGTAACATGCATAGTAAACTCATGTTCATTTCCATTTAATTAAACATGTATTCACATTTACATCTAATCAATCAAAACACATCCATAGTGAGCACAATGCCATTTACATCTAATGCAACTAATGTCACCAATTTCATGTCATGTCACCCTAGACATCACTACATTTATGCGGTATCATTCACCTCATATTAGGATAAACGTATATACCATGCACCTCATTTTCAATTTCAAGTCATGAAGGACTCACCACAAATAGACCTATGATGCACGTATGTACATATACCTCAATGATAACCACCACAATTCACTTCATGAAATATAGTACTTCACAACATATATTCATTTCATTTCACCTCAACATACCATCATTAGGTCATACATACAACACACACACACACACACATCATATATTCACATAGGTTCATCATTAAACTTCAAGTTTATATTCATCAAATCAATTACGCAACCATAAGCACAACATTCACATATCTTCTAGATATAATCAATCTAATCTTATAATATGTTATAAGATCATAATTCAAGCATGTTATAAGCATACAAATCATTTAATTGAAGTTATAACAAAGTTGGATCAGATGACCCTCGCTCAAGCTAGACCTGGCGAAACAAAGCGAGCCAAAATCAGGGGATCCTCAGAGCTCGCGAGACGAAGCGAAACAAAGCGAATTTGCTCGCTAGGACTCGCTAGAGCTCGCTTAGCGAGCTACTGTTGCGAATGAAGTTGTGCAAGTATACACAGTCAAACTATAGCAAGTGATAAGAAAGAGTATTGTACCCACATGGATTGTCTAAGGGAACCTTTTCATTAAACACACAAAGTTGCATTCTAATTCATGAGCAAGAAGGTAACAAAATAACATCATAGTTTCAGAGTTTATAAACAAAATAATTAAAAAGGAATTTAAAGATAAAATATGGTAGTGATGTTGGAAGTATGATCCATTCAACTAACAATCTAGTATTTGTGACTGATAACGGGTGTAAAGACATCTGTGAGCAAAGTTATTCCTTGTGGTGTATATCTACAACGTTAGATTATGCAATGCGTGAAAAGATGGATCCTATGTCTAGGTCAAACTTACTTCATTACAGTTCAGAAAAGCTTTCTTTGTATTCTTACTATGGCCTTAAGGCTTATGTTTAAGTCCTTAAGTAAGAAGTATGTGTCCATCCTCTACTTAACCATATTAATTCATAAGTTCCATTTATTACTAGATGTCTCATAATATTGAGCAAATTGTGAAGCTTCATGGTATTCCTTCAAGTATCGTTTCGGATAGAGATCCAAGATTCACTTCGAGGTTTTGAGAAAGTTTGCAAGAAGCGGTTGGTACTAAGTTGAGAATGAGTTCCGCTTATCATCCTCAAACGGATGGTCAATCGGAAAGGACTATTCAATCATTGAAAGATTTGTTGAGAGCATGTGTATTAGAAAGAGGAGGTAATTGGGACAAATGGTTATCTTTGGTTGAGTTTACCTACAAAAATAGTTTTCATTCGAGTATTGGCATGGCACCATTTGAAGCTTTGTATGGAAGAAGGTGTCGAACACCCTTGTGCTGGTGCGAGATGGGAGAAAGTGTGGTTCTTGGACCGAAAATTGTACAAGAGACAACCGAGAAGATTAAGATGATTCAAGAGAAGATGAAAGCAAATCAAAGTAGGCAAAAGAGTTATCATGATAAGAAGAGAAAGGATGTGGAATTTCAAGAGGGAGATCATGTGCTTTTAAGAAGTACTTCAACTATGGGAATTGGTCGTTCTTTGAAATCAAAGAAGTTGACATCGAAGTTTATTGGACCATATCAAATTTTGATAAGGATAGGGAATATTGCGTATAAGATTGCATTATCACCATCATTGTCAAATCTTCATGATGTGTTTCATTTGTCGCAATTGACGAAATATATTTCGGATCCTTCACACGTGATTGTGTCGGATGATGTTCAAGTGAGGGATAATTTGACGGTTGAGGCGATACCTTTGAGAATTGAAGGTAGAGAAGTAAAGAAGTTGAGGAAAAAAGAGATAGCATCCGTGAAGGTTGTTTGGGGAGGGCCCGCGGGAGAGAACGCGACTTGGGAGCTAGAGAGCAAGATGATGAATTCTTATCCGGAGTTATTTCAAGGTAAATTTTCGAGGACGAAAATTCTTTTGAGGGGGGTAGAGTTGTAACGCCCGTATTTACTTATTTTATTTAATTAGGTGTTAATTAGCATTTTAGAGTATTTTAGTGTGAATTAGTGATTAATTATAGTATTAGCTATATGGGGAAAGAGTAGGGGATAAGAAGTAGGAAGTTATGAGTGGAGGCATTTTAAGGTAATGTTTGGAATTTAGTATATTTGGCTTAAGTGAGTGAGTGAGGGTATTTGTGTCTTTCACTAAGCTAGATTTTGAATTGTATGAGGGAAATGAGAAGTAGTGTTCTCATAAGTTGATAGAAGAGGAAAGAGGTAGAGAGAGAAACTTGGAGAAGAAGGAGGTAGAGGGGAAGAAAGGAGATTCAAGGGAGAGCTAGAGATTTCATCCAATTTCTTAAGGTAAGAGAGTAGATTACAATTCATAGAGATGATCAAAAAGAGGGGAGATGACTATTCTCCATACTCAAACTCTCTCATCTCCATTTTGGTTGGGTTGGGATTATTGGGAATGTGTTTAAAGTTCAATCTTGATGTTGCTGCATGATAACATGTTTATGTATGATTCTTACACGAATAGGTATGATCAAATAACATGTTGTATTGTAAGATTGTTGTTGTTTTCATTGAAAATGAGTTTTTGAATAAAGTTTGAAATTCCTATGCTTTAAGCTTGAAATGATGTTTGATGATGTTAAAAGTTGTACTTCTAGGCATATGTGTTTTATATCCTTAAAGTTGATAGCTTTAGGGATTAATATGTTGAAAAATGATGTTTTTATTGGTTTTTAAGCTTAAACCTGAAACAGGGGAGAAAATCTGGGTTTTGGTCACTTCAAGCGAGACAAATGAATCATGGGGCGAGTACTCGTGTTCAAGTGCTCTTCCCAGAATTTGGGTAGCTCGCTAAGCGAGCTTTAGCGAGCAAATTCGCTTTGTTTCGCTTCGTCTCGCGAGCTCGCGAGGATCCTCTGATTTTGGTTCGCTTTATTTCGCCAGGTCTAGCTTGAGTGAGGGTCATCTGATTTAACTTTGTTATAACTTCAATTAAATGATTTGTATGCTTATAACATGCTTGAATTATGATCTTATAACATATTATAAGATTAGATTGATTATATCTTGAAGATATGTGAATGTTGTGCTTATGGTTGCGTAATTGATTTTATGAATATAAACTTGAAGTTTAATGATGAACCTATGTAAATATATGATGTGTGTCTGTGTGTGTTGTATGTATGACCTAATGATGGTATGATGAGGTGAAATGAAATGAATATAGGTTGTGTAGTACTATATTTCATGAAGTGAATTGTGGTGGTTATCATTGAGGTATATGTACATACATGCATCATAGGTCTATTTGTGGTGAGTCCTTCATCACTTGAAACTGAAAATGAGGTGAATGGGATATATGTTTATCCTAATATGAGGTGAATGGTATCGCATGCATGTAGTGATGTCTAGGGTGACATGACATGAAATTGGTGACATTAGTTGCATTAGGGATTATGTGAATAATGTGGTAATTGGTAATTGGCATTGTGCTAACTATGGTTGTGTTTTGATTGATTAGATGTAAATGTGAATACATGTTTAATTAAATGGCAATGAACATGAGTTTACTATTATTCGTTGAGTATGAAATGCATGTTACTAGACAATTAAATTGTTTAGTCATATTATTATTGCTTCCATAATATAAGTGTACCTTATGCTTATGATTATGAACTTGAATTGTAACTAACTCTCTACTTTGTGTTTGTGTATGGTTTGGGTCCAGATTCTTCGCTTGAGGAGTCTACTTGAGACTTAGGAGATAACTTGGTAAGGAGAAGGTGTAGAGTTATCCTAGGTTCCCTAGAGTTTATGATTGCTCTGATATTGTAACACTATTGGGATTTGGTTTGATTTCGTTTGTTTGATGTTAAGACCTTGCTAGTATTATTATGTTATCTTTGTTTTGAGACTTAGGTTTTCCATGAGAAGGTCTTCACTTATGAAGAACCTAGTTAAGTTGTAATATGATTTATAACTATCCAAGCTTGGATCTGAGACTATGAATCTATATCATATTCATATGAATGGTTAAATACTTCCGTTGTGATACAAATAATTATGTTATGTGATAACTCACTATTTGTGAGTATTATTATGCTTTTGAATGTAGATTTGTCACCTGCTAATATGGTTTTGTATTCAATGTTTAGGTTTATTTTATGCATTTATGAGTCTAGTGTGTATTTAGGAATTTTATGTAATCTCTTCATATAAAGAGAGCTCTAGAGTCATTTAGTGTCAAGACAGACCACTGGACCATTTAAAAGGTTCAAGAGCCAAGGCAATTGATAATCAGAGTCAAGACAACAATTTCGTACAACCACAAGAGGCGGCTGACCAGTCAACGCAATCAAAAGCCGCCACGTCAAATGAAGAATACAAACAGGCGCTAACGCGAGGAAAGACAGCTGGCAGATTTCCCATGTGCAGATTGTGCTGTCATTGTACTAATCATTGGGGGAATATGCTTTAATCCTTTGGGCTGTCTTATCCTCAGATTTAGGGAGGCCCATGATCCAAGAGATTGTCCTATATAAAGGTGCCTTAAACCCTAAAGTTAGAGAGCTTAGCCGTTGTGAAGAAAGAAGAACCCTAAGACGTTCATGGTGCACCGCTGCTGCTGATAACTGAAGTCTCGTCTCCTGTTGGACTTGGAGCTTGAGAGATCAACTCTAAGGCTATCTCAGTTGTAGGTTTACATTTAAGAATTCATTTTTATGTGTAATCTTATATCTTTGGTTGTTATGGTTTCTATGCTTATCATGAGCTAAACTCTTAATGTTGAAATTATGTGAAGTTTAATTGAAAGTTTAATATGTTTATGTGATGTGATGTGTGTTTGTATGCTCTTTTAGTTCATTTGTTAGTTTGCTATATATTCCTATCTAGGACTGATCAACTTAGGTTTAAATACAAGTTTGTTATTAAGAGACATCTAATAATGAATGGATTGAATGAACTAAAGTAGTTAAGTGAGGTATAGACATATATTCTCTACTTGAAGTCTTAGACATAAGCTTTAGGGCCATAGTAAGAATACAACCACGTGTTTTCTGAACTGTAATGAAGTAAGTTTGACCTAGACATAGGATTAATCTTATCACGCATTGCATTATCTAACGTTGTAGACATACACCATAAGGCAAGAGTTGCTTGCAGGAGTCTTGCCTTCACTTATCTCATCACACACATATTAAGGATATTAAATGGATCATAAGTTCAACATGCTTTCACAACTGTTTTCTCACACTCTTTTAATTAATTGTTTCTTTAATTTATGTGCAAACCTAAACTGTTATTTTGTTACTTTAATTACTCATAAGTGTAAAACTAATTGAACTAGTCTTGGAGTGAGATTTCCTTATCACAATCCATGTGGGAACGATACTTTTTCTTATTACTTGTGCTACAGATAAGACTGTGTATACTTGACATTGCGAACAAATATTTCACACTTTACATAACGCAACAAGTTTTTGGTGCCGCTGCCGGGGATTGTGAGATTTAATTTGTTTTCTGTCAAGTGGTGTTAAGACAAGTGTACGAGAAAATTGTATGCACAGGTTGTTATCACCAGAATTCAGAGCAGATCCTGAAATTGAAAGAACATTCAGAATTCTAAGGCGGAATAGAAGAAGTAACCAAGAGGGAGTGAATCTGGCGGAGCTTGAAGATTTTCATAACTTAGAATCAGAATCAGAAGAAGAAATGGCAGATCTAGAACAGTCAAGAGACATGCCTGGCATTATCGGTATTGCTAATGACCGAGGAAGGAATATAAGGGATTATGCTGTTTTTGATCCAAATGCTATGGACACTGGGATAGTAAGACCTGAGATAACAGCTGCTCAGTTTAAATTCAAACCAATGTATTCCAAATGCTTCAAACTGTCGGTCAATTCTCTGGTGCTGCTACTGAAGATCCTCACCTCTACTTGAAACAATTTCTTGAGGTAGCTAGTAACTTTAAAATACTTGGAATAACGGATGATGCTTTCAGATTAAGGCTTTTTCGCTACTCACTCAAGGATAGAGCTAAAGGTTGGCTAAACTCTCTAGAGCCTAATTCCATTGCTACTTGGAATGCTCTAGCTGAGAAGTTCTTAGATAAATATTTCCCTCCTATCAAGAATGCTAAGATGAGGAATGATATTACTTCTTTTAGACATGGAGAGCATGAGACTTTGTTTGATGCTTGGGAAAGGTATAAGGAGATGCTAAGGCAGTGTCGACATCATGGTATTCCTGTATGTATTCAGCTTGAAACTTTTTACAATGGTTTAGTGCCATCTTCAAGAAATATGTTGGATGCATCACCAGGAGGAGCCTTACTTTCCAAGTCTTACACAGAAGGTTTTGATCTCATAGAGAGTATCACTGCAAACACCTATCAATGGCCTACAGCAAGAGCAAATCCTGCTCCTACTCAATCAAAGAAGTCAGCTGGAGTCCATGAATTTAGTGAAACAACAGCCCTTGCTGCTTAAGTTGCTCAGATGCACAACATGTTGAAGACTTTACTCACGCCACCTGCCTTGCCTGCAGTTGCCGGTGAGCCTGTCAAAGTAGTTACAGACTTAGCTGAAGTAGCCTGTGTTTATTGTGGTGGAGCTCACCTCTATGAAGAATGCCCTGCAAACCCTGTGTCAGTAAACTATGTCAACAATTACAACAAGAATAACAATCCTTACAGTGATCGTTATAATCCTGGTTGGAGGAACCATCCTCATTTCTCTTGGGCAAATGCACAAAATCAGCAAGTTCAACAAAAAGCACCTGTTGTACCCCCAGGTTTTTCTCAACAGCCTGGTAGTCAAATGGAGACAATACTGAAGAATTTCATTTAAGATACAAAGAATTTCACTGTTGAAGCCAAGAATCAAATCTTAGCCCAAGGAGTTAGTGTCAAAAATCTGGAGAATCAGATGGGCCAAATAGCCACGACTCTTACTCAAAGACCAAGTGGAAGTTTGCCCAGCACTACTGAAACACCTGCATTCACCTCAAAAGATAAAGGCAAAGAAACATGCAAGATGATAACTTTGAGGAGTGGAATAGAGTATGAAGGACCAAGCATGGGGACAATTCAAATTGAAGATGCTCAAGAAAGGTTGGCTGAAGACTAAACTATCTCACAGTCAAATCAACAGTTATCCCCTGCTGTCAGTTCAAAAAAGACAAGTTCTGAAAAGGCACCTGAGTTACCAAAAGACAAGACTTTGGTTGCCCCTGAAGCTACTACCAAGAGTAGCCCTGTTTTAGAAAGAGAAAGACCACCACCTCCATTTCCTCAGAGATTAAGAAGAGCCAAAGAAGAAAAGCAATTTGATAAGTTCATTGAGATCATGAAGCAATTGCATATCAACATTCCTCTCATTGAAGCTATTCAGCAAATGCCAAACTATTCTAAGTTCATGAAGGATGTACTTACAAAGAGGAAGAGGATTGGTAAGTTTGAAACTGTAGCACTTATTCAAGATTGCAGCCAAATGGTACAAGGGAAAATTCCACCCAAATTAAAGGATCATGGTTCTTTTACCATTGATCCGCTGTCGCACACGGGTCAAAAACGAGTTCTAAAAGGTAGTTTAGGAAAAGCGACACTCGAGTATCGTATCATAAGGACTCTTGATTGATTTACCAATATTAGAATCAGATGAAAAACTATAAATTTGGGGGGTTTCGGTTTTGAGAAAAATAATTGAAAAAGAGTTGAGAAATTCAATTAATTAAAGACGATCGATTCATTGGTTTTAGGCAAACTTCGTTCATTATATATCCATCACGGGTTACTCATATATTCATCCAAATGTCTATGCTTGGCTGGTTACTAAACTAATTAAACAAGTGATAATCAGATTCGTAAGAATTCATTCAATTAAGCAAGGAATGTGTTCAACCAACCATGGGCAATGAACAAGCGTCATTAGAACACGGTTGATATCATTACAAAATTCGGCCAGCCCTTTTGCTAAGCGCAAAAGCTTATATCAATTCTTATTCAAATTAATTTAAACAAGCGGAAAACTAATTCGAATAATCTCAACGGTATAAACTCATCACAAAATAATTAAGCATCATTAGCAATGAAATTCATACAGAATAAAGAGACATAAATTGATACAAGACAACATAGACATGTAAACGAAATTATAATTAGAATCCGAACCTCAGGAACACATGAACAAAGTTTCCGTATACCAACGAATCAACCTATGATATAATTTCTCCTTGAAAGGAAAACGCAGCTTCAGTTCTATTTGTGAAAACAGAATGTGACCATCCACTTTGCTGCTTTGAGTTAATAAATAGAGGAAAAATTGAAGCCAAAAAGTCATGGGCTCAAATTACAAGTTTTGGGCCAAAATTATTTAATCTAAATAAAGTCTGGAACTTCATCGAATTATTAGAGACTATTGCACTCTGTAATAGCTTCTCCACTGAACATAAATTTTGTAGCTTTGTCTCTTAGCTTTCCAACGCAACTGACCGCGCCGCAATACGATACTCGAAGCTCCAGTTATGAATTTATTCGCGCAGACTGCTAATACTGAAAAATAAAATACGAAAATAAAATAAAGGCTAAATTAAACTTAAATCTAAAAACATAATAAAATAGTAAAAATATTATCACAAACTAGAGAAATGCCTAAGTACAATAGTAGAAGAATGTGCATCTAAATGCACTGATCAACCATCCCTTGCACCATTGGTGATGTTTACATTGGAAAGGAACTGTGTGACCTTGGAGCTAGTATCAATCTTATGCCACTTTCCATATTCAAGAAGTTGGGAATTGGTGCTGCAAGACCTACCACAGTGATACTTCAGTTAGTAGATAGAAGTCTATGTTACCCTAAAGGTAAAATTGAAGATGTGTTAGTAAAGGTAGACAAGTTTGTCTTCCCTGCTGACTTTATCATAATGGATTTCAATGCTGATGATGATACCCCTATTTTTTTGGGAAGGCCATTCCTTGCAACTGGCAGAACACTAATTGATGTAAAGAAAGGAGAACTCACAATGAGAGTCAATGCTCAACAAGTCACCTTCAACATTTTGAAAGCAATGAAGTACCCTGTTGAAGAGATAGAAGATATTAGATGTTTCCTTACTGCAATGCTGGGATTCATTGGATCAAAAACAATTTGAAAAGAGGCATGACCCATTGGAAAATGAGTTAGTTGTACTTGAAGACAAGGAATTGGCACAAGAAGTTAATGAAGATGAAGATCCAACTCAGCCCAAGGCACTTTGGGTTGACAAGTATGAAGTTTTAGAGATCCCTAAAGAAGACCAGAAGGTGAATATCCCCTCAGTTTTGAAGCCACCTGATCTGGAGCTGAAACAATTACCAAGTCATTTGAAGTATGCATTCCTGGAGACTAGTCAGCAGTTACCTGTTATCATAGCTGCTGAATTGACAGAAGAACAAGAGTCAAGTCTGTTGGCCATGCTCAAGAAACACAAAAAGGCCATAGCTTGGCAAATGGCAGATATTCAAGGGATTAGTCCAACTGTTTGTATGCATAGAATCCTGCTGGAAGACAATGTTAAGAATAGTGTGGAAAGCCAAAGAAGACTCAACCCCATCATGAAGGAAGTAGTGAAGAAAGAGATCATTAAATGGTTAGAGGCTGGTATTATATACCCTATTTTTGATAGTGTGTGGGTAAGTCCTGTTCAATGTGTACCAAAGAAAGGAGGCATGACTGTGGTTGCCAATGAGAAGAATGAATTGATTCCAACAAGGTTTGTGACTGGATGGAGAATCTGCATGGATTATAGGAAGCTGAACAAAGCCACAAGGAAAGATCATTTTCCCTTGCCTTTCATAGATCAAATGCTAGATCGATTGGCCGGTAAGGATTTCTACTACAACCAAATAGCCATAGCTCCTGAAGATCAAGATAAGACTACTTTTACTTGTCCCTATGGTACTTTTGCTTTTAGGAGAATGCCATTTGGACTTTGTAATGCACCTGCTACATTTCAGAGATGTATGATAGCACTGTTCTCAGATTTAATTGAATCAGCAATGGAAGTTTTCATGGATGATTTTTCTGTCTTTGGAGAATCATTTCATGATTGCCTCACCAATTTGGAACCAGTGTTGATCAGATGTGAAGAAAGCAATTTGGTTCTCAACTGGGAGAAATGTCACTTCATGATTAGAGAAGGTATTGTGTTAGGGCACAAAATTTCAAAGAAGGGATTGAAAGTGGATCAAGCCAAGATAGAAGTTATTGACAAGTTACGTCCCCCTGCAAATGTGAAAGGAATTAGAAGTTTCTTGGGTCATGCTGGTTTTTATAGAAGGTTTATCAAAGATTTTTCTAAGATTACAAAGCCTTTATGCCAATTGTTGCAGCATGATGTTCCATTTGACTTCAATGAAGATTGTTTGAAAGCTTTTAATACTCTGAAGACAGCTTTAGTCACGGCACCAATTATCATTTCACCTGATTGGTCCAAGGCATTCGAACTCATGTGTGATGCTAGTGACTATGCTGTTGGAGCTGTGCTGGGGCAGAGGCAAGACAAGACTTTTCATTCCATCTACTATGCAAGCAGAACACTTAATAAAGCTCAACTCAACTACACAACAACTGAAAAGGAATTGCTGGCTGTGGTATTTGCCTTTGGTAAGTTCAGATCTTATTTGGTTGGTACCAAGGTAGTAGTTTACACTGATCATTCAGCCATCAAGTACCTCATTGAAAAGAAGGATGCCAAACCAAGGTTAATCAGATGGGTTTTGCTTTTACAAGAGTTTGATCTGGAAATCAGAGATAAGAAGGGAGTAGAAAACCAAGTGGCAGATCATCTGTCAAGACTCCCAGATGAAGTGCAGAATCAAGAAAGGTATGTGATTAAGGAAGAATTCCCAGATGAGCAATTACTTGCGATAACTAGAGATATGACTCCTTGGTATGCTGACATTGTCAATTATTTAGTTAGCAAAGTAGTTCCCCCAGAACTTAATTCCCAACAAAGAAAAAGATTTTTCCATCAAGCTAGGGATTATTTCTTGGATGAACCTTTTCTTTATAAAAAATGTGTTGACCAAATATTGAGAAAATGTGTAGCAGACCAAGAGGCAAGTCTAGTGTTGACTAATTGCCATTCAGCACCTTATGGTGGGCATTTTGGAAGTACTAGAATTGCTGCTAAGGTATTGCAATCTGCATATTTCTAGCCTACCCTGTTTAAAGATTCTGATGAATTTGTGAAACAATGTGATAGATGTTAGAGGATAGGTAATGTTTCCAATAGACAGGAGATGCCTCTTACCAACATTTTAGAAATTGAATTATTTGATGTTTGGGACATTGAAGCAATTGCTACCCCCACTAATGATGCTAGAGTGGTAACCAAATTTTTGAAAAAGAATATAATACCCGTTTTGGCACTCCTAGAGCCATCATCAGTGACGAAGGTTCTCACTTTTGCAATAAAATATTTGAGGAGACAATCATAGAGAAATATATATACTTAAGTTTTAAGAAGCAAAAGTTTACTTCAATTGTAGTCATATAAATAACAGCAATGAATCCCAACATAAAATTCTACAGAAAGTAGCTACTTCCAAATCTCACTTCAGCATGGATGTACACTGTAGCAATGGATCCTGAAAAACAAATTAAACCAAAGTTAGATTCTTGTATAACACAAAAAAAATAGGAGGCTGAGTAAACATAACAAAACATTAATGATTAAAAGTAACAACGCTACGAATTCACATACACAAACAATTTCAAAATTGTTGGCCATTTTTGTTGCATTAATTTTTCGGTGATAAATAAATGGAAAACATAATGTAATAGAAAAAAATAATTAACCATCCCTTTACAAATAACAAATTAAAATTGATAAAAATCTTGAAAAAAAAAATCTGAAATTTAACAAAAGCATATCACAGTGGAGAAAATCATCTAAATCCCTAACAACTCCTAGAAAGTAGGGATTATTAACTAAATGATAGAAACAAATCCTAATAAACATGAGATTGAAGAAAATATGGGATTTCAAATAAGAAAGACATACATTTTTCCTCTGATTGCAATAATCTCTGATTGCACATTGAAAAAAAAAATGTGAGTAGAGCAAGAAGCAACATCACCATAGATTGAAGAAACAAAAAAAAAAGATAGATCTAGTATCCAAAAAGGAAAATAATCTGTAATCCTAAAACGAAAATGGATCAGGAGTGATTACCTTGGCTGCAATCGTTTGGTATGCTTCAGAATTCTTTCCCGTCGCTGGGTTTATCAAAAGAGACGAAAAAATGAAGCAATCTGAAAATTTGTGTCTGGAGGCAAAGCTAAAGACGGGAGAGTGAGAGATTGAAGGGAAATTTTGAATTTCAAAAGATATCATCAGACTGTTGGTCATGAAAGTGACACTACACTGTTTCCTTCTGCCTAGTGATTTTGTTTTTTTTCCTTCTGCATAGTCACGAGCAACCCTTTCTCTTTTTGTTCCTTTGGTGTAGTTTAAAGATGGGCCGGGTTTGTTTAATGGGCCTGTAAATGATGCATTGAAACCCACTATTTTTTGAATGAGAAGTGGAGGGAAATGCTTGTGATTGGTTTATTTCAAAAATTGCCCAAAAGAAGCTAAAATTTTGGAATTTATTGCTACCAACAATCCTATGTGGCTTATCTTAGAGGTTGACACTTGTCTTTTTTTGCTAAAAGCTTAGTCATGGTTGTGTAGTTTTAGGATTTAAGTTAAATAAATAGTATAAGTAGGTTAGGGTGTAACAAAATTATCGCGAGTTTACTTGGAGCAGGCTTCCAAAAAGCCCCTCGGATCTTTTGAGCATGCCTTGTGAAGATAAATAAATCATAACGTTTGAATATAGAAAATAAAAACAGTAGAATATTTTCTTTGCCTTGTGAGTTTAGCTCATTGGTAGAACATCACATTATATATGCAGGAGCCGAGGTTTGAACTCCATACACTCCACTTATTCACTTTTAAGGTGGAGTTTCTAGCCGCTAGACTACTTGACAAAAGCAAAGACTATCATCTTCTTTTAGTCAATTTTTCTCACTCTAGATATGGTCAAAATACCGGACATACGTTATGATGCAAATTTGTGCTGATTTTCTTCAATTTTCTTCATATAATTGGTTGAAACACCTGTTTTTGACTTATGCATCCAAATCTTCAAATTCATAAGAAAGCACCTAAAAGCATATCTAAATGACTCAAAATAACTGGAAACAAATATAAATTAACACTAAAATGTTCCTAAACAATGTGCGTCATCACCTGGGACATTATATTTTTGTGCAAGAGAATTTTTTGAAATAATTCAAGAACCGTGGGACAATTTTTTGTTCTAAATTATGCATAGTATTATACACTCTCAAATTCCTCCTCTTTCACTACCATTGTGCTCATCTTCTATTCTTCTCAAGATTGAAAAGCGGACATTGCATTATGGCGTATACAGGCAGGTTGCTTCTTAAAGGATCAAGTTTACACCAGTTCAATAAAAGCAATAAGCAAATCCATCATTTATCCAAGAGAAAAAAAAATATTTTTTGTTTCTACAAATTTTACGCATTTATCTGATAGAGTAAAATATAATTTTCATTTCTATAAATATTATGTTTTTCGATTTTAGTCCTATAAAATAAATGACATGTTTGTCTCCTCTAAATTATTTCCATTTTCGACTTTTTATTCTTGTTGGTAGTTCAACCAATTCCATGTAGACTAAACCATTTGGACACAAACTCAACCTACTAATTTTTATTTTATTAAAAAATTTTAAAAATTATTTTATTAAAAAATGTACTGCTTTTAAAATAAAAAGTTGAACTAAAAATTGAATATATCGTTTGATAATGATCTTGAACAAATGACTGTAATTTATGAATAGCATCAAGTAATCCTCCTTTAAGTTCATATTCTAGTTTTGAGTTCTTTATAATCACTAATACTTCTTCTAGTTTCAAACAAAGTTCACACTGAACCTTTACCGGCCAGGAATTTGATTTCAAAAGTAAATAGAACATTAACTCGAAATGCTCTTTAAGGTGCATGCTGCTTTAATCTTTTTATGTCCTCTCCTCCTGTATCAATTCTTAGTTTCCTTAAAATTCATCGTAAATTATAATAGGTCAAATATTGTATAATATGAAATTAGTCCAGTTACCAAATCTTAAAACTACTAATGAACTATTCGTATTTCTTATTCAAACATGAATATTGTTTTACAATATCGTATTAGTCAATTTGTAAATGACTTGGCCCGTGGTGAATTATGTATGCATATACACTGACGGTGAAGACATACATATACAGTGGCCTTGAATACATTGGGGTTTGCCTTTTAGGCAAGGATAATGGTTATGGATACAGTCGGCAGTTGTATCACAAACTTCGATGTCATCTTCACTCACTCTCCTAGCTTGTGTTTCCTTATGCATATCTACATACACAAATAATACACCCAAATAAGAACAACATTGCATATGAAATATGAGAGAATATACGAATAAATTGGATAATGTGAGAATTTAAAAGACAATTCATGAAAAACATTCAAATCACCCATTTTCATTCAGACCTGATGCAATGATAAGGAAAGCCAAAACAAATGCTATCGTTAGAGAATATTTTCTTGATGTCTCCATTATTTTTACAGAATCTATGTTGTGTAGGAGTGAGTCTATTTATATAGCACATGAGTCCACCTTGAGCATTAAATGTTTATTTGTGAGAAAAATTAAAACATGATACTTTAATAAAAATTTGTTAATTCATTAATATAAATATAATAGAATGATTATTTATTTTTCAAAAGAGATAGTTGACTGCACTTTAAAGAATAATCTCTTTGGTCTTTAATTTAAGGAAAAAATTACTTTATTGGATTGAGATTTTGAACGATTATTTTGAAAGAAACAAAATCTTGAAGATTTTAAAAGATTTTGTGAGACTTTATTGATTTTTAGAGATTTTAACAGAGTGTTTAGAAAGACTTTTTTACAATTAGGGTTCTTTTTCCTTTTTTTGAATCATTTACCATCAGGATTCTTAAAACACGATTTCAATGAATTTCTAACATAAATTTTAAAGATTTCAAAGTACTTTATAAATTTTCAGATTTCACAAAATGTAAAGAAATTTAAACAAAAATAATAATAAAGAAAGTTACAAAAGAGAATGAAAAGATGAAATTATCGCGAGTTTACTCGGAGCAGACTTCCAAAAAGCCCCTCGGACCTTTTGAGCATGCCTTGTGAAGATAAATAAATCATAACGTTTGAATATAGAAAATAAAAACATAAGAATATTTTCTTTGCTTTGTGAGTTTAGCTCGTTGGTAGAACATCACATTATATATGCAGAAGCCGAGGTTCGAACTCCATACACTCCACTTATTCACTTTTAAGATGGAGTTTCTAGCCACTATACTACTTGACAAAAACAAAGAATATCATCTTCTTTTAGTCAACATTTCTCACTCTAGATATGGTCAAAATACCGGACATACGTCATGATGCAAATTTGTGCTGATTTTCTTCAATTTTCTTCATATAATTGGTTAAAACACCTGTTTTTGATTTATGCGTCCTAATCTTCAAATTCATAAGATAGCACCTAAAAACATATCTAAATGACTCGAAATAACTGGAAACGAATATAAATTAACACTAAAATGATCCTAAACAATGTGTGTCATCACCTGGGACATTATATTTTTGTGTAAGAGAATTTTTTGAAATAATTCAAGAACTGTGGGACAATATTTTGTTCTAAATTATGCATAGTATTATACACTCTCAAATTCCTCCTCCTTCACTACCATTGTGCTCATCTTCTATTCTTCTCAAGATTGAAAAGCGGACATGGCATTATGGTGTATATAGGCAGGTTGCTTCTTAAAGGATCAAGTTTACACCAGTTCAATACAAGCAATAAGCAAATCCCTCATTTATCCAAGAGAAAAAATAAAAATTTGTTTCTACAAATATTACGCATTTATCTGATAGAGTAAAATATATTTTTCGTTTCTATGAATATTAGAGAATAATTTTCTGTGGACATTTTTCACAACTCCTTCATCCATGTTATCAAATTGTACACCATCTTCAACCAAGTCCCATAGCTTATCATCTGTCCCAATGATGTAATTATACATTTTGGTTTTTCATAAGGGAAAAGTATCAGGATCACCATTGAAGAAAGGAGCTCTCTTTTTGTTATCACTTCTTTCATTAATATAGTCATGAGGTGGGGGAACATAAGTGTATTTGTTGCCACTAGAGTGTTTAGGTCCTTCAGCAAACATGTTTTTCAACCGGAGCTTTTACTGTTTCAATATTTAGTGAAAAAAACAACATACCTTGATCTGATGCTAATTGAAGGTTGAAAAACACAAGAAGAGAGGTTGAATTGTGTTTGATTTTTCTAAGTTTAAAAACGTTTCTTTTCAAGAGTAAAGACAGCGGATAAACTAAGTAGCAAGGTAAGAGAGATTGAGAGCAAAGACACACAAATTTTTATACTAGTTCCTCCCACAACTTAGAAGTAGTACAGTCCTCTTGTACCTCACAAGAGAGTTCTATAATCACCAAGATTACAAATGCTCAAGCACCAAGCAAGAGACTTCCAATGCTCAAGCACAAAACAAGAAACCTCTTAAACAGTTAGAGTTTACAATAAAGATTAATAAGGAACACTTGATATATTATTAGAGGTGTTTACAAAATACATTACATATTACAAGACTCTTAAAAGATTTCTAAAGAAATTTTAAGTGTTTTTCAGCTTTTGAATTTGACAGAGTTTTTACACATTCAGAGGCTGATAATCTTGTTAATAATCTTCAATGATCTTCTTCCTTTTATAAGCAAATGAATTAGAGTCGTTGTAGATTTCTAGCCGCTGAAGAATTCTTGGGAATCCATTTGTGTGTGTAGAAAGCTAATGAGCCGTTCTGGATTTGCGAATTTGACATTTCTACAAAATGGATAATTCCTTCTTGTTTTTGACTCTGAAGGTTTTGTCTATACCATTTGATGAAATACTCAGTCACGCATACTGACTTTGAAAGCAACCTTTTTTGTTTGTTCTTTTCAAGGTCAAACCTTATCACCTAGATTCTTTCAATAAAAATGAAACTTCCCGGACAATATTCCTTTAAGCTCAGAGTCTGAGCCTCAGAGTCTAAAGCCTCAGAGTCCAGGTCCTTCAGGTTCATCGATTGTCTTCAGGTTTAGACCTTCAAGATCAGGTTCACATCTTTGCTTCCATGTTCAGCTGCTTCTTTAGATCGAGTTCATTCATTCTCTAGTGTCCTCAGAGTTTGCCTAATATTTTAACTTTCAATCATATGCACTAGAGTAAGTATTAATTAATAACACCAATTGATCTTTTAATACTTTATTATCATCAAAATCAAGTGTGAATGATTGCCTTCAAAACTCAGAAACAGGAAAGAAACAGGAAACAGGTGCTGTCATCTACGCCTGGGCGCAGCACCTCTGCGCGGGGCGCAGCTTACTGAAGAATTGGAGTTTTTGCTCCTGCCATCTGTGCAGGGCAGGCCCGCGACTATATATTGGTTGTTTTGCGTTTTCTGAAGGAATAATGTGATTTTTAGGGTTTCTAAGGCCAACATACAGACTAGGGTTAATAGAGAATCATCTTGGAAGACTCTAGGGTTGGGATAAACATATCAATCACCTTGTAATCACCTGTAATTGAATTTCTTGGTCACGGGAAGAAATTCGGGACTTGGGTAGAATAGGTTTGAAGACTATTTCTTGTAACCCTTGTTGTTGGGATTTCATTGTAACTGGATATTTGATTGAAGGAAGAAAGGAGAGTTGCCCTCTCCCCCGGACGTAGGTTCATTAACACCGAACCGGGTAAATAAACGAACGTGTCTTTTACTTTTCGCCGTTATTATTGTTTGTGATTACTATTGCGACTCTCGCTTATTTTGATTGCTCAATTTAATTTGCTCCACACACTAGAAGGTTATTGGTGTGGTTCAGTCCGAATTCACAACAATTGGCGCCCACCATGGGGCAAAGGATCAAACGAATTGGCTATCATGGGTTCTAAGTGGGACATCGAGAAATTTACAGGGAGTAACGACTTCGGTCTATGGAAGGTAAAGATGAGGGCAATACTAACTCAGCAAAAATGTGTAGAGGCGTTAAAGGGTGCGACACAGATGTCGGCAAGTCTCTCTGATGCGGAGAAGACCGAGATGGATGAGAAAGCACTTAGTGCTATTATTTTGTGCCTCGGTGATAAGGTGCTAAGGGAGGTTGCCAAGGAGAAGACTGTGGTTGAGATGTGGACCAAACTTGACTCATTGTATATGACCAAGTCCCTGGCACATAAGCAACTACTGAAACAACAACTGTACTTTTTCCGTATGGTTGATAACAAGCCAATGGTGGAGCAATTGGCGGAGTTCGGCAAAATTGTCGATGATTTGGCGAACATCGACGTAGTTCTTGAAGATGAGGATAAGGCTTTCCATTTGTTGTGTGCGCTTCCAAAGTCACTAGAGAATCTCAAGCAGGCTTTGCTTTATGGCAAAGAGGGCACTATCACCTTGGAAGAAGTCCAATCGGCTCTGAGAACCAAGGAACTGACAAGGTTTAGAGACTTGAAGGTTGATGATAGTGGAGAAGGCTTGAATATCTCAAGGGGCAGAAGTGAGAATCACGGTAAAGGAAAGGGGAAGAAGCACAGGTCTAAGTCTAGGCCTAGAGGTAATGGTGACACAACAAAATTCAAGTGTTATCATTGCCACACACCAGGTTACTTCAAGAAGGACTGTCCTCAGAAAGGGGGCGGTGGCGGTAATGGTGGTAATTCGTCTGCTCAGATAGCTGTTAGTGAAGAGGAAGGTTATGAGAGTGTAGGAGCACTAACTGTGACTAATTGGGAACCTGAGAAAAGTTGGGTCATCGACTCAGGATGCTCATATCACATCTGTTCGAGAAAGGAGTACTTTGAGACCTTGGAATTGAAAGAAGGTGGAGTTGTGCGTCTTGGTAACAATAAGGCGTGCAAGGTTCAAGGTATGGGTCCTATCCGACTGAAAATGTTTGATGACCGTGACTTTCTTTTGAAGAATGTGAGGTATATCCCTGAACTTAAGAGAAATTTAATTTCCATAAGCATGTTTGATGGTCTAGGGTATTGCACTAGAATTGAACGTGGAGTGATGAGAATTTCTCTTGGTGCATTAGTAATAGCTAAAGGATCTAAAATTAATGGTCTTTATATTTTAGATGGTTCCACTGTTATTTCTAATGCATTAGCTGTTAGTGTAGAAACTGAGGACATAACTAAACTATGGCATTTGAGGTTAGGGCATGTCAGTGAGAGAGGTTTAGTTGAATTAGCTAAACAGGACTTGCTAGGAAAAGAGAAATTGAACAAACTAGATTTTTGTGATAACTGCACACTAGGCAAACAACACAAGGTGAAGTTTGGTGTGGGAGTGCATAAATCTAGTAGACCATTTGAGTATGTTCACTCGAACCTTTGGGGTCCAGCGTCTGTTTCCACTCATGGGGGAGGTTCGTATTTTCTTAGCATTATTGATGATTATTCTAGAAGGGTATAGGTTCACATTATTAAAAATAAGAGTGACACTTTTGAAAAGTTTAAGGATTGGCATACTCTAATAGAAAATCAAACTGGAACTAAACTGAAAGTTTTGAGAACTGACAATGGCCTGGAGTTTGTTTCAGAGCAGTTTAATGAGTTTTGCAAGAATAAAGGTATAAAGAGGCATAGAACCGTTGCATACACACCGCAGCAGAATGGTCTTGCTGAAAGAATGAACAGGACCTTGTTGGAGCGGGTGAGGTGTATGTTGTTGGGAGCTGGACTACCGAAAAGTTTCTGGGGAGAAGCTGTTAGTACTGCAGCATATTTGATCAACAGATGTCCATCAACAGGTATTGATCTGAAGACACCTATGGAGGTTTGGAGTGGCAGGCCGGCAGACTACTCCAACTTGAAAGTCTTTGGAGCTCTAGCGTATGCACATGTCAGACAAGATAAACTTGATGCTAGAGCTGTAAAGTGTGTGTTCATTGGTTATCTTGAAGGTGTGAAAGGTTACAAGTTGTGGAAGATCGAACCTGGAGGATCAAAATTTATTATAAGCAGGGATGTTACTTTTGATGAGACCCGTATGGGGATGAAGTGCAAAGACCTGGAGACTAGACCAGAAACGGGGGTAGAGAGAATTCAGTTTGAGGTGGAGTCTTCCATTGATGAGAGGGAAGAAGAGGAAGATGAGACTCAAGTACCTGTGGAGAATGGAAGCCAAACAATAATTGCCCCGGACTATCAGCTAGCAAGAGATAGGAAGAGGAGAGTTATTACTCCGCCTAATAGATACGGTTATGCTGACCTTATTTGTTATGCTTTGAATGCAGCTGAAGAGGTGCAAGACTCAGAACCAAAGAACTTCAGGGAAGCATCAGAAAGCATAGATAGTAAAGACTGGCTGAAGGCAATGGAAGAGGAAATGCTTTCATTGGAGAAGAACCAGACTTGGGAGCTTGTTCCACTACCTAAGAACAAAAGGGTAGTTGGTAGCAAGTGGGTGTTCAAGAGAAAAGAAGGTATATCAGGGGTCGAAGCACCAAGGTATAAAGCAAGACTTATAGCCAAGGGCTTTACACAGGTGGAAGGAATTGACTACAATGAAATCTTCTCACCTGTGGTGAAGCATTGTTCTACAAGGGTTCTTATGGCAATTTTGAATATGTATGATCTTGAGTTAGAGCAGATGGATGTGAAGACCGCTTTCTTGCATGGTGAATTAGAAGAGACAATCTACATGCAACAACCTGAAGGTTTTGTGGAAGATTTTGTGATTACTATTGCGACTCTCGCTTGTTTTGATTGCTCAATTTAATTTGCTCCACACACTAGAAGGTTATTAGTGTGGTTCAATCCGAATTCACAACATCAAGTAAAGAGATTAACAAACCAATTTTATTCCAACACGTTAGTCCACCATAATCCATATTAGAATTTTCCGAAAATTGATACCAACATCTTGTTCCTGCTGTATGTCTCTAACCCATTCTCGTTACTACCATCTTATGAGTTTCGAAACTTCATAACAGGATATGAATTTGGGCACAACCTTCACTTTAAAGTTATTATTATGTGAACTTTTTTATCATGATAAATAAAAACAACAAAATTTACCTATACAAAGACATTCTCCTATATTATCAAGAACATTATTATCCATAATAACTTGTATAAAATCTTTGAACAAAGCCAAAAACTTGTATAAAATCTTACGGCTCGTCATATTTTTTATCCAAAGTTGCTCCATGAATGCAACAAATCATCCTGAAATACTAGCTCGGTTACTAGATTATGTTGACTAAATCAATAGTTTTGTGAAAGTTGATAGTGTTATTAACTTTTTCCTTTACTACTGTTTCTTTTCTTCAAAGTTAACCTTCAAAAGAAAAACAATTAGATAATAATATTATTAACTTTTTATTTATTTTTAAAAAATAAATAAAAAAGAATTACATAATTATAACATCTAAAAGTACTCCACATAGATTAAGCTATTACTCCTACTATTTTTATGGGTAGACAAGAAGGTATACATATGGTCAAAGGTAACATGGAATTGCAATCTTCATATTTTGACTCAAATATTCTTCTGTAGTTTTTTTGGCACCTAAAGAGACCAAACAATGTGGATGATCCATACGAAATATTCCATCCACTATATGTTTTCCCATCTTTAAGTAAATTTGTTGGGACTTTGTAGTAAAAAAGAAGGAGCTAGCTAGTAGTGATATATTGATCTATAGCACCACCTAAATGTCAAACACTTGGATCCTCAAAATCTCTTTATGGAGTTTAATTGATTCTTTTGACTTTTGTGATTTGTAGTATGAACATTTCTTATAGTGTCATTTTATCAACTTCATAGTTAATTAATTTATTATATGAATGAATGTTTTGAAAAGTGTTCGACATATTTTGATATCAACTTCATATTATTGTGTATAAATATTAGAATACTCCTTGTACTACTATATTAGTAATTTTTTGTTACACTCTCCAATGTTACAAAAGGTGATTGAAAGTAATGAGAATAAAACAGAAAATATAAGAAACGTACTGGCCAAACAATTGACTCAACCAATAAAAGAACTAGCTAGCTAAGCAAATTAAGAGTTCCATTATCCACTTGTAAAAAGTGAAATGATAGAGTTTGTTTAAGTGTCTTGTTGGGTCTTGATATATGGGTCGGGGAGATTGAAGGTTTTCTTGTTGTTTTGTCCTACATGTGGTTGATTTCTGTCCCTCTCTTCTTGAGTGTATTCTCCTTCTTGTGGTGTTGCCTTTGAGGTGTTATAGTTTGGTGGTGTTCCTCCTTATTTTGTTGTGGGTTTATTTTGTTTTTTTACCTTACTTTTTAGATTATTGGGTTCTGATAGAGTGTATTCGTGGTACCTCCTTCATTTTTTGAATTTTCTCCTGTACTTCATTCATATATATATATATATATAGGGCCGGCTCTGACTATTTGGAGGCCCGGTGAAATATTAAAAATGGAGCTCAAAAAAAATTGTCATCTATTTAAATTGTAAATAACATAAGAACGCATTAGAAATAATTTATGCAGAAAAAATATCAATGTAGGAATTTGTTGAACAATGACCTTGCACAGAAAAACATCATGGTCTACCTACCATCAATCTATTGATACACATATAATATTTTATAAACATTGATAATATATAACTATTTTTATTGGGTTTCAAAATTAATCTATTAATACACATCTGATATTTTATAAATATAGCAATATTTAACTATTATTATAGGGTCTTCAAATTTTAACTCGAGGCCTCAAATATTTTGAGGCCCGATGCCGTCGCACACTTTGCACTTGTGTGGAGGCGGGCCTATATATATATATATATATATATATATATATATATATACTCCCTCCGGCCTTATTTATAAGCAAAAGTCAACAAAAACTTTTGACCTTAAATATAAGCAAAAGTTACCAAAACCAAGTTCATTTAATGCTATTCTTCCAAAAGTACCTTTATTATTTGTTCTACTTTTTAAAATGATTATATAGTTTCAAATGCAAACTTAATGTCATTTTAGGAATTGTAATAGACATGTTACATAAAATTAAGACAAAAAAGTAATTCCTTAATAAGTGTGCAAATGAGCATATTTGCTTATAAAAAAGGCCGGAGAGAGTATATATATAGTGGGACTATCAAGTGAGAGGAGTATTTATAGTGAGAGATGAGAGGGTTAATTAGTAACCCTTTGATTAAAAAGAACGGCTGTGATTAAATCTCAAGTTAAACCTATTAGGTGCACCCCTATTTGTTCTGCTTCTTTTCTATGCGACTTTTCTTCTTCTCGGTTTACACATTCAACGGACGATGGAGAAAAATGGAGGAATGGAACGATTATGATACAAATTTGATCTCTTTTTCTTTGTTGGATGGAAATAAATGTGTTGATTATGCCTCTCGTCATCTCTTTCTTTTTACCTAATCTGTTTTTGTCTTAAATGTCTTTTACATCACAATTACATGAATGGGGAAAGCCAATTGATAAGGATAATTGATTATTGCTAACTTTAGTCTGTATGTACCTTCACCATCTCTGTACATGAATTTGAAGTGTAAAATCAAAATAGGGGCTCGTAACAAAAGAGGAACAAAGTGATGTAAGCGAAATGGAATTAAAAAAGATAAATCAGTATTTGTAATTTAGATGAGTTTAGGGATGAAGAAAACAAATTCAATGTCAATTATAACAGATAAGAGTTACAGTGGAAGAGAAGCCGGTGAAATTGGGGAAGAACAAACATACAGGGAGAAAGATTAAGTGCATCCGCTAATCTTCAAAAATTTAATTTATTTCAATCCAACGGTTAATAGTTAATCCTCTCATATTTCATTATAAATACTCCTCTTACTTGATAGTTTCCCATATATATATATATATATATATATATATATATATATATATATATATATATTATTTTTTTTGAATTAAGAGGAACTTTATTAATTAAGGAAACGGAGCAACAGGCATATCTTTTTGGATATGCTGGTTAATACAAATAGGAAAATCAGAGGCCCAATAACGATTGGGCTCTACTACAGCCCACCGCGCTAAATCATGAGCGATTTTGTTCCTAGACCTAGCTACTGTAAAATCTCGGAATTTTAACTACCTAATTATTTCACATTAGAGCTTGTCCAATAATTCAAAGATTAATTAGAAATAATTAACCTATTTAAGTTTTGAGAATTAATCGTATTAAGTGTTAAATTAGAAACTCTAAATGAACCTAACCTACACCCTAATACCATTATTTTCACTTATGAAATTAATTAAACTCTAAGAATCAAATTCCCTCCATTTCTCTTCCTCTCATTTGTGACTCATTGTTCCACTTACTCTAACACCTCACCTCTCACCTTGCCAACTCATGGGTGCATGCAAGTTGCTTACCAACACCTTATCACTAGTTATTACCAATTAGATGGCATGCAAAATTATACCAACCAACTTTTAATTCATTCATTCTTCACTTCTATGCTTCAGTAAAACTGAAGACAAAAACCCCTTATCTTCTCTTCCTCTCCTCATTCATTCATTTTGGCAACAACAACCATACTCCAAGTCCTAAATCACTCTCACCACTAGGTATGTTCTTTAAATTCCATTTTAATTCTAAACAACATCATACACCAGAGACTATTTCATACAATAACAACAGCAAGGAACCTCCCTCTGCAACTTCCATCTTCTTCATGATTGATCTAGCAAATCAACAACAACCTCATACAACTTTCCTTTTGAAATTAAATCTCTCCAATCCTAACATCACACTTCGAATCAGTTGCTACATGTATGATTATCTTCTTAAACACGAATCCTTGATCACTGGGTATGCCATAGTCACTAAGGAAAAGTGGAAAATCGGGAAAAATGGCAAAACTCGTATCTCACTCTGTCAAGCTCGCCATGGCGAGCTGAAGCACTCGCCTAGGCGAGTTCAGCAGCACAGGCTGCACACGTTTCTCTGTTCGTGCGGATTTCAGGGTTCGAGGGTTCTGCTGTGGGTTCATTGTAGCTGTTGTAGAGCCTTGAATTAAAGGATAAAGCTTCATTAACAGGTGGGTTCTTAGGCTAGTTAGCTAGTTTAATCAAATTTAAGAAATGCATGCAATTTTAGGAATTAATAGGTATAGCTGTGTGTGTGTAAATTAAGCCCAATTTCCACTCTATTCTGTTCTATAATATTTATTTTATGATACTGCATTATCTCAGCCAAGGATTGTAGGTGATACTTGCAAAATTGATGATTTTCGCAAAACAGAGTCAATTCTGCATGAACTCGCCATAGCGAGTTGCTAGCGAGCATTCATGGCGAGCTCAAGGTTCTGGGCTGATGAACTTCGCCATGGCGAGCTCTAGCTCGCCTAGCGAGTTGTTTAGGCCAGGACCTGTAAGTTCGCCATGGCGAGCTTGGTAACTCGCCGTAGCGAGCTAATCCAGAACTCACTCATTTTCTTCAATTTCAAAATACTTGTCACTCGTTTTATACCCTCGACTGAGATAATGTTTTGCAGTTATATAAAATTAAATAATATAAACAAGAGGTCATCACGGTCGGACCATTAGGTGTTAACATAGGGAATTAGATTATTGTATGCTCCCCGGGTTTGGGAATTATTGGTAGTATGTTATGAACCTAGTGATCAGTCAAATAAAAACATGTTTATGATATCAGTGTGGACTTCGTTTTAGATGTTCCATTAGAAAATTTATGTGAGCTTTATGCCGGAGCGCTTTCTGCTCGCGGATAAGGCGAACCCCTGAGACGTGCTCACCTTAGAGGGTTTGCGGTTTAAAATGAACAAGATAAACTCTGTGTTACACCTTTAATTATATTGCTTATGATAAATATGTTATGAATTAGATTATGATATGACTGATTAGGAGCCCCGGCTTTATAGCCTAGGAGGGTAGTAGAATTCACTGGGACGAAGTGACTGTCTCACCCCACTCCCTTTTCGATATAGGTAAGACAGGTTATTTCGGAGCAGGGACCAGGATGGATCTGACGATTGGAGCCGAGCTTGGATCGTCAGCATTAGAAGACTTAGTCTTCATTCTTGCTTTTATTTATCTTGTTATCTCTCTGTAGTTCTTTTTCCGCTGTTTGTATCAAATATTCAGTTATTATCTTAATAATAACATATTATTCAGTTAACTCTTTTTAATTAATGTACTCAGATTCCAGTTTATAATGTTCCGACTAAATATTCTAGATAATTTTAGTTGGGGCGTTACAGCTACCCACTGAAGAGAAATAGAGCGGTTGTCCTCCAAGACCCTAGCACACCGGCGAACCAGCTGACCCCAATAGCTGCGAGGGAACCTTTTGTTGTGAATGACATGAACAATCGAAGCAGCGTCCATCTCGATAATCACAGAGGCGAGGTTCAAAGTCTTGACAAGGTTTAAAGCTTCAAATAGCCCTGTAGTTTCAGCATGCTCCACGTTGCCAGATCCAACTTGTACCTTCGTTGCTGCTCCAACGGCGCGGCCATCCTCACCACGCAGAATCATACCTATCCCCCAACGACCATCATCTAAAAGATGAGCATCCACGTTGAGTTTGAGGCAGTTTCTCGGGGGAGGACTCCAGCTAATGTTGTTGCAGACCGGAGAAGGGTGGATCCCGGTGGAGGTGATATGATCACAGGAGCTATTGTTCTGGAACTCATGCAAAGCTTTGAGGGCGTTGCCAATCGTGATATTCACAAGAATGTCTTTACTTTGGAATATCTTAGAATTTCTAGCAATCCACATGCTATAGGAGGTAGTAATGATAGCTTGTATGCTTTCTTTTGAGGCGGTCTCAAGCATGTAGTTAAACCAATCTCTCTCTCTCTCTCTCTCTCTCTCTCTCTCTCTCTCTCTCTCTCTCTCTCTCTCTCTCTCTCTCTCTCTCTCTCTCTCTCTCTCTATATATATATATATATATATATATATATATATGGGAGTATGTTAGCAAGCCAACTCTCATTATATATTTATCAAACACCCAACTTTATTTATATAAATCAATTTGAACAAAAGGATAAATTTGTAAATTGCATTTCATTCTATTTTAAAAATAAAATATTAAAAACATGTTTCCTTAATTTTAGTAAATATTTCATAGACACATGCTAACAATAATTTTTAATTAATTCTAATAGAATTATGTACAAAGACAACTCAATCCAATCCAAATATACAAAGACAACCCCTGAACCTCCCAATAATATTCTCTTTGGTCACTCAAACAAATTGCCAACTTAAAAAGCTTATGTAAATTTAATAGTCAATGAAAACTAGTTTCATGCGGATTTTTCAAAATAAAATTTGCAAGATAATATATACATGTTTTTTATTAAAAACTAGTTTTAAGACCCGTGCATTTGCACGGGTTTATTGACTTTTATTTATAAAATATTGCTAAAATATAAGTGACGTCGTGTACCAAAAAAATAAAAATAATAAGTGATGTTATTATGTTATTTTTTTTATAAAATTTATGAAATTAAGTAATTTTTTTCATTAAAGCAATTGTCCCGTGTATGATTTTTGTGTAATAAACTATAAGTAATAATAACAAATATTTATTATTCAATTTCTTTTTTTTATTAAAGCAATTGTCCCATGTATTATTAAATTATTTTTATTAAAACAATTGTCCCGTGTATTTTTATTATTATAATATATATTCATCAATAATATATTCATCAACATTGTTCCGTGTATTATTATAATATATTATTTAATTCCTTTTTTATTAAAGCAATTGTCCCATATAAGATTAATTTTTTTTATTAAAACAATTGCCCCGTGTGTTACTATAATATATATTTACCCCGTAATTATTTATTATTATAATATATATTCATCAATAATACACTTCTCGTGCTATTTTTATGAGTATATTTGTTTTATTCTCTTTTTAATTTTTTTATGAGTAGATTTGTTTTATGCTTATCTTTGGATTTTTTTTTGTTATTTTTGTTTTGTATTTTTTTTTATGAGTCTATTTGTTTTATATTTATCTTCTTCTTTTTTTTTTGTTATTTTTGTTTTGTACATATATTTTTTTCAATTTAGAGTTAAAATGACATTTAAGGGCATAAACGGTGAAATATTATTAAACGTACTAAGGACAAAATAGATTTTTTAGTAGTAGTTTCTTTTAATATATTGTAAATAGAAAAGTTCCTTGGTTTTCAAAGGAAAATATGTAGGAAAATCGAGAAACTATTTTTAATGATTCACTTTATTTCCTACGAAAATCGTAATTATATCCTACAGATTTACTTTTGAAAAAATCTGCAGCTAAATATAATGTTTCTTGTAGATTTTCTTACAAACAAATTCGTAGAAAACTTTAAAATATATTTTTTTTCCTGCAAATTTACGATGTTTTTCCTACGAATTTACCTTCGAAATAATTCATAGGAAACTTTAAAAAATATTTTTTATTTCTTACAAATTTACGTTGTCTTTCCTACGAATTTACCTTCGAAATAATCCATAGGAAATTATAAAATATATATTTTATTTCCTACAGATTTACATTGTTTCTTGTGGATTTTTTTACAATACTTTAATAGAAAAGAAAACCATAAGAAACAATGTTAGTTATTAATTATGAGATATTTACTAAAATTAAGGAACCATGTTCCAAATATTTTGTTTTGAAATTAAAATAAAATACAAATTTGCAAAACTAACCTTATGACTTATGTTAATTTGTATGAATATAATTTGTTTTTAAGTAAATATATAGTGGGAGTTGCCCTGCTAACATACTCCCACATGTTTTTAGGTGGGAGTATGTTAGCAATCCCCTATATATATATATATATTATATTTGTCATTAAAAAAAAAAAACTTGTAATAAGTGCAAGGAGAATCATAGAATTTACTCAAAAACCAATTTCAATATTTTATTTTCTCAAATAATATTGTGCATGTTAACCAATTGTTGAATTGTATAAAATTGTCATTTTTTTTAATCAGAATTTTATACGATTTAGCAATTGCTCAACATTCACAACCTTAGTTGCGAAAATAACATAATTTTGTATTTTTCGGATCAATAATGCCACAAAATGTCAAACCAAGGTCAAACGATTGTTTAGTTAGAAGCCACTTTCAACGGAGCAAAAGATTGAGAAAAGACGAAATAAATCAGACCTATAGTCAATTTTCATCCAAATCACTTAAAATTTTATACCACACTTTATACATTGATTTTGGCAGAATTGATTTTGTAAAATTTATTATAATTAAAATCTCAAAATCCAATTTCAAGATTTTATTTTCTTAAATAAGGTTGTGAATGTTTAACAATTGCTCGATCGTATAAAATTCTCTTTTTTTTTGTTTTTTTTTTAATCAGAATGTTATATGATCCAACAATTGGTCAACATTCACAACTTTATTTGAAAAAATAAGATAATTTTACGTTTTTCGGATCAATAATGCTGCAAAATGCCAAACCAAAGTCAAATGAGTTTTGATCAGTTGGAAGCCACTTTAATTTCAACTGAGCAAAAGATTGAGAAAAGATAAAATAATTCAGACCATATAGTCAATTTTTATCTAAATTGTAGTTCTTTTGAGATTGGCTACATCATAAGGCTAAAACAACTTGGTCAGAGTGACTTAACTGAAGCACCAATGCTAAAATAATTAAGTCTAAACCACTTGTGCATATTGAAGATGTGCAGATGCAACATGTTGAACAAGATGTCCTAGACATCTTGTCACTGGGTTCAGAGCATGTTAAGGCAACATGTCGAACAAGATGTCCCAAGACATGTGGGTAGGACATCTTGACCCAGTTACAGCCTTGAAGATAATGTTTATCCATTAGCGCGCGAATCTTCAAGTACTAGCTGTGATTAGGATTGAAAACAAAGTTTGTTATTAATCCTTTGTGATAGATATGATTGAAGATCATAACTAACTCTTGAAGATTTAAAAACAACTTATATCTTCTAGTTGAGTTAGTTGAGATTTGTTTGGAATAATTAGATAAGATCAAATCTAATTATATGGTTGAAAATAAATCATATCTATGAGTAGAGTTAGTTGAGATTTGTTTGAATATTTAAAACAAATCTTATTATAACTAACTCTTAAAGGATTTAATTTAAACTTTATCGTATAAAGTTTGTTACAAAAATCCTATCATGATGCAACTCAAACTCAAGCATATCTCTGGAGCTGCATCTCTATATAAGAAGACATCGTGTAAGACATCTGTCCTGCCAGAGAACAGAATTTCAATTGGCATCAGAGCAGGCACCCTAACCTACTGGGTGAGCTCCAGGGAGACTAATTTTGTTCAAGATGGGCATGAATGGAGGATCAATAAATAGACCACCAATTCTGGATGGATCTAATTACGACTATTGGTAAGCAAGAATGATTGCCTTCATCAAATCCATGGATCAGAGAGCATGGAGGGCAATTGTTATAGGGTGGAATCATCCAATGGTCACAACAGAAGATGGCTCTACAAGCCTAAAAGGAGTAGCAGATTGGAGTGCAGAAGAAGAAACAATAGCTAGTGCCAATTCAAAAGCATTAAACGCTATATTCAATTGTGTTGATCAAAATATGTTCAAATTAATCAACACATGTACTGAAGCCAAGCAAGCCTGGGAAATTCTCCAAACTGCTCATGAAGGAACTTCAAAGGTTCGTATGTCAAAGCTGCAACTTCTCACAACAAAGTTCGAAAACCTAAGGATGGATAAAGATGAAACTATATCGGAATTCAACACTAGACTCCGTGATATAGTCAATTCATCATTTGTCCTAGGTGAGAAGATATCTGAAGAGAAGATAGCAAGAAAAATCCTCAGATCATTGCCTAAAAGATTCAACATAAAGGTAACTGCTATCGAGGAATCGCAAGACTTGAGCACGATGAAAGTTGATGAACTTATTGGTTCATTACAAACCTTTGAGATGGCCATCAATGATAAACTAGAAAAAGAAGAAAGGTTATCAAATGGTATAGCTCTTCTTAGAAAGTTAAAAAAAGAGTTGAAGAAATTGGACAGAAATTAGAGGAGAAACGTCTCAAACAAGTTGTCCAACAACAATTCCCAAAGGAGAAATCTTGGAGAAGACAATCTATCAGAAGCAATAACCCTCATTTACAAAAAGTTCAACAAATCCTTGAACAATTTGAAAAGACAGTGGGGAACAAATGTCTTAGACAAGATGTTCAACAACAGTGCACAAGGCAAAGTCAGAGATATCCCAGACAAGATGTCCAACATTAGAAGAGGTAAAGAAGAAGACAAATCTTATCTTGAAAGAAACATAAAGTGTTTTGAGTGTGAAGGCTTTGGCCACATTAAAGCTGAATGCCCTACATTCTTAACGAAACAGAAAAGGGAATTGTCAATCTCTTGGACAAGTTCTGATGATGAGAGTGAAGGAGAAACAACTAATATGACAAGAGCTCTCATTGGGAAATCTAAAATTGATAGCTTTGGTGATGAAGATACATTGGTGGAAGAACAGAAGGGAATAATCAAAGGTCTCATTCAAGAGCAATTAATCTCTACTGTTACTCATCTAGAAGAATAAGTCACCTTGTTAAAGTCAAAACTCACAAACATAACAAAAACAGTGAGAATGTTAAACAAGGGATCTGACATATTAGATGAACTCCTTGAAGTTGGGAAGATGACCAGAGACATGGGTGGATTAGGGTTTGACCATTGTTCCAAGAAGGAAGTCAAATTTGCTCCTGAGAAGATGATTCCCCCTATGAAGAAGTCTCAGTACCAGATGTCAAACCACATGTCTCAACATCATGTTCAACACAAACACAGGAAGTCAGCAATCATGCCACATCGTTCTGCACAACAGAAGAAACAGATGACAGACCACATGTCCAAACATCTGGCTCAGCATAAGTAGAAGAATTTTGGTCACAAGCCTCAGCTCCCAGCTCAACTGAAGAAGCAGATGTCAAGCCACATCTCTCAACATCCTATTCAACATGAAGACAGGATCATAGACTACAAGTCTCAACAATCTGTTCAAACAAAGAAGCAGATGTCAAGCCACATGTCTCAACATCCTGTTCAACAAAGGAAGGATAAGAACATAGCTCAGCTTCACAAGCAGCAGAAGAAACACATACCTAGAACACATCTTAAAAAGTTATTCTCCCAAAATAGAAGAGCTTTCAATAGATGTATTCATCGTGGTAAGTCTGGGCATGTTATGAAAGAATGCTTCAAACTTCATGGCTATCCTCAAATGCCTAAATCACCAAGGCAGAACAAGAAGAAGATCCAAACTCCAAGCGTGAAAAACAAGGATGTTCAAACTAAGAAAGTATGGAAGCCAAAAATAAATTCAAAACAAATGGCTCATACTCCTCTCAGAATATCCTCACATGTAGATTGGTACTTTGACGGTGGATTCTCTAAACACATGACTGAAGATAAGAGAAATCTTAAAGAATTAAGATCTTATTCAGAAGGTTGTGTTACCTTCGGCGATGGTACTTTGTATGCTGTTATCTTTTAATCAATGAAATATTTTTCCTTTAAACCTTTGTCAAATTATGGTAAAAAGGGGGAGAAATAATTGATGATAAGAACAACTCTTTGGCAAGTAGAATCAATCTCTTGCTTTACAGATGAATATGGCAAGCTTTAAAAAATTAAAAACTAAAAAGCTATGCTTAAATAAGTGTGTCCAGAGCATAATTAAAATGCTAAAACTGAACCTCTAAGAAGTCTAGTGAGTCTAGTGAGTCTTGATCACTAAGTCACTAGGTATCTCATCCCTGGACTTAGAAAATTCATTGTAATGGATCATATGAAGACAAGGCTAAAACTGTCTCATACTAGAAAAGGTTCATCACAACACTCAAGATTGAAGAAGTCTTGAAAATTGAAGACACAAGTTTCTGAAGATCAAAGACCTTCAAGACCTGACGATCTCAGAACAGAAGATTGCATCAACAGAGATCAATTTGAAGATTGAAGAATTTGAAGATTGAAGATTGAAGAATGCACATTCAACAAAGTGGTTTGTGGTTGTTTTAGCCATAATTTGCCAAAGGGGGAGATTGTAGTTCTTCTGAGATTGGCTGCATCATAAGGCTAAAACAACTTAGTCAGAGTGACTTAACTGAAGCACTAATGCTAAAATAATTAAGTCTAAACCACTTGTGCATATTGAAGATGTGCAGATGCAACATGTTGAACAAGATGTCCTAGACATCTTGTCACTGAGTTCAGAGCATGTTAAGGCAACATGTCGAACAAGATGTCCCAAGACATGTGGGTAGGATATTTTGACCCAGTTACAGCCTTGAAGATAATGCTTATCCATTAGCGCGCGTATCTTTCAAATATGCATAAAGGCGCGAATCTTCAAGTACTAGCTGTGATTAGGATTGAAAACAAAGTTTGTTATTAATCCTATGTGATAGATATGATTGAAGATCATAACTAACTCTTGAAGATTTAAAAACAACTTATATCTTCTAGTTGAGTTAATTGAGATTTGTTTGGAATAATTAGATAAGATCAAATCTAATTATGGTTAAAAAAAATCATATCTATGAGTAGAGTTAGTTGAGATTTGTTTGGAAGATTTAAAACAAATCTTATTATAACTAACTCTTAAAGGATTTAATTTAAACTTTATCTTATAAAGTTTGTTACAAAAATCCTATCATGATGCAACTCAAACTCAAGCATATCTCTGGAGCTGCATCTCTATATAAGAAGACTCAAAGCTATGTTTTCAAGTACGAGAGCAAGGATTAAAGATCACATATAAACTTAGGGTTTAGCTCGAGTCATTCTTTTGTGCCACCCTATGTTAATTAACACATAGTGGTTGATTTGAGTCGGTTGAATTTGCATTCAACCTTGTTAAGGATTGGAGTTGTTTTCCAACCTTGACTACTTGTGTATTTGCACATGTTTGTTCGTTCTTTAAGTCTTAGGTGCTAAGGTTTAGAGTAAGGTATAATTTTTGAATTTGTATTCAACAATATTGTTAAACGACAAAGAAGAAGGATCTCGATTAGAGGAAGGTGAGTGGGTTCTCATATCTAGGGGGAGTAGCCTCTTAGGTAGAAAGTCATCGGGTAGTTTTAGTAGTAGGCTTTGAATAAAGGTGTTATTCAAATAAGACCGGGAGACTAAGAACTATTTTTAGTGAATTTCCTTTCCTGGAATGGTATCCCCCAGAGTAGGTGCTTCTACATCGAACTGGGTTAACAAACACTTGTGTCGTTTACTACATTCCTTTACTATTCTGCAAAGTGATACATTGATCCTGTCGAACCAGTTGTCTGAGACATCTGGTCAAATACACAGTTGTCCCAGACATCGTGTAAGACATTTGTCCTGCCAGAGAACAGAATTTCATAAATCATGTTTGGATATATATATTCATGTAAATGTGAGTTGAATAAAAAATTTGAATGTAAATATTAATTATAAAATGATAAGCTACAGTTATAGCTTCAAGTATAATCAATTCTGAAGACTGAATCAATTTTAGTTTTGATAATCCAAACAAAAATTAATTCTACACAAATAGAATAAAGTCAGTCTCCTCCAAAATTAAAACAAGATACACTTCAACAAGATCTAACAAATTACAAAAACAAACAGATGCTGCATAGGCTTCCCCACACACACATGTAGTCTGGTCATTATTACCATGAATGTACTTCATATTTAAAAACCATACAAACAAGATTCAAGAAACAATTATTATTCAAAAATCAATCAAGGAAGTGGATTATCAAAAGTAGCTTTAAGAAAAATAGATTTTTCTTTGTATTTTAGAAAATAGATATTATAAAATCGTTTTTCAAAATATTATAAGTTTTTTTATATTCATTTTTTCTAAATTCAAACGCTAATTTTGACATTATATAACATAAACGTACATTATTGAAGATCAAAACATAGTCAAAATCTCAATTTTTACAAAATGTTGTATTTCAAAAATGATTTTTATGAAAATCTATTTGAAATAGCTTCAAAAAAAGTGATTTTTTTGAAATTTTGATATATAAAAAAAATTTCAACAAAATAATGAAATACCTAAAATGACATTTTAAGAATAACTATTCATACCAAATTTTCATTTAAAGCTTTTATAAAAAATTTCTTTGTAAAAATTTTTTACACAAAATTATGGGTGCGTTTGTTATAGATTTTTTCAAAATAGATTTTTATAGTGTAATAAAATTTTGTGTAAAATTTTTTTACAAAGAAACTTTTTATAAAAGTTTTAAATGAAAATTTGGTTTGAATAGTTATTCTTAAAATGTCATTTTAGGTATTTCATCATTTTATTAAAAATTTTTTTAGAAATCAAAATTTCAAAAAAATCACTTTTTTTGAAGCTATTTCAAATAGATTTTCATAAAAATCATTTTTGAAATATAACTTTTTGTAAAAATTGAGATTTTTACTATGTTTTGATCTTCAATAATGTACATTTATGTTATATAATGTTAAAATTAGTGTTTGAATATAGAAAAAATGAATATAAAAAAACTTATAATATTTTAAAAAACGATTTTATAAAATTTATTTTCAAAAATACAAAGAAAAATCTATTTTTTTTAAAGGTAAAACAAACGCACCCTATATTACACTATAAGAATAACAAACGCACCTATAAGGTTTGACAAGATAAATATGCTAACTGTCGACAAGATTTTTTGTGTGTAGGGATAATTTGTTGAAGATCAATGGTTCCCCTTGCATTTGGTGCAACTAGATTGCACATGCATGGTTCCATTAACGTGAGACAAAGAAGAATTAAAGGTTAATTAATATCTTAAAACAACATCAATTAAAGGTTGGAGAATGTTAACATCTGCTCTTAAGATATATGTTAAGAAGATAAATATGAAAAACATTTATTAAAGCATTTATTAAATAAGAATTATAAAATTTTTCAGAATTAATAAAATTTATAAAATTGATTTTATAAAATTTTATACATTGATTTTGAGAATTAATTATTTAAGCATTAAATTTTTTGTATCATTAAATGTTATATTTCTATTTTTAGATAACTTATCATGTACTCTTAAAGCACAAACTAACATGACCCTTAAAAATTTACCTACGGTCGTGATTTCACAGTTTTGTGTTGTAAGGCTATGTGGAATTATAATTGCTGACGAACCATTAATTAGTGTTGAAAAAATAAAAACTATAATGAATAGATATATAGATCAATAGTGTAAATCCTATTAGTTATTTAAATGTTTAAAACTACTTGAAAAAAATTGATAAAATGATAGATGTTAGAGACAAACTTTCGTCATTTCAACTTCTTTCATAAGCTGTCGAGATATCTCGAAGAATAATATAGCAAAGTGATTTCATGGTAGTGTCCTTTAGGAGTCACGCTCATGGTGGTAAAAATTGGACATTCTAATTTTAAAGAACGAAGATCAAATTTCATAGAACAACGTTACAAAATTGAGAAGTGCAATCTATTGTGGGAAATGCAATCTATTGTGTTGGTCCGGGAAGAAAATGTGAGGATGTGATGTCTGAATTTTTTTAATTTTAGTTGAGTGGCATCTTTTTAGGTGCTTTTTCATAGATGATTTTTCTTTTTCCTTTTTTTGGTGGCAGTTCGGAGTAGTTGTGGTGGGTAATTTCTAGCTTTTGGGAGTCATTTTAAGTTGTTTATGATTTGTATGTATAGTTTTTCTTATTTTCATGCGAAATTTCACGAATGACCTATTGGTTTAATTTTGTGTTCACAATAGTGCAACAAAAGTGTAATTTTGAGAGCTAAATTTAAGAGGGGACTGAATTAGATTTTAATACTTTATTTTTTGTTATTTTAACGATGTGGTTCTTTTATTTTTCTTTAAGGTTATGACGAAGGTATGAACATGTAGAAAAATAAAAGAGATAAGGAAAAGAAGAAATGACACAAAAGTTTATCCTGGTTCCCCTTTTAACGTAAGTGTACTCCAGTCACTATTAGAATTCGTGTTACTAGGGGTGTAATTGGACCGGTTTTGATCGGTTTTGAGTGAATCCAAGGTCCGAACCGGTTTTGTTTGGTTTTTAGTGTTTTTCAAAAATGAATCCGAACCAAACTCATCGGTTTGGTTCGGTTTGGTTCGGATACTTTAATCGGTTTTATATCGCATTTTTTTCCGATGTTTTCCATGCTATATTTTTCCCGATATATTTGTTGCCCTTAAGTTAATCAAATACAAAATACGCATGAATCGCTAATGTTTCATGCTCATCATGTTGTCATCCCGTCAATGTTAAATTCATCACTAGTAAGACGTATTCCGACAATTTCTAAAAATGTAAACATACAAATAAACAATCACACATAATTATTTTGATAATGTCATCAATAAAATAAACATTTTAATTTTTTTTATACTTTCTTCAAATTGTTGCACGCCATCCATTTGTTATTGTGAATCAACCGCATTAGGCTTTCTTATCTAATTTTAGGTACAAATCAACAATTGAGGATAAGGTGAGGTGAGAGAGGGCGACGTTTGTTTGCAGCTGTGAGTGTTTATAAGTTTGTATTTCTAAGTTAGGGTTTCTAACTTCTAAGTGAGGCGATTTTTTTTAGAAGTAGTTGGGCTTGATCCAGTTGTAGTTTTTGATAGATGTGGACTGCCTAAAAAAATATTAACATAAATACTATATATTGGTTTGGTTCGGTTTGTCCATTGGATTTGAAAACTAGATCCGAGAACCGAACCAAACCACATCGGTTTTTAATTGGTTCGGTTCGGTTTTTGATCCGAACCATAATAATTGGTTTTTTTTTCGGTTTGGATTGGTTTGGATCATCGGTTTAATTGGATTTTTCTGATCCGCTTACACCCCTACGTGTTACAAGACAACCTAACCCCAAGACTTCCCTAACAAAATCCTAATACAACACAAGATAGCACCCCACTATCTTTAACAACAAGAATCTTCACCAAATCTTATGGTGAAATTCTCATAAATTTACATGAACTTTTATATTTAACTTAAAAATTTATCTGTAATTAATTTTTAAAATAATTTCGAAGTATTTTAAGTTATATAATTATTAAATGTGATAAATCATAGATAAAGACTATACTTACAATTAATTTCACTAATAAACTTAAGTCTTTATCTTCATCTTAGTTCCAAATTTTGAAACTCCATAAACTTTCTTCTTTTGTGATATGAATTTATTATCATCAATTAAAATCCAATCAAATTCAAGAAGAAAATCTTCTTCAAAAAAGTTCACGTGAAATTTCACAAATGACCGACCTGTTTGTTTCCTTTTGCATTTATCTTTATGAGTTTTAAATTATATTGAAGTGACAACCTACATTTCCTTTAGGTGAATAAGTAAACCTATATATACTATTGCTTTTCTTGCTTACACCTTTTTAAATAATTCGCCCTATATATTTACTATGGCCATCACCTTTCTAAAAGTGAATCCACATCATGATATAAACAACTTCATAAAAGAGTTTAGTTATGGGAAAATTTTAAGATAGACCACTTCTTCAAGTGGTTTATGGTGGATCATTCATGAAAAACCCTATAATGAATACTAATTTTATAAAATCCATCGTTGGATTGAAAGTTTATATCATATAGATCATCTATAGAAAATTTTAGAAAAATTGAAAATCATTTGATATGTTATTGAGATCCATCAAGATTAACGGTTTATTAAATACAGTAAATCTTGATAAATCCCAATAAACTATCAAATGATTTTCAATTTTTTTAAATTTTTTTATGGATGTTCCATATGATATAAACTTTCAATCTACCAATAAATTTTGTAAAATTTGTATTCAGTAGATCACTTGTCCACGGTAGACCACTTGTAAAGGTGGTCCACCGTAGCATTACAAGGCCTTAGTTAAGTTGATATATAAACATTGTATTTTATATACATGAATTAAGATATAAACATCCGGTATCTTATTTATTTATTTTAAGAGTAAAATTTTCTAGTTTCTAGATCATTAGACAAAAAATAAAAAGAATAAACACATCAATATCCATATATAATTGCTCGAATATTGGTATCATCCGGACAAAATTTGATTTAAGGTTACATTTTTTATCAATATCCAACCAAACACCAAAATACATAAAAATTTATCTTATAAAACTAATATAAAATGATTTTTTTTTTTGTTATCTTACAAGGGAGGAGAATTTGTTGGGATATTTGAAAGCGTAAGGGTGCTGTATTTTTATTTTGTTAATTTAATTGTGTTTTTTCTTTTAATAAATGTTACATACGTTTAATCAATCATGGCAAACCTTTCCTTCCTAGAGTGTCTGAATTCCTCCATCTAAATCATTGTTGGTTTGGAGGTTAATGTTAGAGAAGTTACCTACTGATGAAAATTTAAAGAGCAGAGGTTGCCATCTTCCTTCCATTTGTACTCTATGTCAAAGGTATGATGAATCTTCCTTTCATCTTTTCTTTGTCTGTAAGTTTGCTGTTAGATTATGGTCTTGGCTTGCAGGATGTTTGAACAATGTCCTTCAATTTACTACTATGGATCATATTTAGGAGCTGTGTGCATCTAGATGGTCTCCACAGTGCAAAATCACCCATATTGTTGTGATTATTAACTTGCTCAATACTATTTGGTATGTGAGAAATCAGGCTCGTTTTAATAACACCTATAATCTCTTGGAGAACTGCCATTGGTTTAATTATTTCTAGCACTTATTTAACGGGTAACAGTATTGGTAAGGTTTCTTCTTATTCTATTAAGGAGTTTGCTTTTCTGAAAAAGTTTGATGTCACCGTCCATCCTCCTAAGCCTCCCATTGTTAAAGAAATTATTTGGCATCCTCCTTTGATTTCTTGGTTCAAGTGTAACATTGATGGTGCCTCTCAAGGTAATCCTGGTCTTTCTTCTTGTGGAGGAGTTTTTAGAGACTATAATGTGCCAACTTTATTTATGCGTTTGCTGAGCCGTTAGGGCAAGCTTCTTCTTACTATGCTGAGATTTGTGGCGCAATGCGAGCTATTGAGATAGCTTATCATAAAAGATGGTTAAATCTTTGGCTGGAAACAGATTCTACTCTTGTGGTTGTAGCTTTCAAGAATAAATCAAAGACTATTCCATGGTCTCTAAGAAATCGTTGGAAGAATGTGTTGGTTATATATGCTTCAAAGTCTTAAATTTATGATTTCTCACCTTTGTCGAGAGGGTAATCAAGTGGCTGATTCTTTTGCTAATCATGGTATCTCCCTGGTTTCTTTCACTACTTGGATGGATTCTCCCAATTGGTAGTGGGAATGCATTGAACATGTACTTGAACCTCATGGTACATGGTTGATTCCCACGGAAGGCAAAAACTCCACTAGAGAGGGGGGTGGAGATGATCGTGAGGTGGCAGTGCCGGGACCACCTATGGTGGTGGGGCCTGGGCTGTTACACTAGTCCTCCCAAGTTTGATTGTAATTCTTTGCTTTTCTTTTCTTTTATTAATAAGATGGAGTCAACTTGTTAGTTGAGTGAGTAGAGGGGTGCTGACCTAATTGGAATGTCTCTACTTCTTAGCTTTGCTTTCTCTTTTTTGGCTTAAAAAAACTTGCAAGATAGCATCTTTACTTTCATGAAAGTTCGCACGTGTGTGCTTCGCTCCATTTAGCGGTCCTCAAATATATATTTGTCATTAAAAATAGCGTTACAAAATATTTGTTAAAGGCTGGTTATTAACAAATCATTTGGGTAGGATGAACAGTTTAACTGATTGAGCTAAGAGTTAAGAAATTGGGAGATCCAGAGTTAAGTCCTAACAAAAAAACTAATACTGGATAACAATTAACATATTAACAATTTATGATTAGAAAAAAAAATTATAATTTTCGGTTCTCCAAATTTTCTATAAAAAAAAAAAAATAGAGGTGAAATCCGTTTGGATTATTGTATATTTATAAGGGTGTTTTGCTTTACCCGTGTAAAAAATTTATTTAAATTTCATCCGTTGCAACACCCAACCCGTATTAATAAAAATATTACTTTTAGAAAATATCTTTCAAATACGGTTCGAGTATTACAAACTTCATTAAAATACAACTAATAACTTAATTAGTTAAAATATCACTTGTACTAGATACTTTTCAAAACGATACAATTTTAAAATAAATTAAGGTAATGAATAATAAAGACTCCATGTACACATATATACATTCTAAGAATCCCTATCCCCGTGTCATGATCAGAGCGGAGCTTCACCATCTACTTGAACATAAACATAACCTGAGAACCTGAACCCCCAAAGGTTCAGCACATACACAAAACAGAGGGTTAGATAATATAACCATAAAAAGAAACTAAGTGCAAGAAAACACTTAACACTTAGGACATAGTATGCTCATGTCTAACAATTAACTTCATAAACATACATTAATCACACGTCATTCATATATCATAATCGTAAAAGTACAATACATGTCACAATAATATCACATTCTCAATCAATTGACAAAGTATACACATCATCACCAATTATCAATCATTTATCACACAATTCATAATACACTTAATCACTTAAAATAAGAATTACCAATCAACGTCAATAATTAACCGCAGCTACTAAAATATCTGATATACTTTAGGGCCCATCTAAAGTATCTGCTCAACATACATATATGAACGCATGAATGTACAATTACCAAACATATGGCTTACATATTTTAGTCAACCGCAACTACTAAAATATCTGCTATACTTTAGGGCTCATCTAAAGTATCTGCTCATCATAAAAAGGATAATATAATCCATATATCCTAACACTTATTGTTAAAGAATATATCTTCTCTATTAATTAAATCACATTAATTAATCTTCTCAATTGATCATACATTCAAGATCATCATCGTCATTAATCATTCACAAATAAGATATACATACATGATTCAATTACACATACGTAAGTATATCAATATCACAATCCAATCATAACTCAACAACATAATTATTATTACGAATCCAAATCATCATTTAAATGCTCATATTCAATCAATTAATCATGTTATCCTATAATCAAAATATCATAATTAGAACATGTTATAAGCATGCGACTCGTTTAATTCAACAACATAACTCTTCATTCTAATCAATCCATCATTCCATTGATCATATACTAATAATTCCACATTACTAGGTTCATATTCATTCAATCATGTTACCCTATAATCAAAAGATCATAATTAGAACATGTTATAAGTATACAAACCATTTTAATGAAGTTATAACAAAGTTGGGTCAGTTGACCTTCGCTTAAGCCACACCTTGCGAGTTCTAGCGAGACAAAAACAGGGAACCTTCGCTAGCTCGCGAGACGAAGCGAAAACAAGCAAAATGATGCTCGCTAGGTCTCGCTAATGCTCGCTAAGCGAGCTACACGTTTTCTGGGATGAGTACTCGAACTCGAGTGCTCGCCCCAGGACTCACAGGGCTCGCTTGAAGCGACCAAAACCCAGAATTTCTCCCATGTTTCGGTTTCAAGCTTAAAAATCCATAAAACATCATTTTTCAATATATTAAACCCTAAAGCTATCAACGTTAAGCATATATAACTCATACCAACTTAGGAGTACAACTAAAAACATGATCTAACACCAAAAAGGCAAGAATCATAGATTTTCATACATTATTTCAAAAACTTCATAACAACACATAATCAATCAAGATCAAGGTTCAAGTAATCATCTTTATCATGGATTTCATATAGCAATAATAATTAGAAGCATATTATATATGAATCATTATCAAGCTTCAACTATAAACACATTCCCAAAACCCTTTTCTTCCCAAAAACCCAAAATGAGTGAAGAGAGTTTGGGTGTGGAGTCATAGACAAACTCACCTCTCTTTGATCACTCACAATTATATTATCTAAACTTCTTACCTTGATTGAAGCTTGAAATCTCTAAGTTCTACACTTGGACTCCCTTCTACCTCTTCAAGCTTAGTTCTTCTACATCCTCTCTCTACCTCTCTTTCTCTCATTTGTGATAAATGAAAATCACTACTCTACTCCTCATAAAAACCACTCCTTTATATACTTACCACTTAGGTTAGAGTCAAATTTCTATATTACCCTTATTTTCTCTACAAATCTCACTCACAAACTCAACTTTACTCTTACCACTAATTCTCATACTATTTACTCAATTGTCACTACTTCCTCTCCAAGATACTCTATTCTCTTAGCCAATGACCAAAATGTCATTAATTCCACTACTCTTTTTATTAATAGCTAAAACCATATAACTAATATTAATTAATTCCCAAATAAAATATAACTAACTAATAACTCTAATTAATAAAATTGGGTCGTTACAACTCTCCCCCACTAAAAGAATTTTCGCCCTCGAAAATTACACAATTCAAACAACTCCATAAGATCACTTCTTCCCATTCTCCGACAACATTTCCAAATTCCACACATTATCAATTTGACAAAACTAGTTTATTCAGTCAACACGATTTTCGTATACCATTAACAAGAGATTAAGGCTGATCAATTCCTTAATTTGCCAATAAGTATCCGATAACCAAGATGGTAGCATAAACCATCTTTACAAAACTTCAAATATGTTCTTGTATCAAGAACTTTCCATCACAAGTATCCTTCAATCTTGCACATTCCAAAGTAATCTTCATCTTCAAAGGGACATTCACCACTCCATACTTTCCATAAATATTTATTCTCAATTTCGATCTCTTGATTTCTTTCATAATCCGCATACTTCATGTCTAATTCTTATCCAACCACATTCCAAATTTCATTATCCCATATCCATTTGTCAATAAGGTCATCCAAATTCTCTTAATAACTATAGAGCTACTTCCTTAATGACACAACTAATCCTTTCACATTAGTTCTTATACTTATGCCGAATTCAAACAAAATCCTCTAACCTCCATATTATTGCTTCACACTCGTCTTTCCCATTGTTTCAACAATACTACCATAACAAGAATAACCAACCAATTCCATTTCGAAAATTACATTCTTTTTAAAACTCCATAACTTCTCGATTTTCCATAAGTTCTTAATCCTCTTTTAAATCCTCTTAGCTTTGCCGAATCGCATACTCGTATATGAATCTCATTCCAAGCACTCCATTGATGACACAATTTCAACATTCTATACCAAAATTCTTTGCATCAAATTTCCAACATAACTATGTTCTTTCCAAATTATCTCTTACCTAACTTTTGTATTCCTTAACACAAACGATTCCACTTTCACTTTTTCCTTTGAGATACTCTCATCCAAATATATCTTAAGTCAACCATCAACTCACACATTAAAGCTATGCCTATCTCCCTTACACTAAGTACCACTTATAATCTTTCTATTTCCCATCATCTTTTCCATACTCAATCCTTTTTCCAATAGACAATTACTTAACAATTTCTCAACACGTCCTCCAATGGTTAACTTGCTTATTCCATATCTTTCATTAATGACGCTTTACACTTAACTTTGTCTCGACGTCCAAAGTCTCACGTGAACATTTCCAAAATACCCTTCTAATTAACGATCTCTTCATTTTGATTCCAACGGCAACCTTATCTTGAAACTTCCTTTTGAATTCGATAATCCAACTCTCAAATTTTACTCTAGAATTTCATTCAACTTCGACACTAATTGTCCGGTCATTATCCAAATTGAATCACTCGATCATTGACAAGTTTCTTACAAAAACTCTTTGAAACATTATTCGACTCACGAATTTAACCTTAAAATCTCATAATTCCATTCTCATCTATTTTACTGAAGTTATAACAAAGTTGGGTCAGATGACCCTCCCTCAAGCCACATCTGGCGAGCTCTAGCGAAGAAAACCAGGGGACCATCGCTAGCTCGCGAGATGAAGCGAAAGCAAGCAAAAGTTGCTCGCTAGGTCTCGCTAATGCTCGCTAAGCGAGCTCTTTGTTTTCTGGGATGAGTACTCGAACTCGAGTGCTCGCCCCAGGACTCATAGGGCTCGCTTGAAGCGACCAAAACCCAGAATTTCTCCCATGTTTCGATTTCAAGCTTAAAATCCACAAAAACATCATTTTTTAAGCATATTAAACCCTAAAGCTATCAACTTTAAACATATATAACCCATACCAACTTAGAAGTACAACCAAAAACATGATCTAACACCAAAAAGGCAAGAATCATAGATTTTCATACATTATTTCAAAAACTTCATAACAACACATAATCAATCAAAATCAAGGTTCAAGTAATCATCTGTATCATGGATTTCATATAGTAATAATAAGTAGAATCATATTATATATTAATCATTATCAAGCTTCAACTATAAACACATTCCCAAAACCCTTTTCTTCCCAAAAACCCAAAATGAGTGAAGAGAGTTTGGGTGTGGAGTCATAGACAAACTCTCCTCTCTTTGATCACCCAAAATTATATTATCTAAGCCTTTTACCTTGATTGAAGCTTAAAATCTCTAAGCTCTACACTTGAACACCCTTCTACCTCTTCAAGCTTGGTTCTTCTACATCCTCTCTCTACCTCTCTTTCGCTCATTTGTGATAAATGAAAATCACTACTCTACTCCTCATAAAAACCACTCTTTTATATATTTACCACTTAGGTTAGAGTCATATTCCTATATTATCCTTATTTTCTCTACAAATCTCACTAACAAACTCAACTTTACTCTTACCACTAATTCTCGTACTATTTACTCAATTGCCACTACTTTCTCTCCAAGATACTCTATTCTCTTAGCCAATGACCAAAATGCCATTAATTCCACTACTCTTTCTATTAATAGCTAAAACCATATAACTAATATTAATTAATTCCCGAATAAAATATAACCAGCTAATAACTCTAATTAATAAAATTGGGTCGTTACAGTAGGGGTTAACACCTATTAACCCTATTTTAAAGTACACTACTATATCTTTAGAAAAAAAATTAAGTTTCATGTTAAAAAAAAGTTAGAATAAAAGAAAAGATAATATTAATAATTTTACATTGTTAATCAATAATAATATGTTTGCCGCCACATCATCCGACTTCGCACTATTTTTTTTATATGATATGACAGCTTGATAAATTTTTTATTAAATAATTATGTAAAATTATTAAATATCAATGCATCTTCATTAAACTCTAACAAAATTGCAAAAAGTATAATATGATATATTTTGAGTGTCTCTATTTGCGGCACTCATGTCATCAATCTCATATATGTGTGCCCATTTTTGGGTGTTTTTGTTACAATTATGAAGAGGATTAAGTGTATTTATGTTAGGCACTGTTATGTGAACGTGTTCGGGTACGTGGTTAGGTAAGTTAGAATTCAAATATTAGTATCAAAATCATGCTAGATAATAATAGCAATCTAATATAGATACTTATGATGTGAACTATACACTATAATAGAATCTATTTGTAGATCCTACTTGTAGCTATAGCACTATAAAAGAACATGATCACAAGGAAAAATTGTTAATAAAAGGAAATGGATTAGGTATATATAAATTAAATTAGTACTTCCTAAGTCTTGACGAAATGTTTGACAAGATGACTAGTACTTTTTAAGTGGAACCGGGTAACATTGAATTTGAATCATATATTTGTAAGTGTTACATTAAAGTCAGAAAAATGTGAGTTAATAGTCCTAAAGATGTTACTAATTCGGTGGTCATGAAGTTTGAAAGAAAATTTGCAACACGCCTAATTTCAAGTGGCTTTTTAGGAAATGGATTAAACGGAGTCGGTTGTAATGCAGTCAAAGTGCAATTAAAGAATCACGGCCGTCTGATAAAAATCAGATAGCTCAGATTAAAAGACACTATTGATTATTTAAAATATTTGAAATTCTGATGTTAAATCTAAGCTGTCTGATCTTGATCAAATGATTTTGATTCTACTGAATGCATGCAGTCAGGGATGTTGACTGCACCCAATCCACTTCCGTCTTTTTAATATACTTACAAGGCTAGGGTATAGCCATGCATGAGTTGTTGTTCCACTACTCACCACCACCCACGTTCTATAATGGGTTCACTTGTGTAAAACCCCTATAACATGTCGCAAGGAATGTGTTTATGTATGTAGGATCAACATGGAATACATTGAGGATAAGATTTTTTTTACAATAGATGTAATTTGGATATGGAAGTGAATGTGTCAAACTTAACAATAAAAAGGTAAAAGAGGTTAATTAAACCTAAAGAAATATATATGGGACACCATCATGAGGACGTACATACGATGTTGTAGTGGAGTCTCCTATATATACGGAGGAAACATATATTGACTCTACAATGTGAGTACAAAGACTATGCTATGCACTTTGGCAGCACAAACAAAGTTGAATCTGCTCACAACATATAATATTTTAAATAATTGAAGGTTTTTTTTTTTAATATCCGAACACATATATATTTAAAAAAGATAAATGGGAGACAAGTTTTTTTAACATGCATGTCTTAAGATTTAAATCAAGTGAAGAGTAAAATGGAAAGAAAAAAAGACTATATTAAAATATTCATTCTTAATGCACTTAATATATATATGACTCAAAATCAATAATATTCATTCAAATTGGAAGAAAAAAGGCTGCGTACACTAAAATATTATTTTTTCTTTATATATTGTATAGATAACTTATTACATTATTTTGTCCGTAATTCTGTATAGGCATGATTATTATATTGAAGTAAATATTTTGTGTTTAGTACATGTAAATTGTAATCACATAACTTTTTTTTGTTGTACTTGTTTATAATTAATATTTTAAATTAGTTTCTTGTTAGTTAAACTTAAATAACAAAAATTATGTAAGAGTAAAAATTTGGAGGGCTAAATAAATAAATAAATGATGCCAATATGTTTAATTTAATAATGAGAAATTTGAATAGTATGTATATCTAATTCTATTGGAATCTCTGTAATGTAAAAAAGAAAAAGAAAAAAAAAACTAAGCCAAGCTGGTGTTGCCAAGTGTATGCTACTTGGTTTTTAAGTCAAAGTGTATGATACCTTGCTACCACGTAAATGGAGAAGCTACAATATTTTAAGGGGAGGGAAAGATGTTAGTATGTTACATATACGAATTACAAGCTAGGTGTAGTAACTTTTGAGGACAAGGTGCGTGCTCCAATAGGGAAGGTGGTTATGAGTTTTGATCAGTTTTATGATTTTGGATCTATATCAAAAATATCTTGGTACATACATGTGATCAAAAGCAATTTTTTGCTTACGATACAATCTAATTTTATTGGATTGTTTTACTGATGTGGACTTTAAGGCCCTTAAATCGTAATGTTGTTGGTTTCAAAGGCCCTACTTGGTCTTAACTTAATGAAGTGACCTCATACTAACAAATTAGTAATAATGAATTATTATCATAAAAAAGCCATGAAAATGGGAGTTTATCACGATCATTGCTAGACCAATGAACCCCTTATGATAGGACCAATGAAAACTATATTCAAATAATACATAAAATAGTATCCTAATTGAGATTATGTAAGTTACTCATTTAATTATAGTGAAATGGATAGTTGTTCTCTCTCTAAGAAGAATAAGTTGTTTTTAACCGAATTGGATAAACAAATTTATCATGTGTTCTTTTATTACCATTTATTTCTTTTGGATTATGACATCATTATCTCTGTCTTCTTATTATTTTGTTGGTTGGTTAATATTGTCCCAGACATCAAGTTTCATTGGTGTTGTTTCACTCAAATTCACAACAGCATAAATGAAGAGAAAAACAGAATAGCACATTAATCAATTACAATATATTTGTTGTGTGTTTTAAAATTTTAAGAATATGTCAGAAAAATGGAGCATTTCAAGAATCTTTATGCTTAGAGTGTGTGATTCTGGTCGATAGACAATTAGGTAAAAAAATATTGCATTTTCTTACACTTGTAGCAACTTTAGGAGAATATAAATATTTATTGGAAAACACTTATAGAGGGAAAAAAAAGGGACTATATCAATGAATATTTACTTAGTCCCTATTAATGATAGGTTTTTGCCTCTAAAAAAAAGGGACTATATCAATGAATATTTAATTAGTCCCTATTATCAATGAATATTCACAAAAGATCGAAATCTAAGAATTGAGAGGTTTTTTCAATTAGACCTAAGGTCAAGAAACCGATCATAAACATCTTGATCTTGGGAGTGAAATTCATTGTACACTCATTATTGTTCTAGCTAGGCTGAGAGAAATGAGTAGAAACTGATGTTTTATAACTTCAATCCTATTAGACTTGGTTAGGTAGTTAGGAGGTGGTTACATAACTACCTTGAGTTAGTTAGTTATAGTTACTTGTGTTACAAGTAATGGATGTGTTAGGAGTTTTCCTTATAAATAAGCATGTGCCTCATGCATTGAAGATACAACTTATTCTCTATTTTTCTTATCAATAAATCTTAACACTTTCCTCCTAGTTTTCTCTCTAGTTCTTACTTGTTATCTTCTTCCTCTTATCTTGGATTATCCTAACAAATTGGTATCCAGAGCCCTTTGGTTCTTAGTGTAGAAAGCACAAAGATTCAGTCTTGTTTGGTGTTTACATTTTCTTCCCTTCAGAAACAATGTCAGGGAATGGTTTACCAAACAATCTTCCAATTCTTGAGGGCAAGAATTGGGAAAGATGGAGCAAACAGATGAAGTCTCTCTTTGGTTTTCAAGATACATGGGAAGTGGTGGTTAATGGTGTGCAAGACTTGGTGGGGAATGCCACTGAAGCTCAGAGATCAGCACACAAAGACTTAAAGAAGAAGGATTGCAAGGCAATGTATGCAATTCAAGCTGCAGTAGATTCTGCAAATTTTGACAAGATATCTAGTGCTGAATCCTCTAAGGCAGCCTGGGATATTTTGGTGAAATATTATGAAGGAGGAGAAAAGGTGAAAGGAGTAAAGTTGCAGTCTCTGCGAAGGCAATATGAGCTTCTGCAGATGGATAAGAGTGAATCCATTGGAGCCTATGTGTCGAAGGTTCAAGGCATTGTCCATACAATGAAGAGCTGTGGTGAGGTGATGACAGATAGGATGATTGTAGAGAAGGTAATGAGAACTCTAACTCCAAATTTTGATCATGTCATTGTTGCCATCCAAGAAACTGGGAATGTAGCTACATTACAGTTGGAGGATCTTGTCGGATCTTTAGAAGCACATGAGTTGATGATAAATGAAAGGAAAGGGGTTCAAGAATCTGTACAAGCCTTACAAGTTCAGGCTTGCAAGAAAGCTAACAGTCACAAAGAGAAAAATCAAGATAAGGGAAAGAATGGCTCTCAGAAAAAATTTGATGGAAAATCTGAATCCTTCAAGAAAGGAGGAGGAACATCAAATTCAAAGAAAGGGAAAGGCAAGGACAAGAGTCACATTCAGTGCTATAACTGTGAGAAATGGGGACACTATGCTTCAGATTGTTGGTTCAAGAAAGGCAAAGAAAAGGGCCAAGACTCTGATGATGAAGCAAAACTTGTGCAAGAAAAGGTTGAAGACAAAACTGTGACTTTCATGGCTACATTATCAGAGGTAGAATCACAAGATAAAGTTGATGCTGAGACTTGGTTCTTAGACACGGGGTGTTCCAACCACATGACTGGTCACAAAAACTGGTTAGTGAAGTTCGATTCTGGAAAGAAAAGTAAAGTGAAGCTGGCCAATAGCAGTTCATTGCAGTCAGAAGGCATTGGTAACATGGTTATCAAGAGGAGCAATGGAAGCACTGCAGTAATTGAAGATGTGATGTTTGTACCAGGTATGGATTGTAATCTTCTGAGTGTTGGACAGTTAGCAGAAAAAGGTTTTTCAGTTATCATTAAGAAAGAGAAATTTGAACTTTATGATCCTGCAAATAACCTAATTCTGAGGACTCCTTTGGCCAAGAATAGAACTTTCAGAACTTTGATTCACACAAACACTGTTCAGTGTATGAAGGTAGTAACAGATGAGAAGTTGAATTGGCTATGGCACCTGAGATTTGGACATTTGAATTTCAAATATCTGAATCAGCTAGGGAGCAAAGGAATGGTACTTGGCCTGCCTAAGATTGAAGCTTCAGAAAGAGTATGTGAAGGTTGCTTAGTTGGTAAACAACCTAGAAATGCTTTCAGCAAGAGTTTGCCTATGAGATCATCAAGTGTACTAGGTGTTGTGCATTCTGATGTGTGTGGTCCCTTTGATGTGAATTCACTTGGTGGTAATAGATATTTTGTTACCTTTGTTGATGAGTATAGCAGGAAGATGTGGATATACTTGATTCAAACCAAGGATGCAGTATTTGATGTCTTCAGAAATTTTAAGGCATTAGTTGAAAATCAAAGTGGAAAGAAGATCATAGCTCTCAGAACAGATGGTGGAGGTGAGTATACTTCCAAGAAGTTTGAGTCATTTTGTGTTGAACAAGGTATAGAACATGAAGTCACAGCTCCCTATACACCTCAACACAATGGCTTAGCTGAAAGAAGGAACAGGACTATTCTTGATATGGCAAGGTGTATGGTGAAGCATAGGAACCTGCCTAAAGCTTTCTGGGGTGAAGCAGTTCACACTGCTGTGTATGTGTTGAACAGGTGTCCAACCAAGAAGCTGAAAGACAAAGTACCTGAGGAAGTGTGGAGTGGTAGAAAACCTAGTGTAAGTCACTTCAGAATTTTTGGTGCTTTATGTCACAAGCATGTGCCTGAAGCAAAAAGGAAGAAGCTTGATGACAGAAGTGAAGTCATGATCTTGGTAGGATACCATGTCACATGTGCTTACAAGCTGTATGATCCTGTCACAAAGAAAATGATCTACAGTAGAGATGTTGTAATTGATGAAGAGAAATCCTGGGATTGGATTGCTGGTTGCAGTTCAAGCAGAGCTCAATTGAATCCAATCATGAATGAAGAAGATAGTGATTCTAGTGATGAGAATGAAGCACCTGCAGCTGTGACTAGAGACAGGCCTGCCAGAACAAGGAACATTCCTGCTAGATTGCAGGATTGTGAAATTATTAATGATAATGAGGTAAATGCAGATGGTGACTTAGTTCATATTGCATTGATGGCTGGTTCTGAGCCTATCAATTACACAGAAGCCTTGAAACACAAGAAATGGAAGAAAGCTATGGAGGAGGAGTTGGCTTCAATTGAGAGAAATCAAACTTGGGAGTTAGTTAAACTTCCATCAGATAAGAAGGCAATTGAAGTAAAATGGGTGTTCAAGCTGAAGCTAAATCCTGACAATTCTATAGCAAAATATAAGGCAAGGCTGGTGGCAAGAGGTTTTCTGCAGAGGGAAGGAATAGATTACTCAGAAATCTATTCACCTGTGGCAAGAATTGAGACTGTGAGACTTGTCATAGCTGTAGCTAATGCAAGGAAATGGCCTATGTTCCACATGGATGTTAAGTCAGCCTTTCTTAATGGTCCATTAGAAGAACTTGTTTTTGTAACTCAGCCACCTGGATTCATGATTGAAGAGAAGAAAGACATGGTCTACAGATTGAACAAAGCTCTATATGGTTTGAAACAAGCTCCAAGAGCTTGGAATAAAAGGATAGATGGATTTCTTGTGAAACAAGGTTTCAGGAAATGCAAGTCAGAATATGGAGTATATGTGCAGGAAGCAGCTTCAAGCATCATTCTGATATGTTTGTATGTTGATGATCTGCTAGTAACTGGAAGTGTCACAACTGAGATAGAGAGATTCAAAGAAGTAATGAAAACTGAATTTGAGATGACAGATTTGGGAGAAGTGTCTTACTTCTTAGGATTTGAACTTTTGAAGAATGGTAAAGGATTTCTGAAGGACAGACAAGGATTTCTGAAGGACAGAAAAGTTTGCAGTTCTGAAGGATTTCTGAAGGACAGACAAGGATTTCTGAAGGACAGACAAGTTTGCAGTTCTGAAGGATTTCTGAAGGACAGACAAGTTTGCAGTTCTGAAGGATTTCTGAAGGACAGACAAGGATTTCTGAAGGACAGACAAGTTTGCAGTTCTGAAGGATTTCTGAAGGACAGACAAGGTTACAGTTCTGAAGGATTTCTGAAGGACAGACAAGTTTGCTTAGGCTTGAAGTTAAGGGAGCATGATGTTTTATAACTTCAATCCTATTAGACTTGGTTAGGTAGTTAGGAGGTGGTTACATAACTACCTTGAGTTAGTTAGTTATGGTTACTTGTGTTACAAGTAATGGATGTGTTAGGAGTTTTCCTTATAAATAAGCATGTGCCTCATGCATTGAAGATACAACTTATTCTCTATTTTTCTTATCAATAAATCTTAACACTTTCCTCCTAGTTTTCTCTCTAGTTCTTACTTGTTATCTTCTTCCTCTTATCTTGGATTATCCTAACAGAAACAAGTGTTTGTTCTTTGTAAACTCTTGTAGCCAATTTCCTCTAACTCATTTGTACTTTTTGTAAACATTCATTGATATTGAATTGGATAGTTGCTCTCCCTCATACATAGTCATGCATGGAGGTTAATTTTAGGCCGAACTAAGTAAACACTTTTTGCATGTGTGTTGTTGATCCTCTTTACTTTTACTTGTTGCTTAACTTAGTTGAATTTGCTTAAACTTAAATTGTTAGAGTTATTATTATTATTATTATTATTATTATTATTATTATTATTATTATTATTATTATTATTATTATTATTATTATTATTATTATTATTCGGTCCATTGAACCACCTAATTTAATTCAAGCGTTAGTTTTTGTATCAAATAGTTTCAGTCCCTTCTCAATCATAGTTACAGGAAATCGAATCATAGTCTTTCCTACTAAGTTCAGCCTCAATCGTTATTAAAACAACAAACTATTAGATGCTTCATTATTTGTTTTTATTGAATATAAGAGGTTGAAATTCGTTGATCAAAGTGTACATCATAAATGTAAAGATAGATATTCAATTGATAGTGGATATGATTATACGATTGTTGTTGCCAAAGTGCATAACATAGTATGCAATATTTTCCCAATATCAATAATTATTCATATCAAGTAAGCATATTCTTTTTTTTTTTTTTCAAAGCACATATAAATAGAGGATTGTAATATTAGCCCCCTCCCAAAATACGTACATCAACCATATAGCCTCAGTATAGCAATAGTCTTTACTCACATGCACAATTAATAGCTTCTTTTTAAACGTGAACATGAAATTTCTGGTATATGTATTTCTTATGGGGTAGAGAAGATGCATATGCTGCTACATATTTGGGAAATCGACAATATAGAACATGTAAAGAATATATAGTTTTTAGCATCTCAATTGATAAATACATTTATCGCACGGTTTAAATAAGGTCCTTTAGTTTTTAATGATAATATATATAAGGGTATTCGACTTGATGGATCTATGAGGAGAGAGCCTTCCAACAAGATAGAGCATACCAAAATGATACTAAATATTATTTTGTTTTATGTACCATCACTATAAGAAAACCTTCATTTACAAACAAAATTTAAAATCACTTATTGATAGAAAATTCCACCACAAAGTTATTTGCAGAAAAATCCGTCACAAAGTAATAAACTTTTGATTATTAGAGTCTTTTTATAAAAACCGAAAGATTAAGATAAAAAATAAATAAATCGAACTTCTTACTATTCCATGATATCCCGTGCATTGGTTTGAATCGTCACATTCTTAGAGGAAATATATAAATAGGTTTTTTTTCTGAGTTAGAATATTTGTATTCATAATTCCCATAAATTCCATTATATATATTTTTTCAGTAGTTTAGTGGTTAGAAATTTCACTCTTAAAGAAATTACATTTTTTATTTATTCACTCAAATGAATGAAATTAGTTACTCCTTAGTTATAAAAAATTAATAAATGCTATCCTTAGTTATAAAAAATTAATAAATGCTAACTCAATCTATCAATTGTTCTTGTTAATGGGTTTATTTGTCCTAATTAATGTATTGATTTAGACCAATATTAATTTTTTTAACATAACTTTGTCATGTTTAGAAGTTTCAAAAGAATATTTGAATCTTTTCCTCATTAGCACGCATTCACCAAAGATTTTTCTTTTTTGACTTTGAGTATCCCATGTTGGAAACACTAATATAATAAACTTTTTTATAGATTATCTTTGAAGAGTTACGGGTGTCCAACCTCCAATAAAAAGTAGTCACATGAAAAAATTTATAAGAGGAGTAAAAATTTCATTTTGTATACCATTTATGAATTTATACATGTGAGTAATTTTCATTAGGTGTTGTATAAATTACTAATAATTTTTCAAAGACAGTTTAAATCTTATTTTATAATAAGTATGTGAGTACTCTTGTGTATCCTAAAGTTTTGTTGGGTATATACCCACATTTTATTATTTAATGTCATGTATGTGAAGTCATATTTTTATATTTAATTATTTTTAGTTTTGGCAACAAGATATATGTACCTAACAAAACTCCATAATACCAAAGAATTTTTCTAATAATTATTAAAGATATATTTTTATCCAATAAATAATAGAACAATTATTTTTGGACCTTCTAATTTCAAAACTTTTTAAGTTTTTTTTTTACAACAAACTTTTTAGTTCATTATTGCACATTATTGTATCGAGCTGTATACTTCAAACTGTTAGTTTGGGGTTTTGGAATCATTGTCTCGTTTGATAACAAGGTAACATAACTTTATTATAACTTCTAAAGAAAGCCAAGCATTTAATGCTAAGGAAAGCATGTACACACAACACACAAATAGGGACCTAAATTCCCGTTCATTTTTCACACAGTTTCATGCAGTTTTAAATCTCAGCCACTCATTTAAGATGATATGATTTTGATATATTTCAACAATTTTTTAATTAAATCAATCTCAGTCACTAATTTTAGATCGGACGAACAATTGAGATCAGTTACTGCATGCATCCTATAGTAAGTGCATAAAATCCTATTCCCACAAATAGTGTGAGAGAGTTATATGAAAAAAGAGAAATAAAAAAAGCATAAGTGAAATGATGGAAAAACAAAAGAGTGTAAAATAGAAAGAAAAAAGTGGTGCAAAAATAATGTATAAGAAAGTGAGTGAGAGAATATAACAATATTCATACACATTAATTTACACCCCCACCATGCACCTCCAAAATTCCTTATATAAAGATATATCATTTTACTTATTGGTCACACTCTATCAATTTGCTTGTTCTGGTCCCCTCATATCACTTTGTACTTTGGAGTTGGAGGAGTGTCTTGTGGAGAAAAAAGACATCCATTGTTATTCTCATTGTGTTTCTCTCCTTATCTCAAATCACCCACACGGAAACAAAGAAAGGAAAAGCTAAAGGTTTTTAAGATGCTTGCTCAAGAGAAATCCCAAAAAACATACCCGACAACTGCTGAGGTACGATATATACCTTAAGAAGATTTCCTCTCTTCCATGGTTTTCTCATTTTTTACAAATATGATCACTTCTTCATCCCTCATATAGTAAGTATATTTACATGGATCTTTATTACGGGAGCCTCGCTCTCTCTAGTCATGTGTCAACCAGTCAACTATTGACATTCGACTAGAGAGAACGGTTATAACTTATGTTTAATCGTAGAATTTTCATTTTTAAAAATTTTCACTATTTCATATTTTCACATATCGTTTATTAATTGTCAAACATACCATGAAGAATATCACTCAATTGGTGATATTTGATTGGAGAGAGCTGTGTGGATGATTAGTCGAAGAAAATCTTATATTGAAAGCATCAACTATTCCATAGTTTGTCACATATCATTTCTTGAATTTGTGATTATAGCATAACATGAATCCTTTTTTGCAGTCTTGTTCTCTTTAGTCAAATATCACCGACTAATGAGACTCGACCTTAAGAGATATTCAAATGATATTTTACTAAAGAAAACTGCAAGGGCCGCTACAAATCCATGTTACATACTTGTACGTACGTGTAAAATTTTATATTGTTTTGTTTTTCAGGTAGCGGAGGAGCTAAAGAGAATGGTGGACATAGGTCTCCCTATAGCAGCCATGAGCATAGTAGGATACCTCAAAAATATGATCTTAGTTGTATGCATGGGAAAGTTGGGAAGCCTTGAGTTAGCAAGTGGTGCTTTGGCCATAGGCTTCACCAATATAACTGGTTACTCTGTCCTTTCGGGTCTAGCTATGGGAATGGAGCCTCTATGCACTCAAGCCATTGGTTCGCAAAACTTCTCCTTAGTTTCTCTCATATTAAGAAGAACAATCTTCATGTTATTACTAGCTTCCTTACCAATTTCACTCTTGTGGCTCAATCTTGAGTCAATCATGCTATGCCTTCACCAAAATCAAGACATTACAAGAATAGCAAGTCTCTATTGTCGCCTATCAATCCCCGATCTTATAGCGAATAGCTTCCTTCACCCAATTCGCATCTATTTACGTAGCAAAGGAACAACTTGGCCATTATTGTGGTGTACTTCACTATCCATTCTCATTCACATCCCCATTATCATTTTTTTAACCTTCAAACTTCACCTTGGTGTACAAGGTATTGCTATTTCGGCTTTTGTTGCAAATTTCAATACCCTTCTCTTTCTTTTATCATACATGTTCTACATCCATTTCTCAAAGGTTTCAATCTCCATACCTAACCCTAATCCTCCCTTATTATCATCATCACAACAAGAGAAACCAACAAATTTTAAAACCCTAGGAAAAGAATGGAACATGTTAATAATATTTTCTATTCAAAGTTGTCTTGGAGTGTGCTTAGAATGGTGGTGGTATGAATTCATGACAATTCTAGCTGGTTACCTTTATAACCCTCGTGTAGCTTTAGCAACAGCTGGAATAGTGATACAAACAACATCCCTTATGTACACTTTACCAACAGCACTTAGTGCTTCAGTGTCAACAAGAGTAGGAAATGAACTTGGAGCTGGTCAACCATCAAGGGCAAATTTGTCAACTATGGTAGCAATAGGAATGTCACTAGCAAGTTCAACATTAGGGTTATTATGGACAACATTAGGTAGAGAAAAATGGGGGAAAGTGTTCACAAATGATAAAGAGGTTTTAGATTTAACAATGATTGTTTTACCTATAATTGGTGTTTGTGAATTAGCAAATTGTCCACAAACAACATGTTGTGGAATACTTAGAGGGAGTGCAAGGCCAGGTATTGGGGCAGGAATAAATTTTTATTCATTTTATCTTGTGGGGGCGCCAATAGGAATAATTTTGGGATTTGTTTTGAAATTAGGGTTGGTGGGGTTTTGTTATGGTTTGTTGGCAGCACAAATTGCATGTGTGGTTTCAATTTTAGTTGTGGTATATAACACTGATTGGGAAAGGGAGTCATTGAAGGCAAAAAGCTTGGTGGGTAAAGGTAGTTCATGTGACACATTGTTTGCACATGTTTTTGTTGTTGAAGACCAAACAGTTAAATGTGAACAAGGTATTGTCTTTCTCAATGACAAGTGATCTTATTGTCTACGTGGAAGGAATGTATACATACATATATAAACACCAAAGTTCATGTCATGGAACGCACTATATGTACGTACTCGAAGACACGTTTTTTTATCCGTAGGAATTGAATTCGGTATTTCAGAATTTACAATATTTTCACTTGAAATATGGATGGAATGACAATATTTGATTATTTGTTGCGATCATTATCTCTTGTGTATATGTAAATTTGCATATTTTGTAACCCTAATATTTTCTTTTTTTTTTTTTTTTTCTTGCTGGATACTTAATTACAAGTTGGTCTTGCTATAGTAATTCCCTACCTGGCTGGTGGGTTTAATAGTCAGCAGAATGTAATTTTTGGGTTATCTGAATAGTGAAATATAATTAACTGAATTTCTCTACCCTAGCCTCATTGTATGATGCATAACGTCATGCTTGGATAAACTTACATCTCATAAAAGAAATATTACCTCTCTGTTCCAAAATATAAGAATTAGTTTGACTACTGCATGTATGTCAATGCATAATTTTTATTATTAATATCTTTAATTCTTTTTATTAGTAAAAATTATAAAAATTAAATATTTTGAAAATACTCATCAAAACAAATCAAACAAGATCTTATATGTTTATATTTATATCTATATATTATTAAAAAAAAAATATGACCACAGCATCAAAACTAAATAGTACTATTTTATCAAAATAACTCTAATAGTATGGGACGGAGATAGTATTTAATATGACAAAGCACTTATGTAAGTTTTTTTTTTTGGTACAAATGTATAAGTTATTTATATAATGAAAAATAAAATAAAGTAATAATTTCTCTTGTAGTTTTCATAAGTTGATGCGTGACAATTTTATAAATCATTTCAAACCTAGTCTTAATTTTATACGTCATTTGATTAATTATCATCCATGAACATTTCATTGGAGGGCAACCTACGGATGATCTCTCTACTCTAATTTTTTTTATGATTGAACTACTTTAAAATAAAATTTGAATGGCTTAAATTTCAAAGGAGAATATAATGTGACAGGATCTACTACCACCAAAGTACATGTATGTCCATATCTAAATAGTTACTCTAATTTTTTACGGGTATAAGTTAAACTTTTTTACAAGATTTAAAATTCAAACCTCGTTGAAAACGAGTACGATATCCATAAATTGTTGCCTATTGTATATAGATTTGAGCATGTGCTAGCATGTGTTATACCCACAATGAAGCGTGCATGTGCAGCCACACATGTCAATAGGAATATTATGGTACTTTTTCATTTATGAACAAACCAAAACACCATTCCAATATTTTAAAAACCGGACATCGAACCGTAGGAATGGCAATGGGTAGAGTACTATAGCCCCCATCCTCATACCCGCAATTTGAAAAAATACTCGTACTCATTCCCATACATGCGTGGGTGACAATTTTTTTCCCCGTACCCATGCCCGATGGGTACTTAAGTACCCATATCCGTACCCGTTACCCGCATTTTTATTAAAAATAAATTGATCAATTATAAAATATCATATTATTTTAATAGAATTTAAAAAAATTCAAAGATTTTAATGTTGATTCATGAAAATTATAAACAAAATTATTAGTAAAATCATTCTAAAGTTCATTTCTCTATTGACATATTTACATTATGTTATAAATAAACATTTTTCTATTCAAAATGTGTAATAATATAATAATGTTGTATTTTATAAAAATAATTATATATTATTATATAATAATATAATTACAAAAAATAAATATATACTATATGGGTATATGTAGAGCTGTCAAAAGGGGTCGGCCCGGCCCGGCCCGGGGGCCATAACATATAAAGGGGCTTTAGTGGGCCGGCCCAATAAGCCTCATGGCCCGGCCCATTAAGCCCAGCCCAATAAGCAAAGGCCTACATGGCCCGATGGGCCGGCCCGACAAACTTTCATATTTTTTTTGACATATTTTTTTTTTTTACAAAATAAATTCAATGGATAATAAAATTACATATGTATCACACACAAATTAATAACCATAAAAAAGTGGATGTCATGATTTCACGAGATAATAAATACTACAAAATATTCACGCAAAAGTCACAAATATGTCGATGATGATTCATAAAGTGCACCTTCAAAGCTAATAAATTTCAAGCTTACATCACCAACTAAACTTTTAACCTAACAATTCAAAATACATAAAGTAAATTATAAATTAAGCAACTTCTCGGCCTAAGTCTCTTCTTGAACACTTGATTTTTCATATAATTGTATCTCTTCTACTTCGGGTATATCTGCAATTCATAATACACGATAACTTGATTAGTCAACAACTAAGAAGCAAATACAAATCGCAAATAATACAAAAGGGTTATTAATTAAACTTACCAGAAGGTCCAATTTCTTTAAAATCATGCAACCAATTACGTGTACAAATGAGAGCTTGCACAATTTTAGGGAGTAAGCAATTCCTATACTTATTTAAGATACGACCTTCGATACTAAAAGAAGATTCAGAAGCCACTGTTGTAATTGGAATGCTTAAGATGTCACACGCCATTATTGCAAGTTGAGGAAATCGAACACTATTTGACTTCCAATATTGAAGAATATCCACATCATCATCCAGAAGACACTTTTCATCCAAGTATATTTCAAGTTCAGACTTACCATCATTTGAGATCTTTTGTATCTTTTCTTGACGGTATTCCTAGAATTAGACATACAAAAATTATTCAAATTAAACTTGAATGGAATATAATCAACCCCATTCATGTAAACAAAAAAAATGTAAGCAGTACTAAGAGGGCCACACAACAATTGTTTGACAACAATAGTAGAAATAAGTACAATAGTAGAGTTAACTTATATTAACTTATTTTAACTTTTCTAAGGGGAACATATTAATATATCAATGACAGCAGTACAATAATTATTTGACACATTTATTACTATTTAGACTTTAATTATAGAATTATCAAATTTACTATTATTTAAACTTTTATTATTTGACTTACAACAATAGAAATAAGTACTTTCATAAGGATTTGTAACAATTTATAAACCTTACCTTCAAAAACGACGTCTTCTTCAATGGTTGATCAACTGATTGAGATTGAGTGTTTCTTGATGAACTATCTAAAGATGAGCTTGCTGGAACTGTGTCTTTTTTATATGCATCAAAGAGATCTTGCAAACCATCCTTCACTTTTTTAATCTTGTCTTCATAATTATTTGGGTAAAGTTTCTTAAAGCAAAACTTCAAAAAGTCCAACTTTGATGTTGGATCAAGAACATTTCCAAGTGAAAGAGTAATCGAATATTCACTCCAATACTTGTCAAACTTCTCCTTCATCCTCTTGGTCATATCTTTGATCACTTCATCTTCACTAATCAAATTTTTATTCAAATCCATCTCTATAAGTGCAACTTGCATGAAGTATAAGTTTGAGGTTGTGTAAGATGACCCAGAAATTAAACATGTAATATTATAAAATGGAGCCAAGATATTACAAATGGTTTCTGCTCTTTCCCACTCCTCAGTGCTTGGACAAATGTTGTAGTTCTTATCTTCATAACTCAAGCTAATGAATGCACGTCGATACCTAATAGCACTTTCAAGCATCATATATGTGGCATTCCATCTAGTGCAAACATCCAACCTTAAGAATCCACCTCCTACATTATCTAGTTGCACATCTTGAATGCATTTTCTAAACACCCTCAATCTCCCCTCTGAGGCCTTCACATATTTGACACTCTCTCGGATTTTATGCAAAGCATCACCCGCCGCCTTCAAACCATCTTGAACAATTAGATTCAAGATGTGGGCGCAACAACGGACATGAAAATATTTACCTTTACATAACAACGCATCTTGCAAATTAAGCCTTTGTTTCAAAAATTTTATCATGCTATCATTTGAAGATGCATTGTCCAATGTGAGTGAAAATATTTTACGGTCTATTCTCCAATCCTTAAGAGCACCAAACAATTTTCCAGATAATTCGTACCCTGTATGTACATTATCCAAGTGACAAAATGAAAGTAATTTACTATTTAACTTCCAATCTCGATCAACATAATGAGCAGTGACAGTCATATAACCTTGCGTTGTTACAGCTGTCCATACATCAGAAGTTAGACAAACTCTACCTGGAATGGATGCTAAAACACTCTTTAGTCTTTCCTTTTCACTTGTAAACACACTCATGCAATCAGTTTTTGCAGTGTTTCTACAAATGGGAACAAAATCAGGATTCAATATCTTGTTTGTAGCCAAAACCGCATCATACTCAGCGTAGCTAAATGGAAGATCATGTCGTATGATGCTTCTAGCAAGTGAATCTCTGTAAGCCTTATCATCAAATTGAAACTTCTTCAATAATGTTTCTTTGTCATCCAACATGTGTCCCTCATCATCTTCATCATTGTTTGGAATTTTAGGACAAGCAATAATATGGCGCTTTAAGTGACCAGTGCCTGCACCACATGAATACATACCCTGACAACCATTACATGTACATTTTTCTCCCCCGTCAACTTTACCAATCCTTGTAAAATAATTCCAAACAGAAGATCTCCTTGGCCTTTTTTTATTAGTATTTTTTGCAACATAGTCTCCCTTAACCATGACTACATTACAAAGTACAAACACATTAAAATTAAATTGATCATTAAAATAATATTATAAAAGGTAAGCACAAGAACTACTTATAAGTTATACACAAGAAAGATACAAGAGACAATCAAATGTTAAGGATTATCTAAGATGACAATATCAGACATATATAAATCAATTGTCATGTTTGTTTCTTTCTATCTTGTTGGCTTATACACTGAACCGAACATGACAATATCACTATATCAGACATCTATAAATCATGGTCAATTTACATTGGACGTATAACATTTTGTATATAAGATTATCAAATTTTATGTCGGTCATACTGTTCACATAATGAAGCAATCAACAACATACTTGAAACTCTTATATGGGCATAATTTAAAACAAACATAACAACACATATATACCTAAATAAATAGTGAACTAGTAACAAGTATTGGTGCAACTCATAATATTAATATACATATGTGCTAATAAATTAAAGGCAACTTAATCACTACATTGTAACTATATGAATCATCAAAACCACAAAGTATTAATACATTACCTCTAGTACTCGAAGGTTGTTATATTATGTTACTTTTATTTCGTGACCAATTATAATTTGAATAATTTTTTCTTATACTTTTCTATTTATAATGATTAATTAAAATGTTATTAGTTTTTTTCAAATAAAGATAATCATAACAAACTTGGTTTAATCTTAAAAAAAAAAAACAAATTTGGTTTATTAATTATCTCATAACTAACAAATCTTATCTTTTGTTACTTAATTATCTAAAGATTTAATGGTAACTAAAACTCCTTATTTTTAGCTAAAATTATTTTTAGAATTTTTTTCAAAATATTTTTTTTAACTCTTTAAGGGGCCGGCCCAATAAGGCCCGATCACCTTTTTTTAAAAGTCCGGCCCGTGTAAAACTATAGGGCTAATGGGCCGGCCCGATAGCCCGACCCATTTTTACAGCTCTAGGTATATGGGGTGGGTACCTAAGGTACCCGTACCCGCACCCATACCCGCTCAATTTTATGGGTAATTACCCATACCAATGCCCATACCCAAAATGCGGGTTTTTACCCTACCCATCGTGGGTATTTTTTGTGGGTGCCCACTAGGTGTGGGTAAATTGTCATCCCTATCGAACCGGTAAGGATACTGAGTTACTGGTTCATTGGTCGAACCACCAAGTCATTGTTCGAACCGCATGACTAAACCGGATATAAAAAGGCAAGTACAAACGCCATTGCTGTGACAAATGGAGCTTGGACGCACGCGGATTGAGCCTAAGCAAGGAGAAAACACAAAGTGTAGAGAGAAATAAAGAAAATGTTATTCACCAAAAACTGAAATACACGATGTGCATTACAATGTTTATATAGAATGTGTGGTGAGCTAACTAACTAACCAAAAAGTCACTAACTAACACAAAACTGAATTAACCAACACTAGGGAGTTAGTTAGAAGTCAGTTACTTGTCTGGCAAGTAATTGAGCTAAACAACTAGTTTAACATCCCCCCTTAAGCTTGGAGTATATGCTAATCAAACCAAGCTTATTGAGCAAAGTGTTGAAGGGTCCAGGCTGCAGTGACTTGGTAAATATATCGGCTATCTGCTCTTGAGAAGTAACAGGCAGAAGGTGAAGAATTCTTGCTTGTACCTTATCTTTAACAACATGACAATCAATCTCAATATGTTTAGTACGCTCATGGAATACAGGGTTGGCTGCTATGTGTAATGCTGACTTGTTATCACAGTATATGATGAATGGATCTGAATGAGTGATGTGAAAATCCTGTAATAAGTATAAGAGCCACTGCCCTTCACATGTTGCCTGAGCTAGAGCTCGATACTCAGCTTCAGAGGAGGATCTAGATACAACTTGCTACATCTTGCTCTTCCAGCTAATGAAGGATGTGCCAAGGAAAAAACAAAAGCCAGTGGTTGATCTCCTTGTATCTGGGCAAGCACCCCAATCAGAATCAGAGAACCCCTTGAGAGATAGAGTTGAAGAAGAACTAAAAAACAACCCTTGGCCAGGACTATTTTTAAGGAACTTGAGAACATGAACTCCAGCTAACATGTGATCTGTAGTAGATGCATCTAAAAACTGGCTGAGTTTAGTTACAGAGTAAGAAATCTCAGGTCTAGTGTGAGTTAGATACAATAATCTCCCAACCAATCTTCTGTAAGGCTTGGGATCTGTAAGTAAATCACCTGAGGCCTTGTGAAGTTGTAGTTGAGGCTGCATAAAAGTGGAACAAGGTTTGTACCAAGTAAGCCTGCATCCTGTATAAGGTCTAGTGTGTATTTTCTCTAACATAGGGATATACCAGTTTTAGATCTTGCAACTTCAAAACCTAAAAAATACTTGAGTACACCCAAGTCCTTGATGCTGAACTTCTGATCTAGGAGATACTTGATGTGTTGAATTTCATTAGCATATGTCCCTCCCAATACCAAATCATCAACATAAACAAGGATGACTGTAAAACCTGCATGACCTTGTTTGGTAAACAAAGAGTAATTTGACTTGGATTGAACATAACCAGAGGAAGCTAAGGTCTCAGTGAGTTTAGTGTTCCATTGCCTGCTGGCCTGCTTTAATCCATATAGAGATCTCTGTAACTTGCATACCAAGGCAGGGTTGGCTAGATCAAGCCCAGGTGGAGGCTTCATGTAAACTTCCTCATTTAGATCACCATGAAGGAAAGTTGTGTTCACATCTAACTGGTAAAGGGGCCAATTCTGAGAAGCAGCCAATGCCAGAAGAACCCTGATTGTAGTCATCTTGACCACAAGACTAAAGTTATCAGTATAGTCTAAACCTTAAGTTTGTGTATAGCCTTTAGCTACCAACCTGGCTTTATATCTTTCAACAGATCCATCTGCATGTAACTTGAGTTTGAAAACCCATTTACAGCCAATTGTTTTCTTATGTGGAGGCAAACTAACAAGGGTCCAAGTGTTATTCTTGACCAATGCATCCAATTCAGTTTTGACAGCATTTTTCCATTGCTCATGACACATGGCAATCTCATAAGAGGTAGGTTCAGAAATGGTGGACAAATTTAGAAGGTAATGTTTATGTGCAGAAGAGAGATTATGATAAGAAATGAAAGAAGATAGAAGATACTTACAGTCTGTGGATGATGGGTGTGTAGCATTAGAAGAATCATGAATTGTACTGGCTAATACTTGTTGGTAGTAGTCTTGTAAGTATGCAGGTGGGTGAGTTTGTCTAGTTGATCTCCTGACAGGATTTATAGGTGGATGATTTGGGATAGGTGTGAGTTGTGTATCAGAGATGTGACTGGGCACAGATGTGTTAGGGATATTGTCAGGAGGTGTAGAGGTTGTAGGAATGGTATGTTGAGATGATGAGTGTGGAATGGTGGATGTGACAGGATTTGGTTGAGGGTTTGAGGGAATAAGAGGTGTTGAAGAAGCATGTATGTTGAGGTCATCATAATATGTATGAGTGTAATTAGGTGCACAGGTAGATTTGGTCCCTTTGTCAGTGTTTGAATGATAGGGAAATATATGTTCAAAGAAGATCACATCTCTAGAAAGGAATAATTCCCACGATTTGAGATCAAACAAAATGTAACCTTTAACACCAGTTTTAAAACCAAGATATATACATTTTGTAGACCTTGAGTCTAGTTTGTTTCTATGAGTTTGAAGTGTGGAAGCAAAGCACAAAGAACCAAAAATTTTAAGTCTTTGAACATCAGGAACATCATTATAAAGAATTTGATAAGGAGATTTTGAAGAGAGAAAAGGTGAGGGCAATCTATTTATGATAAATGCAGCATGACTCACTGCATGTGCCCAAAAAGTTTTTGGCAAATTGGCCTGGAAAAGCAAAGCTCTGCCAACACCTAAAAGATGTTGATGCTTCCTTTCCACAATGCCATTTTGCTGAGGAGTATTAACACAAGAAGTTTGATGTAAAATACCATTTGTATTATAAAAATCTTTAAGCAAAAACTCACAACCATTGTTTGACCTTATACATTTAATAGTTTTGTTAAATTGAGTTTTTATCATGGCATAGAAAGATTTAATATGATCAGAAGCTTCTGAATTAAGTCTCATGAAATATAGCCAAGTAAACCTACTCTTGTCATCCACTATTGTTAAAGCGATATTGAGCGGTGTATTGTTGTGACAAATGGAGCTTGGACGCGCACACAGATTGAGCCTAAGCAAGGAGAAAACACAAAGTGTAGAGAGAAATAGAGAAAATGTTATTCACCAAAAACTAAATTACACAATATGCATTACAATGTTTATATAGAATGTGTGGTGAGCTAACTAACTAACCAAAAAGATACTAACTAACACAAAACTGAATTAACCAACACTAGGGAGTTAGTTAGAAGTCAGTTACTTGTCTGGCAAGTAACTGAGCTAAACAACTAGTTTAACACCGGATAAAACCAGATAAAACAGTAGAATGAACATGTCTCTATAATAAAATTATATAGTTATTAAACCGGTTAAACCGGATGATTCGGTCTCTAAAAAATCATGACATGACACCTAAAAAATAATGACATGACCCGGTCAAACCTAATATATATTTTTTGCTGCAGTAACATTAGTTATTACAAGTAAAAATAATAGTTGAACAATTAAATCAATATTAGGCAAACAATAAATAAAATCTAAAGTCCATAATAAAAATGAGAAAATCAAATGCGTTTTTGAAACAAATCAAAACTTGTGAGAAAACTTATTTTCATACAAAAAAGTAATAATACAAGAAAATATATATTATGTTATGTATTATAAAACATAAATTCCACACTTAAAAATTAAATATAATGAATGTTGCTTTTAAGCTTATGTATTAAGAAACTTAGATATAACAATTTTTTTTAATTAAAAATGAATGTTAATATTAATAATATATTGAAAATTTAATTTGAACTGAACATGTGGTAAACAAAAAAGGATATAAGTTAAATATTATTAAAGCTTTGTATATATATATATAGGGTCAGGATCAAATGACACCAACTAGTTTGACACCAACTGTTACATTGCTCAATATCGCTTTAACGAAATCAAATTTTACAAAATACACCGTTGGATTGGAAGATTATATCATATAGATCATTCATGTTAAATTTTATAAACATCTAAAACCGTTTAATATGTTATTGAGACTTGTCAAAATTAACGGTTTATACGTTGTTATTGAATACTGTTAATCTTGATGATTCTCAATAACATATCAAATGATTTTAGATTTTTATAAAACTTAACATAAATGATATATATGATATAATCTTTCAATCTAACGGTGAATTTTGTAAAATTTGAATTCGTTAAAGCGTTATTGAGCGGTGTAACATTTGGTGTCAAACTAGTTGGTGTCATTTGATCCTGATCCATATATATATTTGGTGTACATTATCTATTTTGATGACAATTTTAAACCTTTGGATTAAATGAAATGAATGGATCAGATTTGGTGTCAAATAAAATTTGACACTTTGGTGTCATTTGACCCATATTAGAAGTCCATATTAGAATTTATCACCTATATATGAAAAAAGAACTAGGAAGGAAAAAAAAAAAAAAAAAAAAAAATGAAAGCTGCATGGTACAGTTTGATGTAGCTAACTCCCCAATGTAATGACATGTCCCCTCTTCCCCACCACATATCATTTCGATTGGAATAGACTAAACAATAGACATATCCGAACAAGTTCGGCAGAATTGTGCTAATTTGTGAGCAACCAGCATTTCTCTGGTATCTGTCCATTCATATAAGGAATTTTTTTTGGTCGTTTTATGATATGAATTTCTCGCGCATTTTATTTTTATTCATTTGTTATTTAAGTAATGAACATTTTAAAATTAAATTTTTTTAAAAAAAAATATCATTTGCTACTTAAATTGATGATGGTGTTTGAGAAACTTATGAGATGCTAAAAGAAACTTTCATAATACTAAACTTTTTTAGCATTCGCACGGGGCACAATTATACAATGACAACCAAATAATGTAAGATAACGTGTCATTAATGTCATACATACATTTAGTAAAAGAAATATTATCAACTTTAACATGAAAATTACTTCAGAACATTCTATTAAGTCCTCAATTGTCATCATCTTGGTATGTAGCATATCTTCGGCTAATGGCAATACCTGGGATCCAGAAGTGTGACTTACACCATCTGAAACCTGAACCTCTTTACTGGCAATTCTAAATACATATTGAGACAAATGATGTATCAGATTTATATAATTATATATAAATATATACAAAATGATTTAATTGTTCATATTAAGATCCATACATATATTCTTACCTGGTTAAATATTCATCAACAGCCGGCAAATCACCATTTATAATTAGCTTTGTTCCAAAAAAAAGCATTGGACACACCCATGGTACCTACATGTTAAAATAAATGAAATCATAATGATCAATATGAAAGTCCAATGCTTTGTATATAGAGACTAATTACATGATTTAAAGTAATAATTACATGATATATACAGACTAAAAAAAAGAGTTTCGTATGATTCATAATTGCTTTAAAAAAAAGTATGAGCCATAATTATCTTCGCACTTTAATTGCTGACATGAGATTCAAATTATAACTATACCATAAAACTTTGAAGTCTTTCCAAGTTGCAATATCATCATTATAGGACAGAAAATATGCAGTCACTATATACTTACCAAGCATGACGTCCCCTTTGTCAGAATGCGCGATTTCTTGAAAAGGAATGAAATCAAAATGATTCATTGGGATATTTTTATTGGGATATTTTTATCCTCGACCTTCTTAAATTATGTCTTTTCCATTAGATTAATTTTGAATCTATTTTCAATCTCATAAACCTCCCCTTCCTGTAGTGTCTTTTTTACTTTCTCGACCAAGCTCTTTTTGCAGTAGCCTGTATCTTTCCTAGCTGCATAAACATTATTATAAAAAATTACTTTATGGTATGTAGAAAATAAAAGCATAATATGTGGGAGAAAAGCATATACCCTTTCATCAATCAACAGCATATGGATACATTGTTCTTGTCATATTTTTTATAATTAGTAATGGGCCACATGTGAATCAAATGAACTTTCAACTTAAAATTGATTTTGCCAGCTACAATAGTAGAGATTGGAGTGACGGGAGTGATGATAGGAGCCATCTAAAAAAATATGTTTTTGTAATTATAGGAAGATTTTGTGGAACCAATGAGGAAGAACAATGAATTAGTTCCTTTATTTATAGTAGTAAGTATAGACCGTATTCCTTAGGATTTGCTTGGAACCATTGGAGTTGCTTATCGGATTTGTGTTGTTTGCTTGATAATAATCTGAATTTGGTCGGATTTGCTTGGCCAGATATATAATAATCTGAAGTTGCTTATCGGATATGTTTGATAATTCTAAAATTGCTCGGATTTTCTTGTCCAGGATATATATAATAATAACTTGAAGTTGCTTATTGCTTATAGGATTTGCTTGATAATAGCTCGGATTTTCTTGTCCAGGATATATATAGTAATAACTTGCTTATTGCTTATAGGATTTGCTTGATAATAATTAATTAATTAATTAATTAAAAAAAAAATAAGTAAGATTTGCATTAATTAGGATTAGGATGGGGGAATTGATGTGCTATTTTCAAGAGATATATATAATTAAATAAATATTATAATAATAATTAATTAAAAAGGAATATTAGTCCGTCAAAATGATTAGCAGATTAGGGTTTAATATGATGCATAATTAGTGAAACTAAAAATAAGTAAGATAAGATAAGATAAAGTAGTTCTTTATTAATTATATATGTGTGTGAGTCAGTAAAGAATAATGGGCCAGCTTAGAACATGGGCTGGGCAGACCAAAGCAACTTTGTTTGTTGTGATTTATTGAATTAACGTTATGACTATGAATTTTATAAAATTTACCGTTAAATTGAAAGTTTATTTTATATAAATAATTCATAAAAAATTATAAAAATTAAAAATCATTTGATATGTTATTGAGATCCATAAAAATTAAATGTTTATTAAATATCGTTAATTTTAATGAATCCTAAGATATGAGTTTTCAATCCAACAGTAGATTTTATAAAATTCGTTATAATAGTATTGATTACTTGTTCATGGTGGACCACTTGAGGAGGTGGTCCACCGTAGCATTGGTCATAGTACTAGTAGGAAACAGATTTGATGCAGTAATTTTTCACACAGTTTTCACGCTATTTGCAATCAGAACCGTTCGATCTAAAATTAATAGAGATTGTTTTGTACTAATTTTATCAAAATTCAATCTGAACCGATCGATTTAAAATAAATGACAGAAATCTGATACTGTGTGATTTTACTGCAGCAAAATAATCTTGATCCAGTACTACTATGTCTTAATTAGAATCCAATGCAATAATTAATATTTTCTACACTTGTACATTTGTATGTTTTCTTAGGAGTTCTACATTTGTGCTTCTTTTAATAGACAATTGTACTTGTGTCTTCTTAAAAAAAATTAAATACTTTGTATCTTGCATCCATTTGTAAATTAAATGAATCAAGAATATTGTTTTAATTAAAAATTTATTAATATAATAAGTTCAATATCAAATACAATGACTTGTTATGTACGGGTCATGGTATTGCCGCAATTTTTTTTTTTTTTAGGACGAATATCGTATAGTGTAAAATTAGTCCGTTACAAAATTACCTGTCATTGTAAGATTATTGTTCATATACAAACAATATTGAACTTCCTTGGGTAATATTTTTCATTTTAATATATTAATTTCTAATATAAATATCATACAAAACATCTACCAACTTTAGTCGTCACTACTTTTTTCTTCTTCTTAGTTTATTGATGAAGAGGGATGATTTTAGATGAATTTTGGCCTAAAATCATCCCTCCAAATTGTTTTTCTTTCTCGTTATAATTAATAAGTGTGACTTTAACATATTTATTTATTTTGATTTTTCATCTTCGTACGGTGTATTTGGTTGTCCCGTCTTTGTGCGGTGTATTTATTTTCTCGTCTTTCTTCGATCGATGTTCATTTGTTTTAGGTTGAAGGAGTAGTTTCGATCTAGTGCAGATCAAATCAATGTCGACTTTGGCGTCATCAATGTTATAGATCTAGAGGCATAAATATTCCGAACACTTCAATATGTTATATTTGTATGCATATGTAATTTGCCGCACTACAAGAATAAGGAGATATGGCGGCAATATTTTTCCAACAATTCAATTGTTGTTGGCAAATTAAAGGAATTAGCAGCAATGTTTACACGTGGTTGAGATAAGTAACTTTTTTATAACTATTTCTATCGTTGTGATAAATACACTTATCCCCGCCAATTTAAAGATCGTTGCTGGAAATTGACTAACAACTTGCTATCCATATAATACTCACATTTTAATTGGTGGGTAGTTTTCATTTTATTTTTTTTAATAAAACGGGCACCTCTAACATTTTTATTAAAAAAATAGTACATATACTATTAAAAAATCTGAATAACTTTATAAAAAAAAAAACTTCAATAAATATAGTGGTGAAAAAATCTGAATAAAAACGAGATATTTTTGTTCTCTTAGAATTTTTGTTTCGTTTTCAGTCACTGTTAACCAATTTGTATTTATGTTAGTGTTAAAATTAACCAAAAAAATGTTAAAATTATAAAAAAAAAAAAAAATATGTACAAATATGTTATATTATATCCATCTATTATTATTAAATCTCTATGTGTCTATATATTTTCAAGAAAATTTAAAATATCCGTGAACCAAAAATGAAACAAACAATTTTAAAAGAATTTTAATTCATATGTAATTATTTATTTATTAACATATATAAAGTTTATCATATACTAAAAAAAGATTTTAAAAGGACTAAAATATTTGCTTTTTTTAATGGACTGAAATAAAAACGTGTTATATGTTCCTTATTTTCTGACAAGAATCTTAAGTTAATCTATAAATATAGGAAAATGCTAATATTTAGTAAGAAAATTTATGGAGAAAAATTACAAGAATAAATATTTACCATTGTTTACATCAACTACCCCCATGATTTCCACTAAAAGAGGAGATTAAAATTACATCATCTTATATGACAATACCATGTGTTATTCTTGCATTTCTTCTCTAAAATAATTCTTACTAAATAGCAATGCTCATAAATATATACCAGTTTTTTTTTTACTACAAATAATTCTTATAATAAAAAATTTACCAACTAAAATCTAATGAAGTTAAAAGTCCCACTAATTACCAAAAAAAAAAAAAAAGTCCCACTATATCACTACTTTTTTAACTACCGACTCACAAGATTTAAAACAAAACAAAAAAAACTGTCCACTCAAAAAATTTCGTGAACATGAATACACACATGTGAATTATGGAGACTTTTAATTACACATTTTGTACCAATAAATTAGGAGCCACTTTTTTATTTGAGGATATAAACTAAACTGTTCCCATTGAGTAAGTATACTATAGAATTTCTCTTTTTTTTTTTTTTTTTTTGAATAAGCACTAGAATTTCTTTGGATGAGCTTTGGCAACTGCTAGAAGAATTTAAGCACCGCAACTCTCTAGTCTCAAATGATATTTGAAATTCAATATATCACAAGTGTGTCTACTTTGAGAAGGTAAAATCATTTGACATCACTTAATTGTTCTTCAATTTTTTTTGCGCAAATTTTTCTTTCCTATTTCTATCTTAAAATTCTTTGTTATTCTTTTTCAGTGATATAATGCAAAAGAATGAATCGATGCAAAAATATCATGAAAGGACATAGGGGTAAGTGTGAGTATATATAAATTTGATCAATCTTCTATCCAAACACACATCAATATCAAGCCTTTAATACATTTCCATAAAGCGATGTAGATCTTCATTCTCTTTGGTATCGCCTTTGCATGTGGTTTTTTCGAAAATGTTATTTCAAATGCCAATTCATTGTCGTATGAAGCTATCTTCAACTTTGGCGACTCTATAAATGACACCGGAAATGCTGAAGCTTCCTATCCACCCTTAGATAAAAATAGTCCATATGACTCAACATACTTCAAACATCCATCAAGACGTATGTCGAATGGACAACTCATCATAGATTTTATAGGTACTTCTACGCATTATTTAATTTCTTAAATAATTTTTTCTTGTAATCAAGAAACAATAAATAAGAAAAATAATTAAAAAAAAAAACATTCTAATATACTCTTTATGACTTGTAGATGATAGAGTTAAAATCAATAATACTTAATTTTGATATATTTATGACTGAAAAATTCACTAAATCATGGTCATTTTAATTGTAGTCGAGACATATGGGTTCCGTTTTTGACGCCTTATTTGAATCCCACTAAAAACCATGGAGATATAAAGAAGGGAGTGAATTTTGCATTTATTGGTTCCAGTGCACTTGACATAGAATATTTCATTCGTGCTGGAAACAAACCACCACCGTCAAATATGTCATTGAGTGTGCAACTTAATTGGTTTAACAAATTAAACCCTCCTTGTGTAAAAGCAAATAAGGTTTGTCATAACTCCTTGCATACTTTTTGTGTGTCAACTGCATAGATTTTCCTCAATATGACGAACATAACTTTTATTTTATTGTGACACAGAGTGTGATATCTACTTCAAAAAATCATTATTTATAGTGGGAGAGATTGGTGGGAATGATGTTTTTTCACAAATCAAACAAAAAACTGTTTGAGAACTACGGAAAATAACTAATATTTGCTTCAACCGCAGAATAAAAAAACTGGCAGCGTTGAATCCATTTCAAAAACTGCCAGCGTACGTTATATCAAATTTAAATAACTAATATTTGCTTCAATCGCAGAATAAAAAAGTTTGAGTTATAGATATAAATGAATTGATAATAGTCTTGGATAAATTTAACAGTGAACTATTTATCTCCATTTATCATGCATTAATCAAAGAAGGGGCGGTAGAGTTAGTGGTTCCAGGGAACTTTCCATTGGGATGCAATGCTGCTGTATTGGGAATTGTGAATAGTAAGAAGAAAGAAGACTCTGATGAAAGCAGATGCTTGATAGCTTACAACACTTTCACCGAATACTTTATTGACCAATTAAAAAATTCGATAGAGACATTAAAACAAAAGCACCCTCAAGCTAAGATCATATATTTTGACTACTACAATAATGTCAAACGTTTATATCAAGAACCACAACAATATTGTATGTGAAATGTAACACCCGCATTAGATTAATTAGAATTTTGATGATTAATTAATATTTATTTGAATTGTGTGACTATGTGAATTATTTGATTATTGTGTTTAGGAGAGAGTTAAGGGTATTTCAGTGATCACATAGAATTAATTAGACTAAGTGAGAAACATAAGTTAATTAATTAGCATGAGTTAATTAATTAGGAATTAATAGAGTTAGTAGAATGTGATGAAATTAGTAAGTTAGTCATGACTAGAGTTAGTAATTAAATGGGCCAAGCCCATGAGTGAGTAAAAGGATAAAATTGGTATTACACTTAAAATTGAATTAACCTAGAGGGGAGAGCTAGAGCTTCTCATAAAAACTCATTCTTTCATTTTGTGAGAAAGGGAGCTAGAGAGAGAGCATAGAAGAACAAGCTTGAAGAAGTAGAAGGGATTTAAGTGTAGAGCTAGAAGTTTAAAGCTTTAATCAAGGTAAGAGAGTAGTATTGATATGTAGGGTGATCAAGAGGAGAGGAGAAAATCTATTTTTCTCCAACCCAATCTTCTCTCACTCTTTTCTCTTTTTGGGATTGGGATTTTGAGTAATAAATCATGACTTTAGTAGTAATAGAATCCATGAACCTTATCTTACTTGTCTCACACGAATTTGGGGTTAAATGAAATGGGAATGTGTAGATGTTTGTAGGAAATTTTGTGTTGTTATGGAATTTTGAAATAATATGCAAAAATCTACGGATTCTTACCTTTTTGGTGTTAAATCATGTTTTTGATTGTACTTCTATGAATTACTTGTTTCCAAACCCTTAAAGTTGCAACCTTTATGCATTTGTATGGTGAAAATGAGATTTTATTGGAGTTTTTAAGTGGAACCCGAAACAGAGTACCCATTTCTGGGCACATCTCACCCGGCGAGGTGTATGAATGTGCCAGCGAGAACATTTTGTTCTTGCTGTTCTGTTTTGACTAGAATGAATTCTATACTTATAACATGTCTTAATTATGATCTTTTGATTATAGGATGAGATGATAGCTTGTGTATGAGTATTTTTGGAAGATGATATGTTATGATGAATAAGTTATTATTGAACCATGAGTATGTGATTGTGATAATGATATTGTTGAGTGTGTATGCATGATTACTTGCGAGGTTAATTAAATATAATTTAATCAATTGGATTGTGTATCTTCAATTAAGTTATTGAGGTATGAATATATTGTGATATCCTTATAGGATGAGATGATTAAATTACGTGATTGGTAATCTTGCATAAATGCATTCATTTTGTATGATGAGTAGATACTTTAGATGAGCTCTACAGTATAGAAGATATTTTAGTAGCTGCGGTTAACTAAAATATAATTGGAATAAATTTTCCAATAACTTGACGAGGTACCGCATGCATTTAGTAACAATGTTTGAGAGCATTGCATGAATGTGACATTAGATTGTATTTAGGGTATGAAGGTGGATCTTATGTGAACTAAATGGCATTTGACATTAATTGTTTGTATTGATGTTTTGTGTCTAAGGTGTATACTTGATATTTGGTTATTTGGATTGCATATTATGATTATGTCGTCTATGTAACCTTGCCTATTATGTAAGAGTAATGTTGTGACTCTTTATTTATATAACATGAAATGTAGAGTATTGATTATACTTTTCATTTATTTTGGATTTCATTACTAACTCTCTTTTTGTGTAATTTCTGGGCCTTTGGGGGTTCAGAGGTGCAGGGTGAGGATATAGCTTCCGAGGAGTAGCTTACTTGAGGTTTCTAGCTACTAGTGGTAAGGAGTTAAGCACTATGCTTCTCCTAGAACTTATTTAGTTTGGGTTATAATAAGTTAATGCTCTGGTACTTGTAACATCGTGTCGGGTAGAATTGTATTCTGTAATCGATGTATTTGAGCATTATTGCTATCTATTTTCTATGACCTTGCTAATGACATACTTATGACTTATATGCTTGGATTTATTTGAGACTGTTGATCCTTGTCGAGGGGATTTTATTAAGTTAGTATGATGACTTATGATATTATGATATGATTACCTATATCCGCTGCTATGCTTTTGAATTATAATGATATGATATGCTATGCTTGGAATTATGTACATCTTGATGCGTATATGTTTAATTATTTTATTTATTAATTATGTATACGGGTTAGGGTGTTACAATAGTGGTATCAAAGCAAGGTCGGTCTATGTCGGATCAACTAGGATAGATTACCCATATGTAAGGCATGTGTAGGAAACACTGTTGATGCATTAGTTCTAATCTTGGTAGGATTCTTTGATGTGTTCAGGTGATGGCAGCTAATAGGGCAATTGCGGATGCTTTGGCCATGATGGCTAACGCGATGAATCAAGATGCTGCTAATCGAAATGCGGAACGAATGGAAAGGGAAGCTAGGAGAGGTAATGAAGTTGAGTCAAGATTTGAGCGATTCTTGAGGAATCAACCGACTACTTTTGCGGGAGGATTTGATCCGGAAGGAGCTCAGAAGTGGTTGGAAGATGTTGAGAGAATCTTCACTACCATGGGATGCACAGAAGAGCAAAAGGTTGTCTTGGGTACTGTTGCGAATGAAGCTGTGCAAGTATACACAGTCTGAAATTCCGGCACGCAGGATTGGAATGTTCTATGTAATGTTCCAACACTTGAGATGTTGTATACGATGTTGGAACATTCACCAATAAAAATGAATACAGCACAATAAGTAAAGTTAACAAAAGTAAAAGACACAGTTCAATTGTTAACCCAGTTCGGGGCTTAAACAAGCCCTAGTCTGGGGGATACCAATCCAGGAGAGAAATCCACTATGATAGTTCTAATCCTAAGCCAAACTCACCTGTTTACAACTTATGACTTAGACACTATCTCATGCAACTTCAACCTAGGAACTCCTAAGTTTGAGATCCCATCTCACCTCTTACTCAATCACTCAACCTGTGATTATAAGACAAACAAAGATGTAATAGTTTGAGATCACACTCTAACACAAACTACCTCCTTACTTCAAAGCTTAGGAGTAGTTAACACAAATACAAAATCCTATGTCCTAGACTTGCATCAAAGAAATGCAAGGTAGGCTCACAAGTATACTAACACACAAACCCTAATGCAATAAGACAACTTTCAGAATACAACACACACATACAAAACTAGGGTTACAAAGAAGCTTATATACTAAGAGTCTTCATGGGCTTCTTTGGAAATTGGGCTTCAATATTCTTTGCACACTTCAACACGTGATAATTGTGTAGAGTCAAATGTTTCCAAAAGCTGTGTAGAGTTCTTTTGGAAATAATCACGTAGAGATACTCTAATCAATCAAGCATAATTAAAGCACATAATAAAGGCGTGGATTCCATAATCAAAAGACGGCGCATTAATGAGACGCGCGTTTCACTCAACCTGGAAAGGTATCCGGATGTTGAAACATTGTATCCAACATTGTCACACAAAGTTGTTATACCAAAATGAGTCAATCAACAAAACATTAACAATCTCCCCCTTTGGCGAAATTTTTGGCTAAAACAACCCAGAACCTTGTAGATAGGCATCCATGGTACAGATGGCATGAATCTTCAGATCAACACAAACACACAAATCAAGAAAGCATCCATACACTTTTGTACCTAAGATGAACATCAGAGGCAATAAACACAGCAGAAGCACACAACATATGCCATAAGATTCTTGAGGAAAATGTTGGGATGTTTCAACATCTTATGATATATTGAGGGATAAACATAGGCACACTCCCCCTCAAACACTGATTACCTGAGAAGTATTATGAACAATCACTCCCCCTCAATCCAACTAGGGAGGATGTTTTAACATTGCATGGCACATCCAGAAATATTCACAGTAATCAGAAAAAGTAAACCAAACAAATCATCAAAACATTACTCCCCCTTTTAGTCACAAAATTTGCCAAATAAAGGCATATCATTAAGTAGACAGCAATCCAAATGAGAGTAACAGAATCAGAAAATAATCCAGGGCCTAGCCCAATATTACAGACCAGCAAATAAAGGTATCCAACAGAGAATGAAAAGAAACAGAAAACAAAAAAACATCAAGAAATCATTCAGTCTTCAGAGCTGCTAGTAGTCCCTTCCTCATCATCAGAACCTGCATCCTCAGACCCATCTGACTGATCCTCTTCCACATCTGCCTCTTGATCATGGCTACCTTCACCCTCAGCACCCTGTTCCTCTTTTTCAAGAGCAGCAATCATCTTCTCAAATAAGGCCTTCTTTTCATCCAACATCAGGCAGGTGTCCTTCAAAGCAACAACAATATCTTTTCTTGACATAGTGACCTCTGGTGCTTGAGTCCCAGATGTTCCAACAATGTCTGGAACATGATGCTTGACAAACAACTTGAAGTGGAAAGATAGTGGTGCCTCTCTAGGCTTGGCCACATCAGACACATATTTGATAGCAGGTTGTTGAGCAAGAATTATATCACATAGCAGAGTGGGGAAAGCTATAGGAAGCTTTACTGCAGTAGTCTTGGCATGTTTCATGGTCTGTTCAAAAATATACTCACCTAGATTCAGCTTCTTGTGAGTACCAATTGCAAAAATCAACCTACCTAGCCCAGTAGCTACATCAGATGAGTGGGTAGTGGGAACCCAATTTGTTGCAGCTATCCTATTCAACATGGCATACTTCACAGATAATTTGACAGAATGAATTTTACCCTTCTTGGGCCATACATTAACTTGGTTTGCAGTTATCACTTTGCAAACCTGAGAATCAGACACCTTTAGCTTCTCACATTCTTCTTCAACAACTCCCAGATATGTGTTAATAACCTGAGGAGAAAACTTGATCTTTTCACCTCTGACAGAAACAATTTGAAAATCATCGGATAGAGGATCATCACAATCTTCAAGTATGTTGACCAAGAATTCTTTCACCAATTGTTCATAGCATGGTCCTAGTTTAGAGACAGTCTTCATAAGGCCAGCTTCCCTAATCAGATCAACTATCTCTACAACCTTCATTGCCTCAGCACCTAGTTCTCTTTCCAGTGCTAATCTCCTATGATAAATGAACTTCCACCTGTGAGCATATTCAGGGTAGTGGAAGGAAATCTTATCAGTTGCCACTGATTTGACAACATGGGGAACTCTCTTAACCATAGATTTCTTCACAGCAGAGCTAGTGACTGGGATGTTTGGCACATCCGCTTCAACATTGTACTCAGTCTCACTAGATGTAGCAGCCTTTCTCTTTCTTGTTTTCACAGTAGAAACCTTTGGAGTAACTTTACTCCACCCTTTCTTGGGTCCAATGGACACACCTTTTCCTGTACTTTTCTTCACATGCTGGGGTGTTTCTTCCATGACAGCCACATATTTTCCCTTGCTACTCCTAAGTCGTTTGGAGATGCCAAAGGCTTGGAAGATGGGTACTTCATCAACATCATCATCAGCAGTATCTGCAACATTAATGACCTCATGTTCCTGATGAACAGAGGTTTCTTCATCCTCAGAGTCAAGTTCAATAGTAGCTTCAGGCATAGCCACATCAGCCTTAGTGTTCTTAGGCAGGCTGGAAGCACTAGGTGTCTTGCTAACATCCTTCTCAGCACTCATGTAGACATCATCCTTACTAGCATCAACATCTGTGTTACCTTCAGAGTTATTAGCCTGTTGGTCCAAGGATATTCCAACATCCGGTCCAACATCCTGAGTCTTCTCTGGAATCTCAAGGGTTTGATGAACAGCATCACTCCCTTTGTCTTCAACCCTTGCATCAGTGTTATCAACATCCATATTTTCTATGGCAGCATTCAAGGCATCTAAACCTAGGTTTTTAGCAGATCCTAGGGTTTCAGAAGATTTACCTTTTTCAGACATGAGAGATTCAGTTCCAGCAGGAGCTTTAGGCGATGCTTCAACATCTGCATCCCTGTCGTGTTTCTCAGATGATTCAACATTAGCCTTGGCCTTGAGATTAAACGGATCATTCTTCAAAAGAAGATCATCCATGTTCAGGGGAACCCTACATTCACCCCTTTTCAGCTGGCTTCTCATCATTCTTACCCCTTTTGAACTTATCAGCCTGAGTGTTGATGTTGAATCGGATGTTCTGCCCATTTGGTTTTTGTCTCCAAGCTTGTCTGAGTTTTCTACCAACCATGGCAAGCGCTTCTGTGAATCCATCATCTTCTTCAAGGCCATCAGTAGACTCACAGTCATCAGTGTTGGATGCAAAAGCTATACTTTTACTCTTTTTGTCTCCTCTTTCATTTATAGCCGGTTCAAAGGTTTCAAGAGAACCAATTAGCTCATCAACCTTCATGGTGTTGATGTCCTGTGCTTCTTCTATAGCTGTTACTTTCATATCAAACCTTTTAGGGAAAGATCTAAGTATTTTCCTGACCAACTTAGCATCACTCATCTTTTCACCAAGCACATCAAAAGAGTTGGCTATATCCAGAATGTTCATATAGAAGTCATGAACGCTTTCATCCTCTTTTATCTTTAAACTTTCAAACTTTGTAGTAAGAAGTTGAAGTCTAGACATTTTTACCTTAGATGTTCCTTCATGAACTGTTTCCAAAATGTCCCAAGCTTCTTTGGCAACCACACATTTCTTTATCAAACGAAACATACTTCTATCAACTCCATTGAAGAGAGCATTGATGGCTTTCGAATTGTAGGTAGACAGATCTTGTTCTTCCTTTGTCCACTCGAGCTCTGGCTTTAGAACGCTAGTTTTGTTGCCATCTTTATCAGTAACAACAGGGGGCTCCCAACCTGACAAGATTGCTCTCCAAACTTGGGAATCAATGGACTTGAGAAAGGCAGCCATGCGCGACTTCCAGTAATCATAGTTCGTCCCATCCAACAGAGGTGGTCTGTTGACAAATCCTCCTTCCTTTTCCATAGCGCCAGAAAATAACTTCCCTGAATCTCACCCAGGTACAGGAAGGGTGCCTGCTCTGATGCCAATTGAAATTTCGGCACGCAGGATTGGAATGTTCTATGTAATGTTCCAACACTTGAGATGTTGTATACGATGTTGGAACATTCACCAATAAAAATGAATACAGCATAATAAGTAAAGTTAACAAAAGTAAAAGACACAGTTCAATTGTTAACCCAGTTCGGCGCTTAAACAAGCCCTAGTCTGGGGGATACCAATCCAGGAGAGAAATCCACTATGATAGTTCTAATCCTAAGCCAAACTCACCTGTTTACAACTTATGACTTAGACACTATCTCATGCAACTTCAACCTAGGAACTCCTAAGTTTGAGATCCCATCTCACCTCTTACTCAATCACTCAACCTGTGATTATAAGACAAACAAAGATGTAATAGTTTGAGATCACACTCTAACACAAACTACCTCCTTACTTCAAAGCTTAGGAGTAGTTAACACAAATACAAAATCCTATGTCCTAGACTTGCATCAAAGAAATGCAAGGTAGGCTCACAAGTATACTAACACACAAACCCTAATGCAATAAGACAACTTTCAGAATACAACACACACATACAAAACTAGGGTTACAAAGAAGCTTATATACTAAGAGTCTTCATGGGCTTCTTTGGAAATTGGGCTTCAATATTCTTTGCACACTTCAACACGTGATAATTGTGTAGAGTCAAATGTTTCCAAAAGCTGTGTAGAGTTCTTTTGGAAATAATCACGTAGAGATACTCTAATCAATCAAGCATAATTAAAGCACATAATAAAGGCGTGGATTCCATAATCAAAAGACGGCGCATTAATGAGACGCGCGTTTCACTCAACCTGGAAAGGTATCCGGATGTTGAAACATTGTATCCAACATTGTCACACAAAATTGTTATACCAAAATGAGCCAATCAACAAAACATTAACACAGTCAAACTATAGCAAGTGATAAGAAAGAGTATCGTACCCACAGGGATTGTCTAAGGGAACCTTTTCATTAAACACACAAAATTGCATTCTAATTCATGAGAAAGAAGGTAACAAAATAACATCATAGTTTCAGAGTTTATAAACAAAATAATTTAAAAAGGAATTTATAGATCAAATTTGGTAGTGATGTTGGAAGTATGATCCATTCAACTAACAATCTAGTATCTGTGACTGATAACAGGTGTCAAGACATCTACGAGCAAAGCTATACCTTGTGATGTATGTCTACAACGTTAGATTATGCAAAGCGTCATAAGATGGATCCTATGTCTAGGCCAAACTTACTTCATTACAGTTCAGAAAAGCTTGCTTTGTATTCTCACTATGGCCTTAAGGCTTATGTCTAAGTTGAAATTCCTGGCCCGCTAGTTACGATGCTGTATGCAATGCTATAGCTTCTTAGCACTGAAGACGTAATGCTGTAAACGATGCTATAGCATCCTACCGCGTAAAAACTTGAGAAGAATAAAAACAAATATCAGAAAGCAAGTAAAGAACACGAGATATTTGTTAACCCAGTTCGGCGCTCAAAGCAAGCCCTAGTCTGGGGGATACCAATCCAGGAAGGAATATCACTATAATAGTCCTAGTTGTAAGTCTTCAGCAAACACACGTTTACAACTTAAAACCTAGGCATCCACCAATTATTCTTCAACCTAGGAACTCCTAAGTCTGAGATCTCATCTCACTCCCTAACAACCTTACAAACAGTAAGGATTTCAAACACACAAGAAAAAGTATTTTGGAGACACACTCCTAAAAACTAACACTCGTACCTAAAGGCTTAGAGTGCACAAACACACACAACCCTAACTCCGTACTTCAAAGCTTAGGAGAGGATCACACAAAGTACAACTCAATAACACACGTCCTTAGCTTGTATCAAGGTGACACAAGAAAGGCTCACAAAAATAACACACGCAAAAACCTAGGAGACTAGACAAAAATAACAACGGCGTGAACAACAACAAATTAGGTTTTGCATAACATATATATACTCCAGCAAAGTCCTTGATTCTGAAATAATCATGAGCTTGATTCTTCTTGACTCAAGCCTTTGACCACATTAATTAAAAAGGATTCTTTCCTAAAATATTCTTCAAGGATATTCTTCATAGAACTATTCTAGTCAAGGATCTGAAGTAATAAATGATGATCCTCAATAAAAACCACACACAAAGGCGCCATGCAAGATTCATGAGAGAGAAAAGCGAATCATGCCATAATTAGAAACGCGCTCCTTCATAATACCAAATGCCGAATACGATGTTGTAGCATCTTGCACCGCATCCTGCTCACCAAAAATGCAGCCAATACATAGGACTCAACAAACTCCCCCTTTGGCAAATTTTTGGCTAAAACAAAATCATGACCATACATACACTTAAACAGATACTTCAACTACATTTCTTTTTCTCAACACAAGCACACATGGATAAAGATTTGTAGAGACTATTCTTCAAAACAGATTCCGTACTACTTCTTCATGGAGACCAGTAAACAAGAATATACACGTATCTTTTAAGAATATCAGAGAGGCATGCAACAGCGGAACATATAAAACAACTTAGCCTTAGATGGTCAGAGCAATCAAAATTGACAGGATGCTGTAGACAATGCTACAACATTTCACACTACATCTCCCCCTGCACATATGCATAGGATGTTGGAGCATCTTATCCAACATCTCCCCCTGCAGATCATATCTCAATATTCTAGGGTACTCATGCACATATCATACAGGTCCACACATACACATACTTCATGCACTCAATTTTAACAAACATATCATTACCATAGCAGTGCAGACTAACAACAGGCGAGATCAAATAGGAAGACACTCAGATAAACAAACAAAGTACCAAATTTATACTCCCCCTTTTTGCCACAAATTTGACAAATATAGCAGTACAAAATTATGAGGTTCAGGAGCTTATTACAAAACAGGAATTAGGGTCATCAGAGTCTCAGCCCATATAACAGAACAGTAACAAAAAAAAACACCAAATGAAAAACAAAGGAAACCAAAATAGTAAAGCAGCACACAAATCATTCTTCAATCAGAGGCACTGGAATCAGTCACCTCCAGTTCCTCTGTATCACCACCAGCATCTTCATTCTTTGCTGCATCAGATGCTGCAGCATCATTCACAGCATCATTACCCACATTAGCACCAGCACTAGGACCTGCTTCCTCAGCCTCCTCTTTCTTCAGGGCAGATATTACCAGCTCAAGCCCTTTCTTCTGCTCATCCAGAGCTTGCACAGTAGCTTCCAATGAGGCAATCATATCCTTCCTACTCAGAGTTGAAGGAGGATCTTGCCTAGGCACAGATTTCCCTGTCATAGGCCCTGCTATATCAGCAGCATGGGTCCCTTCAAACAGTCTAAAATGGAGAGACAGGGGTGCTTCTCTCTTGAGAGGTTCATCAGCAGCAGTCAAAATATGGGGGTGTTGATCAAGAATGATTCCACAGATGAGACTAGGGAAGGCTATAGGCATCTTGATTGCCCAAGACTTGCCATGAGCCATGGTTTGCTCAAAGATATAAGTTCCATAGTCAGCAACAGTACCAGTACCAACAGAGTAAATAAGCCTAGCTAATCCAGTGGCTATATGAGATGTATGGGTTGTAGGAACCCAATTCAAAGTTCCTATTCTGTTCAGAACAGCATACTTCACAGAGAGCATACAAGAGGGTACCTTACCTTTGGATGGCCACACCTTGACCTGATTGGCTGTGATGGTCCTGCACACTTCATTATTGGTAACATCAATGGCAGTGTAATCATCATCCTGCCTACCCAGATATCTGTTGATGATCTTTGGGGAGAACTCAACACATTTGTTCCTAACCCAAACCTTCTGATATTCAGTGCTGAGAGGATTGTCACAGTCCTCAGCAATGTTGACAACAAACTCCTTCACAAGCTTGGCATAGCAGTTGCTCAAGCCACTAACAGTTTTCATTAAGCTAGCATCATCCAACAAGTCAACAACCTCCTTCCAAGCCAGGGTTTCAGCAGACAATTCCCTTTCCAGTCCTATCCTTCTTGCAAATACATACTTCCACTTCTTTGCACTATCCACAAAGTGAAAAGATACTCCATCAATGGGCACATCAGGAACATTAGTAGGCACTATCTTTCTGCCAACTTTCTTCTTGGATGCTGAGATGCTTGGAGCATCATGTTCAGCATCATCATCATCATCAAACACATCAGTAACAACCTTCTTCTTCTTCAGAGATCTCTTCCGAGGTGAGGATGTGATGCTAGGAGCATCTTGCTCAGCTTCATACTCAGAGTCATTAACATTTTTCCTTTTAGCAGATTTCTTCTTTGGTTGAGCAGGAATCTCAACCTTGCTAGAGCTTCTACTGGGTCCAACAATTTTCTTCTTGGGTGACTTCGTGGGCATACTCTTTCTCTTCTTGACAGACTTTGGTGCTTCTTTCTCCACCTCAGGCTCTTTGCCTTTCCTTTCCCTTAGACGCCTACCAATGCCAGTTTTTCCTGCAAGGGACGACCCAACAGATTTGACCACAACAATGTCTTCTTCCTCACTTGCTTCCACATCAGCAGTATTCAGAGCTTCACCTTGGTCAGGTTCAGCATCAGATGCCACAACATCTTCAACCACATCTTTGTCAGCTTCTTCTCTTACCAGAGATGCTGAAGCATCAGGGGTAGCATCCTCTTGAGAGATGCTATATGCCAGAGATTGAAGCACATCACCAACAATATGATCCTCCTCATTGAGTTCATCTTCCTTAAGAGAATCAGGAATAGGAGATTTTGGCTTTTCAGTTTCCACAATAGTTTCCCCCTTTTCAGCATTAGGGATTTGAACAGTATTAGTGTCGATCTGCTCACTTTGAGAGGTTGCTGTAGCATCAACACCTACAACCAGTTTATCAGAGCCCTGATTGGCCAAAAGAAACCCTTGCATGTCGAAATCGGAGTTGTATCGAGATTTGGACTTCTTGACCCTTGGTTTCTTACTTCCCGTTGTCTTACCTTTCTTTGAGGACTTGGGTTTAGAGGATGGGGATTTGTGTGGTTTGGTGTTGAGAGCGGATGCAACAGAGGGATGAATAGTGGTGATGGGAACAGCATTGGTGACAAAGTCTGGTTGAGGTTCATGAGATGGTGAAGATTGATTTGGAGAAGCGGCGATGGGAGAGTTAACAGGAGATGAATGAGACATGGTGACGGCAAAGGTTTGGTAGAGAGGTGGAGAAGTTATAGTGAGATGTGAAATAAAAATGGAAAGAATCAAGATGAGAAGATATGAAATAACAATAACCAACAATGTGTAGTGGCGTGTCAAGGGAGTAATTTAGGCTATGATTGCCTTGATCAACGTGCAGCCTTTGATGAAGAAAAGTAACTGCTGCACGCGCCACTAACGGTAACTGCTATAACTCCTCATGGAGGCAAATTCCCAACTTGCCCCTTAGCTTCTCAAATTGTACGGCATCAAGTGCTTTGGTGAAAATGTCTGCCACTTGCTCTTTTGTGCCAACATGTTCCAAAGTGACAGTTTTGCTTTCAACAAGATCTCTTATGAAGTGATGACGGATGTCAATATGTTTAGTCTTGCTATGTTGAACAGGATTTTTAGAGATGTTTATGGCACTCATGTTGTCACAGTACAATGTCATAGCATCTTGTACAACATCATACTCAGTCAGCATCTGCTTCATCCAAACAAGCTATGAGCAACTACTACCAGCAGCTATGTACTCAGCCTCAGCTGTGGATAAAGCTACACAGTTTTGCTTCTTACTAAACCAAGAAATCAAGTTATTTCCTAAGAAGAAACAGCCTCCTGAAGTGCTTTTTCTGTCATCTGCACTTCCAGCCCAATCAGCATCATAATATCCAAAGAGCTTGGAATCTTCAGAATGAGAGTATATTATTCCATAGTCACTAGTTCCATTCACATATTTCAAGATCCTCTTGACCTGAGTTAAGTGACTCACCTTAGGATCAGCTTGATATCTGGCACAAACTCCAACAGCATAGGTGATGTCTGGCCTACTTGCAGTCAAGTATAGCAGGCTTCCAATCATGCTTCTATATAAACTTTGATCTACACTGATTCCCTTTTCATCCTTAGTAAGTTTCAGATGAGTAGGTGCTGGTGTTCTTTTAGATGTAGCACTTTCCATACCAAGCTTCTTGACTATGTTTCTTGTATACTTACTCTGAGATATAAATATAGTATCATCCATTTGTTTGATTTGAAGTCCAAGAAAATATGTCAATTCCCCAACAAGGCTCATTTCAAATTCTGATTGCATCTGCTTGACAAAATGATGTACCATTGTGTCTGACATCCCACCAAACACTATGTCATCAACATAAATTTGAGCTATGATGAATTTACCTCTTTCTTGCTTAACAAATAGAGTCTTGTCTGAAGTTCCCTTTCTGTAACCTTGATCTTCCAAGAATTGAGTCAACCTTTCATACCAAGCCCTGGGTGCTTGCTTCAACCCATATAAAGCTTTCTTCAATTTGTACACATGACTTGGATGTTCAGGATCAACAAAGCCCTTTGGCTGTTCAACATACACTTCTTCCTGTAGGTATCCATTTAGAAAAGCACTTTTTACATCCATCTGATAGAGTTTGAACTTGAGAATGCAAGCAACTCCCAAAAGAAGTCTGATGGATTCTAGCCTTGCAACAGGTGCAAAAGTCTCTTCAAAGTCTAAACCTTCAACTTGGGTATATCCCTGTGCAACAAGTCTTGCTTTGTTCCTGGTGACAATGCCATTTTCATCTGACTTGTTCTTATACACCCACTTGGTTCCAATCACATTCACATCTTTTGGTCTTGGGACCATATCCCACACTTCACTCCTTTTGAACTGATTTAACTCTTCCTGCATAGCCTCTATCCATGCACTATCAGATAAGGCTTCCTTAACATTTTTGGGCTCAAATAAAGATACAAAACAAGAATTTGAAATAACATCATTTGTCCTTCTAGTAGTTATTCCCTGTTCTGGATTGCCTATGATCAACTCTGTTGGATGATTCTTCTGAACACGTACTGAAGGTCCTTTCTTTTGAGCTTGATCTCCAGAATCTGTAGCATTGATCTCTTCTTCAACCTCTTCATCAGACTAATTTTCACCCAGATGTTCAGATGTTGTAGCATCTTGTTCAGCATCATGTACAACAGGAATACCCTGGTCTTCACCAACAGTTTCTTCCAGAGTAGAGTCTTCAATTACAACATTTATGGACTCCATCATTACCTGAGTCTTGGAATTATACACTCTGTAGGCTCTGCTGTTTGGAGAGTATCCTAGAAAAATCCCTTCATGGCTCTTTGGATCAAGCTTCCTTCTAGGTTCTCTATCAGCCAAAATGTAGCACTTGCTTCCAAACACATGAAAGTGTTTCACAGTTGGTTTCCTATTCTTCCATAGCTCATACAGAGTAGATGTGGTGCCTTTTCTCAATGTGACCCTGTTGTGAATGTAGCAGGCAGTGTTCATAGCTTCAGCCCAAAAATAGTAGGGAACATTCTTGGCATGAAGCATGTCTCTTGCTGACTCTTGAATAGTTCTATTCTTCCTTTCAACTATCCCATTTTGCTGTGGGGTGATAGTAGAAGAATACTCATGCTTGATTCCTTCAGATGCACAAAAATCATTGAACCTAGAGTTCTCAAACTCCTTTCCATGATCTGTCCTGATCTTTACCACATTGCTTGCCTTTTCCCTTTGAATTTGCAGACACAATTCCTTGAATGCTTCAAAGGCATCTGATTTTTCTCTAATGAAATCTATCCAGGTATATCTTGAGTAGTCATCTACCATAACAAAGGCATACCTTTTTCATCCAAGACTTTCAACCTGCATGGGTCCCATGAGGTCCATATGAAGTAGCTCAAGAACTTTGGTGGTTGTCTGATGCTCTAGCATTGGATGTGGCATCCTGACTTGCTTACCAATCTGACACTCACCACACTTGTTGCCTTCTGTGATCTTTAGTTTAGGTAAACCTCTAATAGCTTCTGATGAAATGACTTTCTTCATCCCCTTCAAGTGAAGATGACCTAGTCTCTGGTGCCACAGTCTCACTTCATCTGTAGTTGTGCTGAGACATGTGGTTTTCAATGCTTCTTCATGAGGTATCCACAGGTAGCAATTATCCTTGGATCTGGTTCCTTTCATTAACAGTTGATCTTCTTCATTGTTCACAACACACTCAGTCTTGGTGAAATTAACCTTCAGTCCCTGGTCACACAGCTGACTTATACTTATCAGATTTGCTGTGAGTCCCTTAACCAAAAGTACATTCTCCAACTTGGGCAGTCCATGATTCACTAGATCCCCAATTCCAAGAATTTCTCCTTTAGCACCATCTCCAAAAGTAACAAAACTGGTCTTGTATGGCTTTATATTCTTGAGAAATTTTTCTTCACCAGTTATATGCCTAGAGCATCCACTATCAAAGTACCAATCTTCCCTTGATGAGGCTCTCAAGGATGTGTGAGCAATCAACCCTACATTATCTGTCTTGGGCTTCCACTCCTTCTTCACAGGCACATCTTGCTTCACATCTTCCTTTGTCTCATTTGCTTCAGGCTGCTGAACAGGATATCCATGAAGTCTGTAGCAAAAGGGCCTAATGTGACCTCTTCTTCCACAGTGATGACAAACCCATCTTCTGTATACTCTCTGAATTTTAGGCCTTTGATGACCTTTTGGATTGGATTCCAGAGCAAACTTGGGAACATGATAAGTTTTGAAATGCTGTGCAGGATGCTTTAGCATCGTGGCCCCAGTGCAAGGATCAAAAACATCTTCAGCAGATTTGAACTTTGTCTCAAGGTTCTGTTGGTACTTATTCAAATGAGAGTAATTATAACCTACTGCTTTAGCCTTACCACTGGGCAGATTCTCAAGAATCTCCTCTAATAGATTTGTTCCAGAGTTTAATTGACCCACACGCTTCTTCAAGTCCTCCATTTGAGCATTGACACGGACAACTTCTTCTTGAGCCTCTGAAGCCTTCTCAGTTTGTGCCTTTACTTCAGATTGAAGGAGATTGATTGTCTTTTTCTGCTTCTCAAGTAATCTGCACATTTCTTCAAATCTTGAGAGTAGCTCTTTGTAAGTGCTTGCAAGTTCATCATAAGCCACATCACCTTCTTCCTCAGTATCACTGTCTGGAGTACAAATTCCAGTTAATGCAGTTACATGCTTAGCAGATTCATGCTCTTCCTCTGAATCTTCATCTGACCAAGATACATTCAAACCCTTTTTCTGTCTTTTCTGGTAAGTTCCACATTCTGTTCTTATGTGTCCATATCCTTCACACTCATGACATTGAACACCCTTGCTTTGACTGTTCTTCTCTTCAGGTTTGAATTTCTTCAAATTGCTTTGTTGTTTATTGATGTCGAGTCGGATGCCAGGAGCATTCTGACGATTCCTGCGATCAACTCTCTTCAGCACTTTGTTGAATTGCCTTCCAAGCATGGCTATAGCATCTGCAATGCTTTCTTATTCTTCATCCTCATCTTGGTCATTATCCTCATCAGCATTAGAGACAAAAGCGATGCTCTTGGTTTTTTTCTCACCACGCTCATCAAGTACAGTTCAAAGGTTTGAAGTGAACCAACCAATTCATCCATTTTCATAGAGGAAATGTCATGTGCTTCCTCAATAGCTGTCACCTTCATGTCAAATCTTTTGGGAAGAGATCTGAGAAGTTTCCTTGACAATTTCTCATCAGATACTTTTTCTCCCAAGGCTTCAAAAGAATTGGCAATATCCAAGAGAGTCATGTGAAAATCTTGAATGCTCTCATCATCTTTCATCTTTAGAGTTTCAAACCTAGATGTGAGATGTTGAATTTTGGATGGCTTTACCTTTGTGGTACCTTCATAGCAGGTCTTCAAGATCTCCCATGCTTCCTTGGCTGACACACGGTTTTTGATCAACTTGAAAACATTTGCGTCCACCCCATTAAACAAAGCATAAATGGCTTTGTTATTGTAGAGGGCTGCAGCTTCTTCTTCTGTAGTCCACTCAACCTCTGGTTTCTTTATTCCTGTTGAGGTTCCTTCCTTGCTAGCAACAGTGGGATGTTCCCATCCAGTCAAAACAGCTTTCCAAACCTTGCTATCAATGGATCTTAGAAAAGCGGTCATTTTTGATTTCCAGTGATCATAGTTGTTAGATCCATTGAGCAACGGTGGTCTGTTCATGTATCCTCCTTCCTTTTCCATGATGTCAGAAATATAAGGTCCTGGATCTCACCCTGGAGACAGGCAGGGTGCCTGCTCTGATGCCAATTGAAATTCCTGGCCCGCTAGTTACGATGTTGTATGCAATGCTATAGCTTCTTAGCACTGAAGACGTAATGCTGTAAACGATGCTATAGCATCCTACCGCGTAAAAACTTGAGAAGAATAAAAACAAATATCAGAAAGCAAGTAAAGAACACGGGATATTTGTTAACCCAGTTCGGCGCTCAAAGCAAGCCCTGGTCTGGGGGATACCAATCCAGGAAGGAATATCACTATAATAGTCCTAGTTGTAAGTCTTCAGCAAACACACATTTACAACTTAAAACCTAGGCATCCACCAATGATTCTTCAACCTAGGAACTCCTAAGTCTGAGATCCCATCTCACTCCCTAACAACCTTACAAACAGCAAGGATTTCAAACACACAAGAAAAAGTATTTTGGAGACACACTCCTAAAAACTAACACTCGTACCTAAAGGCTTAGAGTGCACAAACACACACAACCCTAACTTCGTACTTCAAAGCTTAGGAGAGGATCACACAAAGTACAACTCAATAACACACGTCCTTAGCTTGTATCAAGGTGACACAAGAAAGGCTCACAAAAATTACACACGCAAAAACCTAGGAGACTAGACAAAAATAACAACGGCGTGAACAACAACAAATTAGGTTTTGCATAACATATATATACTCCAGCAAAGTCCTTGATTCTGAAATAATCATGAGCTTGATTCTTCTTGACTCAAGCCTTTGACCACATTAATTAAAAAGAATTCTTTCCTAAAATATTCTTCATGGATATTCTTCATAGAAATATTCTAGTCAAGGATCTGAAGTAATAAATGATGATCCTCAATAAAAACCACACACAAAGGCGCCATGCAAGATTCATGAGAGAGAAAAGCGAATCATGCCATAATTAGAAACGTGCTCCTTCATAATACCAAATGCCGAATACGATGTTGTAGCATCTTGCACCGCATCCTGCTCACCAAAAATGCAGCCAATACATAGGACTCAACATAAGTCCTTAAGTAAGAAGTATGTGTCCATCCTCTACGTAACCATATTAATTCCTAAGTTCCGTTTATTACTAGATGTCTCATAATAATAAACTTGCATTTAATCCTAAGTTGGCCAGACCTTGAATCAAACATATATCATAAAATCATAAGAACTAAAAATGCAATAAACACCACAATCATTCACATGAATAATACTAGACTTTCATTGAATATCACATATTTCCAACAACAAGAGTTTTAGCTCATGGTGAGCTTAGTAAAGCATACAAACAGAGATCTAAGTTTACACATAACTAACATCACAAGAGAATTAGAAATGATAAACCTAGTAGATCACAACCAAGAGTAGCTACTGATCTTCACAGTCGTGACTCCGGTTGACAGCTTCACTGGGCAGCAATGGTGGATGAATGTTGTGAAGGAGATGGAGGCTACCAAATTCTCTCTTAGGGTTTTTCCTCTTTTCCCACCTTCTGAGTTTTAGGTTTTATGTCTCATTATATAGCAGCTCATATGGATTGGGCCTTCTCTACTTGTCCTCCAAGAATAGCCCAAAGAATAAAGCATATTCCTTTGTTTGATACTATGATAGTACACTTTCAGCACATGGGAGGTTACAACTGTCTTGCCCTTCTAGATGCTTCTCCAGACGCCAGCTGTCTTGCCTTAGGCAGAAACCATTTGATCTTATCCATATGCCAGCTCATGTCTTGACTTCTCTTTGACTGCCACATGTCTCAGCTGTACGGAATCAAGTGTCTTGACTCTGATTATCACCAAGCAAAACTCTACACATCAAAATAACGTGAAATCCACAAAACATAGCACATAGTGTGCTTGACTCAATAATTCTAAAACTCAACTAAAATGACTTAATGATCACCATATTAGTAAATAATAATCCAAGTAGTAAGGGCTTAGAAACATCACATAAAGTGAGTTATCAGGTACTTACATGCTAAGGGAAGATGCGGCTTATTGGTGGAAGCACACTAGCACTAGACTTGGAGTTGGAGGTGTAGTGTTAACTTGGACTGTGTTTAAGAGGGAATTCCTGACTAGGTATTTTCCAATGGATGTGAGGAACCGGAAAGTGATAGAATTCATGGAGCTTAAGCAAGGTAACATGTCTGTTGCGGAGTATGCCGCCAAGTTTGAATCTCTTTGTAGGTTTGCACCGCACTACAATACTATTGAGGCCGAGCATGACAAGTGTGTGAAATTTGAGAATGGTTTGAGGCCCGAAGTGAAGCATATGATTGGATTCTCGGAGTTTAGAGATTTTCCTACATTGGTATCTAAGAGTAGAATTTGTGACATTGATGGGAAAGCTAAGTCCGATCACTACAAGATGATGAATGAGAAGAAAGGGAAGGATGTGAATCGTGGGAAACCATATGACAACAAGGCAAAGAAGAAAATTGGTGAAAGTAGTGGTAAGAAGCCGGTTGGAGGTTATGACAAGGAGAAGGTTACTTGTTTCAAGTGTAAGAAGCCCGGTCATAAGTCTTATGAATGCACCGAACCGACTAGTTGCTACAATTGTGGAGAATTGGGACATAAGAGTCCGGAATGCAAGAAGCCCAAGAAGAGTGGAGGAAAGGTCTTTGCTTTGGATGGAGGTAGCTCGGGAGCATCAGATAATCTTATCAGAGGTACATGCTTCATTCATGATACTCCATTACGTGCCATGATAGATACTGGGGCTACCCGTTCTTTTATCTCTTTCAACTGCATGAAACGTCTTAATTTGGAAACTTCTGTTATGTCGAGATGCATGGTAATAAAAACGCCCGCTAGTGACTCAGTTACTACTAAGCTTGTTTGTGTTGATTGTCCAGTAACTATTTTTTGTAGGCATTTTGGTATGGATCTTGTATGTATTCCTTTAAGTAATATTGATGTGATCTTTGGTTTGAACTGGTTGGAGTTTAATCGCGTCCATATCAATTGTTGTACTAAGACGGTAGTGTTCCCAAAACCGAATGAGGACTTGAAATTAGATCTCATGGGTAGTGGTGAAATGACTAGGTCTTTAAGAGAGCATGCCGAGATGTTTGTGATGTTTGCTTCATTGAAGTTAGAAGGGGAGTCGGAAGTAAATCAGTTACCTGTTGTGTGTGAATTTCCTGAAGTGTTTCCGGAAGATATCTTTGATTTACCACCGGAAAGAGAGGTTGAGTTTAGTATTGAAGTAGCACCTGGTACTAACCCAATCTCTATGGCTCGTTATCGGATGTCAGCATCGGAGTTAGAGCAATTGAAAAAACAGTTAGAGGAACTCTTGGAAAAGAAGTTTATTAGACCAAGTGTATCGCCTTGGGGTGCACCAGTGCTTTTGGTGAGGAAGAAGGACGGGAGTATGAGGTTGTGCATAGATTACCGTCGTTTGAATCAAGTTACAATCAAGAACAAGTATTCGTTGCCAAGGATAGATGATTTGATGGATCAATTGGTGGGTGCTTGCGTGTTTAGCAAGATTGACTTAAGGTCGGGGTATCATCAGATTCGTGTTAAGACGGAGGATATTCCGAAGACTGCTTTCAGGACAAGATATTATCATTATGACTATTCATTTATGCCTTTCGGTGTAACCAATGCGCCTAGAGTGTTTATGGAATACATGAACCGGATTTTCCATTCTTATTTGGATAAGTTCGTGGTAGTATTCATCGATGATATTTTGGTTTACTCTAAGACCGAGGAAGAACATGCGGATCATTTGAGAATTGTTTTGAGGACTTTGAAAGAGAAGAGGCTTTATGCAAAGTTTTCTAAGTGCGAATTTTGGTTGAAGGAAGTGAGCTTTCTAGGTCACGTGATATCTAGCGGAGGTATTGGCGGTGGATCCTTTTAAGGTTGATGCGGTATTGAAGTGGGGGACTCCAGAATCTGTTTTTGAGATAAGAAGCTTTCTTGGTTTGGCTGGTTATTATCGGAGGTTTATTGAAGGTTTCTCAAAGTTGGCTTTGTTGGAACAAAATTGGTTTTGTATCTCTTAATTTGATTTTGATGATAACTATGTATTTAAAGTTAAATTGGAAGTACTAATAATTTACTCTAGTGTGCAGGATTAAAAGTTAAAATTTGCGTTTATAAGCACATTAGAATTCTGAAGGAATTACTTCTGAGCGTGTCAATCTGAGCTCACCAAATTCTGAAGCAAGTAATTCTGAGCTTCACTAGATTCTGAAGCTAATATTTCTGAAGCTACATCAGAACTATTTTCTTGAAGACTGTGTCTCTTTGTCTTGGTCTCAGCGAAGGAATCAAGAAGGAAAAAGGGTTGACCATGGGAAGGTCCTTTTCAATTCAGGCTTCAAGAACGAGTATTTCCTTATTTGGCTTAAACTGAGGTTCAAATATCTAAAGCCAAAAGGAATCTCTCATTTTGTAGTAAACGTCAAAACTCCTAAACACTACAGATCAGAACAGCTATTAGCACTCTGATCAATACAATGGAGCGTCTCAAGAATTCTTCAAACGACTATAATCTTCAACGTCTATATTTTCACCTATAAAAGGAAGAAGATTTTTGAAGAATTATTATCAAGACTTACGCTTCTGAACTTGCATACACTCTGTCAAAATTCTGAAGCTATTCAAACACTTAGAAATTTTGTGAAACATTTCTAGGAAGTCTTGTAATTGGGTTGTATTTTGTAAACACCTCCGATAGTATATCAAGTGAACTCATAATTTTATCATCATTAAAACTTGTGAGAAGTCTCTTGCTTTGTGCTTGAGCATTAGAAGTCTCTTGCTTTGTGCTTGAGCGTTGGAAGTCTCTTGCTTAGTGCTTGAGCATCTGTAATCTTAGTGATTATAGTGAAATCTCTTGTAAAGAACAAGAGGACTGGACTACTCCTGTTAGTGGGAGGAACCAGTATAAAACTTGTGTGTCTCTTTCTCTCTATTCTCTTATATTGTGTGTGTTTGCTTTTATCCGCTGCAAATAGTTTTAAAACTTAGCAAAAATCTTAACACAATTCAACCCCCCCTTCTTGTGTTTTTCAACCTTCAATTGGCATCAGAGCACCGATCTGTGTTGCTCTTCACTTAACAGTGAAACAGTAAAGATCTAGGGTACTCAGTTGAAAAACATGTCTGCTTCTGGAACTGGATCAGATCACTCTGCGGTTCCCCCTCTCCTCATAACTATGACAAAAATGAAAGAAATGATACTCATAGAGACAAAGCACCTTTTTTCAATAGTGATCCTACAACCTTTCCCTTTTGGAAAACCAAGATGTACAGTTACATCATTGGTACTGATGATGAGTTATGGGATCTAGTTGAGGATGGCGTACACTTTGATCATATGGATGAAGAAGGTGTTGTAAGAAACACTTACAGAAAGTTGTTTGATGCTGACAAAAAGAAACAATATAAGAAGCATCATACTGTCAAGAATATGCTTGTTGGTGCCATAACTCATGCTGAATATTTGAAAATATCCAACAAATCTACAGCTAAAAATATCTGGGATTCTCTATGCTCTACCTATGAAGGAAACAAGCAAGTTAAAGAGATTAAGGCAAATCTGCTAATTCATCAATATGAGCTATTCAGAATGAAGGAAGATGAAGACATTGAAACCATGTATTCAAGGTTTCAAACCCTTGTCTCAGGTCTTCAAGTTCTGAAGAAAAGCTATACTATACCTGATCATGTAAAGAAAATTCTGAGGAGTCTGCCTCCTAAGTGGAGACCAAAGGTCACAGATTTTCAAGAATCTAAGAATCTAGATGATGTCTCTCTTAAAGATCTGATAAGCTCGCTTAGAAGTCATGAACTAGAACTCATGGCAGATGAACCTGTCAAGAAAATGAAATCCTTTGCTATAAGCTCTGTTCAAAGTTCTTCAAAAGCTATGAAGGCTAAAGCTACTGAGCCTGAAGAAGAAACTTCTGATGATATGCTGGAAGAAAATTCTGAGAATGAAGAAATGGCTCTCATGGTCAGAAGATTCCAGAAATGGAACAAGAAATACAAGAAGTTTCCAAGCAAGGGAAATGGCTCAAGAAGTTCTTTCACTAGAGACAAAAAGGAAGAATTGAACAAATGCTATAACTGCAGAAAATCTGGACACTTTATTGCTGACTGTCCAGAAATGTCTTCTAAGAGCATCCACAATGGAGCACTCCATTTTTGAGTACTTAAATGTACACATCACATTTTAATCGGGTCCCACTTGTACACGTCATTAAGAACTAAATAAGCACTCAATCCCTCCAATGAAGAAGGAAATCATTTTGGTTTTGCTCCAATGGGGGTACCTAATAGGTACTGATTCTTAAATGTTAAGAACTCCCCATTGGAGATGGTCTAAGGACAAAGGAAAGAACAAGAACTTTGGAAAAGAGAAATACAAAGAAAAAGTAAGGAAAAGTCTCTTAGCTACTTGGGAAACAATTAAGGATGACTCTGAAGGTGAGGATGATGAAGAAGGAAATCTTGCTCTAATGGTAAAAGCTTCTGAAGACAACTCTGATAAGGATTCTGAATATGACTCAGATGAAGAACAAGAGGTATATTTTAACATGACCCAATCTGAATTAATTGATTCTCTTAAGATTGATGTGAAACATTATACTCATATAGTAAGACAACATAAAATTCTGAAAAGTGCTTATGAATCATTGAAAAAGGATGCCAAGATTCTTTATGAAGAAAATGAATCTTTAAACATTCGTATTTGTCATGTTGAATCAAACTATGTCTTGACAGACAAACTCGATGATGATCATGAAGATGCTCTCCATGAATTTATTCGTAGCACTTTCAATAGGAGTAAAATGGCTTCCATGATTTATCATATGACTCGTAACCATGGTGAAGGTATTGGTTATTCTCGGTTTAAAAACTGGGATAAACCTATGCAAACATCTAGTGAGGATGATACTCCACCGGAATTATCTTCAACCTTTGTTAAAAGTGGAACACAGAATCTGAAGTTATCCAATTCTGAAGGAGGTTCTGAACCTCAACTCAAAGACTCGGAAGCTCCAAGTTCTTCTGAACCCAAAACTTCTGAGCCTAAGAGTTATCAAGCTAAAGCTCAGAAGTCATCTGAACCTCTGAGTAATCAAGGCAAAGATTCTTCAGGTGCTTGCTTGACCTTTGGAACTGTGATATATTCCAGATCCAAATCCAAGAATCAAATTAAGCCTAAACATTCCTGTCAAAGTTTAATTAATTCTAGATCTTCTGTTACTCATAAAAGACAAAGGAGGAAAGTAATTCAGAAGACTAACTTAAAAGGACCCATCAGAATGTGGGTACCAAAATCTGAGATACTGTTTGCTTCAGATGCTCATTCAAGGAAAGGTAAAGCAGCAGCCCTGGTACCTGGACAGTGGTTGCTCACGACATATGACGGGAGAAAAGTATATGTTCCAAACCCTAACTCTGAAAGAGGGAGGTTCTGTGGGATTTGGAGGAAAACAAAAAGGGAAGATCATTGGTATAGGTACAGTTGGTAATTCTTCTCTTTCCATTAAAGATGTTTGGTTAGTTGATGGACTTAAATACAATTTATTAAGCATTAGTCAATTTTGTGACAATGGATGTGTTGTTACATTTGATAAGAATTCATGTACTATATCAAAAGACTCTGACAAATCCATAGTATTCAAGGGAATGAGAGTTGGCAATGTTTATAAAGTAAACTTTTCTGATTTGGTTGACCAAAAGATTATATGTCCTTTGTCTCTGAGTGATGAGAAATGGTTATGGCACAAGCGTCTTGGTCATGCTAACTGGAGGTTAATCTCTAAGCTTAGAAAACAAAAGCTTGTTAGTGGTTTGCCTGACATTGATTATCACTCAGACACACTATGTGGCTCATGTCAAAAAGGAAAATTTGCTAAGACTTCTTTCAAGTCTAAAAACATTGTCTCTACTTCCAGACCTTTAGAATTGCTTCACATTGATCTGTTTGGTCCTGTCTCTACAACCTCTATCAATGGTAAGAAATATGGGTTAGTCATTGTTGATGATTTCAGTAGATGGACTTGGGTGAAATTCCTTCGTTCTAAAAGTGATGCATTTGAAGTGTTTAGTGACTTCTGCTTACAAATACAAAGTGAAAAGGATATTAGGATTCTGAAGGTTAGAAGTGATCATGGAGGAGAGTTCGAAAATGCTTCTTTCGAATCTTTCTGCTCAGAGGATGGAGTAATCCATGAATTCTCTTCTCCTAGAACACCACAGCAAAATGGTGTTGTAGAAAGAAAGAATAGATCTTTGCAAGAAATGGCTAGTACCATGATGCTTGAGTCTAACCTAGCTAAGTATTTGTGGGCAGAAGCAGTAAGCACTGCATGCTATGTTCAGAATAGAATCTTTATAAGAGCTATTTTGAACAAAACTGCTTATGAACTGTTCAAAGGAAGAAAACCCAATATTTCTTATTTTCATCAGTTTGGATGTACATGTTATATTCTAGACAACAAAGTCTATCGAAAGAAATTTGATGCTAAAGCTTATAAGGGTATCTTCATAGGATATTCTGAACGCTCAAAAGCATACATATTGTATAATTCTGAAACTCACACAGTTGAAGAATCTATACATGTGAGATTTGATGATAAAGAGCCTGACAATATAATGTCAGAGCAAGCTGAAAACTTTGCAAAATTTCAAAGTGGACAGATCAAACAACGAAGCTCTTTCTCGATGTAATCCAACCAAAGACATATGAATGTGAATATCTCTCTATTGTTGTATATCCTTCTGAGACTCAGAATGAAAAGATATCTGAAGATCTTGAATCTGAAGATCACTCAGAAGAAGAACCTACTCAGATGACAACTCAGCCTAAAAGAACATTCAAATACAAGTCATCTCATCCAGAGGAATTAATTGTTGGAAATAAAAATAGCCCAAGGAAGACCAGATCAGCATTCAAAGAACATGAATCTCTAGTTGGTCTAATTTCTTTAATTGAACCTACAAGCATAGAAGAAGCTCTATCAGATGATAGATGGATCATTGCAATGCAAGAAGAGCTCAATCAATTTGAAAGAAATGATGTCTGGGATCTGGTACCCAAGCCCAAACATAATAACATTATTGGAACAAAATGGGTATTCAGAAACAAAACAAATGAACAAGGAGAAGTTGTAAGAAACAAAGCTAGATTGGTTGCACAAGGTTATAGTCAACAAGAGGGCATAGATTTCACTAAAACCTTTGCACATGTAGCAAGGCTTGAAGCAATTCGACTTCTTCTATCATAAGCAGTAAATCATGATATCACTCTATTTCAGATGGATGTTAAGAGTGCATTTCTAAATGGAGTTATTTCTGAAGAAGTCTATGTTAAGCAACCTCCTGGTTTTGAAGATGTCAAGTGTCCTGACCATATGTTTAAATTGAAGAAATCTTTATATGGATTGAAGAAAGCTCCAAGGGTTTGGTATGAAAGGTTAAGTATTTTTCTTCTAGAAAATGGCTTTCAAAAAGGACATGGTGATAATACTCTTTTCAGAAAAACCTTAAAAGATGATATTTTAGTTGTTCAAATATATGTGGATGATATTATCTTTGGTTCAACTAATGCCTCTCTATGCAAGAGTTTTTCTAAGCTTATGCAGGATGAATTTGAAATGAGTATGATGGGTGAACTAACATTCTTTATGGTAATCCAAATCAATCAAAGAAAAGAGGGAGTATATGTTCATCAAACCAAATACACAAAGGACTTGCTGAAGAAATTTGGTCTTGAAGACTGCAAGCCTATGTCCACTCCTATGCATCCCTCCAGTAGTCTTCTGATGGAAGAATCTGAAGGCAAAGTGGATTAGAAACTATACAGAGGTATGATTGGTTCTCTCCTTTACCTCACTGCTTCTAGACCAGATATTTTGTTCAGTGTATGCATGTGTGCTAGATTTCAATCAGATCCTAGAGAATCTCATCTAACTGCTGTTAAGAGAATCTTTAGATATCTGAAAGGAACCACAAATCTAGGATTGCTTTATAAGAAATCCTTAGATTATAAGCTAATTGGATTCTGTGATGCTGACTATGCTGGTGATAAAATTGAAAGGAAGTCCACTAGTGGAAACTGTCAATTCTTAGGTGAAAACCTTATATCATGGGCTAGTAAGAGACAAGCAACTATTGCTTTATCTACAGCTGAAGCAGAGTACATTTCAGCTGCTAAGTGTTGCACACAATTGCTCTGGATGAAACATCAATTGGAAGATTATCATATAAGGATAAGCAGTATACCACTTCTGTGTGAAAATACTGCTGCTATCTGTTTGTCTAAAAATCGTATTTTACATTCAAGAGCCAAACACATTGAGATTAAGCATCATTTCATTAGAGATTATGTTCAGAAGGGAGTAATTGAGATTCAATTCATTGATACTGAGCATCAATGGGCTGATATCTTTACCAAACCTCTTGCTATTGATCGTTTCGATTTTATCAAGAAAAATCTGAACATGGTTTTTATTTCTGAGTGATGGTTCTGAATGTTGTTAACTCTGAGTGAATAATTAACTCTGAAGGGCTTCAGAAGGTTGGAAGGCTCAGAAGCTAATATCTTAGATTCTGTAGCATCCATTCATCTGAAGCAATCAGAATTATTTATTATTTAATATGGATTATTGTGACTCAGATACCTATTCTAGTGTTAGTTGACTGCTCAGTTTCTCCAACTGACAGCTGGCTTCTAAAACACTCCTTATTTGTGTAACTTCCCATCGTGTCTAGTAACCGCTGGGTAATGAAGGAAGCTAATGATGATTTTCTTAAAAGTAACTGTTATGCCCCCATTACGTCATTATCGTGTTTTCCCCCAATATTTGTTATGTTTTCAAAACTTACACTATAATCACTTATTCACACTATTCACTTTCACTTCTCACACTTTTGCTTCTTCTCTAAACCTCCATCTATTAAAATTCTTTCTTCCTCTTAGCTTCAACCTAACCATGGCCTCATCATCTTCTGCTCGCACAATTCCTAAACCCATTGATGTAGAATCACAAGAACTAGTGTCCAGAAATCCTGAACCTTCTTCTCTAAGACTTGATCAACTACAATTGGTAGAAGAAACCCCTGTTGATTTTGAATCATTTAGGGTAAATAATCTGGATGTGAAAGGGTATTTTGAGCAACAAGGTTGGATGAACTACTTTGAGATGCTTAATGGTGTCATCTACCCTACATTGGTAAAGGAATTTTGGCTTGGCGCTGAAGTGTTTTCAAAAGAAAAAGCCATGAAGGAACTGGAAAACAAAATTGCTGAAAACCCAGAAGCAAACAAAGATAAATCAAGAGAGGAACTTGGTTTGAAACCTTTCACCTGCACTGAAATTCGTTCAACCATTCTTGGTGTACCTGTAACCATCACTAGGAATCATATTTCTGAGCTGCTTCAGATTCCTAATGAAGGGTTCTTTCAGGTTGACGCTGACAAATCTCCACCCCTCACCAAGTATAGGTCTGAGATCAAGGAAAATTTGTATGAGGATTCATCTAAGATGGGTAGGACTGCTGGATTACATTTGATTGTGAAGCTTCTGCACAGAATTTTAATTGCCACCATTATTCCAAGGGTTGGTGGAACTGATCAAGTTTCCTGGGATTAGAGGCACATTCTCCTCTTCTTGGTAAATGGTACTAAGTTGAATTTACCTGCTTACTTATTTCACTCTCTGTGTACCTACATCAGAAATACCACTGAAAAGGACAAGCATTGGGTTGCATTTCCCAGGTTGCTTTCTGAACTATTCTTTCAGTGGAGATTGGTTGATAAGCTGAGAGAATTTGGTGCTACAGAGACTGTTAAAAAATCAAGAAGTTCTTTTCTAACTGCTGAGAATCTGTGTACTGTGCACAAGATTTCTAAGGAAAATCTGATCTATCCAAACCACCCTCTAAAGAAAAAGCTCACATCTTTAAGGGATGATGTGATTCCTGTCTTTAAGAATGAGCCTATGGATGTCATTGACCACTACATTGCTGCTAGGAGAGCAGAAGGAGTATATCTTACTCTTGATGACTTGCAATCTGAACCAGAAGATGAATATGTCAAGAAGAGGAAGCGTACAAGTAAGAAGAAGGAAACTGATGTTGCAGAAGGCCCAGAAAAGAAAAAGGCTAAGAAATGAAAGACTCTGAAAGGTTCAGAGAAAATACCAGTTGATCAATCTGAAAGATCAACTCTAAAGGGAGTACAAAGGGCTGAGCCATTTGTGGCAAGAGTAGATGATGACTCAGAAACTAAAGATGATCTGCCTCTGACACGTCACACCAAAAGGAAGAGACCTGCTCAGAAGGTTTCCTCAGAAGATATCTCAGGTATGCCTAAACCTTCTTCTGATATTATTCCTAATATTGCTCAAACTTCTGGACCATCTTCTGAACAACCTCAACCATCATCTACCTCTGCTCCACCTGTTGAAACACCATCTGTTGATGACTCCCAACCCATTAATATGATGTTTCCAAACAGTGATCAAATTTTTCCTACCCTTCATACTCTCACAGAATCCCCAACCATCTCTGAGCTAAATTATGTTGTTGATCCTGCTTCAGAATGTCTTGAAACTGTAGCAGCTCAGAGAAATGAAACTCTCAACCAACTTAACATTGCCCTTCAACAACAACAACAACTAGAACAACAACAACTTCAACAACAACAACAACAACAACAACAAGAACAACCTCCCATCATTGATCCTGACACAGAAAATCTCCTACACCTTGAACAACATCTTCAAGGTGATCTTGTGTTTTCCCATTCATCTCCTCAAAAATCACCTATCCCTGCAACCACAACATCTGCCCCTGTAGCTGTTTCTGAACAACCATCTGCTACCATCATCTCTGACCCCATCCAATCTTCTGAACCTATTGATGACCAACCTTCTGAACCACCAAAATCCCCTTCTCAAAATGTGCCAAGTGAGAATCTCAACACTACTGTTGTTTTCTCTGCTCAACCCTCATCACCTAGCACAGATTCTGATCTTGTACCAAACATCCTCCACTCTGACACTTATCCTTGTTTCACCTTGGCTCACAATATTGACCCTCCCATTTCCTTCAGACCACCCAGAAAAGTTATTGAGATTTCTGACTCTGACTCTGATGAATCTTATAACTCAGAATCCTCATATCAATATATTCCTCGTCCTCCAACACCTCATGTATCCAATGTCTTGTTTGAGCGTATTAGTAATAAAATCTACAGAAAGGTGAAAGCATTACACATGATTAGATATTCGCTTATGAATCCTAAAGATTATATTAATGTTTGGGCTGAAGTTAGGGAAGAAATTCTGAGGGACATTTATCATTTGGTGGATGGAGATCTGAACGAAATGTTGGACTATCAGAAGGCTCTGAATGACTGGTTGGATCCGATTAAGCAAGGGCATCTGAGGCTCACTCAGAAAGAAGCTCGTCATTGGCAGGAAGAATACCTCAACAATCATTTTTCCTTGTCCATGCAGAGCTCCCTTTCTACTCATCTAAAGTTCTCTCTGGATCCTGGGGATTTGTTTGTCAATAAGGATATTGTTGGTTCTTCTGCTTCTGCTTTAGAAATCTCTGAAATTCAAAGGAACTTGCTGCTCAGAAACAAAAGCAAGTTGAGTTGGATGAAAAGATTGACAGACTTGCAGCTCAGCAAAATGAGAAGTTTGAGCGCTTAGAGGCCAAGCAGGATGCTATGGCAGCTGATTTGAAGACCCTGATAACCCTTCTTGCCCCTAAACCATAAGATTCCTTTAGGCACTTAGTTTATTCATTTTATTTCTGAACAATTTTTGGGGATATGCTCTGTTTCGGCATTATTTGTTTGTTAACTCTGTTTTAGTTTTTCTTTAAATTATGTTTGGTTTGATTATTTATGTTTGCATGTTTTTCTTTCCTCTATTGATTTTCATCAGTTATTTATTTCAAACAAAAATGAACTATTTTCATAGCATTAAAACCTCATTTTATTCATTCAGAAACCAGAAGTACATTTTTTTTTCAAATACATTAAAAATTTGCTAAAATCTACTTTGATGCTCCTGCATCTTTTGCATCTTCTGGCTCCTTCCTTCCAAACTTCATGATGCTTTCCACCAGCTGGCTGGCTTTTCTTTCCATCTCCAGCGCCGCCTCCAAACGTTTGTTCAAACGCTCTTTTCTTTCTTGCATAATTCTGACTTCTTCTTCTAACATCAGCTTCTCCCATTCTCTCTGCACTTGCTCTTCATTTTTTCTGTCCATGACTTCAAATGTTTTCTTTGAAATGTGATCGCTTTTGCAAACTGTAGTGCTCCTTTTATAGTATTTTTTCACCTCGTACCTAGCGTTTTCAAAACTTTTACCGTTGAATGCATTTACTGCTGGTGGTTGTTTGCTATGCGCATTTACTGCCCTGTAACTTGCACTTTTACTGGCCCGTTTTTGATAATGACAAAGGGGGAGAAATATTTATTCATGTGGCAGTGAAATTAATATATGAAGCTTTCAAGAATTAATATTTTCTGAACTCTCTCTCGTATATATCCACTGAAGTTTTTTAAACTTTTAATGAAGGGGAGTAATAAGTTTTGTCTAAAATATTTTCATATAATATAAGATAAGCTTGCAAACCATGTCTTATATTTGTCAAACTAAGAAATAGAGCTTACAAACCTCTAATTCTGAATGTTGAATATATGAAATAATCTTAGACATTATGAATTACTCGTAGACTGTTTTATATTTATCATTGATAAACTTCTGAAGGTTATCAGACTCAGGGGGAGCTTGCAAACCTCAGAACTTGAAGTCAAGATGTTAAATAAAAACAACAACAATTGATTTTAAATACATATAGTTGTCATCATCAAAAAGGGGGAGATTGTTGGAACAAAATTGGTTTTGTATCTCTTAATTTGATTTTGATGATAACAATGTATTTAAAGTTAAATTGGAAGTACTAATAATTTACTCTAGTGTGCAGGATTAAAAGTTAAAATTTGCGTTTATAAGCACATTAGAATTCTGAAGGAATTACTTATGAGCGTGTCAATCTGAGCTCACCAAATTCTGAAGCAAGTAATTCTGAGCTTCACTAGATTCTTAAGCTAATATTTCTGAAGCTACATCAGAACTATTTTCTTGAAGACTGTGTCTCTTTGTCTTGGTCTCAGCGAAGGAATCAAGAAGGAAAAAGGGTTGACCATGGAAAGGTCCTTTTCAATTCAGGCTTCAAGAACGAGTATTTCCTTATTTGGCTTAAACTGAGGTTCAGATATCTAAAGCCAAAAGGAATCTCTCATTTTGTAGTAAACGTCAAAGCTCCTAAACACTGCAAATCAGAACAGTTATTAGCACTCTGATCAATACAATGGAGCGTCTCAAGAATTCTTCAAACGACTATAATCTTCAACGTCTATATTTTCACCTATAAAAGGAAGAAGATTTTTGAAGAATTATTATCAAGACTTACGCTTCTGAACTTGCATACACTCTGTCAAAATTCTGAAGCTATTCAAACACTTAGAAATTTTGTGAAACATTTCTAGGAAGTCTTGTAATTGTGTTGTATTTTGTAAACACCTCTGATAGTATATCAAGTGTCTCACTCATAATTTTATCATCATTAAAACTTCTGAGAAGTCTCTTGCTTTGTGTTTGAGCATTAGAAGTCTATTGTTTTGTGCTTGAGCATTGGAAGTCTCTTGCTTAGTGCTTGAGCATCTGTAATCTTAGTGATTATAGTGAAATCTCTTGTAAAGAACAAGAGGACTGGACTACTCCTGTTAGTGGGAGGAACCAGTATAAAACTTGTGTGTCTCTTTCTCTCTATTCTCTTATATTGTGTGTGTTTGCTTTTATCCGCTACAAATAGTTTTAAACCTTCAGGCTTTACCGTTAACCCGATTGACTAGGAAAGGTCAAGCGTTTGTTTGGGATTACCTTTGTGAGAAGAGTTTTCAAGAATTGAAGAAGCGGTTGACGTCTGCACCAGTCTTGATCTTGCCAAAACCGGATGAACCGTTTGTGGTATATTGTGATGCATCTTTGATGGGTATGGGTGGTGTTCTTATGCAAAATGGACAAGTAGTTGCTTATGCTTCTAGGCAATTAAAAGTACATGAGAAGAATTACCCAACTCATGATCTTGAGTTAGCCGCGGTTGTGTTTGTCTTGAAGATTTGGAGGCATTATTTGTTTGATTCTAGATTCGAAGTTTTCAATGATCCTAAGAGTTTGAAGTATATGTTTGATCAAAAGGAATTGAACATGAGACAGAGACGATGGTTGGAATTCTTGAAGGATTATGATTTTGAGTTAAGTTATCATCCTGGAAAAGCGAATGTCGTGGCGGATGCTTTGAGTAGGAAATCTTTACATATGTCGTCACTTATGGCAAGAGAATTGGATTTGATTGAGCAATTTAGAGATCTTAGTTTGGTTTGTGAAACAACGGTGAATAGTGTTAAATTGGGGATGTTGAAGCTCACGAATGATTTTCTTGACGAAGTTAAGAATGGTCAAAAGCGAGATTTGAGTCTTGTGAATCGTCTTGCATTGATTGATCAAGGAAAAGAGACCGATTTCAAAGTGGATGAGAATGGGGTTATAAGATTTAGAGATAGAGTATGTGTGCCTAACATACCCGAATTGAAGAAAAAGATTCTAGAGGAAGGACATAGAAGTGGATTGAGTATTCACCCCGGAGCAACTAAGATGTATCAAGATTTGAAGAAGTTGTTTTGGTGGCCTAGTATGAAGAAGGAAGTTGCCGAGTTTGTTTATGCTTGTTTAACTTGTCAATAGTGCAAGGTTGAGCATCAAAGACCATCGGGATTGTTACAGCCGATGTTTATACCGGAATGGAAGTAGGATAGTATTGCTATGGACTTTGTAAGTGGTTTGCCTAGAACTACCAAAGGGAATGATTCAATATGGGTAATTGTGGATAGATTGACGAAGTCGGCACATTTTATTGCTTTTAAGACCGGAACTTTGGTGCCAAGATTGGCGGAGATTTATGTGGAACAAATCGTAAGGTTGCATGGTATTCCATCTAGTATTGTATCGGATAGAGATCCGAGGTTTACTTCAAGATTTTGGGAAAGTTTGCAAGAGGCTTTGGGAACTAAGCTAAGAATGAGTTCGGCTTATCATCCTCAAACGGATGGACAATCGGAAAGAACTATTCAATCACTTGAGGATTTGTTGAGAGCTTGTGTTTTGGAAGGTGGAGGAAGTTGGGATATCTATTTACCTTTGATAGAGTTCACCTATAACAATAGCTTTCATGCGAGTATTGGGATGGCACCTTTTAAAGCATTATATGGTAGAAGATGTCGTACTCCTTTGTGTTGGCATGAAGCATGAGAAAGTGTTGTGTTGGGACCGGAATTGGTTCAACAAACTACGGATAAGATTAAGATGATACAATAGAAGATGAGAGCATCTCAAAGTAGGCAAAAGAGCTACTATGATAAGTAGAGGAAAAGCATAGAATTTAAGGAAGGAGATCATGTGTTCTTGAGAGTGTCGCCTACTACCGGTGTTGGTCGAGCTTTGAGATCAAGAAAGTTGACACATAGATTTATTGGACCTTGCCAAATTCTTGAAAGATTTGGAAAAGTGGCTTATCGGATTGCCTTGCCACCATCTTTGTCAAATTTGCATAATGTGTTTCACGTGTCACAATTGAGAAAGTATGTTTCTGATCCAACTCATGTAATTGAAGCGGATGATATCCAAGTGCGAGAGAACCTTATGATTGAGACCTTACCTTTAAGGATTGAGGGAAGAGAAGTGAAAAAGTTGAGAAACAAGGAAATCGCGTCGGTTAAAGTTGTTTGGGGAGAACCGGCCGGTGAAAGCGCTACTTGGTAGCTTGAGGATGAGATGAAGAGGTCCTATCCAGAGTTGTTTCCAGGTAAATTTTCGAGGGCGAAAATTCTTTTAGGGGGGTAGAGTTATAACACCCGCATTAGATTAATTAGAATTTTGATGATTAATTAATATTTATTTGAATTGTGTGACTATGTGAATTATTTGATTATTGTGTTTGGGAGAGAGTTAAGGGTATTTTAGTGATCACATAGAATTAATTAGACTAAGTGAGAACCATAAGTTAGTCATGACTAGAGTTAGTAATTAAATGGGTCAAGCCAATGAGTGAGTAAAAGGATAAAATTGGTATTAGACTTAAAATTTAATTAACCTAGAGGGGAGAGTTAGAGCTTCTCATAAAAACTCATTCTTTCATTTTGTGAGAAAGGGAGGTAGAGAGAGAGCATAGAAGAACAAGCTTGAAGAAGTAGAAGGGATTCAAGTGTAGAGCTGGAAGTTTAAAGCTTCAATCAAGGTAAGAGAGTAGTATTGATATCTAGGGTGATCAAGAGGAGAGGAGAAAATCTATTTTTCTCCAACCCAATCTTCTCTCACTCTTTTCCCTTTTTAGGATAGGGATTTTGAGTAATAAATCATGACTTTAATAGTAATAGAATCCATGAACCTTATCTTACATGTCTCACACGAATTTGGGGTTAAATGAAATGGGAATGTGTGGATGTTTGTAGGAAATTTTGTGTTGTTATGGGTTTTTGAAATAATATGCAAAAATCTATGGATTCTTACCTTTTTGGTGTTAAATCATGTTTTTTATTGTACTTCTATGAATTACTTGTTTCCAAACCCTTAAAGTTGCCACCTTTATGCATTTGTATGATGAAAATGAGATTTTATTGGAGTTTTTAAGTGGAACCCGAAACAGAGTACCCATTTCTGGGCACATCTCGCCCGGCGAGGTGTATGAATGTACCAGCGAGATCATTTTGTTCTTGTTGTTCACCCTGCCCAGATGAGTGCTCGCCCGGCTAGGTTCTCTCGCCAGCCCTCGCCTGCTCTCGCCGGAGTTTCTAGAAAAATTTGCCTTGTCGTTCGCCAGCGCTCGCTGGAGCCCGCCCGGTGAGACCTGGAAACCAAATTCATGTTCTGTTTTGACTAGAATGAATCCTATACTTATAACATGTCTTAATTATGATCTTTTGATTATAGAATGACATGATAGCTTGTGTATGAGTATTTTTGGAAGATGATATGTTATGATGAATAAGTTATTATTGAACCATGAGTATGTGATTGTGATAATGATATTGTTGAGTGTGTATGCATGATTACTTGCGAGGTTAATTGAATATAATTTAATCAATTGGATTGTGTATCTTCAATTAAGTTATTGAGGTATGAATATATTGTGATATCCTTATAGGATGAGATGATTAAATTATGTGATTGGTAATCTTGCATACATGCATTCATTTTGTATGATGAGCAGATACTTTAGATGGGCCCTAAAGTATAGAAGATATTTTAGTAGCTGCGGTTGACTAAAATATAATTGGAATAAGTTTTCCAATAACTTGACGAGGTACCACATGCATTTAGTAACAATGTTAGAGAGCATGGCATGAATGTGACATTAGATTGCATTTAGGGTATGAAGGTGGATCTTATGTGAACTAAATGGTACTTGACATTAATTGTTTGTATTGATGTTTTGTGTCTAAGGTGTATACTTGATATTTGGTTATTTGGATTGCATATTATGATTATGTCGTTTATGTAACCTTGCCTATTATGTAAGAGTAATGTTGTGACTCTTTATTTATATAACATGAAATGTAGAGTATTGATTATACTTTTCATTTATTTTGGATTTCATTACTAACTCTCTTTTTGTGTAATTTCTGGGCCTTTGGGGGTTCAGAGGTGCAGGGTGAGGATATAGCTTCCGAGGAGTAGCTTACTTGAGGTTTCTAGCTACTAGTGGTAAGGAGTTAAGCACTATGCTTCTCCTAGAACTTATTTAGTTTGGGTTGTAATAAGTTAATGCTCTGGTACTTGTAACATCGTGTCGGGTAGAATTGTATTCTGTAATCGATGTATTTGAGCATTATTGCTATCTATTTTCTATGACCTTGCTAATGACATACTTATGACTTATATGCTTGGATTTATTTGAGACTGTTGATCCTTGTCGAGGGGATTTTATTAAGTTAGTATGATGACTTATGATATTATAATATGATTATCTATATCCGCTGCTATGCTTTTGAATTATAATAATATGATATGCTATGCTTGGAATTATGTACATCTTGATGCGTATATGTTTAATTATTTTATTTATTAATTATGTATACGGGTTAGGGTGTTACATGAAACAATTATTTTCATTTTAAGATTAAAGTGATTTATTATCTTCAAATTCACTTGAACACATACATATTATTCTATGTACTTTAATGATGCATATTTTACTTCTGATAGGGTCGAAATTATGAAACCATGTTGATGATAAATTTTGTGGAGGGTCGGGCACAACAGTTTGCTCTCATCCTTCTAAATTAATAAATTGGGATGGAAACCACTTGAGTGAAGCGGCTTATAAACTAGTAGGAAAAGGATTAGTTGAAGGTCCTTTTGCAAATTCTTCCCTAAAACCCGCTCCTTTCAAGATATCTTAAAATTGATAATGCAAACATTGAGAAAGATTTTCTTTGATAAATTCTTAACATGATTACACTATGCCTCTAAAAAGTTTCAATTTATTATATAAAAAATGAATATATATATATATATATATATATATATATATATATATATATATATATATATATATATATATATTTCTCTCCAAGTTAAATTATTATGTTCATAGACAATACAAATATTTCTAGGCAGCTTAATATAAAATATTAATTTACCAAATCTCGTTATTTTCTATAAGAAAAATATTTTTATCATTATTTGTTTAGACTAATTATATTTTTGTCAATTACTTGTTTAGACTAAAAAACTTATTTTCATTTTTAATGAAATGTCAATTGATGAGATTGGACACATGGCTAATTATAATAAAAGGAAGGGTAAAAAAGAAATTTCATTAGTATCAAATCTTAATAGATTTATATGATTTTAACAGAGACTGGTGTAGTTTTTTTTATTTGTTTTGTGCAGTCTAATTCGGTTAGAATTTATCTTTACAATAACTTGTAGACCTAATTGTATACTTGCTTTCTTTTCTCTTCTGTGCATACCTTATGTCGAGGAAATTATGTTAGTATATATATATATATATAGTCAGGATCTGTTGACACCAATTAGTTTGAAACCAAATGTTACACCTCTCAATAACGTTTTAATCGATATAAATTTTATAAAATCCACCGTTGGATTCAAAGTTTATATCATATAAGATCATTTGTGTGAATTGTCAGACAAATCTAAAATCATTTGATATGTTATTGAGATACATCAAAATTAACAGTTTGGCCATTTTTTTAAATGCCGTTAATCTTTATGCGTCTCAATAACACATCAAATGATTTTGAATTTGTCTGACAGTTTACACAAATGATCTAGATGATATAAACTTTCAATCCAACGGTGGATTTTATAAAATTTATATCGGTTAAAACATTATTGAGAGGTATAACATTTAGTGTCAAACTATTTGGTGTCAACGGATCCTGACTCATATATATATATATATATATATATATAAAAATTTCAAGCACCATCTAAAAATTAGAGAAGCCCAGATGATCTCATGAGACAATGTGGGTGGGGGTAGGGCTGAAAATGAGTCGAGTCGAGTCGAATCTGTCTGAGCTCGACTCGATAAGAATTGGTTCGGCTCGAAACTCAGCTCAAGTTCGAAACGAACTATTTTTTCAGCTCGAGTTCAGCTCGTTTATAGTTCGCGAGCAGTTCGGTACATACCTAGGCCTGCAATGAAAATAAGCATGTTACTGAAGGATTTTTTTTAATCAACCCGTGTGTATCAAGGAAAGCATTTCTTGTTAAATATTATCCAAATAAGATGAATTTCGAAAATAAACTAGCATGCTCCAGACATACCACACTTTCAGGAACACCTGGAGGAGGTAATAAGGGCAAGTTTTTTGGCGGAGGTCCTCGTAGATGTGACCTTTTGTCAAATCTCAACTCACCAATTTTACCATAAGTCAATTGTCCCTGAGTATAATGAAATAAATATTAATAGTACCATAAAGAAACATGTAATCTATATATGACATGACAACTAGCCAGTGTATCTCAATAAAAGCTTATATCTGCTAAAGCAAGTTCGGAGTTGTGCTCATTGAGAAAGCAAATTTATAAGGAATATTCAAAGACCATATAATTTTGTTGACATCATCTGATGGAAAAAGGTCTGATTCTTGTCTTTGTTGCTAGTATTCAAAGACCATAATTTTGCAATTCAAGTATTAAGAGAAATAATAATAATAAAAAATTACCTTTAGATTGTAGTCACACCCACAACGTATAATGAATAATGAACTTATTGTAAGTTTCAAAATCCCATGGTAGCCGAAAAGTAACATACAAGAAAAGTAAAATCAGAGTTGGGTATGCATAATATTTGATAATCATTTTAGATAGCACAATGGATTCAAAATTGGTCATTTATTAAGTGAAAGTATTCAGCAGAAAATTTAGCAGAAGACTAAATTTAATGAAATGCAAGACACTTTCATGTACTATGAATTTGTGCTTTAGGAATTTTCTCTTTTAGGCTGAAGGCCAATATGTATATGAGCAAGGTGTCTGATTTGATTAATAATAGAAGTGTGAGGATGAGGAGGTTGAATTCCTTCCCATCACTGTTTCTAACACATAATAAAGTGCAAAACTTACCATATGCAACTAAGCATAATAGTTATGATGCACTACAAGTTAGGATCCTAGTGTGTATAATACGACATTTTAGTCTATCGGCCATGTAAAGTAAACTAAACATATTGCAAAACTAGCTAATAATAGGATTCTAGTGTGTAATTGTGTATAATACGACATTTTAAGGTTATTCAAGGCAAACTAAACATATTTCTCTCATATATGTGTATGTATATAAGCATTAATCCTGCTCACCTCATGGATAACCAACATAACTGATATCTACAAAACTGGGATTGACAGTACTAAATGATATTTACGAATTTCATCAGCACAAGTAGTATAAGCCAAATTAGGATCAAGACCACCTTCCAAAATAAAAAAATAAAAAACTGCAAAACACTTCCCAAAAGAACACATTGAAACATAGATATGGTTGAATTAATGATTTGGAAGTAAAAAAACATTATAAGAATGTATACTAGCAAACCTAATAAATTAGCATCCAACAAAGTGAAAAGAGGAAAATAAAACATGTACACACTCAACTCTCAATATGTACACTCATGATTATCCTTTCCATCTTACTGCTGATTGTGTTCTGTCTCATTTTAAGTAAAAAGAGAAAAATAAAATATATAGAAATCATATAAAAGAAGGGCACATGTAGTTGACAAGAGCACAAGTCATTTTTTTTATAAGCAAATTTTTTTATCAAGACAATTCTATATACAAGGTGTGCACAGAGCCAAGAAATAGGGAGACCAAGTTCACATCACCAGCACATCAAAGGTAACTACAAGGAAAACCAAACTAAATCACAACATGAGCCTCCCTAAGATTAATCTACTACATGACATCAAGTCCATAACAGCAGCCCCTACTCAATACACCAAATTATATAGACAAAACCATAATCAAAATTGCTCTTGCTCCATCCAATCCGCATCAAATACTTTTGAGGCAATTGAGAGGGTCGTTCCACCAATTTGTAAAAACATAACTCTAATTTATATCATGTGATGATGCACTTAATATAATTTAGTCTTATATATCAAACAACAAACATTTTAACTAAACTATTCCTAAAAACACATTTTAGCAAACATTAATATAGCAAGAAAGTTTTGAACTCACAGTAAATTTGATTCTATTCAATCGTTCAATAAAAGGAAGTTAGGGCCGATTTGAACTCACAGTATATACAACACAAATAGCAACATACAGAAATTGAAATTTCATAACAAAAAAATCAAAAGTTAGGGTTCAAAATTCAAATTACATACATATGAAGTTGGGGCCTATTTGTAGGGTTGGAACGGATTTCTTGGCCAGTTCAAATTTTTGAGTTTTTTGAGTGAAGCGCAGTGATAGAACGGTAGAGAGAAAGCAGATGAACCCGTTTGAAAATAGAAAATTGGTGTAGAGGAGAAGATGAACCCTAATTTAATTGTATCAAAAGAGAGAGAAATCCAAATGTGAAACACCAAGAAACTCTTAACAAATAGAAATGCATAGAGAGGAGAACGAAGGAGGATTCACACAAAACCCAAACCAAAACGCAGGAAGATGAACATACCTTACAGAAGATGAACGATTGAACGCAAGAGATACAGTACTGTGCCGGTTTCACGGCGGCTGAAGGAGAACGGTGTCGAAGTAGAAGGTCACTGATAGCGTTTTGCGATGAAGGAAAACGAAGAAGATGAAAGGGTTCGCGAGTCTGAAGCGTTGTGTTTCTTTCTGAATGAAAGAATGAAAAAGCCAAATAATAAAAAAAATAGATGGGTTTACGGTTTTTTTCTCTTTACAACCAAAACCGCTGGTAAACCAAAATAAACCGCCGGTTCACTAAAACCACACCGGCGGTTCACCAAAACTGTTGCTGTAATTTTTTTGTTTTTATATTAGCAACAGAACTGTTGCTATCTATGTGTTGCAAATAACAATTTTTTTGTAGTGAGTTCGGCTCGTTAGGTTCAGTTCGTTTGCTCGAATTAAATAGTTTAAAAGTCACTTTTTTGCAATGTAATTAAAACTAGACCGGACCGGCTGGGAAATGGACACTTACACGGTTCGAATGACCATAAAAACCTCTGCGCACAAGAACAGGATTTAAAATCGATAAACCTGACCAAACCGGCCAAAAACCGATAAAACCGGAGGTTCCCTGTCTATTGGGAGTTGAACCGGCCACTTAAAAAATTTTAAAAAAAAAATTAAAACTAATTCTCAACATCGTGAGAAGAGAAAGAGGCTCAAATTTCACTATTTAATAGAAAAAGAGTAGTAATGTTATTATTGGAGAAGATTCACAACTCTACACCTATTTATATATGAGTGGATGCCATATTGTTTACAGTCTACTCAGTGTGGGACTTAGGAATACAAGTAACAGTTAGCCTCTTTTCTTCAACAAAAAAGAAGTAATAGACAACTTTTATTTATGGTTTATTTATATAAATAAAATTTTATATATATAAAAATATTTAAAAAAGTGTAAGGTGTATTTATATATATATATATATATATATATATATATATATATATATGGGGGTTGCTAACATACTCCCACCTAAAAACATGTGGGAGTATATTAGCAAGCCAACTCCCACTATATATTTACCAAACACCCAGTTCTATTTATATAAATCATTTTAAACAAAAGGATAAATTTGTAAATTACATTTAATTCTATTTTAAAAATAAAATATTAAAAACATGTTTTCTTAATTTTAGTAAATATTTCATAGACACATGCTAACATTAATTTTTAATTAATTCTAATAGAATTATGTATAAAGACAACACAATCCAATCCAAATGTACAAAGACAACCCCTAAACCTCCCAATAATATTATCTATGGTCACTCAAACAAATTGACAATTTAAAAAGCTTATGTAAATTTAATAGTCGATGAAAAATAGTGTCATGCGGATTTTTCAAAATAAAATTTGCAAGAAAATATATACATGTTTTTTATTAAAAAAAAGTTGCTTGGTTTTCAAAGTAATATATGTAGGAAAATCGAGAAACTATTTTTAATGATTAACTTTGTTTCCTACAAAAATCGTAATTATCTCCTACAGATTTACCTTTGAAAAAATCTGCAGCTAAATATAATGTTTCTTATAGATTTTCTTACAAACAAATTCGTAAGAAACTTTAAAAATATATTTTTTTCCTACAAATTTACATTGTCTTTCCTACGAATTTACCTTCGAAATAATTCATAGGAAACTTTAAAATATATATTTTATTTCCTACAGATTTACGTTGTCTTTCCGACGAATTTACATTCGAAATAATCAATAGGAAACTATAAAATATATATTTTATTTCCTCAGATTTACATTGTCTTTCCTACGAATTTACTTTCAAAATAATTCGTAAGAAACCATTTTAATATAAAAAATATTATTTTTCTTGTGGATTTTTTTACAATACTTTAATAGAAAAGAAAATCATAAGAAACAATGTTAGTTATTAATTATGAGACATTTACTAAAATTAAGGAACAATGTTCCAAATATTTTGTTTTGAAATTAGAATAAAATACAAATTTACAAAACTAACCTTATGACTTATGTTGATTTTTATGGATATAATTGGTTTTTAAGTAAATATATAGTGGGAATTGGCTTGCTAACATACTCCCACATCTTTTTAGGTGGGAGTATGTTAGCAATCCCATATATATATATATATATATATATATATATATATCGAGCTGATTCATGAATCAAACGAGTCGAACTGCATACCGTTCATGTTCGGGTCATTTAAATAACGAACTTAATTTTCAGCTCAAGTTCAGCTCAATTGGTTCATGAACCAAGTTCGACGAGTTAATTAACGAATCGAATCTCGAACTATTGTCAGCCCTAGGCGGAGGGAAGAGAATCCATCTCTCATATGAGACAACTGATATCATTATCCAATATTTCAGCAAGAATTGTGCCACAAAAAAGCAAATAAAACAAACAATTGTGTTTTCATGGCAAGTGTGTCGTTTTGATATGCCGCATTTATGTATTGTGCATGGTAGGTTGAGTCGGGCCAAAATAGTTCTATAAAAAACTAAAGGAAAATGTTAATTTCATTTCTTACCCATTAAATGTAAATTTCAAATTGATCATTGTATTTATCTAAAATAATAAAATAGTTTCCAATATGTTCAAAAAATTTACACTTTTTTAGTTCTATTTTTTAAAAAAAAAATTACAAATTGGTCCCTATAATTTTTTTAAAAAATTGAAAATTAGTCCCTAAACATTTTCAAATTGGTCCTTAATGTTCTTAAATTTTACTAATTGGTCCCTATATTATATATTAGCAAACTAGTCCTTAATATATTTTAAATTTTACAAATTGGTCCCGACTTTACATTTTTTAAATTGTTTTTTTAATATATATATACTTTTGTTCTAAATTTATAAAAAATTATGAAATAGTCCAACAATGTTTAAGAATTGAGAATTTTATTACTTTACCTAAATAAAAAAATAAAGGAAATTCGTTTGAAACATTTGAATTTTCCTAGAATTTCCAATCATCTCGTCCAAATATACTATTAAGCTTTTTGGGGTGGAGACTTGGTATTTTGATCTCTAGAATCCTATGAATCATTAATGCTTGAAAACTATTTTTCTCATATTTTATGGGTTACTCGCGCATCTTATCAAATAACAATTTTACTTTTCCATTACTTAAGTAACAGATGTAGAAAAAAAAAATTAAAAATATCGTCTGCTATTTAAATAGCGGACGTTATAAAAATAAAATTCGATAGGGTGTTTTAAGGGATCTCGGTGACTTAAATAACAGACGGAGATATTTTTATAATTTCGTAGGATGCACCTAAAAATGATAAGGCGGCTAAAGTAATTTTCCTTTTCGGGTCATGCTAAATAGTGCATCCGGTGCACTTGTTAAGCATACCAAAAATAGAAATAAAACATAAAGTTAATGTTTATAAAACAACTTTTTACACTTTCAATGCATTGAATGCATGAGTTTCAAGATAAACTTTCCTTATTTATATGTTTAACTAGTACACCGGGTACACTATTTAGCATTTTCCTTTTCTTAATCCTTTGTTTCTCCCAAGCAGTGGCGGAGCAACCCAAAAATATTGGGGGGGGGCCGCTATAGTTATAAATCGAATGTCAAAAAAATACTTAAAAAAAATCATATTAAGAGTGTGTCTAATTTGGATTTTATTTGAATCTCTCAAACAAAAACTTAAATTTTTAACAAATAATTAATCAAACATGAATTTTTATACACTAAAACTCTATTTCAAATAAAAATTTAAGTACTTTTTCCTCAAAAAAAATATATTTGAATACTTTGACAAAATAAATTATACATTTTAGAATAGCTATAAATTATCAACAATAAAACATTAGAAGAAATGCTTCAAAAAGAAAATTATAAATGATATTTGAATGATTAATAATAAGAATGTTTTTTAGAACAAATTAAAAAGAGGTTTATAACTCTCTAAATTAGAAATATCAACTTCCAAATATAGGGGGTTTGAAACCCCCGCAAACTGGAAAACATTAAAAAACTGGATGGTATTAAAAAAATTGGGTCCAAATAGAGGGGGTTTAAAACCCCCGTAAAACAGAAAATAGTGAAACTACACAGACTATTTAGCGGGGGTTCAAAACCGCCGCTAAATCATATACCTATGAAGAAAAAAAATTAAAAATTCTAGGGCGGGCCATGGCCCTACCCAGCCCACAAAGGGCTCCGCCCCTGCTCCCAAGGTCCCTAATTTGGGTTGGACGTGGGAAAGCAATGTGAAATTCTTCCGTATTATATGCTCATATAGAAAATCTTCCTTATGTAGTCAGGAGGTGTTTTCTATTGATTGTGATGGTGGTGTCATCATAGAGAGTGGATTCTCTCCATTCACTTTATCCTAAAGTGGATTTCCAACCTTTAGATTGCCAATTAAAAAATTTATAAAAATTGATAAAAAAAATTTTAATGGTAGATCATTTCACTTATCCCCCTCAAGTGTAATTTACACTTGAGGGGATCCACTCTCGTCATCATAAGATGTGTGAGACTTAGAATAGATGGACAGATTATTGGATTCAAGTGTGAAGTAATTCATATATTCAGTTCTTTTATTGTTATGTGAAAATGTGGTGCTCCATCTCTTGGTGATATTTCATTATTAATCTATTATTTCTTTAAGGCTTTGTTTGGGAGTTGGGTTTAGGAGGGGAGGGAAATGAAAGGCTTGTAGATAGGTAAATTCTTGTTTGAGAGTTTTAATAAAATAGGGGAAGATTTTGGGGGGGTTTTAGAGGGCTTATTTTGTTCAAATTTAGAGTTCCCCCAATTGGGGGGTTTTGGAGTGTTAAATATATAAATTGACAATTTTACCCTCACAATAATTAAAAATTCTAAGGTATAACACAATTTATTGATTTTTTGTCGAAAAAAAAAACAATTTATTGATTTCAAGAGAAAAAAAGGGTATTTAGTCAAAAAAAGAAGAGAAAAAAAAGGGTAAAATAGTAAAATTATCACATAAGCCCTCCATCTTCTTTCTTTGTTGATTTTTGGAGAAATAGTCATTTTAGTCCTCGAATGTGCAGCTCGCTGTCAAATTGATCCCTGACTTGAACAAAAATACAGAATAGTCCTCGACTCTTCAATCCGTTAGTCATATTAGTCCCCGACGATAATTTATACCATTAACCGTACTAAAATACTGACGTGTCAATTTATTTTATTCTTTTTTTATTTAAAATACTCCAAAAAACTCAACTTTGTCATCTTCATCATTTTTTCTTATTAATCTTCATCTTCTCATCATCACCATCAACATATTCATCAATCTTCATAAAAAAATCCATAAAATTAAAAAGTCATCCCCATTTCTCTCTCACCCACACACAATAACAAGAATCCAACAAATCACCCCCTTCCTCAATTGTAGTTAGCACAAAATAACAAGATTCAATCAAAAATTCAAACATCTCTCTAATTATCACTAACTACTACTTTTACACAAAACAAAAGAACCAAAGAATCTTTCAAGGATATTAATTATTAACAAGTAATGTTGAGGATTTTAGGGTGTTGGCTTCATTTGGTAAAATAAGTCTAATTCCACGATGTGGAGCATGATGTGTGGCACATCAGGATCCACATCTGGACACCCTTGCTAGACGCGCCTTTTATTATTTTACGCGTGATCTTTGTTGGAACAAAATTGGTTTTATATCTTCTAATTTGATTTTGATGATAACAATGTATTTAAAGTTAAATTGGTAGTACTAATAATTTACTCTAGTGTGCAGGATTAAAAGTTAAAATTTGCGTTTATAAGCACATTGGAATTCTGAAGGAATTACTTCTGAACGCGTCATATCTGAGCTTCCAAAATTCTGAAGCAAGTAAATCTGAGCTTCACCTAATTCTGAAGCAAAATATTTCTGAAGCTCATCAGAACAATTTTTTTGAAGACTGTGTCTGTCTTGGTCTCAGCGAAGGAATCAAGAAGAAAAAGAGTTGACCATGGAAAGGTCTTTTTCAAGTCAGGCTTCAAGAACGAGTATTTCCTTATTTGGCTTAAACTGAGGTTCAAATATCTAAAGCCAAAAGGAATCTCTCATTTTGTAGTAAACGTCAAGGCTCCTAAACACTGCAGATCAAAACAGCTATTAACACTCTGATCAATACAATGGAGCGTCTCAAAAATTCTTCAAACGGCTATAATCTTCAACGTTCATTTTCTCATCTATAAAAGGAAGAAGATTTGTGAAGAATTATTATCAAGACTTACGCTTCTGAACTTGCAAAAACTCTGTCAAAAATTCTGAAGCTATTCAAACACTTAGAAATTTTGTGAAACATTTCTAGGAAGTCTTGTAACTGTGTTGTATTTTGTAAACACCTCTGATAGTATATCAAGTGTCTCATTCATAACTTTATTATCATTAAACTTGTGAAAAGTCTCTTGCTTTGTACTTGAACATTGGAAGTCTCTTGCTTTGTGCTTGAGCATTTGAAGTTTCTTGCTTAGTGCTTGAGCATCTGTAATCTAAGTGATTATAGTGAAATCTCTTGTGAAGGACAAAAGGACTGGACTACTCCTGTTAGTGGGAGGAACCAGTATAAAACTTGTGTGTCTCTTTCTCTCTATCCTCTTATATTGTGTGTGTTTGCTTTTATTCGCTGCAAATTGTTTTAACTTAGCAAAAATCTTAACACAATTCAACCCCCCCCCCCCCCCCCCCCCCTTCTTGTGTTTTTCAACCTTCAACTGGCATCAGAGCACCGGTCTGTGTTGCTCATCACTTAACAGTGAAACAGTAAAGATCTAGGGTACTCAGTTGAAAAACATGTCAACTTCTGGATCTGGTGGACCAGATCACTCTGTTGTTCCTCCTCCACATAGCTAGGACAAGAGTGAGAGAAATGACAATCATAGAGACAAACCACCTTTCTTTAACAGTGATCCTACAACTTTTCCCTTTTGGAAAACCAAGATGTATAGTTACATCATTGGTACTGATGATGAGTTATGGGATCTAGTTGAGGATGGTATACATTTTGATCATATGGATGAAGAAGGTGTTGTAAGAAATACCTACAGAAAGTTATTTGATGCTGAAAGAAAGAAACAATATAAGAAGCATCACACTGTCAAAAATATGTTTGTTGGTGCCATATCTCATGCTGAGTATTTAAAGATATCCAACAAATCCTCAGCTAAAACTATCTGGGATTCTCTATGCTCTACGTATGAAGGAAACAAGCAAGTTAAAGAGGCTAAGGCAAATCTGTTAGTTCATCAATATGAACTATTCAGAATGAAGGAAGATGAAGATATTGAAACCATGTATTCAAGATTTCAAGCTCTTGTCTCTGGTCTTCGAGTTCTGAAGAAAAGCTATATTGTACCTGATCATGTAAAGAAGATTCTGAGGAGTCTACCTCCTAAATGGAGACCAAAGGTCACAGCTTTTCAAGAATCTAAGAATCTGGATGATGTCTCTCTTGAATATTTGATAAGCTCACTCAGAAGTCATGAACTAGAACTTTTGGCAGATGAACCTGTCAAGAAAATGAAAACCTTAGCTCTAAGCTCTGTTCAAAGTTCCTCAAAAGCTATGAAGACTAAAGCTGCTGAACATGAAAAAGAAACTTCTGATGATATGCTGGAAGAAAATTCTGAAAATGAAGAAATGGCTCTCATGGTTAGAAGATTTCAGAAATGGAATAAGAAATACAAAAGGTTTCCAAGCAAAGGAAATAGCTCAAGAAGTTCCTTCACTAAAGACAAAAAGGAAGAATTGAACAAGTGCTATAACTGCAAGAAATCTGGACACTTTATTGCTGACTGTCCAGAAATGTCTTCCAAGGACAAAGGAAAGAACAAGAACTTTGGAAAAGAGAAGTACAAAGAAAAGGTAAGGAAAAGTCTCCTAGCTACTTGGGAAACAATTGAGGATGAGTCTGAAGGTGAGGATGATGAAGAAGGAAATCTTGCGCTAATGGCAAATACTTATGAAGACAACAACTCTGAAAAGAATTCTGAATATGACTCAGATGATGATCAAGAGGTATACTCTAATATGACTAAATCTGAATTAATTGATTCTCTTAAGATTTCTGTGAAACATTATACTCAGATGGTAAGGCAACATAAAATCCTGAAAAGCGCTCATGAATCATTGAAAAAGGATGCCAAGATTCTTTATGAAGAAAATGAATCTTTAAATATTCGCATTTGTCATGTTGAATCTATCTAACTATGTCTTGGCAGACAAACTCGATGATGATCATGAAGATGCTCTCCATGAATTTATTCGTTGCACTTTCAATAGGAGTAAAATGGATTCCATGATTTATCATATGACTCGTAACTATGGTGAAGGTATTGGTTATTCTCGGTTTAAGAACTGGGATAAACCTCTGCAATCATATAGTAAGGATGATACACCACCTGAATTATTTTCAACCTTTGTTAAAAGTGGAACACAAGATCTGAAGTTCTCTAATTCTGAAGGAGGTTCTGAACCTCAACTCAAAGACTTAGAAGCACCAAGTTCTTCTGAACCCAAAACTTCTGAGCCTAAGAGTTCTCAAGTTAAAGCTCAGAAGTCTTCTGAACCTCTGAGAAATCAAGGCAAAGATTCTTCATATGCTTGCTTGACCTTTGGAACTGTGATATATTCCAGATCAAAATCTAAGAATCAAATTAAGTCTAAACATTCCTGTCAAAGCTTAATTAATTCTAGATCTTCTGTTACTCATGGAAAACAAAGGAGGAATGTAATTCATAAGACTAACTCAACAGGACCCATCAAAATATGGGTACCAAAATCTAAAATAATATTTGCTTCATATGTTCATTCAAGGAAAGGTAAAGCAGCAGCCTTGGTACCTGGACAGTGGTTGCTCACGACATATGACGGGAGAAAAGCATATGTTCCAAACCCTAACTCTGAAAGAGGGAGGTTCTGTGGGGTTTGGAGGAAAACAAAAAGGGAAGATCATTGGTATAGGTACAGTTGGTAATTCCTCTCTTTCCATTAAAGATGTTTGGTTAGTTAATGGACTTAAACACAATCTATTGAGCATTAGTCAATTTTGTGACAATGGATGTGTTGTTACATTTGATAAGAATTCATGTACTATATCAAAAGACTCTGACAAATCCATAGTATTCAAGGGAATGAAAGTTGGCAATGTTTATAAAGTAAACTTTTCTGATTTGGTTGACCAAAAGATTATATGTCTTTTGTCTCTGAGTGATGAAAAATGGTTATGGCACAAGCGTCTTGGTCATACTAATTGGAGGTTAATCTCTAAGCTTAGTAAACAAAAGCTTGTTAGTGGTTTGCCTGACATTGATTATCACTCAGACACACTCTGTGGCTCATGTCAAAAAGGAAAATTTGCTAAGACTTCCTTCAAGTCTAAAAACATTGTCTCTACTTCCAGACCTTTAGAATTGCTTCACATTGATCTGTTTGGTCCTGTTTCTACAGCCTCTATCAATGGTAAGAAATATGGATTAGTCATTGTTGATGATTTCAGTAGATGGACCTGGGTGAAATTCCTTCGTTCTAAGAGTGATGCATTTGAAGTATTTAGTGACTTCTGCATACAAATACAAAGTGAAAAGGATCTTAGGATTCTGAAGGTTAGAAGTGATCATGGAGGAGAGTTCGAAAATGAGTCTTTCGAATCTTTCTGCTCAGAGCATGGAGTAATTCATGAATTCTCTTCTCCTAGAACACCATAGCAAAATGGTGTTGTAGAAAGAAAGAATAGATCTTTGCAAGAAATGGCTCGTACCATGATGCTTGAGTCTAACCTAGCTAAGTATTTGTGGGCAGAAGCAGTAAGCACTGCTTGCTATGTTCAGAATAGAATCTTTATAAGACCTATTTTGAACAAAACTGCTTATGAACTGTTCAAAGGAAGAAAACCCAATATTTCTTATTTTCATCAATTTGGATGTACATGTTATATTCTAGACAACAAAGTTTATCGAAAGAAATTTGATGCTAAAGCCTATAAGGGTATCTTCATAGGATATTCTGAACGCTCAAAAGCATACAGATTGTATAATTCTGAAACTCATACAGTTGAAGAATCTATACATGTGAGATTTAATGACAAAGAGCCTGACAATAAAATGTCAGAGCAAGCTGAAAATTTTGCAGAATTTCAAATCCCATCAAAGTCATCTGAATGTGAAGATCTCTCCATTGTTGTATATCCTTCTGAGACTCAGAATGAAAAGATATCTGAAGATCTTGAATCTGAAGATCATTCAGAAGAAGAACTCACTCAGATGACAGCTCAGCCTAGAAGTAAATTCAAATACAGATCATCTCATCCAGAGGAATTGATTGTTGGAAACAAAGATAGTCCAAGGAAGACCAGATCAGCATTTAAAGAAAATGAATCTCTAGTTGGTCTAATTTCCTTAATTGAACCTACAAACATAGAAGAAGCTTTATCTGATGATGGATGGATCATTGCAATGCAAGAAGAGCTCAATCAATTTGAAAGAAATGATGTCTGGGATCTGGTACCCAAGCCCAAACATAAGAACATTATTGGAACAAAATGGGTATTCAGAAACAAAACAAATGAACAAGGAGAAGTTGTAAGAAACAAAGCTAGATTGGTTGCACAAGGCTATAGTCAGCAAGAAGGCATAGATTTCACTGAAACCTTTGCACCTGTAGCAAGACTTGAAGCAATTCGACTTCTTCTATCATATGCAGTAAATCATGACATCACTCTATTTCAGATGGATGTTAAAAGTGCATTTCTGAATGGAGTTATTTATGAAGAAGTCTATGTTAAGCAACCTCCTGGTTTTGAAGATGTAAAGTGTCCTGACCATGTGTTCAAATTAAAGAAATCCCTATATGGTTTGAAGCAAGCTCCAAGAGCTTGGTATGAAAGGTTAAGTATTTTTCTTCTAGAAAATGGCTTTCAAAAAGGACATGTTGATAATACTCTTTTCTTAAAAGATGATATTTTAGTTGTTCAGATTTATGTTGATGATATTATTTTTGGTTCAACTAATGCCTCTCTATGCAAGAATTTTTCTAAGCTTATGCAGGATGAATTTCAAATGAGTATGATGGGTGAACTAACATTCTTTCTGGGAATTCAAATTAATCAAAGAAAAGAAGGAGTATATGTTCATCAAACCAAATACACAAAGGATTTGCTGAAGAAATTTGGTCTTGAAGACTGCAAGCCTATGTCTACTCCTATGCATCCTTCTAGTAGTCTTCTGAAAGAAGAATCTTAAGGTAAAGTTGATTAGAAATTATATAGAGGTATGATTGGTTCTCTCCTTTACCTCACTGCTTCTAGACCAGATATTTTGTTCAGTGTATGCATGTGTGCTAGATTTCAATCAGATCCTAGAGAATCTCATCTAACTGCTGTTAAGAGAATCTTTAGATATCTGAAAGGAACCACAAATCTAGGATTGCTTTATAAGAAATCCTCAAATTATAAGCTAATTGGATTCTGTGATGCTGACTAACCTGGTGATAAAATTGAAAGGACGTCCACTAGTGGAAACTGTCAATTCTTAGGTGAAAACCTTATATCATGGGCTAGTAAGAGACAAGCAACTATTGCTTTATCTACAGCTGAAGCAGAGTACATTTCAGCTGCTAAGTGTTGCACACAATTGCTCTGGATGAAACATCAATTGGAAGATTATCAGATAAGGATAAGTAGTATACCACTTCTGTGTGATAATACTGCTGCTATCTGTCTGTCTAAGAATCCTATTTTACATTCAAGAGCCAAACACATTGAGATTAAACATCATTTCATTAGGGATTATGTTCAGAAGGGAGTAATTGAGATTCAATTCATTGATACTGAACATCAATGGGCTGATATCTTTACCAAACCTCTTGCTATTGATCGTTTTGATTTTATCAAGAAAAATCTGAACACGGTTTTTATTTCTGAATGATGGTTCTGAATGATGTCAACTCTGAGTGAATAATTAGTTCTGAAGGGCTTCAGAAGCTTGGAAGGCTCAGAAGCTATTTTCTTAGATTTTGAAGTATCCATTTATCTGAAGCAATCAGAATTATTTATTTAATATGGATTACTGTGACTCAGATACCTATTCTAGTGTTAGTTGACTGCTCAGTTTCTCTAACTGACAACTGGCTTCTAAAACACTCCCTATCTGTGTAACTTCCCATCAAGTCTAGTAACCACTGGGTAATGGAGGAGAGCTAATGATGATTTTCTTAAAAGTAACTGCCACGCCCCCATTACGTCACTATCGTGTTTTCCCCCAATATTTGTTATGTTTTCAAAATGTAAGACCCGTAATTTCACGGTACCTTTTGTGTGAGGAAAATAAGTAATGGCTAAGAGTATTAGGGTTTTTGTTAACCTGTTTTGTAAGTATCGTTGTAATAACAGCACTTTTGCTGAGATGGAGCTTGTTTTGTGCTCGTGTGCTGGAAATGCACAGACTTTTATTCCTTAGTCTTTATTCATCCATGAGAACGTTCCTGTGTCTTCAGAATTTCGAAATTTGACTTTCTCCGCTTTTTGGAAAAACGAGTAGAAAACTATACCCGCTGTTGGAAAATTTACGGTTTCCGTTTTCCGTCGAATTTTAATTAGAGACTTTATATATCCGCACGAGTTAGAATCTGGATTCAGAATATTTTTGAGAGCTTAGGATAAAAATTTCAGTCGGAGAATCAAGTTTAGCGATAATTTTTAGAAATGGTTTACGACGAACTTTTATTTCGTAGATTTTCTATTTTCGCGATTTTAGTCGGTACGCGAGATACGACTCGTTTAAGAGCGAACGTGGGGACTGGGCAATGAAGTCATAAATATCTAGATATTTATGTTAAGTTACTTGGTGACCAAGATTTGATCAATGGTTAGGATTTGATCATAGAACTTTATACTATTTGATCCAAGGGCCTAGATTAATTCATGTTATCTTTAAATAAGAAAGTCATGAGACTTGTCACCATTTTCCATTTTCTCTTCCAAAACCGTGAGCTGCTCTCCTTCTCTCATTCTTACCTTCCAAAGCCTATTAAGTGTAGAAATGAAAGGAAAAAAAATTTGGGAGCTTAAGCTTGAACCTTTAAAAAGAAGTGGAATCCAATTAGTTGGTGATCAACTAAAGCTATTCTTAAGTGGTAAGAAAATTCTTTCCCTCTCTTTTTCCTTTTGGCCGTGAGACAACTATTGGTTAGCATGTGATTTTTTTTAATTTTTCCCTTTGTTAATGTTATAAATCTTTGATGGTTAGTGATAGATTCAAGAGAAAAATTGTGATTTGAATGGTTTAATTTTATGCTCAAAGAATTTTGGGTTAGGGTTTGATGAGAAAATTTAAATTGATCATAAACATGAACTTTTGTTTGATGATTTTGTTTATGAAGTTGTTTTTGAGCTTTTTAGGGAAATGGATGTTAGAATAATGATTTTGTTTTGAGAAACAAGAAAAATTATATTTTGGTGTTCTTGAGAAGTTGATGAACATTCTTAGAAATTTTGATTTGGTTTCTAAAGTGGCTTGATTGATCAATTAAATAAGTTTGGGAGCTAGTAGATTTTTAATAAGGTTTAGAAAAAAAAAATTGAGGGTTGGCCTTGTTTGTGTTGTTTGGCCGTGGCACCCCTTTGTATAGGGAGGAAGAGTTTCAAAAGTTTTAAGTCCTAATTTGGGAAGGCATAATCATGTTTCAAAATGATGATTAATTACGGTTTTGTTTAGAAAAGAAAATGAGTTGTTTATGCCTTAAGAAAACAAATTTAAAAATTGTCAAAAGTGTGGTCTTGTGTGAATTTGGTTTTGATTGTTAGGATAAATGATTTTGGGGTATTATGGGATATTACTATGCTATTGAAAATGAAAAAAAAATGGAGTGATAGCATGTTTGTTGAATTTTGCCTGAGGCACATTAAGGGAAAAGGGGTCATAAGATTTCAAAATTTTCTAAGTCCACATTGATAAGAAAATGATCTTTGTATTGGCGAATGATCATAGGTTTTAAAAGAATGATTATAGGGTTTTATTTGGAGAGAAAACTTGTAACTTGCGACTCAAGAAAACTCTGATTTCTTTGAAATATTTTTGAAGAGTTTTTAGTTTGTTTTCAAATGGTTTTGTTGTGTGAAAATGATTTCTTTGGAGTTGGAAACCATCATGGGCCTTGGCATGCTTTGAAAATAAAACGAATTTCATATAGCGAAAATAGTATATTTAACTTCGTGAATTTTTAATCACTAGGGGGAGAGCTCGAAAACACTATCCGAGAGTTTTAGAAAGTACCCTAGAACCCTCTAGAGTTTTGAGAACAAGTTTCGTTTCGATAGAATATACGAGGAATATTTTATTGATTGTACGCTACATAATTTTAGGTAGCGCGTATCGTAGAGTTGTGCGAGAAAAGTTCGTGGAAGCTTGCCAAGGTAAGGGCACCTTTATCTCTGCCTTATATCTTTAATGACATGTGTGTATGCTTGGTTCTGTGATGTGTTTGTGTGCTTGGTATTATGTATTCTCGAGACGAGAACTTGTTTAAATTACATGCGTATGCTTTACATATGATTTGCGAATATATGTATTGGTATGTGGAGATGATTACATTTGTGTATGTATATTGATTGTTGCATGAGCATGTATGGAATGTGTATGTCAGTGGAGACTACATGGATGTTTGTCTGTGTGACTTCACCGGGGATTTGTCTGTGTGACTGCCCTATATATGCTGAAATATAAAATATGCTCATGCATTTCATAGTTGCGTGTACGGGTGTTAGAGTCTGTGTGGCTTCACCTAAGCACCGGGTGTTAGAGTCTGTGTGGCTTCACCTAATCCTGCGGGATTTTTATTGAGTTGGTGTTAGAGTCTGTGTGGCTTCACCTTGGTGTTATAGTCTGTGTGGCTTCACCTGCCCTACGGGGTTTAGTAGGGGTTGGACCTACGACTCTCTGCGGAGAGGTTAAATTCCGGAATTCATGCATGTGGCAGCCAGTGATTGGTGCCACGCTCATTGTAGAGTCTGCATTGATAGGCTTTGTGTGCATTTGAATTATAATGCCTGTTGAGGAGGAAATGCTAAATGTTTATTTGCTTTCCGTATTTGGTATGTGTATATCTTGTGTGAATTATCTGTATGTATACGTGTGGTGACCCTTACAATGAAACATGAACGGGTTACCCCCACCTAGACGATGGTTTCCCGTCTGAGACTGTGGGTCGTGAGGACGACGGTGGCTTCCTTGGCCCTCAGTGATCGAGTGGCATGTTGGACCTAGTTAGGTGGTGTGCTGGTGTGTCTTGTACATCGTGCTTTTGGTTATAGTAGAATTCTGACTCTTTGGGATGACTGTATTTGAATACTTATACTTGTGGTCTAGACTGTGATATTTTGGGATGTAAGTATTCAGGTACACACTTTGCTTCTCCGAGAAGCACTATGATGCATATAGTACTATTTCAGTCACCTTGTTGGTCGTGCTATTATTGCTTTAGTCCTGTTGTATGAATAATGCCGGCTCTTGTAAAATATTTTCCGCGCACTCTGTCTCGTGTTTTAAAAAAAAAAAAGTGCCTACCTTTGGGCCTTTGAAAAACGGGGTGTTACACAAAACTTACACTATAATCACTTATTCACACTATTCACTTTCACTTCCCACACTTTTGCTTCTTCTCTAAACCTCTGTCTCTAGAAATTCTTTCTTCTCTTTTCATCAACCTTACTATGGCCTCTTCATCTTCTGCTCGTACTATTCCTAAACCTATTGACGTTGAATCTCAAGAACTAGTATCCAGAAATCCTGAACCTTCTCCACTTAAACTTAATCAACTAGAGTTGGTTGCAGAGAGCCCTGTTGATTTTGAATCTTTTAGGGTAAATAATCTGGATGTGAAAGGATATTTTGAACAACAAGGATGGATGAATTATTTTGAGATGCTTAATGGTGTCATCTACTCTAATCTGGTAAAAGAATTCTGGCTTGGCACTGAAGTGTTTTCAAGGGAAAAAGCCATAAAGGAACTTGAAGCTAAAATTGCTGAAAACCCAGAAGCAAACAAAGATAAGACAAGAGAGGAACTTGGCTTGAAACTTTCACTGGTACTGAAATTCGTTCAACTATTCTTGGTGTACCTGTCACAATCACTAGGAATCATATTTCTGAGCTGCTTCAGATTCCTAATGAAGGATTCTTCCAGGTTGACACTGATAAAGCTCCTCCCCTCACCAAGTATAGGTCTGAGATTAAGGAAACGTTGTATGAAGATTCATCTAAGATGGGTAGGACTGCTGGGTTACATATGATGGTGAGGCTTTTGCACAGAATTTTAATTGCCACTATTATTCCAAGAGTTGGTGGCACTGATCAGGTTTCCTGGGATCAACGGCACATTCTCCTCTTCTTAGTAAATGGTACTAAGTTGAATTTTCTTGCTTATCTTTTTCACTCTCTATGTTCCTACATCAGAAACACCACTGATAAGCACAAGCACTGGGTTGCATTTCCCAGGTTGTTTTCTGAACTTTTCTTCCAATGGAGATTGGTTGATAAGTTGCGAGAATTTGGGGCTAAAGAAACCACTATAGAATCAAGAAGTCCGTTTTTGACTGCTGAGAATCTCTGTTCCGTGCACAAGATTTCTAAGGATACTCTGATCTATCCAAATCACCCTTTAAAGAAAAAGCTCACATCTTTAAGGAAGATATGATTCCTGTGTTTAAAAAATGAACCTATGGATGTTATTGCCAACTACATTACTGCAAGGAGAGAAGAAGGAGTATATATTACTCTTGATGACTTGCAATCTGAACCTGAGGATGAATATGTCAAGAAAAGGAAACGTCCAAGCAAGAAGAAGGAATTTAAGGTTGCTGAAGGCCCAAAAAAGAAAAAGGCCAAGAAAGGGAAGACTCTGAAGGGTTCAAAGAAAATTCAAGATGATCAATCTGAACGATCAACTCTGAAGGAAGCACCAAGGGTTGAGCCATTTGTGGCAAGGGTAGATGATGACTCCGAAACTGAAGATGATGTGCCTCTGACCCGTATCACCAAAAGAAAGAGGACTGCTCAGAAGATCCCCTCAGAAAATGCTTCAGGTATGCCTAAATCTTCTGCAGATAATATTTCTAATATTGCTCAAACTTCTGAACTGAAATTCTGGTGGCAAGTGTCAGATGTGTAGCACGATGTGTACACTTTAGGAATCGTACGATGTGTAGCCTAATGTGTCAACATCGTGAACAACTGAACTTGATGAACAAGTAAACAATATAAAGTGCAGAAAACAAAAGAACACGTGAGTTTGTTAACCCAGTTCGGCACTTATAACAAGCCCTATTCTGGAGGATACCAATCCAGGGATGAATCCACTATGGTAGTATCAATTCAAAGCTAAACTCCCCCGTTTACAACTTCTCACTTAATCACTACCCGTGCTAATTCTACCTAGGAACTCCTAGATATGAGAACCTCTGCTCACTCCCCCTCAACCTTACCCAATAAGGATTTAATAACAAACTCAGTTTAGAGACACACTCCTAGAAAACTATGCACTCGTACCTAAAGGCTTTGAGTGTTGCACACTCTAACTCCTTGCTTCAAAGCTTTGGAGAAAGAACACTAGAGATTACAACTCTATCAAACTCAGTCCTTACTTGTATCAAAATTATGATTCAAGTGAAGGCTCACAAATAACAATAAACAGACTAAGACCTAAGACTCGATATCTTCAACTCTTGGCTTCGTACTCCTTTATGTCTTCAGTCTTCCTTTATATAGAACAAGTTTCATGGGCTTGGATCTTCAATGTTGACAGCTGGCCTTTGTTAATTCTCCTTGAGATTTATTTGATCATAATCTTTTAATTGTTTGTTTCAAATCTTTTTGATCAAAGTCGGCCGATAAAATAAAACAGAACCATGAAAGATTATCTTGTTCCTTGGCGCGCAAGCTGGCACGATATACTTGAAAAACAAATCTTTTTCAAAAGATCGCGTTTAAATAAATAAAGGCGCGTCCAGTAGGGCGTCCAGATGTGAACCCTGATGTGCCACACATCATGCTCCACATCATGGAATCAGGCTTATTTTACCAAATGAAGCCAACACCCTAAAAGGTCTCAACATGAACCATCATCTGAACAACCTCAACCAACATCTACCTCTGCCCCATCTGTTGCACAACCATCTATTGATGATTCTCAACCCATTAATATGATGTTCCCAAATAGTGACCAAGTTTTTCCTGCCCTTCATACTCTCACAGAATCCCCAACCATTTCTGAGATTAATGATGCTGTTAATCATGCTTCAGTTTGTCTAACCACTGTAGCAACTCAGAGAAATGAAACTCTAAACCAACTACACACTGCTCTTCAAAAACAACAACAACTGGAACAACAACAACATCAACAACAATCACCCATCATTGACTCTACCACAGAAGATCTCCAACACCTTGAACAACATCTTCAAGGTGATCTTGTCTTTTCTCATCCATCCCCTCAGAAATCAACCATCCATGAAACCACAACATCTGCTCCTGTAGATACTTCTGCACACCCATCTACTACCATCATTTCTGACCTTGTCCCCACTTCTGAACCTGTGGCTGATCAAACTTCTGAACCACCACAACCCTCCTCTCCATATGTGCAAAATGAGGATCTTAACACTACTGTTGTTGAACCTGATCAACCCTCCTCACCTGGCACAGATTCTGACCTTGAGCAAACAATCCTTCATTCTGACACATATCCACAATTCACTTTGGCTCTCAATACTGACCCTCCCATTTCCTTTAGACCTCCCAGAAGAGTCGTTGAGATCTCAGATTCTGACTCTGATTCTGAACACTCTTATGACTCGGATTCCTCCTATCAGTATATTCCTCGTCCTCCACCACCTCCTGTATCCAATGTCTTGTTTGAGCGTATTAGTAATAAAATCTACAGGAAGGTGAAAGCATTACATAGGATCAGATATTCTCTCATGAATCCTAAAGACTATATCAATGCTTGGGCTGAAGTAAGGGAAGAAATTATGAGGGATATTTATCACTTGGTGGATGGGGATCTGAATGAAATGTTAGACTATCAGAAGGCTCTAAACGACTGGTTGGATCAGATTAAGCAAGGTCATCTGAGGCTCACTCAAAAAGAAGCTCGTCATTGGCAAGAGGAATATCTCAACAATCATTTCTCCTTGTCTATGCAGAGCTCCATTTCTACTCATCTGAAGTTCTCTTTGGACCCTGGGGTTTTATTTGTTAAAAAGGATATTGTTGGTTCATCTGCTTCTGCCTCAGAAATCTCTGAAATTCAAAAGGAACTTGCTGCTCAGAAACAAAAGCAAGCTGAGTTGGACGCAAAAATTGACAGCATTGCAGCTCAGCAAAATGAGAAGTTTGAGCGCTTACAGGCCAAGCAGGATGCTATGGCAGCAGATCTGAAGACTCTCATAACCCTTCTTACCCCTAAACCATAGGACTCTTTTAGGCACTTTATCAATTTCTTTTCTTTCTGATCAACTTTTTGGGATATGCTTTGTTTGGCATTATTTTGTTGGTTTAAACTCTGTTTCATTGGTTGTTTGTTTCGCTTATGCTTGTTTTATTTATCTCTGTTTGCATTTTCATTTTTTTCTGAACTATAAATGCTGATACATAAATCTACTATTTTCATAAGCATTAAAAATCATTTTATTCATCATTAGAAACCAGAAGTACATTTTTTTTAACAACATTACATAATTGTTAAAATCCTACTTTGATGCATCTTTTGCTTCTTCTGGGTTCTTCTTTCCAAACTTCATAAGGCTTTCAACCAACTGGCTAGCTTTTCTTTCCATCTCCAGCGCCGCCTCCAAACGCTTGTTCAAAAGTTCTTTTCTCTCTTGCATGATTCTCACCTCCTCTTCTAACTTTTGCTTCTCCCACTCCCTCTGCGCTTGCTCTTCATTTTCTCTGTCCATAACTTCAAAATGTTGTTTTATGCACAATGATAGCTCTTTCAACCTAAGGAGCTCCTTTTATAGTATGTTTTTCACCTCATACCTAGCGTTTTCAAAACTTTTACCGTTGAATGCATTTACTGCTGGTGGTTGTTTGATGTGCGCATTTACTGCCCTGTAACTTGCACTTTGACTGGCCCGTTTTTGATAATGACAAAGGGGGAGAAATAATCTTATTTATATGGCAGTGAAATTAAATCCTGAGGCTCTCAAAACTTAATTATTCTGAGCTCTTTCTCTCGTTTAAGTTCTATTAAAGTATTTCAAACTTTTAATAAGGGGGAGTAATAAATTTTGTCTAAAATAAATTCATATAATATAAGATAAGCTTGCAAACCATATCTTATATTTGTCAATCTAAGAAATAGAGCTTGCAAACCTCTAATTCTGAAGGTTGAATATATGAAATCATTTTAGACATTATGAACTACTCTTAGACTGTTTTATATTTATCATTGATAAACTTTTGAAGGTTATCAGACTCAGGGGGAGCTTGCAAACCTCAGAACCTGAAGTCAAGATGTTAAATAAAAACAACAACAATTGATTTTAAATACATATAGTTGTCATCATCAAAAAGGGAGAGATTGTTGGAACAAAATTGGTTTTATATCTCCTAATTTGATTTTGATGATAACAATGTATTTAAAGTTAAATTGGTAGTACTAATAATTTACTCTAGTGTGCAAGATTAAAAGTTAAAATTTGCGTTTATAAGCACATTGGAATTCTGAAGGAATTACTTCTGAACGCGTCATATCTGAGCTTCCAAAATTTTGAAGCAAGTAATTCTGAACTTCACCTAATTCTGAAGCAAAATATTTCTGAAGCTCATCAGAACAATTTTCTTGAAGACTGTGTCTGTCTTGGTCTCAGCGAAGGAATCAAGAAGAAAAAGAGTTGACCATGGAAAGGTCATTTTCAAGTCAGGCTTCAAGAACGAGTATTTCCTTATTTGACTTAAACTGAGGTTCAGATATCTAAAGCCAAAAGGAATCTCTCATTTTGTAGTAAACGTCAAGGCTCCTAAACACTGTAGATCAGAACAGCTATTAACACTCTGATCAATACAATGGAGCGTCTCAAAAATTCTTCAAATGGCTATAATCTTCAACGTTCATTTTCTCATCTATAAAAGGAAGAAGATTTGTGAAGAATTATTATCAAGACTTACGCTTCTGAACTTGCAAAAACTCTGTCAAAAATTCTGAAGCTATTCAAACACTTAGAAACTTTGTGAAACATTTCTAGGAAGTCTTGTAACTGTGTTGTATTTTGTAAACACCTCTGATAGTATATCAAGTGTCTCATTTATAACTTTATTATCATTAAACTTGTGAAAAGTCTCTTGCTTTGTGCTTGAGCATTGGAAGTCTCTTGCTTTGTGCTTGAGCATTTGAAGTCTCTTGCTTAGTGTTGGAGCATCTGTAATCTAAGTGATTATAGTGAAATCTCTTGTGAAGGACAAGAGGACTGGACTACTCCTGTTAGTGGGAGGAACCAGTATAAAACTTGTGTGTCTCTTTCTCTCTATCCTCTTATATTGTGTGCTTTTGCTTTTATTCGCTGCAAATTGTTTTAACTTAGCAAAAATCTTAACACAATTCAAGCCCCCCCCCCCCCCCCCCCCCTTCTTGTGTTTTTTAACCTTCAATCTTTTAAAAAGATTTGTTTTTCAAATAAAATCATGCCAGCTTGTGCGCCAAGGAACAAGATAATCTTTCATGGTTCTGTTTTATTTTATTGGCCGATTTTGATCAAAAAGATTTGAAACAAATAAATAAAGATAATGATCAAATAAATCTCAAGGCAAATTTGCAAAGGCCAGCTGTCATCATTGAAGATCCAAGCCCATGAATCTTGTTCTATATAAAGGAAGATTGAAGACATTATTATTAACTGAAATCAACGAGCTAAGTCTACAAATCGAGTCTTAGGTTTTAGTTCTTTAGTTGTTCTTTGTGAGCCTTCACTTGGATCATGTTTTGAAACAAGTAAGGACTGAGTTTAATAGAGTTGTAATCTCTAGTTGTCTTCTCCAAAGCTTTGAAGCAAGGAGTTAGATTGTGCAACACTCCAAGCCTTGAGGTACGGGTGTTTTAGTTTTCTAGGAGTGTGTCTCCAATTGAGTTTGTTAGTAAAATCCTTACTGGGTAAGGTTGAGGGGGAGTGAGCAGAGGTTCTCATATCTAGGAGTTCCTAGATAGAATTAGCACGGGTAGTGATTAAGTGATAAGTTGTAAACGGGAGAGTTTAGCTTTGAATTGATACTACCATAGTGGATTCATCCCTGGATTGGTATCCTCCATATTAGGGTTGTTTAAGCGCCGAACTGGGTTAACAAACTCTGTGTTGTTTATTGTTTTCTGCACTTTATATTGTTTCCTTGTTCATCAAGTTCAGTATGTCCACGATGTTGGCACATTAGGCTACACATCATACTATTCCTAAGGTGTACACATTGTGCTGCACATCTGACACTTGCCACCAGAATTTCAAGTACCAATAAGACAATGTTTCTAGCCCTATCATTCAGATCCTATAATATTATGATTCACAAAACAAGAGAAATCAAATAAACTCTGAGAACAAAAAAGAATCTTTCTTGTGGGTGTGTTTGAAATTGAGTTTAAAGTGCAAATTTTTCAACTTTGGATAAAAGGGTTATGGAAGATTGAATTGTTTTCAAAAAATTAGAACGTGTTTTCAAGAGAAACAATGAAAAATCAACAACCTTTTTAAATGGGTTTGTAAATTTGTTGTTGAAAATACATAAGAAAGTGAGAAACAGGGAAAGAGAAGCAATGAATGGGGAGAGAGGTAGAGATTGGTTTTCATTTTCTGGATTTTTTATGAACATGTTAATGATGATGATGATGATGATGAAGATAATTTTTCTGGGATTTTTTAATAAAAAAAGAATTAAAAAACTGACACATCAGCATTTTTATAGAGTTAACTGTATAAATTAACAGCAAGGACTAATATGACTAACGGATTAAAGAATCGGGGACTATTTTGCATTTTTGTTTAAGTCAGGGACCAGATTGATAGCGAGAAACATTCATGGACCAAAATGACTATTTCCCCTTGATTTTTTAACTCTCAAATAAGGGGAATGTTTTGCCTCCCTTCTCCCTTTCTTCCCTTCCCCTCCCATCCTTAGTCTTTCCTTCCCTTCTCCTCCCCTTCAAACTCACAAACAAAGCCTTAATGCTCCCTAGACTCCCCAACAATGTGAGATCCCATAAATCATGTAACATTACTCTTAAATATTTATAGTCAAATAAAAATGGAAATAATTAATTGAAATCCTATTTGTTGTTTGTCACAACTAAAAATTTAATTTATTTTTTTAAAACTCGGTATTCGGCTTAAGGACCGACTAATTCGAGGGATCAATTCCACCGTCCAATTACAGGGGCTTTGTTTAAAGCCGGAGTTTTTTTTTACTCTGTATGGACTAGCCCACCGAAATTAATACAAGAGGAAATCGAATATGAGATCTTACAAGAAGCAAACTTCAAAGATCCAAACCAACACCATTAGGCCAACCCAAGTAAATTATAATGTGAATATGTGAGGGACACACATTACATAGAACTCCATACCACATTAGGCGCTCCAGTAGACTGAATACTGCCGGTGAAAAGAAAAAAAATGACAATACCTTGTACGATGGTGTGACGAACTTTAGATAAGATATATTCCAAAACATCAATTTTGGGAGTGCAAAAAGGATGTTACTATTGTTTAATTTATGTTGGGCCAGAAAAAAAATAAGGCGAAAAAATCCATGACCAGCCCAAACCAAATATTGCACTTAACGCTTCTTTTAACTCCAACAAAGTTATTGTTTCAGAAAAACAAAAAAAAACAAAAAACTCCAACAAAGTTATGTTTTTTAATTTTTTTTAACACAAAGATCATACGTTCAAATCAGAGTGACTCCTATTCTAATTTAATTTTATTATTTGATATAGTTATATACACACACAAACATTATCAACTAATGAAATATATTTTTTAAATACAATTTTATTCTTTTTTTTTAATATAATTTATAATTTTTTGGCATCCCACAAAATCACTCAAGATTCGCTACTGCCTTCAAAGAATATGTTTAGAACTAAAATGAAAATAAGTGAATAAACTCATAGATCAAATTAATAGTAACTTGTAAAATATAAGGATTTAATTGATAGTAAATAGTTAAATATAGGGTCAACTTTACATTTTAATAGAATCAGAGACCATTTTGAAATATTCATAAATTCAATGACCTATTAAGAATGCTAATAATTCGAGAAAATTAAATGTAACTACATGTGTCAGTATTGTATCATCGAGTGTATAAAAAATAAATAATGTGTTCACGTGACTACACTAAACTTAAATATTTCAATATTTTATAGTTGAGTAGAAACATATTTAACTCTATTCATAATAATAATAAAAAGATTTTGGGTTGGAGACCAGGAATTTCTTAAAGTATTAGAATTTCTTATAATTTTAATCATCGGTTCTTGGTGGACTGCGGCAATGACGAAGCCAAAATATTTATAAATTTTGGGCAAAATTTCAATTATAAATCAGTTTTGCCCTGAAAAATCTCCACTTTAAATAAAATATCTCATCTTTACTATAAATTACGAATCATTAAAAATTTCAGTTTTACGTCAAACTAATTTCTAAAATGCTAAAATTTTGATACTAAACCCGAACAAGTGTTCAAACTGATCGGACTTTATCTCCACCCCAGCTCGGCGGACCACCTAGTATACCACTAGCCTGTAATCTAATGCATATCAACACAACGGTAAATAACAGTGTGGTGAAAGCGACTGTCCGCCATCAACAGACAACGACTCTGCAGTCCGGCATTGTCTCAGCCGGTTAAATAGATAGAGCAATAAATAGATATGATCTTCAAACAAAAGTCATGTCATGTGGCATGTTGAAAAATCATTTTATCCTTCAAAATATTAAATTCAAATTCATGACGCAAGACTGCAAGAATTTGATAAACCGTAAAATAAATTACATGTAAATTATGATAACAAAAAGTATATTAAATGTCCTATATTTGTGTTAGTAGTCTATTATATATTTGGGTTAGAATCAAATGACACTAAGGTGTCAAATTTAGTACCATGACACCTCCGATAATTCTTTACCGGATAATCGTATTACAAAATTCACCGTTTGATTCAAATCTATTATTGTATAGATCATGTCTATAAAATTTAACATCAATCGGAAATCATTTGATATGTCAATGAAATACATAAAAATTAACGTCTTACAAAATTTCGTCAAAACCATTAATTTTGATCATTCTCTTTAACCCATCAAATGATTTCCGATTGATGTTAAATTTTATAGACATGATCTATATAATAATAGCTTTGAATCCAACGGTGGATTTTGTAATACGATTATCCGGTAAAGAATTATCGAAAGTGTCATGTTACTAAGTTTGACACCTTGGTGTCATTTGATCCATCTCCTATATATTTTATTTAGGTGAGATATACTTTACCCTTTCAAAATTTGATAGTATTTAACATTCAACTAATAAGAGTAAATCACATAAGTAGATATCCACATGCAAATAAAAGTTTTTGACAAGTTCGTTGTGCAAATGCAAATTTATTTATGTGTCTTGTTTTTATTGGTTGACGGGTAAATACCTCCAAATTAAGAAGGGTAATTTAAAAAACATATTCATTCCTAAATATTAACATTCTTTTTAGATTATCAAGGAAAAAAAAACCTTTAGAGAAAATCACTTAGATTAAGATTTTTTTTTTATAAGCAAATATTGAATTATATGGAGTACAATGGATACTCAATCCTTACAATTCAATGGCGAAACATTATAAGAATAAAGAAAACAAAAGACACAGCTTCTCTCATAAATGTTTGTTATAACTCCTGGCAAGTAAAGCATCCCTTGTTGGTAATTTCTAAAGCAATATTCTCCATCTAAAAATACTACTTTTCGACGGAATATTGGTCTTCCATAATTTCTTCAAGGCGCTCACTGTGCTGTCATCTAATTCAGCCAACGCGGACCTGTTTTGAAGTCCATGAGATTAAGAAGTTTGATTATAGTATTAAATTTGTTGACAATTGATATTATTTTTACAAATTTATCCTTCAAGAAAGAGAAATAGATTAATTCTTTTAGATTTATAACATATTGTTTTAGGAAAAAAAATGCACTGTAATTAGAATATTTTGGTAAAGAAATAATTAATACTATTGAAAATTTAAAAGTGACTGGTCTTATACTAGTAAAAAGTACAAAGCAAAATCTTAAGAGGGTCTTATATTTAATGAAGTATGTAGTATTAATTATAAACTATCTGACTTAGAATAGACATGAAGGGTGAAGATGACGATTGGAGTTGCTTGAATTGAATCTGGACAGGGCCACTCTCTTTGAAGGAAGTGTATATTGTTTTCGATATCTAAAAAAATAGATTTCAAAAATATGTCATTGAAGAAATTATTGGGTTGAGTTGCGGATCGGTTCACTTTCTTTCTGACTTTTCACACTACAACCCAAAATCGTGTAAGGCAGACGATATATCACGAAATCCTCATGATAAAACAGTTCAGTTCAACTATTTACCTATTTGCTACTGCATTATGAAAATTAAACAAGGAATACACCTTCCATAATGATATAAATATCACTTGTACTGATACTACAATCAATCAATAATGCTAAGGCCACACAACTTTTTAAAACAAAGAAAAAATATACGAGATGAAGAGGAAAAAAAAAAGAGACAAATCGAATTAATTATGGAATTCTAGAGCGAAAATTTTCAGAAATTGACTTCTCTAATTTAATAAACATATACGTTATGAATTGTTGAAACAGATAATCAAACATTATACTAAACACCTCTGTGTTGTAACTAAATTTAAGTTCAAAATTTTATTAAGGATAAATCATTCATAATTTCATTGAAAACATTCAATGATTATGTGGTTGATAGTTCTCTTAATACTACAAGAAAATACGTGATTTGCTACCAAAAGTTTGCTACAAAATGTTTTACTAGTTAATTGCAAGTATATTAGCCACCATTTGACTAAAATTAATTTTATATAATTTTTTAACAAATTATTTATTTATTTATTTATTATTATGTTTTAATGCTTTATTTCATTATCTCATAAGACGATAGCGCTTTTACTCTATATGGTGAAACCGCTCTCGATCTTGCTCCGGTCTTCCTCCGTTCACGATCTCGCTCCGATCTTGCTCCGATCTTCCTCCGTTCACGATCTTGCTCCGATATCATTCTCGCCGGGATCTCTCTCTGATCTTGCTCGTTCACGATCTCGCGCCGATCTCACTCTCGTTGCGATCTCACTCCTCGATACATTTCGCTTCAACATGGACTCAATGCTCTTCGTCAAATTCCTCCTTCTAGCATTGGCGCTTGTGTTAGGAGCGATTCACTCCAACATCGTCTCGATTCTCTTCGCTGCATTTCTCCTCTCTATAAATTGGTGTTCGTTTTCTATCGCGCTCGTGGTTGTTCTTCGTTAAAATTTGATGTTTTGCTCTGTTTCTTCTCTGATTGCTGCTTAAGTTAAATTTGAACACTCTAGTTTAGTTCCTTTTCACTAATTGTGCTTTGAATTTGATTTGAACGCTATGAATTTCGTTTTTTAGATTTTGCACAAATTGAATCCATTAGGTTTTGCACAAATTGAATTCAGGTTACTGTATGCAATAGAACTAAATGATACTTATTGAATTGATTCTATAAGTCACATTTTCAATGCTATGATACACAATTCTTATTCTTACAGAGAAACTTTGTTATTAGACAATAATCCCTTTGTATATTGCTTGCTTGTGATTAGGCAGAGCAATGAGTCGCTCATATCTTTATATGTGTTGATATCATTATACCAAACTTTATTGCTTTCTATTTCATGTGCCTTTTTTTCTGATTGATTATTTAGTTTGAAAATTTCTTTGTTGATTGTGTCTTCTTGGATGTGGTGTTCCCACTGGTAATTCTTAGCCATTCTCCTTTTTTATTTTATGTTACTGTCTTATAGAAGAAATAATTGTATTGCTTTTTGAGTTATATGTGTAGTTTAGAGCATTGTACCTTATCCTCGCTGTGCATAATTTGTCACTAATAAATTCATCATGTGTGTTTGGACAATGATCTTACATTTGACCTTTGAAATGTATATTATCGCCACAGCCATGTAATACACATATTTGATTAGAGTTCAACCATGGTCCTGCACCTTATAATTTGGTAGTTTATTGATTCATATAGTACATCATGAAAATGTTGCTTTGTAGACCTTTTTTTCTTTCTTAAATCTATGGAAGTCTTCATAAAACGTGTACTTAATGCTAATGCTGTACTCTGGCTATATGCTTTGTATTATCATTATCGAATGAAAATGCTGAGGGAGAGATTGGTGGGTTGAAATGAACACTTTAATTTTGCCCACCTTATTAGTTTTTATATTTCTTTGCTAATGTGTGGTCTTGTATTTGTAGCCTTTCTATACCTAGTTCTCTTATTAATATGAGTTTATGATAACTATTTTATTTTTACTTTTTAGGCCTTGGAGCTGTCTGGAACACTGCTAAAGTTGAGCCAGGGTCAATTGTTGCTATCTTCGGCCTTGGAACTGTTGGGCTTGCTGTACGTTTCTATAATCACAATATCAGATGTTCATTTTTTGCCTATTTTTGTGCCACTGTTATGATTCATAATTTATAATTGACAGGTTGCGGAGGGTGCAAAATCTGCTGGCGCATCACGGGTTATTGGCATAGATATCGATAGCAGCAAATATGATACAGGTAAAACTTGGTTGACCTGGTAACTTGGACACTGTGTTTATAATGTTGTGAAGTGATTTGTTACACGTTACCTTTATTTCTTAGTCATCTTTAATTTAACTAATGCTTTTTCACATATTGACAGTCACTTAGCATATGCAGTCCTATATAAACAGAGATCATGGCAGCAGTATAATGTGGTTTTATAGTGTTCTTAATGTGTATTCATAGTGATTGATTATTTCCTTTATTGTTTTTCTTTTCTCATAACTGTGGCAGAGTATAGACCTATAGTTATAAAATTCTGCCTTGCTGAACTATATTTTGTGTTTATGAAGTCTTGAATATATGACTGACTTTGTGATGTAATTCTTTACATGACTTTGTGATACGAATGGTCTTGGGACCCGGGAGATTGTTTCGAGCCGTGATGAGGTCTCGTCGTCTGGTTTTGGTGTTGGTGCACTGCTGCTTTCCTGTTTCTGTGCCTGCTGTGTTTGGTTTTCCGGTTCTGGTACTGTTTCGGCTGTGCTGGTTTTGGCATTCTGTTTGCAGTGTTCCCCTGCAGGTTTAGAGGCTTAGGCTACAGGTGTTGTGGTTGTTTTGTTTCCTGACTTGCTGTTAGTTTATATTTCCATATAATTAGGATTAATGATTTACTTTAAGCACCCTGTTTGATTTTCTATTAACATGTATTTTTTGTTATATTTGAAATTTGGCAACCTTTAGTCTAGCATCTTTTATTATTTTTTGGTTGAGTATTATTATTATAGCAAAATATATAATTAGGTAGCCTAATAAATTTTTATACTATTATTTGATAGCCTAATCCTTTTGGTTATAAAAGCTTTTTATAATTATAAAAATTCTGAAAAGCTTGGAATTGGCTGCGAAATCGCTAGGAATTTTAGCTAGAGATTTATTGTGAAATTGTTGTGACAATATCCTAGCGATTTAGTTAGGAAACATAAAATTTTGAACAATTTTAACTAGGTATTAATTGGGAACTAGCTAGGATTTTCATTATATTAGTTGCGAATTAGCTAGGAAATATTTTGGAGGATAATCTGCTGCCCAATCCATGCTAGGACCTATATGACAGCTAATTCACAACAAATCCTTAGCTAACTCTGTTTTACTTGCAATTAGCTACGAATCTTGGCATAGCAATTCCCAGATTTTCTTGTAGTGTAAATACTTATTATATGTGGTATTCCTTATGCCTATATTGTAGAAACAAACAACCAATTAATTAATAGATATACTTGGATGTATGCATAATAAAATTCCTTATGCCTTATATTATAGAAACAAACAACCAATTAATAGATATTTGGATGCATGCATAATAAAATCCCAAACAATAATACTTGGTACAAGAATATTCATTCATCCATGATCCATCCAGTAATAATAATAAATAAATAAAAATCGCAGAGGGGATGTACAACTAACAATAACATCTATCACCGCAAGGTACACCAACCAACCCTACTTGTATTAATGTCAATGTCAATTGGCAAAGCTCACATGCTATATCATCTTAAACTTATATAGATTCATATTACGTTAAAAATTGTCAAAAACAATATATAAATTTTGTTTATTTGGAACTAAAAACAATAAAAAATTTGTTTGTAGGGATGAAAATAAAATATTTTATTTTACAAAGATAAAAATTAAAACTCCGTGTAAAAGTACGGACTAAAAATATATTTTATCATAAAATAAATTACATGTAAAATGATGATAACAAAAAGGAAAAAGTTTTTTTGTAAGAAAATTTAAGAAGAAGAATTGCAAGAATAATTAGCCTTGAGGGTGTGCAAGGTGTCCTAGTAGCGGACCTCATTTTTTAGGAACCTTAAAAATAATTAATATTTTTTTTAAAGTAAAAAAAATTAATATAGTAATAAGTCTCTTAAAAAAAAGATGATTCAAAATATTAAATAAACAGTCCTAATATTTTTTTAATTTATTTTTATTGATCAAATCTAAAGTGGTTATATTCAAGTTTTAGAAAAATAAAATGAATAAAAAGAATAGTTTATCGTCTCAAACACAAAGAGATGTACACGTATCTTCATCTTCTCCCTTCGACCACTAGAAAGAAGTATTTTTTATCTACATACAATATATTAAAAGAAACTACTACTAAAAACTCTGTTGTCCTTAGTACGTTTAATAATATTTTACCGTTTATCAGGAATCAAAACATACATGTCCAAGTGATGATCAACAAGGCTCTGCAGACTCTACTTGACTACTTGACTATACCAAAGCTTGTATACCTCCTTGCGTTGAGGCCACTGCTCCTCCCAACCCTTCGGATGCTCGCAACAGCATTTGCTGGAGTCCCCCTCCTAGCACATACCTAAAGCTCAACGTGGATGCTCACCTTATAGGTGATGGCCGTTGGGGTTTAGGTATGGTGCTCCGCAGGGAGGATGGCCGCTGCGCTGGGGCTGCAACGAAGGTCGTCTCTGGTATGGATGCGATGGAAACGGCAGAGGCTCGTGGGTTACTTGAAGCTCTATATTGGACGGAAAGGATGGGAATTGAGAAGATAATTGTGGAATTAGATGCGGAGCGCGTTGTCAAGGCCATCCAGAACAAAGTCTACACTAGAAGTCATATGGGAATGCTAATTCGAAGCTCAGCTAGGGTTTTAGAGCAGCGCAGGGATATCTCTGTGGAGTGGGTGCGTAGAGAAGGAAACACTGCAGCTCACACCTTGGCTCGTTGGGCTGTAGTGGAGCCTAATAGATATTGGGCTGATAGCTACCCAAATTGTATTCACCCCCTTATCCAAAAAGATAAGGCTATTGTAATTCCTCCTTAATCAATATAATTAGTTTTATTTCAAAAAAAAAATTCAAAGATAAGCATAAAACAAATCTAGTCATAACAAAAAATAATATTTTTTTAAAAAAGAGAATAAAACAAATATACTCATAAAAATAGCAATAGAAAACACTTCTGAAGATAAGCATAAAAAATAAATAATCTACTTACAATATATTAAAAGAATCTACTATTAAAAATTTAAATTTGTCCTTATCACTTATAATAAATAATTACGGGGTAAATATATATTATAGTAACACACGGGACAATTGTTTAAAAAAATAAATAAATTAATCTTATACGGGACAATTGCTTTAATAAAAAATAAAATTGAATAGTATATTATAACAATACACGGAACAATTATTAATGAATATATATATTATAATAATACACGGGATAATTGTTTTAATAAAAGAAATTTAATCATACACGGGACAATCGCTTTAATAAGTAATAAAGGAACTGAATAATAAATATTTGTTATTATTAATTATAGTTTATTACACAAAAATCATACACGGCACAATTGTTTTAATGAAAAAATTACTTAATTTAATAACTTTTATAAAAAAAAATAGCAGAATAACGCCACTTATTATTTTTATTTTTTTTGTTTTTTGTACACAACTTCACTTATATTTTAACAATGTTTTATAAATAAAAGTCAATAGACCCGTGCGAATGCACGGGTCTCAAAAATAGTGTAGTTAAAAATATTTTGTTAGAATTGATTATAATATTACTATTGTTTATGTTATTTATATTATTTACAATTTAAAAGAGTGTTGTTCTTTTTTTTTTTTCTTTTTTTTATTAAGGTGTCTACTTTTAATATTTAAGACCAAACCTCTAAATTTAGGATCAGTCACGTGTGTTAGTATTATATAGCTTTATGAAAAATGTTAAAAAGTGTTTTTGAGACGTTAGTTATGCATGTTAAAAAGGAAATTTTATTTTGTAATAACTTGTGTTCCGAGGACATTTTTTTTTTGTTTTCACCACCAATTTAATCTGGTTCGAAGGTTAATTTTGGCATCAAATAGTTTCAGTCTCCTTCCGATTGCAGTTGCAGGGGATCGAACTGTAGTTCTTCCTACCAAGTTCAGCGCCAATCACCACTGAACCAATTAACAATTGATACTTTTTTTTGTAAATCTGGGGATACTGTTTAGCATGACGCTGTTTTTATTTATTTATTTTTATTATTAGTAGTAGTATTATTAATTATAAAGTAATTAATTTAGAATGGACATTGAAGATGATTATCGGAGTAGTTTGAATGCAACGGAGGAGGCGGCCACTCTTTATTTGAAGGAGGTGTATCCGTAAGGATTCAATGCTTAAGTGAACAAAAGCTTTATGAGAACATGACAGATTAACCGGAATAGAAAGCATACACTTGAGTGACTTGACTAAAGGTTTAAATCCTTTAATAGATTCTCCCTGCGTTCTAAAAACATTGAGTCAGTTGACTGCTGCACGTATGTCAATGCATAATTTTGATGATTAATATTTTTAATTATATAATAGTTAAAATTATAAAAATTTGATATTTTAAAAATATTCATTGAAATGAATCCAACAAGATCTTATATTTTTTTTTTGGTAGGCAGAGAAAAAAGATACAAAAGGGCAAGAGAAATAAAAGATGTAGGAAACAAGAAGAAAAGGGCTAGTTCCTTAAGAACAGGACCCGATCAGCATCTGCTTGCAGTAAGGGAATAGCTGCAAGAGGAGGTGTTCTCATCTCGGTCCAATTGCTGGTGCCTGCCGCGCCGGTCTTGGCTAAGAGGTCTGCCACAGAGTTGGCTTCCCTCTTTGTATGCCTGAAACAAATACTCCAATTTCTCTTTACCAAGTCAGAAATGTTTGCCAAAATTGAAGCATAATGGTGCCATGGATTCACCTTTCCACCAATCAGCTGAAGCGAGAGGGTTGAATCAGAGTAGCAAATTATGTTTCTATATCCTTGGTCCCAAGCTACCTTTAAGCCATGGTATATAGCAAGTAACTCCACGTGAAGGATTGTGGAAATGCCTACCGTTCCAGCAAAACCAAACAGCCAGTCACCATTTGAGTGTCTCAACACCCCTCCAAAACCTGACGGACCTGGGTTGCCTAAGCTACTACCATCAACATTGAGAATAGTAGCTGACGCCTCGTCTGGATGCCACGCTACCCAATGCTCATTATCTGGCTCCATTGAGTGAGAAGCAAACACTCTTGAATTGATACTTGCAGTATTGTAAATCTGGAGTTTAACTTCATAAAGGGAGGTATTTTCATTAGCTAAACACAGACTGTTTCTCGTTCTCCATATCCACCAGCAAGCTGCCAAGAACACATGCTTGTTTCCACAAGCCAAACTTCTTCGAAACCAAGAGGATATATTTTGATCCAAGAAGAAATTAATGTTATCAAAACCAATCGATAACCATATCGTCCTCGAGAATGGGCAGTCCCTTAAGCAGTGCAAGATGCTTTCAGAGCTATTGGGGCAACGAGGGCAAGAATCAAAGTGTAACATACCTCTATTATTTAACATCATTCTTGTGGGGAGAAAATTGTGGCAGGCTGTCCAACAAAAAAATTTGAATTTTTTTGGAGCCGGTAGCTTCCACAACCACTTCGAGGGAGAAACATCAAGGCTTATCTCACTTGAAGTGGAGTTCCTTACCCAAGAGTAACCTGCCTTTGCTGAATAGATACCATCCAAGTTACCTTTCCAAGTGTGGCCATCAGAAATATTCTCATTCAGACAAACGGAGATTTTGGAGATGGATTCAAGAATATTTTCAGGGAGATGTATGTATAATTGAGAGAGATTCCAAGTTCCGTGTTGAAATATATCAGCAACTGTTAGGTGTGTATCATGGATGTCAACATACCAAACATGATCACACAGTTTACCAAACTCCGACCAAATATCATACCAAAAGGAAGAAGCGTCGTTGCCCAATCTGTGACTATAGCCACTACGCAACACCTGCCTTGCTTTCATAATAGAATTCCAAACCACAGAACCTGCCTTCTTGGGGACGTCCAGAAAGGATCTATTGCCAACATACTTATCGGTAATGAGTTTCACCCACAATTTGTCTTGTCTGCTGTGTATGTCCCATACGAGTTTCCCCAACATCGCTGTATTAGAATCTCTCGCCGTTCGAATTCCCAAACCACCATTTTTCTTTGGTTGGGTGATTTTATCCCATCCAACTAAGTGAATGCCTCTATCATTTATACCCTTCCACAGAAAATTTCTAGAAGTACGATCCATGTAGTTACAAATAGATGTAGGGAGCCAGGTTACCTGCATATAATATGTTGGAATAGATGTGAGAACAGACTGTACCAGCGCAAGTCTACCAGCCTTGTTAAGCAACTTGTTCTTCCATGAAGCTAAGCAGTGTTGGATCTTGTCAATCAGGAAATCAAAATCTCTTTTGCGAAGTCTACCATGAATCATAGGAAAACCAAGATACTTGTCAAGAGAGTTGTTGGTTTGAATCCCTGTAACAGACACAATGGCTTCAATCTTCCTCTGTCTGGTAGTAGCAGAGAAGTATCTTGTCAATCAAAGTAATATATATATGATAAATTCTAATATGGACCGCTTCATCAAGTGGTATATGGTGGACCAATCACAAATAACATTATAACGAATACGAATTTTACAAAATCCACCGTTGGATTGAAAGTTTATATCATATAGATCATCTATAGAAAAATTTAGAAAAATTACAAATCATTTGATATGTTATTGAGACACATCAAGATTAACGGTTGTTAAATAACATAAATCTTGATGGGTCTTAATAACATATCAAATGATTTTTAAAAAAATTTAAAAAATTTATGGATGATCTATACGATATAAATTTTCAATCCAACAGTAAATTTTGTAAAATTGATATTCGGTATAACACTTATCCACGGTGGACCACTTGTGAAGGTGGTCCACCGTAGCATTAGCAATATATATATATATATATATATATATATATATATATATATATATATATATATATATATATATAGTACATTTAGTCAAACTGACTCAATTTTTTTTAAGAGGAATCTTAATCAACCAATTCAATGTGATTGACAAATCATGTCTAATTCTCACTAGAGAGTTGTGATTTGATTACTATAAAATTTAATCTAATGTAGTGATGAATATGGCTTGACTCGTTTTGTTTGGATCATGATTTTTGAAGAGATTGAATCTATATCAGAACAATATATAATTTATTTAACAAATTATAAATTAATTGCAGTTTTTTTTTTTTTTTGACAAAAAAATTAATTGCAGTTGAAATAGATAATTAAACATTACTCCGAACATTTGATAGTTTTCTCGAATATCAGTTTCCTTATATAAACAAACAACCAATAAATAATATTTGGATGCATGCATAATAATTAAGATCCCATGAAACAATACTTCTTCCGTCTAATTTTATTTGAGCCATTTTGACTGTAGATATTATTCATATATTTCGTTTTGACTCTATTTTTCTATTCATAAATAAAAATAAATATTAGCATATAAGATCTTGTTGGATTCATCTCGATTTATATTTTCAAAATATCAAATGTTTATAATTTTTACTATTATACAATTAAAGATATTAATCGTTAAAGTTTTACATTGGCAAACGTGAGGCAGTCAACTGACTCAAATAAAATGATACGGAGGAAGTAATACTTTGTACTAGAATATTCATTCATCCATGATGCCCATCCAGTAATAAATAAATAAATAAATAAATAAATAAAAATTGCAGAGGGGATGTACAATTAACTATAACGTTTATCACAGCAAGGTACACCATACAATTCGGGTTTTTCCATTTATTATCTCTTCATTTATTTTTCATTTAAAGAGAGATAAACACATTAAAAATTAATGGAGTCCACAAATTAGTGGGACCTATTTTTTAATGGGTCCCATTAATTTTTAATGTGTTTATTTCTCTCCAAATAAAAAATAAATAAAAGAATAATAAATGAAAAAAACTCAAACCCAAGCTACCCTACTTGGATTGTCAATGTCAATATTGGCAATGCTCACATCACATGCTATAGCCGTTTATTAATTTGGACTCACCTTTTGCCTGAGATTGACCATTCATGATTCTACACGTTCATGGGATTTTTGTGTGGGAACTCAACTGGGAATAAATATTTTTGCTTTAATTATTTGATTTGAATAAAAGAAGGAAAGATAATCTGAATATGCCTCTTTGGGTTTTCATTGATAGAATAGTAAATTGTAATATTACAGAATATTCTTATGGGAAAGATAACCCCAATATATATATATATATATATATATATACACTATTGGAAGAGTTGGGATCCTAGTTGGGATCCTCTCCATTTTTCATTATTTCTATTTTTTCCATTATCAAAGTTTTTAAATGTTTTGGGGTGTATAAAAGAAATTTAAACTCACTTAATGTCACACTTTTGCATTTATATTTTCAAAACTATATAATAATGAAAGAAATGGAAAGTATAGAAAATGGAGAGGATCTCAAACCCAAACTAATTTTCCTAAATATGTGCAAAAGACTAACAAACTATCTAACTAAACAATACACCAAAAATACAATTACTAAATAGATTATTCTAAACAACTATTAGGCAATTATATTTATTACTCCCCCACAAGCTGGACGATGCACATTGATGAGACCAAGCTTGGAAATCAAATGGAGAAATGCTGGTTTTGCTAAAGGTTTTGTCAGCAGATCTGCAATTTGGGCAGCAGAAGAAATAGGAAATAATTTAATTATTCCTAGTTCCAGTTTCTCTCTTATGATGTGGCAGTCGATTTCGATGTGTTTTGTGCGCTCGTGGAAGGTTGGATTATGAGCTAGATATATATACTGCAGATTGGTTATCACAGTATAGAGAAGTTGGCTTCGGAAAATGATGTTTAGATCCTTGAAAATGTAATGTAACCATTGGATTTCACAGGTGAGGCTAGCCAAAGCTCTGTTTTCTGCTTCTGAACTGGATCGCGACACCGTGGACTGTTTCTTTGACTTCCAAGAGATTAGTGAATTGCCTAAGATTTAAGAATACTGCAAATCCTGTAACTGACCTTCTTGTAGTAGGACATGTAGCCCAATCACTGTCTGCAAAACCAGAAAGACATAAATCAAAATTGCAAGGATAAAATAAGCCTTGAGCAGGGCAGGATTTTAAATATTGTAGGATGCGAGTTGCAGCCTGAAAATGCACATGTCTAGGCTTAGAAACATGTTGACTTAGTTGTTGCACAGCAAAGGCTATGTCAGGCCTAGTTGTGGTTAAATAAATAAGTCTACCTACTAGTCTCCTATATCGAGTAATGTCATCGAACATATCAGATTCAGTGCAATGCAATTTTAATGAAGGATCATATGGAGTGGAAGAGGGTTTGGTAGCCAACATACCTGTATCACTTAACAATTCAAGTGTATAATTTCTTTGATTTAATATAATACCAGATGAAGAACGAGCAACCTCAAGACCAAGAAAATATCTAAGTGGACCTAAATCTTTAATCTTGAATTTTTCATGAAGGAAAGATTTTACCTGCTGGATCTCATTAAGATCATTACCTGTAAGTACTATGTCATCAACATATATTAGTAAAGCAGTTAAATGGGTGTTGCAGTTCTTAGTAAATAGTGAATAATCAGCATTAGAATGAGAATAACCAAGGGAAATAAGACAATCAGAAAGTTTAGAGTACCATTGTCTGCTTGCTTGCCTAAGACCATAAATGGACTTATTAAGCTTGCAGACTTTGGTCAGATTATAAGAAGAATGAGGAATTTTATATCCGGGAGGAATTGTCATATAAACTTCTTCATTCAAGTCACCATGTAAAAAAGCATTATTAACATCTAGTTGTTCCAAATACCAATTTTTAATGGAAGATAAAGCAAGTAAAGTTCTTACAGTAGTTAATTTGGCAACCGGCGAAAAGGTGTCAAAGTAATCAACCCCTTCAACTTGAGTATATCCTTTGGCCACCAATCGTGCCTTATATCTTTCAATAGTACCATCAGCATTATACTTAATTTTGTACACCCATTTGCAGCCAATGGGGGTCTTACCATGTGGAAGGTCAACAATTGACCAGGTGTTAGTGGATTCAAGAGCTTGTAATTCATTATTCATGGCTGTCAGCCAACAATCATGTTTACTAGCTTGGCTAAAAGAACTTGGTTTAGTTGTGGAAGAAATGTTTAGACAAAAAGTTTTATATGTACCAAGACATTTGTCATAAGACAAAACAGAACATAAAGGAAACTCAGAAATTGAAGAAGTTTGGGGACGAGTTTGTTGAGATTTGAGAAGTTCACAGTGGAAATCATTAAAATACTCGGGCCTTTTGGTGATCCTAGTGGATTTTCTAAGAGTTTGAGTAGGTGTAGGATTTTGTGTGGATGGGTCAATGGTGGGAGAGGATGGATCAGGAGTAGGAATGGTAGGGGGAGGAGGATCAGATGCAGGTGGATTGTTGTTATGGACATGAATAGGGTTAATTGGCTCAAGATCAGTGGAATCAACATGAATTTCAGGTATAGGAGCAATTGGTTGATGATCATGTTTATTGGAAAAGGGATAAATGTGTTCAAAGAAAACTGCATTTCTGGAGACAGAACTCGTTAGTTTGCAAGTCATATAAAAGATATCCCTTAGTTTCGTGCCTATAACCTAAAAATACAGACTTTCTAGAACGAGCATCAAACTTAGTTCTATGATTATGTAAAGTAGAAGCATAAGTAAGGCAACTGATGACAGGAATTTCTGCAGTATTTTATGTAGTATTATTAGTAGTAAAATGACCAAGACAGACCCAAATATCAACAAAAACTTGAAGAATCGAGAAAAAGCTTCAAGACAAAGTGAAGATACGCAAAAGACAAGAAAAACCCCAAAAATGAAGAAAAACAGCTCATCGTGTCACGATGGCACTCAACGTGACACGATGGAAGCTATTTGCTCACCAAGACAAAATCAATTATATTTTTGAAGAGAATCTTAGTATCGTTCCACGATGAAGCTCAACGCAGTACGATGGCTTTGCTTGGTGACCACGCTGATCAAACGCACAAGATCAGTTATAATTTTAAATTGAATCTTCTCATCGTGACACAATGGACCTAGCGTGTCACGATGGCTTGCTGAGGCCCATTACGAAAAGTATAAATAGAGCCTCCATAATTCATTATTTTTCATTCAGAAATATAAGAACTTTCTATTCCTTTTGGAGAGAAGTTCGGAGGAGATCTAAGGGCATAGTTTTCTCCCCTTACGGGAAAACTAACTCAGCAAGGTATGATTTCTTTAGGCTTTTTATAGTTAGATTCTTGTAATTTAATCATGTAGTCTTTTGTAATAATTCCTTAGGTTGTGGTGGAGAAGATGAACTCCCAGATGAATACTTGGGTCATGTAATTGAGTCAAAGTTATAATAAATCGCATTTATAAATTATTAATTGTTATTTGTTTTCTTGCTTCAATATCGTTAGTCGGAATCTAGTCGGATAAACGGCAACGCCTTGGAATAAATAATTAGAGTTTACTTTAATAGTAGCATATTAGGGTTCTCACTATTATTTGTTCGGAACTAGTAATAAATAACACTAGATTAAAGAAACGGCAAAACAATCTTGAACTAGTTATGACTTAATAATTAGAGGAAGAATCAGGAACTAGTTCTAACATAACAATTAGAAACTGAATAACCGTAACTAAGATCTAGGGGTATTGGATGGTCGATGGCCATAATGCATGTATGTAAATAACTCTATCTAGTAATTAGGGTATGTGACAAAGCGAGGTTAGGCTCTCGTAGGTGCCTTAGTTGCAAAAGTAGGGGGACTTTGCCTACATAGGGTAGCAGTAAGGTGCTACTAAAACAAGGATAAAATTGACACCCGATAATAATACGAATAACTATGTTATACACCGATTATGCCAAGTATGAAGGAGGGAGTAACTTCAACCACCATACCTATCCTCTATGTCTCTGAATCAAAACATTTATTTTTATTGCAACGCATATCGCTATTTTTATAAATTAAAACATTTTTCCTAAAAACCAAAGCGAATGCAAAAACACACGAACTAGAATAGCACTAGCGAAGGTTTGACACGATCCCTGTGGATACGAACTCATTCTAGACACCGAGAGTGTGAATTATTGATCGACGACAAATTGGTCCACTTGTCAGAACGTAGTCAGCAACCAAAGCATTTTAAATGAAGAAAGGTAGGAGGTTGATTATGTAATAAAGAATAAGGAGTTTTGTTGTGAATAATAGGAGATGGTAATCTATTGATTAAATGAATAGCATGTTGTATAGCAAAATGCCAAAAACTTTTAGGTAAATGAGCTTGAAAAGAAAGAGATCTAGCCACATTAAAAATGTGTTGGTGCTTTCTCTCAACAATACCATTTTGTTGGGGGCACTCAACACATGATCGTTGGTGAATAATTCCCTTTGATTTGTAAAAATCATGCATCAAAAATTCAATACCATTGTCACTCCTTAAGCACTTCAATCTAGTTGAAAATTGTGTTTCAATATAAGATAGAAAATTAATTATGTGACCTCTAGTTTCACTTTTTTGTTTCATTAAAATAACCCATGTGAATCTACTAAAGTCATCAACAAGAGTCAAAAAATATTTATGACCAGAAATAGATGCAATGGAATAAGGACCCCAAACATCAACATGTAAAATATCAAAAATCTTAGAAGATTGACTAGTACTAATAGCATAGGGTAACCTTCTTTGTTTTGAAAATTGACAAGTATCACATGGAAAGTGTTTATTAAGCTTGTAAGCAATAAAAGGAAACTAAGATGCCATACATTTGTGAACAGAATCGGAAGTATGCCCTAGTCTATGATGCCAAAGAGTGACCGTATCAGTTAAAGAAAAAGTAGTATTACAAGATAATTGATCTAAAGGTACAGAGAGAGTGGCCTGCGCTTCGAGGAAATATAGATCTCCATGCCTATCAGCTGTACCAATCGTTATCTTGGGAGAATTCTGCAAAATGAAACAACGAGCATCGGTAAATTGCAAATGGCAATTTGAAGAATCAATTAGCTTAGTGACAGAAATTAAATTAACGTTAAAAGTGGGAATGTAATAAACATCTTTTAAAATAATATGCTCAGATATCTTGACTGTTCCAGAAATATCAGTAATTATTGTCTGCCCATTTGGCAATTTCATAGTAATAGGCTTAACTTTTGAAGAAGAATAAAAATTTGCAAATGTTGTAGTAATATGATGAGTAGCACCTGTGTCTATTACCCAGTAGACAGGTGGCTTACCCATTAAAGGAGAAGAAACAGAGTTTATGTGATTGTTAGGAATTTGAGCAACTGCACTGTAGAGGCTTGATGATGAGTAGAATTTGAGCAAGACGCCATATTTGTCTGAAGAAGTAGCAGAATCTGATTGTATTGTTCCTGAATAGCTGCCAAAGAAGGTTGAGAATGGTCTTGTTCATTACCATTTGAGGATTGAGTAGAGTCTGATCCAGTGGTATTATTGAGAGATGATTTAGAACTCTTATAGTGATAGCCAGGTGGATAACCATGCTTCTCGAAACAATTTTCCACGGTATGATTGGTCCTTCCACAATGAGTGCAAACCCTGTTAGATGGTTGTCCACGACCTGAACCTGAATTAGAGCGTCCTCTACCACGATTACCATTGGGATTGTTCCCTCTACCTCCCCCATTATTGTGGGAATGTTGAATTTGCATAGCCAGTGTTTGATTTTCATGAGAAATGTCTGAAGAATGTTGATTACTCAACTGTCTTTCTTGGCCAAGAACTAAAGAAAAGGTTTTGTCTAAGGAAGGTAAAGGTTCAATCAACATAATTTGTGAGCGAACATGAGAAAATTGGTCATTGAGGCCTTTAAGAAATTTTATAACCCTATCTTGATCTTTGTATTTTCTAAGATCAGTGGCTGCACCACAAGTGCACTGAATAGCACAAATACAATCACGAATAGGACGAAGGAATCAATTTGCTCCCAGAGAGATGTTAATTTTGTGAAATAGGTTGAGATATCAAGGTTACCTTGTTGAAGTTTGGTTAAGTCATCTTGAATGTCTGAAATTTTGAAGAGATCTCCTTGTGAGAAACGATTCTCCAAATTCTTCCAAACAAGGTGAGCACTATCAATCCATAGAATAGATTGTGCAATTCCTTCGGATATAGAACGTTGTAACCAAGAAAGCACCATGTTATTGCAGCGGACCCAAGGATCGTGAAGAGCATATGCTGTAGCGGGTTGAACGAATGTTCCATCGATGAATTTGATTTTGTTTTTGGAAATAAGTGCAACTTTCATTGCACGGGACCAAGAATTATAATTTTTGCTATCAAGTAAAGGGGTTACAAGAACCAGAGAAGGGTTTTCATTGGGATGAAGATAATAGAGATTTGAAGGATTGGTAGAAAAATCTGAGAACTGATTGTTAGCCATTGATGAAGAAAGGGTTAAAAAATCAAAACGCTAGAATAGACAAGAACAAATTGTAAAACAAATCGAGGGTTGTAACTTTGAATCGCAAACAGGAACTGTAAAAGAAAGAAGATTAGGGTTCCAATTTTCTCTAAGGAAGAAAAGGAATATTGAAGGCTGATATCATATTTGATTTGAGAAAAAGAAGGAGATGATATGAATATGCGCCTCTTTGGGTCTTCATTGATAGAATAGTAAATTATAATATTACAGAATATTCTTATGGAAAAGATAACCCCAATATATATCTTTACAATATTAAAAAGTTTGAATGGGGTAAACCCTAATGCCCCTTTAGAAACCCTACTCTATGATATCAGCATTATGTCATCTGCCTACATGGAAAAGGATGGAGTGACATGTATACCAATGGGTCTCTTGCATTTGTTTTAATTTTTGAAACTTCTCCTTGCAGATGTGGACATAATGTCATTTGTTTTTTTTTATTATCATCCTTCATCAATTATCTGATGGTCTTAAACCATTCCCTTCCATTGAAAAACGAGACATTCAGATGTTTTGCATGCATTGGTCTGTTAGTGTGGCAAGAAGCTTCTAGGATAATTCTCTTCCTTCCTCTCATCTTCCCACTTCCTTTCTCTGTCTCAGAAGTAAACTATTTCTCTCTCATGCTGTCTTTCTTCTCTCACGCCGTTCTCTTGCTCGTGCTCCATCTCTCTCAGCTTCTCTCTCTCTCTCTCTCTCTCTCTCTCTCTCTCTCTCTCTCTCTCTCTCTCTCTCTCTCTCTCTCTCTCTCTCTCTCTCTCTCTCTCTCTCTCTCTCTCTCTCTCTCTCTCTCTCTCTCTCTCTCCGTTTTCTCTTTTTGATTTTTATTTTTATTGAGTATGTAATTTACAATTCTTTACATCTTGGTTTCACATGCAGACAAAATTAAAGACGGAAGCAATGCGGTGTTTCTTCGGATTCCGTTACAATAATCGCCGTCATCCTCCTCCACCTCTTCTCATCGACGCTCCTTCTCGCTCGACCACCGTAACTCTCTCTCTCCCTCAATAATTCTTCAAGATTTTCATTTCATGTTTTCATTTTGTTCCTTGATTTTCGATTTTCTCAATTTCAACTTAATTTGATACTCTACAATGCAAGAATTTAGGGAAATTATGCAATAATAGTAGGTTTTGGTTTATATCAAAATTATTAGTATTGTTAATTATTAATTAGAAATGTTGATGTTGTTAAGCAGGATATGTTGATTTCTAGAAATCGTTTATCATCTTTGTTATCTAAAGGTATTTCTCTGTTAATCTATTTTTTTTCTTCAGCTTTTTGTTTTTTTAGGTTTTCTTAGTGGTTATATATACTTATTTGTGTTTTGATTTTTCAGAAGAGAATAAAGATTTAACTCATAATGTTAATGTAGGGTCTCAGGAATATGATCAAGGACTTAAGGATGAGGTCTGTTCATACTTCATGGTGTTATTTGTTTTGATTTTCGAATTTCTCAATTTCAGTTTAATTTCATACTCTATAAATGCAAGAAATTAGGGAAATTATGCATGATTTTATTTTTTGTTTTCACTATTAAGGGCAACGTAGAAAGTAGCTTAGTTTTTCTATAGTGGATTTTCTATCGGGTTTTAAATAGCGGTGGCGATAATGGTTGCAGTCGTGTCATGATCCTAGATATGTGATTGATGTGAATTCAATTGCAATCGAGTTGCAGTTTTGTCAACATCGAAAACTGTTTTTATTTTATTTTTTGTGAGTATGTAAATTAAGATTGATACATATATCACCAATACAAGGTAAGTACACTAAGTATTTGTATTTAGAACTAATGTAAATTGTAATTTGTTGATATCCAATTCAACAAAAATTATGAATGGTGAATCTGGAAGGTACCATGATTCTAAACATGAAGACTATATGATTTTAGGCATGTTTGGTTTATTTGAACTTTTCTATTGGAAGAGTTTATGAAAATTTCTTCTTCCCATGTTGAAAATACTAGATTAGACAAAATTGTCTAGAGTGGAATATATAAAATTTGAATGCTTCTGATATAATAAATACAATGTAAAGGCAACATGTCAGTACTAATATTACTTTTTTGAAGAACACTACCAAATAGAAAATCACTTCATATTTAAGTCTTTAATTCACATTTGTATTGTACATTCTAAGAAAGAGGATTTAATGCATGTTTGGTTGGGCCACAAGTTTGTATTTTCACACGTGTAAGAGATTCAATGCAGAAGCTATCTCTTAAGATTATATTCCTATATTTTCCAGTTACCATAAACAAATATATCTTTATTGTATGGATCAGAATCACTTTCTCATAATTCTGGTGATGTTGTTTATGTGCAAGGGATCGCAAGAGCAACAATCGCATGATGGTTCTTCATCACAGTCATGGTATCCACCATCTGTGATGAGTTAATCGAGTTCTTCAAGGGCTGCTACACCTACTTCATCTATCGGTTCACCGAGACATTCGACTACTCATGTTCCGCCCGGTAGAAGCTGCTGGAACTATTGGTTCTTTAAAGGACAAGAGGTGAAACATCAATTATCCATCGGTTATTTTATTTTCTCATTATATGAATGAATACGATGATGATGATCTTAATGATGTTGATTATTCTGTTAATTGAGCAGTTTTTATCTTTGTGATGCAGGTTGCTTTATAATCTTAATTAGATAAAAGTCTTTATGTAATTAACCAATATATATTAGTTAGATAAAATGATGGTATAACTACATTCCTGCATAAGTAGTAAATAAATTTGGTATAAAAGTTTGGCTTAACAAGCTCTTTTGTCCGAAAAATTTAAAGAGACAATTATAACTTAAGATTAAAATCAACCTAGAGTTCCCTACAGAAAGTGAAGAAAATCTTCCGAGCTGGGTAGGAACAAAAGGAAACTAATACGAGCAGCAAGAAGGCTTAATTATGTATTGGTATCACAACTTTCCACGTCCTATTTAATTCATATTTCATGTATTATCAACTCCCATTGACCACAAGTTTTACAATTTGATCTCAGTTTTGATGTGCAGAAGTTGTATACTAATTCTATTTTTAATAATTTTTGGTTTCAAGTGGGAAGTTGAATTGAACACTAATTTTTCAGTTGCTATATTTTGAACAAGATGCAAATGGTGGCTATGGTTTGGCTTTGCAGGTAATGATAGATATATAGCGGATACACTTGCCAAATTGAGGTGTGAGCTAGCTAGATGGAACAGCAAGGAGCATTTGAGTGCATGTAGTGTCTACACAAAATGGGTATGGTAATTAAGTTTTTGTTACTGCATAGTTAATTAATTAATTTTGTAAAACTTTAATATTTATGCTTCATTATTGTTCTTTTAACTTAATTGTTATTCATGTAAGGGAACTTAGCATTAATGAAAATTTTGAATTTTTATTTGACGAATGTGCAGATCAATTAGGCTATGAACTCCCATCTTCATCAAATGAATCTTATTTTCTTATTTATCGTAAAGTCTTCTTGATGGGTTGCGTCTTATTTGATTTTCCCTCTTTGGATTTCTCTAATTCTTTTCTTGAATTATGCAGTCCATGTTGTCATGCTTTGTGGTGTCCCTTTACATTCTTAGCTTGCTGTTTGACTAATTTTGTACCACCTGCTCATATCATTTGATAATGGTGATATCATTTGCTTAAAAATGCCTTTTATCTTCTAGATTCTTAAAATCAACAATAAAATGCTCAAAATTAGTTATACATATCACTCGAGTTGTAGAGAAACTAATGATTTTGTTATGCATTGAACCATCATTTAATAGTAGTATAGATTAGGGTCTAACTTAACAATTGTGGTAGTTGCCAAAAGATTTGACAGATACTCATGTAGTTGCCAAAACATTTTACACATATATCTTTAATTTTCCTTTTCAGTTTTAAAATCAAATTGCATGTTTAGTTTTGTTTTTGTTATGACAATTGTTTATGGATATGAAGAAAAAACTTATAAGTTATCACTATGAAGCTACTCTAATGTATCTTAGATCACGTTTTGTTAGTGTTTTGAAAAACCTTTTTCAATGTCATGCTATTGATACACAACTTGGTTTAAACATAAATAGGCAAAACTATAATTTATAATGACTTCATTTCAGTATTTTTCAAGTCTGGGAACGTTGATGCCATGTTAGCTTGGTACTCAAGTAAGAAGGCGGTTGGACTTGGTCTTGATCTTCAAATGTTCCAATCGGTTATATAAGGTTGTGTTAATTCAAATAACTTTGAGATTGCTAATAGAATTTTTGAAGAAATGATGATTGGGTCTGCATCAAGCTCCACACAAAGCTTTTCCAAACTTCATGTATTATAAAGACTAAACCATTAGGCTCTCAATGCATTTCTACTCATACTCTACTCATTTATATTGTAGCAGATTAGAGAATGCAATGATACTGTACCCGTTCTTAAACTACAAGGAAACTCTAGAGTTTGTTGAGGTGATGTCATATAAATTTATCATCTAAGGTATGTTATATTATCCACCGAAATCACGAAATTAAAAATCACGAAAGAGAAGACACCAATAGGAAAGTGTGCACCATAAAAATCACAGTCAGTGGTAGATTTTTTACAACCATAACATGCAAATCTTTAGTTAGTGTAGTAGAATTAAACAAGCAATTGACAATTAAATGAAAGCCAAAATGTGTATCACAATTATCTCAACTAATAGTCACTTGGCAAATGAGTAAGAAAATCGTGCTGACCTTAATTTGTAGGCAATCTTGGTGATTCAATTAATGCTGCCTTATGATGAATTCGATGAACATGCGTTTGAGGAGGATGCAACTTCTCTTAAATTGATGGACGGTTGCGGGAATGCATGGAACTGCTCTTTAACTTATATCACATTTTCATTCAACCACTTCAAAACCAGCGGCGAGTGGAGCAGGTTAGTGGCAGCCAGAAGATTGTCCGTTGGTGAATCAGTTAGGTTTGGTGTCCAGGCGAATGGTCATAGAAATGCTATTTATCTTACGTTTGATCCTTAACTTTTACTATGATCAATTGAGTTGCTTTGTAAGGCATGTGTATGTAATGTTTTGTTCTTTCTAATTATCAAGTTTCCTGTTCTGAATTCTGTTTTCTTATTATTGATGTTGTATTTGTTGTTGGTGAATTTTCTGTTTTATGGTATCAACTATCGTAATGTAGTGGAAGTTAGTTTTACAAGTATAGTAAATGTGTAGTTAAGTATATTTTGCAAGTACTTATGTTTGTGAAGTATAGAAAGTTTAGTTCTATTTTACAGTTAATTTAGTAAATTTAGTTTTGTTGGCAAGTACTATATCATATACACCACAAAAAAAAGTACTATATCATATGGTTCTGCATGTGCATGTGTGAAATTTAGATTGTATTTTTATTTAGAGATAGATGAACTTTATCTAAGCTAAATATGTTCATATTTTAACATACATTGCAACAAATTATGGTTTTATAGCAAATGTCTGCTAAACCAAAATTAAAACTTAGACTAAACCAACTAATGCTTATTTCCAAATCAAGAATGCAACTTAAATTACATGCAAGAGAAAGATCAATAAATAGCCTCTGTTATAGACCAATAGAACTCCATGCAAGTAAGAATATAAATGATTACAAGCAAACTATGTATTAATAGACAGCCAATCAATCTTTCACACTTCTACTTACATCTAATTCCCACTCTTCTCCTACTGTTTTCATCAACACAGAAATGTGCTATTGAGCAAGCTGTGAAAGATTACACTAATAAAATGCACATAATATCAGTGCTCTAGCATACCTTTAATATAAGTGAAACTAAAACAGAACAAACAAACAAATCTCTTGCAGAGTTATTTTACAAGAAAATATTGTAAATGTTTAATTTGATTTTTGCATTTGTTTGTTGGGCATGACTTAATTGAAAATTATTGACAATATAAATGATCTTTTGCTTCTAATCTCAATCCTTTTTGGTGTCAACTATTTTGTTAGAATCATATTAATTGCACCAAAAAAGATAAAAATTAAATTTGTATAAATGTCATAGGTCTTTGAAGGCTCCACTATAAAAGTTAATGTGACTAAGCTATCTAATAATAGTTTATATTATTTAAGATGCACAACTAAATATGAGAAAATTAAATTAAGTGTGCCGTTAGGAAAAAATGAAATTTTATACATGTCACGGATCTTTAAAGGCTCAACTATTAAATTCAATGTGATTGAACCATCCAACAATAGGGTGGTCACTTTGTATTGTACTATTCTATTATCAATGATTATATTAATTATACTTTTAGGCAGAAATTAAATTTTATACATGTCACGGGTCTTGAAAGCACCATTATAAAATTTGGTGTGATGCTTCACTTGATTCGATTTGTTATGACGTTCCACAAAATCCGTGCAACACATGGTCTGACATTAGTTGAATAGAAATTGTGTTCACTGATTTGATTTGGTTAATCCTTTTATATATTTTTGTCTAAGAACTCATAACAAACATTTCTATAATTACCTTATATCATACCCCTAATCTAAAGCAACAACCATGATTGACATATATATGTCGTTCCGCCGAACCCGTGCGTCGCACGGGCCGGCGACTAGTATACCATTGGAACCCAAACTAATTTTCCTAAATATGTGTAAAAGACTAACAAACTATCTAACTAAACAATAAACCAAAAATACAATTACTAAATAGATTATTCTAAACAATTATTAGGTAATTATATTTATTATTATTATTACTACTCGATTTAGTTTCCAATTGTAATTAAGGGATTTTGAAATAAATCAAAAGTATTATTATTTGTATTAGAAAAAAAAAGTATTACTATTTTTTACGGTAATAGCGAGATCACAACTACTCATTTGAGTTAATTAATTAATCAATATCAATATATTATTAAATCTCCAGTGAATTGCTGAGATTTACATTGAAGATTCTTGAGTGAGAGTGGTCTGTTAAGTTAAACTTTTTTATTGTATAGTTTGTTAGTTTGGACGGGTATTATGAATTTACTCTTATTAAATGATAAGTATTAATGGAGTACTTTTTGTTTGGATAGATCTAGAGTACTATCTGTATTTCTCTCACTGATGTGGGGATTTGGATTTTATGTTGTAATTGCGTGATGAAATTACACCTCTCAACCGTCTCATATGAATAGACGGTTGAAATTGTTTTACAATTCAAGTGATTAAATTAATGATCCAAATTTATTATCGAGTAAAACTGCATGAATTATTCATAACAGAAAATCATGATCTCGGTATAGATAGAATACCTCTTATATATGTTTTCTTTTTATCTAGAAAATCATTTGCCCTTTAATAAAAAAAGGAGAGAACCCTCTCAAATTTTCATTTCAAAATTTCTACTTCCCTCTCCTTATTATTTTTCACAGCTTTTTCATCTTTGCGCGGCCACAAAACGTTGTCATATATGGACCCCATACCAACTCCTAAAGCAAATTGATTCACTCACCCATCTTGTGTGTTTGGGTCATTGGTTTGTGTGTTTGTGTCACAGTCCCTCTCTAACCAGCTCCCATCTCATGTATGGTAAGATGGTGTGGGTCCCAATTAACGGACAAATATCTTGACGCTTTGTGTATAACGTGCAAGTAGCAACTATAACACTATTATAGTATAAGCTTGATCCACATTTTTAGGTCCATAGACAAAGATTAATCAAACTAACCAACTTTGGTTGGTCTAAATTATCAAGAAACTAACGTAGGAATTGTCTAACCAATAAGAAACCCCACATGCAAATAACTAGATTTTCCAATAGTTGATACATCAAGTGGATCTTGTGACTAGAGGATTCCATCACATGATGGACTTTAAAACAAAAAATAAAGTAGTTCTCAATGGCTAGAATAAAAATTAAATAAATTCTATTGGTAGGAAAAGTTAATTTCAAGTATGTCATATTGATTCGTCAAAAAAAAAAAAAAAAAAAAAGGTATGTCATATTGAGTTATTGAAGTGAAACTTTTAAGGTATATCCAAATAGTTACCCTTTACTTTAGGTTAAGGGATCAAAAAGTATATGCGTTTTTCATTCTAAATTAGGCATCGTAAATAAATTACTTTCAATCTTCAATCAAGATTGAGTAAAAGAGTGGTTAAGTTATGAAAATTGAGTTTAAAATATTATTAAAAAAAATTATTGAGTTTAACAAAATTGTTGTCTTATACTACCTTCAATTTTTAATATAAGAAAATATTTACTTTTTAAATTCATTAAATTTATAATTTATTTAGTCTATAATATAAATCAAAATTATTTAAAACTCAACAAATTTAAAAAACAAATATTCTTTTATATTAAGAATAGTAGAGAATATTATAGAACATCATTTTGAGAATTGTTCTATAAGAAAATAAACAATAATAGAAAATTATACTACTCCCTCCGTCCCAATTTATTTGAGCCAGTTAATTTCAGCACGCATATCAATGCACAACTTTAACGATTAATATTTTTAATTGTATAATAGTAAAAATTATAAAAATTTGATATTTTGAAAATACTCATCGAGATGAATCCAACGACATCTTATATGTTAATATTTATATTTATTTATTGAGAAAAAAATATGATCAAAACAAAATACATGAATAATGCATACATTCTAAATGATTTAAATAAATTGGGACGGAGGGAGTAGATTACAAGATGAAAAGTGAAACATTGGTCAAAAGCAAGCGCACGAGAGATGAGTTGCATATATTTTTGAAAAAAAGTGACCAACAAACACCAAAAGCAGAATCCACCCTTTTCCCAAATCGATCAAATCAAATCATACAAACACTTTTTAGTTAGATTAATTAAAATTATTATAATAATATATATCTAATAACAACCAACCCAATTAAAAATCCACAATAATCTACCAATTAAAAAAAAAAAAAAAAAACCCAAACCCATTTCACTCCTAAAACATCAATTTGAAGATACATTTAAATCAATGAACCACTAACATAGAAATCGAATACGACACAAATACCAAATTATTCAATATAGCATTAGTATTGTGTTGGTGTAGCAGAACACGTCTAATTCGAAGAGTAGCTCATATATATTCAAATTCAAGTAACCAAATAAATAGGCATTGCAGAGGTAGAAATCCTCTGTTGCTGTTCCATGGTAAGCTCCCTTAAACTCAAATAAGGAATATCCACCGCACCTATCGCCGCCGGCGCCAAAGTTCCGGCGAGTGGCCCAGAAGAAGGCCTACTAGTAGTCCTATAAGGCGTAGTTGACCCACTTCTACTCTCTGTCAAATAAACAGGCCCAGAAATTGTGGCCCGAAAGGCTTTAGCCCGGGCTTGATGAATATCATTGTTGTCATCATCACGGTGTTGGTGGGCCCATTTCCGTTTGAAGAAAAAAAGAGCAGTTTTCCACCAACGTTTCTTCTTTGATTTTTGATTGTGAAACTTGTTTCTTGATTCTTCCTTTGAAATGGGTTTTTGTAACTTGAAGTGTATTGAATCTATGGATCTTGAACCTTCTCGTTTGTGTTTCATAGCTTCTTCTAAAACCTGGTTTTTTAAAAATACAAAATTAAAAAAATAAATAATAATTTGTAAGAAAGATTTGAATCAGAGAAAATGAGAAAATGGGTACCTGAAAATAGTTGATTTGTGGGTCGAAACCATAGTCACTGAAATGTTGAGGGTCTGATATTGGAAAAATTGGAGATTTGTTAGACATTTTTTGTGTTAATGTGTTTGATAAATTTTTTTTTTTTTTTTTTTTTTGGTTTGTATTTTCTGTTGGAACTTGTTGGGAAGGAAGAGTAGAATGAAACGGAGTAGAGATGGTGAAGAGTAGAGAGGTTTTGGGGGCTCAATGTATTGTGTGTGAGTCTGTGAGAGGTGAGAGTTGGTAAAAGAGTATAGAAAGAGTAAATGCATTCACATATTTTGGTGTCTTACATTTATTAACGTTATTTAATAGGGCTTCGTCCTGCGAAAATGCAGGCAGCTAGTGATAAGTGATGTGTAACACTTCATGTGGTGGGTCAATTTTCCATGGGTAAAGTACCCACATGAAAATCATAATTACAAATTCCTCTCTAAAGAATCAACCGTGCTACATCAACATTAAGGGTGGATATTGGGCGGGTTCGTGTTCAAAATATTTATCCATTTCAAACCGTAGTTGATATGTAGTGATCCATTTTTATCAATTTTTGTTCTTCGGTTTGAACGGGTTAAGATTGTGCGGATTGCGGGTTCGCGGGCGGATTATTTCGGTTGCAATAAAAAAAATAGCAAGATCAAAAAAATAAACTTAAATTCATAACACGAAAATTAAAATATAAATATCATTTGCATATCTTATATGTATCACGAAACCAACAAAAAAAAAAACATAAAATAAAGAATAACAAAACATGAAAAAAAATTGATATTTACAAGACAAAAAATACTATAATGACGAAGAAGAGAAAAAGGGGAGAGGAAGAAGTGATTTATCTACTTAACCAGTTTCATAACTTTCATTGTACTTGGTTGTCTCATTGCAATGCTAGATGAAATGCAAATATTAAAAACAACTTTTGTATTCTCAAGAAATGAATGAAAGAGTTTGTGTTTCTATAATATGTAGATGTACTATTTTATTGTGATAGTAAAAAGTTGTACTGTAAATTGTAATGCATTGATTACTTTCATTTGATAAAGAATAGTACTAGTATAATTTTTAGATATTTGTGCATTTTTTAAAAAAAAAATGACATATATGCATTCCACTAACATCAAGATTACTAGTGTAGTAGACTAGAAAAAAAATTCACTATGCGGGCGGGTTTCGAGTCTCATCGGTCCAGTTCTCTTCACCCGGATCCGCCCACGTCAACTATGTTCAAACCGAATTTCCAAACCCGCAAACTCGTGGCCCGATCCAAACCGCTCATTTTCGGGGTTTTTTGTCGATTTTTTCGAATTAGGTCGGGTCGCGGGTTTTCTGTCCACCCCTAATCAACATTATTGAAGTTGTTGTATAAGTGGGACTGGTAAAAGGTTGTAGCGACATTTGATATGTTGTGATGTAGGTTTAAATTTACAATGTTTTTCTTCTTTTCGTTTAATCCGTGAGTTTGGCCGTCAAATTATTTAAAACTAAAAAGAAAAAATTATCAAAGTAAAAAAGAGCTAAGTGCATACAATCGCTTGGTGTTTTTTATTAGAATTGAGAATGTCATAGCTATCGTGTGGAAGTTAATATGAAGTCTAGATGTACCATAATCATAATGAATTCGATGTCAGATCGAGAATTTCATTCAACCCAAATTCTAAAACTAAATATTATGTGAGATTGAGAATTTTAAAAGAAAAGTCTTTCAATGTTGTCAAACAAGTTATTTATCTCAAAATGACTATTTTTGCGTTGTGTAAGTATCATCCAATGAAGTGCAGGAAAACTTATTGATAAAAGATTGTCTCTCTTTTTCTTAAGTGGATTTTCTGCAATAATTGCATGACGCAATAATTGATATGAGCTGTTTGATTTTAAATCAGCGGTTGAGCTTGTTCTACAATGTAAAATTAAGTTAATAAAAATTATTGAAAATTGATTGCTGAGACCCGACATTACGTAGCTCAAATTGATAGTGGAAATAAATTGAATATGTACTTGAACTGTAGAGTATATGGTTTGAATCTCACGAAAGATAAAACCTCCATTAGAGAGGGGAGTGGAAACAATTATGAGGTGACAGTGCCGAAATCGCTGAAAGGCAGACTATTATAGAAAATGTGTGTAATCTCTGCACCAAGAAATATAAATCCCTCTTATTTTTCTTTTCTCACTAGTATCAAAATGTGTACCAACCAGTTGCAACAGATACCAATGGATTGCCACTAGACATACTTCCTCCGGTCTTATATATAAGATAAGTTTTAATTTTTAGGTTTATTGTAAAATGAATGTATCTAGACAATATTATAGTCTAGATACATTCATTTCACAATGAATATAAAAAGTAAAATTTCTCTTATATATAAAATCGAAGGGAGTATTATCTAATTTATTCATTGTTTAATATCTGCATTTAAGGTTACTGAGTTGTCAGACCCTATTGTTTTTACCAAATTTGTTCATATTTCTTCAAATTTTCAACGTTGGAGTCTTCTCTCATAGATGTTTTTTTTAACCTGTTGATTTTCAGGAGAAGGAGGCCTAGTTAATTTAGAGCAGCCGTGAAATTGATGTTTTATAACTTCAATCCTATTAGACTTGGTTAGGTAGTTAGGAGGTGGTTACATAACTACCTTGAGTTAGTTAGTTATGGTTACTTGTGTTACAAGTAATAGATGGGTTAGGAGTTTTCCTTATAAATAAGCGTGTACCACATGCATTGTATACAACTCATTCTCTATTTTTTTCTTATCAATAAAATCTTAACACTTTCCTCCTAGTTTTCTCTCTAGTTCTTACTTGTTATCTTCTTCCTCTTATCTTGGATTACCCTAACAAATTGGTATCCAGAGCCCTTTGGTTCTTAGTGTAGAAAGCACAAAGATTCAGTATTGTTTGGTGTTTACATTTTCCTTCATTCAGAAACAATGTCAGGGAATGGTTTACCAAACAATCTTCCAATTCTTGAGGGCAAGAATTGGGAAAGATGGAGCAAACAGATGAAGTCTCTCTTTGGTTTTCAAGATACATGGGAAGTGGTGGTTAATGGTGTGCAAGACTTGGTGGGGAATGCCACTGAAGCTCAGAGATCAGCACACAAAGACTTAAAGAAGAAGGATTGCAAGGCAATGTATGCAATTCAAGCTGCAGTAGATTCTGCAAATTTTGACAAGATATCTAGTGATGAATCCTCTAAGGCAGCCTGGGATATTTTGGTGAAATATTATGAAGGAGGAGAAAAGGTGAAGGGAGTGAAGTTGCAGTCTCTGAGAAGGCAATATGAGCTTCTGCAGATGGATAAGAGTGAATCCATTGGAGCCTATGTGTCGAAGGTTCAAAGCATTGTCCATACAATGAAGAGCTGTGGTGAGGTGATGACAGATAGGATGATTGTAGAGAAGGTAATGAGAACTCTAACTCCAAATTTTGATCATGTCATTGTTGCCATCCAAGAAACTGGGAATGTAGCTACATTACAGTTGGAGGATCTTGTCGGATCTTTAGAAGCACATGAGTTGATGATAAATGAAAGGAAAGGGGTTCAAGAATCTGTACAAGCCTTACAAGTTCAGGCTTACAAGAAAGCTAACAGTCACAAAGAAAAAAAACAAGATAAGGGAAAGAATGGCTCTCAGAAAAAATTTGATGGAAAATCTGAATCCTTCAAGAAAGGAGGAGGAACATCAAATTCAAAGAAAGGGAAAGGCAAGGACAAGAGTCACATTCAGTGCTATAACTGTGAGAAATGGGGACACTATGCTTCAGATTGTTGGTTCAAGAAAGGCAAAGAAAAGGGCCAAGACTCTGATGATGAAGCAAAACTTGTGCAAGAAAAGGTTGAAGACAAAGCTGTGACTTTCATGGCTGCATTATCAGAGGTAGAATCACAAGACAAAGTTGATGCTGAGACTTGGTTCTTAGACACGGGGTGTTCCAATCACATGACTGGTCACAAAAACTGGTTAGTGAAGTTTGATTCTGGAAAGAAAAGTAAAGTGAAGCTGGCCAATAGCAGTTCATTGCAGTCAGAAGGCATTGGTAACATGGTTATCAAGAGAAGCAATGGAAGCTCTGCAGTAATTGAAGATGTGATGTTTGTACCAGGTATGGACTGTAATCTTCTGAGTGTTGGACAGTTAGCAGAAAAAGGTTTTTCAGTTATCATTAAGAATGAGAAATTTGAACTTTATGATCCTGCAAATAACCTAATTCTGAGGACTCTTTTGGCCAAGAATAGAACTTTCAGAACTTTGATTCACACAAACACTGTTCAGTGTATGAAGGTAGTAACAGATGAGAAGTTGAATTGGCTATGGCACCTGAGATTTGGACATTTGAATTTCAAATATCTAAATCAGCTAGGGAGCAAAGGAATGGTACTTGGCCTACCTAAGATTGAAGCTTCAGAAAGAGTATGTGAAGGTTGCTTAGTTGGTAAACAACCTAGAAATGCTTTCAGCAAGAGTTTGCCTATGAGATCATCAAGTGTACTAGGTGTTGTGCATTCTGATGTGTGTGGTCCCTTTGATGTGAATTCACTTGGTGGTAATAGATATTTTGTTACCTTTGTTGATGAGTATAGCAGGAAGATGTGGATATACTTGATTCAAACCAAGGATGCAGTATTTGATGCCTTCAGAAATTTTAAGGCATTAGTTGAAAATCAAAGTGGAAAGAAGATCATAGCTCTCAGAACAGATGGTGGAGGTGAGTATACTTCCAAGAAGTTTGAGTCATTTTGTGTTGAACAAGGTATAGAACATGAAGTCACAGCTCCCTATACACCTCAACACAATGGCTTAGCTGAAAGAAGGAACAGGATTATTCTTGATATGGCAAGGTGTATGGTGAAGCATAGGAACCTGCCTAAAGCTTTCTGGGGTGAAGCAGTTCACACTGCTGTGTATGTGTTGAACAGGTGTCCAACCAAGAAGCTGAAAGACAAAGTACCTGAGGAAGTGTGGAGTGGTAGAAAACCTAGTGTAAGTCACTTCAGGATTTTTGGTGCTTTATGTCACAAGCATGTGCCTGAAGCAAAAAGGAAGAAGCTTGATGACAGAAGTGAAGTCATGATCTTGGTAGGATACCATGTCACAGGTGCTTACAAGCTGTATGATCCTGTCACAAAGAAAATGATCTACAGTAGAGATGTTGTAATTGATGAAGAGAAATCCTGGGATTGGATTGCTGGTTGTAGTTCAAGCAGAGCTCAATTGAATCCAATCATGAATGAAGAAGTTCTGAAGCAGTTCTGAAGGTCAGACAAGTTCTGAAGCAGTTCTGAAGGACAGACAAGTTCTGAATCAGTTCTGAAGGACAGACAAGTTTGCAGTTCTGAAGGAGTTCTGAATGACAGATAAGGATTTCTGAAGGACAGACAAGCTTGCAGTTCTGAAGGATTTCTGAAGGACAGACAAGGTTGCAGTTCTGAAGGATTTCTGAAGGACAGACAAGTTTGCTTAGGCTTGAAGTTAAGGGAGCATGATGTTTTATAACTTCAATCCTATTAGACTTGGTTAGGTAGTTAGGAGGTGGTTACATAACTACCTTGAGTTAGTTAGTTATGGTTACTTGTGTTACAAGTAATAGATGGGTTAGGAGTTTTCCTTATAAATAAGCGTGTACCACATGCATTGTATACAACTCATTCTCTATTTTTTTCTTATCAATAAAATCTTAACACTTTCCTCCTAGTTTTCTCTCTAGTTCTTACTTGTTATCTTCTTCCTCTTATCTTGGATTACCCTAACAGAAATAAGTAAAATCTAACAAAAGATGGAGTCTTCTCTCATAGATGTTTTTTTTAACCTTTGGATGTTTGGTAGGAGAGAAAATTAGAAGAGAAAAATAAAAATATGGAAATCAATGCATGTACTTGGATTTATCTAATATTAGTCTAAATACATACATTGATTTCTATGTTTTTATTTCTCTCTTCTTATTTTCTTTCCTACCAAACAAAATATTAAGAAATATCAAATAATGGGATTCAACCGGCAACACACTTTGCCTTTTTAGTATTAGACTAATAATTTGAGTCATTATTATTGGTATAATAAATAGTGCACACTGATAAATTTTTTATTTATTATTATTTCAAATTTTATTTCATGTTACTCTATGCTAAAAAGTACATAAACATACCTAAGAGATAACATTTTGTAATTTATATTCATATTTGTATTAAAAATGTGATTTTTATTGGAAAAAATAGAAGTCTCTATTTATTAGTATTTTGTTGCAGTCGTATTGCATCTTGTTGCGGATGTATCGGAGTTCTATCGCGACTATAACGATGTTTCAGCATGATTTTTTTTCATCATATAAAAATGATGAAAAAGGGTAACGGTAGACACCAAAACCTTTTTGCCGCGACCTTTTTCGTGATAACAGACGTTGATTTAAAGCCTTGGTGATAACTTGATAAGTTCACCGAGATTTGTTTGGACTGATGTGCATTTTATTTTGACATGATTGAGAGAAACTTTCGGTGGTCCCTATTAGAAGAAGGAGATTTTTTTTTTTCATACCAATCTACTCACGCCTCTTGTGTTTTCAAAATTACACCTTTGTTGTATAATAACTTGTCTGTAAAAATATTTTTTTTGCCAAAATACAAATTGATAACCTGCAAATTTGGACGGTGGTATTCTCTCCGGTCACATTTATAAGCAAAAAATACTTTAAATTTTGGTCACTATTATAAGCAAAAGTTAACTATTTTTAAACTAATTAATACTATTATTCTTAATATACTCTTACTTTTCAAAAGGTGCATGTGATTTTCAAGGAAAATAAGACTTAACCTAGTAAATTTAATCATGTTTTATCTTAAATAAAGAAAACTAATTACACTTAACTAAATTTCTTAAACACCGTATAAGTAATTTTTTTTTTCCTATAAATGTGACCAGAGGGAGTACTTCCAATCCTTATTAGAAGAAGGGGAGTTTTTTTTGCACACTGACCTACTCGCACCTTATGCGTTTTCAAATCTACCTCTTCATTGTATAACTTGGGTGTAAAAATAATTTTTTTGCCAAAAATACAAATTGATAACCAGCAAATTTGAACGATGGTTAGATTTTCTAGTTTTTAAGAAGACTAATGCCGTTTATTACGAAGACTTAACAACAAGAAATAGAAGAATTGCACTATTGTAAAGTTGGAATTACCAATTTATCCATGACATATTTTCCATATTACAATACTATCTTTGAATGGTTAGTGGGTTTCTCTTTTGTCAAATTTCGTCCCTTGCTTCCCGTACTATATAGCATTACCGTTTTGAGAATAGTCAATGATCTTGGACGATAACTATTTTTAGTTGACCACTAGAGCAGTTGTTACACGAGTTCGACCAATTTTAGATTGTTCTTTGACCAAATTTGCATCGATTTTAGGTTGTTCTTTGCAAGGACAACTACTAACCATGCGGCACATGAGACATTGAATAAAGCCTCCGAAACATGGAAGCCTAAAAACATAATTATAAAGTAGTAGTATTAGTAAATGAGGGGTACAAAATGAAAGATTGAGATCCAAGTATTTGATTCTCTTTATTAAAAAAATGAGAGATTTATTAGTTACAAAACGTCATAAAAGAGATTAATCTATTGTGAAAGGTTGTTGTAGATAAAATTTCTAGACACTTTATGGTTAATTGATATTCTATAGTTTTCTCAAATGAAGATACATGTGATAGAGACTTGATTGTTTATCAAACATCTCTTATGTTAGTGTCAATGATGATTATTTGTCAATGAGAAAGATTTTAGAGTGTTATTACCATTGCATTCCACTAAATGTGTTATTACCATTGCATTCCACTAAATGTGATATCCGTGGAGTTTCTTGATGCTTGGGTTATGTGTTGGAAATAAAATTTCGTCAAAAATGAAAAAAATTTGGAGGGTTTAAAATGGAGGAATAAAAGTTAGTGGTGATTGTACTGTTTGTGTCCGAAGGTCCGTGAATATATATATATATATATATAGGGAAAGTTCACATGTTATCTTTTAAATTAAGTTTTATTCAAAATATTATCATGAAGGGTGACAAATCGATCACATTTTTACAACACTTACTACCGAAGATGTGAACTTAGTTCGCAATTTAAGTAACGACCGAGACATTTTGATAATTTTACAGGGCAAGAAAGAAATATTTAGAGCCGTGAAAAGTAAATATGTTAAAAAAAATATTTACTACTTCCTGGAACCCAAATATAAAGTCAAATAAGTTTAAAAAAAAATCTCCTCCACCCCCCTCCCCTCCTTAAATTTCGGTTTTGTCCTTGAATAAAAATTTCAGAATGCATTTTTTAAATTTTCCTAGTTCAAATTCGGTAAAATTTCGAGAAACACTTTCTAAATTCGTATTCAAGACAAAAAATTTGGAAAACACGTTCCAACTTTTTATTCAAGAACAAAAAAAGAATTTCAAGGAAAAAATAGTCCGGGCCTTTCAAAGTGGTTTATCATCTCAATAACCCATATTGGCCCTATATGCAAAAGAGAAAAGTAATTCAACAATATCGTACAACAAAAAATAAAGATAATTTTTCACTTTGATTTTTGAAAGTCTATTTCGCTGTTACATTATCTCTAAATGTATTAAAATTAAAATTATGTGTCTTTTTTTTAATCATTTTGACCATCTAGCATATCCGTATTATATGCAAATTCTACCAAAGAGATACAATTTTATTTAGGATAAATTAATCTTTTTGATCTTTAACTTATTTGTAGAATTGTAGTTTCATTAAACGTGATTATGACTACAACAAATAAACTACGATCTTTTAGTTGGAGTACAAAATAAATTCAAAATAGGTCACGTGGGGAACGATTTGCGACCGTTAGAAGTTAGAACACTGATGGGTCTTGATCTTAGATCTTACCACCGCCATTAGATGCAGAGCTGGCAGTCACGGCGGATGAGGTGGCAGCAGCGGACATAACGACAAGTTTTGGTAAGATGAAAAGTTTTATCGTCGTTGTTACCGCCGCAAGCGAGAATGATGAGTTGATGATTCGCAGAACACAGGTAAACCTGTTCTTAATATTGATTGAATGTTAGGCGCTGGTAATTTTGGGATTTACATTCCACATATTTTCTCATTCTTGAATATTCAAACATTCAATCTTCTGCTTGAGAAAAAAAACCCTAATTGAGGAATGCAATTATGGGATTTACATTCCACATATTTTCTCATTCTTGAATATTCAAGAACATTCAATCTTCTGCCTGAGAAAAAAAACCCTAATTGAGAAATCATGCGCTGGTAATTTTGGAATTTTCATTCTAAAATATTGGTTTACGGTTGATACATGTTGTGATACTGATTTTTTCATTCTTGATAATTCAAGAACATTCAATCTTCTGCATAAAAATAAAAAATCTCTAAACATGTTGTCTCCCAAAACCCTATTTGGCACAAATATTTTGAAAGACAATTTTTTATTTGTTACAATGATGGAGTTTTGCACATTTTTGGAAGGTTCAATTTTATTATTTGTTACAATGATGGAGTTTTTATTCATGATTTTTCAATCTTCTGCTTGAAAAAAGTGATTTTTCAATTTTCTAAATCAAAATTTAATGGGAAATCAAAACCCTATAAGATTGTGAATCACTGCGAGATGAAATCTTTTTTCATTAATTGAAAAAGGAGTGAAGTATATGGCCCTAGTAACCCCAAAGCTGACCGTTGGAATCAATGGATATAGTTGTTTCTTAAATTTTTTATGGGATGGATGTCTCAGTGATCTTAGAGTAAAATGCATTTTGAATTCTTTATTCATAATGCAAATGTTGGATGATGGCATTCAATGCAATTTCATACGAAATTGTAATCATGTGATTTAAGGGATCATATCTATGTTTATGACCCTAATCGTGAAACTGTCGCTGAGATGAAGTAATTTTTCATTATATATGAACCAGTGGTGTGGTATATACGAGTCCGCTATTTCGACAATAAGATGGATGTACTTTTTGTTCCATGATTTTTTAAAGGGATTCTCTTGATGGCCCAAAAACATTGGGTGATGCCTTAATCGAAAGCTAGTTGTTGCCGAAAAGGAAATTTATTATGAAAATAATTCATAATTTAAGGCTTTGATGACCCTAGTCCCTAAATGCTATTTTACAACAACAATATGTAGCGATTTTGCAAATGCAAAATGTAGTGCTACCTATATTGGATTAGCCTACTGGTAAGGGTTTCTAGAATATTCAATCTTCTGCATAAAAAAAAAACTTAAATTGAGTAAACATGTTGTCTCCCAAATCCGTATTTTGTGCACAAATATTTTGAAAGACAATTTTTTGTTTGTTACGATGATGGAGTTTTGCGTATTTTTGGAATTTTCATTCTAACATATTTGTCCCGTATTGTTTATAATCAAATACTTATTGGGAACAATGATGTGATGCCAATTTTTTCATTCTTGATTATTCAAGATTTTTCAATCTTCTGCATGAAAAAAATGAACTTTCAATTTTCTAAATCATAATTTAACAGGATACAAAATCCTATAAGACTGTGAATCACTTGAGATGAAATCTTTTTTCATTAATTGAAAAAAGGGTGGAGTATATGATCCTAGCTACCCCAAATGTGACCGTTGGAATTGAAGGATATACTTTGTTTCCTAAATTTTTTAAGGGATGGATGTCTCAATGATTTTAGAGTAAAATGCATTTTGAATTCTTTATTCATAATCATCGAGTGGTTCACCGATCCACACTCTGAACTTCAACACACATAAACACTATCAAAGGAAAAATTAGGGTTTATACTTCAAGAAACACATCATTGTTTGCTTATCTGAACAAAGTTCAATAATTGGTGCTAAAATGAGTACTTCCAGGTTCATAAAGTGCGTCACAGTAGATGATGGTGCCGTTCGAAAGACTTGTTTGCTTATCTCATACACCAGTAACACTTTTCCCATGGTTAGTGCTTCTCTTTGTTTCTTCTATAGAACGAAAAACATTAATTTTTTATGTGCTATTCAAGTTCTATGTTGATGTCTTTCTTGGAACTATGAGAAAAATATGAAATGAGTTTGTTTTCTTTCTTTTTTTGTTACTAGAATTTTCTTGATTCATTGTTTGAATCTTTGATTTGGAGTTGCTGATGCTATGTATTTATTTAAAATTGATAAAATTTGGGATCTTTAATTTGTTAGGTGGAAAGAGGAAAAGGGGAATATTTTGATTGAATCTTTTATGTTGTTTTTCATTCCTAGTTGCTGCACTTCTGTTTGCTATGACTCTATGGAGGTACCATGATTCCTCCATGTGAGATGTTATGGTGATATTGCTAACTTAAGAGTCGGAACATTTGGACATTGATCCTTTTTTGTTTTTTTGATTGATGCAATAATATTGTAAAGGATTGCTGATGTTTGACTTACTATTGACTGCAGGTGAGGATGATTTTGGATTTTGTAATATGTAACTGTGACATTATTTTTGTTTCTTTTCGATCCATTGGAAACATGACTATGTGCCTACTGTCTTCGACAATTTCAGCGCAAATGTAGTTGTGGATGGAAGCACTATAAATCTGGGATTATGGGATACTGCTGGTATGTGTAGTATCATCGTTATAGCCAATCTGTCTTGTATTTTAACAACTGTTGACTCATTGATATTGTATTTTCAACTTATGGAACAGGACAAGAAGATTACAATAGATTAAGACCCTTAAGCTATCATGGAACAAATGCTTTCCTACTTGCTTTCTCTCTCATAAACAGGGCTTAGTATTATTCTCTTTACTTTTATTTGTACCATTTTACATTGGACTAATTTCCCCTCATTTTATAGTGGATTCCTCAGTTGAGGCATTATGCTCCTGGTGTTCCAATTATTCTCGTTGGAACAAAACTTGGTTAGATTCTTGCTCCTTCATTTCCTTGTCTCAATATTTTTACACATTTGATGTGTTCCTTTTGTGGCAGAGAAGCACTAACAGTTCCTTGATTCTCTGAAGTTCATTCGTTTAATGACCATACTGATAGCTTTGTTTTACGCATGCTATGTATGTCATTGCTTTAATTGCGGGGGAAGTTATTTATCTATTAAAGCTATCCCTTAATAAGTGGTGCTTACGTAAACTCTTGAATCGGAAGCTACTGCAGTTATATCTGGCCCTCTATACATTGGTTGTGATTCTGTAGAGGTTTAGATAATGGTGTTTTTTTTAACTATCATCCATGCTTACCTCAGTTACGGCTTAAACCAGTAATTAGTTTAGATATAACCAAGAATTTCGAGGAATAGTATCTTCTGAAGTTTTCATCTATAAGACACATAACAACCTATGTATTCCACTTTGTTCGATGTTTACTTCGTGTAACACTAAAAGAAAAAAGGGTAAATATAGTGTGGCTGTTTTCAGGGCTGCACAAGTGGTTACTGATAAAGCTTGTAAATTTTGAACTAATGAAATCTATTAAGAAGTTCAAACTGTGAGAAGAGTGCAAGTTCTTAGTATATGATAAACTATCTTGGTGGAGATGTGGAGTCAGTGCTTGACATAATTAGTCCTTGACTTTATACGTAACTAGTCAGAATTTCTTTTTCTAGTAGTCTGTTAGAAATGAACAGTGATTGAATTTCTTTACACATACAGGGTTTAACTTCACTTAAATGTATTTATTTGATGGTTTTATTATAAAGTTTACGTGATTTGTTTGCTTATGTGTTTTAGATCTTCGGGATGATAACCAGTTTTTTCAAGAGCATCCTGCTGCGGCGCCAATCACCACAGCATCTTGCTACTACTTCTTGTATATTGATTCATATGCAGCTTAGAGTTTTCGCAACACTTGTTTCATCGTTCTGTCATCTGGAACATCAAAGTTTTGATCAAGAAACCGAAAAGAATGAAACACGCATTGTCGTTTCTTGATTGAACTTTTATGAATCAATGTTGGGTACTTCAATCATCTGCAACAACAAAGTTTTGATCAAGAAACCGAAAGATACACCTTTTGCCACGGTAATTTTTTAATTTTCATTCCACATATTTTCTCATTCTTGAATATTCAAGAAATTCAATTTTCTGCTTGAGAAAAAACCCTAATTGAGGAATCGTGCGCTGGTAATTTTGGGGTTTTCATTCTAAAATATTGGTATACAGTTGATACATGTTTTGATCCTGATTTTTTCATTCTTGATAATTCAAGAACATTCAATTTTTTGCATAAAAAAATCGAGTAAACATGTCTCCAAAAACCCTATTTGGCACAAATATTTTGAAAGACAAATTTTTATTTGTTATAAGGATGGAGTTTTGCACATTTTTGGATGGTTCAATTTTTTGTATGTTACAATGACAGAGTTTTTATTCAAGATTTTTCAATTTTCTGCTGTAAAAAAGTGATTTTTCAATTTTCTAAATCAAAATTTAATAGGGAATACAAAACCCTATTAGATTTTGAATCATTGTGAGATGAATACTTTGTTTCTTAAATTTTTTAAGGGATGGATGTCTCAATGATCTTAGAGTAAAATGCATTTTGAAATCTTTATTCATAATGCAAATGTTGGATGATGGCATTCAATGCAATTTAATACGAAATTGTAATCATGTGATTTAAGGGATGGTATCTGTGTTTATGACCCTAATTGTGAAACTGTCCCTGAGATGAAATAATTTTTCATTATCTATGAAGCGGTGTTGTCGTATATACGAGTCCAGTGTTTCAACAATAAGATGGATGTACTTTTTGTTCCATGATTTTTGTAAGGGATTTTCTTGATGGCCCAAAAACGTTGGATGATGCCTAAAATTGAAAGCTAGTTGTTGCCGAAAAGGAAATTTATTATGAAATATTATTCATAATTTAAGGCTTGGATTGTATCTATTGTGCCGTTTGATGACCCTAGTCCCTAAATGCAGTTTTGCAAATGCAAAATGTAGTGCGACGTATATTGGATTAGCCTACTGGTAAGGCTTTCAAGATCATTCAATCTTCTGCATGGAAAAAAAAAAAAACTGAAATTGAGTAAACATGTTGTCTCCCAAATCCCTAGTCCCTAAATGCAATTTTGCAAATGCAAAATGTAGTGCGACGTATATTGGATTAGCCTATTGGTAAGGGTTTCAAGAACATTCAATCTTTTGCATGGAAAAAAAAAAACTTAAATTGAGTAAACATGTTGTCTCCCAAATCTCTATTTTGTGCACAAATATTTTGAAAGACAATTTTTTGTTTGTTACGATGATAGAGTTTTCCACATTTTTGGAATTTTCATTCTCTCTTATTTGTCTCATATTGTTTATAATCAATACTTATTGGGAATGATGATGGGATGCCAATTTTTTCATTGCATGAAAAAAGTGAACTTTCAATTTTCTAAATCAATATTTAACAGGGAATACAAAACCCTATAAGACTGGGAGCCATTGTGAGATGGAATTTTTTTTCATTAATTGAAAAAGGGATGAAGTATATGGCTCTAGTAACCCCAAGTCTGACCGTTGGAGTCGAAGGAATGTTTCTTAAATTTTTCAAGGGATGGTTGTCTCAATGATCCTTGTGTAAAATGCATTTTGAACTCTTTATTTATAATGGAAAAGTTGGATGATGGCCTTCAATACAATTTTCATATGAAATTGTAATCATATGATATAAGGGATGGTAACTTTGTTCTTTTATGACCCTAATTGTGAAACTGCCGCTGAAATGAAGTATGTTTTTCATTATCTATTAAGGGATGGTGTGGTATACACGAGTCCGCTATTTCGACAATAAGATGGATGTACTTTTTCTTCCATGATTTTTGTGAGGAATCATGATGGCCAAAAAACATTGGATGATGCCTTAATAGAAAGTTAGTTGTTGTCGAAAAGGAAATTTATTTTGAATTATTATTCATAATAATTTAAGGCTTGGATGGTATCTATTGTGCCGTTTGATGACCCTAGTCCCTAAATGCAATTTTGCAATAGCAACATGAAGTGATTTTGCAAATGCAAAATGTAGTGCGACCTATGTTTGGATTAGCCTACGTAAGGGTTTCAAAGGAATTCTCTAAGGAAGAAACGAAGTACAAAGAAACTGACTCTTTGGAGTTTGAACTATTTCTTATGGAATCTATCTGGTATATATGTCATTAAGGATGCTTGCATAGTTTCATTGTGTGATCAATGGAGGAAACCATAAAGAGGTTGTATAGGTCCTTATTTTTACTATAGACCTTTTATGAAAATCTGATAAAATTTGGTGGGTGTTGGTATAAGAATCAGATAGCAATAGAGTTGTGTTGATAATTATAAATTCTAGTCTTTGATTTAGTAATTGAATGCATGTGATCTCTTATAAGTGGTGTACAAAAATTGCAGTTGATGAATTGAATCACTTGATCTTGCAGTCGGTACACTCTCGGTTTTGCAGCAGACAAACTTGCTGCGAGGACCAATGACAGTTCTTTTGGAATCTTCTTTTATTAGACTGATGTTACTTTCCTAAATTTTGGCATATCATATAAAGTTCTTGGAATTTTTTTGGTAATTGCATAATTACTGGGAAAAAATTCAAATTCTTTTATTAGTGATTCCATGTCTCAAATTTATGAAAGAGGTGTATGCTAATTCTTTTAAATCACTATGTGCATAGTTTGAACAGGAGAATGTGAATGTAGCAGTGTAATATGTTTTCAATTTCAGTTTTGATTATTGGTGTGGATATGAGGATATATTCAAAGCTCACGAGCTCTCTTCATTTTAAAAAGTAGTCCTCATTCTAAATTAAGATTTTTCCTTAAATTTTTATGCTATCTTGCTTAATATTTTTGAATAAAATAAACAGCCTTATAGCCATATGATCTTACCACAACAATTACCTAGTAGTCTCAGTGTAAGATGTGCAATTTGTTATTTGTAGTTTGCTTAAGCTTGACGAGATGGAACTCTCCTAGCTTTTTCTTTGTAGTTGTTTGTCTTAACTTTATGAGTTCAAACATGGTTGAATTATTTAGCCTTATGAAGCACTAGATTTATTTTCTTTGTAATGACTCGAATTATTTGTTGAGGAGGAAAATTATGACATTGAGGATTGACATACAAGTGGTAACATTGGCATACATAAGTTTGGTGTTCGTGGCAGACTGTCATCCTTTCAGCCGCCTTTTCTATAACTGTAGGTACAGTTTTGAGTTTTGACAGCAAGTGGTTTAACCAATCATTCTACATGTTTCTTTTTGGTCTTTGATTTTCCATTTTATTGAATTTTTTTTATAGTTGAATACTCGCTTTGTCCCAAGACCCCTTTCAGCAGCGATGTTTTGAAAGTTACTATATGTTTTGGGTTGCAATGGTAATTTTTTAATTTTCATTCCAACATATTTGCATTGATTCATGTTGGGATACACTTTTTCTCTTTCATGACTATTCTAAAACATTCAATCTTTTGCTTGAGAAAAACAACCTTTAATTGAGCAAACAATGCCCAACTCCCATGACGGTGTGTGGCACCAATATTTTGAGTTATAAAGCATGGGAATTGAACAGGGAATAAATGTGAATGCAGAGAGAATCAAAATGCAAATGTTTGAGTCACAAAAATTAATCTTTTCTTTGTTGACTTATGAAAGTCTGATAAAATGATGTGTGATCAATGGATAAAATTTGGTGGACACTGGTATGACTATGAGATAGCACTATATTTGTGTTGAGAATTGTAAATGCAAGTCTTGGATTTAGTTTTGATCAAGAAATTGAAAGATTCACCTTTTTCGTTTGCTATGGTAATGTTTTAATTTTTATTCCACATATTTTGTCATTCTTGAATATTGAAGAACATTCAATCTTCTGCTTGAGAAAAATAAACCTTAATTGAGGAAATATTTGCTGGTAATTTTGAGATTTTTAATTCTAAAATATTGGTTTAGGGTTGCTACATGTTGTGATACTGATTTTTTCATTCTTGATAATTCAAGAACATTCAATCTTCTGCATGAAAAAAAAAAAAAACCTTACTAAAATATTGGGTGATGCCTTAATGCAAAAGCTAGTTGTTGCCTAAAATGCATTTTAAATATAAAAGTTATTCATAATTTAAGGCTTGGATGGTATCTCTTGTGCTTTGATGACCCTAGTCCCTAAATGCAATTTTGCAACAGCAATATGAAGTGAAAATGAAGGGCGATTTGTGTTGTATTAGCCTACTGGTAAGGGTTTCAAAGGAATTTTCTAAGGAAGGAAAAAATCAACTGAAGTGAAGTACAAAGAAACTAACTCGTTGGAGTCTGAACTATTTCTTATTGAATCTATCTAGTATATATCGCATTATGTAGACCACCTATGTTATATAAGGATACTTGTATATTGCATTGTGTGATCAATGGAGGAAACCATAACTAGGCTGTGTATCAGTGCATATTTTTACTGCAGACCTTTTAGGAAAAGTTGATAAAATTTGGTGGGTGTTGCTATAAGAATCAGATGACACTAAATTTGTGTTGATAATTATAAATGCAAGTCTTTGATTTATTAATTGAATTGAATACATGTGATCTCTTATAAGTGCAAAAATTGCAGTTGATGAATTGAATCGCTTGATCTTGTAGTCGTTACACCCTCTCGGTTTCGGGAATGTAGCAGTTGTTCCTTGCATAAGTACTGTAACTTTTGTGGCTAGGCTTAACACTCCTTGTTCTAAATGTGACATTTTATATATTATTAAATACCGGTGCAGTTCAGTCTCTTATGAGCTCTGTTTTATGCTAGATATCAGGTGTGTTTTTGGAATCTTCTTTTATTAGTCTGATGTTACTTTGCTAAATTTTGGCACATCATATGAAAGTTATTGGAATTGTTTTGTACAATTATTTTTGCATAATTACAGGAAAGTTTAAATTCTTTTATTAACTTGGGTTTTGGATATATAACCACATATGTGCCTTTTTTGGGTCTGATTCCATGTCTCAAATTTACAAAAGAGGTGTATGCTAATTATTTTAAATTACTATGGCAAAATTTTCTGCATAGCTTGCACAAGAGAATGTGAGTGTAGTAGTGTACTATGTTTTCAATTTCCACTTTGGTTATTGGTGTCGATGAGGATATATTCAAAGCTCATGAGATCTCTTCATTTTAAGAAGCAGTCCTCATTGTAAGTAAATATTTTTCCGCAAATTGATAAGCCATCTTGCTTAATATTCTCTAATAAATTAAATAGCCATATATATCTTACCACGACAATTATAAAACCTAGTCTTAGTGTAAGATGTGCAATTTGTTGCTTCTAGTTTACTTCAGCTTGGTGAGACTGAAATCTCCAAGCTTTTTATTTCATTATAGTTGTTTGTCTTGGCTTTTATGAGTTCAAACTACCTTAATTGAGCAAATGTGCTATGTCCCAAGATCTGTTTGGAACCAATATTATGAAAGAAGTATTTTTGACTTCGCTATGATGATGGAGTTCTCTACGATCTATTTATATTATACTAACTTTTGTTTTAATCTATAACAAATAGGTCGAGTGTCTTGTTGACTAAAATATTTTGCATGACGCCTAATGTGAAAGCTAGTTTTGCCTTAAAAACAAAAAGGCATGAATGGTATCCATTGTGCTTTGATGATCCTTGTCCCTAAATGCATTTTTTCAACTATAATATGAAATGATTTTGCAAATGCAAAGTGAAGTGTGCTTGTACTGGATTAGCTTACTTATTAGGTTTCTGGTAGGTACATTATATGTCCTTGTAGGCCCAATTGGTATTTGGAGAAGATGCTGAAAGGTATTGTTAGCAAAATTATAATAGTAGAATGAGATGAGACATAGTGAAGAAAGGGAAATATATCTCTAACCTTCTATCTTCTAACAACTTAGATTCCTTTTCCTTGCTCTTCTGCATAGTGAGGATTGTGTGTGACTTGGTTCTCTATTTGAAAGGACAAAATACAAGTATCATTGCCAACAAGGGAATTCATGAGTAAATGGTCTGTGGGAATGATGAACATGATTGAGATTACATTCTTTGGTTGTGTATCAAAGATTTGTTGTGCTCTTTAAGACTATTGCTGTATGACGAGACTCTTCTATAATGTGCTTTGAATGCTTGTTTATAAATTGGCTAATTACATGATAATTAAACGTATGGCAAGTGGGCTTAATGGCAGTAAGGTTGATTTCAGCTTTTAGAAGGGTGTTATTATACAGATTAACACCTCATACTTTAATTGCCTTTTATGCTTTGGTAAGACTAGAAAAGAATACTATAAAAGTATACAAACATTTAGTATACAAGATGGTTTAGAATTTCAAGACCTAAGCCTTCAGATTTTTTGTCCTTCAGTATACAAACATTTTCTGCATAATTGTGTAGAAATCATACTTTCCTTAAAATAAACTGATAATCCTAAGACTAGTATATGTGTATTTGAGGCTTCATTAAAAAAAAACTCTTTAATATTACTTTTTATTTCAAATGTAAGGCAGGCATGAATGGTATCTATTGTGGTTTGATGATCCTATTTCCTAAATGCAAAGTGGAGTGTGTGCTTGTGTTTGATTAGCTTACTAATAAGGTTTCCGGTAGGTACCTTGTATGTCCTTGTAGTCCCAATTGTCCAAGGTCCACTTAGAGTCATTCAAAGAGGAAAATTTAAGAAGTGGGTGAGTTAGTTACTAGAAGAAGAGGGAGTTGAATTTGTTATATAGGGTGGATAATAGAATTATGGGGTATATTTGAATAATATATCTAGTTGTTTTAAGCAATGAGAATTTAACTGCAAATATCTACGTGTAAATATGAATGCAGAGAATCAAAATCCAAAATTTAAATGTAAATGTTTGATACACAAACATTAAATGTGTGCACCTGGATTGAACTCAATGTTCTCTCCCCTCTCGCTGGACAGGCTATGCTCGTTTACTTAATCATTAACTTCATGTTTGTTGTTGCTAGTCACCGTGGTATTATTCAGCTTGCTTGCTGCTAACCTTGGCAGTAGTGGAATTCAGCTCTTTCCTTATGGTCTAATGGTAATGCAGGCTACCATTAATTACTATACACATATAGCATGGGAATGAAATTGTAAATGTGTTCAGTACTCGGTGCTAACTTTTCCAATTTGGGATGGACATAAGGAATTACCATATTTGTTATTGTTGGATGGTTTTGGCTGTATTTGATAGTATCAAATTCTCTTATGAAAGTCTACTCTGATTAATCGTTTCCTTTTTGTTGTCTTATTATGAAAACCAGATAAAATAATGGTGTGTGATCAATGGACTAACTTTGGTGGACACTGGTATAACGATTGGATGACACTGTATTTTTGAATCAATGTTGGAACCTTCAATCATCTGCAAGCAACATCAAAGTTTCGATCAAGAAACTGAAAGATACATCTTTGTTTGCTACGGTAATGTTTTAATTTTTATTCTGCATATTTTCTCATTCTTGAATATTCAAGAACATTCAATCTCTGCTCGAGTAAAATAAACCTTAATTAAGGAAACATGTGCTGGTAATTTTGGAATTTTTATTCTAATTAACATTGGTATATCGTATATGGTTGATACGTGTTGTGATACTGAGTTTTTTATTCTTGAAAATTCAAGAACAATCAATTTTCTGCATGAAACAAAAACTTCATTGAGTAAACATTTAATCATATGATTTAAGGGATGATATCTATTGTCATTTTATGACCTTAATTGTTAAACTGTCACTGAGATGAAATATATTTTTCATTATGTATGAAGGGATGGATATGATATTTTTTCCATGATATTCTTAAGGGATTATCTTGGCCCAAAAATGTTGGATGATGCCTTAACGCGAAAGGTAGTTGTTGCCTAAAATGCAATTTGATGACCCTAGTCCCTAAATGCAATTTTGCAACAATAATATGAAGTGATTTTGCAAATGCAAAATGCAGTGTGACTTGTGTTGGATTAGGTAAGGGTTTAAAAGAATTCTCTAAGGAAGAAACGAATCAACTGAAGCGAAGTACAAAGAAACAAACTCTTTGGAGTTTGAACTACTTCTTATAGAATCTATCTGGTATATATGGCATAGTTGCATTGCGTGATCAATGGAGGAAACCCGTAACGAGGTTGTATCGGTCCATAAATTTTTTACTACAGACCTTTTTATGAAAATCTGATAAAATTTGATGGATGTTGGTATAAGAATCGGATAGCCCTAGATTTGTGTTGATAATTATAAATGCAAGTGTTTGATTTAGTAATTGAATACTTGTAATCTCTTATAAGCCGGGTGCAAAAATTAAATTTGTTGAATTTAATGACTTGATCTTGTAGTCGGTACACCCTCTCGGTTTTGCAGCTAGCAGACAAACTTGTTGTGATGACTGTAGACAGTTCTTTCCGAATTTAGCAGCTGTTTCTTGCATAAGTACTGTGATGACCAATGATAGTTCTTTCGGAATGTAGCCAGGTTTGATACTCCTTGTTCTAAGTGTGGAATTTTACATTTTATTAAATACTGGTGCAATTCAGGCTCTCTTTTATTAGCCTGATGTTACTTTGCTATTTTGGCACATCATATGAAAGTTCTTGCAATGGTTTTGTAGTTATTGCTTAATTACTGGGAAAATTCAAATTTAATTCTTTTACTTGGGTTTTGGATATATCACACACGTGCCGGTTATTTTTGTTTGCTTCCATGTCTCGAACTTATGAAGAGGGGTATGTTAATTCTTTTAAATCACTATGTCAACATTTTCTGCATAGCTTGAACAGGAGAATGTGAGTGTAGTAGTGTACTATGTTTTTTTTTATTCCACCTTTTATTATTGGTGTGGATATGAGGATATATTCAATGCTCACGAGATCTTTTCATTTTAAAAAGTAGTCCTCATTCTAAGTGAAGATTTTTCCGCAAAAATAGCCATATGATTTTACGACAACAACTATAAAACCTAGTCTCAGTGTAAGATGTGCAATTTGTTACTTGTAGTTTAATTCAGCTTGATGAGATGGAACTCTCCAAGCTTTTTCATTGTAGTTGTTTGCCTTAGCTTTATGAGTTCAAATTAAACATTGAGGATTGGCATACAAGTGGTAACATTGACATACATAGGATTTGTGTTCGTAGCATACTTTCTTCCTTTCAGCTGCCTTTCCTAGAATTGTAAATGCAGTTTTGACAGCAAGTAGTTTAACCATTCTATATGTTTCTTTTTGGTCTTTGATTTTCCATTTTATTGAATTTCTTTATAGTTGAATTCACACTCTGTCACAAGACCTTATTCGGCACCGATGTTTTGAAAGATACTATTTGTTTTGGTTTGCTACGGTAATTTTAGAATTTTCATTCCAACATATTTGCATTGATTCATGTTGGGATTCCCATTTTCTCTTCTTTCTTGACTACTCAAAAACATTCAATCTTTTGCTTAATAGAAAAATACAAGCTTAATCGAGCAAACATGTTATGTCCCAAAACTCTTTTTGGCACCAATTTTTTGTAAGATGGGTTTTTGCCTTTGCTATGATGATGGACTTCCGTACGAATTATATCAAATTTTCTTTTAATACATAACAAATGGGTCCTAAGTGTCTTGATGACCCAATTTTTTTTGGATGAAGCCTAATGTGAAAGCTAGTTGTTGCCTTAACGACAAAAAGGCATGAATGATGTCTTTTGTGCTTTGTGTTGCTAGCTAGTCATTGTGGTAATCTTCAGTTTATTGTTGTTAACTTTGGTAGTAGTGGAATTTTCTCTCCCCTTATGGCCTAATGCTAATGCTAAATGTGTTTAGTACTCAATGCTACCTTTTCCAATTAATTGTGTGTGATCAATGGATAAAATTTGGTGGACAATGGTATAACGATCAAATAACACTAGATTTGTGTTTAGAATTGTAGATTTGGTAACAAAAATTGCAATTGATGAATTGATTATGTAGGTTGCATAGAAACTTTTTGTGACGACCTTTCTTTTGGACAATTTTTAGTACGAGAGTTTTTGCATTTGTAATGTGACTTTATGGCCAGCCTAGATTCTTTTATTAGCTTGTGTCTCATCTCTCAAGCCATCTTATGAAAATCTTGAGCGAAAAATGATACTAGCAGCATTCATAGCTGCATTGTAGGACTATTTAGTTATTGTGCTCTATTGTTGTATGCATTCTAGACTAGAAGTTAATGAAGTATTGTGTTCTAGTTTGATTTTTTTTTTTAACAGCCAAAGTTAGTAATTAGTTGCTAATGTTAGTATTTTTCTCATCGGAAGTGTTGCGTTCTAGTTTGATCGGAATTGATGTAATGGTTTGACCAGATTTGACTTCCCACCAATCTTTCACCTTTCCCTAAACCACTCTCTTGTTGTAGGCAAAAAAATAGTGTTATGGAGTAGAATTTTGGGCTGCCCCAAGCTCAATACCAACTCCTTATATACGTTTAATGTTGTCACCTATTAAAGTATGTCTTATTCTAAACCTCTCATCATAGTAGTATATATGGATAAAGCATTAGTTAGAAAAACCCCTCAAGTTTGCATAATTATGCAGAAATCATACTTGTTGAAATGTGTGTTTGGATGCTGGCAAAGTAATTTAAGTTTGAATAAGTCAAAGCAAAATATCTATTATTTTGCTGTTAGTGATCTTTTAATTTCCTACTTTTTTGGCTATAAGTTAGTTTCCTATTTGTTTTCACCTAGTCAGTAGTGGTTGCTACAATTATGGAGCACTATTTGCATTCAGTTATTACTTTTGTATTTATATCAATTGGTATCAAATAAACAGCTTTGCAGCATTATTCTCTCTTTTACGTTTCTTCTCTGCATTTTTTTCATTTTTATTCAACACAAAAACCTACAATTGGTATCTAGAGCTCTCTTCTTGAGGGACCTGTGAAATGGATGCTGACTCAAGTTTCTCAAAAGTTGCCCCTCCTGTTTTCGATGGGGAGAACTATGACCTTTGGGCAGTAAGAATGGAGTCTTACCTAGAAGCTTTGGACATTTGGGAAGCTGTGGACGAGGATTATGAAGTTCCTCCGCTGCCGAATAATCCTACCATGGCTCAAATAAAAATCCACAAGGAGAAAAAAACCAGTAAGGCAAAGGCAAAATCATGTCTCTTTGCTGGTGTTTCAGAAACAGTTTTCACCAGAATCATGACTCTCAAAACACCGAAGGAAATTTGGGACTACTTGAAGGAAGAATATGCAGGGGACGAGAGAATTCGAAGCATGCAAGTGCTGAATTTGATGAGGGAATTTGAGTTGCAGAAAATGAAAGAGTCCGAGACAATCAAAGAATACTCAGACAAATTACTTTCCATTGCAAACAAGGTTAGATTACTTGGCACTCAATTTGCTGATTCCAGAATTGTAGAAAAATTTTTGGTTACGGTGCCCGAAAGATATGAGGCATCCCTAGCCTCTTTAGAGAATACAAAGGATCTTTCTAAGATTACCTTGGCAGAAGTCATACATGCCTTGCAGGCCCATGAGCAACGAAGGCTTATGAGGCAAGATCATATGGTTGAAGGTGCTTTACCAGCCAAGAGCCAACAATCAAATTCTATGAAGAACCATCCAGCAAGTAGTGAAAATGGTGCAACTAATTATAATAAAGGAAAGGGAAAAAAGAAAAATTTCCCACCATGTCAGCATTGCGGAATTAACGGTCACGCACCATTTCGGTGTTGGAGAAGGCCAGATGCAAAGTGTAGCAAGTGCAATCAGATGGGTCATGAAGCTGTGATTTGTAAAGCTAAAATCCAACAAGTTGCGGAAGAAGCAGAAAATGCCCAGCAAGAGGAGGAGGAAGATCATCTCTTTGTTGCAACATGTTTTTCCACTAATACTTCATATGAATCTTGGTTGATTGATAGTGGTTGCACTAACCACATGACCTACGACAAAGCTTTGTTCAAGCATTTGGAAGGCACCGAAGTAAAATGGGTCAAAATTGGAAATGGTGAGCGTATTGCGGTTAAAGGCAAGGGAACAGTAGCTATCACAAGCTACACAGGTACAAAAAATCTCACTGATGTTCTATATGTACCTGAAATTAACCAGAACTTGCTCAATGTTGGACAACTACTTGAAAAAGGGTTCAAAGTCATTTTTGAAGATAAGAATTGCATAATCAGAGACCCAACAGGCCAAGAAATGTTCAAAGTCAAAATGAAGAGCAAGAGCTTTTCATTTGATCCAATGAAGAAGGAGCAATCTGCTTTTCCAGTCACAACAAGCACAACTGATCTTTGGCACAAAAGGTTAGGCCATTTCCATCATTCGGGAATGGACTACATGCTGAAAAATCAACTAGTTCGTGGAGTTCCTTCCTTAACAGAAAAGCCAACTGAATGTGAAGCTTGTCAATTTGGGAAACAAACAAGGAAGCCATTTTCTACAAGTAGTTGGAGGGCAAACCAGAAGCTCCAACTTATTCACACTGATCTTGCTGGACCACAAAGAACTCCATCGCTAAATGGAAGTCTTTATTATATTGTTTTTATCGATGACTTAACCAGAATGTGCTGGATTTATTTTTTTAGATACAAATCAGAAGTAGCTGCTGTGTTCTGGAAATTCAAAACTCATGTCGAAAATCAAAGCAATTGTCGTATTCAAATTCTGAGATCAGATAATGGGAAAGAGTATGTCTCCAATCAGTTTCAACAATTTTGTGATGAAGCAGGGATCGAACATCAATTGACCGCTCCTTACACTCCCCAACAAAATGGAGTGAGTGAAAGGAAAAATAGATCAATCATGGACATGGTTAGGTGTATGCTTCATCAAAAGGAATTACCAAAGAAGCTATGGGCTGAAGCTGCAAATACGGCTGTTTTCATACAAAATAGACTCCCGACACGAGCTTTGCAAAATCAAACTCCTTTTGAGGCCTGGTTTGGTTTTAAACCTTCTCTGGATTTTTTTAAAGTATTTGGTTGCTTGTGCTACTCTCATTTACCTCAGGTTAAGCGTGACAAGCTTGACAAAAGGGCTGAACCTGGAGTATTTATTGGCTATAGCACAATCTCTAAAGCTTACAAAATTTTTCAACCTCAAACTGGAAAATTTTTGGTAAGTAGAGATGTGCACTTCATGGAGAATGAGAAATGGTCTTGGAGTGATCAAAATAATAAGAAAAGTAGAGATGTGCACTTCATCGAGAATGAAAACTGGTCTTGGAGTGATCCAAATAATGAGAATGCTGCATTGGAGCTTCAAGACACAATAGATGATCCACCGGTTCGAGGTACAAGGTTAGTCTCTGATATCTATGAAAGAAGTAGCATAGCAGTGTGCAACATAGCTGTATTTGAACCTGCCAGCTTTGAAGAAGCCGCTACAAAGGAGAAATGGTTAGCTGCGATGCAGGAGGAGCTGTCAATGATTGAGAAAAATCAAACCTGAGAGTTGGTTCCAAGACCTCGTGATAGAAAGGTCATTGGAGTGAAATGGGTGTTTAGAACAAAATTCAACCCCGATGGCTCTATAAACAAACACAAAGCAAGGCTTGTTGTGAAGGGTTATTCTCAAATATTCGGAATTGATTATTCCGATACTTTTGTACCACACTCGTGGGGCTTGATTATTCAGTTATTACTTTTGTATTTATATCAATTGGTATCAAATAAACAGCTTTGCAGCATTATTCTCTCTTTTACGTTTCTTCTCTGCATTTTTTTCATTTTTATTCAACACAAAAACCTACAATACTTAAATATATCAAACTTGTGTGAGTAGGTAGTTGTCTTTAGTTTGTTGTTATAACATAGTTAAATACCGGGCAACAAGAGGGTTGAGTCTAGTGGAATGAGTTAGACTTCCACAACATGGTTACTTACGGTTCAAATCTTAATTAAGAGATATCCAATTTAATATCTGACACATCTCGACTATAATTAGTTATAATGAAAAGAAGCTACAGAAACAAAACAAAAATACTTGAAGGAAAATTGGGCCTTCTGTGATAAACTTGGGTAGAAAAATTGCTAAAGAACAAAAATTTAGTGGAAGTTATGTTAAAGAGTAATTTGCACCAAAAAAAAATTGTCACATTTGTAACAAAAATTTCATCCCATAAAAATTGTTACTTTATGTAAAGAGCTAAGTAAATTACTATTTACTTAGCTCTTTAACATAAATTGGAATTAAGAACACAATTAGGAAAAAACATTTAACTTTACATTGAAAACATAAAGTGACTAGTGACCAAAGGAGTACATTTTTTTTTTATCAAATAACTTAGTGACTAAATTCTTACGGTACTCTAACCCCGGGTCTTGCATTTAAAGAGCTAAGGAAAAAATTAAGATTATCTATTGAAAATTACTCTTTAGGCTTCTTCTGTTGCTTCTCAAACCCCTCAAACTGACGAAATTACCCTCAGGATATTTCGGAAGCTAGGATTCAAAATTAGTTAATTACGGAACGTAGGTTCCGAAGTGATTTTTTTTAGCAATATTGAGTGAAGAAAACAAATATTCAACAATTTCGAAAGTTACGTTTCGAAATTTAAAACTTTTTGAAAAAAAGAAAGTCAATTTGGTGTTTTCCGATCATGCAATATCCAAATACTTGAGGGCATTTTGGGATTTTTAGGAGGCCTAGTAGCAACTCGGGTGCTAGAAGAGCAATTTTCTTATCTATTTATACATGAAACCTTGGAGCACACCCATGCAAATCCCAGCTAGTTTATACTTTTATAGTCCATTGCGTCTCAGCAAAAAATTTCCTCTGCCACCAAACTTCAATACTCTTCACCGGAGAAGTTAATAATGATTGATTGAAATCTCACGCATTATCTCTCTTATCTCTTCTATTCCGCAAGCTTTTACATTCATTACCCAAAGGCAACATCTCCTATATATGGCTATTACCTTTTTACAACTAACTAACTTTAGTATGCGGTAAAAAAGAACCACAAATTAAGTTAGAGTCTGATATATCAAGTTTTCAGTTGGTGTTTTTGACAAGTAAAGACTTAGACAATATTACCTTACCTTCCCTATTTTTGGCCATGTTTGATTAAATTTGATGAAGGGGTATATTAATTCCACAAACAAAAATGTACTTGGTCACGAGGTAAGTAAAATCTAACCAAAAATTGTTTTCACCGAAAATCGAACTCAGGTTTTTCCTAGAAAAAACTCATTAGCCACTTGAGTCTAATATCTTGATTAAAATTTACTTTTTTTTTTTTTTTTTTTCATTTTTCTTTAGAATTGATTCTAAGTAGTAGTTAAAATATATATTTCAGTAAATCAATAATTTAGTCATTGAAATTCTAGGAATAGTTCAATTTAGAAACATAAATTCATTTTGTAACCAAACAAAACATAAGTGACAATCGCCACCAAAACTTCACATATACAACCGAGGTTTCGAATATCCAACCTAACAATATTGATATTTGTGGATTGAACTAGACCTTATAGAAATATAAATCCCTTTTGTAACCAAACAAAACATAAATTTCATTTTTACTTTTTTGGTTAGTAGCGAAGTGACAATTGCCACCAAAACTTCACATACACAACTGAGGTTCCGGGTATCCAACCTAACAAATATTGATACTTGTGGGTTGAGCCAGACCTTATAGACAAACATAAATATTTTTCTATTCAACTCAATTTATTTATTTATTTTTTTGCTTCTACCATTCAACTCAATTTAACCAAAATAAGTTTTACAAAATAAATTTTCATTATTTCATATAAAGAGCCCATACTTACTTCCCCCAACTCCCATCTACACATAACATATATCTTTTTAACAAACCTATGCTTCAAAACAAAAGCTGATCAAAGCAAAACAGAAAATTAGGCATCTGAAAAGTTCTTTAAGCCATGAATGTTAAAGTATCACACCTACATGATGAACAAAAACTACCACTTCTTCACAACATGGATGCTGCAGAACCTCAAAAGAACCTTATTCATAGAACTATCAACCAAACATGTAAAAGCACAGCACATTTAGCCAATCTATTACCAACAGGCACTGTCCTATCTTTCCAACTTCTATCACCAATATTCACAAACCAAGGTAAATGTGATGACTTAGTTACCAAGTTAATGACTTTGTCACTTTTATCACTTTGTGGTGCCTCATGCTTTCTACTATGCTTCACTGATAGCTTCAGAGACAAGAAAGGTAACATATGTTATGGTTTTGCCACATTTAAAGGCTTATGGATCATTGATGATTCAGCAAAACTTCCACATGAACTTGAAGCAAAATATAAACTAAGGTTCATTGATTTCATGCATGCAATTATGTCAATATTGGTGTTTTCTGCTATTGCATTGTTTGATCATAATGTGGTAAAATGCTTATTTCCTTCACCTTCACATGCGACGCGTGAAATCCTTACTGCATTGCCTGTTGGAATTGGTGTTTTGTGCAGCATGCTGTTTGTTGCATTTCCTACTCATAGACATGGAATTGGCTTTCCAGTTTCAACAAATTAACACTTTATATATAGTTATGAAATGAATTCTCAAGTTTGTAACAATGCAATATGAATAGAATTGAATTTCAATATTTGGTTATCATGCTGATATGAAACTTAATTCAACTTTATTGAATTAATAAAATAAGTTACATATTCTGGTATAACTTGTGCAAGGCATTACAAAATGAATTGCATTTTATCTCAAGAAAATAATGTAAAAAAAAAAAAAAAAAACTAAATCTTGTCTCTTATTCCACTGGTAAAGGGCAATTAATATCACTTGAGTTAAATACAAACAGCTCCGTTACAACTACTTTTTATCAGTAAGAATCGAACTAGTTATTCTGAGTTTACGACTATTATGACACAATAAAAAAATACAATCATGATGTAAATTACAGATAGGCTTAAGGATAAAGTTCAATTAGAGACCTAAAACCAAACGCAGAAATATCTTGTAAGATTTGAAGCCAGCTTGTGACAAAAGTTGTTTCCATTCCTTTTCATTTCTCTCTTTTCCATTGAGACTGGTCATCATAATCACATCAAGTAAAAGTTTTACTTCTGTCATTTCATGCTCATCTTGTTTTTCATTTATTTCTACATCTATGATTATCACTTTTCCTCCTTTCCCTTTTCCTGATATAGCATTCTTGCAATTTTTTAGTATCTTTATGCAATCATCGTCACTCCAATTGTGTAACACCCACTGCAAAAATAGTAATACACTGGTACATCAGAAACTCAGTACAGGCCAATAATTTTGCTAATTATATATACTAGATTAATTTAGAACCGAGATGTACCAACCGGTTGATATTAACTGATAATTATATGTTATAAAGTTGATATATTTAAATTTCGCTTTGGATTTTTGCACAACAAATGCTGCCTATTCGAAACTCAATATTGTGTGTTATCTATTTGCGTTTTTGTATATGTTTACCTTCAAACTAGGATTGCTAAGCTAATCTAACAAAAAAATTATTTACCTTCGATTAATTAGGCGTTGTAGCCACGGTTAATTAAATGATGGTAACTTAAGGTTATTGTTCAAGCTGGGATTAGTGTTAATCAATTTCTTTAACTCGGATATATCAGCAGATCTAGTATATCCATGGGGTGATAAATGTTCATTCTCCCTGCATTTAAACAAATCTACATTTAAAATTCAACCAACTTTTATCATTCCTTCAATCCATAGTCAACCACATAATAAATAAAAAAAGTAGAAAGCAAATAATTACCTAATATTTTCAAGAGTTAGAAAATGTGATATTTCGTTGAACAAATCTTCATTGAATGTTAAAAATGTTGCCAGTTGCCACTATCTCTAAGCAAAAATGAGATTATTTAAAATTTGAAAACAATCAACCATGAAATAGTCTAATACATTACACAAATACATATTTAAATAAAATCAAGATATAAATAATGTTTAAGATAGGATAATTAATTAAGAAAATAGTTATAATAATGATTATTATGATTAGGGTTTCAAACAGAGTTTTGCAATCGAGATTTGGGCCACAACATAATGATTTTTTATGTTGCAGAAGCCACATGCCAATGCCATCGATTGAAATCACATTTGGTTGAGATTCTCCACAATATTAGATATTCATTAAGATTTTAAATAGAGTTCTGCAAGGCGATCTGGGCCATAACACAACATTTTTTATGTTGTCAAAACCACGTATGAAACATTGATTAAAACCATATTTGAATGTGATTCTCCAAAATATATCAAGGATCACAACTGGATTGAATTGTTAATATGTATGCTATTTAAATTTATGATGAGAAATATATGATGATGGTGATCAAGATCAAGATCACTACCTGTCGAAAGCTTCAAAGTACTTTTGCTTAGGAGTGGACAAACACCTGTGAATCGTCTGTATCCGCATCACCCGACTGCAAAAGAACTGACCTAGATGGATGAAATCATATCTAATAGGTAAACATGTTACAAGTATGTATGATCTCTTACAGTTGAAAATGGGCGGGTTCGATTCTCTATAAAACCACCGCCAGTGACCGAACTGCCCAAATGTATAGAAGAATCAATCTGAAATTGTTACACATTTATAACTTGTTGCTGATCCAGCACGGTGAGTGTAAGTGGAAGGGAAATTAGTCAAATGACTAGTCAAATTTGAGAAAATATATTTCCTTTTGTGACAAATGGCGGTCGTTGGATTTAATTTGATGAAGAATGATGACATGGATGGTCAAGATGATAAGTTTTGTGTTTCTTTTTGGTAAATATGTAAACTAGATTTTTTTACTTTACTTTTCTCAATGAGACTATGACTTAAAATAATAAAATTAATTTGTCTTCAACTCTTAGAACTTAGGTAGAGCATCAGGCGGGTTCAGGCTAATTTGGGTCCAACATAGATCATCCGAAAGAACTAAGAGTGTAAAATTTTGGTCCATCTATTTCAAGCTTCATTTTTGTCGGGTATAGATTTATATGGGTTACAAGATGGCCAATTCAGTTTATTCATGTTAATTAGTACATCGATAAAGAAAAAGACACACACGTGTGCGCGCGCCCACACACACATTAATAAAATATTTACACCATAAACTAATTTGTTTGTGTAGACACCATCAAGAGATTGGACCAATAATATGATAGAGACATAATTTATATTTGCAATAATAGAGTCCATCTAGAGCCTTATGTCTAAATGACTTGTAATGTTTTTTTTAAAAAAAATAAATAAATGATTGTTTCAATACTTAAGATAAGATAGAAAAAACTCATGATCTTACAATCTCTCGGTCGGGTTCGATTAACGACATATTTAAATTTTGAAAACCGAACCCGACCATCTTTAATTGTTTATATCCATTATTTTTCACCTGTAGACCCTAAATATTGTATAAAAGTACCGACGGTGAAAAAAATCAACCTTACTTCAAATATGTTTGTGTAGATCTAGTGACAAACCACATTAACCATCCCATATCACGTGCAACCTGTCCAAATTGAACTCTTCAAAACCTATATTTGCAGTTAGGTCGGATTAGGCTATGCACTACAAGAAAAACACGTTTTTGCAACGGCCAAAAGCCCTCGCAAAAGGCTAAAAGCCGTCGCTAACTACTACTATACAGACGGCCAAACAAAACCAGCGTCCGTCGCTATTTTGCCCGCCGGTAAATTTCCAGACGGCCTAGGTCGTCTGTAAACGGGCATGACGGAATTTGCGACGGCCTGAATCCGTCGCTACAGGCAAACGGTCACATCCCTCTGTACATGTAACGACGGCTTAAGCCGTCGGTAAAATCGGGTTAGCGACGGCTCAGATCGTCTAGAAATCTGGACGGACTGACACAGCAGAGATTCGTTGACTGATTTGCGACGGCTTAGGCCGTCGCTAAATCTGGACGGATTTTTTTTAAAAAATTAAATATTTAATTTTTTAAAAGAAATTAAATATTTAATTTTTTTTATAAAATTAAATATTTTTTTTTTATAAAATTAAATATTTACTTTTTTTTTTATAAAATTTATTTATTATTTTGAAAAATACAAATTAACATAAAAATAAATTTAATACATATTAACTATAAATTATTTAAAATAACAAAAATATAAATTAAAAATTCAATAAGGAAATACGATAATTGTCTCGAATTACAAACATAATAGATAATTGTCTCAAATTACAAACATAATATTAAAGTACGATAATTAAACATTCATAATAAAGTACGATAATAATTAAAAAAGTTCTAAAATGAAATACGACAAACATTCATTAAGCACTTCTTCCCCTTGCGTTTGTTCTTCCACCGCTTGTTCTTCCACCACTTGTTCTTCCACCGGCTTCAAAATTCACACCAGCTTGAGCATAGCCACGACCTTGAAAATTTCCACCACCTTGAAAACGAAGTCCGCCTTGAAAATTACCACCACCTTGAAAATTATCTTGACCACTTTGAAAAGATCCACCGCCTTGAAAACTCGGAAAATATCCTCCGCTTTGATTATTTGGATTCCATCCGCCTTGAAAATTTGCATTACTTCCGCCAGCTTGATCATTTGGATTCCACCCGCCTTGAAAATTTGCATTACTTCCGCCAGCTTGAACATTTGGATTGCCTCCTCTTTGAAAATTTGAATTCCCTCCACCTTGAACATTTGGATTCCCTCCGCCTCCATTCCAAGAAGTATTTTGAAAGTTATTTGAAAGACCAGAAGTGTGAAAGTCATCTACAGCTCCAATTAACTCATTGAACAAACGATCATCCTGAAGACCAGTCAAAAAATCATCATTCTGCGACGATGATTGGTTGCAAGGAACTTGCTCTTCCTCTGCTTGAGGTCCGGACTCGTTTCTTCTGCCTTCAATTAATTCGGCTCTTAGCCGCTCTTCCATTTCTAGAAACCTCCGTTCATATTTAGCTTCAATCCGCCTTTCAATTTCTTTCTCTTTTTCCTCATCAGTTTGATATCGGGATGTAGCTACACTAGCAGTACTGTTACGCGAGTCACTTGAAACATCGATATATCCTGACGGCGTCTTCTGAATGAACGAAGATGTACTCCCTTGACCCTGGATACGACCATGATGCTTTCCCCCAGAAAATTGCACAAATTTGTCAATTATCATATTGTGCCTAACATCTTCACTTAGCCGCTGTGAAGGTGGAAGGGCAGCCTGAGTAGCATCGAGCTCCGCAATATATACCCGAATCAACTCCTACAAAAAAAATAATTAATTAACTCATAATTAATAAAATACTTTCTAAAAAAAACCAAGCAATTATTAAATGATGATCTATAAGTAATACTCACATTGGCTTTTTCAGCTTTGGTATTATCCCAAGTTCCATCCTTTCTTTTATGCAACAGTTCATTCATATCAGCTAAGGTTGGTACACGTTCATGTTCCCTTTGAAACCTTATGCGCATGGTGCCAGATGACGTGGAACCACCAGTGTGGATGCTCGCTTCAGGCTGCTGAGCTCTGTTTTGTTTGTTTCTTTCGCACTTGGCCTTGTAATTTGGTTCTTCCCATTTACGACACAACTCCGTCCATATAGGGCCCGTGCCAAGCCATCCAGGTGGTGGCTTACCCTCAGAGTGAAGCTTTCGTGCATCCGACAGAAATTGTGACAACTTCTTCGAGCACTTTGTGTCAAAAATACCGATGATTTTATCATCAGGATATACACTCGACCAAGTACATTTAGACTACAAGTGAAAAAAAAATATTAGTCCAATAAAGTAATATTAATTCTTTCAACTTTGAGAAGTTGACCTATAACTTACTCTGAAAGCATCATAAAATCTTTGCCACGCCAAAGTATCTCCAATTCGAGTGTTCTTAATCTCTCCCCACGTCAACCATGGATGTTGGTCGTTTTGACGAATTAATGTGGTAAGAGCAGCTGAAGTTGGCTTCTGTGGTTGAAAACTGCACAATATAACATAAGTTAGATGAATATTTAACATTAAACATGTATATCATAATGTTATGAAATTTATAATTAAAAAACATTCTTACTCATTTCCATATGGCTTAATAATGATTCGATCATATCTATCAACCATTAAAAATTCAGCGGGATCCTCGAGGTCGGATGGGCGGATCGGTACATCAGGTAGCTCTCCATCAAGTGTCTGTTGTTGGGACGATGATCCGGTCGCGGGAGTAGTAGTCGCCCGTGATTTCAGGGTTGAGTTATGAACAACTCTCCGCTTAAGATCACGCGGTTTAACTTTCTTTTTTTGTTGGGTCTGAGTTGGCACAACAGGTTCTTCTTGATCGGCCATCTATACACAAAACATAGTTGATACAAAACATTGATATAAAAAGACATAATTATGTATATTAACGAATAATATAGTGTTGAATACATAAATACTTATATTAATAACAACATAGCATAGCTAGTGCTAGATACATTCTTAATTAAACACATAAATACTTATTAATAATGACATAGGCATAATTACTAATTATCGTCATCCCAATCTGATACAACTTGGTCAACTTGACACTCATCTTCTTCTTCCACACTATCATCATCCTCTTCTTCAACATCACCATTCTCGGGCACTTCTTCTGCTTCTCCTGTCCCGACCGAAAGACGGTTGAAAGATTCAACTTCAATTGCTTCGTTTACATTGCCCATCTCATCGAGTTGATATGGTTCCGCTTCTTCTTCTATTCCATCTTTTTCAATTCGACCCCTTGGTTTTGTCGTTATTGCGGCACACCACCCTCGCTTGTCAGTTTGTGTTGATAGATAAGGGACATAGTAAACTTGTCTGACATTATGAGCTATAGCAAATGGATCAAACAGTTGATATCTTCTATTCATTTTTATGTCCACGGTGTTAGTCTTTGAATTATACTTTGTACCTCTTCTCGATGGATCAAACCAATTACAATAAAACAATACCACATCTTTATTGTAATCAAGAAAATTGTATGAGATTTCAATTATGTTCTCAATCACACCGTAAAAGTCATTCTCACCATTTTCAGTTACCCCTTTCATACACACTCCACTATTGGTCGTTTCTTTTCCTTCTGTCCAACTATGTGTATGGAATTTGTACCCGTTGACAAAGTAGGTGTGCCATTGTTTAACATTTGACACCGGGCCATCAGATAAGTTTCTCAAGTGTTGTATCATAGGGGTTGGTTCTAAATGGTACACATGTTGTCTAAACCAATTTGGAAAAAACTCATGTATACTCGCAGAAGATTGTTCCGGAGTTATCCCTTCGGATGTCAAAAATAACTCTAAGTATGGTTGAACTTCGGTACAATTAATCAACACATGAACATGTGCTGATTTTAATACCCTTTCACCAGGAAAATAAACTTTCTCCATGCCAGCATGTCGCCCAGGCAAATTGAAAACCGATAAGTTTAATGGATGGATAAAACTTTCATTGCCATTTTCGTTCCTACGAGGTCTTCCAGACAATGTGTCTTTGAAATAATGAGAACAAAAGTGAATGGTTTCACGGTGTAAATAAGATGCACAAATTGAGCCTTCAACTTTAGATTTATTTCTCACTGAACGTTTGGAATCTCCCATGAACCGTTCAAATGGATACATCCATCTATACTGAACAGGTCCACCAAGTCTAGCTTCATATGCAAGATGCACTACAAGATGCTCCATGGAATCAAAGAATCCAGGAGGAAATATTCTCTCCAATTTGCACAATATCATTGGAATGTCACTTTCCATCTTGATCAAATCGTCTTCTCTCAATGTTGTTGAACATAAATTCTTGAAAAATTGACTGAGTTCAATAAGGGGATTCAAGACATGTTGTGGTAAAGAACTAAATGCAATAGGGAGTAAAGACTGCAAAAAAACATGACAGTCATGACTCTTCATCCCACGCATTTTTCCATTGTCAACATCAGCACATCTTGCAAAATTTGACGAATAACCATCAGGCATCTTGAGCTCTTTTACCCATCGACAAACTGATTTTGCTTCATCGGCAGATAAAGTGTAGTTCGCACGAGGTTTTTGGATTCTGCCATTGGGTGCGGTCTTCAACAACAAGTCATTACGATTGCAATACAACGCAATGTCTTTTCTTGCATTATCATTATCTTTGGTTTTTCCTTTGACATTCATTACAGTGTTGAATACGTTTTCGAAAACATTTTTTTCAACATGCATAACATCAAGGTTGTGACGCAAAATGTTGTCTTTCCAATACGGCAGATCCCAAAAAATACTCTTTTTTGTCCAATTGTGCGATTGCCCGTAACCTCGCGGTTTTAAAGCAACACCACCAACTATTTGCACATTTGGCTTATCTTTAACTTTATCCCAAACTTGTTCCCCGGTCAAATACCGAGGTGGTCCTCGGGTTTCAATCTCACCCTTAACAAATGCATTTTTATTTCTTCGAAATTGATGATCAATAGGAAGGAATCGACGATGACAATCAAACCACGTAGCTTTCCCACCGTGTTTCAATGTAAAAGCTTTTGTGTCTTCCATGCAATAAGGACATGCCAACTTACCATGTGTCCCCCATCCAGACAGCATTCCATAAGCAGGAAAATCATTGATTGTCCACATCAAAGCTGCCTTCATTTTGAAATTTTTTTTGCGACTGATATCATATGTCACAACGCCTTCCCACAATCTCTTCAAATCATCAATCAAAGGTTGCAAATAGATATCAATACCAGCAGTAGGACTTGATGGCCCGGGTATTACAGCAGCTAAAAACATGTAAGGTTTTGACATACACATTTCGGGCGGAAGATTGTATGGGGTAACAATAACAGGCCAACATGAGTATGGAGTGGCTGATACTTGAGTATACGGAGTAAACCCATCGGAGCATAAACCCAATCGAACGTTTCGAGGCTCTGAAGCAAAACCAGGATTAACTTGATCAAAATACTTCCACGCAAGACCATCAGAAGGATGTCGCAACTCACCTGAACTTCTTTTTTCAACATTTTCAGAATGCCATGTCATTTTTGTTGCGGTTTGCAATGATGCATACATCCTTTGCAACCTCGATACTATGGGTAAATAGAACATAGATTTTCTTGGTACAGGTTTTCTCCTACTTGACCGCGAAATTCTTGTTCCACAATATATTGGTTCTTGACAAAATTTACATTCAACTAAGTCACCATCACTTGCACCAAATTCGTTGTCGTAGAACAACATACAGCCATTGATGCAACAATCAATTCTCTTCACCCCGAGACCTAGCTTCGACACTAGTTGTTTTGCCTCATAATATGTTTGCGGCAAATCATCACGGGCAGAGATGGGTGTTGTTTCGAAGCACAATTTGGCAATCAAATCCATGGCTAATTCTGGAACTAGATAATTAGACTTTAAACCCAAAAGTTTAATGCACACTGTCAACTTCGACTCAGTAGAATCTTCAAACAATGGTGCATTTGTATCTTTTAGAAGTTTAAAAAATCTCTGGGCTTCAGCATTCGGAAGTTCATCTCCATATTCATCATCCTCGGCCGGATCATTGTTCACCACATTAAACCCAAGAGCATCTTCTATCATATGATTCATAGAGGCAAAGGGATAATGCTGATTATAATTTTGTGGCGCTAATACTATTGGTGCAGCTGCTAATACTGCTGGTGCAGCAGTACTACTTGACGAACCACCTTGATCCGAGGTAAATGATTCTCCGTGACTTGTCCAATTCCAATAATTAGGTTGGAATCCATATTTGACCAGATGAAACTTAATTTCATCTTCGCCGCGGAATCTTAAACATTGACATTTCGCACACGGACATCTAATTCCCCCCTCATTCATTACAACGGGCCTCTGTTTTACGCTATCAATAAATAACTGAACCCCTAATTTAAACACTTCTTTAACTTGCCCTCTCTTTCCATCGTCAAATCTATCATACATCCACCAACGATCCATGTCTGAACATAAATAGATATTATATATTAAAGTGCGACTCTTTTAATTATTAGTTTTTTTTCAAAAGGAAAGGATAAAAATAGGATATTCATTATTTTATATTCTAAATATATATATTGATTATATTTTTTTAAAAGAAATTATGTTCTTACATTAAAAAGTATTTTATATTACATGTATTTTAAATATAATTGATTACTTTTTTTAAAATATAATTAAAAATATGGTTACTTTTGGCGTGTGTGTGATGTGTAGCATGGGTAGTGTTTTGGCCTTGTATTGGTGGCTAGTGTAGTGCTTGTACATATATACTTAGTACTTCTTGTACATTATTAAAGTTTTGCTCATTCAAAAAAAACTTTGAGCCAAGTAAAAATCTTATAATTAAAAAATTCGTCTGTAAACCAGGTTTTTCTTGTAGTGACCAAACTATAAAATTATAAAAGAATAAATATAATAGACTAGTTTTTTTTTTTTACAATACGGCACTTATATATATATATATATATTTAGTTTATCAACAACTTTATTAATTGATAGTATACAAGAATAAAAATTCACTTTTAATTGATAGTTACTAATATTTTAATTAGAATCAAACTTTTTATCTTGTAACAACTAGTGGAAATATCATGGATAGCCACAATAATATATGTCAATATATGTACATAAATACCATCATTTCTCAAATTAATTATTTTTTTATTTTATTTTAATCATGCTATAAAGTTGAAAATTAATTTAAATAAAAAAATTATATAATCAAAATTATGTTACTTACTTGTTGTGCCGGGTAGTGTCAGACTTCAAGCTTTCAAAACTAAGCTTCCAATAACTCTAACCCACGAATCAAACAACATTCTCTAAATCAAAATAAAAATAAATATAAAACTACAGTTAGCAAAAAATTCACATATGATTAAAAAAACTGAAAAAATTAAACTTAAGTAAATAAAATTATACTTACTTGTTATGTCGAGCAATGCCTATATATTAAACTCCCAAACACAGTAAGAGGAAGAAGAACACTACATTTTTTGCATTAATTTATTTTTAATAAATAAACTATTAATTTCGTAATATAATTTAAATATAAACATGAAACAATAAATTTTGAAACTTGCTAAGTAGTAGAAATCACTTACATTTTATTAAGACATCAAAAATTGAACAAGTAAAATGTAAAATGATGAAGATATGTTGAAGGATGTTTGAGAAATTTAGAGAGATTTTGAATAAGTTTAGAGAAATGTTCAACACATTTTAGAATGATAAGAGGTTTGTGTGTAAAATAAAATGAAAGAGTGTATGAATATATGTTTCCCAAGCATGTTATTACCGTTGCACAACATGGAAATTTGGTGAGAGGAGTAAATTTTGCTGACCAGCCTTGCCTAGGTACTCGCATACCAGCCTTTCCTCTGCCCAAGATTTTTTTAATATTCGCCAGCACGTAGCGACGGCCAGAGCCGTCGGTAATTCCGTCTTTTTTTTTCGACGGCTTCCTCCGTCAGAAAAGCTTCATTTCGCGACGCCTTGGGCCGTCAATATAGCTATGACGAAAACCTGGTTCAGAAATACTAATTTTATAATTTTGCGACGGCTTTTGGTGCATGGCTTGACGGCCAAGGCCGCCACAAAGTTAGCGAGGGCCTAGGCCGTCGCAAATGGTTTCTTCATTTCGCCAAAAAATTAAGGTTTTCTTGTAGTGATGCGCGTCTATCTACAGTTTGGGCTCAGTGGAGCTTTTGGTCCCAAACTTGTCTTACCCGGCTCGTTGTCCACTCCAACGTTTACGTCCATGTCTCAAAGAACCTCTTCATGAAGTATAAATTTTCGTTGATTTTGGTAAAGCTATTGAGGTACTTCTCACTTGCATCCCAATCTTCAAAAATAATTTTCTTTTCAAAATACTTCAAATTGAAGAGGAGACTAGATTCTTGCTCGTCATAACACAAATAATAATAATAATAATAATTTTATTACATTTGGTCCTTTATATAAGAAACATTTCACTTTTTAGATTTAGTGAATAACAAATGTATTTTATCTATATAGACCAGATACATCAGTTATTCAATGAATCTAAAAAGTAAATTATCTCTTATAAAAAGAAGTGGATGAAGGTGTGAAAAACACAAGAAGGGGGGTTGAATTGTGTTTTAAGAGTTTTTGAAAACTTCTTCTAAGTCTTTCAACTTATCAGAACTTGCAGCGGAATAATCAAAACACAATAACTTCTGGTGGCAATGAAACAGTAAGAGAGAAGAGAGATGAATACACAGATTTTTATACTGGTTCCCCTCACAAACCGAGAGTACTCCAGTACCATTGTACTTCCAAGGGAGTTCACTATAATCACACAAGATTGCAATTGCTCAAGCACACAACAAGAGACTTCCAATGCTCAAGTAACACAATACAAGAGACTTCCAAATGCTCAAGCACAAAAGCAAGAGACTGAAGGTTGAAAAACACAAGAAGGGGGGGGGGGGGGGGGGGGTTGAATTGTGTTAAGATAAGCACAAACGCAAGAGACTTCTCACAAGTTTTAATGATAATAAAGATATGAGAGGGACACTTGATATACTATCAGAGGTGTTTACAAAATACAACACAGTTACAAGACTTCTTAGAAAATTATCACAAAATTTCTAAGTGTTTGAATAGCTTCAGAATTTTTGACAGAGTTTTAGCAAGTTCAGAAGCGTAAGTCTTGATGATAATTCTTCACAAATCTTCTTCCTTTTATAGAAGAGAAAATGGACGTTGAAGATTATAGCCCTTTGAAGAATTCTTGAGACGCTCCATTGTATTGATCAGAGTGCTAATAGCTATTCTGATTTGCAGTGCTTAGGAGCTTTGACGTTTACTACAAAATGAGAGATTCCTTTTGGCTTTAGATATCTGAACCTCAGCTTAAGCCAAATAAGGAAATACTCGTTCTTGAAGCCTGACTTGAAAGGGACCTTTCCATGGTCAACCCTTTTTCTTCTTGATTCCTTCGCTGAGACCAAGTCAGACACAGTCTTCAAGAAAGTTGTACTCTCAGGTGTAGCCTCAGAAATATTTCTGATGTACCCTCAGAAATATTTAGCTTCAGAATTTGATGAAGCTCAGAATTACTTGCTTCAGAATTTTAGGAGCTCAGATGTGACGTGCTTAGAAGTAATTCCTTCAGAATTCCAATGTGCTTATTAACTCAAATTTTAACTTTTAATCCTGCACACTAGAGTAAATTATTATTACTACCAATTTAACTTTAAATACATTGTTAGCATCAAAATCAAATTAGGAGATACAAAACCAATTTTGTTCCAACAATCTCCCCCTTTTTGATGATGACAACTATATGTATTTAAAATCAATTGTTGTTGTTTTTATTTAACATCTTGACTTCAGGTTCTGAGGTTTGCAAGCTCCCCCTGAGTCTGATAACCTTCAGAAGTTTATCAATGATAAATATAAAACAGTCTAAGAGTAATTCATAATGTCCAAAATTATTTCATATATTCAACCTTCAGAATTAGAGGTTTGCAAGCTCTATTTCTTGGATTGACAGATATAAGATATGGTTTGCAAGCTTATCTTATATTATATGAAATTGTTTTGGACAAAATTTATTACTCCCCCTCTTTAAAAGTTTAAAAGACTTTAATACAACTTAACAAGAGAAAGAGTTCAGAAATAGTTTTGAGAGCTTCAGAATTAATTTCACTGCCACATGAATATAAATATTTCTCCCCCTTTGTCATTATCAAAAACGGGTCAGTCAAAGTACAAGTTACAGGGCAGTAAATGCGCACAGCAAACAACCACCAGTAGTAAATGCATTCAACGGTAAAAGTTTGAAAACGCTAGGTACAAGGTGAAAAACATACAATAAAAGGAGTACCTCAAGTTGCAAAAGCTATCATTTTTCAAAACAACATTTTGAAGTCATGGAGAGAGAAAATGAAGAGCAAATGCAGAGAGAGTGGGAGAAGCATAAGTTGGAAGAAGAGGTCAGAATTATGCAAGAAAGAAAAGAGTGTTTGAACAAACGTTTGGAGGCAGCGCTGGAGATAGAAAGAAAAGCCAGCCAGTTGGTTGAAAGCCTCATGAAGTATGGAAGAAAGAACCCAGAAGATGCAAAAGATGCAGCAAAGTAGTATTTTAGCAAACATGTAATGTTGTTAAAAAAAATGTATTTCTGGTTTCTTATAATGAATAAAAGAAATTTTTAATGCTTATGAAAGTAGTAGTGTGATGTTAAAACATGTGTAGGTAAACAAAATAAACAATGCAAACAAACAAAAAATGAAACAATCATAAGAAAATCAAACAACTAATAAACCAGAGTTTAAGCTAACCAACAAAAATAATGTTGGAGTAAGCCCTAAAAGCCAATCTATTTTGATAGTATTTGATTTTGTATTGCGACTTGATTTATATATTTTATATATATAATAAGGCTTTTCTTTATTATATTTATGTGTTAAAATAATAGAGTCCCTATAATAGTTAGTTCGTTAAATGGAACGTTAAGTATGACTTAATCGTGAGAATCCATTAACATGAGAACACTATTCTTAAAATATCCGTAGTCAAGCTTTATTGTGAATTGGGATAACATTAAAGCATAGAGACTATTATGTTGGTAGACTGATGATCACATCTCACGGATCATAGATAAGTAGTTATCAAGTCTTCACATAGATATGAATGTTAGGGGTAACATTTATATCGGATTGACCCACCATGAGAATACTACATAGTATGTTATGAAATGTCATAAGATATTCTCATAGTGATAAATGGTGTATTCCACCCTTCGACCTGAAACCACTATGGACCCTAGATGTGGAGTCAAGTACTCTATTGCTGATCAAACGTTGTCCGTAACAGGATGATCATAAAGACAGTTGATGGGTACTTCACAAAGCATGCTGAGGGACATGAGTTACCTAGATGGAATTTACCCCTCCTACATAACAGGAGATATGTCTAAGGGCCCAATATTGAACTTAACAAGGATGACGTACTATGCCTTGTGTTTAATATAGACATAAGGGTAAAAGGTTAATTATACACGAGATGTTTATCACGGAAAATGTTTGTCAGATCACATGACATTCTCGTAACTTGGGTAACAATGATGTGTTGCTAGATACCGCTCATTGTTTATAATATTAAATATGTGATTTAATATTATTGCCAACGTTATGAGAACCTATAGGGTCACACACAAAGGACAGATAGATGAGAGAAATAAATAAGTAAGACTTGTTTTTAAAATAATAAGTACGATAAATAATTAAGTATGACTTATTATTTAATTTAAGAAAATAGAGAAATGCGGTTCACCGTAAGGTACGGTGTATTTAAGTGATTGGTTTGATGAACACACAAGTAGTTCTATAAATAGAACCCTTGTGGTGAAGTTATGAGAGCTTAACCTAATTCTAAAAGTTAGAAACCTAACCGCTCTCTAAACCCTAATCTCTCTGAATCTTCGTTGAAATTGGCTAGCACCGGTCATCGGAGAAGTTCTGTTCGTGTGGACGAGTAGAAGCTTTGCTACGTTGCTCAGCTTTGTGATCAATCGAATCTCTTTCCATGTAAGGTAACGATTCTATCATTGATTCATTCTTACTTCGTAATGATCCAAGGAAAGGAAATCCGAAAATTTTAAATTTCGTTGCCTTCTGATAAGTACGATTTCCCTTCAAATACTGCCAAACATAGCATACCCAAAAAGATGTTCAGAAATAAATAAATAAACAAAGTGCCTAAAAGGAAATCCTAAGGTTTAGGAGCAAGAAGGGTGATAAGGGTCTTCAGATCATTCGCCATAGCATCCTGCTTAGCCTCAAGGCGTTCAAACTTCTCATTCTGCTGAGCTGCAAATCTGTCAATCTTTGCATCCAACGCAGCCTGCTTTTGCTTCTGAGCAGCAAGTTCCTTTTGAATCTCAGAAATCTCTGAGGCAGAAGCAGTAGTACCAATAATATCCTTGCTAACAAACAAATCACCAGGGTCCAAAGAAAACTTCAGATGAGTAGAAAGGGAACTCTGCATAGACAAGGAAAAGTGATTGATGAGGTATTCTTCTTGCCAATGACGAGCTTCTTTCTGATTGAGCCTCAGATGACCTTGCTTGATTTGTTCCAACCAGTCGTTCAGAGCCTTCTGATAGTCTATCATCTCATTCAGATCACCATCCACCAAGTGATAAATATCCCTGAGAATTTCTTCTCGTACCTCAACCCAAGCCATAATGTAATCTTTAGGATTCATGAGGGAGTATCTGATCCTATGTAGTGCTTTCACCTTCTTGTAGATTTTGTTACTAATACGCTCAAACAGGACATTGGATACATGAGGTGGTGGAGGTCTAGGGATGTATTGATAGGAGGATTCTGAATCAAAAGAGCATTCAGAGTCTGAGTCAGAATCAGAAATCTCAATGACTCTTTTGGGAGGTCTGAATGAAATGGGAGGGCCAGTATTGAGAATCATAGTGAAACAGGGAGAGGTATCAGAACAAAGAATAGTTTGTTCTAGGTCAGAGTCTGTGCCAGGTGATGGGGGTGGAATAGAATTAACAGTAGAAGTGTTAGGATCCTGATTTTGCATATTTGGAGAGGAGGATTTTGGTGGTTCAGAGGGTTGGTCAACAAGAGTTTCAGAAATTTGATCAACCAAAAGTTCAGACTGGTGATCGACAACAATTTCAGAAGTGGGTGCAGGTTCAGAAATAATGGTAACAGATGGTTCAGAGGTAGCTACAGGAGCAGATGTTGTGGGGTTATGAATGGGTGATTTCTGAGGGGATGAGTGGGAAAACATAATATCACCTTGAAGATGTTGTTCAAGATGGTGGAGACTTTCATTGGCAGGAGTGATGATGGAAGGTTGTTCTTGGTGTTGTTATTGTTCTTGTTGGTGTTGTTGTTCCATTTGTTGTTGTTTTTGAAGGGCAGTGTGAAGTTGGTGAAGGGTTTCATTTCTCTTAGATGCTACAGTGTCAAGACATACTGAAGCATGGTTAACAGCATTATTGATTTCAGAAATAGTGGGGGATTCTGAGAGAGTGTGAAGGGCAGGAAAAACTTGGTCACTATTTGGAAACATCATGTTAATGGGTTGAGACTCATCAACAGATGGTGGGGCAACAGATGGGATAGAAGAACATGTTGGTTGAGGTTGTTCAGATGAGGGTTCAGCAGTTTGAGCAATATTAGAAACATTATCTACAGAAGATGTAGGCATACCTGAAGCATTTTCTGAGGAAATGTTCTGAGCAGTCCTCTTTCTTTTGATGGTCCGACTCAGAGGCACATCATCTTCAGTCTCAGATTCATCATCTACTCTGGCCACAAATGGCTCCATCTTTGGTGCATTCTTTAGAGTTGATCGTTCAGATTGATTAACTGGAATTTCCTCAGAACCCTTCTTAACCTTTTTCCCTTTCTTAGCCTTCTTCTTTTCTGGGCCTTCAGCAGCCTCAGAATCCTTCTTCTTGCTTGTACGCTTTCTTTTCTTGACATATTCATCCTCAGGTTCAGATTGCAAATCATCAAGAGTAAGATAAACCCCTTCTGCTCGCCTAGCAGCAATGTAGTTTGCAATGACATCCATAGGTTTATTCTTGAAGACAGGAATCACATCATCCCTTAAAGATGTGAACTTTTTCTTTATAGGGTGATTTGGATAGTTCAGATTATCCTTAGAAATCTTGTGCACAGAACATAAATTCTCAGCAGTCAAAAACAGACTTCTTGATTCAATCACTGTTTCTTTGGCCCCAAATTCTCTCAGCTTATCAACCAATCTTCATTGGAAGAAGAGTTCAGAAAGCAGTCTTGGGAAAGCAACCCAGTGCTTATGCTTATCAGTGGTGTTTCTGACATAAGAACACAAAGAGTGAAAGAGATAAGCTGGAAAATTTAACTTAGTACCTTTTACTAAGAAAAGAAGAATGTGCCTTTGATCCCAGGAAACTTGATCAGTTCCTCCAACCCTTGGAATAATAGTGGCAATCAAGATTCTGTGCAGAAGTTTCACCATCATATGCAACCCAGAAGTCATACCCATCGTCTTTGAATCTTCATACAGTGTTTCCTTAATCTCAGTTCTGTACTTAGTGAGGGGTGGAGATTTATCAATGTCAACCTGAAAGAATCCCTCATTAGGAATCCTAGTGATTGTGACAGGTACCCCAAGAACTGTTGAACGAATTTCAGTACCAGTGAAAGGTTTCAAGCCAAGTTCCTCTCTTGACTTATCTTTGTTTGCTTCTGGATTTTCAGCAATCTTGTCTTCCAGTTCTTTCATGGCTTTTTCTCTTGAAAATACTTCCGCGCCAAGCCAAAATTCCTTTACCAGAGTAGAATAGATAACACCATTAAGCATATCAAAGTAGTTCATCCATCCTTGTTGTTCAAAATACCCTTTCACATCCAGATTATTTACCCTAAAAGATTCAAAGTCTACAGGACTCTCTGCAACCAATTCCAGTTCATTAAGTTTAAGTGGAGAAGGTTCAGGATTTCTGGACACAAGCTCTTGAGATTCAACGTCAATTGGTTTAGGAACAGTACGAGCAGAAGATGAAGAATCCATGGTAAGGTTGATGAAAAGAGAAAAGAAATAATTTCTAGAGATGGAGGTTTAGAAGCAAAAGTGTGAGAAGTGATAGTGAATAGTGTGAATAAGTGATTATAGTGTAAGTTTTCAAACCAAAGCAAATATCGGGGGAAAACACGATAGTGACGTAATGGGGGCGTGGCAGTTACTTTTAATAAAATCATCATTAGCTCTCCTCCATTACCCAGCAGTTACTAGACGTGATGAGAAGTTACACAGATAAGTAGTGTTTTAGAAACCAGTTGTCAGTCAGAGAAACTGAGCAGTCAACTAACACTTAGAGTAGGTATCTGAGTCACAAGAAATCATATTAAATAATAAATAATTCTGATTGCTTCAGATGAGTGGATGCTTCAGAATCTAAGAGATTAGCTTCTGAGCCTTCCAAACTTCTGAAACCCTTCAAAACTAATTATTCACTCAGAGTTAACAACATTCAGAATCATCATTCAGAAATAAAAACCATGTTCAGATTCTTCTTGATAAAATCAAAACGATCAATAACAAGAGGTTTGGTAAAGATATCAGCCCATTGATGCTCAGTATCAATGAATTGAATCTCAATTACTCCCTTCTGAACATAATCCCTAATGAAGTGATGTTTAATCTCAATGTGTTTGGCTCTTGAATGTAAAATAGGATTCTTAGACAAACAGATAGCAGCAGTATTATCACAAAGAAGTGGTATGCTACTTATCCTTATATGATAATCTTCCAACTGATGTTTCATCCAGAGCAATTGTGTGCAACACTTAGCAGCTGAAATGTACTCTGCTTCAGCTGTAGATAAAGCAATAGTTGCTTGTCTCTTACTAGCCCATGATATAAGGTTTTCACCTAGAAATTGACAGTTTCCACTAGTGGATTTCCTTTCAATTTTATCACCAGCATAGTCCACTAGTGGTCTAGAAGCAGTGAGATAAAGGAGGGAACCAATCATACCTCTATATAATTTCTGATCAACTTTGCCTTCAGATTCTTCCTTCAGAAGGCTGCTAGAGGGATGCATAGGAGTAGACATAGGCTTGGAATCTTCAAGACCAAATTTCTTCAGTAGATCCTTTGTGTATTTGGTTTGATGAACATATACTCCCTCTTTTCTTTGATTGATTTGAATTCCCAGAAAGAATGTTAGTTCACCCATCATACTCATTTCAAACTCATCCTGCATAAGCTTAGAAAAACTTTTGCATAGAGAGGCATTAGTTGAACCAAAAATAATATCATCAACATAAATTTGAACAATCAAAATATCATCTTTTAAGGTTTTTTTGAAGAGAGTGTTATTAACATGTCCTTTTTGAAAACCATTTTCTAGAAGGAAAATACTTAACCTTTCATACCAAGCCCTTGTAGCTTGTTTCAAACCATATAGAGATTACTTTAATTTGAACACATGGTTAGGACACTTCACATCTTCAAAACCAGGAGGTTGTTTAACATAGACTTCTTCAGAAATCACCCCGTTCAGAAATGCACTCTTAATATCCATCTGAAATAGAGTGATGTCATGGTTGACTGCATAAGATAGAAGAAGTCGAATTGCTTCAAGTCTTGCTACTGGTGCAAAGGTTTCAGTGAAATCTATGCCTTCTTGCTGATTATAGCCTTGTGCAACCAATCTAGCTTTGTTTCTGACAACTTCTCCTTGTTCATTTGTCTTGTTTCTGAATACCCATTTTGTTCCAATAATGTTCTTATGTTTGGGCTTGGGTACCAGATCCCAGACATCATTTCTTTCAAACTGATTGAGTTCTTGCATTGCAATGATCCATCCATCATCTGATAAAGCTTCCTCTATGTTTGTAGGTTCAATTAAGGAAATTAGACCAACTAGAGATTCATTCTCTTTGAATGCTGATCTGGTCTTCCTTGGACTATCTTTATTTCCAACAATTAATTCCTCTGGATGGGATGATCTGTACTTGAATTTACTTTTGGGCTGAGTTGTCATCTGAGTGAGTTCTTCTTCTGAATGATCTTCAGATTCAAGATCTTCAGATATACTTTCATTCTGAGTCTCAGAAGGATATACAACAATGGAAAGATCTTCACATTCAGATGACTTTGATGAGATTTGAAATTCTGCAAAATTTTCAGCTTGCTCTGACATTTTATTGTCAGGCTCTTTATCATCAAATCTTACATGTATAGATTCTTCAACTGTATGAGTTTCAGAATTATACAATCTGTATGCTTTTGAGCGTTCATAATATCCTATAAAGATACCCTTATAAGCTTTAGCATCAAATTTCTTTCGATAGACTTTGTTGTCTAGAATATAACATGTACATCCAAACTGATGAAAATAAGAAATATTGGGTTTTCTTCCTTTGAACAGTTCATAAGCAGTTTTGTTCAGAATAGGTCTTATAAAGATTCTATTCTGAACATAGCAAGCAGTGCTTACTGCTTTTGCCCACAAATACTTAGCTAGGTTAGACTCAAGCATCATGGTACGAGCCATTTCTTGCAAAGATCTATTCTTTCTTTCTACAACACCATTTTGCTGTGGTGTTCTAGGAGAAGAGAATTCATGAATTACTCCATGCTTTGAGCAGAAAGATTCGAAAGACTCATTCTCGAACTCTCCCCCATGATCGCTTCTAACCTTCAGAATCCTAAGATCCTTTTCACTTTGTATTTGTATGTAGAAGTCACTAAACACCTCAAATGCATCACTCTTAGAACGAAGGAATTTCACCCAAGTCCATCTACTGAAATCATCAACAATGACTAACCCATATTTCTTACCATTGATAGAGGCTGTAGAAACAGGACCAAACAGATCAATGTGAAGCAATTCTAAGGGTCTGGAAGTAGAGACAATGTTTTTAGACTTGAAGGAAGTCTTGGCAAATTTTCCTTTTTGACATGAGCCACAGAGTGTGTCTGAGTGATAATCAATGTCAGGCAAACCACTAACAAGCTTTTGCTTACTAAGCTTAGAGATTAACCTCCAGTTAGCATGACCAAGACGCTTGTGCCATAACCATCTCTCATCACTCAGAGACAAAAGACATATAATCTTTTGGTCAACCAAATCAGAAAAGTTTACTTTATAAACATTGCCAACTCTCATTCCCTTGAATACTATGGATTTGTCAGAGTCTTTTGATACAGTACATGATTCCTTATCAAATGTAACAACACATCCATTGTCACAAAATTGACTAATGCTCAATAGATTGTGTTTAAGTCCATCAACTAACCAAACGTCTTTAATAGAAAGAGAGGAATTACCAACTGTACATGTACCAATGATCTTCCCTTTTTGTTTTCCTCCAAACCCCACAGATCCTCCCTCTTTCAGAGTTAGGGTTTGGAACATATGCTTTTCTCCCGTCATATGTCGTGAGCAACCACTGTCCAGGTACCAGGGCTGCTGCTTTACCTTTCCTTGAATGAGCATTTGAAGCAAATATTATTTCAGATTTTGGTACCCACATTCTGATGGGTCCTTTTGAGCTAGTCTTCTGAATTACATTCCTCCTTTGTTTTCCATGAGTAACATAAGATCTAGAATTAATTAAGCTTTTACAAGAATGTTTAGGCTTAATTTTATTCTTAGATTTTGATCTGGAGTATATCCCAGTTCCAATGGTCAAGTAAGTATCAGAAGAATCTTTGCCTTGATTTCTCAGAGGTTCAGAAGACTTCTGAGCTTTAACTTGAGAACTCTTAGGCTCAGAAGTTTTGGGTTCAGAAGAACTTGGTGCTTCTGAGTCTTTGAGTTGAGGTTCAGAACCTCCTTCAGAATTAGACAACTTCAGATCTTGTGTTCCACTTTTAACAAAGGTTGAGAATAATTCAGGTGGTGTATCTTCCTCACTATATGATTGCGGAGGTTTATCCCAGTTCTTAAACCGAGAGTAACCAATGCCTTCACCATAGTTACGAGTCATATGATAAATCATGGAAGCCATTTTACTCCTATTGAAAGTACAACGAATAAATTCATGAAGAGCATCTTTATGATCATCATCGAGTTTGTCTGCCAGGACATAGTTAGATTCAACATGACAAATACAAATGTTTAATGATTCATTTTCTTCATAAAGAATCTTGGCATCCTTTTTCAATGATTCATGAACGCTTTTCAGAATTTTATGTTGTCTTACCATCTGAGTGTAATGCTTCACAACAATCTTAAGAGAATCAATTAATTCAGATTTAGTCATATTAGAGTATACCTCTTGTTCATCATCTGAGTCATCTTCAGATTCTTTATCAGAGTTGTTATCTTCAGAAGCATTTGCCATTAGAGCAAGATTTCCTTCTTCATCATCTTCACCTTCAGAGTCATTCTCAATTGTTTCCCAAGTAGCTAAGAGACTCTTCCTTACCTTTTCTTTGTATTTCTCTTTCCCAAAGTTCTTGCTCTTTCCTTTGTCCTTAGATGACATTTCTGGACAGTCAACAATAAAGTGTCCAGATTTCTTGCAGTTATAACACTTGTTCAATTCTTCCTTTTTGTCTTTAGAAAAGGAACTTCTTGAGTCATTTCCTTTGCTTGGAAACCTTTTGTATTTCTTGTTCCATTTCTGAAATCTTCTAACCATGAGAGCCATTTCCTCATTCTCAGAATTTTCTTCCAACATATCATCAGAAGTTTCCTCTTTATGTTCAGCAACTTTAGTCTTTACAGCTTTTGAGGGACTTTGAACAGAGCTTAGAGCCAAGGACTTCATTTTCTTGACAGGTTCGTCTGCCATAAGTTCTAGTTCATGACTTCTGAGTGAGCTTATCAGATCTTCAAGAGAGACATCATCCAGATTCTTAGATTTTTGAAAAGCTGTAACCTTTGGTCTCCATTTAGGAGGCAGACTCCTCAGAATCTTCTTTACATGATCAGGTACAGTATAGCTTTTCTTCAGAACTTGAAGACCTGAGACAAGGGTTTGAAACCTTGAATACATGGTTTCAATATCTTCATCTTCTTTCATTCTGAATAGCTCATATTGATGAACTAGCATATTTGCCTTAGCCTCTTTAACTTGCTTGTTTCCTTCATAGGTAGAGCATAGAGAATCCCAGATAGTTTTGGCTGAAGATTTGTTGGATATCTTCAAATACTCAGCATGAGATATAGCACCAACAAGCATATTTTTGACAGTGTGATGCTTCTTATATTGTTTCTTTCTTTCAGTATCAAATAACTTTCTGTAGGTATTTCTTACAACACCTTCTTCATCCATGTGATCAAAACGTATGCCATCCTCAACTATATCCCATAACTCATCATCAGTACCAATGATGTAACTGTACATCTTGGTTTTCCAAAAGGGAAAAGTTGTAGGATCACTGTTAAAGTAGGGTGTTTTATCTCTGTGATTGTCACCATTTCTCTCACCCTTGTCATAGTTGTGTGGAGGAGGAACAGCATGATGTTCTGGTCCAGAAGAGCCAGTAGTAGTGGAAGAGGCCATGTTTTTCAACTAAGTACCCTAGATCTTTTACTGTTTCACTGTTAAGTGAAGAGCAACAGACCGTGCTCTGATGCCAATTGAAGGCTGAAAAACACAAGAAAGGGGGGGGGGGGGGGGGTTGAATTGTGTTAAGATTTTTACTAAGTTTAAAAACAATTTCCAGCGGATAAGATTAAACACACACAATATATGAGGATAGAGAGAGAGAGACAAACAAATTTTATACTGGTTCCTCCCACTAACAGGAGTAGTCTAGTCCTCTTGTCCTTCACAAGAGATTTCACTATAATCACTAAGATTACAGATGCTCAAGCACAAAGCAAGAGACTTCAAATGCTCAAACACAAAGCAAGAGACTTCCAATGCTCAAGCACAAATGCAAGAGACTTCTCACAAGTTTTAATGATAATAAAGATATGAGAGGGACACTTGATATACTATCAGAGGTGTTTACAAAATACAACACAGTTACAAGACTTCTTAGAAAATTATCACAAAATTTCTAAGTGTTTGAATAGCTTCAGAATTTTTGACAGAGTTTTAGCAAGTTCAGAAGCGTAAGTCTTGATGATAATTCTTCACAAATCTTCTTCCTTTTATAGAAGAGAAAATGGACGTTGAATATTATAGCCGTTTGATGAATTCTTGAGACGCTCCATTGTATTGATCAGAGTGCTAATAGCTGTTCTGATTTGCAGTGCTTAGGAGCTTTGACGTTTACTACAAAATGAGAGATTCCTTTTGGCTTTAGATATCTGAACCTCAGCTTAAGCCAAATAAGGAAATACTCGTTCTTGAAGCCTGACTTGAAAGGGACCTTTCCGTGGTCAACCCTTTTTCTTCTTGATTCCTTCGCTGAGACCAAGTCAGACACAGTCTTCAAGAAAGTTGTAGTCTCAGGTGTAGCCTCAGAAATATTTCTGATGTACCCTCAGAAATATTTAGCTTCAGAATTTGATGAAGCTCAGAATTACTTGCTTCAGAATTTTAGGAGCTCAGATGTGACGCGGTTAGAAGTAATTCCTTTAGAATTCCAATGTGCTTATTAACTCAAATTTTAACTTTTAATCCTGCACACTAGAGTAAATTATTAGTACTACCAATTTAACTTTAAATACATTGTTATCATCAAAATCAAATTAGGAGATACAAAACCAATTTTGTTCCAACAGAGACTTCTTACAAAGTTACAAATAACAAAAAAAAAATGTTTGAACTTCTGATAAACAGTAATAGAGTTCTGAACAAAATAATACAACTCTAAAACAAGACTAATCTTAGAATTCTGTTAAAAGAAAACTAAGGTTCAACAACTGAGCTAGTCAGAAGTTGAAAACTGTTTGTCTTGAATTTTGAAATAAGTTCAAGTTGTATTTCTCAAAGTGTTATAGTGCTCTTTTGAAATTAGCAGAGTAATAGCGCTTTTGTTCGTAGTTGTGTTGTTGTCTATTTCTTCAAATTCTTCCTCCTTTTATAGACGTTAGTGGAGCGTTTGAATTTGAGTAGACGTGATGAAAACAGCTAGATAGTACTTGCTTTACCCAACTTATGGGGACTCTTTTTAAAAATATCAATCAGAACTTCACTTTCTAGTGTACATAAATTTTTAACTTACATACCTGCACACTAGAGTAAATTATCAATAATCCCTATTGTATATTAATACTATTGTTATCATCAAAACTTACTTGGGTTATATTAGAACCAACTTTGTTCCAACAATCTCCCCCTTTTTGATTGATGACAAACCAAGTATTAATTTACAATGGTTGTTATTTTAATCATAGCATTCATCCTTCAGGTTTATGAGTTTTGCAAGCTCCCCCTGAGTTTAGTAATGATTGATTAAAATAGCTTTAAAATTTTAAAATTGAATTCAGAACTTCACTTTACACTTGACTTCCAAAAGATAGGTTTGCAAGCTTTCTTCCTTAGTCAGATCCACCTAAGAGAAAAGTGCAATCTTCTCTTACGTTTATCATGTAGAGAAAGTTCTGGTCTCAATGAAAAAAATTTCCTTCAATATTATAATTGATAATATTAAATAACTGAATTAAATGAATATAACATATGAAATTTTTGGCTTCAGTTAGTGTTCTTAAATTAATTTATTCTTACTCCCCCTTTTGTCATTAAAAAAAAGAATAAATAAAAGGAAAGAGTAAAATAAATACACGTGACACATAGAAAATAGTCAAGTCAAAAAAATTCAAAGATGATAAAAACCATAAAGAATTAATGACATAGCGAAAAATGAGGTAACTGAATACCTGAAAAAGACTATAAAAAGGCTTACATTCTTTGTCATTTCACTGAACACTTCCATGATATTTCTTTCAAAAAAAATGAGAGAAAATATAGATGAGGATAGAAGAGTGATTGAAAGAAATGTGTCTAAGAAATTATTAGAGGAGAAACATGGTAGAAGATCTGTACGATCAAAAACAAAACAAGGTACAGCAATGAATATGATTTCTAAGAATCATACGAAGAAGGTTGTGAGTTTGGAATAAAAAACAAACAAGGGTTACACAACCAGCTTCTGTTCTTAAAAGAACAAAGATCTCCCCTGACAAAGGAAGATAAGCAAGACGAACATAAGGGGTTGTCCAAGATTCCACTGCAGGAGGCTTCTGCTTGAGAGGTTTAGAAGACTCATCAAAGTTAGCTGACAAGTTTCAAGCTCCCAGGCTGAAGTTTGGATCAACACCAAGTTGTTCTTCTCTTATCTCTTTTTAATTTTTTTTAAAGATTTTCATATGTATCTGGATTTTTCATATGCAAAAACTTGTTTAGAACAAAGTTATTATAATGCAAAAATCTAGAAAAATGCAAAGTTATTGTAATGCAAATTTATTTTAATAAAATAAAATTATTTGAATGCAATGATATGTATGCAACAAGATTATAAATTCTGAAACACATAAATGAATTAACAGAACATATAATAATATTAAAGATAACATCCAGAACATCCAAATTAAAACAGAACAAGGTTCAGAACATAATAACATAACAGGTAAAGACAAATAACAGTAAAGTGCATAGATCCTAAGGTTGAGATGGAGGAGGAGGGGGTAGTCTCTCTAGAAGAATCTTGAGAAGCATAACAGAATTTTGCTACAGATCTTTGATGGCCTCTTCCTGTTTCTCAATCCTTTGAACAACCATATTCTCAAGTGCAGTTCTTGGTCTTAGGCGTTCAGCAATCTCTGCCTTTAACTGTGCTTCCAGCACATCAGCTTCTTGTCTTTCAAGTTTTGACTTCTGTTCTTTCATTTCCACAATCTCTAGAACTTCTTGTTCATGGAACTTAAATAACATATCTTCAGCTTCTAGCAGAACGGCCTTAAACTTCTCTTCTTTTACCCTCTCAGCTTCAAGCTTGACAACTTCTATTCTTGCTTCTGTAGCTTTCCTCTTAGCAATGTTTAGGATGTAATCTTTTACATACTGAGAATCCAAATCCATAAACATTTGCACACACATTTCTGACAGAGCTTTAAACTCTTGAAAAATTGTGCTAGGAGCAAGAGATAGACTAGGCAGAGCTTGATATATTTTCCTAATAGTGTCATCAAGACCTTTGAACATGCGAGTGACATCATCAGGAGTAGAACAAGAGGGGGTAGGCTTAACAATCTGAAGATATGTGGATTCAACAGGAATTTGAAGTACTGGGTTAGGAGAAATTTCCTTTTCAAAAGACTTTAAAAAGTTATTTTGATTAGGAGTGAGAATTTGAGTTTTCTGAGGAGAAGGGTTATCTAGATCAAAAGCTAATTTCTGTAGTTGGGCTTTTTCATTTTCAGAAAGATTAGAATTATCAACAGTATCAGAAGATAACTGTTGAACAGTTGGTACAGCTACAGAATCTGTCCTAGGGGTACTAGAAATGATAGGTTCAGATATAGTCTTTTCTGAATCAGGGGATTTTTGAGAGTCAGGGTTAACAGTTTCAGGCTTAGGAGAGTTTGCAATAGGTTCCTCATGAATAATATTTTGAGGAAGTGCTTCAGAAGTTGCAACCTCTGCAGGTACTTCTTGCACTTCTTGTCCAATATTTTCCATTGGGCCAGAAGTAGTAACACATGTTTCTGATATTAAGGTCATTACATGTTCAGAAAATCTCCTCATAGATTCACGGGATGGTACAAAGCTTTCTACTGGTGGTTCATCAAGAATTTTTTTCAGAATCACTAGTAGGAACTTCTACTATACAGTTGGTTTTGGGAGTCAAATCAGAAAGAATTTTTGCAAAAGAGTTTTTGACAGGAACTGTATAGGGGATGTCTCTAGCATGCTTTGGACCATTGATAACATAATCAGGAATAGTATCAAGTTTTAATTTCTTATAAATACCTTGATTTGCCAGCTTGTTAACAAGTTCTTCCTTGGTGAAAGGACCATCCAGAAAATCATCATGAACAACCTCAGCATCACATTCCCAATTGTTTACCAACAATGCTTCCTTAGCAGTTTCTTGAGCTTTCCATTCTTCAACAATCTCAATAGCTTGCTGAGCTTCCAACTTTTCTTGCTCTTCTTCTGTTAGCTTCCTTTTTCTTGTTTTGGTAGCCTTCTTCTGAGAAACTTCTGGAGTTACTACAGTACCAGAAGCTCTAGTGTTCATTTTTGTTGGCTTACCAGACAATCCTTCTTTGGAAACTAAGTCTACAACAGGGGGTTCAGAGTCTTTCACAGCAACTTCTGATGTATCCTTCACATCAGGAGTTTTCACAGCTTTCTTTGGAGTAGATCCTCTAGCTTTCTTGGGTGAAACTTCTGGTTGATCTTGCTTACCAGAGTTCTTTCTTTTCTTAGGGTGTGGAAGTGGTAACAAGCTTTCAGAAGCAAGTCTTACTTCCACAACCTTAGAATTTCCTTCCAAAATCTGCTTATGCTTTGCAGCAATAGCAGTTACTTGTTTTCTTGCCACAGGGGTCAAAAGAAAATTACGATCATCCTCTTGTCTTTTGGGACTGAAAGTTATTTGAGGATAAACAACTTGTCCTTTAGTCTTCAACACACGCTTCAGAGTAGCACCATTAATCACAGAGGGGTTAGCATTAAAATAAGAACCATATCCTGGAAAGATAGGTCTTAGAGAATGAAGTAGATAACTCTTGTAAAACATAAAGGATAAGAATCTGCTGTAATGCACATTCTTGATTCCTTTAGATTTACTCTCAATGATAGCAGTACACAGATGATTAAATATGACCTTTCCAAAATTAACACTTATCCTTCTTCCCATATAGTATAAGATTGCCTTATAATATTGAGATACTTGATCAGAGGATCCAGCTTTTGGAATGATAGACTCATGCAGAATCTTGTACAACACTTTGTAGAGTGGTTTCATATCCTGATTAGACTTTGAAGTAGAACCAGGACCATAGATTTCTTCTTGCATCACATGATTTACATCTTTATCATGCATATGGAGAATCACTCCAGAAAATGGTAAGTTCACTGCTTGTCTAACATGTTCTGCCCTTATTCTTATACAAACTCCTCCAATAACGGACCTTACTTCCTGACCTAGAAAAGCCGATTTCTTAACCAACTCTGGCTTATCCATATGATTCTGAGCAATTTCATATTGGCCGTTAGTAAGTACTTCTGCCTTCATCCAAAAATCTTTTACAAGTTCTGGATAGACAGGTCCATTAAGAGCATCAAAATATGTAGTCAATCCTTGATACTTAAGAAGTTCCCTTACTTCGTCCTTTCCATTCGCCCTAATGCTTTCAAAATCGACAGCTTTTTCGATAATGCAAAAGAGGTCAGAGATAGGAAAATCCATTTGGTCTTTAACAAATAACTCTGGTTTTGACGCTTCTACATCAGCAATCGGAGGGATAATAGAAACCTTCTTAGTAATCTCTTTAGGTGTGGAAGATGATGAAGTAGCCATATTTCTGAGGATTGGGTTAGGGTTTGCTATGTTTAGAGAGAAAGAAATTTTTCTGAGTTTTAGAAAGAATAAAAGTGTGGGTAGTCAGAGAGTGCAAAAGTGTGAATGTGAACAGTTAGTGTGTTTAAAAGGAAATAAACGCACAAAAACGTACTAACAAAAAGGACAGGGGTAAATGAGTAAATAAAAATTCACAAAGGAATTAGAACACAATCATCACTAACCAACTTCTCACTCTAATAGCAACAGGACACGTGTATTAGAAGTTTAGTTAAATAACTGACACATCAGCAAACAGTAGTTGAAGAGGTTATCAACAAGTACTGCCACATCATGTATCAGAACCACTCATGTGTAGCTTCTGATGAAGACACCAGAAGATGGTTTAGTCTAAAATTCTGATACAGAGGTTCTGACTCCCCCTAACTTCTGATAGTCTCTCAGAACTTCCACAAAAATAATATTTTTCACTAGAGTTTCAGCTTATTCACAGATTTCCATCATATTAAGATTCCTTTTGTAAAAATCAAATCTTTCAACAGCCAAGGGTTTTGTAAAGATATCAGCCCATTGATTTTCAGTTTCAATGAACTTAAGATCAATAACACCCTTTTGTACATAGTCTCTTATAAAATGATGTTTAATCTCAATATGCTTAGCTCTTGAGTGCAAAATAGGATTTTTAGAAAGATGAATGGCTGCAGTGTTATCACAGTATAAAGGAATATTGTGACTGCTTATTTGATAATCTTCCAATTGATATTTCATTCAAAGTAGTTGTGTACAACACTTAGCTGCTAAAATGTATTCTGCTTCTGCAGTTGACATAGCAATGGTGGTTTGCCTTTTACTGGCCCATGAAATTAAATTCTCACCAATGAACTGGCAATTGCCACTGGTGGATTTTCTTTCAAGTTAATCATCAGCATAGTCAGCATCACAGAATCCAATCAGTTTGTAATCATTAGATTTCTGATACAGTAATCCAATGTTACAAGTAGCCTTCAGATATCTAAAGATTCTTTTTACAGCAGTAAAATGAGATTCTCTAGGATCTGATTGAAATCTTGCACACAGACATACACTGAATAAGATATCAGGTCTTGAAGCTGTTAGATAGAGAAGAGAACCAATCATACCTCTATATAACTTACGATCAACTTTACTTTCAGATTCACCTTTGCTCAAGCTTGATGTTGGATGCATTGGAGTGTTCATGGGTTTGCAGTCTTCTAAATTATATTTCTTCAGAAGATCTTTGATATACTTTGATTGATGAATGAAGTTTCCTTTCTTTGTTTGATTGATCTGAATTCCAAGAAAGTACTTCAGTTCTCCCATCATACTCATTTCAAATTCATCCTGCATCATCTTAGAAAAGTTCTTGCAAAGTGTGGCATTTGTTGATCCAAAGATAATGTCATCAACATCAATTTGAATGATCAGAATGTCTTTCTTCAGAGTCTTTCTGAATAATGTATTATCAACTTGACCTTTCTCAAAACCATTGTCAACCAAGAAGTTACTTAGTCTCTCATACCAAGCTCTGGGAGCTTGTTTGAGTCCATAAAGTGACTTCTTTAGTCTAAACACATGATCTGGATTTGCAATATCTTCAAATCCTGGAGGTTGTTTGACATATACTTCTTCAGAAATCATTCCATTAAGAAATGCACTCTTTACATCCATTGATAAAGTGTGATGTTGTTGTTGACAGCATAGGATAGAAGTAATCTTATTGCTTCTGTAGTTCTTCTGAGATTGGTTGCATCATAACTCATAAGGCTAAAACAACTTGGTCAGAGTGACTTAACTGAAGCATCAATGCTGAAGTAATTAAGTCTAAACCACTTGTGCATATTGAAGATGTGCAGATGCAACATGTTGAACAAGATGTCCTAGACATCTTGTCACTGGGTTTAGAGCATGCTTAGGCAGCATGTCGAACAAGATGTCCCAAGACATGTGGGTAGGACATCTTGACCCAGTTCAGCTTAAAAGATAATGCTTATCCATTAAGCACGCATGTTTGTTTTAATTTGAATAAAACGCGAATCTTTTAGTAACAAGCTGAGATTAGGATTAATGATGAAGTTTGTTATTAATCCTATGTGTTAGATACGATTGGATTCGTATTTAATTAGTGGATAGAGATTAATTCTTTATCTTTGTGGAGTTTGTTTTAAAACAAGTTTGTTTTAAAACTAATTCTTATTTGAGTGCATCTGAAAGACTGAAGATTATCTGAAGAATTGCATGCCTATATAAAGGACTCAACATAAAACTTAAAACTGAACCCACAATAACTGAAGATTGTGAGTCCAAAGCTTTGTGCCCACTGTGCAAAACATTAGTAGCTCTTAGTATTGTTCTTGGTACTTTGAAGCTTTGTGTCATTGAATGTTGCCATTCAACTTTGTCTTTTAAACTAAGAAGTTTAAAGTTATTTCGTCACTTGGGATTAGTGATTAGAGGGAGTTGGGTAGGTTCTCATATTCAGGGGGAGTTAGCCCTTAAGTAGAAGATTACTAGGATTAAGAAAATGCATACATGCCAAAAGGTGTTTGGTAGTGTTGTAAGACTAAGTAATAATTCGGAGTAGTAGTGTTCACTTCCTGGATTGGTATCCTCCAGAGTAGGGCTGTTTAGCGCCGAACTGGGTTAACAAATTACTGGTGTTACTTATTGCTTTTATTTACTTCAGTACTGCAATAAATCGTGGTCCTCATAACCAGTTGTCTAAGACATCTGGACTGCAGACACATTGTCCTAGACATTGTGTACGACATTTGTCCTGACAGAGAACAGAATTTCAGCTTCCAATCTTGCAACTGGAGCATAAGTCTCTGTATAATCAATTCCTTCTTGTTGACTGTATCCTTGTGCAACAATTCTATCTTTGTTTCTTGTTACTTCTCCCTGTTCATTCAGCTTATTTCTGTATACCCACTTTGTTCCAATAATGTTCTTATCTTGAGGTTTTGGTACTAGATCCCACACATCATTTCTTTGAAATTGATTCAACTCTTCTTCCATTGCAACAATCCAAGCATCATCTGATAAAGCTTCATCAGTGGTCTTAGGTTCAATCAAGGAAACTAGACCAAATAAGGATTCTTCATCCCTAAAACTTGATCTTGTTTTCCTAGGACTGTTCTTATTTCCAATGATAAGCTCTTCAGGATGTGATAATTTGTACTTGAAAGTATTTCTTGGAATAATTGTTGCTTCTTGTTCAAAATCTTCAGTTTGGTTTGTTTGATGAGTGTCAAAGTCTGGAACTTGATTGTCTTCAGGAACTTCCAGAGGTTCAGAAGTATAGTTGTGTCCAGAATCTTCATCTTCTGACTCTTGAGAGTCTGAAATTTCTATAACAGGCTCTGACTTTTCATTGTCAGGCACTTTGTCATCAAACTTCACATGCATAGATTCTTCAACTGTTTGAGTTTCAAAATTATACACTTTGTATGACTTGGAGCGTTCAGAATATCCAATGAAGATACCCTTACAAGCTTTAGAGTCAAATTTCTTAAGATGAACTTTAGTATTCATAATGTAACAAGTACAACCAAATTGGTGAAAATAAGAAATATTGGGTTTCCTTCCTCTAAAGAGTTCATATGTTGTTTTATTCAGAATAGGTCTAATATAGATTATGTTCTGAATATAACAAGCAATGTTTACAGCTTCTGCCCAGAAAAACTTTGCCAAAGAATTTTCATGCATCATGGCTCTAGCTATTTCTTGCAAAGATCTATTCTTTCTTTCTACAACTCCATTTTGCTGTGGAGTTCTAGGAGAAGAGAACTCATGGAAGATTCCATGTTCTTCACAAAAAATTTCAAAAGGTTCATTTTCAAATTCACCACCATGATCACTTCTTACTTTCAAAATCTTTGAATCTTTTTCATTTTGAATTTGGGCACAGAAGATACTAAACTCTTCATATGTATCACTTTTAGATTTAAGGAACCTGACCCAAGTCCATCTACTATAATCATCAACAATGACTAATCCATACTTCTTTCCATCGAGTGAAGCAGTGCTAACTGATCCAAACAAATCAATGTGCAGAAGTTCTAAAGGTCTAGAAGTAGAAACAATGTTTTTAACTTTAAACGAGCTTTTGACAATCTTCCCTTTTTGACAAGAGCCACAAAGAGAATCTGAGTGATAAGTCAATTTAGGAAGGCCTCTTACAAGATTGTTCTTGCTAAGCTTAGAGATTAATCTCCAGTTAGCATGTCCTAACCTCTTATGCCAAACCCATTTCTCATGACTTAGTGTCAATAAACAAAGCACATTTTGATCTTCCAGATCAGAGAGATTAACTTTATAAACATTGCCTTTTCTACAACCTTTAAACAAAATGGATTTATCAGAATTGTTAATTACAGTACATGAATTCTTATTAAACACAACATCATAATTACTAGAGCTGTAAAAAGGGGCCGGCCAGGTCCAACCCGCCTCGGCCCAGGGGCCATGAAATATAAAGGGGCTTTAGTGGGCCGGCCCATTAAGCCTCATGGCCCGACCCATTAAGCCCGGCCCGATAAGCAGATGCCTACATGGCCCGATGGGCCGGCCCGACAATTATTTATTTATTTTTTTGACAATTTTTTTTTACAAAATAAACACAATGGTAACAATTATAAATTTATTACTTTCTTTTTTATACTTTTTCTATTTATAATGATTGATTAAGTTGTTATTAGTTTTTTTCAAATAAAGATAATCATAACAAACTTGGTTTAATCTTTAAAAAAATCAAATTTGGTTTAATAATTATCTCCTAACAAACAAATCTTATCTTTTGTTACTTAATTATCTAAAAATTTAATGGTAACTAAAACTCCTTATTTTTAGCTAAAAATATTTTTTGAATTTTTTTAAAAATAATTTTTTTTAACTCTTTAAGGGGCCGGCCCAAAAGCCCGTGGGGCCGGCCCATAACGGCCCATTAAAAATATAGGCCCGAGGGGCCGGCCCAATAAGGCCCGATCAACTTTTTTAAAAGCCCGGCCCGTATAAAATTATAGGGCTAATGGGCCGGCCCGATAGCCCGACCCATTTTTACAGGTCTAATAATTACTGTCACATAATTGGCTTATGCTAAGTAAATTATGATGTAGTCCATCAACCAACCAAACATCAGAAATAGTAAGAGAAGAATTACCTACTTTACCTATACCAATGATTTTGCCTCTTTGATTCCCACCAAATCCTACAGTTCCTCCCTCTTTCAGATTCAAGGTGTGGACCAAGTGCTTGTCTCATGTCATGTGTCGTGGACATCCACTGTCCAGATACCAGGAGCTTTGTTTTCTTCTTAGGATGCATACCTGCAGTAAACATTATCTCAGATTTTGGTACCCATATTCTGATGGGTCCTCTATAGTTAGTTCTTTTATTCTTCTTCTGATTCTTGTAGCCTACAGAGGATCCAGAGTGAGGTAAGCCTTGAAAAAGAGGTTTAGGCTTAACCTTGCCTTTGGATCTTAACCCAGAATGTGTCAGAGAACCAGCTACCAAGTATGAACAGCTTGATCTCACGCCCCGAATGCTCTTAGGCCTGAAGATCTTCTGAGCTCCTTAAATAGGCATGGATACTAGAGTAAGGGGAACAGAGGTTTTAGAAAGTTCCAAGCTTACTTGAGTATCAGACACTTTTGGATTTTCTGTACCACTACTAGAAACAAAATTAGAATAAAGATCAGAAGGTGTTTTGCTGATACACACAGACTGAGTTGAGTTTCCTTTGACAGTACTCCCCAATCCCCGTCCATTGTATTTGCCTGCACCATAAATCATAGAAGCTAGTCTATGCTTGTCAATATTATGATGAACAAACTCTTGAAGTGCAATTTCTTGCTCATCACAGGGTTTGCTACATGTCCTGCAACCATTTTCAAGAACTTGAATAGTCTTTAAGGACTTCTTATAGTCTTCTTGAAGATGATTGACTTTATCATTGAGCATGTCAAACTTTTGTTTAAAAAGTTCTAGCTCATTTGATTTGTCCATGTATTTCATCATAGTATCTTTCAAAGCCTTAGAGATTTGGGTACTAGATAGTTGAGATAATACATGCTCAATATCTTCTGAATCTGACTCATTATCACTTTCAATATCTGAATCAGTTGTGGCCATAAGTGCCAAGTTTGCTTCTTCTTCTTAAGCTTCATCATCAGATAGCTTGTCAAGATCTTCCCATGTGGCCAGAAGACTCTTTTTAGCATTGTTCTTGAAAGTGCTCTTTCTTCCTTTTCCTTTGGTGCTTAGTTCTGGACAATCAGCAATGAAGTGTCCAGGTTTGTGGCAATTGAAGCAATTCTGTGAATCATCCTTCTTATCTTTGTTTCAAGAACTTCTGTAACCAGAACCTTTAGATCCAGAACCTCTACCATAATATCTTGGTTTCCTTTTTCTCCACTTCTGGAACTTCCTGGTCAGGAGAGCAAATACATCATCATCTGATCCTTCTTCTTGATCATCTGCAGAAGATTCCTCAGCTCCATATTCAACAACCTTAGCTTTTAGTGCCTTAGAAGATCCTAAAGTAGCTGGCAAGGCCAAAGACTTTACTCTCTTCTGAGGCTCGTCAGAAGCTAGCTCAATCTCATGACTCATGAGTGAACTAATCAATCCTTCTAAACTAAGGGTGTCTAAATCCTTAGCTTCCTGTATAGCAGTGACCTTAGGTCTCCACTTAGCAGGTAAGCTTCTTAGAATCTTCTTCACATGATCAGGAGTAGTATAACTTTTCTTCAGAACTTGAAGACCAGCTATCAGAACATTGAATCTAGAAAACATAGACTCAATGTTCTCGTCTTCTTTCATTCTGAAAAGTTCATACTGTTGGATCAGAAGTGTTGCCTTTGCTTCCTATACCTGTTTGTTTCCATCATAAGATGAACACAAGGAATCATAAATACTCTTAGCAGTAGATTTGTCTGAGATCTTTAGGTATTCTTCATGAGATATGAAACCAATCAGAATATCCTTGACCTTGTGGGGTTTCTTGTATGCTTTCTTGTCTTTTTCAGTGAAAGCTTGTCTTGTCTCAAAATCCAATCTTCCTCTTTCATCTAAACCTTGAAAGGTTACTCCTCTTTCAACTAAGTCCCAAAGTTCATCATCAATGCCAACAAGATGACTATATATTATATCTTTCCACCAGGAAAAGGTATAACCATTTCCATTGAACTTAGGAGCTTTGCTGGTGTTGTTTTTATCATCAGCATCTATACCGGTCAGCTTCGCCTAGGCCCAGTTACACTGCAAGCCCACTATTACCAACAGCCCAATATAGATAAGTCATGCAGCGCGCCCGAACCGGCTCAATTCGCCCGCATCCAGGTCATCTGACCCGATCCAGCTCGCCTAGGCCCAATTTCGCCTACCCAGGCCCAATACGCCACGAATCATTAAAAATCACTTGAAAAACAAGCTTGTAGCACGATCGGGGAAGCTTGGCGCCAATGCCTTCCCCCTCCCACTACGCGTCAAACTCGGATTCACCCCATGAAAGAAATCATGGGATCGTGGGGAGTTACACACCCCCTCTATATGCCTATAAATACAACCCCCAAAAGCGAATTATGACGGACCGAAAATTAGCCTAAGTACAATCACTACCTTATTCATTATCACTAAATATATCCCCCCTTAGTTCCACACCGGAACAATTGGCGCCCACCGTGGGGCTCTGGTAAAACACTTCCCATACCTCAAACAACAAACAGGCCATAGCCATGGCTACAGAACAAAACAACCAGCATAACCAGAATTTGCAAACTGAAGTTCGTCGTCTTTAGGCAAAGATGGCGGCTTTGGAAAAAGAAAAAGCAGCAGAGTTGGCCAGGCTCGCCAAAGAAGACGAGATTGAAGAATCTCAACCCCTGGCCCAAAACCTATGGGATGCTCAGGTACCAGCCAACTTCAAAATCCCTCAACTGCCAAGCTTCGACGGAAAGACTAACCCGTCAGAACATCTTATGGCGGTTGGAACCCAAACTGCAATCATCGGCGCTGAGGAGCACCTCAAGTGCAAATTGCTGTCCAGCACTTTCAAAGACGCCGCCCTCAGATGGTACATGAATTTGCCGAAGAATTCCATCACGAATCTCACCGATTTTCACAAAAAATTCATGCACCAGTTTGCGGGGAGCAAACACGTCCAAGTAACTGCCACAAACATGTTCAGCCTCAGGCAAGTAGGCTCGGAAACACTCAGAGAGTACCTCGCCCGATTCAGTGAAGCAACCATTAAGGTTTCAAATCCAAACCAGGAAATGTTCGTAGCAGCCTTTCACAACGGCCTCAGAGCGGGGCACTTCAACGAATCTCTAGCGCAGAAACCAGCCGAAACCATGCAAGAAGTAATGAAGAGGGTGGAATGCTACATAAAGGGCGAAGTAAGCAACGCGGAAAAAAGATCCAGAGACAACAAGGAGCGAGGACCAGACCCAAGGCGTTACAAAGGGCCAAACTACCAGCAACCAAGATAGCCGTCAAAAGACTATAGATACCAGGGAGGCAATGACAGACCATATCAGAAGGACAGGATGTATCACCCATCATCGAAAAGGTACACTCCGACGTACAACGAGTATGCACGCCTCAACAGAGCTAAGGTGCATATTCTAGACGAAATCCTGCATACCAACCTGGCAAAACGCCCACCAGCCAAAGACAACGACTACATGATGGGAAAGAACAAAGATGAATGGTGTCACTACCACAGGTGCAGAGGCATGACACAAAAAGGTGTTTTCGCCTAAAAGATTTGATAGAAGAGCTTGTCAGGAGCGGACACCTCAAGAAATTCATAGATAAAGCCACAGGAAGCGATTCAAGGAGAAAAACGCCACGAGGTTCACCTGACCACAGACGGCGAGAAGAACCAAAAGAGGAACAGCCAAGGATAGCGGTGAACACCATCGCAGGAGGATTTGCGGGAGGCGGAAACTCCAGCTCCGCTAGAAAGCGGTATGTTAGAAAGTCAGAAAGAGGAATAGAGTCAGTGGGACACATATCCTTCCCGCCAGCCCTAGACCTATCGTTCTCGCCAAAGGACGCCACAGGGATCACGCCACATGACGACGATCCGTTAGTAATACAAGTACAAATCCTGAATTGTGACGTCAAAAGAGTATTGATAGACTCAGTAAGCTCAGCAGACATCATGTTTTAGGATGCGTTTAAAGCAATGCAGCTAGCAAGCGAGTTGCTTCAACCCTACCAGGGAACACTAGTAGGTTTTGTAGGAGAGCAAGCAGAAGTAATGGGGCACATCACTCTGCTAACAACATTTGGAGACAAGCAGAATTCTAAAACCATAAAGGTAAGATATCTCGTGGTAAGGACAGTCTCCGCATCCTATAACATCATCAAAGGAAGACCCGCATTCAACACCTTGGGCGTTGCCATGTCAACACTCTACCTGGCCATGAAATACCCCTTGGATAACAGCGGGGTTGGAATCATCAGGGGCGACCAAATATTAGCCCGCCAATGTTACGAGTCAAGCCTTAAGGTGAGAAAGAAGGAAGTGGCGAAAGAGGTGAAGTACATCGCCAACATGAACGAAGTAACTGACCTTGACCCAAGGGAGGAATTCCAAGATAGGAGAGTGAGCCCAATCGAAGATCTAGAGGAAGTGCAGATAGGAGAAGAGGAACACCAGACTACAAAGCTGGGAACAACCTCGCATGGCAACCATCAGACATGCCAGGAATAGACGAAAGCATAATTACACATAAGCTGGCGATATCGCCGAACTTCAAGCCGGTATCTCATAAGAAGAGGAAGCTAGGCGAAGAAAGAAGGAATGCAGTGGACGAAGAGGTTGCAAAGCTCGGAAAGGCGCAGTTCATAGAAGAAATCAAATATCCAGATTGGCTAGCCAACGTGGTGTTAGTAAAAAAGCATAACGGTAAGTGGAGGATGTGTGTGGATTTCACCGATTTAAACAAAGCATGCCCAAAGGACCCATACCCCCTTCCCAGCATTGACAGACTCACAGATGGGGCATCCGGCTGCAAAATGCTAAGCTTCATGGACGCATACTCCGGGTATAATCAAATCAAGATGAACGCAGCAGACGCACCACATACCGCCTTCATGACAAACACCTGCAACTACTATTATAAAGTGATGCCGTTTGGACTAAAGAATGCAGGAGCTACTTATCAACGCCTAATGGATAGGGTGTTCGCCCAGCAGATTGGGCGCAATCTAGAAGTCTACATAGATGACATGGTAGTCAAAACAGAAGAGGATGGCGACCACCACAAAGATCTCGAAGACATTTTGGCATCTGTGAGAAAATTCCTGGGTACAGCATGAGGCTAAACCCCTCAAAATGTTCATTCGGCGTACAGGCAGGAAAATTCCTGGGTTTCCTGCTCACTAACAGGGGTATAGAGGCTAACCCAGAGAAATGTCAAACCATCATCAAGATGCGCAGCCCCACATCTGTCAAAGAAGTCCAACAACTAACAAGAATGAAATTGGCAAAGGAGATGGAAGTAACTAGCCTACAGGTGAAGAACGACTCTCAGCTAGTCACGAATCAAGTGTCAGGGGAATACCAGACAAAAGACCCCCAGCTCGCAAACTATTTAGACAAGGTCAAGAAGATGGCGGCACAATTTGAGAATTTTGAATTGATATATGTGCCAAGAGAGCAGAATTCCAGAGCAGATCTACTCTCAAAATTAGCAAGCACCAAAAAACCAGGACACAACAGAACCGTCATTCAAGAAACAATAGCAACACCAAGCACTAACGCAGTGGAAGCAATGATGGTAATAGAAAGCAACGATTGGCGTCATCACGTATGGCAATACTTGAAGAACGATATCCTGCCAAAAGAAAAAGATGAGGCGGCAAAGATAAAAAAGATAGCTATCCACTACACCTTAATAATAGGCGACAAGATGTACAAGAGAGGCTTCGCAGCACCTATGCTCCTGTGCGTAAGTGAACTGGAATCCCAAAGTATACTGAAGGAAATCCACGACGGATCTTGCGGAAGTCACATAGAAGGAAGATCATTAGCAGGAAAAGTCATCAGAGCAAGATTTTTCTGGCCAACAATCTTGTCAGACGCCAGAGGATACGTCAGAAGCTGCGACAAATGCCAACGATACGCAGAGCTACATCACGCCCCTGGAGAACCACTGAAAACAGTGATGTCGCCGTGGCCATTTTACATGTGGGGAGTCGACATTCTAGGTCCATTTCCGGCATCCCAGAGACAAGCCAAATTCCTCCTAGTACCAGTGGACTACTTCACAAAGTGGATTGAAGCCGAACCAGTAGCAACGATCTCAGCGGAAAAGGTGAAACATTTCTATTGGAAAAGGATCATTTGCAGGTTTGGACTACCCAAATACATAGTCTCTGACAACGGCACTCAGTTTACGAGTGAGAAGGTGGTTCGTTTTTGCGAGGAAATAGGAATCAGAAACACCTTCGTCTCTGTAGAACACCCACAGGCCAATGGACAGGCAGAAGCGGCGAACAAAGTAATTCTGAAGGCCATCAAAAGGAAGCTGGAGGCAAAAGACAAGAATTGGACGGAACCTCTAACATCAATCTTATGGTCATACCACAATACACCACACTCAACAACATGAGAAACCCCATTTCGAATGGTCTATGGAACGGACGCAATGATTCCCGTGGAAATAGACCCTCCCAGCTGGCGGAGAGAAACAACAACAGGCGAGGAAAACAGCGCAGCATTACAGGAGAACTTGGACCTCCTGGAAGAAGTAAGAGAAGCAGCACATTTCAGGAAATTCGCCCTGAAGCAAAGAGCATTAAGGAAGTACAACACAAAGGTGATACCAAGAAACTTCAAGGAAGGCGACTTGGTCTTGAAAAGGCCAATGGGAAAAGACAAAGGAGGAAAACTAGCACCGAACTGGGAAGGACCATTCAGGATTAATGAAGCATTTGGAAACGGAGCATACAGGTTGGAAACGCTGAAGGGTGAGGTGATGCCCAGAACATGGAACGTGTCCAATCTCAGGTTCTACTACAGCTAAAAAGCACTTAGGAAGAAAGGCGCCACCTAAGAGGCGCCATAAATTAAATATTTTAGGACTGTTTCTTGCTTTCTAGGATTGTTAGTCATCACCATTCCATGTACTAAAAATCCAATTTATAAATAAATAAACAATGTTGGGACGCTCTTTTCTCCTGCAAGGGCATGAGTTTTTATCGAGGCCCATCATTTTAAAAAACATCATGAGCAAAATTATTATCGCATCGTTCATACATTTTTATTCTTGATAACGCCCTTTGTATGTTGAAAGATTGTAACAGGACAAGCCGCCCTCGAGGCGTGGAAAATTATCAAAGCCACCATGTAAGTCTAAGGCGTTGGTGTGCAAAATTTATCCGGCATGGAAGGCCGCCATGTAAGTCTAAGGCGTTGGTGTGCAAAATTATTAAAGCCCCCATGTAAGTCTACGGCGTTGGGTTGCAAAATTATTAAAGCCACCATGTAAGTCTAAGGCGTTGGTGTGCAAAATTTATCCGGCATGGAAGGCCGCCATGTAAGTCTAAGGAGTTGGCGTGCAAAATTATTAAAGCCCCCATGTAAGTCTACAGCGTTGGGTTGCAAAATTATTAAAGCCACCATGTAATTCTAAGGCGTTGGTGTGCAAAATTTATCCGGCATGGAAGGCCACCATGTAAGTCTAAGGCGTTGGCGTGCAAAATTATTAAAGCCCCCATGTAAGTCTACGGCGTTGGGTTGCAAAATTATTAAAGCCACCATGTAAGTCTAAGGCGTTGGTGTGCAAAATTATTAAAGCCACCATGTAAGTCTAAGGCGTTGGTGTGCAAAATTTATCCGGCATGGAAGGCCACCATGTAAGTCTAAGGCGTTGGCGTGCAAAATTATTAAAGCCCCCATGTAAGTCTACGGTGTTGGGTTGCAAAATTATTAAAGCCACCATGTAAGTCTAAGGCGTTGGTGTGCAAAATTTATCCGGCATGGAAGGCCACCATGTAAGTCTAAGGCGTTAGCGTGCAAAATTATTAAAGCCCCCATGTAAGTCTACGGCGTTGGGTTGCAAAATTATTAAAGGCCGCCATGTAAGTCTAAGGCGTTGGCGTGCAAAATTATTAAAGTCACCATGTAAGTCTAAGGCGTTGGTGTGCATAATTTATCCGGCATGGAAGGCCGCCATGTAAGTCTAAGGCATTGGCGCGCAAAATGTACAGCTCGGAGTATATAGCCATATGGTAAGAAAATTGTGAAATACATGACATAACGCATAAATTACGTGACAGAGAAATTGTAGGAGCATCAAAACAAAAGAACAGGTGGTATATCGCAGAACAAAGGCGCCGCCAAGGCTATTATTTCATTCAGAAATAGAAGATACAAACAAACGTAAAGCCAGAAATTACAAATATATGAAAAGCAATGATCAAATCCTACAACTACTGTCCTCGCCGCCAAGAGAAAGAAACCTGAAGACAGGATCCCCAGTCCCTCAGTTGCCAAAGGATCCAGCTCCTTCGCCAAGAGATAGAAACCCAGTCCCTCAATACCCTTGGACCCAATTTTTCCAGCAAGAGGAAGAAATCGGGAGAAGGAACAACTCATCAGGGAACCAGCTACTTAGGATTTCTTCTTCAACGTTTTCTGTCGAGAGTTTTTGGAAACCACAATGACCTGAGAGTTTTCTTCTCCTACAGAGGAGCACGCCCCAGGATAAGATTATTGAGGGTCATAAGTCTTCAAAAACTCAGCATAATCTTCATCCGTTTTATCAGAATCATAAGACTCGACCGAAAGAAGGGCCTCTCGCGAATCATTTTCCTTGGGCTCATTGGTACGCTTGCGCTTGGATGATGAAACATCTACTCTCTTTTTTCCTTTCTGAGATTTTGATTTGCTAGTAGTACTTTTACTTTTAGACTTTCCCCCCATTAGAATAAAGATAAGAGAAATAGAAGGAACAGAGAAGAAAGGTACGAGTGAGGAGAAGAAAACCAGAGATAGGTATTTATAGGGAAACTCAGTCAAGCCCGCAATAAATTCACAGTTGAACAGTTACACAAGCCTAGAACAATTAGTCTTGAAACCGGCAAAATTTCCTATTAACGCGCGTTTTGATAAGAAGAATCTTGACTCACAAAAACCAAACCAATTAGAAAAGAGAGAAGTTATAGGGAGCAACGTCAAAACCATTAAGAGAATCAAACTTTAACTGAAACACCAAAACAGTAAAACGTAGTGAAATAAGAAAAGTAGAGCAAATATCATTACAGTCCCAGAGGGGCACTTTAAAGTCATGAAACGTTAATACAACCTCGCCCTGTGGGCGGACAAAATACAAACCATTCAGAAATAATAAAGTACAACATTAAAAAATTCTTTCAACCAAAGCGAGACACGACCTTCCCATCCTCAACCTTGTTCATAAAATCCACCTCCTTCAGCTTACTAGGATCCAGATCAGGAAAGACCACCTCATCCTGCTCAATGGCGGCGGCGAACCCGTCAACATACTTTTACGCCATGGCAATCTTCAACTCAACCATCCCTTCCTCCATCTCAATCCTCTCCTCTTCGCTATCAGACAAATCCTTCCACGCCTTAACCAAAGTAACTATGGCTGCTTTGCGTCCCACCAAGAGATTACGGTTGTCCACAGATAACCGCCTGTTTTCTTCCCTCAAAGCCCGCATCTGTTTCTCATATCCAGCCTTCATTTTCTTTAAGGCCTCATCCTTACCCTTGTTAGCCTCCTCCACAGCAGCATCCAACCTGGCGCCATTCTCCCTCTCCTGATGCCTGAAAACTAGCTCGTTAAGAGCAATGCACCTCAGCCCATTTCCAACAGCAACCTTCCTCACCTCCTCCAAAGGCATAACCTCAAATTTCTTCGTGTCACCATTTAGATGCTCAGCTACGAAAGAAACGGGGTCAAAGTCGGCACCCCAGGCAAGGGCGGATTCCGGAGGCGCAGCCCCGCTTTTATCAGCACCGGCCATTGGCACCACTCCCTTGGAAGGGGACATCACCCCGCCGGAAGAACCGCTCAAACGAGCACGTGTAGTCCTAGTCCCTCTGGACGGAATCGGAACCGAGACAACAACACCTTCACTTGCAGTATCCTCCTCAACATTTGGAGAGTCATCCTCCTCGTCGCCCCTCTTCTTCTTTGGTCGAACTTTGGAGGAAGTACCCTCAGCAGTCAGGAGCTGTGACATGGGATTCACAACTTCACAGCTTCAACTTCTGATTTTTTGCCGCCAGAAGAAACGAGGCGAACTCTTGATCATCAAACTTCTTCATTCTTTCTAAAAAAGAAAAAACATACGCGTTAGAGCCCAAAACAATTCCTTACCAGAAAAGATGCTAAAGTAAAATACTTACTCATAAGGGCCAAGACCCCTGCTGGAGTAGCCTCTAGACGAAGGAGATCCTTAGTCTCAAACACTTTGAACCTACTTAAAAAGGCTATGGTTTCAAACTCAAAGGGCGTTAACAATTCTTCGTCAACGCCCTTCACCACCCTTGGACTGTCAGACCAATAAAAAGGGAACAAACCAACCCCATTGTCATCAAACATCACGCCAGGACACTCTGTACTACCACGAACACGAAAGAAGGAATCTTGGAAGTTTTTGAAATTAGAGGCATAACGGTTGAACAAACCCTTGTTAAGCTGAGCGTAGAGAGAAACGAATTTCTCCTTCAAACCTTTGATATAATAAAAATAGAAGAAGACGCCGGGGCGAGGAGCTATGCCCAGGGCGTCACAGACAATTTCGAAGCTTTTTACATAACCCCAACTATTGGGATGTAGTTGAATGGAAGGAATATTAAGAATACGGAGAATAGAGATCTCGAAAGGGGTAAAGGGGAACCACAAATTAAGTTTCTGTACAACAGCGCTGTACATTAGGAAGTAATGGGGAACTCTGTCATTCACAACGGACACCAACTCATCCACCCCTACAGGCTCTATGATAATGTCGCCCTCATTCCCCGACGCGGACAGACTTATAGCATTCCTAAGAACTTGAACGCTTTCCTCAGAAGTAAATTTTGAAGGAATAAACATCTCGCCACCACTTTTTGGAATAAACGGAATCAACTCTTTTCCTGTGAAAGAAGAACGAGGAATTATTACACAATCGTCGTCACTACTATCAGAATCACTCAAAACAAACCCTAGAAGTTCCGAAAAATACCCCTCCTCATTTAACGACCCATCTAACCTAGTGAAGTGCGATTGAATTTGTCGCTCAAGCTCAGAATCGAAAGGGGGAAAAGTAGAAGACCCCCCAATCTCATCGTCTAAGTCACGAAGAATAACCATTGAAGCGAAGGAAGTAAATCACCAAAGAAATCAGAGAAAAAGGAGAAGTATACCTTACGCAGTTTAGGAAGGCAAACGATAGCGAATTCGTAACTCTAAAAACGGGAGTAAAGCAGTACAAGGTTGAAGAAGTAAGCGAAAGAGGAAGATAAAATGACCCAATCAAATAAAAAACAGGTATATATAGACAGGAGTAAAATCATTACCCAATGAATAAAGGCGTAGAAGTTAAAACGTTAGGAGTTATCCAACGGTTAATAGCGTGTAACCACACACGTTAACACACACGTGTCAGAGAGGAATACCAAAAGTTAAAGTCATAATGCCCAAAAGTGAAAGAAAACAAAATACCAAAGATTTACAGCAAAACATTTATTGTCATTAAAAAAGGGATGCCGCCGTAAAGGCGCCACCTATACAGAAGCAAAATACAAATACAGAAAAAAAACAAATCATGATATAAGCCTAAAGACTGTCAGCCGCCTCTCGTGCATCTGCCCACATGCCTTCAATCTTCTTCAAGCATTCCCTTGCGGTATCTACCTCATCATAGATTTTGGCCGCCACATCGCCATGAGCCTTCTGACGATCTTTCAGTTCTAGCAAGAGTTTGCGTTTCTCCAACAACTTCGCCACGTCATCACGAATACCCTTTTGTAACCGGCGCTTCCTCTCAGACAGCTGGGTTATCTCCGCCTGTAATCTACAAACCTGTTGATCAACGGAATCCTCCTCATCAAAAGCAGCAGCAAGAGTGCCTTCATACATGCACATACCTTCCTTTATCAGCCAAGTCTCCTCAAGCAACGCAGACGTGGACCTCTGGCTGTCCAGGCGTGATGCCTCCACGGATTCAATGAAGGGAAAGTCTTTTATCATCTGATCTCTAACAGCCAGTAGGCGATCAAGAAACAAATGTTGGGAAGTGGACAGACGCCATGAATAATCCCGGAGGTCAGCAACCATGGAGGCGAAGTCTTCATAGTTATCCATCAAATCGTCAGGTTCCTGAAGGAGCACTGACTTCAGAGTGCTAATCAAAAGATCCACAGGGTCATTCATGTTGTAAATATGCTTCTAACTCAAAAAACAATGTAAATGTATATATAGCACGGCTGAGACCCAGGAAAAAGGGAACGGCCGAAGCTCATCATGTAACGGATAGATATACAGACCAAAGAAATAGGAAAAAACGCAACGGGCTGAGAAACTTATCAGCGTTGCGCCTATTTCGGCCTTGCGCTTGGGGGGTTGTGTACCGGTCAGCTTACACTGCAAAAGGGAATTATGACGGACCGAAAATTAGCCTAAGTACAATCACTACCTTATTCATTATCACTAAATATATCCCCCCTTAGTTCCACACCGGAATAGCATTATAGTTAAAAGGAATAGCAGTACCTTTAGAACCTTCACCAGGTGCACCAGACATAGTGTTTTTCAACAACTGGCAACTGTCTCATTGTAAGGTCATATAACAGAACCAAGGCTCTAGATGCTAATTGAAGGTGTGAAAAACACAAGAAGGGGGTTGAATTGTGTTTTAAGAGTTTTGAAAACTTCTTCTAAGTCTTTCAACTTATCAGAACTTGCAGCGGAATAATCAAAACACAATGACTTCTGGTGGCAATGAAACAGTAAGAGAGAAGAGAGATGAACACACACATTTTTACACTGGTTCCCCTCACAAACCGAGAGTACTCCAGTCCCCTTGCACTTCCAAGGGAGTTCACTATAATCACACAAGATTACAATTGCTCAAGCACACAGCAAGAGACTTCCAATGCTCAAGTAACACAATACAAGAGACTTCCAAATGCTCAAGCACAAAAGCAAGAGACTTCTTACAAAGTTACAAATAACAAAAAAAAATGTTTGAACTTCTGATAAACAGTATCAGAGTTCTGAACAAAATAATACAACTCTAAAATAAGACTAATCTTAGAATTCTGTTAAAAGAAAACTAAGGTTCAACAACTGAGCTAGTAAGAAGTTGAAAACTGTTTGTCTTGAATTTTGAAATAAGTTCAAGTTGTATTTCTCAAAGTGTTATAGTGCTCTTTTGAAATTAGCAGAGTAACAGCGCTTTTGTTCATAGTTGTGTTGTTGTCTATTTCTTCAAATTCTTCCTCCTTTTATAGACAGTAGTGGAGCGTTTGAATTTAAGTAGACATGATGAAAATAGCTAGATAGTACTGTACTATTTTTCCTCTTGAGTCGTGTTTATCCAAATCAGGTAAATGATGAATTCTTGATCCTTGATTTTGAATATTCGCCCATATCAGGAAAAAAAATAGTACAATAGTACAAACGTCATTATCACGATCATAACGGTCTTGTACGATGATTTCTTCTGTCATTCTGAAATTGCCAAATTGATGATAGTCGTTAAGAATAGAATGTTCTTCTGACAAATTTTGCTGTTTACATCGTCATCAGAATCTTGAGTTTCCATTTCAAGTTTTGATGAGAGTAGCTTCTGATTGACTTTGACTTGCAACTTCTAGTGACTTAGCTTCTGGTGTCATGGTCCAGAACTTGCTTTACCCAACTTATGGGGACGCTTTTTAAAAATATCAATCAGAACTTCACTTTCTAGTGTACATAAATTTTTAACTTACATACCTGCACACTAGAGTAAATTATCAGTAATCCCTATTGTATATTAATACTATTGTTATCATCAAAACTTACTTGGGTTATATTAGAACCAATTTTGTTCCAACAGTGGAGGTAGTACCATTGTAGCTACTAAGTACTCACCATACAATAGTTGACTATCCGAATTTTGTTTATTTTTAGGATCATCCTTAGTTTCATGGAAAGCTAAGAAACAGTTGACTATCTATACGTCCTCATTTGAGGCAGAATATAGGGCATTGCCCACTGCTACTTGTGAATTGATGTGCTTACAATATATGTCCTCGTGTCAATGCACTCACTCTTAAGTCTTAAGGTACAAACAATTCACCCAATTCATACACACTCTCCTTAAGCATATACTAACTTAAACGTTGAAGTGCTTACGTTTTTGCAGGTACCCTATCCCCATCGTGTCTGAAGCTCACAACCACCATCAAGACAAACCTTATCTTATCTGGGGAACCATAGTCTGATACTTCATATCAACATTAAAATGAAGTTTAATCATATTAAAATAGTGTTTATTAAAAGAGGGAAAGGTAAGATTTAATATAAGAGGGGAGGAAAGTGAGATTCAATATTCTTTACGATCAATGGGGTGGACAAGATGAGTTGCGGTGAGGAAGTGAAATAGAAATAGGAAAAGTGAAATTGATGAGATGATGAGTTGCATTGAAGATGCGTACAGCGGGTTTGGTGAATTGTAGTGAGTTGTGATTGTTACTCATTTTATTAATGAGTATATTTGGAAAATTGATTTAGGGTTGTGATAAGTGAGAAGTGAAAGTTGATTTAGGAAAAGTTTGATTTGAAAAAATTGATAAGTGAGAGAAACGTGTTGCATAGGGTAGAAGGGAAGTGAAAATTATTAAGCGGAGGGACGAAGTGAAAATTAGTGATAGGAGGGAAAAAGTTTGTAATAATATATACTGGATTTAAAAAAATGGTGATGGATTTTTTGGTCGCTAATTATTGGTCTCTATATTTCTTTTAGCATCTGAAAAGGGACTGAAAAGTTTTTAATTTTGAAGCTTTACATATTGATCTCTAATTCGGTCTTGACCAAAATATTACATTCTCTAAATGTATCAATAAAAGTAAATTTTCTAGTGGTGTCCACACGTTATAGCTCAATTAGTAAAAGTGCCAAAACTGATAGGTTGAATGTCATGATCGGGGTTCGAACTCTGACTCCTTCATTTGTGTGTGAGTTTATAATAACTTTGTCATTTCATCTATCTACAAAAATAAAAAGCAAAATTGAAATGTGTAATTTTCTCTAATATGTTTTGCAAAAAAGGAGAGGAAAGTATATATTTTAACTTCAAAAGAGAGGTGAATGTAATTTAAATATCTCTCAAAAAAATGTAATTTGTTCTATATAATCTAATCCGAGCAATATTTACAAAAATATATATCAAAACACATTCCACAAATTTCAATTTTGTGCAATTTTCAATATATATTTATAATTTTATTTTAGATTGGTTTAGATGTGAACACCGTAATATGAACGTACTCCCCTCATTTGTCCACTCTCGATTATTTAACATACCACTCTTGTTTGTTTGTTAATCATACATATCCCTAGATTTAATAAAGCTAGCAATATTACAAGAATCTGATGATAAAATGATCAATCGCAACAAACAGATTATGCAAATAGAAAATAATTATTATTATTGTAAATAAATTTGGATACATTATAGAAAACAAGAAAGCGTGTTTAATAGTTTGTCAAAAAAAATAATAAAGAAAGCGTGTTTAATAGAGAAAATGTTTAGGTGAAGGAAACTCGAAGCATATCATGCATGCAAACAAAAATATCATAGGTTAATTAAGTGATTCTTCGAATTTTTTTTTACTAAAATAAAAAGTATTCATTCATTCAAATCGGTAGAGTACATCAGATTCAAGTACAAATTCAATACCGCTAATTAAAAACGAAAAAGGATGAATCTGCGAACAAGCTCACATCATCCAAGTTAATAGCATAATACGGCATACTCATGCCTACAAATAATGTGATAAAATTAAAGTAACCGAAATACAAATGCCTCTGGATCTGCATCGTTGACGAACTTAATTACTGTTTGAATCAGTAGTTTACCGAAAATGATGTGTCGATTCAATCAAACGAACACCGTAATAAGACGAGACAACAAACAACACCGCACCAAGACAGGATATCAAACAATGTCGCACTGAGACGACGAAATCACACACAAAAAGAAAAAACACAACAAAGATTTACTCTGAGAAAATCATTTATTTAGATTAAAAACAGATGAAAAGAGATGCATAGGGGTGATTTCGGATCAAAAACAACCCAAAACCACCCCCTTTCAATGAAAAAAGATGAAAAAACTTAGAGAGAAGGAAGAACTTATCTCTCTAAAAAAATTTAGGGCCGGCTTAGTTTTTAAGAGGTATATAAGTGATTCTTCGATAAGCGATGTTTTCATGATAAATTGGTATATTTGAAAAGTCTCCATATTTGCGCGGAGGCTTCACAATGATTGTTTAATCAATTGAAATCTTTGTATATTCGTGTGTTAACAAATGTGATTTAATTATCGAAAATGCTAAACAGTGCCCCTGGGGCATTGGTTAAGGAGACAAATATAAGCATTCAGTTTATTTAGTTAGCTTGAAATTATTTTTTTTTCTCAATATATTAGCTTGCTTTTGGTTTGTTTTGAAATTCAAAAATAATTTTATTTTTCTGCAGCATGAGATTAATATGAAGCAAGCAACGATCATTTATAGGTCAACTCTATGGTGAAAGACTTTATCGTGCATAAATCATTAATAAAGTTTTTAAAAATTACTTGATATGTTATTGAGATTCGTTAAAATTAATAGTATTCAGTTAAAAAAATTATAAATAATTTATATGATATAAATTTTCAATTAAACGGTGGATTTTGTAAAATTTCATAACTTGTACACGTTTGATATTACACAAAACCTTTTTTTTTTTATCATATAGCTTAGCGGCTAGAATTACTATAGACCAATTCATGTTTTATTTTGACTTTTAACATTGAAATTCTCGATCACGAGTTTGCTTGGATTATAATATCAGTTAGAACTTAAAATAAAAAATCAGGACTTGTTTTATTTTGGTTCGTAAATTGGAAGACTTTTTTTTGTTACAATATATTTTGGACCATTTTATACTTCATTTTAAGGTGTGCCTTGTGCTTTTAGAGTCTGTTTGATGAGCTGTAAAAGGAGACAAAACAGTCTAAAATAAAATAACATAAAATTGTAAAATATCAAGAATTTTGCTATTGAAGCCCCCCTATTTGCTCCCAAGCCCCCCTAAAATCTCAAAATACCCCCGAGGACATGATCAAAATTTTCATTGTCTAGGCAACGAAATTCAAATAAATTGTTGCCTACAAGACGAAGGCGCGTTCCTGGCCAAATTTACTTGAAATTCGTTGTTTAGGCAACGAAATAAGCGTAATTGTCACTTAAGAACGAAACACCTAGTTTCGTTGTCTATCTCACGAACACGCTTGGTTTCGTTGGATAGACAACGAAAACGCTTCATATCTGAAACGTGACAACAAATCCCAAATAAGTACAGTAAAACTTAAGAAACGATTTGGGAGAAACGGAGCAACGATTGTTGGGCGTTTTTGAGGGCGATTAAAGCATCCAACCATTCAAGTAAAATCGATTTCGATCAAAGGAGGCTGTGAGGATCATTGTTTGAGCAAGCAAGCATCCACTCATTCAATTGTCACTTAGGCAACGAAAATCCAAGTAAGAATCCCAAAATTTAGTTTTTTTAATCAATTAAAGTTGTTTTACTTGTTTAATTATAACAGTCAATTGCATGCTACAAAATTAATTTAGAATTTAGGGATTTTGATTTGGGATTTTGGGTTTATGTGTTAGATTGGGGATTTAGGGTTTGTGCTAAAAAAACATTGTCCAATATTGTTGATTATATTAAGTTAATGTTTTGTTGATAAATTTAAATTCATTGTTGATTAAGTTAGATGTTGCTTAGAATTTGGATTGATCATAATTGATGATGTTGAGTTTTACTTGATGTTGATATGATTAGAATTAGGGTATAACAATGATAATGTTGTTAATTGATCATAATTGATGATGATAAAAATTATTTGATGATAATTGATGATGATAAAAATTAGATTAAATTTAGTAGTTTAGTAGTTTAGTTGATGATTAAATCCATTGTTTTGAATTTAGCTGATGATGATGATATAATAATGTTGCAGGAGAAATCGATGAAGTTACTCGTAAAAGAGCGGGTAGGGATAGTGTTGCTCATAGCTCGGCCCGTAGGGAGAGAGAGCGTGCCCTAGCACAGACAAGGGGCTCAAAACGGACGGGTGGTAGAATGAAGGAAGTTTCTTCCACTGCGGAAAATCATCCCGATCCGGTGCCCGATCATGAGACTACTTTAGAGACGGAGCACGAGGTGGATGTTGAGGAGGATGATTATGATGAGGCGGAGGTTGAGGAGAATGATATGGAGGAGGGAGAGGAGGAGCAGGAAGATGAGGATGAGGATGGTGATGGTGGAGATCATGAGGAGGAGCAGGAGGATGACTTTGACGAATGGACGCCGTCTCCTCCGAAGAAGCCTACTAGGAGGACAAAGCGTAGAAAAAGGCCCGTAATGACTAAGGGATATAGGGTGCCACCAATTGACGCACCGGAGGGGGGATACCTGGGTGGCCCAAGTGATCTGACACGTTTGCCTGGATTTGGCAAGCATATTGCCAACTTTTTGTGGTTGGGACAGGTAATTTTTCAACAACTTACTATATGCGTTCTTTTTTTAAATATGTGTTATGTGTGTTGATTATGATACATGCGCTAATATATGTGTTATTGTTTAACTTAAGTTTTAATTCGTTAAATTTAATTTTTATGTATGCCTTAATTCGTTAACATTAATATGCGTTATTTTTTATATATGCAGTATCAGTTGCGATATTTGAGGTGCATGAACAACGGCAAAAAAATTAATGACTTGGAGGTGCCCGGAGAAAACTTGCGTTGGTTTTGGGATCCGGTAAATGCAAGTGGATTGACACCCCTGCTGAAGACAAACTACGACAATGTCGATTGGGGTGTACTGACTGCATTCTCAGAGAGGTGGCAATCAGATACCGGCACCTTCCATATACCGGTCGGGGAGGTGACCATCACTTTGGATGATGTTGCGTCCTTGCTGCACATTCTGATTCGTGGTAAGATGCTTAACCACGAATCCACTGCATGCACGAAGGCTGAAGAAGCGGATATGTGTGAGGAGTACCTCAACTTCGACAAAGCGGATTGCATGGATGAGTTCTTTAAGATGCGTGGAGCGCATATTGGATTTCCCAAGCTTTTGCAGTTATACTTGGACAACCTCAACTATGCTCAGAAGGCAGAGAATGATAAGGAGCCGGAGGACACCGTGCTATACTACAGGGAATGCACGGTCAGATGCTTTCTGCTGTACTTGCTTGGTGCGACACTGTTCACCAACAAAAGTACGCGGTATGTGGATGTGATTTTTCTCACATACTTGCTGCACACATGGAATTGGAGTGCCTCAGGACTCGCTTATCTTTTCAACTATTTGAATAAGAAAGCCAGGCAAAATAGTGGAAACAATGGCGGTTACAATTGTCTTTTTCAGGTAAATATTTAAATTAATATTTTAGTTCTTGTTTTCATTTAATTTACTATTTTTGCGTAATAAATTAATATGGTTGTCATCGTATAATTTATTTATTTTCCGTTATAATTCATTATCGCTGATAATATGTTTTTGATTGAATTTGTTTATTTTGCGCAGGTTTGGGTTCATTCTCATTTCCCTAGATTTGGGACATATGCTTTGAACAAAAAATTTGAGCCACATTTTCCCTTGGCTGCAAAATTTCAACAGTTGAAAGGGGGTGTGCAACCGGATGAAACAAGGTTGGCGTTGGATCGGATGGAGCACGACGACATCGTGTGGAAACCATATGAGGCTCGTCGCCATATAAAGCGGTTTGAAGATTCAAGTTGATATTCGGGCTAGATTATGTGTAGACAGTCAATGATTTCCCAGCATTTGCCTGAACGTGTCCTCCGGCAATATGGATATGTTCAGTCAATACCAAGAGCTCCGTACACAACTGCAAAGGCGAAAATGAACAGATTCACAATTGATCACGCCTTTTAGAATATGTTCATTGAGAATTATGTGACGGAGGAAATGCGGGGTCCAAGATCCACACATGGTTTTGAAGCCGACCCTGGATATATTGCGTGGTTCTTCAAAGTCTCGCATCCAAAGATTAATGCACCATGCAAGGGCAGTCCTCCACGGCCGGCGAATCTTGAAGTGTTGATTGAGGAGGACAACAAGGACTCGAAGTTGGATGTGTTTGAAATTTGTCGGAAAGTGCGGACGGAGGTGACGGAAAAATTGGAGGATGAGGATGACATGACTTTGGAGGAGGCCAAAGCATTATTGAAAAAAGTTTGTCATGATTTGGAGCAAATCACGAGTTACTCGGTGCAGCGCAAGAGGAGGAAAGACGGTGAAGGAAGGACGCGAAAGAAGAAGAAAAACAACGATGCCGAACCAAGCTCTCAAGCCTAGAGTCTCGTCGTTGTTTATTTTGTCTTGTATTTTGGTGTTCTTTGTTCGTACTTTATTGTTTTGGAAAAACTTATAGTTTTTGAACTTTATTTTGTAATATTGGTACTTTATTAATCGACAATATAAATGCGTTCTGTAATTTTAATTTGTACACATAATTTTCGTAATTAAGTTGAGAAACATATATTCAAATTATATGAACAGGTCTGTTCAAAATGAACATGGACAGGTTTGCGTGGTTTCGAAAACTATGTGGATAGACAATAATAAGCCACTGCAACTGGTTCTGTGATCAATGGTTTCGTTGTCTAGGCAACGAAATTTGGGACGTATTTTCCAGATTTTCGTTGTCCTTGCAACGAAAACTGGAAGCCTTTTTCCAGATTTTCGTTGTCATGACAACGAAATATGGTCACAGAGACGAAATGCCTAGAATTTTAAATGATAATCTGATATAATGTTAATTTTTTATACTGTTAATTTTTTAATTTTACTAGATAGTTGATTTTGTTATTTACAATAAGTTTATGTTAATTTATTTTAATTTAACAACATGAAAATGAAAATTAAAAATAACATTAACAATGCAAAATACAATTAACAAAAACAATTTCATTTATTTTTTGTTACAACCATTACAAATGGATACATTAGGCAGAAATAATACATTTATCCCTCGTAATCCCGGGGAAAAAAGAAACATGCTCGGGGCAACAGGAAATCCGGTGCAAAAAAATACAACTGCTCAAAAGTGCAAGAAAACCAGCCCCGAAAAACATGAATCCCGGGGCAAAAGAAACTCACTCCGGGGAAAGAGTAAAGCCGGCCTAGCGGAATATCCCTTCGGGTCATCTCAGGCAGAAATAATACATTATTTCGCCCACTGAATTTTGCGCAATATCCCTTCGATTCATCTGCCGATGACTAGTCCCATACTATAGGACAGTCTCATTTGTGCAGTAGTAACCACAAGTCAAGCAAGACTCATTTGAACTAATCATAGCGTTCCTAGTAAGGACACAAAATCCCTCGTGGAATAACATAGCGCTCCCAACCATTGTGGCATAACAACACCGGTAGGAGCGCTATGGTTAGTCCACGACGGACCATGCGCCCGATAGAAACCAACTAAAACTAATAAAACTACGAAACTATAAAAAGCAAAAAATTAAAACTAATGAGCAAAAGAGGAAAAGAAGTGAATGGTAAAAAAATATGGCACATTAGGTGCCTATTTATAGAATTTTTGCTCAATTTTGATTGGCTGGTGCACTATTACAGCCACACACGTGGCTAATCACAGTTGGTCACGTGTCAACCAATTTTGACTGCATGGGGAGGTGTTTTTGACTGCCGACAGAATTTCGTTGTCTAGGTAACGAAATTGAGTATTTTTGCCATTTCGTTGCCTAGACAACGAAAGTCAGCGTGTTCGTGAGCTAGACAGCGAAAGGCAGCGTGTTCGTGAGATAGACAACGAAAGTAAGCGTGTTTGTGAGATAGGCAACGAAACCAACTTAATATGGGCAAAATCCTGAAGGCGCGCAGGCATTGCTCACTTTCGTTAGTTTGTCACCAATAGTCTTTTTTTTTCGTTGCCTATGCAACGAATTTTCTGTCCAGGGGTAATTTAGTCAGTTTGGGGGGCCTGGGAGCAAACGTGGGGGGCCTCAATAGCAATTTTCAAATATCAAACGTTGTAACTAGACACACACACGGGTATATGTTTTTAGGACCGTTTGAATTCTTACAGTGTTTGATATTTTACAAGAATAAGCTTACATTTAAATAAACATATATTTCATCATGTTAATATCAGTGTGCATCAAACATATGATATGATAAAATAATACTATTATTTTTCTTATTATATGTGCATCAAATATATGACGGAATATATACTTAGGCCCTGTTTGGATTGGCTTATTTTTGTGCTTATGCAAACAAGTTATGCAATTTTTATGTATTATTATATGTTTGTCAAGGTAGTTTATGATAAAATATATTATAAAAATACAATTTTTACTAGTTTGAATTTATAAAATAACATAAAAATTAATTTATATTGCATAAGTTGTTTGCATAAGCTCAAAAATTAGCTAATCCAAACAGGGCCTTATTATGTTATTATCTTATTAAATGCTTATTCAACTTCTTATTTAGCGCACCAAACAGACCTTTAATGTATATATATGTTCTAGACTTTTTTAATATTGACAAAATGTTAATTATTTTTCATAAAAATAATGTTACCATTTAAATTATATATATTATAATATGTCACCATATTGTGATTTGCGAGTATAAATTCAGATATTTTTTTATGGTCTAAGTCAAATATATATAACATCTAAATCTTTAATCTCTGATTTTCAGAGCATAGTGACTTGATTGCCAGAATGAGTAAAATATCACCCCTCTCCACAGGTTTACCGTTCTATTTCTATACAAAATGTATATATTACTGAAATTGAGTAGTAAAAAATAGGGTTATCATTTTAGAGCAAACGTGGAAAAAGATGAGAGAGAAAGAAGAGAGAGGTGCTCCTCCTAGGGCAAATGGAGCAGTGCGTCTCACTGAATATGATACTGATCGGAAAGACAGCTTCGTCAATAGGTTAGAGAAGGAAACCACTTCCTTTTTCTTCACCAATGTCCCAGATGAAACCCAAGCGACGAAGTTATGGTCTTTGTTTGCTAAACAAGGACGAGTAGGTGAGGTCTACATTCCTAACAAGAGAGACAAATGGGGTAACAGGTTTGGGTTTGTGAAATTCAAAGAGGTGAAGAATGTGGAGGCTCTCAATAAAAGACTTGAAGATGTATGGGTTGGCACTTTCAAACTGAGGATTAACTTGTCTAGGTTTACTCGTAAAAACCCAGCAAGCAGGCCTATCCCAGCGAAGGCTTCGTCTCCAACAACTCCGTCAACAGGCCCTGTGAAGGGTTCACATCCTTTCACGGAAGCTCTCCTTCATGGTCGAAAGGATCACTTATCCTCTGCGGTGGCTACAGTGGAAGTTGGTGTGGCTCTAGACTTAATGCATACTCTGGAAGGAAGTTATGTTGGTAGATTGGGAACTGGTGTGGAGGTTAGGGCCCTTCAAACTAAGCTCTGGCTAGCTGGGATGAAGGAAGAGAAAGTGGTGGCAATGGGAGGAGATTTAGTCCTTATCTGTCATAGCGCTTGGGAGGAAATTCGAGGTCCGATGTGCAAGAAAGAGTGGTGGGGAAGTTTACTCTTTGATATTAGACGTTGGACTCCAAATATGGTGTGCTCGACTCGTACTACTTGGGTTAATATGTTTGGCGTTCCCCTTCACTCATGGAGTGTCGAAACTTTCACGGCACTTGCAAATAGGTTTGGAAGATTCTTGTCCCTAGATGCGAGAACGAAAGGTAGATACAGGTTTGACACGGCAAGGGTGAAGGTGGAAGTTCCCATCTGTGAGAGTATAGATGTTACAGTGAAGTTGGTGGTGCAAGGTGCTTCTTTTTGGGTTAGGATTTTGGAGGAAGGTGGACGCATATGTGACACAGAGGATGCTGAAGATCAACTTGTCGATTTTGAGGTAGCCTCGTCCTGCGCTTCCGGTGGTCAGGTGGCGGAGATGGTGGTGCCGGAGATGGTGGATATAGGAGATACGAAGAGTGAGGGCTCAGAAGACTGTCAGTGTAATGTCCCTTTAGAAGTGCAGGTAGTCAGCAGGTCAATGGGGGACAGTACGGGTTTGGAGAAAGGAGGTGGGAAGAAAGGAATAGGATCAGGTGTTGATATGGTCATTCCTAGTATTATTCCAAATGTGAAAGAGACAGATGTTAGCCTGGTGATAAAAAAAACCTGTTCCAATCTCTTTGGTTAATGTTGAGAAAAAGCGACCTGTCATAGTGGGGGACCAGGAATTGTCCTCATCTGTTCCTGTAGATATGAGGTTGAACTTTCACCAAGTCCAAGAGCACGTGATTGAAAGTCCGGGTCAAGTTTCTCCTATTGGATCTGGGCAAATGGGGCAAGCTGGAGGGTCGGGTTTTGTTGAGACCTTTTAGGGTGTTGGCTTCATTTGGTAAAATAAGCCTGATTCCATGATGTGGAGCATGATGTGTGGCACATCAGGGTTCACATCTGGACGCCCTACTGGACGCGCCTTTATTTATTTAAACGCGATCTTTTGAAAAAGATTTGTTTTTCAAGTATATCGTGCCAGCTTGCGCGCGAAGGAACAAGATAATCTTTCATGGTTCTGTTTTATTTTATCGGCCGACTTTGATCAAAAAGATTTGAAACAAACAATTAAAAGATTATGATCAAATAAATCTCAAGGAGAATTAACAAAGGCCAGCTGTCAACATTGAAGATCCAAGCCCATGAAACTTGTTCTATATAAAGGAAGACTGAAGACATAAAGGAGTACGAAGCCAAGAGTTGAAGATATCGAGTCTTAGGTCTTAGTCTGTTTATTGTTATTTGTGAGCCTTCACTTGAATCATAATTTTGATACAAGTAAGGACTGAGTTTGATAGAGTTGTAATCTCTAGTGTTCTTTCTCCAAAGCTTTGAAGCAAGGAGTTAGAGTGTGCAACACTCAAAGCCTTTAGGTACGAGTGCATAGTTTTCTAGGAGTGTGTCTCCAAACTGAGTTTGTTATTAAATCCTTACTGGGTAAGGTTGAGGGGGAGTGAGCAGAGGTTCTCATATCTAGGAGTTCCTAGGTAGAATTAGCACGGGTAGTGATTAAGTGAGAAGTTGTAAACGGGGGAGTTTAGCTTTGAATTGATACTACCATAGTGGATTCATCCCTGGATTGATATCCTCCAGAATAGGGCTTGTTATAAGTGCCGAACTGGGTTAACAAACTCACGTGTTCTTTTGTTTTCTGCACTTTATATTGTTTACTTGTTCATCAAGTTCAGTTGTTCACGATGTTGACACATTAGGCTACACATCGTACGATTCCTAAAGTGTACACATCGTGCTACACATCTGACACTTGCCACCAGAATTTCAATTGGCATCAGAGCAGGCACCCTGGCTGTTTGAGGGTGAGCTCCAGGGAAGTTACTTTATGGAAACATGGACAAGGATGGAACAACGGTCAACAAACCACCCCTCCTGGATGGAACCAACTATGACTACTGGAAGCCAAGGATGATTGCCTTCCTAAAGTCACTTGACAGCAGAACTTGGAAAGATGTGCTCAAAGGCTGGGAGCATCCCAAAATCTTGGATGCTAATGGTGTTGACACTGGTGTACTCAAGCCAGAGGAAGATTGGTCAGCTGCAGAAGACACTGCATCACTTGGAAACTCCAAAGCTTTGAATGCTTTATTCAATGGAGTGGACAAGAACATGTTCAGATTAATCAAGCAGTGTACTGTTGCAAAGAATGCCTGGGAGATACTCAGAACCACTCATGAAGGCAATGCCAAGGTAAAAAGCTCAAGAATCCAACTTCTCAACACTAAGTTTGAAAACCTCAGAATGAAAGAAGAAGAATCAATTCATGACTTTCACATGAATTTGCTTGAGGTGGACAATTCCTTTGAGGCTCTAGGTGAGAAATTGTCTGAAGAAAAGCTTGTGAGAAAGATGCTTAGGTCTCTACCCAAGAGATTTAACATGAAAATCACAGCTATTGAAGAAGCTCAAGACATCCCAAGTATGAAACTTGAAGAACTTGTGAGCTCGCTTCAAACTTTTGAGATGAACTTTAGTGAGCCAACTGAGAAGAAAGGAAAAGGCATAGCTTTTGTATCTTGTGCTGGTGAAGAGGAAGAAGCTGATGAATCAGATGATGACCTCTCAAATGACTTAGCCATGTTGGGAAGACAATTCAACAAGCTTCAAAGGAGGGTGGACAGAAGACCAAGGAGGAATGTGAGGAACATCCAGACTGACAACAGTAAAATAGGTAACACTTCAACAAAAACTAAAACTGATGATAAGTCAGCTCAGAACAAGGGTGTTCAATGTCATGAATGTGAAGGCTTTGGTCATATAAGATCAGAATGTGGCACATATCTGAAGAAGCAGAAGAAAGGCCTAACTGTATCATGGTCTGACGAAGACTCTGACACTGACTCAGAGAATGTTGCTGCTAATCATGTTAGTGCCATGACTGGGGTGGATAATACTGATGTCGAATCTGATGATGAAGAACTCACCTTTGATGAACTAGCCTCAGTCCATAAAAAGCTATTTATCAAGAGTGAGGAACTGTACAAGGTCAATGAAGAGCAGAAGGAAATCATCAGTCAACTGGAGACAGAGAAGGGTCAACTACAGAGTCAAGTTGCTAGTCTTGAAAGTGAAGTCAAGTTACTGTCAACCAACTTGAAAAATATGACCAAGTCTGTAAAGATGCTCAGTCCTGGAACCAACATGCTTGATGAAATTTTGAAAGTAGGAAAGCATGCTGGTGACTCATCTGGTGTAGAATTTAAGAACAAACGTCACAGCAAGAAGACAAATACTAAGTTTGTCCCTGCTCAGAAGAAAACTGACCCTGGCAGAATGTGGACACATCACACTACACATCAGAGACCTGCTGGCAAAGAGAAGTTTAATGCTTGGAGATGCCACTACTGTGGGAAGAATGGTCACATCAAGCCCTTCTGCTACAAACTCTATGGGTATCCCAAGAAAAGGACTCAGGTGCAAGCCAAAACAGCAAGGGTCACTCCTAAGAAGATGTGGAAGCCTAAAGTTTCTGAAACTGCACATATCGCTCACACTTCTCTTAGAGCATCTTCTAGTAATGATTGGTATTTTGATAGTGGTTGTTCTAGGCATATGACTGGTGTTGAGAAATTTCTCACTAATATCAAGCCTCATACAACAAGCTTTGTAACCTTTGGAGATGGAGCAAAAGGTGAAATCAAGGGCAGTGGTAAACTCTGCAGCAAAGGCTTACCTGACCTAGATGATGTGCTACTTGTCAAAGGTTTGAAGACTAATCTTATCAGCATAAGCCAACTATGTGATCAAGGTCTTAAGGTCAACTTCACAAAGAATGAGTGTCTTATCACTTCTAACAAAGGAGAATTGTTGATGAGAGGATCTAGGTCAAGGGACAACTGCTATCTATGGATTCCTGATGAAACAGCTCACTCCACTACATGTTTGATAAGTCAGGAAGAAGAAGTAAAGCTTTGGCACCAAAGACTTGGCCATTTGAATCTGAAGGGAATGAAGAAGATTGTGTCCCAGGAAGCTATTAGAGGTCTACCAAAGCTTAAGATTGTTGAAGGCAATATATGTGGTGAATGTCAAGTTGGAAAGCAGGTTCAGATGTCACACCCAATGTTACAACATCAGGTGACATCCAGAGTTCTTGAACTGCTACATATGGACTTGATGGGACCAATGCAGGTAGAGAGTATTGGTGGTAAAAGATATGCCTTTGTGGTTGTAGATGATTTCTCAAGGTTCACCTGGGTTAGCTTTATCAGAGAGAAGTCTGACACTTTTGATGCATTCAAAGAACTATGCCTTAGACTACAAAGAGAGAAGGATAGTGGCATTGTTAGAATCAGAAGTGATCATGGGAAAGAGTTTGAAAATTCAAGATTCTCTGAGTTTTGTGCTGATGAAGGAATTGGGCATGAGTTCTCCTCACCAATCACACCCCAACAAAATGGTGTAGTTGAGAGAAAGAACAGAACCTTGCAAGAGGCTGCAAGAGTTATGCTACATGCCAAGAAGCTACCTTACTATTTTTGGGCAGAGGCCATGAGTACTGCATGCTATGTACACAACAGGGTGACTCTGAGAAAAGGTACTTCAATCACACTGTATGAGATATGGAAAGGAAGAAAACCAACTGTCAAACACTTCCATGTCTTTGGTAGCAAGTGCTATATCTTAGCTGACAGAGAGCAAAGGAGGAAGATGGATCCCAAGAGTGATGAAGGAATCTTTCTAGGCTATTCCATAACCAGCAGAGCGTATAGAGTCTTCAACAACAGAACAAGAACTATGATGGAATCCATCAATGTTGTCATAGATGACTGTTCAGACAATGTACCTGATGTTGATCCTGATGTGGACACATCTCACCCCCTGCCTGAAGACTCTGAAGTTATAGAGATTCCTGAGAAGACTGATCAGCAAGAAGATGTGACTCCAGTGAACAAGGGTCCCTCTGTTAGAGTTCAAAAGAATCATCCAAAAGAACTCATAATAGGGAATCCTGAGTCAGGGGTTATGACAAGGTCAAGAGAGGTTGTATCTAATGCTTGTTTTGTGTCAAAGGTAGAACCAAAGAATGTGAAAGAAGCCTTGACAGATGAGTTCTGGATTGAAGCTATGCAAGAGGAGCTGAACCAGTTCAAGAGGAATGAAGTGTGGGATTTAGTTCCTAGACCTGAAGGAGTCAACATCATTGGTACTAAATGGGTTTATAGGAATAAATCTGATGAAAGTGGTGTTGTGACTAGAAACAAGGCTAGGCTTGTGGCTCAAGGTTACTCTCAGATTGAAGGAGTAGACTTTGATGAAACATTTGCTCCTGTGGCACGTCTTGAGTCCATAAGGTTACTTTTGGGAGTAGCATGTATCTTGAAATTCAAGCTATTCCAGATGGATGTGAAGAGTGCTTTCCTCAATGGCTACTTGAATGAGGAAGTTTATGTGGAGCAGCCCAAGGGATTTGTTGATCCAAATTATCCAGATCATGTCTACAGATTGAAGAAGGCATTATATGGATTAAAGCAAGCTCCTAGGGCATGGTATGAGAGGCTAACCAAATTTCTTGTGCAGCAAGGGTATAGAAAAGGAGAATCAGATAAAACCTTGTTTGTCAGAGAAGAAAAGGGCAAGTTCATGATTGCACAAATCTATGTAGATGACATTGTGTTTGGAGGAATGTCTGATCCAATGGTCAAGATGTTTGTGAATCAGATGCAGTCTGAATTTGAGATGAGACTTGTAGGTGAACTTACCTACTTTCTTGGTCTGCAAGTCAAACAGATGGAAGATACAATTTTCATCTCTCAAAGCAAGTATGCCAAGAACATTGTGAAGAGATTTGGAATGGAGAATGCAAATCACAAGAGAACTCCTGCAGCAACCCATCTCAAACTTTCTAAAGATGAGCATGGTGTCAGTGTTGATCAAAGTCTATACAGAAGCATGATTGGCAGTCTACTTTATCTCACTGCAAGTAGACCTGATATTAGCTTTGCTGTTGGTGTGTGTGCAAGGTACCAAGCTGAGCCTAAGATGAGTCATCTAAATCAAGTCAAAAGGATTATCAAGTATGTCAGTGGTACAAGTGATTATGGAATTCTCTACTCTCATGGTGAAGACACAAGATTGTTAGGTTATTGTGATGCTGACTGGGCAGGAAGTGCAGATGATAGGAAGAGCACTTCTGGTGGATGTTTCTTTTTGGGAAGCAACCTTATATCATGGTTCAGCAAGAAACAAAATTGTGTTTCTCTTTCTACAGCTGAGGCTGAGTATATTGCAGCAGGAAGTAGTTGCTCTCAGCTACTTTGGATGAAGCAGATGTTGGGTGAGTACAATGTGCAGCAAGATGTGCTCACATTATACTGTGACAATCTAAGTGCTATAAATATTTCCAAAAATCCTATCCAACATAGTAGGACAAAGCACATTGATATACGTCACCATTTTATTAGAGATCTTGTTGAAAACAATATTGTGACTCTAGAGCATGTTGCCACAGAGAATCAACTGGCAGATATTTTCACTAAGGCTTTAGATGCAAATAGGTTTGAGGTGTTAAGGGGCAAACTTGGTATTTGCCTCTTTGATGATCAATAGCCATAATAGCTATTTAGGCGTGCAACAGTTACCTGTTTTTTCCCTCCATCCATAGTTGCACGCAATCCAAAGGCAATCATAACAAAATATTTCCAACGGCTATTTCGCGATCAAAACTCCAAGAAATCCGTTTATTCAAGATTTTTCTCTTATTGCCTACCACATTGATCACCACATTCGTTTCTCAACCACTCAAACGACCAAAAATTTTCTTGATCTCTCTCAAACCCTTTGTTCATCTCTCTGCTATTTTCTTTGAAAATCTTCATACCAAATCACCATCATCATCATCATGTCTACTGCAACCAAAACATCTCCTTCAACCAAATTCACGACTCCTCCATCATCACCAAAACTTAATTCCCCGCATCCTGAAGAAGTTCAAAGTGACATGATCGTTAATGCCACTCCTGTTTCTATGATCAAGCCATCTGGATCAAAGAAGAAGAAGTCAAAACGATCAAGAAGGGAATCAACCCCCATTGCTGCAGAGGAAGATGTTGTTCCTTCTCCTTCCACAGAAAAATCCAAGAAGAAGAAGAAGAAAAGCAAGAAGCCAAAGATTGGCTCACCAAAGAGGGTTCACACCATGGAAAGTTTGCATGTTGAACCTCTTCCTGCAAAATCTGGTGATGCAAATGCTGAAGCATCTATGGGTGTAGGTTCTTCAAACCCTAACCCTGAGAAGGCTGCTGTAAAGATCCCTGAGAGTCAAAGACATCCCTTGACTCAGAAGATCATTGATTCTGTGCTCCAGGCCCTGCAAGAACCTAATGTTGCGGCAGATGTTGGCACATCATTGCCACAAGGTGAAGAAGAGTCTCCTGCTGAAGAAGAGACTGCTGCTGTTGAAAAACCTGCTGTCATTCCTGATTCTCCTGAACAGGAATTTGTTGAAGAAGATCAACCTGCTGAGGTTGAGGAACCTGAAGATAATACCCAGTCTGACAAGGTTGTTGTGGATGTAGAAGGCTACAATTCTGACATCCCCTTGAAGAAGCTTACTGAGGATAGTATTGCAAGAAGGACTAGAAGTGGTAAAGGTCCTGCTGTTGTTGAGATTTCTCCGGCTGCTACTAAGGAGAAGAAGAAGCCTGTTAAGAGGCAAGTCATGTATGGTCCCAAGAAGGGATTTAGTAAAGCTGTGGTTCCACCTGCAAAGAAGAAGACTCAGAAAAGAAAAGAGCCACCTACAAGTGACTCAGAGTACGATGTGGAGCAGGATGTAGCTCACATCAGTGAGTCTGAGGAAGAATCTGCTGAGGAACGCAATGTGGAGCTTGATGTGATTCACATTGAGTCTGCTGTGAAGAAGAGCTATGGGAAGAAGAAAATTCCTCAGGGAATTCCTGACATCCCAGTTGATTTGATTTCCTTCCACAACCCTGCACATGCTGGTAAATGGAAGTACATTGCTCATAGAAGGTTAGCTCTGGAGAGGGAGCTCAGTGCTGAAGCCTTGCAGTGCAAGGAAGTTATGAGGTTGATCAAGCATGCTGGCTTGATGAAGACTGTTACTGGACTGAGTGACTGCTATGAGAAGGTAGTCAAAGAGTTTTTGGTAAACATCCCTACTGGTTGTGACAATCCTTTGGACAAGGAATACCAAACTGTTTTTGTGAGAGGTAAAGAAATTCACTTCTCTCCCACTGTTATCAACAAGTATCTGGGCAGAAGTGAGGAGCCCTTTGCTGAGATGGAGGCAAATGACAACTACATAATCAAGGCCATCACAGCTGGAAAGGTCAAGACTTGGCCTAAGAAAGGGAAACTGCAAGCAAGCAAGCTCACACCAATCTACAACATCCTGAACAGGATTGCGGCTGCTAACTGGGTGCCTAGGAGTGTGTCTAGGAGTGTGTCTCCAAACTGAGTTTGTTATTAAATCCTTACTGGGTAAGGTTGAGGGGGAGTGAGCAGAGGTTCTCATATCTAGGAGTTCCTAGGTAGAATTAGCACGGGTAGTGATTAAGTGAGAAGTTGTAAACGGGGGAGTTTAGCTTTGAATTGATACTACCATAGTGGATTCATCCCTGGATTGGTATCCTCCAGAATAGGGCTTGTTATAAGTGCCGAACTGGGTTAACAAACTCACGTGTTCTTTTGTTTTCTGCACTTTATATTGTTTACTTGTTCATCAAGTTCAGTTGTTCACGATGTTGACACATTAGGCTACACATCGTACGATTCCTAAAGTGTACACATCGTGCTACACATCTGACACTTGCCACCAGAATTTCAAGTTTTGTTTTGGGCCTGAACCAATCCCCAGATCCAAAAGTTACAACTAAGCCTATTGGGCCAAATTCTTGCGATGCAGGTCCAGTAGTGGAGGCTCTTGATAAACTTATTATCCAAGCGCGTAAGAAAGGGGGAGAGAATTTAGTTGTCTCTGACTTATCTGAAGAAGAATCAAATGGGTATTCCTCAACCTCTCAGCAGATTCCTAAAGGTGTTAATCCTGCTCTGGGAACTTCAAAAATTCACAAACACCCTAAAGCTCAGGTTCCACTTTCATCTTTCCTTGGGCCGAAATGTATGAGATTTGCTGGTTTGGTTAGAAGCTGCAACGGGTTGGGGAGGAAGCGTCGAAGTGGGGAGGTTAGAGATTCAAGCTCGGCTGAAGTCAGGCCTCCAATTGCTAACACCAATGGGACAACTGGCAGAACTGTAGGAGGTGATTTTATTCAAGGGGAGGATATGAACCCAAGTGATGGGGCACAAAAATCTCTGCAGCAGGTGGAGAGTGTTGATTCTCAAGCTACATAAATCCAGATAATCCTACCTCTCCAGAAAGGGTCAAATGAACAGTCAGGAGTTAACCTTCTTCTTAATGATGAATCTTTAAACAATGTGGATAGGTATATTGCAGCCAGAGACACCCCAAATGCAATATACGAAGAAGCTCAGAGGCTATTAAACGAACAAAGGAGTGTGGGGTTAATTTTTGATGCACAAGAAGCTAATCCTGTTTCTAGAATGGTGGATATGGAGGTGAGAGATAGAGAAGAGTTCTCGAAGCGTCAAGAGTCGTCCCGTCCCCAATGATTATTGCCTCAATCAATATAAGAGGATTGGGGGGGGGGGGGGGTGGTGAAGAGGAATTTCCTGAAGGACCTGGTCAGGAAAGAAAAGCTAGAATTTCTAGCAATTCAAGAAACGAAATTGGAGTCTATTTCAGATTCTTTGTGTCATAATTTGTGGGGTGGTGATGATTGTCAGTGGGCTTTTCTTCCGTCCTCCGGTAATAGCAGAGGAATTTTGTCGATATGGAATAAAGCTTTGGGCATGCTGAAATTTTCTTTTATCAGTGAAGGTTTTGTAGGGGTTTGCTTGGAATGGGGAGCTCTTAAAAAGATTTGCTTTGTTGTGAATGTGTATTCTAGCTGCGATTTGAATGTCAAACGTAGACTTTGGGCAACGTTACTAGCAACTAAAAGGCATTTCGGCAGAGGCGCTTGGGCATTGGTAGGAGATTTCAATGCGGTACTTCATAGAGAAGAAAGAAAAGGTCAAAATTTGTCTAATCCTTCCTCTGCGAGGTCTGAGATGGTTGAATTTTCAGATTTTAGCCGTGAAGTGGAGCTCATAGACTTGCCGGTGTTAGGTAGGAAGTTTACTTGGTTTCACTCAAATGGTTTATCTATGAGTAGAATTGATAGGATTATGGTTTTGGATGATTGGCTAGCCTTGTGGATTAATCCTTCCGTGTGGATGCTCCCTCGTTCAGTGTCGGACCATTGCGCTCTTTTAGTCCGGTATACGGGGTTTGACTAGGGTCCTAAGCATTTCCGGTTTAATAACCATTGGCTTATTCGCAAGGATTTCCAAAGTTTGGTAGAAGGTTTTTGGAGAAATAGTAATTTCACTGGCTGGATGGCTTGTATATTGAAAGATAAATTAAAAGGTTTGAAAAACCACCTCCGCAATTGGAATAAGGAAACGTATGGTCTAATGGACTCAAAGATCTCTAAAATTGTTGAAGAAATAAATGAGTTAGATTTGAGGAGTGAATTGATGGGGCTGTCAGAGGAAGAGGCTAGGTTGCGTAAACAACTGTTCGGTGAGATGTGGCAGCTCAGAATTAGTAAATAGTCTGTGGTAAGATAACGCTCGAGACAATTATGGTTGAGTGAAGGAGATTCAAACACCAGATATTTTCATGCGTCAGTCAAGTCAAGAGGCAAAAGAAATCTTATTTCTCCTCTGAAAGTAAGGGAGGATTGGGTTGAATCACCTTTGGGAATCCGGCAGGTAACCGTGGATTATTTTAAATCTAAGTTCAGCTCAGAGGTTTGGCAGCGTCCGAAATTGGAGGGTGTCCCCTTCCCTTCGCTTTTGGATGGGGAAAATGACTGGCTTATTAGACCGTTCGGATTGGAGGAAATTGAAAGTGTGGTGAAGGATTGTGATGGGAACAAGAGTCCGGGGCCCGACGGATTCAATTTTGCTTTTATCAAATCCTTGTGGAGTGTTATCAAAGGCGAAATTCGTATTATGTTTGACCAATTCCATGGGATTGGGTTTCTCCCCCAAAGCTTCTCATCTTACTTCGTAATGTTGATCCCAAAAATCAATTCCCCTTTCTCTTTAGGGGATTTCTGTCCGATTTCGCTCCTAGGTTGTCTCTACAAAATTATTGCTAAGGTGTTGACGGCTAGACTAGCCCATGTGATGGATCGTCTAGTGGCACAAACCCAATCGGCGTTCTTTAAAGGTCGTCATCTCGTGGATGGTGTGGTGGTGATTAACGAGGTGGTGGATTTAGCTAGAAGAAGAGGCCAAAGTTGTTTAATTTTTAAAGTAGACTTTGAAAAAGCCTATGATTCGGTCGAATGGTGTTTCTTAGATTATATGCTTGACCGGTTTGGTTTTTGCTCCAAGTGGAAGAATTGGATCCGTGCTTGCGTTTTTGCCGGAAACATGTCGGTGCTCATTAACGGAAGTCCTTCGGAAGAGATCAATATTCAAAAAGGGTTGAAACAAGGAGACCCCCTTGCCCCTTTTTTATTCTTGCTTGTGGCGGAAGGTCTAGGTGGGATAATGAAAAGAGTGGTAGATTTGAACCGGTTCCGTGGCTTTAAGGTGGGGGCTAGAGATGTGGAGATATCCCACCTTCAATATGCCGACGACACCGTTTGTGTCGGTGAAGCTTCCATTTGTAATCTTTGGTCTCTAAAGGCAACCCTTAGAGGGTTTGAGATGGTGTCGGAGCTTAAGGTAAACTATTGGAAGAGTAGTTTAATGGGTATAAATGTTCCTCATGAGTTCATGACTTTGGCTTCAACTATTCTCAATTGTTCAATCGGGGTAGTCCCTTTCAAATATCTCAGTTTACCGGTTGGGGCGAATCCGCGGCGCTTGGTTACTTGGGAGCCTCTTCTTGACTCGCTTCGGAATCGTCTTAACGCTTGGGGAAACAAGTATGTTAGTCTCGGGGGCCGTATTGTTCTCCTTAATTCGATTCTCAATGCCATTCCCGTTTTCTACCTCTCTTATATGAAAATGCCTATGCTTGTTTGGAAGAAGATTCGTCGAATTCAACGAGAATTCCTATGGGGCTGCCGGAGGGGAAATAAGAAGCTTAGTTGGATTAAATGGGATATGGTTTGCCTTCCAAAGAAGTTGGGGGGTCTCAGAGTTAGAGATGTGCGGGTGGTTAATATTAGTCTCCTAACCAAATGGCGATGGAGATTAATAGATCACTCCCAAGGATTGTGAAAGGATGTCATTGTTAGCAAATATGGCGAGCATGCTTTGGGGAGGGTGGAATTGGGGGAAGAGTGTAAACCTTGGTATGCTTCCTTGTGGTGGCGGGATATTTGGTCCATTGCCTCAAATCTTGGAATAAATTGGTTTTCTTGTAATGTGTTTAAAAAGCTTGGTAATAGAGTTCAAACAAGTTTTTGGTGGGATCCTTGGTTGGATGACCGACATCTTAGAGATCGCTTTCCCCGGTTATTTTTAATCTCCAATCAAAAACAAGCCTCTGTTGCGGAATTGAGGAATTTGGAGGCGGGGACAGATAGCTGGAGTTTTATTTGGCGGAGAAGGATGTTTGCCTGGGAAGAAGACTTGTTCAGTGAAATGAAGGAAATGCTCAGCAGAGTATCGCTTTCAGCAGGAGAGGATTCGTGGTGTTGGAGACCAGGTAACGATAATGTTTTTACTGTAAAATCAACCTACCATCTGGTCTATAATTTGGTAAATCCGATGAGTCATATGGAGCAAGAGAAAATATCGGTGTACAAGTTCATTTGGAAAAGCCCAACCCCTTCAAAGGTCATTGGTTTTATTTGGCAGCTTCTTCATAATCGCATCCCGACAAGAAGCAACTTGGTTACTAGACACATCTTAACGGCATGAGTAGATAGTTTATGCCCCATTTGTGGATTGGAAGCTGAAACTGAGTCCCATTTATTCATTTACTGCAATTTAGCAATTCAGATGTGGAAAGAAATTTTCGATTGGCTCACAATTCCGTTCTGTCTCCCTCATAACCTTTTCACAATCCTCAACTGTTTTTGTTGTGCTGGGAATCCGAAGGCTTCAAAAGGAAGAGTCTTGATTTGTTGTGCCGTGTTATGGACTCTTTGGAAATTCAGGAACTCAGTGGCCTTTGATAATGGAAGCGGTTCTCTGCAGGAATTAGTGGAAGCAGTGAAAGTTACCTCTTGGAAGTGGTGGTTGGCAAGGAAAAATTCTGGTCACTGCCTCTTATATGAATGGAAAGCTGAACCTTGTTTATGTCTCTTATTGTAGGTTCTGCAGTGTGTTTTTTTCCCCTGATGCGGGCAGGGGTGGTATGTAGTGGTTTTTGCTTCCTGGTCTTTAGCCTAGTTTGTAGTGTTTTTTCGTTTCTAGGCTTGGTGCTATTGGCTTTTGGTGCTCCCTGTTTGTAGCCTTGGTTGTTGTTATTTCTCTTTGTAACTTCAATCCCTTTGTGGCCTTTTAAGTACTTCTTGTACTCAATTGTGCTTTAATAAAATTTGTGCTAATTCAAAAAAAAAAAAAAATAGGGTTAATATCTGTTTATCTCTAGTAAAGTATGTGGGTTATGTTTTTCCTTTTATAATTATTTTTTTCAGGATTATCTCTTGTAATAATTTTTTATTTTTTTCATAGTATACTTTACTCTCTATGTTTAAAAAAAATATGCATTGTCATTTTATTTTATTTATTGTATGTCAAAAATACAAAAAATAATGCATAAATTCGACAATGATAAAATACATTACGAAAAAAATAGAAAAACACTACAGGAAATAATCTCAAAAAAAATAATTACATGGGAAAAACAAAATTCATTACTTTGCAGGGATAAAGATCTGTTAACCTTAAAAAATATTAATTTATTAAAATAACTAGTTTTGAGACCCGTGCATTCGCACGGGTCTATTATTTTTATTCGATATTTAAATTTGTCATTATATTAATCTAAAAATTTATTTAAAATAAAATATTTAAAAATTTGTCATAAAAAAGTTGTTAAAATATAAGTTATACTATTGCACTTTTTCTTGTAAAACTTATTAAATTACAAAATAAGTTTTTTTACTGAATAAATTTATTCAATTATTGTACCGTGATATTTTACTGAATAAATAAGTTATTGTACCGTGATATTTTTTAAATAAATTATAATTAATATATTCTAATTATTCAAATTTTTATTTAGAAGCTGTTAAAAAGCAAAAAAAAAAAAAAAATTAGCTTATTGATTTATGATAAACAAATGTCTCGTGTATGATTTTTTGTAATAAATTATAATTATCAATGAGAATTAATTCTTCTGTTGCTTCTAAAAATTATTTATGAATGCACATGCTTATTGATTTTTTTCTTGATTTGTAATTTTGATATTATATACTAAAGTAGAAAATTTATTTTATTAAAGTTATTGTCTCGTGTAGTTTTATGTAAAATTTATTAGATGAATAAATTTATTTTATTTAAGTTATTGTCCCATGTATATTGTTATAATAAAGTACACGGGCCCATTGACTTTTTTTTAATATTTATATTCATCGTTATATTAAGGTATAAAATTTATTTAGAATGTAATATTTAAAATTTTGTTATATAATATTATTAAAATATAATTGAAATCATTGTGCTCTTTCTGGTAAAACTTCTTAGATTTTTTAAAAAATATTATTAAAGCTACAATCCCGTGTATGATTTTTGTAATAAATTATAATTATTCATAAACAAAATTATTTGATTTTTTTTATGTATCGGTGATAAATATTTTGTCGTGTGTCATGATAAATATTTTGTCCTGTGTTTTATTTATATATTTATTATCGTTGAGTCTTCTATTGTTTTAAAAAAAACTATTTGTGAATCGTTCATGTCCATTGATTTTTTTTTTCATAAATAAGATTGTTATTATACTCTCTAGCATTAATTTTTTTCTTTTTATTTACTTTTTGGGTATGCTTAACTAGTGCACCATGTGCACTGTTCAGCATGACCCAAACAAATATAGTCATTTAATAAATTTATATAAACTGCACAATTTATATTTTAAAAATATTTTATCACATATTTCTAAATATTTTAATCTAAATAAATTTTATACTTTAGTATAATATCAATCTTATTTATTAAAAAAAAAATCAATGGACATGAACGATTCACAAATAGTTTTTTTTAAAACAATAGAAGACTCAAGGATAATAAATATATAAATAAAACACAGGACAAAATATTTATCATGACACACGACAAAATAGGGTCATGCTAAACAGTGCACATGGTGCACTAGTTAAGGATATCCAAAAAGGAAATAAAAAGAAAAAATTAATGCTAGAGAGATAATTTTTTGCATCTTTAACACATTAAATGCATAAATTCCAAAAAAAAATTTCTATATTAATATGTTTAACCAATGCATCTAGCCTTTTCCTATTTGTTTTATTAAAGTTATTGTCCCGTGTATATTTTAATACTTCCCCCGTTCCTTTTTATTATTCTTTTTAGAATAGTAACATCAAATTGAGGAAGTATATTTTTGCACATTATCTTCCTATTATACCCTCATTTTAATTTACAAAATAATTCCTATTTTTTTTCACACACTTTCTTTTTCCAATAAATTTAATATATTATGTATCAAAAAAAATATTTAATATGTTATGTACCCATAAAAAAAATAAAAAACAAATATTTAGTTTTCTAAATATATAACATTAATTAGTTTTATTAAAAAAGAGTAAGATAAATTGACAAAGAGTATAATTGACAAATCGTATCCTTAAAATACGAAAAAGACAAATAAAAAGGAACGCTAAATCCGACGACAAAAAACTAATAAAAAGAAACGGACGTAGTAATAAATTATAATTATCGATGATAAAAATTTATCCAATTTTTTTATGTATGAATGAAAAATATTTGTCAATGATATTTTATATTTATCGATAAGAACTACTTGTTTTGTTTAAAAAAAAACTATTAGTAAATTTTTATACTTATCTTTAGAAGTGGTTTCTATTGCTATTTTTCTGAGTAAATTTGTTTTATTTTTTTCTTAATTTTTTTATGGATAGATTTGTTTTATGCTTATCTTTTTTTCTGTTTGTTATTTTTGTTTTGTATTTTTTTTTAATTTAGAGTTAAAATTACTTTTAAAGATATAAACGGTGAAATACTATTAAACATACTAAGAACAAAAGAGATTTTTTAGGAATAGTTTATTTTAATATTTATAATTACTGTTCATAAAAAACCATATTAAGAAAAGAAAACCGCGTCAAAATTGGTGTTCTTTTGTTCCACCTCAGCAACAAAGCAGGTATGAGTAAGTAAAATCATTTTCCCATAACAATATCTTATCAAATTTTTCAACCATCAAGACTTCACAAAGAAACTCTCAAGAACCTTCCTCACTCTTTCTTCTTTATTTTCTCTATCAACCTACCCTTACTTAAACCCTATCTTTTCTTCTTCCTTCATTATTCTTCATTTTCTCTCTTCACACCCCCCCTCTCACTCACAAAGAAACTCTCAAGAACCTTCCTCACTCTTTCTTCCATATTTTCTCTATCAACAAACCTACCCTTACTTAAACCCTATCTTTTCTTCTTCCTTCATTATTCTTCATTTTCTCTCTTCACACCCCCCCCCCCTCTCACTCATTCCCACACCCCCTCTTTCTTTCTCTCTCACAAATGGAGAAAAACGATGACCCAACACCCAAAGATGATTTCAATGCAAAAAGTTTCAATCTTAACGGCAAAATCATGCTCTGTGCAATCGTTCTTCTCTTTTTCATCATCATTCTAATGCTTTGTCTTCATATTTACGCTCGTTGGTACCTTATTCAATCTCGCCGCCGTCGTAACCGTCTCCGCCGTCGTACTCAGCTAGTTTTCTTCACCGATAATCCAACAACAACCACCGCCGTTACTTCACGTGGTCTTGAAGCTTCAGTTATCGCTTCGCTTCCGTTATTTTTCTACGATCCGAAAACCCAACCGGAGAATTCGTCGGAATGTGCTGTTTGTTTATCGGAATTTGAATCCGGTGAAACGGGTCGGGTTTTACCGAAATGTAAACATAGTTTTCATACTGAGTGTATTGATATGTGGTTTCATTCTCATTCCACGTGTCCACTTTGTCGTGCACCGGTTGAACCCGTATCCGAATTTAAACCCCGACCCGAAATTGTTATACCTGTTTGTGAACAAGAAACCGGTTCGGGTTTGGGAGATGAGAATGAGAACCGAACCGGTAAAGAGGTTTGTTCGAGTTCGGTTGGGTTAATGAGAAAACCGTCTTTTGCGGGAGTGACAATTGAGGTACCGTCGAGGAACGAGTTGTGTTGTGACTCGCCGTCGTCTACTCAGTCGTCGTTTCGGTCACCGATGAGTCGGATGTTGTCATTTAAGAGGATTCTTAGTATGGATTGGAAAGGGAGTGTTTCTCCGTCGTCGTGCGGTGGTGCTGGTGGTTGTAGCTCCATAGCTGAGTTAAAGGTAGAACAAGATGGACGAGTTGCAACTCAAACTCAGTGAGTTAGTCAGTTGAGTTTAATTGAGTTGACTTGACTTGAAACTGCTGACGTGGATGTTTTTAAAACACGGTGTTTAAAACGGCGGGTGGCGCGTGAGTGTGAATATCAGAATTAGCTTCTTTTTTTTTTACTAAATGAGAATTAGTTGAAAATTGTAAAGAATAGTATGAGTGAGTGTGTGTAGTCAAGAAAAAGATATTCAAATTCGTTAATATAAATTATAATAGTATTTGTTTTGTTTTTTTATTGTTTATGTTTCAAAGATGGTATAATAGGACAATAGAAAATTGAACTGTCATTATGGTTCTTTGGACTAGGGGGTGTGTACAATGTGGATAAGTCAAATATGCAAAGTGTAGAATTGATGGGGGAGATATATAAGATAATGTTTTAAACTTAACAGTAAGACTTTGTCAAAAAAGAAAAAAGAAAATCTTGTTCAAAAAATCACATTTTGTAAAAAAAGGATATTGATATTTTTGTCACTATTTTAATCTTTTATAAAAAATAATGTTTTTTTTGTTATGCTATGGGTGTTGTTCACTTTGGCATTATTATGTTTTATATCTGCAAGTAAAAAATTATGTCTTTTTTTCTTTGACAGAAGTAAAAAAATTATGCTAATATGTATTTATCATTGACAAATATTTCATTTTTTTTTTTTTTTTATAATTATCAAAGTACATTAATATTTAGGTCTTTGACTGCAGTAACTTTCTATTATGTTTAGGGTTACAAATTACAACTTGTGTTTTTCTTGGCTAAAGGTTTGTCCATGTTCTCTATCCCGTCTGGATTGGCAACATGAGGTGTGCAAAAATCCAAAGCAAAGTCTGAATGTCACAGTCAAGGTTGTTAAAATCGCGATTTAAAACGTAAAAATTATAGATTTTACGTTTTTAGATAGTGATTTCGAGTTAAATCGCTGATAGAATCATTTTCTGGTAAAATCGTGATCTGGAACGATTTTAAACGATTTAAATCGTGGTAAAATATCTGAAATCGTGTAAAATCTTGGTAAAATCGTTGGTTTTAACTCTTTGAGATAATTTAATCTTTTGTTATTTATTTTTTTGACCATTTTTTTAAAAAAGAAGCCCAATTTTTTTTATGTTACCTTGATGATTTGATGGGTAATTTGTGTAATTTGATCCAAATTTATGAATATTACATTTTATTATGGTAATTTAGTATATTTTAACTTTAAATTAAGTTGAAATTTTAAGTTATTGATGCATTATAATATTATATAAGTATATATATGTCATGTATATAAAATTTAATATTATTTTAATGAGGTAAAATCGATGATTTTACGTTTCGATTTTACCTAGGCAAAAAGAATTAAGGTAAAATCTCGATTCTGACAACCTTGGTCACAGTTATTTTAGCTGACTATACTTGTGATCGACCTCAAAATTTCAAAGAAAAGTTAGTATGTTTGTTCTATTTGTTGGGTTTTCTTTGAGGTTGATAAATAGAACACACATGTTGAGTTCCCTACTTCCCTTTGGATTTATGAAGTTGATCACAAATATGATCGATTAAAATAGTTGCGACATTCAGGCTTTATTTGGGATTTTTGCACAGCACATGCTGCCAGTTCAATCTAAATAGAGAACATTGACATAATTTAGCCAAGAAAAACATCATTAATCAATAATAAAGCTACAAATGATATAAGATAGGTTATTAATAGAAAAAATATGAACTAAATTAATGCGTAGAGACTTAAAGTATTGTGTCAACGGAACAATCACATCAAAACACACACACACATATATATATAGGCTAATGCTACGGTGAACCACCTTTACAAGTGGTCCACCGTGGACAAATGATCTAATCGAATACAAATTTTACAAAATTTATTGGTGGATTGAAAATTTATATCATATAGAGCATCCATAAAAAATTTTAAAAAAATTGAAAATCATTTGATATTTTATTTGGATTTATCAAGATTTACAGTATTTAATAAACCGTTAATCTTGATGGATCTCAATAACATATCAAATGATTTTCAATTTTTCTAAAATTTTCTATAGATGATCTATATGATATAAACTTTCAATCCAACAGTGGATTTTGTAAAATTCGTATTCGTTATAGGGTTTTTCATGAATGGTCCACCATGGACCACTTGATGAAGTGGTCCATATTAGAATTTACCTATATATGGCTATATATATATATATATATATATATAGAAAGAAGGAAAAGCTTTTGTGAAGGTGTGGATTAGCATGGAACACTTTAAGTTTTAATTAGACATTAAAAGCCCCTCTCTCTCTCCAATTGTGATTTTTTCTAAGTAACTTTGTTCCCAGCCAATCATTTCAGTACCGATGCAGAGAAAGGAGAAAAATTCTTACCGAAAAATAGAAAGAAGGAAAAGCTTGTCCATGGATGTGGCTTTTTGACATTTTAATGATCAATTTTGTTTTTTTTTTTTTACAAAAACATTTTCATAATAAGTGAGTTTATGTTCTTCAATAATCAACACCCAAGATCATTCATTCCCCGTCATAATTAGACTTTCATCACATTCTTTCTTTGAAATGTAAAGAAGCTATTTTTTTTCTTTCCATTTTTTAATGAAACAACTTTCAGTACATGAGGTTTTGGTTTCTTTTTGTTTTTTTTACTCAATATATATGATAATTTGACAATGATGTTTAGACTAATGTTTTGGTGTTCTGTAAGTGTAAGCTCCTAAAGAAGATGACGAAGACAAAAGAGGTTGGAGGAAGTTAAATAGTGTACACCGATTTTAGTGATAGCAGGGTGTAAGGAAGATAAAAAAGGAATTTATGTGTTTTTTAATTTTAAAATTACATTTAAATTACAATCATGTCCTTTTGTCTTTCCTAATTTTAAAATAAAAATAAGGGGTTTTGGTGTCATATTCAAAGGGTGTATCATGCTAATGCACACCTTCACAAAAGTGAATGGGTGTGTTATAGCAAAACCCATATATATATATATACATACAAATTTTAATTTGTAACCCTAAACATAATAGAAAGATGCAGTAAAAGGATGTTGATACAGATGACCAAACCTTATCATCAAATCTCAATTTTGTGTGTTTTATTTGCATTTTTGTATATGTTTACTTTTGGACTAGGATTGCTAAGATATTCTATTGATGACCAAATATACATACAAATTTTAATTTGTAACCCTAAACATAATAGAAAGATGCAGTCAAAGGATGTTGATACAGATGACCAAACCTTATCATCAAATCTCAATTTTGTGTGTTTTATTTGCATTTTTGTATATGTTTACTTTTGGACTAGGATTGCTAAGATATTCTATTGATGACCAAATTTCATTGATGCCCCTAGCTTTTGTTTATGTGGCAGAACATTGAGAAGGGAATTTTAGTTTTTTTTTCATACGCTATTCTTTTCTTGGATATGGATTGTGTGTAGTCAATGTCTGTGACTGCATATAGTTAGAGAGATCACAGCCGTAATCGGACAGTTCAAATTTAAAAGTTAAATATTTATATTTTAAAAAATTAAAACTGCATTAATATCTGAACCATTTGATTTCGATCAAACGATTCAAAGCAACTGATGTAGCCTGCCTACATCCAGACCGACTGCCTTGATCGATTTTTCTCATATGATAGTATATATATCATCACTTTATCTTAACAAACACCAAAAAGAATATCATTACTTTGTATAATCAATTGTGTAGCCTTTGTGGAATGGGATGAGTAGTTCAATTGGTTATGCTAGTTGAGCCAAGGGTAAAGAAGTTTGGAGGCCCATAGTTCAAGTCCTCACAAGGAGAAAAACTAACAATATTGTAATATACTAACAATTTGCCATTAAAAAAAAAAAAATTGTGTAGTCTTTGTTATTCATGAAAGAATTATAAAGAAATTGGATGAGGCAGAAAACATTTCATATATTATTGATTCACAGACTATGAATATATACACAGTGTACAGCTAATTCAGTATCTGAGACATTACAGCAAATCTCTAGGAATTATGACTAATAATGGAAGATCCTAAATACAAATAGAAAGAAAATAATACTATGCATAGACTGGTATAAAGAAAATAATGCCACAATCTGATATCTCTTATTTCCTAATACCCCCCCTCAAGTTGGAGTGTGAAGATGAAGAACACCCAACTTGGAAAGAAGAGTGTCAAACTGTTGTTTTCCCAAAGCTTTCGTAAGAATATCAGCAAGTTGTGCTGAAGTGTGGACATACTTAGGTTGAATATTTCCCTTGGCAATTTCATCTCTCACAAAATGACAATCAACTTCGATATGTTTTGTACGTTCATGGAGCACCGGATTATTGGCAATGTGGAGAGCAGATTGACTATCACAATAAAGGTGCATGGGATCAGAATGCTCAATGCCAAGAGAACTCAACAATTCTTTCAACCACTTGAGCTCACAAGTAGCTGCAGCCATTGAACGATACTCCGCTTCAGCTGAAGAGCGAGACACCGTGGTCTGCTTCTTAGTCTTCCATGAGATTGGAGAGTTACCCAACATCACAAAGTATGCTGTCAAAGATCGTCTAGTGAGCGGACAACTGGCCCAATCGGCATCACAATATCCATATAGCCGTAAATCACAATCAGCACTCAGAAGAATTCCCTGGCCAGGATTACCTTTCAAGTACCGAACCACACGTAGAGCTGCATTCCAATGCTCAAGTTTTGGGTTTTGCATGAATTGAGCTAGAATGTGAACACAATAAGACAGCTCAGGATGAGTAATGGTCAGATAGATGAGACGTCCAACAAGACTCCTATTTCCAGTTGGATCTTTTAGATTCACTCCTTCAACGAGAGCCAACTGATGGTTTTGTTCAATGGGAATGGGTGCAGTTTTTGCTCCAAGTAACCCACAATCAGAAATAAGATCCAAAACATACTTTCGTTGCGAGAGAAAAATACCGGTAGCATTTCGTGCCACCTCAATACCAAGGAAATATTTCAACTTTCCAAGGTCTTTCATGTGAAAACAATGACCCAAATAATCCTTGAATTCATCTATAGCATCACTATGATTTCCAGATTTAACTATATCATCGACATAAACCAATACATACATCTCTGTGTCATTACTATGCATCGTGAAGAGGGAATTGAAATTTCTGGCACGCTAGATACGATGCTATATACGATGTTATAGCTTCTTACCACCGAAAACATAATGCTGTATACAATGCTATAGCATCCTACTGCGCAAAACTCAAGATAAATAAAACAAATATCTGAAAGCAAGTAAAAGAACACGGGATATTTGTTAACCCAGTTCGGCGCTTAAACAAGCCCTAATCTGGAGGATACCAATCCAGGAAGATGTCCAATAAGCAATAGCCCTAGACTGATGACAACAACCCGCAAGTTATGCCCTTTCCATCTAGCAACTCCCCTATTGTCTATAACCTAGGGTCCTAGCCTAGATCTGAGATATACCTGATCTCACTTCCTTACAACCTTACAAACAGCAAGGATTTCAAAACACAAATATGGAGTCACACTCCTAGAAACTAAACCACTCATACCTAAAGGCTTAGAGTGATGTACAAGAAACAACCATACTCCATGCTTAAAAGCTTTGGAGAAACTACAGAGTTACAATTCAAAAAACACAGTCCTACAAAAGCATCAAGATGATACTAGAGAGGCTCACAAATAAAGCACAAGGCTTACAAAGACACGAAACCCTAAAAGTCTACATTTTGATATATTGGTTTCGGTGAAGAAACTAGGTTTAGCTCCTTCCTTTAAATACTCCAGCAAAGGTCCTTGATCAGAGTTAATCATGAGCTTGATTTGTTTGACTCAAGCCATTTGACCACATTAATTACAATAGATTCTTTCCATAAATATACTCCAAGGAGATTCTTCATAAAAGTAAGCTTGACCAGGATCTGAAGTATTAAATGATGATCCTCATAATAAGCCTGATTAAAAACGTGATTAAATGTGTCAGATATGATTCATGAGAGAGAAAAACGGATCATGCCATAAATAGAAACGCGCGCCCTTATAATACCAAATGCCGGATACGATGTTGTAGCATCTTGCACTACATCCTGCTCACCAAAAATGCAGCCAATACAGAAGACTCAACAGGAATAATCAGAATAAGATTGTTTAAAGCCATAAGCTTTCAAAGCTTATGATAATTTAGCAAACCAACATCTAGGAGCCTGTTTTAAACCATACAAAGATTTGCGGAGACGACATACCTTACCAAGCGGTTGTTTATCAAAACCGGGAGGTAACTTCATATAGACTTCTTCATCCAAGTCCCCGTGCAAGAACGCATTGCGAACATCCATTTGGTGTAGTTGAAAGTTCTTTGCTGCAGCAACGGCCAAAAAAGTTTGAACTGTCACCATCTTCGCCGTGGGAGCAAATGTCTCATTATAGTCGACACCTTCGACTTGTCTGTTCCCATGAATTACCAATCTTGCCTTGTGGCGCTCAATAGATCCATCTGAATTATATTTGATCTTATAAATCCATTTACATCCTATAGCTTTCTTTCCCGATGGTAAATCCTCTATTGTCCATGTACCATTATCCTCCAAGGCTCGGATTTCTTCTTTCATGGCATCTCGCCATTTCTCATCTTTAACAGCTTCGGCGAATGAATTTGGCTCGTGCTCTGCAGTGATAGCTGCCAAAAAAACACGATGTTGCATGGAAAATTTGTCACAATTAACATAATGTGCAATAGGATAACGCGTACCTGAGGATTTTGAAAGGAGCGGTGAACTGGTTGAGGTGCTGACACAAGCAGTGTGAGTGACATGATCATTTAAACGTGTAGAGGGCTTCTTGACTCTATATCCTCGACCAAGGAGTTCATTACTTCGGATGTTTTGTTGAGGATCAAGAATTTCAACTTGATCTTTATCCGTTGTTCTCTCTGTTTCCTGTTGCATAACATGCACTTCTTCATGACTTTCAGTGTCTACAATATCATTTTCCAAAGGCACAAGTGCACTACCCAAGTTACTAGTGCTCACTATTTTCTGTTCTTCATTCCCTTCATCATTATCATCACTTGAATCATAAGGCCAACCCCATTCATCTATTTGTATTTCTCTTGTCTCACCACTGTTAGCAGCAAATGGAAACACATTTTCCACAAACTTCACATTCCGAGATACAAAGTACTCTTCAGTTTCAACATCATACACTTCCCACCCCTTTTTTCCATAGGGGTATCCCACAAAGATGCACTTTCGACTCCTACTTGCAAACTTATCTCCTCCTCTATTTTCATTGAGAGCATAACACAAACATCCAAATATCCGAATTTGTGTGTATGTCGGCTTAGCACCAAACAACAGTTCGTAGGGTGTTTTCCCACCTAGTAGTACAGAAGGGGTTCTATTAATTAGATATGCAGCGGTAAGAATACACTCTCCCCAGAATCTTATAGGCAAATTAGCTTGAAACCTCAATGCCCTCGCCACATTCAAGATATGGCGATGTTTTCTCTCCACCCTTCCATTTTGTTGTGGTGTATAACGAATTGAAGTTTGATGAATAACACCATTTTCTTGGAAATAATTTTTCAGTCCTCGAAATTCTGTCCCGTTATCACTTCTTAAAACTTTAATTTGTTTGTTATGCTGCCTATGAACCATAGCAAAAAATTGTTTAATAATATGAGAAACTTCATCTTTCGTTTTTAACAAGTATACCCACACAGCACGTGAACAATCATCCACTATAGTTAAAAAATAAATGGCACCACAAGAGGCACGTGTTCTATAAGCTCCCCATAAATCACAATGAATCAAATCAAAACAATTCTTTGCATTATTATCACTCAACAAAAATGAGTCTTTTATTTGCTTTGCTCTAAAACAGATTTCACAAGTCTGTAGTCTATTATCAATTTCTTTATTAGTAACATCAGGCAACATACTAACTATCTTAGATGATGGGTGTCCCATTCTTCTATGCCACAACTCACATGATCCAACGCAACTTGCTTTGCATGCACGAACTGGTGTCACCACACTGAGAATGTATAGCCCCTCAGATTGTTCACCCGCTCCAATCGTTGTCCTCAAAATACGGTCCTGTATGACACACAATGTTTTAGTAAAGTGAACAATATAATCAACATCATGCAATAATTGAGAGACTGAAATGAGATTGCAATTTAAATTAGGCACAAAAAGAACATGTTTTAGCATGAGTTTGTCTCCAATAGTGACAGTTCCCTCTTTAGTTGCATATGTCTCTGTGCCATTAGGCATTCCAACACGACAAGGCTCTATGTTTCGGACATCATTCATGTACGCAAGAGTGCCAGTCATGTGGTGTGATGCACCAGTGTCGATGATCCAAGGATTATTACCTGTCAATCTTGCACTTGTCCCACCTTTTTGTGTGTTAATTGCCTTCAGGAGAGCATTCCACTGTTTAGAACTTAAACCCGACAGTGCTATCTGTTCACTTTTGCCCTCTGTGTCATCATTCGTTGCTCCTGCAATATCAGCAACTTGTGCCACATTTGCTTTTGCATTATTTCCTCTTCCTTTTCCGAAACCACTCATTGGCCGATGCACCGCCTTGCTACGTCCAGGATCACGACCTTCAGTTCGTGGTCTATCACCCCACCAATCTGGATAGCCCACCAGTGGAAAACATGAATCAACATCATGTCCTGAACGTTTGCAATGTGAGCATGATTTTGACGACATTTCTTGAGATTTCTTTTCCCATCCCGAATTCCGACCAGCCTTGACAGCAAAGCTAACTGGATCTCCACGTTCTTCTTTGCCTCGCGTTATCACGCCAACTCTTTCCTCTTGTACTGTCATTTGGTACGCTCTGTTCAGAGTTGGTAGCGGATCAAGACTCAAAATGTTGGATCGCACAGTTCTAAACTGAACCTCATCAAGGTCCATCAGAAATTGATGAAGTTTCTCCTCTTCTCTTTTCTTGTTCAGCGTCGTTGATATGCCACACTTACACCCATTACATGTGCATATGGGTATCTGATCAAAATCATTCAATTCATCCCACAACTTCTTAAGTCGTCCAAAATAATTCACAATTGAATCTCCGTTCTGCCGGCAATTCGCCAATTCAGACTTCAATTGTTGAATGTGAGGGCCATTTGTTATAGATAACCTTTGTTTGATGTCATCCCATAACTCCTGGGCATTCTCCTTGTATGTGATAGTCGATCGAAGCTTCGGCTCAATCGTATTCAGGATCCACGAGACAACCATGGAATTGACGGTCAACCAATCATCAATTTCAGGAGCATCTTCATCAGGTTTTTTGATCGATCCGTCGACAAATCCAAATTTTCTTCTTGCCCTCAATGAGCCTCGAACTGCTCGAGACCATTCATCGTAATTTTCACCCTTCAATTGGACCTGGGTTATGATGTTTCCTTGGTTATCACTCGAATACAGATCATAAGGAGAGATCTGTTTCTTTGATTGAGACCCACTTTCACTCTTAGTTTCTTTATTATCGAGTTTACTGCGTTCATCCTTATTTTCTGCCATAGTGGTTATCAAAAAGGGTTTAAGAACCTAGCTCTTGATACCATAAAGAAATTGGATGAGGCAGAAAACATATCATATATTATTGATTCACAGACTCTGAATATATACACAGTGTACAGCTAATTCAGTATCTGAGACATTACAGCAAATCTCTAGGAATTATGACTAATAATGGAAGATCCTAAATACAAATAGAAAGAAAATAATACTATGCATAGACTGGTATAAAGAAAATAATGCCACAATCTGATATCTCTTATTTCCTAATAAATTAGCAGACCAAACTTTGCTCTCAAGATTATTGATCAGTTTTGTTTGTGATGTGAATGTTCACTGCTAGCTCATAGGAGTGAGATATCATGCGTCGCAAGAATTATTTTTTCTTTTTTATCTGACAAAATGTGGAGCAAGAATTAAAACATTTAGTATATAGATATAGGGTCTGTTTGTTTCAGGCTTTCAGCTTTAAAATTTTATTTTATTTTCCATTTTTTAAAAAAGATTTTGTAAAAAAAAATCAAAATATTACAAGTTTTTATATATTCATTTTTTTTTAAATTGAAACACTAATTTTGACATCATATAACATAAACATACATTATTGATCAAAACATAGTCAAAATTGTAATTTTTTCAAAAATTTGTATTTCAAAAATGATTTTTATGAAAATCTATTTGAAATAACTTCAAAATTAAGTGATTTTTTTAAATTTGATATCCAAAAAATTTCAATAAAATGATGAAATAACTAAAATAACATTTTAAGAATAATTATTGATAACAAATTTGCATTCGAAGATTTTATAAAAAATTTCTTTATAAATTTTTTTTTACACAAAATTATGTAACACTATAAAATTTATTTTTTAAAAAAGCCAAAAGAAACGGGCCCATAAGATTTATCGGTTTGAGAAATTTTTATTCTATTTAAAAATGGTTTGTTTTTGTAGTATGGTTGTGAATTGTGAGTTTCACATAGAAAATAACTTTGTTACGTGGGTTTTCTTTTATTATTATATCAAATTTAGTGGTTTAAAATATAGAGGTTTTAAAGGTATATTATTTTTATTTTTTTTGAAAATTTGGTATCTGATTCAAGAATCAACTAATTTGAGGAGATCAATTCATCCGCCTACTTACGAGGACATGGTTCCGTTTAAAGCGCTATAGTTTTATTTAACTTTGTATAAAATAGTCTACCGTAATTGACACCATGAGAAATTGAACAAAAAAAACTCTATAAAATCTCTTTAAAAATATATTATTATTCTGTAATTTAAGTCCCTTGATCTAAACTGAAACAAATTTAAGATGAATATAGACCTAATTTAGTTTTTAAATAACATAAATAAAAACTTTGGTCTTTGTCGCCCAAAATAGGGTTCTAATAACGCAAATCACATGCGTCTCAACTTGCAGACACATGAGACACAATGCATAAAAATCACATTAAAATAGAAGAACCCAAAGAAATGTTGCTTAATTAAGATTCTTGTGTGTTAGTTTATAATGTGCAAAATGGATATCCTACATTTGAAAGAATGAGCAACCTCTTTTTTATGTGTAGCAAACTTAGGCATTAGAACTCTACCTCACATTAAGAGGAAAAAAACACTATCTAAATATTTGGAATTAAAATATCTCTTTATAAATCGAAACATTAGGTTTAAATGGTTAATAAGGTCCCCCTAAAACGAATTGTTTGAGAAAATTCGAGTTCCATTTCTAGTGAGAATAATTCACGATGAGAATTTACTTACCTTACGATCGAACTTTAAAATATCGGATCTCCTTTCCATGGAAAATTGGGAATCATAAAATTAATACCAAAAAAAGTATCCCTTTGTAGTTATTGTTAGGGATCATATTATCGCTTAATTTCGTGATATGAGACATATGCAATATGATGATTGTAGCACCCTAATTTTTGTATCATGTCATTTATGTTATGTGTATTATTTGTTACTAGATGTTTGGATGTCTAGTGAGTCATTCTTGTTCTTGATTATATTGTTTTTAACAATGACTCAATTAATTAATTGATTTGCTCAAGTTTCCTTCTAGTTTGTCTTATGTTAATTGATTATGTAATTAATTAAATTGAATAAATTAAGTTTGTACGTGACATGACTTACAAAACAAAGTCAAGAACTTGACATACATTATTTGATATTGACAAGGCTACAACAACTGAGTACTACTGAATCTGAACCCGACAATTTAACCATGAAAATATGTTTTCCTTAATCGGAGGCTGTCGTTAGTACCAAATAATAACGCGTATATTTGTTCTCCAAGACCCCACACGCTTTTGAGTACAATTTTTCAAAATCGTATGTCATGTTACTAGGTGATTTTTTATGAACACAATAATCTTTTTTAAGCTAAAAATGAAAATATATTAGATAAAAATAAGAGATATAAAGATTGGGAGGACATTAGACCTGACCTAGCTACAGTCCAAATGAAAATATATCGTGATCAAACATATTAGGTGGAATAGCCTTTATAAATCCTAACAATCTTAGGACTGACGAATGGAGAACTTGCGTACGGCACGTGAAACCAAGTTATAAAAAATATGAAGTGAGAATCAACAAGGTCAAAAAGGGTTCGAGACTGACGAATGAATCAATCCGCCAACACAGAACAAGGATCCACGTATCAACAACCCTACGAACAAAGTAGAAGACATAAAAAGCTTTTTCACAGGGACTGAGACGGATAAAAAGACGTTGTTGGAGTCGAGATAGACTTGCCGCCAACAGATCTCAACAATCCTTGAACATCAAATAATCGAAAAGCATAAAAATGCCAGCACAACCAGAAACCAAGAACAAAGATGTTTGAAACCACACAAACCTTTCAGATAAATAGAACCGGATCATTTTAGAGACAAAAAATAAAAGTTGGTATATTCAAAATTTTGAATTAACTTCAAATGCTTGAAAATTACTAACAATATAGTCTTAAACTATATTAATAATAAAAACAAAACACACCGACTCTCTTCATCTTTAGCATTTTTTCAAAAATGAATCCGAACCAAATTGATAAGTTTGGTTTGGATATTTTAATCGATTTTTTCTGATGTATTTCATGCTATTATTTTTTTCCCGATATATTTTTTCCCATAAACTCATCAAATACAAAATACAATTTGTTTCTCATAAGTTCATCAAATACATATACATGATACAACCATATAGAAAACAAATACAAAATAAAATTCTTTTCGCTTAAGTTCATCAAATACAAAATACAACCATATTGAAATTAAGTTCATAAGTTCTTCAAATAATAAAGTGCAATAAAAATAAAACTTCAAGTTTATTCCCACTTAAATCGAAAAATAAAATAAAAATCAAAATAGCACTTGAGAAGTTACCGTTCTGAGGGTTTGAGATGATAGCAGCAGCGTGACGTGAAAGTGTTGTTTGCGTAGTGTTGATAGCAGTTTGAGGATGAGATGATGTGAAATGAGAGCAGCTTGAGGATGAAGATGAGGCTGAGGTGAGAGCAACGTTTATGAGTTTGCCGTGTGGTTCTAAGTTTACGTTTTTAATTTAGAGTTTCTAAGTGAAACAAATTTTATTTTATTTTTTAGAAGTAGTTGGGTCAGTTGTGGTTTTTGATAGATATGGTCTGCCTAAATTTTTTTTACCATATATACTATAGATTGGTTTGGTTCAGTTTGTCTATTGGATCTGAAAACTGAAACCGAGAATTGAGAACCAAACCAAACTATTTCGGTTTTTAATTGGTTCGGTTCAATTTTTTATCCGAACTATAAAAATCGGTTTTTTTCAGTTTGGAACTTTGGATTGGTTTAAATCATCGGTTTAATTGGATTTTTCTGATCTGCTTACACCCCTAATAACATGACTTTATCAACACCATGAAAATGAGCATGAAGGAAATCATTACGTACATTAATAAGAATGCATAGTGTTACAAGGTGTACAAGTGATAGCAACACCATGAAAATGGACATGAAGAAAATCATTACATCAATATATGTTACTACTTTGGAAAATAGCAATAATGATACAGATAAAAACAATGAAAAATTTTAGTGAGAACTAGGACTCTAATGACTACATAATATAACCAAGGGGGGTAAGACATTCAGCAAATGTCTTGAATTAAATCATTTCATGCTGAATGGAATAAACTGCTGTTAATGTCAGTGTCACGCTACTGAATGTACGTTATTTAACTGACTCGATAAATGGAGATCTACGTCGTCTTTTGGATGCAGGAGAGAACTTCATAGCATTCCCCTTTCCAAGGTTTGCAGAAAGCTTACAATTGGTAGGTGATGTTAACCCTGTCGGTCCATGTTTCCTAGACGATGAACTGGTAATGGTAGGTGAAAGTGACAAACTGGTATTTGTAGGTGATGATAAACCTGTCAATCCATGTTTCCGAGAAGATGACCTGGTATTGGTAGGTGAAGATAACCCTGTCGATCGATGACTCCTAGAAGATGAACTGATGGGAGACTTTTCTCTTCTAGTTTTCTTCTTTTCATCTTCTTTTGAAGACGGTTTTTTTGTTGGAGACTTTTCTCTTCTAGTTTTTTTCTCACCCTTTGGAGACGGTTTTTTTATTGGAGACTTTGCTCGCTTTTTCGATATACCAAACTGCTTCACAACCTCCTTTTTCTTGTGCTGCTTTAGGAGCTTAACATGAAACGGATTAGCAGATGTGTAACAAAAAGACTCCCCAGCGGCATGGTGTCTTTGTAAATCAACTTCTCCATTGTTCACCTGGAAATTTGTGTAATTCACATAACAAATTGAAGTTAAAATTCATTGACCATCCAACTAATACGACTCATACATTCAACTTCAAAATATGAAGTAAAAATTTGAGAATGCACTCAACGGTCAACACTGCTTATACGGGACTTACCAGTTGAAGAAGTGAAGAGAAACTTCGGGAGACATCATACTTTACTTGTCCCGCGACCAAATTAGAGAAGGGCATGACACTACTACTGCTTTCTTCAAGGGATAGTTTGTCAAGAATTCTTTCACCATAGTCTCGGATATCAAACGGTGGGTGTGATTCCTATCATGCAAAAAGACTCCGTTCAATTTAAAGACCAAAAAAGATAGAGAGAAAGCACACCCAAAAGATGAATTCACCTGTTCTTCTAAGTTGTGCTCAATTCTTTGTTTCCATGTTGAAACCCTGGCAGCCATTTCTGTTTGCTTCTCTGTTTCAGCTATGCTAGCTAGGAGAGCATTCTACACGAGGAACCGTGATTATCGATCATGTAAAATAAGGAAACATTTTAGTAACCGATATATACCGTAAGGAAATCAGACAATGCAAAAAGTGACACTGCAAGGCAACAACTAAAAAGTGATTTAGCATTTGTGTTTCTTATCGAAACAAGCAAAAGCATATGCTTTACATGATTATTATTTTCTCAGTGAAAAAAGGTTTCGTGAGAAACTGTGAACATTGAAGGAAGCTGGGTGACAGAAGCCAATAAATAGCATATTTCTACAATTCATAACACCGCTTATATATCCAAAAATCAAATAGAATGGTGCTCTTACCAGATGAGAGCGGCAGAGATCTTCCAAACTTGTCTGGGAATCTGGAAATTCAAGATCTACAGCTTCATCAGCATGAGCATGAACATCATCAACTCCATGCTGTTAATTCAAGCAGATAAGCTCATAAGCATATAATAGATGCTGCCAAGATGCAATGTTAAATATATATATATAAACAACCAAGTAACTGGTCTTCTAGCTCAACCTCTTTATTGAAAGGATGAAGATCTTCATCCATGAAGTCATTGCCAGGCATATCAAAATCGGGATTTCCATTATCAAAGTCGTTGTCATCGTTGACATTGTCATCTTCAGTGTTGAGAAATGGTTCACCAGTTTCATTTTCCCCGTTAATAAGAGATTGCCTCAGCTGCAATTAACATATCACATTATAAACAATGAAGAGTCATACACTGACTGTGAGAGCATCCGTCAATTAGTACCTTCTCATATAATGGTGGAGAAGATTGAGAATCCTTTTGTCGTTGATTGGCACAACGTCGCATCTCCCACATTTTCGTGAGCTCTGGACTGATAGGACCATGCAATTTTGCAAGTGGAAACAAGGAGGTCATAGATACTCGAGGTCTCGCATTGATTCTAACCTTTTTTGAAACTTTCACTGCAGGTACAACAAAAAGAAAACAGAGCATAGGTAAGTTATACAATTAAATTAAGGAAAATTGATGATAAAAATGGGGGTAACAGGAACCTTTTCGAAAGGGCTTCACTCTCAAGTTTCCTGGTTCATGAGGATTCAATGGTTTCCATGGATCATCATCTTCATCATCAGAATTGTCTGTATTCATTGGTACATCAAATCCATCATCCATATTAGGTCCAAAGTTACTGTTATCAAAACCAGCAGCCGGAGAACTGGGCCGAGCATCTTTGTCTTCAAAACTAAAATTTTTAGGAGAGCACATGGAATTAGCACGCTGACTCTTTGCAACTGATTTATGAGCACTTCCACCAGAACGTCTAGGAGAAAGAAAGCTTTTACGAGTTGAAGTTGCTCTATTAGTACCACAATGTGTCGTACCAGCATTCTGGCCCTTTATAAACTCATGAACTGCAACAGCATCGGATGTGTCCAATAAAATAAAATCCTGGTACAAGTCAGTGGTGGACAGCTGCAACAATTCATCATATCATTAGGCACTGAAATTATACAAAATGCCATCATGTTAACAGTCGCAAGCAATAAATATACCAGATAAGACTCCAATTCCCCTCCATCGCCGCCAGTATCCAAGCAATCGCCTTCAAGAACAACTAGATTTGCAGGGGGTTTTATGAATTGATCCAAATTCACATCTTTGCCTGTTGAACTATCCAATGAATTCTTTTCATCAACTGCAATACAGCGGAAAGTCAGGTGATATGGCAATTGCAACTATATATAGTGAAACTACGCAACAATTATGTAGAATATGTTTTGATGCAATTGATGATATAAAGTAAAATCATCCTAAACAACCTTAATTGAAATTGTTGTACTTATCATTCAAAACCAAATAAAGCTAAATAAACATACTAATTAGTAGTTAGAGGTTAATAGATTCTGGTCTAAATAAAACTAATCATGTTGATAATAAGTCCCCTTATGTCATGACTCTGGTCTGATCATTTAGTCAAATAATTTTCCTTAGTATAGGTACCTGGGATGTCATCAAAGCCCCAGAATTGATCATTTTCTTCATCAGCAACAGCAGATGGGCCAGCTTCTTCAGGTTGGACTGATTCCCCATCTACCTGATCTGCCTGTCTGCCAAATGAAACATTAGCCAGAATTAATGGTTCTGTACGTACAGTATACATAAACTGAAATAAAAATTTGTTAGAACAGATTATTACTACTTATTTTGTCACTTGGTTTAAATATTTAGTTAAATCTCCCAGGTGTCAGTTACCAACATGCCACTTCATGCAATAGCACACTGGGCTTGAAATCTGGAAAACACAGCAACCCACTTACATTGTGCTGAAATTCAACATTTTATATGTAGAATGGACAATGGAGATAAATAGATTGAACGGTTGATAACTTGCTCCTAGTTACCCTAATAGTCTAATACCATGTCATGGATTCAACTCCCAAAACCTTAAACAGATATGTAAAGTAACATTACTGGTTTTATATCTCTAGCAGAATAAAAAGGTTCTGTAGAAGAGATTATTTAGAGAGCGAGTTAAACTAAAAATAAGAACTAGAATAAGCAGCACAAAATGTTAATAGACTGTGTTACTCTAGTATATCATAAGAACTGAACCATAACGAGAGTGAGAGTCTAACTTGACACTGCTACATTTTGTTAATGATGATTCTGATAAATGTAATTTGTGCAACATAAACCATTGTTCACTTAGAAACCAAAAGTACAAGTGAATCTTCATATGTGAAATCTACATAGACCATTTCTTATTATTTTAAAGTTGATACTAGATATTATACATATATATTTACAAAATATTGCAAAATAGCTGCTTAAGCTTGAATAGGGGGTTCATGTCAATTCTACCATTCTTAATCAATATTATGATTCACTATTAAGGGGGAAACATGTTCAATTTTTAAACAAATTTTCCAAATGAAAAACTGAATAGCATTAGTCAGGTTTTGAAAATTTATTATCATTTGTTTTCAACCAAATCTTTAGAAAATATCTCAACAAAATTGCGGATGACTCAGAGACCTTACAAAAGCAATCTATGTAACTAAAAATGACTCTATTCCTAGATTATAAGGCCCTTTGGGAACATTTTTTTTCTTCCTAAATATAAGACCCTTTGCAACTTTCTATATGCATTTATTAATCTTTTTCCAAATAAATCCCTAATAAATACTTCAAGTTCACCTTGGAATATGAAAAATCAACATTGAATACAATTATACACAAGGATAACTTAGAAGTAATCATGCACAAATCTTTCAAGTTAATAACAATACCTACTTCGAAGTGTAACTTTTTCATGTTTCATATACCAAATACCTAAATAATTTTAAATAATAATTTTATTAAAATTAATTGATTATTAGTTGAGCCCGTATAGTGAGTACTTAGACATCAATTAACACGAAAACAGACACTTTCACCACCGTCAATATCAGGTAATTCTGCCAATGTTATTTCGATAAAATGTAAAATGCAAATTTGATTTAGCCCCTTCATTCTAACCCCCCTCCCCCAATCCAAATAATAAAAAATGAAAATAAAAATGCTGAAACTTTATCTCAAAAATCAAACCTTTTCTGAGAAAGGAACTCCAAAGTACGCAACACCAAGTTGTAGAGATATTCAACCTTTCGACTATACACCTGAATTGAACCCTGAAGAAGCAGAGCAGCTACAAATTACCCAGAAACAGCTATATCAGTTTAACATAAATCCAAATAAATAAAATTGTAAAATTTTCAAAATAAAATGAGTCAATTGAACCAAACCTTCAGCAAAATTCACATGAATGCTTCCTTCATCTTCACCAGTGATTTCACCGGAACATATTTTAAGCAAATACGCTTCAAGTTTCTTGGCTAGGTCAACTTCCCAATTGGATTGTAAGTCACGCTCTGCATGAACCGCGTGGAATGCTCCACTCGATTCCTGTATATCTTTAGACATCTTCAGTAGACAAATTCGCAACGGAAATCATAGTAATTTCATCAATTTTCAATACCCTAAGAAAAGGGGGAAAACCCTAGGGTTTCAACGTTCTGGTGAAGGGTTGAAGGTATCTGAAAATGAAAAATAGGGTTTTGAAATTCGCCGACAAAGGATAATTGGGTTGGTGAAAAGTTTGAAGCTTGATTGTTTGAAGCGCAGAGAGAAGGAGTAGCTATGGCAGAGAGAGAGTGTGGATCGAGAGAGAGAGAGAGAGAAATTGAAATGATTTGGATATGTTTTTCCCGCTCCTCAATCAAAAATCAAAAATAAGTTTTGGGCCAAACCCTAGGCCTGGCCTACACTTCTGTTGTGGTCTTGAATCTTGTTTTTTTTTTGTTTTTTAATTAAATTTAAAAGAAAAATATGTTTGAATAAGATTATTGATTCTAGGTTCTCTAAACACGGAATTCCTCCTATATAAATATGTCTTATTGGCTAAGTCGGATATGTCTTGTCTAACCCAAGATACTTCTCACATTCAACGCCTATTAATTTGATCGGCGGACTATCGGAGTATGTGCAAGTATTACCGATTCATCCCCACCCTCACAACGAGTTACAACCACAAATAGTACACAATCAACAACTCACTATATATTTATCATCTAAATTTTAGGTCCAGAGCAGATCAATAATTTATTTTAATAAGAAAATTAATTAAATCTTTTTTCTTTGATATTTTGGGTTTTTCATTGGAGATAGTGCAATTCACATATCACATAAACCAAATGGGTAGGGCTCATGCACTTGCAAGAGCAGCTTTATCTCAAATTTTTCGCAATACTTTTCGTATAATCCTAATTGTATTGATACTATTATTATGAATGAAATGACATGATTTAGCTTTGCGTAAAAAAAATGTCACATAAACCACAAATAGTGCACAAATAAATCTCTCTATAGTTGCTCTAAGATGACTCACATGTAATAAATCATAATTTTTTTATTATTCTTAATTCGATACAAAATTTAGTTACTAAATCAAAGTCATCAATTTGTATATTTATCAATCTATCTTCATGAGATTTGCAGCCGTTTTTAACTTCATGACTTAATGACTTTTTTGAGAAATTATGCGGTTGTTTGTTGTTGCTCTCTTTCATATCTTGGAATAAGGGGAGGAAGGAGTTGATTATAATTTGGATGTTGTTCTTTTGGCCACATGAAGTCGAGTTAGGATTTTCTCCATTTCCTATTGTTTCAATTTCCTCCAATATTATATAATTTTGTAAATGTAAATGCAAAAGTGTGATATTAAGTGAGTTCAAATCTCTCCTTTTTTTGTCAAGGGTCCAACTCTCTTTTATACACCCCAAAACATTTAAAAACTTTGATAATTGATGAAATGTAAATAATAGGAAATGGACAGGATCCCGGCTTCATGAAGTCAAGGAGTCAAGTAATGGATGTGATCATGACTTCAACAGATAAGTATGTTTAATTCCATATAAATTATGACAAATAAACTATTCTTTTCTTTTTATAAAAGATAATTGAGTCAAATACATCAATTTTTTTTATTTTTTTGAAGCAAAATGAAGCAAATTGAGTCAAGCACAATCTTGTTAGAGCATTTTTATTTCAGTCTAGCCCCACTGTTCATCATTTTTATCCACCTAGTTGTATCTCTTCTATTAAATACATCAATTTTTGTTGACCTAATTATCTTTTATAAAAAAGATAGGAAAGACAAATAAGTTTGAAATAATTTTTAGAAATGTAAAGTAAATATTTTTTTATTGCCATCGAAGTTTCCAACCGAATTTTTATTATACGCATGAGTTAGAAATTAAACTCTTTATCACATGCTTAAGAGGGCCAAAACTCTTACCATTTAGACCAATTCATCGTTGATAAATTACGAAATACTTTAGAGACAATTAATATTATTAAAAAAAATATTTTTTAACTAATTAAATTATTAGAAAAATTAAGGACTCAATTATATTTTTTTAAATTCATGAAAATACTCACTCGGTATTGGGCCAAATCTCTTAGTGTAGTATGCGTTTGTTTAAGGTTTTTAAAAAAATGATTTTGCTTTTTAGTAAAAAAAATAAATTTTGTTTTGAAAAATTTAGTGGTTCTTTTATAGAAATTTTTTTTAAAAAGCTATTTTTTTTCCATTTGTTATGTTTAAAAAAAATAAAAAAAATTATAATGTTTAAAATATAAAGTTCATACACTTAGGTTCATATTATCTTACTTATTTCTAGTATCTCTAATTTGCAACTAACCAAAACCCTAATATGTTGCATACATGGGCAAGAAAGGTTAATAAAGTGCAATTAAGGATACGGTGGGTCCCTTTTTTCCTAATTAAATGGGACCTTAAATATTATTTATTGGAAAATATAACTACTATAGCAACCATTTCTTCTCTTTTCGATTAGCTACACATTTATATCTTCTTTACGACATTTGCAATCCTAAAATTATGATATTGAATCCCTCCCCCCATCCCTCTTTTGTTGTATATGTGGGTACTTGGAAATATATCTCAAATATTAGGTATTGATTCTAATTTGTGAATTTCCTTGTAAAATAGGTTAATAAAGTGCAATTAAGGATATGGCGGGTCCCTTTTTTTTTCCTAATTAAATGGGACCTTAAATATTATTTATTGGAAAATATAACTACTATAGCAACCATTTCTTCTCTTTTCGATTAGCTACACATTTATATCTTCTTTACGACATTTGCAATTCTAAAATTATGATATTGAATCCCTCCCCCCAACCCTCTTTTGTTGTATATGTGGGTACTTGGAAATATATCTCAAATATTAGGTATTGATTCTAATTTGTGAATTTCCTTATAAAATATGTGACCGGAATCAACAATACACTAATAATCATGAATACTTTTTTTTATACAAATATGACTCAACAATAATAAATTTTTATCTTTATTGTATATCATATTTAAATTATTGGACTCAATTATAAAAAATAAAATAAAATGATTTGACTCAACAAACAAATAGTACTTTAAATGTATTTTTATATGATCATATTATTTTATGTTATTTTAATATTATATAATTAATCACACATTATCAATATACATATATATAATTATATGATTGTGCCCCGTGCGAATGTACAGGCAAAAAGTCTTGTTATTATTTCTAATCTTTAATCTTTATCTTTAATATAATAAAACGAGGGAACCTAGAGGAACCCTAAACCCTAACCCTAATATGAATGATCTAGATTTTGACACGTAAAAAAAATATTATATCAACGGCAACAATAAAAACTTGAATACTATGTTGCCACATCAATTAATGAATGTGACACGTCATGTGTTTAAAAATACAATACATGATGTGTCAATATATGATTGGATGTGTGTATAAAATAATTTTACACCAATCCCTAATTTTGTTACCTACTAATCCCTAATTATATCCTTTCATTTGATGATTAGATATACTCTATGGAATCTATTTTATTTATAGCCTTAAATTATGTGTCTTTTACGATAAATATAAATCCTTTTGTTTCTTTCTCAAGAGTGTATCTTTCACATTCCAAAGAGTGTATCTTTCATATTAATTATAACCTTAAATTATGCATCTATTTTCAGTTTTTCTCACATAATTACATTTTATTTATTTGATGCAGATTTGACTTTGGGGTTCTATAAAGGTATGAATTGCTATAGATATTTTAGGTGTTTAAATTCTGATTATAGTTTGTAGTGTTCCATATTAATTCTCTATTCTTTTTTAACTTGATTTTTATTTCAATAGGTATGGATTTCATCTTTTTTTGTTGTTGTTCGTAGTGTTTCATATTAATTCTGATTCTTCCATTTAAGAAAAAAATTGGATTTTATTTTTCTTAAGTTTCATATATTTTTTATTGGATGCAAGTTTTGCTTTGGAGTTCTATAAAGGTATGTACTCCTATGAATATTTGCAAGTGTTTCAATTCTGATTTTTGTTTGTTTGTTGTGTTATGTATCAATATGGTTATCATTTCATATTTTTTCCTATTGTTGCTTTCATATTTTAAATTTAATTTCATGGTCAAAATTTAAGATTTATAAAAATTTTGGATATTTTTTTCCTTAAGGAATATAAAAGTTAACACGTTTCTTCGTATTTGAGAGGAAAACGGTTTGAATGTATCTAATATAATTTGTTGTGTTTTGTTATTATTTATCAGTTTAATCTTAATATATTTTTATTTATAAATTCGTTGATTCATGAATTCGTTGATTGCAGACATTAAACATGGTTGTTGAAATCAATATAGAATCCTCGATAGTTTTGAAGTTAAATAGAATGATTTATTCAGTTTGTTGAACTGAACCATAAGGTAGAGAGTGTGAAACAACTTCTGTTTTATTCTTACTCAATTTTTCAATTTTTAAACAAATTTATATTTTTAAACCATTGATTGACCATAATTATATCGATTTTATTTCACCTAATATTTTCACAAATTTATCTTTTTGTCGAGATGTTTTGTCAACAACTACGAGTTGAAGCTTGAGAATTATATGTTGTATTATCAAGGGTTGCACCAAGAAAAGAGTTAAATGTAGTAATACCGACGATGAAGGTGAAGATTCAAATACAACTAAAAATGTGATTTTCAAAGATGTGTTACATAATGTTCAGTAGTTAACGATGAATTATTATAAAGATCATTTTATCTGTTTTTTATGTAATTTTATCATTATTTTTATGATTTTAATTATTCATTGTTGTTCTATATGTATTGCATAATTTCAGTTCCAATTTATCCATATTTTCTTAAATTTTTTATTTCCAATTTTTTACTACAAGAAATTAAACTATACATATAATATTCTACATAATCCGTGCATCGCACGGGTAGTAGTCTAGTTTCTCTAATTTGCAACTAATCAAAACCCTAATATGATGTTTACTTACGCGGGAAATCTTTTTTAATAATATTGTGCAATTAATTAATAAACATCATCCTTACTCAATTGTTCCCCAATTGTTATCCACTGAAAATTTTGCTGTTTAGATTCTCATGTCAATCTCTAAAACTATGTCAATCTCCAATAGGGATGTCAACGGAGCGGGGATTGAGCGGAGGGTATTTTACCACTCTTTGTCTCATTCCCCGCTTCGGGGACATTTCTTCCTCCATCCTCATCTCCGCGAGGAGATTTCTTCCTCCATCCTCATACCCACGGATCCCCAGAGTATCAACAGATCTCCACAGACATAAAAAATTAACAAGATTGTTATGCATTTTAATTAAAAGCATTACATTAATATCTTGTTTTTTCTTCCTTTTTTCTAAAAAAAAATACATATTTTGTATCTTTCATTTTTTGAAAATAAAAGTATATTTTGCATCAATAACAAAAAACTGCAAAAGCACATTCTAATATTTCCTTTTATCAAAAAAATCAAATATCCAATTGAACTTGTTACCATAATACATAATCATAATCTTTATAATGTATTAATTATTATTTTTTATTAAAAAACATATAAAGTTATATAATTATATATTGTATATAAAATTTAAATAATATGGTCGGGGTCGGAGAATCTGCGGTGACGGAGGGACCTTCCACGTTCCCCGCCCTAAATTATCCACGGGTATTTCTCCCTCCATCCCCGTCCCCACGGGGAAAAAAATCCACGACTTCGGATCTCTGTACAGATAATCTCCACGGATAATCCGTTATCAGATACAAATTGACATCCCTAATCCCTAAAAATATGCTAAAGTGATTATCTAATTTTTTTTTACATAGAATCCTATTTAAATTAAAATAAAATTTGACCTTCACAAAAAAAATAAAAAGGGAAATTTTTTCGATATACTTTTCTCTAAAAATAATACTAACTATACCCATAAAAAAATACTTAAATATTCTTTGAAAATTTTGCTAATTTGAATCTCATATCAATCCCTAAAAATATGTTAAATTGATAATCTAATTATTATTTTTTGACATAGAATACTATTAAAATTTAAAAAATAAATAAAAAGAATAGAAATTACAAGAGATCTGCGAAAATTGTGCTTGGAAATAGCATAAAACATTGATTTAATATAAATAATATTGACGGTTACTAACTATGGCAACAGGTATCTGCAGGGAAACAAAATTCATGTCCCTTTTTGGAATCAATTTGCAGATCAATTGCAAGGTTCTATGAATTTACTTTCTCCTCTCTTGAGGATGTTAAAAGAGTTCGGTCTGTTCCCTCTTGGAATCTTAACCCGGATTTGCATGGACTCGTGACTTCAACCCTAAAATGCAACAAAATACGTTTGTGCAAGTTTGGGTGCGTATATATGGATTGGCTCAGGAGTATTGGCAAAAGACTATCCTCTTTACTATAGCTGGAAGTCTAGGCACTCCTATTTGTATGGATTCGATCACTGCTAAACCGATGCATGAGCATACGTTTGGTCAATATGCTAGGGTTTTGATTGATATTGATATCAGTCAACCCCTCAGACACAAAGTCTTGGTTGAGAGAAAAGGTTTTGCTTTTTTTGTGGAATTGGATTATGAACACATTCCTGAGTTCTGCAGTCATTGCAGAATTATAGGTCATCACATTAACAACTGTAAAAGAATCAACAAGGATATGGAACAGAGGATTGTTAAAGATGTCAGCACAGCTAAGAAAAATATTGGGGACACTAGTAAGACATGGATACCAACTAAGAACAATGGGAATCAAAGCACGCAGGAGGCTATTGCTGTGAACAATGATGCATATGCCCTTCATGTTGAGAATATACCACATCACACCTCTCAGAATGACAACTCTCCCAATCAGGTTAATTTGGTTAGTCCTGAAGCTGCTAATTTGATTGATCAAATTCCTGTTAATACTGTTGTCACCAGGTATGAGGGTCCTATTTTGAGCCTTATTCCTGCAAATCAAGAAGCTCCTTTGGTGGAGGAGCTTAATGATTCTAGCTCTGAATCTAGCTCTCATGGTACCTTTGTGGATGCTATTCAACACCAATTGATCATACATGAAGATACTGTTATCAACAAGGCTATCCCAACTCCTGAGAGAGTGCAGAAAGATATGAATTTTCTCAAAGAATCCTGGGCTAACATGGTTGAAGAGGATGATGACAATACTATTAATAGTGTTGAGAATGTGGGGAATAACGATGGATTTCAGGTTGTGCAAAATAGGGTTTAGAAAAGAGCCCAAAAGAAACAGTCTCAAGCTAGTAGGGAAACATATACTACCAGATCAAGGGTTCCCTCCAAGCCTTTTAAATGAAGTGCATTTTCTGGAATGTAAGGGGTTTGGCTAACTCCCCTACAAGACTAGCCTTAAAGAAGATTATTCTCCAGCACAATCCCGACATTGACTTGCTTGCTGAGCCTTGGATGGATTCTCTTGATTTACCAAGAAGGTGGCTTACTAGCCTCAATCTCAAGCTCTTTACTACTAACACTAGACATAATCAGTTGCCCAATCTCTGATGCTTATGTAAGGTTAATATTTCTTCTACTATTCTTTCTTCTGATTCTCAATGTGTCTCATTTTCTATTGTTGATAATAGTAAAACTATTGCTATTGCTGCTGTTTATGTTTCCACTAATTATTTGACCAGAAGACAGTTATGGGACTCTCTTAATCATCTTCAATCCCAACATGCTTTACCTTGGTGTTTTATGGGGGATTTCTAGGCGCTCATGAGCATAGGGGTAGAACTCTTCCTGCCAGGTTGCCTATGGAGGATTTCCAGGCTTGGACTGACACTTCTGACCTTATCCATCTTCCCACCAGAGAGGTGGAGTTTACTTGGTCTAATGGTAGAGGAGGTGCTAGACATATTGAGAAACGTTTAGATAGGGTTGTTTGCAATCAAGCTTGGATGTATTTGTGTACTACCACTGCTGTGTCTACTCTTACCAAGCACTAGTCTGACCATTTTCCCCTTTTGCTTGACTTTGCTTTGTCTACTGTCACTTTTTCTTCCCAATTTAAGTTCATGTGCATGTTGACTTTACATCCTGATTGTAAGAATGTTGTTCATGATAGTTGGAACATTAATATCTTGGGCTCACCTATGTATGTTCTTAGTACTAAATTAAAGATGCTGAAGGGTAAGTTGAAGAGCTGGAACAAAGCCATCTTTGGTAATGTTCATGATCAAGTCAACAATGTTGACAGGCAGTTACATCACATTCAACATCAAATTCAGCAGCTTGGGCATAGTAATTTGTTACTTCACCAGGAGAAATTAGCTAGCATTGCTTATGAGGAAGCTTTGTGTAAAGAGGAATCTTACTGGCAGGAGAAAGCTAGAGTCAATTGGCACTTGCATGGTGACAGAAATACTAAATATTTTCATAAGTTGGCCAAGATCAAAACCTCTACCAAATTTATATCTTCTTTGTAGGATGGAGATAATGTTCTCACTAATCAGGATCATATTGCTAACCATGTTGTTAATTATTGTCAAACCTTGTTTAGCTCTAACATTGTGATGTAGGATTCTTTGCTTGCAGAGGAAGTTATTCCTAACTTGGTTACTGTTGAGACTAATGTTATTCTTATTGTTCTTCCCTCCTCTGAAGAAATCAAACAAACTGTTTTCTCCCTCAACAAGGATAGTGCTCCTGGTCCTGAAGGATTTGGGGCTATATTTTATCAACATTATTGGGATATAGTGAAATCAGATGTTGTCAATGTTGTTTTGGAGTTTTTCACTAAGAGTTGGATCCTTCCTGGCTTCAACTCCAATATCATTGCTTTGATTCCCAAGTCAGCTGAAGCTACCTCCATTTCCCATTATAGGCCTATTGCTATGGCTAATTTCAAGTTGAAGGTAATCTCTAAAATCCTTGCTGACAGGTTGGCTGTTATCCTTCCTTCTATTGTCTTTGATGAACAAAAAGGCTTCATTCATGAGAGAAATATTAAAGATTGTCTTTGCATTGCCTCTGAAGCTGCCAATCTCCTTCATAATAAAGCTTTTGGTGGTAACCTTGCTCTTCAGATAGATATTACTAAAGCCTTTTACACCCTAAACTGGAACTTTTTGCTCAAGGTTCTCAAGACTTTTGGTTTCAATGATATTTTCATCAACTGGATTCATGTGATTCTTAAATCTGCCTATCTTTCTGTGTCTATCAATGGTCAGGCTCATGGTTATTTCAATTGTACTAGAGGTGTTAGACAAGGGGATCCTCTTTTCCCTCTTCTTTTCTGTATTGTTGAAGATGTTTTGAGCAGGAGTATAACTAAGCTTGTTACTGATGGTGTTCTTAATCAAATAAAGGGCACTAGAAATGTTATGGTTCCCTCTCATTCTTTTTATGCTGATGACTTGATGATCTTCTGTAAAGGAAACCTCAATGGTTTAAAAGCTCTAAAGAATTTATTTAGTACTTATGCCCTGGAGTCAGGTCAGATCATTAACACCTCCAAATCCATTATCTTCTCTGGGTCTATTACTCCTGGCAGGTTGGCGTTAATTGCTCAGCTCCTTGATTTCAAGATTGGTTCCTTACCTTTTATCTATTTGGGGGTTCCTATCTTCAAGGGCAAACCTAAGGTCTCCCACCTTCAACCTATTGCCGATAGAATCAAGCTTAAGCTTTCCGCTTGGAAGGCTTCCTTATTGTCCATTGCAGGTAGAGTTCAGCTTGTTAACTCTGTTATTCAAAGTATGCTTCTTTATAGTATATCTCTTTACTCTTGGCCTATCAATTTGTTGAAGGATATTGAAAGATATATTAGAAATTTTATTTGGAGTGGGGATCCTAAGAAGAGAAAGTTGGTTACTGTTTCTTGGAAGAAAGTTTGCAGGCCTTATGCCCAGGGTGGTCTTAATATTAGATCCCTTATCAGTTTCAATAAGGCTACTAATCTCCATCTTTGTTGGAAGCTTCTTACTTTACAGTGCTCTTGGGCTAATTTGATTAGAGATAGAGTTTGCAAGAATCACACTTATATTCATCACCATATCTCTTCTTCCATCTGGAGTAGTGTTAAAGAAGAGGTTGGAGAGATTGACAGTAACTCAGTTTGGCTTATAGGAAATGGGGAGCAGATAAATTTATGGAATGAAAAATGGTGTGTGTTGCGTATTTTAGGTGTGATATAATTGTTCGCAATGTGCAAGTATACACAGTCTTATCTGTAGCACAAGTAATAAGAAAAAGTATCGTTCCCACATGGATTGTGATAAGGAAATCTCGCTCCAAGACTAGTTCAATTAGTTTTACACTTATGAGTGATTAAAGTAACAAAATAACAGTTTAGGGTTGCAAATAAATTAAAAGAACAATTGATTAAAAGAGTGTGAGAAAACAGTTGTGAAAACATGTTGAACTTATGATCCATTTAATATCCAGCTTAATATGTGTGTGACGAGATAAGTGTAGGCAAGACTCCTGCAAGCAACTCTTGCCTTATGGTGTATGTTTACAACGTTGGATAATGCAATGCATGATAAGATGAATCATATGTCTAGGTTAAACTTACTTCATTACAGTTCAGAAAACACGTGGTTGTATTCTTACTATGGCCCTAAAGCTTATGTCTAAGACTTCAAGTAGAGAATATATGTCTATACCTCACTTAACCACATTAGTTCATTCAATCCATTCATTATTAGATGCCTCTTAATAACAAACTTGTATTCAAATCTAAGTTGATCAGTCCTAGATATGAATATATAGCAAAATAACAAATGAACTAAAAGAGCATACAAACACACATCACATCACTTAAACATATTAAACTTTCAATTAAACTTCACATAATTTCAACATTAAGAGTTTAGCTCATGACGAACATAGAAACCATAACAACCAAAGATATAAGATTACACATAAAAATGAATTCTTAAATGTAAACCTACAACTGAGATGGCCTTAGAGTTGATGTCTCAAGCTCCAAGTTCAACAGCAGACTAGACTTCAGTTATCAGCAGCAGCTGCGCACCATGAACGTCTTAGGGTTCTTCTTTCTTCACAACGGCGGAACTTTCTAAGCATCTATCACCTTTCAGCATATGCTAACTTTAGGGTTTAAGGCACCTTTATATAGGACATTCTCTTGGATCATGGGCCTCCTTAAATCCGAGGATAAGACAGCCTAAAGGAATAAAGCATATTCCCCAATGATTAGTACAATGACAGCACTATCAGCACATGGGAAATCTGCCAGCTGTCTTTCCTCGTGTTAGCGCCCGTTCGTATTCTTCATCTTACGTGGCGGCTTTTGACTGCGTTGACTGGTCAGCCGCCTCTTGTGGTTGTACGGAATGGTTATCTTGACTGTAATTATCATTTGCCTTGGCTCTTGAACCTTTTCAATGGTCCAGTGGTCTGTCGTGACACCAAATGACTCTAGAGCTCTCTTTATATGAAGAGATTACATAAAAATCCTAAATACATGCTAGACTCATAAATGGCATAAAATAAACCTAAACATTGAATACAAAACCATATTAGCAGGTAACAGAGCAAGTAAAAAGCTGTAATAATACTCACATAAAGTGAGTTATCACACCCCCAAACTTGAACTATTACCTGTCCTCAGGTAATGCGACAGAAAGCAAAGACTTTGTGAGGCTACTCATCTTATTGACATGACAACAACACATTCAGATCATAAGCTTCAAGCTTCAGATTATATTTCAAAGATTGGCATAAATCTTGCAATTCAAAAATCAATAATAACCATGCGTGTGTGTGTGAACTGATATCCTACTGTCAACCAGAGACATGACAAGATCCTTTTCTAAAACTACATAGTCAAGACGTAAGTTATCTTTTTCTTTCCTATAGGTTCAGGGTTTGAGCTTAGAGACTTGCCTAAGGGGGGAGCTATTCTTTTCATGCTTACACAAGCTTTTTGATCATTATATGCAGGGGACATTACTTAGGTTCAATTTTATAGTGCTTTAGGTGCTACTCTACCTTTTCACCTGACGGGATCTCACTTGTAATGAGTCCAACCTGTTACTCCGAGTAGAGCACCCTACACAGCACATGAACCCTTTATTGTCCTTCCAGTAGTTGGCACAAGGACTTATTATTTTTTTTTTTTATACATAATTATGTAACGCCCCATCACTTTTATATCTAGCCATGCTTATACATTATTTTCCTAACTCCTTTCCCCTAAACATGTTCTTTGTTCATTCCCTTAATTATAGTCCATACTTAGAAAACCTAACCTCATGACTATGTATTTTAAAAACTTATCTAGCCATTATTAAGGTCAACAGTTATCAATCAGTTGTGCATAAAAGGTGCAATGGTTATCACATCAAAAATCCGAGCAAGAATTTCCAAAAATTTCAACAACCCTAGACTAAATTCACTTATAACCTTAAAACTCAGTTGTCATGTCAATAGAATGATTAGACAAACAAGATGCCTGATGCTTTTCCTGGTTCCAGCAGCGTGAACCTTAGGCTTTCTCTTCTTGGTGCCAACGACGTTGGACACCCCTTCATCAGCTTCCTTCCTTTCTTCATTCCTTCCTGCTGAGACAGATGGCTCGGGATCGGCACCCACAGGCTTATCAGCTTTTGCCTGTGGCACAACTTTTCTCTTTGTTGTCCGCTTTTTCCTTAGAATGGACCCAAGGGTTTGGGACTCATCCACAGCAGTCACCTTTTCCGTCGTCACCAACTTGTCTCCACTAGGAACACTAGCAGCAACATGATTTCCTACTTCCAGCTCAGGGATCCTATCCTCTTCATTTGCCTGCTCAACAGGCTTATCAGTAGTAGTCTCATCAGAACTATGGCCTTTTCCTTCTGGCCCTCTTTCTTCTTCACTCATCTTCACTTCTTCAGATACGTCCTCCAGTTTCTCATCAACCTTCACACTAGCACTTGCCTCATCATGGATTTCTCCTTCTCCAGGGTTTTCTTGAACAACATCCTCTAACAACACCTCTTGACTGGCCAGAAGCTTATCAGAAGCTATCTCTAGCTCAATCAGATGGTCTTCTTCAGGCAACCGCTGATTTGACTCAACTGCGGGCTTAATGGGGGCTTTACATGAAGAGACAAGGTGTGTCTCTTCTTCCACAACTTGCTTCTTCTTTCCAGACTTTGACTTCTTTTTCTTCTTTCTTTTCTCAGCCTTAGCAAATGGCTCCGGCTTATCTGCACTTGGCTCTTCCTCTGGTTGAACTTCTTCTTCAGCAACAATGGGCAAAATCTTTCTAGGGAATGGAGGTACTGGTCCAACATGCTTCTCTGCAGGCAGGCAATACTCAAACTGCAGCTCCATCCAATGACTGAATTGATCATTCCAAGCATAGAAGGCTTGCATATCCCTTTGCATCTTGGATAGCAGAGCCATGACATCTGGAGAACTAGTGGCAGCAGGAGCAGCAGGCAACTGCAGACTTGACTTTCGCCCAGTTTCCCTTTATCAGCACTTCAATTGCTCGCGCATGAAAACCACCAGTTGGCTTGAAAACTTCGTCCCTTTCACCATGGGGTACTAATTGCTTCTTACACAGCCCATAAATCAAACATGGGTAGTACAACATATCTTCCTTCTTCTGAGAACAGAGTGTGATCTCCTTGGCTATAATCCTTCTAACATTAACATACTGCAGGGCAGTAGTACAGTGCAGCAACACTAGTCTTGCCTTATTGACTGTTTCATTGTGAGCGGTAGGCAAGACAGTATGCTTTAGAAACTGGTACCACACCCTCATCATAGGCTTCAACTGCATCCTCTTCACCGTCCATTCATTCACACCATTCTTCTTATTCCACTCCGTCCCTTCAATGGTTAAACTTTTCATGACACTTGTCATCTCCTCATTAGACAACGTGGCTAGAGTAGCTTCAAATTGGTCTTCTCCATCCTTAAGCCCATAGAAACGGTTGATGTTGGCTTCAGAGTAAAGGACTCCTTTGCCTCGAACGAACACTTCCTTCTTCTGATTGGGGTTGGTGAGGTTTGCGCAGAACTCCTTCACCATTTGAGCGTTGTAATCGGATGGTTGCTTTGTTAACTTCTTCCAACCCAAGTTGTTGATAATGGCAGACAATTCTGCAGGGATCATCGTATCATCCTGTTCAAAACTGCTTATAAATCCTCGCTCTGTGAAGAACGATTTTGCAGAGATGAATTTGGTGTAACGTTGCTCAGCTTCAATGTTGACGAAGCTATCAAAGTAAGAATCATTGTTGGAGCTTTGAGAGGCCATGGTTGAATGTGGTGATGGAATTTTGGTAGTTGGAGTATTTGTGAGAGAGAATAGAAAATTGAGAAACTTAGAGAAAAATAGGATTTGTGAAAGTGTTTTAGGATTGAGAGAGGGGTAATTATATAATCGTGGGTGAAGATGAATAATTGGAGTAAATCTTAGCAAAGATCCGTTGCAAAATAATAAACCGGTGAGGTAATTGAGGTAATGATAGCAGTTGAAAAAGTAGTGGGTAGCAGTTACAACCGGTCACTCTATCGAAAAGCATTAGTCACATCCGGCGCGTGAGATAACTCGCCTGACACGGCTATAATCATCGGACAGGTGTCAATAATCAGTGTTTGGTGCTTTGACAGCTAATTTCCACAAACACTTCAATGACTTCATTAAGGAACCTCCACATGACTTGACACTTGGTGCTCACAGCGCGCACCCAGCAAAGCATCAGTCATCTACAGTCAAGATTGTGATGCAACAAAGTTGACTCCAATCATCTTTCCTTTTCTGAAACAAACAAAAACTAAAAACAAAAACTATTTACATTAGTAGTCTGGGGTGCCTCCCAGCAGCGCTTGGTTTTACTAAGTCCTCAGCCAGACTTGTAACTGTCACGACCCAAACTCACATCGTGACCGGCGCACGAACTAATATTTGTTCGGCAAGCCTAATAACAAAACTTAATCAATAAATATAAGATTTTCAAAATGACCATTTACTTCAAAATAATATTGACCGTAATTTCGACAGTGTCCTTTGTATTTTCAATGTTTCCAAAATCAAAATAAATCTTGATCGTAAACTTGTATATAATTAGCCAGAATTTCAAAACAATCAACTTTAAAGAAAATATAAAATTCTAGTAAAGTAAATAAAAAAAAAAAAATTGTTGCGAGGAAGAATAGAGGGAAGGCTCCATCTCGTTGATAGCCCTTTCCACCTAAGAGCGGCCTCTCACTTTGAGAGGCCACGGTTGAATGTGGTGATGGAATTTTGGTAGTTGGAGTATTTGTGAGAGAGAATAGAAAATTGAGAAACTTAGAGAAAAATAGGATTTGTGAAAGTGTTTTAGGGTTGAGAGAGGGGTAATTATATAATCGTGGGTGAAGATGAATAATTGGAGTAAATCTTAGCAAAGATCCGTTGCAAAATAATAAACCGGTGAGGTAATTGAGGTAATGATAGCAGTTGAAAAAGTAGTGGGTAGCAGTTACAACCGATCACTCTATCGAAAAGCATTAGTCACATCCGGCGCGTGAGATAACTCGCCTGACACGGCTATAATCATTGGACAGGTGTCAATAATCAGTGTTTGGTGCTTTGACAGCTAATTTCCACAAACACTTCAATGACTTCATTAAGGAACCTCCACGTGACTTGACACTTGGTGCTCACAGCGCGCACCCATCAAAGCATCAGTCATCTACAGTCAAGATTGTGATGCAACAAAGTTGACTCCAATCATCTTTCCTTTTCTGAAACAAACAAAAACTAAAAACAAAAACTATTTACATTAGTAGTCTGGGGTGCCTCCCAGCAGCGCTTGGTTTTACTAAGTCCTCAGCCAGACTTTAACTGTCACGACCCAAACTCACATCGTGACCGGCGCACGAACTAATATTTGTTCGGCAAGCCTAATAACAAAACTTAATCAATAAATATAAGATTTTCAAAATGACCATTTACTTCAAAATAATATTGACCGTAATTTCGACAGTGTCCTTTGTATTTTCAATGTTTCCAAAATCAAAATAAATCTTGATCGTAAACTTGTATATAATTAGCCAGAATTTCAAAACAATCAACTTTAAAGAAAATATAAAATTCTAGTAAAGTAAATAAAAAAAATAAAAATGAAAATAAAAATTGTTGCGAGGAAGAATCGAGGGATGGCTCCATATCGTTGATAGCCCTTTCCACCTAAGAGCGGCCTCTCACTTAGTGGCGGCTCCATCTAACGGATAGCCCTTTTCTCATCGATTCGGGAAACACATCATTAAATTATATCGATCCTTACAATGCTAAAATCGAGAGCTAGCTCCATCTCGTTGATAGCTCTTTCCTCCTAAGAGTGGCCTCTCTTAGTGGTAGCTCCATCTAACGGATAGCTCTTTTCTCTCTACTAATGAAACATCAAATCTATCAATTAGGGAGTTTACATCTCGTTGATAACCCTCTCCTCCTAATGGCGGCCTTTCCATAGAGGTGACTCCATCTAACGGGTATTTCTCCCTAACCGAAATTATCTGTTTAAAACTATTTGTTCCTCTCATAAAAATAATAGTTTAGAAAACTTGTCGCATAGTAAATTATCTACTCACAAATTCTTATCATTCTAAATTTGTAAACTAATACTAGTTATCCTTTTAATTCTCAAGTTAAGACAATTGATGTAAGGTAATCTGAGAAATACTATCAACTACTTGATCAATTTGATTATTAACTATGATCAATATATTCAACCCCACATAAATAACTATTTAATATTTCATCCTTTTAAGGTTCTAAATCTAATCAAGAAAACTGATCAACTTTCTTCTAGCCATTCCAATTATTCCCAAAGTGCCTCAAATTTCAAAACCAAGGGACAAAACCTCCAAAATCTTACACACAACTAAGAACATTTGGTTCATGTGTTCTAATATATGTTCATGCTAATACATATCAAATCCACTTTTAAACAGATACAAAATTCTATTTGACATATGAAAACTCTAAACCAAATTCTCCAAATACATAAATGAAGCAATTCTAATCAACCCTTGACATATATATTAATTAATTTGAAGTAAGTGATACAATCAATATATCTTAACAAGGAAAAACAATTTTCAGGACAAGTTCATAATCAAATTAACCAAGTTAGCCAAGAATAGCATTTACATCTACTAATTAATTAAATTATACACCGTGATAATAGTAGTAATGAGCCGAGTTACTTACTTTGAGACTCATAATAGAGGATGAATTAATAAGTGAAGGAAATTTTCTAGATTATATATTATTTTGAAATTTTTGCACCATTTCCTATTTCCATTCATATATTCAATTCTATAATATGTATACTAGGAATGAAAGCTAGCTCTTAAGAAGTAAGGTAAACTATAGGGTTCATGACATTCAAATTTTAGATGGTGTTTCCTCTTTCCATTGGGTATACTATCTTAGAAGACAAGTCCTATTTAGAAATATGTTAAGAACCTTATAACCTCATAAATCACAACAAAACTTAACTATTCTAAGCAAATAACTCTAAAACTCTAGTTTCTACCAAAATTATAATAATAACTCACCTTAGTTATTTGAAGATGATGAAGATGGTGATGGACCTTTTTACCTTGTGGGTTTTCAAACCCTCTTTTCTTTTACTAGCTAGCTAATGCAAATCTTGAAGCTTTAGCCTTTAATTCCTTCTAATGGACTCTCTAACTAGTTGGAAGAAGCTTATTCTCCATAATTATGTTACATGCACTTAGTGTTGTAGAAGGATTGGAATGATTTGGAAATCAAGTTATGGAAAGAGTGGGTTCGGGAGACTTCTAGAGAAGAAGACATAAATTGATTTCTTCTTCTTTTTATTATTATTATTATTAATTTTTTTTTTCAAAGACAAGGTTTTCTTCTATAAATAAATAATGTTAACTTATTAAACAACACCTCATTTAATTACTCGATCACATAAATAACCATAATATTGTGTCTATTTACTAATATGCCATGGGTAGACTATGCAAAATTAATAAGGAGGAAATTACTAGTCCAAATGTAAAATGTTGGGTGTTACAGTAACCATAAATCAAATTTCATCAAGGGTGGTGGTGACTCTAGACCTTGAGTCATCACCCCAATAGTGTTTTACTCTTTGACCATTAACTTTAAATTCTTTTTAGTAGCCCAAAAGGCTATACATTGAAGTTCAATTGGTAGGTGGCAAGCTTTACCAAAAACTAATCTGAATGGGGACATTCCCAAAGGTGTTTTATAAGCTGTTCTGTAGGCCCACAGAGCATCATCCAAGAGCTTAGACCAATTTTTTCTAGAAGGGTCTACCATTTTTTCTAAAATTCTTTTTATCTCTCTATTGGATAGCTCTGCTTGCCCACTAGTCTGAGGATGATAAGCAGTGACAACTCTGTGTTTTATCCCATATTTGGCCAACAACTCCTCAAATATTTTATTGCAAAAGTGAGAACCTTCATCACTGATGATGGCTCTAGGAGTGCTAAAACGGGTGAAAATATTCTTTTTCAAAAAGTTGGTTACCACTCTAGCATCATTAGTGGGGGTAGCAATTGCTTCAACCCACTTGGAAACATAATCCATAGCTACAAGAATGTATAAATTGCCAAAGGAATTAGGAAATGGTCCCATGAAGTCAATGCCCCAAACATCAAATAATTCAATTTCCAAAATGTTGGTAAGAGGCATCTCCTGTCTATTGGAAACATTACCTATCCTCTGACATCTATCACATTGTTTCACAAATTCATAAGCATCTTTAAACAGGGTAGGCCAGAAATATCCAAATTGCAATACCTTAGCAGTAGTTCTAGTGCTTCCAAAATGCCCATCATAAGGTGCCGAATGACAATTAGTCAACACTAGACTTGCCTCTTGGCCGGCTACACATTTTCTCAATATTTGGTCAGCACATTTTTTATAAAGAAAAGGTTCATCCCAGAAATAATCCCTAGCTTGATGGAAAAATCTTTTTCTTTGTTGGGAATTAAGTTCTGGGGGAACTACTTTGCAAACTAAATAATTGACAATGTCAGCATACCAAGGAGTCATATCTCCAGTTATCGCAAGTAATTGCTCATCTGGGAATTCTTCCTTAATCACATACCTTTCTTGATTCTGCACTTCATCTGGGAGTCTTGACAGATGATCTGCCACTTGGTTTTCTACTCCCTTCTTATCTCTGATTTCCAGATCAAACTCTTGTAAAAGCAAAACCCATCTGATTAACCTTGGCTTGGCATCCTTCTTTGCAATGAGGTACTTGATGGCTGAATGATCAGTGTAGACTACCACCTTGGTAACAACCAAATAGGATCTGAACTTATCAAAGGCAAATACCACAGCCAGCAATTCCTTTTCAGTTGTTGTGTAGTTGAGTTGAGCTTCATTAAGTGTTCTACTTGCATAGTAGATGGAATGAAAAGTTTTGTCTTGCCTCTGCCCCAGCACAGCTCCAACAGCATAGTCACTAGCATCACACATAAGTTCGAATGGCTTGGTCCAGTCAGGTGAAATGATAACTGGTGTCGTGACTAAAGCTGTCTTCAAAGTATTAAAAGCTTTCATACAGTCTTCATTGAAATCAAATGGAGCATCATGCTGCAACAATTGGCATAAAGGCTTTGTAATCTTAGAAAAATCTTTGATAAACCTTCTATAGAAACCAGCATGACCCAAGAAACTTCTAATTCCTTTTACATTTGCAGGGGGAGGTAACTTCTCAATAACTTCTATCTTGGCTTGATCCACTTCTAATCCCTTCTTTGAAATTCTGTGCCCTAACACAATACCTTCTCTGACCATGAAGTGGCATTTCTCCCAGTTGAGAACCAAGTTGCTCTCTTCACATCTGATTAACACTAGTTCCAAATTGGAGAGGCAATCATGAAATGATTCTCCAAAGACAAAAAAATCATCCATGAAAACTTCCATTGCTGATTCAATTAAATCTGAGAACAGTGCCACCATACACCTTTGAAATGTAGCAGGTGTATTACAAAGTCCAAATGGCATTCTCCTAAAAGCAAAAGTACCATAGGGACAAGTAAAAGTAGTCTTCTCTTGATCTTCAGGAGCTATGGCTATTTGGTTGTAACCAGAATAACCATCTAGAAAACAGTAGAAATCCTTACCAGCCAATCTATCTAGCAGTTGATCTATGAAAGGCAAGGGAAAATGATCTTTCCTTGTGGCTTTGTTCAGCTTCCTATAGTCCATGCAGATTCTTCATCCAGTCACAGACCTTGTTGGAATCAGTTCATTCTTCTCATTGGCAACCACAGTCATGCCTCCTTTCTTTGGTACACATTGAACAGGGCTTACCCACACACTATCAGAAATAGGGTATATAATACCAACATCTAACCATTTAATGATCTCTTTCTTCGCTACTTCCTTCATGATGGGGTTGAGTCTTCTTTGGCATTCCACACTATTCTTAGCATTGTCTTCCAGAAGGATTCTATGTATACAAACAGTTGGACTAATCCCTTGAATATCTGCCATTTGCCAAGCTATGGCCTTTTGTGTTTCTTGAGCATGACCAACAGGCTTGACTCTTGTTCTTCTGTCAATTCAGCAGCTATGATAACAGGTAAATGCTGACTAGTCTCCAGGAATGCATACTTCAAATGACTTGGTAATTGTTTCAGCTCCAGATCAGGTGGCTTCAAAACTGAGGGGATATTCACCTTCTGGTCTTCTTTAGGGATCTCTAAAGCTTCATACTTGTCAACCCAAAGTGCCTTGGGCTGAGTTGGATCTTCATCTTCATTAACTTCTTGTGCCAATTCCTTGTCTTCAAGTACAGCTAACTCATTTTCCAATGGGTCATGCCTCTTTTCAAATTGTTTTTGAACCAATGAATCCCATCATTGCAGTAAGGAAACATCTTCTATCTCTTCAACGGGGTACTTCATTGCTTTCAAAATGTTGAATGTGATTTCTTGAGCATTGACTCTCATTGTGAGTTCTCCTTTCTCTACATCAATTAGTGTTCTGCCAGTTGCAAGGAATGGCCTTCCCAATAAAATAGGGGTATCATCATCAACATTGAAATCCATTATGATAAAGTCAGCAGGGAAGACAAACTTGTTTACCTTTACTAACACATCTTCAATTTTGCCTTGAGGGTAACATAGACTTCTATCTGCTAACTGAAGTGTCACTGTGGTAGGCCTTGCAGCTCCAATTCCCAATTTCTTGAATATGGAAAGTGGCATAAGATTGATACTAGCTCCAAGGTCACACAGTGCCTTTCCAATATAAACATCACCAATGGTGCAAGGGATGGTAAAAGAACCAGGATCCTTCAATTTGGGTGGAATTTTCCCTTGTACCATTTGGCTGCACTCTTGAGTAAGTGCTACAGTTTCAAACTCACCAATTCTCTTCCTCTTTGTAAGCACATCCTTCATAAACTTAGAGTAGTTTGGCATTTGCTGAATAGCTTCAATGAGAGGAATGTTGATATGCAATTGCTTCATGATCTCAATGAACTTATCAAATTGCTTTTCTTCTTTGGCTCTTCTTAGTCTCTGAGGAAACGGAGGTGGTGGTCTTTCTATTTCTAAAACAAGGCTACTCTTGGTAGTAGCTTCAGGGGCAACCAGAGTCTTGTCTTTTGGTGACTCAAGTGCTTTTTCAAGACTTGTCTTCTTTGAACTGACAGCAGGGGATAACTATTGATTTGACTGTAAGACAGTTGAGTCTTCAGCCAACCTTTCTTGAGCATCTTCAATTTGGGTGTGTTTGGCCTGCCTTTTTTATGACTTTTCTACTTCTTAAAAGGATAAGAAGGGCCAAACATAAATTAAAAGAAGTCCTACAATAAATAAGTTATTTAATTTTTTAAAGAAAAATGTTATAAAAGATACTTCCGAAAAAGTCAAAAATATTAACTTTTTTCGGTGACTTGTGGCTTATTTTTTGATGTATGCCTGTTTCGATACCCAGCAGCGACATTTATATATTTTGCATACATTAAGTGCTTCTATTCTTATTTTTTACGGAAACAATACATGGATGCTTATTTATTTTATATTTTCTTAGAAGCATTTCCTTTGACAAACTTATATATATTGACAAGATGTGTTATATATATTGACAAGGTAAATCGTATTCATGATAAGTTATTGAGATACTTTTTTCTATATAATAGATTATTGAATTACTGTAGTAATATATGTAATTTTTGAAAATTATAAATTATGTTACAGTATTGAAATATTGTACAGAATTATATTATTTAAAAATTATATTCAAGAAAGTGGTACCTCACTCTCATAAAATAGTTTTAATTTATTTAATGTAATTATTTATGAAATATTTTTTTATCAATTATAAAAAAATATTCCTTGTTCTTTTTTTTTTTAACACACTATTTATTTATCTATCATAATGTTTAACAAAATCAAACCTTTTGTAAGAAAATTTTGTCAAAATTTTTTTTATTTAAATATAGCTTCTAAAATAAATAAATAAAATTTAAATCACCAAACAACTTTAGCTTTATTTTTAAAGTTCTTATTTTTAAACTTTAAGTTTAAAGTAACTTTTATGATAAAAAAAGTTGGGCCAAATGGTACCTTTGAATTGTCCCCATGCTTGGTCCTTCATACTCTGTTCCACTCCTCAAAGTTATCATCTTGCATGTTTCTTTGCCTTTGTCTTTTGAGGTAGAAGCAGGTGTTTCAGTAGTGCTGGGCAAACTTCCACTTGGTCTTTGAGTAAGAGTCGTGGCTATTTGGCCCATCTGATTCTCCAGATTTTTGATACTAACTCCTTGGGCTAAAATTTGATTCTTGGCTTCAACGGTGAAATTCTTTGTCTCTTGCATGAAATTCTTCAGTATTGTCTCCAGTTGACTACCAGGCTGTTGAGAAAAACCTGGGGGTACAACAGGTGCTTTTTGATGAACTTGTTGATTTTGTGCATTTGCCCAAGAGAAATTAGGATGGTTCCTCCAACCAGGATTATAACGATCACTGTAAGGATTGTTATTCTTGTTGAAATTGTTGACATAATTGACTGACACAGGGTTTGCAGGACATTCTTCATAGAGGTGAGCTCCACCACAATAAACACAGGCTACTTCAGCTAAGTCTGTAACTACTTTGACAGGTTCACTGGCAACTGCAGGCAAGGCAGGTGGCGTGAGTAAAGTCTTCAACATGTTGTGCATTTGAGCAACTTGAGCAGCAAAAGCTGTTGTTTCACTAACTTCATGGACTCCAGCTGGCTTCCTTGATTGAGTAGGAGCAGGATTTGCTCTGGCTGTAGGCCATTGGTAGGTGTTTGCAGTGATACTCTCTATGAGATCAAAACCTTCTGTGTAGGACTTGGAAAGTAAGGCTCCTCCTGATGATGCATCCAACATATTTCTTGAAGATGACACTAAACCATTGTAAAAAGTTTCAAGCTGAATACACACAGGAATACCATGATGTGGACACTGCCTTAGCATCTCCTTATACGTTTCCCAAGCATCAAACAAAGTCTCATCCTCTCCTTGTCTAAAAGAAGTGATATCATTCCTCATTTTTGCATTCTTGACAGGAGGGAAATATTTAGCTAAGAACTTCTCAGCTAGAGCATTCCAAGTAGCAATGGAATTAAGCTCTAGAGAGTTTAGCCAACCTTTAGCTCTATCCCTCAGTGAGTAGGGAAAAAGCCTTAATATGAAAGCATCATCTGTTATTCCAGGTATTTTGAAGTTACTAGCTACCTCAAGAAATTGCTTCAAGTGGAGGTGAGGATCTTCAGTAGCAGCACCAGAGAATTGACCGACAATTTGAAGCATTTGGAACATCATTGGTTTGAATTCAAACTGAGCAGCTGTTATCTCAGGTCTTACTATCCCAGTGTTCATAGCATTTGGATCAAAAACGGCATAATCCCTTATATTCCTTCCTCGGTCATTAGCAATACCGATAATGTCAGGCATGTCTCCTGGCTGTTCTAGATCTGCCATTTCTTCTTCCGATTCTGAGTTATGAAAATCTTCTTGCTCCGCTAGATTCACTCCCTCTTGGTTACTTCTTCTATTACGCCTTAGAATTCTGAATGTTCTTTCAATTTCAGGATCTGCTCTGAATTCTGGTGATAAAAACCTGTGCATACAATTTTCTCGTACACCTGTCTTAACACCACTTGGCAGAAAACAGATTAAACCTCAAATAAGCTAAAAAACTAATAAACTAAAAATGGAACTAAATTTCGCACAATCCCCGGCAGCGGCGCCAAAAACTTGTTGCGTATTTTAGGTGTGATTTAATTGTTCGCAATGTGCAAGTATACACAGTCTTATCTGTAGCACAAGTAATAAGAAAAAGTATCGTTCCCACAGGGATTATGATAAGGAAATCTCGCTCCAAGACTAGTTCAATTAGTTTTACACTTATGAGTGATTAAAGTAACAAAATAACAGTTTAGGGTTGCAAATAAATTAAAGGAACAATTGATTAAAAGAGTGTGAGAAAACAGTTGTGAAAGCATGTTGAACTTATGATCCATTTAATATCCAGCTTAATATGTGTGTGATGAGATAAGTGTAGGCAAGACTCCTGCAAGCAACTCTTGCCTTATGGTGTATGTCTACAACGTTGGATAATGCAATGCGTGATAAGATGAATCCTATGTCTAGGTCAAACTTACTTCATTACAGTTCAGAAAACACGTGGTTGTATTCTTACTATGGCCCTAAAGCTTATGTCTAAGACTTCAAGTAGAGAATATATGTCTATACCTCATTTAACCACGTTAGTTCATTCAATCCATTCATTATTAGATGCCTCTTAATAACAAACTTGTATTCAAACCTAAGTTGATCAGTCCTAGATATGAATATATAGCAAAATAACAAATGAACTAAAAGAGCATACAAACACACATCACATCACTTAAACATATTAAACTTTCAATTAAACTTCACATAATTTCAACATTAAGAGTTTGGCTCATGGTGAGCATAGAAACCATAACAACCAAAGATATAAGATTACACATAAAAATCAATTCTTAAATGTAAACATACAACTGAGATGGCCTTAGAGTTGATGTCTCAAGCTCCAAGTTCAACAGCAGACTAGACTTCAGTTATCAACAGCAGCGGCGCACCATGAACGTCTTAGGGTTCTTCTTTCTTCACAACAGCGGAACTTTCTAAGCATCTATCACCTTTCAGCATATGCTAACTTTAGGATTTAAGGCACCTTTATATAGGACATTCTCTTGGATCATGGGCCTCCCTAAATCCGAGGATAAGATAGCCTAAAGGAATAAAGCATATTCCCAAATGATTAGTACAATGACAGCACTATCAGCACATGGGAAATCTGCCAACTGTCTTTCCTCGCGTTAGCGCCCGTTCGTATTCTTCATCTTACGTGGCGGCTTTTGACTGCGTTGACTGGTCAGCCGCCTCTTGTGGTTGTACGAAATGGTTGTCTTGACTGTAATTATCATTTGCCTTGGCTCTTGAACCTTTTCAATGGTCCAGTGGTCTGTCGTGATACCAAATTGAAATTCTGGTGGCAAGTGGCAGATGTGTAGCACGATGTGTACACTTTAGGAATCGTACGATGTGTAGCCTAATGTGTCAACATCGTGAACATGCTGAACTTGATGAACAAGTAAACAATTTAAAGTGCAGGAAACAATAAAACACAGTGAGTTTGTTAACCCAGTTCGGCGCTTAAACAAGCCCTAATCTGGAGGATACCAATCCAGGGATGAATCCACTATGGTAGTATCAATTCAAAGCTAAACTCCCCCGTTTACAACTTCTCACTTAATCACTACCCGTGCTAATTCTACCTAGGAACTCCTAGATATGAGAACCTCTGCTCACTCCCCCTCAACCTTACCCAGTAAGGATTTAATAACAAACTCAGTTTGGAGACACACTCCTAGAAACCTATGCACTCGTACCTAAAGGCTTTGAGTGTTGCACACTCTAACTCCTTGCTTCAAAGCTTTGGAGAAAGAACACTAGAGATTACAACTCTATCAAACTCAGTCCTTACTTGTATCAAAATTATGATTCAAGTGAAGGCTCACAAAGAACAATAAACAGACTAAGACCTAAGACTCGATTTCTTCAACTCTTGGCTTCGTTACTTCAAAGTGTCTTCAGTCTTCCTTTATATAGAACAAGTTTCATGGGCTTGGATCTTCAATGTTGACAGCTGGCCTTTGTTAATTCTCCTTGAGATTTATTTGATCGTAATCTTTTAATTGTTTGTTTCAAATCTTTTTGATCAAAGTCGGCCAATAAAATAAAACAGAACCATGAAAGATTATCTTGTTCCTTGGCGCGCAAGCTGGCACGACTTAATTTGAAAAACAAATCTTTTTCAAAAGATCGCGTTTAAATAAATAAAAGCGCGTCCAGATGTAAAACCTGATGTGCCACACATCATGCTCCACATCATGGAATCAGGCTTATTTTACCAAATGAAGCCAACACCCTAAAATCCTCAACAATCTCCCCCTTTGGCAAATTTTGGGCTAAAATAATCTTTGAGTCACCCAACTAAACTTGGAGAGATGTGCAGGCACATCAGAGGCATGTAGCAGCGGATCAGAGCCTCACAAACAAAGAGAGAAATAAACTCTCACAAGATAGGAAAATAAATTTCCAAAGACTGAGAAATAATTCTCAGACACATACAAGCATGAGATTCCATGCACACATAAGGGAGGGTAGCAAACCCAGTAATAGTCTACTCCCCTTTGAACTAGAGCACTTTCCATGTACTCCCCCTAAATCTCATATCCCCTATAGGCTTCTTCAGAATGCATGACCTAGAGAGAAATAGAGAAGTTTTAAACTTGGCTTCTTAAGAATGCATGACCAAGTTAAAACTCACAGATGTGTCAAACATCACACAAAACAACTTCTACAGGCTTCTTAAGAATGCATCACCATGTAGAAATTAGATAACATCTTCAATTGGACTTCTTAAGAATGCATCACCTAGTTGAAAATGTACAGATAAAGTCTTCAGAAAAACATGCTTTAGAAAACTAATTCTTCAAAAATTTGTTGAGAAAACATTTGAAGAAAAATAAGCATGTATACCAGATGTGTAGTCAGATGTGCCACACATCACAATTTGCTGCAGTTAAGACTTCAAAGTTGTTCATTTTAATTTTTACTCCCCCTTTTTAGCCATAAATTATGACAAACATACTGAGAGTAAGTAAAACACCATAGAATGCAGATAGCATGAGATGTAGAGATGATGGTGCATGAACAGAAAAAAGCACTCAGGCCATTAATAGTGCAGCAAGTACAGAACAAGCACGCAAAGGTGCATCAGAAATCCAGGGCATAGCCCACAAAATACAAGCAAAAACAAGGAAATACTGAGTACAGGGAAATATTAATGAATTACAAAAATTCAAATATCCTGGCTCCCATCAGTTTCCTCAGCTTCAGAGTCATTGGGCTCCTCCTCCTCCAATTCCTCATCCTCAGCCATTGTTTGCTCATCCTCAAGCTCCAGTCCAGCAATGACTGCCTCCAGCTTGGCCTTCTTCTCATCTAGAGCCTTGCAAGTCTCCTTTAAAGCAGCAATCATGTCTGTCCTAGACATAGCATTGTTTGAGCTGGATGTGCCCACGTCAGGAGTCACATCAGACTGCTTGAGACTAAAAGAAATAGCAGACTCTCTTCTGCAAGACAAATCATCCTTGCCCAGAACATCAGGTCTCTGGCTCAATATGATTCCACACAGTAGGGAAGGAAATGCAATGGGTAGTTTGACAGCTAGGGTTTTGGCATGTTTGATAGTCTGATCAAAAATATAGGTACCAAAATCAAAATTAGATTTGCTACCAATAGTATATATGAACCTAGCCAAACCTGTAGCCACATCACAGTTGTGTGTGGTAGGCACCCAGTTAGCAGCAGCAATCCTGTTCAGGATGTTGTAGATTGGTGTGAGCTTGCTTGCTTGCAGTTTCCCTTTCTTAGGCCAAGTCTTGACCTTTCCAACTGTGATGGCCTTGATTATGTAGTTGTCATTTGCCTCCATCTCAGCAAAGGGCTCCTCACTTCTGCCCAGATACTTGTTGATAACAGTGGGAGAGAAGTGAATTTCTTTACCTCTCACAAAAACAGTTTGGTATTCCTTGTCCAAAGGATTGTCACAACCAGCAGGGATGTTTACCAAAAACTCTTTGACTACCTTCTCATAGCAGTCACCCAGTCCAGTAACAGTCTTCATCAAGCCAGCACGCTTGATCAACCTCATAACTTCCTTGCACTGCAAGGCTTCAGCACTGAGCTCCCTCTCCAGAGCTAACCTTCTGTGAGCAATGTATTTCCACTTTCCAGCATGTGCAGGGTTGTGGAAGGAAACCAGATCAACTGGGATGTCAGGAATTCCCTGAGGGATTTTCTTCTTTCCATAGCTCTTCTTCACAGCAGACTCAATATGGACTACATCAAGCTCCACATTCTGCTCCTCAGCAGATTCTTCCTCAGACTCACTGATGTGAGCTACATCCTGCTCCACATCGTACTCTGAGTCACTTGTAGGTGGCTCTTTTCTTTTCTGAGTCTTCTTCTTTGCAGGTGGAACCACAGCTTTACTAAATCCCTTCTTGGGACTATACATGACTTGCCTCTTAACAGGCTTCTTCTTCTCCTTGGTAGCAGCAGGAGAACTTTCAACTATAGCAGGACCCTTTCCACTTCTGGTCCTTCTAGCAATACTGTCCTCAGCAAGCTTCTTCAAGGGGATGTCAGAATTGTAGCCTTCTACATCCACAACAACTGTATCTCCATCAGCATCCTTGTCAGAAGGATTGGAGTCTTCATGATCTGAACCTTCAACAGTTTCTTTACCCTTGTCAGACTGGGTATTATCTTCAGGTTCCTCAACCTCAGCAGGTTGATCTTCTTCAACAAATTCCTGTTCAGGAGAATCAGGAATGACAGCAGGTTCTTCAACAGCAGCAGTCTCTTCTTCAGCAGGAGACTCTTCTTCACCTTGTGGCAATGATGTGCCAACATCTGCCGCAACATTAGGTTCTTGCAGGGCCTGGAGCACAGAATCAATGATCTTCTGAGTCAAGGGATGTCTTTGACTCTCAGGGATCTTCACAGCAGCCTTCTCAGGGTTAGGGTTTGAAGAACCATCACCAGATTTTGCAGGAAGAGGTTCAACATGCAGACTTTCCATGGTGTGAACCCTCTTTGGTGAGCCAATCTTTGGCTTCTTGCTTTTCTTCTTCTTCTTCTTGGATTTTTCTGTGGAAGGAGAAGGAACATCATCTTCCTCTGCAGCAATGGGGGTTGATTCCCTTCTTGATCGTTTTGACTTCTTCTTCTTTGATCCAGATGGCTTGATCATAGAAACAGGAGTGGCATTAACAATCATGTCACTTTGAACTTCTTCAGGATGTGGGGAATTAGGTTTTGGTGATGATGGAGGAGTTGTGAATTTGGTTGAAGGAGATGTTTTGGTTGCAATAGACATGATGATGATGATGGTGATTTGGTATGAAGATTTTCAAAGAAAATAGCAGAGAGATGAACAAAGGGTTTGAGAGAGATCAAGAAAATTTTTGGTCGTTTGAGTGGTTGAGAAACGAATGTGGTGATCAATGTGGTAGGCAATAAGAGAAAAATCTTGAGTAAACGGATTTCTTGGAGTTTTGATCGCGAAATAGCCGTTGGAAATATTTTGTAATGATTGCCTTTGGATTGCGTGCAACTATGGATGGAGGGAAAAAAACAGGTAACCGTTGCACGCCTAAATAGCTATTATGGCTATTGATCCTCAAAGAGGCAAATACCAAGTTTGCCCCTTAACACCTCAAACCTATTTGCATCTAAAGCCTTAGTGAAAATATTTGCCAGTTGATTCTCTGTGGCAACATGCTCTAGAGTCACAATATTGTCTTCAACAAGATCTCTAATAAAATGGTGACGTATATCAATGTGCTTTGTCCTACTATGTTGGATAGGATTTTTGGAAATATTTATAGCACTTAGATTGTCACAGTATAATGTGAGCACATCTTGCTGCACATTGTACTCACCCAACATCTGCTTCATCCAAAGTAGCTGAGAGCAACTACTTCCTGCTGCAATATACTCAGCCTCAGCTGTAGAAAGAGAAACACAATTTTGTTTCTTGCTGGACCATGATATAAGGTTGCTTCCCAAAAAGAAACATCCACCAGAAGTGCTCTTCCTATCATCTGCACTTCCTGCCCAGTCAGCATCACAATAACCTAACAATCTTGTGTCTTCACCATGAGAGTAGAGAATTCCATAATCACTTGTACCACTGACATACTTGAGAATCCTTTTGACTTGATTTAGATGACTCATCTTAGGCTCAGCTTGGTACCTTGCACACACACCAACAGCAAAGCTAATATCAGGTCTACTTGCAGTGAGATAAAGTAGACTGCCAATCATGCTTCTGTATAGACTTTGATCAACACTGACACCACGCTCATCTTTAGAAAGTTTGAGATGGGTTGCTGCAGGAGTTCTTTTATGATTTGCATTCTCCATTCCAAATTTCTTCACAATGTTCTTGGCATACTTGCTTTGAGAGATGAAAATTGTATCTTCCATCTGTTTGACTTGCAGACCAAGAAAGTAGGTAAGTTCACCTACAAGGCTCATCTCAAATTCAGACTGCATCTGATTCACAAACATCTTGACCATTGGATCAGACATTCCTCGAAACACAATGTCATCTACATAGATTTGTGCAATCATGAACTTGCCCTTTTCTTCTCTGACAAACAAGGTTTTGTCTGTTTCTCCTTTTCTATAACCTTGCTGCACAAGAAATTTGGTTAGCCTCTCATACCATGCCCTAGGAGCTTGCTTTAATCCATATAATGCCTTCTTCAATCTGTAGACATGATCTGGATAATTTGGATCAACAAATCCCTTGGGCTGCTCCACATAAACTTCCTCATTCAAGTAGCCATTGAGGAAAGCACTCTTCACATCCATCTGGAATAGCTTGAATTTCAAGATACATGCTACCCCCAAAAGTAACCTTATGGACTCGAGACGTGCCACAAGAGCAAATGTTTCATCAAAGTCTACTCCTTCAATCTGAGAGTAACCTTGAGCCACAAGCCTAGCCTTGTTTCTAGTCACAACACCACTTTCATCAGATTTATTCCTATAAACCCATTTAGTACCAATGATGTTGACTCCTTCAGGTCTAGGAACTAAATCCCACACTTCATTCCTCTTGAACTGGTTCAGCTCCTCTTGCATAGCTTCAATCCAAAACTCATCTGTCAAGGCTTCTTTCACATTCTTTGGTTCTACCTTTGACACAAAACAAGCATTGGATACAACCTCTCTTGACCTTGTCATAACCCCTGACTCAGGATTCCCTATTATGAGTTCTTTTGGATGATTCTTTTGAACTCTAACAGAGGGACCCTTGTTCACTGGAGTCACATCTTCTTGCTGATCAGTCTTCTCAGGAATCTCTATAACTTCAGAATCTTCAGGCAGGGGGTGAGATGTGTCCACATCAGGATCAACATCAGGTACATTGTCTGAACAGTCATCTATGACAACATTGATGGATTCCATCATAGTTCTTGTTCTGTTGTTGAAGACTCTATAGGCTCTGCTGGTTATGGAATAGCCTAGAAAGATTCCTTCATCACTCTTGGGATCCATCTTCCTCCTTTGCTCTCTGTCAGCTAAGATATAACACTTGCTACCAAAGACATGGAAGTGTTTGACAGTTGGTTTTCTTCCTTTCCATATCTCATACAGTGTGGTTGAAGTACCTTTTCTCAGAGTCACCCTGTTGTGTACATAGCATGCAGTACTCATGGCCTCTGCCCAAAAATAGTAAGGTAGCTTCTTGGCATGTAGCATAACTCTTGCAGCCTCTTGCAAGGTTCTGTTCTTCCTCTCAACTACACCATTTTGTTGGGGTGTGATTGGTGAGGAGAACTCATGCCCAATTCCTTCATCAGCACAAAACTCAGAGAATCTTGAATTTTCAAACTCTTTCCTATGATCACTTCTGATTCTAACAATGCCACTATCCTTCTCTCTTTGTAGTCTAAGGCATAGTTCTTTGAATGCATCAAAAGTGTCAGACTTCTCTCTGATGAAGCTAACCCAAGTGAACCTTGGGAAATCATCTACAACCACAAAGGCATATCTTTTGCCACCAATACTCTCTACCTGCATTGGTCCCATCAAGTCCATATGTAGCAGTTCAAGAACTCTGGATGTCACCTGATGTTGCAACATTGGATGTGACATCTGAGCCTGCTTTCCAACTTGACATTCACCACAGATACTGCCTTCAACAATCTTAAGCTTTGGTAGTCCTCTAATAGCTTCCTTGGACATAATCTTCTTCATTCCTTTTAGATTCAAATGACCAAGTCTTTGGTGCCAAAGCTTAACTTCTTCTTCCTGACTAATAAGACATGTAGTAGAGCGAGCAGTTTCATCAGGAATCCATAGATAGCAGTTGTCTCTTGACCTAGATCCTCTCATCAACAATTCTCCTTTGTCAGAAGTAATAAGACATTCATTCTTTGTGAAGTTGACTTTGAGACCTTGATCACACAATTGGCTTATGCTGATAAGATTAGCCTTCAAGCCTTTAACAAGTAACACATCATCTAGGTCAGGTAAGCTTTTGCTGCTGAGTTTACCACTGCCCTTGATTTCACCTTTTGCTCCATCACCAAAGGTTACAAAGCTTGTTGTATGAGGCTTGATATTAGTGAGAAATTTCTCAACACCAGTCATATGCCTAGAACAACCACTATCAAAATATCAATCTTCATTGGAAGATGCTCTGAGAGAAGTGTGAGCAATATGAGCAGTTTCAGAAACTTTTGGCTTCCACATCTTCTTAGGAGTGACCCTTGCTGATTTGGCTTGGACCTGAGGCCTTTTCTTGGGATACCCATAGAGTTTGTAGCAGAAGGGCTTGATGTGACCATTCTTCCCACAGTAGTGGCATCTCCAAGCATTAAACTTCTCTTTGCCAGCAGGTCTCTGATGTGGGGTGTGATGTGTCCACATTCTGCCAGGGTCAGGTTTCTTCTGAGCAGGAACAAACATAGTATTTGTATTCTTGTTGTGATGTTTGTTCTTAAATCCTACACCAGATGAGTCACCAGCATGCTTTCCCACTTTCAAAATCTCATCAAGCATGTCAGTTCCAGTATTGAGCATCTTTACAGACTTGGTCATATTCTTCAAGTTAGTTGACAGTAACTTGACTTCACTTTCAAGACTAGCTACTTGGTTCTGCAGTTGAGCCTTCTCTGTCTCTAGCTGACTGATAACCACCTTCTGTTCTTCATTGATTCTGCACAGTTCCTCACTTTTGATGGATAGCTTTTTGTAGACTGAGGCTAGTTCATTAAAGGTGAGTTCTTCATCATCAGAATCAACATCAGTACTATACACACCAGTCATGGCACTCACATGATTAGCAGCAACATTCTCTGAGTCAGTGTCAGAGTCTTCATCAGACCATGATACAGTTAGGCCTTTCTTCTGCTTCTTCAGATATGTGCCGCATTCAGTTCTTATATGACCAAAGCCTTCACATTCATGACATTGAACACCCTTGTTCTGAGTTGACTTATCATCAGTTTTGGTTTTTGTTGAAGTGTTACCTAGTTTACCGATGTCAGTCTGGATGTTCCTCACATTCCTCCTTGGTCTTTTATCCACCCTTCTTTGAAGCTTGTTGAATTGTCTTCCTAGCATAGCTTTTCCTTTCTTCTCAGTTTGCTCACCAAAGTTCATCTCAAAAGTTTGGAGAGAGCTCACAAGTTCTTCAAGTTTCATATTTGGGATGTCTTGAGCTTCTTCAATAGCTGTGATTTTCATGTTAAATCTCTTGGGTAGGGATCTAAGCATCTTTCTCACAAGCTTTTCTTCAGACAATTTCTCACCTAGAGCCTCAAAGGAATTGTCCACCTCAAGCAAATTCATGTGAAATTCATGAATTGATTCTTCTTCTTTCATCCTGAGGTTTTCAAACTTAGTGTTGAGAAGTTGGATTCTTGAGCTTTTTACCTTGGCATTGCCTTCATGAGTGGTTCTGAGTATCTCCCAAGCATTCTTTGCAACAGTACACTGCTTGATCAATCTGAACATGTTCTTGTCCACTCCATTGAATAAAGCATTCAAAGCTTTGGAGTTTCCCAGTGATGCAGTGTCCTCTGCAGCTGACCAATCTTCCTCTGGCTTGAGTACACCAGTGTCAACACCATTAGCATCCAAAATTTTGGGATGCTCCCAGCCTTTGAGCACAGCTTTCCAAGTTCTGCTGTCAAGTGACTTTAGGAAGGCAATCATCCTTGGCTTCCAGTAGTCATAGTTAGTTCCATCCAGGAGGGGTGGTTTGTTGACCGTTGTTCCATCCTTGTCCATGTTTCCAGAAAGTAACTTCCCTGGAGCTCACCCTCAAACAGGCAGGGTGCCTGCTCTGATGCCAATTGAAATTCTGGTGGCAAGTGTCAGATGTGTAGCACGATGTGTACACTTTAGGAATCGTACGATGTGTAGCCTAATGTGTCAACATCGTGAACATGCTGAACTTGATGAACAAGTAAACAATTTAAAGTGCAGGAAACAATAAAACACAGTGAGTTTGTTAACCCAGTTCGGCGCTTAAACAAGCCCTAATCTGGAGGATACCAATCCAGGGATGAATCCACTATGGTAGTATCAATTCAAAGCTAAACTCCCCCGTTTACAACTTCTCACTTAATCACTACCCGTGCTAATTCTACCTAGGAACTCCTAGATATGAGAACCTCTGCTCACTCCCCCTCAACCTTACCCAGTAAGGATTTAATAACAAACTCAGTTTGGAGACACACTCCTAGAAACCTATGCACTCGTACCTAAAGGCTTTGAGTGTTGCACACTCTAACTCCTTGCTTCAAAGCTTTGGAGAAAGAACACTAGAGATTACAACTCTATCAAACTCAGTCCTTACTTGTATCAAAATTATGATTCAAGTGAAGGCTCACAAAGAACAATAAACAGACTAAGACCTAAGACTCGATTTCTTCAACTCTTGGCTTCGTTACTTCAAAGTGTCTTCAGTCTTCCTTTATATAGAACAAGTTTCATGGGCTTGGATCTTCAATGTTGACAGCTGGCCTTTGTTAATTCTCCTTGAGATTTATTTGATCGTGATCTTTTAATTGTTTGTTTCAAATCTTTTTGATCAAAGTCGGCCAATAAAATAAAACAGAACCATGAAAGATTATCTTGTTCCTTGGCGCGCAAGCTGGCACGACTTAATTTGAAAAACAAATCTTTTTCAAAAGATCGCGTTTAAATAAATAAAAGCGCGTCCAGCTAGGGCGTCCAGATGTGAAACCTGATGTGCCACACATCATGCTCCACATCATGGAATCAGACTTATTTTACCAAATGAAGCCAACACCCTAAAATCCTCAACACAAATGACTCTAGAGCTCTCTTTATATGAAGAGATTACATAAAAATCCTAAATACATGCTAGACTCATAAATGGCATAATATAAACCTAAACATTGAATACAAAACCATATTAGCAGGTAACAGAGCAAGTAAAAAGCTGTAATAATACTCAGATAAAGTGAGTTATTAGTGTGGTGACTCCCTTGCTCATCAATTCAATATCCCTCCTCAGATTAGTAGTCTGCTTACTTCTAGGGTTAGCGACTATATTATAAATGGCCAATGGCACATTCCTGAATATCTATCTCATCTTTTTCCTGACCTTAATCGTATTGTTCAACAAGTTTCTATTCCTCTGGAGCCTAGTGTTGACACTTTGATTTGGTGTAACTCTGATGATGGTAATCTGAATCTTAAACAAGCCTATTTCTCTAAGGTTCAATCTTGGCAGGAACTGACTTGGGCCAATTGCATTTGGAGTGCTGACATCCCTCCTTCAAAATCTTTGCTTGTTTGGAGACTCATGCATGAGAAGTTGCCTACTGATGATAATCTCAGGCTCAGGGGCTGTCACTTTCCTTCTATATGTAACCTTTGTCACAAGCAGAAAGAATCTTCTTTTCATTTATTTTTTAACTGTGATTTTGCTATTAGATTGTGGTCTTGGTTGGCAGGTTGCTTGGATACTACCCTTCAATTCTCCACTATTGACGACATCTGGGATCTTTGTAATTCTCATAGATCTCCCCAATGCAGGCTTACTCTTACTGCTGCCATCATTCATCTCTTTAACACCATTTGGTAGAAATTATAGTTACTTTTTTAATAAGAACATGTCAACTAACTAGCTTTTTTACTATTTTTATGTATACAGAATTGATGTCTCATTTGTTTCAATTTGTACTTAGAATTGCTGACAAGAGATCTATAGGTTTCACAAGGTGTTAGTCAGACTGCTAGTGCTAGATCACATGTTGGGCGTATCTTTCACAATTAATATTTGTACACGGTCAGTTGTATCTTGCTGCATCAAAAGTCACGTCGAAAAATAAATTTAAGATTTTAATCGTTGACGATGACGGTAACATTATAAATATCACTTCAAATATATATATTGTCGCGGTGATTTTTGGATATCGAGCTATTAATTAGCTTCGAATCGCAATTTAATGTTCCACCACCGATCTTTAATTTTTCCGAGGGAAAGGGGAAAAGTTCGTTAAAACCCTATTTTTAAGAGATCAAGGTGCGGGGGTTAGTTATACTAAGGGAAAGTGCTAGCACCCTAAGTATCTATAGTATCCTATATGAATCTCTTGTTTTATTCTATCTATGCGCTTAAATTTATTTGCTTGTAAAAATGTATAAGAGTTAGGACTAAAGTGATGATTAAAAGAAAGTTCTAAGTGATTAAAAAAATGTTTTGTTTATTAAGGAAATAGAAGAGATGTTTTTGTTTATTTTATGTGATTTTGGAAGATTTAAAGCCTTTTACACTACGTATCCGAGGGATCAAAACCACCGTAGTTCGGGTTAGAAATTGCGAGTAAATTTGTTTGTTGATTTTAAGGTTTTTGAAAATGGTTTTAAGGATTAAAGCCAAAATGGCATAAAAGTGAGGTTGATTGTTTTTAAATTTGAAAGAAAGTCTAAATGATTTAAGATTGTTTGAAATTTGATTGAAAAAAAAGAGACGCGGACACTTGGTTTGAAGTCCAAGATTTTTTTGAAAAAAAAGTTTTAAGTGTGTAAAAATGCTTGATTTGAATTCCAAGGTTTTTGATTGATTAAAAAGAGTTTGATTGATAAAAGCACTTGGTTTGAAATCCAAGAGTTGTTGTGAATTAAGAAAATGTTTTGATTAATGAAAAAAAGTTTTGTGTTTTTTGAAAGAAGTTATGACCTCAAGTTTTAGGAAGAAAATAAGTAACGTTTGGGCGCGAAAGCGATACTAACTAAAATGTTCTGAAAATCTAAACTAAAACGCAAAGGCGACTCACAATGATATGTTGATCAATGTGACACCCTTCCCCTCAGAATTTAACAAAACGCACTATTTTGCGGAAAGCGATAAAGAAATAAATATTCATTCTATGCACCTTCTCATTTATAGGTTTACATTGTTCCTATTTACATTCTAAAGCTTTGCAAGAAAATAAACATGTCATGAATGCAAGAGAGGGGGATGCAATGCAATTTCATTAATAATTTTTACACTTGAGCCTAGTTACATTCTATGGTCAAAAGGCATAAATAAATAAAGGTAAAAGCAAGGAAAAATAAAATTACAACAATAGTGATAACGGTGGAACCAAATTAAATAATCAATACAACAAGGATAATAATAATAATGCTAGAGAATAAAATAAATAACACACAATACAACAATTATAATGAGAAAGTGAAAATAAATGAAATAAAATGTAAATGCAAAATATAAATTACAACAATATAGAAGCATAATAATAAATGAATGTGATGAGATGAGACGAAGATAATTGCATGAAAATAAAAGAGCATAAGTATAAGTATAAAATTAAGTTGGTGAGAATTAGAGAGCATTAATAGTTGAATTAGCAAATTAAAAGTAAGCAAGAAATAAAAATGTTAATTAAGCAATAAGTGATAAATTCTTAAATGCAAGAGGACATGAATAAAATGTTTAGATTAGAATTAATAGCAAGAATTATAAAGACATAAATAAGTGTTAGATTAGAGGATTAATAACAATAATTAAAGCATAAATAAAGTGTAAGTTAGTATATTAATAACAAGAATTATAAAAGCATAAAATAAATAAATATAAGACTAAAATAAAGTGAACCTCAACATCACACTTTGCAAGGCTGAAGGTAGCTAAAATAAGCTTATGCCAAAAGTGCTTATATCATAAGCTCAAAGCAAAACTAGAGAACAACTAACTAAATGTTATAAAATGCATTAAATAAAACTACACCAAATAAATAATGAAAAATGGAAAACAATGTTAGAAGCCTCAATTTCGTGCTTAATAGGCTAAAATAGCTTAAAATAAGCTTATGTCAAAGCAACTTATCTCATAAGTTAAAATAAAAAATTAAAACAGGCGGGGGTGCATTTATCAATACCCACATAAAGGGGGTACATGAAGTAAATATGAACCCAGAATGCCCAAACCAAAAAGTTTCAGTTCAACCAAACAAAAAAACTATGGAGCTTATAGGTCCGGATCTGGTGCGACGCGCATATGTGAGTTCACGTTTTACTACCGTCTGATCTTCATTAAAGATGATCTGACGGATACGATCATTTCCTCACGCGCGCCACTGGATTTGTAATGCCCCAACTAAATTATCTAGAATTTTTTGTCGGAACATTAATAACTGGAATCTGAGTACATTAAATTACAGGAGATAATTTGAATAATCCATTATCATTAAGATAATATTAAAATATTCCACATGCTAAACGACCATCCAATCATGCCGCTCGAATACGCTATCCCGCGATAGATTTTCCTGTATAATTCAGCTACCGACTTCAAACTTTAAAAACACCTACAGACCTCATCCCTTATCGGAAATTCACAAAACTGGCACCATAACGACCATAATCGAGTTAGCTATCGATAGAAATAAACGGCATCTCAAACCGAGTTATAGAGAGGGCGCAGTTAACCTTTAAGTGCAGCACTGTCCAAACACGTTTTCGGTAGAAATCCTGTTTCTGACTTTGAACTTCAAACGCGTCTCCAGAACTCATTACTGCGTTAAAATTCACCAAATTGGTCTCCAAATGACCGGAATTGAGTTAGCTAACTATACCAAAAAGAATCGTTTGAAACGGAGTTGTGAGTAGAGAATAATCACCGTTTTACTGAGGGTATGTCATGTATACGGGTTTTACCAATCAACTTCAAATTCCTTCTTGTTTCTTCAAGTCCTTTCAATTTCTACCAACTTCCAGCTCCAATCCATTCATGACAGTTCCAAGAACCTTAAAATAGGTACATGCAAGCCCCTAACAAGCGATGGATGCAACAATCATGTGAATCTTTGAGTGAGAGAGATTAAGAGTCTAAGAGGGAAAAGAAGAGAAACCAAAGCTCACCTTGATCTTTTAGATACTCTTGGGTATTGATTTATCTATTTGCATGTGGGGTTTGAGCTTGGATTGAATGCTATGGAGCCTAGACCATGGAGGAAAAGGGGTTATAGTGGTGTTGTTGTTTTCTTTTTCGTGAGAGAGAGAAGAATAAGGGTGTGATTGTTGGTTCTGATCATTGCAAAGCATAAGGAAAGGTTTGATGAGTTGGGTACTTATGATAAGAAGTTGTGGGTCCCGCTTGGCATTGGTCTTTTTCCCTTTGGTGAAGTTAAATTACTCTATCATTCCTTCACAATAAATTGACACAATTTATCTCTACTCATCTCTAATTAATATTCTTCTATTAATTAAAGTCGGGATGTTACAGGATTAATCCAACAGACACGATTCAAACTGGAAAATAAAAGGGAATACACGTGTTCTTTCTTCTCTGTTTAAACAAAACGTCACCGGCGACAACTCCGGTCGCCAGAGTTTTTCAAAAACGCCAAGAAATGGCCAAATCTTACATCGTTCTCTTCGTCTTTTCACAAGGAATCCAAAAACGATATTAGTTTTGCAAAACAAAGCGTAGAAAATGAAAAACGAACGGATTAAGATTTAAAGTGAAAACGAGATTTCTATATGCAGTCCACATTCAAGTCAATCTATGAATGGAAAAGCTTCCTAGTATAATTATGAGATGGAACAGACTTAAATTGAGGGTCAATTCCTACCAGAAATATGTGTGAGTAAGTTGGATTTTCCTTGAAAATTTTCTTCGAAAATGGGTTGGAAATTGAGGTTGGAACTTTAATTTGAAAGTGGTTTTGTGTTTCTGGAAGTATGAAGATAGTTTTTGATGGTTTAGATATGAGAGTTGAGAGAGTTTTGAGATTTTGGAATTTTGAAAAAAGTGAGAAATGAATTTCGTGATTGTGGTTGAATTTCTGAGTTTTTGAACCCTTTCTCAAGTGAAATGTATTTATAGAGAAAAATTACGGTTCAGAGGTTTGATGCATTAGTGAACAAGAAAGGGTAATTTGGAATTTTAACAAATTGGGAAATTTTGATTTTTCATTCACATGTGTGATCACACTTGTGTGAGGTGATGAGATGTGTTTTTAGGAAGGTTCTGGGTTTGATGTAAGAGGGAAAAATGGTTGGAGAAATTTTGGGAATTTTATTTGTGATGGAAATGGATTTAAAATAATTAAAAATGATTTATTGTAAATAAATAAAAATGAAATATAAATGGACAAGGGGTAAAAATGTCATTTTTTAGGTTTATGAAGGTGTTGACATTGATTGGATGAAATGTGGAGAAATTTAAAAAGAAAAAGGTTGCTTGTTTTTTGAAGAAATCTATTTTTGAATAAAAATATGAAAATAATATGAATAAAATAATGAAATTAAGAAAATGAAATGTTTTTAATATTTTTATAAAAAAATGAGCATGAGAGAAAATAATTTCATAAAAAAGAATAAAAAAAGGGGAAATTGATGTTTCTTGCAAATGAAGAAATCCTTTTTGTATTTTTAGAAAAGGGCAAAATTGGAATAAAAAATATTATGAGTATATATTGGTACAAAAAAGTATTTAAAAATATATGGTGAAAAAATTAAATGCAAAAACCAAATGATCAATAATCTAAAATTAAATGAGTTAAGCAGCGTAAATGAAATAAAAATATTATTTTTGACATTTTTGAATTAAAGAAAAAATAAATAAATAAAAAACAATATAATGCAAAAATGAGAAAAAAGAAAATAAAAATTTAAGAGGGTCAGAAAATGGGGTATGACATATATATATATATATATAGGGTAATCGTATTACAAAATCCACCGTTGAATTTAAAGCTGTTATTATATAGATCATGTCTTTAAAATTAAACATCGATCGTAAATCATTTGTTATGTCAACGAGATGCATAAATACCAACGTCTTACAAAACTTCGTCAAAACCGTTAATTTTGATGTTTCTCTTTAACCCATCAAATGATTTCCGTTTGATGTATAATTTTATAGACATGATCTATATAATAATAGCTTTGAATCCAACGGTGATTTTATAATACGATTACCCGGTAAAGAATTATCGGAGGTGTTATGTTACTAAGTTTGACACATTGGTGTCATTTGATCCTAACTCATATATATATATATATATATATATATATATATATTAAAATTCATAAAATTGTAGGATTATTTGTGATTTCAAGCTTACATAATTACGTCGAAATGTGTTGAACATTGTCAATTATTAAATATCTTTTTTTTTCTATTATTAGATGGAACTACTTAAATAAAGAAGTATTTTAGTTTCTAAACATATAAATTATATTTTTTACTTCTTTTTATATGTGTTCACTGTTTGTTTGCCCCCAATTGATTTTTTTTTTTAAATTACGGTCTTTGTGTTCTACAATTTTTATAATACATAAACTTATGTGATTAAGACGTATAATGAATTGATGCATCGTTTTTTATTTGAAAATGCTATATTCTTAATATACACATTATATAATCGAATGAGTCTGTTCCACACGGGTAAAAAATCTAGTTAATTTTAAAAGAAATTGATTTTTGAAAAGCTATCAATTAGGATTAGGTTTTCATTGTAGGGCTAATTTTTTTTTTTACAAAATGATTTTCTAAAAAAACTATAATAAATAAACACCATCAAAATAAAATGAATTTTTTTAAAATAAAAAAAATAATTTTTTTCTTAATAAAATCCAAAACAAATCCAATAAATTATAAAAGCCCATAAAATAGACTATAAAGTATAAACGCATACATCACTGTCTTCACTCGTTCTTTGTTACAGAGAATTTACATCAAGATAAACTCTTTCTCGTTTTCAACGGTAATTTTTTTTCAAGAATGAAACACGCATTGTCCTTCAATCTTCTGCAAACATCAGAGTTTTCATCAAGATAAACTCTTTCTCGTTTTCAACGGTAATTTTTTTTTTATTTTCTTTCCAGTTTCTTATTTTTCTAATTCTTTTGATTATTCAATCTTCTGCTTGAAAGAAAAAAAAAAAACACAACAAAAGAACCTTACTTGAGCAAAGGTGTTCTGTCCCAAGACCCTGTTTGGTACCTATTACTTTGAAAGATTATCTTTTTCGTTTACTATAGTGATTTTGGAATTTTCATTCCAATATATTTGCATTCATACATGATGGTTACCCATTTTTTCATCTTTGATTATTCCACAAAATTCAATTTTCTGCTTAAAAAAACGGTAGAATCTTTTACTCATTTTTCTCATTCTTGAATATTCAAGAACACTCAATCTTCTGCTTGAGGAAAAAAAAAGACTTTTCGATCAACCGTGTGCTATGTCCGAGACCCTACTTGGTTTCAATGTTTTGAAAGTCAATTTTTTTAGATACATGTTGTGATACTGATTGGTTTTCATTCTTGATGGTTGAAGAACATTCAATCTTCTGCATGAAAAAACACCTTAATTGAGTAAACATGTTGTGTCCCAAGACCCTTACATATTTTGAAATACAATGTTTTTGTTTGTTAAGATAATGGAGTTGTGCACATTTTTGCAATTTTTATTCCAACATATTTGCATTTTGAACTTTTTGTTCATAATGCAAAAGTTGGATGATGGCTTTCAATGTAATTTTCATACGAAATTGTAATCGTATGATTTAAGGGATGGTGCCTATTGTCGTTGAGATATTGTCGCTGAGATGAAATATTTTTATGACCCTAATTGTGAAATTGTCGCTGGGATGAAATATGACCCTAATTGTGAAACTGTCCCTGAGATGAAATATTTTTATGACCCTAATTGTGAAACTGTCGCTGAGCCCACTATTTCAACAATAAGATGATTTTTGTAAGGGATTGTCTTGATGGCCCAAAAATGTTGGATGATGTTCTAATGCGAAAGCTATAGTTGTTGCCTAAAATGCAAATTTAAAATGAAATTTAATTCATAATTTAAGGCTTGGATGGTATCTATTGTGCTTTGATGACCTTAGTCCCTAAATGTAATTTTGCAAATGCAAAATGGAGTGCGACTTGTGTTGGATTACCCTACTGGTAAGGGTTTCAAAGAAATTCTCTACGGAAGGAACCAGTCCACTGAGGCAAAGTACCGAGAAACCAACTCTTTGGAGTCTGAACTATTTCTCATACTATCTATCTACTATATATATTGCATAATGCAGACCAACTCTTTGGATGCTTGCATTTTGATCAATGGAGGAAACCATACTGAGGTTGTATTGGTCTATATTTTGACTGCAAACCTTTTATGAAAATTCGATAAATTTTGTGGGTGCTGGTTTTTCTTGTATAAGTACTGTGACTTTTGTGGCCAGGCTTGAGACTCCTTGTTCTAAGTGTGGCATTTTGTATATTATTAAAATTAAAATGTTAGCCTTTTCAAAAGAACAAGAAATAAGAGGCTGTTTGGAAGTGTAATATGCAATTCAGTGTCTTATGAGCTTTGGCTTATGATAGATATATCAGATGTTTTTCGGGAATCTTCTTGTTTTAGTCCGAGGTTACTTTGCTAAATTTTGCCACATCATATGAAAGTTCTTGGAATTGTTTTATAGTTAATGCATAATTACCGAAAAACTTACATTCTTTTATGAGCTTCGGTTTTGGATATATCACATACGTGCCTTTTTTTTATTTATTTCTGATTCCATGTCTCAAATTTACGACAGAGTTGTATGCTGATTCTTTTTAATCTTTGTGTCAACATTTTCTGCATAGCTTGACCATGAGGATATATTCAAAGCTTGCGAGGATCTCTTCATTTTAAAAAAGTAGTCCCATTCTAAGTAAATATTTTTCTGCAAATTGATTGCCACATGATCTTAACATAAAAATTATAAAAGCTAGTCACAGTGTAAGATGTGCAATTTGTTGCTTGCAGTTTACTTCAGCTTGATGAGATGTAACTCTCCAAGCTTTTTCATTATAGTTGTTTGTCTTGGCTTTATGAGTTCAAACATGGTTGAATTATTTAGCACCGTTCTGTAAAAGCAGTTTTTGGTTTCTCATACTAAAATTACTAGATTTATTTTCTTTGTCATGCTCATGACTTGAGTTATTTGCTGAGGACAATGATGACATTGAGGATTGGTGTACAAGTGGTAACACCGGCATGCAGAGGATTGAAGTTGACAACTGGTTGTCATCCTTTCAGCTGCCTTTTCTATAACTGTAAGTACGGTTTTGACAGGAAGCGGTTCATACATTCTACATGTTTCTTTTTGGTCTTTGAGTTTCCATTTTATTGAATTTCCTAATAAAATTATGAAGTATTGTAAGATTTACATAAAAATAACTTCTATTTTATTCTATAACAAACATGCCCCGAGTGTCTTGATGACTCAAATATTTTGGATGACGCCTAACGTGAAAGCTAGTTGTTGCCTTAAAGACAAAAAGACATGAATGGTATGTATTGTGCTTTGATGATCCTAGTCCCTAAAGGCTAAATGCAATTTTGCAATTACAATATGAAGTGATTTTTTAAATGCAAAGTGGAGTGTGCTTGTGTCGGACTAGCTTACTTATTAGGTTTCCTGTAGGTACAGTATATGTCCTTGTAGGACCAACTGGTATTTGGAGTGAAGAAAGGGAAAGATAAATCTAACCTTTTATCTTCTAACAATTTAGTTTCCTTTTCCTTTCTCTGCATAATGAGGATTGTGTGTGACAGGAGAATTCATGAGTACAAGGTCTGTGTAAATGATGAACATGATTGTGATTACATACTTTGATTTTGTGCATCAAAGGTTTGTTACATGCCTTATAAGTTACCACTAACAATTGATATATGTGCATGCTTGTTTTATAATATGATTATGACGGTTGCTGTATGCGAAGCTGTTTTATAATATGCTTTGCATGCTTGTTTGTAAATTGACTAATTACATGATACTTAGACATATGGTATCATTTGTGGTTTCAATGTAAAATATGAAATGATTTTACAAATGCAAAGTGGAGTGTGCTGCTTACTGATAAGGTTTCTAGTAGGCACCTTATACGTCCTTGTAGACCCAACTGTCCAAGGTCCACGTAGAGACATTCAAAGAGGAAAATTTGAGGGGAGGGAAAGTTAGTTAAATGCAGTAATGTACATGGATTGAACTCGTCGTTCGCTTCCCTCTCATTAGACAGGCTATCCTCGTTTACTTAATCAACAACTGTATGTCCACTGTTGCTAGTCACCGTGGTAACCTTCAACTCACTGCTGCTAACCTTGGCAGTAGAGGAATTCAGTTCTTTCCTTATGGCCTAATGGTAATGCTAGCTACCATTAATTACTACTATACACATATAGCATGGGAATTGAACTGTAAATATCTACTTGCAAATGTGTTAAGTACTGAGTTTTAACTTTGGAAAGCATTATATGGTGGAAAATGTATCAGTCGGACATATTTGCGAAAATTTAATCTTAATTGAGGAAATATCTGCTATGTCCTGGACCCTATTTGGCATCAATGTTTTGAAAGTCAATTTTTTTTGTATGCTGCTAGTAATTTTGGGATTTTCATTCTAACATATTGGTTTACGATTGATACATGTTGTGCTACTGATTTTTTCGGCCTGGATAGTTGAAGAATATTCAATCTTCTGCATGAAAAAAAAAACCTTAATTGAGTAAACTTGTGTCCCAAGACCCTATATATCTGGAAAGACAATTTTTTTGCTTGTTAAAATAATGGAATTATGCACATTTTTGGAATTTTATTCTAACATATTTGCATTTTGAACTCTTTATTCATAATGCAAAATTTGGATGATGGCCTTCAATGCAATTTTCGTATGAGATTGTAATCATATATGATTTAAGGGATGATATCTATTGTCTTTTTATGACCCTAATTGTGAAATTGTCGCTGAGATGGATTTTTTTTCCCATTATCTATGAATGGTGGTGGTATGCCATACATGAGCCCGCTATTTCGACAATAATATGAATAAACTTTTTGTTACATGATTTTCTTGATGGCCCAAAAACGTTGGATGATGCCTTAATGCAAAAGCTAGTTGTTGCCTAAAATGCAATTTTAAAATGAAATTTTATTCATAAGTTAAGGCTTGGATGGTATCTATTGTGCTTTGATGACCTTAGTCTCTAAATGCAATTTTGCAATAGTGATATGAATTGGAGTGTGAATTGTGTTGGATTACCCTACTGGTAAGGGTTTCATTGGAATTTTTCTAAGGAAGGAACAAGTAAACTGAAGCAAAGTACAAAGAAGCCAACTCTTTGGAGTTTTTTTGGAGTCTTAATTATTTCTCATAGTATCTATCTGGTATATATTGCATTACGCCGACTAACTCTTTGGATGCTTGCATTGTGATCAATGAAGGAAACCATAATGACGTTGTATTGGTCCATATTTTGACTGCAAACCTTTTATGAAATTCGATAACATTTGGTGGGTGCTGGTATAAGAATCAGATAGCACTAGATTTGTGTTGATAATTATAAATGCAAGTCTTTGATTTAGTAATTGAATACATGTGATCTCTTATAAGCGCTGTACTAAAATTGCAATCGATGAACTGAATCACTTTATCATGCAGGCAGTATACTCTCTTGGTTATGTAGCATATCAACAAGTTGCGATGACCGTTGACAGTTCTTTCAGAAAATATTATGTAGCCAGGCTTGAGACTCCTTGTTCTACGCGCAACTTAGTCGTGTATGAGCTTTTGGATTATGGTATATATATCAGGTATTTTTTTTTGGAATCTTCTTTTATTAGCCCGAGGTTACTTTGCTAAGTTTTGGCACATCATATGAAATTTCTTGGAATTGTTTTGTAGTTATTGCATAATTACAATAAAAACTCACATTCTTTTACGAGCTTGGGTTTTGGATATATCACATATGTGCCTTTTTGTTGTTGTTGTCGTCTGATTCCATGTCTCAAATTTACAATAGATTTGTATGCTAATTCTTTTAAATAATTGTGTCAACATTTTCTGCATAGCTTGACCATAAGAATGTGAGTGTCATAGTGTACTATGTTTTCAGTTTCCCCTTTGATTATTGGTGTGGGCATGAGGATATATTCAAAGCTATTCTAAGTAAATATTTTTCTGCAAATTGATAAGCTATCTTGCTTAAAATTCTCTAATAAATTAAATAGCCATATGATCTTTCCACAACAATTTTAAAACCTAGTCTCGGTGTAAGATGTGCAATTTGTTGCTTGCAGTTTACTTCAACTTGATGAGAGGAACTCTCCAAACTTTTTCATTATAATTGTTTGTCTTGGCCTTAAAGACAGTTGCTGTATGTGAAGCTCTTTTATACTCCCTCCGTTCATTTTTACTTGTCTTTTAGGGCTATATTTAACGTTTTTATTTAATTGTCCTTTTGGTATTTTACGGGTATGATTTGTCAATAATAGCCTTTGTCAATTGCTCTTATCTTTTTCAATAAAACAAATTAATGCTATATATTTGGAAAACTAAATTTTTTTAATTTTTTTTTGGAACGTAACATATTAATTTTTTTTTTTAACATAATATATTAAATTTATTGGAAAGAGAAAGTGTGTAAAAAAAATAGGAATTTATTGGTGGATTAAAACGAGGGTATAATAGGAAGATAAAGTGCAAATATAAACTTTCTTAATTTGGTGTTACTATTCTAAAAAGACAAATAAAAAGGAACGGAGGGAGTAATATTCTTTGAATGCTTGTTTGTAAATTGACTAATTACATGATATGTGAAGTGGTACTTAATGACATGTAAGGTAGATTTTGGATTTTGAAAGGGGGTTGTAAGGATTAGTACCTCGTACTTTAATTGCTTTTATGCTCTGATAAGACTAAAAATGAATCATTTCAAGAATGACAAGCGGTTTAGTTAACAAAACCATAGGTGATGATGCAAGATGGCTTAGAATTTCAAGACCTAAACCTTCAGATTTTGTGTCCTTCAGAATACAAACATTTTCTGCCTAAATAAGGTCGTAGTGCTAGTATATAGTTAGCTTAAAATAAACTGATAATACTAACTAAAACTAGTACATGCATATTCGAGGCTTCATTAAAAAAATTGTTTTATATATATGGTATCTATTGTGGTTTCATTGTAAAATATCAAATGATTTTGCAAATGCAAATTGGAGTGTGCTGCTTAAATTTTAACAGACTCTGAAAATCACCAAAGTTTAAATAAGAGTTTTATAAGTTGATTGTAAGACACATAAAACCAGAACTTGCCATTTGGCTATGGTGCAGGACACATAAAACCAGAACTTCCTATGTTCTCATGGTTACAACCAAAAACAAATGAAAATGTTTTCTAGGAGTCCCTACATTTGTCCTAAGTCTTATATGTTAGATTTTAACCATCCTTCAATCACAGTGCCTAATCTAAGAAACTACACTGTAGAAGAAGTTATAACTCGTACAGTTACAAATGTTGTCAAGGAACCTTATGGGATTTCTGTTTTGGTTAAGCCAAGATCATTAAAATTTGTTGAAGTTAGTAAAAAGAAGACATTTAAGGTTATATTTAAGGTAAGCAATCACAATGTTTTAGCAATATCAAATTCTCAGTGGGATCACAAAGGGTGGTTGTGTTTGGAAAGCATTATATGTGGGAAGTGTATCTGTCAGACTTATTTTGAAAATTTAATCTGATCAATCTTTTTTGTTTTACGGATTATGAAAATCGGATAAAATGGTGTGTAATCGACGGATAAAATATGGTGGATGTTGGTATAACAATCAGATAGCACTAGATTGTTGCTGATTTACAAGTCTCAGATTAAGTTACTGAATACATGTGAGCTCTTATGAGTGGTCAAAATTTCTAAATTATCTGCATAGATAAGACAATTTTCTCTTTGATTATTGATGGACAGAAGGAATAAGGATAGTTTCAGAGTTCATACAACCAAATTTTATAAGTAAATATTTTTCTGCAAATTGATATCCTATTGTGTTAAAATATTCTCTGATAAATAAATTAAATAGTGATATGATCTTACCATAACAATAAAACCGAGTCTCGGTGTACTGTGTATGATGCGTAATCTGTTGCCTGTAGTTTACTTTAGCTTGATGAGATGGAAATCTCTGGTGATCAGCAATTCAAACTTTTTTCATTATTTATAGACTTACATATTAGCATATTCTTATATATATAGAGAGAAGCTTTGTTCAGCTAGCCGCATTAAAATTGTCCATATTGTTGAATGTATGTTCTAAAGCAAGTGTAATCTTTCTTGAATAATGGTTGCAAAAATTGTTCTTGTTAAGCCAACAAGTGGTAACAGCAGATATGATTGACATTCATATCTAGCATCTAGTTATTGTACTCCATTGTTGTATGCATTCAAGACTAGAAAATAATAATATTTATCTAAAAAAGTACTAATATTGTCTACAAAATAATTTCTAGTACATGAAAATAATATTTTTATTTGACCAAAATTAAGATTATTTATCTACGGTTGTGGCATAACTTCAACCAATCAGACGCATTGCTGAATAAATTAAAACCCTTTTTCATATTTTTTTTCACTCATAATTCTCCTCTCATTCTCTTTATTTTTTTATTTCTTGTTATTTTAATCATTTTGGTCATAACAGTCTCATCGATGTTCTTTCACTACAAGAAAAAAAGAAAATAGAGGTCACATAGCGACAGTTGATCTAGAATTGTCGCCGCTTCCATGTTTAGCAGCGTTTATGCCGACAGTTCAAACAGCCACTGGTTGTGTTTTTTTTTTTTACCTTTTCATTGTTTAATAAAAGGATCGAAACCCTAATTGTGTCCCTCTATTCTTTCGCACTCCCTCAGAACCTCACTATGCTTCTTCACTGGTCACAACCTATTTTCTCTTTTCGTAATTGCTCTGGCATGAAATCCCTCATCCTCTCTCACGAAACCCTTATGAAGACCACCCACTGTCGCCACCCACCGTCGAGCACCACCCATCGTGAAGATAAAATGAGATGTCATGAAGTATGTGACAGACTGAATTCGTGGTAGCGCTAGGTTCATAGGTCTCTGGTTCTGCAAGTCTCTTCCCCTCTTTCTCCATTCCAACTCGTTCTGGATATCTTTTACAGGTCAGATTCGTGGCAGGCTCTTTCTCTTTCCTTATGCTTGTTTCAGAATTTGGGATTTGATTAAAATTTAGGGTTGGTAGTTATGATTCTGAATCTGACTTTTAGGAATATGGTTCAGAAGTGATAGTTTTTATATTTACTTGTTACTAGGGATCTTAGAAATTGTTGAGTTTGAAATTGGGAAGTTGAGAAATTAATATTTTGTATGATTCCAAAATTTAGGTCTTAGACTCTTAGCTATTTTTATTGAGTTAGCTAAGTTAGTTAGTTGGAATGCAAATGTTGTACTTTGGATTTCACTTATGCAATTGACTTTTAATTCAGATAATTTGCTCTAAGGATTAAGATAGTTTTGTGTTGTTATTCGTGACATTTTCCATTTGCTCTTGGTTACTTACATGGTTGTTTTAAATGTTACTCACTAGTTCGAGCTTCATCTCCTATTGTGATTCTTCCTTATCTTGTAGGCATTTCATGTTTTGTTTTTATGGAATGGCAATTGGCATGACTTAGTTCTTGCAAGGAGATGAAAAAATTAAGAGTTAAAGGAGATTTCAAGCTTGAGCGTGGAACCGAAGGCATGTGAAGGAGAAACTCTTGTAGTAATTTTTGAGATAAAAATCCGAGGTATTGTGATAGCATTGAGTTTTTCAATTTTAGATTTTATTCATGTTTTGTTTAACTGAGGATTGGAACTAACATTTTAATGATTTGTAATCAGATTTCATATTTTATCAAGAGGGAGGTTGAATTTCAGTTTCTTGTTGTATGCTAATAGATGTTCTTGATTTTGAGTTTTGTACTATGAATCTGTTTAAATTGGTTTATATGAGTTTATCTAGCTTATGACATTTGACATGTTCATAAGCTATTATAATTTTATTAGGTAGTTTGAGATGATCAATTCTTTTTTTGTTGTCTTAGGTTCTTCCTGAAACTCTTGATGGCAAGTCTTTTGATTTTCCAGCAGTATGTGGTGATCAGTTTGTGGTGGCATTAGGATGTATCACAATATATTGTATAATTTACCCTGTACCTTTAATTTTCTCTTTAGGTTAGGACTGCATAGCTCCTTGGAAGTGCAAAGGTACTTCAAAATATGTTCATCGAGAGTGTTTGGATCATTGGCGATCTGTCAAGGTAAGTTTGTTTTTAAATCAATGTTAATGTTTTGAACACTATATTATCGTTTGAGTTTACTTTTTGTGTAGTCAGTGTAAACGATTTTAGAAGTGGTGAAGATAAAAATCAAACGTTTCTAATGATCTGGCTGTTATGACTTATGATTGACTAGCAGTGTAAAAAATTATTAATGTATATGAATTACATACTCATCATTTTGCTTTATTGAGTAGTTTATATACACTCAGTAATCATAATATAACTACAACTTTTATTAGCGATAATTACTTATTACTGATTACTAGGAAGGATGGCGAACAAAAAGTCATTATTTTAAAATGATTGCAAATCACTGCACTACCTGCAAGGCTCCATATCATTTGTGTGTTCACGTTGCTGCTGATAGGAAATGGCGAACCTTGAAATTTCGTTTTTTCGTCACTACAAATATTTTGTCTACTTTTCTGGCTGTCCAGCTTGTACTTTAACTGTTTCCATTAATCTGACCATCCACGTACTTATTTATTTGTAATGTATACATAGATGATCTGATTCAGCACTTTATTTCTTTTGCATGCAGATCATTACCTCCCTGCCATACTTGGTTTTTCTAATTGATGGTTACCAACAAATTTGGCTTCATATTCTCTGGGTTTTTTATAGTGTTCTGAGCTTCTACTATATATGTGGTAAGCGACAATTAGAGCTGTGATCATCAAGATGCTTACACAATATTCGTTTCCATGAATTTGCTTTTTTTTTTTCTTTCTCGCTTTTTCCTTGAGTTCAGAGTTTCCTCCTTCCACATATAAAATGTTACTAGTTTTCTTGTGAATTATACTGAATTTAATTTTGGCATTTTCAAATGCAGGAGCTCTATTGTTTTTTGCCTTGCTTGGCCTTTCTAGATGCTTCATTGTCAATTTATTTAGTTGTTTTCTTATTATTTATGTTCAGAAGCAAGCACCGAATCATGGTCATTTGAATTTTTTTTCATACGCCGGAGGCAGGGATCAAATCCCCTTACCATTTAGACCAATTGGTTTAGTTTATTGTAGTTACTAACTAGTTCCATCTCTTGTTTTTAGCAGTGAATTTTGGTTATATATATAAGATTTTTTTGAAGTTCGAAAGAAATGCTTATAAAACTTTGTTAGTGTCTCTAAACTGTGTGTAGCGGTAATCCTAATTCATTTCCATTATGTTTTCCTTATTAGTCCTGTGAGTTCTTATGTGGTTATACTACTTATGCGGTAATTACCAGTTGAGCTAGAGAAGCAAACATTTTGCGATCTTAAAGTTTTGAATAAGACATAATACTTTGTTGCTTTCAACTGGTTATTTAGTGGATGGTTGCATACTGATTCCACTGCTATGTTATTTTGCTTTTTCTAGGTAAAGACCACTTCACCGAAGAAATACTTTGTACGACCTAACACTTTATATATCCATGGGACTCTTGCATCATCAGAGGTGATTCCTGTCACTATTACAGAAACAATTCTAAGTCATGTTCCATTTTTCTTATTATTCATGTTAAATTGATATATTATGTCAAACTTGATTTGAAATATGTGTAAAACAAGTTTGACATGGTTTCATGATCTAACTCCAACATATAGAATAGTATTATTTCTGTAACAAGTGATTTCACTAAGCATACATTATAACTATGATGCAATGCATTTCAGGTTTCAGCTATGGTCTTGTGTAGAGAAGATGAAGCTATCTACCAAGAAAGTCTTTTGCTTTGCAAATTTTTTGAAGTGTAACATATTAGAGAGCATTTTGGAGCTTTTCATTTGGTTGGTGACTTGGTGCAGACAAATGGTAAGGAGTGGATTTTGACCTCAATTCTATTTCTATAATCTCTATTTGATATTAATGGATATCATTTTAGTCATATCGATATCATTTATTGTCTGGAAGTTATCATTTATGCTGCATTAAGTATATAGGAGTATGTGGACAATGTGTTAGTGGCAGAGGTCTTGAGACTAGAATACTGTTGGACTTGGCACTATATCAACTAAGCCTTGGGCTTTTATTTGTGTTTTTACAGGGAAAAGAAGGATGTAAAGGAGTATTGCTGCTCTAGTGGCATTATGCCTATGGATCAAAGTAAAAGCTCAAGCTCAAGCTTTCCTAATAATTACTTGAGTCTCCTAAATTGATTATGATTTGTGAAATTGTGATTTGATTTTTGTCTTGCCATTTTGTAGGTTGTTGATATGTGGAAAGGATAATACAGTTGAGACATTAAGAAAAGGAAAACAAGTACATGAGTGGAAAAAAGTTCAGCATTGTCACTATTCAAGTCTCTTAATTGTGACCAACTAGGTTCTTTGATTTTGTGCTTATAAGTAAAAGTCAATGATACCTGCATATTTATGTTTTTTTGTTGATATAAACACATTTGTGTATTGTTTTTTTTTAACAAGCACATTCATGTATTGCTAAGAACATGTTATATATGTAAATCATATATATGATTATTGTTTAAGATTTTTAATCAAGTTTGGAATCAATATAATTTGGTTGATAATGCTTGTAATTGGATTTAAGTTACATTATAAAAATGCATCATAAATGCAATGCATGGAAAAAAAATGTGGGAAACCAACAAAAAAAATTAAAAAATGTGGGAAACAAAAAAAAAAATAAAAAATTGCGGGAAAGGAAAAAAACAATTTAAATAAAATTGTGGGAAACAAAAAAATAAATGTTGAAAAAATTGTGGGAAACCTTAAAAAAGCATTTTTAAAAATTGTGGGAAACAACCAAAAAAATTTGTGGGAAAATAAAATAAATTCTGGCAAAAAAAAATACAATAGCGGCGGTTCAAACCGTCGCAAACATAGTAAAAAAAATTCCAATGTAGTACCCATTGCGGCGGTTACGAACCGCCGCAAACATTACATAAACTGCCGCTAATGTGTTTGCGGCGGTTATGCCAACGGTTCTTCAAAACCGCCGCTGATAACTTTGCGACGCCGGATCCAGGAACACTTCAAAACCGCCGCACAAATCAATTAGCGGCGGTTACAAACCGCCGCTAATTGTCCCCTGCAACCGCCGCCGCCTGCTTTTATTGGTGTAGTGTTTGATAATGATATTTGAGAGCATTATCTTAATCGAGGAGGAACGTTTTGGGACTATTAACATTGGGAACATTACGACTATCTAGATGTATGCAACACAAATTGCACTTATATTTATATATGCTTCTTAATCTTATATGTGGTGGTCTTCTTTATTAGCGCATTTCTTTTCCTTAAATTCCTCGGACTACCTTTCTCTAGTGACCTTTGGAGTACCTTTATGTTTATTTAATTTTAGAGTGAAGATTCATTTTGATCCCTCACAATTTTTTATGGAATAATTTAGTTACTAAAAAAGATAATTCAAATTAGTTCCTGACGTTTTTATATAGAGGACAAATAAGTCTCTGATATAATGAACTCATAACTAGTTTATCTCCAATATAAAAATATCAGGAATAATTTGAGTTTTATTTTTCTTAGCGGCTAACTTGAACTATCAAAAGTTTGTTGGGAACATATAGAAAAAACATGTTCTTATCTTCCTTTTCTCTTAATGGGTGAGCAATGTGGCACCCTCAAGCTCCAATTCAAAATATATAAAAATGAGAATTTTGAGTATAAATGCGGTGTTGAAAATATGAATCAATATTATTATTATTATTATTATTATTAATATTATTATTATTATTATTATTATTATTATTATAGTTTAATATAGTTTATTGAGTTTCTTAGAATTCCTATTGTTACAAAATTAAGGTAGTTTAATTGTGTTTTATGTTTATCTTTTTTATGTTATGTTTTTCATGTATTTAAAGGATGGTAATATCAATAAAATGTGAGTTTCATTTCACCCTTCCTCTAAAAAAAACCAACAATTGGTATCTAGAGCTTTCTTCTTGAGGGACCTAGTGAGGTTGAGAGTTCCACTAACACCCAAACACTTACCTTAGAGTTGAAAATGTATTATGATAACTTAGCCATAAAACTGCCTATTTTTGAGGGTGAAAATTATCACTTATGGGCAACGAGAATGGAGTCTTATCTTGATGCTAATGATCTTTGGGAGGCTGTCGAGGATGAGTATGTGATTGATCCATTACCGGACAATCCAACGCTTGCACAAATCAGAAATAATAAGGAGAGAAAGCAGCAAAAATCGAAGGCAAAGTCTTATCTTTTTTCTGCTGTTTCTGAAGCAATCTTTACAAGAATTATGACTCTGAAGTCAGCCAACACAATTTGGAATTTTCTCAAACGGGAGTATGAAGGAAATGAGAAAGTCAAAGGGATGCAAGTGCTGAATTTGAATAGAGAATTTGAGATGCAGCGGATGAAGGAGTCATAAACAATCAAGGAGTATTCTGACAAACTTCTAAGCATCGTCAACAATGTAAGGTTGCTTGGAACTGAATTTTATGATACAAGGATAGTCCAAAAAATTCTTGTGCCTGTTCCTGAGAGGTTTGAATCCACTATTTCTTCTTTGGAAAATTCCAAAGATCTGTCAGACATTACTTTGTCAGAATTGGTGTATGCGTTGCAAGCCCAAGAACAAAGGAGACTCATGAGGAAGGAAGGTGTGGTTGAAGGTGCTTTAATGGCCAAATTGAAGCTCAATAATGGTTAAGAAGGGAAGAAAAAGATGGCTCAAGGTAGCAACTTTAAGCAAGGAGGAAGTTCTAACAGAGGTGATATAAGAGAAGATGAGAAATCAAATCACCCTCCTTGTCAACATTGTGGAAAGAAGAATCACGCTCATTTCAAATGTTGGAATAGACCAAATTTTCGCTGCAACAAATGCAACCAGACGGGCCATAGTGTAAAATTTTGCAAAAATGAAAAACAACCTCAACTTGTGGCTCAAGTGGCTGATCAAAATGAGGAAGAGTACTTATTCGCAGCAACATGTTTTTCCTCAAACAAAAATAATAACAATTGGTTGGTTGATAGTGGATGCACACATCATATGGCCCATGATGAAGAGTTGTTTAAGAAGTTTGACAAAATTATTGCTTCAAAAGTTACCATTGACAATGAAGTGTTGATGTCAAATGCAAGGGAGTTGTTGCTGTTGAAACTTGCTCAGGTACTAAATATATTTCTGATGTTTTATTTGTGCCTGAGTTGAATCAAAATTTGTTGAGTGTTGGACAAATGCTGGAAAAACACTACACTTTGCATTTTAAGGACATGAAATGTACCATATTTGATCCTATTGGTTGTGAACTAATGTCTATTAAAATGAGAAATAGAAGTTTTCCGATAAAATGGAAACAATCAGCAATACATGCATTTCCAAGTGTAGTAGAAGCCTCAAATAAAGAGAAGATCGGAGTAGAAAATCTTCAAGGCCAAAACTCTGAAACGGTGGAAGGAAAATTTGATGATAATACTTATTTTTCTGTTAAAAAGTGTGAACCTCTTGCTGAAATTTTTGAAATGTGCAATGTTGCTATGATCAATCCTTTGGGTGTTGCAAATGTGGCAAGCATGGATGCTTGGAGAGTTGTCATGCAGAAGGAGAAAAATATGAAAGAGAAAAATGAATCTTGGCAACTTGAAGACAAGTCAATAGATCATAAGTTGAATGATGTTAAGTGGGTTTGTAGTACTAAACTTGATCATAATGGTTCTACGAACAAATTTCAGAAAAAATTGGTTGATAAAGGCCTTAAAGAACGTGAAGTTCATTTTTCTAATGTTTTTCCTCATGTGGCAAGTTATAAAGGGGCAAGTCTTGTAGCTGACACAATCTACAAAGTTCATTAGAGAAGTTGAAAAGTCCAAAGAAGAGGAATTTGAAGTCAATAACTATTGATTCAAGGAGGAGTATTGAAAATATTAATCAATATTATTATTATTATTATTATTATAGTTTAATATAGTTTATTGAGTTTCTTAGGATTCTTATTGTTACAAGTTTTCAATATAGGAATTATTAGTATTAGTGGGTATGTTACAAAATTAAGGTAGTTTAATTATGTTTATCTTTTTTATGTTATGTTTTTCATGTATTTAAAGGATGGTAATATCAATAAAATGTGAGTTTCATTCCACCCTTCCTCTAAAAAAAACCAACATGCAGATTGGAATTAAAATGAATAAAAATTGATCGGACTTTATTTCAAATATTAGACATGTTTTTGTCAAATCAACAAGTTGAACAAGAAACATGACTTCTTTTATTCCAACCTCATATCCACTTTCAACTATTAATTGTATGAGCCCCTCTTATTTATTATGACAATGTTTTAAACAATGAGGTATCACCTAAATGAATCTTTCTATACAGCTCTACTACTGTGAGAAGAAGTTGAATGAAGATGATGATAGTGAAAATATCCCAACCAAAAGAATCACTTGAAGCCAAATATTACCTGTTACAAGACAACAAATTTGTTAGTAACATTTATAAAAAGATCGAGCTTAAATGAATGTCAGACGATCACTACTAATTTGTCGGATTTGGATTGCATGCAGTTAGGACAGATTATACTGTTCGATTAATATCAGATGGTTCATATTTAAAGCAGTCATGCAGTCTTATCAAATTTTCTTTTAATCTGAAACGTTCGAATTGAATATGTCTTAACTGTATGACTGCTTGCAATCCAGACCCGTTAATTGTCCGTAAGACCAATTTCAGCCGACAAATACCAATTTTGGTAAGTCGAATGCTTCATCTGGATTCAAACTCAAAACCTCAGTTGTGTGCGTGAGTTTCTAGTGATAATTGTCACTTCATTAATGAAAACAAAATTCCCTGACTTGGGACTCTCAGGGAGAGTTTGCCGCTCATTCGGGTCCCACAAGACTCGAAGGATTAGACTCCGCACTTGCATGCAGAGAATACCTGGTTTACGCCAAAAAATAAAATACTAGCAATTTCTTATGCACCCTTAACTTTACCTTTGTTAACGAAACCACTACTCTTTGCTCCAGCTCCAGCTCCGGCTCCGGCTCCATGACCACCGGTAGGATCAAGAGGATTAGTTTTAGCATCCAAAACACCAAGTGAATAAGGAACCTCAGATTTCACAATCCAAGAATCACGATCAGATGAATTAGCAAGCTCGAAGAATTTGCCAGGGTAATAAGCAGCTGCTTCAGTAGCTGAAATAGTCTTAACACCAGGCCATTTAACTCTCTTTGATGTATCAGCACCAGGACCTTTGTTATTATACTCATAGAAAGTACATGTATCAGTAAAAGCACTTCCCATCCATGGCAAGTAACCTTCAGGGCTAAAAATGCCATCAATTTCTGAATCCATAATAACAACTTTGGAATATGCCTTCCATGGTCTTCCTAGGTATGATATTTTGGGATCAATCTTGGCTACTTCTGGTTCACCTGTTTAAAAAATCGGGGACGAAATGTATGAGGGGTTTAATTAGTAAAACACGGTGACACTAATGTATGAGGGGTTTAATTAGTAAAAAAAGGTTCGGTTTACCTGTGAAGTGACAACTTTGGAAAACAAAGCCACTTGCGCTATCGGCTTTGGTTCTTCCGTTGGCGGCTACGTTACATTGTTGTTCTTCTAGTGGTTTTCTTATGGTTAGTTTGCAGTTTTGGAAAACTCCGAAGGCATCGCCGAAGACCATGTCAATTGTGCCGGAGACACTGCAGTCGCGGAAGAATTGGCGCTGGGATTCGGTGAAGAGTGTGGCTTGGTAACCGTCTATTTGACAGTTGTAGATGATTGCTTGATCTGCTGTTACTCGGAGTGCAACTGCTTGACGTTTTTCTGCTCCTGCTGTGTTTTCGAAGCCGAGATCCTTTGCAATGAAGTTTGCACCATTAACACCTGCAATGTATATCCAAATTAATTAAATAGGGTTGGTAGTAATGGAATGGTTCATACCACAATTCTTGATATTGAGGAGAATCGCGGCCAAATGCAGCAATAAGACCCTAAGGATGTTTCGTTATGATTTTGGCAACATAGAGTTGTTATGTCAGAATTTAGATTGTCGTCACCAACATTTATTTAGAAGTCTATGTTTGACCTCCTTGATATTCACGTCGACTCTCAAAAGTAAAAGTTCACAATTTTTCATGTAATGTCTGAGACAGTGACTTGATCGGTGTTAGTTTGACATAAACAAAAAAGCAGATATATGTGCCTCAAAATCGATCAACCCGTTTCTTTATCCTTGTTTTGTCAAACTGACACACTCATTAGGTCACAATCACAATTGCGATGATGAATTAGATATGAATTTCTATTTCTAAAAAACATCGTCAATCAATGTAGGTATTTTGGTCAATTTTCAAGTAAAAAAACACTCCTTCGTGAACCACGTACCAAAGTGATTGAAAGTTAAACGTATCTCCCAAAGACAAAAAATTTGCACAGACTAAAACAAAAATAACTACTATAATTGCAAAGACTAATATCATATTTAAACCGAAAAGCCTTTTAGCAGGAACTATTTGATACTTACCGAAGGTTGCGGTGTTGTAAGGGAGTAAACCATCAACAAAGTTAAGGCTACCAGTGAATTTAGTCTTTGTAGGACCATCACCAATGATGGTAACATAAGTCATTTCCTTAGCCACATTAACATTCTCCTTATAAACACCTTCCTTAACATGGATCACAAAAGGTTGTGCATTATTAGCAGGTACAGTCTTAAGAGCATCAGTTAATGTCTTAAACTGTCCACTGCCATCTTGAGCAACAACGGCATTAGGTTTAACATTAGCATCGGCAAGAAGACGTCGTTGGCCTTCGCTAACCCATGAAGGATAACCATCGACAAGTGACAAAAGTTTCCTATTTTTTGTGTTTGTATTAAGATTATTAAGTATGCTAGAAACAGCATTAAGCATGTCAATAGCATTGCTACTTAATGACATAGAAGTGTTCAAAACCTTAGCCATTGTTTCGCCGGCGTTTGTTTTAGAATTCTCAAAGCCATCTAAACATGTTTGTTGATGTGAAAGTGTACCAGTTAACCAAACTTTGAGATCATAAGCATATTCATTAACCTTATTGAAATCAAATTTGTCTAATGTACCAACAGATTTATGAATTCCATCAATAGCATAATCCAACACTTCATTACAAACTTCAATTGCTTGTTTTGTCATGTTATCTTTTGCCAATTCTTGATAAAGAGATGTATTGTTGATATGTTTCGATATCTCGTCAACGGTTGCATTGAGTGCAGCTTTAAGAAGCGCTTTCATATCAGTTGTATCGCTTGGTGCTTTTGCGAGACTCTTGTGACATGTTTCTTGGTATTGTGTTGATTGACAAAGCATGTCTACATTGTTTTGTTGTCCAGCGACCGTACCGACCATAGCGACAAGAAGTATGGAAGATATACCAAGAAGTGCAAACCTTTTCCTTTGGTCACAACCACCATTGTCATATATTACTCCCATATTTCTATCACTTCTTTTGGGCAGTGTTTTCAAATGCCCTAAAGGGGAAGGGGTAGGTCTGTTTTCTCAATTTGTGACATTGATTGTATATATAGACAAACATGTATTGGACTAATTTTAGATGAATAATTATGTTCACTTGTTATTAAACGAAAAAATAGTTAGCTAAATTTAGTAATTAACCAATTTTGGCATCTAAAAAGTGATAATTATAATAATTGGTTTAGATTAGAGGATGTCCTTGAATGTTGGAATTTTGTAGTTGAAATGTAACAATTCAAATACTCTTTTAATGATCGATGTGTTATCTGTATATTCATATAGTATCCCAAAATAGCACCTACTAGAATCTTTTGGTATACTACCATACATGGAGAGATCATAAATGGATATTTTCTTGAAAGACTATTTTAATAGTCAAATTTCGGGTAAAAACAGTAACATTGTATGACAATGTTACTAATGACAGGTAACATTTATCAAATGTTACTAATAATACTCTAAAATGTTACTAAAATCTTTTAGGTTGATTGATGGAATACAATGGAATGGAGCACAGCGAAATAGAGTGGAATGAAACGGAATGGAATAAATATATTTCATTATTTGAATATTTTAAAAAGGAGAGGAACAAAATTGATGCTAAGTGATGGTATGAGATGAAATTTATTCCATCCTATTTCATTCTATTATTATTTTTCAAATCCAAACAAAGAAACATTATTATATTTCATTCCGCTTCATTTCATTATATTTCATCAATTCAAACGGAGCCTTAATAACATGGACTTTGCGTAACACTTGGTAAAATGTTTGTAAAATGTTAATGAATTGAAATAGTAACATTTTTTAAATGCTACTACTGTAAATATCAAATTTGTTGAAGTGAGATAGGATTACAAGTTTTTAATGGTCACATGTCCATTGAAAACACAAACTGATTTTCACTACTATGTTAGAAGTTAGAACATGTTTTGAGGAAAATTCTAAAATGGACCACTTCAAGTGGTCCATGGTGGACCATTCATAAAAAACCATATAACGAATACGAATTTTACAAAATCCACTGTTGGATTTAAAGTTTATATCATATAGATTATCTATAGAAAATTTTAGAAAAATTGAAAATCATTTGATATGTTATTGAGACCCATCAAGATTAAGGGTTTATTAAATACTGTAAATCTTGATAAATCCCAATAAAATATCAAATGATTTTCAATTTTTCTAAAAAATTTTATGGATGCTCTATATAATATAAACTTTCAATCTACCAATAAATTTTGTAAAATTCGTATTCGGTAGATTACTTGTCCACGGTGGACCACCGTAGCATTAGCCCATGTTTTGATTATTAACTTAAACTATAAAGTCCTACAATTAATTATATTAAGAATCGAAACTATCCTTATATATTATGAACAATTCATATAGATCATAGATGCTTAGTACTTACCAAAATGCTATTAGTATTACGAACAATTTTTGTGTTGGACTGATACATACAATGCTTTTCTCTAGCTTCAATTGGCTCCACGTCTCCACGTCTCCACGCTAGTGAATTGTGGGATTGATCTCTCCGATTAGTCGGTCTTTGGGACGATTACCGAGTTTAAAGAAAGTATTTACCGAAATGAATAAAACATAAAGAATCTACCACAAAAAATAAAAATAAAAAATACTAGCACATAAATTAGTAGTGTCAGAAAATAAACATTGGGCTATTTTGGGTAGCCGTACAAACTTCTCCGCATTCACGCAGTCGGTCATCTGTAGCGGCTTGATCAAGATCTGGCCGCTTAAATTTAAATTTTCTATTTAAAATATAAATTAAAAATTAAAGTATTTTTTATTAGTTGAACAATATCTACAGACTATCAATGTCTCTGACTGCGTAAATGTGTCAACAAAATGTGTAAAAAAGTAGTTAAATTTAGGAATGACATCATTAAATCGAGTAAAAAGTAGTTAATTTTCGTATATTTGATATATCACCAAATGTATACTTTTTTGCTTATATTCGAGACCAGGTAAGTCTTTAATAAGAAATTAAAAGAGTAACATACCTGAAATATAAAATGAAAAAGCTTATTTTGATAAAAAATAACTCCTATAGATTACATAATGCTTCCAAAAAGCATCTCAGAACACTTTATTAGTGGGATTGTGAATTCCCCTTTCATGAGCTTTTATTTGGTGACTTTGTTTGTGTTTTCAAAGCTTAGCTCTTTGTAATTCTAACTCTAACTTTCCTATGGTACCCAAGTGGACTTCGTCCGGCCCGTCTGCGATTCTCAACGTCCTCGCAGTTGCCCACAGATGTGCGAGCACTGTGTCAGACGATAAACCAGCTGCTCCATGCACTTGCATTGCCATGTCAAGTACCTGTAATGCCATGTTTGGCGCAGCTACCTATTCCAAGACAAACCATAGTGTTGAAAGAAAATCATTATCATGAGTGAAATGATAGTAACAGAAAATAAGGACGGTACTATACCTTAGCCATTGCAATTATCCCTCGAGCTTTTTTGTTTCCGTACCGATCAAGCTGGTCTGCGGCTTCCAATACCAGCAACCTAGTCTTCTCTAGCTCTACTCGGCACTACACAAACGATAACTACATAAGCAAAGATCATGTAAAAAGTGAAACTGAAAGATTTTTATTTTCGAATATAATTAATACCTTGGCCAAATCTGAAATAAATGAGCCATGTTGTGCAATCATTTTCCCAAATGCTTTTCTACTAAGAGCTCTTTGAGCCATCAGTTGCATGCCTCGCTCAGCAGCGCCTATTAGTCTCATACAATGGTGCAACCTTCCAGGACCTAGCCTAGCCTGCAAGATGCAAGTCAGCAACGATGAAAAATATACTTTTTGGTACTTCAGCAAGTTTATTCATCTCAAAAGACATTTGTATAAATTTTTACAGCGATGATGTATATGTATAAATTTTCAATCCAATGAGAAATTTTTAAAATATGTATCCATAAAAAGTTATTGAATGGTACAACATTACTCAAGTGTTACACCAGTATAATTTGATCCATACCATTCACATTCAATATGAATATAATTTAATCATTTTGGGTGTACCTTTTGTTTCCTCTATTCCTAAATTACAACTTCAACAGTTGAAATTTAATGCTACAAAATTTGCTCTAATGAATAACTGAATTCAAGTAACATCAAAATGTTTTTCAACTTACTTGAGCAATCTCAAATCCACGTCCTTCGCCCATTAAGATGTTTGTGACAGGCACACGAACATTGTCAAATATTACTTCTGCATGTCCATGAGGCGCATCATCAAAGCCAAACACCGTCAAAGGTCTCTTTATGTGAACACCAGGAGTCTGAGTATCCACTAAAATCATCGATTGTTGTTTATGCCTCGGTGCATTGAAGTCAGTTTTCCCCTGTATCCATGTTTTTTATCAATCACCCTCTGATCTCTATTGAATTTGAAATGAATATCATATTGACTCTTAATGCAATAACTTTCAACTAAATACTCACCATGAGTATAAGAATTCTACATCTTGGATCCATAGCACCACTAGTCCACCATTTTGTCCCATTTATAATATATGAATCTCCTTCTCTGTGAAAGTAGAAAAATTAAGGACTATTTGGAATGAATTATTTGAAGTTATCTACTAGTATAAGCACTTGTGAGACTGTTTGGGAGAGTTTAAGGAAACACCTAGGGACATGTCCATTAGGCTTTTTCAGCTTATTTCCATAAGCTCTCTAGGATAGCTTATGAAACAACGTCTAATTTTTATGAAATAGTTTGACTTTATTTAATCTTTTGTTATAGAAATAGGGCTCGTTTGGATTAGCATATTTTTGAGCTTATACAAAACAGCTTATGCAAATAAATAAGTTTTTATGTATTATTATAAACTTTTCAAGGTAGTTTATACATAAGCACTTATATGATAAGCGCTTATAACATAAGTGCTTAATTAAGTTGTTTATCGAATAGGGCCTAAGAAAATAGGTAGTTCACATAGCCTAATAAATGTCTACTTGTCGTCTATCAAGAAGCTAAACACAAAGCCATGTTTTTAATTAATTTCACAATGCATTAAATCATCTGAATGGTAAGAATGAGCACACGAATTGCTTTAAGATTATAGATAATATTACCTTTTGATGGAACACTCAATATTGGTTGCATCAGAAGATGCAACTTTTGGTTCTGTCATTGCAAATCCAGACCTAATCTTCCCCTCAAGCAAAGGAATAAGCCATTGTAGCATTTGTTCTTTATTTCCATTGCGCAATAAAACCTAAAATGCAAGAGTAATGTTACATGCTGATCGAACCAAAGTGCAATGATTGTCGAGAAAGTGTTAAATCTGATTAACCTTGAAAATCTATAAGGATCATCTTACCTCCATATTACCGGTGTCAGGCGCACCACAATTAAATATTTGTGGAGCCCAAACAGAATGACCCATAAACTCACAAAGGTATCCATATTCGAGATTTGTTAGACCAGCACCTAACAACAAGTCATTTGAATCAGTAGAGAGATTATTATTGTTCCCATCAAACAGAATTTTCTTTGCCCTCGCAGCACTATCAACCTGAATAAAAGCAAACACATTCACAAGATTTTACTCTAAATACATAGTACCAAACAAAGAACATTAAGTTAGTATTTGTATCACATTGTTATAAGTAGTATCAATATATTCTCCTTATATATATATATATATATCATCATGCTCTCTCTCTCAGGAAGTTGTTTTAAAACCCTTAGTTATAATTGTCAAAAAAAAAAAAAAACCTTAGTTATTCTTTTAATATTTCTTTTTCCAGATGCACTTCTTGAGAAATTAATCCAAACAAACGTGTAATGATTCCCTAATTTTGAAACGTCTGCTTAAGCATTATAGTATCTCAATGTACAACTCAAAGCTTGAGCGAATATGTTTATGTAGCAATCTCTTTAAAGTATAAATACATCCTAAAGGCATGAGCCCCATGTAAAGTTGAATACTTCTTCATATTGGAAATCTTACTTTCAGTGGGCCATATATATTTATGTTGTTTCAGATTATCGAATATCTAGAATAGTAGTGTGAACTTTGGTCCTCAGAGGTGTAGCCTAGTGGTAGGGGTTGGGGCGTTGAAGGAGTATTAAGAACGAGGTTTAGGGTTCGACTCCTGCATCTAACAAATTCCACCTCCCCCTAACAACCTAACCACTAACATCTGCGTTTCCAAAAACATACTGTGAACTTTGAGAAGAAAACGGTAAAAACCTTTGTATAGAAATTCCTAAGGTCTATGAAAAATAAATGTGTGTATTTTTAAATAATTTGTAGGAAGCTGTAATATATCAAAAACAGACGGAAAGATGTTAAAAGCTTTTGAAACCACAAAATACAGATAAAATATATTACAGAAGAGAAGAAGAATTAAGATACATACAGGAATCCATAAGTTCCACAAGCCTTCTTTCTTTGCTAACTCCTTCAATTTTTCCTCTGCTGGGTGAATAGTCCAACGTGCTTCCGACTGAGCAAGTTTCGTAAATTCTTCTTCCATGGGATATATATGTTCCTCGATGAACTTAATTATTTTATTCCTCAGCACTACAACCTTTTGATTAGGAGCAAACCTCCCCTCATTTGGGAGGCCCTGTATATCATTACCCTTAACTAATTCTTTTGCGTTTGCACCTGATTTGTTAAGAGTGAAAGTATCTCAGATAATATATTAGTGTAGTATCTAATAATACGATTTGCTTCTAGTAAAGGAACATAATATTTGTGACAGCCCATAATAGATTTAAATGGTATAGTTACCTGAAGGAGGATGCTGAGGAAGCGCAACTTTGCGTTCAATAAATTCCCAAGCAGCGTCAATAAGACCATTCGCAAGTACTTCTGTGTAACGAGCACGCTCACCACCGGATGCATTACCCTATATTGAACACAAAGAAGCCGCATATAATTAAGGATCTGCTTGGATGATTTATTTGAGTTTATCTACGGGCATAAGCATTTGTGATACTGTTTGGAAGAGCTAATGACATGTTCATAAGCTGTTTTAAGCATATTTCCATAAATTCTTATAATACCTGTTCAGGATAGTTTATGAAAACAACTTACAGCTTATATAAAAACAGTTTGACATTATTTTAGTTTTTGTTATAGAAATCGTTTATGCATAAGCTCTCATAGATATAAACTCAAAATATAACAGCATCTCGAAGAAGTTTAGATACCTTAACCCATCTATTATACACTCCTGCATAAATTGAAGCCCCACGGAAAAACGAAAAGGCAACGTAGAACTTCCATTCAGCAACAGGCCATTTTCTTCCCTGGCATCGAAAACTCATTCGTTAGAATTCTTTAGTATCAGAACTTTCTTACAAATTGAAAATATATAGTAACATCACTTACTGCCAGAGAGCAATAGTCATCCAAAAATTCTGGTAGGGAAGGAATTCCTGCCGGTAATCCAGCACGTTCCATACCTTCCTTTACTTGTTTTTCGCCGATATCTTTGATATAAGACTGTCAAGGGAAAAAAAAACATAAACTATACTGATATCTCAATTGATCAACAGCTGCAAAATATATGAAAACAATATCTATCAAAACGTAAACAAAAGGCAGGTGCAAAACAACTATGAAGTGCAATGTAACAAATCCATCTCTATGCACAAAATCTTGATTTAGAAAAGTTACTATATAGTACATACCATGCAGATATATGCAACATCACACATTTGGTTACCAAGGGTAGACAGTTCCCAGTCAAGTATACCGATTACTCGATCCTGCAGCAGAAAGGAAGCTTATTAGGCATTAGAACTAGGTTCTATTTCTAAGATGCCATGGATTGTTATAAATCCAAAATGCTAATCTTATTAGCACTGACCAAACTCCAGAGTATTATATACATGACAACATAAATCTCGGTTTCTTTTAGCATGATATGAAACACATACACTCCTCAGATTAGGTGTGTCCGGTGTTGGACACGACTCCAACAACAACACGACACCACTTATGATTACACTAAATTATGTCATTTTTTCAAATTATTATCGGTTCCATGTGTCAGTGTTTATGTCGTGTCCGTGCTTCATAGTTATGATATTGATACTCTATGTTTCACCAAACCCAGATCGAAAACTCTATGAATTAATATCAGAACAAAGAAAAAGAACTCAGTTTTTTAGCCAACTGAAATTTGGTCAAGTGTATATAGTTTTACTGAATGCATCGCATACCTCTGTGGGATGGAACACAAGATTGTCAATACGAAAATCTCCATGAACCAAACCCGCTGTTGCTCCCGAAGAATCTTCGGAAGGAATATTATGTCGTAGCCAATCAATCAACGCAAACATTTTTGGATTGCTTGCAGGTTTACCCTCATTGGTTGAGGAGACATATTGCTTAGCCCATCTCTCAATCTAAAATAAATAAACTACTCATTAGTGCTATCAAGTTGGTATATGGTAAAATAAAATTAATTTGATCCTAACGCTGCTTTTGTGGCTTATATAAGTTCAATCCATTTGAGTAAAGCTTTTCTATACAACCATACAGAGATACAAGGTTCATCAACCACTCAAATGACACTCTTCCCTAAATTCATAAAACAAAGCTATTTGATAAAAAAAAAGTTCTCCAATTCATAAACAAGAAGGCATATATGAAAGAACTTACCTGTCTTTTGCAATAATCATTACGTCGCCCGTAATTTCCCAAACCAACAGAATCCACATTAGCAGAATGTAATGAAGCTAAGGTCTTAGCTGTGTCACGATAAATCGCCCTCCTACTTTCTGGCGCCAAACCCTAACACATTCATTTAACACAATTGAGCAACAAAACTCATGACAATCATGGTTTTAAGTTGCAGCCCGCAGCCATAATTGCAGCTGCAAAAAATGATTTTGAGGTCTTGACAACGACAATTTTGTTTGAATTAACAAATTTTGCAGTAAAATAAATGTTTGCAGCATAACCGCAACCACAATTTAAAACCATGATGACAATCCAATCTAGCAATCAGTAATTTTAGTTGAGAAAACTAAAGATGACATGTAAAGAGATCATACTGGTAATTTCGGATCAATAAATATCCGTCCTTCCAAATACTCCATAATATAAAATGGTGTTCCAATAACAGTTGGATCATTGCACAAACAGAAAACTTTAGGAACCGGAACATTGGTATTATTGCCTAGAGCCTGGAGAACCTGCAAGTTGAAGAACCAAAAAAAAGAGAAAGAATCATATTTCGTTCTCACTTGTGTTTGGTTTCATGATAAGGAGAGCTAAAAGTGATAAAGATTGAAATTGATTTGCTTCTATCATTAATTCTAACTTGTGCATAAGATTTGTTGTTTTTGACTCCAAACAATATTTCTACACTCAAATTTATCGTTCAACTCACTTATACGTGCATGTTTAGTTCCACTTTTCAAGAAGCCAAAATTGAGTCTAGACGTGTAAAATTGATTCTGACATGTATGGTTCCTTTACAGTATAATTGATTTTTCCTCCATAATTGATTCTACTCGAAGCTAAAAATAGTAGCTGCTTATTCTAGAATTTGATTCTTACACTCAAAGTTATTGTTCAACTCACTTTTACATGAATATATTTAAACATAAATCACTTTACTTCAACTCAATTTTTGCCAGAATTAATTTTACATAACCAATTCAGTCAAAATCAATTTTGGTCACCGCAAAACAAAACATTCGCACATTTAACTCACCTTTAACTAAAATCAATTTTTGTCACCTCAAAAAACTAAGTGTATGTTTGGTTTCAATTCTGGAGTTGCCAGAAATGATTCGAGACATGTACAATTTATTCTGGCTGGTTTGGTTTTTCAATAGTAGAACTTATTCTACCTCCAGAATTGATTCTACTTGAATCTAAAAATTGTAGTTTTTGATTCTATAATTGATTTTTACACTCAATTTTTTTGTTCAACTCACTTTTATCTTCTACTTAATTTTGATCAGAATCAATTTTACAGAATCAATTATGTCAAAATCAATTCCACTCACCACCGCAGAACCAAACAAATACACTTGATTCATTCTACAGCAACAACCTTTTTCAAACCTTAAACAAGTCATTGTTCAATTATATTCATCTATGAATGAAATAAACAAAAATACAATAACAAACCAGAAACTCTCTTTCAACAGCATGAGCTGAAGCCAACAATGTCCCAGGTGGCTTTTTCCTAAGAACATATTTCTTCACAATGGATCTATTTGAACCAACTTCCATCAAGTATGTTGGATTAGACTGTCCATGTCCAAACTATAAGAGTTCACAACAGAACACAAAAAGTCAAATACAGACAAAAATAAAAAAAGAACAAATTTTGATGCAAACCAAGATGACCCAAATGGGTAAAAATGCAAAAATGAATAAAAGATGGAACCTGAGAGAGATTGAAATGAGTTGGGGAAAGTGGGAAACCAGAAACGTTGGAAGAACAATAACCGAGGAGAGAGTCATGGTTGAAATGGTGAGTAGATGACATATCCAAATTTGATCTGTAACGATCACAGAGAGAGATTGAAGAAGAAGAAAGATGGAGTGTGCGGTTTTGTTTTGAGGGGTGTAATTAGCAGTGACGTGTTGAACATAATCAACTCAATCTTGTCTCGATGATTACAAAGATATCTCTGTCTTAGTTTGCATTTTAAGTAAGAAGATGGAGAAACACGGATGTGGATCCTCTCCTGTTTGCTGTCTCCTGTTGCCTCTCCTGTTCTGTTTTCAGCCGTTTGATTAATCTGGCGATGAGTGAACAAATAGTGAAAAATAATAAATAAAAATCTATTTTACAAAATTAAGGGAGAACAATCCATACTTTCACCCTGTAACGACAACAACCAGAATTTTTGGAGGAGCCAACCACTGCAGTGCTTATTCAGTGATATTCACGACGGCGTTGCGGCTTCAAACTGGGTTAGCGTGTTCACCGGCGGCGAAGACGGGCCAAGGCAGTGATCATTCCAATTTGTTTTTTCTATCTTCTTTTTCTTTTCTCTTTTTGTTCACATAGAAGAATGGTGCAAATCTTTTGTTTTTGAAAAGAATTGAAAAGAAGTACAAATCTGATTTACACTGAATTTCTCCATTGTCTCACTATATTTATATATCTAAAATTGTTCAATGGGGAGTACAAAAAAACAATCTATTCATGGTGTGTAAAAAAAGATTGTTCAATGGCTAAACATCATTCACACAACCCATAGAAATATGATATTTGTGGGCAAAAGAAATAGTGGGATTGAAAATTTACCCAATAAAAAATAAGCTTAAAATTTATCCAATAAAAAATAAGCTTAGAGTTAGCCGTAAAGAATTAGGAAAATTGAAGAAGATAACCAAGTTTCTCTCTCATCTATTTGCCCTCTTTTTTTCTCTTTGCCACTCAACCGTTGGATTAATCAAAAGGCCACAAATTGAACAGGAGAGACAAAGGAGACAAAACCACATGAGGTGATCCAATTCCGAGAAACACTTGTATAGGTACAAACCTAAATTAAATTTGTTTGGGCACACATTCACAAATTTAAAAATTTAAAACAAAAATAATATAGTCACATCAATTAACATCATTTAATTTTATTTCTATTTAATTTTATTTTGTTTTTGTGAGTGTGCCTAACACTTCATATTTATGTTTGTGCCTATCAAAGAATTTTCCAAGAAGATGATATTTTGTTATTGCATTTTTGGTAGGAGATTAATTTCGTCTAAATAATTGAAATTTATTAAATGACTTGATTCTATAAATATATTTTTTATATAGACCGAACTTATGACTAAATGATTAAAAGCTATGATGCACCGACACTTTTATGATTAGGCGTACTGTGGTGTCTGATATGTATCGGAGAGGTGTCCAAAAAAACATTTTTTCCTTTATTCCGACATTTCTTAGATCAGCGTCCGACATCTATAAGACATTCGTATAAACGTGTCGGATAAGTGTCCCAATTTTTTTTATTTGTTTCTATTTTTCTTAGACATATATACAATGATTAAAGATGTGTCGAAATAATAATGTTGATCAATAAGTGATTAAAGAGATTACATTTTGATTACATTATTTTTAGTTTTTCGATAGTAGATAGATGAATAAATATCAAATGTACTATCATATATTTTTATGAAACTGTTTTAATGAAAAAATTGTTCAACTTAATTAGATACATATGTATATATTTTAATTTTCAATTTATATTTTTTTATAAATATATAACGATTTCGGTGTCGGATATTTTTTACATTAGCAGTGTCAGAATGTCCGTGTCGTGATGTGCGTGTCAGATTTTATACTTCATATGTTAAAAGGCTTAAATATTTACCGCTTGCGTTACATTATTATTTTTTTTACTGATGTATTATACTACGTTGGTTACCTAATTTCATTTTAGACGTCCAGTTTTACACATTAATATGATAATTAACTGTGTTAATTTTAATAATTATTGGAGTAGTTATCTGAGTTAAAATAAAATAAGTGTATTAATAGTGGAAAAAATTAATAAATACTATATTGGTATTCTAAATATATAAATAATTTGAGATATATATTACAAAAAAGATGTTTAGTCGCTTATAATGAGATTTGGATTAAAAGCAATCACCGCTTCATGCAATCGATTACAGTTATTTCATTAGGATTGTTCGATTAAGATCGAACGGTTTCTATTTAAAATAGCTTTTAATTTTTATTTAATATTAAATTTTAATGATCAAATCATAGCTGTTTGTTTTCAGTCGTACGGTTGAAAAGCTGTGACTCCATGCAGTCAGTCATTTGTCGCCGCATAGAACCCATATCTCTTATAATGAGATATAGAGAATATGATAGTACTGTCATATTGATTTGACCTCATTGTTTATAGAATTTAATTGTTGTGTATCGGTAGTGTAAAACTTTTTTATATATGTATCAAATGATGTGTTGCTATGATGTACGGGTACTTTATTTGAAGGAGAGTATCGGTACTGAGTATGTAATCGTATCAGTACCAGGTACATATTCGTACCTTAATTTATAACCATACACGTTCATTAGTTTGTCAAAAATTACCGTACCTCGTACCAGTACCCGTATCGGGTATCGATACCGTACTCGCACCTATGCAACACAGTTATGTTGCCACATCATTTAATAAATGTGACACATCATGTGTTTTTAAACACAATACATAATGTGTTAATATATTATTGAATATATGTGTAAAATAACTTTACACTAATAGTATATATAAATTAAATTCTAGTTTAAAATGTTGGTCAAGTCGATGATGTACAAGTGAGACATAGAGACATATATGATATCTTGCAACATTTACAAATTAATCAAAATATGTCTTATTTATGATATAACTTTTCGCAAAAGAATCTCCTTAGTTTTATATAAATTTAGTAGAATTAAAATGAATTTCAACCAATTAAAAATTATGTTAAGAAATGTGTTTGCTTTTTTACATAGTTATTAGGCTTAATTACTCATTTGGTCCCTTATCTTTAATTTAGTTCTCAATTTGATCATTTATCTTTTAAACGTCTCAATTTGGTCTCTTATCTTTTAAAAGTATCAATTTGGTCCCTTATCTTTTCTGCAGGTCTCAATTTGATCCTTTATCTTTTCTGCAGTTCTCAATTTGGTCCCTTTGATTTATAATAATAGGTGTATTTTTTTTCAATCTCAAATTATTTGTCCTTTTAAAATATTAAGACAATGTTCATTATAAAGTCCATATGTACTTGTGAGTTTTTTGCATATAATATAATTCCCTCAAATGAATCACTTGTAGCCAATTTATTTGAAAATATCACTTGCATGAGACTACGTCTTCTGCGTTGTTATGTGGGATTTTTTTAATTTATTTGGGCCTTCTTATTGATAGTGATCCGAGCCGTCGTGGCTTCTGGGAAGGGCCAGCCTAAGGCCAAAGCCACTAAGGCTAGGGCTTTAGGCCTCATGAAAAAATCGATTTTTTAAAGCTCATTAGGCCTCCAAATTGTTTTTGGTATGGTATAAATAGGCCTCATGTCCAAAATTTCAAAGAAGATTTGTCTAGCTCAGTTGGCGTGAAAGCTTTACAACCTACAGAAAGGTTTTGTGTTCGATCCCTTAGTCCAGCATAAAAGTTTTTTTCTTTCTTAATTTATCCATTTTTAATTGTTTTCTTATCATTCAGCTGTATGATCAATGCTTTATTGGACCTGTCTTATCCTACCATGACTCATATATATACTAATATCACATTGTTTTGTTGATTTGCACTTAATATTTTTTTGAAGACTTGCTCTTAATATTATTAATAATAATATACAACCTGAATATTAATTCTGAAATTTAGTGAAATTTTAAAAATATTGTAATTGAAATATATATATATATATATATATATATATATATATATGACATTAAAATATCAAAACTAATTTGACATTAAATTTTATCCCTTTATTTTATTTGCTTCAAAGGTTAAAAATGATCGCTACGACATAATATTATCAAATATCATGCAATATGTCTCACAAATCTTTTCTTAAATGGAAAATTTTGTATCTCTTTATGTCACCTAAATTGAAAAAAATGATTTTTTTTGACAAAAAAATTATATTATAGTAATTGTTTTCGATTATTATGTTTACTCGCTAGTTAGATATCCGGTAGTTTTTTACTAATTTTTTTATTTCATTTATTCTTGTAAAATCAAATTTTTATTTTATTTATTTTAAAAAAATATTAAAGGCCTCATTTCAATATTTGTTTTAGGCCACATAATATGTTGGGCCGGCCTTGCTGGGAACCAGTGTTGACTCGCATAATGAATAGATCATCTAGGTGGAAAAAATGCTTTATGTCTTTCGGTGGTCGTTTGTGGAGTAGCAAAGTTTTTCACAAAAAATGGGTGGGGGGGCGTTTGAATTGTGTGTTGGAACAAAGTTGGTTCTAACATAACCTAAGTAGTTTTGATGATAACAATAATATTAATATACAATAGGGAATACTGATAATTTACTTTAGTGTGCAGATATACAAGTCAAAAATTTTATTATTCACTAGAAGATTGAAGTTCTGGTTACTACGTTTCAAGTATCCCCAGAAGTTGGGAAAATGCAAGTTCTTAAGCCAACACAGAAGTTGAAGCCATCAGAAGTTGCAAGTCAAAGTCAACCAGAAGATGAAGTCATCAGAAGATCATTTATTATCTGCAAATTCTGATGATGATGAAACAGCAGAAGACGTCAAAGAACATTCCATTCTCTTAACGACTATCATCTATATGGAAAAAGATCTGAAGGAGCAGAAGAACTTCATTCAGACCGTTATCCTCATGACAATGACGTTTGTACTATTGTACTATCTTTGTTTTCCTGATTTGGGCGAATATTCGAAATCAAGGATCAGAATTTGATCTTTAGTTGATTTGAATAAGCACATTTCAAACAAAAACAATGGTACAGTACTACCTAGCTGCTTTCATCAATGTCCGCTCAAATTCAAGACGCTCCAACAACGCCTATAAAAGGAGGAAGAATTTGAAGACGTGACAATATACTTACAACGAACAAAGAGCTGTTATTCTGCTAAATTTCAAAGAGCAATTTTAACTTAGATACAACTTGAGTTGATATTCAAATTCAAGACATTAGTCTTCAACTTCTGGCCTGTCAGTAGTTGAACCTTAGTTTTCTTTTCAAGGATTCTAAGAACAGTCTTGTTATTTTAAGTTGTATTTCTTTGTTCTCTGAACTCTGATATTGTTTATCAGTTGTTCAAAACATTGTATTTTGTTTTGTGATTAGAAGCCTCTTGCTTGTGAGCTTGAGCATTGGAAGTCTCTTGTAAGGAGTTACTTGAGCATTGGAAGTCTCTTGCTGTGAGCTTGAGCAATTGTAATCTTGTGTGATTATAGTGAAATCCCTTGGAAGTGCAAGGGGACTGGACTACTCTCGGTTTGTGAGAGGAACCAGTATAAAATCTCTTGTGTCATATCTTCTCTCTTCTCTCTGTTTTCATTCATTCATACTCTGTTTTTGTTCACCTTACCAGAAGTTGATTGTGTTCAAGTTTTGGCCCGCTGCGAAATCTGATAAGTTGAAAAACTTAGAAGAAGTTTTAAAACTAACCAAAACACAATTCAACCCCCCTTCTTGTGTTTTTCACACCTTCAATTGGCATCTAGAGCCCAGGTCTGTTATATCACTTTGCAGTGAGACAGTCATTTGTTGTGACAAAACACTATGGGTGAACCTAGCAAGAAAACCGAGATTCATTACAACTATGAGGCTGAGGAGAAAAACAACAGCAAAGCTCCCAAGTTCAATGGTGATGGTTCTACCTTCTCCTGATGGAAAGATAGAATCTACAGTCATCTAGTTGGTATTGATGATGACCTTTGGGACTTAGTTGAAAGAGGAACTACGTTTCAAGGTTTGGATGAAAGAGGAAGATTGGATTATGATACAAGGCAAGCTTTCACTGACAAGGACAAGAAAGCATACAAGAAGCACCACAAAGTCAAGGATATCTTGATAAGCTGCATATCTCATGAAGAGTACCTTAAGATCACAGATAAATCTACTGCTAAGAGTATCTATGATTCTTTATGCTCATCTTATGATGGAAATAAACAGGTACAGGAGGCAAAAGCAACACTTTTGATCCAACAGTATGAACTTTTTAGAATGAAGGAAGATGAGAACATTGAATCTATGTTTTCTAGATTCAAAGTTCTGGTTGCAGGTCTTCAAGTTCTGAAGAAAAGTTATACTACTTCTGATCATGTGAAGAAGATTCTTAGAAGCTTACCTGCTAAGTGGAGACCTAAGGTCACTGCTATTCAGGAGGCAAAGGATTTGGACACCCTAAGTCTAGAGGGTTTGATTAGTTCACTCATGAGTCATGAGATTGAGCTATCCTCTGATGAACCTCAGAAGAGAATGAAGTCCTTGGCTCTGCCAGCTACTTCTGGACCTTTTAAGGCTTTCAAGGCTAAGGTTGTTGAATCTGAGACAGAAGAATCTTTTGCAGATGATCAAGAAGAAGGATCAGATGATGATGTATTTGCACTTCTGACCAAGAGGTTCCAGAAGTGGGCAAGAAGAAAGCCAAGATATTCTGGTAGAAGTTCTGGATCCAAAGGTTCTGGTTACAAAAGTTCTAGTAATAAAGATAAGAAGGATGATTCTAAAAATTGTTTTAACTACAACAAGCCTGGACACTTCATTGCTGATTGTCCTGACTTGAGCACCAAGGGAAAAGGAAGAAAGACCACTTTCAAGAACAAGGCTAAGAAGAGTCTTCTAGCTACATGGGAAGATCTTGACAAGCTATCTGATGATGAAGTTGAAGATGCAGAAGCTAACTTGGCACTCATGGCCACAGCAGAGTCAGATGTTGAAAGTGATGTTGAGTCAGATTCAGAAGATATTGAACAGGTTATTTCTAAACTCTCTGACACTCAACTCTCTAAGGCTTTGAAAGATACTGTGATGAAATACATGGAAAAATCAAATGAGCTAGACCTTTTTAAGCAAAAGTTTAATATGCTCAATGATAAAGTCAATCATATTCAAGAAGACTATAAGAAGTCCTTAAAGACTATTCAAGTTCTTGAAAATGGTTGCAGAACATGTAACAAACCCTATGATAAGCATGAGATTGCTCTTCAAGAGTTTGTTCATCATAATATTGACAAGCATAAGTTAGCCTCTATGATTTATGGTGCTGGCAAATACACTGGACAGGGTTGGGGAGTACTGTCAAAGGAAACTCAAAACAGTCTGTGTGTATTAGCAGAACATCTTCTGATCTTTATTCAAATTTTGTTCCTAGTAGTAGTACAGAAAATCCAAAAGTGTCAGATGCTCAAGTAAGCGTGGAGTCTTTGAAAACCTCTGCTCCCATTGCTTCAGCATCCAAGTCTTATAAAGGAGTACAGAAGATCTTCAAGCCTATGAGTACTCAGGGCATGGGATCAGGCTGTACAAACTTGAAAGCTGGTTTGCTGACACACTCTGGGTCAAGGTCCAAAGGAAAGGCTAAGCCTAAACCTGTTTTTAAAGGCGCACCTCACTATGGACCCTCTGGAAACTACAAGAGACAGAAGAAGGATAAAAGAACTAACTTTAGAGGACCCATCCGAATATGGGTACCAAAGTCTGAGATAATGTTTACTGCAGGTATGCACCCCAAGAAAAAGGCAAAACTCATGGTATCTGGACAGTGGATGTTCACGACACATGACAGGAGACAAGCACTTGTTCCTCACCCTGACTCTGAGAGAGGGAGGAACTATAGGATTTGGTGGGAACCAGAAAGGCAAAATCATTGGTATAGGTAAAGTAGGTAATTCTTCACTTTCTATTTCTGATGTTTGGTTGGTTGATGGACTACAACATAATTTACTTAGCATAAGTCAATTATGTGACAGTAATTATGATGTTGTGTTTAATAAGAATTCATGTACTGTAATTAACAACTCTGATAAGTCTGTCTTATTTAAAGGTTGTAGAAAGAGCAATGTTTATAAAGTTGATTTATCTGATCTTGAGGATCAGAATGTGCTTTGTTTGTTGACTCTAAGTGATGAGAAATGGGTTTGGCATAAGAGATTGGGTCATGCTAACTGGAGATTAATTTCTAAGCTTAGCAAAGACAATCTTGTAAGAGGCCTTCCTAAATTGACTTATCACTCAGATTCTCTTTGTGACTCTTGTCAAAAAGGGAAATTTGTCAAAAGCTCATTTAAACCTAAGAACATTGTCTCTACATCTAGACCTTTAGAACTTCTGCACATTGATCTGTTTGGACTAGTTAGCACTGCTTCACTCAATGGAAAGAAGTATGGACTAGTCATTGTTGATGATTATAGTAGATGGACATGGGTAAGATTTCTGAAATCTAAGAATGATACATATGAAGAGTTTAGTGTCTTGTGTGCCCAGATTCAACATGAAAAGGATTTGAGGATCTTAAAGGTAAAGAGTGATCATGGTGGAGAATTTGAGAATGAGCCTTTTGAATCCTTTTGTGAAGAACATGGAATTTTCCATGAGTTCTCTTCTCCTAGGACTCCACAGCAAAATGGAGTTGTAGAAAGAAAGAACAGATCTTTGCAAGACATGGCTAGAACCATGATGCATGAACACTCTTTGTGTAACATCCCACAATTTTATCCATCTAATTAAATTTAATTAGAGCTTGTTCAATAATTCCAAGATTGATTAGAGGTAATTAATTAATTAAGTCTTGAGAAATTAGATGTATGATGTGTAGGAATTAGAAATTCTAATTAAACTCAACTACACATTAACACACTAATCCCATGCTTGAGAAATTAATTAACACTAAGACTCAATCTTCTCTCCCCCAAATTTTCTTGTACTGACTCATCCACCCTTTTTCTCACAATTGCAACACCTCATCACTTCAATTTTTCAACTATGACACATGTAAATATTTGGCTAAATAACATAGCTTGAGAGAGAGACCATTTTCTCACAATCACAATTTCTGAAACATCCTCTTAAACTCCTTTCCTCTCCTCATCAGCCAACAACTACAGCAACCCACTCTCAAATTACTTCACATCATCATCTCTAAGAAATTATAAATTCTCTCATGCATGTAAGCAATTGACTAAGTAAGTGAACCACTCATTTTTCCCTTCTCTCACATGAGTTGAAACAAACTCTGCAGTATCATGCAGAGAAACAAAGAGGAATTAACCAGAGCCATTATCTCCATTCTTTATCAAATTTACCAAAACAACAACTAGCACCTAAACTCTCCCTTTCAAATTCAAGCTTTCAATCCTAACCCCAAACTTCTAATACTGATTGCATGTGTATTTACTACCAAAAATACGAGTCTTGCAACATTGAGAATGTTTTGGGTGCTGTGGGAAGGTGAAACTTTGGAAAAACGCAGCTGAAATGCATTGTTGTGTTGTTGAAACTGGGCAACTCGCCATGGCAAGCTGTGCAACTCGCCATGGCGAGTGAGACAGGAAGCCAAGATTGCTTCACAGCTCATTCCCTCTATGTGCAGCCCTTGGTGAGAATCAATCGTTCCTTTTCGCCTCTGTCAAGCTGAATTCATGCCCTTAACATTGTATTAGAGTTGTTCCACTCCGACCCTTTGGAAACAAGAATAGGTAACTCAAGCTTTGATCCCTCTTTTAATTTCAAATTCGTGCTTTCCTTCTAATCACAATCTAGACTGCCTTGCATGTTTGAATATGCTGGGTTTTGGTGCTGCAAGTGATACTTCACGACCAAGCAAATTAGAAAGTTCATCTTTTCCTCACAAATTCCAAATTCTGACCTGAGCTGTTCGTGGGTGGTGACTGGGAAGTTGTAGATGTTGTTGAGCCCAGGAGCACGGATAAAGCTTCTATTATCAGGTGGGTTCTTAGGCTAGTGTAGCTAGATTTCCCCAAACTTTATGAAATTGCATGTTCACTTAGGATTTTTAGGAATTAATTGTGTGAGGAGGAATAACTCCCAATTTCTCTTCTATTCCGTTCTATATTACCTATATTATGTTTCTGCACTATCTCAGAAGTTGATTGTAGGTGTAACATTTAAAAATTGATGATTTTCGCAAAACAGGGGACTTTCTGTATGAACTCGCCATAGCGAGTTGCTAGCGAGCACCCATGGCGAGCTGGGGTTTCTGGGCTGATGAAACTCGCCATGGCGAGCTTCTGCTCGCCTAGCGAGTTGATTTAGGCCAGGACCTGTAGTTCGCCATGGCGAGCTTGGTAACTCGCCGTAGCGAGCTAAGTGCAGAAAGATCCATATTTACATTTTCTAAAATATTTCTAAAGCACTCGTTTTATATCTTCGCCCGAGATAGATAGCTTGCAGTTAGATAATGTATCTAATGTTAAACAGAAAGTCAAACACAATTCCGAATTATAGGGATAACTTAGAACTAAGTTTGCATGTTCCCCGGGTTTGGGATAATTATGGTAGTATGTAATTCAGCAATTAGTATCAGTCAATCATGTGTGGTTTAGTATGCTGCTTAAGGGCTTCCAATGGAATAACCCATTAGGAAAATGATGGTGAGCTTAATGCCGTGGTCGAATCGGTCAGCGGATATGGCGGACCTTCGAGACATGCTCACCTCGAAGTGTCTTAGCGGAATAAAATCAATAAGATATTTTGTGTGTTACACTTTAATCAATTATGTTCATGATATTATAATGTTAGCTATTATTATGGACTGATTAGGTGCCCCGACTTTATAGCCTTTAGGAGGGTAGTAGGACTCACTGGGACGAAGTGACTGTCTCACCCCACTCCCTTTTCGATATAGGTAAGATAGGTTATTTCGGAGCAGGGACCAGGATGGATCTGACGATTGGAGCCGAGCTTGGATCGTCAGCATTAGAAGACTTAGTCTTCATTATTGCTTTTATTTATCTTGTTATCTCTGTAGTTCTTTTTTCCGCTGTTTGTATTAAATATTCAGTTATCTCCTTATAATTTAATGTACTCAGATTCCAGATTTTGATGTTCCGACTAAATATTCTAGACAATTTAGTTGGGGCGTTACACTTTGGCAAAATCCTTTTGGGCAGAAGCAATAAACACTGCTTGTTATATTCAGAACAAAATCTATATTAGACCTATTCTGAATAAAACAACATATGAACTTTTTAGAGGAAGGAAACCTAACATTTCTTATTTTCACCAATTTGGTTGTACTTGTTACATTATGAATACTAAAGTCTATCTAAAAAAATTTGACTCTAAGGCTAGTAAGGGTATCTTTATTGGATATTCTGAGCGCTCCAAGTCATACAGAGTGTATAATTCTGAAACTCAATTAGTTGAAGAATCTATGCATGTAAGGTTTGATGATAAAGTGCCTGATCATGAAAAATCAGAGCCCTCTATAGAAATTTCAGATTCTCAAGACTCAGAAGATGAAGATTGTGAACCTGTTCCCACTCCTCAACTTCTGGAAGCACCAGAGGACAATCAAGTTCCAGAATCTGATGATCATCAAACAGCACCAACAGAAGATCATGAACTAGAAGAAACAACTATTCCCAAGAATACCTTCAAGTACAAGTCATCACATCCTGAAGAGCTCATCATGGGTAATAAGAACAGTCCTAGGAAAACAAGATCAAGCTTTAGGGATGAAGAATCCTTATTTGGTCTAGTTTCCTTGATTGAACCTAAAACCATTGATGAAGCATTATCTGATGATGCTTGGATAGTTGCTATGGAAGAAGAACTGAATCAATTTCAAAGGAATGATGTATGGGATCTGGTACCCAAACCAAAAGGCAGGAACATTATTGGAACAAAGTGGGTATACAGAAACAAGCTGAATGAACAAGGAGAAATTACAAGAAACAAAGCTAGACTTGTTGCACAAGGATACAGTCAACAAGAAGGCATTGATTATACAGAGACTTATGCTCCAGTTGCAAGATTGGAAGCTATAAGATTGCTTACTTCTTATGCTGTCAACAACAACATTACACTTTATCAGATGGATGTTAAGAGTGCATTTCTAAATGGTGTAATCTCTGAAGAAGTATATGTCAAACAACCTCCAGGATTTGAAGATATTTCTAATCCAGATCATGTGTTTAGACTAAATAAGTCACTCTATGGACTCAAACAAGCTCCCAGAGCTTGGTATGAGAGACTGAGCAACTTCTTGGTTGACAATGGTTTTGTTAAAGGTCAAGTTGACAATACATTATTCAAGAAAACCATGAAGAAAGACATTCTGATCATTCAAATCTATGTTGATGACATCATTTTTGGATCAACTAATGCTGGACTTTGCAAGAACTTTTCTAAGATGATGCAAGATGAATTTGAGATGAGCATGATGGGAGAATTGAAGTACTTTCTGGGAATTCAGATCAACCAAACAAAGAAAAGGAACTTCATTCATCAGTCAAAGTATATCAAAGATCTTCTGAAGAAGTATAATCTTGAAGACTGCAAACCCATGAACACTCCAATGCATCCTACATCAAGTCTTGGCAAAGGTGAGTCTGAAGGTAAAGTTGACCAGAAGTTATATAGAGGTATGATTGGATCTTTTCTCTATCTAACAGCTTCTAGACCAGATATATTATTCAGTGTATGTTTGTGTGCAAGATTTCAATCAGATCCTAGAGAATCTCATTTTATTGTTGTAAAGAGAATCTTTAGATATCTGAAGGCTACTTGTAACATTGGATTACTGTATCAGAAATCTAATGATTACAAACTGTTTGGATTCTGTGATGCTGACTATGCTGGTGATAAACTCGAAAGAAAATCCACTAGGGGAAGTTGTCAATTCATTGGTGAGAATTTAATTTCTTGGGCCAGTAAAAGGCAAACCACCATAGCTATGTCAACTGCAAAAGCAAAATACATTTCAGCTGCCAAGTGTTGTACACAACTACTTTGGATGAAATATCAATTGGAAGATTATCAAATAAGCAGTCATAATATTCCTTTATATTGTGATAACACTGCTACCATTCATCTCTCTAAAAATCCTATTCTACACTCAAGAGCTAAGCATATTGAGATTAAACATCATTTTATAAGAGATTATGTACAGAAGGGAGTAATTGATCTCAAGTTTATTGATACTGAAAATCAATGGGCTGATATCTTTACAAAACCCTTAGCTGTAGAAAGATTTGATTTTATAAAAAAGAATCTTAATATGATGGAAATCTGTGAATAAGCTGAAACTCTGGTGAAGAATACTATTTTAGGAAGTTCTGGAAGTTTAACAGAAGTTAGGGGAAGTTTAACCATCTTCTGGTATCTTATATCAGAAGATAGGGGGAGTCAGAACTTGTGTATCAGAAGTTGAGAAATCCATCTTCTGTATCTCTATCAGAAGATTGTGAGTGGTTCTGAACGTGACGTGGCAATAACTATTGAGTTACCTCTTCAACTGCTGTCGCTAACGTGTCAGGTATTTAATTAACCTTCTAATACACGTGTCTGTTTGCTATTAGAGAAAGAAGTTGGTTAGTGATGATTGAATTCTAATTCCTTTGTGAATTGTTAAGTTACTCTATTACCCCTGTCCTTTCAGTTAGTACATTTTTGCGCGGTTTGTTTTTCTTTCCTTTTTAAACACTAACTGTTCACATTTACACACTTTACACAATCACTACCCACACTTTCATCTCTTTTAAAACTCAGAGTAATTCTTTCTTCTCTCAAATTAGCAAACCCTAACCCCTAAACTCAGAATCATGGCCTCCTCATATACCAAGCGCATTCAAACTCAAGCAGAAAGGAACACAAATGTACCCCCAATTGCTGATATCAAAGGATCTAAACCTAGAGTTCTCTCTCCAGACAGAGTACCATTTCCGATTTCTGACCTATTTCTGCATATTGAAAGACCAGTCGACTTCGAAGCTATTAGGGTTAATGGCTGTGACGGAATGAAGGAAGTATTTGTTCATCAGAAGTTGACAACGTACCTGGATTGTCTTAATGGACCTGTCTATTCAGAAATTGTTAAAGATTTTTGGATGAAGGCACAAGTTTGTCTCAGCAATAGTATTCCTGAAGAAGAATACTATGGCAAAGAGATTCGCTCAGAAGTTGGTGGTGTTCTAATCAGAATTAGACCTGAGCATATAAGACAAGCAGTACAGTTACCACGGCAAGGTATTGTTCCTATTGGCGCTGATGATGTGAGTCATTACATTCAAGAAGAAATCTATGGCAAGAAGTCTACTTCTAAGAACAACAATGATATGACACCGTTCTACAAGATACTTTACAAGATTTTGTGTGACTCTATCTTACCAAAGGTTGGTTCATCTGACCAAGTTTCCAATTTGTATAAACTTGTTTTATATTATTTGGGAAAGAAGGTTGAGGTGGATTTTGCCAAAGTAATTTTTGAGCACATGAGTAAAGCTATCACTGATAGTCAGAACAAGGGTAGAACAAATGCTCATTACTGCAGACTGCTTTCCTTCATGTTTCACAGAAGTTATTTGATTCAATCCCTGAGAACTACTTTTCCTGGCTATGCATCTTTCATTGATGCTTATCCCTCTGTGATAAGTGGTTTATCTGTGAAGAAAGTCCTGAAGTCTCAAGGACCTGTGATTACTCCTCAGATTCAATATAGACCAAGGAAGGATGAGAGTAATAAGTATTTCTACATCACCCCTGTGTCTACAGAAGAAGTTTCTGTTATTGCTGGTATGCATAAGAAACTTCTGGAGGAAGGAGCCAATGTTAAAGTGGAAGAAAGGCTAGCAACACAACAGTTGTTGCCTGTGCAAGTGAAGAAGAAGAATGCAAGAAAAGCAGAATCAGTATCTGGAGAACCACAACCCAAGAGGACAAGAAGTTCTACACCCCAGAAGAAGTCTGGAAATACTTCTGGTATGAAGAAAACTTCAGAGGTTGCTGGTAAGAGTTTAGTTGTTGAAGAAGTGAACCCTGGACACTCAGAACCTGCTGCTCAAGCAGAGGTTGCTGTTGAAGTTACTAAGAAGGCTAGTGCTTCTGGACCTGCTGCTCCAGAAGTTGTTAAGAAGAGCAGAACTAATGTGAAGAGGAAGAGAAAGCCAAAGTTGCTGATTCTTGAATCAGATAAGGATACTGAGCGTGATGAAGCTATTGCTGTAGTTGAAGCTTATAAGGCTTGGGAAGAAACTAGTTGGGAAAGTGGGATTGAAGTTGATCCCAATGATTTTCTTGATGCTCCCATTCCCAAAGATGAGTTAGCTCAGAAGTTGGCAAATCAATGTATTTACAGAAAGATCAATTTTAAAGATATTCCTGCTTTTGTCATTAATGGTCCAAAGCTTGCTAAGTTTGCTAAAAACATCCCCTATACAGTTCCTATTCAACACTCTTTTTCAAAAATCTTTTCAGATTTAACTCCAAAACCTAACTGTATAGAAGAAGTTTCAGCTAGTGCTTCTCTTGAAACACAAGCTGTTAGCATTGAACCATCTTCTGACCCCTTGAAACAGTTAACTAAACATGTGTTGTCCACTATTACAGAAGCAGATGTTTCTACTCCTACTTCTATGGAGAATGTTGAAGAGATAGCAACAGAAGTTAATGCAGTGGTTGCAACTTCTGGAGCTATTCCTCAAGAGACTACTCCTGCTGCTCATGTTTCTGCTAACCCTGTTTCACAAAGTTCCAAAGACTCTGAGAAGACCTTATCAGATCATCAGGCTTCTCCAATCAAAACCTTAGTTGAAGCTGGCACTTCTGCCAAAGCTTTACAACTACTAGAGTTGGAACTTCACAAACCCTCACCTCAGAAATCCCAACCTCCTCAGTTAACAACTTTTGAAAATGACTATCTTAAAACCTTTGAAGAAGTCATTACACCCTCTCCAACAGAACAAGATAAAACACCCGAGCCCTCAAATGTCCTAGATAAACCCTCATCTTCATCTGTTCCTAACACCCTTCAAGCCATCACACCAGAAGATGTTCAGCGTGTGCTGATGGGCATTAATGACAAGGTTAAGGAATTTCATAAAGATCTACCTGCTCTTGGATTTGCACCTGATCAAATGGATGGTGAATGCTCTGCTATTGCAAATATGTGCACGCAAATGATGCATGATCTTAGTTCTCAGTACAGAAGGAGCTATATCATGACCCTTGCAAGGCACAAGTTTACTGAGTATAAGGCTGCAGAGAATAGGATTAGAAGAGCAAAGAGGTTGCATGAAGAAAAGATGAATCTGGTGATGTCTAGGGCTGTGGATCAGTTTTCTACCTTCTATGAGCAAGAATTGGATAAGATTATCAAGGTGGACTCTGAATCAGAATCTGTGGTTGACAAGATGGGTACAGAAGTTGTGTTACAGAAGATTCAGTCTATTTCTGAAGAAGCTCTGAAGAAGCTTCAAGTCAAGCTGCTGAACCCTTATCTTCCCCCTCAACCTTAGGATTTCTGTGTTTTTATTTTACTTATGATCTGTTTAGACAATTTCTTTTGGATCTGTTTTTTTAATTGTCTTGGATAATTATTTTTGTTTTTTTTATGATATTTTGGTTATGTTATGTTGGTTTATTTTCTTATTATTCAGAAGATAGATCTATATATAAACTGCTGCATAAACATAAAACATAAACATGCATTCAAACAATTTTCATTCATATAAAAACTCTTTTACATGTTTTTTGCATTTCATCATTACTCTCTAAGCAAAGACGTTCTTAGCATTTGCATTAACTAATTGTGGTTTTTCTCATCTATTTTAATGCATATTTTTGACTTGACTAATTCATTAGTCACATGTTCTTTTTATTTTTAATCCTTTTATTTTATTCCTTTTTGTTTAATGACAAAAGGGGGAGTAAGAGTAAATTAATTTAAAAACACTAACTGAAGCCAAATTAAAATTTTTCATTTCATTTAAGTTCAGTTATTATTATTTTATCAGTTATCAATATTTTCTCTCTAAGGAAATTTTTCTATTGAGATCAGAACTTTCTATACATGATACACGTAAGAGAAGATTGCACTTTTCTCTTAGGTAGATCTGACCACAGAAGAAAGCTTGCAAACCTATCTTCTGGAAGTCAAAGTGTATACAGAAGTTCTGAATTCAACATTAAAATTTTAAACTATTTTAATCATTCATTACTGAACTCAGGGGGAGCTTGCAAACCTCATAAACCTGAAGGATGAATTTATATGATTAAAATAATAACCATTGTAAATTAATACTTGGTTTGTCATCAATCAAAAAGGGGGAGATTGTTGGAACAAAGTTGGTTCTGACATAACCTAAGTAGTTTTGATGATAACAATAGTATTAATATACAATAGGGAATACTGATAATTTACTCTAGTGTGCAGATATACAAGTCAAAAATTTTATTATTCACTAGAAGATTGAAGTTCTGGTTACTACGTTTCAACTATCCCCAGAAGTTGGGAAAATGCAAGTTCTGAAGCCAACACAGAAGTTGAAGCCATCAGAAGTTGCAAGTCAAAGTCAACCAGAAGATGAAGTCATCAGAAGATCCTTTATTATCTGCAAATTCTGATGATGATGAAACAGCAGAAGACGTCAAAGAACATTCCATTCTCTTAACGACTATCATCTATATGGAAAAAGATCTGAAGGAGCAGAAGAACTTCATTCAGACCGTTATCCTCATGACAATGACGTTTGTACTATTGTACTATCTTTGTTTTCTTGATTTGGGCGAATATTCGAAATCAAGGATCAGAATTTGATCTTTACTTGATTTGAATAAGCACATTTCAAACAAAAACAATGGTACAGTACTACCTAGCTGCTTTCATCAATGTCCGCTCAAATTCAAGACGCTCCAACAACGCCTATAATAGGAGGAACAATTTGAAGACGTGACAATATACTTACAACGAACAAAGAGCTGTTATTCTGCTAAATTTCAAAGAGCAATTTTAACTTAGATACAACTTGAGTTGATATTCAAATTCAAGACATTAGTCTTCAACTTCTGGCCTGTCAGTAGTTGAACCTTAGTTTTCTTTTCAAGGATTCTAAGAACAGTCTTGTTATTTTAAGTTGTATTTCTTTGTTCTCTGAACTCTGATATTGTTTATCAGTTGTTCAAAACATTGTATTTTGTTTTGTGATTAGAAGCCTCTTGCTTGTGAGCTTGAGCATTGGAAGTCTCTTGCTGTGAGCTTGAGCAATTGTAATCTTGTGTGATTATAGTGAAATCCCTTGAAAGTGCAAGGGGACTGGACTACTCTCGGTTTGTGAGAGGAACCAGTATAAAATCTCTTGTGTCATCTCTTCTCTCTTCTCTCTGTTTTCATTCATTCATACTCTGTTTTTGTTCACCTTACCAGAAGTTGATTATGTTCAAGTTTTGGCCCACTGCGAAATCTGATAAGTTGAAAAACTTAGAAGAAGTTTTAAAACTAACCAAAACACAATTCAACCCCCCCCCCTTCTTGTGTTTTTCACACCTTCAATGTGAACCTTTAAAATTTACCTATTAAAAATAATTGACAAACACTTTGACAAAATAAAGTGTTACAATATTCTGAGAACGTTTGTTAGTTATAATTGATAAGTCAGAGAACGTTCTCAGATCAATCTCGGAATAGTATAGCAAGCAAATAAATTATGTTGTGTGTGTTGTGATTGCATAAATATAAAGAGATAAGGGAAGACAGAAACACACAACAATTTATACTGGTTCACCCCTTAACCTATGGGTTACGTCCAGTCCTCACGCTCCTCGTGAGTTTATCCACTATGAGATGTGACTACGTTCTGGCAAGTGGACCAGTTTGTCGTCGAACAATAATACACACCCTCGGTGTCTAGAATGAGTTCGTATCAACAGGGATCGTGTCAAAGCCTCGCTAGTGCTATTCTAGTTCGTGAGTTTTTGCATTCGCTTTGGTTTTTAGGAAAAATGTTTGTAATTATAAAAAGAAGCGATATGCATTGCAAGAAAAGTAAATATTTTGATTCAGAAACATAGAGGATATGTATGGTGGTTAAACTTACTCCTTCCTTCATACTTGGCATAATCGGTTATAACATAGTCATTCGTATTATTATTGGGCGTTGATTTTATCCTTGATTTGGTAGCACCTTACTGCTACACTATGTAAGCAAAGTCTCCCTACTTTTGCAACTAAGGCACCTACGAGAGTCTAACCTCGTTGTGTCACATACCCTAATTACTAGATAGAGTTATTTACATACATGCATTATGACCATCAACCATCTAATGCCCCTAGATCTTAGTATCGGGCTATACAGCTTCTAATTACTATGTCTTAACTAGTTCCTGATTCCTCCTCTAATTGTTAAGTCACAACTAGTTCAGGACGTTTATCTAGAGCTGTCAAAAAGGGTCGGGCTATTGGGCCGGCCCATTAGCCCTATAGTTTTACACGGGCCGGACCTTTAAAAAAAGTTGATCGGACCTTATTGGGCCGGTCCCTCGGGCCTATATTTTTAATGGACCGTTATGGGCCGGCCCCACGGGCTTTTGGGCCGGCCCCTTAAAGAGTTAAAAAAAATATTTTAAAACAATTCTAAAAATAATTTTAGCTAAAAATAAGGAGTTTTAGTTACCATTAAATCTTTACATAATTAAGTAACAAAAGATGAGATTTGTTAGTTAGGAGATAATTATTAAACCAAATTTGTTGTTTTTTTAAGATTAAACCAAGTTTGTTATGATTATCTTTATTTGAAAAAAACTAATAACAACTTAATCAATCATTATAAATAGTTTTATTGTCCATTGAATTTATTTTGTAAAAAAAAATTTGTCAAAAAAAAGAAAGTTTGTCGGGCCAGCCCATCGGGCCATGTAGGCCTTTGCTTATCGGGCTGGGCTTAATGGGTCGGGCCATGACGCTTATTGGGCCGGCCCACTAAAGCCCCTTTATATGGCATGGCGCCCCGGGCCGAGGTGGGCCGGGTCGGGTCGTCCCCTTTTGACAGCTCTACGTTTACCGTTTCTACACATCTAATGTTATTTATTACTAGTTCCGGACAAATAATAGTGAAAACCCTAATATGCTACTATTAAAGTAAACCCTAATTATTTATTCTAAAGGCATTGCCGTCTATCCGGCCAGATTCCGGCTAACGTTGTTAAAGCAAGAAAACAAATAACAATAATAATTTAGAAAATGCAATTTATTATAACTTTGACTCAATTACATGACCCAAGTATTAATCGGGGAGTTCATCTTCTCCATCACAACCTAAGGAATTATTACAAAAGACTACATAATTAAATTACAAGAATTCAACAATAAAAAGCCTAAAGAAATCATACCTAGCTGAGTTAGTTTTCCCGTAAGAGGAGAAAACTATGCCCTTAGAGCTCCTCTGAACCTCTTTCCAAAAGGAATAGAAAGTTCTTCTATTTCTGAATGAAAAATAATGAATTATGGAGGCTCTATTTATACTTTTCGTAATGGGCCTCAGCAAGCCATCGTGCCACGCTAGGTCCATCGTGGCACGATGGGCAGATTCAGTTCAAAAATATAACTGATCTTGTGCGTTTCATCAGCGTGGTCACCAAGCAATCCCATCGTACTGCATTGAGCTTCATCGTGGTACGATGCTAAGATTCTCTTCAGAAATATAATTGATTCTGTCTTGGCGAGCAAGTAGCCTCCATCGTGTCACGTTGAGTGTATCACGTTGAGTGCCATCGTGACACGATGGGCTGTTTTTCTTCATTTTTGGGCTTTTTCTTATCTTTTGCGTGCCTTCACTTTGTCTTGAATCTTTTTCTCGATTCTTCAGGTTTTTGTTGATATTTGGGCCTGTCTTGGTCATTTTACTACTAATATTAATACCTAAAATACTGCAGAAATTTCTGTCATCAAGATGCTAATGATCCCAAAAGTACAATGTTCTTCTTGCAATCTTCAACTAAGATCCAAGATCCCTTTAAGCCCTACAAGCTTAAAGATACCCCAGTCCTCCAGACTAGTAAGGGTATACCAAACACTCAAACAATACAGCCCTATTGACTTGAGTAATCTTTTACAAAGATGATGACAAAGTTCTAAGCTTTTAACAAATTCACCAAGTGAGAAGCTTAGAGAAATAATACTCTCAATTCACTCAAATGATTTTATACTAATCCTAGTTTAAAATTACAGAGAAGGAGTGATACAACCCTATTGACTTGAGTAATCTTTTACAAAGATGATGATAAAGTTCTAAGCTTTTAACAAACTCACTAAGTGAGAAGCTTAGAGAAATAACACTCTCAATTCACTCAAATTATTTTATACTAATCCTAGTATAGAATTACAGAGAAGGAGTGATAGAGATCAAAGAAGAGCTTAAGAGAATAGCTTGTATGATGTTGACAAGTTCGTAAAAATTGTGATGAAAGCTCTTGCTCTTCAAAGTCACCAAGAGGCTCTATTTATACCCGAGGTATGTCCTTTCAATTCTTGGTGATAAAGTATAGCCGTTTGCAACAGATATAAGCTTGAAACTTCTTCAATAAGATGACACCTCACTAAATTCAAAAGTTGTTGGGCTTGTGAGAACATTCTGAGAATATTCTTGAATCTGAGGCTTGACTTTGAATCTCAAAGGAGCGTGGTAGATGAGCTGGCAGTGAGCCGTGGATGATTCAAATGTTCTTGTTCAAAAAGAAAAGCCGTTGTTAATCTGTTAGGCACGTGAAGCACAACTTTCAATGAGTTTGAATATTTAAATGATAAGAACAACATTCTCCTAGAACGTTCTCCAATCTGGGTAGATGAGGAACTTGTTCTTCAAGGAAATTGCTCACACAAGTGAGATGCCAGCTGATGAGGATCAGGCGTGTAGCTTCATAGTACGCTCAACACTATTCACTTGTACTTGATGTCTCAAAAAGTCTTTGGAGAGAGAGAGAGAACCTTTACGGGAGAATGTTCTGTAAATATTTGCATGAAGTACATCTCTACTCATAGTTCCAAAAGTGTTGTACAAATTCTATTGGACCATGAAAAATCTGTCTAAGATCAAATAAACAGCTTGAGATCTTTGTCTCTTGAATTAAAACCATTTGCACATGTGACTACGATTATGGCAAGTGGACCAGTTTGTCGTCGAGCAATAATTCACACTCTAGGTGTCTAGAATGAGTTCGTATCCACAGGAATCGTGTCAAACCTTCGCTAGTGCTATTCTAGTTCGTGAGTTTTTGCATTCGCTTTGGTTTTTGGAAAAAATGTTTTAGTTTATAAAAAGATCGATATGCGTTGCGGAAAAATAAATGTTTTGATTCAGAAACATAGAGGATATGTATGGTAGTTGAACTTACTCCCTCCTTCATACATAGTCATTCGTATTATTATTGGGCGTCGATTTTATCCTTGTTTTAGTAGCACCTTACTGCTACACTATGTAAGCAAAGTCTCCCTATGTTTACAACTAAGGCACCTACGAAAGCCTAACCTCGCTGTGTCACCTACCCTAATTACTAGATAGAGTTATTTACATGCATGCATTGTGACAATCAACCATCCAATGTCCCTAGATCTTATTTTCGGGATATTCAGCTTCTAATTGCTATGTCGCAACTAGTGCCTGATTCCTCCTCTAATTGTTAAGTCACAACTAGTTCAGGATGTTTACCGTTTCTACGCATCTAGTGTTATTTATTACTAGTTCCGGACAAATATTAGTGAGAACCCTAATATGCTACTATTAAAGTAAACCCTAATTATTTATTCTAAAGGTGTTGCCGTTTATCCGGCCAGATTCCGAGCAACGTTGTTAAAGCAAGAAAATAAATAACAATAATAATTTATTGAATGTCATTTATTATAACTTTGACTCAATTACATGACCCAAGTATTCATCGGGGAGTTCATCTTCTCCACCACAGCCTAAGGAATTTATTACAAAAGACTAAACATGATTAAATTACAAGAATCTAATAGAAAAGCCTAAAGAATTCATACCTTGTTGAGTTAGTTTTCCCGTAAGGGAGAAAACTATGCCCTTAGAGCTCCTCCGAACTTCTCTCCAAAAGGAATAGAAAGTTCTTCTATTTCTGAATGAAAAATAATGAGGAATGGAGGCTCTATTTATACTTTTCGTAATGGGCCTCAGCAAGCCATCGTGACACGGTAGGTCCATCGTGGCACGATGGGAAGATTCAGTTTAAAAATATAACTGATCATGTGCATTTCATCTTGCCTTATTTGATATGTGAACAGTTGTGATCTTATGAGTTACTACCAAGAAAAGTGCTTCTTTGTCTTGTACAATGTTCACTTTAAATAAAAAAGTGATTAGTCTTTGGAGCTTTTGTTCTTGATTAATATGAGCGTGAGTTTCCGAGAACGTTCTAAGATCATTCTCCCAATCTTGTTCTTATTCAAAATAAAATGAATAATCTTGATATAATTTGCTTAATTAATCATGTCTTGTTAAAACACTCACAAGCACTTGTTAGATAACAAAAAGATTAGAATTACATTAAAATATAATCAAGATGTTTGTTATCTTTAAAATATTAAATCGGGATTTTGCCTCAACAGTCTGGTCCTACTTAAGTCTGTTTTGACCTCCCCACCAGTCTATTTTCTTTCCTTCTTCAAAGCTCCTACCATCTCTTCTATTGAATCTCTTTTGATTAATTTTTTCCCGAGGGGGAGTGAAGATTTTAGCAAAAACGCTTGGATCTAGTGGAAAACTATTTGTTTGCGTATGGAGGTATGAGAGTTAGACAGTTGAGGGAGTTTAAACTAAATCTACTAGGTAAGTTGTGCTGGCGTTTACTGGTGGATCGAGGGGGTCTGTGACGTAGAGTGTTGGCAGCCTGTTATGGGGTGAAGCGGGGAAAACTGAGAGATGGAGGAAGGAGATGTTCCTTGTGGTGGAGGAAGATAGTGAGGATTCGGGATAGAGCGGGCGAGCTAGGGGATGGTGGTTCGGGGAGTGTGTCACGAGAAAGGTGGGGGATGAGACAAATAATTTATTCTGGTATGATCCCTGTGGGAGGGGTCCCGCTGTGTGAGAGGTTTGAGCGTTTGTTTGACTTGGCAGAGAATAAGTCGAGCACGGTAGTTGAAATATTCGCTTCTAGGTGGGAGGCTGGCGAGTAGGCGTGTGTGTGGAGGAGACAATTGTGGATGTGGGAGGAGGAGATGCTAGAGGAGTGCCAGACTTTACTTCTTCCTTTTACTGTGCAGGCGCAGCCCCATAATTTGTGGCGGTGGCAGTTGATGATAGGAATTTCTGCAGTATTTTAGGTAGTATTATTAGTAGTAAATTGACCAAAACAGGACCAAAAATCAAGAACAACCTGAAGAATTGAGAAAAAGCGTCAAGACAAAGCGAAGACACGCAAAAGACAAGAAAAAGCCCAAAAATGAAGGAAAAACAGCTCATCATGTCACGATGGCTCCCAACGTGACACGATGAGAGCTGCTTGTTCGCCAAGACATCAGAAATTATATTTTTGAAGGAAATCTTAGCATCGTGTTGCGATGGACCTCAATGCAGTACGATGACATTACTTGGTGACCACGCTGATGAAATGCACAAGATTAGTTATATTTTTAAATTGAATCTTCCCATCGTGCCACGATGGACCTATCGTGTCACGATGGCTTGCTGAGGCCCATTACGAAAAGTATAAATAGAGCCTTTATTCCTCATTATTTTTCATTCAGAAATAGAAGAACTTTCTATTCCTTTTGGAGAGAAGTTCGGAGGAGCTCTAAGGGCATAGTTTTCTCCCCTTACGGGAAAACTAACTCAGCAAGGTATGAATTCTTTAGGCTTTTGAGTTGAATTCTTGTAATTTAATTATTTAGTCTTTTGTAATAAATTCCTTAGGTTGTGGTGGAGACGATGAACTCCTCGATGAATACTTGGGTCATGTAATTGAGTCAAAGTTATAATAAATGAAATTCAGTATATTATTGTTATTTATTTTCTCGCTTTAACAACGTTGCTCGGAATCTGGCCGGATAAACGGTAACGCCTTTAGAATAAATATTAGGGTTTACTTTAATAGTATCATATTAGGGTTCTCTTTAATATTTGTCCGGAACTAGTAATAAATAACACTAGATGAGTAGATACGGTAAACATCCTGAACTAGTTGTGACTTAACAATTAGAGGAGGAATCAGGCACTATTTGCGACATAGCAATTAGAAGCTGAATAGCCCGAAACTAAGATCTAGGGGCATTGGATGGTTGATGGTCATAATGCATGTATGTAAACAACTCTGTCTAGTAATTAGGGTATGTGACACAGCGAGGTTAGGCTCTCGTAGGTACTTTAGTTGCGAACATAGGGAAACTTTGCTTACATAGTGTAGCAGTAAGGTGCTACTAAATTGATTATTTCATTCTCTACGATTTTACTAATTTGCACCCCTTCTCTTACTTATTTCTCTTTTTAATGACTAAACATGTCAAAACAACTACGTAAATACTAACCGAATAATTAAAATAAGCTAAATTCCAAATAAATAAGTAATTCTAAATTTTGGGGTGTTACAACTCTCCCCCCTTTAAGAATTTTCGCCCTCGAAAATTGTCTAAGGTTTCGCTAGTTTACTCACACAACTAAATAAAAATTAATGGCACTAGTCACATAAAAAAATCAAACAATTTGCATATTAGCAAACAATAGCAACAAGATTCATAAAACAGGTTAAACATATGGTAAGTCATGTGGCAAAATATTTAAATAGTGACTAAGGTGCAAGTGTAACTAAATAAAGAAAACACAAAATTGACACGACACCGACACTACGCCCATTTGGTCTGACTTGACAGACCCGCTCTGATTGACACATAACCCACACAGCCGGATTGGACCAACCTGCTCTGATACCAATTGTAACGCCCCGAACCCGAGACTACTAATATTCTAATTGTTAAAAATATTTTTTCGAAAATCCCTTTTAAGAGACATCACGCAGCGGATAAAAGAACTATACAATTGGACTCAATATCAAAATCATTAAAAATTATTATAAAGATGAGACATAGTAACTTCTTTTCAAAAGGAAACATATTAGTTTTAAAAATAAAGTTGCAAAACTTCCTAGACTCTATGACTTCTTCCCAAGTGTTACAATCAGAGCGGGCTTCCCTTGACTCGCACTCGAAACTCGATAACCTGTAGATACTGCGACTTCACAATCGCAGGGCCAAGCCAGACAAGACAAAAAGCAAGGGGTGAGAATACATTCACACAAGGCATCGGTTTATTAACTCACAAGAATAGGGAAAACATAAACACAAAAACATCATCCTTTGGGATGATCGAACACATAAGAAAACACAACTCATAAATGTAACCACTATCACAACATCATTAACAACTTCATCAATATTAAACATTACTACTTCATTGCTACATCGTAGCTAACAACTTCATTGCAACTTTATTACCATATCTGGCTACATTATTACTCCTTCATTGCCATATCTAGCTACAATATTACTACTTCATCGCCATATCTGGCTACAATATTACTCCTTCAGTGCCATATCTGGCTACAATATTACTACTTCATTGCCATATCTGGATACAATATTAAATCAACGTCATTGCTCAACACAACTACAATATTTAGTTCTTGAAGAAACTCCACACCAAATAAATACGACGCCAATTAAACTCAACACCAATTTAATTCGACACGAAATAGATCCGACTCCAATTACACTCACAACTAGTTCATATAGAATTCTTTATTAATTAAAATCAACAATAATAACAATACTAATTATCGACACCTAATAGTTAGAGAGACTCGGCACATATTTCATGAATTTAATTATTAATAAAACTACCGTTCTAAAAGAAATTGAACCAGCATATCAAATTGCAAACAAAAGCATTCACAACACACAACTTGTATACAAATAGCCTCGAACCACTTAATATAGATGCATCATTAGATACATTAATTAATTCATGTAAGTTGAACTTAATTAAACACAGTATCAAATTAGGGACACAAGTTATGTAATGATCTCATAGTTAATTAATTTGTTATTCACATATTACTATATATGCACGGTGAACCTATTAATTTGCTATTTATGTATAGGTTAACAAATTGATCATAAAGTGGCACATAGAAAACCTGTGAAACTCCTTGCACAAAACAGAATATATGTTTAAAATTTAAAACACTTGATTTAGCACTTTTAATCAAACAAGCATATAGTTATAAACATATAAACAGATTAGGCATATACACGAACAATCTCCCCCCTTACCTCGAATATGCAGAAACGTTCTCCATCTAAATTGGGATATCTACTGTGCCCTTGCTCCTACGGTCGTTCAGCAACAAACAGAATCGAATTCCGACTTCGGATGAGAAAGTTATGAGTATTTTAGTATTGCTCTCAAATTCCACTACTTGATCATAAAGGGAACACGGATTTTTGTTTGTAAATTGTGGTAATTCTAATTCTAAGTTATTTTTATTTATAGAAAAAACTTAGGTTTCTTTTTCCCAAAGAAAATAGAGATCATCATGAAATTTGTTTTAATTTTAAATTCTTATCATATCTTCCAAAAATATATTTCTAAAAAAATATTTGTTACAAAAATATATTCCTAAAACATATCTTTAAAATATTTGAAATTAAAATATTTCTCTAATTTTTGTGGCCAAAAATATATTTTCACAAAAAGATACATTTTTAATTAATTCTTTCATTCTCTACGATTTTACTAATTTGCACCCCTTCTCTTACTTATTTCTCTTTTTAATGACTAAACATGTCAAAACAACTACGTAAATACTAACCGAATAATTAAAATAAGCTAAATTCCAAATAAATAAGTAATTCTAAATTTTGGGGTGTTACAGTTACTCTGCCGAAATTTACTCAGAGAACCAAAATCGTCCAAAACACTTTTCCAACTTCAAAAACACCTTTCTTCTTCTTCTTCTTCTTCTTCTTCTTCTTCTTCTTCTTCTTCTTCTTCTTCTTCTTCTTCTTCTTCTTCTTCTTCTTCTTCTTCTTCTACACTTTCTAAACCATCAATCATCCATAAAAATCCAAACTTTTTCACAAAAAAATCCAAACTTTTTACCATGGCACCAAAACGTTCCAAACCCTCCACCGGAGCTTCTGCCTCTGCACCCCCTCGTTTTCTCAACAATGCCGCTAGGAGGCATTTCGATACCGTTAAGGAAAAAGGGTTGGTCCAAGAGATAGGGATCGATTTTTCTGTTTTTGATCCACTCCCACGGGCAAGGGAGATTGCTATGGGATATGGATGCATGCATTTCAACGGCATGTTGGGGGATTGCAACATCACGCAGGTTGAGGAGTTCTATACAAATGCGGTGGTATTTGGAGGGACATATTACAGTTCTTATGTCTGGGGGGTTGAGATTAGTTTTGCCCCGGGTGTTATTGATGGGATATTTGGATTCCGTCCAGAGGAGTCTTGCATGGTCCGACAGAGACGCACCACCTACAGGAATGGTGGCATATCAGATGAGGAGTTTGGACAGATTAGAGGAGCCCTTCCTATGCCAGGGAAGGACTGACGCTCTTCCGCTCAGGAAATGCGCCAGCGACTTCAGGCGACAGACATGATGCCTATTGCTAGGTTGTGGGCCAGATGGCGGGTCCATAACTTTGAGATGTGTTCGAATGAAACGGAGATCATCATGGCGAGGTGTCTCGCTATTTATGCTATTCTGATGGGAGAGCCCATCCAGGTGGGAGACCTGATTGCACGCAGCATCAGGCGAGTGGTGACTGCTACTGACTCTTACATAGGTCACCCATTTGTGATCTCTCATCTTTGCTATTTGGCCGGAGTCCCTGAGGAGGACGACGATGAGATTATTGGGGCACATCCACCGCTAGGAGCGAGGTTCCTGGCTAGGGTTCAGAGGGACCTGGCGAGGGCATTGGCAGCTAATGACAGGAATTTCTGCAGTATTTTAGGTAGTATATTAGTATTAAAATGACCAAGACAGACCCAAATATCAACAAAAACCTGAAGAATCGAGAAAAAGCTTCAAGACAAGGTGAAGATACGCAAAAGACAAGAAAAAGCTCAAAAATGAAGAAAAACAGCTCATCGTGTCACGATGGCTTCCAACGTGACACGATGAAAGCTGCTTGCTCGCCAAAACAGAATCAATTATATTTTTGAAGAGAATCTAAGCATCGTATCACGATGGCTGACAGCGCAATACGATGGCTTTGCGTGGAGATCACGCAGATCAAACACGCAGGAACAGTTATAATTTTGAACTTAATCTGCTCATCGTGGCACGATGGACTTAGCGTGCCACAATGGCTTGCTGAGGCCCATTACGAAAAGTATAAATAGAGCCTCCATAATTCATTATTATTCATTCAGAAATAGAAGAACTTTCTATTCCTTTTGGAGAGAAGTTCGGAGGAGCTCTAACAGCATAGTTTTCTCCCATTACGGGAAAACTAACTCAGCAAGGTATGATTCTTTAGGATTTTTATAGTTAGATTCTTGTAATTTAATTATGTAGTCTTTTGTAATAATTCCTTAGGTTGTGGTGGAGAAGATGAACTCCCCGATGAATACTTGGGTCATGTAATTGAGTCAAAGTTATAATAAATCGTCTTTATAAATTATTATTTGTTATTTGTTTTCTTGCTTTAATATCGTTAGTCGGAATCTTCGTCAGATAAACGGCAACGTCTTAGAATAAATAATTAGGGCTTACTTTAATCGTAGCACATTAGGGTTCTCTCTATTAATTTTCCGGAACTAGTAATAAATAACACTAGGTTAAAGGAACGGCAAAATAATCTTGAACTAGTTATGTCTTAATAATTAGAGGAAGAATCTGAAACTAGTTGTAAAAACAATTAGAACTGAATAACCGTAACTAAGATCTAGGGGTATTGGATGGTCGATGGTCATAATGCATGTTTGTGAATGATTCGACTTAGTAATTTAGGGTATGTGACAAAGCGAGGTTAGACTCTCGTAGGTACCTTAGTTGCAAAAGTAGTGGGACTTTGCCTACATAGGGTAGCAGTAAAGTGCTACTAAAACAAGGATAGAATAGACGCCCGATAATAGTAAAAAATGACTATGTTATACACCGATTATGCCAAGTATGATGGAGGGAGTAAGTTCAACCATCATACCTATTCTCTATGTTTCTGAATCAAATCTTTATTTTTCTTGCACACATATTACTATTTTTATAAATCAAAAACCTTTTTCCTGAAAACCAAAGCGAATGCAAAAACAAACGAACTAGAATAGCACTAGGGAAGGTTTGACACGAACCCTGTGGACACGAACTCATTCTAGACAGCTAGAGTATGAATTATTGCTCGACGACAAACTGATCCACTTGCCAGAACGTAGTCAAGCTTTTGGCGCCGTTGCCGGGGATTGTGTTCATAAAACTTTGTTAGAATTATTCTAGTTTGTCAAAAATTTTAAAAATACAAAAAAAAAAAAAAAAAATCTTGTTAATGATTGTGGATTTAGAACTGTGAAATTTTGGCTAAGGCAAAGTCAAGGTATTTAAGCGATCCTAGTGATCCACCTCACTTACGGTGACTTACCTGAGAATTTTCACGGTAACAAAGACACATGAAACAAAACCAAAAATATTTAAAAATATCTTTATCAGTGCTACTAAGGTATTTGTTAAGTGCATGTAGACAGGTACCCCAAGGCAAGAGAGGCTGGAAACAGCCAACTAAAGACAGCATTCTAACTAAAGTTCCCATGGAGGGGAACCTGAGCAAAATTGTAAAAAAGGGAAAGCTGCAAAAGAACAGTTAAATGGTCAGGAGGATCATTGAACTAAAGAGGCTTCCGAAGAAATAATGGGGAGTAGGGAAGGAAATAAAGAGATGTAACAGGAAATGGTTTCGGTACCAGAGGAACCATTTAAAAGTATGATATGAGAAGGAAAAACCATCAGGAATAAATGCTTGCAACCGGGAGAACCAGCCACGAAGACACCTAGATAACAACATGCAAGTTTGGGGTGAAGACACCACACTCTATGAAACTAACCTGAAAAATAAGTCGCCAACAAGGATAGTCGAGAGAGTGGTGAAACTGAGCAGGTCTTTCCGAAATTGTGAAAATCAAGCTAATGAGACGCTAAACAAGCGCTGCTTGGGAGGCAACCCAAGGTATGATTTATCGCTTTATGTTATTTTTGTTTTATTACATTTTTATTAAAGACCAAAAATAAATTTTAATTAGAAGTAAAAAGGTTGAAAAATCTAATTAAAATATTTTTCAAAAAAAGGTAGCCATCGTAGCACGATACATCCCATCGTACTACGATGCTACTTCCTTAAAATTCGCAGCATAAAAATGGTTTACCATCGTAACACGATACATCCCATCGTGATACGATGGTAACGGATATATTTTCAAAAGAAACGACTTTCCATCGTAACACGATACATCCCATCATGCTACGACGGCAACAGATAGAATTTTAAATGCTGGATAACGAATTTCCATCGTGGTACGATACATCCCATCGTACCACGATGACGGAGCGTACCTATAAATAAAGGTACGGATTTTTCACTTTTCACTTCCAATTTTCACGCGTTACTCTGCCCAAATTTACTCAGAGATTCACAAACGTCCAAAACACTTTTCAAACTTCAAAAGCACCTTTCTTCTTCTTCTTCTTCTACACTTTCTAAACCATCCAACACCCATAAAAATCCAAACTTTTCCAAAAAAATCCAAACTTTTTCATTATGGCACCAAAAAGACAAAAACCCACCACCGGAGCATCTACATTTGCACCTCCTCGCTTTCTCGGAAGTGCCGCTAGAAAGCCCTTTGATCTTATTAAGGAAAAGGGGTTGGTCCAAGAGTTAGGGATCGATTTTTCTGCTTTTGAATCACTCCCATGGGCAAGGGAGATTGCTATGGAGTACGGATGGATGCCTTTCAACGGCATGTTGGGGGATTACAACATTACTCAGGTTAAGGACTTTTATTCAAACGCGGTGGCATATGGAGCGACTGATTACAGGTCTTATGTCCGAGGGGTTGAGGTTAGTTATGCCCCTGGTGATATTGATGGGATATTTGGATTCCGTCCAGAGGAGTCTTGCATGGTTCGACAGAGACGCGCCGCCTATAGGAACTGTGGCATATTAGAGGAGGAGTTCAGACAGATTAGAGGAGCCCTGGCAATGGCAGGGATGGACTGGCACTATTCCACTCAGGGAATACGCTAGCGGCTTCAGGCGACAGGCATGATGCTTATTGCCAGGTTATGGACCAGATGGTGGGTCCATAACTTTGAGATGTGTTCAAATGAGACGGAGATCATCATTGCGAGGTGTCTCGCTATTTATGCTATTCTGATGGGAGAGCCCATCCAGGTGGGAGACCTGATTGCACGCAGCATCGGGCGAGTGGTGACTACTACTAATTCCTACATAGGTCACCCGTTTGTGATCACCCACCTTTGCTATCAGGTTGGAGTCCCTGAGGAGGACAACAATGAGGTTATTGGGCCTCAGACACCACTGGGAGTGAGGTTCGTGGCAAGGGTTCAGAGGGACCTGGCAAGAGCATTAGCAGCCCAGCAGCAGGTACCACAGCCACCACCCCAGCACTACCAGTATTCAGATTATGAGCTGGGGATGGCGGCCACACTTTATGATGAGCATGTCAGGATGGATTGGGGATTACCTAGGTATTCTCCACAGATGATGGCTGCGGTGCAGGACTACAGAGCACAGCAGCCCCTGCCTTCATATCGCCAGCAGTATCCGTAGCAGCCGGATTTGACAAGACACTTCAACAAGCAGACCCAGAACCTTCTGGATCATCAGCATCAGGTTCAGGATATGTGGGATCAGGAGGTTGCAGAGGCATTTGCAGCCGAGTTGGATGATGAGTTGACAGATGATGATTAGAGCGGGCTCTAGATCCGCATATTTTTTTTAGTCTTTATTATTATGTACTTTTTCTTTATGTAGTTCTTTTTTTTTTTTTTATGTACTTTTGTAATTCCTATTATATATCACTTTCATCTATTTATCCCCTGTCTTAAAAAATAATTATTGTTGCTGTTTATTATCTTGTGCATGAGAAACTGTTATAGGTAAGATTGCAGCGAAGTGAGTTGTAAATTCTGATGATCCGAATTTTGCACCTTAACACAAACACCAAAGGTGAATGCTCCGAAAAGCAGAAGTTCGGGAGACAATGAGACGAGTGATGAAGCGGTGTCTGGAGATAAGTGTTCACGCCTTCAGATACCTAAGCCAAGTGAGGATTTGAGCCAAATATTTCCAAAGGTATTACCAATTTCTTTCGATCCATGAGAGTTCCGCACTCTTGTTTATTTTTCATAACTTGCTCCAATTCTCTGTAACTGGTTGATTTAGTAAATCATGCATTAAGGCAATTGTTTGTTATAACTCTGAACCTTTTTCAAACCACCCTTATGAATATTATTATATCCTTTGCTAGCCACTTTGAGCCGTAAAAAATATATCCCTTTTCTTTCGGTTACAAACCACGATATAAGCCTATAGACCAGAAAAACAAATGAATTACCCTCTTTTGGAGTTAGGTAATAGTTCTCTGATCATAGCAACAATCAAAGTTTGGGGTTGCTCATGGAACTAGTAACAATTCAAGTTTGGGGTGGGTATACAGAGAACTATCACTACAAAAAATGAAAAAAATAGAAAAAAGAGACGGGAAAAATCCCTAAAAAATAGTCTTTACAAAAAAATAAAAAAGAAAACAGACGGGAGAACATAAAAAATCCCTAAAAAATAGTCTCTACAAAAACAGTGATAGAAAAAGAACCGGAGAGACATACACAAAAAGGCAAAAACAGCCTTAGGTTCTATTCTCTAAAAATACCAAAAATCAAAAGGTACCCTATGGAATAAGGTTGCGTACACAAAAAGGAAACAAAGTAGTACTTAATTCCAAGTTTAGCCTACTTATCCCAAAAATGTCCTACCTTGACCCTAGTCACGTTATAACCCTTAAAGACCTCCAAAAATGCATTTTTATTAAATTTTGACAGGTTACTTAGAATTCTTGCAAGCCTATGGTAAAATGGCAGGTTGTGCGATGATTGAGTTACCCTTTCAATTCGAGTGAAAATATGAGAGAGAAAAGGTTGAACAGCGTCTCCTGAACGTCTCCTGAACCAAGAAGGACTGGGCATTGCACGCTGCGATAAGAATCAGCGGTATCATTGCTGAACAAGTAAGGGTGTGAAATTCCTATCATCTTTATTTATTTCTTAACTCGCTAACGATCTTGTTTGACTGCATATTACTTGAGGACAAGCAACAGTTTAAGTTTGGGGTTCTGATGACAAGAATTTCTGCAGTATTTTAGGTAGTATTATTAGTATTAAAATGACCAAGACAGGCCCAAATATCAACAAAAACCTGAAGAATCGTGAAAAAGCATCAAGACAAGGTGAAGATACGCAAAAGACAAGAAAAAGCTCAAAGAAGAAGAAAAACAGCTCATCGTGTCACGATGGCTTCCAACGTGACACGATGAGAGCTGCTTGCTCGCCAAGATAGAATCAATTATATTTTTGAAGAGAATCTTAGCATCGTATCACGATGGCTCAAAGCGCAATACGATGGCTTTGCGTGGAGATCACGCAGATCAAACACACAGGATAAGTTATAATTTTGAACTGAATCTGCTCATTGTGGCACGATGGACTTAGCGTGCCATGATGGCTTGCTGAGGCCCATTACGAAAAGTATAAATAGAGCCTCCATAATTCATTATTATTCATTCAGAAATAGAAGAACTTTCTATTCCTTTTGGAGAGAAGTTCGAAGGAGCTCTAAGGGCATAGCTTTCTCCCCTTACGGGAAAACTAACTCAGCAAGGTATGATTCTTTAGGCTTTTTATAGTTAGATTCTTGTAATTTAATTATGTAGTCTTTTGTAATAATTCCTTAGGTTGTGGTGGAGAAGATGAACTCCCCGATGAATACTTGGGTCATGTAATTGAGTCAAAGTTATAATAAATCGTCTTTATAAATTATTATTTGTTATTTGTTTTCTTGCTTTAATATCGTTAGTCGGAATCTTGGTCGGATAAACGGCAACGTCTTAGAGTAAATAATTAGGGTTTACTTTAAACGTAGCACATTAGGGTTCTCTCTATTATTTGTCCGGAACTAGTAATAAATAACACTAGGTTAAAGGAACGGCAAAATAATCTTGAACTAGTTATGTCTTAATAATTAGAGGAAGAATCTGGAACTAGTTGTAAAAATAATTAGAACTGAATAACCGTAACTAAGATCTAGGGGTATTGGATGGTCGATGGTCATAATGCATGTTTGTGAATAATTCGACCTAGTAATTTAGGGTATGTGACAAAGCGAGGTTAGACTCTCGTAGGTACCTTAGTTGCAAAAGTAGTGGGACTTTGCCTACATAGGGTAGCAGTAAGGTGCTACTAAAACAATGATAGAATCAACGCCCGATAATAGTACAAATGACTATGTTATACACCGATTATGCCAAGTATGAGGGAGGGAGTAAGTTCAACCACCATACTTATCCTCTATGTTTCTGAATCAAATCTTTATTTTTCTTGCACGCATATCGCTATTTTTATAAATCAAAAACTTTTTTCCTGAAAACCAAAGCGAATGCAAAAACAAACGAACTAGAATAGCACTAGCGAAGGTTTGACACGATCCCTGTGGATACGAACTCATTCTAGACACCTAGAGTGTGAATTATTGCTTGACGACAAACTGGTCCACTTGCCAGAATGTAGTCAGCAGCCCAGCAGCAGCCACCACCCCAGCAGCAGCAGGTACCACAGCCACCACCCCAGCATTACCAGTATTCAGATTTTGAGCTAGGGATGGCGGCCACACTTTATGACCAGCATGTCAGGATGGACTGGGGATTACCTAGGTATTCTCCACAAATGATGGCTGCAGTGCAGGATTATAGAGCACAGCAGCCCCTGCCTTCACAAATACCAAAGGTGAATGCTCCGAAAAGCGGAAGTTCGGGAGACAATGAGACGAGTGAAGAAGCGGTGTCTGCAGATAAATGTTCAAACCTTCAGATACCTAAGCCAAGTGAGAATTTGAGCCAAATATTTCCAATAGGTATTACCAATTTCTTTCGATCTATGAGAGTTTCGTACTCCTGTTTATTTTTCAGAATTTGCTCCAATTCTATGTAACTGGTTGATTTATTAAATTATGCATTGAGGCAATTGTTTGTTATAGCCCAAAGCCTTTTCAAGCCACCCTTATGAATATTATTATATCCTTTGCTAGCCAAATTTGAGCCGTAAAAAAATAATATCCCATTTCTTTCGGTGACAAACCACGATATAAGCCTATAGACCATAAAAACAAAATATTACCCTCTTTGGAGTTAAGTAGAAAATAGTTCTCTGATCATAGCAACTAGGACTGTTCATGGTTCGATTCAGAAAGAAAACCAAACCGAACCGAACTGCCACAGTAGTTATGGAAACCGAACCGAACCGTTATTGTTTTATTCGAACCGAACTGAACTTTCATGGTTCGGTTATTTTTAGGTTAACCGAACCGAACTGTTAAATTAATTTTTTTGCATAATGAAACCATTTTTAATGGTTAACCAAACTTTAATTTCATTTCAATTAAATTCAGAACTTAATGTCAATGGTTAAACTTAGATCTAAGTACAAGAAACATGAACTTAAAAGTTAAAACCAACACAAAGCTAGTTTCAAAACATAAATGTGATCTTCTTTCTTCTCTAATCTCTTCTTTCTTCACTAATCTCTTCTTTCTTCCCAACTCAACTTGCAAGGTCTTCTACATCATTAAGATTGGTAGATCCTGAACATGTTATCTCTACATGGATAAACAGAAGGGGGTAAACATCAAACTCACAAAGAATTAAAACCAGTATAATTAAAACTAGAATAAAACCATTAACTATGCTTCCAGTAGGAAAAAGTAAGCACTAGTTTAATATGAGACAAGAAATAATTCAAAATTAAAATACTTTTTCAAAAGTAAGCACTACTTTTTCAAGAAATAATGTACCTTGCTCTAATCTATGGATCTCATCAATGTCCTCATGAGAAAACAGTGAGAGAGATGCTCCTTTCAACCAGTCTTGTGTACAAACAAGTGCTTCCACCATTTTGGGCGTTAGGCAAGTCCGATGGTCACTAACAACCCTTCCACCAGTGCTAAATGTAGACTCGGAGGCTACAGTAGTCGCGGGAATAGCTAACACCTCTCGTGCTATGCAAGGTACCCTATCTTCTTTATAGTATGATTCAATTTCAGTCTTAGTCTTAGGATCATCCTTATGGCCAGTTTTTTTACTATAGTGACACATAATATCATCATCATTCTCATTTGGTGATGTTGCTGGTTGGCTAGATTGAGAGAAGTCATCATTACCTACACAATAAAATTAACAGTTAATGGATATATATATATATATATATATATATATATTAGCTTTTAGTCCACCTTAATTAATAAAAAATACCACTGTCATTAACTAGCAATGGCATATGCTAGTTGTTAGTAATACATGTTGAATAAAGCATGCTATGCATCAAAACTATAACCAAGATAAGGAAAAATAATTTAGCAAAAGATATAATAAGTTTTAATGCTTCTTTCCTCAAACTTTTTTTTTACCCAGCTCTGTTCTTTTTGGAGGGGAAATGTAGGATAAAGACAGGCTAATATCATTTAACTTGCATAACAATCAAGTTTATTAGGCATAGTTTAATTTTAATCCTTTGATCATATATGATATCTACATGGTATTTGCTTAACACTTGTTTCAATCTACAGAGTTGACAGAGATAGGCTATAACTAGCATATGCTATAACTATAACTAGCAAAAGGAGCAACATCAAGCAACCTAATAGTGACTAGAAGTTTAAAGATATAATATAGCTTCTTATACCTCCTTCCATCATGATTCAAGACACTATATTTCATATCACTATGAAAATAATACCCTTGAGTTAAATAAAATTTTCCTAATGTTGTTGAGATAAGACAAAATTCATAGTACATTACATTTACAGCTTAAATATCAAGTCAAGTACTAACTAAAAACAAATAATAATGATGATAATACAAAATACTCTTAGTAACAAAATACCTGAATATTGAGCATAAAGTTTTTTAAGAGAATTGTCCAATCTTTTCTTTAGATTATCACCCTTTTCGCCATACAAAAGGCCAATATAAAACTCCGCTACGGCCTTTTTCACCCTTGGATCAAGAACAAAAGCAATCAACAGCAAGATATTTAATTTATCAGGATCTCCCCAATATTTATCAAACTTAGTTTTCATCTTCTTTGCTGTTTTCTTGATGTTCGCATCAACACTCTCTAAGTGCTTATTGATCCCTTTCCCAATGAAGAATACCTCTTTCATATAGGAAGCACTAGTGACATATAAAGATCCAGACAACCGAGTTGTGGATTTATAATACAACTCAAGCAAGGGAAGCACCGAGATAACATAATCCCAATCCTTTTCCTGTAATCCATCAGTTGATTTAAGGAGCATTTCATTCTGAAATATACGATCCCGTATATAGAACAAGTCAAAGGCATTTTTATACTTCACAGCAACATTCAACATCAAATAAGTTGAATTCCATCGGGTTTCAACATCGAGTACAACAGCACCTTTATATGAAACTTTTGCATCCGCTACACATTCCATGAAAGCAACCAATCTAGATGGAGAGGATTTGACATATTTAACCGCATCATGAATCTTTGGAATAGAGCCTTTGTCCTCTTTCATACCTGATTTCACAATCAAGTTCAAGACATGCGTACAACAACGCATGTGCATAAAATCCCCATTCAAGACATGATTGTCCCAAGATCTCATTCTTGTCTTTAGATATTTCATCATAGCCGTGTTTGCCATAGCATTGTCAACTGTTATACTTAAAATTCTACTCAACCCCCAACTCTTTAAGTAACCATCAACGTATTGACCAATCATATCTCCCGTGTGACCGGTGATTTGACAAAAATTTAGGATGTTCTTATGTATCTTCCAATCACTATCAACAAAATGAAGAGTTAAACACATGTAGTTCTGAGTTGAGGTCCAAGTATCAGTTGTCAAACATACTCTCCCACAATTCTTCAATGATTTTTTCAATTTCTCCTTTTCTTCAATGTAGAACTCCCAAATATCACGCCTCAATGTAGATCGTGATGGGATATCGAACCGGGGTTGCAAGATGAGCAACAACTTCCTAAACTCTTCATTTTCCACAAAGCGAAACGGAAGTTCCGCACACACAAATGTTCTTACTAGTTGTGCTCGGCATGCCACTTGATCAAACTTGTTATAACTCGGCGAAGAAACTGCTTACCCTTGTGCATTGATTTTCCTCCTTTTCTTTGTTTGCGTCACTTGAGTGTTACCATCATAAGAATTGCATCGATTTAGATGATTCCGCATACCACTTGTTCCATCCTTATACATAATCAATTTGCTGCAATAATTGCATTTTGCCCTTTTCACCTTACCGGGAACCATAGTGAAGTGGTTCCACATAAGGGACCGAGTTTTACGCTTCTTTCCTTCAGATTGAGATGCTGATTCATCATCGTGTGATTCATGTTCAACAGATCCATCCGAATGAGGAGGTGGCACTGTCCAATCTAATATGTTATCTGACATCTAATTAATAAAATAAAAAAATAGACTAGTTAAACAATGTCTTGCTATCAAAAAATCAAAATATCATTATGCATCATACAATATGAAACAAATCAGTTCCGAATGAATATCATATTATCCGGTTTATAGAAACATAAGCTAGTGGACTGTTAACAAAAACTCATTTCTAGTTTCTAGCTCTTAACAATTAATCCCACCACCAATTCTTATGTTACTTAAAATCTTAAACTTGTATGTTACTTTCACTTTAGTTATAATGGAAGTACTAACAGTGAAGTATACCAGACCCACAAACATCATAAACATGTTAGTGCCATCCAGGGGTGTTCAAAAATCCAGTTAACTGAACCAAACTGTGGTTCGAACTGCACTGAACTACATTTTAAACTGAACCATTTAAACCAATTTTGAACCGAACCACTTTTTAAAAACAGTTACAATTCAGTTTATAACCGGTTCAGAACCCGTTTAAATTTAGAAACTAGTATTATTAAATTTTTTTAAAAAAAATATTAGACATTTAGACAATTAGGCTTGGTTCACCGTAAGATTATGCTTTTTCACTTTTTCTCCATATATTCACTCTCTAACCCTAGCCCCCAATTTCCCAAATTGATTTTTCACTCTCTAACCCTAGCCCCCAATTACACCGCCGTCTGTTCTGAACATCACCACCGTCCAATTCTTCACTCTTTCATCACCGCACTCTTTCTCCAATGAACGTCACCGCACCGAAGTTCAACAAACATCTCTAGTAATCGCCGATTCGCCGCTAATAATTGATTTCAGAAGCTTCCTTTAACTTCAACTTCAACTACACAAGTTCCAGAACTTTGTAACAGAAGCTTCAACTCCACAAGTTTGCTATTATTCATTTCTCTACATCAGGTTCAGTTAGTTTGCTAAATTTGATAATGAGCATTTTATTGTTAAAGATAATGGGTGAAATGGATTTTATTATTAGTGGTGATTTGATATATGAAATTTCATTGCTGTGATTGAAGAACCTGCTATATTTTACCATGCTCTAATTTGTTGGGAATTTAATTGCTGGACCTTCAATGCTATTAAATAGTAAAATTAGTGTCAAGTTCTTGATTCTGAAATATGATTGTTGTTTCTTTGATCAGGCTTTTTTATAAAAAAAATGGTTTTTATAAATAGTAAAACAGTTTTTTTTTAAGAAGAAAAACCAGTTTTTTTTTTTTTAAAAAAAAACCGGTTTTATTAAAAAACCGGTTTTAAACCAATTATCTGAAACCAAACCGGTTTAAAGATGTAAACCGGTTCTAAACTGGTTTTGAACTGAACTGAAACTGATTTGAAAAATAAACTGGTTTTTATTAAAGTGGTTTTTTAAACTGCACTGAACCATTAGTTCAGTGCAGTTCATGAACCGAGATGTAAACCATTAATATGGTTCAGTTCAGTGCAGTTCATTAATATGGCACTGCCATCTACCCAACAACTCTGATGCGTTATTATGTTCATTGATAAATCATGTTTATAGTAATGCAGATTGCAAACATACCATATTGACTTGTATAAAATATAGCCGGAGCAATTAATAGCAATTGAGAAAACATAAAACTAGACAGATTGTAACAAATACTTTAGAATGAGCTATGAATGAGCTTAACAATAAACCCAGAATCAACAAGTTAATAACAGCAAGGAGAAAAGCATGCACAAACCCAGAATCGAAATAACATCAAAGAGCCAAAGAGAATCAAAATAACAAGCAAAAACAACAAATAACAGCTATTCACCTTCACAAACCCAGAATCGACCTATGAATGAGCTTAACAGTAAACCCAGAATCAACAAGTTAATAACAACAACAACAAGAAAAGCATGCACAAACCCATAATCAAAATAACAGCAAATAGCCAAAGAGAATCGAAATATCAAGCAAAAACAACAAACAACAACTATTTACCTTCACAAACTCAGAATCAAAACTGAAAACCTTCACAAACCCAGAAACGAAACTGAAATCTCACTAACCCATACTTGAATGCTACTCGATTTGAGGAATTAATTCGAAATTAGGGTTCAATTTTGGTTGATTTTAGGTTTGGGAACTAGGGTTTGTAGCTGGGAACAGTTCAGGCACAGGTTTGTATTTGTGAAATAACGTGTTTTTGAGACTTTTTTAGATTTTAAGTTTTGAGTTTCCGGTTCGGTTATAAATAGTTTGATTTGGTTATTTGAGGTTCGGTTCACAGTTAATGAACCGTTTTAAAATTAATGGTTCAGTTCATACGGTACGGTTATTTTTGGTTATTTTAGGTTCGGTTCGGTTCAACGGTTCAGTTCGGTTTATGGTTAATAATGAACAGTCCTAATAGCAACAATCAAAGTTTGGGGTTGCTCATGGAACTAGCAACAATTCAAGTTTGGGGTGGGTATACAGAGAACTATCATTAAAAAAAAAAAAAAAAAGAGACGGAAAAACATAAAAAATCACTAAAAAAAATAAAATAGTCTCTTAAAAAAAATATAATAAAAAGAGACGGGAGAACATCAAAAATCCCTAAAAAAAATAGTCTCTTCAAAAAAGGTGATAGAAAAAGAACCGGAGACGTACACAAAAAGGCAAAAATAGCCTTAAGTTCTATTCTCTGATACCAAAAATAAAAAATGTACCCTATGGAATAAGGTTGCGTACACAAAAAGGAAACAAAGTAAAACTTAACTCCAATGTTAGCCTACTTATCCCAAAAATGTCCTACCTTGACCCTAGCCACGTTATAACCCTTAAAGACCTCCAAAAATGCATGTTTATTAAAGTTTGACAGGTTGCTTAGAATTTTTGCAAACCTATGGTAAAATGACAGGTTGTGCGATGATATGAGAGTAACCCTTTCAATTTCGAGCGAAAATGTGAGAGAGAGAAAAGGTTGAACAGAGACTCTTGCAGACACTTGTTCGACTCGCTACTATCAACGTCTCCTGAACCAAGCAGGACTGAGCATTGCAAGATGCGGTAAGAATCAGTGGTACCATTGCTGAACAAGTAAGGGTGTGAAATTCCTATCATCTTTATTTATTTTTTAACTCGCTAACGATCTTGTCTGACAGCATGTTACTTGAGGACAACCAACAATTTAAGTTTTGGGTTGTGATGACAGAAATTTCTGCAGTATTTTAGGTAGTATTATTAGTAGTAAATTGACCAAAACAGGCCCAAATATCAAGAACAACCTGAAGAATCGAGAAAAAGCATCAAGACAAAGAGAAGACACGCAAAAGACAAGGAAAAAACCCAAAAATGAAGAAAAACAGTTATGCAATGGACCTCAATGTAGTACGATGACATTACTTGGTGACCACGCTGATGAAATGCACAGGATCAGTCATATTTTTAAACTGAATCTTCCCATCGTGCCACGATAGACCTATCGTGTCACGATGGCTTGCTGAGGCCCATTACAAAAAGTATAAATAGAGTCTTCATTCCTCATTATTTTTCATTCAGAAATAGAAGAACTTTATATTCCTTTTGTAGAGAAGTTCGGAGGAGCTCTAAGGGCATAGTTTTCTCCCCTTACGGGAAAACTAACTCAGCAAGGTATGAATTCTTTAGGCTTTTGAGTTAAATTCTTGTAATTTAATTATGTAGTCTTTTGTAATAAATTCCTTAGGTTGTGGTGGAGACGATGAACTCCCCGATGAATACTTGGATCATGTAATTGAGTCAAAGTTATAATAAATGAAATTCAGTATATTATTGTTATTTATTTTCTCGCTTTAACAACGTTGCTCGGAATCTGGCCGGATAAACGGTAACGCCTTTTGAATAAATATTAGGGTTTACTTTAATAGTAGCATATTAGGGTTCTCTTTAATATTTGTCCGGAACTAGTAATAAATAACACTAGATGAGTAGATATGGTAAACATCCTGAACTAGTTCTGACTTAACAATTAGAGGAGGAATCAGGCACTATTTGCGAGATAGCAATTAGAAGCTGAATAGCCCGAAACTAAGATCTAGGGGCATTGGATGGTTGATGGTCATAATGCATGTATGTAAACAACTATGTCTAGTAATTAGGGTATGTGACACAGCGAGGTTAGGCTCTCGTAGGTACTTTAGTTGCGAACATAGGGAAACTGTAACACCCAAACCCATAATTATATAAATTATACCTTTATAAAATATTGTTTTAAAATACGCAACGGAAATAAAATTTGATTCACAAAAGGTTTGGTTCGCGTATTACATCGTACACATAAAATCTTACTAATAACTTAATTAATAAAACAATTATTGTACAAAATAAGTTTCTAGAAAATGATACATCTTAAAATTAAATTTAAATAAGAAATAAGACTCTACATATACATTATATAAATGATCCCATCCCTGTGTCACATCAGAGCGGAGCTTCACCAACGACTTGGTCACAAATATAACCTGAGAACCCGAACCCCCAAAGGTTCAGCACATACACAAAACGGAGGGTTAGATAATATAACCATAAAAGAAAATAAGTGCAACAGCACACTTAACACTTAGGACATAGTATTCTCATGTATAATATCTTAATCCATAAACATACATTATTCTCATGTTATTCATATATCATTATCTTAAAAGTATAACCCATCATAATAATAATACATACTTAATCAATAGACAAGTATACACAACATCATCAATTATCATTCATCACACACCTCATAATACACTTAATCCCTCAAATTAAGGATTACCAATCAATGCCAATTACCAAGTATCACATTTAATCACATATCCCTAATGCAACTAATGTCTATTACTCATGTCATGTCACCCTAGACATAACTACATGCATATGGTACCATCTACTCATTGTTCATTTTAAAGTCATGACGGACTCTGCAAGGATAAACATATACCCCAATGTTCATTTTTAAGTCATGACGGACTCTGCAAGGATATAAATATATACCCCAATGTTCATTTTAAAGTCATGACGGACTCTGCAAGGATAAACATATACCCCAATGTTCATTTTAAAGTCATGACAGACTCTGCAAGGATAAACATATACCCCAATGTTCATTTTAAAGTCACGACGGACTTTGCAGTTCATATACCCCAATGTTCATTTTTCTTTATGTAGTTCTTTTTTTTTTTTTTTTATGTACTTTTGTAATTCCTATTATATATCACTTTCATCTATTTATCCCCTGTCTTAAAAAATAATTATTGTTGCTGTTTATTATCTTGTGCATGAGAAACTGTTATAGGTAAGATTGCAGCGAAGTGAGTTGTAAATTCTGATGATCCGAATTTTGCACCTTAACACAAACACCAAAGGTGAATGCTCCGAAAAGCAGAAGTTCGGGAGACAATGAGACGAGTGATGAAGCGGTGTCTGGAGATAAGTGTTCACGCCTTCAGATACCTAAGCCAAGTGAGGATTTGAGCCAAATATTTCCAAAGGTATTACCAATTTCTTTCGATCCATGAGAGTTCCGCACTCTTGTTTATTTTTCATAACTTGCTCCAATTCTCTGTAACTGGTTGATTTAGTAAATCATGCATTAAGGCAATTGTTTGTTATAACTCTGAACCTTTTTCAAACCACCCTTATGAATATTATTATATCCTTTGCTAGCCACTTTGAGCCGTAATAAATATATCCCTTTTCTTTCGGTTACAAACCACGATATAAGCCTATAGACCAGAAAAACAAATGAATTACCCTCTTTTGGAGTTAGGTAATAGTTCTCTGATCATAGCAACAATCAAAGTTTGGGGTTGCTCATGGAACTAGTAACAATTCAAGTTTGGGGTGGGTATACAGAGAACTATCACTACAAAAAATGAAAAAAATAGAAAAAAGAGACGGGAAAAATCCCTAAAAAATAGTCTTTACAAAAAAATAAAAAAGAAAACAGACGGGAGAACATAAAAAATCCCTAAAAAATAGTCTCTACAAAAACAGTGATAGAAAAAGAACCGGAGAGACATACACAAAAAGGCAAAAACAGCCTTAGGTTCTATTCTCTAAAAATACCAAAAATCAAAAGGTACCCTATGGAATAAGGTTGCGTACACAAAAAGGAAACAAAGTAGTACTTAATTCCAAGTTTAGCCTACTTATCCCAAAAATGTCCTACCTTGACCCTAGTCACGTTATAACCCTTAAAGACCTCCAAAAATGCATTTTTATTAAATTTTGACAGGTTACTTAGAATTCTTGCAAGCCTATGGTAAAATGGCAGGTTGTGCGATGATTGAGTTACCCTTTCAATTCGAGTGAAAATATGAGAGAGAAAAGGTTGAACAGCGTCTCCTGAACGTCTCCTGAACCAAGAAGGACTGGGCATTGCACGCTGCGATAAGAATCAGCGGTATCATTGCTGAACAAGTAAGGGTGTGAAATTCCTATCATCTTTATTTATTTCTTAACTCGCTAACGATCTTGTTTGACTGCATATTACTTGAGGACAAGCAACAGTTTAAGTTTGGGGTTCTGATGACAAGAATTTCTGCAGTATTTTAGGTAGTATTATTAGTATTAAAATGACCAAGACAGGCCCAAATATCAACAAAAACCTGAAGAATCGTGAAAAAGCATCAAGACAAGGTGAAGATACGCAAAAGACAAGAAAAAGCTCAAAGAAGAAGAAAAACAGCTCATCGTGTCACGATGGCTTCCAACGTGACACGATGAGAGCTGCTTGCTCGCCAAGATAGAATCAATTATATTTTTGAAGAGAATCTTAGCATCGTATCACGATGGCTCAAAGCGCAATACGATGGCTTTGCGTGGAGATCATGCAGATCAAACACACAGGATAAGTTATAATTTTGAACTGAATCTGCTCATTGTGGCACGATGGACTTAGCGTGCCACGATGGCTTGCTGAGGCCCATTACGAAAAGTATAAATAGAGCCTCCATAATTCATTATTATTCATTCAGAAATAGAAGAACTTTCTATTCCTTTTGGAGAGAAGTTCGAAGGAGCTCTAAGTTCGAATTAATGGTTCAGTTCATACGGTACGGTTATTTTTGGTTATTTTAGGTTCGGTTCGGTTCAACGGTTCAGTTCGGTTTATGGTTAATAATGAACAGTCCTAATAGCAACAATCAAAGTTTGGGGTTGCTCATGGAACTAGCAACAATTCAAGTTTGGGGTGGGTATACAGAGAACTATCATTAAAAAAAAAAAAAAAAAGAGACGGAAAAACATAAAAAATCACTAAAAAAAATAAAATAGTCTCTTAAAAAAAATATAATAAAAAGAGACGGGAGAACATCAAAAATCCCTAAAAAAAATAGTCTCTTCAAAAAAGGTGATAGAAAAAGAACCGGAGACGTACACAAAAAGGCAAAAATAGCCTTAAGTTCTATTCTCTGATACCAAAAATAAAAAATGTACCCTATGGAATAAGGTTGCGTACACAAAAAGGAAACAAAGTAAAACTTAACTCCAATGTTAGCCTACTTATCCCAAAAATGTCCTACCTTGACCCTAGCCACGTTATAACCCTTAAAGACCTCCAAAAATGCATGTTTATTAAAGTTTGACAGGTTGCTTAGAATTTTTGCAAACCTATGGTAAAATGACAGGTTGTGCGATGATATGAGAGTAACCCTTTCAATTTCGAGCGAAAATGTGAGAGAGAGAAAAGGTTGAACAGAGACTCTTGCAGACACTTGTTCGACTCGCTACTATCAACGTCTCCTGAACCAAGCAGGACTGAGCATTGCAAGATGCGGTAAGAATCAGTGGTACCATTGCTGAACAAGTAAGGGTGTGAAATTCCTATCATCTTTATTTATTTTTTAACTCGCTAACGATCTTGTCTGACAGCATGTTACTTGAGGACAACCAACAATTTAAGTTTTGGGTTGTGATGACAGAAATTTCTGCAGTATTTTAGGTAGTATTATTAGTAGTAAATTGACCAAAACAGGCCCAAATATCAAGAACAACCTGAAGAATCGAGAAAAAGCATCAAGACAAAGAGAAGACACGCAAAAGACAAGGAAAAAACCCAAAAATGAAGAAAAACAGTTATGCAATGGACCTCAATGTAGTACGATGACATTACTTGGTGACCACGCTGATGAAATGCACAGGATCAGTCATATTTTTAAACTGAATCTTCCCATCGTGCCACGATAGACCTATCGTGTCACGATGGCTTGCTGAGGCCCATTACAAAAAGTATAAATAGAGTCTTCATTCCTCATTATTTTTCATTCAGAAATAGAAGAACTTTATATTCCTTTTGTAGAGAAGTTCGGAGGAGCTCTAAGGGCATAGTTTTCTCCCCTTACGGGAAAACTAACTCAGCAAGGTATGAATTCTTTAGGCTTTTGAGTTAAATTCTTGTAATTTAATTATGTAGTCTTTTGTAATAAATTCCTTAGGTTGTGGTGGAGACGATGAACTCCCCGATGAATACTTGGATCATGTAATTGAGTCAAAGTTATAATAAATGAAATTCAGTATATTATTGTTATTTATTTTCTCGCTTTAACAACGTTGCTCGGAATCTGGCCGGATAAACGGTAACGCCTTTTGAATAAATATTAGGGTTTACTTTAATAGTAGCATATTAGGGTTCTCTTTAATATTTGTCCGGAACTAGTAATAAATAACACTAGATGAGTAGATATGGTAAACATCCTGAACTAGTTCTGACTTAACAATTAGAGGAGGAATCAGGCACTATTTGCGAGATAGCAATTAGAAGCTGAATAGCCCGAAACTAAGATCTAGGGGCATTGGATGGTTGATGGTCATAATGCATGTATGTAAACAACTATGTCTAGTAATTAGGGTATGTGACACAGCGAGGTTAGGCTCTCGTAGGTACTTTAGTTGCGAACATAGGGAAACTGTAACACCCAAACCCATAATTATATAAATTATACCTTTATAAAATATTGTTTTAAAATACGCAACGGAAATAAAATTTGATTCACAAAAGGTTTGGTTCGCGTATTACATCGTACACATAAAATCTTACTAATAACTTAATTAATAAAACAATTATTGTACAAAATAAGTTTCTAGAAAATGATACATCTTAAAATTAAATTTAAATAAGAAATAAGACTCTACATATACATTATATAAATGATCCCATCCCTGTGTCACATCAGAGCGGAGCTTCACCAACGACTTGGTCACAAATATAACCTGAGAACCCGAACCCCCAAAGGTTCAGCACATACACAAAACGGAGGGTTAGATAATATAACCATAAAAGAAAATAAGTGCAACAGCACACTTAACACTTAGGACATAGTATTCTCATGTATAATATCTTAATCCATAAACATACATTATTCTCATGTTATTCATATATCATTATCTTAAAAGTATAACCCATCATAATAATAATACATACTTAATCAATAGACAAGTATACACAACATCATCAATTATCATTCATCACACACCTCATAATACACTTAATCCCTCAAATTAAGGATTACCAATCAATGCCAATTACCAAGTATCACATTTAATCACATATCCCTAATGCAACTAATGTCTATTACTCATGTCATGTCACCCTAGACATAACTACATGCATATGGTACCATCTACTCATTGTTCATTTTAAAGTCATGACGGACTCTGCAAGGATAAACATATACCCCAATGTTCATTTTTAAGTCATGACGGACTCTGCAAGGATATAAATATATACCCCAATGTTCATTTTAAAGTCATGACGGACTCTGCAAGGATAAACATATACCCCAATGTTCATTTTAAAGTCATGACAGACTCTGCAAGGATAAACATATACCCCAATGTTCATTTTAAAGTCACGACGGACTTTGCATTACACTTGACACATGAATGCATGAATATGTACATTTACCAATTAATATGATGACCTCACTAATATATCTTTCTCTTGAATAATAGGATAACTTTAATCCATATTCCTTCTTATAATCTACATCATAATTCATCATCATATTTTATTATAGTCATACACTCAATTACATGTCATATATCAACATGTCATACACTCAATTTCTGACTCGTTGTGCTTTAGTCTTTGGGGGAATGAAGATTGCTGTTGGGCTGCTCTTCCGTCTGTGGGAAGCAGTGGCGAGATCCTTTCAATTTGGCGTAAGTCTTCTTCTCGTTTGATTTTTACTTTTATCGGAGTTGGTTTTGTAGGTGTGTGTTTACAGTGGGGAGTACTAGAGCGGGTTTGTTTTGTGGTGAATATTTATTCTAAGTGTGATTTGGGTGGGAAGCAGAGACTTTGGGAGTCTCTAGTTATGTCGAAAAGAGGTTTCGGAGGAGGGGTGTGGTGTGTAGTTGGTGATTTTAATGCGGTGCTTAGAAGGGAGGAAAGGAGGGGGTTAAATGATAATTTTTCTTTGTCCAATGTTTCGGAATTAACGGAATTCCAAGCTTTTGTGAATTCTATGGAGCTTGAGGATGTTCCGGTGTTAGGGAGGAAGTTTTCTTGGTTTCATCCGAATGGTAGATCAATGAGTAGGATCGATAGAATGCTTTTATCGGATGATTGGGTTTCTTTGTGGGGAAGTCCCTCTCTTTGGATCTTACCGCGCGATGTGTCGGATCATTGTCCGCTTGTTTTAAAGTATAATAGTGTTGATTGGGGTCCAAGGCCGTTTCGCTTCAACAACCATTGGCTTCTTCATAAGGATTTTATATCTTTAGTGGAGGGGTGGTGGCGTTCTTTTACTATTTCGGGTTGGATGGGTTTCATTCTTAAGGAGAAACTTAAAGGCCTTAAAGGTGTTATTCGGGCTTGGAACAAAGAGGTTTATGGGGCTATTGATTCTAAGATAACACTTTTGGTAGAGGATATTCAAGAATTGGATGTGAAGGGGGAGTGGGTTCTTTTAACCGAGGAGGAGGTGGTGAAGCGTAAACATGATTTTTTAAATCTTTGGCATCTTCTTAGAAGTAAAGAATCTGTGATTGTTCAAAGGTCTAAGGCGCGTTGGTTAAAGGAGGGAGATGCTAACACTAGCTATTTCCATAAGTGTCTTAAAGTTAGAAGGAGTTTTAACTTGATTAAAGCTCTCCGTGTGGGTGGTGTTTGGGTCGAATCTCAATTGTTGTTGCGTCAAGCTACGGTGAATTTTTTCCAAAGTCAATTTACTATTGTTAGATGGTCGAGACCCTTTTTAGATGGTATTGAGTTTCCTTTCCTTGAGGAAGTTGAGAAGGTGAGTCTCACGCTTCCTTTTGCTTTGGAGGAAATTGAAGAGGTGGTGTTGAATAGTGATGGCGATAAAAGTCCGGGTCCCGATGGCTTCAATTTTAATTTTGTGAAAAGCTTTTGGTATTTGTTGAAGAATGAGGTGAGAATTTTATTTGATCAATTCCATGGAAATGGGTGTCTTCCGAAGAGTTTCGTGTCTTATTTTGTGGCGTTAATTTCAAAAGTTAATTCACCACTTTCGTTGGGTGAGTATCGGCCAATTTCCCTCTTAGGTTGTTTGTATAAATTGTTGGCTAAAGTTTTGGCTAAGAGATTGTCCAAGGTTATGAGCTCGTTGGTAGCGTCGACTCAATCAGCTTTTCTTAAAGGGAGATATCTAGTTAACGGTGTTATGGTGGCAAATGAAGTGGTTGATATGGCTAAGAAATCCGGTAAAGAGTGCCTCATCCTCAAGGTGGACTTCGAAAAGGCCTATGATTCGGTGGATTGGAATTTTTTGGATTATATGCTTCGTAGGTTTGGTTTTGATGATAAATGGAGGGGTTGGATTCGGGCTTGTGTCTTCTCGGGTTGTATGTCGGTTTTGGTTAACGGAAGTCCGACGGAAGAAATTAACATCCAATGTGGTCTAAAGCAAGGGGACCTCCTTGCTCCTTTCCTTTTTCTTTTAGTGGCGGAAGGCCTTGGTGGGTTGATGCGCAAGGCCGTTGAGTTAAATCGTTTTAGAGGCTTTCGGGTTGGTAGGAATGGAGTGGTGATATCTCATTTACAATATGCCGATGACACGCTTTGTATTGGGGAGGCTTCCGTGGAAAATCTTTGGACTTTGAAGGCCATTTTAAGGGGTTTTGAGTTGGTTTCGGGCCTCAAGGTTAATTTTTGGAAGACTAGTATTTTGGGGGTTAATGTATCTCAAGACTTTTTGCGAGTGGCTTCAATTTTCCTTAATTGTAGAGTGGGTAGTATCCCTTTTAAGTACTTAGGTTTGCCGGTTGGAGCTAGTATTCGGAGGGAATCTACTTGGGAGCCTTTGCTAACTTCTCTTCATAAACGTCTAGGAGGTTGGGCGAATAGGCATGTGAGCCTTGGAGGTCGTATTACTTTACTCAACTCGATTTTGAATGCCATTCCTATCTTTAATCTTTCCTTCTTGAAAATCCCTATTGGTGTTTGGAAGAAAATTCGCCGCATTCAACGAGAATTTCTATGGGGTGGTAGAGGAGGTAGAAAGAGGATTAGTTGGGTAAAATGGGATGTGGTTTGTCAACCAAAGCGGCTTGGAGGTCTTGGAGTTAGAGACATTAGAGCGGTGAATATTAGTTTATTGGCAAAATGGCGGTGGAGGCTTTTACATGATGATAAAGTGTTGTGGAAGGAAGTTTTAAGAGGTAAATATGGAGACTCAATTATCGGAAGGGTGGAGTTGGGAGAGGAGTGTCAACCTTGGTACTCCTCAACTTGGTGGAAAGATATTTGTTCTATAGGTGTTAATCTTGACCAAGATTGGTTTTCTCAAGAATTAATTAGGAAGATGGAAAATGGTGCTCAAACTAGCTTTTGGAACGATAAATGGTTGGGTTCGGTTCCTTTGTGTGTTAAATTTCCTCGGTTATACTCCATCTCTTTGCAACAAGATGCTTCGGTGGCGGGTTTATGGAATACAAATGAATCTCTTGGTTGGAATTTTATTTGGAGACGAAGATTGTTTGTTTGGGAGACAGCTTTGTTAGATGATCTTACCTTGTTGTTAAGCCCGGTTGCCTTGTCAACAGAGGCGGATGGTTGGGGTTGGAGACCGGACCAGGGCGGAGATTTTTCAGTTAAATCTACTTATTCGTTGGTGAGTAATTTACTGATAGAAAGGAGGCGGGTTACAGCAGATTATGAGGGTGCTTTTATTCATATCTGGAACTGCTCGGTGCCATCTAAAGTGTCAGGACTGGTTTGGTTGATGTTCCATGACAGACTGCCAACTAGAGACAATTTGGTTCGGAGACAAGTCATTGTGGGGGATGGGGTCAGTAACTGTGTTTTCTGTGGGGAAGGAACAAAAACTGTCACTCATCTGTTTTTGTATTGCAAGATCATTACTCGTGTCTGGGAGCGGTTGTTTGTATGGCTTGATCTACAGTTTTCGCTTCCACATAGCATTCTCTCGCTGTTTAATTATGTGGCAGCATCATCTAAGAAGAAACAATCGCGTCAAGGTCTGATAATGATATGGTGTGCGGTGTTTTGGACGGTTTGGCGGCATCGCAATCATATTTTTTTCGATAATGGCGTGGTGGATGGAGCGGGTCTGCTAGAGGATATTAAGACAGTTGCGTGGAAATGGTGGATTGAGTGTCGAAAATCAACTCCATGCTTGTATTACGAATGGAAGGCGGAACCGAGGATTTGTTTGAATATGCCGTAATTTCTGTTTTTTCTTTCTGTGGTTAGGCGCTTTAATATGTATTGTTTTGAGTTTTTGCTTTCCTGTAGCCGTTTTTAGCTTTTCCTTCCTTTTTGCTTTTGGAGCCTAGTTTGTAGGAGAGACTGTTGTTAGTTTTTTTTCCCAAGTTGTTAGGGTGCTGTTGTACTCATCTTAGAGTTTTCTGGTGCACTCCTTGTGCTCAGAGCTCTTTATATATATATATTTTGCTGATTTCAAAAAAAAAGTTATCATAAATTATCATCATATAAACCATCATATATCATCATCAACATCATCTAATGAGTATTAAACTGTTCATTCATCCAATCATTCCATACAAGACCATAGAGTCATAATTAAATCATACAAATCATCATCATCATAATTTATCAACATATAAGCCAACATACTTCAATTTAAAGACGTTAGAAGTCATACTCCAACAATGATTCATCAATTCCAATTAATTAGACATACAAAGTTACTTTCAAAATACTAAAATATTCTCATATTATGCACAACAGCATTATCCAAGCATAATTTCAGAAAACATACTTCGGAATCAGAATCAACGCGAAAAACTGGGCAAAATAGGTTTCGGGTGCATAAGTCAACAAAAGTCAAAAGTCAACGTTGACCAACGTTGACTGGTCAACGTTGACTGGTCAACATGTCAATGCTGACGTGGCATGTCAGCAGACAATGATGACCATGACGCGTAGCGTCTGTTATAGCATCGTCCTAATGCGTCGCTATACCCTGTTTTCCAGAATTCATACTAGCGACGGACTAGCGACAGCTTCTGCGTCGCTAGCTACTGTTTACCTAGAATTTGTAGAAAATCACGTTTTTGGTCTCGGTTTTGGTCAATTAATCACTTATAGGTCACCAAAATCACTTATTTCAGTCCAGAAAATTATATCAAATAGGCTTAAATATCATTTTAGTCCCTGTATGTTTACAATTTTTTGATTTTAGTCCCTGTAAGTTTTTTTGTTCTAAATTACTCCTTCAATGTGTTAATTTTTTTCGTTTTAGTCCCTGCCGTCCAATTCCGTTAAAAAAACGCTTAAGTGGCAAACGGAGGGACTAAAACCAAAAAATAAATTTGCAACCCTAAATTCCCAAATTCCTTCATCTTTCTCTTCTCTTCCTCTTCAACATCTAAAATTCCTTCTTCCCAAATGTTTCTGCAACCATGTCATCATCTTCCTCTTTGCATATGCTTATTAAATTTATAGTTTTGAAGAAGATTGAATAGTCACATAACTCCGCCTCTCACTGCTTCCAATAAACAGTGTGTGACTGCAATGGCTTCACAGCCTCAAAAGTTACAACTGCAATCAATTTTACTTGCTCACACAATTGGTTTTATATCCCTACAATCAATTTTCTATAATACATTCATACAACACACTTACAACACAAAATCAAGCAAACAAGATAGATAGCAACAAAACAAAAGGAAACAACATGCACTATACATGCCTGCAAGTAAAATCAATAAAACTAACACATAAGATAAAGTAATCACCACAATAAAACTACCACATTTGCACCATCTAATTCCTGGTTAAGCCATTAGGTCTCCTCACTCTTGTCCTCGCTGTTACTCTTTGCTTGGGCTGACCTCCAACCATTTTCACAAGCCATATAGGCTTTCCGATTAACAACACACAACATCCAAGGCCTATTCCAAACAACGTTCCACATGCATATCCAATAGCCACTAGTTTCCATCCAAATCCAAATTTATCTTCACCCACTGAGGTGTTGACTGAAGGTGGAGAATGTTGCTCAGGTCCATATTTCTTTGACAAGGGAAATCCACATAACCCCAAGTTTCCTTCATAGGAGTCATTTGAAAATGTATTGAACTGTTTACCTTGAGGTATTTCTCCCATTAGATGGTTATAGGAAAGATTCAATACTCCAAGACCATTCAAATTATGTATCATATGCAGCCAAATAAATTATGAAGGGCATATATGAAAATGGTAAACATAAGCATATGCAATGAGGAAGATGATGACATGATTGCAGAAACATTTGGGAAGAAGGAATTTCAGATGATGAAGAGGAAGAGAAGAGAAAGATGAAGGAATTTGAGAATTTAGGGCTGCAACTTTATTTTTTGGTTTTAGTCCCTCTGTTTGCCACCTAAGCATTTTTTTAACAGAATTGGACGGCAGGGCCAAAAACGAAAAAAATTAACACATTGAAGGACTAATTTAGAACAAAAAAACTTACAGGGATTAAAATCAAAAAATTGGGAACATACAGGTACTGAAATGATATTTAAGCCTATCAAATATATATCATGATTATACATGTTCAAAATCACTTAAAAACAACTTAAATCAACTTTAAAACATCAAATTATACTAATTTAGGAGATTTATTATATTTTCACAAAACTTGTAGAAACTCATAAAATCTTACCAAATCAACAACAAGTAATCAACTTTATCATGTATTTCACACAACAATTATAAGTAGTAGCATATTATTATGAATCATTATCAAACTTCAATTATAAACACCTTCCCAAAATCTTTTCTTACCAAAATCCAAAATGAGTGAAGAGAGTTTGGGTGTGGAGTCATAGACAAACTCCCCTCTTTTTGATCACTCAAAATTATATTATCTAAATCTCTTACCTTAGATTGAAGCTTTACATCTCTAAGCTCTACAATTTGACTCCCTTCTACATCTTCAAGCATGGTTCTTCTACACTTTCTCTCTACCTCCCTTTCTCTCATATTTGTGACAAATGAAAATCATTCCTCTACTCCTCATAAAAACCACTCTTTTATCCATCCACTTAGGTTAGAGTAAATTTCCTATATTATCCTTATTTTCTCTACAATTCCCACTCACAAACTCAACTTTACTCTTACCACTAGTTATTGTACTATTTACTCAATTGCCACTACTTGCTCTCCAAGACACTTATCCTTTTAACTAATAACCAATTATCATTCTTATCTCTACCCAATCTACTAACTTATATCAAATTGCTATATTATCAAAACGCCATTAATTCCACTACTCTTTCTATTAATAGCTAAAACCATATAACTAATATTAATTAATTCCCAAATAAAATATAACTAGCTAATAACTCTAATTAATAAAATTGGGTCGTTACAACTCTCCCCCACTTAAAAGAATTTTCGCCCTCGAAAATTGCACGACTAAAACACTCGAATAAGACCACTTCATCCAATTTTCCAACAAAATTTCCAAATTCCACACATTATCAATTTGACAAAACTAGTTTATTCAATCAACACGATTTTCGTTTACCATTAACAAGGGATTAAGGCTGATCAATTCCTTAATTTGCCAATAAGTATCCGATAACCATGATGGTAGCATAAACCATCTTTACCAAACTTCAAATATGTTCTTTTATCAAGAACTTTCCATCACAAGAATCCTTCAATCTTTTATACTCCAAAAGAATCGTCATCTTCAAAGGGACATTCATAGCTTCATACTTTCCATAAATCCTTGTTCTCAATTTTGATCTCTTGATTTCTTTCTTAATCCATATACTTCATGTCCAATTCTTATCCAAACACATTCCAAATTTCATCATCCATAACCATTTGTCAATAAGGTCATCCAAATCCTCTTAATAACTATAGGGCTACTTCCTTAATGACACAACTAATTCTTTCACATTAGTTTTCATACTTACGTCAAATTCTAACACAATCTCTAATCCCCAAATTATCACTTCACGCTCATCTTTCCCATAGTTTCAACAATACTACTATAACAAGATTAATCAATGAGACTCTATCCTTAATGACACCAATATTCTTTGCATCAAATCTCTGACATAATTATGTTATTCCCAACTTATTGTTTACATAACTCTTGTGTCGCTTAACATAAACATTCACCCCTTTAGATTACCACCGTCGTTATATATTTATTTCCATCTCTTTTATTACTTCTTCATTGTCAAACGTCACTTTGCACTTATCTTTATTTCGACTTCCAACATCTCATGAGAACATTCCAAATACTCTTCTACTTTAAAGATCACATCGTTTCGATTTCAACGGTAACCTATTCTTAAAATTCCCTCTTTAACTCGATAAATCCAATTCACAAATGCTACTCTAGAATTTCGTTCCACTTCGACACCAATTGTCCGGTCATTATCCAAATTGAATCACTCGATCATTGACAAGTTTCTTACCAAAACTCTTTGAAATATTATTCGACTCACGAATTCAACCTTAAAATCTCAGAATTCGATTCTCATATATTTGAGGTTTACTTTCTTCACTTTCACTGATTTCGCACTAGTCGATCCATTATATCCAAATCCACTTTCTAACTTTTCCAAATCCCTTCGAGACTATGGGTTGCCAACTTCGTCATACCCAACTTCACACCTCTAAGTGCTAACTTCTATATCCTCCTCATACTTCCAAATGGTTCACTTAACTCCCATTGTTTCGTCATAACCACCGACCTTCGTGAAACTCATTTCTCTAAGTATCATCCATTACATTAACTCTACTTGGCTAGTAATACAATCCAAAATGTCAATTCTTCGAAATTCTTACTAATTTCCTATGCTACTTACTCATCTCTATTTGGTCAACTAATACTCCAAACTCTTGTGATTACCAAACACCTCTAATTTCAAACCATGCAAATAACGCTTCCAAAATCATCAACACACCTTGCAATTCTCTCAATTGTTCCTTCTCTTCCATCGAACCCAAAATAGGCTTTACCAATTTATAAACACTCTCCTTCGAACATCTCTACCTATCTTACTCAACCATATCTAAGGATTATAACATTCTCCCCCACTTATCTCAAACACATCTACAATTATCTAGTGAAACCTTCCAATCTCCCACTACCAATTGTAGGCTCCTACGGTTCTAACTTACTTTCCTAATAAGGACCTAGTATTTGACAATGTTTACACATTTTTCGTACACAAGGGTTAACTATTAAACACCAAATATAACACATAGGCATTTATTCGGATCAATAAATAAATATAATATTGAAGTAGCATAAATGATTATATAAAAGCATATTACAATATCTCACGTAAGCACACAATCAACATATATCTTTTTCCGAATTCCAGGAGTTAAGAATCAATTAAAACAAGAAGCATAAACTTTTCACAACAACAAATTCTAAGAGCTCAACAATTCATATCCACTTAAACATTTAAATAGCATGCATTTTCTAAGAACTAAGGATCACATTAGAACAAAAGATGTATGTTTACCATGATAGCAAATTCCAATTGGTTCGACAATTTACATTCATATAAGCATGTCATGCAATAACATAATCAACTTAGCATTTAATCTACTCACAATAAAATACAAAGAAAACAAAAAGTCTAATGTCCAAGCAACTTAGAGCAAAATATCATTTATCATTAATCAACGAGAATACAATTATATCATGTCATAATTTAAGCATATTAGAGTAAACTTGATAGTTTAATAAAGTCAGAGACCTTTTTGAAATATTCATAAAGTTAGGGACTTATTTGAGAGGGTCTTACAGAGTTAGGGACTAATTTGGCAGATTACTCAGCATATTAAGTTATATCAAACATAGAAGCATAATGATAAATATGAATTAACTTCCAAACATGTGAACTTACATAACCATCATATATTTCTCATAAGACTCATAGCAATTAAAGTATTAACAAATTAGCACTTAAACTATCACCATCTTAGCAAACCAATCATGAAGCAAAAATTATAAATGCCAAAGTCATTGCCAATTAAAACACAAGTTTCAAGAATCAAGTAAAACACATGCCAATAAGCAATAACAACAAGATTCAATAAACTAATCATACATCCGCAAAAGTGATTCCTAGTGACTAATGTGCAAGTGTAACTAAAATCACGTCACAGGAAAACACAACCGACACTATGCTCACTTAGCATGATTGCACAGACTTGCTCTGATCGACACATAACCCACACAGTCCGAAGACAACCGGAGCTCTGATACCAAATTGTAACACCCAAATCCATAATTATATAAATTATACCTTTATAAAATATTGTTTTAAAATACGCAATGGAAATAAAATTTGATTCACAAAAGGTTTGGTTCGAATATTACATCGTACACATAAAAACTTACTAATAACTTAATTAATAAAACAATTATTGTACAAAATAAGTTTCTAGAAAATGATACATCTCAAAATTAAATTTAAATAAGAAATAAGACTCTACATATACATTATACAAATGATCCCATCCCCGTGTCACATCAGAGCGGAGCTTCACCAACGACTTGGTCACAAATATAACCTGAGAACCTGAACCCCCAAAGGTTCAGCACATACACAAAACGGAGGGTTAGATAATATAACCATAAAAGAAACTAAGTGCAAGAGCACACTTAACACTTAGGACATAGTATGCTAATGTCTAATATCTCAATCCATAATCATACATTATTCTCATGTTATTCATATATCATTATCTTAAAAGTACAACCCATCATAATAATAATACATACTTAATCAATAGACAAGTATACACAACATCATCAATTATCAATCATTCATCACACACCTAATAATACACTTAATCACTCAAATTAAGGATCACCAATCAATGCCAATTACCAAGTATCACATTTAATCACATATCCCTAATTTAACTAATGTCTATTACTCATGTCATGTCACCCTAGACATAACTACATGCATATGGTACCATCTACTCATTGTTCATTTTAAAGTCATGACGGACTCTGTAAGAATAAACATATACCCCAATGTTCATTTTTAAGTCATGACGGACTCTGCAAGGATATAAATATATACCACAATGTTCATTTTAAAGTCATGACGGACTCTGCAAGGATAAACATATATCCCGATGTTCATTTTAAAGTCATGACGGACTCTGCAAAGATAAACATATACCCCAATGTTCATTTTAAAGTCATGAAGGACTCTGCATTACACTTGACACATGAATGCATGAATATGTACATTTACCAATTAATATGATGACCTCACTAATATATCTTTCTCATGAATAATAGGATAACTAGTGTTTGGCCTCCCTTATTTTCTACTTTACTTTTTCTTTTAAGTAGAAGTAGGGCCAAACATGATTTTGATAAAGTTCTAAAAATAATAAGTGTCTTTTTTATAATGAAGAAAATGCACTATAAGTGACTTAATAAAAAAGAAGTAAAAACCAACTTTAAACTTACTTATTCGGAAGTTTCTTTTTCCAAAACCAATCATCAATTCCCGTGTGTGCCATTTTACATTTTATTTTATTTTATTGACACGGTTCCCGCTATTTTTTTATTCCAGTCAACAATTCTCGCTAAAATTGTTTACCATATTTACATGTTCTCATTGCAATATATATTAATATTATTATAATTTTTCCTTACACCCACTACCAATTTCCGCCTGGAGGTTGCAGAGTTACAGCACGTATGCAATTCTTTTTCATTTGTTTAATTCATGCCACTTTATTTATTTTTTTTGTCTTTTATTGCTTAGTTTTATTTTTTTTATTTATGTATTTATTCCCACTTTGTACATCATTCGGTTTTAGTTTCTATATAATTCTTTTTGTCAATTTGTTTTTTATCACATATTATGTTCTATGAATGAATTAATAGTAGTTATAAGACATGCCAAGATCAATAAGAGTAGAAGAAATAGCAACCAAATCTAATGAAACATGATGATCCATGCCTCACAGAACCGAAACCCAACCTCCCTAATTTTGAAAAAGCAAAGTGGAATATTTCATCGGATACCAAAATTTCACTGGACCTTTGTATGGATAAAATTCGTAAATGTGGAAAGCCGGAAATTGGTTTTAAACATAAGAAATGGGAAGAAATACGCGAAAAATTCAATAAACCTGCTAATAGAAATGGGAAATGTTATTTATGATAAATTTATATTTGAATATAATTTTTTTTTAAGAAATATTTCATCAAACAAATTGCAACTTAAGAGTACTAATTAAGTTAAAAAAATAATAAATACCAAACAACTTCTACTTTAACTTTAAATTTCTTATTTTCAACTTTAAGCTTAAAGTGACTTTTAAATCTTAAAAAAGTAGGGCCAAACATCCATATTCCTTCTTATAATCTACATCATAATTCATCATCATATTTTATTATAGTCATACATTCAATTACATGTCATATATCAACATTTAAGTTATCATAAATTATCATCATATAAACCATCATATATCATCATCATCATCATCATAAACATCATCTAATGAGTATTAAACTGTTCATTCATCCAATCATTCCATACAAGACCATAGAGTCATAATTAAATCATACAAATCATCATCATCATAATTTATCAACATATAAGCCAACATACTTCAATTTAAAGACGTTACAAGTCATACCCCAACAATGATTCATCAATTCCAATTAATTAGACATACAAAGTTACTTTCAAAATACTAAAATATTCTCATATTATGCACAACAGCATTATCCAAGCATAATTTCAGAAAACAGACTTCGGAATCGGAATCTACGCGAAAAACTGGGCAATATATCCAACATTATCCAAGCTATACCCTGTTTTCCAGAATTCATACTAGCGACGGACTAGCGACAGCTTCTGTGTCGCTAGCTACTATTTACCTAGAATTTGCTGAAAATCACGTTTTTGTCTCGGTTTTGGTCAATTAATCACTTATAGGTCACCAAAATCACTTATTTCAGTCCAGAAAATTATATCAAATATATATCATGATTATACATGTTCAAAATCACTTAAAAACAACTTAAATCAACTTTAAAACATCAAATTATACTAATTTAGGAGATTTATTATAGTTTCACAAAACTTGTAGAAACTCATAAAATCTTACCAAATCAACAACAAGTAATCAACTTTATCATGTATTTCACACAACAATTATAAGTAGTAGCATATTATTATGAATCATTATCAAACTTCAATTATAAACACCTTCCCAAAACCCTTTTCTTCCCAAAACCCAAAAGGAGTGAAGAGAGTTTGGGTGTGGAGTCATAGACAAACTCCCCTCTCTTTGATCACTCAAAATTATATTATCTAAACCTCTTACCTTAGATTGAAGCTTTACATCTCTAAGCTCTACACTTTAATTCCCTTCTACATCTTCAAACTTGGTTCTTCTACACTTTCTCTCTACCTCCCTTTCTCTCATATTTGTGACAAATGAAAATCACTCCTCTACTCCTCATAAAAACCACTCTTTTATCCATCCACTTAGGTTAAAGTAAATTCCTATATTACCCTTATTTTCTCTATAATTCTCACTCACAAACTCAACTTTACTCTTACCACTAGTTAATGTACTATTTACTCAATTGCCATTACTTGCTCTCCAAGAGACTTATCCTTTTAACTAATAACCAAATATCATTTTTATCTCTACTCAATCCACTAATTTATATCAAATTGCTATATTACCAAAACGCCATTAATTCCACTACTCTTTCTATTAATAGCTAAAACCATATATCTAATATTAATTAATTCCCAAATAAAATATAATTAGCTAATAACTCTAATTAATAAAATTGGGTCGTTACAGAAATTTTGCTTACATAGGGTAGCAGTAAGGTGCTACTAAAACAAGAATAAAATCAACGCCAAATAATAATACGAATAACTATGTTATACACCGATTATGGCAAGCATGAAGGAGATAGTAAGTTCAACTACCATACCTATCATCTATGTTTCTGAATCAAAACCTTTACTTTTCCGCAACGCATATCGCTCTTTTTATAAATTAAAAACATTTTTTCCGAAAACTAAAGCGAATGCAAAAACTCACGAAATAGAATAGCACTAGCGAAGGTTTGACACGATCCCTGTGGATACGAACTCATTCTAGACACCTAGAGTGTGAATTATTGCTCGACGACAAACTGGTCCACTTGCCAGAACGTAGTTAGCAGCTTGACCTTGATACAAATTATTCTGTTCGTGGTGCATATCAACTTTTGACTTCTCAGGTTTCATTTATGCTTGGGGAGGCTGAAGATCTTGTATGGCACTGCATGATCGACTGCCACGAAAACAAACTTGGTAGCTCGAGACATCATCTCTCTAGAGGTTCAGTTTTGCGTGTCTAGTTGTGGCAGCATGGAATCGGCTCAACACTTATTTTTGTAACACTATTGTAGCTTCTTCTTGATACATTTTGTGCTGAGGCGACGATTTATATATATATATAACCGCTGGAAACCGGAAAACAGCCGGTTCGACATAAGTGTTGACATAGGTGGTATTTCTAACTTCTCTTTTTGTTGATATCAATTCTGTTTGATTTGGCTTGACATTTTGAAATTTCCACGTCGCGTCCAACAGTACTGCATCCCGAAGATTCTAGAAGGTCGTCATGTAATTGGAATTGATGAGACTGTAGCGGTAAAACGACGGTGTTTGCTCTTCTGATTCTTCAGTGACTCAATGAGCATCCGTTTGGTGTGTTTGCTCTTGTGGTGACGCCGACTCGCGAGCTAGGCTTTGCTAAGTTTGAGTCCGATCTGTTAAAAAATCAAAGACCATAGCTTGGCATGTCGCCTATCATAGGCTTATCTTTTAGGCTTGAACCTGGCATTTTGAAAGTCTAATGTGGCCTATTAGTCTGTTTAAAAACACACACATTTTTTTTTTGTGAACCAAATGTATCTTCCGCATGCAACTGCAGAGACTAATCCCCTCGAGGTAACTGAGATCCAATTAAGGGGTTGACCTCTCATACGCAGCGACCGGGGATCGAACCCAGAACCAAATGGATATGAAACTCAAGTATCTACCACTTGTGTCAGTGTGTCACACTATGTTCGTCACATGAACATATTTAAATAAATAATTATATTATTTTTAAAAATACTTATGAACTAATAAATCAATGTCTTTTTGATATTTAAGATGATATTTTAGAGAATTTAACTATATATGTGATTATATTTCAATTCTAGTTTATAATAATACGTTTATATATGTGAAAAACTAATGTAGATTATTAAACTTAAACCACCGAAAAATTTAATAAATATATAAAATATAATTTAATCAAAGTACAAATTTTAATATATAAATAATAATAATAATAATAATAATAATAATAATAATAGTAATAATAATATTAAAAATATTATTCATATTAACTTAAATAGACCGGCCTAGTAAGCTAAAATAGTTTTTTAATGATTTGTAATCCAACATATTTAACTAAATAAACTTATAAAAAATCTTGGTCTGCTCTATTTAAATATAGACTGGCCTAATCTAAGCCTATACATACTAGACCGTAAAACTGCGTAGGCCGGCCTAATCTATTCTCACCTTTAATAGAAACTACCCGGTGAACCCGCGTTTTATAATACTAGAAATTTGCTAAAACGACAAATGTACGGACCACAACACATACCAATTCACGTACAAACTATCTCTTGCAAAAAAAAAAAAAAAAAAAAAAAAAACCACAACTTGCATCAAGACTCTTTCAAACCATACTCAAACAGAGATTCTTATTACTTATTAGGCAAAGTTACTCAGGTAAACCATAGTTTTCTTAAGAGGCAAATGGTTTCCTTGTAAATCATTCTTGCTTTTCATCAATAAGAATCTATAAAAGGATTAGATCACATTGCTCTGCCCTGTGCACAAAAACACACACTTTTTCTCACATTTTCTACTTGTGTAACTTGATAAGCTCAATAAATTAAGTTAAATGTGAAAAACATTCATAGTTTTGGACATATTGAAAAGAATATGAATATTTTGGCAAAAGGTGCATGGAATTCGGTTCAAAGTTTGGGATTGGGCTATAAAGAAGCTCCAGCATGCCATGGTCACTTGTCTGCTGACCTCATATTCAAGAAGTTTATGACATCATATTCATCCTAGACCAATTTAACAACCATATTTTTCTAGTTAGAAATATTTAAAATCATTTCGTAAATATATATATAACTCAATCGATAATTATTATAAATATTATTAAGAGGTTTAAATTCAAACTTCAGATTTTTAAATACTTCTTTATATTTAATTTAAAGTGTACGAGTTTAGTCACTAGACTATTTAACAAAAAATATTAAAATTATTTAAAATAATTCATACTCATGAGAGTCTATTTATATATATATATATATATATATATATATATATGAGTCAGGATCCGTTGACATCAATTAGTTTGACACCAAATGTTACACCTCTTAATAACGTTTTAACCAATATAAATTTTATAAAATCCACCGTTGGATTGAAATTTTATATCATATAGATCATTTGTGTGAATTGTCAGACAAATCTAAAATCATTTAATATGTTATTGAGATACATCAAAATTAACGGTTTAGGCGTTTTTTTTAAATGTCGTTAATCTTTAAGCGTCTCAATAACATATCAAATGATTTTGAATTTGTCTGATATTTTACACAAGTGATCTAGATGATATAAACTTTCAATCCAACGGTGAATTTTATAAAATTTATATCGGTTAAAACGTTATTGAGAGGTGTAACATTTGGTGTCAAACTAATTGGTGTCAACGGATCCTGACTATATATATATATATATATATATATATATCACTACAAGAAATAAGATTTTTCGCAGCGACTATTTTGCAGCGACATTCAATTTGCTGACAAAAATATACATATAGCAGCAACTAATTTAAGTTGTTGTAAGTTAGTTTTATTCTCAACAATTATGTTATCGCTGGAAAAAATTACTTATCCCAACAATAATTATTGTTGTCGCTAATTGTATAGTTGTTTTGCAACAAACCTTGTAAAGTCGCTGAGAAACCAATAATTATTATTTTTTTATACATATCTTTTATCATGATTTTTGTTCCTATATTTATGCGTAGATTTGTTTTAACTTAAAATTATTATCTTTTTTGTTTTTTTGTTTTTTTTCTTCTATTTTTATATTTTTAATACTATAGATTATTTGCAACAACTTTGTAAAGTCACTGAAAAACCACACAATTACTACTTTTTGTAGTTTATGTTTCTACTTTTTTGCGTAAATTTCTTTTAACTGCATATTTTTTTTCCTATTTTTATGTTTTGTATCTCCTTTTTGACAACAACATTGTAACGTTGTTGGAAAATCTTATAATTATACCAACAACATAATTTGTTAATTAATATATTAAAGCATTAAATTTATTTTTAAGCAATTTTAATATACATAATTTTTTTTATGCATAAAAAGAAACCACCACATTTTTATTGTTTTATTCCTACTTTTATGCATAGATTCATATATAATCTTTTATTGTTTTTTTTTTTTCTATAATTGTTTTACTAAACTTCTTCTAATCCTTATTTTATTTTTCTTCCTATTTTTATACATATATTGTTAATAGAGTAAAATTACAATGAAGGATACAAAATTTTTAAAAAATATTAAAATTGATAAGGACAAATTAGTAAATATAGTAGTTATCAATTTTAATATATTATTATTAGAAGTAGATTAATTAAATTAATTTTATTTGTATTAAAAAAATAGTGGTTTGTTTTATATTTTTCGAAATTCGACGGTAGCACTCCATACATACCCACTATCACAATCGCGATAATCATGTAGTGTGATGATTAATTGAGTAAAGATAATCCATTAATTATTTTATTTCCCATGTATTTTGGAATATTTATTAATTAATCAATCTATTTACTAATAGCTATAAATTCATCCACTTGGATCATATATTGCAAACTTTCTATACGGTAGATTACTATTCATCCAACACTCCTCTTTCTCTTTTGTTCATTGCTCAAAATTTAATCACTCGATCTCTTCAAAATTTAACCGATCAAGTTCTCCATCGTGTCATCATTATTCATCAATTTATATAATTTTCCCTTTCAAAATCACTTGTCTCACTTTGTTCCACACATAACTTCATTAAAAGTTGAGTAGAATTTCAATAAAAAAAAGCTACGACGAGAAGGTATCTAATTTTCAAAAGCTTTGAAGAATATCGACGCAATTCAAGAAAAATGTGAAGACTATGACAGAAGATGATGAACAATGGAGAACAAGGGGCAAACAATCAAGCCATCGGTGTCTTAAAAAATTTTGTGGTGTTCTTATAGGATTAAGTGATAAACATTCAAAATAGTGTTGCTTTTATGTGTTTTCTAATTTAATGTTTTGATATTATGTGAATGGCCACTTGGTTTTGTTATGATCTAAATGACTTGTAATTTGTATTTTAATTCTTTGTATTTGAATTTTTGTATAAATAAAATTCACTGATTAAAAAAAAAGATTGAACGAGAAACATAACTTATAAATAAAATTTAGAAATCAATTGTTGATATTGAACGTTAATTCCTAATATTTATTATTTCATGGGAGATTAAATTAATATTTGAATTATTGACAAACACTAGTAATGTCAGCGACCCAAACTTTTTGCAACGGCATGCAACAACAATTTTTTCGTTGGGAAAAACATTTTTTTTGCCAGCGACAATAATTATTGTTACAAAAAACACAAGTTATGTCAGCGACATTAATTGTTGTTGAAAAACATTAGTTATGCCAGCGACATTAATTTTTGCTGCCAAATACTAGTTATGACAGCGACATTAATTGTCCTTGCAAGACTTTTCGCAACGGCACTTATGCCAGCGACATACAGCGACAATTTTTTCGCTGCGAAAAATACATTTCGCAGTAACTTTGTATTTTTCGCAGCAACATTTATCACTGCCAAAAATCATATTTCATGCGGCACGAATAACTTGTTCTAAAAGGAGCTTATTAACTATTTAAACTCAATATCTTCATTACATTAATTCTTATCAGAATATTTATAGTTCATGGGAATCTCTATCTCTGTGTTCAGTTTTTAATAATTTTTTCCTTGAGAATCGGATGTCTTTGTGTCCAAATAAAAATTGATCCTTATATACTTTCTTCTTCATTTTTTGCTAAAATTATTACTTTCCACGTTTCATATTAATTAACGGTTAATATCCTATTTTGTTTTATTTTTTTGATAAAAATATTCTTTTCAATTTGTGTTGAAATCAAACTTGCAAGAATATTACCGACCAGTCATAAAACGAATAAAGGGAATTGTTAGCACATGAAATAATTCACACCTTTTGTGGTAGAGATGCGAAATAATTCACACTTTTTTTTTTAGAATCGGGTTGTGTTCTCAAAGTATTATTTTTTTTTAGTGAAAAATGCATTTTATATATTAATAAATAAGTAATTACATATTTTGTCAAAAAAAAAAGTAATTACATATGAATTAAAGACAAACAGACAAATAAGACAATAAGCTGCGTCGCCAAATCTTTTTGAATGAATGTATCTTAAAAAAAAATCTCTCTTTTCTACTTTTTACTCGTGAATATTGCTAACTACTAATAATTTATTGATTGCTTAAGGACTTATTTAAATCTGCTTATTGTGATAAAGACTTGTGAAACTATACTATTTGAGTGAATTTATGAAAATAATTTATAATTTATACAAAAATAATTAAACTTATTTTATCTGATAATTTATTATTATAGAAACAACTTATATATACTTTGAGAGGGAGGTAAATGTAACTATTAAAAAGAGTATGATATATATATATATATATATATATATATATACTACAAGAAATATGATTTTTGGCATCGACAAATGTCGCTGCGAAAAATACAAAGTTGCTGCGAAATGTATTTTTCGCAGCGAAAAAATTGTCGCTGCATGTCGCTGGCATAAGTGCCGTTGCGAAAAGTCTTGCAAGGACAATTAATGTCGCTGCCATAACTAGTATTTGGCAGCAAAAATTAATGTCGCTAGCATAACTAATGTTTTTCAACAACAATTAATGTCGCTGACATAACTAGTGTTTTTTGTAACAACAATTATTGTCGCTGGCAAAAAAAGTGTTTTTCCCAACGAAAAAATTGTTGTTGCATGCCGTTGCAAAATGTTTTGGTCGCTGACATTAATAGTGTTTGTCAATAATTCAAATATTAATTTAATCTCCCATGAAATAATAAATATTAGGAATCAACGTTCAATATCAACAATTGATTGCTAAATTTTATTTATAAATTATGTTTCTCGTTCAATCTTTTTTTTTAATCCGTGAATTTTATTTATACAAAAATTCAAATACAAAGAACCAAAATACAAATTACAAGTCATTTAGATCATAACAAAACCAAGTGGCCATTCACATAATATCAAAACATTAAATTAGAAAACACAAAAAAACAACACTATTTTGATTTTTATCACTTAATCCTATAAGAACACCACAAAATTTTTTAAGACACCGATGACTTGATTGCTTGCCCCTTGTTCTCCATTGTTCATCATCTTCTGTCATAGTCTTCAAACTTTTCTTGAATTGCGTCAATATTCTTCAAAGCTTTTGAATATTAGATATTTTCTCGTCGTAGCTTTTTTTTATTGAAATTCTACTCAACTTTTAATGAGGTTATGTGTGGAACAAAGTGAGACAAGTGATTTTGAAAGGGAAAATTATATAAGTTGATGAATAATGATGACACGATGGAGAACTTGATCGGTTAAATTTTGAAGAGATCGAGTGATTAAATTTTGAGCAATGAACAAAAGAGAAAGAGGAGCGTTGGATGAATAGTAATCTACGGTATAGAAAATTTGCAATATATGATCCAAGTGGATGAATTTATAGCTATTAGTAAATAGATTGATTAATTAACAAATATTCCAAAATACATGGGAAATAAAATAATTAATGGATTATCTTTACTCAATTAACCATCACACTACATGATTATCACTATTGTGATAGTGGGTATGTATGGAGTGCTATCGTCGAATTTTGAAAAATATAAAACAAACCACTATTTTTTTAATCCAAATAAAATTAATTTAATTAATCTACTTCTAATAATAATATATTATGATAACTACTATATTTACTAATTTGTCCTTATCAATTTTAATTAAAATTGATAACTACTATATTTACTAATTTGGCCTTATCAATTTTAATATATTTTTAAAATTTTGTATCCTTCATTGTAATTTTACTCTATTAACAATATATGTATAAAAATAGGAAGAAAAATAAAATAAGGATTAGAAGAAGTTTAGTAAAACAATTATAGAAAAAAAAACAAACAATAAAAGATTATATATGAATCTATGCATAAAAGTAGGAATAAAACAATAAAAATGTGGTATTTTTTTTTATGCATAAAAAAATTATGTATATTAAAATTGCTTAAAAATAAATTTAATTCTTTAATATATTAATTAACAAATTATGTTGTTGGTATAATTATATGATTTTCCAACAACGTTATAATGTTGTTGTCAAAAAGGAGATACAAAACATAAAAATAGGAAAAAAATATGCAGTTAAAAGAAATTTACGCAAAAAATAGAAACATAAACTACAAAAAGTAGTAATTGTGTGGTTTTTCAGTGACTTTACAAAGTTGTTGCAAATAATCTATAGTATTAAAAATATAAAAATAGAAAAAAAAAAAAAAAAAAAAAAAAGATAATAATTTTAAGTTAAAACAAATCTACGCATAAATATAGGAACAAAAATCATGATAAAAGATATGTATAAAAAAATAATAATTATTGGTTTCTCAGCGGCTTTACAAGGTTTGTAGCAAAACAACTGGGATAAGTAATTTTTTCCAACGATAACATAATTGTCGAGAAAAAAACTAACTTACAACAACAACTTAAATTAGTTGCTGCTATATGTATATTTTTGTCAGCAATTTGAATATCGCTGTAAAAAAGTCGCTGCGAAAAATCTTATTTCTTGTAGTGTCGAGAGAATTAAGTTTGATTTTCGGTAAGAACAATGAATGTTTAAAAGAATCAGAACAATGTCATCAAATATTTTTATGAATTTTCATTGACTTAATTGTATCATCTAATTAAATTTTATTTATTTTTATATTTAAAAATACAAAAAAACAAAATTTAATTAGATGATTACAAATGGCAGTTAATTCTGTGTGAAAACATTATTGATTAACATAATAAAATTAGTTAACAATTTTACATAGAACATTATTTTTGTCTAGTGTTAAGATTTTCATGATTTGGAGAAAATGGAGAAAAGCTTAAAAAATCTTTAAGATAGTAAAAATCATAAGAATTCATATTGATAAAAGATAATGGAAAAAGACTATAATTGATGTTCTTATATAAAGCAATTTGAGACTTAACTAACTATCTAACTAATAACCAACTTATCAAACAAATAGAAACTCTAACTAACTAATGGAAGCTTCGAGCAAATGATCAATATTCTCAACATCTAATATGAGTTTGCGTTTGAAGGATATTTTTTTTATACTCCAAAATTAAATAAAAAGTAGTGCAAGAGACACTTCAATAATCCATTATAGACAACATCCTAACTTGGACAAATAGTTCTTTACGACCAGGAACAGTGTCTTAAAAAATGCATGATTACGAATATATTTCTTAACATTAATAATCACAAGGACCATATGTCAAAACAAGCCAATAATATCTAACTTTCTTGCCCATTTTCTCTAGAATAATTCGAACTCTTGTACTTCTATTTTGTGTGCGTATCCAATGACTAATTATTTTGTTTATTTATAAAAAGAATTGCAAAAAGAGATCAACCTCACTACTTTTTTTTTACGAAACCCTACTACTTCTTGATGAATTGTAATTCATGTTTGTATCATGTATTTCATTTTCTTAGTTTTAATAACTTGTTAAGCAAATTGTTTGTTATTAAATATTTGTTGTTAGTGTTTTGAATGGGCTGAAAGCCTAACAAATAGCAAGACCCATCAAATGAGATAAAAATAATCACGTGACTGAACGACCACGGTCTAACACTGTGAGCACGGATAAAGATCAAGAGTCTCCAAGATTCCAAACGTGCTTTCAAAGTATAAAGGACAACTCAATACAAACAACAATATAGGTGTCACATATATGGCTGATCCACGCACATGAGGGATCCCAATATACCCTAAACCCTAATATCTTCCTATATATAAGTATTTATACATCAATTCCTAGGTATGAAATTCCTACGCCTCCAATATTAAACTCTTTATTTCTCATTCATATACTTACTTGAGCGTTAAAATGCTAACATTTTTGCAGGTATCTTTCCCCCCAAAGAAACCAAAAATCGACCGTTCACCTTCAACAATCTCTAACTTCCAGCTTATCAACATAAGTTAAGACAATCGTTTAACCACCAGTTCAGTTAGTATGTTGAAACTTAGAGTAGTTCGTTTGTTAAAGTGGTTATGTTAGTTACATAACTTGAGTCAGAAGTTATTAGTTGTTTTGAAATTTTAACCACTAGTATATATAAGTGGATGTAGTCAATCTATTAATACAATTCCACTTATTCTCTCAATCTATTCAATCATTCAATTACTTTTTTGTGCAAGGCCGGCACATCATAATGTGGGGTCTAAAACGAATATAAAAATGTGTATTTTTTTAGTAATATATATATATATATATATATATATATATATATATATATATATATATATATATATATATATATATATATATATATATATATATATATATTGTAAGGAAGAAAAACATAAAATTTATATTTACAAAAAATAAATAAGCATTTTTTGATAAATAAAATTAAAAATGTATTGATTATATTTGTAATAAAAATAAAATATACTATTAGAAAATACTTCTATAATATGAACAAAGATAAAAAAAAAATGATTTTTATTGCATAATATTTATTTTATTCATTTTATTTTAATTTATTTGTTTCAGTTTCATATTTTTTTATATTATTTAAAAATGTATTGATTATATTAGTTAAAAATGTATCAATTATATTTGTAATAAAAATAATATATACTATTAGAAAATACTTCTATAATATAAACAAAATAAAAAACATGTTTTGTGTTTCATATTATTTGTTGTATTCATTTTAATATTTGAGTTGTATGTTAATAATAAATTCAAATAAGATATTAAAAAATTGTTAATGGGGATCGAACCTGAATCCCTCCAAGGCCAAATGAAACGCACAACCAAACAAACCATGCATGAGGCCAAATTTGTTTTAGTACTGAGGCTAAAATATTTATAAAATTTACATGGTTTTTTTTAGGGCCAAAATACTAAAAAAAATAATTTTGGGGACCTAAAGCTAGGGCTTGGACCGGTCCTTGTTTATGTGAATTATTGTTTGATCGTTTTTCAGTTCCTTTATATAGAGACTTTTACTAAAAATTACAAGTATCAGAAAAACTTCTTCAAATAATAATATTAATATATAGTTGAATAAGTACCAGTTGATATATTTTCTAAAAATAGTTATGTGGGGATTATATTTTCATGCTTAATTGCATGTTAGTGATTTTTTTAATAATAATTTCTTACAACGAATTAATAACATGAAAACTTTTTTTTTGGTACATAAATAATAACATGAAAAAATTAATTTATATATAAATCAAATATATGTATAAATTTGCATGGTAACTCTTTTAAAGTTATCTGGAATATTGGATAATAAGTTTTATTATAGAACAAATCGTTTAGAAGAACTTTCTAATTAAAATAATATTTTAACCAAACTTTATTTATCTTATCGCCAAATTTCAAATTACTAAAACATTTTTTCTAAAAACCAAAATATTAACACCCCAAATAATTTTTTAACTAGATTTTGCTTATCACACCACTAGACTTCAAATTACTAGAACTTCTCTTTCTAGAAACCGAAATATTAACATCCAAAAAATTACCTGAGAGTAAGTTAAACCCAAGTTTATATACCACTATGTTCTTTCCAATTCTGATATATTGAGTTGTACTGGGACCACAAATAGAACAAATATTGGATCAAGGGTCCGTTTAGTTTGGACCCATCAAGGTTTTGGTTCATGCTGGACCAATTAAATGCTTTTTGGTGAGAACCATTAGATTATGTGGATTCAGCGATCTTATGGTGTTTGTCTTCACTGGATAAATATGTCACATTGTTCTCTCACCTCTAATTTGTATTTCTCTCTCATCTTTTTCCAGAACATTTTGCGATAAATCTTTGTTACATGTTTGGCCATGGAAATCCAAATATCACTTAAAAAAATAAAAAAATGCAGAATTCTTATAAAATTAAGAAATCTACCATCTTTGAAAGAAAATAAAAAGAGTAATAAATTAAAGTTAAAAAATCTGGAAAATTAGAGAAAATAGATTGAATTTTTTTGTCTTTTGTGAACCTTAAGAAGATAAATCAAGAAAGAGAAGAGGAAGGAGATGCATGAATGAATATTTTTTGTCAATTAGACGAGTAACTGGTTTGATAATAGACAAAACAAACTTTAATAATTTTTTGAGGAAAAACATTATTCTTGGGTTAAACTTAAATTTTTAGCGTCTTAATTTTTTAGGGAGAAAATATTAGCATGAAGTATTGAAGGTGATGCCATAAGGAAGTAGTTTTGGAACAGTGAAGGGAGTGAAGATGAAGATCTTACATAGAGAGAAGAGAAAGATGAAAAAGTAGGAGTGATAGGATGTAAAGAGGCATATACTATTATTGTGGGAATTACATCAATCCAAGGGTAAATAATTGTGGTCTAGATTGGACCAATTTGTTTATAGGTCCATTTTATACGGAACCTTGGATCAATAATGAAGGTGGCCTATATTCCCATTTAGTACTATGGCTAAGTCTAGGGTGGGAGAGATAAGTAGGTCTCCCACCATGGGTGAATAATATAAGCCGTTGGATTGATGTCATTCCATAGATTTATGATGCATTGTCAATATCTTATACATTTCTTTTCATTCTCTTCCTTTCATCTCTCATCTCTTTGCTTCTCCAATCTCCATTCTTTTCTTGAGTCCATCTCTTTATTCAGTTTTTTAACCACCGTTCTTCAACATGTTTAGTTCCAATATAAGGGTGACAAGACAAACATAATTTTTTTATTTCTAGCACTTGTGAGTATTTAAGAAATTCTGGTTTTAGAAGTGGTTTGCAATATATATATTCATGTCAACTTCCTCACCACAGTACCTACATTGATTCGAATTAAGTGATGAGGATTTATCACAAATTTTCATCTTGGTGTTTCTTTTTTGAAGCAATCTTGGTGTTTTTTGTTTCAATATAATTATTTATTATGATCTTGTTGTTGTGATAAGTAAATTACTTTAAGTGAAGACCAACCAAAAAATTGTAAAATGACATTTAGGTCTAGAAACATTTACAAAGAAAAATAAAATTAAGGAGGAGATGATTATGAATCTCTATGAAAAAAAGATGGAGAATGAACCATTTTAAGAGAGAAAACGGAAGTGTTCTGTTTTGAGTTTTAACTAAGGTTGTTGTTGTGTGTTAGAGACAAAATCAAGTGTGCCAAAGAGTTTATACACCATCAAAATCCAACGGCTGTCATAAAAACTTAAAGTTGCCCATGATTGGAGACCTATTGAGGTCACCCATGCTAGAAGGCGCCCTATTATATGAAGTCTAAATTAACTATTGAGTCTGATTACTTTCCTTTATATGCAATATCAAAGCTTTAAAAAGATAAATGTGAATATATTCCATCTAAAAGCGTGAACAGACATTCCATAATGAATTCTATGTTAAGATTTTATTGTAGAGTTTCATAAATTATCACTGTAGAATAAGATAAAACTAATTGTCATTTTATAATCATCTTAAATATATTTTTTTTTTTGAAAGGCATAATCATCATCTTAGATTTGAACTTTATTATACTAGCATTTAGGTCCTCTTCAATTCTACGAGCATCATAAAATCAACTCAACTCGGATATTACTGGGTGAAAAATTCCGGGAGCCAAAACTAACAATCGGCCAATGATATTTTAGGGGTGTGCGAAAGATCGAGAAACATCATAACCAATGTAGGACTAACCACTCTCCCTTAAACTCAACATTTGACATGTAGGTGAATTCAATTAGGCCGATGACTTAATTAATCCAAAATGTTTAGTTCAAATTTATTTATTTTTGTATTTAAATAGTTTTACATTGAACCATCATCCAACCGACAAAATTAATTAAAGTGGTTTAGTTTAGATAACGAGTAAACTTTCATAAAATGGTGAATAGTGAACCTAACTCATTCAAAAAGGTTACTCCCGTAGCTGAGGGGAATCTTTCTACTTTTCTTTATCTATAAAAGGGATGTGGCTCTCTCCTCATTTGAAGCAAGAAACAAACATCAAATACACACACATTTGATAGAATATAAACATTTCCTTAATCTCCAACATAGCATCAATGGCACCTCCTTCATCAGACCTCAGGAAGATTGGCTTAGAAGGGTTTGCTTTAATAGACAAGTTCTATGGTCCAACAAGAAGGAGCAACATGGAAGACCTTGCTTCCACCAAGGATGCAACTGCTTACTTTGTTGGGATATCTAATGTAAGTTACCCTAAGGGAAAATTACCCCAAAATCGTTGGGGTAGACCCTTTAAGTTTTAAGCACTTATTGGCCTAGCTTAAATTTTATATAGGCCTCTATTTCATGCTATGGTGTGTGTGTCTATATGTGTGTAGAAAAAAGCTCGAAGGCATGTGATTATATATTTAAATCAAAGTCTTCTGTAGCTAAGGGAGGGCATATGTAGTAAAATAATGTACTTTGTAGTTTGAGTACCAAAAATATGTACTCTCTATAGTTTGTGTACCAATATTAATAGTATATAATATAGTTTGTGTAAGAACACTTATATTTTCACTTCAATAATTAATTATATTTGTGTTCTTAATTTATTTTATGGAGTTCCACAATTACGTACCCCAAATTTATTTATTTTCTATTTATTTTAAACCTAGTATTAGTTCATAAAATTTTTTATTTTGAAATAATAGATAAACAACAAAGTAAAAATAATTATTCCTAATTTTGTATATATATATATAGTATCGAAAACAAGTTAAATCAATGAGAAATTCGTACATTTAATTTCGTTATTATCATGTTTGAAATCTTATCAAACATATTTCCCGAAATCTATTTTAAGTTATTAATATATACTTCTCTTTCATGAACTTGTGATCTTCGCACAAATAGTGAAATTGGGATGAAAATCATTAGATACTTGCCGCAATGTCACGTCAAAATTATCACTATATATGTGTCGTTCTTCTTCAACAATAATATTTAATTAACACATACATGTCGTACTGTGTATAATCATACATCGATATTGGAGCACTACAAATGCTCGTTCCACGTCCTATTTATGATAACCTCTTTAATTAATTGCAGAGTTAACATAGTACGGAGAAATTCGCAAAATTTTAAATTTTGATATTATATACTACATATAAACTCATTATACAAACGATACAATTGATAAACCATTTCAATTACATATTCACAAAACTGTTATGAATCAAAAGTCACACTGTCAGAGCCAAATTTAAAAAGAATTTAAGTATTTTAAGATCTTTGATTTAACCAACTAAAACCACTTTATGTCAGAACTGACTTTCAAATTAGATTCAACTAGTGATGAAAACAAAAAAAATCTTTTAATTTATGATGTCACGTTCCAAGAACTTCAGTTGAGCTCCATTCTTCGTGGACTATATCGAAAACCTTTTTGTACAATGAAAATCGCAAATCAAACATAGAATACATGTTATTAACATTTAACCATGTTTCTTGAAAGGAAAAAAAATAGCCCATGTGATTAAGATATACTTATGACTTTTATCCTTTTTGCTCCTTCATTCATATTTGTATATGATTTTTTATAAATTTTAAGTTTAAGATTTAAATCCAAACATGACAAAATGACTAAAATGTGATAAAAAAATAAAAATAAAAAACTAAAGTGTCAATTAAAATTAACTTAAGAGATTAAAGAGGCTATTTTTTCGCTTATTAAAAAAAAGAGGCCATTTTTTCTTTAAATTTAATGTGTTATCATCTCCGTTCCGGTTAATCCTGAAAGTTCATGATCTGCATTCTCAATCTTCTTTCATTAACCCCATTTCCAATTTTTTTAGACTATTCATAGCGAAAATTTTGAATAATATGCACGATTTTGAACAATTTATCTTATGATTACATACAAAGAGAGTAGAGTTTGCTTGTGGGACATCATTAAGTTTGAAGAAGAGGCACAAAGTGTTTATCCTTATTTGACTTCGAAGTAAGCTTTTTCACCCTTAAAAAAACATGTGTTCTATTAAATGAATTAAACTTATAAAAAATGTTTATCCTCATTCTAGTTAATCAAAAGTTTAAAGTAGAAAAGGTAAACAATAATTGAAGAATCAGATGCACTTGCGAGTTGCAACCATCGAACTAGAATATTTTATTCACTCAGACACCTCATTATTTACACGAAAGCATTACTTGTAAAATTGGATTAGTTTCTTTTCTTTTTTTTTTTTGTCAAAAACGTGGATTAGTTTAAACCTTAAGGAAAAGAATAAATCGTGGAAGAAAAATCGAGAAGGATTAAATGAATATTGTTAATCAACATGTGAATTTACGTTGTTTGGAATATTATTAAATAAAAGAATATAAGAGAAAAGAAGAGAAAGAATATGAATAAGAACTTACAGAGTTCACCAATTTGTGTGTCTCGTTATTGTTTTCATGGAGATTAGTCATCACTAATTTTTTTGACACATCGGTAACAACTTGTTGATACTGAATAAGGGAGACACGTTGGTAACAACTATAGACTTCAAAATTAAACTAACTGCATTATGGAAGACTAGCTACCCATGGAGGAAGGTTTCATCAGGACGCGATTATTATGAAGTTCAATTTACTTGATATGAAGATATGAGAATGGCTTGGTCTATGAGCACGGTTAATTTGAAACTTTGCGTTCTAAGTTTATCAAAATGGACCAATGATTTTCTTACAACAAACTCACCCTCAGATTTGGATTCAACTTATGGAATTACCACAAGAGTGTTGACGACAACGTACTTTGTTTGAAATTGCGAGTGCAATTGGTACCTCTCTTACCTTAGATGATGCAACGTTGAATCAGACTTTAGGTCATTATGCGCGCATTCTAATTGATATGGACCTGCTGAAATGACTATTTGATAAGATATTGGTTGAACGTGATGGTTATGCATTTAATCTTGTGGTTGTCTATGAACGTCTACCGGATTTTGCCATCATTTCCATGTTATTGGTCATCGCATCGCAACTTGTAAATGATTTTATCCGCCGTGAATTGATAAAAAGGAAGGGAATAGTTGAATTATGCCTTCAAATTCCATGAAACAAGGTGCAGAAAATGGTAAGAATCAGGACTTGACGCGCGGCGCCCACACAACGCTTGTTTGTCCTGGTAAGTCTGTCATCAGCGCGGGGCGCCAGGTGGGTGGCGCGCGCGCGAGTATATAAGGGATCTGTTTCATTTTCTGCAGCGGAGTGAGAGGAAGAAAAAACGGATTTTAGGGTTTGTTCATCCAATTGAAGCTAGGGTTCATAGAGGAAGCTCTTTGGAAGTTCTCTAGGGATTGGGTAGTGATTCTAACACCTTGTAAACACTTATCATTGAAATCTCTTGGTCACGGGAATAGATTTGGGAAAAGGGTAGAAATTAGGGATTCACTAATTTCTTGTAACTCTTGTTTAAATCTCATTGTAATCAAGGAAGGAAGAAGTTTGATAAGGAAATGAGAGTTCTCTCCCCCAGATTAGGTTCGTTAACACCGAACTGGGTAAACAAATTTCACTTGTGTTCTTTATTGCTTTTGGTAGTTTAGCTTTTGATTGATTATTATTGCTTGGACCATTGTTGCTTTTGGTTACTTAATTATTTTGCCTCACATTAGTTTAAGTTTCATTGGTGTGGTTTAATCGAATTCACAACACGAATGAAAAGAAGTTACAACATGAGGCAATTAATAAAAATAATATTAAAAAAGAGTATGTTGCCTAAGTTGCTGCGAATTCTCAACAGCAATGACTATTCCTAAACCAGTATCCGCGCTAGAAGGGGATCATAAACCTCGGGCTGAGACCGCTCACAATAATGCACAATATATAGGTCCAATAGTTACATACGCCTACATTGGAGGTTATAACACTTATTTTAGTTTTCCGCTGAAGAATGTGACAGATGATGTACCTCAGAGCGAATTAATTTCTTTGATTCCAGTTATACAATGTATCCAGGATGAGGATACGGAGGTAACTGCAACAAACATTCATGTTAGTATGGATAATAACATGGCAGACAACACAACCAATATAACTCCACAATGTCTAAAACGTTGTTTATCAGGGTAGCAAATAATGATGAATTTGATGAAGAGGTGCAGCGGGAACTAATTAAAGGTTGTAAAACAACTTTGGGGAGTCATGGATAATGATGAATCCTTGATGCATGTTGTCTCCAAAAACCAAAAGAAACGAAATAAGAAATTAACTTGCAGCGTGGGGCAGCCATATAACATCCGCTCACGGGGTGCACCGTAGCATTTGTCTCGATGTGGGTCACCCAAAAAAGAGGGAAAAACTGAATGCAAATAAAGTTTAGGGTAATAAGGATAAGGATAAGGATTAAGGATATTATTGAAAAAGTGAAGTTTAGATAGTAAAGTGAAATGATTTATAAATTTAATATCTTACAATTAATTTAGATTAATTTATAGTGTCAAACTCACTTGTGTGATATCGATCGTTCTTGGCTCAATATAGTAGAATATTAGACTTCTTTTACGACCAAATATAACTATATGGGGATAAATTTTCATCGACTATATGCAAAAAAACTTGTACTCACACCTAGGGTCATCATTGTGCATATGCATAGGGATGGCTGCCCACGGGTGCGGGTTTTATACCACCCAAACCCGCACCCGAAATTTCGGGTGCAATCCGTACCCAAAAACTATTTGGGTGATAAATTAACACCCACACCTATTGGGTTCGGGTTTTTTCACCCAAACCCGAACCCGTAGCAAAAAAAAAAAAACAAAAATATTGAAATTCCATCAAGATCTCTAAATTAAATTAAAATACTTAGGGGTACTTATGTATACTTAGAGGTACTTAATTAAAAAAATACAAAAACATTAAAATTCCATCAAAGACTCTTATATATACTTAGGGGTACTTATGTAATTTAATGTGTAAGCGGATGTGATTTCGGGTTTCGAATACGGGTTTAAGTGAACCCAAACCCGCACCCGAAATATCAGGTGGCACCCGAACCCGAACCCAATCAACTCGGGTTTTCATCCGTTGACTCAAGTTCGGGTGCGAGTGGACCCTGCGGGTTTAGATCTGCCTGCCATCCCTACATATGCAACTGTTAAGATATGATATGATTATTTCATTATTGTAATTTATATTGTAATTATGTCAAGATTAATTAGCCTTTATGTGTAATTATTTTCTTTGTTTCTTTGTCTTCAATCCTATATTATAAATAGGAACTTTTGCTTGTACTTGAATCACACAATGAATATACAATTGTTTATTATATTTTCCTGAGTTTCTACATGGTATCAAGAGCTTATTTTTAGTTTTTTTTCCTTCCAGCGTTGTTGTTGAGGTGTCACACTGCACCTTTTCTCCCTTGTTGGTTCACCGTCGTTGCAATTTGATTTTGAAGTCCTTTAAGTACCACATGATCCGTACACACATACTCCAATTGACTAAAGAAAACACACATCAGTGAGTAGTTGTTTCATTGCCTCACCATTTCATTTTGTTTTTCCTTTTACGGCATCATCAATTTAATTGTGACATCACTACTCAATTTTTAGTCAACAATAATTGCAGCAACAACAATTTTATATTCCTTTCATCCAATATATATTGTATTGCTTATTTTGATTATCCTGCCATTATGGAGAAATATTGTGGTTGTTGCCGTAAGTTTGGACATTATTTTTCTGATTATCCCATGGTTGAATGCCATAACTGCATGAAGAAGGGTCATATTGCTTCAAATTGTTGTCGATATTGCAAGACAGCCGGACACTTGATTCAGAATTGTCGCATTCGTCCGCCACGATCTAATCAGACTAGGAATCAACATCGTCCCAATTCTTCAAGGTCTGTACTTACAACTGCTGTTGTTGCCAATGGTTCCCTAGAGTCCTCTCAGCCTGCCTTCTCTGTCACAAATATTCTGGCTCTTTTTAGACAACTTCTTCCTTCTGGTAATACTCATGCCGCCCTTTCCACCGCACCAGGTAATTCTAAATGGTATTTTGATTCTGCTTGCTGTAATCACATGACATCTGCATCTCATCTATTTTCTTCCCTGTCTAAAAATGACATTACCCGTTCTATCCACACTGCTGATGGATCTCTTATGCATGTAAGTCACATAGGTTCTATCTCCCTATCTAATTTAAGCCTACCTAATACATACCTTATTCCTAAACTAAATTTTAATCTTATCTCTATTGGCCAATTATGTGATCTTGGTTATGAAATTACCTTCTCTGCCTCTGGATGTCGTGTGCAGGATCCACAGACTGGACAACTCATAGGGACTGGACGTAAGATCGGAAGGTTATATGAGCTCATTGAACTGCATGTTCCTCTAAAGTCTAACATTTGTGCGGCTTCCACAGATGCTTCCATTCAACTTTGGCATCGTCGTCTTGCCCATAGTTCCATTGGTAAATTACGTCCTTTAGTGTCTCAAGGTTATTTAGGATCTGTCATCAATGAGACGTTTGATTGTTCTGCTTGTCAAACTGCTAAACAACCAGCCTTATCTTTTAATAAAAGTACTTCGATTTCAGCTTCACCATTTGATCTCGTGCATTATGATATTTGGGGTCCTGCTCCCACACCTACTCTGGGAGGTTCTCGGGCACTCTATCTGAATTTTCATGTCCATATACATCTCAATAAAATGGTCGTGCTGAGAGAAAGCATCGTCACATTCTTGACTTAGTCCGTGCGATGCTTATCTCAGCCTCTTGTCCAGAACGCGCTTGGGGTGAAGCTGCTCTTACAGCTGTCCATCCTCATGAATATACTAAACTTGAGCCTCGTGCTCGTCTATGTTGTTTTCTTGGTTATGGGACTGAACACAATGGTTATCGATGTTGGGATCCAATATCCCAACGCATTCGTATCTCCCGTCATGTTGTCTTTTGGGAACATATAATGTTCTCTTCCTTGTCAAAATTTAAGTCAATCCCTTCTACTCCAACTCCTCTCTTTACTAACCCTGATGTCGATATATTTCCTAGTGACACAATTGCAGGTTCTGAGACGCATGTCGGTTCATCTAGTGAGCTTCCGATGCCTTCCGATATTCCATCCACTTCTGGTGATGATGTTTCGTCTGTTGATCCTGCACCACCCACCATTGAGCTTCCTAAACGGGTAAGCAATACACCTCCCTACCTTCGTGAAAATTACCATTGTTATTCCACTATACTTCACCATCATGAACCACAGTCCTATAAGGAGGCATCTTCAGATCCTCATTGGCAGCAAGCTATGCAGGAAGAATTACAGGCATTGGAGAAAACTCAAACGTGGGACCTTGTTGATCCTCCTTCTGATAAGACTCTTGTAGGATGCAAGTGGGTTTATAAAATAAAGACTCACTCTGATGGATCTATCGAGCGTTACAAAGCCCGCCTTGTAGCAAAAGGGTTCACTCAAGAGTATGGCATTGATTATGAAGAAACATTTGCTCCTGTTGCACGCATCACATCAGTTCGAACTCTTCTTGCCATTGCCGCCACTCGCAAATGGAGACTTACTCAAATGGATGTTAAAAATGCCTTCCTTAATGGTGAGTTAGAAGAAGAGGTTTATATGCGCCCTCCTCCAGGATACATTTGTCAGGAGAACAAAGTGTGTCGCCTTCGTAAGGCTCTTTATGGTCTTAAACAAGCACCTAGAGCTTGGTTTTTCCAAATTTCACAGGACTATCACCCAGTTGAATTTCTCTTACAGTGCTCATGACTCTGCTCTTTTCACACGAAAAATTGGAAACGGTACTGTTGTCTTGCTTCTTTATGTTGATGACATGATTATCACCGGAGATGACTCTGATGGAATTAAAGAACTCAAACAATTCTTGTGTCAACATTTTGAGATGAAGGATCTTGGACCACTAAGTTACTTCTTAGGGCTTGAAGTATTATCTTCGAGTGATGGCTTGTTTCTCTCACAAGCTAAGTATGCTTCTGATCTTGTCTCTCGAGCAGGTCTCACTGATTGTAAAATTGAACACACTCCTCTTGAACAGAATGTTCGATTTACTCCTCATGATGGTACTTTACTTGACGATGCTACTCTTTATTGGCAGCTTGTGGGCAGCTTAATTTATCTCACGGTTACTCGTCCAAATATCTCATATGCTGTTCATCTGGTTAGTCAATTCATGGCCTCCCCACGTACTACTCATTATGCTGCTGTCCTCCGGATTATTCGGTATATTAAGGGTACCATTTATTGTGGTCTATACTACTCGACTGCATCCTCATTGATTCTTAGAGCCTACTCTGATGCTGATTGGGCAGATGATCCGAACGATCGTCGATCTACCACTGGTTTTTGTATTTTCCTAGGAGATTCTCTCATCTCTTGGCGTAGTAAGAAACAAACTTTGACAGCCCGCTCTAGCACTAAAGCTGAATATCGTGCTCTTGCTGATACGACTTCTGAGATATTATGGCTCTGTTGGCTCCTTGCCGATTTAGAGACATCTCAATCTTCACCAACGGATCTATATTGTGACAATCGCAGTGCCATTCAAATTGCCCACAATGATGTTTTCCATGAGCGAACAAAGCATATTGAAATTGATTGTCACTTCATTCGCCAGCATCTTCTTCGCGGTGAACTTCATCTAATCTCCATTGGCACTCTTGATCAGCCTGCTGATTTGTTGACAAAACCTCATTCTCCTGGTCGCTTCCGCACTTTAGTGTCCAAACTCAAGTTGTTTACAGCTCCACCAACTTGAGTTTGAGGTGGGATGTTAAGATATGATATGATTATCTCATTATTGTAATTTATATTGTAATTATGTTACGATTAATTAGCCTTTATGTGTAATTATTTTCTTTGTTTCTTTGTCTTCAATCCTATATTATAAATAGGAACTTTTGCTTGTACTTGAATCACACAATGAATATACAATTGTTTATTATATTTTCTTGAGTTTCTACAGCAACATAGCTCTCTGCATAGGGCCTAAAAAATATAGAGGATCTAAAAATAAAATTGTATGGTGGCATGGTAGTATTACTAAATATATAAGAAGTACAAAATAAATTTTTATTTAATTTGGAAGTTAGTCTATTTAGTTTGTTGTGAAGTTATTCAAGAACAAATAAATTTTGTTTCGATTTTTTTCATTCTTTTTTTATGCCTCTTAAATTATTTCCATCTAAATTACACTTTTGACAATTGACACTTTAACTTTGCATATTTTTTTAACACAACTTTGCACTTTTGGCTCTTAATTTTAATCCATTTTACAAATGACTGATCCAACTAATTTAGACCAAATCAACACACATGTAAACAACTACTCATATGACATCATATTTTATCTGTAGAATTACACCGTATGTTATATTTTTTATCTCATATTGTGCACCAAAATTTAATATTACCTTTATATATAGTTGTCGATAATTAAATGGTGAATAATTTATTTGAAGAAGGCCTACAATATTTGTTCAAGTAAGATCTTTCAATTTGTTAAGAAAAAACAAATGCTCTTTATCAAAATCTCTATCAAAAGCTATGTGTGTATTGGAGGAAAATATTAAATATGTTTAAGGTATTAGAATATCACTCTAAAATGTTGAAATTTTATACAACAAGGTGCAGCATGTATATCGTGTGTGTGTCTATATATATATATATATATATATATATATATATATATATATATATATATATATATATTCAATTGATCAAAAACATATCGTGTATATATAATGTTTTTGGACGGTAGGCCAAATATTCTAGCCGATCTGAAACTAAATAATTAAATTCTTTTGCCAATCATTATCCCAAAAAGGAAAATCTTTTGCCAAACTAAAGCTATTAATTAACTAGACAATGAATGGGGCATCATATAATTCTCTAATTAATTATAATATGCATGCAAATTCTTTCATTATATTAATTTTGATACATTAAGACTAAAATTAGCTAATCAATCAAATATATATGTTCATTCACGCCAAAATGAAATACTTTTTATTTACAAAATAGATGTTATACCTAACTTTGCTTTTATATTAAATAAATATTATATAAGGGCTAGTGGCTAAAAACATCGTTTTTTCCAACGGTTGAATTTTCTCCATGCACAAACGCCGAAGATCAAATCTCTAACCACTTATATTTAAGAATTTAAATATCTTATTCGAATTAATTCATTGTTGATATAGTTTAATTTCTACAATATATTAAACCACATAATATTGTGGGTGTGTCATATCTATGTGATTTAACTAATTAAATAAATAATGCATTAGTTATATGTTTCCGAGCATCTACCAAGGCCATCACTCAATAATATACACCTAAAATACATGAATAAAATAAATCACTTGCCACTTTTTAGGTAAAGCACCATATTTGCTTAGTCTATAAATAAAGGAGTACCCCATTAAGATTTCAATCAAAAAACACTAAATTGTATATTGTTTCCAATAGTTCACACACATTTTCTTCTATGGCACCACAACAGAAAGATCTTGTTAAGATAGGTATAGAAGGTTTTGATCTCATTGACAAATTTTATGGTCCACCAACAAAAATTTCCAATAATGGGGGAAGGCAGAGACAATACAACAAGGAAGAGACAGTTATCAATAGCAAAGATGCAGCTTATAATTATGGTGGAATTATGGTTGTTAATTATCCTAATGCTAGACCAAAGAACCGTTGGGGTAATATTTTTAAGGTCTTCAAATCTTGAAGATATATGCATACCAACTACTATCAAGTGTTTTGGGCTCGTTGTTGGTTACGAGAGTCTCTTTATATATTTGTGTTTCTTTTTAACTATTAAATATATTGTAAAACACTCAAGAGACCTTACCTTATTATATAAGTCTGCTTTAGAGGTAAATTGTGATGTATTTGTATGCTTTAAATGATAAAATGTGTGTGAGTTAGCTAATCTTATGCCCCTTTATAGGCCGGTCCTGAGTTTTTATAGGCCGTGTGCAAATTTTTAAAAGTGGCCTTTTAATAAAAAATAAATATAATTTAAAAAAAAACTCATCGATTATTTTTTTTTAAAACTCGGTATCCGGCCCAAGGACCGACTAACTCGAGGGGAAAAAACTCATCGATTTAAAAAAATATAATTATCCTAGTAATTAACATAAAAAATATTCATATTCTACCAATAACAACAAAATAATTTATTTAAGTTAAATCTTAAATTAAAATTAAATGCATTCAGATCTAATAGTTTCATAGTTTGTTACATTGTATGGTAGATGTAGACGATTTAATAGTCTTTCCATCACTACTAGAAAAATCTTAAATACCGACGGACAAAATCTGTCTCTAAAATGTAAATATTCCGTCACTAAGAAGGTTAGAGACGGATTTGATCCCGTCGGTAATTTCCTCGTCTCTAAACTGTTAGAGATGGACAAAATCTATCTCTAAAATGAAAATATCTGTCTCTAAAATAAAAATATTTGTCTCTAACTGCTTTTTCTGTCTCTAATTCCATCTCTATTAGAGACGAAATATATTCTGTCTCTAAATTCCGTCGGTATTTCAACTTTTTCTAGTAGTGCATTTTTTTGTTCAATCTGGGCTTGCAATTGGACTTCTTTTGCTGCAATATGATATTTACACCTTCTATTTTACTAATACTACGACCTTGCAAAAAAATATTTGGAGGCCGTATTATTTTGGAGGCCCGCTGCAATAAGCCTTGTTGCAAACCCTTCTGGGCCGGGTTTGATGTCTGCCTCCCATGAATACCAACACAAATACATCAACAGAGAGACGATATTGATAATAATTTAAAAAAAATAAATTTTTAAATATAAACATATGCCTTAATGTCGTATTAGTGTTGGACATTGGCGTGTGTATATTTAAAAAATTGGTTATTTTATTTTTAATTTAATACCAAATAAGGTCTGCTATGGAATTTTCAAAAGTTTGAGAATTTGTTTGATTATTGGTTTGTAAAAGAAAATAAAAATTGTTGAATCCAAAGTTGTGTTTGGTGTTAATGTTCTTGAAAATCAAGATTTGTGTGGAATTAATTTATTTTGGCAGCACTCTTCAAAATAACGGGTGAAAGTAATGTTTTAAAAATTGGACCGAAAATTGAACCGCTGTAATCTTTGGTTCATGGTTCAACCATTATTGAACCGATTAAACTGAATATTAATTATATAATTAAATAAATGCTTTTATTCTCTTTAAATAAATAAAAAGTCACACTACTTTGTTGAACTTTTTTCTTTTTATCAAACTTCTACATTTTTATGGGCCAAACCCACTTCATAAGTTATAAAAGACTACTAACAAAACCCTTAGTCTCCATTTGGATTGATGTGGAATTTAGCGGAATAAAATGGAGTGAAATTGGATGGAGCAAAATGGAATAAATATTCCGTTCTATTGTTTGGATATTTTAGAAAAGAAATAACAAAATTGATAATAAGTGGCGGTATGAGATATGAAATTCATTTCATCCTATTCCATTAATTCCATTATTATTTTTCAAATCCAAACAATGAAATCTTATTATATTCCATTCCATTATATTTCATCAATTCAAGCAAAGCCTAAATGTTGAAAATATGTCGAAAACAAGCACAAAAGTCGTCCCTACCACTACTTGCTTCGTCATTCTTCTTTCTTTTCCTCTTTTTTTTTTTTTTTGTTTCCATCCATGTTCATGCTTCTTCACTTTGTCATTTCTTCTTTCTTTTCCTTCATTCTTCCTTTCTATAACCATGCACCATACATATTTCTTTTCTTCAATAATCAAAACACAAAACCATGTTTATATGAACATAAAAATAAAAATCATACATAGAACATATGAGAACCTGTTGAAGGAACATGGGAGTTGTTGAGTTTTACATAAATCAATTTAATAGAAAATAATGTTTATTGTTGTATTGCTTGCACATATCCATGTTTAGAAGAAGAAGACGAAGAAAATGCTAAAGGAAAAAAAAACTGAAAAAAAAAAAGATTCTGACTTTTTTTAATTTAAAAATAAGGCCGTCTGGTTTTTGAAAACTGATATCGGTTTTGGCAGTCCAAATCCCGGTTCCCATGACTAACGGTTCTGGATATCTGTTCGGACCAAACCCACTTCATAAGTTATAAAAGACTACTAACAAAACCCTTAGTCTCCATTTGGATTGATGTGGAATTTAGCGGAATAAAATGGAGTGAAATTGGATGGAGCAAAATGGAATAAATATTCCGTTCTATTGTTTGGATATTTTAGAAAAGAAATAACAAAATTGATAATAAGTGGCGGTATGAGATATGAAATTCATTTCATCCTATTCCATTAATTCCATTATTATTTTTCAAATCCAAACAATGAAATCTTATTATATTCCATTCCATTATATTTCATCAATTCAAGCAAAGCCTAAATGTTGAAAATATGTCGAAAACAAGCACAAAAGTCGTCCCTACCACTACTTGCTTCGTCATTCTTCTTTCTTTTCCTCTTTTTTTTTTTTTTTGTTTCCATCCATGTTCATGCTTCTTCACTTTGTCATTTCTTCTTTCTTTTCCTTCATTCTTCCTTTCTATAACCATGCACCATACATATTTCTTTTCTTCAATAATCAAAACACAAAACCATGTTTATATGAACATAAAAATAAAAATCATACATAGAACATATGAGAACCTGTTGAAGGAACATGGGAGTTGTTGAGTTTTACATAAATCAATTTAATAGAAAATAATGTTTATTGTTGTATTGCTTGCACATATCCATGTTTAGAAGAAGAAGACGAAGAAAATGCTAAAGGAAAAAAAAACTGAAAAAAAAAAAAGATTCTGACTTTTTTTAATTTAAAAATAAGGCCGTCTGGTTTTTGAAAACTGATATCGGTTTTGGCAGTCCAAATCCCGGTTCCCATGACTAACGGTTCTGGATATCTGTTCGGACCGGTGCTGGGTCCAGTTCCCAGGTGAACCGGTTGAACCGCCCAGTCAGGTTCTTTAAACATTGGGTGAAAGACATGTTTGTTGCGGCTACTTCATTGTCTAATTTGATTTGGAATTGGTGTGGGCACAGTAACAATTGGTTTGCAAAAATTTTGGTTCGGCACTACAACTCATGATCGACAAACACTTTTGTATTATTTGGTATTTTCATTGTGTTATCTTTCACTTTGTTGGTATGTTGGTTTTTCTTCTTTGATTGTCTTCATCTTTTTTATTTCTTATTCTTCTGATTGATTGCACTTCTTTCTATTGAATTTTTTTATAGCATTGCACTTCTCTCTATTGATTCTGATTGATTACACATCTTCCCATTGATTCTTCTGATTGCATTGCATTTCTTCCTGTTAACTTTTTTTGATTGATTGCACTTCTCCCCATTAATTCTTCGGATTGAATTGCACTTCTCCCTATTGACTTTTTTTTGATTGGTTGCAATTTTTCCTATTGGTTTCTTCTATTTGATTGCATCTATCTATTGGTTGATTCTTATGTTTGATTTAGTTTGGATTTGTTCGATTGGTTTTGTTTTGGTTAGCTTGGACTGGATAGCATGTTGGATTAATTTGATTTGGTTCTCCTTTCTTCGATGGTTTCTCTGTTAACTGCGAATTGCTGCTCTCAGTTGGTGTGATCTTAATTGATTTGATTTTTTTTTTCAGAGTTAAATTTGTAACAAGCATAAAGCTTAGTGAACTTTACCTTGAGGAGTAGTATTAGAAATAAAATGTTTTGAGTTTACAATATTATTATGTTTTTCGTTTGAAAAACTCTCGATGATTATCTGTTAACGCACCATGAGTTTGAGGGGAAGTGTTAGATATATTAGAGCTTTAAGTATTGAGCATTATATGTTAGTAGTCTAGTAGTCCATTAGGTATTATTATAAATTCTCTTGTAATCCTTATTTTGTTAAGTAATGCTAGTCTAAGATTATTGGAACCCTAGCCTATTTCTGTTTTTCTTATTTTTGAATCTCTATTGTTAAATTAAAAAAATATTATGTGGCTTTTTTTTTAATTTTATTAATTTCCACGTGGCACCATCTGGTGGTGCCACGTGGAGATTCCATCCAAGTCAGCTACCATGAGTTGGGCAAGGGGGCAACGCAAATAAAAAAAATTGCAAGGTGGGTGTAGTTCTTCTGAGATTGGCTGCATCATAAGGCTAAAACAACTTGGTCAGAGTGACTTAACTGAAGCACCAATGCTAAAGCAATTAAGTCTAAACCACTTGTGCATATTGAAGATGTGCAGATGCAACATGTTGAACAAGATGTCCTAGACATCTTGTCACTGGGTTCAGAGCATGCATAGGCAGCATGTCGAACAAGATGTCCCAAGACATGTGGGTAGGACATCTTGACCCAGTTTAGCTTAAAAGATAATGCTTATCCATTAAGCGCGCGTGTTTGTTTTAATTTGGATAAACTGCGAATCTTTTAGTAACAAGCTGAGATTAGGATTAATGATAAAGTTTGTTATTAATCCTATGTGTTAGATACGATTGGATTCGTATTTAATTAGTGGATAGAGATTAAATCTTTATCTTTGTGGAGTTTGTTTTTGAAACAAGTTTGTTTTAAAACTAACTCTTATTTGAGTGCATCTGAACGACTGAAGATTATCTGAAGAATTGCACGCCTATATAAAGGACTCAACATAGAGCTTAAAACTCGACCCACAATAACTGAAGATTGTGAGTCCAAAGTTTTGTACCCACTGTGCAAAACTCTTAGTAGCTCTTAGTATCGTTCTTGGTACTTTGATGCTTGTGTCGTTGAATGTTGCCATTCAACTGTGTCTTTTAAATTGTTAAGTTTAAAAGTTGTTTCGTCACTTGGGATTAGTGATTAGAGGGAGTTGGGTAGGTTCTCATATTCAGGGGGAGTTAGCCCTTGAGTAGAAGATTACTAGGATTAAGAAAAGGCGTACATGCCAAAAGGTGTTTGGTAGTGTTGTAAGGCTAATTAATAATTCGGAGTAGTAGTGTTCACTTCCTGGATTGGTATCCTCCAGAGTAGGGCTTGTTATAAGTGCCGAACTGGGTTAACAAATCACTGGCGTTGTTTATTGCTTTCGTTTATCTTCAGTACTGCAATAACGTGTGATCCTCATAACCAGTTGTCGAACCAGTTGTCTAGGACATCTGGACTACTGACACATTATCCTAGACATTGTGTAAGACATCTGTTCTGCTAGAGAACAGAATTTCAATTGGCATCAGAGCAGTTACCCTAACCTGCTGGGTGAGCTCCAGGGAGATATATTTTGTTCAAGATGGACAAGAGAGGATCAATCAACAGACCACCAGTCTTGGATGGATCAAATTATGATTATTGGAAAGCAAGAATGGTTGCCTTTCTCAAATCCATGGATCAAAAAGCATGGAGGGCAATTATCACTGGGTGGAATCATCCAATAATCACAACAGAAGATGGCTCCACAAGTCTAAAAGGAATGGCAGATTGGAGTCCAGAAGAAGAAACTGAGGCAAGTGGCAACTCTAAAGCACTCAATGTTATATTCAATGGTGTTGATGAAAACATGTTCAAGTTGATCAACACATGTACTGAAGCCAAGCAAGCCTGGGAAATTCTTCAAACTGCACATGAAGGAACCTCCAAAGTTAGAATGTCAAAGCTGCAACTTCTCACCATAAAATTTGAGAACTTGAGAATGGAGGATGAATAAACTATATCTGAGTTCAACACTAGAATACTAGATATAGCAAATTCAACCTTTGCTCTAGGTGAGAAGATATCTGAAGAAAAGTTAGCCAGAAAAATCCTTAGATCACTGCCTAAGAGATTTAATATGAAGGTGACTGCAATCGAAGAATCTCAAGACTTGAGCACAATGAAGGTTGATGAACTTATTGGCTCATTACAAACCTTTAAGATGTCTCTGGATGACAAACCAGAGAAGAAGATGAAGAACTTGGCATTTAAATCTGAGGAAGGCCAAGATGATGATGATGAGCTATCACAGGCTTTAGCTTACATTACAAAGGACTTCAACAGAGCCGTAAGTAAGCTGCAAGCCAAGTACAGGACAAATGTCCCAGACAAGAGGTCCAACATCAAGTCACAGGGCAAGACCAAGGAGGAGAATACTTCTGAGCAAAACAAAGATGTAAGATGTTTTGAATGTGAAGGATTTGGACACATCAGACCAGAATGTCCGAACTTTCTCAGGAAACAGAAAAAGGGAATGGCAGCTACCTTATTTGATTCTGAGGAAGAGAAGGAAGAAGAACCAACAAATAAAGCCTTCATTGGAACATTTGATACCAGCAGCAGCACGAGCAATGAAGATCTCCTACAAGAAGAATTGGATGAGAAATACAACAATCTCACCATTAAATGGGAACAATCTTGTGAACTTATAAGAAAACAAGACGAGGAGATGGAGAAACTAGCTCAAGAGAAGGAAGCACTAGAGGTCTCTACAACTAGCTTGAGAGAACAAGTCACATTACTTGCTCAAGAAAAGGAGGCACTAGAAGCATCAACAGCTGCTTTGAAAGAACAAGTTACCTTGACTAACTCAAAACTCATTGAGATGACTAAATCTGTGAGAATGTTAAACAAGGGAACTGACATGCTTGAAGAAGTTCTTGAACTTGGTAGAAGTCCAAGTGACAAGAAGGGATTAGGGTATGACAACTACAGCAAGGTTCCTGAGAAGAAAATTTCCTCAAAGAATAGACCTCAGGACCAAATGTCAAACCACAAGTCACAACATCCTTCTCAGCACAAGCACAAGAAGACATGATCCAAACCTCAACAACCTGCTGAACAAAAGAAACAGGTGACAAAGACACATCATCTGACTCAACAAGGCAGAAAATGTTTGAACAAAGGCCTCAGGCTCCAACTCAACAAAGGAAGCATATGTCAGACCACATGTCCCAACATCATGCTCAACATGTGTCCCCCCAATACAAAGAGTACAAGGGACCACTGAAAAAATGTAAACATTGTGGAAAAGCTGGGCATCTAATTTCAGAATGCTTCTACCTCCATGGCTACCCTCAGAAGCCTAAATCACCAAGTTAGAACAAAAAGAAAATCCTACCTCCAAGGGTGAAACACAAGGAAGTTCTGACTAAAGTATGCAAGCCAATACCACCTCAAAAGGCTCATACTCCTCTAAGAATATCTTTACATAAAAATTGGTATTTTGATAGTGGATGTTCTAAACACATGATTGGAGATGAGAGATACCTTAGAGAATTAAGGCCTCATTCAAAAGGAAGTGTTACTTTTGGTGATGGAGTTAAAGGTAGAGTCATAGGCATTGGAAAACTATCTGGTCCACACACTCCATGCCTAGATGATGTTCTACTAGTAGAAGGTCTCACTGCAAACTTGATTAACATTAGTCAACTATGTGAACAAGGACTAAAAGTGCACTTTAACAATCATGAATGCACCATTGCTAATGATCAAGAAGTAGTGATGAAAGTGATAAAGTCAAGTGATAAGTGCTATACTTGGACACCTCACAACAATGGTCCAGAAATAGCTTGCTTGTCTGCAAAGGAAGAAGTTGACAACATGTCCTACCAGATGTCCCAACATCTGTACACTGGACAAGAAGGTGAAGAGATTTTGGTTGGGAGCGTTATTGTGCCTCTGGGTATTCACACGCTCAAAAACATGTCATAGACATTATAGAGGTAACGTGCAGAGTAAAGAAACATTAAATATCTACACGTAAAAAGAGGTAGCCTTAAGTTCTTCATCAATCTATAAAAGGCTACTAAGACCTCATATGTGACACTACCAAAAGTCTCAACATCTTGTCAGACATCTCTTCCAAACTCAGAAATTCTTTCTTCTAAAGAACTCTCTTCAACAATGTCTCAACAATCATCCAAGAACAACAGCTCAAATCAAGATGATTCAAAGACAACTACAAACGAGGCATCCTCTCAAATGCCTAGGGTTGAAGACTTATCCTTTGATCAAGAAGGGGTTATCACCAACGATGTACCACTCAGCATGATCCCTCCAACAAAAGGCGCAATCAAGAAGAAGAAGTCCAAGGGTTCAAAGAAGAAGAGGAACCCTAAAAAGACGAAAACTCATGCAACAGGGAATGACACAACTCAGGAACAAGATTCTAAAATTCCTGAAAGCCAGCCTTCTGAGAATCAAGAACCACAAAAGATTGCAGAAGAACCACATGTCAAACCAACTGATGAAGCATCAACTGATGAACATCAATTCAATGTTGCTGAGCCGAACTCTCCTCCAGCTAATGAAGTTCCTCCGTCAGAAACTACCACCAACATCTTCTCAGAATCTCATGAAGAGGATCCTAACCTGGATCAACCCATACCTTCATAAGAGGATCCAACACCTGATGTTGAACCACATGTTCCAACATCTGGTCATGATCAAGGTCCTGAACAAAAAGTTCAAGATCAAGTAATGGAAGAAAAAGAAGATGAAGATGAGGTCCCCCTGGCCAAGATTCTTCAAGGAATGAAGAAAGATGGTCAGCCTCAACAAGGTCTTGAAGAAGAAAGTTCTAATGAAAGTGATGGAGTACGAATTAGCATTCTTGTCAAAAACAAGGCTAAGACGTACACATCCAAGCAAGTGGAGACGTCCATCACTGAGAAGAAAGGGAAGAGGAAAGCTACAAAGAAAGCTTTTGGAGACAAGACTTCCAAGAAGAAGAAACAAGTTGTAGCAGTCACTGACACTGAGTCTGACGTCGAACCAAATGTCTTAGACATCACGACCTCAGGGAAGAAGAGAATAAGAGGAAGAATAATTCTTGCAAACATCCCTCCTGCTCCAATGGATAGAGTTTCCTTTCATTATGAGGAAAGTGCTCAAAGGTGGAGGTATGTTTATCAGCGCAGAATAGCACAAGAGAGAGAACTCAACAAACAAGCTCTCGAATGTGAGAAGATTATGGAACTCTTAGAAGCTGCTGAACTGATGAAGACAGTCAAGGATCTGGGAGATTGTTATGATATGTTGGTAAAGGAGTTCATTGTCAGCATCACCAGTGCCTGCAGTGAAGGAAGCGAGGAGTTCAGGAAGGTCAGAGTTAGAGGAAAGGAAGTTAAGTTTTCTCCAACAACCATCAATGAGTATCTGGGTAGGGATCCAAGCATTGAAGGTGATGAAGCTGATTTAGTCAAGGAGGTGACTAAGGAAATTACAGGAGGCCAAGTGGAAGAATGGCCTAAGAAAGGGTTACTATCTACTGGAACTCTTAGTGTGAAGTATGCTATCTTGAATAAGATTGGAGCTGCAAACTGGGCACCAACCAACCATGGTTCTAGGATCACTCCAATGCTGGCAAAGATGATCTACCTCATAGGGACCAAGAAGAAGATCAACTTTGGTGATCACGTATTCAACTAAACCATGAAGCATGCTGAAACATATGCAGTGAAGCTGCCAATTGCCTTCCCTTGCCTAATAACTGGTATGATCTTAAGGCAATATCCAGCTATCCTGTATCCTGACGAAGTTCCAACAAAGAAGCCTCAAGTCCTTAGCTTTGATTATAAGCTCTTTGTTGGTACACATGTCCCAGACATTGTGTTTCCAAGGATGAAGGAAGCTGCTGAAGCATCAGGCTCTATGCCTAAAGCCAACAAGAATGATGTTCTTGCTGAGCTGATGCAAATATCAAAGACTTTGGGAGAAACCATCAAGACCAGCACATCAAGGAAACAACATGTGGACGATCTGATCAAGTCCATACAAGATGCTGCTGCAGAAGGTGAAGAGAATGAAGAAGATGGAGATGGTGAAGAGAATGATTCTGACTCTTAGATATCCTACGATCAACCGTACGTTCAGATGCTTAACGTTTTTCTGAGACTAGGAGTGTTAATACAAATAAGAGAGATGTGGGTGATGAAAATAGCTTCAGCAAAATATATATTTTTGAACTAGAATATTTGTGAATGTGGAATGATGTTACGTGAGTTATTTTTTTGAGTTAATGGGTACTTATAGAGGCTGAAAGTTGAGAGAAAATAGGAACCAAACTTTGGTATACTTGAAGGATTTGAATAGATAGGCCGAACCGTTAAGGAAAGGAGAGGTTATATATTAATACTCGGTCAAACAATTACCTCCACGTTTTGATTACAATTGATAGCCCAATTAATTCATAATACATTCTTATCATATCAGTTCCTATAATTTAGTTTCCACTATGTGCATATTCCTACTATTATTTATTTGTGATATTAATCCTCCCACTATCTATGAATTCATACCACATAGAATTCCAACGTGATAAAATTTTGAGCTACTTTAAATCTGATATTCTTAAGTTTCCCTTAGACTAGTTTTATTAGTCAACTAGACCAATTAATTAAAATAATTGAATTAAATAAATACTAAAATAGATAATAAAAAAAATCATAGTTTCTAATTAATTAAAAATATAGGGTCTTACAATTACTGTTCTTCCGGAAGCCCTTTTTAGTCCAATGATCCTCCTGATAATTGACTGTTCTTGCAGCCTTCTCTTGTACAATTTGCTCCGGCTCCCCTCCTTGGGAGTTATAGTGAGAATGCTGACTTTGATTAGCTGTTTCCAACTTCTTTAATCTTTTTGCCCTAGGTACCTGTCTACATGCGCTTAACAAATACCTTAGTAGCACTGGAAGAGATAGTTTAAATATATTTTTTGGGTTTGTTTCATGTGTCTTTGTCACCGTGAAAATTCCCAGGTACGTAAGGTGGATCACTAGGATCGCTTAAATACCTTGACTTTGCCTTAGCCAGAATTTCACAGATCAAAATTCACAATCATTAACAAAAAAAATTTCTTCCATTTTTCTTCCATTCACAATCAAAATTCACAATCATTAACAAAAAATCATTGACAAACTAGAATAATTCTAACAAAGTGTGTGAACACAATCCCCGGCAACGGCGCCAAAAGCTTGACTACGATCTGGCAAGTGGACCAGTTTGTCGTCGAGCAATAATTCACACTCTAGGTGTCTAGAATGAGTTCGTATCCACAGGGATCGTATCAAACCTAATTAGTGATATTCTAGTTCGTGAGTTTTTGCATTCGCTTTGGGTTTTGGAAAAAAGGTTTTTTAATTTATAAAATTAAGCGTAATGCGTTGCAGGAAAATAAAGATTTTGATTCAGAAACATAGATGATAGGTATGGTAGTTGAACTTACTCCCTACTTCATACTTGGCATAATCGGTGTATAACATAGTTATTAGTATTATTATTTGGCGTTGATTTTATCCTTGTTTTAGTAGCACATTACTGCTACACTATGTAAGCAAAGTTTCCCTACTTTCGCAACTAAGGTACCTACGAGAGCCTAACCCCGTAGTGTCACATACCCTAATTATTAGATAGAGTTATTTACATACATGCATTATGACCATCAACCATCTAATGCCACTAGATTTTAGTTTCGGGCTATGTCAGCTTCTAATTGCTATGTCACAAATAATGTCTGATTCCTCCTCTAATTGCTAAGTCACAACTAGTTCAGGATGTTTACCGTATCTACTCATCTAGTGTTATTTATTACTAGTTCCGGACAAATATTAAAGTAAACCATATTTATGTATTAAAGCAACCCTAATATTTATTCTAAAGGCGTTGCCGTCTATCCGGCCAAATTCCGAGCAACGTTGTTAAAGCGAGAAAATAAATAACAATAATATACTGAATAACATTTATTATAACTTTGACTCAATTACATGACCCAAGTATTCATCAAGGAGTTCATCTTCTCCACCACAACCTAAGGAATTAATTATAAAAGACTACATAATTAAATTACAAGAACTTAACTAAAAAGCCTAAAGAATTCATACCTGGCTGAGTTAGTTTTCCCGTAAGGGGAGGAAACTATGCTCTTAGAGCTCCTCCGAACCTCTTTCCAAAAGGAATAGAAAGTTCTTCTATTTATGAATGAAAAATAATGAATAATGGAGGCTCTATTTATACTTTTCGTAATGGGCCTCAGCAAGCTATCGTGACACGATAGGTCCATCGTGGCATGATGGAAAGATTCAGTTTAAAAATATAACTGATCCTGTGCATTTAATCAGCGTGGTCACCAAGGAATCCCATTGTATTGCGTTGTGCTCTATCGTAACACGATGCTAAGATTTTCTTCAAAAATATAATTTCTGATGTCTTGGCGAACAAGCAGCTCTCATCGTGGCACGTTGGGAGCCATCGTGACACGACAAGCTGCTTTCTTCATTTTTTTTGGCTTTTTCCTTGTCTTTTTTGTGTCTTCACTTTGTCTTGGTGCTTTTCCTTGATTCTTCAGGTTTTTGTTGATATTTGGGCATGTCTTGGTCATTTTATTACTAATATAACTACCTAAAATACTGCATAAATTCCTGTCATCAGTTGGATTCAGGTGGGTAATCCTGTCTTTCGATTTCTTCCTCTTGGGGGAGAAGAGGGATCCTTGGGCAACTGAGGGACTGGTAATCCTGTATTCAGGTTTCTTTCTCTTGGCGAAGAGGATGGATCCTTGGGCAACTGAGGGATCCATGATAGCTTTAGGATTTCCTTGTTGTTGTCTTTGAATTTGTATCTTGAACTCGTTGTAATTTTCTTTACATTTGTCTCTGAATTTGTATCTTGAGTTTCTCCTATTAATGAAATATTTCCCTTGGTAACTGCTTTTTTTGCTTTCTCGCCTATGGTGACAAATATATATAATGGCGTTGCTTAAATAGTTTTGTGAGAAGTGATATTTTCCCAATGTTAATTTACCTGCATATCTTAATATGCTATACGATATAATAATTTGATAAAAAATGAAAAAGAATATACTGGATACCTTTGTTTTTTCCTTTTTTGGCGTTTGCTTTTGGATTTCGCCTTTCAAGTATGAACGTCGTCGAGGCGATCGCGCCCTCCATCTATTTTTTGTGTCTCCTACTCGTAAGATTTATGGAGATATCGTTTCGATCATTTCATTTCCTGACGTATCAAACTCGTAAGATTTACAGATAATGCCACAGTATTTCAACTTATTTTTCTTTTTCTGACGTATCCAACTCGTAAGATTTAGGGATAACGCCATGGCATTTCAACACAATTTACTTTTTCTAACGTTTCCAACTCGTAAGATTTAGAGATAACGTCATTCTTTTTCTGACATTTCCAACTCGTAAGATTTAGGGATAACGTCATGGTGTTTCAACTCGTTTATTTTTTCTGACGTTTCCAACTAGTAAGATTTAGATATAACGCTATGGCATTTCAACACAATTTACTTTTTCTGACGTTTCCAACTCGTAAGATTTAGGTATAACGCTATGGCATTTCAACACAATTTACTTTTTCTAACGTTTCCAACTCGTAAGATTTAGGGATAACGCCATGGTGTTTCAACTCGTTTATTTTTTCTGACGTTTCCAACTTGTAAGATTTAGGGATAACGCCATGGCATTTCAACACAATTTACTTTTTCTGACATTTCCAACTCGCAAGATTTAGGGATAACGTCATGGCATTTCAACACAATTTACTTTTTCTGACGTTTCCAACTCGTAAGATTTAGGGATAACGCCGTTCTTTTTCTGACGTTTGCAACTCGTAAGATTTAGGGATAACGCCATGGTGTTTCAACTTGTTTATTTTAATGATAGTAATAGTACAAGGTTACAAAAATACCAGATCTTTTACAATGATTTTTTCACTCCTATTTATAGAGGAGGATTTGACTTAGAATGTTTAGTGAGCCGCCCCACTCCTCTCCGTCATGGAGGTCGTGGGTGGTTCCTTTCTCTCTCCACCGTGTTACAAGGTGGACATGGGTGGTTCTTCTCTCTCTCCATCATATTATGGTGGTGATCGTGGACAGCTTTCCTTCCTCCACCATGTCCGGGTGGAGGTGATCGTGGGTGATCTTTACTTCGCCAGTGGGTTGACCACGTCTGGGGGCGACATAGCCTGTTGTCACGTCGCCTATGCTTTATTTTTCCCGCCAAGATATAATTTGAATCTTTTGAATCGTTTGTTGGGCCGCTTCGTACTGGGCCTATAGAATTCCGCCCAGTCCAAAAGCCATACTGAAAGCCCTAATATATCTAACAATCATATGCAACAAATGGACCCTAAATAGTACTTCCTTCATTTCTTTTTACTTGTCTTTTTAGAATAGTAACACCAAATTAATGAAGTGTATTTTTACACTTTATGTTTCTATTATACCCTCGTTTTAATCCACCAATAAATTTCTATTTTTTTAAACACACTCTCTTTTTCCAATAAATTTAATATATATGTACAAAAAAAAAACAAAATTTAATATGTTATGTACCAAAAACAATTAAAAAAAGATTTAGTTTTCCAAATATATAACATTAATTAGTTTTATTGAAAAAATTTAAGAGCAATTGACAAAGGATATTATTGACAAATCATACCCGTAAAATACAAAAAGGACAATTAAATGGGAACGTTAAATCTGACATTAAAAGAGAAGTAAAAAGGAACGAAGGGAGTATTTCATAAGGTTGATTTGTTAAATGGCTTAATAGATATTTTGGTCCTTGTATGTTCGTGAATTTTTTATTTTAGTCCTTGGATCTTGTTTTGTTGCAAATAAGTCCCCCAATGTACAAAATTTATTGGTTTTAGCCCTAAAGTCAAAATTTGCACAAAAATATGTAGTTTTCGTGCAGATTTTCCTGCGGAATTTAATTTTAGGGATTAAAACCAACAAATTTTGTACATTCAGAGACTTATTTGCAACAAAACAAGATACAAAACTAAAACCAAAAATTCGTGAATATACAAGGACCAAAAGATCTATTAAGCCTTGTTAAATTTAATATTATTTTTCTTGCATTAGTGATATTTCTTTCAAATATGTTCGTGTCCCAACACTTTGGCATATAGGATGATTAAGCCTTTTGGAAGGATGATTCCGGGGAGGATGATATAAAAGGTAGTGTGAAACAAAGAAATGTTGCTAATGTAAAATTACGGGTGTAAAAGACATTCCAATAATAAGACCGTTATCGTGGCCTAGCTTGTGTGGTCTTTAATATTGTTTGTGGGATTGGGCTTTAGCTAAGAAACTATGAAGAAAATTGCATTTTTGGAGTACTTACCCCTCCACTCATAAGAAATGTTTACTTCGAGCATTATGTAATGCAAAATTATTTATAATCACAGCCAAATCAATGTTATCAAACATATAATTCTCAATTGACAAAATTTTCAAACCGTTGAATCTCTTTTGTGATATTAACGATTTCAAGTAGGTTTTAATCGACTTCAATTTTTGAATAACATCCATGGTTTGGGTTGTTCCGTTTCCAAGTTTCTTGCCTGTTATTTTTATTTTTTGTTAAATATATTTTTAGTTTCTACAAAATCACGATATTTTAAGTTTAGTCCTTCAAAAACATTTATTCACTTTTAGTCCACATTTGCATTTTATAGTGACTATTTTGATGGAATGAAAGTATCCATTTTTTCTTAAAAAAATTCAAAATCGGGACTATTCTTACAAATTACAATCTTACTATGGATTAAAATTACTATTAAAATTTAATATGGACTAAATTTAAAAGAGCATGATTTTATAGAGATAAAAAACACATCTAATAATTCTTTTTATAATATTAAGTAGGTATAACAAAAAATATTGAGCCCCCTCCAACCATGGGTCTTAGGCGTGGCACCTACCTATTGTCCACCCGCCGACCCTGACGATAAACTTGAGATATTTTTTAAAAAACTGAAATTTTTCATTGAAAATTTGAAATTTTGCTCAAACATTCAAATCGTGCTTATAGTTGAATAATTATAGTATAGCTTTTATCAATATCTTTCCAAAAACATCTTTCAACATTATGCCAACTTTAATCATACTTCAATTTTTTCAATATAAATAAAAGTTTATTGATTACGTCTAACCAAAAGATTATATGAAAAGAAGTACGAAGTGATGAAAAACATCAGATCAAAACAGAACAGTAAAAAAGATTCTCATATTTTAAAGAGCAACAAGCAACTTCTAAACAAAGAGAAATACATATCAGTATCGACTAAAAGAAAAAAAAAATCATATTCATGCCTAAAAAAATAAATCAACACCTATGAAAAGATAAAAAATAATCATACTTCATTTGGTTTAAAATATCTTTCCAAAAACTAATTGAAGAATCATGAGTTCATCATCATTATGTTAACATAATTAATTCTCAATAACAACATTCAAATCTTGTTTTATATTTGACCACAAAGAAGATTAAATACTATGGAAGTTACTATTTTACCCTTCCTTGCACCATATTTACCCAAATGCCTAAATATGGTAAAGACATATGGCAACTATTATTATTATTATTATATTTTTTTTAACATTATTATTATTATCATTATTATTATTATTATTATTATTATAGTTTATTATATTATTATATTTAAACAAGTTGTTATTATATTGTGTATTGTTATCCATTGTCGTGTTTAGTACATTATATCTCGTCATATTTTATTTGATCTAATCATACGACTTAAAATGGTAATTACGACTTAAAAATAGGGACATAAATTTGTTTAAATTAATACTTCCTTTTAAAAAAAGTAGTTCAATGTGATTTGATACAAACAAATGCAACACTAACGAACTGTTCGTCGTTAATATACATAAAAATAACTCGGGACACAATATTATGAACATAAATACAAAAACTCATTGAAAAATGTGAAGACTACACATAAACTTCTTAAAAGTATAGATTAAAAGTTGTGACATCACATATATTACGAGCACAAAAACTTACTGAATTTATTTTATAGTGCCCAAAAATTTATTTAACTCATATTAATATTCATAGATCTATAAAAATAACATGGAACACATATTTTTCATTTATAATTACAAACAAACACATTAATTTTAATAATATTCATGGATAAAATGACTATTATACACCTGATAGCAATCTTTACAATGACAAATTTTTAATAATAGTACTATTTCTTTACCCATGATAAAGTCTATTATCCTATTTTTTCTTCTTTCAATGTCAGGTTTCATTTTAAGAGTAAAATGAATTTTTTTAATTAAACTTATGACAAAATATTAGTTTTTAAAAGTGATATACATATTTCTGTCTTAAAGACTTACAAATTATCTACCTTTTTTCAAGTAACCTTTTCAATAAAGTAATAGCATCACTTCTTTATTTATGATGATGTCTTTTATCCTATTTTTTCTTTTTCCATGTCAGGTTTATTTTTATACTTTTTTTATACACAGGGAAAATGTTATTAATCATTATATACGGAAAACATGTTGTAGTTGATAAAAAATTAATCAACTTATATACATGACGACTAAATTGTTGTTGATAAACTTTTTTAATAAACTATTATACATGATAAATAAGTTATTACGGATGGATCTTAAACTATTTTTTATTTTAACTATTATACAAGGGCGAGAAATTGTTGTCTGTGAAAATTTTAAATAACTATTGACATGGAAAATATGTTATTAACTATTATTCTTCACAAGGAATAAGTTTTAGCTGAAGAAAAATTTAAATAACTACTTTAACGGGGGTTATAAGTTATTGCTAATGAAAAATTTAAATAACTAATATACCAATTTTTAATCATAAACAAAAAAAATTTATTAATCAAATTTTTTTACTATAATATTTGGAATCCAAAAGTAATAAATTTTATATTGAAAAAAACATAACTTACACTTTAAAAATGTTGACTACACAACTTACAAGACAATTTTACTATTTTTGCTTCCTTAACTAGTGCAAGGGGTGCACTGTTTAGCATTTGCCATATTTATAATTCAAATAAATGTGCAATAAAAAACATCGGACGTATATTAATCAACAATACTTAAAATAACTGAAAATTTGCACGATGTAGTAGGAACCCAAATACTACTCCCTCTATTTTTAAATGATTTTACAATGAAATAATTTTATAACGGGACTCATTTCGCACTATACAATATTCATTCTAACTTCACACGCGTCTTTTACGGTTACAAGTATGATGAGGAGAGTGCAATTTGGTGAAGCAATGATGGTGCATCTGAATCTTTTCGCAAAGGACATGGAGAAGAAGATGGAACAAAATATGTAGTTTCTTTTATTCGTTTCTTGAGTGAGCGGTGGTTTGGGAGGGTTAAAGTGTTTTACTGTAGTGGTGTTGACTGTTGTTCAAGAATGCTTTAGTGGGTTCATAAAAATGGTAACTTTAGGTTAGAACATGAAAAATCTCCGTTGATAAAAATATCAAGAAAATTTGGAAATGCCAATCTTGGGTTCTTGAAACTTTTTTTTTTAACAAATTGAAACATTGTCTTTAATATTAATTAATGGGGTAAACAATTTAGGGTTCTTTGATTTGGGATCTTTTTATGTGTTTATATCATTTTAGTTCAGTTTTAAATGTTAAATGAGTTGTCATTTGTGTTCATAAATGTAACACCCCAACTAAATCGTCTAGATTATTTAGTCAGAACGTACACAATTGAAATCCGAGTACATTAATTTACATGGAATTAGTTGAATAACATATTACCATTAAGATAATATTAGAATATTCACTACAAACAGCGGAAAAGAACAATAATCAGAATAACAGATTAAAATAAAACAAGGAAGAAGACAAGGTCTTCTAAGCTGACAATCCAAACTCAGCTCCAATCGTCAGGTCCATCCTGGTCCCTGCTCCGAAATAACATGTCTACTTAAAAAAATTTGAATGGAGTGGGGTGAGACTACTAAGTCTCAGTGAGTCCTACTACCCTCCTAATGGCGACTACGCCGGGTACCTAATCAGTCCAATAATATTCTAACATATCATAACATAATTCATAAATAAAGTGTAACACAAATTACGTCTTATTGGTTTTATTCCGCTAAGACACTCTGAGGTGAGCATATCTCAGAGGTCCGCCTTGTCCGTCGACCGATTCGATCACGGCATTATGCTCACAATCATTTTCTAATGGGTTGTTCCAGTGGAAGCCCATAAGCAGCATACTAAACCGCACATGATTGACTGATACTAAATTGTTGAGTTACATACTACCATAATTATCCCAAAGCCCGGGGAACATGCAAATTCTAATTTTCCCTAAGTTATATCCCTAAGATTCCATTGTGTCTGACCTCCTATATGTACGTTATATTAATTAAACGTTTGCAAGAAAACTGAATTAATAGAGGATATAAAACGAGTGAGAATCGGTTTTGTTTAAAATATAAAAAAAATAAGATTTATTCTGCCACTGCTCGCTACAGCGAGCCATGGCGAGAAAACATTTAGAGACCTGAAGTCACTCGCCAGGCGAGCAATTGCTCGCCATGGCGAGTATCATCAACCCAGAACATGGTAACTCGCCATGCATGCTCGCTACGGCGAGCTCATACAGAAGGCACCCGGTTTTGTGATTTACAACAATTTTTCCAAAAAATCACCTACAATCCTCATTTAAATCAGTGCATTCATATAACTAACATAATTTACGACAGAATGGAGAGGAATTTGGGGTTTAATTCCTCTCACACAATATTTTCCCTAATTTTCCTATGTTAACATGCAAAGGTTCATAAATTGGGAATCTAACTACACTAGCCTAAGAACCCACCTCGTTTGACGAACACACAGTGCTGATGATAGGACTTGAATCATGTAGAACCCGCAGCCAAACTCTCAGCATCAAAACCCCATCTTTGAACACATCTCCAGACCTCATTACCAAATTAAAACCTATGAAATTGATACTCAAATCGAAGGGAATTTCGTTAACTTTTCATAGGAAAAGGAATCGTTCCAAACAAAGTTACGAGGAGAGAGTAATGACTGTTTTACCAGAGGTCCTGTTTCCATTACGAATTCTGTAAAAATCCTGTGATGAACATCCAACTTCAAAAATTCGTACAGACTTCGTTACTGGGCCAAAATTCATGAAATTGGTCTCCAAACGACCGGAATTGAGTTAGCTTTCCATAACAACAAACAGAATTAAAATCAAAGCTACAGAGAGTGAGAAATTGCCGTTTTAGTAAGACCATGTCCATAATACGGGTTAAACATCATTCCTCCAATTTTTTTCTTATTTCCTTGAGCTTCAAACTTGATTTCTTTCTCCCAACAGCCCCAACACCATCGTACTAACATCCATCCCCTTCATAGAGCTTGCTAACATGGTAAAAGATCCCTAATCTTCAAGAATCCTAAACATGCATCTTGCTTAATGGTAGAATTTGTAAAAGGTGGTGGTGTACGGTCAATTGGGGTTTAGAAGAGAAAGAATGAAATTGAAATGGGTTTTTTGTGTGTTCTTCTAAGTTAGTTTAAGGGAGAACTACATACATGCAAAGCTTACAACCAAGGGGGATAGGGAAATCTTGAGAGTTCTTATACATGCAACAAGGATTTGAAGTTGGTGGTTGTTGTTATTGTCTTTTGCGTGAGAGAGAGAAGAAAGGAAGGGAAATGTTGTTGTTCTGTGTTACTGATAAATTCACAAATGAAGAAAACTAATGAAAAGTTGGTCATTGGAATGGTTTTGAGTAAGTCAATGTGAGCCTTATAACTTCTTTGCCCAATTTCCATTAGTTAGTCTAATATACTCTAGTGGTCTTCACACTACAATTGGACAAAAGTTTATTTCAATTTACACCTCTAATTATTATTACTCCTAATAATTAAAGTGGGAAGTTACAATCTACCATCCTTAAAAGAATTTCATCCTCGAAATTCGAAAACTTCTTCAGTTAACACTGAGGTAACCTTCCATGATTTCCTCTACATCCTCGATTTCAGTCCGTATTACATTTCTCAGATGCCCTTTTGCGCTACTTCTTCTTAGTTTAGTCCTTCGAGCGCATGAGTATCTCCGCTTTCCCTTTTCACACACATAGATCCAACTTCCACTTATGCGTATCATATTCTCCATACGTTCATTAGTCACCCTACATTCAGAGATATCCAGTCTCTTGGAATAGAACTTTCTTCTCTCAAAGGGTTGTTGGCCCAATTTGATCATCTAACCACATTCACATCTGATTTCGTGCTGCGCACTCTGATTCAACTACCTACCGACATCCTCTTAATTGCGTCATTACAACCTTAGTCATACTACCTGAACACAATAACACGCCATCTCGCCTTACCCGGCTTAATTTCTACCGTCACTACTCCTTCTGTTGGATAACCTCGCAAAGTAATAATACTTGTTTTACTTTGCGATTGCAGGTATGTGACGGCACTCTCCATACTCAACTACAGTCCAATAGGTTCGCGTCACCTTGTCATACCGTACCCATTATTATCTCACACTACACTTCCACAGGTCGGTATCTGGCCTGATTGTCACTATATGAATAGCTGAATGGAATAAGCTTAGGTATTAATAATGACAATCCAAAATCTTTCTCCTCAGGGTTTTCTCAATTCCGAATACTACAGCTCTTAACACGTCACACGCACCACTATCCCACAATCGTCGTTTAAATACTCCAGGATAGGTCAAAATATAAAACGAGTGAAAAACGCTTAAACACTATAAATCCTTTCGCCAATGAGTCGAGCTCATCTGCAACCGATTCCATAGTGCTATAGAATTTTCTACCTACCATTTCAACCCACCCTAGCACAACGCTGTGATCGAGTAATACATTTAACATGTCGAAGAATTGAGGTTCGCATCTTCCTTCAAGGATACGGTTATGTTGATTGAATAATTTACTAATAGGCTGAAGTGAAAGAATTTGGCTAACGTGATCGGATTCTAATGATGGCTAACTGAATACGAACGATTTGCACATTTAACACAGAGAATGGATTTAAATCCCTTGTCCAACAGTAGTCAATGTGCCATTGTATGAATCGATTTACAACAAGGAAATTCTCTTACTCTACACGAGAAACTTGATTTATGATGATTTAAATCTATTGTTGATAATGTACAGGGAAACTAAAATAGTCGGCAGAGAATGAAACTGTCAAACGTGAATTCAGAGAATAGTATTGATGAGGTATCTAGTTACTAATACTTCTACTAGCTCCTATTTCTACGTAACTAGAAAGTTCTGAACTTAATTTGAACTTAGCCGATAAGATTCCGAAAGATTATTTAGCATAATTGAATTATTGATGGGCCGTTCGAAAGCACGAATACCTAAGTGAATAATTGATATTGAACAGAATGGCTTCGACCGATGATCGGCTAATGATGCTGATTAAAAGATCGATAAGATATGTGAGAGCTCGAACTGAATTTACATGTGACCTCTCCAGTTAAACTGGATTCCACGGATTATATTTAGTTACTGGCAACATATCTGAAAAGCTGACAGATTGAACAGGATTGCTTATAGGCAACGTCCCACAATGTCAGTTTGACTGACCGACGTCGAGGAATTTGGAAAGTTTACCTTTCAACTACTCCGGGTGATAATTACGACTAACATATGATAGGGCACGAGAAGGAATTATTTGTCCGAGACATAATCGGACAAGTTAGGGAATGAACCCGTTCCATGTTCCCATGTCTAATGGATACCCAATCCAACATAGTTTGGTTCGATGAACTTAGCTTATCAAAGGTCCGAAGGAATGGTCATGAATTTGGAATTTGACTTCTATTGGTTCCGGCTCAAATCAGAGTATTGAGGGGAACTCTTAATGGAAATCTGACTAACTCTAACAGATTCCTAACTCGAAGGTCTGAATAAATGAAAATGCCAAGTGGCTGATAAGGAATAAATCTAACTTAGTGATTTCGCTTCGGGGCAACTAACATGGATACTCAACGATTGATCTAGGTGGCTGAATGCATTAATGATAACTTACGATTTGCTAATTTGATCGGGGCTTGAATGCTAGTGGTTCGGCACTAAGGTTGATTTCAAAGAGATAGACTGCTCAACTGCAACGGGATTTTATTGATAATGTACTAGGTGATAAGATAGCGGCTGACATCTAAGTAAATTAATAATACGGGTGGTTCAACTTAATTTCTCTCACAAGGTATCTACCTAAGCCACGACACTAAGCTGCTAATGTAGGAGATGCATGATAGTGTTAAGTAGGCTACCTGGTAACTAAGTATGGTCAAGAGATATTTCTACTTGTCATTCCGGTGAGGTTATGTTCCAAGTGGTTTGGTGTGATCTCTAATATAACGTGTTAAGCTGAGACTATCTTATTAGACCTATAATAATTTCCTAAGTGGTAACATGATAGATCGGAAGGTAAGAAAGTGTTGAATCGAAGGTAGTCTAATTCGACTATTTTCCTATATGCTTGGTTGGGTAGTTAATGGTACTAAATTACTGGTTCAAGATAAACGAATAACTACATCTAATACGTCTATATGGGTAATAAGTTTATAAGGTGAAATTCATAACTGTTACATCTGATAATGCTCAACCTCTAGTGGTAAGGTACAACTATTGGTTGCTACTTACAAGGGATAATTCGGTTGATTCTTATTTCTACTGCTCACGAATGATGCCTTTTGAGTTAAGCCAGGTAACTAAATAGTGTTGTGAAGTGATTCCTAATTGTTACTCTAATCAAGGTTGATCTCAAATGGTTTACTGAGTTAACTGACCTAGGCTGGTATCGTAAAAAGGAAGTTCTATTTGTTATGCCAAACGAATTCTGGCTTCTAACGGTGTGGTGAAATACGAGTTATGATTTTGAAAAGCTGAATTATTCTTAGGGAGGCATTAAGAGTTGGCTTTCTATAAGATAATCTATTGGGAAGTTCTCAGATAAGTATTGTTATGGGTGAATATTCCAACTTGGTTTCTCTAGTATGGTACCGAACAGATCTTGCAATATTGGTGAATCTCGCGGCTGAAAGGTAAGATTAGGTATTCAGGAGGAGTCTTGATTTACTGAAGGTTGAATTTTACTTGGCTCACATGTTTCTTGTAAACATGTTCACCAGGAGATATGGTTACTCTCAATTCCGGAAAATTTACCTGACACACAGTGTCAGTTGGATACTATACTGACCTACACACTTACGTTCATCCATGAACAATTCTACTCCGAATGATTAGCACATCCATCAAACTGTTCTTACCCTTTACAATCTTAACAACTGCTTCATTACGATCTCCCAAATTTCCTACTACTATTGGTTTTAATCCATATAATCCATCTTAACTCTTTATATACTCGTTGAGGTTGCACCACTTACTCCTGCAGTCCTAACTATTTCAGCTCTAACATCCGGTTAGAGAGAATTCTCGCCAACGACTGCTTTTGAATTGTGTTTCTACTACGATCTTCTTACTTGACCACCTTGGTCCACTTCGGTTCTCAACCGTAATACCCTGCCTACCATGCACAATACTGAGTTGTACGGGCTCAGCATGTGATGGTTTTGGCGTAAACAGTCCAGACTCCAAAGGGTCTGTACTTCTTAGGAAGGAATTATAATGACTCATGGCAAGGTCCGATACTGGATCGACCTGCTCTTATACCAATTGTAACACCCCAACTAAATCGTCTAGAATATTTAGTCGGAGCGTACACAATTGAAATCCGAGTACATTAATTTACATGGAATTAGTTGAATAACATATTACCATTAAGATAATATTAGAATATTCACTACAAACAGCGGAAAAGAACAATAATCAGAATAACAGATTAAAATAAAACAAGGAAGAAGACAAGGTCTTCTAAGCTCAGCTCCAATCGTCAGGTCCATCCTGGTCCCTGCTCCGAAATAACCTGTCTACCTAAAAAAAATTGAATGGGTTGGGGTAAGATTACTAAGTCTCAGTGAGTCCTACTACCCTCTTAATGGCGTAAGCTCACAATCATTTTCCTAATGGGTTGTTCCAGTGGAAGCCCATAAGCAACATACTAAACCGCACATGATTGACTGATACTAAATTGTTGAGTTACATACTACCATAATTATCCCAAAGCCCGGGGAACATGCAAATTCTAATTTTCCCTAAGTTATATCCCTAAGATTCCATTGTGTCTAACCTCCTATACGTATGTTATATTAATTACACGTTTGCAAGAAAACCGCCATGGCGAGAAAACATGTAGAGGCCTGAAGTCACTCGCCAGGCGAGCAATTGCTCGCCATGGCGAGTATCATCAACCCATAACATGGTAACTCGCCATGCATGCTCGCTAGCTGCTCGCTACGGCGAGCTCATGCAGAAGGCACCCTGTTTTGTGATTTACAACAATTTTTCCAAAGAATAACCGACAATCCTCATTTAAATCAGTGCATTTATATAACTAACATAATTTACGACAGAATGGAGAGGAATTTGGGGTTTAATTCCTCTCACACAATATTTTCCCTAATTTTCCTATGTTAACATGCAAAGGTTCATAAATTGGGAATCTAACTACACTAGCCTAAGAACCCACCTCGTTTGACGAACACACAGTGCTGATGATAGGATTTGAATCATGTAGAACCCGTAGCCAAACTATCAGCATCAAAACCCCATCTTTGAACACATCTCCAGACCTCATTACCAAACTAAAACCTACGAAATTGGTACTTAAATCGAAGGGAATTTCGTTAGCTTTTCATAGGAAAAGGAATCGTTCCAAAAAAAGTTACGAGGAGAGAGTAATGACTGTTTTACCAGAGGTCCTATTTCCATTACGAATTCTGTAAAAATCCTGTGATGAACATCCTGTGATGAACTTCAAAAATTCGTACAGACTTCGTTACTGGGCCAAAATTCATGCAATTGAAATGGGTTTTGTGTGTGTTCTTCTAAGTTAGTTTAAGGGAGAACTACATACATGCAAAGCTTACAACCAAGGGGGATAGGGAAATCTTGAGAGTTCTTATACATGCAACAAGGATTTGAAGTTGGTGGTTGTTGTTATTGTCTTTTGCGTGGGAGAGAGAAGAAAGGAAGGGAAAGGTTGTTGTTCTGTGTTACTGATAAATTCACAAATGAAGAATACTAATGAAAATTTGGTCATTGGAATGGTTTTGAGTAAGTCAATGTGGGCCTTATAACTTCTTTGCCCAATTTCCATTGGTTAGTCTAATATACTCTAGTGGTCTTCACACTACAATTGGACAACAGTTTATTTCAATTTACACCTCTAATTATTATTACTCCTAATAATTAAAATGGGATGTTACACGAAAATAAGGGCTTATTGCAAAGAATAATGATGATTGCATTAACTCATGGAATCAAGACAAATAAAAACCATGAATAGTATTTTGTTTTACATTTCTCCGTACATTTTACCTACTTATTGATGTTTCAAATCTTAATACCGAGGAGAATCTAACCAATCTCCTTGTAGTGTCTGATCAATTTCTAGTACCCTCGTGTGTTAGGTTTTGTGTTCAGGTTATGTTAGATTATTTTCCATTTACACTTGAGAGAGTTCTATTTTACTGGGGAGGGTTAGAGTGTTTTAATGTAGTGGTGTTGATTGTTGATTAAGAATACTTTAGTGGGTTCATAAAAATTGTAAGTTCAGGTTAGAATCAGAAAAATCAATGTATTTGTTAATAAAAATATCAAGAAAATTTAGAAATGCCGTTCTTGGGTTCTTGAAATATTGTCTTTAATATTAGTTAATGAGGACCAATTAGACAAATAATAATTTTTAGTGTTATTGTGTATCCAACAATGTTTCCCATTTTATGCACATGTGCCAACAAAATAAAAAGAAAAAATAAAACAATACAATACAAAAAGAAAAAAATTAAAACAAGTAAGAAACAAAATAAATTAGTAATTATATTTTGATAGAATAATATAATATTGTCAAATTTTATGTGATTACTTAAAGATGCAAAGTTTTTTATTATGTAGATACACGAAATGACGCAGACCTAACAATTTCAACATTTTTGCCGGTTAAGCTAAGATTTGTGGATATTTAAATATATTTGTGGACATTTAAATATAATAAGTTATTTGATAAATAATGGAAACATAAATATTCTAAAAAAATAAAATATAATAGAGGTTTCGTAAAAAGAAAATATATAATCACCTTGTATTTCAATCATTATATATAATATGCAATCTTACATGACATGCATGATTCAAAAATTCATATTTAATACGTGAAAAAAATTCTTTACAAAATATATTGATGGACATATATGAAGGTTGAAAAACACAAGAAGGGGGGGGGGGGGGGGGTTGAATTGTGTTAAGATTTTGCTAAGTTTTAAATCTTTTCGCAGCGGCTAAAAATAAACACACAAAATATAAGAGGATAGAGACAAAGAGACACACAAGTTTTTATACTGGTTCCTCCCACTAACAGGAGTAGTCCAGTCATCTTGTTCTTCACAAGAGATTTCACTATAATCACACAGATTACAAATGCTCAAGCACTAATCAAGAGACTTCCAATGCTCAAGCACAAAGCAAGAGACTTCTAATGCTCAAGCACAAAGCAAGAGACTTCTCACAAGTTTTAAAGATAATAAAGATATGAGGGGGACACTTGATATACTATTAGAGGTGTTTACAAAATACAACACAGTTACAAGACTTCTTAGAAATGTTTCACAAAGTTTCTAAGTGTTTAATAGCTTCAGAATTTTGACAGAGTGTATGCACGTTCAGAAGCTTAAGTCTTGTTGGTTATCCGTAAAAAATCTTCTTCCTTTTATAGATGAGAATATGGACGTTGAAGATTATAGTCGTTTGAAGAATTCTTGAGACGCTCCATTGTATTGATCAGAGTGCTAATAGCTGTTCTGATCTGCAGTGTTTAGGAGCTTTGACGTTTACTACAAAATGAGTGATTCCTTTTGGCTTTAGATATTTGAACCTCAGTTTAAGCCAAATGAGGAAATACTCGTTATTGAAGCCTGACTTGAAAAGGACCTTTCCTTGGTCAATCCTTTTTCCTTCTTGATTCTTTCGCTGAGACCAAGACTAATAGACACAGTCTTCAAGAAATTTGTTCTGATGTAGCTTCAGAAATGTTAACTTCAGAATTCAGTGAAGCTCAGAAATTACTTGCTTCAGAATTTGGTGAGCTCAGATGGACATGCTCAGAAGAATTTGGTGAGCTCAGATGGACATGCTCAGAAGTAATTCCTTCAGAATTTCAATGTGCTTATAAACGCAAATTTTAACTTTTAATCCTGCACACTAGAGTAAATTATTAATACTACCAATTTAACTTTAAATACATTGTTATCATCAAAATCAAGCGAAGAGATACAAAACCAATTTTGTTCCAACAATATAGTTGTTGTGTTATTTGTTATTGAAATGCATGACTTTAATCATATTTAACTAATGAGAATGAGAGAAAATCAATTAAGTGAGAATATTTAATATTTAATTTTTTAATTTAAAATTAATAATATATTAATTAATTTTTTCATATATTCTTTACTTAATATTCATAATATCTAAATTTAAAATAAAATTATTAATTTTAGATTACGTTTAAAATTAAATAAGTTAAAATATATATTATATGAGTCGGGATCCGTTGACACCGAATGTTACATCTCTCAACAATAACGTTTTAACCGATATAAATTTTATAAAATCAACCATTGGATTGAAAGTTTATATCATCTAGATCATTTGTGTAAACTGTCAGACAAATTCAAAATCATTTGATATGTTATTGAGACACATAAAGATTAACGGCATTTAAAAAAGCGCCCAAACCGTTAATTTTGATGTATCTCAATAACATATCAAATGATTTTAGATTTATCTGACAATTCACATAAATGATCTATATGATATAAACTTTCAATCCAACGGTGGATTTTATAAAATTTATATCGGTTAAAACGTTATTGAGAGGTGTAACATTTGGTGTCAAACTAATTGGTGTCAACGGATCCTGATTCATATTATATATATATATATATATATATATATATATATATATATATATATATATATATATATATAAGAGTTTATGAGTCGAATCCACGTTTCGATTCCACGTAGCCGAAACGAGTTGGCGTAAAAACTAGACTCTAACAACCTTGGCTGCTACTAAGAGGACAAACATGAGGGTTGATCGGGTGCTTGCTGAAGCGTTGGCTTTGCGTTGAGGAATTACTATGGTGACTGATTTACGGCTTAACAATGTTATTTTTGAAATGGATGATGTGAATGTTGTGAACTGCTGCAAAGGGACAAAACATATTGCTAGGATAGATCCTTTTTACGATAACAAAGAATTGTACGCGATTCTTAAACACCACTTTATTTTACGGGATTCTTATCGACTATGGAATGAAGGCGGTGACAGAATAAACAGGAAAATGATATTTGTTACGAACACACAATAACGAGAAATGCAAGAACGCCGATTGACTTTTCTCAAAGTGTTTTTATAACTTTTAAAATATATTTTCTTTGCTTACCGTCATAAAATTGCTTAAAAAGTATATTCCTTAAATTGTACTAATAAACATTATATATATTTTATTTGGTCAAAACTAATAGCCGGCCTTAATTTTTTAGAGAGATAAGCATTTTCTTTTCTATAAATTTTTTCATATTCTTTCATCGAAAGAGGGTAATTTTGGGTCTTTTTTTACCCGGAATCACCCATATGTGTCTCTTTTACTTTGCTTTTAATCTAAATAAGTGATTTTTCCATAGAGTAAATCTTTCTTTTGTACTTTTTCTTTTTGTATGTGATTTCTTCGTCTCGGTGCGACGTTTGATATCCCGTCTTCGTGCGGTGTTTTTTTGTTGTCTCATCTTGTTGCAGTGTTCGTTTGATTGAATCGGCAGATCAATTTTGGTCAACTACTGATTCAGACAATGATTAAGTTCGTCAACGATACAGATCCGTAGACATAGGTATTCTGGTTACTTTAATTTTATCATATTATTTGTAGACATGAGTATGCCGTTTTATACTATTAACTTGAATATTGTAAACTTGTTCACAGATTCATCCTTTTCGTTTTTAGCGGTATTGAATTTGTACTTGAATATGATGTAATCTACTAATTTGAGTGAATATCTTTTATTTTAGTAAAAAAAAACATTATATATATTTTGACATGTTGATTTATTGATTTTGGTTTCTTAAATTATTAACATTTATCTGACAAAAAATATAGGCAAAATTATTGATTTATTCCTTAACTAAATTTTTGGTTTCATTTTGATCTCTTAACTAATAAAAGTTTCATTTAGGTCCCTTAACTGTATTTTTGTTAGTCAAATTAGTCCCTTTTAACATTTGATATACTTTTGTCTAAATAGGAACCTTTGGATCATCTAGGTCTATTATATCTTATCATAAACCATCAACACCTAATTTTTGTTTTCTTTTTCTCCATCTTCTTCATTACTTTGTCAAACATAATTTTAGTTTTGGTTTCCCAATCCAAAGTCCTAGCCAGATCATGAGCAGCACTGTTGAATCCTCTAGCAGTGACTGTGACGCCGCCGCCGATTCTTCGTCGCTAGATCTAAACTTGGCTCCTTCGAGTGATTCAGATTCTTCACCGCGACGAAACCAACATAGAGTGATATCCGCTTCATCGGTGATTGATCTGAACCAACATAACGATGATGATAAAGATGTTAGAAACTTCGATTTAGATCTTAACTACCCTCCTCCAGAATATACGCTATGAATCATATTCTCAAATTTCAGTTTTATTTTTAATTTTTAATATTTGGGGATTATGAATTTCTCTTCGGTGATTATTATTAGAGAAAACATGTATTATAAAGAAGGAAAAGAAGACGAAGAATGAAATACAGTATGAATTTCTCAAATGACTTATAGAAATATAGTTAAGGGACTTAAATGAAACGTTTATAGTTAAGGGACTTAAGATAAAATTTAATTAAAGGACTAAATAAGTAATTTAGCCAAAAATATATTAATATATCCATTAATTAAATAGATGGTACCTTCGATACAAAATATAAGTTCTTTGTCATTTTTCTTTGTCATTTTTTATAAATTTCTTTTAAATTTTTAAATATATTAATTATTTTTTTACCAACATATTCATAATTATAGTGCATATTTTTTTACAATATTTGTACTAACTATTCAAAAAAAAATATTTACATATTATCTTAAGGAAAATGCTATTTAGTAAGAATTTTGATATGCAAGAAAGAGAAGAATTATATGTGACAATATTTGATTGGTTAAATTATAATTACTCTATCTCCCATATATGGTTATTCAATCTTTAATTGGTCAAATTCTCTACTTTTATGAATTTTTCTCTTTCTTGTACAAAAGTTTCTTACTAAGTAACAATTTTCTTACAAGAGAGCAAGTTTTCAAAGCATTAATTCTTGCATTTCGTCTCGTTCCCATGTTCGTAACATATAGCAACCCTCATGAAGAATGATTTTAAAGTCAACCTCACAAGTAAACTTTAACACTGCAACATTATTTAAGGATCTCAAAGATTTTAATTATGTGGACGTTTTTTTTTTTTTTTTTTGCATTTGGTAAAGGATGAGTCCATCCTACATAATGTCCTAGACGCAAATGGAATCATCCATCATCATTCATCATACATAGTAAGTCCAAGAAGTTGCAAGGTAGTACTAAGTAGACCTGTAAAAATGGGTCGGGCTATCGGGTCGGCCCATTAGCCCTATAGTTTTATACGGGCCGGGCTTTTAAAAAAATGTGATCGGGCCGGCCCCTCGGACCTATATTTTTAATGTGCCGTTATGGGCCGGCCCCTTAAAGAGTTAAAAAAAATATTTTGAAAAAAATTCTAAAAATAATTTTAGCTAAAAATAAGGAGTTTTAGTTACCATTAAATCTTTAGATAATTAAGTAACAAAAGATAAGATTTGTTAGTTAGGAGATAATTAATAAACCAAATTTGTTTTTTTTTTTAAGATTAAACCAAGTTTGTTATGATTATCTTTATTTGAAAAAAACTAATAACATTTTAATTAATCATTATAAATAGAAAAGTATAAGAAAAAATTATTCAAATTATAATTGGTCACGAAATAAAAGTAACATAATATAACAACCTTCGAGTACTAGAGGTAATGTATTAATACTTTGTGGTTTTGTTCATTCATATAGTTACAATGTAGTGATTAAGTTGCCTTTAATTTATTAGCACATATGTATATTAATATTATGAGTTGCACCAATACTTGTTACTAGTTCACTATTTATTTAGGTATATATGTGTTGTTATGTTTGTTTTAAATTATGCCCATATAAGAGTTTCAAGTATGTTATTGATTGCTTCATTATGTGAGCAGTATGACCGACATAAAATTTGATAATCTTATATACAAAATGTTATACGTCCAATGTAAATTGACCATGATTTATAGATGTCTGATATAGTGATATTGTCATGTTCGGTTCAGTGTATAAGCCAACAAGATAGAAAGAAACAAACATGACAATTGATTTATATATGTCTGATATTGTCATCTTAGATAATCCTTAACATTTGATTGTCTCTTGTATCTTTCTTGTGTATAACTTATAAGTAATTCTTGTGCTTACCTTTTATAATATTATTTTAATGATCAATTTAATTTTAATGTGTTTGTACTTTGTAATGTAGTCATGGTTAAGGGAGACTATGTTGCAAAAAATACTAATAAAAAAAGGCCAAGGAGATCTTCTGTTTGGAAACATTTTACAAGGATTGGTAAAGTTGACGGGGGAGAAAAATGTACATGTAATGGTTGTCAGGGTATGTATTCATGTGGTGCAGGCACTGGTCACTTAAAGCGCCATATTATTGCTTGTCCTAAAATTCCAAACAATGATGAAGATGATGAGGGACACATGTTGGATGACAAAGAAACATTATTGAAGAAGTTTCAATTTGATGATAAGGCTTACAGAGTATGATGCGGTTTTGGCTACAAACAAGATATTGAATCCTAATTTTGTTCCCATTTGTAGAAACACTGCAAAAACTGATTGCATGAGTGTGTTTTCAAGTGAAAAGGAAAGACTAAAGAGTGTTTTAGCATCCATTCCAGGTAGAGTTTGTCTAACTTCTGATGTATGGACAGCTGTAACAACGCAAGGTTATATGACTGTCACTCTCATTATGTTGATCGAGATTGGAAGTTAAATAGTAAATTACTTTCATTTTGTCACTTGGATAATGTACATACAGGGTACGAATTATCTGGAAAATTGTTTGGTGCTCTTAAGGATTGGGGAATAGACCGTAAACTATTTTCACTCACATTGGACAATGCATCTTCAAATGATAGCATGATAAAAATTTTGAAACAAAGGCTTAATTTGCAAGATGCGTTGTTGTGTAAAGGTAAATATTTTCATGTCCGTTGTTGCGCCCACATCTTGAATCTAATTGTTCAAGATGGTTTGAAGGCGGCGGGTGATACTTTGCATAAAATCCGAGAGAGTGTCAAATATGTGAAGGCCTCAGAGGGGAGATTGAGGGTGTTTAGAAAATGCATTCAAGATGTGCAACTAGATAATGTAGGAGGTGGATTCTTAAGGTTGGATGTTTGCACTAGATGGAATGCCACATATATGATGCTTGAAAGTGCTATTAGGTATCGACGTGCATTCATTAGCTTGAGTTATGAAGATAAGAACTACAACATTTGTCCAAGCACTGAGGAGTGGGAAAGAGCAGAAACCATTTGTAATATCTTGGCTCCATTTTATAATATTACATGTTTAATTTCTGGGTCATCTTACACAACCTCAAACTTATACTTCATGCAAGTTGCACTTATAGAGATGAATTTGAATAAAAATTTGATTAGTGAAGATGAAGTGATCAAAGATATGACCAAGAGGATGAAGGAGAAGTTTGACAAGTATTGGAGTGAATATTCGATTACTCTTTCACTTGGAAATGTTCTTGATCCAACATCAAAGTTGGAGTTTTTGAAGTTTTGCTTTAAGAAACTTTACCCAAATAATTATGAAGACAAGATTAAAAAAGTGAAGGATGGTTTGCAAGATCTCTTTGATGCATATAAAAAAGACACAGTTCCAGCAAGTTCATCTTTAGATAGTTCATCAAGAAACACTCAATCTCAATCAGTTGATCAACCATTGAAGAAGACGTCGTTTTTGAAGGTAAGGTTTATAAATTGTTACAAATCCTTATGAAAGTACTTATTTCTATTGTTGTAAGTCAAATAATAAAAGTTTAAATAATAGTAAATTTGATAATTCTATAATTAAAGTCTAAATAGTAATAAATGTGTCAAATAATTATTGTACTGCTGTCATTGATATATTAATATGTTCCCCTTAGAAAAGTTAAAATAAGTTAATATAAGTTAACTCTACTATTGTACTTATTTCTACTATTGTTGTCAAACAATTGTTGTGTTGCCCTCTTAGTACTGCTTACATTTTTTTTGTTTACATGAATGGGGTTGATTATATTCCATTCAAGTTTAATTTGAATAATTTTTGTATGTCTAATTCTAGGAATACCGTCAAGAAAAGATACAAAAGATCTCAAATGATGGTAAGTCTGAACTTGAAATATACTTGGATGAAAAGTGTCTTCTGGATGATGATGTGGATATTCTTCAATATTGGAAGTCAAATAGTGTTCGATTTCCTCAACTTGCAATAATGGTGTGTGACATCTTAAGCATTTCAATCACAACAGTGGCTTCTGAATCTTCTTTTAGTATCGGAGGTCGTATCTTAAATAAGTATAGGAATTGCTTACTCCCTAAAACTGTGCAAGCTTTCATTTGTACACGTAATTGGTTGCATGATTTTAAAGAAATTGGACCTTCTGGTAAGTTTAATTAATAACCCTTTTGTATTATTTGCGATTTGTATTTGCTTCTTAGTTGTTGACTAATCAAGTTATCGTGTATTATGAATTGCAGATATACCCGAAGTAGAAGAGATACAATTATATGAAAAATCAAATGTTCAAGAAGAGACTTAGGCCGAGAAGTTGCTTAATTTATAATTTACTTTATGTATTTTGAATTGTTAGGTTAAAAGTTTAGTTGGTGATGTAAGCTTGAAATTTATTAGCTTTGAAGGTGCACTTTATGAATCATCATCGACATATTTGTGACTTTTGCGTGAATATTTTGTAGTATTTATTATCTCGTGAAATCATGACATCCACTTTTTTATGGTTATTAATTTGTGTGTGATACATATGTAATTTTATTATCCATTAAATTTATTTTGTAAAAAAAAAAATATGTCAAAAAAAATATGAAAGTTTGTCGGGCCGGCCCATCGGGCCATGTAGGCCTTTGCTTATCGGGCTGGGCTTAATGGGCCGGGCCATGAGGCTTATTGGACCGGCCCACTAAAGCCCCTTTATATGTTATGGCCCCCGGGCCGAGGCGGGCCGGGCCGGCCTCTTTTGACAGCTCTAGTACTAAGTTGCACTAAAATATTGACATTTAATAAAGCTTAGTAAGAATTAATGATGAACTTCTTTTGGTGAAAAACTATGAAACCCGGATACGTAACACGATACCGATACGATATTGATATGAGAGTATCAGACGAATATCGATATCAGACACGTATGCGATATGATGCTTCGTCATTTTTGAAATATCGGGATTTCATAAATAAAAAGTCTATTTACAATATATTAAAAGAAACTACTATTAAAAAATCTATTTTGTCCTTAGTACGTTTAATAATATTTCACCGTTTATGCCCTTAAATGTCATTTTAACTGTAAATTGAGAAAAAGATATGCACAAAACAAAAATAACAAAAAAAATAATAAGCATAAAACAAATATACTCATAAAAAAAGATACAAAACAAAAATAACAAAAAAAATCCAAAGATAAGCATAAAACAAATCTACTCATAAAAAAAAAATTAAAAAGAGAATAAAACAAGTATACTCATAAAAATAGCACGAGAAGTGTATTATTGATGAATATATATTATAATAAATAATTACGGGGTAAATATATATTATAGTAACACACGAGACAATTGTTTTAATAAAAAAATTAATCTTACACGGAACAATTACTTTAATAAAAAAAGGAATTAAATAATATATTATAATAATATACGGAACAATGTTGATGAATATATTATTGATGAATATATATTATAATAATACACGGGATAATTGTTTTAATAAAAATAATTTAATAATACACGGAACAATTGTTTTAATAAAAATAATTTAATAATACACGGGACAATTGCTTTAATAAAAAAAAGAATTGAATAATAAATATTTGTTATTATTACTTATAGTTTATTACACAAAAATCATACACGGGACAATTGCTTTAATGAAAAAAATTACTTAATTTAATAAATTTTACAAAAAATAACAGAATAACGTCACTTATTATTTTTATTTTTTTGGTACACGACGTCACTTATATTTTAGCAATATTTTATAAATAAAAGTCAATAAACCCGTGCAAATGCACGGGTCTCAAAACTAATTATCTATAAAAAAGGAAAACCATGGATTGGTTTTCCACATTTGTATGGGTTGCAACCAACCAATATACTACTATTTTAAAACTATATATTTTATAAAATAGTAATTTTAAGGAGATCCAATTGGACCATATATAATACAAGTTTTGTGGGTCATATAACTTGGATAATTACAACATTTCTTGCTCATGAGTTATGTATGTTCTTGTAAAAGAAAATGACCTTTTAAGAGATGATCACCTATCATATACTATTGAGGAATATATATAGCTGGAAAAAAAGTATATTATGAGGAACAGATTCGACAATGAAAAAATGAATTGAATCTCATTTATATTCTTTGTCTCTTTATTCTTTATAAATTATTAGATAATCAAAAGAATAAACCTGATTATTGAAAAAAAATAAAAAAAAAAACCTGATTAATTATTAGAATCAATTGATATCACAAAATCTGAACAGCCATGCTATATGGCACGACGGGTCATTCGTTTATATTGCACGACCATATATGTATCATGTTGATAATATACTGTATGTGCGCTACTTGTGAGTTTTATTCCCTTTTTTATTTATATTTTTTTAGGGTCACACTTTTGTTTTTTTTTTTTTTTTTTTAACTTTGTGGTTTTTAGAGAGTGATATTTAATAATTTAAAATTTAGTCACGAGGTAAGTAAATTCTGATTAAGAGTAGTTTTTAGTAAAAGTTGAATGTGGAGAAATTTATTAACCACTTGAGTCTAATATTTTGGTTAATTAAAGTCACTCACTTTAGGTGTGAAGAAATAGATAATTCATTTCAACCATTTCTGAAGGTGTGAAAACACAAGAAGGGGGGTTGAATTGTGTTTTGGTGGTTTTAAAAACTTCTTCTAAGTTTTGCAACTTATCAGAATCAGCAGCGGAATAACTCAAACACAAACAACTTTTGGACGATAGGAAATGAAAAACAGAGAAGAGAAAGGAGAGATGAACACACAAGATTTATACTGGTTCCTCACACAAACCGAGAGTAGTCCAGTCCCCTTGCACTTCCAAGGGATTCCACTATAATCACACAAGATTACAAATGCTCAAGCCAGCAGCAAGAGACTTCATATGCTCAAGTAACACAATACAAAAGACTTTCAATGCTCAAGCTCACAAGCAAGAGACTTCTAAAACAAAGTTACAAAGACAATGTTTGAACTTCTGATAAATAATATCAGAGTTCTTAGAACAAAATAATACAACTCTAAAAACAAGACTTATTTTAGAATTCTTAGAAAAGAAAACTAAGGTTCAACAACTGACTAGTCAGAAGTTGAAACTATTTGTCCTGAATTTTGATATAAGCTCAAGTTGTATCTTAGTTAAAATTGCTCATAGAAATTCAGCAGTATAACAGCGCTTTTGTTCTTGATAGATGTGTTGTGTTTGTCTTCAAATTCTTCCTCCTTTTATAGTTGATGTTAGAGCGTCTTGAATTTGAGCGGACAAAGATGAAAACAGCTATGTAGTACTGTACTAATATTTTCATTTGAAATGTGTTTATTCAAATCAAGTAAAGAATAAAATCTGATCCTTGATTTTGAATATTTGCCCATATCAGGAAAATAAAGATAGTACAATAGTACAAACGTCATTATCATGAGGATAACGGTCTTGTAAGAGATTTCTTCTGCCTCTTCTGAATTTGTCATTTGGATGATAGTCGTTATAGAGAATAGAATGTTCTTCTGGCAAATTCTGCTGTTTCATCTGTAAGTGCACCTGTTCATTCTCATGTTTTAAAAATTGTCAAAACACATGAAAATAGAGTAGAACATATTTTGGCAACATTACAAATGACTTGACAGCGAGAAATCTTTTTATAACTTTGAAAAACTGATTTTTAGGTATTATGTATCGATACATAAACATGTGTATCGATACAAATGTCCTGAAATTACTTCAGACTGATTTTGAGCAATTTGTATCGATACATATATCACTTGTATCGATACAAAAGTGGTCACTCAGAGGCAGAAGGTCATCTGTGTATCGGATCATGCTTGCATGTATCGATACACACCCTTGCTTCTCAGAAAACCAGATTGTGCTTAATGTATCGAATCATGCTTGCATGATTTGATACATATCAGTCAAGATTTCAAGAAACTGATATATGTATCGATACACATACGTGTTTGTATCGATACATAGGTCAACTTTTTCAAATTTACACGCTGGTCAAAGGGTTTGTATCGATACAAACCATCCTTTGTATCGATACATGTCTGTTAAATTTTGCCTAAATTTGCTCAATCCTATTTTCTCTATAAATAGCAATGTGGTGTGTCATTGTAAAGTAGAGAAAACTAGTGTGAAAGATCAGAAAACGCTTTGGATACAAATTGAGTGAGAATTTGCATCAAAGGTTTCATTCATCACAAATTCATCATCTTCATCAAGGATTGCAATCAAATTGGATTTTGAGTATGGGATCAATTCAATAAAGATTGAGTTCTTGTGTGATAACGTTCGATACGGTTCGCGGTGAATCAGAATCGTAGTCTGGTTGAATTGTGTGAAGAAGGTTCTAGTGTTTCTCTCAAGTGATTCAAGATAGTGCGTGTCTTGAAGGATTCGACAACAAGAAACGAAGGACTCAGCTGGACGATCGGGTGCGGTTCGGCACAAGGTGGATCGTTGGAATCAGAGGGCGAAGTTTCGTTGTGTGTCGAGGTTATTCGCATTAGTTTACATTTTGTGTCGTTATAGGTGTATAAGATTCAAATTGTAAACTGTGCACTCTTAGTTCATCAAGTTTTTGATCTATAAACTCTCAAATAACCCGTTTGGTTATTTGGGGGGAGACGTACTCGGACATACGCGTGGACGACGCGAAATCCGAGGAACTCCCTAATCACATCGTGTGTGTGTCTCTCTCTCTCTCTCTTTTAAATTTCGCAATTTCGTTAATTTTTTAATCGGTTGAATTTTTGGTGTTCGTATTGGTTCACAAAAATTCAATTGATTCTTGCTTGATTGTGATTGATCTGAATATTGCTTGGTAACTTGTTTGTGATTGATTTTTAAATTGTTTAATTTGAATCGTTTTTGAACTCGAACATTTTCGTATCTTTTCAAAACCGTTCAAGGCTTATACTACCTTTCCTTTGGTCAATCGGTGCGTAGACTACCGATCCGGTGGCTCTTCCGCTCGCTTGATTAATTTGAAATAATTTTTTAAAAAACCGCATTGTTTTAAGGGTCACTTATTCAACCCACCCCCGTTCTAAGTGATAAGCCGAGTAGTCTAACATCATCGTCATCAGAATCTTGAGAGTAAACTCTGCTTCTGATGAGTGCAGCTTCTGGTTGACTTTGACTTGCAACTTCTGGTGACCACATCTTCTGGTGTCATTCTCCAGAACTTGCTTTTCCCAACTTCTGGGAGCGCTTCTTAGCATAGCAACCAAAACTTCAATTTCTAGTGTATATAAAATTTTAACTTATATACCTGCACACTAGAGTAAATTATCAATACTCCCTATTGTATATTAATACTATTATTATCATCAAAACTACTTGGGTTATATTAGAACCAACGTTGTTCCAACAATCTCCCCCTTTTTGATTGATGACAAACCAAGTATTAATTTACAATGGTTGTTATTTTAATCATAGAATGCATCCTTTAGGTTTATCAGTTTTTTAAGTTCCCCCTGAATTCAGTAATGAATGATTAAAATAGTTTTAAAATTTTAACATTGAATCCAGAACTTCATTATACAATTGACTTCCAGAAGATAGGTTTGCAAGCTTTCTTCTTTGGTCAGATCTACTTAAGAGAAAAGTGCAATCTTCTCTTACGTGTATCATGTATAGAAAGTTCTAATCTCAATAGAAAAATTTTCCTTTCATAATCATAACTGATAATATTCAATAACTGAAATTAAATGAATAAATTGTAATTTATTTTAATTTGGCTTCAGTTAGTGTTCTTAAATTAATTTACTCTTACTCCCCCTTTTGTCATTAAACAAAAAGAATAAAAAAGAAGGAAAGAGTCAAATAAAAAAACACGTGACTAAAGAATTAGTCAGGTCAAAAATTCAAAGATGATAAAAACCACAAAAATTTAATGCAAAAACGAAAAACGAGGTAACTTCTAACCACTAGAGTGATTATAAAAACGCACCAACTCTTTGTCATTTCACTCAATACTTTCATGATATTTCTTCAACAAAATGAAAGAAAATATTGATGAGGATAGAAGAGTGATTGAAAGAAATGGGTTTAAGAAATTTTCAGAGGAGAAACAGGGTAGAATCTCAAAAACAAGAGATGCAACCTCAAGGAATATGATTTCTAAGAATCATGAAGAAGGTAAAGAGTTTGGAATCAAAATCAGATGCAAGTTTCTTAACCATCTTCTGTTCTCAAAAGAACAAAGATTTCTCTTGATGCAAAAAGATGAACAGGTCGAACTGAAGGGATGCTCCAAGTTTCCAAAACAGGAAATTTGTAGCTCGAGAGGTTTAGAAGAATCATCAGATTAGCTGATGGTTCCAGACTCCAAGGTTGAAGTTTGAATCAACACCCTTTGGTTCAGTTCTTCTATTTATCTTTTTGTAAAAATTTCTTTAGGTTTTCATATGTATCTGGATTTTTCATATGCAAAAATTTGTTTTTAGAACAAAGTTATTGTAATGCAAAAAATCTAGAAAAATGCAAAGTTATTGTAATGCAAATTTTATATGAATAAAACAAAATTTATTTGAATGCAATGATGTGTATGCAGCAATTATATATATCTTCTGAACAAAATAAATTGAAACAGAATAATTAACCACATAATATTCAATAACATTCAAACAAACAACAAAATAAACAAGTTTAGAACAAAACATAAAAACAATTAACATGATCAGAGCAACAAAAAAAATGTGCCAGAATCCTAGGGTTGAGATTGGTTAGAGGGGTTCAGCAGTTTTTCTTGTAGTTGCTTCAGAGCATTTGCAGAAATCTGTTCAAATTGCTTGATGATAGCTTCTGAATCAACTTTCTGATATGACCTGTAGACACAGTATCCACTTGAATGATCTTTTCCATTTCTTGTGCATATAGAGTGGATAACTAATCTTCTGCTTCTGCCATAACCATTTTCATCTTCTCATCATACAACCTCTGAGCTTCTTCTCTTCCAGCAACAACCTTGGCTTCAATAAACTTCCTCCTAGCAATGTTTACAGCATAGTTTTTCTTGTATTGAGAACTATAGTCTGCAAGCACTTGCTTGCACTCTTCTGATAGAGCATTACACTTTGCATCTACTTGATCTAGTGCAATAGAAAGTGTAGGCAAATCTTGATGAAATCTCCTGATTTTATCATTAATGCCCAGAAGCACATGCTCAACATCTTCTGGTGTGATCGAATTGTGAGAAGTTTGAGCAGATGATGATGTAATATCTATGGTAGTTGTTGGAATGATAGTAATTTGTTGGTCTGATGGTGGTGTAATAACTTGTTCAAAGGTTTTGAGAAAGTTATTTTTGACAAGGGTGAGTTGTGGTTGAGATTTCTGAGGAGAGGGTTTCTCTAAATCCAAGGCTAGCTTCTGTAGTTTGGCTTGTTCAAGTTCTGGGAGACTGGATACAACAATATTAGAAGATGATTGATGGATACCAGTTTCAACTATAGTTTCAACTACAGGAGGGCTAGGGTGGATGTGATCAGAAAGGGTCTTTTCTGAATCAGCAGATCTTGGTGAAACATGGTTGATAGACTCATGCACTGGGGATAGAATAAAAGTCTCCTCATGTGAAATATTTTGAGGAAGAGCATCAGAAGTTGCAACCTCTGCATTAACTTTTGAGACTTCCTTTTCAATATTCTCCACTGGGGCAGGAGTAGCAACACCTGTTTCTTGATTAGCCAATTTGTTCACCAACTCATCCTTTGGAATAGCAGAGTCCAGAAATGCATTTGGCTCAGCTTCCACACCACCTTCCCAGCTAGTTTCCTCCATAACAGTGTATTCTTCCACCAACTTTATAGCTTCTTGTTTCTCAAATTCCTCTTGATCCTCAGCAGTAAGTTTTAATTGCCTTTTCCTTTTGTTTGCAGGCTTCTTCTACTTAGATACTTCTGGAGCAGCAGCAACAGTGCCAGAAGTTCTAGTTGGCCTTTTTGAAACTTTACTTGCCTCTGTTTCTTGAACAATAACAACAGGCTCAGGGTTCACAGGGGTTTCTTCCACAACATCCTTATCAACATCTGATGTAACCTTAACACCAGAAGTACTCACAGACTTCTTTGGAGTGGATCCTCTTACTTTCTTGGATCCAGATTCTGATGCCTCTGGCTTTTCAGAAGCATTTCTCTTCTTTTCTTGAACAGGCAACACATATCTTGTAGCAAGTCTGTCATTCAACTTCTGAGATCCTTCCTCCAGAAGTTTCTTATGCATTGCAGCAATAACTCCAACTTCTTGCTTAGATACAGTAGTAAGAAAGAAATAACAATTTTCTTCATACTTCCTTGGCTTAAAAGTAACCTGAGGGATAATCAATTGACCAGGTGTCTTCACCACTATCTTTACAGTAGCACCATCTATCACAGGTGGATTAGCATCAATAAAAGAACCATATCCTGGAAAGACAGGTCTTAATGATTGCAACAGATAACTTCTGTAAAACATGAAAGACAAAAATCTGCTATATTGCACATTTGTGATGCCTTTGTTTTTACTATCTGAGATAGCTCTGCACAGATGATCAAAGATAACCTTAGCAAAATTCACAGGAGCCTTCTTTCCCATATAGTATAAGATGGTCTTATAGTATTGAGAAACTTGGTCAGAAGATCCAGCTTTTGGTATAACTGACTCATGTAGAATTTTGTAAATCATCTTGTAAAGAGGTTTCATGTCCTGATTACTCTTAGAAGTGGAATGCTTGCGATAAATCTCTTCCTGCATCAAATGATTTGAGTCCTTTCATTTGGATGAGGAGCTACTTCATTTAAAGGTAACTTTACCGCTTGCCTTATATGCTCTTGTCCGATCCTCACACAGACACCACCAACCTCTGAACGGATTTCCTTTCCCAGAAATTCTAATGCTTTCCCTTGTTCAGCATTTTCTTCATCAACCTGAGCAGATTCTTCACTTTCCCTTTGTAATGTACCTTTAGTAATCACTTTTGTCTTCATCCAGAAGTCCTTTACCAATTCTGGATAGACAGGTCCATTAAGAATGTCCAAAAAGATGAGTAACCCTTGTGCTTGAAAAGCTTCCTTAACATCCTTCACTCCATTTACCCTTATGCCTTCGAAATCAACCGCTCTTTCGATAGGCAAAAATAGGTCAGAAATGGGGAAACCCATTTTATCTTTCGTATAGACTCCAGGAGTTGAAGCTTCTATGTCAGCAATAGGAGGAACATTAACTGATTCCTGTTGTTGTTGTTGTTGTTGTTTACCAGATGAAGAAGATATGATTCTGAGTTTTAGGGTTAGGGTTTGCTAAGTTTGGAGAAGAAAGAAATTTTTCTGAGTCTTAGAAGAATGAAAGTGTGGGTAATGAGTGTGCAAAAGTGTGAATGTGAACAGTTAGTGTGTTTAAAAGGAAATAAACGCGCAAAAACGTACTAACTGAAAGGACAAGGGTAAAAGAGTAACTTAACAATTCACAAATTGAATTAGAACACAATCATCACTAGCCAACTTCTTTCTCTAATAGCAAAAAGACACGTGTATTAGAAGTTTAATTAAATAACTGACACGTTAACAACAGCAGTTGAAGAGGTTACTCAACAAGTACTGCCACGTCACGTCCCAGAACCACTCATGTATAACTTCTGATAGAGATACCAGAAGATGGTTTGTCCAAACTTTTGATACATAAGTTCTGACTCCCCCTAACTTCTGATAGACTTCTAGAACTTCCATAAAATAATATTTTTCACTAGAGTTTCAGCTTATTCACAGTTTTCCATCATATTAAGATTCTTTTTGATAAAATCAAATCTTTCAACAGCAAGGGGTTTTGTAAAGATATCAGCCCATTGATTTTTTGTAACAATAAACTTAAGATCAATAACACCCTTCTGTACATAGTCTCTTATAAAATGATGTTTAATCTAAATATGCTTAGCTCTTGAGTGTAAAATAGGATTTTTGGAAAGATGAATGGCAGCAGTGTTATCACAATATAAAGGAATACTGTGACTGCTTATTTGATAATCTTCCAATTGATACTTCATCCAAAGCAGTTGTGTACAACACTTAGCTGCTGAAATGTATTATGCTTATGCAGTTGACATAGCTATGGTGGTTTGCCTTTTACTGGCCCAAGAAATCAAATTCTCACCAATGAATTGACAATTTCCACTAATGGATTTTCTTTCAAGTTTATCACCAGCATAGTCAGCATCACAGAATCCAATCAGTTTGTAATCATCAGATTTCTGATACAGTAATCCAATGTTACAAGTAGCCTTCGGATATCTAAATATTCTCTTTACAGCTGTAAAATGAGATTCTCTAGGATCTGACTGAAATCTTGCACACAAACATACACTGAATAAAATATCAGGTCTTGAAGTTGTTAGATAGAGAAGAGATCCAATCATACCTCTATATAACTTCTGATCAACCTTACCTTCAGACTCACCTTTGCTAAGACTTGATGTAGGATGCATTGGAGTGTTCATGGGTTTGCAGTCTTCTAAGTTGTATTACTTCAGAAGATCTTTGATATACTTTGATTGATGAATGAAGTTTCCTTTCTTTGTTTGATTGATCTGAATTCCCATAAAGTACTTCAATTCTCCCATCATGCTCATCTTAAATTCATCTTGCATCATCTTAGAAAAGTTCTTGCAAAGTGCAACATTAGTTGATCCAAAAATGATGTCATCGACATATATTTGAATGATCAGAATGTCTTTCTTCAAAGTCTCTCTGAATAATGTATTATCAACTTGACCTTTTTCAAAACCATTGTCAACCAAGAAGTTACTTAGTCTCTTATACCAAGCTCTGCGAGCTTGTTTGAGTCCACAAAGTGACTTCTTTAGTCTAAACACATGATCTGGATTTGAAATGTCTTCAAATCCTGGAGGTTGTTTGACATATACTTCTTCAGAAATTACTCCATTCAGAAATGCACTCTTCACATCCATTTGATAAAGTGTAATGTTGTTGACTTTATCCACTTTGTTGACTGTATCCTTGTGCAACAAGTCTAGCTTTGTTCCTTGTTACTTCTCCTTATTCATTCAGCATATTTCTGTATACCCACTTTGTTCCAATAATGTTCTTATCTTTTGGCTTGGGTACCAGATCCCATACATCATTTCTTTGAAATTGATTCAGTTCTTCTTCCATTGCAACTATCCAAGCATCATCAGATAAGGCTTCATCAGTGGTTTTAGGTTCAATCAAGGAAACTAGACCAAATAAGGACTCTTCATCCCTGAAACTTGATCTTATCTTCCTAGGACTGTTCTTATTTCCAATGATAAGCTCTTCAGGATGTGATGACTTGTACTTGAAAGTGTTTCTTGGAATAGCTGTTGCTTCTTGATCAGGATCTTCAGTTGGTGTTGTTTGATGATCATCAGATTCTGGAACTTAGTTGTTCTTTGGAGCTTCCAGAAGTTCAGGAGTGGAATCAAATCCAGAACCTTCATCTTCTGAGTCTTGAGAATCTGAAATTTCTATAACAGGCTCTGACTTTTCATGGTCAGACACTTTGTCATCAAACTTTACATGCATAGATTCTTCAACTGATTGAGTTTCGGAATTATACACTCTGTATGACTTGGAGTCCTCAGAATATCCAATGAAGATACCCTTACTAGCTTTAGAGTCAAATTTCTTAAGATGAACTTTAGTATTCAGAATGTAACATGTACAACCAAATTGGTGAAAATAAGAAATATTGGGTTTCCTTCCTCTAAAAAGTTCATATGTTGTTTTATTCCCAAATTTTACAAATCTAATTACATTCATATTTGAGCTTATTCACATAAAGTGGGAATTAAATTAGGAAGTCTAAGACATGTGAATGGCTTCTTTGTAATTAAGTACACATCTAGTGCCTATATATTGGACCTTTGGTGATGAAAAATCAGAACTCTCTTCCTTCTTTTCCTAACTCGCCGCTGCTACTCCCTCCTTCACCCTTAAAGAACTCATCTCCACTTCATATTCACCCATGAATCTTAATTGCATGTACCCATAATCTCTATACACCCTTTCATACAAGCAAGAGCAGAACTTCCACTCCAAATCACTTCTCTCACCCATCTATTTCATTGCAAAACCTCTCCTTGAAGAAAATCAAATGTGTTTAGTTCTTGCATGCAAGAGTTTTGTATACTAAGGGGAAATTTTGATAGTATTAAGGTCAGCCTTGATACCCACAACTTCAAGAGGAACAAAAGGTGTTCTTCAATCTGTAAACCAACCTCTGATAACTAAGAAATTCAGGTTTTGCATGCTCTGAAAAATGGAAATTTCGAACAAACAACAGAACCATGTTCATTCTCTCTGTCGAGCTCGCTAAGGCGAGCTAAGGGACTCGCCATGGCGAGTGAGTGCAGCAGGTTGCTGCTGCTGTTTGGTACCTTTTTCCCTGTTCAGCCACCTTAAGTCTTGGTGAGAAGTCTCAAGCTCTCTTTCGTGTTTCTTACCATCTTACTCTTTCTGTAGTTGATATAACTAACCTTAGTCTATGTTGTGTGCTCATGGTTTGTTGAGGAGGAGTTTTGGTAGTAATATTGGAGTTGGAAGCAATGAGTCATTGAAGACCATTTCTGGACAGCAACTTAGACCCTGTAAATACCTCAATATCTAAAACTATTTAGCCAACTGTCACCCTGTAGAATCTATTCTTCTTCAAATCCGTGTCTCAAGAGAAACTAGGGGTTTAAATGAGGTTTGGTGCAGAGAACGTGCATGGATATAGCTACAACTCTTTAGCGTGGTTAAAGCTTCAATTCCAGGTGGGTTCTTAGGCTAGTTTAGTTAATTTTCCCCAAATTAAATATTTGCATGTTAACTTAGGAAAATTTAGGAATTAATTGTGTAAGGAGAATTAGATCCCAAATTCTCTTCTATTGTGTTCAATATTAATTATTTTACGTATCTGCACTATCTCAGAAGTTGATTGTAGGTGTAACTTTTCAAAATTGATGATTTTCGTAAAACAGGGCACTTTCTGCATGAACTCGCCATAGCGAGTTGCTAGCGAGTGTTCATGGCGAGCATCCAAGTTCTGGGCTGATGAAACTCGTCGTGGCGAGCAACTGCTCGCCTAGCGAGTTGAGTTAGGCCAGGACCTGCAGTTCGCCATGGCGAGCTAGGTAACTCGCCGTAGCGAGCTAAGTGCAAAAATACCTATACTTCTTTTCTAAATTGTTTTAAAGACACTCGTTTTATATCATCGCCGAGATAGATAACTTGCAGATATACAATTTAATTAATATTTAACAGAAGGTCAAGCACAATATGAACCTTAGGGTATAACTTAGAATTTAAGATTTGCATGCTCCCCGGGTTTGGGATAATTATGGTAGTTTATGAATTTACTTAGCATCAGTCGAATTATGTGCGATTATGATATCGCTTATGGACTTCCGTCGGAAGCTTCCATCAGAGAATACTTTGTGAGCTGTATGCCGGAAACACGTCGTGTTCAGCGGACAAGGCGGGCCTCTGAGAGATGCTCACCTCAGTGTGCCTTGCGGTTAAAATCAACAAGACTAATAATCTGTGACACACCTTATATTATGTTTTATGTTACTATGTTAAGAAATATATATGATATGACTGCTTAGGTGCCCGCATAGTTGCCATTTAGGAGGGTAGGAGAATTCACTAGGACGAAGTGACTGTCTCACCCCACTCCCTTTTCGATATAGGTAAGACAGGTTATTTTCGGAGCAGGGACCAGGTTGGACCTGACGATTGGAGCTGTGCTTGGATTGTCAGCGATGAAGACTTAGTCTTCATTCTTGCTTTTATTTAGCTTGTTATCTTATTATAGTTCTTTCCGCTGTCTGTATCAAATATTCTCTTATTATCTTAATGATAATATATTATTCGGTTATTTCTTGTATAATTTAATGTACTCAGATTCCAGTTTTTAATGTTCCGACTAAATATTCTAGACAATTTAGTTGGGGCGTTACAGCTGTTTTATTCAGAATAGGTCTAATATAGATTCTGTTATGAATATAACAAGCAATGCTTACTGCTTCTGCCCAGAAAAATTTTGCCAAAGAATGTTCATGCATCATGGTTCTAGCCATTTCTTGCAAAGATCTGTTCTTTCTTTTTACAACTCCATTTTGCTGTGGAGTTCTAGGAGAAGAGAACTCATGGAAGATTCCATGTTCTTCACAGAAATTTTCAAAAGGTTCATTTTCAAATTCTCCACCATGATCACTTCTAACTTTCAAAATCTTTAAATCTTTTTCATTTTGAATTTGGGCACAGAAGACACTAAACTCTTCATATGTATCACTTTTAGATCTCAGAAATCTTACCCAAGTCCATCTACTATAATCATCAACAATGACTAATCCATACTTCTTTCCATTGAATGAAGCAGTGCTAACTAGTCCAAACAAATCAATGTGTAGAAGTTCTAAAGGTCTAGAGGTAGAGACAATGTTTTTAAGTTTAAATGAGCTTTCGACAATCTTCCCTTTCTGACAAGAGCCACAAAGGGAATCTGAGTGATAAGTCAATTTAGGAAGGCCTCTCACAAGATTGTCTTTGCTAAGCTTGGAAATTAATCTCCAGTTAGCATGACCTAATGTTTTATGCCAAACTCATTGCTCATCACTTAGAGTCAATAAACACAGCACATTCTGATCTTCCAGATCAGATAAATTAACTTTATAAACATTGCCCTTTCTACAACCTTTAAACAAAATGGATTTATCAGAATTGTTAATTATAGTACATGAATTCTTATTAAACACAACATCATAATTACTGTCACATAATTGACTTATGCTAAGTAGATTATGTTGTAGTCCATCAACCAACCAAACATCAGAAATAGTAAGAGAAGAATTACCTACTTTACCTATACCAATGATTTTGCCTTTTTGGTTCCCACCAAATCCTACAGTTCCTCCCTCTCTCAGATTCAGGGTGTGGAACAAGTGCTTGTCTCCTGTCATGTGTCGCGAACATCCATTGTCCAGATACCAGGAGCTTTGTCTTCCTCTTGGGATGCATACCTGCAGTAAACATTATCTCAGACTTTGGTACCCATATTCCGATGGGTCCTCTAAAGTTAGTTCTTTTATCCATCTTCTGTCTCTTGTAACTTCCAGAGGATCCAAGGTGAGGTGAGCCTTGAAAAACAGGTTTAGGCTTAACATTTCCTTTGGACCTTGATCCAGAATGTGTCAGCAAACCAGCTTTCAAGTTTGTACAGCCTGATCTCATGCCCCGAGTACTCTTAGGCTTGAAGATCTTCTGTACTCCTTTACTAGACTTGGATACTGAAGCAATGGGAGCAGAGGTTTTCAAAAACTCCACGCTTACTTGAGCATCTGACACTTTTGGATTTTCTGTACCATTACTAGAAACAAAATTAGAATAAAGATCAGAAGGTGTTTTGCTTATGCACACAGACTGATTTGAGTTTCCTTTGACAGTACTTCCCAAACCCTATCCTGTGTATTTGCCAGCACCATAAATCATAGAGGCTAATTTATGCTTGTCAATATTATGATGAACAAACTCTTGAAGAGCAATTTCATGCTTATCATAGGGTTTGCTACATGATTTGCAACCATTTTCAAGAACTTGAATAGTCTTTAAGGACTTCTTGTAGTCTTCTTGAATATGATTAACTTTATCATTGAGCATGTTGAACTTTTGTTTAAAAAGTTCTAGCTCTTTTGATCTTTCCATGTATTTCATCATAGTATCTTTCAAAGCCTTAGAGAGTTGAGAATTAGATAGTTGAGAAATAACCTGCTCAATATCTTCTGAATCTGACTCAACATCATTTTCAACATCTGACTCAATTGTGGCCATGAGTGCCAAGTTAGCTTCTGCATCTTCAGCTTCATCATCAGACAACTTGTCAAGATCTTCCCATGTAGCCAGAAGACTCTTCTTAGCTTTGTTCTTGAAAGTGCTCTTTCTTCCTTTTCCCTTGGTGCTCAGTTCAGGATAATCAGCAATGAAGTGTCCAGGCTTGTTGCAATTAAAGCAATTCTTTGAATCATCCTTCTTATCTTTGTTTCCAGAACTTCTGTAACTAGAACCTTTAGATCCAGAACTTCTACCAGAATATCTTGGCTTTCTTTTTGTCCACTTCTGGAACTTCTTGGTCAGAAGTGCAAATACATAATCATCTGATCCTTCTTTTTGATCATCTGCAGAAGATTCTTCTGCTTCAGATTCAACAACCTTAGCCTTTAGAGCCTTAGAAGATCTTGAAGTAGCTGGCAGAACCAAAGACTTCACTCTCTTATGAGGTTCATCAGAAGCTAGCTCAATCTCATGACTCATGAGTGAACTAATTAAACCTTCCAGGCTTAGGGTGTCTAAATCCTTTGCTTCCTGAATAGCAGTGACCTTAGGTCTCCACTTAGCAAGTAAGTTTCTGAGAATCTTCTTCACATGATCAGAAGTAGTATAACTTTTCTCCAGAACTTGAAGACCAGCAACCAGAACTTTGAATCTAGAAAACATAGATTCAATGTTCTCATCTTCTTTCATTCTAAAAAGATCATATTGTTGGATCAAAAGTGTTGTCTTTGCCTCCTGTACCTGTTTGTTTCCATCATAAGATGAACACAAAGAATCATAGATACTCTTGGCAGTAGATTTATCTGTGATCTTAAGGTACTCTTCATGAGATATGCAACTAATCAGAATATCCTTGACCTTGTGGTGCTTCTTGTATGCTTTCTTGTCTTTATCAATGAAAGCTTATCTTGCGTCATAGTCTAATCTTCCTCTTTCATCCAAACCTTGAAATGTTACTCCTCTTTCAACTAAGTCCCAAAGTTCATCATCAATACCAACTAGATGACTGTAGATTCTATCTTTCCACCAGGAAAAGGTAGAACCATCTTCATTGAACTTAGGAGCTTTGCTGGTGTTGTTTTTATCATCAGCATCATAGTTAAAGGGGATAGTAACACCTTCAAATTTTTTACTATGTTCACCAGGTCCAGACATAGAGTTTTAACACGACAAACAACTGTCTCACTGCAAAGTGATATAACAGAATCAAGGCTCTAGATGCCAATTGAAGGTGTGAAAACACAAGAAGGGGCGGTTGAATTGTGTTTTGGTAGTTTTAAAAACTTCTTCTAAGTTTTGCAACTTATCAGAATCAGCAGCGGAATAACTCAAACACAAACAACTTCTGGACGATAGGAAATGAAAAACAGAGAAGAGAAAAGAGAGATGAACACACAAGATTTATACTGGTTCCTCTCACAAACCGAGAGTAGTCCAGTCCCCTTGCACTTCCAAGGGATTTCACTATAATCACACAAGATTACAAATGCTCAAGCCAGCAGCAAGAGACTTCCTATGCTCAAGTAACACAATACAAGAGACTTCCAATGCTCAAGCTCACAAGCAAGAGACTTCTAAAACAAAGTTACAAAGACAATGTTTGAACTTCTGATAAATAATATAAGAGTTCTTAGAACAAAATAATACAACTCTAAAAACAAGACATTTCTTAGAATTCTTAGAAAAGAAAACTAAGGTTCAACAACTGACTAGTCAGAAAATGAAACTATTTGTCCTGAATTTTGATATAAGCTCAAGTTGTATCTACGTTAAAAATTGCTCTTAGAAATTCAGCAGTATAACAGCGCTTTTGTTCTTGATAGATGTGTTGTGTTTGTCTTCAAATTCTTCCTCCTTTTATAGTTGATGTTGGAGCGTCTTGAATTTGAGCGGACAAAGATGAAAACAGCTACGTAGTACTGTACTAATATTTTCATTTGAAATGTGCTTATTCAAATCAAGTAAAGAATAAAATCTGATCCTTGATTTCGAATATTCGCCCATATCAGGAAAATAAAGATAGTACAATAGTACAAACGTCATTATCATGAGGATAACGGTCTTGTAAGAGATTTCTTCTGCCTCTTCTGAATTTGCCATTTGGATGATAGTCGTTATAGAGAATAGAATATTCTTCTGGCAAATTCTGCTGTTTCATCGTCATTAGAATCTTGAGAGTAAACTCTGCTTCTGATGAGTGCAGCTTCTGGTTGACTTTGACTTGCAACTTCTGGTGACCACATCTTCTGGTGTCATTCTCCAGAACTTGCTTTTCCCAACTTCTGGGAGCGCTTCTTAGCATAGCAACCAGAACTTCAATTTCTAGTGTATATAAAATTTTAACTTATATACCTGCACACTAGAGTAAATTATCAGTACTCCCTATTGTATATTAATACTATTGTTATCATCAAAACTACTTGGGTTATATTATAACCAACTTTGTTCCAACAATTTCAATAATGTCTTTTCATGTATTTTTGTATTAAATTAAAAATAAGAAAAATATTAACTAGTGTCCTCGAGACACTAATTAAGGAAACTAAAAATAATGTAATCATTTTAGAACTTATGCGGTCAATAAATTAACTTATAAAAAATAATGTATTTTCAAATGTAAAAAATTATTGGCAAAATTACACGTTTGATCATTTATCTTATTTTTTTGTAACATTTTGATCTTTTATCTTTCATTTGTAACATTTTGGTCATTTATCTTATATTTTTGTAACACTCTGGTCATTTATCTTTTATCTGTAACATTTTGATCATTTAAAAAACATGAAAATGTGAAAGAATTGATCAAGATGATAAACATTTTCACCAAAATTATGAGTTTTATTTAATTTTAATAAAAAAGTATTTTAACAAATAAAATTCAGCATTTTTTTAAGAAAAATGCTTAATGGCACGACAAAGTTGTCGTCACAAAAGCACGACACTCCTGCCAACTCATAATAATGCACTTGTGATGTATTCGCCCACTTAATTTTAATTTCATTCACAATACCAAACATTGTTTGGAGACTGTGGCTGCAGAAACACCTTCTTAAATAAGTTATTATAATTCAATCCCCCTTTTATCTTTAAGTTCATGCTAGCTAATGTTCAAAAGACACAAGTTAAGAGATATACCAAATAATTTTGGCAAAATTACAAGTTAATTTGATCCTTTATTTTTTATTTTTTTTAATGTTTTGGTCATTTATCTTTTATTTATAAAATTTTGATCATTTATCTTATATATTTGTTACACTTTGGTCCTTTATCTTTTATTTGTAACATTTTAATCATTTATCTTTTATAATATTAACATATAAACCCTTTTTTATTAAAACTCACAAGTAGCGCACATACAGTATATTATCAACATGATACAAATATGGTCGTGCAATATAAACGAATGACCCGTCGTGCCATATAGCATGGCTGTTTTTTTAATGAAAAAAATATAAGAAAAAGGGGTTTATATGTTAATGTTATAAAAGATAAATGATTAAAATGTTACAAATAAAAGATAAAGGACCAAAGTGTAACAAATATATAAGATAAATGATCAAAATTTTATAAATAAAAGATAAATGACCAAAACGTTAAAAAAAATAAAATAAGATAAATGATCAAATTAACTTGTAATTTTGCCAAAACTATTTGGTATATCTCTTAACTTGTGTCTTTTGAACATTAGCTAGCATGAACTTAAAGATAAAAGGGGGATTGAATTATAATAACTTATTTAAGAAGGTGTTTCTGCAGCCACAGTCTCCAAACAATGTTTGGTATTGTGAATGAAATTAAAATTAAGTGGGCGAATACATCACAAGTGCATTATTATGAGTTGGCAGGAGTGTCGTGCTTTTGTGACGACAACTTTGTCGTGCCATTAAGCATTTTTCAAATCTGAAAGATCAAACCAGCTAAATATGCCCAATGAAAAATAAATTATTGAATTTGTTGGCTTGGATAATCAATAATGGTTAATTTTGTGAAATCATTGCCGAAAAACCGCCTAATTTTAAATTCAAAAATACTTTTATATATGATATAAGTTGGGCCAAACACAACCTTTATATAATAACAATTAGACTCCTCTGAAGAAATTACATGTTATAATTTTTTTAAATAAAGCATGCTATTAAACCTAGAGAAACGATATTATGTTGAATATTTAAATAGTATTATTGCTCTACTTTTTTATTTGAGTTTAAATGGGCATACTCTATCAAATATATAAACATTGATCTTCATTCATTTTTAAAGACAGTTTTAACTCTTTACTTTATTTTTTATGTATTATTAGGTTAGTAATGCAATAGCCCCACACAATGTACTTAACACCTTTGGAGTAGTTAAGTAATTCACAATGAGAGAGAGAATTTTTCGTTAGTGTAATCGTTGAATTAAGAAAAAAGAAACATTGTTCGGCAACCATGTTTAAAAAAGAATAGATAATTTTAAATATTTAATTAAAATTTTGTAATTTTACCTTTTTTTAATAAAATTAACTGAAAGATAAAATTACCTGATTTTGTAATGTTACTTTTTTTAAGCAGATTTTGTAATGTTATTTGTTTTTGACTTATGCATATCCTCTTGTTTGTACAATATATATACGCTTTAATTTGTTTATGCTTACACTGTATGGGATGCTATACAACAAAATGCACAGTATCACACCATATCCGGACACCTAGTGGTTTGCATATGCCTCCTTTCTTAAAGATCGAATTGAATAATTTCACAGATCAAATCAAATTATCACGAATCACAACCTTGTTAAGCAAGCTTTTTACCACCAACTTGAAACAAAAAAAAATTTAGTGAAGGGTTAAAAGTGTTAAGGTGTAAAATGTTTCGAGTTGAAGTCCCCTTAAAAGAGAAAAAAATTAATACATTATTAACTTTGGCTGTTTAATTAAAAAAAGTTGGGTAAAATATATTTTACCTATATGGGCGAACTTTCGTTGTATCTTGTAATATAAATTTCTTTGATATTAATCTTTTGTTTGGACATGTCACTCATAAATATTGATATGATTAGAATTTGTTGATTTGCCAAAATTTATAAGTTGACTTTTTTTTTGTCTCGCTAATAAAGAAAATATTAAAAATATCAATTTGCATCTCAAAAACCTTTTATAATCTCAAAAGCCATTTATTAATTCACTCGTAAATGCTTATGGACTGATTTCAAACATATAAATCTCGAAAACCTTTAATTGTATTCAAGAAGAAGAAAAAGTTCTAGAAAAGAATTCAAAGTTCAAACACAACAACTTGTATCTCTTTATTCCAAGTCAAATAAGTTTCAAGACATAATTAATCCTTCAATCTAAAGAACCATTAAAGAAAAGAAAACAAAATCAAACATGTTTTGCAAGAATCAGTGACTATGTTATCCAAGAGAAATTCACCTCTGTCTACACCAAAAAAACTCAACAAAAGCACAATATCTAAATTCTTCCCTTCACAACTCACCAACAAAACAATCTCTCCTTCGTATATTTTTCCATCACCGGAGATTTTCTCCCCATCTTATATTACTAGATTTTCTCCCTCCCCATAAACCGCCGCCGACAATCTCTTATTAAGCTCCACCACTTAATACATCCTTCGTTCTCTTGTCTTTGCTTCCTCTCTCTCCCATCGCAATCATAGTCATAGCCTCTTTTAAGTGTCACAATCAAGTATATATCATTTGTGATTTTTTTATCACGATATTAACTCTATAGAGAAGATAGTTAAAAATATAAATGTATCGCTAAAATGGTCAACAGTTCCTATTAAATATTTTTTGTAGTTTTATTATTTTATTTATTACTTATATGTTATTATTGTTAGAATTTCTACAATTTCATATACGAAATTCAACTTTAAATAGCGGAAACGTAAATAGTAATTTAATAGCCGAAATACCTCCAGCCATTGCTCTCGATTAAATATTGTTCTTGTTCTTCTAACCCTATACAATCTCTCTTAGATGGTGTAAGTTTACTGAATAGAGATATTAGGCTTAGGGAACCAAAACAAAAGGACTGCACTCCTTTATATAACTTTTGTCCATCACAAAAGTAATCGGATGTGCATCAGATCAACTACCCGCTATCTCTTAGTGGGTGGTTGCTAAAATTGAGTGAAAGAATAAAGACCACTTTAGGCTTAATGGATAATTACCACAATGTGCACTTAGTAGATAATCACCATTTATTTAAATTAATAAATAAATAAATAAAAGGAGATAATTCCAAACATTCTCCCACTTGGTCGACATATTCTTTCACTCACTATCATAAGAAACAAAGCACATGGATCATAGCGATAGGTCCCCTTATAATATCGAGTATTATCTTCTATGTATCACAATGTAATGTGTCTCTAACTGAATATAACTTAATGAATAAACTCACAACATTTATGTTTATTCAGGTTCCAAACTTAAACGATATTTCTCAAAATCAAACTTGTACGTACACTTTAGAACTTAAAACATGAGAAAATACCATATATAGAGTTTCATAAAACAAAATCGTTCTCACAACGAAAGTCAAATATAGGAACCAAGTCCCATTTTTCTAGATGATCCTTAATGATGGCATGCCTTTAGTCAAAGGATCAACAATCATCAATTCAGTACTAATATGATCAACAACAATTACTTGATCCTTAATGCGCTCTCTCACGGCTAAGTACATAATGTCGATATACTTAATTCGACTTCCACTTTTATTATTCTTAGCCATAAAATTGTATCTGAATTGTCACAATACATCTTTAGTGGTCTAAAATTGAATTTACAGTTTTAAACTCATAAATGAAACTCTTCATCCATACACCATATGATGTAGTCTCAAACAAAAACACGAACTTAGCTTCCATTGAGGAAGTGTCGATCAAGGTTTGCTATGCGTCTTTTCAAGAAACAACTCGACCGACTAACATGAAAATGTAACCGGATGTTGATTTTCTTGAGTCAACGCAACCTGCAAACTCTGAATTAGAGTAACCTTTGATCTCTAAATCTTCAGTTCGCATATAGATAAGCATGTAGTCTTTGGTTCCTTGAAGATACCTTATTACTTTATTTGCAGCTTTCCAGTATTCCATTTCTGGATTACTCTAATATTTTTTCCAACATTCCAATTGCTAATGCAATGCTAGGCCGTGTGCGATCCTGAGCATACATTAGGCTTTCAACAACGAAAGCATATGGAATATTAAGCAGTTGTTCACGATTGATACTATATTTGAGGAACAATTTTTCATATGAATCCTCTCTAAAACCTTATTGATACGAGCCTCTTGTGACAAGTCTAGATTTCCACGAACTCTATCTCTTTGAATCTTAATGTCAATGACATAAGAAGCGTCACTCATATCCTTCATATCAAAACTCTTAGAGAGAAATTGTTTCACCTTATATAGCAAACATTTATCATTAGTAGCAAGTAAAATGTCATCCATATACAAAATAAGGAAACAAATTTCACTTCCATAGACCTTCTGGTATATATAATGATCCATAATGTTCTCTACAAATCCAAAGGAAGAGATGACATCATGAAATTCTAAATACCATTGACGGGAAGCTCTTTTGAGTTGCATACCAAATGCTCACCACCTCTAGAAGAAAATCCTTCTGGTTGTTTTATGTAAACCTTTTCTTCTAGATCTCTATTTACAAATGTAGTTTTCACATCCAAATGAAAAAATTTCAGGATCATTTTTCAGCACCAATATTATTTCAACTCTTGTAAATATACCACAGAATCACTAGCAGTAGATGGTTTTCTTTCTCTAGTACACTTTCTTTATGTTTGTTCAATAATTTCATATATTTTGAACATCTTCATTTACTAGATTATCATCAGCTACTTGTGGAACTTCAATAATTGATTGTCTAATACCCATTTGAACTTGAGGGGTACTACGAATGACAATCAATTGATCACTTGAAGTAGAAGGTTTAACATCAATATTACTTTTATCAGAACCAATGTTCTGGAATTGATTGCTCCCACTAATCAAGTCATTTTCAAGAAATATTGAATTTCTTGATTCCACAATTCTAGTGCAAATGAGATGGACAATAGAACCTATGTCTATTCTCAATATATTTACCATAATATTCTCCACCTCTATAATTTCTCACGATCTTAATTTGCTTTTCGCATTATTTTCTACTTCATCCTTAAAACTTTATAGGCTTTCAACGTTTCATAATTATTATGAAGCAAGTAGACATAAATATATCGTGAGTATTCATCAATGAAGGAGACGAAGTATTCCGAACCTTATATGTCCATGTATGGACAACAAATATCTGAATGTATGATTTCTAATATTTTAGTTTTCCTCTTAGCACCTTTCTTATGTATGTTAGTTTGCTTTCCCTGAATGCAACTTACACAAGTCTCGAATTTAGTGAAATCTAAAGTACTAAGTACTCCATCATTCACTAGTCTTTTAATTCTCTAAATGGAGATATGTCTTAATCTCCGATGCCCCAGAATAGAGGATTCCTTATTTTAACACATCATTTAGTTTCAGCTTGAACATGCATAACATTATTAGTGGCATCAATTTGAAAGTTAATTGAGAAAATAGACCATTGGATAATACATCATTTCCAACAAATTGAGATTTATAAAACAAACTGAAAGTCGTTTTAAAAAATCTCAATTTTTCCATCACCGGAGATTTTCTCCCCTGTCTTATATTACTAGATTTTCTCCCTCCCCATAAACCGCCACCAATCTCTTATTAAGCTCCACCACTTAATACATCCTTCGTTCTCTTGTCTTTGCTTCCTCTCTCTCCCATCGCAATCATAGTCATAGCCTCTTTTAAGTGTCACAATCAAGTATATATCATTTGTGATTTTTTTTATCACGATATTAACTCTATAGAGAAGATAGTTAAAAATATAAATGTATCGCTAAAATGGTCAACAGTTCCTATTAAATATTTTTTGTAGTTTTATTATTTTATTTATTACTTATATGTTATTATAACATAAAATTATTAACAATAATAATTTTTTAGTTTTTAAAAATAAAAATTTTATAATACAATATTTTTTGTTTGTTGTTTTTATTTTTTTTGTAATTATATATAGGTCAATCCGTTTAACTCGTAAGGCCAACAATGCACACTAAAGTACTTTAAAATATATTTATTTATATAAACTGTTTTACATAAGTTTAAAAATAAGTTAATTCAAACGGGTTCTATATACTTGCTACCTTTCATATGATGCTGTAATAAATTATTAGTCCAACTCCAACTAACATATTCGGTCCCTAGCTAGGTGGAAATATTCATTCGTATGCTATCTTCCTTTTCTTTATGCACATATATATACACCCTTCAAGTTTAATATACTCAAAAACAAAATAAACAAAAGAAAAACAATATAGAACAAACCACCTCTTTGAGAAAAATGGCACCTCAAGCAAATCTTTCTATTGCCAAGATTGGTTATGAGATTGAAAAATTCTTTGGTAGGCAGAAAAGTTTTGGCAATAATAGCAATCCTCCAGCAACACAAAATCTTTGTCAATACAAATGTTATCCAAGCTATGGAGCTACTACAGTTACCACGATGGTGCATACAAATATTGTTGAAGATGTCACTTGCAATGAAGCTGCTTCAAGATTTATAGAAGAGAAGAGAAAAGATCAAGTGCATGTTAAAGGTTTGGTTGGACAGTGATTATCGATCACTAATCACTAATTGGTTTTGATCACTAATATGTACTTATTATATTGTACTCTAGATTTAGAACTCTACTTAAAGCAGTTTAGTTAATTTTCCTCTTTTTGTTTTAAATTTAGGGGTCTTTTAATTAGAGTTGTATTTCTATAGAAATCCTCTTCGGTTTTAAATTACGATATGTAACCTATAATTTTGACTTAATATAAAAGTTTTAGAAGTTTATGTGACTTGTTAAGAGTATAAGTGGATAGCATGTGAGAGAAAAAAAAAGTGTAAATATAAAATAATAAACATATTCTCAATAAAAAAATTAAAATGTATTTTGATAATTTTTCATAAACATTAAATTATAATGTAATGTAAGTATAAAATATTAATAAATTGAAAAATATTTTATCACTTTAAAATAGAGTATTAGAGTACATGTTAACATGTCAACTGAAATATTTTACATGTGATTAAAATATTTTACAACTAAAAATAAATTACATGTCAACTGAAATTGGTATAACATGTGATTAATGTATAACTAAAGTCCCCTCAACCGATAGTTGTATGTCAAACGAGTAATCAAACATGAAGGAGTCAGATCTTTCTCAAGCCTGCTAAGTTCAATTTTAAATATCTAATATTAAGATCTTGTAATGTTATTTGTTTTCCACTTATGCATATATCATCTTGCTTCTACAATACATAAGCTTTAATTTATTTATTTATTTATTCTTACATTGTATTTGATGCTTTACAACAAAATATCAGACCATGCATATGCTCCTTTTTCTTAAAGATCGAATAGAATAATTTTATTACAAGAAGGATCAAATCAAATTATCATGAATCACAACCTCCTTAAGCTAGCTTTTTGCTAATATTTTGAAACTTAAGGGTGCGTTTGTGAATAAGAAGAGGTTAAAGTCTTTCGATATTATTTTTTTTATTTTCACTATCAATTGAATCTGGTTTGGGGATCAGTTTTAACATCAAATAGTTCAGTCTCTTTTCGATCGCAATTGTAGGGGATCGAACCGTGATTTTCCCTACCAAATTTAATATCAATCACCACCAAACCAACTAACGATTGATGAAAGTCTTCTGGTATTTATTGGATCATGATGGAAGCTAAAATATCCGGAATTATTATATTGAACTAAGAGTAATATATTATAAACTAGGCTAAATTGTATATTTGGTCCTTTAATTTATTTTATAGTTTCATTTTGATCCCTTAACTATTTTTTGTTTTGTTTTGATCCATTAACTTTAGATCCGGTAATCATACTGGGCCTTTCCCTTAAATTTAAGGTCAAACCGTTAGTTTAGTCAACATTTCATTTGAGCTTATTAATTTTTATTTTAATATGTTTATTAAAAATAAAGAAATGCAGACGAATCACCTTACCTTCATCTTCGTTTCAATCACCCACCATCTTTAATTTCAACAAAAAGCCCAAATATATCAAAAACTCAGATCTACAATTTGAATGTAAGCAAATTTATTTGAACTAGAAAAAAAAAACTGAAAAGAGTGATTAACAAAAGGGAAGAAAAATCAAAACAATGATTCGTCAAGGACTTAAAAATGATGTATAAACTGGTATTGCAATTAAATTCGAATTGATGCTTTACAATGGATTTTCTACTGAAATATTGCTAGATTGTTTCATTGGTGGCCTAGTATTCTATGTTCATTTGACTTGCTCAATACTGTTGAGAAATTGAAAACAAGGACTGAAAAAGTTGAAATCTTTAAATTTTAGCATATTGGTTTCTCAAGTTTTGGAAGAAAGGAGATGAAGGGAAATGGAAGACGGAGGGTTTTCTTGATTTTGTATAAAGCTCAGGAAGAAGAAGAACAATAATAAAGAGAAAAAAAAAAAAAAAAAAAAACTTAATTGGTGATGGTGCATCATTAGATCAAAGTAGACCTGCAAGATCTAATGGACTTATTTCAAACAAAAAGATCAAACGGTTAAAATTTAAGGTCTTTGGTGAAACACATATGGTATTGTTCCACTTTAAATATTTAGAGTTAAAAAGAATGGACAAATTTGACTAACGGAATAGAGTTAAGGGACCGAAACGAAACAATAATTAGTTAAGGGACCAAAATGAAACTAATAACTAACTTAAGGGACCAAATATCTAATGGAGAATGTTAACATGTGCCCTTAAGACACATATTAAGAAGATAAATATGGAAAACATTTATTGAAGCATCTATACTATTTAATTATCTAAACATTAAATTTTTTGTATCATTAAATGTTATATTTCTATTTTTAGGTAGCTTATCATGTACCCTTATGACACAAGTTAACATGACCCATATCTAATTTAGCCTATAAACTATTATTTTAGACAAAACATCTTTATTTGGACTAAAATATATACAATGCGATGGATCATCACATTGAAGTGACAAAAGCAATTTAAACACTATATATTTATCTGATTAAATTTTCAAAGGATCGTGACGTTGAGAAAAAAATTGTTCACCAAAATGATATGAACACTATATCTTCATCTTCATAAAATAAAAACTCTAAGCCAATAAAAACAACTTAATATTTTGCAATATGTACTTTTCATTAAATAGTCATCTTCATAAAAAAATCTTAAGGCATTATTAAATATATAATATAAGTATTTCGTACTTATATATATTATCCAAAATCATATATTTATACACAAAATCAGTTGAATTTTAATTTAATATTTTTATGATTTTTGTTTTAGACTTTTGACGCTTGACGAACAATGTCGAAATTTTTTACTCAGATTTTTAACCTCTTATTAGATTTGATCCAAAGGGTGAGGAAGAAAGTTTTCAACAAATATCCAAACGATGACCTATGTTGATTTTGACTTTATGATCTTTTATGTCGTCCAGAGGATGAGATGATAGTTTAGGTTTCAAATGATTTATCGAGTAGTTCTAGATAGACATGGTCTTTGTTCTGTAGTCTTCAATGGTTTGTTTAGATGATAAACACTATGCTGACTTTGACTAAGTATCTCGGTCTTTAGTACAGAAGATGATGATCCATATCATCTTTGTAATTTATTTGTTCTTTCTGTTAAAGTCATGGTGTGATGCCTAAAGGATAGTCATAGCATTGACCTTGACTTTTCTTCTTCTTCGTTGGTCTAGAGCATTATCCTTAATCCTATTGTGTAGAAGGTCATAGTGTAGGGATGGCAGGAAAATCCAAACCCGATAGACTAACCCGAATGCAAACCCAAGTCAGCGAGCGAAACCCGAGTTGATTGAGTTTGGATTTGGGTTCGGGTGACACCCGAATATATCGGTGTGAGTTTGGGTAGTATCAAACCCACATCCGAAACCCAACACACCCACCCGAATATATATTAAATTACATAATTATCCATATTTTGAATACTATGTTACCAAACTATGTTATTATTGTGTTGTAATTTGTAAACTATGTTATTACTATTTTGACATTTGTGAGTATATTACCAAACTATGTTACATTTTGCATTTTATCACATATAATTCGAGTCGAGTTTGGGCTAATAATTAATTATGCGTGTTCTTGTTGCGGGTTTGGATTTGGGTGAGAAAACCCAAACCCAACGGGTGTGGGTTTTATTTTGCCACCCGAACAACCTTTGAGTTTGGGTAGTATCAAACTCGCACCCGTGGGCACCCATTGCTATCCATATCATAGTGTAGTGTGTATTTCATTTTCCCGTCTAAGTGCGATGTATTTTGTTTTCCTGCATTGGTGCAATGTTTATTTGTTTCATTTGAAGAATTAAGTTGGATCTAGTGCATCTTCATTCAATGACTTTGCTGGCATTAACGCTACAGATTCGTAAGCATAAACATTCTGAACACTTCAATATTGGGTCTGTTTGGATTAACTTATTTTTGAGCTTAGCTAAAACAACTTATGCAAATAAATAAAGTTTTATGTTAATTTATAAGTTTCCACTAACAAAATTGTTTTTTTTTTGTCAAGTAACCTAGTGTTAGATATTCCACCTTTAAGGTGGATAAGTGGGATGATCAGAGTTCGAACTCCGGCCCCCTGCATATATCATGTAATGTCCTACCAATTGACCTAAGCTCACGGGACACAAAAATTGTATTTTAATAAGCTATTTTATCATAAAATACCTTAAGAAACTTATAACAATACATAAAAAATTATTTATTTGCATAAGCTAAAAAATAATCTAATCCAAACAGACCCATAATCAAATATGTAGGCTTATGCAATTTGTCATTTTATTCTATTAACATTGATGCTATGATTTTGTTCACAGATTTATCGTTTTCATTTTTAGCAATTTTAAATTTGTATTATACCGATGTATAGTATCAATTTGAATGAACGACTCATTTATTTAGTAAAAAAATGTTAAAATATTTGAATTGGGCTTGGCCCATTAAATTATGAGTAGATTGAAACGGCCCAAAAATTAAGCATCTTTGCAACTTGAGTTCGCTCAATCACAATTCACATTTCACTCTTCTTGTTCCTCCGGCGCTGCTACACTCTAAGAGACCAAACCCTAATTTTACCAAAGGTACGCCATAACCCTAATTCGCGTTCTGTTACGTAATTACGCTTTATGTTATTCAATTCACTTGTTCCTTATTCTCTGTGCTGTGATTTCGTTTTACGCAATATTAATTGAATTTTAATTTGATGTTTTTGTTATTATTTTCGTTTCAGATTTTTCACGCTTGACGAACGATGTCGAAATTTTTTGCTCAGGTTTTTAACCTCTTATCATTGTCGATTAATTTGACGATTAGATTGAAAAAATTATTAATTTTGTTGTTTATGATTGTTAGGCTGGTGGTACTTCTGATGATGATGATAGTGATTATGATGACTCGATTGATGATGTTCCGGTTGAACCTGATACTGATCCGTCGAAAAGTAAGTACATGGTTGATAATGCTAGCGACAGCGATGAAGATGATGGTCACAAGCGTGTTGTTAGGTCGGCAAAAGATAAGCGATTTGAAGAGATGGCTTTAACGGTTGACCAGATGAAGAATGCAATGAAGATCAATGATTGGGTGAGTTTGCAAGAGAGTTTTGACAAAATCAATAAACAACTAGAGAAAGTGATGCGTGTTGCTGAGACTGATAAGGTGCCTAAGCTTTATATTAAGGCTCTTGTTTTGTTGGAAGATTTCTTGGCTCAGGCTTTGGCAAATAAGGATGCTAAGAAGAAGATGAGTAGTAGCAATGCCAAAGCGTTGAACTCGATGAAGCAAAAATTGAAGAAGAATAATAAGCAATATGAAGAGCTGATTACTAAATGCAGGGAGAGTCCTGAGAGCGAGGAGGAAAAGGATGAGGATGAGGAGAGTGAGGAAGAAGATGACAGTGATGGTGAGATTATTGAGCCTGACCAGCTTCGGAAGCAGGAACCTAAATCGGATTCGGAAGCTGAATACGAAGAGGGAAGGGATGATGCTGGTGATGGACCTTGGGACCAAAAGCTTAGCAAAAAAGATAGACTTTTGGATAGAGCGCTCATGAAAGACCCTAGGGAGGTCACATGGGATATTGTTAACAAGAAGTTTAAAGAGATTGTGGCAGCTAGGGGAAAGAAGGGAACTGGAAGGTTTGAACAGGTTGAACAACTTACCTTCTTAACAAAAGTGGCTAAAACACCGGCACAAAAGCTTGAAATTCTTTTCAGTGTGGTGTCTGCTCAGTTTGATGTTAATCCAGGTCTCAGTGGCCATATGCCCATAACTGTGTGGAAAAAATGTGTTCAGAATATGCTGCTCATCCTTGATATTCTAGTTCAATTTCCAAACATAAAGGTTGATGATTCAGTGGAGCTAGATGAGAATGAAACTCAAAAAGGGGCTGATTATGATGGACCAATTAGGGTTTGGGGTAACTTAGTTGCCTTCTTAGAAAAAATAGATACTGAATTTTTCAAGAGCTTGCAGTGCATAGATCCTCATACACGTGAGTACGTCCAGAGACTCAGAGATGAGCCCATGTTTTTGGTTCTTGCTCAGAATGTCCAGGAATATCTTGAAAGGAGTGGAGATTTCAAAGCATCTTCTAAGGTGGCCTTGAGGAGGGTTGAACTCATTTACTACAAACCGCAAGAGGTTTATGATGCCATGAGAATATTGGCTGACCTTAATGAAGATGGAGATAATGAAGGTGAGGCTAGCGAGGAGTCCAAAGGGTTTGAGGATACAAGAATTCCTACTGCATTTGTTGTTACTCCAGAGCTCGTGTCTCGGAAGCCAACCTTCCCAGAGAGTAGCAGGGCCGTAATGGATGTATTAGTTTCACATATATATAAATATGGTGATGAGCGCACTAAAGCACGGGCAATGCTTTGTGATATATATCACCATGCTCTCCTTGATGAGTTCTCAATAGCCCGTGATCTGCTGCTTATGAGTCATTTGCAAGATAATGTTCAGCACATGGACATTTCCACACAGATACTTTTTAACAGGGCTATGTCACAGTTAGGTCTTTGTGCTTTTCGGATTGGATTGATTTCTGAAGCACATGGCTGCCTATCTGAACTTTATTCAGGTGGAAGGGTGAAAGAGTTGCTTGCACAAGGTGTGTCACAAAGTCGTTATCACGAGAAGACTCCAGAACAGGTACTCGCTGATCCCCCTTCCCAAGTAGTTGTTTAATGATATAATGTAGGAAATGTATTTATTTATTGTGTTTGTGTGTGTTTACTGCTTACCATATATTATGGCATAAATGAAAAGCATCTCAAGTTTGTTTGCAAACCTCGATTGTCGTTTGATACCTTCATTCCTAATAATACCTTAATGCAAAAACTATTTTTGTTAATTCTTGTGCATTGGCAAAAAAGGTCTTACATATACAGACTTGGGTGTTATACTTATAATCAACAATGAAAAGATAAACCTTTTCCTAATAAAGATTCCAATCTTGAGTAACATTTTGTTGATGATCAGAAGAGACAGATTGGAATTTCATTTGTCAGCTCTCTTCAATTATGTAGTTGATATGCTTAGATGCTTATTTGTGTTTGTTTATTAGTCTAAAATCATTAATTTTAATCTTACATAAAGAAATCAATGTTAGATATGATAAATTCAGTTTTGAGGCATAATAAAATTCCCAATGCATTTTAAAATGCTACTAGTTGTAAAAAACTATCAGTTTAGGATATGTGATTCCTGAGTGAAGTTCATTACTTGCAAATATACGTTTGAATGTACTGGGCAAGTATTGTAGGATTGTTCTTTCTTTTATCTCATTTGTGGCTTTGCGGGTCTGTCAGTTGTATAATAAGTTTTGGCTTTTGGACTATAGAAGAGACTTTCCTTACCTGCATAAAAAATATTTGACGTAGACTCTATAACTTTTGGTTTTGGCAAGAGTGTGCATGCATGCATGTTATACTTGTCCTAATGTTAAAGTTATAGAAGTATTTAATTTATTATAGCTGATACTGTGCATTGGCCTTAACCTACATCGCCAAATTAGCTGAAAGTTGGAAATATTTATTTTATTTGCTAAATTAGCATAATTTCTTTCAGATTAACATATTGTCTTCTCATTTTCTCATTGTGATTATTCTCTCATTTGTCATGGAATTGTGATAACACATTTTACTCTTTAATATTCTTTCAGGAAAGGTTGGAAAGAAGACGCCAGATGCCATATCATATGCACATCAATCTTGAGCTCCTGGAAGCTGTGCATCTTATATCTGCTATGCTGCTGGAGGTTCCCAATATGGCAGCCAATGTTCATGATGCAAAACATAGGGTCATCAGTAAGAATTTCCGTCGTTTGCTTGAGGTTAGTGACAGACAAACGTTGACTGGTCCTCCTGAGAGTGTTAGAGATCACATTATGGCTGCCACTAGGGCTCTTATTAAAGGAGGCTTCAACAAGGCTTTTGAAGTTATTACCTCTCTTGATGTATGGAAATTTGTTAAAAATCGAGACACTGTATTGGAAATGCTGAAGGACAAAATCAAGGAAGAGGCACTTAGGACGTATCTCCTTACCTTTTCTTCATCCTATGAGTCTCTGAGTCTGGATCAAGTCACAAAATTTTTCGACCTATCTGTTCCTCGTACTCATAGCATTGTGAGTAGGATGATGATCAACGAGGAGCTTCATGCAAGTTGGGACCAGCCAACTGGATGCATTGTTTTCCAAAATGTTGAGCACTCTAGGCTGCAAGCATTGGCATTCCAATTGACAGAGAAATTATCTATCCTTGCGGAGAGTAATGAAAGAGCCACAGAGGCAAGAATAGGTGGTGGATTGGATCTGCCTCCAAGACGTAGGGAAGGACAGGACTATGCTGCTGCTGCTGCTGGCGGAGGTGGCGGAACAGGACCTTCAGGTGGTAGGTGGCAGGACTTGTCCTATTCTCAGACACGGCAAGGGAGCGGACGTGCAGGATATGGTAATGCTGGTGGAAGGCCATTGGCATATGGTCAAGCAGCTAGGAGTGGCTATTCAAGGGATCGTGTGGGGCGTGCTGGTTATCAGAATTCAGGAAGGAGTAACCAAGGGGGTTCAGGACTGAGGGGATCCCAGGGAGATGTATCTACTCGCATGGTTAGCCTTAAGGGAGTTCGAGCTTAAACAAGTTTACTAGAGATGGTAATGATACAAGTTTTCAGCATCTAAAATTTTCATATGCATGCCAGTTTTGATAATTTGACTTTAGTACTAAAAACAATCATGGTTTTCATTTTTGTCTTGTTTTATTTTCGTGATGTACTTCATTTAAAGTTGCAACGATATATTTGTTGGGGTTTATTTTATGTACCATGACATGCACTTCTTTTCATCATACAATTATTGAAATAAGTTTTGAACCTCCTAGATCTAAACTGGTCCTCCAAGCTTTGAAATATGGTTAACACAATCCTAATCTTTTTTTTTCTTCTTCGAAGAACTTAAATATTAACATGCTTTTCTATAACAACCGATAATCATATTTTTTTTGGGCGAACTAAAACAACTAGCTTGATAGCTGAACAAACATGATGTTCATCCTCTAGATGATCATCAAGATCGGGGAATAAAGATCATTCACAGTAAATTTGTATCTTGCAGATGTACTAGCTTGATATCTCCCCAAATTTTATTTGATGTCTTAACCTCCGGTTTTTTAGGGATTTTTTCCACTAGACTCTCTGGTCACTGTATAATTAATTTACATATTGAGAGAGTATGCCCATCAAACTCAAATGAAAAGGAGCAATAATAATATTTAAATAATAAACCTAATATTATTTCTCTAGGCTTAATAACATGCCTTATTGAAGAAAATAACATGCATTGCACTTTTTCATTGGGGGATCTAATTGTTATTATACATAGTATATAATAGGGTTAAATATATTTTTAGTCCTTACTTTTATGTGAGTTTCGACTTTTAGTTCCTATATTTTTTATTATATTTTTAGTCCCTATATTTTTTTTTATTATATTTTTAGTTGATTTTTTATGACTAGAATAACAGAATTGGCCACATAAGATAACTTAAATTGACTAGGATAATATTTGTATCGAATGACGTGACATTTATGTGTCATTCTATGTGGCTGATTTCGTTATCCAAGTCATAAAAAATTGATGGTAGGGACTAAAAATACAAACGTCGAGAATGTGGGGACTAAAAATATAATAAAAAAATGTAGGGACTAAAAATCGAAACTCACATAAAAGTAGGGACTAAAACATATTTAACCCTATATAATATATTTAACCCTATATAATATAGGGTTAAATATGTTTTTAGTCCCTACATTTTGCTCTATAGTTAAGAATAGTCCATACATTTTTTTATGGTTAAAAAAAACTCTACAAATTTTTCCGTTATCAAAATTAGTCTCTGCCGTTAAATTTTTTAACGGAATGTTGATGTGGCAACTGTGGACGCATTAATTTAATGAGCTGACCAATGACACGGTGACACGTGTCAGCATTAGTGTCATTTTCATTTTTTATTTTAAAAAATGCAATGAAAATTTATTAAAAAAAAGACAATAAAATTTATTTTTTAAAAAAAGACCAGAACCGTAGAAACCATTCCTTTCTTTGAAACACAAACCCAAATTCTTCTTCCTTGAATTCCTTTGTCTTCAATATCAACAAATCTTAAACGCATAACACTTTTCTTCCATGATTCCTTCTTCTTCGATTCCACCATCTCCATATTGAAAATCATTCCTTTCAACGAAAACCCTAATCACACTAAATCTCAGGATTTGAAGTCGAAATGACGATTAAAGCTCAGGATTCTTCTTCATGCTTCTAAATTTACAATATAATTTCTTTTTCAAAGGGTTGAACTTTGAAATTTCAAGTTGAATTTTTTTTTTATGAAGAATTGTGTTTTTTTACAAATGAGATGAAGATCTATGTTTGTTGATTATTGCAGTTATGTTTATTTTATTTTTAATTAAAATTCATTTTCATCATTTTCTTTAATCTGCCAACTCCACTAAAATCACTACCACACCATCGATCTACAGTGTTGTTGTTGATGATGTTGTATTGAATTGATGAAGAACTTTGTTGTTGTTATGGTCGTTGCTTGTGTTGTTGTGGTGTTGTTGTTTCGTTGTTGTTGTTGGTGTTGGTGTTGTTGTATATGGATTGAGTTGCTGTGTTGACGTTGTTGTTGATGTTTGGGTATCATCCTTGCTGTGTTGAATTGAAGGAATTTCATCCTTGCTGTGATGAATTGAAGGAAAAGGATTTTCGAATTTTATTGATTGAAACAAATATAATTTAATTAGGTTTTATTGCATTTTTTAAAATTAAAAATGAAAATGACAATAATGCTGACACGTGTCATCGTGTCATTGGTCAGCTCATTAAATTAATGGGTCCACAGTTGCCACATCAGCATTCCATTAAAAAAATTAACGGTAGGGACTAATTTTGATAACGGAAAAATTTGTAGGATTTTTTTTAACCATAAAAAAAATAGTAGGGACTATTCTTAACTATATAGCAAAATATATGGATTAAAAACATATTTAACCCTATAATGTATATAGTATAAGATTAGGGTGTTTTTCAGCAATGATTTCACAAAATTAACAGTTGATTATCCAAGCCTACAAAATCAATAATTTATTTCTCGCTGGGCAGATTTAGCTGGTGTGAGTGACCTTTCAGATTTTGTGATATCAATTGATTCTAATAATTTATTGGGTTTGTTTGTCAAAATAAAAAATTTATTGGGTTTTTATTTATTTATTATTATCTAATAATTTATAAAAGAATAAAGAGGAAAAGAATATGAAATTCAATTCACTTTTCATTGTGGAATCTGTCCCTCAAAATACTCTTTTTCTTTTTCAGCTATATATTCCTCAATAGTACTCTCTCCGGTCTCATATATAAGAAAAATTTTACTTTTTAGATTCATTGTAAAATGGATGAATCTAGACTATAATATTGTCTAAATACATTCATTTTACAATGAATCTAAAAAGTCAAATGTTTCTTATATATGAGACCGGAGAGAGTATATGATAGGTAATTCCTCTCTTAAAGCCATTTCCTTTTGCAAAAACAAACTTAACTCATGAGCAACATCTGTTGTAATTATCCAAGTTATATGACCTACAAAACTTGCATTATATATGGTCAATTAGTAAAATATATAGTTTTAAATTGTAAGTGGCCAATTTTGATTGCCACTTGTGTGACCATGTAATAGCATTGGTCAATGGGAGACGGATATGGATTTTCTACATTCAAAAATCCTAAATTCACATACATTTACTCATATTTAGTATAAATATGTTAAGAGAGAGAATGGTGAGAAATATTATGGTAAGTGTAATGACAAAATTGACCTTTAAATTACACTAGATATGAGTGAATGTAGGTAAATTTAGGATTTTTGACTGTAGAGAATCCAAATCCATGGGAGACCACCAAAAACTTTATAAATTGACCTATTCACTTATCTCACACCTCTTCATTTCTCTTCGCTTGTTCTATTTTTTTGTTCTTTTTACTGTTATGTTGCTTAATTTTTATCATTTTGTGTGTAAATGATCGTATATTTCGTAGTTAGTTTGTCATAACGATTCTTTCCGTTTTGTTACTTAAGTAGCGGATGAAAAAAAAAAAATTCTTATAGGGGATTTTTGAGGGACGAGAAATCTTAAAACATTGACGAATTTAAATTTTATTTCACCATCCGCTATATAGATAGCGGATTCAGTTCCCTATCTAAATAACGGTTAGAGGTATTTTAAAAATTTAACAAGACGTACAAGTAAATGCATGGGATACAAAAAATTCTTTCCTATTGGTTGGTTGCAGTTTCTAACCTTGTTTTATTAGTATGACTAACTTGAGTTGAACCCATAGAAATGATGGAAAACCAATCCATAGTTTTTCTTTTTGAAGTTTTCTCTCCCAGCTCCCCATGTTTCATTTTTATCCCCTAAAAATTCAATTTTGTCCTTCACAAAAAATTCGGTTCGCAGAAACCGAAATTTTTCTAGTTCAAATTTCAGAAAATTTCGGTTTCTAGAAACCACCAAAATTGTATTTCAAGCCAAAAAAAAATTCGATTTACAGAAACCAAAGTTTTTATTAAAGGGTAAAACAGAAAATTCGAGGGACGAAAAAGAAACGTGGAAGGCTGAAAGGGAAAACATCTTTGTTTCTTATAGATAACTTCTTCCAACTCAACCAATTAATTTTCTTACTAGATCTATTGAAGCCTCGCCAAAAGAAGTTTGTCATTCTTAAGATTTTTTATAAAAATGGATGGAAAAATAAAATTGCTCATATATACCATAGTCCATAGGTAGAATCGGGCAAAGGTTATGGTGCATAAGCCCAAAGTTTATGCATGGTGCATAAGCCAATGAAAACACAATGATTTTACTCACACACCCCCTAATTTGCTCGCGCGCCCCCCACCCCCCTTGCTACGCGCGCCCCCCACATTACTACGCGCCACCCCAGCCCCCCCCACCCCACCCCCCTCACTCCACTTATTTTTTTTGAATTTTTTTTTTTACATTTTTTTTTGAATTGTTGGTTTTCACTTTTTTTACATTTTTTTTCGAAAAAAGATCGAAAATTTTTTTTTCCGGAAAAATCAGAAACTTTTTTCCGAAAAAAAATCAAAAAATTTTCCCGAAAAAAGATCAAATACTTTTTCCAAAAAAACCGAGAACATTTTTCTGAAAATTTTTTCCCGAAAAAAAATCGAAAAACTTTTTTTCAGAAAAATCGGAAACTTTTTCCGAAAAAATCGGGAACTTTTTTCCAAAAAATAAAAATCGAATTTTTTTTTCAGAGAGTTAAATGGTTTCCAGAAACCATTTATGCAATATTATTCTGGAAACCATTATGCTAGTTAAATGGTTTCAGAGAGTTAAACAGTGAAACCATTTGTATTGTAAAATGGTTTTATGTGTTTACTGAAAAAATATTGTGTTTTTATGGTTTTAAAAATTCTGGAAACCATTATGCTTAAATGGTTTCAGGTAGTTATACAATGAAACCATTACTATTGTTAAATGGTTTTATGTGTTTACTGAAACCAATATTGTGTTTTTATGGTTTTAAAAATTCTGGAAACCATTATGCTGGTTAAATGGTTTCAGGTAGTTATACAATGAAACCATTACTATTGTTAAATTGTTTTATGTGTTTACTGAAACCAATATTGTGTTTTTATAGTTTTAAAAATCCTGAAAACCATTATGCTAGCTAAATCGTTTCAGATAGTTATATATTGAAACCATTTGTATTGTAAAATGGTTTTACACTAAATGGTTCAATGATTTTAAATACCGATTATTACTGAAACCATAAATATGGTTTAATGGTTTTGATAGTTTTCTATGTGAAACCAAAATAATTGCCTAATGGTTTCTTACAAAACTAGTGTTGATTATCTTGGATAATCCTAAATAACCGTCCATAAATAATCCATAACCATTTGTTATAATCGGACATTAAAACCAAATATAATCGGACAATAAGTTTCCGATCTTTTTTCCGGAATAATTTTCGATTTGTTTTTTCCGGAAAAAAAGTTCCGATTTTTCAGGAAAAAAGGTTTCAACAATATTTATGGTTTCAAAGATCCATTATGAAATTATTCCACCCCCAAAATGGTTTGGGTATGATTTTAGTTTAAAAATAATTACGAAAATATTTAATCATACATAATATAAAAAAAAAACTAAACAAAAAAAAATTTTAAAAAATGGGTTGGGGGGTGGGGGTGCTGGGGGGCACGCGAGCAACTTTGGGGGGTGCGCGAGTAAGGGGCTGGCTTATGCACCATGCATAAGCTTGGCTTATGTAGGATAACCACACCCGTAGAATTGGTTGGGCAACATAATCCACAAGAACTCCCCTCTCGGCTTTTGATTCGAGTTTATCCGTCTAGTTTTAATTTTATAAAAATAATTGTTTATGTATCCGTAACTAGACTTATAACCAAATATATAATCGATTTAGGTCCTGTTTGGATTAGCTTATTTTTTAACTTATGCAAATAGCTTATACAATTTTTATGTATTATTATAAGTTTGTCAAGGTAGTTTATGATAAAATAGCTTATAAAAATACAATTTTTACTAGTTTGAACTTATAAAATATCCTAAAACTTAATTTATATTGCATAAATTGTTTGCATAATCTCAAAAATAAGTTAATCCAAATATAACCTATAGTAAAATATGGTTATGATTATGAATCCAATTCCACATATATAAATATTTTTCGTTTGGATATGATTTGGTTTGTTATAAAATCAGACCATGCACTCATATCCTAAACTATATTTCTAGTCATGAATTTAAAATTGATTCCATGCATGTTTTCGTGAGCTTGACTCGGTTGGTAGAGACATCGCACTATATGTGCAGGAGCCCGGGTTCGAACCTGGGACACTCCACTTATTCACCATTAAGGTGGATTTTTTAGCCACTAGGCTATTTGACAAAAAAAAAAAATTGATTCCATGCAATGCAATGAAGCAAAGAATCAAAGACCATTCCTCGTCATAGATTACTTCCACAATTATCATAAGCCATTTGGGAGAATTGCGTACCCCAATCATATCACACACTTAAGTATTCGGTTTGATGTCAATAGTGAGAATATGGCCATTTGAAATTTAGTGTGTGAATGTTTATCTAGTGAAACTTATTATATAGAGAATAATAATCAAACCTTGATTTGTCTTTCGGTGCTTAAAATTCGATTCAAACTATGAGGAAAACATGCGATTTTCCAATTACGTAGAGAGGGGATAAAATAAAGGAGAATATTTGGCATCATGAAAAATAATGGGGATCAGTATCCTTAAGACAAAATTAATTCAAAAAATTGCAAGATACCTAAGAAATATAGTTGAGAGATCGAGAGAGAGAGGATCATTTGTATGTAATTATTTTAATATAAATGTAAAATGGAAGATATTGAATTGAGAGTTTAGTAAAAATACTTCATGATGACATTGAGAAGATATACTAAAACACCCTTGTCATTTGTTATATTCTGCCAATTGGATGATATACTAAAACATGCACGAATGATGTTTCAATCATGTTTTGAAGGTTTAATAACGACTTTTGTTTGAAGACAAACAAAGTTTTAAGTCGAGAAAAAAGTTGATCGATGATTAAAAAAAAATAATGATTTTACATGTTTAATTCAAGCATTTATTAACTTGTTTTTTTCAAGTTATTCAATAGAAAACTCCAACTATTTGTAAATGTTGGTTTAAAATAGTAAAACAATCTTTTTATAGCATTTCTAGCTAATACCAACTATTTCTGTAAGATAATGGAAGCTTTATGGACTTGAACTCAATTTCTGATCAAGTCTTCCGTCACTTAGCGAGCAAGAAGCAACCAAAAGTAAGAAAGTCAAAGAAATCCAACTCAAGGTTAGTCATCGGGTGAGCAGGAGCGACTATGGAGCAACCGCAAACAGAATGTCCCAGTTTGGTCACTTGCTCAAGCGACCAACCAACGACCAACAATGAGCTAGAAGCGAGCAAAACATGAAGAAATTTTACTTAAAAAATTTTGTTCTGCTAGCACTACATCCGCTCAGCGAATTTAGGATAATTTGAAAGACGGATTGCACAGCTGCTAGAAACTTTAGGGTGAAAAAAGCTTATGTCGTCGAGCGACCTAAGGTGGCTTAGCTGGGTTGGAAAAGACTCATGGTGAAGAAACCTCTATCGTTGGGCGACCATTTTGTCGTTGGGCGATCGTATCAGACCCTGGACACTATACATAAAGCTCAAAACATAAGTTTAGAAATCCATTCCATTTCTCTCAATACTAAAGGCAAAAGATAGGAGATAAACACTATGAGATAGAGAGTGATCAAGGGCAGCAAAGGAATTATCTTCATATTTTCATCTCTTATAGATCTTTATTGTAAGGTTATTATGTGTAACTAATTTTCCCTGCTATTGTTATTAGGTTTAGTTAGCTATTATTCTCTTGATAACTCTTAATCCGGTTGATTTGTATTTAATCTCTATTTCGTTATGTTGATGGCTTCTTTCTATACTGAATGTTTTTCCGATGTAAAACTCTAAAATTGATTATTTTGATTTAGAAAGTGCTAGGCATATATTTTTTTACTTAAAAGATCTAAAATAAATTCATATGTGAATGATAGTTGCTAGACATGGAGCTAGGTTTCACTACAAGAAAAACAAGTTTTTGCGACGGCCAAAAGCCCTCGTTAAAGGGTAAAAGCCGTCGCTAATGGAGTGTGTACTGGCGGCCTCTGGGCGTCACTAAAACACGCGTCGGTAAATTTTGTGACGGCCTAGGCCATCAGTATGGGACAGACGGAATTTTGCGACAGCCAAAAGCCGTCGGTAACCCATAACGGTCAAATCCATACTGTACACAATTAGCGACGGCCGCAAAATCTGGGCAATTTTTTTAAAATAAAATATTTAATTTTTTTTAAAAATTAAATATTTTTTTTAATACAAATTTATTTATTATTTTGAAAAATAAAAATAACATAACAATTAATATAAATACTAAGTATTTAAATATTAAGTAACTATTTTTCAAAACTAACAATAATTTTTTCTTTATAATAAAAAGTACATTATATGATAATTATTTTAAATATAATTGATTACTTTTCTTTAAAGTAAAATATTATAATAATTAAAATTAAAAATAGGATTTCTTGGGTCGAGTAAAAATAGTAATAACTTTCAAAGAGAATGGTGTAAATGAAATTGAAAGGGAAGGAAGAAATATATTGTATCAAGAAGAAATATATATGATGAAGATTTATAGAAAGATGTTGAAGAATTTTTAGAGAGATGTTGGAGAAATTTTAGGGAAATGTTGGAGAAATTTTCAAAGAGTGGTGTAAATGAAATTGAAAGGGAAGGAAGAAATATATATATTGTATCAAGAACATAGTTTAATTAAGAAATCAAAGCTTTGAAGAAGAACAAAAACAATATATATGATGAAGATTTTATAGAAAGGTGTAGAAAAGTTTTTAGAGAAATGGAGGAGAATTTTTCAAAGAGAATGGTGTAATGAAATTGAAAGGGACGGAAGAATGGTTATAAACCATTGCAATCCTCTCAAAAATTTTAAAAAATTTGTGCCTTGACTTTGTGAGGGCCCAGGCCGTCACTAAATGCTACGCGCGGATCAAAGACTGTACCGCTTTTTTTTTATTCGTCAATACTTAGCGACGGCTTAGACCGTCACTAAGTCCGTCCAGAATTTGTGACGGTTCTAGCCATTAGTAACGCTCCATTTTGTGACGGAAATGGCCGTCAGTAACTTTTCGACGGAATTGTTCACAAATTTTAATTTTTTTTTAATTTTTTGACGACTTTTTAATAATTTGCGACGGCCCAGGCCGTCACTAACTTACAGACGGCCCAGGCCGCCAATACCCTTTAATAAATTTCGTCAGAAAATCAAGCTTTTCTTGTAGTGTTTGCAATCACAAAAACCATTGGATCGTAATGTCGTTGGATTGATTAATTGAGCAAGACATCAGAGATTAATAGATACAAAAAATTTCTCGTCGTCTGTCGGACATAGAAACATTCGATGAGTGATATGTGAAAAACACAATTGAAATTAGTAAATTATATAATCGGTTAAGAAGTTACATTAGAAGAATAGTTGACGGAATCTAATCTCATTAACTTGTTTCCCTGTTATTTTTTCTTAACACCCAATAAAAATTGCACAGAGGCATGACAACAAAGCGGGACAGAGACACTTTTGCTTTTCTCATTCTCGAATATGATTGTGTTCTGATTCAAATATCCCCGTATACATCCCGATCTTTAATGGGAGTAAAAAGTAGAACCCCAACCTCATATTTGATCATATTCGAGCATCTCCACCCTGCTTCATCGTTGCATGTATTTTATTGTATTCTGATATTTTTTATTGACACAAATTAAAAACGAGCAAAGGATTTGATGTTTTTAAAAAATTTAATAATCCGATTTTTTCAAACAAAAAAATAGAGGACATGGTTCACCTGAAAAATAAAAATTACCTCATCAATACAATTTAAGAGTTTCTAACGAGAGGTAAGAAACTAAAAATATAAAAGCGGAACGAATTTGGAGATGAGTTTCGGGGGATATTTTGTATTCTCATTACTCATTTGGTTTTCGTGTTTTAAAATCAAAGACAACTTAAACCTGAATACAGTCAAGTTTAGTGTTCCTGTCAAATTTAGGGTGGTTTCGGACGAGTACCACAAATGTGGATTGCCTAATTTAAAATGTTACACCTTGACCGATTTAGGACCAGTTCTGACTATTTGGAGGCTCGATTTATATATTAAAAATAGACTTTTAATAATAAAAAATCTTCTATTTAAATCATTATTTTTTACTTGATTGGTTTTTTTGCACTAAACATATAATATTTTATCAACATTGATAATATTTAATCATTATTCTAGCGCCTCAAAATTAATTTGTTGAGTACATCTAATATTTTATAAAAATTAGTAATATATAAATTATTATAAAACCTCAAAATTTTAAATCCAAGTCTCCAAAATTTTGAGGCCTCATATCTTCGTTCGTCATGCACCCCTATGGGGGCAGGCCTGGATCGATCAATTTGTTTACTGATTTACTCAGAGTCATCACACCTTGGAATCCGTTGATAATAATATGTATGCAATAGAAGTGTTAAGTGTAGGCGCTGGCTACGGTACATGACTTGGATAGGTCATGTACCGTACATGATCTCCTCTTTTTTTTTTTTTTTTTTTTGCTTTTTATTTTAAAAAATAAATATAAACTATTGGATTATATACATATTATTTAATTGAATGGTAGTGATGGATACTAGAGTTGACCTTATAAAATTTATATGGTTGAAAATATATTGAAATTTGTAGTATCTTTTAAAAAGGGCGATAGAGTTGACCTTATAAAATTTATATGGTTGAAAATATATTGAAATTTGTAGTATCTTTTAAAAAGGGCGATATAGGTATCTTTTGACCTAACTTATTTTAAATTTTTTTACTCGATAAAATGAAAATTTAGGCCAAATAGATTTTCAAGAAATTCTTAATAGAAAAAAAAAGTTGTTTAATTTTTATGAGTAAAATACATAGATGAAGTTAAAAAATACAAAAATTACCAATCAGCTTTAACTTTTTTTCTAAAAGCTTTTATTTTTACTTTTAGCTTCCAGATAAGTTTTAAAACCTAAAAAAGTCAAACCAAACGGACCCTTAGACATTGAACCAAAACATACTTACGAAAAATGTATCAATCAAGGTAATAATATATTGTTTTTTGAAAAAATTGATAATTATATGGAAAGAGACAAAACATGAAATTAGTCAAAATAATCTCACAATTTATATAAATATTACTAGTATGTTAGCATGTGTCGTGCACATGATAATTTACTTGTTAAATATTATTTATGTGTATATTTTGATATATTATTTGAGTAATTTGGTTTAAAATTCTACGATAAAATTGAGATATATTTTGCATGATATAAATTTGTAGATGTTACAGAATAAAGTTAGATGAAAAGTATTACTTCGGTTCCCTTTTTACACTATTATGAGATAAGTAGATTTTTTATCTCATCCTCGAAACTATATAATAATCCTATAAATATAAAATAATTATAAACTTCATTATCAAATGAAAATATGGTCTGATTTTTTACGAACTTACGATTTTTTTGGAACGTACCCATAAAATTTAAATATACCTTATTTTTTTATATTTTTCATCTCCAGTCGACTCTTTAATGAAAATCTACATTAAGTTCATTGTCAAACCCGAGATAATTTTTATTTTTTTTCTTTTGAAGGTTATCTTTGTCTTTTTTTTTTTCTTTTCATTTTATATTATTTAGAAGGTTTCCTACGTTATTTCAACTATCTATCAAAATTGATTTTTTTTAGTTTATTTTGATTTTTTTTAGTTTATTTAACCCCAGGACTCTATAGGGACTTCATAAAAAAAATAAAAAAATAATATACTATTTAAGTCCATGTTCCTATTCTCAAATATTTTCTTGTCACCGTACCACAAATAAGCAATTTTCACACATGAACGTCAAATGAGAAAATCTATGTGTGAATCTCCACTCACATTGATAAATTAGTATTCCTAAAAAAAATTTGAATGAAGGTTTATGGAAAGTTTAAAATTTGATTTATAAAAAATAGCATAAATTATACAAAAAATCAAAATTATAATACTTTATTTTAGGTTTCTCATAGATTTCACCAGCCATATGTAATCAAATGAAAAATGTGATGGACAAAAAATATGGAAAAACTCTTTGAGTCAAAATTTAAATTTTAATTAGTCAATGCGTGTTTTTAATTGTGGGATGGGAAAGTGTTACCCGTTTCCCATTATATATCATTGAGAGATTCTCTCCCTCCAATTTCAGTCGCAGGACTCTATAGGGATTCCATCAACAATAAAATAATTGTTAGTTCTATATTATTATTTAATGAATATCAATAAAATTATCGTGCTAAGTTATCTCTATATTCTACATACACATTTCATCACGAGTGACCCCCCATGCAACCTATAGGAGTAAGAATATATCTCATAATAGTGTAAAATGGGAAGCGAAGTAATACTCTTCATCTCACTTTAGTTTAACTTTTTTAGGCCTTAAAAGCTTTTGGAAGCTAAAAGTAAAAATAAAAGCTTTTAGAAAAAACCTAAAGCTGATTAATAATTTTTGTATTTTTTAGCTTCATCTATGTATTTTATTCATAAAAATTAAACAAATATTTTATATTAAGAGTTTCTTGAAAATCTATTTGTTCTAGATTCTCATTTTATCGAGTAAAAAAAATCTAAAATAAGTTAGGTCAAATGGTACATATATCGTCTTTTTTAAAAGATAGTATAAATTTCACTATCTTTTCAACCATATAAAATTTATGAAGTCAACTCTAATATTCATCACTACCATTTAATTAAATAATATGTATATAATCCAATAGTTAATATTTTTTTTAAAAAAAAAAAAGCAAAAAAAAAAAAAAAGTGTCATGTACGGTACATGACCTATACAAGTCATGTACCGTAGCCAGCGCCTTAAGTGTATTTGGAATAGGCTTAAATGATCTATGTATGGTTGTGAATTTTTGGATTTAGTTCTTGTATCTTTTTTTTTTGTTTCAAATAAATCTTTAAATTTACAAAATTTGTTGGTTTCAGTCCATAAAGTTAAAATCCGCAAGAAAATCTGAAGGAAATCTTCACGACAATTGCAGATTTTCCTGTGGATTTTGACTTTAGGGACTAAAACAAACAAATTTTGTACATTCCGAAACTTATTTGCAACAAAAAAATCCAAAATCTAAAATCAAAAATTCGCGAACATAAAAATAAAAATGCTTGCATTGAATTAACATCTTAAACAGGCGATGTTGAAGTATCATGAATGTCAATGCCTCATTCAAGGGTATGCTCCCTCAATCGCTTATTAATATTTAATATTAATAAAATGTTTATTTAGAATAACGAATTCAGTTTTTATAAAAAAAAAAAAGGAATGAAATAAAATGCACGTAAGAATATACAAGCAAAGTTAATAGATCGTTGGATCTATGACATAGTGATTATTGTAGTTTTGGGATTAAGCAATTCTAGAGTTCTAGGTAGGAATGTCAATGGATATCCATGGAAGCGGATAGTATGATATTCATGTCCTCTCCGTCAGACAAATATGATATCCATGTCCTTTTCATATTCGTGCGGGTATCCGCTAAACGGGTAATCCACGGATATTGAAGTATCCGCGGATATTAACGGATATCCATGGATGATATTTAAACAAAAATAAAATTAATTAATTATTAAAAAAAATTAGTTTTTATAAAAACAAAATACTATTAACACATAATATTTAGCATATTGATCAAAATGCATATAATATCATACCCAAACATAATATCAAAATACATGTACTTAGCATAGTGATAAGATCCAAACATAATATTAAAATATAATTCACACCAAAATATAATATCCATAAGATCCATACATCAATCGTTCTAAATTAAGCAAAAAGTAATAACTTCACTCACTAATAATAATGTAGCCATCATCCAATACATCTAAATTAGAATTTATATGTAAGTAAGAATATTTAAGTAATTTTATTAATTATTTAGCGGGTATGGATATCCGCGGGCGCGGATAGTATTAAACCTGCAACCGTATCTATTAAACGCGGATAATTGAAATATCCACTTATTTTATCCGTGGATATCCATTAAAATATCCACTCCGTGCCCATTGCGGATTTTATCCGCAGATATCCGCGGGTATGGATATTTTTGCCATCCCTAGTTCTAGGATATAGGGTGCGTTTGTTTTAGTTTTAAAAAAATGGATTTTTTCTTTGTATTTTTGAAAATAGAATTTATAAAATCGTTTTTCAAAATATTATAATTTTTTTTTATATTTGTTTTGTTCTAAATTCAAACACTAATTTTGTCATTATATAACAAAAACGTACATTATTGAAATCAAAATATAGTCAAAATCTCAATTTTTATAAAAACTTGTATTTCAAAAAAAGTGATTTTTTTAAAATTTTGATATCCAAAAAAAAGTTTCAATAAAATAGTGAAATACCTAAAATGACATTTTAAGAATAACTATTCAAATCAAATTTTCATTTAAAGCTTTTATAAAAAGTTTCTTTGTAAAATTTTTTTACACAAAATTATATTACACTATAAGAATCTATTTTCAAAAAATTTATAACAAACACACCCATAATGCTGTTTCTAAATACTTCGATCGAAATTGAAAGTTCACCTTTAAACCGTTAAGTTTGGGTTCGAATTTTCTACTGTAAATACTTCGACCATTGACCTCTCTTGACAATTATTTCTAGACAAATGTATTTTCGAGACACTCTTTAAGACCTTAAATCATATTTCGTGTAAGTTTTTATAGAATTTTTATGAAAATTTGTAAAGTCAGTGCATTGGAAATTATAGTGTTTAACTTTTTGGATAAAAAGTTTATTTAAATGGAATGTTTAAATAGTGTTCCGGGTAGAGCTGTCAAAATGGGCTAACCCGAATGGACCAGCCCGAAAAGCCCAATTTTTTTTCCGGGCTTGGGCCTTAAAATTACAGCCCATATTTTTCCGGACTTTTTAGTCCGGCCCAATGAAACCCGTAAAAAATATGGGCTAGCTCGAAAAGTCCATGGTCTACCCGCAACCCGTATAAATTATATTATTAAAAAAAAAGGAAGTAAGGCAAGATTGAGCCAATTAAAACATAGCCCACCCCACACAACATAACACGCACCACACCAATATCCAAAAAAAAAGAGAAACATATTTAGAAACGCAAAAGAAACCATGAAATGAAACCCTAAGCTACTGTACGCTCCTTGTTCACCGTCGCCGTCAGTCCATCTACATCCGTCCGCCTCCATCCGTAGATCGTAAGTTATTTGTTTGTTAAAATTAATCTGCTTTGTTGTTATCTAATTAAATCGATTTGTTGAGCAAAAGAGGGTGTGTGGTGTCTCTCTATATGGGTCTGTTCATACCTTCCTCTCTTCAATTCTTTTGGGTTGTTGAGTTTGATACATGAGTTTATATTGAGCACTAACAATATATCACAAGTTATCAGAATGTTTATATTTGAGAACTAACATTACTTCAGTGTACTTATGCATATCATTTTTAATAAAAGTTTTGTTTGCTTTTCCAAAAAAACAAAATAAGTAGTTTAATTGAGCACTAAAAGTTTTATTTTTTAAAAAATAAAAATAAAATGGGCTAGCCTGACTGCCCGTACTGGGTCGGGCTTGGGCTCTGTTTTTTCAGCCCATATTTTATCAGGGCTTTTCAGCCCGGCCCGAAGCCCGCAGCCTTGATGGGCCGGGTAGCCCGTTTTGACAGCTCTAGTTCCAGGGAACAAGTTAGTAAGACTCTTATTTCTTTTTTTTTTTGGCTTTCACCACCTGTTTAATTTGGTTCGGATGTCAGTTCTAGCATAAGTGGTTTCAACCCCCTCCCGATCGCTGTTGTGGGTTTAGGATGTCCACGGGGCGGGGATTGACCGAAGGATACTTTACCACACCTTGCCTCACCATCTAAAGTATTCTTCATCCCCGTCCCCATTCCCCACTTCGGGGAGTATTCTTCCTCCATCCCCATTCCCACGGACCCCACAGTTCCCGCGGAGATCCATCAACCTTACAAAAAGTATCAAATTTCTATTATTTTCAATCAAAATAGTTGTAAAAAAATAGTAAAACTTAATTATAAAAAAGTAAAAAAATATTACTGTAAGTCTTGTGATAATAATAAACATCATATATAAACAAATGTATACACATATTGTCTGAAAATATAATTAAAACTAATTTATAAAGTACTTAAATATGGATTTATAAATTGTATTTTAATAAAATTTTCGAGGATGAAGTCTCCGCAGAACTGGGGGTAAAATACCGTCCCCAAACCTCTTTCGGGGGGGGGGGGGGGGGGGGGGGACTTTCTCCTCTATCCGCATCCCCACGGGGAAAAATTTCTCATTTTTGGATCCCCAAACGTAGCAATTCCCGCGGGGATCTCCATTTGCGGATGAAATTGACATCCCTAAATTCAGCGTCAATTACCACTAGACCAACTAACGATTGGTTAAGACCTATATGTCTATTAATAATTATAGGCAAAATGTATCCATAAGTCCTTTAAGTTTTATGTTTGTAACAGATTGATCCTTTAAGTTTTTTAAGTAACAAATAAGTCCTTTAAGTTTTTAAAGTAACAAATAGGTCCTTTAAGTTTGTAATATGTAACATCTAAGTCCCTCAATTACTTAAAAAATAGGACTTAAATGCTACAAATTACAAACTTAAAGGACCTATTTGTTACTTTAAAAACTTAAAGGACCTATCTGTTACTTAAAAAACTTAAAGGACCTATCTGTTACAAACGTTAAACTTAAAGGACCTATAAATGCATTTAGCCATAATTATACTTAATTCTAGTGCTACATCTCATTGTTAGATTAATTATTTTAATTTACGTAATCCATTATTGTGTTAACATGTGGCTTTAATAATTCAGAGTTTGATAAGGCGGAAAATAATTAATGACTATTAGATTCTGTTTGGATTGATGAAATATAATGGAATGGAGCGGAGTGGAATAGATTTGAGTGGAATTGGATGGAGCGGAATGGAATAAATATTTCATTCCATTATTTGGATATTTTTTTTAAAAAAAAAGAGTAACAAAATTGATGGTAAGTAGTGGTATCACATGAAATTCATTCCATCTTATTTCATTTCGCTCCGCTCCATTCCATTATTATTTTTCTAATCCAAACAATGGAACATTATTATATTCAATTCTGCTCCGCTCCATTCCATTATATTCCATCAATCCAAATAGAGTCTAAAATTATCCCTCTGAAAAATTAAACTAAAATTTATGACGAATTATTATCAAACACAAATTAATTGATGAATGAGTGTCGTATTTATTTCTGAATATACCATAATGGGTTGAACCATTCTATTATTATATTCAATAAGGGAGATTCATGTCATCGATTGTTTAGTTATTTAATCGTTATGAGGCAATTAAAATAGAGTTGAAATTTAGATGATAAAGAGGACATGATTTGTACCATGAGCATAATTCAGTTGGTATGAATATTGCATTTAGGGGCAGTTCTTAACGAAGGTAAGGTGGCCCTTCGCCCCGAGCCTCTATAATAAGGGGGTTATAGTTTTGAAGTATAGTTAATTGCATAAAATGATACAATTTGGCTTATAGTTTTGTTGTTTTGTCATTTGTGCGAAATAACGTGAGTGCTCATAGGTTCGCATCTCATGTAATGTAGTTTTAGTATTTTTTTTAAATTAATGATTCAATTTACTAATGAAAAATTATCTTTTTGAAGAATAAAAAAAATAAAAACTTATTAATTTTACTAAAAAAATTTATCTTCTTAAAAACCTCAATTTTAGTTTGTCGTGGACCTTGAAATACGTCAGACTATTCCTGATTGCATGTGTTGTATTGGAACTGAAGTTCGAATTCATATATTTCCATTTATTCATTTTAACAAGTGAAAACTATTTGGAAAAAAAACTAAATAATTTGCCTCTCATACTCTCATATATACCCTCCTCTGGTCAATCTAATCTAAGATACACAATTCTTTGTTCAATCTCTTAATATGTAAAATATGCTAGAATTCTGTCTCTATCCTAATTCTGTTAAAATATCCTCCACTTTTAGTCAATATGTGCCATAATGCTCAACAAATCTTTTCTCAAAAAAAAAAAAAAAAAAACTTATTGATAAAATCAATCTGGTGTAGTTTTAACCACGTCTACTATATATCTTGCTACCTTTCGTGATGCTCTAAATAAATTATTAGTCCAAACTCCAACTAACATATTCGGTCCCTAGGTGAAAATATTCATACCTATGCTATCTATCTATCTATACATTATATGCACCTATATAAATACATAAACATACCCTAAAGTTTAATACTCAAAAAACAATACAAACAAAACAAAAACATTATTAACCAAACCACTTCTTTGAGAAAAATGGCACCTCAAGCAGATCTTTCAATAGCCAAAATTGGTTATGAGATTGAAAAATTCTTTGGGAGGCAGAAAAGTTTTGGCAATAATGGTAGCAACACTCCAGCAACACAAAATCTTTGTCAATACAAATTTTATCCAACAACCTATGGAGCTACTACAGTTACCAAGGTGGTGCATACAAATGTTGAAGATCTTACTTGCAATGAAGCTGCTTCAAGATTTATAGCTGAAAAGAGAAAAGATCAAGTGCATGTTAAAGGTTTGGTTGGACAGTGATTATCACTAATTAATGTATGTATTATATAGATTAATTAGAACTCTTCTTAAGCATAGTTAATTTCCCTCTTTGTTTTGAATTTTGGAGGACTTTTAATTAATGTTGTACTAGTACTATAGACTATAGAAATCTTCTTCAGTAGTAAACTTTAAATTGCGGTCTATAACTGTATTGTGACCGTAATCTAAAAGTTTTAGAAGTTTCTGCTACGGCAACACAACCGTAAAGAATGTTGTGTTTTGCCATAATATATCAAGGTTCGTAGTGTAATTGCCACCACAACCGCAATTTAGTCTACTAACTTGTAGTATATGAAATATGTGTAAATCAGCTCGAAGATTAACACGAATTCGAAGGTCCTTTGGCAGCTTTAATGGTATTTTAGCTCGTGGTATAGCGTGGAATGGAATTAAATAGGCTAATTAGATTTTATAAAATTGATGTTATTGAATTCCATTTCATTCAAGTTATGTAAAGAGCTAATAGATATACTATATGTTATAAGCTTTTTTACACATAATTCTAAATGCTTCTCTATTGTGATTTTTTTGCGTACAAACAAGTTACAAATCATGGCTTTGAAATGATGAATGAATTTCCAAAGCTTATTTGTGCTCTTGGTAAAGCCAAAATTTAGGTAAATTTTACAAACATAATTGAATTTATGGGTTGCTAATGTACAACTTGCAAGAAAAAAAGACACTATGTACTGTTCAAGTTTCACAGCAATCAAAATTTTTATGTATTCACGAAATCAGTCATCAATAGCCGTTCGATCATGATCAGACAATTGCATGCATGCAACAATAATCTAAATGCAAGGAATCAAATTTCGGCTAGGTACCACTTGCATCACCGGCATATTATCCTCAAGGTTTTAAAAAATAGTCTGCTGTCGTGATTTTCTCCATGACTAAGATTTATGTTACATTCGTGATTGCAACTCTCGGTCTAAATCACAGTTGTGTAAATTGCATTTGATTGCGATTCACAATGTTAAGAATCGCGGCATAATTGTCGTAATGATTTAAAATCTTAATTTGTTGTTGAGTACTTTAATTTTATGAATTTGTTGTCAAATTAGTTCTAAGAACTAAATATACTAACACACATAAGTAAATTCATAAAGCAAAACTACTTGTATAGAATAATTTCATAGATAGAGACAGATAAAATATAAAAATATTCTCTATTAATTTGAGAAAGCCACTGAGAGAATATTTCATATATATATATTGTGGTGACAGCATATTATTTTTCCACCAAAACAGTGAATGGTGGGACAAGTAGTGTTACATTTTTTTATCCTTTTGTGCTAATGGAATGTGGTAGCTAGAGAAAATATAGCAATATTCCTTAGAGAAAATATTGGAAGAGCAAGAATTTAGGAATTAAAATGAATATAGAGCAAAAAGTAAGAATTTAGGATTTACCTAACATAATTCTCCACAGATTTAGATTCTAAAAAATAGAAATCAATTTTAACCATTTATTTTACCACAAAACATGTAGCTAGAATAAAAAAGAAGGATCATTTTAATTTTTCACCACTTTCTCCTAGCCTCCACAAGAGGCCTCTAACAATATTTTTTTAAAAAAAATTATAAAAGTAAAAATAAAAAATACAATAACTTTTTTTTTTAAATTGAGATTCAATGGCAACTGCAACAAAATTTGTTTTTTTAATTTTGTGTTTTGTATTAGTTTTTAATTATGTTGATGCTAATCCAAGAGTTAGGCCAGAATCTGGTCCTGATATCTACAGAGGTAAAAATGTAGCCAAAGATGCTCTTGCTCCTGGAGAGAAAGTTGTTAATGTTATGAGCTTTGGAGCTAAAGGTGATGGCAAATTTGACTGCACTCAGGTAGTTTATATAAAATTATACATTTTAGCAATTTTTAATGAACAAAATATATATATTTTGGCTAATTATATTATTGTGCTTTAATTTTATATTAGCTTTAGGGTCAAGTGCATGTTGTTTAGTACAAACAAGAATAAGAATGTTTGTAGATAGTGTTTTTTACTTTTTATTCTATGTTGATAAATTTGATGAAATGTGACACTATACAAAATTTGACAATTATATTCTTTGGTATATAGGTAAATATTTGTTCATGTTTTTGTGTACATATTATGTGAAGAAATATGATCATGTTGGATTTTTACATGATGTCATTAAGCATATTGAGACAATTTGAATATCAAATATCATTTTTTCTAATTAATGGTAACATAATGCATAAAAGCTTCATGATTAGACTAATTTGCATCTTGGAATCAAATGTTGTAGGATTGAAACTTCAAAATTTGAAAACAAAGAAAAGTATATGAAGAAACAATACTCACATGCGTTTCTTTTCAGTTTTCACCTTATGCAACCAATGTTAAGAAAAGATGATTGCAATAGGCTGATATACCTTATGTGTCCATCAAGTTTCTCAGAAATTAGTCATTGTTAAATAACGATGAATATTTTGTACCTATAATATGGTTAGTAAAATATGTTATGAAATCATAAGAACAATGGAACAAACCCAAAATGACCAATCAAAGCAGATTCCCTAGGGGGGAAATCAACTAGCAATTCTTGCATGATCATACAATGTCTAAGACACAAAATGTAACACCTTCACATTTATTTATAAAAAAAGTGACACCGACATTTTAAATTAAAAATGTGTTTGATATCTGATAGTATAAATGTTTGACACAATCCTGATATATATGATTGCATTCAATTATTTCTTATTTTCTTAAAATATTAATGGTGCTTACATCTTAGTGTATTAGTGTCTTGTCTGATATTTGAATCTGTGTCAGTGTTTCGTATGATAAACTAATAAAAACATTTAAGAAATATTAAAATAATAAATAAGAACAAAAGTATAAAACCCAAAATGGGCCTTATTTGGTTATACATTTACATGCAGGCTTTCATGGATGGATGGCAAGCAGCATGCAAGTCCAAAGTACAAGCCAGGCTTCTAATCCCTCAAGGCAGATTCCTTGTTTCTTCAATGTTTTTTTCAGGCCCATGTTTGACTCCAGGGCCCATAACAATCCAAGTTGTAGGAACAGTTTTGGCCACAACAGATATAAGTGAATATGAGAATAGTGAATGGCTCATGTTTCAACATATAGAAGGGCTTAAACTTATTGGTGGAGGTACTTTTGATGGACAAGGTCAGTCTACATGGGAACATAATCAAGATTGTGAAGCTGACCCAACTGACCAATGTGTTAGGTCCCCAAGTGTAAGCTCATCATCTAAATACTTAATTGATTCAATTAAAAAAATTTGTTAGCAAATGTTTGCACATTAGAATCCCCAGAATTACGATGAGCAAAGCCAAATGTACAGGTAGACAATGATTCACATATCATGTCAGCATGTTATGACATGAGAGTTAATGTTAACGTCTGCCTTGACTTTGTCAAAATGAGTTAAAGTTAGGGGGACTAATAATGCTATTCTCTCCGGTCCTTTTTATTAGATACATTCAGTAATTAATATATATTAGCTATAATATGGATCAAATACATCAATTATTGAATGAATTTAAAAAGTAAATTGTTTCTTATAAAAATAACCGGAGAGAATGTTATGAAAGTTCAGGGTTAAAATTACAAGTTTGTGTAAGTTAAAAGATCAGAAGTGCAATTTAACTTAATGAAAGTGAAAATTAACTTAGCATTATATGAATATTGTATTTTTGGAAATGCAGAACCTTTATTTTGATAGAGTGACAAATGGAGTTATACAGAACATTAAATCTGTAAACCCAAAAGGCTTTCACATGTTTGTGACTAATTGTGGAAACATTAGACTTCGAAGAATTAAGATCAATGCACCAGCTACAAGCCCAAACACTGATGGTATTCATATAAGTCATTCAATCAATGTGAAAATATCAAGAACAAGTATTGAAACTGGGGATGATTGTGTCTCCATGATACAAGGAGTCAATAATGTTACCATCAAGAGGCTCACGTGTGGTCCAGGACATGGTATCAGGTAATTTAATTGTTGTCTACGTTTGTTTTTAAAATATGTAACATGATTATTTTCTATGACACATTGACAAGACACAAATATCATACATGGGGAGTGGGTTATGCACCATCCGTATAAACAATAAAAATTATTTAGCGCATCCTTTATATTATTCGCGCACCTTCTAAATTACTCGCGCACCATCAAATTTTTCGTGCACCCCCCCAAATTTCTATCGCCCAAAACCATTAAGTGCATACAATAGTTTCAGCTAGAAATTTGGGGGAGGAAAAAAAGAAAAATTTGTTAAGTGCATAATTATATGGTTGTACTCCAAAATCATTTTATGCACTTAATGGTTTTAAAGTAGAACCTTCTGAAATTATTTCACCTGCAAAATTGTTTTGGCTAGAAATGTGTGTGTGTGGGGGGGGGGGGGGGGGGGCAAAAAAATTTTTGAGGGGCGCGATAAATTTTGGAGATGTGCGGGAAATTTGAGAGGTGCGCAAGAAATTTGGGGATGCGTGAAATAATTTTCATTATTTATACACCGTGTGCATAAGGAAAAAGCTTATACAGTATAACTTCTCTTTCTACATGACGATAATGACAAAAGATAACTGTTTGAATGAAAAAGTAAAATAAATATTGATGGTTAATTTTTTGCTTCTATGTATGCATGATAGTATTGGAAGTCTTGGAAAGTATCCGGATGAGTTACCTGTGAATGGTATTAGAGTCCTAACAAGCACATTAGTTGGCACAACCAATGGCCTCAGAATTAAATCATGGCCAGATAAGTATACAGGTTCAGCATCAGATATCAATTTCATTGGCATTACTATGGAAAATGTTAAAAATCCCATCATCATTGATCAAGAGTATGAATGCTTTCCAGATTGCAAAAAGAAGGTTTGTGTTTTCATATTTTTCTTTCTTTTTAATTCATTATTATTACAATAAAATAATATATGTGCTAAAAATAAATAATACATGTTGGTTATCACTTATCAGTGCTCTCAAGAATTCAAAATTCTTTGAAAATCATTATAAAATGGTTATTGATATATTACTTTATTAAATAATAAATTTTTATTTCCAACTTGCTTCTATAAAATGATATATTTATTTTATGGCTTATTTTTGTGTGTGTGAATAAGTATGATAGGATTTTAATGGTCAACCCAAAAATTTAAAATAATATCAAAACCAATCTTATATTCGTTATATCATCTATCACTCTATCAGGCCATCGTTATATAGTTAAATTGGTCACACTTTATTTGACCAATTCTAGGTGAAAATGTGTCTGAGAGCTTAATATTAAACGATGATATATTTATAAGTGTTAAGCAATTCTCACCTTATAAATAGTTTTTTTTTTGGTACAATATAAATAGGTTTTATATTAGTTGAATTAGCCTTGACCCAAACATTTCAAGAGGTTTGGTAGTCTAGACAATATTAAATCAATTTATCAAACCTAATTGAGATAATCTTTGTTTATCTTCTTAATAACCTTTGTGACATCCAATTTTGAATTTGGAGCATATACTAATTTAGACACTAATTATTATGTTTCTTCTTCTATGCAGCCATCACTTGTAAAGATAAACAATATAGGATTTACAAATATAAAGGGAACAACAAGTACTCCAATTGCAGTAGACTTAAGATGTAGCCAGCAATTTCCTTGTCAAAATGTTCAACTTCGTAACATAGACCTCAAGCTTGGAGCAAATCCTTCTAGCTCTAGATGTGCCAATATCAAACCTATCTATGGTGGCTTACAAATGCCACCACCTTGCCCATGAAATTTTTTCAATACTTTTGACGCCTTCGTCATTCTCCAACGAAATTAGAAATAAATAATTTTATATATTTTTATTTTAGAAAATTTATTGTCAATTCAACTATATTTTTTAATAGTTGATTTTTTACTATTAAAAAAAATAGTTAAATTGATGATAAAATTAAAAATAATAAATTTGAGTGTTATTTTTTAGTAGTAATTGGTACAAATATTTTGAACCAATTAGGATAAGGTAAAGTGCTATTTGCACCTGCTAGAATAGACATGATATCCTATCCAACTCACTTTTACAAGATTCTCAGCCATCTTTATCTTATTTAATTTTTGTAGAAAGTTAGCAATTGTATGAAAAAAAATAGTGGATTAAGTAATTTTTTATTTGTTAGCTTTATTTAGGTGCAATGTAAAGAAAAACATGGTTTTACCTTTTGATTTTCTACCGGACATGCATTCAACCGCCCACCATCAGAGACTGAATCTGAAGGGTTGTGTTGTTTCAAAAAGTTAGGCCATGAATTGTGTAAATTAACTGAATGATGAAAAAAGTATATGTCAAAGGAGAATGTTATTCTTCATTTCAATTTCAACTGTTTAATTTTAAATTAATTATTGATCACATTTTATATAGGTTATACTATTTATAATTTGAATTGTTTGATCTTGGATTTTACAACTAAGATCACTTACTATATGTAAATGTGTGATTTCCATCCATGACAATGATATCAAGATATATTTGCTAGTAACAATTGTAAGAAGAAAAAGTTCTAAAACCGGAAAATCCTCATTAAATAAAGTGATAGTTTGACTTGTAATAAATTGGATGCATAATTTTTAAAGTAAAAATTGCTAGATAAGGACACATGTTAACATTCTCTTTAGAAAATTTTCCTTCCGCCCGCACATTTTTTATGATATTCCAATTTTATATTTTAATGTATTATTTTTTACAAATTTTTTTTACTTCTCTTCAACTTTTTTGGATTTCCACACCCCCACCCCTCCATTATAATGTTTTTGTACGCCTAAACAATTTGTATGAGTGTTTCGGTATGAATATTTATATCATAATACTTATACAAAGTGTTCCGATATAAATATAGTGCTCTGGTATGAATATTCATATCTAAACACTCATCAAATTTGTTCCAGTATTATTTTTTCAATTCATTTATGTATTTATCAATGTCGATTATCAAAGGAAGAGATTATATGATTCGTCAATCCAATAAAACGTATCAAATCGGAACAATTTAAGCATACTCGAACATGTGGGGAGGGGATGTAGAGATCTCGAAAAAAATTAATAGAATAAAGTAAAAAATATTGTAAAAGAAAATACTAATAAAAGATAAAATTGAAATATTATGGAAAATGTAGGAGTGAAAAATTAACTATAGAAGTGGAAAGAATTTTTTATGATTGCTTTTACCGTACTACGAGTTTCTCGCGCGCCCTATTTTTACATATCCGCTATTTAAGTTATAGATGAGTAAAAATGAAAATTTTGAGGAAAAAACGTCATCCGCTACTTAAGTAACGGATGGTGTTTGAGTAATTGATACGGCAGCAAATGAAAACATCAAAAAAAATTTCTGTGAAATAGCTTTTCATTTTTCAACTTCTTTATAATTTGTTGGGCCTTATTTTTTTTCACAAGATTACATGAAGTGGTTTTTCATAATCTATACCATATATATTTGTAAAAAAATAAAAAATAAAAACTACACTATGTATGTTAAGAAATTATTTTTAACCTCTTAGAATTAACAAATGTTTGTTTTGAACTCGCCTAAATCTGACCCAGCGTCGGACACAACCCAATCTGCTACGATGTCGAGCACAATTCAAGAAGACTAGGCCCGCTCAACTTGGATCAACAGAGACATTTAACACGTGCTCCTCCGTCGAGGACACGTGGCAACCTGAACCTATCTATAAAGCCCAGGCCCCACCACCTTAGGTGGTCCCGGCATTGTCACCTCACGGCCTTCTCCACTCCTCTTTTTAGTTGAGTTTTTACCTTTCGTAGGAATTGAATCATATATCATGAAGTTCAAGTACATGTTCAATGCATTCCCACCAAATCAATTGGTTTCATAGCACAACTATGAAAAATAAGAATGAAGAATTTGTCAAAAATGAAAATGAAAATTATATATGAATAGGTTTTTAGTAACAAAAAAAATTATATATGAATAGATTCTTTAATTATACTAGTATTCAAGAACACGTGTTCATTACTTCTCAAATGCATCCCTTTACCTTTTTACTAGAAACATGGCTGCATTGTATTGGGGCTAGGGGGTGGTCGAAACATTCCCCCAGGGGACCAAGGCAAAGAGGGATCTGGTGAAGGAAAATCGAAAATTTTTTTGATCGCTCGTGTTTTTCCTCTTTGTAGTTTTGGTTGCCCTTCACCTAAGTTAAAAAAAATAAAAATGTATACGTTTATTAAAAAAATGGGTACTACACCAATAACTAATGTCTTTTCAACGTTAAATTTGAAAGAAATTGGAAGAACACTATCAAATCGCAAATGAAGAAAATATGAGATGTCAAAATCGTACGATCGCAATATTTAAAAAATTAAAAGTGCAATCAAGCATTGGCAGTTTGGCACTACGGAACAATCTTAATATTGGGTATTGAATTGAGCTATTTGGTAAAACAAACTAGCCGGCCGCACATTGCACATGCTTGGAGAATGGTGCGCGATTAACTTAGTACATCGACAAATTGTTTAACCTATTAGGGAGCCTATGTGATGGCAGCGTCCTATTTTTGGTTGTCGAAGTGTAACGTGGATGCAAGTTTCTACAAGAACATAGGCCATTAAGGGTGGGGTTGGTGCCTTTGAAATTCTGAAGGACATTTCATTGGTACTGATTTGATTTGAGAGAAGCTTACTACAATTGAAGATGAAGCTATGGCATTTGCTAAGAGCACTTCGTGAAGTTGTCACTATGGATGGAATTAATGTTGTGTTTGAAAGCGATTCTAAAATAGTGGTGGATGTTATTATTGCAAATCAAAATTGTGGGTCCGAGTTTAGTTATCTTATTTCTTCTATTATTATGTTGTTAAATTGTCATTTGAACTTTGAGGTCAAATTCATCAAACGACAAGTGAACATAACAGCTCATTAGTTGGGGTAGCCAATTCATGGTCTAGTCGTACTTTCTTTGATTTTATTTCTAGTTATATTGAGAACCTTGTTATTAATGAATTAAGTAGATTGTGTTTCTGTCAATAAAAAATAGGGTAAATAGGTTTTTATCGCCTGCAAAGTATGCGAGTTTTGTTTTACTCCTTGCAATTTTTTTTATTTAAATTATCCCTCTGTAATGTTTCTTTTGTAGTGTATTTTACCACCCTGCTGAATTTTGTTTTTTACAACACAGGAGGTAAAATACACTACGAAAAAAACATTACAGAGAATAATCTAAAAAAAAATTGCAAGGGATAACATAAAACTCGCATACTTTGCAAGAGGTGAAGATTTATTCGTCATTGTTGGCAAATACTAGTTTATTGAAAGTGTCCTGTGTCCAAATGGTCTTACCCGCTTAAATTCATAATAATCAATTTATTATGACTGGCTGTTTCATTGCCTTTCAGTTATTAGTGGTCATAACAAAGAAACTGTACACCATAACAAATGTTGTAGCTGTTTCTAAAATTTATTTACGGTTAAAAATTCAAAGAAAATTTATACAATATTATTTTGACATTTATTGTACCAAAATGTTCAGCATAATTCAACAAACTCGAGATTATAAATAAAACATATGAACAACAATTAGCCACATTGTTATGTCAAAGTACTACTGGTACTGAACATTACATATTTCTTAATTATTTATAGATTATACATATAGATATAGTAATTTTTTTCAGCAAATTGTCCAAAATGAAGAACATTTTAGCATTAAGCATGACTTTAGTAATAGTTTGTACATTTAGTTCTCAATTTGGCATAGCCTATTCAAGAGCTTTTGGAATAGAACATCTAAGTGATTCATTTACCCTTGATAGCATATTGTCCGATGACTCGGCCGCCCAATCACCTTCCCCGTATCACAATCCTCCCGATGACTCGGCCGAATCACCTGCCCCGCATCACAGTCCTTCCGATGACTCGGCCGAATCGCCAGCGCCAGCCATCAGCCCTTCTGATGAATCTACTCAGCAATATGCAACAAAATTAAGATATTTTGATGTAACACTTTATGGAGTAGAGGTTGATAGGGACATAGATAGTAGCTACATTTGATGAAGGACTTTTTTCAATTTTTGCAGAATTTGTAGCTTCTTTTGAGATTTGATGTAACTTGACAAAATAAAACTAATTCAACTAAATTAGCTGCAAGAAAGTAACCATAATGTTTCATTGTTATGGTCATAGTACTAATGAATTAAGTATAATGTATAATCAATTTTGAATTTTTAGTACAAATCTATTAGTTCTCATTTTATTATAATGCATGCTCTCACAAATCCAACCTTCTTTGTCCCAAATGGGATATATATTTCTTGATTGGAATATGAACTTTTAGAGAAAAAATTAAAACTCTTAAAATTTTGTGTTGGACCTAACTGATCGACCCTAAAAAACCCATTTTTTTTAAACAGTTGAAACTTAAAAAACCGATTTATTAAGTAAAAACTGCAAATAACTTTTTTCTACCACCATGGTATTCATTAATAAGAATTATAGACATCATTTCTAAATTACAAATGAAAGTTATTTTTTTATCAAAATTCTTTTTTTAACAAAATAATATTATAACTCAAGATATTGTCGCCAAAAACGGTTAATATGAACAACACATCTTAAACTTGCGCAAATACTACATCTTAAGATATTGTACTTTACAATTAGTTAGTTTAATAAAGTGTTAAATTTTTTAATAACTTTATTACATTTTTTTATACATGTAAAAAATTTAAACGACTATCATTTTAAATTGAAAAAAAAATTGTTGGATTTTAAGTATGAGTAGTTAAGTCCTACATCAATTATGAATGGAAAATAACATTGTATTTATAAGATTGGTGACCAATTAATCTAAGGCCAAGTCTAGGGTGGGAGAGCAAGATAGGTCTCCCACCATGGGTAAGTTAAAAAATTTGTTTTTAGCCATTGGATAGTGAAGCTCTATAGTTCTTATCATGGATTAGCAACATTGAATGTTTCTTTAATTCATTTTTCAGTTTTCACTTTCTTTATCCTCCGTTTCAGAAAAAGAAAAAAAAAATATTATTGTTGAAGATCTTGGTCTTTCTTTCTCCTCTAACAAACCCAGATTTGCATCAATTAGTGACAAAAACTTCATTCATTTCTTTGCATCACCATTTTTTTCATCTTTCCATTCAATTATTTTTGTTCATAGTTTAATTAAACACAAAACTCAAATCTTAAAAGACACTTCTATAATTTGTTAATTTTACATTTACTACCTCAAACAATGGGGTCTTTTTTCTCTTCTGCGTTTTATTGATTTATTACTATCATATTGTTGTTGCTCCGTGTCTGTGATGTAAGTTTCCATGTGATATTGCTGCGCAGGTTGTGACTAGTGTTTAGTTGCTCTTGCTAGTTTTGTTTTTGCTCTAGGTGGTGGTTGATGGGGTCCTCTGTGACCTTTGTTTTGCTTTTTGTAATTGTGGACCTGTTCCAGCTGATTACAGCAACAAAACATAAAACAGCAGTTTTCAAAGCAACACATTGAAACCCAGAAACATGATAGGATGCAATATAATCTAGAAGAAAAACTGTTTGGTTCTTTTTCTTTAATTGATTTTATGTTGGATTTGATGGACCTTTAAGTCAATTATTATTCAATTGTTTGATTAAATTTTCCTATTCACCCATGAATATATTTTATGATGTATAGATCTAGTTAGTGATTGGTTGTGTATCCTTGTGTTTGAAATTTAAATGAATTAAAAGGATATTAAATTGGAAGAGTTGTGTATTTGTTTGAAGAAAGTAAAATGGTTTTGGTTCTGAGGTACAAGAAAGAAAGAAGATAGATCGTACAAAAAAAATAGAAAAACAAAGAAAGATAGAAAAAGTAAAAAGATGATGGGAAGAGAGAGAATCGTATACTGAATATACATCATAACATTTATCATCCAATGGCTCCTGTAACTTTCCCACGGTGGGAGACCTATCTCACTCTCCCACCCTAAAATTCGCCTTAATCTAATGCTTTAACGTTTTGGACGAGGATGTGGTGTTTTTATCTCTTAAAATTCTGAGGTATTTGATGCGAGGTTTCTCCAAGAGACTCTCTCAAAATCAACTATATGATGTAGGATTTCACATTTGAAGAAGATTGTTAGGTTTCAAATGTACATAGTTAAATCTCACATCAACTATAAATGGAAAAATTTATTACTTAATATTTTAAAATTTTGGATAAAAATATAACATTCTTCTTTCTTATAATTTATGAAGTCCCGATACGCGGCACGATACATACGATATGATACCGATACGTCGATACGGAAATTTTTTTAAAAGTCTCTTTCCGATACTGTCGCGATACATTATTTAAAAATTAAATTTAAAATTAAATACATAAATGCACAATACATAAACATGACTAAAATCAATAATATTAATAATGATAATTTTTTTAAAAAAACAAAAAATTATTATTATTATTATAAACGTCAATAGTTCATTGTATAATAAATATAAACAAGTCAATAAGCTTGCATAAGAGCAAAACAGTTTGAGGCTCAACATACAAAAGTCAAAATAAAAATTTAACCGATACTTTTTTGATATGAGTATCGAGACGTATCCTACACGTATCGGATATTATTTTTTTATTTAAAAATAAAGATTTAACCGATACTTTTCTAATACGAATATCGAAACGTATCAAACGAATATCAATATCGAATACGTATCGAACACGATACTTTCGTCATTTTTAGATTATCCGAACGCAAGCTTATAATCCTAAAACACTTGAGTTGAGGGACAGGACCACGTAGAAAAACAATTCGGCTGAAAAGTGAAGGTACTATCTTCTGCTTACAGGTTAGTGGACTGAAGTTGAACAGTGAACACACGGTTACATGACATGCAACAACTTGCAATAAATCTGTTATAAAGAAAACAACAAGACATGGAGAAAACCTTCCGAAGTGTGCAACTCATTACTGTACGCTAAGGGTAAAGTTGTTGGATAATTCTTTTTATTCTTTTCTTTGGATAAAGTTTTTAGATTTTTATTTTTTTGGATAAAGTTGTTAAATTATGTCAACGATAATATTTTACAGTTGGTTTTCAAGCGAAATTAAAATATTTCGGTTAAATTTGTTTGTTTTCATGTTTTAAAATAACTAGTATGTTAACCCGTGCCGTGCACGGGATTATTCTCTTTTTAAATATTATTTATGTATTTATTTTAATATATTATTTGAACAATTTAGTTAAAAATAGTAAGATAGAATTGATATAGATTTTGCATGATATATATTTAATAATGTTATAGGATAAAGCAAGATGAAAAATATTATTTCGCTTCCCTTTATACACTATTAAGAGATAGAATTTTTTTCATCTTCATCTTCAGGACTATACAGTAGGACTATACAGTGACCCTTTAAATATAAAATAATTATAAACTTCATTCTCAAATGAAAATTTAATTAATCTATGTGCATTTTTAATAGTGGAATCGAAAGTGTTACGCGTTTCTCATTCTACACCCGTGAGAGATTCTATCTCTCTCTCTCTCTCTCTCTCTCTCTCTCACTATTTCTACATTTCTCCCACAGGATCATTTTCATTTTTAATAATATTGATTTGCTTATGTTCTTCATTTTCTTTTGAAGGTTGTTTATGTCATTTTTCATTTTATATTATTTTGAATGTTGTCTATATTTTGCTTTCAATTATTTGTGAAATTGATTTTATTTAATTTACTTGAGTATGAAAATGTAATATATGTTTAAGCATGTTATGGGGACATAGTAGGATGAGAAGTACTCACTCATTCCCCGTTCAACAACACTATGAGATTCTTTCTCCCTCCCTCTCTCTCACGTCTCTATAGGAATCCATCAACAAAAAATAATTGTACATTTTATAATATTTTTCAAATGAATATTAACATACTTTGACCGTGTTTCTATACCCAAACTACTTTTTGTCATTGTATCACAAATAATCAATTTTTATGTGTGAGCGTCAAATGAAAAAATATATGTATGAATCTTCACTCACATTGATAAATTACCATCCAGAAAAAGATTTGAACGAATGTTTATGGAAAGCTTAAAATCAAAATTATAAATAAAAAACCCATTGATTATAAAAAATTAAAATTATATTAATTTATTTTATGTTTCAATTCCCATAGATTTTTTCAGTTGGATGTAATATAGTAAAGTGCGATGTACACATAATATGAAAAAAATTCCCGTAGTCGGAATTCAAATTTTAATTAGTCAATATATATATTTAATAGTGTAGTGAGAATTGTTTTATGTTTCCCATTATATATCATTGAAAGATTCTCTCTCTCACTCACTCTCTCTAGTCTCAGTTACACGATTTTATAGGGGTTCCATCAACAAAAAATAGTTGATAATTCTATATTATTTTTATAATGAATATAAATAATTTTTTTTTGCTCATTTATCACTATCTTCTACATATACTTTTTTTCATGGTGAACCAATTTTCATCGTGCTAAATAAAATTTTGAATAAGAAATCCCCGTAGTAAAATATGAAAATATGGATAAGCCCTACTGTTAGAATTCAAATTTTAATTAGTCAGTGTGTATTTTTAATAGTTGGATGGAAAGTGCTTCCGAATTTTCATTTTATACCACCGAGAAATCCCCCCCCCCCCCCCCCCCCCCCTCTCTCTCTCTAAACTCTATAGGGGTTCTATCAATAAAAAAGTTGTTAATTCTATATTTTTTTAATGGATATCAATAAAATTCTCTTGCTCAGTTCTCACTATCATCTACATACAGTTTTTATCATGGGGATCATGTTTCATCGTGCTAGATAAAATTTTGAATAAGTAATCTCAATGACAAAATATGAAATTATGGATAACTTCCACATTCAAAATTCAAATTTTAATTCGTCAATGTATATTTTTAATAGTGAGGGTTAGAATGGTCCCCGTTTTTCATTCTACACCATACCATCTAAACTCTCTCTCTAATTCTATCTGTCTTCTGTGTCCATTACGGGACTCTATAGCTACTCCATGAACAAAAAATAGTTATTAATTCTTTATTATTTTAAAATAAATCAACATAGAAATATTACATGTAATTGAATGATTGGATAATAGATACATGTCAAATCAAATTTTAGCCGAAGTGTTCACATAGTTTTTATATAGAAATAATATTTAATCACGGATTAAATAAGTTTGTCGTCATTAAAAATATAATATATGTTAGTAATTAAAATATAATATTTTAATTTCTACAAAAAAATATAATATCAGAAAAGTTTTAATAAATTTCACCAACGCAATATTATTAAAATATAATAATAAAAATATTAAGATATGTGTAATATTAGAGTTTCTAAAATTAAAAAGTATCAATCCCCACAAAAAGAAAGAGTTTCTAAAAAAAAAAGTAATATAATATCAGAGATTCTAAAAAAAAAAGTATTAGATTTTTTACAGAAAAATATACTCGCATAATATTAAAGTTTCTACATTAAAAAAATATTAGAGAATCTCTAATTGAGTTACAAAAAAAAAACAAATACAAACTCGATAAAAAAAATGATAAAAAGCTCTAGTTTAGTTGTATATATCCAACAATTTTGTTTTATAATAATGAGTTAGAGAGATATATCCGATTAATTTAATAGTATATATCCAAAAATTTGTTTTCTTAAAAAATAATGGGTTAGAGAAGATTAAAAAAATACAAAATAAAATAGAAAAACTCTAATTGAATGCCATCTAAGTAAAAACTCTAATTAATTGCCACATAAGCAATTTTTCTTGAGAATGCACGAGAATGCTCCGTGGGAATCTCGCTATGTATATAATAAAGATATTAGAATGTTTTTCTTAATAAAGTGTCAACAAAAATAAATAAAAATTATTTGATGAATCGATCTGTCAACTCATTTGTCCGCCAATAAATATGATGGACTGCGATTTTAGACTCGACCATCTAAATTGACTCGACTCATTTCATTTTTAGGCGTGCTTAAACGGGGCGGGCTTGCCCGCTTTGGCACCCCTAATATTTAATGTCTTTTCATTGGTAATGCTAATATATATTTATGAGGCGAGTATAGGGAACTAGCACAAACATTTAATGCGGCTTATGAGAGAAGTATAGGGAAAACACACAAACATCGGCTTAAAAAATGAGTATAGGAAATCCACGCAATAATTCTCGATTGTCATTGGTAATCCACACCATTAAGTAATATGGCTTTGTGAGTTATTGAATTGGGCGATTGAGTAGTCAATGCGGCTGGATATATAGATTAAAGAACTATGCATAAACTTTAAACTGATATTTAGACACAAACAATGTAATGTGCATCAAAAGGAAAAACTCTTTTTAAATCATGTTTTATAGAAGAGCAATGTTATTTAGTAAGAATAATTTAAACAAGAAATAGAAGAATCCACATAAATATGATATTTGACCAATTAGATTTTGGATTACCATACATGGGGTAGTGGTGGTTAATATTTGGAGGAATTGCATGATACCACATGACATTCTTCTCTTTTTTGCAAAAATAATTCTTACTAAATAGCATTTTACTTTGTAGAAATCATATTGTAAGAACTCAAAATTTTGGACAGTTTAATAAAGGTCAAATGCATCGTTGGACCTTTTAAGTTTAACGTTTGTAACAAATTGTTTTTTAAGTTTTTTAAGTAGCAAATTGATACTTTTGGTTTTTTAAAAGGAAAATGCTATTTAGTAAGAAAATCTATAGAGAAGAATTGCAAGAATAAATCTCCACCTTTGCTTACATCAACTACCCCCCATGATTTCCACTAAAAGAGGAGATTAAAATTAAATCATCCTATAAAATAATGTCATGTGTTATTCTTGTATTTCTTCTCTAAAATAATTCTTACTAAATAGCAATGCTCTTTTTTAAATACCAAATTAGTCTTTTAACTTTTTAATCGATCGATTACACTATTACCCTTTTAATGACCCTCTGTTACAAAAATATTTATGTTGTTACCCTTCAATATTTTTGTATCACTACCAACAACTACAACTATCGTGCTACCATAATATCCTTTTAAAAAGCATTCATCAAGTTGAACGAATGGTCTGCACTTTAGAAAACTTTGTCTATAGTCTTCAAGACAGATATAAATTATCCTAGCTAATGGCCATTTGTAAGCATTTTTGTAACGGTCATGTAACCATACAGTGTCATATGATTTAGTAAATGGTCACGTGAGTATTTTTATAGCGGATGATCATTAAAATGGTAACAGTATAAGTTAAAAGATCAACTTTTTTTTTTTACTTGAGTTAAAGGATCAACTTAAAACTTAAAAAATAAAAAAATTAATATGTTGTAAACCATAAATTTAAAGGACTACTAGATGCATTTAATCAATAGTAAAGTAACAATAAAATTTATCTAAATGTAATGTCAATTATCAAAATGTTATTTCAATGTCAAGTATTTTATATCCATCATTATCACCATAAAAAAAAGACAGTTGAGTGCAAGCAAAGTTTAATATTTCACAATTTTATTATGAGCTTAATATTTCACAATTAACAATTTAAAATTTAGGTTATATTATTTTTCAATTATTTGTATAGTGACAAATAATATATATACAATTTTCTTACACATGTGATGTAAGAAATTCGTCATCTTTGTTTTTTTTTCTGCACATCAATTTTCTTTTAATTTCTTCTTTCAAAATTCCATTACAAGCTTACGGTTGTACTTGTACATACAACATTTGTATGTATGTCATGAATTTGAATTTCCTCCATTTATTATCCCTTTATTTATTCTCTATTTGAAAAAGATAGACACATTAAAAATTAGTTGGACCTATTAAAAAGTGGATTCCATTAATTTGTGGACCCCACTAATTTTTAATATGTCTATTTTTTTTCCAAATGGAGAATAAATTAAGAGACAACAAATGAAAAAAACACAAACTCGTATGTCATCTTCACTTCATTCCTACGGTTTTTCTCTCGTCCGTAAAACCATAATGTGCGTATAACAACCATTTAAGTACGTTTGTATTTTTTCGTCAAAAAAAAAAAGTACGTTTGTATTCGTACATACATACAAAGTACCTGAGCCTTTATACGGTATATCCCTACATCATTTGCTTTAGTTTGTTATTATTATAAATATTAAAATACTATCTCTTGTGTGTCCTAATTTTATAAGAAAATGATCAATTGTTTTTGTCTATATCATAAGAAACAAAAAGTCTTTTTATATATTGTCAAAAAAAGTCTTTTTATATGGTAAATTAATCGCTAAAATTTATTCAAAAAAGCTCATTGTATCGAGAGTTTTTATCGTGAATCTATCATACTTTCTCCGTTTCAAAATATAAGTCGTTTTGACAAAAAAATTGTTCTAAAATATAAGTCGATTTATAATTCCAATGAAGCATTTAATGTTAATTTTCCTATTATACTTTTAATTTTTTATTTCTCTCTCTTCTTTTCATTCTTTCATTTATCTTTCTCATACAATTAACGAAGGACAATTTTATAAACTTACACATAATTGATAATTTCTCTTTTCTATACAACAATGATTATATTTCTTAATTTGTGTAATACTAGTTTTTTAAACCCGTGCTCTCGCACAGATGAAATAATTTTGATATAATCATATTATTGGTCAATGAAACTAACAGCTAATTTAAATAAATTAATAAATATATTAAAAGTAAAAATCAATATGAAAGAAGGTTGTTTATTCTTATAGTTTTTTCCTAAAAAACATTCGGTCTAGAGATTTATAAAACATGATAGGTTACAGACTCAACATACTGACATGATTATATTCTCACTGATAGAAGCGTAACGAATATATTGCAAATGTGTGCAACATAATGAATAGATAGCAAACTGATTTTTAAACTAAATAATTTTATAACAAAAATTTAGTATTATGTATCTGAAAGCTATGATTATATAATAGGTGATGAATAGAACTTTCAGAAAATATTTTTATATAAATATTTTAAAGGATTGATTGTCGATGGGATCTAACAAAATGAATTTTCTATTTTCAGGCTCAAGAAGTCAAAGGAAAATAAAGATAATGACCAAAAGGAAATGAAGATTATTGTCCATTCTTGAAGAAAGAGAGTGCATAAAAATGAAATAGAATGTAGAAAAATAAAAGAGAATGACAATTTTTATTGTTTAGATGCATATGTGGTTTGTTTTGTTTTGTAACAATTATGGGCAATCCTTTTAGTATATATAGATAAACGATTTGAAGAGATATATTTAAAAGGGTTAATAAGTTGTTACCCCCTGCCAAGTAGGCGTGTTTTGCATTACCCCCTGCTAAAAATTCCTTTAAGTTTTCTCCCTTGCAAAGTAATTTTTTTTGTTTTCCCCCCTTGCCGCCCTTTGGGTGCAAAGAATTTGCACTTTTTAAATCGGTTGAACAGAATAACCGATTTAAAAAAAAAAACATAACTTTTTAAATCGGTTGAACAAAATAACCGATTTAAAAAGTGCATCCAAGGGGGGAAAACAAAATAATTACTTTGTAAGGGGGGAAACTTAAAGGAATTTTTAGCAGGGTGTCAAATAATAATTTGTAAGACTTGGGTGTCAAATTAGTAATATTATGATTAATTAATCATATAATTGCAAAATGGCCAATGGTGTTTAGATACAAATACAATGAACTTTATCACATAACACCAAGCTCACATACATACTACCCTAAATAGACCTCCCTCTATACCATGTTGCTGTTAAAATTAGATTACCAATGACTAAAATTAGACCTCCCCCACATAACACCTAGCTCATGTGAATAAAAGCAATTAAAATTAAATTAAAATTCAATGGAGATGATGTGATACCCTTAATTGCAATCTACAGTAACCAAATCATGTTTCTTTTTTGTAAAGATTATAGATGGTCAAAACGACTTATATTTTGGAACGGAAGAGTAATAAATTTGATTGACTAGTGGCCAATATTTTAAAAACAGGATCGGTCATCGAACCGGTGAAGGTACTGGGTCACCGGTTCATTTGTCGAACTATTGGGTCACTGGTCGAACCACATGACTAAACCGGATAAAATCGGATAACTCGGTTAAATAAACCGGTCTCTATAACAAAACTATATATATATATGTGTGTGTGTATATATATATATATATATATATATATATATATATATATATATATATATATATATATATATATATATATTAAAGCGATCAGACCAAATGACTCGGTCTTTAAAAAAATCATGACACCTAAAAAATATAAAATTGCATAATATCATAATTTTACAAGTTCATTTTTTAAAATTCAAATTATAAAGATAGTCATCAAATTCTTTATACATATATTTTTACTAGAGTAAAATTATATAGAAGGATAGAAAACAAGATATAATATTTTTTAATAACATATTGCAAATTTGCTTATAAAAAAAAATATTACAAAAAAAAAAAGAAAAGAAAGAAAGCTAATTAACATTTTTAAAGTATTGTATATATATAAACATTGGCAATTATTTCACAAAAACACTAGCTGCTGCAGTATTTTTGGCGTGTTTGACCGGTTTTGACCGGGTTGATTGCATGTGCGGTCCAACATCCTGACTGGACCGGTGGTGTCTCCGGTTCACGGTTAAATCGGTCCGACTGTCCGATCCAGTTCGGTTTTTAAAACACCGCTAGTGGCTACATAGACATATACCTACATAATTTCCACCAATTTTATTTTTTTTAAAAAATTACACTATTTTTCTTGATAATTTGAGATTACAGTAAAATCTCTATAAATTAATAGAGTCAGAACCGGAGAAATTTATTAATTTAGAGAGTTATTAATTTATCGATAAATTAATAATTATTAATTTATCGATAAATTAATAATTATTAATTTAAAAAGTTTTTAATGACTTGTAAATCAATAATGACTTTAGTAATATGCATTGGAAATTAATAATGACTTTAGTAATATGCATTGGAAATCAATAATAACTTTTGATGTAAACAAGAGAAACAAATGAGTTCAATGTATTCTTAAGCAAGTTTGCCATATATAAATTACATGAATGTGATAGAGTATTAACACCATATCTCGCAAGATGGATGCAATAAGAAAAGTTAGAGATGAGCTCCAAATGGACTTGAACTTTAGGAAAACAGGCAACTATTGAATCGTATTTTAATAGAGTGTAATATTTTTTTTCAGTTTCTATGAATTATTAATTTATGATTTTCTTGGGACCGAGAATTACAAAGGGATCTCCCGAAAAATTATTATCTTATTATTTTATCGAATTTTTCAATTTTTTACACTGGTCCAAGTCGGGACCGGACAACTTTATTATTTTAGAGAGTTTATTAATTTACCGAGTATTAATTTAAAGAGATTTTACTGTACTTATCCAAAAATGAATAAGAATAAATCATATCATATGCATCTAAAGTACAAGTTAGTTAAAAGTTAATTGTGAGTATCACATGTAAAATTTACTTATGTAGCTTGTTTTTATTAGTTGTTAGATATATATATATATATATTCCTTCACATTATAAAAGGGTAGTGTATGTCTCACCAATCTAAAATATTAAAGTGAACAAAATGAGGGTCATCAGATTAAGTTGAGTATTGACTGTAATGCAGTCGGTCACATGTAGACCATCTAATCTTTATCGGACGGTCCGAATTTGTTGAGTGCATACAATCACACGGCACAAAATCTAAATATGGGGTTACTCACTCTCTCATTTGTTGAAAAAGAGAAGTTATTTGTTATGAAAGATTCAAGAGAAAAAATGTAAGAATCAACACAAGGTAAAATTTTATAAGATGATGTCACTTTAATTTTCTTCTTTTGTGGAAATCATGAAGAGTCATGGATGAAAATAAAGGGGGAGTTTTATTATTGCAATTCTTCTCTTTCAATCTTATCTTAATCTTATCTTAATCTTAATCTTATATTAATCTTAATCTTAATCTTATCTTAATCTTAATTTTATCTTAATTTTAATCTTATCTTAATCTTATCTTAATCTTAATCTTAATAAAAGTAAGGTTTGTCCCCTCTTAAAACCCTAATTAAGAAACTACTTAACCCTAATTTTTTTCCTCCTAATTCCTTTCTTAATGACCACCCCCAACAACTTATTTATGACCTTCTAATTTCTCTAACCTATTTTACAAACACTATGCACATATTTTTATGTTATTATTTTTTTGTTTCTTTGTATAGAGTCACACAAAACTTTAATGTTATATTCATATTTATCTTAATCTTATCTTAATCTTAATTATAGTAAAAGTTATGTTTAGCACCTACTAAAACTCTAATTAAGCTCTTAACTTAACCCTAATTTTTTCCTCATAAACCACTAATTAATACTCTCATCTAATTTCTCTCACCTAAATTTGAATTTTGAATTAGTCATTTGGTATGTATTGAAAATAACACATTTCTCTCACCTAAATTTGAATTTTGAATTAGCCATTTTCTATGTATTCAAAATAACATAGGTATACAATCAAAATAGAAAAAGATTGATTAATATAAAAATTATAACTTTTAAAATACTTTTTATAAAATTAAATACGCCACCTTAAACATTAACATGATATGTCATCTTCTCAATCTTTTGAAATCACTATCTTTTGACTCAATTATTCAAGATTGGTCTAACTCATGTAGAAATCTAAAATGAAATTTTTAGTGAGTACAAAATTGATAAGAATAAATTAAATATATTTATTTTGCTGAATGTATGATTTTTTTAATCATCACTGTTGAATCTGTCAATTGAACCTGGGTCAAAGAGATGTGAAGTCTCCATCCTAACCATCTAAATTAACCAAACATTCATATTAAATTATATTGAATTTTTTTAGGTATATTTTTGACCCAAAATTTTAAAACCTAAAACATTTGCTTCGGTTGTTTGGCTTTTAGCCAATTTTGCAATTAATTTTGTACTACCATTTCTGAATCAAATTATTTTGATTTTGTATGATTTCGATTTTATTGTATCCTCTATTTTTATTAATTTATTAGTATTGTTTAGTTTCATTTGTACTCTGTTTTAAATTTCAATATATTTATCTTTAGATTTCATTTTGTTTTTTATTTGCAATTTTTATTATAAAAATTTAAATCGTATATCTATTGTTCAACTAAATCCGTGCAACGCACGGGTCAAAGTCTAGTTTTCTTAACAAAAACTTTTTCTTTGTTGAAATCAATGTGGATCCCTCACTTCTAGATAGGTCTCGGATAAAGCGGTGGAATCTATATAATTTTCGACTACAAAATAAATGTAATAGAGAGTGTTTTTAGCGCTTCTTTTTATTACATTATATTGGCATATCATACTTTGAACTTTTCTTTTCGAACTCTTCCAGATGTCATCTTAATAAGAAAAAAACATAGAATGTTTAAAAAAAATAAAAAAAAATAAAAACATAAAATCTCTTAGAATAACTATTATTGATTTTCTATATTTACTTACTTTTTTCCGATAAAAGGGGAAATAATAATTTACTATATCATTATCATATGGTTCAAGAGTTTTTTTTTTTTTTTTTTAATTTCACCATCAGTTTAATCTGATTCGGGAGTCAATTCTAACATCAAGTGATTTTAGCCCTTTTTCGATCGCTTGCAAAGAATTAAACCGTAATTCTTCCTACCAAATTCAGCGCCGACCACCACTAAACTACCTAATAATTGGTTATGACTCAGAGTATTTAAGAGCCAAAAGAGAAGAAAATATTATAATGCACTGAACCGATGTCCTGTTTTAATTTCTTCTTATCTCTTTGTGTATATGAATTTAAAATTCATACTAGTTGTTGTATATAAAGATTAAAAGATTTTGTTATGCTATGTCACGTTATATAACCAAATTAATATACAGTATTGTTTTTTCTGGGTCAACGATAACTTATACAATGCACATATTATCCAATAATAGAGAAATTCTATGATAGGCAAAACCACAAATTAATATTATTTGGGCACACAGACAACAAAGAGAAAAATTTAAAGATAAATTATTGAGTCACATCAACTATCATTAATCAATCCTTTTATATTTAATTTTTTAAAAATTATGTATGTGTGCCTAAAAAACAAGTGTTAAGTTTGTGCCCAAGTAAGAGTTTCTCCCAATAATAAGGTAAATAATTCCTGACCAAAAAAAAAAGGGTAAATAATTCTTACTTAAATTCTAACGAATATCTTATATTTAATGTACAAAATTTAAATATAAAAATATATGCTACAGAAAATAGGAGAAAAAATGCAAGAAGTTGATTTAATTTGTAAATGCTGATATTCGCATCAAAAGACAAAGTAACAATAAAAAAGAAGAGAAATTGTTTTGTGAGTTTAGTTCAATTGATAGGACAATGCATTATATATGTAGGGGTGGGGTTTGAATTCCATCATTCCACTTATCCATTTTAAGGGTAGAATTTCTAGCCACTAAACTACTTGACAAAAAAAAAAATTTATAACCATTGAAAATGAAAAGGTATATGTGAATGATGTGCATAGGTGAAACAAATTGATAATATTGTTGTCAATAAGTCCACTTTGTTACCTTTTCAGGGTTGACCAAAGGGTCAAATAGTATAAGTAAGAATTTTGGACTTTAAAAATTTGGATAAAAAAATACTTCAAAAATTTCAATTTAATAATAAATATTCTGTCTCAAATCTTTTGATCCTTTTAAATTTTTTGTTAGTCTCAAAACTTTGGTTTTTTAAAAAAAATTAAGGTACAATTAATGATGATTTATCATTTGTATTTTTTTTTTTGACACAAACAAAATGATATTCATTCATTCAAATCGACAGAATACATCAAATAGAACAACATATTCAACTTCGCTAAAAACATATAGGATGACTCTGCGAACAAACCCACAGCATCCGAGTTAATAGCATACAACGACAAAAAGTTCTACTACAAATAATATGATAAAATTAAAATCATCGGAATATCCATGCTCTTGGATCTGCAACGTTGATGCCCAAATCATTGATTGAATATGTAATTGGCTGAAGATAATTTTTCGAGAAGAATCAAGTGAACACTGTAACAATACGGAAAATCAAATAACGCCGCACAAGACGACGACCCACACAACACCGCACTTAGACGACGAAATTACACAAAAAACACAAAAGAAAAACTTAATCTATGTAAAATTCACTTATTTATTTATATTGAAAGAAGATAACAAAAAGGTGTAGAGGGGGTGATTCTAGACCAAAAATGACCCAAAATCACCCTTCTATGATGAACAAAGAGACCTTAGAGACAAAAGAATTTAAAAAAAAAAAAAAAACTAGGACCGGCAAAGCGTAAAGTTGGAGTTTATCTCCCTCTTATTTCAATGAAAAATGGAAATGTTATCATTTGTATCCTTTTAAAAACTAAAGCATTCATAAATGAATTTTCTCTTTCTTAATTCATGTGAAAACTAAATGGACCAAAGTTTTGAGTCGGAGGGTGTATAATATGATAAATTATTTATATTTGGGGAGGACTCAAATTACACCGGTGTAACATTTAAGTAATGTTACACCGTTTAATAACGCTTTAACGAATTTAAATTTTACGAAATCCATCGTTGGATTGAAAGTTTATATCATATATATCATTCATGTTAAGTTTTATAAAAATCTAAAACTGTTTGGTATGTTATTGAGAACAATAAAAATTAACGGTTTTTGCGTTTTTATTGAATACCGTTAATCTTGATTTGTCCCGATAATATATCATACGATTTTAGATTTTTGTAAAACTTAACATGGATGATCTATATGATATAAATTTTCAATCCAACGGTGGATTTCGTAAAATTTAAATTCGTTAAAGCGTTATTGAGCGGTGTAACATTACCTGTGTAATTTTATATATATATATATATATATATTTGCATAGATTAGTATACTCCTTGACCAAGGTTTACTTTTTACTCTTTGCAAGAAATTGATATTTTTTTCCTGTAAAAGAAATAGAATTTGATATTTTTTTAATTTATTTTTATGTGCCTAATGTTTTAATAAATCCTTACTTAAAAAACTTATTTTAACTCTTTACAATTTATGCGTGTTAGGTCGGCCCTGTATATTTTTCGCATTGTTATTCATTATTCTTGTTACCTCTTCTTTCAAAAAAGAGTAAGGGTCCGTTTGACCTAGCTTATTTTAGAGCTTATGCAATATAAATTAGGTTTTATGTTATTTTATAAGTTTAAACTAGTAAAAATTGAATTTTTAAAAGCTATTTTATCATAAACTACCTTAAAAAACTTATAATAATACATAAAAATTACATAAGCTGTTTGCATAAACTTAAAAATAAGTTAGGTCAAACGGACCCTAAATAATGAGGCACGCTTTTAGACTTAATCAATGTGCTTGTAACTCTTATGTTGCGGTTGGGTTTGTTTATCACAAGATGGTCGGTCACCTTTTGACATTTCAAAGATGCCACATATTTTGTTGGGGAGTTCAGACAAATTTGGGAGAAAAAAAAGGTCAATGCTCCAAGATCATGAGAGAAAAAAAATTGGCTTAAATATGTTTTTATTCCTTGTAATTATGTTTTGTTTTGAAAAGAGCTTTTGTAAAAAAATAAATTTGATTTTAGTTCCTGCAATATCTCAAAACTTTTAAAATAGCCCCTGACTGGATTTAGAGCTGACGTGACCATTTTTTAAATATGTTTTTGGTCCCAGCAATTATGTTTTATTTTGAAAAGAGCCCCTGAAAAAAATAAAAAATTGATTTTAGTCCCTGCAAAAAAATAAAAAATTGATTTTAGTCCCTGTAAAAAAATAAATATTTGATTTTAGTCCCTGCAATATCATCAAGAAATCCAGTCAAGGGCTATTTTAAAAGTTTTGAGATATTTCAGGAACTAAAATAAAATTTGTTTTTTATAAAGGCTCTTTTCAAAACAATGTATAATTGTTGGGACTAAAAACATATTTAAGTCAAAAAGATTACATTTTCATCCAAAATTTTAAGGTGTTAACGATATATAACATATCTCTTATAAATCTAACATTATTTTTGTTCATAGTTGATGTGGAGCTTAAGCAACAAATATCAGATAGGGGTAAAAATGAAACTATAAGCTTCAACCCTATTAGTGAGATCATCCTCACTTGGCTTGGTGGTTGATCTTGCTAAATTAGTAGGATCAACACTTGATCGGCGTGGAACTGTACAAGTATTAGAAGTTTTGTATGTTTTGTCAAAAGTCCATCTGTTTATTCTTTCTATTGAAATAGCATTTGAAAAATAAGTCATATGTTTGTGATAAAAATACTATGAGTTAAATATGTTTTTAGTTCTTACATTTTGTCTTATAATTAGGAATAGTCCCTACATTTTTTTTATGATTTAAAAAAACCCTACAATTTTTTCCGTAATCAAAATTAGTCTCCGCCGTTAATTTTTTTTTACAGAACGCTGACGTGGAACAATTAGCCAATAACATGGTGATATGTGTCTTTTTCCATCAGGTTTATTGTGCATCTTTTCACACCAAATCTTTCTTTTTACCTTTCTTCCTCCAACACAACCACCATCTTCATCACCACAAACTCAACCAAAACCACAACAACAAACCAAACTGAAGCATGTAAAAGACATGTGTCATCATGTTATTGGCTAATTGCGCCTCATCAGCGTTCTGTTAAAAAAAATTAACGGCGGAAACCAATTTTGATTATGAAAAATTGTAGGGTTTTTTTGAACTATAAAAAAAATGTAGGGACTATTCTTGACTATGAGGCAAAATGTATGGACTAAAAACATATTTAACCCAAATACTATTATCGAATAAATACTGTAACTTATACTGTAAGTCATAAGTCAGTTTTTTGATCTTGTCAAATAGACCATAAATAAAACTATAACCTCGTCTTGGCTTTTTATTGGCACCGAGGAAAACTTGGCCATTTAATTTAGGGTTAAATATCTTTTTAGTCCAGTCAATAATAGTCCCTACATTTATTTATAGTTTAAAAAAACCCTACAATTTTTTCCATAATCAAAATTGGTCCCCGCCGTTAATTTTTTTTTAACAGAACGTTGACGAGGCGCAATTAGCCAATAATATGATGACACGTGTCTTTTATCATAGCTTCAGTTTGGGTTGTTGTTGTGGTTTTGGTTAGGGGTGAGCATGAACCAGCAATCCGACTCGAAACCGACATAACCGCCAATATATGAAAGCACTCGGTCGGGTGTGGGTTGGGTCTCGGGTCAATAATTGTGAAAAATCAGTCATGAACAGTTGTATACGGCGGGTGCGGGTCTCTAAAAATTCATTTTTTTCAAAATCGAAACCGACCGAACAATTACCAAAATACAATTTTTTTTTCGTCAGTTTTGAGCACCCCTTATACTATACTCTCCGCTTTGTTAATTTTATCTATCTTTGATAGAGGAGAAAAATGTTATATTTTACAAGTTTAAGCTTGTAATATGTTGATAAAGGAGATTTGAAAGATAATATTATACATTTATCTTAGTTCTTACTTTTCATTTACTATATATTATTGTCGTTTGATCAACAAATTCGAAACAAACTAACTTCATCTCGTCATTTTTATTATATCATTTTTTAAAGTGAGTATGAAATATTGAACTATTTGAAGAATAATATTTTTTTGATCAACTAAGTTTTAAATGTAACAACAAAGTTTCGATCTAACTCGTTAAAACCAACCCAATATAACTGTCACCCGTATGACCCGAGACCCGAACAAACCGAAAATGTAAACGGTCAAAATTGGGTCAAAATTAAGAGGTCACGGTTTTTATCGGTTTCACAATTTTCGGCCCGAATCCGACCGAACCCGACCGATGCTCACCCCTAGTTTTGGTTGAGTTTGTGGTGATAAAGGTGGGGGTTGTGTTGGAGAAAGAAAGGTAGAAAGAAAGATTTGGTGTAGAAAGGTGCACAATAAATCTAGTGGAAAAAGACACATGTCACCATGTTATTGGCTAATTGTGCCACGTCAGCATTCCGTTAGAAAAAATTGACGGGGGGTCCAATTTTGATTACGGAAAAAATTATAGGGTTTTTCTAAAGTATAAAAAAATGTAGAGACTATTCTTAACTATAAAGCAAAATGTAGGATTAAAAACATATTTAACTCTTTAATTTATTTGTGGGATTCATATCCAAGGTTGTCAAAACCGGACAGGACCGGCCGGACCGGTCAGACTGTGAACCGGTGATGTACTCGGTCCGGTTAGGCTTGAAAACCGGTTTGCAGACGAACCGGTAAAAAACCGGTCGAATCGATTCTGAACCGGAAAAAACCGGTGAACCGGCCGGTCCAGGCGGTTCGATGGTTCCGTTTTGTTTTTAAAAAAATATGCCGTTTCATATATATTATTAAAAAAAAAATCAAACGATGTTATTTGGTTTTATTTGTAAAAGAAAGATTAAAAAAATAACAAGTTACAAATGTTATGGTACTATTTTGTGTTATTGTATTTAGTTATTAAGTAATTTTTAATTTAGTTTGAATTAGAAATTTTATGTCTAATGTATTATAGTTTTAATTTTATATTAACTTTATGACATTTTATCTTTTTTATGTGTAAAAATAAAAAAAATTAAATCATTATTTATTTATTTTTATTTATATATTAATTAAAATATATATTTAATTAAAAACGGTATAATCGGTCCAACCCCAATCCAACCAATTGAACCTTGAACCGATAAGCTCATCTATTCGATGACCGGTCCGATTCTGAAAAACTTATTCATATCTCATCGATCATGTTTGTTTACCTTTCGAATTTCACACATGTGGCTATGTCTTTGTTTGATGATTGCCACATGTAAGGATGTGTTAGGGGACGCTCGAGAGAGGACCCTCTTCAGTAGGGGTGGACAAAAAAAGTCCGTCCGGCCCAAACCGGGAAAACCGGCCCATAAAAAACCGATTCGGGCGGTTAAGGACGGATTAACGGGTCACATGAGTTCAGCTGATGGCTTCAAATGGATATATCTGGGTCGGTTCGGACTAAATTTCTCAACCCATCGGTATCCAAATCCGACCGCTCCACATGTCATAAATTATTATTATTTTGCATATTCCAACACAACAAGTCACTTTCACTCTGAAAAGTAAAATCAAGTTACTTCATCTCTCTCTCTCTCTCTCGTCACTCCCAAGTCCTCTCTCTATTTTCTCTTTCATTCATCACATAAACTAACTTTCTCTCTTCTTCACTAGATCTATTTCAATCTTTCATCTCATTCATTCACCATCATCACCCTCTGATGCTTAAGCTCTCTCTCTCTTCTATGTTTTTTTTTGGTAGAAAAGCTTTTTCTCCCTTTGACATAAGATTATCTGCCATTGAAAAAATTGGAACATCAAGTTATTGGAGCTGCAAATCACCATAAGTATTTAGATCTATGTCTTCTACATCAGATCCAGTCTAATATGCTTTAGATCTATTCTCTGTAATAATTTGTTCTTCATTAAACCAACAAAAACAAAATATTGTGGCCGTTTCACCAATTTATATTGAAGATCAACTTGCAATTTTTCTTTCATGTTTCTTACTTGTGATGATATTCTGAGGTTTTCAAGAATTTTTCTTCTCCAATAATTATTTTTTTCTATTGATTCAGACCCGCTTAACCGTCCGTCAAAAACCGACATCCGACATAACCGTCACCCGACATAACCGTAGAGCTAAACGGACGGAATTGGACAGAGTTTTTCCAACCGTGGTTTATTTCGGATTACGATTTTCGGCCCAAGAACAGTCCGAGACCGACCGTTGTCCACCCCTACTCTTCAGTACCATTTTTTGTCTAGTGAAATCCTAGCCTCACATTTTATTATCACTGTAATTTAAAAATTTTTATTCAAAAAAGTAATGGTTGGATTTGTGGACCTTTAGCAATGTAACTTTAAGGGTACTGAATTCAAATTTCTTTGAATTAATTGTTTTTAAAATTAATTTAGACCCACTTAAAAATATGAAGGTCTAAATTAGCAATGTGCACATTTTCACTTTGAACCAACAAATCATTTCTATTTATTATTTAAAACTAGTAACTTGAGGGATAATTTTGTAACTTTCATAAAAAATATTCTTTTTTTTTTTTTTGATTTTTCACCACCAGTTGAATCTGGTTCGGGGGTCAGTTCTGACATCAAGTGGTTCCAGCCCCCTCCCGATAAAAAAAATATTCTTTAATTTGCACTTACTTTGCTAATTTACACTCACTTTATTTATAAACATCTTTATGTTTGGATTGTATCAAATTGTCTTTTTTGATTTACTAGGTTGTTTATTTAGGTTACATATATTTATAATTAAGTGAGTGTAAATTAGCAAATGGATGCACAACATTTAATAAAACTAGATTACTACCCGTGCGATGCACGAATTATGTAGAATATTATATGTATAGTTTAATTTCTTGTAGTAAAGAATTGGAAATAAAAAATTTAAGAAAATATAGATAAATTGGAACTGAAATTATGCAGTACATATAGAACAACAATGAATAATTAAAATCATAAAAATAATGATAAAATTACATAAAAACCAGATAAAGTGATCTTTATAATAATTCATCGTTAACTACTGAACATTATGAAACACATCTTTGTAAACCATATTTTTAGTTGTATTTTGTAACACCCCGTTTTTCAAAGACCAAAAAGGGGCATTATTATTTTTTTTTTAAAACACGAGACAGAGTGCGCGGAAAATATTTTACAAGAGCCGACATTAATCATACAACAGGGCTAATTAAACATTAGTGCTTCAGAGAAGCAAGTGTAACACCTGAATATTTACAACCCTAAAGACAAAGGGTCTAACAACCACAAAAGTAAATATTCAGAACACAGTCATCCAAAAGAGTCAGATCCTATGCCTAATCCGAAAAGAGCACGGTGTACAAACCACGCCGGCGAACAGCCTAACTTAAGATGTACCACTCCTCGATCACTGGAATCCCACGAACTCACCGTCGTCCTCACGACCCACGGTCTCGGACAGGAATCCATCGTCTAGGTGGGGGTAACCCGTTCATGTATTATGGCAAGGGTCACCACACATATACATATATATAATACACACCGAATATACACATACCAAATACGGAAAGCAAATAAACATTTAGCATTTCCTCCTCAACAGGCATTATAATTCAAATGCACACAAAGCCTATCAATGCAGACTCTAAATGATTGTGATCACCCTACCCGGGTCTTTTTCACATGCATGAATTCCGGAATTTAACCTCTCCGCAGAGAGTTGTAGGTCCAACCTACTAATAATCAATAAAATCCCGAGGGATTAAGGTGGATCCACTCACGCAATCACACCTCGTGGTCCACTCACACAACCACTTATTAGACTCAATAAAAATCCCGCAGGATTAGGGTGGGTCCACTCACGCAACCGCACCCGTGGTCCACTCACGCAACCACGTACTATGAATGCATGAGCATACGATTCCCCATATATGCTAATGCAACAAATACATACCTTTCAAGCATATGTAAATCAAACACAACAGTCATACATATAATTCCAATCATATGTAGACAACCATAAATATTCATACATATATTTCCAATCATATGTATTCAACGCACGTATTGTAAGCAATTTCTCATCTCGAGAATACATCACACATACATGTCAAGCACACAAACACATCACATCAACAAACATATCGTCATGCCAATAGCGGAAAATAATGACGGAAATAAAGGTGCCCTTACCTCGGCAAGCTTCCACAACTATTTCTCGCTCAACTCTACAAATCGCGCTTCCTAAAATTTAAGCAGCGTAAAGTCAATAAAATACTCCCACTGTATTCTATCGAAACGAAACTAAAACCCAAAAATCTAGAGGGGTCTAAGGTACTTTCTAACACTCTCGGATAGTGATTACGAGACCTCCCTATATTGATAAAAAAATTCATGAAGTTAAATACACTATTTTCACTACACGAAAATATTTTCGTTTCAAATCAAACTATGAAATACTTTTTTTTTAACATCAAAGCAATCAATTCCACACACTAAAACCATTTGAAAATAGCCCAACAACTCTTCGAAAAGTTTCACCGAAAATAAATTTTTCTTGCAACACAAGTTACAAGTTTTTACTTCTCGAATAAAACGGCCATAACTCATTCAATTTTTATCCGATCGAGACGAGCCATACGCCAAAATCTTCGTCTCGAAAAGACGGATTAAATGGTTAGGTTTCCAGGTCACAAAAACAATTTTAAAATGACCAGAATACCCTTCAAAATTTCGGCCAGAAATGAAATCACACCCTAAATCATTTTTCTTTCATTTCAAAAGCATAGCATTAACCAATTAGTTCCCAAAATCATTTAATTGATCAAACAAAACATTTCCAAAACATAATCCACAATTCAAAATAGTTTTCACAAATATTCTCAAGAACACACACAAAATATTTTTCTTGTTTCTTAAAACAAAGTCACTTTCCACACATCCATTTTCATAAAAGGTTCAAAAGCAACATCATTTTCACAATCAACAACCAACAACTCATCTTCTTGATCAATTAGGAATTTTCCTCAAAACCCTAGTAAAGATTTTCATGATCTCATCATCTAACAATGGAAAGCATCACTACTAAGCCTAAACATGCTAGTTCATCACTCATGAACAACTTTCAAGCAACAAGAATCATTTATGGACAATTTCTCACAAATTTCTCTCAAGAACATAACCTCTAAAGTTCATGAAACTCTAAGAATCTTAGCCACACAAGAGAAAGGAAGAGGTTAGTTACCTTAGGAGATGATTCCTAGCAATTTTCCTATGATCCAACAAGCCTAAGATCAAGTGATTTGGTGAATGATTGAAATTTTTGTGATGAAGTGAAAGAGGGAATGAAGTTCACGGTTAAGAGAGAAAGAGTGAATGAGTTCCTCTAATTTTCTATGTATTCCTAGTATAAGAAGTCTTGATGGATCATAGCCCTTGGATCAAAGCAAAGAAAATTGTGAGATTGAACCCTAGCCATTGGATCACTCACTCACACACAAAAACTCATGATTCCTCTTTAAGAAATATCTAGATATTTTCACTTTACGCTACTCAGCTCTCGCGCTCGCTCGCAGGCGAGTCGTACTTCGCTAATGGTCTAACTTGCGAAAAATAGAAAATCTACGAAGTAAAAGTTTGTCGTAAACCATTTCTAAAAATTATCGCTAAACTTGATTCTCCGACTGAAATTTTTATCCTAAGCTCTCAAAAATATTATGAATTTAGATTCTAACTCGTGCCGATATATAAAGTCTCTAATTGAAATTCGACGGGAAACAGAAACCGTAAATTTTCCAACAGCGGGTACGATTTCTACTCGTTTTTCCAAAAAGCGGAGAAAGTCGAATTTCAAAATTCTGAAAACACAGAAACGTTCTCATATACAAATAAAGACTAAGGAACAAAAGTCTGTGCATTTCCAGCACACGAGCACAAGACAGACTCCAACTCAGCAAAAATGTTGTTATTACGACGATACTCACAAAAACACTTAAGAAAATCCCTAAAGTGCTTAGCCGTTACTTATTTCTCCCACACAAAAGGTAGTGTGGAATTACGGGTCTTACATTACTACCCTCCAAAAAGAAGTTTCGTCCTCGAAACTAAAGGTAAGAGCAACAACTCAACTAGTTATTACTAACACCAACACAAGAAAATCCCTCAGGATTAGGTGTAGCCACACAGATGCTATCACCCCACACACTGGCACAACCGTGCACCTATCGCAACCCTCTACATAGTCACACCGGTTCCAAACTCTAGACACAAAGATAGACATCACACAACGAGTTTAGCACTTGAAATCTAGCTTCACTATGAAGGTTCACAACTCTAATTCTCAAAGATCCTAGGTCAACACGACAAATTTCCAGGGTCACCTTTTTCGCCTCCGCGACATAGCCGTTTCCAATAAGTTCACGCGAAGTGGTGACTGGCTACCCACCAAAAAGAAACACTGAAACTCTTGGTGCACCACCAAAGCTAGCAAAAACTTGTCAATTCCAGTCAACACGATTCCGTCTATTATTAACAAGAGATTAAGGATGATCAGTTCCTTAATTTGTTAATAGATAGCCGACAATCATGATGGTGGCTTAGACCATTTTTACCTAACTTTAATAATGCTCACTTCCACTTGTGCTCCAGGTCCTCCGAGGCACAAGGGTCCAACAATTCCTTCGTGGTTTTCTTAATGTTTTCCTCAATTTCTTACTACCTCAATCTTGTCAACGACACACAACCGCCCGAAACACGTCACTTAAACTCTCATGCTTTCACTCACGAAACTTCCGTTAAGTATCATCCAACAGTAAGTACAATGTCACCATCGCAAGTACCACCCAAACCATTATACTCCGAAAAGTTGTCATCTCTATAGTAGAACTTCACAACTTTACCAATATTCATAAGTCCTTAATTTTTCTCCTTTAATCTCATAACTGCGCCGAACTGTACACCTTCACTTTAAAATCTCGTTCTAATCACAATCTTAATAATATCATCCCAACATCCGGTTGGTGATTACAACTCCCCAAATTTTGTTGGCACTTGCCAACTTATACCACCTACGTCTCTTGTATTTTATTTATCCAAATCTCATATTTCCAAAATAACAATCTCTTATGTACCCACATTTTATTTCCATATTAATACTTAGCTTACTCTCGCGTGCCTTAAATCAAAATATTTCTTTTCGTTGAATGTCTTCGTTGGCGCACACCATCTTAAATCATATCCCCATTCTATTCTGAACTCTCGAGTTTCTTTCATGTTACCATTAAATTCCGCTTTTTTTTTTCTCACAAGCGCTCGTCATCCTGTCCATTGTTAATTGTTCCAAAATCTCATCTTTATTAGGGATTTCTACATCCATAATATACCTCGAGAAATTTATCACCTCAACTGACATAAGCCACATCTTTATGTGCTTCTCAATTACTTATTCTTAACACGTCTCCCCAACGACTAACTCTTCATTCCATTCTTTAATTAACAACACTACACACTTAATCTCATCTTGACTTCCAAAGTCTCACGTGAAATTCTCTAACATGCTTTCCACTTAGTAATTTAATCATCCAGATACCAACCGTAACATTTTTTCCAATTTAAAACTCTTTTGCTCATCTCTATTCTTTTGTGCTGTTTTCAAAACAGGCTAAGCTCCACTTTCATTGGCATACACTACTCATGTGGTTCTTAACGCCACCTTAACTTCTTACGAGGTAAATCGTTGTAGTCCTTCTTACCATTTCTTTTAACTTTTCCAACTTAACTGATAAGGTTGTCAGCCTCCCCTTACAAATCATATTACCTTCTCACATCCTTGCTAACATAGAATGTTAACCCTTCCTTTGAAACTATCTTGTCAATGCTATAAATTCTACAAACTCCAATTAGGTCCTCCTCAACGGTCTAGTAATTTGCAACTTCCCAGTTCAACGATTTCTTAGAGTTGGTTCCCAAACCACCATGACCAATAATTTGTTGATTCCAACAACATCTTTAATTCTTATTCTCGTCACGTCACTATAATTCACTTCCAAATCAACACATCTTACTCATCTATCAAGCCATTGAACACCCATCTCAAATCTCACTGCTTGACTTTTCAAGAACAACTACCTAAGCACAATACTTATAATTTCATCCTTAGTACGTTTGTTATCCAAATCAAACTCTTAAATCTAATTCTCAAGAACTTAAAATATTTACCACACCATCTAAATTCCTCCATTACATCTTAATATACAACAAATGTCCTTACAGATCAACTCTCATCATCTGAGTACTCCTACTAGCGAACTCTTGTCTAATCACAACTTGATATTTCTAGAAAATTTCCAAACATTGTCGTCCATGACGTGAATTTCTTAACGTTTGATTACATCAACTCCTATGATTCCATAATTTCAAGGTACTACTTGGTCCTTCACCCTCTTGGTCGATCAAAATCATTAACTTAAATGCACATCTGCACAGGATCTCTACTTAATCTTGACTAATCTCTTCAAACTACTCAATAATTTTTTTACTAATCCCTAAGAATTACGCAATAGGTTCACTTCCTCTTAAGGTTTACCTGCCAATAACTAACAATTCTAGCTTACACTGCTATGTTGGAACAAAATTATGATTTTGTATCTCCTTAATTGATTTTGATGATAACAATGTATTTAAGGTTAAATTGGAGTACTAATAATTTAATTCAGTGTGCAGGATTAAAAGTTAAAATTTGCGTACTAAAGAACCCTAGAATTTCTGAAGGAATTACTTCTGAGCTCACCAGATCTGAAGCAAGTAATTCTGAGCCTATGAAACTCTGAAGTTATTATCTGAACCTTAGAATTTCTGAAGGAATTACTTCTGAGCTCACCAGATCTGAAGCAAGTAATTCTGAGCCTGTGAAACTCTGAAGTTATTATCTGAACCTTAGAATTTCTGAAGGAATTACTTCTGAGCTCACCAGATCTGAAACAAGTAATTCTGAGCCTATCAAAATCTGAAGAACATCTGAGCTCACCAGATCTGAAACAAGTAAATCTGAGCCTATCAAAATCTGAAGAACATCTGAGCTCACCAGATCTGAAACAAGTAATTCTGAGCCTATCAAAATCTGAAGAACATCTGAGCTCACCAGATCTGAAACAAGTAATTCTGAGCCTATCAAAATCTGAAGAACATCTTAGCTCACCAGATCTGAAACAAGTAATTCTGAGCCTATCAAAATCTGAAGGCTCGTCAGATATAAGTGTTAAGCTACATTTGAGAGTACAATTTTATTGAAGACTGTGCCTGACTAAGTCCAAACGCAGAAACCAAGAATGAAAAGGTTTGACCATGGAAAGGTCCTTTTCAAGTCAGGCTTCAGAAACGATTATTTCCTTATTTGGCTTTCACCAAGGTTCAAATATCAAAAGCCAAAAGGAATCTCTCATTTTGTAGTAAACGTTAAGCTCCTAAGCTACTGCAAATCAGAACAGCTAATAAGCTCACTGATCTATACAAAGGAGCGTCTCAATTCTTCAAACGGCTATAATCTTCAACGTTCATTTTATCATCTATAAAAGGAAGAAGATTTGTGAAGAAATGGAATCAAGACTAAAGCTTCTGAACGTGCTGAAACTCTGTCAAATTCTGAAGCTATCAAACACTTAGAAACTTTGTGATAATTTTCTAAGTTAGTCTTGTAACTGAGTTGTATTTTGTAAACACCTCTGATTGTATATCAAGTGTTAATCTCTTATCTTTATTAACATTAAAACCAGTTAGAAGTCTCTTGCTTTGTGCTTGAGCATTGGAAGTCTCTTGCTTTGTGCTTGAGCATTGGAAGTCTCTTGCTTTGTGCTTGAGCATTGGAAGTCTCTTGCTTTGTGCTTGAGCATTGGAAGTCTCTTGCTTTGTGCTTGAGCATTGGAAGTCTCTTGCTTTGTGCTTGAGCAGTTAGAAGTCTCTTGCTTTGTGCTTGAGCAGTTTGAAGTCTCTTGCTTAGTGCTTGAGCATTTGTAATCTGAGTGATTATAGTGAAATCTCTTGTGAAGGACAAGAGGACTGGACTACTCCTGTTAGTGGGAGGAACCAGTATAAAAATTCTGAGCATCTCTCTCTAACCCTATCCTCATATATTGTGTGTGTTATACCTTATCCGCTGCAATTTGTTTTAACTTAGAAAAAGTCTCACACAATTCAACCCCCCCCCCCCCCCCCCCCCCTTCTTGTGTGTTTTTCAACCTTCAATTGGCATCAGAGCTCCGGTCTGTTGCTCTTCACTTAACAGTGAAACAGTAAAAGATCTAGGGGTACTTAGTTGAAAAACATGTCTGGTGTTACCTCTCCTTCTGCTTCCTCTGGACCTGATCACTCTGCTGTTCCACCTCCTCACAACTATGATAGGGAAAGGAACAGTGATAATCACAGAGACAAACCACCTTACTTCAACAGTGATCCTACTACTTTTCCTTTCTGGAAAACCAAGATGTATAGTTACATCATTGGGACCGATGATGAGTTATGGGATATCATTGAAGATGGTATACATTTTGAACACATGGATGATGAAGGTGTTGTAAGAAATACCTACAGAAAGTTCTTTGATGCTGAAAAGAAGAAACAGTATAAGAAGCATCATACTGTTAAGAATATGCTTATTGGTGCAATATCTCATGCTGAGTATTTAAAAATATCCAACAAGTCATGTGCCAAAACTATCTGGGACTCTCTATGTTCCACCTATGAAGGAAATAAGCAAGTCAAAGAAGCTAAGGCAAACTTATTAGTTCATCAATATGAGCTGTTCAGAATGAAGGAAGATGAAGATATTGAAACCATGTATTCAAGGTTTCAAACCCTTGTCTCTGGTCTTCAAGTTCTGAAGAAAAGCTACACTGCATCTGATCACGTGAAGAAAATTCTGAGGAGCTTACCTTCCAAATGGAGACCAAAAGTTACAGCTTTTCAGGAATCCAAGGATTTGGACAATGTGACTCTTGAAGATTTAATAAGCTCACTCAGAAGTCATGAGCTAGAACTTATGTCAGATGAACCTGTCAAGAAGATGAAGTCCTTGGCTCTAAGCTCTGTTCAGACTTCCTCAAAAGCTGCAAAGATCAAAGTGTCTGAACAAGAGGAAGAAACTTCTGATGATATGATGGATGAAAATTCTGAGAATGAAGAAATGGCACTAATGGTTAGAAGGTTTCAGAAATGGAACAAGAAATACAAAAGGTTTCCAAACAAAGGAAACAACTCAAGAAGTTCCTTTTCAAAGGACAAAAAGGAAGAACTGAACAACTGCTATAACTGCAAGAAATCTGGACACTTCATTGCGGACTGTCCAGAAATGTCATCCAAGGACAAAGGAAAGAATAAGAGCTTTGGGAAAGAAAAGTACAAAGAAAAGGTAAGGAAGAGTTTGTTAGCCACTTGGGAGACCATTGAGAATGACTCTGAAGGAGAAGATGATGAAGAAGGCAATCTGGCTTTAATGGCAAGAACTTCTGAAGGTAACAACTCTGATAGAGATTCTGAAGATGACTCAGATGATGAAAATGAGGTATACTCTAACATGACTAAATCTGAATTAATTGATTCTCTTAAGATTGCCGTGAAACATTACTCTCGTATAGTAAGTCAACACAAAATTCTGAAGAATGTTCATGAATCATTGAAAAAGGATGCCAAGATTCTTTATGATGAAAATGAATCGTTAAACATTCGTATTTGTCATGTTGAATCTAACTATGTCTTGGCAGACAAGCTCAATGATGATCATGAAGATGCTCTTCACGAATTTATTCGTTGTACCTTCAATAGGAGTAAAATGGCTTCCATGATTTATCATATGACTCGTAACTATGGTGAAGGCATTGGTTATTCTCGGTTTAAGAACTGGGATAAACCTCTGAAATCATATAGTGAGGATGATACTCCACCTGAATTATTCTCTACCTTTGTTAAAAGTGGTACTTTGATCTGAAGGCATCCAACTCTGAAGGAGGTTCTGAACCTGAACCCAAAGACTCAGAAGTTCCAAGTTCTTCTGAACCTAAAATTTCTGAGTCCAAAAGTTCTCAAGTTAAGGCTCAGAAGTCATCTGAACCTCTGAGAAATCAAGGTAAAGTTACTTCAGATCCTTGCTTGACCTTTGGAACTGTGATATACTCCAGATCAAAATCCAAGAATCAAATTAAGCCTAAACATTCTTGTCAAAGCTTAATTAATTCTAGATCTTGTGTTGATCATAGAAAACAAAGAAGGAATACTATTCAGAAGACTAACTCTAAAGGACCCATCAGAATATGGGTACCAAAATCTGAAATAATGTTTGCTTCAGATGCTCATGCAAGGAAAGGTAAAACAGCAGCCCTGGTACCTGGACAGTGGTTGCTCACGACATATGACGGGAGAAAAGCATATGTTCCAAACCCTAACTCTGAAAGAGGGAGGCTCTGTGGGATTTGGAGGAAAACAAAAAGGGAAGATCATTGGTACAGGTACAGTTGGTAATTCTTCTCTTTCCATTAAAGATGTTTGGTTAGTTGATGGACTTAAACACAATCTATTGAGCATTAGTCAATTTTGTGACAATGGGTGTGTTGTTACATTTAATAAGGAATCATGTACTGTATCAAAAGACTCTGAAAAATCTGTAGTATTCAAGGGAATGAGAGTTGGCAATGTTTATAAAGTAAACTTTTCTGATTTGGTTGACCAAAAGATTATATGTCTTTTGTCTCTGAGTGATGAGAAATGGCTATGGCACAAGCGTCTTGGTCATGCTAACTGGAGGTTGATCTCTAAGCTTAGCAAACAAAAGCTTGTTAGTGGTTTGCCTGACATTGATTATCACTCAGATGCACTTTGTGGCTCATGTCAAAAAGGAAAATTTGCTAAGACTTCACTCAAGTCTAGAAACATTGTCTCTACTTCCAGACCCTTAGAATTGCTTCACATTGATCTGTTTGGTCCTGTTTCGACAGCCTCTATCAATGGTAAAAAATATGGATTGGTCATGGTTGATGATTTCAGTAGATGGACTTGGGTGAAATTCCTACGTTCTAAGAGTGAAGCACTTGTGGTGTTCAGTGACTTCTGCACACAAATACAAAGTGAAAAGGATCTTCGGATTCTGAAGGTTAGAAGCGACCATGGGGGAGAGTTCGAAAATGACTCTTTCGAATCTTTCTGCTCAGAGCATGGAGTAATCCATGAATTCTCTTCTCCTAGAACACCACAGCAGAATGGTGTTGTAGAAAGAAAGAATAGATCTTTGCAAGAAATGGCTCGTACCATGATGCTTGAGTCTAACCTAGCTAAGTTCTTGTGGGCAGAAGCCGTGAGTACTGCTTGCTATGTTCAGAATAGAATCTACATCAGACCTATTCTGAACAAAACTGCTTATGAACTGTTCAAAGGAAGAAAACCAAATATTTCTTATTTTCATCAGTTTGGATGTACTTGTTATATTCTAGACAACAAGGTCTATCGAAAGAAATTTGATGCTAGAGCTTATAAGGGTATCTTTATAGGCTACTCTGAACGCTCAAAAGCATACAGATTGTATAATTCTGAAACTCACACAGTTGAAGAATCTATACATGTTAGATTTGATGATAAAGAGCCTGACGATAAAATGTCAGAGCAAGCTGAGACTTTTGCAGAATATCAAGTTTCCTCAAATTCTGAGTGTGAAGATCTCTCCATTGCTGTATATCCATCTGAGACTCAAAATGAAGATATCTCTGAAGGCCTTGAAACTGAAGACCCTTCAGAAACTGAACCCTCTCAGACACCTGCTCCACCTAAGAGTAAATTCAAGTATAGATCATCTCATCCTGAAGAGCTAATTGTTGGTAACAAGGATAGCCCAAGAAAGACCAGATCTGCTTTCAAAGAGGATGAATCCCTAGTTGGGTTAATTTCATTAATTGAACCCACAAACATAGAAGAAGCACTCTCAGATGATGGGTGGATTGTTGCAATGCAAGAAGAACTCAATCAATTTGAAAGAAATGATGTTTGGGATCTGGTACCAAAACCCAAACACAAGAACATTATTGGAACAAAATGGGTATTCAGAAACAAGTCAAATGAAAAGGGAGAAGTTGTCAGAAATAAAGCTAGACTGGTTGCACAAGGTTATAGTCAGCAAGAAGGCATAGATTTCACTGAAACCTTTGCACCAGTAGCAAGACTTGAGGCAATTAGACTTCTCTTGTCCTATGCAGTTAATCATGACATCACTCTATTTCAAATGGATGTTAAGAGTGCATTTCTGAATGGAGTAATTTATGAAGAAGTCTATGTTAAACAACCTCCTGGCTTTGAAGATATAAAGTGTCCTGATCATGTTTACAAATTGAAGAAATCTCTGTATGGTTTGAAACAAGCTCCAAGAGCTTGGTATGAAAGGTTAAGTATATTTCTTCTAGAAAATGGTTTTGAAAAAGGACATGTTGATAACACTCTCTTTAGAAAAACCTTAAAAACTGATATTTTGATTGTTCAGATTTATGTTGATGATATTATCTTTGGTTCAACTAATGCTTCTCTTTGCAAGAATTTCTCTAAGCTTATGCAGGATGAATTTGAAATGAGTATGATGGGAGAACTAACATTCTTCTTGGGAATTCAAATCAATCAAAGAAAAGAAGGAGTATATGTGCATCAAACCAAATACACAAAGGATTTACTGAAGAAATTTGGTCTTGAAGATTGTAAACCAATGTCAACTCCTATGCATCCCTCTAGCTGTCTTCTGAAGGAAGAATCTGAAGGCAAAGTAGATCAGAAATTATACAGAGGTATGATTGGTTCCCTCCTTTATCTCACTGCATCTAGACCAGATATCTTGTTCAGTGTATGCTTGTGTGCTAGATTTCAATCAGATCCTAAAGAGTCTCATCTAACTGCTGTTAAGAGAATCTTTAGATATCTGAAAGGAACCACTAATCTTGGATTACTTTATAAGAAATCCTTAGATTATCAGCTTATTGGATTCTGTGATGCTGACTATGCTGGTGATAAAATTGAAAGGAAGTCCACTAGTGGAAACTGTCAATTTCTAGGTGAAAACCTTATATCATGGGCTAGTAAGAGACAAGCAACTATTGCTCTATCTACAGCAGAAGCAGAGTACATCTCAGCTGCTAAGTGTTGCACGCAATTGCTCTGGATGAAACATCAGTTGGAGGACTATCAGATAAGGATAAGTAGTATACCACTTCTCTGTGATAATACTGCTGCTATCTGTTTGTCTAAGAATCCTATTTTGCATTCAAGAGCTAAACACATTGAGATCAAACATCACTTCATTAGAGACTATGTTCAGAAGGGAGTAATTAAGATTCAATTCATTGATACTGAGCATCAATGGGCTGATATCTTTACCAAACCTCTTGCTATTGATCGTTTCGATTTTATCAAGAAAAATCTGAACATGGTTTTTATTTCTGAATGATATCTCTGAATGCTGTTAACTCTGAATGAATAAACTGGTTCTGAAGGGCCTCAGAAGTTTGGACGGCTCAGAAACTATTATATAGGTTCTGAAGCACTCTCTCATCTGAAGCAATCAGAATTATTTATTATTAAATATGATTTCTTGTGACTCAGATACCTACTCTAAGTGTTAGTTGATCACTCAGTTTCTCTAACTGACAGCTGGCTTCTGAAAACACTACTTATCTGTGTAACTTCCCATCATGTCTAGTAACCGCTGGGTAATGAAGGAGAGCTAATGATGATTTTATTAAAAGTAACTGCCAAGCCCCCATTACGTCACTATCTTGTTTCCCCAATATTTTGAAACTTCAACTATAATCACTTAACTACACACTAGTCACTATCACTTCTCACGTTTTCAATATTTTGAAACTTCCACTATAACCATTTCTGACACTCCTAAATCCCCTCAGAAATCTCCTATTAAAGATTCTGAGTCTACCCCAATAGCAATGGACGTAGACCAATCTGAACCCTCAAATGTTCAAAATTCTGAAGTCCCTGCTGAATCCCAAACTGAACCCCTTCAGACTTCATCTCCTAAGCCAACCACTTCTGAACCAAACCCCTCATCCATTCAAACCACTCCACCTTTTCCTGGAACTGATTCAGATCTTGAAGAAACTCGTCTTCATTCTGAAACAATTCCCTGTTTCACCATGGTACTTAACAATTCCCTTTTACCGTTGAATGCATTTACTGCTGGTGGTTGTTTGCTGTGTGCATTTACTACCCTGTAACTTGTGCTTTGACTGACCCGTTTTTGATAATGACAAAGGGGGAGAAAATATTATTTCATTTCCTATGGCAGTGAAATTATTTCTGAAGCTCTAAAGATCACATTTTCTGAACTCTACTCTTGTTAAGTTATATTAAAGTCTTTTAAACTTTTAATGAGGGGGAGTAATAAATTTTGTCCAACATAAATTCATATAATATAAGATACGCTTGCAAACCATATCTTATATTTGTCAATCTGAAGAAATAGAGCTTGCAAACCTCTAATTCTGAAGGTAGAATATATGAAATTATATTTGACATTAAATATTACTCTTAGACTGTTTTATATTTATCATTGATAAACTTTTGAAGCTTATCAGACTCAGGGGGAGCTTGCAAACCTCAGAACCTGAAGTCAAGATGTTAAATAAAAACAACAACAATTGATTTTAAATACATATAGTTGTCATCATCAAAAAGGGGGAGATTGTTGGAACAAAATTATGATTTTGTATCTCCTTAATTGATTTTGATGATAACAATGTATTTAAGGTTAAATTGGAGTACTAATAATTTAATTCAGTGTGCAGGATTAAAAGTTAAAATTTGCGTACTAAAGAACCCTAGAATTTCTGAAGGAATTACTTCTGAGCTCACCAGATCTGAAGCAAGTAATTCTGAGCCTATGAAACTCTGAAGTTATTATCTGAACCTTAGAATTTCTGAAGGAATTACTTCTGAGCTCACCAGATCTGAAGCAAGTAATTCTGAGCCTGTGAAACTCTGAAGTTATTATCTGAACCTTAGAATTTCTGAAGGAATTTCTTCTGAGCTCACCAGATCTGAAACAAGTAATTCTGAGCCTATCAAAATCTGAAGAACATCTGAGCTCACCAGATCTGAAACAAGTAAATCTGAGCCTATCAAAATCTGAAGAACATCTGAGCTCACCAGATCTGAAACAAGTAATTCTGAGCCTATCAAAATCTGAAGAACATCTGAGCTCACCAGATCTGAAACAAGTAATTCTGAGCCTATCAAAATCTGAAGAACATCTGAGCTCACCAGATCTGAAACAAGTAATTCTGAGCCTATCAAAATCTGAAGGCTCGTCAGATATAAGTGTTAAGCTACATTTGAGAGTACAATTTTATTGAAGACTGTGCCTGACTAAGTCCAAACGCAGAAACCAAGAATGAAAAGGTTTGACCATGGAAAGGTCCTTTTCAAGTCAGGCTTCAGAAACGATTATTTCCTTATTTGGCTTTCACCAAGGTTCAAATATCAAAAGCCAAAAGGAATCTCTCATTTTGTAGTAAACGTTAAGCTCCTAAGCTACTGCAAATCAGAACAGCTAATAAGCTCACTGATCTATACAAAGGAGCGTCTCAATTCTTCAAACGGCTATAATCTTCAACGTTCATTTTATCATCTATAAAAGGAAGAAGATTTGTGAAGAAATGGAATCAAGACTAAAGCTTCTGAACGTGCTGAAACTCTGTCAAATTCTGAAGCTATCAAACACTTAGAAACTTTGTGATAATTTTCTAAGTTAGTCTTGTAACTGAGTTGTATTTTGTAAACACCTCTGATTGTATATCAAGTGTTAATCTCTTATCTTTATTAACATTAAAACCAGTTAGAAGTCTCTTGCTTTGTGCTTGAGCATTGGAAGTCTCTTGCTTTGTGCTTGAGCATTGGAAGTCTCTTGCTTTGTGCTTGAGCATTGGAAGTCTCTTGCTTTGTGCTTGAGCATTGGAAGTCTCTTGCTTTGTGCTTGAGCATTGGAAGTCTCTTGCTTTGTGCTTGAGCATTGGAAGTCTCTTGCTTTGTGCTTGAGCAGTTAGAAGTCTCTTGCTTTGTGCTTGAGCAGTTTGAAGTCTCTTGCTTAGTGCTTGAGCATTTGTAATCTGAGTGATTATAGTGAAATCTCTTGTGAAGGACAAGAGGACTGGACTACTCCTGTTAGTGGGAGGAACCAGTATAAAAATTCTGAGCATCTCTCTCTAACCCTATCCTCATATATTGTGTGTGTTATACCTTATCCGCTGCAATTTGTTTTAACTTAGAAAAAGTCTCACACAATTCAACCCCCCCCCTTCTTGTGTGTTTTTCAACCTTCATGCTACAATTCTCTAGGTATTTACATACTACACACATCTAGTATCACCTATCTGTTATATGTAACTTGCTTTCCACGGTTGAACTCCTCGTTCTTACCTAAACATCTCTCCAAAACCATAATTATCCAACCAATGATTACCTATAGTTTTGTCTCACATCGACATCTATACTTACTATCTCCTTAACTACGTATAGATTGTCACTTATCCATGTGATATTTGGTCTCTTACCCTTAATCATCACGAGATTCATCCATAATAATCTCATTTTCGAATCTAGTTTATCTCACACACTTAACTTAAACCCTTAAGGTACCCATCGTTCGTGAAACCGTCTTCTAACACCACTAAGTTCACTGACTCTTGACGTGCAACACACTTTAATTGCAATACGAATCACTCAAATGATTATCCAATCATCGTAATTAAATCCAACTGACATCTCTGCCTGGTCCACAATTCCACAGTGGCCGCATCCCCTTGGCAACCGACGGACTTCATCAAGTCCCGCCCTAACTCACCCGACGGACATCCAATACCTTCTTCAAAAGGTCGTCCCAATCCGATCCTTACTTGTAATCCTTTATCAGTACGACGCTCACTCGTCAATACTCAACACCTCCGGGTGACAACGACCAATGCAACTTCCAATCCATTAAATTAATACCAAGAATCCCTTGTAGTTCTTATTCGCCTCAAGTCCATCCTCCTCGGACCACTCCGTCTAAAGAATTCAGAGACACTTGTCGACTAAATTCGACAATTGCTCGGGGGTTCCAACTGTGTAGGGAACATCGTTTCAACTAAGACACAATCAATTACCTAAGCATCCACCATGCTAGACTCACCGAACGAACACATGACCCACAACACAACCAAAATCGATCGCTAGAACTAACATAACTCTAGCTATATTCTGACTGACTTTGGACGGACAACTCTACTACACACTTTCCCTTTGATGATCTAAAGTCGGGCTCTGATACCACAATGTAACACCCCGTTTTTCAAAGACCAAAAAGGGGCATTATTATTTTTTTTTTAAAACACGAGACAGAGTGCGCGGAAAATATTTTACAAGAGCCGACATTAATCATACAACAGGGCTAATTAAACATTAGTGCTTCAGAGAAGCAAGTGTAACACCTGAATATTTACAACCCTAAAGACAAAGGGTCTAACAACCACAAAAGTAAATATTCAGAATACAGTCATCCAAAAGAGTCAGATCCTATGCCTAATCCGGAAAGAGCACGGTGTACAAACCACGCCGGCGAACAGCCTAACTTAAGATGTACCACTCCTCGATCACTGGAATCCCACGAACTCACCGTCGTCCTCACGACCCACGGTCTCGGACAGGAATCCATCGTCTAGGTGGGGGTAACCCGTTCATGTATTATGGCAAGGGTCACCACACATATACATATATATAATACACACCGAATATACACATACCAAATACGGAAAGCAAATAAACATTTAGCATTTCCTCCTCAACAGGCATTATAATTCAAATGCACACAAAGCCTATCAATGCAGACTCTAAATGATTGTGATCACCCTACCCGGGTCTTTTTCACATGCATGAATTCCGGAATTTAACCTCTCCGCAGAGAGTTGTAGGTCCAACCTACTAATAATCAATAAAATCCCGAGGGATTAAGGTGGATCCACTCATGCAATCACACCTCGTGGTCCACTCACGCAACCACTTATTAGACTCAATAAAAATCCCGCAGGATTAGGGTGGGTCCACTCACGCAACCGCACCCCGTGGTCCACTCACGCAACCACGTACTATGAATGCATGAGCATACGATTCCCCATATATGCTAATGCAACAAATACATACCTTTCAAGCATATGTAAATCAAACACAACAGTCATACATATAATTCCAATCATATGTAGACAACCATAAATATTCATACATATATTTCCAATCATATGTATTCAACGCACGTATTGTAAGCAATTTCTCATCTCGAGAATACATCACACATACATGTCAAGCACACAAACACATCACATCAACAAACATATCGTCATGCCAATAGCGGAAAATAATGACGGAAATAAAGGTGCCCTTACCTCGGCAAGCTTCCACAACTATTTCTCGCTCAACTCTACAAATCGCGCTTCCTAAAATTTAAGCAGCGTAAAGTCAATAAAATACTCCCACTGTATTCTATCGAAACGAAACTAAAACCCAAAAATCTAGAGAGGTCTAAGGTACTTTCTAACACTCTCGGATAGTGATTACGAGACCTCCCTATATTGATAAAAAAATTCATGAAGTTAAATACACTATTTTCACTACACGAAAATATTTTCGTTTCAAATCAAACTATGAAATACTTTTTTTTTAACATCAAAGCAATCAATTCCACACACTAAAACCATTTGAAAATAGCCCAACAACTCTTCGAAAAGTTTCACCGAAAATAAATTTTTCTTGCAACACAAGTTACAAGTTTTTACTTCTCGAATAAAACGGCCATAACTCATTCAATTTTTATCCGATCGAGACGAGCCATACGCCAAAATCTTCGTCTCGAAAAGACGGATTAAATGGTTAGGTTTCCAGGTCACAAAAACAATTTTAAAATGACCAGAATACCCTTCAAAATTTCGGCCAGAAATGAAATCACACCCTAAATCATTTTTCTTTCATTTCAAAAGCATAGCATTAACCAATTAGTTCCCAAAATCATTTAATTGATCAAACAAAACATTTCCAAAACATAATCCACAATTCAAAATAGTTTTCACAAATATTCTCAAGAACACACACAAAATATTTTTCTTGTTTCTTAAAACAAAGTCACTTTCCACACATCCATTTTCATAAAAGGTTCAAAAGCAACATCATTTTCACAATCAACAACCAACAACTCATCTTCTTGATCAATTAGGAATTTTCCTCAAAACCCTAGTAAAGATTTTCATGATCTCATCATCTAACAATGGAAAGCATCACTACTAAGCCTAAACATGCTAGTTCATCACTCATGAACAACTTTCAAGCAACAAGAATCATTTATGGACAATTTCTCACAAATTTCTCTCAAGAACATAACCTCTAAAGTTCATGAAACTCTAAGAATCTTAGCCACACAAGAGAAAGGAAGAGGTTAGTTACCTTAGGAGATGATTCCTAGCAATTTTCCTATGATCCAACAAGCCTAAGATCAAGTGATTTGGTGAATGATTGAAATTTTTGTGATGAAGTGAAAGAGGGAATGAAGTTCACGGTTAAGAGAGAAAGAGTGAATGAGTTCCTCTAATTTTCTATGTATTCCTAGTATAAGAAGTCTTGATGGATCATAGCCCTTGGATCAAAGCAAAGAAAATTGTGAGATTGAACCCTAGCCATTGGATCACTCACTCACACACAAAAACTCATGATTCCTCTTTAAGAAATATCTAGATATTTTCACTTTACGCTACTCAGCTCTCGCGCTCGCTCGCAGGCGAGTCGTACTTCGCTAATGGTCTAACTTGCGAAAAATAGAAAATCTACGAAGTAAAAGTTTGTCGTAAACCATTTCTAAAAATTATCGCTAAACTTGATTCTCCGACTGAAATTTTTATCCTAAGCTCTCAAAAATATTATGAATTTAGATTCTAACTCGTGCCGATATATAAAGTCTCTAATTGAAATTCGACGGGAAACAGAAACCGTAAATTTTCCAACAGCGGGTACGATTTCTACTCGTTTTTCCAAAAAGCGGAGAAAGTCGAATTTCAAAATTCTGAAAACACAGAAACGTTCTCATATACAAATAAAGACTAAGGAACAAAAGTCTGTGCATTTCCAGCACACGAGCACAAGACAGACTCCAACTCAGCAAAAATGTTGTTATTACGACGATACTCACAAAAACACTTAAGAAAATCCCTAAAGTGCTTAGCCATTACTTATTTCTCCCACACAAAAGGTAGTGTGGAATTACGGGTCTTACATATTTGAATCTTCATCTTCATCGTCGGTATTACTACCTTTAATTTAACTCTTTTCTTGATGTAACCCTTGATAATGCAACATATAATTCTCAAGCTTCAACCTGTAATTGTTGATAAAACATCTCGACAAAAAGTTAAACTTGTGAAAATATTAGGTGAAATAAAATAAATAAAATTATGGTCAATCAATGATTTAAAAAGATAAATTTATTTAAAAACTGAAAAATTTAGTAAGAATAAAACAGAAGTTGTTTCATACTCTCTACCTTATGGTTGAGTTCAACAAATTGAATAAAACATTCTATTTAACTTCAAAACTATCGAGGATTCTATATTGGTTTCAACAATCATGCTTAATGTCTGCAATCAACGAATTCATGAACCAACGAATTTATGAACAAAAATATATTAAGATTAAACTGATAAATAAGAACAAAACACAACAAATTATATTAGATACCTTCAAACATTTTTCCTCTCAAATAAAAAGAAATGTGTTAACTTTTATATTCCTCAAGGAAAAAAATTCAAAATTTTTATAAATCTTAAATTTTGACCATGAAATTAAATTGAAAATATGAAAGCAACAATAGAAAAATCATGAAATAATAATCAAATTGATACATAAACAACAACAACAACAACAAAAATTAGAATTCAAACACCTAAAAATATTCATAGGAGTATATACCTTTATAGAACTCCAAAGCAAAACCTACATCCAATAGAAAATATATGAAACTTAAGAAAAATAAAACCCAAATTTTTTTTCTTCTTAAATGGAAGAATCAGATATGAAACACTACAAAAAACAAGATGGAACTCATACCTATTGAAATAAAAATCAAATTCAAAAAGAATAGATAATTAATATGGAATACTACAAACTATAATCAGAATTTAAACACCTAAAATATCTACATCAATTCATACCTATATAGAACCCCAAAGTCAAATCTGCATCAAATAAAAAAAAAAAATTAAGTATGTGAGAAAAATTAAAAATAGATGTATAATTTAAGGCTATAATTAATATGAAAGATACACTCTTTGGAATGTGAAAGATACACTTTGGGAGAAAGAAATAAAAGAGTTTCTATTTATCGTAAAAACGCATAATTTAAAGATTATAAATAAAATAGATTCCATAGAGTATATCCAATCATCAAATGAAAGCATATAATTAGGGATTAGTAGGTAACAAAATTAGGGATTAGTAGGTAACAAAATTAGAGATTTGTGTTAAATTATTTTATAAACACGTCCAATCATATATTGACACATCATGTATTGTGTTTTTAAACATATGACGTGTCACATTCATTAATTGATGTGGCAACATAGTATTCAAGTTTTTATCGTAGCCGTTGATATAATATATATTTTTCACGTGTCAACATCTAGACCATTCATATTATGGTTAAGGTTTAGGGTGCCTCTAGTTACTCTCGTTATATTGACACATCATGTATTGTGTTTTTAAACATACTAGTATGTTAGCCCGTGCCGTGCACGGGATTATTCTCTTTTTTAATATTATTTATATGTTTACTTTAATATATTATTTGAACAATTTAGTTAAAAATAGTAAGATAAAATTGATATAGATTTTGCATGATATATATATTTAATAATGCTATAGAATAAAGCGAGATGAAAAATATTATTTCGCTTCCCGTTATACACTATTAAGAGATAGATTTTTTCTTTCATCTTCATCTCTCTAGGACTATACAGTGACCCTTTAAATATAAAATAATTATAAACTTCATTCTCAAATGAAAATTTAATTAATCTAAGTTCATTTTTAATAGTGAGATAAAAAGTGTTACGCATTTCTCATTCTACACCTGTGAGACACACACACACACACACACACACTATTTCTACATTTCTCCCACAGGATCATTTTCATTTTTAATAATATTGATTTGCTTATGTTCTTCATTTTCTTTTGAAAGTTGTCTATGTCATTTTTCATTTTATATTATTTTGAATGTTGCATATATTTTTCTTTCAATTATTTATGAAATCTATATGTATTATTATTTACCTTCCTCAAAGTAAAAAGTACACTTGGCATCCTCACCTTGCTTCTCAATGAGCAAATTCATACGTGACATTTTTTTAATATTTTAATCCAACATGGCGTCTATGTGTCATTTATGTACAACCTAAAGGAACACGGTTCGATTCTCAATTACAACAAAATCTTTTATTTTTTATTTTCAATTTAATTGTTTTTATCGTACAAAACAAATAACTAAAAAAAAGAAAAAGAAAAAAGAAGAGCAGCATCACTAAAATAGAACAAACAATTTATTGTCAAAAAAAATAGAACAAACAATTTATAAATTTAAATTTAACCGTGTATCATATTGAAGCCTTGGATAGTTAGATTAGCTCTAGGAATAGAACAAGGATTAGCTCTAGGCATAGAAAAAAAACAATTTATATATTTGAATTTAATATATTTGAATTTAATTTATCTTAAATTCAAAAAAGCATACATAAAAACGTGTAACATGTTACAAATAACAACCTATCTAACTTAAAAAAAATAAAAATACAATTCTAGCTTACGGAAAATAGGATTGGTATCATATACTTAATTGACATCACTCACATAAAAACAAACAATTTATAAATTTAAATTAAATTTATTTTAACTCCAAAACAAAAGAAGATTAGCATCACAAAAAGAAACAATCGTGCTTGAGGATTATCATAACTAATTTGTTACATATTTTAGATTTTTTGGGTATTTTTTCCTCTATATATAGATGTTGAGTCTAACATTTTTATTTGTCTATTTATCTCACACAAATTTGTTTCTTCCATACGGAAAATATACAAATTTGTTTCTTCCAATTAAGAAATCACTATGGCACAAAAATACGATAATATTTCTGAAATCAATTCCGAGAAAGAGTCATGGACTATAGCTGCACGAATCATTCGTAGTTGGTTCGTTTGAGATGTGAACCATGTTAACCGCAGCGACACACAATCCTAATTCTCTCTTGACATGGTTTTAATATTTAATTTTCGTTATCTCTTTTTTATGTATGTTCTTAATTTATTTTTATTTTCATGGTAACAAAATTCATGCTACCATCCAAAGGACACTAATATACAGTCTTGAGAAAGACTTGAAAGAGAATAAGGTATATTATTTTAGTAATTTTGGTGTTGTCGCAAATCTCGGATCTTATAGAAAAACACGTATATTTAAATCATATCAAATTTTATCAAAAAATAAAAATAAAATTCAATCATGTTCTAAAATAGGAGTGTTGATTAACATTAAAATCACAAATTAGTTACAAAAAGCCTAAAATCATGGGAATCCGGTTTGTTTACTTAAATCATATTTTTTTTCGTAGAATACTTTAATCTATTTTATATATTTCTCAACGAAATTACACTGAAGCAAAACTTCTATAAATAGGCCTATATACTTAAATCCGATTAAATGTATTTAAATCATCTTTAAGTATTTACATTGAGTTTAATCATCTTTAAGTCTTTACACTTTACTTCTTTTACTAATGGCTCCTTCATACGACTCAATCTTTGATATTTCAAACCAAAACGATGATTGGTGTTTTTTTTGGTAGAGTCATGAGGTTGTGGGTAACACCTTCGACCTTGGAGATGGTGTTAATTGACTCAAGGGTAATTTTTATTTTTAACAATTATAATATGAAATTATATTTTGTATGTTTGGTTTGTCTTTTTTTTTTCTTCTTTTTTTTAATATTCTATTTTATATTTTTTAGGGGAAGATTATCCATGTCACAGTCAATAGCTGTTTAATCTCACAATTCAGTCATGAGATTAGCGAGGACAAGGTCTATGTACTAATGAATTTCAGTGTATCTCTGAATGAGGATGTATATAAAACATGTTCTTATAAGTTTAAATTGAATTTCATTCCTAATACTAAGACCAGACATGTTCATGAATTGGTTGTCTCTGATAATTCAAACAAAAAAAGGATTAACATCATTAAAATAAAACAAACAATTTATAAATTTGAATTTAATTTATTATCTTAACTGAAAAAACAAAAAAGGATTGGCACCATTTAAAAAAAAACGATCGTGTATAGCTTAAGTAACTCAAAACACAAACAATGTATTATAGCAACTGAATTTATTTTCTTAAAAAAAAATATGATAGCATTTGTATTTTAATTTGACTTAATTTATATTTTCTGCTTCCCTTTTTTTTTTTACCAATTATTCAATGTATGTATTGTCAAACAAAAATAATAATTCAAAAAACAAATAATTAAGATTAAGATGATTTGTCAAAAACACAAAAAAATTAAGCTGAGTTATTTATTACTGTCCTATAAAAAAAGGATGAGTTATTGATACATATTAGGATTAGGATAGTAAAATAAATAATTCAAATTTGTTACATATATGAAGTATCATCTCATTTGGTTTACTTTTTACATTGATTTGATTTAGTTTTTTAAACCGTAAGAAATTACTTTATTTTGTTATATTCGATCTCTTTGATTATTATTTTTAACATTTTACAAAAACAAATTAAGATGTGAGGTCTAAAGTAATAGTCCAAATTTCTTTACTTTTAACACAGACTTTATTTATTTCTTCACAAGTAAGAAATTAAACTTTCATATTTTAGATAAAATTTATCTTGAAATTTTACTTGAACTTTTTACAAAAATAATTAAAACGCGAGACATGAGATTATTATCTCAATTGTTTTACTTTTTACATAGACTTGATTTAATTCTTCACCGCGTAAGATATTATCATCTTCCATTAGAATAAATTTCTTTGGATATTTTAATTGAATGTTATTTTAATAAAATTTCAAGATGTGAGACCGAGAGATATAATCTCAATTAAATTTATCTAATTAAGATGTGTGACTTAAGGTTATGGTCCAAATTTCTTTACTTTTTATATGGGCTTGATTTAGTTAATTACTCTTTTCTATTAGACCACATCGCTCTTGAAATTTATAATTGAACTTTTTACAAAAAATAATGAAGACGCGAGACATAAGATTATAATCTCAATTACTTTACCTCTTACATGGACTTGATTTAGTTCTTCACACCCTAAGAGATTACCATTATCCGTTAGACCAAATATTATAATATCAATTGCTTAACTTTTTATACGGGCTTGATTTAATTTTTCACGCCATACTATATTACCCTCTTCATTAGATCATATCTCCTTGGATATTTTAATTGAACATTTAAAAAATAAAATTAAGATGCGAGGCCTAAGGTTTTTGTCCAAAATAATTTACTTTTTACATGGGCTAGACTAGATTTAGTTCTTCATACAGTAAGAAATTATTAGATCAAATCCTTCTCGAAGTTTTAAGTGAACTTTTTACAAAAATAATTAAGACGTGGGGCCTAAGATTATACATGTTTGATTTTGTTTTTCACACGGTAAGAGACTACCTACTTCTGTTAGATCAAACATCTTTTGATATTTTTATTGAACTTTTTACAAAAATAATTAAGATTTGAGGTCTAAGGTTATGGTCTCAATCTATGAAGCACAGACTCTGACACGGACACTCCGACACCGCTAATGTAAAAAATATATGACAACGACACCGCTACATATTTATAAAAAAACTAAATTGATAATTAAAATACATACATATGCATTTAAGTTGAACAGATTTTTCATTAAAAAAAGTTTTAAAGGAATATATAATAGTACATTTGACATTTATTCATCCATCTACTATCGAAAAACTAAAAATAATGTAGTAAAAATGTAATATATTTAATCCCTCATTGATCAATATTATTGTTTCGATACATCTTTAATCGATGTATATATATATCTAAGAAGATTAGAAGCGAAAAAAAAAAAATTAGGACATTTATCTGACACGTTTGTACAAATGTCTTATAGGTGTCGGATACCAATCTAAGGAGTGTCGGAGTAAAATAAAAAAATAGTTTTTTTGGACACCTCTCGGATATGTGTCGTATGAGTGTCATACGGGCTTGATTTAATTTTTCACATTGTAAAAGATTACCCTCTTTCATTAGATCATATCACTTTGAATATTCTCATTGAACTTTTTAAAAAAAATAATTAAGATGCAGGGTCTAAGATTGTGTCCTCAATTACTTTACTTTTTACACCGGCTTGATTGAGTTTTTTACACCGCAAGAGATTATCCTCTTCTGTTAGAACAAATTTCTCTAAATATTTTAATTGATTTACAAAAATAATTACGATGTGAGAACTAATATTATAATCGCAATTGTTGTACTCCTTACACGAGGTTTATTTAGTTCTTCAAGCCGTAAAGGATTACAATCTTCCGTTAGATTAGATCTCTATGGATATTTTAATTGAAATTGCAATAAAATAATTATGATGTGAAACTTTAGGTTATATGGTTCCAAATTACATTACTTTTTACACGGGTTTGATTTAGATTAAATCTCAGTTGAAATTTTAATTGAACTTTTTACAAAAATAATTAAGACGTGATGGCTTTATTTAGTTTTTCACAAGTAAGATATTATGATCTTCCGTTAGAACAAATTTCGTTGAGTATTTTAATTGAATTTATTACAAATGTAATTAAGTTGTGAGACTTAAGGTTATGATCTCAATTGCATTACTTTTTACACTGGTTTAATTTAATTCTTTATGCCGACATAGATTACCCTCTTCGGTTAGATTATATCTTTTAGGATATTTTAATTTAAAATTTTAGTAAAATAATTATGACGTCTTACTTAAGGTTTTTTTTTATTACAATATCTAGCTTAAGGTTATGATTCAAATTGTTTTACTTTTTACATGAACTATATTTAGTTCTTCACGCCATAAGAAATAACTCTCTTCTGTTAGATTAAATTCCTCTTGAATTTTTAATTAAAATTTTTGCAAAAAATAATTAAGATGTTAGATTTAAAATTGTGATATTAGTTGCTTTACTTTTTACACAGTTTTGATTAGGTTATTCACCCCATAAGAAATTACTCTATTCCATTAGAACAAATCTCTCTTGATAGTTTAAATGAATTTCTAATAAAAAAAAATATTTCCATCATGTTTTAACAACAAAATAAAATAATTAGTAAGACAATAATAATATACATATATTTTCACATTAAATTCTAAAATTATTATTATTACATTTTTTTTAAATGAAAGCTAACTTATGCATGATGCTGGTTTGAACCCTAATTTTCCCTTTCAAAAGTATTTCTTAATTATTTATATATATATTACAAGTTTCTATTAAATTTTATAAAAATTGAATTTCTAGCCCGTGCTTGGCACGGGTGTCCATACTAGTTGATTTTATTTAATTTACTTGAGTATGAAAATGCGATATATGTTTAAGATATTATGGGGACATAGTAGGATGAGAAGTACTCCATCATTCCCCGTTCAACAACATTATGAGATTCTTTCTCTCCCCCCCCTCTCTCTCTCACATCTCTATAGGGACTCCATCAACAAAAAATAATTGTAAATTTTATAATATTTTTCAAATGAATATTAACATACTTTGACCGTGTTTCTATACTCTAACTATTTTTTGTCATTGTACCACAAATAGTCAATTTTCATGTGTGAGCGTCAAATGGAAAAATCTATGTATGAATCTTCACTCACATTGATAAATTAGCATCCAGAAATATATTTGAACGAATGTTTATGGAAAGCTTAAAATCGAAATTATAAATAAAAAATCCATTGATTATAAAAAATTAAAATTATATTAATTTATTTTAGGTTTCAATTCCCATAGATTTTTTCAGTTAGATGTAATATAGTGAAAGTGCGATGTTCACTTAATATGGAAAAACTCCCGTAGTCGGAATTCAAATTTTAATTTGTCAATAAATATTTTTAATAGTGTAGTGAGAAATGTTTTTTGTTTCCCATTATATACCATTGAAAGATTCTTTATCTCTCTGTCTCTCTCTCTCTCTCTCTCTCTCTCTCTCTCTCTATATATATATATATATATCTCTCTAGTCTCAGTTACACGATTTTATAGGGGTTCCATCAACAAAAAATAGTTGGTAATTTTATATTATTTTTATAATGAATATGAATAACATTTTTTTGCTCATTTATCACTATCTTCTATATACACTTTTCTTCATGGTGAGGCAATTTTCATCGTGCTAAATAAAATTTTGAATATGGGATCCCCGTAATAAAATATGAAAATATGGATAAACCCTAGAGTTAGAATTCAAATTTTAATTAGTCAGTGTGTATTTTTAATAGTTGAGTGGAAAGTGCTTCCGATTTTTCAATTTTTAATAGTGGATATCAATAAAATTCTCGTGCTCAGTTCTCACTATCATCTACATACAGTTTTCATCATGAGGATCATGTTTCATCGTGCTAGATAAAATATTGAATCAGTAATCCCAATGACAAAATATGAAATTATGGATAACTTCCACATTCAAAATTCAAATTTTAATTCGTCAATGTATATTTTTAATAGTGACGGTTAGAATGCTCTCCGTTTTTCATTCTACACCGTCAAAACTCTCTCTCTAATTTATCTGTCTTTTGTGTCCATTACGGGACTCTATAGCTACTCCATGAACAAAAAATAGTTGTTAATTCCTTATTATCTTTAAAAAAATCAACATAGAAATATTACATGTAATTGAATGATTGGATAATAGATACATGTCAAATCAAATTTTACCCGAATTGTTCACATAGTTTTTATGTAGAAAATATATAATATTTAATCATGGATTAAATAAGTTTGTCATCATAAAAAATATATGTTAGTAATTAAAATATAATATTTTAATTTCTACAAAAAAAAAAATATAATATTAAAAAAACTTTAATTGAATTTCACCAACGCAATATTATTAAAATATAATAATAAAAATATTAAGATACATATAATATTAGAGTTTCTAAAATTAAAAAGTACCAAACCCCACAAAAAGAAAGAGTTTCTTAAAAAAAATATAATATCAGAGATTCTAAAAAAAGTATTAGATTTTTTACAAAAAATATACTCGCATAATATTAAAGTTTCTACAATAAAAAAATATTAGAGAATCTCTAATTGAGTGACAAAAAAAAACAAATACAAACTCGATAAATAAAAGATAAAAAAGAAAAAAAGGTTCTAGTTTAGTTGTATATATCCAACAATTTTGTTTTATAATAATGGGTTAGAGAAATATATCTGATTAATTTAATAGTATGTATCCAAAAATTTGTTTTCTTAAAAAATAATAGATTAGAGAAGATTAAAAAAATACAAAATAAAAAAATAAAAAAACTCTAATTGAATGACACCTAAGCAAAAACTCTAATAACTCTAATTAAATGCCACATAAGCAATTTTTCTTGAGAATGCACGAGAAGGCTCCGTGCGAATCTCGCTATGTATATAATAAAGATGACGTTTCACATTCATTAATTGATGTGGCAACATAGTATTCAAGTTTTTATCGTATCCGTTGATATAATATATATTTTTCACGTGTCAACATCTAGATCATTCATGTTAGGGTTAGGGTTTAGGGTGCCTCTAGTTACTCTCATTTTATTATATTAAAGATAAAGATTAAAGATTTCTCTAACTAACCCTCAATTTTTTAGTGTAAAATAACTAAATTTCAAGATTATTTTTTTATCCAAAGTGAAAAGGCGCACATTGCTAATTTAGACCTTCATGTTTTTAGGTGGATCTAAATTAGCATGCCCATATATATATATATATATATATATATATATATATATATATATATAGAGTCAGGATCCGTTGACACCAATTAGTTTGACACCAAATATAAACCTCTCAATAACGTTTTAACCGATATAAATTTTATAAAATCCACCGTTGGATTGAAAGTTTATATCATATAGATCATTTGTGTGAATTGTCAGACAAATCTAAAATCATTTGATATGTTATTGAGATATATCAAAATTAACGGTTCGACCGTTTTTTTAAATGCCGTTAATTTTTATGCGTCTCAATAACATATCAAATGATTTTGAATTTGTCTAACAGTTTACACAAATAATCTATATGATATAAACTTTCAATCCAACGGTGGATTTTATAAAATTTATATCGGTTAAAACGTTATTGAGAGGTGTAACATTTGGTGTCAAACTAATTGGTGTCAACGGATCCTGACTCATATATATATATATATATATATATATATATATATATATTGATCGTATTTTAACTTATCTAATACTCCCTCTGTCCCAAAACAATTGTCCCTGTTGATATTTATTTTGATCATATTTTTTTATTAGTGTATAAAGACAAATATTTGCAAATAAGATATTGTTTGATTTGTTTCTGTGAATATTTTCATAATATTAAATTTTTATAATTTTTCATGAAAGAAAACTAAAAACATATTAATGATTCAAATTATGCATTAGTATGCATAATGACCATTATTTTGGGACGGAGGTAGTATAATATATGATAAAATTATTTACTTATGATTTTTTAAATGAATTTTTTTATTTAGTATATGTCAAATGATATTTATTTATCTTTCGCTGGATTTGGTCCAGTTGAGTTTGTTTTACCCTCATTGAGTTGTATATACGCGTTTTGTGTAGTTGTTGGGTTAGGTTCTTACCCCTAGAGCTGTAAAAATGGGTCGGGCTATCGGGCCGGCCCATTAGCCCTATAGTTTTACACGGGCCGGGCTTTTAAAAAAAGGTGATCGGGCCTTATCGGGCCGGCCCCTCGGGCCTATATTTTTAATGGGCCGTTATGGGCCGGCCCCTTAAAGAGTTAAAAAAAATATTTTGAAAAAAATTCTAAAAATAATTTTAGCTAAAAATAAGGAGTTTTAGTTACCATTAAATCTTTAGATAATTAAGTAACAAAAGATAAGATTTGTTAGTTAGGAGATAATTAATAAACCAAATTTGTTTTTTTTTTTTAAGATTAAACCAAGTTTGTTATGATTATCTTTATTTGAAAAAAACTAATAACATTTTAATTAATCATTATAAATAGAAAAGTATAAGAAAAAATTATTCAAATTATAATTGGTCACGAAATAAAAGTAACATAATATAACAACCTTCGAGTACTAGAGATAATGTATTAATACTTTGTGGTTTTGTTCATTCATATAGTTACAATGTAGTGATTAAGTTGCCTTTAATTTATTAGCACATATGTATATTAATATTATGAGTTACACCAATACTTGTTACTAGTTCACTATTTATTTAGGTATATATGTGTTGTTATGTTTGTTTTAAATTATGCCCATATAAGAGTTTCAAGTATGTTGTTGATTGCTTCATTATGTGAACAGTATGACCGACATAAAATTTGATAATCTTATATACAAAATGTTATACGTCCAATGTAAATTGACCATGATTTATAGATGTCTGATATAGTGATATTGTCATGTTCGGTTCAGTGTATAAGCCAACAAGATAGAAAGAAACAAACATGACAATTGATTTATATATGTCTGATATTGTCATCTTAGATAATCCTTAACATTTGATTGTCTCTTGTATCTTTCTTGTGTATAACTTATAAGTAATTCTTGTGCTTACCTTTTATAATATTATTTTAATGATCAATTTAATTTTAATGTGTTTGTACTTTGTAATGTAGTCATGGTTAAGGGAGACTATGTTGCAAAAAATACTAATAAAAAAAGGCCAAGGAGATCTTCTGTTTGGAAACATTTTACCAGGATTGGTAAAGTTGACGGGGGAGAAAAATGTACATGTAATGGTTGTCAGGGTATGTATTCATGTGGTGCAGGCACTGGTCACTTAAAGCGCCATATTATTGCTTTTCCTAAAATTCCAAACAATGATGAAGATGATGAGGGACACATGTTGGATGACAAAGAAACATTATTGAAGAAGTTTCAATTTGATGATAAGGCTTACAGAGATTCACTTGCTAGAAGCATCATACGACATGATCTTCCATTTAGCTACGCTGAGTATGATGCGGTTTTGGCTACAAACAAGATATTGAATCCTGATTTTGTTCCCATTTGTAGAAACACTGCAAAAACTGATTGCATGAATGTGTTTTCAAGTGAATTGCAGATATACCCAAAGTAGAAGAGATACAATTATATGAAAAATCAAGTGTTCAAGAAGAGACTTAGGCCGAGAAGTTGCTTAATTTATAATTTACTTTATGTATTTTGAATTGTTAGGTTAAAAGTTTAGTTGGTGATGTAAGCTTGAAATTTATTAGCTTTGAAGGTGCACTTTATGAATCATCATCGACATATTTGTGACTTTTGCGTGAATATTTTGTAGTATTTATTATCTCGTGAAATCATGACATCCACTTTTTTATGGTTATTAATTTGTGTGTGATACATATGTAATTTTATTATCCATTGAATTTATTTTGTAAAAAAAAAATTATGTAAAAAAAAATATGAAAGTTTGTCGGGCCGGCCCATCGGGCCATGTATGCATTTGCTTATCGGACTGGGCTTAATGAGCCGGGCCATGAGGCTTATTGGGCCGGCCCACTAAAGCCCCTTTATATGTTATGGCCCCCGGGCCGAGGCGGGCCGGGCCGGGCCGGCCCCTTTTGACAGCTCTACTTACCCCCAAACTTTCTTTATACTTTCTTTTTATTTAATGTATTGTTGTTTGCTTAAAAAATACTTGTTTATTTTTAAAAAAGAACTCAATTTTTTTTTCTTTTGAATGAAAAATAAGAACTCAAATTTAAGGCAACGTTTTTACCTTTTACAAGTTAAAGTTGAGAAAGACTTTAGCTTTATTTTCTTTTATTTCTTTATGAATATTAATTTATTTATTTAGATTTTTTTTCCCTTTTATTTCAAATATTTTTAAAAAAAATTGGGAAGAAGTAATTGTTATTAAACTTATCTCTATTATATACATAGCGAGATTCCCACGGAGCCTTCTCGTGCATTCTCAAGAAAAATTGCTTATGTCTCATTTAATTAGAGTTATCAGAGTTTTTGCATAGGTGGCATTCAATTAGAGTTTTTCTATTTTATTTTGTATTTCTTTAATTTAATCTTCTCTAACCCATTATTTTTTAAGAAAACAAATTTTTTGATATGTACTATTAAATTAATCGGATATATCTCTATAATCCATTATTATAAAACAAAATTGTTGGATATATACAACTAAACTAGAGCTTTTTTTCTTTTTTATCTTTTTTTTTATCGAGTTTGTATTTTTTTTTTTTGTCACTCAATTAGAGATTCTCTAATATTTTTTTATTGTAGAAACTTTAATATTATGTGAGTATATTTTTTTGTAAAAAATCTAATACTTTTTTTTAGAATCTCTGATATTATAATTTTTTTTTGTAGAAACTCTTTCTTTTTGTGGGGATTCATACTTTTTAATTTTAGAAACTCTAATATTATACGTATCTTAATATTTTTATTATTATATTTTAATAATATTGCGTTGGTGAAATTCAATTAAAGCTTTTCTAATATTATATTTTTTTTGTAGAAATTAAAATATTATATTTTAATTACTAACATATAATATATTTTTAATGACGACAAACTTATTTAATCCATGATTAAATATTATATATTTTCTATATAAAAACTATATGAACACTTCGGCTAAAATTTGATTTGACATGTATCTATTATCCAATCATTCAGTTACATGTAATATTTCTATGTTGATTTTTTTTTTTAAAATAATAAAGAATTAACAACTATTTTCTGTTCATGGAGTAGCTATAGAGTCCCGTAATGGACACGAAAGACAAATAGAATTAGAGAGAGAGTTTCGATGGTGTAGAATGAAAAACGGGGAGCATTCTAACCCTCGCTATTAAAAATATACATTGACGAATTAAAATTTGAATTTTGAATGCGGAAGTTATCCATAATTTCATATTTTGTCATTGGGATTACTTATTCAAAATTTTATCTAGCACGATCAAACATGATCCCCATGGTGAAAACTGTATGTAGATGTTAGTGAGAACTGAGCACGAGAATTTTATTGATATATGTACCGGACAAAATCCAAGAGGCCCAATAACGTAACGACCCAGCAAATGGCCCAAGCAATTCAAATAAATAACTTGGCAGGAAAGATAAGGCGCGGGCGAGACAAGAAGGCTTGGGGTGACGCCCCTAGGTTATGCTCACGTCACCCAAAAGGAGTTAACCACCCACTACCACCACTCAAACGCGGAGGAGAAGAAAAACCGTCCATAACCACCCCTGTAACACGGTGGACACGGCGGAAACCACCCACGACCTCCATAGAGAGGAGTGGGGCGGTTTATAGATATTTTCCGACTGTAATCCTCCTCTATAAATAGAGGGGAAAAGCTCATTGTAAAGGGTTCAACTTTTTGGTAAATATAAGACCCTAGTATCATTATTACAGATTAATATACTTGGACTCACCCCCCATACATTTTTACCATAACATTTTGGCGCCCACCGTGAGGCTGCGGTAAAACGATTCCCAGCCTACCACTAAAACCAGACAACTTGCAAAATCCTCCTCAAGAAATGGCAAGAGGAACACCCGCAAATGAAAACCAAAACCACCTGGCCTTGACGAATGCAGTGGCACAATTACGACGCCTGCAGGCCAAGGTTAATGAGATAGACAAAGAAAAAGCAAACAAAGTGGATGAGACGGAGGAGAACAACATCACCAACTCCCAACCACTTGCACAAAACCTCTGGGACGCAAGGGTACCGGACAATTTCAGAACACCCCATCTCCCAGACTTTGATGGAAAAACAGATCCAACAGAACACCTGATGGCGGTGGGTACTAAGACCGCCATCATCGGCGCAGCGGATCATCTGAAGTGCAAACTCCTCTCAGGCATACTAAAAGATGCAGCCCTGAGATGGTATTTGAATCTGCCCAAAAATTCCATAGAAAGTTGGACAGATTTTCAACAAAAATTCACGCAACAGTTCGCCGGTTCCAAACACATAAAGGTAACAGCAACCAGTTTGTTTTCCCTACGACAAAACCACAACGAGTCGCTAAGGGAGTACTTAGCGAGATTCTGCGAATCCACAAGCAAAGTAAGCAACCCAAACCAGGAAATGTTCGTCTCCGCCTTCCATCACGGCCTTAAGGCGGGACACTTCAACGAATCTCTGGCGCAGAAGCCAGCAACATCCATGCTAAAAGTAACAAGAAGAGCAGAAGGCTACATAAAGGGGGAAGAGAGTAATGCTGAGAAGCGGATGAGAGACGCCAGAGAAAGAGGCCCAGCTAATAGAGGAAACGACCAGAGCGAGTTCTATCACCATCATAGACGCCCAATTCCCAACCACCACGAGGTTGAGCGTCACAGGAAGCCATACCAACCCCCAAGACACTTTCAAGAAGATAGAAAAAAATACACACCACTCTGTTAGACTACTAGGCTTATCACTTAGAAGGGGGGGTTGAATAAGTGATCCTTGAAACAATGAGGTTTTTTAAAACAATAATGTTTCAATTTAATCAAGCGAGCGGAAGAGCCACCGGATCGGTAGTCTACGCACCGATTGACCAAAGGAAAGGTAGTATTAAGCCTTGAACGATTTTGTGAAAAGATACGAAAATGTTCGAGTTCAAAATAAATTGAAATTAAACAATTTTAAATTCAGTCCCAAGCAAGTTACAAATCAATATTCAAATCAATCACAATCAAGCAAGAATCAATTGAATTTTTTGTGAACCAATACGAACACCAAAAATTCAATCGATTAACAAATTAACGAATTTGCGAAATTCAAAAGAGAGAGAGAGAGAGAGAGAGAGAGAGAGAGACACACACACGATGTGATTAGGGAGTTCCCCGGATTGCGCGTCGTCCACGCGTTTGTCCGAGTACGTCTCCCCCCAAATAACCAAACGGGTTATTTGAGAGTTTATAGATCAAAAACTTGATGAACAAAAAGAGTGCACAGTTTACAATTGAATCTTATAATCCTATAACGACACAAAATGTAAACTAATGCGAATAACCTCGACACACAACGAAACTTCGCCCTCTGATTCCAACGATCCACCTTGTGCCAAACTGCACCTGATCGTCCAACTGAGTCCTTCGTTTCTTGTTTTCGAATCCTTCAAGACACGCACGATCTTGAATCACTTGAGAGAAACACTAGAACATTCGTCACACAATTCAACCCGACTACGATTCTGATTCACCGCGAACTGTATCGAACGTTATCACACAAGAACACAATCTTTATTGAATTGATCCCATACTCAAAATTCAATTTGATTGCAATCCTTGATGAAGATGATGAATTTGTGATGAATCAAACCTTTGATGCAAATTCTCACTCAATTTGTATCCAAAGCGTTTTCTGAACTTTCTCACTAGTTTCCTCTCTTTTACAATGACACACCACATTGCTATTTAAAGAGAAAATAGAATTGAGCAAATTTGGGCAAAATTTAACATATGTGTATCGATACAAATGATGGTTTGTATCGATACAAAACCCTTTGACCAGCGTTCAAATTGAAAATTTTGACCTATGTATCGATACAAACACGTATGTGTATCGATACATATATCAGTTTCTTGAAATCTTGACTGATATGTATCAAATCATGCAAGCATGATTCGATACATCAAGCACTTACAGGTTTTCTGAGAAGCAGGGGTGTGTATCGATACATGCAAGCATGATTCGATACACAGATGACATTCTGCCTCTGAGTGACCACTTTTGTATCAATACAAGTGATATATGTATCGGTACAAATTGCACAAAGTTAGTCTGAAGTAATTTCAGGACATTTGTATCGATACATATGTTTATGTATCGATACATGATACCTAAAAATCAGTTTTTCAAAGTTTTAAAAAAGTTTCTCGCTGTCAGGTCATTTGTAATGTTGCCAAAATATGTTCTACTCTATTTTCATGTGTTTTGACAATTATTAAAACATGAGGATGAACTGGTGCACTTACACACTCAACCGTTCCCAGGTCTACATCATGAACGAAATCCTGGAAACGGGATTAGGACGACTACCTCCACAGAGAAGCAAAGACCACACCATGGGATTAAACCCCAACGCCTGGTGCGCCTATCATAGATGCAGGGGCCACGACACTGAAAAGTGCTTCAGGCTAAGGGATTTAATTGAAGAACTGATAAAAAGCAGTCACATGAGGAAGTTTATAGAGGATGCCGCCGCAGGAAAGGTGGTTATCCCAAAGGTGCAACCTAATCATCCAAAGGATCGCTCTGAAGGAGAGGATCCAAGCAAAGGAAAGAGGATCTCCGTGAATACCATTGCAGGCGGATTTGCAGGAGGTGGAGAATCCTCAAATGCTAGAAAACGTTATGTAAGGAGGATGGATCAAAATGAGAAATTTATAGGACATACGGAAACTACGCCCGTCCCCGATTTATCATTCACCAAAGAAGACAAGAGAGAAGTCATGCCACACGATGACGACCCCCTCGTGATACAAGTGCAAATACTAAATTGTGACGTAAAGAGAGTGCTGATCGACTCGGGAAGTTCGGAAAATATCATGTACTGGGAAGCCTTTAAAGCAATACAACTGTCAGATGAACACCTGTTGCCCTACAACGGCACGTTGGTAGGCTTCGCCGGCGAGCAAGTAGAAGTTATGGGATATACCACCCTCTTGACTACGTTTGAAGAAGAGGAGAACACCAAGACTATCAAGGTGAGATATTTGGTAGTCAAAACCCCATTCACATCATACAACATTATCATTGGAAGGCCGACCTTCAACACACTGGAAGCGGCATTGTCAACCCTCTATTTGTCCATTAAATATCCCTTGGACAACAGAAAGGTAGGAACGATTAGAGGAGACCAAAAGCTGGCGAGGAGATGCTACGAGTCTAGCCTGAGGATCAGGCACAAACAAAGCAAAAAGACAGAACCGATGGCGTCACCCAAAAAAGGAGGCGGAGTTAACATGATCTCGCCCCTAGACCTTGATCTAAGAGAAGATTTTACAGAATGAAGAATGAGTCCCATAGAGGAGTTAGAGCAAGTCCAAATTGGCGACATGCCACACCAAGTGACCAATGTCAGAACCACTTTGAAACCCGATGAAAAAGAAAAGATTGTGGCCATGTTAAGGAAGAACATAGACCTTTTTGCATGGAAACCATCTGATATGCCAGGAATAGACGATAGCGTGATAACACACAAACTATCCATCGCGCCCAACGTCAAGCCCGTATCACAAAGAAAGAGGAAGATAGGAGAGGAAAGAAGGACAACAGTCAATGAAGAAGTAGAAAAACTGAAAGCTGCAGGCTTCATCGAAGAAATAAAATATCCGTCATGGCTGGCAAACGTAGTGATGGTAAAGAAAGCGAATGGCAAATGGAGGATGTGCGTGGATTTCACGGACTTGAACAAAGCTTGCCAAAAGGATCCATACCCTATGCCTAACATAGACAGGCTTATTGACGGAGCCTCGGGATACAAGATGTTAAGCTTTATGGATGTCTACTCATGATACAACCAGATAAAGATGAATCCTGCAGATGCGCCTCACACGGCTTTCATGACTAATACGTGCAATTATTTCTACAACGTCATGTCGTTTGGTCTGAAGAACGCTGGCGCCACCTATCAAAGGCTAATGGATAGAGTATTTTCGGAGCAGATATGCAAAAATGTGGAAGTGTACATAGATGATATGGTAGTGAAGACCACAGATGATGGCGAACACGAATAGAGGCATCATGCTCACGAATAGAGGCATAGAAGCTAACCCAGACAAATGCCAAGCCATAATCGACATGAGAAGCCCAACGACAGTGAAGGAGGTCCAACAACTAGCAGGAAGGATAGCAGCCTTATCAAGATTTTTATCCTGCTCAGGAGAGAAAGCATTCCACTTTTTCTCCACTCTAAGAAAGAGTGAAAGATTCATATGGACGCTTCAATGCGAAGAAGCTTTTCAAAAGCTTAAAAGTTTTTTGGCGTCACCACCAATATTAACTTGCCCTCATAAAGGAAACACCATATACCTTTACCTGGCTGTCTCGGACAACGCCCCCAGTTCAGCGTTGGTGCAAGAAATCAAAGGTGAAGAGAAGCCAATATATTTTGTGAGCAGAACATTCAAAGGCGCTGAAGCCAAATACCAGAAGATAGAGAAGTTATCCTTGGCCGTTGTCATCACGGCGAGGAAACTGAGGCAATACTTTCAGAGTCATAAAGTAGTGGTCAAGACGGACTATCCAATAAAGAAAGTCCTAAGGAAGCCTGATCTAGTAGGGAGAATGGTGGCATGGGCAGTAGAATTATCAGAGTTTGATATAACCTTCTCCCCTAGGGGCGCAATAAAATCGCAGATTCTGGCGGACTTCATATTGGAATTATCAACCCCACCGAAAGAAAATAGCGAGGAACATTGGACCCTTTCAGTAGATGGTGCGTCTAACCTAAAAGGAAGTGGAGCAGGAGTGGTCCTAGAGGGACCTGATAGAGTACTCATAGAACAATCTCTGAGGTTCGCCTTCAAGGCAAGTAACAACCAGGCTGAGTACGAAGCCCTTCTCGCTGGAATGAAGTTGGCAAAGGAGATGGAAGTCACAGACCTCAGTTGGTAACCAACCAAGTGTCAGGAGAATTTCAAACAAGGGATCCCTAGTTAACTAAATATTTGGAAAAGGTAAATAAATTAGCGAAATGCTTCAATTCATTTCAGTTGATCTATGTACCTAGGGAGCAGAATGCTAGGGCAGACTTACTATCCAAGCTCGCCAGTACCAAGAAACCTGGAAGCAACAGGACCTTCATCCAGGAAACTATTGCAAACCCAAGCATCAACGAAGAGGAGACTCACATGATCATAGAAGAGGAGGATTGGCGAACTCCCATCATCAAATACTTACAGAAAGATGAACTCCCCAGACCAAGAAAAGAAGCATACCGAGTCAGAAGAACGGCGTCATGGTATTCCATGCTGGGAGATAAGCTATACAAGAGGGGATTCTCATGCCCTCTACTACTATGCGTGAGCAAAGAGGAGGCCAAAGGAATCCTAGAGGAAGTTCATGAAGGATCATGTGGAAGCCACATAGGGGCGAGGTCATTGGCAGGCAAGATCCTCAGAGCAGGATTCTTTTGGCCAGAGCTACACAGTGACGCTGCAAGATACGTAAGGGCATGCGATAAATGCCGAGATTCTCAAACTTACACTACGCTCCAGGGGAACCCCTCAAATCAGTCCTTTCACCTTGGCCCTTCTTCATGTGGGGCGTGGACATATTGGGCCCTTTCCCCACCTCATGGAAACAAGCCAGATGGATCATAGTGGCAGTGGACTATTTCACCAAATGGGTAGAGGCGCAGCCTTTATCTAGCATCTCGGCAGAACAGGTGAAGAAATTCTAGTGGAGAAGGATTATATGCATATTTGGCCTTCCCAAATACATCGTGTCAGATAACGGCACGCAGTTTGCAAGTGAGAAGGTAGTCACGTTTTGCAGAGAGAAAGGAATTCAGAATACCTTCATATCAGTTGAGCAACCTCAAGCCAACGGACAGGCTGAGTCAGCCAACAAGGTCATATTAAAAGCCCTAAAAAGAAGACTATCAAGCAAGGGAGAAGCTTGGGTGGCTCACCTTACCCTCATACTGTGGTCCTATTACACAACTCCGCAATCATCAACGGGAGAAGCACCATTCACCATGGTTTATGGCGCTGACGCCATGATTCCAGCAGAAATAAATCCCCCAAGTTAGCGACGTGAAACCACAACGGCTCAGGAGAATAATGAAGCGTTGCAAGAGAACCTTGACCTGATACAAGAATTAAGAGACAAAGCACATTTCAGGGAATTCGCCACAAAGCAAAGAGTAGGCAGAAAGTACAACACGATAGTGATTCCAAAAAGATTCAAAGAGGGCGATCTAGTCCTGAAAAGACCAATGGGAAAAGACAAAGGAGGAAAATTGGCAGCAAACTGGGAAGGTCTATTCAGAATCAATGAAGTCTTTGAAGGCGGAGCGTACAGACTAGAGACCATGGAGGGTGAGGTCCTGCACAGGACATGGAACATCTCCAACCTCGGATTTTATTACAGCTGAGCCAACAACACCTGGAAGGCGAGACGAAATCCAAGAAGCACCATCAACCTCGCCTCGCCACCCAAGAGATATTTCCTGCTTTTATTTGTTTTCTGTTTTTATTTTTTTTAAAAGAAAATGCATGAGGATGTAGTACTGATTCAAACAATTTTTAATAAAGTGATGAGAAACTCTTTTCTCCAGCGAAAGCAGGAGTTTTAACGAGACTCATCATTCAAAATGCAAAAATGTCTTCCATTAATCAAAAAAGAATTGTTGTTACAATGTTTGCAGATGACTTATTATATTATCTCAATCTTACTCTTGAAGGTGACAAAGGAAGAAAAGCGTTGAAATACCATGGCGTGATCTGTAAATCTTACGAGTTGGACACGTCTAAAATAGAAACGGCGATACCCCTAAGTCTTATGAGCTGGGTACGACGGAAAAGCGTTGAAACACCATGGCGTGATCTGTAAATCTTACGAGTTGGACACGTCTAAAATAGAAACGGCGATATCCCTAAATCTTACGAATTGGATACGACGGAAAAGCGTTGAAACACCATGGCGTGATCTGTAAATCTTACGAGTTGGACACGTCTAAAATAGAAACGGCGATACCCCTAAGTCTTACGAGCTGGGTACGACAGAAAAGCGTTGAAACACCATGGCGTTATCCCTAAATCTTACGAGTTGGATACGTCTAAAATAGAAACGGCGTTATCCCTAAATCTTACGAGTTGGATACGACGAAAAGAAAAAGGCGCACATAGCAAGACGCAGGCGACGTCAGAAACAAACACGGTGTGTATAGGGTTAAGCCCAATAATCGCCAAAGAAAATCAAAGGTACAATGCATGCCATTCTTTAATCACTTTTTACAATAATATCATATAACGCAACAGTGCAGAAAAGGAGGCGATACTAGAAAAAGATTCATGTTAACAAAGATCCACATTTCATTGATAAGAAAAATTACAATGAAATCAAGATACAAATTCAAAGACAAAAGTAAAGAAAGTTACAGGGAAATCAAGATACAAATTCAAAGAAAAGAAAGAAGAAATCCTAATACTAACAAAGGATCCCTAGTCGCCAAAGGATCCAGTTCCTTCGACAGGAGAAAGAAACCTGAAGACAGGCTCATCAGTTCCTCAGTTCCCCAAGATCCTAATCCCTCTAGCAAGAGGAAGAAATCAGGTGGAAGGAACAACTCATCAGAGCAGAATTACTCATGAGTTTTCCCTGAGGCCTTTCGTGGTTTCTTCCGTGGTTTTTCCTTAGTTTCCACGGTGATCCGGGATCCTTCTTCTCCACCAGAAGATTGGACATCAGGAGAAGACTCCCGGGGATCGTAAGTCCTCAAGAATTCAATGTAATCTTCATCGGCGGAACCAGAAGAATCTGACGAAATGGCAATAGTCTCCATTTTGATTTTAGAAGAAGGTTTATCTCGCCCAAGTTTAGAGACAGATGCTCCTTCCTTATGTTTCTTTTTCTGAGGCTTTGATCTGGAGACTATACCCTTCTTCGTGGGTTTATTTTCGTTATCCATTGAAGGATCAGAAAAAATGGAAGTGAAGAGAAAATGGAAGTAGATGAGGCTATTTATAGGAAATTATTGGACGGTTGGCAATAAATGCATGCAAAGAAGTTACAACTACCCATGTTGAATGCGTGAAAAACGACACAACGCTTTAATGGTTATGTTGACCACATTGGTAACTGCAAAAAATCCTTGGGAAACGGTACAAGGGCGACACCGTCATCTGGAGGCATCACGCCCAAGTATTCATATTGCCTCGCCCATTCGAGTGTACAGGCGAGAAGATTTTTACACAAGCAAATATTATGAAGACACGACAAGAGCAACAAAAGAAACACAAGCAAGTAAACGAAAAGGATTGTGATTATAAAAAAGCCACAACGGGGCATACAAAAAATTGTCATAAAGCCACAACAGGGCGTGCAAAAAACATTCATCAAAAGCCACGAAGGGCATACAGGAATAAGATTACAAAACTACAAGAAAACAGAAATCATGGAGTAGAGTCTGAAGGAGGAACATAAGGAACCAGCTAGCCATCCTTGATAACCATCAGAGCATTAGCCTCGCCCAGGCGTTCAGCATTAATGTCAGGGAACAAGATCTTCACTTGCTCAACGGCGAAGTTAAAACCCTCATCAAATTGAGCCCCAATGTTTTCTTCCAAGTTGGCTTTCTCCTCGGTCCAGCCTTCCTTTTCTTTCAGAAGCCCTTCTTGTTCACGGGCCAACTCCTCAAGGCGAGCGTCCTTACCAGAAGACGCCTCCTTCAACGCCTTCACCTCCAGGGCGTGCTCATCCTTCAACTTCTTCAGCGCCGCCTCGTGGTTCTTCTCCAATTCATCCAAGGCTTTCTTGCTCTCCGCCTTGACAGCCTCCATATCGGCGACAAACTTCTCCTGAATGGACTTAACCTTCTCCTCCATAGCGTCCAGCTCTTGGCGAACCACCTTCATCTTCTCCTGGGCGATGGAGACTTCGTGTTTTTGGCGTGACGCCAAAGCATGGTTGAGCAAAAGTCCTTTGAGCTCGTAACCCAATGAGAGCTTTAACAATTCATCAGTTGGAGTGGAGCCAAACCGAGCACCTCCACCAGACATATTCACCACCTTCTCTATGAACACCTCAGGATTGAAGAGGGGATCCCAAGGAGAAGGTACAGATTCGTTTGAAGCAGCAGGGGGAGGAGGAGAGACGACGTCCTGGTGCACAGTAGCACGAGGGGAAGGGGTTTTTTCTGCATCTTCTTCCTGCGGAGACACAACATCCACGTTGGACTCCGCCACAGCACATGAAGACCTCAATTTCTTTTTAATGGGTTGCTCGCCCTTTGAACTCGCCCCAACCTCAGTGCTTTTTCCTGGGATATGGATAGAGATTCGCCCCTCATTCTTTCTTTTATTTTTGCCCTTGGGGGCATCAGCATCCGCCACGATCAGCTGGCTCAAAGTGTCAACAGCGACCACAACTTCTCCAGAAGCAGCCAGGGCGGCATCCTTCTCCTTCTTGGCCCTAGACCTCAGTAGGAATTCCATCCTCCTCTCCTGGGAAACAGACTTCATCCTATCTGTAAACATAAAAGAAACAGTTAGTCGCCAGAAACGAATAAACAATATTGAAACAAGAGAATATTAAAGGAACTTACTCATATAATCCTCCAAAGATTCTATACGACCCTCGGCGTTAAGGAGTTCGCCCACATTCAAGATACACAACGTCTCAATATAGGCGAGACTCTCCCTCTCAAACTCATCCAAACACTCATAACGGGTCCCTTTGATAACATAAGGGTTAGGGGTCCAATAGAAAGGAAACAGAAGCTCTTGGTTTTCATCAAACATCACGTCAGGAAAAGAGTCCCTGTCGCGGACACGTAAGAAGGTATCCTTGAAGTTTTTAAAGTTGGAGGTGTAAAGGTTGAAACGCTTTCGGTTCGGCTGACTCGACAGATAAACCTGAGAGTCAGGTGAAACATTTTTATGGTGAAAAAGGAAAAGAAAACAGCAACGGAAGGTTTCTCTATCTCCAACCCTAAACAAGCCAGTTGGAAGGCCTTCATGTAGCCCCAACTATTGGGACTCAGCTGACATGGGGCGACATTTCAAACCCTAAGCATAGAAACTTCAAAAGGGGTGAAGGGAAACCATATGTTGAAGGAATTAATAATTGAGGTGTACATATAAAAGAAATGGGGTGATTGGGTGTTAATATCAGTGACGATCTCATCCTCGCCCACTGGTTCGGTAATGACATCGTTCTCATCCTGAGAACCTGACAGAATGGTCTTCCGTCTGAAAGCCAAAACGGACTCCGGGGTTAGATACTTCCATGGTCTCAGGAGGACTCTGGGCGATGAAGATGGCTAGAGTAGTATCCCTTCATTTTCCTGTGAAAGACGAAGGCGAGATTATCACACAGTCACTATCACTACTATCAGAATCACTAGAGCTAAGCGGAACATTCATTAAAGACTTAAAGTAACCATCATAATCAAGAGAACCATCGGCCCTTGTATGATGGTTACGTATCTGGGTTTCTAAGACAGAACCACGAGGAGGAATTTTGGTGAAACCCCCTTCTTCGTCATCGCTCAAACTCCGCAAAATAACCATTTTTTCCTAGTTTAAACCCTAGAAATAAGAATGGGAACGCTAAAAAGAGAAAGGATAGATATGAAGAGAGGAGTAGAAGTTACCTTAAATATCATAAGCGAGGAAGTAGTGGGGATCGTGTGAAAGGAGGTTGGCCGAGAAAATAACCGCGCAAACTGGGTTTTGAAATTTCAAGAGAAAATGCAAAGATAGGAGAATTGAAGGAAGAATACTAGAAGAAGGTTGAAGTCCCTGTTTTATAGGAAAGGATACTAGCAAGTGGAGGGTAAATTGAAACGTCCTAATACCTAACGGTTAAAAGAAGGTACCCTCACACGTGTCAGCACTGGCGTGTAAACACGGACACGTATCCCCAGGCAAGGCGAGAAGGCCAAACGTTTGAAATTCAACGACATCGCCAACAGGCGAGATCAAGCATACCATAAGAGTTGGTCAAAAATACATGGCAGAAAAGAAATTAGTAAATTAAACAAAAGGCACCATTTCATTACTACATCCAAGAATTCTGAAATTACAAACAGAGGCAGAGCGGACTCAACGCCATTTGAAGGAAAGAAAAAACAACACACAATAGAAATAACAAAACAAAACTACTTAAACGCCTTGTAAGCAGCCTCGACGGCACGGGCGTGGCAGTCTTCCATCAAGCCTTTCAGCTTCTTCGCCGCGTCGGAATCTACGGCGATCTTTCTCATATCGTCGGTAAGGGCGTCATCCTTCTCTTGAAGACGACATAAGTGAGAGCGAGTTCGGATCAATTTGGCGACATCGTATTGGATGTCCATCTGCATATTCCTTTTCCTCTTCAGCAAGGGCTTGAGCTGGCTCTCCAACTCATCAATCCTGTTATCTACGGCCTCCTCCGCTGAGAGGGAGAGGGTCATTACCTCTTCCTGAGATTTTATGCGCTCTTTGGTCACTTCAATTCGTTTCTCCAGGGCCTCGGCAAGTTCTTTTTGGCAATACTCCACGTTCTCGGTGATCACGATAAAGGCGCCGTCATCCAACAACCTCTTGGCTAATTCCTGCACCACAACCAGAAACTCACGTTCCTTCTCTGTCAGACTCCAGGAATAATCCTGCAATTCTTTCACCATGGAGGAAAAATCTTCCATCTGGTCCAGCAGGTCGTCAGTGTCATAGCACAACATATTCCTCAACTGAAGCAAAACAGGCATGGCAGGTGATTCCGGGGTAAAGGCAGGAGAAGTCATGGCTAAAATATGAATGATGCGAAGAACAGGGGAAAGTTGAGGAATGAAAAAATTTGTCTACAGCGAAGCTCCTATTTATAATTAAAGAAGAGAGAGCATGATCAGGGGTAGTGGACAGTTACCTCACCACGTCCGGCCACTATCAGCACTTCGCCTCTTTGAGCCTCGTGCTTGGGGGGCTGTGTACCAGACAAAATCCAAGAGGCCCAATAATGTAACGACCCAGCAAATGGCCCAAGTAATTCAAATAAATAACTTGGCAGGAAAGATAAGGCGCGGGTGAGACTAGAAGGCTTGGGGTGACGCCCCTAGGTTATGCTCACGTCGCCCAAAAGGAGTTAACCACCCACTACCACCACTCAAACGCGGAGGAGAAGAAAAATCGCCCATAACCACCCCTGAAACACGGTGGACACGGCGGAAACCACCCACGACCTCCATAGAGAGGAGTGGGGCGGTTTATAGATATTTTCCGACTGTAATCCTCCTCTATAAATAGAGGGGAAAAGCTCATTGTAAAGGGTTCAACTTTTTGGTAAATATAAGACCCTAGTATCATTATTACGCATTAATATACTTGGACTCACCCCCCATACATTTTTACCAGAACAATATCCATTAAAAAAAATATAGAATTGACAACTTTTTTATTGATAGAACCCACTATAGAGTTTTGAGAGAGAGAGAGAGAGAGAGAGAGAGAGAGAGAGAGAGGGATTTCTCGGTGGTATAAAATGAAAAATCGGAAGCACTTTCCACCCAACTATTAAAAATACACACTGACTAATTAAAATTTGAATTCTAACAGTATGGCTTATCCATATTTTCATATTTTATTACGGGGATTCCTTATTCAAAATTTTATTTAGCACGATGAAAGTTGGTTCACCGTGAAGAAAAATGTATGTAGAAGATAATGATAAATGAGCACAAAATTTTTATTCATATTCATTATAAAAATAATATAGAATTACCAACTATTTTTTGTTGATGGAACCCCTATAAAATTGTGTAACTGAGACGAGAGAGAGAGAGAGAGAGAGAGAGAGAGAGAGAGAGACGAGAGAGAATCTTTCAATGGTATATAATGGAAAACAGAAAACATGTCTCACTACACTATTAAAAATATATATTGACTAATTAACATTTGAATTCCGACTACGGAAGTTTTTCCATATTATGTGTACATCGCATTTTCACTATATTACATCCAACTAAAAAAATCTATGGGAATTGAAACCTAAAATAAATTAATATAATTTTAATTTTTTATATTCAATGGGTTTTTTATTTATAATTTCGATTTTAAGCTTTCCATAAACATTCGTTCAAATCTTTTTCTATATGCTAATTTATCAATGTGAGTGAAGATTCATACATAGATTTTTCCATTTGACGCTCACACATGAAAATTGATTATTTGTGGTACAATGACAAAAAATAGTTTGAGATAGAAACACGGTCAAAATATGTTAATATTCATTTGAAAAATATTATAAAATTTACAATTATTTTTTGTTGATGGAGTCCGTATAGAGACGTGAGAGAGAGAGAGAGAGGGAGGGAGAAAGAATCTCATAGTGTTGTTGAACGGGGAATGAGGGAGTACTTCTGAGTAACATCCTTAAACATATATATCGCATTTTCATACTCAAGTAAATTAAATAAAATCAATTTCATAAATAATTGAAAGAACAACATTCAAAGTAATATAAAATGAAAAATGACATAGACAACCTTCAAAAGAAAATAAAGAACATAAGCAAATCAATATTATTAAAAATGAAAATGACCACGTGGGAGAAATGTAGAAATAGTGAGAGAGAGAGAGAGAGAGAGAGAGAATCTCTCACAGGTGTAGAGTGAGAAACGCGTAACACTTTCGATCCAACTATTAAAAATGCACCTAGATTAATTAAATTTGCATTTGAGAATGAAGTTTATAATTATTTTATATTTAAAGAGTCACTGTATAGTTCTGGAGATGAAGATGAAAAAAAAAACTCTATCTCTTAATAGTGTATAACAGGAAGCGAAATAATATTCTTCATCTCGCTTTATCCTATAGCATTATTAAATATATATCATGCAAAATCTATATCAATTTTATCATATTATTTTTAACTAAATTGTTCAAATAATATATTAAAATAAACACATAAATAATATTAAAAAAGAGAATAATCTCGTGCACGGCACTGGCTAACATACTAATATTATATATTAGGCAATTCTTTTAAAAGATATATATTAGTCATTTTACAACTGTCTCAAAGAAATTTGAATTGAGTAACCTTAAAATTACATTGATAAACTCTTATAATTGAACTCAACATTATCTTTTTCAAATTTGATGTAACTATTAGAGACTCGTGTGTGAATATCACGTTTTTGTATTTCCCATATATATATATATATATATATATATATATGAAGTGCAAGAAACTTGTGGGTGAATCTTGCATATTTCACGTGTTTTAGGTTAATGAGTTTGATTCCTAACACGAGATTTGTAAATTTTGTTGTACATTATACAATAAACATGAAAAGTGGTAAAATAACTCAACAATAATATCTCTAAAAAAAAGGAGGCTAGGCTTTTGGACAATCATGACAATGAGGCAATGATACATTTCGCGTGAGGTCTACACAGAAAAGTTTAATTACACTATTTGCGTGTGAAATTAATACTCTTTCTAGTCTTGATTATAAAAAACTTTAAAATTACAAGACTAAACTCTTACTACTAAACTAATATCATCCGATTAATTAATAATATTGTTAAACATGTAACTGTAAAAAAAATTGTTAAACTTTTACCTTTTTAATCTTTGACTTTATTTCATAATTCAAAATTTAATACTTTTTCCTCTCTTATTTCTTTTTAACTTTCTATTTCCATTTTTTTTTTTATTTCTTCATTATTGACCACATAAATTATTTTGTCACTATTTTCTTCCACAATAAATTTCATTTTACTTTGACTTAAATAAAAATTTCTGTGTGATACTTTTATAACCAAATTTCATTTTTTTAGATTAATTGTATAATTAATGTATCTAAATTATAAATATAGTCCAAATACATTAAATATATAATGAACTTAAAAAAGTAAAATTTGTTTATAAATATCATAGAAGACTAAAAAAAATAATTAATAAGTTTTTCTGCCAACAAAGACAAAGGAATCATTCATAAATTTAAAGTGGTAAATTATGGCCGAGAACAAGGCTAACATTTGGAGTTTATTCATTCATAATTTTTCAAAAAAAAATTGTTCAATACAATATTTGCATAAAACATTTATAATTATTGATCGTTCGATTCAAATCAACAATCAAATTCATTTAATCATATAAAACAAATTATACAATAAAAATTATCAATTCCTAATTCAACAGCAACAATTGCGTGAATTCACAACACCATCAATTCCAGATGAAAAAAAAAAAAACTAATGACCCCACACACCACACACACTCTTTGTGCGTGTTACGTACCCCTCTCTACCTGTGCCTTAAATTTTTGGCACCATCCTTACAAAGTTACATGCGTTACATTACAAAACAACAATCCTAAACACAAAACCACAAATTTTGTACACAAAACCACTCTTCAATACACCGTCTTTAAATTTTTCACCCTACAACAACCATCCACGTAAGCAAACAATCTCCACCGTTTGATCATAAATCAACCCTAAAAGATCAAGTGGGACCCACCAAGTTGATGCCTATATAAAAATGTAATAGATAGATACACACTCCCATTGTGTTCTCTCTCACATATCATTTTTACAATAAAAATATTTTCTTTGTGTTTTGTCTCTAAAGGAACTGCAAAAATGTGTGGAGGTGCTATCATTTCTGATTTCATTGGTGTCAAGCGTGACCGTGACCTATGGTTTGAGCTTGATCCTTCTGTTGATCTACCTGGTCTTGGTGCTGCTTTTAACACCCCCAATTTCAAAGAGTTGCCACCCCTTAACTATGAGCAATTCTTCTCTTCAAACAAAAAAGGTACCAACCACTCTCACTTTCATTTCTTGTTTGTTCTATGTTGTTTGTTGTTCACCTACCAATCCCCAATGTTTCTATCCAATTTTTTTTCCAACAATATTATTCATCATGAATTAATGGATTTTTTTTCCCAACAAAATTCTCCAATTTTTTGTTTCTATCCACTTTCATTCGGTTTTTTTTTCAGTGGTTGTTCTTGATTTTAGTGGATTTTTTTTTTTATTTTGACACTCCATATTATGATCTTATATAAAAATATTAATTGAATTATTAAAATAAATTGGAGACTAAAAAAAAGACCAAATAAAAAAAAAATTGGAGACTAAAAAATTAAATATTTCTTTGACTAAAGATGAAAAAAATTAAATTAATCTTTGATTTTGATTTTTTTTTTTGTCATAAAAAGATATTTTCATTAATTAATGAAAAAGAAACATCAAAATAATTTTTTTTTTTAATAAGCCAAAGAATCAAAATAATATGTCTAACTTCTTTTGTTGTATATATGACATCATTTTATTAATATCTCTAACTTCTCATGTATCTCTGGCTTTGCCCATTAAATATATGGCTTTTGGGTGTTTAGTGTACATGGTACTTAGATGCATGAAAGGTGTTTCTAGAACGAGTTTTGAGGAAAGTTCAAGAATTTACTACCACTTTTTGAGAAAGAAATTAACAGATATGTCAATTTTGTTTTGGTCACGTTTTCCTATGCTATTTAAAAAAGAAAAGGTTAAAAAAAAGTAAATTTTATAACTTTATACAAAAAAAAAAAAGGAAAATACGTGTTTGTTATTAACGATCAAATACAATGATCCTATCAGATGCGATGCAACTGAAGATACATCGAAAATATTACCCACTAGCTAGCCATCAACACCAACCACACTCACACATAAAAAGAAGAAAAAAAAATCAAAAACTTTTTTTTAATTTAATTTCTATATGCAATTGTTGTCATATACATCTAATGATATATTATCACGTCATTTTATAATTATGATAATTCTTATATTTTTTAAATATTAAATCATACGGCAACACGTTATTAGGTGTGTGTAAAATTATTTTTGTACATCAAATTTTTTAATGGTGTAAGAAATTTATTTATTTTTTAATTAAATTTTCATTTTGTGTGAAGTTATTTTTGAGGTGTCACGTGATGATAACACAATTGTACTGTAATACTTGTATGTAACAGTGCTAGCACGTGACAATGCTGAGAAGAAGCAAAGTGTGGTAACAACTGTAGAGAAGGGTAAGAAGAGCACCGGAGGAAAAAGAGTCCGTAAGAATGTGTACAGAGGAATCAGGCAGAGGCCATGGGGCAAATGGGCTGCTGAAATAAGGGACCCACAACAAGGTGTTCGTGTTTGGCTCGGTACTTTCCCGACCGCTGAAGAAGCTGCCAGAGCCTATGATGCTGCCGCCAAGCGCATCCGTGGTGACAAGGCGAAACTCAATTTCCCTGACACTCCTGCCATGTGTCCCGCCACTGCTGTTGTTGCTGACGTCACTGCTCCTTCTATGAAGAAGCAGTGTCTTAGATCTGATCAAGCTAGTTCTCAGGCTAGCTCAGAGTCTGCTGGGTCATCCATTGGGTCTGAGCTTGATGAGGAAATGGAAATAAAAAAAAAAATGTCTGATCTTGAATTGATCCTCGGCTTGGATAATGATCTTCCTCAGGTTCAAGCCCAGACCCAAGTTATGGCCCAGCCTGAGCTCGAGCCCATGGGCTTTACCTTGCCTTCTGATTGGGACAACAGCTTCCTGGACATGTGGACTAGTGAAGACATGATTGAAACCATCCCTCACCTGATTTATAACTAGAAATTTATAATTATTGCATAATTATGGAACATCTTTTGGTGTCTTATTATTATTATCGGTTCAATTACTATGTTTGTGTTTAAAATTTCGTGACTGTATAAACTATGTTATTTGTGTTTTCGTTTGTGGTGTTGTCTCCTTTGGACGGTTTGATGTTGGATGATTGAAATTTTAAGCTATTTAGGTTCTGCGTATTATGATTGTGAATATTATGGAATGGTATTAATCTATGGTGTATTATTCCATCGTGCATGTTTATTTTAATCTATGATATTATTAAAAAAAAAATCGTGAAATTTTGGAATTATTTTGGTTTAGTGTGATATGTGGCATATAAATAAGGTGATATTTGTCGTTTTCGAATTATGTCATACTTGTCGTTTATGAATGAAGTGTGTTTATCAATCATAGGATTTTGATTGTGATATGTATTAGATTGTATGCATGAATCTGATATCTCTTGTACTGTTTAAAGAAGAATATTATAGATTGTTAATGATGTAAGTTTTAGTTAATTATTTATTTAAGCCAACTTGTTATTAAGTTATTATATTTTGGTATAAATCACACTATTATCAACGAATAATTTGGAGTTAGAATTGTCAAACAGACAAGTTCTTTGGAGTTGCAAGTGTCACATATATATTAGTAAGCAAAATCAACCACATCAAGAAGGTGCATGATTGTAAATTTAATCATTATATATTTATGTAGTTTTTTAACATATATTACCTAAGTAATTTATTAAAATAATTTGATGATATTTAAAAATAAAGTAAATGATGGTATATCCTTTTTCTTTGTCTCATTGAAACTTTTTAGTATATTAATTTTTATTTTTTTTTCACCACCAGTTGAATTTGGTTCGGGGGTCAGTTCTGGCATCAAGTGGTTTCAGCCCCTCCCGATCGTAGTTGCGGGGGATCGAACTGTGGTCCTCCCTACCAAGTTCAGCGACAATCACCACTGAACCAACTAACGATTTTCCCTCCTAATCAGTCTTAATGACATCCTTATCTTAATCAATATAAAAATACTGTTTTGCTTCCCACTTTTTCCCTCCTAATCGGTCTTAATGACATCCTTATTTTTCTCACCTAATTTTCTCCTAGAGCCACTAAAAAAGAGTAATTGTTTTAGGAAAAAAAAAACACGCATAAGAAATCAAAACTAAAGCACGCACGCTTCTTCTGTTTCTTCTCTATTCTCCTTGAAACTAATTACTCTCTCATGGTTAATTCTTTCTCATTTTTTTCAACTATCCTCTTTCTCCATTTTTTTTCCTTCACCTCTTTCTCCCTTCCCATCATTCTTTCTCCCAACACACTATAGCCAACAAAATCTACATCACAAAAATGGGATGCTGCTCCGGTGAGTCAATTTCGTTGAATGAGTAGTGAGAGAATTTTGAGATGGGGGCCTTCAAAGTTGGAAGAATTTTAGAGAAGTCACCACTCAAGAAACGAATCACCCGGGCTAGAGGAGTTTTCCGATGACAATTCTGCAACTACTCGAGCGGCAATGCAGCAATGACCTTCGGTTCCGGATTCACTCCATGCAAAGGATGAACAAATCTACCTTTCTCCCTATTATTCATCACTGCACTCTTCTATGTTCTCCATATATCAATTTGATTTTTACGGTAATTTGATGTTTGTTTTCAAAATTTATTTTTTAAAATATTATGAACGGAATAATGTTTGGTTGATGACTTGATGTGGTCATGATTCATGAATGAATGAATGTTGTGTCTTTGATGTTTCCTATTCATAGATCAAATGTTTGATTTGAAGCTTACAAAGATTTTCAAATTTTCTATTTCTGTTGATACTAGAAAGGGATAAAATGCACTAGATGTGTTTGATAAAATGCCCATGCATAAAATTTGGTGTTTCGAATCACATGTATTTGGTATAAATTAGAAGACAAATGTTTTGCTACAACATATCTGCTCAAATTATTAACTTTACTTTGATGTATTGACTAAATTATGAGTTACTTGGAATGATTCATAGGTATAAGTTTGATTGACTAGGCAACGAGTTTCAATAGACAACTTTAGAAGACAATTGCAAGTCATGGCAGGTAAAGCTAAGCATTTTAAAATTTAAATTTGTGCAACCGAGAGGTGGAGTTAATTTGCACAAGCACAATGTTTGGTCTTAAAATAAGTTCTTAAACTGCATATATTCGAAAGAATTTGATCTAAATTAGAAAGTTTTGTTCAACTTTGTATTTAAATTTGATTTGATTCAAACCTTCCAAAATTTGTTTGTTGTATGGCCAAATTTTTATCATATAAAGAAATTAATATTATTTAGTTACTATATGATGCTTTATTGGATTTCTTCTGCAGTGCAACATACAATAGTAATATAAATGTTGTTTTGTATTTATTTTGATATATATATATATATATATATATATGTTAATGGGTTCATTGGTACATTGTCTTATTTCCTCATTTTTAGTTTACTATTTCATGTTATCTATTTTTTTTAGGTGATTATACTGGAAATGGATTCCTCATCCGATTTGGTTTTCGATTTTCTAACTAAATTTAAATTTTGAAATTGGAATGGTCACTAAATGCATAAACCTCCCTACTTTGGAAACATAATTCGATCATGCTCTTAGGGTTGTAGCATAATAACTCTATTGTCTATATACAATCTTATTAAGAACAATTAATAATTTGTAAATAAAGATGTCCCTTGAAAATATATGAAGTATTAAATGCATTATGCTTTGTATTGTATCCCCTACACTGCATTTTTATCATTATATACTACACTGCATTGTGACTCACATATCATTTAATTAAATTTCAGCTGTGCAGAAACCAAAATTGCAGTGGATAGTTGGCTGCAAACTCCTATTACCAATTTCAGTTTATTTAAATTTTGGTTGTAGCTCTTCAAAGTTGTTTAAAATACTAGATTATTGGAATTTAGAATGAGACAAGTACCATTATACCTAAATAGAATAAAAGATGGATAAGATTATGGTAAATACTAAATAGAATCAATGTATACATGTATGTATATATATTAGTGATTAGCCTCAATCTGTGGTGGTTCATTCTAACTAATTCATTGCATAGTGGATTTGCAGAAGAAAAAGCAAAAGCTTTGTGTATTAAGAGTGGTAAATCATTTTTTATATTATGTTTTTTAATATATGTGTTATATTCTCATGCAGGTTTGATTTATCAAGTATTTTCACCTTTGCATTTATAACTAGGATCAACTTCTTCAAATTTTAGAGGGTATATTAGTGTAATCGTTTTATTCATTACTCCTTGCTTCTGATTTTGTCATTATTTTATTTTTTTGCCTTTTTAATGTACTTGACAGGTAGTGGCACTTATATTTGAAGCTTGGAATGAACTTGACATTGCTTGAACATCATTGGACACAAGCCAATTTGCAAAGGACAACTCTATTTTGGACATAGAGTAATTGTTTTTCATTCTTACACTAGCTACTTTATTGTTGTTTTAAAGATTTTCTTTTTTTTATGTTTCCATTTCTATTTCTATGATCATTTTCTAGATTCATTATTCATGTTAAGTTCATATCAAGCACTAAAGAATGAAGAAGTAGGGAATTTTGGCCACAAATTTTTGACAAGCACTGTGATAAGGATTTGGTGTCATCATATATTTGGCACTCCGCATAATCCGGCAACGCACGGATCGAAGTCTAGTTTAATAATGAAATTAGTCTTTTTTTTTAGGGTGGACGAATCACTTTTCGGTTTTCACATACTTTTTTCTTTTTACAAAGCAACTAGTATGGGGAGTAATTTTGCTTTCCCATATATTAATTAGTCTCAAACCTCTTAAATTTTTGTTTGTGTCCTTTTAATACTACAATTTAAAATTTGTGCTCCCAACCAAATGTTGGGTTTGGATTTTAGAATTTGTTCGCTAGTTTTTGGATTTCACAATCTGAATTATGTTGCTTATAAAAAAAAAAAAAAACTGAATTATGTTAATTATTAGTTTTAATTAAATTGTAGAGTATTGTATATTGATACAATTAAAATTAGATTTTGAACTGTTAAATTCTATAGTCTCAACCAGATTATGTTCAAAACCTGCATTTTTCACCTGGTTTGATTACCAAGATTTTTAACAGTATATGTTTATTTATTTTTTTTATGTTTGGTGATTTAGTTGTAGTTATGGTTGATGGTTTGAAACTTCCCGATAATTCGAAAGCCGACGTTAAACCTGAGATTGTTAAGCCTCTCATATTGGTAAAAATTAAAACCTAAGAAAAATGTAAGTTTTGAACATAACAATTTGGTTCAGATTGTAGAAACTAAATTGCTTTGGATTGTAAAATAGTATGAAATCAAATTAATTTTTCAAGTAGGTTTTGAACATATATCTAATTTTCGAATTGTACCGATACATAGTACGAAATTCAAAGGTACAAAATGACTTGGTTCTAAACATGTAATCCATACGCAGCGAACGAATTTTAGAGTTCAAACCCAATATTTTGGTTTGGAAAATAGAAAAATGAAGGAAATGGATTCGCTGCAGTCAAGTAATGACTGCAGTTACATTTCAACCGTCCATTTTTATTATGTTTTTTATTTATTTTATTATCTTTAAATTTGGGCCATTAAGTGGAGTGACTGCATGACTGCAAGGATTCCCTAACTGCAGGGAATCCAGATCCGAAAATGAATTGTATCAAAGGGACGATTACAAAAATTAGGAGGTTAATATGAGAGGCAAAAAGTAAAATTCTATTAGGGAGAGCTACTTCATTTATAATGATGGGCCGCAATTGCATGAAGTGGCCCAATAAAGAAGTCTTGGACTTATATCCTAAATTCTAGTATAGTTTATTTGCTATTTGCAACCCTTATTTCTCATATGTTAATCTAGGCACGAAAAAGCGCCAATATAAAACCGCTCATATTTATTTTTGCTTTAGACGAAATCGTTATTCATTGAGTTTGCTTTTTGAAATGGAGTTAAATCTAGTTCAAATTTTTAGAGTACATCTAGGGGGGCATCTTTAAAAACCATTGTCAACAAAGATCAAATCACATCTATATAAATATGTTTGTGTTGTTTTTTGTTGGTTTTAAAGACGTCTTTTTTTACGGTAATTCGTAGTCATACCTAATATGTAATGTTGTACTTCTTTTTATCTCTTAGCAATTTAAAAATAAATCTCTTAGCAATGTAAAAATATTACTATATAGTTTAAGAAAAACATATTATACTGATGAAATTATATGTTTACTAATTTTTTATCATCTGATTTTTTAAAGTTTATGGTCAAGTTCAATTCTGAAAGTTTGTCTAAGATCAAAATTTAGAGTAGGTAAAGAAAAAAATTATAATTTTGTCTCGTGTTCACTCCTAATAGAAGTAAAATAATAGTGTGGTCAAGTATCTTGCAACAAGTTCTCAAAAGTAAACTAGTGGACATATTTGTATTTTAAAAAAAGTTTAACTCCAAATTAGGATCCTTGATAGTATAATGTTTTGTTGTATTTACTTGTTCTTTTAGTTGATATTTCTGAAAAGTTTGCTCTTCTGATCAGATCATGATCCAAAAGCTTAGGAAGGTTCAAAGACATTAGTAAGGGATTTACTTTTTGCACTCTCGGTTACACTTATGCACCTTCTGGCGTTTCCAATTTATTTTTCTCTCTATTTAGAAAGTGAGCGTGTAAATAACAAAAATTGAGAAAAAAAAAAGTATGTGAATTTTATAAAAATCAATTTTTTTTGTCCTCTTCATCTCTTGTGAAATAACTTTAAATGAAATATAGTCCACAAGTTAAAGTGTGAACCATTCATTCACTTAATTTTTTATTTTCTATCAAATTTATCAACTCTTGTAGATAGTGAGAAGGTTATTATGATAATCTCAAGGGGGTGCATGAGGAAATACAGGGGCGCAGAAAGTAATACTCTTAGTTTAATATCTAAAGACAAAAGTTCAAAGCCATTAGGTGTGTAGAACTTGTTAATTTGAAAGTTGGCCCAAAATAAGGTTCAGTTTTGTGGGATTAAGTGCAACCAAAATATTTTGGGTTGAATAAAATAATTCTTATAAGTTTGATACTTGATTTATTTTTTTGACTTATTTCATTCATAATAATAGGTTGAATGCATGTAGGAATATTGATAATCATTTGAAAATAGGCTAAATATATGGCTAATCTTGTAAGAAAACGAGAGATCATATTGGTTTGTCTCCTAACGAACTCTACATTGAAGATCTTGTAAAAATTATATTACCGATAAATACTAATAATACTATCAAACTTAAACTCATTTTTGTTGTTGTCATGGAATGAGTCAACGACTCACTTAGACTCTATTTCAAAAACAACTATACCCAAATGTAAATCTTTCATTTAGCGTAAGACTAATAACAAATCAAGCGTTTCCCTACGTCCACTTCACTTAAAAGAGTGATCCACTCGGCTTTTGCTAGCACAAACTGGCCATGTTCATTCTTTGTGCAAGTGTCTATTCCCACTTTATTAAAATTTGATGAAAAAACTGCGTCTATGTCGCACTTGTGTCATCTGAAAGTTAGTTTATGCTAACTAATACAATCTTGATTTGGTTTCAACTTTTCTGTAGCATGTCAAACCTCTAATATTCCGAATTCCAACCTTTTAATAAATGACATGCACGATCAATAAATGTATTACTTGAGTTGAAGAATTGGTTCCAAGTTTATTATTTCATCGCTGCCATAAACTCTACAATGATATAGCAGAAAATAGCCAAATTATGTCTATCCAATTGCTTCAAAATTTCGAAGATAGATTAATACTAATAATTTTCATCTGATTAATGCATACACTTTTTATTTATTTTTAGTTTATTAATATATCCTTATTGTAAATGCGGGGATTAATAACTTTTCAAACTAACCAAAGTTCACTTAAAGAATTAACCTCTGCAACCTCAAATATTTAAGAAATCCAATTACCTATATTACGCCACAGTTTAGTTGTTATTGTATGTATTTTTTGTTCAAATAGATTATCATTTTGGGTCAAAATTTGAACATTCACAATTCATTCAAAAATTCAAGCAGACCACAACAAAGCAAACGAAATAACGTAACATCATCAAATTAATTATTTTATAAGGACCATCATCAAATTAATACACCATCGTAAACGCAAGTGGTCCAATTTAAACCATATATTAATTTCCTATATGTTCTTTTAGAAAGTTATTCTGGAAAGACATTAATTTTCCTATAGTAGAGTCCATTTAGCCGTCTACATATCGCTAATCAACCATTGAAATTAAAGAAGAGTCAAGTTAACCACTGTTATTAAACATAAAACAAAACTTAAAGTAAATTTAATTTTTCTAACTTGTTTCCTAAACAACTTCTATTCTCTAGATTGTACGTAATGTTTAAACAACAACTAATATTAAATGAAGTCCATCTAACACTATTTTATTTCTTAAAAAAGTTATGGCTTTTAATATTCATCAAATTGAAAACAGAAACAATACCAATATTAGATATCTATCTATACATCAATCATAATTCATTATCATTCTAAATTCAATTAAAGTGCATTTTTTTCACTTTAAAAAAAAAATCTAAACAATCGTTAGTTGGTTTACTGGTGATTGACGCTGAACTTGGTAGGGAGGACCATGGTTCGATCCCCCACAACTGCGATCGAAAGGGAGTTAGAACCACTTGATGCCAAAAAACTGATCCCAAAGCAGATTAAACTGATGGTGAAAACCAAAAAAATAAAATAAAATTCTAGCTACTGTGCTACTTAATAACAACAACAAAACATATTGCATTTTTACTCAATGGATCATCTCAATAAATTTAGGTCCCGCAAACATATTACATGACTAATTTTTGTTTGAGTTTTCACTTGAATAACTATTAGAGATGATAAAGCGAGTTTGATAGTCCCGCTTTTAATCCGGTGAAAAGGATCGGATAAATTTATACAGTCGAGTTAAAAATATATCTCAACTTTATCTATTGGCGGGTTGATCTTCTCTACACCGATTTTATTTATTTAAAATTTGAATAGTCATCCCAATTTTTTAGTTGGTTAAATAGGTAGACAAACTTAAAGGTTCGAGTTTAAAACCCCGACTCAACTCATAAAAAATGCAAAAGATGGGGCGCCAACGGTATGGGTAATCATGCCTAAATAGATGAAACCATCTATCGAAGTGTTAAAGTGCAATATCGATACAATATTATGAATAATAAGGAAGATATTGGTAAGATGACCATGAAAATTTTGTTAAGGCCAAAACTATCACCAGATCGTCATTGTTGTCGGTAAAAGATGGGGAAGCATATCAGTTGCTACAAGCTATTAATTAAAGAAAATAAAAATTAATTAAGAATTGATGAATTTTCATTGAATATTTAGTTGGTCAAGTAATCTATCTAAAAGATAAAATTTGACAATTTTAAAGTGAATAAATAAAAGTGTCAAAGTTCGAACATTAATTCAACATATTACATGCAATATTCATGTCAACCGAATAATAATTACTAAGTTTTTTTTTTTATTTGACAATTTTGAAAATATCTACAAAACCAGCTGAATCACAAATATCCCCTTAAACTAATTGGTTAAAAAAAATTACAAAAAATTAACAAACCAACATTTTTTAATATTGATTTATAAATAAAAAAAGGTAAGGTGGCCAGTGAAGAAATCAAACTTGCGCACTCGTTGTTCACATCACACAGTTCTTCAACTCTTTACATAGAAGAATTTCCCTATTCTCACGAAAACTTGCGCTATTTCTCTGTTCTCTCTCGCTTCTATTTCGATTTCGATCCAAAATCATCAACGACATCGTTTCATCTCTTCAATCGTTCTTATAGAACTGGCGATTCAACTTTCCATGGCCACTGAGAAGTTAATGGCCACCGGCGGCCCTAAATACGTTCAAATGAGATCGTCTCCGCCATCGTCTCCTCCTCCTACCACCACTGCTGATATTGCATCACTTCCTTCGTTTCGTTACAGTAGCGGCGAAGTCTATCGGATTTTCGATGAATTGCCTAAAGCTAATATCGTTTCCGTTTCTCGTCCTGATGCCAGTGATATCAGCCCTATGCAACTCTCTTACACAATTCAGGTTCAGTATAAACAGGTGCGTCATTCTCTCTCCCCGCTATTTTGTAGAATTGTTCAAAATAGAAGATGAGAAATTTCTGATTTCAATATCTGATGTGAATTGCGTGAACTAAAAGCGAGTAATGAAATCATAAGGAATTGAATTCTATATTTGAACCTAATTGCTCCTTTAGGCACTTTGTATGTATTGATGTACTATGAGCACACGACGGATACATGACATGACACTGACACCGCTAATAATCTTAGAAAATGGAAGTAATCGAATTTAATCACAGTGTTGTGGTATGAAAAGTGTTTGGCACTGATACTGTGAGCACGGGATATATATCAAACACCAGACATGCCTTCAATCATAAGTGTCAGTGGTAGATGGTGTATGTATGTATGTATGTGTCTATATATGAAGCACGGAGACTCGCACACTGACACTCACAAGTCGACACTAATAATAATTTGAGAAAATGACAGTGTAATCATAAGTGTCGGTGTCTGACACCAACGTGTGTCGGACACCGGAACATGCCTAATCTGAGGAGTGCCTGTGCTTCAGAGGTGTCTATTAGGTAACTATAGATGATGAATTTTTTCTGCAGTTTGTTTGTCTTTTCCAAAAGGGTTGCTACTTTACTTAGTTTAAGCTTTGGACTTTTCTGTTCGAGAGAGAGTCTGTCCCTTCTAGTAAAATTCTCTAATTTAAGAAATTTTAAGGTAGATTATCATGAAATCTAATATCTTAATCCATCTAAACATGTGCACTCAATTTAATTTTACTTATCTCAAACAAAAATCTCTGCTTTTAGATATGTTAATCTAGAATGCACAATTAGCTCAGCAGTTGTTTAGACTTGAAGTACGTGTAGGAGTTTCTATTATGGAAGACAAACAATATATAAGTGGAGAGGAACAATATTTGTATACCTTTAGTGTCCTTGTTTATTTCATCCGGTCTTCCTTCATATTGGATTATACTCACATCCCATTCTCATTCCAGTTCAAGTGGGAGCTAGTGAAGAGAGCTCACCAAGTATTTATTTTGCATTTTGCGTTAAAGAAGCGTGCCTTTATTGAGGAAATTCATGAGAAGCAAGAGCAGGTAAGCAATGCTATTTATACTGAGTTTCATTTGATTGCTTATATTTAAATAGTTTGTACATTTTTTGTATTATTTGATAATATCATGCATATCTAGAAAAGTTTGGATTTTAATGTAATGTTCACTGAAACCTCATATTAAAGGTTAAAGAATGGCTTCAAAATCTAGGAATTGGCGAACACACTAATATGGAGCAAGTTGACGAAGAAGGCGACGATGAAACAGTTCCTTTACAAACTGATGAAAGTGCTAAAAACAGGTGATACTCAATATTCAGCTTTTATTGGAGCACTATTACAATTAAAATTTGTTAAACTGTGGTCATAATATCCTATAAGTTGGATTTTGTTACAGAGACGTTCCATCTAGTGCTGCTCTACCAATTATACGGCCAGCTTTAGGACGACAACATTCTATTGCAGACAGGGCAAAAAGTGCAATGCAAGGGTATCTGAATCACTTTTTGGGAAACATTAGTATTGTTAACTCTCCCGAGGTATGCTTTGTTCTTGAGATTTTGAAAATATATATCTGTTATCTTATATCTACATTATTCTTTTCATACAATTATTGATTCACTATCGTGGTTACACCGATGTAAATATTTTTCGTTATTGAATTGATCAAGACAGTGGTCACTGGTTGGACTAGTGAGAGTCATTAGTTGAATTGATATATATTAAAATAATTTCAAAAGAATTTATAACCCATACAATTTAGGGTTAAATATGCATTTAGTCCCTACAAAATTACAAATTTTGAAGTTTAGTCCTTATTAAATTTTAATGGTAATTTTAGTCGTCCACAATATTACAATTTCTAAGAATAGTCCCTATTTTGTAAACATTTTACAAAAATTGATATTTTTAGTCCTCAAAATAGTCCCTATAAAATGCAAATATGGACTGAATAATTTTTTTTGAGGGACTAAACTTGAAAGCTCGTGATTTTGTAGGGACTAGACTTGAAAGATTGTGATTTTGTAGGAACTAAAATCATATTTAACTCTACAAGTACAATTTACAAATAAAAGATTCCAGGAAAATTTAGATTATACTTTAATATACATTCACAATTTTTTCACTTCATGGTTCTAATATCATTTTATTATATTTTTATATTGGGCCTAACTCATCCTTACAAAACCAGCTTGTAAGGTCATAATTGCCCCTACTTATAAACATATCTTCAGGCCATCTCTCACTCCATGTGGGACTCTTAACACATTTATAACAATTAGCCCTTCTTTTTAAATAATGAACAATTACTTCCTTTAAGAGAGCAGATGCTTACCAAAATTAATGATCATCAACAATTTTTCTAATTTCATATATCTGCTATAGCTCTTTACCTACAAGATGATGCAAACTTATTCAAAAGATAAAAATGAAAAAAGAGAACAACTCGCCGATTTTTGCACAACATTGGGTGGAGTCAAACCACTTTTCACCTAGTCTCATGCACTTTTGTTCCGGTTAGTGTGTTGGATTGGTAATATGGCAGGTTTATGGTCAGGTCAGTTGAACCGTCCGATCCAAGATGGTTTTTGAATGTGGGTTCAACCATGTCAGACATTTCTGATGTCAGTGATGTGCTATACATTATATGTTTTAAAATTAAACAGGGATAATTCAATATTTTGTTAATTTAACATATGAAAGGAATGCAATTTTCATATCTGGCATTGATTATACTGTTGATGATGACAATTGTATTGTACGCATTGGATCCTTGATGTCAAGGTTTGCAAATGTTGGTCTAATTAACAAATATACTGGCTATACAAACCATTTATCATGCAAAACATAAATATTGGTTGACATTTTTCCTTGATTAAGGAAAAATTTAAAAGAAAAAGTAGAACTGTGTTTTGCTACTACTATGGCATCGATATAACTTGATATTGGATATTAGTTTCATTAACGCAACCAGATTCATGAGGATCCCACCATACAGATGTACACCTCCATACCCGCTATAAGCTGAAGGCTTTTCCATGGCCAGAATCCATTCACACCCGGTTACAATATAAATCATATAAGTTTGCCTTGACACGCACCCTTGCACTTGAAGTCCATGCTTTCTGATTATTGGATTTAGTAGGGACAGCTAACTTCATGAATCTGTTTTGACTTTCACATAAGATTGCTGTGGTTTTGGTTCTAGTCATGAAAATAACATCTCCACTCACAGGGCTATGGTTGCTCATGTTAGACCTTTCTCAGACTCCACAATGTTTGAACTTGGAGTCTTGTGGACTGGGCTGTCTAGTGGCCCCATTAAGCGTGAAATTTAATGAATTGTTGGCACTTTTTTGTCTACTATATGCAACTAAATGTAATAGGTTATATGATATGGACCATGGAACTTGAACATATATCCTGTCGAAGTCCTTGACTATTTATGTTCTGTTATTAGCTATTTGTTTGGATGTATGTTAAATTTGTGTTTAATCATGACCACTGGACAATTTGTTTACAATAAGCAATTGTATGCTACAGGTTTGCAAGTTTTTGGAGGTTTCAATGTTATCTTTTTCACCGGAATATGGCCCTAAGCTGAAGGAAGAATCTGTGATGGTGAAGCATCTGCCTAAAATTAAAAAGGATGATGACTCTAGAAAATGTTGTTTGTCTGACTGTTTTAATTGTTGTAATGACAATTGGCAAAAGGTAATGAATTATTCTATTGAAGATTCTCTTATATATATATGTGTGTGTGTCAATGCACTGCTTAGGAAGTCAGATGCAAAATATATACTTAAAATATATTTCATCTATGTGCTGTGAGAAGTCATACATAAGGTAGCTGTGGAAACTTGTCAAGTATCGCTAAATATTTCCAAACAAAGTGCATCAAATGCAAGTTTAACAGGAGGCACAAAATCCTAGCTTAGAGGTAAAATATTGGAGATCATACAATAGCATAAGTCTCATATTTTAAGTGTTTTGGGTCAATCGAACAAAATGATGGAGAGATAATAAAAGATGTCAACCATAAGATCCAAACAGGGTGGATGAAATGAAGGAAAGTTTCAGTTTTGATTTGATTGAAAGGTCCACTCAAGCTTAGCTTAATAAAATTTCACTGCACAACTATAAGACTTGTAATGTTATATGGGATTAAATGTTTGTGTCGAATTGCCAACAAGAAAGTAATTTCAGTGTGCAGGGTTTAGTGGTTAACCAGACAAGATTAGATTCGGAATAAAATTATTACAGAAAGAATGCTCCTATAGTAAAAAGAATGGAAGAATCTTGCCTTACATTGTTTGTGTCTCCCTTTTTAAACTTGTAAAATTGATTGATAATTTTTAAATATAAGAGATGTGATTTTGGAAGTGGACTCCTTTTATGAAGTTAAACTGACATTTTTCTGACTGCTTTTCAATAAATTTTAAAAGTTCACTACTGGTTATTTGGGAAAACGGTAAATTGTGATAAGGATGTACGATCCCCGCAGTAATATAAATTATGCATGAATATTGGGATCAATATGCAGAATTTGGGGCCAACACATGCTACAAACTAGTATTGCTACTTACGAAATGCCTACTAATGAAGGCATTATTGGCAGAAGAAACTATATCTCTTGTTATTTCGTTTTAACTTCAGAGTTATCACTTTCCTGTTTGTGTACAGGTGTGGGCCGTACTGAAACCTGGATTTTTGGCATTGCTGGCACATCCTTTTGATACACAACCCTTGGACATTATTGTTTTTGATGTACTTCCCGCCTCAGATGCTAATGGGGATGGTCGTTTATCATTAGCGATTGAAATGAAGGAACGGAATCCTTTACGCCATTCATTCAAGGTGATTGTTTCTTCATAGTCTTGTGCTTAGAAGGAGCAAGTCTCCAATCTGGTCCTTGAAATATTTTCAGAACATCATTTTGATTTGATCCTCTGTTTCAACATGCAACAATTATTGGGAGATTAGTGACATCAAATTGGTCCTCACATGATAAACTTGGTTGTGAGCGGTATTAATTTGATCCCAGTAAACAGTAACTTTGTAGGACTTTTAATGTAAAAAAATTTCAATTTTGAGGACAAACATATCTAATACCCTTTTGAAGACAAGACTGTTCCAAAAAAAATTCAAGGACCAAGATGACGGTTGTTCTAATATTTTTACTAGTTATTAGCTGACTTGTGGATGTTATCTGATATATGTTGATGATATACAGAGAAAGGTACGTTGTTAACACTTAATTGAATACTTTAGGTGACTTGTGGAATCCGAAGTATTAGAATTAGAGTTAAAAGTAGTAGTAAAGTTAAAGATTGGGTCGCTGCAATTAATGATGCTGGACTCAGGCCTCCCGAAGGCTGGTGTCATCCTCACCGTTATGGTTCTTTTGCTCCTCCACGAGGCTTAATTGAAGATGACAGCCATGCCCAGTGGTTTGTAGATGGGCAAGCAGCATTTGAGGTCATTGCTTCTTCAATTGAGGATGCCAAATCTGAGGTTTGTTTTTTCAGTGTTATAACATTCAAGGCAACTTTCATGATAACTTATTTATATCAAAACAGACAATAATGGTTGTTTTCAAGTCGCTGTTTAATGGTCAAAGATTCATGCAGATATTTATCTGTGGGTGGTGGCTGTGCCCAGAACTGTACCTACGGCGACCTTTCCAGGCTCATGCTTCATCAAGGCTTGATAATCTGTTGGAAGCAAAAGCTAAGGAAGGGGTTCAGGTAACTTCTAATTGGAACTATTTTTACAACGTCGTGTCAATTTTATCCAAGACTCCAATTTACTGAATTACCTTTGTAATTAACTTGTTGAAAATTTGAACTGTGAAGAGATGATTATGGCCATTCCAAGGATTTTAATATGGTGTTATTGTTGGCTCCCAGTTATCTTATTTTCCTCTGTTTTCTGCTATAATAATGGCCTAGTTTATATTCCTCAGAGATAATAATTAATACCTTTTCCCTTCTGGTGTTCCTGAATTCATCTTTTGTTACAAAGTGCCTCTATTGAATTTTGGGTTTTGGCCCAACATATAATCTGACATGAAGCCAATGGTGTGGTTGAACTTGAAGCGGACAGACTAAGTCAATATGGACATACAGATATGTCTGTTTGTTGTGTGTATGGTGAGAGGATTTTAACATCGAGTACCTCTGTTTGTAGTATTCGTTGATAAGGGTGATTTTTATTTCTTTATTGGATTCTGGCCTATAGTTTGATGTAGCTATAACTAGTTTAAAATTTATGTCCATTTTTCCTCTCTTTATTTTCTGTTGCCCACCTTATTACAACATTTTTTTTTCTCTCAAAATAATTTTGTCATTGTTGTATAGTCTTGAAACATGGACATTTTAAAAAAGGGTTGAGGCCGTGTAAAATATGTATTGAAGCTTGTCAAAAAATATGTGATGCTTAAAATCCTGACCGGACACTTTAAATTAAGTTGTGTCACGATATTCATGTTTATGTTGTGTAGTAAATGGACGTCGTTATTCATGAGTTTTGTTCTTAGGGAGGGATGCCAGTTTAGTGAATCATTGAATTGTATAATGTGGACTTCCAGCATTCATAAGATGGTTTAACAAAATTTTGTTACTAAACTCCCCTCTCTTGGTAGATCAGGTGGCTCTTTAATATTTTGTTTGCTCGGCTTTTGAGTTATGAGTAACACTGGTTGAAGGTATATATAGAACTATATAAGTCTTCTAAAAATTTATTTCAGAATGGAGAGAAGCCAAAAGGTAAATAAAATTAATTTATTAACAGTTCATAAGTCCAGTCTGTCAAACTCAAAGAAGTTTATATCTGAAATCTGTATCTTCTCTTCAGGGAGAAGTCTCATATAAATATACAATGTAATTACAAGCTGTGTGGCTGATTCTCATCCCAATAAACCTTAGCTGTCATATCTACATTTATTATACAATATACTAATTAATAGCAGTTACTATTTTCAAAATAACAGTTACAAATGCACAACATTTGAATTTGCCATTAAGACATTAAACCTATTGACACAGTCCATCTGAAGATCAATTTGTTATTGTTGATATCTAAATATAGGAATATCTTATATAGGAATAGCATATTGTATTGTAATTAATGCTGCTGATTGTTTATTGATTTGTTTCTAAGCCTATATAATAGTATCAGTATCACCGTGGTGTAGTTTAGACACACGGTTTCACCATATGCCTCTCACATTTTCTTTCATTCAACAGTTATGAAGGTTCTAAGTTCCTTGTATCCCACCTGGATGAAATATAATGAATTGTTATATTTCCATTGAAGTGTCAAGATTTGTATGAATTTTTATTTATTTATTTATTTATTTATTTATTTTTATTTTGTTTACAGATTTACATTCTTCTCTACAAAGAGGTGGCTCTTGCTTTGAAAATCAACAGTGTTTATAGCAAGAAAAAGCTTCTTAGCATTCATGAGAATGTGAGGGTATTACGCTATCCTGACCACTTTTCTACTGGTGTTTACCTGTGGTATGAAATCACCTAAAACTTCATTTGTCTTTGGTTTTATGAATGTGTGCATTTGTTGTGTTGTTAAAATATGAAAAATATCTCAATATTTGGATTGCCTCTTGGAGTATTTTTTAAATATCTTGTGTTATCTCTTAACTAGTGGCCGTTCCGTGCCCGTTTGTATGATCCAATTTGATGAAAATATAAGCGTGTTAAAAAATGTGAATGGTTTGATGAAAGCAAAAAAATATTGAAGTTATTAAGATAGAAGTTATTTTTGTAAAAAAAAAAAAAAAGATAGAAGTTATAGAAGTTAAAAGGTTTTAAAAAAAACTATTAAGGGCATTGTGGGGATTTAAAAAAAAAGGCTACACCAAAACTAATTATGTTTTCCCTTTATATATAGTATAGATATTTGTAAGCTATTATTCAATTAGGATAATTAGTATGACTAGCTTCCTTATTTAATTGAGGAGTCTAATATCAGTATAAATAAAGTTTATTGTTTAGTCTTTTGTATCATCAAAGAATCATTATCACAATTCAAAGCTATTATTCTTTCTCTTCCCTCTTTTATCTAAGACCATGTAACTTCAACATGATATCAGGGCTGAATTATCCTCCATGACATATCATGCACTATACGGCTAACTAACAAGTTCTCTGAAGTCTAGAAATAAACTATAATAATTTTACGAGGAGTGCTATCAACACTCTCCAACACACTCTTCTATTGGTTGAATTTCAAAGGGAGTCCAATAAATCATGTAGGCCCCACATAAATTTAGTGGGAACCATATGAATTTCAACCAATACAAATACAAGATTTGTGTATATAATATTGTGTTAGAGAGTGTGTTACTAGGATAATTCAAATTTTATTATCTCCGTGATTCTTTTCTTCTCTTCAGTGGTTGACAATTATGGTCATCCTTTCTCTCCCAAGTTCTCTCATTGTTGTATCCTTTCGGCAGCTTTTGGCTATTTCTGATAAAGTTTGACCCTTGCTATCTTAGATGAAGTTTGTCCCTGGGTTATCCTAGATGAAGTTTGTCCTTGGCAATCCCAAATGAAGTTTGAGCCAACTATCATAGATTTAGTTTGGCCTCTGCTATTCTAGATTATTTATGAATAAGTTGTGATTCATACCAGCCTCCCATTGTGAATCACAATGCTTCCAAATGTTGTTCTTGCCTTCTTGGGGTATTTGAAGAAGTTTTAGTTATTGTCATATATAATTGCTTGATAGGAACTGTCGACTAATGATCATTCTATAGCATTTCTTTGTTATACAGCATTCAAACCAACTCTTTACATGATTTGTGCGTGGAGCCCAGATTATGAAAACTCTATATTGATGTAATTTTATATTAAAGTGATCAAATATAAACTATATTGCCTATAACAATATAAATATAACTAAATAAGTAACAATGTTCAATGTATTATTATTAATATAATTCGATTCGTTTAATATATATATATGTTAAAAACCAAATAGAACAATCTGGAAAAATGGCGAGTCCACTCGAAAATAGAATTATGCAGGATAGGATAGCAGCTCCAGAGAAATGAAACATGATATTAGCAATGACCAAGCTTAAAAATGACAGAAAAAGAAAAAGGGTAGAACGTAAAATAAATAGAGCTGTCACAGAAGGTCTTTTCTCCTTATGGTCAACTACTCACCCCTTTCTTCACTTGCTTATCTATCCACAAAACCGGCCCCACCAAACTGCGATGCTCTGATGTGCTTGAAGCGGCAAGCTCTGTTTTTCCGCGCAGCGTCGCAATAGCGGCCACACCAGCTGCTTTTAACAACATAGCTCATAATATTTAATTGTAATTATGAGTATTTTAGAAAATCTTAGATTGTCTCTTAGGATTGACTTATATATGTCTTTGTCTTTAATGATTTGTTCCATATTCTTGAGTCTACCAATGCCCTTATTTACTTTAGGATTTAATATTTTTTTAGTCCCCGTAAAATCAGGACCATCCAGCTTTAATCTCTGTAAAAGTTTTGTTCATTTTAGTGTCTATATTCTACAAAAACTGTGTTTTAGTTCCTTTGCAGGGTCTGAGAACACAATTGCTATATTTTATAGGCACTAAAAATAAATAGAATTTGTTATATGGACTACAAATGAATGATCATGATTTTATTGGAATTAACATATTTACCCCTTACTTTATTTAGGATTAAGATATTTTAGTATTAGTATGAATTATGGTTAGTGCTTAGTCTCTTAACCAAGACACGGGCTCAAGTGGTTAATGAGCTCCCCTTAGGACGGATTGTTCGGGAGAACCCGAGTTCGATTCCTGATGGGAACAATTCTTGGCCAGGCTTTACTTTCCTCATGGCCGAACTCTGGATTACCGGGGGCCCCTTCCCCTGAGAACCAGAGGGATAGGTGTGTGTGAGAACCAGAGGGTTAGGTGTGTGTGTGTGTAAGTTCGGTGTGTGTTATTTATTATCGTTTGTCAATCATGCTACACTTTTGTGGTTTCTTATTTGTGCTTATGAATATACACAGGTCACACCATGAAAAACTTGTCATTGTTGATAATCATATTTGCTTCATCGGAGGACTGGATTTATGCTTTGGTCGATACGACTCACCTGAGCATAAAGTCGGAGATGTCCCTCCGCTAATGTGGCCTGGAAAGGACTATTACAACCCAAGGTAAATTTTGTGAATAGAAAATAAAATCATATAGAAGCTTTATGGAAGAGTCCGTTTGGCCATGCTGTGAAATTGCTAAAAGTTTCATTTAAATTTTAGGAGAAAAGGTGCTTATTTTACTATTTCAACGGGTTTGGAGAAACAATATAAGTTTTGTATGTGACAGTAGAAGGCTCTAGAAGCAAAATATCTGCCGTTTAAAAATTATTGTTGCTTCTAATAAGGAGCTCAAGCAGAAACCTTAAAAATGTATTTTTGAATCATGTTCTGATTTCTGATCATGTCTTATATAAAAGGGATTCTAAAAAATAATTAAAATTCCCTGCAAGTCCCAACTGCCACCAAGTTTCTTTCTATTTGTCAAACTGGAACTACAATATGACAAGTATGAGGATATGAGGCTGTTAAATAATTCGTCAGTATCCAGTTCTTAACGCTAAACAAACATGTGTGTTTGTTGGAAAGAATTTCATGTACACCTAAAATCTTACATCTATATTTTTTGGTAGGAGAGAGTGAGAAAGAAAGAGCATGAAATTCAAATGAGGTTGTTTTGAATTTTTTTCCATAAATGGTAATTGTTTGGAGTAGGTAGATGCATGTGCACTTAAGTGTATAAATATTTTTATACTGTACATTTCCCGAAGTTTAGCTGCCTATTCAAATTCACTCATAGCTTTTATATAATCACTCCTCACTTTAATTCAAGGAGACACAAAATGACTAGAAATCACTTAAGAATTCTAACAGATTTGATCACACACACGTGTTAGGGTCCGTTAGATTTGGACAAAAAATAAATAGGGAACTAGACAACACCAAAAAAATTGTTCCATGCATACACTCGCGCGCGCACACACACCAGTGTCAGGGTCTGTTAGATTTTGGAAAAAAGTACAGAACTAAACAACACAAAAACAATTATTCCATGCTTGGTTAACTTAGTGGTCACAGTAACTTAGTGGGTCTAAGGACAAGACAAAAACAGGATTAATGACCGGAAAAAAAAGCCAAAATTTTATCACTCAACAAACTATGGGACAACTTTTTGTCTGAAAGACAAACAATTCAGAATATAAAAATGTTCCGTTCTATATATGAACATCTTTCACTTATCTCTCCTCTATTTCTCTTTCTCTCCAAATTTTTGTCATGTTCATCGTCCACCAAATACAAGACAAGACAAGACAAAAAGTTGTCATGTAATATAAAGGTTTATCTTGTACTGTGTAGCTTGTCTGGTACTTTAGTGTGTATCAAACGCATACTTAGTAGTAGGCTTAAAATTAGATCCCAATATCTGTCCTATTGATTTTACCATCTATACATGATTTTCTACCATAATTGTTGGATATCCCAATACTCGTCTTCAAGATGATACATGTTTATATTGTACCAGGCTTGGTCTCATATAGTTGACCTGGAGGCCTCTAATAACCTTGATTAAAGTGTCTGCAAGTTAGTCATTATATTTTCAAATGAGGTTGCAAGCTTACCATACCGTGTTTTGGTCCAAATGAAGTGCTGCTCGATCTCATTGTGCTTAGTTTGACAAGATTTGAAGCTGTACTTAGCATAGCCTGATTGTCACATATGTCTCACTTGTTGTGATTCACAAAGTTCCCATTTTTACATACTCAACTTTTGTACTTGATTTGGCTTCCACAATATGCTTCATGCTTTTCCACGATATCATTTCTCATCCAAAAAGAACACAAATGCCAGAAGTAAAGCTTGCCCTATCAGGATGTGCAATACATAACTAGAAAGCTCTACATGCCACTTGGCATTATATAGTGACCCCCTTCTCGGTACTCCTTTGATATAATGAATTATTCTATCCATAGCTTTCTAGTGAGAGTTAGATCATTACATGGACAACCAATAAATTGGCTTCCCACACTCATAACATAGAAGATAACTAGTCTAGTTACTGTGAGGTAATTCAACTTTCCAATTAGCCTCCAGAACCGTGAGGACCTATATTGGCTCCTTAGGTGTATATCAATGTTTATCACCCTAGTATGTCTGTCTTCTAAAAATGGCGAAAGCATAGTTTCTAAAGAATCAATGTTCTTCTGGTGCTCCTGAATACCTAGGTAACATCAGAGTATACCTCAGTCTTCGGTTTGAAAATGTTTGAACAAGTTTTGTGAGATGATTGTTAAGCATGGTGGGCCCATCTGCCCATGACCCACAAGTCCCTTAATCGGATTCGGAACCAAGCTCTGTTACCAACTTAAGATGGAATGATATTATATTTATTCATGTATTAAAATGAGGGGAAAGAACAATATATACATGATTACATGAGTTTGACCCAACCAAGTGGAATATGCCGAGGATACTAATGATGTCTCAATAGATATTATTAGCGTTTTTGAGATCTCCCATTTCCTAGAGATAAGGTCAAGATGTCATTATAAAACTCTAGCAATATTCAAAATCTTGATCTCACTTTGGGATTGATTTTGTGTAGTCCATATATATTTTTTGAATTAGAAATGTTGGTGTCAGCTATCAGAGATGAATGTGATAAAGAAGTTATGGGATTACCAATTTGTTCAACAAACAGACATGCAGATGCTGTAAAGTGACAGAAGGCCTCATCATCTGCGCTAGGAATGCTCACACTACCAACAATTGATGCTAACTCAGACTAAGCAAAATAAAATGATGCTAGTTTGCCATGATTTGTATAGCAACAGTTACCCAATTGTTTCCGTTCAGTATAGAATGAGAATCTGAGGTCTACTAGACCACAACCACACATTATAAAACTAGTCAGATGAGAACACGGGATTTTGTTCTACCCAGTCTTATAGGTGGCCACTGTAGTCATTTTATAGTTGCAATGCACAGAATACTTTCATCGGTTAGCTCTTTAATCCGGCAATGGTTGAAGCGATGGGAACCGTCTTAGAGAAATTCCTAAGATTTCTCCTTATTGTTTCATCCATATACTTATAATGCACTACAATAAATAAGAGACACCATAGGAGTTTTAACTTTTAAGTAGCAGATCCTGGTTCGAACCCTAGAAACTAACATAGCCACTAACTAACATTTGTGATTTGTCTATTAAAAAAATTATATTCTAAAGAAAACTATTGTAGGCTTTGCAGTTGGTATTTGTTAGGATATGTCTCTCATCATTACTTGGTTATAGATCAACTCTTGTTGAACATAATTCATATATGCATTTCATTTTCAATTTTGATAGAGAATCTGAACCAAATTCATGGGAAGATACAATGAAAGATGAATTGGATCGTGAAAAATATCCTCGTATGCCTTGGCATGATGTTCACTGTGCCCTTTGGGGACCACCTTGTCGTGACATTGCTAGGCACTTTGTTCAGCGATGGAATTATGCCAAGGTTAGACTTATTCTACAATTGCATTGAAGTCATGAGGCATTCTGGTCTTTTTCCTCTGTTCCTGATAGGAAATAATTTATTTATCTTTTATATCAGAGGAACAAAGCTCCACACGAACAACAAATACCATTACTAATGCCTCAACATCATATGGTTATTCCCCATTACTTGGGAAGCAGTGAGACACCGGCCGAAATTCAGGACAATGTCAATGATAGAGCCTTCAAGAGAGAAGATTCATTTTCCTCATGTTGCCAAGACCAAGATATTCCTCTACTCCTGCCTCAGGAACCGAGTGGGTTGGATATTCCTCCAGGACTTCCTAAACCAAATGGGCGAAACTCCTCTCAACATCACCATGACAAGCCAAGAAGGATCAGCAGTGGCCTTCCTTTCTCATTCCGAAGGGCCAAAGTAGCAGCAGTTGGTCCAGATACACCAATGAAGGGCTTTGTAGATGATCTTGACTCTGAGCATTATCATGATAAAATGCCTCATGATAGAGTGTCTCATTCTGATTCACAAAATATAGATCTGGAATGGTGGGATACTCAAGAGCGGGGTGATCAGGGAGGTTTTGCTGATGAATCTGGACAAATTGGTCCCCGTGCTTCGTGTCGTTGTCAGGTATTCTGTTTTCATCGGGCTGACCTACTTGTATATAATTGTGTCAATGACTTACACATGATATGATCAACTCATTAAAAAATGTTTATTGAGAGAAATCAGATATTTTATTGAAGCTCTTGCCTTTTTTTTTTGCAACATAAAGACTAAAATTTGTGGGAAGTGATATCATATATTGCTGGAAGATTGACTTTAAGATGGGGCATTAATATCTAATTGCTTTTGTTCTTTTTTCTGTCACTTTTTTCCTGTTATTTTTCTTTGTCGTCGTTGTATTTTCTACCATTGAAATACTTTAATTGATAGGTTATTAGAAGCGTCAGTCAGTGGTCCGCCGGAACAAGTCAAACTGAAGAGAGCATCCACCATGCTTATTGCTCTCTCATTGAGAAAGCTGAATACTTCATCTACATTGAGGTATTGAATAAACTTCTACCTTTAATGGATGCAGTTTTTGAAGATTGATGGGTGTTGCAAATGATCATAACAGAAGTGGTTTTTCTTTGTTATTATTATAATAACTATAATTATAATTATAACAATAAAACATATCTGGAAGCTGGCATTTAGATTGAAAATAAGTACAGAAGAGCTGGGGTGATTATTACTTGAATGACTATTTCCTTTAGAACCAAAATGGCCATTGTTCTAAACAATTTGAATGTCTAGTGAGTTTCTGCATAATATCTCAGCTCTTAGGTTTTGGCTCCAGTATCTTTAGATGCCCTTCTTCAAGATGATAATTGCATTTCATGCTTTAATGACGTGGCATTTGCTATGCTACTTTATTTGCTTGCTTCTGCAATTCATTTTAGACATTAATCAAATGAAGAACTTAATCTATTCAGCATTAGTACTGACTTTAATTGTTTTCATTTGATATAACCATCATATATATTCTTTAATGTTATGATGATTATAGAAAGGGATTGATCTCTCTTAATCTTAAAATCAGCTTTCTTTATTATCTTATTATACTATAATTTTCTTTGAGTTTTGAGATAATTTGTGTTTCAAAATTTATAATAATTTTCTAATCTCCGTTCAGAAGGAAAATCGAGTTTTTAACTTTTTAATTGAAGTTGTTATTACATAAATAAACATATGTTTGAAAATGTAAATTAATCTTTTTTTCAACAAAAGTGGGGAAGGGGGAAATTTTTATTAATCAAATTGACACTAATGGCCATTTTGCAACTGTCTCCGAGGGGATTTGAAGTCTGTACCTTGTGGTTACAAGACTAAACTCTTACCACTGAACTAGCACCTCCAGTGTTAATCTTAATTTTATTGAATTTAGATAATTATAATTGCTTTTGTCGAAAGAAAAAAAAGATAATCATAATTGCTTATATTTAAGGGAAATTTTTTATTATTGAACGAACCAAGTTTAAGTTTGCACCTGTTTACTAATATATGGATTTATGTATTTTACTATTGTAAGCTTGTTTTGAAACTTGTCAAACACCACATATGGATTTATGTATTTTACTACTGTAAGTTTGCATCGGTTTCAGATTTATAGAGAAAAGTCTCTTGCCTTAAAATATTTGGACCTTATCTCTGCAATGCCTTAGTTTGTTGAAAGTTGATTTAGATGATGAGCTTTGTTTTTTATTTTAAATAATGATTCCAATTTTCCTACAACTTGTAATATACGCTGTGCCTTACATCTTAAGAAGCAATAACATATATTCTGCTCCTACCCGTTTAAATATTTATGCATTTAAATTTTCAAGCTGCTATAAAAAAAATTTCGAGCTTATTGGTATCTAATATTTTCTCTCTTAAATCTGTTTTGGACATTGTCTGACTGTTCTATTTTAACTTTGGGAACTTGTTCCAGAACCAGTTTTTTATCTCAGGTCTTTCTGGAGATGATATGATACGTAATCGTGTGTCCGAAGCTTTATATCGACGGATTATGCGAGCTTATAATGAAAAAAAATCTTTTAGGGTTATAGTTGTCATACCACTCCTGCCTGGATTCCAGGTTCTAATTAATTTCTTTTTCTTTTTTCAACAAGAGAAAATATTGCTTTTGCATGAATTTAGAAACTTACTTGTCTGTGATCTAGGGGGGGATTGATGATGGTGGTGCAGCATCTGTGAGAGCCATAATGCATTGGCAATATCGAACCATTTGCAGAGGGCAGAATTCTATCTTACATAATCTTCATGAGCTTCTTGGTTCAAGAGTACATGACTACATCTCCTTTTATGGCCTGAGGAATTATGGTAGACTCTCTGATGGTGGTCCTGTGGCAACCAGCCAGGTATGCTTTTGCATCTATGGTCTTTTGCTCAAGTGGCTCTGGTCAGCGTAATGACATACACATTTTTGCAGGTGTATGTTCATAGTAAAATCATGATTATTGATGATTGTATTAGTTTGATTGGATCTGCTAATATCAATGATAGAAGCTTACTCGGCTCCAGGGACTCTGAGGTACAGTTCTAAGCCTCTTTCCTTTAACATGCTGTAAAAGTTTGATCGGATTTTGAGGTTTTATTACTGATTCACTCCCACACACAGGCACTTATTTCTTGCGCCCTTGTAACAACTTTTTATGAATGGTAATTTTTATATCATTGGAGCAGCGTAATGTGGATGTATAACTTTGAATATAGTATTTGTGGTCATATATAACTTTGAATTTCTTTGACCAAATTACTCCATTTCATTTTGAGTGCCACTTTAGAAAATGTAAATAATTCACAGTGTCATGTCAGTTTATCTTTTCAATGCAACATTAATTTTTCTCTTCAATTTGTCCTTGAAATAAATAGTATGTGTGTCATTTTCAAGTCATATATTTCACTATGTATTTATAACAATAACTAGCAGTCTAATAGATATACATAATAATACATAATAAGTACAATTCAGTAAATTTATTCCACCCATTGGGTAATATATTGTTTTTCTTAAACTTTACTTTGTGAAGAAACCTTTAACGACACTCAATTAGTATTAGGTTTTTTTTACATGATACTAATTCAACAATACATAATCAGTTTGTAAGATGAGAGATGCCACTCTTTATAAATTCTTTTCAGGCCTTAACTCCTCTCATTGTTGGACTCGAGTTTTTTCCAAATACTCCCCTCATACCCATCACTATTGGGCTTGGTGCATGCATAATTTGGGGGGTGGTCTGAATGAATAAGCTCCGATACCATATTAGGTTTTTATATTGAGCCTAACTCATCTTTACAAAACCGACTTATAAGGTGAAGGGTTCCTCTCTATAAACTCTTTTCAGGCCTTATCTCTTTTCAGTGTGAGACTTGAGTTTTTTTCCAGTAATTAGTAATAGAGGAAGTATCAGTTCGACATATTAGTGATGTTAAAAAAAATTTGCAGACGCCTTAATATTTAACATGTGACTTGTGAAAGAATAATTTAATTTCAACTGACTAGTAATTATTATAGCCAACATTCTCTCTCACCTTAAAAATTGTGTCATGGTTTGTGAACCCATTGCTGATCTGTTTAATATTTATATAACAACAACTTTAGCCTTTTCCTACCAAGTGCTCTTAATTATTATTTGCATATTTGGAAATATTTAATTTGACTTTTTAAATTATATATGAATTCATAACTGTTGTATCACCTTCGGTCCCTTTAATTGTCCCACATATGGATTTCAGATTGGTGTAGTGATAGAAGACAAAGAGTTGACCGATTCTTTTATGGATGGAAAGCCTTGGAAGGCTGGGAAGTTTTCTTTAACTCTTCGATTATCATTATGGTCTGAACACTTAGGTCTTCCGGCAGGAGAGGTTAGTAATTTTCCATTTTTCGAGAGTAATTGCTTCATGTGCTTGATTAGTAATGATTACTTTTATATATTGTCCTCAGGTCAATCAAATAATGGATCCAATTGTTGATTCTACATACAAGGATATTTGGATGACAATAGCAAAGGTAATAAAAAAGATTAAGGGTGTGTCAGTGTTTGTTTATTACTAATTTGACTTATAATATATCAGTAATGAGTCCTGGATCATGTATGGCATGAGCTTCATAGCACCAAGTTTCCTTTTTCGTGGTGTTTTAAGTCATGTATTCTTATAACAATTATTATGCGAACCATTCGTTGCGTAAAACTCATTTTCTTAAAGTAATTCATAATTAGTTATCCTTTCAGTCCCTGCTTGGATGAAAACTAGCCCTTTTTGTTGGAACTAAGCTAATTGTGGTTCGAATTGAACATAGGACATACACACCAGACCTTCATCTAATGTTCTTTATTAAAATACCTATCAAAATATCAAACCAAAATATTTAAACCGTATGACTTGCGGAATGATATGATCTCCAACTTCCACCTCTAAGTTAGAAGTGCTTCACCTTTTGCTAAACTTGCATTACATACGCTTCTAAGGCTTTGCTCCAAGTCTCTAACCTCATATTTAATTTCTTCCTCGCATTTAATTGGTGTTGGCTCTTGCCCTTGTAAAGTTTCTTATATTGCTTGACAATATACTAAGAGATTTATGGCTGTGTAGCAAGTTTTATATGGTTAGTCATGTTAACAATTCAAATATGCTCATGCCTTCTTTCCTTTCTGTTTATGCAATGTGAAATTAACAAGCAAACAAGCAATTTATGCAATGTTTCTGCATAACTGAACATGAAGCAATACTTCAAATTAGAATACTGATTATTATCCTACGTTTTACAGACAAATACTGCAATTTATCAGGATGTCTTTTCCTGTGTACCTAATGATCTGATACACACCAGGTATGTTGGTGTAACTATTGTACATTTTTTATTTCTAGGTTTGTCTTTTCCGTTGTATTGTCCTAACATACATCATAAACCTTTTTTTTCTGCAGACTTGCTTTCAGACAAAACATGGCTTTATGGAAAGAAAAAATTGGACACACTACCATTGATTTAGGAATAGCCCCAGATAAACTAGAGTCCTATCAGGATGGAAATATTAAGAACACTCATCCCATTGAGAGATTAGCATCTGTCAAGGGTCATCTTGTTTCTTTTCCCTTGGAGTTCATGAGCCAAGAAAGTCTAAGACCTACTTTTAGTGAAGGTGAATACTATGCCACTCAAGTTTTCCATTGAGTACGATGTCCAGTATACAAAACGTCTTGATTTTTCATATACGGGGGATTTGTAATTAATTACTTGCAGAGTTTCTTTTTATTACAATTCTGCAAATGAGTTGGGAAATTGGGGTAGGGGGATCACTATGTGTGCAGAGAAGGACAAAGTTAGGAGGGAGGGAGATAGAGAGGATACAGGAGAGCGAGAAAAATTACGAGAGGAGAGGATAGAGGTCGGAGAGTGCTTGAGAGATACAAATCCATATTCTTGTAAAGAATGTATCGGTAACTGGTTCACTGTAAAAATCCATCAGTTCACATTTTATAGGGGAAAAAAATCAAATCAATAATACCTGCTGATTACTTTCCATTATATATGTATTTTGTTCTTCTCTTGTTTTTTCCTGCTCCTTTTCTTCCTGAGTGTTCAAAGATATCTATGAAGTACAGGTAATTTCTAAATAGAAGACACAACTCATGCATGTATGAGGTATGTATCAAAAGTATGTTTTTCTTTTAAAATTTGGGTACTCGATTTGGGTAGTAAATTTAGGGTATAGGGTGAGTACTTTTAGTTTTAGTGCTAGAATGAGTAAAAAATTGTCATTTTAATAAAAATAAAATAAGGATTTTTGTTTCACACGTTCTTGCCTTTGAGCTTCTCTTTTCCCATCTCACGTCTCCTTAATATTCATTATGTGTGTCCATGTAAAACTATGATTTTGATCATTTCCAATGTTTTCTCTTCAATGTAAAATTGTGGAGCTTAAATAAGCGACAAATTTTTTTCTATATATTCTAATGTTTTTTCATGTCTAATCTTGCGATTGATCCCGAGACATTTGTATGTTTTGATAATATACCATTTCTAAATTCTAATATACTATACTACTAGATTTGAGATGGGATGCAAGAGACATAAATTATCGCTTTTAAGGGTAAAGTAAGATACCCCAACCACTAAATTCTAATGGACTAAGGTACCCCAACCACTAAATTCTAATTCTAGTAGAAGTTTCACATATGGTCTAAGGTATATTGATACTTGAAACTTATTCAAAACGACGAGGACAAATGGACAGTCAATATCGCCATGTTTAAGTAAAATTTTTGCTTCCTTCATATTTTTATGATTAAGACAGTGACTTGATTGATGTTGATTTAACAAAAAAAAAAAAAAAAAAGAATTTCTTTTTGAATATAAGAAGTTTTGAGGCATGATTTCAATTTTGCAAAGGAAATAAACTAATTAGGTCACCATATCAATGAGCTTTCATTTATAAAAGAGACCAATTGTCACCGTATTTAAGCATTCTCCCCTTAAAACTCTATTGAAAACTTTTGATTCAAAGTGAATCTAAGTCAATAGCATCAACTCTTTTAAGGGGATGATGATGTACTTACAAACACTAAGACAATGAGATCAATAATAACTTGAGTGTAAAATATAGTAAGTATAAAATTCAAAAGAAAAATCTTCTCGTAAAAAGTTTGTAAGTATTTCATTTATATTTATACATAACATTGTAAAAAAGAGATATAGATGTTAACAAATTATACTTGCTAGATCGAATATCATTATTAGGGTTCGAATTTTAAATTTTCCATTATGCGAATTTTGAATTACTTGCTATTTCATTTTCAAAGAAAAGTATATATAGATAATTACTTTCCGTATCTAACAAGTAACAAGGCAGATAGATATGTTTGGTAAGAAAGGGTATATAGATTCCAACCCCACATAATGATTTTGAGTATCTAACTAGATATGATTTGATTTGAGTAGAGAAAAGAAATTGATATTTTTTTTTTATATGCAGAAAAGAATTTGATATTGATATGAGTTGGATAATGTAATTGAGTTTTTCTTTGGTAAGAGTAATGTAATTGAGGTTAGAGTGTAAGTGGTTAATAGTTTTAAATAAATTATTTATAAAAAAAATCTCGAGTTTAATTTTTAAAAAAATATTTTTTTTGAAGATTAATAAAAATACGGTAAAATTACACTTTTGGTCATTTATCTTATTTTTTTGTAATACTTTGGTCTTTTATCTTTTATTTGTAACATTTGGTCTTTTAACTTATTTATTTGTAATACTTTAATCTTTTATCTTTTATTTGTAACACTCTAGGCCTTTATCTTTTATAACATTCATATATAAATCTTTTTCCTCATATTTTTTTATTAAAAAATAGGAATTTTATTTTTCAGATCACCTTTTCATTAAAATTAAATAAAACTCATAATTTTGATCAATATTGTCATCATCAAATATTTCATATTTTCATCTTCTTTAAAGGACCAAAATGTTACAAATAAAAGATATAAGATCAACATGTTACAAAAAATAAGATAAATGATCAAACTATTACAAATAAAAGATAAATCATCAAAATATTACAAAACAATAAGATAAATAATAAAAATATAATTTTGTCTAAAAATATTTATGGTTCAGATTTTACTTATTTCATTATCTGAAATTAAGATTATCATAAACTTTTTCTTATGGGAATCAGAGGATTAATAAACAATTGTTATGATTTGAAGTTTCTATTACTACATATTGATAAATTCTTGTATATTATGAATTGAGAGGTTGGTAATATATATGAATCTGTATGAATTATTCTAAATACGATTCTTAACTCTTCCAAATCATACATCTGACCCGTCATTTTCTTGTTCAAGAACTTTTATTATGTAGCAATTTTTTATCTTGGTTTTCTTCTGTGAATATTTTATATGGCAAATTGGCAATCATGCTTTCACTACACCTAAAGCAACACTGGCCATGAATTTGGGATTGTTTTTTTAATCAAAGTTTATTGTGACTAATAAATTAATCTTATTGGTATCCACTTGTTTGACCTTTGACATAATCACATCCCTTAAACAACTATAGCCGAGATATATCCATCAATATTATAGCTCAACCGATTTGAGTTAAGGTTTTGTTAAGGAATAAAAGGGTTGGATTTTTTAAAGAGAATTTGCCGTTTATTTGAGTATATAAGATGAGATGAATTAGACTTTACGATTATACGTAGATAGTATATAGTCTACCGAAAAGAAAATAAAAAAAAAAAACGGATTTATGAAGAAATTCTTTTAAAATTGTATTAAAATCTAACAAAGTTCTATTGGGTCACATTATGCAAACAGATTTTATAAAGTCGATTTAAACTCAACTTAAAATTTTAAAATGATATCAAAATTTATTCAAAGTTCATTGATCACATGTTATCAGATTTCTACTATCGAATTATATTTAAGTGTATTTTACATGATTCTTAACTAAATTCTCTATAATTGTTATAACCACAAAAGATATTTTTGTAGTTAAGTTATACGAAAAACACTTGAAAAATTTACCTAAATTTTTATTTATCTTTTTGGTTAAGAAATGTACCTAAATTTTATTCAAATTTTCACAAGAGAATTTATTCCTGCAACGGATTAATCCAATTAGCATGGTATGTACTCTGTGCTATGTGATTGAGTCTAATGATTATAATATTCAGTCAATTAAAGTTAGTCTAATTAAGATTAGAGATAATTTATTTAAATTAAAGCCAACAACTAAAACACAATCTGATTTCATTTCATCCACACAATTTATTAATTGTTCATTACTTACTTGTCAAGTTGCGATGCTAAGGTACATATTTAATAAATAAATACTCATGACCTCGTATCAAAATAGACCTTGTAATCTCTAAATAGTGAAAATAATAATATATTTTGCTATATATCTAATTATTAATTATAACCTAAAGTTTACTACCACATGGTATGATAGTAACCATGACATTTTCAATCACTTTTCATTACCTAAAAAGCCCTTTTGTTTTGTATCTTATAAGACCATCAGCCACCACCTTACATTACAAGTTACAAATAACAAAGCTAATTGTGCCTAATGCTTATATAAATAGCTTCAGAAGAATCATCTCTCAGTTTCTCAAGTTCTAGGTTGAGATAGGATTTGTTCTTGGTCATTCTCATCTCAGGCATGTAACTACCCTTTTATTATGTTTTCATTTATTCAAAATCAAAATCTTGATCATATTTTTTTTAAAACAAAACCAATATCATTATATCATTAATCTTGATCATATTTTGATATAACTTGAATGTTGTTTTTCTTCTTCTTTTCATAAAGAGCGTAGCGGCCAAACTCACACTAAATGTTGAGTAGTATAAAATTGTAGATCAGAACTCGTACCCCAGCATATCAAATGTGTCTACGACTTTTATAGTTTGAATGTCATAAAATTATTTTATCATGACGAAATTAATATATTTAGCGTCAGTTTGAATTGAACTATTTGAACATATCTATTTGCATAAATTTATGAGATCATTTTAACTTATTTTCATAAGTTCTCCAAAAATAGCTTATATTAAAACAAGTATTTTATTCTTTGTCATAGAAAAAGCTCGTACATAAGTGCTCAATTATTATCCAAATAGAACTTATTTTATTATTATTTTTTGGTGAATAAAGGGATGTCAATTAAGTTGTTTTTCAATCTTTTCATTTTCACTAAAACACAAACATAATAAAGTCTTCAACTTCTGGCAGTGTATATATAATCTGCCACTCTAATTTGCATTGTAGTAGCAATGGCTCCTTTTCCATCTCTTGTCAATGTAATTACAAGAACAATGTCTTTGAAGAAAGACAAGAGTTATGGAAAAGATGATGATGCAAGAAAAGTTGTGGAAGCAATTGCAAAAGAAGCAAGGAAGAATGAAATGTTAATAAGCTCATCTGGAATTGTTAAGTCTGACAAGTCCAACAATTTTTCATGTTTGTTCACTAAGAAGGGTCAAAAAGGATTCAATCAAGACCGCCTTATTGTTTGGGAGGTATGCCAACTTATCGTGGTTACAACGTCAGACTCTTACCATTGAACTGATACTAATTTGAAATGTGGCCCACAAAATTAGAATTGTCTTAGCTTTATAAATATTATTTAGATTCGGTTTGGAATTCGTTTTTGAGATTGTTTAGAAGAGCTTATGGAAATAGCTTGTGATATTGTCCAAAAACTTTTTTTAGCTTACTCCCTGTAGTCCTTATTCTAAGAAACGGTTTGTTTTTTAGGTTCATTAAATAATTGATGTATCTGCACATGACTTGGACATTTCGCAATATGTTTTTCGGCATAAGTGTAAAAAAAACCTTCAAACTAAAGAGTTTGATTAGCAAAGGAAATGATATTTATATATTTTACTTTGTTTATGATGCTAGGAATTTGGATGTCAAGAAGACATTATTTTCTGTGGAGTTTTTGATGGACATGGCCCTTGGGGACACTTTGTAGCTAAAAGAGTCAGAAAAATGTTACCTACTTTTTTGCTAAGCAATTGGCAGGAAAATTTATCAGAAAAATCACTTGACATGGATTTTAAGATGGAAATAGACCATAAGTATGATATATGGAAGCAGTCCTATATAAAGACTTTTGCTGCAATTGATCAGGACTTAAAGCAACATACTGGAATTGATTCATTTCAAAGTGGAACCACAGCTTTGACAATTATCAAACAGGTTAATTATCTATATAATATATGATATTTTATCTACAAATATTGATATTTTGTGTACTTCTATGCTTCTTAAAATGGTTTGGTGATGAGCAGAACATATGCATCCTTATCCCACATATGCATCTTTCTCCCGGATCGTTTGAAAGAACCTGAGTTCGATTTCTGGGCGAAACAATTTTTTGGTCAGATTTTACTTACCTCGCAGCTGAACTCCGGATTATTAGGCCCCCCTTCCCCTAGGACCGGAGGGTTAAAAAATATGAAAATAATAACTAGTTTTGTGTTTCACTTTTTTGCCAATTAAATGCATCCTAAGTTGGTATCCCTAATATTTCAGGGTGAATATCTCATTATAGCAAATGTTGGTGATTCTAGAGCTGTCTTAGCAACCACTTCAGAAAATGGCACATTGACTCCTATTCAGCTTACCACCGACTTCAAGCCTAATTTACCTAGTATATATATACTCTCTTAGTCTCTTTATATTTTACACACTCTATATAAGAAATTGCGTTACACAGTTTTTAATTTCAACCGTCTGATCTCAAATTAACAATTGAGATTTTTTTAGACTTATTTTGTTTCTGTGTAATATGAACTGTCCAATATCAAATCAACGGTTGCGTGTGTGCTGATATTCTTGTAAATTTCAGAGGAAGCAGAACGCATAATGGAATCAAAAGGGAGAGTGTTTTGTATGGAAGATGAACCAGGAGTGTATAGGGTATGGATGCCAAATGGTAAGGCACCCGGACTAGCAATATCAAGAGCATTTGGTGATTATTGTGTAAAAGATTTTGGACTAATCTCTGTGCCTGATGTCACACAAAGAAAACTCACCAATATGGATCAATTTGTCATCTTGGCAACTGATGGGGTATGCATCTTATTTCCTTTCAAATTTTAAAAAGGATTAGCGACACAGCTTGTCTGTTTATCTTTTATACATGTGTAATTATCCTAAAAAAGCCAGAAAGAAAGGTATATAAAAATGAAAGGAAAATTGTTTCATAAACACACAAAATTGTTGGAAAGGTTATAAATCGCAACTCGAAACAAAATTAAACTCAACTTATATGAATCTCTAGTGTGTTTCCATTTTGGATATGAGTAATATATCCTATTACAATTTGGATCAATATTTTTTTTTTTGAAAACTTGGTATCTGACCCAAAGACCGACTAATCCGAGGGAACCAATCCCACCGGCCCAATTTGGATCATCATATTAACATAATTGAAGGTTGTTGATGTAATTTCTTGTAATATTAAATCTTAGGTATGGGATGTTATTTCTAACCAAGCAGCTATCAAAATTGTTGCTTCAACACCAAATAGAGAAAAAGCAGCTCAAAGACTAGTGAAATGTGCTACACATGAATGGAAACGTAAGAGAAAAGGCATTGCAATTGATGATATTTCAGCTATTTGTCTCTTCTTTCACTCTCCTCCTTCACATGCAATCACTAAAGTTGTTGAATGAGAATGATGCACGGTTTTGCTTCCTTTACTACACAATTTATAAGCTTTTATATGCATGTACAACAAAAAAATAAAAAATCATCTCTTAGCTTTAATCTTAGACTTATTTTACATGTCTCATGTATCTTCTGTAAGTTCTTACAATTTTGCACTTAAAAGATGTCTTAATGTATTGAAAGAATGAGCATATGTAACTATTTTTGCCTTATTCCTAAACAATGAGACTTTTTGTGTATCGGAACACTTTTGAAGGATGAATGCAAATGTTTGTATAACAAAATGTAACTTGTACAAGTTACTTGGCACCACATGATTAAATTTATTATACTCCAAATTTATATATTTTAAATTCTTTTTTTTTTTTTATAAATAGAAATTATATTAAGAGTCCAATTTAACATCGTAGTGAGAACACTCTACCCATCTTTTATGAAGGGTTGCAGATGACCCACCCTATCATTTGCTAGAAAAATGGACTAAGAAAAAAATACAAAGTTCAAGAAATACATCTCAAATTAGTCCCGGTTAAGGCTAAATGCCAAAAGATACACCATAGAAAACTATATTCTCTTGTCAAAGGGTATGGACAAAATTATACCTTTTTGAGTTTACATTTATTTTCGACTGGATCAAGACTCAATACAAACGACCCGAGCATCTTAAGTTCAACACAACGAATACCTCCTTCAATGAATACCTCCTTCACCTCTCATTTAAACCGTTGATTGATCTCAACGGCTCATCGCACTTCACGTTGGATCCCACACTGGTGGTTACAACCATCTCCACTTTATGAGTGCGAAGATTTTCACACCAAGGTATAATTCAATCACTTTTCACTTTAGAGTTCTTCTTGATCGCATACTAAGGTCATGAAGAACAAATGATCACGAAGAACCAAATTTAGCTTCTTAACTTTCGAGTTGGACACAAAGGAGATGGTCTTGAAGAGGAATAATGAACACTTTTAAGATGGAATTTAAAGTCTATAATCCAAATATAAGATAGAAAATTATGCAAGAAGCTAGCATTCATCAATTTGAATAAGATTATTAACACGTCGAATTATTAAAAAAAAACAACACAATTCTTAGATCAAATGAAGGGTTGAAAACTACCAAATGTGCGACTCAGATTGAAATGAAGAATTAAAATAGTTTAAGATCCCATCGAACAAGCTTTAGTCACCTAATCAAATATCAGACTCACAAAGCCTTAACCCTTTCTATCCATGGTTATGACCTCAAAAGGGAAGACACAAAGAAAACTACAAATTGTAAATGAAGAAATTGGAAACAATGCACCTCAACTAAGCCTATAAGGATGAATAATAACTTATTGACAAGATATAATACACTAATAGTTAACATAAATAATTGGATAAAATTGTTGGGGTTGATTGTCAAGTCCCACATCGCCTAGTTTCTTAAATAAAGAAGAAGGTTAAAAATAGCTATTGGAGAAATCCCACATCGCTTAGAATGGTGAATCAAGAGGAAAACCAAAGCTATATAATAGGTCTAAGTTCTTTGTTTGTAATTGCACCAGTCAGTAACACTTTAAGCTTATATCTGACTCTTAGTTTAAATATTTGCTTTGTGAGAGTGTGGTTGTATTGGGGCATTGGGGTGAGAGTGAGAGAAGTCTATGTGTTGTAAAAATTTTCACATAGTGATAATTCTCTGGTTGTCGGTTTAAACAACGATTGTGGTTTTTTCTCCGATTTTGGAGTTTCCACATTATATTCTTATATTGTAATTGTGTTTATTTTTCTTCTTTAGTGTTGTTATTTCCTAACAAAAATCACTATATATTATCTTTCTTCCATTTACAATTTTTTTTAATCCACATAAAATGATCAAATGTAACGACTATAGTAGAACAAGAGAGTCTTGTTGTCAATGATGTACTCCCTCCGTCCCATTTTATTTGAGTCATTTTGACTGTAGACACTATTCATATATCTCGTTTTGACTCTATTTTTCTATTCATAAATAAAAATAAATATTAGCATATAAGATCTTGTTGGATTCGTCTCGATTTATATTTTCAAAATATCAAATTTTTATAATTTTTACTATTATACAATTAAAGATATTAATCGTTAAAGTTTTACATTAGCAAACGTGAAACAATCAACTGGCTCAAATAAAATGGAACGGAGGGAGTATTTGTTTTCACATTGACATTCGTTCTTCTTAAGCAACAAATATTTACTTTTCATTTTAACGACAATATTACTCTTAGAGGTGCAATTACTACAAAAAATAAGTCAAACCAAATACAATCTAAAATATTTTATTAAATATATATTATATTTTATTTTATTTATAGATTAAATAATTGATATATTTTATTTATATTATAGATTAAATATATTATTAAAAAAAAAAAAAATTTGTCCAAATTATCCATGATGTTGATTGCCCATTGTCAACAATCAACACCGTTTGGTGCCAAAACATCACAAAATTAAACGATTCAAATTATATAAAGTAAAATTAATTAAAGTCAATTTGATCGTCCATTTAAATCGAACGGTCCCGAATCCGTTTCCGGTTAACTTAGTTAACTTGAAACAAGTGTCTCTATTCATTTCTAGCAGCGGCTGCTATGAGCATCAGCAACACCTACAACTGTCTGTTACCCGTTAACCCCCGCGCGTCTTATCAACGCGCCACCCCCTCCCTCTCTTCAACTCCATTTCTCTCTCTTCCAAAAACCCGCCAGCAACTCTCTCTATCCGCCATGTCGTCTTCTTCTTCTTCTTCTCCAACAACCTTCACTGAACTCATCGACGATTCTCACTTCGACTCTCTCCTCTCTCCCGACAATCACATCTCCATTTGTGGCTTCGGTTCTCTCCTCTCCGGTATGATAACAACCTTCATTTCCCCCTCCGATCATCTCTCCTTCATCGCTTAACATTTTCTCTGAATCGCAGAACGAAGCGCGCGAAGTACTTTCCCTGATTTGATCAATTTCAGAATCGCGAAGTTGAATCACTTCCGTCGTGTTTTCGCTCATGTTGCTCCTGTTTTCTTCGAACGTGGCATTGCTAAACCAGAAACTATGGTTCGTTAATCAATTCTTACTTGCTTTCATTCTAAAGAACGAATTTTGAAAAAATTCTTGTTTGGATCGACTTATTATTTGAGATTATTTACCGACTTAAGTTTTATGACATTGTTTGATTTTAAACATATTTTCATAAGTTATTCAATATAGCTTATGAAAATAGCTCTTAGCATATGCAGAAACAATTTATCTTTATTTTATCTTTTGCTATAAAAATAGCTTAAATAAGCTTATACATAAATGTTTATCAGGATAAGCGGCTGTGCTATAAGCTGCAAAATAAGTTGTTTATTCGGTCGGGCACTGTTTTTGTTGAATTTAAGTATTTTTTTCAATTTTTTTTTTGTTTCTGTTTTTTTTTACTTTGTGTTGATTAAAATGTTAATAGGAGATTTCAAGCTTAAGTGTGGAACCATATGAAGGAGAAACTCTAGTAGTAACAGTTTTTGAGATAAGAAAATCTGAGGTATAGTGATATGTAGCATTGAGTTGTTTAATTTTAGATTCTATTCATGTTCTTGAGTATTCTTTAACTGAGAATTTGAGCTAATGTTTTATTGATTTGATTGTATTTGCATGTATCAGATTCCGGATTTTATCAAGAGGGAGGTTGAATTTCGGTTTCTTGCTGTAAGACAATAGATGTTATAGCTTTAAGCTTTTTATTATGTTTTGGTTTTCTTAATGATGTTTTATAATGTTGTTTGAGATGTTGAATTCTTTGTTTGTCTTAGGTTCTTCCTGAAACGCTTGATGGCAAGTCTTTTGATTTTCCAGCAGTATGTGGTGATCATTTTGTAGTGACTTTAAGCATAGATTCTATAGTTATTGCATCATAAGATCATTGGTTTGTTTAATTAGAAAATGTACAATTTCTTTCAGGTTCTTTGTGCACGTTATAGTGATGAGGAATTTTTCAACATTAGATGTAAAGGTAATAGTTATATGTTCCTCATTGATTAAGGATAAGAGTGTAATGGTCCATTAGATGATAGGGATTTTCTTCAATCATAGTACTGTGGTTGATTTTGTTTTACAGAAAAAAGTTACTGTGAAAATCTTTTCAAGCATGCCCTTTGATATTGTCTTTTATTTTTCAATTTATATTAGCTTGCATTTTGATTCTGTTCAGGAAACAAGGAAATTTTATTTCAGCAATATGGACGGTGGAATATTGATAAAATTTGGAGAGATGATGTTTTGCCTTGTCGTGTCTATCTACGACACTGGTAAGCATTTCCTAGCATGCTTGGATGAGTTCGGTAACCTTTTCTCGCGTTTCAATGTCATTTAACCGTTATTTTATAGAAAGCTATGATTTATATATTTGAGTTTCAACCGTGAAAACCAAAGTATAGAATTACCATATTTCTTCTGGATTTCTGGTTGAATACTCCTTGCTATTGGATGTAGAATCCAATATCCATAATCATGTATGCAACTGGATGAAATTTCTTCATTATACAAATTACACATTCACAAGCAACATTGCTCTTTCTAGTTTCTGTATTATTTTCTTGTTTTTGAGATACTACTTGCTCTTTTCCTCATGCATCTTTTTACATTTCCACATATCCCTCTTTTCAATATGTTTTCAATCTTATAATCAACAAAGAAAATATTTCTTGTACCAGTTTCGATGAAACCAAATATTGAGCAAACCTTTTTTTTTTTTGTAGTGTGCTTGCAGCAAAGAATCTTGGTGATACAGCCTACAACAACTTTCTAGATCATACCTACCTTGCTGACCGGAAAACAACCATTCGCGAGTACTTGGCAACCACAGGTTCTGGCATAATGGAAGAGGAGCCCCCTGAATCCCTCAAGTTCCGCTATGGCGGTTGAAAACAACCATTCAGTTTTTGCTGTAATTTGATATCTCAATGTCAAGGAATGGAAGATAGGCTTAAACATTTTCATGTCAATAGTAAAATAAAATATATACATTAATAATACATTCATGCTATTCCCTCTGACTTGTAAATTTTGAATATCAAGCTTAAGAAATAACATTAAACAGAACCCATTGGGTGTTTGTACAACTTTCTTCTTTAAGAAAGAAATATCCATCTCAGCTTCTACCTATTATGGTGTACATAATCAATGCTTCAATAATTCGTTGTGTGTATATACAGAAGGAAATATCCTTTAAGACTCTTGATGAGGGAAGCATTGAGATTAATATTTAAATATAAAAAACTGAAATTTGTATTCACTAATAACTTTCCAAAGGAACTTGTTTGTCACATTAAACTATTAGAACTGCTATCTTTCTCTAGATCTCGGATTAATAATTCCATCATCTTCTTATACATTGGCATGTAATGGTCATTTATCATTGTTTTTGAAAGTCTGAGTTTGCTGTACAGCTTTCTCGGTGTTTCATATAAGCGTACATGTTCTTCCATAGGATCGTCAGAATTTGAATCCGAATTATCGGAAGGCATAGACACGATATGCATGATTCTGCCTGGAGGATAAAATTGATGGTTATCTAAGTTATCGGATGTTGTGATTGAATTACTGCATTCTGCAGCGTCGGCCAGTTGATTTTCTTCCTCAGTAATCTCTTTTGCTGCTGCTGCCTCTTCTTCCTGATCATGAATGTCAATGGTATCATCCTGTTTTTGAAGCTCCTTTTCCAGTTCATACCATAACTGACCTTCTGTTATGTCATCTACAGTGGATGTGGTTATGTCTTGGTTAGAAGCAATGAGTTGTTCCTCCTCATCTGTGTCATCATGGCCTGATCCTCCGCTTGAGGAATTGTGTTCATCCGTAAGCACCGACGCTGTTGCTGTCTCTTCAGTCAAAAGAGACCCAGATATTCTCTCAGATAATAGAGAAACTTCAGTTATGTCTTCTGTATCAGAGTTTGGTGACGGACCAACATTTCGGCGGCGTGCACTCATGCAAGACCACGATGACAGCGATGAGCGAGTCCTGACAACAGCTTCTGCAACACTTTGTGCGCGCTTCATCATAACCTGCTAGTATAAAACAGAGCCTTCATAAGACCAAAGACAGGTAATAAAATAATTGCAAGACTCGAGATGGATAACTACAAATCCCATGTAAATATGTAAGCGTCATGATCAATTGATCAACCATCTCTTGATATTATGCACAGATGGATAAAATCCCAATTCAAAGTTATATCCCAAAGACTACTATGTGATGCATGCCGTGAATGTCGATTAGAGATCAGCGAGTATGGAGATGAAGCTACCTGAGTGCCAGTGGTTACTGGCCATAGAATAGCACCAGCACCAGCTACCCTAGCTTTTGCGCTAGATATAGTTGGTAAGCGAGATCCAAGTGCAGTTGCAGAGCGGTAGACAACATTGAGGACCTTTGTATGTTCAACCTGATCCCGTAAATCATTCAACCAAGAGGACGCAGTGACCTGATGAAAACCAACTTATGTAAGAGAAAGACAAATTACATCACACATTAAGGGTCTACTGCAACCATGTCTCTAATACCACTCACTCCTACAACAACAACAACAACAACAACAACAATCATATCGTATCCCACTAAGTGGGGTCGGCTACATGGATCAAACCATGCCATAATGTTCTATTGTCATTCCTATTTAATTAAATTTATATAATTTTTCTAAATTTTTACTAGTCTGATTAACAAAGGAGGAGGATGTTTTGAGCAAAATTAGTTGAATGGAGTGTCAATAGAAACAGAAGAGTGGCAATACACACTGCAAAATTGGTTATGAACATCCACATTAATGTTTTGAGTAAAACCTCATTTTCATCGGGCAGCCTTTGACAAGATTTTTCACACTAGTCCCAACACTGGGGGAATAGCAAATAAAGGTCCTCGACTATTTTCTATTCACATTAGTCCCTCTGCTAGAGACTAACATGAAAAACACAATAAGTCGAGGATCTTTACCCATGTTTCTGTAGTGTAGGGATTAATATAAAAAACCATACAAGATCAGGGATAAAAATGACAATTTAATTGTTAATCATTAATGTTCATTAAAACCATCTCAAAATGGAAGTGCATCTGCAGTACCTCAGACCGGAGATCATCAATAGAGGAAGTTGAAAATGTAGGAACCAAGTCAGAACCATTTATGATGGTAGTGATAAAATGCTTTCCCGATTCTGCTAACTCCCATGTCATACAAGCAGCTGCAAATTTGACAATTATGATACAAGGAATTAACAATGGTACTATGACAAGACAAGAAATTATATTAGAGAAAATTCAATGTGTTTTATAAATTAGAATCATGGACAAATATCATGGTAGCCCAAGAGTTTAAAATCGAAGTATCACAGCATGAACAACATTCTTCACTCATCTCCTCTTCAGTATGTATTTGAAAACAAAACTAGTCACTTGATTTAAAATTTACAACTACCAACCAAATAAGAATCATGGCCAAAGTGTTAAAAATGTAACAGAAAATCATCACTTCTGCCATCAAACAAATAAGAATATACTACCTCCATTCCTTTTTATAAGGAACAAATTGGAAAAAACACACAAACCAAAGAATCTTAATTTTTTTATTAAAAATTCTAAAATTTTATAATCTATTCCAAAACTAACCTTGGTGTAATTAATACATAGAGAATATATTATTGTAATTAATGCATAACATTGGAATAAATAAAGGGTAGAAATGAAATTGTTTAATTAATAAAGTATAAATTTAATAATTGTTTCTTATAAAAAGGAACAAATTTTTTTTCCAAATTGTTCCTTATAAAAAGGAACGGAGGGAGTAGATATCAACTGCATACGCACAGTACATACATGTCATGCTTCACAATATGAGTATTTTGAAATCTACATCACCATTGAGAAAAAGTCTATAACTTGTCCAAATCACAATTACATACACAAAGTACATTAACAATAAAAATGTGCTAAAATAAATTAAAATGCTGAGAAACGTCAAAGAACTTGTACAAAGCACAATTAATCAAGATCCTTTGATAGTCATAAAAATTATGAATTATGTAATTAGTCAACTGAATATAAAATTCATAGATAAAGCAGTATAATGGCATGCCTGGCGCAAATGTGACACAAGTGCTTGAGGAGAACTCTTTCTGTTCTCTAAGAATATATGTTAAGAGTGCAGCAGTACCACCACCAAGTGAGTGTCCAACAACCTATGAAAAAATAGAAATTACAGGCATATTTATGTTAGTCACAGGATAAAATAAAAAATAAAATGCATTTTTGTATTGAAAAATTAATTTTGAAAGAAAATGGAATATAAAGTGACATGGCATAATGTAAGAAATAGGAGCAACTTCTCATATAAAAAAAGATTAAAAGAGCAATACCTGAACACTGAAGTCTGGACATTCACTAAGAGCCTTAAGTAAGGTAGGAGTACAGAGCTTTGCAATCCACCGGGCAGCAGCAACCATACCACAGTGCGCATATCCTAAAACCAAGTTGCTTATCCCACCATCATTTAAAACCGAATGATGGAAGGGTACGACAGCACCAGTTGCAGCCGTCAGTGTGTCTTTTATGCTATGAGTGCCTCTGATCAATAAAAGTAAACATTTTGACTGTGTATCACGTATAATTGTGAAAGCCGGCTTCAGAAGCTGCAGAAAGATGCCATACGATAGGATCAAAATGCAGCAAAAGTGGTGAAAACATGCTGATATACTTTAGTGGTTGAAAGTGGAATTTATTTATCACGTTGAACCCTCAAACGGGTATAGCATAAAATGAATAGCCCGGATAAAATTTGACAAGAAATTCACAACAGTTTAAGTCAAAAATGAATTTGCAATGGTCAAATGTGGTTTGCCCCGATATAAAGATGTTTGGCTTCCTAAGTCAAAAATTGATACGGTGGCTTGGAATTGATTCTAAACTTCAATTGTGGCTTCTATGGTTTGACCCAATATAAAGATCTTTAGCCACCCGAGTCAAAAATTGATACTAAGTTGAAGCTAGCTTCCATCTGTAGCTTCAAATGTGGCTAGAGGGATTGATTCTAAACTTCGTTGTAATGTGATAGGCATCTTCCCACTATTTCTATAGTAATAGCATACTAAGGCAATTTAGTCCAAACTATTCAAACATAAATCATGATATGTTCAACTCAATTTTAACCAAAACCAACTTTACATAATCAAAATCAACTATTGTCACCAGATAGTGCCTCTGATAAAAATCACAATATAAAAGTGTTCCGTTATTTTATTACACTAATAGAGTACGTCTGATTGCTGGAACAGATTATTAGACTATGATCCGTTCAAGATTTTCCTTATTACGAACAGAATAGTGAACAAGATAGCATAGACCCAAAAAAAAAAGTTCCAGCAAAGGAAGTTGGAACAAGGTCAAGATAAGGAAACGGGGTAACCTTGTTCAGTATTAAAACCTACATCCTGTCCTGTGGACTCAACTCTGTTAAACTATAACAAATAAATATTGCATTCAAAACTCAGGCCCCAACACCCCATTTTCCTTGAAATTGTACGATGTTGCCAAGTTAGTTTCTAAAACTATCGCTAAAGTTGTAAATTGTTGGTCATTTTAGTCACACCCTCCTAATAGTAAGTATTTAACTTCAAAGACTAATTTAAAACAAACAATGTCTTGACTAAATAACCAACAATTTCGAAATATGTTTTTGATAATTTTAGGAACCAACTTGCAAGTACTGTACAATATAAGGGACCAACAAAGAAATTAACTCATTATATTAGTACAAAAGTTATGTACAATTTAAGGGACCAACAAGAAAATTAACTCATTATATTAGTACAAGAGCACACCTAATTCTAGTATCAAACACCAAAAGTTTGTATATTACCATAAAAGGGGAAAAAGTAGTGGTCAAAACTAAAAATGAAGAAGTAAATGTCATTTTCATTAGTACTTCCTTCTAAACCTTGATGAAAATAAGACCACAATCTTAAAACCTATATGAGTGGCTAATTCTGAGTCTGTATGAGCCTATGATTTGTCTTTACTCCTGTCTCCACCCCTAATCCCCCAAAAACATAAACTAGACAAAATAAATAAATAAACACATAAATAAATGCATAAAAACAAAAGTAGTATAATAGAGACATAGAGTGCATATAATATAATTAGTACAAACAAATTCATACCCCAGCTTTAGGCTTCTGTATAAGAACATCTTCAAGAGTGAATCCAGCTGAATCTAAAAACACAGGAAATGGCTTCTTGGAAAAAAGCATACATAATGTTAGAAGCCTCAAAAGCTCATACAATTCTGCAATAATTTCATCTCCTTTAAGTTGCACACAATCACTTCCAGCATATACACTAGCAACTGCTAAATTACCCTGCAATTAAACCAATCATCATTATCACTCTCATCACCACTTACAACAAATTTCAACAATAATCCAAAATAATAATAAAAAAAAATCACTTTTTCTTCAACCACAAAATTAAAAAAACAATTTTTCTACAACCCCAAAATACAAAAACACAAAAAAAAAAAAAAAAAAAAAAAAAAAGCTTAAATTTGAGAACTTAAATTTCAGAAATTGAACCTGTTTTCTCATGAAGTAATTGATCCCAAAAGCTAAATCACCAATAGGCCATTTTCCAAGGGTTTCAGAATAAGTAAACCTTAAAGTCTCAGACAAAGTAACAATCGATTCAAGCAAAGTCGCCGGCGCCTGAGCAGGCCGCCGGGAAATCCTTCTCCGACGAATCGATCTACTCGATTTCGACACATCTCCATCTGCATGATCATCTTCTTCTTCTACCTCTTTCTTTGTCAATCTCCGACTCACATAGTACAACATCACCGCAGCTCCGGCCGCCGTCGCCATTGTCCCCGCCGCCATAAAAAAGCGACAAGCGGCGTTTCAGATCAAGAAATCAAAAAACAACCCCAATTGAATTTTCTTGGATAGAAAAAATGGGGTTTCGAAAAAGATTTGAAATTTAGGGTTTTGGAATTTTGGGTTTGTGTGAAATCGGAAACGCAACAGAGAAGAAAAAGAGAGAAATGTGTTTTGTTGTTTTTCTGATTATTATTACCACTTTGGAAGGAACACGACAATCTGAACAGAAGCTTGGTGGCAATAGTGTTTTTATGTGATGACAATAATGCCCTTGGTTATTTGGGTAATTTGGTGTTACGGTGGGGGTAAAATAGGTAGAACATTGATCATGATGAAGTGAGAGAGTGGGCACGATAGGGATGATCATAGAATAACAAGTAAAGAATTTATTTTTTGACAAAAAAGTAAAGAATTTGTTGACCAAATATATTTTCCATTTTCTGGTACAATGTTTTGTTTTTAGAAATGATGTTTGAAATTGAAACCAACGAGTTTTAGGTGACCAGTTGGGGTATATGCAATGGTCTTGGTTGAAGTGTGAACATCAAAATAATATGTTTTTTTATTATATATTGTTAAATAAATTTTGGTTTAATTATATGTTTGGTCTTTTATTTTTATTTTATGTTTTAATTTGATCCTTTTATTAGTTTATAATGTTTCAATTTGGTTATTTTAGTCAAATTTCAGTTTAAATCGTCTATTTAGTTAATAAATTTGCATACGTGATCAATTTAGGAGGATGTCTTGTGAAAGTTTTAGACGAAATTAATTTAAAATTCAATAAAAATTTAGAAAAAATTAACTCAAAATTTAATAAAAATGACGAATTTATGTTGACATCAATAAATTAAGAGACTAAATTGAAATTTTTAAAATATAGAGAACCAACTTAAAACATAAAATAAAGATAAGAAACCAAATATGCAATTAAGTCATAAATTTTTTTGAAAAAGTTTTTAAATATATTTTGAAGCAAAGATTGTTGTTAAATATATTATCAATTTTTTTTTAATATTAGAATATAAAGATAAATATATATACGGTATTTATCTCTCAACTCAACCACCGTAAGACCTTTTGCCACTTGCAACCTGTTGTGGCCTCTAAAATGAATTCTTCCTTCAGGGCATTCGTAACTGTGAGTTTTCTCATAGCCTTTGAAACCATATTGGTTTTAACAATCTGAATTTTTTCTCAAATTTGGATGTGTATGATTGACTCAAGCCGAATGCCACTGGTTCACAAGCTCTCATTTTTCTCGGTTGGTGTCTGATGGTCTTAAAGACACCGCAACCTGATGTGCCTGAACAAGAAAAACATTGGTCTTTAAGTCAGCTCTCCTTCAACATACGAGTTATGGTTGAAACCTCCAGAAATTGTTTCTCCCCTATTTCTAACGACAGATTAGTTGATAGATATATCAAGTGGAACAATAATAATTATTTTTGTGTCATTCTTAATGTGGATAGAAGTTGTTTTGGTTCTCCAGTTCGATTTAGATTTGACGGCTTTATTGGAAACACCTTTGGCCACTATCTTGCAGGCTTCTCAAACTTTATTTACGCATCATCTGACATTTTGCTCGCTGATCTATATGCTATCTACAAGGGCATCTTGTTGGCCAAAGACATGAATATTGATGAACTTGTTTGTTGTTTTAATTAGAATGTGTCAACCTCATCAATGGTCTCCAAGTTAAGTATCATGTTTATATTGTAGATCCAAGATATAAAGGAACTGCTATCTCATACCAATGTTTCTCTTTATCGCACTTTTAGAGAGGAGAATCAGTATGTAGATTTCTTCGCTATACTTGAAACCACCTTATATGCCGACTTCTTGACTCGTACTTCTCCTTTGAAAGACGTTTGTGATATTGTTATGAACGATGCAAAGAGAGTCTTCTTTCTTCGTGATTAGTTTCGTTTAATTTTTTTTGTCTTTTTAGCTTCTTATCAAAAAATAAATAAATAGATTTTAGAATATAACTTTATGTAACACAACCCATTTATACATATCGCATAATAATATAATATAATAAGATATATGTCATATGTAAATGACAAAAATACCCTTATAAAATAATTACTTTTTAAAAAAAATTATTTTGTAATACTTTAAATTTTATAAATAACAAGTTGAAATAAGTAATCAAATAATTTTATATAATTTTAAATGAAAATCATTTGCGAAACAGTTAAAGACAGTGGTAAAACAGTTAGTAGTACGATTTTTTTACAATATTAGCATGATTTTAATTAATAAAAAGTTTTGCTTTCTCTAATATTTTTTAAAAATATAAATAATTTAATTATTATATTTTTGGTAAAAATGTACTAAATCTTTGAAAAAGATTCTGCAGTTATTAAGTACAAAAGTGGTGGTTCTGCAGTTCAACTCACACGGGGGCGTATGCAGTGCAATGCAACCGTGCAAAACAAATCTATCGGTGACTCACACTCACTCACTGTGATGATAAGTATATGGTTTCAGTGACAGTGGGGAACACTTGGTAGTACTAATAGAGCTGTAAGTTTTGTCTTGTCCCATTACCCAATTTGTTTGGTTTAGCTGTTTTTGACTGAGCTCTATACTCCATAAAGGCATAAATACAAAAATTAGGTGATTTTGACGTGTTAGAGAAATATAATAAGTGTTTGTAAAATTAATGTCTTAAAAATAGTACATATTTTTGTACAAAAAATGTCATTTTATTAAACAATATCCTAAGTAGGGTTGGACCGACCGGGTTCGGGCCAAAAAATTCAAAACCGACAATAACCATTAAAGGAAAAATCTCACCCGTCACCGACCAATTGCTTGCACGGTTTTGTCGGGTGGCGGATAGATCGGGTATCGGTTAAATCGGACGGATCTATTCGGGTAACACAAAATCATTTTATGCTTAAGCTTCAGAAAGATGAATGACAGAAACAGAAGAAATAAAAGGTTAAAAAGAAGAGTGGGTTTGGGAATGTAAAGATGAAACATGTACTTGTAACTCAGCTGCAATCTGCAACAGGTTTAACAGTTAAAACAAATAGTAATGGCGGTTCTGATGTGGTGGTTGGTGGCGCAGTCTAGTTGCCAAAGTTGTTGCAGCAAGAGTAAAGATGAGAGTCGCATGACTTTAGAAGAAGAAGGGTCTTGAATAACTTTTTTACTAACAACAAATAATAGAAATGAAAGAGTATTTGTTAATTATAAATAATACTAATAATTAAATATTAATATGATATATGAGTGTCTTGAAATCTTTCAAAGCAAAAAATCGTGTCTTGTCTTCAAATAAACAAAGTGATTCATTGAGTTCATGGGGAGTGGGTTTTGTTTGTGGGTCTCAAGAAACATCATTAAATGCATGTTGGTAGGTGCAATAGGTTACGGTAATATAGACTTATATTTTAAAGGATGATTGGACGAGTCACAGAAAGAACTAGCAATATGCATGGTCGGTCGGGTCTGGGTATCAATGGTTCAAACTTTTTAAACCCACACCCGACCATAAATACCCGTGCCAAACTGTAAAATTTAACCTGAAAACCCGAGAACCACTTAAACCCACCAGTTTCTTTAATTTCTCATCCGGATTGTTCGGGTTTCGGTCGGGTCGGTATTATTTGCTCACCCCTAATCCTAAGTACATTTGTTAACACTTTTGAAGAGAACCAATTATCTCATGTGTAATTTACGCATGACAAGGTAAAGTTTGATTTCTCATCATTTATCATGAGAAAAAAAAACTATGAAAAAAGTTTCAATAATAATAACAAATCACATTTTACTCTTCTTGTGTGTGTAAATCTCGCATGAGAGGATTCATTTTTTTTTTTTAATCATTTAGTTTAGTAGTTAGAGTTTAATCGTTAGATTTAGTTTGTTTGATCTATAAAATATAAGTACAATATAGAACAATACTTAACATGACAATACTTGAAAAATATTTTTTAGTTATTAAAAAAAATTTAATTTCAAATTTTTTGAACTTTTTTTCAGTTTTTAAAAAATATTTATGATTTTTTTAAAAAATTTATATTTTTTTATATTTTTTAAAAATAAATTTAATAATTTTTTTTTTGTTTTTTCACTTTTTTAAAGAAATTAATATTTCAGATTTCCTTTGACATGCTTCAGAATCTACTAATTGAACCAAAAATCTGTTCGAAAACTACATTTCGCTTGCTAGGTTTCATAATCTATGTTTTGAACAAGAGCTTTATACACGACAAACATAATTGCTTGCAAGCCTTGTTCCTGATATATTATGGGTCCTAAGCAAAACGTAAGAAAAATAATTTATTTCATTTAACATAGGATAAATAGGGTAATACCCCCTGCAAAGTTGGTGTGTTTTGTGATACTCCCTGTAAAAATATTTCTTGTAAATACCCCCATACTTTCTCAAGATTCCCTATTTTACCCCCCCGAGTGCACACCGTGGCAGTGAATCTCCACGTGGCGTGTCCACATATGTATTTTTGCCACATGTCATGTCCACGTAAGATTTTTTGACACGTCATCCCTTAAAAATTTATTTATTTTTTTAAAAAAATAACATTTATTAAATTTATTATTTATCTTTAACTTAAAACATTTATTATTTATCTTTAACTTAAAACATTTAAATAACAAAAAGTAAAATTAAATTGAAAAACAAAATAGCGTAACCCAAAAACGCAGAAACGCAGGCTTCTTCGTTATTCCTCCTTCGCTGTGCTCATCTTCTTCGTTCGATTCCTTGCCCGTGAGTATCTTCTTCGTTCGATTTCTTCATTATTGTTGTCTGTTTCTTTTTCTCATAGCCTTCACTCCATTCAATTTCACTCTATTCAATTTCATTGTTTTGGGATTAGGGTTTTGCAAAATGGGTGGTAGCAAATGTTTATCAATTGCCAATTCAAGTGGTGGAAATTTACCCAGATGTGGGTGTAATGTTCCAATGAAGCTGTGGATTGCAAACACAGTGCAAAATCCAAAGAGAAAATTTTGGAAATGTAGAAATTTTGAGGTATGTTGTTATAATTGTAATTTTTTTTTGCTCATAAATTTGAAAAAAAAATTTGTTGATTAGTATACTTTTTCAGATGGATAGCTGTGAATACTTGGTGTGGGATGATGAACTGCAGGAAGTTAAAGCTGTGAATGAACAAAGGAGGGCTGCAAGAGTTTGAACAAAGGAGATTGGCAATGAAATTGGAAAGGATATTACTGAATTCAGGATTTCTGTAAGACAAAAAAAAAAAATTTGCCATCAGCCACGTGTCATTATCCCCTATGAACACCCACAAATACAAATATATGAACCCCCACACACAATCAAGACTACACTAAAAAACAAAAATTGAAAAAGAATCAATATGACAGTGTACGGTTTATCATAGGCATGGCAATGGGTGCCCACGGGTGCGGGTTTGATACTCCCCAAACCCACACCCATAATTTCGGGTGCACCCAAACCCAAAGACTGTTTGGATGGTAAAACAAAACCCGCACCCACACCCATTGGTTTTGGGTTTTTTCACCCAAACCCAAACCCATAGTTTGATCATGCAAAATTAAAATTTTCGAGTTTTTTCATCCAAACCCAAACTTACATTCAAATTTGATAAAATGCAAATTGCATCAAAAAAAGAAAAAACATAGTTTGCAATACAATATTATAGTTTAACACACTTTTTTCCAAATGCAATAACATAGTTTAACACATTTTGTTCACAACCACAATACATAACAACATACTGTCAACAAAAAAAAAAACAACAAAAAATAAAAAAAAAAGTTCCACATCCTATTCATATATATATATATATATATATAAGAGAATATTTTGGTAATTTAACATATAAACGGGCGGGTGTATGGGTTTCGGGTGTGGGTTTCATACTACCCAAACCCACACCCATAATTTCGGGTGCCACCCGAACCCACACCCAAACCCAGTCAACTCGGGTTTCACCCGTTGACTTGGGTTTGGGTTCGGGTGGGTCTATCGGGTTTGGGTGAAATTGCCATCCCTAGTTTATCATCGGTTCTACCACGCGATTAAAGTAACAATTTCAACATTGAAGCTTACAATTTCAATTTTAAAAGATGATAGAAACTTACTCATCTATTTTCGATTCTGTTGGGGTATTCACCTCTTTGGTCGTCACTTTCTTCGAACCTCTCGTTTTCGCCGGAGATTTTGCTTTGGTTTCAGCGTTCGATTTCGTCGTCTTCATCTTCTTCTTCGCCATTTGAAATCACGTCCGTCTCTCTCTGCTAGGGCACAACGTTCTCTCTCTCTGTAACAAAACAAATTGCGTGATCTCTCTCTGCAACCTTTCTAATTTTTCATTCTATTATAATCCCTTTTTTTGTTTTGATTTAACTTTTTTGTTATTTTAACAAAACAAAACGTTATTGTCAAAAAAAAAAAAAAGTTCTTTTTTTTTTTTTGTTTCTAATTTAACTTTTTTTGTTTTCTGTTTTAAATTAAAGATTTGTTATTTTTTTGTCTTATTTAAAAAAAATGTTATTTTTTGTTTTAATTTTTTTTTTAAGGGATGACGTGTCAAAAAATCTTACGTGGACATGACACGTGGCAAAAATACATATGTGGACACGCCATGTGGAGATTCACTGCCACGGTGTGCACTCGGGGGGGGGGGGGGGGGGGGGGGTAAAATAGGAAATCTTGAGAAAGTAGGGGGTATTTACAAGAAATATTTTTACAGGGGTATCACAAAACACACCAACTTTGCAGGGGGTATTGCCCTATTTACCCTTTAACATAATATGTGTGTCTTAATACATGATAGTAATTTTACAAAATGTCAAAAAACTTCTGTTTACTTGGAAATTCATAAGAAGTGGTTTATTCGAACATTTTAGGATGCAAAATCATTTATAACTATATCAACATTAATATTCACCAATATATCATTCTCAATGAACAAAGTTGTCAAATCGTTCAATCTCTTGTGATGTTGATATTCTCAAGTAGATTTCTTTTATTCTCAAGTAGATTTCTTTTATAACACTATCATAATAAAACCATGTGGGAATTAAAACAAAACTTGGGCCCCTAAATCGTGGAACTCCTAGTCCATGTCCAACCCGTGGGAATTATAACACTATATTCCAACCCGTAAACCCTATTTTAAGTTTATCCCTCTTTTTTCATCAAGTCCGCTGCAAAGAGACTAAATTTTAAACCCAAAATGTTAATCCCTCTTATTATATTCTTGTTGATTGTTTGTGTGTTTTAGATAGGTTAATATAATGAGAGCTTCTTTTCGCACCCCCCGGGTTTCCTTCTTCACCCCTTGAAATGACCATAGTAACCCTCTCGCTATCTGGAAAGCGAACACTTTTTTCGCACTTTAAGTAGTGAGTGTTAATATTTTATACTCAAATTGAACATCGACACTCCCCACAAATTAAAAATCATGAAAAAAGTGACTTCAAATTCAAAATTTGGGCCTTGACGCACAGTGCTCTGGGCCTAGTTCCATTTTCTTTTCCTTCAAAATGCTTTCAAATTCAACTTGTGAGTTGCAAACACACTATAAAGAAAATAATTCACCGCTAAACATGTATAATTTTGATTATATAATTGATTAACTTATAAACTATATAAAATATTCACTATAAACTTACAAATTAGTCTTGCGAAATAAAGCCTCAAATTAAGTTGTGTATAGTACACAACATGATCACACATCATAGAATACACTACAAAAGTATACACTCACGATATACTACGATCTATTTTTTTAATCTCTGCAATTTTTCTAATGAAATTTAATATTTAGAGACAGAAGTAGTATTATTTTCTCTTCACGAACGATTGTTTTCTTTCCTTAAAACTGATATTCTAACATGATATATGATATTAAAATACAGCGTCGCAAATTTTGTCCAAATAACACAACTACTCATTATTTGTCCAAATTAAACAAACTTGTTACAAAGGCTTGAGAATCCATCAATCTCAAAACTAAAAACACATAAAATGTGACTCTCTCTGCATATACTAACATATATACAGAACTGTCACTAATCCGTTTATTCAATTCACAACACTTTTTATCTATCTCCCCTTACTTATCACCAAAACCACCATGGTTGAAACTCAATGGCAATTCAAAAGGATTAACATCAAAAGGCCTCTGACCAATATAATTACCAGGTGGATCATAGTTACAACTAATAATGGTACTCCGACCATCGTTACATTTTACCTTAGCACATCCAACGCGAACCGAATCGCGCCAAACAACTTGAGTATAATGTCCACATCTATAACCAGAAGCACATGTATTACTGTGGTAATCATAGTATTGTTTCTCTCCAATCCACATGTTAACAGCAGATGTTCCTGTAATGTCACCACTGCTCCATGCTAAATTTTCACCATATGGACCCTTTGAGTGTACCATTTTGCAATTTGCTTTTAATTGGTTTACATAGTTTTGTGCATATGAAGCAACCTTTGTATCCCAATATATTGGGCCAACACCAACTTCAGAACGTGCTCTATTGTGAATGTTGAGGTAGTCTTGTGGTGAGTTTTGAGCATATGAGATTTGTGTGAATGTGGTTAATAGGATAGCTATGAGAGGAAAGAGAAGTGAGATCATTGAGGCTCCCAAGTTGAGAAAAGTTTGTGTTTGATGAAAGGTGTTTGGTGAGTCATTAGAGACAACGTAGAAGCCTATTTATATGCAAAAAACTTTGGGAGTAAGATACTCTTGCCCACACTTCTTTGTAGCGCGAAACATAGTATCATTTGCGCATAATTGCATAGTCTTTTTTTGTTTTTTTTTTTAAGGTTTGGTTTGAACTTAAGATATGTTGTATGTATTTTATTTTCACCAACATTATCTGACCCACTATACCGGCTAATCTGATTCAGAGGTTAGTTCTGCAATCAAGTGGTTCTAATCTCCTTCTGATCGCAACTTTTCAATACTGATATTACACATCCTTTAACACACATTTTTCTATCGGATTTACGTAAAATCTTCATTAGTTACATAATCTAATTTAGGGTAGGTGAATTTTGAAAAACCACGACGACAATGCAATTTTTTTCTCTGTATCATATCGGACAATGCTATTTTGTTGAAACTTTAAAATATATTTGTTATTAAATTGCAGTGGTTTATCTTAATTTCACCAATCTAACCCTTAATCCGAACACATATTCCAGCTAGTAATAAAAATGGACACATTAGATATGTAATCCTATACTACCTTGTTTGCAAAAAGGTTTTCATTGGATAAACTTAAAATGTGTGGTATACACAATTTGGGCATTTAACTAATGTGGCGGCTGAACGTGGAATTAGTAGGACATAATTAGAGGCTGCTAAGGGTTTATAATAGAATATATCCTCAATTCTAAGATGCATCAATTATCACTGCATATGGGACACAAGTTGCAAGAGCCATCGTCTTTCATTATGAGTTTTTTTTTCTTCTTCTTTTTATGATAATTTGGAGGGATGGATGTCAAAATTATAACTATAACTTGTATGTTATGATTAGGGTGCTTAAAAAAAATAGATTTTCTTTGTATTTTTGAAAATAGATTTTATAAAATTATTTTTTAAAATATTATAAGTTTTTTTATATTCATTTTTTCTAAATTAAAACACTAATTTTGACATTATATAACATAAACGTACATTATTGAAGATCAAAACATAGTCAAAATCTCAATTTTTACAAAAAGTTGTATTTCAAAAATGATTTTTTTCAAAATCTATTTGAAATAGCTTTAAAAAAAGTGATTTTTTTGAAATTTTGATATCTAAAAAAAAAATTCAATAAAATGATGAAATACCTAAAATGACATTTTAAGAATAATTATTCAAACCAAATTTTCATTTAAAGCTTTTATAAAAAGTTTCTTTGTAAAATTTTTTCTCACAATTTTTTTTACACTATAAGAATCTATTTTGAAAAAATCTATAACAAACGCACCCTAAATATGTATATATTCTTTCACCACAAGTTTAATCTGATTCGGGGTCAGTTCTGGTAACAAGTGATTCTAGCTCTCTTTCGATCGTAGTTGCGGAAGATCGAACCGTCATTCTTCTTATTAAGTTCATCATCAATCACCACTAAACCAACTAACGATTTGTATGATTAAATATATGTTTTATTTTTTAATTTCCTTGAAATACATTAATTTTATTTATTTATTTTAAAATTTCTTCTCTCTTTTGTCTCCTAATTTATTTTTGACACAGTCTCCTAATTTTTTTGTTCTTAATTTAAATCACTTGTTTTTCTTTTTTACATAGTAAAGTATGTTTCAAATGATTTTTTTTAATGACAATCATTATTAATTAATATTTCGAAAATATCACTAATTTAATAGTTTAATTATTTAATCTTTTTTTGAAAATTTCACTTTGTTTTTAAACATGTGACATGAACTTTTATATAAAAAAACATAAAAATAGAAAATTTAGTGAGATCAAAGTCCAATAGAAATTTTAGAAGACTAAAAATAAAATTTAATATATTTAAAAGGAATAAAAATATATTTTGTTTACTTCCAAATTTTTTTTTTATTATTTTTGATTGTCTTTATTTTATGATACTACGTTTTTTCTTCACAATTTATATAGTTTTCCACATGTGCAGCTTCAACAATCATCGTACTTAATTATATCTGCAACTACTCAACACAAGTTCTCTAAAGTTTTGTTGATGGGTTGGGCTCTAGATGTGATCTATATTTGAAAATTGCTCTTAAGACTCCCCAAATTGTTTAAAGATTTTTCAAATTGACGAAAATGTTGTATACGATGGAAAGTTAGGATCGGAAATATGTCAATTTATTAGTTGTTTTTTTTTTTTTTAAAATTTTTTTTTAATAAAAAAATTACGTGTTTCAAAAGATATGAACTGAAAATGTAACATTTCAGAAGTTATTTTTCGAATTGGGTTTTTTTTTTTTTGGAACAAAGTGGGTCTGACAATCAAGTCTCTATATTGGAATATAGTTTTGATGATAATAAGATATTAAAATTACAATTGGTGTTACTAATAATTGTTCTAGTGTGTAGGATCATAAGATAAAATTTTAATGACCACTATGAATAATTGAAGTAAAGAAGCTAAGCCAGAAGCTCTGATAAAGACACTCCAAAAGACCATCAAAAGATCATAAGGAGCTACTAAAAAATTATGCTCCGAAGAAGTTATTAGAAGTTGTTGATATCAAAAGCAGAAGGTCTGAAGTTGAACATTCAGAAGACTCGAGCTTTTCAGAAGACGTCGACTGTGTCCCAATGATTGAAGAATAATAAAAAAGGGCTCTGACAATCACATGATTGAGGAATAATCATAGTACCTTATCCTTATCCTTTAGTGGAGCGTATTGTACTATTTTACTTTTCTTACTCAATTTGGTGGAGCGTCATTTGAAGAAGGACACATGTAGTGGAATTACATTTCCTATCTTGGTAAAAAATCCAATTTATCACAAATGATTGTACTATTCCAGCCGGCTACCTTATCTTCTCTGCAACGGTCATCTTCAAATCTCTCTCTATAAATAGAAGACCTCATTTGAAGAAATGACTACTGCTCTATACACATACACAAGGCTCTGAAGTTCAAACTCTTTGAAAAATATGTGTTGAAAGTGCCTTAAAATCTCGGTTACATGAAGTCAGGATTTCGGAGTCCAGAAGCTGTGGCCTGCGCGGGACGCAGCCACTTGTGCGCGGGGCGCAATTGCTTGCAAGATGGAGCTTCAGCTCCTGTCATCTGCGCGGGGCGCAGCACGTGTGGTGGCCAAGTTTGTTTGTTCCCATATTTTGTGGAGAAATTGTTTGAATTATTGCATCATCGTCTCTATCCCGTCCTTATTATTTGGTTGCTTGTTACGCTTGCCCCACACATCAAGTTTCTTATTGGTGTGAGTTTTAATCGAACTCGCAACAATTGGCGCCCACCGTGGGGCAAGGGGGTCAATCGATTCAAGTACCATGGGTTTGAAGGAGGATATTGAGAGGTTCACTGGGAGTAACGACTACGGGTTGTGGAAGGTGAAGATGAGGGCAGTGTTAATTCAAAACAAGGGTTGAGGCGTTGAAGGGAGAAGCACGATTGGAGAGGTCTTGCTTATCACAAGGGGATGGTTGGTGTACTTTGGTGGAATCTCAGTTTGAGGTGGAGTCTCCCAATAGTGGGAGATATTCAAAATTGACTCTCGGGTATCTAATCGGAGATAGGGAGGAGAGTGGTTGTGTAGAGCCAAAGGGGAACCATGAAGGCCTTGTGGGAAAAGTTTCAATTGTAACTGAAGAAGTACAAGACATTGAGAGGATCTTCAGGGAGGCAATTGAAAGCAACCTTGATCAAACTGTGGAACTTGTAGGACTGCAGGAGGTAGTCAGGTGCAAGGGGAGTTTGATGTTGCAGCTTGTGGAACCACCTAAAATTCCAAGGTGGGTTCGGAGGCAAGCAATACTTCAGGAGGACGGAAAAGGTACAATCCGGGGGTTGAAGAGGGTAAGGTGGAGCTTGTATGGTTGTCCTAAAATTCCAAGGACAATTGGAGGCAAGCGTTTCTTCGAGAGTACGGAGCGGTACACTCCGGGGGTCGAGGAGGGATGGTGAAGCTTGTTAGCTATCTAAAATCCAATGATAGTGGGGAGCAAGCGTTTCTTCAGGGGAGGTACGGACTTGACCAATCCGGAGGCTGAAGAGGTTGCGGTGAGTCTTGTGGGGCTACCTAAAATTCCTATGGTAGTTGGAGACAAGACCTTCATGAGGGCGGATGGCATTCCGAGGAATGAAGAGGTAGAGGTACAGCTTGTGGTTCTAGCAAGAGTTGTTGGAAGCAAGTGGAAGAGGTCAAGGTTCAAGTGGGACTTGGACTTGACCGGTGATCTTGAATAGTAGTTCAAGATGGAGGGAGCAATGCGGTGGTTGAGTGGATCACCATCGATTTGAAGGCAAGGTGGAGAATTGTTGAAAGTGCCTTAAAATCTTGGTTACATGAAGTCAGGATTTCGGAGTCCAGAAGCCGTGGCCTGCGCGGGGCGCAGCCACTTGTGTGCGGGGAGCAATTGCTTGCAAGATGGAGCTTCAGCTCCTGTCATCTGCGCGGGGCGCAGCACGTGTGGTGGCTAAGTTTGTTTGTTCCCAGATTTTGTGGAGAAATTGTTTTGGAGAAAATCTGACTTAGATTGTGTTTGTTTTTAAATAGGATATATTTAAAAACAATATGAGATTTGGTTTTATTTTAGAAGATTATCTTTTAAAATAAGTAGGCATCTATTTTTCTATAAATAGGGATTGTCTTGTTCATAGAAAAATTGAGAGAGAGGACAAGATGTAGAGAGTCGGGGTTTGCCACCACAAAAGGCTAGGGTTTTGAATCCTAGGGCAAACCATTCTTGGGAACATCTTGTGGGACACCTTGGGTAGTCTAGGTCAAATTGAGTCTCTTGGCCACGGGAAGAGATTCGGGTTTTGGGTAGAATTAGGGTTGCTAATTCTTTGTACCCAATTGTGGGAAACTCTTGTAAAGTGGTGACTGTTTGATCATAGTAGAACGGAAGGGCTGGTCCCTCCCCCAGATTAGGTTCATTAACACCGAACTGGGTAAACAAATTGATCGTGTGTTCTTTATCTTCTTGCCGTGTTAATTGTTTGAATTATTGCATCATCGTCTCTATCCCGTCCTTATTATTTGGTTGCTTGTTACGCTTGCCCCACACATCAAGTTTCTTATTGGTGTGAGTTTTAATCGAACTCGCAACAATCTGTCAAACACTTTTAATTTTGATTTCTTTTGTATCTTAGAATTAAGAGTTAAAATCTTGTAAGCTTTGTATTTTGTAAACATCTCTAATTGTATATCAAGTGTTCATTCATGCTTTCTTAAACTCATTTTAAGTTGGTGAAGTCTCTTGCTTAGTGTTTGAGCATAGTGAACTAGAACATTTGGGAGTCTCTTGCTATGTGCTTGAACATTTGTAATGTTTAGTGATTATAGTGAACTCCCTTAAAAATGTAAGGGGACTGAATCTCAACTTGTGAGGGGAATCGGTATAAAATTATTGTGTCTCTCTTTCCCTATCTCTTTATCTCTTTTGTGTTTAATCCGCTGTATAACTCTTAAGATTTGAAAAAGCTTTAAGAAATCTAAAACACAATTCAACCCCCCTTCTTGTGTTTTTCAACACCTTCATTTTTAGCAGCAATTGCAACAACTATACTTTCATATCGTCTCCAACAATCAAACCTAATGCTACGAAAAAACGTGTCGGATGTATGAAAATAACATTTATTCACATTAAGAGTTTTTACACTCACTAGTCATCAAATAACAAGTAATGAGTGTTTTAAACCGTTTAATTTTTTTAATTTTTTAAGAATGTCTGTATACCTGCATTGGAAGATATCTTCCGAAACTTAATGGAAAGACACGTTCCGATTGCAACTGAATATTTGGAAGTTATGTTCTCCTATGCCATGAGATTTCAGTAGTTATATTCTTGCATGAAGGCTTTCTTTCATTTCCTTTTCTTGAAGCGTTTTTTGCATTATCACTCAATGGGAACTTTCCAAAATTAAAGCTCATTTTAAATTGTATAATTATCCATCTATACTAAACTCAAAATGAAAGGTATTTTTGGATTTTTGAGGGACATATGAGCAATATGGGAGCTTTAAGAGCAATTTTCAACTTTATTGGTTATGTTTTTTTTACAAAAAATTGCTTATAGCATTTCATTAATTAAAATGTGTTCAATACAATTCGGTACACCGACCAAAACCTAGAAACTAGCAGACAATTTGGCCGCCTTAGCTAAGTTATGAGCAACCTCATTTGCTTGTCTCCGCACAAACTCTACACTAGAGTTTCTATAATAGGTAGAAAAGTTTAATTTACAATGATCCATAATAACACCAAATTCAGTAAAGTCTCGACTTGAAGAATGTAAACTATCAACCACTCTTTTAGAGTCCAACTCAAAATCTACCGGTCCTAAATTGAACTCGTGCACCCAATTAAGAGCAGAGAGTAACCCAAGTGCTTCACCAACATGAACACCACACTTCGGAGAAAACCATTCGGTCTTGGCTAAAATGAAAGCTCCATGTTCATCACGAATACAAATACCAATTCCGACTCTATTAGAGTTGACTAGAAATGAAGCATCGATGTTACACTTTACCCGACCAGCCAACGGCTTGCGCCATGATCGTTGCACTTCAGCCCGTGTTGTTGTACCTGATGTAGTGGCAACATCGCGCATAGTTCTCCACTCCTGCAACATTGAAACAACACGAGAAAATACAAAGCTCTAAGCATCAGTGACATTGTTCCAAATTTGATTGTTACGTTGCTTCCAAATGCTCCACAAGATACAAGCAAACAAAGTTGCATCATTCTTTGACAATTGCTGCAGAATGTGAAAAATCACAGTTTTGACATCATTGTCGCCGGTAGCAGCATTAGATACCACCTGAGAAAAGACAGACATGCTCCACACATTTTGACACTACAAGAAAACCTCAATTTATTGACGGATTTTAATAACATCTATCGAGGACTGAAGCCCTCAGTAAGTTACCGACGGCCTAAACCCTCAGTAAATGAAAAAAAAACCCTCACAAATTTACTGGCGACCTAAGCCCTCAGTAAATTTCTGACCCTTACACTTATTGGCGGCCTAAGCCCTCAGTAAATTTACCGACGACCTATATTGTTTTATTTTTATAATAACATTTTTCTATATATATTTTTTTTATATATGTTTATTGTTTTATTCCTATTTTTAAGCATTTTTTTTTTTTATCTTTCTATATATTTTTTTATAAATGTTTACTATCTTATTTATACTTTTAAGCATATCATATTTTTTTTTTTGTATCTTTCTATATTTTTTAAATATTTTTTTAGTTGAATTACATTGAAGGATATAAATCGTGAAACGTAGTTAAGCCTACTAAGGATAAATTAACAACTTTGTAGCTGTCGATTTTAATATATTAGAAGTAGAAAAATTGTAATTTTATGAATAGATAGAAATATATTGGAAAAATATTTAAAGAGTAGAAAATTATGTAGAAAATTTGTAATCGTTTTCTTCGTCACAATGAAATATTTTATAAATGATAATAATATTTAATTTAATATATCCAATTTCATTGCTATAATTATTAAAAAAATATTTCTAAATTATCATTGGTGATAAATTAAATCATTTATTTCATATTTTAATAAAAATTAAATTATATAAAAGTAAATAATAAAAATAAAATAAGTGTTGGTAAAAAAGTGAAAAATAAAGAAAGGAAATAATTGTATTAGACTAGATGCCTTTAATGTAACCAAAAAAAAAGACTAGATGCCTTTTAAAAAAAAATTATTAGACAAAATTAATAAGTGTTTGTTAGAAGACTTAGTAAAAGGAAAATATGTTATAATATTTTAACATTTGCGTAAAAAAAGAAGAAGACTTTATCAAAAAAAATAAGGTTTTCTTTTCTTCTAGTTCAGTTAATCGCTTTTTACTTCAGAGCAGAAAATCTAAAACCCTAATTAGAAGCCGTTCTCGTCTCAACACCATCACTCTCTCCTCTTCTCAACTCAATCAATCTCTTCCGCGTTCAACCTTTTTATGCTCTCGCTCACGCTCATATGTGTTGGAACAAAGTTGGTTTTGACATAACCCAAGTAGTTTTGATGATAACAATAGTATTAATATACAATAGGGAATACTGATAATTTACTCTAGTGTGCAGATATACAAGTTAAAATTTATTATACACTAGAAGATTCAAGTTCTGGTTGCTACGTTTCTAGTATCCCCAGAAGTTGGGAAAATGCAAGTTCTGAAGGTAACACAGAAGTTGAAGCCACAGAAGTTGTCAGTCAAAGTCAACCAGAAGATGAAGTCATAAGAAGATCATTGATTATCTGCAAATTCTGATGATGATGAAACAGCAGAAGACGTCAAAGAACATTCCATTACCTTAACGACTATCATCTATATGGAAAAGGATCTGAAGAGGCAGAAGAACTTAATTCAGACCGTTATTCTCTTGACAATGACGTTTGTACTATTGTACTAACTTTGTTTTCCTGATTTGGGCGAATATTCGAAATCAAGGATCAGAAGTTGATCTTTACTTGATTTGAATAAGCACATTTCAAACGAAAACAATAGTACAGTACTACCTAGCTGCTTTCATCAGTATTCGCTCAAATTCAAGACGCTCCAACAATGCCTATAAAAGGAGGAAGAATTTGAAGACGTGATACAATAACACAACTACGAAAAAAGAGCTGTTATTCTGCTAAAATTCAAAGAGCTATTTTTAACTTAGATACAACTTGAGTTGATATTCAAATTCAAGACATTAGTTTTCAACTTCTGGCCTGTCAGTAGTTGAACCTTTGTTTTCTTTAAGAATTCTAAGAACAGTCTTGTTATATTAAGTTGTATTTCTTTGTTCTCTGAACTCTGATAATTGTTTATCAGTCGTTCAAAACACTGTATTTGTTTTGTGTTAGAAGTCTCTTGCTTGTGAGCTTGAGCATTGGAAGTCTCTTGCTTGTGAGCTTGAGCACTGGAAGTCTCTTGTAAGGAATTACTTGAGCATTGGAAGTCTCTTGCTATGAGCTTGAGCAATTGTAATCTTGGTGATTATAGTGAAATCCATTGGAAGTGCAAGGGGACTGGACTACTCTCGGTTTGTCAGAGGAATCAGTATAAAATATCTTGTGTCATCTCTTCTCTCTTCTCTCTGTTTTATTTCTCTCATACTCTGTTTTCTGTATCTTCACCAGAAGTTGTTTGTGTTTGAGTTTTGGCCCGCTGCGAAATCTGATAAGTTGAAAAACTTAGAAGAAGTTTTTAAATTAACCAAAACACAATTCAACCCCCCCTTCTTGTGTTTTTCACACCTTCAATTGGCATCTAGAGCCTGGTTCTGTTATATCACTTTGCAGTGAGACAGTTATTTGTTGTGACAAAACACTATGGGTGAACCTGGTAACAGCAGCAAGAAAACTGAGATTCATTACAACTATGAGGCTGAGGAGAAAAACAACAGCAAAGCTCCTAAATTCAATGGTGATGGTTCTACCTTCTCCTGGTGGAAAGATAGAATCTACAGTCATCTAGTTGGTATTGATGATGACCTTTGGGACTTGGTTGAAAGAGGAACTACGTTTCAAGGTTTGGATGAAAGAGGAAGATTAGATTATGATACAAAGCAAGCTTTCACTGACAAGGATAAGAAAGCGTACAAGAAGCACCACAAAGTCAAGGATATCTTGATAAGCTGCATATCTCATGAAGAGTACCTTAAGATCACAGATAAATCTACTACTAAGAGTATCTATGATTCTTTATGCTCATCTTATGATGGAAACAAACAGGTTCAGGAGGCAAAAGCAACACTTTTGATTCAACAGTATGAACATTTTAGAATGAAGGATGATGAGAACATTGAATCTATGTTTTCTAGATTCAAAGTTCTGGTCGCAGGTCTTCAAGTTCTGAAGAAAAGTTATACTACTTCAGATCATGTGAAGAAGATTCTTAGAAGCTTACCTGCTAAGTGGAGACCTAAGGTCACTGCTATTCAGGAAGCAAAGGATTTGGACACCCTAAGTCTAGAGGGTTTGATTAGTTCACTCATGAGTCATGAGATTGAGCTATCCTCTGATGAACCTCAGAAGAGAATGAAGTTTTTGGCTCTGCCAGCTACTTCTGGACCGTCTAAGGCTCTCAAGGCTAAGGTTGTTGAATCTGAAACAGAAGAATCTTCTGCAGATGATCAAGAAGATGGATCAGATGATGATGTGTTTGCACTTCTAACCAAGAGGTTCCAGAAGTGGGCAAGAAGAAAGCCAAGATATTCTGGCAGAAGTTCTGGATCCAAAGGTTTTGGTTACAGAAGTTCTGGAAATAAAGATAAGAAGGATGATTCTAAAAATTGCTTTAACTGCAACAAGCCTGGACACTTCATTGCTGATTGTCCTGACTTGAGCACCAAGGGAAAAGGAAGAAAGAGCACTTTCAAGAACAAGGCTAAGAAGAGTCTTCTAGCTACATGGGAAGATCTTGACAAGCTGTCTGATGATGAAGCTGAAGATGCAGAAGGTAATTTGGCACTTATGGCCACAGCAGAATCAGATGTTGAAAGTGATGTTGAGTCAGATTCAGAAGATATTGAACAGGTTATTTCTAAACTCTCTGACACTCAACTCTCTAAGGCTTTGAAAGATACTGTGATGAAATACATGGAAAAATCAAATGAGCTAGAGCTTTTCAAGCAAAAATTTAACATGCTCAATGATAAAGTCAATCATATTTAAGAAGACTATAAGAAGTCCTTAAAGACTATTCAAGTTCTTGAAAATGGTTGCAGAACATGTAACAAACCCTATGATAAGCATGAGATTGCTCTTCAAGAGTTTGTTCATCACAATATTGACAAGCACATGTTAGCCTCTATGATTTATGGTGCTGGCAAATACACTGGACAGGGTTTGGGGTGTACTGTCAAAGGAAACTCAAATCAGTCTGTGTGTATTAGCAGAATATCTTCTGATCTTTATTCTAATTTTGTTTCTAGTAGTAGTACAGAAAATCCAAAAGTGTCAGTTGCTCACGTAAGCGTGGAGTCTTTGAAAACCTCTGCTCCCATTGCTTCAGTATTCAAGTCTTATAAAGGAGTACAGAAGATCTTCAAGCCTATGAGTACTCGGGGCATGGGATCAGGCTGTACAAACTTGAAAGCTGGTTTGCTGACACACTCTAGGTCAAGGTCCAAAGGAAAGGCTAAGCCTAAACCTGTTTTCAAAGGCTCACCTCACTATGGACCCTCTGGAAACTACAAGAGACAGAAGAAGGATAAAAGAACTAACTATAGAGGACCCATCAGAATATGGGTACCAAAGCCTGAGATAATGTTTACTGCAGGTATGCACCCTAAGAAAAAGGCAAAGCTCATGGTATCTGGACAGTGGATGTTCACGACACATGACAGGAGACAAGCACTTGTTCCTCACCCTGACTCTGAGAGAGGGAGGAACTGTAGGATTTGGTGGGAACCAGAAAGGCAAAATCATTGGTATAGGTAAAGTAGGTAATTCTTCTCTTTCTATTTCTGATGTTTGGTTGGTTGATGGACTACAACATAATTTACTTAGCATAAGTCAATTATGTGACAGTAATTATGATGTTGTGTTTAATAAGAATTCATGTACTGTAATTAACAATTCTGACAAGACCATTTTATTTAAAGGTTGTAGAAAAGGCAATGTTTATAAGGTGAATCTATCTGATCTTGAGGATCAGAATGTGCTTTGTTTGTTGACTCTAAGTGATGAGAAATGGGTTTGGCATAAGAGATTAGGTCATGCTAACTGGAGATTAATCTCTAAGCTTAGCAAAGACAATCTTGTAAGAGGCCTTCCTAAATTGTCTTATCACTCAGATTCTCTTTGTGACTCTTGTCAAAAAGGGAAATTCGTCAAAAGCTCATTTAAACCCAAGAACATTGTCTCTACCTCTAGACCTTTAGAACTTCTGCACATTGATTTGTTTGGACCAGTTAGTGCTGCTTCACTCAATGGAAAGAAGTATGGACTAGTCATTGTTGATGATTATAGTAGATGGACATGGGTAAGATTTCTGAAATCTAAAAATGATACATATGAAGAGTTTAGTGTCTTCTGTGCCCAAATTCAGAATGAAAAGGATTTGAGGATCTTAAAGGTAAGGAGTGATCATGGTGGAGAGTTTGAGAATGAGCCCTTTGAATCTTTTTGTGAAGAACATGGAATTTTCCATGAGTTCTCTTCTCCTAGAACTCCACAGCAAAATGGAGTTGTAGAAAGAAAGAACAGATCTTTACAAGAAATGGCTAGAACCATGATGCATGAAAACTCCTTGGCAAAATCATTTTGGGCAGAAGCAATAAACACTGCTTGTTATATTCAGAACAGAATCTATATTAGACCTAGTCTGAATAAAACATCATATGAACTTTTTAGAGGAAGGAAACCTAACATTTCTTATTTTCACCAATTTGGTTGTACTTGTTACCAGTGGCGGAGCTAGACTAAAATATCTGGGGGGGCCGTGATGGAGCTTCAATTTTTTTTTCTATGGAAGTTGCAAATTCATAAATCGTTAATTTTGACAAATTTTAATATCATATCAAATGAGAGAAACTCAAACAAGATAACACTTTCAACTCACACATTTATTTAAAATCAAGAGAAACTCAAGAAGAAATTATAAATACCAAATTTTTTGTTTTCTTAAACTTGATCCCTGGTTTCAAAGTTGAAGAAATTTTGTATAGAAAAATATACAAATTCAATTTGGAAATATATGGATATATACAGTTGAATAATGTCGCATCTTTCAATAACGTCTAAATTCGTAGATAATTCATGTAAGCTTTTAAGAAAACCTAAAATAATCTAATCTGTTATCGAAACCAATCAAGAATAAGGTGTTTAATAAAAATGTAAAATTCTTAATCTCGATAGGACTCAATAACATATTAAATAAATTCAAATTTCTATAAAGTTTTACATTAACTATCAATACGATATAAATTTTTGATTTAAAAGTAAATTTTGTAAATTCTATACTCGTTAAAATGTCATCGATCTCATACTAGTTATATATATATTTAGGGGTGTAATTGGACCGGTTTGGATCGGTTTTTGATGAATCCAAAGTCCGAACCAATGTGTACTCAATTGGTTCGGTTTGGATCGGTTTGTCCTGTTTTTAAAAAATGAAACCGAACCAAACTAATCGGTTTGGTTCGGGTACTTTGATCGGTTTTGTAATGTTTTTTTTGGTAATATTTTTCCTACTATTATTTTTTTCTACTATTATTTTTTCGACAATTCGTAATCAAATATCATTATACACAATAAAAAAGGAATCGCAGTTCATGTTCGAAACTCATGAATTTTCAAAAACTTATATTTACAAAAACTTATATTCACATAGTTAAAAAGTCAAAACTTAAATTTAGAAAAACTTAAAATCACATAGTTATAAGCTTAAATTTAGGACATGTTTATATAACAATTACTTGAAAACCCAAAATCAAAACTAAATTAGGGCATGTTGGTTGCTATTTTAATCACATATAGGTTTAAATTGATTCTATTATAGGTATCGGTTTGGTTCGGTTCAATCCAATGGATTTGAAAACGGAACCGAGAACCGAACCAAACCACATCGGTTTTCAATTGGTTCGGTTCGGTTTTTGATCCGAACCAAAAAAGTTGGTTTTTTTTTTTTCGGTTTGGATTGAATTGGATCATCCGTTCAATTGGATTTTCTAATCCGCTTACACCCCTATATATATTGACCAATCCCTTTAAAAAAATAAAATTAACTACTATACTGTATGTCTATTCTTATGGTGCAGTGGTTCTAGTAAATATTGCAAACTCAACCTTTACGTTCAAACAAAGCAATTTCTCATTAAAATTGCAATAAAAAGCTAAAATGTCCCCCTAAAGGAGTAGAACTCGCATCCTCTCGGATGCAGCAGCGCTACCAAACCACTAGGCCACATGAGATTTTATGATTAAATTGTAACTATTATATATATATAACATAACTGTTAACAAAACTATGTACATATACCTACTAAAATCGAAAAAATCCGGGACGGGCCGCGGCCCTTCTGAGCCCCAACCTAGCTCCGCCCCTGCTTGTTACATTCTGAATACAAAAGTCTATCTAAAGAAATTTGACTCTAGAGCTAGTAAGGGTATCTTTATTGGATATTCTGAGCGCTCTAAGTCATACAGAGTGTATAATTCTGAAACACAATCTGTTGAAGAATCTATGCATGTAAGGTTTGATGATAAAATGCCTGATCATGAAAAGTCAGAGCCTACTATAGAAATTTCAGATTCTCAAGACTCAGAAGATGAAGATTGTGAACCTATTCCCACTCCTCAACTTCTGGAAGCACCAGAGGATAATCAAGTTCTGGAATCTGATGATCATCAAACAACACCAACAGAAGATCATGAAGTAGAAGAAACAACTATTCCCAAGAATACTTTCAAGTATAAGTCATCACATCCTGAAGACCTCATCATAGGAAATAAGAACAGTCCTAGGAAAACAAGATCAAGCTTTAGGGATGAAGAATCCTTATTTGGTCTAGTTTCCTTGATTGAACCTAAAACCATTGATGAAGCATTAACTGATGATGCTTGGATAATTGCTATGGAAGAAGAACTGAATCAATTTCAAAGGAATGATGTATGGGATCTGGTACCCAAACCAAAAGGCAAGAACATTATTGGAACAAAGTGGGTATACAGAAACAAGATGAATGAACAAGGAGAAGTTACAAGAAACAAAGCTAGACTTGTTGCACAAGGATACAGTCAACAAGAAGGCATTGATTATACAGAGACTTATGCTCCAGTTGCAAGATTGGAAGCTATAAGATTGCTTACTTCTTATGCTGTTAACAACAACATTACACTTTATCAGATGGATGTTAAGAATGCGTTTCTAAATGGAGTAATCTCTGAAGAAGTATATGTCAAACAACCTCCAGGATTTGAAGATATTTCTAATCCAGATCATGTGTTCAGACTAAAGAAGTCACTCTATGGACTCAAACAAGCTCCCAGAGCTTGGTATGAGAGACTGAGCAACTTATTGGTTGACAATGGTTTTGTTAAAGGTCAAGTTGATAATACATTATTCAAGAAAACCATGAAGAAAGACATTCTGATCATTCAAATCTATGTTGATGACATCATTTTTGGATCAACTAATGTTGGACTCTGCAAGAACTTTTCTAAGATGATGCAAGATGAATTTGGGATGAGCATGATGGGAGAATTGAAGTACTTTCTGGGAATTCAGATCAATCAAACAAAGAAAGGGAACTTCATTCATCAGTCAAAGTATATCAAAGATCTTCTAAAGAAGTATAATCTTGAAGAATGCAAACCCATGAACACTCCAATGCATCCTACATCAAGTCTTGACAAAGGTGAGTCTGAAGGTAAAGTTGACCAGAAGTTATATAGAGGTATGATTGGATCTCTTCTCTATCTAACAGCTTCTAGACCAGATATATTATTCAGTGTATGTCTGTGTGCAAGATTTCAATCAGATCCTAGAGAATCTCATTTTACTGCTGTAAAGAGAATCTTTAGATATCTGAAGGCTACTTGTAACATTGGATTACTGTATCAAAAATCAAATGATTACAAACTGATTGGATTCTGTGATGCTGACTATGCTGGTGATAAACTTGAATGAAAATCCACTAGTGGAAGTTGTCAATTCATTGGTGAGAATTTGATTTCTTGGGCCAGTAAAAGGCAAACCACCATAGCTATGTCAACTGCAGAAGCAGAATACGTTTCAGCAGCCAAGTGTTGTACACAACTACTTTGGATGAAATATCAATTAGAAGATTATCAAATAAGCAGTAATAATATTCCTTTATATTGTGATAACACTGCTGCCATTCATCTTTCTAAAAATCCTATTCTGCACTCAAGAACTAAGCATATTGAGATTAAACATCATTTTATAAGAGATTATGTACAGAAGGGAGTAATTGATCTTAAGTTTATTGATACTGAAAATCAATGGGCTGATATCTTTACAAAACCCTTAGCTGTAGATAGATTTGATTTTATCAAAAAGAATCTTAATATGATGGAAATCTGTGAATAAGCTGAAACTCTGGTGAAGAATATTATTTTAGGAAAATCTGGAAGTTTAACAGAAGTTAGGGGGAGTCAGACCTTCTATCAGAAGTTAGACTAACCATCTTCTGGTATTAAATATCAGAAGATAAGGGGATTCAGAACTTGTGTATCAGAAGTTGACAAATCCATCTTCTGTATCTCCATCAGAAGATTGTGAGTGGTTCTGAACGTGACGTGGCAGTAACTTTTGAGTTACCTCTTCAACTGCTGTCACTTACGTGTCAGATATTTAATTAACCTTATAATACACGTGTCTGTTTGCTATTAGAGAAAGAAGTTGGTTAGTGATGATTGTGCTCTAATTCATTTGTGAATTGTTAAGTTACTCTTTTACCCCCCTCTGTCCTTTCAGTTAGTACGTTTTTGCGCGGTTTGTTTTTCTTTCCTTTTTAAACACTAACTGTTCACATTCACACACTTTACACAATCACTACCCACACTTTCATCTCTTCTAAAACTCAGAGCAATTCTTTCTTCTCTCACTTTAGCAAACCCTAACCCCTAAACTCAGAATCATGGCCTCCTCCTCTGTCAAGCGTATTCAAACTCAAGCTGAAAGAAACACGAATGTACCCCCAATTGCTGATATCAAAGGATCGAAACCTGGTGTTGTTACTCCGGATAGGGTAACTTTTCCTATTTCGGAATTATTTCTTCACATTGAAAGACCAGTCGATTTCGAAGCTCTAAGGGTTAATGGCTGTGGGAATATGAAGCAAGTATTTGTCCATCAGAAGATGACAACATACCTAGATTGCCTTAATGGACCTGTCTATTCAGAGATTGTTAAAGATTTCTGGATGAAGGCACAAGTTTGTGTGAGCAATCAGATTCCTGCAGAAGAATACTATGGCAAGGAAATTCGTTCAGAAGTTGGTGGTGTTCTAATCAGAATTAGACCAGAGCATATCAGACAAGCAGTACAGTTACCCCGGCACGGTATTATTCCATCTAATGCTGAAGATGTGAGTCCTATTATCCAAGAGGAAATCTATGGGAAGAAGTCTACGTCCAAGAACAACAACGACATGGTACCTTTCTACAAGATGCTTTACATGATCCTATGTGACTCAATTTTACCCAAGGTTGGTTCATCTGACCATGTTTCCAACTTATATAAACTTGCTTTATATTATTTTGGAAAGGAGGTTGATATGGACTGTGGCCTTCTAATTTTTGAGCACATGTGTAGAGCTATCACTGATAGTCAGACCAAGTGTAGGACTAATGCTCATTACTGCAGACTGCTCTCTTTCATGTTTCACAGAAGTTATTTGATTCAATCTCTCAAAACCACTTTTCCTGGTTATGCATCTAGCATTGATGCTTATCCCTCTCTAATTGGTGGTTTGAGTGTAAAGAAAGTCCTTAAGACTCAAGGACCTGTAATTACTCCTTTGAATCAATATAGACCAAGGAAGGATGAGAGCAACAAGTACTTCTACATGACTCGTGTGTCTATAGAAGAAGTTGCTGAAATTGCTGCCAAGCACAAGAGAATTCTGGAAGAAGGAACTGATGTTAAAATGGAAGACAGACTAACAACACAGAGGTTGTTGCCTGTGCAAGTGAAGAAGAAAAAGAATACAAGAAGAACTGAATCTGTGTCCGAGGAACCACAACCTAAAAGGACAAGAAGTTCTACACCCCAGAAGAAGTCTGGAAATACTTCTGGTGTGAATAAGACTTCAGAGGTTGCTGGTAAGAGTATAGTTATTGAAGAAGTGAACCCTGAAAATTCTGAACCTGCTGCTCAAGCAGAGGTTGATGCTGAAGCCTCTCAGAAGGCTAGTGCTTCTGGACCTGCTGCTCCAGAAGTTGTTAGGAAAAGCAGAACTAATCCAAAGAGGAAGAGAAAGCAAAAGTTGCTGATTCTTGAATCAGATGAGAATGCTGAGCGTGATGCTGCTATTGCTGAGGTTGAAATGTATAAGACCTGGGAAGAAACAAGTTGGGAAAGTGGGATTGAAGCTGATCAAAATGATTTTCTGGATGCTCCCATTCCCAAAGATGAGTTAGCTCAGAAGTTGGCAAATCAAGAAGCAGATATCTCTACTCCTACTTCTGTGGAGAATGTTGAAGTAATAGCAACAGAAGTTAATGCAGAGGTTGCAACTTCTGAAGCTATTCTCCAAGAGATTACCCCTGCTGTTCATGTTCCTAACCCTGTTTCACAAAGTTCCATAGACTCTGAGAAGACCCTATCAGATCATCAGGCTTCTCAAACTGAAACCCTAGTTGAAGCTGGCACTTATGCCAAAGCTTTGCAACTACTTGAGTTGGAACTTCACAAACCCTCTCCTCAAAAATCTCAACCCCCTCAACTCACAACTTTTGAAAATGACTATCTGAACACTTTTGCAGAAGTCATTACCCCTCCAACAGAACAAACTAAAACACCTGAGCCCTCAAATATCCTAGATAAGCCCTCATCTTCATCTGTCCTTACCACCCTTCAAGCCATCACACCAGAAGATGTTCAACGTGTGTTGATGGGCATTAATGACAAGATTAAGGATATTCATAAGGATCTTCCTGCTCTTGGTTTTGCACCTGATCAAATGGATGGTGAATGCTCTGCTATTGCAACTATGTGCACTCAGATGATGCATGATCTTAGTTCTCAGTACAGAAGAAGCTATATCATGACTCTTGCAAGGCACAAGTTTACTGAGTATAAGGCTGCAGAGTATAGGATCAAAAGAGCAAAGAGGTTGCATGAAGAGAAGATGAATCTGGTAATGAATAGGACTGTGGATCAGTTTTCTACCTTCTTTGAGCAAGAACTGGAAAAGATTGTCAAGGTGGACTCTGAATCAGAATCTGTGGTTGATAAGATGGGTACAGAAGTTGTGCTGCAGAAAATGAAGTCTATATCTGAAGAAGTTCTGAAGAAGCTTCAAGACAAACTGTTGAACCCCTCTCTTACCTCTCAACCTTAGGATCTCTGTGTTTTATTTGTTGTTTGCTTTTAATCATGTTTTGTTCGTGTTCTGTTTAGACAATTTTTTTTGGATCTGTTTGATTATTGTCTTGGATAATTATTTTGGTTTATGATATTGCAGTTATGATTATGTTGATTTATTTTCTTTATTGTTCAGAAGATAGATCTATATATATAAAATTGCTGCATAAACATAAAACATAAACATGCATTCAAACAATTTTCATCCATATAAAAACTGCTTTACAATAGTTTTTGCATTTCATCATTGCTTTGATTTTACATGTTTTTTTTTGCATTTCATCATTGCTCTCTGAGTAAAGATGTTTTTTAACATGAAAATCTGATCCTCCTAAACCTAAAAGGAAATTTTTACAAGATGATGAGAAAGAGATGTTGAAGAGGATTGTGCCCCAAACTTTAACCCGGGAGCCTCTAAAACTCCCGAGCTACAAGCTTCTGTCTTGTATACTTGGAGCCTCTAGTCAAGACTCCATCTCATCCTCCTGCATAAGAAGAACTTCTGGATCTTCTAAGAACAGAAGAAAGTTGAGAAACTTGCATCTGATTTTGAAGCAAGGAACTTCAACATGTTCTGATGTTTCTTAGACATCATATTCCATGAGACTGCATCTAATGATATTACGATTCTTCTCTGGTTCTTCTTTGAAAATTTCTTAAACCCATTTCTTTCAATCACTCTTCTATCCTCACAAATACTTTCTTTCATTTTGATGAAGAATTTGTTTTCTATCATGGAAGCGTTGAGTGAAATGACAAAGAATTGGTGTGCTTTTATAGCAATTTTGGGTTGGTAGGAGTTACCTCGTTTTTAGCATTTGCATTAACTAATTATGATTTTTATCATCTATTTTAATGCATAATTTTTTTCTACTTGACTAATTCCTTAGTCACGTGTTCTATTTTATTCTTTAACCCTTTTTATTTGATTCTTTTTGTTTAATGACAAAAGGGGGAGTAAGAGTAAATTAATTTAAGAACACTAACTGAAGCCAAATTAATTTTTTTTTCTCATTTAAAGTTCAGTTATTACATATTTATCAGTTATCAATATTTTCTCTCTATGGAAATTTTTCTATTGAGATCAGAACTTTCTATACATGATACACATATGAGAAGATTGCACTTTTCTCTTAGGTAGATCTGACAACAGAATAAAGCTTGCAAACCTATCTTCTGGAAGTCAAAGTGTATACAGAAGTTCTAAATTCAACATTAAAATTTTAAACTATTTTAATCATTCATTACTGAACTCAGGGGGGCTTGCAAACCTCATAAACTTGAAGGATGAATTATATGATTAAAATAACAACCATTGTAAATTAATACTTGGTTTGTCATCAATCAAAAAGGGGGAGATTGTTGGAACAAAGTTGGTTTTGACATAACCCAAGTAGTTTTGATGATAACAATAGTATTAATATACAATAGGGAATACTGATAATTTACTCTAGTGTGCAGATATACAAGTTAAAATTTATTATACACTAGAAGATTCAAGTTCTGGTTGCTACGTTTCTAGTATCCCCAGAAGTTGGGAAAATGCAAGTTCTGAAGGTAACACAGAAGTTGAAGCCACAGAAGTTGCCAGTCAAAGTCAACCAGAAGATGAAGTCATAAGAAGATCATTGATTATCTGCAAATTCTGATGATGATGAAATAGCAGAAGACGTCAAAGAACATTCCATTACCTTAACGACTATCATCTATATGGAAAAGGATCTGAAGAGGCAGAAGAACTTAATTCAGACCTTTATTCTCTTGACAATGACGTTTGTACTATTGTACTAACTTTGTTTTCCTGATTTGGGCGAATATTCGAAATCAAGGATCATAAGTTGATCTTTACTTGATTTGAGTAAGCACATTTCAAACGAAAACAATAGTACAGTACTACCTAGCTGCTTTCATCAGTATCCGCTCAAATTCAAGACGCTCCAACAATGCCTATAAAAGGAGGAAGAATTTGAAGACGTGATACAATAACACAACTACGAAAAAAGAGCTGTTATTCTGCTAAAATTCAAAGAGCTATTTTTAACTTAGATACAACTTGAGTTGATATTCAAATTCAAGACATTAGTTTTCAACTTCTGGCCTGTCAGTAGTTGAACCTTAGTTTTCTTTAAGAATTCTAAGAACAGTCTTGTTATATTAAGTTGTATTTCTTTGTTCTCTGAACTCTGATAATTGTTTATCAGTCGTTCAAAACACTGTATTTGTTTTGTGTTAGAAGTCTCTTGCTTGTGAGCTTGAGCATTGGAAGTCTCTTGCTTGTGAGCTTGAGCACTGGAAGTCTCTTGTAAGGAATTACTTGAGCATTGGAAGTCTCTTGCTATGAGCTTGAGCAATTGTAATCTTGGTGATTATAGTGAAATCCCTTGGAAGTGCAAGGGGACTAGACTACTCTCGGTTTGTCAGAGGAATCAGTATAAAATATCTTGTGTCATCTCTTCTCTCTTCTCTCTGTTTTATTTCTCTCATACTCTGTTTTCTGTATCTTCACCAGAAGTTGTTTGTGTTTGAGTTTTGGCCCGCTGCGAAATCTGATAAGTTGAAAAACTTAGAAGAAGTTTTTAAATTAACCAAAACACAATTCAACCCCCCCTTCTTGTGTTTTTCACACCTTCAATATGTTCTTGTGTTCAATGAAGGTAAGTGATTCTCGTGTTCAATGAAGGTAAGTGATTCTCTCTTCGGTGTTTTCCCCCTCAGTAGGGGTGTGCATGGTTTAAAAACCACACCACACCACTCCAAATTTATGGTTTGGTTTAAGATCCAAAACCATTTTAATAAAAAATTGGTTATTATATAAAACTAATTTGGATATGGTTTCTAACCGGTTTAAAACCAATTAATAACCGATTCGTAATAATAATTTGGTTACTTACTTGAACTAATTTTAAATCAATTTTTTCCTTTTCATTTTAATTTTTTTATTATTGGTTTAAAAAAACAAATTTGTTTAATTTTAAAAAGAAAATATAATTTTATGAAATTAATTGGTTTATAATCAACTGAAAAATGTTTTTCTTTTCTAAGCCCAAACATATTTCAAAGGCCAAAAAATTTAATTTTATCTAAGCCCAAAATAATACTAATTTTTTAAAATAAAAACAAAAAAAAAAGTTTTTAAGTTATTTAAAAAATAATAACTATTTAAATAAAATAATAATAAAAATGGTAATTAAATAATTTAATATTAGTGGTGGTTGGTGGCGACCGGCCGCCGGAGCACCACTACCGACCACCGCGCCGGTCATCGGAAAACCGTCGTCAACCACCGTGCCGGCCGCCGGAGCACCACCACCCCTCCACCATCTTTTAAATTATTTATTTATTAAATTATATAAATGATATTAAATTTGAATGTTTGGACTTTTTGTACAATTGGGCCTCAATTTCAAAACCAATTTCAAACCAATTATGAAAAATTGGATTTGGTTTAGAATTGGTTTTTTTTAATTGGATTGGTGTGGTTTTTTTTTTTTTAAAAATGGATTAGGATATTAAAATTGGATATGGTTTGGTTAGTAATTTGGTTAAGGATAACCATATTTTTTGCACACCCCTACCCCTCAGTTTGGTGTTTATTTTTTTGCATTTTCGAAATCGATCCATGACGAACTCTAATCTCATGATTCAACTTCCAATAACAGCAGATCGAGTCCAGGACGAACACTATTCTCACGATTCAGCTTCCAATCGTAAAAAGTCGTGACCATGACGAACCCTAATATAGTGTTTCAGCTTCACATCGCAGACTCATGTTATTCTCTCAACTCCAACATTCTCTGCTTGCTTCTGTGAGTGAAGTTACTAAAACTGAAATCTAAATTGTTCATTTTTGTTGTGTTTTCTTGTTATCGTTTTTTGTTGAACTTCAAATTTTGGTGTTTTTTCAGGATTATGAATACTTGTCATGAGTATTATCATTGAAGTTGGATGACCCTAATTCACCAACATTGTTGCTTTCACTGTTTCTACTACTTTCAGGCTCATGTTCTTCATTTTTTTTTTTTTTAAAGATTTTTTATTTAGTTTTAATTTATGATTTTATTATTAGCCATGTTTTTTTATGATGACATTGAATGGTTAGTTGAGGCGATTGAGTTGGCCCAAAATAGATTGGGACAACCTTAAGTTTGATTTTCAACCTACTGATTATATATTTATTTCATGAAATGTGATCAAGGTGAAACCTTCTCTAAGGGTGAACTAAAGTGTTTGGGGAACATTTAATGGAATCCATATAAAATAGTGAGTAGATATTATATTCTAATTGCAATAGAATTTGTTTTGATATTAATTTATGTGGTTTATAACATTTTGAAGAGTTATAAATATTCTAATTAGAATTGAAATGGAGCTTATTTGTGCTTGCACCTGCTCCTGAGTACACCTTTCTAATATATGTTTTACCAGTTGGGAATTTGTGCTGAAGTATTATTTCCTTACTTACAATGAGAATAGTGTTTTGTATTGTCTTCTTAATACATACAGGTACTCATACTTGATGATTTTCAGCTTCATATAGCATGTCATTTTGCATCAACAATTGGAAAACCCCCAAACCCTTCACATTATCAATGAGAGAAGCTTTGAGATGAGACCACGAGAGGCGGTGCAGTGAGAACCCTTCATCGAGATTGAGATCGCCATTGAGATTGAGAACGACATCGAGTTGTGATTTCACAAACGCTTCTGACTCCCCAACCATTGTGAACATTTCTCAGGACCGTCGAGATTGTGAGCATCGTCAAGAACTCTCCACTATGGCTTCCAATTTGCAACAGCCCTACAACAATGTCACTGATCATTCTGCTCTGGTTACCTTAGATGATTTGAGACGAGCACACTTGCAACAACTTAGTTTCGCATGTGACTCTTATGTATTCAAAGGTTAGTTAAGTTTCCCTTTACCCACTCTATTTTTTTTTGGTTTTCACCACCAGTTGAATCTGGTTCGGGGGTCAGTTATGGCATCAAGTGGTTCCAGCCCCCTCCCGATCGCAGTTGCGGGGGATCGAACCGTGGTCCTCCCTACCAAGTTCAGCGCCAATCACCACTGAACCAACTAACGATTGGTCTTTACCCACTCTATTTTGCTTCTTTTAATATTGATGTTATGCTTCTATTTAGTTTGAGGTTTTGCTTCTGGTGATAGATATAATTATCATATAAAAAATTATGTATGATGTGATGTATATTCTAGTAGAAGGTTTATCATTATTATGTTAGTAATAACAAGGTATTATGATTTGTTTGTAGGTAAAAAAGATGGTATTATGATTTGTCTAGATGATGACTTTGATATTGAATGAGAATTGATGTTACTCATGTTGTTCAAACAACTTAGACACCCTTAGGCTAAACACATCTCTTCTACACTTAGGATTTGAAAGCTAAAAGTTTCTTCTACATGCAAAGGATGCTGATTATAGGAAATAAAAACTAAGTAATGACAAAGAGAATGAATTTATGATGGTACAGGGCTGGTATGTAGCTAAAGATTAGGCTATATGAACCAAAGATTTTGATTATGGGTGTATTATTGCTTGGTTTTTCATGCCCGTGGTTTGGTTGAAATACTTTTATATAATTATATAGTTTTTTTTCAAGAATGAGACTTTAAGTTTAAAGGTTGGTTTTTACCAAAGGCTCCTGCCAATTTCTTGCTTCTCCTTTATGTTCACTTTGTTTATTGGCAAATTCTATGGTACATTCACCAAAATGAATGTTTCAAAAAAGTCATAATCTAGTATGGCAAAGGCACAAAATTTTCTATGTGCAAATCTCAAATCTAAAGGCTAGAAACCAATCAGCCCATTAACACAAAATTAGTAGCAAAAATTTGGTAGCTAATCCGTAGTAATTAAGTTTAGTGCAATGAATAATATGATAGTAAAAATATACGGGAATGAGTTCCTAAGAAGTCCGTGTGGAAGATTAATCTATCCAAAAATCAGCTTTAAACCAAACATAGCTGATCTTGCTCTATATAAAGTCCAAATTAGATGGTTTAAGAGACTACACTATTGGTTTAGAAACTCAGGAGACCTCTATCTAGCTAAAGAATATAAGAAACTAGCTGAAACTCTTCAAAAAAGACTTCAGAATATTGCAAGATGACTGAAGAAAGTCTAACAAGTAAATTACAGAAAGTTTTAGATAACTTCTCTGATCTACAAGATAGGATAGAAAAACAAACATCCTATTTAGAAACTTTACATTATGAAGAAGAAAAATATAAACCATATGAAACATGGAAATTTCATAATGGAATAAACTTTGTTTGTTATGAAGAAGATGAAACTCATAAATTTCCTCACCTTTTTCATACAGCAAATCCACAGCTAAATAATATATCTTGTATGATAGCATACATGATAAAACTCTTAGAAGACAAAAACCTTCAATTTTCTCACGGGGGGAAGAGAAAGGAAAGGAATTAGAAATAGAAAATATTCCTAGGCTTCTAGAAAACCTCGAAGAAACTTCTGTTCCTACACAATTAAAAATTAAACCACCATCTAAATTCTTTTAGGAATGGACGATACAGAAGAAGCCCTTAATAGGCAATTAGAAAATTTGGAAAAACTCATGGTCTCTTTGGATATATCAGGAAAAAGTCAAGTAGTTAACGAAGAACCAAAAGAGAAAAACCAAATCATTTACGATTTTAGCTCTGAAGAAGAAGTAGAGGAAGAAAATGAAAATCCTTACTTCGTAAAATTCGAACCAGCAGAAACATCTGGTACGAAAAGAACTGCAGAATTCGAAAGAGAATTTACCAAACAAAAATTCCAAAAGGTACCCCATTATTATGTTCCTACACAAAACCCATTTCAAGGACAAGGAATTTTAGACATAGACTGTAGTTTTGATACAGCCAAGGATCTAAGAGATTGGTACAATACAAATAGTGTATTAGTCCAGTTAAATGAAGACCTTAAAAATTTAGGACCAATTGAAATTTTCAATTTCCTACAATATAAAACTAGAGGAAATGCTTACAAATACATTTCAACCTTACCACCAGAAGTTATGGGAACGATACCCCTAACAGGAGCTTTAGTAGTAGACTGGATTCATATGTTACTCGTAACAGAATTTAAAGGATGGAAGGACTCCATTCAATCTAAGATAGCATTTTCCGACCAAAATCTTTGGAAAATAACTAACCTAAAAATCTGCAATATGTGCTATATAGATAATTTCATTTGTGAATTTCAGGACTATTATTACAACATAGATAATAGTACTAGAATCTCCAGAAACTTGATAGAACTGTTCTATGACAAGTTACCAGAAAGAGTATCGGCTCAAGTTAAAACATTCTTTACTTCAGCATTAGCAGAAGGAAAAGTAGATGATACCCTAGGAGGAAGAATAACCACCCTAAAAATTTGGCTCCAAGAAATGTGTAGTCAAAAAATAGCTAAAAGAGAAGCTCAAGTATCCCTTTGTTGCAATAAACTACAAGACAAAGTAGGAAATTATGGTTGCAACTCTAGGAAGAAACCTAGAAAAACAAGGTTACAAAAGCCCTATAAGAAAAAGAAATTTAAGAAGGTTCCCTTTAGAAAATTCAAAAAGGGAAACAAAAAATTCTTTAGGAAAAAACAACCTTACCCTAGGAAAAAGATATGCCCACAAGGCAAAAAATCATGTACATGTTGGTTATGTCATGAAGAAGGTCACTATGCAAATGAGTGCCCTAAAAAGGAAAATTCTAAGAAAAATGTCCTACATGCAATATATGCAATAGGATATGAACCTATAGAATCAGATATAGAATCAAATGAAGACATTTATGAATACTGTACAGAGACAGATTCAGATGTCGAAGAAGATACTTGGTAAAGGAAATCCAAGTGCTACATTCATCAAAATAGTGCTAAAAAATAGAAACCTTTTAGCCTATATAGACACAGGTGCAACTCTTTGTTTTGGGAAAAAATCCATCTCTAAAAGTTGGGAAAGATTAACCAAGCCAAAAGAAATAATAGTTGCAGATAAATCAAAACATCAGTTATGGTTTAACCTTAGAGATGTGTCTATAGAAATTGAAGGATATAAATTTTTTATTCCAACGATCTACCTCCATGATTCAGGATTAGATCTAATCATAGGAAATAACTTTTTAAAGTTATATGAACCCTTTACTCAAAGAAAGGATACTATATCACTTCAATGGAAGGATTTGGGAAATCCAAAAAATAGAAAAATAGTAACCACCAAAATAGTTACTAGAAATGAAATCTTAAACCTTATTAAGGGAAACCTTAGGGAATTAAGAACTATATGGGAAGGAAGAAGTTTCCATATTAGTATAGAAGAAAGATTAGACGAAGTCTGTTCAGATAACCCTCTAGACAGCCTTAAAAACACTAATCATGAACTCATAGTCATTAAGTTAAAAAATCCTAATGACGAGATAAATGTTCCAAATAAAATTCCATATTCTATTAGAGATGTTGAAGAATTTCAACAAGAATGTAAAGATTTACTTGATAAAGACCTTATTAGACCTTCATCAAGTCCACACTCTGCACCAGCTTTTTATGTCGAAAACCATAACGAAATAAAAAGAGGAAAGAGAAGAATGGTAATTAATTATAAGAAACTTAATTTGGCAACAGTCGGAGATTCTTATAAATTACCTAGAAAAGATTTTATTTTAGAAAAAATAAAAGGATGTAATTGGTTTTCTTCCTTGGATGCAAAGTCTGGTTATTATCAACTAAGACTAGCAGAAGAAACAAAACCATTAACAGCTTTTTCATGTCCACCTCAAAAACATTATGAATGGAATGTTTTGCCTTTTGGACTAAAACAAGCACCGTCAATATATCAAAGATTTATGGACAAATCTCTCGCAGGTTTAGATCATATATGTCTAGCATACATAGATGATATACTCATTTTTACAAAAGGAGATGAAAAGCAACATCTTCGAGATTTAGAAAGTGTTCTTTTAAGAATTAAAGAAAAGGGTATTATAATTTCAAAAAAGAAATCAAAGATTTTACAAAAAGAAATAGAATACCTTGGTTTAATTTTAAAAGAAAATGGGGAACTAAGTCTAGCACCTCATACCCAAGAAAAAATACAAGCTTTTCCAAATGAGCTTTCTGACAGAAAACAAATCCAAAGATTTCTTGGATGTTTAAATTATATTGCTAATGAAGGATTTTTAAAAGATTTAGCAAAAGAAAGAAAGCATTTGCAAAAGAAAATTTCAGAAAAAATTCCATGGTCTTGGACTAAAGTTGATTCTGATAATGTTAAAACTATCAAAGAAAAAATAAAAATTTTACCCGAACTCTACAATCCAACAATAAAAGATTTTTTAATTGTAGAAACGGACGCATCACAAACAACCTGGGCAGGTTGTATGAGAGCCTTACCTAATGGTAAAGCAAAACTTTCTCTGAATGAGAAAGGGTATAGAATTGAAGAATCAGAACTTCAATCAAAACAATCTGAAACTTCGAAAGAAGAAACAGATACCAAAAAAGGCATTGATTACAGTGCTTCTAAAATCCTGATAAAGGATACTGAAAATTTACAGTTATGTAAATATGTTTCTGGTACATTTACAGATACAGAATCTAGATACCATATTCAGGAACTAGAAACTCTGGCATGTGTAAAAATATTAGAAAAATGGAAGATTGACTTATTACCGTCAAGATTCCTTCTTCGCACAGACTCTAAATATCTTACAGGATTTTGGAGATATAAAATTAAAGCTGACCATAAACAAGGCAGATTAATAAGATGGCAGATGAAATTACAACAATTCGAGCCATATGTTCAATATATAAAATCTGAGCAAATCAGTTTTGCAGATACATTGACAAGAGAATGGAGCAAGCTATAAAGCTACTTCAGAACAACATCAAGCAAAAGGACGAACAACTTATCGCCCTAGAAATCAAAAAAGCAAAAATCTCCGCTGAGAGGGGGGAGATGATTACAACACTTAAAGGTTTACAAAAAATGACAACAGATGAAAATCAATCAGCAAAAGGCTCAGGTGAAGTTCTTAAAAAAGAAGAAAACTGGGACCTCCTAGGACAACCTTCTGGAAAATATGACTACTATGTAAAATATACAACCCCAGAAAGTTCACAAATCCCTATCGAAACAATAGTACCCAGTGATTGGAATATAGAACGAGAAGCAGAATCTTCAGAAACAACCTCAGATAGCAAGAAGTCTTGGGCTGACCAAGTCGAGGAAGAAGACGAAGCTAGAAAAAATGGTTTATCAACAACCATTCAAACAAGCGATCCCGTAGACAATAAAATGGGAAGGTTTGAAGCTTATGTCATTTTTGATGGTCCAATGAAAGGGATCTATAGAAAATGGGCAATAGCAAAGCAGCACATCTTAGGCAAGAATGTGCGTCACAAAGGATACAAAACCATGAAGGAAGCTGAGCAGGCACTTTACGGAGCCTACAAGGAAGTTACAACAGCAAAAAACCTTCAGAAATCCCCAACAATGGAGTCGAAAAGAAAACTGTCGATTGACAAAATTCGCCAGCTCGAAAATCAAAAGAATTTCCAGATAACTGACCCAACTTATATGGAATTCAGTCTTAGATGGAAATGGCTAAACCACTATATAGAAGAATTCACTACTGAATGCTTCTACCCAGTTAGCAGAATTGGTTGCACTAAAGCAGTCGTACTACCCGGAATAGACAGTACTATATGTCTATCCTTCTTTCAAAATGGGTTGATACATACCATATACCTGGAAGAACAGGCTGGAAAAACTTTTGGAGAGCTCAAGTTCTTTCCAAAGGAGTTACAAAATTTGGCACAAAAGTTCAACAACTTGTTTGCCAAAGGTAAAGAAATTTTCATTCAAATTGAATCTACATATCCATGGTATGATGAGATCACTCTGGAACTTACAACAAAGCCCTTATACCTCATCAAGATTGGAATTTCAAATAAAGAATATCCAGTGGTGAACAGAGAAACAACTGAATGGCATCCCGCCATTTACCTTAAACAAATCAAATACTTTCGTCAGAAGATCACTAGATTGTCTTCCCAGACAAATTACAGAGTTATTTACGAAGATTCATCGATGATCGTATACAGTGACTCTAGAAAGCCCGCAAAAGACAAGGATATCAAGGCAGTCAAAAACCTTGAAGAAAAGGTTGACCAATTGAAGGATGGTCTTGAAAAATTACCCAAGTTAATTCAAGAAGAATGCTGTCAATATTTTTTACAGTATTACAAAGGACACAAATGTGAAAATTGTCCAGAAAAACCGTCGGCGCAAGAAGACAAGGAAGCCTCCATCACAGAACCATGTGTCATGTAATTAGTTAAGATGTGCAGTGGTACCTTATCACATCTGAGTCAGATGGGGACCACTTAGTGCTAAATAATGTAAAAAGCTATTTGTCGTTTTTCTTAGTGCGTTTCTTTTTCTTTTTTAGTGCGCATCACTTTTCTGAGTGCATGTCACTATTGTGTGAGTGCGTGTCGCTTTTCTGAGTACACGTCGCTATAAGTGTGCTGTTATGGAAAGGGACGTCCTACCTAATATGTGAGCCCTTCTCCGCTATAAATAAGAGCTCTAAGCTCAATTGTAAATTACAGTTGAAAGAAATATGAAACTATTAACTAGTTTTTGAAGAATTATTTTCTTCTGTCCTTAGAATTATTTCTAAGAAGTAGCTCTTGAGGTAATACTCTGGAGGAGCTAGATCCTTGAGGTAATACTCTGGAGGGATCAACCATATAACACAATATAATCAAACAGATTATATCCCAAAACAACACAGACATCTTCGGATCGAAAAGTTCAACAAAACCAAAAACAAAGAAAATCATATCAGGTATGATTCTTATCACAACACTTGTTTATTATGTTATGCTGTTTATATAACAGATGGAAAGTTCGAATTTTAGAACCCAAAGATTATTTTCAAATTTTTTTGAAATTGAGTACACAGAACCTAGTTCTGATCACACATACTTAGAATTAGTCTTAATGGAAGACTATGATAAAAAGGTAACTTATTTACTGAAAAGAATCTCTGAACCAAATTTGGTTAAGATAATTTTAGACAAATTCAAATTTAATCATTACCAAGAAAAGATTTTTCTCGAAAAAATTCAAGAAACTATCGAAGGAGACTTCGAAGAACATGAATTAAAATGTTTAGTTCGTGAGTTAAACAATTTTACTAAAAATTCCAAATACATAGAATGTTTTCAAGGACAATTCTATGGAGACTTTGCAAGCGTGCATTATAGACTAAAAAACTCTCGAATCTATAGTCTAATAAAAACTTTAAATATTCTGCCCGATAACATTAGTGAAAATTCAGAAGAATTTTGAAAATTATGTCTGAAATCTCACTTTTTGAAGAAACATCTAGTTATTTTGCTGATGTTATACAAGATCACAAAATAGAAGAAGCAGACTTATCTCTAACTGCTGAAGAAAACTTTAAAAGAAAGTCTATAAAATTCAAAGAACGTCTTTTGAGAAAAAATATCTTGAAATTTGGAATAATGATAGGAGAAGAAGCAATTCCAATTGATTCTACTTCTGGAAATATTTTTATATCTACTATAGATAGAACACAAATTCAAAAAAGAATTTCAAGTCTTTCTGAAAAAGAAAGAAATAAAATTGGTTATATTCACATATCAACCATTCAAGTTTTAATCAAAAGTACTTTCATGAAAGGTATTGATACACCGCTAAATATAATTCTAAGAGACTCTAGAATTACAAATGATAGACAATCTATAATTGCACAAGGTAGATGCAATTTAAAGTATGGAAAAATAAAGTTTGATATAAACTTACAAATAGGATTATCCCTAAAGGATAAGGATCTGGACAGATCCATAATCTTTAATTACAAATTAGAAGATTCAAAATTTATGAAAAAAGGAAATCATCCTTTTACAATATGCTATAGAATTAATTATGCTTTAAGTAATTCACATCATAGCATAGAGTTTACAGGAAAAGATATAATTCATATTGATGAATTATTCACCCCTATAGTGACATTAGAGTCACCTATATTTAAAACTTTGGCAAGAAAAAGTTGTTCATTACTAGAAGATGACAAAAATCTGTTTGAAGAAACAAACGAAAAACCATTAATCAGAAGCCAAAGCCTTAGAGTAGCACCCCCAAAAAGAGATTTTGAAATCTCAGAACTAAAAGAATTAAATAAGCTACAAAGCTCAGTAGCAGAGTTGTCCTTACAACTCGAAAAATTAGATAAAAGAATCTAATCAAACTTCCGCAACCTGTTACATTTGTTACCCACGATAGCAATGAACTTAGCTGAAGAAAGAAAAAATCTAAAAGTCTATAGAAAAAGAATTCAAAAATTAGATTTTGAATATAGATGTTTAAAAAACCTGCTATATATGGATAGACCACATGTTAATCCAATAATAAAAGCAAGGCTTATAGAAAGAAAAGATCTATTGTCTAATTACAGACTTTTAGTACAATATACGAAAAATGAACTCCGTCGTTTATCTTACAGCTAACCAGCCAAAAACGCGCGAATCTCTGCCGCCTTTTACTCTGGTATCAGAGCAAAAATCTCGATCTTAGGATAGAGAAAACACACACCCTTAGATTTCTGAAGATACACAGAAACACAATTAAGAAACCACACCATATAATTATGATTTGGTGGGACCAAATAAAGACTTTACTCCCATTGGTCTATTCAAACAACTTTTTCAATACTATCAAAATATTGACTACACCTTAGAAGCTCCCTATTATTAGGCAAATTCTTATCTGTCCATTCAATCAAATTGGGTATCCTGACCCATCCTATTTGTCAAACGTGGATACATCAATGTGTTTAATCGATTAGTGCATGTTATTATTAGATAATTGCATATATAACCCAACTGCATTAAATGAAGGTTTCATCATTTCCTATTTAAATGTTCACTCTTTCACCTTCTCAAAGCAATTCACTCCTCTTTTCTGACACTGTCCATTATCGTGTCATGCTCCACTTTCACTTATAAACAGTGCTGCCATTTTTGTTCTTTGGAAACAAACTTACTTAAATTATCTTTTTTATATTTTTACATGTACTAAAAAAATATTAAAATAAACTATCAATATAATTATTGTATTTATAACTAATCAAATACTCCAATTTAGGCCCAGTTTGATAATGTCAAATTTTATCTTATATTCTTATAACTTTATATACTAAAAAACTTTGTTTGAAAACATTTTCTCTCATGACCTTAATTATAACTTAGCTGGTTTATAAGATTTCGATAAATTAATTCAACTAATTTATAACTTATCCTTTATAAAAATAATAATTACTCCCTCCGTTCCTTTTTATTTGTTTTTTAGTGTCAGATTTAACGTTCCTATTTAATTGTCCTTTTTGTATTTTACGGGCATGATTTTTCAATTATATCATTTGTCAATTGTTTTTACTCTTTTTTAATAAAACTAATTAATCCTATATATTTGGATTTTTTTAAATTTTTTTTGGTACATAACATATTAAATTTTTTTTTTTTTTGTAGATAATATATTAAATTTATTAAAAAGAATATGTGTAAAAAAATAGAAATTTATTGATGGATTAAAACGAGGATATAATAAGAAGATAAAGTACAAAAATAAACTTCCTTAATTTGGTGTTACTATTCTTAGGTCTCGTTTGGTCCGGCTTATTTTCCTCTTTTTTTCTTCTCCTTAAAAATAGTAAAGAATGAAAAAATTGTGTTTTACTTAATTTTTTTTTAATTTTTTACTTCTTTACTTTATTTCTCTAATACTTTTAAGGAGAAATAGTGTAAAATATAATTTTATACTTCTCTATTTCGTTTAAGCAAAATAGAAAAGTAAAAAATAAGCCGGGCCAAACGGGGCATTAAAAGACAAGTAAAAAAGAACGGATGGAGTATAACTTATCATTTTTTCTCTGAATTTTGTCACACCATCTTAAAAAATTAAATATTAATAAAAGATCTCTTTATATACATAGCGAGATTCCCACGGCGCTCTCTCGTGTATTCTCAAGAAAAATTGCTTACATAGCGAGATTCTCACGGCGCTCTCTCGTGTATTCTCAAGAAAAATTACTTATTTAGTATTCAATTAAAGTTTTTTAGAAAATTGCTTATGTGGCATCAATTAGTTATTAGAGCTTCTCTATTATTTTTGTATCTTTTTTGTTTAAAAGAAACTCATTATTAAAAAAAAAAGTTTGTTGGATATATACAACTAAATTAGAGTTTTTTTTTTTTTTTTTTGTATATCTTTTTGTTAAAGCTTTTCGAATACAGTATCTCCTAACTAACAAATCTCATCTTTTGTTATTTAATTATCTAAATATTTAATGGTAACTAAAACTCCTTATTTTTAGCTAAAATTATTTTTAGAATTTTTTTAAAAATATTTTTTTAACTCTTTAAAGGGCCGGCCAAAAAGCCCGTGGGGCCGACCCATTAAAAATATAGGTCCGAAGGCCCGGCCCGTGTAAAACTATAGGGCTAATGGGCCGGCCCGATAGTCCGATCCATTTTTACAGCTCTATATATTATATACAACTAAATTTATAGCTTCTTTATTTATTTATTTTTTATCTTTTTTTAATTTTTTTTTGTATTTTTTTTTGTCATTCAATTAGAACTTCTCTAATATTTTTTTATTTTATAAACTTTAATATTACTTTTTTGTAAAATTTCTAATATTATATATTTTTTTATAATTCAAATATTATATTTTTAATGAAGACAATAAAATTAGAGTCTAATATTATATTTTATAATTCAATTTTATTGTTACACATGGTATATTTTAATTTTATGGAAAACTCTGCTTCCAAAAAATCTTCAAGGACATGAAAAACCCGAACATATTTTCATTTGAAAATAGAGTCAACGGTCAAAATAGATTGACATATATTTATTTGAAATATAATAGAGTTTATAAATATTTTATATTTATAGGGTTTATATATAGACTCGGGGATGAAGACGAGAGAAAGAAATTTTTAATAGTGTAGAACGGGAACCAAATGAATAGTCTTCATCTCGCTGTGCTCTGTAACATTCTTAAACATATATCATTCAAAAATTATCTCTAACTCATTGTAGAATTTTTAACTAAATTTCTCAAATGTATTTTATAATAAACATTTCAATAATATTTTCAATAATATTAAAAAAAAAATCCCGTGAATTGCACGGGCTAACGTACTAGTAATTTATAAGCTAATAAAACATAAATTTTTTTGTCATTTCTTGTTTATAAACTAATTTTATCAAATACTACAAATTCAATCAATTAGTTTGTCCCCTATAAACTAGCTTACAAGTTAATATTTACTATAAAATCATCAACTATTTTTTGTGAAACTAACACTTAACTAATTTAAATTAATATTATTTGAGTAAAAAATTACATTGTCTTTAAATTTATTTTTATATCCGTGTTAAAAAAATAAAACAATAGTAAATTTGAGATTCGAATTGACGTGATTATCTAATTAAGTAAGGTAGTAAGTCAATCTGATAGCCTTGTGCATAGAATCGAGTAAAGAATGGAACTCAATTTGACACTCATATTTAGACTGAGTTTGATCGATATACTAAAGTAAATCCAAACCTAAATTCAGACCCCATCTTCACGATGTAGATCCAGGGCGGTGGTTGTGCAACGAGTTCTTGGGCACCATCGTTTCGGATCACATTGACTTTAGTCGTCGGTGACACCCTTTAACCCCTTATGGATCGGGGGTAAGCAACTCTCATCACTCTTGGCAGAGGTTTGCTATGTTGTCGAAGCGTTTTCAAGTTGTCAGCTTAATTGAATATTGGTTCATGTAGTTTCTTGAAGCTCTTCTTTTAGTTCTTCTTAATTGTTGGGGTCGGACCCGTTTTTGGGTTTGGTTGCAAACAGTGGTTCAACCTCTTCTTAATCGTGGGAGTATAATATAAGAGAAACAAATGTTCTCTTTTATGTAAAATTTATTAAAGTAATAACATTTTTTATTTATTTTTTAAACAATAACATTTTTTTATTAAAACTATTTGTCTCTTGTATACTTTTAAATAAATTATAATTAATATGTTATAATTATTCAAATTTTTATTTTAATAAATTTAACACTTTGTTCTGTGATAAACAAATGTCTTGTGTATAAATTTTGTAATAAAAATTATAATTATCAATGATAATTAGTTAGATCCGACTTATTTTATGTATAAAAGATAAATATTTATTCTGTGATTTTTTATATTTATCATCGATGAAAATTAATTTTGCTGTTGTTTAAAATAAATATGTATGTTTGCCTTTGTTAAATCAAATAAAAGCGAGTGCAAAAAAATTCAATGAATGATTCTTTTAATTTGTGTCACTCGTCTATACAAGTATAATCTATTACAATTTGTCCAATCACTATTATAAATATATTTGATTTTTTTAATAGATTAAAAAATTGATTATGAATTAAATACATTAGTTTTTTAATATACAAAATGTCAAATATTTTTTGTGTCAAAAATTGTTAGATTTATTTATAATTGTGAACGAAAAGAGTATATATGTTCTTACAAAAAAAGAGTATATATGTTTATAGTAGTAATTGCTATTATAGAAAAAGACTTACATAGGCACAAATTCAAATAACATATACTCTATTTTTTTTTTTGTAAATAAATAATATATACTCTATTTGGATAGACACAAATATTTAAAAATTTAAAATAAAAATAATATAATAATCACATCAATCAACATCATTTTATTTTTTTCTCTTTAATATCTTTTATTTGTGTGAACGTGTCTAACATTTAGAATTTCTCTTTTATTACAATATAAAATGTATTAATAGTATTAGTTAAAAAATAAAATTAAATATACTAGGCGGTTGAATTTTTATTGTAAATCAATAATGTGCAATATATAGATACCTTGAACTGCGTGCGTGGATTTTAAAACTTACCTTCATTAGTTTTGGAAATCGCAATGATGCAGGGTCTGATTGATAATTAACAAAAGCTTCAATGCCAAAATTAAAAACAAATTCTCGTCTTAATGACATTAAAAGTGGATATTTCTCTACCACTCTTTCGCTGACAGCTAGGATGGGCTGATAGCCCAATTTTAATGGATGGGCAACTAAGTTGTCACCTTATTATTATGCTTACACCGAGACTATTTGACTTACCAAATTCTTTTTTTCTCCTCATATGCAGGTTGCATAGTAGTAGATTGTCTTTGGATTTGAAGATTTGCTTGAGTTTCTTCTTTTAGGTAGTAGTAGTATTAGTAGACTAGTAGTACAAATTAAGGATATTGATACATGTCATTAATATGTGTATAGATTTCTAAGATAAGAGAAGATACAAGAAAGAATTGATTTGCTACAAAGAATCTGGTTACAAGTTTTTTTTTTTTTTTTTAATAAACTTGTAAAGTTTGATTTTATGTAAGCTTTTTTGTTTTGTTTTTTTGAGATATAAACTGACAGGAGTTTAAGTTTTATTATGTTTAATAATATTTTAATAATTTATATTTTATGATTTTAATTAATGTGTTATCTCTTTGTGTTCATCTTTGGTAAATAGCAATTTTTATTATTAAAACAAGACAATTTCTGATTTTTAAAACAAAAATTAATTATTTAATAAATTTATTTTTAAATAATAATAAAAAAATCTGTTTTTAAAATAATTAAGAAAACAATTAAAATATATAATTTTTTTTTTTAAAAAAAGCCAGAATTTTGTGACGGCCTAAGCCGTCGCTAGGCAGTCACGCTTGCCAAAACACGCAGACCCGTCAGAATTTTGTGAAGGCCTGAGCCGTTGCTATATGTTTTGTCTGGATGTGACAGTTATCAGTTACTGACGGACGGGGTCGTCGAAAAATCCGTCCTCTCCGTCACTGACAGCTTAGGCTGTCGCAAACTTTAGCGACGCCGTTTTTCCTGACGCCCAGTGGCCGTCGCAAAATCCTATTTTTGCGACGGCTTTTCCCATGTAGCGAGGGCTTTTGGCCGTCACAAAATCCTGTTTTTCTTGTAGTGTGACTACTAGGACAATTGAAAAATAATGCTTTATATCCTCTTGCTCCACATTACAAAGAGCACAGACTAATGGGCAATCCACTCCTTTAGCCCTTAATCGGACCCGGGTCGGGACACAATTTCTACAAATACGCCAAAGAAATTTTTTAACCTTTGGAGGAGCTTTGATTGACCACAATGGATTCCATTCACCACATTGACTCGTAAGTGAGAGGTATCAAGATCCTGCACACATATTCTATAAGCGCTTTTAACAGAATAATCTCCATTACTTTCACCACGCCAAATGCGTTTATCATTTGTGACTGAAGAATAAAGAGGGGTAGCGAGAATTCTAGCTGCGGTTGGTTGATCAAATAAAGTCAACACAATATCCTCGTTCCACTCCTTTGGGTTGTGCTCCATAATGTCAGAAACAAGAAAATCAGCATAAAACAAGTCATTATTATTAACAGGTTCAAGAGGTAAAGCATCAACAAGCCAGTTCTCATTCCAAAGTGGAATGTTATTACCGTTACCAATTCTCCACCTATTTCCAGCTCTGAGAATAAACTTGGAGTTGCAAATACTCCTCCAAACAAAACTCGGATTATGACCGAGACTAGAATCAATAAAACTGCACTTTGGAAAATATTTTGCTTTGTATAATCTAACAATGCGAGTATCAGGATTAGTCCAAATGCGCCAACCTTGTTTACCCAGCATTGCCAAGTTAAAAATAGAGAGATTTTTGAAGCCCATGCCGCCATCATTTTTATGCATAGACAATTTATCCCAAGAAAGCCAATGAATACCTTTGTTATGAGCTCCAGAGTGCCCCCACCAGAAGGCATTTAACATCTTTTCAATTTCATCAATCAAAGAAGAAGTTAGCGTAAAAATACTCATAAAATAAGTTGGAATAGATTGAAGAACAAATTTTATGAGTACTTCGCGTCCCGCCTTCGACAAACATTTATTGTTCCAAGCATTAATCTTCTTCCAAATTCTATCCTTGATAAAGTTGAAGATAGAATTTTTACTCCTACCGATCAGCGATGGTAGTCCCAAGTATTTACTAGTTCCTAGCACAGCTTGGACACCAAGAATAGTTGAGATGATATGTTGATCCGATTGGATCACATTTTGACTGCAAAAGATCTCTGATTTCTGGAAATTGACAGCTTGTCCATACGCTGCTTCATAGGTAGCAATAATATTTTTCATAACTGTCACTTCAAAGATGTTAGCTCTAAAGAACAAAAAGCAGTCATCTGCAAAGAGGAGATGAGAGATAATGGGAGCGTTTCGGCAAATTTTCACTCCATGAATATCCGATCTTGCTTCAGCCTATCTAATGAGAGCTGTTAAACTTTCTGCACAAATAATGAACAAATAAGGCGATAAAGGGTCTCCCTGACGAAGTCCACGGCCTGGCTTGATAGGGTTAGTAACATTATCATTGACCAAGACAGAATAGTCAACTGTTTCCACACAAAACATGATCCATTTGACCCACTCAGCAGAGAAACCCATTTTAATCATAACACCTCTAAGAAAGCTCCAGTCGATACGATCATAAGCTTTACTAATGTCAAGCTTGAGAGCCACGTCACCTAGCTTACCTTTTGTTTTGGATTTCATATAACGAATAATTTCAATAGCAGTCATGGCATTATCTAAAATGGATCTATTAGGAACAAAGGTTGACTGATTATCAGAGATGCAATTGTGCAAGATAGTCTTTAATCTATTAGCTAAGACTTTAGCCACTAGTTTATAGACAACATTACTCAAGGAGATGAGTCTCCAATCTTTCATAGAAGCTTGAACATCACCTTTAGGAATAAGAGAGATGTTAGTCATATTAAGACTGGCCGGAAAAGTACATGAGGACAGCCAGGAACAACATTGTTAATAGATTTCTTGCCCACAAATAGGCCAAAAGTGCTGAAAAAACCCGGATTAAATCCATCCGGACCTGCACATTTATCATACTTCATGGAGAACACAGCCTCTTTAAATTCCTCTATGTGAGCATATCATTATCAGCCTGAGAGATAGTAGAGTTAATCAAGCCGATGACAGGATCAATAATACTATCTTGTCTTTGAAAAATCTCCACAAAATAATCACGAGCAACTGTGCATAAATCGGTGTTGCTGGTAACCAAAGAATCAGAAGAGTCCAATAAAGAAGTAATTCTGTTGATCTTGCGCCTGGAGGTGGCTGAAGCATGAAAAAATTTAGTATTAAGGTCCCTGTCCTTCAACCAATGAGTTTTAGCGCGTTGACGCCAAAAAGAATTTTCTTGAACCAAGAGAAAAGAGATGCGCTTCTGAAGAGCATTAAACAAATTAATATTGTTTGAATCAACCTGAGTTCTCACCCTTTCAATTTGTTTCCTACACTTGTCCACTTCACGCTGAATATGATGAAAATGAGTTTTACTCCAAAAAGTCAAGTCTGAGGCACAACAATTAAGCTTATGCACAATCTCTTGAGAACCATAGGAATTCCATTGCTCTTGAACAAAAGAACTGCAATCCGGGTCGACAAGCCAAGCATTTTCAAATTTGAATCTGTTTTGTCTGCGCCTATTACGAGGCCTAGGTTCACGAATCAGCAATATGGGATAATGATCAGATGCGGGAGCCGACAAGTTTTCCAAAATAGCATTTAGATAATAGTTATGCCAAGATTCAGTAGCAAGAGCACGATCTAGCTTTTCCTCCACCGCTCTAACCGTTCCAAGAATTTTAAACCAAGTAAAAGGGTACCCTTCCATGTGGATATCACTCAGCCCGAAATCTAACACAACAGAACGAAAACCATTAATAAGCCACGAATGTCATTAGAGAGTTGTGATAAATGTTTAAGAAAATTCCAAGCAGCCCTTCTCCGCCCATTCTCGGGAAAACCATAATACCCTGTTAATCTCCAATTACAAGACTAGTATCAACTACTTCAATATCAATGTGATTTTGAGAATAATTTGTAATAGAGCAATTAAAGGATGAGTTCCAATATAAGGCTAGGCCTCCTCCTCTTCCTTCTCGATTAACAATAAAACAAAAATAAAAACCCATCAAATAACGAAGCTCTTCAGTTTTATTAGAATCACATAATGTCTTACTAAGAAACAATACATCCGGTTTATAGACACGGACGAGGTATTTTAGACTAGGAATTGTACGCGGACTACCTAAACCGCGACAATTCCAACTTATAATGCTCATTTATGCTGGCGGGTCTGGTTACCAGATCCCGTCTTTACAATATTTTCAACAAATAAAGGATTTGACTGCATCTGAACACTAATTCCAGCAGCACGCAGACCTTCATTATGATTATCAATCTGCATATTCTCATATTCTAGCACTTCAGGTTCTTCATTCTGGACAGGTTGATCAATTCTGAGACGTTTCTTGGGAATTGTGACCAGATTGTCATCCTTGCTAGCAGAGCTTTGACCTATCACATTAGACATGGTTGCATCAGATAAGGGAATAACATTTGTCCCTCCAGCAGCGGTCAAACGGACCCGAACAGAAACAACATAATTGGGACTCACAACCAATGCATAATTTACATCAGTAACAGCAGCAAGCACAATTACAGAATTTCCTGTTATAGTTTGCATAATATTGGTGCTGCGCTCCGCAACCATCCTCTGACCCATAACAGAATTAATAAAAGGCCTAGCCAAAGTTTCCGTGTTAATCTCGAAAGGAACCCACTGGACTTCTTCGTCATAAACAACAATAGGATTCGTAGAGTTCACTACAACAGTGTGAAAGATGAAGCCTCTGCCCCGTCCACCTCTTATATCCTTGAATCTACCAAACAAAGCATGTTGGACTGGCTGACCCACATTAACACCAAGATTTTCAGTTGCTGCATTTGTGTCTTCAGCCCCTCCATTGTTATTACGATATCCACCTCGTCTGCCATGACTTTGTGACCTTCCATGTAAGATCCCGATATTTTACTTTATTTTTATGATTAAATATTATAGAATATTTTCTCATTGTTGAGACCAAATTAATTTAGCCTAATAATTTGTATAGTGATTATATACACTATCTTATGGTGGGACAATTTACTCTGTGGAGCGGTGAATATCTGGATCATATAGGGTGCATTAGAGTATCATATAGGCTAACCTCTAGGATTTGGTGAGGCATCGGGGGTGTGATGATGGTGTTGGATGGTAAGTGATCAATATCTACTTGTCTTATTGATGATAATCTATGTGCTTTCAATATGTATATATGCATGTGTTGGAAAAATAATAAGGTGTGCACAAAAAGTCAATCAACCATGTAATAAATTTCAAATATAATAAAGTATCAGTTTTCACTATTTAGTAAAATAGTTGATTTGATATTGTCCTTGATTAAAATTGTAGACATGTTATCGTAATTGAGATTATGATAATGAGAAACAAGTCTTTTGTTATTTTAAATATAAATAGGTACCATATAACTTGTTCAAGATATACTAATTTTCATCATGTATGCATTTGCTTAGTTTTTTCCTTTGTTTCACAAACGCAATAAGTTGCTAGTAAGGATTGATCTCGGTGTAGATAGCGTAGAGTCTTCATACAATTGAAGAAATTTTCATGATCCAAGAACTAATAAGCAGGTACATGTTTAGTGTCATATTAGTTTTTAATATAATTTAAACAAAAGATAAATCAAATTTTATTCCGTTGTGCGTGTTATGAATACATATTTCCTTCAATTGGTATCAGAGCTTGGCTTCTTTTTGTTTAAATTATATTTCCAGAATTATTTCAAAACTATAATTTATTATTCGTCACACAAATACATTACCACATTATATTCAAATTGAAAATTTGTATTAGAAGATTTGTGACGAAATAAGAATAGTTTTGCTTCTATTTCATTTTGATGAAATAATTATAAGGTCCATACATATGTGTATATACATATTCCGTATATATTTTGACAAAAGCAAAAACATATGCATATTCTGAATATACATATTCTGTTTCAATTGTATCAAACTATATATACTAATTAATTATGTATAGTAATATATATGTCTTGCTTAGAATATTATTTTACATGTTACGCCCACTTAGAATACACACACACACACATATATATATATATATATATATATATATATATATATATATATGTTTAGTATATAATAAGATTTGTGTTTCATTTTGATGAACCAATTAATTTTCGAACGTAACATATAATGATATGAGACTAATCTATTGATACATATTTATATATTGTATTGCTGATTTATTTTTGAATAATATGTAAAATAGTTTAGCATTGATATATTAACTTTTGTATATGATACAAATTTGTAATATATAATTAATTAATAGTTAATAACAAGGAATGATTTGACTAACAGAGGACTTGTGATTAAATGATTAATTGTAGTATATGATACGAATAAGAATGGCCTGATAAACAGGAACTTTTGGTATGATATATATACATATACATCTTAAACTAAAATATATATATATGAGAGTAGACTTGGCAATCAAGTGGCTTTTATATAGTTTTTTAACATCATGGTTTAATTTATTTTGATAAACAGTATGTCTTCTTTGTCACTTTGCGGAATACTTGAATCTGGAAAATTGGTTGGATTCAATTATGACGATTGGTACCGTAGCCTGAGAATTGTTCTCATGCATGAAAAATTGATTGATATCATTGACAAACCTGCTGTGGTTGCACCGATTGATCCAACCGACGATGAAGCAACCAAGGCTCGTGAGAAGTATTTGGAACAAAGTCTTACTGCTAAGTGTATCATCCTAGCATCCATGAGTCCTAACCTTCAGAGGCAACATGAGGATATGAATCCTTCTGAAATCATTGAACATCTTAAGAAGATGTATGGTGGACAAAGTAAGACAGCTAGATACCAGTTTTCTAAAACTCTGTTCAAGTCTTCATTGAATGCAAATGATAAAGTTGGCCCGCACGTGCTTAAGATGATTGATTTTATCGAACAACTTGAGAAGTTGGATTGCAAACTTGGGAAGGAACTTTTTCAAGACTTAATTCTACAGTCTCTTCCTGATTCATTTTCACAATTTGTTGTGAATTTGAACATGAATAAGATGAACACTGATTTGCATGAAATGCTTAACTTGTTGATTGATTATGAGAATCAATTTTCCTCTGAAAGCTAGAAAGGAATTGTCATGGTTGTTGGCAAGACTTTTAAGACAAAGGAAAGTTTAAGCCGAAAAAGAAACCTTTTGGACCCATGGGTGGTGTGACCCAACCCAAGCACAAAAAAGTTAAACGTCAATCAAGTTGATGCTGAATGTTTCTATTGGAAGAGAAATTGCAAGAAATATCTTGATTCTCTAAAGAAACCAGGTGAATAAAGGTGAAGTCAACCTTCAAGTAGGGAATGGAGCAAATGTTGCTGCTGTAGCAGTAGGATCAATCTCGTTAATAATACCCACTGGCAAAGTGCTAGTGCTAGAAAATTGTTATTACGTTCCGAAATTTATTTCAAATGTAATTTCAATTTCTATGTTGGACAAGTGTGGTTTTCGTATTATTTTTAATAATAATATTTGGTCTATTTATCATAGTGATGATTTATATGCAAATGGTTGTCTCCAACGAGGTATATATGTTTTACCAAATGTGAATTATAATTCAGTTTTGCGTGTTTCTTCCGGTTTCAAGAGAGAAAGAGATGATCAGATAAACAAAACATATCTTTGGCATTGTAGGCTTGGTCACATTGGTGAGAAAAGAATTAACAAGTTACACAAGTAAGCAGACCTTCTCAATAAAGAAAAATGATAAATTGATGCCAAAACTAACCTCCAAACTAGATTAGGCGGTCCAGCAGGGTTGGATACTGATGGTGGAAAAAAAGGAAAAAATGATAAATTGCACTTCTAGTCTCTGTAATATGAATGTTTACTTGTTTTAGCCCTTTTTTTTTTTGGTTAGATTATGTCCCTGTAATATGCACTTCAAGATTCTCACTATTTTAGTCCCCGAAGTCATCTTTAGATGACGTGGCGAACAAAAAGCCATGTGGCATACTGACACGATATGCCATGTGAGATTTTGGTGCCACGTGACAGAGTTGTCATGTCGGCAGTAACATGTTAGCATGCCACATCTCTTTCCACTTAGTCGTCCATCACGCTTAACATTGATGAAGTCCTAGCACCAACACATATTGAATACGTGTCTGATGTCAGACATGTGTCAGTGTCTCTGACACATGTGGTTACACTCAATGATTCTATTTTTTAAAATTATTACCAGTGTCAATGTGTCAGCGTCAATGTTATGTCTGATGTATGTGCTTTATAGGTTTGAACTAAATCTTTGATATATTTTAATTGTAAAAGGTTACAACTTCTGGGGGAGAAGGTTCTATTGAGGAAAAACCATCAGAACAAAAAATCAATAAATCAAGAAGCTTCAATGATGTGAGTAGTAAATCTCAAGCTTCTGAAACTGCTATTGTACCTGTAGAAGAGACACCAAGTATGACACAAGAAAGTGAAAATAATTGGGCCTCATTTGAAAATTCTACAAAGGAAAATGTTCCTGAAACTTCAAACACCAAAACCATGAAATCTCCTTCAACAGAACCAACACCTGAGGCAAAAATTTCAAGTCCTTTGGACCTTTTACTTATTGTGAATCTTGTCTCAAAGGAAAAATGACTAAATCTCCATTTATTGGAAGTGGAGAACGAGCCTATGAATTATTGGGATTAATTCATACAGATGTTTGTGGACCCATGAAAATTCAAGCCAAGGGAGGATACTCTTATTTTATAACTTTTACTGACGATATGTCTAGATATGGTTTTTGTATCTCATGAAACAAAAATCCGAATCATTTGAAATGTTCAAAAGATTTCGTAGTGAAGTTGAAAAACAAACCGGTAAAAGTATACAAATTCTTAGATCTGATAGGGGAGGAGAATATCTTAGTGATAATTTCATTGATTATCTAAGAGAATGGAATTCTGTCACAGTGGACACCTTCGGGCACACCGCAACACAATGGTGTATCTGAAAGAAGAAATCGAACCTTCTTAGATAGTTCACTGACCTTCCAATCATGGGGGTATGCTTTGGAAGCTGCGACCTATCTTCTAAATAAAGTACCTTCAAAATCAGTCCCTAAAACTCCATATGAGATATGGAAAGGACGTAAACCAAATCTAAAACATATTAAAATTTGGGGTTGTCATGCATACGTCAAGAAACTACAGACAGATAAACTTGATGCATGGTCTAGCAAGTGTAGGTTCATTGGGTATCCAAAAGAAACAATGAGGTATTATTTTTACCAATCTTCTGACCATAAAGTGTTTGTGGCTAGAGGGGGAACTTTTCTTGAAAGAGAATTTCTCATTGATGGAAGTCATGGTAAACAAATAGAACTTGATGAAGATCAAGAAATGAATGAAATCCCAAAATCCCAAGAATGTTAAAGGGAAGTGGAAAGCCCTTTCTTAGATGTTTTAAAGTTAACACCAAGGTTATCTACTTTGTCTGCATTGGTTGAAGAACCAATTGTAGGTCAAGAACAACTTGATGAACCGGTTGTTGAACATTCAACAACAAGTCAATCAAATGCGAGAGTCTGTCAGAAGATCTAATCGAGTACATCGTGCACCTGAAAGATTAAACTTAATGGTGCAAGATGATACAATGAGTGAGGATTATCATAATGATGATGATCCTAAGACTTATGAAGAGGCTATGCAAAGTTTTGATCATGATAAATGGATAAAAGCTATGGAATCTGAAATGGAATCAATGAAGATCAACAAAGTTTGGACTTTGGTTAATGCTTCAAAGGATATAAAACCGATTGGTTGTAAAAGGGTTTACAAGAAAAAGATTGGAGCAAATTGAAAGGTTGAGACCTATAAAGCTCGTCTTGTTGCCAAAGGATATCGTAAAAAAGAAGGAATAGATTACGACGAAACCTTTTCTCCTGTGGCAATGATCAAATCGATTCGAATCCTATTAGCCATAGCTGCATACTATGATTATGAAATATGACAAATGGATGTGAAAACAGCTTTTCTCAATGGTGAGTTAATAGAGGAAGTGTACATGACACAACTTGAAGGATTCACATCCTTGTCTGATCATAACAAAGTGTGCAAATTACAACAATCAATCTATGGATTAAAACAAGCTTCTCGAAGTTGGAATATTCGTTTTAATAATACAATTGAAAAGTTCAATTTTGTTAAATGCGAAGAAGAAACTTGTGTTTACAAAAAGATCAGTGGGAGCACAATCATTTTCTTAGTATTATATGTCGATGACATTTTACTTTTTGGAAATGATATACCAGCAATGCAAAGTACAAAGGTTTGGCTATCTGAGCAATTCTCCATGAAAGACTTAGGAGAGGCAACTTATATCTTAGGGATAAAAATCTATAGAGATAGATATAAAAGGTTGCTTGGACTTTCCCAGTCTATGTACATTGATACCATCTTAAAAAGGTATAACATGGAAAATTCCAAACGAGGCTATTTGCCCGTAGGAGTGGGAGTTTCTCTTAGCAAAGAGAATTGTCCTAAGATTCATGAAGAGAGAGAGCATATGAGTCGAGTACCATATGCTATTGCAGTGGGAGCCATCATGTACACTATGACTTGTACACGTCCTGATGTCGCTTATGCACTGGGTGTAACTAGTCGATATCAAGCAAATCCGGGTGAGGAACGCTGGAAAGTGGTTAAGACCATTCTTAAGTACTTAAGAAGGACTAAAGACCAGTTCCTCATTTATGGAGATTTTGAATTAAAACATAAAGGTTATACTTATGAAAGTTTTGAATCTGACAAGGATGATAGCAAATCTATTTCAGGTTATGTCTTCACATTAAATGGTGGTTCAGTAAGTTGGAAAAGTTCCAAACAAGCTACGGTAACTGATTCTGTAACACCCCAAATCTTATATATTATTATATTTGATTGATTGATTTTATTTAATTAATTGGTGTGTTTTGTATGCATTAATTAGTTGTTACCTTTATGTTTGTTAGTAATTGGCTTTTATGAGTATTGGACTTAATTATAATGAATAAGAGTTTGTGATAGAATTAAGGTTAATGTAGTAATTTAGTATGAGTTAGTTGATTATGTAGAGATAATAATGACACTTTGGTTATTATCTAAAAGGATAAAGTATCTTGGGGAGGAAGTAGTGGCGATTGAGTAAATAGTACGGTAATTAGTGGTAAGAGTAAAGTTGAATTTGTGAGTGGAATTTGTAGAGAAATTAAGGGTAATATAGGAAATTGACCCTAATCTAAGTGGAGAGTATATAAAAGAATGGTTTTTATGAGGAGTAGAGTAGTGATTTTTATTTGTCACAAATATGAGAGAAAGAGAGGTAGAGAGAAAGTGTAGAAGAATCAAGCTTGAAGATGTAGAAGGGAGTCAAATTGTAGAGCTTAAAGATGTAAAGCTTCAATCTAAGGTAAGAGGTTTAGATAATATAATTGTGAGTGATCAAAGAGAGGGGAGTTTGTCTATGACTCCACACCCAAACTCTCTTAACTCATTTTGGGTTTTGGGAAGAAAGGGTTTTTGGAAGGTGTTTATAATTGAAGCTTTGATAATGATTCATATATAATATGCTTCTACTTATGATTGTTGTATGAAATCCATGATAAAGTTGATTACTTGAACCTTGATTTTGATTGATTATATGATAAATGGGTTTCATGAGTTAATACATGAAAATCTATGATTTATGACATGAAATGATGTTTGATGATGCTTTAAGTTGTACTTCTATGATTTATTCTTTCATCAACATGTTGTTATAATATATGAACTTGTATGATTAAGCTTTGATGCAATAAATGGGTTGTTGTTGAAAATATGGGTTTTTATGATTCAAAGAGTTTTCAAAGCTTTTATACAAATTGTTTCTTGAGTTGTTTAAGAGTCAAAATAAGTGCTTTTGAGTATGAACATGTATAGATATGTTATATATGAGTTATAGGGTCAAATAAGTGATTATGACATGATAAAAGTGATTATTTTCGAGTAAAAACGCGTGCTAGCAACCCAGGAGGCGTGCCACGCGCCCCCTGGCTGCGTGCCACGCGTCTGGACAGATTCTGGGGGGGTGGTAATGTGTGCCACGCGCCCCTGAAAATTATGTCGCGCACTCTTGCTTGTTTTGATGATTCCGGAGTTGTTTCTAATCTATTTTCGATACCGTTTGTTTCTATGGTTAGCTATCGAATAGTACTTGACTTAGGAAGGCTATTTGGCAGTGTTTGAGACTTTTATTAATTATGTGCATGTCGATGAATAGATGATGAATTAAAGTGTATGTTCATGTGCGAATAAGTGATAATAATTAGTAATGATTTGCATGCTTATAAAATGATTAGATTATGATCTTATGACATATCATTGGATTAGATTGGTTATATCTTAAGGATATGTGAATAATATGCTTATGGTTGCATGATTGGTTTAATAATTGTTTACTTGAATTATGAAGTGAACCTTAGGTAATGTATATGATATGTATGATGATTTATGAGGTGCGAGACTTAGTTAATGTGTTGTGTTTGAATTATATATAAATTGAGATAATGTTGTATTGAGTTGATGATGTATATGATTATGATATGAACTCCTAGTTATGAGATGATTAATTATGATGATTATGTACGTTGAGTTGAGATTGTGATTTATTATATATGATGATGAGTTTATGATGTTGATGTTGATAATGAATTGAATTGTGAATTGGATTCTATATGTGCTATGTGCTTGAATGTATACCATTAATGATGATATGATGATGCGAACTTGAGTGAGGTCCCCAATGACTTAAAACTGACTTGATGCGGTGATATAGGTTTATCCTAATTTTTATGCGGACTCATGAGTAGATGTGTAGTGTTATCATCATTACTTGGTATGTGTACATTCATAAGTCTACTTGAGCGAGGTCCCCCATGACTTAAAACTGACTTGATGCGATGGATATATGTTTATCCTAATTTGATGCGGGGTACCACATGCATATAGTTATGTCTAGGGTGACATGACATTATGTAATTGACATTAGTTGCATTAGAAATATGTGATTAAATGTGATACTTGGTAATTGACATTGATTGGTAATTCTTAATTGAGTGATTAAGTGTATTATGAGATGTAATGATTGATAATTGATGATTATATGTGTATACTTGATTATTGATTAGAAATGTGATATTATTGTGATATGTTATACTTTTATAACAATGAGATTAATGTATGTTTATGTATTGATTTATGTAGACATGAGCATACTATGTCCTAAGTGTTAAGTGTGTTCTTGCACTTAGTTTCTTTTATGGTTATATTATCTAACCCTCTGTTTTGTGTATGTGCTGAGCCTTTGGGGGTTCAGGTTCTCAGGTTATGTTTGTGACCGAGTCGTTGGTGAAGCTCCGCTCTGATCATGACACAGGGATAGGGATCCTTAGAATGTATATATAGAGTCTTGATTTTTACTAATTATATTTGAAGTTGTATCATTTTGAAAAATATTTATCCAAGTCATGTTTTTAACTAATTAAGTTATTAGTTGTATTTGATTAAGCTTGTAATACTCGAACCACCAATTTTATAAATCAAGTTTTATTTTCCATTGCGCAATTTGAATAATATTTTTATAAAGGTGATATTTTCTTAAATACGGGTTTGGGTGTTACAGATTCGACTACCGAAGCGGAGTACATAGCAGCAAGTGAGGCTGCTAAAGAAGTTGTTTGGATGAAAAAGTTTATATCTGAACTTGGAGTGGTCCCTTCGATAGAAAACTCTATTCCATTATTATGTGACAATAATGGAGCCATTGCTCAAGCAAAGGATCCCAGATCACATCAGAAATCTAAACACATTCTTCGAAGATATCACTTGATTAGAAAGATTATTGAACGTGGTGACGTCAAGATTGAGAAAGTGGATGGAAAGGAAAATGCAGCAAATCCGTTCACCAAGGTACTTGGCATAAATGTTTTTGATAAGCACAAGTGTGAAATAGGATTGAAATACATGACTGATTGGCTTTAGTGCAAGTGGGAGATTGTTGGAAAAATAATAAGGTGTGCACAAAAAGCCAATCAACCATGTAATCAATTTCAAATATAATAAAATATCAGTTTTCACTATTTAGTAAAATAGTTGATTTGATATTGTCCTTGATTAAAATTATAGACATGTTATCGTAATTGAGATTATGATAATGAGAAACCAGTCTTTTGTTATTTTAAATATAAATAGGTACCATATAACTTGTTCAAGATATACTAATTTTCATCATGTATGCATTTGCTTAGTTTTTTCATTTGTTTCACAAACGCAAGAAGTTGCTAGTAAGGATTGATCTCAGTGTGGATAGTGTAGAGTCTTCATACAATTGAATAAATTTTCATGATTCAAGAACTAATAAGCAGGTACATGTTTAGTGTCATATTAGTTTTTAATATAATTTAAACAAAAGATAGATCGAATTTTATTCCGTTGTGCGTGTTATGAACACATGTTTCCTTCAACATGCTTGATTGATATGTTTTCATATGTTTTAGAGAGATCCTCATGTATTAATTTGGCCAGGTTACTATTCTAGTAGTTTATGAAAAGTGCGGACGTGTAGATCGAGGCTCCGTGACTCATGGACATTGATGCTAGTCTTGTCGAGAAGGATTCTCACAAGCATCAGAATTAAGACCGGCTAGGTTGTGTGTAATTGGGTAGTTAAAAACTTAAAGTTTTTTTTTTTGGTAAACCAAAGGTATCCTCCGCGCACAACTGCAGAGACTAATCCCCTCGAGGTAACTGAGATCCATTTAAGGGGTTGACCTCTCCCAACAACTTAAAGTTTTAGCCTTAAGAATATTTATGTTTAGTTTTCCTTTCCAATTTATTTGTTGTAAGAAACTCTAATTTTCTATTTTGAGAAGATTTATTAAAAGAAGTAATATTACTATCCTCGTTCGAAAATAAATGAGTTCTTTGTACAAGTTATTTTTTTGTTTTTTTAAAAAAAGGGATTCACTTTAGAATTTTATTAAATAATGTCACAAAAAAGTCGGGATGTTACATTCCACCTCGCAACCACTTATTAACTGTGGCTCCTGCCCCTATAGCACTGTTACCGGCAGGAATAAAATTGCCCCATCCTTTCCCCCCTCCACAAAGTCAGGATTAAACCTCTTAGGACAGAATCTTTTCGAATGCCCAATCAGTCCACATTCAAAGCAAAACACACCTAATTTTTCATACTTAAAGTGCAAGTGAACAATACCTTCATCCTCCTTCTCAAAGGTAAAGCTTTTTTTCAAAGCCTCATTGACCTTCACCGCAACACGGATACGCATATATAGTCTCCAAGCTCCATAGCTGTTATAATCATCATATTTGATAAAGCGGCCGAGATGGCTTCCGATCAGCTCTCCAATAGATGGAGACATGTAGCCAAATGGTAAGTTGAAAATTTGCACCTACATCTCAGCTTCATCTAACTCTACAGAGATGAGATCATCACCAACATTCAGTTTCTTGAGGACAAGCACGTGGTTGTCAAACAACCAGGGTCCTCTCTGGAAGACACGTTCCATATCCCACAAGTGGAAAAATTGGAACAGAAATTTGTTCTCCTCAATGGCGGAAATGGAAACTCCCTGCCCAGGCTTCCACAAATTAGCAAAGTGCTCCTTCATCACATGAAATCTGTTGGATTTTTTGGACAGAAGGGTTCCAACAAGGCACAATTCCAGTAATTCATCATACGACAAATCAAAACGATCAACAAAGTTTCTGCCGTTATTGACATTATCATCGATATTGAGGTTCTCCATAGTGAGAGTGGACAAAAGGATCAGAATAGAGAAAGCAAAAGTGTTTTTGATTGAGAGCATGAATTGGTATGTTGTGTCTAATTGTCTCAATCACAACTCAATATATAGATGAAGAGGAAGGACGCTCCATCCCTGTAAGTCAGCATAGTCAACCGCATTCCAAACTAAAATCAAGGGAACATATATCCTAGGCATTAAAAATTAATAGTCTTTGACCAGGATCAAATAAGAATCAGATCGCCACATATCATAGAAATCCCAGAAAGCCCGCATCAGTTTGTATTTGAATCCCAAATTATCATTCTTGGAGAGGATATAATTAAGAGCCAATTCACACCAAATAAGGATAATAAAGATTGAGGGCCAGCTGTAACCAAAACTAACCTTCTGATTTTGAAAACAAATACCAGGATCTGGACAAATCTGTTGAATTAAAATCATGATATGCACCTCATGAATAGAGAAGACCGAGAAAGAGACGAAATCAACCGCACCGCACGGACAGATTGGATTTAGAAATCAATCGTACCGACACCAAAGCACTCACAAAGGATTCAATTTGGAAAGGGGGAAAGGAACCCTAAGGAGACTGACTGAGCGGGTGTAGGCTGTTGGTTAGGAGTTCGATTCTTGGCAGCAGCAAATGTAATATTTTTTTTGTAAATAAGTTGATGGTACTTATAAACCATCAACTTTTTAAAAAAAAAAAAAAAAAAACCCTAAGGAGAGAAAACCATTTCCTTACGTACTGAATTTCTGATACAGTGTTTTAATAAATTTTATTTTTTTAATAAATTTTATTGATTATGTTGTTCTTTATTAACACTTTTTTTTTTTTTTTTCAACAGCAAAGAAAGCAAATTAATATTAGAAAGGGGGCATGAGACATGCCAAGGTCCATACAACAATCTATACAAAACAAGGCTACACAGCAAGCCGACCCCCAGCACCTAAGCACGCAAGGCTATCCAACCTTATTAACACTGTTGATGGAAGGTTTATTTTAGTTTGGGTTAATAGATTGTTACCCCTTGCTAAGTGGACGTGTTTTGCATTACCTCCCATTAATTTTTTTTGAAGATTCCCTCCTTGCACAGTAATTTTTTTTGGTTTCCCCCCTTGTTCCCTCTTAGGTGCAAGAAATTTGCACTTTTTAAATCGGTTGAACAGAATAACCGATTTAAAAAATAGCACTTTTTAAATCGGTTGAACAAAATAACCGATTTAAAAAGTGCATCCAAGGGGATAAACCAAAAAAATTTACTTTGCAAAGGGGGAATCTTTAAGAAATTTTTAGCAGGGGTAACGCAAAACATACCCACTTAGCAGGGGGTAACAACCTATTAACGCTTTTATTTTTTGTTTTGTTTTGTTAAGTATTTTTATGCAATTCCTTCTGTGTTATCATTAAAATAAAAATATTAGGATGATTTGTACCAAAAAAGAATTAAGATAATTTTGGGAGATTTTTTTTCCACTCTACATGTTTCTTGCACATTCTATGTTTTTCCGTTTTTATCCTTCTACTATTTAAGTAGCGAATATTATAAAAATGAAAAAATTTTGTAAATGTCATCCGTTACTTAAGTAACAGATGTGATACAAATAAAATATTCTTATATAGTGTTTTTATGGTGTATCCGCTACTTAAATAACAAGCAGAAATATTTTGATAAATTCATAGGACGCACGAAAAAATATATAAAATGGCAAAAACAAATCTCTAAATTTGGGAATCAGATTTTGTGGAGTCGTGACTGCATGCAGTCATGGACTGTGAATCGTTTGATCATGATCAGACAAATTATATTTTAATACAATTTTTTATTTTATTTTAATATAAAATTTTGAGTTGATATCTAAACCATTCGATCAAGATCGTACGGCTTAAATTTCATAACTGCACGATTGTACCTACTGTTGAATTTACGGAATCCGGTCCCTAAATTTGAGACTTTATTTTTATAACCGAAATATGGGCCACAACTAAAATGAAACACCTAATAGGTGATTTATAGGCAAGACACACACCGAAATTCACCATGAGCTATGTTTTATTTTTGTTGCTATATTCCAATTTTCAATTATTTATGTATTATTGAAGTGATTTGGGAGGTTGAAAAAGCTCATCCATAATGTTTTCATTGGATTTTGAATTCCATCATATATTGATCTGTATATTGGGATTCAGATTGAGAGCAGTCAAGAACGCAGTTAACAAGATTAGAACCGTTCAATCTTAATCTGACGGTCTATATTGTAAAGTTAGAATTTTTATTGTTCTAGGAAATTAAAACTGCATCAAGATCTGTGCGTCTGATTTTGATCATACAGTTAGAAACTGCTGACTACAACTTGAATGCATGGTTACTAACTGCATTGGATCCAATTCCTGTATATTGGGCTCTAAAAGCTTAATACTATAATTATGTAATTAAACAAATTTGTACCCTCTTACACACCCTTCCAGTTGTCCCATTCAAAAAATAAAGTCTATATTAGATGCTGTTGCCGGCTTTCAAATCCAACCAAAACAAAATTTATGTTACCCATACATATATAAAATACTTATATATTAAGCAGAAGTTTTCTTTATTCAAACTTTTACACCTTCATATCATATGAACAAAATACTTATTTCTTAAAAAAAATAAAATGATAATAGAATCTCCATGCTCTAACACCATTTTTGTATGGTTTTAAAAATGATGATACTTATTCCTTAAATATTACGTTCAACTCTTGCATAAGGTAAAAATACGGTCTAATTTCATCAGAGGGCTGAGAAGATTTGAGCCTATTAGAATGCAATTAAATAATTTAGATTTTTAGGTGACAACACTAGAATTATGCATGACCAAAGAGATCATGGTCACCAAAAAAGAGATCATGGCCACAATAAACTTTCAATGTTGTTGTTGTTTTTTTAGATATTGGACAATAAACTTGAAATGGTGCCCAATGGGGCTTGTCCTTCTTAAATGGTGCCATATGGAGAAATTAACATTAAACCTTCCATTCCACCTTTCTCTGTTTGTTTGTTCCCACCAACTAAACAACTTTAAAATATCTATCTAATCAAAAAAAAAAAAAAAAGTTTTCTTATACTATCTTCCTTTTTCTCTCACTAAAAACAGAGGCTCTCACCTCTCTCTAAGTAAACCTAGATCTGCCGCTTTCCTTTCAAATCCAAACTCTATTTACACGATGTAGACTAGCGGCGGTGGTGTGATGAGGAAGAGTCCAGCCTCCGCATCACTCTTCCAGATCGGCGTCGGCTCCTCCTTCTCCGGTTCTGATTTTTTTTCTTTCTCTTTCGTTTTCTTGCTCCTTCCTCTGTGTTGGTCCAGACGTGGTGGTCGCGTGTCTGTTTTGGTGATGGGTTCAGTGTCCGTGTTAGTCCAGACGTGGTGGTCGCGTGTCTGTGTTGGTGGGCGTCGTGGTGGTGTACTGGAAAACGGCGGTGTGTTTCTGTCTTCTCTTCTCCGGCGGTTTCCTTCCTGGTCCGTTTGGTGGTTCTGTCAGAGCTGCGCCTTTTCTTAGATCGTGCTTCCTCTGCTCGCCGGCCGTTATTTCTGGTGTTTTTGGTTGTGGTGTTGCTGTGCTCAGCGTTTAGGAGTTGTTTTGGCCGGTGGAGGTGGTGGTTGGTATGGTTCTGGAGATGGGGCGTGGTTTTGGTGGTGGTGGAGAGGGTGGCTGTAGGTTCGCCGGCGGATGTTGATGGTTTGGTCATGCTTTTTCGTTTTCGTTTTTCTGCTATTTTTTCCTGTTTTTCCGCTGGTTGTTGGTGCTGGGTGTGGTGGGGGGTGGTGCGGCCGTCTGCGTAGTGCGTGTTTTCGTGCTGTTTAGGTGCTGTTTAGGTGGTGCAGAGGTGGTAAGGGCAGTGGTTGTGTTCTTGCATAGGTGGTGGTGGTGCGGTGGTGGTGATGTTTCAGTCTTGCTGCTGTTTGGTGTTGGTGTGGCGTTGGTTGCTGGTGGGGTCGTTTTGAAGGTTGTGCTGGCAGTGGTGATGGTGGTGGACTGAGGTGGTGTTTGGCTGACGGATGCTGTTGTTTTATCGTACCTCCGGGACGTATTGGTGATGGAGAGGCGTAGGATGGTTAATGCCGCGTGTTTATGGGTTCTCCTGATACAAGAGTCCCTGACCAATGTCAAATCTGATGAGATTTGCAGGACTCTTGGAGTCGCTGAGGGGTGTTCAAGTCTGTTGAGACTTGCAGGTCTCTAGTATCGGGATGAGCTTGTCTGCATCCGGTGTTGACTGTCGATTCCCTAACTACCGGGGTTCCTCAACATTTGACTTGTGGGGCTACTCTCTGGGTCTGATGGGCCGAGTAATTTTAATTCGAGTTCGGAAGTTAGCGCCTAGTGGTGTCTCCTAGGGTCGGGTAGGGATTAACTCTGGTGGGTTTAGCGGAACATTATTGATGTATGGGTGGTTTGGGGGTTTTGATTAGGTGATGGTAATTGTGTTATATCACGTTACCTTTGTTGTATATTCCACGGCAATTCTTTTCACTTCTTGTGGAGGAGTTGTCTTTAATAAAATTTAGCCGTTTCAAAAAAAAAAAAAAAAAATCCCTAATATTTTCCCTTAATTCGTCTAATTCTAAAAATAAAAAAAAATGTTAACATGTATTCTTATGGTACATGTTAAGAACATAAATATGGAAAGAATGGAAAGAATTTATTGAACTTGTGGTGTATTCAATTCTCTACACATTAAATTCTTGATATCATTAAATATTATAATTCTATTTTTAGGTATCTTAACATGTGCCTTTAGGTCACAAGTTAACATGACCCATAAAAAAATCATGTTTATGATGATAAATATAACTAAAACTCACAACACTATGAGGTTGTGGGTTTGAATTCAAATAAAAAATATTCAATTTAGTAGTATTAGTATTGTCGGCAAAACTATAATTATATGCAAATAAAATCAATTTACAGCAATAAATAAATAAAGGTCATTACCTTAAAAGATATTTGTTAAGAAGTCAAAAAATAAAATAAGTGTTATATTTTACTATCTCCAATCCAAATTATATGTCGTTTTGATTATTTTACATAAATTAAAAAATGTAATTAATTTAGACTTTGTTTAATAAACTTAAGCTATAACTGAAAAGACAGTTGATTGGGGTGGGTGGGGTAGCTCAGTTGGCATTTGTTGACTGAACGGGTGTAGGCTGTTGATCAGGAGTTTGATCCTTGGCAGCAGCAAATGTAGTATTTTCTTTGTAAATAAGTTGGTGGTACTTATAAACCATCAACTTTAAAAAATAAAAAAAAAGACAGTTGATAAACAAACTTATAGCACTTAAAATATATAGTTATTTCATGCGAGTGATAGTTATTTTATGTAAGTAGGTGATTATTTTATTTTTAAAAAAAAATAAAGAAATACTGTGTGTATCTAGCTTATTTGTGTTATCAAATATAGATACTTTGTGTAAAAAAGAGAAATTATAAGTAATTTGAAAAAATAAAAATGCTAAACAATGTCAAGGCAATGGTTAAGTGAGCAAGAGTGGTGATTTTTAAAAAGAATTAGTTTTACCTAAAACTTTTGCTTTTATTTCCATTTTGTTTCGTTAACCATTGTCTCTAGGGCCACTGTTTACCATGATTCTTTATAAAATTATTTTTTATTAATTGTATAAAAAAGATAAATTAAAAAATTAAAAAGAAAAAATAATAAATAATTTAAGAGAATAAGAGGAAGATTAAGTAAACAACTAACATTAAATGTTTTTCATTGATAATAATATAAAATGACTTATACTCCCTCCAGACACTATTATAAACCAAAAAATATTTTTAGGTTTAATGTAAAAGTAATGTATATAGTCGTTTTAAAATAAAAAAAAAAAGTAATGTATATAGTCTATATTGTTGACCAAATACATTATTTTTTCAACGAATCTAAAAAATGATTTTTTACTTTTTATATAGTAATTCCAAAAAGGTATAATTCAAAACAATTTTTTTTCTTAAGACAACTTTACATGAGAGAAAGTTAATTCAATTTCTAAAATTTCAAAATATTAAATACACAATTCCCAAAACAAAAATTTCCATTTTGAATTTTTTAACAATTTGTGCTTTGACATCATTTCCCAATAAATAAAATCAAACTGCTCCGCTTCCGTTACTATTAGTTCAAAAAACAAAGAAAATCAAACACATACTTCTATGAGTTTTAATTTATTTATTTATATATTAAACCCTTTTCACATTTTCTATGTTGTTGTACATTTGATATGAGAAGAAGAATCAAGAATGGGACAAGAATTAGATTACAAAACACAATTGGTATCAGATATATGCTCCATTTCTAAACGTTCAATTCTATGTGTTCATACACTTTTCTCTAATGTACCTTTCATTGATTGGTATTGTATTCTTGGTGTAAGTATATTTTTTTAATTTCTCTTAATTTTTGTACTTGTTTAATTACTTTATTTTTTTTCTTATATGATATGTTTTGAATTTGATTCCATGAACTTGTTCATATATTAATTTGGATTTCATAGGTGGAAGAAAATGCAGGAGTTAATACCATTCGTAAGAAATACCATAAACTTGGTATGTTTTAATTTTTTTTATTTTTTTATTTATGCTTTTATGCAATTTGCATTGGTTTTGTGTCTTTTGACTATTAATTTGTTGTTGTAGCTTTACAACTTCATCCAGATAAGAATCAACACCCTAAGGCTGAAATTGCATTCAAACTTGTTTCTGAGGTTAGTTTGTGAGATACATAACTTATAATTTTACATCTTTCCCCTTATTGTTTAGCTATGAAATACTTTCATCATGATTGTTAGATACAAAATTTGCTGAAATCGCGATGACACTGTAAATTTGTTGAAATTCTAAAGCATAATTTTTGTCAAAAAGTTATACTGATATCTTGTAATACTATTAAATTCATCGTCAATATAAATATGTACTTAGTATGTTGTTGAACATGCTATATTCGATGCGTAGCTTCTTGGTGAACGTGATTTTGTCACTTTTCAAAATTTTACGATTTCCTTGATTATTAGTTGTTAATATTTTTAGAGTATATGGTTTCCTAATTAAGTTAATGATAATCAATTAGACATTCAATGTAGTATTTACCGTAACACGGTTATAAATACAAGTTATGTGATCTGAGTTAGATACGTATAAAATTACCTAATCTTTCGATCACTATATTCTAATTGAAATGAATGTATTTCAAGTTTAGATTAACTTCAATTTTTTTTTCTCTTTCTTTAGGCACATACATGTCTATCTGATGCTGAAAAAAGAAAAGCTTTTAACTTAGAGAGACAAAAGTGCTTCTGCATTAAGTGCAACAAAATCCCTTATACATCCACCATTGTCCCTACTAATTCCAATGGTTCAACTTTCAAGGCATGGAACATTATGAGCAAATCAATATCAAGTAAAGTTAGAAGAAACATTAGAGACATGAGAGAAAGATTCAAGGAAGAAGCTAAGGTGATAGAGAATTGTCTAAGGACAAATTCTGTGTCAAAGAAAGAATCTCAACATAGAGTTGAGAAAGAAAGTCCTGTTTTCAATCCATCAAATTACAAATACCAAAGTTACCCTCATCCTAGGAACAATGTTTACAAGAATTCCAAGACATTTTGGTACTTGCAGACAGAAAATATGGTGCATACAGATAAGGGAGGTGCTAAAACTAAGTATACCTCCCCAGTTTTTGAAGTCAAATCAAGTAGTATGGACACAAGAAAATTTTCTTGTGTTTCATCTTAAAATTTTATCTTAAATATTTTTGCAGTGTTGTCAAATAGCAGGTAAGACGGTTCTACAATATTGTAGCTTACCAAAATTTGAACAAATTGCTATTTTCCGCAATTAATTAGCAATTGACAACAATGCAATTTTACATTCAATTTCAATTCATGTAATGTGATTGACATTTTCTTGCTTCTTTAAATGATGAATTGCATTGGACTGTGATATTTTTCGTGACTCATGAGCTATATATTTGTTTAATTATGTACATTTAAATAGACCAAGGTATATCAGAGTGCACACAGTGATTGCTTTCTCTCAAAATAACACCAATTTTTTTCCCTTCATAAACCTGAACAGAGCATATCTTAAGAAATACTATATTGTAACTGATCTACAGTTCAACTCTTTCTAGAGTACAGAAAACCTTCTTGAAGAATCAAAGAAAGGTACTTAAAGAAAAAATATATAGAATAGAGCATTGCTATTTAGTAAGAATTATTTTAAAGAAGAAATGCAAGAATAACACATGGTATTATCTTATAGAATGATGTAATTTTAATCTCCTCTTTTTGTGGAAATCATGGGGGTAGTTGATGTAAATAAGGGTGGAGATTTAAATTTTTGCTACACTTTCAATTAGGGATGTGAACGGGGCACCCAATGTGCAGAGGCTGTTTCCCCGTTCCCCAAACTTTTTCCCATCTCTGATCCCGGCTATGGGGGAAAATTTTCCTCCATTCCCATCTCCACGGATTTCCACAGTATCCACGGAGCTCCACGAGCATAAAAAATTAATAAAATTGCTATACATTTTAATCAAAAACACGACACTAAGATCTTTTTTTTCTTCATTTTTTTTTTTAAAAATACAAAGTTTGTATCTTTCATTTTTTAAAAATAAATGTACATTTTGCATCAATAACAAAAAAAATATGCAAAAACTCTTTCAAATATTTCTTTTTCTCAAAAAAGGAAAATATCCAATTGAACTTGTTGCCATCAGTACGATGTTTCCAAACTGATTCGTACCCGCACCTATCTCACCCGCCTTCAGGAGAAAGACGACGCCCTTCGTGATGAAGCAGGGATGATCGCCTTGGATTCAGAGACGGAGAAGAAATATAAGAACAAGATCGAAGATTGCCATGCCTGTGCCGTTGAGGTGGTGTATACGGCATTTTAAGTAGTTTCTATTTCGTTATTTTTATATTTCTTTGTATTGCTCTTGTAATTCCTTCAAATGGCGTCGAACTTCTTCCGCCTTTCCTTGTATTTGAAATTTTATCGATGAATCAATGCTTTCTTTTATCTATGTTTTCTTGGCATCCTTATCCTCGCCCATGAGCGTTCTCTTTGAATTTTAAACGTTTGGCCTTCTCTTTGAATTATAACGCTAATGAGAGTAGTGATAGTGATTGTGTGATAATCTCGCCTTCGTCTTTCACAGGAAAACGAAGGGACACCACTCTAGCTGTATTCGTCGCCCAAAGCTTCCCCGAGACGATGGAAGATTCTTCGAGATATCAAACCATGGAGCCCGTTTTGGTGTTTAGGAGGGGGACCATACTTTCTGGTACCAATAGAAAGAGCAACGTTATAACTAAGCCTGTGGGCGAGGAAGAGGTGGTGTGTAACACCCCGATTTTCAAAGACCAAAAAGGGGCATTAATTTTTTTTTTTAAAAACAAAACAGAGCGCGCATAAATTTGTGACGAGCCGGCATTAATCATACAACATGACTAATTATCTATTAGTACAACCCAAGCATCGGCATAGTACTAATTATACATAAAAGTGCTTATGAGAAGCAAAGTGTGTATATGAATATTTACAATCCAAAAGACAACCGTCTAAACCAAATGTATAAGTACTCAGATACAATTATCCAAAAGAGTCAGAATACTACGCCTAACCAAAAGCACGATGTACAAGACACACCGGCACACAATCTAATTAGATCAGCCACGCCACTCAATCACTGAGGGCTCAAGAAGCCACCGTCGTCCTCACGACCCACGGTCTCGGACAGGAATCCATCGTCTAGGTGGGGGTAACCCGTTCATGTTTCATTGTAAGGGTCACCACAAGTACCACATAATACAAATACCAAATATGGAAAGCAAATAAACATTTATCATTTTCTTCTTAACAAGCATTATAATTCAAATGCGCACATAGCCTATCAATGCAGACTCTACATGATCGTGACACCAATCACTGGCTGCCACATGCATGAATTCCGGAATTTAACCTCTCCGCAGAGAGTCGTAGGCCCAGCCTACCAAATCCCCGCAGGGCATCAATAAAATCCTGTGGCCCATCACGGTCACCACGTAGGATTAGAGTGGATCCAATCACTGTCAATCACACCCCGTGGCCCATCACGGTCACCACGTATTGGACTCAATAAAAATCCCGCAGGATTAAGGTGGACCCAATCACTGTCAGTCGCACCCCGTGGCCCATCACGATCACCACGTACTATGAATGCATGAGCATACGATTCCCCATATATGCTAATGCAGCAATTACATACCTTCCAAGCATATGTAATTCAATTCAATGTTCATACATATATCTTCACAATCATATGTAAACAATCACATATTCATACATATATTCTCACAATCATATGTATTCAATCACAATAACATACATATATTCTCAGTCATATGTATTCAATCACATGTATTGTAAACAATTTCTCATTCCGAGAATACATCACACATACATGTCAAGCACTCAAAACACACCACAAACAAAGCATACACACATGCTATTATAGAAATAAGACAAAAATAAAGGTGCCCTTACCTCGGCAAGCTTCCACAACTATTTCTCGCTCAACTCTACAAATCGCGCTTCCTAAAATATAAGCAGCGTAATATCAATAAAATACTCTCACTGTATTCTATCGAAAAGAAACCAAAACCCAAAAATCTAGAGGGGTCTAAGGGACTTTCTAACACTCTCGGATTGTGATTACGAGTCATCCCCATAGTGATTAAAAATTCATGAAGTTAAATGCACTATTTTCTTTACGCGAAAATAATTCCGTTTCAAAACAATTTATGAAACACTTTGATTCCTAACTCCAAGGCAATCAATTATACATAATAAAACCGTATGAAGAGAACCCAAAAACTCTTTGAAAATTTTCACAAAAATAAAAGTTTACTTGCGTCACAGGTTACAAGTTTTTCCTTTTAAATCAAATGGCCATAACTCACTCAATACTTATCCGATCGAGACGCGCCATATGCCAAAATATTCATCTCGAAAAGACGAACTGAATGGTTAAATTTCTATGACAAAATATAACCTTTAAAATGGAAGAAAATGCCCTTCAAATTTCGGCCAGTAGCAAAAACATCTCTAAACTATTTTTATTTTTTTTTTAGAATCAAACATAGCTAAAACACTTATACAATTACTAATTTCACATAAACCAACTCAATTTGATTTTAATTTAAAACTTAACAACTTTTTCAAAACCCTAACTTCATAAACTCATAGAATTTTAGGGCTTTTCAATTCTAACATTTTCTTTTCAAAATTAAACCATTAAAACAACTAAGGCCAACTTCAATTGCAAGCAAAAGAACTCAATTGAACAAAATCATAACTTACAAAATATTTCCTCAAAATCATTTTCAAAAATCACAAATCAAATCTTTCTAAATGCCAATTTTTCTTCTAGATCTAACACTCACTAGCACGAATCTATTACATTAACAAAGGAAATATTTTAAAATCTCTACCACAACAAAAAGGCCTCACAGCCACTTAAGAGAAAGGAGAGAAAGATTTGAAAACTTACAATTCTAATGACACCACTAGCTTCATCAAGCAAAAACAAGCAACTTTCATCTTGGAACTTTCTTCAAACTCCTATAGGAACCCTCATGAATTTTAAAACATTTGGCTAAATCTTTTTCATCTCTCACAAGAAAATGGAAGAGTAATATAAGGAGGGGGAGAGTTCGGTTGCTGAGGGAAAAAGGCAAGGGAATGACTTTTCTCTCAAGGTTCCACTTAAATAGATAGGTTAAATTATTCCTAGCCTTTGGATCTAATAGTACTTCCATGTGTTTTCAATCTTGGCCATCCACCTCTTACATGAAAATATCTAGATATTTTCTCATGATCTTATCCCCACTAGCTCGCTCAGTTACCGCGCTTAAATGAGTCATATCTCGCATACCGATAAACTTTACGGAAACAGAAAATTCTACCGTAAACATTTTAATTAAAATAATCCATAAAATATCGAATAAATTTTATTCCGAATAAATTTTCGCTCCTTAGCTCGGAAAAAATATAATGAGATCAAATTCTCATCATAGTCAATATATAAAGTTTACATTTAAATTTTGACGGAAATCAAAACCGTAAAATTTTCAAACAGCGGGTATATCTTGCCCGTTTTCTCAAAAACCACTAGAAAATTATTTTCAACATTTCAACGAGACAAAAATGTTTCTAAACTCATTTAAAGCTTATAAAATCATTGTGCCCATTTTTCAAACGTTAAACTACGCGCAGGCACAATTTCAGCATAAATTCTGTCAAAACAGACAATTAAACAGAAAATCAATAAAAACAAATAGCACAAGCTAATTAATATATCAAAAATCATATTTCTGCTATAGTAATTCTATGGGTCTTACATGGTGACAGATATAAACTCCCAGCCCCCTCACTTTTTCTACATGTATACTCCGTTATTGATAACTTCAACCTCTGGTTCCTTTTCACCTCTTTTGAGGTTTCAATTCTGAGAACAATGAAGGTCGCTCCCTGTCAGTTGACTCCCAACGGTTGGGCCTATGTCAAAGGCTTTCAATCGGCCTGTTTAGGCCTGGAGATAGAGCAATCTTCCGTTGCTGTCTTCTTTTCCTTTTTCACCATAAAAAACGTTTCTCCTGACTCTCCCGTTTCTTTGTCGAGTCAGCCCAATTGTAAACATTTTCATTTGTATGCCTCTAATTTCAAATATTACAAAGATACTTTCTTGCGGGTCTGGGGTTTTGAGACTTGTCCAGATGTGATGTTTACCTCTGACAATGAACCCTTATTCCCTTTCTACTGGACTTCGAATCCCAGAATTCTAAAAGGGACCATTTACGAAACCCTTGAGGAATTTGAGAGGGAGACAATCGCGTACATAGAGACGCTGTGTGTAATGAGTGTGGGCGACCTCCTTGCTGCTGAGGGTCGTCAAGAATTATTAGAGGATTATATGAGTAAGTTTTAGTAACCTTTTATGCCTTGGTGTCGTCTATATTTGTCCCTTGTGTTCTGATATTTTGTTTTCATTGTATTTGCAGGTAGGATGAAATATGTTCCCAATGCTAAGAGGATGGAATTTTTGCTGAAGGCCAGGGCCAAGAAAGAACAGGATGCCGCTGTTGCCGGCGAGGATGTCCCTCTTGTTGACCCTTTGAATCAGTTGATTGTAGCTGGAGAGGATTCCCCTAAGGCTAAGGGTAAGAGAAAGAATGTGGGGCGGAATACTGTTCCAGTTCCAGGAAAAGCTGCTTCGGAGGGAACAAGTACAGGGGTTGTTGTGCCCGTTCAAAAGAAATTGAAGGGTCCTGAGGCGGAGCTCGCCCCGGGGGTTGTGATCCTTCAAGATGATGAGGAGAAGACGCCCTCTCCTCGCGCTGTCGCTGATGTCAATGTTGCCACTTCTTCTACTCCCGCTGTTGTTAGTCACGCCATCGCATCCCCCTGGAATCCGATGTTTAATCCAGAAGTGTTTCTGGAAAAGGTGGTTGCGATGACAGGTGGTGCCGCCCAATTCAACTCTACTTCTACTGACGAACTGCTGAAGCTCTCCCTGGGCCATGAGCTCAAAGGCCTCATTTTGAATTATGCTTTGGCGTCTCGCCAAAAGCAAGAAGTTGATGTCGCCAAAGAGAAAATGAAGATAGTCAACCATGAGTTGGATGATATCGAGAAGAAGCTCAGAGAGGCACAAGACAAATTCGTCAAAGAGTTCTCTGTATACCCACCTCAAACTTAGATGTTGCTAGTTCCCTGAGCAACCCCAAACTTATGTTGTTGCCAAGATCAAAGAACTATTATCTACCTAACTCCAAAGAGGGTAAAATTTTTGTGTTTTTGGTCTATAGGCTTGTAACGTGGTTTGTCACCGAAAGAAAAGGGATATTATTTTTTTACGGCTCAAAATTGGCTAGCAAAGGATATAATAATATAAGGGTGGCTTGAAAAAGACTCTGGGTTATAACAAACAATTGCCTCATGTGTATAAGTCAAACCAATCAGTCAGCAGAGAATTAAAGCAAGTTCTAGAAAATAAACAAGTACAAAGTACTCTCATAGTAGATCAAAAGAAAGTGGTAATACCTTTTGGAAATATTTGGCTCAAATCCTCACTTGGCTTAGGTATCTGAAAGTTGAACATTTATCTTGCAAACATTACCTTCGTCACTAGTTTCGTTGTCTCTCGAACTTCCGCGCTTTCTGAGCAATCACCTTTGGGTGTTCTTTGTATAAAGGCGTGGAATTCAGGTCATCACAATCTAGTTGTTACGTCACTGGAACTTTGCCTATAACTTTTAATATGCACTAGATAATAAACAAGCAAACAGTTATTGCATTTTTTAGTAAGCATAAGGGGCTGTCAGCAAATGACATTCATTACATAGATGATAAACTACTAAGATATAGAGATAGAAGGGAATAGCGGGAATGCTCTATGACTTACTGCCCGCCTTGGTTGATGGTGCTCCAAGTGTAAAGAATATAGGGTTCAGCTTCCTATTCAACAGGTCCATGATATTAACTGAGTATTGACCTGCTCGTGCCTGCTCTGATATGCAGCTTGCTGCTGTTGTGTGTTTGTTACCCCAAACTTTGAACTTCTGCAATGTTGTCATAGCTACTTCACCTTGTCACCCACTGGGCCCCGTGACTGATCAGGGTTGATAGTTGACTTTGTCTTCTGTTGCTCAATTTGATGGTAATCCTTTTTGCTCGGTTGAGAATGTTTGCATCTCTGTCCCCAGAGATCGTCTCTCCTTTACTTGGGACTTGAGACGTTCATTCATCCTTCCATCTTGACTGGATAAGAATCTGGAGGTTATTTTTATTTTTCTTTAGTGCAATGGAGATGAATTTTGTGGTCTAATGGTTGTATAGAAGTTTTGGGAATGGAGGGGTAGGTAAAATGTAGAGTTTTGATTTATGTGGTGATGGATGAATGAATAGGACAAAGATGATGATGGTGAATTTTGAAAGCTTAGAAGTGTAGGGTTAATGGGTTGGATGGTGGAAGTGTTGCAACCGGTGTTTCTTTTTGTAACTTCCAAACTTTCATCGTGTCATGAGCAGTTTCATTGCACGATGGTTGTTCCAATGCCATGTTTTTCAAAAAAAATTATTTTCATCGTGACATAGTAGGAAATTTGTTACACGATGGGCTTTCGAACAACTCTTTTAAAATTCTTTTTGGGCATAAAAATTTGACATTCCTTCCCTTTTTAAAATAGATCTTGTAGTTTTGAAAATTAAAAATGCGAGAATTTAAATGAAAGCAATAAAAATACCTTGGGTTGCCTCCCAAGAATCGCTTCTTTAAAGTCATTAGCTAGACGTCAAAAGATTGTTAGGGCGTCTTATATGAGAGATGGAATATATCATCCGTCTTCTTCCTTTTCTTTGTTAAGAATCCCAGGAATTTGAGAAACAGAGGATATTGCTTCCATACCCTCTTCAGCTTGAACGTAGCAAACAAAACACAAATCATATCAATGACTTTATCTATCTCTGCTTTCTCTTGGGCTTTGTTGCTAGGTTGTTCTTTTTGTAGCTCTTGCTCTTGAAACTTTATCGGTTGGGGTTTAGCTCCCTTATAGAAATCTTCATCCCGAACACTTGACGCGTTGCGTTGGTCCGTTTCTATTTCAACCAATTGTTTCTCTTGATCTTTTTGTTCATCATGTGCTTCTTTCAACCTGTCTACAAGATACAAAGACATTGAATTTATGTTAGAATCAAGGTCACAGGGTGCTTCTTTAAAATTCACCTCCCCAATAAAATAAGATATTGGGAGACTTCTTGGGTCGTCCCGTTGTTGTTGAGGTTTCTTTTCTGGTTGCTCCTCTTTTGGTGATCCTGCTTCTAGCTTCTCTTCTGGATTTTTTGTCTCCTTACTTCTTGAAGTTTCAGATGGTACTTCATTAACCTCAGAGTCTCGACTTTCATCGCCTATGGACTCTAGATCATTCTGGGTGGCAACTGATTCAGTTGACATTCCTCCTTGTGCTTCAAACTCCTTTTCTTCATTGAATTCAACCCAATTGTCCAAAAATGACTCATGTCTTCGAGGTCTTTGGATGAACTCGTTGAATAATTCATAGGCTAGTTCTATGGGTGTATTGTATTCTGCACCCTCTTCGATGATAGCCTCCAGGATAAGCAATTGTTCATCTTTGTCCCATTCTACTACTTTTTCGACTTCAGAGTCTTTCCCTGTATCTCCCTTGGAATCTGGCTCAATTTGGGTTGTAACTGATTCAGTTGACGCTCCTTCTTGTGCTTTAGACTCCTTTTCTTTTATGAATTCAATCCAGTCGTCCTCATAGAGTGAGTGTCTTTTAGGTCTTTGGATAAATTCTGTGACAATTTCACAGGCTTCACCTAAATGCATATTACGGCTTGCACATCCTCCAAAGATGTAGCCAGCAATTTCATTTAATTCCCCTGGAAAGTCCTCCCATCTGAGTGTCATTGCTTAAACTCAAAGAATTTGATTAGTAGTAAAGCACAATAATAATGATAGTAATCGAGATCAAGAAAAGATTAACAAAAAGTTTTTTGTTTTTTTGTTGTTGTTGTTTTTGCAAGTCTATCACCACAGAAATTCCCAGGTAAGGGAGGTGGATCACAAGGATCGCTTAAATACCAAGTCTTTTCCTAGCCAGAACCTTTGTAGATTTAAATTTGCAAGAACAGATTTTTATAATTTTTTTTTTTTAAAAAGATTTTTTATTTTTTTATAAATATATATTTTTTTTATAAAGATTTTTTATTTTTTATAAAGATTATTTTTTATTTTTATAAAGATTATTTTTTATTTTTATATACAAGTTCATAAAATTAGCTTAACAACTTCGTTTACACCGTCCCCGGCAACGACGCCAAAAACTTGACTACGGTCTGGCAAGTGTACCAGTCTGTCGTCGAGTAATAATTCACACTCTACTGAGTAGAATGAGTTCGTATCCACAGGGACAGCGCCTCAATTACTAAGCTTATTCTAGGATTTTTTGAGATTGCCTCCGCTTTAAAAGTTGGGATATTTTTAGATTCAAGAATCAGAGAATATAACTAGAAAGAAAGACAATTTCATAAGATAGGTTAAGTAGTTGGAATCCCTCCCTTATTCCTGCTGGTGCTATATCGTTGACTATTCCTTTTTAGTAGTTATGGGTGAACTAATTTAATTAGTAATAACCGCGTGTGGTAATTACCCTAGTTACAGGTATAAAGAACCTTAACTACTAGTTAGAAACCTCGTGTAGGACATGTTGTCACATTCCTATCTAATTATTTAGATTCTAAATATGTAGTCAATTAGGTTCGGTTGCATTAGCTCATTAATCCCTTAACCATTAGTTTAATTAACCTATTGCCTATTGATCGGGGTTGGTTGCCGGTTTTGAGGCACAATACTAGATCACTAACCCTTGAGTTAGTTGCCGACCCTTGGGTAATCCTAACCTTGAGGCACAATATTAAATATCACTAACCCTATTAAGCCTAGTTGCCAGCCAGTGATAACCCTGGCCCTAAGGCGCAATGCTAGATATCACCATCCCTAAAAGCGTTCCTTAATTAAGGCCTTTAATTAGGTTAAAACATAAACAATAGAATAAATAAACTGAATAGAAAATTATATAGACTTTTAAACCATATTACATAATGCCAGCATTCATAAGGGAGTTCATCTTCTCCACCTAACCTAAAGGAGTTTAGCTACTAATAGACATAATTAAATTACAAGAATTAAAATAATGCATACCAATAACCTTGCTTCCTTGCGGATGAAGTTACCTTTCCCGTTGAAGGGGGAAAGTTCCTTCCCTAGAGCTCCTCCTCCTTTGCTCCTTGTAGAGAAATAGTTCTCTAAATTTCTGAATGAATAATTGTGAAGGATGAGAGCTCTATTTATAGTTTTTCTATTGGATTTGGGCTTTCAAGTGCGCTCCATCGTGGTACGTTGGATCCCATCGTGGCACGATGACCATATGATTTGTTTGCTTAATTGTTAAGTTTACTTAACCACCAAGTATAAGCCAACGTACCACGATACATGTCATCGTGGTACGATGAAAAGATCTCTTTTAAAAATAGAACTTGTGCTGTCTTGGCCAACAAGCAGCTCCACCATTGGGACCCAATATGATGAGGACTTCAACTACGCCCTGGAGCAAGTGGAGATCTTGTTCCCTGACATAGATGTTGCACGCCTGAACGAAGCAAACGCCTTGATGGTTATTGAGGATGGCAAGCTGGTCCCTTACGTTCCCCCTTCTGATGGCAGTTCTTGACTTTCTTTTTGTAATGTTTCAAAAACTTTTTTGGTACGCCCTTTTGATGAATTTTGTATCCGCCCTTTGTGGCGTTGTAATGACATTATCCCGCCCTCTATGGGTTTTATGACAATTTCCTATTTGTTTGATATTTTTGTTCTTCGTGAATGCCATATATATATATCTTTCTGTTGTATATATGCTTAGTATTATCGTTGCATTTTCTTCCTCATGACTTTAAGCTAGATCATTTATGTCTTGTATGTACCGGTTCTTGGCGGTGAGTGTTAATGGGCGTCATCATTTGTAATTTGGGATGTCACCATAATTTTAATCTCTGGCGTGATCATTTGGCGTGGATCCTTACCACGGAGCTAACGTCCATATGTATAACGTGACTCCCAACCCAATGAGTCAAATTTTCTTCTGATAGGACAACATGTTTCCCATGACTTGTCAGAAACGGTTTTTGAGTAGGTAATACAAATTTCCACCCAGTCAAACTTGGGTAATTGTAACTTCTCCCAATGCATTTATTGTTTGCTGTGAGAAACTGCCTATAAATATCTTCTTCCTTTGCTTTCGTTTCTTCACATTCATTCCTAGATACTTCCATGGAGAGAAAAAATAACAAAGAAAGTGTTGTTACTAGATCAAAATCTCAGAAAGAGAAAAAGAAATTGGAAGTATTTGTCTTTAAGTCTAGGCGTGGCAATGCGTCAGAGAAAACCCAAACCAAGGGTGGTTTTGTTTCGCCAGATTCTTCTGGTTCTGATAGGACTGATGAAGATTATGTAGAGTTCTTGAAGACTTATGATCCTCAGGAATCTTATCCTGGGGCGTGCTCCTCTGGAGAAGAGGAAAACTCTCAAGTCACTGTGGAATCCAAAGAACATCCACAGAAGACGTCAAAGAAACAATCCTAAGTAGCGGGTCTCCGATGAGTTGTTCCTTCTGCTGATTTCTTCCTCTTGCGGGAAAAATTGGGTCCCAGAATAATTGAGGGACTGAAAATCCTGTCTTCAGGTTTCTTTCTCTTGGCGAAGAAGTTGGATCCTTTGGCAACTGAGGGACCTCTCTTAGCTTTAGGATTTTTATGTTGTTTTCTTTGAATTTGTATCTTGATTTCGTTGTAATTTTCTTTACTTTCGTCTTTGAATTTGTATCTTGATTTTTCCATCAATGAAATACAAACTTTTGCAATTGTTTCTTCTTCCTCGCCTTTGGCGACATATACGTAATAGAGTTGCTTTCATATAATATCGTGAGGGATGACCTTTCCTCAGTGCTATTTTACATGCACTGTTATGCTACGCAATATAATAATCGTATATAATTTAGAAAAATATATGGAATACCTTCATTCTTTCTTTTGCGTTAATTATTGGGCATCGCCCTTTACGCATGGTTGTCCAATGCGTCTGCTTATGGTGTCTCCTACGCTTGAGGTTTATGGAGACATTGTTTTGATTACTTCTTTTTCTTGGCGTATCAGACTCGTAAGATTTACTGACAACGCTGTGGTATTTCGCTTTGTTTCCATCGTATCCGACTCGTAAGTTTTAAGTATAACACCGTTTCTATTTTTGATGTTTCCAACTTGTAAGATTTATAGATAACGCCATGGTGTTTCAACTCGTTTCCATCGTATCCGACTCATAAGATTTAAGGATATCGCTGTTTCTTTTTCTGACGTATCCAACTCATAAGATTTACAGATAACGCCATGGTGTTTCAACTCGTTTCCGTCGTATCCGTCTCGTAAGATTTAAGGATATCGCCGTTTCTTTTTCTGATGTATCCAACTCGTAAGATTTACAGATAACGCCATGGTGTTTCAACTAGTTTTCGTCGTATCCGACTCATAAGATTTAAGGATATCACCGTTTCTTTTTCTGACGTATCCAACTCGTAAGATTTACAGATAACGTCATGGTGTTTCAATTTGTTTCCGTCGTATCCGACTCGTAAGATTTACGGATATCGCCGTTTCTAGTTTTGACGTTTCCAACTCGTAAGATTTATGGATAACGCCATGGTGTTTCAACTCGTTTTTTCATTTGTCAATCACAAGCACAGAGAGGAGGAGGCGTTATGCTTACGTTTTTTATTTTTGTAAAAAATAATGACTTTGTTCTTTCATGTGTGAAAAGATTTTTGAATGATGGGTCTCGTTAAAAACTCCTATTTTCATAGTAGAAAAGAGCTTCCCATCATGTTTATTCATTGAAAATACTTGACTTTGATTAAGTACATTATCATGCATTCAAAAATAAAAAACATAACAAAATAAGAGCAGAATATCCTTTGGTGGCGAGGCGAGGTAAAAGATGTGTGTGACTGTCATCTCGCCTTCTGGCATTGTTGGGCTCAACTGTAGTAGAATCTGAGGTTGGAGATGTTCCAAGTCCTGTGTAGAATCTCGCCTTCCATTGTCTCCAACCTGTATGTTCCTCCCTCAAAAACCCCATTGATTCTGAATGGGCCTTCCCAGTTTGCCGCCAATTTTCATCCTTTATCCTTTCCCATTGACCTTTTGAGGACTAAGTCGCCCTCTTTGAACTTTCTTGGGATTACCCTTGTGTTATACCTCCTGGACGCTCTCTCCTTCGTGACAAATTCTCTGAAGTGTGCTTTGTCTCTTACTTCTTGTATCAGATCTAAGTTTTCCTGCAAGACTTCATTATTTTCTTGAGCAGTTGTGGTTTCACGACGCCAGCTTGGGGGGCTTATTTCTGTAGGAATCATGGCGTCGACGCCGTATACCATGGTGAATGGCGTTTCTCCGGTTGAAGATTGGGGCGTCGTGTGATATGACCACAGTATGGGGGTGAGGTGAGCTACTCATGCCTCGCCCTTGCTTGATAATCTTCTCTTTATAGCTCTGAGTATAACTTTGTTGGTCGATTCAGCTTGTCCATTGGCTTGTGGGTGTTCAACTGATATGAAAGTGTTATGAATTCTCTTTTCTTTGCAGAATTGGATAACCTTTTCGCTTGCGAATTGAGTCCCATTATCTGACACGATATATTTGGGTAATCCAAATCTGCATATGATTCTTCACCAATAAATTTTTTTAACCTGTTCTGCTGAGATGCTCGCCAAAGGTTCTGCCTCTACCCATTTGGTGAAATAGTCAACTGCCACTATAATCCATCTGGCTTGCTTTGATGACATAGGGAAATGACCTAAGATGTCTACTCCCCACATGAAGAAAGGCCAAGGGGATAAAATTGATTTCAGCGGCTCACATACCTTTGGCATTTGTCACACGCCCTCACATACCTTGCTGCATCACTTTGAAGTTCGGGCCAGAAAAATCCTGCTATAAGTATTTTGCCTGCCAGTGACCTCGCCCCAATATGGCTTCCACATGATCCTTCATGAACCTCCTCTAGGATTCCCTTCACTTCTTCTTTGCTTACACATAACAATAGGGGACCCGAAAATCCTCTCTTATAAAGTCTATCCCCCAGCATCGATTACCACGACGCCATCTTTTTGATTTTGTAAGCTTCTTCCCTAGGTGAAGGAATTTCATCTTTCTGCAGGTACTTGATAATTGGCGTTCTCCAATCTTCCTCTTCTATGATCATTTGGATCGTCTCTTCATTAATGCTTGGGTTTGCTATGGTCTCTTGGATAAATGTTCTGTTGCTTCCAGGCTTCTTCGTACTCGCAAGTTTGGACAATAAGTCTGCCCTTGCGTTCTGTTCCCTTGGTACACATATTAACTGAAATGAATTGAAACATTTTGCTAACCTACGTACCTTCTCCAAATATTTGGTCAGTTGGGGATCCTTTGTTTGAAATTCCCATGAAACCTGATTTGTCACAAACTGCAAGTCGCTCTTCGCTCTGAGGTATGTTACTTCCATTTCCTTTGCCAACTTCATTCTGGCGAGCAGGGCTTCGTACCCGGCTTGGTTATTGCTCGCTTTGAAGGCGAACCTCAGGGACTGCTCTATTAAGACTCCATCAGGTCCTTCAAGGACCACTCCTGCTCCGCTTCCTCTAAGGTTGGACGCACCATCTACTAAAAGTGTCCAAGGTTCCTCGCCATCTTCCTTTGGCGGTGTCGATAGCTCTAGTATGAAGTTCGCCAGATAAAGGTACAGCGTGTTTCCTTTTTCATAGTGAGTTAGGATTGGTGGCGACGCCAAAAAGGTTTTGAGTTTTTGAAAAGCTCCTTCACATTGAGGGCTCCAGATGAACCTCTCACTTTTCCTTAAGGTGGAGAAGAAATGAAAAGATTTCTCTCCTGAGCATGATAAAAATCTTGAAAGTGCCGCTATCCTTCCAGCCAACTGTTGAACCTCCTTTACCGATGTTGGACTCCTCCTGTCGATTATTGCTTGGTACTTATCTAGGCTAGCCTCTATTCCCCTGTTTGCGAGCATAAAGCATAGGAATTTTCCTGATTGGACCCCGAAGGAACATTTGGCGGGATTCAATCTCATGTTGTACTTTCTAACGGAGGCGAGGATGTCACCTAAATCTTGATCAGGCTCTCCTTCCTCTGTAGTCTTTACCACCATATCGTCAATGTATACTTCAACATTTTTTCTTATTTGTTCTTAGAATACTTTGTCCATCAACCTCTAATATGTGGCGTCTGCGTTCTTCAAACCAAATGGCATGACGTTGTAAAAATAGTTGCACGTATTAGTCATGAAGGCAGTGTGAGGTGTGTTAGCATGGTTCATTTTAATCTGGTTGTACCCTGAATATGCTTCCATGAAACTTAACATCTTGTATCCCGAGGCTCCGTCAATAAGCCTATCTATGTTAGGAAGAGGATACGGGTCCTTTGGACAGGCTTTGTTCAAATATGTGAAGTCCACACACATTCTCCATTTGCCATTTGCTTTTTTTACCATCACTACATTTGCTAGCCATGAGGGGTATTTTATTTCCTCAATGAAACCTGCAGCTTTAAGCTTCTCCACTTCTTCGTTTACTACCGCTCTCCTTTCTTCTCCTATCTTCCTTTTTCTCTGAGATATAGGTTTGATCTCAGGCGCAATAGAGAACTTGAGGGTTATCACGCTCTCGTCAATCCCTGACATGTCAGATGGTTTCCACGTAAAAAGGTATATGTTTTTCTTCAACATAGCCAAGATTTTTTCTTTCTCTTCAGGTTTCAAGGGGTTCCAATGTTGGTCACCTGATGTGGCATCTCGCCAATTCTAACTTGTTCCAGCTCTTCAATGGGGCTTACCCTTTTGTCTTGAAAATCTTCTCTTGGGTCAAGATCTAAGAGTGTGATCATGTCGACTCCTCCCTTCTCTGCGCTCGACTCCTTTGGTTCTGCCTTTTTGGTTTGCATGTGCTTGATTTTCAGGCTTGACTCATAGCATCTTTTTGCTAATTTTTTATCTCCTATAATTGTTCCAACCTTTCCGTTATCCAGCGGGTATTTGATGGACATATAGAGGGTTGATAAGGCCGCCTCTAGTGTGTTGAAGGCAGGCCTTCCAATGATTATGTTGTATGACGTGAATGGGGTTTTTACCACTAAGTACCTTACTTTAATAGTTTTGGTGTTCTCTTCATCTCCGAATGTGGTTCGGAGGGTGGTGTAGCCCATTACTTCAACCTGCTCGCCGGCGAAGCTTACCAAGGTGCTGCTGTAGGGCAGAAGATGCTCATCCGACAATTGCATTGCCTTGAAGGCTTCCCAATACATTATATCCTCCGAGCTTCCCGAATTAATCAACACTCTCTTCACGTCACAGTTTAATATATGTACTTGGATCACGAGGGGGTCGTCGTCGTGTGGCATGACCTCCTTTTTGTCTTCCTTCGTGAATGACAAGTCTGGGACGGGCATCACTGAAGTATGACCCACGAACTTCTCATTCTGATCCATTCTCCTCACATAACATTTTCTAGCATTTGAGGATTCTCTTCCTCCTGCAAACCCACCTGCGATGGTGTTTACTGAAATTCTCTTTCCTTTGTTTGAGTCTTCGTCGCTAGAGTGACCTTTGTGGGTCCTCGCTGGGTTTTTGGAATGACCAACTTTCTGGTGGCGGCGTCACCTAGGAATTTCCTTAGGTGACCGCTCTTTATTAATTCCTCGATAAGGTCCTTCAACCTGAAGTATTTTTCAGTATCATGGCCTGTGCATTTGTGGTAAGCGCACCAGGCGTTGGGGTTCGTGCCCAAGGTGTGCTCCTTGCCCCTTTGTGGTAGTAGTTTTCCTAATCCTGTTTCCAGGATTTCATCCAAAATGTAGACTCTGGCGTGGTTGAGAGGAGTGTACTCCGTCTTTTCCATGGGCCCTTCCTGGAAGTGCCTAGGTGGTTGATATGATTTCCTATGGTGTTCTGCGCCATGATAATTGGGCGTTGGACGCCGTTGTTGGTGGTAGTATTCACTTTGCCCGCTTCCCTTGTTTACTGGGCCTCTTTCACGGGCATCTCTCATTCTTTTCTCAGCGTTACTTTCTTCGCCTTTTATGTATCCTTTTGTTCTTCTCGTCACTTCCTGTATGGACGTCGCCGGTTTTTGCGCCAACGATTCGTTGAAATGGTCGGCCTTAAGTCCATGGTGAAATGTAGACACAAACTCTTGATTTGGGTTGCACACCTCGCTTGTTGCCTCGCAGAATCTCGCCAGGTACTCACGTAAAGACTCATTGTGGTTTTGACGCATGGCGAATAGGCTGGTGGCTGTGACTTTAAAATGCTTTGAACCGACAAATTGTTGAGTGAACTTCCTTTGGAAATCCGTCCAGTTTTCGATGGAGTTCTTGGGTAGGTTTATATACAATCTCAGGACTGCATCTTTTAGCGTGCCTGAGAGGAGTTTGCATTTGAGATGGTCCTCTGCGCCTATGATGGCAGTTTGAGTTCCCACTACCATCAAATGCTCTATTGGATCCGTTTTTCCTTCGAAAGATGGAAGGTGAGGTGTTCTGAAATTGTCTGGCACCTTAGCGTCCCATAATGCTTGCGCTAAGGGCTGAGAATCTTCAATTTCGTTTTCATCCTCGTTATCGGCCTTGTTTCCTTTTTCTTTGTCAATTTCAACGACCCTTGCCTGAAGGCGTTTCAATTCATTCACAGCGTCCGTCAGGGTCATTGTTCCAGTGTGATTCGTTCTTCCCGACATGTTGGGAAGAATGTATTTTTCGTATGTTTGAGTGATAGGCTGGGAATCGTTTTACCGCAGCCCCATGGTGGGCGCCAAAATGTTATGGTAAAAAATGTATGGGGGTGAGTCCAAGTATATTGATAATGATAATAATACTAGGTTAAAAAAAATACCAGATCCCTTTACAATAATGCCACAACCTCTATTTATAGAGGGGGACTTGAATTTTTCCTTAGTAAACCGCCCCACTCCCCTCTTTAATGGAGTCGTGGGTGGTTTCCGCCACTGCCACCGTGCTTTTAGGGTGGTTGTGGGCGGTTATCCTCTCTCCACCGTGTTCAGGTGAAGGTAGTGGGTGGTTATCCTTGCTTCTCACCCGACTTGGCCATGTTTGAGGGCGTCGCCTCTACTTTGCTTCTCTATATATTTATCCCGTAATTATTATTAGTATAATATATATTCATCAATAATATACTTCTTCTGTATTTTTTATATAAGAGTAAACAAAAATAGAGTTGATTTTTTTAAAATAAATACAGAGTAAAATTTAACTATTATATAGAAAAATAGTAAATTGGAAAATATAATTTATTTTTTTATGAAATAAAGATTTGAAATATTTTTAAGAATTGATGAGGACAAATTAAGATTTTTAGTAGTAATACCTTTAATATATTGGGCCCTTTTGAACTTGACTTATTTTTAAGCTTATGAAAATACTTTATGATTATAATTTATAAATAAACTTTTATGTTATTTCATAAGTTTCTTTACGCATAATAATTCATAAGATTTCACTGAAAAAATAATATCTTTATAAACTGTTTTCATAAATAACCTTAAATAACTTATAATAATACATAAAAGTTTATATATTTGCATAAGTTATTTCGCATAAGATCATAAATAAGTAAATCCAAACGGTTCCATTGTGTTTTTTATTTTGTTTTTATGTTTTTATTTTTATTTTTATTTTTAAGCTCATAAATATGTATATTCTTTTATTAGGTTATTTTATTTTTATTTTTATTTTTTATATGTTAGATTGAGTTACTATTTTTTCATCAAAAAAAATTATTATTTTTGGCACGTATCTTTTATTGTGATTTTTGTTTCTATTTTTATGCGTAAATTAATTTTAATTAATTTTTTTTTATCCTATTTTTGAAGTTAAAATAGATTGGATTATTTTTATTTTTTTAGAAGTGGTTCCCGTTGCTATTTTTATGGAAAGATTTCTTTTATGTTTATCTTCTTTTTTTCTCTTATTTGTTTGTTTAGAGATGTAGTTTTTAATGCTATTTTTATGGAAAGATTTATTTTATGCTTATCTTTCTTTTTTTTTTTTTTTATTAGTTCAAAGTTAAAATTACATTTAAGGGCGCAAAACTCGAAACATCGTTAAAAGTGATAAGGACAAATTTGGATTTTTAATAGTAGTTTCTTTTAATATATTGTAAGTATATATATATATATATATATATATATAATTTAAATAATATGGTCGGGGTCGAGGAATCTGCAGTGGCGGAGGAACCTTCTTCTTTCCCCGCCTTGAATTAGCCATCCCCGTCCCCGCGGGGAAAAATATCAGCCACTTTGGATCTTTAAACAGGTTATCCCCACGGATAATCCGTTACCATATACACATTGACATCCATCCCTAATTCCAAGTTCCAATTGTTGAGAGTTTTATTCTTGCAAATTCACTATAAAAAGAAGTTGTCATTATGTTTGGTATAGTGGTGAGAGGTTTTGATAGTATGCATGCGATTCTAAGTTCGATCTTTTACTCCATTGTAAACAAAAAAATCACTACAAAAGTATTTGAAAAGAGAATATAGGTATTTTCGGTAAACATGTTTTGGTTCTTATTGTACATCATGAAGTCTCATAGAGACCTCGAACCTCTCCTCTCAATCTCTCATACTTCTTTCCATCTCCCTCCTTTCATAATTTGACTCTATCTCCGGTGGCGGAGCAAGAACAATTGTTTGGAGAGGGTCGTAATTAAAATGGTAAAAAATAGACTATGGGGGAATGAAACTCCCCGCCTTTGTATACCAGGCATACTTCTCTGCAATTGCACCTTTTCATAATATTCATTGTAATATTGCAATATTTGATATATATTATATATTGTTTTTACAAATATATATAAAGAAAAAATACTGAGACTTGGGGCGGGCCATAGCCCTTCCCGACCTACAAGTGGCTCCGCCCCTATCTATCTCTCTCTAACTTTTAGAGAGAAGATACGAGAGATGTTGACAATAGAAAATCCAAGTGTAACTACAGTAGCTTGTGAAGCAAGCAATTGTCTTATAGTGATTGGTTAGGGGTTAGTAGTTATGATCCTACACTTGTATATATAAGCACACTATAGTGTTTGTAAGACTTGAGATTTGTGAATAATTTCTTTCCAGCTTTTGAATTATTTTTGCGCCTATCACCATGTTCACTCGTTTCCACAAGTTGTGCTCAATCTGTGCCTAACTTAAGCTTCACATGGCATACCTTGTTCATCTTTCACATGGTATCGGGCTTCTAATAATGAGGTTATGTCATTGTTGATCCTTCTCTTCTTTCACACAATCTCCCTTTGATCTCATAGCCATTCTTTGAACTTGTTTCTTGTTCTTTCTCTGCATTCAAGATTGTTTCCTTGAATCTTCATCTCTTTTTGTGTGCGTGATAACTTTTAACTTTAAATTATCATGAAATTCTAACAATTGTCAACAATGTTTTTTAGAAGTTGAAATTTATCATTGGTTTTACGGCTAAAACAGTGATGTGAATGACGTTGGTTAAATACGAATTATATATTTATTTTTTGTTGTTTTAATTAAACTAATATGAATTAAATCATTATCTGCATAATAAAAATTAGGATATCCATTAACTTATAATTCCAAATAACAATGTATTCTGTCGTTAGAATTTTAAATATGTTTTAATTACGGATCCACGATCACAAGTAGTTCGTATTATAACTTGCCATAAAATGGAGTGGGGTCTACTACATATTGTGAAAGAGGTTATTTATGCCATTCAAAAAAATAAAATAAAAAAATGAAAGAGGTTATTTATCGTGATTTTGAGTGAGTTCATTTGAAAGCGACTCAAAGTTGTTGGTTGACGCTATCTATTCGAGAAGACCAGACAATTCATAATTTAGTTTAATGTTAACAAAATTCTTCTTCTCATGTCATCTTATGGAAACTTTGAGATTAATTTTTTAGGGAACAAACAAAATTGATTGTTCATACTCTTTGCTAGGGCAGCCAAAGTTTGGACTTGTTTCTATAGATTTGAGATTATTCTCATGTATTGAAAATTTATTAATTAACGATGTGAATTAAGTTTATTTGATTAAAAAAATTTGAATAGTAAATATAAAAAATATGACAATTATTTGTCTCTCATCAAAAAAGAAGTACAAACAAAAATACATATAAAAAAAATAAAACAATTATTTGTCACCAATAAATATTAAAAGGTACGGAATATATATTTATCACTAATATACTGTATAAAAAAAATACAGTACACATATAAAACATGGGAAAATATTGTCACCGATTGATAAATATAAAAGTATGGGAAAATATATGCCACCGATGTATAAAAAAACTCATGTTATTTCTTACATTGTTTATTTTTTATTTTTTGTCAAGTAGTTTTAGTGGTCAATTTTTTTTCCTTTGAAGTGAAAAATAGAGAATTTCATATTCAAACCCTACATATACCGCAAAGTTCGAACCATCTGAGTTATGACGGTAAATTTTACATTATTTTTATAGAAATTAAATGATAATTTAAAATGTTGTTAGAGGGTAAATTCATACACAAGATTTGTCACCGTTCAGCTATTAAAATTAGTTTTTTTCTTATGCCTTCTAAAAATATTTGAAAATTTTGTAATATACAATTTTGAATTTATTAAAAAACTCATAGTGTATTTTTAAAATCATTGACATAAAACAGGAAACATTATTAATACACTAGCTCTGAATTTCATAATTCAGTTTTCTAAATTTTATCCCTTTAAGAATAAGTTATAACAAATGAGTCTGAAGGGATTTTTCAAATCCATTTAATTTGGTCAAAAAGGAATTCCATATAGTTTTTTGAAATTGTCAAAAAGAAAATCCATTTTTTTTAAGAAATCAAATAAAACGGAAACATTATTATAATACACTAGCTCTGAATTTCATAATTCAATTTTTTTTTATTTTAAATTTTATCCCTTTAAGAATAAGTTATAATCTATGAAGTTCGGATACGTGACACGATACCGATACAGCGATACGAGGAAATTTTCAAAATTTCCGATATGATATGACCGTGATACGTTATTTAAAAATTAAATATACAAATGCACAATATATAAACATAACAAAAATCAATAATGATAAAAATTAACATCCAAATTACTCAAACTGAGCAAACAAGTAACAATTACATATCTTAAGTTAAGTAAGTACTATCCAAAAATGATATACTCCCTCTAGTCCTTAATATAAGAAAATGTTCATTTTTTAGATACATTAGAAAATTGATGTACCTCGTCAACAAAATGGTCTAGATACATTGATCATTCAATGTATCTAAAAATCGATCTTTTTTATATATTAAGAAATGGAGGGAGTAATTAGTACTATCGGACAAGTATCGTATCGACACGTATCAGATACGATACTTCACCATTTTTTAAGTATCGGGGCTTCAAAGTTATAACAAATGAGTTTGAAGGGATTTTTCAAATCCATTTAATTTGGTCAAAAAGGAGTTTCATATAGTTTTTTGAAATTGTCATAAAGGAAAATTCTTTTTTTATATTAGCCACTAAGCGACAAAAAATAAATAAAAAAACGACAAAGAAATATCAAAAATGGAAAAAGGTCCAAACAATGTCGATTATCGAGTGCTATCCCAAACAATTTAAGAGATTAGACCACCACAAATTCATGTCATAAGGAAAAAACATTTCTTTCGAGACTTCATCAACTTTTAGGTTCATTGAATGTTCAATATATTTGATTTATAATATAAACTAAATATATTAATTATTCAATTAATCTAAAAAAATATGTTTCGCTTAAGAAGGAACGGGGGCTGTAGTAATATATAAAAATTAAATTAGAAGAATACTCCTTAAAATACAATGAAATATTTAATTTCTGCAAAAAAAATGAAATTTTTAATTAGTAAAAATATTTAATTACAAATAACTCTTGATTAAATAAATATTATTTTCATTTTAATTGAAATAATTATATTAAACCTATTAATTTATCAGGATATAGTACTACGTACTCCCTCTAGTCCTATATATAAGAAAAAAAATTACTTTTTTAGTTTCATTATAGAATTGATGTATCTATACTATAATATTGTATAAATACATTTATTCTATAATAACTCTAAAAAGTAAACCTTTTTTATATATAGAACCGGAGGGAGTACATTGTAACGTACCATATTTAATGATTTTTTTATAATATATTTAATTCTTTCATATTTAGTAAAAGAATAAATTATACTATATATTGTCAAAAAAAATCATAATCCATATTAATATTTTTTTTTATGAGAAAAGTAATTAGGAGGGGATTGTACAATATAGAAGATCTTAAAACATATAGAATACTTACAAAATTATTTATATTATTTTTAAAAAAAAATACTAGCAGGACTCGAATTCGATACCTAGGGTATATTTAAAATACTGAGAGTCACATGAATTTCTAACATTTTTTTTTTTGTTAAGTAGCCTAGTAACTAAAAATTTTACCCTAAAGGTGGATAAGTAGGAAGATCATGGTTTGAACCCCAACTTTCTACACATATAATGCAATATTTTTGTCAACTCAACTAAGTTCACGGGACTTTACAATAATGTTTCTAACACTTCTAATATAAATAATTGTAAAAGTAATACTTTTTTTTGCTAATTTTTTTTTTAGTACCTCATTCATTAAGTTATTTTTTATTTTGATTTGTCAAAAGATAAAATTACTTTTTTTTATTTTGATTTGTCAAAAGAATAAAGTAATTTTTTATTTTGATATTTTTTAAAGTAATTTTACATAAAAAGAAAGGAGAAAAGCATTTACCATAATAGGTTTTTTATTTTTCTTTTGACGTAATTTACAATAATAGATTAGATTTTGAGATAGATACAAACCTCAAAAAAAAAAAAAAAAAAAAAGAGTATCTAGATACATAATACTCATTTCGTTTCTTTTTATTTGTCTTTTTTCATCAGATTCAACGTTCTTATTTAGTTGTCTTTTTGTATTTTAAGGGTGTTATTTGTCAATTACTCTTATCTTTTTTTAATAAAACTAGTTAATATAAATTTGAAAAACTAAAGTTTTTTTTAATTATTTTTTGTACATAACATATTAAATCAATTGAAAAGAGAAAATGTGTTCAAAAAATAAGAATTTATCGATGAATTAAAACGACGGTATAATAGAAAAATAAAGTGCAAAATTACAAATTAGTCCATCCAATTTTTTTAAAAAAGTTAAATTAGTCAATCTAAATTGACATGAGGAAAAATTGAACCTGAAATTTTAAGAAGGACACATTGTAAAGTCTCAAATCAATACCACCAAACTAACCTAAGTGAGTTTTTTAGATACATAATATTAATTTTTGTCAAAAATAAAAGTAACATAAAATAATAAATTCCCATTAAAGAAATAATATTAAAATTTTTAAAAGCATGTAAACGTGACGTGGTACTTTCCTCTCTATAAAAAAAAGTAACAAACGTGATGCATCCTTTTTTTTTAAATTGGATTTATTTTTTCCTTTTTCTTTTTTTCCTTATCTAGAATGATAACCACAGTTACTTATCAGTTTATGTATAAATACATATGAAAGGACAACCTACGAACAAATCTAGAAAAACACAAAGTTCACTCTCTCGATTTGTTTGTGTCAGGTATTTTTTTCTTTTTTCATCATTCACAGTCACACTATTCTTTCTCTTCAAACAATTTTCTCCATTACTGTATCTTTGAAGCAAAAATGTTGTCCTTTTCTTCTTCCATTTTCATATAAGCACAAAAAAAATCCTCCATCTATTCTTAATTATAAGTAAAAATCATTTTTTTAGATTAATTGAATACTTGATGAATTTGGTCAGTGATATAAGCTAAGTATATCAATTATTCAACGTATTTGAAAACTAAAGTTTTGCTTATAATTAAATATCGAGAGAGTATATCACTAAGCAAAAGATCACATTTTTCAACTTTTTGTGATTTAAAAAATCTGATGATTTGTTTTTTTCTCTTGAAGGTGTTTTGATTCTCATCACTTACTTGGAGCTAGAAAAATGGCATTTTTGTCTTTGAACCAGCAAATGATGGTGCTCATTCTTCAATATCTTTATGAAGAGAATTTGGAGGAGACATTGCACAAGTAAAGATCTTTTATTTATTGTTTAAATTTGTTATTTTGTTTTTTTAGATCTTGGCTAATTAACTAGAATGGTAAATTTAAATTGGAAAAATGTGTTTTATTTTTTGTGTTTAGGATGGAGCAAGAAACTGGTCTCTATTTCAATCTGAAATATTTTGAAAATCTAATTCTTGCTGGACAATGGAATGAGTGCGAGCAATATCTTGCTAGTTTTACAAATATCAATGATAATGGTTACTCGATGAAAATGTATTATGAAATCAGAAAACAAAAATACTATGAAGCATTAGACAGGTAGTGTTCTTTATTTTGGATTTGGATTCACCGGAGTCAGAAAAATTGATTGCAGTGCAGTCAGCAACATATAAACTGTCTGATCAAGATCAGCCAACTTAGAATTTTTGATCAGATTTTATAATTAAAGTTAATTAATTTTAAAATCTGAACCATCCGATCTTGATCATACTGTTCAAATTCACTGACTGCATGCAATCAACTGCACACAATCCAAATCCCTTTATTTTTATACAAGTATTTATCATCATCATGACATTATTACCTTTAGGGTTTCAGATAATAGTTACAATCATGATTATAATTGTGCTTTGATTCTTGATATAGTGGAGAACCTTAGGGTTTTAAATGTAGTCATTTTTCAAAATTTTGTAGTAGTTTGAAAAACATGAAAAATTGTAGATTTTAGTCGAACAACTCTTTTTTAAACCCTAGACATATTTGAAATCTTTAACATTATTGGAGAATTGCAGTCAAATATTGCTTCAGCAGATGTCACATTGATATTTTCGCAACATTAAATTTTTTTATATCATGTCCTAGATCCCGATTACAGAACTCTATTTAAATCCCTAATTATATTCATCATTATTACAATTATTTTCGTTATAATTATAGTTTTCATAATTACTTCTTGTATCTTAAACATTAGATTGCTAGTTATATTCCTTATCCTTTTATTTCAGTACTTAATTTGTGTAAGTGTATTAAAATATTTCTTGGTTGCTATAGTTTTTCTAATGATTAAATGATCTCATTTTTGCTCAGAAATGACAAAACAAAGGCTGTTGAAATTCTAGTGAATGATTTGAAAATCTTTTCAACATATGATCAAGCATTGTACAAGCAATTAACACATCTCATAACCCTTGATAATCTTAGGTAAATCTTTGCTTTCAATTTTTTTTTTTTTGGTATAATATTGTTGACTATGGATTGAAGCTATATTCAAATTTCGTTGCATTTTAAATATAGATTTGGTTTAAATGCAGGGAGAATATACGGCTATCACAATATCAAGATGTGAGAACAGCTAGAGTCTTCTTGATGAGGGAGCTTAAGAATTTGATTAATGCTAATAGCAAACTCAATAATAAGCTTAAGCTTCCAACATTGAGTGAGTCACGGCTTCGACGCTTGATTAATCATGGGTAAGTAGTTTTTGTCGGAACAAACAACCTTGATTCTAAAGTAAATAGATATTTAAAATGCAAACAGAAAACACACGTGATTTGTTAAGCCAATTATGCATACGTCTCTGACTGCAGAGCGACTGTAGTACGTACCTTTATGTTATTCAATCTTAGGCTTTTTGGTTACAACTTGTGTTTAAATTTTCATGTGATTGTTCCATACACAAAGTGATATTCGTTTGATCTGTAAAATGTAAGTATTGGACATAACAGTACAAGAAAGAACAACATTTGTGCAGAGGGCAAATGTGGTTCATTAGGGGAAAAGAATTTCAGTTTTTATCATGTCATTTGCTCCCCTGTTTGTCTAGTACCGATAATAATTTTAAAATCAAACAAAGTACAACTGAAGTTGTCTTGTCCAGTCCCTTATTTTTTTTTATCAAATCAAACACATGTAGTCATTTAACTCTTTACACATTAATGTAGTTAATATTTTTTTTTTGTTAATGACATCTTATTTCAGTTTTAGCTTCATTAATCATATTTTTTTTGGCTAATTTTTTTCAATGTTCTATTTTTAGATTGAACTGGCAGCATGTTCTGTGTAAGAACCCAAAGGAGAGTCCGGACATCACAACGATTCTAGTGGATCATACATGCGATGCGCCAAGAGAACATGGCATGCCGATTTCAGCTATGCTTCCTGCACCATCAAATGCTGCAAATCATCCATCTCCTAGGGCTAATGCTTTACCGGGATGGATGGTGAATGCGATTTCGAGGACAGCTTCTGCCTCGCCAGCTGGTCCTTCAAATATAGGTATACACCGAGAAGTAGTCGATGCTTTCCATAACTTGAAACTTTAGGGTACTATTATAATCTTTTTTCAAACTCATGTGTTATTCAATTTCTTGCAGCCAACATTCCGAGGAATACAAGAACATCGGTTACTCATCCGCCGATCAATGATCAAGAAATAAGACGGCTTCTGTTACCACAAACTTTCGAAGATGTACTTGCAAAGTATTTTTTGATGTTTTCTTTTCTGTTTATTTTATAACTTTCTAACAAATTGGTTACACATTTCAGGCTGCGCCTGCCGCACATACCGTTACACCTCAGCAAGAGCCTCGACAGGTTGATGAAGTTCTTCAAATTGTTCATCGTACTCAGTGTCGAAGACTTACTATGCCGGAGAGTATAGGTCCCGGTAACAAGGTATTGTTTCTGCAACCTTAGTTTTACTTTTATGCAAAACATGTTTAATTAATATATTTCTGTTTCTCTGTCAAAATTTTCATGATCATAATTTATTTTTTTTATCTTTTACCAAGGTTTGTCTTCTATACACAAAATCTGGAACTGGTCTTCTAGCACTTGGTTCTAAAGGGGTTATGAAGACGTGGAAAAATGATAATCCTAAACATTCGACACCGACTGAGAGTATTTTTATGATTCATAATGTCCCGAACAATAAGGACGTGATTCCCTGCTTGGACATTTCAAAGAATGATGCTTATGGCTTAGCTGCATGTGGAGGAATTGTTTCATTGTTCAACATGGTGTCATCATACAAAGTGAGCTAACTAGCAATATTTATGAAAATATATTATGTTACATATCTCAATATTTGTGAGTTTCTGACAAATTATTGTTGAATTTCAGGTAATGTATCAGTTTATGAGTCCTCCGCCCGCTGCAACGTGCATTGCTTTCATCCCTCAAGACAATAACATTGCTGCGATCGGAAGGGAAGATTCTGTGATTCATATTTTCAACATTAAGCAAGGCGAGGTAATTAATTTTGAAATTAATTAGCCTTTCTAAATTAATTCCAAGAATATAGAAAATTTCAAGAATCATATAATGATTTGAACCTTTCTGTCTTTTAGCTTATGGCAGAATTGAAGGGTCATCAAAAGTACATTACTAGTATGGCTTTTTCGGATCGACTGAATGTAATGGTTTCTGCCGGCGCTGATGCTCAGGTATGTTTAATCATGATTTCTGTAAAAATATTAGTCAGTTTTGTCAAATAGCAGCGCTATACCATAACGGATTTCAGCGAATCCGCTTTGGAAACTGCGACGCTGTCCTAGCAGATTTTGATTACATAATACAATGTTGTGTGTATTTGTAGGTTATCTCTTGGAACATGAACCAATGGTCTATGAACAAATCAGTGTCAATCCAAATGCAAACCGGTGAAAATGCGGCTCCAAATGAGACTAAAGTTCAATTTCACAAAGATCAAGTGATGTTGCTAGCATGTCATGAGACACAGCTTGTTATATATGATGCTTCCAACATGAAACCGATCTGTCAGGTAAGCATCCGCTCATTCTCGGCGCTAGAAATTAATAGTACTTTTCTCTTAAATAGAAATTTATTTATGGAAAATTCAGCTATATTTTGTGTTCCTAATGAGTGAATTACTGACATATTTATGTTTGTATTTAACAGTGGCTGCCACAAGGTGGGTTGGAAGCTTGCGCGATAACTTCTGCGACCTACTCAAGCAATTTCGAACAAATTTATGCAACATTTACTGATGGAAACATCGGAATATTTGATGCTGGTAGCCTTACACTAAGATGTCGCATCGCTTCATCTGCATACCTGTATCAGACTCCATCAACCAGGTATTTGAACAATTTCATATGCTTAAACTTATTTGGTTTCCTAATATTAAGATATAACTATTCGCGTAAAGCTGTTCAAAAAAACTATTTGCGTAAAGATAGTTTCTTTGATTCATATGTACCGACATTGTAGAGATTTTTATACTGTCAGTCAATCATAACCGTTCAATCTTTTAAAAAAATGACTTTCATAGTTTCCTTATATTAAGATATATATGACTATTTGCGTAAAGATAGTTTCCTTGACTCATATTTACCGACATTGTAGAGAATTTTTATATTGTCAGTCAATCATAACCGTTCAATCTTTAAAAAGCCATACAAATGATGGTTAGTGATTCATCGACTGTATAATAAGTCTTACACTGTCAGTGTATCAAAATTATATGTGTTGATTTTTTGTCACATGCTTGGAATTTTTTGTCACATGCTTAGAATATTAATCGATAAATTTTTATTTGTTTTTTGCAGCCAAAATGTGTACCCTCTTGTTGTTGCAACAAATCCAAAAGAGCCCAATCAATTTGCAATTGCACTGTCAGATGGGAAAGTTAAGCTTTTTGAGCCCAAAGATTCTAACAAATGGTTTTGAAGTAAAGTGATTGTTGCTGAAATGGTCATCCATTTATATGATTCATTTGCTTCATTTTAGTTTTTATATTTCAATTATTGAGTTATTAAACAATTGTGAAACTTTTAAGGTTGAATGTTTTTTATTGTAAGACTATGTTTGGTTGGATAGTCATTGAGATGTTTTGGTTATGTGACAATTATGCTTAAGGTTTTTAAATACATTATGTTTGCTTGAATTATCCTATTTATTTAATGTCATAAATTTGAAGTACTATTTTTTGTGAGGTAGTTAAATTTATAAACGCTATTTTTCATGAGGCCATTCAAAGTTATTAATGACTTAGCAAAGTTTGGTACACTACTAGTTTAAATTTTGATATTAGGATTTTTGATGTGGCTTCAACTTTTTTATCTTTGTTGATCTTTCATGGGTTTTCACTTGGGCTTTTAGCCCATTTTGCACTTATCTGTCTTATTTTCCCCAAATTTGCCTAAATTTATTCAATTTTCTCTCCCAAAAGTTAGAATCTTTGGCCCCCAAATGACACTTTGAGAGAGATAGAGATGTTGAATAAGTATTACAAAAGAAAAATGTTTTGGTAGATACCATGTAGGTGTATACATACACCTTGAGTGAGAAAGAAATAGAGAGAGTGGTGTCATCGATGTGATAAGCTGGTAATGTATGATAGAAAGAGAGATAGAGAAAATTAGAGGTAAATTCATACTAATATTATTGGTGTAAACTATTATTACTTGAATTATTATTATTATGAGAAAATGACTAGCATATTTAGCATTTTAATTTTGGTGAAGGGGAATGTGTTTAGTCAATTATTAATAATAAGCAAATTTTACCTTATGTATATGATTTTAAAATAACACACTAGTGCAAAAAAACTTTTTAAATCAGGTATTTTAAATCAGCTACAATCCACTTGATTTAAAATGTTAAGATCATCGGACAAGCTTGAAAATTTCAAAATTGAAGTAATGTTAAGTTAGACCACCTGATTTAAAAACATTTCACAATTAAAAAAATATAATAATTAATAAAATAGTTCTTTTCGCTCAACAAACGCGACTTCTCGCCCTCAACATCGGTGAAACTAAACTCTAATAGCCTCTCCGCCGCAAACTTCTAAACCGATTTAAATAGTCCTCCAAAACTGATTTAAAAAGTATTTTTTGCACTAATGTCATGACACAGTGACATGGATCTTGAAGTTAACTAATATTGGTAGTTGACACTAATATCTCATGAATGTTCATTAATCATTACATGTATGCATATAATGTTCCAACTCATGGTCTTTGTGTTTGTGGAGCATAGAGAGCTTTAAGATTCAATTCAACTTTTTTTTTTTTGATTACATGATTCAATTCAACTTGGTTTCTTAAATTTTGTGGAGTAATCAACGGTAAGTAACTAGATTTAGTGAAAAGCAAATTAATTGTAGTCTTATCAAACATAATTTAGTGATGAATATTGTTATTTAGTAAGAATTATTTTAGAGAAGAAATACAAGAATAATACATGACATTATCTTATAGAATGATGTAATTTTAATCTCCTCTTTTAGTGGAAATCATGAGGGTAGTTAATGTAAATAAGAATAGAAATTTATTCTTGTAATTTTTCTCCATAAATTTTTTTACTAAATAGCATTTTCCTTTAATGATATATTTGGTGTTAAAAGTTGTAAGCATAGCATGTGATAGTGTGAATATTGGTTTTTTGTTGGCTTAAATAAAAGTGTTAATAGATTCTTTCCGAGATCCGCGGCACATGATGTATTTTTGTTTCTATCTAACGGCTCTCAATAATTGTCATCCTATCAATATTTTGGACTGCTAAATGCTCTATTCACTGCTGGAAATAGACATTTGACTTTATAATAATCTTGGATACTTTTAATCTTATTTATTTTCATTATTATTATTTTGGTGCTCATGTTACTGTCTTTTCTTTATTATTTTTTATCTATGTGAAACCATAGGTGGAGCCAGGAATGTTACGAAGTCTGGACACAATTTTAACCACAAACGGAAAATTCAGATGCGACATAAATTATATAAATAGTGTGCTAGATTCACATGCGACAAAAATTAAAAGAAACTTGTCATTTTGTCAAAAAAAATGCAATTTAAAATAAGAGTGATTAAATATAACAATACCAATAATATGCTAAATAAAACCACGAGGCAAATTTTCTCTTCGGGACTTCGATGAAGTGAATGTTCGTATAATATCAACATCATCAAGTGACTTGAATATCTCCCGCTCGGTGTAACATACCATCAAGTCAATGAACCAATCATCGTTGATCTTGTTGCACAATTTAGACTTAATAATCTTCATTGCTGAAAAAGCCCTTTCAACGGATGTTGTCGACGCCGGCAATATCAAAGACAACTCAATAAGCTTGTAGACCAATGGAAATACCAAATGTTTATCAGTTTGAACCATCTTCATAGCCAAACTTTGAACATCTTCACAAGTAGAAAATGAAACTAGGGGTGAGCAAAAAAGATCGACCTGCCCGAAACCGGAGTAACCCGGTTGAGAAACTAGAGAAACGGGCGGATTTAAACGGTTTTCGGGTTCGCGGGTTAATTTTTATAGTCTAATACGGATAACCATGGTCGGGCGTGGGTCTGTAAAGTTTGATCCATTGATACCCATACCCGACCGACTAGTAACTATTGCTTGTAATGCTTTACTGTGACATGTCCAATCAACTTTGACAAGTCCATCACTGTAACCTACTACACCTATCTAGATGTTTTTTGAGACACACAAAACTCACTTCCCAACTCAATACCTTGGTGTTTATTTCAAAACACGTACTTTTTCTTTTGAGAAATTTTCAAGATACTTATATTAATTATAATTATTACATAGTACTCTTTCATTTCTTTGTTAAAAAAAAAAGAAAAAATAAACTATTAGTATTATTTTTAAGAAAGAAATAGAGAGAGAAAAAGAAAACATTTCACTATGGCTCAACAAACCAACAATGGAGATCTGAATCATAACTATTCTTTGATTTCTATTATTATTGCTAGTTGCTAGTAAAACATGATATTCAGACCTTTCTTCTTCTAAACTAATGCAAGAGACCCTACTATTCTTGCAGCAACAACTCTGATAACTAGATCATATGAGAACCGCCAGTGCCATTTGTTTTAGCAGTGAAATCTATTGCAGAATGCAGTTGAGTTACTGATCCTCTTTACATGTTTTCATTTCTGTATCTCCAAACTCACTCTTCTTTCTTTTATCAAACTCTCATCTTTTTAACTCTTTTCTTCTCCTATTTCTCTCATTCATCTCTCTGAAGTTGAAGCATCAAATGATCTCGTGTTACCCGAATATATCCGTCCGATCAAACCGACACCCGATCTGTCCACCACCCGACAAAACCGTGTAAGTAATCGGTCGGTGATGGGTGGGATTTTTCCTTCAACGGTTACTGTCGGTTTTTAATATTTCGGCCCGAACCCGGCCGTAACCGACCGATGCCCAGCCCAAAATGAAACATGTCTCTTCACGTGAACTATATAAGTGTCAAGTTGCTCTTTTATTGTTCCACGGTCATCATCAGAAAATTCTTCATGATAAATATCAGCAAGACGAGCAAGCTTATCATCATTAAACTTGGAGAAAGAGTTCTTGGGGTCAAGACATGAGAACAATTAAGCACAATGTTACCTCATTCACTAAAGCGGTGATCCATCTCCACACATATTGTGTCAATAGCAACATAAAAAATCTCAACACGGTAATAATGAAGATTAGTTGTAAATCAACACATTCATTACTCATCAACAAACAAACAGAAACAAAAACAACAAAGGGCAAAAAATTAAAACCCTAAAAAAATCAAATCAAACACTGATTTTGACTTACTTACCTTCTTGCTCTGTGACAGTGAGAGTTCTGATTCCGGCTCGTGTGACTGTGAGACCGTGAGAAAGCTCTGATTCCGGAGGATGTGTCGCCGCCGGCGACAGATTTGGAAGAGAGAGGTGCGTTGTAGTGAAACGGTGAAATGCGTAGTTTGTTTTCCAAAAAACGTATTTTTGTTTATCAGAAACGGTGAAACACAACGCGTAATTTGTTATTCTTTTTTTATTTTATTTTTTATTTCAAAAAAAAAAAAAATTCAATCGTGCGGAGCCCGGGCACGTGCCCAGGCTGGCCAGGCTCAAGCTTCGCCACTGTGTGAAACTTATATCTGAAGGTGTAGCTCAATAAAAAAAGGGGTTGAATGTTAAAGGAGTTTTTGAATGATATTCAGAATTTAATTCTTGGCGACTAATATTTTTCCCCCTTTCTAACAATTAATATTTTTTGCTAAAATAGATTATTTGTTATGATAATCAACCATAGGTTTTTTATTGTCTTGCAAGAACTTAAACATTATTGAGTCGATATCTTGTGTATGTGTTTCGAATTTTGATGTATATATCCTATATTTGACATTCATTTTATAATTAAAAATAGATTAAAAAAATCTGACGACACAAATAATTGTTATATTGATTTTTATCAAGTAGTATAATACTAGTAAGAGACCCGTGCATCCGCACGGGTCGTAACGTACCGCTATTGGCAGTTCACTTTTGTTTTCAAATTTATTTAAATTATATAGTTTTATATAAAAATATGAAACTTTAAATTAATAACATTACAATAGATGAAAAATGAAGGTTTTGAAGTAGAATTGTAATAATTTTTTTATAAGAAGTTGTTAAAATTTCAATACAGTTAGTCATTAATTTTAAATAAATGACACCTGTTATATGTACCAAATTTGAAACGTACAGTATTTCTTGAACTAAAAGAATTATTTTTACAAACACAATTCCACTGAAATCCAATTTTCGTATACATATTTAGTGATTTTTTTGTAGAATATTTGAAGATGACCCAAAATTTATTTGTTCTTCCATCATCTGTACATACTTTGAGTTCATCGAACGAATAAAATTTGAGGAAATCACTGAATTGTTGTTGTAAAACCTGGGAAAAAGAAATATAGAAGTATGTTGTTAAAAGAAGTAATATATTTGTATAAATTGATGTGTATTAGATGTTTGAAATAATAAAACTCAACTAATGTTGTTTTGTTGATATTGTTTTCTGTCAAAGTGATGTCGAATGAAGTTGTTGCAAAAGGTAAAGTACTTCGGCTATGGAAAGGTGATAGGTATTGTGTTCCAGTAATTTCTTTGAAAGATATCATAGAGAAACATCTTTGTCCATAATAACCAAATGTAACCTCAACATTATCAGGAAAACGATAAAAGTGTTGAAGTTGATTCCAACCATTTTTTATAAGAGGATGATCAAAGTTTTTGTTGTATTGGATAATATTATATATTCCAGCATTATCGAGTACATGCCACAAACTACGTAATTCTTTCCAAAACTTAAGAATAAATGAAGGATCAATTTCAGCATAGATCTGAAAAATAATTTAAGAAAAAACAAATCATAAACTTTAAATTTAAAATTAAATAAGAAAAAAGGAAAAACAATTAAAACTTACTTGGTTGTCAAAATGAATTATTTGAAACTTTGCTATAGGTTCATATGATAAAATCTCTTTCATAGCTTTAACTGTTTGTGGCTCCATAGTTTGTGTTCAAAGAAATGTTGAAGTGATGTATATAAATTGATATCACTATGGTGTATTTATAGATGAAAAACGATACAATATGTTGTGTAAAAAAAAAAATCAAAGAACTGTTGTGTAATAAATTATGGCACATAGTTTAGTTTGTAATAAATGTTGTGTCATTTGTCATAAAAGTATTAGTGGAAGGTTAATTAATGTTATGTGATCATACATATAAATTGAATTTTGATGAAAATAAATTTTATTGTTGTAGTCATTAATTGTAGCAGATGTGGAATAAATAATGCAATTAATTGATGGAGATGTATAAAGCAATTGAAGAAATATAAAACATTGTTAACAATATTTATAACATAAATTAGCAACATAAGACATTAATTTAAAGACATAAATATTCTAAAACAGTTAAACTTGAACATATAAAAACAGTAATAGCGGATGAAATAGAAGACATAGTAAGACATATAAAATATTACATATGGGACACAATTAGGACATTGTTAAACTCCATTTGACATTCACATTCAAAGATCAATTTGTTTCCTCCAACAATGTTATTGAGTTGAGTAAAAGTTGTCCAGCCTTCTCCAAACTTGACAGGTAAATTAGCTGAAGTAGGCATTATGATTTCACAGCCAATCACATGATTTAAAGGTCCACAAAGTTTAACTTTTGAATGAGATTTTTGTAAGAGAAAAGTTGAAAAATCTTGAGGAAGAATCTGTAATAAAATGTAAGTGAAAAAATTTAGTTTAATAATATGTAATGCAGTATAATGAAAAATTGAAATTATAGAGGAAAACAAATTGGACAAACCAATTCAGTTGAGTTAACATGATTTTCATCCATTATAACCAAAAAGGACTGATTGATAACTGTTATTGGGCTGAATGTGTGGAATGATGGGAAAAATTCAAATGGAATCTGGCCTTTATCCGGCTTCATTAGGAATTGGTTATTTCCAAGGTAGAAGAAGGCAATCTGTTTGTTTCCAACCCAATTAAAATAGGTTCTTAATGCGGACCAACCATTAGTAATCAATGGTTTTGTAGGAGACATGTTGAATTCGACATTGTGGTGAACTCCATGAGGATCTATGAATTGCCATTGATTTTCAAACTCATGGAAAAATTGTGCAATGAAAAAGCAATCCAATTCTCTTACATTCTATAATTAAGTTTAATTTGATTAGTGAATGAGATTCATAGTCAAATAATAAATGAAGTTCAAAAGAAATACTATAAAATAATGTTATTTTTGAAATGTTTGTAACCTGATTGTCGACGTGGATCATCTCGAACACGCGATTGGTTTTTGGTTTTGGTGTTTGAGGAGTAACCGAAGACATATTTTGAAAATTTAATTAGGAAAGGAAGTTTTGTATTGATAATGAAACATGTAACATAACTTGTTTATATATACCATTGAAAATAGAAATATAAAATTGTGTAGTTCATATAATAATAATAGGCAAAATTACATATTTGGTCCTTTATCTTATTTTTTTGTAACATTTTGATCCTTTATCTTTCATTTGTAACATTTTGGTCCTTTATCTTATCTTTTTGTAACACTTTGGTCCTTTATCTTTTATTTGTAATATTTTGGTCCTTTAAAAAACATGAAAATATGAAAAAATTGATAAAGATGATGAACATTTTTATCAAAATTATGATTTTTATTTAATTTTAATAAAAAAGTATCTTAACAAATAAAATTCTGAATTTTTTTAATAAAAAAAATATGAAAAAAAGGATTTATATGTGAATGTTATAAAAGATAAAGGACTAAAGTGTTACAAATAAAAGATAAAGGACCAAAGTGTTACAAATATATAAGATAAAGGACTAAAATGTTACAAATAAAATATAAAGGACTAACATGTTAAAAAAAAAAAAGATAAAGGACCAAATATGTAATTTTGCCATAATAATATTCTCTGAGACATTGATAGCATGTGTAGCATGTGATACATTGATAGCATGGGTAGCATGTGATACATTGATGAGACAATGCTTGAAGTATGATGAATTGACAATTCAATGTTATTGCTTTATGAAAAGAAAAATAGAATACTGTTTTAGTATTCTTTGTCAGTGTGTTAGAGAATATTTCAGCTTACAAAGTATAGAAAAAAGACAAAAACAGTAGTATTATTAGATTCAGAATAAACTGTTTTATTGGTACTGCTTTTAGTGTGATGAAATGAATGAAGTGAAGTAAGAAAGTGACAAAGAAAATGTTTTGTTAGCTGTAATTGATAAAAAAATATTAAGAAAGACTAAAAAATGTTGCAATAGATGAAAATGAAGGAACTTTAATAAATTACAATAATTGTGTTATATGGAAATGATATTCAGGAAATGTCTTGAAAGGAATCATAACTGATAATAAAAACTTAAGTTCGAGCTGAAGGTATTGATATTCAACAGAAAGAGAACTTAATAACATATAGGTTAAAGGTTAAATGGGTTTGCGAACAATTTCTACCACTAAAACTTCTGGTGGATCTGAAAGTTGAAATTTCAATTTATCTCCCTTTTGAAGAGAATTAGCTTTTTGAAACTGAAACCAACCTTGAGTTAAATACATGACCTTCTTGTTTTTCTTTGTTGTGTAAGTTATTAGAGTGCACTTGATGTTATCCATGTTGTGGAGTGTCCTGATGTAAATACTCTTTCTTTCTCTAAGTACAGATTCTGCAGTTCTTTTGGGAATATGCTATGATAAAAAAAAGAATTAGATGTAAAATTGTGTTTGAAAATAGATTTATATATGTAATCTGGGTATTAAAGTTGTTAAACTTACCAGAACTTGTTCCTTTGTATCATCTGCATAAGCATCACTGACCTCAAGTTCCCATCCAAAAACTCTGTCGTTGTCATGATCCCATAGTGTGTAATTATGAGTCTCAGATATATCAACTTCATCAGCTTCATCACCACTTGAAATATTAATAAGATCATCATCTTTGTACAATGATAATGTAAAACCATTGTCTTCAATTAAATAGCGAAGATTGACTTGAGTAGGTTCTCTAAATCCAAACAATAGACAAACAATTTTCCCATTTGTCATGTAACTGTCAGGATGGTTGATTTTTAAATCAAGCATTACAGATTTGCCAGTAGGATGTAGTAACTTTGCCCATGGATGATCAAATAACTCATTATGCCAAGCATCTCTGAAAAATGGACATATTTGGATATTTTCCTATAATTCGATGTTGTTATAGTTTAGTTATAAAAAAAATTGTATTTAGTCAACAGTTTTATAAACATATGATTACTAATAATACATATTGTGCAGAAAAAATATATGAGAACCTGATTTGGGGAAACAACAGTTCGAAATGTTTTGCTCCTTGGTTGTATTGAGCTAAGTCTTGTTGATCTATAATAGATTTAAATGATTATCAAGAAATGTAGTTGTATAAAATGGTTAACCTAAAGTACCAATGTTGATAATACTTTTGAATTTGGATGATTGAAAACTTGATGTTGAGTGGGTTAAGTAATCGATTTACAGAGTTCATTGAATTGTAAAGGATGGTAATATAATTTACATAACTAATGGAGATTACAACAGACTACCTATTTGAATGAAAAGCTAATTAACCGATCGAAATATAATGTAATTGAATGTAATAAAAGTCTAATTAGAGTTATATTAGAAATGAGAACAGTATGAATTGGATAAAATATTTGTAATAAATAGAATTGAAGACTTACCTCTTTGAAGATGAAGCCATTTGAAGTTAAGTGGTTGTAGAATCGTTGACGAAATTTGATTAGGGTTTTAGGGAGTGTCGTTATCAGAGGAAAGGAAGTATAATAGGTTTGAATAATGTGTTTTGTAAATGAAATCTGGTCCACACAATTGAGTAGATGGTTTTGATAATAATAGATTGGGAAATGTGGTCCACAAAATTTGTAATTTTGTTTTATTTGGTTATTATTATAATAAATCTATATTAATTTATTATTTTAAAAATTGTATTATATTACAAAATATAAATTTTTTTAATAATTAAAGTGGATATAAAAATTTATATTAGTTTAAGTCATAATATTTTTAATAATAAAAAAAATGATATCACATAAATGAGTGAATAGTAATGAAAGAGGGAATATGAAAAAGGTTAATAAAAAAAATGAAAGATGAAATGACAATACTATGATAGAAATGAGAAAATAGAAGTCATATTTATTACCACAAAAAAAAGTAGGTTCAGTTGGAATAAATTTTACTGTGGAAAAACACTGCAGATTCAGTGATAGCATAGTGAAGAATATTTACAGTTGTAAAGTGATGTTACCTGTCATTTAAAAAATTGAATGAAATAAGGATCAATAATTGATATGTTATAATTAGGTGAGTAAGTAAAGTAGTATAGATAACTTGGAAAATTTGATAGTTACTTTGATTTCAATGGATAGTATCGAAATTGTTAGAAGAGTTGAAGGTCCATTACTTCCTGTAGTTCGAATCAGTCATCTTCAGTCTCAGGTTCATATCTAAACACATTATAATTATGAATTTTTTTAACTTGTGGTTTAATATATTGAAAGAAATATGATGTTTGGATGTTAATTTTTGGACAATTACAGAATTTTGCTGAAGTTGATCCACAATTTGTCAATGTATTTAAGGAAGAATTGGATGGTGATTGGAATATTGTCCATGAATCTGGTAGTATCAGAGTAATCAAATTTAAGAATCAAAAAGCATTTCCTTTGATTACTGATGGGTGGCATCAGTTACAAAGGATGTATAGGTTACCAAAAAGTGTTGAACTCGTTTTATCATATCATGGAGCAAGAGGTTTTTCAGTCAAGTCTTATGAAAGAGTTTGTTCATTGGAAGCACTGCCACCACATCATAGTAGAAGTTTGATGCCTGTGTACACCAAATACTATGATATTCATATGATAGAAGAATTGTTGAAGAAAAAACGTTTGGTATGTGATTTTATTTAGATTTAGAATTTGATAGTTTGGTCAATACTTTCGATATATTTGAGTATGGATTTTAAATACTAACAGTAGTAACTAAATGCAGCAATTGCATGGAGAGTTTGTTAAAGAAATGGGGAAGTCAAAGATTGTTATATCAACTGATGATGGTGAAACCTACACATTTGCTGTTCTGATGAAGTCCGAGCCAGTTGAGAAGTTAAAAATTGGTTATCACTGGAATTTGGTGTGTCAGAAGAACAATTTCAAAGCTGATGATATTATTAGATTCAAGTTTGATGGACATCTCAGGTGCCATGCTTATGTCATTCCTCAATTGTTCTTGGATTAATTAGCTTAATTTAAGTTTTCGTTGATGAATGTTTGGATTAAGTTAATTGGGTATATGTTATATTGTTGCTGAATTTATAAGTATGTTGGAACTGTAGTATATAGGTTCTATATGTTTGCTAATTTAGTAATCTATGGATTTGGTTTGTTTGAGTTGAAATTTGTTAATGAATGTTTGGATTAAGTTATTTGGGTATATGTTATATTTCTGCTGGTTTGACAATAAATAAATTGAAATGAAAAACGAACAATTATAAGTTTGAAAGTAATCCAATATGGAACCAATAAGTGGCAGATGATAATAGCAGTTGAAATTTGTATAACATAGGTCTGAAATTAAGAAGTTCGACCTAATACAGAAGTATATATAAATAAAATCCTGACAAAAAAAAAAGATTAATAAAAGAGATTAGACAACTAAAAATTCTATTTCATGAGAGTATGAAAGAATATTTTGAACATGTTGTCTACAAAATTGCAATTGATAAAGCAAAAAATATGATTGATCCACATTGAAGAGGAGAATTAGTTGGATGTCCAGCAAAAAGTTTTGATGCTGTGATGGAACCTGAGTCAATAACAGGCGTGGAAGAATAACTTAGAATATATAATAAACATTTAATAGAAATGAAACTGAAAAAAGAGATTTGGTAATATCTTACTGTCAAACGTTGTTGAAAACTTCTTTGTAGACAACATTAATTGTAGATGTCTTTGGCTTGTTGTTTTCATCGTGAATCAAAATTTTGATTCCTTTTTTGCTCTTAACTCTTGACAATGCAACATAAATTTGGCCATGACTAAAGACATCTTTTGGCAAATATAACCCTACATAATCCAAGGATTGTCCTGATGATTTGTTAATTGTCATTGCATAAGAGATAATAATTGGGAATTGTCTTCTTGTTAATTTAAAAGGCCATGGAGACTGAGATGGAGACATATCAAGCCTTGGAATGTAGATGATGTTACCATGATGTTTTCCACCTATGATTTTAGCACTGAGAACATGATCACCTAGATTTGTGACAATCAACCTTGTTCCATTACATAATCCTGCTTGCTGTTCAATGTTTCTCATTAACATAATTGGTGCTCCAATTTTTAATTTGATACTATGATTAGGAAGACCAGAAGTTCTAAGTGAATTTAAGAATTCTGGTGTAAAAAGTTGGAGCACTTGTTCATTATTAATCTCTGATCTGTCAACGGAATTGGAACTATAATATTCCTTTTCTTCTCCTACATTCCCATTGAAATTGTCAGGTTATTTGTTTAGTTAGAAATGTAATAAATTCACATAAGCAAGAAGAATTTAGTAAGTACCTAGCATTAATCCTAGAACATAATCATTTATTGAATCAACAACTTCTATTGTTGATGCTAAAATAGCTCTATTCAATAAATACTCATAATGTTGAAAATTCTGCAAGAAATCAGGGTATGTACTTTGTACAATTCCTTGAATTGGATCTTCAAATTCTGTTATCAACATTTCTTTTGGAATTTCTATTTTAGCAGTTCCATCATTTGGTTCTGAAATTCTTCCCTCTCCAACCATTAGTAACCATTTTGAAAATTCTTCAATTTCTTCATTTTCTTCAATGCTCTGACCTTGTTTAAGTCTCATATTTTTAGTCAAAGTTAGAACCTTGCAATGATCCCATATGTAAGAAGAGTTAATGGTTGAATGCACTATATCTGAACGGGATCCTCTTGGTATGACGGGTAGAATTTGTCTAAAATCGCCTTCAAAAACTACAACATTTCCACCAAAAATCTTGTCACCATTGGGTTTGCCTTTCATGATATCTTTGAGAGTCCTGTCCAAACACTCAAAAGTATATCTATGAGCCATTGGTGTCTCATTCCAAATGATCAATTTAGTTTCTCGGAACAAATCAGCAAGATCATCATCAAATTCTATATTGCACATTGAGTTATCTAAAGTTGGAATAGGGATTTTGAACTTAGAGTGTGCAGTTCTTCCTCCAGGAAGTAAAAGAGATGCGATTCCACTGGTAGCCACAGTTAAGACAATTTGTTGTTTTGATCTCAAAGCACTTGCCAGAGTTCGCCATATGTAAGTTTTACCGGTTCCACCAAAACCATGTAGGAAAAAAAACACCCCCTTCTTGTTTTGTAACTGCTTGTATAATCTTATTGAAATGAGCTCTATGTTCATCTGAATTGAAAATTGAATTAAAGTTGGAAGTCAGTCAACAAATTTTGTAGAAGACGTGATAATATAATACGAAGTAAGTTGTAATGTTGAAAAAACCTGTCAATGCAGCAAATAACTGAGCATATTCTTCTTTCAAACTTGCAACATCATAGTTGCGTTCATCATAAATAAGTCTGTTTCCTAATTGTTCAAGAACATAGCCTTGTGGATATGGCATTGATCTAAAATCCTTTAAAGTCCTTCTGTTTGCTTGCAAATATTGTTCTATCTCAAGCAAAGTTAAATTTTCAATTTGTTCATCAGTTAGTTGTAAATCTGAAAAGATTGGAACATTGATTTGAAAACTGTTGTCTGAAATTTGTATTATGAAAAAAAGAAGAAACTAATATAACAAATAAATGACATGTACCTCTGTTCTGTGCAATTAGACGTTGCTGATATAAGATTCCATCTGACAACCATTGAATTGTTTTTCTAAGCACAAAATATGGTCTATTCATAGTACCACAAAGAAGAAGAATGACAAATAACTTTCTTACGAAAAAACCTGGTCCCCATCCATGTGACTCTCGATTTGCACCAATGTATTCCTTATCATCGCCAAGAAATCCCATTGCGAAGCAAGCATCTTGGAATGAGAAATATTGAACATCTCGAACATAACGAATTGCCTCGTATGAAGTTGGGCCTTTAACAACAGTTAACATCATTCTTAAATAGAAAAGCTCACCGGTTGTCGGTGGAACCCAAATCAACTGTCCTATCTTGAATCCCCTTTTACGCGGTGACCAAGATTTATTTTTTCGATTATAAGTAAACTATGTAACAAATTGACCATATGTTAATTCTCTAGCACTTGGATAATCTTGGTTAGCTTGAAACCACGATGTAAACATTGATTCGGTTACACTTGGTTTTTCAAGAATGTTTTCCATCCTTTCAAAATCTGTGAAATAAATTGCATTTTCTCCAACCAAGTGAAAAAGCATCCTCTCTACTGATGGCTTTCTTCCATGAATTTTGTAAGAGAAAATTCTCCAACATGCTTCTGATGGTGAGATATATCTGCAGTCAAGATATTGCTTAATTTCATCAATTGGAGGTGGCTGAATATTGTTTCCATTTCTTTCAATTGAAGCTGTAATTCGATCATAACCTTTGTGAATGTATTTGAATAAATATTTGATTGAACTACTTTGATTGCACCACTCCATATTGATATGAGCTTGATATTTGAGCAACAATCTTCTGTTATATGGAACAACTGATCTGTTGTCCAAAGTGACACCATTCTTTTGAATTGTTTCTGAATTAGAGCTTCTTTTGTAAACTGGATAACCGTCTCTGTCCACAATGGTGACCTCATTAAATTGTTTTGGAAAGAACTTGGAACACTTACCATTTTTTATGCAAGGTGATTTGAATCTTGGGTCTGCACATGGACCATGTATCATATGCTTTTTAACTAAATTGTACAGCTCAGGATCAGTGTTAGGATTTGGAATCTCTGCAGATATGATTCAATCAATATCTGGAGGTGTTGGATATTTGCTCCTTGGATGTAAAAAGATAAGGATATGAGCATGTGGTAGACCTCTCTTCTGAAATTCTATTGTGTACATATCTGAGAAGCAAATGTAAAGTTACAGAATATGAGAAATCTATATTAATGTAAAAGTTGAAAATTTGATTGATAGGGCAAAGAAACGTGAAAGTAATAAAACATGGTCGGTTGGTAAAGAGACATACATGCTAAAACTTTGCCAAGTACATGCCTTTTGGTCAAATCTTTCATCAACTCATCAAATTTGATTTTGAAAACTCTTGATATAATATCTGGACGATCATGAGGTCTGAGATTGTTCTTGGACAATTCTCTTGTAATTTCTGGCCAAGTTGGATTGCAAGTAAAAGTGATAAAATTATTTGGAAATCCAACGGCAGCAGAAATTGCCATTCCATCAAAGTTTAATTGATCCATGTATCTCTTGCTTCCAACAAATGTAGATGGTGGAACAACTCTTTTACCTCTCATTTGTGTTGAATCATGATTAGGATTTGCAGCGCCTTCTGTTAACTTGTGATACTTGCAAACTCTCAACTTCAATTGGTTTTGTCTTAACCAATTAAGTCTTTCTGTTTCCATCATTGTATAACCATCCACTAAGAATTGCTGAAAAAGCCTTCTAGAGCACAACAATGTTTGAGGTTCATTTAGACGGCTATGAAGTCGAAAACATAACCAATCTTTGATTGTTAGTCGATTTATTTTTGTTACTTCAGTTTCATGTCTATATCGATGTTGAATACCTGGTCTGTATCCGTCCTCACCATATGCAAAAATTAATGGATATTGATAACTGAGATAAGCTAGATGAAATTCATTTATTCGCTGCAGATGACCATTCCTTTTATGCATAATGATATCTCGATGTGAACCTGAATCTAGATCACCAACAATAAGAGCTGCAACTTCCGACACTGTTGGTTGATTGTAAACTCTCCCATCAGATTTTCTTTCTGAAATCAACTTCAATTTTAAATCTTGGAAATGATGATTTTGTAGTTGATCACGGGCCATTCTAAATGATTTTGCATGAACATTGTTTTCATCAAGCATTGATTTCAATTTCATGACAATGTTTGGATCAAGATCTTTCACATTCCTAAGTATGAAATCCATAATAATATTGAAATAAGTAAATTGTATAAATTAAGTTGACTGTTATTTGATGTTATAAATTATGAAGAATGCTTGTGGTAAGCAAAATAGGATATAAAGACTTAGTGTTTGTCTTTTTTCATTACTGACTTCATTAAAATTAGGATGAACCAAAAGTGATTGTGATAAGAGAGCACATATCAAAACAACCAACATAATGCAACAACATTCAACATTTCTCCTTTTTGGCGACTTTCTTAAATTTGGTGGAAGAAGACTTAGCCGCAACTAAATCATCGATTTCATCACTTTGAGAATTTGAAAGAAGAGGTTCTCCAACACGTTTGGAAGGTGTCTTGGCCAGAACATTTTCCGGGTCAATTTCGTCAGTAGCAGACAAAGAAATCTATAAGCATAAAATGAGACAGTTTAGCATTTGAAATGAAATAGTAGAAGTATATAGCTGGAGGATAATATAACCACTTACTGTAGGAATAACAATATCATCAGCATCATCGGCAGCAGACAAAGCAAGCTATATACAATAAATTTGAAAACTGAATTAGATAAGGTTGATGTAATGTATTGAAGAAATGTTAATGGTATAAAGACTTACTGCAGGAATATCAGTATGATCTGGTTTTTCAATGGACTCTGCAAAAGTAAGGTCCTGTTTAACGAAAGATTTGGTAAATGTCAAATAATGAAACTTGTATGTTGATATGCACAAAAAATGTTGAAACTATTAATAAGATATACAACCTCAGGTACAAATGGAAGTGTTTTCAACACAGAGTTGGAATCCTGGAAAATTTTTTATAAGGATAATTGAATCATGTGTATAAAGTAGGTAAATATGTGATTGTAACAAAAAAACCAAGATTGTAATTATGTTAAAGACAAACCTGAGAATTGAGGAAATGACTTTCGACATAATTAATGACACTTTTGGTGAGATTAATTTGATTAACAGATGCATTACCCCAAGGAGGTTGCCACTTAACTTTTGCGGCAAAAGTTCTGCCCTCCATCTTGTCAATGGTAACTGGATAATCAAGAGGTTCATTGATACCTTTCTGTTGGTAAATGAATGCAAACATTCAGTTAATGAATATGTTAATAAAAGTAACACCAGAAAATGAAATAAGAAAAGAAGACCTTAAGCATTTTGTCACGAAGATCGGCTGCGGAAATGCCCAATAGGTCTGTGCATTCACGATCCCAAAATGTAAAAGTTGTTTGAGCATTGTCATAAACAACATCAACCTCAATTCGATACTTCCAAATTTCAGTTTCAGTATAATGATTTCCTTCACACTTGTATGGCGGGTTCAACCCAGAAGTTGTTCTTGGACATTTGTAGGAAGCTTGAAAGTACCAACCGTTTTTGCTGCACCTGACTCGAATTGTGTTAACAACAGTAAGACATTGTGTTTCCTGTTGGCAAATATGAAAAGAGTTAAACAAATATATTTTCATCCCAAGTTAAACTGTTAACAACAATAAGACATTGGGTTGTAAAAAACTGAGAACCGTTCTCAATTGCAAGATTTGCTTCAACGGCATAATGTTGGCTTTGTGACAGAATTTCTGTTCTGGAGTGTACTGCGATCCCCCAGAATATTGACTCATCATTTGAGATGGTGTATCAGAAATAGCAGGCATTGTTCCATTTGAAATAGCCACTTGCAATCTGTTGTAAAGCATATGTGAAACTTAGTTGTTAGAAATAACACCAGAATTGAGGTAAAAAACAAAACAAATAAAGAGAAAATGACATTACTTCTTTTTGAAGTCATTGATTGGAGGAATATTGTCATTAATATATAGCATGGTAGTAGTCCAAGTGTTAGAAACAGTTAGTGGATATTTCCCTGTACGAAAACAGTGCATGTAAGAGGCAACATGAATAAAGGTGAAGTGTTAAAATGATAACCTAAGCAAAGAAGTATAGACTTGTGCTTAACCTTCTGCCTTGATTTTTGCATATTTCAAATAAATGATGGTTCCTCCAGCATCTTCATTTGCAGTCGCGCAATTGAAGAATTGCATTGCATAATTTTCCCACAAAGTACAGTGAATCTTGTTGTCACTAAACCAAAAGATATAAAATTAAAAAAAAAAAAAAAGTAAATGTTGAGTTAATGTAAATTATGATACATAAAAAAACGTAATTAATGAAACCATGAGTGACATACTTAAGATCTTTGAGTTGAAAATTCACTTGAAGCTTCTTTCCTTGCTGACGCTGTGTAAATCCAATATCATCCAACACCCCAATAACATCTGTGTTATTTGAAATAATTAAGAACGATTAGATTTGTGGATAAATCAGGTGTAAGAGAACATATATTACCAATAACATATACATATATTACCATAAAGTAGGTCTGAACGCCATTTTCCTCCTAGAATCTCAGCAAAGTCTTTCATCTTGGGAACGGGATCAGGAATTTGGTGGACATTGATATCAAAGAGTCTAGTTGCTCCATTAAATCTCAGTTTGTATTGGTTATCAGAAAGTTTAAATTGTTCATCATTATGAAAAACTTGAAAGTTTTGGAAACAGTAGTATTGTTCACAACAATTTGACTATCAAACTTGGTGTTCAAATCAGGTGGTACAACGACAAAAATGTCATCTCCGTGCAATATTGATTATTATGGAAGTTGTGAATGTCTACTGTTATAAGACCAAAGAACTTTAACAAAGTAACTGTAAATATATTGTTCAACCACAATCACAATATCAAATATTGTTCATCTAAAAACACGTTTCAAGTAAAATCTAAACATACAGTTAAATGAACTTAAAAAAATATGAAATTGTTAGAAATATTTTGTTCGTCATGGTAATGAAGTAGATCCGTAAAATATGAACACATAAATGAGTTTTGTTTGCTATTTAAAGTGTGTATATTTACCTTTGAGTCAACAACAACCATTTCAAAACTTGGTTTGCTATCTTTCATGTTATTCCATTTGTCCTTAACCTTCACAGCAATCTTCCAAAGTTCCTTTTTGTCATGGATGTCTTTGATCAGCTGCAATGGTCTTTCGATTTCCATTTTTCTAACCAACAAAGAACTTGAAAGTTAGATACGGGAAAAGAAATGAAAATACAAAGAAACATGTTGTTTATCATTGCATAGTGAAGGTAACAGTCATAGAATTTTGTTTTAAAAAAAATGATCAACCATGGAAAGAAACTTCTACCTTGGTTGCAGAGTTTTTGGTTTCTCTCCTGCTTTTCCTGTTTCTCCGTGCGGTGTGGTTTTGAAAAGATGAAAGAGAGATTTGAGTGTTTTACTTGGGAGAAGGAGAAAAGTGCTGATGTGATGGGTAAGGTGAGACAAAGTGTAGTTTGTTCACATATGTTTTCTGGTTGAGATCAAACCGTGGCTTACATTAAAGTAATATTTTGTCTCACAAAATAATAATGTGGCTTGGTTGGCTCAAAATTTGGCTCGGTTACATGTCTATTTAGTTGAGTTACTTAATTTTTAGACATGATTTACCCTCAAAATGGACACTTGTCAAAAGGTTAATTTGGGGCAAAATTGAATTTACCATAGTAAAGAACTTTCTTATATTAGTATTGATTACTACTGGTGTAAGTTGATCGGTCTCTTTTATATAATTTTTATTTTTTTTATATAGCTAAAATAATAATCATTAAAATTTACATACACAAAATGAAAAGATCGACAACGATCAATTTAACAATGTTAATAATTTTGCCGTTGAACTATATTTTTTGTCTTTTTATTGTGAAGTTAATAGTCAAGGAAGAACATTAGCAAATGTGGACATGTGGTTGTTATGTATGAGGACAAGTCAAATAAGAGATTGGGCCCAATAGTGTGTGTGCTGGTTTTGCATTCTCACGTAGTATGTTTAGTCCATGTGGGAAACTTTCCACCTCGGAGAAAAATCATGAGATGTAGACAAGTGAAAAAATATCTATAACTCTCATGACCCTACAAAGCCCCCAGCCCCTTAATTGTGCTTGTTTTCCCACTTTCCGCATCTCTTAAGCCCTAATAAATTTCAACAGTATTTCCTGTGTTTGGATTTTAAAATCTAAATTGTGTTTTTGTTAAATGTTAAATTTATAAGAAAAATGACTTATTAATTTTATATCTTAAAATTTTGGATGGAGATTTGATGTGTTTTTCTTTTGTAATCTTGGAGCATTTAATCTGATTTTTTTTTTTTCATCATCAGATTAATCTGGTTTGGAGGTTAGTTCTAACATTAAGTTGTTTCAGCCTTCTTTCGATCGCAATTGCGAGTGATCGAACAATGGTCCTTGCTACCAAATTCAACGCTAATACCACTAAATCAACTAACAATTAATCATTTAATAGGATTTTTTCCCGAGTTTTCCCAGACCCCCCCCCCCCCCCCCCCCCCCCCCAACAAGTAGTATTAGAGTCGTGATTCGCCTCAGAGGAGCATAGTGGTTCAGTCCATAATAATTAAGAATGTGTGAATAATATTAGATTTGTACCGATGTAATATTTAAATAGTATTGTACCGCTCAATTAATATTTTAATGAATATATAAAAAAAAACTAAAATAAAATAAAAACATAATAATTGTACCCAAAAAAAAAAAATTTGATTCAAATTTTATATTATATAGATCATTTATATAAAATTTTACACAAATTAAATAATCCAAAATTGTTATTTAGTCTCATCAACATTAATAATATGCAATAAAAGCACATAAAACCTAATGCCTTAAGGTTTTGGGTAATAGTGTAGTGTTAAAACCACTTGTGTGGTTGATCAATGTTCAATGTATCGACTCAATCTAGTGAGGCTCCCCCTCATAGCCTAAAAGTGGCATAAAAGTAAAGGTTCCGATCAAGAAAGGAAGAAGGTTTGCTATTATTTGAAGAGAGGTTAATTATTATGTTATTTGTTTTTTTAAGAGAGGTTCCGTTTTTTGTAATAGTTCGAAGCTCAAAATTGCCCCTTCTGTAAATGTTGTTCGTTACAATGATGATGGTATTCTCTTTGTGAGGATGTAGTTGATACCAAAGTGAAGAGATGTGAGATTTTGGATGAAGGGATGATATCTGGTGTTAAAGTAGATATTCATCCCAGAAGATTTTGGGTGACTTAAGAGCATAATGATATCAAAGAGAATAAAAGACATGCCAAAGGTTTTTGGTGAATACAAGAGAGGAGGGAGGGGAGACCTAACCCTCAAGAAACAAAATAAAACAAAAATAAATAAAGAAAGAAAAACACTAAGGAAATCTTAATGTAGGCTAAACAAATCATCCCCGATAAGGCTGACTCTTTCGAGCAAATCAATTCGAACCAATCCCATAGATTGATACAAAGATAAGGGTGAACCTTTAATCTTAAGATTAACACTATTAATTATGGCAAAAAGATTGCATAAAAAAATTGGCGGATAAACAACCGTCAACACGGAAGCCGATTTTGAACCACCACCAGCACTCTGCAACAACAAACGGCAGCAAGCAAATAACTCTTTCAAGTCATAGTCCAGGGCAAATAAATGACAAGGATATTACAACAATTCGAGATCAATCACAAGATTGATAAGAATATTAAGGGTGGCATTAAACCTTTCGGAAACCTCAACGGATCTAAAAAGAATCAAATAATCAAAAGGAGAGGACACCGACAACTATAGACCAATAGTTCAACAACTAAAAACTCCAGCACCACCATACAATGAAAGTGGTGTTTGAAGCTTCAAACGGCGACATCAACTCTATTGTTATTGAAAGTCCGGCGAACATATCACAATCATTGCCACGAAAACCGACACTTCAAATGGCGACCCATTTGTATAGTATGTCAAGTTGCTCAATATTCAATTTATTAATTCAATTTAGTGAAGCTCCCCTTTACGACCCAACAAATATATATAACTTTCAGTTCAATACCTACCGTGATTTTAAAGGTAACACGTCAACATAAGTTAAAGTTAGTTTCCCAATTCCCAGTACATAAATTAGCATTATTATTTTTTACAAAAATCCCAAATGATAAATACTATTAAAATTTACTAAAATATTTAGTGGGGGTAAATATTTATTGCATATACCTTTCTTAGCACATGAAATGAAGGAGTGGTCTCATCTAATTTCATGTGTGGACCAAGACAGTACAGCGTGGGTTAGACATACACAATCTTTCCATTGATTTCCCTTAGAATGTAATCTACGCATCAAAGTACTAAAGAGTTAATACATCCCATGTTTACAACTACCATTACATCACTCTTGTTCTTCAATCGGTATCCAAAAAAACACATAGAAAGGGAAATCAAAAGTACATGCATGACAATGTAACAGTTTCTATTCCATGGATGATAACTTGTCATTTTACATGACATTGATCTAACTCTGAAATCTCTGGCTATATGTCTTTGATGACTTGAATGGTGAAAAATAGAACAAAGATTCTAAGTAAATTAATAAATGTCTTTGGATCTTGTTGTACTTGAAAATGTGACATGCATCATCAATGATGCATGCTATGTTCCTCATTTCTTAATGTGTATAGTACTAGTTGCTTTGAAATTATTAATTTACTATAGTTAGCTAGCTTCTAATGAACTTTTGCCTTAGGAAATTTTAAGGTAAGAATCATCATTCATCAACTTTTCTATGATGATAACTTGAAACAACATTGGCTTTTGAGATATCTTGTGCTTGATATATATGACCGTACTTGATTAGAGGGTTATGTTTGCAATTACGTAAAAAAAAAAATTATAAGTTTGCTTTTGTAAATAATTGAATTGATTATTTTTTTTCATGTATACTTTAGGATAAACCACTTTAATTGGTTTCTTACAATGTCTTATTCTTCACTCAATGAGGCCAATATATAAGACAAATCTTGAAATATGATTCCGATTGTACATGTACAACATATAAAGTCTACGTTTTTTATTTATTTAAATAAAAATTACTATTTTGGCAGCTTTAGAGAATAAACATATAAAACATAATAGGCTTAATTAGTCGCATCTGTCTTAAAGATATTTTATTTTATTTTAGTCATTTAAAGAAAAAACGTTTCACTTTGGTCTCTTATTGATATGTCTGTCAGTTATGGTTCTTTCCATCCATATTTTTGGTTAATGAATGTGTTATTAAGTTGTGTTGATGCAGTAGATTTATTTCCAACTCATCTATGTATTAGAGGTCAGGGCCGGTTCTGACTATTTGGAGGTCCGGTTTAAATATTAAAAATGGACATTTGATAAAAATTGTTGAAAAAATTAAGAAAAAAAATCCTCTAATTAAATTATTATTTTTTAATTGATTAAGATTTTTTTATCAAACATATGATATTTTATGAACATTGATAACATATAACCATTATTATAGGGCTTCAAAATTAATGTATTGAGTATATCTGACATTTTATAAAAAACTAACAATACATAACTATTATTATAGGACCTCAAAATTTTAAATTGAGGCCTTGAAAATTTTGAGGCCCGATGCCGTCGATCACCCTGCACCTCCATAGGGTCGGCCTGCTAGAGGTAGTTAACAGTTTCTAGAAAAAATTTACGGAAATGATGATACTGATTGCGGACATATCAATAAGGACCAAATTGAAACGTTTTTTCTTTAAAGGAGCAAAATGAAACAAAAAATATCTTTAAGTGACCCGCGGACTAATTAAGTCAAAATAACATAAATAACTTGTACATTGAAATCAAAATTACACAAATCATCAATATCAATCAATATACCTTATAATAGGAAGCTTACATTAGCTATAAAGTTCCATTTTGCCTATGTGGTAACCTTGAGAGAGCTTCAATGTATCTTTTCATTTTGCCTCAACCTTTATTTAATTTAATTAAAAATATAAATATATAAATGAAGTGTCCATTCATTTTCCAAAGTGATATCTATATCTATATATTACAATTACAATGATGATGATTAATAATATGGCTCCCAATTAAAATTATATAAATTATGATAAAATATCTTATCTTAAAATGATGATATACGTACAATATATATATATATATATATATATATATATATATATATATATATATATATACTATATGTAAAGCAAGCTTTTACTTTGCTTATGTGGCATCATTAGAATACTTCATTGCTTATGTGTCATCTTTACAAAACTCAAAAAAAATTGTATATTGTTTGCATTCTTTTAATTTCCTTCACCTACTAATTAATTGAATAATTAACTAACACTATTATAAAAAAATGTTATGAAAGGTGAAAGATCACCCATTTTAATGTCTTTTTTTTTTTTTTGTATTTATTTTGAGTTTTAAAACATTCATTCTTCTTAACCTTTCAATCCCACTATAAAAAAAACTGTTGTTGTGAATTAACTATTGTATATATGCCAATATATATAATCCCTCTTCATACATAGGCATGTGAAATTTCTATTTGGAACTTGGAAGGGTTATTAGTGTTGTTGTAGAAGAAAGGTAATTTTCTAAAATTTTATGATCTTATTGTGTCCTTCTTCTTCTTTGAAACATATAGTGATAACATGAAAAACATATGCACTAATAATTCTTATCACAATAACATGAAAAGTCAATCTTAACATACACATGACTATGCTTATATGAAATGAAAGGTTGTCTTCTATACATTTTTGCTACGACATGCATAATGACATGCACAATGATTTTTTATCTTTTTCTTTTTATATTAATTTTTTAATTCATCAACTGACTAATAAAGAGTTTGTTGTTTTCTTAGATTGAGACTTTTATTTTTAATTTTGCTCTCAGTTTGTCTCCATAACTTTTTCCTTCATTTTGTTTGCAGACCACGTATTATATCTTTTTATTTCAATCATCGTTCGAGAAACTATGGAAGGTGATAGAAGAAACAATGTATTATTTCTCCTTTATTTTTTTTATTTATGTTTATTTTAAAGAAATTATATTTGTACTACTCTCATTGTATCTCTCTCTAATATTTTTGTCCAAAAAGAATAGAGAAATCACTACAAGAAAAAACCGATTTTTTGGCCGCCAAATGGCAGCCACAAAGTGGCAAAAACGGCCACAAAATGAAAAAAAACGCAAATTTTGTGGCGGCCAGGAGCGGCCGGAAAAACAGTGGCCGCAAACACTTAGCGGCGGCCAAAGCAGCCGCAAAATTTTAAAATTTTCTGACACAAAAATTACCGACGGCTAAAGCCGCCGCAAAATCTGGACGCAAAAAAATCTGGGGAAAAGTTACTGGCGGCCAGGACCGCCGCAAAATCTGCAGAATTTAAAACTTAGAGGCGGCCTGAGCCGTTGCAAAATCTGCAGATTTTTTTTAAAAAAAAAAATTTTAAAAAATTATTTAAATAATTTTTTTTTGAAATAATTATTTTAGATAAAACAAAAATGTTATTTAAAAAACGTATTTTATTTATTATATTTAAAGTGAGGATATTTATAAAAAAATGTTATTTAAAAAATGTGATTTTTTTTTTGCTACATTATTTTATTTATTATTAAAGTGTATTATATAAAAAACTGTATTATATTTATTTTTTATAAACATAATTTTATTGTATGTTTATTTATAAAGAAATTATTTAAAATATAATTATGTTTTATTTTTATAAATAATTAAAAAAATTGGATGAAGAAGTTTATAGAAAAGGAAGAAAAAATTAGAGAGAAGGTAGAGAAAATTATTAAGTGAAGATGAAGAAATTTAGATGGAGAAATTTAGAGAGAAGGTGGAGAAATTTGTAGAGAGAAAGCATGAAATGGAGAAATGAATGAGATTGGGTATATATAGAGGTTGATGAAGAAAGTTATTTAAAAAAAAAAAAAAAAAAAAAAAAAAAAAAAAAAAAAAAAACTATTTTTTGCGGCGGCTTAAGCCGTCGCTAACTTTTCCCGTATTTTTTTTTTGAATTCTGGGTAACTTTGCGGTGGCTATGGCCGCCGCTAATTGTTCCCGCTTTTTTTTTTTGAAATCTGGGTTAATTTGCGGCGGCTTTGACCGCCGCTAAATTTTCCCGCTTTTTTTTTTTTGAATTTTGCCTGTATTTTTGCGGCGGCGGCGGCCAAGGCCGCCGGTAAATTATTCCCTTTTTATTTATTTTTTTGCGGCGGCCAAGGCCGTCGGTAAGTGACAGATTTTTTTTTTATATAGTTTTTGGCCGTTTTGCCTTATTTTGTGGCGGCTTTGGCGGCCACAAACTTACTGGCTGCCAAAGCGGCCAGTAAATTAATAGTGGATTGGCCATTAAAATGATGTTTTCTTGTAGTGAATAAGAAGATTGTTCCAACAATTATCACAAATTAATTGTACAAATATCATCACTTATGTAATATTTTCACATAGTTATGATAGTATGATTACATTATTTTCTTTTAAATGTATCGCCAGACATCTATTGTCAACATCTCATATTACTTATAAGAGTTTTGGTGTACTATACTAACTTTAAGGTGCTTTAGAGAAAGCGTGTGATACTAACGAAAAAATCATATTAATCATAACATGTTTATGATTTCTAATTTGTGAGGTTAGCCGCACTTTTTTAAGATGTAATTTTTCTTTCGATTTAACTTTGGTACTCTTCTTCATCTCACTCTTTTTTATTCTATATAATAATCATTGTTATTAATATAATTAAGCTTTAAGTTACAAAAAATTCTCTCCCTTTATAATTTTATCAGTCGCTACATATGATTGAATATTATGTCATAATAGGAGTATCTCATCTCATAGTAGTGCTTCATTAATAATTGGTAACTATGGACCTAAATATGTTATGGGTGCTAATTTCACTACAATTTTCAGAAATAAAAAAAAAAAACTCCTCTGTTGTATATTATTTTTAAAAACAAGAATGCTGCAATATTGAAAGGTGCGAATATAGCAATGATACGTGTTTTCTTTAATCAAAATTAATAGGTGATAAGAAAGAGAAAATGTGAATAATTATGTATAAATTAAAAAGATGTGTGATTCTTCATCTTTACTGTCGTTCATAAAAATGAAAGTGGTAAAACAAATTTTAACTAATAAATTGGTCGGTTACATAGTACAAAAATAATAATTATATAGAAAATAAAAAGACGTGTGCTCCTTCATCTTATTATTGTTATATTTTTTAAAAAATTTACAAAAAGGATTTGCAAACTCTACTAAAATACTGTCATCATCTCTTTTAATAAATAATTAAATATAAAAAAAAACAATGCATTATATAATGTAACATCAATTTAATATTTAATAACTTCTTAAAGAGAATACATCAAGAATGAAAAGACTAATTACAAGGGATCAAGTACCTTAATAATATTTTATGATATACGTTTTATTTTGGGAATTGTCTTTTGTGTATAGATTTATTTGCGTGTATTTCCAAGTAATAAGATTTTTTTTTTGGTTTAGAAGGGAAGACAAAGTTTGGCACATATTTTAATTCTTTTAATTTTACGCCTAAATTGGGTGTTGTTAAATAAAAAATTACAATAGCGTGTTTTGATAATCAATTGTATAAAAGTTGTTAAATTTATAATTATTGAAGTCAAATTTAGATAATTGTTTAAGTACAATGTGTCATTGTACAAATTATTTGTATAAATTCGTAAATATTTAAGAATTTTTAATGTTAATCAAATTTGGTAAAATGAAATGATAAATGCACTGTGCAAAAAAAAAAATATTGATGTTTATGTGTCATCTTCCTTATGATTTGTTAAATTGATTTCATGCAACTCTTTGAATTAGAAAATAAAAACTATAGATTTATAACCGAATTAAGCAAGTTTACAAAACACCAACCTCTTTCTTTAAAATTTTATGCTAATAATTTGTTTTAAAAAAATTAACTTACTTATATAAGTGCATTCTAAAAATAAAGAGATTGAAGTATAATTAAAATAAAGAGAATTGATTTATGTACACACATAAATGACATATTTTCTATGTTGATAGTAACTTTTATCTGCCTCTCTATATTATGAGAATGGATTCGTTCCATTGGGAAAAAATTCAGAAAATAATGTGTGCATTTAAATTATTGGATCAAAAGCATGTGATAATATTTTAATTAGAAAAAAAAAGTCGTCAATGGTTAAAATGTAACAATTGAAAAAACTTGAAAGAAAACAATTAAGATCCTTTCTCCTATATAGAGATTCACTTGATGAAATAAAAATTTAAAAATATATTAAACATCACTTTTTATAGAACACAACCTTTCTTAAAACATTTTAATCAAGTCTGTAAATCCTTTGTATTATTCTTTTAAAGTCTGACTCTAATATAAAATTTGACAAAGTTGATTCTAAAGCTCTTTGAATGTCTTTTTTATAAAAATTGTAAAATCTTAAAATAGATTTTTCTTATATTTAAATAGTCTACTAATATAATTTTTACATATATATATATATATATATATAATAACAAGAAACATATTGAAGAAGTTCAAAAAAAAATTATTCAAAATTGAATTTAATAGACTATATTCAACGCACCTATCAAAATTATATTTTCAATGGAGTATTTTTTAAGTTTTTTTTAAAAAAAAATTAAAATCAAACACGTGCAATAATGATTAAATTTTTATTTGATTTTATTTATTCTCTTAACTAACATAATTTCGTTGACTCAAATTAGAATCAAATTTTGATAATATTTATTTATTATCTACTATTTTTTTTCATTCTAAAAACTAAAACAATATTAAAATCTAACATGCGAAAATTTAAAGAGATGTAAGTCAAACTTAAAAAATTAACTAAAGAATTTTTTGTTATAATTCACTATTTTATTGCACTTATATTTACAGGTCAACTACCCGTTTATTTATATTAAAAACATTTTTCACATGACTCTCTGTATTTTACGTACATTCACTTGACGAGATAAAAAAATTTAAAAGTTAATTTTTAAAAACTCAAAGAATAGTTCAACACATCTATCAAATTTGTTATTCTTGATAATAATAATAATAATTTTCTAAATCTATTACAATTCTATAGATTTCATATGCAATTCAAGTAGCTTTTAAGTTTTAAAAAAATAGCACTAAACACAACTTTAAACTATATTTCAAGATTTAAGAATCAAAAAATAATTATTTATTAATGCGGATATTAAATTTTAAAAAATTAAATATCATGTTATTTTCTTGAATAAATAAATTATGAAATAAAAAATTTAATCAAGCCCGTGCATCGCACGGATTTAATACCTAGTCATCAATCATCAATCAATATACCTTATAATAGGAAGCTTACATTAGCTCATAAAGCTCCATTTTGCCTATGTGGCAACCTTGAGAGAGCTTCAATGTATCTTTTCATTTTGCCTCAACCTTTATTTAATTTAATTAAAAATATAAATATATAAATGAAGTGTCCATTCATTTTCCAAAGTGATATCTATATCTATATATTACAATTACAATGATGATGATTAATAATATGGCTCCCAATTATTAGTGTCAAATAAAATTATATAATTGAAATAAAATTATATAAATTATGATAAAATATCTTATCTTAAAATGATGATATACGTACAATATATATAATAAACAATATATATAATTTTATAATATAATTATTTTAACTATATTACACAAATTTATCCTTCACAAATTTAATTTAATAATCATTAATGCATGAATAGAGAAAGAAACAACCCATAATTTCAAAAGTCCAATTCTTGATTAAAAAAAGCTCAAATACTTCATTTTTTTTCTTTTAATTATTCCATTCCATTAATAGATTAAATCAAAACTCAAAAAAAGAAAAAAAAAATGGCTTCACTAATATTTGTTTAAACTACTTTGTTTCCATCATATTCCATAACCATTTACGTCTCCCTCACTCAATATTGTATTAATGCAAAATATAAATTAATAATTTGGTGTTTACAATTTTTATTAACTGCACATTATCTTTTTTCTAAATATTTTATCTTTTGTTTTTGAATGGTGGGCAAAGTTAGAGATAAAATTTAGTTTAGATTGATTTTTTTTTATTTGTTCAATATAATTTTCATTTTTTGTTTGTTCAATATTATACTTTTGTATTGATTTATCTCCACAAATTTAATTTAATAATAATGATTAATGCATGAATAGAGAAAGCCTCAAATACTTGATTAAAAAAAAAGTCCAATTCTTGATTAAAAAAAACCTCAAATACTTCATTTTTTTTCTATTAATTATTCTATTAATAGATTAAATAAAAAAAATGGCTTCACTAATATTACATTCAAACTACTTTGTTTCTTTCATATTCCATAACCGTTTGCTTCTCCCTCACTCAATATTGTATTAATGCAAAATATAAATTAATAATTTGGTGTGTTACAATTTTTATTAACTGCACAATATTTTTTTTCTAAATATTTTATTTTTTGTTTTTGAATGGTGGACAAAGTTAGAGATAAAATTTAGTTTAGATTGATTTTTTTTTATTTGTTCAATATAATTTTCATTTTTTGTTTGTTCAATATTATACTTTTGTATTGATTTATTTCCACCCATTTATCTATTCATTTTTTTCTTTATACAAAAGTGTAACTATTTTGTTAAAAAAATGTGTAATCACTAAATTGTAACTTTCTTTCTTCAGCCTATTCACTTCTCTTAATTTTTTTTTTTTGTCTTTTTATATTCCAATTACATTTAATCAAAAGTGTATTAATTTATTTATTAATATGGAGGAAAAAAAACGTTCAAATATTAATTTATAGTTATATCATAGTATTATGTAATATACCCTATATAAGTATGAATCATTCTATGCATTCTCTCATACCCCAATTTCCTAACCTCTTCAAGTAAAACATATCAGATACTCAAAGCAATGTCAACAAGTAAGTTAATCACTTTTTATTAATTGTATTTTTAAATTTACTTTTTTGTTGTTTTTATGTATGTATATTATATATTCATTGGAAAAATGAGTTGATTAGTACGATTTAATGTATTTTAATTGTTAACAGTGTTACAAAGAATGATGATCATATGTTGATGAATGGAGAATGATGTATGTATTGGTCCAAGTGAAGTATAAATTATAATTTTGTTTTATGTATATAGTTCGGCCTATTCAACTTTTGTTACATAATTGTTATATATTATTACTGTAATATTTTATTAAATATATGCCTATTTTTTTATTCATTGCTTGCAACATCTCTATTTTATTTTAGGTACACGAAACTTAAGAGTTGGTCCCAATAATTGTGAATATGTTAAACCAAGAATAATCAAATTCTTACATTATTATTTTACTTAATGTTTCCATTAAATTTTGGCATATGTCGAATGATACATATGGATTAATAAAATGAACCACAAATTATATAAGCCATGTAAGAAAGGAAAAAATTAATTAAAAAAAAACACAAATTAATATAGTGGAATTTGTTCGTGAGATCGAATTAATATAAGGCGCATGTTGATCTTCATTGATCTCAGTTAAGTGAATTTATATAAAGCTATATGTTAGAAACAAAAACAAAAAAAATTAGATAGCCATTGATCTCAATTAAGTGGTTAAATGTTGCAACCAAATATTGATGGAAGTAGTTATTAGGAAATATCATCAATGTGAATATATAAATAAATCTTATTTCTACATGTAATCAGGATATATTAAAAATTACATTATAGAATAAAATTTTAAATAATGTATTTTATATTTGTGTGGTGTGTGTAACCTTAACATCCAAAATTATATATTCGGACTAATAAAGTCGGGCCTGTATAATAATAACAAAAATGAACTAAATATTTAAACAAACAAAAAACTACAATTAATAATCAAGAGAGATAAAAAAATAAAAATGAAGGGACATAAACCTCACTAAGAAAAAGGAAAACAAACAAAAGAACCCAGGAAAAAAAAACATAAACCAAACAACAAACTAAAAAAATGGGTACTAATGAAGTTGAAATAAAATACCACTAAATAAATACTTCCTCCGTTCCTTTTTACTTGTCTTTTAGGGTTAGATTTAGCGTTTCTATTTAATTGTCCTTTTGGTATTTTACCGGTATGATTTGTCAATTATACCCTTTGTCAATTGCTTTTATCTTTTTAAATAAAACAAATTAATGCTATATATTTGGAAAACTAAATCTTTTTTTTTTTACTTTTTTTGGAATATAACATATTAATTTTTTTTTAACATAATATATTAAATTTATTGGAAAGAGAAAGTGTGTGAAAAAAATAGGAATTTATTGGTGGATTAAAACGAGGTTATAATAGGAAAATAAAATATAAATATACACTTTCTTAATTTGGTGTTACTATTCTAAAAAGACAAGTAAAAAGGAACGGAGGGAGTATTTGAGAAGAAATTTTAAAATAAGTCAATATGTCAACACAAGAATTACATTTTTTCCATAATACAAGAATTACATTTTCATAAAAAAAAAAAAAAAAAAAAATTACATTTTCATTAAATATAAGATACCTTAAATTGCATAGAGAAGAATAAATAGATACATGCTTCAAAAAAAAATACATATTTAATTTGTTACTTAATTTTAAAGAACGAGATCACATGATAAAAAAATCCATAATACATGATACAAATGTATGCCTCTAACTCTTATTATTATACTTTGTCAAAAAAAAAAACTCTTATTGAAAAGAATAAGTGATACATCAAATTTAAACTAACCCACATATATATATATATATATATATATATATATATATATATATATATATATAAGGAAAATTAAATTCTTATACAATTATACTGTTAAAATAAAATATGAAGAAACCTTTTAAACTTATGAAAAATTATAAAAATTTATATTTGTTCTTAAAATAGAAACAAATTACAATATAAACAAATAAATAATGTTGTATTCCTAAATACACTTTTTTTTTATTATATATATAATCATATTTTTTGAATATGCATTTTAATCGAACCCGTGCAACGCACGGGTTTATCTCTAGTAAAATATTAAGACACATTAGTGTGATTCTAATAACACTCTTATATGGTTGGAAAAAAAAAAATAACACTCTTATATAGTGTGGCCTCTCTAAATTGTAAATTAAAATGTGTGATTCTTTTTTCTTTTTTTTTTTGACCACTAAAATGTGTGATTCTAATCGCTAAATCATGAGACAAAAAATAAATAGAATTGATATTTAATACAATCAATTTGTAATAGATTAAATATAAACGGCTATGATTAATTGTTGAGAGAGATTGAGGTAAATGAAGATTGAGAGGATCGAAATCCTATAATAAAACAAATTGTTATAGTTGCAATGTTGTCTTTTGGATTATTTTTCCCATGATGACCCCGCTCATACTCATAGTCTATAGTAGAAAATGACATATGGAATTGTCATTATATTGCTATTTTTATTTTTATTTTTATAAAACTCCTATATTTAGGATTTACATATCTTGTTCTTGTGTGAATTTGTTTTCTCTATTATTATCTTCATCATATTATAAATAACTACATTCCACTAATAATAATGGCTACTTAGTCATAGCTTTTTGTATTAGTAGGCTACCTTGATACACATATAGACCATATCATAAATAACGTGCTATCTCAAGTATATGTCTTTTTTCACAATTATATTCATGAAGAAATGTTGAGATTTGCTTTGACATTGCACTTTCACTAAAATAGCTATTAGCTAAGCACATGCATTTATCATAGAATTAGATTTATTAAGGAGTTGAACGTTTTAAGATGAAAGGGTTGCATATATTTATTGAAGAATATGTTAAGAAAATAAATGTAGTAATATTTTGTAACATTAAATATTGAATTTCTACTTTTTGATAGCTTGACATGTGTGTTTTGACCCATGTTTATTTATACACTAGTACATACATGTCACATTAATTGATATGGTATAGGCTTAACCTTTTTGTTGAAGCAAAGAAGAAAAACAAACAAACAAACAATTTTTTAAGAAAAAACAATATAATCGTGCAATAATGATGTATATATATGTGATTGTGATTTCTCTAGTACTGTTGGAAAGATGTTACAATTTCTTCTTCACAAAGAAAAAGAAAAAAAAAAGACTTAAATGAGTGGAACAAATTTATGGTTAATTTTTTTCTAACGATTAAATTTTCCTTTTCCAAAACCAGCAAAACTTACCATAGGATACAGCTGGTTGAACAGTGATGCAAATCTGAATTTACAAACGAGAAACACTTTCATAGGCACAACCATAAACTATTCAAACTTAGGCACACATACAAAGCTTAAATAAAATTTAAAAATAAAAGAATTAATTGATTTAATTGATGTGACTAAAATATTTATGATTTAAATTTTATATTTTATGTGTGTGTGCCTATATAAAATATATTTGGGATTGTGCCCATAGTAGAATCGCCCTTTACAAACTTGGTAATAACACAAGATGCTTAAAGCGATATGAAAGGAAAATGTCAACAATTTATGCTAGTACGTAGCCGCAACAAATTTGTATGAATTAAATTTATTTTTTTTCACTATCAGTTAAATCTGGTTCGGGGGTCAGTTCTGGCATCAAGTGGTTTTAGCCCCCTCCCGATCGCAGTTGCGGGGATCGAACCGTGATCCTCCCTATCAAGTTCAGCGTCAATCACCACTGAACCAACTAATAATTGGTTTATGAATTAAATTACCTCGCTCAAGAGAGTATAGTATATTGAGATTTTAAAATTCGCAATGTTACGGTAGAACAATTTGAAAGTGGTCAAATGTAAATTAGTGTGGTTTGCGGTATCAATTAAATTATTATTTTAATCACAAAATTAATGATGATACTTATAATTCCAAATAACAGCGTATTTCTTTGATAAAATTTTATATATTTTTTAAATACTGATTCACTGTGGACCATTTATTGAAATGGTCCATATTAAAATTTTTCGAGATAAGAATTCTTAGTGGTTTTTATTTTATTTTTTATTGACAGTGGTGGGTTGGAGTGGAAGGGATGGGTCAATTTTTATTTTTTTTTAAGAAAAGGTCAATATTTATTTTTTGAGAAAGTGTCAATATTTTTATATACTCTTTTTGAATCTTGGCCAATTGAATGTAGTTATTTGGTTCTTGCTGATGTTTTGAGATATCGAGCCCTCGTTTGGTTTCTATGGGCTTAATTGTTTTTCTTTCGAGAAAATTGCTATTTACGCCCCCTCTGTTTGCTCTCACGCCCCCCTTGATGACAAAAATACCCCTAATTGACATCACAGTGCAGTTTGGATTGTAGGTAACAAACTAAAAAAAATTTCGTAAGCTAGGAAACGAACTAAAAAACATTTCGTAAGCTAGGAAACGAAGGAAGTTAAATATTAACTGGTTTATGTTCAGTTTAACATAATTTCAATTTGAGGATTTTGGAGCGATTTCAGGGTTCCAGAGGGTGCGATTACGAAGAAGCATCGTCCCCATTAAATCCATTCGTGGAAAGTATCATACAAGGGGTGATTGAAGATTCTCAGTCCAAAACAATTGATTTTGTCACGTAGATCCCGAATTCGCAGGTAAGATTTTCTCAATTGATTTTCGTTCTTTGTTTTTTAATTGATTAGTGTCGTAAATTTTGAGACTTACATGTTGATTCCAGTAGTTAATTGTCGTTTTCATGGGAGAAAGGGGTTTGGGTTTTGTTTGAAAATGATTTGGGGATTTTGGGTTATGTTTGTGTAATTCTGTGTTGAAGCATAGATTGAGTAATTCGTGTTGCTTTGCTTATGATTGATTAATTCGTGATTGAATATGGATATGGTTTGAATTTTGAATTTGTTGTATGATGTATTTGCATTTGGAAATGATTTTATGAGTTGGATTGTTTATGACTTGTATTGTGATTGACTAATGGATTGAAGTTTGGATTTATTGTAATGTAGGAATGACAGATGAAGTTAGCAGAAAACGTTTAGGGAGGGAGAGTGTTGCACACAGCTCGGCTCGTGCGGAGCATGCCAAAAACCGTGTGATACCTCCTACCCGTACCCGTAAACAGAGTAAGTTGAAAGAGGTTTCTGCTACGGCTGAGAATCAACCTGAGGGTGTGCAAGATGTTGTGACTAAGGGTGTGACTGAGGAAGATGAAGAAGAGGAAGAAGACAACGGGTTGGACGTCGAAGTGGAAGATGACGCATTGGAAGATGAGGATGAACAACCACCACCTCCATCACCACCTAAAAGGCCAAATCGTCGAAGAAAACCAAAAACAATACGGCATAAAGTTACACCTCTAGAACCACCAGTTGGGGGATTTGGTGGCGGTCCGAGTGATTTGTCGTTGTAGCCTCGATTTGGACATCATATTGCAGCTTACTTGTGGTTAGGACAAGTAAGTAAAATTCACCTTTGATTTAATTTTATGTTTACTATAGGATATAATGGCATCCTTTGAATTTTTGTAATAATGATGGAGTATAATGAATGAGTGCCATCAATGATATAATGGCATCCTTTAAATATATTTTTGATTTGAATTTAATTGGTTTTGCAGTATCCGGAACGGTATCTGAGGTGCATGAACAATGGAAAAAAGGTGAATGAGTTCACCTTACCTGCAGCTAACCAAGGGTGGTTTTGGGATGTGGTAAACGCTAGTGGGCTGCGACCCCTACTGAAGACAAATTACAACAACGTGGATTGGGGTCTACTGACTGCTTTTACAGAACGATGGCAACCCGATACCGGCACCTTCCATTTACCTGTCGGTGAAATGACCATCACACTAGACGATGTGTCATGCTTGCTTCACATTCCTATAAGTGGTAAGATGTTAAACCATGTTGGAACTGCATGCAAAGTAGATGAAGGTCTGGACATGTGTGAGTCATACTTGAACTTTGATAAAGTTGACTGCAAGACAGAGTTCAATAAGTGTGGGAATGGAGCGCATATTGGATTTCCCAAGTTGGCGCAGTTATACTTTGACAATCTCAACTTGGCTTTAAAAGCTGAACATGAGAAGGATCCACAAGATGATATACAATTCTACAGGGACTGCACCATTAGATGTTTTCTATTGTACTTGATTGGTGCAACACTTTTCACAAACAAAAGTACCCAATACGTCGATGTCATCTTCCTGACTTACCTGCAAGACCTGAATGTTGTCAGTACCTGGAATTGGGGTGCCTCTGGACTTGCTTATCTGTATCATTATTTGGATAAAGCTACTAAGCTAAACTGTGGGAACAACGGTGGATACAATTGTCTATTCCAGGTATTATTTTTGAACTAATTTGAACTAATGGTTATGTATGATGCTGAATTGTTTATTAAAAGTGTGATTTGTATGATGCTGAATCTGTATTAATTTGCTGAATTGGCTTATGATGCTATTATGCAAAATGTGTATGATACTAAGTTGTTTTATTCTTGCAATTGAAAGTGACCATATTCTGTCTTTGTTTTTATTAGGCATGGATTATGGCGCATTTCAAGAACTTTGGAATGCGGCTTTTTGATCCTAACTACAATGTTGTTGATCCAGTTGCTGCCAAGTTTGTACCGTTGAAAGGTCCTCCGTTACCTTTTGAGCATAGAACGACATTGGATCGTATGGAGGTGCATGAGGTGACATGGCAACCGTATGAGGATCATCGCCAATCGCGCCCATTCCAAAATTGTAGTTGGTATTCCAGATGGATAATGTGTGGAAGCGCCATGATATCTAAACATTTGCCTGAGCGGGTCCTAAGGCAATACGGACATGTTCAGTCCATTCCCAGAGCCCCTGATGTAGCTGCTAAGGCTGGAATGAATCGTTTTACTATTGATGAGGCTTTTCAAAAAATGTTGGTTGAAAACTATGTGACTGAAGAAATGCGGGGTCCAAGGGCAACAAATGGTTTTGAAGCCGATCCTGGATATATTGCATGGTTTTATCGTGTGTCGCATTCGAAGATGTGGTCTCCAATTGAAGGAAATCCACCACGGCCTGCGAATGTTGAAGTGATAATTGAGGAGGATAATGCTAATGAGAAGATGGATGTGTTTGAGATTTATAGGAATGTTCGATCGGAGGTGAAGGAAAGGCTTGATAGAGAATTGACTTTGGAGGAAGCAAGGGAAGCACTACAAAAGGTTTATGCTGATTTGGAGGTTGTCACAAATTACTCGGTGCGACGAAAAAGAAAGAAAGACTCGGGTGAAGGAAAAAAGAGAAAGAAGAAAAACAAGACAAGTGACAAAGGTGCCGGGTCAAGTCAAGCTTAAACTTTTAGTATTGGTTATGTAATTTGAACTAATTTGAACTTGTAGTAATGGTTTAATGTAATTTGAACTATATGATGGAGTTGAACTATATGGTTATGTAATTTGTACTAATGGTTTTGTATTAATCTTGGTTATGATGGACTTGAACTATGTAGTTTGTTTAATTGAATTTGAAAACCAGAATTTTCTGAACCATGAGATAGTTGGAAAATTTTCACAGATTATGATGGCTTGACTGCTGTATCACAGGTTTGCGTGGTTTAAAAACCATGAGATAGTTGCAAATTATATATAACATTTCCTAAAAATTGACAGATTTCGTGACCTACGGGGCAAAATGGTGCCCAAAATACAAAATTCGTTTCCTGGGTAACGAAATCACATTTTTTTTGTCTCAATTCGTTGGCTAAGGCACGAACTTGTAATTGGTTTCATACCCTGTGTAACGAAACCAGGATGTGCAGGTATTGGTAAAAATCCAATTGACATACAGCAGAGTTTAAATAATTTGAAACCCACCGATCTCCAACACTCATTTTATCCATAACTAAAAAAATGTATGCAAAGCAAGTGAAAGAAGAAGATAAGATTTGTTATCTTATACACATAATGGATAGATATATTTATATAACTTTTTGTTCAATTACAACCACATAAATCTTATCTCTAAACCCACAAACATTTACAACCTCAAAATATAAATGCCGATCACGTTAAGACCGCACAATAGTGTCGGTAACATTAGGACCACAAAAACAAAATAGTTAGGGGTAGAGTTGTATTTTTCAATCTTCAATGATGATGGGATCGTCTTCATTTGTCTTCTTTTTTTCGGGAGGAGTGCTTTTTCATTTTCCATCATTTCATGAAATTCAGCCATGCGGTCCAAAAATGGATCCTCCCAAGTTGCAGCTTCTGGCGCACGATGAAGTTTCCAACACTTAGAAGTAGGAGGCAGCGGACACCCAAGCTTTAGCTTCACTTCAACAAAGTGGTTAGGAATTAAACCAAGACACATGATTTTGGAAAAAGGATCTGACCGTGGACGACCACGCACCGGGAAAAAAGTCTCAGAAAAACCAATTGTGGGAGAAGTCAACAGAACCACCACGCGACCGTACACCGTTGCAACAAGATGGCCCATATCAGGAAAAGTGAACCAATTAGCGATCGGCGCAACCCCGCTCTTGGGCATTATTTTTGGAGGGTGCAAGCCATCAAGCACGTATTGCAAACGCTCCTCCGACTCATAAAACCTCAAGTAGTCACTTCTAAACATAGTTAACTCTCTAATAAGGGCCAAACAAATTAGTCCCTGGCTATCCTGACCCTTACCAAGATGTTGTGCTACAACCCGAAATCCACAGTGACCGTCCGGTGCCACGTCAATAATATCCTCGATATATTGATGCATGAAATGTGGCATATACCGAATATCACGAATTCTTTTGCCGGGTGTTGAAAGTGGAGATGAATGACCGATGCGAGCAGTCTTCCTTTTAGGCCTCGATGACTGTGAGCCTTGCGAGTCAGGTATTTGACGATCAACATGCTCCCAATGAGATAGTTCTCTAGCACTAGAATTCTCACTCACACCTGACCTTGTTCTCTTTTTTGCGCCCTTTATGTTGCGTGGTTTAACCGGTGCATTAACTGATGTGGTTTCTGGATATGCTTTCAACCGCAACTCCTCTTTTATTTGCATCTTCATTTCATGATTCGCTAATTTAAAGCGTTCCTGAAAACAACATAAAATTATATCAAATTATAAAATACATGATTCACATATAATAATTATGAAAATTAGAACTAGTAAGATTTCATTAAAATTGTAGCAATATTGCATGATTTTTCTAACATTCTATTCCAATCGCAAACATTATGTCAAGGTACTGTATGTGTTTTAAATTAAATAGTAAGAATGAAAAGACAAAATATGAAATTACTATGTTGAAACTAAATGTCAAGGTACCTGAATGGCATTTAACTCTTCCAATATCGAGACTTCTACATCATCACCTCCAACGCCTTCTTCAAAGTGCAACCGTTTCCAATGAGTGTTCACCTCGTCGAGCCTAATTGCTAATTTACGTTCAATCTTTAGAGCAATTAAACAAGCACAAGGTAACCCATAAGTTCTCCTTATCACACAACCACACATCTTTTGATTCCTTCCACAAACTTTTGATCTCGCTTCTTCACCTCCAATGAATCTCAATCCCTCCCTAGAGATGTTATAGATCAACTTCGAGTACAAGAAGTGTCCTTTAAAATGATGTTCAACACATGTAGTACTCCGCCCGAAAGAAGTCTTTATCTTGGTAAATTGATTTGACAACATTTTATTGATAGCATCCCAACAAAATACCAAATCACCTTTGCAATCTTTGATATACTCTTTTAATGAACCATGCTGAGACTCGACTCTATTGGTTGTAGTGTTTCCAATGTGCATAACTTGGTCCGTCCATGCCCTCACAATTTTTTCCTTCACCGGACCTAAAACAGTCTCGTCAACATATTTCAGAAACTTTGGAAATTTTTCAAACACTCTCCTAAACTCTACAACAGCATCAACATATGCATCTTTAGAAGACGACTCAACAACTGATTCCCATTGAAATGTTAGAGTATTCAGCAACTCATCCAGATTCTGATCTTTTGCTTTACAAAGTAACTTGAAATTTTTTCTTACATTTTTTGAAACATGATACCGACACACTAATGCGGTTGAATTTGGAAATACAACATCAACCGCATTCATCAATGATTTATCCCTATCAGTGACGATGACCTTCGGCATTAGTCAGAAAGATCTTTACTATTCAAAAGACTTTTACATGTCTCAAGTGCCCATATGAAATTGTCCTCTTTCTCATTAGTCAGAAACGCAAAACCAACATTAAAGCTCAACTCAGTGGAGGTTACACCGACTATCTCAAATAGAGGCATTTTGTATCTGTTGGTCTTGTAGGTTGAATCCATCAACAATACGGTAGGAAAGGTGTTAAACAGTTTCACACCATCAGGATGTGCCCAGAAAATATCCTGTAACGTTGACGACTCGCCATCCGTTCTAAACTTGTGGAAGTATCTGTTATCTTCTAGACACTTCAAAAGTTGTTGAAGTTCTGTCATCTCACCCTTGAGATTGCGTTTGTACCGTTGACGTTCGTTGTAGATTTGCTTCATATTTGTTTTAATCTCTTTATTCTTCTCCTTCAGCGTGTTCAGAATGATCTTTGGAGACACCAAATTCCTTGTCAACTGGTGGACACACTCCTTTTCCTCCGGTTTTAAGCGTCTGGCAAGAATGTGACCTTCTAAATTTCTAGCCATCTCATGGTTATGCTCACCACTAACCACATTAATCTTCCATTCTTGAGTTGCAACAAAGTATCCCCGCAACCTGAACGGACACTCGCATTTCCTTGTTTTTGTGTCTTCTCTCTTCAATTTCCTCTTTGGTTCCTTGTACACACCACCCCTTTCGCAACCCAAAACAAAAAACGGCTTCCTATTTTTGTTACCCATATCAGATTTCTCAATAATCATGGTAAATCCAGCTTTCATAGCCTGGGTCTTACACCAGTCAATCAATTCATCTCGATTTTTATACTTTTTTGCATTGAAAAAATAACTCGCAGTGTCAACAGATACATTAGCTTCAGCGATGTCGGATGCAACAACTATATCTCGACAAACATTAGGTGCATCTATAGGAATGTCAGGTTCATCAATTGTTTCATTCATGTCAGCACCTATTTTACAAAAACAAACATAAATTATAAACAACCACAATCATGGAACAAGAACAAAAACATATAAATACACACAATCACAGTAGAATCACATTTATGTTGCAGTTACCCCTGATTTCGCGCCCATTTACTACTTCATATTCCCTAAATTTCGTCACTTAGGTTACAATATCACACTTAACAGAAAATTCAAAAATAAACTTAGAATCAAACGATTAAATAGTACATTACCTGTTATATTGCTTCAAATTAGTGTGGGAATCGTCTACCAGAGCAAAAACGTTGATTTCGAACACTTCCAACCCCAAAAATCGCCACACATCAAAGTATTTTAGTTTTGGTGTTACGGTTGTTTTGATTTGACAGATAAGGATTTCGCTGATTCACATATATTTCGTCGCCCAGGAAACAAAATTAGGCGTTTTTACCACATGGGATACGAACTTCCGCTTTCGTCAATTACGGGGCGAAGTGCTTTGAACTTGCGTTTTTACCAATAGATATGAATTAATTTCGTTTCCTATGCACTGAAATCTAGCATTTTTACCACCTGGGTAACGAAATTTGGGTTTCGTCAACTACGGGGCGAAGTTTTTGCAAATTTAGGCGGAAATCTGATATATATCCATTTCGTTGCTTAGGATACGAGGTTAACGAGTTTCTTTGCCTAGGATACAAAATTGTTTCCAAGGGCATTTTTGTCATCAAGGGGGGCGTGAGAGCAAACAGAGGGGGCGTAAATAGCAATTATCTTCTTTCAAGCTTCGACTCTCTTTTGTTATAAAAAAATATTGTAAGAATGTATTGACTTGAGTTTGAATAAAATTGTATTATCCAATTTGGTCTCTAAAAAAATAAAAAGTAAATTTTGAGTGAAAAATTATTTTTGTCTTCGTCATAAACTGTGTGACCCAATTTAGTTTTAAAAAAAATCATTGGTGATATTTTAGTATGACCCCTCTGTTTCTCGGTTCAACCGATTCGACCGTCAGTTCGGTTTTTAAAACATTGGTTTCTGTGAGCTTTTACAAATGTAATGTGTCTCATAGGTGATTGTCGAGAAATGCTCTTTCAAAGTTGTACTCTGTTTAATATGTCTATTTGACTTTGACTTGTGAAGAGGAGAGTGATGCAACTATCTTACTCATAATGTCTTGGCTTGAAATAAAGTTTTTCATTAAAAGTTTCTTTGTTTGCTAGATGTTGCTTGGCTAATTGATCCCCAACTAAAGATGATATTTTAAAGAGGATTATTTAGAATTTTGATTATCAAAATTGTACTCTTGGTTGTCGATTTAATTAAACAATCACAAATCTTTTCTTTGAATGTGGCTGACTTTATAAGGTGTGATGTAGAGCGTTGATTTTTTTTTTTTTTATTAAAAGATGTTTATAGCATTTCATTCATAATAATATGGTTAATATATGTTGGTACATCAATAAAAATATTGGAGCTAGCTATAGATGTGGTTACCCTCGCCAAAGTATGAGCTGCCTCATTTGTTTGTCTCCTATCAAACTTGACATGAAAGTTTTCAAAATATAAATTGAACACATGCTTACATTCTTTGAACACATCACCAAATTTTGTAGCATCATTTTGGCCTTTATGACAATAATCAACTACAGTGTTTTAAAAACCGGACCGGCCGGTCCAACCGGTTGGACCAAGAACCGGATGGGTAACCGGTCTGGTCTGACCATCAGACCGCCCAAGTTATCAAATCGGACTGAACTAGTATAAACTTGCCCAAACTGAAGAAAATAAGTGAACCGACTGTTTATTCAAACCGGACGGTTCAACCCATATTTAGATTTTTTTCAATTTTTTTTTTTTTTTTTTTTGCGTTTTTAAACTTTTTTTTTTTAGAATCTTTTTTTCATAAATTATGTTATTCCAGTTTTTTTTATTTTTTTACAGAACATGACGCAAAGTAACTCATATTACCACTATGCTACAATAGTCACTTGTGCTTATTTTTGTTTTGTATTATATATAATTCATACATATGTTTTTGTATTATACTATTTATATATGAAAACAAGCTTCATCATTAATTTGAATATTTTTTAAGAGCACAATTACTTTTAATTTTTTTTTAAATAGACTTTAGATTTTGTTTATTTTTTGCGTTGTGTTGATTTAATTTTTCAACTCTTATTTTTTTGGTTTAAAATAAAGTTTATGATTAAATCTAAGACCTCGTACATACTACCAAACCCCTCACTATTACACTAAATTGCATGTCATGACTATGTTTAGAATCTAAATTTAATGAGTGAACTTGTAAAATTATGATATTTTAAACTTTTCAATTTTTTTTTGTGTCATGATTTTTTTAGAGATCTAGTCATTTGATTCCACCGGTTTAATAACGATATAGTTTTGTTATAGAGACCGGTTTATTCAACCGAGTTATCCGATTTAGTCATGCGGCTCGACCAGTGACCCATGGTTCGACCAATGATCCAGTACCCTCACCGGTTCGATGGCCGGTCCGGTTTTTAAAACACTGATCAACTACCTTCTTTGAGTCCAAGACAAAATCGACTCCCTCTAATTGTAGATCATGCACCCAGATAATAGCGTGTAACAGACCCAACGCTTCACCTACGTCTACATTACAAATAGGTGAAACATTGTTTTTGCGAGCACAAAACGACCCTCATCATCATGGATACACATTCCAAAACCAACACGATTTCGATGATGAGAAAAAGAAGCATCAACATTACATTTATACCTTCCGGCTTTAGTTTTCTTCCATTGAATTACATTGTCAGGTTGTCCACTGTCTTGTTATCCTTGCAGCAGCCCGCTGGTATTTTTGTCAGAACCTGCAACAATTTGCTTCGGCTTCATAGTGTTTGCTAGCCTCAAATCTTCAATCATGTGTTTTGCTCTCTCAAAAATATGTGTGGTTGTCTCTGCCACATTATTCCACAACTTCAAATTGCGATGCTTCCATATACTCCAAACAATTGCAACCTATAACACTGCTTGCTGCTCGTCAAGCTTCTGTAGTGGCAGAAAAATTGCAGCAGCAGTTGTATTTGTGGTGTGCACCGCTTCTGGGATATGACTCCACAAACCACTTATATGCCATATTTGGACAGACATGTTGCAGTCAAATAAAATATGCATGATGTCCTCCAAATTATCGTCACAAACTACACAATTAGAAGGACAATGTATACATTTATCTCGAATTCTAGCTCGCGTTGGAAGGCAACCACGCCATATGCGCCAAATTAGATTCTTGACCTTGGGAGGAGCTTTGAGTTTTCAAATTCAGACCAAAATCCGGGAACTCTAAGATGAGAAGTGTCAATTAAATCCTCCATACACAGCTAATAAGCACTCTTTACCGTATAATAACCATTCTTCTCCGCTTTCCATACTTGCTTGACTTCAACAACGTGCGGCAGTAGGGGTGTATTTATTATCGCTTCAGCTATAGTGCTGTCAAAATGGTTTCTAATGTTATTATGGTTCCACATTCTCGTGTCAGAATCAATGAGTGTGGCCACTGTATTATCATAACCATGTGCAGTCTCCTCATTAGGATTAGTAAGCAGAATACCACTCAAATTCCACCGTTCCCCATAAATCGAAATAGTTGTACTTGAACCAATACACCAACGACAACCCGCTCAAACTAGAAAATTAGCATTTGACATGCTCCTCCATACATAATTCCAATTGTGACCAATGAAGGATGCAAAGTGCACTCCATAATAATGTGCCCTCTCATGCTCATTATTTTATTGGGTTACAAATTCATTTTTTGAATTTTAAAATTAGTTTTTAAGTTCTTTGGTTAGTAACAATATGGATATTGAGGAAAGCTGACAATACTTGTTTTCTTCAATAATAAAAATTTTAACGTTTTAATAAGTCCTAGCTTAACTTATAAAAACTGTCGAAATTGTTAGATTGGACATCGTGACTCGGATTCGATTCCGGAATCTCATAATTATGTGAATTTAGTTTTAGTGGATTACCATTTCATCTAACACAAAAAAAAAAAAAAAAAAAATTAACATGGATTCGAACTTGATCAAATTAAAATTCATATTTAAGGTGAAGTTTAAAAATTTTGATTGTACTTTTTGTTTGTGATATTCTAACCCTTTGATTTGCATGAGGTTGAGGGGTTTTGTAATCTCATAAGAGTTTTTTTTTTTTTTACCTTTTACTTGTGAATATTTTGTGCTAATCTAAAGTTGTTTAATATATTCGTTTCTTTTTGTAAAAAAAAATTGATTATTTGGTTGATTAAAAAATAAATCTCCAAGTGATATATCTCTGGATGTATCTCCACTACTAATATTCTTTGGACTAGGATTGTGTCTTGTGTAATTGCACACAGACAATTGCATCTAATTTGATTTTGATTTTTTTTTGTAAGATTAAAAAACCAATATTTAAAATCTAATTAATAATCCAATCTTAATGATCTAGATGTGGCTAAGAGTTTTTTTATTTTTTTGAAAGGTAAAGACATTATATTAATGGATCAAGTCCATGAGAACAACAGATACAATTTGAGGGGGGGGTGTCCTCCAGCCAAACCCTGTTGGGCTCTACATGGGCCAGGGAGGCAATGAGGTGGGCAGCCCTATTAGCTTTCCTGCTTATGTGGCTAAAACAACAAGTTCTAAACTTATTTCTATTACACATGATACCCCACACTAAATTGCCAACATATGACCTAGGGCACGCTTTATCTTCATTTAGGAGAGAAATGATCGTTGCATTGTCGCTTTCAAAGATCACTTCCTGGAAGCAACAATCATACGCTAGGTGAATCGCTTTGTATAGAGCATATACTTCCGCAAGGGTCGGATCGTCAGTTCCCGGAGTTTCCCAAGTAGCCGCCGCAATTAGAACGCCATCAGAGTCTCGACACGTTGCTCCTAAGCCCCATCTGCCAGTTCTGGACAGGATAGCATCGCAATTGATTTTAATTACTCCCGCCGTAGGTTTAGTTCACCGAGTAGGTTTAGCACTTTGTTGATGTTGATTGCTCCGACTGGTACTGTTGTTGTGGCGATTAATGTCAGGAATCTGGTCTGAATTTATTGCTAGATTGTACTCCAGAATGCTGTTGTTAGCTTTTTCTATAACAGTTTGATTCGCGATGTCTTTTAGTTCGAAAGTCTGTTGATTGCGAGCATACTAAATGCCATATATGATGGCTGCAATATAGATAACGTCCTCATCTCTTAATCTGGTGATGGCATAGGTGAGCCAGTGAATAAAGTTGCCGTGGCTGTCGTTGAATTTTATCCCTAATCTTGAGCCAAACCATATTTTGTTAGCATAAGGACAGTGCATGAAAGTGTGTTCAATGGTTTCTGCATGTAGTAGACATCTAGGACAAATAATCTGGCAGTGGATGCCCTTTTTGCCTAATTCACTCCTAACCGGAATAGCTTTCTGGATGATCCTCCATATGAGAGCTTTGTGTCTTGGGATAGTAGGTAAGGCCCATAGTCTTTTCTAGACTTTGATGTTGTTGTTAGTGTTGGTAGAACTAGGAGCTGCATCATTATTCCATTTGACCAGGAGGTTGTACCCAGACTTGACAGTGTATGTTCCATCTTTAGAGTGAGGCCACATTAGTTGATCTTCTAAAGGCTCCATAATAATAGGGGTTTGTTTAATGAGTTCCCTTTCAAAGGGCAGAAACACTCTATCTATAAGGCTGTCATTCCAACTTTTATAGGGCTGGGTTAACATAATGTCACTCACCTTAGTGATCCTGTTGAGATCATTGTGAGGGGTTAGAATCCTGTATCCGTGTTGCCAAGCTAGCCAGTTATCCTCCCAGAGGTTGATGGTTTGGCCATTCCCAATTTTCCAGCAACTTCCCCTTCTAATTATTTCAATAGTTTGGTGTATGCTTTGCCAGGCATAGCTAGATTGTCTGCCCTGCTGGGCTTGATAAATATCAGAGTTAAGGTAGTATCTAGCTTTGAAAACTTGACTTAATAGGGAATTAGGGTCCGTTTTAAGCCTCCACACCTGCTTGGCTAACATGGCTTTGTTAAAGAGATGCATATCTCTAAACCCCATTCCACCTTCAAGCTTTGTTTTGAAAAGGTCCTTTCGAGACTTCCAATGTAATTTGTGTTGTCCATCTGAGTTTCCCCACCAAAATCTACAGATTGCCTTCTCAATTTTATCACATAGAGTTTTGGGGAGCATGAAACAACTCATCATGTACGTAGGGAGGGCTTGAACAACAGCACTGATCAGAACCCCTCTGCCTGCAAAGGAGAGATGCTTTTCTTTCCACCCTTTAAGCTTGTTTCTGACCTTATCCATAATATGATTAAAAGCAGCCTGCTTAGCTTGTCCAATCTGAGTAGGCATTCCCAAGTATTTTGCTATGGTAGTAGTAATGGTGAAGGGCAAAATGCTGTGAAACTCCTCTTTGATAGTCTGCTGAATCTTAGGACTGAAAGTCATTTCAGACTTCTCCATATTAATCTTTTGACCAGAAATTCTCTGATAATCTTCTAGGATGGCCTTCAGATGGGAGGCCTCTTCCTTAGTAGCTTTGCAGAAAATGATCCTGTCATCTGCAAAAAATAGGTGAGATATCTTAGGAGCAGTCTATGCTATAGAAAGACCATTTATGAGACCCTGTTCCTGGTTAGTAGTAATCATACGAGAGAAAACATCAGCACAGAGGATAAAAAGATACGGGGATAGGGGATCTCCTTGTTTGATTCCCCTATTAGGTTTGAACTTAGGGGAGGGGTGCCCATTGACAAGGATAGAGAATGACACAGTGGTGACACACCTCATGATGGTATCCACCAGAGTCCTAGGGAACCCCATAGTAATGAGAGTGGTTTTGATGAAAGGCCATTCTAAGCGATCATAGGCTTTAGCCATATCCAACTTAATACCCATATAGCCTTTTCTTTTATTATTATTGTGCTTAAGGTGGTGAAACATTTCATAAGCAATAAGGGTGTTATCAGTAATGAGTCTACCAGGAAGGAAGGCACTTTGTTGAGGACTGATAACCTCAGGCAGAATCTCCTTGATCCTATTAGCAATGGTTTTAGTGATGATTTTAAGAAAAACATTACACAGAGCTATAGGTCTATAATCAGCAGGAGTGGTGGGATTATTGTGCTTAGGAATTAAACAAATATAAGTATCATTAAAAGGTTCAGGGTTACCACCATTATTGAGAATATTGAGCACTTCATGTGTGATGTCCCTGCCTAAGATGTCCCAGTATTTTTGATAGAACTTAGCATTTAGCCCATCTGGTCCTGGAGCAGCACTGCTTTTGAGCTGGTGTATTGCATAAGCAACCTCAGCTTCAATGAAGGGTTGGTTTAGATGGTCATGTCTTCCTGGTTGAACCCTATTTGCCACCACATTTATGGTTTCCTGTATGTTGGTAGGATTGGTGGAAGTGAAAAGTTCAGTGAAGTAGAGCTCGAACACCTGTTGAATATCTTTGTTCTGACTCTGAGTAACTCCCTGGCCATCAGTGATAAAATTTATCCTGTTTTTCATGTGCCTTTGGGAAGCTTTGAAGTGAAAAAATTTGGAGTTTCTATCCCCATGCTGGAGCCAATTGGCTTTAGCCCTCTGAGCCCACCAAAGTTCCTCTTTATGAAGCAGATCATCAAGCTTAGCTTCAAGTTGGTGAATATGATTTAGGTGATCTCTGGTAGGAGTGAGGGCTTTGAGGTCTTGTAGCTTAGCCTTAGTATCTTTAATAGTTGTAGGCACAGATCCATAGGTTGTTTGACCCCAGTGGTGGACAGTGTCCATAACTGTAAGAAGCCTTTGATTCACAGCCCCAGCTGTTTGGGTCCAAGTTGTTTTGATGATTTGAGCACATGTAGTGTCTTGGATCCAGATGTTCTCAAACCTCTTGATGTTGGGCTTAGCATTAGAATCCTTCCTGAAATCAGAGTTAGCACCAAAAACAAGGAGAATAGGGCGGTGATCAGATGTGTAATTCAAAAGGTGATAGTTAGTGGATCTAGGGAATTTAGTTATCCAAGGAGTAGTAGCACAAAATCTATCAAGTCTCTCCTTGATATGGAGGTCACCCTCCTGGTTGTTGGACCAAGTAAAAGGATCTCCTTGGAAGCCCAAATCCACTAGATTGCAAGCGTTGAGAGTATTGTGAGCTAGGGTCAAAATATTTTGATTACTCTCTCTGCCCCCCTGTTTTTCATTAGAGTTAAAGATCAAGTTAAAATCACTAAATAAGAGCCAGTTCTCATGGGAGTTAGTTTGAAAAAGATTAGATATGAGATCACAAGTCCTAGACTTTTGATGGTGTTTAGAGAAGCCATAAATACCAGTGGCTCTCCAACTATTCAAAGTATCACCACAATCCACATAACAATCAATAAATCTTTCATTATAACCAATGATATTGAGGTTTACATCATTATTCCAAAACATAGCTAGACCACCTCCCCTATTTCTCTCAGACATATTACAATCAACAAAGAAATGGTTAGATAACCTGTTACCAAAAGAATTGGTGATGGGAGTAAAATCAAAGTTTTTAAATTTTGTTTCACACTACTAGAAAAATCTTAAATGCCGACTGACAAAATCTGTCTCTAAAATGCAAATATTCCGTCACTAAGCAGGTTAGAGACGGATTTGATCCCGTCGGTAATTTCCTCGTCTCTAAACTGTTAGAGACGGACAAAATCTGTCTCTAAAATGAAAATATCTGTCTCTAAAATAAAAATATCTGTCTCTAACTGCTTTTTTGTCTCTAATTCCATCTCTATTAGAGACGAAATATATTTTGTCTCTAAATTTCATCGGTATTTTAACTTTTTCTAGTAGTGTCAGTCAAAAAAACAATACTGGGATGATGAAGGAGGACCAATTGCCTTAAGGCTCTGACTGCAGAGTGTTTCCCAAGTCCTCTGCAGTTCCAGGATAGGATTTTCATTGGCCCTGGCTAGCCTTGTCAGCAAGGCTAACCATTGAATCCTGTTGGTAGGCACCACTTGGAGAGGTGTTATGGTGTTGAGTGTCATTGAGAGCCCTATGGAACCTTCTTTTGATAAGGGTTGAGGCCTGTAGAGGGGAACTTGATTGGCCAGCTCTGTAGTTTCCTTGTGGCTCTGCTGACCCTTGAGTTGGTACTTCAGATGGAGTATTTTCTTCATTGTCTTCTTCCAACTTCATTCTAGCTAGCATATCTAACATATCTTTGGGAACCGTACTGAATTGGCCTCCACTCACTGACTGAAGGGTATTACTATTAAACCTTTTGTCCCTTTTTTTCGTTGACACGTTTGCCAAAAATGTTTGATCTGAGCCAGGGGCCCCTAGGATTGATTCCTCCTTCAGCAAGGGGTTGTGCAGCATTATTGCATTTATCTTCATTATGGCCTACAAGCCCACATCCAAAACAGAACATAGGCAAATTCTCATATCTGAAATCTACCCAAGTTATGCCATCCTTGGTGTTGCCAATGAACATTCCAGGTCGGATTGGTTCTTCAATGTTCATCCAGACCTTGGTTTTGACAATTCTAGCCTTTTGTGGGTAGTCATAGAGAGCAGAGTCTTCCACCTTCCCAAGTTGTGATCCCAAGTGCTGGCCCATTGATGTAGTTTTGCAGTGAATTGGGAGTCCCCAGATCTGAATCCATACAGGAACATGGTGAAAATCAATGCTTTTGGGGTTAATTTTCCTATCCCAATGTTGAACCATGAACCAACTATTCCTTATAACCCATGGATTTCCTTTAACAGCATGTTGAATATCTTTGTCCAGATCCATGGAGATGTGAAATAACCCCCCTTCAATTTCAGTGATGGTTAATCCTTGGGGGTTGCCCCATATCCCTATCAGAGTATTTTGCAGGATGGGTTTGAGGATAGGTTTTTGAGATAGAATTTTACCTATGAGGCTGTTCTTGCAGAGGTTGATGCCTTCTTTGACGTGTTCATCCCTGTACATACAGAAGGGACTGTCTTCAGAGTTTTGGGGGCTGTAATTGTGTTGGTAAGTGTCATCAGCTCTTCTTGGTGAAGGGTTGGGAGTTCTTTGTTGATCTTGTGTATTTCTTGCTTGTTCTTAATTGTGATCTGCATTTTCTTGCAGGATGGAGGGGTTATACTGCAGGTAAGCGCTTTCAGCATGGTTGGTGATGATGGGTACAGGCCCCATGAATTCTGGAATGTTGAGGGAGCAACTTGGATGAATGGAGTGGAGAGTGGTCGTTTTCTGGACTTTACTAGGCCGTTGGCTGGCGGTTTCAAGGTTAGGGGGGTGGTTATGGTTAGCATCTGTTTGGACAGTGCGAGGGCTAGACAAAAATTCCATGGGAGAAGCCATAACAGCAAGAGTTGAAGGTATCAGAGAGAGGAAAGTCACAACTAGAAAGCACCACAGAAAGGGGATCACTAAATCGTCAGAAGACGCACAACAGAAACTTCACAGACCTTAGAGGGTATGGCTAAGGAGAGGAGAAACAGAGGGGTTAGGAAGGTGAAAACCAGAGATTGAAAGATGAACCAGGAAGGAGATTCTTCACTTTTTCTTATTTGTACGTCAATTTGAATGTTCATTTGATTCACAATGGTGGACAGTGTCCATAACTGTAAGAAGCATTTGATTCACCATATGTGGCTAAGAGTTTGTTTCATGACAAATTTTAAAAATTTAACAAAGTTTTACCTTGTATAATATTTGATGGTCGAACTTATATTTTTATTTTTCACGATAATATTCGGTTCACTGAACCGCCTAATATGAAATTAACAATAACACATCCAGTTATTTTGACATAGAATTGGAGTATCTTTGAATTAAGAGAATTCAAAAATAAACTAAAGTATGAGTTGTTTTTGGAGAAAGTGAAAGTGAGGTTACCATTACCAACTCTTAAAACTTCACATACCCAGATGGGGAAAATTCTTCAAGTGGTCCATGGTGGACCATTCATAAAAAATCCGATAACGAATACTAATTTTACAAAATCCACCGTTGGATTGAAAGTTTATATCATATAGATTATCTATAGAAAATTTTAGAAAAATTGAAAATCATTTGATATGTTATTGAGATCCATCAAGATTAACGGTTTATTAAATACTGTAAATCTTGATAAATTCCAATAAAATATCAAATAATTTTCAATTTTTTTAAAATTTTTTATGGATACTTTATATGATATAAACTTTCAATTTACCAATAAAATTTGTAAAATTTATATTCGGTTAGATCATTTGTTCACGGTGGATCACTTGTAAAAATGGTTCACCGTAGCATTAACCATCAAGATGATAGTCACAAGTGGTCCACCGTAGCATTAGCCACTAAAATTAGTCAATTCATATTACTAAACACAAGTAGTAGTAGAGTAGCAGACAACCAATGAAACACTTGTTAATAAAATTGAATTAAAAAAAGCATAACACATTAGTACTGTCTTATGTGGCTGAGTCATAGTCTAATTTGATATGTCCTGTCAAGTGAATGCTGCCAGGCTAGCATCTTCTCTATGATTGGAGTGGGTACCACCATTCCCCCTGTTTCTCTTCTGTCAATCCACATGCTCCACCCTTTCTTGGTCTAATCTCTCTCTGCCTCATTCACTCTCTATATCTCTCTCCCCTTTTATTATTAAGTGAGTCAAATATTAATCAATGATTTATCAATTGAGTTAAATTTATAAAATATATTTCTCTATTTTATTCAATTGTTAAATACAATATTTTTATCGATTGAGTTAAATTCATGAAAATATATTTTAAATAATTTATTGTAACAAATTTAACAATGTCTTGTATTTTAATATTTATTTTTATGTATTATATGAATAGAAAATAGAATCAACTTAAAGCATTTAAAATGAGAAGGAAAAATTATTATTATTATTATTATTATTATTATTATTACTACTACTATAAAAACTATTATTTTTTTTTGTTATTTTTCGGTTACCATGATTTTCTCTATACGTATGAGTGAAAAATTCAATTTCTTATCACATGTATAAAAAGATCAAATTTTTTACAATTTAAACTAATTCATTAGATGTACCAAAAAAAAAAAAAAACTAATTCATTGTTAATAATTGGCTTAAATATCATTTATGTTCCTGTATGTTCGTGAATTTTTTATTTTAATCCCTGTATTTTTTTTGTTGCAAATAAGTCTATGTATGTTCGCGAATTTTTTATTTTAGTCCCTATAGTCAAAATCCGCATATTTTCCTGCATATTTTGACTTTAGAGAGTAAAACAAAAAAATTGCGAATATACACGAACTTATTTGCAACAAAAAAAATACAAAGACTAAAAGTAAAAATTCACGAACATACAATAATTTTATAATTATATTATGTTTATTATATTTTATTATTGTTATATTCTCATTCCATGTGACACTAATGTATTTAGATCCAAATTCCCTATAATAATAATAATAATATAATAACATGCAATTATATGAGACACACTAACAAAATAATTCAAGCTTTATAATTTGGAAAATGCTTGGTGAGATATTATAGTTAAAAAATCTAAAAACTAAAAAAATTATTTTAAAATTTGTATCATCAATATTTTGAAAATATAAAAAATTATCTTTTTATTTTTTTCTAACTAATACTTCTTTTTTTTTTAATAGTAGTTTTAACTAATACTCCTTTGAAAATAGTACTAATTATCATGACTCTTATAATTTCGCCCCTCACAACAAGTCTTATGTTCTCAAATTCTCAATTCGTACAATCAGCATCCTACATGCAAAAAGAACGATAACGTTTTTTGTTGATGATTTTTTTTTTAACACAGTCATACACACACTCGCACATGAAAACACACATAAATATAAACCTAGTAATAATGTAATAATTCTCTGACATGTTAAAACACCGAACAGAACACTATGCAGCCACAATACATGAAGCCGTTTCAAACAATTTTGTCGGCGAAAGACGTTACTAATCATTTTCGTTAACAGGTGCAATCACCAATTAGTGCTAATTAGTTTATTCCCTTTATTCTTTTCGTGTCTTTTTCTTCTTCCATATGGAGTATTTTATTCATTAATTTATTTGAATAATAGGAGTATACATTTAATGGTAAATTTTTAATAAATAAATGACAAATTAATGAAAGATCGAAGTTTAGTTCCGTGAGTTCAATTCAGTTGACATGATATTATATTTTATGCTTAATTACAGTTTTGGTCCCCCTACTTTGCTCTTTTCACAGTTTTGGTCCCCCTATTTTAATTTCAACCAGTTTTAGTCCCTCTTATTCAAATTTGGTCTTATGTGTCATATTTTTAATGACATGACAAACATAGTGCTAATGTGTCAAAGTCCACATATATTAATATTTTCCATGTCACTAATTATGTTTATTTTAATTTATTTATAATAAAAACACAAAAAATAAAATAATAAAATAGCAATTATTATAAACCAAAAAAATAAAATAGAAAATTAAATTGTTATTATTTGATTCCATAAATAAATAAGAATCAAGAACCCTAAAATAGAAACAAATTACCAAATTTCTCAAATCTCTACTTCTCTCCATCGAAGTAAGAATCATACAAATCCCCAAATTTTCTTGCTCCACTTTTTTCGTTCCTCTTTTTATTCTTCCTCTTCAATTGTTATTATGTGATTTTTTTGAGTAGTTTGATGAGAACATAACTGATTATGCTAAAGAATTATTTAAAATAAAGTACTAAATTCCTATAACAGAAGATGAATGATGTGAAGAAAAAGGTGTTTCAAACAAGGCTCATGATGATTTAAAGTTGAAGATTAGTTTTTTAGGAATTTTTAGGCATTTTTTTTTAATTTCTAGTGTATTTGTGTACCGAAACAAATTTCCCTCTCGCGAACATTATTCTAGCAACAACGAAGAACGGTTTCGAATGAGTCGAGTTCTAGCAACAAATATTTTTGCTTCTTAGGGTCGATTGAGCGGCATCGATTTGGGGATCTCTGAGATGTTTACAGGGAGAGAATGAGAGATTTGGAAGATTTGGGAATTTGTTTCTTGATTCTTATTTATTGTTTTATAATAATTGCTATTTAATTTGTGTTTTTTTTTTGTCAAATTTTTGTATTTTTATTATAAATTATTATTAAAATAATAAACGTAGTTAGTGATATGGAAAGTGTTAATATATGTGGATTTTAACACCTCATCACTATGTTTGCCATGTCATTAAAAATATGACACATAAGATCAAAATTGAGTAAGAGGGACTAAAACTGGTTAAAATTAAAATAAGGGGACTAAAACTGAGAAAAGAGCAAAGTAGGGGGATCAAAACTGTAATTAAGCCTATATTTTATATGTAGAAGATCGGAGTTCGAATCACGCGATCATCCCACTTATTTATTTTAAGGATAAAATTTCTAGATATTAAACTAATTGATAAAAAAAGGCCAGAAACCTAATCATAGCTCTGGTATAGTAATTTTGACATTTTTATCAATTGAACTAAAATTTATGGACGAATAATATATTTAATGCTAGTAGTATGTAAATATTAACTATAAATGAAATAGTCGTGTGTCTTGTGTATGAATATAATTCACACGATAAAAATATTACAGATAATATACAAAATTGAAGTTTAAACTGTAATATACTCCATGTTATAATTACTATTGTTATTGTAATTTAGTGGTAATTAATTTCTAAAATTTGACTAAATTTATTTTTTTTTACATCATTTGACTAAATTTTTTTCTCCTTATAGGAAATATCAAAGATCAAACTTGTTAGAAGTCTCACATTGACTAAAAATTTGACATAAATAACATTTATAAGTGTAGTGCAAATCTCAACTATAAAAGTACGGTTTTATGAATTCCGTCGCCAAAAATACAAAAACCGTGGACTAAGAGAATAGACAATAGCCACATACACCACATCTAATAAACTGTGGACTAACGTGATAAAACTGTGGCCTAAACTTTAGGCGTTTAGGCTACTGTTTTTTGCCTTTGGACCACCTTTTTTAACATGTTGTCTATGATAAAAAATGTTGTAGTATCTCAAGTTAACTTTTGTAGTTAAGTATTCATTTTTTTTGCAAACAAAGTTACAAATATTATTATTGAAATATTAAGACATATATATATATATATATATATGGGTCTTGCTAACGAGTGCCCCCGGGGCACTCTTTAAGCATTCCATTTAAGAAAGTTTTTTATCCAAAAAAATGAATATTACAATTTTCAATACGTTGACTTTACGCATTCCCATAAAAATTCTATTAAAAACTTACTATATAAAGCCTTAAAGAGTGCCCCGGGGGCACTCGTTAGCATTTACCTATATATATATATAATAATTACACTTTAATGAAAGACAAACGGGCAACAAGTTGCGCCGCCAACCTTTTTGAATGGCAAAACCAATCCTTTTAAACACTACATCTAGGGACCTAGGAGATACCACATTGCTATGCATGACTTTTTGCACTCTTTTCAAAATATCTACAGTCTCTGAGGCTAGAAACTCAAAAGTATCAATGAAATTGAAACTGAAATTGAAACTCATAGTATCTAATTGTAAAATTCCAAATTCCAATATAAATAATTTTGCAAACAAAGTTAGTTATAAATATTATCATTGATTGAAACTCACACACAATCGTTAATTTTCAAATTCGAATCTAAGTAAAAATGTTCAGTCTAAAAATATCTACTTTTGTCAGCATAGCAAACGAGTCAGGATAGATTGTCTCACATTAGCGCTTTCGTGCAATAATTGATACCACAACTACAAATTTTTACTGGAATAGTATCGGGCACACCTGTTACAATTTTTATTGCCTAATAATTGATAGAACCTATCAAATTTTTTTTGTCGAGTAGTCTAGTGATTAGAAATTTCATCATTAAGATAAATAAGTGAAATGACTGAAATTCAAACCTTAATCGCTACATATATAATACAATTATCTATCAACTGAACTAAGTTCACGAGGATCGACCTATCACTTTTTTAATATAACATATTAATTCCCTCTTTTAAATAAGAAAATTTCTTACCAAATATTTGTACATACATATGAATGGACCATTAATCTTCTTCATTTGCTGTCATTTTTTAACATGGGTAGCTTAATTCTTTAATTCCTTATTTTTTCATATATAATATAATAATAATAACACTCACAAAAAAACTGCATAAAGCTTCTTCTTTTCCTCTTGTTCCTACTTCTTCTTCCTCCTTTTCCTTCTCTCTGCAATTTCATTTTTTTTTCAATTTTTTTTATCACTTGTTTTTGTTTTGGCACTAGTGCTAGTTCTTGTCTCCTATAGTCTCTGACTCTATTTCCAGCTTTGACCTGAGAAGATGCTTGTAAGTACGTTTCTCTCTGTGTTCATTTTTTGTTTATACTTTCTTTGTCTTTTGATTTTTTACCTTAAACTTGTTCCAAATCTGGGTCTTTATTGTTTTGTTTTACGATTTTCATTATAATAACTAAAAGGGTCTCTTCAAGTTTCGATCTTTGTTTGGATTTTATATGTTTGAGTCAATGTTTGTATCTTTCATTCATATGGGTCGTGTTCAATTTCTATGTATGTATGAGATTTATTCTTTTTGTTTGTTCTGTTTTTTTGCTATGGTTTTATATGACAATGGTGATTGTTGTCTATGATGAAGCTTTCATCAAATTTTATTCAATTTTGATCTGATTAATTGATCTGATTAACTTGCATTATAGTTTAATTTCAGCTGAAAATTCCCTTCTGAAGTGCTTTTGTTCCATATTTTTGTTGAAGTGAATCTCTCATTGGTTGGTGTGTGAAAATGAGAATTATTGTTTCATTGTTTTTGCTTTGAATTTTCATTTTTATTTCCATGGCTGTGTTTGTTTATTTTTGTTTCAGATATGTTTTTAACCTCTATCAATTTGAAGTGATTTCTCGATTCATGACCAAATTACTTATCCCTATTTGTTTACCATGTGATTACATTCAATTAATCCGTTTTGTTAAATTATTATCAGTGTTTGTGTTGTGTCTGATGTATGTCTGTGTTGTGTCTGATGTCTCTGGCGATTAATTGGTTTGTGTGACCTTTTTTCAGGTGGCATTGCTCTTGCTTCTGGCATTGAGCAATGCCGTGAATGTTTATGGAGATGTTGAGCAGTGTGGTTCTCATCCGAAATTGGATCCTAGACCACATAGTGTCTCTATTTTGGAATTTGGTGCAGTTGGAGATGGTAAAACACTGAATACAATTGCATTCCAGAATGCAATTTTCTATCTAAAGTCATTTGCTGATAAGGGTGGTGCTCAGCTCTATGTGCCAGCGGGAAAATGGCTCACCGGTAGTTTTAATCTTACCAGCCATCTTACCCTCTTTTTGGAGAAAGGTGCTGTCATTATTGGATCTCAGGTACTTTCCCCTCTTGAATCATTTTCATATATTAGTAGTAATTTTTGAAAGTTTAACAGTTTTGTCAATTTTATGCGAGCAAATCATCATTTTGGTCCCTGAAAGCGTAAGGCGTTGTCACTATAGCCCTTGAATGCATTGAAATAACACAAACATCACCGAGTATGTATTTTGTTAGTGATTTCGTTGACTAAACTAACCAACAGAAGAGACATGAGGATCAAATTCACATTTAAGGATTATAGTGAGAGTGCTTGACGCCTACAAGGACCAAAATGACTGTTTACTCTTTTTATGTTGATTTGTTGCAATGTTGTTAAATAATGGCTATATCAGCGCTGTCGCATAGCACAATTTGAACAAATTGTGTAATGTTCCGTAAAATAACGGCTATAGCTTTGCTATATCATTGTAGCATAATGGAATTTGAACAAACAACTAGTTTTTGTGATCTGTGATTGACAACACTGATTTATTGTGTACAAAACAAAGAAATTTCATGTTCAACCTATTTGAGGGTAATTGAAGAGTTGTTTTTCTTTTTTAGGATCCATCTCATTGGGATGTTATTGAAGCCTTACCTTCTTATGGCCGTGGGAAAGATGTTCCCGACGGAAGATACAAGAGCTTGATAAATGGTAACAAGTTGGAGGATGTAGTCATAACAGGTTTGTCTATTCTGTTCCACTCGACTTTTTTTTCCTTCTAACAAATTTTTAACCATTCGGTTTCTGGATTGAATTTTCAATATTTTAATGTAACTTTTACCAGGCGATAATGGCACCATTGATGGCAATGGAATGGTTTGGTGGGAGTGGTATAAGTCTCATTCCCTTAACCACAGTCGTCCTCATCTGGTTGAAATTATATCATCTGATTCTGTCGTAGTTTCAAATCTTACATTCTTGAATGCTCCAGCATATAGCATCCACCCAGTTTATTGCAGGTATATAATTTTTTACTATTTCTTGATACCTCTTTTTCCAAAAGAATTAAGTAATATTGATAGTTCCGTTTAATTTGATGCAGTAATGTACATATTCAAAATATTTCAATCTCCGCTCCTTCAGAATCACCCTATACTGCTGGCATAGTACCAGGTTTGTAGTAGACCATTGACTCAATTTATAACCTCTATGTGAAAATGACAATGCATCTATGTAATACTGACACTTTATATTGAAGATGCATGACAACATTCAATATATTATTTATTTAAATTATTACCAGAGTCAACATGTCAATGTTGTGTCTTGTCCATGTTTGTGTCGGTGCTTCATAAAATGCCTTTCAAACTATGGAGCACTGACACAAACACTAACATTAGACATGATACGTCAACCATGGTAATTATTTGAACATATGATATGATTGTATGTAACCACATGTGCCGTGTCAAGCGCCGGAGATGCCTTCAATTTGAAGTGTCAGTGCTACTAAACTTTGGTGAGTCTCACTTAGCTAAATGTTTGTGCACTTGATGTTTTCAGATTCTTCTGATAACGTTTGTATAGAAGATTGTATTGTATCCATTGGATTTGATGCAATTTCTCTCAAAAGTGGATGGGATGAGTATGGAATTACCTACGGAAGACCAGTTGAGAAAGTACACATAAGAAGGGTTCAACTTCATGCATTTTCCGGCTCTGCTATTTCATTTGGTACTGAAATGTCTGGTGGAATTTCAAATGTTCTAATAGAACATGTTCACATTTCGAACTCAAATAGTGGCGTTGAGTTCAGAACAAACATAGGAAGAGGTGGTTATATAAAAGAAATTGCAATATCAAACATAGAAATGGAAAATGTTTATACAGCAATTTCGGCCAAAGGTAATTCTGGTTCTCATCCTGACGACAAATTTGATCCAAAAGCTCTTCCACTTTTGAATCACATTACTTTGAAGGATATTATTGGCACGAATATCACAGTTGCCGGAAGCTTTTCAGGCATAGAAGAATCACCCTTCACAAACATTTGCCTTTCAAATGTAACCTTGTCAATAAATTCTGCTTCTTCCGTTACATGGGAATGTTCAAATGTCTCGGGATTTTCAGACTCGGTGTTCCCTAAACCTTGTCAAGAACTTTCTAACCCTTCAAATTCTTCTTCATCGTGTTTCTACCTCATGAGTCTCGGTGGAAAAACTGCAGGACTTTAATAAATCGGTCTCAAAAAAAAGGATCCTGTGCAAGTGGTTGGTGCGCAGTATATGTGAGTATTGTAAATCTTGTGGTACTGAGTTCGATTCCTGCTCATAAAAAAAGAAGACGAAGAAGCGAATCGCGAATAGGTTACATTCTTTCCAAAATAAGACAGTTGTTCATTTTTTTTCCTTTTGTTCCTTCCATTCCTTAGATTTCAATTCTTGCATATTCCAAAATAGGTCATTATTTGTACAGCTTCATTTCTTCATTCATGTGTAAGGAAATTTTGGTAGTGCCTTTACAGAAAGGACTCAAAATGTGATAGTTTACATTTTTGCATTAGTTTCATTGTTATTTTATTTCACTGTAAAGCATGTAGTGGATTTGGTGATACTTCAATTAAAGAAAGTTCAATTTTAAGTAATAATTTTCCATTTCTTTGTTGTCAACTTTGTCATATTATTATACCTACAATATTAAATCAAAGTTTGGGGTGATACTAAATTATATATTGAATATGACAGTCAAGAAAAGTGAGATGACATCAATATAATGAATATTGGTGGCTTAAAATTTTGCCAACTAGCATAATCAATCAATATATCATGTGGAAAAGCACATTTTACCTCATCAAAGCCAGATAGGAGGGGGGTCCTTTAAATTGTCTTTGTCTAATTTTGAGTTCCAATGTAGGACCAAAATATGTGGTTTAATTTACAATGATTTGCAGCTAAGCGGGCAAGTCCGGACAAAATTCTCCGCCCGATGAATGAAATCGGACGGAGCAATATAGACCTATTGTTTTGGCTAACTTCAAGTTCAAGATTATTACTAAGGTGTTTGTTGACAGGCTTACGTATATTATGTCTTCAACCATATCACTCCACTAGAGAGGTTTAATTGAAGGTAGACAAATCGGTGATTGCATTGTTTGATCTCCGAAGCTATCAATATTTGCACCAAAGATCTTACGGAGGTAACTTAGCCTTTAAAATTGACATTTGCAAGGTTTTTGACGCCATTGATTGAAAGTTTCTAACATAGTCGTTGAATGTTTTTGGCTTTAATTCTACTTTTTGTCACTCGCTCGACATCATTCTTCATTCTTCCAAACTTTATATTTCTGTTAATGGTAAAGCTTCTAGTTACTTTTCTTATAAAAGTGATATTAGACATGGTGATGGTAAAGCTTCTATTTATGCGCGTAATATCACTAGTAACAGAAGAGAGATATGATTTCTAACTGTTTGAGTTTCTCCTTTACACTATTCCTTTCGTATATCTTGGCAGTTGGCATTCGTATTTCTGAAAGAAAACCAAAGTGGCACTTATCTCCTATTGCTGGTAGAATTAAATCTAAATTGGCATCTTGGAATGCTTATCTTCTCGCTATTGTTGGCAAAGTACAGTTTGTTAGGAGTGTTATCCATGGCATGACGATTTACAACTTTCTCATATATTCTCGGCCTATTTCTTTGTTGTGTGAGATCGAAGTTAGATTAGAAATTTCGAATTGTCAAGTGACTTTAATCGGGGTGTATTGGTCATTGCGGTTTGACACATTGAATGCGCTCCTATGTAGGAAGGAGAGTTTGGTATTAGATCTCTGAGAGACATTGACGAGGTTGCAAATATTACGATATGTTAGAGTTTTTGCATATCTAATGATCAATGTGTTGCGCTACTTAACTCTAGGGTGATGAAGTCTAATGAACCCATCTCCCTTGACTGTACCATTTGGTAAAATATTATGCATAAAGTTCATATCATTAGGGACCAATGTTATTGGTTCTATTGGAAACAAAATTACTTTTTAGAATGATTCTAGTTGCAAGAAGGATCTCTGGTTGATTATCTCAATATTCCTAATGACAAACACAATTTAGGAGACTTTTCTATAACTCGTCATGCCCTGATTACAAGTTTTATTCATGGCATGACGATTTACAACTTTCTCATATTTCTAATTACACCAGACAGGGGCGGACCTACGTTAAGGCCTACTGTGGCCTTGGCCACAGTGGATTTTTCGATTTTAATAGGTATATATATAGGTATACATATATATATATACATATTTGCGTTAACTTATATATTTATACACTGTTAATTTTGAACAAAAGAAGTCATATGCTCTAGTGGTAGTTGGGTGTCTCTTTTATTGAAATGTTGTGGGTTCGAATCTAGCCTATTGCAGTTTTTACTTTTATTTGTATTTTTTCAAAAGAAATTGTGAAGGTGCGCTTGCTCCTTCCTTTTTCCGTTTGTTTGTTGTTGCCTTGGCTATCCCTTGTGCATCAATTTCTCCTTCAATATATTGTTTGGTTATTTTTTAAAAAAAAGTTGTGGTCAAATTTTTATTTTTTTTAAGGAATGATTAATACATACATGATATTAGAGAAAATAAATTGTATCGGTGACATTTTAGTCGGTATAAAATTTATTATTAGAATTGAAAATTTATATCATATAAATAAAATACATGTAAAATTTTATAGAAATTTAAAATATCTTAATATATTATTGAGATCTATCAACATTACAGATTTATATATTATATTGAACACCGTTAACTTTAATGGAGCTCAATAACATATAAAATTATGTTAGGTTTCCTTAAGATTTTACATGGTTATCTATGAATTTAGACGTTATTGAATGATAAAATATTATTCGAATGTTAATGGTCTATGAATTTTTAGATTGAATTTATCGTTTTCAATAAAAAAAAATCTCCAATCAAAGTTTTGGTAACCAAAGGACCAAGTTTTTCTATAAAAAATATTTGTCTTGTAACTTTTATAGAAAGAGGTGTTCTAGAAACAATTTGCAATTATATTATTTTAGTTCATTTTTAAGAAATGAATAATAGACGATTTTCATGCATTAAACAATATTATTTCTTTTTTTTTTGACAAAAAAAAATTATTTCTTATTTTTAATATAATTAAATTTATATTTTCTTTTTTAACCCAATTTTTTTTTATATTTTCTATAATATTTGGCCACACCATTTTTAAGTGTCTAGATCCGTCCCTGACACCAGATAAATTTTCGTGAAAGTTTATATTTACGCAGGTAACTTTTTTCAAAGGCATGTAAAAAAAATTATTTTTATAAATATAAGCATTAATCCACAAGTTATTATTCAAGTTGAAGAAGACCATATTCAACTTGAATTATTTAGTATCTTAACATCATTAAGTGAAACCTCAAAATCGTCTTTCTGAACATAAACTGCAAAATCAATCCTTGAGATAAAAACTTGGAAGATATAGAATTATTTTCGACTTAACTGTTAAACGCACAAACATTGACCGTTTACGCATAATGGATTTCCATGATGAAGGTAACAATAAACAGTAAAACATTGGAGGATTGTAGTACAATTAAGAGCTGTGATGTAAAACAAGAATAAAGTAGTGATATTGAAAATGGATAAAAGATTATGTATAATTTAAGAAGAAAACACTTGAAAATGGTGAGAAGTAAACGATTTACCTTCGGCGACAGTTGCAACAAGAAATAGAGAAAGTAAAATGATCGCAACATAAATAAATTTGAGAATTTTAGTCATATTTGTTTTCATTCGCGTGTGACAATCAGAAAAAAATTCTATCACTTTATATAGCATAAATACTTTGTAGCAATTATGAAATTGCAAGATACCCTTTGAAAATTAGAATGGTTATTTAAATGTCTCTTAAGTATATTGATACGTCGTGTTTGCCCACTCAGCACTGTTGATGCTTGTCTCTTTGCCAAAGGCCACCTCTGCCTCCATTTGCCGGTTCTAACGTCTAAGTCTTGAGATCGAGTCTCTTCTTAGCCGTTTCTGTCTCCGAAACAGGTTTGTGATTTTTCCATCACTCACCTCTTTTAAAGTGGTGGCGAGGCGCTACTGCCCATCCCTCTATCAGCTAGCTTGTAGCACAAGTATCTCTAGTTTTGTGCAATGTTATCAATTGCAGATTTTAGAAAATTGAAGTTTGTTCAAATTTCACTATGCATCAGCGCTATAGCGCCATTATACCCACTGTTTGACAATATTTTATATTACTATTGCGGAACAAGGGCGATTTGGTCAAATTCTGCTACACTATAGTTTGCTATTTAACAACTTTCGGTGCTTCTCATAACCTCACAATTTTATTAACATTAAGATATTCTTCCGCGTCAATGTCACAAGTAATGATGGTTTCCAGAAATTTCCTGTATTTAATGAGCATCAATAACTATTGTAACATTACAAGCGGACATGTCTGCAAGAGCCGATAGACCACCAGCTGTTCCCATGAGTTTAGCTGCGACAATGCTTGCTCCCAACAACAGCAAAAAGAAACAAGTAGGTGCAATGTAACTCATTCTACTCTCTACAAAGTCAAGAACTTTATTCTTTGCTGAATCAAGAGCAAGAGCTCGATCGCAAGCCTCCGTTGTCTTACTAAGCACTTGTTCTGGAAGTTGCTTGCCAATCAAGCAAGTTGTAGTCGATTCTGTAATTGAGACAACCATGATAATGGCTGAGGGTAAATTCCCTTGTAAATCAACAAGAGTTAGATCCATTTGATTTCCTTTCTTCTTTAGGAAACGTGCATAATCGATTGGGTGATGATGAACTATTGACTCAAACTTTGGGAATTTTAAGCAATACTTGTCGCGAATAAAATTGTGAATAATGATGACAATTTCATTATCAATGTCAAGTGAAAAATCACTGCAATCATGTCTCCGGGTTTTCTGCAAATTGGAAACACTATCCAAATCTTCAACCATGTTTGCATCATCGAGATCATTATCCGCAGGAATCAGCCTCGTTGTTAGATAGATCATCAAGGCCTATTGTTTTGAAAGAATTTACAAATGTTTTGACTTTATCTACTAGCATAATTGGAAGAATTTATAAAAACATGCAGCTTATGACATTTTTCATAAATTTATTTATTTTCTTTTTTTGTTTATTTTCATAAGTTCTCTAAAATAGTTTACGAAAACAACTTAAAATATATACAAAATCGATTTACCTTTATTTTTTTTCTATACAAATAGCTTACGTAAGTTTATATATATACATATATACATATATAAATGCTTATGAAACGTTTGTATATAATTAAGCTACAAATAAGTTTATCCAAAGTGTTATAAGCCTTGTGCATCATGGTGACATAGCACAATTCTATGAAATTTAATACTGAAATATGAGTTCCCCAACTAATGATGGTAATGTATTCATGTTAACATTGAAAATGTTAAGTATTGTATAAGTACAAATATTTTACCAAAACCACAAAGAATCAATTACTTTTGTATAAGTTGAAAAAAAAAATTATTTTGGCTCTATAATGACCCAATTATGACTCTAATGAAATGCAATATATCAAACAAATTAAATGGACATTTTGCTGAAGGCTTTTCTCATAGGATTCTCTCTATCAATATCTTCAACACAACCTGCAAAACAACATATAAACATCAGAAAAGGCAAAACAATCTTAAGAGATCTGTGACATCATTTTAGTATCTTAACATCATTGAACGAAACCTCAAAATCGTCTTTCTGAACATAAACTGCAAAATCAATCCTTGAGATAAAAACTTGGAAGATATAGAATTATTTTCGACTTAACTTTTAAACGCATAAACATTGGCCATTTACGCATAATGGTTTTCCATGAAGGTAACAATGAATAGAAACACATTGGCGGATTGTAGTACAATTAAGAGCTGTGATGTAAAACGCAAATAAATCAGTGTTATTGAAAATTGTCAAAAGATTATGTATAATTTAAGAAGAAAAGATTTACCTTCGGCGTCAGTTGCAACAAGAAATAGAGAAAGTAAAATGATCGCAACATAAACAAATTTGAGAATTTTAGTCATATTTGTTTTCATTCGCATGTACAAATAGAAATGAATTCTAATACTTTATATAGTATAAATACTTAGTAGCAATTATGAAATTGCAAGATACCCTTTGAAAATTAGAATGGTTATTTAAATGTCTCTTAAGTATATTTATATGTCTCGTGTTTGCCCATTTAGCTCGCTCAATTGATCACTATAGAAAACAAACACATTTTAACTCTCCTGCAGTGAGCATCGCTCCTCTCTCCTCACCAAAGGGTGAACGCCGTCCCTAGGTGAGCTAGGGTTCTTCTCTCCATTTAGTGGAGAGTTTCTTTCGTCCACTCGGCACTGTTGATGCTCGTCTCTTCTCCAAAGACTGTCTCTGCCTTCATTTGTCGGTTCTAACTTCTAAGTCATGAGATCGAGTCTCTTCTATGTAGTTTCTGTCTCCGATAGGTTTGTTACTTTTACCATTGCTAGCCTCTTTTACAGTGGTGGCGGGGCGCTGCTACCTGTCCTTTTATAAGCTAGCTTGTAGCACAAGTATCTATAGTTTCGTGCAATGTTATCAATCTCGGATATCAGAAAATAGAAGTTTGTTCCAATTTCACTATGCATCAGCGCTACAGTGCCATTATAGCCACTATCGCGGAACAATGGTGATTTGGTTAAATTCCGCTACGCTATAGTTGCTATTTAACAACTTTCAGTGCTTCTCATAACCTCACAATTTTACTAACATTAAGCATATTCTTCCGCGTCAATGTCGCAAGTAATGATGCTCTCTAGAAGTTTCCTGTATATAATGAGCATCAGTAACTGTTGTAACATTTAAAGCAAGTATGTTTTCGAGCTGATAGACCACCGGATGTTTCCATGAGTTTAGCTGCGACAATGCTCGCTCCCAACAACAGCAGAAAGAAACAGTAGGTGCAATGTAACTCATTCTACTCTCTACAAAATCACGAACTTTCTTCTTTGTTGAATCAAGAGCAAGAGCTTGATCACGCCTCAATTGTCTTACTAAGCACTTGTTCTGGAAGTTTCTTGCCAATCAATCAAGTTGTAGTCAATGCTGTAATTGAGATAACCATGATAATGGCTGAGGGTAAATTCCCTTGTAAATCAATAAGAGTTAGATCCATTTGATTTCCTATCTTCTTAACGAATCGTGCATAATCGATTGAGTGATGCACTATTAACTCAAACTTTGGGAATTTTAAGCAATACTTGTCGCGAATAAAATTGTGAATAATAATGACAATTTCATTATCAATGTCAAGTTGTCAACTGACAAAGCACTGCAATCATGTCTCTTATAGTTTTCTGCAAATTGGAAACACTGTCCGAATCTTCAACCATGTTTGCATCATCGAGATCGAGATCATTATCCGAAGGTATCAGCCTCGTCATTATATAGATCATCAAGGCCGGCAAGAAATGTCAATAGCATTTTGATTGTGATAGACCAACCATTCAATTTAGATCAATAACCAAGATTGTTGAACTATGTTATAAAATTGATGTGTAATTTGACCTTTGAAAATGTAGTATTGTACAAATAAAATATTTAAAAACTTGTTGAAACAAGTACAAGCATTTTACCAAACCACAAAGAATGCCCTTGATGGCTAAGGACTTATTAAGAACTTCATCACTTACAAATTCATATTGTCCCAACTCCCAAATGTTTGGGTGGACATTTCACACTAATAATTGAAAAATTGAATAATTTTTGTATTTCATCTTTAAATAAGAAGAATGTATATGATTGACAAAACTAAATTAATAAAGAATAATTAAGCATAGACTTGTGGATTCTCCATCAAGTATGCTTCCACAACTTTGCAAATTCCAATAGAGCTTTCCCTTCCTTCCTTTACCTCTTCCTCTTTGACTTCAAACTCTCCAATAGCATTGTATATACTTGTCATTTTACAAAGACAACCTCCTTCACTAATGGCCTCAAACTTAACCTCATAAGCTATTGACTCAAGCTTGTCACCTAATGGATCTCCTTCAATCATTGTGTAGTTGCACACCAATTTATCATTATCAATCATATCAATCCTATTTTTCAAATATTTGAATGGACTAGCTGCATAAATAAAATGGAACATATAAGTAAGAATTTATTCAAGCAATATACAAAGAAGAAACAAACGATCGGGAGGGGACTGAAACCACTTGATGCCAGAACTGACCCCCGAATCATATTAAATGGTCCAGTTGACCAGATACTAATGGTGAAAACTTAAAAAAAAAAACTTTTTTATTATAAAAAATAGCCAATTTTTTTTCTTCTCTAAAATGGAACATATATAAGTAAAACGCTATCCAAGCAAGATAGAGAAAAGAAAAAAAAAATCTTTAAATTTTTTAAAAAAAATTAAAAAGTTTTTTTTTCTCGAAAAATACATTTTTAGTTACCCTTTAGAGGATTATATTTTGCTAATTACCTTCAGCAAAGTTAACTTGTTCAATGGTTCCAGCTTCACCATTTCCTTGGATTAAGTTGACGTCTTTTATGAACTGAGGTAAGAGTTTTGGAAGCAAATTGCTAGAGTCAGTGATTAAGGCCTTGAACATGCGTGATGGAGCAATAGGGGAAGAATAATCATTTGTGAAGGTTGAGACTACCATGATGAGGTGTATAGATAATACAAAAATTAAACAAAGTTAATTTATAAAGTTTGTGAATGTTGTTGATATTGAATAATTTGAATTATGAGGTAGAGCACCTTGGTCTTTTATAGCTATATCCTATAGTACTATTTGTTAAGTAGGTTTCGTAGGAATGATCAAGAAATATTTTAGTTTGCGGCTATAGAAAATGGACAAAATATTTTGGTAGTTAAGAATGGGAATTTTTTATATTTGAAGATGTTCAATATTTGTGGCTTATGGATGAGTTTTTATTTTCATATATTTCCAAAATAAGTGTATTATTAATCAAACTTATACAATACCTATGGGCGGCTATTCGTATAATCAAGTCATTATATTATTGCTATATATTAAAAAAATTAAGTATTTGCAAACATTTTAATTGTTGATTTGAATTCATACAAGTGAACATAATGCTTTACCTACCATATATGTGGTGTGAAATTTAAAACACATTTCAAAGATATCCAATTCATCATTTTGAGAAATTGAATCCTCAAATTCGAAACGGAAATATGTTTGTTTGATCTTAATCAAATGATTTAAATAAAAATAAAATTTACTTTTTATTTTATAATTTAAAATATCAAACTGAAATTTGAGTGTTCGATCTTGATCGAACGACTATAGATATATTTTGAATGTGTGAATGCATGAAACCTTGGTTGCATAGAACTTGATCATCTCTAGACTTGAGATTTGGATGGTAAGATTGTTATGGGTCGTTGGTTTTGAATCGTTGGTGGTTTGTACCCGTTGTGACAAAAGGGTGATACTTGCACACACTCTAACAATCAAGTTAGTAGGTGTCAAAGATAAGAAACATTTAGGGTTATTTTGACATATCTGACCTAACTCGTAAGACAAGTTTTAATAATTGAAGAATTAGGTTTAGAAGAACCTAGAACCTTCTCTAGGATATTGGTCTTAGGGACAGGCATACGATGATGGTCGATGCGGTATGATTCAACGGTTATGTCCCAACGAGTGGTGATTGTATACTTTTTAGGGTGTATTAACTGTATAATCTGCACAATTATGTGTAGTTCGGGTGATCCGATTGAGTTCGCCAATATTCCTTACTCCATTCCGCAACAAAACTACAATCCCCTTTTGGAGCCTTTATTTACCTTGTAACAATAAAACAAGTGGCAATAGAGTACACAAAGAAATTAGCAAATCCCATATTGTTTTACATGTTAATGTGAAGAGTTTATGTTTCTATCATAACATAATTAGGAGTATATATGTTGTTGATAAAGAAAAATCTAAAATTGTTACTCTTTAGCATAAACAAACATGGACACTATTCTAGTTATTTATCCACATGCACTTTGGTTGAGATAGATCATCTTTCTTAGTTTCAATGAAAAGGGGGAAAGGAGTAGATAATTTTACAAAATAATAGGTACACAATGATTCTGTTTTGACTGGACCATATAAGATCAAGAATGGATGAAAATGTCAACTTACTTGAAGTACTCAGCATTTTCAATATTGAACTTTTTCCTCCTGTAGATTTGTTGAACTCAAATATTTTAAATTGTATATTAACCAGTTTTAATTGAACGACTGTTGAAAATCATGATACAAATATAAATCATTTTTTACCATTCAAACTTAACCATAATCATATAAAAATTACAAAATCCCTTTTATCACGCTTATCAAAACAAACACATATAGTAATAACTTTTAGTGTATCATAACCATCAAACCCCAATAAAACACAACAAACACAATTAAGTCTTATTATTAGCCATATCATAATTGGCTTCAAAATAAACTATAGCTTATAGCTTATTAAAGTTAAAGCTTCCTCTTAAGATAACTTCAAGCATAGGCTTCTGAGTTAGCCACAAGATATGCGTCAACTACCTTGAGAATAACCAATGCTTCCTCCTTGGCATCCTTCAAATCCTCTTCTTTGATCACAACCCCTTTTTTGGGATAATACTTGCTAACATTCTTGATCTTGCAACCACCCTCTGTTCTAGGTTCAATCTTGACCTCATGTGAAACCAATTCCAGCATTTCCGGCTTAGCATCGCCCTCGATCACTGCATAATTATATATCAAATTCTCGTTGTCTACGGCATAAATTCTGTGCTTCACGTATTTGATGCTATCACCTGCATTGAAGGAAGAATAACTAACAATTAGTCTTGTGGTGTCGGTTAAGACGCTAAACGAGTTTATAAAAGAGGTTTATGATTCGACCTCTAGTTCTAATAAATTTTCACTAACAAACTAACCGCTATAATTTAATATCTATACTAATAGATAAAGGCAAAACACCATTTTGGTGTAGCCTTTTTTTATAATTTCAATAATACCCTTAACTTCCAAAAACCAACATGTTTCTAAAAAAACTTCCAAAACCAACTTTGTTTTTTTTAAATCATTTATATATGTAACTATGATAAGTTACCTATGGTTTGGACCATTAATGCATGTAAAATACAATTTTTATTTTGAGGGAAATTAAAAGTGCACAAATTAGTTTAAATAAAAACCAAATTTATAATAAATCACTATGTATAATTTATATTTTAGCAAAATAGAAAACGAAGATCACACAAACGGGCGCGGTGGCCACTAGTGCCCATAAAGAGAAAATTAAAATGATTTGAATCTAAGCGTGACTTTAAACTAACTGTAATTTGTTTTTGTATTCATCACAAAATTGTAATTTGATTTTCGTGACAAACTTGTTGAAAGAAAATTATATTTACAATGAAAGGTAATTATACAAATAAAACCGAAAGAACATGAATGGACAATTTTATCTATGTCATTTATATCATGTTTTTCTTAGGGGAAATCACCATTTTGGTCCCTGAAAGTGTAAATCGCTGTCATATTGGTCCTTGAATATATCGAAATTGCAAATAGGTCCCTAGTATCTCATTTTATAGTAATTTTTTGGACTAAATTGACCAACAAGAAACACATTCTAGGACTAAATTGACTACTTAAAACATATTCGAGGACCAAAATGACTAATAAAAAAAATATTTGTGGATCTGTTTGCAATTTTAATACATTCAGGGACTAATGTGACAGCGAGTTACACATTCAAAGACTAAAATGACTATTTGCCCTTTTTCTTATAAAAGTCTTACATGTACCAATTCCTATATTTGGTTTCAAAAAACCGTTTGTAACAAATAAAAATCACTTAAAAATAATAAGTTGTATTTAGTGAAAATGATGCAAACTAACCTTCAACAATGGTTATCTTTTGAATGCTTCCGGGGCCACCATTGCCTTCAACGAGTTGAATACTCTTGATAGCCGGCATAAGCTTGGGGAAGAGGTTTGGTGCGTCAAGGATCAAAGCCTTGAACATCCTCCTTGCCTCAACGGTGCTAGGGAACTCTGCAGACAATGTCACGGCATCCATGTTCTTTAGTTACAACAAAAAAGATATATGGCAAAAAAGACTTGAAAATACGGTAGTGTGATGAGTAATAGGATGCTTTTTTAACTTGTTTATATTGATGAGGAACTTAACATAGGAGAAACTTTTTAAAGTTGACAATAATTCTTCAACTAACTAATTGCCAAAAAATCATGTAAATGTATGCCTCATTATTATACAAATGTACCATCCTTGCATTGGATGCCTTATTATTTCCATGAAAGTCTTTATGAAGAGACCCAACAATGCATTAATAATGCAACCAATTGATGTTACCAAGTGATCACATAATTCTACCAAAAAAAAACCAAGTGATCGCACAAAATAGTAGGCTAGTCATCATTAGTATTAAAACTTAAGCTTTCATTCTCTCTCCTTTGGAGCTTTGTAGTTAAAAGTGGGATTATTGAGTCACTTTTCAGCCTTAAATATTTTACCTTGATAGTTTTCTTTTCAAAGTTGTAGTGGATGCTTCAAAACTATGATGGCAAAAGGGTCCAATCCGTTCCGTTACTAAACCGCCGAAACAAGGGTGTAGCCGTGCGGATTAATTAGTGATGGCGGAAGGAAAATCTCATTTCGCCTCTTTTTATGATGGGTTGGCGAGAGTGCCCCGTCAATAAATTTTCTTTTAAAAAAATCATAAATTCACAAAAATATCATACAAATTTATAAAAAAAATAAATTTTAAATCATTCAAGGAAATTAAAATATAAATCAACAAGCTAAGTGGCCAAAAAATAAAATTATCATTCAAAATTTCAAACATCCATGATTTATAAAATCAAATAAAGTATTCGGTTTATATTGAAGGATAATTCTTATTCTCACGAAGAATTCCATCACAAATAATGTTGCAAATGATGCGTACTACTTTATTTCCATATATTTGCATTATTTTAATTAAATCCTAAACTGTTTGATTAATCGAGTTTTATTTTTTAAATGGACCAAAAAAAGAAGACTCTTGTATAATGAGCCAAAAAAATTTATCAAAAATAAAAATTGGTTAGACCCGACGGACCAACACACCCCACCCCTGTCACCGCCCTTTTTTTTTTTGCAGATTAGGCGAGACCCACTATTTTTGAGGATTGAAAATGTCAATCCACACCCCGCCAAAAATGGTGGTTAAACGGATCGATCCGACGACTTGACCCGTTTTGCCATTTCTACTCAAAATCCCAATTATAGTTTCTACTTGTTGGTGATGGAGAAAATTTCTACACACCAAATATTACTATTAGTCCATGCAAGAATGTATACAAACTTGTTGAGTATGTCTTGAAATCTCAGTCACATAGAAGTCGGAAATTCCTGAGTACAGTGATGTTACCTGTGTGGGATGTAGGGGCTGCTGCGCGAGGCGCAACTGTCTGCAAGTTCTAGGTTTTGGTTTGGTGACCTACGCGAGGCGCACATGGCATGCTACGCGGGGAGGTGTGCGTGAACCAATTTTTATTGTAGAAAATTAGTTTTCAAATGATATTTGATTTGAATTCTGTTTTATTTTAAAGTAAGTTTGTTTCTGTTATTTAGGCATATATTTTTTTATAAATGAGAAGTATTTTATTCATAGAAAAAGAAGAAAAGAGCAAACATGTAAGGATTTCAGTAACGATAAAGATTTGCCGCAACACAAAGACTAAAATTTTAGAGAGAAATAAAATGAGTTGTTTTTGGTATAATTCTAAGGTTGAGCAAATGGTTATTATATTCACGTTGGATAAACTAACTTAAATTGAGTATCTTTGTCCAAGAAAAAAAATTCAAGACTTGATAGAATTAGGGTTGAGTTGAGTGCTAATTCTTGTAACAAAATTCATCATTACAAACAAAATTATTCGATATTAATCATTTGGTTGTTAAATGAAATGTGTTCGATAATTTAAAAATTAGCTATAAAATAAATAATAATTTTATTTTTCTGTATTGGATACACATTACAAACAATAAAAACAAAATTACACAACCTAAGCCACTTTTTGATAATTATAATAAATTTGGGGCAACAATAAGGGTTAGGGATTTGAGTGAGAATCGAGACAGAGAGAAAGAGAAATCTGAGCCTGTTGACATTGACGGCGTTTAAGAGCGGTGCCGGCGCTGGAACAGAGGTTACGCACCGCTTCAGATTGTTGAGGGCAAGCTAATGAAACAAGACAGATAGCGAGGGCGTTGTTGAGGTGACGACAGGCGGAGTTACGACCTGGACCGGAAGGTATACGACGGTGGCAATCCGATAACGCTCTTTGTAGTGCTTCGCATTTCTCTTCTTTCACTGACATCACATCTCTATTCATAGATCGCGTAAAAAATGATATTTCTTTGTTCCAATTTGTCAATATACTACTACCGGTATTGTGTTGCTGTTACTTGAGGTTGAGAAAGAGATGAAAAGTGAGTTCTCTATTTTGTAAAACACGAGTACAAAATGTGCTAAAGGGAGCGGTGTTTTTTTTTAAAAAAAAAAAAAATTGTATAATTAAATAATATATTAACCAATTTTGATATTTTGATATATATATATATATATATATATATATATATATATAATTTTTTAAGCAAACGAGGAAATATATTAAATAAAAAAAGAAAAAAGAAGAGATACAAAGACTGTAAACTTAACCTAGCAGCAATCAAAATGAGAAGGTGAAAATAATCCTAATGAATACTAATAAAATTAGCATTCATCATTAGTGTAATTCAGCGAATCCGCATATAGACGCGAAACCAAATTAAAAAATATATGATGAGTGAGAATCATGAAAGATCTAAAGGGTTCGAGATTGATTAATGGATCAATGGCCAACACGGAATAAGGATTCACGTACCAACATCCCCTAAACAAAGCAGCATCCATAAAGCTCGTTCGAGCAAAACAATCCAAACATAGCCACAAGGACCGAGACATATAAGAAGATGATGTCGGAGTGGAGGTAGACTTGACTGACGTCTTAATACCTGCAGATATCAACAGACCTAGAATATTAGAGAATTAAAAGGCACAAGAACACCAATGCAATCGAAAATCAAGAATGAACGTATTTGAACTCAGATCAAGGGATGAGTCCAACATGTTATGAATCACACAACCCTTTCAGGTAAATAGAACCAGATCCCTTAGGATTTAAGTAACCAAACCAAGAGGCCACCGATGTATCCACCCAATCTTTGATCAAGTACAAGATCACAAAAGCACAACAAGCAATACGAAAACAAACAGGAAAAAACCCATGAGAATGGAACCACCATACCGAGCCATTGACTACCACCGCAAGGGAGGTGGTGGTGGCGGCTGAAATAGAAACAAATCCATAGCTTAAACAGACCAAAAATAGCTTAAAAAAACAAAACAGAGCAAAATAAAGACAAAACAACAAAGGAAACAAAAATGAAACCTCAACCCAAATTCGCAGAGCTAGAATCACCACCACCACCCACCAAACCGCTACGAACTAAGAAGAAGATGGCAAAACACCACGAGCAGATAGAAAACAACATGAACTGAGAAAAGCAAACACCACAATGCTCGGAAAGCGAAACCAACCGTTGGCGACGAACCGGCCGTTGCCGTCGAGAATTTGTGCGACCGAAGTTAAATCTATATTATTGTTAACTTTTTTTAATAATTTTTATGGTAAACATTTTTTCTAACTAAAAATGATAAACATATTTTAGTAACTATTTTAACCACTTTATTAATAAAAAATGTGTCATGCATTTTCTTTTCTTTTTTAATCAATCCAACAAAAACTTTTCACCCAAGTCTAACTTTCAAACAAAGGGTTAACAATTTTTTTTTTTTGAGAAACACGTAATTATACTATCTTTGTCTCAAAATGAATAACATAGTTGACTAATTTATGTTTTTCAATGCACAACATATTAAAAATGAGGAGGGATCCGTTGACTTCAGGAGTAAGTTTCCATCGACTTACTCTGCTTAATAACTCAATATCAGCATTATATTTCTTCAATCCGACCATTGAATTCAAATATCTCATTGAATAGATCAACTCTATAAATTTTGATAAAAATATTCATTTTTAAAATAAACAATATCTTATATTTTATCTTTTTTAAAAAGATTTATTTATGCACTAAATTATTACCGTAATAGCGAGCGGGACAGGCAGAGCAGAAGTAATAATACTGTAATTGTTCCCGCCAGTGTGCTGCTTACTTAGGTATATACTTCTCTCATTCTCTTTCGCTTTCTACGCTTCCGCCACAGCTTTTCTGCTTTCATTCACTTCGTCAGTTCTTTTGCCTTCGATCCAAGTTTTTATTTTTATTTTTCTTGTATTTCTGCAATGCGTAAACCCTTCTTATAAGATTATTATACCCTTTATTCATATTTATTGTTATCTTTCTTGCTTTTGAAATTGCTAGGTTAAATCAGTTTTGCTTGATTTATTGTGACTTTTTCATTATCGTTGCTCTGTTTCAATTTTCAACTAAACCCTACTCATTCACTATTTTGGGGCTTTTCCTTTTCTTTTCCTAATTTTGAAGTTTATCATATCAATTTTTGCAGGATGGCAAACTAACATTGAAGATTTCTCTCAATTCGGAATTTCAAAAGAGGTATGTTCAATCTTCCTCTTAATTAAAGTCTCGATCTTTTTTCCAGAACAAGGGCATTTGATTTTATTTTTATTTTAATATGAATCGCCGATTCAGACACATCAACACTGGTAATAATTTGAATGTATTCATATGTGTCGGTGTTGTATCTGTGTTTGACATTGACACGTGTCAAAGACTGAGAAACTCCTTCGATCAATGTAGTCATATGTGTGTGACACTGACACGTGTTGAACATTGGACATGTCTTGGATCAAAAGTGTTGGTGCTATAGAAATTTGATTTGATTTTCAGGAAAAGGATAAGCTTGTTGGAGAAGTAATCCGTTATATGCTATTCAAAACCCATCAAAACTCGGGGTGCCCGATTAAGAGAGAGGAACTAACGCAGCTTATTACAAAAAATTATCATCAGCGGAACCTTCCTACATTTGTTATCAATGAGGCTAAGAACAAGTTTTCTGCTTTGTTTGGTTATGAAATGAGAGAGCTTTCAAGGTCTTTCCCATCATCTAAAGCTCAGACACGTTCTTCGCAAAGTGAGTTTTTCTCTTACACTATTTATGCACAATCTGAATTTCTTACTGAGTTGATTTAAGTTTTATGAATGTTTTCTTAATGGGTTGTTGTTTGAGCATTATGAGTTCTATTCTATAAACAATTCATAAGCTTTGTGATTTAAGTTTTTAGGCAATGTAGGATCTTTTTGAAACTGTTGGACCTATCATTAGCACTAGTGTGCAATGCCCATTTGTCCGCTCTTTTTTTGTTGTTATTGCTATTTAGAAATTATTTAGACTTTGTGATTGATGACAAATAACTACAGGACTAACTTACCTCACTAGCAAAAATATGGAGGAAATTAGAACAGGTAGCTTCATAACGTATTCTAACTTTATAATACATGAAAGTGAGATCTTTCCACTATCTGTTTGGGTGTGTGTAGAGTATATCCGACTCTTCTGGTAGTACCTGTTAGAAACATAGGCTGGAGGAGTATTAGTGTCCTCAAATGTGAAAGGTAAGGGACCTGCCATCCCCTATTTGCTAAAGATTTTGGCAAATGTGCTTTCAACAACAATCCAAACATTCGGAAATAGTTCACTTTTTGTCTTTCTCGTTTTTTTACTTGTGTTCAGATATGTCTGCATTCCTTAGAGTTTTCCAACTATGTTTTACATGTTGCCATTAACTTTTCCTCTAATTATAGACTTATGACATGTGATCCTTCAGGTGGTGTGGATGCAAAATCATATATTCTCATTAGTCAACTTCCTCCTGATCTGTATGAAAAATATGTGGTGGATGTGAATACAGCATACATGTCTGGTTTCACGTTTGTTATAATTAGTATTGTACATCTTGCTGGTGGCAAAATTCCTGAAGGTATGATTGAAGTGTCAAATATGTTATTGATATATAATTATATACAGTTTTATGAACCTGTTGAACTTATGGAAATCAAATATAAGGTTCTGAAATTCACATTTTTCAAGGGTAATTGAGATTTGTGATGTAACAGAACTCGATATGGTTTGATATTGCAGAAAGTCTGTGGAGCCAATTGAATAGAATGAGTTTGAACGACACTGAAGCAAATCATCCTGTCCTTGGAAACGTTAAGCAAGCATTGGAACTTCTTGTTCAGCAAAGGTGAAATTAAATTACAGGAGGATTTATGTAAAATAAGAAAAACCGGGGGAAGACGTCCTAACTCGTGTGGTGTTGAACGATAATAATATTATTCTTCATCGAGTAAAATACTATATTGTTTTGTTGAATTTGAAACTCTTAAATTGTCGGTATACATTTTTTCTAAAACAATGATTCTCTTGCAGATTATGGCGGACACTGCCTAATCAGTTGTTAGCTCTTCCGTGTCAAAATTGTGATATAATTATGCTGATAGAGGTAAATGGAGGGATACTAACTAGGTTCTAATTTACTCATTATCAATTTAAGGCTTAAGCTCGCAAAAATATCATTCTACATTTTGTGTTCAGCAAATTCTGCTAAAATAGAATGTATAAATATTAGTAAATGGATGCTGGTTTTTTTTTTTTTTTTTTTTGCATACTATGTTTTCTTGGCATTGTAGAATGGTATTTGGTTCATATTTCCTACTATTGTAGTAATGGATTTTTAGTTTATCTTGTTTATATGTAATCAAAAGCTTAATCATACACTTAACAAGTTAAGCACTTAAGCTACACTTTCACCACTTGTACTTCACTCAACATGTTAACAACCTTTAAATTGAGACTAGTCAGTGCTCCATTGGAATAAATAAAAAATAATAATAAAGTGGTACGAAATTCTTTTGCATTATTTATTGCAGAATACAGATGGTGCAAAACCTCAACACCAACACAACATAGGTTTTTATATTCAAACATTGAACCAACCAAATACACCCAAAGCAACACTCAAACTGACACTAAAGATCATGATGTAAATTAAACAACCATATCATAAACTTCAATTATTATTCTCATGGCACAACCCAACCAAAATTAAACCAAGTATAGATTTAATCAATAATCAGGATTAGCCAAAACATAACCCTCAACAGCCTTAAGAAGACCAGTTCCTTTGCCCTTAGTTTCCTCACGAACTGCATCAGATAGAGCTGCATCACCTTTGGTGTGGTATTTCACTGAGATCTTAACAATGGATCCACCATCAGAACCAGCTACAACACTTGTCACAAATTCAACTTTCTCTAAACTTTCATCCAACCCTGTTCCTCCAACTAAACTGTAGTTGTATCCCAAGTTTGCCTCATCAATTGCTTCTACTTTGTGTAGAATAAAGTTGGTTTTACCATCTGCAAATACAACCATAATTGTTTAGTTTTTATAACTTTTTTTTTCCAATTGTGAGTAAAATTTGACTAAATACTATTTTATTATTATAAAATTTACTTTTTATCTAAAATAATAAGAAATACTCGAGTCAATTTTTAGTGGTTCATATTAGCGAATTTAAATTTAATTGTAAATCTATATTTAGTTGGAAATATATGACTAACAATTTCCATAATAGCTACAGTCTATAGTATCTCAATTATTGTAGTTCCTCTTAAAGCATTTATTATAATTTAGTTAGATCTTTCAACTTATCTTAATATGCAACTAGTTTATGTATTGTCTCCTTCCGTTCTCAATTATAAAAATAAAAGTCTAACATCAATGACTTCTTAACATGCCTACTCAAAATTTCAAATAGAATTGAATTATTATTTTTTAATAAACTTTTACTATAGGTAAATATTAGTAATCTGAGACTTGCTGCTTAAAACTCATTAAATGTCCTTTTGATCAAGCTACTACACGTGAATTTAACTTCCTTATTAACAAATCATTTAATCAATTTTTTCATAGGTTCCTTCTACTAAAAGTAAATTAATCAAATTATTTAACCGATTATTCGGCCTTTCGATATATGAACTTAATTACCTTCAACAACGGTTAGCTTCTTGACAGATCCAGGTCCACCATTTCCTTCAACAATTTCAATACTCTTGATGACTGGAATCACCTTTGGGACGATTTCATCGGCATCTTTTGCAAGAGCTTTGTATAGTTTAGGTGGAGCAATGGTTGAAACAAAATCATCTTCAAAAGCAAAAACACCCATGATGTATATAACTAAAAAGGATCAAATATGCAAGAAGGAAATGGGAGAAGAAGTTTATATAATATGAATACAACTTATTTGGTTTGTGATGCGATTTTTGACATGGTGAGGGATGCTATTTATAGGACTTTTGTAGGACCTACCGAATTTGTAAGTATCAATTTATTTATCTCAACTAGTTCATTGAGAAGGTTGTTGGGAAAATGGTGATCGTGAACTAGTCATTTTTTTAATATTATTGGGTCCATGCTCGTATATGCCGTATAATTTTGACAATATTTAATTGGGTTCCTAGAGACAAGAATTAATGTATGAACTTAGTTTACAGTCTCATGAAAAAAATTTGATTGTGGATGGGTTTAAAAAATACGTACTATACAGTCTCATGAAAAAATCTGATTTACAAAAAAAAAAAAAATTGTCTTAAAACTATTGTTACTTTAGAACATCAATAATTGTTTTTATTAATATACCTTTATTTATTGAATTTTATTTCACTTTACAATTCCACTAATTATAGTTCATAAATATGTTTTAGCAAATGAAATTCATTTAGTTATTAAAATCAACTTGATTATTTATTCTTTTTAAGAAATACACACAATTTAAATTATAGGAGTAGCTTAAAACATTTTTAATTTATTTTGAATTAGGAGTTAGACAATTTTTTTATTTTATTTTATAGATTAACAAGTTAGTTTATTTATATTGAAAAATGACTCAACTTAGTTATTTTTTATTTTAAATTTATACAATATTAAAAATTCTAAATTAATCTTGAGAAGAGAGACTTCATATAAGGTGGCCAGGTATAAGGATTTTTAGTTGGAGAGTCAACGATAAATTCGATAGATACTTCGCACCAATAATATAGTTATAAAAAAATGCGAGTCTTCTAAAAATATATATTGCTAAACGAATTGAATTGCTTAATATTTTTTAATTTAATAAACAACTATTTCTATTTTTCAAATTTATGAGGTCAAGTTATCAAGTGCTTAACAACTTATTTTTCTAATGAAATTTTATTTAATAACTTATCTACTGACAAGTTTTTATAGTTCAAATGTTATAATTTCATAATTTATTTATTTTTAATGAAATGTAATATTATTTATCTACAAACGAAAGTATTTTGAATTCAACATGTAGTAGTCAAGTAGCATAGGTTTTAAAAAAAAAAGTTAGATTATTTTTTTTGACAAAAAAAATAGTTTAGATTATAGTGTGCCTAACAATTGTATCTACGTGGTGCTATAAGATACTGGAGGACTAGGATGAGATCTCAGCAAAGCTATTATAAAAAAAAAGTAAGATATATTGGAGTTTAAAAAAAAAGTAAAAAAGTGCTCACTGAATCTGGCTTGGTTTTGATTTTTTGTTTTTGTTGTTGAATGCATGAATCTGGCTTTGGTTTAGTATCTATAGTACTTAATTAATTAGTATTTGTTAAAGAAATATCTATTGGACATTTGTGTGTCACAACTTGTGACACAGTGATGAAAGATTAATTAGTATTTGTTAAAGAAATATCTATTGGACATTTGTGTGTCACAACTTGTGACACAGTGATGAAAGTGAAATGCACAAAAATGAATGATTGATTCATTTTTGTTAGAAACTGTGAACTAATTAACCTATGAGACTTTGACACTAATATTCCTCATATAAAATGTTTGATATTAAATTAGCTAAGATACATGATAAGATTAGTAAAAAAAAAAAGAAAGATATATAGCTAGACGATAAAAATGATTTGAGTTGAGTTTGAGATTATATATAGATTTAAATTCCTCTTTCATTTATTTACCTATCTATATCAAAGAGAATGTTTAATTTTAAAATTAACTTGTTTATAAATTTTTATTAAATACTCTTAATTTTGATAAGTATCAATTGTTGGAACAAAATTGGTGTGTTAATTCCTTTACATGATTTTGATGATAACAAGTATTTAAAAAATCAATTGGTGTTACGAATATTTACTCTAGTTTGCGCGCAGAATTAATAGTTAAAAATCATATGTGACTACAATAAGAATGAACTATGGAGAAACAACTGAACTTGAATGCAAAAGCTGAAACCTGAACCCGAAGGTGGGAACCTGAATGTATAAATTTGAGGACAAGTGATGAACCTGAAACATGGACCTCAGAATCTGAAAGCTAGCTACACTACAACAAAATTGCCATTTACCAACGGATATTTTAAGTGACAGCCGCATATGCCGTAGGTATAGGAACAGAAAAATTATTAAAATGAATTTTTCATCACTCACTCTCACGTACGCGATATCGAACCCTAACTTCAGTTCCTCCATCGCGCTAACTCATCAATCGATCCGTTCACTCTCTGTTCCTCCATCGCTCTCACTCACCATCTCCGATTCTCAATCGTCTATCTCTGTTCATCACTCTCTCAGTTCCTAATCTCAACCGGAAGTTCCTCTGCGAATCTGTAAGTTCTTGATTCCTATTCTTTTTCTTTCGATTTATAGATATTGATTTTAGGGTTATATTCTCATCTTGTTAAAATTGACATCAGATAACTATGACACATATTATATAGTTGCATTGTTGAACTAAAAGCTCCCTCAAACAAATGAAATTCTATTATAGAAGTAAATTACTGGTTTCACTTTGACATTGTAGAAAATTGAAATGAAGCTTTTCATATTAATTTTGTTAAAGATATGCAATTTGGTTAATTGTTTTTGCTGCTGCATATTGTTAATACTTAATAGCATTTTTCTGGTTTCTGCCAATATTACACTACTGCGTTTTTTGTTTATGTTTTACTGCATAACTAATAACATCATATCTGCATGATTCTGTTTTATGGTTTAGCTGAAATATGGTTTGTGAGATTCTGTTGTGTGTAAATTACTGGTTTAGTGAATGTTGCTGGTTTGGTTTAATTGTGTGCGTGGAAAATTTTTAAGGCTTCCTAATTGGTTTGAGAACCAACATTAGTAATAGCAACAAAAGCCATAAGGCACAAATAAATCATTCACATAAGGAAGTAACAAAGAAACTGATTGGTTTGGTTTAATTCTTTAAAGTAAAAATAACGAAAATTATGTTTCTTTCTGATAACTGAAGAAAATATATTTGATTTGAACCTTAAGAAACTGATTGTTTTGAGAGATAGCATTAGGTTGATTTTTCTTTCTGTGAGGCAGAGAGTGTTACTTCACTTGTTTTTGGCTTTTTTTGGAACTTATATAAGGTTTTTGGTTTCTTGGTAAAGAGTTGTAAAGTGCTAATAGAAAAGGTCGAGTAAAGAGTTGTAAAGTGCCGCCGCTGTTTCTCTACATACTTGTTTCCATACCCTTGATAACTTCAACTAGTGTCATATAACATGGTTTCATACATTGATCTGTACATGATATTATTTAGTGTTCTCTTCTTTTTATATAATATTCTTGGTTGACATTATTTTTTGTCTAGGAACTCTCTAATTTTGAACTTGTATGGGTTATAGAAGAAGACCAAGGTTAGTTTCCTTATTTCTTTTCCAATCTCGGTTATTATTGTAGCTGATCAATCATGGTGTTTAGGGCTGGAAATGAGTCGAGTTGAGTCAAACTCTTATCAGCTCGCTCGACTCGTTAAGAATTGGTTCAGCTCAAAACTCGGCTCGAGTTCATTACGAACTACTTTTTTAGCTCAAACTCGACTCGTTTTAAGTTCACAAACTATTCGGTTCAGCTCGTTAAGTATTGAGTTTAGTAAAATCCCATGATTTTAAAGTCAATTTTTTTGGTCAAAAATTCAAAATTTGATCTTTAACATTTTAAACTATTTTTTTTAAAGAAAAAGTAAATATTAAATTAAAATAAAAGCAAAAACTCAAATGTATAATGAATAAACACGTACATAATTTTAATTGACATAGAAAAATATATAAAATAAAAAACTGATATATAAGTAGCAATGTTACAAAACAAAATCCAACAAAATTCAAAAACTATTCTCGCACTGGATTCCAATACAGGCCATGAATTAATCTTTGATTCCAATACACTATTCTCACACTGGAGTCCAATACAGCGTATGAATTAATCTTTGTCTAGGCCATGAATTAATCTTTGATCATTTTGAAAGCAAGCATCACAGTTGACACACTGGATTCCGAAACAGCAACAATTCTAAACAACAAATGTGAAAGAAAATTGGTCAACATTCTAAAAAAAACACTAACACAGAGAAAGTAAGAAACAACTATTGAGAAAAACACCAACATAGTAATATTAGTTCCACAATAGTTTAAAGAGAAATAAATAATGTACCTATTTAAACATTAAATCATCAACAATATTTTTGAAAGCTTAAATTAAATTTAATGATGAACAGGAGATAATATATTACTTTAGGTTTGTTTCTAATCCCGTGCAAAACTCGGAGCCAATCACCACCACATATTAAAGTTTCAACAGTTGATGAATCTAAAGAAGCTCGGAATGAATCAATAACTCTGCCCCCTGCGCTAAAACTTGACTCTGAGGCCACGGTAGATATTGGAATGGCAAGAATGTCTGCTGCCATTTGGGACAACACTCGGTATTTTCCACTATTCAACTTCCACCATTCCAAGGCACAAAAAATCTTTGAACTGCATTGCAACTGACAACATTTGATAGGTGTAATTCCAACGAGTAGGACAATCAAGAATTAACTTTTTACCACCAAGCTTTAGTTGTTGAACAATTTGAGAGAATGTTTGCAATCTAGCTTCAGATTGGTTTATGAACTTCACACTGTCACGTACATTTTCAACAATCTCTTCTATTCTTCCGATACCATCTTGAACAAGCAAGTTTAGTATATGCGCACAACAACGCACATGAAACAACTTTCCATCCAACACTAATTTTCGATGCCTTGAAAATAGAACTTTTAGCTCTTTCAAACACCTATCATTATATTGTGCATTATCCACCGACACACTAAATATTTTATTTTCAATGCCCCATTCTTTAAGACATTTGAAGATTGCATCAGCAATATCAACACCACGCCGAGGAGGAGGAACGTGAACAAAACTGAGAATGCGCTTCTGCAAAACCCAGTCAGCATCAATGAAATGGCCAGTTAGCACCATGTATTCTATCTTCTGATTTTGTGACTTCCATAAATCTGTGGTCAAGCAAATCTTATGTACCGCCCTCAAAGTTTCCTTCAACTTTTTCCTTTCAGCTTCATAAACAGCAACGCAATCATTCTTTAATGTTTTGCGACTAATTTTCTCATATAAAATATTAGAACATTTCATCATAAAAAGAAAACCTTTTTCCTCGACAATACTAAATGGATGTTCATGCATCATAACCCAATGTGCAGTGGGTTCTCTCTGTCTTGCATGGTCATACTTAGCGCCTGGATTCATAAGTAGTGGTCCTGAAAGCTTCTCATCAACCATGCTTTTTTCCGGCTGGAAGTTTAATTTTCTTTGTTGTGCCTCTAGCTTCTTGTAAACAGGACATGTATACTTTAAATGTCTCTGCAAATGGCTGGTTGATCCACTTGCATTAACAGCATAATCTTTTTTACAATGCAAACATTGCCATCTTTTTGTTCCATTCTTTAACTCCACTTGTTTGAAGTGATCCCAAACCATAGAAGTTTTCTTTCTCTTCGCCTTTTGTATAACAGGGTCATTGTTATTGACATTTTCTTCATTCCCAACTTCATTTGCCGGTGTTGCTTCAATTGTTAGTGGTACTTCATTTGGATTTACATCCAAATCCATGGTATGATTCAACTCTTCACCAACATTTGGCGGCGAGCTTCCCAACGATTCAATTGAGGTACTAGTTGACATGTTGGTGACGAAAAATCTAAGAACACAACAATAAAAGCAAAAATAAAACAAAAATATATATGCAACATTCTTTGGAGTTCAAAACAAAGGCATGTATCACTCAACAAAATGAAGAAAGTAATGAAAAATAACACATTTCTAAAAAGGCATTATTCTATATGGGTTCGTTACAGAGGCCTAAATCACTCAAAATAAAATGAAAAAAAATAATGAAATGAAGAGGAAACATTAAGAAGAAATTATAAATTAGAGGTAGGCAGGTAGAGCAAAACTTACCTATGAAGTTGAATGACAAGTCACAAGACTATTGAAAGTTGAATGATGAGGAAATAATATTGAGCTCTTCTTGCATATGGTTTTAGTTCTTCCGTAGAAAGAAGGAGAGGAAAGGTTTGCTTCTTAAATGGAAAAGCATTCTGACAAAGAGGGTTTAAAGGAGTGAAGTTATTATTTTTTGGGTAAATGGAGAGTAACTAATAGCCTATTAACTGATTATAGGAAACTGAAAAGTTTTCTTTTTTGAAAGGAGGAAATTGAAAAGTTGATTCACGTCAGATAAAAGGATTTGAATTTTTTTTAGCCTAAATGTTTATAGTATATATATATATATATATATATATATATATATATATATATATATAATCGAGTTAGCTCGTGAGCCAAACGATTCGAATTATATATAGTTTATGTTCAACTCATTTATTTAACGAACTTAATTTTTAACTCAAGTTCAGCTCATTTGGGTCATGAACCAAGTTCACGAGTCAATTATCGAATCGAGCTTCGAACTATTCACGAGTTGGCTCGGGTCATTGCCAGCTCTAATGGTGTTAGTTCTTTCTTCAACATTTCCATGAACCAATTGCCAACATGCAATTTTAATATGATATATAAGAATCACCATTTTACTTGAACAAAAAAGTTTAAACGTTGTGATATTCAGACTTATCCACTAAAGGAATATTCATAATATACTCTGCACAAGCATGCCTTTTTGCTTCAGAGAAGAAACATAAAAACATAAAAACTTTAGCAGGGGTCCCAGTGTAAATTTTGTTTACATCCGGTGACTGTTCATAATGTTTGATTATAGCAGCAAGGTACCATTAAAACACTAGTCGATGATTATTCCTTGTTTATAGTTTTTGGATAACAGGATCCAGCACTAACCTCAATGGTACCTGGGTTTGAATCACTTTATTTTTTTATCAAATCAACTCACTGTGTAATGCTTTATTAGATTATTGTTTTCTCACACTACACTCACTCTCGCTGATACTCTTACAATAGTGAAAGCCAGCTTCACGAGGTCTCGTCCAAGTGTAATGGTAACCTTCATTCTTATGTTGCCTTCATTTTGTATGCACCTTTTATTTTCACCTCCATATTATTATATAGGGTAGAAATAATCTTCTGATTTTGCTCTTGTTTCTATTTTATGGTTTTTAGGACCGTGGCTCTAAAGTGGTGGATTAGAAATTCTTTTGGGTAAGATTTTGAGCAATTGCTTGTGCTGTTTTTAAGTTTTGTTTTGAAATTGCAAGTGTAGATATCCCCTTTTTCATCTCTTTATTTCTTGGTTTTGTTTCCAGTTTCTTATTATGTTAATGGTGTTTCCCTTTTGATGACTTTCTATAAAGTTTAAGTGTGTTGAGATTGTCCATTTTTGTTTCATACTTTCCTGATCCTTTAGCATCAACCTCTGGAGCAAATGGCAGCTCATCGGTATCTAGATTTCCCGTTGATCATGAAATCAGTTTGAGGATTTATTTGTATATGGATGTTGTTGTAAATTCAACCAATGAGGTGTGAACTATATGTCTTTTTATGTTTTCATTAGTTTGTCATTGATTGTTAGGTAGGAGTAGGAATGTAGAAAAGAGAAATGGGAAATTGATAGAAACAAACAATGATAACAGTCAATTTGAGTCATAGAGTTGTTCCTTGTGGTACTAGAAATTTAACCAATAGACACATGAGTAGTTCCCTTCTTGACAAGAGCTGGTATTAAAAAATTTAACCACATACATACAAGGTTCACTGGTAGTGTAAAACTATATGTTGTTTGTGATATTTTGCATAACTTGTTTCTGAAAAATCTAAGCAATGTGACTACTTGTTAGCAGGGTACCATGTCAGTCAACTTGTTTCTAAAAATTTAACCACATAACTTGTTAGTCACATTGCTTAGATTTGTGATGGAAATTATCAAATTATGTTACAGCCATAAGCTTATTGCATCATTCTAGCTACTTTCAAATATATTCTCTAACTGCATAAGTTCCTTTTAAACCTACAATAAATAAATAAATATATAGAGCAAGCTTCATATCAAATACAAAGTGCATGTGATTACCAGAGTCTTGTTAATTTAGACTCTGCATTCTAATTAATTTCTTTGTTTTTTAGGAGTGATATAATCTATGTTGAATTGTGTTATTATTCATATGTTCTTTTTATTTCTTGTAGGTGAACATTAGAAGCTAATATTGAGACTCGATGGAAACTTGAAGAAGATGAAAACTATAGGCTAGTAGACACAATTTGTGTTTAAGATGAATATTTCTTGTTTTTAAAATGTTCTATTGCTGAATAGTTGTTGTTCTTTCCTGGAAGAATTAAATAAACATGATAGCGAGGTTGTTTGATATGTTCGTAACACTTATTAGTTTCTTAATATAATTGAAATTATATTTTATAGTGGATTTGGTGTGTTCAAAATATGCATATTGGCAAATTATTACTATTCACAAAAATGTAAATCAGTCAAAAAAATGCAAAAAAAAAAATAAAAATCCCAACCTATACCAACGGACACATCTGTGGGTAAACTAATTTACAATAGTTGTTAATGTCCGTGGGTATAGCCTTAAGACTTGACCAACGGATGAAAATTCTGTGGCTATAGGCTATTAGTGACGGAAAATATCTGTGGATATAGCAAAATAAAGACCACGGAAAGAAACGTCTGTCGGTATAGGTTTTACGGCCTATACCCACGGTTTTGGGACCTATACCCACGGTTTTGGGACCTATACCCACGGAATTTTGCTGTTGTTATATGTCAAATTTCTTGTAGTGTAGGAACGTTGTCCGGAAAGTATCCATCCCATTGATAGAATAAAGATGATAAGGTTCGACTTAGAAAATGACAAACAATGAAAGGTAGCTTTCAAGTCAGCAGGCGTGACCAAGAATTTCCTCAAATGGTATAGACAGTTCTTCAGAGTCAAAAGCCAGAAGAAGGCATCATTCATTTTGTATACATGTCCACTTCGCAAAATTCAGAACATCTATTAGCTCTCTGATCAATGTCAAATGGATTCTCAAGAATTCTTCAACAGCTAAAATCTCCAACGTCTCTAATTCCTATCTATAAAAGGAAGAAGAACATTGCAGATTATTTACAAGACTACAGCCTCTGAATACGCAAAAACTTTGTCAAATTCAAAAGCTGAAAACACTTAGAAATTTCATTAGAAATATTTAAGCAAGTCTTGCAATCAGAGTTGTATTTTGTAAATACCTTTGATAGTATATCAAGTGTTCATTATCAATCTTTATTTAAGCAAGTCTCTTGCTTTGTGCTTGAGCATTTGTAATTTTTGTGATTATAGTTCATCTCTTGTGAGGTACAAGGGGACTAGACTACTCCTAATTTGTGGAAAGAACCAGTATAAATATTTGCATGTCTTTGCTTTCTATCTCTCCTACCTTTTTACTTTAACTAGAAAACATTTTTAAAAGTAGACAATCCAACAGTAAAATTTGTAAAATTCGTATTTGTTATAATTTTTTTATGGCTTGTGCACCATGAAAAAATTTGATGAAATATTGCATATCAGTCAAAGTCATGTTTGATATAAATTTTAGATAATTGGTTACCACCTTCCTTGGCTGAAATGTTTAATATCCCACCGTCATCTTATCACCTTTTGACAGCACGGGTGTCTGCGTATATGGCAGACGGGGAATGAAATATCCCTGACTTCATTTTGCAGCGATATGCTTTGATTCGTAACAAATGGGTATGCTGCATGCAGGCGGGAGGGGGGGGGGGGGGTATTCTTGGATTACATGGCGAATTTTCATGGTGGTTATGTGCAAAAAATCGAGCCTGTTTCAGTGCTTCATGTGGAGTTAACAACATTGATCTTAGCAATGGCTGGAAGTATCTATGGTTAGAGAGTGATTCAAAAACGACACTCCAGACTTTTGATGATGTTGGTTTGGTACCATGGGACTTGCACAATCGTTGGTAAAATTGTTTGCGCTTGGGATTATACTTACAAATGGTCACACATTTATCGCGAGGGAAACGCTTGTGCGGATAAATTTGCTAGCCTAGTAGCGTTGGCCATGCTTATGTAAATTTTTGGTGGTGGAGTTCTTGGCCTCTCACTCTTCGGGATGTTTTTTTAAGTGATAAGTTGGGACATCCTCAATACCATATTGTTTGATTGTTTGCTTTATCTTGTATCTTTGGAGTTAAGGCCTAGCCCCCCTTGTAATTAGCTTTTTTTTTTTTTTTTTTTTTATTTTATTTTATTTTTTAATAATAATAATGAGGTATAGATAGAGAAAATGAAAAGATGGGAGTGTCAACATAGTTGGGATGTCTGTTCCGTCATCGATATCTATAGACTCTTAATTTATAAAAAAAAAATGTTAATATCAATAATAAATTGGTTCAAATTGTAAGTATCTTAGTTTCTTTAAATATATATTCAAAAGTCTGATTTCTAACCGGGACCGTTTGAATTTAGCTTAGTTTTGAGTTTATAAAAATAACTTATGCAAATAAATAAAATTAGAAAAATGCTAAACAGTGCCCCCGGACACTAGTTAAGCATACCAATAAGGAAGTTTAATCTTAAAATTCGTGCATTCAATGTCTCAAAAGTATAAAAAGTTATCTTTTGTAGCATTAACTTTTCCTTTAATTTTCATTTTTAGTATGCTTAACAAGTATCCCGGGGGCACTGTTTAGCATGACCCATAAAATTTTATGCTAATTCATAAGTGTTTACCAATAAAAATTGTATCTTTATAAACTGTTTTCACAAAAACTATCGTTAAAAATTTATAATAATAAATAAAGGCTTATTTATTTATAGAAACTGTTTCACACTTTTTTTTGAAGACACTGTTTCACACTTCAAAAGTAACCTAATACAAACAGACTCATATATATCGAAAAAATTCTGTTGCAAGGAGAAAATCCAGAAAATCTAGATTGTGTACATATCTATCAAAGTCTATTTTGTGGGCTTATAAAAAAAAAAACAAAAGAGTCTATTTTGTGGCAAGAGCTACGTACATGACTTGTATAGGTCATGTACCGTACATGACCTCCTCTTTTTTTTTCTTTTTTTTTCTTTTAAAAAAAATTAAATATAAACTATTGGATTATATACATATTATTTAATTGAATGATAGTGATGGATACTAGAGTTGACCTCATAAAATTTATATGGTTGAAAAGATAGTGAAATTTGTAGTATCTTTTAAAAATGGCGATATAGATACCGTTTGACCTAACTTATTTTAAATTTTTTTACTCGATAAAATGAAAATCTAGGCCAAATAGATTTTCAAGAAACTCTTAATAGAAAAAAGTTGTTTAATTTTTATGAGTAAAATACATAGATGAAGCTAAAAAATTCAAAAATTACCAATCAGCTTTAACTTTTTTCTAAAAGCTTTTATTTTTACTTTTAGCTTCCATATAACTTTTAAGACCTAAAAAAGTTAAACCAAACGTATCATTAGTCATTGAACCAAAACATACTCACAAAAAATGTATCATTCAAGGTAATAATATATTGTTTTTTGAAAAAATTGATAATTATATCAAAAGAGACAAAACATGAAATTAGTCAAAATAATCTCACAATTTATATAAATATTACTAGTATGTTAGCATGTGTCGTGCACAGGATAATTTACTTTTTAAATAATATTTATGTGTATATTTTGATATATTATTTGAGTAATTTGGTTTAAAATTCTATGATAAAATTGAGATATATTTTGCATGATATAAATTTACTAGTATGTTAGCATGTGTCGTGCACAGGATAATTTACTTTTTAAATAATATTTATGTGTATATTTTGATATATTATTTGAGTAATTTGGTTTAAAATTCTATGATAAAATTGAGATATATTTTGCATGATATAAATTTAAGAATGTTACAGAATAAAGTTAGATGAAGAGTATTACTTCGCTTCCCATTTTACACTATTATGAGATAAGTAGATTTTTTTATCTCATCCTTGAAACTATATAATAATCCTATAAATATAAAATAATTATAAACTTCATTCTCAAATGAAAATATGGTCTGATTTTTTACAGACTTACAATTTTTTGGAAGCGTACCCATATAATTAAAATATACCTTGATTTTTTTATATTTTTCATCTCCAGTCGACTCTTTATAGAAAATCTACATTAGGTTCATTGTCAAACCCGAGATAATTTTTATTTTTTTTCAATAATATTTGTTTTCATATGTCTTTTTTTCTTTTGAAGGTTATCTATGTCTTTTTTTATTTTATATTATTTAGTAGGTTTACTACGTTATTTCAATTATCTATGAGATTGATTTCTTTTAGTTTATTTGAGTATGAAAATAAGATATATATTTAAGTTCAGGACTCTATAGGGACTTCATAAAAAAAATAAAATTATATACTATTTAAGCCCATGTTCCTATTCTCAAATATTTTCTTGTCACCGTACCACAAATTAATAACCAATTTTCACACATGAACGCCAAATTAAAAAATCTATGTGTGAATCTCCACTCACATTGATAAATTAATATTCCTAAAAAAAGTTCGAATGAAGGTTTATGAAAAGTTTAAAATTTGATTTATAAAAAATAGCATAAATTATAAAAAAAAAAATCAAAATTATATTAATTTATTTTAGGTTTCTCAAAGATTTCACCAACCATATGTAATCAAATGAAAGTGTGATGGACACAAAATATGGAAAAACTCTTTGAGTCTGTAACACCCAACCCGTATTTAATTAAAATACTATCTTTAAAATATTTTTCAAATACGCAACGGAAAATAAAACTTGATTTATAAAATTAATACGGTTCGAGCACTACAAACTTCATTAAAATACAACTAATAACTTAATTAGTTAAAAACATCACTTGAACTAATACTTTTCAAAAATGATACAATTTCAAAATAAATTAAGATAAAGAACAAGACTCTAAGTACATATACATATTCTAAGGATCCCTATCCCCGTGTCATGATGAGAGCGGAGCTTCACCAACGACTCGGTCACAAACATAACCTGAGAACCTGAACCCTTTCCCCAAAGGTTCAACACATACACAAAACACAGGGTTAGATAATATAACCATAAAAAGAAACTAAGTGCATGAACACACTTAACACTTAGGACATAGTATGTTCATGTCTAACAATTCAAATCATAAACATACATTAATCACATGTCATTCATAACACATAATCATACACATACAACACATCACGATAATATCATATTCTCATTCAATTGGCAAGGTATACGAATCATCATCAAATATTAATCATTAATCACATAATACACTTAATCACTTTATTAAGAAATATCAATTGATGCCAAGTATCAAGTATCACATTTAATCACATATTCCTAATGTAACTAATGTCAATTACTCATGTCATGTCACCCTAGACACGACTAATGCATGTGGTACCATTTCATCAATTCATTGGAAAACTTATTCCAATTATATTTTAGTCAACCGCAACTACTAAAATATCTGCTATACTTTAGGGCTCATCTAAAGTATCTGCTCAACATACAATATGAGTGCATGAATGTACAATTACCAAACATATGGTTTACATATTTTAGTCAACCGCATATACTAAAATATCTGTTATACTTTAGGGCTCTTCTAAAGTATCTGCTCAACATACAAGGATAATATAATCCATATATTCTAACACTTATTGTTAAAGAATATATCTTCTCTATTAATTAAATCACATTAATTAATCTTCTCAATTGATCATACATTCAAGATCATCATCATCATTAATCATTCACAAATAAGATATACATACATGTTTCAATCACACATACGTAAGCATATCATTATCATAATCACATACTCATGGTTCAATAATAACTTAATTATCATAACACATTATCTCTCAAAAGTACTCATAAGTAAGCTATCATGCCATCCTATAATCAAAAGATCATAATTAAGACATGTTATAAGCATATGGTTCATTTAATTCAATAACATAACTCTTCATTCTAATCAATCCATCATTCTATTGATCACATACTAATAATTCCTCATTACAAGGTTCATATACATCCTATCATGTTATCCTATAATCAAAAGATCACAATTAAACATGTTATGAGTATACAATCCATCAAATTGATCCTTAAAAATAACATTGAATTCAGGTTTGGTCGCTGAGCTACCAACTGGCGAGCACCTAGCGAGCAGTTACAGACAGCTGGTCGCTGCCAGCTAGCTGACAGCTACGGTGGTCGCTAGCTGGTCGCTCAGCTACCACGAAAATTTCTGGAAATTTCCAGGAGCTATGAATGCTCGCTGCAGCGAGCTTGATGCCTAGCTCAGCGAGCATGCCTGAATTCCAATTAATTAATTAATTAATCACCCCTAATTAATTCCAATTTATTAGATAAGCCTCTAATAAAAATTAATTAGGTAATTGAAAAGAGTGGGATGTTACAATAACTTAATTATCATAACACATTATCTCTCAAAAGTAATCATAAGTAAGCTATCATGCCATCCTATAATCAAAAGATCATAATTAAGACATGTTATAAGCATATGGTTCATTTAATTCAATAACATAACTTTTCATTCTAATCAATCCATCATTCTATTAATCACATACTAATAATTCCTCATTACTAGGTTCATATACATCCTATCATATTATCCTATAATCAAAAGATCACAATTAAACATATTATGAGTATACAATCCATCAAATTGATCCTTAAAAATAACATTGAATTCAGGTTTGGTCGCTAAGCTACCAACTGGCGAGCAGTGTTACAGACAGCTGGTCGCTGACAGCTACGGTGGTCGCTAGCTGGTCGCTCAACTACCGCGAAAATTTATGGAAATTTTCAGGAGCTATGAATGCTCGCTGCAGCGAGCTTGATGCCTAGCTCAGCGAGCATGCCCAGAAAATTACCTCTGTTTCGGGTTTCAACTTAAAATTACATAAAAATGTCATTTTTCATCATATAAATCATTAAAGCCATCAAATTTAAGCATATAAAGATCATATAAGTTCAAAAGTACAACTATAAACATGATTTAACACCAAAAAGGTAAGAATCATGGATTATTCATATATTTATTCAAAACTTCACAACAACACAATTAACATACAAAGTATAGATTTTTCTCATATTAATCAATTTACTAAACATGAATAATTATCTAGAATCATTCAATAAACATTAAATCATATAGATAAACACCTTCCCAAAACCCATTTTCTTCCCAAAACCCAAAAATGAGTGAAGAGAGTTTGAGTTTGGGTGTGGAGTCATAGACAAACTCCTCTCTCTTTGATCACCCAAAATTATATTATCTAAACCTCTTACCTTAGATTGAAGCTTTACATCTCTAAGATCTACACTTTGACTCCCTTCTACATCTTCAAGCTTGGTTCTTCCACACTTTCTCTCTACCTCTCTTTCTCTCAAATTTGTGACAAATGAAACCACAACTCTATTCCTCATAAAAATTACTCCTTTATATACTCTCCACTTAGGTTAGGGTCAATTTCCTATATTACCCTCAATTTATCTACAAATCCCACTTACAAATTCAATTTTACTCTTACCACTAATTATCGTACTATTTATTCAATTGCCACTACTTCCTCCCCAAGATACTCTATCCTTTATAATAACCAAAGTGTCATTCTTATCTCTACACAACCCACTAACTCATACTAAATTACTACATTAACCTTAATTCTATCACAAACTCTTATTCCTTCTAATTAAGCCCAATACTCATAAAAGCACATTACTAACAAACATAAAGGTAACAACTAATTAATGCATACAAAACACACTAATTAATTTAATAAAATCAATCAATCAAATATAATAAAATATAAGATTGGGTGTTACAACTCTGCCCCAGTTAAAAGATTTTCGCCCTCGAAAATTACATGATCCAAACAATCCCATAAAACCATTTCATCCAACTTTCCTATAAAATTTCCAAATTCCACACATTATCAATTTGACAAAACTAGTTTATTCAATCAACACGATTTTCGTTTACCATTAACAAGAGATTAAGGCTGATCAATTCCTTAATTTGCCAATAAATATCCGATAACCATGATGGTAGCATAAACCATCTTTACCAAACTTCAAATATGTCCTTTTATCAAGAACCTTCCATCACAAGTATCCTTCAATTTTGCACATTCCAAAAATAATCTTCCTCTTCCAACGAACATTCACAACTTCATACTTTCCATAAATCTTTATTCTCAATTTCGATCTCTTAATTTCTTTCTTAATCCGTATACTTCATGTCTAATTCTTATCCAAACACATTGCAAATTTCATCATCCCATATCCATTTGTCAAGAAGGCTTTCTAACTTCCTAACTTCTCTTAATAACCAATGAAACTACTTTCTTAGTGACACAAATATCACTTTCACACTAGTCCTCATACTTATGCCAAATTCCAACACAATTTTTTTAATCCTCAAATTAGCGCTTCACGCTCATCCTTCCCATAGTTTCGACAATTCTACCTTAATAAGAATAATCAACTTCATTCCGGAAAATACTTCCTCTTTAATACTTCGTAACTTCTCGATTTTTCGTAAGTCCTAACTTCTCTCTTTAATCCTTAGCTTCGTCAAATTGCATATCCATATATAAATCTCATTCAAACCACTCCATTGATGACACAATTCCAACATTCGATACCAAAATTCTTGCATCAAATTTCCAACATAACTATGTTCTTTCCAAATTATCTCTTACCTAACTTTTGTATTTCTTAATGCAAACGATTCCACTTTCACTTTTTCCTTTGAGATACTCTCATCCAAATATATCTTAAGTCAACGATCAATTCACACATTAATGCTATGCCTATCTCCCTTACACTAAACACAATCTTTTAATCCTTCTATTCCTCATCATCTTTCCTATACTTAATCTTTCTTCTGATAGTCAATCACTTAAATAATTCTCAATACGTTCTTTCGAAGATTAACTTAATTATCCATATCCTTCATTTAGCGTCGCTTTTCACTCATCTTTATCTCGACTTCCAATATCTCATGAGAATATTTTCCAAATACCCTTCTACTTTAACGATCACATCGTTTCGATTCCAACAGCAACCTTATCTTAAAATTTCCTTTGAACTCGATAATTCCAACTTACAAATTCCATCTTAGAATCTCGTAATTTCGTTCTCATCTATTTGAGGTTCACTTCTTTACTTTGACAACTTCGCACCGGTCAGTCCATTAATCCAAATCTACTTTCTAATTCCTCAAATCTCTTCAAGAATACGGCTCACCAACTTCATCATACTTGACTTACACTTCTAAGTGTTAACTTCTATATCCTCCTCATACTTCCGAATGGTTCACTTAACTCCCATCGTTTCGTCATAACCACCGACCTTCGTGAAACTCGTTTCTCTAAGTATCATCCATTACATTAACTCTACTTAGCTAGTAACACAATCCAAAATATAAATCCTTCGAAATTCTAACATTTTCCTCATGCTACTTATTCATCTCTATTTGATCAACCAATACTCCGAACTCTTGCGATTGTCGAATACCTCCACTTTCGAATCATACAAACAATGCTTCCAAAATCATCAACACACTTTGAGATCCTTTTCTTCAACCTACTCCAAAATAAACTTCATTAACGCATAAACGCTCTTCTCCGGGTATCTCTATCTATCTTATTCTCTTATACTCAAACGTCTCAAAGGAGTATAACCTTCTCCCCCACTTATCTCAAGCTTATCTATAAACATCTATTTGAAATTCCCAATTCTTACAACCAACTATAGGTTTGTACGGTTCTAACTTATTCTTCCCAAAAGAATCTAACAACGACAGTGTTCACACATATGTCGCGTACGAGGGGTAACTACAACATCTACCTAAGATTGCACAAAAGCAAATTATAGCATTTCATATAGAAATTCAAGTAACATGCATCTTCTATAAATTTTAAAAATTAAGAATCAATCCAAGACAAGAAAAGATGAATATTACATAACGATCAATTCCAAACAATCTAATAGTTCACATATATTAAATCATATCGTGCAAGATAACAATTAACTTAGCATCATAGTTCACATGGTGAAACAAAACAATCGAATATGTATATCATGTTATCAATTCTATCATAATGGAAATAACATAATCATCTATTACAACCTATAGATAATAAAAGAACAAATTAAGTTTCATAATGATAGTTTAGCACATATCATATAAAACAATCATGCATCAAACATGTCTTATAATTCTACTCATCTTATTTCTATAAAAAGTTAATTCCATTTACTCAAAGAAATAATTAAACTTCAACAAACTCACATCATGGAGAATTAAGACTAGTCCTAAAATGATCACAGGTCATAAGGAACTACGCACAAATCATACATACATGAAAGATTCATATAAACTCTATTTCAAGTAGTCACATTAAACTATCAATTCAATTATCATACTCAAGTCATATCAAATCACGTACATAGAAATTATTCTAATATCCTACATCTATTCACTCAACAATCAACGATCAATGATAATAAAATATGAATCATCGAATAACAATCAACCATTCAATTATTAGTTTCACATATACTTTAATCAAAATTTGCATATAACACAAGTAATCATGTACCTAAGCAACTAGATCAAAGCATCATTCATGTTTAACATCTATATTCATCTCTTATACAATCATGAATGCATATTCATCGCCAATTATGCACAATTATATCATGTTATAATCACTCACTCATTATAGAATCATAACAAATAAAAATCATGTCAAAACCACACAAAGATTATAGCTTTAAGCTCATACAACTATTATAATCATAAAAGCATAACATTTGTCATGAATCAACATCAAGTAAATTCATAAAACAAACACATCACAACTTAATATCATTTATGAAACAATAAATTCATAAATCAACATTAATTAAAGCATGAGCCTCAAGAATTAAGTAAAGCAAAATGTCAACAAAATTCATGAAACTAGTTATACATTTGCAAAATAGTAAAATAGTGACTAATGTGCAAGTGTAACTTAACAATTAAATCACAAGAATCACAATCAATCATGCAAACACACGAGTGACACTATGCCCACTTAGTCAGACCACACGGACCTGCTCTGATCGACACATAACCCACACAGTCCAAAGACAACCGGAGCTCTGATACCAAATTGTAACACCCAACCCGTATTTAATTAAAATACTATCTTTAAAATATTTTTCAAATACGCAACGGAAAATAAAACTTGATTTATAAAATTAATACGGTTCGAGTACTACAAACTTCATTAAAATACAACTAATAACTTAATTAGTTAAAAACATCACTTGAACTAATACTTTTCAAAAATGATACAATTTCAAAATAAATTAAGATAAAAAACAAGACTCTAAGTACATATGCATTCTAAGGATCCCTATCCCCGTGTCATGATCAGAGCGGAGCTTCACCAACGACTCGGTCACAAACATAACTTGAGAACCTGAACCCCCAAAGGTTCAGCACATACACGAAACAGAGGGTTAGATAATATAACCATAAAAAGAAACTAAGTGCAAGAACACACTTAACACTTAGGACATAGTATGTTCATGTCTAACAATTCAAATCATAAACATACATCAATCACATGTCATTCATAACACATAATCATACACATACAACACATCACGATAATATCATATTCTCATTCAATTGGCAAGGTATATGCATCATCATCAAATATTAATCATTAATCACATAATACACTTAATCACTTTATTAAGAAATATCAATTGATGCCAAGTATCAAGTATCACATTTAATCACATATTCCTAATGCAACTAATGTCAATTACTCATGTCATGTCACCCTAGACACGACTAATGCATGTGGTACCATTTCATCAATTCATTGGAAAACTTATTCCAATTATATTTTAGTCAACCGCAGCTACTAAAATATCTGCTATACTTTAGGGCTCATCTAAAGTATCTGCTCAACATACAATATGAGTGCATGAATGTACAATTACCAAACATATGGTTTACATATTTTAGTCAACCGCAGCTACTAAAATATCTGCTATACTTTAGGGCTCATCTAAAGTATCTGCTCAACATACAAGGATAATATAATCCATATATTCTAACACTTATTGTTAAAGAATATATCTTCTCTATTAATTAAATCACATTAATTAATCTTCTCAATTGATCATACATTCATGATCATCATCATCATTAATCATTCACAAATAAGATATACATACATGTTTCAATCACACATACGAAAGCATATCATTATCATAATCACATACTCATGGTTCAATAATAACTGTAACGCCCCAACCAAAATATCTAGAATATTTAGTCGGAACATTAAAAACTGGAATCTGAGTACATTAATTAAAAGAAATATAACTGAATAATATATATATCATCATTAAGATAATAAATGGATATTCGGTACAACAGCGGAAAAGAACTACAACAAACATCAAGCTAAAAAGAAACAAGGAAGAAGACAAAGTCTTCTAAGCTGACAATCCAAACACGGCTTCAATCGTCAGGTCCAACCTGGTCCCTGCTCCGAAATAACCTGTCTTACCTATATCGGAAAGGGAGTGGGGTGAGACAGTCACTTCGTCCCAGTGAGTTCTACTACCCTCCTAAAGGCTAATAAGCCGAGGCACCTAATCAGTCCATATATTATTCTAACATATCATAACATAATAATAAACATAATTAAAGGTGTATCACAGAGAACGTCTTATTGATTTTATTCCGCTAAGACACTTCGAGGTGAGCATGTCTCGAAGGCCCGCCATATCCGCTGATCGATTCGACCACGGCATTAAGCTCACAATCATTTTCCTAATGGGTTACTCCATTGGAAGCCCATAAGCAGCATACTACACCGCACATGATTGACTGATTCTAAATTGAGTTTCATACTACCATAGTTATCCCAAGACCCGGGGAACATGCAACTTAATTCTAAGTTATTCCCTAAATTTTGAATTGTGATTGACCTCCTGTTAGATATTAATTAAATTGTATATCTGCAAGTTATCTATCTCAGCGATGATATAAAACGAGTGTCTTTAAAATAATTTAGAAAAGAAGTATAGGTATTTCTGCACTTAGCTCGCTACGGCGAGTTACCTAGCTCGCCATGGCGAACTGCAGGTCCTGGCCTAACTCAACTCGCTAGGCGTGCAGTTGCTGGCCACGGCGAGTTTCATCAGCCCAGAACTTGGATGCTCGCCATGAACACTCGCTAGCAACTCGCTATGGCGAGTTCATGCAGAAAGTGCCCTGTTTTACGAAAATCATCAATTTTGAAAAGTTACACCTACAATCAACTTCTGAGATAGTGCAGATACGTAAAATAATTAATATAGAACACAATGGAAGAGAATTTGAGATCTAATTCTCCTCACACAATTAATTCCTAATTTTCCTAAGTTAACATGCAAATATTTACTTTGGGGAAAAATTAACTAAACTAGCCTAAGAACCCACCTGGATGATATTAACTCAGAAGCTTTGAACCTGTTATGACCTCTGCTACAGCCACTCAGACTTTCCCACGAGAATTGACTTGAGCTTCAAACTTGAGCTCATGATTTAAGATGGAAAAGAATGGATTTGTAAGCTAACTAAGATAAATGAAATGGAACATTCTTCACAGGGATTGAGAAGGGTCAGAAAAGGGTTAGGAATGTCTTACCAAGGGTTTGAACATGGCTACAGGTGAGGGAAAACACATGCAGCAACATGTGCTGTTCTGCTGAGCTCGCTGCGGCGAGTACCATAGCTCGCTGAGGCGAGTTACACGATTTTGGAAAGAAACAGTTTTGTTGCTTGCTGCTGCAACACCCACCTCCATCACTTAATTCTAACGTTCTTCCAGACATCCATGATGGTTTTTCTCATGCATGCAACAGCAGTACAGTGAGTATGAGGATTGGGTTTTTGGAATTGATTAAAGAAAAGGAAGAGTAAGATTCATCACCATACCTTTATTCTTACTACCCAAGACTTAATCCTTGATCTTTGATGTTTCTAAACTCCAACTTGTCTGAATCTCCACACACTCAAACTCCAATTGAGAAGATAATACTACTAAGGTGGGGAGGATAGCGCACGGCCAACTAAGGAGGGAGTGAGGAAATGATGAGATTAATCTCCATGTGGATTTCAAGTGAGATGTTGTTGTTGTTATGTGTGAGAAAGTGAGAGAAGTTGTAAAGAGTTACTGATTTTCTTTTCTTATCCTTAGCCCTTGCATGACTATTTATAGAGAATAAGGAAATGGTTGGGGGTTAAGTATTAGTGTTAATTAATTCACAATTGAGAGGTTAGTGTATTAGAGTGTAATTTAGTCCCAAAAGAAATTTCTAATTTACATATTATACACTTAAATCCCATGACTTAATTAATTAATCACCCCTAATTAATTCCAATTTATTAGATAAGGCTCTAATAAAAATTAATTACGTAATTGAAAAGAGTGGGATGTTACAATCTACCCCCCTTAAAGAAATTTCGTCCTCGAAATTCAGAAATTTACCTTTAGGAAAGATAGAAATAGCTTTTCTCATGATAGGTTTCCGTTCCTGAGTGAGTTAGTCGTCAAGAAACTGAGCCCATCCGACTTTGATTTTTGAAATTTTCTTGTTCCAAAGGATCTTAACTTCACAATCAACTTATACGAACTGGATTCGGCTGATAAGTTGCTGATAAGTTGGGGTTGGCTGAAAGTCAAACTGCTTATTCTCTATAGGCTGTTAAGATTCAGGAATGAATTTTTTCGAAGTTGAAACACATGAAACACGTCGTGTAACCCTGACCTGAATGAAGATAGGGCTAACCGATGGGTTACTGAATCGACGCGTTGAAAGATCTGATAAGGTCTTATATACTTCGGATAGAATTTCTTCGTTTGAGAACACCTCGTAGTTCCAACTTTGGTGTTACTCTCAAGAATACTTGATTACTTATATTCCTTGGAATAAAACTTTCCTCTCTCAAAGGGTAATCGTCCCAAAACTGATCATCTAACTATATTTTCGTCTGATCTCACACTGCGCACCCTAATCCGATTACTTATAGTCATCCCCTTTTCATCTGCGTCATCATGGCCTTACACCAAATTCATCTAGCACGGTGACGCACCGTCTCTTCTTTTCCAATTAACTTCTACTATTGCTACGTCTTTCACTGAATAACCTCACAAAGTCTCACTTGTTTTACTTTGTGAAAGCAGATATGTGACGGTATTCTCAATACTCTACAACAGTCCAATATGTTCGCGACATCTCCGCAATACCGTGCTCAATATTATCTCGTACTACACTTCCACAGGTCGGTATCTGGCCTGGTTGTTGCTATATGAATAGCTGAATGGGGTAAGTTTGGGTATTGGTAATGACAATCCAAAATCTTTATCTTCGAGGTTTTTCTCAATTCCGAACGCTGCAGCCCGTGACACGTCACACGTACCACTGTCCCGTTCATGTCGTTTAAAATACTCCAAGATAGATCGAAATATAAAACGAGTGAAGAACGCTTAGGCACTATAGATCCTTTCGCCAATGAGTTAAACTCATCTGCAACCGAGTCCATAGTACTTCAGAATTTTCCACCTACCATTTCAATCCATCCTAGCACAACATTGTGGTCGAGTAGTACATTTAACATATCAAGAATTGAGGTTCGAATCTTCCTCCAATGATACCGTTAGGTTGGCTGGTTAATTCACTGATAGGCTGAAGTGGGAGAAGTTGTCTAACGTGATCGGATTCTAATGATGGCTGACTGGGTATGGAAGATTTGCACACTCAACACAGAGAATTGCTTTAAATCCCTTATTCACCATAGTCAATGTGTCAGCGTATGCATTGGGTTCGCAATAAGGGAACTCTTATACTCTACACGAGGAATTTGATTGATGATGATCTGAATCTATCATTGATAAAGTTCAGAGAAACTGAATCCGTTGATAGAGAATGAAATGATTCAATCTTGAATTCGGAGAATAGTTTTGATAACGTACCTAGATGTTAATATTTCTACTAGCTCCTATTTCCACGTAACTGGAAGATCTGAAACTTAACTGGAATTTAGCTTATAAGACCCCGAAGGTTTACTCAATGAAAGACATATACGATTAACTGGTACTGACACTGAACAGAACAGTTCGGCGGATAACTGACTAATGATACTAATTAAAGATCGATACGATGAGTGAGAGCTTGAACTGAATTTACAACTCTCCCCAACTTAGGACTTTGTTTGTCCTCAAACAAAAGTAATTTCAAAATATAGAGAAGCTCAAAATGACATCAATCTCAAGAGTGGGTTTGTAATCAATCACTTGTTCAAAATTATTTCTTCTCTAGACATGTGCAAAACAAGTTTCAATCAAAGATCACTTTTCAAAATATGCAAAGAAACAAAGCATGATCATGAAGGGATTGTTATGCCTAAGTAAAATTCTCATCATTCTTGTCAAAAAATCAAATAATCAAGTGTTATCTCAAAATCCTCACAATTATATCACTCAAGGGTAAGTGTTTAACTCAATCTGAGCAATGTGAGTACAACAATTCGATTCAAACATTCATCCAAGCAATATCACAAGACATGTTATCAAGCATGGATCACTAAGGACTTTATTAAGCTTGTAATGGGGCCGGGCTACAAAAATTCATTGTCTTTCTTTGGATTCAAAAAGCCTTAAGGATAAGAGAGCATAATTCATTACTATTTACATTTCAAAAGCATTCTCTCTTTCACTTTTCCTTTTCATCTTGTGGTGATTCTTTTTCTTTGACATTTTTTCTTTCTTTTCATTTTCTTTTCAACACATTTACTTTGATTTTCACTTGTGTGTCAAGTTACTTTCAATTTTTTTCTTCTTCTTTTCTCTTTGAATCACCACAACAACCACTTTTCTTAATTTATTTTTCTACAACCTCCTTCTCCCCAACTTGAATATCAACATAACCCTATTGAAATACACTTGCTCTCCTATCCTAAGACAAGGGACGAGTAGTTGTTTTTCTTTCTTGCGGTTCAAGGGTTCAAAACAAACAAAAAAATTAAAATTTAAGGCTCAAATGGGGACACAAAGGATCACACATTCTCACATGGTAATCTTTTATTTGGCCAAGTAGTTGCACTCAAAAAGAAACAAGGCCTTGATCATATCCATACTTTCTAACACATCAGCAATAGCAAGATTAAGCTAAAATCAACTGAGTACAACACAATTGCCGGCTCTCACATATTTGTACAAGCATAAAAGCATTGAAAGTTCACACATCTCACCCGGCTAGGTTGGATAACACAAGTTATATCATGTTTAGCAAAAATAATGAGAATCATCTTAGGACAAACAACACAATTCAAGAATATGTTTTATTCCAAAGCATGTTTCAAGAACTAATCCAATATTGACACAAAGCTTCACAAAACATTTTTATCATACTAGTTCAATGATTAATTACAAACCTACACTTTTCACATCATAAGCACATGGTATTCAAAAATTTGAACCATTTTTTTCAATCAACCATCAACATGTTCAGACCACAAGAGAAATATATATTAAGATGTTCAAGATAAATCATAAATTTGACCGAAAGCTATTTAAAATAAAGTTCACAGAGTTTTGGAGAGCTTTTCAGTCTATCTTTTTCATGTCAGTTGTCTGGCTCTTCTTCACTAGTTCCACCACATCACTGCTACCAACATCAGGTTGCCTCACCTCCTCTGGGTAAAATGGCCTTTCCATAGGCCATGCCATTTGTGTAGCATCTTGAGTTTTTCTGCTATGTGCCATATTATTATGTTGCCACGAAGGAACAGATATTCTTGAGGCACAAAATAACAAGTTAATGGTCTGCCAAATTATACAATTGGCCACAAAATGTGCTACCAAAACATCCTTATGACAGTCAACATGCCATAGAATGCAAGCAAATTATAAATGTTCAATCTAAATCAGTTCAAAACATGCCAATTTCAAAGTTTAACAAGTATGTGACTCATGAAATCTCAATAATCAAGTGGTATGGACACAACACAAGTAACAAACACTAGGATTATTTTAAAAGATGATGTCTTTTTGAAATTGTAACCATCAATCACAGAAGCACTCACAGAAACATAAATGACACCTAAATTCCAAATTCCAAATCAAGAATCATGTATCTATGACTTTAAGGTAACTCATGAAGGATCAAAGCATAAATACATTAGATATTAATAATTTAAGCTTCAAAATAGCAACTACCTGAAAATCACTAAATCAACTCTCAAGCTTAGTGAAAATAAACCATGACATGAGTGCATATATTCCACAATAAACACAGACAAGTTATTGCAAAATCACACAATCAAAATTTTAATTCAAGATATCAAAATCTCACAATGTTTCAGTTAAAAGAGGTACCAAGACAACATCATTTATTCCCTAGTCACAAAAATGTATCACTCACTGTCATGCCTATTTGAATCAAATGACTGTCTCAAAAACCCCAAATTCACATTCAAACCATAACTTGAATTCTCTTAAAAATCACCCAGAGAAATTTTACTAGTGAAAGAAGTTGTTCATTAAAAACAAAAAGGGAGTATTCACCTTAAGATTCATGAAAAGCAAACAAAAATTCCATACCTTTTCTCTTGAAATTAAGATCCACGTGAAGAACAAATATGTTAGATGAATGGGAAAAATTTAACCTTTTTCATGGTTGAAAGTTGAGTATCAATGAGATGGAGTAAAAATTTTGTGAGGTATAGTGATACAAAAGATGGAGGGATAAAGAATTGAAGTTCTTTTGGGTCTGAGACTTGAGAAAAACGCAAGGACAGAGATAAGGAAAAGTGGATGAGTGAGACTGTTCTATTTTAAAACAAACAAGATTGGCATCTTTGGCTCAGCGAAATGGATTTAGCTTAGCGAGTTTGACATGAAAAGCAAAAACAGAAGTTCAAAATCTCACATCAGAGGCAATGGTTAACTTTTTTAACTCATGTAACATCTTTAAAAACATGTCTAAGCATACTAAAAATTATAAATTGCAAAAATTAAAGAGTGAAATAGAAAATTGGGTTGCCTCCCAACAAGCGCTTCTTTAACGTCGTTAGCTCGACGCCTGATTCGTTAGGGCGGCCAAAATGAAACGGAAACCACATCATTCTTTTGCTTCCGTTGATTAGGGAGAAACTCCATGAACTTTTGATACAGATGATGCGGAGTCCATTCTCTCCCCAATTCCTTCTTTTCGAACAAGGCACAAATTTCGTCTATTACTCGATCAATTTCCTCCTTGTTCTTTATCTCCTTCTTTTGTTCAAGTGATCCTTCCTTGTCAAATAATCCTTCATTTTCTGCAGCCATCATCACTTCTTCATTATCAACAGTATTGGCCTCCTCAGTACATGGCAATTCTTGAGGAAGTTATATTTCGTGTGGTGCTTCCATTTCTTCCGCTATTTTCAATACACCACATCCTTCGAATATTCTTTCTTCCTCATTTTGTTCAACACCTTCTTCCACACTCTCTCCACATTTCTCATTCTTTGTGAAATTATTATCTTTCTCATCAAGATTGGTCTGAGTGTTGGTTTGAACTTCTTTGATTTTCTTATCAGCCATTTGCTTGATCATTTGTGCAAACTGCTCGTTAGTCATCGGAGGACAATGACCAGTGGGATGGTCTCCACTACAAAGCTCACAATAAGCAACTTGTTTGTGTCTACTCGGCACTTCTTGCATCTCCTTGATCATATGGGCAAACTGCTCTTCAGTCATCGGAGGACAATGACCAGTGGGATGGTCTCCATTGCAAAGCTCACAATAAGCAACTTGTTTGTGTCTACTTTTCACTTCTTGCATCTCCTTGAGATGTTGAGGAAATTTTGACAATTGTTCTATTAACTCTTGCAATCTTTGAATCAACAAGTTGTTACTAGCTAATACCTCATTAGTCCTATCCAATTCACTAATTCCATAATTTTGCCATTGCCATTGCTCTTGCTCTTGGGCATAATAATTATTGTAACCACGGTCAGTCATGGTCCTGTTTATGATGGGGAATCTGAAAAAGGATTGAACTTAACAAGAAAAAATTTCTTTGACTAGCAAAGAAGGATTAGTGCAAAACACAACTATACAATATAAACAAATATGTACAAATACTTAAAAGAATATAAATTGTTGCAATGCTCCAATATCTAAGCGCCAGTCCCCGGCAACGGCGCCATTTTGTTAAAGTACAAAAGTAAGTTTAAATTATCGTATCCACAGGGACTGATACGATATCGATGCCGTTCAACAATTAATATAATTTTAAGTAAAGAGTTTTTAAGAGTTTTTGAAGAGTTTGTTTATGAAAACTTGTGAAAACATAAAAGTAATAAATTGACAGAGAGATTGAATTGCTGGGATTAGATTTCATCAACTCATTCATTTGTATTTTCCTAATCAGTTATGCAAATTTTAGCTATCGATCAATATCGTCACGCATCGCTCGTCGTACGTTTCCGTATCCAGATAACGTCGAGATATCTATTGTACCTATTAACCTCCGATGTCTCGGATCGTCAATCAATACCATAGCATTAAGCTTCGATACTTTAAGTGAATATTAAACCTAAATCTATGTCTAGAGTTTAGAGTTTAATAAGTGATTATCCTAGTTCTTTGATTCAAATAATATATGTCTATATCTATTCAAATCTTGAAGTAAAACATGAAAATCAAGAATAACACACTAATATTGATAGATAATCTAAAATCATACATAACACCATGATCAAAAGAAATACATACTAATAGAGTTAATTACATCTAATCCCAACAAAAGAGAAATTAACTATTCATTGTCATGATAGCTATACAAAAGATAAAGAAGAAAAGAGAGATGAACAAACACCAATGATGATTTCTCAACTATTGTTGTAGATCCACCTCCAAAACTCCTTGAATCTGGCTCCTTACTTCTCTCTGCGTTTCAGCTCCTCCGTTCTCTGTTTTGCGTGTTCTGTGTTTTTGTAAGAGTATCAAGGAATGGATGATGAAATCTCTTTTATATGCCTCCTGGAAAAACCTTCACTGAAGGGTTTTTAATTCTAAACCGCCCTTCCTTTGTTTCTATTGTCCAACAAATCTAATTTGCTTTTGGCATTATGTGTCCACTTGACTTTCTCTGCTGCTTCATCCACTTGACCACTTATATATATCATTCACTTCATTTCATTATTATCTATCTATTATCATAGAGACACCAACATTAGTAAATAATAATAATAATAATAATAATAATAATAATAATAATAATAATAATAATAATAATAATAATAATAATAATAATAATAATAATAATATATAATTTATAGGTGAAAATAGTTAAAATACTAATTTGCTAGTAAAAATAAATATTTACAATTAGTTGGGGTTTTTACATCAAATTACTTTATAAAACAAGTCAATAAGTGCTTAAAATATATAGATAAAATCACTGCTTTTTGGCACTTATCAACGTGTCCTCTCCAGATAACTGGATTCCACGAATTATATTTAGTTACTAACAGTGTAACTGAAAAGGCTGAAAAGATTGAACAGGATTACTTGTAAGTAAAGTCTCACAAGGTCGGTTTAACTGACCGATGTCGAAGAACTTGGGAAGTTTACCTTCAACTACTCCGAGTGATAACTACGCCTAACAGATGATAGGGCACGAGAAGGAACTATCTGTTTGAGACATAATCAGACAAGTTAGGGAATGAACCCGTTCCATATTCCATGTCTAACAGATACCCAATCCAACATAGTTTGGTTCAATGAACTTAGTTTATCAAGGGTCCGAAGGAATGATCATGAATTTTAGAATTTGACTTCTGTTAGTTCCGGCTCAAGCCAGGGTATTGATAGGCACTCTAAATGGAAATCGGGCTGACTCTCACAGATTCCTGACTCGAAGGTCTGAATAAATGAAAATGCCAAGTGGCTGGTAAGGAATAAATCCAACTTAGTGATTTCGCTTCGGCAATTACATAGGTACTCAACGATGGATCTAGATGGCTGAAGGCGCTAATGATGACTCCTGATTTGCTAATTTGACCGAGGCTTGAATGCTAGTGATTCGGTACTAAGGATGATCTTTAAAGAGGTAGGCTGCTCCATGGTAACAAGTTCCTATTGATAATGTGCTAAATGACAGATAGCAGGATGGCGTCTAAGGAATTTACTAACACGAGTGGTTCAACTTAATTATCTCACAAGGTATCAACCTATGTCACGACCTTAAGCTGCTAATGTAGTAGATGTATGATAGTGTGAAGTAAACTACCGGTAACTAAGTATGGTCAAGAACGTTTCTACTTGTCATTTCGGATGAGGTTACGCTCCAAGTGATTTGGTAGGATCTCTGGTATAGAACTTAGGCTGAGACTATATTACTAGACCTATAATAATTTCCTAAGTGGCTACATGACAGACCAAAAGGTAAGAAGGTGTTGAATCGAAGGCAGTCTAATTCAACTATTTCCTATATGCTTGGTTGAGTATTTAATGGCACTAAGTTATTAGCTCAAGATAATGAAGTAACTACACCTAATGAGTCTATATGGTAAAAAGTTTAGAAGATGAAATTCTTAACTGTTGCATCTAATACTGCTTAACCTCTAGTGATAAGGTACAACTATTGGTTGTTACTTACAAGGACTAATTCGGTTAATTCTTGTTTCTACTGCTCACGAATGATGCCTTATGAATTAAGTCAGGTATTTACATGGGGTTGTGAAATGATTCCTAATTATTACTCCATTCAAAGTCGGTCTCTAATGGTTTGTTGAATTAACTGACCTAAGCTGGTATCAATAAAAGGAAATTCTATTTTGTTATGCCTACGGATTCTGGCTTCTAGCGGTATGGTAGGAACACGAGTTACTATGTTGAAAAACTAGATTACTCTTAGGGGGGCATCATGAGTTGGTTTCCTATAGGAAAATCTATTGGGAAGTTCTCAGATAAAAATTCCAACTTGGTTCCTCTAGTATGGTACTAAACAGATATAACAACACTGGTGAATCTCGCGGCTGAAAGGTAGGACTAGGTATTCAGGAAGAGTCTTGATTTACTGAGGGTTAAATTTTACTTGGTTCACGTGTTTCTTGTAAACATGTTCACCAGAAGGTATGGTTACTCTCAAGTCTGGGGAAGTTACCTGACACTCGGTGTCAGTAGATACTACTATTGGTCTTAATCCATCTTAATCCTTGGCATACTCGTTGGCGTTGCACCACTTACTCCTTCAGTCCTAGCTATTTCAGCTCTAACATCAGGTTAGAGAGAATTCTCGCCAACGATTGCTTCTGAACTGCATCTCCACAACGATCTTCTTACTTAACCACCGTGGTCCACTTCGGTTCTCAACCGTAATACCCTGCCTACCATGCACAATACTGAGCTGATCAGACTCAACACGCGATGGTTTCAGCGTAAACAGTCCAGACTCCAAAGGGTCCGTACTACTAAGGAAGGGATTGTAATGACTCATGGCAAGGTCCGATACTAGATCGACCTGTTTTGATACCAATTGTAACGCCCCAACCAAAATATCTAGAATATTTACTCGGAACATTAAAAACTGGAATCTGAGTACATTAATTAAAAGAAATATAACTGAATAATATATATATCATCATTAAGATAATAAATGGATATTCGGTACAACAACGGAAAAGAACTACAACAAATATCAAGCTAAAAGCTAAAAAGAAACAAGGAAGAAGACAAAGTCTTCTAAGCTGACAATCCAAGCACGGCTTCAATCGTCAGGTCCAACCTGGTCCATGCTCCGAAATAACCTGTCTTACCAATATCGAAAAGGGAGTGGGGTGAGACAGTCACTTCGTCCCAATGAGTTCTACTACCCTCCTAAAGGCTAATAAGCCGAGGCACCTAATCAGTCCATATATTATTCTAACATATCATAACATAATAATAAACATAATTAAAGGTGTATCACAGAGAACGTCTTATTGATTTTATTCCGCTAAGACACTTCGAGGTGAGCATGTCTCGAAGGCCCGCCATATCCGCTGATCGATTCGACCACGGCATTAAGCTCACAATCATTTTCCTAATGGGTTACTCCATTGGAGGCCCATAAGCAGCATACTACACCGCACATGATTGACTGATTCTAAATTGAGTTTCATACTACCATAGTTATCCCAAGACCCGGGGAACATGCAACTTAATTCTAAGTTATTCCCTAAATTCTGAATTGTGATTGACCTCCTATTAGATATTAATTAAATTGTATATCTGCAAGTTATCTATCTCAGCGATGATATAAAACGAGTGTCTTTAAAATAATTTAGAAAAGAAGTATAGGTATTTCTGCACTTAGCTTGCTACGGCGAGTTACCTAGCTCGCCATGGCGAACTGCAGGTCCTGGCCTAACTCAACTCGCTAGGCGAGCAGTTGCTCGCCACGGCGAGTTTCATCAGCCCAGAACTTGGATGCTCACCATGAACACTCGCTAGCAACTCGCTATGGCGAGTTCATGCAGAAAGTGCCCTGTTTTACGAAAATCATCAATTTTGAAAAGTTACACCTACAATCAACATCTGAGATAGTGCAAATACACAAAATAATTAATATAGAACACAATGGAAGAGAATTTGGGATCTAATTCTCCTCACACAATTAATTCCTAATTTTCCTAAGTTAACATGCAAATATTTAATTTGGGGAAAAATTAACTAAACTAGCCTAAGAACCCACCTGGATGAGATTAACTCAGAAGCTTTGAACCTGTTATGACCTCTGCTACAGCCACTCAGATTTTCCCACGAGAATTGACTTGAGCTTCAAACTTGAGCTCATGATTTAAGATGGAAAAGAATGGATTTGTAAGCTAACTAAGATAAATGAAATGGAACATTCTTCACAGGGATTGAGAAGGGTCAGAAAAGGGTTAGGAATGTCTTACCAAGGGTTTGAACATGGCTACAGGTGAGGGAAAACACATGCAGCAACATGTGCTGTTCTGCTGAGCTCGCTGCGGCGAGTACCATAGCTCGCTGAGGCGAGTTACACGATTTTGGAAAGAAACAGTTTTGTTGCTTGCTACTGCAACACCCACCTCCATCACTTAATTCTAACGTTCTTCCAGACATCCATGGTGGTTTTTCTAACACTTATTGTTAAAGAATATATCTTCTCTATTAATTAAATCACATTAATTAATCTTCTCAATTGATCATACATTCAAGATCATCATCATCATTAATCATTCACAAATAAGATATACATACATGTTTCAATCACACATACGTAAGCATATCATTATCATAATCACATACTCATGGTTCAATAATAACTTAATTATCATAACACATTATCTCTCAAAAGTACTCATAAGTAAGCTATCATGCCATCCTATAATCAAAAGATCATAATTAAGACATGTTATAAGCATATGGTACATTTAATTCAATAACATAACTCTTCATTCTAATCAATCCATCATTCTATTAATCACATACTAATAATTCCTCATTACTAGGTTCATATACATCCTATCATATTATCCTATAATCAAAAGATCACAATTAAACATATTATGAGTATACAATCCATCAAATTGATCCTTAAAAATAACATTGAATTCAGGTTTGGTCGCTGAGCTACCAACTGGCGAGCACCTAGCGAGCAGTTACAGACAGTTGGTCGCTGACAGCTACGGTGGTCGCTAGCTGGTCGCTCAACTACAGCGAAAATTTATGGAAATTTTCAGGAGCTATGAATGCTCGCTGCAGCGAGCTTGATGCCTAGCTCAGCGAGCATGCCCAGAAAATTACCTATGTTTCGGGTTTCAACTTAAAATTACATAAAAATGTCATTTTTCATCATATAAATCATTAAAGCCATCAAATTTAAGCATATAAAGATCATATAAGTTCAAAAGTACAACTATAAACATGATTTAACACCAAAAAGGTAAGAATCATGGATTATTCATATATTTATTCAAAACTTCACAACAACACAATTAACATACAAAGTATAGATTTTTCTCATATTAATCAATTTACTAAACATGAATAATTATCTAGAATCATTCAATAAACATTAAATCATATAGATAAACACCTTCCCAAAATCCATTTTCTTCCCAAAACCCAAAAATGAGTGAAGAGAGTTTGGGTGTGGAGTCATAGACAAACTCCTCTCTCTTTGATCACCCAAAATTATATTATCTAAACCTCTTACCTTAGATTGAAGCTTTACATCTCTAAGCTCTACACTTTGACTCCCGTCTACATCTTCAAGCTTAGTTCTTCCACACTTTCTCTCTACCTCTCTTTCTCTCAAATTTGTGACAAACGAAACCAAAACTCTATTCCTCATAAAAATTACTCCTTTATATACTCTCCATTTAGGTTAGGGTCAATTTCCTATATTACCCTCAATTTCTCTACAAATCCCACTCACAAATTCAATTTTACTCTTACCACTAATTATCGTACTATTTACTCAATTGCCACTACTTCCTCCCCAAGATACTCTATCCTTTTAGATACTAACCAAAGTGTCATTCTTATCTCTACACAACCCACTAACTCATACTAAATTACTACATTAACCTTAATTCTATCACAAACTCTTATTCCTTCTAATTAAGCCCAATACTCATAAAAGCCCATTACTAACAAACATAAAGGTAACAACTAATTAATGCATACAAAACACACTAATTAATTTAATAAAATCAATCAATCAAATATAATAAAATATAAGATTTGGGGTGTTACAGAGTCGAAATTCAAATTTTAATTAGTCAATGTGTGTTTTTAATAGTGGGATGGAAAAGTGTTACCTGTTTCCCATTATATATCATTGAGAGATTCTCTCTCTCCCATTTCCGTCGCAGGACTCTATAGGAATTCCATCAACAATAAAATAATTGTTAGTTCTATATTATTATTTAATGAATATCAATAAAATTCTCGTGCTAAGTTATCACTATATTCTTCATACACTTTTCATCACGAGTGATCCCCCATGAAACCAATAGTAGTAAGAATCTATCTCATAATAGTGTAAAATGGAAAGCGAAGTAATACTCTTCATCTCACTTTATTTTGTAACATCGTTAAATTTATATCATGCAAAATATATCTTAATTTTATCGTAGAATTTTAAACCAAATTACTCAATAATATATCAAAATATACACATAAATAATATTTAAAATGTAAATTACCCTGTGCACGACACATGCTAACATACTAGTAATATTTATATAAATTGTGAGAATATTTTGACCAAATTTCGTGTTTTGCCTCTTTCCATATAATTATCAACTTTTTCAAAAAACAATATATTATTACCTTGAATGATACATTTTTTGTAAGTATGTTTTGGTTCATTGACTAAATGTCCGTTTGGTTTGACTTTTTAGGTTTTGAAAGCTATTTGGAAGCTAAAAGTAAAAATAAAAGCTTTTAGAAAAAAACTAAAGCTTCATCTATGTATTTTACTCATAAAAATTAAACAACTTTTTTTTTTTATTAAGAGTTTCTTGAAAATCTATTTGGCCTAGATTATCATTTTATCAAGTAAAAAAATCTAAAATAAGTTAGGTCAAACGGTATCTATATCGTCTTTTTTAAAAAATACTATAAATTTTATTAGGTCAACTCTAATATTCATCACTACCATTTAATTAAATAATATGTATATAATCCAATAGTTTATATTTATTTTTGTTTTAAAAAAGCAAAAAAAAAAAAGTGTCATGTACGGTACATGACCTATACAAATCATGTACCGAATAGGTCATGTACCGTAGCCAGCGCCATACATCATACTCATCCCATCCAGGAAACTTAATCCGTAAGACAACATTTCTTTTTTTGTAAAAATAAGTAAGACAACAAATGTGTGAGTTTAATTTTTTCATAAAGTCTTAGCTTAGTTGGCAAAAGATGCTAAAATTATTTGACTAACTTTAAACATCAATTTTTTCACTTAAAACTATCAGAAATTCTAACGACAGTCAATAATATTATTTAAAAGTAAATTTACTTTTATTCTTTTTGTTTTTACAACTAAAAAAATGTTATTATTAACGGCAATTTAATATGAATTACGTCTTTATTATATGTTGTTTTAATCAAATTGATGTTAATTAAGTCATGATTTTAATTATGAAAATTTGAATAATCATCAAATTATACTTTCAAACAAAAATGTATAATATATATATATATATATATATATATATATATCTATTATCTCTATCTCAATTATATACATAGCGAGATTCCCACGGAGCTCTTTCGTGTATTCTAAAATTTTTTTTGCTTATGTGGCGTTTAATTAAAGCTAAATTGAATGTAAAAAAATTAGAGTTAAATTGCTTAGGTGGTGTTCTAGTAAAAAAGTATGGGGGGTGAGTCCAAGTATATTAATGTATAATAATAGTACAAGGATGCAATCTTTACCAAAAAATCGAACCCTTTACAATGGGTTTTTCCCCTCTATTTATAGAGGAGGATTACATTCAAAAAATATCTATAAACCGCCCCACTCCTCTCTATGGAGGTCGTGGGTGGTTTCCGTCGTATCCACCATGTTACAGGGATGGTTATGGGCGGTTTTCCTTCTCCACCGTGTGTAGGTGGTGGTAGTGGGTGGTTATTTCCTCCTGGGCGACGTGATCATATCTGGGGACGTCACCCTTAGTCTCCTACGTCGCCCGCACCTTGCATTTCCCGCCAAGTTATTTATTTGATTTGCTTGGGCCATTTGTTGGGCCCTTACATTATTGGGCTCCTAGGATTTTGTCTGGTACACAGCCCCCCAAGCACGAGGCTCAAAGAGGCGAAGTGGTGATAATGGCTGGACGTGGGGAGGTAACCGCCCATCATTCTTGATCATTTTCCCTTTTCCTTGACTATAAATAGAGGCTTTGTGTAGGTTGATTTTCTCATCACTCATTTGTTCTTTGTTTCATTCATATTTCAGTCATGACTTCTCCCATTCCTTGCCTGGAATCACCGGCCATGCCTGTTCTACTACAGTTGAGGAACATGTTGTGTTACGATACTGACGACCTAATGGACCAGGTGGAAGATTTTTACTCTATGGGGAAAGAGTTGCAAGATTATTTCTGGAGGCTGACGGAGAAAGAGCGTGCCTTTCTGGCCGTGGTGCAGGAATTGGCGAAGAGGTTGTTGGACGACGCCGCTTTTATTGCGTCGACTGAGAACGTGGAGTATTGTCAAAAGGAACTTGTTGAAGCATTGGAGAAGAAGATTGAGGTGACCAAAGAGCGTATCAAGTCTCAGGAAGAGTTGATGGCCCTTTCCCTCTCAGCGGAGGAGGCCATAGACAACAGAATTGATGCTTTGGAGAGTCAGCTGATGCCCCTTGTGAAGAGAAAAAGAAATCTGCAGATGGACATCCAATACGACGTTGCCAAACTGATCCGAACTCGTTCCTACCTATGCCGTCTCCAAGAGAAGGATGACGCCCTTACTGATGATATGAGAAAGATCGCCATGGACTCCGAAGTGGCAAAGAAATAGAAGGGTTTGATGGAGGATTGCCACGCCTGTACTGTCGAGGCGGCCTATAAGGCGTTTAAGTAGTTTTGCTTTATTATCTCTATTGTATGTTGCTTTTCTTTGATTTCTTCAAATGGCGTTAAGCTTGCTCCGCCTCCCTTTGTAATTTTGGAATTTCTTTATGAATGAATGAATTGGTATTTTTGTTTAATTTGATGATCTCTCTTCCGTCACATATTTTGATTAGCTTTCATGATATGCTTGACTTCGCCCATTGGCGATGTCGCTGAATTTCAAACGTTTGGCCTTCTCGCCCTGTCTGGGGATACGTGTCCGCGTTTACACGTCATTGCTGACACGCGTGTAGGTTCCTTCTTTTATCCAATGGGTATTAGGACGTTTCAATTTACCCTCCACTTGCTTGTATTCTTTCCTATAAAACAGAGTCTTCTTCCTTACTTTGGTATACTTCTTTCAATGTTCTGTCCCTTTGCATTTTCACTTGAAATTTCAAAACCCACTTTGCGCGGTTATTTTCTCGGCTAACTTCCGTTCACACGATCCCCACTATTTCTTCGCCTCCGATATTTAAGGTAATTTCTATTCCTGTCTTCATATCTATCCTTTCTCTTTTTAGCATTCCCATTCTGATTTCTAGGGTTCATAGTTGGAAAAGATGGTTATTTTGCGAAGTTTGAGCGATGACGAAGAGGGGGGTTTCACTAAAATTCCTCCTCGCGGTTCTGCTTTAGAAAACCAAATTCGTAACCATCATACAAGGGCCGACGGTTCCCTTGACTATGATGGTTACTTCAAGTCTTTGATGAATGTTCCTTCTAGTTCCAGTGATTTTAGTAATTCTGAGAGTAGTGATAGTGATTGTGTGATAATCTCGCCTTCGTCTTTCACAGGAAAACGAAGGGATACTACTCTAGCCATCTTCGTCGCCCAGAGTCCTCCTGAGACCATGGAAGTTTCCTCAAAGTACCTAACCCAGGAGTCCGTTTTGGCTTTTAGACGGAAAACCATTCTGTCGGGTTCTCAAAACGAAAATGATGTCGTCACCGAGCCCGTGGGCGAGGATGAGATCGTTATTGATACCAACACCCAAACACCCCATTTCTTTTATATGTATACCTCAATTATCAACTCCTTCAACATCTGGTTTCCTTTTACCTCTTTTGAGGTTTCTATGCTTAGAATTTTAAATGTCGCCCCATGTCAACTAAGTCCCAACAGTTGGGGCTATATGAAGGCTTTCCAACTGGCTTGTTTAGGGTTGGAGATAGAGAAGCCTTATGTTGCTGTTTTCTTTTCCTTCTTTACCATAAAAAATGTCTCCCCTGACTCTCAGGTTTACCTATCGAGTCAACCAAACCGCAAGCGTTTCTAACTTTACACTTCCAATTTCAAAAATTATAAGGATACCTTCTTGCGTGTCCGTGGCGGGGATTCCTTTCCCAACGTGATGTACGACGAGAACAGTGAGCCTTTGTTTCCTTTCTACTGGACTTCTAACCCTCGAGTTGTCAAAGGGACCCGTTATGAAAGCCTTGACGAGTTTGAGAGGGAGAGCGTCACCTATATTGAGGCGCTTTGTGTCTTGAATGTAGGCGACCTCCTAAATGCCGAGGGTCATATAGAATCTTTGGAAGATTACATGAGTAAGTACCTTCAGTGTTTTCTTGTTCCAGTATTTTTTGTTTGCTTATGGCGACTAACCTTTTCTTTTATGTTTGCAGATAGGATGAAATCTGTTCCTCAAGAGAAGAAGATGGAATTTTTACTGAGGGCGAGAGCCAAGAAGGAGAAGGACACCGCCGCCGCTGCTTCTGGAGAAGCCGTTGTCGCTGTTAATCCTCTGAACCAACTGATTGTGGCGGATGGTGATGCCACCAAAAATAAGAACAAAAGAAAGAATGAGGGGCGGATCTCCATCTCCATTCCAGGAAAGGGCTCTGAGGCTGGAACAAGTTCAAAGGGCGAGCGGCCCATTAAGAAGAAATTGAGGTATGCAAGTTCTGTGGTGGGGTCCAACGTGGACGTCGTGTCTCCGCAGGAAGAAGATGCAGAGAAGACCCCTTCTCCTCGTGCTGTTGTGAACAATGACGTCGTCTCTCCTCCTCCCCATGTTGCTCCAAGTGAAACTGTTCCCTCTCCTTGTGATCCTCTCTTCAACCCTGAGGTATTCATAGAAAAGGTTGTGAACATGTCTGGTGGAGGTGCTCGGTTTGGCTCCACTCCTACCGATGAGCTGCTGAAACTTTCCTTGGGTTATGAGCTCAAGGGACTTCTACTCAACTATGCTTTGGCGTCTCGCCAAAAACATGAAGTCTCAACTGCGCAAGAGAAGATTAAGGTGGTTCACCGGGAGTTGGACGATATGGAGGAGAAGGTTAAGTCCACTCAGGAGAAGTTCATTGCTGATATGGAGGCTGCCAAGGCGGAGAGCAAGAAAGCTTTGGAAGATTTGGAGAACGACCACGAGGCGGCGTTGCAAAAGCTGAAAGATGAGCACGCCAAGGAGATGAAAGCTTTGAAGGAGGCGTCTTCTGCTAAAGACGCCCGTCTTGAGGAACTGGCTCGTGAGCGAGAGGAGCTGCTGAAAGAGAAGGAAAGCTGAGCCGAGGAGAAGGCAACTCTGGAAGAAACCATTGGAGCTCAGCTTGATGAGGGCTTTAACTACACCTTGGAGCAAGTGAAAGTCTTGTTTCCGGACATTGATGCTGAGCGCCTCAATGAGGCTAATGCCCTGATGGTTATCAAGGACGGCCAGCTGGTTCCTTACGTCCCTCCTTCTGATTCTACTTCATGATCCCTGTTTTCTTGTACTTTTGATATCGTATTCCTGTATGCCCTTTTGTGGCTTTAAATGAATATTTTTGTACGCCTTGTTGTGGCTTTAAATGAATATTTTTGTACGCCCTGTTGTGGCTTTATTGTAATCACAATACTTTTAATTTATTTGTTTGTGTCCCTTCTATTGCTCTTGTTGTGTTTTTATAATATTGGCTTGAATAAAGACCTTCTCGCATGTACACTTGAATGGGCGAGGCGATATGAACATGTGGGCGTAGTGACCCCAGACAATGGCGTCGCCCTTGTGCGGTTTCCCAAGGATTCTTTGCAGTTACCAATGTGGTCAACATAACCATTAAAGCGTGGTGTAGTTTCCCATGCAGTCAAACATGGGTAGTTGTAACTTCTTTGCATGCATTTATTGTGAACCGCTTCGTGCCTTCCTATAAATACCCTAATCTACTTCCATTTTCTCTTCACTTCGATCTCTGATCCTTCAATGGATAACAATAATAAAACCACGAAGAAGGGTGTAGTCTCCAGATCAAAGTCTCAGAAAGAGAAACATAAGGGGGGAATCTGTCTCTAAACTTGGGCGAGATAATCCTTCTCCTAGAGTCAAAGTGGAAACCACTGCCATTTCGTATGATTCTTCTGGCTCCGCCGATGAAGATTTCATTGAATTTTTGAGGACTTACGATCCTCGGGAGTCTTCTCCTGATGTCCAATCTTCTGGTGAAGAAGAAGGATCCCAGATCACCGTGGAAACTAAGGAAAAACTACGGAAGAAACCACGAAAGGGCTCGGGAAAAAGCTCTTGAGTGATTCCGCTCTGATGAGTTGTTCCTTCTCCCGATTTCTTCCTCTTGCTGGAGGAATTTGGACCTTGGACAACTGAGGAACTGACGAGCCTGTCTTCAGGTTTCTTTCTCTCGATGAAGGAGCTGGATCCTTTGGCGACTGGGGATCCTTTGTTAGTATTAGGACTTCCTCTTTATTTTCTTTGAATTTGTATCTTGATTTCACTGTAATTTTCTTTACTTTTGTCTTTGAATTTGTATCTTGATTTCATTGTAATTTCTTTTATCAATGAAATGTGGATTTCCATGATCTTTATTAAGACGAGTCCTTTGTCTAGCATCATTTCCTTTTCTGCACTGTTATGTTATATGATATTATTGTTAAAAAGTGACTAAAAAATGACATGCATGGTACCTTTAATTTTCTTTGGCGATTATTGGGCTTAGCCCTCTGTGCATGGTGTGTTTGTTTCTGACGTCGCTTGCGCTTTGCTCTGGGCGCCTTTTTCCTTGGCATGTGCAGCCCGTTTCATTTCCGTCGTATCCAACTCGTAAGATTTAGGGATAGCGTCGTTTCTATTTTTGACGTATCCAACTCGTAAGATTTACAAATAACGCCATGGTGTTTCAACTCGTTTTCGTCGTATCCAACTCGTAAGATTTAGGGATAGCGCCGTTTCTATTTTTGACGTATCCAACTCGTAAGATTTACAGATAACGCCATGGTGTTTCAACTCGTTTCTGTCGTATCCAACTCGTAAGATTTAGGGATAGCGCCGTTTCTATTTCTGACGTATCCAACTCGTAAGATTTACAGATAATGCCATGGTGTTTCAACTCGTTTTCGTCGTATCCAACTCGTAAGATTTAGGGATAGCGCCGTTTCTATTTTTGTCGTATCCAACTCGTAAGATTTACAGATAACGCCATGGTGTTTCAACTCGTTTCCGTCGTATCCAACTCGTAAGATTTAGGGATAGCGCCGTTTCTATTTTTGACGTATCCAACTCGTAAGATTTAGGAATAACGCCATGGTGTTTCAACTCGTTTCCTTCCTTTGTTAACTTCAAGAGTAAGACTGAGATAATATAATGATTCATCTGCAAGCATTGTAATAATAACAATTCTATTTGATTAATGGAAGGTTTTTTGCATTTTGAATTATGAGTCTCGTTAAAAACTCCTGCTTTCGCCGGAGAAAAGAGTTTCTCATCATTTTATTTAAAATTGTTTAACTCAGTACTACATTCTCATGCATTTTCTTTCAAAAAATAAAAATAAAAATAAAACCAAAATGGAAATAATAGCAGGAAATATCTCTTGGGTTGCGAGGCGAGGTTGATGGTGCTTCTGGAATTTCGTCTCGCCTTCCGGGCGTTGTCGGCTCAGCTGTAATAAAATCTGAGGTTGGAGATGTTCCATGTCCTGTGAAGGACCTCACCCTCCATTGTCTCTAGCCTGTACGCTCCGCCTTCGAAGACTTCATTGATTCTGAATGGGCCTTCCCAGTTTGCTGCCAGTTTTCCTCATTTGTCTTTTCCCATTGGTCTTTTCAGGACTAAGTCGCCTTCTTTGAATCTTCTCAGAATCACCCTCGTGTTGTATTTCCTGCCTACTCTTTGCTTCGTGGCGAATTCTCTGAAGTGTGCTTTGTCTCTTAACTCTTGTATTAGGTCTAGGTTTTCCTGTAGCGCTTCATTATTTTCCTGTGCCGTTGTGGTGTCACGTCGCCAACTTGGGGGATTTATTTCTGCTGGAATCATGGCGTCCGCGCCGTATACCATGGTGAATGGTGCTTCTCCTGTTGATGATTGTGGAGTTGTGTGATAGGACCACAGTATGGTGGTGAGGTGAGCCACCCAGGCTTCTCCTTTGCTTGATAGTCTTCTTTTCAAAGCTTTTAATCTGATCTTGTTGGCTGACTCAGCTTGTCCGTTGGCTTGGGGGTGCTCAACCGATATGAAAGTATTTTGAATTCCTGTAACATCCCTAAATTTTAAGTCATCTAATTAATTTTAATTAGAAATAATCTATTAAAATTAGAATTAATTTAAGAGTGATTAAATTACTTAATTTTTGGGGATTTAGGAGTATTGTGTGTATTACTTAGTAAATTCAAACTTAAGCTAACTACACACTTAGTCCTCTAAACCTTACTCTTATGATTAATTAAACACTCAAACTCATAGTTTTCCCTCTCAAACTCTCCTCTCATATGAGTCATGATTCCACTCCCTTGATTGCACCTCCTTTGGCCTACACATCACCATAGAGGTGAGTCACTACCCACTCACATTTATGAGAGCAAACTACATGCAAACAATACCATTCGACTCACATGTTAACTTCAGAAATTCAGAGAAAACAAATTCTCCTCTTCCTTCCCCATTCACGCCCAACAACAACAAATCACTCCAAAATCTCCAATTTCAACTAATACCAAAGGTTGACTTTTTCCTTCACATGTTACTAGCTTCATCTAACAGAGATTCTTTCCTCTGAGAGCACCTTAGAAAATCAGAGATTCTCTGAATATCAATTGTTTCCAAGAGCTTCACATGAAGATAAACAACAACTATCCTTATCACACCAAATTCACTACCAATAACATTGCATGCACCTCTAGATACACCCAAATTCGTGTACTGTTAATCCACCAGAGCTAACCTCTATAAATAGCTCCTTTCCCTCTGCTCAGTTCATCACTCAAACACCATTAATTCATAGTTCAAGTTAGAGGGTTTCAAAAGTGTCAAAGTTCCATTACTGTTCAGAATTCGTGGGTGTAGCTAGGAGTTGCTGTAGCTGTTGTAGAGCTTAGATAAAGGTTAAAGCTCACACTAGTGGAAAAATAAGAATATAATTAGAGATATTACACTTGTTTAATTGAAAATGGGTGTAAAAAAGTTATGTTGTAATATTAGACACCACGTTTAAAGAAAAAGGTGTAATAGTGAAAGATTAGTCACCTAAAATTTATGATACACTTGTTATATAAAAAAGGTGAGAAAAACTAGGTGTAAAAGAGTTATGTTGTAATATTAGAAACCATATTTAAAGAAATAGGTGTAATAGTTAAAGGCGATTCACCCAAAATTTATAATACACTTGTTATATAAAAAAGGTGAGATAAACTAGACTTATATTTAATAATAACTTGCTTCAAAAGAAATTTAATATAGTAGTTAGTTACACATTATTCTTTACAAATAGAAACAAACTTTTTTATATTTGGAATGTATCAAACAAACTTTATCTTCATTGGAAAAAAAAAAAGAAACAAACTCTCTCTCTACATACCCCATCTATCTCACTCAAATTATAAACCCCTCTCTTCCACCACCATCTCTCTCCACCACACCCCACCGGTGTCGCCGACTCTCTCCGTTTGCGCTCATCCGTTCACATCCCCTCTTATCTCTTTGTTTTCTATTCTAATATAAAAGTAAACATCTTTCTTAATCTTTATCATTATCTCTTCATCCTTGTATCTACAATAAGAAGGGTTCTTACTTCTTACCCTAGGGTTTCTCTTATGATGATTTTGTATTTTAGTTACTTCTTGTTTACCTTGTCTCCAAACTCTTGTACACATTCTTTAACATGATTATTGAATCTTCTTTGAAAATTTTATATGGTTGAGATCTTTCCATTATGATAGTGGGAATTCAAAGAAATAATAGTGTGATATTTCTTTCATGAATTCATTTAGTAAGTATTCAAAGAAGATGATTGGAAATTCTACTTATTCATTAAATCTTTAAAGCATGTGATGAATTGTAGGTAGGAAAGTTCAATAGTTTTTCACTAATTCTTTAGATTGTCGGATTATTTGTTTTGTTGCCATTGATGTAGGTCAATATATTAATAATTTTTTTGTTGGTAAAAAGTCAATTAATTCTTTACTATATGTAGTTTCCTAATTTATTTGTTTTTGAATGTGTAGATATTAAATCGACAAAACTCTACAACTCATAGCTCAATTTGTTTGCAAATGGTTGAAGAATAAAAACAAGAGTGTCAAAAGCAAGTGCTTGAAAAGTTAAAGCAACAAGATCATCAAGAAAAACGAAGAAAAGACAACAATATGAATGGATTTGAAAACAAAATATAAATATAGCTTATGTTTAATGTATGATTTTTTTGGTACAAATTACTTAAGAATTTGATTTTTGTTTTGTTTCAAGAATGATTTGGCTAATGAATATTTAGAATTTATAAAATAAAATTGTATATTTTACATCAGCTATCTTGAAAAAACAGTGTAAAATATTGGAATTCAATGTAAATGATACACATTACATTCATTATACATAAATCAGGTGTAAAATCATTAAAAAATAGTGTAAACAACACACAATTTACACCTATTAAAATTAAAAATAGGTGTCAAATTCTTGTAATTAAGTGTAAATAATATACATTTTACACCTCTTTTAATTAAAAATCAGTATAATATAATCCTTTTCACACCTGTTTTATAACGGGTGTACATTTCTTGCACATATCTCACCGGCTAAGTTCACACCGGACCAAAACTGATGTAATATCTCCAAAAAATAGGTGTGAAATCCCCATTTTACACTAGTGTCAGTTACCAGGTGGGTTCTTAGGCTAGTTTAGCTAGTTTCCCAAATTTATGTATATGCATGCAAACTTAGGATTTATAGGGAAATAACTGTGTGTGTGAAATTAGCTCCCAAATTTCATACTATCATGTTCTATATTGTTTAAATTATGTTTCTGCACGTTCTTACATGAGGATTGTAGGTGTAACTTGTAAAAATTGAAGATTTTCGTAAAACAAAGGCAATTCTGCTCTAACTCGCCATAGCGAGTTGCTAGCGAGCCTTCATGGCGAGCTCCAGGTTCTGGGCTGAAGAACTTCGCCATGGCGAGCATCTGCTCGCCTAGCGAGTTGTTTAGGCCATTACCTGCAAGTTCGCCTTGGCGAGCTTGGTAACTCGCCGTAGCGAGTAAGCCCAGAAATGACATATTTTCTTATTTTCAAACGATAATTGAAGCACTCGTTTTATATCCTCGTTGAAGATTGCTATTTTGCAGAAATGTAAATAAATTGATGTAAACAGGAGGTCAATTACAGTTGAATTCTTAGGGTAATAACTTAAGAAATTTTAGAATGTTGTATGCACCCCGGGTTTGGGAATTATTGGTAGCATGTTAATAATTTAGTGATTAGTCGAATTAATAATATGATTATAGTATCAGTATGGACTTCGTTTTAGATGTTCCATTAGAAAAATTTATGTGAGCTTTACGCCGGAGCGCTTTCTACTCGCGGATAAGGCGAACCCCTGAGACGTGCTCACCTTAGAGGGTTTGCAGTTTAAAATGAACAAGATAACTTTGTGTTACACCTTTATATTATTGCTTATGATAATTATGCTATGGATATAGATTATGATATGACTGATTAGGAGCCCCGGCTTTATAGCCTAGGAGGGTAGTAGAATTCACTGGGACGAAGTGACTGTCTCACCCTACTCCCTATTTGAAATAGGAAAACAGGTTGATTAGGTAAGCCTTGGTGTTGGAGTCGCTGCTGCTGTTTGGAGGATTGCATTTGATTCTTGCTTCCATATTTATTTTATCGTGTTATCGTTTATTTCCGCTGTTGGTTTTTTTTTCTGCAGTCTCGATGTATTTGGCACCTGCGTGTGCAATAAACTTTGTTGTAATAATAATGAATTCCGTTACCAATAATAATATTCCAAGATTATTCTAGATTTATCTATGGGGTGTTATAATTGGTATCAGAGCAGGTCGATTCAGATCTTGCGTGAGTTCATTAGTATTACCATTCCAATCCCAGTAGTTGTCTAGTTTCCCTACATACGTTCTAAGTGTCATGTCACTTTAAGCCTAGCTAACTTGACTTGATATTGGCAGTTAGAGCACAATGTCTGGAGCGAGACAAGGACCTGGAAGGCCACCTAGAAGGCAGAACGTAGAAGAAGAAGAAGAACCGCAAGTGTTCGGAGATGCTAACGCAAACATGTGGGCAGAGATGATGCATCAGCATCAGCAGTTTCAAGCCCAGCAAGCGCAACAACATCAGGAGTTTATGGCCATGTTTCAGCAGCACATGAATGCTCCCCCTCCTCAGAACTTGGGGTCGAGCGCTGCCTTCCGAGAGTTTTGTAGAATGAGCCCTCCAGAGTTTTATGGTGAATATAATCCCGCTAAAGCCAGGGAATGGTTGCAAAGGATGACTGGCATTCTGGACTCCATGACTTGCTCAGAGACAGATAAAGTAACCTTCGTCTCCCGCTTCTTCAGGGGTGACGCTTGCAATTGGTGGGAAAGTACCAAGCAGTACATGGAAGCCAGCCATACGGAGATTAACTGGCAAAACTTCAGGCGTTTGTTCATTGGTCATTACATTCCTGAGAGCTACCAATTCCAGATGGAACGGGAGTTAACTGAGTTGAAGCAAGGTAGTCTGACGGTAGCTGAATATACCATGAAGTTCAACGAGTTGGTCCGGTATGTTGCTGATGGTGACGATGCCCCTACCGAAGCCTGGAAAATGAAGAAATTCAGGATAGGGCTTCGAGCGGATATAGCTCACGACGTGGCAATGCAGCAGATCACTAGCTTTGGTGATCTAGTGCAGAAGAGCTATCACGCCGAAGCTGGTCTCATCAACATTCACAAGGAGAAGAATGAGGTGAATCAGAAGAAGAAGGGTTTGTTTGGTAAGTTTGGTTTGAACTTGAAGTCTAAGGGTAACTCCAGCATGGGCAAGCAGAGTCACTCTCAACGCTCGCCCAAGAACTGTTCAGACTGTGGATATCCTCACAGCGGCGAATGCATGAAAGGCAAAAATATGTGCTATTACTGCAAGCAACCTGGTCACTTCAGGAACGAGTGCCCGAAATTGAAAAAGCACGGAGAATCCAATGGATCCGCAAAGAATAAAGGTCGGGTATATTCTTTAGACTGCAATGAAATAAGATCTAATAATGCTTTGATTATGGATGTATGTTTGTTAGGACAATCTAAGGTCTTAGTACTCTTTGATTGTGGAGCCACCAACTCTTTTATAGCCGTAGACTGTGTCATGCGGTTAGGAATTCCTTCTGTACCCCTCGTACCCCCAATGTCTGTCGCTGTCGCTACTGGCGGCAGAGTCACTTCAAAGAAAGTTTGTCAGAATTGTCCCATCTTAGTCGGAAGTAAGGTCTACCACATTGATTTAATATGTCTACCTCTAAAAGACTTTGATGTCGTTCTTGGCATGGATTGGCTCTCAGCCAATACCGTGTACATCGGTTGTGCGGAAAAGAATTTGTTCATTCCTTCAGAAACTTCTGCAGAAAGTAGAGCCTTGTCTGCTTTATTGCAAAACACTCACCAGTTGATCCAGTATTTAGGTGCCAGCAGCAAGTGTTTCAGTGTCTTGTTCACTATTGATCATGAGTCTAGTTTGAGTCCTAGCGACATCCCTATAGTTAGCGAGTATCTAGATGTTTTCCCTGATGATATTATGAGTCTCCCTCCCGAGCGTGAAATAGAGTTCTCTATAGATCTTGTTCCGGGTTCACAGCCCATTTCAGTTACACCTTATAGAATGTCTCCATTAGAACTCCATGAGCTTAAGACTCAACTTGAGGATCTACTCCAGAAACATTTCATTCGTCCAAGTGTCTCTCCTTGGGGAGCCCCCGTGTTACTTGTGAAAAAGAAGGACGGTACTATGCGCTTATGCATTGATTATCGTCAGCTTAACAAAGTGACTATCAAAAACAAATACCCGCTACCTCGGATTGATGATCTTTTAGATCAGCTCAGGGGTGCCACTGTCTTTTCAAAGATTGATTTTCGTTCCGGCTATCATCAGATCAGAATCAAATCCTCGGACGTGTCTAAGACGGCATTTAGGACGCGTTATGGGCATTACGAATTCCTAGTTATGCCTTTTGGATTGACTAATGCTCCTGCTGTGTTTATGGATTACATGAACAGGATTTTCCAGCCATACCTCGACAAATTTGTTGTCATCTTCATAGATGATATTTTAATCTATTCTCGCAATCAAGAAGATCATGTTGAACATCTCAGGATTGTTTTGGAAGTTCTGAGAGAGAAGAAGTTATATGCCAAGTTCAGTAAGTGCGAATTCTGGCTCTCAAAAATTAAATTTCTGGGACATGTCATTTCCCAAGGCGGTGTGTCAGTCGACCCATCCAAAGTAGAAGCAGTTCTTAACTGGGAAAGACCCAACAATGTATCAGAAGTCAGAAGTTTCCTGGGATTAGCAGGTTATTACCGGAGATTCATTCTTGGATTTTCGGAAATCACCTTACCCTTGACCCGATTGACCAAGAAAGGTACTCCTTTTATTTGGGACGCTGATTGTGAAGTGAGTTTCAGGACGTTGAAAGAAAAGCTGACCAGTACTCCAGTATTGATCATTCCTGATCCTAATCGGAAGTACGTGGTGTATTGCGATGCATCACATAAAGGTCTTGGTTGTGTTCTAATGCAAGATGGAGTTGTGGTAGCATATGCCTCGCGGCAATTGAAACCACACGAGCAAAATTACCCAACCCATGATCTGGAATTAGCAGCAATTATTTTCGCTCTAAAGATTTGGAGGCATCACTTGTATGGTGTCCAATTTGATCTTTTCAGCGACCATAAGAGTCTGAAATACCTGTTTGATACGAAAGACTTGAATATGAGGCAGCGTGGGTGGATGTAATATTTGAAGGACTTCGATTTCAACCTCAACTACCATCCTGGCAAAGCGAATGTGGTGGCAGACGCTTTGAGCAGGAAGGCCTTGTATGCTTCAGAACTCTTAATGCAGCAATGTGGATTGTATGAGAAGTTCAGAGACCTGAATCTGAATGTTGTGTATAGAAAGACTGGCATAAGAATCAACCGTATGGAGCTGTCCTGCGACTTGCGCTCGAGGGTAGTGCAGGCGCAAAGAAGTGATATGGACCTTCAAAGGAGATTGAATAACCCAGAGTTCTCAATTGCATCAGATGGTGCTATGTTGTATGAAGAAAGATTGTGTGTACCAAATGACGATGAACTGAAAAGGCTGATTCTTGACGAGGCACACAAAAGTGGATTCTCGATTCATCCAGGATCCACCAAAATGTACCACGACTTGAAGCAGAAGTACTGGTGGCCGAACATGAAGGCCGAAATCGCAGATTTTGTGTCTAGATGTTTAGTTTGTCAACAAGTGAAGATCGAACACCAGAAACCTGGAGGTCTGTTGCAGCCACTTGAAATTCCAGAGTGGAAGTGGGAACACATCACGATGGATTTTGTAAGTGGGTTACCTCGAAACCAGAAGGGTCAAGATTCAATTTGGGTAATTGTGGATAGATTGACCAAGTCAGCTCACTTCATTCCTGTGAAATATACCTATAAGGCCAGGCAGTATGCAGATATTTTTATAGAACATATTGTGAGGTTGCATGGTGTACCCCTCAGCATCGTTTCAGATCGTGATCCAATCTTTACTTCTAGGTTTTGGAAAGCCTTCCAACATGCGATGGGTACTCGATTGAGAATGAGTACGTCGCACCACCCTCAGACAGATGGACAGTCTGAAAGAACTATTCAAACTCTTGAAGATATGCTTCGTGCATGTGTTTTGGAATATGGCGGTAGTTGGAGCAACTACTTGAAGATATGCTTCTGCTGGAATCATGGCGTCCGCGCCGTATACCATGGTGAATGGTGCTTCTCCTGTTGATGATTGTGGAGTTGTGTGATAGGACCACAGTATGGCGGTGAGGTGAGCCACCCAGGCTTCTCCTTTGCTTGAGAGTCTTCTTTTCAAAGCTTTTAATATGATCTTGTTGGCTGACTCAGCTTGTCCGTTGGCTTGGGGGTGCTCAACCGATATGAAAGTATTTTGAATTCCTGTAACATCCCTAAATTTTAAGTCATCTAATTAATTTTAATTAGAAATAATCTATTAAAATTAGAATTAATTTAAGAGTGATTAAATTACTTAATTTTTGGGGATTTAGGAGTATTGTGTGTATTACTTAGTAAATTCAAACTTAAGCTAACTACACACTTAGTCCTCTAAACCTACTCTTATGATTAATTAAACACTCAAACTCATAGTTTTCCCTCTCAAACTCTCCTCTCATATGAGTCATGATTCCACTCCCTTGCTTGCACCTCCTTTGGCCTACACATCACCATAGAGGTGAGTCACTACCCACTCACATTTATGAGAGCAAACTACATGCAAACAATATCATTTCACTCACATGTTAACTTCAGAAATTCAGAGAAAACAAACTCTCCTCTTCCTTCCCCATTCACGCCCAACAACAACAAATCACTCCAAAATCTCCAATTTCAACTAATACCAAAGGTTGGCTTTTTCCTTCACATGTTACTAGCTTCATCTAACAGAGATTCTTTCCTCTGAGAGCACCTTAGAAAATCAGTGATTCTCTGAATATCAATTGTTTCCAAGAGCTTCACATGAAGCTAAACAACAACTATCCTTATCACACCAAATTCACTACCAATAACATTGCATGCACCTCTAGATACACCCAAATTCGTGTACTGTTAATCCACCAGAGCTAACCTCTATAAATAGCTCCTTTCCCTCTGCTCAGTTCATCACTCAAACACCATCAATTCATAGTTCAAGTTAGAGGGTTTCAAAAGTGTCAAAGTTCCATTACTGTTCAGAATTCGTGGGTGTAGCTAGGAGTTGCTGTAGCTGCTGTAGAGCTTAGATAAAGGTTAAAGCTCGGTTACCAGGTGGGTTCTTAGGCTAGTTTAGCTAGTTTCCCAAATTTATGTATATGCATGCAAACTTAGGATTTATAGGGAAATAACTGTGTGTGTGAAATTAGCTCCCAAATTTCATACTATCCTGTTCTATATTGTTTAAATTATGTTTCTGCACGTTCTTACATGAGGATTGTAGGTGTAACTTGTAAAAATTGAAGATTTTCGTAAAACAGAGGCAATTCTGCTCTAACTCGCCATAGCGAGTTGCTAGCGAGCCTTCATGGCGAGCTCCAGGTTCTGGGCTGAAGAACTTCGCCATGGCGAGCATCTGCTCGCCTAGCGAGTTGTTTAGGCCATTACCTGCAAGTTCGCCTTGGCGAGCTTGGTAACTCGCCGTAGCGAGTAAGTCCAGAAATGACATATTTTCTTATTTTCAAACGATAATTGAAGCACTCGTTTTATATCCTCGTTGAAGATTGCTATTTTGCAGAAATGTAAATAAATTGATGTAAACAGGAGGTCAATTACAGTTGAATTCTTAGGGTAATAACTTAAGAAATTTTAGAATGTTGTATGCACCCCGGGTTTGGGAATTATTGGTAGCATGTTAATAATTTAGTGATCAGTCGAATTAATAATATGATTATAGTATCAGTATGGACTTCCTTTTAGATGTTCCATTAGAAAAATTTATGTGAGCTTTACGCCGGAGCGCTTTCTGCTCGCGGATAAGGCGAACCCCTGAGACGTGCTCACCTTAGAGGGTTTGCGGTTTAAAATGAACAAGATAACTTTGTGTTACACCTTTATATTATTGCTTATGATAATTATGCTATGGATATAGATTATGATATGACTGATTAGGAGCCCCGGCTTTATAGCCTAGGAGGGTAGTAGAATTCACTGGGACGAAGTGACTGTCTCACCCCACTCCCTATTTGAAACAGGAAAACAGGTTGATTAGGTAAGCCTTGGTGTTGGAGTCGCTGCTGCTGTTTGGAGGATTGCATTTGATTCTTGCTTCCTTATTTATTTTATCGTGTTATCGTTTATTTCCGCTGTTGGTTTTTTTTTCTGCACTCTCGATGTATTTGGCACCTGCGTGTGCAATAAACTTTGTTGTAATAATAATGAATTCCGTTACCCATAATAATATTCCAAGATTATTCTAGATTTATCTATGGGGTGTTATAATTCCCTTTTCCTTGCAGAATGTGGCTACCTTCTCGCTTGCGAGCACTCATGGCGAGACATCAAGTTCTGGGCAGAGGAATCTCGCCATGGCGAGCATCTGCTCACCTAGCGAGTTGTTCAGGCCATTATAAGATCACTCGCCATGGCGAGCGAAGTCACTCGCTGTAGCGAGCAATGTGCAGAAAGCCTTACTTTTTCACTTTCTGGAAAATCACACTCGTTTTATATCCTCAATTTATTTCAGTTATTTCACAATCATGTAGTAAATATAAAATAGTACAGGAGGTCAAGCACAATATGACTATTAGGGTATAACTTAGAAATTTAAGATTGCATGTTCCCCCGGGCCTTGGGAAAATTATGGTAGTATGTAACTCTATTTTAGAATCAGTCAATTATGTGCGATTTATGATATCGCTTATGGACTTCCTTCGAAAGCTTCCATCAGAAAATGTTGTGAGTTGTATGCCGGAAACACTTCGTGTTCAGCGGACAAGGCGGGCCTCTGAGAGATGCTCACCTCAGTGTGCCTTGCGGTTAAAATCAATAAGACCAATAATCTGTGATACACTTTTATTTATGCTTTATGAAATAATGTTATGTATATGTTATGACTGATTAGGTGCCCCGGCGTAGTCGCCATTAGGAGGGTAGTAGGACCCACTGAGACTTAGTAGTCTCACCCCACTCCATTCAATTTTTTTTAGGTAGACAGGTTATCTCGGAGCAGGGACCAGGATGGATCTGACAATTGGAGCCGAGCTTGGATTGTCAGCTTAGAAGATTTATTCTTCTTCCTTGTTTTAGATTAGCCTGTTATTATGTTGTTAACACTTCCCGATGTTTGTATTGAATATTATAAATATTACTCTAATGATATTGTAGTATTCAGTTATATTTCTCTTAATTAATGTACTCAGATTCCAGTTATTAATGTTCCGACTAAATATTCTAGATAATTTTAGTTGGGGCGTTACAGCTTCTATCCCTCTATTTGTGAGCATGAAGCCTAAGAATTTTCCTGATTGGACTCCGAAAGAATATTTTGCAGGGTTCAATCACATGTTATACTTTCTAACTGAGGCGAGGGTTCAAGCATGAAGCCATCCTCTGTGGTCTTCACTACCATATCATCGATGTATACTTCCACGTTTTTGCCTATCTGTTCTGAGAATACTCTATCCATCAGCCTTTGATAGGTGGCGCCATCGTTCTTCAGACCAAACGACATGACATTATAGAAATAATTGCACATATTGGTCATGAAGGCCGTGTGAGGCGCGTCTGCAGGATTCATCTTTATTTGGTTGTATCCTGAGTAGGCATCCATAAAGCTTAACGTCTTATATCCCGAGGCTCCGTCGATAAGCCTATCTATGTTAGGCAGAGGGTATGGATCCTTTGGGCAGACTTTGTTTAAGTCCGTGAAATCCACACACATCCTCTATTTGCCATTCGCTTTCTTTACCATCACTACGTTTGCCAGCCATGACGGGTATTTTATTTCTTCGATGAAGCCGGCATCTTTTAGCTTTTCCACTTCCTCGTTTACTGTCGTTCTTCTCTCTTCTCCTATCTCCCTCTTTCTTTGTGATACGAGCTTGACGTTGGGCGCGATGGATAGTTTGTGTGTTATCACGCTCTCGTTGATTCCTGGCATATCCAATGGTTTCCATGCAAAAAGGTCTATGTTCTTTCTTAACATGACTACGATCTTTTCTTTTTCCTCGGGTTTCAAAGTGGTTCCATTGTTAGTTACTTGGTGTGGCATGTCGCCAATCTGGACTTGTTCCAATTCTTCGATGGGACTCATTCTTCTTTCTCTAAATTCCTCTCTTGGATCGAGGTCTAGGGGCGAGATCAGGTTAACTCCGCCTCCTTTTTTGGGCGACGCCATTGGTTCTGTCTTTTTGTTTTACTTGTGCCTGATTTTCAGGCTAGACTCGTAGCATCTCCTTGCCAGCTTTTGGTCCCCTCTAATCGTCCCTACTTTTCCGTTGTCCAAGGGGTACTTGATGGACAAATAAAGGGTTGATAATGCCGCCTCAAGCGTGTTGAAGGCCGGCCTTCCGATGATAATGTTGTATGACGTGAATGGGGTTTTAACTACCAGATATTTAACCTTGATAGTCTTGGCATTCTCCTCTTCTCCAAACGTGGTCAAGAGGGTAGTATATCCCATCACTTCTACATGCTCGCCGGCGAAGCCTACTAATGTGCCGCTATAGGGCAGGAGATGTTCATCTGACAGTTGCATCGCCTTAAAGGCTTCCCAATACATAATATCTGCCGAACTTCCTGAATCAATCAACACCCTTTTTACGTCACAATTCAATATTTGGACTTGTATTACGAGGGGGTCGTCATCGTGTGGCATGACTTCTCTCTTGTCTTCCTTGGTGAATGATAAATTGGGGACGGGCGTCGTTGAAGTATGTCCTATAAATTTCTCATTTTGAGCCATCCTTCTCACATAACGCTTTCTAGCATTTGAGGATTCTCCACCTCCTGCGAATCCGCCTGCGATGGTGTTCACGGAGATCCTCTTTCCTTTGCCTGGATCTTCTCCTACTGAGCGACCCTTTGAATGATTTGGTTGCGCCTTTGGGATATCCACTTTTCCCGCGGCGGCGTCTTCTATGAATTTCCTCAAGTGACCGCTCTTTATCAATTCTTCAATTAGGTCTCTTAGCTTGAAGCATTTTTCAGTATCATGGCCTCGACATCTATGGTAGGCGCACCAGGCGTTGGGGTTCATTCCCAAGGTGTGTTCTTTACCTCTTTGTGGTGGTAATTTTCCTAATCCCGTTTCCAGGATTTCGTTCATGATGTAGACTCGGGCGCGGTTGAGTGGTGTATACTCCTTTCTATCTTCCTGAAAGTGTCTTGGTGGCTGATACGGTTTCCTGTGACGCTCAACTCCGTGGTGGCTGGGAATTGGGCGTCTATGATGGTGATAAAACTCGCTCTGACCGTTTCCTCTGTTTACTGGGCCTCTTTCTCTGGCGTCTCTCATCCGCTTCTCAGCATTACTCTATTCACCCTTTATATATCCTTCTCCTCTTCTTGTTACCTCTTGCATGGATGTTGCTGGCTTTTGCGCTAGAGATTCATCGAAGTGTCCCGCCTTAAGGCCGTGATGGAAAGCGGAGACAAACATTTTCTGGTTTGGGTTGCTTACTTTGCTGGTTGATTCGCATAATCTCGCCAAGTACTCCCGTAGCGACTCATTGTGGGAGGTGGGGTGTTCTGAAGTTGTCAGGCACCCTCGCGTCCCAGAGGTCTTGTGCTAGTGGTTGGGAGTTGGTGATGTTGTTTTCCTCCGTTTCATCCACTTTGTTTGCTTTTTCCTTGTCTATTTCTTTAACCTTGGCCTGCAGGCGTCGTAACTCTGCAACTGCGTCCGTCAAGGTTAAGTGGTTTTCGTGTACGGGTGTTCCTCCTGCCATTTCTGAGGAGGATTTCGTAGGTTGTATGGTTTTAGTGGTAGGCTGGGAATCGTTTTACCGCAGCCCCACGGTGAGCACCAAAATGTTCTGGTAAAAAAGTATGGGGGGTGAGTCCAAGTATATTAATGTATAATAATAGTACAAGGATGCAATCTTTACCAAAAAATCGAACCCTTTACAATGGGCTTTTCCCCTCTATTTATAGCGGAGGATTACATTCGAAAAATATCTATAAACCGCCCCACTCCTCTCTATGGAGGTCGTGGGTAATTTCCGCCATATCCACCATGTTACACGGGTGGTTATGGGCGGTTTTCCTTCTCCACCATGTGTAGGTGGTGGTAGTGGGTGGTTATTTCCTCCTGGGCGACGTGATCATATCTGGGGGCGTCACCCATAGTCTCCTACGTCGCCCGCGTCTTGCCTTTCCCGCCAAGTTATTTATTTGATTTGCTTGGGCCATTTGTTGGGCCCTTACATTATTGGGCCCCTAGGATTTTGTCCGGTACAGGTGGCATTCAATTAAAGCTTCTATTTTTTTGTATCTTCTCTAACGGATTATTATAAAAAAAAAAATTGTTGGATATATACAACTAAACTAGATCTTCCTTTTTTTTTTATCGAGTTTTTTTTTCATTCAATTAGAACTTCTCTCACATTTTCTTATTGTAGAAAATTTAATATTATATATTTTTTATATAAACTCTATTTTTTTGTAGAATCTTCGTTATTATTATTTTATTTTTCAGAAACTCTTTCTTTTTGTGGGGATTGATATTTTTTATTTTAAAAATTATAATATTCTATTTTAATATTATTGCGTAGGTAAAATTCAATTAAAGCTTTTCTATTATTATTTTTTGTAGAAATTCAAATATTTTATTTTAATTATTAATATATATTATAGTTTTAATGACGACAAACTTATTAATCCATAATTAAATATTATATATTTAATATATAAAAACTAAGTAAACACTTCGATTTTGGATTTCTATTAAAAAAAAAATGAACACTTCGGCTAAAATTTGATTGGATATATATCTATTATGCAATCATTCAATTAAATGTTATATTTCTATGTTGATTTGTTTTAAAATAAATTTAAATCATATTTCATATTTTTTTATGGGATCACTCATTTGACTATTAAAATTATACCTTGACTCAGTGGTATAGAATGAAAAATGGGTAGCATTCCTCACCCCAGTATTACAAAAAATACATTGAATAATGAAAATTTGATTTTCAATCGCAGATCCATACTTTTATATTTTATAACAAGGATCACTTATTTAAAATTTTATCTAACACGATAAAAATGATTCCCAAGATGTAAAGTTAATGTATGTGATAGTGAGAACCGAACACGATAATTTTATTAATATTCATTAGATAATAATATATGAGAGAGAGAGAGAGAGAGAGAGATTCTCTTAATGGGAAACATGAAACACTTCCCACTCTACTATTAAAAATAAACATTGACTAATTAAAATTTGAATTCCGACTACGAGAATTTTTCCTTATTTTGTGTTTGTCGCGCTTTCACTATATTACATCCAACTGAAAAAATCTATGGGAATTGAAATCTAAAATAAATAAATATAATTTTAATTTTTTACAATCAATGGATTTTTTTTTATTTGTAATTTCAATTTTAAACTTTTCATAAACATTCATTTAAACATTTTTCGAGATGCTAATTTATCAATGTAAGTGAAGATTCATACATAGAATTTTTCATTTGACGCTCACACGTGAAAATTGCTTCATTGTGGAACAATGACAAAACAAAAAGGTTGAGAATAGGAACATGGTCAAAGTATCTTAATATTCATTTTAAATATTGTTGATGGAGTTCCTATAGAGACGTGAAAGAGAGGGAGATAGCATCTCATAGTGTTGTTGAACGGGAAATGAAAGAGTATTTTCCACCACACTATGCCCCTGTAACATCCTTAAACATATATCGTATTTTCATACTCAAGTAAATTATACAAAATCAATCTCATAAATAATTGAAAGAAAAATATAGGCAACATTCAAAATAATATAAAATGAAAAGTGACATATATAGACAACCTTCCAAAGAAAAAAAAAACATAAGCAAATAAATATTATTAAAAAATGAAAATTATTTTGTTCGATAGATGTAGAAATAATGAGAGATATATAATCTCTCACAGGTGTAGAATGAGAAACGTAGACCACTTTTGACCCCACTATTAAAAATGCATCTAGACTAATTAAATTTCCATTTGAGAATGAAGTTTATAATCATTTTATATTTAAAAGATCACTATATAGTCACAAATATGAAGATGAGAGAAATAATTTGTCTCTTAATAGTGTAAAACGGAAAGCGAAATAATATTCGTCATCTCACTCTATCTTATAACATTGTTAAACATATATCATGCAAAATATATCTTAATTTTATCTTAGCATTTTTAATTAAATATTGCACAAATAATATATTAAAATAAATACATAAATAATATTTAAAAAGAAAATTATCCCGTGCATGGCACGGGCTAACATACTAGTTATATACATAGCGAGATTCCCACGGAGCTCTCTCGTGTATTCTCAAGAAAAATTGCTTATGTGGCGTTTAATTAGAGCTAAATTGAGTCTAAAAAAATTAGAGTTAAATTGCTTAGGTGGCATTCAATTAAAGATTATATTTTTTTTGTATCTTCTCTAACGGATTATTATAAAAAAAATTGTTAGATATATGTAACTAAACTAGATCTTCTCTTTTTTTTTTATCGAGTTTTTTTTTTCATTCAATTAAAACTTCTCTCACATTTTCTTATTGTAGAAACTTTAATATTATATATTTTTTATATAAACTCTATTTTTTTTAGAATCTTCATTATTACTGTATTAATTTATTTTTTTAGAAACTCTTTCTTTTTGCGGGGACTGATATTTTTTTATGGGTCATGTTAACTTGTGCCCTAAGGGCACATGATAAGCTACCTAGAAATAGAAATGTAGCATTTAATGATACAAAAAATTTAATGCTTAGATAAATGAATGGTATCCATGTTTTAATAAATGTTTTCCATATTTATCTTCTTATCATGTGCCTTAAGGGCACAAGTTAACATTCTCCTTTTTTTATTTTAGAAACTATAATATTCTATTTTAATATTATTGCGTAGGTAAAATTCAATTAAAGTTTTTCTATTTTTTTTTTGTAGAAATTCAAATATTTTGTTTTATTTATTAATATATATTATAGTTTTAATGACGACAAACTTATTTAATCATGATTAAATATTATATACTTAATATATAAAAACTAAGTAAACACTTCGATTTTGAATTTCTATAAAAAAAAAAAAAATATTGAACACATCGACTAAAATTTGATTGGATATGTATCTATTATCCAATCATTCAATTAAATGTTATATTTCTATGTTGATTTGTTTTAAAATAAATTTAAATCATATTTCATATTTTTTTATGGGATCACTCATTTGACTATTAAAATTATACCTTGACTATTAAAATAGGAAACAAATAGTACTTCTCACTACACTATTAAAATTATACATTGACTAATTATCTCTAAATTTTATCTAGCATGATGAAAAGTGATCCATGATAAAATGTGTTCATAGATGATAGTGAGAACTAAGTGCGAGATTTTTTTTTTTGAATAAGAGTGCGAGAATTTTATTGATATTCTTAAAAAATAATAAAGAATTTACAACTATTTTTTGTTCATGGAGCAGTCATAGAGTCCTGTAACGGACACATAAGACGGCTAGAATGAGAGAGAGTCTCAATGGTATAGAATGAAAAATGGGTAGCATTCCTCACCCCATTATTAAAAAAATACATTGAATAATGAAAATTTGAATTTCAATCGCAGATGCATACTTTTATATTTTATAATGGGGATCACTTATTTAAAATTTTATCTAGCACGATAAAAATGATTTCCAAGATGAAAAGTTAATGTATGTGATAGTGACAACCGAACACGAGAATTTAATTAATATTCATTAGAAAGTAATATATATATATATATATATATATATATATATATATATATATATATATATATATATATATATATATGGTAAATTCTAACATAGACTACCTTATCAAGTGGTCCATGGTGGACCAGTTATGAATACTATTACACCGAATATGAATTTTACAAAATTCACCGTTGGAGTGAATGTTTATATCATATAGATCAGCTATAGAAAATTTTAGAAAAATTGAAAATTATTTGATATGTTATTGAAAATTATCATATACATCAAAATTAATGATTTGGGCTTTTTTTAAATGCCGTTAATCTTTATGCGTCTCAATAACATATCAAATGATTTTGAATTTGTCTAACAGTTTACACAAATGATCTAGATGATATAAACTTTCAATCCAACGGTAGATTTTATAAAATTTATATCGATTAAAACGTTATTGAGAGATGTAACATTTGATGTCAAACTATTTGGTGTCAACGGATCCTGACTCTATATATATATATATATATATATATATATATATATATATATATATATATATATAGAGAGAGAGAGAGAGAGAGAGAGAGAGAGAGAGAGAGAGAGAGAGAATCTCTTAATGGGAAACGGGAAACACTTCCACTCTACTATTAAAAACAAACATTGACTAATTAAAATTTGAATTCCGACTACGAGAGTTTTTTCTTATTTTCTGTTCGTCGCACTTTCACTATATTACATCCAACTGAAAAAATCTATGGAAATTGAAATCTAAAATAAATTAATATAATTTAAATTTTTTATAATCAAAAGATTTTTTTTATAATTTCAATTTTAAACTTTCCATAAACATTCGTTCAAATTTTTTTCGAGATGCTAATTTATCAATGTAAGTGGAGATTAATACATAGATTTTTTCATTTGACGTTCACACGTGAAAATTGCTTCATCGTGGTACAATGACAAAAAAAAGTTGAGAATAGGAACATGATCAAAGTATCTTAATATTCATTTAAAATTTTGTTGATCGAGTTCCTATAGAGAGTTGAAAAAGAGGGAGTCAGATAGAATCTCATAGTGTTGGTGAACGAGGAATGAAGGAGTATTTTCCACCACACTATGTCCATGTAACATCCTTAAACATATATCGTATTTTCATAGTCAAGTAAATTATACAAAATCAATCTCATAAATAATTGAAAGAAAAATATAGGCAACATTCAAAATAATATAAAATGAAAATGACATATATAGACAAACTTCCAAAAAAAAAAAAAGAATATATGAAAATAAATATTATTAAAAAATGAAAATTATTCTGTTCGAGAGATGTAGAAATAATGAGAGAGAGATAGAATCTCTCACAGGTGTAGAATGAGAAATGCGGAACACTTTTGACCCCACTGTTAAAAATGCACCTAGACTAATTAAATTTTCATTTGAGAATGAAGTTTATAATCATTTTAAATTTAAAAGGTCACTATAGTCACTGATTTGAAGATGAGAGAAATAATTTATCTCTTAATAGTATAAAACGGAAAGCGAAATAATATTCGTCATCTCGCTCTATCTTATAACATTGTTAAACATATATCATGCAAAATATATCTCAATTTTATCTTAGCATTTTTAATTAAATATTGCATAAATAATATATTAAAATAAATACATAAATAATATTTAAAAAGAAAATTATCCCGTGCACGGCACGGGCTAACATACCTGTATATATATATATATATATATATATATATATATATATATATATATATATATATATATATATTGGTTTTTCACCACCAATTTAATCTGGTTCGGGAGTCAATTTTAGCATCAAGCAGTCCCAGCCCCCTCCCGATCGCAGTTGCGGGTAGGGATGGCAAAAATATCCATACCCGCAGATATCTGCGGATAAAATCCGCAATGGGCACGAAGCGGATACTTTAATGGATATCCACGGATAAAATAAGTGAGTATTTCAATTATCCGCGTTTAATGGATACAGATGTGGGTTTAATACTATCCGCGCCCGCGGATATCCATACCCGCTAAATAATTAGTAAAATTACTTAAATATTCCTACTTACATATAAATTCTAATTTATTTAGATGTATTGGAAGATGATGCCTACATTATTATTAGTGAGTGAAGTTATTACTTTTTGCTTAATTTAAAATGATTGATGTGTTTGGGTGTGATATTATATTTTGATATTATGTTTGGATCTTATCACTATGCTAAGTACATCTATTTTGATATTATGTTTGGGTGTGATATTACATGTATTTTGATCAATGTGCTAAATTTTATGTGTTAATAGTATTTTGTTTTTATAAAAACTAATTTTTTTTAATAATTAATTTATTTTATTTTTTTAAAATATCATCAATGGATATCCATTAATATCCGCGGATATTTCAATATCCGTGGATTACCCGCTTAGCGGATATCCGCACGGATATGGATATGATATTTGTCTGACGGAGAGGACACGGATATCACACTATCCGCGTCCATGGATATCCATTGACATCTCTAGTTGTGGGGATCAAACTGTGGTTCTCCATACTAAATTTACCGTCAATCTCCACCAAACCAATTAACAATTGATTATATTAAATATTAATCTATTATGGACCACCAACCGGTCCGTATTAGAATTTACTCGAATGAATATATCCAATCTAGGAATATCAACAGTATCTATCTGTTGAACTATTAAATTAAGATTTGTAGACTTTTTTAACTCAACGACTTATTAGATTGAGAAGTCGTTGTCGATGAAGGGGTGTGCAAATAAATCTAGAAACAGAGACTTGACTTAAGCAAAACCATAAAATAAATAAAAAATAAAAAAATAAAACAAGACTGCCAAGTTTCAAAATTGGCAACCTATGCATATCGTTTTCACATTCATTGCCATAGAAACGTCGATAACATTATTAAGTATCTTAAGCCATTATAGGACTCCAAACAACACTACTTAATTATTGATAGAATTGAAGTCCATTAATTGGTGTACGTGATTTTTTTTTTACATGATAGGAAGCAATGTCTCAAAAGAAAAAGAAAAAAAAAAACTTAACAAATGTTCTTAGATATGAAAACGCAGAAAAATTATCCTAGTTATTTTAAGTTATCATAGGCATAAAAAATTGACGAAATGAACTAAAAATATAATAAAAAATATAGATACTAAAAGTCGAAACTCGCATAAAAATAGAGACTAAAGACATATTTAATCATTTTTTTAAGACACGTGAATGAGAATACAATGCAATCTATAAAGTATGAGTATTCCTAAAATAGTGAAGTATACGTATCGGATATTCGTATGGTACGTATTAATTCTGTATTTATTTTTATTTAATTGATTTGGAATGGTAGATACAGCAAAAACGTATGTATCGGTGTTTGACAAATCTCTTAAACAAATTTGATTTGTTATTATATTTCAATTATCCCTTCGATAATAATAATAGTTCAATTTGAAAATAGTTAAGACAATACACAGAAAAAGTAAATCTTCAAACTATGATAATAATAATTCATTTTAAAAAAAGTTTCTAATATTTAATATTAACGTATTGATACCATATATTTTCAAAAACTGCCATAATCCTATTGGTTTTGCATTATTATTATAAATAGAAATAGTTAAGTTTAATAATAGGAAAAGTTGAATAAGTTTCAGTGGTTATTATAATTTATTTCCTTATTATTATCTGTGGTTACTACTCAAATTGTAAGGCTATATAAAGCCATTGCAATCTCATTTTGTAAACATAAGAAGTTATCACACTTAATTATTATTATTAAAGTTATTACTACTTCTTCATTTGGTATCAGAGCTCCATCACGAGGCCTGATATAGTGAGTAAACAAGAGTGTTTGAGGGGAAATACACTAGAGTGACGGAAAGACGTGAAATGGCTGAATCGAGCAATTTTACCGCACCAAGTGTACCCAAGTTTGATGGAGACTATGATCATTGGAGTTTGATCATGGAGAATCTACTTCGATCAAAGGAGTACTGGAGTGTTATTGAATCTAGAATAAAGGAACCAAAGGAGAATGAAGAGATAACTACAGCACAACAAAAGGCATTGGATGAAGAAAAACTCAAAGATCTAAAAGCAAAGAACTATCTATTTCAGGCCATTGACAAATCCATGTTAAAAACTATTACCCAGAAAGAAACAGCTAAACAACTGTGGGAATCCATGAAATCCAAGTACAAGGGAAGCACTAGAGTAAAACGTGCGCAGCTGCAGAGGCTTCGATGAACATTCGAAACCTTAAAGATGAAGACAGGAGAATCAGTGAATGATTATTTTGGAAGAGTGATGGAAACAGTAAACGACATGAGTAATTGCGGAGAGAATATGAACGATGTAAAAATCGTGGAGAAGATACTTAAATCCTTGACAGAAAACTTCAACTTTGTTGTATGCTCAATTGAAGAGTCTAAGGACATTGATCTCCTAACTGTGGATGAGCTGCAAAGTTCACTACTTGTTCATGAACAAAAGGTAAGAGAGAAGCGGAGTGAAGAGCAGGTTCTGCAAGTTGAGCATGGCACGCGTTATGGTCGTGGGAGAGGAAGAAACAATTTTCAAAGAGGAGGTAACAGCTATGTTAGGGGACGAGGAAGAGCAAGACCATTTGTAAATAGGAGTGCTATTATATGTTATCGGTGTCAAAAACCAGGACACTACCAATTTGAATGTTCAAGTATAGAAAAAGAAGCAAACTATGCTGAGTTTGACGAGGAAGAGGAGTTACTCCTAATGGCACATGCTGAAGTTCAAGATATTAAAGACAAAGGGATATGGTTTCTTGATTCTGGTTGCTCAAATCACATGACAGGGAGTAAAAGGTGGTTTGTAGAACTAGATGAAAATTTCAGCTGTACTGTTAGATTGGGAAACAACTCAAGAATGTCTATAATGGGAAAAGGAAGTGTCAGGTTTGAAGTGAATGGAATCGTTCTAACTGTGAGTGATGTTTACTTTGTACCTGACTTAACCAACAATTTCTTAAGTATAGGCCAACTTCAAGAAAGATGTCTGGTAATAATAATAAAAGAAGGTGCATGCAAAATTTATCATCCTCAAAGAGGAAAAATTTTAGACAGCAACATGACTATGAATCGGATGTTTGTGATTCATGCTGCATTAAAACCACTTCCACGAAAATGCTTAAAGGTTGAGGAGGAAAACTTGGAGAATCTATGGCATAGAAGGTACGAGCATGTAAATCATAAGTTCATTGTTGATATGCAGAAGAAACAAATGGTGAAGGGCCTACCAAAGTTCAAGGAAACTGCGGGAGTTTGTGAATTGTGTAATATTGGCAAGCAACACCGAGACAAAATACCACAGAAAAGTAATTGGAGAGCATCAGAAAAACTTGAATTGGTGCATGCAGATCTGTGTGGTCCAATCACTCCAATCTCTCATAGTGGTAAGAGATATTTGCTAGTGTTTGTAGATGACTACTCTCGCAAAACCTGGATTTATTTCCTTGTGGAAAAAGGTGAAACATTTGAGATATTCAAATGCTTCAAGAATCTAGTTGAGAAAGAAGCTCAGAAACATATATGTTGTTTACGAACAGACCAGGGAGGAGAATTCACCTCAAACAAGTTCATTCAGTTCTGCCTAGAGAATGGAATTAAACGGCAATTAACAGCTACTTTCACACCACAACAAAATGGGGTAGCCGAACGAAGAAATCGAACAATTATGAATATGGTGCGCTGCTTACTTACAGAAAAAAAGATGTCAAAGACCTTATGGGCAGAAGCTGCGAAGTGGACAAATCATGTGATTAACAGAAGCCTTACCAAAGCAGTAAAGGAAATGGTACCAGAAGAAAGATGGAGTGGAATGAAACCTAGAGTTGACTATTTTAGGGTGTTTGGATCCATTGCACATGTACATATACCTAAACAGAAGAGAACTAAACTTGATGATAAAAGTCGTAAATGTATCTTAATTGGAGTGAGTGACGAATCAAAGGCTTACAGGTTGTATGATCCAATATTAAAAAAAAAATCACAGTAAGCAGGGATGTCATATTTGAAGAAAGAGAAAAATGGAATTAGAACGTAAATTCAGAAGAAAGAAAAATTACTCTTAATTGGGATGACGATGGTAGTGACATGGAGGATTCTGATGAAGAATTAGATATAGAAACAGAGGTGATTAATGCTGGAAACCATGAGCATACATTACAAAATGAGGAACGACAACATAAAGAGCAACAACATAAGGAACGACCAATAAGAGAGAGAAGACCACCTAGTAGGCTGCAAGATTATGAAAGTGGTGAGGGTCTCTCTGAAGAAGAACAAGAGGTCATAATGGATTTATTCATGTCAAATGATGATCCCACAAATTATAAGGAAGCTATGAATGATGTAAAATGGATAGAAGCCATGAAACGTGAAATAGATGCCATCGAGAAGAATAAAAGATGGGATTTAGTTAATCTACCAACACAAGCTAAGAAAATTGGAGTGAAATGGATTTACAAAACCAAATTGAATGAAGAAGGCAAGGTTGATAAGTACAAATTCGACTATAATGAAGTATATGCTCCCGTTGCACGATGAGACAAATTCGAATTTTATTGGCGGTGGCAGCACAAAAAGGATGGAATGTGTACCAGTTGGATGTGAAAAGTGCATTCTTATATGGAGAATTGAAGGAAGAGGTATATGTGGATCAACCTGAGGGCTTCATTAAACGCGGAGAGGAAGAAAAGGTATATAAGCTTAACAAAGCCTTATATGGCCTAAAGCAGGCGCCAAGAACATGGTTTAGCAGAATCGATAGTTACTTCCAGCGAGAAGGATTTACAAAGAGTAAACATGACCATACTTTATTCATTAAGAGAAGAAAGGAAAAAGTAATCATGGTAAGTATTTATGTTGATGACTTGATATATACTGGGAATAATGAAGAACTGTGTGCAATATTTATGCAGTCCATGATGAAAGAGTTTGAGATGACAGACCTTGGTAAAATGAGGTTCTTCCTTGGAGTTGAAGTAAGTCAAAATGCAAATTGAATTCACTTATGCCAAAAGAAATATGCAAGAGAAGTTTTGGAAAGATTCAATATGTGGAATTGTAACCCTGTCAAAAATCCAATAGTTCCTGGAATTGTGTTGTCAAGAGAAGGTGGAGAAAATGTTGATTCAACTATGTACAAGCAATTAGTAGGTAGTCTAATGTATCTTACAGCTACACGCCCAGATATGATGTACGTAGTGTGTTTGATTTCACGTTACATGGCTAATCCAAAGGAGGAACACATGCAGATTGCTAAAAGAGTCTTGAGATACTTAAGAGGTACTATGGATTTTGGTTTATTTTATAGAAAAAGGTCTGCCTCGAAGCTTTTGGCATATACTGACAGTGATTATGCAAGAGATGTAGACGACAGAAAGAGTACTTCAGGGTATGTGTTTCTACTAAGCGAGGCAGCAGTTTGTTGGAGTTCGAAGAAGCAAGCCATCGTTACCTTATCCTCTACTGAAGCTGAATATGTGGCGGCAACCTCATGTGCTTGTCACTGTGTTTGGATGATAGGGGTTCTTGAACAAATTGGATATGAAAATTGTGAATGTATTGATATTTGTTGTGACAACAGTTCATCAATCAAGCTCTCTAAAAACCCTGTGATGCATCGAAGGACTAAACATATTGATGTCAGATATCATTATTTACGTGATCTTTCAAATCAAGGAGTGGTAAAGTTGGTTTTCTGTGGAACACAAGAACAAATTGCAGACATTATGACAAAGCCATTGAAATTGGATCAGTTTGTGAAACTTAGGCTACTGGGAGTACAACCACTTGAAGTGTATGCTCAATGAGCATTTCAGTTTAAGGGGAGGAATTTGTTGGTTTTACCAAGACTTTGTCTTTATTATTATTATTATAAATAAAAATAGTTAAGTTTAATAATAGGAAAAGTTGAATAAGTTTCAGTGGTTATTATAATTTATTTCCTTATTATTATCTGTAACGCCCCAACTAAAAATATCTAGAATATTTAGTCGGAACATTAAAAACTGGAATCTGAGTACATTAATTAAAAGAAATATAGCTGAATAATACATTATCATTAAAATAATAATGAGTGTTCGATACAGACAACGGAAATAGGAACTACACAGAACAACAAGTTAATAAAGCAAGGAAGAAGACTAAGTCTTCTAAGCTCACAATCCAAGCACAGCTCCAATCGTCAGATCCATCCTGGTCCCTGCTCCGAAATAACCTGTCTTATCTGAATCAAAAAGGGAGTGGGGTGAGACAGTCACTTCGTCCCAGTGAGTTCTACTACCCTCCTAAAGGCTATAAAACCGGGGCACCTAATCAGTCGTATCATATATCATATCATATTATCATAAAGCATAATTAAATAAAGGTGTAACACTGATTAGTCTTATTGATTTTAAACCGCAAGCACTCTGAGGTGAGCATGTCTCAGAGGCCTGCCTTGTCCGCGAACAGAAAGCGTTCCGGCGTGCAGCTCACAAAGTTTTACTGGTGGAACATCTAAAACGAAGTCCACAAGCGATATCACAATCGCACATAACTCGACTGATTCTAAATTGATTACATGCTACCATAATTATCCCAAAGCCCGGGGAGCATACATAATTCTAAATTCTCTAAGTCATGCCCTAGTGATTACCTGTGATTAACATTCTTTTTAACATTATATTATTTAGATTACTGCAATCTATCTGAGACAATGAGGATATAAAACGAGTATGGAATTTTTAGAAATATGTGAAAAGATAGTGACTTTCTGCACTTTGCTCGCTACAGCGAGCAAGCCAGCTCGCCATGGCGAGATTATAGGTCCTGGCCTAAATCAACTCGCTAGGCGAACAGAAGCTCGCCATGGCGAGTCTCATCAGCCCAGAAACCCAGCTCGCCATGCATGCTCGCTTGATACTCGCTATGGCGAGTTCATGCAGAGAGACCCCTGTTTTACGAAAATCATCAATTTTAAAAGGGAATACCTACAATCCTCATTTGTATCAGTGCAGTAATGTAAAATATATAATATAGAACAGAACGGAGGGAAATTTGGAAGTTAATTCCCCTCACACAACAAAGTCCCTAATTCCTAAGTTAACATGCATATCTTATAATTTTGGGAATCTAATCTACACTAGCCTAAGAACCCACCTGATATAAGAAGCTTTAGCTCGCTCCTTGGGCTCTACACAGCTACAGCAGTCCTCAGCTACACTCACTAACCCCTTTTGGACAGAATTGAAGGATGATGATCTCTCTAATTTGTTTGGTTTTCATGGCACCACTTGCAGCACCTCAGAATACAGCATATCCAACATGCAAGATAGCTCGGCTTAGTTAGTAAGGAAAGCACGAATTTAGAATTGAATGAGGGAGTTGAGCTTGTCTTTACCTAGCCTTATTTTGCATGGATTAGAGTGGAGACAACTTTGACAAATACTATTGACACGAACTCGGCTTGACAGGGCGCGAAAAGAACGATAGAAGCTCACCAAACGGCCAAAACACGAAGAATTTGAGCTGAAGAGCAATTCCTGCTCCTGTCTTACTCGCCATGGCGAGTAGCACAGCTTGCCATGGCGAGTTTCCCAGTTTCTGCAACATCAACCATGCATTTCTGCTGTATTTTCCAAGGTTTTGCTTACCCACAACATCCAAGGCAGTCCCAAAATGGCAGAACTCGTATCTTTGAAGAGTAATACACATGCAATCAACACTGGTAGTGTAGGGTTAGGATTTGAGGGTTTGAATGAAAAGGGGTTGATGAACTTGTTGTTGTGGTTCTATCTTGTGAGGCTTAGAATTTGTGGTTTCAGTTGGATTCCTTATTGAGATATAAGCTCAGAATCAGAACAAGGAGTAGTGTTTGGGTGGTGAAGAGGTGACAAGAGTTGGAGTTACAAAATTGAAAGCTTTGTGGTTGATGCAACTCAAATAGCTAGAGAAAGGGTGGAAGGAAGGGTTGTTGTAGTTTCATAAAAATGAAAGAGCTTGAAAATGGAAGAGGCTGAAACATTAGTTTTTGATTCTTGTTTCTGCAGTAGACATGATTTTGTGTAGTGTTAAGTAGGAGGAATTGACAAGGTATGAATGAGGAAATTTGAAAACTTGGTGTCATGGTGTTGTTATTGCTACTCGTGAGATGAAGAGAAGAATGAGAGGGTTTTGTGGTTCATTTTGCTGCATGTTGTAGAGTGAGATGAGTAGTTTTTGTTTGCATGAAATCTAAGTGGGTTAGAGTTTATAGTTGGTGAGTTGTTAGCAAGTGTCCTCATAGATGTAATTTATGGTGTGAGTGGAAAAATGAGTCATGAGAGAGAGACATTGAAGAGTGGAGGGAAAATTTGGTTTCTTAGAATTAATTAAATTACAAGTCTATGAGATATTGTGTTAGTGTGTTGATTAGGTTCATTTAGAAACTCTAATTTTTACACATAACACAAGACTTAATTTAATTATATCACCTCTAACTAATTTTAATTTATTAGACAATGCTCTAATAAAAATTAATTAGGTAAATGAAAGAGTGGGATGTTACATTATTTGTGGTTACTACTCAAATTGTAAGGCTATATAAAGTCATTGCAATCTCATTTTGTAAACATAAGAAGTTATCACACTTAATTATTATTATTAAAGTTAGAGCAGTGCTATTTAGTAATAATTATTTTAGAGAAGAAATGCAAAAATAACACATGGCATTATCTTATAGGATGATGTAATTTTAATCTTCTCTTTTAGTGGAAATCATGGGGGTAGTTGATATAAACAAGGGTTGAGATTTATTCTTGCAATTCTTCTCCATAGATTTTCTTACTAAATAACATTTTCTTTAAAGTTATTACTACTTCTTCAAATCCGTACTGGTACCTATATTGGGTATCAATACCGTACCTAAGCAACATAGAATGCACGTACTGGTACCTATATTGGGTATCAATACCGTACCTAAGCAACATAGAATGCAATTGAATGATTTTGCAAAGGGGCGACTTTCTCTATCTTCTTTCTATGACTTACATTCCATATGTATATGTGGTACCGTCTTTCTTATGTGCATGCATTTAATTACCGATTGCTATTTGAATTTCAGCTTTAACATTTTATAGTTTCCTATTTTGCAAAATGGTACTGCTATTTTAAAAGTTAACTTTTTTATTTTTTATATATATTTTTTTTTAATTTTAGTCTCTTAATTCAGTTTGATGAGATTTTTATTGATATGTTATTGAAATCTATCATTCATAAAACAATTGAACCAACTCAATTTGATCAAATTTTCGCTAATGTATTATTGACGGAAAATTCTAACATGGACCACTTCTTCAAGTGGTCTATGGTGGACCATTCATAAAAAACCATATAACGAATACGAATTTTACAAAATCCACCGTTGGATTTAAAGTTTATATCATATAGATTATCTATAGAAAATTTTAGAAAAATTGAAAATCATTTGATATGTTATTGAGACCCATCAAGATTAACGGTTTATTAAATACAGTAAATCTTGATAAATCCCAATAAAATATCAAATGATTTTCAATTTTTCTAAAAAATTGTATGGATGCTCTATATGATATAAACTTTCAATCTACCAATAAATTTTGTAAGATTCGTATTCGGTAGATCACTTGTCCACGATGGACCACTTGTGAAGGTGGTCTACCGTAGCACTACACCTATCATCCATAAAGCAATTGAACAAATTCAGTTTGATCAATCTTTTTTGAATTTTGGTCTCTCAACTTAATTTGATAAAATTTGATATGTTATTGAGACGAGACCTATTAAGATCATTGATATTTAATAAAAATTCATAAACCGTCAATTTTGATTGGTCTCACTCCATAACATATCAAATGATTTTTAATTTCTTTAAATTTTTTTATGAATAATCTATATGGTATAAACTCTCAATCAAATCGTGGATTTTGTAAAATTCAAATTCATGGGTCCGTATAGCCTGGACCAAAAGATGTATTGGTCCAACATGGGCTCATTAATTTGAATCATTGATCAAATGAGATGCACAGATTGTATGATAGACCAACAACACATAATTACTCTCTCCTCTCTTTCCACCACACCAACTTCCACTTCCAAAAATTTCTTTTCATATTTATCAAAACTTTTTCTTTGCAATTGCATCGTTAAAAAAAAAATAAAAAATAAAAAAACCTTTTCTTTATGTAAAAAAACAACTTTTTCTTGATTTAATGTTTCATTCAACAATTCAATGAAAAATCCAAAATCTACAATATTTGTAAATAGGAAGAAATTAAAGATTAAGCTTTGCATGTTTGAGAGATTCTTTGGGAATTTTCTTGTAAAAGCATTGTTAGAAAAGTTAAAAAATTAAATGTTTTTAAACTATTATAGATTCTGGAATTTCCCCTATTATCATATTGTTTGAAAAATTAAGAAACAAAGCTTAGAGTTTGATTGGAAAAATAAAGAGATCCATTAAGAAATTTGTTAGAAGATTAAAGAATTTGAAAGTGTTCAATGAAATCAAGATCCAAGGAGTAAAACTTTGAATCTGAGAACTTGGTAGTGAATAGTGACAAATCAACAAAACCATAAAAGGTGTAGCTTTTTATGCTTGTTGTTATGATGGAACAAGAAACATCTTGCTATGATTATGGTGAAACTAGAAACCTGTGCAGATGTGTGGGGCATCTGCATGCAGTCAGAGAAGTTCTGGCCGTCCGATCAAGATCAGACAGTCCAGATAAAAAGCAGTCAAACAGTTTGATTAAATCTTCTTTATTTCTGAAGAGAGAGATAGCGAGATTAATTATATGTTGATGGACTACCATACCATCTATGTACTCCCTCCCTCCGGTCTTATTTATAAGCAAAAGTTGCTTTTTAGGTTCATTTGAAAAGTAATGTATCTAGTCTGCATTTAAGATTATATACATTACTTTTTCAATGAACCTAAAAAGTAACTTTTGCTTATAAATAAGGTCGGAGGAAGTATCGTATTTAATTAATGATTTAAATTAATGAGTCCATGATGGACCAATCTTTTCAATTGGTCCAAATTATACCGACCCCAAATTCATTATAATGTTATACATGACTGGTCCACCATACACCACTTTAACAAATAGTCCAGATTAGAATTTGCCTAATAATGTATTGTTTTGCTTAAGGTACGGACCAATGCGAATAAAATACAATTTTTATTCAAGTAGTGCATTTTTTGTTTGTACTTAAAATAATTGAGATTTTGGTCACTATTAGAAATTTTGGTCTTTATTTTTTAACTTAAGGATTTTTTACATTGGATTAAATGTCTCATGTGGCTTAATTTGTTGTTTTTCAAAAGCCAACTATTTATTAAAAGAGAGATGGATGAAAAGTTGAGAACAATCTTTTACATAGATAGTAGAATAGAAATTCGGATAGAGTGTTCGTCTACACGGGTGTGGTTATCCTGCATAAGTTGCTCGCGCGCCCCCCCAGCACCCCCACCCCCCCCCCCCCCCCCCCCCCCCCACCCCCCAACCCATTTTTTTAAATTTTTTTTTGTTTAGTTTTTTTTTATAGTTTTTTTTTAATTTTTTTTATTATGTATGATTAAATATTTTCGTAATTATTTTTAAACTAAAATCATGCCCAAACCATTTTGGGGGTGGAATAATTTCATAATGGATCTTTGAAACCATAAATATTGTTGAAACCTTTTTTCCTGAAAAATTGGAACTTTTTTTCCGGAAAAAACAAATCGAAAATTATTCCGGAAAAAAGATCGGAAACTTAATGTCCGATTATATTTGGTTTTAATGTCCGATTATAACAAATGGTTATGGATTATTTATGGACGGTTATTTAGGATTATCCAAGATAATCAACACTAGTTTTGTAAGAAACCATTAGGCAATTATTTTGGTTTCACATAGAAATCTATCAAAACCATTAAACCATATTTATGGTTTCAGTAATAATCGGTATTTAAAATCATTGAACCATTTAGTGTAAAACCAGTTTACAATACAAATGGTTTCAATATATAACTATCTGAAACGATTTAGCTAGCATAATGGTTTTCAGGATTTTTAAAACTATAAAAACACAATATTGGTTTCAGTAAACACATAAAACCATTTAACAATAGTAATGGTTTCATTGTATAACTACCTGAAACCATTTAACCAGCATAATGGTTTCCAGAATTTTTAAAACCATAAAAACACAATATTGGTTTCAGTAAACACATAAAACCATTTAACAATAGTAATGGTTTCATTGTATAACTACCTGAAACCATTTAACCAGCATAATGGTTTCCAGAATTTTTAAAACCATAAAAACACAATATTGGTTTCAGTAAACACATAAAACCATTTAACAATAGTAATGGTTTCATTGTAGAACTACCTGAAACCATTTAACCAGCATAATGGTTTCCAGAATTTTTAAAACCATAAAAACACAATATTGGTTTCAGTAAACACATAAAACCATTTTACAATACAAATGGTTTAACTGTTTAACTCTCTGAAACCATTTAACTAGCATAATGGTTTCCAGAATAATATTGCATAAATGGTTTCCAGAAACCATTTAACCCTCTGAAAAAAAAATTCGTTTTTTAATTTTTTGGAAAAAAAGTTCCCGATTTTTTCGGAAAAAGTTTCCGATTTTTCTGAAAAAAAGTTTTTCGATTTTTTTTCGGGAAAAAATTTTCAGAAAAAAGTTCTCGGTTTTTTTGGAAAAAGTATTTGATCTTTTTTCGGGAAAATTTTTTGATTTTTTTTCGGAAAAAAGTTTCTGGTTTTTCCGGAAAAAAAGTTTCTGATCTTTTTTCGAAAAAAAATGTAAAAAAGGTGAAAAACAACAATTCAAAAAAAATGAGTGGAGTGGGGGGGGGGGGGGGCTGGGGGGCGCGCGTAGTAATGTGGGGGGCGCGCGTAGGAAGGGGGGTGGGGGGCGCGCGAGCAAATTAGGGGGTGTGTGAGTAAAATCATTGTGTTTTCATTGGCTTATGCACCATGCATAAGCTTTGGGCTTATGCACCATAACCTTTGCCCGTCTACACGCTAGTATTATTAACTTTTGTTGGGAGTGAAAGTTAAATGTTTGACCTTTTTATCACTCAACTTTTTTTTTTGGCACAAAAGAGGGGCCCATAATTGGGGTTAGAAATTACACTTTTAAGGTGAATAAGTGGGATGATCGGAGTTTGAACCCCGATCATCTGCATATATAATGCAATATATCTGTCAAATGAGTTAAGCTCGCCGAACTTATCACTCAACTTTATATATCACTAATCTAATTTATCGAGCCATCATTATATTAATTATGGCTAATGCTAATGAATCATTTTCAAAAGTGGCCTACCATTGACCAATGCTTAAAATTATCAAAAATTTTAATGAATGTGGATAATACTATTTAAAAGTAAAAAATCACGAGTCTCCTCTTTTTTACGGCTAAAAGTAAAACTATGATATGTTGATGTTAGTTCAATAGAGTTTTATTTTTATTATCTAATATTTTAATAAAATCAGTATAAATTAAGTCATTTTTTATCGTCAATAAAATTTCAAATATTTTTTTAGTACTGGTCCATCATAGACCACTTCTATTAGTGGTTCATTTTAGAATTTTCATATTTCTGAATTCGAACTTTAACCTTTTATTTATCAAATTCATCAAGAATTAGTTATTTACTTCAAACTACTAGTAAATTTAGTTTTCAATAATGAGATGAATAACATACAATTTTCATGTGAATATATTTCAATTGATAGAAACACCGTGTTATATATATAAAAATTTAAATTTAAATTCAATTTTCCTTACTTAATCACCTCAAAAGGTAAATTTACAATTCAACATCAAATGCACCCAAAGCAACACAAACCGACACTAGAAACCATGATTTAAATTAAACAACCATATTATAAACTTCAATTATTATTCTCACATCACAGTACAACAAAAATTAAACAAAATATAGATTTAATCAATAATCAGGATTAGCCAAAACATAACCCTCAACAGCCTTAAGAAGACCAGTTCCTTTGCCCTTAGTTTCCTCACGAACTGCATCAGATAGAGCTGCATCACCTTTGGTGTGGTATTTCACTGAAATCTTAACAATGGATCCACCATCAGAACCAGCTACAACACTTGTCACAAATTCAACTTTCTCTAAACTTTCATCCAATCCTGTTCCTCCAACTAAACTGTAGTTGTATCCCAAATTTGCCTCATCAATTGCTTCTACTTTGTGTAGAATAAAGTTGGTTTTGCCATCTGCATGATATATAACCATAATTGTTCATATAAATTTTTTTAATATAAATAAAATTTGACTACATATTATTTCAAATAGTTTGCCATTCTGCATGATACAATCAAATATCTTAACTATTGAACGTTTATAATTTATGGGTCATACTAAACAGTGCTCTCAAGGTACTTGTTAAGCATACGAAAAATAAAAATAAAAAATAAAATTAATATTAGTAATATGAAACTTGCTGCTTAAAACTCATTAATTGTCCTTTTGATCATTGATCGAGCTACTACACTGAATTTTTGCTACACTTGAATTTAACTTCCTTATTAACAAATCATTCAATTATTTGTTTTCATAGGTTTCTTCTACTAAAAGTAAATTAATCAAATTATTAAACCAAATAATCTGCCTTTCGATATATGAACTGAATTACCTTCAATGGCGGTTAGCTTCTTGATGGTTCCAGGTCCACCGTTTCCTTCAACAATTTCAATACTCTTGATGACCGGAATCACCTTTGGGACGATTTCATCGGCATCTTTTGCAAGAGCTTTGTATAGTTTAGGTGGAGCAATAGTTGAAACAAAATCATCATCAAAAGCAAAAACACCCATGATGTATATTAAGTTAACTAAAAAGGATCAATATGCAAGATGGAAATGGGAGAAGATGTTTATAAATTGAATACAACTAATTTGGTTTGTGATGAGTTTTTTGACATGGTGAGGGATGCTATTTATAGGAATTTTGTAGGACCTATCTAGTTAATTGAGGTTGTTGGTGAATGGTGATCGTGAACTTAGGTCAATGCTTGTATATGCGTATAAATTTGACAATATATTTCCTTTGGTACCAAATTTTGACAATATTTGTCCCGTGAACTTAGCTCAGTTGGTAGGACATTTGCACGTAAAGTGCAGAGACTGGGGTTCGAGCCCTGGTACGCCCACTTATTTACCTTTATGGGGTGAAATTCTAGTCACTAGGACAAAAAAAAAAAAATTGACAATATTTAATTGGGTTGCTAAAGTCAAGAATGTCTGAACTAGTTTACCATTCCATGACTCAAACTGTGGATGCATGGATTTAAAAAATATCACTCAGTTTCATGAAAAACATCTTATTTATAAAAATAAATTGTCTCATAATCATTGTTATTTTATAATATAATAAAATGTTATTATTTTTTTTATCAATATGACAATATATAAATTTTGGGTAAATAGGTCTTTACCTCCTGTAAAGTAGACGGATTTTGCATTACCCTCTATAAATTTTTTTTGTAATATCTTTATCTTTTATTAATATATGGGTTGCAGTTTTGTCTCTCAGTTTAAAAAAAGTTAAAATTAAAAATGATATATATATTAGTAAATGAAATTTATCTAATCATTTAAATCAATCTAACTAATTATTTTTTAACTAATTTTTTTTTTAAAAAAAAAACTGCTCATAATTCAAATTGAACACTTTTTATAGGACAACAAGAGTACTAATATATTTAAGAGTTAAATATACTAATTTTTATTCTTATAGTCCCTCTCTAATTTTTCTTCGAATTTTGATACTTTTAAATTTTAGTTCCTATTTTTTTAATAAAACTTCATATAAGATGTTCCAAATGACTTTTTTTAAGACCTGTTATTATTATAATTTTAAAATATTTTTATTTTATTAATATTACTATTTAATCTTTAATTTAACAATTAAATCTTTAATTTAAAATTATAGATAAATTAATAAAATTAAAAATTAAATTATTAAACTAATTATATATTAAATTCTTGTTAGTGATGTCTAAAATAACTACAAGTTTGCACAATATAGGAGGAACCCATATTACTACTCCCACTATTTTAAAATGATAGAAAAATAATTTTCGATTATATTATCACAAATAATTTTACCTTACTTTATAATTATTGTACACCAAATAACAATCTTTATAATGATAAATAATTTTATAACGGGACAAATTTCGTATTATACAATACTCATCTTACAATAAAAAAAATATCGCAGTAACACCGCTCGTGGGTACGCACGGGTATTTTGCTAGTATATATCAAAGTCCTTTTGTAGAGTTATGAGACGTGGTTATACATCATAGTCACCCCCATTCAGGAAACTTAATCCGGTTGAAATGGTCACACATAGGGACAACAATAAACATTGTCTTTTTTGTAAAAATAAGTAAGACAACAAACTCATGGCATTTTCTTTGACCGGATGAAATCATAAAGCGTAATAGTAGTACTTTAATAACACGTCCATATTAAGATGTTAATGAATATTTATGACTATTCGTGTCTGATTCATCGAATAAATATTATATTTATGTTTCCATATTTGTGCGGATATCTTTTAAGTGGATAATTCATCGATATTGAAGTATCGACGGATATTAATAGATATCCATGAATGACATTTTTTTATAAAAAAACCTAATTATTGGAAAAGAAGTTAGTTTTTTTAAAAGACAAAATATTACTAACACATAATATTCATATATTATGTGCTTTCTCTTCTTTTTTTATAACTACAAAAAAAAAAAAAATTATTAAAAAGAAAAAGAGGGATATGTAAGAAACAGAAGAAAAAAAAATTTCAAAAATGAAAATGAAATATGAAAAGTTTTCTCTATACGAAAAACATAAAATAAAAAAATACTATTTTTTTATACAAGAAAAATACTAGAATTTATATTTAAGTATGGATATATAAGTTATTTTACTAATTATTTAGCGGATATGGATATCCGCGGGCACGAATAGTACTAAACCTGCATCTGTATCCATTAAACGCGAATAATTGAAATATCCACTTATTTTATCCGCGGATATCAATTAAAGTATTCGCTCCGAATCCATTGCGAATTTTATTCGCAGATATCCACGGGTATGAATAGTTTTATCATCCCTGGTCCATATTCATTTTTTAATTTGCATGCAGAGCGTAGTTCAACTTACAGAAAATATTGAAATTATTTGATCAAAGTTTAAACTTTGAATAAGTTTATGATAGATTGAAAATATGTAAAAAAAGATTATCTTTTTTTTACATCATAAAAAAAAAAGACTATCTTTTAATTTATTTTTATAAAGTATAACCTTGTTAAATTCTGTTGGAGATGTCTAAACAGATTCTTATCCACACAATTTTGTTTTCAATAAGTAATCAAATATTTGCTCCAAAAAAAAGAAAGTAATCAAATATACTCCTACATTTTACTATTTGTTACTTCTATTTAATAAAGTGTAATTAATTACTAATTGCTTTGTCCATACTAGCATGTATTATATTGGAAACAGATTATATTATACATAACACAATAATTACAGTAGATGTTTTTCTTATAAGCCAAGAGAACAACTCAGTAGAAAAGGTAAAAATATCTTAATTAGGTCGATACCACTTGACTTACCCAATAATCGAGCTAGCTAGAACACTAACATATTATTAGAAATGAAAAAACAAGTACAAAGAAATGAATGATCAAGATGAAAATATTGTGTCAAAAAAAGCTCAATGACTTATTGTGTAAAAAGAAAGAAAAAAAAAAAACTCAATGACTTATTAGATCAGAGAAGTGATCGATGAAGGAATAAATCTAGAAATAGAGGCTTGACTTTAGCAAAACCATAAAAAGATTGAAAAAAAAAAAACCAAGACGGCTAAATTTCAAAATTGGCAACCTATGCATATTGTTCTCTTAATGCTTTCATATTCATTGCCATACAATAGTCGATTTGATTATTAAATTTGGCCCCGTCTACCGTGAGAGACCTTAATAGGTCTCCTACGGTGAGAGACTTATTTTTTATTTTTTATTTTTTTACAGCTTGTTTTTGGGCCTTTGATTTAAAAGTGGTGCATAATATTATCATGCACTAGAAGCATCGTATTATATTCTCACGCACGGGAAACCAATTCCAACCTCAAATCCTTTTGCGATCAGAAACCTTTTCTTTAGAAAAACAATTGGAAACTCACTTTCCAATTCATTATCAGTAACAACCATTTTTCCATCATCAAACCCAAAGGGGCCAAAAACCACTTTCAACGAGAAACCAAATTTTCTCCTCTAATACCATTCACGAATCAGAAACAAAAAGCCATAAACAAAAATCCAACAAAAATCAATTCTTTCAACCACCCACATCTGAACCGAAAACAAAGAAAATAACTCTCAAGCCGAAATCGAAACAGAGAAACCAATTTGAATCGGAACCAGAAAATAGAGAAGGTAGAAAAATATTTTTTCTCCGAAACTTAAAAGTTAGATTTAGAGTTTTTAAAGTATTTTTTCAGAAAACTATGTTCGAAATCGAAATCTAAAGTGAAAAAGGTTTTAGAAAAAGGTTTCATTTTTATTTTAAAAAAAAAGGTTTTTTACTCCGGTGGTGCCACCGCCGTGATGGCCGCTGCACCACCACCGGAGGACTCACCGGTTTCTGCAAAGTGAAAGAACATATGAATGTTCTTATGAGACGAGAGAGAGAGAATGGTGAGAGGAGAGAGAAGAGTGGAAAATGAATGTTTTGGTCTGAAAATATAATATGATACAGATAGTGCATCATAATATCATGTATCACTTTTGAATCAAAGGTCCAAAAGTAAGTTGCAAAAAAAAAAAAAAAAGAAGCAAGTCTCTCACCGTAGGAGACCTATTAAGGTCTCTCACGGTAGACGGGGCCATTAAATTTGCATATTACGTCATTATCGAACTGAAAAGAATATATCCAACTGAAGTCAATTTGGTTTACAGATTTTTTTTTTTTTACATAAAAGGGAGCAATGTCTCAAAGACGATATTTTAGACATGACAACTTAGGTTTTCTGCAAAGGACGACTTTCTCTATCCTTCTTTCTATGACTTACTTGGATGTATACGTACCTTTCTTATACACATCTACTATTTAGTTGCCGATTGCTATTTGAATTTAATGGCTAGCTGACCATGGTCCACATTAAATCTTAAATTTAATGTTGTTTTTACACGGACAATCAATCAAAACACATTTAATTAGTAATCTCTCCTTCTCATATTATAAGAAATAAAAAAAATCACATTTATTAAAAAAAAATAAAATATAATTTTTTTTTTAAGAGGCAAAAATGAAATATATATATATATATAAATAGAACCATGAAACAAGTAGAATCCTCAGTGCAAGGTGTGCCGAGGAGATCTATATTAGTTTACAAGACAGTCATAATAAACAACAAATACAATGAGTCGATACACAGACACATCATAGGGTTCGACCACCAACAGTGAAAGTTTGAAACTAAAGTCACATATGTCGTCCGCAACCACCGGTAAGAGAGAAACTTGACTTTGTCGAGAAGCCGATGCACCGAGTTTTCCGAATTCCTAACACTACAAGAAAAACAGGTTTTAGTGGCAGCAAAATTCCCTCACTAAGTGCAGATTTCCGCCAGAAAATTTACTGGCACCTGTTTTAGTGCCAGCAAAATTCCCTCAATAAGTTGTCTAGGTATTATTATTTTAATTATAAATTTGTGGTGGAATATTCCGCCAATAACTTTAATAGATTTAGAAAAAGAAAAAAAAAAACAAATTTTTAATTTTCGCTTCTTCCAAACTAGACCTTGTGACCATTCGGTAGCTCTTTCTGTCTTATCAAAAAAAAAAAAATTCAGTAGCTCTTTCTTCCTCATGACAGTAGCTCTTTCTTCTCCATATTTTTGCCTCAATTTCTTCATTGATTTTTAAGGATAGAAAATGTTGTATTTTTTATTATATAATTTATTTTAAAGTTACTTAAAATTATTTATAATTTTAAAAGAATTAATTTATGTTATTATTATTATTATTAATATTAATGATTTGTTAAATGTGTTTTATTTGGTCAATATGAGCCGTTACTATCAGACCCTATGCATCCTAATTTTTAGCATTATGGTAACTTGCTATATATGTTCACGTTTTTCTTTTAGCTAGTAGACATGCACTTAGTTGGTTTAGTGGTTAAATAATAAAGCTATATAGAGAGGTCATGGGTTCAAATCCCACTTCTGACACTATTGTTGGAAAAATTGGACCTATTCACAATTATAAACAACATATAAGTTTAAGTAATGTTTATAATTGTGAATAGGTCCAATTTTTCCAACAATCTTAAGGATTTATCAAACGAAATTCTCAATTTTATTTGCGACCTAATTCCTAAAGCAGTCACCGCAATTCATTCAACGAAGATGCCTTGAGTTATTTTTTCTGATGGAACTGCTCATTGCTAGAACTTGATGAACTTGATTGCACTGAGAAATGGTGAATAAGTTTCTGAAAGTTATACCTTTGATGCTTCATCCAGGTTCTGTCAACCATATTTAATTTTCATTGTTCATATATGATTTATTTGTGTTAATTGCAAACTATATGTCCATGAGTTTGGGTGCTTATATATGTTTGCTATGATTTGGTGGATCCGTGTTCCTAATTCTAGTAGAATACAAATGCTAGTTTTATTTATATAAATTTGAGATGTGAAATTTATATGCTATAATAAAGATTTATTAATCTAATTATTTTGTGGCTTTGGAAAGTGAAAATGATCGTGAAAATGAGGTATGCTTACTAATATCTTGAAATATTTGTATTGATATATTTTTGAGATTGTTTATGCCACTGTTTATGCATTTTTGTTGGATAAATGAAGACCATAAAGTGAAGATTGTGTCTTGTGTTGGTACTATAATAGAACAATGATGTCAGTGAGTTAGTTAGTTGAGGTCATCATAATAGTAAAATATTATATATCTCATGTGCTGAATTATATGAGTAATAAATTGGTGTTGAAATTCTCAGTTCATTTTCTTATGAATAATTTGTCATGATCCAACACATGGTAAGCAAGTAATTCGTAATTGTTAGTCCATATGATTAATTTGTCATTTTCTTATGAATAATTCTCTTATTAATGATGATGGATTATTTTTACTTAACGTGAGAGAATAGTGTTTTACTTAATGATGCTGGTGGTTAACATTTTCTTGTGTTCATATTATCCACTGATTTCTATCCAAGTTATGCAGGAAGGTTTTATTGCCCCAGAAAAATGTTGAGCAATATGGGAAGAATTGAATTTGTTGTCTTTTTGCATAGAAGAATGACTGCCCTTGTCACATATATATTGGAAACTCCTCCAAGCATTTCAAACAATAATTTGATTTTTGAGATACCATAAAATATTGTATGGTATAATATCATGGAGTATCCATTGTATTGAAATAATACAATGATGTTTAATGAAAATTGTTTGAGAAAATATATTTATATGAAGACTTATAAATTGTCTTTGATGTGGAGGTATTGTCGTTTGACATCATTCAAGCAGACCTGAAATGTAGATTTATAAATTGTCCTGATTGTGAGGATGTTGTCCCTTGAAATTATTAAGTAGACCTGAATACAAATCCACAAATGAAGTCATATTTATTCAATGTGGGGTGTCGCTTAGAAAGTATTCTAAGTAGACTTATATAATAAATTTATAATTGGAGATGAGCCAGTGAGATGAATCTCTAAGTAGATTTATTTTATTGATGAATAAGTTGTCACTTAGTAGCCATCTAAGTAGACTTGTATAAACTTATTGTGAAAACGAGTTTAATTTATAGACTCAAGAATTGTGAGATTAATTGACTTTGAGACGTTTTAGTCAATATTTGTGAATTTAATGGATCCGTATACTAAACCCCTGGGAAGAAAATTTGATAGGAATGGATATGCCACTTGAAAACGACAAGTAATGGGAACCCAACCTTTGTGATTGGAGATCCCATGAAGAAGGTTCATATGGGTAAATACAAGTTATTTGTTAGTTATGTTAGCACTAAAATTTTGTCCACTTCCTATGTGTTTTGATAATGGCTGAGAAGTGCTAAATTAAAATTAAATTGAGGGGTAAGCTTAAAGGCTTTTAATGATTACCATAAGCCCTTATGGGTGGTGTATGATTGCAGCATACACTAGATGGAATCACCTATATGAGTGTCAAGTGGGGCCGCTTCTATGAGACTGTGGCGAGTCTCTAGAGCACTCATGAAAACCAGGCACGCGCAAGGCCTATTCGCGCAACACAGCGGCAACAGCAAGAAATGTGGGGGTGTAATGCGATTGGTAGACCACTAACATACGCTAAGTTTCATTGGTTCATATAGCTTGTTACACCAATGTTACTGTGTGTTAAATACTATCAGTCTAACACTGGTTCATATAGCTTGCCACACCAGTTTGATGCATTACATCAATGATGTTAATCCAGGAAATGTTTTGAGAATTCTTTTAAACTTTAAAATAAATTGTGGGGGATTGTTGTATTTTTTATTATATAATTTATTTTAAAGTTACTTAAAATTATTTTATATAATTTTAAAAGAATTAATTTATGTTATTATTATTATTATTAATATTAATGATTTGTTAAATGTGTTTTATTTGGTCAATATGAGCCGTTACTATAAGACCATATGCATCCTAATTTTTAGCATTATGGTAACTTGCTATATATGTTCACGTTTTTCTTTTAGCTAGTAGACATGCACTTAGTTGGTTTCAATCCTAATTAATAGGATTTTATTGTTATGCTTGCAACGTAAATAATTGGATTACTATTAATTAGAGAATGAGGATATGTACATGTGCAGTGTGGTTTTGAGAGAGAAACCATGAGAATGAGAAGTATGAGAAAATCAATCATTTTAGTAAAATATTATAAAACAGAGTTTTTCTCTTTTCGTACAATTGAGTTACTACTTTCTGGATTACATCACCGGTGTTAATTAATTTTTGCTAGTTCTGTGCGATCAGCATGCCTCAGGTATTGGTTCATAATTTACTATTCTTATGTCATCTCTGTATATGACTTGGTGGATGTGTATTATGCGGTAGCGCCGACATCAATTGCTACAATCACAAAAGATAAGTTTTATGATTCATATCGGTTTGATTACTTAAACTTATATATTGTTTATAATTGTGAATAGGTACAATTTTTCCAACAGAAAAAACTTCCAATTCCTCCACACTCATATGGTGTTTCTGCCAGTTCCAAATTAAAGGAGAGAAATGAAAAGTTTACTCTTCTTTGACCTTTGCAACAACCCAAAAGCTTAAAGTTGTATATTCTTTGTTCTTGAATGAAAACCAAGGCCTGATTAGGAATGAAAAGTTGATGGTCAATAACAAGAGAAAAAAATTTAATCAAACTTTACTTCTATTGAGATTAAATAATAGTGGGTCAAAGGAATAAACACATGCATACCTTGAATTTGGAGAATTTAATCTCTTGAGTTAAGATGATGATTTTAGTCCATTGGAACAAAGGAGTAAGGTTTGCTTCTCTTGTTGCTGTTATTGTTTCTGCCGTGAGTGAGAGTTTTTTAAAAGAGAAATTTAATTAACCATGGCAAAAATTGGGAATAAATTAGATGATTCTTCTCACCTTAACTTCCTTTAATTCAACAATCTGATTCTGTCCTTCAACTTTCTGCATCCCTTTCTCACTTCCATTCCCAATATTACTTATAGCTCTTTGCATCTGCTCAAGTGAAGCAAATTCTAAACCCTGAAAAGTACGATTGCTACTTGCATCTTGACTATATTTCAAACCATGATTGTTGAAATTATGTTGTAGCAGAGTAGAAATCAACACAGAAGGCATAACTGACATTGAAGTTGAGCACAAAAATAACAGTGTAAGAAAGGAAGATGTATGGCACCATGATTCAAAAATAAATTCTATCATTCCTTACTAACAGATTGCAATTATCACTAAATTAGAAAACTTCAATTTAAACATGTATATCTTTAAGAGAGAATAGATGAAGAAACCCATTGTTAAGTTAGTCAGAGGAAGGGAGGATGAGATACAATAGAGAATGAAAACAAATGAAAAAGAAATAAGAGGAGTTTCAATGGAGCTCACTTGACTTAAAAAAAAAAAAAATGAGAGGAATGGATGAGATATTGAAAAGCATGGAAACATCAAACATACTGTAAAAGAAGTAGCTAGTGGCGGCATATGGAAACAAGAGAGATATATGATTATTGGATTAGGGTTACTTCATCTATTGGGCCTAACATCCACCAACGGTCCATTACCTTTTTTTTAAAAAAAAATCAACTATTTATTCCATTGTTTTAAAACTACTATTTTATTCTTTACTTAATAACTATTAAAAAATATCTACTTAAAAAACTACAATTTAAGTAAAGTTTAGCAATTTTTCTTATAAACCTGTTTCCTTTTCTTGATTCTGTCAACTTGATTTTGTGTATCAATTAGTTTGATTTTGTGTATTAATTAGTTCACTAAGTATTTGCCATTTAAGTAAAGTTTAGCAATTTCCATAAGGAGAACTTGATTTTAGCAATTGTTTATGTCACCTTGATTTTGTGCATGTTTAATCTCTTTAGCAATTTTAGGAAAATTATGTATTTTGGATCTATATATAAGTATTTGGTACGAATATGTATTTTAGATTTATGCTTTCTTTGTTTTAGGTTTCTAAATTTTTTGTTTTGTTAATTTGTTTATTAACTATGAAATAGAAAAATTATATGAACGGTTCAATGTAAACAGTTCAATAACGGTTGAACCTGTCCAACCGGTTGACCTTTGAACCAGTAGTCACATGGTTCGAGCTCCGGTCCCATTTTTAAAACACTGCTTTATTGATTCTTGCCTAAAAGGATTGGGTCCACTTATATAAAGAAAAGAGAGTTGATTGTTCACATAAGCCCAATTTCTATGCATTTTATTTTTTATGAACTCTCCTAAGTTGATGCTCCAATTAAATCTTACTAGCATCACTTCTAAAATTTAGAGTGGATTGTTACACCTTATACTCTCAAAAATTAAGAAAACAAATCATATTTGAATCAACCTAACAGGTTTTAAATTTACTGACAAAAATAACACGTTACTGACGGAAATTTCGCTCAATAAGCATTAGTTTTCTGGTGGTATAATCCGCCACTAAGTTGGTCAAAGACACGGTTTTCAGAAATCGGTTACTGGCAGTATATTCCGCCACTATCTTTTAACATAATCTTTTTTGAATTTCCTGGCCAACATTTCCGCCAGTACATTATTATTTTATTTTTTTATTTTTCTTATAAACATTGTGGCGGAATATTTTATTTTGTGACAAATATTTCCGCCACTAACTTTTTGAGGGAAATTTCTGCCACAAACTCATTTTAAAATCTGTTTGAATATAAGGGTTTTCTTGTAGTGTAAAAACACGATAGTTTCGTTCATTCCACAACACTCACACACAAGCTGTAGGAAGGACCGCCGAGCACGTAGATTCCCAACCGAGTATGTGAACTGTACAAAGTGATTCGAAAGACTGTATGCATCCACCGACCAAAAACCAATCCAAGACCGAACTAACATCCAAAGATGACCAAAAGTGCTGCACGAGAGGAACATATGATGAGCTGTCTCAATGTCGCCACAACCCGTCACACAAAAATGAAGCTATTGAGAGATAATGCCGCGGACAACCAAGTTTGTGTTTTTGTGTTTTTTTTAAATAAGTTTCATAAAAAGAATTTTTATTGGTTATTGATTATGAGAAAAAGAAGTGAGAGAGTAAATTAAATTTAATTTACATTAAATTTTTTGATAATAAGTAAAAGTAAATCTTAAAAATGTTAAAAGTGATTTACTTTTTCTTATAACTAGTTTTGAGACCCGTGCATTCGCACGGGTCTATTATTTTTATTCGATATTTAAATTTGTCATTATATTAATCTAAAAATTTATTTAAAATAAAATATTTAAAAATTTGTCATAAAAATGTTGTTAAAATATAAGTTATACTATTGCACTCTTTCTTGTAAAACTTATTAAATTACAAAATACGTTTTTTTATTGAATAAATTTATTCAATTAAAGTTATTGTCCCGTGATATTTTTTAAATACAAAAAATTATTAGTTAATTTTTATGCTTATCTTTAGAAGTGGTTTCTATTGCTATTTTTATGAGTAAGTTTGTATTATTCTCTTTCTTAATTTTTTTTTTATTTTTTTATGAGTAGATTTGTTTTATGCTTATCTTTTTTTTTTTTGTTCTTTTTTTTTATTTTTTTTTTTTTATGAATAGATTTGTTTTATGTTTATCTTTTTTTTTGTTTGTTATTTTTGTTTTGTATTTTTTTTTTTTTTTGAGTTTAGAGTTAAAATTACTTTTAAGGGTATAAACGGTGAAATACTATTAAACGTGCTAAGGACAAAAGAGGTTTTTTGGTAGTAGTTTCTTTTAATATATTGTAAATAGATTTGAGAAAAAAAAATTGATTTTTTTTCTTATAATATAAGACAGAAGAAATATAATTTTACTCATCTAATCTATATGTATTATTATTTACTTACTAAAAGTAAAAAGTACACTAGGCATTCCCACGTTGCTTCTCAAGAAGTAAATGTACAAGTGGCATTATTTTAATGACGTGGCGCCTATGTGTTTTCTCTTTACGACCTAAAGCAACACGGTTCAATTCCCACTAACAACAAAATATTAATTTTATTATTTTTTTGCCTTGATTTTTTTTATTGTTTATTAAATCTATTATGAAACAAAAAAATAATAATAGGATTACCATAAATTCTATAGGATAAGTAACATAACAATAATCTATTGTCAAACAAAAATATAGGATTGCCTTGAATATTTTTTTTTACCATTTATTTAATGTATTGCCAAACAAACACTAATAATAATAATAATAATTAAAAAACAAAATAGACATATTATATTTTAAATTTGTTTTTATTTTTATTTTTTTTCAATGAGTTTAGATATGACATATTTTTATACGGACTTGATTTGATTCTTCACAATGTAAGAGATTACCATCTTTAATTAGAACAAATTTCTCTCAATATCTTAATTGATTGTTTACATACATAATTAATTGTAATACCTAAAGTTATAATCTCAATTGTTTTAATTTTTGTACATATTAGATTACCCTCTTTTGTTATATCATATCTCTTTAAATATTTTAAATGAACATTTTACAAAAATAACTAAGATGTGAGACATGATGTTATGATCTAAATTGCTTTACTTTTTACATATGTTTTATTTAATTTTTCACACTATAAGAAATTACTATCTTCTGTTATATTCGGCTTTACTTTTTGCATGGGTTTGATTTTATTTTTCACACCATAATTATTTGATTTATTTGGATATTTAAATGAACATTGTACAAAAATAATTAAGAATTGAGATCTAGGATTACGATCTGAATTGCTTTACTTTTTACACAGGTTTGATTTAATTTTACACACTATAAGAAATTATTTTCTTCTGTTATATTTGATTTCTTTAATTGGATACTTAAATGAACATTTTACAAAAATAATTATGTGAGACATAAGATTACGATCTCAATTGTTTTACTTTTTACACGAGTTTGATTTAATTTTTCATACCGTAAGAAATTACTTTCTTCTGTTATATATTCAATCTCTTTGAATATTTATTTGAACATTTTAAAAATAAAATTAAAATGTGAGGTCTAAGGTAATGGTCCAAATTTCTTCACTTTTAACACAGACTTAATTTAGTTCTTCACAACGTAAGAAATTATACTCTCTTCTATTAGATAAAATCCCACTTGAAATTTGTTTTACTTTTTACATGAACTCTATTTAGTTTTTCACAACGTAAGAGATTACCATCTTCGGTAAGAACAATTTTTTTTGGATATTTTAATTGAATTTTATTTTAGTAAAAATTTTTTTATTATGTGAGATCCAAAATTATATTCTCAATTAATTTACTTTTTAAATGGGCTTGATTTAGTTTTTTATGTTGTAAGAGATTATCTTCTTCTGTTATATTCAGTCCCCTGGATATTTTAATTGAACATTTTACAAAAATAATTAAGATGTAAGGCTTAATGTTATGGTTCAAATTTTCTTACTTTTTACATGGGTTTGATTTAGTTATTCACAATGAAGAAAATTACGCTTTTCTGTAAGACCAAATCCCTCTAAAATTTAATCGAACATTTTACAAAAATAATTAAGACGTGAGACATAAGACTATAATCTGAATTACTTTACTTTTTACACTTTATTTAGTTCTTCACACCGTAAGAGATTACCATTATCTATTAGAAAAATTTCTCCAAATACCTTAATTGATTATTTTACAAAAAATTTTAATTAAGATGTGAGACATAATGTTATAATCTCAATTGCTTTACTTTTTATACGGGCTTGATTTAGTTTTTCACGCTGTAAAAGATTATCTTTTTACATTAGATTGTATCTCTTTGAATATTTTCATTGTAGTGGTGAGGGGTGTGGGTAGTATCCATGAGGTCCTAGGTTCGATTCTCATTGGCAACATTGTAAACAAACAAAAATATTTTCATTGAATGTTTTACAAAAATTAATTAAGATGTGAGGTATAAGATTGTGTTCCCAATTACTATACTTTTTATACCGATTTGATTTAGTTTTTCACACCGTAAAAGATTACTCTCTTTTGTTAGCTCTAGAAATTTTAATTAATTTACAAAAATAATTAAGATGCAAGACATAATAATATGATCGCAATTGCTTTACTCCTTACACGAGGTTTATTTAGTTCTTCAAATCGTAAGTGATTACCATCTTCCATTAGATAAGATCTCTTTGGATATTTTAATTGAACATTGTACAAAAATAATAAAAACGTAAAACATAAGGTTATAGTCCAAATTACTTTACTTTTTACACAGGTTTGATTTAGATTAAATCCATCTTGAAATTTTAATTGAACTTTTTAGAAAAATAATTAAGATGCGATGTCTATGATTATGGTTTCAATTACTTTATTTTTTACACAGGTTTGATATAGTTTTAACAACGTAAGAGATTATGGTCTTCTGTTAAACCAAATTTCTCTGGATATTTTAATTGAATTTATTACAAAAATAATTAAGTTGTGAGACCTGGGGTTATGATCTCAATTGCTTTACTTTTTAGACGGATTTGTTTTAGTTCTTAATGTCGTCAGATATTATCCTATTTTGTTAGATCAAATTTATTTGGATATTTTAATTGGAGTTTAATTATTGTGCACTGTCGGTGTAAACTTCTTTTACACATACATCTAATGATGTGTTGCCACATCATTTAATGAATGTGACACGTCATGTGTCTCTAAACACAATACATGATGTATTGATATATTATTGTACGAATGTATAAAATAACTTTACAACGACAATGTATATAAATTAAATTCTTTTAATTGAACATTTTACAAAAATAATTATGACATCTGCCTTAAGGTTATAATCCAAATTGTTTTACATTTTACAGGGGATTTATTTAGTCTTTCGCACCGTAAAAAATTACTCTCTTATGTTAGATTATATCCCTCTTGAAATTTTGATTAAATTTTTTAAAAAATAATTAAGATGCAAGGCCTAAGATTGTGGTCTCAATTGCTTTAATTTTTACACTAACTTTGTTCAAATTTTCACACCATATGAGATTATCCTCTTTTGTTAGATCAGATTTCTAATTTGAATATTTTGATTGGACTTTTTGCAAAAAATAATTAAGAAGTTAGACTTAAGATTATGATATCAGTTGGTTTACTCTTTACACATTCTTGAATAGGTTCTTCAGTTCGTAAGAAATTATCCTCTGCAATTTGAAGAAATCGATGTCTTGATACTTTAAATTAATTTTTAATTAACAAAAAAGGAAAAAAAAACTTTCATCATATTTTAACAACAAAATAAAATAATTAGTAAGGCAATAATAATATACATATATTTGAACATTAAAGTCTAAAATTATTATATATTTATAAATGAAAGATAACTTATGTGTGATGCTGGTTCGGGCTTCAATTTTTCATTTTTAAAATATTTCTTAATTTTCATATATATATATATATATATATATATATATATATATATATATATATATATTAAATTATTAAAAAATATTGAACTTCTAGCCCGTGCTTGGCACGAGAGTTCGGGAGTTCATACTAGTAAATGATTACCACGTCATATTCATATTTTGGAGCTTTCTATTAAGCAGCATCATCGCAGACAAAAAAAAACTATTTATGTGAACTTTTGTTTTTTTGTTTATTATTTAGGATATAATTTTTTGTTACACTAAACATTGCAAAACTAATTTTATATCAAAAAATTCAATCAATTATAAAGGATATATGTGTATGTTTGCTTTTTAAGGATGTGAAATATCTTTAGGTGCTTCATACTTATCTTGGTCGGAGTTTTAGGATCCGTTTGACCTAACTTATTTTTGACTTTATGCAAATAACTTATGCAATATAAATTAGGTTTTGGGCTATTTTATAAATTCAAACTAGTAAAAATTGAATTTTTATAAGGTATTTTATCATAAACTACCTTGACAAACTTAAAATAATACATAAAAATTGCATATAAGCCGTTTGCATAAGCTCGAAAATAAGGTAAGCCAAACGGACTCTAGCTGTATTTTACATTTCATGCAGCTATTTTCAAGAAAAATACAAATAAAATATATTTCGAATTATTTTTTTTATTTTTTTTTTAATAAGTGATGATAGAAATTCGTATGATGTTTTAAGCATGTCTTTGTGACCAGTTTACACAATTTTTATTAGCTTTAGTATTTTCTCAAGGCCAAATACAAGCAAATATCGATATGAGCGAAGTTACTTAACCAAGAAGCAAAAGTGAAAGAAAAATACAAAAAAGCAAAAATAAAGAAAAATGGCTTAAATAAAGGATCAGTGCATTTGACGTCCTCTTAGTGCGCGGACCATAACTGGAGCTACGAGTATCGGATTGAGGCCCGTAACTATGCGTTGGAAAACTAAGACAGAGAGCTACAACTTTGTGTTGAAGTCAGAAACCAATTTGTAAGTTAACATCGTGCCACAATGGATTCTATAGTACCACGATCGAAAAGTTAAACATATATATCTGCAAAGAATCAGAAAAGTGAGAAAAATCGATACCATCGTGCGACGATGCGATCTCATCGTACCAAGATGACACGTAACTTTTAAGCCCAAAAGCCTATAAATAGACCTCTCCTCTTTCATAATTATTCATTTAGAAATTTAGAGAAATACAAGTCTTTACGGAGCAAAGGAGGAGCAAGGGAGGAGCTCTAAGGGAAGGCACTCTCGCCACCATAGGGAGAGGCCACTTCTTCCGCAAGGCATCAAAGTTACTGTTATGTGTAATTTTCTAACTTTAGTTATTTAATTATGGCTTTTAGTAGCTAAACCTCTTTATGTTAGATCAAGTAGATGAACTCCTTTATAAATGCTCGAGACTATATAGTTGGCTATTAGAAATATTATATTAATTAATATTCAGTTTATTGTCTTTAATTATCTACTATGCTAATATACTTTCATATATGAACGCATGCATATTTATGAATAGTCCTTAGGATTAGGTACGTTGTGACATGACTCTAATCTGGAACTGAGATAATTACTCTAACTAGAGCCGGAGAGATAGTATCATATACTCGAGGTTATAGGTTGATAGGATTAATATTCACTTAGTTAAATTCCGCGTGATTAAAACTATACTAATACTTAAGGAGTAACGTGAGAACATGCATATGTAATTAAAATGTGACAGCAAGAATTCTCCTATTTTTGTTAGGCTTAGTTTATTCAATTGCAATAGGGTGACTTAGGATGCGAACACATTATTCACTACAGTGGTAATCTGCATAGATAATAAAAGGAATAGTGTGAAAATATAGCGCCAATTACCAACCAGGAGTTGGGGATGAATTCGAAAGCACTTAACATATACTTCTCTTCTGATTTCTTTTAATTTGTTATTTCCAATTTTGAATCAAAACTTTTTTCAAAACTACAATCGAAAGCAATTTATCATTCATAAATAAAACTAATTCCTTTGGCACGATATCTGTGGATACAAATTTATTCAATTGAGCAATTATTACTCAGCGACTGACTGATTCAATTGTCAGAGTGTAATCAATAAGTGTGTTTTTTATTTATTTATTCCCTCATAATTTTGGACGGAATATGATGTATGAGTTTCGTCGTTCACCTTTTATATTTGTTGATATAATTCATTAATAATAAGTTATTTACTCGAAATTAGTGATAAACTTAGTTCTCATTAAAAGCCGTTTTCTTAGGTGAATAAAATACAATCTCTATGAACATATGTTTCAATTGATAAAGTATCGCATTATATATGTAAGAAGTTCAAATAGAACATTCTCCACTTATTTACCTCAAAAGATAAACTATTAGATTAATTGCAAAAAATAAATATAAAAAATAAATTACAATACAACTAAAGCATCCAAAGCAACTCAAACCGACACTAGATATCATGATGTAAATTCAACAACCATATTATAAACTTCAATTATTATTCTCATGACACAATACAACCATATCATAGATTTCATCAATTATTATTCTCATGACACAACACAACCAAAATTAAACAAAGTATACATTTAATCAATAATCAGGATTAGCCAAAACATAACCCTCAATAGCCTTAAGAAGGCCAGTTCCTTTGCCCTTAGTTTCCTCACGAACTGCATCAGATAGAGCTGCATCACCTTTGGTGTGGTATTTCACTGAGATCTTAACAATGGATCCACCATCAGAACCAGCTACAACACTTGTCACAAATTCAACTTTCTCTAAACTTTCATCCAATCCTGTTCCTCCAACTAAACTGTAGTTGTATCCCAAATTTGCCTCATCAATTGCTTCTACTTTGTGTAGAATAAAGTTGGTTTTGCCATCTGCAAATACAACCATATAATTGTTCATAAGCTAAGTAAAATTTGACTAAATATTATTTCAATAAAAATTTAAATTGATTTAAACTTCTTTGAATATCATTAATCATGTGAACACAACCACTTTTTTGTTTAAGCTCTGTTTGGTATAAAATAGTGGATGATTGATAAGTTAATTTATAGTGTATGAGCTTATAGTCGATAAACTAACCGATTAGTTTGTAGTGTTTGGTAAAATTATTATAATATATTTAGATCTATCATGATATCTAGTCTATAGTATCTCAACTATTGAGCGAATATTATTTATTATAATATATTTAGATCTTTCAACTTATCTTAATAATAATATGCAACTAGTTTATGTATTGTCTCCTTCCATGCTCAAATTCTATTTATTATTTTATTATAAAAATAAAAGTCTAACACAAATGACTTCTTAACATGCCTAGTCAAAATTTCAAATAGAATTGAATTATTTTTTTTTTGATAGACTTTTACTATAGTCTATAAGTAAATATATTAGTAATATGAGACTTGCTGCTTAAAACTCATTAGTTATCCCTTTGATCATCAATCAAGCTACTACACTTGAATTTAATTAACTTCCTTATTAACAAATCATTTAATCAAATTTAATTAACTTCCTTAATCAAATTTTAAGGAATCTGTGAAAAATTTGATTAAATAGAGCTTAATTACCGATTAATCGGCATTTTGATATATGAATTTTAATTACCTTCAACAGCGGTTAGCTTCTTGATGGATCCAGGTCCACCATTTCCTTCAACAATTTCAATACTCTTGATGACTGGAATCACCTTTGGGACGATTTCATCGGCATCTTTTGCAAGAGCTTTGTATAGTTTAGGTGGAGCAATAGTTGAAACAAAATCATCATCAAAAGCAAAAACACCCATGATGTATATTAAGATAATTAAAAAGGATCAATATGCAAGATGAAAATGGGAATAGAAGTTTATAATATGAATACAACTTATTTGGTTTGTGATGAGATTTTTGACATGGAGAGGGATGCTATTTATAGGACTTTTGTAGGACCTATCTAGTTAATTGAGGTTGTTGATGAATGGTCATCGTGAACTTAGGTCAATGCTCGTATATATGCGTATAAATTTGACAATATATTTCCTTTGGTACAAAATTTTGACAATATTTAATTTCTTTTTGACAAGATTTTGACAATATTTAATTTCTTTTTTTGTTAAACTTCACATAAGATGTTTCACATGATTTTTTTATAACATGCTATAATTAAAATTTTAAAATATTATTACTTTATTAATATTACTATTTAATATTTAGTTTAACAATTAAATTTTTAATTTAAATTTATAGACGAATTTTTGACAAAAATTAATCAAAGACAAATTTGGTGGATAATTCGCACTAGTATAATATGATTACCAAAAAATATATAATCCTTTTTAAAAATATATTTTGCTCAAGGAATTAAATTTTTCATGTTTTTTAAATTTAATAGACTATATATATTTGTATTTTACAAATTTATGAGGTCGAATTAACGAGTGCTTATAATTTTGAGATTTGTTTTATTAACAAATATAATTTTGAGAGTTAAATTGTTAATTTTTTATTTTTTTAATGAAATTTAATATTATTAATCTACTAACAAAAAGCCTTACCAAAAAAATCTACTAACAAAAAGATGGGCCCTAAGTGATCGGTTATTATGCATAAGTCATCCTTATGACTTATGCACCATGCATAAGTTACTTAGCGCACCCCCCAAATTACTCGTGCACCCTTCAAATTACTCGTGCACCCCCCAAATTACTCGCACACCCCCCAAATTTCTCGCGCACCCCCCAAATTTCTCGTGCACCGCCCAATTGATTTGTGCCCCCAATTTTATTTTATTTTATTTTTGTCCCCCACATTTCTAGCCTAAACCATTTTGCTGTGGAAATGGTTTTAGAGATATGCAATCCAAAACCATTAAGTGCATACGATGGTTTTGGAGTACAACCCTATAATTAGAATAGAAACAATAATTGTGATTTAATGGTTTCGATTGTCTTATATGAGAAACCAAAATTATTGTTAAATGGTTTTAAATAATGATTATAATTGTACAAAAAAAATAAAAAATAATGATTATAATAAAAAACCATTGAACCATTTTACTGTGGGAATGGTTTCAGGTTGTTGTAATAAAAAACCATTAGATGCATAAAATGGTTTTGGAGTACAACCCTTTAAATTAGAATAAAAACAATAATTGTGATTTAATGGTTTAGATTGTCTTATATGAGAAACCAAAATCATTGTTAAATGGTTTTAAATAATGATTCTAATTATAGGTTGTGCTTCAAAACCATCTTATGCACTTAATGGTTTTGGAGTGTATATATCTGAAATCATTCCCACAGCAAAATGGTTTAGGCTAGAAATGTGGGGGGACAAAAAAAAATTTTGGAGGCACAAGTAATCCGGGGGTGCACGAGAAATTTGGGGATGTGCGAGAAATTTGGGGGTGCGCGAGAAATTGGAGGGGTGCGCGAGAAATTTGGGGGGTGCGCGAGAAATTTGGGGGGTGCATGAATAATTAGGGGGTGCACGAATAATTTGGGGGGGTGTGAGATGGGGTGTGAGTCTGTGAGTTGAGATTGACTAGAATAATTACATGTGGATGCTCAATTTAATGGGTGTTATTGACTTATGTACCATGCATAAGGATTACACTTATGTATAATAACTTTAGCCGGGCCCTAAGTCATCAGCTTAATCATTTCTTCCAACTGAATATATTTTTCATTTAAACATACTTTATTGTATAATATATGTTCTGATCAAGAACTCCCATTCATCAAATAAGATAGATGATCTCACAGGGTTCTAGAATTGGTGGATTGATGGAGGTCTTTTTTTTTGGACACTATCCACTTAATTTATGTATAAAAAATTGATAAAATATCTATCTATAATTTAGTTATAAAGAAAAAAAGTTAGCTAGAATATTCATCTGCATTAATAGTATGCCTAACAAATTAGGTACTTGTTTTCTACGTGAGTAAGATATACTGGAGTTTAAAAATAAAAAGTGCTCACTGAATATGGCTTGATTTTGATTTTGTTTTTTACTACATGAATCTGGCTTGGTTTAGTGATAAAATACTTTAACTATTTGTTAAAAGAGAAATATCTATTGGACATTTGTGATTGTGAGTCACAAGTTGTGACACAATGGTGAAAGTGAAATGCACATAATAAATGAATGATGGATTCATTTTGGTTAGAAAATGTGAACTAACCTATGAGACTGTGACACTAATCCTTATATAAATGTTTGATAAAGTAGCTAGAATAAATGTTATATTTTGGATACATCGATCATAAGGTTAGTTAAAAGAAAAAGAAGAGTGTCCCATCGAGTATAGCTTAATTGGTAGGAATATTGCATATAAAATATAGGAACTGAGGTTCGAATTCTAATATTTTTATTATTTCATTTGAAAATTTAAAATTCTAGCCATTATGCTTTTTAAAAAAATAAGAAAAAAAATCATCATAAAAAGTGAAATTCTAATCAATAAACTATTTGATAAACAAAAGCAAATGATAAGTGATTTGAGTTTTTTTTTTTACATGGGCTAATAAAAGATTTGAGTTTGAGATCGTAAGATTTGAGTTTGAGATCGTAGATTGAACTGGGTGTCTTTTTATGGATTTATCTATCTTTAATATCAAAGAGAAAATTTATGATTTTAGAGTCTAGGTTCAATGAATCATCACAATTGAAAAATTGTCATTTAATTTATAAATAATACTTTTGTACTCAATTATTTATGGCATTTTCGTTTTTATTGAATTTTCATGTTTAACAATTTATGAAGTGATTTGTTTTAAAATAATATTGTAAAATTATAAGATACAAAAGTCATTTGATTTTTTTATTTTCCTTATCATTATGAACCACAAAGTCTCTTCGCTCAGAAGATATGAAGAAGGAGGTTGTATTGAGTACCGCCAGACACTATGATGCTTATGCTTAAATAATGTTTATATGAAGTGACATTAGTAAGAATTAGATTTTTTTTGTTGAGAGTATAATTCAATTGTTGCGTAATAATTCAAAATCCTAGCGAGCAAAAGCTTACCCAGCGAGAGATCTGTTATTTTGGCAGTTAGTTCTGTTTGTGTGATATAGTCAGTTACATTAATTTTTAACTATGGTTAATTGACGGTTAGATATTAGTTAGTGATTGTGACAGTTAGAACTTAGAAGGTAGTTAGGAGGAAGTTAGAGAGTTAGTTACAACAATTACTTAGTGTTCAAGTAATTGTATATAAAGTGTAAACTTGTGCATTGTGATTCATTATGCTTTGTGTGAAATAATAAAACTCTTTCTTCCTCATTCTCTTCTCTCTCAATTTCCTAATCTCAATTTTCATAGTTTGTTCAAAGTGTGTGTTCATAGTGTATGAGAAATCAAATATGTGTTGAGATCAATTGTCACAAATTGATTCTCTTTGATTGCGTGTTTTGATTCTCAATTTCTCATTATGTCTTTAGAGGATTTTGATTCAAAACCCAACATATATTTTATTTTTTTGGCTTAATTGCACTTTTAGTCCCCCTATTTTGCCACATCTGCAATTTTGGTCCTCCTATTTTAAAATCAAACATTTCAGTCCCCCTATTTTGATTTTTGTTGCACTTTTGGTCCCCCATCCTATTTTTTAACCAAGTGGCAATCAAAACGCTTACGTGACAATACATGTGGCAAATGAAAATGTCACGTCAACAAATATTTTAATTTTAAGTTTTTAATTTCCAATATGAAAAATATTGATGTTTATAAAAATTTGAAATATTTTTTTAAAAAAATATGAATAACCAAAAAAATATAATTTTTTAAAAAAATCTGAAATATTAATTTATTTACCAAAAACTGAAAAAACCAAAAAAGTTTTAAACAAATATGAATAAACAAAAAATATTAATTTTTATTAAAAAAAATTTGAAATATTAATTTTTTTTAAAAATTACTTGATATTTCAGTTTTTTGCAAATAATATTTTATTTTCAGATTTTAAAAAGAAAAATAATAATTTCAGTTTCTTAAAAAACTAATTTTTTTAAAACCTGTAATATTAATTTTTTTAAAATAAGTATATTAATTTTTTTAGAAAAAATATTAAATATTAAATAAATTTTCAGATTTTTTAAAAAAATTAATATTTGTTTCTTTTAAAAATTAATATTTTATTTTTCAACATTTTTAAAATTAATAATTTTGGTTGTTTCAGTTTTTTTTCTAAAAATAAATTAATATTTTAGATTTTTTTAAAAAATTATATTTTTTAGTTTTTCAGATTTTTTTTAAAAAAAATCAATTTTGTTGAAAAAATTAGTATCTTTCATATTGAACATTAAAAAATTAATAATATAATTCAAGTATTTGTTGATGTGGCACTTTTATTTGCCAAATGTATTGCCACGTAAACGTTTTGGTTGCCACTTGGTCAAAAAATGAGATGGGGACCAAAAGTGCAACAAAAATCAAAATAGGGGGACTAGAATGTTTGATTTTAAAATAGGAGAACCAAAATCACAGATATAACAAAATAGGGGGACCAAAAATGCATGTTAAGCCTTTTTTTATATCAACTAGACTACTACCCGTGCGATGCACGGATTATGTAGAATATTATATGTAGTGTTTAATTTATTTTAGTAAAAAATTCGAAATAAAAAATTTAAGAAAATATAGATAAATTGGAACTGAAATTATGAAGTACATATAGAACAACAATGAATAATTAAAACCATAAAAACAATGATAAAATTAAATAAAAAATAGATAAAGTGATCTTTATAATAATAAATTGTTAACTACTGAACATTATGGAACACAACTATGTAAACCACATTTTCAGTTGTATTTGAATCTTCACATTCATCATCAGTATTACTACCTTTAACTCTTGTCTTGTTGTAACCCATGATAATGCAACATATAATTCTCAGGCTTCAACCCGTAATTGTTAACCAAACATCTCGACAAAAAGATAAATTTGTGAAAAAATTAGGTGAAATAAAATCAATAAAATTATGGTCAATCAATGGTTTAAAAAGATAAATTTGTTTAAAAACTGAAAAATTGAGTAAGAATAAAACAGAAGTTGTTTCAGACTCTCTACCTTATGGTTGGGTTCAACAAATTGAATAAAGCATTCTATTTAACTTCAAAACTATCGAGGATTCTATATTGGTTTCAACAACCATGCTTAATGTCTGCAATCAACGAATTCATGAATCAACAAATTTATGAACAAAAATATATTAAGATTATACTGATAAATAAGAACAAAACACAACAAATTATATTACACATCTCCAAACCTTTTTCCTCTCAAATAAGAAGAAACGTGTTAACTTTTATATTCCTTAAGGAAAAAAATTTATAAATCTTAAATTTTGACCATGAAATTAAATTGAAAATATGAAAGCAACAATAGAAAAAACATGAAGTAATAGTCAAATTGTTACATAACACAACAAACAAAAAACAAAATCATAATTCAAACACCTAAAAATATTCATATGAGTACTTACCTTTATAGAACCCCAAAGCAAAACATGCATCCAATAGAAAAATATATGAAACTTAAGAAAAATAAAATCCAATTTTTTTTTAAATGGAAGAATCAGAATTAATATAAAACAAAAAAAAAATGGAATCCATTGAAATAAAAATCAAATTCAAAAAGAATAGGGATCAATGTAAAATTATTTTATACACACATCCAATCATATATTGACACATCATGTATTGATGTGGCAACATAGTATTCAAGTTTTTATCGTACTCGTTGTTATAATATATTTTTTTCACATGTCAAAATCTAAACCATTCATATTAGGGTTAGGATTTAGGGTGCCTCTAGTTTTTCTCGTTTTATTATATTAAAGATTAAAGATTCATATTAGGGTTAGAATTTAGAGTGCCTCTAATTTCTCTCGTTTTATTATATTAAAGATGAGGGGATAAGCCCAAAAAAGAAAACTACAAGCGATTAAAAGAAAAACTACTATTATTATGTATCAAATGTCATTAAAATGAGGATAAATTTAATGTTCTTAACGTTAATAAATCATGATTAATCTTACTTAAATATTAGTAATCATTACAAAAGTGTCAACTTCTATAATTGCTTAACAAAACACGTGGTATTCAGCCCTACCCTCCCTTCTAATGTCCAAAGGTGGGGGGGTATGTCCAGAAGTTATAAGAGACTTGGCCATGCTCACCGCCGAGGAAACGTAATCTAGTTGAAGTGGTCATGCATAGCGACAATAAATCTTTGTTTTTCTGTAAAAATGAGATAGACAATGAAATCATGAATTTTTGTTTTTGACTGGATGAAATCATACGACGTAATACTTTAATTACAAGTCCATGTTTATTCCTTACGCTGATAAATTAGTACTACTGTCTACTATCTTTTAATTTCTTTTTGCAAAGTACTAGTATAGACGTTGACACCTTGTTAATTTCTTCGACATGCCTAACCATATCCTTTATCACACAATTTTGTTTCCAAAATGTAATCATCAAGATATTAATTCTAAATATTTAATAGGAGTAGTAATTACTAGTTGCTTTGTCCATATTAGAGTGAGTATTGTTGATATGTTCAAATATATTGAGTTCGAATCCACAATTCTTAACACTTAATATGTGAATTTTATAGTTGTTAGATTTTGTATAAAAAAAAAAAAAAAAACATGTATATTAAATGAATCAGGATCGAATGACATCAAGATCTCAAAGTTAATAATATAACATCTTCAATAATTCTTTACCAAATAATCTTATTACAAAACCGATTGTCAGTTGAAAGATACTATTATAGCATAGATCATGCTATAAAATATAACATTAATCAAGAATCATTTGATATGTTTATAAGACACATCAAAATTAATATCTTATGAACTTTCAAATTAAAAATAAATTTATTTTGCAAATGATTTCCAATTAATGTTATATTTTAAACTATTGATACATCTCATCTGAAAATATATTTACATGTATAAATTAATTTTTCACTGAGTCATGTCACTCAATATTTTTTTGTTAGCTAGCATATTGTTGGGGTTGCTACCCATCATTTTATTTCATTAATTGTAGTTTTTTTCTTTTTCTTTTTTGACCGTTATTATTAACCAATAACTAAAAGAAAAATCAACTCAATTTTTTTATCTATAGACCAAATATATAGACTTTTATATAGACTTAATTGATCATGAAGGGACGGGCTAATAAATCTTGAAATATAGACTTATGCAAAATCATTAAAAAACTCAAGACGGCCAAGTTTCCAAATTGGCAACCTATGCATATCGTTTTCTTAATGCTTTCACATTCATTATCTGCATAGAATATATTGAATTGAAGTCAATTTGATTTACATGATTATTCTATGCATTTACATGAACATCAAATTTAGAGTTTTTTTTTTTTTGATATACAATTATTTAGTGTGATTTTTGTTGGGACAATGTGATAATTTGGAAGAAATTAGAGAGAATAGAACGAGAGAGTTGAGACGAGAATTAGGGAAAAGGGTTAAAGTTTTTTTTTTCATCCACATGGGGCAAATGTATTTATATACAAAATATAACAAACTAACTAACTATTACTAGCTTCAGAAACTTTCTCAACTTCTGAAGCTCTGTAACTTCTGAGGCTCTGCTCAGCTTCTGAAGCACCAGAACTTCTGAAGCTCTGCTCAGCTTCTGAAGCTCTGCTCATCTTCTGAAGCTTCTCCAACTTCTGGAGCTTCTCCAACTTCTGGAGCTCTGTTTTCTCGAAAACATGACTTATTAATTCAACACACCTCTTAAGGCATGTTTTCCAAAGCATTCATTCCTATAAGCTTCTTCAGAGTGTCAAACCTTGCCTTAGCCATAGGTTTGGTTAGAATATCTGCAAGTTGGATCTCAGTATTGCAATATTCCACCTCAAGCTTATCTTTGTTCACTTGATCTCTCAAAAAAATGAAACCTCCTCTCAATGTGCTTACTTCTTCCATGACTAACTGGGTTGTTAGCCAAATCAATTGCTGACTTGTTGTCAACAAGTAGCTTCATCCTTGTTGTCTCTACTGCCTTCAATTCAGTGAGCAACATCTCAATCCAATTTGCTTGACAAGCTGCAAATGAAGCTGCCACATACTCAGCTTCACATGATGACAATGCCACTATCCCTTGCTTCTTAGAACACCAAGAGATTGGTGCATTACCTATCATGAACAGGTATCCTGCAGTACTCTTCCTGTCATCTTGATCTCCTCCCCAATCTGAATCTGAGTAACCATAAGCCATTAGCTTCTTGCTACTGTTCCTTTGGTTTGGAATTAAAATGCCATGATCGATGGTTCCTTTCACATATCTAAGGACCCTCTTTGCAGCAGTCAAGTGATTCATCCTTGGTTGATCCATAAATCTGCTCAGCAGACCAATACTATGACATAAATCAATTCTAGTATTGCACAAGTACCTTAATGATCCTATGATCTGTCTGTACAGTGTTGAATCAACCAACTCATCCTCAGTATTCTTGCTCAGCTTCACACCTGTTTCCATAGGAGTAATTGCAGGGTTGCAATTGCTCATGTGAAACCTCTTCAATATGTCAATGACATATTTCTTCTGATGCAAGAAATAGCCTCTATCTGTTTTCACAAATTCCATGCCAAGGAAATATGATAGCTCTCCCATATCAGTCATCTCAAACTCCTTCATTATGTCTGCTTTGAATTTCTCTAGCACAGCTTTGTTTGATCCTGTGATCAACAAATCATCAACATACAGACACAGTATTATAATCTCATCATGACTTGAGCCTTTCACATATACTCCATGTTCTGATGTGCATCTAGTGAAACTCAAATTCAGCAGGAAGCTATCAATTCTCTTGTTCCAAGCTCTTGGAGCTTGTTTCAAACCATAGAGAGCTTTGTTCAACTTGTACACTCTCTGTTCTTGACCTTTAATCTCAAATCCTGGTGGCTGCTTCACATATACCTCTTCCTCTAATGGTCCATTCAAAAAGGCAGATTTCACATCAAGCTGGTGCATAGCCCATCCTTTGTAGGTAGCTACTGCAACAACTATCGTAATTGTCTCTAGCCTTGCCACAGGTGCAAACACTTCATTAAAGTCAAGTCCAGGCTTCTGAAGAAAACCCTTAGCTACTAACCTTGCTTTGTACTTAGCAATTTCACCACTTGGTTTCATCTTCAGCTTGAAAACCCATTTCACATCAATAGGTCTCTTGTTTACAGCTTTGTTCATCAATGTCCAGGTGTTATTCTTCTCAATTGACTTCAGCTCCTCTTTCATAGCATTCAACCAATTTGAATCTTTCAAAGCTTCACTTAGAGTCACTGGTTCCAACTCTGCAATCATTGCTTCATTGACCAGTTCTCCATCTTCAGTGATTGCTTGATCAGGAAACACATCATACTCATTCAACCTTATTGACTGTACCCTTTCTCTGGTTGATCTTCTCAACTGTTGATTAGGTGCAGCATTAGGTTGATCATCTTCAACTTCTATCTCCTCTTGATTTGTTTCCTCAAGCATGAGTCTTCTGTTGAGCATTGAGCCTTCAGCACTTGTGCCTTCAGCACTTGTGCCTTCAGTCCAATCCCAACCCTTTGATTCATCAAACCTGATATCTCTGCTAATCACAACTTTGTTATCTCTAGGTGAGTACAATTTGTAAGCACCAGTGGGATGATAACCTAACAATATCATTGTCTGACTTCTATCATCAAGTTTTCTTCTAACTTGATCAGGAACATGTTTGAAGCAAAGTGAGCCAAATATTCTAAAGTGACTAACACTTGGTTTCAAACCTGTCCAAGCTTCATGAGGAGTCCTGTCTTGTAACCTCTTTGTAGGACTTCTATTGATGATGTAAACTGCTGTAAAGACTGCTTCACCCCAAAACTTATGAGGCATATGCTTAGCTTTAAGCATACTTCTAGCCATGTTCATGATGCTTCTATTTTTCCTCTCAGCTACACCATTGTGTTGAGGGGTGTAGGGTGCAGTGACTTCATGCTCTATACCTTCATCTTCACAGAATTTTGCAAATTCATGTGAAGTGTATTCACCACCTCCATCAGTTCTCAATTTCTTAACACTAAATCCACTTTGATTTTCAACTAGTGTCTTAAATTTCTTGAACTTGGTAAATACATCACTTTTCTTTTCGATAAGGTAGAGCCAAACATGCCTAGTACAATCATCTATGAATGTCAGAAAATAGCTGTTGCCTCCAATGGATTTCACCTCAAATGGACCACACACATCTGAGTACACCATTCCTAGCTTCTGAGTTGATTTCATAGGTAATTCATTCTTGAATGAATGTCTGGCCTGCTTTGCTGCACAGCACTCTTCACACATTTCACTTGGTGCTCTGATCTGAGGCAAGCCATGAACCATCTTCTTGGAATTCAACATGCTTAAACTTTTGAAGTTTAAGTGTCCAAACCTGTGGTGCCATATCCAATTCTCTTCTGTACTAGTGACTGAGGCTAAGCACTTGAAATCAATCACATTGATTTCAACCTTAAAGGTTCTATTGCTTGACAATGGAGCTCTTAGGATTAACCTACTTTTAGCATCATGAATCTTCAATTCTTTATTAGCCATTGTCACTGTATAATCCTTTTCAAGTAATTGACCAAGACTAATCAAATTACTTGTTATAGAAGGAACATACAATACCTCATTAATGAAGGATTCCTGACCATCTTTTCTCTGCACAAGAATTGTCCCCATACCTTCACTAGTGATCTGGCTGCTATTAGCAAACTTGATATTCCGTCTCACTGAATAATCAAGCTTCAAGAACCACTTCTTGTTGCCAGTCATGTGATTGCTACAGCCAGTGTCAAGATACCACAAGTTGGATTTATCAGCGTCAGTATTTGTAATTGCCATGAGCAGGGAATCATCAGAGTCACTACCATTTCCCTTTGCCAATTGAGCTTCATCCTTGTCACTTCTCTCAACTTTCTTAGAGTGACACTCTCTAGCATAATGGCCAAGCTTCTAACAATTATAACACTTCACATCCTTCTTATCAATCTTTTTCTTTCAACCTTTCTTGTTACCTTTGCTAGACTCTGAATCTTTAAGGTTCTTGCCATCATTCTCTGAATCTTCTTTCTTTTTCTTGTTTTTCCCTTTGGAACCTTTCTGAAACTTTGCCTGCAAAGCTTGATCAATAGCTTTATTTGAGCTCCTCTGCTTGACTCTCAGTTCATGTGCCTCCAATGAAGCTTGGAGCTCCTCTATCTTCATAGTGGCCAAATCCTTTGATTCTTCTATTGCTACTACTATGTGATCAAATTTCTCAGTCAAGGTTCTCAAAACCTTCTCAATCTTGGACCTCTCTGACAGAGCTTCACCATTTGACTTCATCAAATTAGTGATACTCAACATTCTTGAAAGATACTCAGCTATCGTTTCTTGATCATTCATCACCAACATTTCATATTGTCTCCTCAGAGCTTGCAGCTTGATACCCTTCAGTTTTTCATCACCTCCATAAATCTTTTTCAATGTATCCCAAGCACCTTTAGAAGACTCTTCCTCAATGATCTTCTCAAAGATATTAGGATCCACACACTGATGTATGATGAACAGACCTTTTGCATCCTTTTTCTTCAACTCGCGATGCAAGGCTCTTGCTGCTTCATCAGCATTTGCAGCCAAGTCTGGTACTCCATCATTAACAGTTTCAAGAACATCTTGAAACCTGAAAATGACCTTCATCTGCGCACACCAACGATCATAGTTTTCACCTTTGAAAACTGGAAGATTTGCAGGAAATTGTGATGAGGTTGTGCCATTGTTCGCCATTGTTTCTTGATCAAAGAATCAATGCAAAACGTGAATCACAACCGGGCTCTGTTATACCAATTTGTTGGGACAATGTGATAATTTGGAAGAAATTAGAGAGAATAGAACGAGAGAGTTGAGACGAGAATTAGGGAAAAGGGTTAAAGTTTTTTTTTCATCCACATGGGGCAAATGTATTTATATACAAAATATAACAAACTAACTAACTATTACTAGCTTCAGAAACTTTCTCAACTTCTGAAGCTCTGTAACTTCTGAGGCTCTGCTCAGCTTCTGAAGCACCAGAACTTCTGAAGCTCTGCTCAGCTTCTGAAGCATCAGAACTTCTGAAGCTCTGCTCAGCTTCTGAAGCACCAGAACTTCTGAAGCTCTGCTCATCTTCTGAAGCTTCTCCAACTTCTGGAGCTTCTCCAACTTCTGGAGCTCTGTTTTCTCGAAAACATGACTTATTAATTCAACAATTTTTAGTTAACTATGAAAATCTGATGATAAGTAATTAAATGTTTAATCAATACTATCATGATATTTTTAATTTATGTTAATTGGTAATCTCAACAATGGTTGTGATCCTTTCTTACTTTAAAATCTGAGCGGATTAGATTGTTTTGGGTCGTTGTCTGATAAAAATTAATTTACACTAGTCTGTTTTATAAGAAATAAAAGTGAAAATTTTATTGGTCATTTTTAAAAAACTTCGACTCATTTTAAAATTTATTAAATAATGAATTTCATTTATGCTCTTTATTTATTATAAAAAAAATATTATAAATGAGTAAGTTAGTGACATTAAGAATAATTAAATAGGTAGACCTATAAAGTAAATTTAAATTTTTTAAATATTAAATAGAAATAACTATTTACAGTATGCTTTTTTAATCTTTGTAATTTATTTGTTTTATTTCATATAAAAGGGATCTGAGAGTACAAAATTGAAATGGTCAATACATGGTGGACGAAAATGAGGCTCATTTTGGATGTATTTGTGAGAGTTCGTGTTTAATAAGTCTAAGTTGAGTCATATCTTAGCAAGATTGGATTGCCCATGTGTGCTACTTGCTTAATTTCAAGAAGTTGACAAAATGCATAAATACTTAGATTTTGATTAGATGTGCTAACCGCATCAATAATATTGTGACTTAGTCGTCTAATTTGAATCGATAATCAAAATTAATAAGTTGTATGTAATATGAATCATCTAATCTTAAATCAATAATAAAGAGTGCGAAATTGTGTGGTTAAGTGAATTCTCAAGCCATCCATTAATTGTCTCAAGTTATTGTTTGTTTTACATTGTTTACCCTTGCCAAGTGTTGTTTTTCTCAATTTTTATTTGATCTTGGTGAATATAATGAACTTATAGTTGATTTGAGTTCTTTCTTTATATAGGGTATAACAGAGTTTAAATTTGTGGTAGAATTTTTTTAAGAGGATGAAATGATCAATGATGATGACCTCAAGAATATGAATATGAAGAGAGATTATGTTTTGATAAATTAGGATGAATTTTGATTTATTTTAATTTTGTTTGAAATAATCAAAGTTTGTCTAAATTAGGATTGTAATAGTTTTTCGTTAGATTTACTTGATGTCATGCGTAAATAGAAATACTTTACTTCCTTACTTTTAATTTATTTTTGAAAAACATGGTTTAAATCAAATATCGGCCTAGAAAATGGGGTCACTTAGAACCTCATTGAGAATTAGATTTTTTTGCTAAAGAAAATGGCAATAAGTTAGGTCTTTTCTTTTGAGTTCTTGCATCATAACTTGCTTAAATCATGTCAATTGTTACTTTTATTCAAGAAATCACTTGATTAATTTTCCATCTCATATAATATCAACAAAATCCATATCAACAAACCACACTAAACCAACTAGACCTATCGATCAATTTCATGGGACTATGAAATTTGGATCTTAATCCGTAATTATAAATGGGCCCAAAATATTTATAAAAAAAAAAAAAGCCCCCTTCTATTATTTTTTTTGACACATGTCCCTTTCTATTATTAATATTATAATTATAATATTGAAAAATGTTAAACAGTGTTCCGGGGACACTGGTTAAATATATTAATATAGAAATCTTTTATTTTGAACCGTGTGCATTCAATACTTAAAAAGTGCAAAAAATTGTTTTTTCAATATTAACTTTCTTTTTTATTTCTTATTTTAATATACTTAACTAGTGTCCGAGGAATACTGTTTAACATGACTCTTATAATATTTGTTTTTGCTAATAACACCAATGTTTGAATAATTTATGAGTTTCGCAGTTCACCTTTTACAGCTCAAATTCATTAAGAATTACTTCATTCCATTTTATATATAAGAAAAATTTAGTTTTTTAGATTCATCGTAAAATAAATGAATTTAGACTATATTTATAGTCGAGATTCATCCATTTTATGGTGAATCTAAAAACAATTTTTTAATATATATATATATATATATATATATATATATATATATATATCACTGGAGGGAGTAGTTATTTACTAGAATTAGTTGTAAATTTTAGTTTTCTTTTGAGGGAGAAATGGTCTGCCACCCTATCAGTTTCTCGCTACGTGTTTCTCGTTTTACTTTTTCACTACTTAAGTTGCAGACATTATAAAAATGAGATTTTTTTTTTAAATGTCGTTGCTACTTAAGTAGCGAACATTATAAAAAACAATTATAGTAGGGTGTTTTTGGGGTGTATCCGCTACCTAAGTAGCGGATAGAGGTACTTTCGTAAAATCATAGGACGCATGTGATGACTTCACGTCATTACGATGTTTTAACCACAAATTCAAGGCAATTTTTAGGTAGTTTTATTATGCGTTATGCAAGAAATAAAGAGAAAAAAAAAATCATTACAAATTTGCTTGTAGTGCAAGAAATAGAAGAAAGAAATGAAAAAATGTTGTCAGTATATGGCGCAGGCAAATGGTGCATGGCGCCAAGAAGTTGTTCAGAAAGTCAGTTTCCCTCAGTATGTGGCGCATGGCGCCAGAAAGATGTGCAGAACGTCCAGTTTCTCTCATTCAAGGGTGACATAATTTTGACGACGAAAAAAACAACTTTTGAGAGCAAGTCCAAAGGTGCACAAGCAAGGGTCCTAGTGTGAAAACACCATTACTCCTTACTTGTAATAAATTCTTTTACTCTATTTTATGTTATGCTTTAATTATGAGTAACTAAACTTCTTGATTGGATCCTAGGGGATTCTAATTGCTATTGTTTTGAACCATGTATTTCAAATGATGTGTTAATCAAATTACGAAATTAGTTTCAGTCAATTATCTTTTGTTCTTAATGTTTTACATTATTTGGCCAATTGTGTGATGATTATAATTGTATGTTTACTAAGATATTAGAAGCAAATTAATTGACCTAGGGATAATTGTTTAATTAACTCTCACTTTAGACATATTGGTTTGTTAATTGAGAATTCAAAGATTAAAGGGCAAAAACCTCAATTGATTATAGTCATCCTAAGACATTAGGGATTAATAATCAATTGAGAGGATTATGTACAAGACATTGGACATGGTTATTATTTTTAATCGAATTGAGGAACTAAGTTTGTAATTTGTTAACATGCATGGAATACCAAGAAAATAGTAGTTAGATGAACCGAAAAGATCCAATCGCCTTCTCCTCTTGAATCAAACCCTATTTTCTTGCCGTTTTATTTTCTAAAACCCTAATTCCAAAAAAATCCCCCTTTTTATTTAATTGTCAAATTACTCTCGTATGATATCAATTACCATCGTTTGATTCACTACAATCCCTGTTGATATGATAATTTTTATACTTACTTTGATACTTCATCAGCGTGAAAATCATGTAGGATGACAAAAGTAAATCTCTCTTTTATGAGTACTCATTTAAAATTAATTTATGAGATTAACATAATATAATCCAACTTTAGTCCATGATGTACTTTCCAAACATTTCATCTTCTATTAATAAAATTGGAAGTTAAAACACCTTTAATCAACTTGTGTTTGTTTTTCATCTTATACTCCAATGGCAACACAATAATTGCAAATATAAAAACATACACATAACTCATACTTAGGCTTCATCATATAGCCTTATTAATTAATCCAAATTAAACACATTCAATAATCAGGATTTGCCAAAAGGTAACCTTCAACAAGCTTTACAAGTCCTTCAACCTTTGCTTTACCAGCTTTCAGCTCTTCCTCAGTGAGAACGTAATCACCTTTGGTAAAATAATCAACATGTACATTCCTAATGGATCCACCATCTGGGCCTTCCACCAATTGGCTCTTGAATGATACCTTTTCTAATGTTTCAGCCAAACCAGTTCCCCCAATAATGCTAAAGTTGTACACAAATTTAGTCTCATCTATTTCATCCACTCTATGTAGCACATACTTGGTTTCTCCACCTGCATCCATCAAATTCAGAAATCAATCATTTGTTGTTTAATCAATTATGTATTTTTTTTACCGTTCGATCAAGATCAGACTGATCCAAACACAAATATTTGTCTATACAAAAACATTTTTTAATACACTTTATGAGGTTTAAATAGTTGTTTCAAATCATTTATTTGAATTAGTTTCAGAGTCAACCCTCACATGTCGAAGTTTGTAATGATTTCTTGATATGCAGATTAATCTCATAATCGACTCAAAAGATCCAAGTTAACGAGGATTCCACAATATACGAAAGGTCTTAGTTATGACAATTTTGTACCTATAGTATCGGCTCAACATATCGAGGATACCTATCCTCGATATACAGAGTCTTAATTTTGACAATTTTGTATGTATATTGTCAGCTCAATAATAAGAATCTAAACTTGTAACCTCATTAGTCAGAGTTCAAATCCCCTCAGACATTTGAAAATATAGTCATGCTAACTATAATCTAAATTAATAATAATAATAATAATAATAATTTTCTCTTTTTCAATTTTTCTCACTTTTCACTCTAGAACAAAGCAATGAAATTTCTATGTGATGGGATTAAAAGATAGGATTTAATTACCAACCTTCAATAGTGGTAAGTTTCTTGATGGTTCCAGCACCACCAGTACCTTCAGTGAACTCAATACTCTTAATGATTTCCACAAGCTTTGGGAAAAGATTATGAAAATCTATTGACATGGCTTTGAAGAGCCTAGTAGGGGGCACAGAAGCAGGGGTAGCAAATTCTTCAGTTTGTACACCCATGATGAAAAAATATTCTCTATGATTATGAAAAGATGTTAATGATTATGGCTGCTATGTAGATTCTGAAGAGTGAAGAGACAAACATAAACATTATATAAGGTATGGCATTTTTGTCTATGTACACTACCATGTTAAGTGGTAGGTGAAATGAAGCACACTATGAGTTTGGTGGTGTCTTTTTTTAGGTACCATGATCCAAAGTTGTGAATCATGCACAAATTTAAGACTGTGCATGCTAAATGCCACCAAAAATTTATATTTTAAATATAAGAAGTTAGAAGAAAATAATATTATATCGATCGTTAATTCAGAGAATAATATATTAAAGGAGAAGAATTAAATATTTTTACAAAATTATTGCCAGGTAAAATTTTGATCAACTATATAAAAGATTTATTGGTCTAATTCGTTTTAGATAAAATTGTCTTTATAATGGGGAGATATAATTGTATTTTGCACTCTTTTTTCCTTAACTATGGTTTTGTTCCATTAGATTTTCCTAATAAAATTTTTAAAAAGAGAGTTAAAACACAAAGAATGTTGCACATTTTTTCTTCTCTCTTCTCTCACTTCTTTATCTATATTATTCTTTTTTTTTTTGATCGATAAAAAATATTTTATATTATTCTTATTATTTAGATAAGTTTATAAAGTGATAAAAATTTTATAAATACTTATTTCCATATTATTATTTTTCTTTTAAGGGTATCACGAATCGGTCCAAGATGGTGGCTTTGAATATAGAATAGATGGTGGCTTTTGTTTTGTTTGGTACAAAAAATAGATGGTGACTTTGAATATACAAAAATAGAAATAGAAATAGAATGGTGACAAAACATTGATGCGGTGGAAGGAGTGAGGACAAAATTGTTGACTGTCCTAAAACCAATTGTATCATATTAAATGCCCAGTTAAATATTTCTAATTATTATTAATAAAAATTATAAAAAGTTAATATTATATCGGAACAAATTAAAAAAATATTATATATAATTATATTTGTTTTTATTTAGTCAAACCAAAAATATATTAATAGTGCACTTGATCAAAATAAAATGGAGATGTTGCAAAGTAAATAAAAATAAGAATGAATAATTATATTTGTTATCAGTTAACTTGAGTGGTTTAAGAAAGTACTATATTTTTCTTAAGCCACTCAAGTTAACTGATAACAAATATAATTATATATTGATTGTCATTTTATATTTATTTTTGAAGTTAATACATCTGATCTCCCCTTAATATATATTTATTATAAGAATGAATTAATGTGAGTACGAAAGATGCTCAAAAACATTACAAAAGTTTAATTCTATTTTTTTTTATAATCAAAAGTTTAATTTTATACACTTTGGAGTATCCAACTAATTAGGAAAACATTATTATTTTTTTACTTCTATCTTCCTAGTTCTTACTTTTTCGATCCTCATTCCTTAATTCTAAACACCTCACTATTTACTTCGATCAGTTAGTCAGGATCGAAGATTTTGGTAAGTGGAAAAAAATGGAGTTTATTTAGTATGTAGAGCTAATCGATTTTGCATAATTGAATTTATTGGTACCTCATCGTTTAGAGTAGTAAGGAGTTGGAATTAAATTTGGTGCATCAAAGCACCACCAAAGATAAAAAAATTTAGTGTGGCGAGTATGACGGAATTGCCTTTCGATGTGGAAAAGACTGCAATAACAAGGAGTTAATTGTCCAGATTTTTGTGCTATTTGTCTCAATGCCGATGAAAATAGATTTCATTTTTTTTATTGTTAAATTTGTATTGAAATGTGTATTAGAGATCACCATTATGTTCAGTTGAAGAAGGTGAAGTGATAGGTCTTCTTATTGCACTACGATGGATGAATGATCTTCAAATTGAGAATGTTGATTTTGAACTTGACTTAAAAAAGTGGTTGATCAATTTCACCAAAATAATATAATAATGTCTCTAAATTTGGTGCTATTATTATTGAGTACAAACAATTATTTTCTTCATTTTTAGAAACTCTCTGTTGACACCAAAATTATAATGTTTATGGTATTGATAATATCTTGGTGTTAGAATTTGGAAATGAAGGAAAAACTCGTTTCGACTAGCCATGTGAGTATTTCAACAAAGAACATTGTGACATTCAATTACATGTGAAGCATTTATCAACGTGACAGCAAGCAACATGGAGCAACACATCAAGCAAACAAGTCCTACAAGGAAGTTATCGAAAGTTATTAAAGAGAAGTTATCCAAAGGGACACTTGTTGAAATCTTAGATATAGGAAGTTATTTAATTTTCTCTATAAATAGTTGTAACTTATATGTATTAAGGGTTGGATCTTATTTTCTAAAAACTCTACGATGCCCACGCCGCGTGTGCAAACGGGTTGAAGAGTGCATAGAGATGAATTTCATCCACCATTTTACATTCCTTGCAATTTAATACTATTGTCTTGTTCTTGTTTCATTTTCCTTTTTATTTTGCAATTATGTATTTCTTTTCATCTTTATTTTTCTTTCTTTTCAATATTCACTTGAGTATTTTTCTTTCATGTTGTCACTAGACAACTTGCTATTAAAAAGTGTTGGATGCGATTCTAGCATTAAAAAGAACAATTATTTTGTTCTTAAAGACGCATGAAGTACATCGTAATTCCCGAGACTTGAACGACCCCTTCAAAAAGGATTTACTAGTTGATCTTGTAAGTATTTTTTAAACTAGCGCTTGTTTACTAAAAATCAGTGTAAACACTCTCATGTTGAGTTTGATCGGAGACGAGTGAATGAAATTGTTCATACTTTAGCAAAAACGGTCACATTCTTAACTAGTGTCCATCTTTTCATTGATATCCAAACATGTATTGTCAAAACGTTTAAAAGAAACAAACAAAAAATTTACATAATATAATCTCATCCTTTAGGGTAGTCTACTCACTCATTCTTACATAAAGGGAATCAAGTTCTTAACTATCATCTTATTTTTGGCAAATTCTTATTTAGTATTTATATTTTGCAGATCAAGTGAACTTATATAGTAACAAATTCTTTTAAGAAAAACAACAAATAAAAAGAAACATGTGAAATATTATTATAATTTATTGAAGTGAAGTACACACGACTTACAATCTCAAACTCACACTTCCAAAACAAAAGAAAAAAAACACCCCCAAATTAAGCACACTATGTGTCATAAGAAAAACACCCTTTATTGAAAATTTTGTATCGTCCACTAATAGAGAACAAGCACTTAATTATATGATTTAGTTGTAATCAGGATTAGCCAAAACATAACCCTCAATGGCCTTGAAAAGACCATCACCCCTAGCTTTGCCCTTCTTGAGTTCCTCTTCACTAGGAGTAAAATCACCTTTTGTGTGGTACTTCACACCAAGCTTTGCAATGGATCCTCCATTTGGGCCTTCAATCAATTTAGACTCAAATGAGATCTTCTCTACTGATTCTGGAAGCCCAACACCTCCAGCTATGCTGTAGTTGTAAGCCCAGTTAGCATCATCTACTAATTCCACTTTGTGTATATTATACTTGGTTTCACCACCTGCACATTCATAAATTTACATAGATTGTTTTAAAATTACATGAAAATAATTAAAAATTACTTTTTAAATCATATATAAAAGTTTTTATATAAAAATTAAAAACAATGAATAATTCAGTATATAAAAGTTTTTGTATGTAAATAAAAAACAATTAACGAATTTTGTTTTTGCAAAAAAAAATGAAACTCTGGGTAATTCATATATAGAATGAGAAAAATTGGCAAAAACAAGTAGAGTTACACATTGATTAAGGATAAGAGCTTATTATAATTTGTAAAACGTAATACTCGATCCACCTTACAAACCGATTTTATAATATTATGTTAAGTCTAATATAAAAATGGGAAAATAGGTTTTTACCCCCTGCAAAGTAGGCAGATTTTTTTTTAGTTCTGCAATATATTTTTTTTAGATTACCTCTTTATAGTGTAGTTTATCTCCTATCGATTTTTTTTTCAACACAATGAAGTAAAATACACTACTAAAAGAAGAAAAAAAACATTACGAAGGTAATCTAAAAAAAATTGCAATGAGTAAAACAAAACTCACATACTTTATAAGGGGTAAAGACCTATTTACCATATAAAAATTTAAAATGATATATGCTTATTGACTTTGGGTGTGAGGGAAGAGTGACACTCATTATAAATTAAGTTTATAATAATAAATTAAACCCAATATAAAAATCTAATATATAACTTGATAGTTCAATTTCAATCCATATAACCACCATAACACTAACAATATATTTTTAGGAATACCCTTTCCAATGTTTAAAAATAGGCGAGTTTTGTGTTTGCCCCTTGTAAAATAAATTTGTAGGAATACCCATTTGCAATGTTTTAAAATATTTTTGGTAGTGTATTTTATCCTCCTGCTGATTTTTTTTCCCAACATAAAATTTTAAACATTGCAAAGGGTATTCCTATAAATTTGTTTGCAGGGGGTAAATGCAAAACTCACCTATTTTACAGGGTATAAAGACATATTTACCCTTTTATTTTTTTACTCAATACTATAATGAGAGCACATTCAATACTAACCTTCAACAAAAGTAAGTTTCTTGATGGTTCCAGGACCACCATTCCCTTCAACAATTTCAATACTTTTGATGACATCAATAACCTTTGGTGTAATTGTGTCAGCATCCGTAACTAGAGCTTTGTAAAGCCTAGCAGGAGCTACAATTGAGGTGGTTTCTTCCTCAAAGCTGAAAACACCCATGATAAATTTTTGAAAGAGATATTAGTAAATTAAAAATAATTTATAAGTTGCTTAATTGCCTAGTTGTGTGATTTATGAGTGAAGTTGAGTCTAGTATTTATAGGAATTGTAGATGTATTGTTTGGACTTTAGATAGATAGCTCACTATATGAAATTCATGACTAGTCGTTGGGATATAGTTTTATTCACAGTATTACATCAGTTTGGATAATATTTTCTTTTAAAACAACAAATTAAGAAGTTTTTCAATTATGTACAAATAAAAAGTATTTAAATTATAAAACAAACCAAAAGATGGACCCTTCTACCAAATAAAAATCAAAGAAGTTAGAAACACAATCTATAAAATAGTTCATTTATTAGAACATACAATGACCTCTCCTTTGTCCCGGCTAAAATGCATATCCTTTAAATTTTGCATTTGTATTGTATAGATTTTTCTAAGTTTTTTTGTTTTATAATATATCATCTAAATCCTCCCTTAATATATCATTTAGGATCTAAATGATATATTTTAAAAACTTAAAAGGCTTATTCAACAAAAAGAAAACTAAAGAATATGTCTAATATAAACACAAAATTTAATGGACCTACACATGCATTTGGTTGTTTTTTCCTTTTCTGAATAGATTAAAATGTATTTCGATGGCGGTAGTTTAATGAGCTTTTGTTATTCTATAAAATTATACTATACTATCAAACCAAAATTATTACGATAAAATTTTTAATGAGATTCAAAGTTCTCTTCTCCACTTTAAACTCTCAAGCAAAGCCTTAATTAAGGAATCAATTTCTTTTTTAAGAAAAGGAGATCAATCTGATGGAGAACCATTAGCACTCCCGAATAGAATAAAACAAAAAAGTGTATAAAATAACCCTCATGCGATAATCTAACATCGTGTTCGCTAGATTCTGTTTATAGTTCATTTATGTTTGTTTGTTGGCTAGATTCTGTTTATAATCAGACACAGTGTTTGCTGGATTGTGTTTATGGTTCATATATGTTTGCTTGTTGGCTATGTAAAAGTCTAGATTATTTTATACACTTTTTCGTTTTATTCAGACACCTCTAATTACTTCATTATATTCTTTTTAGTCAAAAGTGAAAAGTAAAATATTATTTAACACTATATTTTTTGTGTTGATATGTTCTATTTTTTTTTAATTAATGTATGAAATTTTCACATACTACTATTATTATTTAGTAATGATTAATTTTCATCAGAAAAATTATAAATTATAAATGTAAAGTCTCTTCATCAAACCAACTTTTTCGTACATAAAATCAAATATTACTACTTAAACCACCGTTGGCATCAAGTCCATTTGTGTATGATAATTAATAATCTTCTTCACATTATCAAATGCAAACAAAACAGAAAATTCAGGAGTCCTACTTTTATAAATAGGGTTAAATATGTTTCAAATTCCTACATTTTAAAGGACTTCTAAAAATAGTCCCTACATTTTTTAAATTATATTTTTAGTCCCCACGTTTTTATTGTTTTTAACATTGGTCTCTAATGTCTTGTCAAAAAAAAAAAACATTGGTCTCTAATGTGAAATTCCAGTTGATTGGACATATAGAAAATGTCATTTAATGCTTACTCTTTGCTCGTCCATGTCATTAAATAAGTTTGTGTGAAATCTATGTGACATTTTTCGTCTGTCTAGTAAACAAAAAATTCATAAACCAGTGTTTGAAATAGAAAAAATATGGGGACTAAAAATATAATAAAAAAAAATGTATGACTATTTTTAGAAATCTACCAAAATGAAGGACTAAACCCTAAAAACATATTTAACTCTTTATAATACTAGACTACTACCCATGCGATGCACGGATTATGTAGAATATTATATGTATAGTTTAATTTCTTGTAGTAAAGAATTGGAAATAAAAAATTTAAGAAAATATAGATAAATTGAAACTGAAATTATGTAGCACATATAAAACAACAATGAATAATTAAAACCATAAAAATAATGATAAAATTACATAAAAAACAGATAAAGTGATCTTTATAATAATTCATCGTTAACTACTGAACATTATGAAACACATCTTTGTAAACCACATTTTCAGTTGTATTTGAATCTTCATCTTCATCGTCGGTATTACTACCTTTAATTTAACTCTTTTCTTGGTGTAACCCTTGATAATGCAACATATAATTCTCAAGTTTCAATCCGTAATTGTTGACAAAACATCTCGACGAAAAGTTAAACTTGTGAAAATATTAGGTGAAATAAATAAATAAAATTATGATCAATCAATGGTTTAAAAAGATAAATTTGTTTAAAAACTGAAAAATTGAGTAAGAATAAAACAGAAGTTGTTTGACACTCTCTACCTTATGGTTGGATTCAACAAATTGAATAAAACATTCTATTTAACTTCAAAACTATCGAGGATTCTATATTGATTTTAACAACCATGCTTAATGTCTGCAATCAATGAATTCATGAATCAACGAATTTGTGGACAAAAATAAGATTAAACTGATAAATAAGAACAAAACACAACAAATTATATTAGATATATTCAAACATTTTTCCTCTCAAAGAAATTAAATTGAAAATATGAAAGCAACGATAGAAAAATCATGAAATAATAACCAAATTGATACATAACACAACAAATAAAAAAAATCAGAATTCAAACACCTAAAAATATTCATAAGAGTATATACCTTAATAGAACTACAAAGCAAAACATGCATCCAATAGAAAATATATGAAACTTAAGAAAAATAAAACCCAAATTATTTTTTTCTTAAATGGAAGAATCAGATATGAAACACTACAAACACCAACAAAAAAGATGAAACTCATACCTATTGAAATAAAAATCAAATTAAAAAAGAATAGAGAATTAATACGGAACACTACAAACTATATTCAGAATTTAAACACTTAAAATATCTACAGCAATTCATACCTTTATAGAACCCCAAAGTCAAATCTGCATCAAATAAAAAAAAATGTAAGTATGTGAGAAAAAGTCAAAATAGATGTATAATTTAAGGCTATAATTAATATGAAAGATACACTCTTGGGAGAAAGAAATAAAATGATTTCTATTTATAGTAAAAAACGCATAATTTAAGATTATAAATAAAATAGATTCTATAGAGTATATTCAATCATATATTGACACATCATGTTGTGTTTTTAAACATATGACGTGTCACATTCATTAATTGATGTGGCAACATAGTATTCAAGTTTTTATTGTAATCGTTGATATAATATATTTTTTTCACGTGTCAAAATCTAGACCATTCATACTAGAGTTAGGGTTTAGGATACCTCTAGTTACTCTCGTTTTATTTAAAGATTAAAGATTGCTCATAGAATCTAGTTAATTTTATGACGTTTAGCTCTTTGAAAAATAATAACAAACGGTCAAGTTGGGTTTATTTTAAAATAATCAGAAGAATTTTGTGAACAGGTCAAAAATTGAGTTGGAAGCATTCAAAGAATCAAGGGATACGGCAATATATTCAAAATCTGAGTATTCTTTGGGTTGAACTTGAATGTTGTATCTTATTCACATTATCAAATGCAAACCAAAAAAATAACAGGAAATTCAGGAGTCCTACTTTTATAATATTCCTAATAGTATTCAACTATAATTATAAAAAAAAATAAAATAATAGCATTAGACTATAATTATCATACTAATTTAGAGATTTGTATGGATCTATTGACTTTTATTTGATATTTAAGTTCATTATCAATTATATTAATGTAAAAAATTTAATTAGAATAAAAAATTTTAAAAAGTATTTTTGACTATAATTGTTTCTTACTAAAGACCTATCCTGTTCTTGGGTGTTGGAAAATTTTTTAGAGCCTGATTCATTCACTTACAAAATAAAATGCTTGAATTACATATCTGAATTGCATGCAATCAAATAGCATGTAGCGAGGATAGATTTAGCCTTTTGATCATAAATGACTATTTTAAATTTGCATCGTCCAATCTTAATTGGTGGTCAAATATGTCCTGACTGTATAATTGGATGTAGTTTTGACTGCATGCAATTTAAATCCTTAAATTACACTCTTATATTTTTTATATGAACACATTAGTTTCTCTTTTAATTTTAACTCATATTTCATTGGTAATTGATCACTAATTAACATGTCATATTAAAGTGATGTGTCCGCTATAATTGCCACCTTGACAAAATTGTTATCACAAAATTATTAACCCACCCTTCGGCATTTTAATTTTAAAATGATACATAATAGTCTTGTTTCTGACTGGGCCAAGACCCATATCAACTGTCCAATTATTGACGGCCCAATCCATTATGATGTCGCTCCCAACAGCGAACTCAAAATTACTTCCACAGCACACGGGATATTTGCCACAACAAATTCTCGCTTCAACATTCATATGGATCATCAAATTGAACTTAACTGCTTCTCGTATTCCTCGTCATACTCCACAAAAACAGTTACAACATATTCGCCTATTTAAGTGTGAACCATGTTCGCACTAATTACCACTCATTCATATATATTTTTCATCCACATTTATCACATACTGTACCGGTCAAATTCGCCTAGGCCCAATTACACTGCAAGCCCACTATTGATAACGGCCCATTACCTATAAATCATGCGGCGCGCCCGATCCGACTTAGCTCGCCCGCATCCGGCTTTGATTGACCCGATCCAACTCGCCCAGGCCCATTATAGCCTAACTAGGCCCATTATTCAACGCATCTCTAAATACCACGTGAAAAATAAGCCTAAAGCACGATCTAGGGAAACTTTGCGCCAACGCCTTCTTCCACTACGCGCCAATTTCGGCCTCAATTCACCAAATGATCATGGGATCGTGGGGAGTTACCTAGCTCCCCACCACACCTATAAATAACACCCCCAAAAGCATTTCAAGACACAGCGAAAATTAGCCTAAGTGCATTTTCCACATTATTCACCATTATTGAATATATACCCCCTACGTTCCACATAGGAACAATTGGCGCCCACCGTGGGGCTCTGGTAAAACATTTTCCAGACCTCAAACAAGAAACAAGCCATAACCATGGCTACTGAACAAAAAACCAACATAACCAAAACTTGCAAACCGAAGTTCATCGTCTGCAAGCAAAGATGGCAGCTTTGGAAAAGGAAAAAGCAGAAGAGTTGGCCAGGCTCGCCAAGGAAGACGAGATTGAAGAATCTCAACCCCTGGCCCAAAACTTATGGGATGCTCAGGTCCCAGCCAACTTCAAAATCCCCCAACTGCCAAGTTTCGATGGAAAGACAGACCCATTAGAACACCTTATGGCGGTTGGGACTCAAACTGCAATCATCGGCGCTGAAGAACACCTCAAGTGCAAACTGCTGTCCAGCACTTTCAAAGACGCTGCCCTCAGATGGTATATGAAATTGCCAAAAACCTCCATCACGAGCTTCACTGACTTTCACAAAAAATTCATACACCAATTTCCGGGGAGCAAACACATGCAAGTAACCGCCACAAACATGTTTAGCCTCAGGCGGGGAGGCTCAGAAACACTCAGAGAATACCTCGCCCGATTCAGTGAAGCTACCATTAAGGTCTCCAATCCAAACCAGGAAATGTTCGTAGCAGCCTTTCACAACGGCCTCAGAGTTGGACATTTTAACGAATCTATGGCGCAGAAACCAGCTGAAACCATGCAAGAAGTAATGAAAAGGGCTGAATGTTATATAAAGGGCGAGGAAAGTAACGCGGAAAAAAGATCCAGAGATAACAAAGAACGGGGACCAGACCCAAGGCGCTACAAAGGGCCGAACCACCAGCAGCCAAGATGGCCATCAAGAGACTATAGGCACCAGGGAGGCAATGGCAGGCCATACCAACAGGATAGGCCATATCACCCATCGGCGAGAAGGTACACTCCGGCGTTCGACGAATATGCGTGCCTTAACAGGGCAATAGTACATATCCTAGACGAGATCCTACATGCCAACCTGGCCAAGCGCCTACTAGCCAAAGATAACGACTTCATGATGGGAAAGAACAAAGACGAATGGTGTCACTACAACAGGTGCAAGGGGCATGACACAGAGAGATGTTTTCGCCTAAGGGGTTTGATAGAAGAGCTGGTCAGGAGTGGACACCTGAAGAAATTTGTGGATAGAGCTACAGGAAGCGATTCAAGGAGAAAAACGCCACCAGGATCACCAAACCACAGACGGCGAGAAGAACCAAAAGAGGGACAGACAAGGATAGTTGTAAATACCATCGTAGGAGGATTTGCAGGAGGCTGAAACTCCAACTCTGCCAGAAAACGCTATGTCAGAAAGTCAGAAAGAGGAATAGAGTCAGTGGGACACGTATCTTTCCCACCAGCCCCTGACCTATCGTTCTCGCCAAAGGACGCCACAGGGATTGTGCCACATGACGACGATCCATTAGTAATATAGGTACATATCTTGAATTGTGATGTCAAAAGAGTGTTGATAGACTCAGGAAGCTCAGCAGACATCATGTTTTGGGACGCATTTAAAGCGATGCAGCTGGCAAGCGACTTGCTCCAGCCCTACCAAGGAACTCTAGTAGGTTTTGTAGGAGAGCAAGCAGAAGTAATGGGTCACATAACCTTGCTGACAACATTTGGAGACAAGCAAAATTCTAAAACCATAAAAGTAAGGTACCTAGTAGTAAGAACCGTGTCCGCATCTTACAACATCATCATAGGAAGACCTGCATTCAACACCTTAGGCGCCGCCATGTCAACGCTCTACCTGGCTATGAAATACCCCCTGGATAACGGCGGAGTCAGAATCATCAGGGGCGACCAAATATTAGCCCGACAATGTTATGAGTCTAGCCTCAAGATAAGAAAGAAAGAATTGACAAAAGAGGTGAAATACATTGCCAACATGAACGAGGTAGCTGACCTCGACCCAAGGGAGGAATTTTAAGATAGAAGAGTAAGTCCAATTGAAGCCTAGAGGAAGTTCAAATAGGAGAAGAAGAACACCAGACCACAAAGCTAGGAACAACCATGCAGAAAGAAGAAAAAGAGAAGGCCATAGGCATACTAAGGAAGAACGTGGATCTGTTCGCGTGGCAGCCGTCAGATATGCCAGGAATAGACGAAAGCATAATCACACACAAGCTGGCAATAGCGCCAAATTTCAAACCAGTATCCTAGAAGAAGAGAAAACTCGGCGAAGAAAGGAGGAATGCAGTTGACGAAGAGGTAGCAAAGCTCAGAAAGGCACAGTTCATCGAAGAAATCAAATATCTAGAATGGCTCGCCAACGTGGTATTAGTGAAGAAACACAACGGCAAGTGGAGAATGTGTGTGGACTTTACCGATTTAAACAAGGCATGCCCAAAAGATCCATACCCACTTCCTAGCATATACATGCTCATAGATGTGGCGTCCGGTTGTAAAATGCTTAGCTTCATGGACGCCTACTCCGGGTATAATCAAATCAAGATGAGCGCAGCAGACGTGCCACACACCGCCTTCATGACAAACACTTGCAACTACTACTATAAAGTGATGCCGTTTGGGCTAAAGAACGCATAAGCCACTTACCAACGCCTAATGGACAGAGTGTTCGCCCAACAGATTGGGCGCAATTTAGAAGTCTACATAGACGACATGGTAGTCAAAACATAAGAAGATGGCGATCACCACAAAGACCTTGAAGACATTCTGGCATCTGTAAGAAAGTACAACATGAGGTTGAATCCGTCGAAATGTTCATTCGGCGTACAGGCAGAAAAATTCTTAGGTTTCCTGCTCACCAACAGGGGCATATAAGCTAATCCAGAAAAGTGTCAAGCCATCATCAACATGCGCAGCCCCACATCCGTCAAAGAAGTCCAACAACTAACGGGAAGAATAGCGGCGCTATCCCGTTTCCTTTCATGCGCTGGAGAACGAGCATGTCACTTTTTCTCCATTCTCAAAAAAGGAGAAAGTTTCACCTGGACAGAACAATGCGAGGAGGCCTTTCAGAAACTAAAAGACTTCCTATCATCTCCGCCCATACTAACAAGACCCCGCCCAGAGCAACCTCTTTACATGTATCTTGCTGTATCAGACAATGCAATGAGCTCAGCGTTGGTCCAGGAGATAGAAGGCGAAGAAAAACCAGTGTATTTTGTTAGCAGAACCCTAAGAGGAGCGGAATTGCGCTACTAGAAGATTGAAAAACTGTGTTTAACAGTAGTGTTCACAGCCAGAAGACTGAGGCAGTATTTTCAAGGCCACAAGATCATAGTCAAAACAGACCACCCCATCAAAAAGGTGCTAAAGAAGCCAAACCTAGCAGGAAGGATGGTGGCATGGTCAATAGAGCTTTCAGAGTACGATCTGACTTTCTCACCAAGGGGAAACATCAAATCCCAAGTGCTAGCTAATTTCGTTTTAGAAATGACTTCGCCTCCTGGCGAAACAACCAGGAAGCCGTGGATCCTATCAGTGGATGGCGCCTCCAACTTAAGAGGAAGCGGAGCTGGAGTTGTCCTTGAGGGACCAGATGGAGTTTTAATCGAGCAATCTATACGCTTTACATTCAGGGCGAGCAACAATCAGGCAGAATACGAGGCGTTAATTGCAGGGATGAAATTGGCAAAGGAGATGGAGGTAACCAGCCTACAGGTAAAAAGCGACTCTCAGCTAGTCACGAATCAAGTTTCAGGAGAGTACCAGACAAAAGTTCCTCAGCTCACAAAATACTTAGACAAGGTCAAGAGAATGGCGGTACAATTTGAGAATTTTGAACTGATATATGTGCCAAGAGAACAGAACTCCAGAGCAGACTTACTGTCAAAGTTAGCAAGCACCAAAAAGCCAGGCCATAACAGAACCGTCATTCAAGAAACGATAGCAACACCAAGCACAGACATAACGGAAACAATGATGATGGTAGAAAGTAATGATTGGCGTCATCCTATCTTGCAATACCTGCAGCATGAAATTCTGCCAAAAGAAAAAGACGAAGCGGCGAAGTTAAAAAAGATAGCCATCCAATACGCCATAATAGGCGACAAGATGTACAAAAGAGGCTTTGCAGCACATATGCTCCTGTGCGTAAGTGAGTTAGAATCTCAAAGGATACTGAAGGAAATCCACGACGGATCTTGTGGAAGTCACATATGAGGCAGATCATTAGCAGGAAAGGTCATCAGAGCAGGATTCTTCTGGCCAACGATCTTATCAGCGCCAAAGGATACGTCAGAAGCTGCGACAAATGGCAGCGATATGCAGAACTACATCACGCCCCTGGAAAACCGCTAAAAATGGTAATGTCGCCATGGCCATTCTACATGTGGGGAGTCGACATTTTAGGCCCATTCCCTGCATCCCTGGGCCAAGTAAAGTTCCTCCTAGTAGCAGTCGACTACTTCACCAAATGGATTGAAGCTGAACCAGTAGCAACGAATTTAGCAGAAAAGGTGAAGCATTTCTATTGGAAAAGAATCATCTGCAGGTTCGGACTACCCAAATACATAGTCTCGGACAATGACACTCAGTTCACGAGCGAGAAAGTGGTTCAATTTTGCGAGGAAAAAGGAATTAGGAACACTTTTGTTTCGGTTGAACACCCTCAAGCTAATGGAGAAGCAGAAGCGGCGAACAAAGTGATTTTAAAGGCAATCAAAAGAAAGTTGGAAGCAAAGGACAAGAATTGGACAGAACCTCTGGCGTCAATCCTATGGTCATACCACACAACGCCGCATTCAACAACAGGAGAAACCCCATTTCGGATGGTGTATGGAACAGATGCAATGATCCCTGTAGTGATAGATCCTCCCAGCTGGTGCAGAGAAACAGTAACAGGAGAAGAAAACGGCGCAGCCTTGCAGGAAAACTTAGATCTCCTGTAGGAAGTACGAGAAGCAGCACACTTGAGGGAATTCGCTATAAAGCAAAGAGCATAAAGGAAGTACAACACAAAGGTAATGCCAAGAAACTTCAAGGAAGGCGACTTGGTCTTAAAAAGACCAATGGGAAAAGACAAAGGAGGAAAGCTAGCACCAAACTAGGAAGGACCATTCAGGATCAACGAAGCATTCAGAAATGGAGCATACAGGTTAGAGACTCTAAAGGGCGAGATGATGCCCAGAACATGGAATGTGTCTAATCTCAGGTTCTACTACAGCTAAGCACACTTAGGGAGAAAGGCGTCACCTAAAAGGCGCCATAAAATAAATATTTTAGGACTATTACCTATTTTCAAAATATTCTAGGATTGTTAGTTATTTCCATGACATGTATTGAAAACCCACTTTATAAATAAATAAACAATGTTGGGACGCTCTTTTCTCCTGCAAGGACAGGAGTTTTTATCGAGGCCCATCATTTCAGAAACATCAAGAGCAAGTTTATTCTCGCATTTTTTATTGCATTTTTTATTGATAACGCCCTCTATGTGCTAAAAGACTGCAACGGGAAAAACCGCCTTTGGGGTGTGAAAAATTATTAAGGCCGCCATGTAAGACTACGACATTGGCGTGCAAATTTATACGGTGAGGGATTTGTGGCTTGGAGTAATTTATACGGCATTGAAATTTATTAAAGCCACCATGTAAGACTACGGCGTTGGTGTGCAAATTATCAAGGCCGCCATGTAAGACCACGACATTGGCGTGCAAAATTATTAAAGCCATCATGTAAGACTACGACGTTGATGTGCATATTATCATGGCCACCTTGTAAGACTACGGCGTTGGTGTGCAAATTATTAAGGCCGCCATGTAAGACTACGGCATTGGCGTGCAAATTTATACGGCGAGGGATATATGGCTTGGAGTAATTTATACGGCATGGAGATTTATTAAAGCCATTATGTAAGACTACGACGTTGGTGTGCAAATTATTAAAGCCGCCATGTAAGACTACGACATTGGCGTGCAAATTTATACGGCAAGGGATATGTGGCTTGGAGTAATTTATACGACATTGAAATTTATTAAAGCCACCATGTAAGACTACGGCGTTGGTGTGCAAATTATCAAGGCCTCCATGTAAGACTACGGCATTGGCGTGCAAAATTATTAAAGCCATCATGTAAGACTACGACGTTGATGTGCATATTATCATGGCCACCTTGTAAGACTACGGCGTTGGTGTGCAAATTATTAAGGCCGCCATGTAAGACTACGGCATTGGCGTGCAAATTTATACGGCGAGGGATATATGGCTTGGAGTAATTTATACGGCATGGAGATTTATTAAAGCCATCATGTAAGACTACGGCGTTGGTGTGCAAATTATTAAAGCCGCCATGTAAGACTACGACATTGGCGTGCAAAATTATACGGCGAGGGATATATGGATTGGAGTAATTTATGCGGCATGGAAATTTATTAAAGCCACCATGTAAGACTACGGCGTTGGTGTGCAAATTATTAAAGCCGCCATGTAAGACTACTGCATTGGCGTGCAAATTTATACGGCGTGGGATATATGGCTTGGAGTACAAATTATATGGTAAGAAAATTGCAGGATTATCAAAATAATAGAGCAGGTCAACAGGTAGAAGATTGCAGAAAGAAAACAGGCGAAGAGCTTGCAAAGACGCAGCCAAAATTATCATTTCATTCAGAAATAGAAGAAACAAACAAACAAACATAAAACCAAAATTACAATAGAAGAAAAAGCAACGATCAAATCCTGCAACTACAAAGGAGCCATCTTCGCCACCAAGAGAAAGAAACCTGAGGACAGGATTCCCAGTCCCTCAGTTGCCGAAAGAGCCATCTTCGCCGCCAAGAGAAAAAAACCTGAAGACAGGATTCACAATCCCTCAGTTGCCCAAGGGCTCATTTCCTTCACTTAAGGTAAAAACCTCATGATGCCTTCATCTTCAACTCTGACGAAACTTTCTTGGACTCCACAGTGAGATGAGATTTGTATCCCTCTGAAGAGGAAAGCGTACCAGTCCTCATCCGTCGTATCAGAATCATAAGAATAAGGCGAAGGAGAAGCTTCTTGCAACTCAACTTTCTTAGACTCACTGGTACGCTTACGTTTGGAAGATGAAACTTCTACTTTCTTTTTTCCTTTCTGAGATTTTGATCTGGTAGTAGCACTCTTACTTTTAGGTTTTCTCTCCATCAGAACAACAACAATAAAAACAACAGAATAAAAAAAAATGGTAGTTAGGAAGCAGTAGAGATGAGAAGAAGGGTACGAATGACAACAAGAAGGTTAAAAATAGGTTTTTATAGGGAAACTCGGTCAAACCCATAATAAATTCATAGTTGAACAGCTACAAAAGCCGAGAGTAATTACTCTTGGAACGTGCAAAATTTATTACGAGCGCGCACTTTAAAGAAAACTTTGACTCGCAAAAACCAAACCAATCAGAGTAACCCAAGGAGAAAGAAGTTACTTTCCCATAAAATAAACGTTAGCGCCCTCAGTTATAGGAAGAAATATTAATCACACAACCACTAGGATAATCAAATATTAATCAAACCACCAAAAAATTAAAACACAAAAGAGAGAGAGAGAGAGAGAGAGAGAGAGAGAGAGAGAGAGAGAGAGAGAGAGAGAGAGAGAAACGTAGGATAAAACACTATGATATTACAGCCCCAAAGGGGCGCTCAAAAGATCCGGAATATTAATACAACCTCGCCCTGAGGGCGGACAAAATACAACAATTCCAAAAAACATAAAAACTCATAACAAACTTAGCCAAAGCAAGAGACAACCTTCCCATCCTGCACCTTCTTCATGAAATCCACCTCTTTCAATTTAGCAGGATCAAGATCAGGAAACATCACCTCAATCTGTTCAATGGTGGCGGCAAAGCCTTGAACATACTTCTCCGCCATCGCAGTCTTCAGCTCAACAATCCCTTCATCCAGTTCAGTTTTCTCCTCCACCCAACCTGCTTGCAACTCGTCACGGACAGATAGATCTTTACATGCCTTAACCAAAGTAACTATGGCGGCATTACGCCCCACCAAGAAGTTACGGTTATCCTTATATAGCAACCTGTTTTCCTCCCTCAAGCTCCGCAGTTGCTTTTCATATCCAACCTTCATCTTCTTCAGGGCCTCAGCTTTACCCTGGTTTGCCTCCTCCACAACAGCATTCAACCTGGCCCCATTTTCCTTCTCCTGGCACATGTAAACCAGCTCATTGAGGGCGATGCACCTCAAGCCCTTCCCCACGGCCACCTTCGTTACCTCTTCTAGCGGCATAGTATCAAACCTCTTCGTATCACCTTTCAAATGTTGAGCCACAAAAGACACCGGAACAAAGTCCAAACCCCAAGTAGGGGCAGACTCCGATGGCGTACCCTCGCCTTTATCAGCGTCAACCACCGGCGCCACTCCCTTGGAAGGAGACACCACCCCGCCAGACGAACTGCCCCCACGGGCACGCAGAGTCCTGGTCCCTCTGGACAGAATCAGAACCAAAATGACCACGCCCTCCTCAGAAACATCCTTAGCCATATCCTCGCCAACCTTATGAGAATCATCTTCCTCGTCACCCTTCTTCCTCTTTGACCGAACTTTGGTGGAATTACCATTGGCGACTAGGAGCTGTGACAAAGGATTCACAGCGTCATCTGGTTGCAATTTCTGATTCTTAGTCGCCAACAGAAAAGCAGCGAACTCCTTGTCGTCAAACTTCTTCATTCTTTCTGAAAAAAGAAACAACACACACGTCAGTACCGAAAGTAAAAGAATAAAGGAGATACCAAAAGCAGAATACTTACTCATAAGGGCCATGACCCCTGCTGGATTAGGCTCCAGACGGAGGAGATCCTTAGTTTCAAACATCTCAAATCTACTTAGAAAAGCTATGGTTTCAAACTTAAAAGGCGTTAATAATTCTTCGTTAACGCCCTTCACCAGCCTAGGATTATCAGACCAATAAAAGGGGAATAGGCCAACCCCACTGTCATCAAACATCACGCCAGGACACCCTTCACCACCAAGGATGCGAAAGAAGGAATCATGAAAGTTTTTAAAATTCGAGGCATATCGGTTAAACAAACCCCTATTAGGTTGAGCATAAAGAGAAACAAATTTCTCCCCAAGACCTTTGATATAATAGAAATAAAAGAAGACGCTAGGGCGAGGATCTATATCCAGGACATCAGATAATCTCAAAACTTTTCACATAACCCCAATTATTGGGATGTAATTGAATATGAGGAACGTTAAGAATACGAAGAATTGACATTTTAAAGCAAGAAAAAGGAAACCACAAATTAAGTTTCTGAACAACGATGCTATACATCAAAAAATAATGGGGGGCTCTATTATTCACGACGGTCACCAACTCATCCGCCCCCACAGGTTCTACAATAACATCACTCTCATTCCCCGACTCGGAAAGACTTACAGCGTTCCTAGGTACTTGAACGCTCTCCTCGGAGGTAAACTTTGAATAGACAAACATCTCACCACCACTTTTAGGAAGAAACGGAATCAACTCCTTTCCTGTGAAAGAAGAACGGGGGATTATTACAGAATCATCGTCACTACTATCAGAATCGCTCAAGGAAAACCCTAGAAGTTCCGAGAAGTACCCTTCCTCATTAAACGACCCATCTACTCTAGTAAAGTGCGATTGAATTTGTCGCTCTAACTCAGAGTCAAAAGGGGGACAATTAGAAGATCCCCCAATCTCATCAACTAAGTCGCAAAGGATAACCATTGAAGCAAAGATAAATCACTAAGGAAAACAGAGAGGAAGGAGAGGTATACCTTACACACCTTAAAATAGACGGACGACGACGAATTTGTGACTTTAAACTTTGGAGACGAAGAAGTGTGTTTCGGAGAAGTAATCGAAAGGGAAAAGATAGTGTGAATTGTTAAAGGTTTGATAATTGGTATATATAAGCAAAAAATAAAACCATTACCCAATGGGTAAAAAGAGAAAGCTGAAACGTTAGGGATTACCCAACGGGTAATAGAGCGTAACTACACACGCCAACAAACACGTGTCAGGAAGGGAGATCAAAAGATAACGCCCAAAATACAACACAACGCCCAAGTCTCACGTCCAAACAATTTTTTTTATTATCATTAAAAAGGGGATAACGCCACAAAGGCGCCATCTGTACAAAAATGCAAAATACAAAAAACAATCATAACACATGAGTTTAAATACGATCAGCAGCTTCCTGCGCGTATGCCCACATGCCTTCAATGTTCATCAAGCATTCCCTGGCTATATCTACATCATCATAAATTTTAGCCGCCGCATCGCCGTGAGTTTTTTGGCGATCCTTCGGTTCTATCAGGAGCCTGCGTTTCTCCAACAGCTTCGCTACGTCATCACGAATTCCCTTCCTCAACCGGCGTTTTCTCTCAGACAATTGGGTTATCTCAGCTTGCAGTCTACAAATTTGTTGATCAATGGAATCCTCCTCATCAAAAGAAGCGGCGAGAGTACCTTCATACATGCGCATACCTTCCTTCACCAACCAGGTTTCCTCAAACAACGCAGATGTAGACCTCTGATTATCAAGGCGTGATGCCTCCACAGATTCAATAAAGGGAAAGTCCTTCATCATCATTTAATCTCTAACAGCCAGCGGGCGATCAAGGAACAAATGTTGAGAAGTAGACAGGCGCCACGAATAGTCTCTAAGGTCAGTAACCATGGAGACGAAATCTTCATAGTTATCCATCAGATCATCTGGTTCCTGAAGAAGCACCGATTTCAGAGTGCTGATCAAAAGATCCACAGGGTTATTCATGTTGTAAATATGCTTTTAATTCAAAACAATGTAAATGTATATATAGTGCGGCTAAAGCCCAGAAAAAGGGAACGACCAAACTCATCATGTAACGGATAAATATACGAGCCAAAAAATAGGAAAGAACGCAACAAGTTGAAAGCTTATCAGCGTTGCGCCTCTTTCGGCCTTGCGCTTGGGGGGCTGTGTACCGGTCAAATTCGCTTAGGCCCAATTACACTGCAAGCCCACTATTGATAACGGCCCATTACCTATAAGTCATGCGGCGCGCCCGATCCGACTTAGCTCGCCCACATCCGGCTTTGATTGACCCGATCCAGCTCGCCCAGTACCATTATAGCCCAACCAGACCCATTATTCAACGCATCTCTAAATACCACGTGAAAAATAAGCCTAAAGCACGATCTAGGGAAACTTGGCGCCAACGCCTTCTCCCACTATGCGCCAATTTCGGCCTCAATCCACCAAATGATCATGGGATCATGGGGAGTTACCTAGCTCCCCCACACACCTATAAATACAACCCCCAAAAGCATTTCAAGACACACCGAAAATTAGCCTAAGTGCATTTTCCACATTATTCACCATTATTGAATATATACCCCCTACGTTCCACACAGGAACACATACTGATTTGAATGTCGGAGTGTTAACCTCTTTTCCAAGTATCATTCCACATCTATAATAACCTCTTTTTCATATCTACTTCTCATTATTCCACATCTATCACATACTGATTCGAGTGTCGGAGTGCTAACCACTTTTGCAATTACCTTCACCACCATACAACACCTATCATCGTCGTTCCTTGAATATTTCCATTGTTTCATGACCTTCTAACAACAAACGTCATCACGAGTAATCTAATTCATACTTGGAGCAAGTCTCTTACTAATTTGGGTCAAATAAGTCTTTGCTAGAACATTATATTTCACTTTCTCCTTCATTAAATCCTAATTTTCTTATCCCCTTAGTGTTCAAAACACCCTCTTATGATGAACAATCTGAATGTGAATCCAACTCTCTTATTCTTCTTTGTTTTCTCCCCTCAAAATCCCTGGTTCTCCTTTTTGTTTCTTTAAGAAAGTTTTTTCCTGTAATCCTAATTCTCTTAATCCTCATTTCTATTTATAGGGACTAATTAGATTTTGATTCTGATAATTGTTCATAAGATAAATCTAACACCTGCACCTCCCAATTACTTTTTTTTTGACACACCTCTCAATTACTTAGTTTTACCCAAAATTCTAATTTTCTATTCGAGCTACTTTCTACACTCCCCTCTTTTACTAACAACTCTAACTCCCATCTAATTTATTTTCTCTTTTTTCTCAATTAATTCGCCACATTAAATCAAATTCTATTTTATTTTATTTATTGCACAAATTCTATTTTAAATTTTAATCACTATTTACAGCCCACTTTCTTATTTTTACAAAAAGTTCTATTTTCTACTTAAAATTATTTTCTCAATTAAATCCTCTAAAAAACAATCCATATCCCTATTTTTTTTTACATAATCTCTCAAACTAATTCATAATCAAATTATATTCGTCATAGATCTTATTATATCTATTTTAACTAAAAACCTCTTCTTTTTTTTTTTTTTTTGAAAGAAAGAAATCATTTTATTTAACTAAGAGGTAAAAGCTCCATGTCTTTTTGGACATGAGGGATAATACAATAAGGTAAATCATGAATCCATTCTTTATTGGGCTCCTTTTCCGCCCATTTCGCAATCTAATGGGCTACACCGTTTCCCCTTCGATCCGTCCATTCCAACGTGATACCTTGGCGGTTCTTCATCCATTCCCTGCATTTTGTCGTGATTTTTCCCCAATATGTTCTAGGGTTTCTATAGCTTTTCACAGTGTCCACAATGATTTTTGCATCCATCTCAATTACTGTATTCTGTAAATTCCATCGATCCACTAACGCCATAGCTTCTTGTAACCCCATAGCCTCAGCCAAGAGGGCATAATTCGTCCCTTTGCCCTTTGGAGGAAGACTCCAACCATTGTTGTTACGGTGTTTCTCGGATTTGGTTGCTGAAAGCTTTGAGGTATGGTGTGCTTGGAACTCATGAAGGGTCTTCAGCGCTCGATTCCCCATCTCATATGGTTGTAAGTACTTCTCATTGAACTCTCTCTCATTCCTTGCTATCCAAATGCTGTATAGAATCGTGGAGATTGTTTGCATGTCCTCCTTAGTAGTTTTTTCAGTCATGTAGTCTAGCCAGTCAGGGAAATGTTTTAGCTTTAGACTTGTAAAGTTGATTGTTAGAGGGGATGAGAACCAGACCTGCCTAGTCCATTCACAATCTAGGAATATGTGGTCAATTGTTTCAACCTTCAAATTACACAGAGAGCACAGAGGGTTACATCTGACCCCTCTTTTGGCAAGATTATCTATAACACCCCATAGATAAATCTAGAATAATCAAGGAGTATTATTATTGATAACTGAAATTCGTTAATATTACAACAAAGTTCATTGCACACACAGGTGCCAAAAACATCAAAAGTACAAAAATTAACAGCGGAAACATTAAAACACGATAAGAAAATGAGAAAGCATGAAAACTAAATGCAATCCTCCAAGTGCAGCAGCGACTCCAAGACCAACGCTTACCTATTCAACCTGTTTTCCTGTTTCAAATAGGGAGTGGGGTGAGACAGTCACTTCGTCTCAGTGAATTCTACTACCCTCCTAGGCTATAAAGCCGGGGCTCCTAATCAGTCATATCATAATCTAAATCCATAGCATAATTATCATAAGCAATAATGTAAAGGTGTAACACAAAGTTTATCTTGTTCATTTTAAACCGCAAACCCTCTAAGGTGAGCACGTCTCAGGGGTTCGCCTTATCCGCGAGCAGAAAGCGCTCCGGCATAAAGCTCACATAAATTTTTTTTCTAATGGAACATCTAAAACGAAGTCCATACTGATAACATAATCATATAATTAATTCGACTGAATCACTAAATTATTAACATGCTACCAATAATTCCCAAACCCGGGGCACATGCCATATTCTAATTTCCTTAAGTTATTTCCCTATGAATTCAACTGTAATTGACCTTCTGTTTGACATCAATCAATATACATTTCTGCAAATCGCAATCTTTAATGAGGATATTAAACGAGTGTTGCATTTATCCTTGAAAACAAGAAATTAAGTCATTTCTGGGTTTGCTCGCTACGGCGAGTCACCAAGCTCGCCATGGCGAGCTAGTAGGTACTGGCCTAAACAACTCGCTAGGCGAGCAGATGCTCGCCATGGCGAAGTTCTTCAGCCCAGAACCTGGAGCTCGCCATGAAGGCTCGCTAGCAACTCGCTATGGCGAGTTCACACAGAAGTGCCTCTGTTTTGCGAAAATCTTTGAATTTTATAAACCACACCTACAATCCTCATTCAAGACAGTGCAGAAACACATTTTAAATGATATAGAACAGAATAGCATGAATTTTGGGAGCTAAATTCATACACACAGCTATTTCCTATAAATTCCTATGTTTGCATGCATTTCATAAATTTAGGAAAACTAGCTAAACTAACCTAAGAACCCACCTGGTAATTGAAGTTTTAACCTTTAACTAAGCTCTACAGACAGCTACAGAGCTTCCTAGCTAGACCCACGAACTCAGACCAGAATTGGAACTTTGACAACTTGAAAACCCTTTTGCTTTAGCTCTAAGAATTTGAGTTTGGTTTGATGATCAGGGAGTTGGAGTGGAGGCTATTTATAGTAGTTTCTCTGGTGATTACACAGTATAGGTTTTGGCCTGAGTTTGGCCATGCATGTTGTTCTATTGGTTGAAAGGAGAGGTTATGTGATGTGTGTTGTCTTATGCTTCATGTGAGGAGTTGGGAATTGGAAGTGTGATTCTGATTCCGAATTGATTCTTCTCAGTAACCATGCAGGTGAGAATCTCTACTGTTTATGTGCAGGTTTAGAGGAAATGGCCAACATGTGAATGGGGTTTGAAATTGAAGATTTTGGAAGCTTGCCATTGTTGTTGTTTGGCGTGGGAGAAGAGAGAAAGTGAGAGAGCTTCAGCCTTAATTTTCTGAAGTGTAGGATTGAATGAATTAGCTTGAGTTGCATGCACTCTTAGGTGAAGAAAATGAGTGGAATTGTGACTCATTGAGTGAGGTGAGGTGTAGTGTTAAGAGAGAGTTGAGTCACATGAGGGAGGGAAGTGAATCTTAGGTTAATTAATTTAAATTCATGGATCTAAGGATTAATGTGTAGCTTAAACTCACAAGGTAATATTTTATCACACACATTAAACACTTAATCCTATGAAAATAATTCAATCATTTTAATTAACTCCAATCGTGACTAAATATTTTCTAATTAAAATTAATTAGACGATTTTAGAATTTGGGAATGTTACATTATCTTTGACTGGAAGGGCGTTGTGTAATATACGCCATATGAAATGAATTTGTTTTGGGGGAACATGGAGCTTCCATAGCTTCTTCCATCTAGGTGTTTCCCCCATATGAGAGCTTGATGGCTTTGAGTCTTGGCTAGCCTGCCACTCAATTACAGCCTGGTATCCTGACTTAACCGAGTAAATCCCATCTTTAGTTCCTTGCCATCCAATGATGTCTTCCTGGTCAAGGTTTGGTAGGGGTAGGTTGCAGATGTGCTTTGCTTCCTGGGGGTAGAAGAGTTGATTCACAATTGGTTCCTTCCAGCATTTCTTTTGGTTATCAATGATGTCACACACTTTATTGTAAGGTGTCTCTTCAGGTTTCTTACTCCACATAGAGCTGCCAAAGTGAGGTTGGATCCATCTGTCTTCCCATATATTGATGCTCTGTCCATTCCCCACATGCCATTTACATCCCTTCTTCAGGATCCAGCTTGCCTTGTGAATACTTTGCCATGAGAAACTCATGTTCTGGTTGTGTTTTGCTTTTAGAAAATCACAGTTAGGGTAGTATTTTGCTTTTAGGATGTTGGCCACCAGAGATTAAGGATTAGTTTGGAGCCTCCACCCTTTAGCTAGGAGGGCTTCATTGAAGGCTCTAAGATCCCTGAATCCCATTCCACCTTTTGCCTTTCTTTTGTCCACATTGCTGCCCCACCAAAAATTGCTGATCTGTCTCTCCATGTGGTCACAAAGCCCTTTTGGGAGAAGGAAGCTACTCATGATGTAGGTAGGGATAACTTGGGCTACAGCTTTTATAAGAGTTGCTCTTCCTGCAAAGGATAAGTTTTTTTCCTTCCACCCTTTTAGCTTTTTCCAAACCCTGTCTTGGATAAATTGAAATACTTGATTCCTTGATCTACCAATATGGGTTGGGACCCCTAGGTATCTTGAGAAGTAGTTAACTCTTTGCATGGGTAGTAGTTGGTGTATTTCATTCCTAGTCTGGTTGCTGACATGTTTGTTGAACATAACCTCAGATTTGTTGACATTCACCATCTGCCTAGAGGCGTTTTGATAAGCAGTGATGATGTTTTTTATTTGCTCTATGTCCCCTGTGTTAGCCCTGCAGAATAAAAGGATATCATCAGCAAAGAATAAGTGGGTAATTTCAGGTGCCTTATGAGCTATTTTGATACCCTTTATAAGCTTATTATTGTGGGCATTAGTTATTAAACCTGAAAAGATATCTGCATATAATATAAAGAGGTAAGGGGATAAGGGGTCTCCTTGTCTGAGGCCCCTTTTAGGATGAAAACTCTGGGATGGAACACCATTTATAAGGATAGAGAAGGTAACAGAGGTCACACATCTCATGATGGTATCAGTGATGTTATTAGGAAAACCCATAGTCTCAAGAGTAGCTCTAAGAAATTCCCATTCCACCCTGTCATAAGCTTTGGCCATATCAGTCTTTATTCCCACAAATCCTTTTTTGTTATTTGAGTGAGCGAAGAAATGGAAGATCTCATGGGCTATAAGGGTGTTGTCAGTGATAAGTCTGCCCTGGAGGAAAGCACTTTGATTGGGACTTATGATCTCAGGTAGAATGGTTTTTAGTCTATTTGCCAAAGTTTTGGATATTTTTAGGTGTTTGAGTTCTGTTTTTTTTTTTTTTTTGTTCCATATCAATTTTGTTGTTATTTCATGTTTGTCCTATTGTTGCTTCATATTTTCAATTTAATTTCATGGTTAAAATTTAAGATTTATAAGTTTTTTGGATATCTTCTTCCTTTAAGGAATATAAAAGCTAACATGTTTCTTTTAATTTGAGAGAAAAAAATTTGAATGTATATACTATAATTTGTTGTGTTTTGTTTTTATTTTTCAGTTTAATCTTAATATATTATGTTCATGAATTCATTGATTGCAGCGGTTTTGCTTACGAATATCTATAAAGGTATGCATTCTTATGAATATTTTTAGGTGATTGAATTCTGATTTTTTTTTTTGTTGTTTGTTGTGTTCCATATCAATTTTGTTGTTTGATTGCAGCGGTTTTGCTTTCGGGTTTTATAAAGGTATGCATTCTTATGAATATTTTTAGGTGTTTGAATTCTGATTATTCTTTTGTTGTTTGTTGTGTTCCATATCAATTTTGTTGTTTGATTGCAGCGGTTTTGCTTTCGGTTTTTTTAAAGGTATGCAATCCTATGGATATTTTTAGGTGTTTGAATTCTGGTTATTTTTTTTTGTTGTTTGTTGCGTTCCATATCAATTTTGTTGTTTAATTGCAACGGTTTTGCTTTCGGGTTCTATAAAGGTATATATTCTTATGAATATTTTTAGCTATTCGAATTATGATTTTATGTTTTTTTGTTTGTTGTGTTCCATATCAATTTTGTTGTTTAATTGCAACGGTTTAGCTTTCGGGTTCTATAAAGGTATATATTCTTATGAATATTTTTAGCTGTTTGAATTATGATTTTATGTTTTTTTGTTTGTTGTGTTCCATATCAATTTGGTTGTTATTTCATGTTTGTTCTATTATTGCTTCATATTTTCAATTTAATTTCATAATCAAAATTTAAGATTTATAAGTTTTTTTGGTATCTTTTTCCTTAAGGAATATAAAAGCTAACATGTTTCTTCTAATTTGAGAGGAAAAAGATTTGAATGTATCTACTACAATTCATTGTGTTTTAGTCTTATTTATTAGTTTAATCTTAATATATTTTGTCCATGAATTCGTTGATTGCAGCGGTTTTGCTTTGAGATTCTATAAATGTTTGCATTCTTATAGATATTTAATTTTAAGGTTTTTGAATTCTTTTTGTTGTTGTTGTGTTCTATATCAAAAGTTACCACGTTTATTTTAATTGAGAGGAAAAAAATTTGAATATATCTTTCACATTCAATTTTCTCTCATGGGTATATGTTGCAATATCAAGAGTAATTTTTAGGAAAAACATGAAGATATTGATAACCGATGAAAAAGGAGAGGATACATCACTATATTATATATGATAGCTCACGGAACCCGTGCGATAACACGACTCGGTGTTTAGTAATTATAAAAATCCGGGTATTACATGTAACCCACACTTAATTGAATTTTTATTTGAATCTATCTTTTTTTGAATTCCTCTTTTTAATATCAAAATTCAATCAAACTCTGCAGACAAAACAACTTCATTTTAACTGTTTCAAATTTAAATTTGAGTTTTGCATATGACACAAATATGAATAGTAAGAATTTCCTTAAAGAAATCAAGTAAAAAGAAATAGATAAAGTATTATTATAATTTATAATTATTGGAGGGAGGTACATATAAGTCATGACTTACAATCTCACACTCACATTTCCATAACAAAAGGAAAGAAAAAACAGAATTACATTGGCATCCAAATTCAGCACACATAATATAATGTGTCACAACACACCATGTATAAGCAAGCCCTTTTTTTTAAAATCACTTAATTATTATATGCTTTAGTTGTAATCAGGATTAGCCAAAACATAACCCTCAAGAGCCTTGAAAAGACCATCACCCTTAGCTTTGCCACTCTTGAGTTCCTCTTCACTAGGAGTAATATCACCTTTTGTGAAGTATTTCACACTCAACTTTGCAATGGATCCTCCATCTGGGCCTGCAGACAATTTAGCCTCAAATGAAATCTTCTCAACTGTATCTGGAAGACCATCACCTCCAACTATGCTGTAGTGGTAATCAAAGTTAACATCATCTACTAAGTCCACTTTGTGCAACACATGCTTGGTTTCACCATCTGCACATCATAATTAATTCATAATCATTATTTAGATATTGTATTAAATATTTATTCAGACGAAAGATGGCCTGAATATATTAGTTTATAAATAAAGACAATTTTCACTTCACAAATTGTTTTATAAGTTTGAATTAGACTCAAACTCTTAATTTTGAGTAAGAATATCGATTCAATAATAAAAAGACGTATGTTGTGGCATCTTGTATTAAAAAATTGTAAAAGAAGCTATTGAAGATAATTAAATATTACTTTCTTTTACTCATAAATTAAAAAATTGTAGTATTGTACGAAAGTGTAAAAAAAAAAAAAACAAAAGTAATGATTTCAATTTCATGACAAGTTGTACCAAAAAAATGATATCATCATAAGAATATTCTCACATTATTTCAAACATGCCATGCTCCACTATTTTTGTGCCATTAAAAATAGAGAAATGATATTTTGACAACCATTTAGTTGTAGACAACTTTCATTTATGTTATTCATCTATTTTTTTAATTTTTTATTACGTCTCGAACTACGTGCATTGTGAGTAAGTTGTAAAGTGGTTGTCCATTTTAAGATGTCAAAATAACACAACTCTAAAAATATTACCCATTCTATAATTGAATCTTATGCAGTTGACTGCACTGCAGTCGGTGAATATGAACCGTCCGATCAATATAAAATTGAGTTTTAATTCTGTCCGTTTGATCTTAAAGTAAATGGTTTGGATTCTGACTGACTGCACCTGGTCCGTATAAGAGATGAGATCACACTAAGTAGAAACTTACTTATTTTTTTGTTAAAAGTAGAAATGTACTTTAACGCAATCTTTTATTTATAAAAAATTGTCAACTTTGGGATAAAATACGTACGTCTTTGTCTTGTATAACAAAAATAAGTACAGTTTTTCTTTTTACAGCACAGGCACAGAAAGTTTCACAATTTAGTGGTAAAGTAGTGATAACAAAAATTGGGTCAATCCTCCTATTTTTAGAGTAAAGAATTACAGTAAGTGGTAAATGGAAGTGTGAAAAAATTGTCAACTATCAAAATATTATACACATAACGTTTGTTAAAAAATTATTTCACTACTGTCAAAAAAAATTATTTCACTAATAACTGAATTGAAGTTCTTTGAAACGATTCATTCTTTAACTTAAATTTATTAACCACTTGAATTCAATCACTTAATTAATAAAGTAAAAATTTTGTAATTTAAAGTAAAATTTAAAAATATTTTCTCATACTAATTAATTTGCAACATAAAAAATGAAGACAAAACCATAAGTAGTGTCTTAGACATTCTATCGTATACTTTTATAAATTATATTTTTATTGAATAAATCAGGTATCATTTGCGTGCAATTACAAAAACTAATTTTTCAAGCATTGTGGGACTCAAATAACTAGCAAGCTCTCCAAAAAGTTTCAACGCTGCTGCATATGTCAAATCAAGTAATCGAACTTTTAACTTAGATTAAATTAGAAGAGATTCATGTCTTCTCATCTAAGCGTTTTTAAATTTTATAAATTGTATTTTAGATATATTGTGGTGATATTTTTACCCCAACATATATATATGTAATATAGTCATAAATAAATAGAATGTTTAATACATGTTATTTCAACATATATTTTTATATACTAACCTTCAACGTAAGTGAGTTTCTTGATAGTTCCTGCACCACCGTTTCCTTCAACAATTTCAACACTTTTAATATCATCAATAACCTTTGGGGTAAGGATATCAGCATCCGTAACTAGAGCTTTGTAAAGTCTAGCAGGTGCTACAATGGAAGTTGTTTCATCCTCAAAATTTAAAACACCCATGATGATGATATTAATTGAATTATGAAGCTAGATATGAAATTAATTATAATTAAGAAATTGCTTAATTGCCTATAGCTGTGTGGTTTATGAGTGAAGTTGAGTGTTGTATTTATAGGAGTGAAGATGTATTGTTTAGACTTTGGATAGCCAATTGGATGAAGATTGATGACTAATACCAAGTCGTTGGGGGCCATTTTTTTATTCAAATAGACATGAATTTGGATAATATATACTATTTAATACTATTTTTAAATTTTAAAGGAAAAATTATTTAACTCATATTGGATAATACTATTTAATAATATTTTTAAATTTAAAATATAAACTATTTGGACTCTTAAAATTGTTGAAATATCAACAAAAATTGATTGAAAAAAAGTTGAAATAATTTGTCTACAATTTGTACCAAATATATCAATTTTTTTACAAAATTTTGCTTATATTTAAGAGCGAGGAAAAAATCTTTAATTAATTCGACAAAAGATAATTTATTGTGGTGCGGGGTCCTAAATGCGGATGTCAGTATTGTGTACAGGTGGATGCTGTAAAATTGAAACTGCTAAGTATTTGTTTTGTGATTTTGATTCATTTGGTGTTGTTTGGTATGAGGTGCTTCGTTGGTTTGAAAATTCTCTGGTTCTTTTCAATGGAGTTGTTCCTCATGCAACTCAATTTAGCTGCTCTTATTTGTTTGGGGAGCAATTTGGATTGCTTTCTAATCTTATTTGGATTGTGTGTTGCCGGTCCATTAATTTGGAAAGCACGTATTAATCGCTTATTCAAAATATTAAAGTTTTGTCTTCGTAGTGGTTGAAAGTTAGGAAAAAATGATGGGTGTTTGATCTTAACCATTGATGAATAAATCTTTAATTTATCGTATTTACGTGTTAACTTGTAGGAGTTTTTAGAGGATATTTTTTGTGATTTTCACCCACGGTTTTTAGAGGATAAATCTTATGGTTTTAATAGTATTTATGTGTTAACTTGTAGGATTTTTTAGAGGATATTTTTTGTGATTTTCACCCACAGTTTTTAGAGGATAAATCTTATGGTTTTAATAGTAATTTTCTTTACACTCTTACAAAAAAATCGACAATGTCTTGGTCTTTAAAAAAACAAAAACTACTAATAAACTAAGTTTATTTTAATGTGAATATTTAGAATTTTTTGAACAGGTCAAAAATTGAGTTGGAAGCATTCAAAGAGTCAAGGAATACAGCAATATATTCAAAGTCTGAGTACTCTTTTGGGTTGAACTTGAGTGTTGTTTTGTTTATGCATCACATTATTAATTGCAACCCAAAAAAAGACTAAGAAAATTTGGGAGTCATGATCTTTAAAATAATAGTGCTACTAGTATTCAACTACGGTATAATTTTTTTATTAAAGATTTATTTTAGTCCTTCGTGGCTCAATTTACTTAATCACAAAAAATAATATTCAAATTAATAAATATTTTTTTTCTAAGCGAAAAATATTGATATTAGAGGACAAAGCAAATTTCACCCTAACAAATTTACATGTTTATTAAGTCTGTCTAACAAAATGTGTTGTAAAAAATAATCAATTTGTCTTTGTAAGTTTGTTAGAGTAATTTTCCTTGATTTAGTAGGACAAGGGAATCCTCCTAAGAATTTAGAGAAGAAATAAGATAAACTTTTTCTGATATCATTTTCATTCAATCGGATTACAATATATAGCCATAGTGCATAGGATCTGATGGCTAATACAATCTATTTGAATCCCTTATTTTCAGGAAAGGAAAATACTACCATTACTAACAATCAGCATCTTTTAGATTTTATTCTAATAAACTATAGAAACTTCTATTCTTTTCTACTTGATAAAGTTTGCTCCTTTTGCTTGATGGTGTCAGATGCTTACACGTAATCCTCCAGCTTCTTTGGTTTGGTAATAGTCCTTTTGGGCTTCTCTGTAGGCATTGCATTTGGGCTTTTGCTAACATCCCCTGATGCTGGGAAAGACACCTTGTCCTCAAGGTGATATTCAGTACAAAGTGAATCCCAAGTTTCCCTGCTCGTGTCCTCAGGAGGAGTCGAACTTGGTATCCAAGATTGATAATGGGGTGATGGTCTATGGAGATTGGTAGTATGGTTGTGACTGAGGGAATAGGACCCTGATGCTGTTTGAGAAGTGAGCAATGAAAAATAGGGTGAATCTTGCAAGTGATAGGTAATTCCAAGCGGTATGCAACTTTGCCAATGCGCTCAATGACTTTGAAGGGGCCATAGAAGCGTTTGGAGAGTTTGGTGTAAGCAGTACTAATGGCTGTTTTCTGGCGGTAAGGGCGAAGGCGGACATAAACAAAAGAACCAACTTCAAAATTAATGTCACGACGGTGTTGGTCAGCAAAATGTTTCATGGCATTTTGTTCTTTGAGCAATTTTTGTTGTAAAGTGACCAAGAGCTGTTGTTTGTTGGCAAGGAGAGAATCCAGGGCTTCAATTGAAGATTGGCCTTGAATATATTGTGGAATGGATGGTGGGGGTTTGCCAAAAGTAATCTGGTAAGGGGTTAAGCCAGTGGAGGAGTGTACCGAAGTATTATATGACCATTCAGCAAGTGGGATGAATTTGGACCATTGGGATGGTTTGTGGTGGACAAAGGAACGAAGGTATTGTTCTAAAACTCGATTATATACTTCGGTTTGTAGGATGTACTCATTCGAAGTTTAGTGCCGCAGAGGTTGAATATTCGCGCCAGAATTTGCTGATGAAAAGAGGGTCGCGATCAGAGACTAGGTTGCGAGGCATGCCATGGATTTTGCACACAGTGTCAAAGAATAAAGTAGCACTTTGTGTGCAGTAAAGTGAGGTACCAGAGCTGCCAAGTGATAAGTCTTCCCAGATGGCTTTAGGGACGGGTAAGGGTTGAAGGAGGCCAGGTGTTTTCTTGGTTTCATATTTCACTTGTTGACAAATTGAACAGTTAGTGACAAATTGCTTGACATGGTTGCGCATACCTTCCCACCAGAAATTGGCTTGTAGGCGAGCAAGGGTTTTGGCGAATCCCATATGACCAGCTGATGGTGAACTGTGGAATTCTTTGAGTAATATGGTGCAAAATGGGATGGACGGATCAAGCCAGATGCGATTGTCATATAATATAAGACCTTGGTATATTTTATGTTTGGGGAATTGGGATGGATTTTGAGAGATATGGTTAAACAAGGTAGTGAATGGGGTGCTAGCAGCCAATGCTAGTTTAAGTTGCTCTAAAAAAAGATAATTTGGCATATATATATATATATATATATATATATATATATATATATATATATATATATATATATATATATATATATATATAGAGAGAGAGAGAGAGAGAGAGAGAGAGAGAGATGTGTACCTAAGGTTGTCTCTGGAAGGCGGGACAGGAGAGTGCATCAGCTACAATATTGGTTTTGTCGGATTTGTAGTGAATGGTGTAATCATATCCTATGAGTTTAGCCAGATAGATTTGTTGCTCAGGGGTTTGAACAACTTGGGTGAGGAGTTCCTTGAGGCTTTGATGATCTGTGTAGATGATAAATTTGTGTCCCAGAAGATATTGGCGCCATTTCTTAACAGCTGTTGTGATAGCATGTAGCTCGCGAACATAGGTTGAGGCTTTTTTGAGTTTAGGGCAGAATAGTTTGCTGAAGAAGGCCATGGGGTGAGAATTTTGCATTAAGACTGCTCCCATGGCCGTTCCAGAGGCATCGGTTTCTAATATAAAGGGTTGGGTAAAATTGGGAAGGGCTAATGTGGGAGCAGAGGTCATGGCTAGTTTAAGAGCATTGAATGCTATGGTAGCTTCAGGGGTCCAGGTAAATGAATCTTTGCGAAGTAGGGTAGTGAGAGGTGAGGCAATGGAAGCGTATCCTTGGATGAATTTGCGGTAGAAGTCGGTAAGGCCAATGAATCCGCGAAGGGCAGTGACATTGGTGGGAATGGGCCAATCTAACATGGCTTGGATTTTGGAGGGTTTAGGACAGACACCAGCAACTGAAACAATGTGCCCTAAGTATTCGAGCTTTTGTTGAGCAAATAAGCATTTAGATTCTTTGAGGAAGTAATCATCTTTGAGTAATGTGTTAAAGACAGATTCAATGTGATGCAAGTGGTCATCAAGGGAAGTGTTGTAGACTAGAATATCGTCAAAGAAGACAGTGACAAATTTCCTTAAGAATGGTTGGAGTAGGGTATTCATGGCAGCTTCAAAAGTTGAAGGTGCATTGCTGAGGCCGAAAGGCATAACACGGAATTCGTAATGGCCTTGGTGAGTGCGGAAGGCAGTTTTGGGAATGTCATTGGGGTGCATACGGATTTGATGAAAGCCTTGGCGAAGGTCTAGTTTGGAAAACCATGTGGCAGAGCCTAATTCATCGAGAAGTTCATCGATGGTAGGCATAGGAAACGGTCACGGATAGTGATGGAGTTAAGAGCTCGGTAATCAACGCAAAAGCGCGAACCACCATCTTTCTTTTTAACGAGTAGGACAGGGGAGGAGAAAGGCTCTGGCTAGGTTGAATAAGTTGGGCATCAAGCATATTTTGGATTTGATGTTCAATCTCGTTTTTCTGGAAATATGGGTAGCGATATGAACGGGTGTTGACGGGTTTTGAGTTTGGTAGTAAGGTGATATGGTGGTCATTGGTACGAGGTGGAGGAAGGTGTTGCGGTGATTTGAAGATGGAGGCAAAACGAATTAGCAAGGATTGAATAGCTGGAATGGGGTGTGTGGGCGGAGAGAGTGTTTCAGGGGAGTCAGAGGTAGGTGGTAGAAGTTGAATATGGAATAGTTCAGCTGTGGAATGTGTTTGGATGAGTCTTTTGACTTGTTGAGCGGAAGCAGGTTTGGGCTGGGCTTGAGAATCCGCAGTAAGGGTAATGGGCTTGTTATTTTTGGTGAAGGAAAGGCTAAGGGAGGTATAGTCCATAAGTACTGGCCCAATAGATTTAAGCCAGGGTGCCCCTAACACAACATCAACACCACATAGTGGAAGGACATATAAATCAACCATGAATGATTCAGATTGAAGGGAGAGTGGGACTTTAGAGCAAAATTGATTACAGTCGAGATTGTTACTGTTGCCAACCATGACTTTGAGAGTGGGAGTAGGGACTGAAGGGAGCTCGAGGAACTTGGCAATGCGATTTTGAACGAAATTGTGTGTGCTTCCGCCGTCAATTAGAACTGTGACAAGGTGATTAGAAATTCGACCCATGAGGCGAATGGTAGAGGCGACGGTACATCCTGATAGGGCATGGAGGCTGATCTGAGCATCAGTGGTAGTGTCATATGTGGTGGTGGTGATTACGATTCTGGCAAGTGGACCAGTTTGTCGTCGAGCAATAATTCACACACTAGGTGTCTAGAATGAGTTCGTATCCACAGGGATCGTGTCAAATCTTCGCTAGTGCTATTCTAGTTCGTGAGTTTTTGCATTCGCTTTGGTTTTTGGAAAAAAATGTTTTTAATTTATAAAAAGAGCGATATGCGTTGCGGAAAAGTAAAGGTTTTGATTCAGAAACATAGAGGATATGTATGGTAGTTGAACTTACTCCCTTCTCCATACTTGGCATAATCGATGTATAACATAGTCATTCGTATTATTATTGAGCGTCGATTCTATCCTTGTTTTAGTAGCACCTTACTACTACACTATGTAAGCAAAGTCTCCCTATGTTTGCAACTAAGGCACCTACGGGAGTCTAACCTCGCTTTGTCACATACCCTAATTACTAGATAGAGTTATTTACATACATGCATTATGACCATCAACCATCCAATGCCCCTAGATCTTAGTTTCGGGCTATACAGCTTCTAATTGCTATGTCGCAAATAGTTCCTGATTCCTCCTCTAATTGTTGAGTCACAACTAGTTCAAGATGTTTACCGTTTCTACACATATAGTGTTATTTATTACTAGTTCCGGACAAATAATAGTGAGAACCCTAATATACTACTATTAGAGTAAACCCTAATTATTTATTCTAAAGGCGTTGCCGTTTATACGGCTAGATTCCGAGCAACGTTGTTAAAGCAAGAAAATAAATAATAATAATAATAATTTATAAATTCCATTTATTATAACTTTGACTCAATTACATGAACCAAGTATTCATTGGGGAGTTCATCTTCTCCACCACAACCTAAGGAATTATTACAAAAGACTACATAATTAAATTACAAGAATTCAACTATAAAAAGCCTAAAGAAATAATACCTTGCTGAGTTAGTTTTCCCATAAGGGGGGAAAACTATGCCCTTAGAGCTCCTCCGAACTTCTCTCCAAAAGGAATAGAAAGTTCTTCTATTTCTGAATGAAAAATAATGAGGAATGGAGGCTCTATTTATACTTTTCGTAATGGGCCTCAGCAAGCCATCGTGCCACGCTAGGTCCATCGTGGCACGATGGGAAGATTCAGTTTAAAAATATAACTGATCCTGTGCGTTTCATCAGTGTGGTCACCAAGTAAACCTATCGTATTGCGTTGTGCTCCATCGTGGTACGATGCTAAGATTTTCTTCAAAAATATAATTGATCTTGTCTTGGCGAACAAGCAGCTTCCATCGTGTCACGTTGAGTGCCATCGTGACACGATGAGCTGTTTTTCTTCATTTTTGGGTTTTTTCGTGTCTTTTGCGTGTCTTCACTTTGTCTTGAAGCTTTTTCTCAATTCTTCAGATTTTTGTTGATATTTGGGCCTGTCTTGGTCAATTTACTACTAATAATATTACCTAAAATACTGCAGAAATTCCTGTCATCACAACCCCAAACTTAAACTGTTGCTTGTCCTCAAGTAACATGTTGTCAGACAAGATCGTTAGCGAGTTAAGAAATAAATAAAGATGATAGGAATTTCACACCCTTATTTGTTCAGCAATGGTACCGCTGATTCTTACCGCAGCGTGCAATGCTCAGTCCTGCTTGGTTCAGGAGACGTTGATAGTAGCGAGTCGGACAAGTGTCTGCAAGAGTCCGTGTTCAACCTTTTCTCTCTCTCACATTTTCGCTCTAATTGAAAGGGTGACTCTCAATCATCGCACAACCTGCCATTTTACCATAGGCTTGCAAAAATCTAAGTAACCTGTCAAAATTCAAGAAACATGCATTTTTGGAGGTCTTTAAGGGTTATAACGTGGCTAGGGTCAAGGTGGGACATTTTTGGGATAAGTAGGCTAACATTAGAGTTAAGTTCTACTTTATTTCCTTTTTGTGTACGCAACCTTATTCCATAGGGTATCTTTTGATTTTTGGTATTTAGAGAATAGAACCTAAGGCTATTTTTGCCTTTTTGTATATGTTTCGGTTCTTTTTCTATCATTGTTTTTTGAAGAGACTATTTTTTTTAGGGATTTTTTATGTTCTCCCGTCTCTTTTCTTTTATTATTATTTTTTTAAGAGACTATTTTTTAGGGATTTTTTATGTTTTCCCGTCTCTTTTTCTATTTTTTTTTATTTTTTTGTTGTGATAGTTCTCTGTATATCCACCCGAAACTTGAAATGTTGCTAGTTCCATGAGCAACCCCAAACTTATATGTTGCTATGATCAGAGGACTATTACCTAACTCCAAAAGAGGGTAATTTCTTGTTTTTCTAGTCTATAGGCTTATATTGTGGTTTGTCACCGAAAGAAAAGAGATATTATTTTTTTATACGGCTCAAATTTGGCTAGCAAAGGATATAATAATAATAATAATATAAAGGGTGGCTTGAAAAGACTCTAGGTTATAACAAACAATTGCCTCAATCCATAATTTAATAAATCAACCAGTTACAGAGAATTGGAGCAAGTTCTGAAAAATAAACAGGAGTGCGGAACTCTCATAGATCGAAAGAAATCGGTAATACCTTTGAAAATATTTGGCTCAAATCCTCACTTGGCTTAGGTATCTGAAGGCGTGAACACTTATCTGCAATCACCGCTTCTTCACTCGTCTCATTGTCTCCCGAACTTCCACATTTCAGAGCATTTACCTTTGGTCTTTTGTGTGAAGGCGTGAAATTCGGATCATCAAAATTCATGACTCACTTCGCTGCAATCTTACCAATAACAGTTTCTCATGCACAAGATAATAAACAACAACAATTATTTAATATTTTTAATAAGTTTGACAGGGGGTAAATAGATGAAAATGACGTATGGAATTCTTAAGTACATACTATGAATTGAAAATACGAAATTGAAATACTTAAATAAAATACTAAAATAAAATACTTATCCTTGGGTTGCCTCCCAAGCAGCGCTTGTTTAGCGTCTCATTAGCTTGACGCATTTCCTCCATTACAGAGGATAGGTTCGCATGTCTCGTGTTGTGCTCTCCTCGTTCCATCTCTGGAGCACTTTGACATCTTCCATTCTTGATTCTTGCGATTCAGGCAGGACCAGTTCAATTTCACCACACCCTCAACTATGGCTGTTGGCGGCTTATTTTTTCAGTATAGGTTCATAGAGTGTGGTGCCTTCACCCCAAACTTATATTGATGCATGACTTTCTTTGAGACGCTTTCTTCACAAGGAAGAATTTGTTCTTTGAAGTGACTTAATTTACTGATGCTCCTGTTTGCAAGCTTTCCATTCCTGATGATTCTTCCTTCTTATGTTCTTTCCTTCTATGGCTTCCGTAATTCTAAAACCATTTCTGTTACAGCCTCTTACTTACTTACTTCCTGTGACGTTTGTCCAGAAGTTTCTAGTCCAATGATCCTCCTGACCATTGACTTTCTTTTGCAGCCTTCTCTTTTACAATTTTCTTTGTCTCCCTTCATCATCCTTGGGAGCTTTTAGTGAGAGTGTTGTCTTTAGTTGGCTGTTTCCAGCCACTCCTGTCTTGGAGTACCTGTCTACATGCACTCAACAAATACCTTAGTAGCACTGGAAGAGATATTTTTAAATATTTTTTGTTTTGTTTCATGTGTCTTTGTCACCGTGAAAATTCCTAGGTAAGTGAGGTGGATCACTAGGATCGCTTAAATATCTTGACTTTACCTTAGCCAGAATTTCACAGATCAAAATTCACAATCATTAATAAAAAAAAATTATTTTTTAATTTTTTTGTATTTTAAATTTTTTTTTACAGACTAGAATAATTCTAACAAAGTTTTGTGAACACAATCCCCGGCAGTAGCGCCAAAAGCTTGACTACGATTCTGGCAAGTGGACCAGTTTGTCGTCGAACAATAATTCACACTCTAGGTGTCTAGAATGAGCTCGTATCCACAGGGATCGTGTCAAACCTTCGCTAGTGCTATTCTAGTTCGTGAGTTTTTGCATTCGCTTTGGTTTTTGGAAAAAAAAAAAGTTTTTAATTTATAAAAAGAGCGATATGCGTTGCGGAAAAGTAAAAGTTTTGATTCAGAAACATAGAGGATATGTATGGTAGTTGAACTTACTCCCTTCTTCATACTTGGCATAATCGGTGTATAACATAGTCATTCATATTATTATTGGGCGTCGATTCTATCTTTGTTTTAGTAGCACCTTACTGCTACACTATGTAAGCAAAGTCTCCCTATGTTTGCAACTAAGGCACCTACGAGAGCCTAACCTCGCTTTGTCACATACCCTAATTACTAGATTGAGTTATTTACATACATGCATTATGACCATCAACCATCCAATGCCCCTAGATCTTAGTTTCGGCCTATACAGCTTCTAATTGCTATGTCGCAAATAGTTCCTGATTCCTCCTCTAATTGTTGAGTCACAACTAGTTCAAGATGTTTACCGTTTCTACACATCTAGTGTTATTTATTACTAGTTCCGGACAAATAATAGTGAGAACCCTAATATGCTACTATTAGAGTAAACCCTAATTATTTATTCTAAAGGAGTTGCCGTTTATCTGGCCAGATTCCGAGCAACGTTGTTAAAGCAAGAAAATAAATAACAATAATAATTTATAAATTCCATTTATTATAACTTTGACTCAATTACATGACTCAAGTATTCATTGGGGAGTTCATCTTCTCCACCACAACCTAAGGAATTATTACAAAAGACTACATAATTAAATTACAAGAATTACTCTATAAAAAGCCTAAAGAAATCATACCTTGCTGAGTTAGTTTTCCCGTAAGGGAAGAAAACTATGCCCTTAGAGCTCCTCTGAACTTCTCTCCAAAAGGAATAGAAAGTTCTTCTATTTCTGAATGAAAAATAATGAGGAATGGAGGCTCTATTTATACTTTTCGTAATGGGCCTCAGCAAGCCATCGTGCCACGCTAGGTCCATCGTGGCACGATGGGAAGATTCAGTTTAAAAATATAATTGATCATGTGCGTTTCATCAGCGTGGTCACCAAGTAAACCCATCGTATTGCGTTGTGCTCCATCGTGATACGATGCTAAGATTTTCTTCAAAAATATAATTGATCTTGTCTTGGCGAACAAGTAGCTTCCATCTTGTCACGTTGAGTGCCATCGTGACACGATGAGGTGTTTTTCTTCATTTTTGGGCTTTTTCTTGTCTTTTGTGTGTCTTCACTTTGTTTTGATGATTTTTCTCGATTCTTCAGGTTTTTGTTGATATTTGGGTCTGTCTTGGTCAATTTACTACTAATAATACTACCTAAAATACTGCAGAAATTCCTGTCATCACAACCCCAAACTTAAACTGTTGCTTATCCTCAAGTAACATGCTGTCAGAAAAGATCGTTAGCGAGTTAAGAAATAAATAAAGATGATAGGAATTTCACACCCTTACTTGTTCAGCAATGGTACCGCTTATTCTTACCGCAACGTGTAATGCTCAGTCCTGCTTAGTTCAGGAGACGTTGAGAGTAGAGAGTTGGACATGTGTCTGCAAGAGTCCGTGTTCAACCTTTTCTCTCTCTCATATTTTCGCTCTAATTGAAAGGGTGACTCTCAATCATCAAACAACCTGTCATTTTACCATAGGCTTGCAAAAACTGAGGAGGAAAGGGGGTGGGAGGCCAACGATGCGATTGGCTAGACGTTCAAACTCGGTGAGATATTGGTTAACAGAGGAGCGTTGTGTAAGTTTGAAAAGGGAGCTGGAAGGGTCGTCGTAGTACGACAGAGCATATCGGGTTTCGGGGGCTTGGAGGAGACCGAACTAAGTGGTGATTTGGCCGTTGCGATGCATCCATTGGTACCAACCGAGAGCTGGACCATCCATGTAGAAGGAGACGACGTTGAGTGTAACACCCCAAATCTTATATTTTATTATATTTGATTGATTGATTTTATTTAATTAATTGGTGTGTTTTGCATGCATTAATTAGTGATTACCTTTATGTTTGTTAGTGATGGGCTTTTATGAGTATTGGGCTTAATTAGAATGAATAAGAGTTTGTGATAAGAATAAGGGTAATATAGTAATTTAATATAAGTTAGTGGATTGTGTAGAGATAAGGATGACATTTTGGTTATTAGCTAAAAGGATAATGTATCTTGGAGAGGAAGTAGTGGCGATTATGTAAATAAGTGTAGAAATGGGTGGTTAGTGTGAATATGAAATTGTGAGTGGGAATTGTAGAGAAATTAAGGGTAGTGTGAGAATTTAACCTTAACCTAAGTGGGCGAGTTATATAAAGGGGAGGTTTTATGAGAAATACAGTTGTTATTATGTTTATCATAGGATGAGAGAAAGAGAGGTAGAGAGAAGGGAGTTCTTGGAAGAGAAGAGAAAGTGTAGAAGAACCAAACTTGAAGATGTAGAAGGGAGTCAAAGTGTAGAGCTTAGAGATGTAAAACTTCAATCTAAGGTAAGAGGATTAGATAATATAATTTTGAGTGATCAAAGAGAGGGGAGTTTGTCTATGACTCGACACCCAAACTCTCTTCACTCATTTTTGGTTTTGGGAAGAAAAGGGTTTTGGGAACTTGTTTATAATTGAAGCTTTGATAATGATTCATGTATAATATGATTCTACTTATGATTGTTGTGTGAAATTCATGATAAAGTTGATTACTTGAACTTTGATTTTGATTGATTATGTTATAAATGGGTTGTTGTTCAAAAAATGGGTTTTTATGTTAAAATGAGTATAAATCTTTCATTTAAGTTGTCCTAAGTTGTTTATGAGTTAGAATATGTATTATTATCCATGAATATGCTTGGGGAATGTTGTATAAATGTTATTGGGTTAAAATAAGTGTTTTTGGCTTTGAAGAAATGATTTTTGGGTAAAAAATGCGAGAAAACGATTTTCCCATCAGGTCCCGGCGCCCGGCGCAGCGTTGTTGGCGCCCAGAAAGATCTAGAAATGTCATTTCGGTTCTGCCGTTGGCGCCCGGCGCCCCGGCACAGTTGACTGGTCAACAGGTTTGACCAGTTGACTTTTGAGTTGACTTTTTGACGGTTTATGCACCCTGAACCTATTCTTCACGATTTTTCGCGTAGAATCCATTTCTAATGTTAGTTTTCAAAGATCATGCTTGGATTATGCTGTTTTGGTATATAATTGCAATACTTTGTTAATTGAATTAAGAACTTAGTATATGTAATTGAGTTTGAATTAATGAATTGATGATTAATAACTTGAAGTATGAGATGAACTTTATGTAATGTATATGATGAATGATGATTTATGAGGTGTGAGACTTAATTAATAAAGCATGTTGATTAACTAATAATATGTGGTGAATAGAGATTAATTAATAATGTTTGAATTAGGATGATGATTTATGATAATAAATTGAGATGATGATGTATAATGAGTTGAGTTGATGATGATAATGAGTTGTAATAACTTAATTGTTGATGTATGATATGTGCTTGAATGTATGTCCATAATGATGATATGATGAGGTGAATATAGGCTGAGTGGTACTATATTTTATGAGGTGATTGTTATAGTACCATCATATATGGTATATGTACATTCATGCATTCATAAGTCTATTTGTGGTGAGTCTTTCATGACTTGAAACTGAAAATGAGGTGAATGGGATATAAGTTTATCCTAATATGAGGTGAATGGTACCGCATGCATATAGTTATGTCTAGGGTGACATGACATGAGATTTGTGACATTAGTTGCATTAGGAATATGTGACTAAATGTGATACTTGGTAATTGACATTGATTGGTGATCCTTAACTTGAATGATTAAATGTATTATGAGGTGTGTGATGAATGATTGATAAATGATGATGTTATGTATACTTGTCTATTGATTAAATATGTATGATTATTGTGATGTGTTGTACTCTTATGATAATGAGATATGAATAACATGAGAATAATGTATGTTTTATGGATTGAGTTGTTAGACATGAGCATGTTATGTCCTAAGTGTTAAGTATGTTCTTGCACTTAGTTTCTTTTTATGGTTATATTATCTAACCCTCCGTTTTGTGTATGTGCTGAACCTTTGGGGGTTCAGATTCTCATGTTATTTTTGTGACCGAGTCGTTGGTGAAGCTCCGCTCTGATCATGACACGGGGATAGGGTTCTCTAAATGTACATAGAGTCTTTATCGCTTATTTTTATTTATCTAAAGATGTATCGAGTTAGAAATATTTTGTATATCGGTATTTTACTAATTAAGTTGTTAGTAATTAAATTTGATGAAGCATGTAATACTCGAACCATTCATTTTATAAATCCAATTTTTATTTCCGTTGCGTATTCTGAATAATATTTTTATAAAGGTAGTATTTTCTTAAATACGGGTTTGGGTGTTACAATTTGGTATCAGAGCTCCGGTTCTTCGGACTGTGTGGGTCATGTGTCGATCAGAGCAGGTTTGTTCAGTCAAAACCGAGTGGGCGTTGAGTCAGTCGTGTTTATTTTATCGATTACTCTTTGGTATGATGATTGTTGTAGTGTAGTTACACTTGCACATTAGTCACTATTTAAATATTTTGTAAATGCGTGATTAGTTTATTGAATGATGATATGTATGCATACATAGAATTAATTAAGAATGTATGGATATGAATGAAATAGTAGATTACTTGAATGCTTTAACATGACGATTAATTGTGAATATTCATGAAATCATAGTGATCTATGAATTATATGTATTGCAATAACTTGTTAATTATGTGTTAGATTAATTTCATGAGTTTTGATGATAGTCCCTTGACTATATGTTGCTTTTTGTGTTTCTAATTGATATTAACTCTAGCATATATATAATTCTGCTCCATGTTTGAATCGCTAAAATAATGTTAGATTAAGTGTTAATTTGTCAATAATTGAATTGCTATAAGTCTCTTAAGAAAATGTGATGATTGTGTGTTTTCACATGTTTGTAAATTAATTCATGATTGATTATTATGTTTTTATGTTTGTTATAACTTCATATCCTTAAAGTTATAATCTTATGTTTTATTGAACTTGGATAAATGAAGTTTTGATCTAATTACTTAGGTATGAGAATTACTTGTGCTATATGCTATTTGTGATTGAAATATATGCGAAGCTAATAATTGAATATTGGTTGCTATTCAATGATATTATATTTCATTGTCATTAATTGTTGATTGTTATTCGATAATGTTATATTTTATTGTCATTAATTGTTATTAGTTAAAATAATGTAGGATAATAGAATTTATTCTTTGTATATGAATTTAAATGACTTGAGTATGATAATTGGATTGATAGTTTAATGCAATTATTTGAAGTAGAATTTATATGAATATTCATGTATGCTTATATGTATGATGGATAAGTGATTCTTTATGACATGTGATAAATCTTAGAAGTAATGTTAATTTCCGAATAATGTGAATCTTGTCGAAATTAATTATTCCTTTGAGTAAATGAAACTTGATTTATTCCTTTTGCTATCTATAAGTTATATTATGTTGTTATGCCATTTTCTTGATTGATAGACTTGATGAATATGATACACATGTTTGACTATTTCATATACCATGTTAACTATCATTCTAGGGTAATTATCTCCTTGTATGATGTGATTTAACACGTGTGAATTATCGGATTGTTTGGATATGTTTGAAGGTGTGAAAAAACAAGAAGGGGGGTTGAATTGTGTTTTGGGTTGTTTTAAAAAACTTCTTCTAAGTTTTGCAACTTATCATATTTAGCAGCGGAATAACTGAACACAACCAACTTCTGGTGATAGTGAAAGCAAAACAGAGTAGGAATGAATAAAACAGAGAGAAGAGATGAACACAAGAGATTTATACTGGTTCCTCTCACAAACCGAGAGTAATCCAGTCCCCTTGCACTTCCAAGGGATTTCACTATAATCACACAAGATTACAATTGCTCAAGCCAACAGCAAGAGACTTCCTTTGCTCAAGTAACACAGTACAAGAGACTTCCAAATGCTCAAGCTCACAAGCAAGAGACTTCCTAACACAAATGGAAAATACAAAGTTTGAACAACTGATAAACAATATCAGAGTTCTGAGAACAAAATAATACAACTTTAATAACAAGACTATTCTTAGAATTCTTGAAAAGAAAACTAAGGTTCAACAACTGACTAGTCAGAAGTTGAAAACTGTTTGTCTTGAATTTTGATATAATCTCAAGTTGTATCTAAGTTAAAAATGCTCTTGGAAATTTATCAGAATAACAGCTCTTTTGTTCTTCGTAAGTGTGTTGTCACGTCTTCAAATTCTTCCTCCTTTTATAGATGATGTTGGAGCGTTTTGAATTTGAGCGGACAAAGATGAAAACAGCTACGTAGTACTGTACTAATGTTTTCATTTGAAATATGCTTATTCAAATCAGGTAAAGATCAAAATCTGAGCCTTGATTTCGAATATTCGCCCAAATCAGGAAAACAAAGATAGTACAATAGTACAAACGTCATTATCATGAGGATAACGGTCTTGAAAGAGATTTCTTCTGCCTCTTCAGTTTTTGCCAAATAGATGATAGTCGTTAATGAGAATAGAATGTTCTTCTGGCGTCCTCTGCTGTTTCATCGTCATCAGAATCTTTAGATATGAATTTTGCTTCTGATGAGTTAGCTTCTGGTTGACTTTGACTTGCAACTTCTGATGACTTCAACTTCTGGTGTCGTCTTCAGAACTTGCATTTTTCCCAACTTCTGGGAACGCTTTTTAGCATAGCAACCAGAACTTCAATTTCTAGTGTAAATAAAATTTTAACTTGTATACCTGCACACTAGAGTAAATTATCAGTATTTCCTATTGTATATTAATACTATTGTTATCATCAAAACTACTTGGGTTATATTAGAACCAACTTTGTTCCAACAATCTCCCCCTTTTTGATTGATGACAAACCAAGTATTAATTTACAATGGTTGTTATTTTAATCACATGATTGCATCCTTCAGGTTTATGAGTTTTGCAAGCTCCCCCTGAATTCAGTAATGAATGATTAAAATAGTTTTAAAATTTTAATATTGAATCCAGAACTTCAGTATACACTTGACTTCCAGAAGATAGATTTGCAAGCTTTCTTCTTTGATCAGATCTACCTAAGAGAAAAATGCAATCTTCTCTTACGTGTATCATGTATAGAAAGTTCTAATTTCAATAGAAAAATTTCCTTCCAAAAAAAATGATAACTGATAATATTCAATAACTGAAATTCAATGAAATTAAAATTATTAATTTGGCTTCAGTTAGTGTTCTTAAATTAATTTACTCTTACTCCCCCTTTTGTCATTAAACAAAAAGAATAAAAAGAAAAAGAAAGAGTCAAGAGTAAATGAAACACGTGACTAAAGAATTAGTCAAGTCAAAAATTCAAAGATGATAAAAACCACAAAAAAATAGTTAATGCAAAAACGAAAAACGAGGTAACTCCTACCAACAAAAATGGCTATAAAAGCGCACCAACTCTTTGTCATTTCACTCAACACTTCCATGATATTTCTTCAACAAAAATGAGAGAAAATATTTGTGAGGATAGAAGAGTGATTGAAAGAAATGGGTTTAAGAAATTTTCAAAGGAGAACCAGAGAAGGATCTTATCAACGATAGATGCAATCACATGTAATATGATGTCTAAGAAACATCTGAAGACGGTGAAGGGCGTTGCTCCAAAATCAGATGCAAGTTTCTCAGCCATCTTCTGTTCTTAGAAGATCAAGGAGTTCTCCTCATGCAGGAGGATGAGCAGGAGTCTCTGAAGACAAGCTCCAAGTTTACAAAACAGTAAATTTGTAGCTCGAGAGGTTTAGGTTGCAGGCTCCCAAGTTGAAGTTTGGGACATCATCCTATTCCGCTCTCTCCTATCTCATCTTCTTGTAAAAATTTCCTTTTAGGTTTAGGTAGGTTTCTAGATTTATGCAAAAAATTGCTCTTAGAGCAATGATGAAATGCAAAAAAAAAAAAAATTTAGAAAGAAAAGCAATGATGAAATGCAAAAATAATTGTAATGCAATTTTATATGAATAAAAAATTTGAATGCAATTGTGTTTATGCAGCAAATTAAATCTATCTTCTGAACAGAATAAAGAAAATAAACCAATATAACACAACCATAATAACATAAAAACAATATTCAATAACAATTAAAAGATCCAAACAACATAGTTTAAACAGAACATGATAAAAAAACAGAACAAAAAAAAAAAAAAAAAAAACATAACAACAGAAATCCTAGGGTTGTGAAGGGTTGAGCATCTTGGCTTGAAGTTGTTTCAGAGCTTCTTCTGAAATAAGTTGCAGCCTCTTGAACACATCTTCTGAGTCAACTCTGCCAACCAGATTTGCAGAATCAGAGTCCACTTGAATAATCTTTTCCATCTCTTGAGCATACAAAGTGGAAAACTGATCTACAGCCTTTGTCATAACCAACTTCATCTTCTCATCATAGATCCTCTTGGCTTTTCTAATTCTGGCCTCCTCAACTTTGAATTCAGTGAACTTCTGCCTAGCAATGTTCATGATAAAGTTCCTTTTGTATTGAGAACTATAATCACTCATCATTTGCTTGCACATATCTGAAAGAGCATTACACTCTTCATCCACTTGATCAGGTGCAACAGCAAAGGTAGGAAAATCTTGATGAAATTCCAGAACTCTGTCATTAATGCCAATCAGCACACATTTAACATCTTCTGGTGTGATGGCTTTTTGAGGTTTAGGGACAGATGATGATGAAGGTTTATTTAGGATAACTGAGGGATGGATGGTGATTTCTTGTTCTGATGGAGGGGGTGTAATAACTTCTTCAAAAGACTTAAGATAGTTATTTTGGTCATTTGTGAGTTGTGGTGTTTGAGATTTCTGAGGAGATGGATTATCTAGTTCCAACTCTAATTGTTGAAGTTTATTTTGAACATGGGCAGGAATGCCAGTTTCAACAATGGCTTCAACAGGAGAAGAGTGATGATCAGAGAGTCTTTTTTGAATCATGGGATCTAGGTTGAGCAGACTCATGTACAGGAGATAGAACAGTGATAGAATCCACATGAGTGCTTTCTTGAGGGATAGCTTCAGAAGTTGCAACCTCTGCATTAACTTCTGATGCTACCTTCTCAACATTCTCAACAGAAGTAGGAGTAGGAGCACCTGTTTCTATAACCAGGGATAACACATGTTTAGAGAATTTCCTCATAGACTCAGGGATGGTACAAAGCTAACTACTGGTGTTTCAAGAGAAGCACTAGCAGAAACTTCTACTATACAGTTGGATTTAGGTTCTAAATCAGAAAGGATTTTAAAAAAAGAGTTTTGAACAGGAACTGTATAGGGGATGTTTTTAGCATGCTTTGGACCATTAATGACATAATCAGGAATATCTTTAATATTGATCTTTTTTTAAATACCTTGATTTGCCAACTTCACCAGCTCACTCTTAGGAATAGGAGTATCAAGAAATGCATTAGGCTCAGCATCAACTCCACTTTTCCAACTAGTTTCCTCCCAAGCCTTATACAACTCCACTTGTTTTATGGCTTCCTGAGCTTCTTCATCCTCATCATCTTCAAGAATCAACCTTGGCTTCCTCTTCCTCTTGATATTAGTTCTTGTCTTCTTAGTAACTTCTGGAGCAGCAACAGCAGCATGTCCAGAAGCACTAGCTTCCTTGTTTGTTTCTAACTCTGCCTCTGCTTGAACAGCAGGCTCTGGGTTCACAGGGGTCTCTTCTATAGCAATCTTTTTCTTAGCAACTTCTGATGTGTTCCTGACACCAGAAGTATTTCCAGATTTCTTTTGAGGGGTAGAACTTCTTGCTCTCTTGGACTCAGATTCTGTTGCTTCTGGCTTCTTACCAGCCTTCATTTTCTTTTGTTGAGCAGGCAACAGATATCTAGTAGCAAGTCTATCTTCTAACTTCTTATCATCTCCTTCTTCCAGAAGTTTCTTATGCATACCAGCAATGAGAGTAACTTCTTCTTTAGATACAGAAGTAAGATAGAAGTACTTGTCACCTTCCTCCTTCTTTGGTTTATACTGAACTTGAGGTGTAATCAAGGGTCCTTGATTCTTCAAAACTTTCTTCACAGTAAAACCATTTATCACAGAGGGATAAGCATCAATGAAGGATTCATATCCAGGAAAAACGGGCTTTAAAGATTGAAGCAGGTAACTTCTGTGAAACATGAAGGATAGAAATCTGCAGTAATGTGCATTTGTTGTACCCTTGGTTTGACTGTCAGAGATAGCTTTACACATGTGCTCAAAGATAACCTTGGCAAAATCCACCTAAGCCTTTGTTCCCAAATAATATAAAATTGTTTTATAGTGTTGAGAAACTTGGTCAGATGAACCAACCTTTGGTAACAGAGAGTCACACATGATCTTGTAAATCATCTTGTAGTACGGCTTCATATCAATGTTGCTCTTGGAAGTTGAGTTTTTGCCGTAAATCTCTTCTTGAATGTAATGACAACAATCTTCAGTAGAGTAAGGAATAATACCAGAAAATGGTAACTGCGCTGCTTGCCTAATGTGTTCATGTCTGATCCTAATACAGACTCCACCAACCTCTGAGGGAATCTCTTTACCCAAATATTCTTCATTAGGTCTTGAATTGCTGAGAATCACTTCTGCCTTCATCCAGAAGTCCTTCACAATCTCTGGATAGACAGGTCCATTTAAACTGTCTAAGAAGGTTAACAACTTTTGCGCTTCAAACGCTTCTTTGATTCCTTCAACACCGTTTACTCTTATTCCTTCAAAATCAACTGGTCTTTCAATGTGAAGAAATAAGTCCGAAATAGGAAAACCTACTTTATCCGTTGTAAGAACACCAGGAGTAGAGGCTTTAACATCAGCAATAGAAGGTACATTAACATGTTTCTCTCCTCGATTGCGTTTGGTAGATAAAGATGCCATGGATTCTGAGTTTAGGGTTAGGGTTTGCTAATTTGGGGAGAAGAAAGAAATTTCTATGAGTTTTAGAAGAAAATAAAAGTGTAGGTAGTGAGTGTGCAAATGTGTGAATGTGAACAGTTAGTGTATTTAAAAGGAAAAGCAAAACCGCGCAAAAACGTACTAACTGAAAGGACAGGGGTAATAGAGTAACTTAACAATTCACAAATTGAATTAGAACACAATCATCACTAACCAACTTCTTTCTCTAATAGCAAACAGACACGTGTATTAGAAGCTTAATTAAATATCTGACACGTTAGCAACAGCAGTTGAAGAGGTAACTCAACAGTTACTGCCACGTCACGTTCAGAACCACTCATATAAACTTCTGATAGAGATACCAGGAGATGGATTGTCGAACTTCTGATACACAAGTTCTGACTCCCCCTAACTTCTGATAGAGATACCAGAAGATGGTTTGTCTAAACTTCTGATACAAAGATCTGACTCCCCCTAACTTCTGATAAACTTCTAGAACTTCCTAAAATAATATCCTTCACTAGAGTTCAGCTTATTCACAGATTTCCATCATATTAAGATTCCTTTTGATAAAATCAAATCTTTCAACGGCCAAGGGTTTTGTAAAGATATCAGCCCATTGATTTTCAGTATCAATAAACTTGAGATCAATTACACCCTTCTGTACATAGTCTCTTATAAAATGATGTTTAATCTCAATATGCTTAGCTCTTGAGTGTAGAATAGGATTTTTAGAAAGATGAATGGCAGCAGTGTTATCACAATATAAAGGAATATTGTGACTGCTTATTTGATAATCTTCCGATTGATATTTCATCCAAAGTAGTTGTGTACAACACTTAGCTGCTGAAATGTATTCTGCTTCTGCTATTGACATAGCTATGGTGGTTTGCCTTTTATTGGCCCAAGAAATCAAATTCTCACCAATGAATTGACAGCTTCCACCGGTGGATTTTCTTTCTAGTTTGTCACCAGCATAGTCAGCATCACAGAATCCAATCAGTTTGTAATCATTAGATTTCTGATACAGCAATCCAATGTTACAAGTAGCCTTCAGATATCTAAAGATTCTCTTTACAGTAGTAAAATGAGATTCTCTAGGATCTAATTGAAATCTTGCATACAGACAGACACTTAATAAGATATCAGGTCTAGAAGCTGTTAGATAGAGAAGAGATCCAATCATTCCTCTATATAACTTCTGATCAACCTTACCTTCAGACTCACCTTTGCTAAGACTTGATGTAGGATGCATTGGAGTGTTCATGGGTTTGCAGTCTTTTAGATTGTACTTCTTCAGAAGATCTTTGATATACTTTGACTGATGAATGAAGTTTCCTTTCTTTGTTTGATTGATCTGAATTCCCAGAAAGTACTTCAATTCTCCCATCATGCTCATCTCAAATTCATCTTGCATCATCTTAGAAAAGTTCTTGCACAGTCCAGCATTTGTTGATCCAAATATGATGTCATCAACATAGATTTGAATGATTAGAATGTCTTTCTTCAGGGTCTTCTTGAATAATGTATTATCAACTTGACCTTTAACAAAACCATTGTCAACCAAGAAGTTACTTAGTCTCTCATACCAAGCTCTGGGAGCTTGTTTGAGTCCATAGAGTGACTTCTTTAGTCTGAACACATGATCTGGATTTGAAATATCTTCAAATCCTGGAGGTTGTTTGACATATACTTCTTCAGAGATAACACCATTCAGAAATGCACTCTTAACATCCATTTGATAAAGTGTAATGTTGTTGTTGACAGCATAAGAAAGATGTAATCTTATAGCTTCCAATCTTGCAACTGGAGCATAAGTCTCTGTATAATCAATGCCTTCTTGCTGACTGTATCCTTGTGCAACAAGTCTAGCTTTGTTTCTTGTTACTTCTCCTTGTTCATTCAGCTTGTTTCTGTATACCCACTTTGTTCCAATAATGTTCTTGCATTTTGGTTTGGGTACCAGATCCCATACATCATTCCTTTGAAATTGATTCAGTTCTTCTTCCATAGCAACTATCCAAGCATCATCAGATAATGCTTCATCAGTGGTTTTAGGTTCAATCAAGGAAACTAGACCAAATGAGGATTCTTCATCCCTAAAGCTTGATCTTGTTTTCCTAGGACTGTTCTTATTACCAATGATAAGCTCTTCAGGATGTGATGACTTATACTTGAAGGTATTCTTTGGAATAGTTGTTTCTTCTTGATCAGGATCTTCAGTTGGTGTTGTTTGATGATCATCAGATTCTGGAACTTGATTGTTCTCTGGTGCTTCCAGAAGTTCAGGAGTGGGATTAGGTTCACAACCTTCATCTTCTGAGTCTTGAGAATCTGAAATTTCTATAGTAGGCTCTGACTTTTCATGATCAGGCACTTTATCATCAAACCTTACATGCATAGATTCTTCAACTGATTGAGTTTCAGAATTATACACTCTGTATGACTTGGAGCGCTTAGAATATCCAATAAAGATACCCTTACTAGCTTTAGAGTCAAATTTCTTTAGATGGACTTTAGTATTCAGAATGTAACATATACAACCAAATTGGTGAAAATAAGAAATGTTAGGTTTCCTTCCTCTAAAAAGTTCATATGTTGTTTTATTCAGAATGGGTCTAATATAGATTCTGTTCTGAATATAACAAGCAGTGTTTACTGCTTCTGCCCAGAAAAATTTTGCTAAAGAATGTTCATGCATCATGGTTCTGGCCATCTCTTGTAAATATCTGTTCTTTCTTTCTACAACTCCATTTTGCTGTGGAGTTCTAGGAGAAGAGAACTCATGGAAAATTCCATGTTCTTCACAAAAGTTTTCAAAAGGTTCATTTTCAAATTCTCGACCATGATCACTTCTAACTTTTAAAATCCTTAAATCTTTTTCATTTTGAATTTGGGCACAGAAGACACTAAACTCTTCATATGTATCATTTTTAGATTTCAGAAATCTTACCCAAGTCCATCTACTATAATCATCAACAATGACTAGTCCATACTTCTTTCCATTGAGTGAAGCAGTGCTAACTGGTCCAAACAAGTCAATGTGCAGAAGTTCTAAAGGTCTAGAGGTAGAAACAATGTTTTTAAGTTTAAATGAGCTTTTGACAAATTTCCCTTTTTGACAAGAGTCACAAAGATAATCTGAGTGATAAGTCAATTTAGGAAGGCCTCTCACAAGATTGTCTTTGCTAAGCTTGGAGATTAATCTCCAGTTAGCATGACCCAATCTCTTATGCCAAACCTATTTCTCATCACTTAGAGTCAACAAACAGAGCACATTCTGATCTTCCAGATCAGATAAATTAACTTTATAAACATTGCCCTTTCGACAACCTTTAAACAAGATGGATTTATCAGAATTGTTAATTACAGTACATGAATTCTTATTAAACACAACATCATAATTACTGTCACATAATTGACTTATGCTAAGTAGATTATGTTGTAGTCCATCAACCAACCAAACATCAGAAATAGTAAGAGAAGAATTACCTACTTTACCTATACCAATGATTTTGCCTTTCTGGTTCCCACCAAATCCTACAGTTCCTCCCTCTCTCAGACTCAGGGTGTGGAACAAGTGCTTGTCTCCTGTCATGTGTCGTGAACATCCACTGTCCAGATACCATGAGCTTTGCCTTTTTCTTGGGGTGCATACCTACAGTAAACATTATCTCAGACTTTGGTACCCATATTCTGATGGGTCCTCTAAAGTTAGTTCTTTTATCCTTCTTCTGTCTCTTGTAACTTCCAGAGGATCCACAGTGAGGTGAGCCTTGAAAAACAGGTTTAGGCTTAACCTTTCCTTTGGACCTTGATCCAGAATGTGTCAGCAAACCAGCTTTCAAGTTTGTACAGCCTGATCCCATGCCCCGAATACTCTTAGGCTTGAAGATCTTATGTACTCCTTTATAAGACTTGGATACTGAAGCAATGGGAGCAGAGGTTTTCAAAGACTCCACGCTTGCTTGAGCATCTGACACTTTTGGATTTTCTGTACCATTACTAGAAACAAAATTAGAATAAAGATCAGAATGTGTTTTGCTTATGCACACAGACTGATTTGAGTTTCCTTTGACAGTACTCCCTAAACCCTGTCCAGTGTATTTGCCAGCACCATAAATCATAGAGGCTAATTTATGCTTGTCAATATTGTGATGAACAAACTCTTGAAGAGCAATCTCATGCTTATCATAGGGTTTGTTACATGTTCTGCAACCATTTTCAAGAACTTGAATAGTCTTTAAGGACTTCTTATAGTCTTCTTGAATATGATTGACCTTATCATTGAGCATGTCAAACTTTTGTTTAAAAAGTTCTAGCTCATTTGATTTTTCCATGTACTTCATCACAGTATCTTTCAAAGCCTTAGAGAGTTGAGTATCAGATAGTTTAGAAATAACTTGTTCAATATCTTCTGAGTCTGAATCAACATCACTTTCAACATCTGACTCTGCTATGGCCATAAGTGCCAAGTTAGCTTCTGCATCTTCAGCTTCATCATCAGACAGCTTGTCAAGATCTTCCCATGTAGCTAGAAGACTCTTCTTAGCTTTGTTCTTGAAAGTGCTCTTTCTTCCTTTTCCTTTGGTGCTCAAGTCAGGACAATCAGCAATGAAGTGTCCAGGCTTGTTGCAGTTAAAGCAATTCTTAGAATCATCCTTCTTATCTTTGTTTCCAGAACTTCTGTAACTAGAACCTTTGGATCCAGAACTTCTACCAAAGTATCTTGGTTTTCTTTTTGTCCACTTCTGGAACTTCCTGGTCGGAAGTGCAAATACATCATCATTTGATCCCTCTTCTTGATCATCTGCAGAAGATTCTTCTGTCTCAGATTCAACAACCTTAGCCTTTAGAGCCTTAGAAGGTCCAGAAGTAGCTGGCAGAGCCAAAGACTTCGTTCTCTTCTGGGGTTCATCAGAGGCTAGTTCAATCTCATGACTCATGAGTGAACTAATTAAACCCTCTAGACTTAGGGTGTCTAAATCCTTTGCCTCCTAAATAGCAGTGACCTTAGGTCTCCACTTAGCAGGTAAGCTTCTAAGAATCTTCTTCACATGATCAGAAGTAGTGTAACTTTTCTTCAAAACTTGAAGACCAGCAACCAGAACTTTGAATCTAGAAAACATAGATTCAATGTTCTCGTCTTCCTTCATTCTAAAAAGTTCATACTGTTGGATCAAAAGTGTTGCTTTTACCTCCTGCACCTGTTTGTTTCCATCATAAGATGAACACAAAGAATCATAGATATTCTTAGCAGTAGATTTATCTATGATCTTAAGGTACTCTTCATGAGATATGCAGCTTATCAAGATATCATTGACCTTGTGGTGCTTCTTGTACGCTTTCTTGTCCTTGTCAGTGAAAGCTTGTCTTGCATCATAATCTAATCTTCCTCTTTCATCCAAACCTTGAAATGTTACTCCTCTTTCGACTAAGTCCCAAAGTTCATCATCAATACCAACTAGGTGACTGTAGATTCTATCTTTCCACCAGGAGAAGGTAGAACCATCACCATTGAACTTAGGAGCTTTGCTGTTGTTGTTTTTATCATCAACATCATAGTTGAAGAGAATAGCAATTCCTTCAGGCTTTTTGCTAGGTTCACCAGACATAGTGTTTTGACACAACAAACAACTGTCTCACTGCAAAGTGATATAACAGAACCGGGCTCTAGATGCCAATTGAAGGTGTGAAAACACAAGAAGGGGGGTTGAATTGTGTTTTGGGTAGTTTTAAAAAATTTCTTCTAAGTTTTGCAACTTATCAGATTTAGCAGCGGAATAACTGAACACAACCAACTTCTGGTGATAGTGAAAGCAAAACAGAGTAGGAATGAATAAAACAGAGAGAAGAGAGAAGAGACGAACACAAGAGATTTATACTGGTTCCTCTCACAAACTGAGAGTAGTCCAGTCCCCTTGCACTTCCAAGGGATTTCACTATAATCACACAAGATTACAATTGCTCAAGCCAACAGCAAGAGACTTCCTTTGCTCAAGTAACACAGTACAAGAGACTTCCAAATGCTCAAGCTCACAAGCAAGAGACTTCCTAACACAAATGGAAAATACAAAGTTTGAACAACTGAGAAACAATATCAAAGTTCTGAGAACAAAATAATACAACTTTAATAACAAGACTATTCTTAGAATTCTTGAAAAGAAAACTAAGGTTCAACAACTGACTAGTCAGAAGTTGAAAACTGTTTGTCTTGAATTTTGATATAATCTCAAGTTGTATCTAAGTTAAAAATGCTCTTGGAAATTTAGCAGAATAACAGCTCTTTTGTTCTTCGTAAGTGTGTTGTCACGTATTCAAAATCTTCCTCCTTTTATAGATGATGTTGGAGCGTCTTGAATTTGAGCGGACAAAGATGAAAACAGCTACGTAGTACTGTACTAATGTTTTAATTTGAAATATGCTTATTCAAATCAGGTAAAGATCAAAATCTGAGCCTTGATTTCGAATATTCGCCCAAATCAGGAAAACAAAGATAGTACAATAGTACAAACGTCATTATCATGAGGATAACGGTCTTGAAAGAGATTTCTTCTGCCTCTTCAGTTTTTGCCAAATAGATGATAGTCGTTAATGAGAATAGAATGTTCTTCTGGCGTCCTCTGCTGTTTCATCGTCATCAGAATCTTTAGATATGAATTTTGCTTCTGATGAGTTAGCTTCTGGTTGACTTTAACTTGCAACTTCTGATGACTTCAACTTCTGGTGTCGTCTTCAGAACTTGCATTTTTCCCAACTTCTGGGAACGCTTTTTAGCATAGCAACCAGAACTTCAATTTCTAGTGTAAATAAAATTTTAACTTGTATACCTGCACACTAGAGTAAATTATCAGTATTCCCTATTGTATATTAATACTATTGTTATCATCAAAACTACTTGGGTTATATTAGAACCAACTTTGTTCCAACAATGTTGTCATGTGATGTTCATCTTTCCTTATCTTGATTTGATTCTTAATTTTAAGATTTATAGAATGATGTACGTTACTTGAATTTCTATATGAAATGCTTTAATTTGCTTTTGTGCAATCTTAGATAGATGTTTGTAGTTTACCCTTTGTATGCGACATGTGCGCGAACACTGTCGATATGAATCCTTTTGGGAAGAATAAGTTAGAACAGTAGAAGCCTACAGTTAGATGTGAGGACCGGGAGTTTTAATAGACGATTGTAGATGAGTTTGAAATAAGTGGGGGAGAAGGTTATAATCCTTAGATATGGTTGAGTAAGATAGGTAGAGATGTTCGAAGGAGAGTGGTTATAAGTTGGTAAAGTTTTTTTCGAAGTTGATTAAAGAGAAGGAACAATTGAAAGAATTGCAAGGTGTGTTGATGATTTTGGAAGCGTTGTTTGCATGGTTTGAAATTAGAGGTGTTTGGGAATTACAAGAGTTTGGAGTATTAGTTGACCAAATAGAGATGAGTAAGTAGCATAGGAAATTAGTAAGAATTTCGAAGAATTGACATTTTGGATTGTATTACTAGCCAAGTAGAGTTAATGTAATGGAGGATACTTAGAGAAATGAGTTTCACGAAGGTCGGTGGTTATGACGAAACGATGGGAGTTAAGTGAACCATTCGGAAGTATGAGGAGGATATAGAAGTTAGCACTTAGAGGTGTGACGTTGAGTATGACGAAGTTGGCATCCCATAGTCTCAAAGGGATTTGGAAAAGTTAGAAAGTGGATTTGGATATAATGGATCGACTAGTGCGAAATCAGTGAAAGTGAACCTCAAATAGATGAGAATGGAATTATGAGATTTTAAGGTTGAGTCGGTGAGTCGGATAATGTTTCAAAGAGTTTTGTAAGAGACTTGTCAACGATGGAGTGATTCAATTTGGATAACGACCGGACAATTAGTGTCGAAGTTGAATGAAATTATAAGATAGAATTTGTGAGTTGGATTTATCGAATTCAAAAGGGAATTTTAAGATAAGGTTTCCGTTGGAATCAGATGATGAGATCGTAAGTAGAAGGGTATGTTGGAAGTGTTCGTGTGAGACTTTGGAAGTCGAGAAAAATTTAAGTGCGAAGTGTTACTAACGAAAAGATATGGGTAATCAAGTTAACCATCGGAAGAACGTATTGAAAATTATTTAAGTGATTGGCTATCGGAAGAAGGATTGAGTATAGAAGAGATGAGAAATAGAAAGAATTAAAAGATTGTGTTTAGTGTAAGAAGGTTAGACATAACATTAGTGTGTGAACTTGATGGATGACTTAAGAGATAGTGGATGTAAGTATCTCAATAAGAGAAGTGACGTTTGATATTGAAGGAGTAGTAAATGAGATGGAAATAAATATATGACGACGGTGGTAATCTAAATGGGTGAATGTTTATGTTAAGCGACACAAGAGTTATATAAACAATAAGTTGGGAATAACATAATTATGTTGGAAATTTGATGCAAAGAATATTGGTGTTGTTAAGGATAGAGTCTCATTGGTTATTCTTGTTATGGTAGTATTGTTGAAACTATGGGAAAGATGAGCGTGAAGTGATAATTTGGGGATTAGAGATTGTGTTGGAATTTGACATAAGTATGAAAACTAATGTGAAATGATTAGTTGTGTCATTAAGGAAGTAGCTCTATAGTTATTAAGAGAATTTGGAGAACCTTCTTGGTAAATGAATGAGGAATGATAAAATTTAGAATGTGGTTTGGATAAGAATTGGACATGAAGTATACGGATTAAGAAAGAAATCAAAAGATTGAAATTGAGAATAAAGATTTATGGAAAGTATGAAGCTATGAATGTTCCTTTGAAGATGACTATTCTTTTGGAGTATGAAAGATTGAAGGATACTTATGATGGAAAGTTCTTGATAAAAGAACATGTTTGAAGTTTGGTAAAGATGGTTTATGCTACCATCATGGTTATCGGATACTTGTTGGCAAATTAAGGAATTGATCAGCCTTAATCTCTTGTTAATGGTAAACGAAAATCGTGTTGATTGAATAAACTAGTTTTGTCAAATTGATAATGTGTGGAATTTGGAAATTCTGTTAGAGAATTGGATGAAGTGGTCTTATGGGATTGTTTGGATCATGTAATCTCTTGTTAAGGGTAATGTAGTAATTTAATATAAGTTAGTGGATTGTGTAGAGATAAGGATGGCATTTTGATTATTAGCTAAAAGGATAATGTATCTTGGAGAGGAAGTAGTGGCGATTATGTAAATAAGTGTAGAAATGGGTGGTTAGTGTGAAGATGAAATTGTGAGTGGGAATTGTAGAGAAATTAAGGGTAGTATGGGAATTTAACCTTAACCTAAGTGGGGGAGTTATATAAAGGGGAGGTTTTATGAGAAATAGGGTTGTTATTATGTTTATCATAGGATGAGAGAAAGAGAGGTAGAGAGAAGAGAGTTCTTGGAAGAGAAGAGAAAGTGTAGAAGAACCAAGCTTGAAGATGTAGAAGGGAGTCAAAGTGTAGAGCTTAGAGATGTAAAGCTTCAATCTAAGGTAAGAGGATTAGATAATATAATTTTGAGTGATCAAAGAGAGGGGAGTTTGTCTATGACTCCACACCCAAACTCTCTTCACTCATTTTTGGTTTTGGGAAGAAAAGGGTTTTGGGAACTTGTTTATAATTGAAGCTTTTATAATGATTCATGTATAATATGATTCTACTTATGATTGTTGTGTGAAATTCATGATAAAGTTGATTACTTGAACTTTGATTTTGATTGATTATGTTATAAATGGGTTGTTGTTCAAAAAATGGGTTTTTATGTTAAAATGAGTATAAATCTTTCATTTAAGTTGACCTAAGTTGTTTATGAGTTAGAATATGTATTATTATCCATGAATATGCTTGGGGAATGTTGTATAAATGTTATTGGGTTAAAATAAGTGCTTTTGGCTTTGAAGAAGTGATTTTTGGGTTAAAAACGCGAGAAAACGATTTTCCCATCAGGTCCCCGCGTCCGGCGCAGCACTGTTGGCGCCCGGCGCCCAGAAAGGTCTAGAAATGCCATTTCGGCTCTGCCTTTGGCGCCCGGCGCGGCCTAGTTGGCGCCCCGGCGCAGTTGACTGGTCAACAGGTTTGACCAGTTGACTTTTTGATGGTTTATGCACCCGGAACCGATTTTTCACGATTTTTCGCGTAGAATCCATTTCTGATGTTAGTTTTTAAAGATCATGCTTGGATTATGCTGTTTTGGTATATAATTGCAATACTTTGTTAATTAAATTAAGAACTTAGTATATGTAATTGAGTTTGAATTAATGAATTGATGATTAATAACTTGAAGTATGAGATGAACTTTATGTAATGTATATGATGAATGATGATTTATGAGGTGTGAGACTTAGTTAATAAAGCATGTTGATTAACTAATAATATGTGGTGAATAGAGATTAATTAATTATGTGTTATGTTTGAATTCTAAATGAATTAGGATGATGATTTATGATAATAAATTGAGATGATGATGTATAATGAGTTGAGTTTATGATGATAATGAGTTGTAATAACTTAATTGTTGATGTATGATATGTGCTTGAATGTATGTCTATAATGATGATATGATGAGGTGAATTGAGGTGAATATAGGCTGAGTGGTACTATATTTTATGAGGTGATTGTTATAGTGTCATCATATATGGTATATGTACATTCATGCATTCATAAGTCTATTTGTGGTGAGTCCTTCATGACTTGAAACTGAAAATGAGGTGAATGGGATATAAGTTTATCCTAATATGAGGTGAATGGTACCGCATGCATATAGTTATGTCTAGGGTGACATGACATGAGATTTGTGACATTAGTTGCATTAGGAATATGTGACTAAATGTGATACTTGGTAATTGGCATTGATTGGTGATCCTTAACTTGAATGATTAAATGTATTATGAGGTGTGTGATGAATGATTGATAAATGATGATGTTATGTATACTTGTCTATTGATTAAGTATGTATGATTATTGTGATGTGTTGTACTCTTATGATAATGAGATATGTATAACATGAGAATAATGTATGTTTTATGGATTGAGTTGTTAGACATGAGCATGTTATGTCCTAAGTGTTAAGTATGTTCTTGCACTTAGTTTCTTTTTATGGTTATATTATCTAACCCTCCGTTTTGTGTATGTGCTGAACCTTTGGGGGTTCAGATTCTCAGGTTATGTTTTGTGACCGAGTCGTTGGTGAAGCTCCGCTTTGATCATGACACGGGGATAGGGTTCTCTAAATGTACATAGAGTCTTTATCGCTTATTTTTATTTATCTAAGGATGTATCGAGTTAGAAATATTTTGTATATCGGTATTTTACTAATTAAGTTGTTAGTAATTAAATTTGATGAAGCATCTAATACTCGAACCATTCATTTTATAAATCCAATTTTTATTTCCGTTGCGTATTCTGAATAATATTTTTATAAAGGTAGTATTTTCTTAAATACGGGTTTGGGTGTTACATTGAGTCGTTCATCTTCCGGAGTTTGGTGATAATCGAAGAATTGGGAAATTTTGAAGATCCAACCCATAGCGTCGGAACCATCAAATTTGGGTACGTTGAGTTTCATACGAGGAAGGTGGTGTTGTTGGTTGTGGTGGGTTTGAAGAGGTGGATGAGTTATGGGAGGTGGTGTGGGTGGTGGTGGGTTGGTGCTGAGATTCGCGAGGTGTTCGAGAATGGCGTCAACTTTGGTAGTCAGATCATCAAGCCTCTCGGCGTTAGTTGGTCTGGCGACCATGGAGGTGAGTATGGGAATGAAAGCACCAAATTGTTAGAGTAATTTTCCTTGATTTAGTAGGACAATGGAATCCTCCTAAGAATTTAGAGACGAAATGAGATAAACTTTTTCTGATATCATTTTCATTCAATCGGATTACAATATATAGCCATAGTGCATAGGATCTGATGGCTAATACAATCTATTTGAATCCCTTATTTTCAGGAAACGAAAATACTACCACTACTAACAATTAGCATCTTTTAGATTTTATTCTAACAAACTATAAAAACTTCTATTCTTTTCTACTTGATAAAGTTTGCTCCTTTTGCTTGATGGTATCAAATGCTTACACGTAATCCTCCAGCTTCTTTGGTTTAGTAATAGTCCTTTTGGGCTTCTCTGTAGGCATTGCATTTGGGCTTTTGCTAACAAAGTTCGCGAATTTTTTATTTTTCATTCCTATTTTTTTTTAAAATAATTTCTGAATGTGCAAATTCTTTTTGTTTTGATCCCTTATGTTAAAGACTCAAAGTCTATTAAAAAAAACACAAATGTGGTAAGGTTTCTCCCTACCTAATTTGACAATTTTTCATTTTACTTTTAAGTTGCTCTCAATTGTTGATACATTTTATAGCTTTTGTGTTTTTTTTTCCTCTTACTAGAGTTGATTTTGGTGAGTGAGAACCACTGTCATTAGCATTCTCTCTCTGGTTATTTTGGTAATTTAATTCAATATAACATTTCACTAATTCATTGCATCAATGTAACGCCCGTATTAGAATAATAGGATTTTTAGTAATATAATAATTATTTATTTGAATTATGTGATTATGTGAATTGTTTGATTTTTGTGTTGGGAGAATTAAGGGTATTTTAGTGATCTCATAGAATTAATTAGACTAAGTGAGAGCCATAAGTTAGTTAATTAGCATGAGTTAATTAATTATGAATTAATAGAGTTAGTATGATGTGATGGAATTAATAAGTTAGTTTTAGTCATTATTAGAGTTAGCAATTTAATGGGCCAAGCCCAATGTTAAGTAAGAGAGTGGATGGATAGAATTGGTATTTTACCTAAAATTGAATTAACCTAGAGTGATGAGAGAACTAGAGCTCTCATAACTCATTTCATTCACTTTCTAAAGAGAGGTAGAGAGAGAGAGTGTAGAAGAATCAAGCTTGTAGAGGTAGAAGGGAATTCAAGTGTAGAGCTAGAGGTTTAAAGGTTCATTCAAGGTAAGAGAGTAATATTGATATCTAGGTTGATCAAGAGAAGGGGAGAAAATCTATTTTTCTCCAAACCCAATCGTCTCTCACTCTTTTCTCTTTTGGGATGGGAATAGAATTCAAGTAATGATTTTTATTAAGCTTTAGAATCATCAAAACCTTCTATGAAATGAACAACACGAATTTGGGGCTTAATAATGGGAATGTGTAGATGTTTGTTAGAGATTTTGTGTTGTTATTAAACTTTTGAAATAATGTATGAAAATCCATGATTCTTAGCTTTTTGTGTTAAATCATGTTTATAGTTGTACTTCTAAGCTTATATGACCTATGTATACTTAAATTTGATAGCTTTAGGAATTTGTAAGATGAAAGGTGATGTTTTTATGTGATTTTAAGCTTAAACCGAAAACAGGGGTGATTTCTGGGCTTGTTCGCTGGGCGACTACAATGGTCGCTGGAGCGAGCATTCATCCTTCTTGGTGTTACCCAGAATTTGCTTGTGGTCGCCCGACGAGGGGTAGCGAGAGGTAGCGATTGTTCCTCGCTTTCAGTCCGCTGGGAGCGAGCACCAATTTGTAACTTCTCGTTAGTCACTCGCTGGTGCTCGCCGAGCGAGGGAGGTCTGATCCAATTTTAATTACAAGATTAATTTGATGGATTGTATGCTTGTAACATGTTATAATTATGATCTTTTGATTATATGATAATATGATTGGAGGAATACGAACCTAGTAATGAGGATTATTATTATATGATCAATTGGAAGTGAATTAATTAGGATGAGGAGTTATATTGTTGGATTATGATTGAGATATGAAATGTTATTGATGAATGTGTGTGTATGATTACACGTGATATTAATTGAATATGATTTGATCGATTTGGATGAATGTATCTTTAATAAAGTTATTGAAGTGCGTGGAATGTGATATCCTTATAGATTGAGATGGTTAGATCATATGATTGGTAATCTTACATACATGCATTCATTTTGTATAATGAGCAGATACTTTAGATGAGCCCTAAAGTATAGCAGATATTTTAGTAGTTGCGGTTGACTAAAATATAATTGGAATAAGTTTTCCAATGATATAATGAGGTACCACATGCATTTTGTAATAATGCTAGGAAGCATTACATGAATGTCACATTAGTTTGCATTAGGAGATGAAGATGAATCTTATGTGAATTAAATGGTACTTGACATTAATTGTTTGTCTTGATGCTTTGTGATGGATGTGTATACATGATAATTGGTTATTTTAGATTGCATATTATGCTTATGTCTTTATGTATTCTTGCTTATTGTTTAAGATTATAATGTTGTTACTCTTTATTTATATAACATGAAATGTAGAGTATTGATTATACTTTTCATTTATTTTGAATTTCATTACTAACTCTCTTTTTGTGTAATTTTTGGGCCTTTGGGGGTTCAGAGGTGCAGGGTGAGGATATAGCTTCCAAGGAGTAGCTCGCTTTTGAGTTTATAGCTACTAGTGGTATGGAGTTAAGCATTATGTTTCTCCTAGAACTTATTTAGTTGGATTGTATTAATTAAAGCTCTGGTACTTGTAATATCGTGTCGGGTAGATTTATATTTCATAATTGATGTATTTGGGCATTATTGCTTTTTATTTTCTATGACCTTGCTTATGACATATTTATACTTTATATGTTTGGATTATTTTGAGACTGTTGATCCCTGTCGAGGGATTTCTTAAGTATTTATATGATGATTCATTATATGATTACTTAGATCCGCTACTATTACATATGTTATGCTTGGATTTATATACACCTTGATGCTTATATGTTTAATTATGTATTCATTAAATATGTATATGGGTTAGGGTGTTACAATAGTGGTATCAGAGCAAGGTCGGTCTATGTCGGATCAATTAGGATAGATTACCCATATGTAAGACATGTGTAGGAAACACTGTTGATGCATTAGTTCTGACCTTGGTAGGATTCTTTGATGTGTTCAGGTGATGGCAGCTAATAGGGCGATTGCGGATGCTTTGGCCATGATGGCTAACACAATGAATCAAGAGGCCGCTAATAGGAATGTGGAACGAGTGGAAAGGGAAGCTAGGAGAGGTAATGAAGTGGAGTCAAGGCTTGAGAGATTCTTGAGGAATCAACCCACTACTTTTGCAGGAGGATTTGATCCGGAAGGAGCTCAAAAATGGTTGGAAGATTTGGAGAGAATCTTTACGGCCATGGGATGCACGGAAAAGCAAAAGGTTGTCTTGGGTACTTACATGCTAAGGGAAGATGCAGCTTATTGGTGGAAGCACACTAGTACGAGACTTGGAGTTAGAGGTGTAGTGTTAACTTGAACTATGTTTAAGAGGGAACTCTTGACTAGGTATTTTCCAATGGATGTGAGGAACCGGAAAGTGATAGAATTCATGGATCTTAAGCAAGGTAACTTGTCTGTTGTAGAGTATGCCGCCAAGTTTGAATCTCTTTATAGGTTTGTACCACACTACAATACTATTGAGGTCGAGCATGACAAGTGTGTGAAATTTGAGAATGGTTTGAGGCCCGAAGTGAAGCATATGATTGGGTTCTTGGAATTTAGAGACTTTACTACATTGGTATCTAAGAGTAGAATTTGTGACATTGATGGGAAAGCTAAGTCTGATCACTACAAGATGATGAATGATAAGAAAGGGAAGGGTGTGAATCGTGGGAAACCATACGACAACAAAGGAAAGAAGAAATTTGGAGATAGTAGTGGTAAGAAGCCGGTTGGGAGCTATGACAAGGAGAAGGTTACTTGTTTCAAGTGTAAGAATACCGGTCATAAGTCTTATGAATGCACCGAACCGACTACTTGTTACAATTGTGGGGACCTGGGACATAAGAGTCCGGAATGCAAGAAGCCCAAGAAGAGTGGAGGAAAGATCTTTGCTTTGGATGGAGGTGATTCGGGAGCATCAGATAATCTTATCAGAGGTACGTGCTTCATTCATGATACTCCATTACATGCCATGATAGATACTGAGGCTACCCATTCTTTTATCTCTTTCAACTGCATGAAACGTCTTAATTTGGAAACTTCTGTTATGTCGAGATGTATGGTAATAGAAACGCCTGCTAGTGACTCAGTTACTACTAAGCTTGTTGTGTTAATTGTCCGGTGAGTATTTTCGGTAGGCATTTTTGTATGGACCTTGTATGTATCCCTTTGAGTAACATAGATGTGATCTTTGGTATGAACTGGCTAGAGTTTAATCGCGTTCATATCAACTGTTGCACTAAGAAGGTAGTGTTCCCTAAACCAAATGAGAATTTGAAGTTAGATCTCATGGGTAGTAGCGAAGTAACTAGATCCTTAAGAGAATATGCCGAGATGTTTGTGATGTTTGCTTCTTTGAAGTTAGAAGGGGAGTCGGAAGTAAATCAGTTACCTGTTGTGTGTGAATTTCCTGAAGTGTTTTCGGAAGTGTCATACCCCATTTTTTGACCATCATATTTTTTTCATTGTTTTTTCCTCATTTTTTTGAGCATTTTGATTTTTACTATTATTATTTTATTTTATTAAATCAAAAATGTTAAAAAATAGTATTTTATTTCATTTACGCTGCTTAACTGTTTCATTTTTAGATAATTAACCTTTTAGCTTTTTGAATTTATTTCTTCACCATATATTTCTCAAATGTGCTCTTATATCAATATTTACACATAAATTTTTTTTTATTTCCCATTTTACCCTTTTCTAAAAAATAGAGAAAATAGGTTACTTCCTCTGCAAGTAACATTATTTTTCCCTTTTTTTGATTTTTGGCTTGTAGGTTTATTTTTCATTCTCTTCATATTTTACAAATATTTCAAAAACTTTTTTTTTTAAATTCTAATTTTTATTTTCTAGTATTTTATTCACACTAGTTTCACATTTAAATTCAAAAATGGATTTCTTCCAATGCAAGTAACCTTTTTTATTCAAACTTTTTTCATTTATTTTCAAGTTAATTCCAACACTTCATAAACCCTCAAAAATGACATTTTTGCCCGTTACTCATGGATATTGCATTTTTCACATATTTATTTATTTACAACAATTCTTTTAATTTATTTTAATTCATTTTTTTCATCACATAATGATCCCAAAATTCCACTAACCTTTGCTCTATCTCAATTGGGCCTAGAAGATTCTATTTCATCACAGCTCACCACATCACAACATGTGCTCTCATTTTGATCAAAATCACAAAAAATATCTCATGAGCAAAAACTCAAAACTACCATTTCTTTCTCTCCAATTCAAGCCATATTTTAACCCTAATCTTTCCTAATAAATAGAGCACTTATTTTCAGAGAAAAGGGTTCCAGAAATCAGAGAAAAACACTCACTCACGAAATCAAAATTCCTCACTTTTTCAAAATTCCAAAAACCTTAAACAAGCTTCATATCTTGAAATTGAACCATCAAATAGCTTCTATAAGCCTCCAGAAACATAAATGCATCCTTAAATCGAAGTTCCAGCACCGTTTTCGAGCTCGTTTCGAAGGAGGAAGTTCAAGAAAAAATAAAATTTCCAACTCGCGTTTTTGGTAGCTTTCTTCTCCCTTTTAGTTTCGTTTCACTTAGTTATAACATGTAGGAGCTTTATCGTTCATTATTTCAACTTAATATGCACTGTGTAGCTAGTTTGAGTTTCGATTTTAAAACTTGTTTCGTTCGTTTTTCATTATTCATGCTTCGTTGTGCAAAACTAATAACATTTTCCAAATCCTTGTGAAAAAAAGAAGCGAACCATATAAGATTCATCAATTTCTGGGCGTTTTTTGAAAATCCGGCGACCGGAGTTGTCGCCGGTGACTGTTTTGTTGGTCGGGGAAGAAAAGAACACGATACGCTCTATTTATTACCAGTTTTAATCCGATCCGTTTGATTGATCTAGCGGCGCGCATGAAGAAAGGAGTGTATCCGACATATTCTCTTTAATGAGATCAGACGGTAGTAAACCGTGATCTCACACATGCGCGTCACACGTAATCTGGACCCATAGCACACAGTTTGTTTTGTTTGGTTGAACTGAACTGTTTCTGGGCTTGAGCTTTCTGGGCTTATTTCGCTTTCTGTACCCCATTTATTTTGCGTTTTGTTATGTGCACCCCTTGAGCATCTAATTTTTTTTTTTAACTTATGAGATAATTGCTTTTGATATAATATTATTTTAAGTCATTTTAGTCTGTTTTAGCATGAAATTGATGTTTGATTTATTATTTTCTACTTTCTAATATTTATTTGATTATTCATCACTTGTTAGTTTATTAATTAGTTAATTGTTTATTTAATTGTTTTATTTATAAGCTAATGAGGCAAGTTGCTTTGGCATATGCTTGTTTAAGCTATTTTAGCCTATTAAGCACAAGTTTGAAGCTTACCCTATTGTTATTTATGTCTTCATAATTTATTTTTAATTATTGTTAATGCATTTTCGTGATAATTAATTAGTAACTTTTTAATTGCATCTTGCACTTATAATATATGCATTTATGGTATTTAATTTAGGACTTTAACCTCAGCCCCTTTATTTCTTATGTGATGTAGAAATTTTTTGTTAATTTTAATTGTGGGTTTAACATGCTTATGATTATTTATTTATTTTTGCTTAGGATTCTTGATTTAGTTTTCATTATCTTTTTAACTTAACTCTTGCCATGCTTTAGATATTTGTTTAAATCTTAGTCCAATACTTGTTTCATGCTTTGTGATTCATATCCTTAATTTCAAATAATTTTAATATGTCTTTGTTCCAAATGCTTGATTTTCTTGATTAATTGTTGCTTATGTGCATTGTTATTTTGAAGTTGAGATACCATGAAAATCTAAATCCTTTGATTATCCTTATGTGAATGTTCTCCCATGTCATATTATTCTTTGATTATCCTTATATGAATGTTTTCTTATGTAATGTTATTCTTTGATTATCTTTATGTGAATATGTTCTCATATCATATCATTGACTTGCATCTCATTTCATCACATTTAAGATACTTTATTTGACATATATAAATTGTGTGTTTTATGATTGTTATTTTATTATTATTATAGTTATTACTCTCGTTTGTTTATTTTATCCATTGAATCTCCCCATAACATGATTCCCCCCGGTTGTATTGTTTGATATGTATAAATTGTGTGTTTTATGATTATTAATTTATTATTATTATAGTTATTACTCTCGTTTGTTTATTTTATCCATTGAATTTCCCCATAACATGATTCCCCCCCGGTTGTATTGTTTGATTAGATTTTCTTTCATATTAGTAATTTTATCTTCGCATTTATTATTGCTTATTTATATGTGTAGTATAGAAATCCAAGGAAAAGGTGTTGCTTCGATCTATATATCGTTGTGAAGTGCCTTCGCGCTTAATCTAACGTTTTTAGGATGTTTAGTTTAATATCGTATCCGCGCTTAGATCATTACCCATTTCTATCCAAAATTTGAGGTCAACACCTCTTTTCAAAAATACTCAAAAAACATGTCATTATCAAATCATTTTCAAAACAACAGTTGGATTTCAAACCGAGTCACGTCTTTTCTAAAATTAATCAAACAATTCTTTTCTTTAGGCAAAAACACTTGGATTTCAAACCGAGTTGCATTTTCAAAATTCAATCAAATTTTCTTTCTAGTTTAAAAACCTTGGACTTCAAACCAAGTGTCTTTTTTCATTCAAAACTTTTCCCTAAGCAAAAAACCTTGGAATTCAAACCAAGAGCTTTTATCAGTTAAAGCCATTTTCTCAATCATCACTTCGTTTCACTAACTCTTATACATTTTTCAAGCAATTAAAATAAAAGCGCATAGGTAGATTAGAACAAGAGGTTCCTATAGGATACTATAGATACTTAGGGTGCTAGAATCTTCCCTTTGTATAACCAACCCCCTTACATCGATCTCTTAAATAGGGTATTTAACGAACTTTTCCCCTTTCCTCGGAAAAATTAAAGATCGGTGGTGTAACTATAAAATTGAGATTCGAAGCTAATTAATAGCTCGACATCCAAAAATCACCGCGACAGAAATGGCGACTTCACTGGGGATCCCCAAGCGGGTTGAGCCTAACTTGTTTTAATCTTTATCTTTGCGCTATTATTATTTATTTGCTTGCTTGAATGTTTGTATATATGGTTGTTTGTGAATTATTTGAGTGGTGAGACAAGTCCTACACCCGGACTTGAGAGAAACAATAAGATAAGATGGGGTAGAATCATAGTGACATGTCCAGAGTAATTTGGATTATGATGCACATGTGATACAACCCCGCTCAGTGGAGGCCTCACGACGCTAGTACTCGTCGTCATGAATAGTCATGATGGTGTTATTACTTTCAATGTGAGTGTCCCGAGAAGCTGTGGACCTTAGAATCACATTAACCCATCTTGGCCTTTTACGGCGTAGCGCGGTGGCTAAATCAAGTATTTAGTCGATACGCGAGGCTACACTCAAACGAGATCTTCTTGCGAATATTATTGGTCCGGGAGTAGTCGCGTAAACCGATAATATCCAAAAGAAGGTTGATAACTTTGGGAACTTTTTAGAACCCGTGATACAGGTGCTGATGAAACTTTAGTTCTTACCTTATGGGTTGTTCGTACCTTCGACTCCATCATTGGATGACCAACCTAAAACCCATGTTTGTGATTGTTGCATCATCATGCATTCATGGAAAACTTTTTTTTCATTCATTGGAAGGACCTAAGAAATATATTTTTGTCAACACCACAGGTATGGATCTAAGGAAGAAAAATACCAAGAGTTACAGCTTCAAAAAGCCAGATCTTTTAAAGCTAAGAGAGCTAGGAGCTCTGGTTCCTTTCCCAGATGATTTCAGAAAACGTTATGGGAAGATTTTGAGTATTCTTAAGACTAATGTTGCAGATGGGGCCCTCAGTACTCTGGTTTAGTTCTATGACCCTATTTACCGCTGTTTCACGTTCATTGATTATCAACTTGTTCCTACTCTAGAGGAATATTCATATTGGGTCGGCTTGCCTGTGTCCGACGCGATACCTTTCACCGGTTTGGAAAAGTTTCCCGAACCAGCAGTCATTGCAAAGGCTCTTCATTTGAGAAAATCTGACATAGAAGCACATCTTACCGTCAAGGGAGGGTCTCAAGGGTTGACTTCTAAGTTCTTATTCGGAAAAGCGGGTGTTTTGGCCGAAGCGGGTAGTGTGGATGCTTTTGAGGCTATCTTGGCTTTACTTATTTATGGGCTTGTGTTATTTTCTAATGTCGCCCACTTCATTGATAGTAGTGCCATCCAGATCTTTTTGGGAGGAAACCCCATCCCCACGCTGCTCGTGGAGACTTACCATTCCATTCATCAAAGGGCTGGTGAAGGAGGACTCATTACTTGTTGTGCACCCTTGCTATATAGGTGGTTTATTTCGCACCTACCTCGGACCAATCGTTTCAAAGAAAATCCAGAACAGCTCCGGTGGTCCCAAAGGCTTATGCTTCTCACAGCAACGGATATAGTGTGATACGACTCTGCTTATGATGCCGGTGTAATCATTGATAATTGTGGGGAATTCCCCAATGTGCCTCTTCTTGGCACACGAGGAGGAATTACTTACAATCCTGCGCTTGCTAGGCGACAGTTCGGGTATCCCATGGCTGATAGACCCAATAATATTCTTTTGACCGGCATATTCTTTCTCAATGAAGAAGGAAGTCAAGACATGAGGGCAGAATTCGCACGGGCTTGGCATAACATTCATAGGAAAGGGAAGGATCAGCTAGGGAAGAAGAATGGTTTCATCTCCAAAGACTACACCAAATGGGTCATGAATAGGAGTCTGGATCTCGGATTGCCTTACTATTTTGAAAAATCATCTCCTTATGTAGTGGCATCTTCTTCTGCTACATCATCTCCTGTTATCCCTTTTGAGACCATAAGAGAGTTCCGGGAAATACTTGATAGAATGAGGCTTGAGAAAGATGCTTTGGAAAGGAAATTTCATTTGTCAAAGCTTAAGAACAAGGAGTTGAAAGAGAAGATTAAAGAACACGAGGACATGCTTCATCTACAGGATGGTATGCTGCTTGAAAAATAAGATGTGATCAAAGCTCAGGATGCCTTATTGAGGAAGGATAGTTGGAGGAAGAAGAGGCAAGGGGATTTATTTTCCTCTGGCCCCGACCCAGACTTTGATGGTTCACCTGCTTCAAGAGCTCGAGTTTAAGATTTGATCTTTTATATTTGTTTGTCTTTTTCCTTATGATTAAAAACTGGTTGTAACCTTTGAATTATTAACATGATCTTTTTGTCTTCTGTTTTTTATTTGTGTTTACAAAAAATATATTATCCTAAGGTCCTTCAAAACCTTTTGCATATTTTTAGCATAACATATCATACATCATATCACAATCATAAATTTCAAAAAGCGCAGTTTCAAAGCAATGAAAACAGAGTCTCATATTCATATTCTCCTCTTCTGCCTCAGTTAAAAGTGGCTCGGCGTATCCGTTACAAGGCAACTCATACTTACAACACCCGGTCTCATCTAAAGAAGAAGATGGCAAATTTCGAGGAAGAGAATACCTTACTTCAGGAGAAGATGACAGATATGCAAGCTGAGATTGAGAATTTGACTGTTATGGTTACTTCTTTGTTGGCCAACCAGAATCAAGGCCCAGCATCAGCTCCTCAGTCTAGTAGTGTGCCCGTACCTCCTCCAGTTTCATCTGCACACGTCAATGCTCCCCGGCTCACTATGCCCGAGGGTTGCACATGGGGGTTATCAGAAGGTTTTCTTGGAGAAGGATTTTTCCCTCAGGCGAAGGAAGCTCCTCTCGTCCACTCAGCAATACCTATTCCTCAGCTTGGGAATACTCTCCCTCAGGTTACTGCTACTGTCTCTGCACCTGTGGTTCATGCTGTTCCACAATACCAAGAGCTCATCTTTCATGCTGAAAGTATGGGAGGTTTTGATAGAGTTGAAGACCTGTAAGACAAGTTCAATGAGATGCAACATGAGATGAAAGCCCTTAAAGGAAAAGATCTGTTTGGTAAGGACGCTCATGAATTGTGTTTGGTCCCTGATGTTGTAGTGCCACACAAGTTTAAGGTTCCAGACTTTTAGAAATATAAGGGGAGCACCTGCCCAAAGGCCCATCTGACAATGTACGCAAGGAAGATGTCAACCCAGACCAGCAATGACAAGCTCTTGATTCATTACTTCCAGGATAGCCTGGCGGGAGCGGCTTTAAGATGGTATATGGATCTCGATAGAGTTGATATCCGTACTTTCAATGACCTAGCCAGTGCTTTCATGAAACAGTACAACTACAACTCTTACATGGCTCCGGATAGAGATGAACTCCGAGCAATGACCCAGAGAGGGAGTCTTTCAAGGAATACGCCCAGAGGTGGAGGGAATTGGCTGCCCAGACTCGTCCTCCTATTGAAGAGAGAGAACTATCCAAAATGTTCATCCATACTCTCAACCCTTTTCTTTTACGAGAAGATGTTTAATATGGTGTCAAGAAATTTTACCGAGGTAGTAGAAATGGGGATGTGTCTAGAGGAGGCAATCCGCCAAGGAAGATTGACAAAAGAAAGTACTCCTGTTAGCACTGCTAAGAAATACGGTCACAGTTTTTCAAAGAAGAAAGAGTCTGAAATTAGCATGGTAGCTCATGGAGGACCTCAGCCAAGATACTCAGCCTATCAACATATCTCAGCTATTACACCCACATCCCAACCACAAATGAATCAAACACTACCCCCTCAATATTCACAATCTTACCAACAATTGCCTCCACAACAACCCTACCCACAGCAGAATCGCCCACAAAATTTCCAACAACCCTTCAATCATACTCCAAGATATCCACCATTTGACCCAATACCCATGAAATATGCTGATTTACTCCGGGCCTTGCTTGCTAAAAACTTTGTTCAAACAAGACCACCTCCTCATGTGCCAGCTATATTACCCACTTGGTACCGTAATGACCTAACATGTGCCTTTCACCAAGGAGCACCTGGCCATGATGTAGAGCGTTGTTATGCTTTCAAGAAAGCTATTCAAGACCTAGTTCGAAACAAGGTGTTATCCTTCAAAGATGAAAATCCCAATGTCCAAACTAATCCCTTACCAAATCATAATTCTTCTGTTCATTTGTTTCAAAATTGCCAAGCTACAAATGTCATCCTCAGTGTACAAAGTATCAAGACTCCATTGGTTCCCATTCATAAGAAGATGTGTGAAGCGAAGATGTTTAGCCATGATCATACAGTCTGTGAAGCGTGTCTGACAAATCCTCATGGGTGTTCCCAGGTTCAAGAAGATATCCAAGGGCTGATGGATAAAGGGGAGTTGTTAGTAACAAAGAAGAGTGAAGATGTTTGTGGCATAGTGCCAGAATTCAATATCACCGACCATCTTGAGATAATTTATAATAGTGGTGAGCCCACTGTTCCCCGGCTTACAATTCGCACGCCAGGACCCATGCCTTATACATCTCAAAGAGCTATACCATATAGATACCAGGCTACCATGATACAAGACGGTGTAGAGACACCCATTCCTTCTCTGACTTCTATAAGCAACGTTACGGACAGCAGCAGAATCTTGAGAAGCGGACGTGTTATTCAAGGGGTAGTTCCTCAGGAGCCAAATACTCCTACTGTTGAAAAAGTACCAGTCTGTGTTCCCAGTAAGCCATTTGAGAGGGAATATGAGGATTCAGACGAACTAATGAAGTTGATTAAGAGGAGCGAGTACAAGATAGTGGATCAGTTGCTACAGACCCCTTCCAAGATCTCTATACTGTCTTTGTTGATGAATTCTGATGCTCATAGGGAAGCATTAATGAAGGTACTAGATCAAGCTTATGTGGAGCGAGATGTGACTCTGGGCCAGTTCGGAAGCATAGTAGGAAATGTGACAGCTTGCAACAATCTGAGTTTCAGCGATGAAGAGCTCCCTGAGAAAGGGCGGAACCATAATTTGGCATTACACGTATCAGTTATCTGCAAGTCTGATTCTTTATCCAATGTGTTGGTGGATACTGGGTCATCTCTGAATGTAATGGCCAAGACTACCTTAGACAAACTTTCATACAAAGATGCCCAGTTAAGACCAAGTGCAATGATTGTGAAAGCATTTGACGGGTCGAGGAAATCAGTAATTGGTGAGATAGATTTGCCTATTTCAGTTGGTCCACATGAGTTTCAGATTACCTTTCAAGTGATGAACTTCCAAGCTTCATACAGTTGTCTACTATGACGTCCATGGATTCACGAGGCCGGAGCCGTGACATCCACATTACATCAAAGGTTGAAGTATGTGCGAGAAGGAAAACTAGTGATTGTGAATGGAGAAGAGGCTTTACTTGTTAGCCATTTGTCAACATTCTCGTTTATCAGTGCTGATGGTTCAGATGGTACATCATTCCAAGGACTCTCCATTGAGGAGAAAGGTCCAAACAAAGCTGAAACGTCCATGGCATCTTTGAAAGACGCGCAAAGGGTTGTGCAAGAAGGCAAGACTTCTGGTTGGGGTAAGGTGCTACAACTGCCAGAAAACAAGGATAGGTCAGGTCTGGGTTTCACTCCATCTACAAGAATGGGAAAGAGGGAACCATTTGAGGATGTCTTTCGCAGTGCTGGTTTCATCAATGCTCCTCCAGAGATTAATGCTATTATTGGGGATGAGGATGAAGAAGAACCACTGTCTTTTGTGACCCTAGGAGGAATGTGCCACAATTGGATTGCTGTTGATGTCCCTTCTGTCACTCATTTATCTAAGTAATATGTTTGTCTTTTTATGTTTTCCAACAATCCTCTTGTCTCGCCCCAGGCAAGAATGAAATCATGTTGGGCTTTGTTAATGCTTCAAGTATTTTAATGAAAATCGTCGTTTTTATCATGACTTTTTATATTTTCTTTATATCCTTTTATTCTAGAAAATGGTAACACAAAAAAAAACCAAAATACATATATTTTTATTTTTCACCTTCTATTTTTCTCGCTCTTATCAAATCAAAAAATCTGCATTCACTTATTTACTAAAAAAATCAATCATCAATCATATGCAGAATTAACATCAATGAACCCGTTGAACACAATGATCCTAGGCCCTCTATCAACTTTGAGTTCCCTGTCTACGAGGCTGTAGAAGAAGAGGATGAAGAGATTCCCGATGAGATCAGACGGTTATTGGATCGGGAGAAAATAGTCATTCAGCCTCACCAGGAAGCTGTAGAATTGATCAATCTGGGTACTAATGAAGAGAAAAGAGAAATCAAGATAGGGGCATGGTTAGAAGCATCTATCAAAGAAAAGGTGATCGATTTGCTTAGAGAATACGTTGATATCTTCGCATGGTCGTATCAAGACATGCTCGGTCTGGATCTTGAGATTGTTGAACACCGTCTGCCTCTGAAGCCAGAATGTCCTCCAGTGAAACAAAGGTTGAGAAGATCTCACCCTGATATGGCTCTCAAAATCAAGGAAGAAGTTCAGAAACAGATTAATGCAGGTTTCCTTATCACTTCAGAATATCCTCAATGGTTGCCTAACATAGTACCGGTTCCTAAGAAAGATGGTAAAGTCAGGATGTGTGTTGATTACAGAGATTTGAATAGAGCTAGTCTGAAGGATGATTTCCCTTTACCACACATTGATGTGATGGTTGACAACACCGCCAAATCCAAGGTTTTCTCCTTCATGGATGGTTTCTCGGGGTACAATCAAATCAAGATGGTTGTTGAAGACAGAGAGAAAACTTCCTTCATCACACCTTGGGGCACTTTCTGTTACCAAGTAATGCCTTTTAGTCTAACAAATGCAGGTGCTACTTACCAAAGGGGCATGACCACTTTGTTCCATGATATGATGCATAAAGAGATTGAGGTATACGTGGATGATATGATCGTCAAGTCAGGCACTGAAGAAGAGCACGTGGAGTACTTGTTGAGGATGTTCCAAAGATTGAGAAAATACCAACTCCGGTTGAATCCTAACAAATGTACTTTTTGTGTTAGATCCGGAAAGCTCTTGGGTTTCATTGTCAGACAAAAATGTATTGAGGTTGATCCTGATAAAGTCAGAGCCATCAGAGAAATGCCAGCTCCCAAGACAGAGAAGCAAGTTAGAGGTTTCCTTGGTCGTAAATTACATTTCCAGATTCATTTCCCATATGACTGCCACATGTGGGCCAATCTTCAAACTACTCCGTAAAAATCAAGAGATTGTTTGGACAGAGGATTGTCAGAGAGCCTTTGACAGTATCAAGAAGTACTTAATAGAACCTCCAATTCTTATTCCTCCAGTTGAAGGGAGACCACTCATCATGTATCTAACTGTGCTAGAGGACTCTATGGGTTGTGTGCTTGGGCAACAGGATGAGACTGGTAGAAAAGAACATGCAATTTACTATCTGAGCAAGAAATTCACTGACTGTGAGTCTAGATACTCCATGCTTGAGAAGACTTGTTGTGCTTTAGCTTAGGCCGCCAAGCGCCTTCGTCATTACTTGATTAATCACACTACTTGGTTGATATCCAGAATGGATCAAATTAAGTATATTTTTGAGAAAGCTGCTTTGACCGGAAGAATCGCTCGTTGGCAGATGTTATTGTCCGAATATGACATCGAATACTGCACTTAGAAAGCAGTCAAGGGCAGTGTCCTAGCTGATCACTTGGCTCACCAGCCAGTTGAGGATTACCAACCAATCAAGTTTGATTTTCCAGATGAAGAGATTATGTATTTGAAAATGAAGGATTGTGATGAGCCGTTGTTTGGATAAGGGCCAGATCCTGAATCCAAATGGGGATTGATATTTGATGGGGCTGTGAACGTTTATGGTAGTTGAATTGGGGCAGTTATCATCACTCATAAGGGTGCTCATATCCCTTTCACCGCCAGATTACAGTTTGATTGTACCAACAATATTGCCGAATATGAAGCCTGCATCATGGGTATTGAAGAAGCTATTGACTTGAGGATCAAAAACATTGACATCTATGGAGATTCAACCCTTGTAATTAATCAGATCAAAGGAGAATGGGAGACTCGCCATGCTGGCTTAATTCCTTATAGAGACTATGCAAGGAGATTGCTAACTTTCTTCAACAAAGTAGAGTTGCACCATATTCCTCGTGATGAGAATCAAATGGCAGATGCTTTAGCCATTTTGTCTTCAATGTACCAAGTTAACCACCAGAATGAAGTGCCAATTATCAGTATTCGGTGCCTCGAAAGGCCAGCATATGTGTTTACAGCTGAAGAAGTGGTTGATGATAAGCCGTGGTTTCATGATATCAAGGTGTTCCTTCAAAATCAAGAACATCTCTCGGGGCATCTAACAAAGACAAAAAGACTCTGAGAAGATTATCCAGCAGTTTCTTCTTGAATGGAGATGTGTTGTACAAGAGAAATTTTGATATGGTTTTGCTTCGGTGTGTGGACAACAACGAGGCTGATTCTTTGATGCATGAAATACATGAAGGGTCATTCGGAACCCATCCTAATGGGCACACAATGGCTAAGAAGATGTTAAGGGCAGGATACTACTGGTTGACGATGGAGTCCGATTGCCATAAGCATGCCAGAAAATGTCACAAGTGTCAGATCTACGCGGATAAAATCCATATGCCGCCAACTTCTCTGAATATTATTTCTTCTCCCTGGCCCTTTTCCATGTGGGGCATTGATATGATTGGTCGGATCGAACCAAAAGCTTCCAATGGACATCGTTTCATTTTAGTGGCTATTGATTATTTCACCAAATGGGTCGAAGCAGCATCGTACGCCAATGTTACCAAACAAGTGGTGGTTCGTTTCATCAAGAATCACATTATTTGTCGCTATGGAGTCCCTAGCAATATCATTACGGATAATGGAACCAATTTGAACAACAAGATGATGAAGGATCTTTGTGACGAATTCAAGATTGAGCACCATAATTCTTCTCCTTATCGGCCTCAAATGAATGGTGCAGTGGAAGCTGCAAACAAAAACATCAAGAAAATCGTGCAGGAAATGGTAGTTACTTATAAAGACTGGCATGAAATGTTACCCTTTGCTCTACATGGGTATCGCACTTCAGTGCGCACTTCAACAGGGGCAACCCCTTTCTCTTTGGTATATGGTATGGAAGCAGTACTCCCTGTAGAAGTCGAGATTCTGTCAATGAGAGTTCTGATGGAGGCTAAATTGACTGAGGCTGAATGGTGTCGAAGCAGATATGAACAACTAAATCTGATTGAAGAGAAACGCATGGCGGCTTTGTGTCATGGGCAGTTATATCAGAGAAGAATGAAGCAGACTTTTGATAGGAAGGTTCGACCCCGTGAATTTCGTGAAGGTGACCTCATGCTCAAAAAGATTTTGTCCTTCCAACCTGACGCCAGGGGCAAGTGGACGCCCAATTATGAAGGACCGTATGTTGTCAAAAGAGCTTTTTCGGGTGGTGCTATGACTCTCGCAACTATGGATGGTGATGAACTCCCTCGTCCTGTGAATTTCGATGCAGTCAAGAAATACTTTGTCTAAAAAATAAAAGAACAGCTCGCTAAGTTGAAAACCCGAAAGGGCGGCTTAGGCAAAAATGAGCGTCTCGGTGGGCTGAAAACCCGAAAGGGCGGTCTAGGCAAAAATTAGAGACATAAACAGAAATAATTATCCTGATAGGTCGAAAACCTGAAAGGGCGGCCTATGCAAAAGTTAAGGAAATATAACAAGTAACTGCATCGGAACAGGCATCACTTATCTTGAAGCACTCCAGTTGGCAATGACATGTCCTACTTATAGTCTTTTAGATAGTAGAATTCAAAGTTGATATGGAGAATAGTATTCATTGTGTTTGATGTACCTTTCCCATATAATTACCATTTTCTAAATTTTATAATAATCCATGGGGTTGCGCTTTCTACCAATCTCTACTCTTTTACTCAGGTTTGAGGTTGTGTCCTTTATTTAAAATTCACATTTATTCGCAATTTTATTTTCTTATCTTTATCTAACTTTAAGATATTGAAGCAAAAACTCAAAAATAATATCAAAATCTTTTTCAATTGTGTCTTTTTGAAAAATATAAATGACAAACATATCTCTTAAATTCATGAGTCACATAAGCATATACCAACAGTGCCCTAAGTGCGGACATATTTTACAAGGCAGATACAGTCATTGCTAAAAAAAAGAAGAAAAAAAAAAACAACAGCTCGCTAAGTTGAAAACCCGAAAGGGCGGCTTAGGCAAAAATGAGCGTCCCGATGGATTGAAAACCTGAAAAGGCGATCCAGGCAAAAATTAGGGGCATAACAAAAATATATATACTCCCGGTGGATTGAAAACCTGAAAGGGCGATCCAGGCAAAAAGAAAAATGAAAAAAGAAGAGCATGACTGATAGTAAATGTTGTGGTTCAGAGTACGAATTGGCGACTTCTGCTAAACCCTCAACCCATAAACTTTATCCCAAGAAGCGGTCATGGACTGATATGTTATCCCCGGTTTGCCCCCGCAGATCTTGATTCAATTCTCATACAAGGATACTGTTCCCAGCAGAAAATTGTCGAGTAATTGCATGGATACGCCGGCCTAGTGTTTCCGCTATCCACTCATAAGTCGTGTCAATCTCGCCATACAAATAAGGGTTTCAAACATACATTCATACATTCATGCATTCATGCATACATCTATGTGAACGCTCATACTCATACACGACATATAATCAAAACATCCATACATGCCGCCGCATGGATCATTACGGGTTTCGCCACAGTGTGTTACAAAAAGATTCATCCCCAGTATGTCTGGTCCAGAGATGTCTCCATCAATCATGCATCAAAAAAAAAAATGTGTCATTACTCAGTGTACCTGATCCAGGATGTCATCATCAAACATATTTCAACTAGCAGATGCTACAAACAATCATTTGCAAAATTACACTCAATTCCCCAAAAAGGTCACTCCCAGTACATCTGGTCAAGTCAATTTATCTATTCATGATATGTCATGCTCTCCTACAATGACAGCAAATAATTTATTTCCTGGTTATGTCCCTACCATCCCACAATGTTGGTAGACATTGTCTTTACTTTTGTCCGTTCACAGGACTTTACTGCTTATGTTCGTTCACAGGACTTTATTACTTCCTTTGTTATGTCATGCTCGCCTACATTGACAGCAGACAATTTAACACTTTGTTGTGTCTTTACCATCCCACAATGTTGGCAGACACTGTCTTTATTTCTGTCCGTTCACAGGACTTTACTGCTTTTGTCCACTTACAGGATTTTACTGCTTTTGTCCGCTTACAGGACTTTACCGCTTTTGTCCGTTCACAGGACTTTACTGTTTTTTGTCCGCTTACAGGACTTTATCGCTTATGTCCGTCCACATGACTTTACTGCTTTCTGTCCGCATACAGGACTTTACCGCTTTCTGTCTTCATCACTCTTATTCCCCAATGAACTCGTCTCTTTCTCAGTCAGATAACTCTCATTGTCTTACATCTTCAATACTCACAAGTATAACATTCATGTCATCATATCATAGCATTTTCAGTTTTGTCGGTCAAAAAATAGTGTACTCTGTATTTAAGTCTCTTCTACCGTCAATTCAAAAAAAAAAAAAAAAAAAAAAAAAAAAAAAAAAAAAAAACATCAAATCATCTTTTTCTCTTTAAAATCTCCGGTAGAAGAAACTTAAATAGGGGCATCTGTCATACCCCATTTTTTGACCATCATATTTTTTTCATTGTTTTTTCCTCATTTTTTTGAGCATTTTGATTTTTACTATTATTATTTTATTTTATTAAATCAAAAATGTCAAAAAATAGTATTTTATTTCATTTACGCTGCTTAACTGTTTCATTTTTAGATAATTAACCTTTTAGCTTTTTGAATTTATTTCTTCACCATATATTTCTCAAATGTGCTCTTATATCAATATTTACACATAATTTTTTTTATTTCCCATTTTACCCTTTTCTAAAAAATAGAGAAAATAGGTTACTTCCTCTGCAAGTAACATTATTTTTCCCTTTTTTGATTTTTGGCTTGTAGGTTTATTTTTCATTCTCTTCATATTTTACAAATATATCAAAAACTTTTTTTTTTAAATTCTAATTTTTATTTTATATTATTTTATTCACACTAGTTTCACATTTAAATTCAAAAATGGATTTCTTCCAATGCAAGTAACCTTTTTTATTCAAACTTTTTTCATTTATTTTCAAGTTAATTCCCACACTTCATAAACCCTCAAAAATGACATTTTTGCCCCTTACTCATGGATATTGCATTTTTCACATATTTATTTATTTACAACAATTCTTTTAATTTATTTTAATTCGTTTTTTCATCACATAATGATCCCAAAATTCCACTAACCTTTGCTCTATCTCAATTGGGCCTAGAAGATTCTATTTTATCACAGCTCACCACATCACAACATGTGCTCTCATTTTGATCAAAATCACAAAAAATATCTCATGAGCAAAAACTCAAACCTACCCTTACTTTCTCTCGAATTCAAGCCATATTTTAACCCTAATCTTTCCTTATAAATAGAGCACTTATTTTCAGAGTAAAGGGTTCCAGAAATCAGAGAAAAACACTCACTCACGAAATCAAAATTCCTCACTTTTTCAAAATTCCAAAAACCTTAAACAAGCTTCATATATAGAAATTGAACCATCAAATAGCTTATATAAGCCTCCATAAACATAAATGCATCCTTAAATCGAAGTTCCAGCACCGTTTTCGAGCTCGTTTCGAAGGAGGAAGTTCAAGAAAAAATCAAGTTTCCAACTCGCGTTTTTGGTAGCTTTCTTCTCCCTTTTACACTTAGTTATAAAATTTAGGAGCTTTATCGTTCATTATTTCAACTTAATATGCACTGTGTAGCTAGTTTGAGTTTCGATTTTAAAACTTGTTTCGTTCGTTTTTCATTATTCATGCTTCGTTGTGCAAAACTAATAACATTTTCGAAATCCTTGTGAAAATACGAAGCGAACCATATAATATTCATAAATTTCTGGGCGTTTTTTGAAAACTCCGGCATCCGGAGTTGTTGCCGGCGACTGTTTTGTTGGTCGGAGAAGAAAAGAACACGATACGCTCTATTTATTACCAGTTTTAATCCAGTCCGTTTGATTGATCTAGCGGCGCGCGTGAAGAAAAGTGAGTATCCGTCAGATTCTCTTTAATGAGATCACACGGTAGTAAACCGTGATCTCACACATGCACGTCACACGTAATCTGGACCCATAGCACACAGTTTTTTTTGTTTGGTTGAACTGAACTGTTTCTGGGCTTGGGCTTTCTGGGCTTATTTCGATTTCTGTACCCCCCCTTTATTTTGCGTTTTGTTATGTGCACCCCTGAGCATCTAATTTTTTTTTTAACTTATGAGATAATTGCTTTTGATATAATATTATTTTAAGTCATTTTAGTCTGTTTTAGCATGAAATTGATGTTTGATTTATTATTTTCTACTTTCTAATATTTATTTGATTATTCATCACTTGTTAGTTTATTAATTAGTTAATTGTTTTATTTATAAGCTAATGAGGCAAGTTGCTTTGGCATATGCTTGTTTAAGCTATTTTAGCCTATTAAGCACAAGTTTGAAGCTTACCCTATTGTTATTTATGTCTTCATTATTTATTTTTAATTATTGTTAATGCATTTTCGTGATAATTAATTAGTAACTTTTTAATTGCATCTTGCACTTATAATATAAGCATTTATGGTATTTAATTTAGGCCTTTAACTTCAGCCCCTTTATTTCTTATGTGATGTAGAAATTTTTTGTTAATTTTAATTGTGGGTTTAACATGCTTATGATTATTTATTTATTTTTGCTTAGGATTGTTGATTTAGTTTTCATTATCTTTTTAACTTAACTCTTGCCATGCATTAGATATTTGTTTAAATCTTAGTCCAATACTTGTTTCATGCTTTGTGATTCTTATCCTTAATTTCAAATAATTTTAATATGTCTTTGTTCCAAATGCTTGATTTTCTTGATTAATTGTTGCTTATGTGCATTGTTATTTTGAAGTTGAGATACCATGAAAATCTAAATCCTTTGATTATCCTTATGTGAATGTTCTCCCATGTCATATTCTTTGATTATCCTTATATGAATGTTTTCTTATGTCTTGTTCTTCTTTGATTATCTTTATGTGAATATTTTCTCATATCATATCATTGACTTGCATCTCATTTCATCACATTTAAGATACTTTATTTAACATATATAAATTGTGTGCTTTATGATTGTTATTTTATTATTATTATAGTTATTACTCTCGTTTGTTTATTTTATCCATTGAATCTCCCCATAACATGATTCCCCCCCGGTTGTATTGTTTGATATGTATAAATTGTGTGTTTTATGATGATTATTTTATTATTATTATAGTTATTACTCTCGTTTGTTTATTTTATCCATTGAATTTCCCCATAACATGATTTCCCCCCGGTTGTATTGTTTGATTAGATTTTCTTTCATATTAGTAATTTTATCTTCGCATTTATTATTGCTTATTTATATGTGTAGTATAGAAATCCGAGGAAAATGTGTCGCTTCGATCTATATATCGTTGTGAAGTGCCTTCGCGCTTAATCTAACGTTTTTAGGATGTTTAGTTTAATATCGTATCCGTGCTTAGATCATTACCCATTTCTATCCAAAATTTGAGGTCAACACCTCTTTTCAAAAATACCCAAAAAACATGTCATTATCAAATCATTTTCAAAACAACACTTGGATTTCAAACCAAGTCACGTCTTTTCTAAAATTAATCAAACAATTTTTTTCTTTAGGCAAAAACACTTGGATTTCAAACCGAGTTGCATTTTCAAAATTCAATCAAATTTTCTTTCTAGTTTAAAAACCTTGGACTTCAAACCAAGTGTCTTTTTTCATTCAAAACTTTTCCCTAAGCAAAAAACCTTGGAATTCAAACCAAGAGCTTTTATCACTTAAAGCCATTTTCTCAATCATCACTTCGTTTCCCTAACTCTTATACATTTTTCAAGCAATTAAAATAAAAGCGCATAGGTAGATTAGAACAAGAGGTTCCTATAGGATACTATAGATACTTAGGGTGCTAGAACCTTCCCTTCGTATAACCAACCCCCTTACCTCGATCTCTTAAATAGGGTATTTAACAAACTTTTCCCCTTTCCTCGGAAAAATTAAAGATCGGTGGTGTAACTATAAAATTGAGATTCGAAGTTAATTAATAGCTCGACATCCAAAAATCACTGCGACAGGAAGATATCTCTGATTTACCACCGAAAAGGGAGGTTGAGTTTAGTATTGAAGTAGCACCTGATACTAATCCAATCTCTATGGCGCCTTATCGGATGTCAGCGTCAAAGTTGGAGCAGTTGAAGAAACAGTTAGAGGAACTCTTGGAAAAGAAATTTATCAGACCAAGTGTATCGCCTTGGGGTGCACTAGTGCTTTTAGTGAAGAAGAAGGACGGGAGTATGATATTGTGCATCGATTACCGTCGTTTGAATCAAGTTACAATCAAGAACAAGTATCCATTGCCAAGGATTGATGATTTGATGGATCAATTGGTGGGTGCTTGTGTGTTTAGCAAGATTGATTTGAGGTCGGGATATCATCAAATTCGTGTTAAGGCACGGAAGATATTCTGAAGACTGCTTTCATAACAAAATATGGTCATTATGAGTATTCAGTTATGCCTTTTGGTGTAACCAATGCGCCTGGAGTGTTCATTGAATATATGAATCGGATCTTCCATTCGTATTTGGATAAGTTCGTGGTAGTGTTCATCGATGATATTTTGGTTTATTCCAAGACTGAGGGAGAACATGCGGATCATTTGAGGATCGTGTTGAGAACTTTGCAAGAGAAGAAGCTTTATGTGAAGTTGTCTAAGTGTGAATTTTGGTTGAAGGAAGTGAGTTTCCTAGGTCACGTGATATCTAGTGGAGGTATTGTAGTGGATCCTTCTAAGGTTGATGCGGTGTTGAAATGGGGAACTCCAGAATCTGTTTTTGAGATAAGAAACTTTATTGGTTTAGCTGGATATTATTGGAGGTTTATTGAAGGTTTCTCAAGGTTGGCTTTACCATTAACCCGATTGACTAGGAAAGGTCAAGCGTTGGTTTGGGATGACCTCTGTGAGAAGAGTTTTCAAGAATTGAAGAAGAGATTGACATCTGCACCAGTTTTAATTTTGCCAAAACCGAATGAACCATTTGTGGTGTATTGTGATGCATCTTTGATGGGTTTGGGTGGTGTTCTTATGCAAAATGGACAAGTAGTTGCTTATGCTTCTAGGCAATTAAAAGTACATGAGAAGAATTACCCAACTCATGATCTTGAGTTAGCCGCGGTTGTGTTTGCCTTGAAGATTTGGAGGCATTATTTGTTTGGTTCTAGATTCGAAGTTTTCAGTGATCATAAGAGTTTGAAGTATCTGTTTGATCATAAGGAATTGACCATGAGGCGGATACGTTGGTTGGAATTCTTGAAGGATTACGATTTTGAGTTAAGCTACCATCCTTGAAAAGCGAATGTTGTGGCGGACGCTTTGAGTAGGAAATCTTTACATATGTCGTCACTTATGGCAACAGAATTGGATTTAATTGAGCAATTTAGAGATCTTAGTTTGGTTTGTGAAACAACGGCGAATAGTGTTAAATTGGGGATGTTAAAGCTCACGAATGATTTTCTTAATGAGGTGAAAGATGGTCAAAAGGGAGATTTGAGTCTTGTGAATCATCTTGTGTTAATCGAACAAGGTGAAGGAACCGATTTCAAGGTAGATGAGAATGGATATATGTTTACACCTGGATGCTTATATGTTTAATTATGTATTCATTAAATATGTATATGGGTTAGGGTGTTACAATCAAAATCAATTTCATCGAACAGCTGCCAACTAAACTGTAAACGTCGAACTAAAGAAAAAAAAAAAGGTGAAATAAACTAGAAATATATTATAGAACTTCAAATAGATTATAACAGTGAAAGTTAAATAATTTTTCCCTTAGCTTAAGGTCCTATTTATATCCTAAAAGGACATCAATTTCCTGCAATTTAGTAGCCATTAAAATATTAATATAGATAAAGTATATTAAAGTATGAACTGAAGAGATAAAAATTGTCGATTTTTTAGTTTTGGCCTGCCACGACCGTGACACAACAACATGGGTCGTGATAGGGCTTAAACGTGTGCCACGACCATGGCATAACTACATGGTGTTAGGCCTCAGAATTTTATAGAACTTGACTTTTCGATTCTTTCAGTTTTTGGTGACGAGTTTTTGATTTTTTTTAGTTAGGTCCAGACTTGATTTGGATTGATTTTTCACTTATCCTTCATAAAAGGGATATCTTCCACCGCCATAAAACAAGTCTTGGATTTTAAGGTGTCATAATATGCATCAAAAGTACTATTTTCATTATATTCCAAGGATTATTCCTAATAATTTAAAAACAATTAAAAACAGTAACTACACAGTCTTGGTAGGCCTCAGAGTTTGATAAAACTTAACTTTTTTTAATTCTTTTAGTTTTTGGTGATGAGTTTTTGATCTTTTAGTTACCCCAGACTTATTTTTCGCTTATCCTTCATTAAGGGAGGTCTTCCACTACCATATATAAAACAACTCTTGGATTTTAAGGTGTCATAATATGCATCAAAATTACTATTTTCATCATATTCCAAGGATTATTCCTAATAATTGAAAACAAATAAAAACAGTAACTACACGGCCTTGGAGTTTGATAAAACTTGATTTTTCAATTCTTTCAGTTTTTGGTGATGATTTTTTATCATTTAGTTACCCCCAAACTTGATTTGCATTGATTTTTCACTTATCCTTCATAAAGGGAGGTCTTCCACTACCATAAAACAAGTCTTGGACTTTAAGATGCCATAATATGCATCAAAACTATTATTTTCATCATTTTCCAAGGATTATTTCTAATAATTGAAAACAAATAAAAACAATAACTACACGGTCTTGGTAGGCCTCAGAGTTTGATAAAACTTGACTTTTCAATTCTTTCAGTTTTTGATGATGAGTTTTTGATATTTTAGTTACGCCTAAACTTGATTTGCATTGATTTTTCACCTATCCTTCATAAAGGGAGGTCTTCCGCTACCATGAAACAAGTCTTCGATTTTAAGATGTCATAATATGCATCAAAACTATTATTTTCATCATATTCCAAGGATTATTTCTTATAATTGAAAATAAATAAAAACAGTAACTATACAGTCTTGTTAGACCTCAGAGTTTGATAAAACTTGACTTTTCAATTTCTTCAAAAAAAAAATTGTAAAAAAAAATCTATCAATTTTTGGTGACGAATTTTTTATTAGGGATAGCAAAGCGGGCCAACCCGCCCCGCCCCGTCATTAACCCGTCTAAAAAGGGGCGGAGCGGGGCGGGCTAAATAGTGATGGTGGGTTGAAAAACTCAAACCGCCCCGCCCCGTGGCGGATGGCGGGTTGGCGGGAGTGCCCCGTCAATAAAATTTTAATTTTTTTTTATAAATTCCCAAAAATATCATAAAAAATTATTAAAAAAATAAAATAAAAAACCACTAGAGTAAATCAAAATATAAACTAACAAGGCGATATGAAAAATAAAATTATCATTCAAAACTTCAAAACATTCATGATTATAAAACTAAACAAACCGTAATTATAATAAAACCTGAAGAAGTGCTTAATCCAAAACAAACAAAATGAGTTGAAGCCGTCGTGATTGTCAATAGCACCGAGAATGAGGAGACAAGAAAAGTGAAATATATATATATATATATATATATATATATATATATATATATATATATATTAACCCTATTAGATTAATTGAGTTTCTATTTTTTTAATATGTGCCAAAAAAAAGAGAATTCATTAATAATGGGTTAAGATTTTTTTTTTTTTAAAAAAAGTAAAAATAATAGGTTAGACCTGACGGACCAACCCGCCCCGTCGTCGTCCCGTGTTTTTGCGGGTTAGGCGGGACGGGCCCCGCTCTTTTTGCGGATTGAAAATCTCAACCCACCCCGCCAAAAATGGCCGGTTAAGCGGGCCTACCCGACGGGCTTGACCCGTTTTACCATCCCTATTTTTTATCTAATAGTTACGCCCAAACTTAATTTCAAAGAGAAATTAAATATTAATCAAAATCAAGAATCATCAAATATATTCCAAGTAGAGACTTTGAATCGCTTCGAAGTTCACTTTCTCAAAATTATTTAAAAGAGAAATAGTCCAACTTAAACTTCCTCCATGGACCATGAATAAATTTTCTCATAGACTTGACTATAAACCAAATGACAATAATGAATTGAAGGACATTCTTTTTATGATGACTATAAACCGCATATAAATAGTAACAATTTCTTTAAATAAAAAACCAACAAGTATATAGAAATAGATATATATTATTATCATTATTATTATAATTATTGGAGAGAGGTACACAATACACATGACTTACAATCTCACTCTCACACTTCCACAGCAAGAAGAAAAGAAAACAACACAAGAGAATTACATTGGCACCCAAATTAAGCACACATAATATAATGTGTCACAACACACCATGTATAAGCAAGCACTTTTTTTTAATCACTTAATTATTATATGCTTTTAGTAATCAGGATTAGCCAAAACATAACCTTCAAGGGCCTTGAAAAGGCCATCACCCTTAGCTTTGCCACTCTTGAGTTCCTCTTCACTAGGAATAATATCACCTTTTGTGAAGTATTTCACACTCAATTTTGCAATGGATCCTCCATCTGGGCCTGCAGACAATTTAGCCTCAAATGAGATTTTCTCAACTGTGTCTGGAAGACCATCACCTCCAACTATGCTGTAGTGGTAATCAAAGTTAATATCATCTACCAAGTCCACTTTGTGCAACACATGCTTGGTTTCACCATCTGCATATATAAATAATTCATAATCATTATTTACTTAGGTACCATATTAAAAATAAGAAGGTAATGAAATAATAAAAATATTACCTTTTTTTTAGACATTAATTAAAAAAAAGTATAAAACTTTTTATACAAAAAAAAAAAAAAAAAACAAAGTAATGAATATATAGTAGTAGTAATGATATCAACACAAGTAATGAGTCAAAAAATGTACTAGTAATGATATCATCACATCACAAATTGTACAAAAAAAATTATATCATCAAAAGAATATTCTCGCATAATTTTAAAAATGACAAGGTCCACTATTTTCATACTTTTAAAAGGATGACCCATTCATTGTCAAAAAAAAAAAAAGGATAACCCATTCCATATATAAATCACTAAATTTACTTCTGTTTTTGACAAAATTTTAGTCTTCTATTTTTTTTGGCAGTGCTCTATTTTTATTTATACAAGTAGAAACTCACTTTTTGTGTGTAAAAACTAAAAAGTAGAAATTTTAATATCCAATCTTTGTCTAATTGTCAATTTTCTAACAAGTACCTTTTTCTTGTATACAGAAAATAAGAAATTATATGGCCGGAAATGAGTCGAGTCGAACCTGTCTGAGCTCGAGTCGACTCGATAAGAATTGGTTTGGCTCGAAACTCGGTTCGAGTTTGAAACGAACTATTTTTTCAGCTCGAATTCGGCTCGGTTATAGTTCGCGAGTAGTTCGGTTCGACTCGTTAGGTTCAGTTCGTTTGCTCGAATCACATAGTTTAAAAGTCACTTTTTTGTTAAAAAAATCAACTTTTATATATTTGACCTTTTAGATTAATTTTTTTAAAAGAAAGAAATTGAAATACAGTAAAAATTATCCCAATAGCAAATTAATTCAATGCTACAAGAAAATAAAGACATTGAAACAAACAAAAAATAAGTAAAAATAAATATATTAGTGCATTATAAAAAAATTTAAAAACCGTAAGGTGTGCGTTATATATATATATATATATATATATATATATATATATATATATATATATCGAGTTGGTTCATGAACCAAACGAGTCGAACTGCATACAGTTCATGTTCGGCTCATTTAATTAACGAACTTAATTTTCAGGTTCATGAACCAAGTTCAACGAGTTAATTAGCAAATCGAGTCTCGAACTATTTTCGAGTTGGTTCGGTTCATTGCCAGTCTAAGAAAAAGTATAGTTATTCTTTTGTTAAAGTTTTTGTTTCATGTTCACCTAGGAACTTCAACTAAATTCTTGTCATATTTAACGATTTGTTATTTTGGTAAAGTGTGTTGACTATTTGAATTCAATCAATTTGGTTGGTATAGTAATAATTTTATAATCATGGTGAGTTTAACTCAGTTAATAGCAAAATTTGTTCAAATTCAAGACATCAATTTTATAAAATTCTAAAATGGACCATTAATAGAAGTGGTTCATAATGGACCAATATTAAAAAAAATATTTAAAATTTTTATCGATGACATATATTATTATTTGAAAATATAAGTTATTAGTCATTTTATAATTTTTTGATTAAAATAATGATTTGATTGATCTTGATTTTTTTAAAATAATAAATAATATAAAAAATATAATTTATATTGAATTGACATCAATCATATCAATTTTTAACCGTAAAGAAGAGAGGACTCATGAACAATGGTTAGAATTTCTGATAATTTTAAACAGCGATTATATTTATACTGACCTTCAACGTAAGTGAGTTTCTTGATAGTCCCTGCACCACCATTTCCTTCAACAATTTCAACACTTTTAATATCATCAATAACCTTTGGGGTAAGGATATCAGCATCCGTAACTAGAGCTTTGTAAAGTCTAGCAGGTGCTACAATGGAAGTTGTTTCATCCTCAAAATTTAAAACACCCATGATGATGATATTAATTGAATTATGAAGCTAGATATTAAAATAATTATAATTAAGAAGTTGATTAATTGCCTAGCTGTGTGTTTTATGAGTGAAGTTGAGTCTAGTATTTATAGGAAGTGAAGATGTATTGTTTAGACTTTAGATAGCTTATTAGATAAAGATGATGACTAATACTTGGTCGTTGGGCCATTTTTTTATTAACATTATTACATGAATTTGGATGATACTATTTTTATATTTTTAAGAAAAATTTATTTGAACTCGTGAGTTTCTTGAATTTATATATGTTCTTATTATGGACTTAATTTAATTGATAAAAATATCGTATTTTAAATATTCTATTAATTTATTTTAAAAATAAAATTTTTATTACATTATCTACCAAAAAAAATAATTGTATTACATTATTTAACAAAAATAATTTCTTAAATCTATTTTTCATTTTTCTTTTCTCCTCCAAGCTAGACCAGTCAAATTGTGCATCTAAAATAAGATATCCTTACACACAGTATACTAACTGTGTATATAAAATAAAATATCCTTACACGCAGGATATATATAAAGGAGGTATCTGTTGATTACAGAAGTAAGTTTTCATTGACTTATTTCGCTTAATAATTCGATATCGGCATTATATTTCTTCAATTCAACCGTTGAATTCAAAGATCTTATTGAATAGATCAATTTTACAAATTTTTTTAAAAATTCAAAACTGTTTAATACTTTTTTTATAACTTCAATTGAACGTACAACAAAATTTTAAAAAAATCGTTGAATTTCAATAGTCTGAATAACTACATTGTGGAAGGATGTTACCGATTAAGGTATTGACTTCTTTTTAACATATATTCCTTAATCCCTTTTATAAAATTAAAATTTAAGGTGAGAATAAGTGCCCCATTTTAAAGTATACAAAATTTTAGGTTAAAAAACATTTACAAAATCAAAATTGTTTTCAGAAGTAAATACACCACTAAATATATATATTATTTTACTTTTGCCAGAAAATTTCTTATTATAAGTAAAAAAAAAAAATAATACTTTTTTTTTAAAAGAAAAAAATATTATGCTATAAAAAAATACACAATTAATTTTGGAACTCGAGTGAAATTTTTTTTGTCAAATTTTATCTAACTCGAGACCGAATTCTGCATTATTATGGTTTTCTTCCTCTAAAAACTGAAGGATTAATATAATAATATATAAAAATTGATTTCAAACTAAAATTATTAGTCTATAGCTAAACAAAGAAATTACTTACCAATATAGAATTTATTCAGTTAGTAAAGAATTTAAATGTTAAAAATTTAATATTTGACTCTTGCGTATGAAAAAAATCGGATTGATAAAAAAAAAATGACAAAACTTATGTACATTTTTTTAGGTGTTTTTTATATGATTTTAACATAATAAACTATAATTTTCTCAATACGTATTATATTCACAAAAAGTAAATTTAATGTTAAAAATCATACGAAAAGCTAACACCTAAAGAAATGCACCTAAATTTTACATTACTTGTTCGCAAACCTTTTTAACAAAGAATAATTATTGTTATGGGGTGGAGCAAGGCAGGGTGAGGGAGGGAGGGAGGATTGGGTCGGCGTGGTGGAGGGAGATTGTGAGGATTAGGGATGGAGTAGGAGGATTTAGGGACGGTTGGTTTGGGGAGTGTGTGGCGAGGAAGGTGGGGGATGGGACAAGCACTTTTTCTGGTCTGATCCCTGGTTAGGAGAGATCCCGTTGTGTGCGAGATTTGAGCGCTTGTTTGAGATGGCGGCGACCAAGTCATGTACAGTAGCGGATATGTTTTCTTTATGGTGGGAGGCTGGAGGAGGGGCGTGGGTGTGGAGGAGACAGTTGAGGGCGTGGGAGGAGGAGATGTTGGGGGAGTGTCAGACCTTACTTCTTCCCGTGACCTTGCAGGTTGAGTCTCCAAACAGATGGCAGTGGCGACCGGATCCTGATACCGGTTATTCGGTTCGTAAGGCTTATCAGGTTTTGACTTCTCAAGACGCGGTTACTTTAGGGGCGGCAGAAGACCTAATTCGGCACAAACAGGTTCCTTTGAAGGTGTCTGCCTTCGCATGGCGCCTCTTGCGTGATAGGTTGCCAACGAAGATGAACTTGGTTACTCGAGACATTCTTTCTCCAGATCTTGCCCTTTGTGCTACAGGTTGTGGTGGCTTGGAGTCTGCCCACCACTTGTTTCTCTCATGTGACATTTTTGGTTCTCTTTGGCCTCTTGTTCGTGCTTGGATTGGTTTCTCGACAGCGGATGTGTACAGCCTCTCAGATCATTTAGTTTAGTTCACTCATTCAGTTGGTGACCTTCGTGCTCGGCGGTCTTTTCTACAGCTTGTTTGGCTTGCTTGTGTCTGAGTCATTTGGAATGAACGGAATCTTAGAGTTTTCAGAAATTCAGATGAACATCGGCTTCTAGACAAAGTGAAAATATTTTCTTTTCGGTGGTTGAGGTCGACAAACGCTATTTTAGTTTCTAACATCCACTGTTGGTGGTCGAACCCATTGTTATGTTTGGGAATTGACTGATTTTTGATCATATATTTGTTCTATTTGTACTATTTTGTAAACTTTTGTAGTTATCCTCAGCACACCTTGTGATGAGGCAGCTACCTGTTTCTGTGGTTATATATATTTCATTTTTGCCTGTTAAAAAAAAAATTATTGTTAAATGAGGGTAAAAAATTTGTACTATAAAATAACCAAAAACAAACAATTATAAGTTTGTGGGGGCATTAGTCTCCAATGCATGCTAAAAGTGCATCTAGCCCTGATTGTAGGCAATGTGCATGGGAGGTAGATTTATTGTGCCATGAAATACTATATATATAGTATATTCATACAAATATATGTATCTGACTGTGGGTGTTTTAATTTAGTACTCTTAATGGAGTTTAATTTGTATTTGTATATTTAATTTTGTAAAATAGCTTTAGGCTCTGTTTGGCAAGGACAAAATGCTAGATTATAGCTTATATCTTATAGCTTATAAGCTAAAAGACCTGTTTGGTAACAATCTTTTCAGAAAGAGCTTATAGCTTATTTTACTAACTTATAGCTTATTTTTCATAAGCTATTTCAAATAGCTTATAGCTTATTATTTTTTCTTTCAAATTTACCCTTATAATTTTATCTTAAATTCATTTTATCCTTTGAGATTTATTACAATTTAAAACAAAATAAGTATATTTTGTACCTATTTTTTTTTACGCTTGTCCTATCCATTTTTTTTCTTGCTATATTATACCCAGTTTTTTTTTCCCATTATATCTATTTCTATATACAACGTTGTTGTATATATCTATTAATTAAAAAAAAAAATATCACCGCTCTTTTTTTAATACTTTTAATTTATTCTTTATATATTTGTCAATAAAAGTTATATCTATTCATATTGTCACCTTTCTTTTTTAGTAGTTTTGGTTTTGGTATTTGATATGAAAATCTAAAAATTGTTATGTTTAATGTTTTGTAAAGTATATATAATAATTGAAATGAAAATAAATTTAAAATAAAATTTTAAAGAATAAAATTTAATAATATATAAATTAATAAATTTAAATAACTAAATTTGAAATATTAATTGGATATGGATTTTATAATGATTTTTTTACAAGAGATTTTATTATAAATTAATAATGTCCTTTTATGTCATTTTATATTTATCAGTCAGTTGAACCACTGATTTTACCAAACACTTCAATTAGCTTATAAGCCATCAGTCATCAGCCATAATCTATAAGCTATAAGTTACCAGCCATCAGCCATAAGTTAGTTTATCAGTCAACCGCTATTTTGGCCAAACAGAGCCTTAGACTAATTAGTTATCAAATCTCACCATTTTGTTTTCTAAGTGATATAGAGGCTAGAATTTTACAATTAATTAAGGTGAATTATTCGATTGTCCAAAAATTAAATATGGCTTTCATATAAAATATTATGTTTATATTGATTAAGTTAAAAGTTCACAAAATTCAAATATATAATAATAATAATAATAATAATAATAATAATAATAATAATAACAATAATAATAATAATAATAATAATAATAATAATATAATTCATATAGGCGTTGGATGATGAAGATTATATTGTAGAATGTGCTTCTCTTTAAAGTTTCAAATTTGAATCTCTTTAGTGTCGCTTCCTGTGTAGGGTGCTAGACCATACATGGCGAAATTATGCCTTTTTAGTTGATTTTCGATCCAAATAAAAATATAATATTAGTAGTAGTATGGAGAAAATAATTTGTTCAGAAGATAATCCACATTGTGTATCTTGTAGATTATTCAACGGATATTAGTCACACTTAAATGACGGTAACAAATTCATATTTACATACTAAAATAAAAAATAGTATTTTTAAAATAAATACATAAACATTTGAACGGTTAAATCTCATAAATGTTTACCCTATCAATACATATAAATTATATTATTTGTTCTTAGTTTATTAACTTGAAAGTTGAAATTGATAAATAACATATTACTAACAAAATAGTATGATAATGACTTCTTTTGTTTTTGTGTGACTTTGTTGCCGTGTCGATCGATATTATGTTTACCATTAGAATGATTAATAATCTTGAATTCGATGACGTTTTGATCTTCAAAAAATAACAATATTTTCAAGCTTAGTTTATTTATATTTACTTTTTTTGGTTGATTTAGTTTATTTTAAATTGAATATTCTGAAGAATTTTGTGAACAGGTCAAAAGATATGAGTTGGAAGCAATCACACGGGCTACGGCAATATATTCAAAATAAGTGTACTCTTTGGGTTGATTGAATGTTGTAGCTTTCTGCTTCACATTATCAAATGCAAACCCAAAAAAATTATTAGAGGAAATTGTGGAGTCCTGATCTTATAATATTCAACATGGACCAGAATATTGCAGTCTTTATCAATTATAAATTGCAGTCTCAAGACGCCATTCTAGAATGCTGAATTTATAATACTACTTTAATTAGTTAGAAACATTAAAAATAATTTTGTAAAATTGATTTTGTATATATTTTTTAAGCAAAAATTAGAGTGCAAAAATATACCATTTCTTGATAGATATAGGTAGTAGTTAACTAAGTACTAATTATATAGTGGTTAAATTACTTAGGAGTATAATTCGTATTGTTATTTTGAATATTGATTATATTATATATTATTTAGATTGGGCTTTATGCCCTTTAAATTTGGTTATACCTTGTAATTTTTTATATGATATGATTTGATTTTGTTATATTATTGTAATTTGTAAGGTTATTCCACTAATAAATTCATGTTAGACTATGAAAGAGGATTTTATTGGATTAAATCAACAAATTTGGTTAAACTTAAAGTAATGATACAAAGTGAGATTGGACACCATATTTTCATTCAAAATTTTAAAGACATTAGGTTTATGAGTTATTTGTTCAATCTCAAGTAATCTTCCTTCCAATAAAGAATTTTTACTCAATATATTACAAGATTGTTAGAAGTAATTTATATTTAAGGGTATTTTAGTATTTACTATGTTAAGTACTTTTGAACTTGTCTGTTAAGTTTTTCAATTTTAGGGCCTATGTGGCAAACTTTACTCTTTGTATAAATAGCTACTCTTTTATCAATGCAATTATTCTTCCTTTCATATTTGTGGCTGCTGTCTTTGTTCTCTCCTTACTATTTCATTGATTCATCACCTTGTACACCAACAAATTGGTATCTAGAGCTCCGGTTAGAATCCACGGGAAACACGAGTGAAACGTGAGTTGTGTGTGTTTGATTTTTGGTTCTTGATTTGTGTTGAATCTTGAACAAAAATCTGAACAGAATCACTTTTTCTGATTTTGTGGGATTGGGAAACACGAGTGTTAGTGAGATTTGAGTGTACTGTACAAGGTTTAAGATGAACGGAAACGGTGGCATGAGTACCAAGCTTCCAGTGTTTGATGGCAAAAACTGGAATCGTTGGATGAAACAAATGCTTGTATTGTTCGGTGCTCAAGGTGTGCTTGAGCTTGTCACTGAAGGATACGTTCCTGTTGCAGCAGATGCAACAGAGGAGCAGAAAGAGGCGCAGAAAGCTACAAGAAAGAAGGATCAGAAGGCGTTGTTCTACATTCATCAGTGTGTGAATGAGAGTGTGTTTGAAAAGATTGCTGATTCAGTGACGGCGAAGGAGGCTTGGGATCTTCTGACAAGGTGTTACGGTGGTGATGCGTCAGTAAAGAAGGTAAAGCTTCAAACCCTCAGAAAACAGTATGAGAATCTCAACATGAAGAACAATGAGAAGGTTTGTGAGTACATCTCCAGACTAATTCTGATTACTAATGAGATGAAAGCTTGTGGAGAAACTCTTTCAGAACAAGTAATCATTGAGAAGGTATTGAGATCCCTTACCCCTCAGTTTGATTACATTGTTGTATCTATTGAACATTCCAAAGATTTGGAAACCATGAGAATGGAAGAGTTACAGAGCAGTCTAGAAGCACAAGAGTTGCGTCTAACTGAGAGAAACTCTGAAAGAGAAGTAGAGCAGCAGGCTCTGAAAGCAGCCTCTGAGAAGAAGTTTCAGAAGAAGCCTTGGTCAGAAGCCAAGAATAGATCTGATGGAGCTCAGAATCCAAAAACCTCAACTTCTGGAAAGCAAAAGTATGCTCAGAAAGGAAAAGACAAGACAAAGGTACGGTGTTACTCTTGTCAGAAGTTTGGCCATTTTGCATCTGAGTGCAAGTCAAACAAAGAAAGAAAGTCAGAAGAAGCAAATATAGCCAGAAGTTCTGATGACTCTGATAGTGAATTTGTTTTACTAATGGCTTCTGAATCTGATGATGTGAATTCAGAGTGGTGGTATATGGATACAGGGTGTTCAAACCATCTTACTGGAAACAAGAAGTGGTTGGTTGATTTTGACTCTAGAAAGAGTACAAAGATCAGATGTGCTGATGATAAATACCTCAACGCTGAAGGTATGGGAAATGTCAAAGTCATTTTGAACAATGGGAAAGCAGCATTGATTCAGAACGTGTGGTATGTACCAGGCATGAAAAGCAATCTGATGAGTGTGGGTCAATTGATTGAGAAAGGTTTTTCAGTTACTATGAAAGACAATCTTCTGAAGCTATATGACGGTAATCAGAAGCTGATTATGGAGTCAGAACAGGGAAGGAACAGAACATTCAAGGTGAATGTTAGAACTGCAGATTTTGAATGTCTTAGTGCAACAAGTGTTGAGAAGGATAGTGAGTTGTGGCACAGAAGATTTGGTCATCTGAATTTCAGAAGCTTGGGGCATCTGAAGTCAAAGAATCTGGTACATGGAATTCCTATAATCAAGAAGCCTGAAAAATCATGCAAGGTGTGCATGAAAGGGAAGCAACCAAGACTGCCGTTTGCATCAGAAGTAGCTCCAAGAGCAAAACATGCCTTGGGAGTAGTACATTCTGATGTGTGTGGACCATTTCCAGTACCTTCACTTGGAGGAAACAAGTATTTTGTATCTTTTGTTGATGAATTCACAAGGATGACATGGGTAACACTCATCAAGTTCAAGCATGAAGTGTTTGCTGAGTTTCAGAAGTTCAAGGTGAAGGCTGAGAAACAGAGTGGTCAGAAGCTGAAGATTCTCAGAACTGATGGTGGTGGTGAGTTTAATTCTAATGAGTTTAAAACTTTCTGTGAGGAGAATGGAATTGAGCATGAGGTTACAGCTCCTTATACTCCTCAACACAATGGTCTTGCTGAGAGAAGAAATCGTACTTTGCTTGATATGGTGAGAAGCATGCTGAAAGAGAAGAAGCTTCCTCATCATTTATGGGGAGAAGCTGTTGCCACTGCAACATATGTGCTCAACAGATGTCCAACGAAGAAGCTGAAGGAAATAGTTCCTATTCAGAAGTGGACTGGAGATAAGCAAAGTGTTAGTCATCTGAAGGTGTTTGGATCTGTATGCTATAAACATGTTCCAGAAGCCAGAAGACAGAAGCTGGATGATAGAAGCAAAGTAATGTTACTGGTGGGGTACCACAGTACAGGTGCGTACAAGCTTTATTGTCCAGAGACTAATAAAATTGAATTCAGCAGAGACGTCATTGTGAAGGAATCTGAAATTTGGGATTGGAACAAGTCTCAATCAAATTCTGATGTGAGAATCTCAGAGGATGGCTCTGAAGGTGAGTCAGAATCTGAAGGCTCTGAAGATGATTCAGAAGATGGAGATGACTCTGATGGTGACTCTGAGTCTGATGGTGATTCTGAATCTGACTCTGACTCTGAAGCCAATTCTGAAGGTCAGAGTTCTGAAGCCAATTCTGAAGGTCAGAATTCTGAAGGCAATTCTGAAGGTCAAAGTTCTGAAGGCAATTCTGAAGGTCAGAGTTCTGAAGCCAATTCTGAAGGTCAGAATTCTGAAGGTAATTCTGAAGGTCAAAGTTCTGAAGGCAATTCTGAAGGTCAGAGTTCTGAAGCCAATTCTGAAGGTCAGAATTCTGAAGCCAATTCTGAAGGTCAAAGTTCTGAAGACAATTCTGAAGGTCAAAGTTCTGGAGGAAGTCAAAGTTCTGAAAATCAAGGTTCTGAAGGTGAAAGAACTTCTGATAACACTTCAGAGGCAAGAGCTTCTGAAGGTGAAGCCTCTGAAGAGAGAACTTCTGAAGATGCTTCTGAACAAGTTCTGAGGCTACAGAGAATCAGAAGCATCCCAAGAAGATTTGCAGGATTTGAAATGTTGCAAGACACTGAAGTAGACTCTGAGGGAGAAATTATTCAGTGTGCAATGTTAGTAGATTCTGAACCTGTGAGCACAGAAGATGCTCTCAAGCAACAAGTCTGGTTGCAGGCCATGAAAGAAGAACTTGATGCTATAAAGAGGAACAAGACTTGGAAGCTTTCAGAACTTCCAAAAGGCAAGAAAGCCATCAGCGTCAGATGGGTTTTCAAGCAGAAACTAAAGCCAGATGGATCAATTGGCAAACACAAAGCGAGGTTAGTAGCAAGAGGATTTCTGCAGAAACCTGGACTAGATTATTCTGAAGTGTTTGCACCTGTAGCAAGACACGAAACAATTAGACTCGTAATTGCAATAGCTGCTAACAGGAATTGGCCTCTGATGCATTTAGATGTGAAATCTGCATTTCTGAACGGTCCATTACAAGAAGAGGTATATGTGTCACAACCTCCTGGTTTTGAGAAAAAGAATCAGGAAGGGATGGTGTATAGATTGCATAAAGCCCTCTATGGATTGAAACAAGCGCCCAGAGCCTAGAATATGAGGATTGATTCATTTTTCAAGAAACAAGGGTTTCAGAAATGTGAGTTGGAGTATGGTGTTTATGTTCAGCACACTTCAGAAGGCAATATGATTCTGGTATGTTTGTATGTTGATGATATATTGTTGACAGGAAGTTCTGAACAAGAGATAGCTAAGTTCAAGAAGGTTCTGATGAATGAGTTTGAGATGACAGACCTTGGAAAAATGAGTTACTTTCTAGGGATGGAATTTCTATATTCTGAGAAAGGAATCATTTTGCATCAGTTGAAGTATGAACTTGAGCTTCTGAAGAGATTTAAGCTGGAGAATTGCAAAGTTGCTATCACACCCTCTGATACGAATCAAAAGTTGGATTCCGATTCTGATGGAGAGGATGTGGACGCTACAACCTTCAAACAGTTGGTTGGTTCTCTGAGGTATTTGTGTAATACCAGACCTGATATTTGTTTTGCAGTTGGAATGGTTAGCAGATTTATGAGTAAACCGAAATGGTCCCATTACCAAGCTGCTGTCAGGATTCTGAGGTATATCAAGGGGACTCTGAAGCATGGAGTGCTATTTCCCTCTGAAGGAAGGACTGAATCAGAACTTCTGAGTTATTCAGATTCTGATTGGTGTGGAGACAGAGTTGATAGAAGAAGCACTTCTGGATATTTATTTAAATTTCTAGGAGGTCCTATTTCGTGGTGTTCCAAGAAGCAACCTGTTGTTGCTCTATCAACCTGTGAAGCTGAATATATTGCAGGCGCTGTGACTGCATGCCAAGCTGTGTGGCTTCTGAACTTACTGCAGGATCTGAAGATCAAGGTAAACAAGCCTCTGAAGCTGATGATTGATAATAAGTCTGCAATCAATCTTGCCAAGAATCCAGTGCTGCATGGAAGAAGCAAACATATTGAGACCAAGTATCACTTTCTGAGGAATCAGGTTCAGAATGGAGTGCTTGAAGTTGTGCACTGTAGCACTCAGAAGCAGCTGGCAGATGTGTTGACAAAGGCTATCAAAACTGATCAATTTCTTCGTTTGAGGGATGGAATTGGTGTTGTCAGTTTTGTCTAAATATAAATTAAGGGATGGTGTTAGAAGTAATTTATATTTAAGGGTATTTTAGTATTTACTATGTTAAGTACTTTTGAACTTGTCTGTTAAGTTTTTCAATTTTAGGGCCTATGTGGCAAACTTTACTCTTTGTATAAATAGCTACTCTTTTATCAATGCAATTATTCTTCCTTTCATATTTGTGGCTGCTGTCTTTGTTCTCTCCTTACTATTTCATTGATTCATCACCTTGTACACCAACAAAGATATCCCCTTAAATATAAAACACTTCATATTCGCGATTAGACATTAACTTTAGTTCAAACTTAGTTTCTATTGTTATTAAAAAAAAAAGTCAAGACTCCAAAATAAAATGATTGTTACGTTTGTTTCAAATACCTTTTAAAAAAAAAATGTTTATTTCAAATAAAGTAATTTGGTTTACAATAAACATATTGGTTTTGGGCTTTTGGCCCAATATCTTTGTTTAGTTAAAAACTAAATATTTATAATTTATCTTAAAAAAATTATTCATAATTTAATTAATTATTCAAATGACTATGATCAAATTTTTTTTCTCTAAATCATATATCTATTGTGCGTAACTACAAAGATTAACGTAGATCGGACCAATATATCATAAGTCATTTTCATTTGGAGACGGACTTGTCCACCCAGTTTAACGTGCGAGTTTACGTAAGTTGAGTTAAATGGGATGGGTCAGCTCGCATACCCAGCTTTATTCTTGAATGATCGATAAATTCCGCTCTTTCCTTGTTGCCTCAATTTTATTTTTTCGTTGTTTCAATTTAATAATGACAAATGTTAACATGGGTCCTAAGAAATCTACTTGGGTTGGTCTGATAGTATTGACTTGAAACCTGAAAGTGTGTTATTTCTTAAGGTCTCATGTTTGATTCTCTCCGATACCAATTTGGGTAAGCTAATTAGCTTCTTCAAACAAATATGCGCCCTAAAAATACATGCTTCAATTTAGTAATAAACAACTCAATATAAAACTATTTCTCTCAAAAATTGTGCATTTAATTTTTTAAAAGTTAAATTGTTATATTGTTAGGGTCTGTTTGGATTAACTTATTTTTGAGATTATAAAAACAGTTTATGAAATATAAATTAAATTTTATATTATTTTATAAATTAGGTTTTACGTGTCTTTTTTGTCTCTGTTTTGGTGTTGTTTTTGTTGTCTTGCGCGCCCAGCTGTGGAGTTTTTGTGTGCTTTCTTTTGTTTTTTCTGTTTCCAGCTTCTTTGTGTTTTTGCTGAGTTTTTGGTGCCTCGGGTTTGGCTGGCGTGTTATGCCTCCACTCGCCACTTCCTTGTATTTTCTTGACTGTGCTCCCCTCCCTTCTTTGGAATGTCGTATACCTTAGATGTGGTTTTTGATATATTTGGCTATTCAAAAAAAGAAGTTCAAATTAAAAAAAATTATATTTTTATAAGTTAGTTTATCATAAAATTCCTTAATATATTTTTATCCTTAATATATTTTTACCCTTTTACCCTTAATATTTTGGTCCCTCGTGTAAAATAAGCTTTGCTTCTCCCCGGGAAGATCGCTACTGTTAGACAGCAAAACCAATTTGAAAAGTTGAATCAAAGAGATGCATCGTGTGGCCACGTAAGTATCTAGAAACTTCCAAACTCAACTCCCTAAGCTTTTGCTCTTCGAACTTCAAACTGAGTTGGTGAGTGAACTTTAATTGTCTTCCACTACTCTTTAATGTTTGTACTATTTGGTACACAGAATGCACCCTCTCAGTGTCACCTAACTAACTTCTCACTATTTAAATTCCACCGACATAAATTTGTATGGAGAATAAGAATACAATGAAACTCTCCATTTTATAGTATTAAAATAGATCTTACATGTACGCATCATAAATATATAATTTTTTAATAATAGTACTTAATAAATATTCAATTCCTCCAACACAACACTTCTTAAAAAATTCAAAATGGGTCTCACCAATAATTATACATAATTATAAATGGGTCTCACAAAAATAATTTAGATACCATTTCTTTTTGTAGCACTAGTACATATTAGGTACTCATTTGTGTTTTGTTCCAATTTGTTTGTGTTATTTGACCAATACACGCATATTAAAAAAATGGTATAAATAAGAGATACTATTAATTTTACCAAATTACTCTTGTGTACTCCCTATACACTTTTTAAGTGCAATAATGATTACTCTAAAAAGTAAATTTTGTAGGGGTAGAAGTGGAAATACAAGTAGAAAATTGTAAATGACTCAATTATTTTGGGACAATTTTTTTTGCAAATGGCTCAAACAAATTGGGACGGAGCAAGTACCAATTCTTAAAAAATAGATATCCACCATTGCAGATGGTCTAATAAACTTTTTTTGAATTTTTTTAAAGACCGTATGCTACAATTTTTCTAGGAATGAATTAGTTTTTCTTTTATATATCGTAAAAAGAATCACTTTTAGGAATATTGCATTTATTTGTTACTACATGTGTTCCTTTTTATTTGTCTTTCTAAAGTATACCTAAATTTCTATTTTTTTGTACACTTTCTCTTTCCAATAAATTTAATATATTATGTACGGAAAAAAAAAACCAAATTGAATATGTTATGTACCAAAAAAAATTAAAAAAAAAAACTTTTAGTTTTAATAAAAACTAGTTTTGAGACCCGTGCATTCGCACGGGTCTATTGACTTTTATTTATAAAATATTGTTAAAATATAAGTGACGTCGTGTACAAAAAAAATAAAAATAATAAGTGACGTTATTCTGCTATTTTTTTATAAAAGTTATTAAATTAAGTAATTTTTTTCATTAAAACAATTGTCCCGTGTATGATTTTTGTATAATAAACTATAATTAATAATAACAAATATTTATTATTCAATTCTTTTTTTATTAAAGCAATTGTCCCGTGTATGATTAATTTTTTTTTTATTAAAACAATTGTCCCGTGTATTATTATAATATATATTCATCAACAATTGTTCCATGTATTATTATAATATATTATTCAATTTCTTTTTTTATTAAAACAATTGTCCCGTGTAAGATTAAATTCTTTTTTTTTATTAAAACAATTCTCCCGTGTGTGTTACTATAATATATATTTACCCCTAATTATTTATTATAATATATATATTCATCAATAATACACTTCTCATGTATTTTTTATATAAGAGTAAACAAAAATATAGCAGATTTTTTTATGTTTATCTTCAAAAGTGTTTTCTATTGCTATTTTTATGAGTATATTTATTTTATTCTTTTTTTTTTAAAAAAAATAATTTTTTTTATGAATAGATTTGTTTTAGGCTTATTTTTGGATTTTTTTTTTGTTATTTTTGTTTTGTATCTTTTTTTATGAGTATATTTGTTTTATGCTTATCTTCTTCTTTTTTTTTTTTGTTATTTTTGTTTTGTACATATCTTTTTTCCAGTTTAGAGTTAAAATTACATTTAAGGGCATAAACGGTGAAATATTATTAAACGTGCTAAGGACAAAATAGATTTTTTAGTAGTAGTTTCTTTTAATATATTGTAAATAGAAGTATAAGAGTAATTTACAAATGGATATAATCGACAAATCGTACTTTTAAAATATCAAAAGAACAATTAAATATAAATGCTAAATCGGATAAAAAAAACAAATAAAAATAAACGGATGGACAATAAATTTAACAAAAATTAGAATCTATAAATAATAAGAAAACAATTAAAAATAAGAAGTTGATATGATTTTTAACTATTTTTTAATTATTTTTTGGTACAACTTCTTATTTTTGTATAACTTTTAAAAATAGTTGTTTTTGTACAACTTATTATTTTCAATATCGCTAAAAATGAAAAAATGAATCTGCGAACAAATTCACAGCATCCAAGTTAATAGCATAAAACGGCATACTTATGCCTACAAATAATTTGCCAAAATAAAAGATACTGAAATATTCATATCTTCGGATCTTCATCGTTGATGACCTTGTCATTGATTAAATCTGTAGTTGCTCAAAGTAAATCTGTCAATCTGAACCAAACGAACACTGTAAAAAACAAGAAAGCAACGCCGTACAAAACGACAACCAATACAAATCCGCACAAAACGGCCACTAACACAACGCCACACAAAATGATGACAAAATAACGAAAAAACTCAAAAGAAAAAACTGAATCTATGTGATAACCACTTATCTGTATTAAAATAACATAAAAGGTGTAGAGGGTGATATTAGGTCAAAAATGACCCAAAACTACCCCTCTATAATGAATTAAGAAGAAGAAGAACTTAGAGAAAAGGAAAAAATTTTCTCACAAACTAGGGCCGGCTATTGGAGAATTAACTTGTTATACTTGAATTCTTGCAATATGTGAAATTGCAAATGTGAAATTAATAGTATAATTTTGGCTTAAATATACTTTTGGTCCATGCAATTATACCTTATTTTGAAAAGAGCCCCTGTAAAAAAATATATTTGATTTTAGTCCCTGCAATATCTCAAAACTTTTAAAATAGTCCCTAACTGGATTTAGAGCTGACGTGGCCAATTTTTAAATATGTTTTTGGTCCCTGCAATTATACCTTGTTTTGAAAAGAGCCTCTGTAAAAAAATAAAAAATTGATTTTAGTCCTTATAAAAAATAAAAAATTGATTTTAGTCCCTGCATTGGTCTTACATGTGTTTTTCAGGCTGAAATTGTTGGGGAGATATTAGCTATAGAGATTTATAATAAAAAGGGTTTGAATTTACTTTAGATTGAGACTGGTTTTATTCTAGTTACTCTTACTTTTAGAATTCCATCTATGATTTCTTGAATTCATCGTAATCGTTGGTAATCACTGGTTAAATTGTGTTGAGCTCACAAAACATATATTTTTCTTTATCTCACATATTTATAGATAAGCCAATCAGTATTGCTACTATCGGATTGCAAATCCAAGAATTTCAATGGAGGGACACGATTATTAATAGTATACTATAAATTATGCATTCACTAGAAATGGATTTGGTTTGCTTGAATATAGAATTTGTTAATATTTTTTGAAACACCGCACTCTTTTTCCATTCATTTGTCTTTTCCTACGGATTTCACATGTCAGATTTTTAATGAGACAATTGTTTTTACTCGCTCGCACTTGGATATTGGTTTAGTCTCCCCAAGTTCTCTTTTATCTCTTTTTTCTCTATTGAATAAATTTAAGAGTTAGCTTGTTTATGGGATGAGTAAATGGTTGGCAACATAGTTGAGATGTCTTTACTTTTCTTGCTAAGATATCTCTTTTTTTTTTTGCCATAATAAAAACTATAAAGGGTAAATGTGAGTTTGAGTTAAAATAATAAGGGTAACGGTTGAAGAAAAGTTATAAGCTATAAGCTCATATGCTATTTGAAATAGCGTCTGAAAAATAAGTTATAATCTCATGATGAAAAGACTGCTATCAAACAAGTCCTTTAGATTATAAGGTATAAGTTAACTTATTATGGTTGTCAAATAGAGCCTTAACTTACCACACTAGAGGAATAATATTATTTTCGAGGAACAATATTGACGAATCCATGAGGTGGTGTGAAAGATTTTTGTTTTACATGATATATGAGTGACTTACTATCCATATCTTGGGATATATTCACATTCATCGCGTCTCTTGGCTCATTGGAGTCCTCCTCCGAAAGGTGCTCTCAAACTAAATGTGGATAACAATCCTCTATAAGACTCCTTGTGCTTGGCTGCTGGTGGGGTTGTTCGCAACCACGAAGGTGATTAGGTGGCTAACTTTTCTCACTATGAAGTTAGAGGCAATTTGGTGTTGGCTGAGTTGCGTGTTATCTATATGTGACTTGAATTTTGTCGCGGCAAAGATTTTAATAATATTGTTTGTGAGAGTGATTGCTTAAAAAGTGAAAACTATTTAACTGTTCAATGTTGAATGAGATCATGCATTGCACGTCTATGGTACCAACACCCTTCGTATAATAAATAATCTGAATGAAACTGATAACATTACACTGAAAGGTCGAATTCGAAGTGTTATGGTCATTGGAATTGGCCTCTCAGTTTGACAGAAAAACTTAAAAGTTTGTTTCCTTTTGTTATGTTACTTTGTAATACAAGCAACAAAAAAGCAACTTACCCTCCTTATTAATATTTGAATAAACGACTATTTTAAGCTCACACAAACTTAAAATAAATCAATCCGAATGAATACATAGGATCCGTTTGAATTTTACTTATTTTTGAACTTATCAAAATAATTATACAAATAAATAAATTTTTATATTAATTCATAAGTTTCTACTAACAAAACTTGTATTTTTATAAACTCTTTTATCATAAACCACCTATAAAAACTTATAATAACACATAAAAACTTTTTTATTTTCATAAATTATTTCGCATAAACTTAAAAATAAGTTAATATAAATGAACACATAATGTTGTTAACAAACTAAACTAAAAAAGTCATAATGTGATCTCCCTATGAACAAGCTTGCAATAACACTATTAATTTTATTTTACTCAAGATTTACAAAATTACAATTAAATTTTTTGACCCAAAAATATATAAACAATTTTGGATTAAAAGTTTTAATCAAAAAAATTAATCAGAAGATTTTATCAAATCAAGAAGATAAAACCCTGTTTTTCACAGTATCACTTGACAGTAGCAAAAAAACTTTTGTTTATTTTGTGGACTCAGAAGTCGTGACCTACATCTTAACGTCGTCGTTTCATCTCTGTAACCATCTGCCAACGCCGGAAACAATCAACAATGTCGGTCTCTGGTGGCGCCGTCATCGTCGGCCGTCGTAACACCCGCCATCATGTCGAGAATCGTTTTTACTGTCCACCAGCGCTCCGAAAACAGAGACAACAACAACAGGAGCAACAGGAACAGGAATCTACGTTGATTGAAAACAACATGCCATGTTCCTCTTCCGATAACTCTGTTTCTTCTTCTTCGATTGAGACAACATGCGATGCTTCCAATTTGTGTCGGTTCTTGGAACATACCACTCCTCATGTTCCCGCTCAATATTTTCCTATGGTAAAGTAAAATAATGCTTCTCAATTTTCTTAATTTTATGTTAAATATTTTAAATTTCGATCAAATTTATGTTTGGTTTATAAATTTTATGAACAAATGTTAGTTAGTTAATGATTTTGTTGGGTTTTAGGATTCAAACTATGTTTTTGGTTCATGAATTGTTTTAATAGACAAATTTCAATAAGGTATTTATTATGTTAGTTTTTAGGGTTTTAATTTTGTGTTTGGTTTATAAAAAAGAAGTTTTTAGACAAATGTTGGTAAGGTAGTGGTATGTCCTATGAAGCACTGTAACGGTTTCGACGCGTGTCTGACACCGAGTAAACGACACAAGATTACATTAATTGTGTTATTTTCATAAAGGTAAATGCTTTCTAGTACGTTACGAGAGTAGACGAATCAATTATAACCGTTCCTTTTTCCCACGTGCACCGTGTTTTTCGCTCGGCACTTGACTTTTTATGGTTAGCTGCTTTTTCATTGGCCAATTACTCTATTAATGTGTTTTCAACGAAAACATTGTTGCAGCAAACAGCATTGCTGTTTCTTAAATTATTATCGGTGTTGACGTGCCAGCATCTGTTTCGGATTTGGTGTTCGTGTTTATGTCTGTGCTTCATAGGTTATGTTAGTTTTCAGGATTTGATAATTGTTTCACTGTCTGTTAGCTCACCAACTGAGCTACTTATTGAGACGAATTTGGTTTATGAATTAATGCAATCAAGTATTCAATTGATTATTAGAATGAGATTTACTTTGAAACTATCAAATGAATTGTGTTAAGAGTGTAAATAAATTGTATAATGCGATTCTTTTAACTATTTTAAGGCAGTGTTAGTTTTCTTTTTCGGATTTATTTCAAAGGCATTGTTGAGCTTATTTTTGTGTGTAAACAAACAGAAAAGTAAGAGGAGATGGAGAACAATGGAGACAGAATTGCAACCATACTTTGTGCTTGGGGACTTGTGGGAATCTTTCAAGGAGTGGAGTGCATATGGGGCTGGTGTTCCATTGGTGTTGTCTGGGAATGAATCTGTTACACAGTATTACAATGTATCTTTGTCTGCTATTCAGCTTTATATTGATCCATCAAAACCTTCCCCGCAGTTAAGGTTAGCGCTTTCTTCACTATGAAAAATTATTGTTTTGCATGTGCCTTTCCGATGATTGACTCGACTCCTTTGATTTAACATTCTATGTATTGTTTCATTCAATGGCAAACCAGACATATTCTATGTTGATGATTTGTCCTTAATTTAGACTGTTTACTATAATAGTTTATGAGATTTATTTTTTATTTTTTTCCTTTTTCAACTTGCCGGAAAGTCAGATGTTCAAATTATACTTACAGTTTACACCCAGTCCTTTGCTACCAATATACTATAAACTAAATGTATTCAGAAGAAAAATCTCATAAGCTATGAAGCACTGACACAGACATGGGACACAATATTGACACATAAACACTGGCAATAATTTGAGAAAATGAAAGTAATTTAGTGTAACTCCTTTGTCGGCGGTGGTGTCGTGTCAGTGTCAGATGCCAGACACGTATTCAATCTTAAGGTGTTGGTACTACATACTAGTTCAGAAGTAAGATCTTATAGGTCGTTACTTTGATATTCTGGTTAGTAATATGATGCAAACTAGAGAGTATATCCTTTGATATGAACTTACTAGACTATCAGTATCACTAGACTAAAGATCGTTGCATGCCCATGTCATGTTGATTAGCGCACACTGTTGCTTGTGATGCTTGCTATCTGTTCCTAAGCCTGAGCCACCCTGCCTGTCTCCCGAGAGGTCATTTGGTTGAGGATTTACTCTTCAACTTCGAGAGAGAAGTCTGAGCCACCCTCAGCTGTACACATACTTACAGGATTAATCTTATAACCGGCAAGATTTTGTTGCCTATACACTAATTAGAGTTTAATTGTGATGTACTATCATTGTAAAAATAGTTCTAATGATGGACTGCAACATTTTGGATGAATGTGAAACATTCTCACACTAGCAATGCATGTAACTTAAAATCAACAAACTATCTCTAATGTGTACAGAACTACAGATTGTTGATATAACTCATACATCACACTTATTGTTAGTAAGATTGTCACCATTAGAGATAGTTATCAAGTAGATTATTGTTAGTAGATTGTCACCATTCTCCAGTAGATTATTGTTAGTAAGATTATTGTTAGTAAGATTGTCACCATTCTCCAGAAGTTAAAAACTACTAGTATTTAACTTATAATTTTATAATGAAAACCAAATCATATAGATGAAAATGATAGTAGTTTATAATAGGCAGTATTTTATCACTTTCATATTATCTGTTTTTATCCTTTTTTTAAGTGATAGACGTCATATCCTAGCCTTTTCTGTACACTAGTTCTCCGCTTTAGCTGAGTTACAAGACTTATTAAATCACTTTTTTTAGTGGCATCTATGCAATAGATTCATTCACTTTTCCATCATGTTACAGGAAACCCAGTAAGGAAAGTGATTCTGAATCAGCTAGAGACACAAGCAGTGATAGCAGCAGTGGCTATCGTCATGATAGAGGAGCTAAGAGTGTAGTTAATGGCAGTTCGAACCAGCCTAACTTTCCAGATGCAAGCAATCTTAGTCTGGAAAGACTGTCACTTGGAAGTAAACCTTTAGCAGGTTCATCAAGTGATGAAAACGGTAGCTGCAGTACACTTGGTCAGCTTGTATATGAATACTTTGAGCGCGAAACACCTTATAATCGCGAACCATTAGCAGATAAGGCAAGACCATTATCCTTTGGTTCAGTTCCACTTTTAGATTATGTTGCTTTCTAATCTTGACAGAGAATCTTTATTTTGCCTCAGATTTATGATCTTGCTGAACAATTTCCTGAGTTGAAGACATACCGGAGCTGTGATCTTTCACCTTCAAGTTGGGTGTCATTGGCTTGGTATGTTTATCATATATACTTTTAATTAGGATGTTGTTAAGTGCTGGATAGTGCACATGACATTGTTGCCAATCGTGATTGCAGAAAATAACAATTTGTTCAAATTTCGCTATCCTACCGTGCTATAGCACTACTATACCACTATTTGGCAAAACTTCTATTAAATCGCATATTGTTAAAATTCCGCTATGATATGCGCCATTGTTTTTGCTAGTTTACAGCACTGGAACATAGTAATAATAACTAGTTTTACATGATTTGTTCCTTATTGTATCATGAAGGTATCCGATATATAGAATACCTGTCGGTCCCACACTACAGGACCTGAGCGCGTGCTTCCTCACCTTTCATTCCCTGTCAACACCTTCAAAAAGTATGTCTTGCTGTCCTTTTCTTAGTTTCTATAATAACCGAGAATATATGTAAGGATTTCAATTATAACTGCGTTATTTGTATCAGGTCCAACTACCATAAATTGTTCAAAAGATAAGGATATATCATCCAAGCTATCACTACCAATATTTGGCCTTGCCTTTAACAAGTTCAAAATTTCTGTCTGGGATCCTGAAGGGGATTCTGAAGGTCAGAAATCCAATTCTCTGTGGCGAGCTGCTGACAACTGGATTAGGCAATTGCAAGTTAACCATCCTGATTATAAATTCTTTAATTCTCACTATTCATATTGTAGGTGAGGTGTGAGCCTAAGTTTTCTCTAATAAACTGAAGTAGTCAAGTCCCCACCTGGTATACCGTTGTTTATTTTATTGCATGGAACACTTTAAAGTGCTCTCATAAAATCAGATTAAAAGGATCTGTTCTTCAGTTTTCAGACGATGCAAGGCCTTTAACCAACAGTTTCTGCTTTTATGTAGAAAAGGTTGTCTCTGCTTAAATGTATATTTTAGATGGCTTTTTGTGCCTAGGTTTGTACAGAGGATGAGTAACATTATAATTCTCAATCACATCCTTATTGTGAGATGTATTTATCCTACAGAATTCCAGTACTTTCTGGTTTATTCTTGATAGGCTAAATTAATGGGATATTAAATTATTATTTGGACATCATTGTTTCTTCTTTCTATTATGCGACGGTAGTTAAAATCGGCGTTTAGAATATAAAAATATTGCAAATGAATGGTCGTATACTATAGCTTGAAGATGAAGCCATATTGGCTTACAGGCTTAGGAATTTTGTAATAATCTCTTCAGGTATACTTAGGATGGCTCAAGCAATAAAAGACTTGAGATAATTGAAAGTTTAGGGTTCAGTATAATCTTGGCCATGGAAAAATAAGAGAGAAGGGTTTTTCAAAGTAAAAAATGAAAGAAATGTGTATTTAAGAAATGTAACAAAATGAGATAATCATTTCTCATTTTGAAGAAAGAAACTGATTTAGAGGCTAATCTTATATTTAATTTGCTAAAATACAATATTTCACATTATTAACAGTCAACACAACAAGTTAGCAGTACACATTCGTAGATTTTAGTGTATAGCATATGAAACAACTAATGTGTTAAAATTCTGGATTCTCAAGGACTACAAATTACAACCGCCATTCCAAATAGAGTGATCCATATGAAATATATACACTATGTGATCCATATGAAATATATACACTATTCATTTCATATATCTTGCTTTGACTATATTTTTCTTTCAATAAATATTAGCATATAAGATGATGGATTCATCTTGATGAATATTTTTAAAATATCAAATTTATATAAATTTTACTATTATACAAAAAAAAATATTAATCGTCAAAATTACACATTGACATGCGTAAAACAATCAGCTGGATCACTCTTTGGGATAGGGAATAAACCAGTCACAAACATTGTTTTCAAGGATCAGAATAAGTCTTTAATTATTATAAAGTTGTCTTATTTATGTTAACCAATTATGTAAGTCTAGTGTTGCAGCTTCAATAAAGGGTCCATGTTTGGAATACATGCATAATAGATATTAGATGGACCTAACAATAGATTATAGATACATTCATTACATACATATTTACTCGAAAAAGGTTTCTTCATCTTTGCATTCTATGAACATAACTATAAATACATTCATTACATATTTAATCCGATCTAGCTAATGCCACTTTGTAATGCTTGAACGAATTCCTCCATCGCGATCAGCCCCTGTTCCTATTACCAGCTACAATTGCAGTTATAAATTATCGTCAAGAATGGTGGACATCAGCAGCCCTTGCACGAAATCAAACCTACGAGCCTTCTCTACTCGGTCCTCATCTGAAAGCTGTACCTGTTGGGGTTTTCTGTAAACATACCCTATTGTCAGACTAGATGTTTTGTACTAAACTTCAGATGACATTCTTAAAACAAGATATAATATGATATAAAAAGGTAGCATGAAGTTGTTATACCCTATTAAAAAAAAACCTACAACTCGAGTATCCATTTCTAAAACAAAGGAAATCTTAATCCATCAGTAGTATCGACATTCTTACCTTTCCACGAAATCATCTTTCGAGCTTTCTTTTACGATGGCAGCTTCAATTGAAGAACTAGATTGTTCACTCACAGCTTCATCACCTACAACTGGGTTAAAAATAAATGATGACAACAAAGTATCAGGTTCGGAATTGGAGTAAGCTGTGGACGAAGAACCTCCAAGAAGAGAATGCAATGCTCCTTCCCTCAACTCTTTTCTAAATAATGTTGAGTTAGATACTCCTTTCCTCACCCTCCTTTTACGCTGCACGTAAACTTCTGGTTATGGAAAAACTTTTAACTCTCAAAGCAATCCAAATAAAGATGTATTCACCAGACAAAAGACTTGTTATATTGAAATATTTAAATTAAATTGACAGAATAGCCGGAGACAGCACAAGAAGATACATCTAACGCACATTTAGGAGACAAATAACCAATATTGTTCATTTCAAATAAAAGCAAACCCAGGCTAAATAGAAAACATGTTTTCTGATTGTTTGTTGAAATACTCCGTACATCATTTTAAGCAGCCAAACCATTCATAATTGTACACATTTTTCGGCATGAAACTTCAACACTTCAAATAAAACTTGTTTTTTGGAAATGCAATAAAATATCGACATTGAAAATTTAAATTTACAACAAACTTGTGAATCAATTGTTTTAAAATTGGCATATAACTTTTTCCCCAAACCACGGTGCAGCAATCAAAATGAGCAAGAATCAAACTAGAAGATATATAAAAACAAGAACAACGAAACCAACTTTCAAAAAAGGATATTTTAAAAAACTTCGAATGTTGCGTGGTAATATGTCCAACAAGATCCATTCCCACCTTTTGCCCACAAGCAGGACACACCTGAAAAGTATATAACCAATGCCATCAATTATCATCATCATCATCACCATATAAACACACCAAAAACAAAGAAACACTTATCGTGACCAAGATTAATAAAAACATGCCTCGTGAAATCCAAAAAGAAGCAACCACACACGCGCGTCATTTTGAGCATCATACAAGAATCGGTAGAACAGAAAAGAAAGAAAAAAAGTTATCTTTTCAGCACAAAACTACAACTTAGAGAAGAACTCATGTATTTATAAAGACTAAATCTTTAAAGAAAACATGAACTAAACAAACATTGCACAATGTTATAAAATACAACTAACCACAAATGAAAACTAACTAACTGACTTAACTGTCATGTAACCAACAAACTTATCAAGTGTAACAAATAAAAGAGTAAAAGACCACTCAACATAAACTCATACCCACATTGTCACGAAATACAATGTCATTCAAATTACTACATTTATTTATTTATTTTGGTCAGGTAGCCTAGTGGTTACAATTTCACCCCTTAAAGGTGAATAAGTGGGTATGAGTTTAAGTGCAAATGTCCTACCAACTAAGCTAGGCTCACGGGACTACATACATTTATTTATATTATGAGAAAATAGAATATATACCGACAGTGAATGTATTCCGCCATATCACCCCACTTTTTTTTATGACATGGAAGATTAGAATCATTAGAATCCATTAAACTCTGCTATTATTATTAAGGAAACGCTAAAGGGCACTAGGTGAATTCAATTCTTTAAAAATATAAAAAATCTTCCCAACATTAATTTTGTCTTTGATTCTTTTTTTGTATGTTTAACAAGTATCTCAGGTACACTATTTAGCATGACTATTGTTATTATTGTTCACATATCTACTTAATATTACTAAGTGTTTGTAAAATGAAAAATAAAAACTTAATTTAAACACACTTCTACTAGTACTATATACTAATAAAAAGAGTTTTTTTTTATTATTATTAAAAAAAGTTTTTTTTTCCTTAAAAAAAGTACTAGTAGTAATTTAGCAACATTCACATACTCATTAAATACACAATTTTTCCTTAATAAATCTTACTAATAAATAAAATTCAATGTTTACGGAAACCCACCCCAGTGTTAGCTTGAAGAGGGTGTTCTTCATCAATGTGACAACAAAGAGAAACGACGTCATAATCTTCAGCACAAAAAGGACAAAGATATTCAGCTCTTAAATCATCACCACCAGGTTCAGAATCATCATTTCCACCAAGAAACAGATCTAAAACAACAAAAAAAACAAACTCATCATCACAAAAAACTCAATAAAATAAATAAATAAATAAAAATTGGAAATAATTATTATGCTAACCGGATCGAGAATAGTAACGTCGTGATGAGTTAGAGAGACGAGAAGAGATCCATGAATCAGAATCCATTTGGTAAGAAATCGAAATTGAAGATGAACCCTAAAAATTGAAAGAGGATAATAGAGAGAGTGTGTTGAAGATAACAGTGTTTGTGTGAAGAGAGTGTTGTGTTGAGAAATTGCATTGCAATAAGGAGAAGGAAAATAGACATGTGGATGGTGTTTTAAATGTCGAAAATACCCTTTTGTTTATTTGTTAACTAACTTTTCCGGTCACTCATTTTCGCACGCGGTTATCATTATGCTTCCTCGTGTTATTTAATTTGAACGAATTAATATAGATATGTTTGGATGGGAAATATTAACAAGTCGCTCTCGTAGCTCAGTTGGTTAGAGCACCCGTTTAGTAAGCGGGAGGTCTTGAGTTCAACTCTCAACGAGAGCAAATATGTTTTTTTTTGTTTTTTTTTCTTACTTTCTCAACATTTGGGCCTTACGCTACTTTGAAGAAGCCCAAAAAGAAAATGAATTTTGGATTCCTTCTAGACTATGTTTTCTAGAACAACACTCAATTCTAAAGTATCATCACCAGTTTCATTTTTTTTAAACTAAAACAATTACACTTTTTTAAATAGTTAATGTTAATAATTAGTATTAGTATTGTGAGTATTTTTTTATGTATATTTAGTGTTGTTAGTTTTGTTTGTAAGTTGGAATAGAAAGAAAAAAATCAAATTTATTAAGAAAAGCAAAATTATTATAATTTGGAGTTTTTTTTTCCTTAAAATAAATTTTATAGACAGATGTAAAATAATTTTTAATAGTTATTAGTTATTAAGAAAAGAGAAGAGAGAAATTTATAAGAATATACATAGAATAAGTAAAAACTAATTCTTGAAAAATATTGATGTAAATTATTTTTCTCTTTTAAATTGGGACAAAGAAAATAATTCTTGAAAAATATTAATGCTAAGAATTATCATTTATTTTTGGTCATCTATTATTTTTTGAGTTATTATTTTTATGTTTTTGTTGCCCGGTTGCGGCGTTGTTGTTTTGTTCATCGTTTTGTGTGACATTTTTTTGTTGTTGTCTTGTCTTAGTGTAATGTTCATTTCATTCAAAGTTACAGAACAATTTTGACTCATTACAGATTCAAACGATGATATACAAATTCAGAGGCATAAGTATTATAGCTCGCGTAAAGGGTTATGACAGCTATCACTAAAGTCAATTTTTCTCTCAACCTCACAATTATCTTGTTAATAAGCAGGAGAATCAGTTATCTCAGAGGGAAACAAATTGTCTAATGTAACTGCGTTGACATAGTTACAATATCAGTCGTCTGATCTCCATATCATTTTGATATATGTGTATTGTAAACCGTCTAATGAGAAATCAATGGATGTGAACAATTATTGTGTGTTAATGTATTCTTTTTGAACTGCAGTAAATCCTGATCCATCTCAAAGACCACGTATAGTTGATTGTTTGTGCAAATACATATAAATATTTTTTTCCTCGGTTGGATGTCACTAAAGGTTGTGGATCTCAAATTATTATTGATCTTTGGTCATATGTGGAAGAATTAGTCTAATTGTTAAAAAGATTTGAATTCTGGTTTGTTAATGCTATATTATCGGCTGAAAGTTCTATATTTATTTTTAATGAGTATTTAGCTATCTTTATCTCTTGTATTATTGATATATTAGTATATGAATTAAGTTTATTTTATTGTCAAAAAATTGTAACACATGGTGTCAATGTAACAAATTTAGATATATCTAATAAAATAATAAAAGACTGATAAAAATATAAAAAATTAAATTTTGTTGAGTTGAATGTTTGAAGTTGGATAAAAGATGTTATAAGCTCTTCATCTTGATTAATCGTGTAGGACAAACACCGATAACTAATTTTTCATACTATATATTGAAATATAATTAAATTAAATTCTCATGAAGTTTTTAGTCCCAAAATTTTAAGGTATAAAACATAATTTAGACTATTTGGCCTTTAGCCTGTTCCTGATTTTCTTTGGTAGAATTTAAATATGCAATAAACGATATGAGTATGTTCCTTTTAAGATTTTAAATTTGAATTCTCATAGTATCACTTTATGTGTTGGGCCAGTCTATATATATATTGAAAGAAACTTTGGATTTGTAACTGCTCCTGCTAATATTTTTTGAATTAATCAATCTTTAGATCGGATATTGTATTTTTTTTAAAATGTAAAACTTTTTATATAGTGCATACCTATTAAACTGATAGATTATAAAGGTAACTATAGCCTGAAATTTATGTAAAGAGTACACACAAAATTGATAAAGAAAACAAAGTACTCTGTATTTTAAAAAGAAAAAAATATGATCTAATTAAGTTATTGAGTTTAAGTGATTAGTCTGTTGTCTTAAGAATAAAATAATTTTGCTAAATTTTACTTATATTTCGATTGAACATTAAATTATTAATAGTTAATACTAAAATTAAAAAAAGAAAACCTTAAATTTTCACATTTTTAAGGGAATATCTTTGATCCCATAAAATGAAACTATGGTGGGTGTTGTGAATTCGGACTGAACCACACCAATAATCTTAGTGTGTGAAGCAAATAGAATTGAGCAACCAAGCAAACGAGAATAACAATAGTAATCACAAACAATAACAACGGCGAAAAATAAAAGACACGTTCGTTTGTTTACCCGGTTCGGTGTTAATGAACCTACGTCCGGGGGAGAGGGCAGCTCTCTTTTCTTCCTTATCAATCAAATATCTCGGTTACAATGAAATCCCAACAACAAGGGTTACAAGAAATAGTCTTCAAACCTATTCTACCCAAGTCCCGAATTTCTTCCCGTGACCAAGAAATTCAATTACAAGTGATTACAAGGTGATAGATATGTTTATCCCAACCCTAAAGTCTTCCAAGATGATTCTCTATTAACCCTAGTCTGTATGTTGGCTTTAGAAACCCTAAAAATCACACTCTTTTTAACAGAAACGCACTCAGCCTATTTAAGGTGTCGTGCCCGCGCCCCGCGCAGCCATCCTGCGCCCCGCGCAGATGGCAGGAGCTAGAGCTCCATTCTGTAAGGTATTGCTCCCCGCGCCCAGCGCAGGTGGTAGGGGCCAACCTTGTTTTTCCTGCTTCAATTTTCAAGGCAAATTTCAACAAATCTCCACCTTGCCTTCAAATTGATGGTGATGTCAACTTCCCACCAACCATCATGCTACCCTCTCCAACCTCCGTCTACTCCTCGACGAAGTTAATCAAGTCCAAGCAATGCTTGAACGTAGCTCTTTGTAACGATTTGGTGAACATGTCTGCTGGATTCATCTCCATTGCAATTTTCTCCACCATGATTTCCTTTGTCTCAATCATGTCTCTCACAAAGTGCAACCGGATGTCGATGTGCTTTGTCCTTTCATGATACACCTGGTGATTTTCCAAATGAAAGGCGCTCTGACTGTCACAATGTATCTTCACACACCCTTGATTGATCTCCATTTCTCCAATCATACCTTTCAACCATATGGCTTCCTTGACCCCTTCAATAAGGGCTATGTATTCCGCTTGAGTCGTTGACAAGACTACAACTGATTGTTGATTTGCCTTCCATGTTACCGCTGTACCAAACAATGTAAACACAAAACCAGACAGAGACTTTTTAGTGTCTACATTACCTGCATAGTCCGCATCCACAAAACCCTCCAAAGCATCATTACCTGGATCTGTCCTAGTATACTTGAGACCACCCTTCAAGGTTCTATTCAAATACCTCAACACCCACTTCAAAGCTTGCCAATGAACCTGACCGGGATTTGCCATAAACCGACTTACCACACTGATTGCATATGATAAATCAGGTCTACTACAAACCATGCCATACATGATGCTTCCAACCCCACTAGCATAGGGAGTACTTTCCATCATCCTCTTCTCATCCTCAGATTGAGGACACTGCTTGACTAACAACTTCGAATGGTGACTAAGTGGGGTATTCACTATCTTAGAATCTTTCATTCTAAACCGCTCCACCACTTTCTTCAAATAATCATGCTGAGATAAGAACAACACACCTTTACTCCGATTCCTCACAATATCCATACCAAGTATATTCTTCGCATTACCAAGATCCTTCATCTCAAATTCACCATTAAGTTTTACCTTGAGCTGTTGAATCTCATGCTTGTCAGAACTTGCAATAAGGATATCATCTACATAAAGAAGAAGGTAGTGAATGACTTTCTCACTCCTATTCATCATGTACACACAACTGTCATAGTTGCTTCTCACAAAACCAGTCTTCAATAAGAAATCATCAAACCGACGATACCACTGCCTTGGACTCTGCTTCATCCCATACAAATATTTCTTCAACAAACAAACTTTAGAGTTGTCTTCCACAAAACCTTCAGGTTGTTGCATGTAGATTGTCTCTTCTGATTCACCATGCAAGAAAGCTGTCTTCACATCCATCTGTTCTTCCAAGGTGATAGTGCCCTCTTTGCCATAAAGCAAAGCATTCTTGAGATTCTCTAGTGACTTTGGAAACGCACACAACAAATGGAAAGCCTTATCCTCATCTTCAAGAACTACGTCGATGTTCGCCAAATCGTCGACAATTTTGCCGAACTCCGCCAATTGCTCCACCATTGGCTTATTATCAACCATACGGAAAAAGTATAGTTGTTGTTTCAATAGTTGCTTATGTGCCAGGGACTTGGTCTTATACAATGAGTCAAGTTAGGTCCACATCTCAACCGCAGTCTTCTCCTTGGCAACCTCCCTTAGCACCTTATCACCGATGCACAAAATAATAGCACTAAGTGCTTTCTCATCCATCTCGGTCTTCTCCGCATCAGAGAGAGTTGCCGACATCTGTGTCGCACCCTTTAACGCCTCTACACATTTTTGCTAAGTTAGTATTGCCCTTATCTTTACCTTCCACAGACCGAAGTCGTTACTCCCGGTAAATTTCTCGATGTCCCACTTAGAACCCATGGTACTCAATTCGTTTGATCCATTTCCCCACAGTCGGCGCCAATTGTTGTGAATTCGGACTGAACCACACCAATAACCTTAGTGTGTGAAGCAAATAGAATTGAGCAACCAAGCAAGCGAGAATAACAATAGTAATCACAAACAATAACAACGGCGAAAAATAAAAGACACGTTCGTTTCTTTACCCGGTTCAGTGTTAATGAACATACGTCCGAGGGAGAGGGAAGCTCTCTTTTCTTCCTTATCAATCAAATATCTCAGTTACAATGAAATCCCAACAACAAGGGTTACAAGAAATAGTCTTCAAACCTATTCTACCCAAGTCCCGAATTTCTTCCTGTGATCAAGAAATTCAATTACAAGTGATTACAATGTGATAGATATGTTTATCCCAACCCTAGAGTCTTCCAAGATGATTCTCTATTAACTCTAGTCTGTATGTTGGCCTTAGAAACCCTAAAAATCACACTCTTTTTAACAGAAACGCACTCAGCCTATTTAAGGCGTCGTGCCCGTGCCCCGCGCAGATGGCAGGAGCTAGAGCTCCATTCTTTAAGGTATTGCGCCCCGCGCAGCCAGTCCTGCGCCCAGCGCAGGTGGCAGGGGCCAACCTTGTTTTTCCTGCTACAATTTTCAAGGCAAATTTCAACAGTGGGACAATAAGCTTTAGTTAAGAGAATGGTCTTAAGATCATGAGAGAATGGTCTTAAAGGTCGTGAGAGGATTCAATTCTCTCTTTTTTAAAATTAGAGAATTTTTAAGTGTACCTGAGTAATCTTTTGGTTACCCGAAATTTATTGTTTATTACCTTTTATTTTCCAAGGTTTTGCTTGTAAAGACAACTTTTATGGCACACAATATTTTTTAAGAAAAATAATTGTATTAATTTATATACATAATGGTGTAATTATTTTACATAAACATCTAATTAAACCATGTAAAATTATCATTTTCTTAGATTAACTCTTACAATATCTATACAATCGACTTAAATGTTATGTGTAAGAAAATTATGTACATCAAAACAAGTTAGTTCTGTTAAAAGACACCAACATAAAGTTGATTAGTCATTGGTGGGTCGCTATTTAAATCCCTTTATTCATAGAATCTGTCAGATGAAGTTGTGTATGTATGTGATGTACTTGTTGTTTTTCTACTTAAACAAAACTGAGTAGAGCTTATATTTCAGAGTACGTTCCATTTACAGTTTTTCTCAGCGGTATATCACAACACTTACACCATATTGTAACTGCAATAAGGCCAGATTTTTTACTTTTAGCAATCATAATTTTAGATTCTACCATTTGAGTAGATGATGCAAGAAAAAAAGTGAATGATTATGTTGTTCCAACTAGAAGGACACTTTGATAAGGACATGTTTTATGGACACATTGTAAATTTAGTTAGATTAAGTTCAAGAACATAGCATTCAAATGATTATTGTTAATTTTTTTTTTTTAGATTTGATATTTGGCCAATGACAGATTAATACGAGGGATATCAGTTTTACTGCTAATAATTAGAGGGTTTATTTAAAGTCATAATTTTTCTCTATATGAATTGATTCGATACAAAAAAAAAAAAAATAAATAACATGAGAATTCGAATTAATATGAGACATTCATAGTAATATCCTCCAAAGTTTTAAACTTTTATCACCACACATGCCAACCCATGTAGGTTAGTTATACATACAAATTCGTGAAAGAATACAGCATATATTTTCCTAATCAACACCAACTTACAAGAATTGTGGAGATAGTTGGTGATAAAGAACAATCATGAAAGTATCCCGAAAGGTTGTTTAGGTGATAGCTATTAGGAACATTATTAAAGAAATCTGATTTAAATTTCAAATTCTCAACTTCTAACATCTCTTATTAGGCTTAATAGAATAGTCTAACCCATATGGTTTAAGACTTGCTTCACAATAATCTCAAAACTTTCTTAAAGAAACTCAAAACTACTCCCTCGTTATAAATATAAGAGACACAATTTGATTAACAAAAGTATATATATTTAATTTGAAAGAGAGTACATATTACACAAATCGTAAGTAAGTGTAGTTGCACTTCGCATTGTAATCGACCTTAATTTTTTTTTTGCAAAGACATAATTTTATCATACGCTCTCTTCATCTTAGTAACGAGATATACTTATATGGACATAAACCTAAATAATTATTTCTTAGGTACACTCATAATAAGAAATAAAAAAAAAAAATCAAAGAGAAAAAAAGTTATTGACACAAAGTTATTTTTGTTTTAATTATTTTGATTTGTGTGTGCCTAAACTCTATGTCTAAATATTTATGTCCATGTAAAACTTTCTAGGTTAATCATACATACAAACTCGTCAAAAGAATATAGCATCTATGTTCATAACAATTATGGGAGCGTCCTGTAAAGTTAGCTTAAATGATAGTTATTAGGGATACTATTAAAGAAGTCATATTCCAATTATAAATTGTTCACTTCTTTATATTTATAGTGTGTGAATCTAACTCTATACTCAAAATTAAAAATAAAAATAATGAGAGTATAAATGTATAATTACCTTATTATCATCTGTCATGATGGCAACATCTCTCATTAGGCTTAATAGAATAGTTTAAAACATACTGTATAGATTAAGACCTCTCTAGCAGTAATCTCAAAACTTCTCAAGAAAAACTCAAAAGATAAATTTATATATAGAGAACCTATGAGAAATTTGTTTTGATAGTAATAAGTAGAAATTTATCAGATTGAAATGCTCATTAATTTGTAGTATTTGGCATGTGTTGTTTATCATCAAATCAAATGTACCAATTGCAATAATAGACTTGTGCACATTTCCTTCATCTTGTTATGGGCTATTTAGTGATCAAAACAAACATGTCCTGATCCACATTTATGAGATTATAACACTTTATGGTATTACTCGTCAGAATGGGCCAATTATTACTGTTTTGTAATAGTGGTCCAACCTAAAACCTCTCCCTGTCCTTGCACGTGGCTCTAGTACCCTTCAACATTAGGGTCCACACATAGTACATCTGAGCATTTATTTGCTTATCTTTTTACTTTTACTAGAAAATACTGTTAATACACCAAAATAAAATAAAATAAATATTAATTGCAATGTTGTTTTAATGAAAAATAGTACCTTATCTACAATATTTGTTTCAACTTTTAACATTTTAAAAAGATGAAAATAATAGTTTAAAATTTTGAAAAGTCTTTTTTTTTTTTTTTTTTGTCAAGTAGCCTAGTGGCTAGAAAATACATCTTAAAGGTGAATAAATAAAGTGTCCCGGGTTCGAACCCAAACTCCTGCACATATAGTGCGATGTCTCTATCAACTGAACCAATCTTACGGAGATAAAATTTTGAAAAGTCTTTATACATATTTTGGATTAATTCATTTTAGTCTTTCAAGTATTATGCTACAATTTTGTTCTCCATTTTTCAATTATACAATTTTATATCTAATACTATTTCTCCTTTATAGCTCATAGTTAATAACCAATGAATTTATAGTTGATTACTAATAAACTAGCTAATAACAAAAAATTGAATTTATAATATTTGATAAAATTAATAGTTTTTTTTACAGAGATAAAAATAATACATAAATAGGCTGGTATAAAGTAGGTTGATTTATCCGCCGGTGAAGATATCTTACTTTGCAATTGCGTGGATTGATATTCGAACTAAAAATTCTCTACTTGTTAATCATTTAAAACACAAGGTTACATCCGTTTACAATCCATTGTACAAATTCAAATTGACTGCAATAGTAAAACACACAATAGTTGATTACAACCGTTTAAGAAAAGATAATTTAGATTAAATACTTTTTACGATCACTATTATAAATAAAAACATCATTTTTAAAATTTATTAGAAAATTAGTACTATATTTTGATCTATAATAGATGTTAGAATCAAATACATCAATCTTCTAATAAATCTAAAAAGTAATTTTTACGAATAATAATAATAATATCAGAGGAAGCATCAAATTTAACATCTATATTAATATATATTTACGAATCCCTATTGAAACATTTTAAGGAAATTTTACCAATAGTATTAATGACAAAGGGTCCGGTTATTATACTTAAAGAATACTTAAGCACGCTGCTTAAGAAAGCCCAGCCCAATCAATTTACTGCATCCACCCCACTATTTGCTAATACAATCAATCCATCACTAACGGTTATCGTCTAAAATTAACGGTTACTTCCCAATTCCCATTTCTTCACACACGTCACTTTCGTGACCGAAATCAACACCACCTCACGTCATCGCCTTCGCCGGAATCATAACCAACACCACCTCCCGTCATCGCCTTCACCGTCGTAATCATCACTATCACGCAACCATCACTGTTCATCATCGTCATTATCACTTTTCATCATCACTGTTCATCATCGTAATGGAACGGAAGCAACGTAATAAGGGACCATGTGTAATCGAAGAAAGCAAGATAATGAACGAAGTAGCTGCATTTGTTAGAGAGAGTAAATCAAAACAGGTTTGAACTTCATCAATGGTTTTTGGAAGTTTATCTAGCAGTTTGAAACCATTTTGCTTAATTAGTAAAGTAATTGCATGTGTGTCAACCTAACTTTTGATTTGGGGGAAATCATATACTGATATGATATAGTTTACAAATTGTATATGTTATCTGGATGCTGGTAATTTTTTATTTGATCTAGGCTATCATTGAAACCAAAATAGCCCTCTTATGGTTTCAATGATAGCCAAACAAAATATAGTTTCAGTACTATTTTAAGATTGGGTAGGAATGGAGCAAAAATGACAACTGTTTGGTATCAGATTGTGTTTAGATGAATTACCTTGTTGAGATGAGTTACTTTGCTTCATTTGATTTACATATTAATTTTGTTTGAGGATTCGTGTTTGTTGTCATGGAAACCATAAGTGTGGCTAAATGGTTTCAATGTATTTGTTTCTGAAACCAAATTAGCCCTCTTATGGTTTCAGTGTATTTTGTGTGAAATTTTTTCAGAAATGTATGTATAGTGTTGCTTTTAATTAATTAGCTTACACCAAATTCCTATAATCACTTTTTTATATTGTCAGATGCATCAACAAAACATCTTCCAGACTGACAACATAAATTAGATAAAACTATTTGAAACCATAAGTGTGCCTTTATGGTTTCACTTGGTACGTATCTGAAACCAAAGTAGCCCTCTTAATGTTTCAATGAGTTTAAAATGTACTTATAGTATTTAACTTATGAAACCAAAGTAGCCTCCATAATATGAAACCAAAGTAGCCCCCATAAGGTTTCACTGAATTTAAATTATACTTCGAGTATTTAACTTATATTCTACCATGATATGAAACACTTATAGTATTTCACTTATTTTCTGCCATATGAAACCATACTTACTTGTTTCATTTGATACAGGGGAAAGAATCAAAGGGACTACAGCCAATGCCATCATTTAGTATTGGTTTGACACCATCAGATGACGATAAACGGAATAAGAATGATTCGTTGTCTGGTAGTGATCAAAAGAATGAGAGGGGACGTGTCAAAAACAAGAAGCAAAAAAAGAAAGAACAGACAAAACGTGGTGAGAGCGTTGCTTCTACATCTCGTGGTCGTAAAAAGAGAGCAACAATGGCAACAGAAGATTCTGATGAAGCAAGCTCGGGTGAAGAAAATGTGAAACAAGTTGTTGTGACAAAAGATCCTGATGCGGATGCAAGACTCAGGCATAAAATGAGTGTACCTAAGGTCTATGAACTTATGCATTCAGTAAATGCCAAAAAGAGGAAACAGGAAATAATTGACCAACTACACGAATGTGGCTTTGGAGGGATAATGCATATATGCAACTGGAAAAGGATCCACACCTTTTTTGTGGATTGGGTTGTCAAACGATTTGAACATGAGCATATGTGGATAAGGCTGAGTGATACAGAGGTCCTGATGTTGAAAGAGGATGATGTGCATAGAGTCTACGAACTACCAACAGCTGGAAAGAAAATAGACACTGACCTTTGCTCTGAAGGAGCAATTAAAAGGCTGAGGAAGGAATTAGGATTGATTGGAGATTATTCTCCAATTGTGAAGGTTGCGGAATTGGAAAGCTCACTGAAGACAATAGAGAAACCTAGAACATGGGTGAAGGGTGCAATTTGTTACATCATTCACAACATTTTGTGCCCAACTAATAGAGGAAATGTGTCTCTCCAGTATGCAGATATTTTGGAAGATCCAGCTGGAGTATCTTCATATAACTGGTGCTCACATGTTCTGGACTATATGAAAAAAGGCTTGCAATCTCCAGATGTTTTGAATCCACTAGCAGACTTCCACTTTTTAATGGTAATGATCTACCCTCAATGCAATAACCTATGTTTAATTCCTAAATGTATTTGCATCTTTTATATCTTGTATCTTTTAACTGAAACCATTAGTGTGTCTTAATGGTTTCATTGTATTTGCATCTGAAACCAAAATAGACCTATAATGGTTCCCATTAAATATTCATATTTGAGAACTACTTGCAATAACCTATGTTTAATTGCTAATTGCTGTTATTATCCTTTATATCTTATATCTTTTAACTGAAACCATTAGTGTGTCTTAATGGTTTCATTGTATTTGCATCTGAAACCAAGATAGGCCTATAATGGTTCCCATTAAACTATTCAAATTCTATTCAACGTACAAATATTCTAATTAATGATCTATGCTTTGGAGTTGTTATGTGACACAATACTAACTAATTGTTGCAGATTAATTACATGGAGAAAATGGGAAAAAGAAGTCCATTTTTGACAGGAAAGTACAATCGGCCATCCCTCCGTGATTGGGATGTCAAGCTCGCAAACCAAGAACTTCAAAAGATCCATGATATTATGGGACTTGAGAATGGACTGACAGCAGGGGTAACAAGACTTGATAATGGACTACCAGCTGGGTTACCAAGTCTGAGCAGAACCGCAGGAAGTCCGATTGTATTGTGCTTTGATGCAGACACTTGTCCACTGTCTAAGGTGATTGTCATTGATTCTCATGTACTGCATTTTCTTTTCAAATGCTAATCGAATATAAAATATTGGAAATCGTACCATAGATGTTTCTTAATGGTTTAACTTGTGATTGTCCTTGGCAGGCACAAATGTATCTTACTCATTGTAGGTCTTGTATAACTGTCTATACAAAAACCGCAGAAACATTGGAAAGAAGAATAACTGAAGCAAATGCCGGAACTTCAGGAAAAGATAATCCAATTGAAGTAGAAGGTGAAAATGAGAGGAATAAGAGTTCCAATATTGGTGTTGTACCTGAAACTGAAAGGTACTGCATTTAATTTAACTTTTTCAGACAATTAAATTTTGCTGGATTAGTTTATGAAAATTCACACTAATGATTTCCAGGTTGAATGATGATGATGATGTTGGAAAAAGAACTCAAGCGGAAGAGAGGTACTGCGTTTAATTTGGTTTCAGGACCTTTCCTTAATATATGTATTCATATTCTATACAACATGAATAATATAACTGAAACCATAAGAGTGACTTATTGGTTTCATTATAGTTGATTCTGAAACCAAAATACCCATCTTATGGTTTCCAATACAAATAATAATTTAATTCAACATTAAAAATGTTTTTTCTGAATGCTTTATGATTGGGAGTTATGTTGTGACTTTCTGAAAATTCAATAATGTAGGTTAAGTGGTAATGATGAAGAGGATGACAAAATCATTGGTCAAAATAGCAACAAAGATGACAATGATAAAGTTCAAGATGACAAGGATGAGGACAAGGATGAAGAAGATCAGATCAGTCCCAAACTCATTGATGATGCAGTGCCGACAGCATGCAACATCATTGATGATTCAATGAAAGTAACACCTAATGTTGATGCAGGCAGCATGCAACATGAGAATTATGAAGAGACAGATGAAGAAGATGAGATCGCTCCAAAAATCATTGATGATGCAGTGATGGCAGCATGCAACATCACTGATCATTCAGTGAAGCTGACACCGAATGCAGGCCTGACATTAACTCAGGAAACTATCTTGAAGTTTCCAGAGTTTTTTGATCGGGCTGAAGCTTCTAACAAAAATGTTTCGGTGTCACAAGGGGCTGAATCGACAACATTGGAAACTATGTTGAAGTTTCCTGAGTTTTTTGATGCAGAGTAAGATATCTTAACTTTCAAATCGTTTGTCAAATGGTTTTCATATAAGATGTTTCAAAACTAAATTATTGTTTTGATTGTTTCAGGTTGATTAAAGATGCGCCAGTACCACAAGTTTCAGTGTCACAAGACACAGAAAAAGCCACAACTGAAACAATCCTGAAGTTCCCGCAATATTTTGAAGTACCCAACCAATGCCGTGCGCTAGTGTTGGTACCAGATGTGTCACAACAGGAGAAGTCTGAAGAACGTGACTCAGACACTGTTATAAAGTAAGAATCAAACAGTGTGATAAATATAATATTATTTAAATCCTGCAGAAAATAACATTATTATGTACTATTATTTCACAGTGCAACTCCAATAAAGACAATGCTTCCAGATGAAATTATTGACATTGACAATGTCACTCCAAAAAAAAGAAAGAGACATAATGTGCTTCACTCTGATAGGACGTACCCTGAGCGTCGACGGGTGGTGAAAAAATCTAAATACCTTGCAAGCCCATATGATGACGCTGTCCATGAGTCTAATACAACTGAGTTGCAGAAACAGTTGTCAACATATGCTTGGAGCCCAGATCTTGATCAGTAAGTTAAAAACTGTTTCTTATTTAGCTTAGTGCAAATGTGATTTTTTGGAAAAATGGTTGTTTTATTTGATTTTGAAGTTGTTTGATAATGCTTAATCAATGAGAAACCATAAGTTAAGCTTGATGGTTTCACTGAATGTGTATACGAAACCAAAATAGCCCTCTCATGGTTTCACTAGGTTGTGTAATGTAAATGAAACCATGAGTGTGGCTGAATGGTTTCACTGTATTGATTTCTGAAACCAAAGTAGCCACCTTATGGTTTCAGTTGTAATGTGGCATTTGTTTGATGGTTTCAACACTCAACATAACCAAATATAAATGAAACAATAAATGTGATTGACCCTTGTATTTGTTTTGTTTGGTTCTTAATCAGTTGTTTGAATAATGTTTTAAAATTAGCTGTTTGTGAATTCAAACCCAATGTGAAACCATAAGACTGGCTTAATGGTTTCACTGGATATTTATCTGAAACCATAAAGTCTCCTTATGGTTTCACTCAGATTAAATATTATTACCAATAGTAAATGCTTAATTATTGTATAGGTATGAAATTATGTACTGCTCCAACAACAAGGCTCATCTTTATTCCCTACGAAGAGATGCTTTATGGACCCTTCAGAAGGACGAATGGGTGTCATGTCTGGTCATAAACGTCTGGGTTAATTGTCTGAATTGGGATCAACAGAGTAGCATGACAAAACTGGTGACACCATTACTTACTTATGTATGTATCACAATCCATTAATATTAAAAATTAACATAATATTGTTTATTTACATATTATTGATTATTTTACTCATTTTATATAAACAGTTTGACCAGGAAAGAATGCCTCCCGTGAGTAGGAATATTGCATGCTGGAGATTTCTTGAGAGGCTCAACCAATTCAAATACATGGATTGGAAGGCCATTGACCCTGAAAAGCTGAAATACGTAAGTCTCTTTTCAAAACCTTTCAGATACATGCTTTATGATAATGATTTTATTATTAAAATTTTAGTTAAATAATGTGATTCTAATACTATGTTTGTCATGGTGGAACAGATCATGGCACCAGCAATAGTTGGTAACCCGGGAAGCCATTATGTTTGCTTCGTTGTCAATCTCAAAGACCGCAAATTCCAATTCCTGAACAGTTTGGCGGGTGTAGGAGAAAGATTGGAAACCAAGGATGGTGAACCAACCTCATACAAGAAGCTATTTGATGTCTGGGTAAATGAGGTAGAAGAATTTGTGGCTGAATTGTATAAGCAAAGGAAAATGAAAATGCCTTTCTCCTTCATCACATTCACTTGGGATACACCAAAGGTTGCTACACAGATTGATTCGGACAATTGTGGTGTATTCTGCATGAAGTATCTAGCTGAATGGGGAGGTGAAATACAATCTTTCAAAGGTTGGTCAAGACTCAAAAAGCATGCAAAGGTTGCAAAAATCATGGATCTTCGGATCGATTTGTGTTCAGAAATCTTAAGCCATCCAAGCAATTCCATGAAAGATGATGTGAAAAAGCTTGCAATTTCATACCATGAAGAGCTGCTTCAAAAGATGCCAAGTTGTTCTGTTAGGAACCATTAGTACTGTTAAATGGTTTCAAGGTGCTTTGTCTTGAAACCATTGGTATTGCAAAAATGGTTTCAGCATCTTTTGATAGGGTTGTATTCGTAGTTTGTTCTCTCCTGCTCATTAGAACACTTTTATTGACAAAACACTCTGTTGCTGATTTTATGGATTGTTTTAATGTTTTTTTCTTCTTGGGACAAGTTATGTTCAATTTACTGACTAGTTTTAATGAATTGCTCTTTGTAGATTATGAAATTTAATTCTTAATCAATCTTTACTTTAGATGTACCTTATAATATACACACATGGAAATTTAGTTTTCACTGTTTAAAAAACAAGCTTCAACAACTATCAAATTGTAAAATTTAAAATATATAGTTTTTTGAATATATGATATATTAAAATACGTATGTAATGTTCATTGAAACCAAAAGAGGGATACTTTGGTTTCAAAAATAAGTGCAGTGAAACCATTTAGCAGAACTTATGGTTTCATTAATTATTCAATAGACTTGATTATCTATACTTCTATACTAATATATAAAGGCAAAAAATCATTTTGGTGTAGCCTCTTCTGGAATTCCAATAATACCCTTTTAACTTTCAAACAACAACATTTTACTAAAAAACCTTGGTTATTACTACCTGAAACCATAAGATGGGTACTTTGGTTTCAGAAATATATGGAGTGAAACCATTGAGCCACTATTATGGTTTTCATTTACATTATACCAAACAATTATGGGTTCAGGTATAAAGAGACATATATAATAATATCATAATAATTTATATAATATGAATAGTCTTGATTATTTGTATAATAACAATAATCTATGATTTTATTTGATTACATTTAATTATTCGACATGTTAGATAATATGAGTTTATTATAATGCTTTTGGCAAAGATTTTTTTTCAATAATACTTGAATATAGATATTTTTTTAAAGAAATTATGACTGTATATTTCAATAATATATGATATATTAAAATACGTATGTAAATGTTCATTGTTTCATTGAAACCAAAAGAATGCTACTTTGGTTTTAGAAATAAATACAATGAAACCATTCAGCCAGACTTATGGTTTCATTCATATTATACCAAACAAGTATGCATTCAAGTATAACAGACATAAATTATGATAATCATTCTCTCTAATACAAATAAAATATATGTCTAATGATCGATATCTTATAATCATCAATACATACCACACAAAGAACATGAAAATGACGAAGTACGATTCCTACAAGTCTAATGGTTTTGTAACAAAGTCTATTACAAACAGTTAACATGAAACAAAAACAAATGTAAATATATCAAACATTAGCCTCTTTCTCCTTTAAAGCCTCATCCTCTCTTTGTTGTCTCCTCCGCTCTACTTTCCTTTTCTGGCGTTCCCTAACAATTTCATAATCACTTTTCATTCGCCTCTTTGTTCTAATTGGATTTGGTCTGACTTTGAACTTTGGAGCAGTTGACTTTACCCCATCAGATGGTTCACCAACAGTAGTTGTATTGGAAGACTTAGATGGCGTCACAACAGGTGGTTCTGTATGAATACCTATACAATTATAAAAAAAATTCATCAATCATTGTGCAGATAAATTGAATACTCAAACCCTCAAAACAAATGACACAACAAAAGCACTTGTAACCATAAGAAGGCACCTTTGGTTTCACTAACAAAGACAATGAAACCATTCAGCCATACTTAGGGTTTCAGTTATAACACACAGACAGCCAAGGTGAAAAACATAGTTCAAAAAGAAAATATTTAAAAACCTTTGGACATAATCAACTCCTCTGCCTTTTTCCCAGCTTCAAGTACACCATTAAGGAAAACTTGAGAAGCCTCAGGGTCTGTACAAACACGTGTACAAATCTGGATTGTAACAGCACAAATCTGTTGATATCTTTGTGCTTGAGTCGTCCCTTCAGTGCCAGCATTGATGGTAGGTTTAATCTTATCAATCGAATGACGAACATCTCTAGTCCACCGCTTCAACACATATTCTGCAGGTATCGTTTTCAAACTATGATATTGCACGGAACCACCTAAAAATTCCAATATTTTGAAAACGTGCCGACATAAAAAACCCCTGTTCTCAAACATACGACATGTGCAGCTAATATGTTTCGTCCTAATATCAATTGTCACAACCCTTTCATCAAGTCGATCATGCTGTTCAAAATTTGGGGAAAGGTTTTCAGAAATTTCTTCATCCAAAAAATTGCAGTCTGAATGTCCATCATTAGCATCATCATCATAATTAGCACCACCTACTTCCTCAGGTTCATCAAGCTGTTCAATTGTAAAAACTTTGAAAACCTTGTTAAAGGCAGAACATTGAGTTGTGACCTCTTCATAGAAGTATTTGAAGGAAAGATCATACTGTCTATGAATGAATGCAAAACATGCTGGGGTGTACTTGTTTACAACAGACCGCATCAGTTGACTATTGGGATAATTGTTTCTTGATCTAGTGTTTGCAGCCTTAAAATCCAACTCAGCATGCTTATCCCTCAATCTTTGAACCATGATATTAAAATGGCTAAAAAATTGAACTAGAGAATGGTCAGGTTGCAGAAAACGACGAAGAAACGCATTAAAGGACTCACTTAATTGGGTCGTTTTCAAACCAGCTGTGAAATGCGACTTGACCCAAACTGACGACCAGTGCATTCGATTCTTGTGTGTTTGAACAAGCCAACTAAAATCAGAAGTTGGCCTTCCACCAAAGCAGTTTTTCATCATCTGATCCCAGTAGTAATCAAAATCCGATTCAGTCTCAACATTTGAAATCAAATAATTGAACTCATTGAAAAATGCAGCATTTGCACGAGACCCCAGATTTTTTTTAGCATTCTCTGACATATGCCATGAGCACAAGCCATGGAAAACACCCTCAAAAACATTAGGAATTGACTTCAACAATGCAGGCGCCTGGTCTGTATATATGGATTGTGGTTTCTTATTAGACATACACCTCAAAAAAGTCGCAAACAACCAATCAAAAGTTGCTGAAGTCTCATCATACAAAAGGGCAGCACCAAATAAGACACTTGTCCGATGATTGTCAAAGCCCATGAATGCAGCTGAAATGTAAATAAACCAAATCAGGGGAAAAATGCATATATAAAAGGACAATTAATATTGAGATCAAAAATATAATCCCCAGCTAATAACAACCTAGTGAAACCATAAGGAGACTATTTTGGTTTCAGATACATACCCAGTGAAACCATTAACCCACACTTATGGTTTCTTATTGGTTTTGAATTCACAAACAGCTAAGATTAAAAAATTATTAAAACAACTGCTTAAAAAACAAGCAAAACAAATTCAAGGATCAATCATAATTATTATTTCACTTAGAATTGATTATCTTGAGTGCTGAAACCATCAAACAAATGCCATGCTATAACTGAAACCATAAGGTGGCAACTTTGGTTTCAGAAATAAATACAGTGAAACCATTAAGTCAGATTTATGGTTTCAGTTATATTATAAAACCTATTCAACCCATAACATGGATATTTGGGTTTCAGATACACATTAAGTGAATCCTATTTATGGTTTCTCATTGGTTTTGAATTCACAAACAACATAAAAACCAAATAAAACAACTATTTTGCCACACTATCAACAAGAACATGTACTGCAAGGATCAACCATAATTACATAAGGATAAATTGAATCCCTAATTACTAGTAACTGCTACTTATAATTGATTATGTTTGGTACTGAAACTATCAAACAAATGCCACACTATCATTGAAATATAAAATGGAGCAACTAAAAGGACACAAAGCAGATATCAAAATTATGGTTTCACTTATATTATAAAAAACACTTAAACAATTAAAGGGCTATTTTGGTTTCAACATGTTAACAAGTGAAACCATTACTAATGATAAATGGTTTCAGAAAGATATACAAAGAAACCATTATTATTGGTAAACGGTTTCAACATATTCAACTTACCTATACTATTCATGGCAACACATTATATAACATAATGGAATAAAAACAAAAATTTTTAACCTGGTAGAAGTTCAAAAAAACAAACCTAAAGGGCGATAATGGTTGTTGGTTCGGTAAGTTGTATCAAAACTTATAACATCACCAAACAAGGAATAATCAAGCTGCATAATCCCATCTGCCCAAAAAATACTAGCTATATCTTCTGCTGCATCAACTTGAATATCATAATAAAATGATGGTTTCGACAAAGCTTCATTCCTAAAAAATTCTTGAATCACAGTTGCATCACCAACCACCATCTCTTTCGACCGGATTGTCATCAAATAATTTTTTAAATCCGAAAATCGAAAAGGCAAGTTATCTGTGCCTCCAACACCCTGACCCATGACCTCATATGAAGTTCTCATTGACATCCCAGCTTTCGAATTAATTACAGCAAGCTGTCCTTGCACTTCATTCACCGACCTAAATGATCTCAAGTAACGTCCATGCTCTGGTTTATGTAACTGATGACAATGGGCCACATCCCATTTATATATCTTGTAAACATTCAGAGTTTCATCCAACTTTAAAGAAATCGCAGCTCTACAACCAATCCTTTCCTCTGCTTTTTCTTTTACTTTCTCAAATTCAACCACAACAGGACTCTCTGAATTTGGCTTGTTCTTTGGATCCAACAAACTTCCTTTCTTGTAACCTTGTTTGTTACAACCATAACGTAGGTAATGATATCTATCAGATGGCTTATTTTGTGAATTCTTTTTTAATCTCATCAAAGTCCGAACTGAAAACCCACATTTAAATGCATAGTCACCATAAAATTTTTCAACTTCTTCAACAGATTTAAAAGCAAGAGACTCCCAATTTTCCTTTTTAGTAAGAGACTCCCAACATTGAAATGTATCAACAAGTGTTCTTGAACTATCCGCCTGTGTGTTTGAACTATCAACAACGGACAATGGGAGTGTTTCAAATGAAGTTGACATCGAATCCATTAAAGACAGCGACAATCCCTATAAACAAAAATCATGTAAAATTTAGTTAACCACTAGAACAACAACCAAAATAACACGCATAAAGTAGTGTACTTAAAAATCATTTACATAGCAAATTGTTGTTCTTGAAACCATTCCTCTATATTCATGGTTTCAAGGTATAAAAGCTGGAAACCATTTAACTATCATTATGGTTGCATGTAAATTTAATATGCTGCTAATGAAACATTACAATTAATCCACTACTATGAAGACCTACAGTCCAAAATTAATCAACATTACAATTAATTCGACGTTAGACAATGAATCCACTTAAATTTCATCGACAGCAAACATTAAGCATGTAGAATTTGGATTTGCATTGATACATGAAATTGAAATTGAAATAGAATTATTGAAGTTTTGTGCTCTGATAAGCTGCTAAGCTTTTACTACTCAATCCCATTTTCACTCTTTGGACTTAGGTTTCACAAATAAACAACTTCATACAAATTCATTGTGTCTATTAACATCAATTACATAAAAATCTGTACTAACTACTAACTGTTGTGTATTAGTGTTAGCTTTACCATCTTCAACAACAATTCCTATACCTACTCAAATCAGCATAAAAACAACAATCTAATGATTCATATACATCCTCATAACAATCAACAAATGACCACAAGCATCCAGAAATAAAATCAAAACGGGAAACAAACATAATAAATCGAAATTGAAATTGAAATCAATTGTTCTGCCCAACACCAACCTTAAACGTGATTCCAGAAAAAATGGCGGCGATGGCGACGAACGATCCAATCACTGACGGATATGATGATTCCGGATACGGTGATGACGATTTCGCCGTCGGATTTCGCCGGAGCGGAGCTTGGTTGTTGCGTGTGAACTTCCGTCAATTGAAAGATGAAACCGTTAACCGCGCGTGTGAAAATCCGTTAATTGCTGGGAATGCTAGGATTATAACACGTGGCAGATAGATCTGGTGGCTAGTATTTACTTAAGCACCCTGCATAAGGAAATTGTTTAAGCATAATAACTTTGGCCAATGACGAATATTAATGACTATCACTATTATTATTTCTTTTATTTCTTTAAATCAAAAAAAATTCTTATTGAATAAAAAATATTTAATAACATGAACACCATCTTACTAACACTATAAAATAATTTAAAAAATGAATATCTATATCTATATTAATATATATTTACGAATCCCTATTGAAACATTTTAAGGAAATTTTACCAATAGTATTAATGACAAATATTAATGACTATCATTAATGACTATCACTATTATTATTTCTTTTATTTCTTTAAATCAAAAAAAATTCTTATTGAATAAAAAATATTTAATAACATGAACACCATCTTACTGAAGGTTGAAAAACACACAAGAAGGGGGGGGTTGAATTGTGTGAGACTTTTTCTAAGTTAAAACAAATTGCAGCGGATAAGGTATAACACACACAATATATGAGGATAGGGTTAGAGAGAGATGCTCAGAATTTTTATACTGGTTCCTCCCACTAACAGGAGTAGTCCAGTCCTCTTGTCCTTCACAAGAGATTTCACTATAATCACTCAGATTACAAATGCTCAAGCACTAAGCAAGAGACTTCAAACTGCTCAAGCACAAAGCAAGAGACTTCTAACTGCTCAAGCACAAAGCAAGAGACTTCCAATGCTCAAGCACAAAGCAAGAGACTTCCAATGCTCAAGCACAAAGCAAGAGACTTCCAATGCTCAAGCACAAAGCAAGAGACTTCTAACTGCTCAAGCACAAAGCAAGAGACTTCCAATGCTCAAGCACAAAGCAAGAGACTTCCAATGCTCAAGCACAAAGCAAGAGACTTCAAACTGGTTTTAATGTTAATAAAGATAAGAGATTAACACTTGATATACAATCAGAGGTGTTTACAAAATACAACGCAGTTACAAGACTAACTTAGAAAATTATCACAAAGTTTCTAAGTGTTTGATAGCTTCAGAATTTGACAGAGTTTCAGCACGTTCAGAAGCTTAAGTCTTGATTACATTTCTTCACAAATCTTCTTCCTTTTATAGATGATAAAATGAACGTTGAAGATTATAGCCGTTTGAAGAATTGAGACGCTCCTTTGTATAGATCAGTGAGCTTATTAGCTGTTCTGATTTGCAGTAGCTTAGGAGCTTAACGTTTACTACAAAATGAGAGATTCCTTTTGGCTTTTGATATTTGAACCTTGGTGAAAGCCAAATAAGGAAATAATCGTTTCTGAAGCCTGACTTGAAAAGGACCTTTCCATGGTCAAACCTTTTCATTCTTGGTTTCTGCGTTTGGACTTAGTCAGGCACAGTCTTCAATAAAATTGTACTCTCAAATGTAGCTTAACACTTATATCTGACGAGCCTTCAGATTTTGATAGGCTCAGAATTACTTGTTTCAGATCTGGTGAGCTCAGATGTTCTTCAGATTTTGATAGGCTCAGAATTACTTGTTTCAGATCTGGTGAGCTCAGATGTTCTTCAGATTTTGATAGGCTCAGAATTACTTGTTTCAGATCTGGTGAGCTCATAAGTAATTCCTTCAGAAATTCTAAGGTTCAGATAATAACTTCAGAGTTTCACAGGCTCAGAATTACTTGCTTCAGATCTGGTGAGCTCAGAAGTAATTCCTTCAGAAATTCTAAGGTTCAGATAATAACTTCAGAATTTCATAGGCTCAGAATTACTTGCTTCAGATCTGGTGAGCTCAGAAGTAATTCCTTCAGAAATTCTAGGGTTCTTTAGTACGCAAATTTTAACTTTTAATCCTGCACACTGAATTAAATTATTAGTACTCCAATTTAACCTTAAATACATTGTTATCATCAAAATCAATTAAGGAGATACAAAATCATAATTTTGTTCCAACAATCTCCCCCTTTTTGATGATGACAACTATATGTATTTAAAATCAATTGTTGTTGTTTTTATTTAACATCTTGACTTCAGGTTCTGAGGTTTGCAAGCTCCCCCTGAGTCTGATAAGCTTCAAAAGTTTATCAATGATAAATATAAAACTGTCTAAGAGTAATATTTAATGTCAAATATAATTTCATATATTCTACCTTCAGAATTAGAGGTTTGCAAGCTCTATTTCTTCAGACTGACAAATATAAGATATGGTTTGCAAGCGTATCTTATATTATATGAATTTATGTTGGACAAAATTTATTACTCCCCCTCATTAAAAGTTTAAAAGACTTTAATATAACTTAATAAGAGTAGAGTTCAGAAAATGTGATCTTTAGAGCTTCAGAAATAATTTCACTGCCATAGGAAATGAAATAATATTTTCTCCCCCTTTGTCATTATCAAAAACGGGTCAGTCAAAGCACAAGTTACAGGGTAGTAAATGCACACAGCAAACAACCACCAGCAGTAAATGCATTCAACGGTAAAAGGGAATTGTTAAGTACCATGGTGAAACAGGGAATTGTTTCAGAATGAAGACGAGTTTCTTCAAGATCTGAATCAGTTCCAGGAAAAGGTGGAGTGGTTTGAATGGATGAGGGGTTTGGTTCAGAAGTGGTTGGCTTAGGAGATGAAGTCTGAAGGGGTTCAGTTTGGGATTCAGCAGGGACTTCAGAATTTTGAACATTTGAGGGTTCAGATTGGTCTACGTCCATTGCTATTGGGGTAGACTCAGAATCTTTAATAGGAGATTTCTGAGGGGATTTAAGAGTGTCAGAAATGGTTATAGTGGAAGTTTCAAAATATTGAAAACGTGAGAAGTGATAGTGACTAGTGTGTAGTTAAGTGATTATAGTGGAAGTTTCAAAATATTGGGGAAACAAGATAGTGACGTAATGGGGGCTTGGCAGTTACTTTTAATAAAATCATCATTAGCTCTCCTTCATTACCCAGCGGTTACTAGACATGATGGGAAGTTACACAGATAAGTAGTGTTTTCAGAAGCCAGCTGTCAGTTAGAGAAACTGAGTGGTCAACTAACACTTAGAGTAGGTATCTGAGTCACAAGAAATCATATTTAATAATAAATAATTCTGATTGCTTCAGATGAGAGAGTGCTTCAGAACCTATATAATAGTTTCTGAGCCGTCCAAACTTCTGAGGCCCTTCAGAACCAGTTTATTCATTCAGAGTTAACAGCATTCAGAGATGTCATTCAGAAATAAAAACCATGTTCAGATTTTTCTTGATAAAATCGAAACGATCAATAGCAAGAGGTTTGGTAAAGATATCAGCCCATTGATGCTCAGTATCAATGAATTGAATCTTAATTACTCCCTTCTGAACATAGTCTCTAATGAAGTGATGTTTGATCTCAATGTGTTTAGCTCTTGAATGCAAAATAGGATTCTTAGACAAACAGATAGCAGCAGTATTATCACAGAGAAGTGGTATACTACTTATCCTTATCTGATAGTCCTCCAACTGATGTTTCATCCAGAGCAATTGCGTGCAACACTTAGCAGCTGAGATGTACTCTGCTTCTGCTGTAGATAGAGCAATAGTTGCTTGTCTCTTACTAGCCCATGATATAAGGTTTTCACCTAGAAATTGACAGTTTCCACTAGTGGACTTCCTTTCAATTTTATCACCAGCATAGTCAGCATCACAGAATCCAATAAGCTGATAATCTAAGGATTTCTTATAAAGTAATCCAAGATTAGTGGTTCCTTTCAGATATCTAAAGATTCTCTTAACAGCAGTTAGATGAGACTCTCTAGGATCTGATTGAAATCTAGCACACAAGCATACACTGAACAAGATATCTGGTCTAGATGCAGTGAGATAAAGGAGGGAACCAATCATACCTCTGTATAATTTCTGATCTACTTTGCCTTCAGATTCTTCCTTCAGAAGACAGCTAGAGGGATGCATAGGAGTTGACATTGGTTTACAATCTTCAAGACCAAATTTCTTCAGTAAATCCTTTGTGTATTTGGTTTGATGCACATATACTCCTTCTTTTCTTTGATTGATTTGAATTCCCAAGAAGAATGTTAGTTCTCCCATCATACTCATTTCAAATTCATCCTGCATAAGCTTAGAGAAATTCTTGCAAAGAGAAGCATTAGTTGAACCAAAGATAATATCATCAACATAAATCTGAACAATCAAAATATCAGTTTTTAAGGTTTTTCTAAAGAGAGTGTTATCAACATGTCCTTTTTCAAAACCATTTTCTAGAAGAAATATACTTAACCTTTCATACCAAGCTCTTGGAGCTTGTTTCAAACCATACAGAGATTTCTTCAATTTGTAAACATGATCAGGACACTTTATATCTTCAAAGCCAGGAGGTTGTTTAACATAGACTTCTTCATAAATTACTCCATTCAGAAATGCACTCTTAACATCCATTTGAAATAGAGTGATGTCATGATTAACTGCATAGGACAAGAGAAGTCTAATTGCCTCAAGTCTTGCTACTGGTGCAAAGGTTTCAGTGAAATCTATGCCTTCTTGCTGACTATAACCTTGTGCAACCAGTCTAGCTTTATTTCTGACAACTTCTCCCTTTTCATTTGACTTGTTTCTGAATACCCATTTTGTTCCAATAATGTTCTTGTGTTTGGGTTTTGGTACCAGATCCCAAACATCATTTCTTTCAAATTGATTGAGTTCTTCTTGCATTGCAACAATCCACCCATCATCTGAGAGTGCTTCTTCTATGTTTGTGGGTTCAATTAATGAAATTAACCCAACTAGGGATTCATCCTCTTTGAAAGCAGATATGGTCTTTCTTGGGCTATCCTTGTTACCAACAATTAGCTCTTCAGGATGAGATGATCTATACTTGAATTTACTCTTAGGTGGAGCAGGTGTCTGAGAGGGTTCAGTTTCTGAAGGGTCTTCAGTTTCAAGGCCTTCAGAGATATCTTCATTTTGAGTCTCAGATGGATATACAGCAATGGAGAGATCTTCACACTCAGAATTTGAGGAAACTTGAAATTCTGCAAAAGTCTCAGCTTGCTCTGACATTTTATCGTCAGGCTCTTTATCATCAAATCTAACATGTATAGATTCTTCAACTGTGTGAGTTTCAGAATTATACAATCTGTATGCTTTTGAGCGTTCAGAGTAGCCTATAAAGATACCCTTATAAGCTCTAGCATCAAATTTCTTTCGATAGACCTTGTTGTCTAGAATATAACAAGTACATCCAAACTGATGAAAATAAGAAATATTTGGTTTTCTTCCTTTGAACAGTTCATAAGCAGTTTTGTTCAGAATAGGTCTGATGTAGATTCTATTCTGAACATAGCAAGCAGTACTCACGGCTTCTGCCCACAAGAACTTAGCTAGGTTAGACTCAAGCATCATGGTACGAGCCATTTCTTGCAAAGATCTATTCTTTCTTTCTACAACACCATTCTGCTGTGGTGTTCTAGGAGAAGAGAATTCATGGATTACTCCATGCTCTGAGCAGAAAGATTCGAAAGAGTCATTTTCGAACTCTCCCCCATGGTCGCTTCTAACCTTCAGAATCCGAAGATCCTTTTCACTTTGTATTTGTGTGCAGAAGTCACTGAACACCACAAGTGCTTCACTCTTAGAACGTAGGAATTTCACCCAAGTCCATCTACTGAAATCATCAACCATGACCAATCCATATTTTTTACCATTGATAGAGGCTGTCGAAACAGGACCAAACAGATCAATGTGAAGCAATTCTAAGGGTCTGGAAGTAGAGACAATGTTTTTAGACTTGAATGAAGTCTTAGCAAATTTTCCTTTTTGACATGAGCCACAAAGTGCATCTGAGTGATAATCAATGTCAGGCAAACCACTAACAAGCTTTTGTTTGCTAAGCTTAGAGATCAACCTCCAGTTAGCATGACCAAGACGCTTGTGCCATAGCCATTTCTCATCACTCAGAGACAAAAGACATATAATCTTTTGGTCAACCAAATCAGAAAAGTTTACTTTATAAACATTGCCAACTCTCATTCCCTTGAATACTACAGATTTGTCAGAGTCTTTTGATACAGTACATGATTCCTTATTAAATGTAACAACACACCCATTGTCACAAAATTGACTAATGCTCAATAGATTGTGTTTAAGTCCATCAACTAACCAAACATCTTTAATGGAAAGAGAAGAATTACCAACTGTACCTGTACCAATGATCTTCCCTTTTTGTTTTCCTCCAAATCCCTCAGAGCCTCCCTCTTTCAGAGTTAGGGTTTGGAACATATGCTTTTCTCCCGTCATATGTCGTGAGCAACCACTGTCCAGGTACCAGGGCTGCTGTTTTACCTTTCCTTGCATGAGCATCTGAAGCAAACATTATTTCAGATTTTGGTACCCATATTCTGATGGGTCCTTTAGAGTTAGTCTTCTGAATAGTATTCCTTCTTTGTTTTCTATGATCAACACAAGATCTAGAATTAATTAAGCTTTGACAAGAATGTTTAGGCTTAATTTGATTCTTGGATTTTGATCTGGAGTATATCACAGTTCCAAAGGTCAAGCAAGGATCTGAAGTAACTTTACCTTGATTTCTCAGAGGTTCAGATGACTTCTGAGCCTTAACTTGAGAACTTTTGGACTCAGAAATTTTAGGTTCAGAAGAACTTGGAACTTCTGAGTCTTTGGGTTCAGGTTCAGAACCTCCTTCAGAGTTGGATGCCTTCAGATCAAGTGTACCACTTTTAACAAAGGTAGAGAATAATTCAGGTGGAGTATCATCCTCACTATATGATTTCAGAGGTTTATCCCAGTTCTTAAACCGAGAATAACCAATGCCTTCACCATAGTTACGAGTCATATGATAAATCATGGAAGCCATTTTACTCCTATTGAAGGTACAACGAATAAATTCGTGAAGAGCATCTTCATGATCATCATTGAGCTTGTCTGCCAAGACATAGTTAGATTCAACATGACAAATACGAATGTTTAACGATTCATTTTCATCATAAAGAATCTTGGCATCCTTTTTCAATGATTCATGAACATTCTTCAGAATTTTGTGTTGACTTACTATACGAGAGTAATGTTTCACGGCAATCTTAAGAGAATCAATTAATTCAGATTTAGTCATGTTAGAGTATACCTCATTTTCATCATCTGAGTCATCTTCAGAATCTCTATCAGAGTTGTTACCTTCAGAAGTTCTTGCCATTAAAGCCAGATTGCCTTCTTCATCATCTTCTCCTTCAGAGTCATTCTCAATGGTCTCCCAAGTGGCTAACAAACTCTTCCTTACCTTTTCTTTGTACTTTTCTTTCCCAAAGCTCTTATTCTTTCCTTTGTCCTTGGATGACATTTCTGGACAGTCCGCAATGAAGTGTCCAGATTTCTTGCAGTTATAGCAGTTGTTCAGTTCTTCCTTTTTGTCCTTTGAAAAGGAACTTCTTGAGTTGTTTCCTTTGTTTGGAAACCTTTTGTATTTCTTGTTCCATTTCTGAAACCTTCTAACCATTAGTGCCATTTCTTCATTCTCAGAATTTTCATCCATCATATCATCAGAAGTTTCTTCCTCTTGTTCAGACACTTTGATCTTTGCAGCTTTTGAGGAAGTCTGAACAGAGCTTAGAGCCAAGGACTTCATCTTCTTGACAGGTTCATCTGACATAAGTTCTAGCTCATGACTTCTGAGTGAGCTTATTAAATCTTCAAGAGTCACATTGTCCAAATCCTTGGATTCCTGAAAAGCTGTAACTTTTGGTCTCCATTTGGAAGGTAAGCTCCTCAGAATTTTCTTCACGTGATCAGATGCAGTGTAGCTTTTCTTCAGAACTTGAAGACCAGAGACAAGGGTTTGAAACCTTGAATACATGGTTTCAATATCTTCATCTTCCTTCATTCTGAACAGCTCATATTGATGAACTAATAAGTTTGCATTAGCTTCTTTGACTTGCTTATTTCCTTCATAGGTGGAACATAGAGAGTCCCAGATAGTTTTGGCACATGACTTGTTGGATATTTTTAAATACTCAGCATGAGATATTGCACCAATAAGCATATTCTTAACAGTATGATGCTTCTTATACTGTTTCTTCTTTTCAGCATCAAAGAACTTTCTGTAGGTATTTCTTACAACACCTTCATCATCCATGTGTTCAAAATGTATACCATCTTCAATGATATCCCATAACTCATCATCGGTCCCAATGATGTAACTATACATCTTGGTTTTCCAGAAAGGAAAAGTAGTAGGATCACTGTTGAAGTAAGGTGGTTTGTCTCTGTGATTATCACTGTTCCTTTCCCTATCATAGTTGTGAGGAGGTGGAACAGCAGAGTGATCAGGTCCAGAGGAAGCAGAAGGAGAGGTAACACCAGACATGTTTTTCAACTAAGTACCCCTAGATCTTTTACTGTTTCACTGTTAAGTGAAGAGCAACAGACCGGAGCTCTGATGCCAATTGAAGGTTGAAAAACACACAAGAAGGGGGGGGGGGGGGTTGAATTGTGTGAGACTTTTTCTAAGTTAAAACAAATTGCAGCGGATAAGGTATAACACACACAATATATGAGGATAGGGTTAGAGAGAGATGCTCAGAATTTTTATACTGGTTCCTCCCACTAACAGGAGTAGTCCAGTCCTCTTGTCCTTCACAAGAGATTTCACTATAATCACTCAGATTACAAATGCTCAAGCACTAAGCAAGAGACTTCAAACTGCTCAAGCACAAAGCAAGAGACTTCTAACTGCTCAAGCCCAAAGCAAGAGACTTCCAATGCTCAAGCACAAAGCAAGAGACTTCCAATGCTCAAGCACAAAGCAAGAGACTTCTAACTGCTCAAGCACAAAGCAAGAGACTTCCAATGCTCAAGCACAAAGCAAGAGACTTCCAATGCTCAAGCACAAAGCAAGAGACTTCCAATGCTCAAGCACAAAGCAAGAGACTTCCAATGCTCAAGCACAAAGCAAGAGACTTCAAACTGGTTTTAATGTTAATAAAGATAAGAGATTAACACTTGATATACAATCAGAGGTGTTTACAAAATACAACGCAGTTACAAGACTAACTTAGAAAATTATCACAAAGTTTCTAAGTGTTTGATAGCTTCAGAATTTGACAGAGTTTCAGCACGTTCAGAAGCTTAAGTCTTGATTACATTTCTTCACAAATCTTCTTCCTTTTATAGATGATAAAATGAACGTTGAAGATTATAGCCGTTTGAAGAATTGAGACGCTCCTTTGTATAGATCAGTGAGCTTATTAGCTGTTCTGATTTGCAGTAGCTTAGGAGCTTAACGTTTACTACAAAATGAGAGATTCCTTTTGGCTTTTGATATTTGAACCTTGGTGAAAGCCAAATAAGGAAATAATCGTTTCTGAAGCCTGACTTGAAAAGGACCTTTCCATGGTCAAACCTTTTCATTCTTGGTTTCTGCGTTTGGACTTAGTCAGGCACAGTCTTCAATAAAATTGTACTCTCAAATGTAGCTTAACACTTATATCTGACGAGCCTTCAGATTTTGATAGGCTCAGAATTACTTGTTTCAGATCTGGTGAGCTCAGATGTTCTTCAGATTTTGATAGGCTCAGAATTACTTGTTTCAGATCTGGTGAGCTCAGATGTTCTTCAGATTTTGATAGGCTCAGAATTACTTGTTTCAGATCTGGTGAGCTCAGAAGTAATTCCTTCAGAAATTCTAAGGTTCAGATAATAACTTCAGAGTTTCACAGGCTCAGAATTACTTGCTTCAGATCTGGTGAGCTCAGAAGTAATTCCTTCAGAAATTCTAAGGTTCAGATAATAACTTCAGAGTTTCATAGGCTCAGAATTACTTGCTTCAGATCTGGTGAGCTCAGAAGTAATTCCTTCAGAAATTCTAGGGTTCTTTAGTACGCAAATTTTAACTTTTAATCCTGCACACTGAATTAAATTATTAGTACTCCAATTTAACCTTAAATACATTGTTATCATCAAAATCAATTAAGGAGATACAAAATCATAATTTTGTTCCAACACTTACTAACACTATAAAATAATTTAAAAAATGAATATTGGGAATAATTTAAAATTGTATATTGGGAATAATTTAAATAAATGTCTTAATTTACAAAAATAATACATCTATCTTTATTAAAAAAAATGTATATTGAAATAATTTTAAAAAAATGTATATCTATATCTATATATATTTACGAATCCCTATTGAAACATTTTAAGGAAATTTTATATTATTATTATTATTATTTTCGAAATTAATATTAGATTAATATTTCGAAAATTAATATTATTTTATTATTACTACAATTTTAGAAATTAATATTTCAAGAAATTAAGCATGTATTAAAAAAAATTATATTTCAAAAATTAATATTATATTATTATTCTCGAAATTAATATTATTATATCATTATTATTATTACTATTTTCAAAAATTAGTATTTTTAATATTATTATTAATATTACTTTAGAAAATTAATATTATATTATTATTACTATTATTATATCAAAAATGTATTATATAATTAAATTGATGTAATGTATAAATAATTTTAATTTTTCAACAAATGGCTAAATATAGAAGTTCATAATAACCTTTTATTACAATAATAAAAACCTGATTCATATCTCTATTTTCAATTTTTCAAATTCAAAATTCAAATTTGATTCCCTCTAAAAATCTGACGGCTCAGATCCAAACTAAGACCAAATTAGGGTTCCATAATTGAGTCTATAAATAGTATCTTTGAATCATACATTTTTCACGCAAAATTTCTCATGTGATTTTGTTTGTTTCTTTACTTTTTAATTTATTCACTCTTTTATATAACTTATTTATTTCTTTACTTTTCTTTAATTTTTTCTTCTTTATTTTGTTCTTCTTATTATATCTTTTGATGATTCCCTCTTTTCAGGAATTTAACGTGTAGAAAGCTACGGAGAGAAGATTTACATATGTCCTTTCAATCTCGAGAACACTTTGAGATGTGTTACGAAGTCGAAAACAACAATTATTGATGAATGGTTTTGTAACGCTTACTTTTTATTATGTAAACTTTTTTTTTTCTACAGAAATATATTTTATATATGTACATGTTAGTAGAATCAGAAGTTGTGATTTTATATATGTACATGTTAGTAGAATCAGAAGTTGTGAGAAGAACTATATGTCGCTCTATAATACCTTTTTTTTTTACTAAGTCTCTCTATAATACATATACCACATGTTTTATAAGATTTTTATTTTTGATTAAATATTTTATAAGTTGTGATACTTCCTTAATAATTTAAATTATTTTCTCATTCAATAAATGGATTTGGATTCTCATGTGCCACATGAATGCAATTTTTCGTTTTGTGAGTTTGAAAAAGTGAAATTTAAAATAAAAAGTAAGCAAGTAATGACGATAGAGAAGAAATGATGGGAGAGAAAGACACATAAAAGAAAAGGGTGAGACAATTGGAGAGAGAAAAATAAATTTTACATATTTTAATATTTTCAATAAAAATTTATGATAATTAAAATAATTTTAAGTGTTGTAAAAAAAATAACAAAGAGAATCCAAAAAATAAAAATCAATGAAAGATTTGTACCGTAAAAAAATCAATCATAGAGAAAAGAAAATTAAATCTTTACAAATAATTTATGGCCTATTTTTCTCCTTCCATATATTAACTCCTAATAATTATAATTGTAAATGGAAACAAATTGTAAAAAAAAAAGGTTTGGAAACAAATCAAACTCTTAATTATAATTAATAACCAATTTACCAATTATATCATTGTATCAATTAGAGAGGGGCTTTTGTCAAAAAAAAAAAATCTAGGGAGGGGCTAAAACCATTCGATCCGACCTCGAACCAGATTAAAATGGTGGTGAAAGCTAAAAAAAATAGATTAAAACACATACCAAAGGCATAAGTTAGCACATTTTTTAAAGGTTTGTTTTTTCCTATATAAGGCACATCATACAATATTGAAGTCAGCCACCCATTCTCTTCAAATAAAATTAGTATTTTTTTCTTTCAAACATTTAGATTTTTTATTACATTTTTTACATTCTTATGACGAATTAATTATTTTAGATTGTCATGTTGCTCAAATTCAAATTTCATGCTTACAGAACAATATATTTACACTTTCATATGATCACCATGGTTTAGTAGGAAAAAACAAATATGACCACCATAATTTTTTACAATTTTTTTAATTATAGTTTTGGACGAATGTAATGTTTTATTTACTATGAATTAATATTTTATAGAAGTAACATATTAATATAAAATCTTATACCTATTTCAAAAAATCAAAGAAACAAAATGAATGTTTAATATAAATAATACACGGGGATGCACATTTAATACACAAGGATGAATATTTCACAATATTTCTTACTATACGGGGATGAACATTTTATAAATAAATAAATAAATGTTTAATATAAATAATAAACGGGGATGAACATTTAATACACGAGGATGAATATTTTACAATATTTGTTAATATACGGGGATGAACATTTTATAAATAAATGAATGATCAATGTTTAATATAAATAATACACGGGGATAAACATTTAATATACGAGGATGAATATTTCACAATATTTGTTAATATACGGGGATGAACATTTTATAAATAAATGAATGTTTAATATAAATAGTACACTGGGATGAACATTTAATACACAAGGATGAATATTTCACAATATTTGTCAATATACGGGGATGAATATTTTATAAATAAATGATCAATGTTTAATATAAACCGTATACACGAGGATGAACATTTAATACTAAAAGCTAATTCAGACTTTTATATCATATACCCATATAACATAATGATATATGTTTTTGCTTACAATATAACTACTATGTACACATCACATTTATATCAAAAACCAAAAAACCTATAAATTTTATTTTAAACCATTTATATATTTTTATAGGTAAAAGCTAACCTGTGCTTGGCACGGGTAAATTATACTAGTTATTCAATAATCTCAATCATTAATTTAAATTACACAATTAAGAGCAATAATGTCTTCCGCATATACCCAAAAATCCAATTCCATGCTAATGTACTCAGTACTCCAACAGAAACATCAACATCAACTTGCAAAAGTAATAAGGCTTCAAAACTTTCAACTTCACCATCAAACCTTATTTTATTTTTCAATACAAGTATAAATAATCACAACATTATCTTCTACTAAAAAAATAAATAAATTTGATTACCCTTTTCTCCATTTCTTCCACATAGCGCCATAAAATCATCAATTTTCACTTCCAACACATTTTCAACCACGTGAAAAACAACAAAAAGTGTTGTCTTTTCTTTGTTTTTTTTTGTTATTGTTGGATCTCTAAACCATGAAACTCAGCAACAACAAATTTTCCATGCCAATACCAACTTCACCATTAAACTCCGGCAACAACCTCATCTCCGACCAGTTTCCGGCGGGTCTCCGTGTACTTGTTGTTGATGATGACCCAACTTGCCTCATGATCCTTGAAAGGATGCTTCGTTTTTGTCTCTATGAAGGTCTTCAATCTTCATCTTTGTTTCACTAACGTTCATGTCTTCATGATTAATTAGCACTAAAAATCTTAACTTTATCTCATTTTTTCAACTGTTATGTTCTTATAGATCCTAATTAGCAATACCCTTTTGTTATGAAGTTTGATTGAGTTATTTTTATTTTGACCCATTTCATTTTTTTTCTCCCTTCTTTAGATTCTTGTTTGCAAGTTGCAACCATTTTTCTTATGAATTGTGCTTTTGATATGGTTTAACTCTTTATTAGCTTATTGGAATATATTTCAAACTATGAAGCACGAACACGACCCGGGTACTTACAAGTTGACATCGATAATAATTTGATAAAATAACATGATTCTGTGTAAGCATAAGTGCCTGTGTCGACACTGGTACACACCTAATCTGAGGAGTGTCCATGCTTTACAATTTCAAATGAAAGTTTGAGACTTGAATATATTGTGTAAGATTTGTTCTTAATCATTTGATTCTATTTTGCTTGTTGGGTTTATTTCAATTTTCAGTTACCAAATGTAAGAGAGCTGAGGTTGCATTATCACTACTTAGAGAGAACAAAAATGGGTTTGACATTGTTTTAAGTGATGTGCATATGCCTGATATGGATGGATTCAAACTTTTAGAACATATTGGATTGGAGATGGATCTTCCTGTTATTAGTAAGCATTGTTTTTTATTGATTTGCAATTTTGAATTGTATATCTATGAAGCACAAACATAGACACGGACACGCCTAATCTGAGGAGTGTCTGTGCTTCATAGTTGAGTATTGACATTAACTGATATATTGTGTATGATGTGTTTATAGTGATGTCGGCCGATGATGGAAAAAATGTGGTAATGAAAGGTGTGACACACGGTGCTTGTGACTATCTAATCAAACCGGTGAGAATTGAGGCTTTGAAGAATATATGGCAGCATGTGGTTAGGAAGAGGAAGAATGCGTGGAAGGATGTGAATCAATCTAGCGGATTCGATGAAAGAGATCGAGAAAAAAAGGTGTCCAGTGATGTTGATTACTCATCTTCAGCTAATGAAGGCAAGAGCTCGTCAAAGAAGAGGAGGGATGAGGAAGATGAAGCTGATGAGAGGGATGATTCTTCCACGTCAAAGAAGCCACGAGTTGTTTGGTCTATTGAGCTCCACCAACAATTCATGGCTGTTGTGAATCAATTGGGATTAGACAGTATGTATACCTCAATTATGTTATGTCCTTGCAAAGAATGTTCACTTTCATCTTTGTTTTTAACGGGTGTCTCATCTAATGCGAAAAACATTACCTTATAGTATTCTACATGCCTAATGTTGAACTTTATTACACAAGTAACAGTTTAAGATCCCTTGGTGGCTTTAGCATAAAAATTGTTTTTTATATCTAAATTACCCCCTTTTGCCCCACAGAATATCAAATACTTCTTGCTTATCTCATGATTTATGTATAATGTAACGGTCTCATCTTTTGTTTTCCGATTAATTTTCATGTGCAGAGGCTGTTCCTAAAAAGATTATGGAAATGATGAATGTTCCTGGGCTCACTAGAGAAAACGTTGCTAGCCATCTTCAGGTATGACACTATAATGACACATGTTACATTTACTCTTTGAGAAAACGTCAATAGTCTCACATTGGATGAGCTGCAGTCTGAAAATGTGTTTATAAGTGGTGGACAATCCTCACTATACAAACCGGTTTTGTACGGGTTAAGTTAGAAGACCCAACTCAAATTCTAAGAGTTACAGTCACCAATGATATTAATCAGAGAAGCTAACTTTTTTCATCTGTTTTTTTATACAGAAATACCGTTTGTATCTTCGACGGTTGAGTGGAGTTTCCCAGCAGCAGAATAACTTGAACAACTTCATGAATCCACAAGAGTCACTATTTGGGGCAACGCCAATAAATGGAATCGATCTTCAAACTCTTTCAACCGCTGGCCACCTCTCACCTCAAAGTCTAGCCAAGCTTCAAGCAGCAGGACTTTTCAGTTCTGAGAACTCAAAAATAAGATTTGGAGAAGGACAAGTGCAACATATGAGCAACATTAAACCCATGAACTTTCTTCATGGAATCCCTACCAACATGGAGCCAAAACAGTTTGCCAATTTCCATCAATCTGCTCAATCATTTGGCAACACGAACACGCGAGTCAATACTTCTTCTGCCAAGAGAAGCCCCTGGTTGACGCAGATGGCTCAGTCTCAACCAAGAGGTCCTATGCTAAATGAGAATATCAATTCTCATACTACAAGGTTTCCATCATCTTCGATGCAACCTACAGGACCAAATGGAATATCAGTCAATAGTTTCCCTCTTAGATGCACTCTGGCTTCATCCGGTAGCAGTTCAAAAGGTGAGTTTCATGCAGAAGCTACTTCTGGAATTAAAGAATCAGGTGGATTTGGTTATGATATTTTTAATGAACTCCATCAGAAGTCCAATAATTGGGACTTAGCAAATACAGGCCTAACATATGATGCTTCTCAACATGCAAATCCTTTACAAGGCAACATTGATGTCTCGCCACCGATTTTAGGAAATAGTGGTTTTCACTCTATCCAACAGACTCGACAAAATAGAGATGGTATGAGTCAAGGTAATCTCCAAAATGTTGGTCAACACCTCAATACACCTTTTCTTGACAATTCATTAAGGGTTAAGAGTGAAAGAATTCCGGATACAAACTCCGCGATTAACCCTTTCTCTGATCAATTCAGTCAAGAGGATCTCATGAGTGCATTTCTGAATCAGGTTGGTTCTTCCTTTCCATTGACCCTAAATATTTATGTTTCCTTAGTGTTTGTTTATTGTCAAATCAATTTATTTTTCTGTCTGTTTCTTGCAGCATGAAGGCGTTGGTCCAGTTCAAAATGAGTTTGATTTTAATGGATATTCCTTAGACAACATTCCGGTTTATAACAGATCATGTTAGTTCTCTTTCTAATTGTAGTTGCCAATGTAAATAGTTGGCGCGCCACATGAATCTAATCATCATTATGCAATTGGCTAGCTCATATCTGAGTTTAAATTGTTCAAAATATAGAAATTAGTTTTATGCAAATATTTCAGGCTTCCGGTACTAGTGTTTATCATTAAAAAAATTGTATGTTTATATCGTCTTACACAAATCTGAAAACTTATAACAACAAAGAATCATCCAAAATATAAATACAATGTCACCATTGTTGCATCAAGATGATTGACAACAATATTAGGATCGTAATAGTAACCGAGGAAAATTCATTCCTCAAACCATTGCTTGGATACACAGAAGGGAGAGAGCATTCCTCTCCATTGAAGAACACTTTACTAGGAAAACCATCACCACCAGCGACATTGATTTCATCCCTTTTTTTCTTCGTAAACAAAATTACTGACTGTTGTTTCCCAGGCACCCTCGGATCTTTTCGAGGGTTCGACCCATTTGCTTCCGCTACAAGAAAGTTCAATCCTTTCTTACCTTGCATGAATATTGTAGTGTTTAATCTCTCTAATAAGCTTCCATTGAATGAATACATTTCCTTAAAACCTATTGCACCTTTGTCCATTTGCACCGCAGCAAACCAATCGGCGAAATTCGTCTCGCCCCAGTTAAAAAGTGTGATCCTTGCAGTCCAACCTTTTTTATCATCTGTGTTTACATGCCAATTTATACTCACACCACAATTATCACCACATGGTATAGGGTTAGGTACTTGTAAATTTTTGTACCTAGCCCATTCATGTGCTATTTCACTTCTATTCTCAAATGGAACAAGAAGTGCTTCTGGTGGAAGCCACATAGCTGGTGTATTAGCACTACATGTTCTCTCTTGATTACTAGGACATCCACATGCACATGTATTACAAGGAATAACTGATTCATTATAATAAGTTGAAAATGAGACACAACATTTAGGAGAATCACTTTTTGATGATGACTTTTTAGTTATGTTGCACACAACTTGCCAACTTGCAATTGAAGATATGTTTAAAGGTAACCCTGTTGGATCTTGAGATTGACTAGAACTAACCCTAACCGGAACGCCACATTTGTAATTAGGGTTAATCGTATCACCTTTAATCTCCCAATTTTGCGGCGGTATAAGGTTTGACCGATTAATACTTGGCGGCATTTTAAAGACATGTATTTGAAACCTTGAAATTGACTTACTAAGGTCCATATGTGGTGGTAATATAGTACCATTCCTACAACAAAATGGTACTTTACCAAGTTGTGTATCATTGAACCTTGTTGGAGGTAAATCAATTATTGTTGGTCTTTTCTCACAATTCAATACATTAGAAAAATCAAGTTCCTTGTAATATTCACCTTGTGAACCAAAAATACAATTAGAAGAATCTATAGTTGATGGATAAGCACCTTTCATTGTGTGTATAAATTCATCATTTGTCCAATTCCAGCTTAATTTCCAATTGTCAAGACGTCCTAGAGTGTTATGGTTTGAAATTGTTACCTCTGCCCAATAATTGGAATTGTATGCTTTAATCACATCATACAGTATGGTAAGATCACCATTCTGTCTAGGTAGAAAATTTTCATTTTGTGTGATTTTTGTCTTGAAATTAGGATCACTTTTGCAACATACATGAGTTTCATTGTTCCCTGCAGAAGAGTCACAAGTCATTAAAATCAAATATAGATATTACAGTACATTACTAGCATATAAGTATGTGAGAAATGGTGGTTTACGCTACAGCATACGAACCTTGAGAAGCAGGTTCACCACAAACAAATCCATCATTAGCGAGGTTTATGGTAGAAGGCATTGGAACGTTTGGTGGCGCAACCCCTAACGTTGTCCCCACCATCTTTACCTGAACCTGCATCTGCGTCAAGTCGCCTGCAGTTGCCGCTGCTGTCTTCAAATCAATTACTGAAGATCCTGCAAAAATGGTGCCGTTCCCAACTGCGCTAGGGATGCTCGTCCCGTCAGCGAGGATCGCATTGGATGCAGACACCAACCATTCTCGGTGCCGAAACCCAACGAATACCTATTTGAAGTATAGAGAGTTAGTTAGTAACTACTGTAAGTAATAACAAACTATTAACTAAATATATTTCTAATAACACCACCTTCCAAGACTTCAGCTCCACGAGTCCGTTGTTGAGAACCGTCAGTGTCGACTCAAACCGATATGGTTGCTCCACCGTGTCCGATATGTTTGGCGGTAGCTTTGTGCCGCCGGTGTAGGCGTACGACAGGAATATTCCATTGCATGCATCTGATGTTTGTGGCTGAGATGTTGTCCGCGTTGCGAAGAGGATTGATAAGACGACGAAGAAAAAAAAGAAGCTACACAAGTTTGAGGCCATTCAACAGTTACTTATGTGTTTTATTGAAGAGATATATTTGAAACTAAAAAGAGTAAGAACTAGTAAATACTAATGCATCATATATATGTGTGTGTATATGTGAACTTGTTAAGAATGCAGTCATGAATATTAATTAAGTGAAGTGTTTGATGTCTTAAATTGTGTTGAGTATTTCAAAGGGATATATAAAATTTGCAAGATTTTAATATTTGATGCAGGCTCCAATCCAAAGGTTAACATCATTCATGAGTGTCTGTGTCTGCTTATGTTTGTTTGTTTGTTTGCATTGCTAAATAGATGACATTAGTCCCATAGGGGGAAGGTTTGGTTGGTTTTGACTGTTTAATGCGTTGGTAGCTATGATGATCATACAATAAATAATATAATTAATATTAAATAACATATATGTTTTAATCGAAATACAATATAAAAATACAAAAAAAAAAAAGTATAAAATGTTAACAATAATTGTCTTAAGATTTTTTTTTAAAATTTTTTTTTATGAACATCATTTCTATCAAAATATAATGCCAATAGCACAATTTCAGTAAGCCTCCTGTACATTTGGAGCGCAGATTGAGAAATTATCTTAATAAATTGATAGACAAAGATTTATATCAGATAACATATTTCACATAACACCACCATTCCCTCAATACTGTTAATGAAATTGATCTGTGTAGTCTTGTGTTGAGATATAACATATGTGAGTTAAAAGTCCACATTCAATAGAAGAGTAGAGGTTGAGCTATAAATCTAATAGGCTTAAATATGTTTTTTGTCCCTGCAATTATCCCTTGTTTTGAAAAGAGCCCATGTAAAAAAATAAATTTGATTTTAGTCCCTGCAATATCTCAAAACTTTTAAAATAGCCCCTGACTAGATTTCTTGATGATATTGCAGGGACTAAAATTAATTTTTTATTTTTTTACATGGACTAAAATTAATTTTTTATTTTTTTACAAGAGCTCTTTTCAAAATAAGGCAAAATTGCAGGGACCAAAAACATATTTAAAAATTGGCCACGTCAGCTCTAAATTCAGTCAGGGGCTATTTTAAAAGTTTTGAGATATTACAGGGACTAAAATCAATTTTTTTTTTTACAGGGGCTCTTTTCAAAACGAGGCATAATTACAGGAACCAAAAGCATATTTAAGCCAACCTAATAAATTTAAGGTTTTGAGTGAATGTGTGGTGTCAAAAATTACTTGTATGATTGCTTATAGCCTAATTTGTTGATCCAATCCTATCCAGTGAGGCTCTTCATCGAGGTCCAACAATGATATTAGAATTCGATTGGATTTGATGGGGGAGCTAATAGATCGCTGACCAGAGAGACTCACACTTAATGAGATATGTTGAGATATATCAAGTGTATGTTAAAGTCCCACATTGGATAGACAAGTAGTGGTTGAGCAACATATGAGTGAGACGATCCATAAACCGATAAACGTAACGTGAGGTTTTTGATGAAGATGTAATGACAAAAGTCACTTATGTAATTATTTTTAGATTAATGTATTAATCCAACTCAGTAAAATTCTCTATTCGGTCCAACATTTTGGTAATATATATATATATATATTAATATCATCAAATGAAGTAAGATATAAATTTATAGAAATTTATAATGTAACATTTGTCCCATTAACATTCATGTCTTCAATATTAGCAAAATTTATAAACATTTGTCTTTGGGTGGGTTTGTTTTAGCTTTAAAAAAATGGATTTTTTCTTTGTATTTTTAAAAATAGATTTTATAAAATATTTTTTCAAAATATTGTAAGTTTTTTATATTCGTTTTTTATAAATTCAAATACTAATTTTGACATTATATAACATAAACATACATTATTGAAGATCAAAACAAAGTTAAATTTTCAAATTTTACAACAAAATTGTATTTCAAAAATGATTTTTATGAAATATTTGAAATAGTTTAAAAAAAAGTGATTTTTTTTAAAATTTTGGTATCCAAAAAGTTTCAATAAAATGATGAAATGTCTAAAATGACACTTTAAGAATAACTATTCAAATCAAATTTTCATTTGAAACTTTTATAAAAAGTTTCTTTGTAAATTTTTTTTACACAAAATTATATTACACTATAAGAATCATTTTCAAAAAATTTATAACAAAAGAAATAAGTATTTTTTATTTTTTTATTATTAATGATAGTTCTAACATAAATATCTAGAAAAAAATTAATATACTATAAATTCATAGTTGAACCAACCTCCGTTCTTTAGACGGTTATAATTCAAATTAAAGTTATAAAATTAGGGTCATGCTAACTAATGCCCCCGGGACATTGGTTAAGGAAACAAAAAATAAAATAAGTTTCAAATTGAAAATAACACGTTTTAAATTTTTGAGGAGTTGATTGTACAAGTTTCAATGTCAAATTACTATATTTGCTTCCTTAAACAGTGCCCCCTTAGCATTTTCCATAAAATTATTCGAACAATTTGTTTCTCATGGATGTCGTGGAAAACATGCATGATATCTATATTTATTATTACGCCATTAAGAGCATCTTCAATAGTAATATCACTATATTTCTTTCGCTTTAATTATAAGCAAATGTTACTTTTTAGATACATTAAATAACTAATATATGCAGTCCACTTTTTAGACTAGATACATTAGTTATTCAATGTATCTAAAAAGTGACATTTGCTTATAATAAGACCGAAAGAGTACATCATTAAAAAGTGGTTCTTCCAATGCTATATAATATTTATGCAACTCATACATTTTTGCTCCAATGGTGATACCATTTTGGATATTATATACATTATGAACAAGTTATCAATTCTATTTAATTTATTAAAAAAATGTAACATTAAATTGATGATACGGTAACTTAAATAAGATATCATATCATCAATTTTTCCAATTTTAAAAATAAGATACATCATTAGTCTATAAAACTTTCCTTGATACTTTTATTGGAGAGATGCTCTAAATTATCAATTTAGTTTCTATCTTCACAAGACACTTTTTGTATGAATTAAAATCAGAGACTTATATTTAAAAATAAAAAATATCTTTGCAAGTAAGGTACTTCATCCGTTTCTTTTTACTTGTTTTTTTTAGAATAGTAACACCAAATTAAGAAAATGTATTTTTGCATTTTATCTTCCTATTATACCTTCATTTTAATCCACCAATAAATTTCTATTTTTTTGCACACATTTTTTTTTCTCAATAAATTTAATATATTATGTACAAAAAAAATAGTAATTTAATATTGAGAAAGTCTTACATAGGCACAAACACAAATAAATAGTGTTTAGGCACACATACATAAAACATCACATCATTTACTTTTTTGAAAAATATTTAAAATTAAATTATTTTATATTTTCTCTCTCTTCACTCATGTGAGTGTGCCTAAACACTATACATTTATATTTGTGCCTATATTAGAATTCCTCTTTAAGATGTTATGTACCAACAAATTTTATGTTTTTTAAAAAAAGATTTAGTTTTCCAAATATATATTATTAATTAATTTTATTAAAAAAACTAAGAGAATTTGACAAATGATATAATTGATAAAGTCATATGTATAAAATTTAAAAAGAACGAACAATTAAATAGGAACACTAAATTTAATATTAAAAAATAAGTAAAAAGAAACGAGGGAATATAAATCTAATAGTATACTCAAATTATGGATCAACCCTACAATGTGACCAGGCTGACAAATCCTTCTCGAAAATTTTTTTTCCTACCCCAACAATCTTTTCTGTACCCCTACAAATTTTTAAATATTCCTATTTTACCCTTATGTTACTATTTATATAATATTGTTATTTTACTATTTTTAAAATTTTATTTTTTTTGGTATTTTTCAGAGTTAAAGCGACACCGGTACACTTTTTAAAAGTATACCGGTATTCTCAATTTCCATAATCCACCGGTACTCTTTTTAAAAGTATACCGGTATTTTAAATTTTCCAGAACACACCGGTACACTTTAAAAAGAGCACCGGTGTAGTTAAGTTAGAAGAACATACCGGTACACTTTTAAAACTGTACCGGTATGTTGTTCGAAAACTGTACCGGTACACTTTGAAAAAGTGTACCGGTACAGGTTTTTTTTTTTTTAAAAAATTTTAAAACTTTATTGTTATTCACTTTTTTTAAAACTTTATTATTTTTTTTTTGTACAACAGATATGGCTCAAACTGGCGATGCAGATCAAATATCAGTAGATACCACAGCTTTTTTTACGACCAACGAAAAATTTAATACACGAGATGATGTTATAACATGGGCACAAGATGTTGGAATTGACAATAAAGTGAGTATAATAATTACTAGATCAGATACAAAGAATGGAATAAGAGGAAGAAATGACAAATTAATTTTGGGCTGTGATAGAGGTGGAAAATATGACTCTTCGAAAAGTTCTACGTCAACAGCAACAAAAAAATGTAATTGTCCATTCAAAGTTAGAGCCACACCTTCAACAGATGGTTCGGGATGGAAAGTTCAGGTTAAATGTGGAGTTCACAATCACGGACTACCTGATCAATATGCAGGTCATCCTTGTTTCTCTTATTTGTAATGTTATTTTTTTTCATAATATATTATATTTATCTTTGCAATTCAAAAATAAATAAAAAAATATGCAGGTCATCCTCGTAAGGCGCGTTTAACCGTGGAAGAAAATAAACGTGTTGAAGATCTGTCAAAGTGTAATGTAGCACCAAGGAACATCGTTTTAGACTTAAAAAGAATTAATCCAGATTCTCTTGTTGATGCCAACCAAATATATCGAAAAAGACACATGCTGCAAAAACAAGAAAGAGGTTCTATATCAGAGATGCAACACGTGCTGCAATGTTTAGATGATAAAAAATATGTCACGTGGAATAGAAGAAAAGATGATGGGTCTGATATTTTGAGTGATATTTTTTGGGCACATCCAGATTCAATCAAGTTGTTAAATTTGTTTCCAATTGTTTTGGAAATGGATTGCACATACAAAACAAATAAATACAGACAACCATTGCTTGAAATTATTGGTATAACTTCAACCAAATTGACATTCAATGTTGGATTTGCTTACTTGGAAGCTGAGAAGACGGACAATTATTGTTGGGCATTAGAGAAGTTAAAACAGTTGTTTATTAAGCAAAATAATGTTCCGGTTAATCATCCTCGTGATGTTGTGGATGTTTGATTTCGAATCGTAGTTGTTTAATTTTGAATCTAAATTTGATACTTTTAGTTGTTTAATTTTATGATAGATGACATCATTTATATACACATCATCAATCGTTTTAGTAAACTTATATTAAAGATTATTACACATAGCGTAATGTGGTTATTTGCTTTTTTGGTTTGAATCGTGTGATTATTTTAGGACATGAAAATAATTTACGTAAATAAACAAGTGCAAGAAATAACTGTAACAAAAATTTCACAAAAGTACATAGATAAGATCACAAGCAAATATCCAATAATGCTAAAAAAAAAAGTACAGAAGCAAATGCATCAAGGCACATAATGATCAGGATCAACCTCTACACCTTGGCAAATATCCAATGCCATAAAAAGATCATAAAAGGCGTCATCAAAAGTGGACGATCCTAAAGATGCTAACTTTGCTAACTTTGCTCCTAAAGATGCTATCCTCAAAAGTGGACGATCCTGCATATATTTAAAAAAAAAACATTATCAATAATATTTTAACACTACTGTTGATATAACTTCATCAATATAACTTAACAAATAATAACAAAATAAACAATTAGTTACCTGATCAAACCATACATGACGAGATACATGCTGCTCGTATCGTGTCAGAAGTCTGGTATCAATGGGACCTCCAGGCCAGCCCACAGCCGCAGGCTGCTCCGGCACAGGCTGATCCTCTGCCTGGCGCTCACGATGATCGCCACGACTAGTCCCTCCCATACGTCGAATTCTACCGTCTCGTCCTCTGGTGCGCACCACTGAAAAAAAAATTAATTTTTAGAAAAAAAAAAATAAATCTTCAACTGGACCGGTATGAACATACATACCGGTACAGTCATTGAAAGTGTACCGGTATGAATATGCATACCGGTACAGTTGCACAAAAGTGTACCGGTATGAATATGCATACCGGTACAGTTGCACAAAAGTGTACCGGTATGAATATGCATACCGGTACAGTCGCACAAAAGTGTACCGGTATGAATATACATACCGGTACACTCAAACCAACTGTACCGGTATGCAAGTTTACATACCGGTATACTTTTACACAAGTGTGCCGGTAAACTCACTTTCTCTGCTCTCTCGGTACACTTTGTTTGCAAATGGTAAAAGTGATAAATTTTTTACTCTTTTAATTTATATATGAGGGCATTTTAGTCATTTCAATTTCAAATGTTGGGGTATTAAAAAGATTGTTGGGGTAGGAAAAAAAATTTTCATCCTTCTCATGTCAGAGGATAATGGCCCACATTGTTTTGTTCAAATTTGAAGAGCCCATTATCAAGTGTCTCCATGAGGTCGTTCTTAGGAAAAAAAATTTTCCTACCCCTACAATTGTATCTCTACCCCTACAAATTAATTTATTTTCCATTTTTACCCTTTATTTTTTTGGTAGAAGTAATTTTACTTATAGTGACGAACAAAACTGTCACTAAAAGTCAAATTTAATTTCAAATAATAAACCGGATTAGTTTGAGAAAGAAGTGCTCCGGTAAGCAATAATAAATCGGAATACTTTGAAAAAGAGTACCGATATAGATGGATATAGATAATAAGGAGATCAGATTTTTAACTTATAGTGACGGACAAAACTGTCACTAAAAGTAATATTTATTTTGAAATAAAATACCGGATTAGTTTGATAAACAAGTGGTCCGGTAAGCAATAATAACCGAATTACTTTAAAAAAAGAGTACCGGTATATGTATAGATGGGGAGATCCAGATTTTTAACTTATAGTGACAAACAAAACTGTCACTAAAAGTCATATTTACTTTGAAATAATAACCAGATTCGAAAATGCATAGACACGCACAATAGCTGTTTGATAAAATGCCTTAGAGAAAATGTAAATATTCTATGGTTTCTCTCAATGCTTTGTTAGCTGCAATCTGCATTGAAGCTTTGTTAGCTGCTTATAATACAAGCATTGCAAAAAAGTAGCAACGTGGCAAGCATCAATCTTGTTCAACACCTATAAAAGAAATATTTTCATTCACAAATGAATCTTTCATATGTGAGAAGAAGATTTAATAATTCTGCTTCTTTTCAAAATGAAAACCCTTTTCTCAAAAGAACAAACTTCACACCCCAAGTTAATTTTCATTCAAAGTTCAACACTTTAACACAAAGGGTTAAAAGAAAAGTGGTTAAATTCATCAAAAAATGAGAGGTTTGAAGATTTCTAAACGTTTCAAGAGCATTCAAGTTCATGCTTTAAGTTCTTCATCTGAAACCAATGGTGGCAGCAAAACAAAACATCATAACCTTAACAGACACAAAACCATATTGTCTTGGTCAAAATCAAAATTCAATAACAATAACAAAACCTCAGAGTTTCCAAATCTTGTTTCACTTCAAGTGTGTTAGGTGGAGAATTGCTTCACTTTCAGAACCATTTAATGCAATGCTTTGTGGTGAATTTGTAGAATCCAAAATGTGGAAAATTGATTTTTCATGAAATGGATTATGCTCAGAAGGGATGAAAGTATTAGAATTTTACAGCAGAACAAAAAGATTGGATCTTGTTTGTCCTAATACTGTTTTGGAGCTTCTCTCATTTGCCAATAAGTTCTGTTGTGAAGAAATGAAAAGTTCTTGCGATTCTCATTTGGCTTCAATTGTTGAAAGTGTTGAAGATGCATTGATACTTAGAGTATGGTTTGGAAGAAAATGCTACTCTTCTATAAATTTCTTATGCAGTTTTGAATCAAAGGAAAAGTTTGCAAATTTAGGGTGTGCTACTTTCTTGTTGTACTATTTTCTGAGTTGGTTGGATGTATCAAGAAAGAGCATTGTATAATATGGGAAGAGAAAAAGGTTTTGATTTGGATCTTGCAACTCAACTTGATCCTTCACTTTCATTTCCTTATAAATATAGAGCATTGGAAAAAGTTGAGGAGACGCAAATAAAAGAAGGGATTATGGAGTTAGATAAGTTTCATGGATTTAAGCTTTCACCTGATTGTTTAGAGTTGAGGGCTTGGTTGTATATTGCATTAGAGGATTTAAGCTTTCACAAAGTCTTGATTTACTCACAAGTGTGAATCACAGGTATTGTGAGTGTGACCATGTCAAAACTCAATCCTTCTTCTACTTGCCACTTTGCTACTTTTTTGCAATGCTTGTATTATAAGTAGCTACTTGTGTGAATCACAAGTATTGTGAGTGTGAGTGTTACAGTTTCTTTGAGGCATTTCATCAAACAGCTTTTGTGCATGTCTATGCATTTTCGAATCTCTTTATTATTTCAAAGTAAATATGACTTTTAGTGACAGTATTGTTTGTCACTATAAGTTAAAAATATGGATTTTCCATCTATACATATACCGGTACTCTTTTTCAAAGTAATTCGGTTATTATTGCTTACCGGACCACTTGTTTATCAAACTAATCCGGTATTTTATTTCAAAATAAATATGACTTTTAGTGACAGTGTTGTTTGTCACTATAAGTTAAAAATCTGGATCTCCTTGTCATCTATATCCATCTATACCGGTACTCTTTTTTAAAGTATTCCGGTTCATTATTGTTTACCGGAGCACTTATTTCTTAAACTAATCCGGTTTATTATTTGAAATTAAATTTGACTTTTAGTGACAATTTTGTCCGTCACTATAAGTAAAATTACTTCTACCAAAAAATAAAGGGTAAAAATGGAAAATTAATTAATTTGTAGGGGTAGAGATACAATTGTAGGGGTAGGAAAAAAGATTTTCCGTTCTTAGTCCTCTCCATAAGTAATAACCAAAGGGAAAGGTTTTTTTTTAAAAAAATTTAAGGAGAAAAATTGTAAGAATAAGGGTCCGTTTGACCTAGTTTATTTTTGAGCTTATGCAAATAACTTATGCAATTTTTATATATTATTATCAGTTTTTTAAGATAGTTTATGATAAAATAGCTTCTAAAAATTCAATTTTCACTAGTTTACACTTATAAAATAGCATAAAACCTAATTTATATTGCACAAGCCGTTTGCATAAGCTCTAAAATAAGTTAGGCCAAACGATCCCTAAATCTTCATCCTTGTTTATATTCATCACAATTCATGATTTTCACAAAAAAATAAAATAAAATAAAATAAAATAAAATGATATAATCTTTTAAATTTTTTTCATATATTGCATGAGAGCCCATCACATTATTTTATTTCAACTTATTTTACCTAAATGAAATCAACTAGTAACTAGTAAAGACATACACATTTATTTCATATTATATACCATTATGAAGTGTTTCCTTGAGGTCATTCATTGCACTTGGTCTTAGAGTAATAGTATATATAGTACATGCACATAAAAATTTGTATTCTAAAACGTGTAAACAGTCAATAATTCATATATATATATATAAAAATTAAGGTTGTCAACTGAATATTATTATTTCAATTTATTTTTCTCAAGTAAAATTGACTTGTGAATTCGTACGAGATTATCTTGTATTAAAATAAAATTTTTTACATGACATATATATTTATATAATACTATTAATATATTAATAATTCAAAATTTTAACTTGATTATAAATAAAAATATACCAAATTGTCATAATAACGTGTAATGCTCATAGTTTCATGAATTTAGCTCAGTTGGTAGAACATTACATTATATATATAAGGAACTGAGGTTCAAACCTCGACCATACCACTTATCTATCTTAAGGGTGAAATTTTTAATCACTAAACTACTTGATAAAAACAAGTATAATGCTCATAAACTTGTAATCAAATAACTTAAATCATCCCACAAATCATAAAAAAAATTCAAAAAACAAGAGTTTATTAAATTTATAAATTAAAACAAAGTCAAAAAGAAAAACATTAATTTATTTTAAATAGGATAAAATCAAAATAAAGTAACTCAATTTCATCATAAATTAACACTTTCCAATTCAATTTTTTACAAATAAAAAAGAAGTTAGCACCAATTTAACGTGATTTCCAGCTACAACTAAAAACCATTAGTTTAAGGTTAGGCCTTTGAGTAATTGATCATTTCTTTTATTGTGAAAATTATTATTCCACGTGAGACACGAATAGTGTGCACCGGAAAACAAACGGATCTAGAATAGGCTCTGATACCATATTAGAATTTATGATGTCTATACTCAACCACAAAAGCTAGCTTGAGAGTTGAGATTTGCACTACATTTATAAAGACTATCTATGCCGTATATCTAGTCAATGTGGGACTTCTAACAGTTGATAATGATACGATACGATGGGTCCAGTATATTAATTTAAGGTAAAAAGCTTAGTGAAAAATGAATATACATTTATAGTATAAAATAATTTTATAATATTAATTAATAGCAATAATTATATTTTCTTCATATCATTCCACTTCGCTCTACTTTTTTAATATGACATTGCAAATTGATAATTTTTATTAGATCATCGTTTAAAATTATTTTATACTATTATTATATATATTTTCATTAAACTCAAAGAGCTTAACTTGGTTGGTTTCATTGATGAAGGCCCCAATTGGCAATAGTTCAGTGCTCATGACCTGTTTGGGTAGCTATTTTTTTTTTTTTGAAACGGCTAAATTTTATTAAAGACAACTCCTCCACAAGAAGTGAAAGGAATTGTCGTGGAACATACAACAAAGGTAACGTGATATAACACAATTACCATCACCTAATCGACCCCCAATCCACCCATACATCAATAATGATCCGCTAAACCCACCAGAGTTAATCCCTACCCAACCCTAGGAGACACCACTAGGCACTAACTTCCGAACTCGAATTAAAATTACTCGGCCCATCAGACCCAGAAAGTAGCCCCAAAAGTCAAAGGTTGAGGAACCCCGGGAGTTAGGGAATCGACAGTCAACACCGGATGCAGACAAGCTCATCCCGATACTAGAGACCTGCAAGTCTCAACAGACTTGGACACCCCTTAGCGACTCCAAGAGTCCTGCAAATCTCAACAGATTTGAAATTGGTCAGGCGCTCTTGTATCAGGAGAAACCATACACACACGGCATAAACCATCATACGCCTCTCCATCACCAATACGTCCCGGAGGTACGATAAAACGACAGCATCCGTCAACACGGAGTGTCTACATACCCCACCCTTTCGAGCGCGCCAGGACAACTTCCAAGACCCAGAAAAAAAAATCCTCAGCCAAGCACCACCTCAGTCCACCACCATCACCACTGCCTGCACAACCTTCAACCGACCCCGCCAAAAACCAACGCCACATCAACACCAAAACGGCAGCAAACATCACCACCACCGCACCACCACCACCTATGCAAGAGCACAACCTCTGCCCTTACCACCTCTGCACCACCTAAACAGCACGAAACCACGCCCCACGCAAAAAAACAGCAGCAACGAAAAAGCAAGGCAAATCCGTCAACCACCGCCGGCGAACCTATAGAAACCCTCTCCACCACCACCTAGACCGCACCCCACCTCCAGAACCGTACCAACCACCACCACCGCCGGCCAAAACAACCCCTAAACGCCGAGCACAGCAACATCACAACCAAACACCAGAAAAGACGGCCGACGAGCAGAGAAAGCGCGCTCTATGATGGGAACGACGCAGCTGGAAGGGAAGAGAGAACCAGTGAGGCAGCCGTCACCTTCGCAAACACCACCTGAACAGAGCAAACAAAAGAACCAAAGCACGAAACCACCACCTTCGCAACCCAAACAGATCTGGAAACACCCAAATAAAACCACGGCGACACCGCCCGTTCCTAAACCACCCTCAAAAACCTCTGGCACGAACAAGAACCTCTTTGAACGACGAAACGACGACTGACCAAGCCTAGAACGGATCTCAGCAAACGGCTTGGATGAGTGACGAAACACGAACGAAAACGGACAGAGTAAGCGCCGGAAAGAGAGAGAGGTTACAACGATGGTGCGGAGTCAAGAGGCTCATCACACCACCATAGATCGGGCTTACATCTTGCCGTTTTCCAATTTGGATTTAGGGTACAGCGGCGGGATGGGTTTAGAGAGAGAACATAGAGAAAGTTAAAATTTTCTGTCTTTTGGATATAAAACAATGGAACAAGGCAACCAAGTTCAGGTACTAACCTTCCTCTTCAACCCTTAAACTCATCTCATCGTCCAGATTTAAGTTACTGTCTCTTTAGAAATTAAAGACACAGTAGTACGATCCTATAGAACAGATCCTGTTCAAGTAAGGTCGTGACCTGTTTGGCTAGCTATTGATATTTCTCGATCAAAATTCATTTTATATTTAGAGCTCGTTTATTTTTTCAATAAACTTTTTTTGTAAAACAACTATTTTTCTAATCAGAAAAACTCTCAATAGCTTTTATCTGCTTGCTATAGATTTTTTTTAAAAATATAAATCTAAAAACAACTTAAAAAATAAGTTTTCTAAATAATCATTTTTTTTACAATCTAAATAATCATTTTTCATAAACTACTTTTTTTCTTTATAAAAAGTAACTTTTATTATAATAATAGTTTTACATTTTTTAAGTTAACCTATAAATTATTTAACATCAAAATTGTGTTTTTAAGTATCAATTTTTTTATAAGCTAAAATTGAATTATAAGAAGTAATGGGTGTACTCAATCCTTACCATTCATGATGGTTCCATTAGATGCTATGAAGGTAAACTAATGAATCATTACACCAATCACAAAAAATAAAAGATGAGTTATTTCCTATTCTCCCTAAGAACCAAAACCAAGAAATAAACATAATTTGATCTATTAAGGAAGACGCCATAACAACTTCCCCTTTGAACATAATGTTATTGCGAGCATGACTCCACGTAGTTGTTAACCAAATAAGATGATAACCTTTAACATTTTTCTTGTATTTCACCAAGTCTCCAAACCCATTGAAATGGCTCCAAACTTCATCAATTTGCACCAAATCAACATTCATCCACTTATGCATTTTCTTCCACACTTGAAATGAGAAAAAACAATTAAAAAATTGGTGATGAATGTCTTCATCTTCTCTATAACAGAAAGCGCAACACCTTTCACATTAATTAATGATGATTCCATTTCTAAATAGAGTCATTCGCGTCGGAAGTCTCTCTAATAGTAATCTCCACCCAAATATGATCACTTTGGAAGGGATGTCATTCACCCAAAGATGATTTAATGCAAACACATTATTCTCATCCAAAGCCGAAGACTCTACACGGTTAAGAAGAAATTGATGAGATGAATACAAGGAAAAATTACCAAACCAATCCGGGATCAACCTCCTACTATCAGGCCGAGAGTCCAAGTAAGGAGCGACGTCAACCAACAAGTTTAACAATTCAATTTCAACTTCTGTTTCGCTTTGGTCCAACACACCAGTCCATTGGAATCTCCATTGCCAACTACCATCCCCCACTAATCTTGATTTGGCTACAGGTCGAAAGGCTTTATGAAATAACATAGGAAAAACACTCGTGAAATAGCAAATCTTCACTAACATTATAACCATGGAAACTACCTATGTCTGGCTTCTGCATCAACCGTGAGACCCGCATACATCTGCTACTAGCAAAAGAAAAGGGGATATTGAATCACCTTGTCTCAATCATTTACCAACCGAGAAATCATCTGTAGGATTCCATTAACAAGCATTGACATGGAGCTGTTGAAAATGCAACCTCTCATTCAATTCATCCATCCTTGCAGAAACCCTAAGTGCTTCATCATATACTCCAGATAAGATTAGTTACAACTTAAAATACCGTAAGCTCTCTTAAAATCTCGCCACTTTCAACAACAAATATTTGTCCTTCTTTCTCTTTGTCCAATCAATTAATTCATTCACCACCTTGTCTTTAACTACCGATTAGTAATGATTAATATCGATCCATTGGAAGTAGGATACAAAATTTTGATTTTTTTTTTCTCAACTAAATTTTCTTAACTAAACTATTTTATTATATCAATTTTATAATGATGCTTTTGTTTTTGTATACACTGTCTTTATCAAGAAACAAAAAAATCTTTTGTCGATAGTGTGATAATTAATTAATTCTATGTCAAAACAGTTATCCTCTAATTGAAAAAAAAGCATATTTAATTTGTTTTCCATTATTGGTAGCTAGAAAGGGTGTGACTTAGGACCAAGTCTAGGGGTAAGTGGTGTAGGTCTTCTATGGTGGGAGACTAATTTTCACCTTTAGATCATAAGGGTTTATAATAGACCATAATAATATTTATACACCATATTTTATTCTCTTTTACTTCCTCTTCTTGTTTTTTCAACAAAACATCCCAATTTTTTTTAAGAAAAAAAAATTTATAAAAAATTTTAATTAATTATATATACATATTCGTACAAATATTAATATAAATATTAGTTTAAAGTTTATTATATATTATTAATTTCCATTACAAAGGTCTACAATAAACCATAATAAAATTTATACACCATATTCTATTATCTTTCACTTCTTCTTCTTGTTTTTGAAACAACACATCACTTTTTTTTTTAAAAAAATAAAAATAAATATATTTTATAAATAATTTCTATTAATTATATATACATATTCGTACAAATATTAATATAAAAATTATTTTAAAGTTTATTATCGATGACTGTAAATCCCTCAATACACATATTAGTTTAGTTATTAGTATCAATATTAATTCATAATCTATTATTGATGATTTTAAATTTTTCGTTATACGTAAAATATTATTTTTTGTTATATAGTTTAATATTATAATAATCAAATTTGACTTTGTTTGTCAAAAAATAATGAATAACTAATTGAATTTGTAATATTGAGTAAAATTAGCAATTGAACTAGCATATAAATATAAAATGGGTAAAATTAGATTAGCTTATCAAAATAAATCATAAGCTAGTATAATTTTGGGTTTTATATATATTGCGGATCAATTGAACTAGCATATAATTTTGAATTTCATATTTATATCTGGAGATTTTTTGTTGTCACCCTACTCATTTTCTCGCGCGCTCAATGAATTTATAAAAATATCTCTGTCTGCTATTTAGGTAGCGGATACACCCGAAAAACTCTATCAACATTATTTTAGTGGACGAAATTTTTCAAAAAGATTTTCAATTTTATAACATCCACTACTTAAGTAGCGAAAGGCTAAAAAGAGAAACACGTAGGGCGCGCAAGAAGTCGGTAGGGCGACAGAAGAATATCTTTTTTTTATTTTTTTTATTTTATGTTTTTACAACAATACAGGTTGATCTGTACACATGGATTGACATTGCAACACCAAATCAAATTTTTTAAAATAAATATTTTTATGAATAATTTATGTTCCTTTTGTATACATATTTGTACAAATGTTAATGTAAATATTAGTTTAAAGTTTATTATTGATGAATGTATGTCTCTTAATATACATATTAGTTTAAATATTAGTTCTTAGTCTCTTACCTATGATTTTTTTAAAGCATATTACCTATGATTTTAAATCTTTCGTTATAGCTAAAATATTATTTTAGTTATATAATTTAATTTTATAATAATTAACTTTGATTTTATTTGCCAAAAAATAGTGGATAACTAAAATTGAATTAGTAATATTGGGTAAAATTAGTAACTGAACTAGCATATAAATATGAAATCCAAAATTATATGCTAGTTCAATTGGTCCAAAATATATATAGAACCCAAAATTATAATAGCTTATAATTTATTTTGATAAGTTAATCCATGTTTTACCGATATTATCTTACTTTTTTTTTGACACACTCATATTATCTTACTTGAAAAAACTAAATATCAAATTTTATATTTATATGCTAGTTCAATTGCTAATTTTACTCAGTCAATTAGTTATCCATTATTTTTTTACAAACAAAGTCAAAGTTGATTATTATAGTATTAAACTATATAATAAAAAATAATATTTTACATATAACGTAGGGATGGCAATATACTCATACCCAATAGGTACCCACAAAAAATACCCACAATGGGTAGGGTAAAAACCCGCATTTTTGGTATGGGCGTGGGTATGGGTAATTACCCATAAAATTGAGCGGGTATGGGTGCGGGTACGGGTACCCTTAGTACCCACCCCATATACCCATATAATATATTTTTATTTATTTTAATTATATTATTATATAATAATTATATAATAATATATATAAATCAATTTTGAAAATACAATATTATTATACTTATACATTTTTAATTAAAAAATTTATTTATAACATATATAATGCAAATATGTCAAAGAGAAATGAACTTTAGCATGACATTACTAATAATTTTGTTTATAATTTTCATGAATCAACATTAAAATCTTTGAAATTTTTCTAATTCTATTAAAATGATATGATATTTTATAATTGATCAATTTATTTTTAACAAAAATGCGGGTAACGGGTACGGGTATGGGTACTTAGATACCCATAGGGTATGGGCACGGGGACAAAGATTGTCACCCACGCGGGTATGGGGATGGGTACGGGTAATTTTTCAAACTGCGGGTATGGGGATGGGGACTATAGTATCCTACCCATACCCTACCCATTGCCATCCCTAATATAACGAAAGATTTAAAATCATCGATAATAGATCATTAACTAATATTGATACTAACAATTAAATTAATATTTTCATAAAAAAAAAACAATTAAATTAATATGTATACTGAGAGATTTACATTCATCAATATTAAACTTTAAACTAATATTTATATTAATATTTGTACAAAAATGTATATATAATTAATAGAAATTATTTATAAAATATATTTTTTCTTAAAAAAAATTGGGATGTTTTATTAAAAAACAAAAAGAGAAAGAGAATAAAATATGGTGTATAAATATTATTATGGTCTATTGTAAATCCTTGTGATCTAAGGATGAAAATTAGTCGTGACTTACCCACCCTAGACCATGACTTAGACATTGAGGTCAACATCTCGATCCATCCTCCGTAAACTCATTTAATACTACTACGTACTTACCTTCTCCATTGAAGTATGTGTGCAGCAAAAAATGTGTGGAAGAAATAAGATCATCACCATTTTCTTCTCCTGCAGTGAGAAAAATAAAAATACAAGCAGTGACACTAATTATAAAAATTGTTAAGATTTTGTTAACAAGTCGCAAGACCATGAAAAACCAGATATAAAAATATAACTTAAAAAAAACAATATTTAACTTTTAAGAGATTAAATGCAAACGTATAATTTTTGTAGTTTATTTTTATAATTAACATGCATATTTGTCTGACTCTTGTAAAAAAAGAAAAAAAACATATTTGTCTGAATATAAATATTATAAACAATCCATTTTTTGGTATGAAAGAGGAGTTAACATTTAGTGTCCAATGATTAAAAAAATAATGGTTTTTAAATGCAGTTTTACCCCTTCTATTTTGAATATATCAAAATTTTACCCCTTTATTTTAACGATCATGCTAAACGGTGCCCTCGGGACATTGATTAATTTTTTTTTTTTTTAAACCAAAAAGGTGCTAGCAAGGAGCTAGACACCATAAAATATATATATAAGAGGAAAAAGAGATATGTTACAAAATGGAGGGGACCAAACCAAAACTCCATTAATCAAAATATTCTATAATTAGGCAAACCCAACTTGTTGTTATCAAAACTAACCCTAGTGAACAAAGGAAGATCATGCCAAAACATAATAGAGTTTAAACCTAGTCCATGATTTGCTAACTCATCAGCCACTTGATTTCCTTCTATAAATATGTGAGATACCATAAAATGCATCTGCCTAAGCTTGACCGAAGGAAATAAAAAAGTCAAAAAAGGAAATAAAAAATAAAATTAATATTAAAAAGATAATTTTTTATGTTTTTGAGGTATTGAATGCACGCATTTTGAGATACAATTTCTATGTTTATAAACTTAACCAATGCCCCTTGGAACACTATTTAGCATTTTCCTTATTTTAAAAGTTAGAATTTTACCCCCATTTTAAAATTCGGAATTTTACCCTCTCCCCCCTTATTTTAAAAGCTGGAATTTTAACCCCCCTCCACTCCATTTTAAAATCTGGAATTTTACCCACTTCCCCCTATTTTATAAATCTTTGAATTTTGCCACCCCATGAAAATTTGGGATTAGCTACAATAGTGTTTATAATTAATTGGTAGCTATTTTCTAGTAAAATAGAGTTAGCCAACAAGAACACATGCAACTGTATGTGTACCAGACATGAAGTTGCATTAAGGGGTGGGTAATGGGTTGGGTATGGCGGGTTTGGGCCAAAAAATATCATCAATTTCAACTCGCGGTTACAATAATGAGGCCAAATCCGACTCTTTTTAAAAGTTTGGTTTTTGCGGGTTCGGTTTGTGCGGATTGACTGTTTAACGGGTCGGTTAATTCGGTTTGAACTAACGAATGAAAGTTTATCAAAAAAAAAACTCAATTGTGTGATGTGAAGAGAACATAAGTGCAAGTGAAACAGAATGAAGTATAAAGTAAAATAAAATAGTAACGATAAATGTATGGTGATATTAATATTTGAGTGAGAGAAAACTAATAATTTTCAACAACTAGTTAATAATATCTTGTTTCCAATTTCCAAGAAAACAAACAGTAACAAATTTTGAGTTTGTGTGTCGCGAGATATGTACGGTCACTTTACCATTGGATTGGTTTTAGAAAACCGAACCCGCCCATTTCAATCCGTCTAAAACTGAAAATGTGTGACTGACAACCCGACGATCCGCAACGACCCACCCACTTAACCATTTTTCTGTTCGGATTGTTCGATTTGAATTGATTTGCGGATTTTTACCCACCCCTAGTTGTAGTCACTTGCTAAGTAATTATTTATGCCGATGGTTTAATAGGAACAAAAGCTGCAAGGACTCTAGAGCCAGGTGCCATTACGTGAGGTTTCAAAATCCAAGGATAGCTTGGTGAAAGACCTCTTGATGAGTAATGTGCTGCGGCTGGTGCTGGGTTTATTCCAACAAATGTTTGTTGAAATTTAATGTTTGCTGTTGGGTTTTTGTTTCTTTTTGCATATTTGATCATAAATTGTGCATTTTTGGCTTGATTACAATAATTGGAGGGTAAACATTTCCGAAATCAATTAAATCTGAGAAAAAAATTGCTCCTAACACACTTGTTTCTGCAACAAAATTGATTTGGTCTAACACTGATCTTGGGTTTGATATTAAGTCATCATCACAAAGAATGATCGATGACTTGTTTGTAAGGTTGAGATAAGAGTTTCATTGAGTTTCATTGAGTTGCATGAAGATAAATTATTATTATGAACAAGTTGAAGATTTCAACTAGTAGCATTTGTTCATATGGATTATATACGTGGAAGTACAAGCATTGCTATGAATGGTTAATAGAAACAGAGTAATGAGAAGTGAAAACACAAAATTAGGCTTCTTTAATTATTTTTTGCAACTAAACAAAGAAATTTTGTTTTGGCTCTTTGATTCCTTCAATCCTATGTCCTATAATACCATCAAGCTACTCCACTTTGCATTTGTGCTTGTTGTATATCTTTATTTTATTAAAAATTAGCTACCGATTAGTAATAAACGCCGCCATAGCTAATCCCACACTTTCTTGTAGTGTATAGGAGGGCAAAATCTAAAAAATTTTAAAATAGGGGAGTGAAATTTCAGATTTTAAAATAGAGGGTTAAAATTCGGATTTATTCAAAATAGAGGGGGTAAAATTTCAAATTTTAAAATAGAGGGGGTAAAATTCCGATTCATTTAAAATAAAGAGGGTAAAAGTGCATTTAAACCAAAAATAATTTAGAAGTCAAAATAAATATAATTAAAGAAATCTAATTAATCACAAAATGCTTGAAAAAAAAAGTTACACAAGTACAAAAATTCAAGCCAAATGAACCATCAAAGGCTAACCAAGAACTAAAGATTGAATTGAGTGGGATAAATAGCTCAACTAATTTTTTTTATTGAAGAATTTCATGTTCGATTTGGCCATCTAATAATATTTAAATATGATTATCTCAAAAAAAGAAATAACAAATGAGTATCGTTCAAGGCACCACAAGGTGACCTTCACAAACATTTGATTTAGTTTGGATATGATGAATATTCAAGCAACTTTTCAAAATAAAATCTTGTGGGGTAAATTAATGTACATAATATTTATGCTGTATATGTTCTTCAACTTTTGTATATAGATCCATCGAAGTGACCCCAAAGGGAAAAATAATGAATAGTTGACATATTTCACCAAATTAAAAATATGAAAAAGAATGCTTAGAAAGTGAAAATAATAAAGTTATATAATTATTATCATAGTTTAAAAGGGTAGAAATTATTTTGGACAAGGACATCCATTGAAAACGCAAAGGCAACGGAAAGTTTGAATATAATGTATCGTATGTCAATCCCAAGAATATGCTGAACAGCTAAACCTAAAGATGGAATAAATATCAAAAACACCCTTTAACTAGTGCCAGATTTTACGAGATTTTCCACCTATATCATATTATTTGATTGGCCCTTATAGTAAGAGTTTCCCTTCGATCATCATCAAAAGATAGGTGTGCAAGTAGAATTAGGGATCGAATTTGGTACGGTTATTGCATGACGTATTATTGTATTTGGATCATTTGATTACGACTTGAAGGATCAAATTTTTAGTGGTTGCTTTTTATTATATTTAATTTAAGTCGTTCGATTATAAATTGAAGGTTTAAATTCAACATAGCATGAAACTGTGTGCTTTTTCTATAGCAGTAAATTCAAATCCATAGAATTCTTGGTTATAAGGAGTTCACATGTTAACAATTATTTTTAGGTTACATTCTTTGTTTTTCACTCGATTTATTTATTGATATTATTAAACTTTAATAGAGTTCAAAATTCATACAAGATTTCTTCTAATTTATATATGATTTTATATTTCGGTTGTGATTACTCTACAAATTAAAATATTGCAAAAAATATGAACAAATAATTACAATTCATGAGTCTCTAGACATATATTTATACAATTCAGACATGTGAGGAGGCCATAAATATTTATTTCTTTAAAATTTTAGATTAAAATGCAACATTCAAGTTAATTAAGGAGTTGTTCACATCTCAATAACAATTTTTCTTTCGTTACAACTTACAACCCATCACAAGTAGGCATGGCAATGGGGTGGGTCGAGGCCGGATTTTGCCATCCCCAAACCCAAACCCATAAAAGTTCGGGTATCCCCAAACCCGTCTCAATTCTTAACGGGATGAAAACTAAAACCCCAAACTCATACCCAACGGGGTTCGGGTATCCCCATTTCACTCTACCTCCATATGAATTTGAGTTGCATTTTTTTTTTATTAAAAAAATAGTTAAAAGTAGAATTTATTTTGTTTCGACAATATTTATACATAGAAAATAAATAGAGAAAATAAATTGATTAATATTCAACTTAAAATATGAATGCAATATAAAACTTTTTAAGAGTTTCTAATTTATAAATGATAAAATGTAATTCGATATAAGCGGGGCGGGTTCGGGGACGGATTCGGGGTGGGTATCAATATCCTCATTACCCGCCACAACCCAAACTTTTAATATAGGGGAAAACCCAAACCCAGTCAACTCAGGTTTTTCCCTGTCAAAATCGTGGCGGGGCGGACGGGTACCCGTGGGTATGGGTTATTTTGCCATGCCTAATCACAAGTCTCATCTATTAGGTAAAATCAATTTCATAAATCAAACAACATAATTTGACAATGTCTATGCCCAAACCATTATAGTCTCTGTTGAATTAGTAATCCATAAGTGTTAGAGGTTGTTAGATAACTACTAATGTGTGGTTAGTTAGTTATGTAACTGATTTAGTTAGTTAGAAGCTTAACCACATTGGTTAAGGCTTAGTTAGTTTGTGTGTGTGGTTACTTGGCTCTCAAGTAATCTATAAATAAGTGTAAAACTCATTATGTTTATCACTCAATAAAATTTTGAAATTACACACATATCCTCAGTGGCGGAGCTACCGCCCGGCCAGCCTGGGCACTTGCCCGGGCTCCCTAGCTTGGCTCCATGGTAGATGCGGCGAAAACGACACAGACCACGGATCATGAATTTGGAAGTTTTCTTATAATCCGATGAAAAAGAGAGATGTAAGTTGTTGGCCTTGTAGTCTTTTGTTGCTTGCTCGTGGCCTTGTAGTCTTTTGTTGGTGCTTGCGGTTGTGTCATGGCTGCTGCTTTGTGTGCTACAGTAAATCTCCAAGGTTAGGGATGATGGTAGATGGGCCATGTTGCGGGTCAAAACAGAAAAGAAGAGATGGGCTCCAATCCAAAGGCCTGTTGTATTTTTCTATCTCTTTACATAAAAAATGTTTGACTTTTTTAATTAAAACATCACAATTATAACACAATATGCATTTTATTCTAAAATACTAACATATAAATAATTAAATTTAATAACACAATATAACTTTTTTTTGGTCTGTAATACAATATAAATTTAAAAAATTATATAAATTAATAGTTATTATAATTTTTATGTTGTTGTTTGAAAATATAAGTTAACAGTCATTATAATTTTTACGATTGAAATAATGATTTAATTGATAATAATTTTATTAAAATAATAGATAGTAAAAATGTATCTCATATTGAAATAACGTCAATCATATCATTTGTTTAGGCGTAAAAAAGAGAAGACTTGTGATTTTTTACTTTAAAAGAGTATTATTGACGGTCGTTAAATTTTTTTATAATATTAAGCACTTGTCCATGCTTGACCAATTGTGAAGATTGTCCACTATAACATTGATCTAAAATTTGGATAAATATTTTGCCCATGCTTCACAAAAATCCTGGCTCCGCCAGTGCATATCCTCTCTTCTCTCTTACCCTCTCTATCACTCATTTCCTCTCATTCATTCTTTGTTACAAACTTCAAACATTCAGAGTAGCTCGCCGAGCAAGGTGTTTCTAGCTGAGCGAACTACACGGGCTTGCACCTGATTTTGTGTTCTTGCTGGCTGCGCGCTAACATTCTCTAAATGAGTGAATAAATTAGTGTAGTGAAACTGCAAGAATGAGACAAAAGTATATAATTGATTTTGATAATATTTTTTTAGTAGATTTTATCTCTACAATTAATTAACTATAATTGGATTTTAATTTCTAAATTGTTATTTAATTCAGTTTTACATGAATTTATTCAGACATAAATTATTTTATATTTTTTATGTCGGATTAAATAATTAATTAAAAACCAAATTTATTAAAGAGGTGCTGGATTGGTAATTAGAAAAGGTATCAACGTCTTTTCATGTTTTTTTCAATAACCTTTATAGCCTAAACAGAAAACTGTTGACTAATCATAATTTTGTTTTTGAAACTAAAATGAAACAACACCTTTGGTGGTGGAGCCTACGGCGGAGGCCGATAGATGAGTGACTAGTGACACACTTTATGGATTTTTTATTTAAGCCAAACCAGCCTGGAAAGATAACATGGACAACTATTTAAGGTGGAAAATTGGCTTTTTAACATCATTTGCATTTGAAAATGATCTCAATAATTTTACTACATAGCAAAGTTTGGTTTTTATTTTATGGATTTTGCATTGTAGTGCTTTGCCTTTGTCTATAGAATACTTATAATGATAATAATTGGATGGTTTCATGTGGTTATTTCAAGCCATGAGGAAACATCTATCTCTAACATGTCTATAATTGGGATTATAATTCTAACATGGACTACCTTATCAAGTGGTCCATGGTGGACCAGTTATGAATACTATTACACCGAATATGAATTTTACAAAATTCACTGTTGGATTGAATGTTTATATCATATAGATCAGCTATAGAAAATTTTAGAAAAATTGAAAATTATTTGATATGTTATTGAGACCCATCAAGATTAACGGTTTATTAAATACCGTAAATCTTGATAAATCCTAATAAGATATCAAATGATTTTCAATTTTTCTAAATTTTTTTATGAATAATCTATATGATATAAACTTTCAATCTACCAATAAATTTTATAAAATTCATATTCGGTAGATCAATTGGTCCACGGTGGACCACTTGTGACGGTGGTCCACCGTAGCATTAGCCTTATATATAATATAACTAACGAACAAACATATATTGTTCAATTAAATGAAGTGAAAAATTTGGAGGGTTTTAGTCTAGTGATAAAAAGACACATTTTGAATTTAATAAGTTATGGGTTTGAATCCCGCAAATATTTTTGGAGTAAAATAAATATAAATATTTTTTGAGTCTGTAGGTTTTTTTTACCTTAAACCGGAGAGTTATTCCCTCATTCTAAATTTCCGTTATAAAAAAAAATTCAATAACTAATATTAATGTTTAATGATCAAATTAATTTACTGAAATTTAGAACAAAAACTTATTTAACTTTTAATTCATTAAGAAACATATTTGTATATCAATATATGAAAGTAACACACATTTGATACCTCACAAGAAATTAAATTATCACCCAAACACAAAAACACTAACACAAATAGATAAATTACATCATCTTCAGTCATCTTCAATGAAAGTATCTATTTCAATAAGAAGTTGTACCTATTAGGTACTACTATTGAAATAAAATACATTTGAGTATCTATTAAATATAATATAAGACAATCTCTAATGGTAGTACATATATTAATAAGAAGTGATATCTATTAGGTATTATCATTGGAGCAAAATATTTTTTAGTACCTATTAGGTATCACTTCCTAAATAAGCACCCTCTTTTTCTTCTTTAAAAAATATTTTTGTTGGATTTATTTATAAAGATGTAAAGTTATTGATAAGATGTAGAGTTATTTGTGGGGTCATATTTAAAACTTTTTAAAAGGTATCAGATTGAAAAGATTGAGTGTTTAACATTTATATATGAATTTGAAAAAAATTAAATAATTAATATTAATATTTGATAATCAAAATTTACTGAAATTTAAAGAACAAAAACTTATTTAACTTTCAATTCATTACCGAACATATTTGTATCATCAATATATGAAAGTAACACATTTGATACCTCACAAGAATTTAAATAATCAGCCAAACACAAAAATACCAACAGAAATAGAGAAATTAGTATACTATATGAAGAAACCAATAATAATAAATAAATAATAGTACATACATGGGTCCGTTTGATCTGCAAAATATAAGCATTGGACAGAACAGTACAAGACAGAACAGCACAAGAAAGAACAGCACAGAACAAATATTTAAGATATTATACAAATTTTGTATTGTAGGATGTTTTGTGGACAAAATGTTATTTTTGTATTTTAGACAATTTGTGCAGTGAATAAAAAGTTGTCTCATGATTAAGTAGGGGACAAGAATTTCAATTTTTGTCTTGTCCTTTGACCCCCAATTTGTCCAGTACCAAAAATAATTTAAAATCAAACACAGTACAATAAAAATTATCTTGACGTCCAATTCCATATTTTTTAGCGGAACAAACACACTCTAAGAGAGAGAAGTAATTTGTAGACAAACAGATCCAATGCATTTCTTCCCCCAAAACAAATAAACAAACAAACAACCAGATGAATCCAACTTTGCTTTGCATTTTGCATCTCTTTCTTAATACCTCTTACGTTCCCTTTACGTCTCTTCATTATAGGACCATCTCCTACACATTATTACCTCCTCCTACTATACACACATCATACTACCATAATAACTCATATTAACCTTATTTACCTATAAATATTAACTCCAAAATTAACACCAAGTTGGTGACTTGTGGCTGCTTGAATGAGACACATTGGCTTACTCACTCCTAATTATAACCTCATCTAACTAAAGAAGTAACTGTCACCACCATACCTTACTATAAAAAACTACCAAGTGGTAAGTAAAATAATAAAAGAGCCCCCAAATTGTCCTTTTGCTTAACAACTTTGACCTTATCTTCAATGATTAGAGTCCATTTTAATTCTTAACTTATTTTGAAATTTTTACTATAGTACTCCCTTTTTGACACCATTATAATCAAAATTTTGTTCTCAAATTTATTGAATGTTTGATATATCTAATTTATATATAGATCAAATAAATCACTTCATTAAAAATAATTATTTCTCTTTTGACAGAAATTATACAGTGATAGAGAAGTAGATCTACAAATAAAATAAGTTTGTGTATCTCGTTTTATTAGTCCCCTAAAAATTTCATATTACTAAAAAATATTGAGATTAAAGATAATATTTTAATTAAAGGACAAAATTATGAATATTTTTGCAAGACTCGACACTTAGAATTGAGGTGAGAACAATTATTCTTAAAATTAAACTGTTTTTACGTATGGTGTATATGTCAAAGGTTACTAATAATACAATGGTAAAACCAATTTGTACAAAAACTCATGTATGAACAATGAACGTACACATATACATTAGAAATGTTGTTACGTAGTTTAAATTACCGTCCAACCTAAGTCTATGTCTCTATTCAAACGTGGCTGCTTTTTGGTAAAGTAAAACGTGTCGGTGTCTTCCATTGTTTTCTGTCTTGTGCTGACTTAACTATTCTCATTTCACTCTTTTTTTTTTCTTCTTTCAATTAACAATAAAATAATCAATACTTGGTTGTCAATATTTGAGATCTTGGAGTCTTTGATCTATAAAATATAAATATTAAACAAAATATAACAAAACATAATAATATGGACAAAATTTAAACAAAATTTAAGGTACGGTTAAATTTTGTCTTAAATGATGTTTGGTGAAGATAAAACTATATATTTTGTTATTTTAAATAATAAAAAATTATCTCGTCATTCAATGAAAAACAAAATTTACAATTTTTGTCTAATCTCTTGCTTGCACATAGCTATTTAGATTTTAAATTCGAAACATCTTTTCGGTGCTAATAATTTTTATGTTGAGAGTTTTTTCTTACTTAAACTGGCCCTCGTTAGTGATAGTAAAATTGATTCCTAATTCACCTAATTAATCGATCCTTAGAACAAATATCGAGTTTCCAATTTTGCTTATAATATATTTACATTTTTTTTTATAAAAATAAAAACATGAGTGCATTGATAGTGTAGCTTCAAAAGATAAGAGTAAGTTGTTTCACACCACACCTCACTCACACATCAAATAGCAACACAAAAACTTCTTTCACTTTTCTTTATCAAAAACTTTCTACTCTCTCACACCTTGTTTACTAAGCAACATTATTATACTATACTACTCCATTTCATTTTAAGAATTTCATCATTCTCATTGTTCTCACAAATTTAAGAAAGAAAGAAAGAAAAAAATGGGAACACTTCACACAACAACAACAACACTAAGATTGTGTTGTTTAATGATTGTGTTGCTATTTCAAACCGTTACTATAGCGGTTGGCGATTTAATAGATCAGAAGAATCTTACAACTAACTCAAAAGATGAAGTGAAGTGCACGCCGTGTGGTCAAGTTCCATCACCGCCACCACCTTCTCCACCACCGCCATCACCGCCACCTGCTTCCACCAGTAACTGTCCTCCGCCACCTTCTCCGCCGAGCTCCGGCGGTGGTGGTTCAACTTATTACTCTCCACCTCCGCCATCTGTGTACTACTACTCATCGCCGCCGCCGCCGGCGAGTACTGGTGGTGGTGGAGGTGGTGGTTTGTATTATCCTCCACCAACTGGCTGGAGTGGGGGTGGGAATTATCCGACTCCGCCGCCACCGAATCCAATTGTGCCGTATTTCCCTTTCTACTACCATACTCCACCAGGAGGACGGTCCACGGCGGCGCCGGTGAAGGGATCAATAATGCTCTGTGCTGTGTCTATTTTATCTATTTTTCTTGCTTTGTTTTGATAGAAGAAAAAAATGAGAGGAAAATGGAAAGAAAGAAAGAAAGAAAGAAAATAAGTGGATGGAATTTTGCAGATCTTGAAGGGCAAAAATGGAAAAGTGATCGAGGTCAGTGAAAATGGAAAGTGTAGTTATTTTTTGTTCTTTCTCTTTTAATTTCCTAATGGTAATGTAGGTTGATCGAAGATCTGCAATTTGTTGACAATTTGTAATTTATAATTTATAATTGTATTTAGCTTTTTTATTTAGTATGAAAAATACATTAATTTATGAAATAAATTAAGTTTTATTTAGTTTGTGCTTGTTTCATACAACCAACACTTGATAAGAAATCACTTAAAAAGACATATATTAAAATATTTTTTAGAATGTGTGTAATTAACTTTATAAAAATTAATTTCCTTGTACTGTATTTACAATAAAAAAAATCTTTGTTTATAAATCGTAGCATGCGTACGAAAAATATATATTAGTATTAGTTTTTTTAGGCCACCATTCAAAAAAGAAAGTATTACTTTTTATTTATTTATGTTTTGTTATAAAGTGAGTATAAAATATTGAATATGGTGTTCATTTTTGTATGTTTAAACATGATACCTCAAATCTGACCAAAAAATAAAATGATGCGAACTTGTGAAATTGGATTGAAATTATTGTTTGTATACGGTGGATGATGATGTTAATGGTGAGAGATAGGGTTACAGCTGGAGTATCAAAGGGATCGTGGTTCGTTGGAGCTAGCATTGGTAGGATATTAATATCAAATTATCAATGGTGTCCACTAAAACTATGTTCATCCGTAAAATTGGTTATGAAATGTCTACTAAGCCTAATTTAATTGACAACGTTTTTTTTTTTTTTTAAATTAAAAGTATCATTCGCATATTAATTTAGTGATTAATTTTTTTAAGATAATTAAATTTTTTTAAGTAGTTAATTTTTTTCAATAGGTTCGCGATTTTTTTGTTTTAGTTCATGTATATTTTTTATTTCAAATTTGTCCCTGTATGTTCAAATTTTTTTATTTTAGTCCCTTAAAATCAAAATCCGCGGGAAAATCCACAGGAAACCAGCGAATTTTCCTGCAGATTTTAGTTTCAGGGACTAAAACCAAAATGATTTGCACATGCAGAGATTAATTTGTAACAAAAAAAAGATACAAGAATTAAAACAAAAAAATTATGAACTTACATGGACAAAAATGATTTTTAAGCCTTTTCAATAAATACTTTTTTATACGCACTGGTCGAATATCAAACTTTAATCGATAATATTAATATACAAATTTAAATATTTTCATCTGAGTTTGAGTTTCTTTTACAATTGTGTATAAGTTTTAAGTGTGTTTATTATTTCATCTTTAAAAAGAAATTGTCGGTAAGGTTTTTTGATTGCTTAAGAAGATTTTAGATTTGCTTCACTTATTTTCACTCTATTTACTATTCATTTATGAGATAATAGATACAAGTGTAAAGTGTTAGATTAATTTTTTTTTGACCAAGTGTAAGTGTAAACTGTTAGATTAATTAGTGAGAGCGTCAGTCCTATTTTAATATATAGGTAGTACTAATAAGTTCATTAGTTTTTCACTTGTGTTAATCTATCTATCTCAAATATAACAAAATAGACAATAAATGAAATAAATACGAATTATTGTTCGTTGAGAACGTGGCCAACTTTTCTTTAGGGGTGGCAAAATAATTTCAATCCACCGGACCGGTTTATTTAACTTACTATTTTTTACGGATTAAACTGAAATTTTGAGATCGACTCATTTAGTTGGTTCATTCTGTTGAACTCGCTTAAAAAATAGGATAGGTCGGCCAACGAGTTACATAAAATTTATCATTTTTATTTTATTAGTTTTTAATGAGTTACACAAAAGTCTTAATGAAATAAGGTGACCCAATCAAATAAAATATAACACTTATTTAAGTAATTTTAAGTTTTTTTTTTTTTCAATTCATTTAAACATTATCAGTGTGATCAGTGTCATATTTAGGATTATCGTTGCTGCTTTACTCTCTTATTGCATTGCTCCTTCTTGTCTCTTCACACTCGTGTTTTTTTCACGATTTCTTGCGTAAATTGCCTTTTTTTAATTCTATTGGTTTTTCTCACAAATTAGTTTGTTTCCAAAAAAATTTAATTAACATTTTTTTTTTGTAACAACACAACACAAGTGTCTAAATAAAAATAAAATAAACAAAAAAAAAAAGTTTTTGTTTAACAAGTCTACCAACTCGCTTGTCCACCGATAAACGCAATGAAATGTAATTTTAGACTCGACCACCTAAATTGATTCGGCTCATATCATCTCACTTTTATGCGAGCTAAACGGGGCGGGCTTGCCCGCTTTGCCACCCCTACTTTTCTTAAAGGGATACATGAATAAAGGGACACTTTTGTAACTTTGACAATTATGCATAAGTGGTATAAATCTTTCTTTGTACATAAACTTGTTTTAACCATTTGATCAAAAGGTTTTACAACTGAATTAATATGTCACCTCATATCTCATATAATTCAATGGTTAAATTTATTGATATAATGATAAAAATAAATTTGCACAATATAAAAGATTTGTCTCATTTGTATATTATAGACTTGTTCCACTTTAGTTATTTAATGTACAATACGAGCCACTCTTAAAATAGGTTTAAATATATCCAACAAAAATTTATAAGCGAGAATTTTCAGTTTGAATATTGGTCTCTACATATAATATCTCTTTCTTTATAGTGACTTGGTTATTGTTTGACCTAACTTATTTCAAAAATTTTTACTCAATAAAAGGAAAAGTTAGAGCAAACAGATTTTCAATAAGTTACTTGATTTTTCTGAATAAAATACAAAGATAAAAAACTTTTGAAGTTAAAAAAACCATAATTACCTAACAGCTTTAATATTTTCTCGAAAAGCTCTTATTTCACTTTTACTTTCATATAACTTTTAAATCTTAAAAAAAACTTCAAAATCTTAAAAAAAAATAAGGCCAAACAATACCATATAGTCACAACGCTTCATATATTTTTATGGAACAAATTGTCTAATTATTAGACTAGAGTAGTAATAAGTAATTTTCACTCACTCAAAAAGTTAATTTTTAAAATGACCTAATTTTGATCCTCAATTAGATTTTTATTCTCAAAAATGGTTATTAAGCATATTTTAAATGATATGATATATAACATGGTCAGTCTCGTTTCTGATATTTTATGGGCCTTAGACCAAACATAAGAAGAAAAAAAAACTTATTTTATTTAACATATACACTTTAATATATAAAAATGGTTAAGCGATTTCTTCAAGTATATTGAGATGCAAAATCATCGATAATTAATAACATCAAATATCAATTTTCTCCAACTTATTCTTCTCAATTGACAAAGTTGTCAAGCCGTTTAATATCTCTTGTGACATTGATAATCTCAAGTAGATTTTAATCAACTTCAATTTTAAAAAACTTATTTCCGCTAATGTTACAGTCACATGCACTGTCAGTAAAACTCTATAAACAATTGATACATTCGGATAACAATTAATAAATTCGACAAATTTCAAAAAATCAATAGTAGACGTTGTTTCAGTTGGCAAAACAAATTATAACACCCTTAATTAAGAGAAAATATCATCTGCATCAACATCTAGTAAATTGCTATGAAAAAAAATTGAGTCAAATTTAACACAACATTCTTTCAACTATTTTTTTTTGTAGAACATTCTTTCAACTCATTATCCTTCAACGACTTTTACTTTTGTGAATCATATAAAACTTAAAAGATACTTTCAAATATTTTCAATTCCTCGAATATATTTTTCAAAGAAGTAATTATCATATCAACAAAAAAAAAATACTCAATTTTAAATTATTCATCTAATAACAAATGTATATTAGATTTTTTTTATATAATAGTAGCTAAGTATTAAAAAAATTTGGACCCCCTAAAATAATGGATCTCAGACCGTGGCACCTATTGCTTTTTAAAACATAGAATTATTATGGAGGGAGGAAAATCGAGTGATTTTAAACTTTAAAGTAAGTGAACTAATTTTATAAGTGAAATCTATATTTTAGTATTATTTTCCTCTTGTTGCCCGCTCATTGTAGGAGCGTCTCGCTATAACGGGTCTTTACAAGTTTGCAAAATGACATTTTTTCTTTGTTACATTACAAAAAATAACGTTTACAATTGCACTACAAACAACTTTTTGCAAAGTTGGTTTCAATCAAATATTAAATATTAAGAGTGACCTAATTTATTTTAGAGTTTATCCAAACGGCTTATGCAATATAAATTATGTTTTATTTTATTTTATAAATTTAAATTAGTGAAAATTGAATTTTTGAAGCTATTTTATCATAAATTATCTTAAAAAACTTATAATAATACATAAAAATTACATAAGTTGTTTGCGTAAACTCAAAAATAAGTTAGGCCAAACGAGGCATAAGTAAACTCTTAATTAGATCTTTTAAATATCAGCATATTTTTATTGATTTATACATTATATCAAAATATAAATAATTTTTTATATTTTGGTAAATTTGTTCTGATAGTCCTATTGACCAAACTTAAGAATTATTTATAAAATATTATGGACTAATTATTTTTGTATATATATTTTGAGAACTGAATAGGAAAAGGTGATATTAGAGAGAATAAATTAAGTTTACTTAAAAAGTTTTTGCCAACATATGGGCTTAGGACATTTGTTTAGGGCCCCGTCTAGGGCTCTCACCGTGAGAAACTAGTTTTTTTTTTTTTTTTACAAGTTGCTTTTGGATTTTAGATTAAAAAGTGGTATATGATATTATGATACACTATCAACATTGTATTATTTTTTATTTTTTTTATTTTTTTTATTCCTACAAAATATAGACCTTTTAAGTTCAGTCTTTACTTAATTTTAATAGTATTTTTAGTCGTACAAAATTTTTCTTAATACGTTGTTCAAACCCTGTTAAAATAAAATTTATTTAATTAATCTTAAACTCTTAAATTTTTTTAATGATTTTTTACACACGTGTTTATGACTTTATAAAATGCTCATTAAACAAAACTTATAACTTTCTAATGTGAGATGAGTTAAATATCAATTTTACGCATGCATGTTATGCATCATACCGTACGCGAGTACCATTTTTTTTACTTTATGTTTTATGGTTTATATTAAACGGAGTACATCATATTATAGTGCACTGTCAGTATTAAATATTGGTTATAAACGTCTATGAGATTCTTATACGACTTAATCACTTTTATCTCACTTAAATATCAATTATAAACGTCTATGAGATTCTTAGACGACTGAATAACTATTCTCGAACTTATATATCTCGCACATTAATATCTCTCACATTAATATCTCCCTCTTAAATATCGATTATAAACGTCTATGAGATTTTTATACGACTCGATCACTCTTATCCTACTTAAATATCAATTATAAATATCTATGGGATTTTTATACGACCGAATCACTATTCAACAAACTTTCATATCTCGCATATTAGTATCTCTCATATTAATATTTCCCACTTAAATATCGGTTATAACCGTCTATGAGATTCTTACACAACTCGATCACAATTATCTCACTTAAGTATCAATTATAAACGTCTATGAGATTCTTAGACGACTAAATCACTATTCTCAAATTTATGTATCTCGCACATTAATATCTTCCACTTAAATATCGATTATAAATGTCTATGAGATTCTTAAACGACTGAGTCACTATTTCGCACTTCACTAAAAGAAATATGATTTTTAGCAACAACTTTTTTTGTTACAAGTCGCTGGCAAAATTACTTTTCGTTGTTTTACCAGCGACTTGTAACAACTTTTAACGAAAAAAGTTGTTGTCAAATATCATATTTCTTGTAGTGCTTAAATATCTCCCACATTAATATCTCTCACTTAAATATCGGTTATAAACGTCTATGAGATTCTTACACGACTCGATCACTCTTATCCCACTTAAATATCAATTATAAACGTCTATGAGATTCTTAGACGACTGAATCACTATTCTCAAACTTACGTATCTCGCACATTAATATATATATATATATATATATATATATATATATCCCACTTAGAAAATTAATTTCATCCCATAATTATTTAATTGGGACGGAATTTGCGATAGATTTCTGTCACAAATTTTATTAATTAATAAACAAAAATATTTTATAATGTTTAGTTATTATTGTGTATAATTTGTTTCCTTTTTTTATTTTTTCACAAAATTCAAAAATATGTCAATTTGATTCTTATCATTGAAAAAAGCCCCAAAATAATATATTAAGTATTTAATTTTTTCCTTTTATCATTATTACTATTACTATTATTATCATATATATTATTTCGAATAAAATGTCAAATATCCCCTTGCAATTTTAAAATTCGTCAATTACCCCCCTGCAATTTCGAAATAGGAAAATACTCCCTGCAATTGTAAAATGTCAATCAAATACCCCCTCAGTAACAATAAATTCTCGTTGATCGAACTCAAACCGAGATATTTCAATTTTCTGAGTTGTAGATTACGTAAAGAAGACACTATTTCGTTAATCATAGTTGAATGTTTCTATTAACCGGCATAGAAAGTATAGATTTCAACTTTCCGAGCTGCAGATTACGTAAAAGAAGCCACCGTCTCGTTGATCGAACTCGAGCCGAGAGCAATTTATTCAACGACTTAGCCATCGGAAACATCGATAGGGACGGTGACTCTAGTGAAGTGGTCGAAACAGGAGAAGACATGAACGATAAGGGTAACGCCATTTGGAGAGGGGTATTTGATTGATGTTTTATAATTGCAGGGGTATTTGCCTATTTCGAAATAGCAGGGGGTATTTGACAAATTTTGAAATTGCAGGGGGTATTTGACATTTCACTCATATTATTTCTCTCCTTTATTATTTACTTCCTTTATCATTATTATCATTTATTACTATTATTATTATTTTTATTTTTCTAATTTCTTTATATTTATTTTCTTTTATATTATTATTTATTATTGTTACAAAAAAAATATTATTATTTATTATAAATATTATTAGTTTTATTTTTTAAATTAATTCAATTTGATTCTTATCATTGAAAAAAGTCCCAAAATGAAAATAATATGTTAAGTATTTAATTTTTTCCTTTTATCATTATTACTATTACTATTATTATCATATATATTATTTCTCTCCTTTATTATTAACTTCCTTTATCGTTATTATTATTAATTACTATTATTATTATTATTATTTTTATTTTTTTGATTTCTTTATATTTATTTTCTTTTATATTATTATTTATTATTGTTACCAAAAAATATATTATTATTTATTATAAATATTATTAGTTTTATTTTTTTAATTAATTTAAAAATAAAAAAAATGAGAAAGGAAATAATAAAACTAATTCCTTTTTCACAAAAACTCAAACTGTCTTCAACTCACTCATCGTGTTCATCATTATCAAAACAGCTCCCAGAAACCGGCGTGGTGGTCGCCGGAGGCGGGACAACAGCGTCACCGTGCCGGAGTACCTAAACCCCTTTTTTTCAAATTTTTAAAACATAAATCCTATACAACTTTATCTCCTGAATCTAAATCCAAGACCCAAATACCCAAAACGCTTATCCAACGACCGGATCGGAGAATAATGAACGACAGTGGTGTTTGTTGTTTTTGGTTCTGATTTCGTCTTCTACTCCTTTCTTTCTCTCTCGGTTTGTGTATGTGTGGCGTTTGTTGCCCGACTACGCTTACGTTGTTGTTGTTGTTGTTGTTTGGATCGGATTTGTGAGATTGATGATGAGTTTTTGATTTTGACACTATAACTTTGGTTCCTGAGTTTATGTGGTGTGGTTACAGTGATGAGAAAACGTGATTTGGTGTTTGAGTTTATGTTGAAATTTTCTGGGTTTGAGAATTGTTACTGAGATTGAGGTTGTTTTAGAATTCGGTGCGGCTAACAAAAATTCCTCCTTTGCTCTGAAAAATTGCCTCTGTCCAAATATTAGGGTTTGAATTGATTGAATCTTGGAATGATGATCAAGAACTTTCAAATGTGAAGAGGGTGGATTCACTATCTTGGGAAGAAGACAAAACTGCTTAGAAGAAAAACGTGATCTGTTTGTTGTTACTGATCTTTCTTTTTTTGATTTTTTAATTATTAAAAATAAAATTAATAATAAGGAGTAATATAAAAAGAAAATAATTAAATATAATTAAATCAGAAAATAAAAATAATATAAAAGGAAGGTAATAAAATACAATTAATTCATAAAATATAAATAATAATAATAATACTAACAATAATAATAATAATAACAATAAAAGGATAAAACAAAAAAACACACAAAAAATAAGGTATTTTAAAATATCTCTCTGCCAAGATTTTTTTCGAGACTCTTAACAAACGATGTATTTTAAAATATCACTCTGTCGAATTTTATCGAAAAAGTAACAGTTATTTCGAATAAAAAATTATTGTTGAATGTAAAAATAAAATGCAAAAAAGAGAAAAATTGGTCAAAAAATGGGGTATGACAATATACAATAATAACTAAACATTATAAAATATTTTTGTTTATCAATTAATAAAATGTGTGACAGAAATCTATTGCAAATTCCGTCCCAATTAAATAATTTTGGGACGAAATTAATTTTCTAAGTGGGATATATATATTAATGTGCGAGATACATAAGTTCGAGAATAGTGATTTAGTCGTCTAAGAATCTCATAGACGTTTTTTTTGTGACCAAATCTCATAGGCGTTTATAATTGATATTTAAGTGAGATAAGAGTGATCGAGTTGTGTAAGAATTTCATAGACGTTTATAACCGATATTTAAGTGGGAGATATTAATGTGGGAGATATTTACGTGCGAAATAGTGATTCAGTCGTCTAAGAATCTCATAGACATTTATAATCGATATTTAAGTGGAAGATATTAATGTGCGAGATACATAAATTTGAGAATAGTGATTTAGTCGACTAAGAATCTCATAGATGTTTATAATTTATACTTAAGTGAGATAAGAGTGATCGAGTTGTGTAAAAATCTCATAGACGTTTATAACCGATATTTAAGTGGGAAATATTAATGTGGGAGATACTAATATGCGAGATATGCAAGTTTGTTGAATAGTGATTCAGTCGCATAAAAATCTCATAGATGTTTATAATTGATATTTAAGTATAATTAGAGTGATCGAGTCGTATAAAAATCTCATAGACGTTTATAATCGATATTTAAGTGGAAGATATTAATGTGAGAGATATTAATGTGCGAGATATATAAGTTCGAGAATAGTTATTCAGTCGTCTAAGAATCTCATAGACGTTTATAATTGATATTTAAGTGAGATAAAAGTGATTAAGTCGTATAAGAATCTCATAGACGTTTATAACCGATATTTAATACTGACAGTGCACTATAATATTATGTACTCCGTTTAATCTAAACCATAAAACATAAAGTAAAAAAAAAGGTACTCGCGTACGGTATGATGCATAATATGCATGCATAAAATTGATATTTAACTCATCTCACATTAAAAAATTATAAGTTTTGGTTAATGGGCATTTTATAAAGTGATAAACAAATGTGTAAAAAATCATTAAAAAAATTTAAGAGTTTAAGATTAATTAAATAAATTTTATTTTAACAGGATTTAAACAACGTATTAAGAAAAATTTTGTACGACTAAAAATACTATTAAAATTAAGTAAGGACTGAACTTAAAAGATCTATATTTTGTAGAAATAAGAAAAATAAAAGAAATAAAAAATAATACAATGCTGATAGTACATCATAATATCATGTACCACTTTTTAATCTAAGGTCCAAAAGCAACTTGTAGAAAAAAAAAAAAAAAAAACTATTCTCTCATGGTAGTCTCTCACCCTAGACGACACCTTTGTTTAGGCACCGGAAAGCACCTAAAAAAAATAAAAAAAGAGAAATACTACAAAAGTTTCTATATTTAAGGAACAATAGTAAAATAAATTTTTTTCTAAAAACTAGTTCTATATCTAGTTTCTTATTTAGTGCTCTTAGGACAATTATTAGCTATTGCTTTATATATTAAAATGTTAAAAATTTATTTTTTGTGTCTTGATTCTTGGACCATTTATTTTGTGCGTTGCATAGATTATCAATAAACTTTTTTTTTTTTAATATTCTTTTACTCAAAATTAAAGTTGACACATAATATAATTTACAAGAGTTATTCTTACATAGGCACATAACATTTAGGTATAAATTTAGACACACACACATAAATTAAAAGAAAAACAAAATGATCACATCAATCAATATCATTTTATTTATTTATTTTCTTTAATTTTCACCCTTTATTGTGAATGTACCTAAACTATATTTATATGGATTTGTACTCATATTAGAATTTCTCAATTTACAAGCAATATTGTGTAATAATTAATGTCAAAATAATATAATTGTTCCTTACAACCGGTGTTGACACTCATTTGTATATGACTGCAAGGAACAATTGTGTTAATTTGACACAAGAATTATGACAATCTATCTCAACATTGTATACAAGTTTGGTCATCAATTTTAAGAAGTACTAATGTTATTTTGACAACAAAAGAGTTGTTTGACAACAATAAAACATGGGACCCGCCACTTTTTTGCCATTTTTTTATTTTTGATCTGCCTCGATTTACGCGCAAGAAAAAGTCAGTTGTCCATCTGAAATAACTTTTTTGAGTGTTCAAATAATATACATCTTTAAGAAAAGAAAATAATCATTTGAAGTAAGATTAAAAAAAGAAAGGGTTAACAATAGAAGTACATGCACCTCAGCATTGTCGAAAATTGTGTTCAAATGATACAGCAATATTCAGTTAAATATTACTATTAATAATATTTAACTATTGAGTAACTAATATATTGTAATCTATAATATATAGGTTAAATATAGTATTAAATATTCTATGTATTTAAAAAATAAATTTTCTTTTATATACTATTCTCTCCCGTCTTTAATATATAAGATGAACTTTATTTTTTAGAGTTATTGATAATCTAATGTATTTAATAAATATAGATGAGATATATTAAATTGAAAAATGCTAAACAGTGTCCTGGACACTAGTTAAACTTATTAATAAAGAAATTTTTTCTTGTAATTTGTGTTTGCAATGTCTCAAAATTATAAAAAGTCAACTTTTAAATATTAACTTTCATTTTATTTTCTTTTTTTAGCATGCTTAACAAGTGTTCGGGGCACTGTTTAGCATGACCCTATTAAATTTTTAATGAATCTAAAATAAGAAGTAGGGGTGGACATTGGTCGGTTATGGATGGGTTCGGGCTCTAAATATCCAATCCATCCCGATCCGTGGGTGAGAATCTAAGACCCAATTTTACCCAATTAAGTTGTCGGTTTGAGCGGGTTTCAGTTAGGCAGTTTATGCGGGTTAAATGATTGGGTTCAGTCGGTTTGGGCCAGCACTGAATTTTTGGTCCAATTATTTTCTAAAATTTTAAAAATAGAAAAAACAAAGCTGACATAAAACTTTGTACTTAATAATGAAATAAACAAATTTGACATATATTCTTGCCAAAACAAACAAGACTAAGTTGCTTAAAAAAGCCTAAATGCATAAATCATTCATGATTCATCCATGCAATTAAGTTGACTTAGAATAGCCTAAATACATTATGCAATCATTCATGATTCATATGTTTTGCGAATTGAACTTTCGCTTTGAGCCAAACATTAAACTCAATATAAGCCACTAACATTAACATACAAAAGTCTCAACTCATGAATGAAAATATACATGGAGTAGAAAATAATAATAATAATAATAATAATAATAATAATAATAATAATAATAATAATAATAATAATAATAATAATAATAATAATAATAATAATAATAATAATAATAATAATAATAATAATAATAATAATAATAATAATAATAGTGGGTATTATTATTATAAAAAAAATAGTGGGTATGAGATCAGTCGGATTTAGATTTTGTTAGGTTTGAAAATCTAATTTGAGCCCGTCCGTCTCAATCCATTCAAACCCAATTTTATTCACCTGTTTAATTAATGATCCGACCCACTACCACCCAATGGTCAATTTTTTTATCGGTTTTGTCGGATTCAAATCGGTTTGGGAAATCTTGTCCACCCCTAGTATGAAGTTCTTCTTATATTAAAAAATCAAGCAAATATTATACAATATATTTAAAAAATAAATTTCCATCCAACGAGAGAATCCTTTGGGTAGCTGTCAGAATGATCTGGCATACTGACACCAATGATTCATTTCTGATTGAACGAATTCGTGTGTCAATCATCAAGCTTTTTAGAATTCACAGTTTATTTCTACAGACAAAAAGTTGAGGGATCCAGCTTGGCTGCCGTCCACCTACCTTCTTCACCCATCAAGAGAGCAAGCCACCATCTTCACCCAACGGCCATAAAAGGCCTAAGAACATATCTAAGAAATTTTAAATTGATGTAAACGGTCCCATATACTATAAAAGAGACATTACTTTTTAGATAAATCATAAACTTGATGTATTTAAATAATAATATTGTGATATGAAATAAGATTTTAATCTTTATAAGACATTTACCGTAAAGAAAATCTTCATAAAACATTTAATTTTTTTATTTAAATCACCCTATTTTAAATTTCTAAATCTTTATAAAATTAGGTTTTTTAGTTCTAACTTTAGTAAAGCTAGTGGTTTTGAAGTCTAAAGAGAGACTAAATGCACAAATTTATACTTCCTCTAGTTCTTAATATAAAAAATAATTTATGTTTTAAATACATTAAAAGATTGATATATTTATTTTATAATATAATCTTCAACATAGTGAACTTTTTATTATATTAAGTATCCGAGGGAGTAATAAAGAAAGACTTCTCTAGTTGTCAAAGCATAAAGAAAAGACTCTTCTCTAGTTGTCAAAAGCTTTCTGTTCCACTGATATTGTTCTTTTAGGAATTAAAAATAGGTTTAACAATTGTCTACTTCCTTATACGTCTAATCCCAATCCACAAATGTGACAGTACAGAATCCAAGCCTAAAATATCCACTGCACTAATTGTGTGCTTAATTCATGTGAACTTATCCTCATTTTTTACATCAAAAGAAAATGGTTTCATCCACCTCAGAATTGAAATGAAATTTTCTGTTAGTTAGCTAATCATACTCATACAAGGTGGAGCTTCCTGCAAAAAATGTATGCAAATGCAAGCAAAAAATATAACACTAATTTTTTACTAGAATACATCATAAGATTTGTTTCTGATTCACTCAAATAAAATACTTGACTCGGTATAAATTACCGATACAAACTAGGACTCAATAAAAAATAGGACTCAAAAACCGGTTCAAAGAAAACCCTCCCCCCCATTGCCACACACAAAACAGGTCCTTGCCGCTGCAGCATGCGGTTTCTTCAGTAAATATATTTCTTGTAGAAGATTCAATGCTCACATTATGCTGCTGCCAACGGAATCCACCACTCCCATTCTTATTTGGACATGGCAGTTTAGACTGACCCACCCCAGCACTTCATTACTGACACTAGACCGGACTGACACCAGACACCATGAAGTACATGGACCGACCCCCCACCCCAACCCCACCCGGACTCAACCCCAACAGTCACCCTAGATCAACCTTTGCTCCAACCAACCAAGTTCCTACAGTTATTGAGAGCAAGTGATTTAGAGAACATAGGAATAAAATGAAGTTGGATGTAAACTACGATTATAACCCCAACTACCGCATATTACCCACTGAAGAGAAGTCTTCAACTGAAGTTGAATCCACCAGATGGGACCGAAAGGTCATTGTTTCCAAAATTAAAACCAGGTTGAGAACCGTCGCCTGGAGGTAGTGTCTCATCTTCATCTTCCAACCAATATGTCTCAAGAATTTTAACAGCCTTCTCATAAATCTCATTGTTGTCATGACTCTGCAAGTTCTCAATCTTTTCCAATCCCTCAGCATCATCTATCATCTGAGCATACAAGTTGACATCTCCCGTGTTACCAAGGCTTTTCTCTACTTCTCCAACCTTCAGTATATTCTCAAGACCTTCTAAACAGACGGTAACAATTCTTGGATCGGGGCAAATAAGCAAATCACAGAGAGGTTTAATGCAACCCTGGCTCACCAAGTACCTTGTAACAACAACATTTGGCAAGTTAGTTCAGAAACTCTAAATGTTGCAAGCATAAAGCAGAGCTAGAAAATAATAATAATTCACTTCACATACTTGATTTGCTCATTGTTACCACCAGATGTAGCATTAGAGAGTGCCCATGCAGCTTCTTTTTTAATGTCAAACTCAGCATTTTGAAGAAGATTAACTATGGGAGCAATCAAACCAGCTTCAATAACCGCCTACATCATACATAGATAGTAGAGTTCAAAGCGCATATTTAGTAAATAAGCAAACAAAAACCACATACTTTGCAGTAAAACACAAACTAATCTCAAGACCCAAACCAGAAAGCATAATGTTAATGTCATTCGTCAAGCAACATATTACATTCCATTCAGTGATGTTTCTACAGTCTAATTATTACTCCACGAGACAACACAAAGCGCATTAAAGCACAATTTCAACTTTGTTGCTTAAAAAAGGAAAATGAAAGTAAATGTTGGGGTGTTTTGAATAAATATAATTCTCTACATCTTCTCTAAATGGTGTAACCTAAGAACTAAATATATTTACAAGACTACAATGGTTAAACAGCATTTAGCTCCCCATATGGCATGACAAAAGCAACAGTAACATCTAAATCAGTCCATGAAAATTGGAACACTATCAATTATCAACTTCATAAGGTCAATAACTCCACGGAAAAATTCAATTTATAATTTTATATTCAAGTGATACCCAAACATCAAACTTGAAGAAAAGCATAAATAATAAAGAAATTAACACCACATTTTATTATACATGATTTTTAACATCAATCAATTGATTATTAAAAAGATGGGATTTACTAGATTACCTGTATCTGATCTCTGTTTCCAGCTGTAATGTTTGATATAGTCCAGCAAGCTTCTTTCTTAATGCTTTTCTTATGATTATGGGTCAACAGGCTCAAAAGGCATGGGAGTGACCCATGGTTAATAATGGCCTGGCAAAAATTGTCCCACCAAAATCAGATAATTCAGACACAATTCATGGCAATGAATCACCAGCAATGACTATCAAATATGTCTCCACAGTCTACAATCGTCGGCCAAGATTCGTTCACACCCCTCAAAAAAAAAAAAAAAATCCATACATAGGCTAATATTCATAAAATTGTCAATCAATATTCAACCACGTACTAAAGCATTTTGGTGTTATCCCAATCAAATTAGAGTTGCAAAATTTACCTATCACTAATTTCAGGTTATATTATTTAAAACTTTAATTTGTTACCAAAAGTGTTTAACACAATACTAATTCAGTAAATAACTCAATAAAAGTTAAATTTAATTAGGTAGCAACGAATTATTACAATAATTTTCACAAGCCATTATGACATTACCTGAGTCTGTAAATCATCTCCAGTTACAATATTTCCCACGGTGCGAAGTGCAGGAATCAGCACTGAAGGAGATGGGTGCCTTCAAAACATGAACATACATTTAGAGCCCAAACAATCAATAATTGCACCAGAATATTGATTGACATAATAAAAGAATTGGTACTCACAGCAGGAGCTGCACCAGTCTGCCACATACACCTGCATTGATCACCGCTTGAATTTTGTCATTTGTTCCATCAGAAAGATATGATAGTGCCCAGCATGCGTCAGTCAAAACTTCTTCATCATTGGAAAATACCAAACGCTCAAGAGCAGGAAGCGCTGGCTTCACCTGTTCATCAAAGTTCCATTATTAATACAAAGAAAAAGGTCTTCTCTCAGGTTCAAGTTATTTTAATACAAACCAGCAATTACCTGATCAAATTGAGGTTGTGGCTTGCCCCTGCAAAAGTTTGACAGGGTCCACGTGGCATTTCTCAGCATAGAAAGCTTTGCCTGCTCATTCAACTGGGATAACAGCGGGATCAGGGCACCATGACTGAGAACAAGATCACGGCACCTAGGGGAGTCACCAGCAACATTTCCCAATGCCCACACAGCCTATAAATTTCAGAGTTAAATCAGGATAGTTCGGCAAAAAAAATCATAAAAACAGTATAATGCTATCACATTCCACCAATCAATATTACCTGCTCCCGAACATCATCACTAGGAGAACTTAGTAGCTTGACAAATATTGGCACAGCCCCATGATCGATTACAACCCTTGTGTTATCAGAAGTTCCAGATGCTATGTTTGTGAGTGCCCAAGCAGCCTCGAACTAAACAAACATGTCATATAAACAACGGATCAAAACAACATATTCAAATACACTAAATACACAAAAAAAAAAAAAAAACTTTCAAAGGAAAAACAAAATGTATCAAACCTGAAGTTGAGGAAAATCCTCCCTAACAAGAAACTCAACAAAACGAGGAACAACACCAGATTGAATAACTTCCTCAATCGGAGGGCTGCGTTCTACAAAACAAACATCGAACCATTAACATTTCAACTCAAAGCATCATATTAAAGAATTGAAACATCAAAGAGAATCACATTTACCAATCGAAAGCAGCTTCCGAAATTGCGTAGTCGCTTCCAGTTGTTGGGTATTATCATCCGACCAAACCCCGGCAACCATTGCAGGAAGACTCTCCAACTGCAACAACACCAACAAAAAGACAAACATAAATGAATAACCGTCAAAACCGTTTTTTAACTATTTTTTTTCCCCCTTTTCATGGCTTTAACTAAATCACAAAAACGATCCAATCAAATTGAAACGCGTAAACCCTAAAATCAGAAAATTCACGATCAAACCCTAAAATGCATAATTACCTTTTTCTCAACGATGGAAGAAGCCTGAAGAGGAGTAGAAAACTGCTGTTGATTTTGAAGACCTTCACGTCTTTTCTTCAAGAGACTCTCTTCACGCTTGTTTTTACGGATCTCAACCATGTTATCCTCTCTTCTCCGGCGACCTTCGTCGGCATCAACAGCAACTTTGTAACGGTTACGACGAACCTCGGTTCTAGCATTTGGTCTGAGCGACATCGTTAGTGATAGCTGGAAACAATTGAAGATGAAAACGATTTGGGAATTAAAAATTCAAAACCCTAATTTACAATTGAGAATTAAGAGAACAGAGAGGTATATCGTTGGAGGAAATTTAAATAGGTGTATTTGCGTGTGAAGGTGGTTTTTGTGGATCTGGATTATAGATCGGGTTGAACCGATTCTCGAAAAGGAAGTGCGTTTAATGTGGTAATAATGTGATTTGGTGTATCGTTTCGTTTTGTTGGATCGTGCCGACTATAAAGAAAACGGGTGGATTATCGTTTCGTGGTGATCTGTTATGGACCCTTGCTATTCAATCATGGTCATGATCCAATCCACTTCGTGAGTTAAATGGGGGATGTTATGTGTGTGTTCTAAAGAATATCCATTCAATTTCAAACCAATGATATTTTTTGTCTATTTTTTCTAATTTTTTTTGTCAAGCAGTTTAGTGGTTAAAAAATTCACCTTAAAGATGAATAAATGGAATATTCGAGTTCGAACCCAGCTTATGCACAATTTCAAACCGGCTTAATAGTATGAGATTGAAAAATACTATAGATGACTTTGTTACATATTTGACCATTCAACTCTTTAATAATTCAAATATTAAAATGATATGTATTGTACATTAAAGATATAACTTTTCATACTCATTAAAATAGACCCTATGTTGGAACGAGCATTAGAGACGACAATGAGAACTTTGCATTTGTCAAGATGCGATGGTTTTTTTCATTGTGTTTGGCGGAATGAAGATGAAGTTTGTGCTCCTTTAATCACCTTGAATTGAATTCATGATATTCTACTTGAAAACTTTGATTATGAATCGAAATATAATCAAATATTGATCACTTCGACAGCAGTAAAGTATGAGTTCTCTTAATTTTTAAATTTTTATTTCAAAGACTCACAATCACAAGTTCAGTTTTTTACTCTATAGTAAATAGTTAGTGTAAAATTGTAAATGTAATTTTGCCACACACTTCATTCTCCATGTACCTTAAAAATTTGATTAATTTTACCAAACCTCTTATCAAACCATACTCTAAAAATTTATACAAAGGTATAACTTTTATTAAAAGGAGTTGGAAACACATATAACAATAGTTGATAATTTTGATTCTCTATTGTTGTAGGATTTTCTCTTGCAACACTTGTGATATGCGTTTGAGGCAATCTTGGTGTAGAAGATCTAGAACTTCTCTTCTAACAAATTTTACCTCTAACATTCTTTGTGCATGAAGTGTTGATAGGTATAAACCAATAATTAAGAAAATTGTTGTTAAAGTAAACACTGCAGCAGTTGAGAACAACCCTTCTCTGATTGTGTAGCAATCTGTTCTTGGCTTAGACCAATTTTTTAAATGACCTGATTCTACACTAAGTCCTACCAACAATAAAATCTCTGCAACTGCAAAACAAATCCTACAACACAGCAAAAAATTGTTAAAGTTCATTTTACACACTGTCCAGTGCATGTTGTGTCAAACAAGATGACACCACCAACATATAGTTTTATTAAACAAGATTTCAATATGTAAATGTACCCAACGTATAGTTTTACTAAATAAAAAGTCTCATATTATGTACCCAAAGATGTCTCATATTATATTATTTTCAAAATTATAATTAATAAATATCATATTAAATTAATATTATCATAATAAAAGGTTGAATGAATTATCTTTATTAACAAATTGTAAGAGAAATATTGAAAAAATCGATTACATTAAGTTATAAATGATCTTTGTTTATTAAATGTTAGAAATGTGAAATTGAAACAAAATTTTAATAATTTTACTAAAACACTATTACAAGAGCTTTAAAAAAAACACTTCATGTTAACATGGAATTTTTCTCTTTTCAGTTTTCACCCTTCATTTTTCCATTTTTGCTCTTGTATAAAAACTTCTGAACATGTTTTTTTAAAGTTTTTGTGATTCAAATTTGAAAAAAATATTCGGAAAACATATTTCGAAATTATTGTTCAAGGCAAAAAAAAAAAAAAAATGAAAAATGCATTCTAAAATATTCACTCAAGATCAAAAATGGAAACCTGGGGCGGAAAAAAGAAATACAGAGGATGGGATGAGAAAATTCGTTAACATTTGTTTTAATCCCAACATAATGTTGGGCTGAACCTATAGAGGGTGATTTAGAGAAATTACTCAAAATTACTCATTTTTTTTACATGCGTGACTTAAACCACGAAATGGTATTTTGATTATTTTGTAGGGTGCGCAAGTAAATCATAGAATGGTAAAAGTAATTTTCTTTAGAAATGGAACTTGCCGTTATGGATTTTTTTTAAAACTAAAAAAATGTCGAATTTACGTTATGAACTTTAATCTTAGGACCAAAAATAAAATTTTAGTGGAGACAAGAGAATGATGGGAGATGAAGAGATAAATTCTTCAGAAATTGATGTTTTTATTCTTTGGATTATGGTTTGAAAATAATTTCTTTTAGAAAATAATAAATCACTTTATATTATTGGACAAGGATATCAGCCATTAGGATATCATAATCAGAACTAAAATTGATTCAAATGCAATATTCATTTTTTTTTCCGTGTTAAGATCAATTTTATTTAAAAGTGAGTTGAATGTAAAAGAGTTTATAATTAAATACATTGTTATGTAAGCGCGAGTTGATAATAACTTTTAGTATAAAAATCACGTTTAGAATCAAAAGCCGTAAATCATAGCTTCAACTTAGAATCTAATAAAATACTACTTGTATCACTCTGGATTTCATATTTTTCTAATAAAGGTGAATGCACTAATCCTTGATAAGGATAATTCGATAAAAAAAATATTATTTTCTCTTTAATTTATGTAAAATGTTCAAATAAATCGATTATTTAATCACAGAGTAACTATTATAAAAATTAAGATTTCAATTAATGATCCACCAATGAGACCGTGTACTTTCTTCTAACTCTTTGATTGCTCTTTTCAAATCTCCCTCATTTTCTTATCTTTTTTTTTCATTTATGAAATACAAACTAAAACATAAACACTTAACGTGATACAAATATAGATACAGACATGTCAACACTACTTATGTCAAAAATATCAAAAATATAGATCACTTTCAACTATACTATATTATTAATTAAATAAAATCTATATATATATATATATATATATATATATATATATATATATAAATCTAAATTAAGCATCAAAACATATATTTGAATTTTGAATTATTTGTTTGATTACAAAGAAAAATCTAAAACAAAATACGATAGTCTTTTACCATCTTCATCTATCCACTATAAAAGAAATGATCCAATCAAATTTAACATTTTTTGAAAATCGCTACTTTGACACATCTTTAACTTTCATAAATGTATACGACAGATATTTAAAAAGTGTTTAAATTAGTGTGTTAAAAAAACAAAAAGATAAATAAAAAATTTGGAACACTTTTTTTAAATTTTCGAACACATGTCTTATGAGTGAATGTCAAACATCGACACGTGAACACCTGCTTTATATTTTTTATCCTCTCTTTCATTTTACTAAAAGAAAAAAAAACCCTCTCTTTCTCTGTTTTCTATAGATTGACCTTTAAATCTTCTACTCTATCTCAAAATTTACAAGAAAAAGTGAACAAGGAACTAAATATTTTGTAAGAAATGAAGAACAAATTAAGTTTGTTCTTACCAAGTTGAAATGTAGAAATAACCAGCCAATGTTATGGACTTGGCAGAAGGAGAATCAGGATCCAAGTTAAGCAATGAATTATGTGATGATTTACTCACTGCTATCAACATGTAAGCATGCTCCATAACCAAGGCAATTGCAAGTCCAACAAAGGCAGAAGCAGCACAAAGCAAAGGCACTTTCCCATTACTATTGTAAACACATTCAGATTTATCTGCCTTTTCTTTTCCATTGATCCAGGTCAACTATATATCATATAGGAAAATTTATAATAAAATATTTAGTATTTTTTTAGAAGAAATAGAATGTTAACACAAGTATTTTGAAGCATTTTTAATGAATTAAATATAATAGTGTTTCGATATAGATTTTCTGCAGTTGGATTCAATTGCAGTTAGTTATTTAGTATAAAATTTAATAAAAAACAAAATATCAAGAAATATATTAATAATTGTATCGAAAATTGTGTAGTCAATTTTTAAAAGTTTAAAAAGTACTTTTTTCAACGCAGAACTTTCTTTTTATTTTCGTGTCTTCAGCATAACCTATATATTTATATTTTACACGAAACATTTTTCTTATATTCTAACAATATAAACCACACCAAATTTATTGTACCTCTCTACCCTTTTACCCGAGTTCAGTTTAGTAGTATGAGTTGAAAAGTTGAAAGAGTATTTAAAAGTACGTTCAAAGTGTTTTCGGTCAACAAATTTCTCGACCCAAATTACACGTTGTATCTGTGTGTCGCAATAATTGACTTTAACTGTCCGATTATTTTTTTTGTCAAAAAACAACTGTTCGATTTATATTTAACGGTGGAGATTATTTAATTATAATTTAGTGAAGCTATAAAGTCAGCCATATAATGTGTGAACCTACAGGTTTTTTTAACTGCACCGGATCCAGGTCCTAAATTTTTTCTCTAACAAATTAAATACTATTAACATTTTTTTATAGAAAAAACATAATAATTAAAAGTTGTACCTCAGAACGTGTAGCTTCTGCTGTGAGACAAAGGATGAAACAGAATAAGCCTAATAGAATTGTGATAACAAGAAAAGCTATTGTTTTGCAGCTCAAATCTGTTTTACTTGTTTTTGGTTCAAGGTCTGCATGTGTAACTGCCATTCCTAAGGCTGAAAAGAAGAAGAGGGATTGAAACTATTAGTTCCAATGGTGTATATAAGTATGAAAAAGAAAGAAAGTTGCTTAAAGACCAAGATTCAAACCGTGTGAAATCTTATACTAAGGAATACCAAAAGTGCTATTGTTGTAAGCTTATCTTTGTGATGTTATGACTTTTGAATGATGAAGACAAAGATAGTGCTAATGTTTTATGACAAAGCAAATACGTTTACATTTACACTTTCACTCATAGAGTTGAGTGTGCCTTTCAGTTTATTTAGTTTTTTTAGTCGCAAGTATTTACTAAAAAATGTAAAGTAGTTTTTGCATAAAGTAGTACAAACTATATATGTGCATCAATATGCATGTACACAAACCACTCATCCCAATATATCCTATAAATCTTTCATCAAAGATTTACAATTAATTTTATAAAGCATATAGGGAAAAATTACAAAATTGGTTCCTTAACTTAATTTACTACTTCTTTCAATTCCAACCATTTATCTTTTAATTAGTTTTGTAAATATTTTATAAAGAATTAAAAAATTCCTAAGGGATTATCCCTTAGAAATACATTGGTACACTATCTATTTCGTTTGACACGCTGACATATGCGCTAATATCAATTATTAGAGGTTGTCTCTGAGTAATTTCTAAGGAGTAAAATCTCTCTAAGAAATTATTTTCGAAGGCCAAAACCTTTGAGAAATGATTTCTGATCCACTATTATTCGAGGAGTTTAAGCTCCAAGGGTTTTCCAAGTTGTTTTACATTTCTAAGGGGTTTTGCCTTTGAGAAACATGCACTATTCTTGCCTTTGACTAAGTATCGACAAGGATGTTGGAGCTTACAAACACAACAATTGGTAGATTCAAATGTAACATTGATGCTTGTTTTCATACTCATCAAAATTAAGTGGATATTGAAATGTGCAATAAATATGACAATGAGTTTGTGTTTGGCAAGATGAAATGATTCTCATCTATATGTTTGAAGGCAAACATTGTGGTCCTTTAATTGCCTTGAATTGGGTCCATGATCTTGGATTGGAGAATTTTAATTTTGATTTGAGTTCTAAATGAGGTATGAATGGTTGATGGCTTTCACAATTGTAAGCAAAATGTATGAGTTGGTGTTATCTTAAATAAATGATTGTGTTAGACCTCTCAAATAAGAAATATGAGTTGGGATTATTACAGTTTTCTCTTATGGTTTTGAATAGTTTTGAATTTGAAATGTAAAGAAAATAATTGTAGTTATTTTATTTGATAACGAAGAAAATAGAGATGATATAGGATAGAGAGGATTTTGACTCAAGAAATATTATAGTAGAAGTCAAATTTTTCAATTAATCTTTTATGCAAAACGCTAAACAACATCCCGGGATATTTATGAAATATGTTAATAAGAAAATCTTCAGAGTAAAATTGCGCAAATTTTAGTTTCTCGGAGAAAACGTTAAAAAAAAAAACTTAAAACACATATTTTTAATACTTTAAAAATGTAAAAACTTATCTTTTCAACATTAATTTTCTCCTTAATTTTTTTTATATATTTAATAAGTGTTCTGTAGACATGTTTAACATGACTTATCTTTTATATACGTTTGATATTCCAACATGTATCTAATATAAGTTTTTTACAAAATTAACTTCAAATTTTCCTTTTATTAAAAATTCATATCACCATGAATCCCACTTTCTCATTTGTAACCTTATCAAAATGTGTGGTTGGTCTTGAATCTGTTTTTGTTGTTGTGTTATGTGTGCTTATGTCGACGAAAAAGAAAAGTATATCGTACCAATGGCATTACAAAACGAAAGAAAACACAACCATCACAAATATTTTCTAAAATTCAGAACTATTAACAATTAAAATATTAAACCTTAAGTGGCCACAAATAAAAGAAAATCTTAAGTGATGATCATATACACAATTAAATAATTTTTCTTTTACTCTATAGTTAGTGTAAAGCTATACATGTAATTTTGTAACACACTCCTCCACTCTCGGTGTCCCTTAAAAATTTGGGCCATTTGGCCAAACCAAAGGATCAAATATTTAAACTATACACTATAAATTTATACAAAAGTATAGCTTTTATTAAAAGGAGTTGGAAACACAGATAATAATAATTCATCATTTTGACTCTCTATTGTTGTAGGGTTCTCTCTTGCAATGGCTGCGATGTGTCTTTGAGGTGATCTTGGCGGAGAAGCATAGTAGGTAGAAGCTTCTAGAACCTCTCTTCGAACAATTGTTAGATCCTCTGCCATTCTTTGTGCACGCAGTGCTGTTAAGTATAAACCGGCAGCTAAGAAGACTGTTGTTAAAGAAAACACTCCGGCGGCTGAAAACAAACCTTCTTTAATTGTATAGCAACCGGTTCTTGGCTTAGACCAACTTTTTAAATGGCCTGATTCTACACTTAGTCCTGCCAATAATAAAACCTCCGCAACCGCAAAACAAATCCTACGAAATACAAAAAGTATTAGATTTTAGGTAGCGTCGATATTTCAGAAACTTAATTTTTTGTTACAAATAAAGAACAAGACAACAAAAGATTTAATATATGTATCTTACCAAGTTGAAATGAAGAAAAAACCAGCCAACCATGTTAAGGACTTAGCAGAAGGAGAATCAGGATCCCAATTAATTAAAGAAGGTGATGATTTACTCACTGCTATCAACATGTATGTATGCTCCATAACCAAAGCTATTGCTAATCCAACAAAAGCAGAAGCAGCACATAATAAAGGTACTTTCCCATTACCATTATAAACACATTCAGATTTTGTTCCCTTTTCTTTTCCATCTCTATTTATCCATGTCACCTATCATATTAACCATACCAAATTAAATTAAACTTCATGAAAATTTCATGCACCTTTTGGGGGTATTATGATAATTGCCAATTGTTAGTGTTTTTTTTTCTTTCAATTTTTATAATTTAACGAATCGAAGTGACAATAGCTAAATTTCAGTGGAGTGGATTGTGTTTTTTTTTTTTTCTTTTTGCATTAGCCCTCTGGTTTTCAGGGGAATGGGCCCCAGTAATCTAGAGCTCGACCATGATATTAAGAAAGTATGATTAAGAATTGTTTCCACCAAGAATTGAACTCGAGTTCTTCCGAACAATCCTCCTAAGGAGAGCAAACATAACAATAAATATAATCCCGAAAGTGTAACCTAATAACATAGATTGGGACGCTGAAGAAGTACCAAGAAGTAGGTTCAGGGTTTGATCTCTGCTTTTAATAAATTTTCGCTTTATATAATAAATTAATTACTAACATTTGCCTATAAAAAAAAACTCTGTTAACAAAATCGTACCTCGGAACGTGTGGCTTCTGCTATGAGACATAAGATGAAACAGAACAAGCCTAATAGAATTGTGACAACCATAAGAAAAGCTCCTGTTTTGCTACTCAAATCTGTTTTACTTCTTTTTGGTTCAAGGTCAGCATGTGTAACTGCCATTTCCAATGACCCTTTTGGTTTTTTTGGAGCTCAACCAAAAGAGAGATAATTCTTAAGGGAAAAATGAAGAATAAGGAATGAAATTTTTAGTTCTAATGGAATGAATATGAAAAAGAAGGAAGAGTAGTTTAGAATTGCTTGGAGCAAAGGTTGCTTAAAGGCCAAAGATTCCCACGGTATGAAATTTTATACTAAGTAGTACCATAGGTGTTATTGTTAATTAGCACCATAAGTTTATTTTGTGAATTGTGATGTTATAAGTGATGAAAACAAATGTATTGCTAATGTTTTATGACAAAGCAAACACGTGTAAATGATGACACTTTCATTCATAAAGTTGAGTGTGACTTTCAGTTAAATTTCAGTTTTTCTTAATCATAAGTTTTTAGTTAAAGTAGTTTTAGCATGAGGTAGTACAGGTGTACAACCATAGGCGGAGCCAGAAATGTTAGAGAGCCTGAGCACAATTTTAATTGTAATTGATAATTATTTTTTTTAAGTCTTCAATGTGAGATAATTGATTTTAATTAAAAATGAGTTTAATTGAATTGATTTCTGTTTGAATATGTTAATGTAAAAGTGATTCTCATAAATTTATATTGTTCAGATAGTTTAAATCAGAATTACTTTTAGGTGTGCAAATAGCAAAATGGGTTTTAAGTGTATTTAATTTTAAAACTAGATAGCAACTTTTTAAGTGTATTTCACAATGTCTTTATTTTTTTTCTTTTAAGTTATTTGACTTTGTAACATAAAAATAAATAGCAACTTTTTGTCAAAAATAAAATGAAATAAGTATTTCAAAAATAAATAAAATAAGTATTAAAAAATAAATAGCAACATCATAATAATAATAATAATAATAATAAAAAAATAGCAAATTTTAGTAAAAAAAATACATATTGCTGTAGTACAATAAATAGAGCTGCTTTATATTCCTTGAAAGTTTCAACACGTGCCCACAGAAAATTAAATCTCACATATGGAAAATCTCAGGTAACACTTAAATGGGCCGGGTGGAAATTAAATTGATCTCATTCATTCTATTCATCTTCTTCAACATAAGATAACAAAAGTTGCTGCACCGCACACACACAGAAAACATAGAAAGAAAAATTATTCTCCAAACAAAATTGAAATTCTAAAATCGATTCAATATACAGTGAAAGCTACAAATGGTAAAAGCCAAGTCCGGGCACGTGCTCAGCAGGCCGGGCTGTGGCTCTGCCCGTGTGTACAATTATATGTACCGATTTGGATTAAGTGTAGTGCCACTACACTGGGTTAGTAAATTTAGATCATCTAATTAAAATTAGAATTAGGATTAAATATGTTTTTAGTCCTATTTTTATGTGAGTTTCGAGTTTTATTCCCTATATTTTTTTTAATTATATTTTTAGTACCTACATTTTTTTATTATATTTTTAGTCAATTTTTTATAACTAGGATGACAGAATTGACCACATAGGATAACTTAAATTGACTATAATAACATTTACATCGAATGACGTGACATCTATGTGTCATCCTATGTGGCTGATTTTGTTATCCAAGTCACAGAAAATTGACCGTAGGGACTAAAAATGCAAACGGCGAAAATGTAGGGACTAAAAATATAATTAAAAAAATGTAGGGACTAAAAGTCGAAACTCACATAAAAGTAGGGGCTAAAAACATATTTAACCCTAAACATTATTAGATAGTTTAAATTTAAGGTCAATTTTAATTAATTATAAATATAAAATTTGAATTTTAAATTTAAACCGTCTTATTTTAACTTAACTGTTTATATATAATCGACTACACTTTTATTATTATTTGGCTTAATTGCAGTTTTGATCCCCATATTTTCAATTTTTTACAGTTTTGGTCCCCCTATTTTAAAACCGACACTTTTGGTCTTCCTATCACATATTTGGTCTAAAATATGATGATACAACATGTTTTAAATGAATTTTATGAAACATTTTTTTTACAATTTCATCGATGTTGATATTTTGTCATCATCGAATCATATACCACGTCGTTTAAATCAAATCATTTCGTCAATTTATAGTTAAAAATATGTGATGGGGGACCAAAAGTGTCGAGTTTTAAAATATGGGACCAAAACTGCAAAAAATTGAAAATAAAGAGACCAAAACTACAATTAAATCTTATTATTTTCTGACCGACCTCAATCCTTACATGTACATGTTTTCATCAACCATTCGTCCTAACTCGTTCACCCTAGGCTTAGCCATCAAAATTGTGTATTATATTCATTTCTTATTCAAGATTTATTTTTTCTCTTACACTCCTGCTAGAAAGGAAATGAGAATACAAAGTTGAAGTGTATGCTTGATGAGCAAGACTTTCTAAACAAGGAAGGAGAAATCCAAGGTAAAAGAAAAGGAATCAAAATAGTTAAATATTAGAAATAGAATGAATTCTCTGCTTCAGACTTGGGGCAAAGCATTATATAAGAGATGAACTTGTTATTATTCTCTAGAGTTGAATATTCTTACTAAAAAAAAAGGTGTTATTATGAGGTGGCAAAGTGAAGAAGAATGAGGACAAAAAATAGCCACAAATAGACATATCAATGGATTTGACAAAAAATAATTATTGACAATTTTTATATTCATATATATGATGTGCATATACTATTTGGTAAGGTATTCGATTATCTAAAATGAACTTTTTTTATTTTCTTTTGATAAAAATGCACTTGATTTTTATACTTGACCTCTTTAATAATTGATATATTTTTTAAAAAATGTTAATAAGTTCAATGACATTTGTTAAAAAAAATAGTCAATATCTTAAATATTTAAATTTTAGTCTTTATAATACACAATTTTTATCTTTATTATTTTCTTACTATTAATCATCTCATTCTCATATAAAGGAAACTTTGATAATTTAGAGTTCGGTCTCGAGATAAATAAGATTTAGTCAAAAATTATTTCCAAAAAAAATTAAATTCAAATTTTTCTGAATAATTCCTTCTAAAAAGAGCTCATTAACTACTTAATCCAATATTTTAGTTATTTTATTTTTTATTTCTTTAACAAATACTCGATATACTTGTTAACAAAAAAAACTTATTTTAAAATATTTTATCTATAATTAGCTTTTCTACTTCTTCTTGTCTTGTTTGAAATAATTTAAAATACTTATCACAAGACTCACCAAATATGAACTAATCTAAAACGATACTCCCTCATTTCCTTTTTACTTATGTTTTTAGAATAGTAACACCAAATTAAGAAAGTGTATATTTACACTTTATCTTTCTATTATACCCTCGTTTTAATCCACCAATAAATTTTTATTTTTTTCACACACTTTTTCTTTCCAATAAATTTAATATATTATGTTAAAAAAAATTTAATATGTTATGTTCCAAAAAAAAAATTTAGTTTTCCAAATATATAGCATTAATTGGTTTTATTGAAAAAGATAAGAGCTATTGACCAAGGGTATAATTGACAAATCATACTCGTAAAATACCAAAAAAACAATTAAATAGAAACGCTAAAGCTAACCCTAAAAAACAAGTAAAAACGAACGGAGGGAGTATATTTTAAGCAAACAAACTAGAAGTTAAATTTATTTTAACCTGATAGTTGTTCTATAATTTAGCTGTTGGATCCCACCTAATCATGTCCATGTCATAGTTGTCCCAACATGATTTGTACGGGCCATTTTGAATCAGAAAATGCAATCTGTGTCATAACACTTTGTCTAAATACCAAACAAATAGGATCTTGTTAGTTATTTATACACTCACTAGTTCAAAAAAAATAATATAATTATCTAAGAGAAATTATTAAATGGAGTTGTGGTGACTGGTGATCATACCAAAACTCTAGAGGTAGTTAGCAACTCAAAGAGGTTGGCTACTTGGCAACCAATCATTGATGCTCTGCGTGGAAGACTACCATCCTAGCAAAACCAATTCATTAGTTTTGGATTTATTGAATTTTAATTCTATTAAACTCTGAAATAAAGAGAATGATGTTAATTAGTTTATTTTGTGTGTGTTAATCTTTTGATTTTTAGGGGAAAGAGAGCAATAATAATCTGAATTTTGACTGTGAAGTAAATACAGTTTGATTAAAAAATTATTTCATTCACAAATTGAATTTAAATTATTTCGAATAATTCGTTTTGAAATTTATTAACCATTTGAATCTGATATATTAGTAAAGAAAATGATAATTTTATCTATTATTGATGTATTTCGTTGTCATAAATGTTAAATAAAAAAAAATAACTTGAGAATAATACACATAAGGATAAAATTGGAAAATAAACAATTAAAACTGTATTCGAAACAAAAGGCAAAAAAAAATTTGGACTATTTTTTTAATGTGACAATTACAAATAACATATAGTCTATTAATTTAAGGTGATGAAGCGGCTTTGTGCTTGGCTTGTGCGAGAGAGTTAAAGAATCGGAAGATCATATGTTGCTCTTGTGTCTATTAGCTTGGGTGGTGTGGTCAATGGTCTTTAAGTGGTTCAGATTGACTACAGTTTTGTTGAATTCCATTTCTTCCTTATTGGAAGGCTTTCTCTCTGTTTATAGAAAGGGTAAACAAGGTCTCTTCAAGGTGTTTTGATTGTTTGGCTGCGTTGTTATGGGTGCTTTAGCATTCGCAAAACGAAATGATGTTTGGAGCAAAGGCTAAAGAACTCGAGGAAATTTTTGAAAAGATACAAATTATTTTTTAAAAATGTCTACTATCTAAAAAGTTATTTTATATATGAATGAGGTGTTTATGCATTTGACTGTATAATGCAATAGGGTTATTGGGGTGGGTATAAAAAATGTTAATTAGTGGTCACTTCCTTATTTTGATTGGATGAAGTACTTCATGTACTATAAAAAATGTTAATTAGTGGTCACTTTCTTGTTTTGATTGGATGGAATACTTCATGTACTTATTCTCAAAGTAATGGTTTAAGTACCTCTTATACTGATTTCAATTATTTGATATTAAAAAAAATTACAAAACTTGTGTTCTTAACTCAAGAATTACAAATGGTAGTAAACACCGACTCAAAACACTTGTGGTTATATCTATCATTTTATTTAGCTTTGATTTTATCTTGACTTGCAAATATTAATATTTGTATTACTAGAGAATTTTTTAATAATCAAATGGATATCTATCACTTTATTTTTTAATTTAGAAATTTAAGTGTTACGAATATTAGATAATTCATACTCAATTGATTTTCTCTCGTTCTCATGAATTAATTATGACAATATATAATGATGCATTTCAATGCTAAATGTTATTTGTGTTGGTTGAAAATATATGCATCGAAAAATATCCTTTTGTTACGTCGAAAAGTATCCACTTGTGGTTATACATATTGGGATTGTGCGTACGACCGCAGTTATATATGGACCGCCAATCTCCAATATACAGTATCTAATACGTGAATAGATCAAACAACAATCTACTGAGGTCATTAGTTAGTCAAGGGTGTTTAAGATCCCTTTGTAAAATGCTGGAACCAAGCGAGTTTAAAGGGTGTTTAAGAATACAGGACATCGGGGAAATACTGAAGGCTATTCTAAAAGTACAGAAAGCTAATAGTGCAAACAATAGAAATATTCTAGAATTGACGGGGAGTAAGATTGTCAGAATCGAGTTTTTACGTCAACTTATTTAGTGTGGGTGAAAACGAAACATAAACTTGTAGAGTTTAGGTAACACCCATATTAGAATAAATATGATTTTCGTATTTATTTATTTGAATTTATATGATTTTATGATTTATTGAGTAATTATGTTTTGGGAGAGTTAAATGATATTTTAGTAATCAAGTAGAATTATTAAATTAGTTGAGAATCCTTTAATTAATTTGTGTGGGTTAATTAATTAGGAAATACATGAAGTTAGTAGAACTAATAGTTAATAAAGTGAGTAGTAGACTTATTAAGGAAAATTGCTTTTTAGGCCCCCTACTTGCTCCCAAACCCCCCAGAAATTCCAAAATGCCCCCAATTTTGGACCCAGGATACTATGTATTCTAGGATACGAAATCATATATTCTACGATATGAAAACGCCTAATTTCATATTCTACGATCTGCGTTTCATATTCTCACGAAACAACGCGAACAATTAAAAAAGAAGGGCGATTTTAGGGTTTCGATTTGCCAAATCTTCTTCTCCATTCAATCTCCAGTTTAATCAATTCGTCAAATCTTCTTCTCCATTATCCAATCAAAGTCACGAAAAAAAAACCATTTTGTATCCTACAAAACGAATCACCAAGTAAGATTTCTTTAATCTGTATCACGAAATTGAACTTTGATTTTGTTTATGCTTTTTGTTTGTTAATGTGTTTAGGGTTTGTATTTTCATCAATTTAGTGTTTAGGGAATTTATTTTGTTTATGATTTTGATATTTTGAATAGTTAGGGCTTTGATTGTTTTTAATTTGGCCCTCTGTACTAAACTTGAATTTTCAAATGTTAATGGAATTATGGAAAGACCCACGGGGTAAGAACATGTTATGTCAGACCTATAGAAGTGTTATTCTGGTATATGTTCCTTCCATTCTATATCATACTAGATATATATTTTATTTGTAAAATCAGAATATATCTATGGATTTAAATTATGTGACATACTTAGTAGGTGAAGGAGTTATGAAAAAAACGTTAGGGCAAAAGATAGATATATAGGTCGACTTTATATTCCAGAATACGAAATTAATATTTTTCATATCCTAGGATACGAAATAACCCAATTTCGTATTTTAGAATATGAAATTGGAGTGTTTTAAAAAAAAAGTATATTTTGTGGGCTGAAAACTTAAATTTATTTTCAAAAAATGTCAATTTCGTATCGTAGGATACGAATGTGTGTTTTTTTTACGCCCAACAAGACAAGCTAACTAGTCGTTGGGGTGTTTAACGTTGTTTCATATCCTAGGATACGAAATTGGGCTAATTCGTATCCTAGCTTACAAAACCCTTTAGAAGGGTATTTTTGTCACAATGGGGGGCCTAAGAGTAATGATGGGGGGCCTAAAAAGCAATTTTCCTTATTAAGTGAATGAGCCAAGCCCAAGAGTAAGTAAATGGATAAGAAGGGTATATAAGTGGTATTATGAGAAAATGAGATTCAAGACCTAGAATAGAAAGTAGAGCTCTCATAAAACTCATTTTCTTTTCAAAGAAGGAGGTAGAGAGAGAAATAGAAGAAAGAGACAAGGTGAAGAAGGGAGAAGATCAAAGAGTAGAAGGGTTAGAGATTTCAAAGATTGATAAAGTATGATAGTAGTATGTGTATTCTAGAGTGATCAAGGGAGGAGGAGAAAATCTATTTCTCTCAATCCCAATCTTCACTCACTCTTTTCTCTTTGGGTTGGGATTTTGATTTAAAAAATAATGACTTTTAATAGAGTTAGAATCAATAAAATGTTTTCTAATTGAACAACACGAGTTTGGGGACAAAAGAAAGGGAATTTGTAGATGTTTGTTAGAGATTTTGTGTTGTTATGAAATTTTGAATAAATGTATGAAAATCTCATGATTCTTGTCTTTTGGTTGTTGATTCATGTTTCTCATTGTACTTCTAAGTTATAAATGATGCTATATGCTTAAAATAACTACCTTTATACATTTATATGTGGAAAAATGACGTTTTTAATGGATTTGAACTCAAACCCGAAAACAAGGGGTGCTTTCTGGGCAATGCTCGCTGAGCGAGTTGCATGAATGTTGCAGCGAGAGCCTTTTTGTTCTTGTTGTTCTTCCTGCCCAGATGAGTGCTCGCTGAAGTGAGCTGTAGCGAGGGAGTTTGCATTGTCTTGTTGGCTAGCTCTAGCTTGAAGCGAGGAACTCTCTGACTTGCTTGCTACCTCTCGCTTGTAGCAAGAAACTCTCTATTTTGGCTCGCTATCTCTCACCAGGACTGGCTTAGCGAGGGTGTCTAAACTAAATTTTTCTTACAAGCTTAATGATATGAAATGTATGCTTATAACATGCTTGGATTGTGATCTTATGATATTGTAACATTACCTATGATTGGATTGAGTTACTTTGATGATGAAATGACTTGTGATGCTAAGCATGTGATGAACTATGATGAATTTTGATAATGGTATGCTTATGTTTACATGATGAGTTTGAAGAGATTAATTGATGTGATTTAATTAATGGATGAGATGTATCTTTAATAAAGTTATTGAAGTACATAGATTGTGATATTCTTATAGGATGAGATGATAAAACCATATGTTTGATAATTTTACATACATGCATTCATTCATGTATGATGAGCAGGTACTTTAGATGAGTCCTAAAGTATAACACATATTTTAGTAGCTGCGGTTGACTAAAATATAATTGGAATAAGTTTTCCAATAACTTGATGATGAGGTACTGCATGCATTTAGTATAGAATGCTAGGGAGCATTACATGAATGTGACATTAGTTTGCATTAGGAGATGAAAGTGAACATTTATGTGAACTAATTGGTACTTGACATTATTGTTGAACATTGATTGTTTTGTGTAGATGTGTATACTTGACCTTTGACACTTGTATTATATATTATGTTTTATCTTGATGTATAACCTTGTATCTTATCTTAAGAAATGTTGAGGTTCTCTTATAACTTATTATGTAAAATGTATAGTATTCAATATTGTAGTTCTTCTGAGATTGGTTGCATCATAAGGCTAAAACAACTTGGTCAGAATGACTTAACTGAAGCACCAATGCTAAAGTAATTAAGTCTAAACCACTTGTGCATATTGAAGATGTGCAGATGCAACATGTTGAACAAGATGTCCTAGACATCTTCTCACTGGGTTTAGAGCATGTTAAGACAACATGTCGAACAAGATGTCCCAAGACATGTGGGTTGGACATCTTGACCCAGTTCAGCTTAAAAGATAATGTTTATCCATTAAGCACGCGTGTTTGTTCAAATTTGAATAAGGTGCGAATCTTTAAGTAACAAGCTGAGATTAAGATTAATGATAAAGTTTGTTATTAATCCTATGAGTTAGATACGATCGGATTCATATTTAATTTGTGGATAAAGATTAATTTTTTTATCTTGTGGAGTTTGTTTTAAAACAAGTTTGTTTTAAAACTAATTCTTATTGTAGTGCATCTGAAAGATTGAAGATTATCTGAAGACCTGCACGCCTATATAAATGACTCAACATAGAGCTTGAAACTCAACCCACAATAACTGAAGATTGTGAGTCCAAAGCTTTGTGCCCACTGTGCAAAGCATTAGTAGCTCTAAGTGTTGGTCTTGATACTTAGTAGTCTTGAGTCGTTGAATGTTGTCGTTCAACTAAGTCTTAAACTGTAAAGTTTAGTTTCGTCACTTGGGATTAGTGATTAGAGGGAGTTGGGTAGGTTCTCATATTCTGGGGGAGTTAGCCTTTGGGTAGAAAACTGATAGGATTAAGAAAAGGCGTACATGCCAAAAGGTGTTTGGTGTGGTTGTAAGACTAAATAATAATTCGGAGTAGTAGTGTTCACTTCCTGGATTGGTATCCCCTAGAGTAGGTGTGATTTGCATCGAACTGGGTTAACAAACATTGGTGTTGTTTATTGCTTTTATTTACTTCAGTACTGCAATAAATTGTGATCCTCATAACCAGTTGTCTAAGACATCTGGACCATAGACACATTGTCCTAGACATTGTGTACGACATCTGTCCTGCCAGAGAACAAAATTTCAATTGGCATCAGAGCAGGCACCCTAACCTGCTGGGTGAGCTCCAGGGAGACAAAATCTTGTTCAAGATGGACAGGGATGGAGGATCAATAAATAGACCACCTATTATGGATGGATCAAATTATGACTATTGGAAAGCAAGAATGATTGCCTTTATCAAATCCATGGATCAAAAAGCATGGAGAGCAATTGTTACAGGTTGGAATCACCCAATAGTCTCTGCAGAAGATGGTTCTTCAATATTAAAAGGTGAAGGAGATTGGACTTCAGAAGAGGAGAATGGGGCCATTGGCAACTCTAAAGCACTAAATGCTATATTCAATGGTGTTGATGAAAACATATTCAAACTAATCAACACATGTACAGAAGCCAAGCAAACCTGAGAAATTCTTCAAACTGCTCATGAAGGAACTTCCAAGGTTAGAATGTCAAAACTGTAGCTCCTCTCCTCAAAATTTGAAAACCTGAAGATGGAGGATGATGAGACTATATCAGAATTTAACAATAGAATTCGTGATATAGCTAACTCGTCTTTTGCTCTAGGAGAAAGAATACCTGAAGAAAAGCTGACAAGAAAAATCCTTAGATCACTACCTAAGAGATTTAACATGAAGGTAACGGCAATTGAAGAATCTCAAGACTTGAGAACATTGAAGATGGATGAACTCATTGGCTCATTACAAGCCTTTGAGATGGCATTCAATGACAAACCAGAAAAGAAAGTAAAAAACATAGCTTTTCTATCTAAAGAAGACTCTGACGAAGACAGCCTATCCAAAGCCATAGCCCTCATAAGCAGTGACTTCAACAAATCCTTGGCAAAACTAGGAAACTACAAGAAGTCAGATGTCCCAGTCATCCGGTCAGACATCAAGCCTCAAAGAAAGAACAGTGATCAGTACAAAACGTGTCAAGAAAATAGATGCTCCGAATGCAAAGGATACGGACATAACACACATGAATGTCCTAATCATCTGAAACAACAACAGAAGGGTATGAGTAGTACTCTATCTAAAGACGAACTTGACACATAAATCAATCTTGCATTCACTGGTAAATGCATGACAAATGAGGATCCTTCCGAAAAACCTTCACCATGGAACAAGGAAGAAGAATCATGTCTGATACTACAACAGAGAAGACTCATAGACGTTCTTCTTCAAAAGAATAATGAAGGACTAGTCAACACTGATCTCAATGAGGAAATCTCTCTACTGAATACAAGACTCATGGAGATTGCTCTATCAATAAATTTTCAGAGCAACAGTCCTAATTCATCAAGGAAGCAGAGAAAGAAACACATGTCGAACTACATGTCCCACCATTCTGATCAAAACCGAAGAACAACCGAAGACAAAATTCAATCTAAAAAGAGAAAGAAGGTTTGTCATCATCGTGGGAAAGAACGACACATAAGAACCTTCTGCTTTGAACTATATGGCTTCCCCAGGTTTCATGAACAATTCTGGAACAGACACACACCTAAAAGACAAGCAAAGAACACCCAAAGCAAACTTACTTGTCTAATAGCTCATACATCACTCAGAGTATCCTCCAAAGATGATTGGTACTTTGACAGTGGATGTTCAAAGCACATGACTGGAGAAAATGCATATCTTTAAGAAATAAAAAATTATTCCAACAACTATGTCACTTTTGGGGATGGAGCTAACGGAAAAATAAAGGGGATAGGAAAGTTGAATGGACCTGAATTACCAAACCTTGATAATGTTCTCCTAGTAGAAGGACTTATTGCTAGCTTGATAAGCATAAGTCAGCTATGTGACCAAGGATTAAGAGTCAGCTTCAACAACTCCGAATGCATTGTGTCCAACAATGATAAAGAAGTCATGAAAGGGTCAAGATCCAAGGATAACTGCTATCTATGGCAGTCTCAACACAAGAGTCAGGGCATCTCATGCATGATAACTAAGGAAGATGAGACTAAACTATGTCATCAAAAGTTGGGACATCTCAATCTCAAAAGTATGAGAAAACTCATCATAGAGGAAGCAGTCAGAGGGTTGCCTAAACTCAGAATATAGGAAGGCAAAATATGTGGAGAGTGTCAGATTGGGAAGCAAACCAAGATGTCACACAAGAAGGTTCGACATACGGTCACCACAAGAAACCTAGAGCCGCTTCATATGGATCTTTTGGGACCTATGCAAGTTGAAAGCTTGAATGGTAAAAGGTATGTTCTGGTATGCGTGGATGACTACTCAAGATACACATGAGTCAGATTTATCATAGAAAAATCTGATGCTTTTGATGTGTTCAAGGAGTTGTGTTATCTCATTGAGAACGAGCAGAGCAGTGAGGTAATCAGAATAAGAAGTGATCATGGGAAAGAATTTGAAAACTCAAAATTTTCAGAATTCTGTGCTACCAAAGGCATTGAACAAGAGTTCTCATCTCCTATCACACCACAATAAAACGGAGTGGTGGAAAGGAAAAATAGAACCTTGCAAGAATGCACTAGAGCCATGCCACACGCCCAAAAAATACCTTATCACTTCTGGGCTGAAGCTATGCACACAACATGTCACATTCACAACAGGGTGACTCAAAGAAAAGAGACAAAAGCGACTCAGTATGAGCTATGGAAAGGAAGTAAGCCAACGGTCAAGTACTTCCATGTATTTGGTACTGTGTGCTATGTCCTAGTTGATCGAGAATGAAGAAGAAAATTAGATCCCAAAAGTGATGAAGGCATCTTTATGGGATATTCAGCAAACAGTAGAGCATACAGGGTCTACAACAAATGCACCAAGATAATCATAGAGTCGATAAATGTTGTGTTCAATGATACTCCTGAAGAACCACTCACTGTAGAAGAAGAAGAAGAAGAAGAAGATGACTCTCCTCAGCAACTCAGTACTCAACCAAATGTCCTAGACAATGTTCCAGACATTCTAGCAGATGAGCCAAGTACTATTTCTCCTAGGTTCAAAGGATCATCCACAAGACTTCTGAAGATGCATCTAGTTGATAACATCATAGGAAATCCAAATGAAGGAGTCATCACCAGATCTAGAGAACAAATTGCTAACTCATGCTTCATATCCTCAATTGAACCCAAGAATGTCAAAGAAGCACTAAGTGATGAGTTCTGGATAAATGCCATGCAAGAAGAATTGGGACAATTCACAAGGAATCAAGTATGGGAACTAGTTCGAAGACATGAAGAAATCAATGTGACAAGAACCAAATGGGTGTTCAAGAACAAGTCAGATGAGAATGGAACTGATACAAGAAACAAAGCTCGTCTAGTTGCTCAAGGGTACACACAAGTGGAAGGGGTAGATTTTGATGAAACATTTGCACCAGTTGGAAGGCTTGAATCTATAAGACTGGTACTTAGCATCTCTTGCATAATGAGGTTTAAACTTCATCAAATGGATGTTAAAAGCGCCTTCCTTAATGGGTACCGACATGAAGAAGTGTATGTAGAACAACCAAAAGGATTTGTAGACTCCAGCTTCCCTGAACATGTCTACAAATTGAAGAAAGCTCTGTATGGATTAAAACAGGCACCAAGAGCATGGTACGAAAGATTGACTGAGTTCCTGATCAATAATGGTTACATCAGAGGAGGTATAGATCAGACACTGTTTGTAAAGAAGAATCTAGAAGAAATTATGATCGCCCAAATCTATGTAGATGACATAGTCTTTGGAGGTATGTCAGACCAGATGGTGGAATAATTTGTCCAACATATGAAGTCTGAGTTTGAGATGAGTCTAGTAGGAGAAATAACCTACTTTCTTGGCCTTCAAGTCAAACAGTCAGAAGACATTGTCTTCATATCACAAAGCAAATATGCTAAAAGCATTGTGAAGAAGTTTGGACTAGAGAGTGCCACACATAAAAGAACTCCAGCTGCTACTCACATCAAAATGAGTAAAGATGAGAATGGAGTTGATGTAGATCAATCTCTCTATAGAAGCATGATAAGGAGTCTTCTATACCTAACTGCAAGCAGACCTGACATAGCCTTTGCAGTAGGAGTGTGTGCTCGATATCAAGCAAATCCAAAAACTAGTCACCTACTGCAAGTGAAGAGAATCATCAAATATGTCAGTGGTACATGTGATTATGGAATTCTCTACTCATACAATGCAAATCCTACTCTCATAGGATATTGCAATGTAGATTGGGCTAGAAGTGTTGACGACAGAAAAAGCACCTCAGGGGGATGCTTCTTCTTTGGTGATAATCTCATCTCATGGTTCAGCAAGAAGCAAAACTGTGTGTCACTATCCACTGCTGAAGCTGAATATATAGCTGTAGGAAGTGGTTGTTCACAGTTACTCTGGATGAAGCAAATGTTGACAGAATACAATGTCCAACAAGATGTCATGACATTATTCTGCGACAACATCAGTGCCATCAACATATCAAAGGATCCTGTTCAACACAGCAGAACAAAACACATTGATATTCGCCACCACTTCATCAAAACCTCTTGATGCAGTCCGATTTGAACGATTGAGGAGTGCATTAGGCGTCTGCATTCATGAAGGTCTGTAGATCACTATAGACCAAAAAGGCGTGCAATCATCAGAAGATCTAAAGCACGCCTCCAGCACGAGACAGGAACCAAACAACAACAATCCAACACTACCTATCTCTTGTAAGTTCTGTGGCCTACCAAATGTCCTAGACATTGGAGGCTTTGACATCCGGCACTAAATGTGCACTTTTGTATGCTGTTTTCTTTTAACCAATGAAGCTTTTTCCTTTAAAACCTTTGTCAAATTATGGTAAAAAGGGGGAGTAATAATTGATGATAAGAACATCTCTTTGGCAAGTAGAATCATTCTCTTGCTTTACAGATGAATAATGGCAAGCTTTAAAAAATTAAAACCTAAAAAGCTATGCTTAAACAAGTGTGTCCAGAGCATAATTAAAATGCTAAAATTGAACCTCTGAAAGTCTAAGTGAGTCTTGATCACTCTGATTAAGTACTTTCCGCTGCAACTCAAGACTTTGGTTCACTAAGTCACTAGGTATCTCATCCTTGGACTTATAAAATTCACTGTAATGGATCATATGAAGACAAGACTAATACTGTCTCATACCAGAAAAGGTTCATCACACACTCAAGATTGAAGAAGTCTTGAAAATTGAAGACACACAAATTTCTGAAGATCAAAAACCTTGAAGACCCGAAGATCTCAGAACAGAAGATTGCATCAACAATGATCAATTTGAAGATTAAAGAATTTGAAGATTGAAGACTGAAGAATACACATTCAACAAAGTGGTTTGTGGTTGTTTTAGCCATAATTTGCCAAAGGGGGAGATTGTAGTTCTTCTGAGATTGGTTGCATCATAAGGCTAAAACAACTTGATCAGAATGACTTAACTGAAGCACCAATACTAAAGTAAATAAGTCTAAACCACTTGTGCAAATTGAAGATGTACAGATGCAACATGTTGAACAAGATGTCCTAGACATCTTGTCACTGGGTTCAGAGCATGTTAAGACAACATGTCGAACAAGATGTCCCAAGACATGTGGGTAGGACATCTTGCCCAATTCAGCTTAAAAGATAATGCTTATCCATTAAGCACGCGTGTTTGTTCAAATTTGAATAAGGCGCGAATATTTAAGTAACAAGCTGAGATTAGGATTAATGATAAAGTTTGTTATTAATCCTATGTATTAGATACGATCGGATTCATATTTAATTTGTGGATAAAGATTAATTCTTTTATCTTGTGGAGTTTGTTTTAAAACTAATTCTTATTGTAGTGCATCTGAAAGATTGAAGATTATTTGAAGACCTGCACGCCTATATAAAGGACTCAACATAGAGCTTGAAACTCAACCCACAATAACTGAAGATTGTGAGTCCAAAGCTTTGTGTCCACTGTGCAAAGCATTAGTAGCTCTAAGTGTTGTTCTTGATACTTAGTAGCCTTGAGTCGTTGAATGTTGTCGTTCAACTAAGTCTTAAACTGTAAAGTTTAGTTTCGTCACTTGGGATTAGTGATTAGAGGGAGTTGGGTATGTTCTCATATTCTGGGGGAGTTAGCCCTTGGGTAGAAAACTGATAGGATTAAGAAAAGACATACATGCCAAAAGGTGTTTGGTGTGGTTGTAAGACTAAGTAATAATTCGGAGTAGTAGTGTTCACTTCCTGGATTGGTATCCCCTAGAGTAGGTGTGATGTGCATCGAACTGGGTTAACAAACATTGGTGTTGTTTATTGCTTTTATTTACTTCAGTACTGCAATAAATTGTTATCTTCATAACCTGTTGTCGAACCAGTTGTCTAAGACATATGGACCATAGAGAACAAAATTTCAGATATACTTGCACTTATTTCGGAATTCCTTATTAATTCACTACTACAAAATGTTGCATAGACAGCGCACTTTAGAGAGCGCTTATTTACAAAAGCGCTTTTAAAAGAAACACGGAACCCTTTAACAGCACTTATTGTGAAAAGCGTTGTCTAAAATATTAACATTTAACAGCGCTTTATAAGAATGCGCTGTCTAAGGTCAATCATTAATTTTCACATTTGACAACGGTTTTGTAAAAAGAGCTTTCTAAGAACTAACAATAGACAAACACTTACATATAGAAAAAAGCGCTATCATAGTTCCACTTTAGACAGCGCCCGAAAATCCAATAAAGCGCTGTCTATGTGTTTATTAAATTTTTTTTCATATAATTAAACATAAATTGCTCGGTTTTGCCTTCTTCTTCCGCAACCATCTTCTTCGGTTTTGTCTTCTTCTTCGCAACCATCTTGTTCGGAAAATGCCCTGCACACACAGTCTTCTTCTTCAATTCGTAACATATTGCTCTCACATTCTCTCAAATAATTTCTTCCTCGATCCCAAATAATTTCTTCTCACACGCCTTCTTGTTATTCAATCGGCACAGAAACCCTAAACCCCATAAAGAAATTGAAGAAATTGATCAATTGAAACCATAGTTGTGAACCAAGATATGAACCGATCTTGCTGTAACTCCGAACTCACTAAAACTCATTGTTGCAAATTAAAACTCGTTGAATCCCTCTTTCACGACGAATTCCACTCACACGCTTCCTTTGGTGTGTTCTGCTGCAGGACTACTTTATGAAGACTTTTGTTCAGATTAGTGAAATTATTTCTTATTAGATTTGTCATTGTTGTTGTGGAACTTTAAATCTTATGTTGAAAGATTTATGACGATAATCTACAATTTATTATGTTAATCTCATTTTAGAATTTTAAAAATTGTTAAAGTAGTTGGATTTGGACTGAAAATTTGTTTATGTTTTGTATTACAGTAGTTGGATTTGTTTAAAATCTTATGTTGAAATGATGTTAATCATTTATAACACAGTGGTTTTGACCAATTAGGATTCTTACACAAATAGATTTTGTCACTTTAGAACTATTTGGTAGTCCATGGTTTATGTCATGAATATGATCTTATTCTGATTGAATAAACAGTGGAATTGCAGTTTGAAGTCATTTTTTCATTTACTGTGATGTGTGTGTGTGTGTGAACCCTTACTTTCCCATTCTTTTGAAGGTTGATTGTTAATGTCATATAGTTTGTTCTCTATTTTTGCAGCTGGAAGCTACTAGTTGTGTGTGGTTTGGTTAAGGGAAAAGATCGACATAGTAGAAGGTATATATGGAGATCATTGGACTTACACCCTCTTTGTAACTTGCATGGCATTTCCGTGATCTTTTCTTTGTTTCCATATATACTGTTGTGGCAGTCTTTAGAGCCACTGATATTGATGTCAATTACTTAGTTAAGGAAGAAGCCAAAGTCAAGGTGGAAAGTATGATGACCATTGGACTTTCTTTATACCACATCTTTTCTCTCTTTATTTCATACATGCTGATATCAATTTTTGATTATATTTCATTATTCATGCTCTGTAACTTCGTATTTAACAGATTCCAATACTGGATGCTCTGCATCTGAGATCGAAATTATGACAGCTGCAACTCAGCTGGACAGGGTATTTTTAAGGAATATTTTCTTCAAATTATGTTCAATTCATGTTTTCGTTTGTTTTAATGAAATGAAGGACACACACCAACACACACTCAGCAAAAGTTTAGAAACTTTTTTTTATTCATATTGTCATTTTCTATTTTCATGACCTCATATAATATCAAGTTTGTATTTTCTTGGCATCTTGTTTCTTGCAAATGACCTGGATTAGGTTGGTTTATGCTTCATTATTTCGGATGGTCTTGAAGACAAACTCATAACTGACTCAAGATTTTTACCGCCAAATTACTAAATTTCTCTTCTTGGTTATATATAACTGATTTATTCTCCTATAAATTATCTTTGCAAAGTTTTTTGTGAACCAATCACTTTTTTTGCCTGCACTCAAGTTGAATACAATCATTGATGGCCAGCCATAGAGTTAATTTCACATTATACATATATTTTCCCCTTCATAACAAAAGATATGTGTTCTTAACCATGTGATTTTTAATTCTTTTATATGATAGATGGTGTTTTTAATGATTATCTTAGCGGATTGAATGAAGACTGAGGTACAACAATGTGCATTTAATGACTTCACATTAGAACCAACATACTTGCCTTAATTATTGCATTGTATTCATTATCTCTTTTATCTTCATGTCACTATTTTAGTCACTTTTAATGTTGTTGATTTGTTTATTCCGTTCCTCCCTTTTGGTTATATTATTGGACTGGATTGTCAGTTTAGAAATATGAACATTATTTGTATGATTCTGTCCTTTTTGTAGATAAGGAGAGTCCAGAAAACAGTCTTGTTTTACTTGATGCTAGGAATCTGTATGAAACAAGGATTGGGAAATTTCATGTACCAAATGTTGGAACTTTGGATTCACAAGTTAGGAAGTATAGTTATTTCTCCTCGTGGATATAGAGGCGAGCGGTTGAATGGCAAAAATATCCTCATGTGAGTGAGTTCCTCATTTTAAAATTTTAAGTTGCAATTTTTGGTTCACTGTTAGTATTCTTATTTTCATATGATTTAGTAAATATGTTACTCGGGATTGAGGAGTAAATGGCATAGCATATATTAAATCAAAAGGTGCTGGATTTGAAAATGTGTTCAGGTAAAATCCTTGTTTGAAAGCAAGAAATTTTTTTATTTTGTCATAGATTTGTATCTTCATACTTAGTAGTGGGTTTTGGAATAAACAATTGACAACAAACATACTGTCATTTGTAATGACCTAGCTATCAGTTTGCAATTCATAGCTGCTGTAGGTAAACACAAGTTTAGATTCTGTAAGAATCATACAAATAATTAGAGGTAAACAAAGGTTTGACAAAATATATGTTTAAAGTGAAGCTACTATAGGTTTATTTGATGCAACTCTTAAATTTACAATGTTTTATCCTCTTGATATGGCAATGCAGATTGTCATTCTCTGTGGCATTTTACCCATATGTTCTTCACCTCTAGAAGATTTGACACCATCTATATTTGAATTGATTGATCGTTCTTTATAGTAGAAAATATGGGATGTGTCTTACGGAAAAAGTTTAGTAGCTCTATGATTTTAATCTATCCAATTGATATGGTTTACTTCTTTTTCTTTCTTGCAGTTACATAAGCATTAATTATAATGAGAGGGGAGGGTGAGAATACGGAGTGGCATTTTAGGTGGAGGAGAGATCTTTTTGGGAGACTGATATGCTGCAATATTTGATTGGGGAAATCAGGTCTATTTCATTTCGTGAAGGGAGAAGGGATAGAACTGTGTGGCTCGCAGATCCGTCAAATTGCTACTCTGTTAAATCGGCTTATGATGTTCTATCGTAAGCTAGCAGCCTGGGGACTACACCGCTTTATAAAAAAGTGTAGAATAGGTTTGTACCATTGAAAGTGCCGATATTTGCGAGGCAAATCATTCAGGAATTTTAAGCAGTGGAGCTTTCACTTGTGAAAGAAGTTGTGGTGTAATCGAGTCTACTTCTCATTTATTCTTTGAATGTCCAATTTCTTTTAAAGTTTAGTCAGATATATTTAGTTGGTTGGGAGTGATCTCAGTTTCACATAATGATAGTATAATTTTAATGCATTTTCTGGAATAATGCAGGGAAACAAAGGACAGCAGCTTGGCTTACTATCTGGTTTGGGTGTTTGTGGAGCATTTGGAAAGCTAGAAACAGGAAGATCTTCCAAAACAAATACATCCTATGTTCAGCGATTGCAGAAGAGACTAAACTACTTTCTTGGAATTGACTGAGAATTAAATCTAGAGGCTTCTGTTACCTCATTGCTCAGTGGTTAACTTCTCCATTTGAGTGTCTACAAGCTGTCAGTTGATACTCCTGTTGTCAATTTAGCTCTGGTGCAGTTTCTGTCTAATAGCTTAACTGTGATTCTGCTGTTTGGTGTTATTAATTTTCATCTGCAGATTGGCTTTGTCTCAGTATCTCGGTTGATTTCAAAATCCATTTTCTTTTGGCTTTGACGTGAAGATTTTGAGATATTTCATTATTGTCGACCGGTTGTCGCTTAATTTTGTGTCACATACTGAAATCCCGCTGTGTCCAAGTATGATCCGCCATTTCAAGGTGCAGGCTGGAGTTGATGCTTTGGTTCCTAAGGGTTTTCATCAGCTTATCTTTTTGTTGGCCTTGATTTTGTGTTAATAGTTTCCTTAAGGGTCGATATTGTCTTTCCAGTTCCCTAAGGGGTGTATTAGCTGTATTAATGGATCTTCCATTTATGATCTGTTACAAGAAGGTTTTTCCTGATGTTTATTGTGTCGTTGAGACATCTTTGTGATCAAGGGGTATGGATGTGTGTATTGTCTTTTAGTGTTTGTGTTACTTCTCAAGAGCTGCCTATAAGTATGTTATGTGCAGGTTTGAAGCCCATTTTACAGTAATGCAGAAGGTTGGAAGTATTATGTTTATGTGGCTCGTAGACTAGCTTGGTGCTTTGTCCATTAGTGAGGATTCTAAGAATTTTGAATTGGCTAGATTATCAAGTCGATAGGCAGAATTTGTTTCTTATGTAGGGGCTAGTACTTAGTATCTCACAGAAGACAGATGGTGCATGTATATTTAAAAGGAACTAGGATTGTTGCTGTGTGGGGGGGCGTATGCTTGTTGTCCAATTCAAACTTTGGCCTTTTGTACCTATTATAACTGAAGCATGACTTGTGCTTTGATAACACGTAAAATTCACTATTATTTTAGCTCAACTTACATGTGTTTTGATTTTATAGATTTTATGTTTTTATGTTGGCATTTCGTGTTTATTTCAGGTATATGTTGAATAAAGCGGTCCCTGCGTGTTAAAACGATGAAAAACGGCGAAAAAAGGCTGAATAAGCTACCTCCAGCCACGCGTGACGGTCACGCACAAGCATGACACCCGTCACACTCATAGACCGTCCGCCACAAGCAACAAGCGCCAATGAAATTTCGACACGATCTGAAGTAGTTCAGTGGTTCCCTTTAATTTCTCCACTTCTCCTACACGATCTGAAGATATCCACACGTTTTCTGCTAATGAACGCTTATAAAAGAATCGAAAAACACTCACGCAAGGGGGGAATGATCATTCAGAGTTTTAACACTTTAAATTTTTTGCATCTCCATTAAAGTAGAGTTTTGAGTTTCTTGCATTGTTGCTATAATATTAAAGCTACTTGGTGCAATTTTCAATTCAATTTTTTTTACCAGAAAAAGTCTCTAGTTGGAGCAGGTTATTAATTTATTCATTCATTTTCTTTTCTATTTCATGTTTTCAACAATCACAGGTTCTTAGTGCTTTATTTTAATTGTTTATTTGATAAGTTGTTTGCTGTTTCAAATTTAACTACAGCTATAGGTTTCGCTAGTACTTTGAGATTTTAGCATTTTATTCATTTGGTTTCTCTGCTGCTGTGCGCCTGTGCGTGCGTTTTTGTATCTGACCGTAGAATTAATTTTAAAATATAGCAAAACCACTTTTAACATTAATTTAGAAATTTCTAATTTTCAAAAATGATATTTTAAAATACGGTAACGGGCACACGAAAGCCGACGGTATCTTTAAATTAAATTTCTACTAAAAATAACTTTTTAAGTAAAAATTGATTATTTTTCATACGGAATTTTGAGGTTATAAGGCGTACACGTGAAAGCGGTCGAATAGATTATAAAGTTGAAATTTGTAATCAGGCGCGCGAAAGCGAACGGCTTCTTTAATTTTAATCTTTTTGCACGAGAAAATATTGTCTTGTTATAATTATATTCCGGTCTCTCGTCTAAAAAGTTATTAAAAAGAGTTTATTTTCCTTCTTTGCAAACAAATTAATTTGTCACCGCCTTAGATAAACAACGTGACAACAGATAACAATACTTGACATTGATCTCTTTGGGATCGACAATCTTTTATACTATAACTGATATTTCCGTGCACTTGCGGACCTATCATGCTTCGGTTTTTTTTTTTTTTTTTTTTTTTCACCCTCTGGTTTCTAGGGGAAAGAGGCCCTAGTAGTCCAGAGTTCGGGGCGTGTTCTGGCATCAAGTGGTTCCAGTCCCCTCCCAAATGCAGTTGCGAGGAATCGAACTGTGGTCCTTCCTACCAAGTCTAGCGCCAATCACCACTAGACCAACTAACATTTGGTATCATGCTTCGGTTTTGTTTTAATAAATTTGTTTTTGCCTTTTCAAAAAATAAAACTCTTTGTTTTTTCAAATTTTTTTATCAACATTATTATTATTTTAAAAAATATGAAATATTAAAGTTTTCTTTTATAATTAAAAATGTCATTCTGTGGCCACATGTTATCATGTCATTTGCTAACTATAAAAATGGGACCCATAGTGTGCCACATAAGCATTTCATTAGTTGACAATGCAAAAAACGGTTGGAAGGACCAAACTTGATAACGGAAAGAAATAATAGTGTTTTTTTACACTATTTTTAAAATGTAGGGGTTATTCTAAAATATAGAGTAAAATGTAGAAACTAAAAATATATTTAACTCAAAATTATAAAATTAAAAGTAGGTATCCATGTTGAAATTTACTTTTGGCGCCCTACTATTTTTTGGGCACATCCTACAAATTTACCAAAATACACCGTCCGTTATTTAAGTAGTAGACACCCCCTAAAAACACCGTACCATATTTTATTTTTGTAAATCTCGTTCGGTACTTAAATAGCAGAAGGGTAAAATGGGGAAGACATATGACACGTGAATAATCGGTATGACGACAAATGTAATTTTCATCCATATTTACTCTCTTACTATGAATTGAGCTATCAAATAAGATAGCCCAACCCAGCCTGATGCGCCAAACTAAATAAAATGATCAATCCGGCTCGACTCATTATTTATTCGGATAAATATTACCAAACCCAACCTGGCACATATGGGCTAGGATGACATGGCTCGGTTTTCACATGGCCATGCCCAATGGGCTAGGGGTAAAACGGCCCGATTGTTTTTGGCCCTCTTTTTTAGGCTTGACCAATTCAAAATGGTGGGCTAATGGTCTATCGTCGGCTCGACCCATTTTTTATAGCTTTAATTATGAATTAAGTCTTTATATTTTAAGCTAAATTGCGCTTTTAATTTTTAACTTTCACTATTTTACGATTTCGGTCCCTTAGCTTTAACTCATCTTGTAAAAGGATGGCCCCCACACTTCTGATTTTGACCAAATCAACATGCACGTGTACAATGCCTCACATTCCACGTCATCATATGTGAGTCAATGTTCACGTGTGTGTTGACTTGGTATAAATCAGAGGAGTGGGGCCAACCTTTTGCAAAAAAGCTAAAGTTAGGGGCCAAAAGTGATATTATGAAAGTTAAGGAGCCAAAAATTGGAAATTTGTGACAGTTTTAACCAATATAGTCTATATTTTAATAGCTTACTCTTAATTTGATCCCTAATTGTATCCACATACTATCAATTTAGTTCCTTGCATATTTTAAGAAGGATGAAAATAAAAAATAAAAAATTGATAGAAGCAAGAGCCTTTTTGAAGTATTCAAAAAAGTAAGGATTTATTTGAAAACTCCTTGAATTTGTTAGCTTATTGATATACATTAAAAACTAAATAATAATAATAATTTTTTTGAATAAAATAATTTATAATTTATTAATTATTAAAGATATATACAGTTACTTGACCAAAATAAATTAAAGGCTTAAGTTTTGGTCCTCCTATTTTCATCCTTTCACGGAATTGGTTTCCTTATTTTAAAATTACACAATTTTGACCCCTCTAGCATTTTTTTACAGCACCTCTAGAAAATATTTGTATTAAAAAATTATGATTTAACATGCTTTACAAGATGCGACATACAACTTAATGATAATAAATGATTAAAAGTCATGAATTAAAAAAAAACTCAATAAAAACTTCAATTTCAAATTTTAAAAATTATTCATTTTTGAAATTTAATTAATAATATGTAAACAATTAATACACGCGATGAATATACATCATCAAATCATATGCCATATTATTTAAAATGTATCAAATCACATTTTTAAGTATGAAAATTTAGTGAAATCAAGGAACAAAACTGTGTAATAATTAAAAAATAAGAAGAGGAATTTAGTGAATAATTAAAAAAAGATGACCAAAACTATAATTATACATAAATCAAATTAAATATATTTTTTTACTATAAATCAAATTAAATATTCTTTTTTCACTATAAATCAAATTAAAGATTAAAGACCTTAAAAAAAATTAAAGATTAAAATAAAGATTAAATTTTATGACTAGGTTTTTCCTTGTACCCAATGTTCACAAAATATATAAAAAAAAAAAAAAAGAAACAACTTTTACGGAAACAAAGTTATCCATTCTCTTGTTCAAAAATCATCTCTTCTTCATCTCTTCTTGGCGCTCGATTCCGCTCATCATCAAATTCATCTTCTTCTTCAATACCGCTCGATTCTCTTGTTTGCTTTCAATCTTTTTCACTCTTTGTCAGCTCAGGTGCCGTAAAACCTTTCCCTCAATCTTTTTCGTTCAATTTTTCTCAATCTTTTTCGCACACTGTCACTTGTAAACTATGGGGTAATTGCAAATTGAACAGTTTTTCATCTCTTCAACTTGGCTTTTGATTAATGGGTTCCATAAGAGGGATGAAGAAGAGGGAGAAGGGTGGCAAGAAAAATGTCATTAAAAACTTTTAAATTTGTATATTCACATGTGAAAACCCTTTTTTTTGTTTTTGCTTATAACTGTTAAACATATATTTTATTAGAATTTTATTTCATATTTGCTAAATATCATTGCATAATTGCCTCTTTTATGAAGGTTAAATTTTGACCAGATAATCACAAGATTTAAGTTATTTAATTATCACATGGTTATTTAAAAAAATCAAACGAATCTGTTTTAATCTTTACAGTCATGGTTTGATACTATGATCTAATAATAAAGATTTACTTCTTTCACTGTCACATGAAAGAGAAACTGAGAGAGAGATAGATCAATGTTGTGTCTTTTTCATAAGTATGGCTATTGACTACATGAAGTTATGTGAATGTTATATAGCTATAGGAGAAAAAGAAAATTTATGTGGCAACTCAATATTATTTTGCAATCATATATTAGACTTGATATGAGTTTCAACTCCATCTATCATATGTCTTCATTCATAGATCTTTTTGTTAATCTGCATACAAGTAGAAGACTACCAGTTTACCCCTAATATATGTCAATACTCGATACTTTATTTTCTCCATTGTCATTTATAGTACATATATGATCTAGACAAAATCCATTTTTCTACATATAAGTGGTTGGAGCTTCAAGGTTGTCAACTTGTCATTACATCACATATTTGGAATTGTTTATTATTCTCTTTTATTGATATGCAATTTGTTTTGCCCATTTTGACTATATTTCCTCCCTAAATGGTTTATGCAGTACTTTGGAGTTCATTGGTGCCCATTTTGCAACTTGGCATGACTTCCATCATCTTCTGAGTAAGCATAGTTAACTTAGATTTGTTGTGCTATTGAAAATCTAACTTAATATCTGTTCTTATCAGTTTAATATCTGATATGTGGGCCAATGGTTCACACGATATTAAATTACTTTTTTTAGGGGGAGAGGCCACTACAATAGCTTGCTATTAGGTCTCTTAAGTGTCGCTTTTGCGTTGCACTATTGCAATTGCCCGACACACCCAAAAAAAAAATATAAAATAAAAAAAAACAAAAAAAAAACTTAAGAAGGTGCTCTAAATAGATCTGTTAAAAGGGGATGACCCTTTTGGTTGGCTTGCCTCTCCTTTTCTAAAGGAGGAATATAATAATGCTATATCTTTTGTTTGTGTTGAATGCTCTAACCAAATTGATGACTGTTGTCTTGTATGTTAGTACCATTCATGTAATTCACAAGAGGGATTGCCACCACTATCTCTTTGCCTCCCTTTTATTAAGCCATACTCATATGTTAGTAACATACTAAGTTTATTTTTATTTTTTGTTCTCTGCATACTAAGTTGTAATATTATGCATTTTTCATTTCTATGTAATTATTGGCACTTGATTGTCTAGACAACAAATGAAATGATACCCATGTTGTTAATTTAGATGAAGAGATGTAAAATTTGTGGGAATAGGATTTGGAACTGGATTGAGTGATGTCCAGCTACTGGAAAGCATGGGTATTAGATCATAATGTTTTTTCTATTCCACATGTTTACTTTTAATTTAACAGATAGTTCAGATACAAACCCGTGGGTTTCACTCCGGCGCTACCAAACCTGTAGGTATCTCTCTTACTAGCCTTGCTCCGTGTTACGAAGGTCACCAGTGGTGCGCCAAACAAGCACCAGGTATTGTTTCATTTTATTCATAATCTAGTGCTATATACATAATAGTAATATATAAATTGACATTCAGATAAATTAGTATTGTTATAAATGAACATACTCCAATAAATTAGTATTTGTTTTAATGAATTATCTAACATGAAGCTTATAAAAACACTATTATTGTAGTTTGACATGGTATCAGATTCTGAGTTTGACAGTTAGCCTACGATCATACATTTGCTGAATTTCTTTCTTCCCTAAGGTTAACTAATAAACTTTGGAAATAGTGCGCATTTGAACTTTTATTGCATTCTACCTGGAATATGTATCCACTATGTTTAACTTTTTGGTTTCTACTTTATATTTCCTTTGCTTTCCAAATCGAAATTTATAAAAAGGGCTTGTTGAAGATTGATGGCTTAGTCCAAGCATGCCTGCATTTTCTTAGCTAATCCATCTTTGAGGGGAACTGAATGTTTCTCATTTCAATAGAAAATGATGAACACACTTCAAGAATTTGTGTCACGACCCAATTTCGCATCGTGACCGGCGCACGAACTATTACTTGTTCGGCAAGCCTAATGACCAAAGTTAACGAACAATAAACACGAAACTTGCAAAATTGCTCATTTTACTTCAAAATAATATTTATAAAAATTTCGACAGAGTATCCTCTGTATTTACAACATTTCCAAATCCAAAATAAATCCTGTTTTTCCACATACATCATCAGCTAGAGTTTAAACAGATTCAGATTAAATTTATACATTTCAAAAAGTATCCCTAGACTCAAAATAGCTGCAGATACTCAATCAACTCAAAATGCACATATACAAATAGCCTTCCATCAAGGAGGCCTACCAAAAGAGTGACTGATGAAGCTTTATCTACACTAGAAACCTGCTACTCAGCTGTCTGGGAATCTGAAAAAATATAAGAAGAAGGGGTAAGTCATAAAGACTTAGTGAGAGACGACAACCACTACCAACAAGATGGGAAACATACAAAGGCACGAGCATTCGATTTTAGAAAGCTTGTAGAAATAATTGCGAAGTAGTATCTATGTAATAAAAATAGTTCTCAATCCAAATTGTTAGATTTTGAAATTTAAATAAGGAAAAAGTGTAGAAATCCAATCAAATAAAAGAATTCGTTATGGGATAATCGAGAGACGGCTCCATCTCGTTGATAGCCCTTTCCTCCTAAGAGTGGCCTTTCTCTTAGTGGCGGCTCCATCTAACGGATAGCCCTTTTCTCCTCGATCAAGAAATCACATCGTCGTATTTAATTAGGGAGTCGACAACTCGTTGATAGCCCTCTCCTCCTAATGGCGGCCTTTCCATAGGGGTAGCTCCATCTAACGGTTAACCCTCCCTAATCGACATCATCTAACTAGGTGCACCTAGACCTTTATTCTTATTAACGCCGAAAGAATCGCAATCGTTATTCTCAAAACATATTCATAAAAATCAATGTTTCTCAAGATGTCAAAATTTATGTAAAACATACACAATCAAGTCTCAAATTTAAATAAGCTACTTTATTCATCATAAACAAATTAAACTAGAGTATAAATCGATATCAACGATTTTTTAAAAATAGTGAAAGAGAAGAATGAAAAAAATTTAAAAGGCATGTTTCCCAAAAATATTCATAATAAGTAATTTAACATAAATAAACAACATGAAAATTTATAATAGTATTCAAAATAAGTGATAATGATTATCATCAACTCACAACTATGAAGACCGGCTAGTTTTGCTCTCCAACAACCCCCGGAGAAGCAGACAAAGCAACAACTGAAGAATCTGAACATCAATAAGGTTTATCAATAATTAGAAAGTCATTCTAGAGTTTATCTAAACACATATAACCATAAATTTCTCCAATACATACTCTAGTCTCTAACATTAAATTCCTACACCAAATCAATTATATCCAAAGTTAAATTGTTGAGTTATAGATGATATATTTACCTCAATAAGCAACTTTTAAAGAGTGGGTATTCATCTCCATCCTAAGAGCATTAACCCAAACCCCAAAATTATACTCGATCACATTTGTAGACTAAGAGATAGCTTTGAATGGATAAGTATCTCCAACAATGTTTGGTTTGTATAAGATATATGATGATATGATAGAAGAAGCAAATGAATTGAAGGAAAATGAATGGCACAGACGCAGGAACAGAGGAGGGAGTGATAGAATTGAAATTGAAAGTGAGAGCAAGTATTGGGTGGGGTTGGGGTTCGGTGAATTTTTATTTTTTTTAACTTTCTAGACCTTTCTTTTATTTTACTCACTATTAGTTATTTATTATTATTATTATTAGTATTTTATTTTTATATAAATAAAAATGAAACGGTGCGTTTCAATTTGGGTCTTTGATTTATTGTTGTTGGGATGTTTTACTTGTTTTGGTTGGTAATTTTTTTTCTTTCTATATTTTATTGTAGATAAATGGAGTATGTTCCTTATGACGACTCTTGTGACGAGGAAAATGACTATCCTCTTGATGAGGAAAATGACTCTCCTAATAACGAGGAAAAGGATGCTCATAATGAAAGAAATGAGATTACGCGTGGGATAACCATTATGAAGAAAGTCATTCGCGCAAGAGATAAAGGAATAAAATATGAGGTAGATCATTACTTTGTTTAAAATTTGATTATGTTCCCATTTTTATAGACGTATATACAGTGGCGGAGCCAGAAATAATATTAAGCCTGGCATAATTTTAACTGCAAATGTACATATATTTATTGGTACAAGGTTTTTGGATTGGGGTTCGTCCATATCCGACCGTTTTTAACTAATAATATATATATATATATATATATATATATATATATATATATATATTATTTATATACTAAAATAATAATAAAAGTAATTAGTTTTAAGGATTTAATCTAAATATTTGAGATTAACACAAAAGCAAGCAAACATATTTTTTTGGTATTTTGGGTTATATTTAAGCATGAGGTAAAAAATTAAAATCAAAGAAAAACAATAATAATACATGTTTTTACTATTTTTACCATATATAAAAAGGAAACAAAGTTGATATTTTTGATAAAGAAAACAGAAATATATTTTTGGAATTTTTAGATATTTTTAATAACGTATATAAACAAATAAAAGAAAATGAAGGAAAAAAAAAACAAAAGGGAGAAAGTGGGAGTTGAACCTAGGACCTCAATATGCTCAACCAAAAATCAAACCACTAGACCAATGCACATTCCACTGATATAAAACAGCTTAAATAATATATATTAAAACACATTTTGTGTCACTGTTCATCATCTTCAACCTCTCACCAAAACCTCAAAATTCGTTTTTTTCATTTTTGCACCAAATTGGACATGTAAATATACCATTTTGCTCATAATTTCATCAGGATTATGAATATACACTTAAATTTTAATAATCGTTACTCAAACTTCAAAATTTTAGATTAAAATAAAAACCTTAAATATAAAAAAATAAAAATTGGATTTGGGGAAGCCTGGGCACCTGCCCAGCCTTGCTGGGCGGTGGATTCGCCACTGCGTATATACTTAGTCGATAAGATTATTAGGTGGGATGGAATGAAGTTGGTCAACCAATTGATCCCAATGGATCAATGTTTGTAAGTTACGTTGGTGCCGTTGTTCGTGAACATATTCCAATCACCCTTGATTGTTGGAGACCCAAAGACAAATCAATAATTGGACCCGCCAAAGACTTTATTTGGAGCGAAATACAGGTACCATAGTTGCTGTAATTATTTGTTGTTGATTTATTAGTATTTGGTAGGGATGGTTCTACTCTTTGGAGTGGGTGTGTGTTGGAAGGAGGGGGATCATGGGTAAGAGATGATGAGTTACTTTGCGGCTTCATTGAGTCTATTTTGTTTATGCTTTTTTGTAGAAGTCTTTCATTATAGATGATACACATAAACAGTATGTGCTTCATGAAGCTGGGATTTTACATAGAGGTTTTCGAATTATGTTAACAAAAAAGCATTTTAAAGATGCTGATGGAAATTTTAAAGATTGTCCGAAGCTTTATAAAGGCTTGATATCGCCGGATGAATGGAAAGCATTTGTAGCTAAACGGAAAAGTAAAGATTTCCAAGTAATATTAATTTATTGACAAGTGTGTTTCATGATATACTTGCTCATGCCATGTTTTGATATGATTGATACATGTTTGTACAGATCAGAAGCGATCTAAATAGAAAGCGAACTGAAAAACCCCCGTATCCATACAAAAGGGCGCGTAGGGGATATGCACTCTTAGAGCAAGATATAGTAAGTATATATAAATATTAAAATATATATGATGTTTTAGATGGTAACAAATACTTATAATAACAACATGCTTATTTGTCTTAATGAATAGCTAAAAGAGACTAAATCTAAAGAAAAAAACCCTTGATCGACATATTTTGTGGAAGGAAGGTCGTCTGGGGAAGAATGGAGTTGCTGATAACAAAAATGTTCAAAGAGTATTTGAACAGTGTGTAAGTATAACACTGTTTATTTATTTATTTATTAATTAATGCTTGTGGAAATTTTGATGATTAACTTATCTTTTCCATATTAATATATATTTCAGGAGGCTCTATCACAATCTTTATCTAAGGGGGAGACACAAGACTTCAGATGTAGGGACATACTTAGTAAAGTATTAAACGTTCCCGAATATTCTGGCCGTGTGAGGGGTAGGGGGAATGGGGTTAATCCAACGACCTTTTATTCAACTCCAAAAATACCTAAACCAAGTAATGCACAATTAATGACTATAATTCAAGAGCTAAGAGCTGAAGTTGATTACTTGAAGAAGGATAAAGGAAAATATATGTCAGGAAGTCAACATGATATGCATAGCCCTAGTGACAAAGATAGTTCCAACTCTAATGTTTTGAAGAACTTTCCTGAGGTAATTACTTACTACAATATTCTATTTGATTGATTTATCTACTAATTAAGTACATTAATACATTTATATTGATTATTGGTTTAGGGTATTTCACCTTGTCTACTCTTCTTATCGTCTCCTACTTATCGCCTGATTGGTAAGGGAAAAGTGCATAAAATCTTGGGAGATATACTACACCATAAACCACTCCATGCCGGCTATTTGAAAGTATCAGTTGATATTGCTTTAGAGTCGAATGCACAATTGCCTATACCTGATGCTGTTGCAGAAGTAAGGTTAGTGGGAGAGGCAATAGGATCATATGTAGCATGGCCAGCAAAGCTCATTTCCCTAAATGTTGAGGTATATTAAAAGAATATATATTGTCCCCGACCCACACATAGATAGTTTGTCCTAAAATGTTTAATTTGTTGTTTGATCACTAACTAAATTAATTGAACATAGACTGCTGGAAAATCCAAAGAAATTGGTAATGAGGTAATTACACTGCACGAGTCGGTCACATCAAAAAAGAAGGTATATTCATATATGCAGAAAATGTTCATCTTAATATTCAATAATTTTTGTTAATCATTAACTAACTTAATTGTATGACATTTTAGATTCAAACACCAAAGTCCCAACAAATCAATAAAAGTAAGGTGGTTGGACCTAGCAACGCAACATCAAAAAAGGGTCTTGCAAAAACCAAACCTCAAAAGTTGGCCCCTACAAATGATCATCCACCTGTCCCTACAAATGATCATCCACCTGTTTGTCGAGCTATGATGTGTCTTCAATCACTTGTAGATTTGAATTTGTAGAAAACAGAAACGCGAATCATACCTATGGAGGAAAGTATTTTTGGTGTATACTATGAAGAAGATATTGTTAAAGAGTATTTCAATGAGTTTCTCCAAGGTGAAGAAATAGGTGTCTCTGTTATCTGCATATATATTAGGTACTCCAAGTGACTTTAAAATGATTGAACAATTTCTTTTACTTGTATCAATGAAATATTGATTAGATCTGATGTTATATATTTTCATTCTAGATACTTATTCGAAAAATTGGTGTGCCCGCGTAATTTGACAAAAAAATTCTCTTTCTTATCTCCCCATCGAGTATCCATGTTGTTAATTGAAGAAGATCCAAAACCGGTAGAAGAATACATGGTCGCTGAACTTATGAAAACTAAGGATTTGCATAAGTTGTTTTTTGCACCATTATATTTCCATAATTATGGGTTAGATTTTTATTCAAACTTCTTTTTTGATAATTTATTTTCTCATTTTGTAGATGATTTTACTAACTCACCATTTCTTTAGGGGGGGACATTGGGTGTTGGTTGTCATTGATGCCGTATCCGAAAAAGTTTACTATTTGGATCCATTGTTAGGTGACCCTAATAGTCACCCAAACATGAAGAAGTTGTTAAATATGTAAGTGTAATTATCTTTAATATTATATATAGATGTATATAATTAGTGTGCGGTTATTTTAAACCTTTGTATTCATTTTATAGAGTTTTACAAAAATTCCGCTCTCTAAGGGGAGCTCGAGTTCAAAGGAGTAAATTGAACAACATATCATGGATTCGAATACAGGTTTTATTATAACTATCTTTAAAATTTTGTGCACGTACGAATATAAATAGTATAGATTGTGGATACTTCGTGATGAGGTTTATGAAGGAGATTGTTATTTCAAATCCAAATGAGATTCCTGTGTCGCTATGTTATTTATATTACTTGTTATTTAAATATTTAATATTGTTATATAATTAATTTTTACATGTTATATTATGTAGTACTTTGATGACTTCAAGTGTCCTTCATATTCTAAAGATAAACTAACTGAAATCAAGGAAGAGTGGAGTCAGTACGTGCTTGGACTGAGAATCATATGATAATTTTACTGTAAGGTGAGTTATTTGATCTTACTGTCAATTGTTTGAGCAACTTTGGCAACACCAATTCCTAGCATGATATCATGAATTGTCCTATCTTTTCTGGTTTACTATTAGCGCTGTTCTGGTCTGGTCTTTGGTTTACTATCAGGTGTAGTTCTTTTTCTTCTGGTTAACTGTTTAAGTTATTCCTTGAACTGAGTTGATGATTTGGTCTAGCTTAGGTGCTAGTGGTGTTGGCTTTTGAGATTATTTGGGGTTTTAGTAATTATTTTGTTGTTTTGTTCGGCTACTCGATTCAAATTTGAGTTGATGGCGCCGTTTTGTTATGGTTTTATGTTAATTTCATTTTTGGGTTCCGTCTGCATGATTGAAAAGCTTTATCTATTGAAGGTTATTTTTTTTTTATCGCTTGTTCTTGTTTTCCATGACTCGCTCAACACAATTTATCTAGTAGTCCTTATTTGATTGGATGTGAAGCAAGTGAACAAATGCATATTCAAAGCATTTATAATTGAACTATCATCATTCATTACTAATAAGTACAACTTCAACAGGTTTTGTTATTCAACTTCTTTGGATGGGATGGATCAAATGTTGGTGAATGACAGGTAACTAATAGTTTAGCTCTTGAAAGTACTCTTTATTTAAAAACCATCCCATGCTTAGTGTGGAACTAAATGCTAGCATATGGTAGAATTTTGATTAGTTGATCTTAAACTGGCAATTTATAGAATTGATGTTATCCTGAATTTTCTTCTACAACATATTGCTAATTGCATCTCAGTGACTTTTTTTAAAGGGTCAAGAAAAAAATGTTATTAAAATTTGTACATGATTTGCACAGATAATATACACTAGAGCCAAAACCAATTCAAAAACTACAAACTCTAGCTATAGGGAACCAACGAGCAACAAACACCACCTCTAAACAAACACCTAACCTTACTAGCCAAACACTACACCAGCCAAAACAAACCCACCAGAGCTGTTAATAAGGCTCTGAAAAACCAGAAAACCACTGCATCACCTCACAAGATCCACAAAGCCGCACTCCACCTGCACCCAGCACATGCTCTACAAACGCAACAACATAGAATAATAGAACATGAGAAAATTCTGTTTATTTTCTTTTATGATTTATTTTATTTTCTACATGGAATGTCGAAAGAATCATTAAATTCTTCAATGTTTTAATTATGATTTTTAGATGATAAAGATTTATGCACATCTATTGCACATTTGGACCAGGTTAATCGAGAAAAGATGACTAGTTGACTGCATGTGAAGTGATATATTGTTTCATTAGGAAGAGATGGGCCTTCCTTGGTTGGTTATGTGTTTTGAGTGATGTGCTAGCAGGGATACTATCAGTTTGCCTTTCAAAGTTAGGTTGTTCTCTTAGTAGGACCTGTGTTTCATTTTTATCTTATAATTGTTTTTTGGTTTTTGATGTTGTTGAAAACTATTCTAGTTGTGGAGTAGTATTTTATTTATAAAATTAACTGCTTATAGGATAAAAATGTAGTCATTTAGTTTGGATGTTTTTCAAAGTACTATGTAATTGAATTTACAATGTATAATTTTACTATGTTTTTTTATTATAGAATAATTATACTAAATTTTGATCCTGTGTATTTATTTAGCAACATAAAATTGCTGTCTAAAAAGGTAACATAAGACAGCGATTGTAAACAAAAGCGTTGTCTAAAAAGGTAACATAAGATAGCGTGTGTATATAAAAATGTTGTCTAAAGGTGCCATAAGACAATGCTTATATACAAAAGCATTGTCTAAAGGTACCATAAGATAGCGCTTGTATAAAAAAGCATTGTCTTAAGCTACCATAAGACACCGTTTCTATAAAAAAGCGCTATATAAAGGTATCATAAGATAATGTTTCTATAAAAATGCGCTATCTAAAGGTACCATAAGATAGCACTTCTATAAAAAAAACGATGTCTTATGGTACCTTTAGACAGCGCTTTTACTTGATTATGAAGCGCTGTCTAAACTTTTAACAGCGCCAAATTAGACAGCGCTTATAAAGCGCTCTCTAAAGCCAAAATAAGCGTTGTCTAAAGCCTTTTTTGGCATAGTGATTCTCTGTTTTGTGTAATTTTTGGGCTTTGGGGGTACAGAGGTGTAGGGTGTGGACTTAGCATCCGTGGAGTAGCTTGTTTGAGCTTTTAGCTACCAGTGGTAAGGAGACAAGCACTATGCTTCTTCTAGTTGGATCTTACGTAGTTGAGTTGTAATAAGTTAGAATGCTCTGATATTTGTAACATCGAGTCGGATAAACATTTTATTTCCTTATTTGATGTATTGGGCATGCATCTTTTATATTCTTATGACCTTGTTTTATGTTATATCCAGGACTTGTCGATATGGATAGTTTGAGATATTGTTGAACTATGTTTTGGAACTCCTAGTCTATGCATGTTCAATTATAACATATATGTTACATTCATTTAATTCCGCTGCGATGTAATAAAATTAACTCTGATACATGCATGTTTATTTATTTAATTATTGTAAGTTAATAATTATAAGTAAGAGTTATATATATATATATATATATATATATATATATATATATATGACCTACTATATGGACCTTATTTATTTTGGTCCATCCGTAGTCCTCTTTATATGACCTACTATAGCAGGTAATCTCTTTTTAGTTTAAAGTTTTTTGGAATTTTTTTAAAGCAATCTCTTTTGGATTTTGGTTATTATTTTTTAATGATGTCAGTGTTAGAGATCCCCGTTGACAAATTGGAAGTCTCGTGGTTGAACGCTTTTATACCCAAAGCTTTGTTTGTAGCTTCTACTTGAAAGAACAAAGACTATATAGTTGTGATTTTGCATTCACTGAATCACCAAACCTTTAATTGAGCACAGATAAGATTGAATCTTTTGGGGTGGGATGGGTAGCTCAACTAGTTAAGCCAGTTGAGTTAAGGGTTAAGGAGTTGGAGGTCCAGGGTTCAAGTTCTAGCAAGGAGAAAAACTAACATATTGTAAATATACTAACAACTAACAATTTGCCATTCAAAAAAAAATTCTTGTTCTTGATCTTACTTTTCAGTTTAAGATTCAAGTTGTCTTTTAGAGGTGTGTTAAATTAGGTGGTGTTGGTCCAAGTAATACTTGTTTACTTTTCTTTATAGCCTGTGTTTTGGTGCTACTGCTACTTTTGTTTTTGTTTTCTTTAACATGTTTGCTGTTCTCGTTGCTTTGTTGCCTTTTGCCTTCCCTTCAATATTTTGTAGTACTGTACCTGTGCGAGTGTGCTTTGAGTATTATTTATACTCTTGGATGAGTTTTCTTAATAAATATATGTTGTTTTAAAAAACAAAGAGGCTTTGTGTGTTGTGTGGGAACCTTTGCAATATTAAAATCCACATAAAAAATAATCAAGTCAAATTAAAAAAGGTGACCTACTACAGCCAGTAAACTTATTAGGTCCACCAATGGACCTCTAATATTGAGGACCATATTAGGGTCTTCCATATATATATATATATAATCAATAACTAAATAAAATATGATTTTCCCCTGCAGTTTTAGAAATGTTTTATCTGGATTTGCAATCATTTTAACTGTGTTGTTCTGTGATTACAGAATCAAATTGCAAGTGCAAGTCATAGATATGATAGGGTCCACAACTTTTGTTTTGTTTGATAGGAATGTTACTCAATTTGTGGGAAAAAGAGTGCATGACTTTATCGAATCAAATAGTCAGGTAGATGAGCTATATATATTCACACAAATTCTCATAATTTCTTCATGTAATTCAAAAACTCTTAATAGTATATCACTGCCTTAAACAAATTTAATTAACCCAAATGCTATTCTTAAAACAGAAAAGCAATCCAAATGACTATGCTAAAGATTTTGATATTTTGTAGGGTAAACAACTGCTATTCAAAGTTGAACTGAGTAATGGCAACGTAATCCACAATTATGACCATTTTACTTCTAGGAGAGTGACATAAGATGCTAGGATTATCAAGCAATTTATTGATTTCCACAAAATAAAGGTTTTAATTAAATTAATATGTTTATATTTATATTATAAACAGCCTCTTCATTATTATTTTATTATTATTATTATTATTATTATTATTATTATTATTATTATTATTATTATTATTATTATTCTAATAATTTTTCATTTAAATACTACAAATGATGAAGAAAAGTCTGCCTATAATCAGACAATTGTCAACCTTGGAGATGATTCGACAACCAATCCGCAATTGATTGAGCATGTTGATTCCACCAAATCTAATGTTGGTTAGAAAAACAATGATGCAACTCCGATAAGCAAATCAACGGAGTGTTGATATTAATGGATCTGCTGTTATCCTCAATGTTGAGGGTTCTACTACAAAGCCTACTAAAATTGCATGTGTTAAGATTGAAAAAGACAAGCGATTAGGAATAAAAAAAAAACCTCTCTGTGTCATGTTTGTGCGTCTCATTTCGATTTAAGTTTTTAAGTGTCTTGCAAAAATGTTAAGATAATTTATCTTTGTTTTATATCTAGTTGCATACATATTACGATGTTAGTGTCGTGTCGTGTTTGTCTGATGTACTCAGCCTTAATTGATGAAATGAAATTATTGCTTTTTGTTGCGAATAAAAACGCAAATCTTTGCTATTGGAAATTGGTTGAAGCATGTATAAAATCAAGCCAATTAGACTCTCATATCAATGCCTAAAAAAATGCTTATCAGTTTGTACTATGAGCAAAGACTAAAAAAATAAAAAAAAAAACAAACTAATTAGACTCTCATATCAATGCCTAGAAATAAAAAAAAAAAAAAAACTAATTAGACTCTCATATCAATGCCTAGAAAAATGCATATCAGTTGGAAAAAAAATAATTTGCTTGCAAAAAAAATTCTTTTTTTGTTGCTTGGTGTTCTGGTAAAAATAATAGGGCGGTGGTCCAAGTATATTAATGAGCAATAATGATACTTAGGATCTTTATTTACCAAAAAGTTGAACCCTTTACAATGAGTTTTCCTCCTCTATTTATAGAGGAAGAGTATGATCGGGGAATATATAAAATTACCCCACTCCTCTCTAATGGAGGTCGTGGGTGGTTTTCACCGTGTCCACCGTGTCACAGGGGCGGTTATGGGCAGTTTTTCTTCTCCTCCGCGCTTTTGTGGTGGTAGTGGGCGGTTACTGCTGCTGGGCGACGTAATCATAACCTGAGGGCGTCGCCCCCAATCTTCTGAGCCTCGCCCTCGCCTTGTCTTTCCCGCCAAGCATCTATTTGAATTGTTTGGGCCAATTGTTGGGTCATTGAGTTATTGGGCCTATAATATTTTATCCGGTACATAGCCCCCCAAGCGCGAGGCTCAAAGAGGCGAAGTGCTGATAACGGCCGGACGTGGTGTGGTAACTGCCCACTCCTCATGATCACGTTCTCTGCCCTCGGGCTATAAATGTGAGTTCCGCAACATGCCATTCAATTCATTTTTCTTACTCTGCATCTCTTGCTTTTTGTGACGATGTCTTCTCCTATTGTTGTTCCAGAATCACCTGCCATGCCGGTGTTGTTCCAACTAAGGAACATGTTGTGCTACGATACTGATGACATGCTGGATCAGAAGGACGATTTTGCCGATATGGTGAAGGAGTTGCAGGATTACTCATGGAGGTTGACGGATGGACAGAAGGAGTTCTTGGCCGTGGTGCAGGAACTAAACAAACGATTCCTGGATGATGGTGCTTTCATCGAAACCACCGAAACTGTTGATCATTGTCAAAAAGAGCTTTCTGATGCTTTGGAGAGAAGGATAGAGATGGTGAAAGAGCACATAACATCTCAAGAGAAGGTGATGGCGCTTTCCTTGTCAGCCGATGATGCCATAGATAACCGAATTGATGAATTAGAGGACCAACTCAAACCCCTTGTGAAGAGGAAAAGGAATTTGCAGATGGATATTCAGTATGACGTTGCCAAGTTGATTCGAACTCGCTCGCACTTGTGTCGCCTTCAAGAGAAAGATGACGCTCTTAATGATGATATGAGGAAGACTGCCCAAGATTCTGATGCGGCGAAGAAATTGAGGGGTTTGATGGAGGATTGTCATGCCCGTGCTGTTGAGGCTGCTTACAAAGCCTTTAAGTAGTTTTTCTTTGTTTCTCTTCATTTGTGTGTTGCTTTGTAATTCCTCCAAATGGCGTTGAAAATGTTCCGCCTTCCTTTGTAACTTGTTGAATTTCTTTCAATTGAATGATGTTCCTTTCCTTAAATTTATGAATTTCTTTTCCGTCATATGTTCTTAATTAATTCCCAATATATACTTGTTCTCGCCCATTGGCGAGGTCGTTGAATCTCAAACGTTCGGCCTTCTCGCCTGCCTTGGGATACGTGTCCAGGACGTTTCGTTGGGTATTAGGACGTTTCGTTTACTCACCAACTTTCCTATAAAACAGGGACTTCAAATTATTTTCATCAACTCTTCCTTCGTTTGTTCCGATTCTCAACGTTTTTTCCCCAAATTTCAAACCCACTTTGCGCGGTTTAGTAATCAGCGAACTTCCCTTCACACGATCTCCACTACATTCCTACTTCATTTATTTAAGGTGACTTCTATTCCTTCTTTGTAACTGCCTCTCTCCTTTTTTACGTTCCCATTTCGATTTCTAGGGTTTGGATTAGGGAAAAAATGGTTATCTTGCGTAGCTTGAGTCACGACGAAGAGGGGGGTTTTACCAAAATTCCTCCTCGTGGTTCTGCCTTAGAGACTCAAATACGTAACCATCATACAAGGGCCGATGGTTCTCTTGATTATGATGGTTACTTCAAATCTTTGATGAATGTTGAAATAAGTTCTAGCGATACTGAGAGTAGTGATAGTGACTGTGTGATAATATCGCCTTCGTCTTTCACAGGAAAACGAAGGGACACCACTCTTGCAATTTTCGTCGCCCCAACTCTTCCCGAGACCATGGACGTAGCTTCAAAGTATTTAGACTGGGAATCCGTGGTGGCGTATAGACGGAAAACCGTCTTGTCTGGTTCTGGTTACGAGAATGACATTATCATCGAGCCCGTGGGTGAGGACGAGATCGTCACTGACACTAACACCCAAACACCTCACTACTTTTATATGTACACTTCCATAATTGATTCCTTCAATGTCTGGTTTCCTTTTACTACCTTTGAGGTTCAAATGTTTAGGACCTTAAATGTCGCCCCTTGTCAACTCAGTCCTAACAGTTGGGGTTATATGAAAGCCCTTCAATTGGCCTGTTTAGGTCTAGAGATTGAGAAGCCCTCTGTCGCTGTTTTCTTTTCTTTCTATACCATTAAGAGTATCTCGCCTGATTCTCAGGTCTTTCTTTCGAGTCAACCAGGCCGAAAACGTTTCGAGTTGTATACCTCCAATTTTAAAAACTTTAAAAACACTTTTCTCCGCGTCCGTGGTAGGGAGTCTTTCCCTGACGTGATGTTTGATGAGAATCAAGAACCTTTGTTTCCCTTTTATTGGACCCAGAATCCCCGTGTCATCAAAGGGACTCGTTATGAATCTCTGGACAAGTTTGAGAGAGAATGCGTCGCCTATATTGAGACGCTGTGTATATTAAGTGTGGGCGACCTTCTTAAGGCTGACGGCTATATAGAAGAGTTGGTGGAATATATGGGTGAGTTTTTTATTGTCTTCTTGTCTCGCCTTTGCTTATTTTTCGTTTCCAGATACTAACCTTTTTCTTTTATTTTTTTGCAGACAGGATGAAGTCGGTTTCACAGGAGAAGAGGATGAAATTCTTGCTGAGGGCCAGGGCCAAAAAAGAAAAGGATGCCGCCCTTGCCGCTTCTGGGGAAACCGTTGCTGTGGTTGACCCTTTAAGTCAACTGGTGGTGGCGGACAATGATGCCACCAAGGGCAGGAACAAGAGAAAGAACGAGGGAAGAATTTCCGTCGCCATTCCTGCCAAAAACCTTGAGCTAGGCGGGAGTTCCAAAGGTGAACAACCTATCTCCAAGAAGCTGAGGTCGTCTACTTCTTGGGCTACCTCTAGTGTGGAAGTTGCCCCACTTCAGGGCGAGGATCCTGAGAAGACTCCTTCTCCATGCCCTTCTGTTGCTGCGGTGAATGTGACCTCGTCTCCTCCTTCTGCTCCTTTGAACAACACAGCGCCAACTTCTTGGGATCCTCTTCTGAATCCCGAGGTCTTTATTGAGAAAGCCATGGATTTGTCCGGCGGGAGAGCCCGTTTTGATTCAACTTCGACTGAGGACTTGGCCAGGCTCTCCATGGGTTACGAGCTGAAGGGGATCCTGCTTAACTATGCTTTGGCGTCTCGCCAAAAGCTTGCTATCTCTTCTGCTGAGGAAAGGATGAAGGTCATTCGCCAGGAGTTGGATGCCATGGAAGAGAAGGTTAATGCTGCCCAGAACAAATCCATTGCTGACATGGAGGCTGTTAAGGCTGAAAGTAAGAAAACCTTGGATGACCTGGAGGAGAAACAGGAGGTCGCCTTGAAGAAGTTGAAGGACGACAACGCCGCCGAGATCAAAGTGTTGAAAGATTCATCTGCTGATAAAGATAATCAAATTAAGTGTTTGTCTGAGGATCGAGACGTGCTGCTTAAGGAGAAGGCGAGCTGGTCTGAGGAGAAGGCGGGTCTGGAAGAAAGCATTGGAGTCCAATTTGAAGATGGCTTTAACTTCGTTGTGGAGCAAGTTAAAGTCTTGTTCCCTAACATCGATGCTAAGCGTTTGGGCGAGGCCAGTGTTTTGATGGTCATCAAGGATGGCCAGTTGGTTCCTTATACTCCTCCTGTGGATTCTGCTCCATGAAGCCTAGTTAATCTTTGTATTTTTCTCTCTTGATTTTGTGTGCCCCTCGTGGCTTTTTTTTTGATAATCTTTGTATGCCCTTTGGTGGCTTTTTTTTTTGGTGAACTTCTGTACGCCCTGTTGTGGTGAAAATGACAATGCTTCTCGCTCCTCGTGGCTTTTAATATAGTATCTTTTCATTTATTTGCTTGCGTCTTCTTTCTATTGTCTTGTTTTATTTTGAGAATATTTATCTGTATGAAACTTTGTAGTATCTGGGTAACCTGTGTAACCTTCTCGCCAATACGTCCGAGGCGAGGTAAATACTTGGGCGTGATATCGCTAAGCTGTGGCGTCGTCTGTTAACCGTTTCCCGAGAATTTTTCGCGGATATCAATGTGGTCAGCGTAACTGTTTCATTCTTTCGCCGTTTTCTATGCAGTCAAACGTGGAAAATTGCAACCGTTTGACCATACTTATTGCTCACCGTCCAGAAATTCCCTTATAAATACTCTCTTTCACCTTCAATTTTCTGCACATCCCTTCTCACTTGTTTTCGATTTTCTTTCATTGAATTTCTCTTCTTTTTTCTCTGATTGCTTTCGTTCTTCTTAATTCTTGCTTTCATTGATCCCTCCATGGATCACAAAAATAAACCCAAAAAGAAAAGTGTGGCTTCTAAATCAAAATCTCAGAAAAAGAAACGTAGGATAGAGATCTCAGTTTCTAATTTTAGGCGAGATAAGCCCTCTTCTAATATCAAAATGGAAACTCTTGCCATTTCGTCAGATTCTTCCGGCTCTGCTGATGAAGATTTCATTGAATACCTGAGGACTTCCACTTCTCGGGAGTCTTCCCCTGATGTTGAATCTTCTGGTAAAGAAGAAGGATCCCGGATCGTCACGGAGGCTGAGGAGAAGCCACGGAGGATATCATGTACGGCCTCAGGGAAAACTCCGGGGTAGTTCTGCTCTGATGAGTTGTTCCTTCTCCTGATGGCAGCCTCTTGGTGAGGGGTTGGGGTCTCGTCTCCAGGTTTTCCCTCTACCATTAAAGACTCGGGAGATTTCCACCGGATTTCTTCCTCTTCCGGCGGGGAGCTGATACCTTGTGGAAATGAGGAACTATTGAGACTGTCTCCAGTTTTTTCTTCTCTTCCTTGAAGGAGCTGGATCCTTTGTTAGATTTAGGATTTCTTTTTCTTTGAATTTGCATCTTGATTTCATTGTAATCTCTCTTATCAATGAAAAGATGAATGTTTCTAATATTGTCTCTTTTTCTGCATTTGTTGTGTTATATGATATTGTAAAGAATAATAAAATAACGACATGCATTATACCTTTAATTTCTTTTGGCGTTTTTCGGATTTCGCCTTTAACATTATTGTTTCTGATGTCGCCTACGCCTTGCGCCTTTTTATTTTACCGTCGTATCCAATTCGTAAGATTTAGGGATAACGCCGTTTCTATTTTTGATATGTCCAACTCGTAAGGTTTACCGATCATACCATGGTGTTTCAATGCTTTTCCGTCGTACCCAGCTCTTAGGGCTTTAAGGGTATCGCCGTTTCTATTTTAGACATGTTCCACTCGTAAGATTTACAAATCATGCCATGGTGTTTCAACGCCTTTCCGTCGTACCCGGCTCTTAAGGCCTTTGGGGGTAACGCCGTTTCTATTTTAGACATGTTCAACTCGTAAGATTTACAAATCATGCCATGGTGTTTCAACGCCTTTCCGTCGTACCCAGCTCTTAGGGATTTAAGGGTATCACCGTTTCTATTTTAGACATGTTCAACTCGTAAGATTTACAAATCATGCCATGGTGTTTCAACGCCTTTCCGTCGTACCCGGCTCTTAAGGCCTTTGGGGGTAACACTGTTTCTATTTTAGACATGTTCAACTCGTAAGATTTACAAATCATGCAATGGTGTTTCAACGCCTTTCCGTCGTACCCAGCTCTTAGGGCCTTTGAGGGTAACGCCGTTTCTATTTTAGACGTACCCAACTCGTAAGGTTTGCAGATAACGTCATGGTGTTTCAACACTTTTTCACCTTCGTTGTCTTCATGTATAAGATCTATATAATGATAAACCATCTGCAAACATTGGAACAATGACTTTTTTGATCAAAGAAATATTTTTTGAATTTTTGCTGATGAGTCTCGTTAAAAACTCCTGCTTTCGCCGGAGAAAAGAGTTTCTCATCATTCAGATCCTTAATACATCCATATGCATTTTCTTTTTTGAAAATAAAAACAAGAAATGAAAGTAAAAACAAGAAATATCTTTGGGGTGGCGTGGCGAGGCTTGACGATGTTCTTTGGAGTGCATCTCGCCCATAGGCGCTGTTGGCCTAACTGTAGTAAAATCTGAGATTTGAGATATTCCACGTCCTGTGCAGGACCTCGCCTTCCATGGTTTCCAACCTGTATGCTCCACCTTCAAAGACTTCATTGATTCTGAATGGTCCTTCCCAATTTGCTGCCAATTTTCCACCTTTATCTTTTCCCATTGGTCTCTTCAGGACTAAGTCTCCTTCTTTGAATTTTCTTGGGATTACCCTTGTGTTGTATTTTCTTCCCACTCTTTGTTTAGTGGCGAACTCTCTGAAATGCGCTTTATCCCTTACTTCTTGTATTAAGTCAAGGTTTTCCTGCAATGCTTCGTTGTTCTCTCGTGTCGTCGAGGTTTCACGCCGCTAACTTGGGGGATTTATTTCTGCAGGAATCATGGCATCTGCACCATAGACCATGGTGAAGGGTGTCTCTCCTGTTGACGATTGTGGAGTTGTATGATATGACCATAATATGGCGGTGAGGTGAGTTACCCAAGCTTCTCCTTTGCTTGACAGTCTCCTTTTTAGGGCCTTCAATATGACTTTGTTGGCCGATTCGGCCTGCCCATTGGCTTGAGGATGCTCAACTGATATGAAAGTGTTTTGGATTCCTTTCTCTTTGCAAAATGAGACTACCTTCTCACTAGCGAACTGTGTGCCGTCATCTGATACAATGTACTTAGGAAGGCCGAATCTGCATATGATATTCCTCCAGTAAAACTTTTTGACTTGCTCTGCCGAGATGTTTGATAAAGGTTGCGCCTCTACCCATTTGGTGAAGTAATCCACAGCAACTGTGATCCATCTGGTTTGTTTCCATGAGGTAGGGAAAGGACCCAATATATCCACTCCCCACATGAAGAAAGGCCAAGGCGAAAGGACTGATTTGAGGGGTTCGCCAGGGGCGTAGTGCAGGTTTGAGAATCTTTGGCATTTATCACATGCTCTCACATACCTTCCTGCCTCACTGTGCAGTTCTGGCCAAAAGAACCCTGCTCTAAGGATCTTACCTGCCAATGATCCCGCTCCTATGTGACTCCCACATGATCCTTCATGAACTTCTTCTAAAATTCCCTTGGCTTCTTCCTTGCTTACACACAGCAATAAGGGGGTCGAGAATCCCCTTTTGTATAGCTTATCTCCTATCATGGTGTACCATGATGCCATTCTTCTAACTTTGTATGCCTCTTCTCTAGGTTTGGGGAGTTCGTCCTTCTGTAAATACTTGATAATAGGAGTTCGCCAGTGTTCCTCTTCTATGATCATGTGAACCTCCTCTTCGTTGATGCTTGGGTTTGCAATGGTTTCTTGGATGAAGGTTCTGTTGCTTCCAGGTTTCTTGGTGCTGGCGAGTTTGGATAACAAATCTGCCCTGGCGTTCTGTTCTCTAGGTACATAGATCAACAGAAATAATTTGAAACACTTCGCCAACTTGTTTACCTTTTCCAGATATTTGATTAACTGGGGGTCTTTTGTTTGGAATTCTCCTGACACTTGGTTGGTTACCAATTGTGAGTCGCTTTTTACTCTGAGGTCCGTGACCTCCATTTCTTTTGCTAACTTCATTCCTGCTAGAAAGGCTTCGTATTCAGCCTGGTTGTTACTTGCTTTAAAGGCGAACCTTAGAGATTGTTCTATGAGTACTCCATCAGGTCCTTCTAGAACTACTCCTGCTCCACTTCCTTTTAGGTTAGACGCACCATCTACTGAAAGTGTCCAAGGTTCCTCGCTGTTTTCTCTAGGCGGGGTTGATAATTCCAGTATAAAATCCGCCAGAATTTGCGATTTTATTGCGCCTCTAGGGGAAAAGGTTATGTCAAACTCTGACAATTCCACTGCCCATGCAACCATTCTCCCTGCTAGGTCAGGCTTCCTTAGGACTTTCTTTATGGGATAGTCCGTCTTAACCACTATCTTGTGACTCTGAAAGTACTGCCTTAACTTCCTCGCAGTGATGACGACGGCCAAGGACAGTTTCTCTATCTTTTGGTATTTTGCTTCAGCACCTTTGAACGTTCTGCTTACAAAATATATTGGCTTCTCTTCGCCCTTGATTTCTTGCACCAACGCTGAACTAAGGGCGTTGTCTGAAACTGCCAGGTATAAGAATAAGATGTTACCTTTCTGAGGGCGAGTTAATATTGGTGGTGACGCCAAAAAACTCTTAAGCTTTAGAAAAGCTTCTTCGCACTGAGGAGTCCATATGAATCTTTCACTCTTTCTTAGGGTCGAGAAAAAGTGAAATGCTTTCTCTCCAGAACAAGATAAAAATCTTGACAAGGCTGCGATTCTTCCTGCTAGCTGTTGGACTTCCTTTACTGTGGTTGGACTTCTCATGTCAATTATGGCTTGGCATTTGTCCGGGTTAGCTTCTATTCCTCTGTTTGTGAGCATGAAGCCCAAAAATTTTCCTGACTGAACTCCAAAAGAACACTTCGCTGGGTTCAATCTCATATTGTATTTTCTTACCGACGCGAGGATATCGCCTAGATCTTTGTCGTGTTCGCCATCTTCCGTTGTTTTGACTACCAAGTCGTCTATGTACACTTCTACATTCTTGCCTATTTGCTCTGAAAATACCCTGTCCATCAGCCTCTGGTACGTGGCGCCTGCGTTTTTTAGGCCAAACGGCATAACATTGTAAAAGTAATTGCAGGTGTTAGTCATGAAGGCAGTGTTAGGCGCGTCTGCAGGATTCATCTTTATTTGGTTGTATCCCGAGTATGCATCCATAAAGCTTAACATTTTGTATCCGGAGGCTCCATCAATAAGCCTGTCTATATTAGGCAAGGGATATGGATCTTTTGGGTAGGCTTTGTTTAAATCTGTAAAATCCACGCACATCCACTACAAGAAAAAAGGCATTTAGCGGCGGTTTTGGAAGGGTTTAGCGGCGGTTTTTTGGTGTTGCAGCAATGTTACCGGCGGTTTCCAAACCGTTGCAGATTTGAGCGTTGGTAGCTCAAATAGCGGCGGTTTGGAAAACCGTTACACAAACGTTGCAAAAAACGAAACGAAAAACAAAATTTTCAGCCCGTTTTGCAGCGGTTTCAAACCGCCGCTATTTTTTTATTTTCAGTTTTAGCAGCGGTTGGAACCGCTGCTATTGTTTTTTTTTTAAAAATTTTTTTAGTTGTAGCAGCGGTTGGAACCGCCGCTATTTTTTTTTTTAAAATTTTTTAGTTTTCAGTTTTAGCAACGGTTGGAAACCGCCGCTATGCAATTTTTTTTGTTTTAGTTTATTTTATGGTTTCGTTGAGGTCCATTTTTGTAGGACAATTTTTTACCCTGCTTTTTTTATTCATCGACTAATATTCAAACGTAGTAATTTTAAATATTGAACTACTATAATAATTCATGCAATATAGACAAATTCATAAACAAAATATCATCCATTTGATTCAAAAATAAGGTGTTCGCAACGACACATGGAACTAAAGGTCACAATACATGCGCAATAATGCACAATATATCCAAAGTTTGCATTGACACATGCAACCTAAATAGTACATAACAAAAAATAAAAACGAAGGTCACAACACATGCGCCAAGTACATCAAAATTAAAACAAATAGAAAAGCGTGACATCAAAAGTTCGACACGCCTAAACAAAAATTATATATCTAAGTTTAATCGTCTTGAGTTGCTTGATCACCCTCAACATTATGACTAGACTCAGAAGAGCGTCGTACTTCAAACGGTGATCCCATGTTAAACCCCTGAAAACAAAATTTAAAGTATAGTTAAAAACAAAAGTATTGTAGTAGCAACATATATCATTCATAAAAAACGCACTTCAAATTAATATCATGTGACTTTGAACATGAAATAAATTTAAAAAAAAAAACTTATTAAAAAAACTATAATATAACAATAACAACAAGTCAATGTCATTATCTTCACATTATATATATATGTAAGGCACACAAATATTGTCTTACATGGTTTTGCATATTAGCCATAATAACAGCAAATTGTTCCTTCATTGCATCAAATTCAGCAACTTTAGCTTTAAGCTCATCAACTTCAGCAACTTGTTTAGTTAGCACATCAATTTCGCTTTGCATCTTAGCTATTTTGGCATCAGCAGTCGATGAAGAAGTTGATACTGAATGACGAGAACTAGAACCATTAAATTGAGATGGTGTTGGACCAAGTCCCATTCCTCGAACATAACCATGATGATCTTTCCCAAACACGATCACAAAAGCCTCATTATCAGATGATGTCTGCCTTTCTTTTTGTAACTCTTCCTACAAATACAGTGTTATATATTTATCAAAATTGGAGTTCAACCACAAGGATCTGGATAGAATACAAAATACGTAGAATCTAACTTTTCATAACTTTTTTTTTGAACAACAAAGCAATTTATTCAAAAGCACTATAATGCACAAGAAGTGCAAAATAGGCCAAACAAGATACAAGAACAAGTACAAGTCCTGGCAACAAGCCAACACAAAAACAGCACAAAACTAAAGAACAAGCAACCAACTCCTAAATTACAAACAACAGTAGCCATGTGCATATAACTATACATGTTTGAGCAACAAGCACACACAACAACACCAATTCGTGACAAACTTTCGGCTAGTATATTATAAATCTTCTAACCTATGGTTGAGCACTTATATAGAGCAAAAATCAGAAAACATATATAATACAATTTCTTACATTTTTTTGTCGAGCCTCATCATTAACATATGATCCGTTCCTCCTTTTGCGAGAGACTTCATACATGTCTCCTCTACTGTAAGGCCGTCCATCTCTTTGTTCCTAAAATTAAGTAAAATAGTTATATAATTATACATTGTAATAATTATGTAATAATATTGTAATAATTATGTAATAATTCTTATATGAAATAATTTAATTGTACCATAATATCTCTTGTTCTTGCTAGTGACCTTGTGCCTAACGTATGGGGAATACATTGCTTTTGACGATTTAGAGCATTTTTGTCTGCTTTCTCCTATATTAGAAAACAATTTTTACAATCAATATACAATATATTAGAAACAAGTGTAAAATAATTCAAATTATTGTTATTACCATAGTATCCGGATCCAATCTATAATTCAGATACATGGCCCAATGATCTTTTGTAACTTCAGGTGGAAATTGCTCTATGTTTTGTTCAACAGTAAGAGCCCAATCATAATACCTATTGAATAGAAAGCACCGACGTTCCCTCCACCTCTTTCCCAAGCTTCGATAAATCCACTTCTTATGAAACTTGTTTGTATCACTTACAACAAATTTGGCCTTCAACGCAAACAAATTGAAAGATGTTTCTAAATTAAACATATATAAATTGATATAGACGACCAAAAATTGAAAGATGTTTCTAAATTAAACATATATTCAATTTAATTTCAGTTTATACCTTTATGTTTTTATCATAAATTAAGTCTTTCTTTGCCAGATAACTTTATGTTTTTATCAAGAATTTCTGAACCAGATAACATTCTTGATGGATCGCGGAATTCTTGCTCACCATTAAAGCGAATTCGGTTCAATCTAAATCGATGTCTCCGATCAAGAAACCGACGATGGCCCATAAAACACCATTTTTTACCATTTTTAAGACGGCAAGGTTTAAAGTCTTTGTTACAAGTTGGACAAGCAAATCCTGTGTACGTGTTCCACCCAGAGAGATTACCTAGACCAGGAAAATCGCTTATTGTCCACATCAAAGCTGCATGTAATTTGAACATCTCATGCTTGAAAGAATCATAAGCATCTACACCGGTTGTCCATAAATCTTGCAGCTCTTTGATTAAAGGTTGTAAGTAGACATCTATGTTATTTCCTGGAGCATTTTTTCCAGGAATTATCATCGACATTATAAAAGATGTCTGCTTCATGCACACCCATGGAGGAGTATTGTATGGAATGAGAATTACGGGCCACACACTGTAGTTTGAACTCATAACGCCAAAGGGATTAAACCCATCAGTAGCTAATGCAAGACGAACATTTCGTGCATCCGATGCAAACCAAGGGTGTGTCGAGTCAAATCGTTTCCATGCTTCAGAATCTCTAGGATGCCTCATCATTTCATCATTGTTATTACTTAAAGCATGCCATCTCATATCCTCCGATGTCTTTGAAGACAAAAATAGTCTTTGTAATCGAGGTTTTAATGGAAAGTAACGAAGAACTTTTGCAGGGATTTTCTTCAAATTGTTGTCATCGTTGCCTGTCTCACGCTCCTTAGATTTTATACTTGATTTCCATCTGGAAGTGTGACAAACTTTACAGGTTTCCCTCTCTTCGTCTTCTTTATTTCCCCAGTAAAGCATACAATCCTTCGGACAAGCAGAAATCTTTACATAGTTCAAACCAAGTTTCGTGATTGTTTTCTTCGCCTCATAAAATGAGCTTGGAATCTTTGCATGTTCAAATGCATCTTGCAAGAGTTCTAAAATCATTGTCATGGACTTATCACTCATTCCACACAAGCATTTGATATGATACAGCTTCACCAAAAAAGCCAATTTTGAATATTTTTTACACCCTTCATACAAAGGTTGTTCCCCGTCTTTGGCTAATTCATAAAACTCTTTTGCTTCATTCCTCTCCTGAGTCGCGTCCGGTGTCACTTCTTCATCTATTTCAATATCGACATTCGATGCAATAGGCACTTCATTTGCATGATTCCTATCAACTCCAAAAGCATCGTTAAGCATGTTATGGATAGGATCTTCTTCATTTGTAGTGTCATGAACTGCATTTGTAGGATTACTAGATGAACCATTACTATTTTCTCCTATCGCGACCTCACCGTGATAGCACCAATCAGTGTATCCCACTGGAAATGGTGTCGCTCTTAAGTGATCATACATCACACTTCTACTCTGCGGTGTTTTGAAACCGCATTTTTTACAGGGACATTTTGCCATTCCGTTTGGACGATTTTTAAAGGCAAAATCAAGGAATCCATTAAGTCCTTTAGCATACTCTGGCGTATTTCGTGGTTGTGTAATCCAAGTCGTATCCATTGCTTCAGAACTATTATTATCAATTCAGAATAAACATAATTAGAAACTACAACAACTATGAAAAGAGTATCTATCATTGATCCTAACGAAAGAGGGGGTTATGAGAGTTGTGTGTATACTTAGTGGGGTTTAGGTAATATCTGAATACCAGATTATATACCAGCGCTATACCGAATATTTAATAACACTTAGTGTTAATAATTAATAGCGGATCACATAATTAATAGCGGATCACTTATTGTTCTATTTTGTTCTTACTTGGAATACAAATTTTCTTATTATAATATGCCTCTAATTAACACTTTCGAGTGTTTGGTGTTCTTAATTCTACACAAATACACCGGTTCTCAAACGATTGAGTAAACAACAATGAAGGGATAAGTTACTTAAGAATCGTATTAAATAAAAACAACTTTTCTGTTTACTCATATACTATTATGAATCAATTTATTTTTGAAAACCTTGGGTAGCCCATTTCATTTCTAGACGCATCTTCACCTCTAAGAAAGTACAAAAATAAGTTGTGGTTTCATTCAATTTATATTCAACGAAATTCACTCACAATTTCTCTCAACTTCAATACTCACAACTCATAATACAGTGCCTTGTTTGTGAAATTCTAGCAATATTTAAGGCTGGCATCAGAGAAGTATGAACACCAAATTAAATAGCAACTTTACATAATTGCAAACAAAGCAACTTTACATTATAGGTTATAAAATGTAAACATAATGTGGACTGCAAACAAATTAAATAGCAAAGTAAATTTAGAGTGAGAAAGTGTCATACCTTTTTCTTCTAGTTGAGTTATAAAGAAGAGCAGATACAGTGTTGGCTTTAGAGCTGCACTTTTCTCCTGCTTTCTCCAACACACACACATTCAATCAACCCATTAGATAAACTTTAGAGACTAAAAAACACATTAAGATTTGAGAATATGAAATATTGATCCAAACACACACATGACACATACAGAGATGTTAGAAATGCAATCAGTTCAGATAAAAGAAAATAATGTAAGAGAAGTTGCACAACAATATAGTTGGACTATATGGTACCTAAATATAATTTTCTAATAATTTAGACAAACGTTCCTTTCTTTTTGGATACATCTCTGCAATCAGAGACATTGTTTTGACACTATCATAATTGTGAAAACCATAGCAGAAAAGCAATGTTAAAGAGGTTGTAGAGCATATTATCTATCATATGCAGTTAAACCCAATTTAACCAAACACACTGCAGAATATGAAAGTGACTTGTGGTTGATTACTCAGCTAGTGGGAAAATTGAAAAATATGTGGATTCAGTTGATAAGAATTATATAAGTAATAATCACCTTCATTAGTCCCTATAATGTGCTTGAGGGAACGTTAATAGTTGACTTGAAGTTAGGTTGTCTTCTTATATCATACTTTAGATATATGTCCAGAAAATTTTATTAATAGATATTACTCTCATATCCCTTGGGAATAAAATGGATTAGTCAAGAACATTTAGTGCAAGGTTTAAAATGTGAGTCTAAGGAATAGTTACAATTAGAATGGAAAAAAAAAAAGTTAAATGTTAAATTTCTAACAATTGGCAGTATATCTTAGGTTGCAGCATGAGATGCAAACCTTGTAACCCCTCACAAACGCATGGGCAATGCAGTTGTTAATTAAGGATTAATCGTATTTTTGCTATCATGTATTATTAATATCCTTTAATTAATAGTATTAATTTTTTGAGAGATACCATTTAAAGTATTTGGCTTATGCATAAGTCATCCTAAGCTTTCATATCTAAATGCTACATCATTGTATAGTTGTAGGATGCAAGTAGAGTATCAGTTTCCATTTAAAGAAAATTTTATAATTGAAATCAGAATGAGCATAGGCTCAAGTAAAACCAAGTCCACCACAATATACAAAAGCAATACAATCACATGGTTCAATTGAACCAGGACCAGAACAATTAGGAATACTATCTATCTATGCTAATTACAATTAATACCTCATCAATTTTTGCTTTTGGAATAGAATAACTACTACACACTATTAGTGCATTATTATTCTTCTTCTTCTCATACATTACAATATTACATAACCTATAGCTTAAACTACCTTTTTAAACTATAGATTGTTTTTCTTAATTATATATCCATCATTAATTTATTTTTGATGTAGAATCAGATAGATGATGGTAAAGTAATTATGGAAAAACAAGGTCAAGAGCTTCTGCAACAACAAGCACCTAAGTGTCCACGTTGTGATTCATCAAACACAAAATTCTAACTTACTTTATAAAATTAATCTTCATTGATATTGTAAAAGGACATGTAAAGTAAGACTTTTTTTGGCTAAAATGACTTGTATTGTGGCAAGGAGGGATTATTTCATAACAAGAAAAGGATAGGAATTTTAAACCATTTATCCTGTTTTGTGATCTAGACTTTGGAATAAAATAACCGTCCCCATAAGAAAAAAATATAATTCAGTAATAGAACATTTTGAAGCATTGTTTATGACTTAAGAAAAACTTTCAAATGAAGACTTTGTATAAAATATTCACAACTTCAACCAGAAATAAATAATAAATACTAGAAAATTCCACAAAAACATTTTCTTATAAAATCTCGTTTGTCGCTAAACATGATTTACAACAGAACATTACGACATTGTTCGACAGATGTAGCACACCCTACCTAGCTAGTAATAAAAATAACTGTTTCTTAAAAAAGAAACAAAAAAAAAAAAAAAAAAAAACTTCTGTGAAGTTAGAAGCTCCCAATTTTTCATGTTAGATGTTGCACCTTTCATTCCAGTTGAAAATATAAGGTAATACTATAAAGCTAACACATAACAACATGAAACAAACCCTTAGTAAAATAAGAGAAGTCTAAATAATCATACCCTTCAATCAACTCCTCAAGTTGTGGCTGAAGCTCTTTGTCCCGTAATTATTCAATTCTCTTAGATGTAGAATCAATTAAGTCTAAATAAGTTTATGGCTGCAAAAACATAGAGAGAATCAACTCTCAACATCTGAAAAAAGAGAACGACGGAATGAACTACGCAGTAAGAAGAACATACCTTATGGAAGATGAAGAGAACGGCGGCTGAAGAATTGAATAATAGGGTTGCGATGGCGTTAGCTAGGGTTGCGATGAAGAGAAAGGAGACGGCGGCCAGAGGAGGACGGTGGCAGTAGCTAGGGTTGCGATGAAGAAGGTTAAACAGATGAAAAAGGAAACGACAGCACATTAGACTCTGAAACGCGCGTTTGTGATTGAAGAAGGAAATTAGAAAAATAAAATAATATATTGTTCCCGGTTTTTTTTTCTATTAATCAAATAAACCGCTGGTAAACCAAACTAAACCGCCGGTTCATTAAAACCTTACCAGCGGTTCCCCAAAACCGTTGCTATTTTAATTTTGTTTTAAAATTACCGGCAGTTCTACAAAACTGTTGCTATCCATTTGTTGCAATTTCCAATTTTACCAACGGTTCCCCAAAACCGTTGCTATTTTATTTTTGTTTTAAAATTACCGGCAGTTCTACAAAACTGTTGCTATCCATTTGTTGCAATTTCCAATTTTTTTTGTAGTGCATCCTCCACTTGCCGTTTGCCTTCTTCACCATTACTACGTTCGCCAACCATGACGGATACTTTATTTCTTCAATGAAGCCTGCTGTTTTTAGTTTTTCCACTTCTTCATTTACTGCTGTCCTCCTTTCTTCTCCAATCTTCCTCTTTCTTAGTGAGACCGGTTTAACGTTGGGCGCGATAGATAACTTGTGCGTTATCACGCTTTCGTCTATTTCGGGAATATCAGATGGCTTCCATGCAAATAGGTCTATGTTCTTTTTTAACATAGCTACGACCTTTTCTCTCTCTTCTGGTTTCAAAGTGGTTCCTATGTTGGTTACCTGGTGTGGCATATCGCCAATTTGGACTTGCTCTAATTCCTCAATGGGGCTCATTCTTCTTTCTGTGAAATCTTCCCTTGGATCAAGGTCTAGGGGCGAGATCATGTTGACTCCGCCTCCTTTTTTGGGTGACGCCATTGATTCCGCCTTGGGGTTTTGTCTGTGTTTGATTTTCAGGCTAGATTCGTAGCATCTCCTCGCCAGCTTTTGGTCTCCTCTGATGGTTCCTACTCTTCCGTTGTCCAAAGGATATTTGATGGACAAATAGAGGGTTGACAGTGCCGCCTCAAGTGTGTTGACGGCTGGCCTTCCAATGATGATGTTGTATGAAGTGAATGGGGTTTTGACTACAAAATATCTTACTTTGATAGTCTTGGCGTTCTCTTCTTCTCCAAACGTGGTTAGGAGGGTAGTGTAGCCCATAACTTCTACTTGCTCGCCGGCGAAGCCTACCAACGTGCCGTTGTAGGGTAATAGGTATTCATCTGACAATTGCATTGCCTTAAAGGCTTCCCAATACATTATGTCCGCTGAACTTCCTGAGTCTATTAACACTCTTTTGACATCACAGTTTAATATCTGTACTTGTATCACAAGAAGGTCGTCATCGTGTGGCATGACTTTGTAAGTGCACCAGTTCATCCTCATGTTTTAATAATTGTCAAAACACATGAAAATAGAGTAGAACATATTTTGGCAACATTACAAATGACTTGACAGCGAGAAACCTTTTTTAAAACTTTGAAAAACTGATTTTTAGGTATTATGTATCGATACATAAACATGTGTATCGATACAAATGTCCTGAAATTACTTCAGACTGATTTTGAGCAATTTGTATCGACACATATATCACTTGTATCGATACAAAAGTGGTCACTCAGAGGCAGAAGGTGATCTATGTATCGAATCATGCTTGTATGTATCGATACACACCCCTGCTTCTCAGAAAACCAGATTGTGCTTGATGTATCGAATCATGCTTGCATGATTTGATACATATCAGTCAAGATTTCAAGAAACTGATATATGTATCGATACACATACGTGTTTGTATCGATACATAGGTCAATATTTTCAAATTTACACGCTGGTCAAAGGGTTTGTATCGATACAAACCATCCTTTGTATCGATACATGTCTGTTAAATTTTGCCTAAATTTGCTCAATCCTATTTTCTCTATAAATAGCAATGTGGTGTGTCATTGTAAAGCAGAGAAAACTAGTGTGAAAGATCAGAAAACGCTTTGGATACAAATTGAGTGAGAATTTGCATCAAAGGTTTCATTCATCACAAATTCATCATCTTCATCAAGGATTGCAATCAAATTGGATTTTGAGTATGGGATCAATTCAATAAAGATTGAGTTCTTGTGTGATAACGTTCGATACGGTTCGCGGTGAATCAGAATCGTAGTCGGGTTGAATTGTGTGAAGGAGGTTCTAGTGTTTCTCTCAAGTGATTCAAAATAGTGCGTGTCTTGAAGGATTCGACAACAAGAAACGAAGGACTCAGCTGGACGATCGGGTGCGGTTCGGCACAAGGTGGATCGTTGGAATCAGAGGGCGAAGTTTCGTTGTGTGTCGAGGTTATTCGCATTAGTTTACATTTTGTGTCGTTATAGGTGTATAAGATTCAATTGTAAACTGTGCACTCTTAGTTCATCAAGTTTTTGATCTATAAACTCTCAAATAACCCGTTTGGTTATTTGGGGGGAGACGTACTCGGACATACGCGTGGACGACGCGAAATCCGAGGAACTCCCTAATCACATCGTCTCTCTCTCTCTCTCTCTCTCTCTCTCTCTCTCTCTCTTTAAATTTCGCAATTTTGTTAATTTCTTAATCGATTGAATTTTTGGTGTTCGTATTGGTTCACAAAAATTCAATTGATTCTTGCTTGATTGTGATTGATTTGAATATTGCTTGGTAACTTGTTTGGGATTGATTTTTAAATTGTTTAATTTGAATCGATTTTGAACTCGAACATTTTCGTGTCTTTTCAAAACCGTTCAAGGCTTATACTACCTTTCCTTTGGTCAATCGGTGCGTAGACTACCGATCCGGTGGCTCTTCCGCTCGCTTGATTAATTTGAAATAATTTTTTAAAAACCGCATTGTTTTAAGGGTCACTTATTCAACCCCCCCTTCTAAGTGATAAGCCGAGTAGTCTAACAAGTGGTATCACGATCCCGGTTCAATTTTGTTTACAAAATTCGACGGATTGTGCCAATTATTAGAAAACATGGCTTTCGCACCGAAAGGGGCGTATAATAGGGCTCCTATATTCAATGGGGATCATTTTGACTATTGGAAAAGTAGTATGCGCATTCACATCAATTCTTTTGATGGTGAAGTATGGAACGCTATTGAGAACGATCCATTTGTTCCAACAATGACCGATCTTAATGGTGTTGTCATAAACAAGCCTATGACACAATGGACGGATGATGAAAAGAAAAAGGTCAATTACGATGCAAAGGCACAAAACATTCTTATTTCATCCCTTAGGATTGAACAATTTTATCATGTGTCGCATTGTTCTACGGCTAAGGAAATGTGGGATACATTAGTTACTCACTTTGAGGGAACTAATGAGGTCAAAATTTCAAAAATAAACACTTTAACCCAAGAGTTTGAGTTGTTCCATATGCAAGATGGTGAAACCATCGCGGATATGCAACAACGATTTGTTAAAATCACCAACAAGTTACATGGTCTAGGCAAACCAATCACTAATCAAGATGCTACTAACAAAATTTTGAGGTGTCTTAATAGGTCATGGCAACCTAAGGTCACCGCAATCAAAGAGGCGAACGATCTTACTACCTTGAGCCTCACAACATTGTTTGGTAAGCTAACGGAACATGAACAAGTGCTTAGTTTGTTGGACAAGCATGAGAAAGGTGGTAAAAAGGAGAAACACAACGAAAAAGAAAAAGAAAAGGACAAGAGGTCAATTGCTCTAAAAGCCTCAAAGTCAAAGTCCAAAAAGGTTGAGCAAGTGGAAAGTAGCTCAAGCGAAGACGATTCCGATGTTGAGGAAATGGGGCTCTTCGTTCGACGCTACAATAGGTATGTGAGAAAGAATGGGATAAGGCATTCCGATGACAATCTTAAGAAGTTTCGGAAAGATAGTGGTTACCGCCGGAAGAATGAAGATGCTAGGAACTCCAAGAAAGGGATATGCTATGAGTGCGGCCAAGCTGGTCACTACAAGCCGGATTGTCCTAATCTCAAGAGAAAAGAGAAGGAGTCATCTTCAAACAAAAGGAGGAGCAAAGGAAAGCAAGCTTATGTTTCATGGGAGAGTAGTAGCTCTTCATCTCATTCATCATCAAGCTCTAATTCAAGTGATGAAGGCGAAATGTCTAATGTATGCCTCACAACTCATCATCACAAAAAGAAGGATAAAGCTCCCAAAAAGGTAAACCAAAATCCCTCTAGCTCATATACTTCATTAGAATATCATGATTTGCAAAGTGCATTTGAGGATCTATGTAGTGAAACTAGGAAAGCTTTCAAACGATTAAAAGAAATTATAAAAATTAACAAAGCTCTTGAAAAGAAAGTTTCGGAAACGGAGCTTGAGTTGAAAGCTCTCAAGGAGTCTATGATTCAAAAACCTCTTGTGACTGTTGATAGTTATGGTAACGATAGATACGGATGTGATGGATGCTTTTACTTATATAGAGACTTGCGAAAGTTGCAAGATAAGATAAAAGAGCCATCCAAGCCGGAGATTACTTTTACGGTTGATCCATCTAAATTCAACAAATCATTAAACCCTAGAAATAAAAAGTATAAATTTGTTGAAAAGGACTCTAAGAAAAGTAATCCTCATATCGTTTGTCATTATTGTTGTCACAAAGGTCATACTATTGCAAAGTGCCATGCTCGAAAAGTTTTGGTACCAAAAGGCAAATTGCAATGGTTACCTAAGTTAGGCAATAATGGTACTACTAACCAACTAGGACCCAACATGAGTTGGGGACCTATTTCAAATGTCTAAGGATGTAGGAAAACGTCTTGAACCATTGACGAAAGACATCGACAACAATGGAGTTCAAGACTTATAAAGAAGGTGAATGATGAGAAAAGCTTCAACTCGATATTTACAAAGATGTGGAAATTGATCACTTCATCCACTTAACAATTAAGGGAAGACTCTATTCTCTACCTTTGCCTTTATATTGTTTTACTTAGCATTTGTACTTTGGTTTCATATACATATACGACTCATCTTAATATGATATTGGTATTGATAGTTGTCTAGTCCTCCATTTCCAAGAATTTTGCTCAAAAATATTTATAAGATTTTGAGTCCCACATGTTTATAATGGGGATTTAACAAAGATCTTTACAATTGCAATATTGAGATCATACTTGTTTTGTATATGTTTGTTTTGTTCTTATATGTGACTTTGTGTGCATACATACACATACATCTTCATATGATTAATTTTGGTACTTTGATTCATTTATGTGAATGTTCTATCATGCATCTATGGTTTAACATGTGTTCTCATGTTATAATGTGCTTTGGTATTGTTTTTGCTCGCATGCATAAGTATGTACCTTGTTGATTATATGTGTTTCATACATACATGTCATTTGGAAGTCATAAAAATTGCTTATGACTTCGCTTATTCAATATGGTTGTACGGATAATTTTAATGTTGTCATGGTTGGACAACATTCATTTTGGTTTTGTATAACTTGTTATTTTGGATAATTTTGTTGTATGGATAATCATGTTATGTCTATGCATTTGTTGCATTGCTTAGTTTATTTCGTCCCATATTTGGATATGTTACTTGGTTAAAAATGTCGATGTGTTACGATATTCATGCGTTGGTTTTGGTTTGTTGTTCTACATTCCATGTTTGTCATGATATTTGGTATTCGTCATTGATATATTTTGGCATATCTTTGTATGTATTTATATTGGTTAGGAACTTTTATCATATATGTGCATTTCGACAAATGTAAGTGCACGATATGACTTTGGGTCAAAATTGATTGAACTTGATACTTCTAATAGACTCTCTTCTTCTTTTTGATATTGTCAAAGGGGGAGAGATTTGGATGCACAAGCTAAGGATAAAAGCTAAAGTGTCTTGAAGATTATCTACTATGACAATCGCATTATGGCATCAACTCAGGGGGAGCGTGCTTATTGTTAGCCTTGGTGTTTAATTGCGTCTGTATACATATTGCTATTTTATTTGCATATTAGGTATAGGCTTAGTTAGCTTATGCATAGTTTTGACAATTATCAAAAAGGGGGAGAATGTAAGTGCACCAGTTCATCCTCATGTTTTAATAATTGTCAAAACACATGAAAATAGAGTAGAACATATTTTGGCAACATTACAAATGACTTGACAGCGAGAAACCTTTTTTAAAACTTTGAAAAACTGATTTTTAGGTATTATGTATCGATACATAAACATGTGTATCGATACAAATGTCCTGAAATTACTTCAGACTGATTTTGAGCAATTTGTATCGACACATATATCACTTGTATCGATACAAAAGTGGTCACTCAGAGGCAGAAGGTGATCTATGTATCGAATCATGCTTGTATGTATCGATACACACCCCTGTTTCTCAGAAAACCAGATTGTGCTTGATGTATCGAATCATGCTTGCATGATTTGATACATATCAGTCAAGATTTCAAGAAACTGATATATGTATCGATACACATACGTGTTTGTATCGATACATAGGTCAATATTTTCAAATTTACACGCTGGTCAAAGGGTTTGTATCGATACAAACCATCCTTTGTATCGATACATGTCTGTTAAATTTTGCCTAAATTTGCTCAATCCTATTTTCTCTATAAATAGCAATGTGGTGTGTCATTGTAAAGCAGAGAAAACTAGTGTGAAAGATCAGAAAACGCTTTGGATACAAATTGAGTGAGAATTTGCATCAAAGGTTTCATTCATCACAAATTCATCATCTTCATCAAGGATTGCAATCAAATTGGATTTTGAGTATAGGATCAATTTAATAAAGATTGAGTTTTTGTGTGATAACGTTCGATACGGTTCGCGGTGAATCAGAATCGTAGTCGGGTTGAATTGTGTGAAGGAGGTTCTAGTGTTTCTCTCAAGTGATTCAAGATAGTGCGTGTCTTGAAGGATTCGACAACAAGAAACGAAGGACTCAGCTGGACGATCGGGTGCGGTTCGGCACAAGGTGGATCGTTGGAATCAGAGGGCGAAGTTTCGTTGTGTGTCGAGGTTATTCGCATTAGTTTACATTTTGTGTCGTTATAGGTGTATAAGATTCAATTGTAAACTGTGCACTCTTAGTTCATCAAGTTTTTGATCTATAAACTCTCAAATAACCCGTTTGGTTATTTGGGGGGAGACGTACTCGGACATACGCGTGGACGACGCGAAATCCGAGGAACTCCCTAATCACATCGTGTGTCTCTCTCTCTCTCTCTCTCTCTCTCTCTCTCTCTCTCTCTCAAATTTCGCAATTTCGTTAATTTCTTAATCGATTGAATTTTTGGTGTTCGTATTGGTTCACAAAAATTCAATTGATTCTTGTTTGATTGTGATTGATTTGAATATTGTTTGGTAACTTGTTTGGGATTGATTTTTAAATTGTTTAATTTGAATCGATTTTGAACTCGAACATTTTCGTGTCTTTTCAAAACCGTTCAAGGCTTATACTACCTTTCCTTTGGTCAATCGGTGCGTAGACTACCGATCCGGTGGCTCTTCCGCTCGCTTGATTAATTTGAAATAATTTTTTAAAAACCGCATTGTTTTAAGGGTCACTTATTCAACCCCCCCTTCTAAGTGATAAGCCGAGTAGTCTAACAGACTTCCCTTTTGTCTTCTTTGGTGAATGACAGATCAGGGATGGGCGTCACCTCTGTGTGACCTATGAATTTCTCATTTTGCTCCATTCTCCTAACATAACGCTTTCTCGCACTTGAGGATTCTCCTCCTCCTGCAAATCCGCCCGCAATGGTGTTGACGGAGATTCTCTTGCCTTTTCCTGGATCTTCTCCTTCAGAACGGTCCTTTGTTTGATTATGTTGTACCTTCGGGACAACCACCTTCCCAGCCGCGGCGTCCTCTATAAACTTCCTCAGGTGACCGCTCTTATTAGTTCTTCGATTAAATCCCTTAGCCTGAAACATTTCTCAGTGTCGTGACCTCTGCATCTGTGATAAGCACACCAGGCATTGGGGTTTAATCCCATAGTGTGCTCCTTGTTCCTTGGTGGGGGTAGTCTCCCTAATCCTGTTTGTAGGATTTCTTCCATGATGTAGACTCGGGCACAGTTTAGTGGTGTGTATTCCGTCCTTTCTTCTTGAAAGTGTCTTTGTGGTTGGTAAGGTTTCCTATGACGGTCAATTCTGTGATGATTAGGGACCAGGTGTCTGTGATGATGATAAAATTCGCCTTGACTATTACTTTTGTTGACCGGGCCTCTTTCTCTGGCGTCTCTCATTCTCTTTTCGGCGTTACTCTCTTCGCCTTTTATGTATCCTTCCATTCTTCTTGTGACTTCCTGCATGGATGTGGCCGGCTTTTGTTCCAGGGATTCGTTGAAATGTCCTACCTTGAGACCATGATGGAAGGCTGAGACGAACATTTCCTGGTTTGGATTGCTCACTTTGCTTGTGGATTCGCAGAATCTCGCCAGATATTCTCTCAGAGATTCGTTGTAGTTTTGTCTTAATGAGAACAAACTTGTCGCCGTCACCTTGATGTGCTTGGAGCCGGCGAATTGTTGTGTGAATTTTTGCTGAAAATCTGCCCAACTTTGAATGGAATTCTTGGGTAGGTTCATATACCATCTTAGTGCTGCTTCTTTCAGCGTGCCTGAGAGGAGTTTGCACCTCAAGTGATCCGCTGCGCCGATGATGGCGGTTTTAGTTCCTACTGCCATTAGGTGTTCTGTGGGATCTGTTTTCCCGTCAAAGTCTGGGAGATGGGGTGTTCTGAAATTGTCTGGTACTCTCGCATCCCAGAGGTTTTGGACAAGTGGTTGGGAGTCGGTGATGTTGGTTTCTTCCGTTTCATCAACTCTGTTTGCTTTTTTCTGATCGATCTTTTGAACCTCGGCTTGTAGGCGACGTAATTGTGCCACTGCATCTGTCAAGGTTATGTTGTTGTTTTGATTGTTTTGGTTGTTTTGGTTGTCATTTGTTGGTTGTCCTCCTACCATTTTCTTGAGGAAGACTTCGAATTTCGTCTGGTTTTAGTGGTAGGCTGGGAATCGTTTTACCGCAGCCCCACGGTGGGCGCCAAAATGTTCTGGTAAAAATAATAGGGGGGTGGTCCAAGTATATTAATGAGCAATAATGATACTTAGGATCTTTATTTACCAAAAAGTTGAACCCTTTACAATGAGTTTTCCTCCTCTATTTATAGAGGAAGAGTATGATCGGGGAATATCTAAAACTACCCCACTCCTCTCTAATGGAGGTCGTGGGTGGTTTTCACCGTGTCCACCGTGTCACAGGGGCGATTATGGGCGGTTTTTCTTCTCCTCCGCGCTTTTGTGGTGGTAGTGGGCGGTTACTGCTGCTAGGCGACGTAATCATAACCTGAGGGCGTCGCCCCCAATCTTCTGAGCCTCGCCTTGTCTTTCCCGCCAAGCATCTATTTGAATTGTTTGGGCCAATTGTTGGGTCATTGAGTTATTGGGCCGATAATATTTTGTCCGGTACACTTGGAAATAGCCTAACAAACAAAATCATGTTGATATATTTGTATTATGAACAAATATAAAAAAAACTATATAATTGAATAATTGTGCTCCGTGCGAATGCACGGGTAAAAAAGTCTAGTATATACAACATAAATAAACAACCTAGGAAATCAAAAAAGACAATTTTATAAAACATCATATTATTCCAATAAAAAAAACATCATATTATTCCAATAAAAAAACCAACAAACTTCATATTATACCAATCAAAAAACGCAAACTTCATCAAATTAAAATTTTTTTTTTTTTGAATCAACAAACTTCATTAAAACATCCTCTAGAACCGCAACAAAACAAACTTTGCTCCGGCAAAAAATCCGCAGGTATTCCTGTAGATTTTTCCGCGCAAAAAAACCCGCAGGTATTCCTGTAGATTTCACATTAAGATGAAATTTCCTGCAGATTTGGTATTTTTAGGAAAATCAGCAGGTATTTCCAAGGATTTTTCTACGGATCTCACACAAAAAAATAATTTTCTGCGGATCTAGTATTTTAAGGAAAATCCACAAGTATTCTTTAGGACTTTCCTGCTGATTTTGATTATTTTTTTTAATAAACTTTTAACTTAATTTTGATATAAAATACATTTTTTATTAAGATAAAAAGGCTTAAATATACTTTTGGTCCCCACAATTATGTCTTGTTTTAAAAAGAGCCCTTGTAAAAAAAATAAATTTGATTTTAGTCCCTGCAATATTTCAAAACTTTTAAAATAGCCTGCAATATCTCAAAACTTTTAAAATAGCCCCTGCAATATCTCAAAACTATTTTAAAAGTTTTAAGATATTGCAGGGACTAAAATCAAATTTATTTTTTTTACAGGGGCTATTTTTAAAACAATGCATAATTGCAGGGACCAAAAGCATATTTAAGCCTAGATAAAGTTTAGAAATTTCTTTTCATGTTGCTTTGTTATATTTTTTGTAAAGTTTAACTTTTTTTAATCAAAAGAATTAATAGCAATGATAAAATTAGAAAATAGCATAAATTTACATAAAATTAGAAAATAGTGTTTTTGTTAAAAAAAAAAGGGTTAAATATGTTTTTAGTCTCTACGTTTTGCCTTATAGTCAAGAATAGTCCCTACATTTTTTTATGATTTAAAAAAACCCTATAATTTTTTCCGTAATCAAAATTGGTCCCCACCGTTAATTTTTTTTAACAGAACGCTGACGTGACACAATTAGCCAATAATATGGTGACATGTGTGTTTTACCATCAGGTTTATTGTGCGCCTTGCCACACCAAATCTTTCTTTCTACCTTTCTTCCTCCAACACCACCCCCATCTTACCACAAACTCAACCAAAACCATAACAACTCAAACCGAAGTCATGGTAAAGACACGTGTCATCATGTTATTGGCTAATTGCACCTCATCAGTGTTCTGGTAAAAAAAATTAACCCTGGGGACCAATTTTGATTATGGAAAAAATTGTAGGATTTTTTAAATCATAAAAAAAAAAAGACTATTCTTGACTATAAGGCAAAATGTAGGGACTAAAAACATATTTAACAAAAAAAGAAGAAGATGAATTTAGATTGTATATGTTTTCCTAAGTTGTCCTTTTTTGATTTCCTAGATTTTCATGTGTTTTCCTAAGTTGTATATATTTATAATTAAGTGGGTCTAAATTAGCAAAATGGGTGCACATCATTTAATAAATTTTACCTAACTAACCCTTATTTCGTAGTGTTAAATACGTAAATATCAAAGGCATTTTTTTGTCAGTTAGAAAAGGTGCACCTTGCTAATTTAGACCCACATGTTTTTAAGTGGGTCTAAATTACCAACCTTCATATATATATATATATATATATATATATATATATGAAATTAAAAACTTTATTTTTTAATCTAGAAATTTAAGTGTTACGAATATTAGATAATTCATACTCAATTGATTTTCTCTCATTCTCATGAATTAATTATGACAATATATAATGGTGCATTTCAATGTTAAATGTTGTTTGTGTTGGTTGAAAATATACACGTCAAAAAGTCCTAATTTTCTTAACAAATAGCACCAATAACTATATACCCATCAATATATCTTATAAAGAATAATATCTCTTGTATTTTTTTATTCATGTATTAAATATGACTCTTTAAATCATGTATGTCATGTGAGAATGAATATTATATATGATTGAAATATAAAGTGATTGTATTGTAAATTTTAATCCATATTATTTTTACGAAATCATTATTACACATATGTATCTATTGTTTATTAAATAACTTAATGTACATGTATTTAGATTGCATAAAATTAAGTAATATTCTATTTTTTAAAATCAAAATATAATTACTTGTTTCTCACATATATTCATCTATTCTGTATTATTTCTTTCTTTCTTATTTTGGCACACATGCATAAAAATGAGAGATATTGTTGAGTACTAAAAATTATTATCTTTCTAAATATTAATGTACTCCCTCCATTCCTTGCTATAAGTGAAAATTCACTTTTAGAATAACTGATCGATGTATTGAAGATACATTAATGTTTATTCATCATGGTTTTATTTAGCATACTATTGGTATGTTATATTTCATCCCTCTTGTTTCAAATTGTATTTTTGTTGACAAAATGACAAGTCTCTTTTAATTTATGTCGCATGTGAATTTAGCACACTATTTATATAATTTATGTCGCATGTAAATTTGTCGTTTGTGGTTATAATTGTGCCTAGGCTCCGTAACATTCCTGGCTCCACCTATGTGTATGATGCAGAAACATCATTTTATTTGTGGTAAGGGAATTCCAATAATTATGTGCTACATGTGCATGATTTTTTATTTTTTTTCTTTATCAAACAATTGAAATACTAGCTTTTCAATTTACGAATAAAGTAAGTTGAATTCAATTGTATGAATATATAGAAAAAGTAGTTAGGTTGTTTAAATAAATGGAATTTGTTGAGGCAAAATCTTTAATTTGATGTTTTAAAGATAACAAACATCATAATTATATTTTAAGTGCATTCAGATCTTTTTGTGATCTAACAAGTGCTCGAGTGATTGATTAAAACAGGAACTAAAGCTCATTCATTATATATCACTCTCTTTGAAAATGATGAAAATGCAATTTTGAGAATGATCAGAGAACATTCTCTATTTTCTGCCCATACTATACGTGCAAGAATACAATTCATCATAAGCACTTAATTTCATGACAACTGATCTTGTGACAAATAAGCACTTTTTGCAAGTAATTTATTCCACAAGATTTCTACAGAATTGAAGACATTTAAGGTAAGGATCAAATAGTGGCACACATGGAAGTTTCTCTTTTGGCATATTTAAGGAATGAACATGAACATATCTTTCACACATTAGTTCTCAATATGACAAGCTCTAAATCAAAGATTATTTGAGGATATTTTATGGACCAATGAAATCAAGACAACAAGTTATGAACTACTAGTTGGCAGGTACTTCTTGCAAGGACTTTTATCTATGTTCTGTTGATAGCAAATTAGCAAGTGCACTAATTAACGATATGTAGTAAATGTATCGATCCCACGAGGATTATCTTAATTCAATACAAAGCAATTGCATCGTTACTTAGGTAAAAACAAAAGCTATTTTGCCAAGAGAACACAATAACCTTTAAGAGAGTCTAACTCCTCCAAATTTTGGTCCAAAACCTCACGGAAGACAACAACAAGGGAGAAAACAGAGAAAAACCTCCACGAACCTACGCTCATGAGTCTTTTTACATTCTTGATAGATTTCCAAGTTTTCACAAAACTTTTTATTTTATTTATAATTTATAATGTAGTGATTCAATATTTATAAGTTCAAGACTCATGTGTTTTATCATACACATTTGGTCCCTTAAGTTTATTTTAGGATTCAATTTGGTCCCTTATGTTTAAAAAGTTTCAATTTGGTCCCTTACGTTTATTTTAGGTTTCAATTTGGTCCCTTCCGTCAGTTTTTGCACATGTGGCAGACGGTTTGCTTACGTGGCAGACGGTTTGCACACGTGGATTGATACGTGGACATCTGTCCAGTTGAAACAGTGGAACAGTGAAATCTGACGGAAGGGACCAACTAATGCAAACGTTGATAACGTAAGGGACCAAATTGAAACTTTTTAAACGTAAGGGACCAAATTGAAACCTAAAATAAACGTAAGAGACCAAATATATAGTTTAGCCTATTTTTAATTAAGTTTGTTCAACTTCCACACTTAATGCTACCACATTAAATGATTATAACTAACATCATTTCCAACACTTTATAATTTTATTTATAATTTGGGTCATGCTAACTGGTGTTCCGAAGGAAACTAAAAAAAAAAAGCTTTTCAATTAAAGACAACACTTTTTAGACTTCGAGAAGTTAATTGCACAAAATTCGATGCTATTTTATTATATTTACTTTCTTAAACTACACTGGGAACACCGTTTAATATTTTCTTTATAATTTATAATGTAGTAAACAATTATTTTAAAATGTATTTAATTTGGTGAAGATAAATAAATCCCAAAATACGTCAATCACGTGTCTTGTAGTACCGTATTATTTTCCAAGTGGTCTATTTTGTTTGTCCTTTGGTCCTAAAATCTTTGGTATGTGTAAGATTTTTCTCCAACATCATTTGTAAACTTATCCAAAACATAAAAATATCTATGCATCAACAAAAATAGTCTAGATTAAAATTCAATTCGTAGTTGAAAGAGATACTTAAACTTAGAATGTAAACATGTTTCGAATAAGATTATCTTTTACGAAAACCGGACATTTAGACTATAATCAATTGTCTCTTAGCCTAGTGCTCTCATGTTTGATTTTCGACGGTCTTAAATAAACATCTGGCTGGTGGCAATCACACACTACTATCTTAGCTCTTAGTTAAAAAGTTTGGATAAAAAAAATCTAGATTAGGGATGACGAAAAGAAACTACACTCATAAACTATGAAGTTCCGATATTCTAAAAATGATGAAATATCATGTTCGATGCGTACTCAATATCGATACTCGTCTGATACGTTCCAATACTCGTATCGGAAAAGTAATTCGAGACAGACAGTTAACATGTACATGTAAGTAAAATAAACTAATATTTCAATTGTCTATTTCTACGAGAGTAATTAACAAGACAGCATATATAATCATTCATATTTCACAAGTAACAAACTTTTAACAAGTGATTCCTTTTGCACCCCATTAACTTCTTTGCTATCCAACACATATTCTCTTTGCTTTTGATGTAAGTAACTGTGAAAAAGTGTCTATGAAACCATCTTAAAAAGCCTAACACCTTTGTTCTTTCTTAAACTTATCTAATTGGTTATGTTCTTCATATATATGTTCCAAAACCAAAATCATGGCTTCAGAGAAAGCCTCTTCTTCTAACCAAGGAATCTCTTCAGAAGAAATTTCTTCCACAAATGTCACAAATAAAGCTAATGTGGGGAAAGAGCTAGCAAGGAGAGCTATATTGAGATCTCATCTACGCAAAAATGGAAGAAGAAAATTTGCAAGTAATAACAATGTCAAATTGCTGCCAAGTAGATTAAGTAAAGTTTCTTTGGGAGATCAAGAATCTTCAGAATGATCCTATATAGGTATGGAATGACCAAAATGTATAATTCTATGTTGTTATAAGACATCCAAAATGCTTGTGTATGATATAACTAGTAACATGTATTATGTATATAATTCTATATTGTATACAACATGAATATCTATATGATATAACTAATTTTGAAATTAGAACTGCTAGTTAAATTTGAAAGAGACTTGTATCATCTCATTCATCTGCCCTTGTGTAGGCCAAGAATGCTTTTAACAACTAATCCACCACTAGTCTAGATAATTCAATTTTGTACAAAAGCTCCAAAAAGAGCTCATGCTATAACTTATTCAAATAGCTAGCTTTTCAATTCTCAGCTTATGTAATTGTAAAAGCTTTCAGAAGCAAGTTTTCATCAAAACAGAATATTAACTTACCTAGAAAAACTTCACATCTGAGCTTCTAGGATCATGTTTTTCTATAAGCTCGTCTAAATAAGCTTATCCAAACAAGACTTCTATGCCTATGCCTAGTTATAAAATAATCAAGACTTCTGAATGATCATAAAATTAATATAAATAGGACTGAAATATTTTCAGTGTTAGACAATTTGTGTATCACTGAATTGGAGGAAAAAAATAAACATTACAATAAAAATGCATTTATGAACCCCCCCTAAAAAAATGCATTTACTTTGTACACCAGTTACTTCTACTGACTACTGCATATACCCTAATGCATCTTCATTTATATTATCATCTGCCATTATTGAGCCATCAGATCCATCATGTCCATATTGTGCACATAATGGTGCCGAGAACTGCCTACGTTTTCTACTGAGATCAACTCCTTCTCTTGCCCTTCTCTCCTTTAACTTGCCTAAAGCCATAGAATCATGAGTATTTGCAATTGTAAAACCATGAATCATATCGTCAGTATCGTCTACCTCAGGCAGGATCAATGAATCTGATGCATAATTAAATGTAATGTCATTTACCCCATGTGATGACCGGGGAAGAGTTTTGATACGCGATAGCACCATGGAAACTTGGTCACAAGCAACATCAAGGCGTTCATCAGTTTCAACGGATTCCATTAGAAGTGTTGAAACCAATGATTCCAAAAATTGTATCCTTTCAGGCTGATCCCTGCTAGTCGTACCCTGAAAATGGTTAAGAGAAGACGAACCAATGCTTCGCCATCGGAGTGGTAAATATTGATCCGGGATGTGAAAACAGTTATTAGTCGACATGACTCGTAGGACATGTTTACATAAGATGCCTGAAAACTCAAACAGATGGCAGCTGCAGCTGATGTGCTCTTGACAAGGAAGCCAAAGCACTTTGCAACCTCCATCAGTCTGAGAGTGGTGTCTGACCTGGAAACAACCTTCATCGACCAGAAAGGATGCATATTGTGGTGCCGAAACTAGCTCTTCTTGGAGTTTGCTTAAGGCATAAGGAGTAAGTATGGTGGCAGCATGGGATTCTATAGGTGAACCTGTTTTGAGGCACACTTTCTGCATTTTCCTTTGCATCTTTTGCTTTGCTCCGGCTCGGTCATTAAAATCAACAATATCAGCCACCTGTAGTAAATGACAGTTAAAATATGGAATAGCATACCGATAAACAAAACAAAATGAAAGATATTATATCACAGACTTGTTCTAAAAAGTGTTCTGGTTGAGATTGTGCACTCAAGAACCGTTGGATGAAAACATTAATGGACTCGGTCTGACATGTACTGGTTAATCCTGCAAAGAAGTATCGTCTCAAGAATGGTAAAGCCCAAAATGTCCTCAATGAGTATAGGCTAATAATATGTTTATTTGCATGGAGTCCAAATTTATTGACCATTAGCCTCCAGCCTTCTTCAAAATCTTCCACCATTTCCAAATTGTAGAGCCGATGAAACTCAGCTTTCCACTCGTCATATTGTGATCCAAGAAGTATAGAAAACCAGTCAGAGAACTTGGAGAGAATATGCCATATACAGAAGGCGTGTTTACTTTCGGGCATTTCAACAGCAATAGCTTCTTTCAGCCATGTGTTGTGATCCGTCAGTATTGTTTGTGGAGCTTTTCCTTTCATGAAGCCCAAGAAAGCCTGCATAATGTCAATAAGATGCAATGTCAAATTAATCAGATCTCATAAACATAAACATCATATGAAGAAAAATTTGCTGTACAAGTACTGGTGCAAAAATATCAGTCTACAGATTTCATATAAAATTAGACATATATTTTTTGTTTCCTAGGGAATGCTTAGATTCAATAGACAAGAGAGTATTATTTCAGTAAGACTCACGGTCACATGCTCCCAAGTCCTTTCTTCAGGAACCGAGACATTTTTAAAAAATCATATGTTTAAGGAGCAATTGATCACATTATCACATGTTTTTTAAATAAACAATAAATACAGAAGTTTTTGTGGTTTTGGTATTTGGGGTTTGCTGATGTTAAGGAATTAAACATAGAAACTTTTAATAGTAAAATACAAACATTAATTACTTAGACATTCCTAGTGTAGCATTTAATACTTTTTTCTTAAACCCAGATATTTATTAGGCAAAATTGCACCTATGCTTCTTTAGGTTACTTTATTGTAATAGATTAGTCCTTAATGTTTTTCCAAGTAGATCCTTAACTCTCGTACTGTGCACGCCAATGACCTGTTTTACTTTTACTGCTCCTATTACAAAAGCATCTATGCGGTGCTTACAAGTCTGATATGAACTAAACAGCGTCGACATGGCTTCCCCATTTCACCTTCTGCTTCTCCAAAAAAATGAAACCCTAGAAATCAAACGGAAGATGAAAAGCTACAATAGTTGTTTTAGAGAGCTATAATGAAACCCTAGAAATATGGCGCCATTCCTCCTGGCAATGACAACCAATCATAGCTTGTGTGATTAATTTCATCAAAAGCTGCATTGAGTGTAAAATTGTGACCAACTGTCTCAATACAAGTCTAAAAACCAGCAAAAATCCATTATTTAAGCTCAAAACTTTACCATTCATATCGCAAAATCTCACCAAGAATATGTTTGGAAATTTGAACTACAGTTATGGGAATTGATTGGATATTTCTTGATGACCCTTTTTAGTTTTTTTCCTAAAGTTAAAATAGATCGACTTGATGTTGAAATCCTTTTGAATTAAAGTTGCATACATAAATGCAAAAAAACATCATTCATCCATGAAATTTTGGCAAACAGATAACTAATTAGCAAATGCTTGCAATGCCTGAAAGGGCACCATGGCCTGCAAACACAAAAAAAAAAAAAAAAAAATTGATGATTGAATTGAGTGAGAGTGTAAACGAAGGGGGATAGGTGATGAAGTGAAGTGTACTTCATAATCTTCCATGCAGTCACAGCAAAGGAGAAGAACCCTTTTGGTAGCCATGGTTGATTCAATGCTACTGATGCTGTTTTAGAATATAGATGAAGAGCCTGGGGTGGTGACAGAGGAAGAAAGAAGAGAACATGTGGAAAACCCAAAAATAAGAAAGGTGAAATGAGGAAGTAACGCCAACGCCGTTTAATCATATCAGACCCGTAGCAGCTAGATAGGCATTTTTGTAACGAGAATTGTAGAAAAGTTCAATGGCATATATGTTATGATCTGATACAATAAAATAACTTAGGACTGCATGAACAATTTTTCCTAATTATCTATATATGCTATCATTGATAAAGGAAACTATATATGAAAAGAACAATACCATCATATTTTATCAAACAAAACTTTCAATAGCTAGTATTATTGCAGGTTTGGCATAATAATTCATAGCCTACACCAAATAGCAAGCAATCAAGAAGTAAAGATGGTCAAGTTGAAGTTGCAACATCATACAGTTATTATCATACCTTTAAAGCCCATGAAAAAGACACCAAATTTTCATCACGTAGAAGTGCACAACTAAAGCAACATAGCATTCCGTTATTGTCCACTCCAAGCCAAATTCCCAACAGCATGTCATAAGCTTCTACTCGGTAAGTTGTATCAAAAACCACAGCATCTCCAAATATCTCATATGATTGAATTGATGAGCCATAGGACCATGCGATGTACTCAAGCCTGTTATTACTATCTATCTTGAATTCATACTTGAAGTTGTGATTTTCATCCTTTAATCTCTTACACATTGCAATCAGATCAATAGCATCATTCTCTTTATCCACATTTCTAAAAGACTGCAACAAGTTTCTCACATCTATCTCTGTAAAAGGAAGACAACCAAGTTTGACGCCTTTCTCTAGCTCCATTAATCTTAGCATTTGCCTTACTGACATTCCGGCTTTAGCAAATATGCATATGCGGCTCTTATCATCAGGAGATATCGGACAGTGTGATGGAAGAAGACGAACCTCATTGGATTTTAACAACTCGTGATTGTGGATGTTTCTAAAACCAGTAACACGCCATTCAGGGACATCAAAATCTACCCTTTTCACTATCCGCATGTATGCTTGGCAACCACAGCGAGATGATTTACGGTTCCTTTGCGCCTTCCCCCCACCCCCATCTTCAGAAGGTTTATTTTGAGGAAATCCGCCACGATGGCAAGTAAAATCTCTCCTTGTAACTCCTCGGCCAACCCCATCTTTCCCTCGGGTGCGGTGTCGTCTAATAGAAAAACCAAATTGTTTAGCAAAACTGCAATAAAACTCATAAGCAGCTTCTTGAGAGACAAATCTTTGACCAATAAAAGGAACAAGGTTAACAGAAGTTTGTCTTGACAAAATTGTTTCCTCTGGTATTTCCTCTACGGTGCCAATGTCATCCTGAGACAAATCTGTGCCATTTTCAGATGATTCTAACACAAGACTGGCTCCTTCTGACATTCTGTTGTCAGTATTGACAGCAATGTTGGGTTACAGATATTTAAACCTGAAAGACAAGCAATGAGAAATATATCAGCTAAAAAAAGTGATATCTGACTGAAACATGAATTAACAGGCTTAACAGAATGACTTTCACAGCACAAGTATGCAACATAAAGAACAGAGAATATAATATTCAAAACTACACTTTTTTTCTTTCATATGCACTAAATAAAGTATCAGAGAGTACTTGATGACCAAAGAGAAAAAGCAGGTCTAGAATGATCAAACAAATATTTTTTTAGAGGACTGCTATATGGCATGACGGCCAATAGCACGACTACTGCACGAGCGTGTTTTATTTATTTCCCACCGACACACAACTTCCTTTTTTAATATTTTTTTAAACAAAAATAAAAGAAAATAGAAAATCTCAGATTGTCTTCACTCTTCACCGCTTTCTTCACCACCGCCATTCTAGTTGAACAACTAACATCTTCTGTTGTGTATCTCTCTTCCAAGCTTGCTTTTTGAAAAAGATCTAAGAATCACCAAAGCAAATAATCACCGTATTTGTCAAACAAATATCAACTTCCTTGGTAAATTAAATACAAACATGAAAGCATTTGTTTCTTAAAAAAATCTGAAAGAGATGGAGATAACTATAAGAGAGGAAGCAAGTTTGATTGGTGCGTCGAGAAAGGCATGTGCTACCTTTCATAGAGATGCAATTTTAGATAAAATATAGTTTGATTGAGGGTGCTATTTTAGGTCGTCGGATTTGCACGAGTAAACTAGTCGTGCTCTTTAGCATTATTCTATTTTTTAACACACAACACGTTAAGTAATTAGTTAGGACTGAGTAGCGAGACTGAGATAGTTAAAGTGGTTGGCTAAGATGTACGTAAATCAATGTTTTAAAAACTATAGTACTATACCGACCACAGTTTCATCCGGGTTAAATCAATTAAACCAAGACCTGATAAAGGTCTTTTGGAGAGAGATACAGACGCTAGAAGTTGTATTTGTAATTGAGTTTTTCTTTTAATGAGTATTACGTTTTTATATCAGGTCAAACTCATCCTTACAAAATCAACTTAGAAGGTGAAAAGTGTCACTCTTTGTACACTTTTTACAATCCATATCTTAATTCCATATGGGACTTGCCAATAACTTATGCGATACCAAGCACCCATCGAGATGTAATTCATCCCTAGAATCGAAAAGCAAGTATTAGAATTTCGGGTTGGACCTAATTCAACCTTCTAACCCCCACTTATAAATTGATACCCCCTCACACCCAATAATGATTACTGAACATTTGGACCATTACTCAAGCAGGCAGCCTAACAGATCTTGGATAGACTCTGATACCATATTAAAATTTTGGGTTGGCCTAACTCAGCCTTCTACCCCCCGCTTATAAATTGATAAGCCTCACACCCATTCCTGAACATTTGGAACGTTACTCAAGCAGGTGGCCAAATGGATCTTGGATAAACTCTATCATCATATTAAAATTTTGGGTTTGGCCAGACTCAACCTTACAAAATCGACTTGTAAGACGAGGACTACCTCACTTATAAATACACATACCGGAGACTCTTAACAACAAGCAACTTCTTATAGATATAAAATGCAGCCTCAGCTATAAAAATATAAATTTAAACCTAATCAACATTAATATATCTCTCTAAATTTCAAAAGAAATGATAATCCACATTCCACAGTTACCTAGCATGTTTAAATTCTAAGATAGAACATTAGGTTACTTAATATTAAAAAGAATTGCAATTTCTACTTAAATACTTCATCAAATTATAATAGCTTAATTCAAAATTGATAAAATTAATAAAGTGAGAAATGGGGCAAAAAAAACTCAATTATAAAGCACAAACCTTGTCACATATAAAATTTCATTGAGCTGAAGTGATTGTTACTCGAGATCTTCTGCGATGGAACTATGTTTGGTACCGGTGGCTATGGCGGCTGTAAATCGCGTCGGAATCGTTTTCCGGGAAGTTGAGTAGTTCACTCCAGCTTGATGATGGAGCTGTGAGTGAGTTGCTTTTCTTTTTTATTGTTTTCTCTCATTTTAATTGTGAAAAAAAAAATGTGTTTTTGGTGAATTATGGGCCTCTTCAAAAGTAAGTTTATTGGGCTTAGACACAGAATTTGATATATTTGAGTATATAAGGAGGTGGGATTAAAAAATCACACATGTGACGGCGAAAAGAGAAAGAATCTCTTTGAATTTTTTTTTCTTTGGTAGATGGACGAAATTATAATATTTATTGAAAATTTGCACACATAAGGGGAGAAGTTGGAGTTCAAACTTCAATCATGACATCTGATCTAACAATTTTAATATTTTGTCGGTTGAATTAAGATTTATGAACCTTCCTAATTTATTTTTTTAAGTTCAAATAGTATGTCTATCATTGAGTTTTAATATTTATTTAATTGTTTATTACTTGTAAGTTTGTGTTGAATATTTGATATGTCATTTTTAGTTGGTTAGGCTTAGTTAAAGTTATGCCCAATGACCCTTTGATTTGGGTTTAAATGTTTTGTGTTCATTCTTCTTAATGGAAAGGAAAAAACAAGCTGTTGTTAATTTGGCATACGAATTTGTGGGCAATTTGGATAGGGTAGAAATGATTTTGTTTTCTCTTCAAAAGTGCCGGTTTAGAAAGAGGTCGTAGATTTGGATCATGGCGAACCACGAGGGTACTCCTTATTTTAGGAATGGATATATTTCCAATCCAATGTATTGTATTTTGAGGTGTTATTTGTTTTTGGTCGTTTTATGTTCTTTTCTTTTATTCAATTTTGTGGGGAGAGTCCCCTTGTACTTTATCCCGACCTGTGGATAAAATACCCTTTATACTTTTTTTCATTAAATCATTTTGATTGACACTAATTTGATATATATTTTATCTGATCTTTCATTTTCTTAGACCGGTTAGATTGGATGAGTAAAAAATTAGTATATATATATTTGATGAGATTAATATTTCATATTTTTATGAAAACATTGTTGAAGAAGAACAAATTTCTTCACAATGCACAACATTGCACTAGTAGAGTTAAACTAGAGCGTTAATAAAGAAAAATAATACAAAATTAAAAAATGACTAAATCAAAATATTCAATTGCTATAAATCAAATTGAGAATTAAATTAAAAAATGCCTAAATCAAAATATTCAATATTGCTATAAATCAAATTGAGAATGTCATAAGCATAATTCAATTAGTAAAAATATTATATTTTATATGCAGAGTATAAATTTGAATCTAGTATCTTTCACTTATTTATCTTAAAAAATAATTTTTTAGCCATTAAATAACTTATAAAAAAAATGATAACGTTCTCAATATGTCGGCAGAATAATGCTACGGTAGACCACCTTCACAAGTGGTCCACCGTGGACAAGTGATCTACCGAATACAAATTTTACAAAATTTATTGGTAGATTGAAAGTTTATATCATATAGAGCATTCATAAAAAAATTTTAAAAAATTGAAAATCATTTGATATTTTATTGGGATTTATCAAGATTTACAGTATTTAATAAACCGTTAATCTTGATGGATCTCAATAACATATCAAATGATTTTCAATTTTTCTAAATTTTTTTATAAATGATTTATATGATATAAACTTTCAATCCAACGGTGAATTTTGTAAAATTCGTATTCGTTATAGAATTTTTCATAAATGGTCCACCATGAACCACCTGATGTTAGAATTTTCCTATGTGGGCAATAAGTTGATAAAGATTGATATAGATACTAGCACGAGACAAAACAAGATAACATGCCTCAAATTTCTTAATTAACATTGAGTTAGCCGTGTCCCCTACCACTTTCTTTATATTTAGTAATTTATGTTTGTCGTTTTATTCAAAGCAATTGTACATGTCCCAACATGTACATGGTTGAATACCTTTTTCCATGCCAAGAATGTCTATTGCGTGGTAAGTGTGAGCTTAGAAACTATGAAGCACGAATACTCCATTTTAGGGAGAATATTGGTACCGAGTATCGGTACATGTATGGTACTTTTTGGGTACGTACCGATGATGTATCTATTTTTTTATTTTACAATGGTTACACGTATGGTACTCGCGTGGTACTCATGTGGTACATGAATCCAAAATAATACAATTTTTTTTATTCGATTTTTTATTTATAGGAAGATTTGTGTTTCTTATTTGTTTATAATATAAAAGTATCAGTTCTACTAATAACAATAACATAATAGTAGCTGAATTAATTCACTCATTCATTGAAAATGAATAGGCTCAATCTAATATTATCCATACAAATCTTCATTTGCTCACGATAATGAGAAATATTAATACTTATAATGAAGCAACAACAAAAATATGCGATATTGGTAGAGATAAATGAAATCTATTTGATATAGTTGGTATTCTTGATGTTGTAAGTTTTTCTCACGAAGAATTTGAACTAGACGCCGCTCTTTTTAATGATGGTGGAGAGGGAAACAATTTAAATATTTTTGGCTAATTGCTTTTGAATTACTTGTGTAGTTATTTTTATGTTTAATTATTTGTTTTGACAATATAGTTTCATTATTTTATTTATATAATTATATTAAAAAAAAAATATGGCATACCCGTATCCTAGTTTTTCTAAAAATGTCGTACTCCGTACCAGTACCGATACCGAATACCGGTACCGTACCCGCACCTAGGCAACATAGCTTAGAACTCCTATATTATTTAGAAAATTAAAGTCACGATTGAATATATTATAAATGAAATAATCCATAAGTTTAATATCTTAAAATTTTGAATAAAAATGTGGTGTCTAATTTATCTGAGTGGTTGTTTTTTATTCAATGTAAATGATCTCTTGAACTTTCCTCATAACCTAACAATTTTTTGGTATATGATTTGGTTAACTTTTTATACACAATTAACTTTTAATTAACTTTTACTTTACATGTATACGATTTGGTTTTATTGATTGTTAGATAAATACTCTTAAATTATCAAAGAATGATGTAATAAAAATTTACAAATAGTCTTCAACTTCAAAGTTATTGGAAGCCACTAAAATGCAAAATGTCTAATGTCAAAGGCATCCTTCTACTACTAGCTTGCACTCGAAGGCATCAAATGGGATATTGATAGAGAGACAATGTTATTGTCCTTTCAAGCGGGGGGATATCAAAGATGATTTGTGCTTTTTCAATAGTAATTATCTTATTACAAGCACTTGGAATAGGGTTACATCTTATCTTATCTTATCTTATACTAATAAAAAAAAGAAAGGAAACCATTTTATTTTATTTTTTTACAAAGAAATAAACGAAATTTAGTGGATAGATTGTTTTGAAATATATTTGGATTCTTTAAAGTAACTAAAGTATAAATTGAAAAAAATAATATTAAAGTTGTTATTTTAATAAATTTGTGATTTGTTTTTTAGTAGAGATAATTTTTTGTCAAATTTTACTTACTTTGAAAATGAACTTCAAATTATTAGAGTCTTCAACTAGACGCGAAAGTACCAAGAGTCACTTAGACAATGGATCGCTCGAAAATGGATTACTAGTAGAATGATGGACATTTGTATTCCTTTTACATTTGTACCTTCGACAATGGAAGCAAATGCTTAGAGTTTAATGGAAACTATAATTTGGCTAGGTGAGATGGAAGTACTAAATAGAACTAGCAAGATTGCAAGTCACTAAATTTGATAATATTTTGAAAGCTTTGTAGATCATCGGTTAGCATTATATTCAAATTTTAAGATAAATTTCGCTCGGAGATAAGCAAGCTTTGTCATTCACAACCTAGTGAGGGAGTTGAGATTGTATGTTAGTCATCACATATTTAATTATATTCCATCTTGTATTTTGTATATTTTATATTGTGATAAAAATAATAATATAATTTTGTTATTGTAAAACAAAATAGAATAAAAACTAAAAGAATATATATAATACAAAAAAAAAAAACTAAAGAATATTACACACACAAAGTACAACTAATATATTTATAAGTTTTTTTTTTTTAAAAAAAAAACATCTATAAGTTACATTAAAAAAAATTCTATAAGTTATTTTCTAATTTTTTTTTACCATGGTGTAAATATCATTTTACACGTGTATTATATAAAATTATGACAATTTGATATTTATAGAGATATTTTAAAATCAGTAAAATAATTTTACATTATTTTCAACACCAGTATCTGGTCCACTGAACTATCTAATATTATTTGAGGTCAGTTCTGACATCAAACAATTTCAGTTCTTTTCCAATTGCAGTTGTGGGAAATCGAACAGTGGTTCCCTCTACTAAGTTCAGCATCAATCACCACTGAAATAACTTACGATTGATGTCGTGTAAGACTATTTTACACTTTAAAAACTAACTTAAAACAATAGCATCATAAAGAGTTTTAATTGTATGTATTTGCAAAAGAATTTACAGGTCAATACACATTAAAAAAAATTAAGGAAATACGCAAACAATATCTTAAAACTTGTGCATTAATTAATATCTTAAAACTGAAAAAAATTATCTTACTAATGTTTAATTTTCTCATTTATTTCTTTTTTAATATACTTAACAAGTATCTCGGAATACCATTTAACATAATCCACAAAAAAATACGCTAACAATATTTAAAGGTAGGTGCCTATAGAAAAAGACAAGATGTCATTGTCAAAAAGGAATAAAGTAGTAAAAAACAAACATTAATTAGGGAAATAAAAACACGAACATAAAACGTTAGCTACAGCCTTAAGAGGCACTCAGCTCTAAACATTATTAGTGTATTTACAATTTCCATAAAATTAGCTCAGCCGCTAGAGAAATTACATTATATGTAAGAGCCAAAAGTTCGAACTTCGCGAACAAGTTAAAATTCTAGGCACTAAATTACTTAAAAAATCTAAGTTTTTACAAACAACTAATAATAATGGAGTATTATTTAGGAAGCTTCTATGGTGCAGTTCTGTTTTGGACTTTTTTGGTGTAGTTCCTTTAAATGACCAATAGCTTCTATGGTGCAGTTCCTTTAATTGCAGTTTCTTTAATTGACAAATTAATTTTACATCAGCGCAAATCTATGGCGAATCCTCTTTTTTTAACAAATTTTTGTTTATTGCATATGAATTCCCCATCAAGTGAAAAATCATTTACAAATTACAAACCAAAAACAAATTTTATTTGAATTTAAAACAAAATAGATAATAATTTATAATGTTTTTTATTTGACCAAATTAAAAATGAAATTGAAAACCCTAAATTTCAAATTCGCCCCTTTCTTCGTCCTCCATCTTCTTCTTCATGTAAGATTAATCGTTGGCTACGTGTATGCACCTTAGATAGTATTTGTTCATTTCCCCTAATTTTGTGTTTGGTAAGCGTTGAGCTTAATTGAATCCTCGGTGGCCTCATCACCTAATTTGACTAGCCCATTCAATTACACCCATATGGAAAGCAAGGACATTATTACAATGACCACTAGTATCTATTATGTAATGTACTTGATAAAGAAATATGCTTATCTCATATTCAAAACAGTGAATGTTTTTTATTCGGCGATGAACGATTCTATTCGATGAAAATTTTGTTTTCTTTTTGTGACTTTGTTGTTTTTTGTTTTAATTTTACGTGTAATTCAGTTTTAATTGATTTACAATCACAATGAAAAAAATGGTAGGAACTTAGTTGCAATATTAATTAATAGACATAAAGATACATGGTAAGCACCATATAAGTGGTATGTACTAATAATTCAAAGTGGCATTGACCGAGTCAACACTGCTATTTTATTGGTCAGATTAGAACTGCATAAAAAAAAAAAAAATCAAAATCAAAATTGAACCATAAAATTTTCCATTATTTTATTAAACATTTCTTCTATTTGTTGGATATTGGTCCAGGTTTCACACACACTAAACTCAATTGAAAGCAAAACACATAAAATATATAATCTTGAATTAAAATTGTTCTTAACACTTGGAATTTTCATACACACACTTTTAATGGAGAAGAAGTAAAAATCACAGGGAGAGAGAGAGAGAATTGAGGAAGAAGAATAGAATTTTTATTATTCACTTGCACTTGTAAATGTTACAACATAACACACACATTTTATACTTGCTTCTCACACAAGCAAGTGTTGTAACTAACTCCCTAACAACCACTAACTGTTTCTAACTTCCTCTTAACTGTCTCAAACATTAACAACTATCACTAACAACTAACACAAGCTTCACCTAGCTGTGACAGTTATGAATAACTGTCAAGCTTAACAAAACACCCAGCTCGCCATGGCGATAGTAACGACTCGCCATGGCAGGTAGTTACACATTAGCTCGCCTAGCAAGCTCAAATCTCGCCATGGCGAGGTACAACAGAAAACTAACTATTATGCAACTATTGAATTACACTTTCAACACACCACCTAATTCATTGTTGCCAATGAGTACAAACCCATCATGTCTCTTAATCTCTTGAACACCTCTGTCTGTACAGCCTTTGTCATAATGTTTGCTATTTGATCTTCACTTCTACAATGTTGCAAAATCAACTTCCCATTTGTCACTTGCTCTCTGAGGTAATGAAACCTCATCTCAATGTGCTTGCTCTTCCCATGTGCAATGGGATTCTTGGACAGGTTGATTGCAGAAACATTATCAATCTTCATTTCAATTGCACCATGATCTTCACCAATCATCTCATCTATCAAATTTATTAGCCAAATAACTTGACATGCACACAATGATGCAGCTATGTATTCTGCCTCACATAATGACAGAGCTACCACTGATTCCTTCTTAGAACTCCGTGCTATAGGTGCACCACCTAACAAGAACACATATCCTGCAGTTGATTTCCTATCTTCAGCATCACCACACCAACTTGAATCAGTGTAAGCTACAAGCCTGCATACCTTCCATCTGTCAGCACTAGTGATCTTACCTGATCAGAAGGGTGGTGACCGGCAGCAGTTTCAGCCAGCCCCTTGTTGAAGTGGAAGGGGGGTGTGTACCTGTATACACTCCGACGCTCAAGTCAGTAAAAGTGTTATAGCTTGGTTTTCAGATGGTAGGAAAAACGTACCTGACTCCTTCAGAATGAGGAGTATTTATCCCCCAGCGCTGGGCTAAGGCCCTTAATGGGCAGTTAATGCCCATTAAGTGGCTGCCAGAATTTTGGCCGTTTGGGCCATGATGAGCAGTAAATGCTCATTATTCCGGTGGTCGGCCGTTACAGAATGCAGGATTCTGTAAAGTTGGCCGGCGGGGAGGGTGCCCTTCTGGAGGGCAGAGCCTTTGGTCTTGAGGAGATACGGACTTAAGAGTCCTGTCCAGAACAGAAGCCCCCCAAGTCGTTATGCTCGCTCACGAGCATGATGACTTTAACTTTGACTATAAGCCTTTGTTTGCACGTATGAACAACGAGGATCAATTTTGGTTGCGACCTTCGTGGATTCGTTTGTTCATATCGAGGAGCTCGTGATGAATTCTTCTGCGAGGATAAAGTTTCTTTTGCGTTTGTTTAGCACGGGAAAAGCGTTAATCGTTGCTTTGTCCTCGTGGGAAACTATCGCCGCTAAACTTCGAGGACCGTTTTGATTTGTTGGCTTTTATTGAAGATCATGCTATTTATTGCGAGGAATTTAATTTGCCATCATCCGTTTGAGATTTTCTCGATGATTGTGCCATTAACCGCGACGAGATTTTCGTGGAGATTTTCTAGGGCTCTGCGAGATTTTAGCGTTCAGAGGAAGTGACCTGAAAGGACAAACCGCTTCGTCTCTTGTTGCCACGTGTAAAGGCTATTCGAAACGCTTGAGTGCCTAGCAGCGTAGCCTCAGTTCACGAGGACAACTGTAAGCCGTTGGATTTTCGGGTCTTTTCGTTTTTGCGATAGTTCAATCTGAAGCGTTGGATCGCTTTGAACCAGCGCCTTTGGATCAAAATAACGGGTCAGATGAGAGTAGCGTCGTTTTGCTTTGAACAGATGTGACTGCACGAGATTCCTCTATATATAGAGAAAAGGAGGGATTTTTGAACTCTTCAGTTCATTTATCACTTTTACTCTCTAGAACTTGCCCTTCGCATTCCTGCAATCTCTGAAGAAATCTCTAAGTCTACTCCTTTTGTGATCCTTTTTCGTCTTCAAATCCTTAACCAAGTAAGTATTTTTACTTCTTTTTCTGTTTTACAGTGCTTGATTGTATATCGGACTTTAGGATTTCGTGCTTCTTTTAACACGGTGGCTTGGGCTTTGTAAGTGGTGGTTAACACCCTCTACCCCCTAAAAAGATGGTAGTTTTTAGAAGAGAAACTACGCTTTTAGGATATTTTAGCATTTTGGCGTGGCGGTTGCTGGTGTTAAACGCCTTTGCAATTTCCATTTTGGCCATTTTATGACTGTAGTTTTAATATCAAAGCGACCATTCACATGCTTTTATCTCGAGCACTCATAGGAAGAAACGAATGCTCGATAGATTTTAGCTTAGTTGTTGATATGTTAAGTGTCCACAAGATCCTCGTTATCTTTATTTCGCGACCATTTAGCTTTTACCCTCGTTGTGCGAGCAATGTTAAGGATTACTGCTAAGCACATGTCCACGCCCTTTCACTTGAACGGCAGTGGAAGGGTGGATTTGATATTTCAAAGATGTCGAATTCAATTTTTCTCTTCCTCGTCTTTCAGGTTTAAATGGCGGAAGAGCCTTCGTCATCGAATGCTAATTTCAACGAGGAAGGAGATCCTGCGCTTGTGGAAAACCTGGACGAGCATGAGGTGTCGGAATCCTCGGAACATATAGATGAACGTCCTCCAATCACAGTCGATACAGATCCCGTCGACTGGGTTGCGGACGAACCTCGGTTAACGCGCTCTCGATTTTTTGGGCATCCTGATGGCGAGGAAATCCCTGGACTTTTTAAAATTATTGAGGACCCTCCTAAGGACAACTGGGAGATTATTATCCCCGCGAAGCGTCGTCGCGTCTTCCAAGATTTTGGTTTCGCGAATTTCTCTATGTACCAAATTGCATTTCAGCACCTTGGTTAGGTGTCCTTCAAACAAACCCGGCGCTTATTTTATATGTTCGAGGAATCTATGCGACCTTTCAAGGATGAATTCTTCATCGTTCGTCCCAAGAATTCCCAGGGCTGGGCGGATGTTATAGTCCCCGACCCTGATAGAGATGATAATGGGAATATCTTGCTCGGGGAAGACGGGCAACCCATTTTGACTGATTATGGAAAGTTTCATTTCCGTTGGGAAGTGGAGCACTATCTGGTGCCCGCGAAGAAGTTTACTACTCCGAAGAAGGAGTTAACTGTTGACAAATGGAATGATTTCCTGAAGCTGCAAAATTTTGTTAAGAGCTTCAAGGGGAAGGTGGTAACTGACGAGGAAGGTGTCCCTCTGCTTGACGATGAGGGGAATCCTTTAACTGTTCCTCGTTATATCAACGTCAAGAAGATCCTTGCTTGCGCGACTCGCGCTGAGGCCGAGGAAGCCCTTAGTATGCTCGTTTACACGACTTAGTTTTTCACTTATATGATTTACTTGTCGTTATTTATTTTCTTTTTATTGCTTGTGCTAGTGGTCGTATGTTTCCCTTTCTTTGCAGGCAACATGGTGAGTGCTCAGGAAAAACTTCGTTGTGCCGCCAAGGCCAAGAATCCCCGCAAGGGTGATGAGAACACCAACGCTGTCCTTCCTCCACCAGCTGCAGAAAAGCGTCCTTCCGAGTCGACCAGCACTGATCCTCGTCCATCCAAAGTGCAGAGGGCTACTGCGGGTGGGGGAGGAGGTTCCGTTCACCGCAGCCCCCATTTCTTGCCCGATCTTGGGGTTCCCGTTGGTCGCTTTGTCTTGCCCCCCGTCTTTGCTCATGGAAGATTGCTCAACCAAAACACGGAGGTCGTGATAGACGAGGCTGATCAATCCGTTATCCATGATATGGGACCTTTGGCTCTGACGGCAGAGTTGGCTACTACAACAGTTGCTGCGTTCAAGCTCATCGAGATCGCCAATTTTTTAAATGGACGTGAGTGTCATTACTTAAGCAATAGGGACAAGCAGAAGAAGCGTGCAGATGATCTGGTCCTAAAGTTGGGTGAGACGGAGGCTGCTTATGAAGATTACAAGAATAAGTATGCCCTGCAGCAGGAGATGGCGAGGACGTTGGTGACTAAGGTGCAGGAGTTGGAAGATCTGACGAAGAGGTTCCAAGATCTGGAGATCAAGAGCATGCAACAAGATGCTCGCATCAAGGAGTTGGAGAAGCAAGTACAAACTGCTCCTTCCTTGTGTAGCGAGGAAGAAGATGCTGTTGACCCCGAGGGCGTTTATCGCCATTCAAGCCGTTCCGACCTGATCAAGAAAATCGCTGAGTATGAAGACTCCATGGTCGAGGTTGGGCATATCAGTTTCGTCAATGCTGTTGCTCAACTCAAGGTTCTGAATCCGGGGATTGAGCTCGTGGAAATCGGCCTCGATGAGCTCAAAGAAGTCATCGATGGAGTCATCGCCTCTCCTCCTCCTGCTTCTGAAGATGCTTGAAGATGTTTAGCTTGCTGGCGTTATGCTCGCCTTTTGGCAATTGGGCGTCTGTTTGCCCTTTTTTGTTGAATCATTTTGTTGGGCAGTCCTCGTGGCTGCCCTTTATTGTAACTAAGCACAATTTCTTTTTAATGCACTTTTATGATTTAGCTATATCTGCTTGTTCATTATGCTCGTATCTTTATTATCCTTGTGCACGCGTTTTTCTTATGGTGCACGATAACTGAATACGTTTTTACAACATCCATACTTAAGAGTTTTTTGAATGTTTTATTTGGCTGTTGCACGAGATAGCATGTATCTACGAACGCCGTGCTCGAGTAGTTTGGGGAACTTGCTCGAGTGTTTGGATTGGGTTTCCAAACGAGTAGCGATGATAGAATCGTCGGAGATTTTATCCTCGCGGCTGGAGTGTCCCATCGCGAGCTAGGCATCCATACCTGGCGTGTACTTGCGACGATGGGGCTTGTATAGAGTAGTTCCTCGTCAAGACAAGCTTCATACCTAAACAATCTTCCGTTGTAAAGGCTAAACCTCTTGTCGCCAAAGTGTGGTGTTAGCCCGCTAGCAAGTCGTCGACTGCACGAGACCTCGCTAACTATAATATTGTTTCAGTTTATCTGCGTTCCATGTTCTAGGAATCTCTTCGCCGTATAAGTTTTCTAGGAAATAAGCCCCGTTATCCGTTTTTGCTCGGATTCTATAAGGCACTTCCCAATTAGCGGCGAATTTTCCTTCTCGCGAGTCTTTTTGATTTCGTCGTAGGACTAAACTGCCCACTTCAAATTCTCTTTTAATGACCTTCCTGTCGTGTCGAGCGGCAATTTTTTGTTTGAATGCGGCTTCTTTGAGGGCCGCTCCATGTCGCAACTCCTCGACCAAATCGAGTTCTTCTCTGAGCAATTCGTTGTTTGTTTCCTCATCTGGAGGGTTTTCCGCTCGTCGAGTTGGCTCCCTTATTTCCACGGGGATAAGAGCTTCAATTCCGTAAGTTAATCGAAATTGTGTTTCCCCCGTGGTTGAGTGTGGTGTGGTTCTGTAGGACCATAACACGCTGTATAGTTCCTCGACCCACTTACCCTTTGCTTTGCCTAGCCTTCGCTTTAGGCCTAGCAAAATTACTCTATTGGCCGCTTCTGCTTGGCCGTTTGTTTGGGGGTGCTCGACGGATGTAAAGTGTTGGGTTACTTTTAGGTTGATGAGAAATTCTTGAAACCTTTTATCTGTAAATTGCGTCCCATTGTTTGTTACGACAGTATGCGGAATTCCAAACCTTGCAAGGATGTTTCTTTTGAAGAAGCGAAGAATGTTGTGGGATGTGATCTCGGCGAGGAGTTCAGCTTCTATCCATTTCGTGAAGTAATCCACCTCGACGATTAAATACCTGTTTTGCCCAGGTGCTCGCGGGAATGGTCCTAAGAGGTCTAACCCCCACCATGCAAACGGCCATGGGGATGATAGAGACTTTAGCTCGCTAGGTGGAGCTAAGTGCATATCCCCGTGTCTTTGGCACTTGTCACATTTCTTGACGTGCTCCTTGGCGTCTGTTTGCATAGTTGGCCAATAATACCCTGCTCGCAGTGCCTTTCGTGCGAGTGAGCGTCCACCAATGTGTTGCCCATTGATTCCTTCGTGTATCTCCTGTAGGATGGATTCCACCTTCTCTTCCTCGACGCATTTTAGCAATGGGGTTGAAAATCCTCTTCTGAAAAGATGGCCGTCTATTAAAACATACGAGCACGCTTTTCTTCTAAATTTGACCGCCTCTTTAAGGTCGTCGGGGACCATTTCTGAGGCGAGGAATTCTCTCACAGGATTTATCCAACTGTTGGCACTGATTATGCATATGAGATTTACTTCAAGAGTTTTCTCAATGCTCGGTCTTTGCAACGTCTCTTGGATAAGTGATTGATTGCTCCCTTTCTTCTTTTTGGTGCTCGCAAGTTTTGAGAGGACGTCTGCCCTTGAGTTATGCTCGCGAGGAATGTGTTGCACAGTTGACTCTTTGAATTTAGCCAACTTCTCTTGTATAAGGATTAAGTATTTCGCTAGACGCTCGTCTTTAGCTTGATACTCCCCGTTTACTTGGGATGCGACTAGTTGAGAATCTGTGAAGATTTTGATTTTCTCAGCGTTCATGTCCTCGGCTAATCGCAATCCTGCTAGGAAGGCTTCGTACTCGGCTTGATTGTTGGTTGTTTGGAATGAAAGTTTCAATGACACCTCAATGAGGACTCCCTCGTCGTTTTCCAGGATTATCCCCGCTCCACTTCCTTTGGAGTTGGAGGTTCCGTCGACGTATATGGTCCACTTATTTTTGCTCGAGGTCGCTGGTAAAGTCATTTCAGCGACGAAGTCTGCTAGCACTTGAGCTTTCAGAGCTTTTCTGCTTTCGTAGGTTATGTCGAACTCAAATAACTCTAACGACCATTTCAGCATTCTCCCGGCCATATCAGGCCTTGCGAGTAGCTGTTTGATTGGTTGGTCGGTTCGTACTGCGATTGAGTGTGCTAAGAAATAATGTCTCAATTTCCTCGCAGCGACGACTACTGCCAACGCCGTTTTTTTGATCTGTAAGTATCGAAGTTCTGGTCCTTGCAAAGCTTTGCTGATGAAGTACACTGGCTTCTGTCCTTGCTCGGTTTCTCGAATTAATACTGCGCTTATGGCTTCATGAGCCACGACCAGATATAGGAATAAAGTTTCGCCCATGATTGGGCGTGTCAAGACTGGAGGTTCGGATAATGCTCGTTTCAAATGTTGAAGAGCGTTTTCGCATTCTTCCGTCCACTCAAAAGCGGATTCTTTTCTAAGTAATTTGAAAAGAGGCAGTGCGTGTTGAGCGGATTTAGCGACGAAACGTGCTAGAGCAGTCAACATTTCGTTGAGGGATTGTATTGACTTCTTCGAATTTGGAGTAGGGAATTCGAAGAAGGCCTTGCATTTTTCAGGGTTAGCTTCAATTCCTCGTTCCGTTAGATAGAATCTGAGGAATTTGCCCGCTTTTACCCCAAAGGTGCATTTTTCCGGATTAAATCTCATGTTGTACTGTTTTGCTCTCTCGAACACTTTTCTTAAGTGGGATACATGATCGATTTTCTGTTCGAATTTAACGATCATGTCGTCCATATATACTTCGAGCATGTCTCCTATTTCATTTCTGAATACTTTGTTCATCATTCTTTGATAAGTGGCACCGGCGTTTTTTAACCCGAAAGGCATTACGTTATAGTAATAATTGCCCGATTCAGTCATGAATGCTGTTTTCTTTTTATCGATTTCAGCCATTTTAATTTGATTATATCCTGAATAAGCGTCCATAAACGATAGTAGTTTAAACCCTGAGGAATTATCTACGAGTTTATCTATGCTAGGTAAAGGATAAGAATCTTTAGGGCAAGCCCTATTGAGATCGGTGTAGTCAACGCACATTCTCCACTTTCCATTAGATTTTTTAACCAATACAACATTTGACAGCCATGTAGTGTATTTGGCTTCAGAAATAAAATTTGCCTCTAAGAGGTTTTTTACAGCTTTTTCAGCAGCCTCCGCTTTTTCGGGAGACTGCTTCCTACGTTGCTGAACTACAGCTCTAGCCCTAGGATCTATTGTTAACTGATGACAAGCGACATCAGGGTCGATTCCGGGCATTTCTGCAGCATTCCAAGCGAACAGCTCTGCGTATTCCTTCAAGCAAGCTTCCTATTGCCTCTTCACCAGCTCGGGCATATCAGCTCCAACCTTGATTCCTCGAGAATAATCATCGTTCAGGGGGATGATTTCGAACTCGTCATCGGGAATGGGGCGATACACCTTTTTCCCGATGGGGTCCTCTTCGTCTTTCAGCTCCTTCTCGTTGATGCGTGCATCCAGGTCCACGATGTCATTTGCTTGCAGGGCGTTCACAACGGGCATCTTGTGATCATTCTTCTTCTTCGGAGTGAGAAGGGAACTCATATTCTTCGCAGCAGCTTCAAAACATTTCCTAGCTGCAGCGATATCCCCGTTCAGCGTAGCGATTTTGCCATCCACGGTGTAATACTTCATTTTCAAGTGGATGGTCGAGGATACGGCGAATAGGTTCGCCAAAGCAGGCCTTCCCATAATACAGTTGTACAGAGATGGGCAATCCACGACCAAGAATTGGACGTTGATGGATTTGGTCGCCTCTCCTTCTCCGAAGGTCACAATTAGGTTCACATACCCCCATGGCTTTGTGGTCGCTCCGTTAAACCCTTGTAGGTCAGCACCAACATACGGGGCGAGGTTCTTTTCCGTCAGTTGCAGAGTCTTGAACAAACCAGCGTACATCACATCACACGAGCTTCCTTGATCAACTAAGATTCTTCTTACATCAAAGTTGGCCATCCTTGCCCTTATTAGTAGCGGAATTTGATGATTGGGGGAGCCTCCGAGGATCTCCTCCTTATAAAAAGCTAAGGGAATAGATCCCTCTTTTGCTTCTGTCGCGAGGACAGGTTCCAACGAGCACACACTTTCTAACTCTTCAAATTTTCTTTTCAGTGACCCTATTGTAGAGGTTCCAAATCCTCCTCCTGAGATTACCAGCGATCCCATATGAGCAGCCAGATGTTCAAGCAGATCCTCACCTTCCCTGTGCTCGGGGAGAATGAAATCCTCGGGTCTTGAGATGGAGTAGGCAATTTGCATGTTACTGTTGCCAGCCCCCGATTGTTGTTGTGCCTCTCTGGATGGTTGACCAACCTCGGGCTCTTTTTCCCGCCCACGTTCCTCTTTTCTGAACTTCTGGAGGAGTCCTTTTTGCAGCATGATCTCGATTGCATCTTTCAGATGAATGCAATCCTCGGTCACGTGCCTGTAGCTCTTATGGTATCGGCAGTACTTGGACTTGTCCAATCCTGGCTTCACGGCCAGTTGCTTTGGGGCGCGGACTCCATTTTTCTTGAAGTCGGCCATGGACACTTCTGCCCGAATTCGCTCGCAAGGAGCGTTCAGAGGGGTGTAATCCATAAACTTGCTTCGGGGAGGTCTTGCTTCCCCCATTCTTTCTTTCCCTCTCTCATTTCCTCCTCGAGAGGGTCCAATTTCTTCTTGACGCTTTGGCTTCCTTGCGTCAGCAGCAACTTGCTTTTCCTGATAAGCTATGTATTTTTGTGCTTTTTCGAGGAAAGCGTCTAAAGTTCTTACTTCTTCTATTCCAATTGCCTTGGCGAAATCACCGGACGGGCGCAGTCCTTGTTCCAGCAAATATAACTTCATCCTGTCATCGGTCCTTACCTCGATGGCAGCCTTGTTGAATCTGTCAATGTACTCTCTTAGGGATTCGTCGTCTTTCTGGACGATCGCTTCGAGAGTAGCTTCTGTGTTTGGGTGCTTTCTGGAAGCAGTGAAGTGCGCAGTAAAGAGTCTGCACAGCTCACCCCATGAATCAATGGACCCTGGTGGTAAATTCTTATACCATGCCATTGCTCCTTTACTCAGCGTGGTGGAGAACAACTTGCATTTGATAGAGCTTCGAACTCCTTTGTAGTCGATGACAGCCTCAATGTTTTCTATGTGGTCGTCCGGATCGGTGGTTCCGTCGTAGGTGTCCGTTGCCGGTGGTTTTTCCAACCCCACGGGCAAAGGTACCCTTATGATCCTATCAGAAAGAGGCCCCACATCCCTTTCCTCGTCACTTCGTGGAGAACGATGACGATGGCGAGGAGGCGAATGATAGTTCCGTCCAGTTGAACGTGCTGGGGATCTCCTCGCTCCAGCAACTCTCCTAGCAGGGCTTATACGGCTTCGAGTCTCGTATGCCCGTGGTGATCTTGACCTAGTCCTCGTGCCCCGTCGAGAGGACTCTCGTCGCCTATAGCTGCTTGTGGCCGCTCTTGTGATGCGCGACTCTTTGACAGCTTCAATGCGATGATTTTGCTCCCTGATAGCTTGTCCTTGATTGTTGACGGCGGTCAGCAGCGCGGTCATGATGTTTTCCAGGGTAGCTCCGGGGGGGGGGGGGGGGGGGGGTGGGGTGGGGGGAATAGGTACGACCAGGGAGTTGGCTTCGTTCGTAGGCTGGTAGGTGGGGTCCGTTTCCATTTGGGGTACGACCATCCCGTTAGTGCCATTGTTGTCAGCATGATCATTGTGGATGTGGTTGGCTGAATGGTCTGATTGACTGTTACCGGCCATTCTTAGCTTTTGGTGTTTTTTTGGTAGTTTTGGATAGTTTTGTTCTTAGAGAAAGAAGGGGAAAAACTTAAATCCCCACAGTCGGCGCCACTGATCTTACCTGATCAGAAGGGTGGTGACCGGCTGCAGTTTCAGCCAGCCCCTTGTTGAAGTGGAAGGGGGGGTGTGTACCTGTATACACTCCGACGCTCAAGTCAGTAAAAGTGTTATAGCTTGGTTTTCAGATGGTAGGAAAAACGTACCTGACTCCTTCATAATGAAGAGTATTTATCCCCCAGCGCTGCGCTAAGGCCCTTAATGGGCAGTTAATGCCCATTAAGTGGCTGCCGGAATTTTGGCCGTTTGGGCCATGATGAGCAGTAAATGCTCATTATTCCGGTGGTCGGCCGTTACAGAATGCAGGATTCTGTAACGTTGGCCGGCGGGGAGGGTGCCCTTCTGGAGGGCAGAGCCTTTGGTCTTGAGGAGATACGGACTTAAGAGTCCTGTCCAGAACAACTAGGGAATAGGATACCACAGTCCAATGTACCTCTAATGTACCTCAACACTCTCTTAGCTGCTGTTAGGTGTGATAGTTTAGGCTTCTGCATAAATCTACTCACAATGCCTACACAGTAAGCTAAGCCAGGCCTGGTATTGCACAAGTACCTCAATGATCCAATGAGTCTTCTATACTGAGTTGGATCTACATCTGCATCATCAGAGCTCTTTGATAACTAAAGCCTAGGTTCAACTGGAGTTACTGCATAGTTGCAGTTCTCCATTTCAAATCTCTTCAACACTTCACCTGCATATCTCCTCTGATGCATCAACAGGCCTATACTGCTCCTGTGAAACTCAATGCCAAGGAAATATGAAATGTGACCTAGGTCAGTCATTTCAAATTCCTTCATGAGTTCACCTTTAAAATCACTTATCTCCTTTTCACAACTCCCTGTAATCAACAGATCATCCACATAGAGACAGAGAATGATCAAATTGTCACTACTTGATCTTCTCACATATACTCCATGTTCAGTAGCACACTTTAGAAATCCTATATCACTTAGGAAACTATCAATCCTCTTATTCCAGGCTCTTGGTGCTTGCTTGAGTCCATGCAAAGCTTTGTGCAACCTATACACCTTCTCTTTATGATTCTCATCAACAAAACCAGTTGGTTGCTTTACATACACTTCTTCTTCTAAAGGACTATTCAAGAAAGCACACTTCACATCCATTTGATACATAAGACCAGTTTTTGATATTAGCAATACCAACAACTAGTCTTATTGTCTCAATTCTGGCCACAGATGCAAATACCTCATCAAAATCAAGCCTTGCCTTTTGTGTCTTGTAACTTCACCTTGTGAATTCACTTCACTTTGAACACCCACTTGACATCTATAGCCTTCTTACCCTCAGGTAATTTGACTAAAGACCAAGTATCATTGCTCTCTATAGAATCTAACTCTTCAGTCATGGCATGAATCCATTTAGGATTATTCAATGCTTCATCCACACTCACTGGTTCAGCATCTACCATGAAAGCATAATGCACTAGCTCACCTTCATTTGTCACTTGATTATCTGGAATCACATCACAATCCAGCAATCTAGCAGGTATAGTTTCTCATTCTCTGAGGTCTAGCTGCAGTCACTTGAAGAACTTGATTGTCAACACTACCATCTGTTTCTTCAATCATGATCCTCTGTGTATCTCTCTTTGCAGCACTTGTCCAATCCCATTCCTGCAATTCATCCACTATAACATCTCTACTAATTACAATTTGACTTGTCACAGGATCAAGCAATTTGTAACCTCCAGTGGAATGATATCCAACTAATATCATTTGATTGGACTTGTCATATAGCTTCCTTCTTAACTGATCTGGCACATGCCTATACACCATTGAACCAAACACCTTCAAGTGATTCAAGCTTGGTCTAACACCTAACCAACTCTCCTCTGGTGTGATTCCATCTAGTCTCTTTGTAGGACACCTGTTAAGGATATATGCAGCTGTAGAAACAACTTCACCCCATAATTCCTTAGGCAAGTGTTTCCCATTTAACATGCTTCTGACCATATTCATAATGGTACTATTCTTCCTCTCAGCAGTGCCATTCTGTTGAGGTGTGTATGGTGGTACAACTTCATGCACAATTCCTTCCCTTTCACACATTGAATTAAACTCTTTTGATACATATTCACCTCCACCATCAGTCCTCAAGATCTTCAACCTGTGACCACTTTGCATCTTAACCATGGATTTGAATCTTGTAAACACATCAAGCACATCACTTTTCTTCTTTATCAAGTAAACCCATAGCTTTCTACTGAAATCATCAATAAATGAGACAAAATACTTGTTTCCTCCAAGGGATTCAACTTGTATAGGGCCACACACGTCAGAGTATATAGCATCAAGGATAGCCTTAGCTTTACTACTCACATCCTTACTAAAACTGTTCCTGTGTTGCTTGCTCTGCACACATTCTTCACACACTTCACTTGGCACTTGAATTTCAGGTAAGCCAATCACCATTCTTTTTCTCTGCATTAGGCTTATGTCTCTGAAATTTAAGTGTCCAAGTCTATAGTGCCATAACCATTCATCTCTACTAACTGCAGTTGCTAAGCATTTATGTTCTAACACATTCAATTCTATCTTAAATGTCCTGTTCTGTGACATAGGTGCCTTTAGGATCAATCTACCATTTGAGTCAGTTAGCTTCATCAACTTCTCTTCAATAACAACTCTATAGCCTTTCTCAATTAACTGACCTATGCTTAGCAAATTACTCTTCATTCCAGGAATGTACAGCACATTAGAAATTAGGGATTGCTTACCATCTTTTCTCATGATCAGCACATCACCAATTCCTTCTGCAGCCAGTACACTATCATTGGCAAATTTCACCCTGCTCTTCATTGATTTATTGATGCTAATAAACCAATCTTTCCTGCCTGTCATATGAGATGAACAACTTGAGTCAAGGTACCATTGATCCTTGAATTTTTCTTCCTCTTTAGTAGTCACCATAAGCAATGTTTCTTCATTCTCTTGCTTGGCAAACTTTGCATCATTCTCAAGTTCTTTCTTTTCAGAGAAGCACTCATCAGCAAAATGGCCATATTTTTGACAATTGTAACATTGAATGTTACTCTTATCAAATTTCTTGAAGCCACCTCTACCTCTTCCACCTCTACCACCTCTGTTGTTACCATTGTAACCCCTTCCACCATTGTTCTGACTAGAATTAGCTTCTTGATTCTCTTTTGAATTATTCTGCTGATGGTTTCCTCCATCCTTCTTCCCTTTATTCCCCTTGTCTCTACTCCCTTGAACCTGCAGAGCTACATCTGCTTTAGCCTTCCCTGCAGTTATTTCACCCATCCTCTGTTCATGTGACTCAAGTGATCCCAATAACTCTTCTTTTGACAGAGTTGACAAATCCTTGGCTTCCTCTATAGCCACCACCAGATGATCAAACTTAGGTGCCAAAGATCTCAAAATCTTGGCCACCACAGCCTTTGTTGGAATCACCTCTCCACAGTTCTTGATTTGATTCACAAGTCTTGTCACTTTTGTGAAGAAATCTGCAACTGTTTCACTATCTTCCATCTGTAATAGCTCATATTGCCTCTTGAAGGTTTGAAGTTTCACTTCCTTCACCTTCTCCGCACCACCAAAAGATTAAGCCAGTATATCCCATGCTTCCTTGGAACTATCACAATCCCCAACCTTCTCAATGTTGTCAGGATCAACACATTGATGGATTATGAACAGAGCCTTGTAATCCTTCTTCTTCAATTCATTGTTGGCAAGCTTATCTTCTTCTGTTGCCTTTCCTCCTAGGGTTGGAACACCATCTTCCACTAAATTCCACATATCTTGAAACCTGAACACTATCTTCATCTGCTTGCACCAGTTATCATAATTCTTGCTGGTCAAGATTGGCAAATTCATAGGAAAATGCCCATTTGAGTGTAATGAAGACATGATTTGCACAAGAATCTATACTCACTCACAGTTTCTTCCCAAAATCCACGAACCAAATGCTCCTGATACCAATTGTTGGATATTGGTCCAGGTTTCACACACACTAAACTCAATTGAAAGCAAAACACATAAAAGATACAATCTTGAATTAAAATTGTTCTTAACACTTGGAATTTTCATACACACACTTTTAATGGAGAAGAAGTAAAAATCACAGGAGAGAGAGAGAGAGAGAGAGAGAGAGAGAGAGAGAGAGAGAGAGAGAGAGAGAGAGAGAGAGAGAGAGAGAGAGAGAGAGAGAGAGAGAGAGAGAGAGAGAGAGAGAGAGAGAGAGAGAGAGAGAGAGAGAGAGAATTGAGGAAGAAGAATATAATTTTTATTATTCACTTGCACTTGTAAATGTTACAACATAACACACACATTTTATACTTGCTTCTCACACAAGCAAGTGTTGTAACTAACTCCCTAACAACCACTAATTGTTTCTAACTTCCTCTTAACTGTTTCAAACATTAACAACTATCAGTAACAACTAACACAAGCTTCACCTAGCTGTGACAGTTATGAATAACTGTCAAGCTCAACAAAACACCTAGCTCGCCATGGTGACAATAGCGACTCGCCATGGAAGGTAGTTACACATTAGCTCGCCTAGCAAGCTCAAATCTCGCCATGGCGAGGTACAATAGAAAACTAACTATTATGCAACTATTGAATTACACTTTCAACACTATTCAATTAACAACTTTTTGTTTTTCAATCTTTAGTTAGATTCTCAACTTTTAACTAATTTGTCCCCGGTCAAAAAAAATATTGATAAAAAGATATGCTATGTTTTTGTATAGTAAAAAGTTTTCATAAAAGACAAAATCTGCATCATAAGAATTTGAACAATTAATAATTTGTGCTTCCTTTATCCCATCATCATCACGTAAGTGAGCGTTTGCTAGAAAAACGTCCCCTACATTGGCATCTATATTTGCTTCTTTGTGCTAAATCATTCAAGCTATAGCTCTGTGCTTTTTTTCGTCGTTATTTGTAACTTGGTGGAAGTTAATTTGTTATTTTAACTTATAGCTCTAGTGGGGAAGTTAGCACTTTGTAGCTAAATATTCCTTGTTTGAAAAACTGATTTCATTAAAACCTAATGTGTGGCAATAAAACAAAAGTCACACATAACTGTGGAAATATTAAGAGTGCTTTAATTAACTTAAATAAAATCAGTATAAGATAGTAATGTAAATTTAGCTATATAATGAGCAGTTTGATTTTCCTCTCAACAAATATGACAGAAAAAAAAAAAAAAAAAACTATGAAAAGTTGAAGTGAAACTTGTGCGATCTTTCAACAATTGATCTTAAAAAGAAGTGGTGGTAACGAATACAAATTCCAAATTTTTTAGTAGAGTCAACCCTTAAGCTCATATGAATCCGGTAACGCTAGCATATATACTTCAACAGCCCGTTGCAACCTATGAAGCACAGATTCTGACACGGACACCACGACACGACACGGACATTCCGACACCGCTAATGTAAAAATTATACGACACCGACGCCGCTACATATTTATAAAAAATATAAGTTTAGAATTAAAAATACATACATATGCATCTAAGTTGAACAAATTTTTCAATAAAAGAAGTTTTAAAATAATATATGATAGTTCATTTGACATTTACTCATCCAACTACTATCGAGAAACTAAAAATAATGTAATCAAAATGTAATATCTTTAATCCATCATCGATCAATATTATTATTTCGACACATCTTTAATCGTTATATATATGTCTGAGAAAAGTAGAAACAAATAAAAAAAAAAAAAAATTGGACACTTACCCCGACATGTTTGTACGAGTGTCTTATAGGTGTCGGACACCGATTTAAGGAGTGTCGGAATAAAGAAAAAATTATTTTTTTGGACACCTCTCCGACACGTTTGTAGGAGTGTCGTACGGATGTCATACGAGTGTCGGACACCGACACGTGTCGGACACCGCGACACGTCTAATCATAGAGGTGTTGGTGCTTCATAACCACCGCACCCTCTGCATCTTGGGTACCAGTTGCTATCCCCTAATTTCCTTCACTAAGCTGCATCCACGTTAAGCTTAAACGAGATTGTTGTATGGAGAGTCAAACGAACTTTCGAAATCGGAACCAGAATAAGTTGCATCACCATATGCATTCGCATGGTATTAGTAAAATTAATTAGAATCATGAATATGAATAGGGTTGGAAATAGGCCATGTCATGCCATGCTTTGACAGGTTTAAGTCTGACCTATGATTTTTCTTTAAGTCTACTTGGTCTATGGCCTATTAAATGTTCTTTTTTTCGGCCTGGCCTGGGCCTATTTATAGCATGGCCTGTTCTTGTAGCCTGTTTAAAAGCCTGTGTTAAATATAGGTGTCTATATAATCTTCTTAAATAGGCTAATTAAATAGGCCTTGAAGCCTATATATTTCACATTTAAATTTTCATAATTTCTTCAACATTAAAAAAAAGCTAATAAAATGATTAGCACAATAATTAAAAGCTAATAAAATAACAAACATGATTACGACAAATAAATATTTTATATTTATATAAATAATTATGATGAGGGGTCCGTTGACTCAAGGAGTAAGTCTCCACCGACTTACTCTGCTTAATAACTCGATATCGACATTATATTTCTTCAATCCGACCGTTGAATTCAAATATCTCATTGAATAGATCAACTCTACAAATTTTGATAAAAATTCAAAAATTGAAGTTATGTATTCGGACTATTGAAATTCAACAGTTTTTTGAAAAGTTTGTTGTATGTTCAATTGAAGTTATCAGAAAAAGTATCAAACGGTTTTGAATTTTTATCAAAATTTATAGAGTTGATCTATTCGATGAGATATTTGAATTCAACGGTCGGATTGAAAAAATATAATGGCGATATCAAGTTATTAAGCGGAGTAAGTCGATGGAGACTTACCCTTGGAGTCAACAGATCCATCCTCAATAATTATAATAATATTATATAAATAATAATTATTAAATATAAATAGGCCGGCCTAATAGGCTTTGTAGGTTTTTTAAAAGCCTAAGTCTGACCTATTTATGTAAATATGCTTTTTTCAAAGTCTGAACCTGTCATTTTTAATAAACAGATCTGACTTAGCCTAAGTCATGCCATGTCGCATACCCCTGGAGGCCGCCTGGCCTATTCCCAACCCTAATCATAAAGTACTTTTGCAAACAGAAGATGCACTTGACATATCAATTTTCATTTTGAGAGACCATTAAAAGACAAACTGACATGTCAATTCCCTTTGCAAATAGAAGACGCACTTGGCAAGACCGACTCTAACTATTTGAAGGTCCAAGTTAAATATTAAAAATGGACCCATAGCAAAAAAGTTTAAAAGTTTTAAAAGAATCATTTTCGATTTAAATTGTAAATAATTATTATATATTGCATAAAATATAAAGAAATTAAAAGACATACGCTAATAAAAAATTAAATATGATACAAAGATCGAATTTAACTTTGTAATTTAATTAGAAATGATTAACACTAACACTATGCAAAAAAAATTACAATGTTGAAATTTGAACTAAGGACCTTACACACACAAATATCACAATCAACCACTAATATATTGATGCACATATAATATTTGATGAAGATTGAAAATATATAACTATACTAATGTAGGAAGACCTCAAAATTTAGAGGCCCTAAAATTTTCTAAAAATTTGGAGGCCTAATGTCGTCGCACGTTCGACACATTTACTAGAGCCACCCTTGTCACTTGGTTTAAATGCAATTTTGCCCTCTTAAGTTTTACAATTGTTTGATTTCAATCATTCTAATTTTAATTGTTTGATTTTAACCCCTTAAGTTTCACAATCGCTCAATTTTGAACCTTCAAATTTCAATTGATCGATTTTGACTCCCGAGTTTACCCCATTTTATATTTGCCAGCCTCTCGATTACTTTTTTGACTAAAAATTAATTATGTGACATTTTAAAATAAAATAGTTGTTTCCAAATTCAAAAAAACTTTTACAAAATAAAAAAATCGTTTTAAAAATAAATGAAAATTTGTTTTCTTTCTTAAATTAGCTTATAAAATAATTTTTTTATGAACTATTTTTTTAAAATAAAAAATATTTTTTAAAAAACCTATTTTTCATTTATTTATTCTTAAGATTTTTTTTTAAAACAAATATTTTTATTTTATAATTTTTTTTTTACTTTAAAAACATGTTTTTAATTTTAAATACAGTTTTTAGTTATTTTTATTTTTTAAATTTAAAATGTCACAAGCAAATTTTAGTCAAAAAAATCAATGGGGAGTTATCAAATGCAAAAAAGAATATACTTGGAAGGTTAAAATTGGAGAATTCAAAATGACAAAATCGAACAATTGTAAAACTTAATATATTAAAATTGAACAACTGAAACTTAAAAGTTAAAATCAAACAATTATAAATTTTTGAGACGATAAGTGCATTTAAACGAATGTCTTAATTACTAAAATTTTTGTCAAATTCATTCACACTATGTCAAGGGAAATATGTTAAACTTCAGAGTAGTATTTTGATTTTGATTTGATTGCTATATATATATGTGCACATAATGTTAGATAGATTGATATCCCGCCAACACTCAAGTATCCACCAACAGAGCAAAATCACCATGAGTGGTAGTTCATCCAATAACCATATGTTAAACAATGAAGAGCAACCTTCCTCTTCTTCCTCATCAACCTTGAAGCTATTTGGTTTCTCATTAACACCATCTAAAACCGTTCCTTATAAAACCAAGAAATTCATGTGCCACTTTTGTCGCCGCGAATTTTCCAATTCTCAAGCATTAGGAGGCCATCAAAATGCTCACAAGAGAGACCGCCAAAGAGCACATTTTCTTTCCATTCTTCCTCATTATCAACGCTTTGTACCATGTTCATCTTATCATCCTACAATACCACCACCTGGAGCCCCAAGAGTAGTGTTTTTGCATCCACACCGCCGGCCACTGGAAGCAATATGGAATACACAACATTATGAAGAGGAGCTTAATGAGAATCCTTTCAATTCGACCACATCCACAAATAATGAATCTTTCATGCAATTACACAATAATATTATTGATGGTGATGTTGATCTTAACTTGACTCTAGCTTGTGCACCTTTAAATTCCAAGGACAAAGAGTTTGGAAGGGAGTGAACTTGAATTTAGACAAATATACTACCATCTTCTTTTTGTGCACTTTAATTTTTGTAGATTGTTACACTTATGTTTGGTTTGATGGAATAAGTTGAAATGAAATGGAAAATGGTGAAATAAATTAATGTTCTATTGTTTGAATTATAAAAATAGCAATGAAATGAAATAGTTTATTTGGTTTTGTAGATGATAGTCTATTGTGTTGTGTGTAAGAGTGTAACATCCCAATCTTTCAAGTTACCTAATTAATTTTAGAGTGGTGCTATATAGCACGACACTCACCCTGTACGACTATACACGACACGCCAAAACTTCATTTGCTCATTTGATATGGTTCATGATATACTTTAACATTTCATTAAATACTAAAACAAAAAATATACATAATCAAAATATTCCTGCTATAATAAAGAAAAAACATATTTATAAGGTTAAATATATTTTTAGTCTCTACTTTTATGTAACTTTCGAGTTTTAGTCCTTACATTTTTTTTATTATATTTTTAGTTTCTACAATTTTTTTATTATATTTTTAGTCAATTTTTTATTATTAGGATAACAGAACTGGCCACATAGGATAACTTAAATTGACTAGGATAACATTTGCATCGAATGACTTGACATCTATGTGTCATCCTATGTGGCTGATTTTGTTATCCAAGTCACAAAAAATTGACGATAAGGACTAAAAATGCAAATGGCAAAAATATGCGAACTAAAAATATAATAAAAAAATATAGAGACTAAAAATCGACTCACATAAAAGTAGGGACTAAAAACATATTTAACCCAATATTATAAACCATGTACTTAGTTCAACTCAATAACACACATCAATTCACATTTAAAACTAACCCAACTTATTGTAAAAAAAATTGTTCAACTTAATAACATAACACTCAATCTCCTTAGTCCTTAATCAAATAATAATTATAGAAAGCACCGAGTCCTGCAATTGGTACGACAAAATTTGTCGTACTCTTTACCATTATCCTTAATTTTATTAGAGCCTTGTATAATAAAATAGAATTAATTAGTGGTGATTAATTAAATTAAGTCTTGGGAATTAAATATATTATGTGTAAAATTAGGAACTCTAATTGAACTCATTCTACACATTAATATAATTAGTTTTCACTTGGGATTTAATTAACTCAAGAAACAATTTTTCTCCCCTCAATTACTCCCTCTCTCTCTCTCTCTCTCTCTCTCTCTCTCTCTCTCTCTCTCTCTCTCTCTCTCTCTCTCTCTCTCTCTCTCTCTCTCTCTCTCTCTCTCTCTCTCTCTCTCTCTCGTGTCACTTTCCTTTCTTTCATGTTAACCCTCACATACCCATTCTACTACATGACTCATTTCCCACTCAATGGAGTACATCTCTCTTAGAGACACCTCACACTAATGACTCACCCTCACCTTTGACAACAAGGCAACACCTCACACTCCATTTCCCCTATAACTAAAGCCAATGAGAAAACATGCAATCTTCTTTCCATTTCTCATTCACATTTCTGAAAAAAATTGAGAGCTGAACCTCTCCTTTCTTCCCTCTTCATCGTGCAACAACAACAAGCCCAACAATTCCATTTTCTTCCACCTCTCAAAATTGTAATAACAACAGCCATCTCATTCCACTCTTATTCAACTAAGGGAATCACATGCAGTAGGAATTAGAGCTAACCACAAGCTGTAAGACTCAGAACATTTCTCCAAACCTCTCAGCTCCATTGTAATCAACTCCAAACAAGCTCAAATCCTAGAACAAGCTAGAAGACCCATTCTCATCAAATTCCAAAATATGTCAAGGGGTTGTTCGTGGGTGGTAACTGAGGAGTGCAGTAGCTATATTGAGAGTCCAGAAGCATGGATTAAAGCTTCTAACAGGTGGGTTCTTAGGCTAGGTAGTTTAGTTCCCCAAAATTCTACTTTGCATGTTAACATTAGGAAAATTAGGGAAATTATGTGTGAGGAGAAATAACTCCCAATTTCTCCTCCAAACAGTCGTATTATATATCTATAATATTATTGCATAGGTTTGATTTGAGGATTGTAGGTGGTTTTTGTGAAAAATGTGAAAATCTGCAAAACAGGGGCAGTTTACGCAGAACTCGCCCGGCGAGCAGCCGACGAGCCTTCAAGCGAGTAACCATGTTCTGGGCAGAGTATGAATTGCCCGGCGAGCCTTTGCTGGCCCGGCGAGCTTAGGCTGGCCCGGCGAGTGATAGCTCGCTCGGCGAGCTAACTCAGACTAGGACATGGATACTAGCCTGGGCTTGTGGGATTGCTCATCGTGGCGGGTGATGTCAGACTGACCCTAATTTTAAATATTTTCTAAAAACTATACACTCGTTTTAGATCCTCGAATTAAATTGATATTTCTTGTAATAATAGAATTAATATAAAATATGTATAGTTTGTAATCACGATGCAATCATAGGGTATGACTTAGGGAATTTAGAAATGATGTATGCTCCCCGGGTTTGGGAAAATTATGGTAGTAAAGAATTAAATTAGTATCAGTCAATTATGTGCGATTGTAACATCGCTTATGGACATCATTTCTGAAGCTTCCATCAGGAAAACTTTGTGAGCTGTATGCCGGAACGCTTTCTGTTCGCGGACAAGGCAGACCTCTGAGATATGCTCACCTCAGAGTGTCCTTGCGGTTAAAATCAATAAGAGTTATTATCTGTGATCCACCTTTATTTTTATGTTTTATGATATTATGATATGAATATGTTATGACTGATTAGGTACCCCGGCGTAGTCGCCTTTAGGAGGGTAGTAGGATTCACCGAGACTTAGTAGTCTCACCCCACTCCAATTTTTTTTTTTAGGTAGACAGGTTATTTTGGAGCAGGGACCCGGATGGATCTGACGATTGGAGCCGAGCTTGGATTGTCAGCTTAGAAGACTTAGTCTTCTTCCTTGTTTTTATATAGCTTGTTATCCTGTTGTGGTTCTTTTCCGCTGTTTGTATCAAATATTCTCTTATTAACCTAATGATAATATATTATTCAGTTAGTTTCTTTGTAATTTTAATGTACTCAGATTCCAGTTATTAATGTTCCGACTAAATATTCTAGATAATTTATTTGGGGTGTTACAATTGGTATCAGAGCAGGTCGATCCAGTATTGGACCTTGCCGTGAGTCATTGCAATTCCTTCCTAAGTAGTACGGACCCTTTGGAGTCTGAACTGTTTGCGCTGAAACCATCGCATGCTGAGCCCGTACAACTTAGTACTGTGTATGGTAGGCAGGGTATTACGGTTGAGAACCGAAGTGGACCAAGGTGATCAAGTAAGAAGATCATAGTAGAAGCACAATTCAAAAGCAGTCGTTGGCGAGAATTCTCTCTAACCGGATGTTAGAGTTGAAATAGTTAGGACTGCAGGAGTAAGTGGTACAATGCCAACGAGTATTCAAAGAGTTAAGACAGAGTATATGGATTGGAACCAATAGTGATAGGACATTTCGGAGAAGGCGATAGAGTCAATGTTAGAATTGTGAGGATTAAGAGCAGTTTGATGGATGAACTAATCGTTCGAAGTAGAATTGTTCATGGAAGAACGTAAGTGTGTAGGCCGTAGTAGTATCCAACTGACACCGTGTGTCAGGCAAACTTTTCCGAACCTGAGAATAACCATATCACCTGGTGTACATGTTTACAAGAAACACGTGAACCAAGTAAGAATCAACCTTCAGTAAATCAGGACTCTTCCTAAATACTTAACCTTACCTGTCAGTCGCGAGATTCACCAGTATTGCCAGATCTGTTTTGTACCATACTAGAGAAAACAAGTTGGAATACTCACCCATAACAATACTTATATGAGAACTTCCCAATAGATTATCCTATAGAAAGCCAACTCTTAATGCCTCCCTAAGAATATTTCAGCTTTTCAAATCATAACTCGTATTCCTACTATACCGCTAGAAGCCAGGATCCGTTTAGCATAACAAATAGAATTTCCTTTTAGCGATATCAGCCTAGGTCAGTTAACTCAGCAAACCATTTGAGATTAACCTTGATTAGAGTAACAATTAGTAATCATTTTACAACATCATTTAGATACCTGATTTAAACCGTAAGGCACCATCCTTGAGTAGTAGAAACCAGAATTAGACCGAGTTAGCCTTCTTAAGTAGCACCCAAATGTTTGTACTTTACAACTAGGAGTTGAGCATTATCAGATGTAATATTTAGGAATTTCACCTTATACACTTTTCACCCATATAGACTTATTAGGTGTAGTTATTCAATTATCCCGAACCAGTAATTTAGTGCCATAAATTACCCAACCATTCATATAGGAAAAATAGTCGATTTAGGCCACCTTAGACTCAGCGTTCTTTTACGCTCCAGCCTGTTATGTTATCACATAGGATATTGCTACATGCCAAATAAGATAGTCTCAACTTAGTTATATTAGGAATCACACCAAACCACTTGAGGCATACCCTTAATTGGAATAATAACTGGAAACATCTTTGGACCATATTTAATTATCAGGAAGCGTACTTAACACCATCCTACGTTTTCCTAAACTCATAGCTTAGTGTCGTAGCTGGATAGATACCTTGTGAGAGAAATCAAGTTGAACCACCCGTGTTATTAAACGCAAGTCTGCTATATTACCACACAGTGTATCACCATTAATACCCGACATAGTAGTGTTAGTCTATTCATTTAGAGCTAATTTTTGTACTTAAACAATAGCATTCAAGCCTTGATCAAATTAGCTAAAATCAGGAGTTATCATTAGCGCATTCAGCCATCTAGATCAATCGTTGAGTATCAATGTTTGTTGCCCCGAAACGAAATCACTAAGTTGGATTTATTCCTTATCAGCCACTTGGCATTTTCATTTATTCAGACCTTCGAGTTAGGAATCTGTTAGAGTTAGTCAGATTTCCATTAAGAGTGCCCCTCAATACCTTGATTTGAGCCGGAACCAATAGAGGTCAAATTTCAAATTCATGACCATTCCTTCGAACCTTTGATAAGCTAAGTTCATTGAACCAAACTATGGTGGATTGGGTATCCATTAGTCATGGGAACATGGAACGGGTTCACTCCTTAACTTGTCTGATCATGTCTCGGACAGATAATTCCTTCTCGTGCCCTATCATCTGTTAGTCGTAAATATCACCCGGAGTAGTTGAAAGGTAAACTTTCCAAATTCCTCGACGTCGGTCGGACAAACTGACATTGTGGGACGTTGCCTATAAGCAATCTTGTTCAATCTATCAGCTTTTCAGATACGTTGTTAGTAACTAAATACGACCCGTGAAATCCAGTTTTATCTGGAGAGGTCACGTGTAAATTCAGTTTTAGCTCTCACGCATCTTATCGATCTTTTAATCAACATCATTAGTCAATCACTCGTCAAACTATTCTGTTCAGTGTCAGTATCAGTAATCATATAGGTCTTCGTGCACCTGAACGACCCATCAATATTTCCAGTGCATTGTGTAAACATTCGGAGTCTTATCAGCTAAATTCAAGTTAAGTTTCAGATCTTTCTAGTTACGTAGAAATAGGAGCTAGTAGAAGTATTAGTATCTAGATACTTAATCAAAACTATTCTCTGAATTCGAGGTTGAACCATTTCATTCTCTGCCGACTGATTCAGTTTCTCTGTACATTATCAACGATAGATTTAGATCATCATAAATCAAATCCTCGTGTAGAGTAAAAGGATTCCCTTGTTGCGAACCTGATTCATACCTGGCGCATTGACTTTTTGGACAAGGGATTTAAATCCATTCTCTGTGTTGAATGTGCAAACCTTCCGAAATCAGTTAGCCACCATTAGAATCCGATCACGTTAGCCTATCAGCAAATTATCAAACCAATCTAACCGTATCATTGAAGGAAGATTCGAACCTCAATTCTTGATGTGTTAAATGTATTGCTCGACCATAGTGTTGTGCTAGGATGGATTGAAATAATAGGTGGAAAATTATGGAGTACTATAGACTCGGTTGCAGATGAGTCTAACTCATTGACGAAAGGATCTATAGTACCTAAGCGTTCTTCACTCGTTTTATATTTTGATCTATCCTGGAGTATTTTAAACGACATGACCGCGACAGTGGTACATGTGACATGTCACGAGCTGCAGCGTTCGGAATTGAGAAAAACCCTAAAGAGAAAATTTTGGATTATTGACATCAACACTTAAATTTACCCCATTCAGCTATACATATAGTGACAACCAGGCCAGATACCGACCTGTGGAAGTGTAGTTGGGATCATAATAATAAGTAGGGTATGATAAGGCGTTGTGAACATGTTGGACTGTAGTAAAGTATTGAGAACGCAGTCACCTACCAACTTTCATAAAGTCAAACACGTGTTACCTTGTGAAATTATTCAACGAAAGACGTGGTAAAGGTAGGAGTTTATTAGGAAAAGAAGAGATGGTGCGTCACTGTGTTAGAAGATTTTGGAGTAAGGCCATGATGACGTAGATGAAAAGGGGATGACTATAAGTAGTCGGATCAGAGTGCGCAGCACGAGATTAGACGAAAATATAGTTGGACGATCAGTTTTGGACGAATAACCCTTTGAGAGAGGAAAGTTCCATTCCAAGGAATAAAGGTAATCAAGTAGTCCTGAGAATAACACCAAAGTTGAAACTACGAGGTGTTTACAACGAAGGAATTCTATCCGTAGTATATAAGATCTCATCAGATCTTTTAACGCGTCGGTTCAGTAACCTATCGGTTAGCCCTATTTTCATTCAGGTCAGGGTTACACGACGTGTTTCATGTGCCTCAACTTCGCAAATTCATTTCCGATCCTTATCATCCTTTAGAGATTAATCTTCAGTCAGCCTTAACTTATCAGCCGAACCCAGTTCGTATAGTTGATAATGATGTTAAGATTCTTTAGAACAAGGAAGTTCCAACCATCCAAGTCGAATAGGCTTAGTCTCATGACGACTACCTCACTCGGGAACGGGAACCTGTCATGGGGAAGAGTTATCCCTTACCCTTCTAAAGATAAATTTCTTAATTTCGAGGACGAAATTTCTTTAAGGGGGGTAGATTGTAACATCCCACTCTTTCATATTACCTAATTAATTTTATTAGATGCCTTGTCTAATAAAATAGGCTTAATTAGTGGTGATTAATTAAATTAAGTCTTGAGAATTAAATATATTATGTGTAAAATTAGGAATTCTAATTGAACCCATTCTACACATTAATATAATTAGTTTTCACTTGGGATTTAATTAACTCAAGAAACAATTTTTCTCCCCTCAATTACTCCCTCTCTCTCTCTCTCTCTCTCTCTCTCTCTCTCTCTCTCTCTCTCTCTCTCTCTCTTGTGTCACTTTCCTTTCTTTCATGTTAACACTCACATACCCATTCTACTACATGACTCATTTCCCACTCAATGGAGTACATCTCTCTTAGAGACATCTCACACTAATGACTCACCCTCACCTTTGACAACAAGCCAACACCTCACACTCCATTTCCCCTATAACTAAAGCCAATGAGAAAACATGCAATCTTTTTTCCATTTCTCATTCATACTTCTGAAAAAAATTGAGAGTTGAACCTCTCCTTTCTTCCCTCTTCATCGTGCAACAACAACAAGCTCAACAATTCCATTTTCTTCCACCTCTCAAAATTTTAATAACAACAACCATCTCATTCCACCCTTATTCAACTAAAGGAATCGCATGCAGTAGGAATTAGAGCTAACCACAAGCTGTAAGACTCAGAACATTTCTCCAAACCTCTCAGCTCCATTGTAATCAACTCCAAACAAGCTCAAATCCTAGAACAAGCTAGAAGACCCATTCTCATCAAATTCCAAAATCTGTCAAGGGGTTGTTCGTGGGTGGTAACTGAGGAGTACAGTAGCTGTATTGAGAGCCCAGAAGCATGGATTAAAGCTTCTAACAGGTGGGTTCTTAGACTAGGTAGTTTAGTTCCCCCAAATTCTACTTTGCATGTTAACATTAGGAAAATTAGGGAAATTATGTGTGAGGAGAAATAACTCCCAATTTCTCCTCCAAACTGTCGTATTATATATCTATAATATTATTGCATAGGTTTGATTTGAGGATTGTAGGTGGTTTTTGTGAAAAATGTGAAAATCTGCAAAACAGGGGCAGTTTACGCAGAACTCGTCCGTTGAGCAGCCGGCGAGCTTTCTAGCGAGTAACCATGTTCTGGGCAAAGTATGAATGGCCCGGCGAGCCTTTGCTGGCCCGGCGAGTGATAGCTCGCTCGGCGAGCTAACTCAGACCAGGACATGGATACTAGCCTGGGCTTGTGGGATTGCTCATCGTGGCGGGTGATGTCAGACTGACCCTAATTTTAAATATTTTCTAAAAACTATACACTCGTTTTAGATCCTCGAATTAAATTGAAATTTCTTGTAATAATAGAATTAATATAAAATATGTATAGTTTGTAATCACGATGCAATCATAGGGTATGACTTAGGGAATTTAGAAATGATGTATGCTCCCCGGGTTTGGGAAAATTATGGTAGTAAAGAATTAAATTAGTATCAGTCAATTATGTGCGATTGTAACATCGCTTATGGACTTCATTTCTGAAGCTTCCATCAAGAAAACTTTGTGAGCTGTATGCCGGAACGCTTTCTGTTCGCGGACAAGGCAGACCTCTGAGATATGCTCACCTCAGAGTGTCCTTGCGGTTAAAATCAATAAGAGTTATTTTCTGTGATCCACCTTTATTTTTATGTTTTATGATATTATGATATGAATATGTTATGACTGATTAGGTACCCCGGCGTAGTCGCCTTTAGAAGGGTAGTAGGATTCACTGAGACTTAGTAGTCTCACCCCACTCCAATTTTTTTATTTTTTATTTTATTTTTAGGTAGACAGGTTATTTCGGAGCAGGGACCCGGATGGATCTGACGATTGGAGCCGAGCTTGGATTGTCAGCTTAGAAGACTTAGTCTTCTTCCTTGTTTTTATATAGCTTGTTATCCTGTTGTGGTTCTTTTCCGCTGTCTGTATCAAATATTCTCTTATTAACCTAATGATAATATATTATTCAGCTAGTTTCTTTGTAATTTTAATGTACTCAGATTCCAGTTATTAATGTTCCGACTAAATATTCTGGATAATTTAGTTGGGGTGTTACAAAGAGTTAAATATATTTATATTTCTCAAAATTTTTTGTTTTCAATTTTAGTCTTTGTTTTTTTACAAAAGTTGACGTAACATGTTCCAAATGACTTTTATTTTTATTTTTTTATGATATATCATTAGGCTAAACTGTTCATTTGGTCTCTTACGTTTATTTTAGGTTTGAATTAAGTCCCATACGTTTTAAAAGTTTGAATTTGGTCCCTCACGTTATCAACATTTGCATTAGTTAGTTCATTTCGTCAAATTTTTCACTAATTTCGTTTGATACTTACACGTGGCTGACGGTTTGGATAGGTGGAAGTGATTTTGGACACATTGACAGCCATATAATAAACAGAACCTTCACAAATAGAAAAAAAGAGTTAGTGTTTGCAAATGTCTTTGTCGTATTTTTTTCTATTTGCGAAGGTTCTGTTTATTATATGGCATTCCACGTGTCCAAAATCACTTCCACATGTGTAAACCGTCAGGCATGTGTAAGGATCAAACACAGTTAGTGAAACATTTGATGGAATGGACTAACTAATGCAAATGTTGATAACGTGAGGGACCAAATTCAAACTTTTAAAACTTAAGGGACCTGATTCAAACCTAAAATAAACGTAAAGGACCAAATAAACAGTTTAGCCTATATCATTATTAAGACATAAAATGTCATTATTTTAATAATTTAATCTTTAATGTTTTTTAATTTATCTATTTTTATTGTTCAAGGGAACTCTCAATGACAAATTGATAATGGTGATAAGATCAATATATGGACAACTCGGGTTTGCTTGATGAACCTTAGGTGAATATCTTAGAATATTGATCCTAATATTCAATTTTTTTTTCTTCTGAAAGCATAATATTCAACTTGAAGCTAAGGATGTTAGACATTTTATTTATGACAATGCTTGGTCCATTCCTTCTACTATCCTTCAAGACTTTCCAAATTTTAGGGTGTACTTGGTTGGATGAAAAGATAGAGGAAGAAAATAAAATTACATAAAGCAATGAATAAACTTGGGGCATAGATCAATTAATCTGGTCTCCCCCTAAATCATGCTTGCTTACATTCAAGGATGCATATCTTCACCTTACTCCTTTGGGGCAATGTGTTCATTCAACTAATTTTATATGGAATCAACACATCCTCCTTCCAAAGCTCTTCTTCTTTGGAATCTTCTGCCAACATTATTTCTACTTATGATGTCCTTATGCATAGAAGTTGCAATATTGGCTCTTATTGTGATTTATGTGAGTCTAACATAGATGCTATTCATCACACTTTCATTGATTGCAGGATTTTAAAACACTTAGCATTATTTTATAAATAGTTGTTGATAATTCTTTGGATACTATTGTTGATTTATATGATAGAGATTGGTCTAAACAATGTCGAGTAAGATGATAAATGTAAAATTGGACAAAAAATATAAGCTACTACCTCCGTCTCAAATATATAAAGTTTTACCATACATTAATCAAATTTTCACATTTGTTGTCCCATTTTATAAGTTCATTCTCAAAGTTCAAAGTCTTACCATACATTAATCAAATTTTCACAAAAATACCCATAATTAACTGAAGAAAAATAAAAGATCAATATTTATCTCTTTTAATAATTGTATATTAATTATTGAAGAGAACATATATTGTTGAAAAATTTAATGCAAAACTATTTTTTCTTAATTCTTATGCTATATAAAAAAAATGATAATAGTATATTAAAATCTTTTTTCCTAGTGCTCTGCTAGGGTTTTGGTTTATCTTCTCCAAGTGTGAAGCTTGATAACTTTCGAATTCACCAATTTTCCTATTTCAATACAGAACTTTGCATAGCTACCATCCAGTGAACTACTATGGCTCATCCCAATCTTGAAGGGTTACCATTGCATGAAGAGGAGGAGGAAGGATTTTGTTTTGATTTTGAGGAAGAGGGCGATGAAAACATGGATCTTAGATGGTGTCTCGTGGGCCGCTTTCTATGTGAGCGAGCATTTCATTTCAACTCAATGAAAGTGAGAATGGCGGAACCATGGAAGCCGGTGAAAGGTGTTACGATCAAAGGAGCATCGGCAGGGAAGATCTTGTTCCACTTTGCTCACCCACTCGATATGGAGGCGGTGCTTAATGGTGGTCCATGAACTTTTGACAATAATATGCTAATTGTGGAGCAAGTCCAACTAGGGATGCAAATTGAATGCATTCCTCTATTTTATGTCAACATGTGGGTTCAAGTTCATGATCCACCAATGGGACTAATGAAGGAGACGGTCGGTACGAAGTTGGCCAATTATATTGGTTCTTTTGTCGAATATGACAAAAATAACAAGACAATCTTTTGGAGACAGTTTATGCGAATTCGAGTGAGAATTTATGTTAGGGTGCCACTCAAGAAGGACGCAAAGGTGAAGGATCGTGAAGGTCAATGGTGTACCGTGAATTTCAAGTATGAAAAGCTTGGTGTTTTATGTTTCGTCTGTGGTATTATGGGACATACTGAGAACAAATATGCCGTGAGATTCTCGATGGAAGAAGATAATGAGTAAGAGAATGGTCGTCGGAGATTACAGTGGAAACCAGAAGGCAAGGAGGAAAATTTGCTTCATGGTGGTTGAATGAAGAGAAAACTATCTGAGGGAGTCAAGGGGGCGGAGCCATGGCGGCTCAGTCACAAGGTCTGGCAGGAAGCACTAGTAATGGCTCCACAAGCTCTGACGTGGCAGCTAGCGTGGGAATTGTTCCACCAAAACTCAATTCCTAGTCAGCACAATTCAATGTCCAGCCAAAACTAATCATTAACCATTAATGGAAACCTGGCCCACATAAATATTCCTCCCTTAGAAACCCAAACCGCTCCTATCAATCAGTTTCAAATTCACCTAGATTTTCAGTCGTTGACCTCCCTGCTCCACAAAGTAACCGACAGAAACTTTAAACCAGCCGACAACACAATTATACCCTGTCCTAGTCTTAATATTCCATCTGTTACCAATCATAATAGCCCCATAATCATCACCAGACCAGGAACGACTACCAATAATGACCATTCATTAAACAATAATTCATTCACTTTCAATGCCTCAGAACCAAAAATTACTGCGCCGAAATCAAATACTTCACAAGTATCAACTCAACATGGACCAGCCAATAACCCATCAATTACCCGATCCATTTCAAAACCCATATCCGACCCTAAATTGACCCGACCCAGACCAAACAAAAAACCAAAAATTACCCAGCAAAAAATTAACCTGACCCGTGACCTAGCTATACCATCTACGAACCTGGAAAGTAAGGAGGACATGGAGACACACAGTGAAAAAAAGAAGAAGGGAGGAAGAGAAATCCACTCTTACAATCATTGAGGGAAAGTCAGAGCATGTTTTAACGGCAGGTCCTGGCAGCCAGGCCTGCCTGCCGGGACCAATGAAGATCCTTAGTTGGAATTGCCGGGGGTTGAGCACCCCGAGTGCAATTCATAACCTCAGAAACATTGCTCAAGGGCACCAACCTGATATTTTATTTTTGTCTAAAACTCTGTCTAAAGCGCACGCTATGGAAAGAATCCGAGTCAGTCTGAAGTTTAGTTCGTGTTTGTCAGTTGATGTGGAAGGAAGAAGTGGGGGATTGTCACTCATGTGGAGAGACTCTATCAACTGCAGAATATTGAATTACTCTAGAAAATTTATCAATTTGATAGTGGAGGATACATAGAAGGAAGAATGGAGGCTAACTTGTTACTATGGTTTCCCATAAAGAGGTAGAAGAAGACAAGCATGGGACCTATTACGAGAGCTGCGGGATATGACGGATCATCCATGGTGTATTATTGGTGATTTTAATGATCTGTTATCTCAGGAAGACAAGAAAGGTACTTACCCGCACCCCAATTGGTTATGTAATGGTTTCCGTAGTGCAGCCAATGATTGTGATCTTACATATATTTAGTTGGAGGGGTACCCATACACATGGATTAAAAGAATGAGGGCTGATGACAGGAATTTCTGCAGTATTTTAGATAGTTATATTAGTAGTAATTTGACCAAGACAGACCCAAATATCAACAAAAACCTGAAGAATCAAGAAAAAACATCAAGACAAAGCGAAAACACGCAAAAGACAAGAAAAAACCAAAAAAATGAAGAAAGCAGCTCATCGTGTCACGATGGCTCCCAACGTGCCACGATGAGAGCTGCTTGTTCGCCAAGACATCAAAAATTTTATTTTTTAAGAAAATGTTAGCATCGTGTTACGATGGTGCACAACGCAATACGATGAGATTACTTGGTGACCACGCTGATGAAATGCACAGGATCAGTTATATTTTTAAATTGAATCTTTCCATCGTGCCACGATGGACCTATCGTGTCACGATGGCTTGCTGAGGCCCATTACGAAAACTATAAATAGAGCCTCCATAATTCATTATTTTTCATTCAGAAATAGAAGAACTTTCTATTCCTTTTGGAGAGAGATTCAGAGGAGCTCTAAGGGCATAGTTTTCTCCCCTTACGGGAAAACTAACTCAGCAAGGTATCATTTCTTTAGGCTTTTCTTATTAAGTTCTTGTAATTTAATTATGTTTAGTCTATTGTAATATATGCCTTAGGTTGTGGTGGAGAGGATGAACTCCCCGATGAATACTTGGGTCATGTAATTGAGTCAAAGTTATAATAAGTGTTATTCAGTATATCATTGTTATTTATTTTCTTGCTTTAATAACGTTGCTCGGAATCTGGACGGATAAATGGTAATGCCTTTAGAATAAATATTAGGGTTCACTTTAATAATAAATTAGGGTTCATTCTAATATTTGTCCGGAACTAGTAATAAATAACACTAGATGAGTAGAGACGGTAACATCCTAAACTAGTTATGACTTAGCAATTAAGGGAGGAATCAAACACTATTTGCGACATAGCAATTAGAAGCTGAACATCCCGAAACTAAGATCTAGGGGCATTGGATGGTTGATGGTCATAATGCATGTATGTAAATAACTCTGTCTAGTAATTAAGGTATGTGACACAGCGAGGTTAGACTCTCGTAGGTACCTTAGTTGCGAACATAGGGAAACTTTGCTTACATAGTGTAGTAGTAAGGTACTACTAAAACAAGGATAGAATCGACGCCAAATAATAATACGAATAACTATGTTATACACCGATTATGCCAAGTATGAAGGAGGGAGTAAGTTCAACTACCATACCTATCCTCTATGTTTCTGAATCAAAACTTTTACTTCTGCAACGCATCTCGCTATTTTTCTTAAATTAAAAACCATTTTTCCAAAACCCAAAGTGAATGCAAAAACTCACGAACTAGAATAACACTGATCAGGTTTGACACGATCGCTGTGGATACGAACTCATTCTAGACACCTAGAGTGTGAATAAGTACTCGACGACAAACTGGTCCACTTGCCAGAACGTAGTCAAGTCTTTGGTGCCGTTGCCGGGGATTGTGTTCACAAAATTTGTTAGAATTATTCTAGTTTGTCAAAAATTTTAAAAATACAAAAAAATTAAAAAATCAAATTATTTTGTTAATGATTGTGAATTTTGATATGTGAAATTCTGGCTAAGACAAAGTCAAGGTATTTAAGCGATCCTAGTGATCCACCTCACTTACCTGAGAATTTTCACGGTGACAAAGACACATAAAATAAAACCAAAAATATTTATAACTTATCTTTTCCGGTGCTACTGATGGTAGTTATTTGTTGTGCTTGATAACATGTATCTTGGAGTTTGAGTACTTCGACGAACCAGAAAAAGAGCTAAGGAAAAGACTGCGAGCTCTAAAGCTAGCAGAAGCCAGTAATCTCAGGACAGAGGAAGAGCCTACCACCAAAGCCATGGGGGACGAACAAAGAATCACAATGGGAGATTACTTCAAGAGGACTGACAATGATCAGATCTCACTAGGGTTCCAGCCGGCAAACCCAGCTAACTTTGATATCAAAGGTAACGTTCTTACTGGTTTGCGCGAGAACCAGTTCGACGGCCGCACCAACAATGATCCTTGGGATCATTTGTCAAAGTTTTCAGAGACTTGTCAGATACAGAAGGTGCCGGAAAATGTCACAGAGGACCAGAAGAAGCTGCGGTTGTTTGCTTTTTCTCTTATAAGTCCAGCAAAAGATTGGCTTCAATTCTTGCCAAGGGGATCAATCACCACATGGAAGGAACTCGAAGACAAGTTCCTTGAGAGGTTCTTTACTCACACTCTGTTCCAGAAGCGGAAGTCTGATATCCTGAGTTTCAAACGACATGAATCTGAAACGCTGTGTGCAGCTTATGAACGCTTCAAATTGCTCATGAGGAGGTGTCCTAACCACAACATTAGTGCTATGCAGCAGATGCAGATATTCACGACAGGTATGAAAATGCAACATCGCATGATACTCGATGCTTCAGCTGGTGGGTCTATCAAAATCAAGACCTATGCAAAGACCAAGGATCTGGTGGAGCAGATGTGTCAGAACGAATACAACATGAGCCATGACAGGAACGAGAAGACACCTGGAATCATCAAGGTGGACAAAGAAGTTGCTTACAAAGTAGAGATATAGCTGCTAAAGAGGCAACTGGCTGAGAAAGAAAAAGAAGTAAAGGAAGCTAGTGTGAAACAGGTGGAAGGAGTCTGTGACTTCTGCCTAGAAGATCACCCAAACGGGCACTGTTTGCCAGGAGGTGAATAGCAGGTAAATTACATGGGAAACAACTACAACCCAGGTTGGAGTAAGCACCCAAATTTGCGCTGGGATCAGACAAGAAACCAGACTCAAGCAACACCTCAACCAAGAAAACCATCTCCTTTGGAGGAGTTACTCACAAAGTTTGCAAGCATGAGCAAGACGAACAGGGATGAATGTTGCAAGCTTGAATGGAAGAACGAAGAAGATACACCACCGACTCCAGCTCAGGTAAAATTGAAGCTAGAGAAAGAGGAGTTGGGGAATAAAATGGCGCAGCTACAGGTAGAAGCAAAGGCCGAGGAGGAACCCGAGGGGCTAAATGACAAAATGAAGAGGCTGACTATTAAGGTAGAAATCCAAGCACCATCGGTCAAAACATGGGGGAGAAACTGAAAAGCGGCCACAAGATCTAAGTTTGGGGTTAACACGCCACCTCTGAAGAAGTCAGCTGCTACAGGAAGGAAGATATGGTTCCAGAAGGTAGAAGAGAACCGCTGGGTCAGCATACCAAACGAAGAAGAGAAGGAAAGTTCACCAAAAGGCAAAGGCAAATCCATCGTCAAACCAGTTGCTTCAGATGATGATGGAAGACTTTGTTTTGCCACCTTCAAAGAGCAACATGACCCAGAGAAGTACGTGAAGAGCCCCCAAGAAGGGAGGATCTAAGGAGGAAGCTAATAAAGAAGAGAAGGACATGCGAACCTATCCTCTGTAATGGGGGAAATGCGTCAAGCTAATGAGACGCTAAACAAGCGCTACTTGGGAGGCAACCCAAGGATAAGTATTAAGTATTAAAATTCAGTATTTACAATTCAGTAATTTGCTTATGTATTTTCAATTCAATAAAATGTACTCAGAGTTCCAGCATGTCATATTCATCTGTTAATAGCCCCTGTCAAACTTACTAAAAAAATTAAATAATTGTTGCTGTTTATTATCTTGTGCATGATAAACTGTTATAGGTAATATTGCAGCAAAGTAAGTTATGGATTTTGATGATCCGAATTTCAAGCCTTCACACAAATACCAAAGGTGATTGCTCTGAAGTCCGGAAGTTCGGGAGACAATGAGACGAGTGATGAAGCGGTGTCTGCAGATAAGTGTTCACGCCTTCAAATACCTAAGCCAAGTGAGAGTTTGAGCCAAATATTTCCAAAAGGTATTACCACTTTCTTTCGATCCACTATGAGAGTACCGTACTCCTGTTTATTTTTCAGAACTTGCTCCAATTCTCTGTGACTGGTTGATTTAATAATATATGCATTGAGACAGTTTTTTGTTATAACCAGAGCCTTTTTAAGCCACCCTTGTTATTATTATCTTTTGCTAGCCAATTTTGAGCCGTAAAAAAAATAATATCCCTTTTCTTTCGGTGACAAACCACATTACAAGCCGATAGACCAGAAAAACAATTAAATTACCCTCTTTTGGAGTTAGGTAATAGTTCTCTGATCATGACAACAAAATAAGCTCGGGGTTGATCATGGAAAAAGAGATGGGAAAACATCAAAATAAAATTCCCTAAAAAAATAGTCTCTTAAAAAAAATAATAAAAGAGCCAAAAAGGCAGAAAAATAGTGATAGAAAAAGAACCACAAACGTCTCTCCGGTTCAATTCTCTGATACAAAATCAAAAAAGATACCATATGGAATAAGGTTGCGTACACAAAAAGGAAACAAAGTAGTATTTAACTCCAAGTTTAGCCTACTGATAACTCACTTTATGTGAGTATTATTGATACTTTTTCTCTGATCATAAAAAAAAATAGAAAAAGAGATGGAAAAACATAAAAAAAAAAAACAAATCCCTAAAAAAATAGTCTCTTAAAAAAATTAATAAATAATAAAAGAGCCAAAAAGGCGGAAAAATAGTGATAGAAAAAGAACCACAAACGTCTCTCCGGTTCAATTCTCTGATACAAAATCAAAAAAGGTACCCTATGGAATAAGGTGGCGTACACAAAAAGGAAACAAAGTAGTACTTAACTTCAAGTTTAGCCTACGGATAACTCACTATATGTGAGTATTATTACAGCTTTTTACTTGCTCTGTTACCTACTAATATGATTTTGTATTCAATGTTTAGGTTTATTTTATGCCAATTATGAGTTTGGTATGTATTTAGGATTTTCATGTAATCTCTTCATATAAAGAGAGCTCTAGAGTCATTTGGTGTCAAGACAGACCACTGGACCAATGAAAAGGTTCAAGAGCCAAGGCAATTGATAATCAGAGTCAAGACAACCATTCCGTACAACCACAAGAGGCGGCTGACCAGTCAACGCAGTGAAAAGCCGCCACGTCAGATGAAGAATACGAACGGGCGCTAACGCGAGGAAAGACGGCTGGCAGATTTCCCATGTGCAGATTGTGCTGTCATTGTACTAATCATTGTGGGAATATGCTTTATTCCTTTGGGCTGTCTTATCCTCAGAATTAGGGAGGCCCATGATCCAAGAGATTGTCCTATATAAAGGTGCCTAATCCTAAAAGTTAGAGAGCTCAGCCGTTGTGAAGAACGAAGAACCCTAAGGCGTTATGGTGTGCCGCTGCTGCTGACAATTGGAGTCTAGTCTGCTGCTGGACTTAGAGCTTGAGACATCATCTCTAAGGCCATCTCAGCTGTAGGTTTACATTTAAGAATTCATTTTTTATGTCTAATCTTATCTCTTTGGTTATTATGGTTTCTACGCTTATTATGAGCTAAACTCTTAAAGTTGAAATTATGTGAAGTTGAATTGAAAGTTTAATATGTTTATGTGATGTGATGTGTGTTTGTATGCTCTTTTAGTTCATTTTTAATTTTGCTATATATTCATATCTAGGACTGATCAACTTAGATTTGAATACAAGTTTGTTATTATGAGATATCTAATAATGAATGGATTTAATGAACATTGTTAAGTGAGGTATAGACATATATTCTATACTTGAAGTCTTAGTCATAAGCTTTAGGGCCATAGTAAAAATACAACCACGTGTTTTCTGAACTGTAATGAAGTAAGTTTGACCTAGACATATGATTCATCTTATCACGCATTGCATTATCTGACGTTGTAGACATACACCATAAGGTAAGAGTTGCTTGTAGGAGTCTTGCTTTCACTTATCTCATCACACACATATTAAGCTGGATATTAAATGGATCATAAGTTCAACATGTTTTCACAACTGTTTCTCAAAACTTATTTAATCATTTGTTTCTTTTATTTATTTGCAATCGTAAACTGTTATTTTGTTACTTTAATCACTCATAAGTGTAAAACTAATTTAAAATTCTGGGACTCACTGTGGACAGATGTGATAGCCGATGTGCTAACACCTGTCGTAACTATGTTGAAAGGTGAGACAGATGTTCGCACATTTGTCTCCACAAGAGATGTATGAATAAGGAATAAAGCAAGTAAAATGCATAAAGTAAATTGCACGCTTGGTTTGTTAACCCAGTTCGGATGCAACAGCTCCTAATCCAGGGGATACTAATCCAGGAATGAATCCACTATAATAGTATTGATTCAGAGTCTAACTACCCGTTAACCCTCCTCACTCAATCACTATCTGTGAAAACTCTACCTAGGCCTAACATAGATATGACCAGCCTAGGTCACTTCCTTAATAATGATGCTCCTCCACACCATCGTAAACCTACCGGGGTATAAAACACAATTCCAATGAATGGTTGTTTGGAGACACCCTCCTAGACACCTAAACACTTTTACCTAAAGGCTTCAAGTGCTAGATTCACTAACTCTTTGCTTCAAAGCTTCAGAGAAAGTAACATTACAACTCAATAAACACAGTCCTAAGCATGCATCAATGGAATGCACGAAAGGCTCACAAAGAGACTCGATTTTGACACACTAAACCCTAAAACCAAATACGGCTTGACTCTCTTAGAGAACTAGGTCTTGGTCTTCATATATTTATAGTTCTGAGCTGTTTGGACTACAAGTAATGCTTGGGCTTCAGAATCCTTGTAGAAAACGCGTGTCTTGATCTCTTCCAAATATATTCCTTGAACCTAAAGATTTGATTTAAATATATTGTCACATATTTTAAAAATAAATCTTTCCATTAATAGCTTCAGCAATTAGGTTGATTCCCTTTGTCTTGGCGCGCAAGCTAAACCTGAAACAAAGAAATTAGGGTTCAAAGAACGATGGGGTGCTGAAAGGCGCGTACTAGGGTTCCAAGTTCAGCTGGCATCAACTGGCAGTGTTGCTGACAAATGTTACCACATCTGTCACCACCTTTAGACTAGCATCTTGTTTTTGCAAAATGAAGCAAACATTAAAAACCCAACAATCTCCCCCTTTGGCAAATTTTGGCTAAAACAACCTTAGCACGTTCTGGAGAGAAATCTTCAGCAAATTCCTTCAAACTCTGAGTAAGTGATTTGATGGAGAAGGAACTTCACATTTTGCAATATGTTAAACTAGGTAACGTACAAGAGATCAGAGGCAGCAGACATAGATGCTGCTAGCCTCAAGGTCAACACTTAGAAAGAGTTAGTCTCTCATAGCGGACTCAAATATGGAACACTGAGTTCCTTACATAGAAACTTACCACAAAGACGTGGCTCAGGAAAAATAAATCCCTGATATCCTGAGAATCTAAATTCCCAGTAAAACATGCAAGTGCAGAGAGCACAAGCACAAGCATTGCCAATGTGCAGAGAGCACAAGGCACCATCAGATGTGACAACATCTGTCACCACACCTGGTCTTCAGTCTACAAGAGAAATACAAGCTCAAGACTTTGAGCACACACCTGTAGTACGCTAGATAGTGATACCTAGCTTATCACTCCCCCTGGAGTCATGCATACTTAGAAACCAAGTTTCCCAGACATAGAGTGCAACTTACTTGCACTAGCAACCTGTAACCTGCTTGAGAGAGTATAGAGATTACTCCCCCTCAATACCTGCATTACCTGTTACTCCCCCTGAATATAGTACCTGTGTAAAAAATTTGAAAATTACACCTGTACCACAACCTGTAGTATGTACCCACATGTGGCACACCTATACCAGCCAAATCAAATACTACTCCCCCTTTTTAGCCAATAAATTTGACAAATAATAGTCATTTATTGCAGATAAAAGACAAAGTACTAAACATAAGCACACAAAAATAAAACCAGAGTGTACCAGAATTACAAACCACAAGCACACGTAGGTGCTGCAAAACAAGATTCAGGGCATAGCCCACACAATTAAACAACAAAAAGAAACATTACAATAAAGGGCACAAAGCGCCTCAGACAACATGACTTCCTTCAGAGCTTTCTCCATCCTCTTCCTCAGAAGGATGTTCTTCCTCTTCTCCCACATCCGGCTCAGATTACCCAGCATTCATTTCCTGCTGAAGAGCTAGGAACCCTATCCACTTTGTACTTTTTCTCACCCAAGGATTTACTCACATCCTTTAGATAAGCTATCATCTGCTTTTTGGTTAGGGGTGCAGATGGTTCCTGGACAGATGAGGTACCCATGTCTACCACATGTGAACCCTGTATCAACCTGTAGTCCAAAGTCATGGCAGATTCCCTCTTGCAGGGTATGTCAGTACCCCTAAGGATACTAGGATGTTGCTTTATCATGATTCCACACAGTATGGTGGGAAAGGCAATAGGCATCTTAATTGCCATAGACTTAGCATGCTGAATAGTTTGATTATAGACATAAAGGCCAAAATCAAATTTTGTTTTAGTACCTACAGCATAGATAATCTTACCCAAACGTGTGGCAACATCATAGGAGTGTGTTGTTGGTACCCAGTTAGTGGCAGCTATCTTGTTGAGGAGAGTTTATCCTTCCTAGGCCAACTCTTAAGCACACCTCCAGTTATGGTCTTGCACACAGTATTGTCAGACACATCCAGAGCTGCAACTTCTTCAACCTCCCTCTCCAAGTATTCATTCACAACCGTTGGGGAGAAAACAATCTCAAAACCTCTGACAAACACCTTCCTGTACTCATCACTACCAGCATCATCACAATCATCAACAATGTTTACAATGAACTCCTTAACAAGGCTTTCGTAACAGTTTTCCAGCCCTGTAACAGTCTTCATTAACCCTGCAGCTTCAATCACCTCAGTGATTTCACTAAATTCCAAGATATCCTTGCTCACATTTCTTTCCAGAGCAAGTCTTCTGTGATATACACACCTCCACCTTGATGCTCCATCTTCATTGTGGAAGGAAACATTATCCATGGGTGCAGCAGGCACAGCCAAAGGGATCTTCTTCCCACCAATGCTTTTTCTTGACTTTCCAGCAGAGGGAACGATCTCCAGTTCCCTTTCAAAGTCAGAGTCACTCTTTGCCCTTTCCTTTCTCTTCAAAGCTTTCTTCTTTGCCTCAGTTTGAGGCACCACTTTACTCCAGCCTTTTCTTGGTCCATAGGCCTTTTTCTGCCTAGTTGTGACAGATGGTGCAGCAGCAACCACTGGTGTAGAAATAGTACTCTTCCCAGTCCTACTTCGTAGCCTCCTAGCAATGCTAGGTGCAGGATCTTCCTCAGTAGTCTTCTTCTCAGAATCAGAGGCATCAAGATCAATTGCCTCAACTATTTTGTCATCTTCTTCTTCATTTTCTTCAATTCTCATATCATCATCCTGTTCGAAATCACTAACCACCTTCTTCTCTGAACTCTGATGAATGTTGTTTTCACTTTCATCCTCTTGACTTTTGTCATTTTTGCTCAGTTCTATTTCAGGATTATCTGCATCCTGAGTTGGTTCGTCAGATGTGTCATCATGTGGCACCCTGTCTTCTTCTACATCACTTGCTTTAGAAACATCTCCCTCAGTATCAACCTTTGGATCTGATGATTCTTTCTCAACTACAACCGTGGTTCCTTTTGTATCTGAATCACTTTCCCCCAGTTTTTCAATCGGATTCTCATTTCCCATTTATAGGGTTTCATTACGAACTTCTTGAACCTCTTTCTCTGGTGACTTGTTGACAGAGGTATCAACATTGCTGGTGTCAAGTGGGGTTTCAGTCACATACAGATCAGTCATGGTAAAAGCTCTCTTAGTACCTTTGCTCATCTTGGATTTCTTTCGCTTTGTCTTCACAGACTTGATCGAAGCAGATGGAGAGTCGGATGCACTTACTTTTGAGGATTTGCTCTTTTTCGATTTCGACTTCTTGCTCTTCTTCTTCTTTCCAGATGTTGAAGGAATAGCAGTGAGAGGCACAACATGAATGATGTTATCTTCCTTCATTTCGATCGGGGAGTTTTCTCTTTGTTCCTCAGTAACAGGGGAAGTTTCTCTGGAACTTGCCATGGTGATTTTTGAGTTTGTTTGAGAATTTTGGATGTGGATCGGTTGAGTGAGGGTAGGATAAGAACGATCGATGTTTGAAAAGTGAGAGGAGTGTGTTGATGTTGTAGGAACATATGAGAATGAAAGTTTAGATTGTTGACCGTTATGGGAAGTTATTGATTTGTTTCTTGTGAGATCGTGAATGTTACCATTGGGAATAGCCGTTGCGTGATCATCATATGACAACTGCTGCAAGTAACCGCCTTGGCAAATTTCCAAATTGCCCCTTAACTGTCTCAATTGATTAACACGACAAGAATGTGAGGAGTCACGAACGGATTTAGAATTTTGATCTAGCCGTCTGACACAGCACATCTTTCTACCAACTTGAGGTGCTCTAGTTATTGATTGTGTGTGGTAAGAAGATTTGTTCTTTCTTGATTGAACTTTGTTTCCAAAGGTAACTTTATCTCCTGTGATGTTGTTCCCAGGTGCCACCACATGTGTCTCACATAGAGGCTGCTGTATTGTAGCTTCATCAATTTTGACATTAGCCATCATATTTACCTCTGTTTGGTTCTTTGACTCAAGCTTGTCTATCCAATCTCTCAACTCCACTAGCAACTTGTAAGGATCCATTAGGTAGTGACTTTCACTTACCATTATGGGAACTCTACCTTTCCTTGAGGTAGACAGATGGTGGACCGGCTGTTTCCGCATCTTGAATTGTTCATGATTACTATGTTGTCTAGAGAGAGTTTCATGAGTAAATTCTTCAACTTTCCTTCGTTTAGGGTCTTCTCCAGTAATGTTAGTTGAATCTTTATCCTCAGATGTGATCCAGATATAAGTATTGACCCTAGCTCTTTTTCCTTTCATAATCACATCTCCATTATCATCTTCTACAAGGCATTCAGATTTAGTGAATGTCACTTTGAGGCCTTGGTCACAGAGTTGGCTAATGCTAATCAAGTTTGCACGAAGCACTACAAGAATAGATAGTTTTTGCTGCGACTTTTTTGCAACGATTTAAGTATTGTTGGCAAGTATAATAATTTAGCAGCAACATTTTCATGTGGGCATTGCCAAAAAACACCCATGGCATCCTCATTTTTCGGTGGACACGTCATGTATTTATGTGGTAACCAAAATATAAATATAGAATTAAAATAAATAAATTATTGAAAGAAACAAATTGTGTAAAAAAAATTCTCCTTTTTACGCAGATGTTGTGAACAGAAAGCGTACTTCATATTCATATTTATTTGTCTTTTTTTTTTTTTTTGTGATGAAGATTTAATAAGAAAAAGGGTCTTGTTTGTTTATTTATTTTTTAGTGTCTATCCAATAAATATAAAATAACGAAGAAATATGTAACAAAAAAATGTTAATACCAATTTAAAAAAATTGAAGACTAATCAATTAGATAATTAATACCAACCGTATTCATTGTCATATAATTTAGGGTTAATAGGTCTTTACCTCTGCAAAGTAGGCATGTTTTGCTTTATCCTTGTAAAAAATTTCTTTAAGTTTTTCTGCTTGCAAAATATTTTTTTTTGTTTTCCCTCTTTGGTGCAAGGAATTTGCACTTTTTAAATCGATTGAATAGAATAACTGATTTAAAAAATAGAACTTTTTAAATCGATTGAATAAAATAACCGATTTAAAAAGTGCATCCAAAGGGGAAAACCAAAAAAAATATTTTGCAAGAGGGAAATATAATTTTTTTTTATAGGAGGTAAACCAAAACAGGTTTACTTTGCAGACGGTAAAGACATATTAACCCTACAATTTTTTTAGTAAAAAAAAAATAAAAGAAATTACTTTTTTTTTGGAAAAAAAAATATCTAAATTTGGTTTGTGCTTACAATTTTCATATAGTGGGGCCTCATAACATTTTCGGTTAAACATTTTATATTTATTCTCATAAACATATGAGTAGTGACTTAGTGGGGATGATTATGGATGGTTGTAGTTTTGTATAGTTTGGTGCGAAAATGCTACAGTTTTCTCAATATGAATTTAGCCGCTAATTTATTTTCATTGAAAGATAAAAAATCAAATATTCCTGCTAATCACAAGCACTTTACTTTTTCATTTGGAAACCGCTAATATAAGAAACCATTTTCCAAACATTTATTCACTACTCATTTACAAATTAACACTTTTTTTTTTAGGAAAAAAAAATCATTTGCAAACTAAATATGCTATGCAAACTCCAGTTGTTTACACCATAAAAAACTCATAATGGAGCACCCAAGTCATGAATCAAATTCAACACCTCCAAACACTTAAGTGCTAATACTATTTACTTCAAGAAGGTACAATGATTTTTTTTTTCCTGTGTTTAATTTTCTTTTTGTTTTTAACAATTCTTCCTTATTTCTATCAAAACTTTTTTGTTTTGTTACTAATATAAATACAAAAGAATGTACAAATACAAAAACAAAATGGAAGAGGTATTGAAATTTAATAGTAATTTTTAATTTTATCTTTCATGCATTTTTTTTTTTGCATCAATAGTATTTGAATTTAATCATTTTATTTTTATCTTTGAAGGTAAGATATATTTTATTTTGATGAATCAGAACATATAATAGTGATGTTATACTTGACACATCAAGAAGACTCTCCGTTAAAGTGAGTGAAGATGATTGGGCATATTTGATAAATTATTTTTCAAGGCCTCGTTATATATGATATGTTGGAATTAAATTATTGTAATTAAATTGTTAGAAATTATGTATGATAATCCTGGATATCTTCGAAGAATCGTGTTTGTTCACTTTTCGAACAAAGTATTTCGACCCTATACTTGTCTGGGTTCACGAAATCTTTGCGGGGATAATTCTCGAAGAACAATTTGTTTTTGACAAAAGAGAAAAAATCAGAATATAGAGAGGAAGTATTTTACGTATATCAAAATCGAGGCCAAATGACTCCTTATATAAGAGACCAATAACAGAAAACGAACAAACACACCTTTTCCGAAAAACGGTCATGTCTGTTGGGAAAGGGTACAACTAATCCAACGGTCATGTCTGTTGAAAAGGGTACAACTATTCAAACGAAATGTCATGTCTGTTGGGAAAAGGTACAACTATTCGAACGGACACACCTTTTCGGAAAAACCCCTTGGAACCCCGTTTCAATTATTCGTATTCAATTACACGTTTGGCTCGACGAGCGTGCACTCCGCACTATCCTGACTCGTTTCAAACTTAACGCATAATTGCATTGGCCTATAGTAAATCACATTACTACCAAAATACATTGTTGATACTAAAATCACCAACAAACTCCCCCCATTTTAGTATAATCCTTGATTTACTTACATGTATAACGATCAAACAGATGCATAGAAGAAAATGTCTTGCGATTGAATTTTCATCTTAGTACATATACACATTCCAAATACTCGAAAATCGGGGTGTCTCAATGATTGAACCCGTCAATCCATTTGAATATCTGAAGATATAGTACACATATGTTTCTTACAATACTCTACTATTCATACTTGACACTTTACAAGCCATGTGTCCTTATCCATTAATAAGCATATAGGAAGCCAAGTCCAAACTTCTTGAAGCGGCAAAACTTCATGCTTACATAGTTGATCCTTTTAATCTTGCACCTGCATTTGCAATTTTTCAAAAGAACCATTAAGAAGATATACTTCAAACTATCCATCACTTGCAGGTCTGAGCACATACCTTGGGAAGATAAACACAATTGCTCCAATCTTTAATTACGATCTTTCCACATTGAATTCTGCTTCTAACGTTGTATTAGAAGGGAATTGGGTATACCGTAGTTAATAGATTTAAATGGACTTTAATCCCATCCCAATTACCGACTTCTGCACTAAGTCTCTAGCTAACCCCTTCGTCAAGTGGTCAGCTAAGTTTTGTTGTGACCGAACAAACTCAATAGATATCACCCCATTCATGATTAATTCCCTAATCATACTATGTATAATACCCAAATGTCTAGACTTTCCATTGTATATTTGACTATATGCTTTAGCCAATGTGGCACTACTATCACAACTGATAGAAATTGGTGATATCGGTTTAGGCCATATCGGAATCTCATATACCAAATTTCTTAGCCATTCTGCTTCTTTACCAGCAGCAGCTAATGCTACAAACTCAGATTCCATTGTGGAACTAGTTATACAAGTTTGCTTCTTGGAAGCCCATGAGATGGCACCTCCCCCAAGCAAGAACACCCAACCACTTGTAGAGGATGAATCTTCAACATTATTTATCCAACTAGCATCTGAATAACCCTCTAACACCGAAGGAAATCCCATATATGACAATCCATAATTCATAGTACCCTTCAAGTACTTAAACACCCTAGTAATCGCATGCCAATGATGTCTACTAGGATTACTAGTAAATCTGCTCAACTTTCCAACCGCATAAGCAATATCCGGTCTAGTGCTAATCATAGCATACATCAAGGAGCCAATAGCTCTTGAGTATTCAAGTTGATCCACAGGTTTACCTATATTTGGCATAAGCTTTTCTCCCGGATCCATGGGAGTACTTACCGGAGAACAATTTTCATAATTGAACTTCTTGAGTATTTTCTCAATGTAATGAGATTGTGTAATTACAATCCCCTTATTCTCCCGTTTAATCTTAATACCAAGAATAACGTCCGCTTCTCCCATATCTTTCATGGAGAACTTTGATGACAAAAAATTCTTTGTTTTATCAACTTGATTTTGGTCGGTGCCAAAAATCAGCATGTCATCAATATATAGACAAATGAAAACTCCTTTTTTTTTTTTTAGAATAAGATAACATAAAAATTTGTCTCATAATCAAATTCAATCATACTTGGTAAAATTCATATACTTGAATAGTTTCTATATCATGCTATCATGCATATATATCGTATACCTTTCACTATAGTTATAATGTTTGTTTATTTCTCCTTCAATGATACTTGTTAAAATCAACACTAAAACTTTCTATAAGATGGATTTAATCGTAACCCATCATCATGCACCGGTGTAATCCTTCGCCAAACCACACATCGTTTCAACAAATAAAGAAACAGGTGTTACCACATTCATGATTAAAGGCTTAAGAAAATTTTCATATGCACACATATTCAATTGCGTTAAATATCAAATATATTGTCTGTAACATATATTAAAACCAATTTGATTTCAAATTTCTATGCATTGATTAATACACGTTGTGCATGAATAATAACCCTGAGCATTTAACTTAATTTTCAAACATGCCTAAATTCATTGTTCAACCATATAAATTAAGAAAGGATAATGATACTTATCTTTTTGAAGGCAAATTTTGACGTTCTCCACATTTCGTTAAGAATGTGCTCTCTGCATATGTAGTCGTCGTTCTCCCACTTTGATCAGCGTCTCAGATTTTCGACGGTTTCATCCTCCCCAATTTCTGGAATCGGTGTAGACAGAACGTACGCCACCTTCAATGTCGTCAACATGAAGTGCATCTTCTTCTGCCAACGCCTGAAGTCTTGTCCAATAAACTTTTCCAATTTTCCGAAACTTTTAGTCATCTCCTTGACGGTGTTTCCTCCTCCAGCCATGATTATTAGAAAATACTTTGTTCGTTTGTTAGAAATTATGTATGATAATCCTGGATATCTTCGAAGAATCGTGTTTGTTCACTTTCCGAACAAAGTATTTCGACCCTATACTTGTCTGGGTTCACGAAATCTTTGCGGGGATAATTCTCGAAGAACAATTTGTTTCTGACAAAAGAGAACAAATCAGAATATAGAGAGGAAGTATTTTACGTATATCAAAATCGAGGCCAAATGACTCCTTATATAAGAGACCAATAACAGAAAACGAACGGACACACCTTTTCCGAAAAACGGTCATGTCTGTTGGGAAAGGGTACAACTAATCCAACGGTCATGTCTGTTGAAAAGGGTACAACTATTCAAACGAAATGTCATGTCTGTTGGGAAAAGGTACAACTATTCGAACGGACACACCTTTTCGGAAAAACCCCTTGGAACCCCGTTTCAATTATTCGTATTCAATTACACGTTTGGCTCGACGAGCGTGCACTCCGCACTATCCTGACTCGTTTCAAACTTAACGCATAATTGCATTGGCCTATAGTAAATCACATTACTACCAAAATACATTGTTGATACTAAAATCACCAACATAAATTTAGCTAAATGAAGATATACAATGCAATTTAAATTAAAGTATTTTTTGTTTGTATTATTTTCAGGCAATGATCGAGTGCAAGGAACGAATCAAATATAGCAAAGAAACCACGAATACTTCAACTAGAAAGGGTCATGATAAAGTTGAGAGAATTAATTAATATATAATATTGTAATCTTATTTTCTATTTCTTCATAGTATATGTTCTTGTGTTTATTCTACTTTTTTTTTGTTTTTTAGAAGTCCTGTGTTTCTTTCAATTGAAACACATGAATCTTATGTAAACAATCTTGTATGATATTTTATTTATTTATGTTAAGTAAATCGTATTAATATTAATTTTTTTTTTATATTATGAAGTGACATGATTTTAATAAAAATATATTGTTATATAAAATTCAATATGAAGTAAAATTTCATAATATATTTGTAAGAATAATTTATATCCATGGTACAATTTTTATTATTGAGAAAGATAAATAATAAAAATAATAATAATAATAGCAAAAATTAAAAATTGTTGGAAAAAATGATTTTCCAGCGACTAAAGTCGCCGAGATAAGTTAAATATAACAACAATTTTAGTTGGAAAAACTAACTTATCTCAACAAAAAGTAAAAAAATGGCAACAAATATTGTTGTTGGAAAAAAGTACTTATGGCAACAATGGTAAAGTTTGCTGCAAAACTTTTTGCAACGGAACTTATCGCAACAACCAGCAGCGACTTTTTGGTTGTTTGGGTAAAGTTCTTTTGCAGCAATTTTTGACAATTTGTAATGATTTTTTTTTGCTGCGAAAAATGTCTTTTCTTATAGTGAAGCCGTACAACTAGTAAGACATCATTAAGTCTAGGTATCCCATCTTCAGTTAGGTCACCTCTTCCTTTAATTTATCCTTTTTCTCCTCCACCATAAATAACAAATTTTGCAGGGTGAGGTTGCAAATTGGTTAGAAGATTTTCCTGACCTGTCATGTGCCTAGAACACCCACTGTCAAAATACCAGTCGTTTTTAGAAGCTCCCTCAAATGTGTGAGTCATCATGCACATATTCTTTGTTTTTGTGCTTTTAGACCCTGATTTAGATTTTACGAATTTTTTGGGGTAGCCATATAACTTATAGCAAAACGGCCTTATGTGTCCTTTTATTCCACAGTGGTGACACACCCATGTGCGCTTTTTGTTGTGAGGTTTTGATTTCTGCATTGGCATGGGATGTTGCAACATCTGGCTCCTCATAGTGGGGTCATGATTGTTTACTGCTGGGACAAACTTCCTTACAGAGACAGGTTGTTGCTTATTCAGGAAGCTTTGTTTGTATCCAATCCCCCGACAGTTCCATGGTTTTTGACCCACTCCAAGTATTTCTTCCAGCATATTTGTACTTGTGTTGAGAGATCCGAGTTTTTTGTCCCAATCACATAGCTTAGAATTAGCAAGTGTCTCCTCTTCAGTCAGCTTAGATATCTGAACTAGGTGTTCATTTCTTTCAACTTGGAGTTGCAGAATGAGATTCTTCTGTTCTTCTTGAATCTTCTTCATCTAACTATCTTTGATAAGCAGTTTCTTAAAGAGCCCAGCCAGCTGATCATATTCATTATCTTCAGGTTTCTCATATGATGAACAAACTCCAGTCATGGCTGTGATGATCTTGCCTTCTTCTACACCAAGGTCTCTTTTCCCTTCTAAGCTATTCATTTTGCTTCTCTGTCTCTTGGAATATGTAGGGCATTCAGATATGTGATGTCCAGATCCCTTACATTCATCACATTGATTGAGATTCTCTTGACCTGAATCCTTTGTATCACATGAGATGTGTGGCACATCTGTCCTCTCCCTATGCTTCTTCATTTTTTTGAACTGTCTTCCAATGAAAGCCAGGGTGTTTGGGATGTCATATCCCTCGTCCTCTTCTGAGTCCAGATAGGTCGATATGAGACTACTCTTCTTAGTACTTCTTTTTGCTCTTTCGTTTATACCAATTTCAAAGGTTAGCAATGACCCTACTAGCTCATCCATTTTTAATTTGGATATATCATGAGCTTCTTCAATGGCTGTGACCTTCATGTCAAATTTCTTTGGCAAGGACCTAAGCATCTTTCTTACTAGTTTTTCTTCATTGATTTTTTCTCCTAGGGCTTCAAATGAGTTAGCAAAATCAAGTATGTTCATGTGAAAGGTGTGTACACTCTCATCTTCCAACATACGTAGGTTCTCAAATTTAGTAGTCAGCAGTTGCAATCTTGACATTTTGACCTTAGAGTTACCTTCATGAGTTGTTTTCAGCACCTCCCACGCTTTCTTGGCCTCAGTGCATTGCTTGATGAGTCTGAACATGTTCTTTTCCACACCATTAAATATGGCATTCAAGGCTTTGCTATTTACTAAAGACAAGTTATCTTCTGTTTCGGACCAATCTGCTTCTGATTTCAGTATAGTAGTCTCTTTTCCATCTTTGTCAACCATCATAGGATGTTTCCATCCAGTAACAACTGCCTTCAAAGTTCTCCCATCCAAGGACTTAAGAAAAGCACACATTCTTGCTTTCCAATAGTCATAATTGGTACCATCCAGCAGAGGTGGCCTATTCACCATTCCTCCTTCCTTATCCATCTGACCAGAATTTATACCCTGGATCTCACCCAAGTACAGGCAGGGTGCCTGCTCTGATGCCAATTGAAATTCCGACACTCACTGTGGACAATTGTGATAGCCGATGTGCTAACACCTGTCGTAACTATGTTAAAAGGTGAGACAGATGTTCGCACGTTTGTCTCCACAAGAGATGTATGAATAAGGAATAAAGCAAGTAATATGCATAAAGTAAATTGCACGCTTGGTTTGTTAACCCAGTTCGGACGCAACTGCTCCTAATCTGGGGGATACCAATCCAGGAATGAATCCACTATAATAGTATTGATTCAGAATCTAACTACCCGTTAACCCTCCTCACTAAATCACTATCTGTGGAAACTCTACCTAGGTCTAACCTAGATATGACCAGCCCAGGTCACTTCCTTAATAACGATGCTCCTCCACACCGTCGTAAACCTACCGGGGTATAAAACACAATTCCAATGAATGGTTGTTTGGAGACACCCTCCTAGACACCTAAACACTTTTACCTTAAGGCTTCAAGTGCTAGACTCACTAACTCTTTGCTTCAAAGCTTCAGAGAAAGTAACATTACAACTCAATAAACACAGTCCTAAGCATACATCAATGGAATGCACGAAAGGCTCACAAAGAGACTCGATTTTGACACACTAAACCCTAAAACCAAATACGGCTTGACTCTCTTAGAGAACTAGGTCTTGGTCTTCATATATTCATAGTCCTGAGCTGCTTGGACTACAAGTAATGCTTGGGCTTCAGAATCCTTGTTGAAAACGCGTGTCTTGATCTCTTCCAAATATATTCCTTGAACCTAAAGATTTGATTTAAATATATTGTCACATATTTTAAAAATAAATCTTTCCATTAATAGCTTCAGCAATTAGGTTGATTCCCTTTGTCTTGGCGCACAAGCTAATCCTGAAACAAAGAAATTAGGGTTCGAAGAATGACGGCGCGCTGAAAGGCGCGTACTAGGGTTCCAAGTCCAGCTGGCATCAGCTGGCAGTGTTGCTGACAAATGTTACCACATCTGTCACCACCTTTAGACTAGCATCTTGTTTTTGCAAAATGAAGCCAACATTAAAAACCCAACATAATTGAACTGGTCTTGGAGCAAAAATTCTGTATCACAATCCCTGTGGGAACGATACTTTTTCTTATTACTTATGCTACAGATAAGACTGTGTATACTTGCACATTGCTTTAGTGAAATATTCACACTGAAAATAGCCACCAAGTTTATGGCGCCGCTGCCGGGGATTGTGCGAATTTTAGTTCCATTTTTAGTTTATTTAGTTTTTAGCTTATTTGAGATTTAATCTGTTTACTGTCAAGTGGTGTTAAGACAGATGTGCGAGAAAATTGTATGCACAGGTTGTTATCACCAGAATTCAGAGCAGATCCTGAAATTGAAATAATATTCCGAATTCTAAGGCGAAATAGAAGGAGTAACCAAGAGGGAGTGAATCTGGCGGAGCAAGAAGATTTTCATAACTCAGAATCAGAAGAGGAAGAAATGGCAGATCTATAACAGCCTGGAAACATGCCTGACATCATAGGCATTGCTAATGACCGAGGAAGGAATATAAGAGATTATGTCGTTTTTGATCTAAATGCTATGAATACTGGGATAGTAAGACCTGAGATAACTGCTGCTCAGTTTGAATTCAAACCAATGATGTTCCAAATGCTTCAAACTGTCGGTCAATTCTTTGGTGCTGCTACTGAAGACCCTCACCTCCAGTTGAAGCAATTTCTTGAGGTAGCTAGTAAGTTCAAAATACCTGGAATAACGGATGATGCTTTCAGACTAAGGCTTTTTCCCTACTCACTAAGGAATAGAGCTAAAGGTTGGCTAAACTCTCTAGAGCCTAATTCCATTGCAACTTGGAATGCTCTAGCTGAGAAGTTCTTAGCTAAATATTTCCCTCTTGTCAAGAATGCAAAGATGAGGAATGATATTACTTCATTTAGACAAGGAGTGGATGAGACTTTGTTTGATGCTTGGGAAAGGTATAAGGAGATGCTAAGGTAGTGTCCACATCATGGTATTCATGTATGTATTCAGCTTGAAACTTTTTACAATGGTTTAGTGCCATCTTCAAGAAATATGTTGGATGCATCATCAGGAGGAGCCTTACTTTCCAAGTCATACACAGAAGGTTTTGAACTCATAGAGAGTATCACTGCAAACACCTATCAATGGCCTACAGTCAGAGCAAATCCTGCTCCTACTCAATCAAAGAAGCCAGCTGGAGTCCATGAAGTTAGTGAAGCAACAGCCCTTGCTGCTCAAGTTGCTGAGATGCACAACATGTTGAAGACTTTACTCACACCACCTGCCTTGCTTGCAGTTGCCTATGAGCCAGTTAAAGTAGTTACAGACTTAGCTGAAGTAGCCTGTGTTTATTGTGGTGGAGCTCACCTCTATGAAGAATGTCCTACAAATCCTGTGTCAGCCAACTATGTCAACAATTTCAAAAAGAATAACAATCCATACAGTGATCGTTATAATCCTGGTTGGAGGAACCATCCTAATTTCTCTTGGGCAAATGCACAAAATCAACAAGTTCAACAAAAAGCACCTGTTCTACCCCCAGGTTTTTCTCAACAGCCTGGTAGTCAACTGGAGACAATACTGAAGAATTTTATGCAAGAGACAAAGAATTTCACTGTTGAAGCCAAGAATCAAATCTTAGCCCAAGGAGTTAGTATCAAAAATCTAGAGAATCAGATGGGTCAAATAGCCACGACTCTTACTCAAAGACCAAGTGAAAGTTTGCCTAGCACTTCTGAAGCACCTACTTCTATCTCAAAAGATAAAGGCAAAGAAACAGGCAAGATGATAACTTTGAGGAGTGGAACAGAGTATGAAGGACCAAGCATAGGGACAATTCAAATTGAAAATACTCAAGAAAGGTTGGCTGAAGACTCAACTGTCTCACAGTCAAATCAACAGTTATCCCCTGCTATCAGTTCAAAGAAGACAAGTTCTGAAAAGGCATCTGAGTCACCAAAAGACAAGACTCTGGTTGCCCTTGAAGCTACTACCAAGAGTAGCCCTGTTTTTGAAAGAGAAAGACCACCACCTCCGTTTCCTCGGAGACTAAGAAGAGCCAAAGAAGAAAATCAATTTGACAATTTCATAGAGATCATGAAGCAATTGCATATCAACATTCCTCTCATTGAAGCTATTCAGCAAATGCCAAACTATTCTAAATTCATGAAGGATGTGCTTACCAAGAGGAAGAGGATTGGTGAGTTTGAAACAGTAGCACTTACTCAATAGTGTAGCCAAATGGTACAAGGGAAAATTCCACCCAAATTGAAAGATCCAGGTTCTTTTACCATCCCTTACACCATTGGTGATGTTTACATTGGAAAGGCACTGTGTGACCTTGGAGCTAGTATCATTTTTATGCCACTTTCCATATTCAAGAAGTTAGGAATTGGTGCTGCAAGACCTACCACAGTGACACTTCAGTTAGCAGATAGAAGTCTATGTTACCCTCAAGGTAAAATTGAAGATGTGTTGGTAAAGGTGGACAAATTTGTTTTCCCTGCTGACTTTATCATAATGGATTTCAATGCTGATGATGATACCCCTATCTTATTGAGAAGACCATTCCTTGCAACTGGCAGAACATTAATTGATGCAGACAAAGGAGAACTCACAATGAGAGTCAATGCTCAAGAAGTACCCTGTTGAAGAAATGTAAGATGTCTCACTTTTGCAATGCTGGGATTCGTTGGTTTAGAAACAATTTGAAAAGAGGCATGACCCATTGGAAAATGAGTTAGCTGTACTAGAAGACAAGTAATTGGCATAAGAAGTTAATGAAGATGAAGATCCAACTCAGCCCAAGGCACTTTGGGTTGACAAGTATGAAGTTTTAGAGATCCCTCAAGAAGACCACAAAGTGAATATCCCCTCAGTTTTGAAGCCACCTGATCTGGAGTTGAAACAATTACCAAGTCATTTGAAGTATGCATTTCTGGAGACTAGTTAGCAGTTACCTGTCATCATAGCTGCTGAATTGACAGAAGAACAGAAGTCAAGTCTGTTGGCCAAGCTCAAGAAACACAAAAAGGGCATAGCATGGCAAATGGCTGATATTCAAGGGATTAGTTCAACTGTTTGTATGCATAGAATCCTGCTGGAAGACAATGCTAAGAATAGTGTGGAATGCCAGAGAAGACTTAACCCCATCATGAAGGAAGTAGTGAAGAAAGAGATCATTAAATGGTTAGATGCTGGTATTATATATCCTATTTCTGATAGTATGTGGGTAAGCCCTGTTCAATGTTTACCAAAGAAAGGAGGCGTGACTGTGGTTACCAATGTGAAGAATGAATTGAACTATAGGAAGGTGAACAAAGCCACAAGAAAATATCATTTTCCTTTGCCTTTCATAGATCAAATGCTAGATAGATTGGCTGGTAAGGATTTCTACTGTTTTCTAGATGGTTATTCTGGTTACAACCAAATAGCCATAGCTCCTGAAGATCAAGAGAAGACTACTTTTACTTGTCCCTATGGTACTTTTGCTTTTAGGAGAATGCCTTTTGGACTTTGTAATGCACCTGCTACATTTCAAAGATGCATGATGGCACTGTTCTCAGATTTAATTGAATCAACAATGGAAGTTTTCATGGATGATTTTTCTGTCTTTGGAGAATCATTTCATGATTGCCTCACCAATTTGGAACTAGTGTTAATCAGATGTGAAGAAAGCAATTTAGTTCTCAACTGGGAGAAATGTCACTTCATGGTTAGAGAAGGTATTGTGTTAGGGCATAGAATTTCAAAGAAGGGATTGGAAGTGGATAAGGCCAAGATAGAAGTTATTGAGAAGTTACCTCCCCCTGCAAATGTGAAAGGAATTAGAAGTTTCTTGGGTCATGCTGGTTTCTATAGAAGGTTTATCAAAGATTTTTCAAAGATCACAAAGCCTTTATGCCAACTGTTGCAACATGATGTTCCATTTGACTTCAATGAAGATTGTTTAAAATCTTTTAATACTCTGATAACAGCTTTAGTCACGGCACCAGTTATCATTTTACATGACTGGTCCAAGCCATTCGAACTAATGTGTGATGCCAGTGACTATGCTGTTGGAGCTGTGCTGGGGCAGAGGCAAGACAAGACTTTTCATTCCATCTACTATGCAAGCAGAACACTTAATGAAGCTCAACTCAACTACACAACAACTGAAAAAGAGTTATTGGTTGTGGTATTTGCCTTTGATAAATTCATATCCTATTTGGTTGGTACCAAAATGGTAGTCTACACTGATCATTCAGCCATCAAGTACCTCATTGCAAAGAAGGATGCCAAGCCAAGATTAATTAGATGGGTTTTGCTTTTACAAGAATTTGATCTGGAAATCAGAGATAAGAAGGGAGTAGAAAACCAAGTGGCAGATCATCTGTCAAGACTCCCAGATGAAGTGCAGAATCAAGAAAGGTATGTGATTAAGGAAGAATTCCCAGATGAGCAATTACTTGCGATAACTGGAGATATGACTCCTTGGTACGCTGACATTATCAATTATTTAGTTAGCAAAGTAGTTCCCCTGAAATTTAATTCCCAACAAAGAAAAAGATTTTTCCATCAAGTTATGGATTATTTCTGGGATAAACTTTTTCTTTATAAAAAATGTGCTGACCAAATATTGAGAAAATGTGTAGCAGGCCAAGAGGCAACTCTAGTGTTGACTAATTTCCATTCAGCGCCTTATGGTGGGCATTTTGGAAGCACTAGAACTGCTGCTAAGGTATTGCAATCTGGATATTTATGGCCGACCCTGTTTAAAGATTCTTATGAGTTTGTAAAACAATGTGATAGATGTCAGAGGATAGGTAATGTTTCCAATAGACAGGAGATGCCTCAAACCAACATTTTAGAAATTGAATTATTTGATGTTTGGGGCATTGACTTCATGAGACCATTTCCTAATTCCTTTGGCAATCTTTACATTCTTGTAGCTGTGGATTATGTTTCCAAGTGGGTTGAAGCAATTGCTACCCCCACCAATGATGCTAGAGTGGTAACTAATTTTTTGAAAAACAATATTTTCACCCGTTTTGACACTCCTAGAGCCATCATCAGTGATGAAGGTTCTCATTTTTGCAAAAAAGTATTTGAGGAGTTGCTGGCTAAATATGGGGTAAAACATAGAGTTGCCACTGCTTATCATCCTCAGACTAGTGGGCAAGCAGAGTTATCCAATAGAGAGATAAAAAGGATTTTAGAAAAAAGTTGTAGACCCTTCTAGAAAGAATTGGTCTAAGCTCTTAGATGATGCTCCGTGGGCCTACAAAACATCTTTTAAAACACCTTTGGGAATGTCCCCATTCGATTAGTTTTTGGTAAAGCTTGCCACCTACCAATTGAGCTTCAATGCAAAGCCTTTTGGGCCACTAAAAAGTTAAATTTTGACTATGAGGCAACTGGTAGGGCAAAACTATTACAACTAAATGAATTGGAGGAGCATAGAATGTTTTCATATGAAAATGTTGAGTTATATAAAGCTAGAACAAAAGCTTGGCATGATAAAAAGATTCAAAAAAGAGTTTTGGTTGAGGGACAACAAGTATTACTTTTTAATTCAAGATTAAAGTTGTTCCCTGGTGAAATTCTGTTCTCTGGCAGGACAGATGTCTTACACAATGTCTAGGACAATGTGTCAGTAGTCCAAATGTCCTAGACAACTGGTTCAACAACTGGTTATGAGGATCACACGTTATTGCAATACTGAAGTAACCAAAAGCAATAATCAACACCAGTAATTTGTTAACCCAGATCGGCGCTAAACAGCCCTAATCTGGAGGATGCCAATCTAGGAAGTGAACACTACTACTCCGAATTATTACTTAGTCTTACAACACTACCAAACACCTTTTGGCATGTATGACTTTTCTTAATCCTAGTAATCTTCTACTCAAGGGCTAACTCCCCCTGAATATGAGAACCTACCCAACCCCCTCTAATCACTAATCCCAAGTGACGAAACAACTTTAAACTTTACAGTTTAAAAGACCAAGTTGAATGACAACATTCAACGACTGAAGGCTACCAAATATCAAGAACAATACGAGGAGCTACTAATGCTTTGCACAGTGGGCACAAAGCTTTGGACTCACAATCTTCAGTTATTGTGGGTTGAGTTTTAAGCTCTATGTTGAGTCCTTTATATAGGCGTGCAATTCTTCAGATAGTCTTCAGTCTTTCAGATACACTCAAATAAGAATTAGTTTTAAAACAAACTTGTTTTAAAACAAACTCCACAAAGATAAAGAATTAATCTCTATCCACTAATTAAATATGAATCCAATCGTATCTAACACATAGGATTAATAACAGACTTCATCATTAATCATAATCTCAGCTTGTTACTAAAAGATTCGCGCGTTTTATTCAAATTAAAACAAACACACGTGCTTAATGGATAAGCATTATCTTTTAAGTTGAACTGGGTCAAGATGTCCTACCCACATGTCTTGGGACATCTTGTTCGACATGCTGCCTGTGCATGCTCTGAACCCAGTGACAAGATGTCTAGGACATCTTGTTCAACATGTTGCATCTGCACATCTTCAATATGCACAAGTGGTTTAGACTTAATTACTTCAGCATTGGTGCTTCAGTTAAGTCACTCTGACCAAGTTGTTTTAGCCTTATGATGCAGCCAATCTCAGAAGAACTACAATCTCCCCCTTTGGCAAATTATGGCTAAAACAACCACAAACCACTTTGTTGAATGTGCACTCTTCAGTCTTCAATCTTCAAATTGATCTCTGTTGATGCAATCTTCAATTCTGAAATCTTCAGGTCTTCAATGTCTTTGATCTTCAGAATCTTGTGTGTCTTCAATATTCATGACTTCTTCAATCATGAATGTGTGATGAACCTTTTCTAGTATGAGACAGTCTTAGTCTTGTCTTCATATGATCCATTACAATGAATTTTCTAAGTCCAGGGATGAGATATCTAGTGTCTTAGTGAACCAAAGTCTTGAGTTGCAGCGGAAAGTACTTAATCAGAGTGATCAAGACTTACTAGACTTCTTAGAGGTTCATATTGAGCATTTAAATTATGCTCTGGACACACTTATTTTAGCATAGCTTTTTAGTTTTTAATTTTTAAAGCTTGCCATTATTCATCCGTAAAGCAAGAGAAGATTCTACTTGCCAAAAAGCTTATCTTATCATCAATTATTACTCCCCCTTTTTACCATTATTTGTCAAAGGTTAAAGGAAAATATTCATTGATTAAAGAAAGCATACAAAAGTTGCACACATAGTGCCGGGTGTCAAAGTCTCCAATGTCTAGGACATTTACTAGACCACAAAAGTTACAGAAGTAGAACAGAACTAAAAGGAAAAATACATAAGTACTTATTTTTCTAGATTACCCAATTGCTGTTCATCAAACTTCTTCTCCTTCTTGCTCATCCTCAGCTTGAGCATCTCCCACTTCATCTTCACCTTTATCCTTCTCCATGATGGACTTGATCAGATTGTCCACATGGGTCTTCCTTGCTATGCTGACCTTAATGGTTTCTCCCAGTGTCTTGGATATTTGCATCAGTTCAGCCAATACATCTCTTTTGTCTGCTCTAGGCAGAGAGCTTGATGCTTCAGCAACCTCCTTCATCTTTGGGAACACAATGTCTGAGACATGTGTACCAGCAAAAAGCTTGTAATCAAAACTAAGGACTTGTGGTTTCTTTGTTGGAGCTTCATCAGGATACAGGATAGCTGGATATTGCCTCAAGATCATCCCAGTTATTAGGCAAGGGAAGGCAATTGGCAGCTTCACTACATATGTCTCAGCATGCTTCATGGTCTGATTGAAAACGTGATCACCAAAGTTGATTTTCTTCTTGGTCCCTATGAGATAGATCATCTTTGCCAACATATGAGTGATCCCAGAACCATGATTGGTTGGTGCCCATTTTGCTGCACCAATCCTATTGAGGATGGCATACTTGACACTAAGGGTTCTAGTAGATAGTAACCCTTTCTTAGGCCATTCTTCCACTTGACCTCCTGTAATTTCCTTAGTCACCTCCTTGACTAACTCAGCTTCGTCACCTTCAATGGCTGGATTTCTCCCCTGATACTCATTGATGGTGGTTGGAGAAAACTTAACTTCTTTACCCCTTACTCTGACCTTTCTGAACTCTTCACTTCCTTCACTGCAAGCACTAGTAATGTTGACTATGAACTCCTTTACCAGCATCTCATAGCAATCTCCCAGGTCCTTGACAGTCTTCATCAGCTCAGCTTTCTCTAATAGCTCCATAATCTCTTCACATTCAAGAGCTTGTTGGTTGAGTTCTCTCTCTTGTGCTATTCTTCTTTGGTAGACATACCTCCACCTTTGAGCACTTTCCTCAGAATGGAAAGAAACTCTGTCCATTGGAGCAGGAGGAATGTTTGCATGAATTCTTCTTCCTCCAATTCTCTTTTTCCCTTAGGTCGTGATGTCTAGGACATCAGACTCGACATCAGATTCAGAGTCGCTTACAGCAACGACCTGTTTCTTCTTCTTTGAAATCTTTTCTCCAGTAGCTTTCTTCTCAGCTTTTCTCTTCCCTTTCTTCTCAGTGATGAGAGTCTCTACTCGCTTGGATGTGTACGTCTTAGCCTTGTTCTTGACAGGAATGCTAATTTGTATCCTGTCACTTTCGTCCGTACTTTCCTCTTCACAGCTTTATTGAGGTTGACTTCCTTTCTTCATCCCTTGAAGAATCATGGCCAGGGGGACCTCATCATCATCTTCCTCTTCTTGATCTTGCACCTTTTCTTGTTCAGGGGTTGGAGCGAGACCAGATGTCGAAGCATTAGGTTCGACATCATGTGCTGGAACCTCTCCTGAGGACATAGTTTGATCCAAGTTAGGATCGGCTCCTTTTTCTTGAGGTTCTGATGGAATATTGATGGTTTCTGACGGAGGAACTTCATTAGCTGGAGGAGAGATCTGCTCAGCAACCTTGACTTGATGTTCATCAGTTGATGTCTCATAGATGGTTTGACATGTGGTTCTTCTGAAATCTTTTGTGATTCTTGATTCTCAGAAGGCTGGCTTTCAGGATTTGTAGACTCTTGTTCCTGAGTTTTGTCATTCCCTGTTGCATGAACTTTCGTCTTTTTAGGGTTCCTCTTCTTCTTTGAACCCTTAGTCTTCTTCTTCTTGATTGCGCCTTCTGTTGGAGGAATCATCCTGATTGGTACAGCGTTGGTGATAACCCCTTGTTGATCAACGCATAAGTCTTCAACCCTAGGCATTTGAGAGGATGCCTCGTTTGTAGTTGTCTTTGAATCATCTTGGTTTGAGTTGTTGTTTTGAGATGATCGTTGAGACATTGTTGAAGAGAGTTCTTTTTAGAAGAAAGAATTTCTGAGTTTGGAGAAAGATGTCTGACAAGATGTTGAGTCATTTAGTAGTGTCACACATGAGGTCTTAGTAGCCTTTTATAGATTGATGGAGAATTTAAGGCTACCTCTTTTTACGTGCAGATTTTTAATGTTTCTTTACTTTGCACGTTACCTATATAATGTTTATGATACGTTTTTGAGCGTGTGAATACCTAGAGGCACACTAACGCTCCCAACCAAAATCTCTTCAGCTTCTTGTCCATTGTACAGATGTTGGGACATCTGGTAGGACATATTGTCAACTTCTTCCTTGGCAGACAAGCAAGCTATTTCTGGACTATTGTTGTGAGGTGTCCAAGTATAGCACTTATCACTTGACTTTATCCCTTTCATCACTACTTCTTGATCATTAGCAATGGTGCATTCATGATTGTTGAAGTGCACTTTTAATCCTTGTTCACATAGCTGACTAATGCTAATCAATTTTGCAGTCAGACCTTCTACTAATAGAACATCATCTAGGCATGGAGTGTGTGGACCGGATAGTTTTCCAATGCCTATGACTCTACTTTTAACTCCATCACCAAAAGTAACGCTTCCTTTTGAATGAGACCTTAATTCTCTAAGGTATCTCTCATCTCCAGTCATGTGTTTAGAACATCCACTATCAAAATACCAATTTTTATGTGGAGATATTCTTAGAGTAGTATGAGCCTTTTGAGGTGGTGTTGGCTTACATACTTTAGTCAGAACTTCCTTGTGTTTCACCCTTGGAGGTAGAATCTTCTTTTTGTTCTGACTTGGTGATTTAGGCTTCTGAGGGTAGCCATGTAGGTAGAAGCATTTTGAGATTAGATGCCCAGTTTTTCCACAATGTTTACATCTTTTCAGTGGTCCCTTGTACTATTTGTATTGAGGGGACACATGTTGAGCATGATGTTGGGACATGTGGTCTGGCATATGCTTCCTTTGTTGAGCTGGAGGCTGAGACCTTTGTTCAAACATTTTCTGCTTGTGGTGAGTCAGATGATGTGTCTTTGTCACCTGTTTCTTTTGTTCAGCAAGTTGTTGAGGTTTGGATCATGTCTTCTTATGCTTGTGCTAAGAGGGATGTTGTGACTTGTGGTTTGACATCTGGTCCTGAGATCTATTCTTTGGGGAAATTTTCTTCTCAGGAGCCTTGCTGTAGTTGTCATACCGTAACCCCTTCTTGTCACTTGGGCTTCTACCAAGTTCAAGAACTTCTTCAAGCATGTCAGTTCCCTTGTTTAACATTCTCACAGATTTAGTCATCTCAGTAAGTTTTGAGTTTGACAAGGTAACTTGTTCTTTCAAGGCAGCTGCTGATGCTTCTAGTGCCTCCTTTTCTTGAGCAAGTAGTGTGACTTGTTTTCTCAAGCTAGTTGTTGAAACCTCTAGTGCTTCCTTCTCTTGAGCTAGTTTCTCCATCTCCTCATCTTGTTTTCTTATGAGTTTACAAGATTGTTCCCATTTAATGGTGAGATTGTTGTATTTCTCATCCAATTCTTCTTGTAGGAAATCTTCATTACTCGTGCTGCTGGTGGTATCAAATGTTCCAGTGAAGGCTTTATTTGTTGGTTCTTCTTCTTTCTCTTCCTCAGAATCAGATAAGGTAGCTGTCATTCCCTTTTTCTGTTTCTTGAGAAAGTTTGGACATTCTGGTCTGATGTGTCCAAATCCTTCACATTCAAAGCATCTTACTTCTTTGTTTTGCTCAGAAGTATTCTCCTCCTTGGTCTTGCCCTGTGACTTGATGTTGGACCTCTTGTCTGGGACATTTGTCTTATGCTTGGCTTGCAGCTTACTTAAGACTCTGTTGAAGTCCTTTGTAAGGTAAGCTAAAGCCTATGATAACTCATCATCATCTTGGCTTTCCTCAGATTTAAAAGTCAAGTTCTTCATCTTCTTCTTTGGTTTATCATCCAGAGACATCTCAAAGGTTTGTAATGAGCCAATAAGTTCATCAACTTTCATTGTGCTCAAGTCTTGAGATTCTTCGATTGCAGTCACCTTCATATTAAATCTCTTAGGCAGTGATCTAAGGATTTTTCTGGCTAACTTTTCTTCAGGTATCTTCTCACCTAGAGCAAAGGTTGAATTTGCTATATCTCGTATTCTAGTGTTGAACTCAGATATAGTTTCTTCATCCTCCATTCTCAAGTTCTCAAATTTTGTGGTGAAAAGTTGCAGCTTTGACATTCTAACTTTGGAGGTTCCTTCATGTGTAGTTTGAAGAATTTCCCAGGCTTGCTTGGATTCAGTACATGTGTTGATTAACTTGAACATGTTTTCATCAACACCATTGAATATGGCATTGAGTGCTTTAGAGTTGCCACTTGCCTCAGTTCCTTCTTCTGGACTCCAATCTGCCATTCCTTTTAGACTTGTGGAGCCATCTTCTGCTGTGATTATTGGATGATTCCACCCAGTGATAATTGTCCGCCATGCTTTTTGATCCATGGATTTGAGAAAGGCAACCATTCTTGCTTTCCAATAATCATAATTTGATCCATCCAAGACTGGTGGTCTGTTGATTGATCCTCTCTTGTCCATCTTGAACAAAATATATCTCCCTGTAGCTCACCCAGCAGGTTAGGGTGCCTGCTCTGATGCCAATTGAAATTCTATTCTCTGGCAGGACAGATGTCTTACACAATGTCTAACACAATGTGTCAGTAGTCCAGATGTCCTAGACAACTAGTTCAACAACTGGTTATGAGGATCACACGTTATTGCAATACTGCAGTAAACAAAAGCAATAAACAACACCAGTAATTTGTTAACCCAGTTCGGCGCTAAACAGCCCTAATCTGGAGGATACCAATCCAGGAAGTCAACACTACTACTCCGAATTATTACTTAGTCTTATAACACTACCAAACACCTTTTGGCACGTACGCCTTTTCTTAATCCTAGTAATCTTCTACTCAAGGGCTAACTCCCCCTGAATATGAGAACCTACCCAACTCCCTCTAATCATTAATCCCAAGTGACGAAACAACTTTAAACTTTATAGTTTAAAAGACCAAGTTGAATGACAACATTCAACGACTCAAGGCTACCAAGTATCAAGAACAATACTAAAAGCTACTAAGTGTTTTGCACAGTGGGCACAAAACTTTGTACTCACAATCTTCAGTTATTGTGGGTTGAGTTTTAAGCTCTATGTTGAGTCCTTTATATAGGCGTGCAATTCTTCAGATAATCTTCAGTCATTCAGATGCACTCAAATAAGAATTAGTTTTAAAACAAACTCCACAAAGATAAAGAATTAATCTCTATCCACTAATTAAATACGAATCCAGTCGTATCTAACACATAGGATTAATAACAAACTTTATCATTAATCCTAATCTCAGCTTGTTACTAAAAGATTCACGTTTTATTCAAATTAAAATAAACACGCGCGCTTAATGGATAAGCATTATCTTTTAAGCTGAACTGGGTCAAGATGTCCTACCCACATGTCTTGGGACATCTTGTTCGACATGCTGCCTATGCATGCTCTGAACCCAGTGACAAGATGTCTAGGACATCTTGCTCAATATGTTGCATCTGCACATCTTCAATATGCACAAGTGGTTTAGACTTAATTACTTCAGCATTGGTGCTTCAGTTAAGTCACTCTGACCAAGTTGTTTTAGCCTTATGATGCAGCCAATCTCAGAAGAACTACACTTGGAAAGTTGAAGTCTAGATGGTCAGACCCATTTAAACTTTTGAAAATTTATCCTTATGGGGCTATAGATCTTTTAGATGAATCAACTAGAAAAAAAAGTTTAAAGTTAATGGTCAAAGAGTAAAACACTATTGGGGTGATGACTCAAGGTTAAGGGTCACCACCACCCTTGATGAAGTTTGAATTACGGTTACAAGTCTGGCTGAGGACTTAGTAAAACCAAGCGCTGTTGGGAGGCACCCCAGACCACTAATGTAAATAGTTTTGTTTTGTTTTTAGGTTTTTAATTGTTTCAGATAAGGAAAGATGATTGGAGTCAACTATGTTGCGTAACAGTCTTGACTGTTGATGAATGATGCTTTGCTGGGTGCGCGCTGTGAGCACAAAGTGTCAAGTCACGTGGAGTTTTCTTAATGAGGTCATGAAGAGTTTGTGGAAATTAGCTGTCAAAGCACCAGACACTGATTATTGACACCTGTCCGATAATTATAGCCGTGTCAGGCGAGTTACAACACGCACCGAATGTGACTAATGCTTTTCGATAGAGTAACCGGCTAGATAACTGCTACCCACTACTTCTTCAACTGCCATCATTACCTCAAATACTTCACCGGTTAATTATTTTTGCAATGGATCTTTGATTGATTTACTCCAATTTTTCATCTTCACCCATTCATATATAACTACCGCCTTTCTCAACCCTAAAACACTTTCACAAATCCTAATTTTCTCAAATTACCCAATTCTCTACTCTCTCTCACAAATACTTCAATTACCAAATTTCCATCACAACTACATTCAACCATGGTTTCTCAAAGCTCCAACAATGATTCCTACTTTGATACTTTCGTCGACATTGAAGCTGAACATCGTTACACCAACTTCATCTCTGCCAAATCGTTCTTCACAGAGCGAGGTTTCATAAGCAGATTTGAGGATGATGACAACATGATTCCAGAAGAATTGTCTCACATTATCAACAAGCTTGGCTGGAAGAAGTTAGCAAGGCAACCATCCGCTTATAATGTTCAAATGGTGAAGGAATTCTATGCAAATCTCACCAAACCAAGTCAGAAGAAAAAGGAAGTGGTCGTTAAAGGCAAAGGAGTACTGTACTCCGAAGCTAACATCAACCGTTTCTTTGGGATAAAGGATGGAGAAGACATGTATGAAGCCACACTAGCCACTGTGTTTGATGAGGAGATGACAAACATCATGAAGAGTTTGACGATCGAAGGGACGAATTGGAATTACAAGAGTGGTGTGAATGAGTGGACTGTGAAGATGATGAATTTGAAGCCTATCATGAGGGTGTGGTATCAATTTCTGAAGCACTCCGTCTTGCCTACTGCTCACAATGAAACTGTCAATAAGGCAAGACTGGTGTTGCTGCATTGTACTACTGCCCTGCAATATGTGAATGTTGGAAAGCTAATAGCTTAGGAGATAGCTATATGTTCTAAGAAGAAGGAAGGTATGATGTACTACCCATGTTTGATCTCTGGGTTGTATAAGAAACAATTAGTACCCCATTGTGAAAGGGATGAGGTTTTCAAGCCAACTTGTGGTTTTGATGCTCGAGCCATTGAAGTGCTGATTAAAGGAAACACTGGGCAAAAGCCAAGGCTGCAGTTGCCTGCTGCCACTAGCTCTCCAGATGTCATGGCTTTTCTATCCAAGATTCAAAGGGATATGCAAGCTTTCTATGCTTGGAATGATAAATTTAGTCACTGAATGGGGCTGCGGTTTAAGTATTGCTTGCCTGCAGAGAAGCATGTTGGACCACTACCTCCGTTTCCTAGAGAAATTTGTCCATTTGTTGCTGAAGAAAAAGTTCACCCTGAGCCAGAGCCAAATCCAGATAAGCCTGAGCCATCTGCTAAGGGTGAGAAAAGAAAAAAAAAAAAGAAGTCAAAGAGTGAGAAGAAGAAAAAGTCTGGAAAGAAGAAACAAGTTGTAGAAGAAGAGACACACCTTGTCACTTCAAGCAAAGCCCCCATTGAGCCCGCAGTTGAGTCAAATCAGCGGTTGCCTGAAGAATACCGTCTGGTTGAGCTAGAGAGAGCTTCTGACAAGCCTCTGGCCAACCAAGAGGTGTTGCCTGAGAACAGTGTGGATGAGAACCCTGCGAGTAGGGAAATTCAAGATGAAGAGAGTGCTAGTGTGAAGGTTGATGGCGGGAAGGATGATGTTTCTGAAGAGGTGAAGATGACTGAAGAAGAAGAAGGTTCGGAAGAAAGAGGGCCAGAAGGACAAGGCCATGGTTTTGATGCTGAGACAACTACTAACAAGCCTGTTGAGCAGGCAAATGAAGAGGAGGAGATCCCTGAGCTGGAGGAAGGGAATCCTGTGGTTGCTAGTGCTTTTGGTGGAGACAAGTTGGCGACGACGGAAAAGGTGATAGCTATGGATGAGTCACAAACTCTTGGGTCCATTCTGAGGAAAAAACGCACAGCAAGAAGAAAAGTTGTGCCACAGGCAACAGCTGATAAGCCTGTGGGTGCCGATCCTGAGCCATCCGTCTCAGTACCGAGGAATGAAGAGAAGGAAGCTGATGAAGGGGTGTCAAACGTCGTTGGCACCAAGAAAAGGAAGCCCAAGGTTCATGCTGTTGGAACCAGGAAAAGCGCCAAGCATCTTGCCTGAGTGGTATTTGTCTTACCCTGTCTTTTTAATTTCTGTTTTTAGTTTTTAGGTTGTCTATTTTGTCTGTTGTTGCCTCTTCCCTTGTCAACAGTGGGGACACTGTTTAGTTTTAGTTTGGGGGAAAGGCATGAGTCAAATAAATTGAGTCTGTCCATTTTTAGAGAGTCAGATCGCAATTAAATTGTTTGGCTAAGCATTCTATTTACATGACAACTGAGTTTTAAGATTATAAGTGAATTTAGTCTAGGATTGGTGAAATTTTTGGAAATTCTTGCTTGGATGTTTAATGTGATAACCATTGCATTTTTATGCACAGCTGATTGATAGTCGTTGACCTTAGTAATGGCTAGATAAGTTTTTAAAATACATAGTCATGAGGTTAGATTTTCTAAGTATGGACTATAATTAAGGGAATGAACAAAGAACAAGTTTGGGGGAAGGATTTTGGAAAAGATTGTATAAGCATGTGACTACGTTCTGACAAGTGGACCAGTTTGTCGTCGAGCAATAATTCACACTCTAGGTGTCTAGAATGAGTTCGTATCCACAGGGATCGTGTCAAAGCTTCGCTAGTGCTATTCTAGTTCGTGTGTTTTTGCATTCGCTTTGGTTTTTAGGAAAAGGTTTTTAATTTATAAAAAGAGCGATATGCGTTGCAAGAAAAATAAAAAATTTGATTCAGAAACATAGAGGATAGGTATGGTGGTTGAACTTACTCCCTCTTTCATACTTGGCATAATCGGTTTATAACATAGTCATTCGTACTATTATCGGGCGTCGATTCTATCCTTGTTTTAGTAGCACCTTACTGGTACCCTATGTAGGCAAAGTCCCACTACTTTTGCAACTAAGGTACCTACGAGAACCTAACCTCGCTTTGTCACATACCCTAAATTACTAGGTAGAGTTATTTAACAAACATGCATTATGACCATCGACCATCCAATACCCCTAGATCTTAGTTACGGTTATTCAGTTCCAATTGTTATTACAACTAGTTCCTGATTCTTCCTCTAATTATTAAGTCATAACTAGTTAAAGATTGTTGTGCCGTTCCTTTAACCTAGTGTTATTTATTACTAGTTCCGGACAAATAATAGTGAGAACCCTAATATGCTACTATTAAAGTAAACCCTAATTATTTATTCTAAGACGTCGCCGTTTATCCGGCCAAGATTCCGACTAACGATATTAAAGCAAGTAAACAAATAATAATTTATAAAGACGATTTATTATAACTTTGACTCAATTACATGACCCAAGTATTCATCGGGGAGTTAATCTTCTCCACCACAACCTAAGAAATTATTACAAAAGACTATATAATTAAATTACAAGAATCTAACTATAAAAAGCCTAAAGAATCATACCTTGCTGAGTTAGTTTTCCCGTAAGGGGAGAAAATTATTGCCTTAGAGCTCCTCCGAACTTCTCTCCAAAAGGAATAGAAAGTTCTTCTATTTCTGAATGAAAAATAATGAATTATGGATGCTCTATTTATACTTTTCGTAATGGGCTTCAGCAAGCCATCGTGACACATTAGGTCTATCATGTCACGATGGGCAGATTCAGTTCAAAATTATAACTGATCCTGTTCGTTTGATCTCCGTGATCACCACGCAATGCCATCGTATTGCGTTGAGCTTCATCGTTGTACGATGCTAAGATTCTTTTCAAAAATATAATTGATCTTGTCTTGGCGAGCAAGGAGCTTCCATCGTGTCACGTTGGGTGCCATCGTGACACGATGGGCTGGTATTTTTCATTTTTGGGCTTTTTCTTGTCTTTTGCGTTTCTTCACCTTGTCTTGAAGCTTTTTCTCGATTCTTCAGGTTTTTGTTGATATTTGGGCCTGTCTTGGTCATTTTAATACTAATAATACTACCTAAAATACTGCAGAAATTCCTGTCATCAGCATGGCTAAATATAAAGTGATGGGGCGTTACATTAATTATGTATAAAAAAAATATAATAAGTCCTTTAGCCTAAAACTGGAAGGACAAATAATAGGGTTCCTGTGCCTAAAACTGGAGGAACATGTGCTGTGTAGTGTGCTCTACTCGGAGTAACAGGTTGAACTCATTACAAGTGATATCCCGTCAGGTGAAAAGGTAGAGTAGCACCTAAAACACTATAAATTGAACCTAAGTAATGTCCCCTGCATGTAATGATCAAAAAGCCTGTGTAAGCATGAAAAGAATAGCTCCCCCCTCAGGCAAGTCTCTAAGCTCAAACCCTGAACCTATAGGAAAGAAAAAGATAACTTACATCTTGACTATGTAGTTTTAGAAAAGGATCTTATCATGTCTCTGGTTGATAGTAGGATTTCAGTTCACACACACACGCATGGTTATTATTGATTTCTGAATTGCAAGAATTATGCCAATCTTTGAAATACAATATGAAGTTTGAAGCTTATGGTCTGAATGTGCTGTTGTCATGTCAATAAGATGAGTAGCTTAACAAAGTCTTTGCTTTCTACCGCATTACCTGAGGACAGGTAATAGTTCAAGTTTGGGGGTGTGATAACTCACTTTATGTGAGTATTATTACAGCTTTTTACTTGCTCTGTTACCTGCTAATATGGTTTTGTATTCAATGTTTAGGTTTATTTTACGCCAATTATGAGTCTAGTATGTATTTAGGATTTTCATGTAATCTCTTCATATAAAGAGAGCTCTAGAGTCATTTGGTGTCAAGACAAACCACTGGACCAATGAAAAGTTTCAAGAGCCAAGGCAATTGATAATCAGAGTCAAGACAACCATTCCGTACAACCAAAAGATGCGGCTGACCAGTCAACGCAGTCGAAATCGGATGAAGAATACGAACGGGTGCTAACGCGAGGAAAGACAGCTGGCAGATTTCCCATGTGCAGATTGTGCTGTCATTGTACTAATCATTGGGGGAATATGCTTTCCTTTGGGCTGTCTTATCCTCGTAATTAGGGAGGCCCATGATCCAAGAGATTGCCATATATAAAGGTGTCTAACCCTAAAAGTTAGAGAGCTCAGCCGTTGTGAAGAAAGAAGAACCCTAAGATGTTATGGTGCGCCGCTGCTGCTGACAATTGGAGTCTAGTCTGCTACTGGACTTGGAGCTTGAGACATCATCTCTAAGGCCATCTCAGCTGTAGGTTTACATTTAAGAATTCAATTTTTATGTGTAATCTTATCTCTCTGGTTATTATGGTTTCTACGCTCATTATGAGCTAAACTCTTAATGTTGAAATTATGTGAAGTTGAATTAAAAGTTTAATATGTTTATGTGATGTGATGTGTGTTTGTATGCTCTTTTAGTTAATTTGTTATTTTGCTATACATTCATATCTGGGACGGATCAACTTAGGTTTGAATACAAGTTTGTTAGTATTTACTTTTAGTAGTTCTTCTGAGATTGGCTGCATCATAAGGCTAAAAATATTGGAAGTAAGCCCTAAAAGCTAATCTATTTGATAGTATTTACTTTTGTATTGTGATTTGAATTATGTATATTTAATATTAATATATATGATAAGGCATTTCTTTATTATGTTTGTTTAACAAAATAATAAATTCCCTAGAATAGTTAGTTCATGTAATGGAACATTAAGTGAGACTTAATCGTGAGATTACATTAACTTAAGAACACTATTCTAAAAGTATCCGTAGTCAAGCTTTAATATGAATTGGGATAATAATAAAGCATAAAGACTATTATGCATGTAGACTGATGACCACATCTCACGGGTCATGGATATGAGATATTAAGTCTATACATAGGTATAAATATTAGGAGTAATATTTATATTGGATTGACCCGCCATGAGAATACTACATAGTATATTATGAAAGTGTCATAAGATATTCTCATGGTGATAATAGTGTATACCACTCTTAGACCTGAAACCACTATGATCCCTAGAAGTTTGAGTTAAATGTTTTATTACCATTCAAACGTTATCCGTAACAGGACAACCATAAAGTTGGTTAATGGGCATTTGACAAATCATGCTGAGGGACATGAGTGTCCTAGATGGGATTTGTCCCTCCTGCATAACAGGAGATATATCTTTGGGCCTCTTGATGAACATGACTGAAAAATTGCATGGCCATGCCGAATGAAGTCAATATGAGATATTGGACTTATTTGTTACTCAATATGTTTCGGGATCAAGAAATATAAATATTGAAGTATACAAGGATGACACTATCTATGCCTTGTGTTCCATATAGATATAAGGACAAAGGGGTAATTATACACACGATCGTTATCATAGAAAGATTTCGTCAGATCACATGACATTGTCGTCACTTTGGTAACAATGATGTGTTGCTAGATACTGCTCATTGTTTATAATATTAAACATGTGATTTAATATTATAACCAATGTTACGAGAACCTATAGGGTCACACACAAAGGATAGATAGATGAGACTTACTTATTTATAAAATAATAAGTAGGACTTATTAGTAATTAAATAATTAAGTATGACTTATTATTTAATTTAAGAAAATAGAGAAATGCGGTCCACCGTAAGGTAAGGTGTATTTAAGTGATTGGCTTGATGAACACACAAGTAGTTCTATAAATAGAACCCTTGTGGTGAAGTTATGTGAGCTTAACCTAATTCTAAGAGTTAGAAACCTAACTGCTCTTTAAACCCTAATCTCTCTGAATCTCCATTGGAATTGGCTAGCACCGGTCATCAGAGATGTTCTGTTCGTGTGGAGGAGTAGAGGCTTTGCTATGTTGCTCAGTTTTGTGATCAATCGAATCTCTTTCCATGTAAGATAACAATTCTATCACTGATTCATTCTAACTTCGTAATGATCCAAGGAAAGGAAATCCGAAAATTTTAAATTTCGCTGCCTTCTGATAAGTACGATTTCCCTTCAAAAACAACTTGGTCAGAGTGACATAACTCAAGCCCCAATGTTAAAGTAATTAAGTCTAAACCACTTGTGCATATTGAAGATGTGCAGATGCAACATGTTGAACAAGATGTCCTAGACATCTTGTCAATGGGTTCAGAGCATGTTAAGGCAACATGTCGAACAAGATGTCCCAAGACATGTGGGTAGGACATCTTGACCCAGTTCAACTTAAAAGATAATGTTTATCCATTAAGCACGCGTATCTCGCAAATTTGAACGAGGCGTAAATCTTTTAGTAACAAGCTGAGATTAAGATTAATGATAAAGTTTGTTATTAATTCTAAGTGTTAGATACGATTGGGTTCGTATTTAATTTGTGGAAAAAGATTAATTCTTTATCTTATGGAGTTTGTTTTAAAACAAGTTTGTTTTAAAACTAATTCTTATTGGAGTGCATCTGAAAGATTGAAGATTATCTGAAGACCTGCACGCCTATATAAAGGACTCAATATAGAGCTTAAAACTCAACCCACAATAACTGAAGATTGTGAGTCCAAAGCTTTGTACCCAATGTGCAAAGCATTAGTAGCTCCTTGTATTGTTCTTGATACTTGGTAGCCTTGAGTCGTTGAATGTTGTCATTCAACTAAGTCTTTAAACTGCAAAGTTTAAGTTTCGTCACTTGGGATTAGTGATTAGAGGAAGTTGGGTAGGTTCTCATATTCAAGGGGAGTTAGCCCTTGGGTAGAAGATTACTAGGATTGAGAAAAGGCATACATGCCAAAAGGTGTTTGGTGTTTGGTGTGTTTAGCGCCGAACTGGGTTAACAAATAACGGGTGTTCTTTATTGCTTTTATATACTTCAGTACTGCAATAAATCGTGATCCTCATAACCAGTTGTATAAGACATCTGGACTACAGCCACATTGTCCTAGACATTGTGTACGACATCTGTCCTGCCAGAGAACAGAATTTCAGTTATTATGAGACATCTAATAATGAATGGATTTAATGAACTAATGTGGTTAAGTGAGGTATAGACATATAATCTCTACTTGAAGTCTTAGACATAAGCTTTACGGCTATAGTAAGAATACAACCACATGTTTTTTGAACTGTAATGAAATAAGTTTGACCTAGACATAGGATTCATCTTATCACGCATTGCATTATCTAACATTGTAGACATACACCATAAGGCAAGAATTGCTTGCAGGAATCTTGCCTTCACTTATCTCATCACACACATATTAAGCTGGATATTAAAAGGATCATAAGTTCAACATGTTTTCACAACTGTTTCTCAAAACTTATTTAATCATTTGTTTCTTTTATTTATTTGCAACCCTAAACTGTTATTTTGTTACTTTAATCACTCATAAGTGTAAAACTAATTGAACTGGTCTTGGAGCGAAAATTCCTTATCACAATCCATGTGGGAACGATACTTTTTCTTATTACTTGTGCTACAGATAAGACTATGTATACTTGCACATTATTTTAGTGAAATATTCACACTGAAAATAGCCACCACCTACTTATCCCAAAAATGTCCTACCTTGACCTTAGCCACATTATAACCCTTAAAGACCTCCAAAAATGCATGATTATTAAATTTTGACAGGTTACTTAGAAATTTTGCAAGCCTATGGTAAAATGGCAGGTTGTGCGATGATTGAGAGTAACCCTTTCAAAGCGAAAATGTGAGAAAGAGAAAAGGTTGAACACGGACTATGGCAGACACTTGTCCGACTCGCTACTATCAACGTCTCCTGAACTAAGCAGGACTGAGCATGAACGCTACGGTAAGAATCAGCGGTATCATTGCTGAACAAGTAAGGGTGTGAAATTCCTATCATCTTTATTTATTTCTTAACTCGCTAACGATCTTGTCTAACAGCATGTTACTTGAGGACAAGCAACAGTTTAAGTTTGGGGTTGTGATGACAGGAATTTCTGCAGTATTTTCGGTAGTTATATTAGTAGTAATTTGACCAAGACAGGCCCAAATATGAACAAAAACCTGAAGAATCGAGAAAAAGCATCAAGACAAAGCGAAGACACGCAAAAGACAAGAAAAAGCCAAAAAAATGAAGAAAGCAGCTCATCGTGTTACGATGGCTCCCAACGTGCCACGATGAGAGCTGCTTGTTTGCCAAGACATCAGAAATTATATTTTTGAAGAAAATCCTAGCATCGTGTTACGATGGTGCACAAAGCAATACGATGAGATTACTTGGTGACCATGCTGATGAAATGCACATGATCAGTTATATTTTTAAACTGAATCTTTCCATCGTGCCACGATGGACCCATCGTGTCACAATGGCTTGTTGAGGCCCATTACGAAAAGTATAAATAGAGCTCAAATCCCTCATTATTTTTCATTCATAAATAGAAGAACTTTCTCTTCTTTTCAAAGAGAGATTCAGAGGAGCTCTAAGGGCACAGTTTTCTCCCCTTACGGGAAAACTAACTCAGCAAGGTATGATTTCTTTAATTATGTTTAGTCTTTTGTAATAGATGGCTTAGGTTGTGGTGGAAACGATGAACTCCCCGATGAATACTTGGGTCATGTAATTGAGTCAAAGTTATAATAAATGTTATTCAGTATATTATTGTTATTTATTTTCTTGCTTTAACAACGTTGCTCGGAATCTGGCCGGATAAACGGTAACGCCTTTAGAATAAATATTAGGGTTCACTTTAATAATAAATTAGGGTTCATTCAAATATTTGTCCGGAACTAGTAATAAATAACACTAGATGAGTAGAGACGGTAACATCCTGAACTAGTTGTGACTTAGCAATTAGAGGAGGAATCAGGCACTATTTGCGACATAGCAATTAGAAGTTGAACAGCCTGAAACTAAGATCTAGGGGCATATGATGGTTGATGGTCATAATGCATGTATGTAAATAACTCTGTCTAGTAATTAGGGTATGTGACATAGCGAGGTTAGGCTCTCGTAGGTACCTGATGACAGGAATTTCTACAGTATTTTAGGTAGTATTATTAGTAGTAAATTGACCAAGACAGGCCCAAATATCAACAAAAATCTGAAGAATCGAGAAAAAGCGTCATGACAAAGCGAAGACATGCAAAAGACAAGAAAAAGCCCAAAAATGAAGAAAAACAGCTCATCGTGTCAAGATAGCTTGCATCGTGCCACGATGAGAGCTGCTTGCTCGCCAAGACATCAGAAATTATATTTTTGAAGAAAATCTTAGTATCATATTGCGATGGACCTCAACGCAGTACGATGACATTACTTGGTGACTACGCTAATGAAATGCACAGGATCAGTTATATTTTTAAACTGAATCTTTCCATCGTGCCACGATGGACCTATCGTGTCACGATGGCTTGCTGAGGCCCATTACGAAAACTATAAATAGAGCCTCCATAATTCATTATTTTTCATTCAGAAATAGAAGAACTTTCTATTCCTTTTGGAGAGAAGTTCGGAGGGGCTCTAATGACATAGTTTTCTCCCCTTACGGGAAAACTAACTCAGCAAGGTATGAATTCTTTAGGCTTTTCTATTAGATTCTTGTAATTTAATTATGTTTAGTCTTTTGTAATAAATTCCTTAGGTTGTGGTGGAGAAGATGAACTCCCCGATGAATACTTGGGTCATGTAATTGAGTCAAAGTTATAATAAATGAAAATCAATATATTATTGTTATTTATTTTCTTGCTTTAACAACGTTGCTCGGAATCTGGCCGGATAAACGGTAACGCCTTTAGAATAAATAATTAGGGTTTACTTTAACAGTAGCATATTAGGGTTCTCTCTAATATTTGTCCGGAACTAGTAATAAATAACCCTCGATGTGTAGATACGGTAAACATCCTGAACTAGTTGTGACTTAGCAATTAGAGGAGGAATCAGGCACTATTTGCGACATAGTAATTAGAAGCTAACATAGCCCGAAACTAAGATCTAGGGGGCATTGGATGGTTGATGGTCATAATGCATGTATGTAAATAACTTTATCTAGTAATTAGGGTGTGTGACAAAGCGAGGTTAGGCTCTCGTAGGTTCCTTAGTTGCAAACATAGGGAGACTTTGCTTAGATAGTGTAGCAGTAAGGTGCTACTAAAACAAGGATAAAATCGACGCCCGATAATAATACGAATGATTATGTTATACACCGATTATGCCAAGTATGAAGGAGGGAGTAAGTTCAACCACCATACCTATCCTCTATGTTTCTAAATCAAATCGTTTACTTTTCTTGCAACGCATATCGCTCTTTTTATAAATTAAAAACCTTTTTCCAAAAACCAAAGCGAATGAAAAAACTCACGAACTAGAATAGCACTAGCGAAGGTTTGACACAATCCCTATGGATACGAACTCATTCTAGACACCTAGAGTGTGAATTATTGTTCGACGACAAACTGGTCCACTTGCCAGAATCGTAGTCAGTACCTTAGTTGCGAACATAGGGAAACTTTGCTTACATAGTGTAGTAGTAAGGTACTACTAAAACAAGGATAGAATCGACGCCAAATAATAATATGAATAACTATGTTATACACCGATTATGCCAAGTATGAAGGAGGGAGTAAGTTCAACTACCATACCTATCCTCTATGTTTCTGAATCAAAACTTTTACTTTCTGCAACGCATCTCGCTATTTTTCTTAAATTAAAAACCTTTTTTTCAAAACCCAAAGCGAATGCAAAAACTCACGAACTAGAATAGCACTGATCAGGTTTGACACGATCCTTGTGGATACGAACTCATTCTAGACACATCGAGTGTGAATAAGTACTCGACGACAAACTGGTCCACTTGCAGAACGTAGTCAGGGGCACCTAATGTGATTGAGGAACGTCTTGACCATGCCATGGCAAATTCTAGATGGCTCATGAATTATCCAGATGTCAAACTGACAAATCTTATCACATCCCATTCTGATCATAGCCCCATTCTGCTTCAAAATTCACCGATGATCAGAAATGGACGATCATACTCTTTTCGATTCGATAATGCTTGGCTGAAGGAGGAGGACACCAGAGAAGTGGTGGAGGAAGGTTGGGGAAGGGAGAGAGGGTGTGATATTACTAATAAGACAACCAGGTGTGCGGATAAACTTAAAGGGTGGGGTAGGAGGAAGCGTATGAGATTCAAACAGGAGGTGATGGAGTGTAGTGAGCAAATGGAGCGTCTGAGGGGCTGCCAAGATGTCACACAGTCCGGGAGATACAAAGAAATTCAAGAAAGCAAGCTAGACTATTAGTGCAAGAAGAAACTTATTGGAGGTAAAGGGCAAAGATGCATTGGTTGAATGAGGGGGACTTGAACACTAAATTCTTCCATATGTCGGCTTCATCTAGACATAAGGCAAAAAAAAATAGTCAAGCTTGTGAATGAAGAAAATATAGAAGTAACAGGTCAACCAGAACTTTGTGAGGTGGCTAAAAATTACTTTGATCAACTTTTCAAAGCAAATGCTATTATTCAAGAGTGGATACTATCTTTGATAGGTCCCAAAATAACTCATGAAGACAATGAGAGACTAATGGCACCAATTTCGAAGGAAGAACTCAAAGAAACTCTGTTTCAGATGCATCCGGACAAGGCTCCAGGTCCAGATGGGTTTAACCCGGCATTTTACCAACATTTTTGGGACTTATGTGGGGATGATGTAAACGTGGCAGCAAAAGAGTGGCTAGAAAGGGGGTATTTTCCTTCGTCCTTAAATGAATTTGTTTAATTCCCAAATGTGAGAGTCTAACTTCCATGAAGGACTTGAGCCCAATCTCCCTTTGTAACGTGCTCTATAAAATGGTGTATAAGGCATTGGCGAATAGATTGAAGGGGTGCTTAGAGAAGTCTGTATCTGAAGAACAACCAGCTTTCATTGAGGGGCGTTCCATTCTAGATAACGCTCTTATTGCTATTGAGGTTATTCATGCACTTAAGAGAAAATCACGAGGCAGGAAAGGGGAATTAGCTCTCAAAATCGACATTAGTAAAGCTTATGATAAAGTGAATTGGGAGTTCATCCGTGTTATGCTTGAAAGGCTGGGATTTGCTACTCAGTGGATAAATTGGATGATGCTATGCGTTAGTTCTATAAACTATTCTGTGTTGGTGAATTTTGAGAAAGTGGGTCCTATTTTTCCAGGGAGGGGATTAAGGCAGGGGGTCCGCTCTCTCCTTATCTCTTTATCCTGGTGACTGAAGGATTGTCGACGCTTGTTATGCAGGCAGTGTCTAGAGGAGACTTACATGGAGTTCATATTTGCAGAGGGGCACCGTCGGTGTCCCACCTTCTTTTTGCTGATGATTGTTTTTTATTCTGCTGGTCAAATTTAGACAAAACTAATATTCCCTCTGTAACACTTTATAAGCAAAATTGACTTTTTAGATTCATTGTGAATTTAATGTATTTGGTCTATAATATAGACCGGATACATTAAATCTACAATGAACCTAAAAAGTCAATTTTGCTTATAAAGTGTTACGGAGGGAGTACGCTAATTAGCATTCTAAAGACTTATGAAGTTGCTTCTGGCCAAGAAATCAATCTTACCAAGTCGGAGGTTTTCTTTAGTAGAAACTTGAGTGTAGCAGCCCAGGAAGATCTTTCAAGAATCATGGGAGTCAGACATGTGCTTGGTACGGGTAACTATCTTGGACTTCCTTCTATGATAGGTAGGAAAAAGAAAGATATTTTTTCTTACATAAAAGATAGAGTATGGGAGAGAATAAACTCATGGAGAGGGCATGCTTTGTCAAGAGCTGGAAAAGAGGTTATGATCAAATCTATCCTACAAGCAATTCTTTCTTATGTTATGAGTGTTTACCTTCTTCCGGAGTCAACAATCAAAGATATTGAGCACATGATGAATTCTTTTTGGTGGGGAGGAGGATCAAATCACAAAGGTATAAGGTGGCTTGCATGGGATCGTATGACACGTCCTAAAGCTGTAGGTGGGATGGGTTTTCGTAATCTTCACACTTTCAACTTGGCAATGATAGCAAAACAAGGGTGGAATTTGATGACTAAGCCACATACTTTGGTTGCTAGATTATATAAAGCAAGGTACTTTCAAAATTCCTCTCTCTTTGATTCTAAGATTGGCCACAATCCAAGCTATGCTTGGAGAGGTATTTGGAAAGCTCGGCATGTTCTTATGAATGGTTGTAGGTGGAGCATTGGAAGTGGTGTAAACATTAAAGTTATGGGAGAGTCATGGCTAAGAGAGAAGGGTGAGGCGTGGGTTCCGTCTCCACAAGATCAAGGTGTGTACAATATGACTTTAAATGATCTTATGCGTCCTAGATTGAAAATATAGGACAAGGAGAAAATTGAGTTACTATTTGATCCACACATTGCCAAGAGTATACTTGATGTACCATTATTTAGCATGATTGAAGAAGATAAATTGATTTGGATTGATAGTATGCATGGTCATTATAGTGTTAAAAGTGGTTATAATTTGATGTTGAATTTTTCAGGAAATGTTGAGGATTCGGTTCACCAAGGAGCTTGGAATAGTCTTTGGAAAATACATACTCCATCAAAGGCAAAACATCTTCTATGGCGAATATGCAAAGAATGTTTTCCAACGCGCACCCGACTTCATGGAAGGTGTTTACCTTGCCCCTTGTCATGTCCTATTTGCAGTAATGATAGAGAAGATGATTAGCATGTGTTGTTTGACTGTGATACTAGTATTCAAGCTCGAATAGGTGCTGGTCTGGATCATTGTCTCCTGCCTTATATTCAGCGATGTCGAAGCACTGCAAAAGCTGTTCATAACATATGCGCTTCACTTGATAAAAATACCGCAAGTTTATTTGCAATGCTCGTCTGGGTGTTGTGGAATAATCGGAATAATTGCGTGTGGAACGATACGAAGGAATTGGGACGGAACTTAGGCTTTAAGGCGAAGCATTTATGGGATGAGTGGTGTTCAGCCCAACAAATATCACACGGCTTACAGATTTTGCAGCAGCAACAGCAGGTATTGAATTGGCAAAAACCCTGGTTGGTTGGTACAAGTGCAATGTAGATGCAGGTTTTCATGCGATGATACATAGAACTAGTGGTGGCTGGTGTTAGCGGGATAGTACAGGAGCCTTTGTTACAGCTGGTACTAGATGGATGGATGGGAATTGTTCCATATTAGAAGGTGGAGCAATTGCTCTACTTGAAGCCTTGAAAGAAATGGCACAAAGAGGTATCTCTCATGTGATTTTTCAGACGGATTCAAAGAGTTTGGTGGAAGCGATTCAATCTATTCATGTTGGTAGTTTCGAATTTAGTTCTATTGTTTGCCAAATTAATAACATGTTGTTAGTAAATCCAAACTTTATGGTTAGGTTTGTGAAGCGACAAGCAAATATAGTTGCCCACACACTTGCTAGGGTGGCTATTTCTTGGCCTCGTCACTATATCTTTGAGACTCTACCAATTTGTATTTCCTCGTTATTGAATAATGAAATAATATGAGTTGTTGTTTGTCAAAAAAAAAAAAAAAAATTCTTATGTTATATAAAAGAGTTTTTTAATATATAAAAGAGTCTTATATATTAGTACGGAAGAAGTATAAGATAATAAAAATAAACTATAAACTTCAAAGGTTTGGTCTAGTGGTAAAAAGACATATCTTGAATCCGAGAGATTCCGGATTCGAGCCCCACTAGTATCTTTGGAGAGATTTAAATATAAATACATTTGTAAGTGCTCTTGAGTCCCAAGGTCTTCATTGCCTTGGACTGGGGCACCATCCCCTCACTCTAAATTTTTCTTATAAAAAAATAGGCTTAAATGCACTTTTGATCCCCTTATTTTGATATTTTTGAACTTTTGATCCCCCTATTTTAAAATTCAACTTTTTGGTCCTTCAATTATCAAAATCAACATATTTTTTTGTCCCCCTCCTATTTGAATGGTGTGTCACTTAGGTGGCATCAATGAATTGAACACTTGTTTTTCATGTAATTATTATTTAAATTAATATTATTATTTATTTTCTTTATAAATTAAAATATTAACCCGAAAACCCAAAAAAACCGGCTGAAAAATAAAAAATCGACCGAAAACCCAAAAAAACACCCAAAAATCCTAAAATCGGCCGAAAAACCAAAAATTGACCGAAAACCCAAAAAACACCAGAAAATCTTAAACTCGACCGAAAACCCAAAAAATAAAAAACGGCCGAAAACTCAGAAAACCCAAAAACACCCGAAAATCCATAAATCGGTTGAAAACAGTCCAGAATAGCCCAAAATAGCCAATTTTCGATTATTCGTGTGTTTTTTGGGTTTTCAACCGATTTTCGGTTTTTCAGCCGATTTTTTGGGTATTCGGTCGGTTTAGGCTTTTCGAGTGTTTTTTCGGTTTCCGACCGAGTTTCGGTTTTTCAGCCATTTTTTTTGGGTTTTCGGCCGATTTTAGAATTTTTGGGTGTTTTTTGGGTTTTCGGCCGATTTGTAGTTTTTCGTCCGATTTTTGGATTTTCGGCCAATTTTTGGGTTTTCGGGTGATTTTTGGATTTTCGGCCGATTTTAGGATTTTTTTGTGTATTTTGGGTTTTCAGTCGATTTTCAATTTTTAATCCGGTTGTTTTGCGTTTTCGGTTTAATATTTTAATTTATAAAGAAAATAAATAATAATTATATGAAAAACAAGTGTCCAACTCATTGATGCCACCTAAATGACACCCCATTCAAATAGGAGGGGGATAAAAAAATATGTTGATTTTGATAATTGGAGGACCAAAAAGTTGAATTTTAGAATAAAGGGACCAAAAGTTCAAAAATATCAAAATAGGGGGGACCAAAAGTGCATTTAAGCCAAAAAAATAAAGAGTCATGCAAAACAGTGCCCCCGGGCACTAGTTAAGCATACTAAAAAATGAAATAATAGAGAAAGTTAACATTGAAAAGACAACTTTTTATATTTCCAATATATTTAATGCACATATTTCAAGACAAAATTTCTATATTAAGATGTTTAATTAGTGTCCCGGGGGCACTGTTTAGCATTTTTTAAAAATAAAAATAAAAAACTATAAGCTTGCAAAAAAATAATTACCAAACCATTTTTTTTTTCATTATACATTTTGGCATTTTCAAAGCCTATATTATTAAATAGGGGTGGCAAAACGGGCATGCCCACCCCGTTTAAGCCCACCCAAAAACGGGGCGGGGCGGGGCAACTTAGGTGTTCGGATTCAAAATTCAAGCTTGCCCGTTTATTTGCGGGCATGCCTGCCAATTTTTATTTTTATTTTTATTTTTTTTTACAATTTGAATTACAACTTCATAATTCATTGTTAAAAAAATATTAAACAGGTTGAATTATAATAACTTCACAATTTCTTACAACTCTTACCTCTTATTGTTAAACTAACAATAATACTACAATAAGGATAATTTAAAGAAGATTGCAGTAGAGAATAGAGATAATTAAACTAATAAAACATTAACCAACTTAATAAAAAATTTCTTACAATTACGCTTAATTAAAATAACAAATCATCAATTAAGTTAATAAACAATTCCTTACAATATAAGATAAAACGATAAATACTAAAAAGGAATCGAAAAACGGGCATGCCCGCCCCCGTTTAGGCCCGCACCGTTTAAGCCCGCTAAAAAATGGGGTGGGACGGGACAGGTCCACTTAAGATAGCGGGCCGAAAACCTCAGCTCAGTCCGCCAAAAATTGCGGGTCAAACGGATGGGTCCGGCGGGCTCGGCCCGTTTTACCACCCTATTATCAATTATCAACGTTTAATCATGAGAATGGATCCTCTCATGTTGGAAACAAACATGAGGAAATAATGTGGGATCTTGGTCATTGATTTATAGATATAGAATATTATTTAACTTTAAAAAAAATTGAGAAAAGTCAATTAAGGGTTGAGATGTATAAATTGAGGGAAATTGAGGAAAAAGAACATGAGAGGATCCATTCTCTTTAATGGTTAGAGTTATTATGCATAAGGAATATCCTTATGCATGGTGCATAAACAAATCTCCACCATCCAATACTTTTTTGATCAATTAGATTTTTTGATCAATTAAATGCACTAAAGCATGCATGGTGGAGATTTATTTATGCACCATACATAAGGATATTCCTTATGCATAATAACTCAACCCCTCTTTAATCGTCTATGAGCTTATTTGAAAAGACATTCCATGTGTCATCCAACAATTGGTGAACTTGCTAAGTAAATAGGTGACGTCATGAAGCTCCTCGGTTCACTTTTTTCTTCATTTGGAATTTGAATTCTCATCCCTCTCTCTAGAGAGACGTTGTAAACTGTCCCTATTTTTATAATCCAAACAATCCTATAAATTTTCAAATAAAAGCGTTTTTAAATTTATTTTATTTATTTTTCAATTGTTAAAATTCTCATTTTATTTCTGTCTCCATTCATAAATGTTTCAAACGGTCTCTCTCTCTCTCTCTCTCTCTCTCTCTCTCTCTCTCTCTCTCTCTCTCAAATTTCCCAATTTTGATTCAATTTCTGTTCTTTTCAATTTCGAACATAAATTCCTCAACTACGTTGTTGTCTTTCACTGAAAAGAAAAAGGAACAAAAATAAAAGACGATGTTTTTTGGTGGGTGCTATATGCTACTTCTTCTCTTTCACTCTACTCAAATTCGTAGCTGACCCATCTCATTCTTTCAACGTAAGTGTTCACTCTAGTGCTAAAGTTTTAATCTTTTCTTCTTTTCCTTTAATGGGTTCTTTCTGTTTGGTTCTTTACTTTCAGATTTCGTTTTCATTTAGCTACTTTATTGGTGCCACATTGCTTTCATTTGTGTTATTTTTAGTGTTCTGTTGAAGTTTCTGTGTTTTGTTTTTTGGGATTTTTTTCATTAGTTGTTTATAATCAGATTGTGTTTGATCATCAATATTGTATTTTACTTAGTTGCCCCTTTTCCCTTTTCATTACAATTACTAAATGTTTGATTTCCGCTTAATTTTATAGTATGGATCTTTAGATTTGTGTACTTGATTAGTGGAATCAGTGGCTGTTTGTATTTGATATTTTGATTTGGAATGTGACACTATCTTGTTGCTTAATTGGTTCGCTCAAAATCAATTTTTCTCGCCGCAGAACCAAACATACACGAAGTGAATTTTAAGGTGGATCTTAGGGTTTTTCCAGTAGTACTAGTATTTCTTTAATTCAAAGGAGATTTAGGGATGAAGAGAACCATCTTATTGAAATTTTATTAATCGAATGTTTTTGATTTAGATTGCATTAGTTAGCTTGGTTTACTTAGAAATGTTTATTATTTTATATGTTACCCTTTGATTTAATATTCCCCTAATACTTTCAAAAATTTCAGGTAGTGATGTTTGAGTAACTATATGGTTTCTTTACATGTGATTAAATTTTGGGCAAAATGTGTTTTTTGTCCCCGTAATGTAGGCGAATTTAGGTTTTCGTCCCTGAATAACAAAATCCTTACTTACGATTTGCCCCCGTAATATCCGATACCATGTTACGGTGACGAAAAACACATTTTTTCTTTGGTGATGTTGGAGTAGCTCTAAGATTTCTTTACCTGTGATTAAATTTCAAATGACCTATAACAATTCTTTGCTTGACTAACAATGTTAATTTTTCTTCCTTGATTCATTTTTAAGGTTTACGGAATTCTGCTTTGAAAATGGGAGTTGAAAAAGAAAGGACTAAAAATGGAGGTAGTTTTTTCCACCTTTTTGACTGGACCTCGAAATCGCGAAAGAAATTATTTGCATCTAAGTCAGACTTACTAGGTAAATATACTTCTTGTGTAGGACATGCAATAGTGTTTTTATTGTTCATTTCATTATATTTTTTGCCATTGCTAAACTTTTCTTCATCATTTAGCAGAATCTTTGAATCATGAAAGAAAAGCCAACCACAATGCTGCAATGAGACATCCCTATCTGGTAGCAATATCACTATATCTTCATATTCAACTGTTTATTATACACATAATTTTTGTTATGAAATTTGCTAATAATTGTTTAATTCTTTAGGTCAATGAAGACGAAAATGGTGTAGGGGAATATGTTAGGGGAAGTTGTGATCATAGTTATGCTTCATCTGTTACAAGTGATGATACATGTGGAACAAGAGCTCCTAATGTAGTTGCAAAGCTTATGGGATTAGATTCTTTGCCTCCTTCTAGTTTCTCTGATCCTTACTCGACACCATATTTTGATACAAGATCCCTTCAAGATTCTCAGTTTCTATATTCTGGAAAGTTGGTTGAAAAAGTTGAGGGAACTTCTAGCAACTTCGTCGAGCCAAAGCCTCAAAAGGCTATTACGAGGCCAATTGAAAAGTTTCAAAGAGAAGTGTTACCTCCGAAATCGGCTAAATCAATTCCTGTTACACACCATAAACTTTTGTCCCCTATTAAGAATCCTGGCTTTGTTCCATCCAACAATGCTGCTTATATAATGGAGGCTGCAGCAAGAATTATTGAACCTGGGTCCTCCCAAGTAAAGGCCAAAACACATATGGCGGCATCATCGATAGTCTCGCTGAGGGTAAAAGATGTTAGAGATAAGTTGGATTCTTCGCAAAAGGCACCTCTAATTGCGACATCTTCTGTAGCTTTTAGGACTCGAGAGCTAAAAGAAAAAAGAGATATTTCTCAAAGAACAAGCAGGGTTTCAGAACGTTCTCAAAGGTCATCAGTCGAGTCGAATGCTGCAAAGTATTTAAAGGGACAATCTATGAACAGAAGCTGGAATGGAACCGCGGAAATATCTGTGAAGTCTCCTACACATGCAGAAGAAGACTCTTCTTCAAAGAGTAAAGGGAAATCTGTTTCGCCTGCGGAAACATCTGTGAAGTCTCCTACACATGCAGAAGAAGATTCTACTTTGAAGAATAAAGGGAAGTCTGTTTCGCTTGCAATCCAAGCAAAGGTGAATGTTCAAAGAAGGGAAGGTTTGAGTTCGACCGGTGGCAGAAACTTGATAGGCCAAAAAGAGCATCTCGACATTAAATCCAATCAGCCACAACCTAAGGCAAATGCTCAGAAGAATCTGCATAGGAAATCATCTGGCCAGAATTCTTCTAATGTTCTGAGGCAGAATAATCTGAAACAGAACCATTCGATTGATAATAATGACAAATTAGCACCATCTAAGCCATTGGTTTCCAATTCACAAGGTAGAAAAGTTACGACTGGAGATTCCCCTTATGGACGACACAGAAGCTCTAGTAGTAAATCCACTGCAAAATCTAAAGCCGGATCAAGAAAGTCAGCCGTGGAGGTGACAGATAGCGAAAACGAAATTCTATACACCAGCACAAACAATTTTCCTAGAAAGAAAAGAACTACGGACAAGGACTGGAACGATAGAGTTGTCGATAATTTGTTCATTGACAAAACTCCAAAGTCTGTTAAGTCGAATCTATCAAGTAATAAACAATATGGTTGGTCCGAAGAAGTGAAAAAGAAAGACATGGATGTAGTTTCATTCACATTTACTACACCATTAACAAGGAACAGCAATCCGGGTTCTGAGACACCTCGACAAGATGGAAAGAATACTAATGATCTTTCATTGGATCAACGCATCAAAAGAGTGTTACTTGACGCAGACAATACAAGGTCTCCAATAGGATACAATGTAATTGGTGGTGATGCCTTAGGTATTCTTTTAGAACAGAAGTTGAGGGAATTGAGTCAATTGACAAGTGGAGTTGAAACCTCTTCTGTTACGGCACCAAAGTCAAATGATCAAGTAACCAACTTCAATATAGTTAACCTCAATCCGAGATTGGAGCAGAAGAAAGACCAAGATATGTCATTTACAGAAAGTTTTAGTGGTAGCCGTGGTTCTGACATGTCCTTCACCAATCTTCCAGAATCATCCTTGAAACATAAATCATGGGTATGTAACAATCTTTTAATTTTTTGGTTGCTTAATTTATAGTATAAGTTGTTATCTCGATTGGATGTTATCTCGATTGGATCCTCGACAGCCTAATTTTCTACTGCTCCCCCCTGCTGCACTATTCTCGACCATTTGATTGAAATGTTAGAAGCACTATTCTGTGATACAATTAGCACTTTAGTAAGTTCATGCAAATGTCATGTTTAACTTCAACCTAATTTGAGTTTAGTTGACAACAACTTTTACATAGGTAATGCGAAACCGATTTTGTGCAGTAAACATGAAAACTATTAAAATCATGAGTGCTTGAAGTACCATTGGAAAAACCAAAACTTGTTGAATAAAATTGGTGGCATATTTTTAACTATGTTGTTCTCCCATTGAGTGGGTCATTAAACTTAAAGATGTTTGCAGGGTGATGAGATGGAACCATTGTCATTCAATTGCCGACAACCAAGTCCAATCTCAGTTCTTGAGCCTTCTTTTTCGGTCGAAAGCTGTGAATCTTCGATGAGCGCTGACGTTACAAGTACAGAAGGTAGTCATGCTTGAAAAGGGACAGCAAATTTTTTTGTTATTTAATTTAATGACACATGAGTGGTAATTTTTTACTGTCTATACTTTCAGGAAGCAAAATGTTTTCATCATCTCTTCAAACTCAAGAAATCCATGGCTTTAATTTTTCAAGGAAATTCTATCCTACCGAAAGTGATGCAGAGTTATCTGACTCAGCTTCTTCAACATCAACTAGGACTATGATGAAGAAGCAGAATAGTACATTTTCTGCGATGAAGTTTGGTAGATCATCAAGTACATGGGAGCTAGACTATGTGAAAGAGATACTACTATGTAATGTTGAGTTAATGTATATGGATTTTTCACTCGGCCGAACTCGCGAGGTTGTTAACTCTCATCTGTTCAACCAGTTGGAAAGCCGAAAAGGAGGATTCACGAGTGAAGATGAATCAAGGATAGAAAGGAAAGCTATATTTGACTGTGTGAGCGAATGTTTGGATTTGAGATGCAGAAGTTATGTAGGAGGAGGGTACAAAATGTGGATTAAAGGGTTTGAAATGGTGAGAAGAAAAGATTGGTTGGCAAAAGATGTGTACAAGGAAATTTTGGGTTGGAAGGAGATGAGAGATTCAATGGTTGATGAACTTGTGGACAAGGATATGAGTAGCAAATATGGAAAGTGGTTGGATTATGAGGTTGATGCTTATGACTTTGGTGAAGAAGTTGCTGATCAAATATTTAATTCTTTGGTTGATGATGTTGTCTATGATATGTTGCAAATTTAAACACTTTGATGATTGATTTTGAAGTTGTTTGATTGAAATGGTTAAATCGTTGTTGTTCTCTTATTGATTCATTCATGGAAGTTGGATTATCAAGTCTTTATAAATATATAGTTTTTTTGTTCTTGGTGATTGAGCAAAGATCATGTTTAAAAAATTTGGTCCTTTCTCTTACCCTATAGTGGGCTTTCCATAGGACTAATGGGGCCTATAGTACTTTAAGAATGTCTAGAGTTGAATGTGTGAAAATAATAGACGAAATATGATTATGATTGATGCTATTATTAGAAAGAGATTTTGAGGTAGCATCTAAGAGACATGTAGATTCTGTAGTAAGGAGAGGCGATAAGATACAAGGAAATGGATATCCCCCGGTCAGATTGCACGTTAGTTTCAGCCATCCAATTTTATTAAAGTATATTATTTCTTTGATTAAAATTTAATCTAAGGACTCTAATGCAGTGACTATATGATATTTTGATTGCATGAAATCCAGATCCAAGATACGGGGTAACTCAAATGTTGGCACACGAAGACTAATAAAATATTATATTAAGATAATTTACAGGTCAATGGTCAATGGATGATTAAATGTTTTAAGAAAAGTATTATGAACATCCTAAAGACTAACTCAATTGTTAAATATTGATATTGTTAGATTGAACACATTCATTCGAGTTTAAACTTAAAACCTTGCATGATGATTATTGTCACTTTATCTACGAAAAAGAAAAAGAAAAAAAAAAAAAGGAAGAGTCATTTTCTCTATGTAGTCAACTAGGCTCTATCCCACTAAGTCAGGTGATTTCAATGTGGATTAAAAAACACCTTAATTTTCTATCAAATGTCATATCTTAGAAAATTGAATAAATTAATTGAAATTTTTTAGTTTTAAAATTTAGAATGGTGATTCACTTATTTTTTTCTATAATATGGTTTGTTTCTCCATTTTGCTAAGTCTATGTTTTGTTTCACCTTTAAAGTTCTTAAGAGTTAAAATTAATTTGGATATATTTGATTGTTTTAGAGCAAAATTGAATTTACCTTTAAAATTAATTCTAACTTGAAACTACAATTTTGTCAAAAAAAAACTTGAAACTACAATTAATATTTTTGAATTTAATCATGATTTTTTTATTGAAATTTATTGTTCAACATATTTTTACATAAATGTAACCAAATAAACACTTTATATTCAAGTTTTTAACAAAAATCAATTCATTTAAAATTAATTAATTTTTATCATAGAACCAAACATGCCCTAAGAACATCTTCAATGGTGATACCACTTTGGGTATCATACATCACAAAAAAGTGTTTCATACAGTGTCATATAATATTTATGCAACTCATATATATTTTGCTTCAATGGTGATACCACTACGAGTATCATACATTATTAAGTAGTTATCAATTTTATTTAACTTGATATACAAAAATAAAAGGTAATATTAAATTGATGATACAATACCTTAAATTTAAGACGTTGTATAATCAATTTTGATACCCTTTATAGTTTATATCATGTCATAGAACTTCAGTGATAAAAAAAATAAGATACGAATCATTAGTTTATAATATATTTTTTTATGCTCTTGTTAAAAATGCTCTAAAGGTGCTTTACTTAATTGCTTCTTCACTTCTTATTCATGTCACTGTGCTAATGGAAACATATGTGCCTTCATTTGCAAAGGGTGATAAATTTGGATGGAAATGTCTCACTCAATACATAGACATACCGTGTGTTTGGTAGGAGAGAAAAAGAGAAGAGAGAAATAAATATACGAAAATCAATACATGTACTTGGACTAACAAAATAAATAGGCCTAGCCCTATTGAGTTTGTGCTCTTTATGAACTCATTTGCAATATACAAATAGCAATTATTATTTTTCGAAAAGTATACAAAGGGTAATTGATATAGAGCACTTGTTAAAATACCAAAATATTGAGGAAACTTTATTCTATGTATAAAATACCATTGATGTTATATTTGACACGAGTGTGTAATTCATATTAGATTTTTTTTTAAGTATTTTGAAGAGGATTTGTCAGTTAACTCATTTGTATCAGGTTTGCATAAGCTGGTAGGGGCAAATTGAACTTAAAGTTTAGTATGATATGTACAGAATGACAAAAGTCACTTTCTCCTTCAATTTTCTTTCTATCATCTCACTTTCTCCTTCAACCATGGAAACACACTAAACCTAAACATTCTATTGTTTCTTTCTCCTTCAACTTTGAAAAGTTTATCGAGGACATGACAAGTGAAGAAAAACTATTCATTTGTACTCATATGATTTATATCATAAAACTAGAACAAAAAAGAATGACATTTTTATAATTTGAATCTTGTGTTTCTGGTTTGTTGTGGTGTTACTGTTATTGCTGCATAGTGTTTTGTTGTTTATGCTATGTGAAGTTGTTTCTAGATTTTTGTTTTATGGTTACAGTACGCGTACATTTGTTTCTGGTTGTTTGTTTCATGGTGTTTTCATGATTATAGTACGCAGACGTGAGTATGGGAGAGAATAGTATTAGTTACTCCTTAATAAATTAGGAGAGAAGAAATTGTTGAGAAAAAAAAAAAGAGAAAAAAAAAAACTCATTAATAATTATGAAAAACTCCACAAAATTAGATATTTATTGTTTCTTATCCTGTGCTTGCACGGGTTAGAAAAACCCATTGAAAAAACATATGCCCCAACTTAATTTCATAATTGAGTACATTTAATTAGAAACTTACACAACGATTTTATTTTTATACTATACTCCCTCCGGTTCTATATATAAGAAACATTTCACTTTTTAGATTCATTGTAAAATTGATGTATTTAGACTATATTATTGTCTAGATATATCAATTTTACAATGAATCTAAAAAGTCAACTTTTTCTTATATATAAGACCGGAGGGTGTATACTATACGACATTTCTTAAACTTTTACACAAAACAAAATCACATAAACAATTACATTTCCAATAATTCAAACAATATATTTATTACTAATAAAAACCATTCATGATTTCACCAATACCTGTACCCCACAAGCAAGTCTTCATTTTGTCTTCACAAAAATCCCAATCAGACAATTGATCATAATCTGTGCCAGAATTCACTGATGAACAACAATTGTACAATTCTCCACTTTCTCCATTAGAATATTCTCCCCAAATAATGTCACTTTTCATTTCCTTATTTTTTTCCATTATTTCCACATTCATATTCTTATAGTCATATTCATTAGTACCCTTTTCATTATGTGTGACATAACTCCTCATTCCATTTTCAAACATGTTACGAAGTTTCATAATTTCATCATCTAGCCATTTATATGGTCCCAAACCCTCATCAATAGCAAATTCATTAATCTTGCTAGGGTATGATGAAATTGTATTATTTATATTATTACCCTCCATTTCATAAAAAACATTATTCATTGAAATTTCTTCAACTTCTTTAGGCATAATTGGTTCAAGGGAATTTGGAATCAAAGCCATGTTATTGTTCTCTTCTATTTTTGGATTATTTTTTTTCCCTTGAAATAATTTTTTGGATGTAGATGTAGATGCCATGTCAAGTGGTGGTAATGGTGGTGGAGACTCATTTATGGATCTCATGAAGCAGTAAATTTTTCTTCTCAAATGAGAGTTCCAATAATTCTTTATCTCATTATCTGTTCGTCCGGGTAAATGTGATGCTATCACAGACCACCTATACATATGCAACCAAACAATTTCTTAATTTCCAATTTAAAAGAGATAAACTGATCATTAGAAGTTAAGCAAAAAAAAAAAAAAAAAAAATCATTAGAAGCTAGTAAAAAATATAATTGTCAACTTCTCCATATTTAATGTGTGAACTTTGTTGCTAGACTAATTAAAATAAATTTTTTATTCAGACAAATAATTATTCCCCAATTCTTAAAAATTTGGTACAATGATTGAACAATAGAAGTACCACACACATGCAATGAATTGGTCCATCTAGACCTTATATTAGTGTATATGTGGTGTCAAGCTATATGACGGCTGCTTCAGGTAAAAGTTTTTATTTAATTTTTGTATAGATTTCATATATATCCCTAGTTGATATATATGTATGGAAGAATAGTTGTTGGAAAAAATCGATCATTTAAATTGATCTAAGATTATAAAATATCATAAAAAAAATTGGTCCAGAACTAAAAGAAATAATAAATTAATATAAATATATTTTAGAAGATATCACATAATACTAGTTAAAATTTCCTTATCTGCTGTACCAAGTACCAACAAAACTTAAGATTTTCCTATATACTCAAGATCTATGGAGTACTTCCTCCGCCTTAAAATGTAAGAAAAAATTGATCAGAAAAAATTGATGTATTTGATTAAAAATTTGAGTTAAATATATTAATTTTTTTTTATCAATTTTCTCTTAAATTTTGGAACTGAAGGAGTACAACATAGTGTTTTTTTTTTTTTTTTTGAAAATATGGAGTACAAGATAGTTAAAAATATTTATTTGTATATACCCCAGCTAATAAATATATAGTTTGTAAATTATGTGACCCTACTTGATTTGAAAATGAATGTGAAGACTCAAGAGGAGTACCCAAAAGACCAAAGGTATTGATTTATTAAACACACAGAAAAAACATATACCAATGAAAGGAATTCATCTTGATTTCCATCCACTATTGCATTTTTATTGTCTTCCAAACAATGAGCAATTACAATTGTTATTTTTGGTTTCCCTCATGTTACCTCCAAGGGAGGTAATTATCGACAGTACTCTGTGTAAGTCATTTTACAGGAATCTACTTCATGAATACGTAATATGTATATTTTGGTTCAAAAAATTGAGAATCAGTTTTGACAACAAATGGTTTCAGTCTCCTTCTGATCGTAAGATTCTTTTAATAAAAGTGTTTGTATGCTAATCATAACTAATTAATTAATTAATTTTGTCAAAAAAAAAAACTAATTAATTAATGTCACAAAATAGTAGTAATTCGAGATGAGAAGTCTATTGATAATACTTCTTTTTATCCCACAATGACATATACATTTTTAGTTTCAAAATGAATGTCACTTTCAATTTATAATATCAATAATTAGTTTTTTTTTTTTTTTTAGTTTCACCGTTTAATTAATATTACTTGTAACATTTTCAATTCTATATTGCTCACTTCGTATTTCTTATTTATAATTTGTATTATTTGCTAAAAAATTTCCGCATTTTTTTAATACGCGTGAAACGGTCAAATATGACATATATTGTTAGACATAGTAGTGAAATCAAGGACAAAACAAAGCAGCACCTATTTCCAAGAACAGCATGTAACTTGACAATGATTTCTTCCTCTTGAGGGCCTATGTTGCCTCTCTTTACATCTGCTCTCAAATAATTTATCCATCTAAGTCTGCAACTCTTCCCACACCTTAACAAACCTTCACATATACAAAATTCAATAATTAAACTAAACCAAAATCATAAAACCATTAAATAATTTACACACAATATATACACAAATTATTCAATGAATCTGAAAAGTAACGTTAGAGTATTACCAGCTTTCTTAGGCAAAAATCTCCAAGACCCTTCACCATTTTGTTTGATGTAATCAGTCAAGATCTTATCTTCTTCAGCAGTCCATCTTCCTTTCTTCAATCCAACTTTCTCACAACAAGGAGCTCTTCCCATTGGTTACACTAATGGCTAGTTATGGTAGTGCACTCTTGTTGCATGAAGAAATATGGTTAACACTGTAGCATATATATACAAAGTGAGTGTGTGCAATATTGAGTGAGATAGACATGTTCTGGTAATTATTTGTCAGTGAAAAACCAGCCTTTGCAGTAGGTTAAAGTACACTATTGGTTAGTGCTCTTACTCCAGCTTCATCTACTCTAGGTGGCTTATAGGATGGAGTATTAATTTGAGTACTTATGATTTACCTATAGTTAAAAATTACTCCCTCCTACCACAATAAATGAGAAACTTTTTATTACCATTACATTAGACAAAAAAAATATTGTATTATGCGGCTGTTGATTTTTTAAAATATACTAATTTTGGCCTTAAAATATTAATTATTTGATCTTGAATAAAAATGCTCAAGCAAGATTGTGAGCAACTCTATTGGTTTGTCTCCTAACATAAGTTATGTTGTAATTAATGCTCATCATTTTTATCCACATAGTTGTATCTTTTCTATTATATTGAGTGAAATGCAATGAGTTCATTTTGCTTAAAAAAGAAAAAGTGAAAATTTTTAATTTGAAAGTGATAAACATATTATTCATTCCATGACACGATTAAAAAAATTTTAAAAAGGAACTTGTTGTGAAAGTTCAAAATTTTAACAATATGTGTTGCTTTGCATAAGTAGTAGAAAGTAGAAACTTAAGTATAATTCATCTTTAAAATTGAGAGTGACTTAATTGGCGTTAGCTTAACATAAGACAAGAAAACCAAATTATACTAACACATAAATGTCTCTTTGCAATTTTCTATCATCTAAGTTATAATAAAAAAAACTCAGGTAAATAATAATTTCCGTCAAAAAAATATCATTTTTTTAATTAAAAAAAACATATCATTTGAAAGAATTTAATTTTAATTTTTTAAAATAATTTTTATTAAATTTTATTTGTCTCGCCTTTCGACAAAATTTATGAAATGGATCTGCCATTGAAAGAGAGTAATTTGTATTTTTCTTTGGCTCATTCAATTTACCGAATTAAGGACCAACTCAATAAACAAAGATGAAGATTTAAAAGGATGAATTTTTATTGTCAGGATTTAAAGCAAGAATTTATACCACAACATTATATATAAAAATCAGTTGACTGATGGCTATGAGGTCCAAAGTATTTTGAAGTCTTTTTTGAGTACAAAATCAATCAATAAATAATAAATTTAGATGTCCACCCTAGCAGTCTCACTTAAAACTTCTCTCTACTCATATTTTCTTTCTTTCCCATCTTTCATATGTCTGAACGTGTGATTTTATACCATTCTAGGTTCTGAATAATTAGTGTTAAAAAGATTTACATGATCCCAAAATATGCTTTGCTAATTTTTAAGAATGAGCGGTTCAACTTAATTTCAACATATATCTAGTTTTTCTTCGGTGTTTTTCTATTATTCCGTTGTCTGGATGTGATATTATTTGATTGATTATTTTGATGTTTGTTACTTCATCCGTTCCAATTTATTTGAGTCATTTGTAAAAAAAAAATTGTCACAAAATACTTGAGTCATTTACAATTTGGGATGGAGGAAGTAGTCATTAGTACCCTGAACCTCCAACTCCTTAACCCTTAACTCAACTAGTTTAGCCAATTGAGCTACTCATCCCACCTATCAAATATCATATACTTACTAAGTTACTATATTAGGTGTATAATATTTGCACCATTCAAATATCATATATAATAATATACTTTGAAATAACTATTATAATATTTTTATTTTTTTTATTTAAATAAATTGAGGCTAGAACCATGTTATATTAATACAATTTTGTTATGTATTTTGATTTTATTACAAAATTTCATTTTCTTTTTAATTTTTATATATAACTTCTAAATTTTTTGGCCCCTAAACAAAATCACTCAAGATCTACTATTGGCAATATTGTTTGGTTTCACACCATTTGGTTCAAATTTGTCAAATCAATTTCAATACTTTAATCTTTATTGTATTATTAATTTGAGTGATGTATGATAATTTACAGATTCCCCCTTTTTAATTATTTTTAATAAATATATTTTTTCTAACCACAATTTTAATTATGATGAATGTTAATTTACATCCTAAAAACACATATAAGGAAGAAAATAAAAAAATTATTTTTTAAAATATATGTATTTTAACTTTCTAAACGTTAAATATTTTATATTATTAAGTGCAGAATATCAATAATAGAATACCTAAACATATATCCTAAAAATTCATATGTTCTAAGAGGACACGTTAATATGACTAGATTTGATCCTAATATTAACATGTCATGTTAAAAATATCTTTCAATACACAATTTGTTGGATTCCCCACATCGAAGGGAACAACAATACAAAGATTCTAGGTATATTTGGATAAAAGAATGTCTATATTTTTGGACAAAATAATACAGTACTCATGGAATTGGAGACTATAATGAATTTGTATTCCATGAGTCTAAGATGCTAAAAATTATTTCCTACCCCATGACTCAATGGATCGGGTATACGTTACTTTCCTAATTGGGCCATGGCCCATGTATAATTGTCAGAGTAATAAATTGGGATTCATTTTAACGACATAAATTGAACCTACTGTCATTGATTTTTCCTTTCCACTATACTATACTATTACTCATTGACATTTCAACGGCTCGAGTATAAATTACTAGATTTTTTTTCTTTGAAAGAGGTTAAAAAAATAATGGGTTAAATAGTTGATACCCCCTTGTAAAGTAGGTCGGTTTTGCAATACTCCCTGTAAGTTTTTTTTTTCAAAGATCCCCCCTTGCATACTAAAGATTCTTTGCAATACCCCCTTGGAGTAACACATAGGCAGAGAATCTCCTACGTGGCACATCCACGTGGATTTTTATTAATTTTTAATCATTTTTTTGCCACATGGCATTAATTTTTTTATTTTTTTAAAAAAAAAAAATTTTTTTTTAAAATTTTTTTTTAATTTTTAATTTTTTTCTGATTTCTTTCTTTTTCTTTATTTGTTATTTAATAATAATTAATTAATATTTGTTTACTTAAAATAAAAAATGCAAGAAAAAATAAAATATTTTTCTCTATAGCATAGTGGAATATTAAAATAAAATAATTAATATATGAAATTGTAACAAAAAAAAATTATATATGAAATAAAAGTATAATGAAATCAAATACAAATAAAAAAAATTGTAACAAAAAAAAAACCATTATATATAAAATAAAAATGAATGAAAAAAATATAATAAAATCAAATAATTAACAATTATAAAAAAAAGGTGTAACAACAAAAGAAATTGTAACAAACAAGATGTTCTTAAAATAATTAATATTCTTGTTGATGATGATATTCTTATTATATAAAAAAATTATAACAAAAAAAAACCTAATTAAAAAAAAAAAGGGAGAGAAAGAGAGAGAGAAAATTTATATTTTCTCTTCTTCTTCTTCACTGGGTTTTACAAACCCTTCTTCTCCACCCTCTTAATTTTTCAACATCACCATATTCATCAATAACAACAAGATTCAACACCATCATAGCAGCAACATCATCATCAACATCACCATATTCGTTCAATTTCAGTTTCAATTTCGTTTGGTTTCGATTTCGTTTGGATTCGTTTTGGTTTCGATTATACGTTCAATTTCATAATAACTGGATTTTGATTTCTTGATTTCGTTTTCAATTTCATGTGTTTGTTCTTTTTTTTTTTTTTTGTTTTCGTTTTCGATTTTGATTTCTTGAAGATGAAAAGATGGATTTTGGGATTAACGAATCTGTGGAATGTGTGCTGATGGTGCTGATGGTTTTGGTGTTTTGTTCTGGTGTAGCAGGCATATGCGTTTTGGTGTTTTTGATCTGGAAGTAATTTGGCCGTGAGTCTTGTTTCTTGCCTTGAATATCTTAGAAAAAAGATCAAGTGGGTTTGGAATTTTTTTTTGAATTTTCTGCATTTGACTTGGTTTTTTAGTGAAAAAGGATTGCTGGGTTTTATATTTTCTCTCTTTCTTTCTCTCCCTTTTTTTTTTAATCAGGTTTTTTTTTTTGTTATAATTTTTTTATTTGATTTTATTATGTTTTTATTTTATATACAATTATTACTTTTTTTGTTGTTACACCTTTTTTTTATAATTGTTAATTATTTGATTTTATTATATTTTTTTCATTCATTTTTATTTTATATATAATGGTTTTTTTTTGTTACAATTTTTTTTATTTGTATTTGATTTCATTATATTTTTATTTCATATATAATTGTTTTTTTGTTACAAATTTTATTTTAATATTCCACTATGCTATAGAGAAAAATATTTAATTTTTTCTTTCATTTTTTATTTTAAGTAAACAAATATTAATTAATTATTATTAAATTTTTAAATAACAAATAAAGAAAAAGAAAGAAATCAGAAAAAAAAAATTAAAATTTTTTTTTAAAAAAAAAAAAAAAATTTTTTAAAGTTTTTTTAAAAAAAAAAAAAAAAATTAATTAATGCCACGTGCCAAAAAAATAATTAAAAATTAATAAAAATCCATGTGGAGGTGCCACGTAGGAGATTCTCTGCCTATGTGTTACTCCAAGGGGGTATTGCAAAGAATCTTTAGTATGCAAGGGGGAATCTTTGAAAAAAAAACTTATAGGGGGTATTGCAAAACCGACCTACTTTACAGGAGGATATCAACTATTTAACCCAAAAATAATAAAACAATTAGAGAGAATATCAAGGAAAAATTAAAACATAATCTACAATTTGTTTATGACAGATTCTAGGAATAGGTCTCTCATAGTGTATCACATTTTTTTTATCATTGGATCAGGTGAATTACATGATGTTAAGGTGCATCATAGGAAGTAAAGTTAAAATAGTTTAGGATTAAAAATAGTTAATTAAATGATTTAATAATAAAATTCATATTGTTATTTGAGAATTGATTATATTCGATTATTTAGATTGAGCTTTATAATATGAGTCATGCTAAACAGTGCACCCGGGTGCACTTGTTAAGCATGCTAAAAATGGGGGGAAAAAAGACAAAAGTAATAGAGTTAGAATTTTTTATACTTTCAAAGCATTGAATGCACAATTTTCAAGAAAAAATTTCCATAAAAACTTGTTTAACTAGTGCACCGGGTATAATATTTAGGTCCACTTAGGTTATGAATGAAAAATGAAGTTTATCATTTTTTTAATGTCTCTCTTATGTTTAATATAGTTCTTTTTATATTTTATAGTTTTGATAGATTTAGAGTATATCATTTGATGTTTTCATTTAGAGTTGGGTTACGAAAATGACTACTTGTAAGCTAGATTAAAGTGTTCCATTGAATGTTAATAGGTGAGTGAAACTTTCGAAAAGGAAAGAGCTATTATTGGGACAATTTCGATAGAGTGAAAATCGCCGTGGACATCCGCTCTTAAAGGGCGAGGCAATGTTAGGAGTTCCATATCGAGTATTTCAAAGTATCCAATGTGGTACTTAAGCTATGAGACTCTCTCATCTATTGAACTAGTTTTTTTTTTTTAACGGCAATAAAAATTTGTATTATATATAAATATAAATATGACGAAAGAAGGATTGAAACAAAATACGAGTAGTACTCAATCCACCCTAATCGGATAAGTACAAAATAACATTCTACCAATCCCAAATACTCACAAGGGCCCAACAATAAAGCAAAAACCCTATTGTTTTTTTCATTCTTTGCTATATCAAAACATTTTTAACTCTTTAATTTTAGATAAGAGTCTCTAATAATTCAGAATTTAATTACAAAGAAATAAAGTATAGTCAAAATAAAAAATATATATATTGTTGATAAAGAAAATAGTGGAAAAAGTATAATGGTAACGGTGTATTATTATAAATCATGTAATACATTTGATCTGTTTAGATTAGACCTTAAGTAAGTAATGTTTTGAGTAAAAAAAATAATCTTAACCATTAATCCTTCTCAAAGTACACTACCGTATTCCCATTTTTTTTTTTTTGACGAATACCGTATTCCCATGTTATGAGTAGAATAATATTACATATGCATGTTGTACAATACCAACTGCATTCATTGTTTACTTTTATTTTACTATGAGAATGATGTTTATGGGTGCCGGCCGACAAAATTTTCATTTATTTGCATTTTGTCAGTTGAAACAATTACTTCCACCATTCTGGCAAAGTTATTGCTGCGCCTCTTATGACCTGGAATGTCCACCCTAGGTCAAGATATGCAGATGTACCATGAATGAATTTGTTGGCCAAGTATAAGTGATAAATCTCACATTGCATGAGAAATATATTTAATATTATATTATATATAAGAAATTATTCTAATATATTAAAATTTGGGATTATTTTCTCCGTCCCAAAACATAAGTAAAAATTAGTCAACTAAAATAAATGTATTTGTTTATTCTACTGATTAAAAATGAATATATTTTCTCCGTCCCAAATTCGCCTGCAAAACCCTCCCTTCACCGGCTATAACCGGTTAACCTATTTTTCCATTTTTAAAAAATAAAAATCCCATTTTATTATTCATATAAATTCCCACAAACGAATCATAATCCATCTTCAAATTCAAACCCTTCATTACTTTCATTCTTCGCTACTCTGGTTTATTGAGTATTTCACTCCAACTAAAATGAATGTATTTTCTCCGTCCCAAAACGCTCATTATATGAATGTATTTTTATTTTTTTTCACCAGTCCTTATTTTAAGAACATTTTTTTAAAAAATTTATAGAATGTTTGATGTATCTAGTTCATAATATAATATCTAGATACATAAAACATTTTATAAATCTAAATAAATAATTTTTTTTATATAATAAGGATTGAAGAGATCTGAGTAGTAAATTTTCTTTTGTAATTCTGAAATGTCGACTCATTGTTGCCTTTGATAGCTTCTGATGCTCCTAGTTTGGATATGTATAGAAGGTGGAAATTACACTTGGGCTTTGTTGAACTTCCCAACAAGTTTTATTCAAACAATATTGGAAAATTACATGAAAGGTTGGTATAGCCACCATTAGGGTTGATGAAGTGACCATTGTTAAGAAGTTTAAGTAAGTTGACGAACATAAGTTTATCTATAAGAGGTAATTTTCATCTTATAATTAGGTTTGTTTTGTAGAATTGAGTTAGATCTAATTAATTCTTAATTTTAAGATGATTATCCGCTATTGTTACACTCACTATTTATATCCATGTATCAAGTTTAATAGTACTGTTAGACATGGTGGAGGGTGTTAAGTTTCATATAGAATGTGAATTGACCTAAACATGAGTTTATACAAATATTACCCGTATTGTGGTAAACAGATTACATGTAGGATTTAACACAGGTTTCACACAGTTTAAATCACAGTCGTTCGATTTGAATCGTATGATCGAGATTGTTTCAAGTGATTTTATGACAGAATTAATCAGAACCGTCAGATCTGTAATCAATAGCTCAGATCTAAAACATTGTAAAAACAATGTGATATATAACAACACCAAATCTGAATCCCGTATTATGCTAGTAAACGTCTTTTAGTATATATTTCTCTAGTAAAATTGTTGAGGCCCCATTTTTATGAGGCTATATATCACGATCCATGTGTTGCATGGCTACTAACTAGTCCCCATGAGTGTCAATTTATAATGGAAAAAATTATTTTAATTGAAAGTTATTTTCAAACAATATTACTTAAAGGTAAAATTACACTTTTGGTCCTTTATCCTATTTTTTTTGTAACATTTTGGTCATTTATCTTTCATTTGTAATATTTTGGTCATTTATCTTATCTTTTTGTAACACTTTGGTCCTTTATCTTTTATTTGTAACACTTTGGTCCTTTAAAAAATATGAAAAAATTGATGAAGATGATGAACATTTTTATCAAAATTATAATTTTTATTTAATTTTAATAAATAAGTATCTTAACAAATAAAATTCAGAATTTCTTTAATAAAAAAAATGATTTATATGTGAATGTTATAAAAGATAAAGGACTAAAATGTTACAAATAAAAGATAAATGACCAAAGTGTTACAAATATATAAGATAAATGATCAAAGTGTTACAAATAAAAGATAAAAGACCAAAATGTTACAAAAAATAAGATAAAGGACCAAATATGTAATTTTGCCTTAATTAAATGAACGATTACTCCCTCTGATGATTGTTCACCACTTAATTACTAGATACACCCTTGGACATTTTCCTATTTTGTTTGAAAGGCCTTGCTAAAATCATAACTTAACCATATCCTAATATCGAAATTGCCAAATGCGTATAGTTTAGGCTTAATCTTGGTTGATGACAAACTTTGCCGGGAGATTTAAAAACTATAAAGAGCCGGGTAACTATTTTCTAACTTTATGGAGAGGAGAAAGTTAGAGTAACTTTATCTCACTTTGTCTCTATCTCTCTTTTCTTATATCTTCCTTCTAATTTTTTCCCTCCAAAATTTATTCATAATTTTATACTTTTTCTTTCATTTTTTGCTTACAGCCACACAAAAATAGAAAACCCAAAGTTAGAGAATATTTTTCCACAAAGAGCCTGCAACTTCTGCCTTATGGCGCCTAGCGACATGATTGAGCCCTTAAGGCGAAGGACATGAATGTCTATTATTTGTGTTGTATATTTTTTAAACTAATGACAAATTTTTTTTGTTCACTTCCACCATGATTACCATTTTGTAGATGAAAATAACATCTATGGTGAAAATGTCTCAATGTGGAAGCATGATACAAATATGCGACTAATTAACTGCACTCTTGCCACATCAATATCAATATATAACCTAATAAATGTGTGATGCAAAATACGCGAATAACCCTAACCCGGCCCACTCTTACCACATCAATATCAATAATATTATAGAAAGTTGCATATTTTTATAATATAATACAATATTTTAAAACAGATAATTAGATAATTGTGTACATCCAAATGTGTCTTATGCGACCTAATTGGGACATCAACAAAAATATTCAAAGTACTAATCTAATGCAATCAAATAATTTAAAGTACCACATATTGTATTTTCCCTTACATATATATTGTCACATATTTCAAAGAATTCTACATCATAAACTTGATTTCCCTATAACATTTCTGATTTCCACCAACTAACCCAATTCAACCCTAAACTTTTCCAAATCACCTTTGGAACTTTCCATCTCATTCTTTGTTTCAAACAATTCCATACTTAATTCTTGAATTCTCACCTCTAAGTTCTTTTTTTCCTCCTCAAGCATATTCACTTTGCTCATTTTCTCCACATACTTCAAAGCAAATTCCACTTGTGGTGCAAGCCATGACAAGTCAAATCCAAACACTTGGACTTCATCCCACAATACTTGAAGCCATTCACATGCCTCCTCATTCATTTCTTCCACTTTAGTAATCTCAAGAAAATGTAAAACCCTTCCAAGTGCTGTAAAAGCCCAAGTTGCATACTTTGGAGTCCTTTTCCTTTGACACTCTATTAAACAAGGATGAAGATTGCAAACTTGTTCTAGCAAAGGAACATAATCAATGTCAGAATTACCTAAAATATTAGCTTTGATTCCATTAGTGGTAGAATTTGGAATAGGTGGAGCTGAGGGTTGAGTAGAATGAAACATAGAATCTTCCGATTGATTAGGAAGCTGATTCTCATAACTCATATAATCAATAGGGTCATTGTGATTTTGATGTTTGGGATCAAAATCATTGGAAAAAGATTTCAATTGGTTCTTTGATCTCTTCAACTTCAAAAAAACTAATATATCTTTATAAGCACTTTTTAAAACAATTCCTCGTCTACATTTCAGTCTAGGTTCTAACGAGAAAAAATCGCTTATTGATATCATCATCTTCTGCAAGTAACAAGAAAACAACCATTATAATTGTAAAAACAAATAATGTAATATAACATCAAAATTAATATACTTCCATATAAAAATTAATATACTAACATTTGTCTATAGTAAAAATAAACGATTAATCTACCCAAAAAAATAATTTATAATAGTATACCATATGTTTTGTTACCTCTAGGATATCTTGTTCGTTGAAGGACATACTTATGACCAATTGATTGATTGGTGTTAGCAGCAAGATAATGAGGAGAATTTAATTGTCTGGCTCTAGAATTTTTTTTTTAGAGCTCCAATTGATATAATAATGTGAAGGTTGATTTTATTCTTCGTAATTGGTGGTGACAAACATTGCAGCTCATGGTACATTGTCTTGAATCTAACAACTTAATAAAAGGAGTCTTATACGTGAAAGATTGAGTAAAATGTTAGATATGGATTATAGTGACCATGTGTTCAAATGAAAATGCTAGCTTTTCAGAATAAATTCCATGGTTGTTCACTTGTTCTGATATAAACTAGCAAAGTTTTGACATTAATTAAAGCTATTTTCCATTTAAAAAACATGTGAAGTAAAATTAAATGTAAGATTTTCAATCTAAAACAAAGTTATCTATTATACGCTTCTAGCTTATTATGGCATAAAATAGCAAAACTTATGTAACAAAGTGCCTAAAAGTAGTGCTATGGACACACTCTCTAACACTCTCTCCTAACAAAGTGCCTAAAAGCTCGTGGGATGAACACTATTTAATGTGTAAGTGTTATATAATTTTCACCACGAAGACGTAACACAGTTGGGCATTTGGTCTAGTGGTATGATTCTCGCTTTGGGTGCGAGAGGTCCGGAGTTCGATTCTCCGAATGCCCCTTTTTTTGATTATTTTAATCATTTAATTAGATACTCGTATCTCTTTTCGATCAAGCCCAGCCCAAGCTCAAATACTAATCTCTTTTTGCACCTACTAACTTATCTACCATATATACTTATTATGAATGTGGAATTGTCAAGTCTAAGAACTGGGAAAGAAAATATTAATTTGTTTCTTAAATATATTTTATATTTTTTATATTATAATTCAATAAATATATTAAAATATTAGGAAATGGAATGTTGTGGCCAACACCGGCGCACCACCCTCAACTTCGGAATGCATTCGTGGAACACCGAAGATCCATCATAGATTGACTTGAATCAGGCCCGTCTCCGAGTTTTTGGAGGCTATGTGCGAAAATTAAATGTGGCCTTTAATAAATAATGTAAATTTTTTTTAAGAAAAATCATTATTGATTTAAATTGCAAATAACATAAAAAAAGAATCATCCTTGTAATTAACACAAAATAATTAACACAAAAGAATCATTCTATATTTCACGTTTTTTAATTGAATGGTGTAGGGGGTACTTATTTCCCTTTAGGTCGTATTTTCAAACAAACTGGGTCTGCTGAGTGCTAACATGCAAGTTGTTTCAAATTGGGCCTAGCACTGTTGGACTTTCACAGTTTAAATAAATCTTTTAAGTTTCTACCCCCTTATTTACTGATAGTACCTACTATATAAATTTTTTTTTTGAGGCCTTCACTTTTTTTAGGCCCAATGCCATGGCTCATGTGGCACATGGGCTTGGGTCGGGCCTGACTGAAATCGTCGAAATCTGCTGTGAACTATTGGAGTTCTGTCGTGGACTGGTTCTGGCTGCTGCCTTTCTTTGATGTTTGATCCGTTGACTGCTACCTTATCTATGAAATATATCCAAAGTGGGTGCTGACCACTTCTGGCAGCCGCCTTTCTTTGATGTTTGATCCGTTGACTGCTACCTTATCTATGAAATATATCCAAAGTGGGTGCCGACTTGCTTTTGAGTTTAGTCACTAAGTTTTTTTTTTTTTTGTTTTTTCTGGTATCAATGGGAGGCAAACCCTAAATTAAAACATACTTCCTCCGGTCATATTTATAAGCAAAAAAACACTTCAGATTTTTGTAACTATTATAAGCAAAAATTAACTACTTTTAAACTAATTAATACTTTATTTCTAATATAGTCTTACTTTTCAAAAGGTGCATGTGATTTCTAAAAAAAATAAAGATTATTTCTAGTAAATTTATTCATGTTTTATATATTAAATTAAGAAAATTAATTACACCTAACTAACTTTTTTAAACATTGTGTAAGTATTTATTTTTTCTTATAAATATAATCGGAGGAAGTATGTGAAATAGAAAACTCATGCCATCCCCAAAGAGAAGGGAACTACATCCTAATGGAGAAACCTGCAAAGTGTGCAGTCCTGGGATGAATTTAGCAATGAACCATTAATGATGCCAAACAATAAAGTTTTGCAACAAGATATGGTTTCTCTGTGGTAATCTTACTATACTAATAAAAAATTGATGACAATGGAAACGTACTATTAACTCCAATTTCTAAAGTAAACCTTCGAAAATTGCAATGTACTGATCCGCCACTCGTATACCGCTATAAATCAGAAATGCAATAAAGAAGTTTGTCTTGCAAATTTCACTGCACAGAGCTTTGAATAAAGAACAAAATCATTAAAGAAAGAAATACAACACGAATTTCTTCACTGCATAGCAGCACACAGATCCACAAAATAGCGAACTCACTTAAGCTCTGTTTGACAATGCCAAATTTTGAGCTTATAACTTTTAAAGATAAATATGTTTCTGATTTTTATAAATATTCCAAGTTTTGTTTTTAATCCTTTTAAAAATTTTCTTCTACTTTTAGTCCCGCAAAAGTTTTTAATTAATATTTTTAGTCCATACTTTTAAATCAACTCATGTGTAGTCTTCATATTTTTTAATAAAGTTTTTTTATAAATGTTTAAAATATTATAAGAATTTCTCCCAATTTTTTTTTGAATTTTTTAACAAAGCATAAATTAAATATATATATATATTTTTTTGTTTTTGATCCTTAAAAATTCATATTTAATTCATGTTTTGTAAAAAAATTCTAATTTTTTTTTGTGAGTGATTGTTAAAATATTATAGACTTTTCTAGAAAATTTCATTAAAAGATATGAAGTCTATTTATGACTGATTTAAAAGTATGGTCCAAAAGTATTAATCGAAAATTTAGAGGACCAAAAAGTCTAAGAAATTTTTTAGAGAAACTAAAACAAAACTTGAAATATTTATAGGGACCAGAAACATATGTATCCCTAACTTCTAAGCTCATATGACCAAAAAAGCTTTGTTTGGTAAATATCTTTTTAAAACAACTTATAACTTATTTTTCAAACGCTATTTCAAATAGCTTAATTATGAGCTTATAACTTATCATTTTTTCTTTCAATTTTACCCCTGTCATCTTACTTAAAAAAATATCAAATATTAATTAAACATATTTTTTTTATGTCATTTCATACTTATAAGCTAGTTCAACCGTTAATTTAGTCTGACCGTTTCATTTTTTTTTAAATTGTAACTTATCATGCATTGATTTGGGAGGAGAGAGAGAAAGAAAAAAGGAAAAAAGGTGAATTTAAAGGTGGAGATATATACACTTGAGGAACATGAGAAAAAATAAATTGAGAGAATCCACTCTCATCAAAAGTATACAATTTTGGAAAATCAACTATTTGATATAAAGAAAGAAAAAGAGAAGTTACAAATCTTAAATGAAAAATATTTTAAAATTATTCAAGATTTGCAATACTCTCATTTGGAAATGTTTGAACAAACAAAGGTTCTCAACGAGGTACAAATTGATAACCATCTTCCAAAATGTTCTATGAGTCATTAAGAGAATATTGTTTTGAAAGAAAATGTTTTAGATTTGAAAAATGATATTACAAGCTCTGCAACATCTAGAGAAACTTTTCAAAACATTAATGAAGCTCAAGTAGTAATTTTTGATAAAACTAGTTTAAGTTGTAGAACTTTTCAAAAACAAAAGTCATGTGAAAATTTTTATGTTCTACATAAAGACCAAAAAATACAGAGATACAAATGCTCATGTTGTTACAAATATGGTCATATTGAATCCTTTTGTTTTAAGAAAAAATTCAAAAGAAAAGAACATTCTTGTAACGTCCCAACTAAAAATATTTAGAATATTTAGTCGGAACATTAATAACTGGAATCTGAGTACATTAGTTAAAAGAAATACAGTTGAATAACATATTACCAGTAAGATAATATTTAGGATATTCGATACAACCCGCGGAAAGAATAGACAACAGAACAACAAGCTAAATAAAAACAAGGAAGAAGACTAAGTCTTCTAAGCTGACAATCCACCCACAGCTCAAATCGTCAGGTCCATCCTGGTCCCTGCTCCGAAATAACTTGTCTACCTAAAAAAAATAAATGGAGTGGGATGAGACTACTAAGTCTCAGTGGGTCCTACTACCCTCCTAATGGCGACTACGCCGGGTACCTAATCAATCCATAGAATATTCTACACATATCATAATCATAATTATAAACATAATTAAAGTGTATCACAGAATACGTCTTATTAATTTTATTCCGCTAAGCAACTTCGAGGTGAGCATGTCTCGAAGGCCCGCCTTGTCCGTCGACCGATTCGATTATGGCATTAAGCTCACAATCATTTTCCTAATGGGTTGTTCCATTGGAAGCCCATAAGCAGCATACTATGTTAGACTACTCGGCTTATCACTTAGAAGGGGGGGTTGAATAAGTGACCCTTAAAACAATGCGGTTTTTAAAAAATTATTTCAAATTAATCAAGCGAGCGGAAGAGCCACCGGATCGGTAGTCTACGCACCGATTGACCAAAGGAAAGGTAGTATAAGCCTTGAACGGTTTTGAAAAGACACGAAAATGTTCGAGTTCAAAATCAATTCAAATTAAACAATTTAAAAATCAATCCCAAACAAGTTACCAAGCAATATTCAAATCAATCACAATCAAGCAAGAATCAATTGAATTTTTGTGAACCAATACGAACACCAAAAATTCAATCGATTAACAAATTAACGAAATTACGAAATTTAAAAGAGAGAGAGAGAGAGAGAGAGAGAGAGAGAGAGAGAGAGAGAGAGAGAGAGAGAGAGAGAGAGAGAGAGAGACACGATGTGATTAGGGAGTTCCTCGGATTTCGCGTCGTCCACGCGTATGTCCGAGTACATCTCCCCCCAAATAACCAAACGGGTTATTTGAGAGTTTATAGATCAAAAACTTGATGAACTAAGAGTGCACAGTTTACAATTGAATCTTAAACACCTATAACGACACAAAAAGTAAACTAATGCGAATAACCTCGACACACAACGAAACTTCGCCCTCTGATTCCAACGATCCACCTTGTGCCGAACCGCACCCGATCGTCCAGCTGAGTCCTTCGTTTCTTGTTGTCGAATCCTTCAAGACACGCACTATCTTGAATCACTTGAGAGAAACACTAGAACCTTCTTCACACAATTCAACCCGACTACGATTCTGATTCACCGCGAACCGTATCAAACGTTATCACACAAGAACTCAATCTTTATTGAATTGATCCCATACTCAAAATCCAATTTGATTGCAATCCTTGATGAAGATGATGAATTTGTGATGAATGAAACCTTTGATGCAAATTCTCACTCAATTTGTATCCAAAGCGTTTTCTGATCTTTCACACTAGTTTTCTCTGCACAATGACACACCATATTGCTATTTATAGAGAAAATAGGATTGAGCAAATTTAGGCAAAATTTAACAGACATGTATCGATACAAAGGATGGTTTGTATCGATACAAACCCTTTGACCAGCGTGTAAATTTAAAAATATTGACCTATGTATCGATACAAACACGTATGTGTATCGATACATATATCAGTTTCTTGAAATCTTGACTGATATGTATCAAATCATGCAAGCATGATTCGATACATCAAGCACAATCTGGTTTTCTGAGAAGCAAGGGTGTGTATCGATACATGCAAGCATGATCCGATACACAGATGACCTTCTGCCTCTGAGTGACCACTTTTGTATCGATACAAGTGATATATGTATCGATACAAATTGCTCAAAATCAGTCTGAAGTAATTTCAGGACATTTGTATCGATACACATTTATATGTATCGATACATAATACCTAAAAATCAGTTTTTCAAAGTTTTAAAAAAAGGTTTCTCGCTGTCAAGTCATTTGTAATGTTGCCAAAATATGTTCTACTCTATTTTCATGTGTTTTGACAATTATTAAAACATGAGGATGAACTGGTGCACTTACATACTAAACCGCACATGATTGACTGATACTAAGTTGAGTTCATACTACCATAATTATCCCAAAGCCCGGGGAACATGCAAACTTAATTCTAAGTTATACCCTAAGATTCGGAATTGTGCTTGACTTCCTGTTTAACATTAGATACATTATATAACTGCAAGCTATCTATCTCGGATGAGGATATAAAATGAGTGTTTTAGAAATATTTTAGAAAATGAAAATATGAGTCTTTCTGCTCTTAGCTCGCTACGGCGAGTTACCAAGCTCGCCATGGCAAACTGCAGGTCCTGGCCTAAATCAACTTGCTAGGCGAGTAGTTGCTCGCCATGGCGAGTTTCATCAGCCCAGAACTTGGATGCTCGCCATGAATGCTCGCTAGCAACTTGCTATGGCGAGTTCATGCAGAAAACACCCTGTTTTACGAAAATCATTAATTTTAAAAGGTTACACCTACAATCATCCTCTGAGAAAGTGCAGAAACAGAATATAATTAATATAGAACAGAATAGAAGAGAAATTGGGAGTTATTTCTCCTCACACAATTAGTTCCTAAATTCCTAAGTGAACATGCAATTTTCATAATTAGGGAATCTAGCTACACTAGCCTAAGAACCCACCTGAATTGAGATTAACTCAAAAGCTTTACGAATTCATTGCTAAACCATAGATCCACGTAGCTTCCAACTCTTGTTTAATCCATTTCCTATTGACAGCTTCAGACCTCTAACTTCGGAACAACCCACAGACTTCATTCCTTGGCCTAAATTCAAGAAATTGGTCTCCAAACGACCGGAATTGAGTTAGCTTTCCATACCAACAAGAAGAAACAGAATCAGAGCTACAGAGAAGGAGAAATTACCTTTTGAATAGAGCTCTGTTCAAACACGATTTTCTGGAAATTTCTGGGTTGAACAGTCAACTTCAAAAATTCGCCCTGAATTCGTTTCTCGATGAAAATTCATGAAACCAAAGCCAAAATTAGTGTATTCAAGTTAGCTTTCTATTCCAAAAAGAATAATTTGAAACGGAGTTGTGAGGAGAGAGCACTGACCGTTTTTCTGAGGGTGTATTTTCAAATACGGGTTTCACATATTCATTCCAATTCAACTCCAAATTTCTAACCCATGGTTTCTTAGTCCTTAAAACCCTAATGCAAGAAGAAACTCCAGTTCTGTGATGGATTAAAAGCACGAATTCAAGAAAGAAAGGATGGATTGGAAGGATTCTTACCTACATGTGAAGCCTATAACCTAAGGAACATTAGTCTATATTTGCATGTTGATTTGAATGAAGTTTGATGGTAGGTGGGGAGTGGTGTTGTTTGGCTCAGCAGAGAGGAGAGAAAAGAGTGTTTAATGTTGGTAAGATTTCTGAAGTGGTGAACTTGTGAGAATGAATGAATTGTTTTGCATGCATTTCAAGTGGTTATAAGCTTTTGGTGAGGTGTGTTGTTGAGAATGTGAGGTGTTGACAAATAAAAGAGGGTGGTTAGAGCTTTGGAGTGATTTGATTTTTCTGATGTAGTTTATTAAGTGGGGAATGAGTTTGTATTCCTACTTGCTAGTCATAAGTTGCATGTTCTCTAGGTGGGTGGATGCTAGGTGTTAACATGAGGGAAAAAGAGAGTGACACGAGATAGAGAGAGATTGGAGGGAATAGGATTGATTCCTCTTGCTAATTAATTCACAAGTCTATGAGATATTGTGTTAGTGTATTGATTAGGTTCATTTAGAAATTCTAATTTTTTACACATAACACAAGACTTAATTTTAATTATATTACCTCTAACTAATTTTAATTTATTAGACAATGCTCTAATAAAAATTAATTAAGTAAATGAAAGAGTGGGATGTTACAATTCTCATCGGAAACGAGAACATTCTCAGAAGGTTCTCGAAATGCATTCTTATTCCAAAACTTCCTATAAGAGATCAACTTATCATGATAAGAAGAAATCTTATAAGAGGAATGACACTAACCCTCAAGGACCCAGATCACTATGGGTGCCAAAATCACTACTAACTTGTGTTGTAGGAATATCTTTAAGCAATCAAGAAAAAGCCTTGAGACTTGGAAAATTGATGCTCAAAGAATATAATTTTGGAAAGACAATATTTTCTCACAATTAAAAAGGGAGGAATGCAGAATCTACAACCTTTTGGAAACATTGACAAAAATCACTCAAGGTACATGTATCATTAGTAAAATGATTTTGCATAAATTAAGGATGGTCATTATGTGAAAGGTTTAACATATAACTTCATTAAATTTTGTTAAAATTGGAATTGAAGTTATTTCATATTCATCCTCATGATCATGATTTTTTACTTGAATGGTTTTTAAACCAAATCATGTTTCAAAGTCTTTTGAAAAAGATAAATATTTTTGGCATAAATGAGTTTGTCAAGTAAGTATGACAACTATTGCAAATTTATCTTAATTTGGTCTTGTAAGATATTTTTCAAAGATTGTTTGTGAAAAACATAGAGTTTGTAAACTTGTATTTATTGTGTCAAGAGTTGTATTCATTTCAAAAATACTATTTCAACCAAAAGTCTCTTGAACCATTTCATATTGGTTTATTTGTTCTTGTCAAAACTACAAGTCTTATGATTTTGTTTATACTTGATGATTTATTCAAAAATCCATTTGAAATTTATTCTTGAAGCATAATAATGATTTCTTTTAAGACTTTTAAAGTTCTTTGAAAAATGGTTCAATTGATTAAAAGCTCAAAAATCTTTTTGTATAAGTAGTGATCATTGGGAGATTATGAAAAACTTTATTTCACAACTTTCTTTCATGAAAATGATATTTCATTTGATTTTTCTTGACTTGGAATTTCAACAAAAATAAAGTCTTATAAAATAAAATTTCATTGCATGAAATATTTTCAATCAAGTGATGAAAAATACTTTTAAGAGAAGTCATAGACATTATATGCTATATTTGTGAATCTTGTTTCTATCTTGAGTAAAACTTCATGCCATTTTGAAAATATAGAAATTCAATCATATCATAATTTTATAATGTTGATGATATTAATATTTTTGGCATAGTAAAGAAAACATTAAGAATATTGTTTCAATATCTCAGAAGCATATATATTTTTTGGGATACTCTCTATACTCTCTAAATATTATAGAATATGCAATCTTAATGTCCAAAGTTTAAAAATGTAAGCATATTACTTTCAATGAGTTTGATATGAAAAGAAGATATGACAATGATGTTGATGTTAATGAACAACAACAACAAGAAATCATGGATCAATAGATTAAAATTGTTCAAACATCATCTTTGCAAATTCATCCAAAGAGTTGAAAGTTGACTTACCATCATCCTCAAGATTGAATTATTAAAAGCTTTAATTTGGTGAAACAAGAACGAATTTCCTATTGAAGAAAATGGATGGATGAATGATGATTAAGCACGTGGTATTCATTATTGAAAGATCATAATGTTCTCCATTGGAAAGAGCAATGGTATTGGTGCACCACTTTAAATGTGCAAAGAAACGATTTAATCATGGAAATGTTTAATGAAATTGGTGCTACGATGGAATGATCTCCTTCATCAACTCTCAAGAAGGAATACAAATTGTTTCATAACATGTGCCAACATTGTGTATTTCTAAGAAAGGAAGCAAGGAAAAGAGTCAAGAACAAGGAAATTTATTCTTCCTTATGAGATGATCATCACCAACATTTTTTTTATCTACAAGGTTGACTTTAAGAAGGAGAAAATTGTCAACTCTTGCAATACCTTTCACTTCAAAATGTTCATCATATGAAAAAGGAGATTGTTAATTTTGAAGATTCTATTACTGAGGTTGGAAACAAGAAAAAGATATGAACTTGAAAAGGAAAGTAACTTGGAAAAATTACTTTAAGCTGTGTTTCATCCAGCAGATCAATCTTAGAATGTTCTCCATGCAAAAGTGTTACTTTCACAACCAACATAGTTAACTAATCACTCTTTTCACCATTTCTACCCAAAGATCTCCAAAATCTTTTTTTCAGTTCTGAATTATAAAGGAATTGGTTAAAAGTCTCATTGGTAGAAAGAGAAATAAATTTTCTTTTGAAGAAAATGGAAGATGAATAAGCACGTGAATGTCATTCTTGAAAGATCATAACAAAGTTCTCAAGAAAAATCAAATGATGATAAATCACAATGTTACTGACTACAACAATGAGTCATGAGAAAATTGTTCTAAATATTATGTCATCTTCATCCCTATTATCTAAAGTTATTCTACAAGGATGAAATTTCTTAGAGAATATCTAAAAGGATGAATTTACACAACATTGGAGAATGCATCAAAAGATAAAACATATTCCCTCAACAATCAATCAAGTGTCCTCTATGAGCATGTGGTGGAATTACAAAACAACTAAAGATGCTCTCATTATTGAATCTCAATTGAGGAAATCCATTCAATGAGGTACACTAAACTCCAAATCTTATAACATTTGCATTAAATTATCTTGAATATCTTTATGCAAAGTTACTATGTGATTGATTGGATGATCTTGGAATCCAGAATGCATTCTGAATTTTCTCTATGCAAGTATATGACTTTAAAGCTTAAATGGACACATCATTGTTTGTCATGACTTGTATATGCTTATGCTTAAATCATTTAGCTTTAATGCAATACGGTTTGTACTCTTTGTTCTTACATTACGCTTTTCATGATTTTTGCTCACATGTTATCTCTTTCAAAATATCATGCTAGGTGTGTGAAATGAATAAACTTCATTTTTGTGCAAAATTATTTCTTTTTAAAACTCTTGTATGCAATACATTTTCAAATATGCTTATTTGTATTGCTATCAAAGTTTTTGTCAAGTGATGTTTTATTAAGATTGATTTTCTTCGTAAGTTTTTCTCACATTTTTAACAATGGTAAAGTTTTTTAATTTGATGTACCAAAAGTCAATTGAATTAACACTTTTGTTAATTCACTTTTTGTCTTGTGACAAATGTTTTAAATGTGTATTGATTACATTGTTGATCAATCTTTTTGTGCAAATAATATTATGCGCTTAATGAAAACTTATTCTTGATGATCATTGAATAATTTTTGGAGTTAGTCTCTCAATTATTCTTCATGATAGACCAAACACTTTAGAAGAAAAATGACAACACAAAATTGTGATTTTGATAATCAAGTATATGTGATATTTTCGTTGTTACATAGGCTTGTCTTATAGTATGCTATTTTATGAATAACATTTTTTCTATAAGTCTTGTACATGAGTACATATCTCAATATATAACTTTGGATAAAACCAATTATGTTACACATCTTGATTAATCTATATTTTGCTTGATGCAAGTGTAACTTTTTGAATATGGTTTTTCAAAAATTGAGATTTTGTTATGGCTTATGTAAAATTTTATTCTTCAATGGTTTTAAATGAATATCCTTTTTTGGATTTATTCTTTGAAGAATTTTAACAAGAGAACATATGATTGGTTTTCATTAGAATAGTTTATGTGTCTACTCTCCATAAAATTAGAATTTGGTCTAAAGAATAATAATCTTGCACATTGTATTCTTAAACTCATTTGATTTTTTCTCAGCCATCAAGTGTCATTTTTAATGTATGATCATTTTTCTACACTTGTGTGTTATCATATGAAATTTTTGCTTTGAAAAAGGAAACATCTTCATCATGAAAATATTTGGAAAAGAAAGGTAAAATTATTTTTGACATGAGGTCAATTTACTCTGATTTCACAGCTTCCTTATAATGCGCTATTTTCTCTCATATTTTAAAGTCCGTGGCCTATTTTCAAATGATCTTTTATTTTTCAATGACTACAACATTGTCTTGTCCATCATTTTGAGAATGATCATGTTTTAAAGGAAAATGTTACCTCTACTTAAGTAAATTGAAACATTTAGAGATTATCCATCTCATAAGACTTAGGGGGAGTTTTCAAAATTTGAGAATGTTTGTTTCTTTATAATTTGCATTGTCATGGGAGATATATATATATATATATATATATATATATATATATATATATATATATGGGAGAGAAATGTTAGATGGAACTTATTAATGAAGAATGTTATGAATTAACCTCTTGCATGTATTTAGGGGGAGTTTAATTAGAATGATAAACATTAAACTCTTGCATGTGTTTAGGGGGAGCTTAATTGAATATCTATGAACATTCTTGCATTTGTTTTTATATCCATCCATAAAACATAAGATTTATTTAAAAGGTTTGTCATCATCAAAAAGGGGGAGATTGTTGAGGTCAAAATCGTTTTGATGAATGTTTTAATGACAACAAACCTTATGGAATAAATGTTAAGTTTTATAAATGGTGATCTACTGATGTTTGCACTTGAGTTTTTGTTGAATGATAGATAACGAATAAAATGGACAAGCTAGAGGCCACTCATATCAACAAGTGCATTTTATATACTTAAACAATGAAAGAATTGGAGTATCATCAGATGATCATAACAATAGCATCATAATCTTCATGAATCTATTGAAAGGATGTTGTTTGAATCTTAAGAGCATCCATTGAAGGATCAAGCAAGAAAGTGAGCTTCATGGATAATTGTCTTCCTCATCACCGCAAGGTTCACAACAAGTATTAATTGTTCAAGGAAGGATTTGAGGATCGTAGTTAAAGAATCAAAATGGAAAACCTAGATCACAAGCTACACAAAGAATATATTCGATGTTATGTGACAAAACTCACATTGAGTTTTGTGTTACATGCTTTGAGGATTTACCACTACAATTAACATCAATGGGAATGATGCATTTAAGGATCTTCAAAACCTACTCAAAGTATCATCTTACCAAAGCTTTTCAAAGATGACAAGGTTTGAAAATAATGTTCCATGAGTTTTTCAAAGGAGTTATGCACAAGGCATAAAAGTTTTAATCATTTTCAATGATGACTATACTCACGCCTCCACTAAAAGAATCTTAAAGATACTCAATGAACAAGCAACAATATGTGCAAAACATCAGAGAGGAATTGTAGGAAGTTTTGCAACAAGATTTCAAGGTTAATTGATCAAGATCAAGTATCTCACTCCTTGAGAAAATCTTGAATGTTGTTTCAAGAATGTTTTGAGAACATTCTCCAGTTCATGCTTCATTCTCACCAAGAACAAGCTTCAACGCAAAAGCACTTATTTCTTTAAGTCAACTATGTACAAGACAAAGAAGCATTTTTCCTTGGAATCCACTCACAGAATCACAACAGTATTAATGTCATTTAAGGCAAGGAATATATGAGTGAAAATGGGACTTTCCTCTTTGGCCAAAAGTTAAGGATCAAGAATGTGCTCATGGATTTAATTCAAGATAAAGATCATAAGCTGTCTATTTTGTGTTAGACATATTTTTCATAGACCAATGGGCTTGCACCAACTCATTTCTAACTAAGAGTTAGCATGTGCCTTTTGTGGAATATTAAATGAACATTCTCCCACATGTGTTATTCTTCTCCAAGAAAGTTGTATTTTGATAGTAGAAGGTGAATAGTGTTTAAAGGACATACAGTTGCATCTCTCTACCTTTACAGCTGGTTATTCAGAGAAGAATCAGAGCTCCTTGAAGACCAAGGTTACTGCCCAGATTTTGGAGAACGTTCTCAGAACGTTCTAGGAGAATGATGTTCTTATCATTTAAATATTCAAACTCATGGACAACTGATTCAAACATGCTTAAATGATATATAGCGGTTATTCTTGAAGAAAAAGCAAGAAGCAATCATTTACAGCTCACTACAAGCTAATCTCACATGCTCCTTTTAGAATCAAGAAGAAGCAACATTCTCCTACGTGATCCTTCTCTCTCCAAAGACTTTGTGATCAACAAGTACAAGTGAATAGTGTTTTGTTGTACTTTAAAGCTGCATGTCTGATCTTCAGCAGCTGGCTTCTCACATGAGTGAAAATTTTTCCTTGAAGAACAAGTTCATCATGAACCCAGATTTGAGAATGTTCTCAGAACGTTCTTAGAGAATGTTGTTCTTAACATTTAAATATCCAATCTCATTGAAAGTTGTGCCACACGTGCCTATAAGATCAACAACGGCTTTTCTTGCTGAAGAAGCTCATTTGAATCAGTCACAGCTCACTTCCAGCTCATCTACCACGCTCCTTTGAGAATCAAAGACAAGGCTCATATCCAAGAACATTCTCAGAATGTTCTCACAAGCTCAACAACTTTTGAATTTCATGAGCTGTCATCTTATTGAAGAAGTTTCAAGCATATATCCGTTGCAAACGACTATACTTTATCACCAAGCAATGAAAGGACATATCTCTGCTATAAATAGAGCCTCTTGGTGACTTTGAAGAGTAAGAACTTTCACTACAACTATTTTGCAAACTTGTCTTTATCGTACAAGTATTCTCTAAAGCTCTTCTTTGATCTCTTTCACTCCAGCTCTGGAATTCTATACTATAGGATTAGTATAAATTCATTTGAGTGAATTGAGAGTTTTATTTCTCTAAGCTTCTCACTTGGTGGGTTTGTTAAAAGCTTAGATCTTTATCATCACACTTGTAAAATATTACTCAAGTCAATAGGGCTGTATTGTTTGAGTGTTGTAATACCCTTACTAGCTTGGAGGGCTGGGGTATCTTTAAGCTTGTAGGGCTTAAAGGGTTTTTGATCTTGGTTTAGATGAAAGAAGAATTGTATTTGAGATCGGTAGTATCTAAAAGATCATAGTGGAAAACTCACAGGCGTGGGGACTGGACTAGCCCAGGATTTGGGTGAACCAGTATAACTTTTGTGTATGAATCTCTCTTACCTTTACCTCTTTATTTTATGTAAACACTCATCACACAAACCACTTCATTTACATTTAATTTGAATTCTCACGCAGTAGAGAACGTTCTAAGAACAATCTGTTTTATACTAGAGAACGTTCTCAGATCAAGCTCTTTTATCATTCACTAACATTTATCCAAGTATACACTTGAGATCAATTTTGTAGAATGCATGATTAATTTTTAAAAGGGTCACAATTCAAAGACAAGGCTCATATCCAAGAACATTCTCAGAATGTTCTCACAAGCTCAAAAACTTTTGAATTTCATGAGCTGTCATCTTATTGAAGAAGTTTCAAGCATATATCCGTTGCAAACGGCTATACTTTATCACCAAGCAATGAAAGGACATATCTCTGCTATAAATAGAGCCTCTTGGTGACTTTGAATAGTAAGAACTTTCACTACAACTATTTTGCAAACTTGTCTTTATCGTACAAGTATTCTCTAAAGCTCTTCTTTGATCTCTTTCACTCCAGCTCTGGAATTCTATACTATAGGATTAGTATAAATTCATTTGAGTGAATTGAGAGTTTTATTTCTCTAAGCTTCTCACTCGGTGGGTTTGTTAAAAGCTTAGATCTTTATCATCACACTTGTAAAAGATTACTCAAGTCAATAGGGCTGTATTGTTTGAGTGTTGTAATACCCTTACTAGCTTGGAGGGCTGGGGTATCTTTAAGCTTGTAGGGCTTAAAGGGTTTTTGATCTTGGTTTAGATGAAAGAAGAATTGTATTTGAGATCGGTAGTATCTAAAAGATCATAGTGGAAAACTCACAGGCGTGGGGACTGGACTAGCCCAGGATTTGGGTGAACCAGTATAACTTTTGTGTATGAATCTCTCTTACCTTTACCTCTTTATTTTATGTAAACACTCATCACACAAACCACTTCATTTACATTTAATTTGAATTCTCACGCAGTAGAGAACGTTCTAAGAACAATCTGTTTTATACTAGAGAACGTTCTCAGATCAAGCTCTTTTATGATTCACTAACATTTATCCAAGTATACACCTGAGATCAATTTTGTAGAATGCATGATTAATTTTTAAAAGGGTCACAATTCAAAGACAAGGCTCATATCCAAGAACATTCTCAGAATGTTCTCACAAGCTCAACAACTTTTGAATTTCATGAGCTGTCATCTTATTGAAGAAGTTTCAAGCATATATCCGTTGCAAACGGCTATACTTTATCACCAAGCAATGAAAGGACATATCTCTGCTATAAATAGAGCCTCTTGGTGACTTTGAATAGTAAGAACTTTCACTACAACTATTTTGCAAACTTGTCTTTATCGTACAAGTATTCTCTAAAGCTCTTCTTTGATCTCTTTCACTCCAGCTCTGGAATTCTATACTATAGGATTAGTATAAATTCATTTGAGTGAATTGAGAGTTTTATTTCTCTAAGCTTCTCACTTGGTGGGTTTGTTAAAAGCTTAGATCTTTATCATCACACTTGTAAAAGATTACTCAAGTCAATAGGGCTGTATTGTCTGAGTGTTGTAATACCCTTACTAGCTTGGAGGGCTGGGGTATCTTTAAGCTTGTAGGGCTTAAAGGGTTTTTGATCTTGGTTTAGATGAAAGAAGAATTGTATTTGAGATCGGTAGTATCTAAAAGATCATAGTGGAAAACTCACAGGCGTAGGGACTGGACTAGCCCAGGATTTGGGTGAACCAGTATAACTTTTGTGTATGAATCTCTCTTACCTTTACCTCTTTATTTTATGTAAACACTCATCACATAAACCACTTCATTTACATTTAATTTGAATTCTCACGCAGTAGAGAACGTTCTAAGAACAATCTGTTTTATACTAGAGAACGTTCTCAGATCAAGCTCTTTTATCATTCACTAACATATATCCAAGTATACACTTGAGATCAATTTTGTAGAATGCATGATTAATTTTTAAAAGGGTCACAATTCAAAGACAAGGCTCATATCCAAGAACATTCTCAGAATGTTCTCACAAGCTCAACAACTTTTGAATTTCATGAGCTGTCATCTTATTGAAGAAGTTTCAAGCATATATCCGTTGCAAACGGCTATACTTTATCACCAAGCAATGAAAGGACATATCTCTGCTATAAATAGAGCCTCTTGGTGACTTTGAATAGTAAGAACTTTCACTACAACTATTTTGCAAACTTGTCTTTATCGTACAAGTATTCTCTAAAGCTCTTCTTTGATCTCTTTCACTCCAGCTCTGGAATTCTATACTATAGGATTAGTATAAATTCATTTGAGTGAATTGAGAGTTTTATTTCTCTAAGCTTCTCACTTGGTGGGTTTGTTAAAAGCTTAGATCTTTATCATCACACTTGTAAAAGATTACTCAAGTCAATAGGGCTGTATTGTTTGAGTGTTGTAATACCCTTACTAGCTTGGAGGGCTGGGGTATCTTTAAGCTTGTAGGGCTTAAAGGGTTTTTGATCTTGGTTTAGATGAAAGAAGAATTGTATTTGAGATCGGTAGTATCTAAAAGATCATAGTGGAAAACTCACAGGCGTGGGGACTGGACTAGCCCAGGATTTGGGTGAACCAGTATAACTTTTGTGTATAAATCTCTCTTACCTTTACCTCTTTATTTTATGTAAACACTCATCACACAAACCACTTCATTTACATTTAATTTGAATTCTCACGCAGTAGAGAACGTTCTAAGAACAATCTGTTTTATACTAGAGAACGTTCTCAGATCAAGCTCTTTTATCATTCACTAACATTTATCCAAGTATACACTTGAGATCAATTTTGTAGAATGCATGATTAATTTTTAAAAGGGTCACAATTCAAAGACAAGGCTCATATCCAAGAACATTCTCATAATGTTCTCACAAGCTCAACAACTTTTGAATTTCATGAGCTGTCATCTTATTGAAGAAGTTTCAAGCATATATCCGTTGCAAACGGCTATACTTTATCACCAAGCAATGAAAGGACATATCTCTGCTATAAATAGAGCCTCTTGGTGACTTTGAATAGTAAGAACTTTCACTACAACTATTTTGCAAACTTGTCTTTATCGTACAAGTATTCTCTAAAGCTCTTCTTTGATCTCTTTCACTCCAGCTCTGGAATTCTATACTATAGGATTAGTATAAATTCATTTGAGTGAATTGAGAGTTTTATTTCTCTAAGCTTCTCACTTGGTGGGTTTGTTAAAAGCTTAGATCTTTATCATCACACTTGTAAAAGATTACTCAAGTCAATAGGGCTGTATTGTTTGAGTGTTGTAATACCCTTACTAGCTTGGAGGGCTGGGGTATCTTTAAGCTTGTAGGGCTTAAAGGGTTTTTGATCTTGGTTTAGATGAAAGAAGAATTGTATTTGAGATCGGTAGTATCTAAAAGATCATAGTGGAAAACTCACAGGCGTGGGGACTGGACTAGCCCAGGATTTGGGTGAACCAGTATAACTTTTGTGTATGAATCTCTCTTACCTTTACCTCTTTATTTTATGTAAACACTCATCACATAAACCACTTCATTTACATTTAATTTGAATTCTCACGCAGTAGAGAACGTTCTAAGAACAATCTGTTTTATACTAGAGAACGTTCTCAGATCAAGCTCTTTTATCATTCACTAACATATATCCAAGTATACACTTGAGATCAATTTTGTAGAATGCATGATTAATTTTTAAAAGGGTCACAATTCAAAGACAAGGCTCATATCCAAGAACATTCTCAGAATGTTCTCACAAGCTCAACAACTTTTGAATTTCATGAGCTGTCATCTTATTGAAGAAGTTTCAAGCATATATCCGTTGCAAACGGCTATACTTTATCACCAAGCAATGAAAGGACATATCTCTGCTATAAATAGAGCCTCTTGGTGACTTTGAATAGTAAGAACTTTCACTACAACTATTTTGCAAACTTGTCTTTATCGTACAAGTATTCTCTAAAGCTCTTCTTTGATCTCTTTCACTCCAGCTCTGGAATTCTATACTATAGGATTAGTATAAATTCATTTGAGTGAATTGAGAGTTTTATTTCTCTAAGCTTCTCACTTGGTGGGTTTGTTAAAAGCTTAGATCTTTATCATCACACTTGTAAAAGATTACTCAAGTCAATAGGGCTGTATTGTTTGAGTGTTGTAATACCCTTATTAGCTTGGAGGGCTGGGGTATCTTTAAGCTTGTAGGGCTTAAAGGGTTTTTGATCTTGGTTTAGATGAAAGAAGAATTGTATTTGAGATCGGTAGTATCTAAAAGATCATAGTGGAAAACTCACAGGCGTGGGGACTGGACTAGCCCAGGATTTGGGTGAACCAGTATAACTTTTGTGTATGAATCTCTCTTACCTTTACCTCTTTATTTTATGTAAACACTCATCACATAAACCACTTCATTTACATTTAATTTGAATTCTCACGCAGTAGAGAACGTTCTAAGAACAATCTGTTTTATACTAGAGAACGTTCTCAGATCAAGCTCTTTTATCATTCACTAACATTTATCCAAGTATACACTTGAGATCAATTTTGTAGAATGCATGATTAATTTTTAAAAGGGTCACAATTCAATGACAAGGCTCATATCCAAGAACATTCTCAGAATGTTCTCACAAGCTCAACAACTTTTGAATTTCATGAGCTGTCATCTTATTGAAGAAGTTTCAAGCATATATCCGTTGCAAACGGCTATACTTTATCACCAAGCAATGAAAGGACATATCTCTGCTATAAATAGAGCCTCTTGGTGACTTTGAATAGTAAGAACTTTCACTACAACTATTTTGCAAACTTGTCTTTATCGTACAAGTATTCTCTAAAGCTCTTCTTTGATCTCTTTCACTCCAGCTCTGGAATTCTATACTATAGGATTAGTATAAATTCATTTGAGTGAATTGAGAGTTTTATTTCTCTAAGCTTCTCACTTGGTGGGTTTGTTAAAAGCATAGATCTTTATCATCACACTTGTAAAAGATTACTCAAGTCAATAGGGCTGTATTGTTTGAGTGTTGTAATACCCTTACTAGCTTGGAGGGCTGGGGTATCTTTAAGCTTGTAGGGCTTAAAGGGTTTTTGATCTTGGTTTAGATGAAAGAAGAATTGTATTTGAGATCGGTAGTATCTAAAAGATCATAGTGGAAAACTCACAGGCGTGGGGACTGGACTAGCCCAGGATTTGGGTGAACCAGTATAACTTTTGTGTATGAATCTCTCTTACCTTTACCTCTTTATTTTATGTAAACACTCATCACACAAACCACTTCATTTACATTTAATTTGAATTCTCACGCAGTAGAGAACGTTCTAAGAACAATCTGTTTTATACTAGAGAACGTTCTCAGATCAAGCTCTTTTATCATTCACTAACATTTATCCAAGTATACACTTGAGATCAATTTTGTAGAATGCATGATTAATTTTTAAAAGGGTCACAATTTAAAGACAAGGCTCATATCCAAGAACATTCTCAGAATGTTCTCACAAGCTCAAAAACTTTTGAATTTCATGAGCTGTCATCTTATTGAAGAAGTTTCAAGCATATATCCGTTGCAAACGGCTATACTTTATCACCAAGCAATGAAAGGACATATCTCTGCTATAAATAGAGCCTCTTGGTGACTTTGAATAGTAAGAACTTTCACTACAACTATTTTGCAAACTTGTCTTTATCGTACAAGTATTCTCTAAAGCTCTTCTTTGATCTCTTTCACTCCAGCTCTGGAATTCTATACTATAGGATTAGTATAAATTCATTTGAGTGAATTGAGAGTTTTATTTCTCTAAGCTTCTCACTTGGTGGGTTTGTTAAAAGCTTAGATCTTTATCATCACACTTGTAAAAGATTACTCAAGTCAATAGGGCTGTATTGTTTGAGTGTTGTAATACCCTTATTAGCTTGGAGGGCTGGGGTATCTTTAAGCTTGTAGGGCTTAAAGGGTTTTTGATCTTGGTTTAGATGAAAGAAGAATTGTATTTGAGATCGGTAGTATCTAAAAGATCATAGTGGAAAACTCACAGGCGTGGGGACTGGACTAGCCCAGGATTTGGGTGAACCAGTATAACTTTTGTGTATAAATCTCTCTTACCTTTACCTCTTTATTTTATGTAAACACTCATCACACAAACCACTTCATTTACATTTAATTTGAATTCTCACGCAGTAGAGAACGTTCTAAGAACAATCTGTTTTATACTAGAGAACGTTCTCAGATCAAGCTCTTTTATCATTCACTAACATTTATCCAAGTATACACTTGAGATCAATTTTGTAGAATGCATGATTAATTTTTAAAAGGGTCACAATTCAAAGACAAGGCTCATATCCAAGAACATTCTCAGAATGTTCTCACAAGCTCAACAACTTTTGAATTTCATGAGCTGTCATCTTATTGAAGAAGTTTCAAGCATATATCCGTTGCAAACGGCTATACTTTATCACCAAGCAATGAAAGGACATATCTCTGCAATAAATAGAGTCTCTTGGTGACTTTGAATAGTAAGAACTTTCACTACAACTATTTTGCAAACTTGTCTTTATCGTACAAGTATTCTCTAAAGCTCTTCTTTGATCTCTTTCACTCCAGCTCTGGAATTCTATACTATAGGATTAGTATAAATTCATTTGAGTGAATTGAGAGTTTTATTTCTCTAAGCTTCTCACTTGGTGGGTTTGTTAAAAGCTTAGATCTTTATCATCACACTTGTAAAAGATTACTCAAGTCAATAGGGCTGTATTGTTTGAGTGTTGTAATACCCTTATTAGCTTGGAGGGCTGGGGTATCTTTAAGCTTGTAGGGCTTAAAGGGTTTTTGATCTTGGTTTAGATGAAAGAAGAATTGTATTTGAGATCGGTAGTATCTAAAAGATCATAGTGGAAAACTCACAGGCGTGGGGACTGGACTAGCCCAGGATTTGGGTGAACCAGTATAACTTTTGTGTATAAATCTCTCTTACCTTTACCTCTTTATTTTATGTAAACACTCATCACACAAACCACTTCATTTACATTTAATTTGAATTCTCACGCAGTAGAGAACGTTCTAAGAACAATCTGTTTTATACTAGAGAACGTTCTCAGATCAAGCTCTTTTATCATTCACTAACATTTATCCAAGTATACACTTGAGATCAATTTTGTAGAATGCATGATTAATTTTTAAAAGGGTCACAATTCAAAGATCATAGTGGAAAACTCACAGGCGTGGGGACTGGACTAGCCCAGGATTTGGGTGAACCAGTATAACTTTTGTGTATAAATCTCTCTTACCTTTACCTCTTTATTTTATGTAAACACTCATCACACAAACCACTTCATTTACATTTAATTTGAATTCTCACGCAGTAGAGAACGTTCTAAGAACAATCTGTTTTATACTAGAGAACGTTCTCAGATCAAGCTCTTTTATCATTCACTAACATTTATCCAAGTATACACTTGAGATCAATTTTGTAGAATGCATGATTAATTTTTAAAAGGGTCACAATTCAAAGACAAGGCTCATATCCAAGAACATTCTCAGAATGTTCTCACAAGCTCAACAACTTTTGAATTTCATGAGCTGTCATCTTATTGAAGAAGTTTCAAGCATATATCCGTTGCAAACGGCTATACTTTATCACCAAGCAATGAAAGGACATATCTCTGCAATAAATAGAGTCTCTTGGTGACTTTGAATAGTAAGAACTTTCACTACAACTATTTTGCAAACTTGTCTTTATCGTACAAGTATTCTCTAAAGCTCTTCTTTGATCTCTTTCACTCCAGCTCTGGAATTCTATACTATAGGATTAGTATAAATTCATTTGAGTGAATTGAGAGTTTTATTTCTCTAAGCTTCTCACTTGGTGGGTTTGTTAAAAGCTTAGATCTTTATCATCACACTTGTAAAAGATTACTCAAGTCAATAGGGCTGTATTGTTTGAGTGTTGTAATACCCTTATTAGCTTGGAGGGCTGGGGTATCTTTAAGCTTGTAGGGCTTAAAGGGTTTTTGATCTTGGTTTAGATGAAAGAAGAATTGTATTTGAGATCGGTAGTATCTAAAAGATCATAGTGGAAAACTCACAGGCGTGGGGACTGGACTAGCCCAGGATTTGGGTGAACCAGTATAACTTTTGTGTATAAATCTCTCTTACCTTTACCTCTTTATTTTATGTAAACACTCATCACACAAACCACTTCATTTACATTTAATTTGAATTCTCACGCAGTAGAGAACGTTCTAAGAACAATCTGTTTTATACTAGAGAACGTTCTCAGATCAAGCTCTTTTATCATTCACTAACATTTATCCAAGTATACACTTGAGATCAATTTTGTAGAATGCATGATTAATTTTTAAAAGGGTCACAATTCAAAGATCATAGTGGAAAACTCACAGGCGTGGGGACTGGACTAGCCCAGGATTTGGGTGAACCAGTATAACTTTTGTGTATAAATCTCTCTTACCTTTACCTCTTTATTTTATGTAAACACTCATCACACAAACCACTTCATTTACATTTAATTTGAATTCTCACGCAGTAGAGAACGTTCTAAGAACAATCTGTTTTATACTAGAGAACGTTCTCAGATCAAGCTCTTTTATCATTCACTAACATTTATCCAAGTATACACTTGAGATCAATTTTGTAGAATGCATGATTAATTTTTAAAAGGGTCACAATTCAAAGATCATAGTGGAAAACTCACAGGCGTGGGGACTGGACTAGCCCAGGATTTGGGTGAACCAGTATAACTTTTGTGTATAAATCTCTCTTACCTTTACCTCTTTATTTTATGTAAACACTCATCACACAAACCACTTCATTTACATTTAATTTGAATTCTCACGCAGTAGAGAACGTTCTAAGAACAATCTGTTTTATACTAGAGAACGTTCTCAGATCAAGCTCTTTTATCATTCACTAACATTTATCCAAGTATACACTTGAGATCAATTTTGTAGAATGCATGATTAATTTTTAAAAGGGTCACAATTCAAACACCCCCCCCCCCCCCCCCCCCCCCCCCCCCCCCTTCTTGTGACTATTTCTTCCGCTTCAAAATGTTTGCATATTGCTTTCTTTGTCTCTGAAGTCCAACCATGTGTGAATTTCCCATATGTGAATGTCTAATCTAAAATTGAAAAAATATAGTTAAAAAGCGAAACTATAGCATTTAAAATAAAAAATCATATTCTCACCTTTATCTTAAATTGTCCCAACGCTTTGGGGGTAATCGGTTTCGTTGTTGAAGTGTTTGGCTTTGGCAATAATTTAGGAGTGCCTAGTTGATTTCCATTCATTTTAGGTGTACGGGTGATTGATGATGAAGGACATTTTTTGTTCATCAGGTTTTCCATTGTTGGCTCATAATTTCCCGATTTTGGCAATGGTTGAGTGGTTTGAGTTTTATTCAGAGTGAATCTTTGGATGGGTGAGTTAGCAGTTTTTTATGGTCTGTTTGGACGTGAGGGCGACATACCAAATGTTTGTAATGGATTCGGAGATAAGGATGGTGAGCATGAGGAGCTACCAATGGATGAGTTGTCAAAATTTTGGGTTCTATTTGGAGTTAAGGATGGTGAGCATGAGAAGCTACCAATTGGCGAGTTGTCAAATTTTTGGGTTCTATTTGGAGATAAGGATGATGAGCATGAGGAGCTACCAATAGGCGAGTTGTCAAATTTTTTGGTTCTATTTGGAGTTAAGGATGGTGAGCATGAGGAGCTACCGGTGGCTTTGTTAATTGGCGAGTTGCCAAAATTTAAGACCCTCCTCCCTGCTGTTTGTTCAACGATGTCCTCTGTTTTTCTTTTCTTTTTTCTATCACTAACCTTTGGTTGGCTGGTTGGGGTTACGTCCCTGTCAAAATGAATGTCATTAAATTTGTTTATTAACAAATTTTCATAAGACCCGTTCAATACATGAGCTATCATAAATTCATAACATTTTTTGAATCATAAAATAATATTTATTACTAATTACTTTATTAGTAAATGTAATAAGGTATAGTGTATGCTCAATTGATTTTTAGAAGTATTTGAATTTAAACAGGTATTTTGATGCAATTTTCAATGAGTCTATGATAAACTCTTGTATTTGAAAAATGAGAGGAAATTAAAAGTGTTCGAAGTTACTATTAAGTTGTTAAGTAATGATTTTTTATAACATAAAAATAATGATTATATTTCACCCATAGCAGTTAGATATTCAATTAGTAATTTATTTTATTAATAAGGTTGGTAAAAAATATTCTCCCAAGACATAAAAAGGTTGTTGATTGATGCTATTGTTTTAAACTTCATCTTTTAAAAAATTCATTTCACATCTACATTCAATTCAGATTCAAAAATTCATATATAGAAATAAAACCTCATGTATTATAAAATATATATATGTCCTTCTAGTTGTCAATATATTATAGATAACAAAAAATATATTATTTGATACTATTCAAATTAAATTAAATACAAACTTGTAAACTCACTTGATTAATCAAAGTAATTATGGTCATTATGAAATCATCCTCAACAATAGCATCAGTAACATCAAAGTGCATTGAGCTTCACCTAGCTGTGAAATATACATTTAGCAGAGAGATTAACATAACATATATATTAGTAAAATTATAGAGACAATTTTTTTGCAGAAGCAGGAAAAAAATCTTAGGCTTGTATCATTAAAGAGTAAAGCAACAATAATAGAAATAACACAAAATTCTTACTTCTCTCTTGTAGTTTCCTCTTCTTTTATCATTCCTTTACCTCTGGGGATCAAAATGGTTATGGCAGGGCTATTGATTTTTGTGTGATGGAAATGCTAGTTATATGGCGATTTAGAGATGGTGATGAAAATAGAGGAGAAAACCTATTGAGTTTTGAACTTATACCTTAGGTTATTAAACACGAAAACTAGTAGTATTTGGTATTTTCATGTTGCATATATGAGCGATATATAAGGTTGGTGAAATGGAAAAGAAAGAGTTGTTGAAGGAGTAATGAATATTTATAAGGTTGGTGAAAATTTGGATGAGAATGGAGTTATGAGATATGTGAAAGGAGTTGATGAGTTTTATGAGGTAGGTAATGGGAACTTCAACTCAAGGGCAAAAGAGAGAAATTAATTGATTTTTACTGTGGTGTAACACTAGTTTCTAACTACACTCGTTTCAAAATTCATTGCATGCTGGTTACATTGCGTACATTATCTTATTGAAATATAAAATTTGAAATTAATGAATTTAACCGATTAAGAGGAAACAAAAAATTATACAAGTGGTGTATATATGTACTACTTCTATAATAGGAGATGATTAATGGTAGGGGTTGAGAAATTGATGTTTTTAGTAATGGTAGGGACAGAAATATGCATTTGGTTCATGTAAATATATTAACTTAGATTTAAATAAGTTATCACCAAAAAAAATTATTGACTTAGATTTTAGTCTCTTTTTAGTGTTGCAAATTTAATCCGTTTTGCTTTTGGTCCCTATCTTTTCTAAAGTTGAGGGTGTGCAGTTGTAAGTAGAAAAGATGGCAAAGTTTCACTAAAATGGAATGACTTGTAAAGTGAGAAAAGTGACAAAAATTTATTTAATTGGAAGAAGAGTTTTATTGACTTGTTTTGTCTCATTGAAAGGGAAAAAATTGGGATATGGGTTTGTAAAGGTTATTCAAAAATTGTCTTGTTGAATGATTTGGTTTGAAGACCACATGTGTTGTGTTCTTTTATTTATGGTAGGTTGGATTGGAACCAATTGTGTGGGTATAGTTGTGTGTTGGACTTGTTTTTAATATGTTATTGTTATAATTTAATTTTAATTTATAAATTTGATTCCATCGGTTAAAAACTAATTAAGTAGAAGATGAAGTAATTTTTATTTAAATATATTTATATGTTATGAATGTAAATTGAATGATATGTTTAGGTTCAAAATCATATGTAAAGACAAAAGATAAATTTTAACTTCAAATAAAAAATTAATTTTAGAGATAGAATTAATTTTACTCATCAAAATTTATTCTAAATATCTAAACTAATTTTGTTTGTGCAGGAAAAAATAGCACATAACACACATGCTATCTTTTGGTTGGTTGTTTGTTTAATTACAACCAAGTAGTAAAGTTCATGCCATAAGGTTGGTGAAATGGAAAAAGAAAAAGTTATTGAAGGAGTCATAAATATTTATAAGGTTGGTGAAAATTTGGATGAGAATGGAGTTATTATGAGATATGTGAAAGGAGTTGATGAGTTTTATGAGGTAGGTAATGGGAACTTCATCTCAAGGGCAAAAGAGAGAAATTAATTAATTGATTATTAGTATCTACTATATATAGGAGGAAGTTCCACCGTTTCTAACTACACTGGTTGGAGCAGTGTGTTGACCTCCAAAAGAGAAGGAAAGAAAAAAGATAACATGGTGTGTCATGAATTTCCACTATGGTGGAGTTTTAAGATAAATAATACTGATTGTCCAAAAAAAAATACTGAATTTTGTATTTTTTTTTGTAATCATGTTATACTTATAGTGTGAACTATGAAAGTATCTATTAACTTTGTCCATGACTAAATTTCGCCTACAACTTTTACTAACTTCCTTAGCTACGGTTTCATCATCCAACCATGTTTTTTTATCTATAAAACTTGAATCCGAAACTTTCCTTAAGAAAATTTGATATAGTCCATTTGGATCGAAGTAATCTCGTCAATTAATTTATTTTATACAAGACATTAATTTTATATGTAGACTGTGTAGTATCCTATTCCCTTTTAATTTTTAAGATAGGAGACATAAAGAAGAGATTTACTTCTTTTTTTGACAAGGAACAAGACATTTACTTAAAAACAATACATATTGATTCTTAGTCATGTGGACTATCTTTAGTCTAAACTTCACTAAAAGACCAAATCCTTTACCATGATAATCCCTTAAGTCTATAGCAAGTATTCGAAAAGATACATAATTTAATCTAGAATTTGAATGATTCTATAATATTATGCATCTTTAAAAAAATGCATATGAAATGAGTTATTCGTCCAACTTCACTTTTTCTTTTCTCTTACTCTTTTTTGTGTGTCAACAAGTCTATTGTCGAATATCATACACTATGCGAAGAAGATATAAAATACTTAATCTTTTATCATCGGACTACACTTACGAGACATCTTACTCTTTTTTTTTAGAGATATCAAATTTAGAGAAATGTGTATTTAAAAATGGAGTTATTTGTTTGATTTTACATCCCTATAAATAAGCTAATATTGAAATATCAAGAGTGCAGAGAATATTAAACTTTGTTATTCATTGAAAATGCAATGTAAATTTCTGTTACAGTGATGAGTGCTCTTATATAGAGTATTAGTTCCTTGCTAGCTGGCATAGCCACATGAGCTTATTCTAATCACTCATCACTTCTATTGCCACATAGGCTTACAAGTCTAATAGTCTTACTAACCGTTGAAACAGAGTGTTATTTTGTATATGACAGAATATTATATGCATCTAAGTATATATACTAATACACCCTCAAACAGAAGGTATATCTTGGAGTGGAAAGACCTTTAGTTTGACTCTGATAGATGCATGATTTGCTGGTGAGAGAGGCTTAGTGAGGGGATCAGTAAGTTGATCTCTTGCAGGAACATGCAGCACATTCAGATGCCTGGAAAGACCTTTTCCCTGACAAAATGTATATCAAGTTCAATATGTTTTGTTCTTGAGTGCAAAACTGGATTGTGAGCTAAAGAGACAGCACTGATATTGTCACACAAGAGAGTGGGAGTGTGAAAAGGAATGTGTAGTTCCTGAAGTAAAGACTGAATCCACAGTAGATCTGCTGTGGTGTTGTCCATACTCTGATACTCAGCTTCAATGCTTGATTTGGCTACTAATTGTTGCTTTTTAGAACTCCAAGATACTAGGTTAGGACCAAAGTAAATGCATGAACCTGATGTTGATCTTCTATCATCTTGATATGTGGCCCAGTCAGCATCACTATATGCTTAGTGAAAATGGAGGACTAGAGGAGGAAGGATGAAGCAATAAACCATGACTTATTGTGCCTTTTATATACCTCAGAATACGTTTGACATCTCTCCAGTGTGTCTTCAAAGGATGTGCCATCAATTGGCATACTTTGTTGACACTAAATGCTAAACTAGGCTCTGATATCATATTGAAATATCAAGAGTGCAGAGAATATTAAACTTTGTTATTCATTGAAAATGCAATGTAAATTTCTGTTACAGTAATGGGTGCTCTCATATAGAGTTTTAGTTCCTTGCTAGCTGGCATAGCCACATCAGCTTATTCTAACCACTCATCACTTCTATTGCCACAGAGGCTTACAAGTCTAATAGTCTTACTAACTATTGAAATAGAGTGTTATTTTGTATATGACAGAATATTATATGCATCTAAGTATATATACTAATAGCTACAATGCTATATATTTAGAGATGCATCTAAGTATAGAAGGTTTCAAATACTAGCATCATATTACGACTATAAATACAAATCAAATGGTTCTTTCACACTATTTTAATTCTAGTCGCTACGCGATTCGTTAGGGCTAACCGCACATCATTGGAGTCTAATGTATTCTTATTTATCAAACTGATTATTCAATTTGACACGTAGGCCAAGCCGATGTCCAAATGATTTGCATAATTGAATTAAGGGTAGAGCTCGACATGACCTTAGTGACCACATTGAGGTTGTCCTTATGAAGGTTGGGTTCATGGTCGAGCTGAGTTGGGAATGTTGAAGGTGGAGCTCATAGTCCAGCTGAGCTGGACATGCTAAAGATGGAGCTCATGTTCGAACTGGTTAAGCTCATCCTAAAAGACCAAATTGGTGTTGCGCTTGTCCTGAATGGTCGGCTTATTGAGTTGTCGACAAAGCCAATGTTAAACTCGTTTAAAAGGACCAAGCTTATTGAGGTCATCCAAAAGGACTAAGTTGGTCCAACTTGTTCTGAATGGTTAAGTTGATGCAGAGTGTGATTTAGCTGGTTGGGATTAAAGTAGTAGAGACCACGTCGTATGACAATTCATACACTCTTCTATCTATTGGAAAAAGTTACGTTGATGCAGAGTGTGTACCTTGTGTTTAAGATAATTTAGCTAACACGTTTATTTTTCCGAATAGTTTGTGCAATATATTATAAATAATTATTGGGTTAATAGGCTTATACCCCCCTGCAATGTTGGCGAGTTTTGTGTTATCCTCCTATAATTTATTTTTTTGATATTACCCCCCTGCAATGTGTTTTTATTTTTTTTGTAGTTCATTGCACCCCCTGTAATGTTGTTTTGTTTTACCCCCCTGGGGGGTGAAATGAACTGCGAAAAAAAATAAAAACACATTGCAGGGGGGTAATATAAAAAAAAATTTATAGGGGGGTAACGCAAAACTCGCTAACATTGCAGGGGGGTAAAAGCCTATTAACCCATAATTATTTATGTTTGATTTCATTTCAATTGGGAAATCCAATCATAACTAAAATTGTGCTAGTTCAATTTGATTATCATCCCATAGCAACAAAAACAATCCAAAGAATATCAATACATCACATTACTTTCTTTCTTTATTATTATCTTTTTTTTGGAAATACACCACATAATTACTACAACAACATAACTTAACTTCCTTTAATTCATTTTGAAAAAAAAAATAAAACTTAAATTCATTTCATTTGTATAATCCATTAAATAAGAAAATTAGTACACATAAAGACGGACAAACACAAATCATTTTATCAATTTGTTAACCTAAATATTAGAGTAATATAGCACGGCCCATTATGATCAAAGCAAGGCCCATTAGAACATGACTAGTAGCCTTCACAGCTTTGTTTTCTTGGATATGCTCAGCTACATTGAAGTTTCCTGCACAAAAGAAATTCACATTACCATATCTCATGTTGAAGGCGTATTAGATATCTGACACGCGTCAGTGTTAGAAATCGATATAAATGAATATATTCTTTTATTAAGAATCATTTTTCAAATAATGATTAGTGTTGAGTGTCTGTGTTAGTGCTTTAAATATTTATAGATAAGTATAAGATTGTGCATTAATATTTAGAGTCTATATATTAACAAATTATAGTAATATGCAATTAAAACATTGTAATTACCTCTTTCAGGTCCATAACCACATCCAGCTAGAATTGTTTCTTTAACATCATCTATGGTTGCTCTGTTGTAGAATATGAAGTTGCTGAAAATGTTGTCAATGCAGCCTAGGACCAAGTTTGTCTCTGACATACATGGTCCTTCACAGAATGCATCAGTTTTCTCCGGTGGCACATCTAAATTCCCATTTTCAGTCAATCTGTATGACTCTTCACAGCTTTGATAAATCTATTAAATTTTTAAAATAATACACAAAATTAACATTGTTACTTTAACTTTCCATGCTAGATTACACTACGCCCAGCTATTGTAAGTAGAGTTGTCAAAATGAACCGACCTAAACATACTGACGGGGCGTTAGAGAATTCACATTGATATTAGATCAATGTGCAATGTGACATATTCAATTAAGGTGTCACATCATAATATCTAACAATAAAAAATTTAACAAATTAACTATTTTAATGACATTTTACTATTTTTAAGGACTAATGTATTTGTCAATGGTAAATCATACATTATACCTTTTAAAAAATTGAGAGTATTTATTCAACAATTAATTAAAACGAGTTACATAAGTAGATTTAATTTGCATTTGACTAACTACTCTGAATTCGTTAAGGATAATCTAAAAAAATAATCATCCGTATGTCAATTCAAAAAATATATATATATATTTTTATGCATACTTTAAATTTTGAGAGAAAAGTAGAAACAGCATCTTTAAATTTTGAGAGAAAAGTAGAAACAGCATTTTTTGAGATATATATATTGCTCACATATTTATCATTGAAACAAAGCAAGGCTTTGGATATAATTTGAGAAGGATCACCAAAGCTGCCCCCGGCGCCGCCACCACCTCCAATCCCTCCAGCACCAACACCACCACCAACTCCAGAACCACCACCACCACCACCGCCACCACTGAACCCCGAACCACCACCACCAGCAGCTCCACCGCCTCCATTACCAGCACCGCCAAACCCACCACCACCTATTTGGGTATCAGGCTCATCATCATCAGCCGCTCCTGCAAAATTAAATTCAAATTTGATAAAAAAACAATACTATTTTACAAAATAAACAATATTGAAGCTAATTTAGTCTAGTTAATTACATACCAAAGTTATTTGAGAATAAACAAACATAAAGAAGAGCAAAGATTAAAATCAAACGTTTGTCACTCATTCGAAATGCCATTATAGAAGCTTATCTATGGTATCAATTCATGCAAATAATGAAGTTTAATTTGAGTATATTATATAGCAATGTAATGTAACGTTACAAACTTGTGTACCATGATATATATGCTAAAATCCATGATGAATAAATTAAATTCCTAGCTACCTACATTAGTACATTACTAACTACTAATATTTAGCTTTCTTAATCAACTTAACAAAAAGTAATTAAGCATGCGTGTGAAAATTGTAGTAATTATTTGCTCATGTTTTTCTCAACAAGATTAACCTGCCACAATTAAATAAATTAATGGATTTTTAAATATTTAATTAGAATGAATGAGTTTTGAAAGTTGTAATATTTGGTGAATTTCATTAGAAAAAAGGGAAGCTAGTCAAAAGAATTTGCAGCAAGTCGATGTTAAAATTAATTAGTGAAAGAAAATGAGACAAGAAAATTAGGACATTGCAGCAGTTGAAGTGCAAGCCACCAACTTTTTTTTCTCCCTTGAGTCCAATAAATCAAACCTAAAACGGTTTCTATTGCTTTCTAATACTTTCTATACAGCCATAAAAATGAAAAAATCTATACAAGCTTTAACATTTGTTCGGGTGGTAAAACATGTGCACTTTTTCTATTTCGTTTCACAACCTTGTATATTTTGTGAAACTAACACTATAAAAAAATTAGTATTTATTGGCGGCCAAAAGCTCTATATGAGGCAAAAACCGTTACAAAGTTAGGATTTACTGGTGGCTTTCGGACGTCACTAAATCGTCCGTTGTTAAAATTTTTGACGGCCAGAATCCTCTAAAATGAAAATGATGGATTATTAATAAGGGACCAACTTATGCGGGTGGCGTATTGGGGCGTTGCAAAACCATTTAAGGTGACACTTAGAAAATACATTTAGCTACGGTTATAATTGTGGCTAATTAACACAATAAAGATTGCCACTCTATTGACCATGGCAAAGCAATACTCGGAGTGACTAGGCAAAAAAACATTTGGCTACGGTTATAACCGTTGCTAATAATATATATACTTTTTTTTTAAAAAAAATGATATTCTTTCATGCTTTTTTTTGTTTGTCTCTTTCTTACATAAGTGTTCCCTCCGTCCCAAATTATAAGAGAAAAAACAAAAATCACACTTATTAAGAAAAACAAAAAATAATAATTTGTAGTATGTTATATTTTTCTTGAAATAAGTTTCATGGAAAGGTGTATAAATAATTTTCATTGGCTATTGCTTATTGATATAAGTGGAGAGAAAGAAAATTAAATTCAATTTGAATTTAATTTTATGAGAATAAGTAGAAATAATTCTTGGGAAAAAGAAATTTTAGTTTTTTTCTCTTATAATTTGGGACAAAGAAATTGAGTTTTTTTCCCTTATAATATGGGACGGAGGGAGTACCTGATAATTGTCAAATTTTGCCCCACAATCCTTAACAATTGGTCATGAAAAATTGATCTCCAACCACATTCACATACAAGTTAGATAGATATAACTTATTTTAAATTAATAAGCAAAGAAAAATGTAAGCTTGGTTCAATGCAAACAGAATAATTACTCCTAACTAAATTAGAATTTGGCCAAAGTTATATTCATTCTTCAATAAGTTTGCTAAAGTTATGTTCATTCTTCATGTTAAAGTATATACGATTATTAAGGAATTCATACCTGGACAATCCGATCTAGGTGAACTTAACTCCCCAACAACATCCTCAAATGTACCAGTCCATGTATCTCTGTGAGTCAGAAAGTTAGGGGAAAGGTTGAACATCTGTTGGAACAAAATTATGATTTTGTATCTCCTTAATTGATTTTGATGATAACAATGTATTTAAGGTTAAATTGGAGTACTAATAATTTAATTCAGTGTGCAGGATTAAAAGTTAAAATTTGCGTACTAAAGAACCCTAGAATTTCTGAAGGAATTACTTCTGAGCTCACCAGATCTGAAGCAAGTAATTCTGAGCCTATGAAACTCTGAAGTTATTATCTGAACCTTAGAATTTCTGAAGGAATTACTTCTGAGCTCACCAGATCTGAAGCAAGTAATTCTGAGCCTGTGAAACTCTGAAGTTATTATCTGAACCTTAGAATTTCTGAAGGAATTACTTCTGAGCTCACCAGATCTGAAACAAGTAATTCTGAGCCTATCAAAATCTGAAGAACATCTGAGCTCACCAGATCTGAAACAAGTAAATCTGAGCCTATCAAAATCTGAAGAACATCTGAGCTCACCAGATCTGAAACAAGTAATTCTGAGCTTATCAAAATCTGAAGGCTCGTCAGATATAAGTGTTAAGCTACATTTGAGAGTACAATTTTATTGAAGACTGTGCCTGACTAAGTCCAAACGCAGAAACCAAGAATGAAAAGGTTTGACCATGGAAAGGTCCTTTTCAAGTCAGGCTTCAGAAACGATTATTTCCTTATTTGGCTTTCACCAAGGTTCAAATATCAAAAGCCAAAAGGAATCTCTCATTTTGTAGTAAACGTTAAGCTCCTAAGCTACTGCAAATCAGAACAGCTAATAAGCTCACTGATCTATACAAAGGAGCGTCTCAATTCTTCAAACGGCTATAATCTTCAACGTTCATGTTATCATCTATAAAAGGAAGAAGATTTGTGAAGAAATGGAATCAAGACTTAAGCTTCTGAACGTGCTGAAACTCTGTCAAATTCTGAAGCTATCAAACACTTAGAAACTTTGTGATAATTTTCTAAGTTAGTCTTGTAACTGCGTTGTATTTTGTAAACACCTCTGATTGTATATCAAGTGTTAATCTCTTATCTTTATTAACATTAAAACCAGTTTGAAGTCTCTTGCTTTGTGCTTGAGCATTGGAAGTCTCTTGCTTTGTGCTTGAGCATTGGAAGTCTCTTGCTTTGTGCTTGAGCATTGGAAGTCTCTTGCTTTGTGCTTGAGCATTGGAAGTCTCTTGCTTTGTGCTTGAGCATTGGAAGTCTCTTGCTTTGTGCTTGAGCAGTTAGAAGTCTCTTGCTTTGTGCTTGAGCAGTTTGAAGTCTCTTGCTTAGTGCTTGAGCATTTGTAATCTGAGTGATTATAGTGAAATCTCTTGTGAAGGACAAGAGGACTGGACTACTCCTGTTAGTGGGAGGAACCAGTATAAAAATTCTGAGCATCTCTCTCTAACCCTATCCTCATATATTGTGTGTGTTATACCTTATCCGCTGCAATTTGTTTTAACTTAGAAAAAGTCTCACACAATTCAACCCCCCCCCTTCTTGTGTGTTTTTCAACCTTCAATTGGCATCAGAGCTCCGGTCTGTTGCTCTTCACTTAACAGTGAAACAGTAAAAGATCTAGGGGTACTTAGTTGAAAAACATGTCTGGTGTTACCTCTCCTTCTGCTTCCTCTGGACCTGATCACTCTGCTGTTCCACCTCCTCACAACTATGATAGGGAAAGGAACAGTGATAATCACAGAGACAAACCACCTTACTTCAACAGTGATCCTACTACTTTTCCTTTCTGGAAAACCAAGATGTATAGTTACATCATTGGGACCGATGATGAGTTATGGGATATCATTGAAGATGGTATACATTTTGAACACATGGATGATGAAGGTGTTGTAAGAAATACCTACAGAAAGTTCTTTGATGCTGAAAAGAAGAAACAGTATAAGAAGCATCATACTGTTAAGAATATGCTTATTGGTGCAATATCTCATGCTGAGTATTTAAAAATATCCAACAAGTCATGTGCCAAAACTATCTGGGACTCTCTATGTTCCACCTATGAAGGAAATAAGCAAGTCAAAGAAGCTAAGGCAAACTTATTAGTTCATCAATATGAGCTGTTCAGAATGAAGGAAGATGAAGATATTGAAACCATGTATTCAAGGTTTCAAACCCTTGTCTCTGGTCTTCAAGTTCTGAAGAAAAGCTACACTGCATCTGATCATGTGAAGAAAATTCTGAGGAGCTTACCTTCCAAATGGAGACCAAAAGTTACAGCTTTTCAGGAATCCAAGGATTTGGACAATGTGACTCTTGAAGATTTAATAAGCTCACTCAGAAGTCATGAGCTAGAACTTATGTCAGATGAACCTGTCAAGAAGATGAAGTCCTTGGCTCTAAGCTCTGTTCAGACTTCCTCAAAAGCTGCAAAGATCAAAGTGTCTGAACAAGAGGAAGAAACTTCTGATGATATGATGGATGAAAATTCTGAGAATGAAGAAATGGCACTAATGGTTAGAAGGTTTCAGAAATGGAACAAGAAATACAAAAGGTTTCCAAACAAAGGAAACAACTCAAGAAGTTCCTTTTCAAAGGACAAAAAGGAAGAACTGAACAACTGCTATAACTGCAAGAAATCTGGACACTTCATTGCGGACTGTCCAGAAATGTCATCCAAGGACAAAGGAAAGAATAAGAGCTTTGGGAAAGAAAAGTACAAAGAAAAGGTAAGGAAGAGTTTGTTAGCCACTTGGGAGACCATTGAGAATGACTCTGAAGGAGAAGATGATGAAGAAGGCAATCTGGCTTTAATGGCAAGAACTTCTGAAGGTAACAACTCTGATAGAGATTCTGAAGATGACTTAGATGATGAAAATGAGGTATACTCTAACATGACTAAATCTGAATTAATTGATTCTCTTAAGATTGCCGTGAAACATTACTCTCGTATAGTAAGTCAACACAAAATTCTGAAGAATGTTCATGAATCATTGAAAAAGGATGCCAAGATTCTTTATGATGAAAATGAATCGTTAAACATTCGTATTTGTCATGTTGAATCTAACTATGTCTTGGCAGACAAGCTCAATGATGATCATGAAGATGCTCTTCACGAATTTATTCGTTGTACCTTCAATAGGAGTAAAATGGCTTCCATGATTTATCATATGACTCGTAACTATGGTGAAGGCATTGGTTATTCTCGGTTTAAGAACTGGGATAAACCTCTGAAATCATATAGTGAGGATGATACTCCACCTGAATTATTCTCTACCTTTGTTAAAAGTGGTACACTTGATCTGAAGGCATCCAACTCTGAAGGAGGTTCTGAACCTGAACCCAAAGACTCAGAAGTTCCAAGTTCTTCTGAACCTAAAATTTCTGAGTCCAAAAGTTCTCAAGTTAAGGCTCAGAAGTCATCTGAACCTCTGAGAAATCAAGGTAAAGTTACTTCAGATCCTTGCTTGACCTTTGGAACTGTGATATACTCCAGATCAAAATCCAAGAATCAAATTAAGCCTAAACATTCTTGTCAAAGCTTAATTAATTCTAGATCTTGTGTTGATCATAGAAAACAAAGAAGGAATACTATTCAGAAGACTAACTCTAAAGGACCCATCAGAATATGGGTACCAAAATCTGAAATAATGTTTGCTTCAGATGCTCATGCAAGGAAAGGTAAAACAGCAGCCCTGGTACCTGGACAGTGGTTGCTCACGACATATGACGGGAGAAAAGCATATGTTCCAAACCCTAACTCTGAAAGAGGGAGGCTCTGTGGGATTTGGAGGAAAACAAAAAGGGAAGATCATTGGTACAGGTACAGTTGGTAATTCTTCTCTTTCCATTAAAGATGTTTGGTTAGTTGATGGACTTAAACACAATCTATTGAGCATTAGTCAATTTTGTGACAATGGGTGTGTTGTTACATTTAATAAGGAATCATGTACTGCATCAAAAGACTGACAAATCTGTAGTATTCAAGGGAATGAGAGTTGGCAATGTTTATAAAGTAAACTTTTCTGATTTGGTTGACCAAAAGATTATATGTCTTTTGTCTCTGAGTGATGAGAAATGGCTATGGCACAAGCGTCTTGGTCATGCTAACTGGAGGTTGATCTCTAAGCTTAGCAAACAAAAGCTTGTTAGTGGTTTGCCTGACATTGATTATCACTCAGATGCACTTTGTGGCTCATGTCAAAAAGGAAAATTTGCTAAGACTTCATTCAAGTCTAAAAACATTGTCTCTACTTCCAGACCCTTAGAATTGCTTCACATTGATCTGTTTGGTCCTGTTTCGACAGCCTCTATCAATGGTAAAAAATATGGATTGGTCATGGTTGATGATTTCAGTAGATGGACTTGGGTGAAATTCCTACGTTCTAAGAGTGAAGCACTTGTGGTGTTCAGTGACTTCTGCACACAAATACAAAGTGAAAAGGATCTTCGGATTCTGAAGGTTAGAAGCGACCATGGGGGAGAGTTCGAAAATGACTCTTTCGAATCTTTCTGCTCAGAGCATGGAGTAATCCATGAATTCTCTTCTCCTAGAACACCACAGCAGAATGGTGTTGTAGAAAGAAAGAATAGATCTTTGCAAGAAATGGCTCGTACCATGATGCTTGAGTCTAACCTAGCTAAGTTCTTGTGGGCAGAAGCCGTGAGTACTGCTTGCTATGTTCAGAATAGAATCTACATCAGACCTATTCTGAACAAAACTGCTTATGAACTGTTCAAAGGAAGAAAACCAAATATTTCTTATTTTCATCAGTTTGGATGTACTTGTTATATTCTAGACAACAAGGTCTATCGAAAGAAATTTGATGCTAGAGCTTATAAGGGTATCTTTATAGGCTACTCTGAACGCTCAAAAGCATACAGATTGTATAATTCTGAAACTCACACAGTTGAAGAATCTATACATGTTAGATTTGATGATAAAGAGCCTGACGATAAAATGTCAGAGCAAGCTGAGACTTTTGCAGAATTTCAAGTTTCCTCAAATTCTGAGTGTGAAGATCTCTCCATTGCTGTATATCCATCTGAGACTCAAAATGAAGATATCTCTGAAGGCCTTGAAACTGAAGACCCTTCAGAAACTGAACCCTCTCAGACACCTGCTCCACCTAAGAGTAAATTCAAGTATAGATCATCTCATCCTGAAGAGCTAATTGTTGGTAACAAGGATAGCCCAAGAAAGACCAGATCTGCTTTCAAAGAGGATGAATCCCTAGTTGGGTTAATTTCATTAATTGAACCCACAAACATAGAAGAAGCACTCTCAGATGATGGGTGGATTGTTGCAATGCAAGAAGAACTCAATCAATTTGAAAGAAATGATGTTTGGGATCTGGTACCAAAACCCAAACACAAGAACATTATTGGAACAAAATGGGTATTCAGAAACAAGTCAAATGAAAAGGGAGAAGTTGTCAGAAATAAAGCTAGACTGGTTGCACAAGGTTATAGTCAGCAAGAAGGCATAGATTTCACTGAAACCTTTGCACCAGTAGCAAGACTTGAGGCAATTAGACTTCTCTTGTCCTATGCAGTTAATCATGACATCACTCTATTTCAAATGGATGTTAAGAGTGCATTTCTGAATGGAGTAATTTATGAAGAAGTCTATGTTAAACAACCTCCTGGCTTTGAAGATATAAAGTGTCCTGATCATGTTTACAAATTGAAGAAATCTCTGTATGGTTTGAAACAAGCTCCAAGAGCTTGGTATGAAAGGTTAAGTATATTTCTTCTAGAAAATGGTTTTGAAAAAGGACATGTTGATAACACTCTCTTTAGAAAAACCTTAAAAACTGATATTTTGATTGTTCAGATTTATGTTGATGATATTATCTTTGGTTCAACTAATGCTTCTCTTTGCAAGAATTTCTCTAAGCTTATGCAGGATGAATTTGAAATGAGTATGATGGGAGAACTAACATTCTTCTTGGGAATTCAAATCAATCAAAGAAAAGAAGGAGTATATGTGCATCAAACCAAATACACAAAGGATTTACTGAAGAAATTTGGTCTTGAAGATTGTAAACCAATGTCAACTCCTATGCATCCCTCTAGCTGTCTTCTGAAGGAAGAATCTGAAGGCAAAGTAGATCAGAAATTATACAGAGGTATGATTGGTTCCCTCCTTTATCTCACTGCATCTAGACCAGATATCTTGTTCAGTGTATGCTTGTGTGCTAGATTTCAATCAGATCCTAGAGAGTCTCATCTAACTGCTGTTAAGAGAATCTTTAGATATCTGAAAGGAACCACTAATCTTGGATTACTTTATAAGAAATCCTTAGATTATCAGCTTATTGGATTCTGTGATGCTGACTATGCTGGTGATAAAATTGAAAGGAAGTCCACTAGTGGAAACTGTCAATTTCTAGGTGAAAACCTTATATCATGGGCTAGTAAGAGACAAGCAACTATTGCTCTATCTACAGCAGAAGCAGAGTACATCTCAGCTGCTAAGTGTTGCACGCAATTGCTCTGGATGAAACATCAGTTGGAGGACTATCAGATAAGGATAAGTAGTATACCACTTCTCTGTGATAATACTGCTGCTATCTGTTTGTCTAAGAATCCTATTTTGCATTCAAGAGCTAAACACATTGAGATCAAACATCACTTCATTAAAGACTATGTTCAGAAGGGAGTAATTAAGATTCAATTCATTGATACTGAGCATCAATGGGCTGATATCTTTACCAAACCTCTTGCTATTGATCGTTTCGATTTTATCAAGAAAAATCTGAACATGGTTTTTATTTCTGAATGATATCTCTGAATGCTGTTAACTCTGAATGAATAAACTGGTTCTGAAGGGCCTCAGAAGTTTGGACGGCTCAGAAACTATTATATAGGTTCTGAAGCACTCTCTCATCTGAAGCAATCAGAATTATTTATTATTAAATATGATTTCTTGTGACTCAGATACCTACTCTAAGTGTTAGTTGACCACTCAGTTTCTCTAACTGACAGCTGGCTTCTGAAAACATTACTTATCTGTGTAACTTCCCATCATGTCTAGTAACCGCTGGGTAATGAAGGAGAGCTAATGATGATTTTATTAAAAGTAACTGCCAAGCCCCCATTACGTCACTATCTTGTTTCCCCAATATTTTGAAAACTTCCACTATAATCACTTAACTACACACTAGTCACTATCACTTCTCACGTTTTCAATATTTTGAAACTTCCACTATAACCATTTCTGACACTCCTAAATCCCCTCAGAAATCTCCTATTAAAGATTCTGAGTCTACCCCAATAGCAATGGACGTAGACCAATCTGAACCCTCAAATGTTCAAAATTCTGAAGTCCCTGCTGAATCCCAAACTGAACCCCTTCAGACTTCATCTCCTAAGCCAACCACTTCTGAACCAAACCCCTCATCCATTCAAACCACTCCACCTTTTCCTGGAACTGATTCAGATCTTGAAGAAACTCGTCTTCATTCTGAAACAATTCCCTGTTTCACCATGGTACTTAACAATTCCCTTTTACCGTTGAATGCATTTACTGCTGGTGGTTGTTTGCTGTGTGCATTTACTACCCTGTAACTTGTGCTTTGACTGACCCGTTTTTGATAATGACAAAGGGGGAGAAAATATTATTTCATTTCCTATGGCAGTGAAATTATTTCTGAAGCTCTAAAGATCACATTTTCTGAACTCTACTCTTGTTAAGTTATATTAAAGTCTTTTAAACTTTTAATGAGGGGGAGTAATAAATTTTGTCCAACATAAATTCATATAATATAAGATACGCTTGCAAACCATATCTTATATTTGTCAATCTGAAGAAATAGAGCTTGCAAACCTCTAATTCTGAAGGTAGAATATATGAAATTATATTTGACATTAAATATTACTCTTAGACTGTTTTATATTTATCATTGATAAACTTTTGAAGCTTATCAGACTCAGGGGGAGCTTGCAAACCTCAGAACCTGAAGTCAAGATGTTAAATAAAAACAACAACAATTGATTTTAAATACATATAGTTGTCATCATCAAAAAGGGGGAGATTGTTGGAACAAAATTATGATTTTGTATCTCCTTAATTGATTTTGATGATAACAATGTATTTAAGGTTAAATTGGAGTACTAATAATTTAATTCAGTGTGCAGGATTAAAAGTTAAAATTTGCGTACTAAAGAACCCTAGAATTTCTGAAGGAATTACTTCTGAGCTCACCAGATCTGAAGCAAGTAATTCTGAGCCTATGAAACTCTGAAGTTATTATCTGAACCTTAGAATTTCTGAAGGAATTACTTCTGAGCTCACCAGATCTGAAGCAAGTAATTCTGAGCCTGTGAAACTCTGAAGTTATTATCTGAACCTTAGAATTTCTGAAGGAATTACTTCTGAGCTCACCAGATCTGAAACAAGTAATTCTGAGCCTATCAAAATCTGAAGAACATCTGAGCTCACCAGATCTGAAACAAGTAAATCTGAGCCTATCAAAATCTGAAGAACATCTGAGCTCACCAGATCTGAAACAAGTAATTCTGAGCTTATCAAAATCTGAAGGCTCGTCAGATATAAGTGTTAAGCTACATTTGAGAGTACAATTTTATTGAAGACTGTGCCTGACTAAGTCCAAACGCAGAAACCAAGAATGAAAAGGTTTGACCATGGAAAGGTCCTTTTCAAGTCAGGCTTCAGAAACGATTATTTCCTTATTTGGCTTTCACCAAGGTTCAAATATCAAAAGCCAAAAGGAATCTCTCATTTTGTAGTAAACGTTAAGCTCCTAAGCTACTGCAAATCAGAACAGCTAATAAGCTCACTGATCTATACAAAGGAGCGTCTCAATTCTTCAAACGGCTATAATCTGCAACGTTCATGTTATCATCTATAAAAGGAAGAAGATTTGTGAAGAAATGGAATCAAGACTTAAGCTTCTGAACGTGCTGAAACTCTGTCAAATTCTGAAGCTATCAAACACTTAGAAACTTTGTGATAATTTTCTAAGTTAGTCTTGTAACTGCGTTGTATTTTGTAAACACCTCTGATTGTATATCAAGTGTTAATCTCTTATCTTTATTAACATTAAAACCAGTTTGAAGTCTCTTGCTTTGTGCTTGAGCATTGGAAGTCTCTTGCTTTGTGCTTGAGCATTGGAAGTCTCTTGCTTTGTGCTTGAGCATTGGAAGTCTCTTGCTTTGTGCTTGAACATTGGAAGTCTCTTGCTTTGTGCTTGAGCAGTTAGAAGTCTCTTGCTTTGTGCTTGAGCAGTTTGAAGTCTCTTGCTTAGTGCTTGAGCATTTGTAATCTGAGTGATTATAGTGAAATCTCTTGTGAAGGACAAGAGGACTGGACTACTCCTGTTAGTGGGAGGAACCAGTATAAAAATTCTGAGCATCTCTCTCTAACCCTATCCTCATATATTGTGTGTGTTATACCTTATCCGCTGCAATTTGTTTTAACTTAGAAAAAGTCTCACACAATTCAACCCCCCCCTTCTTGTGTGTTTTTCAACCTTCAACATCTTCTTTATAGTGGCAGGAATTGACGAGTGCTCAAACTCGGAGTTCGGAGCTGCGCTGGTCCTTTGGGGCTTCTCATCACTGAAAAACCAAAACAATCAGAATAGTAGATATGTTCAACCAAAGCTGAAGAAGAATCTTATTTATGCACCCAATCAGAATTGTCTTTCTCTAAGTTGTTACAAGTCGTTGGCAAAACTACCTCAAAAATCATAATTATTGTAGTTATTTTACTGACATGTCAAGAAAAATATATCTAAGAACACTAGCAATCACCTCATCCTGAGGAATGGTAGGGAAATAACAATAGATACGAACACTTTTGATTTGATAATCATATAAAAAAATATCTAAAACATATCAAAATTAACATACTAGAAACTTTATTTGCAAAACCAAGGGTCTCAAACAGCTCAATAGCTATCTTATGCTGAGAAACAAATGCAAAAAGCTCCAGAACTTCATTTTCATTCAAAGAAGTAAGCAGCTAAAAATTGATAAAAGCAGTAGAAAACCAACAACTGTCAAAGGATTTTCAGTATTTACTTTCATGTAAGCTTTCAAATCAAGTGCACATTATTCTAGCATAACTAATCAAAACAAAAAAGAAGGATTACAAGGAGGATAATGTGTTCTATCCTTTCTGCACATTATTCTCCAACACTCGTATTGTTTCTGAATAGAAGACATGTGCCATGTTGCTCCTAAAACCTGCAGTGACAAGCATAACAAATGACAAAACACCAATTAACTATTTTCAAAACAGAAAATAAGGATTACAAGAAGGAGAATGTGTTATGTCCTTTCTGCACATTATTCTCCAACACTCATTGTTTATGAATAGAAGACACATACCATGTTTCTCCTAAAACCTACGCTGACAGATATAACAAAACACAAAATACAAGTTAAATTGACCATGTCACCAATTTCACCAAACAATCGTACTCAAAATGACCCATCAGAAGAAACAGTTACTGAAATGAGGTATAAAATAAAAGTATAAAAAAACTTCAATGTAGTTTGATGATTTCACGTTATTACTATGTTTTAACCACATTTCATGACATGTTTAGGTTGTATTTTATATGTTTTTCTGCAAGAAATAAAGAGAAAAAGAATCGTTACTAGATTGCTTAAAGCACAAGAAAACGAAGAAAATTGAATAAAATCAGCACAATTTAGGTGTTCAGGCTCAAAATTCAAGCCCGCTCGTTTATAGGCGGGGTTGCGGGTTGGCGGGCATGCCCGCCAAATTTTTTTTTTTTTTTTTTTTTTTTTACAATTTAAATTACAACTTCACAATTCAAATGTTAAAAAAATATTAAACAAGTTGAATTATAATAACTTTACAATTCCTTACAACTCTTACATCCTATTTTTAAAATAACAATGATACTATAACACTACTAGAAAAATCTTAAATACCGATGGACAAAATCTGTCTCTAAAATGCAAATATTCCGTAACTAAGCAGGATAGAGACGAATTTGATCCTGTCGGTAATTTCTTCGTCTCTAAACTATTAGAGACGGACAAAATCTATCTCTAAAATGAAAATATCCGTCTCTAAAATAAAAATATCTGTCTCTAACTGCTTTTCTGTATGTAATTTCATCTATGTTAGAGAAGAAATATATTTTGTCTCTAAATTCCGTCGGTATTTCAACTTTTTCTAGTAGTGTAATAAGGATAATTAAAAGAAGATTGCAGCAGATAATAGAGATAATTAAACTAAAAAAAATATTAACCAAGTTAATAAGCAATTCCTTACAATTACGCTTAATTAAACTAACAAACTATCAACTGAGTTAATAAATAATTCCTTACAATATAAGATAAAACGATAAATACTAGAAATGGGTGCAAAAACGGGCATGCCCGCCCCCGTTTAGGCCCGCCCCGTTTAAGCCCGCTCAAAAACAGGGTGAAATTGTGTGTCTCAGGAAATAAGATATGAAATTGAATCCACCATATTTCAAATGCCACCACATTTAGTCAAATAAATAGAAACTCTTTGAACCAATAATGAATTGATTGAAGTGGTAAGATACTTTGTCTCCTTAAGTTTGTAATTAAGGATTTGATTTCTAGTTCATGCGTTTGAAGAGAATTTGATTGAAGGAGAAGTATTGTGTATCTCACAAATCTACCGAAAAACATTAATCATTGTTAACGGTGGTAAAAACTTCGTACTGATAATAATAAAAAATAGAAACTACTTAAAAACAAAAAAGTATTGAAATATAATTTACCCGGGTTAGCTTTTACTTATAAAAATATATAAATGGTTTAAAATAAAATGTATTGTTTTTTGGTTTTTGATATAAATGTGATGTGTAGTAGTTATATTGTAAGCAAAAACATATACCATTATGTTATATGGATATATGATATAAAAATTTGTATTAGATTTTAGTATTAAATGTTCATCCCCGTGTATATGGTTTATATTAAACATTGATCATTCATTTATTTATAAAATGTCCATCCCCGTATTTTAACAAATATTGTGAAATATTCATCCTCGTGTATTAAATGTTCATCCCCGTGTATTATTTATATTAAATATTATTTATTTATAAAATGTTCATCCCCGTATATTAACAAATATTGTGAAATATTCATCCTCGTGTATTAAATGTTCATCCCGTGTATGATTTATATTAAAAATTCATTTATTTATTTATTTATAAAATGTTCATCCCCGTATATCAACAAATATTGTGAAATATTCATCCTCGTGTATTAAATGTTCATCCCCGTGTATTATTTATATTAAACATTCATTTGCTTGTAATATATTCACCCTGATGTATAACTTTTGTTTTTTGAAAAAGGTCTAAGATTTTATATTAATATGTTACTTCTACTAAAATTAAAAATAATATTAATTGTTAGTCATTAATGTGAATCATTAATATTATTCTAAAAGTTTCCATATAAATTTCTTAGAGGGATTCGTAAATATAAAATAATATAGATATAGATATACATTTTTTCAAAATTGCAATATAATATTTTAAGAATTTAAAATACATTTTTTCTAAAATTATTAATAATATATGGTTTTAAATTATTCCCAATATATGGTTTTTTCAAAAATGCAATATAATATTTTTTTTGACACATGCAATATAATATTTTAAGAATTTAAAAATTAAAAATTAAAAATAATATTAATTGTTAGTCATTAATGTGAATCATTAATATTATTGTAAAAGTTTCCATATAAATTTCTTAGATGGATTCGTAAATATAAAATAATATAGATATATGGTTTTTTCAAAAATGCAATATAATATTTTTTTTTTGACACATGCAATATAATATTTTAAGAATTTAAAAATTAAAAATAATATTAATTGTTAGTCATTAATGTGAATCATTAATATTATTGTAAAAGTTTCCATATAAATTTCTTAGATGGATTCGTAAATATAAAATAATATAGATATAGATATACATTTTTTCAAAATTGCAATATAATATTTTAAGAATTTAAAATACATTTTTTCGAAAATTATTAATAATATATGGTTTTAAATTATTCCCAATATATGGTTTTTTCAAAAATGCAATATAATATTTTTTTTTGACACATGCAATATAATATTTTAAGAATTTAAAAATTAAAAATTAAAAATAATATTAATTGTTAGTCATTAATGTGAATCATTAATATTATTGTAAAAGTTTTCATATAAATTTCTTAGATGGATTCGTAAATATAAAATAATATAGATATAGATATAGATATAGATATAGATTAATGTGAATCATTAATATTTTTTTTTTTGCAAAATAATGTGAATCATTAATATTATTGTAAAAGTTTCCATATAAATTTCTTAGAGGGATTCGTAAATATAAAATAATATAGATATAGATATACATTTTTTTTTATAATATTTTTTAGTGATAGGAATTTTGTTGATTTAAATAATTAAAAATATTGATAGTAATTAATATCAATCATTAATGCTATTTGTAAAAGTTTCCTTATAAAATTTCAATAGGGATTCGTAAATATATATTAATATAGATATAGATATAGATATAGATATATGGTTTTTTCAAAAATGCAATATAATATTTTTTTTGACACATGCAATATGAAAATTATTAATAATATATGGCTTTAAATTATTCCCAATATATGGTTTTTTCAAAAATGCAATATAATATTTTTTTTTGACACATGCAATATAATATTTTAAGAATTTAAAAATTAAAAATAATATTAATTGTTAGTCATTAATTGTTAGTCATTAATGTGAATCATTAATATTATTGTAAAAGTTTCCATATAAATTTCTTAGAGGGATTCGTAAATATAAAATAATATAGATTTAATAATTGAACTATTTAATCAAGTGATACGGAGATTTTATTTACGTTTTATATTATCCTAATCCTTTTTTAAAATAATAAAAATAATTTCTGTTTTTAAAATAATTAATTAATAACTATCTTTTTAATGAATATATATTTGGAAATGACATGGCAATACATGTTGGATGCCATCTATTTGAAATAATTTAGTGGTTGTGCAAACCGTTTTTAATGTTATAGACAAAGTTATTTTTCTTTTATAAGAATGATTTTTACAATTCTACCCTAAAATATAATAATTGAAGTGCTTAGATTCAAACTCAGATTCCAAAATATAAAATGTAATGTATCTACTAATTAAGTTATGCGCACGAGGATGAATAGTTAATAATTTATAACAGTAAGATATGTCTAACTTTTTGTGTATAAATATTTTAACAACTAATAATATACTTTATTTTTCGAAGCATAATATATATTGCATTATATATGTTACAAATCCTAAAATATAATTTTTCAAATTTAATGATTAGATTCAAATAGTTCATGAGCTCCGCTAAACAATAATTATCTATATATATTTAACAAAGTTGATAATACTAATGAAATTTCAATTTTTCCCTTTCTTGTACCACAATTGGACACATGACAAAGAGGGCCTTACTCCCATCTAAATATCTAGCCAAAATCTTACCCAAGTTTTTTTTTCTTCACCATCAATTTAATCTTTGTGGGTCAATTCTGACATCAAATAATTCAAACCTCCTTCCAATCACAATTGCGGGGATCAAACTATGATCCACCCATTACCCAAGTTCTCATATTGTCCCTACACGAGTCCCCTTCTTTGTTTGCTTTAATCCATCCCAAGCTACACAAATCATTTTACCCAAAATTTAGTACCCCCTCCATTACCCAAGCGATATACATTTTACTCGAATATGGATTTTCAACACATTTGTCTCTTTTTTTTTACGCATTCACATTTCTCTCTCTTTGTGTGGAGTTTTCAATGATTTGTCATTTCATCTATAAAAAAAACCATAAACTTTTCATGCTATCTTGATGTAATATTGATGAATTTAAAATTGAACAGACACATTAGCTATAAACTTTCTATGGCCTGCGAGTCACAAAATCATAAAAAATAAGCACGATGGTGCACCATGTTAGCTTGTTAAACTTGCTATAAATATTTTCTTACATTTAATCACATGATCTATAGGACTGTCAACAACAATTTGAGGATTAATAATCAGTTGTAGTATTTAGGTGGCTAATATTACTTTCTATAAATCAATTGAAATTTTGAAGTATTATTAAACAAATATTATAATACCTAAACAAAATCCAATATGAACAAAAGAGAAATTTAGATTGTCAATTTTATATTGAGTTTTCAAACATCGAATTCTTATTAAAGCTTGAAAAAATGATAAATAAAATAATAAATTTTTATGTGAATACCTCCTTACTAAGTGCAACAAAAGATAAACAACATTCATCCACTTAAGAGACATTTAATAATAATTTTTTTTTATTAAAATAACGATTCTAATACTAGGAAAGACATTTCATTAACTTCATAAGTGCTAAAAATTATTTTATTATTTTTGGAGCGAATGAACTTTATACATTATAAAGAGATAAAACTATATATCACCACCAAAAAAAAGATAAAACTATATATACATTTTTTACAAGCAACATAGAAAAATATGGCTGGAAATATAAAATTTGTTTATGCAATGATTCTATTTCTTTCCTTATTTACGGATGCATCAAAATATAAATTTGGTCGTATACGTAAGTGTTGGGGTGAATTTTCATCTTAATTATTTTTTAATTAAAAGGTTGGTCCAGCCAAGTAAGATTGAATATCCAAGGGACACGTGTCCTTCGATCTTGTTCAGCTGGATGTTTCGATTATGATCTAAAGACGAAGGAGCGTTGCCACTCGAAGCTATCTGGCATAGAAACGAATAAGAACTTAGCGAATGAATTGGGCCAGCCCAAGAAGCGCAAGTTCGAAGCGCACTAGGAGTGGTTACAGCGAGTGGAGAACGTGGGAAGCTGAAGGCACAACCTGGAGCGTCCAGATCATCTAGGTAGTTTATGTTTTATTAGTATATATAGAGGTTTCTTAGAAGAAATCGAGGTCGCAAAATGTAAGACCCATAATTCTACTGTATCGTACGCAAGTTATAAGCGTAAGTAGTGGCTAAGAGTTTTTAGGGTTTCTGTAAGTTAATTTCATAAGTATCGTTGTAATAACAGCGTCGTTGCTGAGATGGAGTCTGCTTTTTCTTATGCATAAATAAAACCCAGGCTTTTGGCCCGTAGTCTTTATTTATCAATCTGAACATTCCTGTGCTTTCAGAATTTTGAGTTTCGACTTTCTCCGTTTATTGGAAAAACGAGTAGAAAATGGTATACGCTGTTGAAAATTTTTACGGTCTCTGTCTTCCGTCGAAATTTAACCACAGACTTTATATATCTGTACGAGTTAGAATCTGGAGTCAGAATATTTTTGGGAGTTTAGGACCAAAATTTCAGTCGGCAAATAAAGTTTAGCGATAATTTTTGGAAATGTTTCACGACGAACAATCACCTCGTAAGTTTTCCATTTTTCGCAAGTTAGGCCGTCGACGGAGTACGACTCGTCTGCGAGCGCAAGAGAAATATCTTAGATATTTTCAAAAGGTAATGATTACTTTTTTTTTGATCCAATGGCTAGGGTTCAAAAAGGACACTTTGCACTATTAAATCAAAGGGTTGTGGTTGAGCAAGAGCTTCCTATCTAAGATGGTTTTGATGCACTAGATCAAAAGTCAAAAATTGAATTATATACTCCCTTCCTCCCTCATTCTCGGCCGACCTCACTCTCACTCTCATCACTTCAAAAATTTTCTCTTCCTCTCAAGAACTTGCTTGGATTGTGCTAGGATCATCAAGCTCTTTGATCATCTTCTTCTTCTTGAGGTAACTAGACCTCTCCTTCCTTATCTTGCTCATAAAACTCATAAGTTCTTAGAATTTTATTTTTGTGTTCTTGAGCAAATTCATGAGAATTTTAGTTATTGCTTCATGAGAGGTAGTGATTGGTAGTAACATAGCTTGTTCAAGCCTAGCCTTAAGATTCTCATGGTTGATTTAAAAGTTTTCACAAATTTTTGGTTAGGGTTTTAAGAAAAAAAATTGAAAAGATCATAATCATGATAAGTTGATAAGTGATTTGATTTTTGATGCTAGTTTAGAGCTTTGTGACAAAATGGATATGTGATTATGAACTTTGTTTTGAAAAATAAGAAAAAATTTATTTCGTGTTCTTGAGCGACTCGAAGAACATAGTTTGGGAAAATTTCATTCGATTCTCAAAAATTAGTCGGTTGAACGATTAGATATCCTTACAAACTAATGAATGTGGGCTAGGGTTTCAAATGAAAAAATGTGTAGGGTTTCCCTTTTTGCCTCAAATGGCCGTGGCACCCATATAGGGTTCGAGGAATCGAATTTCGAAAATTTCTTAGAGGCAAATAGCTTCCCATGATCATTTCGAAAAAAAAATGTGTAACTTGTAACGCAAGAAAACTTCGATTTGTTCATAAAAAAAAAATATATTTGAAAAGTTTTAGTTGTGTTTCAAATGGTTTTGTTGTGTGTGAAACAAGTCCTTGAAGTGGAAAATCCAAAATGGTTTTAGTTTATGAAGTGAAAACAAAATGATTTTCGTGTTATAAAAATAGTACAATTAACTTCGTGAATTTTTAAACACTATGAGAATAACCTGAAATCATTGAGGGATAGCTTTAGAAAGTGCTTTAGACCCCTCTGGAACTTTGAGAGCAAGTTTCGTTTCGATAGGATAATCGAGGAGTATTTTTACTAATTGTACGCTGCTTAACTTTTAGGTAGCGCGTATAATAGTTTAGACGAGAAAGAGATTAAGGAAAGCTTGCTGAGGTAAGGGCACCTTTATTTTTCCGTCATATATGTGTATGATATATGTGTATGCTTGGTTCTGGATTGTGTGAATGCTTGACATGATCATATTATGTATTCTCGTGATGAGAAGGTGTTTTGTATCGCATGTGTGGTTTACATATGTTTGAGAATATATGTATGAATATGTGATTGGCGTGCATATGATTTTGAAAATATATGTACATATTATGATTGGTTTACATACGCTTGAGAGGTATGTATTTGTTGCATTAGTATATATGGGGAATCGTATGCTCATGCATTCATTGTAAGTGGTTATCGGGAACGGACCACGGGGTGTGATTATCGGGAATGGATCCACCTTAATCCTTCGGGATTTATTGAGTCCAATATGTCGTTATCGGGAATGGACCACGAAGTGTGATTATCGGGAATGGATCCGCTCTAATCCTTCGGGATTGTATTGATATTAGTAGGGGTTGGACCTACGACTCTCTGCGGAGAGGTAAAATTCCGGAATTCATGCATGTGAAAAAGACCCGGGTAGGGTGATCACAATCATTTAGAGTCTGCATTGATAGGCTGGTGTGCATTTCAATACTGTGTGCAAGTACATGAACTGCTAAGTGTTTATTCGCTTTTATATATACATGCTATTTGCTGTTGTGTTATGTGTGGTGACCCTTGCAATGTTTATTTCGCGGGCTCCTCCCACCCAGACGATGGATCACCATTTGTTACCGATGCTCGTGAGGGAGACGGTGACAAAGTGGGACTTTCTTGATCGCCTGCTGTTGCCTGCCTGGAGCCTCGACCCAGCTTCTGGTACGGCTAGTTACCATGGGCGCGTTAGGATCACTACATATCGTGGTACCCTACAGATTCACTAGTGTCTGATATGGCAGACTCCACCTTTCTCCATACCTCTACCGGTACTGCTCAGTGTACTTTGGACGGTTCCTGTGGGACCCCAGCCAGGGGCGCAGGACACACCAGAGGGTGGTGGATCGGTCGTTGGAGAGACCTCCACGGATGGACCAGATACTTCTTCTTCTTTGGGCACTTCGGGTGATGGGGCTTTACCCGACTTCTTAGGGGAGCCGGAAGATGATTTTCAGGAGGCAGCGGCTGCTGCAGGGGATGGGCCCATTGGAGGACCCGGAGTACCTCACTCGGTATCTCCCACCCCTACTGTGAGCTTGGTACTGATATCGAGTGATACGGACGACTCCTGATGTCGATGTGCATGATAGGACTAGGACTGCTGACTATAGAGTAGTATTCTTTTGGACAGGCCGCGTTGGTCGGTGACTAGTAGCATGATTAGTAGTAGGTTCTAACGTTTCTGGATGACTGTACTTTATACTCCATACTCTTACACTTTGGATGAGCCTCTTTTGGTATTGGCTGTAGTATTTCCCTAGTCACGACTACCTTGTATATTTGTCGTGAACTAGATGTTATGTTTTGGATATGTAACTAATCAGGTACACACTTTGCTTATGAGAAGCACTATTGATGCATATAGTACTATTTCAGTCACCTTGTTAGTCGTACTATTATATGCTTTAGTTCTGTTGTATGAATAATGCCGGCTCTTGTAAAATATTTTCCGCGCACTCTGTCTCGTGTTTTAAAAAAAAAAAAAAAAAAAGTGCATACTTTTGGGCCTTTGAAAAACGGGGTGTTACACAAAACTGTTTTACATTAAGTTTCTCTGAAAATTCTAAGTACTCAGCGAAGAAAGAAAGGGATTCCATGGAGAAACATGTACGGTTTGTGAACCATTTTCATTGTATTTTGCATTTACATTTATGCAAGTTTGTTTTATTGCAATTTCGTTTGATTTTGCTATGAGGTTCGTTGTGTTCGAGGCGATTCGAATCAACTTGCTTTACTCGTCTTTTTCGATTAAACAATTCAAAAACTCAAATGTTTATTATCATTCGATGAACACTGAAACTTTTTACTGAAAAGCAAGCATAAAATTGTCCTAAGATTTTTAGTTGGTCTTGCAAGTTTAAATACTCAAACTAGCGCTTATTTACCAAAAATCACCGTAAACAAATTGGCACGCCCAGTGGGACTGGTTTTGTGCTAAAATTGTACCAAGTTTACGCGTTTAGAAATAAAAATTGTTAAGTTGCGGTTATGACTAGAACTACACAAATTTACAATTCAACAAATAGTCAAAGTTCTAATGCAATGAGTGGTAGTGAGAACCAAAATGTTAATTCTAGTGGGGGATCGCCTAGTTCCTCGCAGAATTCTAACACTGTAAGCGTAGCCGTCCGTTCGATAGTTTCGAATTCAATGGCTTCGACTCAATCCGAATCTGTTCCTGCCATGATGTCCTCTACCTTTACAACTTATGGGACGTCAGTTACTAACCCTTTGTTTGGACATATACCTTTCCCTCATATGAACAGGAGAGATATACTGGCCCTAGGGTAACCCCAGTGCCTTTGACAACTTCTTCATTATTGTCTTTAAGGCAACAAATGGATGAGAGTAACCACGAAATGGTTAATCTCTTGACACAACAAATTGGTACTGTCTTTAACCCTTTAATTCAAAGTACCAATGACAGTTATAACATGCACAGCCTAGGTTGAATTATCAGGCACCACAATTAATAATGCCTGCTGCATCTGCAACTCCCCAAAACCAAGGCCCAACATACACAATTCCTGAGAGGCCTGCAAACCAAGGGCCAGTCTTTGTGGCCCAAGAAGAGTATCAGCACCAAAATGAGGCTTATCAACAGCCTCGAGTTGTCATGGTTCATAGGAACCAAGATGCTGATGAAGTGGTTCGAGAGGTTCAGAACAATAACTTTGCTGGACATAATAACTTAACAACGTTAGTCGAAACCATTTTGACTCAAAATGGCCTTAACACAAGATTTAGAAGGCCTAATTTTGTTTCTGCTTTGTCAGAATATGTGTTGCAAACAGAGTTACCAAGGGGTTGGAAAGCCCCTAAATATACTAAGTTTGCAGGAGACACTAATGAGTCAACTGTCGAACATATTGCCAGATATTTGGCAGAGTCAGGGAACTTAGCAAATAATGAGAACCTAAGATTGAAGTACTTTCCCAACTCCCTAACCAAGAATGCTTTCACACGGTTTACCACTTTGCCACCAAATTCGATTCACAATTGGACTCAGTTGGAAAGATTGTTCCATGAGCAGTTTTATATGGGCCAAACTAAAATAAGCCTTAAAGAATTGGCCGGTGTCAAACGAAGGGCACATGAGTCCATAGATGATTATCTAAACAGGTTTAGGTTATTAAAGGCCAGGTGTTTTACCTCAGTGCCTGAATACGAACTAGTCGAAATGGCAGCAGGAGGCCTAGATTATTCGATTAGGAAAAAGTTAGATACCCAATATCTTCGAGATATGTCACAATTAGCTGACAGAGTTAGGCAAATCGAATGTTTGAAATCTGAAAAAGTTAGAAATTCTAAGTTCCAGAAAAAGAAAGATGTTGCCTTTTTAGATTCATATGATAATGAAATTGATTATGAACTTGAAGATGAGTGTTCTGACTTCGATGATACTGATGTTAACGTGGCTGAACTAAAGCCAGGGCCTCCTTATACTTGCAAGTTGTTGAGGCCTTCGAATGGAAAGAATCCAACAGAACCAAAAAATGAAAAATATGCAACGAAAACTTATACTTTCGATATTACTAAGTGTGATGAGATTTTCGATTTGTTGGTTTCTGATGGTCAAATAGTTGTGCCAAAAGACTTAAAAATACCTCCAATAGAACAAAGAAAGAAAAAAGGTTATTGTAAGTATCATAATTATTTGGGCCATAAAACTTACCAATGTATTCTTTTCAGGGATTTGGTCCAGAAAGCTCTGAACGAAGGTAGGCTTAAGTTTGCTGACAAAGCTAAGCCTCAGATGAAGGTAGATACTGACCCATTGCCAAAGGCTGATGTTGTTTACGTCGAGATCGTGGATTGCAACGTGGTTGATGTGGTGGACCCAGCGCCTGTGAAGGCCATTCCTGAGGAGGAATACGAGAAAAGGGTGAAAGAAGTTTACCCTATGCCTGAAGAAGACTTGGCAGACTATCTGAACAGGTGTAAGCTAAATAACGTCGAAGTCATGATGTGCCCAAGATGCAGTGCTGTTTGTGACAGAGACGCTACTAAGTGCCTCAGAAATTGTGTCCCTTATGCTGATAATAAGGGGAAATGGCCTAATCCCAAACCAAATTAAAGGGGATGGCCACACAGGAATATCGACTGGAACAAAACTGCTGTAAGGAATCCTTCGATTCACTAGAGGCTAGGACCTCAGCGTTCCTTTAAGCCTTCGAGCAAGGCCCCAACCAACCAGTGGGTAAGTGGGAAATACATTACTGTGAACAAGAGGATGCTGGAGAAGGGAAGTTCCAGTAATGTGAATGTTAACATCGTGGCTGCTAATGAAGGCTCTACCACAAACATGGCTTCTTAAGAGGCCAGAATTGCTCCTGGCGCAAACAAATACGCGTATATGAACAATTATAAGGGGAAAAACCCCATGTCTAGGACTCAGCGGCGCAGATTCCAGCGCAAGAAAAAGCGGGTTGCAAAGCAAGCTAAGGCTGGGGGCAACACAGAGGAGGTCGAAAAAGTTGAAGTGGCCAGAAGGCCAGCAAAGGAAAGGCTTGAGACCATCAAGGAATCTGAAGCTGAAAATGCCAAGGAGGCTGAAGATGAAGAGGACTTCATGGATGATGATGACCATCTTGATGAAGAACCAGACTTTGATGTGCTGGTTAATGTGGTTTCTATTCTGCCTGTGGAATATGATGTTCCAACTGAAATAAATGAGGTGGAAGAAAACCTTGAAGCCTTGGAACTGGCAGCTCATCAGCCAGTATGTTATTATGTGATGGAAAATGGCTGCGTCGAAGCAGAAAATGTTGTGTTCGAGAAGCCAGATTTGGGAATGAAAAACCACTTAAAAGCTTTGTTAATAAGGGCTAAGGTGAATAATGTGGGGGTGAACAAAATCCTTGTTGATGGAGGAGTTGTTGTTAACATTATGCCCCATTTCATGTTGAGGAAGCTGGGTTTGTTCGACACAGACTTACATTCTCACAATGTGGTTTTGGCTAACTATGAAGGAAAAACTGGACGCTCCTTAGGCGCCATACAACTCGAAGTGTGTGTTGGAAGCACAGTTCAAAAAACTTTGATCATGGTTATAGCTGCTAGGCCTAACTACAATTTGCTGTTGGGTAGGGAGTGGATTCATGGTGTTGGGGCTGTTCCTTCATCTCTACATCAAAGGCTAACCCTCTGGAGAGAAGATGGACTGGTCGAGAATGTTGAGGCAGATCAAAGTGCTTATACATCTGATTCCAACACTATGACCCTCCAAAACTTTGATAAAAATTTGGCAAACATTGCTCCTTGTGGGGAACAAGATGCTGCCTTCGATCCAAATATGGTGGACACTAAAGTTGTTTACCACTCTGTGAGATTACATCCAACCCATGGCTTTTGCTGGGAAAGGGAGACTGTTGATGGACCCTGGAGCAAGGATGTATACCCACCAGCATCTGGGTGGGGTGAATCAGAATGTTATGATGATTGAGTCTCCAGAATGGAGAAGAATAATGGCTTACGCAGCCGAGAACAGAATAAAAATGGCTATGGAATCCATTGAAAACCAAGAAAACATGGCTTTCAAAGCCAATGATGTTGAGAAAATGGCTAGTCCAGCCATTGATTCAAAGGCTGGTGATAACCACAGGTTAGACTGTATTTATGATGATGAGCCCTTGGGTTTCGAAAAAGACCCACTCAGTTCGAGTCAGAAAATGCAAGCTCAAGACCCTTTAGAGGAGGTTGATATTGGAGATGGTCCTGTCAAAAGACCAACATACATTAATACCAATATTGATTCGAATCTGAAGGTACAGGTGGTTAGTTTGCTTAAGGAATATAGGGATTGCTTTGCCTGGGACAACAATGAAATGCCAGGATTAAGCAAAGAACTGGTGGAACATAGGTTACCGCTTCGACCAGACAAAAAACCTGTGAAGCAGCTTCCAAGGAGGTTTGCTCCAGAAATCATGACAAAGATCAAAGCAGAGATCGAAAGGCTGCTCAGATGCAAGTTCATTAGAACAGCCAGGTATGTAGAATGGCTAGCTAATATTGTTCATGTCATTAAAAAGAATAGGTCACTTAGAGTCTGTATAGATTTTCGAGACCTAAATAATGCTACACCAGAGGATGAATATTCAATGCCTGTGGCAGAAATGCTAGTTGATTCAGCAGCAGGCCATGAGTATCTAAGTATGTTAGATGGCTATTCTGGATATAATCAGATCTTTATTGCTGAGGATGACATTTCGAAAACTGCTTTACGTTGCCCTGGTGCTTTAGGCACTTATGAATGGGTGGTAATGCCCTTTGAATTGAAAAATGCAGGGGCCACCTACCAAAGGGCAATGAATTCGATCTTTCATGATTTTATTGAAATTTTTATGCAGATTTACATTGATGACATTGTTGTCAAATCTTCGTCTTCTGATGATCATTTAAGTAACCTTAAAAGATCATTCGAGAGAATGAGGAAATGTGGATTAAAAATGAATCCACTGAAATGTGTTTTTTGTGTGCGTGCAGGAGATTTCCTTGGCTTTGTCGTGCATAAAAAGGGCATAGAGATTAATCAGAACAAGACGAAAGCTATCATGGAGACAAAATCTCCAACAACAAAGAAACAACTTCAGTCACTACTTTGTAAAATAATTTTTTTGAGAAGGTTCATTTCAAATCTAAGTGGAAAAGCGCATCCTTTTTCTTCACTTCTGAAGCTCAAAAAAGATGAAGTGTTTCAGTGGGGGCTCGAACAGCATAAGGCATTCGATGACATCAAAGCCTACCTATCGAAACCTCCTACTTTGATGCCTCCCATTCGAAGTAAAGAGATGAAGTTGTATATCTCAGCATCAGATACAACCATTGGTAGCATGCTTGCTCAAGAGGATGAAAATGGTGGAGAAAAAGCTATTTATTACTTAAGTAGAGTTTTAAATGACGCTGAAACAAGATATAGTGTAATCGAAAAGCTTTGTCTTTGTCTGTATTTTTCTTGCACCAAACTTAAGCAATATATAAAGCCAGTTGACGTTTATGTTTATTCCCATTTTGATATTATTAAACATATGCTTCTAAAGCCAATTTTGCATAGCAGAATAGGAAAATGGGCTTTGGCTTTGACAGAGTATTCGTTAACGTATAAGCCCCTAAGAGCTGTCAAAGGCCAAATTGTGGCTGACTTTATTGCTGATCATTCAGTTTTGGAGGCCCAAGTAGATTTAATCGAACTTGAACCTTGGAGTCTGTATTTTGATGGGTCTAGGCATAAAAATGGTACAGGAATTGGGATCTTGATAATTTCTCCCTCTAGCATCCCAACCAAATTCAAATATAAAATTAATGGGTCTTGCTCAAACAACGAAGCAGAATATGAAGCTTTGATTGTAGGTTTGGAAATTCTTCTTGACCTGGGGGCAAGACATGTGAAAATAAGAGGTGATTCTGAATTAGTAGTGAAGCAGCTAACAAAAGAGTACAAGTGCATTCAGGAACATCTAATGAAGTACTTTGTTATTGCTTTTTCATTACTAAAACATTTTGAATCTTATAACATTCAACATGTACCTCGAATCGAAAATCAGGAGGCAAATGACCTGGCGCAGATTGCCTCTGGGTATAAAATGTCGAAAGCAACATTCGATGAAATTATTGAAATAAAGGATAAGTTAGTTTCGAATGATTTTCCACAAGTTCAATTGCTAATGCCAAAACATTTGGGGGCAGATGAACATGAGATTACAGGAAAAAATTTCGAGATTATAGGAAAAAATTTCAAAAATTTCGAAACCTTCGATTCTGAAAATGTTGAGCGCTTCGATAACACTGGCTTTCAACATGGTGACTTACGCTTCGATAATTGTATGGCAGAAATTTTTGTCATTAGCAATTTGGATGACACTGATTAGAGGAAACCAATTGTTGATTATCTGGAAAACCCCACAGGTATAACTGATAGGAAAGTGAAATATAGAGCCTTAAGTTACACCATTATGGGAAATGAGCTATTCAAGAAAACACCTAAAGGAGTTTTATTAAAATGCTTAAGTGAAAATGAAGCGTTTCTTGCCATATCTAGTGTGCATAGTGGCTCATGTGGAGCTCATCAAGCAGGCCATAAAATGAAATGGTTACTGTTTCGACAAGGTTTGTACTGGCCTTCTATGCTGAAAGATTGTATGGAGTTTGCCAAAAGTTGTCAAGAGTGCCAGAGACACTCAGGAATCCAACATGTCCCTGCCAATGAACTCCATTCAGTGGTCAAACCATGGCCTTTTAGAGGTTGGGCTCTAGATCTAATTGGTGAAATTAGGCCCCCATCATCGAAGAATCAGCGCTTTATTTTGGTGGGAATTGACTATTTCACAAAATGGATCGAAGCTGTTGCTTTGCCAAACGTAGATCAAGAGGCTGTAATCAGTTTTATTTAGAACCACATCATATATAGGTTTGGGTTACCTGAGACCATAACTACTGACCAAGGAAGAGTGTTCATTGGGCGCAAAATGCAAGATTTTGCTGATCAGGCAGGGTTTAAGCTGCTAACCTCGACACCATATTATGCTCAGGCCAATTGTAACGCCCCAACTAAAAATATCTAGAATATTTAGTCGGAACATTAAAAACTGGAATCTGAGTACATTAATTATAAGAGAGTTAACTGAATAATATGATTATCATTAAGATATTAATGAATATTTGAATACAAACAGCGGAAAGAATATACAACAGGATAACAAGCTAATCTAAAACAAGGAAGAAGAATAAATCTTCTAAGCTGACAATCCAAGCACAGCTCCAATCGTCAGATCCAACCCGGTCCCTGCTCCGAAATAACCTGTCCTACCTATATCGAAAAGGGAGTGGGGTGAGACAGTCACTTCGTCCCAGTGAGTTCTACTACCCTCCTAAAGACTAATAAGCCGGGGCTCCTAATCAGTCGTAACATATTTTATTTCATAACATAACATCATAAACATAAATAAATAATGGTGTAACACTGATTAGTCTTGTTGATTTTAAACCGCAAGCACTCTGAGGTGAGCATGTCTTAGAGGCCTGCCTTGTCTGCGAACAGAAAGCGTTCCGGCGTACAGCTCACAAAGATTTCTAATGGAACAACTAAAACGAAGTCCACACTGATATCATAATCATACATTTAATCGACTGATCACTAAGTTCATAACATTCTACCAATAATTCCCAAAACCGGGGAGCATACATTATTCCAATTCCCTATGTTATCACCTAATAGTTCGACTGTGATGACCTCCTGTTTATATTATTTAATTTCATAATACTGCAAAACAACTATCTCAGTCGAGGGTATAAAACGAGTGACAAGTATTTTGAAAATAGAAAAAGTGAGTGAATTCTGGGTTATCTCGCTACGGCGAGTTACCAAGCTCGCCATGGCGAACTTACAGGTCCTGGCCTAAACAACTCGCTAGGCGAGCTAGAGCTCGCCATGGCGAAGTTCATCAGCCCAGAACCTTGAGCTCGCCATGAATACTCGCTAGCAACTCGCTATGGCGAGTTCTTGCAGAATTGACTTTGTTTTACAAAAATCACCAATTTTGAAAGTATCACCTACAATCCTTAGCTGAGATAATGCAGAATCATAAAATAGATAACATAGAACAGAATAGAGTAGAAATTGGGGCTTAATTTCCACACACACAGTTATACTTATTAATTCCTATAATTGCATGCATTTCATAAATTTGATTAAACTAACTAACTAGCCTAAGAACCCACCTGTTAATTGAAGCTTTACTCATGCTCCTGGGCTCAACAACGTCTACAAATCTCCCAGCTACCACCCACGAACAGCTCACGTCAAAATTTGGAAATTGTGATGAAAAGATAAACTTTCTAATTTGCTTGGTTTCAAAGTCTCACATTGCAGCATCAAGAGCTCAGTGTAACCAACATGCAAGACAACCAGACTGTGATTAGGAGGGATAAGCACGAATTTGGAATTTAAGAGAGAGAGAACCAAGACTTGTACTCACCTATTCTTGATTCCAATGGTTGGAATGGGAGACAACTCTGAGATATACTAATGGCACGAATTCTGCTTGACCAAGGGCGAAAGGGTACGATTGAAGCTCACCAATACAGAGGAAATGAGCTGAGAAGCAACTATGAGCTTCCTGTCTCACTCGCCATGGCGAGTAGCTCAGCTTGCCATGGCGAGTTGCTCAGTCCAACAGCAACAACAACACACTCCAGCTGCCTCCTTTCAAAACCTCACCTTTCCACAGCATCCAAGACATTCCCAGTGTTGCAAAACTCGTATTTTTGAAGATTAATACACATGCAGCAAGGGTTTACAGGTGTGGAGTTGAGATTGAGAGATTAAATTGAAATGGAAAGGTTTATGTGCTTGTTGTTGTGGTTCAAACTTGAATATAGAAGGATAGTTGTTTCAAAAGAATTCCCAATTTTTGATTAACATGCAAGAACTTACTGATTCTATGCAAGGGTTAGAATGGGTTAGGAGTTAGAAGGTAAAACTCTTGATTATAGGAAAGGTAATTTCGTTGGAGGGCAAGATTGTTGCTTGGTTTTGAGAGAGGAGAGAATAATGAGAGGGGAAGTTCAGTGATTCTGTTTCAGAAGTGAATGAGGGAATGAGAGATCATGTTGCATGTGGTATGAGGAGAGGAATGTAGAGCTTTGGGTTGTAATGAAAAGTTACACTAGTGGAAATGTGAGTCATAGTTAATGGGTGAGGTGTTGCATATTGGAGTGGTAGAGAGGGTAACACGTGAGGGTGAGTAGAAATGGGAGGAGAGATTTGATTCTTGGGGTTAATTAAATTACAAGTGGAAAATAATTATACTAATGTGTAGTTTAGGTCCAATTAGAGTTCCTTGTTTACACACCATATATTTAATTCCCAAGACTTAATTTAATTAATCACCACCAATTAATTCTATTTTATTAGACGAGGCTCTAATAAAATTAATCAGGTAATTTGAAAGAGTGGGATGTTACACCAATGGCCAGGTTGAAGCAGCCAATAAAATTATAATTGGTTTGATCAAAAGGCATATTGCTCAAAAGCCAAGGAATTGGCACAAAACTCTAGATCAGGTTTTGTGGGCATACAGAAATTCTCCTAAAGAATCTACTAATTCAACCCCATTTCGACTAACTTATGGGCATGATGTTGTGCTACCTGTTGAAATTATGGTTCAATCCATCAGGGTGCAGAGACAAATGGAGATCCCTAGTGAACATTACGGAAACCTAATGTTAGATGAATTGATTGATTTAGATGAGGAAAGGTTACAAGCTCTCGATGCTTTGATAAGGCAAAAGGAGAGAGTTGCTAAGGCTTATAACAAGAAAGTTAGATTCAAAGCCTTTGATGTAGGAGATTTGGTGTGGAAAGTCATCCTGCTCATGGACAGAAGAGATAGAGTCTTTGGGAAATGGTCACCTAATTGGGAAGGACCATTTAAAATTTCTAAAGTGCTCTCGATTGGTGCGTTCGAAATCGAGGAATTAACCCCTGAAAAGCGCTCAGTGAATATAAATGGCAAGTATTTAAAGAAATATAAGCCAGCATTGCAGGAGATACATATAGATCCAGGGTGATACAAACAAGTCAAAATCGAAATGGCAGATAGAAATGCCAGCATAATTAGGTTCGATTAGTTTAGAGAAGTACAACTTTATTCATGCATAATAATTAAGAAAAACAAAGGAACGAAGGATCACAGTTGTTCACTTCGAGAGTGATTTGCCTTTGGTTGGCTTTGGTGCTTTCTGGTTGTGCTCTTCAGTGACTTGGGATCCTGCTTCATCTTCAGAGGGAATACTAGGATAGGTCTCCTGAGGGTCGTAAGTCTTCAAAAACTCACGATAATCTTCGTCGGTGTCATTGGATGAAGTTGGAGAAATGGATCTTGTTCGTTTTGCTTTCACCTTCTTGGGTGGAGGAGCGTTCTTAGCCCTGGGGGCAGAAGCCTTGTTACCCTTTTTGTTAGATGAGGGTTTCGACCCAGTAGCGTTACTTTTCTCCATATCTCTCTTCTCTATAGGGTTAGACGATGTGAGGGAAAAAGGGTGAAGAGGCATGTATTTATAGTGCAACCCCTGATGCTTCGCAATAAATGTGTAGGGGGCAGTTATAACAAACTGAGTTTGACCATATTGGGACCCGTTTTCTTGCGTTAATGTACTTTTGCCGTTTCGAAGTAGGTTTTGACCTATCACGTGCAAACTTTGACTAGGGTTGTCATGAAAGACGCGCTGGATAAGATGCTTAGGAAATTGAGGTTTTGTCTCATTAAGGAAGCATGATAGAGTTGGATAAGAGATTAGAAAGATGCAAGAGCCAATAATGCAGAAAAGTAAATATGGCAAATTAGCTAATCGAAATAAAGTGTTTTAAAATAATGGCACATAAGGCCATTTGGACGTTACAAAACAAAGATGGCACATAAAGCCATTTCAAAACACTTAAAAGAAATCCAAGTTGTTCAGACAATTCGAAAGCAATTACAAGTTAAGCCTGAATACTGCTAAGAGCTATACGCTGAAAGGCTCGATAGAGTTCCTTGAGTTGGGCCAATTTGGTCTTCAGGAGGTTGCTTTCCTTGTCGAGGCGCTGAACTTCAGTTTGGATAACAGCTGCATTGCCACAGAGCCTCAATCCTTCGTTGGCTTTGGCTTCGACTTGCTCGGGGCACACTTTAGTGGCAGTAACACCCCAAAATTTAGTACTTATTTATTTGGAATTTGGCTTATTTTAATTATCCGGTTAGTATTTACGTAATTGTTTTGACATGTGTAGTCATTAAAAAGCGAAATAAGTAGGTTGAGGGGGTGCAAATTAGTAAATCCGTAGAGAAGGAAAAAATTAATTATAAAGGTATCTTTTTGTGAAAATATATTTTTGGCCACAAAAATTAGAGATATATTTTAATTTCAAATATTTTAAAGATATGCTTTAGGAATATATTTTTGTAACAAATATTTTGTTGAGAAATATATTTTTGGAAGATATTATCAAGATTTAAAATTGAAACAAATTTCATGATTATCTCTTTTCTTTGGGAAAAAGAAACCTAAGCTTTTTCTATAAATAAGAGTAGCTTCAAACAATTAAGATTTACCACCAAAAATTGCAAAGAGAAGAAGGAGAGCGGAGAAAAAAGATCTACAAATTCGAGGTAAGGGGGTGAGATTGTTTACGCATAGGGGTAGTGTTAACCATAAGAGTAGCCGAGGGGACCTTGCCCTCCTTCCCTTTTCCCTTTTCTTTTCATGTCTTTTGATGTTATGATTTTTTTTATGAATTTCTCTTAATTGTTGTTGTTATTGCTTTTTTTTTTATTATTTAATTTCAAAATTATGCAACCAATAAGAATTTTCAATTTAAGATGTGCTGCAATTTTTAGTAAAATAAATTCTATTGATTTCTTTTGGAAAAAAAAAATAGTAACTAATGATAGTAGAATACTATATTTCATGTTGTCGTTATTATTTGGTTATGTATAGCAATTGCCTAATTGACTTCACCTGACAAGCATAATTTAACCGAACTCAAATTTAAGAGGATATTATTTTATTTCAAAACCTAGCACTATATGTTAATAGTTGAGTTTGTTAATGTTTGAGTTTAAAATTAAAACATGTGTGGCCTCTAAAATAATAGTAATACAGTTTCCATAAAAATTTATGTATTAGTTTATATGATCACAATTATGCTTTTATATATTAAGTTTATGAAGGAGGTCTTATTTTGATTACAAAATAATTAAGTAGTGGCGATGTACAGTGACTCTAGGAGTTAGTTTTGTGTGATGAGTTTAATTAGTGTTGAATTTATTTGGTGTTGAATTAAATTGGTGTTGAGTTTTATTGGCGTCGAACTAATTGGTGTTTGATTTATTTGGTGATTGAGTCTTTTGTTGTGTTAATAATGATGTTGATATTATGTAGCCAGATATGGCAATGAAGTAGTAATAATGTAGCTAGATATGGCAATGAAGTTGAAATTATGTAGCCAGATATGGCAATGAAGTACTATTAATGTAGCCAGATATGGCAATGAAGTTGAAATTATGTAGCCAGATATGGCAATGAAGTAGTATTAATGTAGCCAGGTAAGGCAATGAAGTAGTAACATGTAGCCAGATACGGCAATGAAGTTGTTAATGATGTCGTTATATTTATGAGTTGTGTTTGCTTGTGTGTTTGATCATTCCAAAGGACGATATCTTTGTTTATATGTTTTCCCTATTCTTGTGTGTTAATACACTGATGCCCTGTGTAAATATATTCTCACCCTTTGCTTTTTGTCTTGTCTGGCTTGGCCCTGCGATTGTGAAATCGCAGTATCTACAGGTTGTCGAGTTTTGAGTTCAAGTCAAGGGAAGCCCGCTCTGATTGTGACACTTGGGAAGATGTCTTAGAGTCTAGGATGTTTGGCTCATTTATTTTAAAACTAATGTATTTTATTAGAAAGAAAGTCTTCATATTTTGTCTTCACTATAATTTTTAAAAAATTTCAAATACCAAGTTCAATTTTATGGTTATTTTATCCGCTGCGTGATGTTTCTGGAAGAGAATTTTTGTAAAATCATTCTAGAAATTAGATTATTATTAGCCTCGGGTACGGGGCATTACAATTGGTATCAGAGCAGGTCGGTCCAATCCGTCCGTCTGGCTTATGTGTCAATAAGAGCAGGTCTGTCCAGTCAGACCAAATGGGTTTAGTGTCTGTCGTGTCTAACTTGTGTTCTTTTTATTTAGTCACACTTGCACTTTAGTCACTTTTTAAATATCTTGCCACATGACATATAACATGTTTGATTAGTTTTACGAATTATGTTGTTATTGTTTGTTGACATGTTGATTGCTTAATTTTTTCTCATATGACCATTGTCTTTAATTTTTATTTAGTGGTGTGAGTAAACTAGTTTGTCTTTTAGAAAACCTTCGACAATTTTCGAGGGCGAAAATTCTTAAAGGGGGGGAGAGTTGTAATACCCCAAAATTTAGTACTTATTTATTTGGAATTTGGCTTATTTTAATTATCCGGTTAGTATTTACGTAATTGTTTTGACATGTGTAGTCATTAAAAAGCGAAATAAGTAGGTTGAGGGGGTGCAAATTAGTAAATCCGTAGAGAAGGAAAAAATTAATTATAAAGGTATATTTTTGTGAAAATATATTTTTGGCCACAAAAATTAGAGATATATTTTAATTTCAAATATTTTAAAGATATGCTTTAGGAATATATTTTTGTAACAAATATTTTGTTGAGAAATATATTTTTGGAAGATATTATCAAGATTTAAAATTGAAACAAATTTCATGATTATCTCTTTTCTTTGGGAAAAAGAAACCTAAGCTTTTTCTATAAATAAGAGTAGCTTGAAACAATTAAGATTTACCACCAAAAATTGCAAAGAGAAGAAGGAGAGCGGAGAAAAAAGATCTACAAATTCGAGGTAAGGGGGTGAGATTGTTTACGCATAGGGGTAGTGTTAACCATAAGAGTAGCTGAGGGGACCTTGCCCTCCTTCCCTTTTCCCTTTTCTTTTCATGTCTTTTGATGTTATGATTTTTTTTTATGAATTTCTCTTAATTGTTGTTGTTATTGCTTTTTTTTTTTTATTTAATTTCAAAATTATGCAACCAATAAGAATTTTCAATTTAAGATGTGCTGCAATTTTTAGTAAAATAAATTCTATTGATTTCTTTTGGAAAAAAAATAGTAACTAATGATAGTAGAATACTATATTTCATGTTGTCGTTATTATTTGGTTATGTATAGCAATTGCCTAATTGACTTCACCTGACAAGCATAATTTAACCGAACTCAAATTTAAGAGGATATTATTTTATTTCAAAACCTAGCACTATATGTTAATAGTTGAGTTTGTTAATGTTTGAGTTTAAAATTAAAACATGTGTGGCCTCTAAAATAATAGTAATACAGTTTCCATAAAAATTTATGTAGTAGTTTATATGATCACAATTATGCTTTTATATATTAAGTTTATGAAGGAGGTCTTATTTTGATTACAAAATAATTAAGTAGTGGCGATGTACAGTGACTCTAGGAGTTAGTTTTGTGTGATGAGTTTAATTAGTGTTGAATTTATTTGATGTTGAATTAAATTGGTGTTGAGTTTTATTGGCGTCGAACTAATTAGTGTTTGATGTATTTGGTGATTGAGTCTTTTGTTGTGTTAATAATGATGTTGATATTATGTAGCCAGATATGGCAATGAAGTAGTAATAATGTAGCTAGATATGGCAATGAAGTTGAAATTATGTAGCCAGATATGGCAATGAAGTAGTATTAATGTAGCCAGATATGGCAATGAAGTTGAAATTATGTAGCCAGATATGGCAATGAAGTAGTATTAATGTAGCCAGGTAAGGCAATGAAGTAGTAACATGTAGCCAGATACGGCAATGAAGTTGTTAATGATGTCGTTATATTTATGAGTTGTGTTTGCTTGTGTGTTTGATCATTCCAAAGGACGATATCTTTGTTTATATGTTTTCCCTATTCTTGTGTGTTAATACACTGATGCCTTGTGTAAATATATTCTCACCCCTTGCTTTTTGTCTTGTTTGGCTTGGCCCTGCGATTGTGAAATCGCAGTATCTACAGGTTGTCGAGTTTTGAGTTCAAGTCAAGGGAAGCCCGCTCTGATTGTGACACTTGGGAAGATGTCTTAGAGTCTAGGATGTTTGGCTCATTTATTTTAAAACTAATGTATTTTATTAGAAAGAAAGTCTTCATATTTTGTCTTCACTATAATTTTTAAAAAATTTCAAATACCAAGTTCAATTTTATGGTTATTTTATCCGCTGCGTGATGTTTCTGGAAGAGAATTTTTGTAAAATCATTCTAGAAATTAGATTATTATTAGCCTCGGGTTCGGGGCGTTACAATTGGTATCAGAGCAGGTCGGTCCAATCCGGCCGTGTGGGTTATGTGTCAATAAGAGCAGGTCTGTCCAGTCAGACCAAATGGGTTTAGTGTCTGTCGTGTCTAACTTGTGTTCTTTTTATTTAGTTACACTTGCACTTTAGTCACTTTTTAAATATCTTGCCACATGACATATAACATGTTTGATTAGTTTTACGAATTATGTTGTTATTGTTTGTTGACATGTTGATTGCTTAATTTTTTCTCATATGACCATTGTCTTTAATTTTTATTTAGTGGTGTGAGTAAACTAGTTTGTCTTTTAGAAAACCTTCGACAATTTTCGAGGGCGAAAATTCTTAAAGGGGGGGAGAGTTGTAACACCCCAAAATTTAGTACTTATTTATTTGGAATTTGGCTTATTTTAATTATCCGGTTAGTATTTACGTAATTGTTTTGACATGTGTAGTCATTAAAAAGCGAAATAAGTAGGTTGAGGGGGTGCAAATTAGTAAATCCGTAGAGAAGGAAAAAATTAATTATAAAGGTATATTTTTGTGAAAATATATTTTTGGCCACAAAAATTAGAGATATATTTTAATTTCAAATATTTTAAAGATATGCTTTAGGAATATATTTTTGTAACAAATATTTTGTTGAGAAATATATTTTTGGAAGATATTATCAAGATTTAAAATTGAAACAAATTTCATGATTATCTCTTTTCTTTGGGAAAAAGAAACCTAAGCTTTTTCTATAAATAAGAGTAGCTTGAAACAATTAAGATTTACCACCAAAAATTGCAAAGAGAAGAAGGAGAGCGGAGAAAAAAGATCTACAAATTCGAGGTAAGGGGGTGAGATTGTTTACGCATAGGGGTAGTGTTAACCATAAGAGTAGCTGAGGGGACCTTGCCCTCCTTCCCTTTTCCCTTTTCTTTTCATGTCTTTTGATGTTATGATTTTTTTTTATGAATTTCTCTTAATTGTTGTTGTTATTGCTTTTTTTTTTTTTATTTAATTTCAAAATTATGCAACCAATAAGAATTTTCAATTTAAGATGTGCTGCAATTTTTAGTAAAATAAATTCTATTGATTTCTTTTAAAAAAAAAATAGTAACTAATGATAGTAGAATACTATATTTCATGTTGTCGTTATTATTTGGTTATGTATAGCAATTGCCTAATTGACTTCACCTGACAAGCATAATTTAACCGAACTCAAATTTAAGAGGATATTATTTTATTTCAAAACCTAGCACTATATGTTAATAGTTGAGTTTGTTAATGTTTGAGTTTAAAATTAAAACATGTGTGGCCTCTAAAATAATAGTAATACAGTTTCCATAAAAATTTATGTAGTAGTTTATATGATCACAATTATGCTTTTATATATTAAGTTTATGAAGGAGGTCTTATTTTGATTACAAAATAATTAAGTAGTGGCGATGTACAGTGACTCTAGGAGTTAGTTTTGTGTGATGAGTTTAATTAGTGTTGAATTTATTTGATGTTGAATTAAATTGGTGTTGAGTTTTATTGGCGTCGAACTAATTAGTGTTTGATGTATTTGGTGATTGAGTCTTTTGTTGTGTTAATAATGATGTTGATATTATGTAGCCAGATATGGCAATGAAGTAGTAATAATGTAGCTAGATATGGCAATGAAGTTGAAATTATGTAGCCAGATATGGCAATGAAGTACTATTAATGTAGCCAGATATGGCAATGAAGTTGAAATTATGTAGCCAGAAATGGCAATGAAGTAGTATTAATGTAGCCAGGTAAGGCAATGAAGTAGTAACATGTAGCCAGATACGGCAATGAAGTTGTTAATGATGTCGTTATATTTATGAGTTGTGTTTGCTTGTGTGTTTGATCATTCCAAAGGACGATATCTTTGTTTATATGTTTTCCCTATTCTTGTGTGTTAATACACTGATGCCTTGTGTAAATATATTCTCACCCCTTGCTTTTTGTCTTGTTTGGCTTGGCCCTGCGATTGTGAAATCGCAGTATCTACAGGTTGTCGAGTTTTGAGTTCAAGTCAAGGGAAGCCCGCTCTGATTGTGACACTTGGGAAGATGTCTTAGAGTCTAGGATGTTTGGCTCATTTATTTTAAAACTAATGTATTTTATTAGAAAGAAAGTCTTCATATTTTGTCTTCACTATAATTTTTAAAAAATTTCAAATACCAAGTTCAATTTTATGGTTATTTTATCCGCTGCGTGATGTTTCTGGAAGAGAATTTTTGTAAAATCATTCTAAAAATTAGATTATTATTAGCCTCGGGTTCGGGGCGTTACAATTGGTATCAGAGCAGGTCGGTCCAATCCGGCCGTGTGGGTTATGTGTCAATAAGAGCAGGTCTGTCCAGTCAGACCAAATGGGTTTAGTGTCTGTCGTGTCTAACTTGTGTTCTTTTTATTTAGTTACACTTGCACTTTAGTCACTTTTTAAATATCTTGCCACATGACATATAACATGTTTGATTAGTTTTACGAATTATGTTGTTATTGTTTGTTGACATGTTGATTGCTTAATTTTTTCTCATATGACCATTGTCTTTAATTTTTATTTAGTGGTGTGAGTAAACTAGTTTGTCTTTTAGAAAACCTTCGACAATTTTCGAGGGCGAAAATTCTTAAAGGGGGGGAGAGTTGTAACACCCCAAAATTTAGTACTTATTTATTTGGAATTTGGCTTATTTTAATTATCCGGTTAGTATTTACGTAATTGTTTTGACATGTGTAGTCATTAAAAAGCGAAATAAGTAGGTTGAGGGGGTGCAAATTAGTAAATCCGTAGAGAAGGAAAAAATTAATTATAAAGGTATCTTTTTGTGAAAATATATTTTTGGCCACAAAAATTAGAGATATATTTTAATTTCAAATATTTTAAAGATATGCTTTAGGAATATATTTTTGTAACAAATATTTTGTTGAGAAATATATTTTTGGAAGATATTATCAAGATTTAAAATTGAAACAAATTTCATGATTATCTCTTTTCTTTGGGAAAAAGAAACCTAAGCTTTTTCTATAAATAAGAGTAGCTTCAAACAATTAAGATTTACCACCAAAAATTGCAAAGAGAAGAAGGAGAGCGGAGAAAAAAGATCTACAAATTCGAGGTAAGGGGGTGAGATTGTTTACGCATAGGGGTAGTGTTAACCATAAGAGTAGCCGAGGGGACCTTGCCCTCCTTCCCTTTTCCCTTTACTTTTCATGTCTTTTGATGTTATGATTTTTTTTTATGAATTTCTCTTAATTGTTGTTGTTATTGCTTATTTTTTTTTTTATTTAATTTCAAAATTATGCAACCAATAAGAATTTTCAATTTAAGATGTGCTGCAATTTTTAGTAAAATAAATTCTATTGATTTCTTTTGGAAAAAAAATAGTAACTAATGATAGTAGAATACTATATTTCATGTTGTCGTTATTATTTGGTTATGTATAGCAATTGCCTAATTGACTTCACCTGACAAGCATAATTTAACCGAACTCAAATTTAAGAGGATATTATTTTATTTCAAAACCTAGCACTATATGTTAATAGTTGAGTTTGTTAATGTTTGAGTTTAAAATTAAAACATGTGTGGCCTCTAAAATAATAGTAATACAGTTTCCATAAAAATTTATGTAGTAGTTTATATGATCACAATTATGCTTTTATATATTAAGTTTATGAAGGAGGTCTTATTTTGATTACAAAATAATTAAGTAGTGGCGATGTACAGTGACTCTAGGAGTTAGTTTTGTGTGATGAGTTTAATTAGTGTTGAATTTATTTGGTGTTGAATTAAATTGGTGTTGAGTTTTATTGGCGTCGAACTAATTGGTGTTTGATTTATTTGGTGATTGAGTCTTTTGTTGTGTTAATAATGATGTTGATATTATGTAGCCAGATATGGCAATGAAGTAGTAATAATGTAGCTAGATATGGCAATGAAGTTGAAATTATGTAGCCAGATATGGCAATGAAGTACTATTAATGTAGCCAGATATGGCAATGAAGTTGAAATTATGTAGCCAGATATGGCAATGAAGTAGTATTAATGTAGCCAGGTAAGGCAATGAAGTAGTAACATGTAGCCAGATACGGCAATGAAGTTGTTAATGATGTCGTTATATTTATGAGTTGTGTTTGCTTGTGTGTTTGATCATTCCAAAGGACGATATCTTTGTTTATATGTTTTCCCTATTCTTGTGTGTTAATACACTGATGCCTTGTGTAAATATATTCTCACCCCTTGCTTTTTGTCTTGTCTGGCTTGGCCCTGCGATTGTGAAATCGCAGTATCTACAGGTTGTCGAGTTTTGAGTTCAAGTCAAGGGAAGCCCGCTCTGATTGTGACACTTGGGAAGATGTCTTAGAGTCTAGGATGTTTGGCTCATTTATTTTAAAACTAATGTATTTTATTAGAAAGAAAGTCTTCATATTTTGTCTTCACTATAATTTTTAAAAAATTTCAAATACCAAGTTCAATTTTATGGTTATTTTATCCGCTGCGTGATGTTTCTGGAAGAGAATTTTTGTAAAATCATTCTAGAAATTAGATTATTATTAGCCTCGGGTTCGGGGCGTTACAATTGGTATCAGAGCAGGTCGGTCCAATCCGGCCGTGTGGGTTATGTGTCAATAAGAGCAGGTCTGTCCAGTCAGACCAAATGGGTTTAGTGTCTGTCGTGTCTAACTTGTGTTCTTTTTATTTAGTCACACTTGCACTTTAGTCACTTTTTAAATATCTTGCCACATGACATATAACATGTTTGATTAGTTTTACGAATTATGTTGTTATTGTTTGTTGACATGTTGATTGGTTAATTTTTTCTCATATGACCATTGTCTTTAATTTTTATTTAGTGGTGTGAGTAAACTAGTTTGTCTTTTAGAAAACCTTCGACAATTTTCGAGGCCGAAAATTCTTAAAGGGGGGGAGAGTTGTAACACCCCAAAATTTAGTACTTATTTATTTGGAATTTGGCTTATTTTAATTATCCGGTTAGTATTTACGTAATTGTTTTGACATGTGTAGTCATTAAAAAGCGAAATAAGTAGGTTGAGGGGGTGCAAATTAGTAAATCCGTAGAGAAGGAAAAAATTAATTATAAAGGTATCTTTTTGTGAAAATATATTTTTGGCCACAAAAATTAGAGATATATTTTAATTTCAAATATTTTAAAGATATGCTTTAGGAATATATTTTTGTAACAAATATTTTGTTGAGAAATATATTTTTGGAAGATATTATCAAGATTTAAAATTGAAACAAATTTCATGATTATCTCTTTTCTTTGGGAAAAAGAAACCTAAGCTTTTTCTATAAATAAGAGTAGCTTGAAACAATTAAGATTTACCACCAAAAATTGCAAAGAGAAGAAGGAGAGCGGAGAAAAAAGATCTACAAATTCGAGGTAAGGGGGTGAGATTGTTTACGCATAGGGGTAGTGTTAACCATAAGAGTAGCCGAGGGGACCTTGCCCTCCTTCCCTTTTCCCTTTTCTTTTCATGTCTTTTGATGTTATGATTTTTTTTATGAATTTCTCTTAATTGTTGTTGTTATTGCTTTTTTTTTTTATTATTTAATTTCAAAATTATGCAACCAATAAGAATTTTCAATTTAAGATGTGCTGCAATTTTTAGTAAAATAAATTCTATTGATTTCTTTTGGAAAAAAAAAATAGTAACTAATGATAGTAGAATACTATATTTCATGTTGTCGTTATTATTTGGTTATGTATAGCAATTGCCTAATTGACTTCACCTGACAAGCATAATTTAACCGAACTCAAATTTAAGAGGATATTATTTTATTTCAAAACCTAGCACTATATGTTAATAGTTGAGTTTGTTAATGTTTGAGTTTAAAATTAAAACATGTGTGGCCTCTAAAATAATAGTAATACAGTTTCCATAAAAATTTATGTAGTAGTTTATATGATCACAATTATGCTTTTATATATTAAGTTTATGAAGGAGGTCTTATTTTGATTACAAAATAATTAAGTAGTGGCGATGTACAGTGACTCTAGGAGTTAGTTTTGTGTGATGAATTTAATTAGTGTTGAATTTATTTGGTGTTGAATTAAATAGGTGTTTAATTAAATTGGTGTTGAGTTTAATTGGCGTCGAACTAATTGGTGTTTGATTTATTTGGTGATTGAGTCTTTTGTTGTGTTAATAATGATCAAGTAAAAGTACACAAAGAAAATAATGGCGATTGTTTAAATACCTTGACAGAGGGGGATTTTAAGCAGGAATTCAAGCTCTCTGCCCCTTTGGGGTCATCTTCCACTACCTGTGGGTTGCCAGATGGTTCATCTGACATCGAAATGTCAGAAACAACAGTAGAAGATAAGCTGGCTTTCTTGAGCTTCTTTTTCTTCTTCTTCTTTTTGTCCTTTGGCTGCTCAGGCTCTGCCTCAACATTAGGCACTTCAACTTCGTGAGCTACTTCATCATGTGGCCCTGCAGGTTCTTCTTCTCTAGGCCTCTTGTCCTTCTTGGCCTGGTGCTTATCTGCTACTGCAGCGGAGGGATTTGTTCAACTCGATAACTTGGCAGCCACTCTGCCAAGATCTGCTTCGATGTTCTGTCGAAGAAAAGATAATGGAGTTAAAGAAAGGCCAACAAAAATTTTAAGCGTACATAAAAAGGGAAGAACGTACATGTTCATCAAGTGCTGTCAAATCAATGGTGTTTTTCTTGTGCATTTTAGATGGTTCTTCAGTATGGGAGTTGCTGGCTCTCTTTGAACCCTGCAAATAAATATGGAGCAAGGTTTAAGTCATTCAAGCCTGTGAGAGCAATGGAATGCCCAAAAGCTGTATCATTCGAACTAGGTACCTGAACCTTCTTTTCCTCTTTCGGATTTGAAGAGGCAGCTGGCTGAGAGGACGTTGAGGTTGTCCTAGACTTGATTCCTAAAAACAGAAGAGCTTCACGTTAGCAAATAATTCGAAGGGCATAAAGCAAAAGAAATCGAAGTAAAGCAGTAAGAAAAATACCTTTTGTTATCTTAGTTTTGACTTGCTCTAGGAGTGAAGTTCCAAATCCGCTGGAGATTCGACTGAGCAAGACGCCTTCGCTTGGAATCATAGCAGAATAGTGGCGATGCCACCATCCTTGAAAGTCTTTGGTGGTAGAAAAGGAGTTTTGATAGGGGAAAGGATTAATATGTGAAATTCCTGGGACGCTAGATACAATGCTAGATACAATGCTCTAGCTTCTTAACCCTGAAACGTAATGCTGTATACAATGCTATAGCATCCTACTGAGTAAATCTCAAGATAAATAAAAGCAAATATCTGAAAGCAAGTAAAGAACACGGGATATTTGTTAACCCAGTTCGGCACTCAAAGCAAGCCCTAGTCTGGGGGATACCAATCCAGGAAGGAATATCACTATAATAGTCCTAGTTGTAAGTCTTCAGCAAACACACGTTTACAACTTAAAACCTAGGCAACTACCAATGATTCTTCAACCTAGGAACTCCTAAGTCTGAGATCCCATCTCACTCCCTTACAACCTTACAAACAGCAAGGATTTCAAATACACAAGAAAAAGTATTTTGGAGACACACTCCTAAAAACTAACACTCGTACCTAAAGGCTTAGAGTGCACAAACACACACACAATCCTAACTCCGTACTTCAAAGCTTAGGAGAGGATCACAAAAGTACAACTCAATGTAACATGTCATAAGCTTGTATCAAGGTGACACAAGAAAGGCTCACAATAAAACAAAACACACGCAAAAACCTAGGAGACTAGACAACACAATAACGGCGTGAACAACTAAATGAATTAGGTTTTGCATAACCTTTTTGTACTCCAGCAAAGTCCTTGATCCAGAAATAATTATGAGCTTGATTTGTTTGACTCAAGCCATTGACCATATTAATTAAAAAGGATTCTTTCCAAAAATAAACTTCAAAGAGATTCTTCATAGAATTATTCTTGTCAAGGATCTGAAGTAATAAATGATGATCCTCAATATAAGCAAGACACACAGGCGCCATGCAAGATTCATGAAAGAGAAAAACAGATCATTCCATAAATGCAATACGCGCCCTCATATTACCAAAAGCCGGATACGATGATGTAGCATCTTATACCACATCCTGCTCACCAAAAATGCAGCCAATACAGAGGACTCAACAATATGGTACTTGTGTGTTTTAGTGTTCCTCAGATAGGACCTGTAATATCCTTTTGTTATGCTCCCCTTGTTGTTCTTGTAACCCAGGCAGATATCTCTTTCGTTCATATAGAAGCTTTTGGGAACAAGCTGGGTGAGTCCAAATTGGCGAGAGACAAGGTTTGGGAAGTATCCAACTAGCCCATAGTCTTTTGCAGTTGTGCCAATTCGACAGGATAAGACAGTGGGATCGAGATAAGCTAGCCATTGGTCATATACTGACTCTTCATACCCTGAAATTGGAGGAAATGGTTGCACAAACCAGGAAGGCCCAAACATGTGTTTGACAAAGGGAGCATGAGATTCCTTAAAGGTTTTCAGACCCAAAAATATGTTAAAGTATTTCAGAAAGGATTGCTCAGGGTCTGAATCTCTTGGTAAAGGAGTTAACCTCACCAGCCTAGTTCCTTCGACTTGGCGCCTCCTAGCTTCATCATCATAGTCTTCAGGGAGGAACAACTCGAGTTCTTCTTCGAATGTGGCATTAAGCCACAGTTGCAACAACCAAAAGGGCCCAGCAGCTAGGAACGTGGAGCCCTCGCCAGTTTTCTTGAGGCTTTCATTCACAGCCTGCATGGATTCATAGAGACATCCTAAGATCAGGCGCCCAAGGCCAAACTGCTGACCGTCATGAAGTTGAATAGCCATAGGGATAAACTTATTGGCAACTTGGAGAGATTTCGAGCAGAAAATATAGTGAGATAGCCATAGTGTGAGGAACGCTACGTGTTCGACATCAGAGACTTCATCCTCATCAACCTCATGGTTTTCAAGGATATACTTTTGAAAAGTTTTTTCCTTTGGGTCGAAAGCAATGTTCGAGCTCGCCTTAGTGGGGTCATAAGTGTCACCTGTGGGGCTGAGGCCAGTAATGGTAGCTACATCGAACAGTGTAGGCGTCATCATCCCACACTCGAATTGAAAGGTGTTTGTCGAACTCTCATAGAAATGCAAAGCAGCTAGCAGCATCTCTTGCTGATACTTAGGTCCTACCCTAGACAGCTGGATCAAGTCATAAATCCCATAGTCTTTCCATAAATCCCCATAGCCAGCTTGGACTCTGTCGAGCCATTTAATGTAATCATCATGGCCATAGTAAGGGGCAGACCTAAAAACCTTATTTGGGGGTTTCAGGTAAGTGAAATTATAGGGAGAATCTAAGAATGCTCTAGGGCTACAGGGTTTGTGCAAAGGGAAAATCTCTAAAACAGCTTGAGTTTTACTGTTTGGACATGGCAGAGGTCCACCAAATGCGTAGACTTGCTCAGCAATAGAGTAAGGAAAGATTACCTGTTCTTCCTAGATTTTGCGCCGTTCAGTACTCATCATAGGCTCTGGTACAGTGTTTGGATCGAAGCTCTTGAGGAGAGATTCAGTCCATTTTCCTGCAAGAGGAAGTTTTTGCACTTGACTGGAGCTGGAAGCCATTGCACTGAGTTCAAAAGGAATTACGAGTTTTGAAGCTGTAGCGAAAATGGAAGATGAAAGCAACGAAGAAGATGAAGATTGTTGAAGATGAGAAGAGAATCTGGAGAGAGCGATGAAAGAGATCGTGAAATGGGAAAAGAGTGAAATGGATTAGACAAATCCTATTTATAGGGTTTTTGATGAAATCAAATCCTGGAGGGTCTTTTCGTTCTCAGCAAAAAAGCAATTTTTTCAACTTCCCACGTTGACACGTGTCCGATTACTGCGCGAAAGTGGGAAGACATGAAGGTTGTGGAGCACAAGGTGACAGTTGAGTGAAAAGCAATGATGTTGTGACGTCAGAGCCGTCTTGGGGAAGTGTGAACGATGGATTTGGAATCTTTTCAAAAACGCCACTTTCTGTTCGATACCTCCTCATCGAAAATGGCATTTTTGGGGGGCAATTTGTTGGGGTGAATTTTCATCTTAATTATTTTTTAATTAAAAGGTTGGTCCAACCAAGTAAGATTGAATATCCAAGGGACACGTGTCCTTCGATCTTGTTCAGCTGGATGTTTCGATTATGATCTAAAGACGAAGGAGCGTTGCCACTCGAAGCTATCTGGCATCGAAACGAATAAGAACTTAGCGAATGAATTGGGCCAACCCAAGAAGCGCAAGCCAAGCCCAAGTTCGAAGCGCACTAGGAGCGGTTACAGCGAGTGGAGAACGTGGGAAGCTGAAGGAACAACCTGGAGCGTCCAGATCATCTAGGCAGTTTATGTTTTATTAGTATATATAGAGGTTTCTTAGAAGAAATCGAGGTCGCAAAACTGTTTTACATTAAGTTTCTCTGAAAATTCTAAGTACTCGGCGAAGAAAGAAAGGGATTCCAAGGAGAAACATGTACGGTTTGTGAACTATTTTCATTGTATTTTGCCTTTACATTTATGCAAGTTTGTTTTATTGCAATTTCATTTGATTTTGCTGTGAGGTTCGTTGTGTTCGAGGCGATTCGAATCAACTTGCTTTACTCATCTTTTTCGATTAAACAATTCAAAAACTCAAGTGTTTATTATCATTCGATGAACACTGAAACTTTTTACTGAAAAGCAAGCACAAAATTGTCCTAAGATTTCTAGTTGGTCTTGCAAGTTTAAATACTCAAACTAGCGCTTGTTTACCAAAAATCATCTTAAACAGTAAGTCACTTTTTCATCCTTTTCAAATTTTCTTATTTATTTCATACACAATATTTTATCTCGTTTTAGTAACATTATTTTATTTTCTTTGTTTATGCAATGATTCTACTTTCTTTCCTTAATTTTGGTCGCAGCCCGAGTTTTTGGTAAGCCACTTTTTTATCCTTTTTTGAATTTTCTTATTAATTACTTTTGTACATAATATTTTATCTCATTTTATTAATATTATTTAATTCTATTTTTCTATTATAGCACGTCTACGTGAATGTGAACATGATGAGGATTGTCCACAAATTGTTTCATCTATGGTTATGAGGTGCCATAATTACAATTGTATAGTTATTGACCATGAAGATAGTTTGTAAACACAAATGCCATGACATGAAGGGGAAGAAGCAAAATATTTATGCAGTATATTATTTTAGAATATTTCATAAGTTGTTATTTAGTTATTGTGATAGTATCCGATTAATAATCATTAATAATTGCATAAAAAAATATTTTTTTATTTATATTTCATACTGGAATTTCAAAATTTTTGAAGCTATGACTTGTACTCTTATAAGATGATAACAATTATTGTTCAGATTGTCTTCTATTGTCTTATTTTTGAGGTATCATCATGGTCTTTAATTCTGACAAACTACATTTTCTTTCAACTTTACATCCTATGAGAGTATATTTAATAGTTAAGTTGAAAATAATTTTTATTTTACTTCAAAGGCTATAATTTTATTTTTATGTCATAATATTTTTACCCTTATGATTTTTCAAACACTTAGATTTATATTTCACTTATCTTTTCATTAATTTTAATAGCATTATTATATATGCCTTGTTCACCTAGGTGATATAGAAAGTTTTAATATGTCTCTATAAAATTATAACGAGCTACTGCAATGACATGTTCCACATGACTAAAAAATTGTGTTTGTTGCTTGTAATTGTAAAGCACGTAGGACATCCCAATTCCCAACCGATGGAACTTAACATATTTTTTACATTTGAATTTTCGGTATTTACCAACATATCCACACCACCAATATATGTGCAACTTATTGCTAATCTTTATAATATCATATTTATTGCACGAATACTTTTTGGTTTTTGTTTATTACAAGAATTATAAGGGAGAAGGCAAATTTGAGAGCTATGAAGAATTTATGTGGCACAAATGTAGATTCTTTCTTCTATAGGTCTATTTAAATTATCTCATATGCAAAATAGTGTATACAAATAAATAATTTCTTTTTGTATTATTAATTATAAGTTTGTTAAAGTACTTTATAATAAAAGAGAATTACCGAAAAATGAAGTTGTTGCAATTTGATTTTGTTAATTAGTTTTCTAAAGTATTCTCTTGATCGATTTTATACTTTCAAGTTTTCAAGGATTCTATAAAAAAAAAAAATTTGAGGAAATTATTCTATATATTTATATGTCACTCAACATGTGTTTTAATTGTAAATATAGCCTTGCGTCAAAAAGATTTTTTTTTTTTTTTTTTGTAAATATAGTCTAATATTGCAGTTTCTAAGTTTTCTTTTTAAACATTCTTTGCGCATAATTGCATAGACTACTCTCTCGAGATTTATGAGAATCAAATATATAGCTGAAAAAATAGTCCATATAAAAACCCAATAAATATAAATTAAAAGTGAATATTTTTTTTAAGAAATTAAAAACTTAAATCATGGCTACAAAAAAAACCTTAAATCGCGTAAATTTTTTCACAAAAATAAATCCCTAATTTTGTAAGATTAAAAACATGTTTAGTTGATGTACCAAATAATAAAAAAAACATGTTTAATCATAATAAAAAGCTTTTGGACAAATCAAGGAATTAGACTTAAGTGATTAATTAATAATCTTTATTAGGACGAATTGTTCGGTACTAAAACCCACAAATTTAATTTCTAGTAAAAACAACATTTCGTTCCAACATTATTTATCTCATAGATGGCGCAAACAATTATACAATTGCCCAACAATTATTATTTTTATTTTGGTTAAAAATATAATAAATCTTCTTAAGGAAATAAAATTTGTAATTAACGGCATTCGTCATCATTTCGTGAGCAAGCTGTCTTTGACATAAACCAAAATTTTGGACAAGAATAATCCCGAAGAGTTGAGAATATAATAAGAGTTAAGATCAAACGACATAAGGTGTCAAAGTTAATTTGACATCAAATTTCATCCTTTCATTTTGTTTAATCCAAAACTTAAACACAATCACTAAAATTATTAATGCTAACAAATACTATGTGATTTGTGTCTTAAAAATCTTTCCATTAATAGAAAGAAATATTTATTATCATAATCTTTTTCGATCTCTCCAAATTTGGCAACAATACAAGAAATGTTAATATTAATATTAACAGAGAGGAGATATAAAATATGTTGTTAAAGGAAAGATTTGAACTCTTCAAAAAAGGAAAAATTTTGAAGAGAGATCATCTAATATTTGATAGTGTTAATTATATTATACTAGTATCCAGACCCGTGCCAAGCACGGGTAAAAATACGTTTGTAGATTTTTTTATTTTGTAGATTTATTGACTTATATAAAAAATATTTTAATATATTTTACTTTAGACTGAAAACTTAAATTTTGATATTGCTTATGAAAAATAATTTATAAAACAAAACAAATATTTACGATCTTATATAATATAAATAACTATAATAACGCTGTGTAATAAAAACTAATGAAGCCTTAAAATATTGATGAACAAATTATAGGATTCGGCTGCAACGAACAAAGTAATAAAAAAATCCTATAATAAAATAGAACTAAAGACTATTAATTAGTTTGAGTTTCCTCGTATTAATATATAAGTCAAAATATATGCTGCCATATAAATTACAAAAAAAATTGCTCCATGTTAATATATGAGTGTGAATATAAACTCAATACATATAAAAAAAAGCATCCCATATTAGTACGAATGTAAATATAATCTTTGTGTAAATTAAAAAAAAAAAAAAAGTTTTCCCGTATAAATACACCCAAAAAAAGACAAATCTATTAAAATAATTTATATAGAAAAACAATAGACCCCGTATTAATATATTATAAAAAATAAAAACTCATGTATAAATTTTATAAAAAACCACTAAAACAAACAAAAATAATAAATGAGTAAAAACCTCAATAATATCTCAATAGAAAACAATTACAAATCAGAAAAACCTAAAAAATATATTTCAATATATCTTTTATTTTTAATTTTCACATCAATACCCTCGGTCAAATAAAACAAATATAGAAGTTCAGATAATTTCATTCAAAAAATAAATAAATTTGAACCTCTCATAAATTATATAAAAAAAATTCTTTGTATTAATATACAAAAATAATATAACTCCCATATTAATACATGAATAAATACATAAGTCCCGTATAAATTATAAATAAAAAAGAGCCATATAAATTTCAAAGTAAAAAAAAATATGTCTCCATATTGATATATTAATATAAATCCAGTCATCATATATATATATATATATATATATATATATATATATATATATATATATATGTATCCAGTATAATTTACAAGAAAGTTATATAAAAAGTAGTTTAAAAAATATCCCGTGTAAATGTTATATAAAAAGGCCTCATATAAAAAATATAATGTTACAAAAATTATTGTTACTTACATTGGAGAAGGTTTAAATTGGATTTTGGATCTTTTTTTTTTTTGTTACAACGTAAATAAAGACTAAAAATAAAATAAAACAAATATCTTAAAAAGAAGTTTTTTGTTACGTCATTCTTAAGCAGATCACGAACACCTAAAAGTTTTGGTCCTCTTGTACAACTTAAAATAGTAAAAAAAATTGCCTAGTGTACCTATTATTATTATTATTATTATTTGATTTGATTGGTTATTTTCCATTTAATTTAATTCATCAATTTTCATTGCCATCCAATAATTCCTTTAATTTAATTATATGTGTTATTTTATTTTTTTTTGGTTTACAATGACTGGGGATCGAACCCAGGACCTATTACATACTACCCAAACCCCTCACCACTAGACCAAACCTAGTGGCTTAAATTATATGTGTTATTTGATAATATAAATTTTCCTTTTCAAGCAAGAGGAATTAAACTTGTTGAATGATTCATTTTTAGAAATAAATGAAAATGGAGAGATTCATGATATATTAATAATGCATATGTATTAATATACCAATTTCTTTAACAGTACTAATTTATTATTGTGTTTTGTGAAATCAATAACTTAATTGTGCATTTATATGTGTAGTCTACAATAACGAACTTAATAATTTTTTAACTTTTAGTTTTACATATTCTAGTTGTTTATATGTTAATTTATTTATTTATATGTTAAATATCTTGAAAAATAGTATTATATAGAGAATACTTTGTTTATATATTATTAGTATGTAAAGGAAATCAAAAAAAAAAATAAATAAATAAATGTCTTATCATTTTTCTGCCGACCAAACAAAAATTACAGATCACAAATACAGTATAATAATAAATAATAGGTAGACTCAGATGCTTACAAATATGATTTATTTTTTTTTTATTAAATTGTCTAATGACAACTGTAACACCCCGATTTTCGAAGCCCAAAAGTAGGCATTTACTATAAGGATAAGATGTTGGAACAAATAAGAATGGTCAGGGTGACAAGCTCTTTTGAGTAAAAGAGAATTTAATGGTAAGAGGGAAGAAACTCAAGAGAGTTTACAAATAGAATGAGAATACAAAGTAGTATGGTGTTTATGAATTTTATTTTGAAAAATAAGAAAATTTATTTTTCGTGTTCTTGAGCGACTCGAAGAACACGTTTTTGAAAATTTATGCACGCTCTGTTTTGTTTAAAAAAAAAAAAATAAATAATGCCCCTTTTTGGTCTTTGAAAAACGGGGTGTTACATTGTGGTGTTAAGAGCAAGTAAGAGGTAAGCACATGAGAATGTGGCATATGTCAATTGATGATTGGCGAAAGGAATTACCTCACACATAATTTGGAAAATTATGATTGTGCGTGTATATTAAGGATTTGAAAGCACCACCTGAATGTATGTCAATGATAGGTGATACTAGAGGTGTATAGTATGGAAATACCTAGAGAATTGTAGTAGTGTAAGCTAGAATTGTTAATCATTGACAGGAAAATCCTAAGAGAAAGTAAACATATTGAGAAATTCTTGGGGATTAGTCAAGACTAATTGAGTAAATTGAGGGGATTAGTCAAGATTTGAGTAGAGACCCTACATGGATAAACATTAAGTTAACGATTTCGATCGACCAAGATGGTTGAATGACCAAGTAGTACCTTGAAATTATGATATCATAAGAGTTGAGGTAGATAAGTTTTAAATAATTCACGTCATGGACGACAATGTTTGGAAATTTTCTAGAAATATCAAGTTGTGATTAGACAAGAATTCATTCGTAAGAGTATTGAGATGGTGAGAATTACTATAAAGAAAGGCCCTGTACTATATATCAAGATATGATTGGATGTAGGAATTTACTATAAGGATAAGATGTTGGAACAAATAAGAATGGTCAGGGTGACAAGCTCTTTTGAGTAAAAGAGAATTTAATGGTAAGAGGGAAGAAACTCAAGAGAGTTTACAAATAGAATGAGAATACAAAGTAGTATGGTCTTTATGAATTTTATTTTGAAAAATAAGAAAATTTATTTTTCGTGTTCTTGAGCGACTCGAAGAACACGTTTTTGAAAATTTATGCACGCTCTGTTTTGTTTAAAAAAAAAAAATAATAATGCCCCTTTTTGGTCTTTGAAAAACGGGGTGTTACAACAACCCTCACACATTTAAATGCGTAGAAACGTGGAATTCGGAGTTAGCTATCCGACTAACCCAATAATGTTCCTGGTAGCTATCATTTAAGCTACACTTATAGGAAGATATTTTACTATTTTTATGACTAAAACTAAATAAACTAAAACATCACCACTACTAATATCTCATCAATTTGAAATAATAAATTATCATATATTTTTTTCGTAAAAAAAATACATTTTTTTACCACAGACTAATAAATTACCTAGGAATTTATGATTTCCACAAGTCCAATAACACTCATAGGAGAGGCTAGAAATATATATATCATATGATATCAACAATTCTGTGTTGCATGATATCAATGAATTTAAAAGATAAAGAAAGTGCGGAAAATAATAGATTAGTGGGAACAAAAGATGAAGCATGATGAGGTCATCCGATCGATTTAATTGTGGTCTATTTGTGTATATACGGATATACCCGTAATCCCTTTTATATCTTTAGATTTCATTTTACTTTTAAACAATAGAGAAAAATGAGAAAAAATTAAATAAGAATAGAGAGTGAGGACAACCAAACAAATCTCTCATGTTGTAGCAAAGAGTGGTTCGTATTTTTCATGTAACGTAACTTTCATAAGATTCACCATTTTCAAAATTAAAATAAAGGTAAGCGAGATTATGTGAATAACAAAAATATTAATGTCAAAGTGTATCCATTTAGCAATCAAATTAAAAGGCAACAAATCGATAAAGGTAATTTGGATTTTAAAGTTAAATTTTAGTGGATATTAAAATTAAAATGAATCAACCGTGAATCAAATGCATGTCTTGTCCAAAAAATACATTTGAGAAATTTCAACTAAAAGCTACTATCTACAAATATGATTCAAATATCTCAATCAAGAGTAAAATTTTAGCTAAAAGTTACTATACTGCTACAACCGAATGTCTTGAAGTCTAATGGCCTTTGTGATGTTCTCCTAATGAAAATTATGAAAAATTAACATTACCGATCAGATACAGAAACAAAAGTAAATCAACCCTATATTAATCTTCACAGTTGAAACTACAATCTTTAAAAACACCCAATGTATTTGCAAAAAATTAAATTAAATTTTTCAACAAAATATAAGAAAATGAAAAATTGAAAGATGAGAAAGAAATTACACAAATGAATATAAAAAATGAGTTGAAAAAAATGAAAAATGAAAACTCATTAGCGCTCAATCATGTACCTTATATAAAAAAAATATGGTGAACGTTTGTACTATAAATAAATTGTACTCCTTATTGTACTTCTTCTTTGAATTGTTGAATGAATGGTGGAGAAATTTAAAAATTCCTATTTTGTTTAAATTAAATCAATGATGCATATTGTACCAAAAAAAAAAAGAATTATGAACAAATTTTAAACTTCCTATTTGAGATTTAAATTGACATATTTGTATGCTTGTTTTAAGGAAAACTAATAATGGTTGATTAATGGTGGTGTAAAATATCAACCGATAAACATTTATATTTCAAAATTCATAATATATCTTGTTAAAAAAAATCATAATATATAGAAACTAATAATAAAAAATTCGGTTATTTATTTCAATTTCTTAAATAAATTTTTTTTATAACTATATTGTACAATTTCTTTTATTATTATTTTTGATAATTTATGATTTTTTTTTGCTAAATTTATTTTATAATATTTGGATTTAAATAATATACAAACTTATAAAAGAAAAAAATTCTTAAAATTAGGAAACAATGAATGCTAATAATGTACAGCAAAAGACAAATAAAATAAGTCAAGAATTTCATCAAATAGGAATTGATTTGATTTGGATTAATCAATTAATTAAATGCTCATCATATAGTTTCAAAATAAAAATTGAGAAATTTATGTCCAAAAAATATTTGAGGAATTTATTAACTTAAAATTTGCACAAAAAAAAACTTAAAATAATGTTCGAAAAAATAATAACAAATCATTTTTCTTATTTATTTTGTGTATGCTTAATATACATTCATTTATTTATTGAGTCCTATTTATATTTCAGTTTTAATCATCTAAAGTTTTATATATTTAAAATAAAAAATTGTTCATTAATTTAATTTAGCTATATTGGTCCCAAGAAAAAAAATTATTTGAAGTTGAAAAAAAATAATAATTTGAATATTTTAATTATACCTTTTAATTATAATTTGAATTGTTTCCTTTATAATGTACACATTTGTATAATATAATGATTTGTTCATCCTTTATTTATTATTCATCCTTTATTATGAGATTCATCCTTTATTGTGAGATTTTTTTTTTAAGCAAAAACATTTAATGGTAAATCAATATGAGAGGAGAATGCTTGTGGGAATGACATGTGGCAATTTTCTTTGAAAAAAAGTTCTCAAATTATATATATAGAGATTAGTGATTATTTCAAGTCATTGGATTAAATAAAACGAAGCAATGTGATTTGGTGTCAAATTAATTTTGACACCTTAGTGTGATTTGATCCTAACCCTAATAACAATTATACTCTTTTGCCGTCGACAAAAATACAATTGCATGCTGCCAACTGCCGACACCAACGGTTTCTTCTCTTCACCCATTATTTTATTTTAATTCGCACAATTCTTTTGGTTCTTCATTTTCATTTTTATTTTTTAGAATAAATAATGAAACAAAAAAAAGTGATGATGATGATTTTGCAGAAATAGAAAGAGATTGGAATGTTGAAATGATGTACGTGAAGAAGAAGGTGATGACTGATGAACAAATCGAAACACTTCGGAAACAAATTGCTGCTTATGGAACTATTTGTGAACAACTCGTTCAAATGCATAAAACTCACTCTTCTAACCAACATCTTACTGGTTAGTTTACTTTGTTACACTTTCGTATAATTCAGTTACTCACGATCTCTTTCTTTTAGTTAGTTAGTTAGTTATTCGTCCCGAGAAAGTTTATTTTTTAAATATATTGAAAACAACTAATGTACCTGATGTACATCATATATGTGACATGTATAATATAGGATATGTAAGACCTGTAATTCCACGATACATTTTGTGTGAGGAAAATAAATATTGGCTAGGAATATTAGGGTTTTTGTTAAGTGGTTTTGTGAGTATTGTCGCGATAATAGAATTTTGCTGAGTTGGAGCTTGTTTTGTGCTCGTGTGCTGGAAATGCACAGACTTTTGTTCCTTAGTCTTTATTTATCTATGAGAACGTTCCTGTGTCTTCAGAATTTCAAAATTTGACTTTCTCCGCTTTTTGGAAAAACGAGTAGAAAACTATACCCGCTGTTAGAAAATTTACGGTTTCTGTTTTCCGTCGAATTTTAATTAGAGACTTTATATATCGACGCGAGTTGGAATCTGGATTCAGAATATTTTTGAGAGCTTAGGATAAAAGTTTCAGTCGGAGAATCAAGTTTAGCGATAATTTTTAGAAATGGTTTACGACGAACTTTTACTTCGTAGATTTTCTATTTTTCGCGAGTTAGACCGTTAGCAAAGTACGACTCGCCTGCGAGCGAGCGCGAGAGCTGAGTAGCGTAAAGTTAAAATATCTAGATATTTTTCAAAAAGTAATCATTACACTTAGATCCAATGGCTAGAATTTGATCATGATACTTTGCACTATTTGATCCAAGGGCCTAGAGTGATTCATGGTATCTTTAATTAGAGAAGTCATGAGGCTTTTTCTCCCTTCCATTTTTCCCTTCCTCTGCCCGAGCTCTCCCTATCTCATTCTTTCACTTCAAAAATTCTCATGTATAAACCATAGAAACATGTGATTCCAAGCTTGGATCTTTGAAATTGAAGTGATGCTTAAGTCTTGGTGATCCTTTAGAGCTTAAATAAGAGGTAAATAAATCATTCATTTCCTCTCTTTTCTAAGTGGCCGTGAGGCCTATTGGTTAAAGGTTTTGATATTTTAATTTTTCATTTGTTAATAGTATGAATCCATGATAGTTAATGGTAGATGCAAAAGAAAAATTATCATTTAGAAAGATTTGATTTGTGATTTTTGAAAATGATTTTGAGGAAATATTTTGTAAATTATGATTTTGTTCAATTGAGTTCATTTTCTTGCGATTGAAGTTGGTCTTAGTGGTTTTAATGGTTTAATTTTGAAAAGAAAATGTTAGAATTGAAAAGCCCTAAAATTTTATGAGTTTTTGAAGTTTAGGGTTTTGGAAAATTTTTTAAGTATAGAATCAAACTAATTTGAGTTGGTTTATGTGAAATTAATATTTGTATAAATGTTTTAGCTATGTTTGATTCTTGAAAATGATGATTTTGAGGTTAATTCAATTCTGGCCGGAATTGAAAAGGGTATTTCAGTCATTTTAAATTGTTGTTGTGTCCTGAAAACCTAACTATTTGATCCGTCTTTTCGAGACGATGAATTTGGCGTATGGCTCGTCTCGATCTAATAAAAATTGAATGACTTATGGCCATTTTAATTTGAACCTCTTTTGTCGATGATATTGTGTAAACTGTCTGAACCTGAGGTTCGGGTAAACGACGTAATCACAAAGGAGACTCCGTCGAAAATACTTTTGTCAAGGGTTTATATTTTAAGAGTTTGATGTTTGTGAACTATTTAAAAAAAAAAAACGGTTTAGTTACGTACGCGCAAAGAGTATTTTGTTATAAGTCGTACGAGAAAAGTTTTAATTTGGACTTATCTAGTTTTAAAAGATTTTGGAACTTATGGTTTGAGGCATAATTTGTTTGAAAAGAGATTTGCTTTTGGAAAAGCTTTAAAATAGTTTGAATTTATTTGGCGACGTTTTTGGATAAAACTATTGGTTATAGCGCATTTACGAGAAAAGCTATTTATTAATGTGTTGTATTTTCAAGAGTTGTTTTGAAAAAGGATTTGGCTTTTTAAGTGTTTTAAAATAGCCGAGGTTTATTAAAAAGACGTTTCGTAATGAGAAATTATCTTTTCAATGTGTTAATACTTTCAAGACTTGATTTCAACATGACTTGAGCCTAGTTAGGTGTAAAAGAACGACCATAGGCCTTGATCCATTAGTAGCCGAGCTAGGACTATTTGAGTGATCAATTAGAATGTGGTATTAACTTAGATAAGTTATGTTTTGTAAAAGGTTAAGAGGATTAGCCGAATTGGTGGCTTCGTCGAGAGAGACGGATATTGCTCGCATAGGGTAAGTTGTACGTGTTGGAATGCTAGCCAAGGTAAGGACACCACGTACTTTCTGTCTTTTCACTGGATGTTGTGCTGTGTTGTGCTTGGCATGTTTGTATTATGTATTCTCGTGATGAGAAAGTGTTTAATATACATGCGTTGAATACATATGATTGGAAATATATGTATGATTATTTGTGGTTGAATACATATGATTGGAAATATATGTATGACTGTTGTGTTTGGATTACATATGCTTGAGAGGTATGTATTTGTTGCATTAGCATATATGGGGAATCGTATGCTCATGCATTCATAGTACGTGGTGACCGTGATGGGCCACGGGGTGCGACTAACAGTGATTGGGTCCACCTTAATCCTGCGGGATTTTTATTGAGTCCAATACGTGGTGACCGTGATGGGTCACGGGGTGTGATTGACAGTGATTGGATCCACTCTAATCCTACGTGGTGACCGTGATGGGCCACAGGATTTTATTGATGCCCTGCGGGGTTTAGTAGGGGATGGACCTACGACTCTCTGCGGAGAGGTTAAATTCCGGAATTCATGCATGTGGCAGCCAGTGATTGGTGTCACGCTCATTGTAGAGTCTGCATTATAGGCTATGTGTGCATTATTTCTATACGCCCGTTGGTGGGGATTGTTAAGTGTTTTTAGTGCTTTCTCTTTTGGTAATTGGTATTTGGTAATTGTATATCTTTCGCACCAGTTATATATATATACCTATATTTTGTGGTGACCCTTGCTGTATTACATTGTGGGCTCCTCCCACCCCAGACGTTGGTTATCCGTCTGATACCGTAGGTCGTGAGGACGGCGGTGGCTTCTTAGGCCCTCAGTGATCGAGTGGAGTAGTAGGTTTAGTTAGTCTATGCGCCGGTGTGGTTTGTACACCGTGCTCTTTTGGTTAGGCATAGGATCTGACTCTTTTGGATGACTGTATTATGAATATTTACTTTTGCGGTTGTTAGACCCTTTGTCTTTAGGGTTGTAAATATTCAGGTGTTACACTTGCTTCTCTGAAGCACTAATGTTTAATTAGCCCTGTTGTATGATTAATGTCGGCTCATCATGAAAATTTATGCACGCTCTGTTTTGTTTTTAAAAAAACAAAAAAAATAATATACCTTTTTAGTCTTTGAAAATCGGGGTGTTACAGGATACGGACACGTTTACATTCATATGTAATGAGAGGGGTCATCCTAGTCTTATAAGTGTATTGAAATTGATTATGATTATATGAAGTGAAAAGTAATAAGCTCTTTTTTTAATTATGAGCAAAATTTTAAAATAGTCCTCTAAGATCTTCGGTCAAATTGAGAATTTAAGGACTAAATTAACCAAACTAAAATGATTTTTGGTTGTTCAAAGATGATAATTTCACTAATAGTTTAAAATTTAACTGATTTTAAAGTCGAAATGCCAAACATTTGCGACCATTTAGACTAAATAGGTGGTTCTCACTATAAAATTTTGAATAAAATAGATTAGATTAATCATAATCAACGTTTAATGATGATAAATAAATTAGTGATTTGATTTGATTGTTAGGGGTGAGAGGTATGTATTTTGACCCAATGATCACCAAAATAGGTTCGAGGCAGCGTTGGGCACCAACCACTGTGCAGCTTCAAACTTTGGAGCAAATATTTGATGCTGAAACGGGGACTCCAAGCAAGGAAAAGATAAAGGAGATAACCACTAATTTAACCAAGCACGGGCAGATTTCTGAGACCAATGTATATAATTGGTTTCAGAATAGGAGTGCTAGGTCAAAGAGAAAGCAGCAGAGTTTGACGCCTACTAGTGTTAATCCCGAATCAGAAGTGGAGACCAATGATGATTCTAAAGATAAGAATACTAAGCCGGATGAGTTTGTTGCGTCTCAACCTGCTGAAAATTTGTGCCGCAAAAACTCTGAAGCGTTCTCTGTCTCACAGTACTTAAATCCTGAACCAGATGACAGGCTATATCAAACTCAAGTATGTTGCTTACATGGTGTTTTCTTCCTTAACACGTTTCTATGTTTGTTTATGTAAGGTTAGTATTTTAAGAATGTGATGAGTTGCAATTTTGTCCTGGTAAGGTTAAGCTTATGAAATTACTGAGATGTAACATTGAGCTTTTGTTCATGGTTTTTTAATATTTATTTTTTATGACAAATTCTATTTTGATGAATACTAGTATAATTTTTTTCCCTTTTGGTGGTTGAATTTAACTAGAACATGGAATGTAGTAATGTAGCTTCAATCTCTGAAAATTACATTCTGCTTTTTACTTGGAGGTTAAGCAAAGATTTATACCTTCAAATTTGACTATTTGAGCCTCTCTTTATTATAGAAATAGACAATCAAGACTTTTGTTTCACCGTTTATTAATTTTCGCAGGTAGCAGCAATTATCTTATTGAACCTTTGGAAGCACTTGAGGACAAGAACAATGGAGGTTAAGCAAAGATTTATACCTTTAAATTTGACTATTTGAGTCTCTCTTTATTATAGAAATTGACAATCAAGACTTTTGTTTCATCGTTTATTAATTTTTGCAGGGAGTAGCGATTATCTTGTTGAACATTTTGAAGCACCTGAGAAGAAGAACAACAAAGGTTAACATTCGCTGTTACTTCTGATGAGTGTGATTCGCTGTAAAGAACTCATATTGTGGTCTTGTGCTGGTTTTGTTGAGAAAGCAAATTGAACGAATCAAAAGTCGGGACTTACAAGTTAAATATAGTAGTTATATATCATATATACCGATATCTTCTGATGATAGTTGCACATTTTAGTCGAGATGCGATATTGGTGTTTTTGTTTACAATTGTGTTATTTGAAAAACCAAAATTTCACAACTTTTGCAACCGCAATCTCAGTGGCAAACAGAGTTCAAAGGGAATGATAAGAACATCCCTCACTATATATTTTCTTCAATGCCATGGAGTTTGTAATTATAACATCACAATTGAGAGTTATTTGCATTTTGCACTATGCAATGAAGAAATATTAATTTTAGCAATGAATAAATGTATTGGCAATTTTAGCTTCTAAGAAATATTGATTTCATTCTAAACACAAATTTGAATTTCAAATTTTGAGTGTTCTCGAGTAAATTTAACTTTGTCAGATTCTAAACAAAAAAATTAAAGTTGAGGCTTAAAACTCGTGCCTTTAATGTGAATTTTTACACATGATTTATTATTCGACTCATTTTTATGTAAATATATTCAAATATAAATTATTATACTGTCAATTTTTTAAAATGTAATATTTTTACAAAAAGTTGCACATATTGTGTGTACAAAATATATTACATGTTTATATGGAAAAAAGTCTCACATTCCCTCCATTTTTCGATTGTATTGTGTTAGAACTCAAAATTCAAAAAATCACTCCAGAGATAACTTCTTTTGTACATTGAATAAATTTTCGATTTAATTTCAAGATTATCGCTTAAATCGCACATATTGTGTGTACAAATATATTACCTATTTATATGGAAAAAAATCTCACACTCCCTCCCTTTTTCGGATGTATTGTGTTAGAACTCAAAATTCAAAAAATCACTCCAGAGATAACTTCTTTTGTATTTTGAATAAACTTTCGATTTAATTTCAAGATTATCGCTTTCATGAATTTTATTTTTTTTCACCACGGGTCAGTTTTGACATCAAATAATTCCAAACTCTTCCGATCGCAGTTGCCGGGATCGAACCGTGGTTCTTCCTATCAAGTTCAGCGTCAATCATTGACCGCCAAATCAACTAACAAGCTTTTATCAATTTACTCCTTAAACTTTCGATTTAATTTCTAGATTATTGCTTTCATCAATTTACTCCGTATACTCTATGGCTAGGATTTTTACCTTACCTTCTCTTATTAGAAAACACAAAAAGGTTACACTTTTTGAAATACACACTTGCTTAAACCTCAAGTTTATTAAACATCTTTGTTCTTCATCAGTTTATCAACCTCATGAACTTAACCATTGTTTCAAATCAAATTCTTTATATGAATCTCTTATTGATAATTCTACCCACATTACACATCTTTATCAAATACATGACCAGTTAATTGTCTCTGGATTGCAACATAATAGGTTTCTCATAACTAAACTTGTTAATGGGTGTTCAAATCTTGGACAAATTTTTTATGCACGCAAATTGTTTGATGAATTTCCCGACCTGGATTTGTTTATGTGGAATGCTATTATTAGAAGTTATTCGAGAAATAATATGTATAGGAATGTTATTGATATGTATAGGTGGATGAGATGGGCAGGATTGCATCCAGATAAGTTCAGTTTTCCTTGTGTACTTAAAGCTTGTAGTGAGTTGTTGGATTTCGGTTTGAGTTGCTTAGTTCATGCACATATAATTGTTTACGGATTTGGGTCGGATGTTTTTGTACAGAATGGTCTTGTGGCGTTTTATGCTAAATGTGGTCGCATTGGAATGGCGAGAGTGGTGTTTGATAGGTTATATGATAGAACGATTGTTTCGTGGACTGCCATCATTTCCGGATATGCACAGAATGGGGAAGCTTTGGAAGCATTGAGAAATATCTGTTTATGCAAAAATGTGATGATGTGGAATGAAGACACCAAATAATGTGATGATGTGGAATGCAATGATATCTGTTTATGCAAAAAACGGTCATGCCGAGGAGGCGGTAGATCTATTTCGTTGTATGGTTTCGAGAAATATTCAACCAGATTCTATCACTATAAGGTCTGCAGTTTTAGCTTCTGCACAAGTTGGTTCCCTCAAACTAGCACAATGGATGGATGAATTTGTCAGAAAGAGCAAATACAGAGACGATATATTCGTTATTACAACACTCATTGATATGTATGCAAAATGTGGAGTGCCATGATTATGGGATATGGATTGCATGGTCAAGCTTGGAAAGCCATTCATCTTTATCATGCAATGAAACAAGAAGGGGTTTGCCCAAATGATGTCACCTTTATTGGCCTTCTCACAGCATGCAGTCATTGTGGTCTTGTAAAACAAGGATGGGAGCTATTCCATTGCATGAGAGACTTTGGAATTAAGCCTCGCAATGAACATTATTCTTGTGTTGTTGATCTCTTGGGGCGTGCAGGCTATTTGGATCAGGCTTTTGTTTTTATCATGAAAATGCCGATTGAACCGGGTGTGAGTGTATGGTGAGCACTTCTTAGTGCATGCAAGATTTCTCGTTGGGTAAAATTTGGAGAATATGCTGCACAAAAGCTATTCTCATTAGATCCGTATAATACAGGGCACTATGTACAATTGTCTAATCTCTATGCTTCATCTCGCATGTGGGACCGCGTTGCTTATGTTCGAGTTTTGATGAAGGAGAAAGGATTGATTGAGTACCTTGGTTACAGTGTTATTGAAATTAATGGGAAGCTACATACATTTCATGCAGGCGACATGTCACATCCACAAGCTAAGGAGATTTTCGATGAGCTTCAAAGGCAAGAAAGACGGTTAAAGGAGGTTGGGTTTGTCCCACATACAGAATCTGTTTTGCATGATCTGAATTATGAAGAGAAGGAAGCGAGTCTCTGTATACACAGTGAGAGAATAGCAGTTGCTTTTGGGCTTATTAGTACTGCTCCTGGAACTACTCTTAGAATAACGAAGAATCTTCGAGCATGTGTAAATTGCCATTCAGCAATAAAGCTTATATCAAAGCTTGTCGAAAGGGAGATCATTTTAAGGGATGCAAATCGGTTTCATCATTTTAAAGATGGTTTGTGTTCTTGTGGGGACTATTGGTGAGATGAATGACTCAACCTTGAACCAGCTGTTACGGATGGTTTGTGTTCCCGTGGAGAGGCCAATAATTTTATTGAAAATTCAGTTTTCACGAGGACCGATGACATTGGTTGATACATGTTAGTCTAACCAATGACCAATCTATTCTAGAGAGGCCACATTTTTTTGTCATCGATGTCCATGCATATTCATCAGTCAAGTATGTGTGTGCGTGTGTGTTGTGTTATATGAAATAAATATGCACCTGTAGTATGCATCTCCACATGTTGCTGTCTTTTGTGTTTTGAATATATTAATACTCCTTAAAAGTTTTGAAATTTTAGTCAGTTGGTAATTTTTTATTTTATTTTAGAACTATTTAATTTTAAAATACTTAAAGAAAAAGCAGATTGGCAAATAATATAAATTGTTCATGTTAATGTATGTTTCATTTTTGGTATTCATGTGTGTGTTTGTGTGAGAGAAAGTGTGCATATATGTATTGTGGTCTAAAATCACAGGGTTTTATTTTCTTTTAATATTTGTTTATTTATATGATTGTTTAATTTCTAAGTTACTCTTGTGACTAACTATTCCAGGTGCAGGGAAGAGTTGAAAAACTATTTCAGGTGTGGGGAAGAGTTGTCTACTTTTCCTTCCCAACCAGTTTTATCACCGCCAGAATTGATTAAAAGGTAAGAACCATTGATTCTGTTGGCAAATGCATTACAAACTTGAAGTAAATATTAATGGTCGTCTTCTCAATTTTATCATCTATAGATGTTGGAATTAAGAAAACACTCATCCAATAATAATGGTACACAAGTATAATATTTTCCTAACAGGTGTTTATTATTAATAAATATTTTTGTTGTAAAAGCATTGACTATTCAAACATTCAACACTAGTCTTAGTCTTACTGAACACACATAATAAGAAACAATTGTTGAAGACAATGCAGATCAAAAAAAACACAAAAAATTGTTGAAGACATTGTTAAAATCGATCCCAAACCTCAGTTAGCATCTTATTCACAAGTGTTTCTCAATTCTACCAATAACAACACGCCACGTCATCACAAAAACCAAATGCAACACCCCACGTGCCTTACCACTATGCGCTAAGTACTCAGTTTCATGCAAATGCAAAGGCACACACACTTTAACCGTCCAGATTATCCAGTTAACACTAACTTTCATGCAAACACATCAAACGATGCCACATGTACGCCCAGATGAGCTTCATAAGTTTTATAACTATACAGAGCACCGCATTATATCTTTGATCCATCCACAAAAACCCATTGCAATCACAAAACACTTCGTTTCATTTCCTCACCGTCCACGGCGGAGCACCACCGCCGTTAAAATTTCCGACCTTATTTCCAGTTTGGTGCTCCAAACTTGTTTGTTAAGAGATTTTACCTTCAATTCTTGGATTCCATTTTCTTCTTATTCTAGGTTTCATTCTCTTCTTTTTGTTAATACTCTTTTATTATTATCATTATTATTTAATTATATGTTTGTATTGATTTGATCGTGGTTGTAGATTTTGATTTGATGGTGTAGTTGATCGAGTTTGAAGGTTTTGCACTATTCAGTGAGTTTGATTAATCGTCAACATCATAGAGATATGGTAATGTTTCTGAATTTGTAGAAATTTAATGGCTTAAATATGCTTTTGGTCCCTGCAATATACACTTGTTTTGAAAAGAGCCCCTGTAAAAAAAAAAAATTTGAAAAGAGCCTTTGCGCAGGAAATGTGGCAGCCATGTCACTTAAATGTGTACGTGGCAGGCGCTGACTGGGATACTTATCTGATGTGGCACAATTTTTGCCACGTGGATATTACATCTCATTTATTTTTTTAAAATAAAACTAAATACCTTTTTTTTATTTCTGAAAACCTAAATACTAATTTTTTTATTTCAGAAAAACTAATTAACTAATTAAAAAAGAATAAAAATGAAAAAGGGGGGAAAATAGAAAACGATAGATAAAATTAGGAAGTTAGGGTTTCTGCATCACTTGTTCTTCTTCATCATCGTTTCATTTCTCCATCGTAGGTTTTTCTGAAAACGTTTCTTCTAATCGTTTCATTTCTTCATTTCGAAATCATTTTCGTAATTTCGTGTTATGTTTCGTGTAGGAATCGACGGCTGAGATTTGCTCTAGTTCAAGACTACTGTTTCGTGTTGGTATAGACGGCTGGGATTGCAAGCTACAGTTCGTGCATTTCATTGTCGTTGTGCTTCATTAAAGTGAAACAAAGGTAAGTGACAGTTATGTCGTTTTGTAGCATGTGATGTTTGATACTTAGCATTTGTCGTATTATTTGGGGGGAATAAGACAGTAATAGCAATTTTTTATTCTTTTTTGTGAATTTATATAGCAAGATATGTCTTTTAAAGTGTATTTTAACCATGGAGGGTTGTTTGTACGAGAATGGGTTATACATTACAAGGATAAACAAGAGGATATCCATTATAAGGGTGGTAAACAAGAGGAGGTGGTAATACTTGATGCTGATAGATGGAGCTATTTTGAAGCTGTTGGTCATCTAAATGACATTATTAAAAAAGAAGGTTATGTTGGAGGGTATAGGTTGTGGTGGAAGCCTGATGAAGAAGTTAATTTTAAAAGGTTAAGAGTAGATAAGGATGCAGACCCTGTTGCTAACTATGCTATGAATAACAATGGCAGGGTTCAATTGTATGTTGAGCATGATGTAGATGATAGTTGCATAGTTGATGTTCCTGACTATATTAATGCTGAGGACATGGTTGTTTCTGATGATGGTGAAGATGTGGGTATGGTGAATAACACTAAAAATGATAAGGGGAAGGGTGTAATGGTTGAATCTGACAATGATGAAGCTGAGGATTATAGTAGTTCTGATTATTCAAGCACTGAAGATGAGGCCAAAAGGATAAAATTTGATGACAGCGAAGATGAGAGAGCATTAGGATTTGATGATGAGTTTGGTTTACCCCATGCTGCTCCAATAAATGGATCAAACAGAGTTTATATTGAAGGTAAATCACATAGAGTGAAACATAGAGCAAACAAGTCTAGAAGCAATAAAACATCAGTACCCACTCTAGATGAAGAAATGTTGCAACTATGCAACTTTGAATCTGCATATGTAAGTGATGAGTTAAATAGTAGTGATCCAGATGATTCAGACAAAGAGAAAAAGAAAGGTCCTAAAACTGAGAAGTTTAGGATGGAGCAGTTGAAAACCAACAAAGATTTTGAGCTGAAGCGTGGGATGGAGTTTAACTCACTTCAAGACTTCAAAGATGCAGTAAGGGAGTGGACTGTAATAAGACAAAGGCAAATAAAGTATGCAAAAAATGATAGGAGAAGGTGTAGGATTGTGTGTAAAAAAGATTGTGGGTTCACAGCTTTATGTAGTAGGGTTGGTGACAAGCACACTTATGTTATTAAGACTTGGATAGGGAAACACCGCTGTCTAAAAACATTAAATAAGTCTACCACATCAGATTGGATTTCAAAAAAGGTGGTTGATAAATTAATGGTTCAAGACAATGTGAAAGTTCAAGATATCATGACTGACCTGAGGAGAAACCACTCTGTTGGAGTAACATTTGGGAGAGCTTGGAAAGCAAAAGTGAAAGCAAAACAAATAATTGAAGGAAATGCTGTAAGACAATACTCAATGTTATGGAGGTATGCAGCTGAGCTTAGGAAGCATTCTCAAGGTAATACTGTCAAAATCAATGTAGAGAGGATAGCTCCAACAATTCAACCCAGATTTGGGAGCTTCTACTTTTTCTTTGATGGATGCAAGAAATGATTTTTGGCTAGCTGTAGACCTTTGATAGGTGTGGATGGATGTCATTTGAAGACTAAGTTTGGTGGTCAGCTTTTAATTGCAGTTGGAAGGGATGCTAATGATCAATATTATCCATTAGCATTTGGTGTTGTTGAAAATGAAACTAAAGAGAGCTGGAGATGGTTTTTAACTTTGTTATTAGAAGATATTGGAACTGACAAGAGATGGGTATTCATATCAGATCAACAAAAGGTCAGATCTTGTTTTATTTTTTGTAGATCTATAATGTTTACTATTTTTTTTTTGTAGATCTATAATGTTGTAACCCTTTTTTGTAGATCTATAATGTTGTAACCCTTTTTTCTGATCTTGTTTATGTTAGATCTTTCATTTTTACTATTTTTAATGTTCATTAATTGCAGGGTTTAATACCTGTTTTTGAAGAAATGTTTGAGCATGTTGAACACAGATTATGTCTTGGGCATTTATATGCTAACTTCCAGAAGAAATTTGGAGGAGGGACAACAATTAGAGATTTAATGATGGGAGCAGCCAAGGCAACCTACCAGCAAGCATGGGAAAAGAAAATGAATGAATTGAAGGCTTTGGACAAAAAGGCATGGGATTGGTTAATTGGACATGATCCAAAATTATGGTGTAAGCGTGCTTTTAGTTTTTATCCTAAGTGTGATGTTCTTATGAATAATTTGTCTGAAGCTTTTAATTCAACAATATTGGTAGCTAGGGATAAATCAATTATAACTATGTGTGAATGAATTAGACAATACTTGATGAATAGGATTGCAACAATTAGATATAAACTGGGTAGTTGGAACAATAAGGTTATGCCAATGCCAATGAGGAGGCTTAACAAAGAAATAGAGGCTGCAGGTGGTTGGTTGCCATATTGGTCTGTCGATGAGAGGTTTGAGGTTGAAAAAATAGGGGGTGGTAACACTTTTATTGTGGACATTGCAAAGAGAACATGTTCTTGCAATTTTTGGGATTTGGTAGGAATTTCATGTAGGCATGCAATATCTGCCATGTCAAGACAATCACATGTACCTGAAGACTATGTGGATTACTATTATACTAGAGATGCTTATGAGAAGTGCTACAGTTTTAGTGTTACTACTATCAATGGTGAAGACATGTGGCCCAATGTTGATGCTGAAGAAATGTTGCCACCAAGTTACAAGAGGAATCCTGGGAGGCCAAAGAAACTCAGAAGAAGAGAGACTGATGAAGACAACAATAGGCAAAGTTATAGAAGCACCATGTATAGGTGCACAACTTGTGGAGACCCAAGTCACAATGCTAGGCGTTGCAAAAGTACAACTATTGATCCATCAGCTCAAAACAGAAAGGTAATTGAATTTCTTTAATCTTTAATGTTAACTGAAACATTTTATGTATTTACACAATTGTCTTGTTTGTTAATGTCTTATTTACACAAATGTAGAGGAAACCACCTAAGAAGCCAGCAGCTGCTAATGCACAAGCTGCTACTGCTGGTAGTGCAAATCAACCTGGAGCTTCAAATGCAACTGAAGCAGCTGCTAATGCCCAACCTGCTACTGCAACTGAACAATCTGCTACTGCGCCACCAGCTGTATGTTACTTAATTTGTTGTTGTTTTGATTTTTTTACTGAGCTTCATTCATTAATGTTATACAATTATGCAGAGGAAAATATCTAAGAAGTCAGGAGCTGCTACTGCAAATCAACCTGCTACTGCACAAGTTAATGCACCACATGCTAATGTTACTGCTACTGCTGCTGTATGTTACTTAACTTGTTGTTTTGATTTTTTTACTGAGCTTCATTCATTAATGTTATACAATTATGTAGAGGAAAACATCTAAGAAGTCAGGAGCTGCTACTGCAAATCAACCTGCTGTTGTACAAGTTAATGCACCACATGCTAATGTTATTGCTACTGCTGCTACTGTAGGTTACTTAATTTAGTCTTCATTTGATTTTTTACTTAGCTTTATTCATTCATTAGTGTCTTACAATTATGTAGAGAAATGCACCTGGAAATGCACATGTCAAGGCAACTGCAATTGCACCAGTTCAAAGCATTAACAATGAACCTATGAGGAAGAAAGCTAAGACTTCACATCCAATTGCATTCACAAGACCTACAGCAAGTGCTGGTCAACCTTCCAAGCCTGCATCATCACAATTTAAGCCTCCATCTAAGGTTCAAACTGTGCAAGCATCAACATCCAGGCCAAATCAACCAGAAAAGAAGAAAAAAGAACCTAAGGTTGTTAAGAAGCTTGATTTTACAAAGCTGAGAAGGAGTCGGAGGACTACTTATTTTGGGCCACAGCCAAAACTTGGTGCACCAGGGACATTGGCAGATAAGCCAATTGACATATGTGATGAGGATGAAGTTGGAGATGGTGACTTAACCCAAGAGAAGATTGATCCTAAAGTTGGCAATTGTTTAAGCAAATTAAGATGGAGATGGTGACTTATTATTATATGTAGTGATTATGTAATGTTAAAAGTACTAATGTAATGTCTGTGTTGGTTGAACAATTTGCACATTGTCAACTCATTTTGAATTTAAGAAGCAATTAGGATGCTAAGCACACTGTGATGCTTATTTTGTTAGTGCTTATTTTGTAATGTTAGTGCTTATTTTGAATGTACTAAATGAAGCACATATGTGTTCCAAAATGCTATATAATTTGGCACAGAAATTCTATATAATGTTCTGTTCTGCATAATTCTGGTTGCACTGATAATTCTACATAATTCTCCATAATTTGGTTTAACAGGTCAGGTTATAGGCACAATTACAGGTCACATTATGCAAAAATTACGGGACGCATTTGACGCACAATTACGAGTCACATTTTGCGCACAATTACGAGTCACATTTTGCGCACAATTACGGGTCACAATTTGGTCTCAAACATTACAGTTAAACACATTGCACAATTTGATCCAAAACAACCTTTTTCCATTCCAATTAAAATCATTACATCCATTACACTCATAAGTCATTACATCCATAACTCATAAGTCATTACATCCATAACTCGTTAAATCCATTACATTAACTACTCTAAACCTGAAATTGCATCCATATAACATCAATTCTTAACATACCAAACAAAAAAAAACCAACTACAAATTAGCATTAGTGTCACATATTTCACTTTCTTCTTCTCCTTCAAATATTTGGACTTCACTTTAGCATTTCTCTTCACTTCAATTTCATTCACAATCTCTGCAATAGCTTTGCAAGTAGCACAATTAACTACAACATTCATCCTTTCTTCCATTGCTGCTTCTGGTAAAACATCATCCTCCCAGTCAAACTTCTCACACGAATTTCCCTTTCCCTTCTGTATCAAAGCACAACAAACACATGAATTAGAAGAGGGAAAAGAGGGAAAACGACATTATGTTTCATATAGCACAAGATAAAAACTTACATTCCAGTTTCGACACCTCCAGAATCGTCTTCCATAACTCTCAGTCTTCTTTGATGTGAACATCACCATGGGTAGTTGACACCCACACAGAGGAAGCTTTTCACAACGACCTGTTGAGGAAGATGAATAGCCTCTGCTACTCAACATCTTCTTCCTTGCGAATCGAATTTCAATCGCACGTTAATCCCTTTGTTCTTCTTCTTCGTGTTTCTTCTTCTGTGAACCCTAATCCCTTTCTTCTTCTTCATCGTGATTTTCCCCCTTTTATTTGGTTTATTTTTATTCTTTTTTAATTAGTTAATTAGTTTTTCTGAAATAAAAAAATTAGTATTTAGGTTTTCAAAAATAAAAAAAAAGGTATTTAGTTTTATTTTAAAAAAATAAATGAGATGTAATATCCACGTGGCAAAAATTGTGCCACATCAGATAAGTATCCCAGTCAGCGCCTGCCACGTGCACATTTAAGTGACATGGCTGCCACATTTCCTGCGCAGGGGCTCTTTTCAAAGTGGTTACAAATTGCAGGGGCTCTTTTCAAATTTTTTTTTTACAGGGGCTCTTTTCAAAACAAGTGTATATTGCAGGGACCAAAAACATATTTAAGTCAAATTTAATTGTTTCATGCAAATGCTGAGTTTGATATGTGATTTTGTTGTTGCTTGGTTTTGCTTGATCAGTTGTATTGTGATAGTAATTGTATCTATGAAGCACCGACACTACTCGGATTAGGCGTGTCCTAGTGTCAGTGTCGGGTCGCACGCATACATGTTCGACTCGGGTTGCACACATACTTGTTCGACACTGACATGACACTTTCTATGTTTGTCTCTGTGCTTCAAATTATTTTCGGTGTTGACGTGTTAGTGTCTGTGTTTGTCATTGTGTTTGGATATTTTGACAAGCATGCTTTCAATTTCATACATTCATTTTTGAGTTAAAATAGATTGGATGTTGTCATGTGTAGTTGATGATTAGTAAGTTTATTTAATAAATTGTGACTAGACCTTCTTGATTTATTAGTGTGGAGAATTTATTAACTGAATTTTGATGAAATATTAAATTTTCATTGATGTTATCTATACACTTAAATTGCTAGCTCAGTGGTAAGAGTTTAGCTTTATAATCTCATGATACTGAGTTCAAATTCCCTTAGAGACAATTGTAAAATAGTCATTAGTGCCACTGATTAATAAAAAATTCCGACAAAAGAAAAACTGACTTGGATGAGGTAGATAATTTTATTACTTTGGTACTGTGCTGGGAGCTTACTCATGACCTATTTTTATACTGATGCATAAATTTTTATTCTAAATATGCAATGTTAACACTGAAGTGGTACTAATGTGACTTGTTTACATGCTAGAAATGGATTCTGGATTTCATTTTGACGAAAAAAATTTGCTCGGTTATTTCTACGAAGTGCTTTTAATTGGAATGTAGAGTTTGATTTAGATTTTTCCAGTTTAGGAAATTTGGATGAAGATTCATAAAACAGATACTTCAGTAAATGTGTTTCATTCTTGTTTTAAATTTCTTTTACTGTCTTACTTGATGGTGGACTTCTGATTTGTGTGTTTTTAGGTATGTTATTTTTAACTAGTTTATGGCTTGAAATAAGTAATATTTGATTTCAAACATTATGCATGGAATACTATGTCTTGTTTTAAAATGCATCGGATGAATCTATGCTCTCGTTGTGATATATCATGTAAGATAAGTATTCTACGCTATTATTTTTTGCAGTCTTTTCAGAATAAAGGCTTTTGGATGCCCCGGGATGCTGGTTGCTTAGCTGAAGAAAATATTGGCTATGAGAATTCTTCAAGAATCGAACAAAAGCGAAGTCATCAATGGCTTATGGATACCGGTGAACCAAGAATATTCAGCAACAAGAAACAAGCAGTTGAAGCAGTTAGTGACCGACCAGTTTCAGCAGTGAATATTTCGCAATGGGACACGTGTTCCGGATTTCACTCAGTAACAGGACAATTTTCTGACCGTCTCTTTGGATCTGATCTTATACGGTCTGTTAATTCAGTCGATAAAAACACACCGTCAGTTAGAAGTGGAATTCTGAACATGGGAATAAAGGATTTTGGTAATCAGTATGGTATTGATCCATCTGTCGGACTGTCAATATCTTCTTCATGTCTGAATTTTGGCGGTATCATGAAAGTTAAAGTTAATCAAGTCCGATATTCTGACCATGGCATGCCAGCTGCATCAGTAGGGCACTCTTATAGTATGTCTGATAACAATGCATTTTCAATTGGTTCTGATTACAATAAGAATGACGGAAATACTACATCGGGCTCAACTTATAACAATGGAAGTGACAACACCCTTGCTATAGGGATAAGCAAGCCTGATGAGAATCTCTTTTCAACCGGTCACATCTTCAATAAAGGGGATAGGAGTTTTTTGTTGATGGGTCACAATTATGGCAAAGGAGATGAAAGTGTCTTATCAATTGATCGGCTGTTTGATAGAGGAGATGTAAATTTCGTAACAATGGGTCAGACATATGGAAAGGAAGATGGCAATTTGATATCTCTAGGAACGTCATATTCCAAGGGGAATGCGAGCTTTACATCAATTGGTCCAACCTATGGTAAATCAGGAGAAACTTTCACAACTGTTCCATCGTTCGACGCCGGAAACTCTAGCTCTTTTGTAGGTTTTCATGTTGACCATGAACCGATTCCCTCTGGTGGAATCATTAATAGTTCCAATCCATTAATAAGCAACCAGAACTCGGTTCAAGGTGTAGATAGGCAGAAGGATTTGACTGAATCAAACTCTGATCCGCTTGTAAATATTACTCAAAAACACAATGCTAAAAATGATACCGTTGTTAAGAATAAAGAGCCAAATCCTACTAAGAAGACTTCTAACAATTTCCCTACAAATGTCAAAAGTTTGTTGTCAACCAGTATTTTTGATGGCCTTCCGGTTAAATATTGTACATGGTCAAGGGAGGTAAACCTTGTTTTAATTTTATCGTGCCTTACTTTTCAGCTGCTGTAGTTGTTTATACATGGTCAAGGGAGGTAAACCTTGATGTCAAAAGGAACTGGTTACTTGTGTTCATGTGATGTCTGCAAGGGGCAAAAGGTTAGATATTAAATTAAATCACTTATATTCTAATAATCTGTACAATCCTACCAAAAGTTCTTATGTACTAAATTCTGTTCATGAAGGCTCTTAATGCATATGAATTTGAGCGTCATGCCGGGGGCAAGTCAAAACATCCTAACAATCATATATTCTTTGAGAATGGAAAATCAATATATGGTGTTGTTCAAGAGCTGAAAAACAGTCCTCAGGAGATGCTTTTTGATGCCATTCAAACTTTGGCTGGCACCACCATAAACCAAAGGAACTTTCGTATTTGGAAAGGTAAAGAGAATTTTCAGTTTGCATGACAAAGTCACAAAACACACCCTTGCCTCAATTGTTCATGCTTAGATATTTAAAGTGAATATTGATCATTCGATCTTTTCTACTTTTAATTTTAATGATTTTCCTTTTTTCAGCATCGTACCAAGCTGCTACTCGTGAGCTTCAGCGCATCTATGGAAAGGATGATGATGCAGCCATACCGTCTTAAGTTCAGTTATCTTCTTGCAAGTTCAGAACAGTCGTAGATATGTAATTTCTTCTGTGTATGAATGACAGCATTAAAGTTTATGAATTTGTAATTGAAAATATTTTAGTTGGTTTTTCTTGTAAGAACTTGATTGTTTTATTTATGAAAATGAAGATGTCTATTTCATGGTTTAGTGTCATTTCTTTCTTTCACAATTTGCCAATATATTTTCTCCTTTGTTGATTTCCTTACAAATCATGTTTCTTTGTGAATCTTTGAGAGGATCTATCTCTATATTCAATATTAGGCTAGCAGTGTCTATTTATCCAGTGGTAACTAATCCCATTCATTATGTTGAAGAAATTGTGGTATGAAGTGCTTGCATAAAATTTTTCAGTAACTAAGTATATTCACAAAATTACTATAGATTATTGGATTGTTATGAAATTAAAAGCATTTAAAATACTATTACAAGTAATCTCCCAAGTTAAATTAGCTTAACTCAAAAGGAAATTTTTGGAGTGGTGGAAAAGAGAGGCGAGGGAGTATTTTAAATTTTATGTGTTTGGTTTGTTTTTAAAAAAAAAAAGGAAAAAAGAGGGGAGAAATTCCTTCTAAGCTCACTTTTTGGTAATAGAGAGGGGTACATTAACACATAATATAATATAAATTATGACACCAACAATGAGTAAAAAAAATAATAGTAAGATTATTATACATATTTGTTCATGTCATTAGTTGTTTGATTCCTAAAAATAAAAACCAAAAAGGGACCAAACTATGTCATTTTTTATCGGTATGTTTCAATTTTTAAACCAAACCAAAACATTCAATTTTATCGTTGTTGTTTGAGTTGATTTGAATCTTCCATTTAATTGATTTTCTTTAATAGGCCTACACTCATATATAATAAAATCAATAAAAGAAAATGTATACTTAAAAATTAAATTTTGAGCTCATTTTACACATCATTTTACGCATAAGCTTCTACTATTACTTAAAAATCTCAATTTATTTTGGTTTTATATACTTCCTCCGTCTCAAAACTTTGATTCTTTTAAGAAAATGTAAGGTATAATTAATGATGTTTTACCATTTGTATTTTTACAAAAACTATAACATTAATTAAATGAATTTTCTTTTTCTTAATAAAACAAGAGTAAAAACAATTGAGCATTGCTATTTAGTAAGAATTTTTTACTCAAGAAAAAGAAGAATCCACAAAAGTTGGGAATTTGACCAATCAAATATTGGATAACTATACATGGGAGAGAGTGATTATATTTTAACCAATCAAATATTACCACATGTGATTCTTCTCTTTCTTGCCTACTAAAATTCTTACTAAATATCATTTTCCAAAACAATTTTACTTATCAATATTTGTTATTTCTTAATTCATGTGCAAAACTCTAAAATGATTAAAATTTTGGAAATGAGAGAGTATGAAATAAAGCTGTTGAAGAAAAATATTTTGTGATGACTAAAACTTGAACAAAAAGTTTATAACTAAAAATGTATTTAACAAAAGAAACAATTATTTTCCTGGATAATGTAATTTAATTTTATAATATTAATTTAAATACTTCATCATATTCAACATTAACACATGGTTTCTAGATTGTCAAAAAAATAAAAAATAAAAATTGGTTTCTAGATGTTTAGAAGTCAAGCTTAACATGTTGGTCAGATTATACTAAACCAACTTCTAACTCAAGTCCTCTGCTGCTTCCTTTTTCATACCATTCAATCAACAAAAACAACCTTGAACATGAACCTTGCATTTAATAATTTGAAAGTTATTTTAAAAAATAAATAGTACTATTTATTTATATCCTATAGTTTATAGTTATTTAAAATAAAGTCATCCGTGCAAGAGGGTTAAAAAACTAGTTAATCAAACAAAATTCAAGTAGTGCCGCCGCCCAAAACATACAATACATGCCTTTCTCTCTTTTGTTGCGACTTGTTCTGCTTTGTTTGGCTAAGCAAATGTGTCATGCTTACGTTCAACCACACAGCTTCCTTTCACACCAAACAACTCCTAAGTAAGTTCCCCTTCGACTTTTGATTTAATTTCTAGATTATCGCTTTCATCAATTTACTCCATATACCCTATGGCTAGGATTTTTACCTTACCTTCTCTTATTACAAAACACAAAAAGGTTACACCTTTTGAAATACACACTTGCTTAAACCTCAAGTTTATTAAACATCTTTGTTCTTCATCAGTTTATCAACCTCATGAACTTAACCATTGTTTCAAATCAAATTCTTTTTATGAATCTCTTATTGATAATTCTACCCACATTACACACCTTTATCAAATACATGACCAGTTAATTGTCTCTGGATTGCAACATAATAGGTTTCTCATAACTAAACTTGTTAATGAGTGTTCAAATCTTGGACAAATTTTTTATGCGCGCAAACTGTTTGATGAATTTCCCGACCCGGATTTGTTTATGTGGAATGCTATTATTAGAAGTTATTCGAGAAATAATATGTTTAGGAATGTTATTGATATGTATAGGTGGATGAGATGGGTAGGATTGCATCCGGATAAGTTCAGTTTTCCTTGTGTGCTTAAAGCTTGTAGTGAGTTGTTGGATTTCGGTTTGAGTTGCTTAGTTCATGCACATATAATTGTTTACGGATTTGGGTCGGATGTTTTTGTACAGAATGGTCTTGTGGCGTTTTATGCTAAATGTGGTCGCATTGGAATGGCGAGAGTGGTGTTTGATAGGTTATATGATAGAACGATTGTTTCGTGGACTGCCATCATTTCCGGATATGCACAGAATGGGGAAGCTTTGGAAGCATTGAGATTGTTCAATCAAATGAGAAACACTGATGTGAAACCGGATTGGATTTCTCTGGTAAGCGTTATGAGGGCTTATACTGATGTAGATGACTTGGAGCAAGGAAAATGTCTTCATGGTTGTGTCATCAAAACGGGTCTTGAAGACGAGCCTGATTTGCTCATCTCACTTACAGTGCTTTATGCAAAATCTGGACTGGTGACAGTTGCAAGATCTTTCTTTGATCAAATGAAGACACCAAATAATGTGATGATGTGGAATGCAATGATATCTGGTTATGCAAAAAACGGTCAAGCCGAGGAGGCTGTAGATCTGTTTCGTTGTATGATTTCGAGAAATATTCAACCAGATTCTATCACTATAAGGTCTGCAGTTTTAGCTTCTGCACAAGTTGGTTCCCTCAAACTAGCACAATGGATGAATGAATTTGTCAGAAAGAGCAAATACAGAGATGATATATTCGTTATTACAACACTCATTGATATGTATGCAAAATGTGGAAGTATCGAATCTGCCCGTGGGGTATTCAATCGTGCTTCTGTTAAGGATGTTGTTATGTGGAGTGCCATGATTATGGGATATGGATTGCATGGTCAAGCTTGGGAAGCCATTCATCTTTATCATGCAATGAAACAAGAAGGGGTTTGCCCAAATGATGTCACCTTTATTGGCCTTCTCACAGCATGCAGTCATTGTGGTCTTGTAAAACAAGGATGGGAGCTATTTCATTGCATGAGAGACTTTGGAATTAAGCCTCGCAATGAACATTATTCTTGTGTTGTTGATCTCTTGGGGCGTGCAGGTTATTTGGATCAGGCTTTTGTTTTTATCATGAAAATGCCGATTGAACCGGGTGTGAGTGTATGGGGAGCACTTCTTAGTGCATGCAAGATTTCTCGTTGTGTAACATTGGGAGAATATGCGGCACAAAAGCTATTCTCATTAGATCCGTATAATACAGGGCACTATGTACAATTGTCTAATCTCTATGCTTCCTCTCACATGTGGGACCGTGTTGCTTATGTTCGAGTTTTGATGAAGGAGAAAGGATTGATTAAGTACCTTGGTTATAGTGTTATTGAAATCAATGGGAAGCTACATACATTTCATGCAGGCGACATGTCACATCCACAAGCTAAGGAGATTTTCGATGAGCTTCAAAGGCAAGAAAGACGGTTAAAGGAGGTTGGGTTTGTCCCACATACAGAATCTGTTTTGCATGATCTGAATTATGAAGAGAAGGAGGAGAGTCTCTGTATACACAGTGAGAGAATAGCAGTTGCTTTTGGGCTTATTAGTACTGCTCCTGGAACTACTCTTAGAATAACAAAGAATCTTCGAGCATGTGTAAATTGCCATTCAGCAATAAAGCTTATATCAAAGCTTGTCGAAAGGGAGATAATTGTAAGGGATGCAAATCGGTTTCATCATTTTAAAGATGGTTTGTGTTCTTGTGGGGACTATTGGTGAGATGAATGACTCAACCTTGAACCAGCTGTTAAGGATAGTTTGTGTTCCCGCGGAGAGGCCAATAATTTTATTGAAAATTCAGTTTTCACGAGGGCTGATGACATTGGTTGATACATGTTAGTCTAACCAATGACCAATCTATTCTAGAGAGGTCACATTTTTTTGTCATCGATGACCATGCATATTCATCAGTCAAGTACGTGTGTGCGTGTGTGTTGTGTTATATGAAATAAATATGCACCTGTAGTATGCATCTCCACATGTTGCTGTCTTTTAATATTTTTTATTTATATCATTGTTTAATTTCTAAGTTACTCTTCTGACTAACTACTCCAGGTGCAGGGAAGAGTTGAAAAACTATTTCAGGTGTGGGGAAGAGTTGTCTACTTTTCCTTCCTAACCAGTTTTATCACCACCAGAATTGATTAAAAGGTAAGAACCATTGATCCTGTTGGCAAATATATTACGAACATGAAGTAAATATTAATGGTCCTCCTTCTCAATTTTATCATATATAGATGTTGGAATTAAGAAAACACTCATGCAATAAGATAGAATTGCTTGAGCTGCTGAATATCGAGGACTTTGTTACCTGCTTGAGACACTCATGCAATAGTCTTAGTCTTATTGAGCACACATAATAAGAAACAATTGTTGAAGACAATGCAGGTCAAAAAAAACACAAAAAACTGTTGAAGACATTGTTAAAATCAATCCCAAACCTCAGTTAGTATCTTATTCACAAGTGTTGATCAATTCTACCAATAACAACACGCCACGTCATCACAAAAACCAATGCAACACCCCACTATGCACTAAGTACTCAGTTTCATGCAAATGCAAAGGCACACACTTTAACCGTCCAGATTATCCAGTTAACACCAACTTTCATGCAAACACATCAAACCACGCCACGTGTACGTCCAGATGAGCTTCACAAGTTTTATAACTCTACAGAGCACCGCATTATATCTTTGATCCATCCACAAAAACCCATTGCAATCACAAAACACTTCGTTTCATTTCCTCACCGTCCACGGCGGAGCACCACCGCCGTAAAAAATTCCGACCTTATTTCCAGTTTGGTGCTTCAAACTTGTTTCTTAAGAGATTTTATCTTCTATTATTGGATTCCATTTTCTTTTTATTCTAGGTTTCATTCTCTTCTTTTTGTTAATACTCTTTTATTATTATTTAATTATATTTATGTTTGTATTGATTTGATCGTGGTTGTAGATTTTGATTTGATGGTGTAGTTGATCGAGTTTGAAGGTTTTGCACTATTCAGTGAGTTTGATTAATCGTCAACATCATAGAGATATGGTAATGTTTCTGAATTTGTAGAAATTTAGCTTTATAATCTCAAGATACTGAGTTCAAATTTCCTTAGAGACAATTGTAAAATAGTCATTAGTGCCACTGATTAATAAAAAATTCCGACAAAAGAAAAACTGACTTGGATGAGGATGAGGTAGATAATTTTATTACTTTGGTACTGTGCTGAGAGCTTACTCACGACCTATTTTTATACTGATGCATAAATTTTTATTCTATATATGTAATGTTAACACTGAAGTGATACTAATGTGACTTGTTTGCATGCTAGAAATGGATTCTTGATTTCATTTTGACGAAAAAATTTTGCTCGGTTATTTCTACGAAGTGCTTTTAATTGGAATGTAGAGTTTGATTTAGATTTTTCCAATTTAGGAAATTTGGATGAAGATTCATAAAACAGATGCTTCAGTAAATGTGTTTCATTCTTGTTTTAAATTTCTTTTAATGTCTTACTTGATGGTGGACTTCTGATTTGTGTGTTTTTAGGTATGTTATTTTTACCTAGTTTATGGCTTGAAATAAGTAATATTTGATTTCAAACTTTATGCATGGAATACTATGTCTTGTTTTAAAATGCATTGGATGAATCTATGCTCTCATTGTGATATATCATGTAAGATAAGTATTCTAAGCTATTATTTTTTGCAGTCTTTTCAGAATAAAGGCTTTTGGATGCCCCGGGATGCTGGTTGCTTAGCTGAAGAAAATATTGGCTATGAGAATTCTTCAAGAATCGAACAAAAGCGAAGTCATCAATGGCTTATGGATACCGGTGAACCAGGAATATTCAGCAACAAGAAACATGCAGTTGAAGCAGTTAGTGACCGACCAGTTTCAGCAGTGAATGTTTCGCAATGGGACACGGGTTCCGGATTTCACTCAGTAACCGGAGAATTTTCTGACCGTCTCTTTGGATCTGATCTTATATGGTCTGTTAATTCAGTCGATAAAATCACACCGTCAGTTGGAAGTGGAATTCTGAACATGGGAATAAAGGATTTTGGTAATCAGTATGGTATTGATCCATCTGTCGGACTGTCAATATCTTCTTCATGTCTGAATTTTGGCGGTATCAGGAAAGTTAAAGTTAATCAAGTCAGAGATTCTGACCATGGCATGCCAGCTTCATCAGTAGGGCACTCCTATAGTATGTCTGATAACAATGCATTTTCAATTGGTTCTGATTACAATAAGAATGACGGAAATACCACATCGGGCTCAACTTATAACAATGGAAGTGACAACACCATTGCTATAGGGATAAGCAAGCCTGATGAGAATCTCTTTTCAACCGGTCACATCTTCAATAAAGGGGATAGGAGTTTTTTGTTGATGGGTCACAATTATGGCAAAGGAGATGAAAGTGTCTTATCAATTGATCGGCCGTTTGATAGAGGAGATGTACATTTCGTAACAATGGGTCAGACATATGGAAAGGAAGATGGCAATTTGATATCTCTAGGAACGTCATATTCCAAGGGGAATGTGAGCTTTACATCAATTGGTCCAACCTATGGTAAATCAGGAGAAACTTTCACAACTGTTCCATCGTTCGATGCCGGAAACTCTAGCTCTATTGTAGGTTTTCATGTTGACCATGAACCGATTCCCTCTGGTGGGATCATTAATAGTTCCAATCCATTAATAAGCAACCAGAACTCGGCTCTAGGTGTAGATAGGCAGCAGGATTTGGCTGAATCAAACTCTGATCCGCTTGTAAATATTACTCAAAAACACAATGCTAAAAATGATACTGTTGTTAAGAACAAAGAGCCAAATCCTACTAAGAAGACTTCTAACAATTTCCCTACAAATGTCAAAAGTTTGTTGTCAACCGGTATTTTTGATGGCCTTCCGGTTAAATATTGTACATGGTCAAGGGAGGTATGTGTTTTAATTTTATCGTGCCTTACTTTTCAGGTGCTGTAGTTGTTTATACTAAAGTTTTAAAAACTTTTGATGTTCTTATCGGCAGAGATATCTTCAAGGAGTCATAAAAGGAACTGGTTACCTGTGTTCATGTGATGTCTGCAAGGGGAAAAAGGTTAGTATATTACATAAACACTTTTTGACATTCTAATAATCTGCTTAATCCTAGCAAAAGTGCTTATGTACTAAATTCTTTTCATGAAGGCTCTTAATGTATATGAATTTGAGCGTCATGCCGGGGGCAAGTCAAAACATCCTAACAATCATATATTCTTTGAGAATGGAAAATCAATATATGGTGTTGTTCAAGAGCTGAAAAAAAGTCCTCAGGAGATGCTTTTTGATGCCATTCAAACTGTGGCTGGCACCACCATAAACCAAAGGAACTTTCGTATTTGGAAAGGTAATGAGAATTTTCAGTTTGCATGACCAAACACACGCTTGCCTCAATTGTTCATGCTTAGATATTTAAAGTGAACATTGATCATTCAATCTTTTCTACTTTTAATTTTAATGTTTTTCCTCTTTTCAGCGTCGTACCAAGCCGCTACTCGTGAGCTTCAGCACATCTATGGAAAGGATGATGATGCAGCCATACCGTCTTAAGTTCAGCTATCTTCTTGCAAGTTCAGAACAGTCGTAGATATGTAATTTCTTCTGTGTATGAATGACAGCATTAAAGTTTATGAATTTGTAATTGAAAATTTTAGTTGGTTTTTCTTGTAAGAACTTGATTGTTTTATTTATGAAAATGAAGATGTCTATTTCATGGTTTAGTGTCATTTCTTTCTTTCACAATTTCCCAATATATTGTCTCCTTTGTTGATTTATTTACAAATCATGTTTCTTTGTGAATCTTTGAGAGGATCTATCTCTATATTCAATATTAGGCTAGCAGTGTCTATTTATCCAGTGGTAACTCATCCCATTCATTATGTTGAAGAAAATGTGGTATGAAGTGCTTGCATAAATATTTTCAGTAACTCAAGTATATTCACAAAATTACTATAGATTATGGGATTGTTATGAAATTAAAAGCATTTAAAATACTATTACAAGTAATCTCCCAAGTTAAATTAGCTTAACTCAAAAGGACATTTTTGGAGGGGTGGGAAAGAGAGTAAGGAAATATTTTAAATTTTACGTGTTTGGTTCGTTTTTTGAAAAAAAACCAAAAAAGAGGGGAGAAATTCCTTCTAAGCTCACTTTTTGACACAATATACCTTATTTAGTTCCTTAACTAGTGCCCCGGGGGTACTAGTTATCATTTTCCAAAAAAATAATAGTAAGATTATTATACATATTGTTTCATGTCATTAGTTGTTCGATTCCTAAAAATAAAAACCAAAAACGGACCAAACTATGTCATTTTTTATCGGTATGTTTCAGTTTTTAAACCAAACCAAAACATTCAATTTTATCGATGTTGTTTGAGTTGAGTTGATTTGAATCTTCGAATTAATTGATTTTCTTTAATAGGCCTACACACCCATATATAACAAAATCAATACAAGAAAATCTATACTTAAAAATTAAACTTTGAGCTCATTTTACACATAAACTTCTACTATTACTTAAAAACCTCAATTTATTTTGGTTTTATATACTTCCTCTGTCCCAAAACTTTGATTCTTTTAAGAAAATGTAAGGTATAATTAATGATGTTTTACAATTTGTATTTTTACAAAAACTAAAACATTAATTAAATGAATTTTCTTTTTCTTAATAAAACAAGGGTAAAAACAATTTTACATATCAATATTTGTTATTTCTTAATTCATGTGCAAAACTCTAAAATGATCAAATGAAGAAAAATATTTTGTGATGACTAAAACTTGAACAAAAAGTTTATAACTGAAAATGTATTTAACAAAAGAAACAATTATTTTCTTGGATAATGTAATTTAATTTTATAATATTAATTTTATTTAAATACTTCAACATATTCAACATTAACACATGGTTTCTAGATTGTCAAAAAAATAAAAAATAAAATGGTTTCTAGATGTTTAGAAGTCAAGCTTAACATGTTGGTCAGATTATACTAAACCAACTTCTAACTCAAGTCCTCTGCTGCTTCCATTTTCATACCATTCAATCAACAAAAACATCCTTGAACATGATCCTTGCATTTAATTTCAAAATTTGAAAGTTATTTTAAAAAATAAATACTATTTATTTATATCCTATAGTTTATAGTTATACCATATGGTTTGAACATTAATCAAACAAAATTCAAGTAGTGCCGCCGCCCAAAACATACAATACATGCCTTTCTCTCTTTTGTTGCGACTTGTTCTGCTTTGTTTGGCTAAGCAAATGTGTCATGCTTACGTTCAACCACACAGCTTCCTTTCACACCAAACAACTCCTAAGTAAGTTCCCCTTAGTTCAAAGAAGTCAAATTAATTACTTTTATTGCTGCAGCTGGTTAGTAGTCACACTAACTTATTTCACAAGAAATCAAAGTCGCAATAATAGTGATTTAACATTAATTGTCCCTACAAGCAATAGTACTATACTAGTAACAACCTTTTCATTGCCACATTTTAAATGACTAATTTAATAACTATAAATTGATAGCATCAATTTTTATAGAAAAATACTATCTTATTTTCATCATAGTGTGCTTTATTAATTTTAACACTATTTTCTAAAATATTTAGACAATTTTTTTAGATGAGATAATTTTGTGCAGTATATAGTTCAATTAACATTATTAGAGAGGTCGAGATTTCAACCCGAAATTCATATTTGGTGTGAGTTTAACCACTAAATTAATAAACTAAAAATACTTACTAATAAACAACTCCATAAATTAATCCAACGAAGGATAAACCACTCTTGATATTTTTCTCTATACACACCGATAAAGAATCAAACCCTGATCCTGTGAGCCTAGCTCAGTTGGTAGGATATTGCATTTTATATGCAGAGGTCGGGGTTTGAACTCCGGTTATCCCATTTATTCACCTTTAAATGAAGTTTCTAGCCACTAAGCTACTTGACAAAAAAAATTCAAACCCTTAGCTAATGAGGGTATCAAAGAGTTTCAATAAGGGTATCAAAAATAGTATCAAAGACTAATGATCCGAACCTTATTCTTTTTTATCATTGAAGTTCCATGACGTGATATAGAAGATATCAAAATTGACGATACGATACCTTATTTAAGATACCGTATCATCAATTTAATTTTACCTTTTTTTTTAATATCAAATTAAATATAATTAATAATATATGATATCTAGAATGATATCACTATTAAAGCAAAATATGTATGAGTTGTATAAATATTATATGCAATTAATATCACCATTGAAGATGCTCTTATACGTACAAAATTTTGTTTACATCATCCATAATGCATAATGGACTATTATTTACAATGTGATAACTGTAATTTAATATTTTGCAACTAATCTTTTTTCACATTCAAGGTCAAGAAATATAACCACACAAACCATATGCTTAATAAATCTAAGTATATACCTCCACTTACCACACCATGTGGATAATATAATCTATAAATTAAAGTCCACACTTTTTTTAATAGGTGATTAATTTTCAAGGCAATTAATTTTAGAGGTTTTTTTTTCAAGATAAACCAGCCATATTATAAAGAGTGTATTCTAGAGTATATCAAAAAAATTATTTAACAAGCTAAGCATAGACCTACGTGTACATATATTCTTATCACAAAATGTCAACTATAAGCAAAAGTGTTCAACACTCACAAGTTATATCTTTTATAAATACCACCTTGCCAATTCTCCTAGAGTTTCAATATTCCATTTCATATTTTCACAACCATTTTCATACCTTATTGAAGGTGTGAAAACACAAGAACGGGGGTTGAATTGTGTTTTGGGAGTTTTAAAAAACTTCTTCTAAGTTTTGCAACTTATCAGAATTAGCAGCGGAAAAGCTTAGAACACAATCAACTTCTGGCAATGGTGAAAGCAAAACAGAGCAAGGATGAAAATAAAACAGAGCAGAGAGAGAAGAGATGAACACGCAAGATTTATACTGGTTCCTCTCACAAACCGAGAGTAGTCCAGTCCCCTTGCACTTCCAAGGGATCTCACTATAATCTCACAAGATTACAAATGCTCAAGCCAACTGCAAGAGACTTCCTTTGCTCAAGTAACACAATACAAGAGACTTCAAATGCTCAAGCTCACAAGCAAGAGACTTCTAACACAAATAGAAAATACAATGTTTGAACAACTGATAAACAATATCAGAGTTCTTAGAACAAAATAATACAACTTTAATAACAAGACTTTTCTTAGAATTCTTGAAAAGAAAACTAAGGTTCAACAACTGACTAGTCAGAAGTTGAAAACTGTTTGTCTTGAATTTTGATATAATCTCAAGTTGTATCTTAAGCTAAAAATTGCTCTTAGAAATTCAGCAGTATAACAGCGCTTTTGTTCTTCGTGAGTGTGTTGTCATGTCTTCAAATGCTTCCTCCTTTTATAGATGATGTTGGAGCGTCTTGAATTTGACCGGACAAAGATGAAAACAGCTACGTAGTACTGTACTAATATTTTCATTTGAAATGTGCTTATTCAAATCAAGTAAAGATCAAAATCTGAACCTTGATTTCGAATATTCGCCCATATCAGGAAAATAAAGATAGCACAATAGTACAAACGTCGTTATCATAAAGATAACGGTCTTGAAAGAGATTTCTTCCGCCTCTTCAGATTTTGCCAAATAGATGATAGTCGTTATTGAGAATAGAATGTTCTTCTGGCAAACTTTGCTGTTTCATCGTCATCAGAATCTTGAGATATGAGTTCTGCTTCTGATGAGTATAACTTCTGGTTGACTTTGACTTGGCAACTTCTGGTGACTACAACTTCTGGTGTCATTCTCAGAACTTGCACTTTCCCAACTTCTGGGGGCGCTTCTTAGCATAGCAACCAGAACTTCAATTTCTAGATAGAGAAGAGATCCAATCATTCCTCTATATAACTTCTGATCAACTTTACCTTCAGACTCACCTTTGCTAAGACTTGATGTAGGATGCATTGAAGTGTTCATGGGTTTGCAGTCTTCTAGATTGTATTTCTTCAGAAGATCTTTGATATACTTTGACTGATGAATGAAGTTTCCTTTCTTTGTTTGACTGATCTGAATTCCCAGAAAGTACTTCAATTCTCCCATCATGCTCATCTCAAATTCATCTTGCATCATCTTAGAAAAGTTCTTGCACAGTCCAGCATTAGTTGATCCAAAAATGATGTCATCAACTTAGATTTGAATGATCAGAATGTCTTTCTTCAGAGTCTTCTTGAATAATGTATTGTCAACTTGACCTTTTACAAAACCAATGTCCACCAAGAAGTTACTTAGTCTCTCATACCAAGCTCTAGGAGCTTGTTTGAGCCCATAGAGTGACTTCTTTAGTCTGAACACATGATCTGGATTTGAAATGTCTTCAAATCCTGGAGGTTGTTTGACATATACTTCTTCAGAGATAACTCCATTCAGAAATGCACTCTTAACATTCATTTGATACAGTGTAATGTTGTTGTTGACAGCATAAGAAAGAAGTAATCTTATTGCTTCCAATCTTGCAACTGGAGCATAAGTCTCTGTATAATCAATTCCTTCTTGTTGACTGTATCCTTGTGCAACAAGTCTAGCTTTGTTTCTTGTTACTTATCCTTGTTCATTCAGCTTGTTTCTGTATACCCACTTTGTTCCAATAATGTTCTTGCCTTTTGGTTTGGGTACCAGATCCCATACATCATTTCTCTGGAATTGATTCAGTTCTTCTTCCATTGCAACTATCCAAGCATCATCAGATAATGCTTCATCAGTGGTTTTAGGTTCAATCAAGGAGACTAGACCAAATAAGGATTCTTCATCCCTAAAACTTGATCTTGTCTTCCTAGGACTGTTCTTATTACCAATGATAAGCTCTTCAGGATGTGATGACTTGTACTTGAAAGTATTTCTTGGAATAGTTGTTTCTTCTAGATCAGGATCTTCAGTTGGTGTTGTTTGATGATCATCAGATTCTGGAACTTGGTTGTTCTCTGGAGCTTCCAGAAGTTCAGGAGTGAAATCAGGTCCAGAACATTCATCTTCTGAGTCTTGAGAGTCCAGAACCTTCATCTTCTGAGTCTTGAGAATCTGAAATTTCTATAGCAGGCTCTGACTTTTCTTGGTCAGGCACTTTATCATCAAACCTTACATGCATAGATTCTTCAACTGATTGAGTTTCAGAATTATACACTCTGTATGACTTGGAGCGCTCAGAATATCCAATAAAGATACCCTTACTAGCTTTAGAGTCAAATTTCTTAAGATGGATTTTAGAATTCAGAATGTAACATGTACAACCAAATTGGTGAAAATAAGAGATATTGGGTTTCTTTCCTCTAAAAAGTTCATATGTTGTTTTATTCAGAATAGGTCTAATATAGATTCTGTTCTGAATATAACAAGCAGTGCTTACTGCTTCTGCCCAGAAAAATTTTGCCAAAGAATGTTCATGCATCATGGTTCTAGCCATCTCTTGTAAAGATCTGTTCTTTCTTTCTACAACTCCATTTTGCTGTGGAGTTCTAGGAGAAGAGAACTCATGGAAAATTCCATGTTCTTCACAAAAGTTTTCAAAAGGTTCATTTTCAAATTCTCCACCATGATCACTTCTAACTTTTAAAATCTTTAAATCTTTTTCATTTTGAATTTGGGCACAGAAGACACTAAACTCTTCATATGTATCACTTTTAGATTTCAGAAATCTTACCCAAGTCCATCTACTATAATCATCAACAATGACTAGTCCATACTTCTTTCCATTGAGTGAAGCAGTGCTAACTGATCCAAACAAATCAATGTGCAGAAGTTCTAAAGGTCTAGAAGTAGAAACAATGTTCTTAAGTTTAAATGAGCTTTTGACAAATTTCCCTTTCTGACAAGAGTCACAAAGAGAATCTGAGTGATAAGTCAACTTAGGAAGGCCTCTCACAAGATTGTCTTTGCTAAGCTTGGAAATTAATCTCCAGTTAGCATGACCCAATCTTTTATGCCAAACCCATTTCTCATCACTTAGAGTCAACAAACAAAGCACATTCTGATCTTCCAGATCAGATAAATTAACTTTATAAACATTGCCCTTTCTACAACCTTTAAACAAAATCGATTTATCAGAATTGTTAATTACAGTACATGAATTCTTATTAAACACAACATCATAATTACTGTCACATAATTGACTTATGCTAAGTAGATTATGTTGCAGTCCATCAACCAACCAAACATCAGAAATAGTAAGAGAAGAATTACCTACTTTACATATACCAATGATTTTGCCTTTTTGGTTCCCACCAAATCCTACAGTTCCTCCCTCTCTCAGATTCAGGGTGTGGAACAAGTGCTTGTCTCCTGTCATGTGTCGTGAACATCCACTGTCCAGATACCATGAGCTTTGCCTTTTCTTGGGATGCATACCTGCAGTAAACATTATCTCAGACTTTGGTACCCATATTCTGATGGGTCCTCTAAAGTTAGTTCTTTTATCCTTTTTCTGTCTCTTGTAACTTCCAGAGGATCCAAGGTGAGGTGAGCCTTTAAAAACGGGTTTAGGCTTAACCTTTCCTTTGGACCTTGATCCAGAATGTGTCAGCAAACCAGCTTTCAAGTTTGTACAGCCTGATCCCATGCCCCGAATACTCTTAGGCTTGAAGATCTTCTGTACTCCTTTACTAGACTTGGATACTGAAGCAATGGGAGCAGAGGTTTTCAAAGACTCCACGCTTACTTGAGCATCTGACACTTTTGGATTTTCTGTACCATTAGTAGAAACAAAATTAGAATAAAGATCAGAAGGTGTTTTGCTTATGCACACAGACTGATTTGAGTTTCCTTTAACAGTACTTCCCAAACCCTGTCCAGTGTATTTGCCAGCACCATAAATCATAGAGGCTAATTTATGCTTGTCAATATTGTGATGAACAAACTCTTGAAGAGCAATCTCATGCTTATCATAGGGTTTATTACATGATCTGCAACCATTTTCAAGAACTTGAATAGTCTTTAAGGACTTCTTATAGTCTTCTTGAATATGATTGACTTTATCATTGAACATGTCAAACTTTTGTTTAAAAAGTTCTTGCTCATTTGATTTTTCCATGTACTTCATCACAATATCTTTCAAAGCCTTAGAGAGTTGAGTATCAGATAGTTTAGAAATAACCTGTTCAATGTCTTCTGAGTCTGACTCAACATCACTTTCAACATCTGACTCTGTTGTGGCCATGAGTGCCAAGTTAGCTTCTGCATCTTCAGCTTCATCATCAGACAGCTTGTCAAGATCTTCCCATGTAGCTAAAAGACTCTTCTTAGCTTTGTTCTTGAAAGTGCTCTTTCTTCCTTTTCCTTTGGTGCTTAATTCAGGACAATCAACAATGAAGTGTCCAGGCTTGTTACAGTTAAAGCAATTCTTAGAATCATCCTTCTTATCTTTGTTTCCAGAACTTCTGTAACCAGAACCTTTAGATCCAGAACCTCTACCAGAATATCTTGGCTTTCTTTTTGTCCACTTCTGGAAATTCCTGGTCAGAAGTGCAAATACATCATCATCTGATCCTTCTTCTTGATCATCTGCAGAAGATTCTTCTGTCTCAGATTCAACAACCTTAGCCTTCAGAGCCTTAGAAGGTCCAGAAGTAGCTGACAGAGCCAAAGACTTCGTTCTCTTCTGAGGTTCATCAGAGGCTAGCGCAATCTCATGACTCATGAGTGAACTAATTAAACCCTCCAGACTCAGGGTGTCTAAATCCTTTGTTTTCTGAATAACAGTGACCTTAGGTCTCCACTTGGTAGGTAAGCTTCTGAGAATCTTCTTCACATGATCAGAAGTAGTATAACTTTTCTTCAGAACTTGAAGACCAGCAACCAGAACTTTGAATCTAGAGAACATAGATTCAATGTTCTCATCTTCCTTCATTCTAAAAAGATCATACTGTTGGATCAAAAGTGTTGCTTTTGCCTCCTGTACCTGTTTGTTTCCATCATAAGATGAACACAAAGAATCATAGATACTCTTGGCAGTAGATTTATCTGTGATCTTAAGGTACTCTTCATGAGATATGCAGCGTATCAAGATATCCTTGACCTTGTGGTGCTTCTTGTACGCTTTCTTGTCCTTATCAGTGAAAGCTTGTCTTGCATCATAATCTAATCTTCCTCTTTCATCCAAACCTTGAAATGTTACTCCTCTTTTAACTAAGTCCCAAAGTTCATCATCAATACCAACTAGATGACTGTATCTTTCCACCAGGAGAAGGTAGAGCCATCACCATTGAACTTAGGAGCTTTGCTGTTGTTGTTTTTATCATCAACATCATAGTTGAAAGGAATAGAAGCTCCTTCAGGTTTTTTGCTAGGTTCACCAGACATAGTGTTTTGACACAACAAACAACTATCTCACTGCAAAGTGATATAACAGAACCAAGGCTCTTGATGCCAATTGAAGGTGTGAAAACACAAGAAGGGGGGTTGAATTGTGTTTTGGGAGTTTTAAAAAACTTCTTCTAAGTTTTGCAACTTATCAGAATTAGCAGCGGAAAAGCTTAGAACACAATCAACTTCTGGCAATGGTGAAAGCAAAACAGAGCAAGGATGAAAATAAAACAGAGCAGAGAGAGAAGAGATGAACACGCAAGATTTATACTGGTTCCTCTCACAAACTGAGAGTAGTCCAGTCCCCTTGCACTTCCAAGGGATTTCACTATAATCTCACATGATTACAAATGCTCAAGCCAACTGCAAGAGACTTCCTTTGCTCAAGTAACACAATACAAGAGACTTCCAATGCTCAAGCTCACAAGCAAGAGACTTCTAACACAAATAGAAAATACAATGTTTGAACAACTGATAAACAATATCAGAGTTCTTAGAACAAAATAATACAACTTTAATAACAAGACTTTTCTTAGAATTATTGAAAAGAAAACTAAGGTTCAACAACTGACTATTCAGAAGTTGAAAACTGTTTGTCTTGAATTTTGATATAATCTCAAGTTGTATCTTAAGCTAAAAATTGCTCTTAGAAATTCAGCAGTATAACAGCGCTTTTGTTCTTCGTGAGTGTGTTGTCACGTCTTCAAATTCTTCCTCCTTTTATAGATGATGTTGGAGAGTCTTAAATTTGAGCGGACAAAGATGAAAACAGCTACGTAGTACTGTACTAATATTTTCATTTGAAATGTGCTTATTCAAATCAAGTAAAGATCAAAATCTGAACCTTGATTTCGAATATTCGCCCATATCAGGAAAATAAAGATAGTACAATAGTACAAACGTCATTATCATGAGGATAACGGTCTTGAAAGAGATTTATTCCGCCTCTTCAGATTTTGCCAAATAGATGATAGTCATTATTGAGAATAGAATGTTCTTCTGGCAAACTTTGCTGTTTTATCGTCATCAGAATCTTGAGATATGAGTTCTGCTTCTGATGAGTATAACTTCTGGTTGACTTTGACTTGGCAACTTATGGTGACTACAACTTCTGGTGTCATTCTCAGAACTTGCACTTTTCCAACTTCTGGGGGCGCTTCTTAGCATAGCAACCAGAACTTCAATTTCTAGTGTGTATAAAATTTTAACTTATATACCTGCACACTAGTATAAATTATCAGTACTCCCTATTGTATATTAATACTATTGTTATCATCAAAACTACTTAGGTTATATTAGAACCAACTTTGTTCCAACACTTATAACATCTCAATTTTGTTTTGTTGAGTTCTTGGTATATATAAATAAAATTCTTGAGCTATGAAGAGGGAAAGAGAGGTTGATAGCATGACTATGGCAAATTGTTTGATGTTACTTTCTCGTGGAAGTGATCAATTTGAAGCCACATATTCATCTACCATAATTTCAAATAATCGTGTGTTTGAATGCAAAACATGTAATAGACAATTCTCTTCATTTCAAGCACTTGGTGGCCATAGGGCAAGTCACAAAAAACCAAGGTTGATGGGTGAAAATATTGATGGTCAATTGCTAAATACACCCCCAAAGCCTAAAACACACGAGTGTTCTATTTGTGGATTGGAGTTTGCAATAGAACAAGCTTTAGGTGGACATATGAGGAGACATAGAGCTTCAAATTTGAATGGAAATAACAATATGCACAATTCTAATAATACTATGAGTTGTAGTAGTGGGGGTGATGGTAGTAGTCTTGATTCTTCACAAAATATGAAAGGTAGAAACGAAGAGAGTTTTGGTTTTGGATCTTGATTTGAACTTGACTCCCTTTGAGAATGATTTGGAGATTCTGAAGATTGGAAAGGCAACTATTAATTTGATTGATTATTTGAATTGAATGTTATTGAATACTTTAATTAGTTGATTTCATAGTTAGTTAGTGTAATATCATAGATATATTACATTTTTTTTCTTTTTTATAATTTGTAGTCGATATATACTTATGTATACTTTTTTGTTTCCATACTATATGAAATATTGTTCATTACTTTGAGTCAAAAATAAGGCAAGAAACCAATAATTTTCCCCTTCCTTTATACGTATATACACAAATATATGCTTCATTATACATAACTTTTTTTTTCCCTGAATATTTACTCATATAATCTTATTCAGCAAATAAAATGGGATGAAGAAGGGAATACATTAAAGTGTTTGGTCATAAATTCTAAAAGGAAATTTCCAAATAAATGTGTTATGCCTTTATTGAAAGAAAGGCAATAGTCTTTATCTAGAAATTATTATAGTTTTTTTTAGAGGATAAATTATTATTCTAATCAACTTGTCAATGTGTTACAAATAGTTTGGAAAAATTATATTATTGGTCTTTTATCTTTTTTGTATGTAACATTTTGGTTCTTTATTTTTTATTTGTAATAATTTGGTCCTTTATCTATTTTTTTGTAACATTTTGGGGCTTTTTGACTCAAATGCCACCTTTTCAAACAGAAAATCCCAAAATGCCACACTTTGAGAACAATTTCTCCAAATGCCACACTTTGTAAACGAAATTTTTTCTCTATACATAGTCGCCACATGGTGTGGCGACTTTCTTAAGGCTTTTAAAATTTTTTGTCTTATTATGTTGGCACGGAATCTGATAGATTCTTTGCTTTTTTTTTATTTTTTTTTCAAAAATCTCTCTTTTAATTTAAACTCTCTTTTAATTTAAACCCTCTTCTAACTCAAACCCTCTTCTAAACCCTAAATTTTATTTTTTTTATAAAATTATTTTAAAATTAATAAAAATATAAAATTATAAAAGCCGAAGAAAAAAATTAAAAACTCTTATTTATTTAATATTTAATTATTTAAAATAAAAAAACTCAACACTTGGACAATAATATTTTAACAACTAAAAAAGAAGAAAAATAACTAGTGTTTAGTTGATGGACCCGAAACATTTGGACATTTGCTACGAATATGACCCGGTGTTCCACATAACCCACATTTTCTTGGTCGTCGATTTCGATGGTGTTCCACGAATATGTCGATTTCGATGCTACCTTGTTCACATGTCATTGCTGCATGTTCCAGTGTTCGTCAAAACTACCAAGTTTATATCTCCAAAGTGTACCAAGTTTCTACTGTATTCAACGTTTACAACGAACCTTTTCCAATTGTTCACAACGAAGATTTTTGGCCATCTTTTCAAGGCATAACACTATATGCAAATGAAGCGATGCGGAAAACCAAAAGAGGTCGTCCAAGTAGTTCACGAATAAGGACCGAAATGGACGATTTTCCCAGACAACCAAGAAAATGTGGGTTATGTGGAACACCGGGTCATATTCGTAGCAAATGTCCAAATGTTTCGGGTCCATCAACTCAACACTAGTTATTTTTCTTCTTTTTTAGTTGTTAAAATATTATTGTCCAAGTGTTGAGTTTTCTTATTTTAAATAATTAAATATTAAATAAATAAGAGTTTTTAATTTTTTTCTTCGGCTTTTATAATTTTATATTTTTATTAATTTTAAAATAATTTTTTTATAATTTTATTAAAAAAAATTATTTAGGGTTTAGAAGAGGGTTAGAGTTAGAAGAGGGTTTAAATTAAAAGAGGGGTTTTTGAAAAGAAAAAAAAAAGCAAAGAATCTATCAGATTCCGTGCCAACATAATAAGACAAAAAATTTTAAAAGCCTTAAGAAAGTCGCCACACCATGTGGCGACTATGTATAGAGAAAAAATTTCGTATACAGAGTGTGGCATTTGGAGAAATTGTTCTCAAAGTGTGGCATTTTGGGATTTTCTGTTTGAAAATGTGGCATTTGGGTCAAAAAGCCACATTTTGGTCCTTTATCTTTTATTTGTAACACTTTGGTCATTTATCTTTTATAACATTCACATGTAAATCCTTTTTTTCATATTTTGTTTTATTAAAAAAATGCTGAATTTTATTTTTTAAAATACCTTTTTTATTAAAATTAAATAAAACTCATAATTTTGATCATTATGTTCATCATCTTCATCAATTATTTCATGTTTTTATATTCTTTAAGAACCAAAGTGTTACAAATAAACGATAAAAGACCAAATTATTATAAATAAAAGATAAATGACCAAAATGTTACAAACAAAAAAGATAAAGGACCTATAATATAATTTTGCCCAAATAGTTTTAACCCTACGGTTGATACAAAAATTATCTCAATGTTATTGAAAGTTTTGTCTTTCTCACATCTTTGTCTTAATTTTCTTCACTTACATTTTATGCACTTATTAGTGCAAACATTTTCAACTTACATTATTGTCAAAGCATTTTAATTTTCCTTTAAGAAAATTATTGATTTAATAAACTTCATGCAATTTACTTTGAACGTTTCTTTTTGATTTTCACGCAATTTACTTTTTGAAGAACATGTCATTTTTCTTCATTGTACTTACATTTTAATTTTTTTTTAAAAGCTTACAGCTTTACATTTTAAATTTATACTTCTCAATTCTCATGCACTTTACATTCATGTCACTATTGCATTCTTTTGTTATTCTACATTTCATGTTTTAATGTTGTCACTTGTCACTAGAGCACTTTCTGACATATAAATCTGTTTTTCATTTTACATTATAAGTTTAATTTTGATTGACAAAATTTCTCAATTTTTTTTGTTACAATTTTTTTCTGATCATTTTGATGTTGGCATATATGTATTGAAGTTTATTTTTTAATAACTTTTCAGATCTCACACTAATTATTCATTTATTAATATTGTTTCTAATAGATTCACCATCAAAACCATAAATTATCAACATTAACAATTAGTTATATGGAATTATATTAAGGCCAGCAGTCAATTAAATGTATTAGTAATATAGTTATTTTTATGAAATAAATATATAAATTAAAATATTAATATTTTTGTTTATAAATGTTTTTTAGATAGCAAATTATAAAGATTAACAATTGATAAATAAATTGTCTATAGATATTGTATATAACATAAATATTAGGCTAGTTCCTTACATTTATTTTAGATTTCAATTTGATCCCTTACGTTTAAAAAGTTTCAATTTGGTCCTTTACATTTTCACTGTTTGCATAAATTGGTCATTTCCGTCAGTTTTGTCATTAAACAGGACACATGTTCAAGTGTCAAAGTGTCCACATGTATATATGTCCACATATCCAAACTGTTTGCCACATGTGACAAAACGGACGAAAATGATTAAATTGAAACTTAGAATAAACATAAGAGACCAAATTAAAACTTTTTAAACATAAGGGACCAAATTTAAACTTAAAATAAACATAAGAGACCAAATATATATATAGTTTAGCCTAAATATTAACGGTTGGCCCTTATAAAATTTCAAAGCATCCCACATTAAGACTTATATATATTTTATTTTTTTTGACAAACACATTAAGACTTATCTAAATTTTTATGAAATGAGATCTCCTTTTTATGAATATTTCATGTATTCATGCTTTGTTTTACATATTCTGAATTTGGTATATATTTTAATGGCCATTTTTAAAACTGTGATTATGCAAATTACCTTGCTGCTGACAATTTATTGAGGATGTAGTTCTCTTTCCCAAAATGAGATAATTTGGATCAATTAAAAGTCAAGAAAATATATAATTTTCTAAAGTGAAATAAAGAACAACAACCTAAACATTTGTTGGTAGACAGAGTTAGTTGAGAGTATGTTTGGGGATGGACCACATAACTTGACAAAAGACATAGACCAACAAAGCATGTGCTTCACAAGTGTTTCTAGGTTTTAATACTTGGTCCTTATTATAAAAATTCTTCACGGATATAACGTAAAATTGTTGAAATAATAAATTTGTTTAAAATATGTGTGGATATTATTATTTGTGTTAAACGTATTTAATGTTGATTTAGGCATATAGCTAGTATGTGCGCGGTCATTCGGAAATGATTATTTTTTGTTGTAGTCACAAATTCTAAAAATTATTGTTTAAACTTTTAGGTGTTAGGTTTAAATTACCGTTCTCGATAAGCAATTGAAAATAAATATATCACTATTATTTTAAATCACTAAATTTAACTTGCTATGCTCACTCGGCTCCCCGCCAACTCTTGCCCACCTTTTATGTTTATGAGCTATGCTCAATAAATATTTATTTCATATTGATAAAAAAAAATTAAAAAAACATGTGTATTAGTCATACATATTGTCCAAACGAGTTAGAATTTGTGTGGATAATATTTTCATTTCCCACGGGCGATTGTGAGACACCAAATTATTTTGAAAAAAATGTGCTTTTCATTAATTGTCCAACTAACTACTAGTTAATAAAAAATTGATTCATGATCATCAAAATAAATTATATGTATGTAAAATAAAAATTGATTACAAGTTAATTGTTGATATTATGCATAAACTTAATTGTTTATGTAATTTTTTATTATTATTTATTCGAGAAATACTCATGAATTATGAGGTAGAATAGATTTTTATTTTTTTTAAAGTTTACTTGGTTAATAAGAAAAATATAAACTATTTTATGGATAATTGCGTAGCTAATTAAAGTAGACTTTTGTGATCACAGTCAGCATCGTTAATTATCGCCACCTCATATATAGTAATTAACTGTCAAAGATTCTCAACATGTAGCAATTTCCATTGTTTAGTCAAGTCCAATTCGAGACTTAATTTGGTTGACAAATTTAAATATGAAAATGTCACTGGACCCCAGCAAGCAACAAGCAAATGCAAAATTGAAGAAAAAAGCTTTTCTTTGGAATTTTCTACACCACTATATATCAAATTTTAAATTGGTGGAGAAAACTTAGCGAGAGAGGAAATGTGAATTTATTTTCTCTAAATTTAATGATAAAAATATTAGCGAAATATTTTAGGGTAGTTTAGTAATTGATGGGTCACAAGAAAACAGTCATGAGATCATCTACATTAAATTTAGAACAACTACATAAATTGGATATTATTTAAACTTAAAACCTTAAGACGTTAAATATATGGGTTCTCTCACTTATATAATACTAAGCACCGTGGAGAATGGATCATGTTAATTTTTTCCCTCAACTATCAATCAATTTTTTTCATTTTTTTAGAATTAAATATTGATTTATATTTATAATTCAATGATCTACTGTCTATATTATTTTTTCAATTTTTGTTTCCACTTGAGAGAGTTTATTCTCAATAAGTGGAACTTAACTCACTTCACACTTGTCACAACAATCTTCCCCTAAAGTGTAGTTATCAATTCTTTATGTTCATCATCAATTCTTTATGTCTATCTCAAGCGGAAACTTTTTTCACCGAAAAACAGCTTGTTACATTGCACCGTCAAATCATCAACTCTAATATAATATTGTTGGGTTCAAGGGGTGGCCAGGTGGACCGTCCACATTGGGCTCAAAGCAACTACGTAAGTAGTGAACACCATATCTTAATCAAAAAATTTAAGGCATTATATTTATGAATTATCTCACTTTATATTTACCACAACAATATATAAATCAAATTATTTTTTAAAATTTAATCAGAATTCTTGAGCGCGAATTCAGTTTTTAAAATATAGCTAGCAGATACTAAATATTTTAGGAAATTTTTATTGCACTAATTCGAAAGGATATCTTTTAGTGATAATTAATATTGATTCACACTATTACAAAGGAAAAAATCAACCTGAAAGTAATAAAATATGTTTGAAATAATGTACAAAAAAAAAAAGTTTGAACTATCTACCAAAAAAAAAGTTTGAATTATATCAATTTTATGACTCGCTAAACATTTTAGTCAAAGAGGGAAAAAGAAATTGAGATTATTGATTACTAAATTATGTCGGCTAGCTAAGATCTAGAACATTGATTTAAATATTATATCATTCCAACAATTATGAAATATTCTTTCTTTTCTTTTTTATTAATTAGGATTAGGATTTATGGTGTGATATGTAATGTGTATGGTTTAATATCTAGGGTTTCACATAGGGGTGTTCGCGGTGCGGTTAGGTTCGGTTTTGAGCTAAAAAGTCATCCTAACCGCGAGATAAAATTCCATGCAGTTTGGTTTGGTTCGGTTGGTTTTTAAAAAGTCATTCAAACCAAACCAAACCAATGCGGTTAGGATCGGTTCGGTGGTTGCGGTTTATACAATAATTAAAATATACTGAAATTAAATTAAATTAAATACAAAGAGTGACCGCGATTTACATGCATGCTTTCACTTTTTTGGATCAACAAAAATATTCATTAAAATCGGGGAACACTCAAACCCAAACTCAATCAACTCGGATTTTTCCTGTCAAAGCGGGTACCCACGGGTCTGAGTTTTATCGTCATGTCTACACATAAGGTAGTCATTAATTGAATAATGAAACTATCAAGATTTATTGTCTTTATTTCAATGATATATTTATCCATTGTTTTTGGACTATGTATATTGGCATATAATAGAAACTTATCGTGGTTTTAGTGGTATTGGCATATAATATAAACTTAATGCGGTTTTAGCGGTTCGCTGTTTTGCGGTTTGCGGTTGAATTAAAATATCATCCAAATACATCCAAACCAAATGCGGTTTTTGCGGTTTTCGGTTTGGATTGGTTCGGTTTGCGGTTTTACTTTTGGATTGGTTCGGATACGATCACCCCTAGTTTCACATTAGGATTAGGATTTAGGGTGTGATATGTAATGTGTATCGTTTAATATCTAGGGTTTCACATTTAAAATAGGAGTTTTCAAGTTTATGGTTATAAGGATAAGGATAAGAATTAAAGTTTGGAATTTTAGGGTTGGGTTTGAGAATAAGGGTTTAGGGTTCCAATTTTATGGTGTATGATTTCGGGTTAAGGATTAGGGGTTTGGTGTTTGGGATTTAAGATTCAAGGTTTAAGGATAAGGGTTTTGCTTTAGGGTTTTAAATTTAGGATGTGCATTTTATGATTTTGGGTTTTGGGCTTAGGGTTTATGATTCAAGTTTAGAGTTTGGGGTGGTGTGGGATTATAGGGTTTCAGGATTAGAGTTTGGTATTTAGGATTTTAGATTTGGGATTTCAGTATAAGGGTTTGGCTTTAGGGTTTATGATTTCGGGTTTTGGGTTTATGGATTCAAATTTAGGTTTTGGGGGTTGTTTAGAATTTTAGGGATTGGTGTTGGGATTAAGTTTTAAGGTTTCATACAAGGATTTGGCTTTAGGGTTTTAAGTTTTAGAATTTGGAGTTTGAGGTTTAGGGTTTATGATTTGGGTTAGAGGTTTAGAGTTTATATATTCAAGTTTAGGGTTTGTGGTAGTTTGTGATTTTAGAGTTTCAGAATTAGGGTTTGGTATTTGGGATTTAAGATTTAGGGTTTGAGGATAAGGGTACAGATTTGGAGTTTAGTGTGTAAAATTTGGGGTTTGAAATTTAAGGTTTGGGATATTAAATCCTAAATACGACCTAATCCTGAAACCCTAAATCTCAAACCCTATTTTTAAACCCTAAACTACAAATCAAAACCCTTATCCTCAAACCCTAAATCTTAAATCCCAAATACCAAACTCTTAACTTCAAACCCTAAATGGTAAATCCTATATACCAAACCCTAAACTTAAATCCATATACGCTAAACCTATAAACCCAAATCATAAACCATAAAGTTTTGAGTCACCATTAAGATGAAACCCCAATTTCGAAACGTTGAACCCAAAACCCCAAACTTTAAACCCTAAATTATAATTTAACTTCACACCCTAAACTTGATACCCAATACTATAAACTCCAAAAGGCTAAACTCTAAACTTAAACCACATGTTCTAAAACCACAAACAGAAAATTCTAAAGCCTAATCCCGAAATGCTAAATTCTAAACCCCAACCCATAAAGCCGAAATTATATACCCTAAACCCTAATTATTAAAAATCATAATAATTAATATTAAAAAATGGTAATAAATAATAATAATCAAGGTAATAAATAACCCCATGTTCTAAAATGGTAATAAATAATAATACTCTGAAAAAAGTATTACTCCCTCCGATTCTTTTGATAAGAATTTTTTGACTTTTCAAGTTCATTCAATAATTAATGTGGGTTTATACCAGAAGAAGTATTATTAGCCCTTAATTAGTTAATGTTAATCCAAATTGATCCAATATCTCATTGTAGGGGTGTTCGCGGTGCGGTTAGATTCGATTTTTATGATCATGTTTAGAGGGAAATTGAGAAGCATGGAGACATGATGATAATCAAGTTTCCAGAACATTGATTTAAATATTATATCATTCCAACCTCAAATTAATATTGTGATTTTTATTTTTATATTAACTCTCTAGTTTTCAGAAAAAATGGTATTGATAAATTCAGTTGCAAGGTAAATAAAGTCTGACAAAAAATTATTTTTATCAAGAATTAAATTTGAATTTTTTTACACAGTTCTTCTTAAAGAGAGTTTATTAACTATTTAAGTGCAAAAATAAATAATAACATTAACAATCTTTTATACAACTAAGCTGACAATCCCTTCTATTTGTTTTCAGATAGATATATGATCCTTAATTTACCTAATATTTCGCAAAAGTTTTTTTTTTATTTTTTTAACATGCATGCTAGAATGAAGTTCTGTGGTTTTATCCTGAAAATTAAGGTTGCAGCAATTGGTTTGATCATTAAAGTTAAGTTAAATTACTTTTGTCATTAATTATAATATGCACTACATGCATGTGCCTTGTAGACTAAATGGTTAACCATGCTACGTAGTGTGTAGCCATGACTAGAAAGTAGGTAAGGTAGTAGCTAGTTTGGTCTAATTAGTTTGGTCTCAAGCTGACCTTATGCTTAATTAGATTTTCACACTTGCTTTTTCAAATCTAAGGATTATGCATATGGTATGTTGGTAATTGTGTCTCTATTGAGAAATCTCACATGAAAATGTGTTTATATATAAAATGGTGGATAATCTTCATCTTATATTGATCAATTTTGTAATGATTGAATTAAATCTAACCCAACAGTGTAGACTAGTAAAATTAGGACTTTATGTGGATCTCAAATTTTAGATTATTTTAACACTTCAATATATATGGACCACAAGCTTGTTTTATTTAACAAGATAAATAAATTTTAAATCCATAACTAAAGTTGTTCGTGCAATCATATATATATGTATGTAAAATAAAATTCATTATAATAATATCGGATTTTTGTGTATTTTTTTCCCAGTTTTATCTTCTTTTTACAGTTTATATTTTGTTCTAATTAAAAATATAGTAAATGAAATAAAATTTAAAGTATAATACTTTTTTTAATTAAAGTATAATACTAAATATTATTATTTCATCCAAAAATATTACACTTAATTTTTATAATTATGGATGCCAACTATGATTTTTATTTGAAAATAACTAATAGAGTAATGTTCATATTTTATTTTTTAACACAACGTAGTACTCATCTAAATGTCAGAAATTACTGTAATAATAAAAAAAATTAAAAAAAAATTATTGTGCTTGCCTAAGTTAAGAATATCCACTATAGGCCCATTAAGTCTTGCCACCCCTATTAAAAATTGAATACCACTAAAACAAATTTAATTAATAAGATACGTGTGTATAATTATTTATTTAATAATCATAATACCTTATATATGGGATATTGTATAAAAAAATTACCTTCTATTATAAGCCAAAAATATTTTTTTATTTATTAAATAACTAATATATTTGGTTTGATCTATATATAATACAAATTAAATACTACAGTTATTTAATAAATCTAAAAATAATTTTTATTTTTATAATAGTAACCTCTACTATAGTCTTTCCATGTTGAAGGTTGTTTTGCGTTTACATTAGTTTATCGATTTTATATATTGTAATCAACATTTAGTTAAAGGGTGGAGTACTCTTGCATTATACACTGAGTCAGGGCGGATGGAATCAAAAAATTTAAGGGGGAGGGAATCCAAATGATCAAAGTAGAGGGAATGTTCCGAATTTTCAAGGCGGTGAAAATTTTCAAGGTCGAGGTAATTTTCAAGGTGGATGTAATTTTCAAGGCGGACTCAATTTTTAAGGTGGTGGAAATTTTCAAGGTGGTGTGTTCCAAGCTGTCACTACTAGAAAAATCTTAAATCACTACTAGAAATTTGTTAATTTTCTGCGGATTTTCCTGCGAAAAATAATCCGCAGGTATTTCTAAGAAATTTCCTGCGGATTTTGCCACTCAGAAAAATTTCCTGCGGATTTTTTAATTTCAGGAAATTCCGCAGGTATTCCCAAGGATTTTCCTGCGGATTTTGCCACTCAAACAAGTTTCCTGCGGATTAGTTTGTTTCAGGAAATTCCGCAGGTAACTTTTAATTATTATTTGGGAAAATTACGATGACCTCCCCTGAGGTCTATTAAAATGACACTGACTACCCCTCTAGTTTTACAATTTACGCTAACCTCCCTTAAGTTTATATCAAATATACGAACACCTCCCTTATCAACTAACACCGTTAACTTTCCGTTAACTTTTTATTTTATTGGATAAGTTCTATTTTTTCTACCACAACCTGTTAAAAGAATCATAGAAACACACATCTTTCTACATCAAAACAACAACAATATCTAAGCATTGAAAGACAAGACACCACACACAATCACAAAACTAAACAACCTCCAAAACACTACAAAAACTACCAACAATGATGACATATTATGGAAACAAATGTTGTGGCTCAACCTGGAAACGATTAATCTCAATTCTTTCTTCTTATTTTTTTTTTGGTAATTGCTTTCTTCTTATTTTTATTTCCGGAATAAAATAAAATAGAATGCCAATATAAAAGAGGACAATCGATCCATCTCTATGTCCAACTAATCTCTTGATTTCTCCAAATTCCTTCTCTTTTTTTTTTTTTTGTTTACAATTCGTTGTGTTGATATTTGAAAACAATACATATCCAATTTGCTTCATCACCTTTTGTTTTTTTACTGATTCGTTGATATGCGACAATAATTCGTTGATATATGTGAAAATTGTAAACAATAGTGTCAATTTGTTAATACGAGAAAAGAATAAATATCCAATTCACTAAGTTTCAATATAAAAAGCAGGTTAGTGTTCTTTCTCCTTCAACTAAACCCTAAAATATTAAATCAATACAACTAATGATTGTTGAACAAACGGAATATTAACGGCGTTTGTAGGTAAATGAGGTATTTGTGTATTTGATAAAAATTTAAGGGAGGTTGGTATAAGTTTTAAAATTAAAAGGGATGTCAGTGTTATCTATAACTATATATAAAGAGGACATGTTTTTTTGGGGTGGACTTTTCATAATGCCTATTTTACCCTTCACTAATTGCAATTTTTTCAAATAAACCAACCATAATTCAAAAAAAAAAAAAACTGCCAGACACAACTTACATTGATGTAGTTGTTTCATTGGGATATCGGTTGTATTTTTATTTTCACTTTCTTTTTTTCCAACCTCTAATTTTTATTCTTTTTTATTTTATGTTGTGTTTTCAAGGATGAAGTAGGCATTGCGATCTCAACAATTGGTGAACAATTTCTTTGAGGCATGTACATCAAATGCAGTGAAGGTAATTTTTATTTTAGGGATACTTTAAAGAAACTGCTTCAAGTTGGTTTTGTGTCATTTTGTCAATTGCCATATACAATGAAGTAATTGCATAATAGAGTAATTGCATAATAGAGACGTGCATATTGTTGTATGTCATTCATTTGAAAGAAACAATCATCAATACATGTAAGTATTCATCTCCATTTTGTATTCTCTCATTTTTGTTATATTTGTATGTATAGTTTTTTTTTTTTTACAAATTCATTATTATAATTTTGAAAATATAAATATATAAACTTCACTTAGAAGAGTTCAAATCTTTTTATACAATCCAAAACATTTAAAATCTTTAATAATATGGAAAGACAAAATAGAGAGACCAATATTCACCATAAAGTAGTTATATCAAGTTTACCACTAATGGCGTGTTAATTCTTTCTAAAATGATTCATAAGGCATGCTTTTGCTTTTCATCATAATCATCTAAAGCTTTCATTATTTCACAACTTATTAATTTATGCCTAAAAATGTGTTCGTATTTTGCAGGTTGTAGAAAAGGCCGTCGAAGATATAAATTGAAATATATATTTTGGTATTTCAATTATAATGCCATCATTTTATTCAATTTTCCCTTTGAATTATAGTCATCATATTGTACTCACTTTTCTTTCTTTATGATTTTTTTAATCAAGTCTTTTCTTTATGATCGTTAAACATCAAATCATTTTATGCAGTTTATTATGCCGTTACTGTTACTTTTTATTTTGACAAATCATTATGCAGTTGCTTAATAATCGGTTTTTTTTTTGTTTCTTTTTGGTTAACTATCTGCATCTTTTAAAGAGTAAAATGGGGATAAGAAAAAGTCCAACCCAAAGTCATGTAACTCCTTTAGATACCAATATTAGCTATTATATTTCTTAATTTTTAAAATTTTCCAGGGACAACATTGAAATGGAAAATAGCATAAGGCAATACTCAAGGGTATTTGAAAAGAAAAGAGCAAAATACTGAAGAAACAGAAAATCGAGGGGGGCAGCAAGTACAACATCTATTCATATGATTGTGGGTGTAAGTACCTCCACTAATATTTTAATCATTGTTAGAAAATCTATATTGCTAAAAAGAAAATCTGTTAAAAAATACACACTAATATATTTTGATTAGTACATTACAAAAATGTTATATGTTACATATGCAGCATGATAGACAAAATTTGAGAAATGTCAATTATGTTACCCTTCATCATTATGGACCAAATGGAAAATTGTTGATAAGATTAAATTTAATTTAATTTTTGGAAGTAGTTATTGGTTAAAAAGGTTGGCGCACTATGTTTGTTTTATGAATGGTGTTGATTAAATTATTTTATGAATGTCTCTATGTGACTTAAATGCAATTATTCATAAAAAAAATGGATAAAAAAATGAGAATAATCATTAATTACACGCAGCTACTAATGAACGAGCCCAACTCAATATGCTACACTTTTTTAATGCCAAAATTTTATAAATTCTATTTTTTTATGTTTAATTTATTTTAAATCTCCATCTCCACTAACTATGTCTGGATATTCAAACAAAAAATGAAAATATAATGGACCTTCAGGTAATTCAATTTATGATAAGAAATGTTTACTTTTTTTTATTGTTTCTTGCAGAGTGAAAGGTGTATTTCATGTCATCGCTGCAAGAGAAAGAAAATTGAATAATTGCGATAGAAAAATAAAGGAGAAGATGGGCTACAATGGTGGTGGTGGTAATGTTAATGCGGCAAGAGGTAGCCACAAGAGAGAATCGAAGACATCATATAAGAAAATAGTAAAGGGTTTGTTGACAACAGTGCGTGAATATTTTATTTATAAGAACAATGCTTTGGTGATTTTAGAGCTCAATTCTTTGTCTCTATTATCATACTATTGATTTAAGATAGTAACTAAATTTGACTCAATTTAAATTTATTTATTATTTTGTTTTTTTGTTCCACTTTCACTTGGCGTTCGGCACTGAAAATTATATATAGTAAATTTAACTAGATTGTTGAAAACAATTTTTTTTAGTATGAATCTCTACAATATTATTGTTTGCTAAAAAAAATATATAATGTCAATCAATCATCCATGCATTTGTTATTTATGGAATCATCCATACATCTTGACGAACTGTTACCAAGTAATTTATCTATACCAAACAATAAATAAATAAATTGATTATGGGACAAGATAAAAAAAGAGAAATTGGGTACAATTATTGTACTACTATGTAAAATTCACTTTATTTTCTTTTTAGGTCAAATGCATATAAAATTTATAATTTATGTAAGAAAAATTTAGAATAATATTCAACATAAATTAGCAGGATAAAAGAATATGGACCACACAAACGGGCACGGAACGTGCCCGTTTGGCCCGCTAGTACCTATATAAAGAGGATTAAAAAAATTTGGATGGTTTTTTCATTATTCCTATTTTACCCTTTAAAATATGATTTTATTTAAACAAAAAGAAACCAACAAAATCCATAACTGCATAATAATTTGTCAAAATAAAAAGTAGCCATAACTGATGATAAACTGCAAAATTTGGTTTGATGTGCAACTATCGTAAAGGAAAGAAGATATTCATTTTCTACAGTCCTCATTACTCCATCATTCAACATTAGTGTACGCGAACATGATTCTTACTTAACGATTCTTAGTTGCACTTGACAGAGGGAAAGGACTGCACAGTAAAATCAAAGGTTAGTTTATGAATTACCAATATACATATGAGCGAACAACGAAATTCAAATTTAATTATGTTGTCTTTCGAATTTCCTCATTTCCTCATCTCACATACAAATAAGATGATATATATATATATATATACATATATGCAATTGTGGTGGCAACCACATCAACAATATAATATTGTGGCCGCAATCGCAGTTGCGGACTGCACTTTAATTTGTTCACATACTCTTTTTTTAAAATATGTTACGATCGAACTACTTTGTCATGTTGTTGAATTATATTCTTCTCTTTTTCTCTTTGTATAGATTTAAGATCAGATGTATATGTAGGTCTTTTAAATTTTGCGTTTGTATCGTATATGTAAAATTGGTCTTTTAAATTTTTAAAATTTATCATCTAGGTCCTCCCATTATGTATCATTTAGGACCTAGATGATACATTTTAAAAAGGGAAGTTACATTTATGTTTAAAAATAGTATAGAATTCTTGGGTTGAAATGACAATGTCTTATTTAATGTGAGTTTGTTACCTCTTTCATTTATATTTTGAACCTCATCTCTATCTTCTATAACATGTTTGCAATTTTATATAAGTAGATGAATTCATCGTACTTCTTATGGTGTAATGTTCCTATCCTTCAAATCATGCATATGCACCTATTTGCTATCAAGGTATATGTCTAAGCTATTTACCATTTGTTAAGAATTTCACTATCTATTAAGACTTGAAAAATATAGTATGATAACTTTCTAGATTTTCATATCATTGGTCATCATATGAACTTGCATGCAGTCTTTCCAAAAGCATAGTTCTCACCCTTAAAAATTGGAGTTCTTTCCAATAGTACCTCTCAAGATTTTTACTTATCTTAGCTTATTTATGTATGTTTCTGTTTGTTTATAGAATTTATTTCTTTTCTCTTTTTTGCATCAAAGTACTAACTACTAAATATAATGTTCAATAACAATATAACCTATTGCATCAAATAACTTATGTTGGAACAATGCATGTAAATTACAATTTTATTTTGAGAAAAATTAAAAATACATAAATTAGTTTAAATAAAAATCAAATTTATAATAAATCACTGTTTACAAACGCCCACATACAATAACAAAACAAAAAAAGACGGACTGACGGGCACGGGAGTGCCCGTCGGGACGCTAGTTTTAATAAACCTCAAGAGAGGTGAGTGTAATTTTCCCTTATTATTTTTAAAATATTTAACGAAAATGAAATTAATATTGTTTTTTTCTTTGACAAAAAAATTAATATTGTTTTTACTGAAATGAATTTTATAGATAACATACACCACTGTTTTCTTTCTTCGCAAAAAAAACACTTTTGTAGCACAAAAAAAAAAAAAAAAACACTTTTGTGAATAAACTAAGAAAATCATTGCAAATTTGTCAAAAAATAAAAGAAAATCATTGCAAATTGCAAACAATCGCTGAACCCTTTTCATTGAAACAATTTAAAACTAAGAAAATCATTGCACAACCGTGAAACTCATCGATCACAATCGTGAACCCTAGAACAATCGATCTCACCGCAAGACCCAATCCTTCTCCGACGAAACTCATGTCCATCATCGTGAACCATCAAAATCACAGATCTACGGTGGAATCCACAGATCGACGGCGTTTCACTGTTATTCTTCCTCAGAATTTTACTCTCACCGTCGACGGCGTTTTACTGTTATTCTTCCTCAAATCCACAGATCGACGGCGTTTCACTGTTATTCTTCCTCAGAATTTTACTCTCACCGTCGACGGCGTTTTACTGTTATTCTTCCTCAGATCCACAGATCATCGTGAACCATCAAAATCACAGATCTACGGTGAAATCACCTTCCTGATTCACCTTTCGGCGAGATTCGAAGTTGAACCTCCGGTGGCTACTTCTGCTTCCTCTATCGCGATGATGTTGGGTAGCATCTCTACATCCTCTCTCTCTCTCTCTCTCTCTCTCTCTCTCTCTCTCTATCAGTAGGGATCTTTAGTGATGGAATGAATTGTTTCGAGTTTTGCACTGTTGAACATGCTATGACCTAATTTTTGTCATGTTTTTTCAATTTTGAGGTCTGATTGTGGAAAACAATTTGTGCTTATTCATGTGTTAGGTGTTAGATTGTAGTGGTTGCTTATAAGAAACTATCAAGAATGTTTTGTTTTGATCAAAGCGTGTATGTTATCACATAATGGTTTCAACTTTTGTGCTAGATATGCAGAATATTTTGGTGTAATTTTCTCTTCTTTGTTGTTTATAATATGAATGCCGCTTTGGGAAACCATGAAACTTGTTGATTGAGTTGTTAGAGGTTAATGTATGATCTTATAGGTTTAATATGATAAAGATGAAGAAACTGGGGAGATTCCAGTGGCATTTGTGGTCAAGAAGGTTGGAAGTGTACTTTCTCCGAAGCATGTTATCGATTATGTTGCTGAGCAGGTTCTTCTTTTGATAACGCAGACACGAGTTTTATGATATTTGAATTGATATTATATAACTACTTGAATCAATGTCATGCTTTTCACATTTTATCCCACCCCTTTTTTTTCTGGCAGGTAGCTCCATATAAGAAAGTTCGGAAAGTGTTCTTCACCGACAAGATGCCGAGGTCTCCAACTGGGAAGATCCTCCGAAAGGAACTCAGGCATTGCTTGACTTCTAAACTCTAAGGCATCCTTTTTAGTTTGCAATACTTAAAAATTACCAAAAAAGACAATACATGGTGGTTTTATCATAAAATGAAATTGGTCGATTATGATTTTTTTAGTACATACATAACGAGTACTACTAAAGGAATGAAGAACATTGTGTCATATAAGTATTTTACAAATTATCAATTGTTGCAGGTTGACATCTCACTCAAGTTGTTAAAGGCCGGTAAACATGTCCTTCAAGGTAATAATTGTTGCAAATGTGTGTTGACTGTTGATATGCCAGACAACAATTTGTTTTATGAGGGCTGAGGCAGTTGACTGGCTGCTATACATTATCTTAGTAAATTGACATTTGATAATCACTATTTTATTGTTACATTTTGGTGTCATTGACTAAATTTCCTCTTTATTTGGATGTGTTGTATGTGTTGGGTGGCTGATTTCGTGGTTATGAAGAGAAATCGGCAGCATCTTGTAAGTTGTAGCTCTAACTTTTATACGATACTATGTATATACTAGTGTAGATAAATCAATTTTCTTTTATGGAGCATTGTCCTATTTCTTGATTGATTTTCTTCTACCTTGTTTACATTTCTTTTTACAATGTCATTTTAAATATTTTTCTGCCTTATACCTTGTTTCTCTATAATTATATTTGTCCAACGCCGCTTGTCGAGAATGTTTAGAAAGTGCAAAGTTTAATTTCAAGTATTGACCTATCCAATGTAAATGTTTTAATTCAATGATAATAATTTGGTACACTACTAGACATCAATGTATTTCCTGCACATTAGTTGTTAAAATTAATCAGTACAAGACATCAAGATGAGATGTGGAAGTTACTAGAATTACATGATTTTCTATTTAAGATTATCAACTTAAGTGATTTTGACAAGCATAGACAGAGACATCATCTATACCAAAAAGAGCACTAGTTTCAATTATTAAGTTATATGCTTATCTATCTCAAGTAGGCTTATTATCATGTGTTTTTTATGTCAGTATTTATGCTTATATGTTTCAGATTGCAGTTTACTATGCTGAAAATTTGCTATAAAATTTGCTATGTCTTTGTCGAGACTTATTGAAAGTAGTTGTGCTTGTTTGATTTTGCCCTTTAAATTTACTAAGGGAAAAATGTAACATGAACAATATTTAACCCCTTTTTTGCCCTTTAAGTTTTAACAATGTAATAAGTGTTATATTAAGTTTTTTAACTCTGACTGGTTTATGCTTCATCAGGTGATATATACTGCTAGATTGCTGGAATAGAGTATTGTGGAAGATGTAAACAAATAATCTGTGACTTTGGTTACTCAAAGGCAAGACCTATTTGTTACTTTTCATTTAAAATAATCTGTGACTTTCCATTTAAACAGAATATTCATTATTTCATGCTTTAATTCTCAGGTTCAGGAAGCTTCTTAGTGATGCCTACATGATGATTGAGGATTTCACAATTTTGGAAGAACAGGGCTTAAAGAAATGAAAGTTCATTGACCAGTCCTCATGGAATGATTAACCCAGCTTCAAGTCAAATCTAGTTGACCTTCTCAGCTGATAGTACTTTCAATTACTTCAAGCTTGTTGGCTTAGCTATGAGCAAGGTAAGTCATCAAAGTGTTAAACTTATTCTAGGACTATGTATAATATTTGTCCTTACCATTATAAAATAATCCATCAGCTGTTATAGTAACGACAATATAAGTACTAATAACTAGATGTTTATTGTTTAGTGTCTTTACTTGAGTACTAATAAAGTGTTTATTGTTTATTGTTTAGTAACAACAATATACAAAGAAGGAGCATTTTCCAGGATTTGCACGACCTTTTGTGTTCAATTCCATATTGGCTTTGATGTGTTCCTATAGGATTTTGAACTTTTTGAATGAAACAAGCATTGAAAAGGTTAGCATAATTATTTATTACTGTCTTATTTTCAATTCCATTATTTTCCTTGTGGTGCTTAGGTACTGATAAGTTGACACTTTATTCACAACTTAGATTTATGAATTCAATTATTTATGTTGCTGGTTTTTTGTAGGTACAGTGTGTTTGAAACTTGATTGAAGCTCTTGAGGAAGCAACAGCTGCTGATACAAAAGCTGAGCAGATTATTGATCAAATCGTCTGTGATAAGTCTAATCTGTGATAAGTTTTTGAAAATGCGTTGTCCGTAAGTTTTTGAAAATGGTTGATTAGCAACAGGATATGTAATGAGAGTTTTAGTATTTGATGTAAATTTAGCCTAAGTTTAAAGATGTAAATTACTTACATGTGTTTAGTATTTGATGAACTTATGTAAGGCCTACTTATTATTGATGATTGAATTTTTGTATTTAGACACTAATTTTTTATTATAGAATTGTGTTTTGGTTTATTAAAGTAGATCATATTTAATTAGTTTTTTTAATCTGGATCTCAGAAAACTAATCTAGGTGAATATCCCTATAATTTGAACAAGAAAAGTGATCTTGAGCACTAATAATTTGTATATTTTACTGTGGATTTAACCTGGGTTTTTACCTGGGGATTTAGCTGAGGAATTTACAGGCTTTTCCTGCGAATTTATCTTAGGCCTTTCCTGCGAATTTACCTTAGGGTTTTCCTGCGGATTTTACCTGAGGAATTACCTGCGGATTTTACCTTATAATGGATTACCTACGAAGGTATTAGCTGGGAATCAGAATTCGCAGGAAATGAATTCCGCATATCCTGCGGATTTTTTAAATCAAAAAATCCGCAGGAAATTCCGCAGGAAAAAGACAGATTTCTAGTAGTGAATATCGATGGACAAAATATGTCTCTAAAATATAAATATTCCGTCACTAAGCAGGCTAGAGACAAATTTGATCCCGTCGGTAATTTTCTCGTCTCTAAACTATTAGAGACGGACAAAATCTATCTCTAAAATGAAAATATTTGTCTCTAAAATAAAAATATTTGTCTCTAACTGTTTTTTCTGTCTCTAGTTTCATCTCTATTAGAGAAGAAATATATTCTGTCTCTAAATTCCGTCGGTATTTCAACTTTTTCTAGTAGTGTGCTGTGAATTTTCAAGGCGGCGGTAGAAATCAAAACATAATGAACAATGAAAGTGTCGGAAGGACAAGCGGCGGAAGAACAAGCGCAAGGGGAAGAAGCGGTTAATGAATGTTTGTAATAATTTGCTAAAGTTGTCGTATTTTATTTTGGTAGAGTTGTGGAACTATTTTAATTATTATGTAATTTGAAGACAATTATCGTATTATGTTTGTAATTTCATGACAATTATCGTACTTTGTTTGTAATTCGAGACAATTATCGTATTTCGTTATTTCGTATATATTAAAAATAATGTTATGTTAATTTTTATTTTTCAAAATAATAAATAAAGTTGTTTTTAAAAAATAATAAATAAATATGTTTTTTAAAAAAAATTAAGAAAACAATTAAAACATATAATATTTTTTTAAAAAAATACGCCAGATTTTTGTGTCGGCCTAAGCCGTCGCTACGAAGTCCAAGCGTGTTAGTACACGCAGGTCCGTCATCATTATGTGACGGCCTGAGTGTAAGACCCGTAATTCCACAGTACCTTTTGTGTGAGGGAAATAAGTAACGGCTAAGCACTTTAGGGTTTTTGTTAAGTGTTTTTGTGAGTATCGTCGTAATAACAACATTTTTGCTGAGTTGGAGCCCGTCTTGTCCTCGTGTGCTGGAAATGCACAGACTTTTGTTCCTTAGTCTTTAATTATCTATGAGAATGTTTCTATGTTTTCAGAATTTTGAAATTCGACTTTCTCCGCTTTTTGGAAAAACGAGTAGAAAATCGTACCCGCTGTTGAAAAATTTACGGTTTCTGTTTTCCGTCGAATTTTAATTAGAGACTTTATATATCGGCGCGAGTTAGAATCTGGTTTCAGAATATTTTTGGAAGTTTAGAATAAAAATTTTAGTTGAGGAATAAAGTTTAGCGATAATTTTTACAAATGGTTTACAACGAACTTTTATTTCGTAGATTTTTTGTTTCCGTAAAGTTTATCGGTACGCGAGATACGACTCGTTTAAGAGCGAACGTGGGGACTGGGCGATGAAGTCATAAATATCTAGATATTTATGTTAAGTTACTTGGTGACCAAGATTTGATCAATGGTTAGGATTTGATCATAGAACTTTATACTATTTGATCCAAGGGCCTAGATTAATTCATGTTATCTTTAAATAAGAAAGTCATGAGACTTGTCTCCATTTTTCCATTTTCTCTTCCAAACCCGTGAGCTACTCTCCTTCTCTCATTCTTACCTTCCAAAGCCTATTAAGTGTAGAAATGAAAGGAAAAATATTTGGGAGCTTAAGCTTGAACCTTTAAAAAGAAGTGGATCCAATTAGTTGGTGATCAACTAAAGCTATTCTTAAGTGGTAAGAAAATTCCTTCCCTCTCTTTTTCCTTTTGGCCGTGAGACAACTATTGGTTAGCATGTGATTTCTTTTAATTTTTCCCTTTGTTAATGTTATAAATCTTTGATGGTTAATGATAGATTCAAGAGAAAAATTGTGATTGGAATGGTTTAATTTTATGCTCAAAGAATTTTGGGTTAGGGTTTGATGAGAAAATTTTAAATTGATCATAAACATGAGATTTTGTTTGATGATTTTGTTTTAAGGTTGTTTATGAGCTTGTTAGAGAAATGGATGTTAGATTATTAAGTTTGTTTTGAGAAACAAGAAAAATTTTATTTTGGTGTTCTTGAGGGTTTGATGAACAAATTTTAGAAACTTTTGTTTTGATTTTTAAAGTAGTGTGATTGATCAAATAAATGACTTTGAAAACTAGTAGATTATCACTAGAGTTTTGTGATGAAAATTTTTAGGTGTTGGCCTTACTTTTCCTATTTTGGCTGTGGCACCATATAAAGAGAGGAGGAAGAGTTTCAAATTTTGTTAAGTCATGATTTAGGAGGATTTAATCATGTTCAAAGAGATGATCAGTTATGGTTTTGTTTAAAAAAGAAAATGAGTTAATTATGTCTTAAGGAAACAAATTTAAAATTTGTCAAAGTTTGTAGTTTTGTCTAAAATGTTTTGGATTGTTAGGGTAAATGATTTTGAGGTATTATAAGATATTGCTATGCTTTTGGAAGTGGAAAATTTTGAGTGATAATGTGTTTTCCATATTTTTGGCCGAGGCAAAAAGGGGAAAATGGATATGAGATTTCAAAATTTTCTAAGTCCACAATGATAAGAAAATGATCATGACATTGGTGAATGATCATAGGTTTTTAAAAGAATGATTATAGGGTTTGTAGTTGAAAAGAAAACTTGTAACTTGCAACGCATGAAAACTCTGATTTTCTTTGAATTATTTTTGAAGAGTTTTGATTTGTTTTCAAATGATTTTGTTGTGGGAAAATGATTTATTTAGGGTTGAAAACAATAGTGGTTCTTAGTATGCTTTGAAAACAAAATGAATTTCATATAGCGAAAATAGTGTATTTAACTTCGTGAATTTTTAATCACTATGGGGAGAACTCGAAATCACTATCCGAGAGTTTTAGAAAGTACCCTAGAACCCTCTAGAGTCTTGAGAACAAGTTTCGTTTCGATAGAATATACGAGGAATATTTTATTGATTGTACGCTACTTAATTTTAGGTAGCGCGTATCGTAGAGTTGTGCGAGAAAAGTTCGTGGAAGCTTGCCAAGGTAAGGGCATCACTTTATTTCTGTCTTTTCACTGGTTAATAACATGCTTGGTTATTTTCTGTGATGTGCTGTGTTGAGTTTGGTATGTATGTATTATGTATTCTCGTGATGAGAAGTTGTTATTAAGACGTACGCTGTTTACATATGATTAGGAGAATATATGTATGAACAGGTGGTTGAAATGCAAATGATGAGAAATGTATGTATGTTGTTGTGTTTGGTTTACATATGCTAGAGAGGTATGTATTTATTGCATTAGCATATATGGGGAAGCGTATGCTCATGCATTTGGCAGTTGCGTGTACGGTGTGGTGATCGGGAGAGCCCACTTTTTATTCGTAGTGATCGGGAGAGCTACGAGATTTTTATTGAGTTCGATACGTAGTGATCGGGAGAGCTACGGGGTGTGGTGATCGGGAGAGCCCACTCTAATCCTTCGTAGTGATCGGGAGAGTTACGGGATTTTATTGATACTTATGGTAGGGGTGTGGTGATCGGGAGAGCCCACTCTAATCCTTCGTAGTGATCGGGAGAGCTACGGGATTTTATTGATACTTATGGTAGGGGTGTGGTGATCGGGAGAGCCCACTCTAATCCTTTGTAGTGATCGGGAGAGCTACGGGATTTTATTGATATTGTTAGTAGGGAATGGACCTACGATTTCGGAATTCATGCATGTGGCAGCCAGTGATTGGTGTCACGATCATTTTAGAGTCTGCATTGATAGGTGGTGTGTGCATTTAATTATATTATGCACGTGATGTGAATTTGCTAAGTGTTTACTCGCTTTTTCCCATATCTGTTATTTGTATTATGTGGTACTTGTGGTGACCCTTACAATGAAACATGAACGGGTTACCCCCACCTAGACGATGGATTCCTGTCTAAGACCGTGAGTCGTGAGGACGACGGTGGCTTCTTGAGCCCTCAGTGAGCGAGTGGTGTGGCGGATCGTATTTGATTGTGTGTCGGTGTGTCTTGTCCACCGTGCCTTTGGTTAGGCGTAGTATTCTGACTCTTTGGATAATTGTATCTGAATACTTATACTTGTGGTTTAGACGGTTGTCTTTTGTACTGTAATATTCAGCTACACACTTTGCTTCTCGAAAGCACTTTTATGTATGATTAGTACTATGCCGATGTTTGGGATGTACTAATATATAATTAGTCCATTTGTATGATTAATGCCGGCTCATCACAAGATTTATGCGCGCTCTGTTTTGTTTTAAAATAAAAATAAAAATAATAATGCTCCTTTTTGGTCTTTGAAAATCGGGGTGATACACTGAGCCGTCTCTAACTCAAAATTACTGACGGCCTAAGCCGTCGCTATCCATAAAGTTTGCATGTGACCGTTGTTGTGTAGTGACGGACGTGGTCGTCACAAAATTCGTCACATCCTTTACTGACGTCACAAAATTTACCTACGTCCGTTTTCCTGATGCCCAGTGGCCGTCAGTAATTATGCAGTTAGCGACGGCTTTTCCTTGTTAGGGAGGGCTTTTGGCCGCCACAAAAGAGTGAATTTCTTGTAGTGTGTTATATCATAATGAGACTCTCATGTATATATATCATATACAAATAATGAGAAAGGCAAGCATTCCAATTATCTTACACATCCATCTCGAACCGTTTTTAAGGCTGGCATTATTTACGAGTATCTGTTAAACTATTTGTCTCGTGCCTACGATAGATTTTATCTACAACCAATCATGCGTATGAAATTTTTGTTATCCTAAATTATTTATTTTAATTCATTTTATACATGTATAATGAAATAATTGTTATGCTTATGTGTACTCGAGTATCTACCACATATTACACACTATGTTGGTTGGAATCTAACAACTTTAGTAAAATGCAAGAGTCGAAGAACAACTTGAATAAAATTATTGTTCATGTTTTTTTTTACCAAAGCAAAATTAATTCATATCATTATTGAATAAAAGTTTAATACAAAAGAAAATAATCTCAAATCTAAGAAAATTAACTAAAAAAGTATCCGTCCTCACAAGCGTATAGTGAGATATTATAGATAGGATTTGCCATGGGAATGAGAGGATTTGCCATGGGAATTGTTTGAGAAAATATGGAGAAAGATTTGTCACTTATGATTCCTTCTTGCATCAAGGTACGATGGTTGTATATTTCATCATCAAATATATCTTTTATGTTCTTAAAATGTCGTTTTTAACAGACTTAAAAAGCATTTTTTACTAGTGGTATGAAAGTACCAATGTTAAAACTACTCTAATATTTCCATCTTAACGGTAAAATTCTAACCACTAAATTACTCACAAAGAAACCTAATATGATGAAAGCTTTGAAAAAAACTAAAGGAAAGACAAACTAAAGTAAATAAAATAAAACATTTTCATTAATTTTGGGTATCTTTACATAGAGTCACAAAGACTCTACATATAATGTTTGTAATAAATAATTACCTACAGGCTGCAAGGCCAGAATGATTAAAAAGTCCAACTAAAAAAATACTTTGAACAAAAAATCAACTAATATAAATTCTAAATTAACTTTAATTCTTAAATTATTTATTTAATATAATTTCATCCTCTATTACATCCTAATTATTTCCTTTAGATATTGATCAGAATAAATTAAGTTAGACTTTTGAATCAAACAATAAGAATATATTACAAGAAAATTGTTTAGATTAATACATCACTTGCTCTGTTTCTCCTCATAATTGATGAAATCAATTTATTTACCTTACCTTTCACAATTAATAAATTTATTATTCTCCTTTCTTTTGTACTTGAAGCTGTGGTAGATGCAAGACTTCACTCAATAAACTCTAAATCCAAACAACTTCCATCTGAAGTGTTTATCTTTGGAAGCTTTCCCTTGATTAGATGAATCAAACATTTTGCCAATAAAATTTCATCTTTTCTACTTGTAAACCCCATAAACTTTATCAATTTTAAATGCTCTAGTTTTGTGCATTTATTTGCTTGGATTAAGCATGAATTGGACTTTCCAGCTGAATAACTTTCAGCATCAATCTGCAGCCCAATTAGTGAAACAAAAAAGAAAAAAATGTAATTAAAAAATCTAGCTATGCAAAAAATGAACACTCACTATGTATTTACCTAATTTTGTTGGGCACGGTACTTAACATTCAATTTCATGTCATTTTTTATATTTGATTATTATAAAATGAACTTTAATTTTAAATTAATTATGACTACAAAATTGTAGGGTAGCAAGAAAACTAATAGAAATGGAACAAGAGCTAGAATTAGTGAACTACTCCCCAAGAAAGGAAACATACGGTCACAAAAAGTTGCTCCAAGGAAGGACATAATTTCAAGAAAGTGACTAATGCATCCATGGAATACTCATCTTTATAATAGCTATCAATCCACCATAACTCTCTTAATTCATAGAAATTAAAGCATCCATATGGAGGAGAAATTGATGGCCATATTAATTCCTGCAAGTAAAATTTTGTAGGGTTAAACTAAGGAAAATATTATTAAACTCTTCATTGAAAATATGTGACATCTAACATATGCTTTTGGTATGTTTATATTTTGAGCTCATCCATCACTATATCTCTCTATTTAAAAAAAAAAACTTATATTTTAAGACAAAGAAAATCAAGGATTTCCTCTTGCAACAACATCATGCACTAATAAATCTCGATCGTCCGATTTCAAATTACTTATTGGAATTTATTACCGTGTATAACTACGTGATATTTTTACAACAAAGAATATGGATAAGAGAGTGTGAGTGAAACAAATCCAATGGCGACAAAGTGATTAGCGGGAATGTTGAGATTCATTGATTGCACACAATCTCGGGTCGTGATTTTGACTAATCAATATTAGCTAGGTGTGAGAAACTTTTTAATAAGAAAGTCCTACTAGACTCAAATTAATCATGTCACAATTTGTCAATATAAAAAAAAAAAAAAATATTGCTATAAAGGGCATACCTCAAAAGTCCATCTGCAAAGTGTAAGAACTTGGGAATTCTTTATTGTTAATAAAGTTGCATCAAAATCCTTAGTTGTTAATTATGTCACCACAACTTGTTCCTAGTCTAAAATCAAGCATGGCATAACTAAGGTTAAAATGAAATTCAGGCAAAATCCAAGGAAGAGGTCCTCTATAATGAAATGATTTGAGTTTAGAAGTTTTAAGATGAAGAGACTTCAATTGCAAGCAATCCAAGATAGTTAACTTTTTAAGCTCAAAATTAGAGTCTATGCTCAAAGATTTCAATCCATTGCATGAAATAATTACCAAATTCTCAAGATGATCCAAACTTGAAATAATAGATGAAGCTACATCACTAGTCAAATAGCTTATTGACTTCAAATAAAGAGATTTGAGTGAGAAAATATTGGAAGTAAAAGATTTGTAGCTTAGCTTTTGTTGCTTATTGAGCTTGAATTGAAGTTCATAATGCATTTGAACATTTTCAATGAACTCTTTCTTCAAAGGAGAGAAATCTAGTAGAAGCTTACTATTATTTGCAATAGTAGCTAATAATACATTATCTTCATAGTGGAATTGAAGCTTTCTTGGATGCTTTAATGGATCAAAATCATCAAAATTTGTAAGAAATTTTGCCAAAGCACTAGTGATGTCTTGTTTTGTTCCATATCTAATAATAGCTTCATTCCATAAGTCTCTCCATCTTGTAGAAATGAGGATTGTTTCCATTGATGATTCATTTGGTAGAAAAGAAACTATGTAACCAATAATTTCTTTTGGTAAATTGCTGAAGAAATCCTTTGATGTATTGTCATCCTATACAATATAAGAAAATTCAATGCATATGATAACACTAAAATACCTTTGGTGAAAAATCTGCAATCTGTTACAATCAAGGGTCTTTTTGGTCCAAAAAATTGGTAACTGAACTAATATTGTATAACTAAGCCATATATTGTAAGCCAACTGAGCCAATGTCCTTTTTTGTGACACAATTTCACACTAAACACATTAAAACTAAACCAAGCCATGATTTTTCAAACGAAGCCATTTTCTTTCAAACTAAGTCAACTTGAAAAAAATTAAAAAGTGTGATGAGACTACAAGTCCAATCACTCTGTCTTACAATTTTCCCTCCTCTCACGTTTCCCACCGTCCCACTTCTCTTCCATTTCTCTCTGTCTTCTTTCTCTTACATTTTTCTCTTTCTCCTTTTTCTCTTCCATTTTTCTTTCTCTTACATTTCTTCGATCACACCGTGCGACATCTGATTGTCTTCCAACAAGTAAGCAACTGATTGTCTTACTCTTACATTTCTTCGATCACTCTTATAGTTCAAGTCTATAATTTTTTTTTTGTTCATCACCGTTTATTTATGTTTTTTTCACTTTGTTTTGTGATTTTGTCAACAGCAAAATGGAAAGACCTGTTACTCTGCTTAAAGATATCCATAATCGTAAGGAACTTTGGAAGATAGCTGTTAAAATCAAAGACAAGTGGCATGTTTTTAAGGATGGAAAACAAAGCTTTGAAATGCTGATCTATGATGTAACGGTAAATTTCATCTAAACTCCCAAAATGTATTTTCATGGTTGTTTTGTGTTCATGGTTAAATTATTTTCTTTTATTTGGTTACTTTACCCTCAAATGTTCATCTTTGTCTTTTGTTGTTGACACTCAAAATTTGGTTGTTTCATTAATGGAGTTTGGATCTCATGTTTTACCTCATATTTCGTTAGTGACATTTGAATACACATCAATCAAAAGACATTTATATTCAATAAGTTAAATTATTAAATCACTATACAACAATCAGTTACATTTCATTGAGAACAATAACAGAAGATAATCAAAACATTTGCAGGGAGAGGATATTGTAGTCATTGTACCACCTGAGTTAAATGCAACCTTTGACAAACAAATCATTGAGAACAACAGTTATTGTTTCCAAAACTTCCAAGTTATCAAAAATGATGATCAATTTAAGGTTTCCCAAAATCAGTATAAATTAAGGTTCAATGGAGGAACTAGGCTTTTTGATGTTAATGTTCATCAAATTCCTGATCCGGCTTCAAAGTTTATAGACTTTATCGAGATCATTGCTGGAAAATGGCGTCCAGATGTTTTATATGGTACTTTTTCTCATCATAGGATTTAAACTATTATTTCTTTATTTCAGTTTTGTATCTTTATAATATCCATATTTGTTGATTTGACATACACCGTTAATCATAGATGTGATTGGAGTATTAGATGAAATTGGTTATACACAACCAATGAAGGGACACCGTAAAGTTCAGGTTAATTTCAAACTCAGAGATCTGAAGTAAGCATACTCCTTCTCAAATCAACGCACACTCATATTAGTTATCTATTTCCCAGTTTGAGGTTAACTCATATTAGTTATGCGTTCTGAAGTTTAAATTTCCGATTTTTTTATGTAGTGACAATATAATGAACTGCACTTTGTGGGAAGACTATGCTACCAATTTCATAACATATAGTCGAGAAAGGTGTAATGCTGGACCTACAATAATTGCCATGAAGTATGCAAAGATCAAGCCAGAAGGTTCAGTTTCAGTTGGTTCTTTTTTCCAATGCATTTTTTTTCTTATTTTTGTGAATGTCTTCATATTTCCTTATTGGTATTATCATTTTCTTCAATTAGGTCAATACCCACTGACTGTGTCAAACACTTGGTCTACTACAAAACTTTTTATAAATGATGACATCAAAGAAATTATGGAATTCAAAAAAAGGTATATTCATAACAGCAATAGTAATACTCATCTGTATTTAACAACATGGTATAGTTCATGACAGTTGTTGATTTTCTATGCTTCAGCTTAGAATTGTCTATCAAAGCTGGAACATTTCAAGCAACTCAAAATACACCATCACAACTCATGAGCCAATATAGTGCTGGCTCGCAATATACTCCGGAACAAAAATTCCTTCACAAATATGAAATTCTGCCACTTTCAGATGTTATTTATCTGTCAATGGTAGTATTTTTTCTTATGAAACGCTCACTACCAACTCTTTAATCTTATATGATTGATAACAAAACATCTGATTGGTTTACATCTTTGTCACTAATAACAGGATCAACAAGTTGTAACAGTTGTTAAAACGGTCTGTGTCAAAACTAACAAAAGTGGTTGGTATTTTCGAGCTTGCCACCATTGCTCCAAATCAACAGCTGGAGATAACCCACCGTATAAGTGTCCAGAAGGTCATTTGACAGAAACTCAAATCTGGAAGTACCGATTGGAACTTGATGTAGCTTATAACAACACCGAGACAGTTTTTACTTTTTAGGACCGTGAGTGCACACAAATGTTAGGGATTTCTGCAGCTGAACTTCGTGACCAAACAATTAAAGTAAGCCATTGCAAATGCATGAAATTCTTTTTTTATCAGTTTTAGCACTTTGCTGTTTGTTTTCATTTTGCGTTTACATTTTGTTTGTAATCTAACCACTGCTGCACTTTATTGTACAATTCCTATGGTTATTTATAAAACAGGCGGGAATAACTGATCCACTTGATTATCCAATCAACATTGACAATTGGAAGGAATAACTCTAGCAGCCAGGATTAAGTGGCAATATAAGTGGAAGAATGCATCTGTCAATCAAATTCATCTGGGTCAAGGCTTCATTGATGATATAATCTCACGCTTTCCGTCTTCTCAGGTTATTTTACATACTTACAAATGATACTCAACTGTTTGTTTATAATGAAACGTCTTCACATTATATTAACAACTTTTAATTTTACAGCATTCCAAGAATATTGAACCGCCTGCTGAAGCTGTGTTTCAGGTTAATATCAACTTAATAGCCATTTAAATTATATTTCACTTTAAACCACTTATCTTATCAACATTAAGTTTTTCACTTATTCTCCAGGAAACATCGACTTCACAGTCTGTTGAGAATTCTGAAGATGTTGTTATCCCTACGGTATAACTTTATACCTATTGTCTATTACTAGCTTTAAACCTTATATTTCCCAATATTGTACAACTCTTATTGTTTGAAATATTTATTAGGTATCTTTGTCTGATGAGGTTGATCCTGATCAAGTCTCAATGATAACACCTTTGAAACGTACTGCTGCTTCCATCAAACAAGAAATTCAAGTTCAAGAGACTCAAGATGTCATTGGGACAAAGATGTCTGCAACAAAGGTTATGAAGATTAAGCATGCTATCAAAAAGAGTAAATGAACACTCTTATATTTTGTAATAGTTTTATTAGTAATTTATCTTTCCCAAAGTTTTCCTGCGCGTTTGAATGATTTGATCAGCTTATTATGAAACAGTTGGTTTGGATATTGTATCTCTTTTGTTTGACCTAACATGTGGTATATCCACATTATGACATTTGAACCATATCATGTATTATATGGTTAAACTTTCTTTTGATCTGCCATTATAATTCTATGCAACCATTATTAAGCTGACTTTAATGTTATATTTATTATTTTTCTTTCATTGTAGGTATTTTGTTTTTACTTTTCAAAATTTACAAACACCAACTTCCATAAAACAACACACACCAACTCTCATTAATGCATTTATTTCCATATACAGCCCTTTGTTCTATATATTGACACAATTTTACACAATCACATATTATCAATCTATTACATACATTACAAATCACTCTCTGTTTTCAATATCTTATTTATACCATCATCCTAGCCTCAATTAACATCTTATGTTTTTTTTTTCAACTTCTTCATTATTCATGTAAGATTCTAACTACATCTTAAATATATTGACAGTTTTCAATCAATCATTCATCTCTCTACTCAATTCCTACAAACACTTATATCAGTTAATTGTAATATTTGCAGTTGTCTTCGTTTCTCACTAATTTTACTATCATTGGCAACATGAAATTTTATCTTCTGTCCATGAATAGTTTATCAACTTCATCATGTTCCCTTTTCCAGCACCATGATAACATTTTCTCAAAATTACGCCCTTCAGAAACTGAACACCATAGCAGCATTTTTCATTTCTTTGCCCAAAATTTTTAACATCTTCAGAATCTCTTTCACAAAAACCTTCATACATCAAACCAACTTTAAATTTTGCATTTTCTGGACAAATATATGCAAACTGAGTTTATATCCAACCTAACATACAACAGTTTTCTGTCCAAAATTGCAATTTCATTTGCCTACACTAATCAATTTTATAACAAACAAAATCAACAATTGATATTTTACCTTATTTCAATTATTCATTTTATTATCCAACAAACAATCAATTGCCTTTCCCTTTTGTTTGAAACAGATTACAAATTCGAAAATGTATTACAGCTGCAATATAAAGAAAAAATATCTTAGACTTATCCTATCAAATCAACAACTGTATCAAGTGGTTGAGCATTAAATGCACTAATAACCCTACAAGTAAAGCATCATCACAACACTACTTACCCTATATAATATTATTTTTTCGTGAGAAGGACAACAATTTTTATGTACAAAATCTGTATATAAATCACTGCTTTTCATATGAACCATACCTACTCACCCTATATGCAATTAATGCACTGCTCAAGCTACTCAAAAACATCATTACAACACCTTTCAATGACTTCTGATTAATTATTTAAGTCTTTTTTTATAGGATCAACCTCTGTTTGTTTCAAATCCAATGCTTTTTTCAAATTTTCATTTGTACTTCAAAGTTCAATTGAATTTCGATTGAATTTTGAATTTCTCACCAAAAATTTTTAACCACCTAATGAAACTAAAATTTGAATTTCAACTATACTAAATGTACATATATTATATTCAAAGTTCATTATTCAAAGTTCAATTCATGTTTATACTAAAGTACTGGCACCATCAATTGATAATCCCTGAACAATCAGTTACAATACACAAATTACATTACAAAATCATAATTCAATTCCACAAAATATCAAACATTTCAACGGTCTTTCATCATCATAACAGACTACCTACAAAATTCGATTATTTGAGGTATGTTCTTCACATTTATTTTCATCTGGAAAACATATAACCATTCATCAGCATTTCATTTTACTCAAAATGAGCATTTATGTGTTCAGTTTATTCAAAAGAAGTCATTTCAACTTAAATGGACAAACACAGTCAACTTCCTCATGAAGATAGTCCAAGTTCAAAGCAAAGAAGGAAGAGTTTAATGGTCAATAAGAAAGAATGTGTAAAATTCAAGAAAACTGATGCATCTTCTTCAACTTCACTCAAACATCACAAAACACAGGTTCTAAACTCTATAACAAATCATCCTATTTTTATCAAATCCCAAATACAATTTGAAAGTATCAAAAATCAGTATCATGTTACTTTGCAATCTGAAGCTAAAGAGAATCAATCTCCTTATGATGAAAAATCACATTTTAGTCAGTCACATACTAATTCCCAAAATCACAGATATCCAAATATCAATCTTAATGGACCATCAAATTTGTTCAATATTAATTTCAATCATTCCGTTATTGATTCTCTGTTGCCTGATTCATCACATACTGGTGTTACTGAAACGAAAACATCTATAATCAATCCAGTCACACCATCAGTTCTTGGTAATTTTGGTTCACATGAAGTCCCTACTAAGTTAAATCATACATTAAAGAAAACAATTCGTAACTTGGATTCACAATCAAATCCTGTTCAGAAACATTGTAACCCACCACCTATCATCTTAATTCCCGGTTTTGGATCTCAATCATTCCCTAAATCCATTATACAATCATCACAAAAACAAACAACTCCATCACATTCCAAGAAGGATGATCAAACACATGAAAAACATAAAAATACATCAGCTGCTGCATCAATTCCTCATTTTGTAGACAATTCATTTCCTATTCAAACACATTCTAACCCAAATCAGCTTAATCCATCTAATATAAACCCAAGACCTATCATATTAATTCCAGGTTTTGGATCTCAATCATTCCCTAAAGTTACAACACAATCACAAGAGAACCAAACTACTCCATCAAATTGCAACAATGATGCACAAAGAACTGCTGAAACTCATTCTTCCACAGCAAGAAACACATCTCCACATCGTACTCAACCAAGTCATGTGCATAAAAATATTACTGCACCAGCAAGAAGATACAATACACGAGGAGTTAACCTGTATAACAAGTTTTCTGCAACAGTTGATCAAACTGATTCAACTTCAACTACTGCAACAATTGGTTCCAAAAGAAAGTCTCAATTTTCCCGTCTTTTCGATAATCATGTTATTGAAGATGAATCTTCTGAATCAGATTCAGAGAATGACAATGATAGTGATTCACAACCACATTACAATGAAATTATCACTGATGACGATAATTCTTCGATAGACGATGAAGAGGATGACGATGGTTTAGTTTTTTTTTCAACTACTTTTGCCATTTCATTCAATGTTTAAATGTTTTTTTTTAATCAACTGTTCTTATAATATGACACTCTAACCAGGTCCAGGATATTTTGACATCGGTGATCCAGTGTCGGAATGTCAGGACTGCGCTGCATTAATGTGGTATGGAGAAAGAAAATCCAAAAGCAGACACCAAATAACACCAAAATTTCAGCAATGTTGCCATGGAGGAAAATCTCAATTGCCACTATTGAAAGAACCACCTCCTATGCTCCAACATCTTTTGTTTGGTAGAGAGAGTGCAGACAGCCACAATTTTCAAACATATACAAGGATATATAATTCCATGTTTGCTTTTACATCTCCAGGAATGCAGTTGGATAGCCAAATAAATAAAGGAAGAGGTCCACCAACAATAAGAATACAAGGTCAAATTTTCCACAGAATTGGAAGCTTGCTGCCACCTGAAGGACAACAACCAAAATTTGCTCAACTTTACATTTTCGACACTGAAAATGAAATTAAAAACAGAATGCATATTTTCAGGTATGACATCTTTATAAACCACCATAATTTCCTGGAGAATTTTGGTTAGCTCAATTAATGTCAATTTTAACATGCTTCCTAAATGTTCAGGACTAACAATGAGCTGGATGAAAATATTGTTATTAACTTGAAGAAAATGGTTGATGAATTTAATGTTCATGCTAAATCATTTCGAATGGCATGTGACATGCTGAGAACTAACCCATTTCAAGATCTTAAATTGAAATTGATTGCTGACAGGAAAAATGATGGCAGAATATATAATCAACCAACTGTCTCTGAGGTTGCTGCATTCATAGTTGGAGATATCAATTCAGGTTCAGAAAGAGACATCATTATGCATAAAAAGAATGGTCGTTTACAAAGAATAAATGAATTTCATCCAAGCTATCTTGCTTACCAATATCCACTTATATTTCCATATGGTGAAGATGGATATAGAGCAGGAATTCAACATCGATATAGACATGAGGTTGAAATTACCAAGAGAAACAGACTAACAATTAAAGATTGGCTATCATTTCGACTTCAAAGTCGAAAACTTGAAGCCAAAACTTTAATATGCTCTAGAAAACTATTCCAACAATTTGTTGTTGATGGTTATGCAATGATGGAATCAGAAAGGCTAAATTGGTTAAGAAGAAATCAACCAAAATTGAGGGTTTCAAAGTACCATAATGTTAATCAGAATATTCAAAATGATCTTCCAAACACAGGCCAAACAACAGGAAAAAGAGTTGTGCTTCCATCTACATTTGTTGGAAGTAAGAGATACATGGATCAACTCTATTTTGATGGAATGGCTATTTCAGCTGCAGTTGGATTTCCAGATCTCTTTATAACATTCACATGCAATCCAACTTGGCCAGAAATTACAAGAGAATTAGCAAAGAACAACTTGAAAGCAGTAGATCGTCCAGATTTAGTCTGCAAAGTCTTCAAGATCAAATTTGATCATTTGATGAAGGATTTGACAAAAAAACATTTGCTTGGAAAAGTCTTAGCATGTAAGTATTACTTCATACATTATCAAACAAAGTCATTTAAATGCTACATTCAATTACCATTTCAGTATACTTACACTGTTACATCTCAACATACATCTATATATTTAGATTGTCATAATATATGTTACATATTGTTAGACAATACTATACAAACACATGCTATTTAAACATTATTGTTCTCATTGATATATGTTGAATTCCTTATAATTTTGTGATGATGAATCATTACTCTTCTTTTTATACAGATATGTACACTATTGAATTTCAAAAAAGAGGACTACCACATGCTCACATTCTCTTATTTTTGCATCCTGCAAGCAAATATCCAACACCATCTGATATTAATAAGATTATTTCTGCTGAAATACCTAACCCAGAAACTGATCCAGAGCTCTACAATTTGGTCAAAAAACATATGATCCACGGTCCATGTGGTACCTCAAGAAAATCTTCACCTTGCATGAAAAACAATAGATGTTCGAAGTTCTTTCCCAAGAAATTTAATGAGGAGACAGTTGTTGATAGAGATGGTTACCCAGTTTATAAAAGAAGTTCACAATCTTACACCGTTGAAAAAAATGGCAAAACTTTAGATAACAGAAATGTTGTGCCATACAACAGAAGATTATTGGTCAAATATCATGCTCATATCAACATGGAATGGTGCAATCAAAGTACTTCAATCAAATATTTGTTTAAGTACATCCACAAAGGTTATGATCGCATTACTGCTACTGTTGTACCAACTCATCAAAATGCATCAACACAACCACCTGTAGATGAAATTAAAGAATATCTTGATTGTAGATATATCTCACCAACCGAAGCATGTTGGAGAATCTTCTCTTATAAAATTCATGGAAGAAAACCATCTGTAGAGAGAATGTTTTATCACTTGGTAGGGGAGAATGCTATATACTACACTGATCATGATCGTATGGAAAACATTCTCGAGAAACCAAGTGTAGCAGAATCTATGTTTACATCATGGCTACAAGCAAATCAAGATTATCCAAGTGCAAGGCAACTAACTTATGGTGATTTTGTAACAAAATTTGCATACAATAAAAAAAAGAAAGTTTGGACCCCAAGAAAGAGAGGTTTTAAAATTGGACGTTTGATTTGGGTTCCACCAACAACAGGTGAGCTATTTTATCTAAGATTGATGTTGATTGTAGTTAAAGGACCAACTACATACGAAGAAATTCGTAAGGTTGGAGATACACAACATTTATCATTTAGAGATGCTTGCTTTGCCAAAGGTTTTCTTGGAGATGACAAGGAATACATTGGAGCAATTAGAGAAGCACATGGATGGGGACCGGGTTACTTTTTAAGGAGATTGTTTGTTACTCTTCTACTTTGTGGATGCATGAACAGACCATATCATGTCTTTCAAAAAACAATACAATGGTTGTCAGATGGAATATTGTACAACCAACAAGTCATTCCAAATAACAAAGGTAACAATTAATATATAATTTTTATTGTTTTTCATTTTAAAATTTCGTGGATTCTGATTTATTATGGAAGTATCTTGATACCTTTTTTATTCTACATTTGCAGACTTGCAACTAACTGATGAACAAATTGAAAATTTGACTTTGTTGGATATAGAACATATGTTACAAGGTAATAGGAGAACTTTAAAAGAATTCAATTCTATTCCATATCCAAAAGGTTATGTGCTTGAACAGTTGGGAAATAGACTCATTTATGATGAGAGAAACTATGATGTCACAAGTTTGAAACAAGAATTTGCAGATTTGAAAGCATCATTAACAGGTAGGTATAGAATATGTATACAATTAAGTACTTATTTTCTGAGATATATGCAATACTCTAAGCTACCTCAACAATACGATTTCTAATTTCTCTGCAGGATTTTCAAGTTAACAGTTTTTTCAAATGACATTTCCCAGCATTTATTATATTTCTCTATGTGTTATCAATGTCTGAACCTAACAATGTTACTTAATTGCTAATTATGGCCAGATTACTTTTTTTTAAAACTGACACCTTACCAAATAGTTAATTCATTACTTCCAACTACATTCAGATCATCAAATCTAATATACAACTTTGACATTCAACTTTTTCAGATGAGCAGGAAACTCATTTTAATGAAATAATGCAAGCTGTAGATAAACAGGAAGGAGGCATTTATTTCCTTCATGGTTATGGTGGAACCGGAAAAACATTTATATGGAAAACACTTGCAAGTGCATTGCGATCTAAACAGGAAATTGTTTTAACTGTTGCGACAAGTGGAATTGCAGCTCTTCTACTGCCTGGAGGAAGAACAGCCCACTCCAAATTCAAAATTCCAGTTCCAACTTTAGATAATTCAATGTGCAAAATTGATTATGAAGATGATCTTGCACACTTACTTCGAGCAGCCAAACTTATTATTTGGGATGAAGCTCCCATGGCTCATAAATATTGTTTTGAAACTTTAGATAGAACTCTTCAAGATCTAATGAGTGGTACAAGTAAGGCTGACAAAATCTTTGGTGGCAAAGTTGTTGTTTTTGGAGGTGACTTCATACAGATATTACCTGTTATTCCAAGAGGTACCCGATCAGACATTGTACATTCTTCAATAAATGCCTCTTACATTTGGGAACATTGTAAGGTTCTGACATTAACCAAAAATATGAGACTAAGACAAGGTGCAAGTGATCCAGATAATCAAGACATTGAACTTTTCTCTAAATGGTTACTCAAGGTTGGAGAAGGAAGACTTTCGGAACCAAATGATGGAACAGCTGAAATTGAAATTCCTGAAGATATTTTGATTTCAGATTTTGATAATCCTATTCAAGGCATTGTCAATAGTACTTATCCAAACTTTTTGAATAATTACAAGAATCATGAATATTTATTGAATAGAGCAATTCTAGCATCAACCATTGAAGTTGTTGATGAACTTAATGATCATGTTCTTGGATTAATGCCAGGTACAGCAAATCAATTATTCAATTGTTGCCTTTAAGTTTTTTCCAACCCATCTTATTTGAGTATGTTTTGCTGACTTTGCTACAATTTTTTAGGTGAACATAGGGAATACTTAAGTGCAAATGAAGTCGAGAGATCTGAAATCAATAGTGAGCAAGTCCTACAAATTTTCACACCTGAATTTTTAAGTTCTCTCCGTACATCAGGCCTGCCAAATCATTGTGTTAAATTAAAAGTTGGGTCACCTATCATGTTAATGAGAAACATAGATCAATCAAATGGTTTATGTAATGGAACAAGATTAATTGTTTCTAAATTAGCTGATCATGTTATTGAAGCCAAAGTTATAGGTGGCAATCACCATGATAATGTGATTTACATTCCAAGACTGGACATGTCTCCTTCACAATCTCCATGGCCATTCAAATTGACAAGAAGGCAGTTCCCTATCATTGTTTCATATGCAATGACAATTAATAAATCTCAAGGTCAATCATTGGATTATGTTGGACTCTATTTGCCAAAAGATGTTTTTAGTCATGGACAGCTATACGTTGCACTTTCAAGAGTTAAAAGTAAAAAAGGGATCAAGATTTTAATCCATGATGAAGACAAACAACCAAAACATACTACAACCAATGTTGTGTACAAAGAGATTTTTAACAATGTTTGAGAGGTCAATTCTTTATAACTGTAGTTTTTTCTATCAATTAATTCTATCACTATATATTTATATTGTGTATCCATTATTTAATTTTTTCGGTCTCTCATTTGATTTTGCAGGTTTATACTGCATTCAATGATCATGGCAGATTTTGGTTCGTAGCTCAAATCAATGATGTGAGCAGCAATGCATTTATTTTCTGCACCTATCAAATATATGTTATTATGACTTCAATTACATTCTGTTTTGTGTAGTATCAACATGGCTTAACTCATTGCCATATTTTGTGACATTGTGTTTTTTTGTATTATGTTCTAAAACATGTCCATATAATTGTTTTATCATCCAAATTTTGTTATAATTTTTTATCACTACAACTATGCAATTAATTACCTTAAAATTTGCCCAATTTTGTATCATCATATTTTCTTTTTTTTCAAATTTTTTTATAACCTATTTAAATTAATTTATTAACCAAATTCTACAACAATATTAGAACGATTTACATTCATCTATTCGCATTATATTTTACCTTAAGTGCCAAAAAAAATTTCTTTAATAACCTGATTATAATAGATTTCAATATCATTGATATTATTTCTAAGAGAAGTCAATTTTATTTTATTTTTATATAATCACATGTATACAAACATTACTGCATTTTATTTTAGAATCACAATTTCAAAATGAACTAATCATTGAAACGAAATATGCTTCACAATTACAAAATTTATAGTCTATTTAATAAGGTTATTCTATTTGACATTTTTAGTAAATTTGTGTACACATGTGTACCAGACAACAAATGGCCCATGGCCCATGGCCCATATACAATTCTCACTTAATCCAAACATGAACTTTACTCTCAATGTGTAAGACCCGTAATTCCACGGTACCTTTTGTGTGAGGAAAGTAAGTAATGGCTAAGAATACTAGGGCTTTTGTTAAGTGGTTTTGTGAGTACTGTCGCAATAATAGCATTTTTGCTGAGTTGGAGCCTATTTTGTGCTCGTGCTCTGGAAAGGCACAGACTTTTGTTTCATAGTCTTCTTTTATCTATGAGAACGTTTCTGTGAAGTCAGAATTACGAGTTTTAGTTTTTCTCTGTTTATTGGAAAAACGAGTAGAACATTGTACCCGCTGTTTGAAAATTTTACGGTTTTCGATTTCCGTCAAAATTTAAATGAAGACTTTATATATCGACTGTAATGAGAATTTGATCTCATTATATTTTTCCGAGCTTATGAGCGAAAATTTATTCGGAATAGAATTTATTCGAAATTTTGTGAATTATTTTAATTAAGAGGTTTACGGTAGAATTTTTATGTTTTCGTAAAGTTTATCAATATGCGAGATTCAATTCGTTTAAGCACGAGCGCGGAGACTGAGCGAGCTAGTGGGCAAAGACCATAAAAATATCTAGATATTTATGGGGGTGTCTTGGTGACCAAGATTTATTAAAAGGCTAGGATTTGATCTTAGAACTTTAATATTGATCCAAGGGTTGGTATGTAGCAAGACCAAAACACATGGGATGACTTTGGTTATTTTAGGAGACTTAGAATTTGGAACTCATTCACTCTCATTCTTTCTCTCTTGGCCGTGGACCTCCATTTCATTTTCCTTCCATAACAAAATTTCAATCCTTCACAAAAACATCTCATTTTTGGCTTGTTGGATCAAAGGAAACTTGCAAAGAATCATCTTCTAAGGTAACTAAGCTCCTTTCATCTCTTAGTTGGCCAAACTCTTAGAGTTTGATGAATTTTTGGATTATGTTCATGAGGTGATTTTGTTAGAAAATACTCATAATTGTTTCTTCTTGCTTGGAAGTTGTTCATGAGGGTTTAACTAGCATGTTTAGGCTTAGTAGTGATGCTTTCCATTGTTAGATGATGAGATCATGAAAATCTTTACTAGGGTTTTGAGGAAAATTCCTAATTGATCAAGAACATGAGTTGTTGGTTGTTGATTGTGAAAATGATGTTGCTTTTGAACCTTTTATGAAAATGGATGTGTGGAAAGTGACTTTGTTTTAAGAAACAAGAAAAATATTTTGTGTGTGTTCTTGAGAATATTTGTGAAAACTATTTTGAATTGTGGATTATGTTTTGGAAATGTTTTGTTTGATCAATTAAATGATTTTGGGAACTAATTGGTTAATGCTATGCTTTTGAAATGAAAGAAAAATGATTTAGGGTGTGATTTCATTTCTGGCCGAAATTTTGAAGGGTATTCTGGTCATTTTAAAATTGTTTTTGTGACCTGGAAACCTAACCATTTAATCTGTCTTTTCGAGACGAAGATTTTGGCGTATGGCTCGTCTCGATCGGATAAAAATTGAATGAGTTATGGCCGTTTTATTCGAGAAGTAAAAACTTGTAACTTGTGTTGCAAGAAAACTTTATTTTCGGTGAAATTTTTCGAAGAGTTGTTGGGCTGTTTTCAAATGGTTTTAGTGTGTGGAATTGATTGCTTTGGTGTTAAAAAAAAAAGTATTTCATAGTTTGATTTGAAACGAAAATATTTTCGTGTAGTGAAAATAGTGTATTTAACTTCATGAATTTTTTTATCAATATAGGGAGGTCTCGTAATCACTATCTGAGAGTGTTAGAAAGTACCTTAGACCTCTCTAGATTTTTGTATTTTAGTTTCATTTCGATAGAATACAGTGGGAGTATTTTATTGACTTTACGCTGCTTAAATTTTAGGAAGCGCGATTTGTAGAGTTGAGCGAGAAATAGTTGTGGAAGCTTGCCGAGGTAAGGGCACCTTTATTTCTGTCTTATATCTGTAATGATATGTGTGCATGCTTGGACTGTGATATGTTTGTGTGCTTAGCATGTTTGTATTATGTATTCTCGAGACGAGAACGTGTTTTAAATTACATGCGTTGCTTACATATGTTTGAGAAATATGTGTATTAACATGTGATTGTATTACATATGCTTATGAGATATGTATATTGGTGCATTAGCATATATGGGGAATCGTATGCTCATGCATTCATTGTAAGTGGTTATCGGGAACGGACCACGGGGTGTGATTATCGGGAATGGATCCACCTTAATCCTTCGGGATTTATTGAGTCCAATATGTGGTTATCGGGAATGGACCACGGAGTGTGATTATCGGGAATGGATCCACTCTAATCCTTCGGGATTGTATTGATATTAGTAGGGGTTGGACCTACGACTCTCTGCGGAGAGGTAAAATTCCGGAATTCATGCATGTGAAAAAGACCCGGGTAGGGTGATCACAATCATTGTAGAGTCTGCATTGATAGGCTTTGTGTGCATTTGAATTATAATGCCTGTTGAGAAGGAAATGCTAAATGTCCATTTACTTTCCGTATTTGTTATGTGTATATTCGGTGTGTATTATATATATGTATATGTGTGGTGACCCTTGCCATAATACATGAACGGGCTCCTCCCACCCTAGACGATGGATTCCCGCCTGATACCGTGGGCCGTGAGGACGACGGTAGCTTCTTGAGCCCCCAGTGATTGAGTGGCGTGGTATATCTAGTTAGGTTTGTGCCGGTGCATTGTACACCGTGCTTTTTGGTTAGGGAGTTTTATTCTAACTCTTTTGGATAAACTGTATCTGAGTATTTATATTTTTGGTTTAGACGGTTGTCTTTTGGATTGTAAATAATCAGGTACACACTTTGCTTCTCCGAGAAGCACTATGATGCATATAGTACTATTTCAGTCACCTTGTTGGTCGTACTATTATTGCTTTAGTCCTGTTGTATGAATAATGCCGGCTCTTGTAAAATATTTTCCGCGCACTCTGTCTCGTGTTTTAAAAAAAAAAAAAAGTGCCTACTTTTGGGCCTTTGAAAAACGGGGTGTTACACAATGTCCTACATTTAGTTTATTTATATCAATTGAAAAAGACATCTCCAAAAATAACATGTTAAATTATTGTTTTCTTCAATTGTAACACTATCTCCAGTTTATTTTTTATATTATCCAAATACCAATTTCAAAGTATGATTTTCATACAAGAAGGTCATCGAGTTATGATTCACCTGTTTATAGAGAATGAAGATTGTTATATTACATCTGGAAAAAATATAGCTAATAGGTTTGGGTTAACTGAACCCGCTCTTATTAAATTGCACTACGAAATTGAAAATAACTGTTTCTCAATGAGAATTGTAACAAATTCAGATGCTGAAATAATTGTGATATCAAGTGATGATGATGAATCAGCTGATCAAAAGATGATGGTCCCTAAAACTGAAGAAAATCAGTTTTCATTTCATCAAGCTGTGGATAATCCTTCGTCGAGCAATATTCCAATCAATGATGACCTAAAAGCCGAATGGTTTGTAGATGTCACCCCAGAACTGATTGACCACAAAAACCAACAAGCTTTGGTAAGATAAATTATTTCATTTCTTTATATTCAATTATTTATTTTATCCTATACAAACAACCAATTTATATGAAAACCACTCTCAACATATTTACTAATATCCACTTATAGATATCTCCTTTTTAATAGAATTAACACTGTATTATGGTTTACAACTTTCATTTTTTTCTTACATTACCAAACTCAGATCATTCCTGAAGTTAAAGCTCAACTTTTCTTCAAAAACATCAACAAAATAACTTTGCAATCAACTACAAAAAACTAGGAGACACAAGCTCAAATCAAAACTTCAACAATTACAATGGAAAATCAAATTTTTGAAGAAAAATATATTGAACATGCTTGGTTCAGCTTCTTGAAGAAGCACAAGTTACGTGTTGGAGATCAACTGCATTTCGAAATTGAATCAGAAGATTTGTTATATGTCACACATATAAAGGAATCTGACAAATCTATTTGATCAATATGAAAGCTGATCAGAAACATGATGATATTTACTAATTCCAATTTCAATTTTTGGATCTGTTTTAATGTTTCTATAACCCTGACAATCATATGTTTTGTACTCCTATATTTCTGTTTCTTTTGCAATGTTAACCATCTATGCTATCATGTCAACATTCAATATTTTCTTTGTTCTTTTTTTTCCAATCTCAAATTGCGGTCACAAATTCTGATGTGTTGTAGGTTATTGTGCAACATTAAACTTTAACTCATTTCATCTAACATCCTACAATTTAATAACCTACATTTATATTTTTTTAAATTTACATATTATTTTGCTCCATTCAATATATAAACATTTCATATATTACAAATTCATATCAACCATTTTTCTTAATCAAAACCATAATTTTATTTTATATGTATTTCTATATTCTGATAGATTTTTTTTACACCCATAAGACGACTATTGAAGAAAGCGACGATGGCGTGTCCTGTATGTACGCACAGGCGTGTAGATAACCATAGGAATAACCTCTTGAATGGACTTATATCACATATATAAATTTTGTCATCAATTTTTCATAAACTAACTAAAACTAAAACTAGCTACAAATGTTATAAGTAATATAGAAATCAGTTTTGCTATTTAATTTAGAATGGTGTCCTACCGCACTCTTTAACGATTTCATTTAAGTAAAATATTCTCTTTAAAAATGCAACATTATAAATCAAAATGTATTGACTACACACATTCACATAATCCATTTAAATAAAAATTATTATTTAAAGACTTCTTAATTCCATCAGATCATTGTTTAACATTTTCCAATAGAAATATATTCACATTTCATATATATCGATAACTATTTCAAATTTTATGTACTACATGATATTTAGATGCATATTTCAATTAATTTAGTAGGTTATTAATTTAAAGTTCTTTGATTTTACTACTTGATTGAATTTTCCAGACATTTGTCTTCACTCAAGTTAAATATAACTATTCTTTATTAATTATATTAATAACATTTTTCGTTTTATAATATTTTTAAGAACAAGATTGTTGCTTCATTCTAATAAATAAGTTTTGGACAAGACCTAAAGGTAAAAACTATTGCATGCAGTCATTCATTGTTCATGCTATGCCTAAGAAAGAGTACTCAAGTCATTGCTATGATCAATCCACTCCAACTTTTTTCATCTCTTATTGACCCGTGACCAAACCAAATTATAACACACTATTTAATTTGTTTATATATTAATATATATCAAAGATATGTCCAAAAAAAAATACTATAAAATAATCAATGTATCTCATTTACATGACATTCATTATACTCATTCTTTTGAATATCAAATATTGATTTAACACAAATTAATCTGAATCAAATACTTATATTAAATTTAATCCATTTACATAGACAACTTAAATGGACATACTAAAATAAACAACTAAATTTAAAATTAAAATACCGTAAAATAAAACATTTTTCATTAACCATTAATTAAAACATAAATTAATTCTTCAAATCTAATCATAAAAAGCCAATTCATTAACATAAAGGTTTTTTTGTGACTTTTCAATACTAAATAACAACTCATCTCCATCTTTAAGCCCCATTTCTTCAACACACTTGAACCAACCTTTACAAATAAACTTCGAATTACTTCCATCATTAACTGTCTCTATCTCACATTCATATGACTTCCAATTTTTTTCATCAATCAAAGTTATAAGCTTTTGATCTTTGTTCAAGAAATTGTCTAAAACACGTTTTGGGAATTCCTGAAACAATTAATAAAACCAAACAAACATATTATTTGTTAGTAATTAATTCATTTAATTGTTTTCAAATCGATTTAGCGTTATTAACTACTTACTATCACACCATAGCCACCACCATCATATCTACATACAGTTTGTTGCCAACTGAAAAAACCTGGATCGTGGCTACCATTACTTTGAACTGCAAGTTCATTTTCTCCATCTTGCCTAATAATAAGATTCAATGCAATCAAATTGTGTATATCAACTCTAACAATAATTATAATATCAAAATAGAACAACAACAATATATAAATTTGTTTACATACCTAGGTATGGAAGAAGCCATCAATACTTATTACTTTTTAAAAGTGTTAATGTCTTTCACTATATGTAAAAATATCATGACCACTTATTTATACATCTTTCACAACATCGGTTTATCAAATTGAGTAAGAATTAAAAATATTATTTTTTTTATCAATGGTTTGACCAATCTGATTCAAGCTTTTTCAATAAATTATTATTTTATTCATCAAAATTAAATAAATCAAATTATTTATTATTCAATTATTTTACTAACACTATACCATTGCAGGTATTCAATAAATTGATAAGATTTATTACTGACATCAGTTATATTCATTTATTTATTACTCTATTAGATCTCAAATATAACCTACTTTAAGTGTGTTTGGTATGAAAGAAAAAGATAAGAGGTAAAAAAATACACGCATCGATTTAAACTGTATCTGAGATAAATATTAACCCAAATACATGTATCGGTTTCGGTCTTTCTGTTTCTCTCTAATGATTTTCTATTATAAAGTAATTAATTTAGACAATATTATTATCTACATTCTTTAATTTGGAAATCAATATCAAAATGCACAAGTTGCTTATATATAAGGCAAAATACATCTATACGTAATTTAACATTTACATTTATATCAAATAGATCCTTTAAGGTTTTTAAATATAAAATACGTCATTTAAATTGTACGTTTGTATCATATAGATTCTTTAAGTTTTAAGTTTGTATCAAATAGGACCTTAAATGTCCTTAGGAAATACAACATATTTGATACTTAAAAAACTTAAATAACTTATCTGATATTTAAAAAACTTAAAAAATCAATCTGATAATGACGTAACACTTAAAGAACCTATAGATATATATTTTGCCTATATCTAAAGAAATCAAGTACTTATTAATAAATTGATATCAAGTACAAATAAAGGTAACTAAACCTAAACGTACCATTACTATTTTTATAAAATCGAAATAAACTTTGGATGGATGAACAAGACAAATATTATACTTTAATATATGATCAAATCAATGTCATATTTAACATGCTGCTATAGTCATAGTATGCTACTACTACACCCAATAAAGACTACATGAACATTGACTCATTCATATTGCACATGATGACAAAACTTGATACACACTATTATTTGGACATACATCTCATAATACTCAAACTAAATTTTTGTTTTGACATCCACTTAACAGAATTTTCATTTCGTTCACCAACCAATATTATTTGATTTATTATTTTATACTGCTTATTTTTATTATAGGTTATAAAAAACCAATTTACTACAATCATCCAAATAAATGCATTTGAACAGCTCAAAGTTTGTACCGATAATGGCGAAGTGAATAAATTATTAGTTTTTGTAAACCGTAATACAAACAAATATAAATTTCATAAATACAAAATTAGGTTATTTGTAGAATTTCATTTGTAAGAACACCAACTTTTATTCAGAAGACACTGACGATTTATAATTTTGCCACTATTATAGATATCATATATTTAAAATTGAAATTTAAGTCATATCCTAATTTTACTTTATTTATTTATATTCATGTAACTTCTTATTTATATTAATGTATTTTTTAGTAGAATTTCTTAAAATTTTAACTTAAGTCTTATTCATAATTTAACTTTTGAAAGTAACATTATAATTTTAGTACGATGTTATATCATCTATCCATTACAATATTTTGCAATTCAATTCAATAAGAATATCTTTGACATTTTGAGCAATATTATGACTCTTAATTTTGTTACCTTCTATAAGTTTGTTAGACACATATTTGTATACATAAATAAAAAATAATTTATACAACAATAAAGAAATCATTCATTGATGTCCCTAAACATCATATATTATATAAAATAACAAAATAGATTCGTTTAATCATAAAGTTTAAATCATACAAAATAATTTATAAATTTTATCCTTCATTTAATTAACTATTTCAAATGCTCAATATTGTACCAATTTATCGAAAATGAAAATTTTCAAATAAGAAATATTGGGTCAAATAAGAAACAATATTGATTTTTCATATAAAAATTAACTAATACTGAAGCAGAAATATATTTTACAACCAGATCTAATTAATCCAAATACTGTTTCCGATTCTATATATAAGCAAAATTTCAATATCTATTAAAATAATTATATTAGATGCAGTATTAACTAAACCAGACCAGATTTAACTTATGTCATGTAACTAAACCATAACAGATTCAATATCTGTAATGTAACTAAACCAGATACAGTATTAAAGTATGTCAACAAACACAAAAGTCATATTGTCAGGATCTTTCATTTTTTTATTGCAATATCTCTCTTCTTCCAAAGCAGATTATCTATCTTCCTTCTCAACAACAAACTACTCACATAACCAAAGCACATACTTACAACAAAGGTGTCCCAATCCTCTGAGGTATGCATTTTACTTTTACAATCTTTTGCATTTACTTTCAATTTTTCCTTCATTTTTATTTAACTTACCCAATGTTTATGTTTCGTAATCATATTTTTTTCAATTTTTCATCAGAATCATGGAAAGACCCATTCATCTGCTTTCACATATCCACCATCGCAAGGAGCTATGGAAAATCGCTGTTAAGGTTAAAGATAAGTGGCGTGTTGTGAACGATGAGAAAGAAAGTTTGGAACTGGTCGTCGTTGACGCTAAGGTTTGTTTGTTCTTCATTTTTACTTATCGTCGGAAACAAAATAAAGTAAAACACAAATAAGTTCTGTACATCTTGATTTACATTTCAAACATGCAATCAGACTTAATAAAGTTCATAAAGTTCATCTTCTGTTGCATAATTTCATAACATCAAATGAAACATTATAAAGTAAACTACAAAATCAACTGTTATTAACATTCAAAATGTAGATAACCAAATACTGATAACAGACATAGAATGTCGAACTAAATCACATACTTAAGTTTAGTTAAATAAATTGCAATTTATTAACCGTCTTCTTAGATTATACGTATAATCATGAATGACAATAGTAGTTCAAATGTTTCAGTGAGATGACATTGTTGTCATTGTTCCAAATGAGTTATATGCTAGATATGAGAAAGACATCATTGAGTACAACACTTATTGCTTCGAAAACTTTCAAATTTTCAACAATGATGATGAGTTAAAGCTATCCAAACATAAGTACAAAGTCACGTTAAACACTGCAACAATGCTGTCTGATGTCAATGTCCATCCAATTCCAGATCCAACACCAACATTTTTAGATTTTACTAACATTGTAACTGGAAAATGGCGCAAAGATCTCCTATATGGTAAGTAGTTTGATATCTAAGGTTGAATAATTGGTATAACTTAATGACTTATTTTTTTTTTCATTCTAATGAGTTATCTTTTTTATAACATGTTTAGATGTTATTGGAGTGTTAGATTATATAACATTTTCACAACCAATCAAAGGTCAAGATCGCAAAGTTCAAGTTAACTTCAATCTAAGAGACCTAAGGTTCATTTTCTAGAATTTTTTGTCGATATTTTCTAAACAATTGATATGTATATATACTATTATAAATTGTTCCATTACATAATTATAGTGACAACAAGATCCAATGTACATTGTGGGACGATTACGCAATGAGATTCTTCACTTACACTAGAGAAAAGGCTGAACCTGGCCCAACTATCATTTACATGAAGTATGCCAAGATTACAGCTGCAGGTTATAAGCTAATTTTTTTCATCTGCAACAAGTTCATTTTCAGTATATTTGCCACTTATGATAGTGATTTTTTGTTATATGTAGGTAAAAATCCATTGACCGTTTCAAACATTATGTCAAGTACCAAGCTTTTTATCAATGACAATGTACCTGAGATGTTTCAGTTCAAACAAAGGTATTCATATTGCGACAACAACATTCATCAATACCTTATGTTATTTGCTTTCTATCCATTTTTTATACAAAATGTACTGTTTCTATTACATCTCTATTATGGATCAGGTTAGATTTGGCTATTTTTAATGGAACTTTTGATGCTATTGTCGAAGCACCGTGGCAACTCATGACACAAGAGTCTGGAGGGTCTCAATCTAACCCAGACCCAAAATTCTGCTGCAAATGTGAAATTATGCCACTTTCAGAAGTCATCAATCTTACTACGGTATAACTTATTTGTTGACTAAAACATTAAATCATACAATAACATTATATAATTGACACATATATATTTTTTGTTGAAATAGGATAAATCCGTTGTTACTGTTGTTGAAACAATTGCTGTCAAGGGTAGCAAAAATGGTTGGTACTACCAAGCATGTGTGCATTGTCCCAGAGCAACATCTGGTGACAAACCACCATATTATTGTGAAGCTGGCCATCCAACTGAAATCAAGATTTATAAGTACAGATTGGACGTTGATGTAGCATATGAAAATACACAAACTACTTTTACCTTTTGGGACCGTGAGTGTAAACAACTACTTAATATTGCTGCAGCTGATCTTCGTGATCAAACTATTGCAGTAAGCTGTCTTAAAACTTCTTATTATTATTTATTCAGTTTCAATAATTTACTTCCAGTAATCCAATTCTTCATATTACTAATTAAATAGGCTGGTATGACCGATCAACGTGCTTTTCCTATGCTCATTGACACAATTGAGGGTCAAACTTTGGTTACAAGAGTCAAATGGTACACCAAGACGAACACTGCATCTGTTAATGGTGTTAATGATGGGAAAGAATTCATTGCTGACATAATATCTCAGTTTCCAGCCTCTAAAGTAAAAATTTCATGTTTTCTCAACCTTGAGTTATGAATTTTTTTTCTTTTCTATATGTCATTTTTCATTTACAACAATTCTTTAATTTTCAATTTTCATTTATATTTAACAGGATTCTAAACAGCTAGATACATTTCTGTCCCCTATTCTTCAGGTTATTTTCAACTATTTTGACTTTATCTTTATTATCATTACAAATTCAACATTCTTTTCCTATAACAACTACAACTTAAATACTTCTAGGATGTATCTTCAGCTCAAACTCAAGGAAAATCTGATGATATCTATATTCCTACGGTAATAAAGAATACTTAAATTTCACTCCATAATATCTCTATTATATTTATAAAATTATAATTTTGTCGTTCAATTTTTCAGATCTGTATGTCTACTTCTGATGACATTGTTCCTGTTAAAGCCTCTATGATAACACCGTCAAAACGGACTGGAACTCTTCTTCTATCTGATAAACAAATTGATGAAGTTAAAGAACCACTCACTTTAAACTTATCTTCCACAAAGGTTAAATCAGTTGCAAAGATAACAAAGCAACCAAAGATTGAGTAATTTATGTCACTGTTCTTAATTGTAATCTACAACTTTTCAACCTTTTTGCGACTAACTGTTGATTTTACAAATTTCTGCTTCAATGCCGCCTTTTGTAGAGCTTAAATACCTTTTGCTCTTTTTGCGTTGTATTGACATACTTCAACTAAATGAAGTTACTACATGTAATATTTAACATGTTACATTATCAACTAATATGTCATGCTATATATCAATTTCTTTACTAATATTTATTTTATTTCTTATTTATTTATTTATACACCTATTATAAATATCATTTCATACACAATTCAATTGTCTATATTTTTCTTAACAAATATTGACTTACAACAATTATATTTAAATACTTTATCAGCTTCAATGTTTTTTTTTTTTTTAAACAACAACTTTTTCACCAAATTTTTACCTACATTTTAACTAATACACAACGTTTAACTTTATGTGCGTTACCGGAGGACCCGTGCGATAGCACGGGTCTGTTACTAGTTTTCCATGGAAACTGCTGTTTCAATGTGGTTTTATGTCTTTTCTTTTGTTGGTAGAAAGTTAATTTTATGTCTTTTCTAATCAGCTAAGATATAGAATGACATCTATATTAATAACTTAAATACAAAATAAATAAATCTAATAATGTATGCATGAGATAGTTTATGCCTAATTAATAGTTTCAATTATAGATTCAACTATAAGAATGCAACTATATAATTCAATGATATGAGTATATACGTAGTTTTCACTGTCGTTTAGTAATCGAACTTGTGACCATTTTTTTAAAGGATATATTCAAGTCTCTTATTATCTAAACAAATTTATTATACTTGGTCGTTCAAGGAATTAATTATTACGATTGCTAATCGAGATATTTGGTTTATAGAAAATAATAATTAAATGTAGGTTAAGTAAGTCTTGCATTAACCGTAATTAGGGAACTACAAATGTCACTCAGTAGTTAGTATGCAACAAAATATTGTAAGTGATAACCAATACATTGTATTCTAATGGTTAATAAGTTTCTCTTAAGACGAATTGTAAAGGAGCATTCAAGTTTAATTTTTTATGGAAACAACTTTTTATCAGACTTTGCTTATCTCGTAGTCTTGCTGCCATGATTCAATAAGATTCTACTTTACAATTTATATATTGCTTTAATTTTATTTTTTGCATCTACATAGTTGAATGTTCTTACATATATACCAATTGAGTTAATCATAGTACTACTATTTTTTTTTTAATGAGAGAATTTTTCATCAAAACAACTCTTTTTTTTCCGTTCTATAATAGATTTGAAAATATAACAAAAGATACATGTTTTCCTATATTCAAATCCGTTTGGGAGGCTATTAAGGGATACTCATGCATTCATTGTGGCTACAAATAACTACTAACCGTAATGCATTATGTAGGGTATGGTGAGTGGTGACTGAGTGACTCTTTTAGCACATGTAATTATTTTACGTTTGCAAATTTGTCAATGTTAATAAGAGTCATGATATTTCGTCAAGGAAAAAAAAATAGTCATGATATTGCATTTTTAAAAAAAGTCATGATATTTTCTGTTTCCATATTATAATAGTGCAAAGTTTATTCATATTTAGTGATGATTTTTTCTCTCTTGTAACCAAAAAAAAAAATGATGATTAATTTTCATCATAAAATATATAAGACATGAAAAAAATATTTATTCTCTTTCAACTAAAAATAATTTATACGCAAAAAGTAGGGTTGAATTTTCATAAAAAAATGTGATGCTTCCATATCACACCAAAAAGAGTCAAGATTTTTTAATGTACCTAAATAAGTTTCAATTGGTTAGCATTCAATTGATTTTAGTTTTTTAACCTTCAAATTTCATAGAAAGTGAATTCTAGTAATTCAGTAAAATTTGGTCAATAATTATTTCGATTAAAATTTGAATTCAAATTATTTTGTATAATTCCTTTGTAATTAAAACTTGTTAATCATATGAGTTTAATCATTCGATTTTAATTGAAGTAAAACTTGCACTACTAGAAATTTGTTTATTTCCTGTGGATTTTCCTGCGAAAAATAATCCGCAGGTATTCCTAAGACTTTTCCTGCGGATTTGTTTGTTTCAGGAAATTCCGCAGGTATTCCTGAGACTTTTCCTGCGGATAGAAACACCCCATTGTCCAGCGGATTTTACTACTTCATGAAATTCCGCAGGTAATGTTTGATTTTTTTTAATTTAAAATTTATGATAAGATTTATTAAAAAGAAAAGGGTAAATAGGTCTTTACCCCCTGTAATATAGGCAAGTTTTGTTTTTCCCCCTGTAATTTTTTTTGTTGTGATTTGCCCCTTGCAAAGTAATTTTTTTTGGTTTCCCCCTTAGGTGCAAGGAATTTGCACTTTTTAAAAAATAGCACTTTTTAAATCGGTTTGAACAAAATAACCGATTTAAAAAGTACATCCAAGGGGCGAGTCCAAAAAATTCAACATTACAGGGGGCGAGTCACACAAAAAAAATTTACAGGGGAAAAAAAAAATACGCCTACATTACAGGGGGTATAAGCCTATTTACCCAAAAGAAAATTAATATGATGATAAGATTTATTAAAAAGAAAATTAATTTATATATTTCTATTTAAAAAAAAAACTTTGTGTATAAACAAAAAAAACAAATCCTTTTCATCAACGGTGAATGTAACATCCCACTCTTTCAATTACCTAATTAATTTTTATTAGAGTCTTGTCTAATAAATTGGAATTAATTAGAGGAGATTAAATTAATTAAGTCTTGAGAGTTAAGTGAATTGTGTGTAAAATTAGGAGTTCAAGTGGACCTAAACTACACACTAATACATTTATCTCATACTTATGAATTTAATTGACACAAGAAAATTAATCTCCCACCCCCTTCACTCCCTCACGCCTCTCTATCTCTCACTCTCATACAACAACAACTCATTACAACTCTTATTCCAATAGAGTTGCATGCAAGTTGGTGACTCACTTCACCACCTCACAATCACACCTTCCCTTAAAACAACACCACATCACCCATTAAACCACTCACCTTACATACAACATTTCATTAACCAATTTAGTGTTTCATTGTCTCTTAACTCAGCAACAAAAGACCTCTCTTCTCTTCCTTTCCTCCCTCACGAAAATAACAACAACAACACTCTCATGCTAAGCTTCCAAATTCTCTATTTCATACTTTGTCACTTTTTCATATCCAACACTACACAAAACCTTACTTACTGTAGAAATTACTCACATGCAAAACTCAAGAATAGAGAATCAAATAGATGCTATAATTCCAATATTTACCAAGTTCATCAATCAAGTAAAACAACCCACACCTCCTTCATATTTCCTCTAAGCCAAAGATGTTACATGCAACCAAGATTCTGAATATAACTCTACCCTCTCACCCTCAGAGAAACATTCTGTATAACCTCTGAACCTCAGTTGATTCAAGCTTCAATCTTAGAACAAAAGCTAGGAGTTCAAAGTTCAACTTTCTTCCCAAAACTTCAAAACTGTTCGGTTGGTCGTGGGTCTTGCTGAGGGGATTGTATAGCTGCTGTAGAGCCCAGGAGATAGAGATTAAAGCTCCAATTACAGGTGGGTTCTTTAGGCTAGGTAGTTTAGATTCCCAAAAATTCAATTTGCATGTTATCATTAGGAAAATTAGGGAATTTATGTGTGAGAAGAATTAACTCCCAAATTCTTCTTCAAACTCTCGTATTTTATACCTATAATATTATTGCATAGGTTTAGTTTGAGGATTGTAGGTGATTTTCTGTAAAAATATGATTTTCTGCAAAACAGGGGCAGTTCTCGCAGTTCTCGCCCGGCGAGCAGCCGGCGAGCCTTCTAGCGAGTGATGATTTTCTGGGCAGCTGATGAGTGGCACGGCGAGCATTTGCTAGCCCGGCGAGCTTCTGCTCGCCCAGCGAGCACTTGCTGGCTCGGCGAGCTCATCCAGACCAGAACTTGATCACTTGCATGGGCTTGTTGGATTGCTCCTCGTGGCGGGTAAAGTCAGAATAACCCTAATTTTTATTATTTTTCTCAAAACCTTACACTCGTTTTAGATCCTCGAATTAAATTGATATTTCTTGCAATAATATAATTAATGTAAAATATGTATAGTTTGTTATCACGATGTAATCCTAGGGTATAACTTAGGAATTTAGAATTATGTATGCTCCCCGGGCTTTGGGAAATTATGGTAGCATGTAATCAATTTAGAATCAGTCGAGTTATGTGCGATTGTGATATCTCTTGTGGACTTCGTTTTAGATGTTCCATCAGTAAAACTTTGTGAGCTGCACGCCGGAACGCTTTCTGTTCGCGGACAAGGCAGGCCTCTGAGATATGCTCACCTCAGAGTGTCTTGCGGTTAAAATCAATAAGACTAATCAGTGTTACACCTTTATTTAATTATGCTTTATGACAATATGATATGAAATATGTTATGACTGATTAGGTGCCCCGGCGTAGTCGCCTTTAGGAGGGTAGTAGGACCCACTGAGACTTAGTAGCCTCACCCCACTCCATTTTTTTTTTTAGGTAGACAGGTTATTTCGGAGCAGGGACCAGGATGGACCTGACGATTGGAGCTGTGCTTGGATTGTTAGCTTGGAAGACTTAGTCTTCTTCCTTGTTTTATGTAGCTTGTTGTTCTGTTGTAGTTTCTTTTCCGCTGTCTGTATCAAATACTCTTTATTATCTTAATGATAATGTATTTCTCAGCTATATTTCTTTTAATTAATGTACTCATATTCCAGTTAATAATGTTCCGACTAAATATTCTAGATATTTTTATTTGGGGCGTTACAATTGGTATCAGAGCAGGTCGATCTAGTATCGGACCTTGCCGTGAGTCATTACAATTCCTTCCTAAGAAGTACGGACCCTTTGGAGTCTGGACTGTTTACGCTGAAACCATCGCGTGCTGAGTCTGATCAGCTCAGTATTGTGCATGGTAGGCAGGGTATTACGATTGAGAACCGAGGTGGACCCCGGTGGTTAAGTAAGAAGATCGTAATGGAAGTATAGTCTAGAAGCAATCGTTGGCGAGAATTCTCTCTAACCGGATGTTAGAGCTGAAATAGTTAGGATTGAAGGAGTAAGTGGTGCAACGCCAACGAGTATACCAAGAGCTGAGATGGATTATATGGATTAAGACCAATAGTAGTAGGAAATTCTGGAGATTGTAAGGAAGCAGTTGTTAAGATTGTAGAGAGTAAGAACAGTTTGGTGGAAGTACTAATCGCTCGAAGTAGATTTGTTCATGGAAGAATGTAGGTGTGTAGGTCATTATAGTATCCAACTGACACCGTGTGTCAGGTAAATTCCCCGAACTTGAGAGTAACCATACCTTCTGGTGAACATGTTTACAAGAAACACGTAAGCCAAGTAAGATTCAGCCTATAGTAAAGCAGAACTCTTCCTAGATACTTAACCTTACTTGTCAGCCGTGAGATTCACCAGTGATGTTAGATCTGTTCAATATCATATTAGAGAAACCAAGTTGGAATATTCACCCATAACAACACTTATCTAAGAATTTCCCAATAGATTATTCTATAGGAAGCCAACTCTTAATGCCTCCCTAAGAGTAATCTAGTTTTTGAAACATCGTAACTCGAATTTCCTACCCTACCGCTAGGAGTCAGGATCCGTTTAGCATAACAAATATGATTTCCTTTTATCGATACCAGCTTAGGTCAGTTAACTCAGCAAACCATTAGAGACCAACTTTGATTAGAGTAACAATTAGGAATCATTTCACAACACCATTTGGATACCTAAAGTTAGTTCAAGGGACACCAACCTTGAGTAGTAGAAACCAGTTTTGAACCGAGATAGCCTTCTTAAATGGCAGCCAATAAATATACCTTACCACTAGAGGTTGTGCATTTTGAGATGTACCATTTAGGAATCTCACCTTATAAACTTATTATAGACGTGTTGGTGTAGTTATACAATTACCTTGAATTAGTAACTTAGTGCCATAAGCTACCCAACCATTTGCATAGGGAAATGGTCGAATTAGATCCCCTTGATTTAGCATTTTCGTACGTTCCAGCCTGTTAAGTTATCATATAGAATATAACTACATGTCGAATAGGGTTGATTCAGCCAACCAGATTATGTTAAGAATCACACCAACCACGTGAGAAATAACTTTAAATTGGAATAGCAATTAGAAACGTCTTTTAGGCCATACTCACTTATTAGGAAGCCTACCTAGCATCATTATAAATTTTTCTACATCACATTAATAGTTTAGTGTCACAACTTAGATAGATGCCTTGTGAGGGAAAACAAGTTGAAGCACCCGGATTATCAAATGCAAGTCTACGGTATTACCACTCAAAGTATCATCATTAAATACCCGACGTAGCAACATTAGTCTATTCATTTAGAGCTAATCTTCGTATTTAACCATAGTATTCCAGTCTTGATGCAATTAGCAAATTCAGAAGTCATCGCTAACGTCTTCAGCCACCTTGACCAACCATTGAGTATCTATGTTAGTTGCCGAAACGAAATCACTAAGTTGGATTCATTCCTCATCAGCCACTTGGCATTTTCATTCATTCAGACCTTCGAGTTAGGAATTCTTAGAGTCAGCCAGATTTCCATTAAGAGTGTCTATCAATACCCTGGTTTGAACCGAAACCAATAGAAGTCAAATTCCAAATTCATGACAATTCCTTCGGACCTTTAATAAGCTAAGTTCTTCGAACCAAACCATTTTGGATTGGATATCCATTAGACATAGAAACATGGAATGGGTTCACTCCTTAATCTGTCTGATTATGTCTCGGACAGATAATTCATTCTCATGCCCTATTATCTGCTAGTCGTAATTATCACTCGGAGTAGTTGAAAGGTAAATTTTCCAAATTATTCGACATCGGTCAGTTAAACTGAAATTGTGGGACCTCGCTTATAAGTAATCATGTTCAATCTTTTCGGCCTTTTTAGTTACATTGTTAGGAAACAAAATATAATTCGTAGAATCCAATTTATCTGGAGCGGACACATGAAAATTCAGTTCAAGCTCTCACTCATCGTAGAGATCTCTTAATCAGTATCATTAGTTAATTATCCGCCATACTAGTCTGCCCCGTGTCAGTATCAGTTAATCACATAGGTATTCGTGCACCTGAATGACCCATCAACATTTTCAATGCATTGGGTATACTCTCGGAGTCTTATCAGCTAACTTCCAGTTAAGTTCAGATCTTTCCAGTTACGTAGAAATAGGAGCTTGTAGAAGTTTTAGTATCTAGATACCTCATCAAAACTATTCACTGAATTCACGTTTGACAATTTCATTCTCAGCCGACTGTTTCAGTTTCTTTGTACATTATTAACGCTAGAATCAGATCACCATAAATCAAATCCTCGAGTAGAGCGAAAGAGTTTCCTTATTGCAAATTCCATTCTTACAATTGCACATTGACGATTTTAGACAAGAGACTTAAATCCATTCTCTGTGTTAAATGTGCAAATCTTTCTTATTCAGTTAGCCATCATTAGAATCGGATCACGTCAGCCAGAATTCTTCACCACAATCTGTCAGTGTATTATCAAACCAACCTAACCGTATCTTTGAAGGAAGATTCGAACCTCAATTCTTGATATGTTAAATGTACTACTCGACCACAGTGTTGTGCTAGGATGGATTGAAATAGTAGGTGGAAAATTCTATGGTACTATAGACTCAATTGCAGATGAGTCTAACTTATTGGCGAAAGGATCTATAGTGCCTAAGCGTTTGTAAGACCCGTAGAATTACTGTAGCAGAAATTATATTTTTGATATATTAATTAGCTTATGCTATTTGTTTTATCAGTTTTCTGCTTAATTGTCTGTTTTGACATAATTTTTGCTGAGATTGTGCTTGGCGTAGTTTAACGTTTGAAAAAAATGGGCACCATGATTTTATAAGATTTAAATGAGTTTAGAAACATTTTTGTCTGGTCGAAATGTTGAAAATATTTTTCTAGTAGTTTTTGAGAAAACGGGCGAAATATACCCGCTGTTTGAAAATTTTACGGTTTCTGATTTCCGTCAAAATTTAAATGAAGACTTTTTATATCGACTGCGATGATAATTTGATCTCAATATATTTTTTCGAGCTTAGGAGCAAAAATTTATTCGGAATAAAATTTATTCGAAAGTTTGTGAATTGTTTTTATTAAAAGGTTTACGGTAAAAATTTTCTGTTTTCGTAAAGTTTATCGGTACGCGAGATACGGCTCGTTTAAGAGCGAACGTGGGGACTGAGTGAGATGAGTTGACAAGCTCACAAAATATCTAGATATTTATGTGAGTTGCTTTGTGACCAAGTTTGAATCAATGGCTAAGATATGAACTTGAAACTATGCACTATTTGATCTAAGGGCTAAGATTAGTTGAAGGAATCTTTAAATAGGCTATGTCATGAAGCTTCCCTTCCTTCCTTTTCTCTTCCTCAGCCCCTGAAACTCCCTCCCTCACTTAGCTCCATTCCAAGTTTTCTTTCCTTGCATTTTGTGAGAGATTTAGGAAAAATTGTAAGAAGAGATTAAGAGCAAAGTTTATCCTCTCAACATGATGGTGATTATGAGGTAGAGTTTGAGGTAAGAAAAATCTCTCTCCCTCCTTTTCCTTGCTGGCCGAAATTCTTAGTGTTGTTGGGGATTTGATTTCGAGTTTTTTTGCACTTAAATCTTGTTATATAATGTGATTGATCTTAGATCTAAAAGAATAGATAGATTTCCATGCTTGAAAACCATGTCCATCCATGAAGTTAGTAGCTAGAGTTCAAGAGAAATTTTTGTTTATGTTTGAAATAAAATTATGACATGATTTTCTTGCAATTGAACTTAGCCTTACTATTTTTATGAGTGCAATTTTGAAATTTTGAAATAAATGGTTAGAAGAGAAAAGCCTAAATTATTTATGTATCGCTCATGTCTTTCTTTAAAAGAAAATTTCCAATTGATCAAGAACATGAAAATTGGTTTGAGTTTTGTGTAATCTTAATTGTTTTAAGACTTTTAGAAGCTTGAATTTCATGATTGTGGTTTGTATTTGAAAAGCCCTAAAATATTTTTGTGTAAGTTCATGAAAAATTCTTGAGACAATTTTTATGTTAGTAAGCTAAGTCTAAAATGATTTTCTTATGCAATTTAGTGAAATTGGATGCCATTTGATTTAGGTTATGGTTTTGAAAAGGAAAGTTTTTGGAGCTATCCATGTTGTTGTGAAATGGCCGTGGCATTTTAGGCTTTGTGTCCATGTTGTTTTCAAAATTATTAAGTCCTATTGGAAGGCAATGATCATGGTTTAAAGTGAAGATCATGGTTTTAAAAAGAATGGTTGTAGTGATTTCTAGTTGAAAATAACAAGCTTGAAACTTGTGATGCAAGTAAACATTTTACTTTAGGAAAATTTTGAAGAGTTCATGTTTTGATTTGAAATGGTTTTGGTGTATGAGTTTGTTTTTGTGAAATTAGTAATTGTATAAGTATCTAACCAAGTTAGATTTTTAGAAAAATGATTTTTGGTGTGATTTAGATTCTGGCCGAAATCCTTAAGGGTATTTTCGTCATTTTAAAATTGTTTTTATGTCCTGGAAACTTAACCATTTGATCCGTCTTTTCGAGACGATGAATTTGGTGTATGGCTCGTCTCAATCCGATAAAGATTGAATGAGTTATGGACGTTTTAATCTGTAACTATTTTTACCGTCGTTTTTTAATTTAAAATAGTGGTAGAAAAATAATAGAGATTATTATTATATGCAAAGAAGAAAATGTTTGGGAAATCGATTTGTGAATTGAAAAGAAAATTCTTTTGTCGAAAATTGTGTTTTAAAAGGTTTAAGTTGTGTGTGTTCATAGAAGTCTTTTGTTTCAAATCGATTAAGAAAATGCATAGTTAAACTTGTTTGGTTTTGAAAAAGAAGTGCGTAAGTTATTCGAAAAAGTACTCTTGCTTTGTGAAAAGTTTGAAAATAGTTGTAATTTATTTAATGACGCTTTTGCGACAAGAACTATTCTTTAAAGTGTTTGTATTTTTTCAAGAGTTGTTTTGAAGAAAAGATTTGGCTTTTCAAGTGTTTTAAAATAGTCGAGAATTGTTTTCAAAGCGACTTAAACCTAGTTAGTTGTGAGTGAACAACCATAAGTATTGAATCCTTTAGTAGCCGAGCTAGGACTTATTTAAGTGATCAATTAGAATGTGGTATTAACTTAGATAAGTTATGTGTTGTGGAAGGTTAAGAGGATTAGCCGATTTGGGGACTTTGTCAGGAGAGACGGATGTTGCTCGCGTAGCGTAAGTTGATGTGTTGGAAGCTAGCCGAGGTAAGGGCACTTTCTAACGATTTCATATACCTCGAAATATCGAGTGCTTTTTATGCATGTGTAATTGTTGTTTGAATATGTGTAATTGCTTGATGTGATGCAATATGAATTATGAGCATGGTTGTTTTGTGATGTATTCTCTTGACGATATTTGTTTGAGAACATGCTATATTCTACACATGTTTGGAGTTGTTGTTGTGAATTTCATATGTATGAATACTATGAAATGTTGATGCATGTACTTGATTGAAGATCTCGTTGTGCATGATGCTTGTTGTCTTACATATGATTTTGTTAGAAATATATGTATTGATGTGTGGTTGAGAATTACATATAAATGATTGGTATGTAATTGATGCATTGGCATAGATAAGATGTATCGTATGCTCATGCATTCATAGTTGTGGTTAGAAGACCACCGGGTGCGATTAGAAGATCCACCTTAATCCTGCGGGATTTTATTGAGTACAATACGTGATTAGAAGATCACAGGGTTTGATTAGAAGATCCACCCTAATCATTCGGTTAGAAGATCGTCGTGATTGTATTGATTTTAGTGATTAGAAGATCACGACTCTCTGTGGAGAGGTTAAATTCCGGAATTCATGCATGTGAAACAGTTCCGGGTAGGGTGATCACAATCATATAGAGTCTACATTGATAGGCTGATTGTGCATTTGAATACTGTTGTGTGTGATTGATAGACTACCCGTGCACGTAAATTCTATGATGTGCGATTCATATGATAAATGAGTATATGCTGCCATGTATTGTATATCTTGTGCTGCGTATTTTTGGTTATATGTTATTTTTAGATCGCGACCCTCTACGAGCATTTTTAGGGATTTATTTGTACCGCGTGGAGAAGCGGCGAGGCTTGAAGCTGTCTGTGGGTCTTTGTCACCCAGTCATTTTCAGTTAGAGTTAAAGATCAGCTTAGGGATAATAGTCTAAGAGTCGTGTTTACTCTTCTTTATCGCTTCCGTATTTTGTAATGCAAATTGTTGTATGACACATTTATTTGGAATAAGTGGTGCCGCTATGTATGTCTAGACATAGTGTTTGGTTTATATTCCTAAACTTTTATTCGTGAAAACAATTTATAAAAGAGGCATTTCATTCCGGTCGTTATTTCGAAAATGGTTTACTCTGATTTAATCTAAGGACGGTCGTGAAGTTTGTTTCAAAGTCCTTGTTGTTTTAAAAAAAAAAATGCATACTTTTGGGCTTCGAAAAATCGGGGTGTTACAGCGTTCTTCACTCTTTTATATTCTGATCTATCTTGGAGCATTTTAAACAACATAAATGGGACAGTGGCACGTGTGATGTGTCACGAGCTGCAGCGTTCGGAATTGAGAAAAACCCTAAAGAGAAAATTTTGGATTATTGACATCAACACTTAAATTTATTCCATTCAGCTATTCATATAGCAACAACCAGGTCAGATACCGACCTGTGGAAATGTAGTGCGAGAGAATATTGAGTACGGTATTGCTAAGATGTCGCGAACATATTGAAAAATACCGTCACATACCTGCTCTCACAAAGTAAAACAAGTGTTACCTTGTGAGGTTATCCAATGAGAGACGTAGTAATGGTGGAAGTAAATTAGAAAAGAAGAGATGGTGCGTCACTGTGTTAAATGAATTTGGAGTAAGGTTGTAACGCCCCAACTAAAAATATCTAGAATATTTAGTCGGAACATTAAAAACTGGAATCTGAGTACATTAATTAAAAGAAATATAACTGAATAATACATTATCATTAAGATAATAATGAACATTCGATACAGACAACGGAAAAGTAACTACAACAAACTAAAAAGAAACAAGGAAGAAGACTGAGTCTTCTAAGCTGACAATCCAAGCACAGCTCCAATCGTCAGGTCCAACCTGGTCCCTGCTCCGAAATAACCTGTCTTACCTATATCAAAAGGGGAGTAGGGTGAGACAGTCACTTCGTCCCAGTGAGTTCTACTACCCTCCCAATGGCTATAAAGCCGGGGCTCCTAATCAGTCATATCATAATCCATTTTATAACATAATTATCATAAGCATAATAAATAAATGTGCAACACAGAATTAGTCTTGTTGATTTTAATCCGCAAACACTCTGAGGTGAGCATGTCTCAAAGGTCTGCCTTGTCCGTGAACAGAAAGCGTTCCGGCGTGCAGCTCACAAAGTTTTCTTAGTGGAACATCTAAAACGAAGTCCACAAGTGATAATAATATCACATACATAGTTGACTGATTCTAGATTATATTATACTGCCATAATTATCCCAAAACCCGGGGAACATGCAATCTTAATTTCTAAGTTAAACCCTAAGATTCATATTGTGTTTGACTTCCTGTTTAACATTAAATACATTATATAACCGCAAGCTATTTGTCTCAGATGAGGATATAAAATGAGTGCTTTTAGAAATATTTTGGAACAGGAATATATGAGTCTTTCTGCACTTAGCTCGCTACGGCGAGTTACCAAGCTCGCCATGGCGAACTGCAGGTTCTGACCTAAATCAACTCGCTAGGCGAATAATTGCTCGCCATGGCGAGTTTCATCAGCCCAGAACTTGGATGCTCGCCATGAATACTCGCTAGCAACTCGCTATGGTGAGTTCATGCAGAAAACACTATGTTTTGCAAAATTCATTAATTTAAAAGGGTGACACCTACAATCAACTTCTGAGATAGTGCAGAAACATAATATAAGTAATATAGAACAGAATAGAAGAGAAATTTAGGAGTTATTGCTCCTCACACAATTAATTTCCTATGTTAACATGCAATTATTGAAATTGGGGAAAAACTAACTAAACTAGCCTAAGAACCCACCTGATAAAAGAAGCTTTAACTCGCTCCTTGGGCTCTACACAGCTACAACACTCCTCAGCAATACCCACGAACACAGAACACAGCACGAACAGAGACACATGCAGCAATTGCTGCTGAACTCGCCATGGCGAGTACTCCTGCTCGCTGTGGCGAGCTTGACAGGCTGAGACACTAGGTTCTGCCATTTTTCCCAATTTCCACTTTTCCATAGTAGCCATGACAGACCCAGTGATCAAGAATTCGTGTTTTTGAAAGTATACATACATGCAGCAAGGATTTAGAAGTGTGGGGTTAAGATTGAGATAATGAATTTAAAAGAGAATGTTTGTGAGTTCATGAAGATTGGGTTGTTTTGATGAATTTGGGGAAATGGACAAGAGAGATTTCACTGAATTTTCTATTTATCCTTGCATGTAGAGGTTCTCTCTGCAGGAGAGAGTTAACGGTGTGATGCTTGTGACAAAGATGACAATCTTTTATGTTGAGAAGGGATTTGGAAGTTGTGAAGGGTTGTTATTGATGTTGGCAACTTGAGAGAGAAGAGAGTCTTTGCATGTGTTTGTTTTTAATAAACTTAGAGTGGTTTGCATGTTGCTTATGAGTCACAACCTAGCATGTCACCTAGATGATGGATTTATTGATGATGTGGTTGAGAGGGAAGGGTACACAAGTGGAAGAGAGAGATAGGAGGAAAAATTGAACTTCCTTGTGCTAATTAAATCATAATTGTGAGATCAAAGTATAAATGTGTAGTTAGGTTCAATTTGGAACTCCTAATTTTTACACATTATACACCCAAATTTCATGATTTAATCAATTTAGTCACCTCCAACAAATTTTAATTTATTGGACAAAGTTCTAATTAAAATTAATTAGAAATTTTAGAGTCGGGATGTTACAAAGGTCATGTTGACGCAGAGGAATAGGGGATAACTATGAGTAGTCGGATCAGAGTGCACAGCACGAGATTAGACGATCAAATTTGGACGAATAACCTTTGAGAGAGGAAAGTTTTATTCCAAGGAATAAAGGTAATCAAGAGTTATTGAGAATAACACCAAAGTGGGAACTACGAGGTGTTTCCAAACGAAGAAATTCTATCCGAAGTGTATAAGACCTTATCAGATCCTTCAACGCGTCGGTTCAATAACCTATCAGTTAGCTCTATCTTCTTTCAGGTCTGGGTTACACAACATGTTTCATGTGTCTCAACTTCGGAAATTCATTCCCGATCTTTATCATCCTCTAGAGATTAATCTTCAGTTAGCCTTAACGTATCAGCCAAATTCAATTCATACAATTGGTTGTGAAGTTAAGACCCTTCGGAAGCAAGAGAATTCCAATAATCCAAGTTGGATGGGCTCGGTCTCATGACGACTAACTCACTCAGAAACGGGAATCTGATGCGGGAAAAGATGGCTCTATTTCCTTCTAAAGATAAATTCCTTAATTTCGAGGACGAAATTTCTTTAAGGGGGGTAGATTGTAACATCCCACTCTTTCAATTACCTAATTAATTTTTATTAGAGTCTTGTCTAATAAATTGGAATTAATTAGAGGAGATTAAATTAATTAAGTCTTGAGAGTTAAGTGAATTGTGTGTAAAATTAGGAGTTCAAGTGGACCTAAACTACACACTAATACATTTATCTCATACTTATGAATTTAATTGACACAAGAAAATTAATCTCCCACCCCCATCACTCCCTCACGCCTCTCTATCTCTCACTCTCATACAACAACAACTCATTACAACTCTTATTCCAATAGAGTTGCATGCAAGTTGGTGACTCACTTCACCACCTCACAATCACACCTTCCCTTAGAACAACACCTCATCACCCATTAAACAACTCACCTTACATGCAACATTTCATTAACCAATTTAGTGTTTCATTGTCTCTTAACTCAGCAACAAAAGACCTCTCTTCTCTTCCTTTCCTCCCTCACGAAAATAACAACAACAACACTCTCATACTAAGCTTCCAAATTCTCTAGTTCATACTTTGTCACTTTTTCATATCCAACACTACACAAAACCTTACTTACTGCAGAAATTACTCACATGCAAAACTCAAGAATAGAGAATCAAATAGATGCTATAATTCCAATATTTACAAAGTTCATCAATCAAGTAAAACAACCCACACCTCCTTCATATTTCCTCTAAGCCAAAGATGTTACATGCAACCAAGATTCTGAATATAACTCTACCCTCTCACCCTCAGAGAAACATTCTGTATAACCTCTGAACCTCGGTTGATTCAAGCTTCAATCTTAGAACAAAAGCTAGGAGTTCAAAGTTCAACTTTCTTCCCAAAACTTCAAAACTGTTCGGTTGGTCGTGGGTCTTGCTGAGGGGATTGTATAGCTGCTGTAGAGCCCAGGAGATAGAGATTAAAGCTCCAATTACAGGTGGGTTCTTTAGGCTAGGTAGTTTAGATTCCCAAAAATTCAATTTGCATGTTAACATTAGGAAAATTAGGGAATTTATGTGTGAGAAGAATTAACTCCCAAATTCTTCTCCAAACTGTCGTATTTTATACCTATAATATTATTGCATAGGTTTAGTTTGAGGATTGTAGGTGATTTTCTGTAAAAATATGATTTTCTGCAAAACAGGGGCAGCTCTCGCAGTTCTCGCCCGGCGAGCCTTCTAGCGAGTGATGATTTTCTGGGCAGCTGATGAGTGGCCCGGCGAGCATTTGCTAGCCCGGCGAGCTTCTGCTCGCCCAGCGAGCACTTGCTGGCCCGGCGAGCTCATCCAGACCAGAACTTGATCACTTGCCTGGGCTTGTTGGATTGCTCCTCGTGGCGGGTAAAGTCAGAATAACCCTAATTTTTATTATTTTTCTCAAAACCTTACACTCGTTTTAGATCCTCGAATTAAATTGATATTTCTTGCAATAATATAATTAATGTAAAATTTGTATAGTTTGTTATCACGATGTAATCCTAGGGTATAACTTAGGAATTTAGAATTATGTATGCTCCCCGGGCTTTGGAAAATTATGGTAGCATGTAATCAATTAAGAATCAGTCGAGTTATGTGCGATTGTGATATCGCTTGTGGACTTCGTTTTAGATGTTCCATCAGTAAAACTTTGTGAGCTGCACGCCGGAACGCTTTCTGTTCGCGGACAAGGCAGGCCTCTGAGATATGCTCACCTCAGAGTGTCTTGCGGTTAAAATCAATAAGACTAATCAGTGTTACACCTTTATTTAATTATGCTTTATGACAATATGATATGAAATATGTTATGACTGATTAGGTGCCTCAGCGTAGTCGCCATTAGGAGGGTAGTAGGACCCACCGAGACTTAGTAGTCTCACCCCACTCCATTTATTTTTTTTAGGTTGACAGGTTATTTCGGAGCAGGGACCAGGATGGACCTGACGATTGGAGCTGTGCTTGGATTGTCAGCTTGGAAGACTTAGTCTTCTTCCTTGTTTTATGTAGCTTGTTGTTCTGTTGTAGTTTCTTTTCCGCTGTCTGTATCAAATACTCTTTATTATCTTAATGATAATGTATTTCTCAGCTATATTTCTTTTAATTAATGTACTCAGATTCCAGTTAATAATGTTCCGACTAAATATTCTAGATATTTTTAGTTAGGGCGTTATAGTGAACCCTTTTCATTGCAAACAATCAAAATATCATCGATCACGATCGCGAACCCTAGAATAAGCTCGATGTCACCGCAAGACCCATTCCTTCTCCGACGAAACTCATCTCTGTCAACGTGAACGGTATTTCACTGCTATTCTTCCTCAAATCCACGGATCTACAGTGAGACCACTTTCGGCGAGGTTCGAAGTTGATACACTGGATCGGAGATGCCGGTGGTTGCTTACGCTCACTAATAGAGATCTTGAACCTGCGGTGACTGCTTCTGCTTCCTGTATCGCAATGATGTTAGGTAACATCTCTACGTCCTCTCTCTCTCTCTCTCTCTCTCTCTCTCTCTCTCGCTCTCTCTCTCTCTCAGTATTGCTTCTGCTTCTGATTCACCTTTAGTGAGGAAATGAACTGTTTCGATTTTTGCACTTATGAACATGTTATGACCTAATTTTTGTCATATTTTTTCCTTTTCTAAGCTCGAATTAATACTGTGGAAACTAATTTGTGATTATTCATGTGTTAGATGTTAGATTGTATTGGCTGCTTATAAGAAACTATTGAGAATGTTTTGTTTTGATCAAAGCGTGTATGTTATCACATCATGGTTTCAATTTTTGAACATTTTTTGTGCTAGATATGCAAAATATTTTGGTGTGATTTAGTTAGGACTAGTTTATAAAATGTTGTTTGCTTTTATAATATGAATGAATGCCGCTTTGGGAAACCATGGAATTTGTTGATTGAGTTGTTAGAGGTTAATGTATGATCTTATTGGGTGCTTGATTGTATAATATAATTTGTTGCTTTATAGGGGAGTAACTAAAACTTGAAACCCTAATCGCTCTCAACACAACACAACACAACGCTGTTTTCGAAATGAATTATTCTCGAGAGAGTTACAGAAGCGAACTTAGCATTGCATTCGAACAACTTAACGATAGATGTCTCTATTCCGCTTCCAATTGGTAAGTTTGTACTCTTGTTATCGATGAGGATGAACTTGTTGACAGTGATGAAACTCTATTCCCCCATCCTTAAACGACTTGTCATTTTGATGAATATGCAGGGCAGCGGAGCAATTGTTAGCGCTCAAGCAAGATCCGTCCAAGTTCCGAAAACATGAGGAAATTGAGACGCCGACTGCTGGTGTTTGGTAAGTTTCTACTCTTGTTGTAGATGAGGATGAAGTTGTTGACTGTGATTTTCACCTTTTCCCTAAACGGATTCTCTTTTCGTTTTCATGCATATGCAGGACAACAGAGCATTTGGTAGGGATCGAGCAAGATCCATCCAAATCCTTCACTCCTTCTAATACGAGATCTATTTGCGGAAGCTCACTTATCCATCGGAAGTTCCGAAAACATGAGGAAATTGATATGCCAACTGCTGGTATTTGGTAAGTTTCTACTCAAGTTGTAGAGGAGGATGAAGTTGTTTACCGTGATTTTCACCTTTTCCCTAATCTTTATTTTCCCATCCTTAAATGGCTTCTCTTTTCGTTTTCATGCATATGCAGGACAACAGAGCATTTGGTAGGGATCGAGCAAGATTCATCCAAATCCTTCACTCCTTCTAATACCGGTAGCTCCCTGTGCTTTATGTGTGGAAACTCATGTATTCACCGGAACCCACTTGAGATTACCCGTAGTTTTCACCGAAACCCACTTGAGATTACCTCTGGTTTTCACCAGAACCCACTTAAGATTACCGGTGGTTCTTATATTGCTATAGAGGATGAACTTGCTGACAGTGCTATTTACCGTTTTGCTAAGTCTTTCTTCCATTGCCGTCAGTATAGGAGAGCTGCTCATGTTCTTCGTGATCAAATTGATATGAAATCACTCTTTTTGCGTTTTTACGCTCTCTATTTGGTTAGTTTTCCTTTTGCTCCCTTCTTTCCATCAATTAGGAGATAAGGCATGCTTTTATTAAATGTCAGAACCCTATAAAAGTTAAAACACTTTGTTGTTGGTCTCAAAGTTGGCGTTTCTAATTCTAAATAAATTTATCCCATAACTATTTGATGAAAAGGATATGAACTTTCTCTTATGCTGTGTTTGTATTACGACAATGTAATATTTGATGAAAAGTCATTTGCATGTAATATTCATTTAAAAGAATGTTCTTTCACCACACAGTGTCTTCTCCAAATAAAACTCAGAAAGTAGGTATAGCTATCAGTTTAACAACCATTTATGAATTATCTTGTAGGAAAGAAATATTTTTATACCAGAAGCAGAAAAAGTTGTAATGTTATTATATAATATATGAAGCTAACACAATACCAAACTCAGTAATTTCTTGTTCTTACTTGTCCTTTTATTCATGTAATTTGCTTTCTATTTTATTTTATGGTATATGTATATTAACAGAAGCTGTTAGTCATAGTATATTCTTTCGTGTCACTTGTTACTTTCCCCTTTAGAAAAACCTAAATAAAGATAATGCATTGGGCACTGTCGCATGCTAATTGTATAAACGACTCGTGATAGTGCATTTTCCTTCTAAATTTATGTACATAATATCAGTTTGAAAGAACCTATATTTTTTACTTGGAATTTCACATGTCTGTTAAATATTATGTGCGCACTTTGTACTTCTAACAGGCGGGAGAAAAGCGAAAAGAGGAAGAGATGATTGAAATTGATGGACCTCTGGGTAAGGGTGGTGCTGTGAATCGGGAATCGGTTTCTTTAGAGAGGGAGTTGTCTGCACTTCACAAGAATGGCACAGTTGATCCCTTTGGTTTGTACTTATATGGTCTTATACTGAAACAGAAAAACAATGCAAATTTGGCACGTACAGTTCTTGTGGAATCTGTAAATTACTACCCTTGGAACTGGAATGCCTGGACTGAGCTACAATCCTTGTGCACTTCAGTTGATATCTTGAATAGTCTTAATCTCAGGAGTCACTGGATGAAGGACTTTTTTCTTGCCAGTGTCTACCAAAAATTAAGGATGCATAAAGAGTCTCGGTCAAAATATGAATATCTACTTGGAATTTTTGGTTATAGTAATTACATCCAAGCTCAAATTGCTAAAGGCCATTACAGTTTGAGAGAATTTGATCAAGTTGAACGTATATTTGATGAACTGTTGAGGACTGATCCTTACAGAGTGGAAGACTTGGACATGTACTCTAATGTGTTGTATACCAAGGAATGCTTTTCTGCTTTGAGTTGCTTGGCCCATAGAGTATTAATGATTGATAAATACTCTCCTGAATCTTGTTGTATTATTGGGAATTATTACAGTTCAAAGGGGAAACATGAAGAATCAGTTAAATATTTTAGCAGAGCCCTTAAACTGAACAAAAATTATGCCTCCGCTTGGACACTTATGGGTCATGAGTTTATAGAGCTCAAAAACATTTCGCTGATGTGAATGCCTATCGTCAGGCTATTGAAATAGACGAGGGTGATTACCGTGCTTGGTATGGACTTGGACAAGCTTATGAGTTAACGGGTATGCCTTTATTTGCACTTAAGTACTATAAAGAATCGGTTTCCCGCCAGCCAAATGATCCCCGATTGTGGATTGCAATGGCTAAATGCTATGAAAATGACCAGTTTCGCATGCTTGATAAGGCAATTAAGTGTTACGAAAGGGCAGCAAATTATAATGACATCGAAGCAATTGCTCTGCACCAACTAGCAAAGCTGCATTCAGAGATGGGGTGCCTTGAAAAAGCAGCATTCTACTACAAAAAGGATTTAGAGAAGATGGAATCTGAAGAGAGGGATGGACCTAACATGGTTGAGGCTTGGATCTATCTTGCGAAATATTACAAATCGACGAAAAGATTTGAAGAAGCAGAGGTTTATTGTACCCGTCTTCTTGATTATACTGGCCCTGTGAGTCAAATATTTAATCACACTTTGAATTTATTTTATAATAATAAAAACACTTTCAATTTGAAACAATTTGTTCATACTGAATCATTTAATGATCAAAATTATTCTTTCAGGAGAGGGAGGCAGCAAAGAGTTTACTTAGAGAGATGCGATCAACATTCCCTCCAACGGCTGTTGATCACTTTCCTCCATAATGTCTTTTGTTCAGCACGGGTGTTTCCATGCCTCTGTTATGGTTTGAATAACAACCCAAATTTTGTTATATTTTAGTTGTTTCCATGTAAAATTTGGTTCTATGTTAAATTGAAATTGAGATAAAATTTAGTTGTTTTCCCTGCCTCTGTTCTTAGGCCGGTTTGCATTATCTTGGTTGTGTTACCATTTCTTAGTCGGTTTCACTGATTAAGTCGATTTGTACATGATTTTTTCTTTTAAAATTTTGGATAATTCTAAAAAAAGAATAATACATCTTATGTTTTAATCTAAGGAATTCGAATCCTATCACCTTTTATGTATGACATCAGCCTCAGACTTATCCATGCATATATAATAGTTATATATTGGTGATATTCTTAAAATATATATCATATGTGTGCATCAATTTTGAAGTTCAATAATAATAGTTATATATTGCCAATGATAAAAAATATCAAATGTCTGTGCATACATAGATTTGTGCATACATAGATTAATGAGTGAAATGCCAAATTCCTCCCTGTAATTTCAAAATTCGTCAAATACCCATGCAATTTTGAAATATGCAAAGACCCTCTGCAATTGTAAAATGTCAATCAAATACCCCCACTCCAAATGGCATTATCCTTACCGTTCATGTCTTCTCCTGTTTCGACCACTCCACTGGAGTCACTGTCTCTGTCGATATCTTCGATGGCTCAGTCGCTGAGTAAATCTCTCGGCTCGAGTTCGATTACCAAAATAGAGGCTTCTTTACGTAATTTGTAGCTCGGAAAATTGAAATATATACCTTCTATGCCGGTTAATAGAAACATTTAATTGTGATCAACGAGATGGTGACTTCTTTACGTAATCTGTAGCTCGGAAAATTGAAATCTCTCGACTCGAGTTCGATCAACGAGAATTTATTGTTACAAATGGGGTATTTGATTGACATTTTACAATTGCAGGGCAATATTTGCCTATTTCAAAATTGCAGGGAGGTAATTGACGAACTTTGAAATTGCAGGGGGTATTTGACATTTTATTCATCGATTAATGGTAGTTATATAGATATGCATAAAATATCACATGTGCATCAATTTTGTGGCCCTACAACATTAGTTATATATTGTCAATGTTCATAAAATATCATATGTACATCAATAGATTAATGATAGACTATCATATTTAGTTCTAGTCATTTTAAAGTAAATTAAAACAGATTTTTTGGAAGTAAACTAAAAAAGATTTTAGTTTTAGTTCTAGTCATTTGAAAATAAATTAAAACAAATTTTCTTCATAATTTTAGTTCTAGTCAATACCAAGCAAACATTCCACCTTTCACATTGAATTATGATTGCAACTATTCTCCAGAGATTAAAAATGATACCATAGAGACACATGACTTCTACAAATCTCCAAATGATACTTGGAACAAAATTGAAGAAGCAAGTTTAATGCTTGGTTTGTATATATTTGGAAAGAGCTTTGGTCAAGTGAAAAGATTTATTGGTAGCAAGACCATAGGTGATATTCAAACTTTCTACTGTACAAAATTCTACAAGTCTGAGGATCACAAAAGGTGGAAAGTATATAGGAAAGCAAGATTGGAATATATTATTAAAGGTAGAAAAAAAAGATGTGTTTATAGGCAAACACTTTTCACAACACCAACACATCAATACCTTTTATCTCGTTTACTCAACAATGGTTTTGTGGAATGCTGCAAAAAATTACTTCGGGTATTTAATTAATTAAATTATTTCTAGGTTTATCCTATTTTATACAGGGACGTCAATTTAATTTGTAAATGAGAATCTCCGTGGGGATTGTCTCATTTGGATACTAGAATATGGAAAATTGTTTCCTGTGGAGATGTAGACGGAATTTTATTTCCTGCCCCGCAGAGTTTCCATCTCCAAATATTTAATTATGATAACATATATATATATATATATATATATATATATATATATAAAAGTACTTTTTATTTTTTATTATATTTTCACATAATTGCATTTAAATTTGTTGGCGTTCAAGAATTTCCAGGAAAACAAATTGTCTCTAGAAGATTATGTTATTCATTTGAAGGATTTGGTTGGACTTGAAGCTCTTATTAATGTAGTTGGAATTGGAAATGAAGATGATCTTTCAAATCTTACCGGAGATTCTATGAAGTTCATTTATGCAATTCTTGAGGAAAAAGATATCTCAAATCTTAGCTATTCAGAAATAATACATCTTCTTATAGGAGATTCTCTATTAAGTAATTCTCAAGCGAATCATCTTTTTCTAGAAGCTATATGGACTCGTTTACTTGCAAAGCAACGCCGTTCTAATAATAAGACTCTTTCTAATGATAGCACTACGATTTTCATTGTTCCGGAAGTTGAAGAGTTTTCATGTCAATTAGTGAAAGGCATTCATTATTTTGATTCTGTTAATGATCTCCTTGCTAAAGTTGTTTCACATCCCGAACTAATAAAAGATCTTGCTTCTCAAAATGGTTCAAATGAATCAAACACCAGTGAAGTCTCTTCTAACACTGCAAATTATCTTCCAAAAGACGTGTCTCTAAAAGGAACTACTTTTGAAATTAACTTGCCAATTGCAATAGAGAAAGTTGAAGGTGGTGAAACTATTGTGAATTATGTGTCTGAGATCAAATATGATGATCATGAGAATCAACTTAGTAATCGAGATGTAGAATCTTTGAGGAAGAGTAGAACACCTCCAAAACCATCAATGAAAGCATTGGAAGCTATTGTTGATAAGTACGACGAGGATACAAGTTACAAGAGGAGGCGAGACGGAGAAACTCCGAGGAAGAGCAGCAGACCTCTAAAACCATCGACGAGAGCACTAGAAGTTGTAGTTGATAAGTACGAAGAGGAGGAGACAAGTTGCGAGAGGAGGCGGGATGTAGTAACTTTGAGAAAGAGTAGAAGACCTCCAAAACCATCGATGAAAGCACTAGAAGCTATTGTTGACAAGTACGAAGAGGAGGGGACAAGTTGCAAGAAGAAACAAGATGGAGAAACTTTGAGGCAGAGTCGAAGATCTCCAAAACCATCTGCGAAAGCACTATAAGCTATTGTTGATAAGTATGAAGAGGGGGCATGTTGCAAGAAGAGGCGAGTGTAAGATTTACAATGCATAATGAATATAACAAACTTATAAAAGTCATTGTTGTAGTTTGATATCCTTTATCATCGTTATTAGAACTGTTATTGAGGATTATATATTTATCACATTGTTAGTTTTATCAATCACTCGTAGAGTGAAAGATAAATGGAGCACTGTGTTTTAGACTTGTCCCCTATTTATGTGTGTTTTCCTAATATGTTGGTGATTACTCCAATTATCAATTTCTCTGTATTAACTAGTCGCGCGCGCCACATATACACACACACACATACAAAAACAATTAATTATAGTTACATACTCACCTCTAATAATATTTAGGTGGGCTAATTTAGCTTATTCAAAAAAATTATAGTTACATACTCATCCCTGATAAAACACAACTACACAATTAATTAACATAACTATTATCGCTAATAACAGAACAACTCCCTAATAATATTTACTACAGGTCTAACAAATTTTTATAGTAAAACTCATTATACTGAGTATGTGAAAATATATGGGATATGGCTCTGCTAAGGTGGAAGAGCTCAACATATGATTTAGAATTGGCCTGCATGTATAGTGTGGCCTGCATGTATGTCTTTTATAATCTTTTATATTGCAACATCTGAGACTTCTCACTGTGATGGTGTGGCCTGCATGTATGTTTGTTATGTGAGTGCATGTAAGTCTAACTTAGATGGTTGCGGGTTTGTTGTTCTTAATATCCTCCAAAGTCCTTAATCTTGGATACATTAGATGCATGAGAGGTGAATCTTAAAAACTCATGGAAATGCATTGAAGGCGTTTTAAGTCTTTTTTGCATTTTTTAGTTGAATATTCAGGAATTATTGAAGTTGGAGTGGGAAGTTAACATTGCCCATGTCTATCGTGAAGCAAATCAAAGTGCGGATGCACTGGCGAATGTAGGATCTTAACTAGGTAGAGAGATTATTTTTTATGAAGAGTGTTATAACACCCAAACCTGTATTTAAGAAAATACTACCTTTATAAAATATTATTCAAATTGCGCAACGGAAAATAATACTTGATTTATAAAATTGGTGGTTCGAGTATTACAAGCTTAATAAAATTTAATTACTAACAATTTAATTAGTAAAATACCGTTATACAAAATATTTCTAAACTCAATACATCCTTAAATAAATAAAAATAAGTGATAAAGACTCTATATACATTTAGAGAATCTTATCCCCGTGTCATGATCAGAGCGGAGCTTCACCGATAACTTGAACGCAAACATAACATGAGAACCTGAACCCCCAAAGGTCCAGCACATACACAAAACGGAGGGTTAGATAATATAACCATAAAGGAAACTAAGTGCAAGAACACATTTAACACTTAGGACATAGTATGCTCATGTCTACATAACTCAATTCATAAACATACATCAATCTCATATTATAAAAGTATAACACATCACAATAATTTCACATTTCTAATAAATAATCAAGTATACACATATCATCATCAATTATCAATCATTACATCTCATAATACACTTAATCACCCAAATTAAGGATTACCAATCAATGTCAATTACCAAGTATCACATTTAATCACATATTCCTAATGCAACTAATGTCAATTACATAATGTCATGTCACCCTAGACATAACTATATGCATGTGGTACCCCGCATCAAATTAGGATAAACATATATCCTCTGCATCAAGTTAGTTTTAAGTCATGGGGGACTCCGCATCAAATTAGGATAAACATATATCCTCCGCATCAAGTCAGTTTTAAGTCATGGGGGACTCCGCTCAAGTAGACTTATGAATGCATGAATGAACACATACCAAGTAAGGATGATAACACTACACATCTACTCATGAGTCCGCATCAAAATTAGGATAAACCTATATCACCGCATCAAGTCAGTTTTAAGTCATGGGGGACCTCACTCAAGTTCGCATCAATTCGCATCATCATATCATCATTAATGGTATACATTCAAGCACATAGCACATATAGAATCCAATTCACGATTCAATTCATTATCAACATCAACATCATAAACCCATCATCATATATAATAAATCACAATCTCAACTCAAATTACATAATCATCATAATTAATCATCTCATGGGAGTTCACATCATAATCATATACATCATCAACTCAATACAACATCATCTCAATTTATATATAATCCAAACACAACACATTGATAACTAATATCTAATCATCACATATCATTAGTTAATCAACATGCATCATTAACTAAGTCTCGCACCTCATAAATCATCACACATATCATATACATACATAAGGTTCATCTCATACTTCAAGTCAACAATTACTAAACCAATCATTCAACCTTAAGTATATTATTCACATATCCTCAAGACATAACCAATCTAATCTTATAATATGTCATAAGATCATAATCTAATCATGTTATAAGCATACAAATCATTACTAATTATTATCACTTATTCGCACATGTACATACACTTTAATTCATCATCTATTCATCGACATACACATAATTAATAAAAGTCTCAAACACTGCCAAATAGCCTTCCTAATTCAAGTACTCTTCGATAGCTAACCATAGAAACAAACGACATCGAAAACGGATTAGAAACGACTCCGGAATCATCAAAACAAGCAAGAGTGCGTGACAGATTTTTCCTGGGCGCGTGGCACGCATTACCACCCCCAGAATCTTTGAATCATAAAAACCCATATTTTCAACAACAACCCATTTATTGCATCAAAGCTTAATCATACAAGTTCATATATTATAACAACATGTTGAGGAAAGAATAAAATCATAGAAGTACAACTTAAAGCATCATCAAACATCATTTCATGTCATAAAACATAGATTTTCATATATTAACTCATGAAACCCATTTATCATATAATCAATCAAAATCAAAGTTCAAGTAATCAACTTTATCATGGATTTCATACAACAATCATAAGTAGAATCATATTATACATGAATCATTATCAAAACTTCAATTATAAACACCTTCCCAAAACCCTTTTCTTCCCAAAACCCAAAATGAGTGAAGAGAGCTTGGGTGTGGAGTCGTAGACAAACTCCCCTCTCTTTGATCACTCACAATTATATTATCTAAACCTCTTACCTTCGATTGAAACTTTAAATCTCTAAGTTCTACACTTAGACTCCCTTCTACATCTTCAAACTTGGTTCTTCTACACTTTCTCTCTACCTCTCTTTCTCTCATATTTGGTGACAAGTGATATCATAACACTACTCCTCATAAAAACCATTCTTTTATCCATCCACTTATGTTAGGGTCAATTTCCTATGTTACCCTTAATTTCTCTACAAATCCCACTCACAAAATTAACTTTACTCTTACCACTAATTATCGTACTATTTACTCAATTGCCACTACTTCTTCCCCAAGATACTATATCATTTTAGATAATAACCAAAGTGTCATTCTTATCTTTACACAATCCACTAACTCATACTAAATTACTACATTAACCTTAATTTCGATTGCAATTGCGGAGGATCAAATTGTGGTCTTCTCTACCAAGTTCAGCTTCGATCACCACGGAACCAACTAACGATTGATCATCTCACCTTATTGAATTCAATCCGAACTTGTCCGTCTCAATCCATTCAAATCCAATTTTATTCATCCGTTTAATCCTGACACGATCCACTGCCACCCAACATTCAATTATTTTTATCGGATTCAAATCGATTCGGAAAATTCTGTCCACCCTGATCTCAATTTGAATTCAATAGAGAACCATTCTCAAAATGAGTTTTTTTAGCTAAAAAGATAGAAGGAAAAAATAAAAATAAAAATAGTGTTTTGAAACTTGGGTTCTAACCTGCCACGTCAGTCTCGGTGGATGCTTCTCTGCAGGGTTCTTCTACTTACAACAAACTTTCATCGTTTTCGTTTTCAAAATGGTGTTTCAATGAATTAATCAATCAAAGTTCGCGGCAAACAAAATTAACAACAACAACAACAAGCCCGAGTGTAAAAATGGGTCAGGCATTTCGTCGAGCATCTGGAAGAATACGAGCAGCATCTGAAACTGACGCGTCATCATTCTCCAAACCCAAGATCACCGTCGACCACCGACCTCCGTCCAAGGTTGCCACCGATAAGCCGCTGGAAACCTCAAAAGCCGCCAAACTAGAATCATTCAACGACGGTTAGTTAACCTCTCTTCTATTCCTTTCAGTTTTTTGGTTAGGTTATGCCATTTCAAAAAAAATTTGCTCCTTTTACGTGATTTTGTTGTTAGAAATTCGAAAATGTTAGTGGGTACCTCAGAGATTAATGTAGCTAATGAGGATTATTTTGAGATGGTGTTGTTCTTTGTTGAGGAATTTGTTGTAGTTTTTGTGAATATCTCTATTAGTTGAAAGTTTTGATTTTGGAATTTATTATTTGCATAAACAATTTAATTAAGAGCTTATAGCATAATTGTTTATCATATGATAATATACAAAACAAATTCAAATTCAAATTACCCACTTTCCTCATGCTAAAGGGTGAGAACACCAAATGGGAAAAACACACAGAATTTCTACAATCTTTTTTTTTTTTTTTTTTTTTTGCAAACTTTCTTAGTTAACCAAGTCTAAGAAATGGTTTTAATGAAGTTTGAAACCTTAGCAACATCATGAATTTCGCCTTTGAATAAGAAATTATTTCGCGTCAACTATAAGCTCTAAGTTTTAGCAAGCCGAATCAGATTTTTAGCCTTTTAAGCCGACTTCCCTTCCACTAATTTGCTCAAATTCAAAAAAATGATGTACACTATCATGAAATCAGTTCCATGAATCCAACATATTAGCATCAGGCTGAAACCCATAAGCAGTCTTCTTAATTTACCTTCTTGCAATCTAATATCAGCATTCACAAGATCATCCAATCCAAAATTCCAATGCCACACACCACGGAACCACAACCCCATCCGGCAACTGAACCTTCTTGAACACTAGAAGCATCAAACAGCAGCAGAAACATCTTTATAAGGATGATCCCAAACCACCTATCTCTTCAAAAGTCAATGTATTCCTCATTACTAAGTTTAATGTAAAGATTTTTAGGAAATATAACTGATATATCATATTTATTCCCAATAAACAATAAATTCCACGAAACCATCATACTGAATCCTTTGAGCAAGAATGAATAACAATTTGGCATAAAATTTTTGAAGGTAGATAACCATACTTGTGGTTCAAGAGGTCAGATGTTAGGGGCCAGAAAAATAGGATGATGTAATGACAATGATTGAAAGCAAAAAACCAAATGAGACTGTATATTATTTGATCAATAATGAGGGAATATACCGATAAGGTACACCTTAACTGCCACAGAGTGTAGTGCTCCTATAGGAAGCTAAAGCCTCCTATTCGCAACAAATCTCTACTAAATTCCAAAGTGATTCCCTACGTGTCCCTGATACTCAACCCCATATACTGAGGTAAAACAGTTACACACTGACAGCTCATGGGATTCTAGAAGCATTCCCCTTTCCCCTCCTACAATATACTAACCACTGCTTGGGTCCTAGCATATTGTTATGCACTAAATTATGATCCGTATCATCATACCAAATCTGTTTGTATCTTGTATAAATCGCCACTTCCAATTGCTTAAGAGAGCTATGTTAAAAATCTCCAAATTCTTTTCACAGCCAACTCACCATCCTCCTTTGATTTGTAAACATTGTCCTAATTAACCCAACAAGTTTTCTTTTGTGACTCACTTCCATCCCACAGAAAAACCTCTGAATAATAATCAAAAGTATGCAAAGTTCTGTTTGGAACTTTAAAGAAAGACAAGGGGATAGTATTCAATGCTGAATTTATCAAAATCACCTGACCACAAATTGATAACTTTCCACCTTGCCTGCGGAACACACCACTACATGTTGGGGTTTTACCCTCTTTCTAGCTGTAGCTTATTTTTGACTGTGAAGGCTTCCCTTCATATTTGTGTGTTTGCAATATGCATGCATAGGTATACTGTTTATTTATTTGAGGTTTTGTAATACTACTTTCATTCATATTTCATGGTTGTTGATAGTGTTTTAATCTGTTGGCTTAAGATGATCGTCCTAAAGCTAATTTGGACAACATCCTAGAAGAAAGAGATCCCAAATTTGATGCTATGCTTGGTCAAATGCTATTCTCCCAATAACAATTGTACAAGGTCAACTCTTGTAAGACAGGGCACCCAGAGAAAAGTTGTTGAACCGACTTCTCATTTGCAAATGTAACATCTGAAACCTCTAATTTCTTCAGACTAGGGAAATAAATATCACTAGGAATGCATAGAGTGAACTTGAGTTCTAAACAAAGTTCACTCAATGAATCAAATGCAGAGAAACAATGGGGTAACACAAACTTATCATTTTGAAAACCTAGTGAAAGTTTAAGATATTGTAATTTGTGCTTCGAAGCAGAAGATATTAAAGAACCAACTTTATCTGCATCAACAGTAATTTCAAATATGTCAATGCAGAGCCTTTCTACACAATTAGATTTTTGCAGTAGTCTTCCAACTAGATCCAAGAGGCAATTTGCTGAATTCTGATTTTGGTCGTTTGAATCATATCGAGCTTTGGGAATATCAAAATCAAAGATGGATAAGTAGTTCCACAAGTGTCTCCATTTTGTTGCTAATACGGAAGTTCTTACAACATCTTTCATAGGGAGTAAAGAAAGAATATGAAGAAGAACTCCCTCGGGTAAGTCGCTAATCAAATCACCAGCCATGAGCTATGCCTGTCTGCTCAAAATAATAAGTTAATAATAATAATAATAATAATAATAATAATAATAATAATAATAATAATAATAATGTTGGAAGAACTAGTAACAAAAGAGCAATAATGAACACAGGAAGTTTGATAACAGAGTTCCCCAAGTGGTGGGTACATCTCCGACGGTAGAAGTCACTACAGTTTGTTTCATTACATGTTACAAGCGATATATATAATAATAATAACTCGGCTCAGATGACAACAATAACCTGAACCGTACAAACTAGCTCAGCTCATGTGACGGCCCCAGCCCTCTTCCTGATGTATATGAGCCCTATAAAAATTTTATTCATCCCTATTGATGATAAAAATCACTTTATAATAACTACTCAACAAATACATTTAAAATTGTGTGCTGTAGATGAACGCTCACCTTGTACTTCAACTAACGGTACTACTAGCTAGGTGTGAATTCAAAGGGATCAAAAAAAGGCGCATGCAATAAATCTAATTCCAATAAGTTAATTAATCTAATTCTAAACTTCAATTCCATGGAAATTTAAATGGCAAAGCAATTCAATGAAAACTGAAACCCTAATGATATAAACTTCCTTACAAGATTCGAATGCGGAAACGAAGAGAAGAGAAGATGAAACGATTCGATTACCTTAGCAGTGAAAAGAGCGACACTCACCTAACAAGGGAAAGAAAAAATGAACTTAAAAGAAGAGAAGCGAAGATGAACCGTAACTTGTATACACTTGGGAAGTCAAAGTGTTTTATAGTGATCTATATCTATTTTATTTTATCTTTATGTTTGTTTAGTAACATAAACAGAAACTAATTTTATTTCTCTCCCTTCTTTGAAAAAAAGTTAAAAAAAAAAGAGTGAATGAATTTCATGACTTAATCATCAATATCAATTTGTAAAAAAAAAAGGTTCAAAAATCAATTTGAAAAAATAAAAATAAAAATGACACCAAGGTGTCAAAATTTATTTGACACCAAATCTCATTCACTCATTTCATTTAATCCAAAGGTTTAAAACTATCATCAAAATAATTAATGTGCTCCATAATCACCTAATTAAAAACAAATCTTTATCATCATAAATTCATATTAAAATATTCTCTATTTGTTTTTTCAATTTTTTATTTGCTCATTAACATGAAAAACTTATATTTTCGTTTATATAATTAAACATCATGGTAAAATTTATTTTTAATGGATTATGTTATGGTTGTTGTATAATTTTTATGGGTTATAAAATAGCATGACAAAAAATCTACCAAAAAAACAGTATGGCAAAAATTATGAACTCAACTGTTTATCGTGACACATAATAAAATGTATATTTTTTTTTAAACAATGTATCTTTTATAATTTATTTGTTGGAACTTGGAAGGTACTATGATTGATAACTTAACTATATTATATATTTTTGGTCAAAAAAATATTTTGTTTTATTATAAAAAAAAAAAACAAAAACAAACGGGAATTTATAAAAAGAAATGGGAAAACACTTGAATAAAAAAAAACCAAATAAGAAATGTTTGATTATGAATTTATGATGATAAAGATTTGTTTTTAATTGGATGATATTGGTGTACATTAATTATTTTGGTGATAGTTTTAAACCTTTAGATTAAATGAAATGGGTGGATGAGATTTGGTGTCATTTGATCATAACCCATATATATATATATATATATATATATATATATATATATGGGATGTATCAAGTGAGAAAGGAGTTACTTATATGAGAGTGAGAGGAGTTAATTTCCACCATCAGATTAAAACATGTGGCTAGGATTAAAACTACTATCATGTAACACAAGTGATCCTTCTCTAGTCTAGCTTTTATTTTAATTTATTTTTTTAACAAGACCTTTTATCTTCTTCTACAGTTGTTACTTCTTTCCAACAAAATCTCAAGCTCCGATTTCTTCTTTCTTGGTCACATCCATCGAAATTTTCTTCTTATTGTCAAAAAAACAAAATCCCAGGCTCCCATCTCTTCTTTACTGTCCAAAAACAAAATCTCAAGCTTCGATTTCTTCTTTCTTGGTCACATCAAACGAGAAAAAAAAAATTGTGGGTTCCAACAAACACATAGACTTCGCGGAGGTACAAGGCTGAGAATAGAGATGCTCAAAGCGGGTGGTTGGTCTCTCTCGAACATGAAGAGTATATGAGAACTTGCGGCTGAGATATCGGCGCCGTGTGGATGGTCTCTTTAACACGTTAATTTTTTATTTTGAATGGAACATGTTATTTTAGTTCTTAAAGTTTCCCAAGGTATTGTTTTGATATATTGGTTGAAATTTTGTGAGTTACTACCGTAAGGAGTGTTTGCAGAATTTGAGAATCAATTTGTGAAATTAGGATTTGATTTTGCTGGAAAGAAGGTAGACAAACAAAAGAGAAGGTTTCTTTTAAAAAATAAAATAATAATAAATAGGCTTAATTGCACTTTTGGTCCCCCTATTTTATCAATTCTGCGATTTTGGTCCCCCTATTTTAAAATCAAACATTCTAGTCCCCGTATTTTGATTTTTGTTGCACTTTTGGTCCCCCATCCCATTTTTTGACCAAGTGGCAACCAAAACGCTTATGTGGCAAATAAAAGTGCCACATCAATAAATATTTTAATTATAATATTAATTTTTTAATGTTCAATATGAAAGAGATTAATTGTTTTAAAAAAATTGATCTGGAAAACGAAAAAAAATATAATTTTTTTAAAATCTGAAATATTAATTTATTTTTAGAAAAAAAATTGAAAAAACAAAAAATATTAATGTTAAAAAAACAAAAAATATTGATTTTTTTAAAGTAATGATGTTAAAAAAATATCTGAAAATTTATTTTATATTTTAATTTTTTTTAAAAAATTAAATATTAATTTTAAAATATTAATATTTCATATTTTTTATAAAAAAAATAGTTTTTTCTGTTTTTTTTAAAATTAATTTAAATGTTTTTCGATTTTCAGATTTTTTTGATATAATATTTAGCCTAATATTAATTTAAATATTAATTTTAAAAATATTGACAAAATTGGGGGATCAAAAGTGCAATTAAGCCTAATAAATAAAATAAAAGTTAGATTAGAGAAGAACCACTTGTGTCACATGATAGTAGTTTTAATCTTAGCCACATGTTTTAATCTGATGGTGGAAATTAGCTCCTCTCACTCTCATATAAATAACCCCTTTCTCACTTGATACATCCCCTATATATATATATATATATATATATATATATATATATATATATATATATATATATATATATATATATGAGTCAGGATCCGTTGACACCAATTAGTTTGACACCAAATGTTACACCTCTCAATAACGTTTTAACCGATATAAATTTTATAAAAAATACCGTTGGATTGAAAGATTATATCATATAGATCATTTGTGTGAATTGTCAGACAAATCTAAAATCATTTAATATGTTATTGAGATACATCAAAATTAACGGTTTGGGCATTTTTTTAAATGTCGTTAATCTTTATGCGTCTCAATAACATATCAAATGATTTTGAATTTGTCTGACAGTTTACACAAATGAGATAATATAAATTTTCAATCCAACGGTGGATTTTATAAAATTTATATCGGTTAAAACGTTATTGAGAGGTGTAACATTTGGTGTCAAACTATTTGGTGTCAACGGATCCTGACTCTATATATATATATATAGGATCCGGGTTCTGTGCATTCACTTTTCCCATGCAGTCGGTTCATTTATAACTGTTCGATCAAGATCGGACGGCTGTAATTTAAAATCTGTATTTATTGACTGTATTTATTTAAACCGTCCGATCAAGATCGAACGGTTATAAAACGACTGCACCATGCAGTCAACTGCACCTAATCCAAATCCATATATATATATTATATATATATATATATATATATATATATATATATATATATATATATATATATATATATATATATATGGGAGAGCCTATTATGCACCCCTTTTTTGAGGTGCACCGGTGCACCCCGGATTGGGCTTGTATGACTTTTTGGCGGGAAAGTTAGGCTGACTTTGGCCAATTCTTAGCCATCTGATCAATCGCATGGACATTAATCTGCCACGTGTTATACTTTTTACTTTTTCTTTGAAACAAAAACTTAGAAGATCTGAAAATTAAAACATCCAAAAATAAAAAGAAACAGAAGACGGTCTTCACTCTTCACCTTCTATCTTCCACCTCCTTCACCTTTCATGGCTGTTCACCTCCTTCCTTCCATGGTCATCGCACGGAAATCATCTCACCGGCACCGATCTGTACTTTGTCGACAGTAAGCCTTGAACCGTGTGACCCTCTTCATCTCACCCAAACTAAGCCTTGATGGCGGCGAACAGGTCGGAAGGATAGGTTCAACGGCGGCGTGTGGGGGATGGTGGCAAAGAACGGTCGACGACACTGATCTTCTGTTCCTGTTTTTTGTTTGACGGAAGGGTTGTTGTTGTTCTTCCTGAAACTTTGTTTTAGATTTAATTTAATAAAAAAATAGTAAAAGCAGGACACATGGCAGATGATTGTCCATGTGATTGATCAAAAGGTTTAAATTGAATCAAAGTCAGCCTGACTTTCCCGCCAGAAAGTCATACAAGCCCAATCCGTGCACCCCTCTATTCAGGTTGCACTCTTTTATTAATGAGTGGGACCCACAAATTTGTAAAGAGAGAAAAAACAAAATTTTTTAAAGAGATGGATGATTGATTACGTTTTTACCCCTTTAAGTAGTCATAGTCATTGATCTACATCTTTATTTTCTTCTTTGCAGAAGATTGAAGAACATCTCTATCTTCTTCTTCAACTTCATCTACAACCCATAAATTCAAATTCATCACCAGAAACACAACCACCATATCTTCACCGCCACCTCAACCACCACCACAGTCACCACCATTTTTTCGACCTCCACCACAACCACCTCAATACCACCATCTTCTTGAAACTACCATGTTTAAACTTAATTCGATTCTACACGAAAACTACATGTCCACGGCTGGGAACTTGTCCATTCATATTGAAAATCGTGAATAAGAGCTTCAAAACGAGTTTAGAAGGTCAAGAAATGACTAGATATGGAACTTACGATTTTCCATCATGGGTTTGGCCGGAGAAGATGACTGGAGCGGCGGAGGATTGAGGCTACAAAAGGGATGGAAAGACTCACGCAGGAGGAGGGATTATCACTGAGAATTTATACACTTTAGCTTTCTGCATATCACCATTAAATTAGAGTTTTTTTATTGTTGCTGAATTACTCAAGTCACTTGCAGCTATTTCAAATTCGATTTGCTGTACCAGAATCAAAGTCTCAATTGAGCATTGTACTCTGTTCAATTTAATTGCAATTTTCAGATTTCAATTTCTTCAATTTTTATTTTATTGTTTCTGTTTGTTTGAAAACACCATGTTTATTGTAGCTCATATGAACAAGAAGATAGAAGGTGAACACTCCGGTGATATTAGATGGCATCAATGCTATGATAAAGTGATAGTATGATAGACATAAAGTTAGGTAGATCTGTAATGGCGGTGCAGTACCCTCTATCTTGAATCAGATTACAAATTATGTGTTTATGGTAGTTATCACAACATGTTGATAATAATATAGCTTGGTTTCGGTTGCTCCCTTAAATGCAGAGATGGAACCTTCGTGCAAGCACTCACAAAATTAAAGTTGTTGCTCTGTTGAATGCCATGGAATGGGTGCAACATATGGGTCTGCATAGTGTCATTTTTGTTAGTGACACTAACATTACTGGTGGAAGCTATTAAGTTAAAGAATGAAGGCTATTCTGAGTTTAATGTGATGGCCACTAGTATTAGAAGTATTCTAGAAACAAGTTATAACTGAGGTAAAGAAAGTTTGTCCAGCGGGATACGAATTTGATTGCTCATATGCTAGTTAGAAATAGAATGACATTTTATTATGCTAGTCGTCATATTTTCAATGACGCTCCTCTTTGTATTCTTTCTTTATTGAATAATAATAAAATAAGTGTTTGATTAAAAAAGAAAAACAGTAATGTTGTATTCATATTTATTCTATAAGTTTAAGTTACTTGTTACCTTACTTTGCACATAAGGATTCCAATTGCCAATCACATGAGAAGAGAACCAGTTTAGAAAAATAAATGTATGAATTATATTTGTTATATTTTTTCATCTTGTAGAGCACCATATTCTAACCATCTCCAAAGTTACAAAAATAATCACATCATGTTAAGTGTTCACCAAATTTTCAAATTTACTCCGTCGAATAAAATTATATTCTAATCTTCCTCTCTTCCATTTTCATTAGTGTGTGGACTTGGAGAATACATTTGGTTAGGGGCCTTAGAAGCATCTGGAACCTATTAAAAATAAAGGAAAACAAGTTACAACCTCAACTTAATAGATGCTTAATATTTGAAATATGAATTTGAAGAGCACCTATAGGACCAAAAGATAAAAAAAAATACAACAGTAAACATGACATCTAGAAATGCTAACAAGATATAGATATATCCAACAACATCTATGTTTTATCAAGCACAACATTAAGACTGCAGCTCAGCCCATCAAGAATATGTCTTCTGTTAAAGGCAGCATGATGTAAAATCAATAAAACAACTCCATATAAGAACAATTAGGCCTATCTTTCGAAGCCTTGTCTTATCATTCATGAGAGAGTCTCTCCATCTCAAACTAGTTAGAACAAATGCAAAAGTCTTATATATCCTGCTCTAACAAACATCTCTAAATTATTTGTTTTCCATAATCCCACAAATGAATTCACATGTTCTAAAGCACATTATAAAATCGGTCAGAAATGTTTTAATCCAAAATTCAATTATTGTAAGGTGCAATATGAGTAACTTATTGATCCCACAAAAATATGTTAGTTACTCATTGATAGAATCAATGTGAATTCTGCTGAAACTTCAGACTTTTTGGAATTTAAGCAAGTAACTGTTACCTTTGTCAGGCAAAAAACTTCTGCTGATATATCGATCTGAGTAAATTGCAACTTCGACAAGTGCACTGCAAGAAATCCAGACTCCATGATGTAGCTCATATCTTTCCCGCAGTCCCCTTAGTATTGAAATGGTATCTTCATCAGTAGGTTGATCTTTTTCAATATACTTCAGATACTCATCAAGTGTTGTTGCACCAAAACACCGCGACTCTCCTCTACCAAGCATGGGCTTTAAGAGATTACCAGCATCCATAGCACCATTTGTAGCACCTAACATAAGAAAAATTATAATTGCAGTCAAATCCAACATCCAAACATTACTTTATAAAATCCATTAGGCATTAGCTAAATACAATATTTTAGGAGAAAAATATGGATTAAACCAAATTGTATCGTCTATGATTAGATTCCTTGTCGATCTGGTGGCATTTTGGAATAAAAACTAATTCACATCAAGTAATAGACCAATCTTTAGCAGATATTAGAATCCTGGAGAATTTGATGTCTGAAAATGCTTTAATGCTTATTACCTGCCCCAACAACCGTATGAATATCATCAATGAAAAGGATAGTCTGACCATCAGATTCTGTTACTTCTTTAAGAACAACTTTCAGCCGATCTTCGAATTCCCCCCGATATTTTGCTCCAACAATAAGTGCACGATATCAAGGGATATATAAGCTGAAAAAAGACAAGTGCATAAGATCATTTTGCAATTCCAAACTGATACAAACTTCAGGAATAAATAATAATAATATTACCTTTTCACTAAAAAAAAAAAAAGAAATTAAGAATAGACCGGCAGAGGTATAGTAAGGAATTAGGATCATTACAGTGAAGAGGGAGGACATGACAAACCCTACGGTTCATCAAAGCTTGAGGCAAGTCTCCTTGAACAATTTTATGAGCAAGTCTGTTTCAATGGAAGATATAGGTCAATATACATAACATTAACAAGAATATAAACAAAAACATCCAAACTATGGCGCAAGCAACAAAATAATTATTTAACCTACTTGTTTTCAAACAAAATTATGAGAGAGGAGATCGGAATTTGTGGTTATGCAATTGAATCCCCATACTCTTTCTTGTACCTTAATTTGTGATTATGCAAAACCAATGCAATTGAAACGCTGAACAAGGAAATCTAGAGAGAGACCTGAAGGGGTTGATCGACTTGAGAGAGGAGATCGGAAGAGTGGTTAGGCATAAGACCGAGGAGCGCTGACAGAGCTTGTTTATGTGTGTTTCGGTGGACTCCTCCACATCAGTACCAGCAACTTCCATTTCTTTCTTTCGAGCTATTCAGAGAGAGGGGTGAAACCTATGAGGAGAAGCTACAACGACGATGAAGAGCTAGGGCGAAGAGTTTGGAATGGTGAAACTTTCTGGAAAGCTTGTTTTGTTTTTGGAAAGTAAATTGTGGAAAAGTGAAAACAAATGGTCATTGGTTAGGTAGTAGGTAACGAAAATGTAGATGGGGAGATTGAGGGAATTTTGCCGCCGATGAAAATTAAATTTGATTTTTTTAGAGGGAAACAAAAATATAGAGTGAACATTGAAAGCGGGAATGAAAATATTTCTAGGTTTAGAATTATTTTTTTTGTTTACGACCTAATATAAGAATTTTTAAATTGAGATTATTGAAGATCCATTTTTAATTTGATTTTCGCTCATTATTTATCAGTTTAATTTTAATATATTTTTGTCCATAAATTAGTTGATTCATCAATTCGTTGATTGTAGACATTAAGCATGATTGTTGAAACCAATATAGAATCCTCGATAGTTTTGAAGTTAAATAGAATGTTTTATTCAATTTGTTGAAGCCAACCATATGCATAAAGGTAGAGAGTGTGAAACAACTTCTGTTTTATTCTTACTCAATTTTCCAGTTTTTAAACAAATTTATATTTTTAAACCATTGATTGACCATAATTTTATTGATTTTATTTCACCTAATATTTTCACAAATTTAATTTCTATTTAACTTTCTAAAAATCTTTAGGTGTTTTGGTTGGCAAATGTTCTTGAGTTTTCATCTATTAATTGAATATCTTCTAAACAAATCAAGTTGGAATTTGAAAATTAAGGCTATCCACTTGACTATAATTTTATTTTACCTAATTTTATTGATTGATCGTATAATGTAAGTTTTACTATACTTTTAGTATTTTTTTTTTTTTTGGATAATCCTTTTAGTATTTTTTTATATGCATTGCAATCAAATAAAGTTACACTGAGGTAGTATATACATAGCAATTACCTAAAACACATAACAATTCGAAGAAAAAGAAATAAGATGTAGTCTATTATGTGATAAAAAAAGAAGAAAAAAATAAGGTGAATTTATGCTCTAGAAAATAAACAAGTGTACGGTACTCTCATAGTAAATCGAAAGAAATTGGTGATACCGTGGAAATATTTGGCTCAAATTCTCACGTGGCTTAGTTATCTGAAGGTGTGAACACTTATCTCGCAGACACCAGCTTCATCACTCGTCTCATTGTCCCCCGAACTTTCGCACTTCGGAGCAATCACCTTTGGTATTTGTGTGAAGGTGTAAAATTCGGATCATCAAAATCCATAACTTACTTCGCTGCAATCTTACCTATAACAGTTTCTCATGCACAAGATAATAAACAGTAAACAATTATTTAATTTTTTTGATAAGCTTTAATAGGGTTGTTTACAGATAAAAGATGACATGCTGGAATTCTTTAGTATGTTTTATTGAATTGAAAAACAAGTTACTGAAAGGAAAATATTGAAATAAAATATAACACCCCAACTAAATTGTCTAGAATATTTAGTCGAAGCATTTGTAATTGAAATCTGAGTACATTAAATTACAAAGAATTAACTGAGTAACACATTATCATTAGAATAACAATATGATTATTCAATACAAACGGCGGAAAAGAATGCCAAGAACAACAGATTAAATAAAAACAAGGAAGAAGACAAGGTCTTCTAAGCTGACAATCCAAGCACAGCTCCAATCGTCAGGTCCATACTGGTCCCTGCTCCGAAATAACCTGTCTACCTAAAAAATTAAATGGAGTGGGGTGAGACTACTAAGTCTCAGTGGGTCCTACTACCCTCCTAATGGCGACTACGCCGGGGCACCTAATCAATCATAGCATATTATTATTCATAACATAATATCATTAAGCATAATAAATAAAGGTGTAACACAGATAACAACTCTTATTGATTTTAACCGCAAGGACACTCTGAGGTGAGCATATCTCAGAGGCCTGCCTTGTCCGCTGAACAAGAAGTGTTTCCGGCATACAGCTCACGAAACATTTCCTGATGGAAGCTTCCGAAGGAAGTCCATAAAGCGACATCACAAATTGCACATAACTGACTAATACTAATTTAATTCATACATAATTTCCCAAACCCGGGGAGCATACATCATTTCTAAATTCCCTAAGTCATACCCTATGATTGCATCGTGATTACAAACTATACATATTTTATATTAATTCTATTATTGCAAGAAATATCAATTTAATCCGATGATCTAAAATGAGTGTAGAGTTTTGAGAAAATAAGGAAATTGAGGTTATTCTGACTTTACCCGCCACGATGAGCAATCTAACAAGCCCAGGAAAGTGACCATGTTCTGGGCTGGGTAAGCTCGTCGGGCCAGAAAGTGCTGCCGAGCGAGCAGAAGCTCGCTGGGCTAGCAATTGCTCGTCGGGCCACTCATCAGCTTCCCAGAAAATCATCACTCGCTAGAAGGCTCGTTGGCTGCTCGCCGGGCGAGAACTGCCCCTGTTTTGCATAAAATCATATTTTTCAAGTAAACCACCTACAATCCTCAAATTAAACCTATGCAATAATATTATAGATATATAATATGATAGTTAGGAGGAGAAATTGGGAGTTATTTCTCCTCACACATAATTTCCCTAAATTTTCCTATGTTTGCATGCATGTTTAAATTTGGGGAATCTAAACTACCTAGCCTAAGAACCCACCTGGAATTGAAGCTTTAGACTTGATTCCTGGGCTCTTGAACAGCTACCAAACCTCCCAGCAACACCCACGACCTCTTGGACAGAAATTGGAAACTTGGTTGAGAAATGAATTCTAGCTTGCTCTAGGAGTGAAGATGTTGAATGCTTGAATCTTCAGAGATTAGGGAGTTTATTCAGAAGATTTTCTGATAATAGAATCAGTACCGAATGTGGTTTAGTTTTTGGGTTGCATGCAACTCTAGTGGGTGAAGAGAGGAGAGATTGAAGTTGTTGTTGTTGTTTGGCCGAGAGAGAAAGAAAGAGAGCTTGTTAGCTTTGATTTGATCCCCCTTCTAAAGAATAATAGGAGGTTGAAGAGCTGCTGTAGCTTTTTAAGAAAGAGGTGAGAATGAATGATTTCATCCCTTGGTGGCTTGTTATGGATTGAGTTCGTGAGAGGAAGAGAGGAGAGGAATGAGAGTTTGTGTTGTTAGTTTTCTGAATTTGTGGAGGACAATGAGTTGAGTTTATGTGTTACTTGGTTATAATCTTTGCATGTCATCTAATTGGTTTTAGAAATATTGAGGTGGTAAGTGAGGTGTTAGCTAGATATGAAGGAATGAGAGTGAGTCATGAGTGAGAGGTAAATCACATTGGCTTTGTAGTGTTGCATGAAAATGATGAGGTGTTGTCATATTAAGGTGGGTGAGGTGAGTCATTGGTGTGAGTCATTGCATGCAAGATCAATGATGTGTTAGTTAGATGGATATGAGGTGTTGATCTCATAAGAGAAAGAGGAGATGAGTCACGAGTGGGAGAAGGAATTGGGAGGGAGAATTGAATCTTAGTGTTAAATAATTCACAAGTGTGGAACTAATGTATTAATGTGTAAGTTAGGTTGAAGTAGAGTTCCTAATTTTTACACACAATCCACTTATTTCCCAAAACTTAATTTAACTAAATCACCTCTAATAAATTCTAATTTATTAGACAAGGCTCTAATAAAAATTAATTAGGTAATTTGGAAATTGGGATATTACATAAAATAATTAAATATAAATACTTATCCTTGGGTTGCCTCCCAAGCAGAGCTTGTTTAGCGTCTAATTAGCTTGACGCATTTCCTCCATTACAGAGGATAGGTTCGCATGTCTCTCTCTTCTGTAGGAGCTTCCGCCTTAGCTCCTCCCTTCTTCTTGGTGTTCTTTCCATACTTCTCTGGGTACTTTTGGGTAGTTTTAAAAACTTCTTTTAAGTTTTGCAACTTATCAGAATTAGCAGCGGAATAGCTTAGAACACAAACAACTTCTGGCGATGGTGAAAGTAAAACAGAGCAAGGAAAGAAGAGATGAACACACAAGATTTATACTGGTTCCTCTCACAAACCGAGAGTAGTCCAGTCCCCTTGCACTTCCAAGGGATTTCACTATAATCACACAATATTACAATTGCTCAAGCCAACTGCAAGAGACATCCTTTGCTCAAGTAACACAATACAAGAGACTTCCAATGCTTAAGCTCATAAGCAAGAGACTTCTAAAAACAAATAATAAATACAAGGTTTGAACAACTGATAAACAATATCAGAGTTCTTAGAACAAAATAATACAACTTTGAAAACAAGACTTATCTTAGAATTCTTAAAAAGAAAACTAAGGTTCAACAACTGACTAGTCAGAAGTTGAAAACTATTTGTCTTGAATTTTGATATAAGCTCAAGTTGTATCTGAGTTAAAATTGCTCTTTGAAATTCAGCAGTATAACAGCACTTTTGTTCTTCGTAAGTATGTTGTTGTTGTCTTCAAATTCTTCCTCCTTTTATAGATGATGTTGGAGCGTCTTGAATTTGAGCGGACAATGATGAAAACAACTACGTAGTACTGTACTACTATTTTCATTTGAAATGTGCTTATTCAAATCAAGTAAAGATTAAAATCTGAGCCTTGATTTCGAATATTCGCCCATATCAGGAAAATAAAGATAGTACAACAGTACAAACGTCATTGTCATGAGGAATAACGGTCTTGAAGATGTTTCTTCCGCCTCTTCAGATTTTTCCATATAGATGATAGTCGTTATAGAGAATAGAATGTTCTTCTGGCAAATTCTGCTATTTCATCGTCATCAGAATCTTGAGATATGAGTTCTGCTTCTGATGAGTTCAACTTCTGGTTGACTTTGACTTGGCAACTTCTGGTGACCACAACTTCTGGTGTCATTCTTCAGAACTTGCTTTTTCCCAAATTCTGGGAGCGCTTCATAGCATAGCAACCAGAACTTCAATTTTCTAGTGTATATAAAATTTTAACTTATATACCTGCACATTAGAGTAAATTATCAGTACTCCCTATTGTGTATTAATACTATTGTTATCATCAAAACTACTTGGGTTATATTAGAACCAACTTTGTTCCAACAATCTCCCCCTTTTTGATTGATGACAAACCAAGTATTAATTTACAATGGTTGTTATTTTAATCATAGAGTGCATCCTTCAGGTTTATGAGTTTTGCAAGCTCCCCCTGAATTCAGTAAAGAATGATTAAAATAGTTTTAAAATTTTAACATTGAATCCAGAACTTCATTATACATTTGACTTCCAGAAGATAGGTTTGCAAGCTTTCTTCCTTGATCAGATCTACCTAAGAGAAAAGTGCAATCTTCTCTTACGTGTATCATGTATAGAAAATTCTAATCTCAATAGAAATATTCTCCTTTTCAAAATTATAACTGATAATATTCAATAACTGAATTTAAATGATAAATTTTAATTTTGGCTTCAGTTAGTGTTCTTAAATTAATTTACTCTTACTCCCCCTTTTGTCATTAAACAAAAAGAATAAAAGAAAAAGAAAGAGTCAAAAAAATAAAAAACACGTGACTAAAGAATTAGTCAAGTCAAAAATTCAAAAAAGAGAAAAACCACAAAGAATTTAATGTAAAAACAAAAAACGAGGTAACTCCTAACCACCAGAGTTACTATAAAACCGCACCAACTCTTTGTCATTTCACTCAACACTTCTATGATATTTCTTCAACAAAATGAGAGAAAATATTGATGAGGATAGAAGAGTGATTGAAAGAAATGGGTTTAAGAAATTTTCAAAGGAGAAACAGGGTGGAATCTCATCAACAAGAGATGCAACCACATGGAATATGATTTCTAAGAATCATATGAAGATGGTGAAGAGTTTGATCCAAAAATCAGATGCAAGTTTCTCATCCATCTTCTGTTCTTAGAAGAACAAAGATTTCTCCTTATGCAGGAGGATGAGCAGGACGCACTGAAGGCAGGCTCCAAGTTTCCAAAACAGGAAATTTGTAGCTTGAGAGGTTTAGATTCCAGGCTCCAAGATTGAAGTTTGGATCAACACCCTATTTTCAGCTCTCCCAACTCATCTTCTTGTAAAAATTTCCTTTTTTTAGGTTTTTATATGTATCTGGATTTTTCATATGCAAAAAAAATTTTGTTCTTGAAACAAAGTTATTGTAATGCAAAAATCTAGAAAAAATGCAAAGTTATTGTAATGCAATTTATATATGAATAAAACAAAATTTATTTGAATGCAATTATGTGCATGCAACAATTATAGATCTAGCTTCTGAATCAATATCAATAAAACCAGAATAATTAACCACAATAATATTCAACATTCAAACAAATAACAATTAATAAGTTCAACAAAACATAAAAATAAAAACACAAAAAAAATAATGTGCCAGAATCCTAGGGTTGTGATTGGTTAGAAGGGTTGAGCAGCTTCTCTTGTAGTTGCTTCAGAGCTTTAGGAGAGATAAGTTCCAATTTCTTGATAACAGCCTCTGAATCAACCTTGCCAATAAGACCTGTAGAGTCAGTATCCACTTTAAGAATCTTTTCCATTTCTTGAGCATAAAGTGTGGAAAACTGATCTTCTGCTTCTGCCATAACCAATTTCATCTTTTCATCATATAGCCTCTGAGCTTCTTTCACTCTTGCCTCCTCAATCTTGGCTTCAGTAAACTTCCTCCTAGCAAGGTTCATGACATAGTCCTTATGGTATTGAGAACTATAGTCACTCAACATTTGTTTGCACATCTCAGAAAGAGCATTACACTCTTCATCAACTTGATCAGGTGCAACAGAAAGAGTGGGCAAATCTTGATGAAATCCCTTGATTTTATCATTAATGCCCATCAACACATGCTTAACATCTTGTGGAGTGATGAACTTTAGAGGGGTTGGGGCAGAGGATGATGATGGAATGTCTAGGACAACTGTGGGATGGATGGTGATTTGTTGATCTGATGGTGGTGTAATAACTTGCTCAAAGGTTTTGAGATAGTTATTTTGGACATTTGTGAGTGGTGGTTGAGCTTTCTGAGGAGAGGAGTTCTCTAAATCCAAGACTATCTTCTGTAGTGAATCTTGAACATGGGCAGGAATACTGGATACAACAATATCAGAAGATTATTGATGTATAGCAGTTTCAACTACAGGAGAATTAGGGTTATGATCAGAAAGGGTCTTTTCTGAATCATTAGACCTTGGTGAAACAGGGTGAGTAGACTCATGTACAGGAGATAGAAAAGAAATTGTTTCCATAAGAGGGCTATTTTAAGGAATAGCTTCAGAAGTTGCAACCTCTGCATTAACTTCTGAGGCTACTTGCTCAATATTCTCCACTGGGGTAGGAGTAACAACACCTGTTTCTGAAATAAGTGACAACACATGTTCAGAAAACTTCCTCATTGACTCAGGGGATGGTACAAAGCTAACTACTGGTGTTTCAATTGAATCACTAGTAGTAACTTCTACTATACAGTTGGTCTTAGGTTCCAAATCAGAAAGGATTTTTGAAAAAGAGTTTTTGACAGGAACTGTATAGGGGATGTTTTTAGCATGCTTTGGACCATTAATGAAATAATCAGGAATATCTTTAAGATTAATCTTTTTGTAAATACCTTGATTTGCCAACTTCATCACCAAATCTTCCTTAGGAATAGGAGTGTCCAGAAATGCATTAGGCTCAGCATTTACACCACTATCCCAACTTGTTTCTTCCCAAGCAGTATATTCTGCAACTTGCCTTAAAGCTTCTTGTTTCTCTAGTTCCTTTTCATCATCAGCAGCCAGTTTCAATTGCCTTTTCTTCTTAATCATAGATTTCTTCTTCCTAGGTGCTTCTGGGGCAACAGCAGCAGTGCCAGAAGTACTAGGTGGCCTTCTTGAAACTTCACTAGCCTCTGCTTCTTGAACAGCAGGCTCTGGGTTCACAGGGGTTTCTTCAACAATCTTCTTCTTTCTAACTTCTGATGTATCCTTAACACCAGAAGTATTCACGGACTTCTTCTTAGGAGTGGATCCTCTTGCTTTCTTGGATCTAGACTCTGTTGCTTCTGGCTTTTCACCAGCCTTCCTTTTCTTTTCTTGAGCAGGCAACAGATATCTTGTAGCAAGTCTATCATCCAACTTCTGAGATTCTCCTCCTTCCAGAAGTTTCTTATGAATTCCAGCAACAACTGCAACTTCTTCCTTTGACACAGTAGAAAGAAAGAAATACTTATTCTCTTCCAACTTCTTTGGTTTAAAAGTAACTTGAGGAATAACTAGAGGACCAGGGTTCCTAACTACTCTTTTCACTGTAGCACCATCTATCACAGAAGGATATGCATCAATAAAAGAACTGTATCCAGGGAAGATAGGCTTTAATGATTGCAACAAGTAACTTCTGTTAAACATAAAGGACAAAAATCTGCAATATTGCGCATTTGTGATGCCTTTAGTTTGACTATCAGTGATGGCTCTACACATGTGATCAAAAATAACCTTAGCAAAATTCACATGAGCCTTCCTTCCCAAATAGTATAAGATAGTCTTATAATATTGAGAAACTTGGTCAGATGAACCAGCTTTTGGTAAAATGGATTCACACAGAATTTTGTAGATCATTTTGTAGTAAGGTTTCATATCCTTGTTGCTCTTTGAAGTGGAGTATTTGCAGTAAATCTCTTCCTGAATAATGTGACTAGATTCTTCAGTGGGGTGAGGAGAAACTCCAGATAAAGGTAGCTTTGCTGCTTGCCTAATGTGTTCTTGTCTGATTCTAATACAGACTCCACCAACCTCTGAACGAATCTCTTTACCCACAAATTCCAACTCCTTTCTTTGATCAGTGTTTCCTTCAACCTCTTGAGACGCTTGACCACTTTCCAATTGAGATGTACCTTTGGAAATAACTTCTGCCTTCATCCAGAAGTCCTTTACAATTTCTGGATAGACAGGTCCATTGAGAATGTTTAAGAAGATAAGTAACCCTTGCGCTTCAAACACTTCTTTGATCCCATCTACTCCATTTACTCTTATTCCTTCGAAATCCACCGCCTTTTCGATCAGTAAGAATAAGTCTGAAATGGGAAAACCCACTTTATCTTTTGTAAGAACACTAGGAGTAGAGGCTTCAATGTCAGCAATAGGAGGGACAATAACAAATTGTTCTCCTTGTTGTACTTGACGTTGTTTACTAGATGAAGATGCCATAGATTCTGAGTTTTAGGGTTAGGGTTTGCTAATTTGGGAGAAGAAAGAAATTTCTCTGAGTTTTAGAAGAAATGAAAGTGTAGGTAGTGAGTGTGCAAATGTGTGAATGTGAATAGTTAGTGAGTTTAAAAGGAAATAAACGCGCAAAAACGTACTAACTGAAAGGACAGGGGTAAAAGAGTAACTTAACAATTCACAAATTGAATTAGAACACAGTGATCACTAACCAAATTCTTTCTCTAATAGCAAACAGACACGTGTATTAGAAGCTTAATTAAATATCTGACACGTAGGCGACAGCAGTTGAAGAGGTAACTCAACAGTTACTGCCACTCATGCAAACTTCTGATAGAGATACCAGAAGATGGTTTGTCCAAACTTCTGATGCACAAGTTCTGACTCCCCCTAACTTTTGATAGAGATACCAGAAGATGGTTTGTCTAAACTTCTGATACAAAGGTCCTGACTCCCCCTAACTTCTGATAAACTTTCAGAATTTCCATAAAATAATATTCTTCACCAGAGTTTTAGCTTATTCACAGATTTCCATCATATTAAGATTCTTTTTGATAAAATCAAATCTTTCAACAGCTAGGAGTTTTGTAAAGATATCAGCCCATTGATTTTTAGTATCAATAAACTTAAGATCAATAACACCCTTCTGTACATAATCTCTTATAAAATGATGTTTAATCTCAATATGCTTAACTCTTGAGTGTAGAATAGGATTTTTGGAGAGATGAATGGCAGCAGTGTTATCACAATATAAAGGAATAATGTGACTGCTTATTTGATAATCTTCCAATTGATACTTCATCCAAAGCAGTTGTGTACAACACTTAGCTGCCGAAATGTATTCTGCTTCTGCTGTTGACATAGCTATGGTGGTTTGCCTTTTACTAGCCCAAGAAATCAAATTCTCACCAATGAATTGACAATTTCCACTAGTGGATTTTCTTTCAAGTTTATCACCAGCGTAGTCAGCATCACAGAATCCAATCAGTTTGTAATCATTAGATTTCTGATACAGCAATCCAATGTTACAAGTAGCTTTCAGACATCTAAAGATTCTCTTTACAGCAGTAAAATGAGATTCTCTAGGATCTGACTGAAATCTTGCACACAAACATACACTGAATAAAATATCTGGTCTAGAAGCTGTTAGATAGAGAAGAGATCCAATCATACCTCTATATAACTTCTGATCAACTTTACCTTCAACCTCACCTTTGCTAAGACTTTATGTAGGATGCATTGGAGTGTTCATTGGTTTGCAGTCTTCCAGATTGTATTTGTAACAGCCCAGGCCCTACCACCATAGGTGGTCCCGGCACTGCCACCTCACGATCTTCTCCAACCCCCTTCTCTATTGGAGTTTTTGCCTTCCGCGGGAATCGAACCCATGTACCTGGGGATAAGTACATTGTTCATTCCATTCCATTCTTGCCAGTTTTCCATAACAACTTTCTGAAGTGCTTCTAGTCCAATAAGAGCGACGGGGAAACTGAAGGGTTTGAAATGAATGGTAATAAGTTTATTATTATTATTTTTTTTGAATGATATTCAGATGCATGAAGGTATGCATGCGAATGAAAAAACTATTTTAATTGTGAAATGCAAAATGCGTATGCAAAAATTATTTTTCATGGATGCGGATGCAATTGTGTAGCAGATCAAGTCACCATGAAGCAAAGGTTCAGACATAATGATTGAGGTCGAAAGGTCTGAGGTTACCTGCAACCCATCCCTCTCACATGTTTGTTCTAGGTTTATAGATTTGGCTCGCTCTTTGGAAACAACGTCGTTATTGCAAGAGCTCACGACAAATATTGCCAAAAAGCGAACCTCCTTTGGGTGAGATTACCGTGCTAACCGGGAGAGCCAACATCGCTTAACCTCGACACAGGTTCTAAACAGAGGTTCCTTATAACATGGTTTCAGGTTCTAGACTGGTCCATAGAGGCATTGATCTGTCAAAGAAATATTGACAATCAGACATACGTCATGTTCGCCAATACCCCTAAGAAGATCCCCTCTAAGTGGTGATTCTCGCACGAACCCAAGGTCATACGGCACATGGGCTCACACTACGCAACCACCAACTATCTCAAGTTTCTCTCAAGCTCTGGGTATTGGAGCTTTTCTCTCATAATCCATCAGATCCAGCCACAAGGGCAAAAAAGAAAAAAAAAAGAGAAGGAGTAGATGTAGAAGAACAGTCAACCAAGCAGATAATAGGCAATACATAAAAGATAGAGCAGATACGACAAACCTGGCAAAAGCAATCAAGCAAACAAGACCCCTAAACTAGGCTTAACTCTCAAGAGTCCCCAGTGAAGTTGCCAAGCTGTAGCGGCTGGAAAAATTCTTCAGATTTTTCGTAACAATGAAGTCGCCATCGATGTTTATTTATCCCAAGAGAGGGAAAGGAAAATACCGCGAAAACCTTTGGTTAGCATGGTTAAAGAACCATGGCGGGTTCGGGAGTTGGTTGTGCGAGAGGAAGGTGTTAGCACCCCTCGCACCCATCGTACTCGATGGGAACCATTCAGAGGTTTAAGGTTGATTGCTTTTAGGTTTAACTTAACTGCTCAATATACGATTATCCGCTTATTTCTACTCCAATTATTAATTAAACAAAAAAAGGTTTTTTTATTATTGAGTTTGACGGCTGTAGGAGCCCGCTCCTACGTATTCCCGGCTGCAATGGGAAACTCAAAACTCACGTAGTTCTGGTAAAAAAAGACTTGCGTGTTTGTTGTTTTTAGCGGATAACGCTTAAGTTGCATTCCGCCGACATAACTGTGCTTGTATGCTCGCAAGGGAGACTTAAGCGTAAGTATGTGTCCGAGGAATGGATAAAACAGTATCGAGTTTTTATTGAGAAAAATAGTTTAAGTGAGTTGTGTTGATTTTAGCGCTTTAAAGTGAGAGTAACTCAATCCACGGTCATACGTCACGCGTCATGAATTACTCGGGGTTGGAATAGTCATACGTCAAATCCACCCTTTTTCACTAGTTTTTTATGAAAATGTTATTTTTGTTTTTTATTATGAAAACTCAATCCAAATGGATAATGAGAAGGAGAGAAGAGAAAAGAGATCAACATCATCAATGAGCAAGTAATAATCACATGAGTGTATAACCATGCATTAGTACATGAATGATATAGATGAATGAACATGCAACAATTTAAGTGAACAAGTTAAGCAACGAACAATGCACAAAGTAATTAATTAAATTAAAATGAACTCTAAAGAGAGCTAATCAAGATAACTTATAACATGAGACATGAATTAAGATGGAGGATTAGTGTTAAAACGCAATTATTAATGCAAAGGAACCCATACAATTAAGCTAAAAAGCCTTAAGTTCAAATAATCACTTATACATCCAACAACTTAATTAAGAATCAATTATGAAAATAAGTTCAAAAATTTGGGAAAAAATTGTATACAATAGCTACTGTATTTAAATCAATCTTGTGCAAAAATTTGGATCAAATAAGCTAAAGAGCTTTTTGAAATCACAAATAAGCACTTATTGTTAAAACAACTTAATGACATAATCACTTATCAAAATAAGTTTTAAAAATTTGAAAATTGGTTGTATACAGTAAACACTGTATTTAAATCTATGCTGTGTAAAAATTAAGGTCAAATAAGCTAAAGAGCTTTTTGAAACCTTAAATAAGCACTTATGATTAAAATCACTTAATTGAATAATCACTTATTAAAATAAGCTTTTAAAAATTGAAAATCCTTTACTACAGTAACCACTGTAATATCAATTCATGTTGTGCAAGTGTTGAGATCAAATAAGCTAAAAAGCTCTTTGGAATCATCAATAAGCACTTATTTACATTAAGGTTTAAAGCAAAGTACTCAAAAATAATTATTTGAATAAGCTAAAAAAATTCACAAATGAAGTTGTCATAATATAAGCATAAACAATGACCTAGAAAACTTAAATCAGCTATAAGTCACATAAGTGCTTTTGCAAATAAGCTAAAATTAATTAAAAATCACAATCAAAGGGGGGTCCATTTCATGAAGGCGCAGTAAAAATGGGGGTGCAAAAAGTTACCTGAATCTGGGCCCAACAGCCCATCAGCAATCCTGTGTGTCACAGGAGTGAAGAAACACAGTGGACGCGCGCGTCTTTGGACGTTGGATGAGATCTGACGCGTGAGATTTGAACTGAGTCAGAAGCGGATCTAGTGCGTGCAGGAAAGGGAGTCCATGGTGGAACGCGTGTTCAGGTACCATCTGATCTGCTCATTAAACGATCCAACGCACACGACTTAACAAACAGATCTGACGGCCGCTTTATAATCTAACAATCCAACGGTTCAGGTGTGATCTGGAAATGACAGGGTGTACGTGCAGCTTCTTCTACCTTCAGCAAGAACAACAACGCGAAAACCGAAAAAAAAAAAAAAAGAACAACAACGCGAGTTCATGAAGCTCAACTCGGCCAAATCGATTTTCATGAGTTCTTCACCAAAACTTGCGAAATAAAATGCTAATCCACTCGATTTTTCATGCTAGTCATGAATCCATTCTTAGTTTCTCCAGAAAGTGCTTCAAACTTGAGATATGTTGAGATAAAGTTTGAGTGAAAATTTGAGAAATCACAAATTAAGCAAAATCGAGTTCGATTGATGATTGGAAAAGGTTCCTAAGATGAAATAAGGATGAATGGAGTTGAAAAGAGACTGAAACTGTGGCTAGAAGCTCGTATCCAACTCTCACATTTTTGGAGGTTTTTGAGCTTTGAATTCACGCAAATTTATGGGTGAAAGCTTGTGTTTTATGATTGTTTTGTGCTACTGGAATTTATTGGAAGCTTATATTTTTGATTTTAGGATGGATGCAAAAGGATTATGATATGCAAGAAGTTATTGCCATTTTATTGTTTTTATCTTTTTGAATCTGAAAAAAAAATAAAGAAAGAAAGAAGACAAAATCATGCACATAAAATACTTTTATTTATTGATAATTAAGTCCTTAAAACATAACAGCCCTTACAAGCTAATCCACTTGCCCCGGGAATGGCAAGGGAAGTTTTTGAAAACAAGCAAAAATTACTTTGAAACTAGAGCAACTTCCGGAATCTCAACAGCTTTCCAATTGAAGAGGACGATGCCTGATGAACATTGATGCACCCAATCATGGCCTTCTTGATCAGCCCCTCCTTCCTCTATAACAGAAATCTGGTCAGTAGACCTGAACCCGGCGCTATGAAAAGTCTCTTGAATATACGGGATCAACCCTTGACCTTTCCTTGCTACCATTCTTCCATGTGGACGATAGCCCACGCCAAAACGGTCTTTCTTCTCAGGAATCGTCAGCAATTGCCCCCACCCTACTGAAGCTTTACCATCATCTATGGCCTTCTTCAAACTTTTCCAAAAGACGGCAGGAGTTCTTGGTATACGAGGAGTCCCTCCCAATTCCATCAAAGTAGCATTTGCAATTTCTAATGCTTGGAAATGGGTCTCAAGAGCACCTTCCTCCTCTTCAATGTACCGGAATGATGATAAATGACTGACTAGAGTATCCTCTTCACCTGACACGATCACCAGTTTGTCATCCACAAGAAATTTCAGCTTTTGATGGAGAGTGGAAGTAACAGCACCGACATCATGAATCCAATGCCTTCCTAATAAACAACTATAGGAGGGATGGATGTCCATGACTTGAAATGAAATAGTAAACACATGAGGACCTATCATCATAGGTAGTTCAATTTCCCCAATCACTTCTCGTTGTGACCCATCAAAGGCTTTGACAACCAAGTTACTATGCTTCAACACTGGACCCATTAAGGAGAGTTTGTTCAGAGTTGCTTTTGGCATGACATTCAAAGAGGAGCCTGTATCCACTAGCACTATTGCAATTGCAATGGTATTATCTTGACATTTCATGGATATATGCAGAGCCTTGTTATGTGTCCTCCCCTCAGATGGTAACTCCGCATCAATGAATCCCAAGCAACGGCTGGCTGTAATATTATTGCACACCCCATCAAACTGAGCCACTGTGATATCTCGATTAACATGGGCATCATTCAAGAGTTTCAACAGAGCAACCCTATGGGCTTCCGAATTCATCAACAGTGATAAGATTGAAATCTTTGAAGGTGTCTGACTAAGCTGATCAACCACTTTGTCGTCACTCTTCTTGATGATCTTTAGGAATTCATCTGACTCATCTTGTTTGGCTTTCCCTTTTGAAGTCTCAACCCCAACATCTTCTTTTGGCAAATCTGTTTCCTTAGGAGGACTAACAGGTTCAACACTTTTCTGAAGCAATTCAGGAGCATACACCCTACCACTCCTAGTCATCTTTCCCATACCATCAATATTGATCACTAGTGGTTCTGGAATCACCAAGGGTTTCCCTTGCACATAAGCTGTTGAACCATAGTTCCATGGTACCGCATTATTGTCTTTGAAAGCAAAAAGTGAAGGTACTTGCACAACAAGAGGTTCTATCTTCCCCACAGAAGATTTAGCACCCACTTTCCGGTATATGATTTCAATAGGTTTCACCCCTTTTTCATGTTCATGTTGTTCCAACATAGCTACCAGAGGTTCTTTCTTGGTATACCCAATCTGCACCAACCCTTGATTCATCAGTTCTTGCAGGCAATCATTCATCTTGACACAATGATTTGGATCCTCTTCACAAACTTTGCAATCAGAATGCATGTTTGCAAACTGGTTGTAGCTGATCAAGGTCTCTCTAACAACTGACAAAGGAGTTTTGATCATAGAGACGTCCTTTATCAATTCTCCCGCTTCTTCAATTTGATTAACACTAGACCCCGCATGACCAGACAAGGGATCATCTTTCACATTAGGCCCTTCCGACTTGAAGGATAACAGCTTTTGATCAATAAGGTCTTGAACCTTGTATTTGAGAGCTTTGCAGTTTTCAATAGTGTGTCCTTTAGCCCCGGAATAGAACTCACACTTAGCTTTGGGATCATACCACGCTGGAAATTGTGGAGTCATAGGTTTCAAAACCCTGAGAGTTAACATCTTGCTATGTACCAGATAAGGCAAAAGTTCACCATATGGTACTGGAATGGGATCAAAAGTCTTTCTCACTTGTTGCTGATATGGCTGAGCTTTTTGGCCTTGTTGAGGCGCTGAAGACACAGGCACTTGCAGAGGATACCCTTGTCTTGGTTGATGTTGAGCTGAAGCCATGTATGGATAGTAAGGCATGGTTGGACGAGCATGACTGTTTTGGGAAGCCACAACATTTGTTTCTCCTTCCCGTTTCTTGCCAAAGTTATTGGCAGGTTTTCTAGCATTACTCTGAGCACTGGTAGTCACTGGAATTCTACCACTTTTGATTCCATTTTTGATCTTTTCTCCGATCAAGACCAAATCAGCGAAATTTGACACGACGCTTCCAACCATCTTTTCAAAATACACACCTTGAAGAGTGTTTGTGAATGTCTCAATTAAATCAGCATCTGAGAGTGGAGGACGTAACTGAGAGGCTAGCTCCCTCCATCTTTGGGCATACATTTTGAAAGATTCGCCTTGCTTTTGTGACATATTTTGCAACTGAGTACGACTGGGAGCCATGTCCAAGTTGTATTGGTATTGCTTAATGAAGGCATTTGCTAAGTCTCTCCAAGAACGGATGCGACTGTTCTCTAGCTGCATATACCAATTTAAGGATGCTCCAACCAGGCTATCCTGAAAGCAGTGTATCATAAGCTTGTCATCATTTGCATAGTACGCCATCTTCCGGCTGTACATAATCAGGTGGTTCCTTGGGCAACTTAAGCCTTTGTACTTCTCAAACTCTGGAACCTTGAACTTGGGAGGCAGCACCAAGTCAGGCACTAAGCACATGCTGGAGAAATCAAGAGGGTCACTGCCTCCTTCCATTGTGTTCAAACGGTCCTCAATAGCTTTGAACTTCAGATTGGCTTCTTCTAACTGAGGAATAGCAAAATCAAACTTGGTCTCAACAGCAGGCATTTCAGGGCCTTGATAGACGAAGCGAGGATCATCTTGAGTCTCTTGTTGTGGAGTGACCCTAGCTGGGCTTTCAATAGTAATACCTGGCACTTGACTCACTTGAGAACCAGCATTAGATGGGGAACCAATTGCTCCATGAGGGGGAGGCACATAACCTTGAGGAGTGAAACTTGGGGGCAGACCCCATCTTGGCCATACCAATTCTGCATTGGCAGCTTCGGGAGCTTCAGTAACTGCAGGCGGTGGTGGGGGCGAAGGATTAGACAGTCTTTCCAACACTTGATCCAACTTTCCGGCCAACTGAGTCACCACCTCTTTCAGATTGTCGTGCTGTTCTTGCCAGTTTTCCATAACAACTTTGGAAGTGCTTCTAGTCCAATAAGAGCGACGGGGAAACTGAAGGGTTTGAAATGAATGGTAATAAGTTTATTATTATTATTATTTTTGAATGATATGCAGATGCGTGAAGGTGCATGTATGCATGCGAATGCAAAAACTATTTTAATTGTGAAATGCAAAATGCGTATGCAAAAATTATTTTTCATGAATGCGGATGCAATTGTGTAGCAGATCAAGTCACCATGAAGCAAAGGTTCAGACATAATGATTGAGGTCGAAAGGTCTGAGGTTACCTGCAACCCATCCCTCTCACATGTTTGTTCTAGGTTTATAGATTTGGCTCGCTCTTTGGAAATAACGTCGTTATAGCAAGAGCTCACGACAAATATTGCCAAAAAGCGAACCTCCTCTGGGTGAGATTACCGTGCTAACCGGGAGAGTCAACATCGCTTAACCTCGACACAAGTTCTAAACAGAGGTTCCTTATAACATGCTTTAAGGTTCTAGACTGATCCCTAGAGGCATTGATCTATCAAAGAAATATTGACAATCAGACATACGTCACGTTCGCCAATACCCCTAAGAAGATCCCCTCTAAGTGGTGATTCTCGCACGAACCCAAGGTCATACGGCACATGGGCTCACACTATGCAACCACCAACTATCTCAAGTTTCTCTCAAGCTCTGGGTATTGAAGCTTTTCTCTCATAATCCATCAGATCCAGCCACAAGGGCAAAAAAGAAAAAAAAAAAAAAAGAGAAGGAGTAGAAGTAGAAGAACAGTCAACCAAGCAGATAATAAACAATAAATAAAAGATAGAGCAGATACGACAAACCTGGCAACAGCAATCAAGCAAACAAGACCCCTAAACTAGGCTTAACTCTCAAGAGTCCCCAGTGAAGTTGCCAAGCTGTAGCGGCTGGAAAAATTCTTCAGATTTTTCGTAACAATGAAGTCGCCATCGATGTTTATTTATCCCAAGAGAGGGAAAGGAAAATACCGCGAAAACCTTTGGTTAGCATGGTTAAAGAACCATGGCGGGTTCGGGAGTTGGTTGTGCGAGAGGAAGGTGTTAGCACCCCTCGCACCCATCGTACTCGATGGGAACCATTCAGAGGTTTAAGGTTGATTGCTTTTAGGTTTAACTTAACTGCTCAATATACGATTATCCGCTTATTTCTACTCCAATTATTAATTAAACAAAAAAAGGTTTTTTATTATTGAGTTTGACGGTTGTAAGAGCTCGCTCCTACGTATTCCCGGCTGCAATGGGAAACTCAAAACTCACGTAGTTCTGGTAAAAAAAGACTTGCGTGTTTGTTGTTTTTAGCGGATAACGCTTAAGTCGCATTCCGCCGACATAACTGTGCTTGTATGCTCGCAAGGGAGACTTAAGCGTAAGTATGTGTCCGAGGAATGGATAAAACAGTATCGGGTTTTTATTGAGAAAAATAGTTTAAGTGAGTTGTGTTGATTTTAGCCCTTTAAAGTGAGAGTAACTCAATCCACGGTCATACGTCACGCGTCATGAATTACTCGGGGTTGGAATAGTCATACGTCAAATCCACCCTTTTTCACTAGTTTTTTATGAAAATGTTATTTTTGTTTTTTATTATGAAAACTCAATCCAAACGGATAATGAGAAGGAGAGAAGAGAAAAGAGATCAACATCATCAATGAGCAAGTAATAATCACATGAGTGCATAACCATGCAGTAGTACATGAATGATATAGATGAATGAAAATGCAACAATTTAAGTGAACAAGTTAAGCAACGAACAATGCACAAAGTAATTAATTAAATTAAAATGAACTCTAAAGAGAGCTAATCAAGATAACTTATAACATGAGACATGAATTAAGATGGAGGATTAGTGTTAAAACGCAATTATTAATGCAAAGGAACCCATACAATTAAGCTAAAAAGCCTTAAGTTCAAATAATCACTTATACATCCAACAACTTAATTAAGAATCAATTATGAAAATAAGTTCAAAAATTTGGGAAAAAATTGTATACAATAGCTACTGTATTTAAATCAATCTTGTTCAAAAATTTGGATCAAATAAGCTAAAGAGCTTTTTGAAATCACAAATAAGCACTTATTGTTAAAACAACTTAATGACATAATCACTTATCAAAATAAGTTTTAAAAATTTGAAAATTGGTTGTATACAGTAAACACTGTATTTAAATCTATGCTGTGTAAAAATTAAGGTCAAATAAGCTAAAGAGCTTTTTGAAACCTTAAATAAGCACTTATGATTAAAATCACTTAATTGAATAATCACTTATTAAAATAAGCTTTTAAAAATTGAAAATCCTTTACTACAGTAACCACTGTAATATCAATTCATGTTGTGCAAGTGTTGAGATCAAATAAGCTAAAAAGCTCTTTGGAATCATCAATAAGCACTTATTTACATTAAGGTTTAAAGCAAAGTACTCAAAAATAATTATTTGAATAAGCTAAAAAAATTCACAAATGAAGTTGTCATAATATAAGCATAAACAATGACCTAGAAAATTTAAATCAGCTATAAGTCACATAAGTGCTTTTGCAAATAAGCTAAAATTAATTAAAATCACAATCAAAGGGGGGTGCATTTCATGAAGGCGCAGTAAAAATGGGGGTGCAAAAAGTTACCTGAATCTGGGCCCAACAGCCCATCAGCAATCCTATATATCACAGGAGTGAAGGAACACAGTGGACGCGCGAGGCTTTGGACGTTGGATGAGATCTGACGCGTGAGATTTGAACTGAGTCAGAAGCGGATCTAGCGCGTCCAGGAAAGGGAGTCCATGGTGGAACGCGTGTTCAGGTACCGTCTGATCGGCTCATTAAACGATCCAACGCACACGACTTAACAAACAGATCTGACGGGCGAGTTTTAATCTAACAATCCAACGGTTTAGATGTGATCTGGAAATGACAGGGTGTACGTGCAGCTTCTTCTACCTTCAGCAAGAACAACAACGCGAGTTCATGAAGCTCAACTCGGCCAAATCGATTTTCATGAGTTCTTCACCAAAACTTGCGAAATAAAATGTTAATCCACTCGATTTTTCATGCTAGTCATGAATCCATTCTTAGTTTCTCCAGAAAGTGCTTCAAACTTGAGATATGTTGAGATAAAGTTTGAGTGAAAATTTGAGAAATCACAAATTAAGCAAAATCGAGTTCGATTGATGATTGGAAAAGGTTCCTAAGATGAAATAAGGATGAATGGAGTTGAAAAGAGACTGAAACTGTGGCTAGAAGCTCGTATCCAACTCTCACATTTTTGGAGGTTTTTGAGCTTTGAAGTCACGCAAATTTATGGGTGAAAGCTTGTGTTTTATGATTGTTTTGTGTTGCTGGAAGTTATTGGAAGCTTATTTGATGAAGAAATTGAAGTTTGAAGATGGTTTTAATGGATTTCGAATTTTTGAGAAAAGAGAGAAAAAGTTTGAGTTTTTGGATGATTTTCTGATTCCTCTGCCTCTCTCTGGCCTTGGCTGCGCAAATCCTAATGATTGGGGTTTATATATGGTTTCAATTTGGTCAGAAATAGAGGAATAAGGGTATATGGGACAATGGTACAAAAATGTGATTTTTCTTGATTTTTCAAAAATGTTTAATTGAGGATAATGTTGTACTATTTGATGATGTGTTAGTTTGAGAAGATTCTAGGTGTTTTTATGATAAGAATGGTGAGGTGTTAGTGATTGAATATTTTTTGTGAATTTTCTATGATTTTTGGACAAATAAGAAAGGGTTAAATAACACATGAAATAATTAAAGAAAATATTTTTTTTAGGAATTTTTGTGAAGCAATTATGCATTTTTATGGATTTTTATGAATTTTTATGCAAAAATATAAGATAAACCTAAATTTATTAACTAAAAGGGTAAAATGGGAAATAAAAAATGTATGGGGCAAAATTAGGGTATGACACTACCATAGTGGATTCATCCCTGGATTGGTATCCTCCAGAATAGGGCTTGTTATAAGTGCCGAACTGGGTTAACAAACTCTTAGTGTTTTATTGTTTCCTGCACTTTATATTGTTTACTTGTTCATCAAGTTCAGCATGTCCACGATGTTGACACATTAGGCTACACATCGTACGATTCCTAAAGTGTACACATCGTGCTGCACATCTGACACCTGCCACCAGAATTTCAATTGGTATCAGAGCAGGCACCCTGTCTGTTTGAGGGTGAGCTCCAGGGAAGTTACTTTCAGGAAACATGGACAAGGATGGAACAATGGTCAACAAACCACCTCTTCTGGATGGAACTAATTACGACTACTGGAAGCCAAGGATGATTGCCTTCCTAAAGTCACTTGACAGTAGGACTTTGAAAGCTGTGCTCAAAGGATGAGAGCATCCCAAAGTTCAGGATGCTAATGGTGTTGATACTAATGTACTCAAGTCAGAAGAAGAATGGTCAGCTGCAGAAGACACTGCATCACTTGGAAACTCCAAAGCTTTGAATGCTTTATTCAATGGAGTGGACAAGAACATGTTCAGACTGATCAAACAATGCACTGTTGCAAAGAAGACTTGGCAGATACTCAAAACCACTCATGAAGGCATTGCCAAGGTAAAAAGCTCAAGAATCCAACTTCTCAACACTAAGTTTGAAAACCTCAGAATGAAGGAAGAAGAATCTATTCATGATTTTCACATGAACCTGCTTGAGATAGACAATTCTTTTGAGGCTCTAGGTGAAAAACTATCTGAAGAAAAGCTTGTGAGAAAGATGCTTAGATCACTACCCAAGAGATTTAACATGAAAATCACAGCTATTGAGGAAGCTCAAGATATTCCAAGTATGAAACTTGAAGAACTTGTGAGCTCTCTTCAAACTTTTGAGATAAACCTAGGCGAGCAAACTGAGAAGAAGGGTAAGGGTATAGCTTTTGTATCCTGTGCTGATGAAGAGGAAGAAGCTGATGAGTCAGATGAGGATCTCTCAAATGACATAGCTATGTTAGGAAGACAATTCAACAAGCTTCTAAGAAGGGTGGATAGAAGGCCAAGGAGGAATGTGAGGAACATCCAGACTGACATCAGTAAACAAGGTAACACTTCAATAAAAACCAAAACTGATGATAAGTCAACTCAGAACAAGGGTGTTCAATGTCATGAATGTGAAGGCTTTGGTCATATAAGAGCTGAATGTGGTACATATCTGAAGAAGCAGAAGAAAGGCCTGACTATATCATGGTCTGATGAAGACTCTGACACTAAATCAGAGGATGTTGCTGCTAATCATGTGAGTGCCATGACTGGTGTGTGCAGTACTGATGTTGATTCTGATGATGAAGAACTCACATTTGATGAACTAGCCTCAGTCTACAAAAAGTTGTGCATCAAAAGTGGGGAACTGTGCAAAATCAATGAAGAACAAAAGGTGGTTATCAGTCAACTGGAGACAGAGAAGGCTCAACTGCAAAACAAAGTAGTTAGTCTTGAAAGTGAAGTCAAGTTGCTGTCAACCAATTTGAAGAATATGACCAAGTCTGTAAAGATGCTCAACACTGGAACTGACATGCTTGATGAGATTTTAAAAGTTGGAAAGCATGCAGGTGACTCATCTGGTGTAGGATACAAGAACAAACATCACAACAAAAATACAAATACTAAGTTTGTTCCTGCTCAGAAGAAACCTGACCCTGGCAGAATGTGGACACATCACACCCCACATTAGAAACCTGCTGGCAAAGAGAAGTTTAATGCTTGGAGATGCTACTACTGTGGGAAGAATGGTCACATCAAGCCCTTCTGCTTTAAACTCTATGGGTATCCCAAGAAAATGCCTCAGGTTCAAGCCAAATCAGCAAGGGTCACTCCTAAGAAGATGTGGAAGCCAAAAGTTTCAGAAACTGCTCACATAGCTCACACTTCTCTCAGAGCATCTTCCAGAGAAGATTGGTATTTTGATAGTGGTTGTTCTAGACACATGACTGGTGTTGAGAAATTTCTTACTAATATCAAGCCTCATACAACAAGTTTTGTAACCTTTGGTGATGGAGCAAAAGGTGAAATCAAAGGCAGTGGTAAGCTCAGCAACAAAGGTTTACCTGACCTAGATGATGTGTTACTTGTCAAAGGTTTGAAGGCTAATCTTATCAGCATAAGCCAACTGTGTGATCAAGGTCTTAAAGTCAACTTCACAAAGAATGAATGTCTTATTACTTCTGACAAAGGAGAATTGTTGATGAAAGGATATAGGTCAAGAGACAACTGCTATCTATGGATTCCTGAAGAAACAGCTCATTCTACTACATGTCTTATTAGTCAGGAAGAAGAAGTAAAGTTTTGGCACCAAAGACTTGGCCATCTGAATCTGAAAGGAATGAAGAAGATTGTGTCCAAGGAAGCAATCAGGGGACTACCAAAGCTTAAGATTGTTGAAGGCAGTATCTGTGGTGAATGTCAAGTTGGAAAGCAGGTCCAGATGTCACACCCAATGTTGCAACATCAGGTGACATCCAGAGTTCTAGAACTGCTACATATGGACTTGATGGGACCAATGCAGGTAGAAAGTATTGGTGGCAAATGATATGTCTTTGTGGTTGTAGATGATTTCTCAAGATTTACTTGGGTTAGCTTCATCAGAGAGAAGTCTGATACTTTTGAGGCTTTCAAAGACCTATGCCTTAGACTACAAAGAGAAAAGGATAGTGCCATTGTTAGAATCAGAAGTGATCATGGGAAAGAATTTCAAAATTCAAGGTTTTCTGAGTTTTGCTCTGATGAAGGGATTGGACATGAGTTCTCCTCTCCAATTACACCCCAACATAATGGTGTAGTTGAAAGAAAGAACAGAACTTTGCAAGAGGCTGCAAGAGTTATGCTACATGCCAAGAAGCTACCTTGCTACTTTTAGGCAGAGGCGATGAGTACTACATGCTATGTACACAATAGGGTAACTCTGAGAAAAGGTACATCAATCACACTGTATGAGATATGGAAGGGAAGAAAACCAACTGTCAAATACTTCCATGTCTTTGGTTGCAAGTGCTATATCTTAGCTGACAGAGAGCAAAGGAGGAAGATGGATCCCAAGAGTGATGAAGGAATCTTTCTAGGCTATTCCCTAACCAGCAGAGTCTATAGAGTCTTCAACAACAGAACAAGGACTATGATGGAATCCATCAAGGTAGTCCTAGATGACTGTTCTAATAATGTGCCTGATGTGGATCCTGATGTGGACACATCTCACCACTAGCCTGAAGACTCTGAAGTTAAAGAGATTCCTGAGAAGACTGATCAACAAGAAAGTGTGACTCAGGTGAATAAGGGTCCCTCTGTTAGAGTTCAAAAGAATCATCTAAAAGAACTCATAATAGGGAGTCCTGATTCAGGTGTTATGACAAGGTCAAGAGAGGTTGTATCCAATGCTTGTTTTGTGTCAAAGGTAGAACCAAAGAATGTGAAAGAAGCCTTGGCAGATGAGTTTTGGATTGAAGCTATGCAAGAGGAGCTGAACCAGTTCAAGAGGAATGAAGTATGGGATTTAGTTCCTAGGCCTGAAGGAGTCAACATCATTGGTACTAAATGGGTTTATAGGAATAAATCTAATGAAAGTGGTGTTGTCACTAGAAACAAGGTTAGGCTTGTAGCTCAAGGTTACTCTCAGATTGAAGGAGTAGTCTTTGATGAAACATTTGCTCCTGTGGCACATCTTGAATCCATAAGGTTACTTTTAGGAGTAGCATGTATCTTGAAGTTCAAGCTATTTCAGATGGATGTGAAGAGTGCTTTCCTCAATGGGTACTTGAATAAGGAAGTATATGTGGAGCAGCCCAAGATATTTGTTGATCCAAATTTTCCAGATCATGTCTACAGATTGAAGAAGGCATTGTATGGATTAAAGCAAGCTCCTAGGGCATGGTATGATACGCTAACCAAATTTCTTGTGCAGCAAGGTTATAGAAAAGGAGAAACTGACAAAACCTTGTTTGTAAGAGAAGAAAAAGGCAAGCTCATGATAGCACAAATCTATGTAGATGACATTGTATTTGGAGGAATGTCTGACTCCTTGGTCAAGATGTTTGTAAATTAGATTCAATCTGAGTTTGAGATGAGCCTTGTAGGTGAACTTACCTACTTTCTTGGTCTGCAAGTTAAACAGATGGAAGACACAATTTTCATCTCTCAAAGCAAGTATGCCAAGAACATTGTGAAGAAATTTGGAATGGAGAATGCAAATCACAAAAGAACTCCTGCAGCAACCCATCTCAAACTTTCTAAAGATGAGAATGGTGTCAGTGTTGATCAAAGTCTATACAGAAGCATGATTGGCAGTCTACTCTATCTCACTGCAAATAGACCTGACATAAGCTTTGCTGTTGGTGTGTGTGCAAGGTACCAAGCTAAGCCTAAAATGAGTCATTTGAATCAAGTCAAAAGGATTCTAAAGTATGTAAGTGGTACAAGTGATTATGGGATTCTCTACTCTCATGGTGAAGACACAAGATTGTTGGGTTATTGTGATGCTGACTGGGCAGGTAGTGTAGATGATAGGAAGAGCACTTCTGGTGGATGTTTCTTTTTGGGAAGCAACCTCATATCATGGTTCATCAAGAAACAAAATTGTGTTTCTCTTTCTACAACTGAGGCTGAGTATATTGCAGCAGGAAGTAGTTGCTCTCAGCTACTTTGGATGAAGCAGATGTTGGGTGAGTACAATGTGCAGCAAGATGTGCTCACATTATACTGTGACAATCTGAGCGTTATAAATATTTCCAAAAATCCTATCCAACATAGTAGGACAAAGCACATTGATATTCGTCACCATTTTATTAAAGATCTTGTGGAAGACAACATTGTGACTCTAGAGCATGTTGCCACTGAGAATCAACTGGCAGATATTTTTACAAAGGCATTAGATGCAAATAGGTTTGAGGTGTTAAGGGGCAAACTTGGTATTTGCCTCTTTGAGGATCAATAGCCATAATAGTTATTCCGGCGTGCAACAGTTACCTGTCTTTCCCTCCATTCATAGTTGCACGCAATCCAAAGGCAATCATATCAAATATTTTCCAACGGCTATTTCGCGATCATATCTCCAAGAAATCCGTTTGTTCAAGATTTTATCACATTGCCTATCACATTGTTCACCACATTCGTTTCTCACACACTCAAACGACCCAAACAATTTTCATAATCTCTCTGCAAATTTCTCTGTTCATCTCTTTGAAATTTCTCTTTGAACCTTCATTTCACAATCACTCATCACCATGTCTACTGCAACTCAAACATCCCCTTCCACAAAATGAAACACTTCTCCATCATCACCTAAACCTAATTCCCCACATCAAGAAGGTGATCAAAGTGCCATGATCGTTGAAGCAACCCCTCTTTCAATGGTCAAACCATCATGATCAAAGAAAAGGAAGTCCAAACGATCAAGAAGAGAATCTACTCCCATTGCTGCAGAGGAAGCTGCTATTCCATCTCCTTCTACTGAGAAATCAAAGAAGAAGAAGAAGAAGAAGAAGAAGAAGAAAAGCAAGAAACCCAAGATTGGATCACCCAAGAGGGCTCATACTATGTCAAGCCTACATATTGATCCCCTTCCCTCTGTGAATGTTGATGCTGCTGCTGGAGCGTCTATTAGTGAAGATTCTTCAAAGCCTAACCCAGAGAAGGCTGTTTTAGAGACTTCTGGTGACTCAAGACACCCTATGACCCAGAAGATCATTGATTCTGTGCTCAAGGCCCTGCAAGAGCCTGATGTTGTGGCAGATGTTGGCACATCATTGCCACAAGGAGTAGAAGAGTCTCATGCCGATGAAGAAGAAACTCCTATGTTTGAAGAAACATATGTCATTCCTGATTCTCCAGAACAGGAAATTGTTGAAGAAGATCAACCTGATGAAATTGAAGAACCCAAGGATGACACTCAGATTGACCAGAGTGAAGAAGCCAAGGGCTCTGAATATGTGGAAGACTCCAATCCTTCTGACAAGGATGCTGATGGAGACACTACTATTGTGAATGTGGAGGATTATGATTCTGACATCCCTTTAAAGAAGGTTGCTGAAGATAGTATTGCAAGAAGGACTAGAAGTGGCAAAGGTCCTGCTACTACTAGTGGTTCTCCTGTTACTGCTAAGGAGAAGAAGAAGCCTGTCAAGAGGCAAGTTATGTATGGTCCCAAGAAGGGATATAGTAAAGATGTGGTTCCACCTACCAAGAAGAAGACTCAGAAAAGAAAAGAGCCACCTGTCATACCCCAAATTTTGCCCGTTGTGTTTTTTTTTTCTCTCGTTGCGTGTCTATTTAATTTAATTATTTTTGTCTCGTCAGTTCAATTCGTCTATTTGCTAAGCAAGATCTCAATAAAAAAGGTATTTTTTTTAATACTTTGTTCGTTAAAGTTTCGATCAAAATTTCAACCGAAAGATATTTTAAAATATCTCGTTTGTTTAGATTTCAATCGAAATTTCGGCACAGAGGTATTTTAAAATACCTCATTTAGTGTATTTAGTTTTTATGTTTTATTATTATTTTTAATCATTGTTATTATTATTATTATTATTTTAATTTTCAGATTTTTATTATTTGTATTATTTTCGTTTTTTATTTTTATATATTTATTTTTCGTATTTTTTTATTATTATTATCATTATTATTATTTTTGTGCATTTTTCTTGTTTTGTCCTTTTCTGTTTGTCTGGTCTGTTTGTCCATGTACAGAAAATCACAGAAAATCTGTGAAGCCAAGTCAACTAGAGATTGTCCAAAATCTGTTCTTTTTCTGGTGAATCAAGCAATCACCATGCTTCTATTCCCTTTTCTACTGATCACAGGAAAAAGCACTCAAGTGCTAAACCAAACCCAGACAAAGACTTTGTCCAGAATCATAATCCAATGAATAACAAAACCACTTCTGGCTATAAAATCAGAACAACAGTTCAGAATTTTGACACACACGGAGACAAAAAAAAAACACCCAGAAACAGTCACACGAATTTTAATCAATCAAACCACAGTCTCAAATTCTCTCAAACACAAATTCCTTTCCACAACATCACAGCCCCAAAATCATAACACCACATCATCACAAAACCAATTTCACAAACCCAAAAATATTTCCAATCTCAGAACCTTTTTTATTTCATCAACCATCGTAACAAAACAACAACAACAAAAAAAACAGAACAAAAAAGAAGCAAAAAAAACAAAAGAAAAGAAAAAAAGAAGAAGAGTCAGAATCAAAGAAAAAGAAAAGAAAGAAAGGAGAAGAGCACAGAGACGGAAAGAAAGAAAGGAAGAAAGAAGAGGTAAAATAATTTCTCACCTTTAGAACCCGATCTAGGCTAAATAATCAACCTTTTCGAATTTTTAAGGCCAGAACCGTGTGTAGAACGTGAAAATGAATATGAAAGGCTAAAAAAAATTTGATTTTTAAAACCTTTTATTTTCCGGCGCGGTGGCCGCCGCCGTCTGGCCTGGCCGGCCACCGCGCCGGCGTCGGAAACTTGAACGGATTCTGGGTTAGGGATGAACCCTAGCAGAGCAAGAGAGAAGAGAGTGTGGGGCGGTTAAGAGAGAAAAAATGGAGAGAAAAAAAAAATGAAAGAAGATTAGGGTTTGAGGGTTTTATACCCTCACCCTCTGTTTCTCCCCACATCCCCCAAATTTACTCCAGAAACCCCCCAGCCTTTGTGACCCTGCGCGCGCCCCTCTATGTGTGCACCATGCACCTGCGTTTCCCTGTCCTCTGATCTTGATCAGACAACCCAGATCACATCATCCTGTGATTAAATCAGGGACGTCTGATTAGATCAGACAGCCCTGATTAAGGCCCAGAATATTTTTTTGCAAATGAGCTCAGATTCACCAAAAATGGCCCAATTTGTTTTTCACACCCCCCAGTCTTCTGTTTAGCACCCCCTGAACGCGTTTTTTTTTATTTTTCTCGCATTTCATTCGTTTATTTATTTTGTCATCGTATATTATCATTATTATTCATGTGTTGTTTTTTATATGTGATATGTGTGTATATTTTTAATATATGTGATGTTAGTAAATGTTTATTTGTTCGTATGTCGTTAAAATATAAAAAAACACAAAAATATCTTGTCTAAAAAAAAAGAACTTTTTATGTTAATAAACATCGACTCTTGTCGAAATTTTCAAACTCTTTTTAATAAATATTTTTTTTCTAACTTTTGAACATATTTAATTTTGGCTTGAGGAAAAACTAAAACACCAAAAACAACACACATTCTCAAAAATGCAAAAATATCAATCTTGTTTCACTTAATTCCTTTTGTTACTTAATTCATCAAAAATACTTTTTTCTCTAAAAATCATGGATTAAAGAGGAGACCGGCGAATGTACATTCGTTCGTCTCTCGAATGGCTGAGACTTAGCGTGCGCTTTGTCTATCGGTTATTCGTCTTCCACATCAAAAATATTACTTTTTTTAAAAATACAAAAAAAAAAAAACAAATAAACTCAACCCATCAAATTAAATTTTTTGCCTTAGCGCATTAAAACAAAAACAAACTCTTTTTCACAAACAAACGTGTTTTAGTCCTTCTACCGTGATACAAACAACGCATAAGCCTCCCAAGCGCGAGCAGCGTACGTTTAACCACTAGAATGCGATTTAAAATACCGTTCATTAAAATCAACCAACACACAAATATTTTTTACCCAAAGAACTACGTAAGCTTTGAATTTCTCATTGCACTTGGGAATACGTAGGAGCGGAATCCAACAACCGTCAAGCACAATAATAAAAAACTAAATTTTTTCCCACTTGTAAATATTTAATAATTATCAAGAGAAAGATGCAAACAAATTAAAACATTTTTTAAACCCTAAAATAACAAGAAGGTTCCCGTTGAGTACAACGGATGTGAGGGGTGCTAGTACCTTCCCCTTGCATAATCGACTCCCGAACTCGAAATTTGGTTGCGACGACCATTTTTCTTTTCTTTTTAGGTTTTATCGATATTTTCCTTTTCCTTCGGGAATAAATAAAGTTCGGTGGCGACTCTGTGTCATTACCGAGTGTTCCGACGCTCGGGCGTTTTTCGCGGCGCGACAGCTGGCGACTCTGCTGGGGACTTTTTAGAGAGTCAAGCCTATTCTTTTAGGGTCATTCGCTTGTTGGTTTGTTTGCATTACATTTTTTTTTATGTTTATATTTATAGTTTTTATATATGTATATATGTTTATTTTTGCATTTATACCATGTTTATTAATTTGATATATGTATATAAATTGTGGTTGGGATATGTTCTTGAGAGAAGCTCTATACCCGGGCTTGAGAAAAACTAAGTTAAGTTAGGAGCTAGTAGTATGGGCCCATGAGATGCACTTCTCATTCGGTGATATATGAAAGCTCCGCCTAGAGTAGATCCATTCAAAGTTTCGTCTCGAATTGGCTAGCCCATCCTCTTGACGAAATTTTGAATGTTGATCAAATACTCTAGGGACCTTGTGTAGAACCCAATAAAGTCCGCCTAGGGGAAGCCCCGGAAATTTTCCATGAATTGGCCGGTCCAATTTTATGGGAAAATTCCAAGTGGGGTCTACCATCTTGGTGGTGACCAAAAACAGAAAAACATAGAACTATCCTTGTGAGGGGTGGGAAAAACTTAGAATTATCCTATTACTCATCCCAATTCTTTTTGCATGCCATGCATATTTGCTTTCTTTTTCATTAAAATTCATTTGGCATTTTTTCACATTTTCAGGAAATTTCAAAAAAAAGTATTATTTAAGCATCTTGAAAAATGAGTTCGACAAAAAAGGGCACGCTTCAGATTAAGGCTCAGTTACCCGAGGTAAACACTTTGAAGGCCTTCAATAGCCAACTAAGCAACTTGGCTCGAGCTCATCTCACCTCCAAGTATGGGAAAATCCTAGATCTCTTGAACATTCCGGTGCAAATAGAGGCCGTCACTGCTTTAGCTCAATTCTACGACCCTCCTTTGAGATGTTTCACTTTCCAAGACTTTCAGTTAGCACCTACTTTAGAGGAATTCGGGCGAATTTTGGATTCTCCAAGGGATAAGTTGGTTCCCTACAAGGGTCTTGGTGTAGTTCCAAGGTTTGAAGACCTAGCTTCAGTATTGAAAATACCAGCTTCCGACTTGAACCTTCACTACAAAACCGAGAGAGAAGCCCATGGCTTTCAAAGAGAGTACCTTGAAAAGAAGGCAAAAGAGTTCGTGAAAGTCCGTGATTGGGGAGCTTTAGGGGAGGTTTTGGCCTTACTCATCTTTGGGTTAGTTCTTTTTCCTAGCCAAAAGAACTTCATAGATACCGCAGCTATCAGTGTATTTTGGGGAGTTGGAGTTCGCAAAGAAGATCTTGTGTCCGCTCTTTTGGCCGATACATACTATACCCTCCACATGCGGTATGAGAAGAAGGGGGGATTGATGCTATGTTGCATTCCTTTGTTGTATGCTTGGTTTGCTTCTCAAATCTCCAAGGATATCTACACTATCAAAGCTATGAAGAGTCAAGAATGGTCACAAGCTTTGACATCTCTCACCGAGCGCTCCATTTTGTGGTACTCTAGGAAAATCAGTGAAGGCGAAGTGATCGTCAGTTGTGGGGACTTCCCCAATGTACCTCTCATAGGGTCCAAGGGTTGTATAAACTACAATCCTATGCTAGCTCTAAGGCAACTCGGGTATCCTATGGCCCGCAAACCAAATGAGGGGGTATTGCAAGAATTTGTACTTCATGGTACCGATGCGAACTTCCAAAACACGCTCCAAAGGGTCATCCGATCTTGGGCTCAAGTGCATCGCAAGGGGAACGAGCTAAGAAAGAGAAGCCTTCCCATCGAAGAACCATACTCTCATTGGATCAAAGAGCGTGTCAAAGTGATTGGGCTTCCTTTTGTCCTCATCCGTCCATCTCAACCTAGCCCACTTGAGCCAATACCTACCTCTGTCGAAGAAGTTGATGAGCTTAAGGCCACCATTGAGCACCTTCAAAAAGAAAATGAGAGTTTGCAACAAAAGCTTCATCAAACCTCATATGAACGTAACAAGTTCAAGTTCAACTATGAGGAGAAGAAAAGACAACTTGAAATGAGCGAGGCATTGGTCGAAGAGGAAAGGGCCAAAAAGGAGCGAGTGGACGAATGCTTGGAAGGGGTCACGGATGGGATTCGTGAACGTAACCACCGATTAGACCAAGCTTGGAAAGAGATCAAGGAATGGAAGGACTTATGGAACCGTACCTTGAAAGAGAAAAAAGAGATGAAGGAAGGGTTTGAGGCTCGAATCTTGGATCTCACTAAATTACTTCAAGAATCACAAGTCTGTGTGACCAATGAATGCCAACTCCGAGAAGAGTCTGATAGAAAGCTCCACAATCTCTCCACTAATTGGAATAATCTGCTCGGAGATATGAGGAATCTCAAAGGTCGTGAAGAACGGCAAAAGCAAGAGCTAGAAGTCAGAGAAATCCAAGTTAGGCAAATGGAAGCACAACTTCAGAATTTAAGTGAACGCTCAAATCGATACCAAGCTATCATTAGAGAGCAATACCAAGATGTCTTAAAATGGAAAGAAGAGTTCTCCAACCTAGCGGGTTTTGCGAACAATGTGGTTCGAGGCATCCCTAGCATGCACAAGAAGGCATATTCTGTGATGAGCCCTAACAACACTCCTACCTTTGTGTTTGATTTTGTTGAATCATGTGGGGTTATGTTGAGAGAGTTCAAGTTATGTTTGGCTTTGGCTCGCAAAGCAAAGCTCTAGGATTGTCTTAGTTTCTTTTCAAACTTTGTTGTATTAGGCCTCATTTTGGGAAATTATGTAATAGGCCCTATTATGAATGAAATGATGTATTCTCTCTTTTGAATGAAATGAAATCAGTGTTTGGTTCTACTTTGTTCGTCCTCATAATTCTAGATGCTTACAATAAATTGCAAAACTTTGAAATTTCCTCCAAATAAAATAAAAATTCTTTTTGCATAACATACATGCATGCATTACATCAAAAACACAACATGCATTTCATCTTTTTCAAAAAAAAAAAAAAAAAAAAAAAAAAAAAAAAAAAAAAAACTCATTTCATTTTCCTCCGAACTTCAGGAATTTCCATCATTGCAAGGAAACCCAATAAATAGTTGGCCCAAGAGTCTGCCTATCGGCATTCACACGGGACAAGAGCTAACCGAAGAAGAATCATGGAGTCAGCGCCAACAAGTCAGTTTGCACAAAAAGAGGATGTTGATGCCATCAAGGAACAAGTTGCTATACTTACGGAAGCTATCCAAAATTTAACTAACAGGGAGAACAATCCTCAGCCAACGGTCATAAGTGAGGAGACTACTCCAAGGTACCCACCTGGTTTTGTCCCAATGTTTGGTCTTCCTCCTAACTATACTCCTCCCATGGAAGGCGGTGGTGTTACTCAACCTCTGGGGGTAACCTTTACAATACCGGTTGTGAATGGAAATTTCGCTCCACAAGAAGCTTCAAATCCTCAAAATGAGAATGCAACACCATGCAATGCAGCAAAGGGTACTATGCCGTTTGTCTTTACGCCCGAGCAAGCAACTTCGGCAGTCGATCATGATGATGAAGAGGCGACGAAAAAGTACAAGGCTTTGGAGGAAAGGTTGAAAGCCATTGAAGGTTTCAGTACTCTTGGGCTAGATACCTTAGATATGTGCCTAGTTCCCGACGTGGTTATACCACCAAAATTCAAAACACCTGATTTTGAAAAATACAAAGGCCTCCAATGCCCAAAAATTCACCTAAAGCGGTTCTGTACCAAAATGTCTGCACATGTGACCGACGAAAAGCTGATGATGCACGTGTTCCAAGACAGTCTGAGTGGAGCCTCTCTAGATTGGTATATGCAATTGGAGAGAGCACAAATCCAAACTTGGAAAGGTCTGATGGAAGCCTTTCTGACTCAATACAAGTATAACATAGGGGAGGCTCCCACCCGTATGCAATTACAAGCAATGACACAAAAGAGTGGAGAATCATTCAAGGAATATGCGCAAAAATGGAGAGAGGTAGCCGCTAGAGTGCAACCACCTTTGAAAGAAAAAGAACTGACTACTACCTTCATGAGTACGTTGCAAGGGCCGTATTATGAAAAGATGCTTGGGAGTGTTTCCCCAAATTTTTCTGATCTTGTCATCATAGGGGAGCGCATAGAGGAGGGTATCAAAAGTGGAAAGATTCAAGGTGCTACTAATGCTCAAGTCGGGGTTAAGAAATTCTTTGGTGGTCCCCCGAAAAAGAAAGAAGGTGAGACCAACGCTGTCTCAGTTGGACCCTCAAAAGGGCCTCCTATGCAAGTGCCATATTATCACTATCCTTATGTGGCAGCTGCGGCTCAAGGGCAGTATCAACAGCCATCATATCCAATGCGCCCACCTCAACAACCATTGATGATGCCTCCGCAAGGTCAGCCTCAGCCAAACCCATATCCACAGTGGAATCAACCTAGGCCTCGAGGAAACTTTGAAAGGAAAGTGGTGCGTTTCGATCCCATACCAATGTCATATGGGCAAATTTTTCCATACCTACTTCAAAAGGGCATGGTAGAGCAAAAATCTCTCCCACCAATGGTGCCTCCATATCCACCTAGTTTCGATAGCAATGCTCGATGTGATTACCACGCTGGGTCACCCGGGCACAACATCGAAAATTGTAAAGCTTTCAAGTTCAAGGTACAAGATTTGATTGATCGCAAGATGATATCCTTCAAGGAAGAAGGTCCAAATGTGAAGACCAATCCTTTGCCAGGTCATGCAAGTTCCTCAGTAAATGCTATTGAGGAGATGGAAGATGTGAAGATTTTGAAGGAAGTATCCAAGATAAGAACCCCTTTATCGGTAATGAGGGAGAGATTGATTGGCTTTGAACAGTTTGAAGAATTACACTCTAGTTGCAAAGCTTGTTCGACAAATCCTGATAATTGTCGAGGTTTAAAAGAGACCCTCCAAAAGCTAATGGATCAAGGCTTGATTCAAATTGGGTACTCAAGGAAGGAAACAAGTATTGCTGTTGTGGAATCACAAGGTCTTGCACCTTTTGAGACCCCTTACCAAAGAGTTGAAATCCAAATTCCTGCACAAAAAATAGACCCTATGGTGTTTCATGTGCCTGCACCTTTCTCTTTCAAGAGTACCAAAGAAGTGCCATGGAATTACCAACCTACTGTGTCTGTTGGAAGGGAACTTATCACCGGTATAGAACCTATCATTGATAACATTGCCGGAATAGGAGGAATGACAAGGAGTGGGAGGATTTACTCTCCAAATTCACCAAACAAAGACTCTGCAAATGCACCTGTAGGGTCCGATAAAAGAAAAGCTGTTGAAGGAGTGGCAGTAGGAACTGAGCCACCAAGGAAAACATTACCACAAGAAGAGGCCGAGGAATTTTTGAGAATCATCCGAAAAAGTGATTACAAGATCATTGATCAGTTGGGGCAAACACCCTCAAAAATCTCCATTCTGTCACTATTATTGAGCTCCGAGGCTCATAGGGAGGCATTGCTCAAAATCCTCAACGAGGCCCATGTGACCAAAGACATCACGGTTGATCAGTTTGATGGGGTGGTTGCTAATATCACTACAAGCCGATACTTGGGATTCAATGAAGATGAGCTTCCTTCTGAAGGGAAAGACCACAACAAAGCACTGCACATATCAGTCAAATGCTCAAACAACATCTTGTCCAAAGTGTTGGTAGATACTGGATCCTCTTTGAATGTCATGCCAAAGATAACACTGGATAAGCTTGCAATTGAAGGAGCGCTTTTGAGACAAAGTGCACTAATTGTGAAGGCGTTCGATGGATCCAAGAGAGCAGTCATGGGAGAAGTTGATTTGCCGATTCTAATTGGTCCGCAAATGTTCACTATTACATTCCAAGTCATGGACATTAACCCTGCTTACAGTTGTCTACTTGGAAGGCCATGGATTCACGCTGCTGGGGCAGTCACTTCCACCTTGCATCAAAAGCTTAAGTTCATAACCGGTGATAAGATGATTGTCGTGTTAGGACAAGAAGATATGATGGTGAGTCATCTCTCCTCTTTCCAATACATAGAGGCGGGCGAGGAAGCTATTGAAGTCCCTTTTCAAGCACTAGAAGTGGCAAGTGTTACCACTATGAAGTCTAAGCGTGAGTCTAAGAAGAAAAAAGGTTTAACTTTAACCTCATGGAGAGCTGTGAAGGAGGCATTAGAAGAAGGAATTCCACCAGGTTGGGGCGAAGTACCAAAGGTTCAAGAGAAGAAAGACCGCTTTGGATTAGGGTACCAACCTACTACAAGGGATATGCTGAGATTTGCTCCGAGAAGCATGGGTACCATCCAAGGGATATTTCGTAGTGCGGGCTTTAGCTACGAGGGGCATGTGGCAAATCTAGAAGATGAAGAAGAAGGTGTACCTGACTTGGTGTATCAATGTGATCCAGATGATGTCCTGTGCAACTGGAAGGCTTGGGAGATTCCTGAAATTATCTTTAAGTAATTTGCTTTGTTTTTCTTGAAAAAAAATCCTTTGCTCTGCCCAAGGCAAATGGATATCTTTTGTAGGGCACCCCTATGTTTTAAATCTTATCAATCAATGAAAATGCATTTTATGTTCATCAAAGTCTATTTTCTTCTGCTCCTGTTTATTCTAAAAATGGCAACTTTTCAAAATTTATTTTTACAGTTTTTAAATCACCTCCATTTCTCTTTCAATAATTCTAAAATAAAAATCATCCTCATGCAGATCCACCAATAAACTTGTTGAAACTGACACAGCTAAAATCCCTATCGACTTTGAATTTCCAATCAACCAAGCCGAAGAAGGCGATGAAGACGACTGTGAGCTCCCCGAAGGGCTAGCTCGTCTCTTAGAACAAGAAGAGAAAGAAATTCAAGCGCACCAAGAGCCTGTGGAAGTGATCAACTTAGGGTCCGACGAGGAGAAAAAGGAGATCAAGATAGGGGCCTCTTTGCAAGATGATGTGAAAAGAAGCTTGATCAACCTGTTGCAAGAGTACGTGGATGTGTTTGCTTGGTCTTATCAAGATATGCCGGGATTGGACACCGACATAGTCGTGCATAGGCTACCACTTCGACCCGAGTGCCCACCAGTGAAGCAAAAGTTGAGAAGAACAAGACCCGACATGGCCCTTAAGATCAGAGAGGAAGTCAAGAAGCAATTTGACGCGGGGTTCTTAGAAGTTTCCAAGTACCCAGAATGGGTGGCCAACATCGTACCAGTCCCAAAGAAAGATGGAAAGGTTCGGATGTGTGTGGATTATCGAGACTTGAATAGGGCAAGCCCAAAAGATGATTTCCCATTACCTCACATTGATGTCTTGGTGGACAATACAGCTCAATTCTCAGTATTCTCCTTCATGGATGGCTTCTCAGGATATAATCAAATCAAGATGGCTCCGGAAGACATGGAGAAAACCACATTCATTACTCCTTGGGGCACATTTTGTTATAAGGTAATGCCTTTCGGATTGAAAAATGCCGGGGCAACATACCAAAGAGCCATAGTTACTCTCTTTCATGATATGATCCATAAGGAGATAGAAGTCTATGTGGATGATATGATTGCCAAATCTCACGGGGAAGAAGATCATTTGGTCCATTTACAAAAGTTGTTCGTCCGTCTGAGAAAATTCAAGTTGCGCCTGAATCCTAACAAGTGCACTTTCGGCGTCAGATCAGGAAAGTTATTAGGGTTCATTGGCAGCCAAAGAGGAATTGAGGTAGATCCTGATAAGGTCAAGGCCATACAAAATATGCCAGTACCCAGGACTGAGAAGGAGGTACGTGGATTCTTGGGAAGGTTGAATTACATTGCTCGCTTCATCTCACATCTCACTGCCACTTGTGAGCCTATCTTCAAATTGCTAAGGAAAGATCAAGCTAACGAATGGAATGAAGATTGCCAAAAAGCATTTGACAAGATCAAGGAGTATTTGCAAAAACCACCAATCTTGACACCTCCAGTTCCAGGAAGGCCTCTCCTTATGTATCTTACTGTGCTAGAAGGATCAATGGGTTGCGTGTTGGGGCAGCATGATGAAACAGGAAGAAAAGAGCATGCCATCTACTTCCTAAGCAAGAAATTCACCGAATGTGAATCGAGATACACAGCACTCGAGAAAACTTGTTGTGCATTAGCATGGGCTGCTCGACGTCTAAGACAGTACATGTTAACTCATACTACTATGCTGATATCAAAGATGGATCCCATTAAGTACATATTTGAGAAGCCTGCACTCACAGGGAAAATTGCACGATGGCAAATGTTGTTATCCGAATACGACATCCAATATGTCACTCAAAAGGCAATCAAAGGAAGTGTGTTGTCTGAACATCTTGCTCACCAACCATTGGAAGAATATCAACCCATTCAGTTTGACTTCCCAGATGAAGACATCATGGCCCTGAGTTACAAAGAACCTATAGGGGACGACGAAGGACCCGAACCAGGTGCAAGATGGAAACTCGCCTTTGATGGAGCCTCAAATTCCATGGGGCACGGGATTGGAGCTGTTTTGATATCTCCAAGAAATGGATACACTCCTTTCACTGCAAGGTTGTGCTTTGATTGTACGAATAATGTGGCAGAATATGAAGCGTGCATCATGGGTCTTGAAGCAGCAATTGACATGAGAATCAAAATCTTGGAAGTGTACGGAGATTCGGCATTGGTCATCTATCAAGTGAACGGAGAATGGGAAACACGACATCCCAAGTTGATCCCATATCGAGCCCATGTCATGAAATTGATAAAGCACTTTGACGAGATTACTTTTCATCATTTCCCAAGAGAAGAGAATCAAGTTGCAGACGCATTGGCTACACTATCATCAATGTACAAAGTGAAATTCGACAATGAAACACCACTGATAATTGTGAATCGAAAAGATGAGCCGACTGTGAGTGCAGTAATTGAAGAGGAACACGACAACAAGCCTTGGTTCCATGACATCAAGTTATACATCGCAAAGCAAGAGTATCCTGAAAATGCCTCGTCCATTGACAAGAAAACTTTAAGAAGATTGGCATCACAATTCTTCTTGAATGGGGATGTGCTCTATAAAAGAAACCATGATATGGTCTTGCTCCGGTGTGTGGACAAGCGAGAAGCGGACCTTCTCATCACTGAAATACATGAAGGATCCTTTGGAACCCATGCCAATGGGCATGCAATGGCAAAGAAGATTCTAAGGGCAGGTTATTACTGGTTGACAATGGAGGCTGACTGTTTTCAATATGTCAAGAAATGCCACAAATGTCAAATCTATGCTGACAAAGTGCATGTGCCACCAACCCCTCTGAATGTTCTGACAGCCCCATGGCCATTCTCAATGTGGGGAATAGACATGATTGGAATGATCGAGCCAAAAGCCTCTAACGGACATCGGTTTATCCTAGTGGCTATCGATTATTTCACCAAGTGGGTTGAAGCTGCCTCTTACGCCAATGTGACCAAACAAGTGGTGGCCCGTTTCATCAAGAAAGAGATAATCTGCCGTTACGGTATTCCCAACAAGATTATCACGGATAATGGGTCAAATTTGAACAATAAGACGATGAAAGAATTGTGTGAAGACTTCAAGATTGAACACCACAATTCATCACCGTATCGACCAAAGATGAACGGAGCCGTAGAAGCAGCCAACAAAAACATCAAGAAAATCATTCAAAAGATGGTAAAGACTTATAAGGATTGGCATGAGATGCTTCCTTTCGCCTTGCACGGCTATAGAACAACTGTCCACACTTCTACTGGGGCAACTCCCTTTTCCTTGGTATATGGCATGGAGGCAGTACTTCCGGTTTAAGTAGAAATCCCGTCATTGAGAGTCTTGATGGAAACCAAGCTAGAAGAAGCTGAATGGGTACAAACAAGGTTTGATCAATTAAACCTCATTGAAGAAAAGCGCCTAACAGCATTATGCCATGGCCAGTTGTATCAAAAGAGGCTCAAAAAGGCTTTCGACAAGAAGGTTCGTCCTCGAGAGTTCCGAGAAGGGGATTTAGTGTTAAGGAAAATATTGCCTATACACAAAGACCCCCGAGGGAAGTGGACACCTAACTACGAAGGACCCTATGTGGTGAAGAAAGCTTTCTCAGGTGGAGCATTAATCCTTACCACCATGGACGGAGAAGACCTCCCACTTTCGGTGAACGCTGACGCAGTCAAAAAATATTATGCATAAAAAAGGTTGCATAAAAAAAAAAAAAAAAAAAAAAAGAAGAGCTCGCTAAGTCGAAAACCTGAAAAGGCGACTTAAGCAATAGAGAGCGTCCCGGTGGACTGAAAACCCGAAAGGGCGGTCCAGGCAAAAATTAGGGGCATCAAAAAAGGAAGTATAACCCGGTGGACTGAAAACCCGAAAGGGCGGTCCATACAAAAGTTAGGGATTTTCAAAAAAAAAAAAAAAAAAAAGAAGGAAAAAGCGTCGGCTCCGAAAGGGAGGAACAAATGACTGTAAAGCGTCGACTCCGTGACAAAAAGCTCAAGAAAGGAGGATCAGTCTAATCATTCAACTTCGGAGGCAAAGTTTTGTAAATTCATGAGTCGTGGGAAAATAGCACCTGTCATGTTTCCATTCACTTGTTGCCATTTTATCTTAGACAAGTAATCTTCTCTTATAGGAATTACATTCTCATGTACTATCACCCATTCACGGGTCAATAATCAATAAATCCAATTGAGCTCATTTTCTTCTACTCTTATGTCTTTGCATGTTCATAAAATGCTAATTTATTTTTAATATCGCATTAAAATGTCAAATGTTTCAAGCAAAAGGGACTTCAAGAAAACAAATTTTTTACTTTTAAGTAACTAAGGTTCATCCTTGGCTTTCGGGTTTGCATCTGTCGATCAAAGTCCGGACTCATCATCAAGCATCATTGTCCGCTCAATACAAAAGTCACATGCTGCAATAAAAGCAACAACATACTGCTAGAATCTATAGCATAGTTGGGGCATCTCCAGCACCTCAAAGATTTAGACAGAAAATCATCAAGGGTTCTAATATCAAGAAAATAACGAGGGTCCTATCTCCGATGGGCTAACTCTTGCTTGGCCAACTGAAAAACAAGGAAAAAAGTTTCAATTAACATGTTACATACACATCCAATCACAATATGCATTTTTTAAATAAAATAAAATAAAAAAAACTCATGCATAAACAAAACATGCATCATGGCATGCAAAAAGGCGTCAACCTCCCATAGCTCCAAAGCGGGTAAAACCATCTCTAAGCAGTGTCCAGGCCTTATCCCTGTGACAGTCGTCAGGCCTTATCCCTACGACAAGTTAATTTTCTGTCTGTGTCCAGGCCTTATCCCTGTGACAGTCGTCAGGCCTTATCCCTACGACAATTTTAATTTTCTATCTGTGTCCAGGCCTTATCCCTGCGACAGTCGTCAGGCCTTATCCCTACGACAAATTTAATTTTCTATATGTGTCCAGGCCTTATCCCTGCGATAGTCGTCAGGCCTTATCCCTACGACAAATTTAATTTTGTCTGTGTCCAGGCCTTATCCCTGTGACAGTCGTCAGGCCTTATCCCTACGACAATTTTAATTTTCTATCTGTGTCCAGGCCTTATCCCTGCGACAGTCGTCAGGCCTTATCCCTACGACAAATTTAATTTTCTATATGTGTCCAGGCCTTATCCCTGCGATAGTCGTCAGGCCTTATCCCTACGACAAATTTAATTTTCTGTCTGTGTCCAGGCCTTATCCCTGTGACAGTCGTCAGGCCTTATCCCTACGACAATTTTAATTTTTGTCTGTGTCCAGGCCTTATCTCTGTGACAGTCGTCAGGCCTTATCCCTACGACAATTTTAATTTTCTGTCTGTGTCCAGGCCTTATCCCTGTGACAGTCGTCAGGCCTTATCCCTACGACAATTTTAATTTTTCTGTCTGTGTCCAGGCCTTATCCCTGTGACAGTCGTCAGGCCTTATCCCTACGACAAATTTAATTTTCTGTCTGTGTCCAGGCCTTATCCCTGTGACAGTCGTCAGGCCTTATCCCTACGACAATTTAAATTTTCTGTCTGTGTCCTGGCCTTATCCCTGTGACAGTCGTCAGGCCTTATCCCTGCGACAATTTTTATGTTTACAGTTCAAACACCATGCAAGATAACAATATTTTTGTCTGCAACTTTCTTTGTCCAATCGGACAAAATTTAGGATCTTTTGGTATTTAACTACCTTCTATCAAAACACGAGTATGACATCACTCGTTCGTTTTGATTAAAGATATTTAAATAGGGGCAGCTGTCATACCCCAAATTTTGCCCGTTGTGTTTTTTTTTTCTCGTTGCGTGTCTATTTAATTTAATTATTTTTGTCTCGTCAGTTCAATTCGTCTATTTGCTAAGCAAGATCTCAATAAAAAAGGTATTTTTTTAAATACTTTGTTCGTTAAAGTTTCGATCAAAATTTCAACCGAAAGATATTTTAAAATATCTCGTTTGTTTAGATTTCAATCGAAATTTCGGCACAGAGGTATTTTAAAATACCTCATTTAGTGTATTTAGTTTTTATGTTTTATTATTATTATTTTTAATCATTGTTATTATTATTATTATTATTTTAATTTTCAGATTTTTATTATTTGTATTATTTTCGTTTTTTATTTTTATATATTTATTTTTCGTATTTTTTTATTATTATTATCATTATTATTATTATTTTTGTGCATTTTTCTTGTTTTGTCCTTTTCTGTTTGTCTGGTCTGTTTGTCCATGTACAGAAAATCACAGAAAATCTGTGAAGCCAAGTCAACTAGAGATTGTCCAAAATCTGTTCTTTTTCTGGTGAATCAAGCAATCACCATGATTCTATTCCCTTTTCTACTGATCACAGGAAAAAGCACTCAAGTGCTAAACCAAACCCAGACAAAGACTTTGTCCAGAATCATAATCCAATGAATAACAAAACCACTTCTGGCTATAAAATCAGAACAACAGTTCAGAATTTTGACACACACGGAGACAAAAAAAAAAACACCCAGAAACAGTCACACGAATTTTAATCAATCAAACCACAGTCTCAAATTCTCTCAAACACAAATTCCTTTCCACAACATCACAGCCCCAAAATCATAACACCACATCATCACAAAACCAATTTCACAAACCCAAAAATATTTCCAATCTCAGAACCTTTTTTATTTCATCAACCATCGTAACAAAACAACAACAACAAAAAAAACAGAACAAAAAAGAAGCAAAAAAAACAAAAGAAAAGAAAAAAAGAAGAAGAGTCAGAATCAAAGAAAAAGAAAAGAAAGAAAGGAGAAGAGCACAGAGACGGAAAGAAAGAAAGGAAGAAAGAAGAGGTAAAATAATTTCTCACCTTTAGAACCCGATCTAGGCTAAATAATCAACCTTTTCGAATTTTTAAGGCCAGAACCGTGTGTAGAACGTGAAAATGAATATGAAAGGCTAAAAAAAATTTGATTTTTAAAACCTTTTATTTTCCGGCGCGGTGGCCGCCGCCGTCTGGCCTGGCCGGCCACCGCGCCGGCGTCGGAAACTTGAACGGATTCTGGGTTAGGGATGAACCCTAGCAGAGCAAGAGAGAAGAGAGTGTGGGGCGGTTAAGAGAGAAAAAATGGAGAGAAAAAAAAAATGAAAGAAGATTAGGGTTTGAGGGTTTTATACCCTCACCCTCTGTTTCTCCCCACATCCCCCAAATTTACTCCAGAAACCCCCCAGCCTTTGTGACCCTGCGCGCGCCCCTCTATGTGTGCACCATGCACCTGCGTTTCCCTGTCCTCTGATCTTGATCAGACAACCCAGATCACATCATCCTGTGATTAAATCAGGGACGTCTGATTAGATCAGACAGCCCTGATTAAGGCCCAGAATATTTTTTTGCAAATGAGCCCAGATTCACCAAAAATGGCCCAATTTGTTTTTCACACCCCCCAGTCTTCTGTTTAGCACCCCCTGAACGCGTTTTTTTTTATTTTTCTCGCATTTCATTCGTTTATTTATTTTGTCATCGTATATTATCATTATTATTCATGTGTTGTTTTTTATATGTGATATGTGTGTATATTTTTAATATATGTGATGTTAGTAAATGTTTATTTGTTCGTATGTCGTTAAAATATAAAAAAACACAAAAATATCTTGTCTAAAAAAAAAGAACTTTTTATGTTAATAAACATCGACTCTTGTCGAAATTTTCAAACTCTTTTTAATAAATATTTTTTTTCTAACTTTTGAACATATTTAATTTTGGCTTGAGGAAAAACTAAAACACCAAAAACAACACACATTCTCAAAAATGCAAAAATATCAATCTTGTTTCACTTAATTCCTTTTGTTACTTAATTCATCAAAAATACTTTTTTCTCTAAAAATCATGGATTAAAGAGGAGACCGGCGAATGTACATTCGTTCGTCTCTCGAATGGCTGAGACTTAGCGTGCGCTTTGTCTATCGGTTATTCGTCTTCCACATCAAAAATATTACTTTTTTTAAAAATACAAAAAAAAAAAAAAACAAATAAACTCAACCCATCAAATTAAATTTTTTGCCTTAGCGCATTAAAACAAAAACAAACTCTTTTTCACAAACAAACGTGTTTTAGTCCTTCTACCGTGATACAAACAACGCATAAGCCTCCCAAGCGCGAGCAGCGTACGTTTAACCACTAGAATGCGATTTAAAATACCGTTCATTAAAATCAACCAACACACAAATATTTTTTACCCAAAGAACTACGTAAGCTTTGAATTTCTCATTGCACTTGGGAATACGTAGGAGCGGAATCCAACAACCGTCAAGCACAATAATAAAAAACTAAATTTTTTCCCACTTGTAAATATTTAATAATTATCAAGAGAAAGATGCAAACAAATTAAAACATTTTTTAAACCCTAAAATAACAAGAAGGTTCCCGTTGAGTACAACGGATGTGAGGGGTGCTAGTACCTTCCCCTTGCATAATCGACTCCCGAACTCGAAATTTGGTTGCGACGACCATTTTTCTTTTCTTTTTAGGTTTTATCGATATTTTCCTTTTCCTTCGGGAATAAATAAAGTTCGGTGGCGACTCTGTGTCATTACCGAGTGTTCCGACGCTCGGGCGTTTTTCGCGACGCGACACCACCCACAAGTGACTCAGAGTATGATGGGGAGCGTGATGTAGCTCACATCAGTGAGTCTGAAGAAGAATCTGCTGAGGAGCGTAGTGTGGAGCTTGATGTAGTCCACATTGAGTCTGCTGTGAAGAAAAGCTATGTGAAGAAGAAAATTCCTCAGGGAATTCCAGATATCCCTGTTGATCTTATTTCCTTCCACAATCCTGCCAATACTGGTAAATGGAAGTATATTGCTCACAGAAGACTAGCTCTGGAGAGAGAGCTTAATGCTGAAGCCTTGCAGTGCAATGAGGTTGTGAAGCTGATCAAGCATGCTGGCTTGATGAAGACTGTGACAGGATTGAGTGACTGCTTTGAGAAGGTAGTCAAGGAGTTTTTGGTAAACATTTCTGCTGGCTGTGACAATCCTCTAGACAAGGAGTACCAGACTGTCTTTGTGAGAGGAAAATAAATCAATTTCTCTCCTGCTGTTATCAACAAGTTTTCGGGCAGAAGTGAAGAGCCCTATGCTGAGATGGAAGCCAATGACAACTACATCATCAAGGCCATTACTAGTGGAAAGGTCAAGTCCTGACCTAAGAAAGGGAAGCTCCAAGCAAGCAAGCTCACTCCAATCTACAACATCCTTAATAGGATTGCTGCTGTTAATTGGGTACCAACCACACACAACTGTGATATGGCTACAGGTTTGGCTAGATTCATCTATATTGTAGGTAACAAAATTCACTATGATTTTGGTACTTATATTTTTTACCAGACTGTCAAGCATGCCAAAACCCTAGCTGTTAAGTTGCACATTGCTTTTCCCTCTCTGTTGTGTGGAATCATATTGAGCCAGAGACCTGATGTTCTGGGCAAGGATGATTTGTCTTGCAGAAGAGAGTCTGCTATCTCTTTTAGTCTCAAGCAGTCTGATGTGACTCCTGATGTGGGCACATCTAGCTCAACTGGTGCAATGTCTAGGAAAGACATGATTGCTACTTTAAGGGAGACTTGTAAGGCTCTGGATGAGAAGAAGACCAAGCTGGAAGCAGTCATTGCTAGACTGGAGCTTGAGGATGAGCAAACAATGGCTGAGGAATTGGAGGAGGAGCCCAATGACTCTGGGGCTGAGGAAACTGATGGGAGCAAGGATATTTGAATTTTTGTAATTCATTAATATTTCCCTGTATTCAGTATTTCCTTGTTTTGCTTGTATTTATGGGTTGTGCCCTGATTTTCTGTAGCACCTATGTGTGCCTGTTCTGTACTGCTGCACTAATAATGGCCTGACTGCCTTTTTACTGTTCATGCACCATCATCTCTATATCTATGCTGTCATACCCCATTTTTTGACATAAAGTTTTGCATCCATCGACCATATTTTTATCCGTAATAATGGATACATTTTTTCAAAAAAATTCGACGGAGATGTATTTTAAAATACCCGCCGTAACTCAATTTTGTCTCGACTTTCCTTCGTGATCAAATTGTGCTAGTTTTAATTTAATTAATAGAACTTTTTTTTATTATTAAAAAATATTTTATAATTATTGTGTATAATTTGTTTTCTTTTTATTTCTTCACAAAATCTAAATATATATTGATTGTTTATTTTTAGCGTAAATACTATTATTTTATTTTATTTCATCATCATATTCATTTTTGTTTCCATATTTATCATACCTTATTATTATCATCTTTATTTTTATTTCCATATTTATCATTCCTTATTATTACCATATTTATTTTTGGTTTCCATATACACATTTATTACTACTACTATTAATCATTATTAAAAAACAAGTCAATAAGGTAAAAAAGAGAGAAGTATCACGTGTTCATCCCTTCTTCTCTTCTTTTCAAAATTTATTTTATTATTATTATTATTATTATTATAACAATTATTGTTATTATATTATTAAAAACAAAAAAGAAAAAAGCAAGAAAGAAAGAACAATGAACAGAAGCAAGAGTTGCTTCTCTGCATCACGCCTCCCATGAGTCCCATCCCCTGTTTTCAGCTTCCTCTTTTCCAACTTTTCCCAAAATCAAGCTTAACTTCATCAATTCCACACTCAATCCAACTCCAACACTTCAATCCATTGGGTAATAGAAACCCTAATTTTTGCTCTATAAATTATAACAAAAAATTGAGAGAAAAAAAAGGGGGGAAAAAACCGAAAAAACACAGAACAAAAAAAGGCAGCAGCTTGCTGCGCCTCCCTCTTCTTCACCATCACAACAATCCACCACCATCGCACCACAACTCAAAATCACCAACTCTAAACTTCTCAAATCCACAGAAAAATCATATTCTTGTAAATAAAATTCTACTCATCTTCTCAGTTCCAGAACCAACACAAATCATTGGACTAAACCCACAGTTTCAGAAATCAACCACAACTTAGACCAAAACCCACACGCACACACACACATTTTCAAAAACAACAGAAAAACGAACGAGAAAAGAAAGAGAAACGAGAGAAGAAGAGAAATAGACCGAAACAGAAACCAAAACATCAAAACCGTCCCTCACTTTTTTTTCCGATCCGGCCGATTGGTAAGGTTTTTGAAATTTCTAAGTTTAGATTCAAGTCTAGTAGGAGAAAATATGGGTGGTTGGTGTTAATTTTTTTTTCAAAAAAAAGGAGTTTTAATTTCTCCGGTGCGGTGGTGCCGCCGTCGGTGACCGGCGACCACCGCGCCGGCTTCTGGATTTTATTTGAAGTTGACGAACTGGTATGAGAGGGAGAGAGATCTGAGAGTGGAAGAGAGAGGTTTTGAGGTGTGAATGTTTTTTCCGTTTTCCCATAGAACCAATTATGTACTCCTGGTTTTCATGTTCTATTTTTTGAAAATTCTTTTTTCTACCCCAACATTTATCTCTTTACCTCAACATAATTTGGAATATTTCCATTTTACCCTTACCTTACTTTTTTATATTTTATTATTTATTATTTTTCCGTTTTATCATTTTTTTCTACCCTACATTTATCTTTTTAGCCCAACATGTTTAGAAAATTGTACACCCCCTGAAACACTATTCCGGTAAGGTTTTTTTTTTTCGGTATGTTAATTTTACAAGTGTTCCGATTTGCAAATAAAATATGAAATTGTTGTCGTTTATGATATTTTTTTCAACCTTTTCGGGATCTGTGCATGCACACCCATCAACGGCGGTAAGAAAATATTGTTTCGGTTTGTCATAATTTATAATAATACTTTGCGAAAGTAGTGTTTCGATTTTTCGCCATTGATGTATCGCCGTGGTGTCGCCTCCTCTGTGATTTTTTACAAACCAGAACAATTTACAAAGTGTTCCGGTATAAAAAAATATGTTTTGGGCACAAATAGAAAGTGTTGTAGTGTCGATAAAATATGTTTTTTAGGCACAAATACAAACCGGAACATTTTAAAAGTGTTCTCATATCAACAAAATATGTTTTGGGCATAAATACAAACCGTAACACTTTCTAAAATGTTCCGATATCAATAAAACATGTTTTCTAGACACAAATACAAACCAGAACACTTTTAAAAGTGTTCCGGTATGTATAAAATATAGACAGAAATACAAACCGGAACACTTTGAAAACTGTTCCGGTATCAATAAAAGCACAAATACAAACCGGAACACTTTTAAAAGTGTTCCGGTAGGTATAAAATATAGACAGAAATACAAACCGGAACACTTTGAAAACTGTTACGGTATCAATAAAAGTACAAATACAAACCGGAACACTTTTAAAAGTGTTCCGGTATCATTAAAATATATAGGCAAAAATACAAACCGGAACACTTTTAAAAGTGTTCCGGTATCAATAAAATATGTTTTCTAGCACAAATATAAACCGGAACACTTTTAAAAAGTGTTCCGGTATCGATAAAAAAAATTCTGGAACACTTTTTACCAATTTTAACACTTTTAAAAAAAATGTTGTAAAAAATAATATTTTAAACAAAGGATAAAACGGGAATATTATGAAAAATGTAGGGGTATTGAGATAAATGTTGGGGTAGAAAAAACAATTTTCCTATTTTTTTTAAAAAAATTTAGTTTTGGCCCTTTAAGCCTAAGGGGAGGCCCAAATCTGGGTTCCCAATTTTTTTGCTTCAGATTTTCTGCTTCACCCTTGATCTGATGATACACCCCTCTCTGTTTTAATTTTTTTAAATTTTTAGCTTATGAGATAAGTGCTTTTGAGACAAGTTTGTTTAAGCTATTTGGTCCATTTCTATGCACAAAATTGAGGCTATTTTGGTTTTAACTTTATTTTCACCATTTTAATTTATTTGTTAGTTTATTTTGGCATTTTAAATTTTATTTGTAGCTTATGATAAAAGTGCTTTTAGATTAAGCTTGCTTAAGCTTTTTTTATTCATCTTTTAAGCACTAACTTGAGGCTTTGTTTGGTTTCTTTTATGTGTTTATTAATTTCTTTAAATTCACTTTTAACTTATTATCCCTCATGCATTTTTTTTCTTATTTCCTAGATTTTATTTACATTTATGCTTTATATCATGCATCGCATTGCATTTTAATTGTTTATTTATTTATTGCTCTTACACTATTATTTATCTTATTATTGAAGACTAGATTGTATTTAGGATCAAATGTAAATTATAAATGAGAATTGCATTGCATGCATTTTATTTATTATATTTAATGTTAATTAGATAGAAATCAAAGGGAAATAGGATTCTCATTTCGATCCGATATCGTTATGAGATTTCCTCGCACGTAATTTAATCAATCACCTTTTAGTTAATATTTTCGCGCATAGTCTATTTAGGTAACGTGTAATTTTTTATTTTTTTTTTATCAAAAACTCCTAAACATTCAAATATTGAAAACTTCAAAAACATTTCAAATATGCAAAACTTCAAAAATATTTTGTCAAAATCTTTGGACTTTAAACCAAGTAACATTTTCTTAAAATCAAATCAAACACTCATTTTTCTCTAAAAAAAAACCTTGGATTTTAAACCAAGTGTCCTTTTCTAATCAAACATTTTTTTTTCTCTTAAAACCTTGGATTTTAAATCAAGTGTTTTTTTCATTCAAATTTTTTCCTCAATCAATAACCTTGGAATTCAAACCAAGTAATTTTTGTCACTTAAACTCTTTTCTCAAAAAACCTTAGATTTCAAACCAAGTGTTCGCCTCTCTTTCATAATCAAAACTTCAATCAACTTAATCATTTAGACTTGTCTTTTACAATTCAAAATCAATCAACCTCACTTTTATTGCCATTTTGGCTTTTATCTTTAAAATCTTTTTCAAAACTTTAAAATCAATTAAACCAATTTACTTGCGTTTTTTACCCGAACTACGGTGGTTTTGATCCTCCGGGTACGTAGTGCAAAAGACTCTAAGTCTTCCCAAATCACATAAAATAACAAAAACATTTTTTCTCTTGTCTTAATCTTTAAAAATACCAAAAACATTCTATTTTACAAATTTAAAACATTTTCTTAGTCAAAACATATTTCTCAATCATCACTTTAATTTCCTAATTCTTATACATTTTTTTGCAAGCAAATAAAATCAAGCGCTTAGATAGAATAGAAACAAGAGGTTCCTATAGGATACTATAGATACTTAGGGTGCTAGTACCTTCCCTTTGTATAACTAACCCCCGGACCTTGATCTCTAAAAATAGGGTTTTAACGAACTTTTCCCCTTTCCCTCGGAAAAATTAAAGATCGGTGGTGGAACATTAAATTGTGATTCGAAGCTAATTAATAGCTCGACATCCAAAAATCACCGCGACATATGCTATCTGCATTCTATGGTGTTTTCATCTACTCTCTATGTTTTTTACTTTATTTGTCAAAATTCTGGCTAAAAAGGGGGAGTAAAAATTAAAATGAATAATTCTTTGAAGTCTTAACTGCAGCAAATTGTGATGTGTGCACATCTGACTACACATCTGGCATACATGCTTATTTTTCTTCAAATGTTTTCTCAACAAATTTTTTGAAGAATTAGTTTTCTAAAGCATGTTTTTCTGAAGACTTAAACTGTACATTTTCAACTGGGTGATGCATTCTTAAGAAGTCCACTTGAAGATGTTTATTTGTGTAATGTTTGACACATTTGTGTGATGTTTGACACATCTATGAAGTTTTAACTTGGTCATGCATTCTGAAGAAGCCAGGTTTAAAACATCTGTACATATCTCTACTAGGTCATGCATTCTGAAGAAGCCTATAGGAGATGTGATATTTAGGGGTAGTACTTGGAAAGTACTTTAATACAAAGGGGAGTAAACAACTACATGTTTGCATGAATCTATGCATAGCTGTGTTTGCTACCCTTCCTCATGTGTGCATGGAATCTCATGCTTGTTTGTGTTTGGGAATTTATTTTTCTCAGTCTTTAGGAATTTATTTTTCCTATTGTGTGAGAGTTTATTTCTCTCCAATTATGTGAGGCTCATATCCGCTGCTGCATGCCTCTGATGTGCCTACACATCTCTCCAAGTCTTATGACTCAAAGATTATTTTAGCCAAAATTTGCCAAAGGGGGAGATTGTTGAGGATTTTAGGGTGTTGGCTTCATTTGGTAAAATAAGCCTAATTCCATGATGTGGAGCATGATGTGTGGCACATCAGGATTCACATCTGGACGCCCTAGCTGGACGCGCCTTTATTCTTTTACGCGTGATCTTTTGAAAAAGATTTGTTTTTCAAATTAAATCGTGCCAGCTTGCGTGCTAAGGAACAAGATAATCTTTCATGGTTCTGTTTTATTTTATTGGTCGACTTTGATCAAAAGATTTGAAACAAACAATTAAAAGATTATGATCAAATAAATCTCAAGGCAAATTTATTGAAGGCCAACTCGTCAAAGCCCATGAAGCTTGTTCTATATAAAGGAAGACTGAAGACATTATTATTTACGAAGCCAAGTATTGAAGAAATCGAGTCTTAGGTTTTTAGTCTGTTCTTTGTTATTTGTAAGCCTTCACTTGGATCATACTTTTGATACAAGTAAGGACTGAGTTTATAGAGTTGTAATCTCTAGTTGTCTTTCTTCAAAGCTTTGAAGCAAGGAGTTAGATTGTGCAACACTCTAAGCCTTTAGGTACGAGTGCTTTGCTTGTCTAGGAGTGTGTCTCCAATTGAGTTTGTTTAGTAAATCCTTACTGGGTAAGGTTGAGGGGGAGTGAGCAGAGGTTCTCATATCTAGGAGTTCCTAGGTAGGATTAGCACGGGTAGTGATTAAGTGAGAAGTTGTAAACGGGAGAGTTTAGCTTTGAATTGATACTACCAAAATGGATTCATCCCTGGATTGGTATCCTCCAAAATAGGGCTTGTTATAAGTGCCGAACTGGGTTAACAAACTCTGTGTGTTTTATTGTTTCCTGCACTTTATATTGTTTACTTGTTCATCAAGTTCAGCATGTCCACGATGTTGACACATTAGGCTACACATCGTACGATTCCTAAAGTGTACACATCGTGCTGCACATCTGACACCTGCCACAAGAATTTCAATTGTAACAATATTATAAACATAAATTACGACTGTTTGGAGGAGAAATTGGGAGTTATTTCTCCTCACACATAATTTCCCTAAATTCCTATGTTTGCATGCAAAGTTTGAATTGGGGATTTCTAGCTACACTAGCCTAAGAACCCACCTGAATTGAGATTAACTCAGAAGCTTTCCGAATTCATTGCTAAACCATAGATCCACATAGCTTCCAACTCTTGTTTAATCCATTTCCTATTGACAGCTTCAGACCTCTAACTTCGAAACAACCTACAGACTTCATTCCTTGGCCTAAATTCACGAAATTGGTCTCCAAATGACCGAAATTAAGTTAGATTTCCATACCAACAAGCGAAAACAGAATAAGAGCTACAGATTAGGAGAAATTACCTTTTAAATAGAGCTCTGTTCAAACACGATTTTCTGGAAATTTCTGGGTTGAACAGTCAACTTCAAAAATTCGTCCAGAATTCGTTTCTCGATAAAAACTCATGAAACCAAAGCCAAAATGAGCGTATTCAAGTTAGCTTTCTATTCCAAAAAGAATCATTCGAAACGGAGTTGTGAGGAGAGAGCACTGACCATTTTTCTGAAGGTGTATTTTCAAATACGGGTTTTTCAATTCTTCACCAATTTGCTTCCAAATTTCATACCCATGGCTTCCTTGTTCTTAAAACTCTCATGCAAGATAAAATCAGAGGTGAGCTTGAGTGGAAGGGCACGAATTTGAGAAGAATTAAAAGAAGGATTGAGATGAAACTTAGCTTACCTTAGAGCTTAAGACTTAAGAGACTCGATTATCCACTTGCATGTGGTTTCTGAGTAATCTAATTGATGGAAATTGAATAATGATACTGATGAAGATGATGACCATATGATAGAAGAGAGGAGCTAGTTTCTGAAATTGCATGTATGGGGTGGTAGTGCTTTGCTTAGTTTTATGAAGAGGTAGAGGGATAATAAACTTGTGTTGTTGTTGTTGCTTCTTCGTGAGAGAGAAAGAGGGAAAGGTTTAAGTTTGCTGAAAGTGAATGAGGGAAAGTGAGGGAGGGTTGTAGTGTTGTGGGCCTTATATGCTCTTTGGTACACATATGTAACTAACACTTGTAGCTTTCCGTATTTACATAAGTGCCACTACTCTTTCCGTCCCCACTTAATATTTTACTCCATACTAAATGACTTCTCTTTAATTAACTCTAATTAATACCACTTTTCCTAATTAAAGTTGAGATATTACAATCTACCCTCCTTAAAGAAATTTCGTCCTCGAAATTAAGAAATTTATCTTTAGAAGGAATAGGGATAACTTTTCCCATAACAAATTCTCATTCCGGAGTGAGTTAGTCGTCATGAGACTGAGCCCATTCGACTTCGATGATTGGAATTTCCTTGTTTCCGAGAGGTAATAACACTACGATCATTTATACGAGCTGGATCCGGCTGAAAATAATCCGTTCAATCTCTATGGTTGATAAGGATCAGGAATGAATTTCCGAAGTTGGGACACAAGAGACACGTCGTGAAATCCCGACTTGAATGGAGATAGAGTTAACTGACAGGTTACTGAACCGACGCGTTGAAGGATCTAATAAGGTCTTACACACTTCGGATAGAATCTCTTCGTTCGAAAACACCTCATAGTTCCAACTTTGGTGTTGTTCTCAAGAATACTTGATTACCTTTATCCCTTGGAATAAAACTTTCCTCCCTCAAGGATAATCATCCAATTGTTCATTTAACTATATTTTCGTCTAATCTCGCGCTGTGTACTCTGATCCGACTACGTATAGTTGTCCTTTTTATCTACGCCATCATGGTCTTATTCCAATTTATCGGACACAATGACACACCACCTCTTCTATCCAATTTACTTTCACCATTACTACGTCTTTCATTGAATAATTCCACAGAGTAACACTTGTTTTACTTTGTGAATACAGGCATGCTACGGCATTCTCATTACAGTCCAACATGTCCACAACGCCTTAACACACCGTACATATTATTATTATCCCATACTACACTTCCACAGGTCGGTATCTGGCCCGGTTGTCGCTATATGAATAGCTGATTGGAATAAATTTAAGTGTTGATGTCAATAATCCAAAATTTCTCTTCAGGGTTTTTCCTCAATTCCGAACGCTGCAGCTCGTGACACGTCACACGTACTACTGTCCCGTTCATGTCGTTTAAAATACTCCAGGATAAATCAAAATATAAAACGAGTGAAGAACGCTTAGGCACTATAGATCCTTTCGCCAATGAGTTAGACTCATCTGCAACCGAGTCTATAGTACTGCAGAATTTTCCACCTACTATTTCAATCCATCCTAGCACAACACTGTGGTCGAGTAATTCATTTAACATATCAGGAACTGAGGTTCGAATTTTCCTTCAATGATACGGTTAGGTTGGCTGGATAATTCATTGAGAGGCTGACATGAAAGAATATGGCTAATGTGATTGGTTTCTAATGACAGTTAACTGAATACGGAAGGTTCGCACACTCGACACAGAAATTGGATTTAAATCCCTTGTCCAAATTAGTCAATGTGTCAGTGTAAAAATTTGGATTCGCAACAAGGAAACTCTTTCGCTCTAAACGAGAAATTTTTATTTATGATGATCTGACCCAAGCAATACTAACGCACGAGAGAAATGAAACATTCGGCTGAGAAAGGAATTGTTCACATGAGTTTACAGAGAATGGAATTGGTAAGGCATCTTTAATACTAATCTTTCTACTAACTCCTATATCATTGAGACTGGAAGGATCTGAACTTAATTGGAATTTAGCTGATAGGGCTTCCGAAAAGTTAACCAACACAATTGAAATAACGATATGTCATTCGAGTGCACGAATGCCAAAGGAACTTACTGATACTGAACAGAATTGTTTGACAGACGATTGCCTAGTGATGCTGATTAAAAGATCGATAAGATGATAGAGAGCTCGAACTGAATTTACACGTGACCTCTCCAGATAAACTGGGTTCCACGGATCATATTTAGTTTCTAGTAGCGTAGCTGAAAGACTAAAAGGATTGAACATAATTACTTATAGGCGACGTCCCACAATGTCAGTTTGACTGACCGATATAGAAGAATTTGGAAGGTTCACATCTTAATCTACTCCGGGTAGTAAACATGGCTGACAGATGATAGGACATGAAGGAATTATTTGTCCGAGACCTAATCAGACTAATTAGGGAATGAACCCGTTCCGTGTCCCCATGTCTAATGGATACCCAATCCAACATAGTTTGGTTCGACGAACTTAGCTTATTAAGGTCCGAAGGAAGGATCATGAGATTGGAATTTGACCTCTATTGGTTCAAGTTCGAATCTGGTTATTGATAGGCACTCCTAATGGGAATCTGAATGACTCTAACAGGCTCCTAACTCGAAGGTCGGAATAAATGAAAATGCTAAATGGCTGATAAGGAATAAATCCAACTTAGTAATTTTGCTTCGGGACAATTTAATATAGATGCTCAAGGGTTGGTCAAGGTGGCTGAAGGCGTTAGCGATGACTTCTGAATTTGCTAATTGCATCAAGACTGGAATGCTAAGGTTAAATACGAAGATTAGCTCTAAAGGAATAGACTAATGTTGCTACGTCGGGTATCTAATGATGATACTCTGAGTGGTAATACCGTAGACTTGCATTTGATAATCCGGGTGCTTCAACTTGTTTTCTCTCACAAGGCATCTATCTAAGTTGTGACACTAAACTACTATTGTGATTTAGGAAAATTTATAATGATGCTAAGTATGCTTCCTAATAAGTGAGTATGGCCTAAAAGACGTTTCTAATTGCTATTCCAATTTAAAGTTATTTCTCAAGTGGTTGGTGTGATTCCTAACATAATCTGGTTGGCTGAATCTACCCTATTTGACATGTAGTTATATCCTATATGATAACTTAACAGGCTGGAACGTACGAGAATGCTAAATCAAAGGGGATCTAATTCGACCATTTTCCTATACAAATGGTTGGGTAGCTTATGACACTAAATTACTAACTCAAGGTGATTGTATAACTACACCTACACGTCTATAATAAGTTTATAAGGTGAGATTCCTAAATGGTACATCTCAAAATGCTCAACCTCTAGTGGTAAGGTATAATTATTGGCCACCATTTAAAAAGGCTAACTCGGTTCTAATCTGATTCCTAACTACTCAAGGTTGGTGTCTCTCGAACTAACTTAGGTATCTAAATGGTGTTGTAAAATGATTCATAATCATTGCGCTAATCAAGGTTGATCCCTAAAGGTTTGCTGAATTAACTGACCTAGTCTGGTATGACTAAAAAGAAATTCTATTTGTTATGCTAAATAGAGTTCGATTTCTAGCGATGCGGTAGAGACACAAATTAGGAATCGAAAAGTTGAATTATTCTCAGGCAGGCATTAAGAGCTGACATTGCATAGGGTAATCTAATGAGGAGTTGTCAGGTAACTATTGTTATGGGTTAGTACTCCAACTTTGTTTCCTAATTTAGTACAGAATAGATCGGACAACAATGGCGGACTTCGTGGCTGAAAAGTAAGGTTAAGTATTTCAGGAAGAGTCCTGATTTACTGAAGGTTGAATCTTACTTGGTTCGAATGTTCCTTGCAAACATGTTCACTAGGAGTTGTGGTTACTCTCAGATTAGGAAAAGTTTTCCTGACACTCGGTGTCAGTGGATACTACTATTCTCTAAACACTTAATGGTTATAATTAATGTCAGTCATTAATGTTAATCATTAATAGTATTGTAAAAGTTTATATAAAAGTTTCTTAGAGGGATTCGTAAATATATATAGATATAGATATAGATATATTGATTTTACAAATAAAAATACTACATTGAATGTTTAATTTTTGTAATATAAAAAAGTGAATTCTAATTAAAAAATAATTGTAATGATAAAAATAATGGTTATAATTAATGTCAGTCATTAATGTTAATCATTAATAGTATTGTAAAAGTTTATATAAAAGTTTCTTAGAGGGATTCGTAAATATATATATAGATATAGATATATTGATTTTACAAATAAAAATACTACATTGAATGTTTAATTTTTGTAATATAAAAAAGTGAATTCTAATTAAAAAATAATTGTAATGATAAAAATAATGGTTATAATTAATGTCAGTCATTAATGTTAATCATTAATAGTATTGTAAAATTTTATATAAAAGTTTCTTAGAGGGATTCGTAAATATATATAGATATAGATATAGATATAGATATATTGATTTTCAGAATAAAATACTATAGTGAAGGTTTAATTTTTGTAATATAAAAAAAGGAAATTCTAATTATTCTTTGTACTATTTGTAAAATATATATAGATGTATTATTTTTGTAAATTATTCCCAATATATTGATTTTCAAAATAAAATACTATAGTGAAGGTTTAATTTTTGTAATATAAAAAAGTGAATTATAATTATTATTTGTACTATTTGTAAAATATATATAGATTTATTATTTTTTTGTAAATTATTCACAATATATTGATTTTACAAATAAAAATACTATATTGAATGATAAAAAAGTGAATTCTAATTAAAAAATAATTGTAATGATAAAAATAATGGTTATAATTAATGTCAGTCATTAATGTTAATCATTAATAGTATTGTAAAAGTTTCTATAAATTTTTTTTAGATAGATTCGTAAATATATATTAATATAGATATAGATATATTGATTTTCAAAATAAAATATTATAGTGAAGGTTTAATTTTTGTAATATAAAAAAGTGAATTCTAATTATTCTTTGTACTATTTGTAAAATATATATAGACGTATTATTTTTGTAAATTATTCACAATATATTGATTTTACAAATAAAAATACTATATTGAATGTTTAATTTTTGTAATATAAAAAAGTGAATTCTAATTAAAAAATAATTGTAATGATAAAAATAATGGTTATAATTAATGTCAGTCAGTAATGTTAATCATTAATAGTATTGTAAAAGTTTCTATAAAAATTTCTTAGAGGGATTCGTAAATATATATTAATATAGATATAGATATAGATATAGATATATTGATTTTAAAAATAAAATATTATAGTGAAGGTTTAATTTTTGCAATCTAAAAAAGTGAATTCTAATTAAAATATAATTTTAATGACAAAAATAATGGTTAGAATTAATGTCGGTCATTAATGTTAATCATTAATAGTATTATAAAAGTTTCTATAAAAGTTTCTGAGAGGGATTCGTAAATATATATTAATATAGATATAGATATAGATATAGATATAGATATAGATATATTGATTTTAAAAATAAAATACTATAGTGAAGGTTTAATTTTTGCAATATAAAAAAGTGAATTCTAATTAAAAAATAATTTTAATGGCAAATATAATGGTTAGAATTAATGTCGGTCATTAATGTTAATCATTAATAATATTATAAAAGTTTCTATAAAAGTTTCTGAGAGGGATTCGTAAATATATATTAAATATTAATATTAATATAGATATAGATATATTGATTTTAAAAATAAAATACTATAGTGAAGGTTTAATTTTTGCAATATAAAAAAGTGAATTCTAATTAAAAAATAATTTTAATGACAAAAATAATGGTTAGAATTAATGTCGGTCATTAATGTTAATCATTAACAATATTATAAAAGTTTCTATCAAAATTTCTGAGAGGGATTCGTAAATATATATTAATATAGATATAGATATAGATATATTGATTTTAAAAATAAAATACTATAGTGAAGGTTTAATTTTTGCAATATAAAAAAGTGAATTCTAATTAAAAAATAATTTTAATGACAAAAATAATGGTTAGAATTAATGTCGGTCATTAATGTTAATCATTAATAATATTATAAAAGTTTCTATAAAAGTTTCTGAGAGGGATTCGTAAATATATATTAAATATTAATATAGATATAGATATAGATATATTTATTTTAAAAATAAAATACTATAGTGAAGGTTTAATTTTTGCAATATAAAAAAGTGAATTCTAATTAAAAAATAATTTTAATGACAAAAATAATGGTTAGAATTAATGTCGGTCATTAATGTTAATCATTAATAGTATTATAAAAGTTTTTATAAAAGTTTCTGAGAGGGATTCATAAATATATATTAATATAGATATAGATTAATTAATATAGATTTCGACTCCTCTAAATAGAGTAAAGCTACGCTCTTTATTTAACGTCCAATAATCAAAAGTGTCAAGTGAATTAATCATAATATACATCAGACCATATTTGGAACATTATGACATTTATAAAATTGACTCATGTGCAAATCCTTGTGCCAATTATTGAATCTTCTCTCCCTGCATTATCATGGATGCAAGATTAATGAAATAATTAATGAAATAAAACTTAGATTAATTAAAACACATCTTTAATTATAAAAAATAGAAAAATATTAATTAGTGTTATGAAAACACTAATTAAACAAGTAAATATAATAAAATGGTAAAAAAAATATTATTTTTAATACAAAATTTACTTTTTTAATTTTCTTAATTAGTGCTACAAAAATATTAATTAACAAACCTCGTAAAAAAATTACTAGTGCTACGTATGAGTGTAGTAACTTACCAATTTATATCAACCAGATGTGCATGCTGGTCTTCTTGGGGGAAGCTGCTGATGTGGAGTTTTCTGTTTTTTAAAATAAATAAAAACAGAGGAAAATTGGATAAATGCACACAAAATAAAATAATTAATCATAATAATAATAATAATACTTTTAAAAATTACTAATAATACTTCAAAAATGTACCTTTAGTTTTGGTCGCAGGGTCTCTACGGCTGCTGTAGATTGTTGATTCACTCCATCACCTTGCTGTTGAGATTAAATTCCACCAAATTATATATAATGTTAGAAATGAACAAGTTTTGGTTTGGTACATGTGATGCTATTTAATATGAAAAATAAATAAAAATTCAAATATACCTTGCATAATGCCCAGTCTGCTGAATCAAAAAATGCCCTTTCATTATCCTTTAATTTTAAACACAAAAAAGAGAGGAAAAAAATCTTAGATTCCGTAAAACATGTATGAATTATTATTGAATAAAAATTTATATTTTTATTATAAAACAAAATTTGTTGTTTTTTTTAGTATGGGCTTACTTTGGATATCAAAGGCTTTTTCTTTGGGACAAGCCCGCCATACTTCTTGCCGGCGGATGTTGACTGATTTCCAGCAAAAAATAATTTGTTATTTCCATCATAAAAAAAATTATTTAATATTATAAAGTTAGAGCCAAAAACATCTAAAAATAAAGTTAGTGCTAAAGCTCACCAACCACAAAATAAAATTCATTTTCAATTAATAAAAAAATTCAAGATCATCACATTGTTTGTGCAAGAAAATGATAATACATTTAGAAATATAGTATTTTGTTTTATAAAACGACCAATGTTAATAGTTATTAGGTTAATATTTTGTTGTGTTTGAATTTTAAGGGTCATGACATCCTACTTTTATATAACTCTAATGTAAGAAAATTAAAAAGAATGTTCAAATGTTGAAAATGAATTAGTTAGGGTGCAAACACTATTTTATGCAGTCGTACAATTATGATATTTTCTAGGAAAATGCTATTTAGGAAGAATTTTTTGATTTAAGAAAGAGAAAAATCTTAGGTGGCAATATTTAATTGGTCAAATTATAATCACTCTCTCTTCCATGTATGATTACCCAATTTTTGATTGGTCAAATTCCCTAATTTTGTAGATTCTTCTCTTTCTTATATGAATATTTCTTACTAAATAGCATAACTCTATTTTTTATCATCTGATTAAGATTGGATGGTTAAACAAATGGATATTTTATATTTATTTAATAATATTAAATATATTGTGGATAATCTTTGACACCAGATAGCAATGAATTTTCGACTTTTCGACTGCACCAAATCCTAAACCTAAATAATTACACATATATATTTGTCAACTAAGACTAGGTCCTTATTGAAGTTATGGTCTACGCTCCTTTTTCTTGAAACTACTCTACACCCACACATATGAATCTATGATACTTGAGGTGACTTCATGGGATGATTGTAAATTATAGTACAAATTTTCATTTGACTTATTCTAGAGTAAACCTAATTCCCAACCTACATTTTATTTCATCAATTCAAATTAATAAAAAATGTCAATTCGGAGTATATAGTAGGGAGGGGATATTCTAGAAGATCTAAAATTATACCTTCTTTTTAAATAAAATAAAATAAAAAGCAAGAACTAATTATTGGCATGGGAACCTCATGTTTGGGAAAAATAAGGTTCACATGATTTGCTGCTTGACAGCCTAACGGCCAGTTAGGCTTGTTTTGTTTTGCACAGTGAATTTTGTTTTGTTAACTATGTTATGACAGACTCCTAAGGTAGCCCCCCTAAAACCTCCTAACCGACAATTTTTATGGCTCCCCAAAAAAAAAAATCTTGAGGCTGAAATCTCTCTCTTTTTTTTAAAAAAATGTATTGGTAAACAATGAAATCTGTAAATATAAATAGGTATAAACTAAAGGGCATTAACAATATACGTGTATATATTGTTGGCTCATGAGAGATGCAAGGGATCATATGAAAGAAAGACATAGAAAGAAGGCAAATATGTAATTAAAATATAATTCCTCTCCCCCGTCTCTCATATTTGTTCAGCTAGCTATTTTCCATTATTTTTCTTCTTATTCTTTCAATTTCTATTCCATCTAGTACTTATGGATTATTCTCTTATCTATTATTGAATCTATTATATAATTTTGCAGAGAAAAAAAATGACACCACGTATTTATCCAAAACGTTAAAACATTATTTATATAAATTCTCTCATTCATATCTTATTCAATTTTCACTTTACTATCAAATATGACATTTCTAACTCACGTAAAATCTTACAAATTTTAAATTTTTCTCTTTTGTTTTTTGATGAATTATAAATTTATCTCTTAAACACAATGAAAGCAAAACAAGGTAAAAAAGAAATTCACACAGTAGATATAAAAAATAAAATCACAAAATAGCTGCAAATTTGATTGAGATATGACTCATACCGATAACTAGACAGATATATAGAATAAAATTTCAGAAATGCTAGATACATGTATCATAGACACAATTAAAGTACTAAGTACATCGTACCAACATGATGGAAAATATAAGAGTACATTGGTACAAGTAATGTACACAATTGGAATTCGACACGTGGACCTCCCTTCAATTTTTGTTACCATTTGCTTTATGGGTGTTTTTGTTGCAAATTTGCAATGCCACACCACACTATTGAACATTACCGTCTCTATCATCATAGTTATAGCTATAGTTCATGTATGAGCGCAGAAATATTTGATATGCAGAGATAAATTTTTGGTCATAGAACCAAATGCAGCTAGAACAAATATTTTTTTATAGATATTTTTAGAGATAATTAATTATATTTGAGACATTGTTAACACTAAAATTGAACACATTTTTCGATCTTATTTTTATACGTTGTGTAAAAAACATTCTGTTCCGCTACACCCAACACCGTAGGTAGAAATTGAGGTTATAAAAATGTGAAAGATATTTCAAGTATATATGATCAAATAATAATTTTTGCTTAAAAAAAAGGTTGAGGGGTTGAGGTTAGGTTATTTACCTCAACGTCATTGGCTATGAAATAGTCTTCTCTATTACACTCTGCCATCTCCCTTTACCTATTCAACAAAACAAATTCATATTCATATTCAAATTTACATACAAATAAAAACATTCCATTTAATGAAAAATTGACCAATTAATTCATAAAATGTAAGCTTTAATTTAAGTGCAAAGAAAAAGCTACTCACAAAAGCAAGATAGTAGATAAGTTTTAACAAAGAGAGAGAGCAGAGAATAGGGACAAAGAATTCTCCAAAATCAAGCAAAGAGAAGTTCCTATGTAAATGGTGTACAAGCATACACAAGTTTTATAGCACAAGTATAATAATAATAATTAATAACACAAAGAAAATAAAATAGAAAAAATGAATAAAGAAAAGGGTGATGTTGATAATTACCTTGTGGTGAGAGCAAGGTAGAGATGCAAGAGAAGAGAAAAAAAAAACCAAAGAGAGGATAAAAATGTATAGAGACAATGAAATAAAAGTTTGAGTGAGAAAGTTAGATAAGAATATACATATATATACATCCACTACAAATATTATGATATTAATAGTTTATAATAATTAATAATATAATACGAGGAGTGGCTAGGAAAGAAACTAATATGCATAACAATAATGATATAATAATATGAATGAATAATTTAAATTTGGATTTTATATATCCAAATCCAAATTGCATACATTTCTATGTGGATAGATAGGCAGATAAGACATTTTGATTTTGGGACTATGTGTGGACATTTTTGAATGGATTGTTTAGCATAATATTTTAATTTTGAGATTTCTTTTCCTTCTAAGGTTGGAATAATATATTTGATTAAGTCAATTATTAATTAAGTATGACCAAATTGAATTTAAATATTTAAATTAAGTATGACCAAATTGAATTTAAAGTTGGTATATTTATTTGTTATTGGTTTACTATGTTTTTGTATTTGAAATTCAAACTTCATAAAGGCCAAGAAACTTAGAAAAGAGACTAAAAACTCTATAACCATTGGATGGCTTAGTTTATAAGCTGTTAGAATATCACCATCTATTGGTCCATCTCATACACTCAACGTACAATTATCTCACGTGTTACCGACACTTCCCCCGTTTAACATTTTACCCAATGTTTTTTCTATCAATTATTTCTCTTTGTTTTTTCTTGATAATAATGTAAACAAGTTTACCTATATAATCATGTATTTCTTGCTTAGTTTAGAATTTAGATCGATGAGATATAATAAGATAAAGTAGGGATGAGTACTAATCCGCAATCCGACTCGAAATCGATATAACCGCTAACATATGGAAATACTCGGTTGGATGCGGGTTGGGTCTCGGGTCAACAATTGTGAAAAATCGGTCATGAACGGTTGTATTCAAATAGATGCGGGTCTCTAAAAATTCATCTCGTCATAACCGAAACCAACCGAACAATTACTAAAATACAATAATATTTTTTTTCAATTTCGAGCACATCTTCTCTCTCTTATACTCTCCACTTTGTTAATTTTATCTATCTTTGATAGAGGAGAAAAATATTATATTTTACAAGTTTATGCTTGTAATATGTTGATAAAAGAGATCTAAAAGATAATATTCTAGATTTATATTAATTTCACTACAAGAAAACAAAGGATCGTCACAAATGCATGCATTATTGAGGGCCTTAGACACTCAAATAACAGCTCGACGGTAACCGTTATTGACGGTCATGGACCCTCAATAACATTACTGACGGTCTGTGTCTATCAAGAGCGGTGACATTGTTGATTTCATTACTGACGGCCTGCAGCCTTCAAGAACAGAATTCGAGGACAAATTCCTGATGGCCTATAGCCGCCAATAAGTCATTCCACTTTTTTAAAAAAATAATTTAATAATTTAATTATTTAAAAAACAATTCTAATTTATAAATAATTAAATTATTAAATTATTATTTTTTTAAAACAAATACTGCATATTTAATTTAAAAATAATTTAAAATCTGAATTAATTATTTTTAAAATAAATGGGTTTTTAAAAATTAAAAAAAGAGCTTTTTAAATAATTAAAGACATAATATAATTTAAGAGGCATAGCTATACCAAATAGATACAAGCAAATAATAGACACCTTGAAACATACACACCACATTCTATACTACCACTACAACATTTTTTATCATAAACAACATCTTAAAAAAGGTAGTCCAAAGGCAAAAAACAGTGGGCTAAAGTTTAGGCCACGGTTTTGCAGATGTGGTATATGCGGCGGTTGCCTTTTCTCTAAAGCTACGGTTTTTTCACTTTAGCCCACCCATAACAAAAAACCGTGGCCTATAACATGTAAAGAAGCCACCGTTATTTGATTGGTTTTAGGCTACGGTTTGGTATAAGCCACGGTTTATTAGTTGTAGCCTATACATTAGTCCAGGGTTTTACACGTGTTGCCTGAACATTAAGCCACAGTTTTATATTAGTTGTCTATACATTAGTCCACCGTTTCCAATGTGTTGCATGTACATTAGGCCACAGTTTCATAAGTGTTGCTTGGACATTCTTAACCGTGACTATAACATTCTGGCAACACAAATAAATGGTTGCTAATGAGAATATGCCACAAACCAATATTGACAAAAACTGTGGGCTATATTTTTTGACCACACATATAAAAACGTTGCGTATAACACGATTGTTGCCACCAATGTTTCTATCCATTTAAATCACAAATAACTAAATATTGCATGCACTCCACAATGTTGTGTTTTATACAACATTTTTCTAAGCAAATTTGTATTAATAATTAATATTGCTTGAAATAACCAAACTATAATTAACATTTTTCTAACAAAGTTGTCTAACAAAATATTGCAACATCATCCACAAAATCAATCCATGATTCCACAAAAAAAAAATATATCTAAATGTTACTTCCAAAAGTCAAAAGCAATCATGTATTAAATTTCAAAATAAAAATAAAAATCTTCCATGCATTGCAATGCTTCATTCATCTTGATCTTCAGGTCCAAACTGTAGAGAAAAAAAATTATATTAATAAAAGGTGCAATATAATCAGCACATTACAATAAACATATGGCTACAAAAATCAACCAAATAACCCAAAGAAAACATAGCATGCCCCAAAACAAAAACTACTATATTGTCCCCTCCAAAAACCAGAACTCCTCCTTGCTATCTAGTGGCCACAAAACTGCAGAAAAAAGCATAAAAACCAGCAGCGCAACAACAAAGGGAAAAAGCAAAGAACCAGAAACAGCAGAAAAAAACCAGCAGGGACAAACAAAGATTTCAAGGAAACATATGTTAGCAATTATAATTCAATGGCTCAATCAAAATGCAAGAATCATATCATGTTTATTTAACAGTCCACTAACATAACAAGCATATATTGTAATACTTGAGATTCCATTAGCTTCTTAAGTAATTCCATTTCATTCAATAATCATGCAATTACAGTACTGGAATTGAATTCCTAGTACAATATATCTCACAACAAGGATTATGGATGTCAAATTTGTGAACATGACAGATGGGAAGCTAAGCAATCCCAAGCTGATACCATTGCAACTTCAATAACAACAATTATGCAAATACTTTAGTATGAGAAACATGTTACTATTGGTTGACAATGATTGACGAAAATAATAGCTTAAATTAGAGACAAATCCCAATAAACAAGAATCAATCAAGTCATCACAAGCAGAATAACCCATCAACAATAAAGATTAATCAAAATACAAACAGCAACAACAAAGTGACAGCAGAGAAAAGTGTGGTACAACCAACAATGTATAGAATTGAGTGGTCAATTATTATTTTCTCATAGAAATAAATCTGATGAAAACAATATACAACTTACATTCTATAGTTTCAACTTCACCGAATGTCGTCTTTTACATCTAGCAAAAGGGAATCTTGGACCTGATAAATATATGAGCATTAGTAAAGAATTGTAACATGTTACTACTGGTTAAATTTGTGAACAATGATTGACGAAAATATATGAGTATTAGTAAAGTATTAGTAAAAGGGAATCTTGGACCTGATAAATATCTCACTACAAGGATTATGGATGTCAAATTTGTGAACATGACATATGGGTAGCTAAGCAATCCCAAGATGATACCATTGTAACTTCAATAACAACAATTATGCAAATACTTTAGTATGAGAAACATGTTACTACTGGTTGACAATGATTGACGAAAATAATAGCTTAAATTAGAGACAAATCCCAATAAACAAGAATCAATCAAGTCATCACAAGCAGAATAACCCATCAACAACAAAGATTAATCAAAATACAAACAACAACAACAGAGAAAAATGTGCTACAACCAACAATGTATAGAATTGAGTGGTCAATTAATTATTTTCTCATAGAAATAAATATGATGAAAACAAGAAACAACTTACATTCTATAGTTTCAACTTCACGGAATGTCGTCTTTTACATCTAGCAAAAGGGAATCTTGGACCTGATAAATATATGAGTATTAGTAAAGAATTGTAACTTTCAACTTCTTTTATCACTAGATTGCTACACACACACCCACAAGTTCAAATTGTAAACTGCCAACTCTTTCAAATTGTAACGGAGCCCTTATAATCACTTTAACTCAACAATAATTACTTTATACCAAGAACACTCTGTGTTTGAGCTTAATAGAGAAAGATAAATAAAGAAATAAATAAACCAAACCAAATGAGGTTCGCACTTAGCACCATGACAAAATATAAAAGAAGCAGCATTAACTATATATATAGTTCTCTCTTACAATAATTAATTATCAATTAAAAATGAAATGTTTATTCTTATTTTATATATATATATATATAATCACCAAAGCCTTAAACAAACTTGAGTTGAGTTAATTTCCAAAGTAACCATGGGGTATGAGCTTCATGTTCTCTTATCATCTATCATTGATTTCCTCTTTTTCATGCTAATCAAAATTACATAGAAATCAAAAACTAAAAACTCAAACTCCAAATTGCCACCAGGACCAAGAAAACTTCCACTAATAGGGAACATCCACCAAATTGGAGCCTTAGCTCATCAATCCCTAGCAATATGGACCTCTCATGCATATGCAGCTTGGTGAACTTTCTTGCATAGTTGTTTCATCTCAAGAAATGGCTATAGAGGTGATGAAAACACATGATCTCAACTTTGCAAATAGGCCTCCACTGCTTGCAGCTGAAATAATCTCTTATGGATATAAAGGAATGGCTTTTTCTCCGCATGGATCCTATTGGAGACAGATGAGGAAGATTTGTACTATGGAGCTACTATCACAAAAACGTGTGGATTCTTTTAGATTACAAAGGGAAGAAGAATTGGCAAATTTTGTCAAAGATATAATTTTGTGTGAAGGGTCATCTATAAATCTTGTTGATGTTCTTTTGAAGCTGCAAAAGTATGGTGATCTGGAACATCCCTTATCAGACATCATTGTCAAAGCAACAATTTTGGTTAGTACTATGTTACATTTTGTTTAAATGGTAGTAAATGTTAGGAATATTGTTAGTATTTAATACTATATTAGGATGTGTTTTCAAAGTCAAGCAGAATAGTCTGACATGATCTATATGGCTCTCAAACATGCTGATTGGGCTTAATGTGACCATTAAGCACTTATCCATTAATCTATACATACTTCTCTTTGTATATAATCTAATAATCATATCTGAAAGCTATATATGCACTAGGAGTATTTTCTTACCCATAATACAGCCATGGCAGCAGGCAAGCCCACATAAACAAGCATTCCATAGAAGTGGAGGGTAAAAATAGGAAAACAGAAAAAATAGTAGCAGAGGCTTTATAATGAAAACAGTTCAGATCTATTAGTATACCCATCTCTTACCAATTGCTTAATCTTGCAATGTTCAACTCAGTTCACAGAATGGTAATCACTTTAACTCAACAAAATCACTTTAACTCAAGAATAATCACTTTAGCTCAAGAATAATCACTTTGTACCAACAAAAAAATGATTTGAAATCAACCAAACAAAACAAATCACTCTAACTCAAGAGAATCAAAACAAAATTGAAGTAAACAAGCAAAATCACCCAACTCAGAAAAATCAAAATAAAACAAAAAACAACTAATACACAAAATCACTATCAAACGAAGATGCAGACATCTAAATTAGTAGAAATTGAAAACGAGTTACCTGAGTTGCGATTTAGGGATTTTGAGATGCTAAATTGCAGAAGCCAACAACTGAGAGGATTTTGAGAAAATAGAAGGTGATTTAGGGTTTTAGAGATGGTGGTTGTGCGATTTAGAGATTCTCAATGGCCATGGTGGTGGTGCGATTTTGATTCTCGGCGGTAAGTGGTGGTGCGATTTTGATTCTCGGTGATAAGTGAGGAGGTCTGTGAAGAGATTATGTTTTTTTTTTTTCTATGGGAGAAAATTTATTTTTTGAAGGATTTTTTTGGTAAAGTAAGATATATTTTCATTTTGCCGCTTAAATCAATTTTCAAATGGCGCTCATTTTTTCATTCGGAGCTCATGTCAATATTTTAGGCCACGGTTGAATACATGTGGAGTTTCAAAATATCAATAAGCCACGGTTATATTGTGTGGCATGAAATTTCCACTGGTAGTCTAAAGTGTTATAGGCCACGGTTAAATTTAGTGGCCTTTAGAATATTTTGGGCCACAGTTTTTGGCGTGGTAAAAAACATCAACGGCTAAAAACCGTGGCTCCAATGAGAATAGGTGACGGTTTTTTAAGGAAAGTTAGAAAATGACCTATATATGCAAGTTATATGCAACAATGTTAAAACGGTTGTCTATTCCTGTTTTAGGCCACTCTTTTTTAATTGTGGATAAATAAAGGGTGGTCTATACTCAAAAATGTTGTAGTGTACCTTAAGCCAATATATCAGAGACAAACCATCGGAACAACAAAAATTACCAAGTAATAAAGTGCCACATATTGAACATTACTAGTGCTTCAAGTACTAATGGAAAAGTCTAATACAAATGAAGCCAAAGCACAAATTTAGGAGTATGCTATTACAAGTAGTGCATGCTCCACTACAAATTAACCACTAATAAAGAAGCAGCTGCATAAAGCTTTTGCATCCAAAGCAAAGGAACAAAACTGTCCACGAATTCAAAAGCAGCTGCTTAAAGCTAACAAATTACATCCAAAGCACAATAACATAATCAAACTGCTCCTATACAATCAACAGGATTTTAACGCCGTAACATGATGTCACCACAAAAAACTTAACATAATTCCTTAAGAAGATAAAGGCTTATGAACCTGCACAGCAAAACAACATACAACAAATCCTTTTATGATTAAAAATATCGAAAACTCAAAAACAAAGGAACAAGCATCAAACAGCAAAACAGAACACTAAAATTACCAATAAAGAGCCGCACACCTAAGCCCTCCCACAGCCAGCAGAACCTGCAGAAAACACCCATATGAAACAAATAAATTCAGCAGTAGCTCAAACAAGTCCAGGTGATTCTTTCTCAACGGTCCTTATGCGGAAATTATAAAGCAGCGGAAAATAAAATTCTAAACAACTGCATGACACCAACATCATTTAATCAACGCCTAATCATTAATAACTAATTAACCAATTGATACCTAATCACTCATTTAGATAAAATAAATACAATTAATTGAATATAGCTTTTCTTCCCCTACCTTAAGATATAATGTGTATAACACAAAGTTGTAGGCTAGCAAGGTCTAATATTCCATCAATAGAACCAAATATAGTATACCAAGTAATGTTAATATCTTCTCAATACTGTATGTAACCCCTTAATAACTAGTTTCATCCACACAAGATCATTTTTCATCTTCACTAACATTGGTTATAAAAATCTTAGGCTATAACTAGTAGTGCCAGGGGGAAAGCCAACAGATATGCATTAGAAGAAAAACAAAAATGTGACTACACAAAACAAAACACTAATTAAAGCTGAATTACACCTAAGCTGCCCCAATTAACACTAAAATTTAAAACACAAAATTAAAACCAAAAGAACCACAAAAAAACATCTGATAATTATTTTAATTATAATCTTAAACATGAATAGAAGATTAATTGTATGAAATGTGAATAACAGGACTGTTGAGGAAGCAATCAAGAGTGCAAATAATACAAGATATGGGCTAGCAGTAGGTATTGTGACAAAGAATTTGGATATAGCAAACACAGTGTCAAGATCCATTCGTGCAGGCACTATTTGGATAAATTGTTATTTTGCTTTTGGAGATGATATTCCATTTGGAGGATATAAAATGAGTGGATTTGGAAGAGATTATGGATTAGAAGCACTTCACAAGTATCTACAAGTTAAATCTATTGTTACTCCAATTTATAATTCTCCATGGCTCTAATTAAGAGTTTCACTATTTGCGTTATATTTGGTTATGTAGTGAGAAAAATTATCATGGCAAGGAAATCGTATAAAAAAGTAGTTGAGAAAACCGAACCATGCATCTTGAACCAAAATTAACGCATTTAAGTATTCATACATATATTAGAACCAGATTGCAACACTCCTCAACAACAAGAAACGAGTCCAAATTTGAATTAATGAGTCAATAACAACAACAAAAACAACACATGGACAGCAAGACAAAAACAACAATTAAGGGCACAACCATAACACTATGAATTCAATATTTTAATTCAGATAAGTTAAACCCCCATACTCATCTTCTTCAGGCTCAGGCTGAAGTTGTACATGTTTTCCCTTGTCACAGTTATTTCTCTCACGCCCCACCACCCTGCCTCTTGATCTGCCTCCACCTCCCTCGTTTATTATTATTGGGGGCAACACTTGCCGCTGCTGGCCCCAACCACTTTGAACGGAGCAGCTTTGTTGATTGCCTTGATGCGGGGTGAAGTTTTGGGTGTTGATCTCGTGTCTTCCGCCTGTAGGATAAGAATTTAGTAGAAAATCTTCATCATCATGAAGCATGCGTCTTAGAGGTCCTAGATCATCGAAATCCACAGACCGTAACACATCACCTTGTGCAAGCTCCAACATACCCTGATTCAAATCAATATTTTGTCTATTAGTAAAATTCGGCACTCGATATTCTTGACTGGAAGCATAACCTTGTGAAGCACTGGGATTATTGGGGGTGGGGGGGGGGGGGGGGGGGGGGGGGGTTTGCTGGAATATTGTTGAACTTCGGATCCTGGCGCCGATCCCTGTCCCTGCTCTACTGCCGCCATCGCCTCTGCAGCCTCATCCCATCTAGTCTGAAAACGTTGATCAACTTGTCGTTCCTCCACTTGCAGCATATCTTCTTGAAGCTCTCTACGAACTTCATCCCGAAGTTCTTCCCGCACTGAGGCCCTAATTCGTGCTTCAAACTCTTCTTCGGTTTCATCTCTTTGAGGCTGAGATCTTCCTATGCTACTGTAAGAGGTGCAACTGACATCTCTTATTCTATTTGGGTCACTTTGATACAAAGAAGATGTAGACCCCGCAGCGAATTTCCGACCTCGATGCCTACCACCAGCATTGTCAACAAAAGCTTTTGAAATTTTCATTGCACGAATCATTTCACTATCTCGTAACTGCTGGGCATCATATTCTTCAGTAAAAATCGTTGTCAACCTCTACAATAAGTTAGAAAAACAAGAATCTTTAATTTTTTTAGAATCAACAAAATTTATTAAAAACATCAAACGGATAAAAGGACGTTCTCGAAACAACAAAAGAGCATACACTCCTGCACTAGCAGGTGAATACAATAAAACAGTAGCAAAAAAAACATATAAGGATGATAGAAGCAACAAAAAATAAAGTTCAAGACCCACAAAACAGCCAACACAATCAACAATAAGGATGAAAGTTTACTAGAAACAACCTAAAGTTTACTACAAACAAACTACACATTTAAACCCACAAAACAACAAGTTATCAAACAAGCCTATAGCATGATAGTAGCAAAAAAAACAAACTAAATAACAATACCAGCAATCATAACAGTTCAAAACTCTTATAATCATTAATTATACGTAATTGATTAAAAAATGTTTAAATCCTTACTGCAACTTCTTGCGCTTTGAGCCCTGTCCATTCACCAGAATCTGCAAACTTGTGCAACAAATCATTCATTTCCATAAAGGTCGGTGCACGATCATGAGCCTGAATAAATTCGATGCGAAGTGTTGAAGCGAATTTCAAACCTCCAGAGTGTATGCATGACCGTTGACCTTCTTCGGAGAGTCTATTTTCCCTTGCCATTTGACATGTTTCTTGGTACTTTGGGGTATCCCATTTTTCCTTCAAGACAGGAAATGAATTACCAAGGAGCCATTCAGTCGGATCTTTTTCAAACTTTTCCGGATCTGTTTTAATCTTTTTCCGTACATCATAAAGTAAGCCCGACAGCCGTCTGGCAGCTTTTTTGTTGAATACTTCTTCAATAGCGGCCTTGTCCTCTCTTAGCCAGGTTACTTCCGACTACGTAAATTAATAAAGAAATATTGTTAATAAATATAATATATATTTAGTGACAAAATTAATTAAATAAATAAAGTAATTAAAAATAATATTAATGTCTTACTCTGAAGCCATTCCAGAATTGGTTATATGCGTCCTTATTAGCTCTAACCTCCGTCCAATTTTAAAATGCACTTTGGTATTTTGATTTTAAGGCTTTGTTAATAGCCTTGGTTGCCGGATTTTGTGGTTGTAATCTGCAAAAGGCAATATTGAGTAATCAATAATAGAAGAACTTTTCATTGATAAAGTCTTCTGTCAAAAAGAATAAGCTAGTCGCTTCAGAGACGCAACAAACAATCAAACATAACATGCAAGGAAAGTGTTTGATAAGAAAATGAAGCCAACCAAGAAACTACATTGAAAACTATCTAGGAATGATACATACTTTCTTCCTGAAACATTGGCTCTTAGTATGTTATGTGCCACTGCCAAGACTAGTTTATTATAGTCAGACAAAACCATCCATGTACAAACTGAAGATTCCAATTATATTTCATTTTTTAGCTCTAGAGTTTTAAAATTTAGACATTGAACAACAATACAAATACAAATATAAGCTTATCCGTTTACACCAACTTTCAATTCTTTATGTCAAGTTTATTTAACAATATCATAAATGAGGGATTAGTAGGTAACACTAATAAGACTGAATAAAAGAACACTAATAAGACTACTCCTAACTCTTCTTCCATTTCATCTGCTTCTAGTGAAGCACTCAATGATGAACAAACTAAAACTATTGATCAAGCTAATAATCAACTGCACAAACACTAAGTTTCATTTTCATCTCCTCAGTTTCTCTATTATTAATAATCAACTTTTAATGAACACTAATAAAATTATCTCTAATTATTTATTTTCCAAGCCCTTATTTACATGAATAAAAGAACACCGAAGATTATTCATCAAGATTACATATTAATATTCTTACTCTCATATTAATAGGGGATCTTAAGATGCAATGTCAAAGAGGATTAAATTGGCCATAAGATCTTTAAACACAAATTCTTAATTATAAATAACTTACTCGCTAGTGTTGTATGGCATGATGATGGGTCTTTGATATCGGTCAACCAACAATTCATGTCGAGGAGCTAGAAGTAACGATGTGTCAATTTTCTCATCCTCGTGGTCATCATCATCATCATCGTAGGAGTCGTATTGTACTTCCGCACCATCTACAGTCCGAGACTTTGGCATACCCTCCAACTGTCGGTTCCGAACAACGCGGCGCGGTAAATTACGCCAAGATGGACGTCGTGGTTTACGTCCGCGTCCACGCCCTGGGCCCGGAACATTACTACCTTGACCCGGATCATTATTGCCTTGACCTCGATTCATCTAAATACATATATAATTAGTTAGTATCATTAATTTATAATAAAAAAAATCATGAACATATCAAAATTTCTTAGCAGAAGAAATTCATATCATATGAAAAGAAATCACCAAAAGAAACTCATATCATATCAAACTATCAACAACAAAACATTTGACTATTTCTTATACATACTAACTTACTAAGTAATGAAGTTAAAGGGAGTCTCAATGCAACAGTTAGAGTTGCTACCTTGTTACTACGAAACTGCACAAAACAATACTAGGCATATTAGTTAAAAATTGTACAAAACTGATCAGTTTTTCGTTAACTTTGCCCAATACTAGGCATATCCCAAATTGTTCATATCTAAGAATCAAGTTATCTGAATTGAATTCATTTATATACTGTAGACCTCAGTTCCAACCTCAACCCTAGCTTTATTTTTCATGGAACGTTTTGAATCGCCCATGAATCTTTCAAACGGGTACATCCATCTATATTGAACCGGCCCACCAAGTCTAGCCTCGTGTGCAAGATGCACCACAACATGCTCCATAGAATCAAACAAAGCAAGAGGAAATATTCTCTCCAACTTACACAAGATTAGTGGAATGTCACATTCCATCTTGATGAGATCAGCCTCTCGTAGCGTTGTTGAACACAAATTCTTGAAAAATTGACCGACTTCAATTAGTGGATTTAATACATGTTGTGGTAAAGAACTAAATGCAATCGGAAGTAACGTCTGCATAAAAACATGACAATCGTGACTTTTCATCCCACGCATCCTTCCCTTTTCAACATCACCACATCTCACTAAATTCGACGAATAACCATCTGGCATCTTCACTTCTTTTACCCATCGACAAACTGATTTAGTTTCATCAGGAGATAGAGTATAGTTCGCACGAGGTTTTAGTTTTTTTCCATTGGGTCTCTCCACCAACAACAGATCATTACGTTTGCAATACAACCCTATGTCATCCCTCGCTTTATCATTATCTTTCATTTTTCCTTTGACATTCATTACCGTGTTGAATATGTTTTCAAACACATTTTTTTCAACATGCATAACATCAAGATTGTGCCTTAATAGATTGTGTTTCCAATATGGCAGATCCCAAAAGATTTTTTTTTTTTGTCCAGTTGTGTGTTTGTCCGTAACCATGCGGTTTAGAAGCAACACCACCTATAACCTCTACCTTTGGAATATCTTTCACTTTGTTCCAGACTTGTTGAGATGTCAAATAATGTGGTGGGTCACGAGTTTCAATCTCACCGTGAACAAAAGCATTTTTATTTCTTCTAAATGGATGATTAAAAGGCAGAAACCGACGATGGCAGTCAAACCAAGTTGCCTTCCCACCGTTGTGTAACGTAAAAGCTTTTGTGTCCATCATGCAAATAGGACATCCTAGTTTACCATGTGTCCCCCATCCAGACAACATCCCATATGCAGGAAAATCATTAATGATCCACATCAAAGCTCCTTTCATATTGAAATTTCGTTTTTTACTGATATCGTACGTCGCAACACCGTTCCACAACCTCTTCAAATCATCAATCAAAGGTTGTAAATAGATATCAATACCAGCAGTTGGACTAGATGGGCCTGGTATTACAGCAGCTAAAAACATGTAAGGTTTTGACATGCACATGTCAGGTGGAAGATTGTACGGGGTAACCAGAACAGGCCAACATGAATATGGAGTGGCTGATACTTGAGTATATGGTGTAAATCCATCTGAGCATAACCCAAGTCGAACATTTCGTGGCTCCGAAGCAAATTCAGGATAAACTTCGTCAAAATGCTTCCAAGCCATTCCATCAGAAGGATGTCGCAACTCACCTGAAATTTTTCTCCTTTCATAGTTTTCACGATGCCATGTCATTTTACTGTCAGTTTGCATTGATGCATACAACCTTTGTAACCTTGGTATTATGGGTAAATAGAACATCGCCTTTCTTGGGATTGGCTTCCTTTTGGCTGACCGAGAATTTTTTGTTACATGGTATCTTGGCTCTTGACAAAATTTACATTCAATTAATGCACCGTCACTTACACCAAATTCATTGTTATAGTACAACATACACCCGTTAACACAACAGTCAATTCTCTTCGCTTCGAGTCCCAACTTTGCCACTAACTGTCTTGTTTCATAATAATTTTTTGGCAAATCAAGTGGGTGGTCTATTGTTATTTCCAACATCAGTTTCGTTATAAAGTCCATGGCAACTTCTGGAACTAGATATTGAGACTTGACCCCTAAAAGTTTAATACACACCGTTAACTTCGAGTCTCGAGATCCTTCAAACAACGGTGTATTTGTCTCTTTCAAAAGATCAAAAAACCTCTGAGCTTCCTCGTTGGTCGTTCAACATTAACATCAGTGTCATATTCATCATCATTTGGGACGCCGACGTCATTTGGAACATAAATCGGCACATTAAAACCAAGGGCATTCGTTATCATATTATTCATCTCATTGAACGGATCATAATGCTGATAATTTTGTGGAACAACTACGGGCTGAATAACACTGCTTGAAGCATGTCCTTGATTCACAGGAACACTTGTGGAACTTCCCTCGCCATGACTTGACCAAACCCAATAATTAGGTTGAAAACCTTTTTTATATAAATGAGCCCTAATTTCATCCTCATTGCCCATACGTATACATTGACAAGCTACACACGGACATCTAATTCCCCCTTCACGTATCACAACAGGATTATATTTTACGGTATTGATAAATAGTTCAACCCCTATTTTAAATTCCTCTTTAACTTGTCCTCTCTTTCCAGGATTATTCCTATCGTACATCCAATTACGAACGGTAAAATCCATATCGATCTGCGCAAGTTTAATTAATAATTAGCTTGGTAAAATTTAATTATATAACAAAAATAATTAACAAAAATACTAACTTTTACTTAAAATACAAACTTTTTTATTTTACTAAAAATACTTACTTTTTTATTATTTTGACTAAAAAACTAACCTTTTTTTATTTGACTATATACTACCTTTTTTTTATTTTAACTAAAAATACTAACTTTTTTTTATTTTGACTAAAAAAATAACCTTTTTTTATTTCACTATACTAACTTTTTTTTTATTTTGACTAAAAATACTATTTTTTTTTATTTTGACTAAAAAACTAACCTTTTTTTATTTGACTATATACTAACTTTTTTTTTTATTTTGACTAAGAATTTTCCTACCAAGTGACCTTAAATTGTGTTCTTTAATCAAATTGTGTGGCTTCCATATATTATGTTTCTTCAAATTTCTTATTTACTATATAAACTATTTTTAAGTATTATTTATAAAAAAAAATACTAAGTATTAAAAATTAAAATTACATTACTTACTTGAGTGCTAAGTAGATTCTGACTTGATGCGCTCCTAACCGATGAATTTCGACAACCACGAGAAATTTATATCAATACTTGATAAATAAAAATTGTAACAAAAACTGCATCCAAAAAAAAAAAATTGTAACAAAAAAGCATTAGAATATATACATTTAATTCAACTAATTAATAAAGACATAAAACAAAGTTTTTCAAAATTAATTAAAAATGAAAAAAATTGAAAGATAAACACTTACAATTTTTTCATTGAGGAATGGAAAAAAATTGAGAAGTGATAATAATGTGAAAGATAGAAAAATAAATTTTAAATGTAGAAGTTTAGTGATATATTTTCATTGGGTTGAAAGATAGAAAAATGAAGTGATATGTATAGAGGGAAAGTGATATTTTCATTGCTAAGTGATAAAGCTTAAAGATACAGGGAAGAGTTTACGTTGAAATTTTTTTAATTCTGGTGCGTTATTGACGGCCCCATGCCCTCTGAAAATGGGCAACGGTCAGAAGGCGTTATTGACGGCCTCTGGCTGTCTGTAATTAACGCATTATTGAGGACCCCGAGCCTTCAATAATGCTTCATGCAGCTTTTCATAAATTTTCGCAGGTATTGCAGGTGCACATCTCCCGGTGTGCATTATTGACGGCCCTAAGCCTTCAATAAATGTTATTTTATTTCTTTTTTTTTTTAACCAGTTTTGTGCATTATTGAGGGCTTTTGACCCTCAAAAACCTTGGTCAATAATTCAAGGTTTTCTTATAGTGTTTTTATTTCTCATCTACTACTATCTATGGAGTATTGTTGTTGGATTTATAGATTTGAAACAAAGTAACTGCATCTAATCATTTTTATTGTATCATTTGTTGTAGTGCGTAAAAAATATTGAACTATTTGAAGAATAATAATTTTTTGATCAATGAAGTTTTAGATGTAACAACAAAGTTTCAATCTAACCCGTTAAAACCGACACATTTATACCCGTCACTCGTATCACCTGACATCCGAACAAATTGAAAATGTAAACGGGCGAAATTGAATCCAAATTAAAAGGCCGCGGTTTTTATCAATTTGATAATTTTCGACCCGAATCCGACCGAATCTAACTGATGCTCACCCCTAAAATAAAGTAAATCAAAATAAAGCAAAGTGAAACAAATTAAAATAAACCTTTTAATTTATAATAGAGAAATAATTTTTGCATAATTGCATTACATCCTGACGTTCCAAATTGGAGCGAATAAAATTGAAGGTAAATAGTGATATGACTCTAAAGAACAAAACATTATTGTATACCATTTTTTTTTAACAATTCAAACATAATTTTAATGAGTTATACTTAAGAAATTAATTGTTAAGAGAATGTGGGTTTAATTTTTGGAAAAAATAATTCTTAGTCAAATTTTATTTACTTTGACCGAATTTAATTAGCACTACTAGTAACTCCTTCTCTTGAGAATTGAAGGATATATAACCCTAAAAGATAAACGAGTTTAGTTATACATGAGTATAAGTCAATCTTAATTTAAGTTTTTGGGTTCTAAAGTCGATTTTAATTTATAATTTTTTATATCAAGTAATCTATTGGTTAGATTTACATTTTAAGTGTGAAGAAGTAAGCAATTTGGGTTCAAACTCGGATCCATATGTATATGTCCTTGCAGCGGTTAACTTAATTAGTTTTACTCACCAAAACGATTTATTTATTAAATGTTTGATAAAACTTATTTAAATAAATTTAAACTTAACTTAAAAATATTTTGAAGGAGGTTATTCTATAAAAAAGACAAAATTACATGTTTGGTCATTTATCTTATTTTTTTGTAACATTTTGGTCCTTTATCTTTTATTTGTAACACTTTGGTCATCTATCTTATATATTTGTAATACTTTAATCTTTTATCTTTTATTTGTAACATTTTGGTTCATTGAATAATTCATGTATGTAGTCTATCACCAGGTACATCAATCATTTAATGAATCTAAAAAATGAATTGTTTCTTATAAAAAAAACCAAATGGAGTATGTGTGCGTGTGTGGACGCTCACACCTGTGAAATTTTGTTCATGTTAAAAAGATTTTGAAATTGTTTTATCACGTTAAAAAGATGTGATATTTTATATTCAATAGTAGTTTAAATATATTTTCGTTCTTTGGGTATAGAGAAGGACTAACATTTAATATTTAAGAATGACAAATGAGTAAAATAAAGATAGAGGACAATATAAATTATTATCCATGTCTTAAGAAATTGTGACAAGGCAATGGAATTTAGGTCCCCAAATCATCAAGCCCGGTTATTGGGTCAAATTATTTATCTTAAGTCTCATGTATTTGACTTGAATGGAACCTATATGAAAATTTTACAAATACGCCTTTGTGTTGGGTGACATTTTTTGGCATTTTTATAAATGGTTTGTGGAAGAATCGTAACAAATTAGTTTATGACCAGTACTCCATTCTTCGACAAACTTGCGGCTTCTATTAATAGCTCTAGTTCCACAATCCATATCAAATGGGAGCCACCTCCTACAAGTATCCTAAAGCTAAAGGTTGATGAAGCCCAGAGTAAAAGGAATGGTTTCTCAACTTATAGCAGATTACTTAGAAACGCTCGCGGTGGCCTTGTCCAAGATTTTTATTGCAATCTTGGTCGCAATAATTCTCAAGGCCGATATGTGGAGTTTACTACATGTCATGTGTATTGTTTGTCATCTACATGGTCGTGTTATTTTTTAAAATTGATTTTACTCTTGTTGCAATTGATGTCCTTAATCGTTTTACCACCATCTCTTATCTCAAACCTCTCTTGGAAGAGGTTCTTACTTTACTACCCTTTAAAGATTGATTTGCCAATATTCAACATTGCTTAAGAGAGGTCAACTCATGTACAAATCCATTTATTAGTAATAAAAAAGGGTTTGATGATCCTTTTTCTCCAGTTTTATGTCACTCCTAATTGAAATTTTGTTGGATTGTAAGAGTGTTTTCGGTCCATCCCTCATTTAGTTAGTTATTTTATCCTTATTATTATATATATAAAAATATTAAGAACAAAAGAAATTATATATTAAACTTTTGAGAAATGATATATTGACATCTAATTTTGGACAACTCTCCTTACAAAGCCATTTTACTTTTTTAAATAATTTTTTATTTGTCTTGTTATTTTGAGTTGTCACATGAGTTGTAATTGTCCATATAACACACCTCTAAACTTTTATATTTAACGAGGATAATGTGTCTTGACGTTTCACCTTCTTGTTCAGCTTATATTTATCAAATCTTTTGCATCTCAATACAATAATTTGTCTTTTTTTTTTATTTTTTATAAGCAACAATTTGTCTTATGGTTTCCCCCATTATCCAAATTTTAATAATAACAGTAAATTGTGTCAAAAAAATAACGGTAAATTCTATCTTTTATGCTCCACCTTGAACCATCTTGCGAAGTAAAATGTTAATCAGGGCTAATGCTACGATGGACCACCTTCACAAGTGGTCCACCGTGGACAAATGATCTACCGAATACAAATTTTACAAAATTCATTGGTAGATTGAAAGTTTATATCATATAGAACATCCATAAAATTTTAAAAAAAATTGAAAATCATTTGATATTTTATTGGGATTTATCAAGATTTACAGTATTTAATAAACCGTTAATCTTGATGGATCTCAATAACATATCAAATGATTTTCAATTTTTCTAAAATTTTCTATTGATGATCTATATGATATAAACTTTCAATCCAACGGTGAATTTTGTAAAATTTGTATTCATTATAGGATTTTTCATGAATGGTCCAACATGAACCACTTGAAGAAGTGGTCCATGTTAGAATTTTCCTGTTAATCAATCATGAATTGTACATAGGAATCAATACAATACATAATAAGAGATACAATGTCATCTTTTAAATTAGTGGGAAGATACACAACTTGACGTGCAATATCTAACTACCCATGAGTGAGAGGATCATAAAAATCATCCATACTTAAGTAAACATAACTCTCTCAATAAAAACATATTTCAAATTTTGGAAGTTTTGTGTGAAAGCGGTAATCAGTCTCGTTCCTGACATTTTATGGGCCTTAGGCTGTCATACCCCAAATTTTGTCCGTTGTTTTTTTCTTTTCCCTCCACATTCGAATTATGCTAGTTTTATTTTCTTTTAAAAAATTAATAGAATTTTTTTTTGTTTCTTCACAAAAAATCAAAAATATGTCAATTTAGTTTTAATCATATCATTGAAAAATTCCAAAAAATATTACGTATTTAATATTTAATTACTACTATTATTTTCTTTCCTTTATTGTTTCATTCATTTATCATTATTATCATTTACCATCATTTATTTCCATTATTATTACTATTAATTATTATTACCAAACAAAACAAAAAAAGTAAAAAGTAAAAAAAATATAAATGAAGGATGCAGCACGTGGGCTGCATCTTCTCACCTCCTTTTCCAAATTATTATTTTTAAGGTTGTTATTATTATTATTATTATTATTATTTTCGTATTTTTATATTTTATATATGTATATATTATTATTTTTTATCATATTATATTTTTTTGTCCTTTTTGTCCTTTGCTTGTCAAAAAAACTGTCCAAAAAACATTGTCCAAAGTCAGCTCTGTCCAGAATCATCTGCAGAGGCGCCCCCCACCTGAGTTTTGTTTCTTTTCAATTTTTTTTCTCTGAAGCAACATAGAACAGATAAATCACCATAGATCAGAGCAATTTTCCAAGTTCCCCATATCCTCCACTGCATAATTAATTGCTGCAGGACAAAAACCAAACCACTCTTGGTGAATATAATCTCACAACAGTCACAACAAGGGGATCCATCAGAACAAAAACTCAAGAGCCAGAAATCATTTTTCTTCTCTGAGAACACAAAAGCTCTCACACGAAATTTTTCACAACATCACAGCCCCAATCACAAAAACCCCAATTTCCCAAACATCTCAGAATCAATCTCAGCCACCAATTTCATAACTCAGAGCCATCACAAACACACACACACAACAACACACAAAAAAAAAACCAAACACACACACACTCAGAACGAAAAAAAAAACAAAAAAATAAAAAGACAGAAAAGAAAGAAGAGAAAGAATCAGAGAAAGAAAGAGAAGAAAGAACGAAAAAAAAAGAAAAGAAAGAGGGGACGAAAAGCAAAAAGAACAAACCTTTCAATACCCGATCTACTCATTTTGGTAAGGATTTTAAAAATTCTAAGTTTAGATTCGGAAAAAGGAGACAAAAACGAGTTATTTGAGTTAAAAAGGTTTTGATTTTGAAACATTTTTGTTTTCCGGCGCGGTGGCCGCCGCCGTCTGGCCTGGCCGGCCACCGCGTCGGCGTTCTTGACTAACCGGAAAAGATGAACAATCATCGGTGTTCTTCATAAATGAAGAACCCTAGCAGAGAGAGTGAGAGAACTTTTGAGAGAGAAAAATAGAAGAGAGAAGCAGAAGTAGAAAAATGAAATTTTTGTGAAGGAAAGGGTATTTATACCCCTATGGATCTGGTGTGCGCATACCCACAGTGTGACCTTGCACTAGCGCACTCCTGGCCTTCTGATCTTTGATCATACGGCCCTGATCCATTTTATTGACTATCCACTGTTTGTTTTAGTTTATATATATTTCAAGTTGTTAATATATCATGTAGATCTTAGTTGGTCCAGTGGCTGAGAGTGCGATTGTGAGAGGGAGGACGTGAGTTCAAGCCCCTGTGGAAACAGTTCCAACATTTCTGCCATTTTCTGTTTCTTTTTATCATTTGGGTTAACACTACTGTTTTGCTATTGATATCCCCTGTTATACTGCTTACACCCCCTACTAGTTCTTTCTATTATTATTTCATGTTATTGTCATTATTTATTTATGGTTTTTTATCTTTAAATTTATTTTTTCCGTATAACATAAAAAATATAAAAATATCAATTTTATTTCATTTAAATCATTTTTTATTTAATTCATGCAAAACAACTACTTTTTTCTAAAAAATTGTGGATTAAAAAAGAGACCGACGAATGTACATTCGTTCGTCTCTCGGATAGCCGAGGCTTAGTGTTCACTTTGTCTACCGGTTATCCGTCTTCCACACCTAAAAATACATTATTTTTCAAAACATAAAATTTAAATAAACTCAACCCACCAAACCTTTAATCTTTTTATGCCCATGTGCATTTAACTTTTTCTCAAATGGATATCGTCGTCCAAGTGCGAGTCCGTCATTTTCTTTCAAACAAATCTTTTTTTCACGCCCATGCGCGTTTAAATTTTTTTTTAAAACAGATATCATCGCCCAAGTGCGAGTCCGCATTTTTAAATCAAGCAAACTTTTTCGCCCAAGTGCGACCAAACAATTTTCATAAATAAAATCAACCAATAAACAAATATTTTCTACCAAAGAACTACGTAAGCTTTGAATTTCCTATTGCACTTGGGAATACGTAGGAGCGGAATCCAACAACCGTCAAGCACAATAATAAAAAACTAATTTTTTCCCACTTGTAAATATTTAATAATTAATAGAAATTAATGCAAACAATTAAAGAACAATTTTTAAACCCTAAAATAACAAGAAGGTTCCCGTTGAGTACAACGGATGTGAGGGGTGCTAGTACCTTCCCCTTGCATAATCGACTCCCGAACTCGAAATTTGGTTGCGATGACCATTTTTCTTTCTTTTTAAGGTTTTATCGATATTTTCCTTTTCCTTTGGGAATGAATAAAGTTCGGTGGCGACTCTGTGTCATTACCGAGTGTTCCGACGCTCGGGCGTTTTTCGCGGCGCGACAGCTGGCGACTCTGCTGGGGACCTTTTAGAGAGTCAAGCCTATTCTCTTTTAGGGTCATTTGCATGTTTGTTTGTTTGCATTACATTTTTATATTTGTTTTTATATATGTATATATGTTTATTTTTGCATTTATACCATGCTTATTAATTTGATATATGTATATAAATTGTGGTTGGGATATTTTCTTGAGAGAAGCTCTACACCCGGACTTGAGAAAAACTAAGTTAAGTTAGGAGCTAGTAGTATGGGCCCATGAGATGCACTTCTCATTCGGTGATATATGAAAGCTCCGCCTAGAGTAGATCCATTCAAAGTTTCGTCTCGAATTGGCTAGCCCATCCTCTTGACGAAATTTTGAATGTTGATCAAATACTCTAGGGACCTTGTGTAGAACCCGATAAAGTCCGCCTAGGGGAAGCCCCGGAAATTTTCCATGAATTGGCCGGTCCAATTTTATGGGAAAATTCCAAGTGGGGTATACTATCTTGGTGGTCACCAAAAACAAAAAAAACTTAGAATTATCCTTGTGAGGGGTGGGAAAAAAAATTAGAATTATCCTGTTACCCATCCCAATTCCTTTTGCATGCCATACATATTTTCTTTCTTTTTCATTAAAATTCATTTGGCATTTTTTCACATTTTCAGGAAGTTTAAAAAAAAAGTATTATTTAAGCATCTTGAAAAATGAGTTCGACAAAAAAGAGCACGCTTCAGATTAAGGCTCGGTTACCCGAGGTAAACACTTTGAAGGCCCTCAATAGCCAACTAAGCAACTTGGCTCGAGCTCATCTCACCTCCAAGTATGGGAAAATCCTAGATCTCTTGAACATTCCGGTGCAAATAGAGGTCATCACTGCTTTAGCTCAATTCTACGACCCTCCTTTGAGATGTTTCACTTTCCAAGACTTTCAGTTAGCACCTACTTTAGAGGAATTCGGGCGAATTTTGGATTCTCCAAGGGATAAGATGGTTCCCTACAAGGGTCTTGGTGTAGTTCCAAGGTTTGAAGACCTAGCTTCAGTATTGAAAATACCAGCTTCCGACTTGAACCTTCACTACAAAACCGAGAGAGAAGCCCATGGTTTTAAAAGAGAGTACCTTGAAAAGAAGGCAAAAGAGTTCGCGAAAGTCCGTGATTGGGGAGCTTTAGGGGAGGTTTTGGCCTTACTCATCTTTGGGTTAGTTCTTTTTTCTAGCCAAAAGAACTTCATAGATATCGCAGCTATCAGTGTATTTTGGGGAGTTGGAGTTCGCAAAGAAGATCTTGTGTCCGCCCTTTTGGCTGATACATACTATACCCTCCACATGCGGTATAAGAAGAAGGGGGGATTGATGCTATGTTGCATTCCTTTGTTGTATGCTTGGTTTGCTTCTCAAATCTCCAAGGATATCTACACTATCAAAGCTATGAAGAGTCAAGAATGGTCACAAGCTTTGACATCTCTCACCGAGCGCTCCATTTTGTGGTACTCTAGGAAAATCAGTGAAGGCGAAGTGATCGTCAGTTGTGGGGACTTCCCCAATGTACCTCTCATAGGGTCCAAGGGTTGTATAAACTACAATCCTATGCTAGCTCTAAGGCAACTCGGGTATCCTATGGCCCGCAAACCAAATGAGGGGGTATTGCAAGAATTTGTACTTCATGATACCGATACGAACTTCCAAAACATGCTCCAAAGGGTCATCCGATCTTGGGCTCAAGTGCATCGCAAGGGGAACGAGCTAAGAAAGAGAAGCCTTCCCATCGAAGAACCATACTCTCATTGGATCAAAGAGCGTGTCAAAGTGATTGGGCTTCCTTTTGTCCTCATCCTTCCATCTCAACCTAGCCCACTTGAGCCAATACCTACCTCTGTCGAAGAAGTTGATGAGCTTAAGGCCACCATTGAGCACCTTCAAAAAGAAAATGAGAGTTTGCAACAAAAGCTTCATCAAACCTCATATGAACGTAACAAGTTCAAGTTCAACTATGAGGAGAAGAAAAGACAACTTGAAATGAGCGAGGCATTGGTCGAAGAGGAAAGGGCCAAAAAGGAGCGAGTGGACGAATGCTTGGAAGGGGTCACGGATGGGATTCGTGAACGTAACCACCGATTAGACCAAGCTTGGAAAGAGATCAAGGAATGGAAGGACTTATGGAACCGTACCTTGAAAGAGAAAAAAGAGATGAAGGAAGGGTTTGAGGCTCGAATCTTGGATCTCACTAAATTACTTCAAGAATCACAAGTCTGTGTGACCAATGAATGCCAACTCCGAGAAGAGTCTGATAGAAAGCTCCACAATCTCTCCACTAATTGGAATAATCTGCTCGGAGATATGAGGAATCTCAAGGGTCGTGAAGAACGGCAAAAGCAAGAGCTAGAAGTCAGAGAAAGCCAAATTAGGCGAATGGAAGCACAACTTCAGAATTTAAGTGAACGCTCAAGTCGATATCAAGCTATTATTAGAGAGCAATACCAAGATGTCTTAAAATGGAAAGAAGAGTTCTCCAACCTAGCGGGTTTTGCGAACAATGTGGTTCGAGGCATCCCTAGCATGCACAAGAAGGCATATTCTGTGATGAGCCCCAACAACACTCCTACCTTTGTGTTTGATTTTGTTGAATCATGTGGGGTTATGTTGAGAGAGTTCAAGTTATGTTTGGCTTTGGCTCGCAAAGCAAAGCTCTAGGATTGTCTTAATTTCTTTTCAAACTTTGTTGTATTAGGCCTCATTTTGGGAAATTATGTAATAGGCCCTATTATGAATGAAATGATGTATTCTCTCTTTTGAATGAAATGAAATCAATGTTCTGGTTCTACTTTGTTCGTTCTCATAATTCTAGATGCTTACAATAAAATTGCGAAACTTTGAAATTTCCTCCAAATAAAATAAAGATTCTTTTTGCATAACATACATGCATGCATTACATCAAAAAACACAACATGCATTTCATCTTTTTCAAAAAAAAAAAAAAAAAACTCATTTCATTTTCCTCCGAACTTCAGGAATTTCCATCATTGCAAGGAAACCTAAAAAACAGTTGGCCCAAGAGTCTGCCTATCAGCATTCACACGGGACAAGAGCTAACCGAAGAAGAATCATGGAGTCAGCGCCAACAAGTCAGTTTGCACAAAAAGAGGATGTTGATGCCATCAAGGAACAAGTTGCTATACTCACGGAAGCTATCCAAAATTTAACTAATAGGGAGAACAATTCTCAGCCAACGGTCATAAGTGAGGAGACTACTCCAAGGTACCCACCTGGTTTTGTCCCAATGTTTGGTCTTCCTCCTAACTATACTCCTCCCATGGAAGGCGGTGGTGTTACTCAACCTCCGGGGGTAACCTTTACAATACCGGTTGTGAATGGAAATTCCGCTCCACAAGAAGCTTCAAATCCTCAAAATGAGAATGCAACACCATGCAATGCAGCAAAGGGTACTATGCCGTTTGTCTTTACGCCCGAGCAAGCAACTTCTGCAGTCGATCATGATGATGAAGAGGCGACGAAAAAGTACAAGGCTTTGGAGGAAAGGTTGAAAGCCATTGAAGGTTTCAGTACTCTTGGGCTAGATACCTTAGATATGTGCCTAGTTCCCGACGTGGTTATACCACCAAAATTCAAAACACCTGATTTTGAAAAATACAAAGGCCTCCAATGCCCAAAAATTCACCTAAAGCGGTTCTGTACCAAAATGTCTGCACATGTGACCGACGAAAAGCTGATGATGCACGTGTTCCAAGACAGTCTGAGTGGAGCCTCTCTAGATTGGTATATGCAATTGGAGAGAGCACAAATCCAAACTTGGAAAGGTCTGATGGAAGCCTTTCTGACTCAATACAAGTATAACATAGGGGAGGCTCCCACTCGTATGCAATTACAAGCAATGACACAAAAGAGTGGAGAATCATTCAAGGAATATGCGCAAAAATGGAGAGAGGTAGCCGCTAGAGTGCAACCACCTTTGAAAGAAAAAGAACTGACTACTACCTTCATGAGTACGTTGCAAGGGCCGTATTATGAAAAGATGCTTGGGAGTGTTTCCCCAAATTTTTCTGATCTTGTCATCATAGGGGAGCGCATAGAGGAGGGTATCAAAAGCGGAAAGATTCAAGGTGCTACTAATGCTCAAGTCGGGGTTAAGAAATTCTTTGGTGGTCCCCCGAAAAAGAAAGAAGGTGAGACCAACGCTGTCTCAGTTGGACCCTCAAAAGGGCCTCCTATGCAAGTGCCATATTATCACTATCCTTATGTGGCAGCTGCGGCTCAAGGGCAGTATCAACAGCCATCATATCCAATGCGCCCACCTCGACAACCATTGATGATGCCTCTGCAAGGTCAGCCTCAGCCAAACCCATATCCACAGTGGAATCAACCTAGGCCTCGAGGAAACTTTGAAAGGAAAGTGGTGCGTTTCGATCCCATACCAATGTCATATGGGCAAATTTTGCCATACCTACTTCAAAAGGGCATGGTAGAGCAAAAACCTCTCCCACCAATGGTGCCTCCATATCCACCTAGTTTCGATAGCAATGCTCGATGTGATTACCACGCTGGGTCGCCCGGGCACAACATCGAAAATTGTAAAGCTTTCAAGTTCAAGGTACAAGGTTTGATTGATCGCAAGATGATATCCTTCAAGGAAGAGGGTCCGAATGTGAAGACCAATCCTTTGCCAGGTCATGCAAGTTCCTCAGTAAATGTTATTGAGGGGATGGAAGATGTGAAGATTTTAAAGGAAGTATCCAAGATAGGAACCCCTTTGTCGGTAATGAGGGAGAGATTGATTGGCTTTGAACAGTTTGAAGAATTACACTCCAGTTGCAAAGCTTGTTCGACAAATCCTGATAATTGTCGAGGTTTAAAAGAGACCCTCCAAAAGCTAATGGATCAAGGCTTGATTCAAATTGGGTACTCAAGGAAGGAAACAAGTATTGCTGTTGTGGAATCACAAGGTCTTGCACCTTTTGAGATCCCTTACCAAAGAGTTGAAATCCAAATTCCTGCACAAAAAATAGACCCTATGGTGTTTCATGTGCCTGCACCTTTCTCTTTCAAGAGTACCAAAGAAGTGCCATGGAATTACCAACCTACTGTGTCTGTTGGAAGGGAACTTATCACCGGTATAGAACCTATCATTGATAACATTGCCGGAATAGGAGGAATGACAAGGAGTGAGAGGATTTACTCTCCAAATTCACCAAACAAAGACTCTGCAAATGCACCTGTAGGGTCCGATAAAGGAAAAGCTGTTGAAGGAGTGGCAGTAGGAACTGAGCCACCAAAGAAAACATTACCACAAGAAGAGGCCGAGGAATTTTTGAAAATCATCCGAAAAAGTGATTACAAGATCATTGATCAGTTGGGGCAAACACCCTCAAAAATCTCCATTATGTCACTATTATTGAGCTCCGAGGCTCATAGGGAGGCATTGCTCAAAATCCTCAACGAGGCCCATGTGACCAAAGGCATCACGGTTGATCAGTTTGATGGGGTGGTTGCTAATATCACTACAAGCCGATACTTGGGATTCAATGAAGATGAGTTTCCTTCTGAAGGGAAAGACCACAACAAAGCACTGCACATATCAGTCAAATGCTCAAACAACATCTTGTCCAAAGTGTTGGTAGATACTGGATCCTCTTTGAATGTCATGCCAAAGATAACACTGGATAAGCTTGCAATTGAAGGAGCGCTTTTGAGACAAAGTGCACTAATTGTGAAGGCGTTCGATGGATCCAAGAGAGCAGTCATGGGAGAAGTGGATTTGCCGATTCTAATTGGTCCGCAAATGTTCACTATTACATTCCAAGTCATAGACATTAACCCTGCTTACAGTTGTCTACTTGGAAGGCCATGGATTCACGCTGCTGGGGCAGTCACTTCCACCTTGCATCAAAAGCTTAAGTTCATAACCGGTGATAAGATGATTGTCGTGTCAGGACAAGAAGATATGATGGTGAGTCATCTCTCCTCTTTCCAATACATAGAGGCGGGCGAGGAAGCAATTGAAGTCCCTTTTCAAGCACTAGAGGTGGCAAGTGTTACCACTATGAAGTCTAGGCGTGAGCCTAAGAAGAAAAAAGGTTTAACTTTAACCTCATGGAGAGCTGTGAAGGAGGCATTAGAAGAAGGAATTCCACCAGGTTGGGGCGAAGTACCAAAGGTTCAAGAGAAGAAAGACCGCTTTGGATTGGGATACCAACCTACTACAAAGGATATGCTGAGATTTGCTCCGAGAAGCATGGGTACCATCCAAGGGATATTTCGTAGTGCGGGCTTTAGCTACGAGGGGCATGTGGCAAATCTAGAAGATGAAGAAGAAGGTGTACCTGACTTGGTGTATCAATGTGATCCGGATGATGTCCTGTGCAACTGGAAGGCTTGGGAGATTCCTGAAATTATCTTTAAGTAATTTGCTTTGTTTTTCTTGAAAAAAAATAAAATAAAATCCTTTGCTCTGCCCAAGGCAAATGGATATCTTTTGTAGGGCACCCCTATGTTTTAAATCTTATCAATCAATGAAAATGCATTTTATGTTCATCAAAGTCTATTTTCTTCTGCTCCTGTTTATTCTAAAAATGGCAACTTTTCAAAATTTATTTTACAGTTTTTAAATCACCTCCATTTCTCTTTCAATAATTCTAAAATAAAAATCATCCTCATGCAGATCCACCAATAAACTTGTTGAAACTGACACAACTAAAATCCCTATCGACTTTGAATTTCCAATCAACCAAGCTGAAGAAGGCGATGAAGACGACTGTGAGCTCCCCGAAGGGCTAGCTCGTCTCTTAGAACAAGAAGAGAAAGAAATTCAAGCGCACCAAGAGCCTGTGGAAGTGATCAACTTAGGGTCCGACGAGGAGAAAAAGGAGATCAAGATAGGGGCCTCTTTGCAAAATGATGTGAAAAGAAGCTTGATCAACCTGTTGCAAGAGTACGTGGATGTGTTTGCTTGGTCTTATCAAGATATGCCGGGATTGGACACCGACATAGTCGTGCATAGGCTACCACTTCGACCCGAGTGCCCACCAGTGAAGCAAAAGTTGAGAAGAACAAGACCCGACATGGCCCTTAAGATCAGAGAGGAAGTCAAGAAGCAATTTGACGCGGGGTTCTTAGAAGTTTCCAAGTACCCAGAATGGGTGGCCAACATCGTACCAGTCCCAAAGAAAGATGGAAAGGTTCGGATGTGTGTGGATTATCGAGACTTGAATAGGGCAAGCCCAAAAGATGATTTCCCATTACCTCACATTGATGTCTTGGTGGACAATACAGCTCAATTCTCAGTATTCTCCTTCATGGATGGCTTCTCAGGATATAATCAAATCAAGATGGCTCCGGAAGACATGGAGAAAACCACCTTCATTACTCCTTGGGGCACATTTTGTTATAAGGTAATGCCTTTCGGATTGAAAAATGCCGGGGCAACATACCAAAGAGCCATGGTTACTCTCTTTCATGATATGATCCATAAGGAGATAGAAGTCTATGTGGATGATATGATTGCCAAATCTCAAGGGGAAGAAGATCATTTGGTCCATTTACAAAAGTTGTTCGTCCGTCTGAGAAAATTCAAGTTGCGCCTGAATCCTAACAAGTGCACTTTCGGCGTCAGATCAGGAAAGTTATTAGGGTTCATTGTCAGCCAAAGAGGAATTGAGGTAGATCCTGATAAGGTCAAGGCCATACAAAATATGCCAGTACCCAGGACTGAGAAGGAGGTACGTGGATTCTTGGGAAGGTTGAATTACATTGCTCGCTTCATCTCACATCTCACTGCCACTTGTGAGCCTATCTTCAAATTGCTAAGGAAAGATCAAGCCAACGAATGGAATGAAGATTGCCAAAAAGCATTTGACAAGATCAAGGAGTATTTGCAAAAACCACCAATCTTGACACCTCCAGTTCCAGGAAGGCCTCTCCTTATGTATCTTACCGTGCTAGAAGGATCAATGGGTTGCGTGTTGGGGCAACATGATGAAACAGGAAGAAAAGAGCATGCCATCTACTTCCTGAGCAAGAAATTCACCGAATGTGAATCGAGATACACAGCACTCGAGAAAACTTGTTGTGCATTAGCATGGGCTACTCGACGTCTAAGACAGTACATGTTAACTCATACTACTATGCTGATATCAAAGATGGATCCCATTAAGTACATATTTGAGAAGCCTGCACTCACAGGGAAAATTGCACGATGGCAAATGTTGTTATCCGAATACGACATCCAATATGTCACTCAAAAGGCAATCAAAGGAAGTGTGTTGTCTGAACATCTTGCTCACCAACCATTGGAAGAATATCAACCCATTCAGTTTGACTTCCCAGATGAAGACATCATGGCCCTGAGTTATAAAGAACCTATAGGGGACGACGAAGGACCCGAACCAGGTGCAAGATGGAAACTCGCCTTTGATGGAGCCTCAAATTCCATGGGGCACGGGATTGGAGCTGTTTTGATATCTCCAAGAAATGGATACACTCCTTTCACTGCAAGGTTGTGCTTTGATTGTACGAATAATGTGGCAGAATATGAAGCGTGCATCATGGGTCTTGAAGCAGCAATTGACATGAGAATCAAAATCTTGGAAGTGTACGGAGATTCGGCATTGGTCATCTATCAAGTGAAAGGAGAATGGGAAACACGACATCCCAAGTTGATCCCATATCGAGCCCATGTCATGAAGTTGATAAAGCACTTTGACGAGATTACTTTTCATCATTTCCCAAGAGAAGAGAATCAAGTTGCAGACGCATTGGCTACACTATCATCAATGTACAAAGTGAAATTCGACAATGAAACACCACTGATAATTGTGAATCGAAAAGATGAGCCGACTGTGAGTGCAGTAATTGAAGAGGAACACGACAACAAGCCTTGGTTCCATGACATCAAGTTATATCTCGCAAAGCAAGAGTATCCTGAAAATGCCTCGTCCATTGACAAGAAAACTTTAAGAAGATTGGCATCACAATTCTTCTTGAATGGGGATGTGCTCTATAAAAGAAACCATGATATGGTCTTGCTCCGGTGTGTGGACAAGCGAGAAGCGGACCTTCTCATCACTGAAATACATGAAGGATCCTTTGGAACCCATGCCAATGGGCATGCAATGGCAAAGAAGATTCTAAGGGCAGGTTATTACTGGTTGACAATGGAGGCTGACTGTTTTCAATATGTCAAGAAATGTCACAAATGCCAAATCTATGCTGACAAAGTGCATGTGCCACCAACCCCTCTGAATGTTCTGACAGCCCCATGGCCATTCTCAATGTGGGGAATAGACATGATTGGAATGATCGAGCCAAAAGCCTCTAACGGACATCGGTTTATCCTAGTGGCTATCGATTATTTCACCAAGTGGGTTGAAGCTGCCTCTTACGCCAATGTGACCAAACAAGTGGTGGCCCGTTTCATCAAGAAAGAGATAATCTGCCGTTACGGTATTCCCAACAAGATTATCACGGATAATGGGTCAAATTTGAACAATAAGACGATGAAAGAATTGTGTGAAGACTTCAAGATTGAACACCACAATTCATCACCATACCGACCAAAGATGAACGGCGCCGTAGAAGCAGCCAACAAAAACATCAAGAAAATCATTCAAAAGATGGTAAAGACTTATAAGGATTGGCATGAGATGCTTCCTTTCGCCTTGCACGGCTATAGAACAACTGTCCGCACTTCTACTGGGGCAACTCCCTTTTCCTTGGTATATGGCATGGAGGCAGTACTTCCGGTTGAAGTGGAAATCCCGTCATTGAGAGTCTTGATGGAAACCAAGTTAGAAGAAGCTGAATGGGTACAAACAAGGCTTGATCAATTAAACCTCATTGAAGAAAAGCGCCTAACAGCATTATGCCATGGCCAGTTGTATCAAAAGAGGCTCAAAAAGGCTTTCGACAAGAAGGTTCGTCCTCGAGAGTTCCGAGAAGGGGATTTAGTGTTAAGGAAAATATTGCCTATACACAAAGACCCACGGGGAAAGTGGACACCTAACTACGAAGGGCCCTATGTGGTGAAAAAAGCTTTCTCAGGCGGAGCATTAATCCTTACCACCATGGACGGAGAAGACCTCCCACTTTCAGTGAACGCTGACGCAGTCAAGAAATATTATGCATAAAAAAAAAAAAAAAAAAAAAAAGAGCTCGCTAAGTTGAAAACCTGAAAAGGCGACTTAAGCAATAGAGAGCGTCCCGGTGGACTGAAAACCCGAAAGGGCGGTCCAGGCAAAAATTAGGGGCATCAAAAAAGGAAGTATAACCCGGTGGACTGAAAACCCGAAAAGGGCGGTCCATACAAAAGTTAGGGATTTTCAAAAAAAAAAAAAAACAGCGTTGGCTCCGAAAGGGAGGAACAAATGACTGTAAAGCGTCGGCTCCATGACGAAGGCTCAAGAAAGGAGGATCAGTCTAATCATCAACTCCGGAGGCAAAGTTTTGTAAATTCATGAGTCGTGGGGAAAATAGCACGTGTCATGTTCACTTGTTGCCATTTTATCTTTGACAAGTAATCTCCTCTTATAGGAATTACATCCTTATGTACTCTCACCCATTCACGGGTCAATAATCAATTAAATCCAATTGAGCTCATTTTCTTCTACTCTTATGTCTTTGCATGTTCATAAAATGCTAATTTATTTTTGATATCGCATTAAAATGTCAAATTTTTCAAGCAAAAGGGACTTCAAGAAAACAAATTTTTTACTTTTAAGTAACTAAGGTTCATCCTTGCCTTTCGGGTTTGCATCCGTCGATCAAAGTCCGGACTCATCATCAAGCATCATTGTCCGCTCAATACAAAAGTCACATGCTGCAATAGAAGCAACAAACTGCTAGAATCTATAGCATAGTTGGGGCATCTCCAGCACCTCAAAGATTTAGACAGAAAATCATCAAGGGTTCTAATATCGAGAAAATAACGAGGGTTCTATCCACGATGGGCAAACTCTTGCTTGGCCAACTCAAAAAAAAAAAAAAAAAAAAAAAAAAAGAAAAGGAAAAGTTTCAATCAACATGTCATCTCATGCATTACATGTAACATACACATCCAATCACAATATGCATTTTTTTTTAAATAAAAAAAAATCATGTATAAAACGAGAGCATAAGCATATAACATGCATTATGGCATGCAAAAGGGTGTCAACCTCCCATAGCTCCAAAGCGGGTAAAACCATCTCTAAGCAGTGTCCAGGCCTTATCCCTGTGACAGTCGTCAGGCCTTATCCCTGCGACAATTTTAATTTTCTGTCTGTGTCCAAGCCTTATCCCTGTGACAGTCGCCAGGCCTTATCCCTGCGACAATTTTAATTTTCTGTCTGTGTCCAGGCCTTATCCCTGTGACAGTCGTCAGGCCTTATCCCTGCGACAATTTTATTTTCTGTCTGTGTCCAGGCCTTATCCCTGTGACAGTCGTCAGGCCTTATCCCTACGACAATTTAATTTTCTGTCTGTGTCCAGGCCTTATCCCTGTGACAGTCGTCAGGCCTTATCCCTACGACAATTTAATTTTCTGTCTGTGTCCAGGCCTTATCCCTGTGACAGTCGTCAGGCCTTATCCCTACGACAATTTAATTTTCTGTCTGTGTCCAGGCCTTATCCCTACGACAATTTTAATTTCTGTCTATGTCCAGGCCTTATCCCTGTGACAGTCGTCAGGCCTTATCCCTACGACAATTTATTTTCTGTTTGTGTCCGGGCCTTATCTCTGTGACAGTCGTCAGGCCTTATCCCTGCGACAATTTTATTTTCTGTTTAAGTCCAGGCCTTATCCCTGTGACAGTCGTCAGGCCTTATCCCTACGACAATTTAATTTTCTGTCTGTGTCCAGGCCTTATCCCTGTGACAGTCGTCAGGCCTTATCCCTGCGACGATTCTATTTTCTGTCTATGTCTAGGCCTTATCCCTGCGACAATTTTATTTTCAGCACATGTCCGGCCTTATGCCTGCGACAGTTGTCAGGTCTTATGCCTGCGACAATTTCAAGTTTTCAAATCCAAATCACCATGCAAGATAACGACCTTTTTGTCTCCAACTTTCTTTGTCCAATCGGACAAAATTTAGGATCTTTTTGTATTTAACTATCTTCCATCAAAATACGAGTACCAACGTCACTCGTCCTCTTTGATTAAAGATATTTAAATAGGGGCAGCTGTCATACCCCAAATTTTGTCCGTTGTTTTTTTCTTTTCCCTCCACATTCGAATTATGCTAGTTTTATTTTCTTTTAAAAAATTAATAGAATTTTTTTTTGTTTCTTCACAAAAAATCAAAAATATGTCAATTTAGTTTTAATCATATCATTGAAAAATTCCAAAAAATATTACGTATTTAATATTTAATTACTACTATTATTTTCTTTCCTTTATTGTTTCATTCATTTATCATTATTATCATTTACCATCATTTATTTCCATTATTATTACTATTAATTATTATTACCAAACAAAACAAAAAAAGTAAAAAGTAAAAAAAATATAAATGAAGGATGCAGCACGTGGGCTGCATCTTCTCACCTCCTTTTCCAAATTATTATTTTTAAGGTTGTTATTATTATTATTATTATTATTATTATTTTCGTATTTTTATATTTTATATATGTATATATTATTATTTTTTATCATATTATATTTTTTTGTCCTTTTTGTCCTTTGCTTGTCAAAAAAACTGTCCAAAAAACATTGTCCAAAGTCAGCTCTGTCCAGAATCATCTGCAGAGGCGCCCCCCACCTGAGTTTTGTTTCTTTTCAATTTTTTTTCTCTGAAGCAACATAGAACAGATAAATCACCATAGATCAGAGCAATTTTCCAAGTTCCCCATATCCTCCACTGCATAATTAATTGCTGCAGGACAAAAACCAAACCACTCTTGGTGAATATAATCTCACAACAGTCACAACAAGGGGATCCATCAGAACAAAAACTCAAGAGCCAGAAATCATTTTTCTTCTCTGAGAACACAAAAGCTCTCACACGAAATTTTTCACAACATCACAGCCCCAATCACAAAAACCCCAATTTCCCAAACATCTCAGAATCAATCTCAGCCACCAATTTCATAACTCAGAGCCATCACAAACACACACACACAACAACACACAAAAAAAAAACCAAACACACACACACTCAGAACGAAAAAAAAAACAAAAAAATAAAAAGACAGAAAAGAAAGAAGAGAAAGAATCAGAGAAAGAAAGAGAAGAAAGAACGAAAAAAAAAGAAAAGAAAGAGGGGACGAAAAGCAAAAAGAACAAACCTTTCAATACCCGATCTACTCATTTTGGTAAGGATTTTAAAAATTCTAAGTTTAGATTCGGAAAAAGGAGACAAAAACGAGTTATTTGAGTTAAAAAAGTTTTGATTTTGAAACATTTTTGTTTTCCGGCGCGGTGGCCGCCGCCGTCTGGCCTGGCCGGCCACCGCGTCGGCGTTCTTGACTAACCGGAAAAGATGAACAATCATCGGTGTTCTTCATAAATGAAGAACCCTAGCAGAGAGAGTGAGAGAACTTTTGAGAGAGAAAAATAGAAGAGAGAAGCAGAAGTAGAAAAATGAAATTTTTGTGAAGGAAAGGGTATTTATACCCCTATGGATCTGGTGTGCGCATACCCACAGTGTGACCTTGCACTAGCGCACTCCTGGCCTTCTGATCTTTGATCATACGGCCCTGATCCATTTTATTGACTATCCACTGTTTGTTTTAGTTTATATATATTTCAAGTTGTTAATATATCATGTAGATCTTAGTTGGTCCAGTGGCTGAGAGTGCGATTGTGAGAGGGAGGACGTGAGTTCAAGCCCCTGTGGAAACAGTTCCAACATTTCTGCCATTTTCTGTTTCTTTTTATCATTTGGGTTAACACTACTGTTTTGCTATTGATATCCCCTGTTATACTGCTTACACCCCCTACTAGTTCTTTCTATTATTATTTCATGTTATTGTCATTATTTATTTATGGTTTTTTATCTTTAAATTTATTTTTTCCGTATAACATAAAAAATATAAAAATATCAATTTTATTTCATTTAAATCATTTTTTATTTAATTCATGCAAAACAACTACTTTTTTCTAAAAAATTGTGGATTAAAAAAGAGACCGACGAATGTACATTCGTTCGTCTCTCGGATAGCCGAGGCTTAGTGTTCACTTTGTCTACCGGTTATCCGTCTTCCACACCTAAAAATACATTATTTTTCAAAACATAAAATTTAAATAAACTCAACCCACCAAACCTTTAATCTTTTTATGCCCATGTGCATTTAACTTTTTCTCAAATGGATATCGTCGTCCAAGTGCGAGTCCGTCATTTTCTTTCAAACAAATCTTTTTTTCACGCCCATGCGCGTTTAAATTTTTTTTTAAAACAGATATCATCGCCCAAGTGCGAGTCCGCATTTTTAAATCAAGCAAACTTTTTCGCCCAAGTGCGACCAAACAATTTTCATAAATAAAATCAACCAATAAACAAATATTTTCTACCAAAGAACTACGTAAGCTTTGAATTTCCTATTGCACTTGGGAATACGTAGGAGCGGAATCCAACAACCGTCAAGCACAATAATAAAAAACTAATTTTTTCCCACTTGTAAATATTTAATAATTAATAGAAATTAATGCAAACAATTAAAGAACAATTTTTAAACCCTAAAATAACAAGAAGGTTCCCGTTGAGTACAACGGATGTGAGGGGTGCTAGTACCTTCCCCTTGCATAATCGACTCCCGAACTCGAAATTTGGTTGCGATGACCATTTTTCTTTCTTTTTAAGGTTTTATCGATATTTTCCTTTTCCTTTGGGAATGAATAAAGTTCGGTGGCGACTCTGTGTCATTACCGAGTGTTCCGACGCTCGGGCGTTTTTCGCGGCGCGACATAGGCCAAACATAAAAAAAAAGGCAATATTACATAATTGGTTCTTTATCTTATTTTTTTGTAACATTTTAGTCCTTTATTTTTTATTTGTAATATTTTAGTCCTTTATCTTATATATTTTTAACACTTTGGTCCTTTATCTTTTATTTCTAACACTTTAGTCTTTTATCTTTTATAACATTCACATATAAATCCTTTTTTTCATAATTTTTTTTATTAAAAAAATTCTGAATTTTATTTGTTAAGATATTTTTTATTAAAATTAAATAAAAATCATAATTTTGATAAAAATGTTCATCATCTTCATCAATTTTTTCATATTTTTATGTTTTTTAAATGACCAAAATGTTACAAATAAAAGATAAAGGACCAAAGTGTTACAAAAAGATAAGATAAATGACCAAAATGTTACAAACGAAAGATAAAGGACCAAAATGTTACAAAAAAATAAGATAAAGGACCAAATATGTAATTTTGCCAAAAAAAAACTTCTTTCATTCAATATATATATATATATATATATATATATATATATATATATAGCAATAATACATAATAAGTTTTACAAAATATTAAAAAAAAAAATGACTCAAAAATTCATAAGAAGTTATTTCTTCGAGTATTTTGAATTGCAAAATCATTGATAAACCCATCAACATCAATACCTCTTTTCAACTAGAATATCCTTGGATTTGTTATCAAGATTCTCCAAAATTTTTGGATCATAAATATCAAAATGAGAACTTTCTTGTTCATAATCGCCACCAAGATTATCAATATTAGTTACATTACGCACATCATTAGGAACAATTGAATTATCATCAACTTCAACATTTTCATGATTCAAATTTTCATGGCTGCTATTAACCAAATATTCTTGGGTATCTATTATTTTGAAAACAAATTTTTCAAGAGCTTTTTGTTGTGATTTTATTAGTTCTTCAGTTCGTTTTCTTTTTTTTTTTTTCGTTTTTCATCATCGGATAAATGTTTCTTAGACAACATCTTCTAAGTTTCAAATAAAAAAAAAATAAAATAACTCAAGTAGAAAACAATAGCACTTGTAAAGTAGAATACCGATTTCACATACGAATAGAGAATTTCATTGTATGCCAAAAATAACGTATTAACAATTGTAAACAATAAATTAAATATATAACTTGTTAATAAAATTAAGAACACAAAACCCTAAACAAAAAAAAACTATTAAAATCATACAAGTATAACACCAAAATTTAAACAAGAAAAAGCCATAGCATTAGCATCCATATACCTTACAAGAAAAAGCCAAATGTGACTATCTTAGAAAAGCAGAACAAATTATATTAAGGATAGTGGTGCGTAATTCGTTTTTCACTGTTTTAATAATCCTATTAATTATGGGTCAGGATCAAATGACACCAACTAGTTTGACACCAAATGTTACACCGTTCAATAACGCTTTAACGAAATCAAATTTTACAAAATCCACCGTTGGATTGGAAGATTATATCATATAGATCATTCATGTTAAATTTTATAAAAATCTAAAACCGTTTAATATGTTATTGAGACTCGTCAAGATTAATGGTTTATGCGTTTTTATTGAATACCGTTAATCTTGACGATTCTCAATAACATATTAAACGGTTTTAGATTTTTATAAAACTTAACATGAATGATCTATATGATATAATCTTCCAATCCAACGGTGGATTTTGTAAAATTTGATTTCTTTAAAGCTTTATTGAGCGGTGTAACATTTGGTGTCAAACTAGTTGGTGTCATTTGATCCTGACCCATTAATTATACCTAATCATATTTTCTATTAATTGGGCCCCTTAATGATATTTTCTTTAATAATTTTATACATATTTTCTTGGTCTAATCATTTTTTTTTAAGCATACTTAATTTTATTATTTTATATTAGTAGGTAGGTATAAAAAATAAATTTGAGCCCCTTAAAATAATGGACCTCAGGCCGTCGCACTCATTGCCTACCCTCAGGGCCGGGCCTGGCAGTAATGTTTGGAGAGTGTCCGAAAGTCGGTGGCATTTAACATGGGAAAGTGTTAAATTTGTGCATCATGGGAAAGTTTATTTTTAACCATTGGATCAAATGAAGTGCAAAAATTCATCATAGTCTCTCGCTACTAGATTTTGTTTCTTCTCAGTTCTCACACCATCTTCCCACGACCCCACCTTTCTCCTCCACTTTTGTGCCTATCTTCCACCACACCCTTCTCCTCCTCCTCCTCCTCCTCCATTGTTCGGATTCTGGTATCATACCCCACCACACTGTATCACATAATTTACATCAACAAACTTAATTTAAACTCCGTTGTTTTGGCAGATTTTATCCAGCAAAAAAATCATCACATTCCAGATCTAAAAAACTTCATTGTACTAATAGCTTTTGCTAACAAAAGATAAGTATCAAATAACTGAACCTCATAACCAAAATGTATCAAATTCTAACTTTTCCATTGATAATGAACTATTGAATAAATGAAAAGGTTGTTTTTAAGTTTTGTTTCTTCGTTGCCATGCTTTAGAACAATCCCTCCCGAATTGTTAGTTTATTTTCTTTGAGTAAGCTTTAGCTTAATGACAAAGTTTTATTATTATGTTTCTATTTGTTTGAATCTTTAAGGAGTTTATTATTGTTGTTTCTATTAATAATAATCCAATGATGAGAGGAAAGATTATGTGTTGGTGGTGGTTGGAGGGGGCAAGGAAGGAGAGAGAAGGAGTATGAGATGTGATATAGTGTGAGAGATCTATGATATAAGATTCATAGAACTGCAAAATCCAACCATTAAAATTAACTTTCCCATGGTGCACAAATTTAACACTTTCTCATGTTAAATGCCACCCCGAAAGTCCATACAAATATATGCTATAAAATATTTTAAATTACAGAATGTAAAAATAGATAAACATGTTGCCTATTATATAATCCAAAAAGTAAAATTTTACACAAAAATATAAAGGTGTTCAAATTCTGCAATTTGAACATCAAAAACACACTTCAAATTCAACCAAATCATCAAACTCAAATTATTAATGAATTAGAATTTGAACATCAAAAACACACTTCAAATTCAACCAAATCATCAAACTCAAATTATTAATGAATTTCTTTTAGGACAAATCGTTCGTTAGAACTCGAATTTAATCTTAATCTAATTTTATTTATCTCTCAGCCGATTTCTAAATTATCGAACCACTTTCTCTCAAGGATTTGAAGCCCAATCAACTTCAGGCCCAATCTACTCTTTGTTCATCCCCCTCTCTCCTCTCACGCAATGAACCAAGGAAATAGAAAAAGAGAAAACTCAAACGAAAGTAAAAAACGGAAAAGCGGTCGACGCCGGGTCACCCACCCTCCGCCACCGCATGCCACCCTCTACTGACCACCCCCACCGCACATCTAGATAAACTCCGACGAAGGGTAGACGGCGCTCGCCTTCTTTCACCGCCTTTAAACGAAAATGGGATTAGGGAAAACAAAATTCAAGGTCTACTACTACTTGTTCTTCTTCTTCTTATTTTATTTGCTAATTGCTTATTTTTCTTCTTCTTTGTTGATTTACTAGTTTTGAAATTTGCATTTGTTTTATTTTGAATGGAGAAGGGAAAAATAAAAAATACTTATTTCAGCTGTGATTTCTACCTTAGGTAACTTATAGGAAATATAATATATTAGGGATTTGAGTATACATGTTTGGTTCTGCATGAAAATAATTGATTTTGAGTTAATTGAATATTAAATTTCAGTGTTAAATTAATTATAGAATCATAAGTTACAATTTTTAGCTTCAACTCGAATCAATTCTAGAGAAAAAAATCAGTTATACTCTAGAGAAACAAAACATGTCAAAATCAATTCTACACTTAGAGTGTATCTTAACCTCTAAAAGTGGAACCAAACATGCTCTTAGCGGAACCAATTCCTCTAGTATGCTAAGAAACCTCACATCGGTGAGATGGTTTTAATATATGTTTATAAGTGAAGACAATCTTCACCTTACAAGTCAGTTTTGTAGGTTTAAGATAGACTAACCAGCGTCTGAAAAGTTGAGTGTCCCTTCACTTTGATTACAACTCTAGATAGTTATTATTTGTTTCCTGAGTTCTTTAATTATGGAGATATACATCGTAATATGGCTAAACTAGGCTTGTGTGAATTTTATCTCTATTGTATGATCAGTATCTTTGCTTTGGACATGAATTTTTCTAGGCAATTGAATAATAACCAACTAGTTGGTAAAATTCCTTGAGTTTGGTAACTAGAATATATGAAGGTGTTGATTTCATTGAGACATTGAGTTAGCAAGCTTCTACCAATCCCTTGTTAATGTTTTAGGTATCGAAATCAAGACATTTGATTTTGATACGATAAATGCAAGGAGCAAATGATAAGAACTTTTAACTTTGTTCAAAAACCTTTTCAATAATATATGAAGTGCAATAATTATACACTTTTTCTTTACAACAATAGTACTAAAACTTGCTATAGTGACTATTTTACAATGTCACCTAAATTTCCTATTTTACATTTAGAGCAAGAATAGCACATTGTTGTTGCACTATAAATTGACTTATACAAATAAACCCCCCATCTCTATTCTTTATTTTACATTTGCATAAATTAAAAACTCTTCTTCTGAATTTTATTCTTTGTAATTTCAATTCACTTGAGAAATTCAATATTTGTAAAAATATTGTAAGTAAGACTTGTATGTATCTTTGTCAAATTTTGTTTGACACTTAATGTTTAATTTGGTCCAAAGTTTGAACCAAAAGAGAATGTTTGAGATCACCAATTTCAAGTTCATGTTCACCAATTGGGATTCTTCTAACTCCAAACTCATCCACACTAGAAAGATGGTTACAAACATGAACACCAACCTTAACACGTGTCTTTGATCCAGCATGAACATAAGTCTTATGAAAATTCACCAATTGTTTAACACCATTAGGTGGTTTTGAGAAAATTAGAAGTGTATGAGACCCATCCATTGACCCTTCATTTTTCACATCAACATGAAAACCTAATTCCAACTCATCACATTTTGCATGACTCACTTTCATTGCTTTGTTAGTTGAGTTTGTGAAAGCTTGGGAATGAGAGGTTGTAAATTGGACTGAGACTTGTTTTGGAGCAAGTGCTAGAGTATGTGTGAATCTTGAGTAACTTAGTCCATGCCCAAATGGGAAAACTACTGGACCTTTGTAGAATCTATAGGTTCTTCCTGGGTACCCTATTGCTGGATTTGGTCGCATGTCCATGTTTGTCATTGGTACTTTTGCCACATAACTTTGTGGGTACCATGTATTGGGTAACCTTCCACCTGCAATAAAGGCCCAACCAAAACAAAGTCAAATTAGATGTAGCAAAATGAGTATATCGACATCGATCTCGAAATTGTAAATATTGATTAAATAAGTTTTTCAAATTCCTGAAGTTATAAGTTAGCTCAGTTGATAGCTATCAGGTGACATTATATTATAAGAAGGGTTATGCTAACTAGTGCTCCCGGGGCACTGGTTAAGGATACCAAAAAAGGTAATTTTTGTATTGAAAATAGTGTTTTTTATCTTTCTAAAAGGTCAAATGCACAAGTTTCATGATCAATTTACCACATTTAGTTCCTTAACTAGTGTCCCAGGAGCACTAATTAACATTTTCCTTATAAGAATCACTAATAATCCAAAAAAAATAGTTTAATCAATTTAGTGTTTTTTCTTACTTGGATTAGTTCTACCAAAGATGACATCAGCAATGGCAGTACCACCAGATTGACCAGGATAACCAACCCACAAAATGGCACTAATCTTGGGGTCATTTTTGGCAAATGTAACATCAATAGGCCCACCAGACATGAGTACCAAGATAACTGGGCCTCTTGCAGCCCTAGCTACTCTAGATACTAGCTCTTGTTGGTGGCCTGGTAAAAGAAGCCCAACTCTGTCTCTAAATTCTGCTTCTATGGACTGATCTAGGCCCATTACTAATACCGTTGCATCGGCTTGCCTTGCTACTGTCTCAGCAGCCCCAAATAATTGGTTCCCACCACAAGCAACATTCCCACATCCTGCCTGATGGAGGGTTCTCACATATCTTGCAATCCCTTGCAACGGCGTCGTATAACCACATGCCACACCTATCGAAAAATGAAAAATACGCGGTTGAATAAGATGATAAATAAAAGTATTAAAAATTTAGCTCAAATATTACAATTTTTAAATGTAAAAATTTAATCATAATCGAACCAACCGTTGAATCAGTTGGTTCGGTTTGATTTCTAAAACTATGCATTTAAGGAGTTAAATTAAATTTGTGAGTAGCACTAACCAGCATAGTTCCCTATCATAGTTTCAGTAACATCAGAATTAGGTCCGATGACTCCTACAGTGCGGTATCTTGTAGGGGACAATGGCAATGCGTTTCCTTTGTTTTGTAGAAGAACAATACCTTGTCTAGCTGCCTCAACTGCAACTTCATTATGGGCTGGTAAACAAACAATGTTTGTGCCTAAATTTCCATATGGTTGGGCTGGACCATCAAACATACCCAATCTCATTTGGACAGTAATAAGGTTAGCTAAAGCAAGATTAAGATCATTTTCAGACATAAGCCCTTGCTTAATAGCACCATCAGTATGTAGGGCTAAAAATGGGCCACAATCCAAATCTAAACCCGCTTTAATCGCGGCTGCTGCTGCCTCTTCGGGTGTTCTTGTGTAGTGTTGGGTATCGTAGTAAACTCCGACGGAATCACAGTCCGATACAATGTACCTGTCAATTTATTTTTTTGAAATCACAAATGTTAGTAAAAAAAATATGAAGTTAATACTACAATTGTAAAAATAAGAAACACTAATAGCACACGATAGACTAACCCATTGAGGCCCCATTCACCGCGGATGGTGTTGCGTAGGAGTTCGGGATCAGCACAAGTGGGCTTGCCATTGACCTGATTGTAGGAACACATTACACTCGCCACCTTTCCTTCCGACACACACGCTTTGAATGGTACATCGTATGTTTCCGCCAAATCCTGTTTACTCACCTGTATACACAACCATAATAATTTAATAACCAAAATCCTCATATAATTTATTTACATTTAATTTGGTAAATAAATATTTGATTTTTAAAAATATTGGCGCAAATAATTGGTATGCAATAGGTTTAACAATGTATCGAGTTGTACCTTATAAAAATAATTGAGGGTCAATTCCATTACAATTTTTTTCTTCCAATTAAAGTCATATCGATAAAGGCTACTAATCAATGATGAAGAAAATGAAATGGTTTATGGTGCACAAGTTGTAATTTGGTTGTTTGAATTACATCACTATCATTTATCCCAACCAATTGCAAGTGGCCTAAAGTCCTTATCAATAACAACTTGCATAGCTTCTACTTTAATGAAAATCATATTTATTTTTCCCATCTTGTATTTATGGAAACTACTTATTTGAACCAAAACAAAGTGAATGACAAAAGCAATTAACAGCTCCATACTTTTATATAATATGATTGTAAATCTATGAGGCATAGGTAACAAATCAATAATGCTTAGAGATGCACATGAAAATTGAGTTCAAACCACTTAATAATCTAACCAACAACTACTTTGAGCTCATAACTCTAGCAATTTTGGCTGGGTTAAATTTTAAATAAATACTTGACCAAAAAATAAAATTATAAAATATAAATTTTATTTTATAAAACAAGAATTACAATATTAGGTCCTACATACCTTGGCATTGAAATGGAATCTATCTACACCATTCCAATTATCAAGATCATAGGCAGTGTAATGTTTACAACAAGCAGCAACCTTGAGACGGTTACCCGCGCCATTGCCTTGTAGTCCTTGAACATAGCTGGCGGCATATTTCGCAGACAGGGTGGGGTCTTCGCCAGGTGTCTCCTGGCCACGGCCCCACCGTGGGTCACGGAAAATATTCACATTAGGACTCCAAAATGTCAATCCTGCTGCTCCACCATTGTACATTGCTCTTGCTTCATCGGATACAATCTGCACGTTTTAACAAATAATTATATCAATACATACTGAAATTTGAGATCTTAATGCATATTTTTCAAGGGACTTGATTTTTATAGTTTCTAATATACCTTAGAAAAATTGATATAATTATTTTTGTTATTATTTTTTTATTCTAAAAGGAAAAGTCAATTTCATGCTTCTTTCATTTGGTTAAACTACCGGCCGGAATAAAATTGAATATTTTATAGCACTAAGAAACAAACGGAAACACCCATTTTTTGACATTTTGTGGAATCAAAACGTCACACATTATGAAGTCTTAATCTAACTCTTGTACCTTAAGAGAAGGACTTTACCTTAATATATAATAATATCTCATAATATGTGGCCAATGTTATTAGGATATTATGTGTCCTTCTTGCAACAAAAGCAACTCAAGAAAGCACCATATATTATACATGTATGTATTGCAACATAATCCAAAAAGGAAGAAAAAATAAAAGAAAAAAAGAAGCCGTAATTGGAAGAACTTGCTACAAGTAGAGGTGTGGATAAGTGTTAGAAGTCCCACATCGGATATGAGATGGCCTGAATAAGTATTTATAAAGTAGAGGCAATCCTCACCTTACAAGTCGGTTTTGTGAGGATGAGTTAGGCCCAAAACTCATTTCTAAGATGGTATCAGAGCCTGGTTAAGATCCATTGGACCACCCGCTATCGGGCCACCCACCGTTTATATCCACGCACCAAGCCCAATAGTGCTGGGCGTGAGGGGGAGTGTTAGAAGTCCCACATCGGATATGAGAGGAGTGTTAGAAGTCCCACATCGGATATGAGATGGCCTGAATAAGTATTTATAAAGTAGAGGCAATCCTCACCTTACAAGCCGGTTTTGTGAGGATGAGTTAGGCCCAAAACTTCCCACCAAAGGAACTAAATAACAGGAACACTGCCATTTGTTTGTTGCATGGTTCCCAGGGTTCATATTTTTGAAAAATTTGTCAAATAGTGCTGGGCGTGAGGGGGAGTGTTAGAAGTCCCACATCGGATATGAGAGGAGTGTTAGAAGTCCCATATCGGATATGAGATGGCCTGAATAAGTATTTATAAAGTAGAGGCAATCCTCACCTTACAAGCCGGTTTTGTGAGGATGAGTTAGACCCAAAACTTCCCACCAAAGGAACTAAATAACAGGAACACTGCCATTTGTTTGTTGCATGGTTCCCAGGGTTCATATTTTTGAAAAATTTGTCAAAATTCATCCGCACACCACGAAAATATATTATTCGATATGGTTTACAAAATGATATGGAGGAAATTAAATTACATAATTATTTGTCAAAACTCATTTCTAAGAATAAGTATCATGAAACACCTAATGTTTTGTCAATTATTCGATAAATAATAATTAAGAAAATATGCAAAGTTGATGGGACTTTATGCTTCATTAAAACACACCAACATATTACATATATATAAAAATCAGTAAACTTTTTCTTTATCGAGTGACGTTTAACGTCAAAAACTAAAACACATAACAGTAAAGTATCGAGTTTGAAATCGAAAAAAATATTAAATCTAATAATATTAATATGTGTGATTGAATTAAATATTATAGATATGCTTTTATTTAAAAAAACGTAAGGTTTTTTTTTAGAATATGTTCCTTAATGGGAAAATTCTTGGATAGGCACAAATATAAATAAGAAGTGTTAGGCACACTTACAAAAACAAAATAAAATTAAATAAAAATGAAATAAAATGATGTTGATTGATGTGACTATATTGTTTTTGTTTTAAATTTTTAGATTTATGTGTGTGTGCCCAAATATATTTGATTTAGGTTTGTGCCTATACAAGTCTTCCTCTCCTTAATGATATATCATGATGTTTATATGAAGATAACAATTTAGGATTATTATAGTATCAAAGTAAGGATATATTTTTGTTAATTTAATTTCCTCCATAAGTATAATAATTATGTAGTATTATTTCAACCTTAACTAATACAATTAATGAGATCAAGAGGTATTACTAGATATATTTAACCATGAGATAAGAAATGGACAAGAAACACCACCACCTTCTCAACATGATGTGAATGCTTTCGTGGTTATAAATGAAATAATAGCGTAATAGACCTTCTTTTGGTTTGTAGATAAGAAATTATATAAGTTGATGAATTTTCAATGTCACACTCTAATTTTGTAAACCATATAAAGTGATATGAGTGTCATAATATATTTTCCAAATATATGTAAAGCACATGGGACAGCTTGTCAGTTTCTTAGCTAAAACAAGTGATTGGTGAGTAGCATCATATATAGTCATATTATAGTTCTCTTTCATTTTTTATTTATTTATTTTAATGAGAATCAAACAAAAAAACAAGAAATCAAAATGAACGATTTTTTGTTCATATGGTTGGACTATAACAATATAAAGATATTCGCAAATAATTTTAGAAATTAAAAAAATAAAAAATTGTTGTCGTAATTGTTTAGGTAATTAAAAAAAGAGCCCATTTTTAATTATCTTTTCGTTTTTATTGAGGAGCCGATCGGAAATATAAAGTGAAATACCGTACAAAATTTCTGATAATGCATTATACATTAATTTCAACACATATAAGAAAATCCATGCTTATAAAATAAGAGTATGGTATGTAATAAAATAAAAATAGCTTTTTGCTAAACTATTACTTAATAATTTGAGAATATTTACCAAACAATCAATGAGAATAAATCGTATACATGTAAAATAAAATTGATTAAAAATTATTAAAGATGTCACATGCAAATTTATTTATATCATTTTTTTAATTGATTGTTGAATAAATACTCATTTCAATTATTAAAAACTGTGTAGACCTCGCCAAAAAGAATATGGATGATTGAAAGACAAACTTATTTAATAATCGTATATAATAGTTATTCACCCATTTGCATAGCTAGCTGGTGTCTGTACTATATTAAAATAATGTTTTTTCTTTTTTGACGATTAAAGTAATGTTATTATCATGACTTTATTACGTATGGATAAATGATTTTCTTATCATGAATGGCCGAAAAGGAGAACCAAAGAAAGAATCTCCATTGAATTACTAACATAAATAAATTAAAGAATATATCTATATAGACTATAAGCCAAACCAATGGCAGTGATGGAAAGTTAAATAATAATAATAATAATAATAATAATAATGTTAAATAATTTATTTTTTTGTTAACAATATATTATTAGTGGTGACTATATTTTATGAGTTTTGTCGAGAGGAACTTTGACTGACCATCTTCAATAGGTCACATCAATCTGTTCCTATTTTTTCTATTCATAAGACTCAAAATTAAGACGTTATATAATTAGATATTTAATTTCGGACAAACAAATAAAAGAAAAACGATAAATGAAATATTATCTTACCCGACCAATTTCAAGCCACAAAGATTGATTGAAAGAAGCAGCAGTGGTGATAACTTGAGGGAAGCTAGTGGCGGCGTGAAAGGCGGCACCAAATTTAGTACCTGGGCCCACATTCGAAACACCGTGTAAAGCCTCGGACCACCACTCATAGCCTTGTATTCCAAGTCTTGGAACAGCAATTGCATTGTTCACAACAAGCCTTATCTTTTCAGGCAATGTAAGTCTTCCTATAAGGTCTTGTACTCTAACATGAATTGGCACTCTTGTATTGCAAAATCTATACCCTCTTGTTAAACCATTGTTTGGGTCACATGCAAAGGGTACTCTTCCTTCACTTAATGTAATAACCATAAAAATTAATAACATGAAAGTTATTAACTTTTTGAAAGAGCCCATAATTGGTTTATGTGATAAATTGAGATTGAAAATTAAATGAATGAATGAGAGAGTAAGGTGGGGTGTATGAAGTGTTTGGGAGTGTGTGTTTATATAGAGAGGGAAGTGTTTGGAGTTGCGTCTTTTAAAGGGTTTTGGTAACAATGAGAGGAAATGAAAGATACTTTTTTCTTGATTGGTTTTCCACGTAGATTAATTTATTACAAGATGTTTATAATTGGATATATCATATATTGATATTCTTATGCATGTATGTATCTATAATTAGCTAGCTTTAATTATTGAAAAAATTATGGGGATATATATATTAAGGCTATAAAGACTAAGAACTAAACTTGAATTAATGGATATTTTGTTAAAATAATAAGGGAGAGATGAATGAGTTAGTGTAACACGTAGTTGGACTCAGTGGGTGGTGGTGGCTGGTTGGTACCTTTGTGGACTTGGAGTAGATGCCAAAATAAATCACTTTAATATATTATATGCCATAACTTATATATGAAGAGATAACAAAATAAAAATAAAAAACTTAAAAAAAAAACAAAAAGAATGACAAAATTAGTATAGTGGGAGGTATTTGGATTCTCAGCCGTCACAAGTTCAACTGATTTATCATTTATGTTGCCAATATATTGGTAATTGTTAGCTCAATATTTTGAACTCTTTATATTTTAATGTAGATCTTGTTTAGATGTAAAGAACTTAAAATTTAGACCGTTCGATTTATCATCGGGGAGTTTCAATTTTATGTGCTTCAATTTCTTGTATAAAATTGTATTTACATTTGCGCATAAACAGAAAAGAAACTTGTAGTCTCTATACATTTATAAATTTAGTTCAGCTGAAAAAGACATCAAATTATATAGGTAGAAATATGTTTGATTTTGGATACTACATATATTGACCTTATCATGGATAGAAGAAAGTCATAATTTTTTTCATCTTATTTGGTGTCAAGTGATTTTAACCTCTTCCTAATCTCAGTTGTGAAAAATCGAATCGTAATCCTTCCTATCAAACTCTGCGTGAATCACCGTCAACTCAACTAGCGATTGATAGAAGAAAATATATTACTTTTTGATAAAAGTTGTTTCTCTAATTTATTACTTTTTGATTTTATTGAGGAAGTGGAAGTTTTTGGACGTTCACGGACGAGAGAATCTCTTTTTGCTTTTCTTACTTGCAAGCGTAAGCTTGGATTATTATAGTAGAAGTAGTAGCTAGTTTTGCATGTTTTCTATTCACAACCATCACAAGCTAAGAAATTCCACAACCACTAAATACAAATATACTCTCTTCGCTCTAAATTATAAGTTGATTTAAAAAAAATAATTGTTTCATATTATAAATCGATTCATAATACAAATAAAATATTAATTTTATTTTTTTTGACGGAAAGATATTAAATATTTCTTCACTATTACTCTTGTTCTTTTAATTTTATTAGTTTATATTTCTCATTCTATTAATGAACAAGCTTACTCATAATTTTTTTTATATAGAAAATTAATATCCCTTCTTAATTTATGTAAAACAATCAAAACAACTTATAATTTTAACAGGAGGTATTATATAATCCAATAACTTATTTAGCGGATTAAATTATTTCGTGGAGCATTTGGCACATGTGTAATAACATATTATTTCAAGGAGTTTGTGTTAATGTATTTTATTTATTAAGTCATGCTAAATAGTGTATCCGGTGCACTAGTTAAGCATACTTAAATAGGAAATAAAAATATAAAGTTAATGCTAAAAAGATAACTTTTTACATTAAATGCACAAGTTTTAAGAAAATATTTTTATATTAATATGCTTAACTAGTGCACCGGATGCACTGTTTAGCATTTTCCTTATTTATTTGATCAAATTATTTATATTTCGTGGTTTATATGTCCATTAGAAAACAATGTTAATTCAACTTTTTTTTAATTGGTGTAACAACTCTTTAGCTTGTTTAAAATGATTATAATCGAATCGTAAAAGTTAAGTACCTCTTATACTTTTATATTCAATTTTTGCTTATATGAAAAAAAATATAATAATAATAATACAATGACTTAACTAATTGGATACACTGTTCAAAAAAAACCTTTTTGTTGGGTGTTTATCAAGGTTTCATGGAAACGTACGTTTTCAACCCCGTGATTTTCCTGGAACTTACTGGCTAAAGCGCATTTAAGTATAATCTCGTCTCGTGACTCCATTTTCAGAATATATGACTGATTTTGTCTTGTTTTACTGCCATGTTTTTACTTCCATTTTGCAACTTTCAAACAAGTGCTTCTCAATAAGCCAACCACCATTTTAACTCTTGAAAGTGTAACTTGTATTAAAATAATATCGGAATATATCAAAATTTTAAACAGATCAATAAGTGTATATCTTATTAGTTATTTTCATATTTAAATATGGTTTTAAATAGTTAATTTAATTTTTAAATGTGTTGTTTGATGATCAATTTGATAACAAATGAGACGTTGGAGATTAATTTGTAATTTTAATATATTCAAAAATAAATGTGACAACAATTTACATTTTTAAAAAACAAAATAAAGTTCGTAAATATAATAGTAATTTCGTTTCTTAGTGTGGCTTTAATTATTTTACTATTTTAGAAGTTTTGGGCCAAATTACAGGCCCAACATTATTTATTTTGCGTTTAATTAATGTGAGAATAATATAAAAGTGTAGTCTTGTACCAAAAAAAATATATAAAAGTGTAGTCATTAACAAAGTTTATGAGTAAACTTGTTGGCATAGTAGACATGATGTCTTAACTTGAATATGAAAAAATAAAAAATTTCAATTTTAAACTTAGGTCTTCACTCTTGCAAATAATGTTCTTGAAAGTTTTTCACTTAAACTACGTACACTTACGGAATTATTTAGTAAACTGTTCCTCTTTCAAATTTTGTTTTAATAAACTTTTCAATCTTGAATTAAATACACAATGGTTAATTTGACCTTATTTCAATTTTTCATCAACAACTCCATTAATTATTCGATGAAGATAGTGAGAAGTACAAGGCATCGTTTATCATTAATTATAACATAAGGTCAAATTCTCCCTTGTACTTATGGCTTATAGTCATCTAAGAATTAAGCAACTAAACAACATAAAGATATATAGATATATGCATGCATGTTAAAAATTCCATGCCAACTAGTAACGGGCCCACATGCTTTTTGAGAGAAATATTTACGCACATTGATGTTGAGAGTCTCAATGAACTCGGGATAAATACCGAATGGTTCTAGGATCATAAGAGTGAGAGATGTCACATGTAACACTTCAGAATTCATTGTCTTAGGTGGTCTCAGCACTGTTAGGATACATGGTTCGATTTATACGAAAGACAAAAATTTCACTAGAGAGGGGTGAAGAAGATCGTGAGGTGACGGTGTTGGGACCGCCTAAGATGTTGGGGCCCGGGCTGTTTCATTATATCTCCATCCAAAGCTTAAAGCGTTGGGTTAATGAGTCACCTCTCTTATAAATGCAACATTATTTCACAGCTCTGAGAACACCTATTTGAGAGTCCGGAGGAGCTCGTGAGAAACATTGGATCATATATGTTCTAGGATCGCAAGAGAGAGCTGTCATATCTCCACCTAAAATTTAGGCGTTAATTTAAGGAGTCACTTTTTTTTTATTTATAAATCCAACATTATTCTCGTGCAAAGTTAATGTGAGACTTAACCACCTATGCTTAAAACTGAACATTTGATAATATTATACCATAACTATATTAAAATCCTAATTTTATGTCTTTAAATAAACATATGCAACCAAAATAAGTCTAATATGGTAAATAAAAAATTGAAGAAATTAAATTAGCTCATTCAAATTGACACCAGAAAGAATCAAACTCGAGACTCTAAGGAGGAACACACTCTCAAATCCCAAGTCAGTACCACCAAACCAACTCAAGTGAGTTTGGTAAAATTTATTTTAAATCTCATTTACTATTAAAATTATTGAGTCATTAGTCCTATATATGATTTGGATATAAAAAAAGAGTTAGACATATGATATCTATTTGTATATATTTTTAAGTACAAAATAATAAGAATAATTGATAATAAACAATAATATGTAGTCCTATAATTTCGACAAAACGTTCCAAAAATTTGAAATTAATTATCATTGACCCAAATATTTAAAATAGGCTTCTAATTAATTAACTTATACCATTTTGATTTTTTGTCAATTAAAAAATGAAGCTTCCTTTCCAATTGTTCAAAATATATGAACTATGATAGGCTACCAAACTGTCTTTATAAGAGCATGTCATGTGTGGTTGGTTTAATAACAAGATCCGGAGTTCCACATGCAGCCACTGTTTCAATACTAGCTAGCTCTTAACAGATAGTATTTAATTAATCATGCACTAGTATATGGTGTGTTTGAAATTTGAGGTTTTTTTATTTTTTTAATTTTTTTTTTTGTTTTATAAATAATTATGATCGTAGAGGTTGAATAATTATTGTAAATATACGTATCAGATTGAAAATTTAGATTAATTAGTTAGACATAGTTCATGCTTGGAAGTGGGAAATATCCTTTTATAAGCAAAAAAAGGAAATAAGAAAATTGATAAGTTACGTATTATAATTTAATTATTTTTTGAGAAAAATACTATTTATATATAATTATAAAAGAAATACCCATGTATAGTATCAAATAGTGACTTCAATAGGATCACTCAGACCATGTACAATGGCAAAACACATTCAACACCTTCAACACCCACTTTTTATACTTCACATTATCTTCTCTCTCTTCCACCTAATCATTCAACACCTCATTCAATTTTTACTCTCTCCAATAGTTTTTTCATTCAACACCCTACCCCACCACCTTCTCTACCCCACCACTTTTTATTTCATATTCTTATTTAAATTTAAATTTTTGTTTTTTATGATTAAATAAAATTATAATTATCGATTAAAATTAAATTAAAATAATAAACACTCAACAAAAAATTTTTAAATCAGTTTTTTATTTTATTCTTAATTTAAAATGCAATACATCACACAAATAACGTAATTAATACAATACATATTAACTTAAAATGCAATACAACACACAAGTAACATAATTAATACGATGCAAATTAACTTAAAATGCAAAACAACACACAAACATAATTAATACGAAACAAATCATCTTCAATTCGGATACATTCCAAACTTTGTCCATATGTGTTTCACTAGATCTGCTTGCAATTCGTGATGAACTTTTTGATCACGGAGCTCGGACCTAGCACGCACATGATTTGCAAAAGCACCAATCCATTTATTCAATATTTTGTTCATATAATTGTAACGGTTGCGACATGCAATTGCATCACGCGGAGTGTTTGAGATGGATTTGGCAGCATAGATCCATAATATGGATGAAAGCTTGGAACATATGATGATTGGTTGAAATTTGGTGCATAACCAAAATTATGAAAGTTTTGAGGATGTTGGTTGGAAAATTGATTTGGATTTGGATAATTGTTGGAATTTTGATAACTGTTAGGATTTGGATAATTGTTGGGATTTTGATAGCCAAATGGAAAATTAGAAGAATTTTGAGTGTTGAAATTATTATTGGTATCCATTTCACACAAAAAAAAAGGACTAAAACTTCAAATTAAACACTAATTGAAAGATAAACAAGATTAAGATAGTGAAAAACTTGGTTTTTTTTTCTGTGTCCAAATCAAATGAACCAAGTCTCTATTTATAGAGAAAAAAACATTACGAATTTTGGTGAAAAAAAAAATTAATTTGCATTGAAATAATTGAGTTCAAAGATAAGATGAGGTAAAAATCCGGGCAGCCAATCAGAAGCTGCCACCTGCCCCCACCAGCTTCTCTCTCCGCGTCCCCCTGCTCCTCACACGCCCTGTCCGCGCGTGGCTTACACGCGCCTGTTTGGTGCAAATCCGCGACCGCCACGTGTCCCGCTGCGCAGAACCCTCAACATGTTTACTCCATTCATCTTCTCTTTCATCCAGCATACATTAAACACCCTTCTCCAATGGTATATTTAAATTCAATAGGCATTCAACACCCAATTCAACATGCCCATTGCACTTGGTCTCATAATATATGAAAAACAAAAACAAAAATTAAATTCATAAAAGTTACACACAAACATATGCATGTTTTTTTTCCTAATCATTTAATTCGTAAAAAATATTCCTGACTATGGTATGACAAGTGTACCAGTCTATCGTCGAATAATAATTCTCACCCTGGTTAGAATGGGTTCGAATCCACAGGGACAACGCCTAGGTTACTAAGTTTATTCTAGGATTGTTGAGATTACATCCGCTTTGATTCTAGGTTTGATTAATTTTATAAAGTAATTGAGTTGATTCAGATGAGAAAAGGTAGGTTAAGTGTCTCGAATCCCTCCCTAATCTCTTCTGGGTAGTTGGTGCTATATCGTTGCCTATTCCTTTTTATTATTGGTGAACTAATATAAATAGTAATACCAGCGTACGATAATTACCCTAATTAAGAGTATAAAGAACCTTAATTAATAGACAGGAACCTCGTGTAAGACACGTTGTCACATTCCTATACTAATGATTAGACTCTAAATATGTAGTCAATTAAGCTTGGTTGTATTAGTTCATTAACCCTTAACCACTATTGTGACTAAGCTATTGTCTAATTGATCGGGGTTAGTTGCCGGCTTTGAGGCACAATACTAGGTATCATTAACCCCAAGAGCATTTCCTAATTGTGTACATCAATCAGGTGACGTAGTTAAAACATAGACAATAAAATAAATAAAACTGAATAAACAATTATATAAACTTTAAACCAAATTACATTATTCCAGCATTCCTAAGGAAGTTCATCTCCTCACCTAACCCAGAGGGGGTTTAGCTACTAAAATGCATAATTAAATTACAAGAATAAAAGAATGCATAAAAGAAAATCTAACCTTAGAGCTCCTCCTCATTTTCCTCTAGAGAGTAGTATTTCTCTCTATTTCTGAATGAATAATTGTGAAGGAAAATAGCTCTATTTATAGTTTTTCAGACTTGGACTGCAAGGCACATCGTACTGCGATGGACCCATCGTACTACGATATGTGGATTTTCTTCAAAAATATAACTGAAGATTATGTTCTTTTCTTGTGCGCAAGTTTTTATAATTTTAGAGTGCAACCTAAGAGGGGTTGAATTAGGTTCTTAGGATTTTTTCGATTATTTAAGAGATGTTTATGATATTTTTATTTTTTCGGAAATTCTTTGATGAATGTATGAACAATATGAGGAAAAATAAAAGAGAGAAGGGAAAGGAAAAATAACACAAGAGATTTATACTGGTTCCCCTTTTAACCTAAGGGTACTCCAGTTCCCTCACACCCAATGAGAGATTTTCACTATGTTAGAATCTTTGTTACAAGCAATCTTACCCCAAGACCGCCTAACAATCTTTCTAACATACAACACAAGATAGCACCCCACTTGGTTTGGTGGTATTGACTTGGGACCTGGGAGTGTGCTCCTCTTGAGGTCTCAGGTTCGATTCCCACTGGTGCCAATTTGGTGGGCTAATTTATCCTCTTCAAAAAAAAGATAGCACCCCACTATCTTTAACAACAATTCTCAATAAAACTATGATGAGAATTTACAAACAAAGTGTTGAAGAAAAATAATGTATGGCTGTATCAAATCAATATCACTTTCAAATGAATATAACTTAATGCTCAGAAATCTTTTTGGATATGAAAATGTAATCAAGGTTTCACAAAAATGATATTTTAAAGTTTATGAGAAAGTGATATTTTGATCTTAGTATATTGGAATATGAAAGTTTGTATTTAATTCTAATGACCACAAACATATTTATAGAGGCTTTAGAAAATATCTATGAAGCAAGACAACTCTTAAAAAAATCTTATAATAAAAGGTTGTCATTGAAAAATCACAATGGTTCATAATATAAAATTTTGTCTAGGTCTTTTCACATCTGGTGTTACGAAAAGGAGATGTAAAAGGTCCTGTTTTCAAAATTCAAAAGTTGCACCGTTTTAATAATCCAAACAGCCACAGACTTTTTAAATCGGTTGAACACAGGAAGCGATTTAAAAGGTTCAGACAGCTTTTCTTAAAAAACAACTTTTTATATTTTTAAAATCTTGCTTCATATATACTTTTATATTTAACTTAGAAATTTATTTGTAATTAATTTTAAAAATAATTTATGAGCATTCTAAGTTATATAAATATTTAAATGTGATAAATCATAGATAAAGATCATACTTACAATTAATTTAAATATTTGTCTAAGTCTCGGTCTTCATCACTTTTCCTCATCTTGAAACTCCATAAGCTTTATTCTTTTGTGATGTGAGTTTGAAATCATCAAAACTCATCCAAGTTTAAGACGGAAATCTTCTTCACAGTTTTCTTCTCATCGTGCTACAATGGATGCCATCGTGCTACGATGGGAAAATCAGATTTTTCTTCAACACGAAAGTTGTAGCTCTTCGTCTTAGCTTTCCAACGCAACTGACCGCGCCTCAATCCGATACTCGTAGCTCAAGTTATGGTCCGCAGACCGAGACTTGCGTATTTTCTTCATTTTAGTCTCTTTTCATGCATTTTCTTCAATTTTTGACTTCTTGGACAAGCAGCTTCACTTCTTTAGGTTTTTGCCTTGCAATTGGTCTAAAACTAATAATAAATATTACTAAAAACATTGTAGAAATTATGTCATCAATTCCAAATAGTCTTTTTATTTTTCAAATGTTTATGTAATTTCCTGTTATTTGTTTTTTTTATAAAATTTAAATAAATGAAATATTTTATGAATAAATATTATGATCCAAGGAATGAATAGAAAAACTAATACATTATACTCACAATTGTTTTAAGAATGAGGGAGCAAAATAATTAGTCTTCGTTCCAGTACAATAGTGCCCTGCTATGGAAGAGAGCTCTCTGTTCCACTAAATTAAAAATGTAACTTTACACAAGATTTTCAAAAGGGTTTTACGAATTAGTCTTCAAACCTAACTCTACCCCCGTCATGAATCTCTTTCTATGACCAAGATACTCAATTTGACTTAAGACTATATAAGGTGAATACAATAACCTTTTGACTAACTCTAGGATTATAACAAGAGACAATCCCTCTTGTTTCTCTCTAAAACTCTAGCCTTATATTGGCAGCAAATTCTAATTGAATTCCTTGCATATTGCTCTTTTTTTTTTCTATGGATAAATCAATCTCTATTTATAAAAAAAATTATGCATTAAAACCAAAAAGAAATCTGCTTTTGAAAAAAGAGAATCCAAATCAAATATCTTTCAGAAATTAATTTTTCAAAAATTCAGCAACAACAAGCTTGCTTAGCCCATAGGTTCGCCCCGCACAGTCTCCAGAGGAGAGACCTAGAATTGCACCTCATGTGCGCACCACACGCCCATTAATGTGCCCCGCGCGCAAGTCTTTACCTAAGTCTAAATCCGGGTGCACCCTGCGCTGCGCCTAACAAAGGGCCAAAATCCAGGATATGCTCGCCCCCGCGCCTATGCTTATGCCCAACACATCTAACGGTATCTCCAAACGCAATTTATGCCTTCTCAAGATTTCAAAGCATACTCAACAAAATGTAATAGTTTAAAAATTGTGAACAATGCATGTTTTCATTTTTATTTTTATTTTTGCATCAGTAAAAAAAAAGAAATATACGAAAACTAAGGCATAAGAAATGCCATAAAAGTACAATACATATATAAGAATCCCAATCTAACTGAACTAAACATTTGCAACAAGTCCCCCAAAATCACATAGCAGTCCAGATGTAAGCACAATGCATGTTTTCCATGATCTAAAAAAATTGTTCCCTTTTGGTACCTAGTCATGCTGTTTAATTTCCATTATGCCAAAAATAAATTATTTTCTCCCTCTTTATTAATAACTAATTTTTCCATTAAATACAATTCAGTTGGTAGCAGCAAAAATACATTTAAGAATTTGAGTTTGTACTCTAAATATTTCATTTTCTTATACTTGTATGTGAGTCTAACTGTTAAGTTAGGTTAAAAAAAGAAAAAAGAAAAATTGTCACTTGTTTTTTTTTAATGGCTAAAATTGTCACTTGTTATGTCTTCATTTGCGCACTACACAAGGAACTATCCACATTTTGCTTTCTTGTTGCACTTAAACATAAAGAACTCGTTTTATTGAGTTGTTTCATTATTTTTTAGTAATCATTTTATGAGTTGGTTAAATATACCAAAATACATGAACAAATTAAAGGACCACCAACGGTTTCTCAAGGAAAGCTTCAATGTAAAGCATAAAAAAAGAATATGTTAAAATCATTTTTGTGGTTGAATTTTTGTCGTGGCATAGTACCAATCATAAATGTTGTGTTAACTTTCGTAAGATTAAAACTGATCTTTCACCAAACCAAAAAGGGAACAACAAACGATTAAGAGAAGTAATTAAAAAAAACAAGGATAAAGGCAAAATTTTAGTAATGGAAGATGATCGTACCTGTGCTGAAAGAGCAGGATCGTAGGCCAGCAACGTCGCAGTGCGCGGTGGTTGGATAACGGAGGGGGGTTTGTACCTGCAGACACTCCGATGTTTAAGTCAACAAGAGTACAAAGAGAAGAGGTAGAGAGAATGAATTGAATGTACTTGACTCCTCAATGAAGAGGAGTATTTATAAGCCCCCAGCGCAGGGCCAACGATTATCCCTATTGGGCCGTTGGGCACGACTCAATAGTGGATAACTGCCAGGTTTCTGCGTGAGAGCAGGAGAAACCGTTGAGGTTCTCACCTAGAGTTTATCCAATACGCGGGAAAAACGTGAAAGGATAGATATGGATGAAGCGACGTGGGACACGTGCTGATATAACGTCGGGGAGCTGTCGAGCAGCTGTGCTCGACAGGAGGCGCGAAGCCATTGAAATGGAGCAGTTGTGCCCGCCATTACGGGCATGAATGAACAATGTACTTATCCCTAGGTACATGGGTTCGATTCCCACAGAAGGCAAAAACTCCAATAGAGAAGGGGGTTGGAGAAGATCGTGAGGTGGCAGTGCCGGGACCACCTATGGTGGTGGGGCCTGGGCTGTTACAGTATGCCCCATTTCCGGTTTTTCCTCGGACACGATATGGTCCTTCCCAGTTTGGGGCGAGTTTGCCTTGGTTGGAATCTTTGGCGTTTCGCCTTAGGACAAGGCTGTCGACTTCAAAGACTCTTTTGATGACTTTGGTGTCGTGTCAGGCAGCTACCTTTTGCTTGAGTGAAGCTTCGCGAAGAGAGGCCGCAGTCCGCAGCTCGTCGACTAAGTCGAGCTCTTCTCTGATCGCTTGATCGTTTACCTCCTCGGTCAGAGGTTGCGTGGTGCGCCATGAGAGATCTCTTATTTCGACGGGGATTACTGCCTCCGTTCCGTATGTGAGGCGGAAAGGGGTTTCCCCGGTAGTGGAGTGTGGCGTTGTTCGATAGGCCCATAGCACGCTCCAGATTTCCTCGACCCATTTGTTTTTCTCTTCGTCGAGTCGCCTTCGAAGGCCGCAGAGGATTACTCTATTCGCGGATTCGGCTTGCTCGTTCGTTTGAGGGTGCTCGACAGAAGTGAAGTGTTGTTTTGTTTTGATAGCAGCGAGGAAATCCTGGAATGCTCTGTTCGTAAATTGCGTCCCGTTGTCGGTGACAACAACTTGTGGAATTCCAAAACGGGTCACGATGTTCTTTTTGAAGAAACGGAGAATCGTTTCTTCGGATATGTTAGGGATAGCTTCCGCTTCCACCCATTTGGTGAAATAATCTACCCCGACGATTAGGAACTTGCATTTGTGGAGTCCTACAGTGAAGGGACCGAGGATGTCCATGCCCCACCATGCGAAGGGCCACGGAGAGGATAATGTCTTGAGCTCGGATGGAGGGGCCAAGATCATGTCCGAATGTCGTTGGCACTTGTCGCATGTTTTAACGTGTTCTTTGGCATCGTTCTGCATTGTGGGCCAAAAATATCCTGCTCGAAGGGCTTTTCTACCTAGCTATCTGCCGCCAAGGTGTTGCCCGTTTATCCCTTCGTGTATTTCGCGCAGGACGTAGTCGACATCGTCGTTGTCGACGCATTTGAGCAGTGGGGTTGACATTCCTCTTTTGTACAGCTTGCCGTACATAAGGCAATATGAGATGACTTTTCGCCGAATTGTTTTGGCTTCCTTTTCGTCGGGGGGAAGGGTCCCGTGTGCTAAGTACATATAAAGAGGAGTCATCCAAGACGTTCCATCTTTTATCGAGTTGACGTCGACGAGCATGGAGGTGGGGGCTTGGTCGGGCAAGTACCTCCTGAATGACGGATTTGTGCCCGCCTTTCTTTTTGGTGCTCGCGAGTTTCGACAAAATGTCAGCTCTTGTGTTGTGTTCTCAGGGAACGTGTTTGACTTCTGCGGAGTCGAACTTAGCTATTCCATCCTTCACAAGGAGCAAGTATTCGTGGAGGTTGTCATTCTTTGCTTGGTATTCTCCGAGGACCTCTGACACCACGAGCTGGGAGTCTGTGAAGATTTTTACTTCCCTGGCTCCAACGTCCTCGGCTAGCCGGAGGCCAGTGAGGAACGCTTCGTACTCGGCTTGATTGTTCGACGTTGGGAACGACAGGGTGAGGGAAACTTCGATTATGGTGCCGGCTTCATTTTCGAGGATGATTCCCGCGCCTGCCCCCGAAGCGCTGGAGGCTCCGTCGACGAAGATTATCCATTTGTTTGCTTCGTTTGCCGGGGAGGCAGGGACGGTCATCTCGGCCACGAAACCGGCTAAGACTTGAGCTTTCAAATCTTTTCTACTCTCGTATTTAATGTTGAATTCGGATAACTCGAGAGCCCATTTGAGCATTCTCCCCGCCATATCTGGTCGACCAAGCAGAGCTTTGATGGGTTGGTCAGTGCGGACCACGATGGAGTGGGCAAGGAAGTATTGCCTGAGTCTCCTTGCCGCAGTAACCAGGGCGAGCGCGATTTTTTCGATGCGTTGGTACCTGAGCTCAGGGCCCTGCAACGCTTTTCACGTGAAGTACACGGGTTTCTGTCCTTCTGCTGTTTCGCGGATAAGAGCTGCGCTGACGGTTTCGGCAGTGATTGCGAGGTAAAGGTATAGCGTTTCCTCGTCGTCGGGGCGTGAAAGAACCGGTGGCTCGGAAAGCGCCGTTTTCAAGTGTTGGAGAGCCTGCTCGCAATCCTCAGTCCACTCGAACACAGCTTCTTTGCGAAGAAGTTTGAACAGTGGGAGTGCGTGTAGAGCAGATTTTGCTACGAATCGTGATAATGAAGTTAGCATTCCGTTGAGCGTTTGAATGGATTTTTTGGAATCCGGGGTAGGGTGTTCGGCAAAGGATCTGCATTTGTCGGGGTTGGCTTCGATTCCTCTCTCCGTTAGGTAGAAACCGAGGAACTTCCCTGCTTGGACCCTAAATGTGCATTTTTCAGGGTTGAATCTCATTTTACATTTCCTGGCATGCTCGAACACTTTCTTCAAGTGGGGAGTGTGCTCGGTTTCCTCTTTCAGCTTGACGATTATGTCATCCATGTACACTTCGAGCATGTCCCCGATTTCTATTCGGAACACTTTATTCATCATTCGCTGATACGTAGCGCCTGCATTTTTGAGCCCGAAAGGCATCACGTTGTAATAGTAGTTGCCCGACACACATTCGCCATTTTCCATTATTCTTTTTAACGAGTACAACATTGGAGAGCCAGGTAGAATATCTGGCCTCGGAAATAAAATTTTCCTCTAATAGGTCTTTTACAGCTTTTTCGGCAGCCTCCACTTTTTCGAGAGACTGCTTTCTCCTACGTTGTACTACTGCCCTAGCGGCAGGATCTATGGCGAGCTGGTGGTAGGCGACATCAGGGTGCAGGCCGGGCATCTCTTTTGCACTCCAGGCGAACAGGTCAGCATTGTCGCGGTGGCACATCTTCAGCTGCTCCCTTACATAGTCGGGGAGACCAGTACCTATCTTCACCCCTTTGGTCGGGTCTTCTCCAAGCGGGACTAGCTCGAATTCTCCGTCGGGGATGGGGCGGTAGATCTTCTTGCTTGCCTCATCATTCTCCTTGTTGTCCCGGCAGAGCTTCTTCTTCTCTTTGTTCTCCTTCTTGGAAAAACGGGGATCAAGGTCGACAGCGCTGATGTTGTTGGAAGGTGGCTTCTGCGCCACCTTTTTACCCCGGCCCTTGCTTGATGGGGTCTTTCTTCGAGGAGCCTGCCCCGCCGTCAGGTTTGGCGGGGGCGCTGTTGATGGAAGAAAGACCCTTGGAAGCAGCTTCAAAGCATCTTCTGGCCGCAGCTTTGTCGCCGTGGATGGTGGTGACCTTTCCATCCTGAGTGTAGTATTTCATCTTCAGGTGGATGGTTGAGGGAACGACGACCAAATCGGCTAATGCGGTCCTGCCAATGATGCATTGGTATAGAGAGGGGCAGTCCACGACCAGGAACTTGATCCTGACGGGTTTGGTCGTCTCTCCCTGCCCGAAGGTAACCATGAGGTCGACGAACCCCCATGGCCTGCTTGTGGAGCCGTTGAAGCCTTGTAAATCTGAACCCAAGTAAGGTGTCAGGTGAGACCGGTTGAGGCCTAGCACGTTGAAGAGTGCGGAGTACATGATGTCGCAGGAGCTCCCTTTGTTGATCCGACGGTGAGAGGTCTGAATCCGCCGCCGGATATAACCCTAGCAAATGAGAAATTTTCCCATTTGTTGAGTTGGGCAGCCATACCGTCGGGGACGTAAAAGTCTTCTGGTCGGCTCCAGCGCCCGCGTCGTCGTCGGGCTTAGGTTTTTGCTGAGGCTCCTGCTGGGGAGTGTCAGCCTTCTTGACGAACTGCTTAAGATGTCTGCCTTTTATCAAAATTTCGATTGCATCCTTCAGATGGACGCAATTTTCGGTCGTATGGCCGTGAGACCGGTGGTACTTACACCACTTAGATTTGTCTGCAGTGGGTTTCGCGGGCATAGGCTTGGGTACCCTCACTCCCCACTTTTGGAAGTCGGCAACGTTCACAGCGCTGAGGATCTGCTCTCGAGATGCGATCAGCGGTGTGTAGTTGGTGAAGGTGCTAATGGGTCCACGATTTTTGTCTCGTGGACGATCGTCGTGCCTTCTTTCTCCTCCTCCGCGGGAGGAACGTCAGTTATGTCCCGAGGAGCTTTCTGTTCGCGGATTACGAACAGCAGCAGCTGCTTCTTTCTCCTCGTAGTCAATGAAGGCCCTTGCCTTGCGGAGGAGGTCGTTGAGCGTGGTTTGGGGCTCAGTCCCAATGGCCTTTGCGAACTCGCTGTGGCGTTTGAGGCCACGCTCAATCAGATATTTCTTCATGTCGTCGTTGGTGTCGACTTGGACGGCTTCCTTATTGAACCTCTCTACATATTGGCGGAGAGATTCGTTGTCCCCTTGGATAATAGCTTCTAATACTACCACTGTCTTTGGCTGGCGGCGAGAGGCAGTAAAGTGCCTTTTGAATTGCTCGGTGAGCTCTTTCCAGGAGGATATGAAACCCGGAGCAAGGGACTTATACCAGTCGAGGGCACCTTTCCTTAGAGTGGTAGGAAAGAGCCTGCATTTAATAGGACCTTTTACCCAACGATAGTCGAGCAAAACGTTCATGTTGGCGATGTGTTCGTCGGGATCGCCTTGCTCGTCATATTGCCCCAAGCTATTGGGGGGCTTCTCTAGTCCGCGGGGGAGAGGAGTATCAAGAATCTCCAGGGTCAAGGGCCCCTGGTTATCATCTTCATCGCTCCACACGATGTCATACTGTGGAGAATCGTTTCCCCGAGGAGAGTGAGAACGGCGGTAGTCCTCGTGTCGGGGAGGGCTTGGATGTACCTTCTGCTTTCCGCGGTCTACAGCACAGTACGATCAGTGGCGACTCTGCTGGGGGCGATAAAATTCGTTCTCGAACCCAGCCCCTTAGCCTCGACTGGGGGGCATCTGTTTTGGCTCACCTATAAGTCTCACATCGCTTGAAACTCGAGGCTAATGGTGGTTTATATACAACATGCCACACTCCTCTAACCAACCGATGCACCTTTTCTATAAAGGACAAAACCGTGACGGGTTAACCCCAAAGCGGACAATTTCTCGGAGATGTGGACTTGAGGTCGGCTCGGTACATATTTATCCCCCGCGGATAAATCAGAGTTCTGTTCAGAACAGAAGATATTTTTTAATTGTGTAAAATATATAAGCGGTGGCGGAACTAGGAAAAAGATTTGAATAGACCACTAAAAGTATTATAACATATGAATCAAATACAAAAATTATATTGCATTTTTTATCATATTGCATGTATACTAAAAAGATAATGATATAATTCAAAGCAAATAATATTAATCAAATGAGAATAATTATTTTTAATTGATAAAAAATTTGTGCTTCACGAGAATGATATAATCCAAAATAAATAATAATAATCGCAAGAGAATAATTATTTTTAACTTATAACAAAATTATGCTTTATTGGATTTGAAATCCAATTTACAAAATGAAATTGAATTTTGTAAAGATAAAAAATAGAAAAATTAACGAAAACTTAAAGTCTAGCAAGACTCGAACATGAAACCATTTGACAATATACAATATATATATGCGAATCATCTACTGGGACAACTATGTTCTTCAGCTGTTTTGACGCTTCAACTTATATTTGTATCATAAAATTATAACTTTATATACATAGAGGTAGCTAGTACCCATGTAATTTTAAAATTTTTGGGGTGGACCATAGCCCTGCTGGGCCAGCCCAGCCTCCGCCTTTGTGTAGAAGTAATTTTTTCGAGTCTAAACTCTAGAGAGTGAAGAGCAACTATTTTTTGTGGATGAGAAAAAAAGAATGGAGAAGTACAAAAAACATTGGGAAAGAGGCGGCTATTATAATTATATTCATATAATATTTGCAATCATATAATGACTACTTTGGATATCATTACATGTATTTAATGAAAATGTGGACACATTATAGTTGAATTAAATTTTGGATCTTGTTAAGAAATTTAAATGTAGAATTATTATTGCATTGAAAAATACAATTTGATTTGGAAATCTCGAATGCACAACTTTTTTTTTTTAAAAAAATTACATTAAATTATTTATCATATACTTTTATTGTACATGTTAATATTTGTTTTAAATTTTTTATATAGACAGAATAAATTTGTTATACTATGGGTATTCTTTTTTTTTATAATAATGGTTATGAGTACACTAAAAAATCCACACAAAATATAAAAATGATGATCAAATTAAAAATAAAAAAATAAATGATGATTATATTCGTGTGGCATGGTGGGGATCAACATGTAAACATCCTGTCCTATTACTCTTTTTTGATTACCACTTTCTTGCATGATGTGTTAACCACATCTAAAGGTAGGGGTTGCAAAGGAAATGGGCCTCAACAAACGCAACTGGATCATAAATACAAATGGACCCACAAACCCTATCCATTTGAAAAATTGTTAGATTCTTACAACTATTTTGGATTAGAACAAAAATAATATGAGATATAGCTATTTCCACCAATGAAACCAAATCCATTTTATTATCTTCACAAATCACATAACATACATAATATTCATGATTCATAACATAGCTACTTGACTAGATGATTCATATCCACATCAGCAACGGCTCATAACTATATCCACATCAGAAACGGTTCATAACTCATAAGATTGTTGCTATATAAAATAACAAACTACAAAATGTAAATAGTAGCATGGTATAAGTATGGTGTGTAACGGTGTTTGTATAGTTGTTGATTGATATCAAACATATACTACATTCTTATCCTTAAATCAAAGTGACGTAAAGACATTGTTCTTCCTAAAGACAAGTTATATCCCATTGAAATTTGAAAGTTTTCTTGCACAATTAAGTTTTTAAGGTCATAAAGCATCCCAAGGTTCAATCATTTTTTTAATTAATTATTACATGATTTGATTTAACAATTATCATTAACTAGTTTAATTTTTATTTTTATTTTGGATTAAAAATAATTAACTAGTGTTTCTTGAATACAAAACTTTGACTTGACACATTTCAAAGGTTTTACCTACCTAATCTTGAATATTATCAATATGTTATTAAAACTTACCATACATTGTTTTGAATGAACTACATATAGTCTTAAAATTCAGCTATTTCTTCTAGAGGTAGAGGAATTATTGAACTTAAGTTTACTCTTCTTTTTTTTTCCTAGTAGTTTAGCAGTTGAAATTTTATTTTTTAAGGTGAATAATTATTGAACTTAAGTTTACTCTTCTTTTTTTCTCCTAGTAGTTTAGCAGTTGAAATTTTATTTTTTAAGGTGAATAAGTGAGAGTAAAGGAGTTCAAATTTCAATCCCTACATATTATATGCAATGTTCCTACCAACTGAATTATGCTCACAAATAGCATAAATTTACTTTAGCATAATGAAATAAGAGAAAAATAATATGCACTGATGCAATAAAATTAATTTACACATAATAAATTAATCCAGCTATTATTGTTATTAGTATGTCAATATAATTTTATACTAATATGAAATAAATGTATGGTAGGGTCTTTCATAATAGAAAATTGGAATCAAAGTTTAACTTTTTTTTTCTTCTGTTAGTTAATCAAAGTCTAACTATTGCAAGAAACCATATTTGAGAGATTCAATCAAATCAAGGTAGTTATAAAATATTGAAATTGTAGTATCAAACTATCAATCATGCTAAAAGGGTCACTTTGAAGTTTGAATCACATATTGGCAAGAACCCTTTTCATTATCCATGTGGTTTAATTTTATTTCACGCCACCTCAAAAAAAAAAATTATCTAGGTTTCTAGATGTTACAGGTCATTATACTCAAATCAAATTGAAACAAAAGACATGAAGATTATCAGTTATTGATTCTTTTCATTATGAAAATTATAAGATTTTTGTGTACAAGTTATACAAGTAGACAATAATTAGTTGTCACAATTGATCCCACGTAGTGGCAGACCAATAACTGATTAATATGTGACTGCCAACCTTAACTTTGGGATCAATCTTGGATTTTATTTATTTTTAAATAATAAAATTAAGATTCCTTTTTTGTAGCCATCCAAATACAATTTTGATTTGTGCTATATTATTATATGTGCATGTATAGATCACTATAAATTGGTATAGGAGATAGGAACAAACTATTTTCACCCTTTTTCATATAAGAGGATTTGAGTAGAAAGAACGAATTTCTTGATGTGCCATGAGGGAATAACATAACACCAAATAAAATGATGGTTTCTCATCCCACCCCCCAGAAATCCAACTTTACCCTTGATTTTACCTCCAAAAAGTTCGGTACACGCGTACTGAACTTTTTCGATATTGAAAAATAAGTGTTTTACATCGTTAAAAAGTTCAGTACGCGTGTACCGAACTTTTTTTCAATGGTTAAAAATGGAAACCCAGGGGATGAAAAAGAAAGCTGAGGGGTGGGGAAAGAAATCTTCAAATAAAATAGGGTAGCACTATCTATAAAAACAAAGTCCAATTGCGTTTAAATCAAGTAATAGAGTTTTAGGCCCAACATTTGCTTATATAATAAACAAACAACTCAATAAAGTATAACACATAGGTAGCATTTTTTTTCTGTTAAAAAAATATAGGTAGCTAGCATTTTTCTTTTCTATATTAGATACCTAATATATATATATATATATATATATATATATATATATATATATATCAAACTTTAATAATCTTATATATGTCTAATTCAAACTATTAAGAGTCTCACATTGTATGAGAGATGAACTGAAAATATGTTTATAAGTGAGAAACAATCATCACCTTACAAGTCAGTTTTGTAAGATTAAATCAGGGCAAACTTTCAATTGTAAGATGGTGCCAAAGTCTCTCCAAGATCCATTAGGTCATCTGCTATTAGGTTTCCGCTATCGGATCACCCACCATTTATGGTTGTGCACTATGCCCAACAATGCTAGGCGCACGGGGTGTGTTAAGAGTCTCACCTTGAATGAGAGATGACCTAAAAATATTTAGAATTTTTCTCTTCCCCCCGCCCAATCTTTCTCTCAAACCCCCCAAATTTCCTATTTTACCCATAACAAATTTCGAAAAACATTTTTTGAAATGTGCCTTTATACACATTGCAACACGAAATTATCAGTTTTTATTAATTATTTTTTTTTTTTTAAAAAAAATTCCAGTATTTCAGATTTTTTTGTTGTGCAATTCATTTCAAAAATATAATCTAAAAGGATTTTGGAAAACGTTTTCCGAAATCCTGGAATATGAGAAAATAAACGTCAATTTAATGATCTGACTTGTTTTTTCAAACATTCTCAATCCAAAATGCAAATTTTTGATTGGCTTAATTGAACTTTCGGTCCCCATATTTTGCTAAATATGCGATTTTGGTCCCCCTATTTTAAAATCAAACATTCTAGTCCCCTTATTTTGAGTTCTGTTGCACTTTTGGTCCTCCACCCCATTTTTTGACCAAATGACAACTAAAACGCTTACGTGGCAATACATGTGGCAAATAAAAGTGCCACATCAACAAATATTTTAATTAAAATATTAATTCTTTAATGTTCAATAAGAAAGATGTTAATTTTTTTAAAAAAAATTGAATTTTTTCTTAAAAAAAAATCTGAAAAACCAAAAAATATAATTTTTTTAAAAATCTGAAATATTAATTTATTTATAGAAAAAAAATGAAAAGCCAAAATTATTAATTTATAAAAAAAATGAAAAAGCAAAAAATATTGATTTTAAAAAAGAACCGAAATATTAATTTTTTAAAAAATATCTGAAAATTTATTTAATATTTTAGTTTTTTTGGGCTTTTTTTTATATATTTATATTAAAAATTTTATATTTCAGATTTTTTTGAAAAAAATTAGTTTTTTCAGTTTTTTTAAAAATAAATATAATTTTTTTCGATTTTCAGATTTTTTTTAATATAATATTTCAAATATTAGTTTTTTTAAAAAACTGAAATTATTATTTTCTTTTTAAAATCTGAAAATAAAATATTATTTGAAAACAAACTGAAATATTAAATAAATTTTCAGATATTTTTTTCAAAATTAATATTTCAGATTTTTTTAAATAAAATTAATATTTTTTGTTTTTTCAAATTTTAAAAAACAATTGGTTTTATTCAGGTTTTTTTTAAAATAAATTAATATTTCAGATTTTTTAAAATATTGTATATTTTAGTTATTCAGATTTTTTTAAAAATAGATATTTCAATTTTTTTTTTTAAAAATAATATTTTTCATATTGGAAATTAAAAACTTAAAATTAAAATATTTGCTGACGTGATATTTTTTATTTGCCACATATATTGCCACCCAAGCGTTTTGGTTGCCACTTGGTTAAAAAATAGGGTGGGGGACCAAAAGTGCAACAAAAATCAAAATAGAAGGACCGAAATATTTGATTTTATAATAGGGGGACCAAAACTGCAGATTTGGCAAAATAGGGGGACCAAAACTGCAATTAAGCCTTTTTAATTTTATCAAAATTGAACCAAAGATAATCCTAAATATCATAAACATCACCATAATTGTCATTAACACTGATGTATATAAACCAAAATACATAATTGTCATTAATTCAAAACGGGAGTGATTATTATGCATAAGTGAATTGTTTATGAATCGTGCATAAACAATGAAATTGTTTCGTGCACCCCCCAAATTTCTTATGCACCCCCCAAATTTCTCGTGCACCCCCCAAATTATTATTAGTCACGGTGGGCGCCAAAATGTTCTGGTAAAAAAGTATGGGGGGTGAGTCCAAGTATATTACAGCATAATAATAATACAAGGATACAATTTTACCAATAAAAATTCGAACCCTTTGCAATGGATTTCTCCTCTCTATTTATAGAGAGGGATTACATTTAAAATATCTATGAACCACCCCACTCCTCTCCATGGAGGTCGTGGGTGGTTTTCGACGCGTCCACCGCGTTACAGAGGTGGTTATGGGCGGTTTCTTTTCTCCACCACGTGTAGATGGTGGTAGTGGGGTGTTTTTGGTCTTCCTTCACCGTGCCTGAGTGGGTTTATGGGACGGTTTCTTGTTGCTCTAATGAGTCAGGCACGTTCCAGGGCATCGCCCCTCATTTCCATGTCGCCAGCCTTTATCTTTCCCGCCAAGTTATCTATTTGAATTGTTTGGATCATTTTGGCGCCCACCGTGGGTCTGCGGTAAAACGATTCCCAGCCTATCACTCAAACAGACGAAGAAGGATTCTCTCTTCTCATCATGACGGAGAGAAATCATATCAGAGCAATGACCTTGACGGAGGCAGTAAGCGAATTGAAACGCTTTCAGGCTAGGGTCGTTGAAATCGACAAAGAAAAAGCAAACAAAGAGGATAACGAGGAAAAGAACGAAATTGCCGAATCCCAACCATTGGCACAAGCGCTATGGGATGCAAAGGTGCCAAACAATTTCAGAACCCCTCACCTCTCATCCTTCGAAGGAAAGACTGATCCCACGGAACATTTGATGGCAGTAGGAACGCAAACTTCCATCATAGGCGCAGAGGATCATCTCAAATGCAAGCTCCTCTTAGGCACACTAAAGGATGCCGCCCTGAGGTGGTATATGAACTTACCCAAGAACTCCATCGAGAACTGGGTAGATTTCCAGCGGAAATTCATCAAACAATTCGCTGGTGCTAAGCACGTTAAAGTCACAGCCACCAGCCTATTTGCTATGCGTCAAAATCACAGCGAGTCCCTACGTGAATACCTGGCGAGGTTCTGTGAAGCGACGAGTAAAGTATGCAACTCAAACCAGGAGATGTTCGTATCAGCGTTTCAACATGGCCTTAAGGCCGGTCATTTCAACGAGTCGCTGGCGCAAAAACTAGCGACATCCATGCAAGAAGTGACGAGGAGAGCGGAAGGCTGTATAAAAGGTGAAGAGAGTAATGCGGAGAAGCGGATGAGAGACGCCCGTGAAAGAGGCCTAGTGAACAAGGGAAGCGGGCAAAGTGAATTATATCACCATCAACGGCGTCCAACGCCCAGTTTTCATGGCGTTGAGCGCCACATGAAACCATATCAGCCACCAAGACACTTCAAGGAAGGACCCTTGGAAAAGAAGGAATACACTCCTCTCAACCGCGCCAGAGTCTATATCCTGGATGAAATCCTAGAAATAGGACTAGGAAAACTACCACCGCAAAGAGGCAATGAGCACACCTTAGGCATGAATCCCAACGCCTAGTGCGCTTATCACAGGTGCCGAGGCCACGACACCAAAAAATGCTTCAAGTTGAGAGATCTGATCGAAGAATTGATAAAGAGTGGCCACTTGAGAAAGTTCCTGGACGTCGCCGCCACAGGAAAGGTGGTCGTCCCAAAGACACAACGAGGACCCACAAATGATCACTCTGGTGACGAGGATCCAGGCAAGGGAAAGAGGATCTCTGTAAACACTATAGTAGGCGGATTCGCGGGAGGAGGAGAATCCTCAAATGCCAGAAAGCGTTATGTGAGAAGAATGGACCAGAATGAGAAATTCGTAGGCCACACCTTTGTGATGCCCGTCCCTGATTTATCATTCACAAAAGAAGACAAAAGGGAGGTCATGCCACATGATGACGACCCCCTCGTCATCCAAGTTCAGATACTGAACTACGACTGAACTGCGACGTGAAAAGAGTGTTGATTGACTCGGGAAGCTCGACGGATATAATGTATTGGGAAGCCTTCAAGGCGATGCAACTGTCAGATGAACATCTTCTGCCCTACATCGGCACGCTGGTAGGCTTCGCCAGCGAACAAGTCGAAGTGATGGGATATACCACCCTCTTAACCACATTCGGGGAAGAGGAGAACACCAAAACTATCAAGGTGAGATATCTAGTGGTAAAAACCCCATTTACTTCATACAACATTATCATTGGAAGACCTGCTTTCAACACACTAGAGGCGACCTTGTCGACCCTCTATTTGTCCATCAAATACCCTCTGGACAATGGAAAAGTGGGAACAATAAGAGGAGATCAAAAACTGGCAAGAAGATGCTATGAGTCAAGCCTGAAGATCAAGCACAGGCAAACCAAAAAGTCAGAACCAATGGCGTCATGCACAGGGAAGGGCGAAGTTAACATGATCACACCTTTGGACCTTGATCCAAGAGAGGATTTTCAAGACAGAAGAATGAGCCCCATTGAAGAATTGGAGCAAGTAAAAATTGGTGACATGCCACACCTGGCTATGTTAAGAAAGAACATAGATCTTTTTGCATGGAAACCATCTGACATGTCAGGGATCGACGAGAGCGTGATAACGCACAAGCTCTCTATTTCGCCTGAGATCAAACCTGTATCTCAGAGAAAGAGGAAGATAGGAGAAGAAAGAAGGGTTGCGGTAAACGAAGAAGTGGAAAAACTCAAAGCAGCAGGTTTCATTGAAGAAATAAAATACCCTTTGTGGCTAGCAAATGTAGTGATGGTGAAAAAGGCAAACGGCAAGTGGAGAATGTGCGTAGACTTCACGGATTTAAATAAGGCTTGCCCAAAAGATCCATACCCCCTGCCTAACATTGATAGGCTTATTAACGGAGCCTCAGGGTACAAGATGTTGAGTTTCATGGACGCCTACTCAGGGTACAACCAGATAAAAATGAACCCTGCAGACGCACCTCACACTGCCTTCATGACCAATACGTGCAACTATTTTTACAACGTCATGCGGTTTGGTCTGAAGAACGCAGGCGCCACCTACCAGAGGTTGATGGACAGAGTATTCTCAGAACAGGTAGGTAAAAATGTGGAGGTATACATTGATGATATGGTGGTAAAAACCACGAAAGAAGGCGAGCATGATCAATACTTAGGGGACATCCTCGCCTCAGTCAGAAAGTATAACATGAGATTGAACCCCGCCAAATGTTCCTTCGGGGTCCAATCAGGAAAGTTCTTAGGCTTTATGCTCACAAACAGAGGGATAGAGGCTAATCCAGATAAATGCCAAGCGATAATTTACATGAGGAGCTCAGCGACAGTAAAGGAAGTCCAACAATTGGCAGGAAGAATAGCGGCATTATCAAGATTTTTATCATGCTCAGGAGAGAAAGCTTTCCATTTCTTCTCCACCCTAAGGAAAAGTGAGAGATTCAACTGGAGCCCTCAATGTGAAGAAGCATTCCAAAAGCTCAAAGCTTTCCTGGCGTCACCACTAATTTTAACTCGCCCTAAAAAAGGAAACATGCTATACCTTTATCTAGCTGTCTCAGATAACGCCTTCAATTCAACACTGGTACAAGAAGTCGAAGGAGAGGAGAAGCCAATATACTTCGTGAGCAGGACATTCAAAGGCGCTGATGCCAAGTACCAGAAGATAGAGAAACTATCCTTAGCCGTTGTTATTACGGAGAGGAAGTTAAGACAATACTTCCAGAGTCATAAAGTAGTGGTTAAGACGGACTATCCCATAAAGAAAGTCCTAAGGAAGCCAGATTTAGCAGGGAGAATGGTAGCATGGGCAGTAGAACTGTCAGAATTCGACATAACCTTCTCTCCAAGAGGCGCAATAAAATCGCAGATTTTGGCGGAATTTATACTAGAGCTATCGACTCCGCCAAAGGAAAACAGTGAGGAACCTTGGACAATTTCAGTAGATGGTGTGTCCAACTTTAGAGGAAGTGGAGCAGGAGTGGTCCTGGAAGGACCTGATGGAGTATTAATAGAGCAATCCCTGAGGTTCGCCTTCAAAGCAAGTAATAACCAAGCTGAATACGAAGCCCTCCTCGCCGGAATGAAGCTGGCAAAGGAGATGGAAGTAACGGACCTTAGGGCGAAGAGCGACTCACAGCTAGTGACCAATCAAGTGTCAGGGGAATTTCAAACAAGGGATCCCCAACTAACCAAATATTTGGAAAAGGTACGTAAGTTAGCAGAATGTTTCAATTCATTTGAGTTAATATACGTACCAAGAGAACAGAACGCTAGGGCGGACTTGCTGTCCAAACTTGCAAGTACAAAGAAGAGGCGATTCATATGATCATATAGGAAGAAGATTGGAGAGCGTCTATCATTAAATACTTATAGAGAGATGAACTCCCTGCTCCCAGGGAAGAAGCGTACAAAATCAAAAGAATGACGTCATGGTATTATATGCTTGGGGTTAAGCTTTACAAAAGAGGATTCGCGGGTCCCTTGTTGCTATGTGTGAACAAAGAGGAGGCAAAGGGAATTCTGGAATAAGTTCATGAAGGATCATGTGGAAGCCATATCGGGGCGAGGTCACTCGCAGGTAAAATACTCAGAGCAGGATTTTTCTAGTCTGAACTTCACAGCGACGCAGCGAGGTATGTCAGGGCGTGTAACAAATGCCAGAGATTCTCAAACCTACATTTCTCCCTTTGGCCTTTCTTCATGTGGGGAGTAGACATCTTGGGTCGTTTCCCTATGTCATGGAAGTAAGCCAGGTGGATTATAGTGGCAGTGGATTACTTCACCAAGTGGGCAGAAGCAGAACCTTTGTCCAACATCTCGGCAGAGCAGGTAAAAAAGTTTTATTGGCGAAGAATCATATGCATATTTGGATTACCCAAATACATCGTATCAGATAATGGAACTCAGTTCGCAAGTGAAAAGGTGGTCCAATTCTGCAAGGAAAAGGGAATTCAGAATACTTGCATATCAGTTGAACACCCTCAAGCCAATGGACAAGCTGAATCAGCCAACAAGGTCATACTTAGAGCTTTAAAAAGGAGATTGTCAAGCAAAGGCGAGGCATGGGTAGCTCACCTCACCGCTATACTATGGTCATATCACACAACTCCCCAATCCTCGAGAGGGGAAACGCCATTCACCATGGTATACGGCGCTGACGCCATGATTCCTGCAGAAATAAATCCCCCTAGCTGGTGTCGTGAGACCACAACGACTCAAGAGAACAGTGAAGCCCTACTGGAAAACTAGTAAAGCCCTACAGGAAAACCTGGATCTAATATAAGAGGTAAGAGACAAAGCACACTTCAGGGTGTTTATCATGAAACATAGAGTAGGCAGGAAGTACAACACAAGGGTAATCCCAAGAAAGTTCAAGGAGGGCGACTTAGTCCTCAAAAGACCAATGGGAAAGGACAAAGGAGGAAAACTGGCAGCAAATTGGGAAGGCCCATTTAGAATCAATGAAGTTTTTGAAGGAGGAGCATACACGCTTGAGACAATGGAAGGCGAGGTTCTACACAGGACGTGGAACATCTCCAACCTCAGATTTTACTACAATTGAGCACTACAACGTTTGAAAGGCGAGATGAAAATCCAAAGCACCTCTAACCTCGCCTCACCATCAAAAAGATAATTGTTCTATAATTTCTGTTATGTTTTTTACTTTTAAATGCATGAGGATGTAGTACTGAAGTAAAGTCAAACAATTTTAAATGAATAAAAATGATGGGGAGCTCTTTTCTCCTACGAAAGTAGGAGTTTTTAACGAGAGCCATCATTCAAAAATCTTTTTTACATATTGAAAAATGAGGTTATTATTTTCTACAAAACCTGTATATGAATCATTATGCCTCCTCGCCTTTGTGCTTGTGATTGACAAAAGAAAATTAGAGTTGAAACACCATGGCGCTATCTGTACATCTTACGAGTAGGATACGTCAGAAAAAGAAACGGCGATATCCTTAAATCTTACGAGTCGGATACGACGGAAATAAGTTGAAATACAATGGCGCTATCTGTAAATCTTACGAGTAGGATACATCATAAAAAGAAACGGCGATATCTTACGAGTCGGATACGACATAAACAAGTTGAAACATTATGGCGTTATCTGTAAATCTTATGAGTAGGAGGCGTCAGAAATAGAAACGGCGCTATCCTTAAATCTTACGAGTCGGATACGACGGAAACAAAGGCGTTATCTATAAATCTTACGAGTTGGATACGTCAAGAAAGGAAGTGGTCTAAATAATGTCTCCACAGACGTCAAACGCAAGAAATATCGAAAACAGACGCAGTTGATGATCATGCACAAAGGGCCACGCCCAATAGCTAACGCGAAAGAAAAAATTAAAGGTATCCCATATATTCCTTTTAAGTTATATGCGATTATTATATTACATGAATAGCGATGCAGGGAAAATAGCATTGAGAAGATGCCAATTCTTATGATAATTATATGAAAGCAACTTTATTAAGTGTGTGTCGCCAAAGGCAAAGAAGAAGAAACAAGCGTATAAAAATTCATATTTCATTGATGGAGAAACCAAATTACAATGAAATCAATATACAAATTCAAAGACAAAAGAAAAGGAAGTTACAATAAAATCAAGATACAAATTCAAAGAAAACAACCTATCAGTTCTAAAGCTAAAAAAGGTCCCTCAGTTGCCAAAGGATCCAGCTTATTCGCCAAGAGAAAGAAACCAGGAGATGGGATACTCAGTCCCTCAATATCCTTAACCCAATTTTTCCCGCAAGAGGAAAAAATCGGTAAAAGGAACAACTCATCAGAGAGCCAGCTACTTAGGATTTTTTCTTTGACGTCTTCTAGTGGAGGTTGTTTGGACTCCACAGTGACTTGAAAGGTTTCTCCTTCTTCAGATGAGCACGCCCTAGGATAAGATTCCTGAGGATCATAAGTCCTCAAAAACTCTGCATAATCTTCATCAGTTCTATCAGAACCAGAAGAAGAAGGCGAGACATTTCTGTCATGGGTTATGGTTTTCTTGGATACATTACCACGCCTAGGCTTGGATTTGGAGACTGATACTTCCAATTTCTTTTCCTCTTTCTGAGATTTGGATCTGGTAACCACTCTTTTGCTGTTATCTTTTCTCTCCATGGAAATATTTGGAAGTGGATACGAAGAAACAAAGGCCAGAATGGAGGATATTTATAGCCAAGTTTGTAACTGCAAGCAATAAATGCGTGAGAGGAAGTTGCAACTACCCAAGTTTGACCACGTAAAGGTCGATGCTACCTACTGGGAAATTGTTTCTGAGAATTCGTGGGAAGCGTGCTGACTTGTCAGAAAAGATTTGACTCACTGGAAGTTACGCTGCACGTTTTTCCCTACTATTTCGTGATAAGAATCAGCATCAGATGATGGCGCCAGAAAACTAAGTCACAACGCCACACAAAACACAGGCAAGGGCGCCTATTAACGCTCATTGCCCAAATACAAGAACGCACAAAATACGAGTGCTACGCTCAACAGTTACAAGGAAGAAAATACAATGATAAGCAATAAGCATACATGTAGCAGGAGAATATATAAGACATTCATAAGGAATAAAAATATCAAACAGACAGAAATTGTTATAAAAGCCCATGAAGGGCGAGATAATGTCATGACGCCACAGAAGGGCTTACATCAAATTCATACAAAAAGCCACATAAGGATCATGATGGCCCTACTGGTGGCTAGGAATGACATTCCTAGAATGATGGGATGTTCTTCATCTTCTCCAATGTCTAGGATCATGAAGTCTACTGGAAAAACCAGGTCTTGGACTTTCACCAGGACATCTTATATTGTACCTGCTGATCAAATGGTTGATTGGTTAGCTAATATGAGTTCTTTAGCTGTACCTGCAGTTGGTAATCTGAGCTTGAATTTGTCTGCCAAAGATAATGGTATGAATTTCACACTTGAGCCCACATCACATAATGCATTGACTCCTTCTTCCCCAATCTGACAGACCATGGTGACGCTTCCAGGATCTTTCTTCTTGGGTGGCAGCTTTGGTTCTTCCGTCTTGTTTATTTTGTATTCTTCTAGCTCACTTAGGAACTTGTCATAGAATTCTTCCAATGTCATTCCTGCTAGCTCGTTGAACCATTCTTCGAACTCTTTGAAGTTTATTGTATCTAGCTCACCATAATCGCGTTCGGGGGGCTTTGCCTCTTTCAACGCTTTGCACTCCTCCTTTGGGTTGTCCACAGTGTTACCTGCAATGTCTTTAGAAACATGAGTACTTACCAGTTTGGACAGCTGACCAATTTGGGTTTCAAGACTTTTGATGGTCGCCCCCTGGTTGGCTGTTGTATTCTGGATGCTTTCAAAATTTGTCTTGCTCACGCTTGCAAACTTTGTGAGTAACTCCTCCAAAGGAGATGATTTTCTTGGTTGAGGTGCTGTTTGAGCCTGGTTTCCTGTCTGGTCCCAGCGTAAACTTGGGTGCTTGCTCCAACCTGGTTTGTAGTTGTTTCCATTGTAATTTACCTGCTCTTCACCTCTTGGCAAACACTGCCCGTTTGGGTGATCTTCTAGGCAGAAGTCACAGACTCCTTCTACCTGTTTCACACTAGCTTCTTTTACCTATTTTTCTTTCTCAGCAAGTTGCCTCTTTAACAGCTCTATCTCTACTTTATAAGCAACTTCTTTGTCCACCTTGATGATTCCAGGTGTCTTCTCATTCCTGTCATGACTCATGTTGTATTCGTTCTGGCACATCTGTTCCATTAGATCCTTGGTCTCTGCATAGGTCTGAATTTTGATAGACCCACTAGCCGAGGCATCAAGTATCATGCGATGTTGCATTTTCATACCTACCGTGAATATCTGCATTTGCTCCATAGCACTAATGATGTGGTTAGGACACCTCCTCATGAGCAATTTGAAGTGTTCATAAGCTTCACACAGCGTTTCAGATTCATGCTGTTTGAAACTCAGGAACTTGTCTTCAAGCTCCTTCCATGTGGTGATTGATCTCCTTGGCAAACACTGAAGCCAATCTTTTGCTGGACCTGTAAGAAAAAAAACAAACAACCGCGGCTTCTTCTGGTCCTCTGTTACATTTTCCGGCACCTTCTGTATCTAACAAGTCTCTGAAAACTTTGACAAATGATCCCAAGGATCATTGTTGGTGCGGCCGTCCAACTGGTTCTCTCGCAAACCTGTAAGAACGTTACCTTTGATATCAAAGTTAGCTGGGTTTGCCGGCTGGAACCCCAGTGAGATCTTATCATTGTCAGTCCTCTTGCAGTAATCTCCCATAGTGATTCTTTGTTCGTCCCCCATGGCTTTGGTGGTAGACTCTCTTTCTTTCTCGGGATTACTGGATTCTGCTAGCTTTAGAGCTCCCAGTCTTTTCCTTAGCTCTTTCTCTGGCTCGCCGAAGTACTCAAACTCCAAGATATCTGTTTATCAAGCACAACAAATGAATACCATCAGTAGCACTGGAAAAGATATTTATAAATATTTTTGGTTTTATTTCATGTGTCTTTGTCACCATGAAAATTCCCAGATAAATGAGGTGGATCACTAGGATCGCTTAAATACCTTTACTTTGTTTGCCTTAGCCAGAATTTCACAGATCAAAATTCACAATCATTAACAAAATTTTTGATTTTTGGTATTTTTTAATTTTTTTGACAAACTAGAATAATTCTAACAAAGTTTTGTGAACACAATCCCTGGCAACGGCGCCAAAAGCTTGACTACGTTCTGGCAAGTGGACCAGTTTGTCGTCGAGCAATGATTCACACCCTAGGTGTATAGAATGAGTTCGTATCCACAGGGATCGTGTCAAACCTTCGCTAGTGCTACTCTAGTTCGTTTGTTTTTGCATTCACTTTGGTTTTTAGAAAAAATGTTTTTAATTTATAAAATTAGCAATATGCGTTGCAATAAAAATAAAGGTTTTGATTCAGAGACATAGAGGATAGGTATGGTGGTTGAACTTACTCCTTCCTTCATACTTGGCATAATCGGTGTATAACATAGTCATTCGTATTATTATCAGGCGCCGATTATATCCTTGTTTTAGTAGCACCTTACTGCTACCCTATGTAGGCAAAGTCTCCCTACTTTTGCAACTATGGCACTTACGAGAGCCTAACCTCGCTTTGTCACAAACCCTAATTAATAGATAGAGTTATTTACATACATGCATTATGACCATCGACCATCCAATACCCCTAAATCTTAGTTACGGTTATTCAGTTTCTAATTGTTATGTTACAACTAGTTCCTGATTCCTCCTCTAATTGTTAAGTCACAACTAGTTCAAGATTGTTTTGCCGTTTTTTAATCTAGTGTTATTTATTACTAGTTCCGGACAAATAATAGTGAGAACCCTAATATGATACTATTAAAGTAAACCCTGATTATTTATTCTAAGGCGTTGCCGTTTATCCGGCCAGATTTCGACAAACGATAAGCAAGAAAACAAATAATAATTTATAAATGCAATTTATTATAACTTTGACTCAATTACATGACCCAAGTATTCATTGGGGAGTTCATCTTCTCATATTCAGGGGGAGTTAGCCCTTGAGTAGAAGATTATTAGGATTAAGAAAAGGCATACATGCTAAAAGGTGTTTGGTAGTGTTGTAAGACTAAGTAATAATTCAGAGTAGTAGTGTTCACTTCCTGGATTGGTATCCTCCAGAGTAGGGCTGTTTAGCGCCGAATTGGGTTAACAAATTGCTGGTGTTGTTTATTGCTTTTGTTTACTTCAGTATTGCAATAACGTGTGATCCTCATAACCAGTTGTCGAACCAGTTGTCTAGGACATCTGGACTGCAGACACATTGTCCTAGACATTGTGTAAGACATCTGTCCTGCCAGAGAACAAAATTTCAATTGGCATCAGAGCAGACACCCTAACCTGCTGGGTGAGCTCCAGGGAGACAAAATCTTGTTCAAGATGGACAGGAATGGAGGATCAATAAACAGACCACCAGTTCTGAATAAATCAAACTATGACTATTGGAAAGCAAAAATGATTGCATTCATCAAGTCCATGGATCAAAAAGCATGGAGGGCAATTATCACAGGTTGGAATCACCCAATAGTCTCTGTAGAAGATGGCTCTTCAACATTAAAAGGTGAAGGAGAGTGGACCACAGAAGAGGAAACTAAGGTCAATGGCAACTCTAAAGCACTAAATGCTATCTTCAATGGTGTTGATGAAAATATATTCAAACTAATCAACACTTGTACAGAAACGAAGCAAGCCTGGAAATCCTTCAAACTGCTCATGAAGGAACCTCCAAGGTCAAGATGTCAAAACTGCAGCTCCTCTCCACGAAATTTGAAAATCTTAAGATGGAGGATGATGAAACTATATCAGATTTCAACAATAGGATTCGAGATATAGCCAACTCGTCTTTTGCTCTGGGAGAGAAAATACCTGAAGAAAAGTTGACAAGAAAAATCCTTATATCACTACCTAAGAGATTCAACATGAAGGTAACTGCAATTGAAGAATCTCAAGACTTGAAAACAATGAAGATGGATGAACTCATTGGCTCACTAGAAGCCTTTGAGATGGCGTTCAATGACAGATCAGAAAAGAAAATAAAAAACAAAGCTTTTCTGTCTAAAGAAGAATCAGACGAAGACAACCTATCTAGAGCCATAGCCCTTATAAGCAACGACTTCAACAGGTCTTTGGCAAAACTAGGAAAGTACAAGATGCCAGATGTCCCAGTCATCCGGTTCGACATCAAGCCTCAGAGGAAGAACAGTGATCAATGCAAGACATGTCAAGAAAATAGATGTTCTGAATGCAGAGGATATGGACACAACGTACATGAATGTCCTAATCATCTGGAAAAACAACAGAAGGGTATGAGTAGTACTCTGTCTAAAGAACCTGACACGGAAATCAATCTTGCATTCACCAGTAAATGCATGACAAAAGAGGATCCTTCAGAAAATCTTTCACCGTGGAACAAGGAAGTAGAAACAAGTGTGATACTACAACAGAGAAGACTCATAGATTCTCTTCTTCATGAAGGACTAGTCAACAATGATCTTAAGGAAGAAATCTCTCTGCTAAATACAAAACTCACTGAGATTGCTCTATCAATAAAAATTCAGAGCAACAGCTCAAAATCATCAAGGAAGCAGAGAAAGAAGCACATGTCGAACCACATGTCCCACCATTCTGATCAGAACCAAAGATCAACTGAAGACAAGATTCAATCTAAAAGCAGAAAGAAGATTTGTCATCACTGTGGGAAAGAAGGACACATAAGGACTTTTTGCTTTGAGCTATATGGCTTCCCCAGGTTTCATGAACAATTTTAGAACAGACACACAGCTAGAAGACAAGCAAAGAACTCCCTAAGCAAGCTTACTTGTCTAATAGCTCATACATCACTCAGAGTAACCTCCAAAGATGATTGGTACTTTGATAGTGGATGTTCAAAGCACATGACTGGAGATGAGAGATACCTTAGAGAATTAAGGTCTCATTCAAAAGGAAGTGTTACTTTTGGTGATGGAGTTAAAGGTAGAGTCATAGGCATTGGAAAACTATCTGGTCCACACACTCCATGCCTAGATGATGTTCTACTAGTAGAAGGTTTCACTGCAAACTTGATTAGCATTAGTCAGCTATGTGAACAAGGACTAAAAGTGCACTTCAACAATCATGAATGCACCATTGCTAATGATCAAGAAGTAGTGATGAAAGGGATAAAGTCAAGTGATAAGTGCTATACTTGGACACCTCACAACAATAGTTCGGAAATAGCTTGCTTGTCTGCCAAGGAAGAAGTTGACAAGATGTCCTTCCAGATGTCCCAACATCTGTACAATGAACAAGAAGCTGAAGAGATTTTGGTTGGGAGCGTTAGTGTGCCTCTGAGTATTCACACGCTCAAAAACGTGTCATAAACATTATAGAGGTAACGTGCAGAGTAAATAAACATTAAAAATCTGCACGTAAAAAGAGGTAGCCTTAAGTTCTCCATCAATCTATAAAAGGCTACTAAGACCTCATATGTGACACTACCAAACGTCTCAACATCTTGTCAGACATCCTTCTCCAAACTCAGAAACTCTTTCTTCAAAAAAAAAAAAAACTCTCTTCAACAATGTCTCAACGATCATCTCAAAACAACAACTCAAACCAAGATGATTCAAAGACAACTACAAACGAGGCATCCTCTCAAATGCCTAGGGCTGAAGACTTATGCATTGATTAACAAGGGGTTATCACCAATGTTGTACCAATCAACATGATTCCTCCAACAGAAGGCGCAATCAAGAAGAAGAAGACCAAGGGTTCAAAGAAGAAGAGGAACCCTAAAAAGACGAAAGCTCATGCAACAGGGAATGACAAAACTCAGGAACAAGAGTCTACAAATCCTGAAAGTCAGCCTTCTGAGAATCAAGAATCACAAAAGATTTCAGAAGAACCACATGTCAAACCATCTTATGAGACATCAACTGATGAACATCAAGTCAAGGTTGCTGAGTAGATCTCTCCTCCAGCTAATGAAGTTCCTCCGTCAGAAACCATCAACATTCCATCAGAACCTCAAGAAAAAGGAGCTAATCCTAACTTGGATCAAACTATGTCCTCAGGAGAGGTTCCAGCACATGATGTCGAACCCAATGCTTCGACATCTAGTCTCGCTCCAACAACTGAACAAGAAAAGGTGCAAGATCAAGAAGAGGAAGATGAAGATGAGTTTCCCCTGGCCAAGATTCTTCAAGGGATTAAGAAAGGAAGTCAACCTCAACAAAGCTGTGAAGAGGAAAGTACGGACGAAAGTGAAGGGATACGAATTAGCATTCCTGTCAAGAACAAGGCTAAGACGTACACATCCAAGCAAGTGGAGACTCCCATCATTGAGAAGAAAGGGAAGAGAAAAGCTGAGAAGAAAGCTACTGGAGAAAAGACTTCAAAGAAGAAGAAACAGGTCGTTGTTGTAAGCGACTCTGAATCTGATGTCGAGCCTGATGTCCTAGACATCACGACCTCAGGGAAAAAGAGAATTGGAGGAAGAAGAATTCCTGCAAACATTCCTCCTGCTCCAATGGACAGAGTTTCTTTCCATTCTGAGGAAAGTGCTCAAAGGTGGAGGTATGTCTACCAAAGAAGAATAGCACAAGAGAGAGAACTCAACCAACAAGCTCTCGAATGTGAAGAGATTATGGAGCTATTAGAGAAAGCTGAGCTGATGAAGACTGTCAAGGACCTGGGAGATTGCTATGAGATGCTGGTAAAGGAGTTCATAGTCAACATTACTAGTGCTTGCAGTGAAGGAAGTGAAGAGTTCAGAAAAGTCAAAGTAAGGGGTAAAGAAGTCAAGTTTTCTCCAACCACCATCAATGAGTATCTAGGGAGAAATCCAACCATTGAAGGTGACGAAGCTGAGTTAGTCAAGGAGGTGACTAAGGAAATTACAAGAGGTCAAGTGGAAGAATGGCCTAAGAAAGGGTTACTATCTACTGGAACCCTTAGTGTCAAGTATGCCATCCTCAATAGGATTGGTGCAGCAAACTAGGCACCAACCAATCATGGTTCTGGGATCACTCCTATGTTGGCAAAGATGATCTATCTCATAGGGACCAAGAAGAAAATCAACTTTGGTGATCACGTTTTCAATCAGACCATGAAGCATGCTGAGACATATGCAGTGAAGCTGCCAATTGTCTTCCCTTGCCTAATAACTGGGATGATCTTGAGGCAATATCCAGCTATCCTGTATCCTGATGAAGCTCCAACAAAGAAACCACAAGTCCTTAGTTTTGATTACAAGCTCTTTGCTGGTACACATGTCCCAGGCATTGTGTTCCCAAAGATGAAGGAGGTTGCTGAAGCATCAAGCTCTCTGCCTAGAGCAGACAAAGGAGATGTATTGGCTGAACTAATGCAAATATCCAAGACACTGGGAGAAACCATTAAGGTCAGCACAGCAAGGAAGACCCATGTGGACAATCTGATCAAGTCCATCATGGAGAAGGATAAAGGTGAAGATGAAGTGGGAGATGCTCAAGCTGAGGATGAGCAAGAAGCTTGAAGAACAGTGTAATATAGAAAAATAAGTACTTTGTGTATTTTTTTCTTCATCTTCTGTAAGTTGTGTGGTCTACCAAATGTCCTAGACATTGGAGACTTTGACATCCGGCAATAAGTGTGCACTTTTGTAAGCTGTTTCGTTTTCTTTAATCAATGAAATATTTTCCTTTAACCTTTGACAAATTATGGTAAAAAGGGGGAGAAATAATTGATGATAAGAACAGCTCTTTGGCAAGTAGAATATTCTCTTGCTTTACGGATGAATAATGGCAACCTTTAAAAAAATTAAAAACTAAAAAGCTATGCTAAAAAAAGTGTGTCCAGAGCATAATTTAAATGCTCAATATGAACCTGTAAGAAGTCTAGTGAGTCTTGATCACTCTGATTAAGTACTTTCCGCTGCAACTCAAGACTTTGGTTCACTAAGTCACTAGGTATCTCATCCCTGGACTTAGAAAATTCATTGTAATGGATCATATGAAGACAAGACTAAGACTGTCTCATACTAGAAAATGTTCATCACACATTCAAGATTGAAGAAGTCCTGAATAATGAAGACACACAAGATTCTGAAGATCAAAGACATTGAAGACCTGAAGATTTCAGAATTGAAGATTGCATCAACAGAGATCAATTTGAAGATTGAAGAATTTGAAGATTGAAGACTGAAGAGTGCACATTCAACAAAGTGGTTTGTGGTTGTTTTAGCCATAATTTGCCAAAGGGGGAGAATGTAGTTCTTCTGAGATTGGCTGCATCATAAGGCTAAAACAACTTGGTCAGAGTGACTTAACTGAAGCACCAATGCTGGAGTAATTAAGTCTAAACCACTTGTGCATATTGAAGATGTGCAGATGCAACATGTTGAACAAGATGTCCTAGACATCTTGTCACTGGGTTCAGAGCATGCATAGGCAGCATGTCGAACAAGATGTCCCAAGACATGTGGGTAGGACATCTTGACCCAGTTCAGCTTAAAAAATAATGCTTATCCATTAAGCGCGCGTGTTTGTTTTAATTTGAATAAAACGCGAATCTTTTAGTAACAAGTTGAGATTAGGATTAATGATGAAGTTTGTTATTAATCATATGTGATAGATACGATTGGATTCGTATTTAATTAGTGGATAGAGATTAATTATTTATCTTTGTGGAGTTTGTTTTAAAACAAATTTGTTTTAAAACTAATTCTTATTTGAGTGCATCTGAAAGACTGAAGATTATCTGAAGACTTGAATGCCTATATAAAGGACTCAACATAGAGCTTAAAACTCAACCCACAATAACTAAAGATTGTGAGTCCAAAGTTTTGTACTCACTGTGCAAAACACTTAGTAGCTCCTCGTATTGTTCTTGATACTTGGTAGCCTTGAGTCGTTGAATGTTGCCATTCAACTTTGTCTTTTAAATTGTAAAGTTTAAAGTTGTTTCGTCACTTGGGATTAGTGATTAGAGGGAGTCGGGTAGGTTCTCATATTCAGGGGGAGTTAGCCCTTGAGTAGAAGATAACTAGGATTAAGAAAAGGCGTACATGCCAAAAGGTGTTTGGTAGTGTTGTAAGACTAATTAATAATTCGGAGTAGTAGTGTTCACTTCCTGGATTGGTATCCTCCAGAGTAGGGCTGTTTAGCGCCGAACTAGGTTAACAAATTACTGGTGTTGTTTATTGTTTTTGTTTACTTAAGTATTGCAATAACGTGTGATCCTTATAACCAGTTGTCTATGACATCTGGACTGCAGACACATTGTCCTAGACATTGTGTAAGACATTTGTCCTGCCAGAGAACAGAATTTCATTTTCATTTTGAATTTGGGCACAGAAGACGCTAAACTCTTCATATGTATCACTTTTAGATTTCAGGAATCTTATTCAAGTCCATCTACTATAATCATCAACAATGACTAATCCATACTTCTTTCCATTGAGTGAAGCAGTGCTAACTGGTCCAAACAAATCAATGTGCAGAAGTTCTAAAGGTCTAGAAGTATAAACAATGTTTTTAACTTTAAACAAGCTTTTGACAATCTTCCCTTTCTGACAAGATCCACAAAGAGAATCTGAGTGATAAGTCAATTTAGGAAGGCCTCTCACAAGATTGTCCTTGCTAAGCTTAGAGATTAATCTCCAGTTAGCATGACCGAATCTTTTATGCCAAACCCATTTCTCATCACTTAGAGTCAATAAACAAAGCACATTCTGATCTTCCAGATCAGAGAGATTAATTTTATAAACATTGCCTTTTCTACAACCTTTAAACAAAATGGATTTATCATAATTGTTAATTACAGTACATGAATTCTTATTAAACACAACATCATAATTACTGTCACATAATTGGCTTATGCTAAGTAAATTATGTTGTAGTCCATCAACCAACCAAACATTAGAAATAGTAAGAGAAGAATTACATACTCTACCTATACCAATTATTTTGCCGCTTTGGTTCCCACCAAATCCTACAGTTCCTCCCTCCAGATTTAGGGTGTGGAACAAGTGCTTGTCTCCTGTCATGTGTCGTGAACATCCACTGTCCAGATACTAGGAGCTTTGTTTTCTTCTTGGGATGCATACCTGCAGTAAATATTATCTCAGATTTTGGTACCCATATTCTGATGGGTCCTCTATAGTTAGTTCTTTTATTCCTCTTCTGATTCTTGTAGCTTCCAGAGGATCCAGAGGGAAGTAAGCCTTGAAAAAGAGGTTTAGGCTTAACCTTGCCTTTGGACCTTGATCCATAATGTGTCTGCGAACCAGCTACCAGGTTTGAACAGCCTGATCTCACGCCCCGAATACTCTTAGGCCTGAAGATCTTCTGGACTCCTTGAGTAGGCATGGATACTGAAGCAATGGGAACAGAGGTTTTAGAAAGTTCCACGCTTACTTGAGTATCAAACACTTTTGGATTTTCTGTACCACTACTAGAAAGAAAATTGGAATAAAGATCAGAAGGTGTTTTGCTTATACACACAGGCTGATTTGAGTTTCTTTTGACAGTACTTCCCAAACCCAGTCCAGTGTATTTGCATGCACCATAAATCATGGAAGCTAGTCTATTCTTATTAATATTATGATGAACAAACTCTTGAAGTGCAATTTCTTGCTTATCATAGGGTTTGCTACATGTTCTGCAACCATTTTCAAGAACTTGAATAGTCTTTAAGGACTTTTTGTAGTCTTCTTGAATATGATTGACCTTATCATTGAGCATGTCAAACTTTTGTTTAAAAAGTTCTAGCTCTTTTGATTTTTCCATGTATTTCATCATAGTATCTTTCAAAGCCTTAGAGATTTGAGTACTAGATAGTTGAGATAGTACCTGCTCAATATCATCTGAATCTGACTCATTGTCACTTTCAATATCTGAATCAGCTGTGGCCATAAGTGCCAAGTTTGCTTCTTCTTCTTCAGCTTCATCATCAAATAGCTTGTCAAGATCTTCTCATGTGGCCAGAAGACTCTTTTTAGCTTTGTTCTTGAAAGTGCTCTTTCTTCCTTTCCCTTTGGTGCTTAATTCAGGACACTCAGCAATGAAATGTCCAGGTTTGTGGCAATTGAATCAACTCTTTGAATCATCCTTCTTATCTTTGTTTCCAGAACTTCTGTAACCATAACCTTTAGATCCAGAGCTTCTACCAGAATATCTTGGTTTCCTTTTTGTCCACTTCTGGAACTTCCTGGTTAGGAGAGCAAATACATCATCATCTGATCCTTCTTCTTGATCATCTGCAGAAGATTCCTCAGCTTTAGATTCAACAACCTTAGCCTTTAGTGCCTTAGAAGATCCTAAAGTAGCTGGCAAGGCCAAAGACTTTATTCTCTTCTGAGGCTCGTCAGAAGCTAGCTCAATCTCATGACTCATGAGTGAACTAATAAATCCTTCTAGACTTAGGGTGTCTAAATATTTTGCTTCCTGTATAGTGTTGAGGATTTTAGGGTGTTGGCTTCATTTGGTAAAATAAGCCTGATTCCATGCTGTGGAGCATGATGTGTGGCACATCAGGTTTCACATCAGGACGCCCTAGCTGGACGCGCTTTCTTTTAATTTACACGCGATCTTTTGAAAAGATTTGTTTTTCAAATTAAATCGTGCCAGCTTGCGCGCCAAGGAACAAGATAATCTTTCATGGTTCTGTTTTATTTTATTGGCCGACTTTGATCAAAAAGATTTGAAACAAACAATTAAAAGATTATGATCAAATAAATCTCAAGGAGAATTAACAAAGGCCAGCTGTCAACATTGAAGATCCAAGCCCATGAAACTTGTTCTATATAAAGGAAGACTGAAGACATAATGAAGTACGAAGCCAAGAGTTGAAGATATCGAGTCTTAGGTCTTAGTCTATTCATTGTTATTTGTGAGCCTTCACTTGAATCATAATTTTGATACAAGTAAGGACTGAGTTTGATAGAGTTGTAATCTCTAGTGTTCTTTCTCCAAAGCTTTGAAGCAAGGAGTTAGAGTGTGCAACACTCAAAGCCTTTAGGTACGAGTGCATAGTTTTCTAGGAGTGTGTCTCCAAATTGAGTTTGTTATTAAATCCTTACTGGGTAAGGTTGAGGGGGAGTGAGCAGAGGTTCTCATATCTAGGAGTTCCTAGGTAGAATTAGCACGGGTAGTGATTAAGTGAGAAGTTGTAAACGGGGGAGTTTAGCTTTGAATTGATACTACCATAGTGGATTCATCCCTGGATTGGTATCCTCCAGAATAGGGCTTGTTATAAGTGCCGAACTGTGTTAACAAACTCACGTGTTCTTTTGTTTCCTGCACTTTATATTGTTTACTTGTTCATCAAGTTCAGTTGTTCACGATGTTGACACATTAGGCTACACATCGTACGATTCCTAAAGTGTATACATCGTGTTACACATCTGACACTTGCCACCAGAATTTCAATTGGTATCAGAGCAGGCACCCTGCCTGTTTGAAGGTGAGCTCCAGGGAAGTTACTTTCTGGAAACATGGACAAGGATGGAACAACGGTCAACAAACCACCCCTCCTGGATGGAACCAACTATGACTACTGGAAGCCAAGGATGATTGCCTTCCTAAAGTCACTTGACAGCAGAACTTGGAAAGCTGTGCTCAAAGGCTGGGAGCATCCCAAAATCTTGGATGCTAATGGTGTTGACACTGGTGTACTCAAGCCAGAGGAAGATTGGTCAGCTGCAGAAGACACTGCATCACTTGGAAACTCCAAAGCTTTGAATGCTTTATTCAATGGAGTGGACAAAAATATGTTCAGATTGATCAAGCAGTGTACTGTTGCAAAGAATGCTTGGGAGGTACTCAGAACCACTCATGAAGGCAATGCCAAGGTAAAAAGCTCAAGAATCCAACTTCTCAACACTAAGTTTGAAAACCTCAGAATGAAAGAAGAAGAATCAATTCATGAGTTTCACATGAATTTGCTTGAGGTAGACAATTCCTTTGAGGCTCTAGGTGAAAAATTGTCTGAAGAAAAGCTGGTGAGAAAGATGCTTAGGTCCCTACCTAAGAGATTTAACATGAAAATCACAGCCATTGAAGAAGCTCAAGATATCCCAAGTATGAAACTTGAAGAACTTGTGAGCTCTCTTCAAACTTTTGAGATGAACTTAGGTGAGCAAACTGAGAAGAAAGGAAAAGGCATAGCTTTTGTATCTTGTGCTGGTGAAGAGGAAGAAGCTGATGAATCAGATGATGACCTCTCAAATGACTTAGCCATGTTGGGAAGACAATTCAACAAGCTTCAAAGGAGGGTGGACAGAAGACCAAGGAGGAATGTGAGGAACATCCAGACTGACATCAGTAAAATAGGTAACACTTCAACAAAAACTAAAACTGATGATAAGTCAGCTCAGAACAAGGGTGTTCAATGTCATGAATGTGAAGGCTTTGGTCATATAAGATCAGAATGTGGCACATATCTGAAGAAGCAGAAGAAAGGCCTAACTGTATCATGGTCTGACGAAGACTCTGACACTGACTCAGAGAATGTTGCTGCTAATCATGTTAGTGCCATGACTGGGGTGGATAATACTGATGTTGAATCTGATGATGAAGAACTCACCTTTGATGAACTAGCCTCAGTCCATAAAAAGCTATTTATCAAGAGTGAGGAACTGTACAAGGTCAATGAAGAGCAGAAGGAAATCATCAGTCAACTGGAGACAGAGAAGGGTCAACTACAGAGTCAAGTTTCTAGTCTTGAAAGTGAAGTCAAGTTACTGTCAACCAACTTGAAAAATATGACCAAGTCTGTAAAGATGCTCAATCCTGGAACCAACATGCTTGATGAAATTTTGAAAATAAGAAAGCATGCTGGTGACTCATCTGGTGTAGGATTTAAGAACAAACATCACAGCAAGAAGACAAATACTAAGTTTGTTCCTGCTCAGAAGAAAACTGACCCTGGCAGAATGTGGACACATCACACTACACATCAGAGACCTGCTGGCAAAGAGAAGTTTAATGCTTGGAGATGCCACTACTGTGGGAAGAATGGTCACATCAAGCCCTTCTGCTACAAACTCTATGGGTATCCCAAGAAAAGGCCTCAGGTGCAAGCCAAAACAACAAGGGTCACTCCTAAGAAGATGTGGAAGCCTAAAGTTTCTGAAACTGCACATATTGCTCACACTTCTCTTAGAGCATCTTCTAGTAATGATTGGTATTTTGATAGTGGTTGTTCTAGGCATATGACTGGTGTTGAGAAATTTCTCACTAATATCAAGCCTCATACAACAAGCTTTGTAACCTTTGGAGATGGAGCAAAAGGTGAAATCAAGGGCAGTGGTAAACTCTGCAGCAAAAGCTTACCTGACCTAGATGATGTGCTACTTGTCAAAGGTTTGAAGGCTAATCTTATCAGCATAAGCCAACTATGTGATCAAGGTCTTAAGGTCAACTTCACAAAGAATGAGTGTCTTATCACTTCTAACAAAGGAGAATTGTTGATGAGAGGATCTAGGTCAAGGGACAACTGCTATCTATGGATTCCTGATGAAACAACTCACTCCACTACATGTTTGATAAGTCAGGAAGAAGAAGTAAAGCTTTGGCACCAAAGACTTGGCCATTTGAATCTGAAGGGAATGAAGAAGATTGTGTCCAAGGAAGCTATTAGAGGTCTACCAAAGCTTAAGATTGTTGAAGGCAATATATGTGGTGAATGTCAAGTTGGAAAGCAGGTTCAGATGTCACACCCAATGTTACAACATCAGGTGACATCCAGAGTTCTTGAACTGCTACATATGGACTTGATGGGACCAATGCAGGTAGAGAGTATTGATGGTAAAAGATATGCCTTTGTGGTTGTAGATGATTTCTCAAGGTTCACTTGGGTTAGCTTCATCAGAGAGAAGTCTGACACTTTTGATGCATTCAAAGAACTATGCCTTAGACTACAAAGAGAAAAGGATAATGGCATTGTTAGAATCAGAAGTGATCATGGGAAAGAGTTTGAGAACTCAAGATTTTCTGAGTTTTGTGCTGATGAAGGAATTGGGCATGAGTTCTCCTCACCAATCACACCCCAGCAAAATGGTGTAGTTGAGAGAAAGAACAGAACCTTGCAAGAGGCTGCAAGAGTTATGCTACATGCCAAGAAGCTACCTTACTATTTCTGGGCAGAGGCCATGAGTACTGCATGTTATGTACACAACAGGGTGACTCTGAGAAAAGGTACTTCAACCACACTGTATGAGATATGGAAAGGAAGAAAACCAACTGTCAAACACTTCCATGTCTTTGGTAGCAAGTGCTATATCTTAGCTGACAGAGAGCAAAGGAGGAAGATGGATCCCAAGAGTGATGAAGGAATCTTTCTAGGCTATTCCATAACCAGCAGAGCCTATAGAGTCTTCAACAACAGAACAAGAACTATGATGGAATCCATCAATGTTGTCATAGATGACTGTTCAGACAATGTACCTGATGTTGATCCTGATGTGGACACATCTCACCCCCTGCCTGAAGACTCTGAAGTTATAGAGATTCCTGAGAAGACTGATCAGCAAGAAGATGTGACTCCAGTGAACAAGGGTCCCTCTGTTAGAGTTTAAAAGAATCATCCAAAAGAACTCATAATAGGGAATCCTGAGTCAGGGGTTATGACAAGATCAAGAGAGGTTGTATCCAGTGCTTGTTTTGTGTCAAAGGTAGAACCAAAGAATGTGAAAGAAGCCTTGACAGATGAGTTTTGGATTGAAGCTATGCAAGAGGAGCTGAACCAGTTCAAGAGGAATGAAGTGTGGGATTTAGTTCCTAGACCTGAAGGAGTCAACATCATTGGTACTAAATGGGTTTATAGGAATAAATCTGATGAAAGTGGTGTTGTGACTAGAAACAAGGCTAGGCTTGTGGCTCAAGGTTACTCTCAGATTGAAGGAGTAGACTTTGATGAAACATTTGCTCCTGTGGCACGTCTCGAGTCCATAAGGTTACTTTTGGGAGTAGCATGTATCTTGAAATTCAAGCTATTCCAGATGGATGTGAAGAGTGCTTTCCTCAATGGATACTTGAATGAGGAAGTTTATGTGGAGCAGCCCAAGGGATTTGTTGATCCAAATTATCCAGATCATGTCTACAGATTGAAGAAGGCATTATATGGATTAAAGCAAGCTCCTAGGGCATGGTATGAGAGGCTAACCAAATTTCTTGTGCAGCAAGGTTATAGAAAAGGAGAAACAGACAAAACCTTGTTTGTCAGAGAAGAAAAGGGCAAGTTCATGATTGCACAAATCTATGTAGATGACATTGTGTTTGGAGGAATGTCTGATCCAATGGTCAAGATGTTTGTGAATCAGATGCAGTCTGAATTTGAGATGAGCCTTGTAGGTGAACTTACCTACTTTCTTGGTCTGCAAGTCAAACAGATGGAAGATACAATTTTCATCTCTCAAAGCAAGTATGCCAAGAACATTGTGAAGAAATTTGGAATGGAGAATGCAAATCACAAAAGAACTCCTGCAGCAACCCATCTCAAACTTTCTAAAGATGAGCATGGTGTCAGTGTTGATCAAAGTCTATACAGAAGCATGATTGGCAGTCTACTTTATCTCACTGCAAGTAGACCTGATATTAGCTTTGCTGTTGGTGTGTGTGCAAGGTACCAAGCTGAGCCTAAGATGAGTCATCTAAATCAAGTCAAAAGAATTCTCAAGTATGTCAGTGGTACAAGTGATTATGGAATTCTCTATTCTCATGGTGAAGACACAAGATTGTTAGGTTATTGTGATGCTGACTGGGCAGGAAGTGCAGATGATAAGAAGAGCACTTCTGGTGGATGTTTCTTTTTGGGAAGCAACCTTATATCATGGTTCAGCAAGAAACAAAATTGTGTTTCTCTTTCTACAGCTGAGGCTGAGTATGTTGCAGCAGGAAGTAGTTGCTCTCAGCTACTTTGGATGAAGCAGATGTTGGGTGAGTACAATGTGCAGCAAGATGTGCTCACATTATACTGTGACAATCTAAGTGCTATAAATATTTCCAAAAATCCTATCCAACATAGTAGGACAAAGCACATTGATATACGTCACCATTTTATTAGAGATCTTGTTGAAGACAATATTGTGACTCTAGAGCATGTTGCCACAGAGAATCAACTGGCAGATATTTTCACTAAGGCTTTAGATGCAAATAGGTTTGAGGTGTTAAGGGGCAAACTTGGTATTTGCCTCTTTGAGGATCAATAGCCATAATAGCTATGTAAGCGTGCAACGGTTACCTGTTTTTTTTTCTCCATCCATAGTTGCACGCAATCCAAAGGCAATCATTACAAAATATTTCCAACGGCTATTTCGCGATCAAAACTCCAAGAAATCCGTTTACTCAAGATTTTTCTCTTATTGCCTACCACATTGATCACCACATTCGTTTCTCAACCACTCAAACGACCAAAAATTTTCTTGATCTCTCTTAAACCCTTTGTTCATCTCTCTGCTATTTTCTTTGAAAATCTTCATACCAAATCACCATCATCATCATCATGTCTACTGCAACCAAAACATCTCCTTCAACCAAATTCACAACTCCTCCATCATCACCAAAACCTAATTCCCCGCATCCTGAAGAAGTTCAAAGTGACATGATCGTTAATGCCACTCCTGTTTCTATGATCAAGCCATCTGGATCAAAGAAGAAGAAGTCATGTATGGTCCCAAGAAGGGATTTAGTAAAGCTGTGGTTCCACCTGCAAAGAAGAAGACTCAGAAAAGAAAAGAGCCACCTACAAGTGACTCAGAGTACGATGTGGAGCAGGATGTAGCTCACATCAGTGAGTCTGAGGAAGAATCTGCTGAGGAGCAGAATGTGGAGCTTGATGTAGTCCACATTGAGTCTGTTGTGAAGAAGAACTATGGAAAGAAGAAAATTCCTCAGGGAATTCCTGACATCGCAGTTGATTTGATTTTGGTACCTATATTTTTGATCAGACTATCAAACATGCCAAAACCCTAGCTGTCAAACTACCCATTGCATTTCCTTCCCTACTGTGTGGAATCATATTGAGCCAGAGACCTGATGTTCTGGGCAAGGATGATTTGTCTTGCAGAAGAGAGTCTGCTATTTCTTTTAGTCTCAAGCAGTCTGATGTGACTCCTGATGTAGGCACATCCAGCTCAAACAATGCTATGTCTAGGACAGACATGATTGCTGCTTTAAAGGAGACTTGCAAGGCTCTGGATGAGAAGAAGGCCAAGCTGGAGGCAGTCATTACTGGACTGGAGCTTGAGGATGAGCAAACAATGGCTGAGGATGAGGAATTGGAGGAGGAGGAGCCCAATGAATCTGAAGCTGAGGAAACTGATGGGAGCCAGGATATTTGAATTTTTGTAATTCATTAATATTTCCCTGTACTCAGTATTTCCTTGTTTTTGCTTGTATTTTGTGGGCTATGCCCTGGATTTCTGATGCACCTTTGCGTGCCTGTTCTGTACTTGCTGCACTATTGATGGCCTGAGTGCCTTTTTTCTGTTCATACACCATCATCTCTACATCTCATGCTATCTGCATTCTGTGGTGTTTTACTTACTCTCAGTATGTTTGTCATAATTTATGGCTAAAAAGGGGGAGTAAAAATTAAAATGAACAACTTTGAAGTCTTAACTGCAGCAAATTGTGATGTGTGGCACATCTGACTACACATCTGGTATACATGCTTATTTTTCTTCAAATGTTTTCTCAACAAATTTTTGAAGAATTAGTTTTCTAAAGCATGTTTTTCTGAAGACTTTATCTGTACATTTTCAACTGGGTGATGCATTCTCAAGAAGTCCAATTGAAGATGTTATCTAATTTCTACATGGTGATGCATTCTTAAGAAGCCTGTAGAAGTTGTTTTGTGTGATGTTTGACACATCTGTGAGTTTTAACTTGGTCATGCATTCTTAAGAAGCCAAGTTTAAAACTTCTCTATTTCTCTCTAGGTCATGCATTCTGAAGAAGCCTATAGGGGATATGAGATTTAGGGGGAGTACATGGAAAGTGCTCTAGTTCAAAGGGGAGTAGACTATTACTGGGTTTGCTACCCTCCCTTATGTGTGCATGGAATCTCATGCTTGTATGTGTCTGAGAATTTATTTTTCTCAGTCTTTGGGAAATTACTTTCCTATCTTGTGAGAGTTTAATTCTCTCTTCGTTTGTGAGGCTCTGATCCGCTGCTGCATGCCTCTGATGTGCCTACACATCTCTCCAAGTTTTGTTGGGTGACTCACAGATTATTTTAGCCCAAAATTTGCCAAAGGGGGAGATTGTTGAGGATTTTAGGGTGTTGGCTTCATTTGGTAAAATAAGCCTGATTCCATGATGTGGAGCATGATGTGTGGCACATCAGGTTTCACATCAGGACGCCCTAGCTGGACGCGCTTTCTTTTAATTTACACGCGATCTTTTGAAAAGATTTGTTTTTCAAATTAAATCGTGCCAGCTTGCGCGCCAAGGAACAAGATAATCTTTCATGGTTCTGTTTTATTTTATTGGCCGACTTTGATCAAAAAGATTTGAAACAAACAATTAAAAGATTATGATCAAATAAATCTCAAGGAGAATTAACAAAAGCCAGCTGTCAACATTGAAGATCCAAGCCCATGAAACTTGTTCTATATAAAGGAAGACTGAAGACATAATGAAGTACGAAGCCAAGAGTTGAAGATATCGAGTCTTAGGTCTTAGTCTATTCATTGTTATTTGTGAGCCTTCACTTGAATCATAATTTTGATACAAGTAAGGACTGAGTTTGATAGAGTTGTAATCTCTAGTGTTCTTTCTCCAAAGCTTTGAAGCAAGGAGTTAGAGTGTGCAACACTCAAAGCCTTTAGGTACGAGTGCATAGTTTTCTAGGAGTGTGTCTCCAAATTGAGTTTGTTATTAAATCTTTACTGGGTAAGGTTGAGGGGGAGTGAGCAGAGGTTCTCATATCTAGGAATTCCTAGGTAGAATTAGCATGGGTAGTGATTAAGTGAGAAGTTGTAAACGGAGGAGTTTAGCTTTGAATTGATACTACCATAGTGGATTCATCCCTGGATTGGTATCCTCCAGAATAGGGCTTGTTATAAGTGCCGAACTGGGTTAACAAACTCACGTGTTCTTTTGTTTCCTGCACTTTATATTGTTTACTTGTTCATCAAGTTCAGTTGTTCACGATGTTGACACATTAGGCTACACATCGTACGATTCCTAAAGTGTATACATCGTGCTACACATCTGACACTTGCCACCAGAATTTCATATAGTAGTGACCTTAGGCCTCCACTTAGCAGGTAAGCTTCTAAGAATCGTCTTCACATGATCAGTAGTAGTATAACTTTTCTTCAGAACTTAAAGACCAGCTATCAGAACTTTGAATCTAGAAAACATAGACTCAATGTTCTCGTCCTCTTTCATTCTAAAAAGTTTATATTATTGGATCAGGAGTGTTGCCTTTGCCTCTTGTACCTGTTTGTTTCCATCATAAGATGAACATAAAGAATCATAAATACTCTTAGCAGTAGATTTGTCTGAGATCTTTAGGTATTCCTCATGAGATATGCAACCAATCAGAATATCCTTGACCTTGTGGTGTTTCTTGTATGCTTTCTTATCCTTGTCAGTGAAAGCCTGTCTTGTCTCAAAGTCCAATCTTCTGCTTTCATCCAAACCTTGAAAGGTTACTCCTCTTTCAACTAAGTCCCAAAGTTCATCATCTATGCCAACAAGATGACTATAAATTCTATCTTTCCACCAGGAAAAGGTAGAACCATTTCCATTGAACTTAGGAGCTTTGCTGGTGTTGTTTTTATCATCAGCATCATAGTTAAAAGGAATAGCAGTACCTTTAGAAGATTCACCAGGTCCAGACATAGTGTTTTTACACAGCAAACAACTGTCTCACTGTAAAGTGATATAACAGAACCAAGGCTCTGATACCAATTGAAGGTGTGAAAACACAAGAAGGAGGGGTTGAATTGTGTTTTAGGAGTTTTTGAAAACTTCTTCAAAGTCTTTCTACTTATCAGAACTTGCAGCGGAATAATTAAAACACAACAACTTCTGGACGCAATGCAACAGTAACAGAGATGAGAAAAGAGAGATGAACACACAGAATTTTTATACTGGTTCCCCTCACAAACCGAGAGTACTCCAGTCCCCTTGCACTTCCAAGGGATTTCACTATAATCACACAAGATTACAATTGTTCAAGCACACAACAAGAGACTTCCAATGCTCAAGTAACACAATACAAGAGACTTCCAAATGCTCAAGCACACAAGCAAAAGACTTCTAACAAAGTTCAAATAAACAATGTTTGAACTTCTGATAAGCAGTATCAGAGTTCTTGAACAAAATAATACAACTCTTAAAAACAAGACTATTCCTAGAATTCTAATAAAAGAAAACTAAGGCTCAACAACTGACTAATCAGAAGTTGAAAACTGTTTGTCTTGAATTTTGATATGAGCTCAAGTTCTATTTCTCTAAGTTATAATGCTCTTATGAAATTAGCAGAGTAACAGTGCTTTGTTCGTAGATGTGTTGTTGTTGTCCATTTCTTCAAATCCTTCCTCCTTTTATAGATGATGTTGGAGCGTTTGAATTTGAGTGGACAATGATGAAAGCAGCTAAATAGTATTGTACTATTTTTCTTCTTGAAACGTGCATATCCAAATCAGGTAAAGGATGAAATCTTGATCCTTGATTTCGAATATTCGCCCATATCAGGAAAAGAATATAATACAATAGTACAAACGTCATTATCAAGATTATAATGGTCTTGTACGAGGTTTTCTTCTGTCATTCTGAATTTTGCCAAAAGGATGATAGTCGTTAGAGAATAGAATGTTCTTCTGACAAATTCTGCTGTTTTCATCGTCATCAGAATCTTGAGTATCCAACTCAAGTTCTGACGAGAGTAGCTTCTGATTGACTTTGACTTGCAACTTCTGGTGACATAGCTTCTGGTGTCTTTACTCAGAACTTGCTTTTCCCAGCTTCTGGCGATGCTTTTAAAAATAGGAATCAGAACTTCACTTTTTAGTGTATATAAAATTTTAACTTATATACCTGCACACTAGAGTAAATTATCAGTACTCCCTATTGTATATTAATACTTTTGTTATCATCAAAACTACTTGGGTTATATTAGAACCAACTTTGTTCCAACATACACATGATATATTTTAATTTTATGGAAAGTCATGCTTCCAAAAAATTTCCAAGACATGAAAAACCAGAACATATTTTCATTTGAAAATAGAATCACCAGTCAAAATATATTGACATATATTTATTTAAAATATAATAGAGTTTATAATTATTTTATACATATAGGGACGTTCCTATATAATTTCAGGGATGAAGACAAGAGAAGAATCTCATAATAATGTAGAACGAGAAGCAAATAAATACTCTTCATTACGCTCTACGTACCCAGTAACATTCTTAAACATATATGATGCAAAAATTATCTCCAATTTATCATAGAATTTTAAAACGAATTATTTCTCAAATAGTATTTTAAAATAAACATTTCAATAATATTAAAAAAAATATCTCGTGAATTGCATGGGCTAACATACTAGTATTTTATATTTTTGAATGATTGTTATATTCATGTTATATTATAAGTATTTGTTCCCTAAAAAATTATAATTTTTTAACAAAAGATAAATATTCAAGTGGTAAAAACTTTTCTGTCAAAAAAAAATGGCAAAAACTTATAAATTCATATTTAATCTTTTTCATGTTACAAAATTATAAACTTTTGCAACATATTTCTATAATATAATAAACATGACTGCAAAAGATAAAACAGTTGCATAGTTTATCGTCGATTAGTCATTGTTTTTGGTGTAAAATTCAAATTTCATTTTTGGCGCATTTTGAATTCTTTTTTTTTTTTAAATATAAAAAGCGTTTCCTACGAAAGTTTGGTAGGAATGGGACTGACACACAGTTCTGCGTAGGAATAGGGCCCTTTATACCTATAACCATGTTCGTAGGAAATGTTGCAATTCCTACGAAATATGGCTCCGTTCCTATGAATACTTTTGTAGAAAATAGGGAAAATTCTTATAGTGAATATTGATTGAGAACATTATATTACTCAATGAGAAATTGTTGGGTCGTGATGATTGAGAATATTATTATGACTAATCGAACAAAAACTTATGATTTGTTTTCAAACTGCAACACAAGTGGAACTTTCCCTCTTTAAATATGTTATAAAAATAACAAACACTAATGACTATTGGAATAAAGGACATTGATGATTATAGGTCAAAATCCTTTAGGCCTGCTAATTTTGTGTTGGATCAGTCCTATGATTAGCATATAATTTTTGTTATATTTTATTTTTAAATTACTCTATTAGTATTTTTCTTTGTTGACTCATTATGTGACCCATGCATTCATGGAAAAAGATTTTCTGCTGTTATATCCTACTGTTACAGATATACACCGTTCAGTCAGAATTGTGTGGTTATGATTATTTTTAGTAATTTTATAAGTGAGTTAATTTGAACTGTTCAATCTGATAATCAATGAATGAACTTTAAAACTGTGTGAAACTGTGTAATTTTGAACAATACCAAATTCTGATCGCATCAACCATGATGTGTACTACATGAGTAGAAAACTGAAACCCTAGGAACAAGTAGTTTAATGAGCTCTATAATGAGCTCATATAGAGCAAAACATATGTAAAAAAAAAAAAAAAAACATAATTTTGTCAATTTTTTCATCAGACTTAACAATCGCATGAATCATATGCTAAAATTTAATTATACATATTAGTAGAAAAATATACTCAATAACAATAGCTTAACATAATAAAAGTTACAAGTAAATATATAGTAAAATCTAACTGACTATCCTAAAGGGCCCAATAGCATAAGTCCATTAACTTATTATCTAACACCTCCCCTCAAACTCATGATGCATCAACAATAAGCATTATGAGTTTGTCAAACCGAAAACGAAAAATATTACTGAAAAATATAAACTTTAAACACTACCACTCAAGCTAAAACTTACTAAGCTTTCAGCTTGTTACAAAGTTAACCTTGAAAAATTAAACTAAACTAACTAATAGCATTGCCAACAAACCGAAGCAACCAAAGCTGAAGCAGCAGCCGAAGCGAAGAACCATCAAAGGGAGTACCAAAGCCAGACCAATCATATCAAATCCAACTCAACAGAACCAAATAGATTGCAAGCATTCTCTTACCAAACAGATGGTGAGAATTCACTCACTAGACAGATTGTAAGCTTTCGCTCATCAGACAGATAGCGAGCTTTCGCTCACCAGACAAATTGTGAGTTTTCGCTCACCAGACAAATTGAAGCTTTCGTTCACCAGACTGATAGATTGTGAGTATTATCATGACTCACCAAACAAAACCAAACGAAACCAAATAATATCAAACCAAATATATCTGAACTAAAAAAAGAGCAAAAGTAGAACCAAACCAATCGACCCAAATAGAACAATCTAAATGGCACCAAACAGAATCAAATCAAATAAATTCATAAACCAAACATAACAAACCATTGTGCAAGAACAAATTATCCGATTGTAAAATCAAGAACTGAACGCAAAAATTGGATCAAGTTGCAAACTAATTGATGCACAGAGGGAGTCTTTCAAACGGTAAACAAGAAACATGGACAATTAATTCCAATCCAATGATTTCAAGGCATTAGTTGGCTTCCATTAAGTTCCAAACATGGCCTTGAAAATAAAATGGCAAATTCATGAATTCCATTCCAACAGTTATGACCATAGTCACATAATTCGCACACAAGGCCGTGAATCGCGTATCAATTCATTCGTACCGATTCGCAATTCATTTTCGAATTGGTTCGTTTGAATTCATGAACCGGTTCACTATTTTTTTCGAATTGGTACCTGCAAATTCGTGTACCAGTTTATTATTTTTTCCGAATTGATACCTGCAAATTCGTGTACCAGTTGACAATTCTTTAACTAACATATTATTTGTCATATAATAAATAATAATAAGAAGGAAGCTCAACGGATTGACTTTATTTACTTACAGAAAAAGAAAAAAAAGGATTGGCAATGGTACTGTTTTGTAGTATTTGCGATGTATGTCTACTATTTTGTAGTGGGTGGTTTTAGTTATTGATGGTAGTGTTTTGTTGTATGTTTTTGGTAATTAAAAAAATGTTAATTTGATACATTCAAGGAACTCGGCAGCCGAACAACAATGATACAAACCATATTCATATTCATACTTTGAGCAGCTAATGGACTCTATTGAACAAACAAGAGGTTACCTTGCAAAGTAGTAAAAGGACGCAAACTGATGTGGACGAAGTTGATTCCACATATAATGAAGGATCTCACCAAGTGATTTGTTCAAACAAAGTAGCAAAATGAAAAGGGAAAAGAAACAAACAAAAGATGGATTTGGGGATAGAGATGGTGAAGAAGGCGCCACAATCATGAAGATTGATAAGCCAAGAGGATTCGCCAGAATGGTAAGGATGCCATTCATAAGAATCAATTAGGGTTCTTGTCCAAGAACCAAAGAGGAGTCACACTCACTCTCACAATCTCACTAAGAGATATTCTACTTCATTTCAAACTTGTCTCAAATGAGAGTTTTACAATAGTATTTAAAGAAAGACTACATATTCCTAAATGGGCTATAAGGTTAATTCTCTAGGCCCATATTGGACTAACACCATTTAATTAAAATAAAACTAAAACTTTTACAATTTAAATTAAAACAAACTAACTATTATTAAAATATGGATTCTCTTCATGCTCATGAAGTCCTCATCATTCCCTCCTTCTTGAAGAAATTCGACCACGAATTTAAGCTCTCGTATACTCTCCATGAAGAAAGAACCCAAAAAGTCACAAGTTCATGAAATCCACCGGGATCAAACGGAAATTGTGAAAAACCATTAAATATGTCAAATAGGTGAATCACAATTCAACCTTTTGCCTTCACCAATCCAACAGAGTCATTTCTAAGGTAAACAAAATTAAAAGTTGGGGGAAATTGATACCTCTTGAAGATGATATTAAGAACCAATTTTACCTTTTTTGAATTGAATTTGGTGACGACCGAGAAATCACTTTGTTTTTGCCAAGGCTCCAAAACAAGTTGAGTTTCATGAATATTCTCCTCATTACAAATTAATGATGATTCTTTTTGACACAAGACAAGATCAATAGTGGATTTGCAAACATCCATTGTAGGAGCCATCAATATTTCATTAATCTCACTCTCTTGTTTTATTAGTCTTTCACTTCAGCGCTCGTTTTTCTCTTTTTCCTTAACTTCAATAAATTGTGAGAATTCCTCATTTGTAGGCACTTCTTCAATCTTCATTTTCTCTTTGTCTATGCATATTTTTTTCTCTTCCACTTTCTTCTCGAAGACACTCTCAAGTTTGCTTCCCTTCTTTTCTTTCAATTTCTCCCTTTCTTTCAAAGCTAACTTCTCTACTTTTCTTGCTGACTTTTTATGCCCATTTTCGTAAAGATATTTCACATATTCCGGATCCAATACAAAATCTCTAATATAACCCTCATATGACATGTCAACCAACTCTTTTTCTTTATTATATTTTTCATATTTTCTATGTCTTTTCTCTTTCACATACCTCATATCCTCACTTTCAACATCTCTAAGTTTCCTTTCTTTTTCTTTAACTCCTTTTTCATACCTCCATTTCTCCTCATCATAATCTCTAAATATTCTTTTTGTTCTCTATCTCTTCTTTCATTATCCGCCTCATAACCTCTACATCTTCTTTCATACATTCTTTCCATATCATCATTATAACATCTACATCTTCTTTCTTTTTCTCTAACTCTTCTCTCATACCTCCTTTCTTCTTCATCATAATCTCTAGCATCAAATCTCACCATGATGCAAGAAAAACAAGAATCACAATGATGAATCCAAAACAATGCAACAAATCCACCAAAGCTATTAACACAAGAGTTTCAAGACAAAAAAGGAGGAGAATTTCAAAAACAAACAAGAAGATACGAACAAAGAATGACACACTCAAACAAGTGAACAAAGAAAACAACTTACGAAAGATTATAATTTAGAACTAAATGACTAAGTGATTTAAGGATGTGAATGACACAAACATATGGAAGGTAAGGTACTAAAATCAAACTTGCAACTTCAAATAGAAACAAAAATGATTGATGTATCACAATGACCAATTTTGGAAATTTGATTGTTGCAAAATGACTTTTTTTTTCTATAAGTGCTTATGTGCATAATCACTTTTTTTCGAAGCACTTTTCATTTCAGATTTTTCTTCACATATTTGAATTCCTCTCATTTTTCTAGTCAATTTAGGCTTTTAAATTTCTAGAATCGGATATGTATGAAAGAAATAACATCAATAACAAGTTTTAAAATTTTGGATCAAGATGCAAATGAAGATGAAGAAACCCAGATTTTTCTTGCTCAAAAACAGCAACCCAGATTTCGAATTTTAACCAAAATGAAGCAAATGACCACCAAACTAAACCTTCCCACACATATTATAACACTTAAAATCCACTAACAACTCAAGATTTCACAAGATTTGGAACAAAATGCAACAAAATAAACCTAAAATTTCAAATTAGCTAAGAACACAAAAATACTTAAAATGGAAATTAAAGACAAAGTTACCACTTGATGACAAGCTCTGAATACCACATGATGTGGACGAAGTTGATTCCACATATAATGAAGGATGTCACCAAGTGATTTGTTCAAACAAAGTAGCAAAATTAAAAGGGAAAAGAAACAAACAAAAGATGGATTTGGGGATAGAGATGGTGAAGAAGGCGCCACAATCATGAAGATTGGCCAAGAGGATTCGCCACAATGGTAAGGATGCCATTGATAAGAATCAATTAGGGTTCTTGTCCAAGAACCAAAGAGGAGTCACACTCACTCTCACAATCTCACTAAGAGATATTCTGCTTCATTTCAAACTTGTCTCAAATGAGAGTTTTACAATAGTATTTAAAGAAATACTACATATTCCTAAATGGGCTATAAGATTAATTCTCTAGGCCCATATTGGACTAACACCATTTAATTAAAATAAAACTAAAACTATTACAATTTAAATTAAAACAAACAAACTATTATTAAAATATGGATTCTCTTTATGCTCATGAAGTCCTCATCACAAACTTTCAGATCCGACCATGACAACATACAGAGAGAATCAATCACCGAAAAGCAAAACAAACACATTCCCCAAATTTATGGTTTTGGGAACTCGGCAGCGGAACAACAATGATACATTCAAGGAGGATCGAAACTAGGCTCTAATACCATGTTAAAGTAGCGATACCAAAAAAGAAATGAGAACAAAAGAGGCTAGGATTTTTACTCAATAACAATAGTGTAACACCCCAATTTTTAGGAGCCCAAAAGTAGGCATTTTTTTTTTACAACAACAACTTTGAAATAACACATTCACGATCGTCCTTAAATTAAATCAGAGTAAACCATTTTCAAAATAACGATCGGAATGCAATGCCTCTTTTATAAATTGTTTTCACGAATAAAAGTTTAAGATTAGAACCAAACGTTATGTCTAAACAAACATAGCGACATCATTTATTCCAAATAAATATCGTAATACAATTTCAATAGGCTTAAATATGCAAAAGATCCCTGCACTTAGGGGTCGTTTGAGTTTTAGTCCCTACAATTCAAAAACCTTTCAAATTTGCCCTACACTTTTAGTTAACTTTTAAAAAGGTCTCTGGGCTGACTTTTTTGCTTATGTGTCATAAATTTTGATTAGTGGCACTGATGACTGGACTTCAAACTTGTTGACTCATAAAAATAACATATGGAAGGACGAGAATGCCCTTAATGACCATGGAAACATGCAAAATATCAATACTGCCCTTACTCCTTCTTCACAACACAAAACACAACAACATTGTTCATCTTCTACTTCACCCAACACCACCATCTCTTTACTCCTCCCATCTGATATGTACCAACACCACTCCCAAAACAAAAATAAAACAGACTCATAACAACAACACTGAAAATCAAATTGATTTCTGGTGAATCAAATTTCTCAACAAAAAACACATATGATGTTCAACGCTTTGTCCATGGAACCACCGACCTCCGTCCCAGCACCTTCTTCGCTCAACTTCTAATATACATCACCTTCATTCAACCAAGTTTCGGCAAGCTCAGATCAGTCAAAGTCATAACCCATGAAAAATTTGGATCTAAAACTCATCTTTCATATGATTTCAACAACTAAAAGGTTGAATACAATTTTAATAAGCACTTATACGAGTTATCTTTGAATATTTCCTTCGGTGAACAAAACTCATCTTCCTCTTCTGACCTCTTCTAAACAGTTTTTTAATTTGATTTTGTAACATTACTGGATTTGTGGAGTATTTGATTTTTCTTGGTTGAAACATGAATAATGGCTGAACCCTAAATCCCAATTTGACTAAAGATTGCAAAAATGGAGTTAGTACATGATAATCAGGTTTTCATTGCTAATTTGAATGAGAGAAAATTAGAAAAATCTAATTTCTAATTGGTGGCGGTGCTGTTCAAATTAGCCCGATGGTGTTGTTCCATTGCATTGCTTTTGAGAGAGATGAGGATGAATAATCATGAAGAACAAGAAGAACAAGAAGAAGACGAGAACGAAGCTGCAGAAACGGACGCGAACGAAGAAGCAAACGAAGAAGAAGAAGATGACCTAATTTAATTAACATTGAGAAGGGCATTTTCGTCCTTTCATCAAGCCCAATAGTCAGTGAGGGTATTTTTGTCCTTTCCTGTAACATTTGCGCGACTCAGCTTCCACTTAAGCCCAGTCATTAGTGACAAATGGCAAAAATTGTGACACATAAGCAAAAAAGTCAGCCCAGGGACCTTTTTAAAAGTTGACTGAAAGTGTAGGGCAAATTTGAAAGGTTTTTGAATTGTAGGGACTAAAACTCAAACGACCCCTAAGTGCAGGGACCTTTTGCATATTTAAGCCATTTCAATATAAATACAGCGGACAATAAATAAGAGTAAATGAGACTCTTAAACTACTACCCCTAAGCTGATCTTTAAACTCTAACTGAAGATGACTGGGTGACGAAGACCCACAGACAGCTTCAAGCCTTGCCGCTTCTCCACGCAGTACAAATAAATCCCTAAAAATGCTCGTAGAGGGTCACGATCTAAAAATAACATATAACCAAAAATACGCAGCGCAAGATATACAATACATGGCAGCATATACAAGTTTATCATATGAATCACACATCATAGAATTTAAGTATACGAATAGTCTATCAATCACACACAACAATATTCAAATGCACAATTAGCCTATCAATGCAGACTCTACATGATCGTGACACCAATCACTGGCTGTCACATGCATAAATTCCGGAATTTAACCTCTCCGCAGAGAGTCGTAGGTCCATCCCCTACTAAACCCCGCAGGGCAGGTGAGGTCTCCATCTGACAATCACCGACTCAATAAAATCCCGCAGGATTAGGTGGTCCCATCTGACACACCCCGTGCAGTTCCATCTGACATACACGACTATGAATGCATGAGCATAATATATTCTATTTCAACATACCTCGGGCAGTCCCATCTGACATACCCCGTGCAGTCCCATCTGACATACACGTTCATATATGCTCATGCAACTAATTACATATCATACAAGCATATGTAATCACAACCACAACAACATACATAGATTCTCAATCATATATATTCAATCACAACAGCATACATATATTCTCAAACATGTGTAGAATATAACATGTTCTCAAACAAGTTCTCGTCACGAGAATACATCACAAAACAACCATGCTCATAATTCATATTGCATCACATCAAGCAAATACACATATTCAAGCAAACAGTTACACATGCATAAAAAGCACTCGATATTTCGAGGTATATGAAATCGTTAGAAAGTGCCCTTACCTCGGCAAGCTTCCAACACATTCAACTTATGCTATGCAAGCAATATCCGTCTCTCTCGACGAAGTCCCATAATCGGTTAATCCTCTTAACCTTTCACAACACATAACTTATTTAAGTTAATACCACATTCTAATTGATCACTCAAATAAGTCCTAGCTCGGATACTAATGGATTCAAGACTTATGGTTGTTCCCCCACAACTAGCTAGGCTCAACTCATTTTCAAATAACTCTTTTTGAAAACTTTAAACACCTTCAAGAATAGCTTCTAATCACAAAAATGTCATTTAAATAAATCTCGACTATTTTAAAACATTTCCAAAAGAGATTCATTTTTCAGAAAACTTATGCCTTAAATCATAAGTTCCAAAATCTTTTCAAACTAAACAAGTTTAACTAAAAATTTTCTCGCTAGACTTATAACAAAATACTTTTTGTGCGTACATAACTAAAACCTTTTTCGAAATTGTTCTCGTATGTCAAACTCTTAAAATTTAAATCCACGACAAAAGAATTTCCTTTTCAATTACAAATCGATTTCCAAATATTTTTCTCTTTTCATAGAAAATAATCTCTATTATTTTTCTACCACTATTTTAAATTAAAAAACGATGGTAAAACAGTTACAAATTAAAACGCTCATAACTCATTCAATCTTTATCGGATTGAGACGAGCCATACGCCAAATTCATCGTCACGAAAAGAAGGATTTAATGGTTAAGTTTCTAGGACATAAAAACAATTTTATAATGATGAAAATGCCCTTCTAGATTTCGGCCAGAATTGAAATCACTTCAAAACCATTCTTTTCAAAGAATTAACATAGTTAAAATACTTAAACAATCACTAATTTCATATAAACCAACTCAATTGAATAAATATTCCAAAAGCTAAACAAATTCCAAAACCCTAACTTCACAAATCATTAAATTTTAGGGCTTTTCAATTCTAACATTTTCTTTTCAAAAATTAAGACCGTAAATCACCTTGTGATTACTTTAATTGCAAGAAAACCATTTCACAAATTGATTTCAAACATTTCATAATTTTCCTCAAGATCTCTAAAATTTAAAGTGATCAAAATAAAAATTTTCTTTTAGATCTATTATCTCAATAACTCACACAACAACATTAACAAAAGAAAAGAGCAAGAAAATCAAAACTTAACCAAATCTTTTTTAGCTTAAAATCAAACAATTCAAAATCACAATTTTTCTTCTAGATCTAACACTCACTAGCATGGATCTATTATATTAACAAAGGAAATATTTAAAATCTCTACCACAACAACAAAAAGGCCTCACGGCCACTTAAGAGAAAGGGGAGAAAGATTTGAAACTTACAAATCTAATGACACCACTAGCTTCATCAAGCAAAAACAAGCAACTTTCATCCTAGAACTTTCTTCAATCTCTTAAAGAAACTCTCAACCAACTTGGAGATCACAAGCTCTTATGAAGAAAGAACATGTTTAAGTGAGGGAGGGAGAGAGAGTTCGGGTCTGAGGAAGAGAGAAAAAGGGTGGAATTTGTTTCACTCATTTCTTTAAATAAACCACTTCAATGAATCCTAGTCAATGGATCAAAAGTGCTAATTTGCCAAGATTCAATCCTAGCCATCCACTTCTTACTCTCACAATAATATAATAATAATATCTAACTAAAATATCTAGATATTTTCATGATCTTAGCCAACTCATCTCGCTCAGTCCCCACGTTCGTTCTTAAACGAGTCGTATCTCGCATACCGATAAACTTTACGGACACAAAAAATTCTACCGTAAATCACTTCATTAAAACAATTCACAAACTTTCGAATAATTTTTATTCCGAATAAATTTTCGCTCCTAAGCTCGGAAAAATATAATGAGATCAAATTATCATCACAGTCGATATATAAAGTCTCCATTAAAATTTTGACGGAAATCAGAAACCGTAAAATTTTCAAACATCGGGTATATCTTGTCCGTTTTCTCAAAAACCACTAGAAAATTATTTTCAACATTTCAACGAGACAAAAATGTTTCAAAACTCGTTTAAAGCTTATAAAATCATTGTGCCCATTTTTCAAACGTTAAACTACGTGCAAGCACAATCTCAACAAAAATTCTTTCGAAACAGACAATCAAGCAGAAAACCGATAAAATAAATAGCATAAGCTAATTAATATATCAAAAATATAATTCCTGCTATTGAAATTCTACGGGTCTTACAAATAGCTTATGCATAATAAAAGTTACAAGTAAATATATAGTAAAATTTAACGGACTATCCTAAAGGACTCAATAGCATAACCCACTAACTTATTATCTACTCCCTCCGGCCTGATTTATTACCAACTCTTTCCAATTGCACACTGACTACGTTCTGGCAAGTGGACTAGTTTGTCGTCGAGCAATAATTCACACTCTAGGTGTCTAGAATGAGTTCGTATCCATAGGGATCGTGTCAAACCTTCGCTAGTGCTATTCTAGTTCGCGAGTTTTTGCATCCGCTTTGGTTTTTAGGAAAAAGGTTTTAATTTATAAAAAATAGCGATATGCGTTGCAATAAAATAAAGCTTTTGATTCAGAAACATAGAGGATAGGTGATGACAGTAATTTATATAATGTTCTTAGTATTATTTATTATTATTTTAGTATTAGTTTTAGACCAATTACAAGGCAAAAACCTAAAGAAGCAAAGCTACTTGTCCAAGAATTCAAGAATTGAAGAAGATGCATAAAAAGAGGCTAAAATGAAGAAAATGCGCAACTTTCAGTCTGTGGACCATAACTTGAGCTACGAGTTTCGAATTGAGACGCGGTCAGTTGCGTTGGAAAGCTAAGACAAAGAGCTACAACTTTTGTGTTGAAGTAAAAACGTAATTTTGCAGTCTCATCGTGCTACGATGGCATTCATCGCAGCACGATGGAGCTGCTTGTTGGCCAAGACAGCACAAGTTATATTTTTAAAAGAAATCTTTGCACGATGGCTTTTACTTGGTGGTTAAGTAAACTTAAGAATTAAGCAACTAAACCCTATGGTCATCGTGCCACGATTAGATCCAACGTACCACGATAGAGCGCAACTTGAAAGCCCAAATCCAATAGAAAAACTATACATAGAGCTCTCCTCCTGCACAATTATTCATTCCGAAATTTAGAGAACTATTTCTCTACAAGGAGCAAAGGAGGGGGAGCTCTAGGGAAGGAACTTTCCCCCTTCAACGGGAAAGGTAACTTCCTCCGCAAGGTAGCAAGGTTATTGGTATGCATTATTTTAATTCTTGTAATTTAATTATGCCTATTAGTAGCTAAACTCCTTTAGGTTAGGTGGAGAAGATGAACTCCCTTATGAATGCTGGCATTATGTAATATGGTTTAAAGTTTATATAATTTTCTATTCAGTTTATTTATTCTATTGTTTATATTTTAATTACGTAACCTAATTAAAGGCCACAATTAGGGAACGCTTTTAGGGATGGTGATATCTAGCATTGCGCCTTAAGGTCAGGGTTATCACTGGCTGGCAACTAGCCTCAATAGGGCTAGTGATATTTAATATTGTGCCTCAAGGCTAGGATTACCCAAGGGTCGGCAACTAACTTATAGGGTTAGTGATCTAGTATTGTGCCTCAAAATCGGCAACCAACCCCGACCAATAGACAATAGCTTAATCACACTAGTGGTTAAAGGGTTAAAGAACTAATGCAACCGAACTTAATTGACTACATATTCAGAATCTAAATAATTAGTATAGGAATGTGACAACGTGTCCTACACGAGGTTTCTAGCTAGTAATTAAGGTTCTTTATACTTGTAATTAGGGTAATTATCGCACGCGGTTATTACTAAATATATTAGTTCACCAATAATAAAAAGGAATAGTCAACGATATAGCACCAACAGGAATAAGGGAGGGATTCCAACTACTTAACCTATCTTCTTAAATTGTCTTTCTTTCTAGTTATATTCTCTGTTTCTTGAATCTAAAAATATCCCAACTTATAAAGCGGAGGCAATCTCAACAAATCCTAGAATAAGCTTAGTAACCGAGGCGCTGTCCATGTGGATACGAACTCATTCTACTCAGTAGAATGTGAATTATTACTCGACGACAGACTGGTACACTTGCCAGACCGTAGTCAATAGGTATGGTGGTTGAACTTACTCCCTCCTTCAAACTTGGCATACTCGGTGTATAACATAGTCATTCATATTATTATCGGGTGTCGATTCTATCCTTGTTTTAGTAGCACCTTACTGCTACCCTATGTAGGCAAAGTCCCCCTACTTTTGCAACTAAGGCACCTACGAGAGCCTAACATCGCTTTGTAACATACCCTAATTACTAGATAGAGTTATTTACATGCATGCATTATGACCATCGACCATCCAATACCCCTAGATCTTAGTTACGGTTATTCAGTTTCTAATTGTTATGTTACAACTAGTTCAAGATTGTTTTGCCGTTCCTTTAATCCAGTGTTATTCATTACTAGTTCCGGACAAATAATAGTGAGAACCCTAATATGCTACTATTAAAGTAAACCCTAATTATTTATTCTAAGGCATTGCCGTTTATCCGGCAAGATTCCGACTAACGATATTAAAGCAAGAAAACAAATAACAAATAATAATTTATAAATGCGATTTATTATAACTTTGACTCAATTACATGACCCAAGTATTCATCGGGGAGTTCATCTTCTCCACCACAACCTAAGGAATTATTACAAAAGACTACATAATTAAATTACAACAATTCAACTAATAAAAGCCTAAAAAAATCATACCTTGCTGAGTTAGTTTTCCCGTAAGGGGAGAAAACTATGCCCTTAGAGCTCCTCTGAACTTCTCTCCAAAAGGAATAGAAAGTTCTTCTATTTCTGAATGAAAAATAATGAATTATGGAGGCTCTATTTATACTTTTCGTATTGGGCCTCAGCAAGCCATCGTGACACGCTAGGTCCATCGTGTCACGATGAGAAGATTCAGTTCGAAATTATAACTGATCCTGTGCGTTTGATCAGTGTGGTCACCAAGTAAAGTCATCGTATTGCGTTGTGCACCATCGTGATACGATGCTAAGATTTTCTTCAAAAATATAATTGATTATGTCTTGGCTTCATCAGAGGTGCAGCAGCAGCCTCTTCATTTTGTCAGTCAGCCCCTCGGGTTCCTCCTCGACCTTTGCTTCTACCTGTAGCTGCGCCATTTCATCCCCCAGCTCCTTTATCTCTATCTTTAAATACACCTGAGCTAGAGTCGATGGTGTAGCTTCTTCATTCTTCCATTCGAGCTTGCAGCATTTGTCCCTATTCGTCTTGGAAGTTGGAATGGTGATTACCTGTTCTCCACTCCTTAGAGTCATCTCAGCAAGATCCATGTCAATGATGGCCCTGCTAGTGGCTAGGAATGGCCTTCCTAGAATGATGGGATGTTCTTCATCTTCTCCAATGTCTAGGATCATGAAGTCTACTGGAAAAACCAGGTCTTGGACTTTCACCAGGACATCTTCTATTGTACCAGCTGATCGAATGGTTGATTGGTTAGCTAATATGAGTTCTTTAGCTGTACCTGCAGTTGGTAATTTCAGCTTGAATTTGTCAGCCAAAGATAATGGTATGACATTCACACTTGAGCCCACATCACACAATGCATTGACTCCTTCTTCCCCAATCTGACAGACCATGATGACGCTTCCATGATCTTTCTTTTTGGGTGGTAGCCTTGGTCCTCTTGCTAGGCTTTCTCTGTATTATTTTGGCTCCTCTAAGAACTCGTCGTAGGCTTCTTCGACAGTCATCCCTAGCATATTGAACCATTCTTCGAACTCTGCAAAATTGAGCATTTCTTGCTCATCGTGCTCCCGTTCAAGCATTGCCTCTTTCAACGCTTTGCACTCCTCCTTTGAGTTGTCCACCGTGTTACCTGCAACGTCTTTAGAAACATGAGTACTTACCAGTTTGGACAGTTGACCAATTTGGGTTTCAAGACTTTTTATGGTCGCCCCCTGGTTGTCTACTGTATTCTAGATGCTTTTAAAATTTGTCTTGCTCATGCTTGCAAACTTTGTGAGTAACTCCTCCAAAGGAGATGGTTTTCTTGGTTGAGGTGTTGCTTGAGCTTGGTTTCCTGTCTGGTCCCAGCGTAAACTTGGGTGCTTACTCCAACCTGGGTTGTAGTTGTTTCCCATGTAATTTACCTGCTCTTCACAAAGTTTACCTTTGGGTTGTAGTTGTTTCCCATGTAATTTACCTGCTCTTCACAAAGTTTACCTGCTCTTCATATTTCTTGTAGTGAGGTTACCTTTGATATCAAAGTTAGCTAGGTTTGCCGGCTGGAACCTGATGACAGGAATTTCTGCAGTATTTTAGGTAGTATTATTAGTATTAAATTGACCAAGACAGACACAAATATAAAAAATATATAAAAAAACCTGAAGAATCGAGAAAAAGCTTCAAGACAAGGTGAAGATACGCAAAAGACAAGAAAAAGCCCAAAAATGAAGAAAAACAGCTCATCGTGTCACGATGGCTTCCAACGTGACACGATGAGAGCTGCTTGCTCGCCAAGACAGAATCAATTATATTTTTGAAGAGAATCTTAGCATCGTAACACGATGGTTTACAGCGCAATACGATGGCTTTGTGTGGAGATCACGCGGATCAAACGCTCATGATCAGTTATAATTTTGAACTGAATCTGCTCATCGTGGCACGATGGACTTAGCGTGCCACGATGGCTTGCTGAAGCCCATTACGAAAAGTATAAATAGAGCCTCCAAAATTCATTATTATTCATTCAGAAATAGAAGAACTTTCTATTCCTTTTGGAGAGTGGTTCGGAGGAGCTCTAAGGGCATAGTTTTCTCCCTTTACGGGAAAACTAAACTCAGCAAGGTATGATTCTTTAGGCTTTTCTATTAGATTCTTGTAATTTAATTATGTTTAGTCTTTTGAAATAATTCCTTTAGGTTGTGGTGGAGAAGATGAACTCCCCGATGAATGCTTGGGTCATGTAATTGAGTCAAAGTTATAATAAATCGTCTTTATAAATTATTATTTGTTACTTGTTTTCTTGCTTTAATATAGTTAGCCGGAATCTTGGCCGGATAAACGGCGACGTCTTAGAATAAATAATTAGGGTTTACTTTAATCGTAGCACATTAGGGTTCTCTCTATTATTTGTCCGGAACTAGTAATAAATAACACTAGGTTAAAGGAACGACACAACAATCTTGAACTAGTTATGAATTAATAATTAGAGGAAGAGTCAGGAACTAGTTGTAAAAACAATTAGAACTGAATAACCGTAACTAAGATCTAGGGGTATTGGATGGTCGATGGTCATAATGCATGTTTGTAAACAACTTTACCTAGTAATTTAGGGTATGTGACAAAGCGAGGTTAGGCTCTCGTAGGTACCTTAGTTGCAAAAGTAGGGAGACTTTGCCTACATAGGGTAGCAGTAAGGTGCTACTACAACAAGGATAGAATCGACGCCCGATAATAATACGAATGACTATGTTATACACCGATTATGCCAAGTATGAGGGAGGGAGTAAGTTCAACCACCATACCTATCCTCTATGTTTCCGAATCAATCTTTTATTTTTCTTGCAAGCATATAGCTCTTTTAATAAAATTAAAACCCTTTTTCCTAAAAACCAAAGCGAATGCAAAAACACACGAACTAGAATAGCACTAGCGAAGGTTTGGCACGATCCCTGTGGATACGAACTCATTCTAGACACCTAGAGTGTGAATTATTGCTCGACGACAAATTGGTCCACTTGCCAGAACGTAGTCAGAACCCCAGTGAGATCTGATCATTGTCAGTCCTCTTGCAGTAATCTCCCATAGTGATTCTTTGCTCGTCCCCCATGGCTTTGGTGGTAGGCTCTCCTTCTTTCTCGAGATTACTGGATTCTGCTAGCTTTAGAGCTCTCAGCCTTTTCCCTAGCTCTTTATCTGGTTCGTCGAAGTACTTAAAATCCAGGATATATGTTTATCAAGCACAACAAATGAATAGCATCAGTAGCACTGGAAAAGATATTTATAAATACTTTTGGTTTTATTTCATGTGTCTTTGTCGCTGTGAAAATTCCCAGGTAAGTGAGGTGGATTACTATGATCGCTTAAATACCTTGACTTTGCCTTAGCCAGAATTTCACAGATCTAAATTCACAATCATTAACAAAAAAAATTAATTTTTTAATTTTTTTGTATTTTAAAAAAAGAAAAAATTGACAAACTAGAATAATTCTAACAAAGTTTTGTGAACACAATCCCAGGCAGCGGCGCTAAAAGCTTGACAACGTTCTGGCAAGTGGACTAGTTTGTCGTCGAGCAATAATTTACACTCTAGGTGCCTAGAATGAGTTCATATCCACAGGGATCGTGTCAAACCTTCACTAGTGTTATTCTAGTTCGTGAGTTTTTGCATTCGCTTTGATTTTTAGGAAAAAGGTTTTAATTTATAAAAAATAGCAATATGCGTTGCAATAAAATAAAGGTTTTGATTCAGAAACATAGAGGATAGGTATGGTGGTTGAACTTACTCCCTCTTTTGTAACACCCCGTTTTTCAAAGGCCCAAAGGTAGGCACTTTTTCTTTCTTTTTTTAAAACACGAGACAGAGTGCGCGGAAAATATTTTACAAGAGCCGGCATTATTCATACAACAGGACTAAAGCAATAATAGTACGACCAACAAGGTGACTGAAATAGTACTATATGCATCATAGTGCTTCTCGGAGAAGCAAAGTGTGTACCTGAATAATTACATCCCAAAATATCGCAGTCTAGACCACAAGTATAAGTATTCAAATACAGTCATCCCAAAGAGTCAGAATTCTACTATAACCAAAAGCACGGTGTACAAAACACACTGGCACACCACCTAACTAGGTCCAACATGCCACTCGATCACTGAGGGCCCAGGAAGCCACCGTCGTCCTCACGACCCACAGTCTCAGAGAGGAAACCATCGTCTAGGTGGGGGTAACCCGTTCATGTTTCATTGTAAGGGTCACCACACGTATACATACAGATAATTCACACAAGATATACACATACCAAATACGGAAAGCAAATAAACATTTAGCATTTCCTCCTCAACAGGCATTATAATTCAAATGCACACAAAGCCTATCAATGCAGACTCTACAATGAGCGTGGCACCAATCACTGGCTGCCACATGCATGAATTCCGGAATTTAACCTCTCCGCAGAGAGTCGTAGGTCCAACCCCTACTAAACCCCGTAGGGCAGGTGAAGCCACACAGACTATAACACCAAGGTGAAGCCACACAGACTCTAACACCAACTCAATAAAAATCCCGCAGGATTAGGTGAAGCCACACAGACTCTAACACCCGGTGCTTAGGTGAAGCCACACAGACTCTAACACCCGTACACGCAACTATGAAATGCATGAGCATATTTTATATTTCAGCATATATAGGGCAGTCACACAGACAAATCCCCGCTGAAGTCACACAGACAAACACCCATGTAGTCTCCACTGACATACACGTTCCATACATGCTCATGCAACAATCAATATACATACACAAATGTAATCATCTCCACATACCAATACATATATTCGCAAATCATATGTAAAGCATACGCATGTAATTTAAACACGTTCTCGTCTCGAGAATACATAATACCAAGCACACAAACACATCACAGAACCAAGCATACACACATGTCATTAAAGATATAAGGCAGAGATAAAGGTGCCCTTACCTCAGCAAGCTTTCCTTAATCCTTTTCTCGTCTAATCTATTATACGCGCTACCTAAAAGTTAAGCAGCGTACAATCAGTAAAAATACTCCTCGATTATCCTATCGAAACGAAACTTGCTCTCAAAGTTCCAGAGAGGTCTAAGGTACTTTCTAAAGCTATCCCTCAGTGATTTCAGGCTATTCTCATAGTGTTTAAAAATTCACGAAGTTAATTGCACTATTTCCGGCCAGAATCCAAAAACAAAGGTAGTTCAAACATTTTTCATTGCACAACCATGACATTGATCACTTAGTTCCCAAAATCATTTATTTGAACAACAAATACTTTTCAAAACACAAACTAAAATTCATAAAAGTTTTCTCTTGAACTCTCAAGAACAAATTTCTTGTTTTTCAAAACAAAACTATTTTTCACACATCCATTTCTCTAAAAGTCTTGAAACAATTCATTAAACACAAAAGCTAAAACAATTTTCCATGTTCTTGATCAATTAGAATTTTCTCCAAAACCCTAATCCAATTTCTTCATGAGATTCTCATCAAACTCATGGAATACAAACCATCTAGTTCTAAACAAACTAGTTAAACACTTATGAGCAACTCTCATGGAACAAAAATCATTTATGAACATTCTCTAACAAAAATTTCTCAAGGACATAAACTAAAAATCCAACAAACTCCATGCGTTTGACCAACTAAGAGGAAAGGAGAAGTCTAGTTACCTTAGAGAAGATACTACTTGCAATTCCTATGATTCCAACAAGCTTGAAATCAAGAGATTTGATGAAGTAATGAAAATTTTGTGAAGCTATGGTGAGGAAGAAGAAGCTCACGGCCAAGAGAGAAAGAAGAGTCAATTTTGTGATATTTTCCAAGTCCACCACTTATAAAAGTCTTGCTAGTTTATGGCCATTGGATCAAATAGTGTTAATTTGCTAAGATTCAAATCTAGCCATTGGATCAATCCAAGTCTATCCTCACAAGATATTTTCTATGCTTCTAGAAGCCACCTCGCCTCACAGCTCTAGCTTTCGCTTGCGGACGAGTCGCGCATCGCTAACGGACGAAACTTGCGAAAATAGAAAATCTACGAAATAAAAGTTCGCCGTAAAACATTTCTAAAAATTATCACTAAACTTGATTCTCCGACTGAAATATTTATCCGAAGCTCCCACAACTATTCTGAATCTAGATTCTAACTCGCGCCGATATATAAAGTCTCTATTTAAAATTCGACGGAAAACAGAAGCCGTAAATTTTCCAACAGCGGGTACAGCTTTCTACTCGTTTTTCTAAAAAACGGAGAAAGTCAAATTTTGAAATTCTGAAGACACAGAAACGTTCTCATATATAAATAAAGACTAGGGAACAAAAGTCTGGGCTTTATTAGCACACGAGTACAAAACAGGCTCCAACTCAGCAATAATGCTGTTATTACAACGATGCTTGCAAAATAATTTAACAAAAACCCTAAACTCTTAGCCACTACTCTTGTTCTCAATACCCGTACGATACAGTAGAATTATGGGTCTTACATTACTACCCTCCAAAAAGAAGTTTCGTCCTCGAAACTAAAGGTAAGAATAACAACTCAACAAGTCATTAATAACACTGACACTGGCACAACCGTGCACCTATCGCAACCCTCTACAAAGTCGAACTAATTCAAACTCTAGACACAAAGCTAGACACCCCTCAAAGAGTTCAGCACTCAAAATCAACTTTACTACGAAGGTTCGCAAACTCTAGTTCTCAAGATCCTAGGTCAACACGACAAATTCAAAAGGTCGCCTTTTTCGCCTCTGCGACATAGCCCATTTCATTAGGTTTACACAAAGTGTGACTGGCTACCCACCAAAATGAAACACCAAAAAGTTTCTACACACTACCAAAGCTAGCAAAATGAGTCGATTCCAGTCAACACAATTTCGTCTATTATTAACAAGAGATCAAGGATGATCAGTTCCTCAATTTGTCAATAGATAGCCGACAATCATGATGGTGGCTTAGACCATCTTTACTGAACTTTAATAATGTTCTCTTCCACTTGTGCTCAAGATCATCAGAGGCACAAGGTTCCAACAATCTCTTTGATGTATTCGTAATGTTTGCCTCAATTCTTACTACCTCGATCTCCCCCAATGAGACCCAATGCTCCGAACACGTGACTTTAAACTCACATGTTTTCACTCACAAAACATCTGTTGAGCATCATCTAACAGTAGTACAGTGCCACCATGGCAACTACCACCAAAACTATTACACTCCGAAAGAAGTTGTCATCTCTATTCAACTTCACCAATATCTATAAGTCCTTAATTTTTTCTTTAATCTTGTAACCGTGCTGAACTGTACACTTACACTTTCAAATCTTGTTCTAATCATAAGCTTAAGGACATCATCCCAACATCTGGTTGGTGATTACATTCCCCAAATTCTCCCGACATGCGCCAACTTATTCCATTTACTTCTCTTGGACCCCCTTTATCCAAATCTCAAATTCCCAAAAATTCAATCTTTCAGGCGTCCACATATTTTCCAAATTAATACTTAGTCTAACCTTGCCTGCTCTAGCATAAAACATTTCCCCTCGTTGACTGCCATCATTGGCACAAACCATTTTACATCGTATTCTCATTCTATTTCTAAACTCTCTTGATTTTCTTCCTCTTATCATTAAATTCTCTTCTTCTTAAAAGAGCTTGTCATCCTGACCATTCTTAATTGTTCCAACTTCTTATCCTTAGAGTAAATTCCTACATCCAAAATATATCTTGGGATATTCCTCCCCTCAACCGTCGTTCAACCGCTTCTACTGTCAACGACCGAAATCATTTGTTTTCTCAATGTGCATTTTCCTCTATGCTACGCCTATCCTCATTGTAACAACTATAATGAATCAAGGTTCTATTAGTTTCCACCAAACTTTGCCATTAGACAATTGCTTACACTTTTTACTTCCACATACAACACACACACCTCCATGACATCCATTCAGGTGGTGCTTTTGAATCCTTAATATGCACGCACAATCATAATTTTCCAAATTATGTGTGAATCCTTTCGCCAATCCTTAATTGACATAAGCCACATTCTCATGTGCTTCTCTCTTACTTATTCATAACATGTCTTCCCAACGACTAACTTCCTTTGCGACTAACTCATTTATCTACTAATTTGCAACTTTCAAGTTCAACAACTGTCTAGAGTTGGTTCCCAAACCACCATGACCCACAACACAACAAAAACCGATCGCTAGAACTAACACAACTCTAGCTATATTCTGACTGACTTTGGACTAACCACTCTACGACACATTTTCCCTTTGATGATCTAAAGCCGGGCTCTGATACCACAATGTAACACCCCGTTTTTCAAAGGCCCAAAGGTAGGCACTTTTTTTTTTTTTTTTTTAAAACACGAGACAGAGTGCGCGGAAAATATTTTACAAGAGCCGGCATTATTCATACAACAGGACTAAAGCAATAATAGTACGACCAACAAGGTGACTGAAATAGTACTATATGCATCATAGTACTTCTCGGAGAAGCAAAGTGTGTACCTGAATACTTACATCCCAAAATATCGCAGTCTAGACCACAAGTATAAGTATTCAAATACAGTCATCCCAAAGAGTCAGAATTCTACTATAACCAAAAGCACGGTGTACAAGACACACCGGCACACCACCTAACTATGTCCAACATGTCACTCGATCACTGAGGGCCCAGGAAGCCACCGTCGTCCTCACGACCCACAGTCTCAGACGGGAAACCATCATCTAGGTGGGGGTAACCCGTTCATGTTTCATTGTAAGGGTCACCACACGTATACATACAGATAATTCACACAAGATATACACATACCAAATACGGAAAGCAAATAAACATTTAGCATTTCCTCCTCAACAGGCATTATAATTCAAATGCACACAAAGCCTATCAATGCAGACTCTACAATGAGCGTGACACCAATCACTGGCTGCCACATGCATGAATTTCGAAATTTAACCTCTCCGCAGAGAGTCGTAGGTCCAACCCCTACTAAACCCCGTAGGGCAGGTGAAGCCACACAGACTATAACACCAAGGTGAAGCCACACAGACTCTAACACCAACTCAATAAAAATCCCGCAGGATTAGGTGAAGCCACACAGACTCTAACACCCGGTGCTTAGGTGAAGCCACACAGACTCTAACACCCGTACACGCAACTATGAAATGCATGAGCATATTTTATATTTCAGCATATATAGGGCAGTCACACAGACAAATCCCCGCTGAAGTCACACAGACAAACACCCATGTAGTCTCCACTGACATACACGTTCCATACATGCTCATGCAACAATCAATATACATACACAAATGTAATCATCTCCACATACCAATACATATATTCGCAAATCATATGTAAAGCATACGCATGTAATTTAAACACGTTCTCGTCTCGAGAATACATAATACCAAGCACACAAACACATCACAGAACCAAGCATACACACATGTCATTAAAGATATAAGGCAGAGATAAAGGTGCCCTTACCTCAGCAAGCTTTCCTTAATCCTTTTCTCGTCTAATCTATTATACGCGCTACCTAAAAGTTAAGCATCGTACAATCAGTAAAAATACTCCTCGATTATCCTATCGAAACGAAACTTGCTCTCAAAGTTCCAGAGAGGTCTAAGGTACTTTCTAAAGCTATCCCTCAGTGATTTCAGGCTATTCTCATAGTGTTTAAAAATTCACGAAGTTAATTGCACTATTTCCGGCCAGAATCCAAAAACAAAGGTAGTTCAAACATTTTTCATTGCACAACCATGACATTGATCACTTAGTTCCCAAAATCATTTATTTGAACAACAAATACTTTTCAAAACACAAATTAAAATTCATAAAAGTTTTCTCTTGAACTCTCAAGAACAAATTTCTTGTTTTTCAAAACAAAACTATTTTTCACACATCCATTTCTCTAAAAGTCTTGAAACAATTCATTAAACACAAAAGCTAAAACAATTTTCCATGTTCTTGATCAATTAGAATTTTCTACAAAACCCTAATCCAATTTCTTCATGAGATTCTCATCAAACTCATGGAATACAAACCATCTAGTTCTAAACAAACTAGTTAAACACTTATGAGCAACTCTCATGGAACAAAAATCATTTATGAACATTCTCTAACAAAAATTTCTCAAGGACATAAACTAAAAATCCAACAAACTCCATGAGTTTGACCAACTAAGAGGAAAGGAGAAGTCTAGTTACCTTAGAGAAGATACTACTTGCAACTCCTATGATTCCAACAAGCTTGAAATCAAGAGATTTGATGAAGTAATGAAAATTTTGTGAAGCTATGGTGGGGAAGAAGAAGCTCACGGCCAAGAGAGAAAGAAGAGTCAATTTTGTGATATTTTCCAAGTCCACCACTTATAAAAGTCTTGCTAGTTTATGGCCATTGGATCAAATAGTGTTAATTTGCTAAGATTCAAATCTAGCCATTGGATCAATCCAAGTCTATCCTCACAAGATATTTTCTATGCTTCTAGAAGCCACCTCGCCTCACAGCTCTAGCTTTCGCTTGCGGACGAGTCGCGCATCGCTAACGGACGAAACTTGCGAAAATAGAAAATCTACGAAATAAAATTTCGCCGTAAAACATTTCTAAAAATTATCGCTAAACTTGATTCTCCGACTGAAATATTTATCCGAAGCTCCCACAACTATTCTGAATCTAGATTCTAACTCGCGCCGATATATAAAGTCTCTATTTAAAATTCGACGGAAAACAGAAGCCGTAAATTTTCCAACAGCGGGTACAGCTTTATCAAAACAACATTATCTAGTTAGATACGGATAGCAAAAATGGTCTATAAGAATCCATATTTGTCTTTTTTTTTATCGTATTGAATTTTTAAATTAAAAAAATCCACATTTTCGCGGGCGAATATTTACTCTCTCATTAAAAATTGAAGATTTAATGTTGGGTTAGTCCCCAACTCCTAAAAAAAAAATGAATTCTTAGTTTCTTCCGCCATCCCATCTAATGAATCAGTAAGATTTTTAATTTTAATATAATCTTAGGTATTCACAGGTTTCGTCGTTCCCATCGCTTTTCGATTTATGGTTAGGTCTAAATTCTATAATGGAGCCTCTTTAATAAGATTTCATTTTTCTAAAATTTTCTTATTTGATTCTTTTTTGTTGAATCAACCTTCTCAGTTTTATTGATTCGCGGCTCTTGATTCGTTTATTCTAGGAATATATTCATCCATATCTGGATGAATTTTGAATATGGATGCTTTATTACACTACCTTTTATAAGATGACCCATAGACCTTTACATAGTAGAATTCTATATCCAAGATATCTTTTTTTCTATCTTTCTTTCACCCCTTCATTTATCTGTATATTCTTATTGCTTTACAACTAATAATCACATTCTTTTTTATTTCAGTTGCTATAATTCTATCACCACATAGATTTTTCTTTTGTATTTTCAGGTGGCGATTCTTTCTATCCAGATAATGGGAAGCGATGAGTAGGTTATTAATTCTTTAGTAATTAATTCTACGAATTTTTGTAGAAATTTAACCACTCTCAAAAAAACCAACGAGTCACACACTAAGCATAGCAATTCCTTCACTAGAAAATAATTCATTTTTTTTATTCAATCTTATAAAATTTGTTATTTCTTCTTTAGGAATAAGAGTGTAGTAAGAATTCGTCATTTTTTTTAGCGAAAGATGGAACGTTAAATAGAAGAAAAATTTGATTTTATTAGTCGTTGTTTAGAAATATCCAAACTTTGATTCCTAATACCCCATAAATAGTTCGAACTGGATAGGAACAATAATCCATTTTAGCTCGAATGGTTTGTAGAGGAACCCTACCTTCTCTGAATGATTCGACACGTGCAATTTCTTTTCCGTCGATACGTCCCGAAATTTGTACTCGAACTCCTTTTGTACCTGCCTGTTCAGCTAATTCAATAGCTTTTTGGATTGCTTTACGAAACGAAATTCTATTCTTTAATTGTCCAGCTATAAATTCTGCAAGAATATTAGGGTCTCTATAAACATTTGGAATTCTTGTAATTGCAATGTTGATTTTTCGGTTCACACAATTAAGTTTTTTTTGTACATTAGTCTGTAATTCTTCGGTTCTTCGAGGCTCCCCCTCTATGAATAACTTTGGAAGTTCTACATAGATTTGAATCAGATCGATTCTTTTTTTAATCTTTATTCGTCCAATTCCCTCGACATCAGAGGATATTCTTATTGTTTTTTGTAGATAATTCTTGATACAATCTCGTATTATTTTATCTTCTTTTAGATTCTCGGAATAATCTCTTGGTTGTGCAAACCAAATAGAATCATGATTTTGAGTTGTACCAAGTCTGAAACCAAGCGGATGTATTTTTTGTCCCATAATTCCTCATTACTCTATATAAAATGATACGTCTTATTTGTCTACTTTTTTATTTCTTTTTTTTTTTTATTTAGAAAGATATATAAATAAATCTTTCTAACTCATTGACTTAGTTCGTTGAACTATATATTGATTGTGAGTAGTATTTTCTGCTGCCGAATAAAGCAATTCAAAAAAAAAAAGAATAAGATGTCCAACTCCGTAGAGCAGCGTGCTCTATATCATCTCATTCTTCGAGCCAAATGATTTGTAATAATAAGCACTTCTTCACTCAGAGCGCTTTTGAGAAATTTAGCAAAAAAAGTTCTTACTTTATTCACTCTGAGCTATTTTTATCATTTTTGCAAAAATCTTATCAACCGGGATTGTGACTGGCAGAAAAATGTGAAAGTTGAAATTCCCCTTAGAAAAACTAAGGTCAACGACGAGATCTAGTATCATTTTTTGTATGCCTCCTGAAGTTTTGAGTAGATGAAAATTCTCCCAATTTATGGCCTACCATACGATCCGTTATATAAATCGGTAAATGCTCTTTACCATTGTGGATAGCAATGGTATGCCCAATCATTGTAGGTATAATTGTGGATGTTCTGGACCAAGTTATTATGACTTCTTTTTCTCCTTTCGTGTTTAGCTTATTTATTTTTCTTAATAAATGAGTCGCTACAAAAGGATTTTTTTTTTGCGAACGTGTCATAGTTAATTATTTGTCCTCCAATTTCTAAAAAATAAAAAAATAAAATGATATGATCTTTCAAAAAAGAAAATCAAATCATATAATGTCATAGTAAATCAGTCTTTTCTTTTTTTCTTTTGTAAAGACGAGGAAACAAATTGTATTTTCTCTACTCTACACTATTTACTACGGCGACGAAGAATCAAATTATCACTATATTTATTCCTTTTTCTAGTTCTTCTTCCAAGTGCAGGATAACCCCAAGGAGTTGAGGGTTTTTTTCTACCAATTGGGGCCTTCCCTTCACCACCCCCGTGTGGATGGTCTACGGGGTTCATAACTGACCCTCTTACTACGGAGAAAGTCAAATTTTGAAATTCTGAAGACACAGAAACGTTCTCATATATAAATAAAGACTAGGGAACAAAAGTCTGGGCTTTATTAGCACACGAGTACAAAACAGGCTCCAACTCAGCAATAATGCTGTTATTACAACGATGCTTGCAAAATAACTTAACAAAAACCCTAAACTCTTAGCCACTACTCTTGTTCTCAATACCCGTACGATACAGTAGAATTATGGGTCTTACATCCTTCATACTTGGCATAATCGGTGTATAACATAGAGGATAGGTATGGTGGTTGAACTTACTCCCTCCTTCCTCTAATTATTAAGTCAACTAGTTCAAGATTGTTTTGCCGTTTCTTTAATCTAGTGTTATTCATTACTAGTTCCGGACAAATAATAGTGAGAACCCTAATATGCTACTATTAAAGTAAACCCTAATTATTTATTCTAAGGCGTTGTCGTTTATCCGGCCAGATTCCGACTAACGATAATAAAGCAAGAAAACAAATAACAAATAATAATTTATAAATGCGATTTATTATAACTTTGACTCAATTACATGACCCAAGTATTCATCGGGGAGTTCATCTTCTCCACCACAACCTAAGAAATTATTACAAAAGACTACATAATTAAATTACAACAATTCAACTAATAAAAGCCTAAAGAAATCATACCTTGCTGAGTTAGTTTTCCCGTAAGGGGAGAAAACTATGCCATTAGAGCTCCTCCGAACTTCTCTCCAAAAGGAATAGAAAGTTCTTCTATTTCTGAATGAAAAATAATGAATTATGGAGGCTCTATTTATATTTTTCGTATTGGGCCTCAGCAAGCCATCGTGACACGCTAGGTCCATCGTGTCACGATGAGAAGATTCAGTTCGAAATTATAATTGATCATGTGCGTTTGATCAGCGTGGTCACCAAGTAAAGTCATCGTATTGCGTTGTGCACCATCGTGATACGATGCTAAGATTTTCTTCAAAAATATAATTGATTCTGTTTTGACGAGCAAGTATCTTCCATCGTGTCACGTTGAGTGCCATCGTGACACGATGGGTTGTTTTTCTTCATTTTTGGGTTTTTTCTTGTATTTTGCGTATCTTCACCTTGTCTTGAAGCTTTTTCTCGATTCTTTAGGTTTTTGTTGATATTTGGGTTTGTCTTGGTCAATTTACTACTAATAATACTACCTAAAATACTATAAAAATTTCTGTCATCACACACATATTAAGAAATCTTGATTTAGAATAAAAATTGAATCGGATGGACTAAAATAACCCTATCCACTAGTATTAAGTTTTAATTTTAATTGAAAACCAATAACCTTATGTATTCAAGTAAGTACTGCTGGCCTTTGATATTCCATGGAGTGCATCAGACGTTTTTCAAAATCATCATCATTGTTACTGAAGCACCAATAGTAGGATTTTCTAGGAAGAAGAAAAGTTGATTCGTATAAGTTACTCCATAATGGATTCTTGGAAGAAGGGAAAAATATTTGATTGGTAGTACTAGTAGTATTAAATGGTAGTTGAGTTTTAAGGAAAGGGTATTTTTGGCATAATGGTGTAAAATAGAGTTGAATTTGATGTTTTTTGTTTATATTTAAGGTCAAACAATTTTGTTGATTTTTGCTTATAAATAAAGTCGGAGAGAGTAACAAATAGTACATAAAGTCAAAATCAAGCCATTTATTTCTCTTTCATATATTGGTGCACTGCTTCTTTCATTGTATAAGTCGATGGCAATTATGCTTATCCAAAAATGCTACTTTTTTAATTTAGATTATGTTTTCTCTGTAAAACTGATTATATTAACTATAAAGACGGACACCGATTCTCTGACTTTTTAGCGGGAAAGTCATAGTGACTTTAGGTCAATTTCATCTGTTTGATCAATCCAATGTACTTTATAGTGCCACGTGTCCACTTTTTTATTTACTTTTTTTAATGTTAATAAACTAAAAGTTGAAACATCTGGAAAAAAAAGAAAGGAATCTCATATAAAGACACCTTCAATTAAATATTAACTATTGAGACACTTTTAATCAATATTGCACATGTCATTCCAAGTGAGTATATTTCAAGAATTATTTTATCAAATTTGCTATGGAAGACTTAACAATTACAAGATAGATGCTAATATGTTCATTGGCACTTTGCATATTTGAACTTTTTCAACAACAAAGCATTTCAATTTGACATGCATTGCACCTTGGAATACTTATAAGTTATAATTGTTAATATGAAAAATGTCATAGAATCAGCACAATAATGTTTTACAGTTTGACAATATTGTGGATGTTCTAATCGCGCATCACCCATTTCATCGGAGGAACCATCTAGTTCTGATCGCCTAGATCAATCAATTATTACAATTTCTAAAAAGTAAACATACGCAACCTATTATCCTGAAGGTAAATTCTATGGTACAATAGACTAATTCTAATGTACCGGTACAATAGGTTTTCAAATTAATAGAAAAATGAGTATATTTTAAAAGAATTTTTTTCTATTTTATAAAATATTATAATAACTAAATATTATTCATCAAAGTTGTCAAAAAAATAAAATTTGATTTTCTTTAATTTTTTTTTGAATATTTATTATTCATAATAGTGAATATTGAATTTTTTAATGAAAAAATATAAAAAAAAAATTAGTATCATGTTTATAAAAAATGAAATTGTGATTTTTTTTCTTATGAAATTATGTTTTTTAAAATATAATAGTCAATAAATAACTTTTTAATTTATAAAATTTATTGTTTATTTATCATTTTAAAAATTTAGTGTACCGGTATCTTAGAATTTTACTAATGTACCATAGAAGCTCCCTACCTTATGGTCAATAGTAGCATTATGAAAGAGAGAACATTAACATGTGTGCAATATTATTGCAATGAAACAGAACGAAACAGAGAAGAGAAATTGAACTTCTTTCCTAGATCACTAGTATTTAACAAAGCCACATAACTAATAGCTATCAATTGAAGCCTATTAATATTCTAAATACTAACTGGTTTTATAATTTTCTATGCAAGCTATCATAGTAGTATCTTACAAGCTAACATGTCCATTTTACTATTGTGATGTTGACTGAATATCTATCTCATGACATACAAGTTGCGGTTGCAGCAACACAACATCTATTTCTATTTGTATTCTCTAAAATTTCAAAAGCTTGATTAACAATCAAATTGCTAATTCTGGAATTAAAAAGGGGCAATCCTGAGCCAAATCCTTCTTTCCTAAAACAAAATAAAAGTTTAGAAAGTTAAAATCAAAAAGGGATAGGTGCAGAGACTTTGGCCTAGTGGTGTTGGTTTGAGATCTTGGGGTTTGCTCCTCGTTTCAAGTTTTATTTTTCCTGGTGTCAATTTTGGTAAGTTAGTTCATACAAAGTTAAAAAAAAATGGCTTTAAACGGGACCCCAACAAATGGACGGTGAGATTAATCCTCTCGAATTAGCCGGTTTTTAGGCAGAATACCGAAATTTCAACAAACAAAAAACAATCGAATTGCTTGAACAGGGTTAAATGACTTGGAACATACCAAAAATTAATTAAGTAATACACAAAGCAAAAACATTGCATTCATATCACTAGCAGAATGTATTGAAGTACAAAGTATTACTTCTTTTCTTTAATTACATAATCACCAATAGTATCAATAATAAATAAGTAAAGAAGAGAAACAATAGAAATAAAAACAAGTAAAAACCAAAAATATACTTCTATAACTTATACTACTTGAAAATAGATATATTGTGACCAATTGACAAGCAAATTTGCATATAAATAACTTAATAAATAAGTGGTCATAACCAAACCCATGAAGAAAAAAGCACACTCTAACCTTTGGTAGACACTCAGGAAGGTTTGTGGTTTGGTTCAGTTTCCAAAACCGTTTTAATAAAAATTGGTTATTTTACAGAACCAATTCATGTCTAGTTTAGGTTCGGTTCTGATCCGGTTTACATCACTTATTTCATTACGTCACTATTAATATGAGTAAACAACTATGCGGTCTGGCAAGTGATATACTCGTCTGATTAGGGTCGATTATGAATTTTTGAAGGCCATATGAAATGTTAAAAGTGACCCCTTAATAAAAAAAGTGCAATTTTTTAAAAAAATTATCCACGATTTAATTTGCAAATAGCATAAAAAATAATCATCATTTGTAATTAACGTAAAAGATTCATATTCTAATCGATAACAATAAAATATTTTCTAGCTACTTAAGATGAGTCATTTTTTAAATATTTTTTGAAGCAAATTCTTCAATTAAGTAATATATTAACTTTTGCACCTCCTAATTTATTAATACAATTACTCAGTAAAAAAGATTATGGACTTGACAATTGGACTTTTACAGTTTTTCATAATATATTAAGTTTTGTACCCCTAGTTTACCAATACTACTACTCTGTACTTTTTTTTAGGCCATCATTTTTAAAAGGCCTAATGCCACATCACATGTTGCACATGTGTCTGGGCCAGGCTTGGGTCTGACCAATGACCCCGTACTTTGACCTGATTAATCATCTGTTCGGATTTTAAAACCGTCTACAAGTTATACTTCCTCTAGTCTTATGGTATATATGAAAATGTTTACTTTTTAGGTTTATTGTACAATTGATGTATCTAAGATTATAGTATTGTCAAGATATATTAATTACACAATGATTCAAAATGTAAACTTTTTCTTATATATAGGATTTGAAGTAGTATTGTATAACATGTCCATTCTACTCTTATGATATATTAAGACAACTGAATGATCAAATATTCAATTTATACATATTGTTCCAAAAATATATTCAAAGCATACAATGACCATCAAGGAAACAAAACATAAAAAACCAAGATACATAGCATCATATATAATAATCTATACACATTAAATTTTGCATTTTGCATGATTCAAGAATAAACCAACCAAGAATCACAACAAACCAACCAAACAAGTAAAAATCTCTTCAATTAAGTTGTTGATGAAGAAGGTGAGCCAGATGGTTTAAAAGCAGCTTGTTCAGCACAAGAAAGAATTTCATTAGGCCCTGCCTCTTCTCTACCAACTCCTAGTAAATCAAGATAATAAAGATAATGAGAAATTATGTTATTCATTGATTCATTTTCAGAACCTTGACCACAAACTTGATCACCATATAAAATATTAATTGTGGCACCAAATCCTGGTACCCTTTTGGACAATGTGTCATTTTTTGTTGGTTTCCAATTTCCAACAAAAACATCATGTGGTGAAGGTATGTGTTTTTCCGGTGGTGTCATCCATTTCCATAGTGCTGCTTGGAATGCTAATGTTGCATTTTGTTCTATGTATTCTGGATGGTTTAATAGATCCACTTTCAAGGCTTCTCCTATTTTTCCATAATTGTAATTCCTGCATGAAAGGAATTTGGCTCAATGATTTTGATCATATATCCATAAAAGTATAGTAATCTTTTCTGTTAAAAAAAATATTTACTTTGCGAGGTGCGACACATAAGGAAATTTCACACCTTTGTTTCGTGTCATTTTTAAAAAAAAATTAATTTTATTTATATTATTGATTTCGACTGTTCAGTCTAAATCAATGGTCGAGATTGTATAAAATTAATTTTGTGAATGTCAAATTTGAGACATTAAATCTTAAATTAATGGTCGAAAATTGCGGTCAACAACTGCAATGCAGACACAATATAACGATGTTAGAGGTCTCGACAACTGCAATTGCAACTGCATTTTACCACAATATAAAAATTCACAGTATAATCATGACCACAATTTAGAACCGTATTGTTAACCTCTTTACAAATAGTTAACACAAAACATGTGAAAATAATCAAAGTAGATATATAGAGGTAATGAAACTTTAGTGCTTGATAAGATTTAGGGTAAAACTATAGAAAATTAATCAAGAAAATAAAAAAAATATGAATACCAGTAAATTGGTATGGCACCACGGCCATAGTATGCTGCACCAGGACTACATGGATAGGTTAATTTGTAGTACTCATCACAATAGAATTTATCAGGACTTAATTCTTTATTATAGCATAAGCCCCAAGCAAAGGGTCCCCCTGTAGCCACCCCATAACCACCTGAAACAATATATTTCAACTAACTATTAGTATTACCATACAATACAATTTTGATCATATTAAAAATGAAAGTCCACCAACCCCAACAAAACTAAACAATATCTTAGGTAAATAGTCCTTTAATTTCACTTTCACCCATGTAATTCATATTAAAAGTATTTTACTTTCACAAAAAACCATGTTTGGTGCATAAGCAGTGACAGACAGAAATATATATAATATTGAGTTTATTAAAATCTTAATGTATGTGAACTAAATAGATTTGTCATTATATTTGTGTTGAGATTTGCATTGTAACAATTTTATGTATTCTCACGGTCAATAAATTAGTGGTCGTTAGATTAAAATCGAACAGTGCAAACAATAAACATGTTTTTATTTTTCTTAAAAAAAAAACTCTAAAATAAAGAGATCAAGATCGCCTAGTCTCGATCTTATAGTCATCAATATACTCATTGTGTGAAGGCATATATTTGTGACCGCATAGAATCCAAATAGGTGTATGTGGCAATTTAATCAACAAATGTCATATAGCATGTAATTGAGGACCATAATGAACCAAAAAACATAAGATCAAGAAAAAGATAATTTGTTCCCCACATGAATTAATCATCATGTTATAAAAACATTATGTCATAAAATAAACAAACAAAAACATAAAATTGAATTATGACTTACAAGATGTTTTGCTTCCAACATGACCAAGAAAAGCAGCAACTTCTTTCTGACCACCATGTTTTCCACCAGAAGTACCAAATCCAAGAGGCTCATAAAGTGCAGCAGCAGTAATAAAAGAATGATAATCCCAAAATCCAACAGCATGTGCAACAGGATCATTCCTTTTTGAGAACAAATTCTCAAATTGATATGTTTGCAAATAATCAGAAATTGTCTCATTGCAACAATACACTGACCAACCTTTACATTCCCAACCTTTGTCACATAATTTCTTTCCTTTTACTATTTTCACCAATGGTTTCACTGATGATTCTGAATTTCCTATTGTTAATATTGTTGAAATTGTTAATAGGAAAAAAATCCATTTGGAATTCATCTTTTTTTTTTCTTGAATGAATCATGTAATTTGTGCAGCTTTTGGAAGATATATTTATGTGATTTAAAAGAGAGTTCTAGAGAATGTGTATGTGATGTTAAGTGAAAAGGATGGAAAGTGAGTTTTTAACTTGTTAGGAGGAATAGATTTTCAGAGTTGGAATAGGTAGAGCTTTTGCTTAAATTTTCATGCATGTTTTGTTTTGAGTAGAAGTTAAGTGTAAGTACTAAACACTTGTGACTATGAGGGATGATGTTCCATTATAACAATTGGGGAGCTATTTTCTCCTTCCTACATTTCTTAAAAAAAGGGCTTAATCATGATTTTCGTCCCTGTATGTTCGCGAATCTTTTATTTTAGTCCTTGTATTTTTTTTTTGCAAATAAGTCCCCGAATGTATAAAATTTGTTGATTTTAGTCCCCGGATGATATTTAAGCCTAAAAAAGATACATCTCGCTAGAAATGGAAACAATTTTGTTAGTGGTTAATAAACTTCTGGTATTTAGGAGGACTTGAGTTCAGATCCTAACTAGAATATTTTTTATCAAATTTAATTTATTTTTCGAACGAATTTTAGATTACTAAGTTTCATTTCTATTGAGATATGGAGGATTATTATCTAAAAAATTGTACTTTTAAACAATAGAATTTTTCCTAAAACATCTTTTTGTGGATTGTACAAAAATTATTTTTGTCACAGATTGTACATCTAAAATAATTTGTGAGCGGAGAACGATTTCTCTATATAAAGTATAATTGATCTCTTCAAAGGTGTAGTTTAATGGTAAAAGGTTAGGACGTTGAAGAAATTTAAGAAGGAATTGATCTCTGACTATTAATATGTTCTCATCTCTTCTAATAGTATACTAACAACTAATATTTGTCTATAAAAAAATAGTTGATAAAGTAAAGGAAAAATCACCAACAATAAATTAATCTAAGTGGTAAAAGTTTTAAGTCCCTTAAATAGGTGGTTAGGTATTCGATTTATGATCGTTGCAAATGGATAGAAATAGAATCCGGTTATGAGGGGAGAATAAAATACACATTATGTATCTTAGAGGTTCATTGATAGAAATTAATCATCATTAACAACAGTATCATGGTAAAAAAAATTAAAGGAAAAAGTTAACCAGCTACTAGGGGTGAACATCGGTCGGATTCGGGCCGAAAATCGTCAAACCGATAAAAAACCGCAACCTCTTAATTTGGATCCAATTCCGACCGTTTACGTCTTTGGTTTGTTCGGGTTCGGGTCATACAGGTGACGGGTCCAACGAGTCGGTTTTTACGGGTTAGATTGAAATGTTGTTACATTTAAAACTTCATTGATCAAAAAATTATTTGTTTTTTGACAATTCGTTCAATATTTCGTACATAATGCAACAAAAGATACATTAAAAATGATGAGATGAAGTTACTTTATTTGAAATTTGTAAATTCAAAGACAATAATAGATAGTAGATGAGAAGTAAAAATTAAGATAAATCTAAAATATTATCTTTCACATCTCCTTTATCAACATATTGTTGGAACAAAGTTGGTTCTGACATAACCCAAGTAGTTTTGATGATAACAATAGTATTAATATACAATAGGGAATACTGATAATTTACTCTAGTGTACAGATATACAAGTCAAAATTTTATTATTCACTAGAAGATTGAAGTTCTGGTTACTACGTTTTTTAGTATTCCCAGAAGTTGGGAAAATGCAAGTTCTGAAGCCAACACAGAAGTTGAAGCCATCAGAAGTTGCAAGTCAAAGTCAACCAGAAGATGAAGTCATCAGAAGATCATTTATTATCTGCAAATTCTGATGATGATGAAACAGCAGAAGACGTCAAAGAACATTCCATTCTCTTAACGACTATCATCTATATGGAAAAAGATCTGAAGGAGCAGAAGAACTTCATTCAGACCGTTATCCTCATGACAATGACGTTTGTACTATTGTACTATCTTTGTTTTCTTGATTTGGGCGAATATTCGAAATCAAGGATCAGAATTTGATCTTTACTTGATTTGAATAAGCACATTTCAAACGAAAACAATGGTACAGTACTACCTAGCTGCTTTCATCAATGTCCGCTCAAATTCAAGACGCTCCAACAACGCCTATAAAAGGAGGAAGAATTTGAAGACGTGACAACACACTTACAACGAACAAAGAGCTGTTATTCTGCTAAATTTCAAAGAGCAATTTTAACTTAGATACAACTTGAGTTGATATTCAAATTCAAGACATTAGTCTTCAACTTCTGGCCTGTCAGTAGTTGAACCTTAGTTTTCTTTTCAAGGATTCTAAGAACAGTCTTGTTATTTTAAGTTGTATTTCTTTGTTCTCTGAACTCTGATATTGTTTATCAGTTGTGCAAAACATTGTATTTTGTTTTGTGATTAGAAGTCTCTTGCTTGTGAGCTTGAGCATTGGAAGTCTCTTGTAAGGAGTTACTTGAGCATTGGAAGTCTCTTGCTGTGAGCTTGAGCAATTGTAATCTTGTGTGATTATAGTGAAATCCCTTGGAAGTGCAAGGGGACTGGACTACTCTCGGTTTGTGAGAGGAACCAGTATAAAATCTCTTGTGTCATCTCTTCTCTCTGTTTTCATTCATTCATACTCTGTTTTTGTTCACCTTACCAGAAGTTGATTGTGTTTAAGTTTTGGCCCGCTGCGAAATCTGATAAGTTGAAAAACTTAGAAGAAGTTTTAAAACTAACCAAAAACACAATTCAACCCCCCCCCCCCCCCCCCCCCCTTCTTGTGTTTTTCACACCTTCAATTGGCATCTAGAGCCCGGTTCTGTTATATCACTTTGCAGTGAGACAGTCATTTGTTGTGACAAAACACTATGGGTGAACCTGGTAACAATAGCAAGAAAACTGAGATTCATTACAACTATGAGGCTGAGGAGAAAAACAACAGCAAAGCTCCCAAGTTCAATGGTGATGGTTCTACCTTCTCCTGGTGGAAAGATAGAATCTACAGTCATCTAGTTGGTATTGATGATGACCTTTGGGACTTAGTTGAAAGAGGAACTACGTTTCAAGGTTTGGATGAAAGAGGAAGATTGGATTATGATACAAGGCAAGCTTTCACTAACAAGGACAAGAAAGCGTACAAGAAGCACCACAAAGTCAAGGATATCTTGATAAGCTGCATATCTCATGAAGAGTACCCTAAGATCACAGATAAATCTACTGCTAAGAGTATCTATGATTCTTTATGCTCATCTTATGATGGAAACAAACAGGTACAGGAGGCAAAAGCAACACTTTTGATCCAACAGTATGAACTTTTTAGAATGAAGGAAGATGAGAACATTGAATCTATGTTTTCTAGATTCAAAGTTCTGGTTGCAGGTCTTCAAGTTCTGAAGAAAAGTTATACTACTTCTGATCATGTGAAGAAGATTCTTAGAAGCTTACCTGCTAAGTGGAGACCTAAGGTCACTGCTATTCAGGAGGCAAAAGATTTGGACACCCTAAGTCTAGAGGGTTTGATTAGTTCACTCATGAGTCATGAGATTGAGCTATCCTCTGATGAACCTCAGAAGAGAATGAAGTCCTTGGCTCCGCCAGCTACTTCTGGACCTTCTAAGGCTCTCAAGGCTAAGGTTGTTGAATCTGAGACAGAAGAATCTTCTGCAGATGATCAAGAAGAAGGATCAGATGATGATGTATTTGCACTTCTGACCAAGAGGTTCCAGAAGTGGGCAAGAAGAAAGCCAAGATATTCTGGTAGAAGTTCTGGATCCAAAGGTTCTGGTTACAGAAGTTCTGGTAATAAAGATAAGAAGGATGATTCTAAGAATTGCTTTAACTGCAACAAGCCTGGACACTTCATTGCTGATTGTCCTGACTTGAGCACCAAGGGAAAAGGAAGAAAGAGCACTTTCAAGAACAAGGCTAAGAAGAGTCTTCTAGCTACATGGGAAGATCTTGACAAGCTATCTGATGATGAAGCTGAAGATGCAGAAGCTAACTTGGCACTCATGGCCACAGCAGAGTCAGATGTTGAAAGTGATGTTGAGTCAGATTCAAAAGATATTGAACAGGTTATTTCTAAACTCTCTGACACTCAACTCTCTAAGGCTTTGAAAGATACTGTGATGAAATACATGGAAAAATCAAATGAGCTAGAGCTTTTTAAGCAAAAGTTTAATATGCTCAATGATAAGTCAATCATATTCAAGAAGACTATAAGAAGTCCTTAAAGACTATTCAAGTTCTTGAAAATGGTTGCAGAACATGTAACAAACCCTATGATAAGCATGAGATTGCTCTGCAAGAGTTTGTTCATCACAATATTGACAAGCATAAGTTAGCCTCTATGATTTATGGTGCTGGCAAATACACTGGACAGGGTTTGGGGAGTACTGTCAAAGGAAACTCAAAACAGTCTGTGTGTATTAGCAGAACATCTTCTGATCTTTATTCAAATTTTGTTCCTAGTAGTAGTACAGAAAATCCAAAAGTGTCAGATGCTCAAGTAAGCGTGGAGTCTTTGAAAACCTCTGCTCCCATTGCTTCAGTATCCAAGTCTTATAAAGGAGTACAGAAGATCTTCAAGCCTATGAGTACTCGGGGCATGGGATCAGGCTGTACAAACTTGAAAGCTGGTTTGCTGACACACTCTGGGTCAAGGTCCAAAGGAAAGGCTAAGCCTAAACCTGTTTTCAAAGGCGCACCTCACTATGGACCCTCTGGAAACTACAAGAGACAGAAGAAGGATAAAAGAACTAACTTTAGAGGACCCATCAGAATATGGGTACCAAAGTCTGAGATAATGTTTACTGCAGGTATGCACCCCAAGAAAAAGGCAAAGCTCATGGTATCTGGACAGTGGATGTTCACGACACATGACAGGAGACAAGCACTTGTTCCTCACCCTGACTCTGAGAGAGGGAGGAACTGTAGGATTTGGTGGGAACCAGAAAGGCAAAATCGTTGGTATAGGTAAAGTAGGTAATTCTTCACTTTCTATTTCTGATGTTTGGTTGGTTGATGGACTACAACATAATTTACTTAGCATAACTCAATTATGTGACAGTAATTATGATGTTGTGTTTAATAAGAATTCATGTACTGTAATTAACAACTCTGATAAGTCTGTTTTATTTAAAGGTTGTAGAAAGGGCAATGTTTATAAAGTTGATTTATCTGATCTTGAGGATCAGAATGTGCTTTGTTTGTTGACTCTAAGTGATGAGAAATGGGTTTGGCATAAGAGATTGGGTCATGCTAACTGGAGATTAATTTCTAAGCTTAGCAAAGACAATCTTGTAAGAGGCCTTCCTAAATTGACTTATCACTCAGATTCTCTTTGTGACTCTTGTCAAAAATGGAAATTTGTCAAAAGCTCATTTAAACCTAAGAACATTGTCTCGACATCTAAACCTTTAGAACTTCTGCACATTGATCTGTTTGGACCAGTTAGCACTGCTTCACTCAATGGAAAGAAGTATGGACTAGTCATTGTTGATGATTATAGTAGATGGACATGGGTAAGATTTCTGAAATCTAAGAATGATACATATGAAGAGTTTAGTGTCTTCTGTGCCCAGATTCAAAATGAAAAGGATTTGAGGATCTTAAAGGTAAGGAGTGATCATGGTGGAGAATTTGAAAATGAGCCCTTTGAATCATTTTGTGAAGAACATGGAATTTTCCATGAGTTCTCTTCTCCTAGGACTCCACAGCAAAATGGAGTTGTAGAAAGAAAGAACAGATCTTTGCAAGAGATGGCTAGAACCATGATGCATGAACACTTTTTGGCAAAATCCTTTTGGGCAGAAGCAATAAACACTGCTTGTTATATTCAGAACAGAATCTATATTAGACCTATTCTGAATAAAACAACATATGAACTTTTTAGAGGAAGGAAACCTAACATTTCTTATTTTCACCAATTTGGTTGTACTTGTTACATTCTGAATACTAAAGTCTATCTAAAGAAATTTAACTCTAAGGCTAGTAAGGGTATCTTTATTGGATATTCTAAGCGCTCCAAGTCATACAGAGTGTATAATTCTGAAACTCAATCAGTTGAAGAATCTATGCATGTAAGGTTTGATGATAAAGTGCCTGATCATTAAAAATCAGAGCCCTCTATAGAAATTTCAGATTCTCAAGACTCAGAAGATGAAGATTGTGAACCTATTCCCACTCCTCAACTTCTGGAAGCACCAGAGGACAATCAAGTTCCAGAATCTGATGATCATCAAACAGCACCAACAGAAGATCATGAACTAGAAGAAACAACTATTCTCAAGAATACCTTCAAGTACAAGTCATCACATCCTGAAGAGCTCATCATGGGTAATAAGAACAGTCCTAGGAAAACAAGATCAAGCTTTAGGGATGAAGAATCCTTATTTGGTCTAGTTTCCTTGATTGAACCTAAAACCATTGATGAAGCATTATCTGATGATGCTTGGATAGTTGCTATGGAAGAAGAACTGAATCAATTTCAAAGGAATGATGTATGGGATCTGGTACCCAAACCAAAAGGCGAGAACATTATTGGAACAAAGTGGGTATACAGAAACAAGCTGAATGAACAAGGAGAAGTTACAAGAAACAAAGCTAGACTTGTTGCACAAGGATACAGTCAACAAGAAGGCATTGATTATACAGAGACTTATGCTCCAGTTGCAAGATTGGAAGCTATAAGATTGCTTACTTCTTATGCTGTCAACAACAACATTACACTTTATCAGATGGATGTTAAGAGTGCATTTCTAAATGGTGTAATCTCTGAAGAAGTATATGTCAAACAACCTCTAGGATTTGAAGATATTTCTAATCCAGATCATGTGTTTAGACTAAAGAAGTCACTCTATGGACTTAAACAAGCTCCCAGAGCTTGGTATGAGAGACTGAGCAACTTCTTGATTGACAATGGTTTTGTTAAAGGTCAAGTTGACAATACATTATTCAAGAAAACCATGAAGAAAGACATTCTGATCATTCAAATCTATGTTGATGACATCATTTTTGGATCAACTAATGCTGGACTTTGCAAGAACTTTTCTAAGATGATGCAAGCTGAATTTGAGATGAGCATGATGGGAGAATTGAAGTACTTTCTGGGAATTCAGATCAATCAAACAAAGAAAGGGAACTTCATTCATCAGTCAAAGTATATCAAAGATCTTCTGAAGAAGTATAATCTTGAAGACTACAAACCCATGAACACTCCAATGCATCCTACATCAAGTCTTGGCAAAGGTGAGTTTGAAGGTAAAGTTGACCAGAAGTTATATAGAGGTATGATTGGATCTCTTCTCTATCTAACAGCTTCTAGACCAGATATATTATTCAGTGTATGTTTGTGTGCAAGATTTCAATCAGATCCTAGAGAATCTCATTTTACTGCTGTAAAGAGAATCTTTAGATATCTGAAGGCTACTTGTAACATTGGATTACTGTATCAGAAATCTAATGATTACAAACTGATTGGATTCTGTGATGCTGACTATGCTGGTGACAAACTCGAAAGAAAATCCACTAGTGGAAGTTGTCAATTCATTGGTGAGAATTTAATTTCTTGGGCCAGTAAAAGGCAAACCACCATAGCTATGTCAACTGCAGAAGCATAATACATTTCAGCTGCCAAGTGTTGTACACAACTACTTTGGATGAAATATCAATTGGAAGATTATCAAATAAGCAGTCATAATATTCCTTTATATTGTGATAACACTGCTGCCATTTATCTCTCTAAAAATCCTATTCTACACTCAAGAGCTAAGCTTATTGAGATTAAACATCATTTTATAAGAGATTATGTACAGAAGGGAGTAATTGATCTCAAGTTTATTGATACTGAAAATCAATGGGCTGATATCTTTACAAAACCCTTAGCTGTAGAAAGATTTGATTTTATCAAAAAAAATCTTAATATGATGGAAATCTGTGAATAAGCTGAAACTCTGGTGAAGAATACTATTTTAGGAAGTTCTGGAAGTTTAACAGAAGTTAGAGGGAGTCAGACCTTCTATCAGAAGTTTAGACTAACCATCTTCTGGTATCTTATATCAGAAGATAAGGGGAGTCAGAACTTGTGTATCAGAAGTTGACAAATCCATCTTCTGTATCTCTATCAGAAGATTGCGAGTGGTTCTGAACGTGACGTGGCAGTAACTGTTGAGTTACCTCTTCAACTGTTGTCGCTAACGTGTCAGGTATTTAATTAACCTTCTAATACACGTGTCTGTTTGCTATTAGAGAAAGAAGTTGGTTAGTGATGATTGTGTTCTAATTCCTTTGTGAATTGTTAAGTTACTCTATTACCCCTGTCCTTTCAGTTAGTACGTTTTTGCGCGGTTTGTTTTTCTTTCCTTTTTAAACACTAACTGTTCACATTCACACACTTTACACAATCACTACCCACACTTTCATCTCTTCTAAAACTCAGAGTAATTCTTTCTTCTCTCAAATTAGCAAACCATAACCCCTAAACTCAGAATCATGGCCTCCTCATCTACCAAGCGCATTCAAACTCAAGCAGAAAGAAACACAAATGTACCCCCAATTGCTGATATCAAAGGATCTAAACCTGGTGTTCTCTCTCCAGACAGAGTACCATTTCCGATTTCTGACCTATTTCTGCATATTGAAAGATCAGTCGACTTCGAAGCTATTAGGGTTAATGGCTGTGACGGAATGAAGGAAGTATTTGTTCATCAGAAGTTGACAACGTACCTGGATTGTCTTAATGGACCTGTCTATTCAGAAATTGTTAAAGATTTTTGGATGAAGGCACAAGTCTGTCTCAGCAATAGTATTCCTGAAGAAGAATACTATGGCAAAGAGATTCGCTCAGAAGTTGGTGGTGTTCTAATCAGAATTAGACCTGAGCATATAAGACAAGCAGTACAGTTACCACGGCAAGGTATTATTCCATATGGCACTGATGATGTAAGTCCTTATATTCAAGAGGAAATCTATGGGAAGAAGTCTACGTCCAAGAATAACAATGATATGGTACCATTCTACAAGATGCTTTACAAGATCATCTGTGACTCTATTTTACCAAAGGTTGGTTCATCTGACCAAGTTTCCAACTTATATAAACTTGCTTTATATTATTTGGGAAAGAAGGTTGATATGGATTGTGGCCTAGTAATTTTTGAGCACATGTGTAGAGCTATCACTGATAGTCAGACCAAGAATAGGACAAATGCTCATTACTGCAGATTGCTCTCCTTCATGTTTCACAGAAGTTATTTAATTCAATCACTCAAAACTACTTTTCCTGGTTATGCATCCTACATTGATGCTTATCCCTCTATGATTGGTGGTCTATGTGTGAAGAAAGTCCTTAAGTCTCAAGGACCTGTGATTACTCCTCAGATTCAATATAGACCAAGGAAGGATGAAAGTAATAAGTATTTCTACATCACCCCTGTGTCTACAGAAGAAGTTTCTGTTATTGCTGGTATGCATAAGAAACTTCTGGAGGAAGGAGCCAATGTTAAAGTGGAAGAAAGGCTAGCAACACAGCAGTTGTTGCCTGTGCAAGTGAAGAAGAAGAAGAATGCAAGAAAAGCAGAATCTGTATCTGCAGAACCACAACCCAAAAGGACAAGATGTTCTACACCCCAGAAGAAGTCTGGAAATACTTCTGGTGTGAAGAAAACTTCAGAGGTTGCTGGTAAGAGTATAGTTGTTGAAGAAGTGAACCCTGGACACTCAGAACCTGCTGCTCAAGCAGAGGTTGCTGTTGAGATTACTAAGAAGGCTAGTGCTTCTGGATCTGCTGCTCCAGAAGTTGTTAAGAAGAGCAGAACTAATGTGAAGAGGAAGAGAAAGCCAAAGTTGCTGATTCTTGAATCAGATTAGGATACTGAGCGTGATGCAACTATTGTTGAAGTTGAAGCTTATAAGGCTTGGGAAGAAACTAGTTGGGAAAGTGGGATTGAAGCTGACCCTAATGATTTTCTTGATGCTCCTATTCCCAAAGATGAGTTAGCTCAGGAGTTGGCAAATCAAGGTATTTACAGAATGATCAATTTTAAAGATATTCCTGATTTTGTCATTAATGGTCCAAAGCTTGCTAAGTTTGCTAAAAACATCCCCTATACAGTTCCTATTCAACACTCTTTTTCAAAAATCTTTTCAGATTTAACTCCAAAACCTAACTGTATAGAAGAAGTTTCAGCTAGTGCTTCTCTTGAAACACAAGCTGTTAGCATTGAACCATCTTCTGACCCCTTGAAACAGTTAACTAAACATGTGTTGTCCACTATTACAGAAGCAGATGTTTCTACTCCTACTTCTGTGGAGAATGTTGAAGAGATAGCAACAGAAGTTAATGCAGTGGTTGCAACTTCTGGAGCTATTCCTCAAGAGACTACTTATGCTGGTCATGTTTCTGCTAACCCTGTTTCACAAAGTTCCAAAGACTCTGAGAAGACCTTATCAGATCATCAGGCTTCTCCAATTGAAACCTTAGTTGAAGCTGGCACTTCTGCCAAAGCTTTACAACTACTAGAATTGGAACTTCACAAACCCTCACCTCAGAAATCCCAACCTCCTCAGTTAACAACTTTTGAAAATGACTATCTTAAAACCTTTGAAGAAGTCATTACACCCTCTCCAACAGAACAAGATAAAACACCTGAGCCCTCAAATGTCCTAGATAAACCCTCATCTTCATCTATTCCTAACACCCTTCAAGCCATCACACCAGAAGATGTTCAGCGTGTGCTGATGGGCATTAATGACAAGGTTAAGGAATTTCATAAAGATCTACCTGCTCTTGGATTTGCACCTGATCAAATGGATGGTGAATGCTCTGCTATTGCAAATATGTGCACGCAAATGATGCATGATCTTAGTTCTCAGTACAGAAGGAGCTATATCATGACCCTTGCAAGGCACAAGTTTACTGAGTATAAGGCTGCAGAGACTAGGATCAGAAGAGCAAAGAGGTTGCATGAAGAAAAGATGAATCTGGTGTTGTCTAGGGCTGTGGATCAGTTTTCTACCTTCTGTGAGCAAGAATTGGATAAGATTATCAAGGTGGACTCTGAATTAGAATCTGTGGTTGACAAGATGGGTACAGAAGTTGTGTTACAGAAGATACAGTCTATTTCTGAAGAAGCTCTGAAGAAGCTTCAAGTCAAGCTGCTGAACCCTTATCTTCCCCCTCAACCTTAGGATTTCTGTGTTTTTATTTTGCTTATGTTATCAATCATGTTCTGTTTAGACAATTTCTTTTGGATCTGTTTTGTTAATTGTCTTGGATAATTATTTTTGTTTTTATGATATTGTGGTTATGTTATGTTGGTTTATTTTCTTTATTATTCAAAAGATAGATCTATATATAAACTGCTGCATAAACATAAAACATAAACATGCATTCAAACAATTTTCATTCATATAAAAACTCTTTTACATGTTTTTGCATTTCATCATTACTCTCTGAGCAAAGACGTTTTTAGCATGAAAATAAAACTACCTAACCTAAAAGGAAATTTTTACAAGATGATGAGTAAGAGAAGCTGAAGAGGATGGTGCCCCAAACTTCAACCTGGGAGCCTCTAACCCTCTAGCTCTTCAAATTTACTGTTTTGTAAACTTGGAGCCTCTTGTCAGAGACTCCTGCTCATCCTCCTGCATAAGAAGAACTTCTTGATCTTCTAAGAACAGAAGATAGTTGAGAAACTTGCATCTGATTTTGAAGCAAGGACCTTCAACATGTTCTGATGTTTCTTAGACATCATATTCCATGAGACTGCATCTAATGTTGATAAGATTCTTCTCTGGTTCTTCTTTGAAAATTTCTTAAACCCATTTCTTTCAATCACTCTTCTATCCTCACAAATATTTTCTTTCATCTTGATGAAGAATTTATTTTCTCTCATGGAAGCGTTGAGTGAAATGACAAAGAATTGGTGTGCTTTTATAGCAATTTTGGTCGGTAGGAGTTACCTCGTTTTTAGCATTTGCATTAACTAATTGTGGTTTTTCTCATCTATTTTAATGCATATTTTTTACTTGACTAATTCCTTAGTCACGTGTTCTTTTTATTCTTAATCCTTTTATTTTATTCCTTTTTGTTTAATGACAAAAAGGGGAGTAAGAGTAAATTAATTTAAGAACACTAACTGAAGCCAAATTAAAAATTTTCATTTCATTTAAGTTCAGTTATTATTTTTTTTATCAGTTATCAATATTTTCTCTCTAAGGAAATTTTTCTATTAAGATCGGAACTTTCTATACATGATACACGTAAGAGAAGATTGCACTTTTCTCTTAGGTAGATCTGACCACAGAAGAAAGCTTGCAAACCTATCTTCTGGAAGTCAAAGTGTATACAGAAGTTTTGAATTCAACATTAAAATTTTAAACTATTTTAATCATTCATTACTGAACTCAGGGGGAGCTTGCAAATCTCATAAACCTGAAGGATGAATTTATATGATTAAAATAACAACCATTGTAAATTAATACTTGGTTTGTCATCAATCAAAAAGGGGGAGATTGTTGGAACAAAGTTGGTTCTGACATAACCCAAGTAGTTTTGATGATAACAATAGTATTAATATACCATAGGGAATACTGATAATTTACTCTAGTGTGTAGATATACAAGTCAAAATTTTATTGTTCACTAGAAGATTGAAGTTCTGGTTACTACGTTTTTTAGTATTCCCAGAAGTTGGGAAAATGCAAGTTCTGAAGCCAACACAGAAGTTGAAGCCATCAGAAGTTGCAAGTCAAAGTCAACCAGAAGATGAAGTCATCAGAAGATCATTTATTATCAGCAAATTTTGATGATGATGAAACAGCAGAAGACGTCAAAGAACATTCCATTCTCTTAACAACTATCATCTATATGGAAAAAGATCTGAAGGAGCAGAAGAACTTCATTCAGACTGTTATCCTCATGACAATGACGTTTGTACTATTGTACTATCTTTGTTTTTCTGATTTAGGCGAATATTCGAAATCAAGGATCAGAATTTGATCTTTACTTTATTTGAATAAGCACATTTCAAACGAAAACAATGGTACAGTACTACCTAGTTGCTTTCATCAATGTCCGCTCAAATTCAAGACGCTCCAACAACGCCTATAAAAGGAGAAAGAATTTGAAGACGTGACAACACACTTACAACGAACAAAGAGCTGTTATTCTGCTAAATTTCAAAGAGCAATTTTAACTTAGATACAACTTGAGTTGATATTCAAATTCAAGACATTAGTCTTCAACTTCTGGCCTGTCAGTAGTTGAACCTTAGTTTTCTTTTCAAGGATTCTAAGAACAGTCTTGTTATTTTAAGTTGTATTTCTTTGTTCTCTGAACTCTGATATTGTTTATCAGTTGTGCAAAACATTGTATTTTGTTTTGTGATTAGAAGTCTCTTGCTTGTGAGCTTGAGCATTGGAAGTCTCTTGTAAGGAGTTACTTGAGCATTGGAAGTCTCTTGCTGTGAGCTTGAGCAATTGTAATCTTGTGTGATTATAGTGAAATCCCTTGGAAGTGCAAGGGGACTGGACTACTCTCGGTTTGTGAGAGGAACCAGTATAAAATCTCTTGTGTCATCTCTTCTCTCTTCTCTCTGTTTTCATTCATTCATACTCTGTTTTTGTTCACCTTACCAGAAGTTGATTGTGTTTAAGTTTTGGCCCGCTGCGAAATCTGATAAGTTGAAAAACTAACCAAAAACACAATTCAACCCCCCCCCCCCCCCCCCCCCCCCCCCTTCTTGTGTTTTTCACACCTTCACATATTACAAGCTAAAACTTGTAAAATACAATATTTTTCTCCTCTATCAAAGATAGATAAAATTAACGAAGTGAAGAGCATATGATATTAAGAGAGAGAAGATGTGCTCGAAACTAAAAAAAAAATTATATTTTAGAAATTGTTCGGTCGCTTTCGATTATGAATAGACGAATTTTTAGAGACCCACACCCGCCTGTATACAACCGTTCATGACCGATTTTTCACAATTGTTGACCCGAGACTCGACCCGCACCCAACCGAGTGCTTTCATATATTGACGATTATATTGGTCTCGAATTAGGTTTGTGCTCACCCCTACCAGCTACATAGGCCCAAAGGTTTTTTGTGCGATAAACGAAAATAATTTAGACCTCAAAAGGAAATGCTTGGACTTTGGAGTGAGTTTAAAAAGGAGGCATTTATTCATCTAAATTGAGAGTGTTTACCTATAGTTTCCTAAACAAAGAAGTGTGCGAAACGTATGAAATTATCATAACTGATGTTTTTGATAGAACTATCTTAACTAATTGAAAATTTAGAAGTGTGGATTTCAATGATTTTCATAGTATAATATGCTCTGAACAATGATACTTAAAATGGCTACTGTATCATAATCGATATATATTTGATACAATGATACTCCGATATATCATTGATATGTTTAGTTCATCTCATGATTGTTTAATCAAATTAACTTTTCAATACTTAACTTTAATTGACCATTTTTAGGATTGATATTTTTTTCTTCCATGATTTCATTACCAATTGTCTATTTAATTTTACGTTAACCAATGATCGATTATGTTTAATATGTAAGATAATTATACTTTAATGAAAGATAAACAAACTGTGCAGCTAACCTTTTTTAAAAATAATACACTCATATACTAAATTGATAATATTTTTTTAACCAATTACAATTTTCAAAAATGTGATGCACTCATATACTAAATTGATAGTACTGCTATATTTTTGTTTCGACTTTTGAAAGACAGTGATAAAAATAGCAGTTTCTGTTAATAAAAAGGATATTAAAAATTGTATATCGAATTTAATTTTTGGTCGACAACATATATCTTATATATTTATCTTTACTTTTTTTAAACAAAAGGCAAAGGTTCCTTTTTAATTAAATAAAATAAAATGATTTACAAAAAGTGGGGGACTAGGTCAAAACTGGCGGTAAACGGCCAAGGGCATAAACAACATATGGCTCGTTAAAAAATTTACAAGAAAAATATAATGGGATAAAATCTTAGCGAAAGAAAAGAGACATATTGTATAGTAAGAAAATTGTCAATAACATTAACATGCAAAAAATTGGCATTGATCATGTAACAATTTTACTATCCAATTGAGACTGGATGATGATTGAGACCAAAAAACATTGATATTGATATGGGTAGAGTGATGTATAATATGGGTAGTTTCCCATCTATTATTTTCTCTATTCTTTTAGCCATGGCAGATGCAAAGCAGCCGTTTTTTATGTTATCATATGGAGTATATGGCGCGCTCACAATGCATGTATTTGGGAGAATAAACATGTTAATTTTGGTCTCAACTTGCTCGACTATTTCAGACCTGCTATGCGACTACAACTGGTGTCATAATGTTCTTGTTTCAAGGCCTTTGTGTGCTCATGTAATGACTTGGGAGAAACCATCTGCGGATTGGTTGAAGTGCAACATTGGCGAGCTTTATTCATGAATGAGAGGAAGTTTGGCATAGGAGTTTGCTCTTTTGTCCATGCTCATACAAAGATTTTTCCTTTTGAATGTGAAACAGTCACTTTGAAGCATGCTCTTCTTCTAGCCATACCTCATGGTTTTAAGATGGTCGTTTTTTAAAGTGATTGTCAACAGGTTGTGAATGTTTTGATAAATAATTGTATATACGAGAATGAGTTAGGAACTCTTTTATCCTTTTGTGGGTCTTTACTTCACTTTAATGTTAATTACAAAATACCAAGTGTTATTGTCAAAGTAATTTAAATTGAAAGTAAATGAAAATTTGTGATAGATTCAAATGATTGATCGATCCTGTAGTTATTCTCAAACTAACTTTACTTTTACAAGTACAATATGGAAAAATAAATAAAAATTAAATAAAAAAATATTAAACTCAACTAGTTAATGATTTTTCCATAGGACGATTCATTCAGGAGAACGCAAGCTCGATTCCTAATGGAAACAATTCATGATCTGACGTTATTTATCTTATGGCCGAACTCTAGATTACTGAGACCCCCTTCTTCAAAGAAATCAGGGAGTTAAAATAAATATGCAAAAGGATTATAAAAAATTCAAAATATGGCTTGCATTGCCAAGCTCTCAAGGGTCAAAGATGCTAATTACATTACATTACATTACATGCATTAAATAAACCAAACAAAAAAAATCCACACTCAACAGGCAAGGAATTCTTGTTTGCTAAATTGCCATTATCCTAAAGGGTCAAATTTTCTGTTTCGCACCGATTGGATGGGGAAAATTGGGAAAATTTATCATCCCACCCCCCACAACTCTTTTTCACCCCCCAATAGTCCGATTTTGCCCTTGTTAAAAAGTTCGGAAAACGTTTTCCGAAATTTTTGCTGAATTTGCACTAGAAAAATCTCGGAAAACGCGTTCCAAACTTTTGAATCAAGGGTAAAATTGGAAATCCGAGGGGGGGAAGAATTGTGGGGGGTGGGATGAGAATTTTTCGAAAATTGGAAGTTCGGGCCTTTCTTTTTGTGGTACATAAACTTGGGCCTTAGGGGTATGTATATAGAATTTTGATGGTTATTCTTATTTCACGTATTGTTTGCACTAAAAGAAAATATTATAGGAGATGTTTTTTTGCTAAGAGTTATACTATTAAAAAATATTTTTTTATAAAATTTATATTATTTAGAGATATTTTCTTATAGATAGAGAATATGGGGAGTTCTAAACAATTTAGAGCGTAAAGAGCAACCATTTATAATTATTTTACAATATGATTTTGAAGAATTATGTTTAGAGGTACAAACACGAGGATATGGGGAGATTCTTAAAAGACCAAATACATTATTAAGTTAGCTATAAACAAACCTCTATCCAAAAAAGTTGTATAATAATATTCATATAAAAAGGTTTTATGATCACTTTTTTTATAAAATAAAACAATATGTATTCATTCAAATGGACAGAGTACATCGATGTAATACCAATTCATAATCGCTAATAATAATAATAATAATAATAAAAAACTATGCGAACAAATTCTCAGCATTCATGTTAGTACTTAATAGCATAAAATGACAAATTACATATGTCAACAAACATGACTATATTGAAGTGTCCAGAATATCCATGTCCTCGGATCTGTAGCGTTGATGACACCAAAGTCGACATTGATTGGATCTGCAATAGATCGGAACTACTCCTTCAATCTGAATTAAACAAACACCGCACAAAGACGGAAAAACAAATACAACGCACAACAACAAGATATCCAAATACACCGTACGAAGACGGAAAATCAAAACAAACAAATATGTGAATATCACACTTATTTATTATAACGAGAAAGAAAAACATCTTGGAGGGATAATTTTAGGCCAAAATTGACTTAAAATCACCCCTTTTCAATTAATAGACTAGGAAGAAGAAGAAAAATAATGACGACTAGAGTTGGAAAAGAAGAGGAGAGCGGGTTTGATCACTTAAAAATTATTAGTTGAGTTGAGTCTATTATTTTGTTGTAATTTTTAGAGTTTTATTCTATTTTAAAGTTAATTAAACTTGCGTGCAGACGTCCGCATGCTTCTTTTATTGCAATAACATGTGTATAAATTTTAGAGATTTAATTTTTGCACCCCTGAGTCTCATAAGCATCCCCGACGTTCCATTTTTACCCCTCTTTCTATTTAGGAAGTGAGTGTGTAAAATTGCAAAAACGGGAACACCATAGTTCGCATCCTCTTCACCCTTTTTAAAGTGTAAATTGAGTTTGCTCTCTTAGTAGCGAACTATGTATTAGTTCGCACTCTAAGTAGCAAGTGTCAATATTTTATATCCAAACTGGACGCCAGCACCCCCCATGGATGAAAAAATCATGAAAAAAAGAGTTCGCTCCCTAGGATGCAAACATTGCTCGCTTCCTAGGATGTGAACTCTTTTTTTTCATGATTTTTTCATCCAAGGGGGATGTCGGCTTTCAGTTTGAGTATAAAATATTCATACTCGCTACTTAGAGTGCGAAAAGTATTCACTCTCTAGAAGGCAAGCAAGAGTATTTTGGAAATTTCAAAAGGTATTTGAGGAACCTCGGGGGTGCAAAAATAAATCTCTAAATTTTAAGTTGATGTACACAGGGGCGGAGCCAGGGGTAGCTCAGCTGGACCGCGGGCCACCCTAAAAAAAATAGAAATTACTTGGATATCCCTATATTTATATAATATTATGTGTAGACAGTACATATATTACTTGATGCATAAACATACCATACGAATACAATTGTTTCCGCGGATGAACTGCTTATATATATCTAGATGGTGCATGTTCAAACCCTTAAATGGATTTCATTCAAATCTACACCTATTTATTTAGATAAAATTAATATCTGAATTATTAAACCAATCAAATTATTATTGTTTTTTTACAAACAATCAAATTATTATTCTTGTAAAAGTAATTTTTCATGTTTATATATTTATTGTTATCTTTTTATTTTCACTAGCTTTTTATGCAAATAAAGCACAATTTTCATCTTGAAACTGAGGAACTACTAGGAATACTATTACTACTTTAACATGGTTACATGGAGACGGGGGTGAGTTACAAGTTGAGTTATATGACCTGACAATGAGAGTACTAGTCATATTTGTTGTCTAGATTTGATGTCATACTTTATGGTAAATCAATCATTTACTCTGTTCCCATTCATTTGGTTGAGGTGGACTAAAATGATTCGTTGAAAATATGATACAGTATTATATAGAAAAGTTGCATAAGACTAATTATTTGATTTTATAACCATGGTAGCCACCCCATAAGTACTTGGGACCGGAGGAGGAGTACCCACCGTATTGGGTCCCACTTTGACGCTACAGACATCATTTCATTTGTTTATCAATAAATCTTTGTATCCATCCAACCAATCCAATTATAGTAGTACTACTGCCAGTTAGGATTGTGTGACTTTATAGCGGGAAAGGCATCCTGCCTTTGCAATAATGTGGTCCGTTTGATAAATCAAAGGGGCTCAACCAAGCCACGTGTTAAGAACTTAAAAAATTAAACAAAAAAAAACCAAATTCCTCCCGTAAAAAAATAAACCCAGATCCAATAATTTCATCTCTGCTCACAGCGCGCCGTCCATCGCCTCCAAATTGCCCCACCGTTCCGTCGACGTCGCAGCCCGGGCGGAGAGGTCTGTTTCCATTACCTTCTTCTGAATCTTTTTCTGCTGTAATAGTTTTTATCTGCAAGATTTGAATTCCATGATTTTGGAAGATAAATTGAAATCCCTTTCAAAATTTTATTTGAATCCAGTAAGTTTTGAAGTTGAAAATCCTTGAACGCAAGATCTAGTTGACGGCGGACGACAGTGGTGACGGCGAACAAAAGTTTCCGGTCATCAATGGTGTCTTTACTGTTTTTTAGAAGAGAAAGCTACTATGCTTTTAAGTTTGTTTTTCTCAGCAAAAAAGTAGACACATGGCTTGTCTTAGACAGTTTGATTCATCGAGCAGATCAAATTAGTCCAAAGTCACGGTGACTTTCTGTGGGCAAAGTCATGTAATCCCATTCCGTACTACTGCTATAAACTCTTGTATCCATCCAATCAAATCCAACCCTTTTTTTTGACAGAAATCCAATCTTTCTTTAATTTTTATTATATTTTTAATTCTTATAAAAAATTCTTCTTACATAATTTTAATCTCTACTATAACTAAATTTATTTAATTATTTTTAAACTCTTAAACTTTTAAATGATTTTTTAAATCCATGTTTGAAATATATTATAAAATTTATTTACTAAAATATAAATTTTTTAATTTGATATGAACTTTTTTAAATAACAAAAGTTCAAGATAAAAGTAAAAAAAATAATCATGATTCAGAAATCAAATTTTGAACTCCTTTTTTCTATGATGTTCTAAACATACTTGCGAAAAATCATTCAAAAATATGTGTTGTCTTAACAGTATGAACCAAAATTGAGTTCACAATAATTTTCTAGGAGCTAAAAGCTTAATAAAAATTAAGGATTAAACTTAAAATGCACTATTTTGTAGGGATCAAAAACTTGTTTAACCATAAAAAATACAAACAAATTAACACACGATTTTTATATGAATAATATTAATATGCGTCCAAAGGTCGTATTATAAGAAATTTAATATATAGAAATATTCTTTTTAAAAATTTGTGTATTCAACTTTTTAAATATTGAAATGTTGTATATTATAATGCAAAAAATTTAATTTTGGAATCCATAACAACCAGGGGTGTGCAAAATATCCGGTTAGAAGGCCCAAACTCATAACTGCATCCAAATCCATTTTAAAGAATCCGGATTTTGGTATATGGTTATTAACCAAACCATCTTCATCTGGTCGGTTATCCATCCAAATTAAATTTTTGTATTTGGTTTAAATTGGTTATTATATCCTTTTCAAATTTGTTTCTGTCAAAAAAAAAAAAACAAATATCCTTTTCAAATTTGTTTTTGTAAAAAAAAAAAAAAACTATCCTTTTATTAAAATTAATTCACGTACAAACCATCACCATGTGCGTGTGATCTCTGCAATTGTGATTTGCGATGAACCCTAAATCCCAAATCTACAATAATCTCTCCAATTGAACTCTAATCGACAATATTCTCTTCCAATCGAACCACACTCATTCTCTCCAATTTGTATACTCTTATCTCGTTGGAATTGGAAAAAAGAAATCTAGAAGAAGGAATCAAAAGAATAATAAAAAAGTGTATTTTTTTACGGTTTTTAATATGTTTTTCGTCCGCGTAAAAAAAAAAACAGACCAAATTAACCTTTTATTAATCCAGTTTTAAAAATAACCAGTTAAAAACTGGATTTAAAAATTATCCGCTTTTAAACCGGTTTTATAAAAATATCTTGTTATATATCCATATCCAAATTTATAACTGATTATATAATCGGTTTATAAAAAATAATGGTTATGATCATATATCCAAATTCATATATATAGTTTTGGTTTGAATATGATTTGGTTTGGCAAAATAACCGATCATGCACACCCCTGATAACAACTACACTTATAGCACATGTTAACAAGACTTTTATTATATTTACAGTTCAATTTGTTTTTCAAGTTGTAGTTTAATAGTTAAAGTTTCACTCATATAATCAAGTTAGATAAATAGAAAGTGTGTTTTAACTTCAAATCTCAAACCCTACATAGAATTTGTCAATTGATTTGTGCTCGCGTGAATTATTATAAATCAATTTTTTTAATACAAATTATAAATCAATTAAGATGATGTACAAATAAGACAAATTTTACATAATTCACAAGTTGATTTAGAACAATAAACAATAACATTGTATTAGATAAAATATAATGTGAACATTAATTCAATAGTAAAAAATACACTTATTTACATTGCAAGACAATTATGTTTTATCACAAAAAAATTATATTATATCGGAACCATGTATAAAATAAAAGACACTCAAATACAAATTTACTCCTAAACATTTTTAAATTTTTAGGTCGTTTATTAAATAATTTCCATCTTTTATTTATCTTTATATGTAGTGACTAGAATTTGACCCCTAAAAGTGAATAAGTGGAAAATTTCGGATTCGAGTTCCGAAGACTACATATTGCAATGTCTCTACCAATTAAACAAAGTTCACGGGAAATTTGTGTTAATTTTACTTGTTAACAACAATGAGATATATACTAATGATAAAGGAATTTAGGCCTCTTAAACAAACGACCAATGGTTCAATTTTGAATCTTACATATAGAGATTGTTTCAATTGATAGGGAAGGAATTACTTTGTGTATCTCACAAGTTTTCTGAAGGAGATTAATTACCATTGAATGATGTGATGGTAGAATAAATGTATGCCTTTTTTTCAAAACTATAAAAATACAAAATAAAAAAGTTTTTACAATATTAAAAATGAATAATATATGTTTATATCTAACATTTCATCTTTCTATTGATCACAATAGACCACTTCATAAGTTTCGCTCATCGTTATTAGAAAACTTGACTAAAAAAGAAACATATACTCAATTATGATGAAGTAGAGGAAATAATACATTAAAAAAAACAAAACAATGTTAATATTTGCCCTTTAACAACTACGCATGAATCAAATGTAATATATAGTATTGTATTGGAAGTTGTATTATCAAATTTTAAATGTCTAAAAATGTTATTCTTTATTTAAAAAGTTATACTTTTAGTGTTCTTAAAACACTTGTGTTCTTACATGAAGTGTGTTTACAACGGTGTTGGCTGACCACAATAGTCAGTAGGACCGTCGACGCTGGTGGAAAATAGGACCATTGATGATAATGGTAAATAAGACCTTTTTGAATCAGTTGGCAGAAACAACGACGAAGGTCGTTAAAGGTGGATTGTTGGTCGGAGGGTCCTGAAGATAGGCAGGTCGTCGGTCAAAAGTCCTAAACAAGTGGGATATACTTATATACACTTTGACGATCAAGTCAGTATATATTGAAAATGAGAGGGACATGGCTAAAATAATTCATACCTTAGCTTATATCACATGTTAGACTTTATAGTAAGAAAATTAGGATTTTTAGGCCATAGAATCTTCTAGTGGATGTAGGAAGATTGTTGAAGAACTTTGTGTGTCTAAAATAATGTATGATCTACTTTGACTTGTGTGAACTGGGTTACTTGGTCCAATATGTAGATGGTGATCTGAAATAACTTATTAGCATCAACTTGAAAAATATTACAAAAAAATTAAAGATGTAATTATCTTTCAAACAATATTAACATGTATTCTAAAGACACATGTTAGATATTAGCATAACCTTTATTTTTTAGTAATCAAATTTAATATATATTTCTAATAAAAAAACGATTTTTAATAACATACATAAATACAAAATAAAGTCTTACTCCAACCTTTTTATATCATATATCATAAAATTTTAACATGAAAGAAGGATTATTTGCTCATAGTTTTTTTCTTTTTTTTGTATAATATGTAGCCATCATCCAATCCAATCATATAATATTGTTTGGCTAATCCAATCATATAATATTGTATTATTTACTTCATGTCATTTTTTTATATTTAATTATAATCCAACCATACATATCATTTATTTATTTCATATCATTTTTTATATTTAATTTCCAAAAGAAGAAAGTTGGATTTACATGACAAAAATAAAATAAAGAAAACGTTAAATTAAGTTCAAACAACTGTACCACTGTTTTTTTTTAGTCAAAAAAAGTCTACTGTTATGTCTAATTTTAATTTCCAGCAAATAAATAACAAAGTTTAATTAATAATAGAAATTAGAAACTGAGAAAAAAATAATTAGAAAATGAAGAAAAGTAACAACAACAGAAGACAAATAACAGAGTGTCATTAATATTCAGCTCCGTCCATCAGACCCATCTCAAAATTCAGGCAAATTTCTCATCTTTTCTACTTTTTCTCTCACCCCTTTTGATTTTTCATTTGTATTTTTCGTTTTCTGTTCATAATTATGATGCTTTCACCATTAACTGTTTTTTGTCGTGTAGTTGCTGACTTTGTTGTTTCCTTTAATGTTGTATAGGTTATGAAGTTGTTGTTGTTGTTGTGTTTGTGGTGAGAAAAGAACAATTTTTCATAGGTTGTTTTTTGTTCTTTGATGATGGAACAAAACTTAATGGGGCAACTTGTTGGTTCTGAGATACATGGGTTCCATACTTTGAGAGGTACAAATTTCTTATGCATTTTTCATTTTTTGTTGGCTTTTTGTTCTTCGGATTATGTTCTTGTTTTTTTTGTCGGTACATAGACGAAATGACAAAGTCATCATAACTCACACACAAGAGAGGGAATTGGGTTCGAATACCGGTCATGGCGTCCGACCTAACAATTTCGGCAATTTTTTTGCCAGTTGAGCTATGATTATGTTCATGTTTTGTTAAAACTCAAGTATAATCAAGTTTCAATTTTGAAAATTTCTTTTTTCTTCTTTTTACACAGCCTATCCTGGTTTTTTTTATTTAGTTTTTTTGTGGGGGGAGTTATTTTAATGGGTACTTATTTTGTATGGTTGCAAAAAAGAAGAAGCTTGTTTTAGCTACTAAAGATGCAAGTGTGTAATTTTTAATGCAACTTAGGAGTGAAAAAGAAAGTTTGGTTGATTGTAGATAGTACTTTTCTTGCCTCCTCAAACTTATTTTTGGTGAGAATTACTTTCTCCGGTCACTATTATAAGCAATAAACCACTTTTTAGATTCATTGGAAAACTGAAGTATTTGGCCTATATTTTACGTGATCAGTTTTTCAATGAAACTAAAAAGTGTTTTTTTGCTTATAATAGCGACTGGAGGCGGAGGGAGTAACTTCCAATCAATCTTTGACAACTTTTATTTTATGATAAACAAATGTTAGTAAGTTGCTGGTTATGTTAGTTTTTAGGATTGAACTCAGGACCTCCTGTTTAATTAGAATTTCTTTGGTGTCCCGTAACTCACCAACCGAGCAAAGGGGGTAAAAAAGTATAAAAAAAAAAGGTTATCATGAGAAATCTCCTATGTTTTGTGTTGTTTCCTTATATATTACAACCCAGTTTTTCCTTTTTTGTTGACGGACTTGGGTTTAATTGAATTAGGTGTTTTTGAAAAAGCTAGATAAGATAGCTTCAGAAAAAGGTCGAGATGCAGAAACTAATTTCAACTTATGTTGAGAAGCTTATTTAAAGCAGTCACAATATTCTTTTACAATATATTTGAAATACTGCAACACTTCAGCTTAACTGAATTCCCATCGAAACATATAATTTAGAACACATTAAATGTATTGTGTTTGGAATAAGAACCATGAGTATAAGTAGAAACGAAGCTGGAAAAATTGTTTCTTGCGGTGAGGTAACACGTCTAAGATTTAGTAACTGTTACATTTAGCGTCTCATACAACTAATGTCTGCAGAGTATATTAATTTTGTGAGTTCTAATAGGGTGTTCAAACATTAGTGTTGCAACATAAAGCTAGAAGGTTCATGATTTTAAAAGGAACAACCGGTTGCAAATGGCTTCATGCAAATGGTAGCTTTTGTCGGGCCATATTGGTTGCAAACTCACGAAAAGAAGTAAAAGATTAAATACTATACTAGGGATGTGATTTTGTGGCTCTAACTCTTGGCTTTTAAAGATTAAAGCGAGTTGACAAAATATATATTCTTTATGCATTTCTTTATCTACTTTCTTACACTGCAAATTTTACCACTGCTACTAGTTGTGTTGTTCTAAAGTAGTTTTATTATATATGACTCAGACTTGGATGTTGGCGAAACCTTGGAGGAAGCAAAAAGCAGATGGCTTCGTCCAAATGAGATTCAGGCCATACTCAGCAATCACAAATATTTTACTATCCATGTCAAGCCATTGCATTTGCCCAAAAGTATATTTCTATCAGAAGCAACTTGACGTTTGTTGAGTTTAAATGGATTTCCATATATACTATACATCATCAATAATGCCGTGTGTAAAACAGGTGGTACTGTTGTACTATTTGACCGCAAGATGCTTAGGAACTTTCGAAAAGACGGTCACAATTGGAAAAAGAAAAATGATGGGAAAACTGTTAAAGAAGCTCATGAGCATTTAAAAGTGAGGATTTTAATTTTCTTTGTTGTTATTTGATGTTGTGGTAGCAAGCAGCGTGTTGACTGCGTACAATGTTTATGTTTATTCTTATCTTTGTCAACATATTACACTGTTTGTCTTTTACTATAATATATTTCTTCCTAAAATTTTTGTTATACTTGATTCCAATGTTAGTTTGAGGCTCTATTGATTAATGTATCTGATTGTTGACATGTTTTCTGTTCATTCTTATTTTCCCCTATTAATCAGGTTGGCAATGTAGAGAGGATCCACGTATATTATGCACACGGCCAAGATAACCCAAGCTTTGTTCGAAGATGTTATTGGTTGCTTGATAAGTATGTATACCAAATTATCAATGTTTAGCTTAACCTTAAGGTCTCAATTCCTATATATTATGTATGCATGTTCGTCTTTGTGATCTAGGAATTACCGGTTGTGTTTTTATATTTCTTGCTTCTATTTAACAGAATAAAAAGAAATCTACAAATAGTAAAGTGACTTACGATTGTTGTTATTGTTTTCCTTTCAGGAGTCTGGAGCATATAGTCCTTGTTCATTACCGTGACACACAACAAGAGGTCGTGTTAATCATTTTCTTTTTTCCTTGCCTCTTGAAAATTTAACTTCGCCGGACAAACAATGATGTATATGTTTGTCTGATAGAAAGACTTTGAGTATTTTTTAGTTTTCTGAGGCTTTTTTTATAATCTTGTTTACCGATGATTGTGTTTAAAGGTCTCTCGAGTCGTAGAAAAACTTTGTCACCAAATTTGTCTCTAAAACGAGCAATTATACACTTTTCGATTTTCATGGTTGAAATCACAATGCAATTTGAATAAAAATTACCTTTCTTGCTCACTTTCTAGGAGCCTTGTCTCCCAAGTCCCATGATGGATACGTGTGATTTATGCCTTAACATGTGATCTATTTATTTATTGAAGAAATTTCGCTTGCTAACAATCATTAGGTTGTGGATTGATACAGCCTCAAGGTTCTCCTGTTACACCGGTGAATTCAAATTCGAGTTCTACTTCTGATCCAACTACACCGTGGATTCTATCAGAAGACATAGATTCTGGAACCAACACTGCCTATACTAATGGTGAGAAATGACATCTAGATAATTATAGTCAAATTTCTTTCAAGTTATGCTCTTCAGACAATCGATATGAAAATCTTATTTAGTATTACTTCTGCCCCTAAATATAAGCACATTTTGGAAAACAAATTTGTCCTTAAATATAAACCCTATTTTAAATTACTAGGTACATTTATTATTTTTTCGAAATAATAAGCTATTAATTTGTCTTGAGATAAAAAGTCAGAACTGAACACGTATATACTTGATGAAAATTTAGTAATATTCATACACATTAATTACATTGTCAACCTTAGTTGGTTATGATATATTGTTGTTGTTGTAGATACTGTTGGTTTCTTTCCTCGGCTGTGTATACATATTTTCATTTCTTTTATTGTTTTGCAAATAAACAGGGCTCAATGGGAATTCAACAGTCAAAAGTCATGAACAGAAGCTTCATGAGCTTAATACACTTGATTGGGATGAATTGGTGGCTTCTAATGCTAATACCCCTACTATACCTAATGGAGGTAATTATTCGTGCTTTATCAGAACTCGTGACTTGTTGGGAAAGAACCATATGGTTTTATGTTTTAAATTTAACTTTTGGCAGGCAATGAACCGGCTTTTTATCAACTAAATCAAAGCTTGCTAAATGGAAGCTTTGGCAATGTAAGATAATACTTTCTGCTCTATCTTGTGTGCTTCCTCTTTCATTCTTCTAGTGATATCGGCTTTGTACAGTTGTTGTTCTAACCTATAAGAGTTTTTATTACCAGGTTGCTGGTAATTCTTCTGCAGAAATTCCTTCGTATAGCAATCCTACCCCGCCTGAGTCTGGGATTAGTCATGTTTCTTACAGTTTTCCAGAAAGTGTTAACCTTCAGAAGAATCATCCTATCAATTTTGGCGGTGTTGATTCCATGGAGGGCAGTTTAGTTAATGAAGGTTTGCAAAATCAGAACAGCTTTGGAATGTGGATGAACAGTACTATAACTGATACACCATATTCCGTAGAGGCGTCGGCTCTTGAATCATCAATTCCTTCATCTGTTCATGATCCATTTTCATCCCTGCCGATGGATAATAATCAACATTCTTCTCTGCCAGAACAAGTATTTCATCTCACTGAGGTGGCCCCTGCATGGGCTTCTTCCACTGAGAAAACAAAGGTTTCCTTTTGCTTTTTCTCACACGTCTAATTGCAATTAATTATTTTGTTGTAGCATCCGTTTTTCCTACTAAACGTAAAATTTAGTTTCTTAGTTGAATAGAGATAAGACTTGAAGTGAGTTTATAACGTGGCACCTCTCATCTTAGAAGCCAATTTTGTATGGATGATTTAAGTCAAATTTTAAAACTTAATATGATATCAAAGCATATTGTCAAATAACCGATTATCCCAAAAGCTTCAGCTGTTAGGATAGAGCCACATCAATGGTTTTATATTACTTCTAACACATCCATCCAGCCACCACCATTTATATCGACCCGTCAAGCTTAATAGTGTTGGGCGTGAGGGGTGTATTTGGAAAAACCCAAGTTCTGTATTGAATAGAGATAAGGCTTGGAATGAGTTTATAAGAGAGACATCCCTTGCCTTACAATCCAGTTTTGTAAATATAAAAACATATAAATTTCTCAGAACTAGAACTTCGGTTCAGTTCCGGAATATACTATTCTCATGAACGATATAAAAAGCATTTTCAGTAGGCGCTATGAGTAGCAATCTGCGACAAGCTTGCACCTCTTCATGCATATATATTTTAACTTGTGATTTCATACTTTCCTTATGATCAGCTTGTATGTTTTCTACCATTATTTTGCAATTATAACCTAACATTCATGTTTTTTATTTATTGCTATTTACCGCAGGTCCTGATAACTGGATATTTTCACAATGATTATCAACACCTTGCAAAATCCAATCTAGTGTGCGTCTGTGGCGAAGCAAGCGTTCCTGTAGAAATTGTTCAGGTTGGAGTTTACCGATGCTGGGTATCACCGCATTCTCCTGGATTCGTAAATCTCTATTTGAGCTTCGATGGCCATAAACCTATCAGCCAAGTTGTTAATTTTGAGTATCGTACTCCTATTTTGCACGATCCTGCTGCTTCAATGGAAGAAACATACAACTGGATTGAGTTTCGACTTCAGATGAGGCTTTCTAATTTGCTGTTTACAAGACCAAAGACCATTGATGTTTTCTCTAGTAAAGTATCACCTACTGCACTGAAAGAGACTAAAAAGTTTGCCTCCAAAACATTATTTATTTCCAAAAGTTTGATACACTTTATGAAGTCGTCTGATGCAAACGCAATTCCATATCCGCATGCGAAAAATACCTTGTTTGAAATTACGTTGAAAAACAAACTAAGGGAATGGCTTTTGGAACGAATTGTCTTGGGATGCAAGATTACTGAGTATGATGCACAAGGCCAAGGTGTAATTCATTTGTGTACACTTTTGGGGTATACTTGGGCTATTTCTATGTTTTCATGGGCAGGCCTGTCGCTTGATTTCCGTGACAAATATGGATGGACAGCTCTTCATTGGGCAGCATATAATGGAATGTATGATTCACAGGCACCATACTCATTTGAACATTCAACTTTGTTGCAACATTGATCTAAATAATTTTCCTCGAGTAAACCATCAATTTAGTCTTCTGAGTATCACTCTCTCATACTTAGTCCTAAAGTATATAGAAATATTAAGTTGTCCTTCAATTATATGAAATCTGTCAAGTTAGTTCCTAAACTATATGTAATCCATCAAATTACTCCATGTTGTTGTGCATTGAGAAGAGAGACTAGGGACTAAAGAGACAAATTTCATATAGTTCAGGGACTAACTTAAAAGATTTTATATAGTTTATGGACGAACTACTTATCATTTTCATACAGTTTAGAGACTAAGTAGGAGAGAGTGTGATACTTGAGGGACTTAATTGATGGTTTACTCATTCTATACATAAGCATTTCCTGATATACATTTTTTCCCCTTCTAACATGGTTTTGAGCCTCAACGGACATATCATTGTTTGTTTGTTTGATTCAAAATTTGTCTTCAGGGAGAAAATGGTTGCAACTCTGCTGTCTTCTGGGGCAAAGCCCAATTTGGTTACAGATCCATCTCCACAAAATCCTGGTGGTTGTACTGCTGCTGATCTTGCTTATATGAAGGGATATGATGGTTTAGCTGCTTATCTTTCTGAAAAGTGTCTGGTTGAGCAGTTCAATGACATGAGCTTAGCTGGAAATATCAGTGGTTCACTCACCACCACAAATGATCCAGTAAATCCTGAGAACCTTACCGAGGACCAGATGCAACTAAAGGATACATTAGCAGCTTACCGAACAACAGCTGAGGCAGCAGCACGCATACAAGCTGCGTTTAGAGAGCACTCACTGAAATTGCGATATCAGGCGGTTCAATTTATCAGCCCAGAGGAGGAAGCGCGCCAAATAGTAGCAGCAATGAAGATTCAACATGCCTTTCGCAACTTTGAGACAAGAAAAGCGATGGCAGCCGCTGCTCGGATCCAGTATAAATTCCGTTCACGGAAGCTGCGTAGAGAGTTTCTCAACATGCGACGTCAGGCTATTAAAATTCAAGTAAGAGCTGCTCTTCTCGTCTCTGTTATTGTTGATTTTCCTGATTTTTTCTCTTTAAATTGTTATTATAATTTACATAATCTTGAAAACTTGTTTGCTTATATTTCCAATGCAGGCTGCATTTAGGGGATTTCAAATGCGTAGAGATTACCGTAAGATTCTATGGTCAGTTGGAATTCTTGAGAAAGTAATCCTGCGTTGGCGTTTAAAGAGAAAAGGTTTCCGCGGGCTTGAGGTGAATCCCGACGAAGAAATGAAAGATGAGAAGCAGGAAAGCGATGTAGAGGAGGATTTCTTTAAGACCGGTAGAAAACAAGCAGAAGAACGTGTTGAGAGATCTGTGGTACGCGTACAAGCCATGTTCCGTTCCAAGAAAGCGCAACAAGAGTATAGCAGGATGAAGATGGCACATAGTCAAGCAAAGGTGACTAAAATGACATAAATGATATTTTGACGTACAAAATTTAACAACAAATATCGACAAAAACTTAGATGGTTAATGCTGTTCAAATATGTGATTAATTTCGTTATGTGGATGGTTAATGACTTGCGACACATTTTTTTTTATTCATCAACCATCTACTAAACGTAATTAACCATGTATTTGAACAGTATTAACCATTTAAATTGTTATTGTTATAATTTGATTTGACATGGTTATTAACTTGGTAGAATTGCTTTGTGCAGTTGGAACTTGAATTAGAAGAACTCATCAATACTGATGTGGACATGTTAACACCAAAGGCATCATAGGTTCCTATGAAAGGTTTATGTTATTGGGATGCATCCAACTCTGTAACAAACTAATGACATTTTTTTTTGGTTTTTTGTATAGCATGTAGATCCTGTAAATTCCGTAGTGTGTAAATTTACTCATGATGACCCTTTCTAATTGCTTTAATATCTTGAAATGGATCATCTTTGAAACTTTCATGCTTAATTAAGATGTTAGGTGGATGCTTCTGATGCCATCTTCTTTGTTGTAACTTAAATGATAATAAATGATAAGGCCTTCTTTGATGTAATTATTAGCCATAATTGCTGTTAGAACTTTTATGTAATAATAATAAAGTTTCAACTAATTATTAGCCATAATTGATTACATATAGGTCCACTCCACCTTTTTCTAATTGCAAAAACAAAATCCACAACTTTTCTAGGCATGTGGTTTTTCATATACTATAATCAGCATCATATTCTACAATACCAAACAGTTCTCCAAATTCATTAAATTCTCCTTAGGGTTGGCATGAGACCAACCATTGTGCCTCCATCTAGTTTTTGTCCCAAATACTTAATTTCCTCACAAATCTTCAATGCACAATCAAACTGCATGTCATGTGCATACCTAGCAACCATGGAATCTAGGACCATACTGTTATTCAAATTACGAATTCTAAGATACTTTATTAATAAAAATGACATTTTAAATATGCATAAGATGGTGTGTTATATAGGAACTTCAAAATGATTCAAGACTCAAGTCATAAATCAACATGAAAAAAACTGGCACATCAGACAAAGTTAAAGTGTTCATCCTCTCAAAAAACATAATCCAACAATAGTTTTTCATATAATCTATCAGTTAGTTAATTAGAGTTGTTAGTGATAGTGATCACAAGGAGAGCATAGGCTATAAATAATAAGAATGATAGATAAGAGGAGAGCTTATGTGAGTAACGGCGTCGTAAGGAGAGATTCAAACACCTTGAAAATACACAGGAATTGTAATACATCAATGGAAATTTGTCCCGCTCTTTTTGCAATAGAATTCGATTTTCTTTACTGTCTTCATACTCATTCTATCAACCATATTGAAGTATTCGACTCAGGAATGGCGAGCAAGCAGTTATGAAGGATTCGTGAAGCTGTCTTGGCATTCTTGAAATGCAAACAATATTATCTTGGAGAAAGAAGACATGGTGTCCAATTTCACAGGGTAGAAATAAGAGAAAACTATGCTTCCATTCATATCTAAGAGGAAAAACTGTATTAAGATTCTTCAAAATTATTTAAGTTTCTGCCAAGTCATGCCATCCTACAACAGAATCAAGTATTTTAAAGGACAAATTCCACCCAAAAAAAAAATAATCTAAAGATACAAATCTTATCATGTAATATTACTGCAGTTGTATCGAATAATCCAATCGAAAGCAAAAACAAAGGTAAACAACTTGTGATTTAACTGCAGACAGTGCCTAGTTGACCGGTGAACGGATTGGATTCTACTTGATATATTGTGAAAGCCACTGGAAGCCTTCACCGTATCCCATCTTGCGGACAATGCTGCACATGAACACTTCAAGAGGTCGAACGTTGGAGTCAGTAAGATTGACCCTTCCTTTTCCTGTGGTGAAATTTGTTAGGCCGAGATGGTATCGTAGCTCATCTTCTGAAGCTGCATATGGGATGTCAATCTTGTTTCCTAGAATAAGAAATGGAACATTTGCCAAGGATTCATCTGAGAGTAAGGCATCAAGCTCCTTCTTAGATTCTGCAAACCTCTCTTTGTCGTAAGCATCGACTAGGTATACTACAGCGTCAACCTGGACAACCAGCATAGGTGAGAACTCTAAAGCCATAACCAAAAACAATATAAGTTATAGTACATTGGAATACAGTCATGTCCAATAAAGACGAGAAAAATTTGTCAGTCAAATATATAGCTGAATTGGTGAATAGAAAAGTGATGTATCTAGATTCTAAGCAATGTATACCAAACAAACTTCAATCTTTTGTTATGCAAACCTCTTTTGTCTAAAGGAGAAATAATATGTACATGTTTTGATAAACAGCTTAATTAAGCACTTATTATATAAGTACTTATGTATAAGCTATTTCTATAACAAGAGATAAAATAAAGTCAAACTCTTCTCATATAAATTATAATCTGTTTTAATAAACTGTCTTGGAGAGCTTATGAAAATAAGCTGAAAACAACTCTTGGGCATGTCATAAGTTATTTCCACAATCTCTTCCGAACAATCTCACAAGTGTTTGTTAGTTGATAAACTCAAAAAAGTCAATCTAAACAGGCCATGTATCAATTCAAAAGTACGTCTTCTAGAGCTTAAAAGGAATGATTAAATTTATTAAAAAGTCTTAAATAAATCCTTTTATACAAATCTTATCTAAGCATCCGTTATTTGTTCCCCCACCCTTCTGAATGTTCTTTCTATCAAATTCTTGTCAAGGGAAGATAGTAAATGTGTGGAAGGCAACTAGTAAACACCTCCTGAAAGGTTTAAAGGGGTGCTATCAGCGAACCTTCCTGTTACTTTAAGCCTCCCATGAATCAGATAAATACAAAGAGCTTTATCTGGGATTATGGAGGCATATAAACTTCTGAATCAATGAGCACTCGTGTAAATTCAGCCAATAATTGTGTTACAGTAAATTATTTACCAATAAGAATGAATCATAAAAAGTTGCACAAAGCCAACAATCTAAAATGTATATGATGGAAATTTTCAAATACTTATAGCAACAGCAACAAAAGATCGTCACAAATGAAAATCTATCACCCCATACAACAAGAAGAAATGCCAAGTAATAACCAGGAAGGGCAGAAAGACGTAACATAACCAAAACAATATACTTGTTTTAGACATGTTATATGAATAGAAAGACGCTCAATTACGTCCCTAAAGAAGCTACAAAATATCTGAGTTTTTGAACATCTTAGTAGCATCAAAACCAGACAAGCATAGACACTGGACACAAGATTTACACTGACATGTAGGCACCGATAATAATTTAAGACAATGAAAGTGTCGAACCTAACTACATGTGTCGTTGTCAGACACTGACACGTGTCCGACACAAGACACACGATGTCAAGTGTTGATGCAACATAGATTATGTGGTATAACCTTGTCAAGCAATAGAGTCTCAATAAAAATGTTACAAAGACGAGGAATCTATCAATAGCCATCTTCCAATCCATCCAATTGAAAGGAAAATCAGCACAAACACAAAGGGAAAAAAAAATCACTTAAAACCATAAACTATAACAAGTTGAAAATACATAACAAATCCCTCAAACATCACCACAAACAAATCCCACTTTCACAAACTCTATATCACATAAGAAAATCAGCAAAAAAAATCACTTAAAAACCAAGTTGAACAAAATTAACAAACCCTTTTCACATACAATAACCATAAACAAATCCCACTTTCACAAACTCAAAATCACATATAAACAATTACAAATAATCACTAAACAAAAAATCAACAATCAACAAAAAGATCTAAACCCAAATAAATAAATAAAAAAAAACCTTAGCATAATAATCTTTCCAGACTCTTCTAGCAATTTGATGACCACCCAAATCAAAAGCTTTAAACTTGATCTTCCCAATACTCAATTCCTCCGAAGTAGGATGTTGGGTCGGCTGGTGTTGAACTAATCTCTGCAACAAAAACAAAAAAGATCAAATTTTGAATTAAAAAATAGAATTTTGAATCAAAAGGGTCAAAGAAAAAAGGAAAAATTAACCTCATCTTTGAGCATATGCAAAAGGGTAGTTTTTCCAGCATTATCAAGACCAAGGAAGAGAATCTTAGCTTCTTTTTGCCAGAGACCAAGAGAAGCAAGAATGCCATAGAACCAATCAAAGACGAACATGTTTGAGAGAGAGAGAGATCTAAACCCAAAATTGAGAAAGAATGGGTTGAATCTGAAAGAGGAATGAATGGAAGTGAAACAGATCCTACGAAGATCACGTGTCTGTCCCTCTTGGCCAGTTCAGCTTTGCAAAACGCATGTGTGTGTTGTTGTTATTTTTTTTTTTTTAGAGAAAAATTAAAATTTTATTAAGAAGAATAAGACCCAAAATTCTGGAGGCCCAAATTGAAATAAACTTCATTGGGCTTAAAAGTAGCAAAATTGGGAAAAGCTTTTCATACCTTAGAAATTACTTTGGATGTACACATCTTTTTTTTTTTTTTTTAATGGCGTTGGATGTACACATCTAAAATACATTTTGTGTTGTTTGAATGTGTACTTTCGAACTAAAATAGGATTATAGTTTCTTTAAAAAAATAAAATTTTGATGGTGTTCTTGTATGAATAATCGACTTGGGTAGTCGTGGTTTTTATGTCTGTTTGTGTTGAGTACATGTAAATTAAACGTCAATACTTTACGCCTTTGATTTCCAAATAAGAGGTGCATATGTGAAAGACACTTTGATGTCAAAACAAAATGTACGAAAAGTTTTAGCGAGATGTGAGCGATGATTTTACATAGTGTGAACCCCTATTTATAGTGAAGCTGCTTTAGTTAGTTGTTATATTTCTACAACAATGATCGGTGAGATCTTTACTGGATAAGTATGACTTTGCTATAGTAATTGAAATTGATATAAGCGATGATGTCTATCTGATTTGAATGTATCTCAAAGTATTAGGAATGGTAAAACACATTGATGCTTCTAGAATTTTGATATGTTAGTTTCTCGGAATGGCATCACAAATAGATTTTCGTGCTATGTCATTCTTTTATGTTGAGACGAGTACATCAAATATTATTTGTATGGAGAATTCTATCGTGGAGTCGCTAGTCTGCCTCCATCAAAGGAGTCAAGTTTTTGTCCAATCAGAAAGCAATGTTGACTTTGTCAATGCCACGTCAATGCCACGTCAGATTACTATGGTACATGAGTCATAGTCACTTACCATGTATTCTTATATACTTTTTAATTTGCTACTAAGTCCTTAACATAATAAAAGTTACAAAATTAACCCAATGACAATATTGTTTTATCAACTTAAATTGTTATTGACAAAATAAATTAAAACAACATTAAAAAAACAAAATTGAAACCTTAACAACACAAAATTCAAACGAACCAATTGTATCATCGTGTTCTTATCATTGTTCCCAAACTGAAACCCTAATTTCATCAACAACATTGGAATCAAATTCAACATACTTCGTCTGAGCTTATCAGTGACAACTCAACCTTATCCTCTGCTTCGTCCGAGTTTGTCGTTGGCAACTCGACAGTAACTTTAGAACCAGAACCAACCGTAGTCAGGTAAACACGAAGAATTTCGTTAGCTTTATATTGTAATTAGTTAATATTTTTGAATTATGTTGAATTTCAAACTGAGTTATTGGTAATTAGGGTTTGATTAAAATTGGGAATTATGATGAATTTGATTTAGTGACTTTTGATGAAATCAGGGAAATAGAAGGTTTTGGTATTGATTGGTATGTTTTGTTGTGTTAATTCCACCTCTTGTATTGATGTTGAAACAGGTTTACTATGGAAAACGAGGATTCTGTAGATATTGATTCAAATGAAAATCTATACAGTGATAGTTATACGGCTGATGTTGAATTGAATGATTATGAGGATGAGAGTTATTCCGATTGTGAATACTCAGATGATGGTGATAATGGTGGTGATGCTGATAAAGACGATGGTGATGATACTGATGACGACGATGATGATGTTGATGATGATTCTGCTGATAAACACGATGGCGAGTTCCCGGTTGAAGTAGATGCAGGCGATAGAATGGTACGTATCGATTCCATTACTTCTGATGAAATCCGTGCTTTGGAATTTAGTACTGTTGAGGAAGCATATGAGTTTTATTATCGTTATGGAAAATGTAAAGGATTTGCTATTAGGAAAAGTGAGTTACGGAGGGGAGGGTCTAAAGGTAATAAAAGAATAGTGATGAGGCAGTTTGTATGCAATAGGCACGGTGAAAGAGAGCAAAAACACTTGTATAGGATAGATAGGAAAAGAGAACACCGACGTATGACCGGTACTAATTGCAGAGCTAGACTTCGTGTGCACTACAAATCCAACAAAGATAGATATGTGGTGTCAATTTTTGAAGAGGGTCATAACCATGAATTAACCCCGTCTAAGTTTGTGCACTTACACCCAGTTTACTGTAACATTTATGAAGCAGATAAAGCTCAAATTGACGGTCTTCAGTCACACGGTATTAGAACCTGTCATATAATGGGGTACATGGTTGCTCAAAAGGGTGGATACGGTGGTGTTGGGTTTACTAAAAAAGATCTGTACAATTACTTTGATAAAAAAAATGCGTGACATTATTAAAGACGGTGATGTTGAAGCTTCTCTAAATTATTTAAAGGTAAAGTCAGGAAGTGATCCCATGTTGTATGCTGAATATGGTGTTGACAGCAGCAATGGACGAATGAAGTGTCTTTTTTGGGCTGATGGGATTAGTAGGTCTGATTATTTTTGTTTTGGTGATGTGGTTGCGTTTGACACCACATATAAGAAGAACAAATACAACTACCCTTTGGTTATCTTTTCTCGGTGTAACCACCACGCTCAGACAGTTATTTTTGCTGCTGCAGTGATCTCAGATGAAACCATAGATACCTATAAGTGGGTGTTGAACTGTTTTTTGGAGTGCATGGAAAATAAACACCCACAAGCATTGATGACAGATGAAGATGGGGCAATGAGGGAGGCTATAAAACACGTCTTTCCGCATTCGACCCATAGATTATGTGCTTGGCATTTGAATAGAAATGCATGTAAAAAAGTAAGCAATTCAGTATTTTTGACTGGATTTCAAAAAGCTATTTACGGAAATTTTACTAAGGATGAATTTGAAGATTATTGGGCAGATCTGGTTAAAAAAAGTGGAGTTGAAAATAGTTCTTGGGTTGCCAAAACGTATCACAACAAGTCACTATGGGCAACTGCATACTTACGTGATAGGTTTTTTGGACGCCAAAGGACTACGTCGCAATGCGAAGCTATAAATGCAATAATCAAGTCCTATGTAAGGAAGAAAAGTTGCATTTATGAATTTTTGCACAGTTATGATGAGGTTGTGAGAGTCTATAGGAACAATGAAGTAGTAGCTGATTTTAAATCAAAGTATACTGATCCTGTGTTGACAACCCAGTTGCCTTTGATTGAGTCTCATGCCGCTAAAATATATACAGCGGATGTTTTCAAAGATGTTAAGATAGAAATTATAAAGGCGGGTGCACTGATTGTTAAGGACAAACTTCAACTTGGGGATACAAAAATTTATAAATTGACAAAATATCTTAAGGAATTTTATGAAAGACAAGTTGTTTACGATGGTTCGACATTCCAATGTTCGTGTAGGGTATTTGAGTCACGCGGCCTTCCATGTTCGCATATGTTTTATGTCATGAAGGAAGAACATGTTGATCACATTCCCCACACATTGATTTTGTCGCGATGGACGAAGGATGCCAAATCTGAATATTTGAACATGGATTGTAATGGTACAGGTGATTCGAATTTGATAGAGCAAGCTCGTTTTGGTGCATATTCTGCTGCTTTTACTATATTTTGTAGAGAAGCTTCAAAAAAGAAGGGTGTTTATGGGCAAATAATGGAGGACATATTGAATATGCAAAAAAAATATTGCAGTAATGAAGATGATGTTGTGACACAAAATCCAGCTGTAGGTGATCCGGAGGTAGTGATTGGTAAAGGTGCTCCAAAGAAAAAAAAGAATGAAACCAGATCTGCCAAGCGCTGTACAATATGCAAGAGTACAACTCATAATGCGAGGACTTGTGCGGTGAGTATCTAAAAAACTTAATATGTTATAATTAGAATCACTATTTTTTTAATTAAACATAATAGTTGTAGTGGTATTTTGCAGGGCAAAAGAAATGTTGAATCCGATGCGGTGTCGTTAGGTGATTCTTTAAGTCGCACTGACAAACATGATAAGGTATATAAAATTTATTTGTGTGAGAAAATTCAGAAATGCACACCATGTTTTATTCTTGTCCTTCCAATCATTTTTGTGTTTTGACATAATGATTTTGTTATATGCATTTGTCCCTGCACCTTCAACAGACCCCTGTTGGTTCTTCTATTGATATGAGACCACCATTAACTTCTGTATGGCAATCTCCAGTGATTACACCGGCTGATAGTTCTAGTCTCAGTAAGGTACCATAAATTACATTACATCATATTTGTAGATGTGATGGTGTTATTGTTTGTAATAAGCTAATAATTTAATTTTTTTTAAACAGCGAGGTAAAAGGAAAAAAAGATGTGATAATGGGACAACTGTGCAAGAGAAATGTTCGGTTGCGCCGCAAAAACGTGGTGTTACCACAACATCAAATATGGATGTTCCAACCGGACCAATCCCTCCAACGCATGTGTTTCCACCTGTGATGCACTCAGTAGGTACTTCGATGCAAGTACAACCCATATACCCAATATATGGAATGCCCGTTGATAATTCAAATTCATGCTTCGGTCTATTACAACAAGTGATGAAATCTGCGGGTCGTCAATGAATAATTTACATTTTGAAGTAATGTTATGAAGTACTTATCTTTTTTGTGGATAATATTTTGGATGTAATGTTTGTTGGTAGTCTTTGCTGATGAATCTTTATTAAGAATTGATGAATATTGTTGGCATGATGAATATTGTTGGCATCAAGCATTATTTAAATGTTATTAAGAATTGACCATATTAGTACTTAAATTTAATATTGTTTCCCTGTCTAATTAATTCAATGAATATGAAAAAAATATGTTACAATAAAATATTTTACAACCCTTTATAAAATAAAATATATGTAGGTTTTTCTTTAAAAAAAAAAAATTACAGCCCTAAACATTAAGTGTTCAATAAATACAAACATAACTTAAAAGGGAAATACAAAATTGGGTAAAAAAAGGTCTAGGCCGAGGGGGATTCAAACCCCAGACCTCTAGGTTATAGGCGCAAGTTTTTACCGGGGTGGCTGATACATCCATTCATTTCTATGCATCAACAAATATAAGTATAAACGTTATTTGACAAAAGTTGGATAAAACATGGGTCTGGGGCGAGGGGGATTCGAACCCCAGACCTGTAGGTTATAGGCGCAAGTTTCATGCCACTGGGGTGGCTGTTACATCCGTTCATTTAAGCGCAGCAACAAATATAAATATAAACGTTATTTGAAAAAATTGGATAAAACAAATTTAAATACAAATGTATAACTCAAATTATTAAGTAAATTTTTAACTAAAATGTTAAAAACTAAAATTTTTAACTCAAATTATTAAATCACTTTTTATGAACCGGTGTAAAACTAGCGTTAAGAACTCTAAATTACGAATTAGACGTTGCGATCGTATTTCAAATATTAAATAATCATGTTTTAAATAAAAATGAAAAATTTTATTGAAAAATAAAATTATATTGTCAAATATAATTTTTCATATTCATCGTATCATAATGGTTGGTTGCATAGTTGACCTAAGCGGAAATAAACTTAAGACAATCATAAAAGACTAATTTTCAACTACTAATAATGTGTTTTTTGTAAAGAACTTTATTTTTATCTCAATACAAAACCATTGAAACAATTAATTAAAAAAAAAAAAAAAAGGCAAAAGTGACAATTAGATTTTCTCCTTACAAAAGGAATACAATAGCAGTAACATCAATTAAACTTCCAAAATATGTCAATTACTATCCCAACAGCAAAATTATCCCTAAGCTTATAATCCTAAACAAGTGGTCGACTTGATTCATACTTAACCAAACATTTTTAAATAAGCAAATACAACAAACCAAGATAAAAAAAAACAAATTCCTAATCATGTTGGATGTGTTCCTTGCATTGTGCAGTTTCATCTTCATGTTCTCTTCACTGCTAGCTTGAATTTCCTTAAGAATTGTGACAATTTCTGTCATGTGGTTGGAGCAGTTGCAGTTTGCAAAATTTGCCCCGGATGATGTTCCTTCATATCTTGGTTCATGTTGTCTTGGACGAACATATGGAGGGTGGCCTGGGATTTTGTCATCCCAAGTGAAACGAACACAACTGTTAATTTCCTGAAGGAAAATAAAATTATAAAAACAACTAAGTGTTCATCAAAAGTATAAAAAACCAAAATTAAATTAAATTAACTTGTATAAAATGACATGCAATCAAACATACACCATGAGTTGGACATTTCCAATATCGCCGTCCAGGGTTATCATGAGAGTGGGAGATGAAAAATCTCATTGGCCTCTTGCAGCCACATTGTGGTATCTCATATGATACCTCATTTGCGACCGATGAGGACGACATTCAGTAGTGTATAACAGAGACGAATTGATTTGAAGGAGTTTGAGAATTTCCACTGATTTGGGAATTGGGAATTTAGGGTTCTGGATGAGAAAAAATGAGGCGTTTGCGATTGAAGCTCGTGTTAATATAAGAAGGATTTGTTGGGAGTCTAATTAGATACATATGTGGAGAAAGGAAGAGATCCGTACTGACCGTCCATTCAAAATGAATGGTTAAGATATATTGGAGTAAAAAGTAATCACATCCGTCCAATGTGAAGCAATGGACATGATGTAATGGTACTGGGAAACTATAAATTTATTTACTGTAGCAGATCGTTCAATTTATTTGCTTTAGAGTTTAAATTGATTAAATATAAATAGCGTTTATTTTTAAAAATATGAATCTTAATTAATTAAATTGACATCGATGAAATCGTAGAGGTCGCACTTTAATTAGTTATATATATTTCCAAATATCATTTTTGATTTTAATATAAAAAATCATTATCTAATAACAAATTTAGGGTAGTACCGTCTAAATCGTATATTAGGGTTCTTAGTACTCGTCAATTGACATCGATGAAATCGTAGAGGTCGCACTTTAATTAATTCAATATATTTCCAAATATCATTTTTCATTTTAATATAAAAATTCATTATCTAATAACAAATTTACGGTAGTACCGTCTAAAGCGTATATTAGGGTTCTTAGTACTCGTCAATTGACATCGATGAAATCGTAGAGGTCACACTTTAATTAATTCAATATATTTCCAAATATTATTTTTCATTTTGATATAAAAATTCATTATCTAATAACAAATTTACGGTAGTACCGTCTAAAGCGTATATTAGGGTTCTTAGTACTCGTCAATTGACATCGATGAAATCGTAGAGGTCGCACTTTAATTAATTCAATATATTTCCAAATATCATTTTTCATTTTAATATAAAAATTCATTATCTAATAACAAATTTACGGTAGTACCGTCTAAAACGTAGATTAGGGTTCTTAGTACTCGTCAATTGAAATCGATGATCACGTTTAGGTCGCACTTTAATTAATTAAATATAATTCCAAATATCATTTTTGATTTTAATATAAAAATTCATTATCTAATAACAAATTTACGATAGTACCGTCTAAATAATATATTGGGGTTTTTAGTACTCGTCAATTGACATCGATGAAATCGTAGAGGTCGCACTTTAATTAATTCAATATATTTCCAAATATCATTTTTCATTTTAATATAAAAATTCATTATCTAATAACAAATTTACGGTAGTACCGTCTAAAGCGTATATTGGGGTTCTTAGTACTCGTCAATTGACATCGATGAAATCGTAGAGGTCGCACTTTAATTAATTCAATATATTTCCAAATATCATTTTTCATTTTAATATAAAAATTCATTATCTAATAACAAATTTACGGTAGTACCGTCTAAAGCGTATATTAGGGTTCTTAGTACTCGTCAATTGACATCGATGAAATCGTAGAGGTCGCACTTTAATTAATTCAGTATATTTCCAAATATCATTTTTCATTTTAATATAAAAATTCATTATCTAATAACAAATTTACGGTAGTACCGTCTAAAGCGTATATTAGGGTTCTTAGTACTCGTCAATTGACATCGATGAAATCGTAGAGGTCGCACTTTAATTAATTCAATATATTTCCAAATATCATTTTTCATTTTAATATAAAAATTCATTATCTAATAACAAATTTACGGTAGTACCGTCTAAAACGTAGATTAGGGTTCTTAGTACTCGTCAATTGAAATCGATGATCACGTTTAGGTCGCACTTTAATTAATTAAATATATTTCCAAATATCATTTTTGATTTTAATATAAAAATTCATTATCTAATAACAAATTTACGGTAGTATCGTCTAAATCGTATATTAGGGTTCTTAGTACTCGTCAATTGACATCGATGAAATATTTGAGGTCGCACTTTAATTAATTATATATATTTCCAAATATCATTTTTGATTTTAATATAAAAAAATCATTATCTAATAACAAATTTACGATAATACCGTCTAAATAGTATATTGGGGTTCTTAGTACACGTCAATTGAAGTGCGACCTAAACATTAGGTTTCAATAAATATGAAAAAAATATTTTACAATAAAATATTTTACAACCCTTTATAAAATAAAATATATGTAGGTTTTTCTTTAAAAAAAAAATTACAGCCCTAAACATTAGGTGTTCAATAAATACAATCATAACTTAAAAGGGAAATACAAAATTGGGTAAAAAAAGGTCTGGGGCGAGGGGGATTCGAACCCTAGACCTCGAGGTTATAGGCGCAAGTTTTTACCACTAGGGTGGCTGTTACATCCATTCATTTCTATGCATCAACAAATATAAGTATAAACGTTATTTGACAAAAGTTGGATAAAACATGGGTCTGGGGCGAGGGGGATTCGAACCCCTGTAGGTTATAGGCGCAAGTTTCATGCCACTGGGGTGGCTGTTACATCCATTCATTTATGCGCAGCAACAAATATAAATATAAACGTTATTTGAAAAAATTAGATAAAACAAATTTAAATACAAATGTATAACTCAAATTATTAAGTAAATTTTTAACTAAAATGTTAAAAACTAAAATTTTTAACTCAAATTATTAAATCACTTTTTAAGTCAAATTTTCAAAATTCAATTTGTTAACTCAAATTTTGAAAACTAAAATTTTTACGAACCGGTGTAAGACTAGCGTTAAGAACTCTAAATTACGAATTAGACGTTGCGATCATAGTTCAAATATTAAATAATCATGTTTTAAATAAACTTAAGAGAATCAGAGTTGTTTTAAATAAAAGACTAATTTTCAACTACTAATAATGTACGTCAATTGACATCGATGAAATCGTTTAGGTCGCACTTTAATTAATTATATATATTTCGAAATATCATTTTTTATTTTAATATAAAAAATCATTATCTAATAACAAATTTACGGTAGTACCGTCTAAATCGTAGATTAGCGTTCTTAGTACTCGTCAATTGACATCGATGAAATCGTAGAGGTCGCACTTTAATTAATTCAATATATTTCCAAATATCATTTTTCATTTTAATATAAAAATTCATTATCTAATAACAAATTTACGGTAGTACCGTCTAATCGACTAATGGACCCTGGCATATTAACTACGGGAAACTTCGATTAAGACTTACGACTAAAAACACCGACGTACAATTTTAAAATTATCGGTGAGTTATTTAAAACTTTTAATCGACTAAATACACTACGGGAAACTTCGATTAAGACTTACGACTAATCACACAGTCTAAAAATATAATAAAATGGATATAAAATGTGTGCTGTTATGTATTGCTCTACTCACATACAATACGGGAAACTTCGATTAAGACTTACGACTAATCACACAGTCTAAAAATATAATAAAAAAGTATAAGTAACTTTGCGACTAAAAAAATGAGTTTTGAAAAAATTTAAAGGAGTAATAGGTTTGAGACAAAATAAAAAGTTACATTCAGTGTGCACACAAAATAAATTATTTAATATTTTCAAATATAATTGTGACCAAAAAAAACATCTCCCACCCAAAAAAAAACTAAAACTGAAACGGTTGAAATGGAACAAATTTGTACACACAGATAGATAGGCGCGTAAACCTAAACACTCAATTATACCTTGGAAACCGTGCCCTCTCCATTTTCAATAGAAGCAATTGATAGCTTCTTTTACATCATTTCGTTTATGACGTGAACACTCTCAGTCTCTCCCAACATCACCTTCTCCATTTTCCTTTCAATACTCAAAACGTCGTCACATCAATGGCAAAATCAAAGGAAGATAACAGGTGAACATTCATCAATTAACCTTCTCAGATCATGCAATTTGTTATTTCTGCTGTTTTTTATTTTTTATTTTTTATTTTTTTACATAAATGTGTTCATCGTTAAGGTTGTTAGGTTTTTTTAAAAGTTTTTAACTTCGATTGTTAGAATAATACCATTTTACTTAGTTATGGTTAGAAACCTAATATATGGTGTTGTGTGTTCTACAAATTTATGGTTATTTTGTATTTGAAGTGTAACCTGTTGATTTTTTATTTTGATTTAGGTACCAAAATCTCAGACAACTCAATAGTGAACCTGTTGAAGTAGTTGTCTTACCTTCAGATGATGAGGGTGATGTGAAACGTACTGGTAAGGTGGTTCACACTCCTAAGCCTAACCCCAAGCCTAAGTAGAAGGCTGCTCCTAAGCCTAACCCTGCTTCCAAGTTTGGTCAAACTCCTAAGCATAATCCCACTCCTAAGCATAAGCCTAACCCCACTACTAAGGTGGCTTCTCCTAAGATGGTTAGCCCTCCTTCTGTCAATCATCACCGGCCACTTATCTGTCAATGGAGGCACCCAGTTACCAAAGCTATGGAGAATTTGAAGGCCAAACAGACAATGGTAATTATTTGTAAATTCATTAAATTTTTCTGACTTGTAGTTTACATAACTTTTAGTATTTGCATTTTTGGTGTTTTGGTAGGCTTGGGTCTGCAGTGTTTTTTGGTGTTTTGGTAGGCTTTGTTCTGTTGTTTTCAGTGTTGTTTCAATGTTTAATTTTTTCTTTTTCAAATTTGTACAGCATATTCCTGCTTGGGTGGTGGATGTTTGTCTAAAGAAGATCACTTCTATGACTGTGTGCTCTGCTGTGTATTTCAAAACATATGAATGCACTGTTATCAATCCAAAGCGAGGCCCCCTTGTGAGATACATTGCTAAAGGATGGTATGAGTTCCTGGCTGATCACAAGCCCAAAGTTGGGGATGTTCTGCACTTTTTTCTGAAAACCCCCAATCTGATGGTTGTTGAAATTATCCCTCGTCCAAAAAAGCGCTCCGGTTGAATTTCTGTTATGCAATTAGTCCTCTGTTTATGGCTTCCTTTTGTTATGACTTGGTCTGTTTTGTAAAACTTATGGTTTATGTAAATTAACTCTGTTTATGGCTTCCTTCATTTTGATGTGTAACAATGACTTCAGTTTACATTAGTTCACAATCACTTGTGGTTGTGAACACATTTTGAATGCAATCACAGGTGCAATTGGTTTAAGATATTGCTTTTAGTAGCTTGTAGTTGTTGAAATTATTTTGTGTGTGTTTTAAGATATTGCAAGTGGCAAACAGTTTACTTCATTTGTAAATTTTTTTTTTTTTGAATTACTAAGAGATGGAACCAAAACGCCTGCAACAATTCAGGTACCATAACTACAAAAACAAGGAATTGGGTTCCAAGTCCATTCAAAGAATAAACATGGGGACTTGGCTATCCTAAAAATAAACCATGTTTAATTAAGCATTTGCTATGCAAGTGATAAAAATATGTTGGTTACCTTAATAGGCAAAAGAGCAACCTCATGAGGTTATTTCTGTTAATATTCTGAGTGAAATTGTGTATCAATCACAATTAATTACTTTTTTAAACCCTATAACATACACATATAAACACCTCTACCAAATGTGCTACCAATTAATTAATTAAGAGTCTCGCGCTAATATATATGCATAATAGCTTATAAAAAAATAACTAACGTAATTAATTCAATGAATATGAAAATAAAATATATGTAGGTTTTTCTTTAAAATTTTTTTTACAGCCCTAAACATTAGGTGTTCAAAAAATACAAACATGATTTAAAAGGGAAATACAAAATTGGGTAAATAAAAGGTTTGGGGCGAGGGGGATTCGAACCCCAGACCTGTAGGTTATAGGCACAAGTTTCTACCACTGGGGTGGCTGTTACATCCATTCATTTCTATGCATCAACAAATATAAGTATAAACGTTAAATTTGATTTTATATTCTTACATATATTTTAGTTCAGGAAAACATGCAAGCTTACATGCAATCAACACATATGAAAGCCACCAAACCTTTTAATTTATTTAGGACCTAATTGACCATCATGTGCATGCATCATGCAGTGTTGGATGCCTTTATCAATAACAAATTGGGTAAAAAAAAGGTCTGGGGCGAGGGGGATTCGAACCCCAGACCTCTAGGTTATAGGCGCAAGGTTCTACCACTGGGGTGGCTGTTACATCCATTCATTCTATGCATCAACAAATATAAGTATAAACGTTAAATTTGATTTTATATTCTAACATATATTTTAGTTCAGAAAAACATGCAAGCTTACATGCAATCAACACATATGAAAGCCACAAAACCTTTTAGAGATTTTTTTTTTCTACCCCAACATTTATCTCTTTACCCCAACATATTTTATAATATTTCCATTATATCCTTATCTTACTCTAATATATTTTATTATTTTTTATTTTGTCGTTTTATCATTTTTTTGATAAACTCTACACCCACCCTAAAACACTATTCCGGCAATATATTTTTTCTCCGATATGTTAATTTTACCGATACACTTTTTAAAAAATGTACCGATTTGTGTTATCTGCAAAATCAATTATATTATAATACCGGATCACTTTTCACAAGTGTACCGATTTTGAAAAATTCCAAAATGGTACTGTAGAATTGATACCGGTACACTTTTTAATTGTGTACTGGTATGGCAAAAATGCAAAAGTATATCGGTACTGAAAAAAGTGTGCCGGTTTAAATGTTTTTGCTTTGATTCACCAACCCAATTCTCACTTCATCAAATTCCATCTTCTTCTCCAACTCCAATTCTATGATCTTGTATCTCTTCTGGCAAGTTACTTAATTATTACTACACATTGACCATAAAGATTTCATCTTTTTAGTGTTTCTTTTTCTAACACAATTCTGGTTTTTTTTTTTTTGTGCTTCAATTCTTGGTTCTTTAATAGATGAAAAGAAAACAACGAAAAAGAAGAAAAGAGTTCATTTTGCTGAAGATGTTATGGATTCTTGTACAGATGGAGAAGAATACAGAAAACAACACCAACAACAACAAGGTACTAGTAATACTATGAATACTAAACATTCTTTGAAGATAAATTCAAGATCAAAGGTTTCAAAGAATTGTAATGGTGGAAATGAGAACAGAGGAATGCCTGCAAACAGAGGAATGTGTGTGAATCAACGATTGGGTTATTGTTGAATTTTATGTTTTGTTTTTTCTTTGTGAATATGAATATTCTGTGGGTAGTACAAAATGACGAAAAAACAGGAAGAGTAGTACAAATTGCTCCAAAAAATCAAAGCTTGCAGAGTGGGTAGTGTGAACTTGGAGTTTCTCTCTAACAAAAAATCAGAGCAAAAACAAACCGGCACACTTTTTTCACTACCGGTATACTTTTGCATTTTTGCCATACCAGCACACAATTAAAAAGTGTACCGGTATCAATTCTACCATTTTGGAATTTTTCAAAATCGGTACACTTGTGAAAAGTGATTCAGTATTATAATGTAATTGATTTCACAGATAACATAAATCAATACACTTTTTATAAAGTGTACCGGTAAAATTAACATACCGGAGAAAAAATATATTATCGGAATAGTGTTTCAAGGTGGGTGTATAGTTTATCGGAAAAATGATAAAACAACAAAATAAAAAATAAAAAAAATATTAGAGTGAAATAAGGGTATAATGGGAATATTATAAAATATGTTGGGGTAAAGAGATAAATGTTGGGGTAGAAAAAAAAAATTTCAACCTTTTAATTTATTTAGGACCTAATTGACCATCATGTGCATGCATCATGCAGTGTTGGATGCCTTTATCATTATCAATAACAATTTGGATAAAACAAAACGTCTAGGGCGAGGGGGATTCGAACCCCAGACCTCTAGGTTATAGGCGCAAGGTTCTACCACTGGGGTGGCTGTTACATCCGTTCATTTCTATGCATCAACAAATATAAGTATAAACGTTAAATTTGATTTAGCTGATGTCACATGTAACTGAATGCATTTTGTTGAAACTTTTAAACTGAAATTATTAAGTCAATTTTAACTCAAATTTTCAAAACTCAATTTTTTAACTAAAAATTTCAAAAATCAAATTTTTACGAACCGGTGTAATACTAGCGTTAAGAACTCTAAATTACGAATTAGACGTTACGATCGTAGATCGAATATTAAATAATCGTATTGGTTGCACTTTAATTAATTATATATTTTTCCAAATATCATTTTTCATTTTAATATAAAAAATCATGATCTAATAACAAATTTACGATCGTACCGTCTAAATCGTAGATTACGGTTGTTAGTACTCGTCAATTGACATCGACGAAATCCTATAGGTCGCACTTTAATTAATTATATATTTTTCCAAATATCATTTTTCATTTTAATATAAACAATCATTATCTAATAACAAATTTAATCGACTAATGGACCCTAAAATATTAACTACGGGAAACTTCGATTGAATTTTGAAAAAATTAAAAGGGAGTAATAGGTTTGAGACAAAATAAAAAGTTACATTAAGTGTTAACACAAAAAAAAAACGTAAAGTTTCCATAAAAAAAAAAAGTAAAGTAATTTGAGACAAAATAGTCTCTACACCTTTGCCATCCTTCTACATTGCCTCTTTACCCGTGTTTACAACCACAATTAATGAAGACAACAATTAAATTGAAAAAAAAATAAAAATCATCATTACACTACTACTTGCACGCCCTACAATACAAAATCTTTCTAGCTTCTGCTAGTGTCCCTCCCTTATGTTAGTAGCTTCATTACACTACCAAGTCTTTCTCTCTTCTGCTAGTCTCTTTCAACTAAATCTCTTTCCCTTCTATTAGCTTCAATCTCCCTTCACCAAACAGAAACATGAGAAGACCATCTCCACTCAGGCCAAAAAGAAGCAGAAAATGCAGTAACCCTGATTCACAATCAACCAGCAATAAGACTAAAGGAGCATGTAACACAACAACTCACTCAATAAAGCTTACCAACCGTTCCACTGAGACTCGTAAAAAGACTACTGAAACTGAGTTTGTGGTGATATCATCTAGGTAATAACCATTTACTGTTTTCTTTGTGATTTTAATGATATTTTGAATATTTCCTATAACATAACAAAGCTCTATGTGTGTGATTTTTATGATGTTTTGAATATTTCCTATGACTTTAATATGTGAATAAAGTGTGTGTCAAAGTGTGTCAATCTGTAATTTTTGTTAATGTTCTTCACAATATACTACTTCAAAGTGTGTGTCATTATAGATTTCTAAAGTAACGAGGTGATTTTTAAAGGCAAAACTTAGTTTAAATTTATTCATTGGTATAGGTAACTTCTGTGTATGCATGTGTCTAACTCTGTTATCAGTTACATTTGTTATGATTCTATCATGGCTATGCATGTGTGTCATACTATGGCTATGTGGTGTATGTGTTTGTATACCAATCATAAATAATTTTCACCAACTTATACCTTAAATCTTTTGCACAGTCACCACACTGGTAACTCAGGCTTCAGTGACACTGAAGAATCAACTGCTTCCACCCCCCCCCCCCCCCCCCCCAAAGGCAAAGGTAATAAGGTGGTGTTAGCCTGTATTTTCGACAGGCATTAATGAATTGGAGTGAGAAGATGAATTCTCATTTAATGTACATTATTGTATTTTAATATTCTCTTGGAAATTGGTTGTTTAATAAATCAAGAGAAAATTAAGGCATTCGACGTCGAAAGCCTTGTAGTTTGTAAGTTCACTGTCGAGTCTGAAGAAGCTGTCGAATTCGACAGGAACCTATTTTAATAAGTACATGATTGATTGCTTCGACATTGCTATATATGTGTCGAATTATATATATGTATGTATATGTGTGTTTGCTTGTATAACGTATTATGCAGTACGGAGAAAGCATACTCTGGACTTAGCAAATTATTCAAAGTGGATAACATTCGAAAGCCTTGCCAGGTGTCCAAGAAATTCAAATTGTCGAAGACACGTGGAGTTTAGTTAGACGTTAAGTAGGTTTTGACGGTTATTCTAGTTTGCCTATAAATATTAGTTTTTCATATGAGAAACGGGTTCACAATTCTCATGCAAATTCCTGACAAAACTCAGAGTACCCATGTCAACGAGCAAAATGAATGCAAAATGGAACATGTACGAATCTGTGTAACCAACCTTTCTTTGTAAACAATTTACATTTATGAATGCAATTTACATTCTCCAAGTATTTTACTTGCTTTCCATTTAAAGTTTATGCACTTTAACCTTTCTGCAATTTATTTCATTGCAAGTTTAAAACCTTTTCTGCAATTTACTTTGTTGCATGCTTTTACTTTTCAAAGTTCTTCTTTAAACTTTATCTGCAAATTCATTTACAAGTTTTCTGCAAATTTAACTTTGAAGCATTTTACTTTAAGCAAACACATTCGACTGCGTCGAGTGATTTTACTGTTTTTATCAAATTATCCGATTTAACCCAGAAAATATGAAACATGTTTTCGTCAATTCTGCACAATCCAATATGTCCCAGGATTTACTAGTTGATCCTTCTTGTAATAATTAAACTAGCGGTTGTTTGCTAAAAATCGGGGTAAACAAATTGGCACGCCCAGTGGGACTATTGGTTTGTGTGATTTATTTTGTTTATTTTTGAAACTTTTTGCAAAATTGTTTTTGGTGTTGAAATTTGATTGTGTGTGTAATTTTATATGCATTTGAGGAGTGGTAAATCTCTCCCAGATTTCTCAAAAATATCAACTCGTACTCGTACTAGAATGGTGAGACCACCAAGCAATTCTGCGAATAATAACAATAATAATGGAACAGAAACGAATCTGGTTCCAAATCCCCAGAATGTGGCAGGACAACCTAGTCAGCCAGTGTCTGGCGTTTCTAACGCCAATTCTACTGGTGGGCCAACAGGTCCTGCATTGAATTCTACAAATTCTGAAAGTATCCCAAATAATAATAATAATAATAATAACGGCGGAAATTCGAACCCTGCGACGAATTCTAGTACCGTTGGCGCAAACGCCAGTGGATCAACAATGCCTGCCGTTACTTTAAGTATGATAGGAGGAGTCCCTCCTCCAAATCCTAACGGTGCAGCAATGACACAACCGAACATGTCATCCATACCAACAAACGTATCACACACACATGGATACACAGACGGTAGTCAAGTTGGTGGAACACCGTCAAGACCACCCTGGTTGCCTAGAAACCCACAATTTGGAATGCCAACAACAACGATGGCAAACCTGTATAATTGGCCTTCAATAGAAAGTTCTCCCTCGTCTTCTGCGATGGGAAATAGAGGAAATTCTCTTAACTTGACAAACAATTCTATGGCAGTATTAAGGCAACAAATGGATGAGAGCAACCATGATATGATGAATGCGTTGACCCAACAGATTGGCACAATTTTTAATCCCATGTTACAGACGACCAATGATAGTTATCTGCTATTAGCCAATCAAATGGGGAGAATGACAGACTTTTTTGGAGCCCCTGATGCTTCAAATAACCAAAGGGTTCCTCGTGCAAACCTAGAAATTCAACCAGAAGTTCAAGCCCAACCACTGCGTATTGAAGGAGAACAGCCAGAACAAGAAGTGGTATTGGTTAATAGAAACCAAAATGCTGATAATGTTCTTAGGAACGTTCGACAAGATAACATAGCAGGGCAGAACAACTTGGCCAACTTAGTAGAAAATATCTTGGCCCAAAATGGTTTGAATATAGGATTGCATAGGCCAAATTTCGTGTCAGCATTGTCTGAGTACGTTTTGCAGGCAGAACTGCCAAGGGGATGGAAAATTCCCAAATTTACAAAATTTGCTGGTGATACAAATGAGTCTACTGTCGAACACATTGCCAGATATATGGCAGAAGCAGGGAATTTAGCAAATAATGAAGATTTGAGGATGAAATTCTTCCCCAATTCCCTCACAAAGAATGCTTTGACGTGGTTCACCACACTTCCCCCTCATTCAATTCATAATTGGACTCAGTTAGAAAGGCTATTTCATGAACAATTTTATATGGGACAATCTAGGATTAGCCTCAAAGAATTAGCCAGTATGAAACGTAAAACTTCAGAGGCCATTGATGACTATCTGAATAGATTTCGCCTCCTTAAGGCAAGGTGCTTTACTCAAGTGCCTGAACATGAATTGGTTGAAATGGCTGCTGGTGGCCTTGACTATTCCATTAGGAAGAAGTTAGATACTCAACATTTAAGAGATATGGCCCAGTTAGCAGATCGTGTTCGACAGGTCGAATGCCTCAGGGCTGAAAAAGTCAGAAATTCTAAATTTCATAAAAAAGAAAAAGTGGCGTATATAGAAACTTATGAAAGTGAAAATGAGTTCGACGATGGTCAGGATTACATAGAAAATAATGAGGTTAATATTGCTGAATTAAAACCAGGACCTCCCTATACTTGTAAAATGTTAAAACCATCAAGTGGAAATAATCCTGTCGAACCAAAAAATGATAGATTTGTTGCTAAGACATATACGTTCGACATTACTAAATGTGATGAAATTTTTGACTTATTGGTTACTGATGGCCAAATAATTGTGCCAAAAGGTTTAAAAGTTCCACCTTTGGAACAACGTAAGAAAAGAGGTTTTTGCAAATATCATAATTTCTTGGGTCATAAAACCTCACAATGTGTTCTTTTCAGGGATCTGGTCCAGAAAGCCCTGCAGGAAGGAAGACTCAAATTTGGTGAAAAGCCAAAATCCAAACAGCAGGTGGATGAAGATCCATTGCAGATTGATGATGCTGCTTACACAGAGCCATTTGAATGCCTGATGTTGGAAGCATTGAACCTCACTGAAGGGGGGCAATTGGTTTCTATTCCTGAAGAAGAATACGAAAACAAAGTGGAAGAGGTGTATCCACAGGCTGGAGAGAAATTGTTAGATTTCCTTCAACGCTGCAAAGAGAATGATGGCGAAGCTACATTATGTCCTCATTGTAGTGCTATGTTCGACAAAAAGGCTGCTGCAGGCCTCACCAAATTTTTGCCTCATAGTCAGGGCAGAAACAATTGGCCAAATAAAAGGCCAACATATTCCAACATTCTGAATAGCCAACAGGCACCTGTGCATCAAAGGTTGGGACCACAAAAATCTTTTGTCCCCTCAAACAGGACACCTGTCAACCAATGGGTTCATGGGAGAAACATGGCTTCTGGCCAAAGGAATTTCGAGAAAGGAAGTTCCAGTAACTCCAATCCCAAGAAGGATTCTGAATCAAGAAAATATGATTACAGGAATAATTACAAAGGGAAGAACCCCATGACAAGATCTCAATGGCGTAGATATCAACGCCAGAAAAAGTTGGCTGCTCAAAGTTCCCAGATTACTGTTGATGGTAAGGGAAAGAAGCCTGTGGAATTGGCTAAGAAGCCAATGAGCGAAAGGTTAGTTGAACCAAAAATAGAGTCTTCAGTTGCTGATGATGTCGAAGACGAACACATGGAAGCTGATGATTTTCTGGATTCTGAACCTTATCTCGACATAATAGTGAATGTCGTGTCAATTCTGCCAAGGGAGTTCGACGTCTGTTCTGAAATAACAGATGAAGAAGAAGAATCTGGAATGCAAATGGCCCTTCACAGGCCAGTCTGTTACTACGTTATGAATAATGGTGCTTTGGAAGACCAAATGGCTACATTTGAAAGGCCAGATGAAGGCATGAAAAATCACTTGAAGCCTCTCTTCATACAGGCTAAAGTGAATAATGTAGGGATCAACAAAGTACTGATTGATGGTGGTGCTGCTGTTAACCTAATGCCAGAATTTCTGCTGAAAAAGATTGGCAAGTCCTTGGTGGATCTTCATCCTCACAACATAGTTCTGTCGAATTATGAGGGTGAAACTGGTTTGTCTTTAGGAGCAATCCAGTTGGATGTGGTTGTCGGAAGTACTATAAGGCCAACCTTATTTTTGGTTGTGGCCTCTAAGGCAAATTACAATCTGCTCCTAGGACGAGAGTGGATTCATGGCGTGGGGGCAGTCCCATCTACCTTGCACCAACGCCTGATTATCTGGCGAGATGATGGTATTGTTGAAAATGTTGAAGCAGACCAAAGCTACTTTAAAACTGAAGTTCATCATCTCACAAAGCACTCATTCGACAAAAAATTGGCAACTATCTCGCCATGCACTGAAAGGGATTTTGCATATCGTTCAATGAGAAATGTTCGCCATTCAATTAAGTTGGACCCCACACATGGTTTTCTGTGGGAAAGAGAAGATGGAGACATTGAATATGGCGAATATGAAGGCCAGAACTACCCAACTGGGTGGAATATCAATGAAGATTACCATGTCTGAGTCCCAAACTTGGGTAAAGATTTCGGCCTATATGGCTGAAAACAGAATCAAAATGGCTTTGGAAGCCAATTCATTGTCAGAAAATATGGCTGTTGCAGCCAATGATATAAAATTTGGCAAACAAAAGCCAGAAATGCAAAAGCTGGACTGCATCTATGATGACGAACCCCTGGGATTTGAAAAAGACCCAATCAGTCAAAGTCACAAGATGCAAGCTCTGGATCCTTTGCAAGAAATTGACCTTGGAGATGGTCTGACGAAAAGACCAACATACGTAAGTGCAAACATTCCTCCTGATCTGAAGGCAAAAGTGGTGCAACTCCTGATGGAATTTAAAGATTGTTTTGCTTGGGATTACAACGAAATGCCAGGTTTGAGCAGAAAGTTGGTGGAACATGAACTACCAGTTCGACCAGATAAAAAGCCAGTGAAACAATTGCCTAGGAGATTCGCACCAGAAATCATGTCGAAGATCAAAGAAGAAATTGAAAGGCTGCTAAGGAGCAAATTCATCAGAACTGCAAGGTATGTCGAATGGTTAGCAAATATAGTGCATGTGATTAAGAAAAATGGTTCTCTTAGAGTATGCATAGACTTTAGAGATTTAAATAATGCTACACCAAAAGACGAATATCCTATGCCTGTGGCAGAAATGTTAATAGACTCAGCAGCTGGGTTTGAATACTTAAGTATGTTAGATGGTTATTCTGGTTATAACCAAATTTTCATTGCTGAGAATGATGTACCCAAAATTGCCTTTAGGTGCCCAGGAGCATTAGGCACATATGAATGGGTAGTAATGCCCTTTGGTTTGAAAAATGCTGGGGCTACTTATCAAAGAGCAATGAATCTAATTTTTCATGAGTACATAGACACTTTCATGCAAGTGTATATTGATGACATAGTTGTCAAATCCTCGTCAAATGATGATCATTTAGACCATTTGAGAAAATCTTTTGAAAAGATGAGGAAATATGGATTGAAAATGAATCCATTAAAGTGTGCTTTTTGTGTTAATGCAGGAGATTTCCTTGGGTTTGTTATGCACAAAAAGGGCATTGAAATAAATCAAAACAAAACAAAGGCTATTATGGAGACAAAATCTCCAACTACAAAAAAGCAACTTCAGTCCTTACTTGGGAAAATCAATTTCTTGAGAAGATTCATCTCAAATTTAAGTGGTAAAGCTCAACCGTTTTCGCCATTACTTCGACTCAAGAAAGAAAGTGTTTTCACTTGGGGGCAAGATCAACAACAAGCTTTTGACGAAATCAAGAGTTATTTGTCAAACCCACCAATGTTAATGCCTCCAATAAGGAACAAATTCATGAAGTTGTATATATCAGCATCAGATTCGACACTGGGTAGTATGCTTGCTCAGGAAGATGAAAATGGCGAAGAAAAAGCCATTTATTACTTAAGTAGGGTTTTAAATGATGCTGAAACTAGATATAGTAGTATTGAAAAACTATGCTTATGTTTGTATTTTTCTTGTATGAAACTCAAGCATTATATAAAGCCTGTTGATGTTTTTGTTTATTCTCATTGTGATATCATTAAGCACATGCTATCTAAACCAATCCTGCATAGTCGAATTGGAAAATGGGCCTTAGCCTTGACAGAATATTCACTAACTTATAAACCTTTAAAGGCAGTCAAAGGCCAAATTGTGGCTGATTTCATAGTGGATCATTCTGCACTAGAAACTCCACAGAACTATGTAGATTCAGAACCTTGGAAATTATATTTTGATGGTTCTAAACATAAACATGGAGTTGGAATTGGGATTTTAATCATTTCTCCCTCCAAAATTCCCACCAAGTTCAAATATAAAATCAATGGGTTCTGCTCAAATAATGAAGCAGAATATGAGGCTTTGATAACAGGCCTGGAAATTTTATTAGACTTGGGGGCAAAAAATATTTTGTTCAGAGGTGATTCAGAATTGGTATTGAAACAATTGACAAAAGAATACAAATGCATAAAAGAACACTTGATGAAGTATTTTGTCATAGCAATTGCTTTGCTAAAACGTTTCGACCAAGTTATCTTTGAACATGTACCTCGTATAGAAAATCAAGAAGCCAATGATTTGGCTCAAATAGCTTCTGGTTATAAAATCTCTAGTGAAAAACTAGAAGAGTTGATTGAAATTAAAGATAAACTCATTGTTGATCAACCTCCTTCATTAGAATTGTCAATGCCAAAACTTGTGGGGGCAGACTTACCACAAGACAGTGGTCAAGACACCATCTATGATTATGACGAAAATTCAGAAATTTTTGAAATTTTTGCCATTGACAATCTATCTGACAATGATTGGAGAAAACAACTTGTCGAATATTTGAAAGATCCAAATGGAACAACCAATAGAAAAATCAAATATAGAGCCTTGAGTTATGTCATCATTGGTAATGAACTAATGAAGAAAACACCTGAGGGAGTTTTGCTAAAATGTTTAACTGAAACTGAAGCTTATTTGGCTATATCTGATGTGCACAGTGGTGCATGTGGATCTCATCAGGCAGGCCACAAAATGAAATGGTTGTTATTTCGACAAGGTGTGTATTGGCCAACAATTCTAAAGGACTGTATAGAGTTTGCCAAAGGTTGTCAAGAGTGTCAAAGACATTCAGGTATACAACATGTACCTGCAAGTGAACTCCATTCAATAGTAAAACCTTGGCCTTTTAGAGGGTGGGCTTTAGATTTAATTGGTGAAATTAAACCAAGCTCGTCAAAAAACCAACGTTATATTTTAGTTGGTATAGATTATTTTACCAAATGGATAGAAGCAATTCCATTACCAAATGTTGACCAAGAAGCAGTGATTAGTTTTATACAAAGTCACATCATTTATAGATTTGGTATACCTGAGTCTATTACTACAGATCAAGGTTCAGTATTCACTGGACGAAAGATGGTTGAATTTGCCCAACAAACTGGTTTTAAACTTTTAACCTCTACACCATATTATGCCCAAGCAAATGGTCAAGTAGAAGCTGCTAATAAAATCATTATTGGTTTGATTAAAAAGCATATTGCCCAAAAGCCTAGAAATTGGAACAAGACTTTAGATCAAGTCTTATGGGCATGTAGGAATTCTCCAAAAGAATCAACTAACACCACACCCTTTCGACTAACATATGGGCATGATGCAGTCTTGCCTGTCGAAATACATCTGCAGTCAGTTAGAATTCAAAGGCAGGCAGAAATCCCAAGGGATCATTATTGGGATATGATGTTAGATGAATTAGTTGATTTAGATGAGGAGAGAGTAAAAGCTTTAGAGATGCTAACTCGACAGAAAGAAAGAGTTGCTAAAGCTTACAATAAAAAGGTTAAGTCTAAAACCTTTAATGTTGGAAATTTGGTTTGGAAAGTTATTTTGCCAATGGATAAAAAAGACAGAGTCTTAGGCAAATGGTCTCCAAATTGGGAAGGCCCTTTTAAAGTTGTTCAGGTTTTTTCAAATGGTGCTTATGAAATAGAAGAATTAACAGAAGAACAACGTTCGTTAATTATAAATGGTAAGTACTTGAAAAAGTATAAACCAGTGTTGCAAGAAATAAAAATTAACGAAGAATAAAGCTTAAGACATAATGAAAATGGTGATCATAAAATGAGTTCGCCACAAAATGGGCATTGTCAAGATTACAAAACCAAAAAACCATAACAAATTGTTCAAATAGTTGAAGCAAAAAACTAAGAACAATAAAAACTAAAACTATTACAAAGTTAAAATTTTCTCTTCAAGTCTTCATACAGGCTTTTGAATGAAGCAACTTCTGCGTCGAGAATCATGTTGGAATCCACCAAGATTTTGATCTCTTCTTCGACAGCTGCAGAATGGCTGAAGTACTTGATGCCAGCATTTGCCTCTTTGTCAATCATAGCTTTGGTTGCCTTGGAAATATTAGCTTTGGCTTCCTCACGCTTAGCCTTTTCACTGGTTATCTTGGTATTGAGACTTTGAATTTTCAAGTTCAACTCAGCCACCTCATTTTCCCAATCAGCAATGTTCTTGTCATAGCCTGCAATCTCAGCATTCGACTCAATATCCTTCTCAAGGCGCTCGACATTTGCCTGAGCAGCTTTTGCTTTCTCGACCAATACAGCATGGGCTTGAGTTTGAGCTTCCAACCTTGAGGCATTACTTTGCCTTTTTTGAATGGCTTTGGTGAAACCATCAATAAGGTTTTCAAGTTGGATAACCTTACCAAGAGTAGCACCGTCAGTCATTAGGTTGTGAAACTTCTTCAGAAAGCCTAAGTGGGCAAAAGCACTGCTGGGATTAACTTCAATCAATGAGAAGACGTCCTGGTTGATGTAGTCTGTGTGCAGCTTGAGAATTAAGGAGTCTTGTCTCACTGTCGAATGAATCTCAGAGTCAGAGGCTGTCGAACTGCTGTGAGGTGAAGCACTTTTGTCTTTGTTGCTTTTGCTTGAGAGGAGCATCTTTAGTGCTGCAGCAGGATCAGAGTCCTTCATAGCTATGAATTACATCTCTGACAACCCAACATCAGCAGATAACTTTGAAGTAGAAGAAACTGGGAGTATATCAGAACCTCCTTCAGCAGCCTCTGGCATAGCTTCTTCCCTTTCATTGTCGAAAGTCATTTCGACATCTGTACCTTCTGACGAATGGGTAGATTCAGCAGGACGATCAAGAATAGTTTCTTCAGAATCAAGATTGATGGTGGGATTTTCTTCAGTCTCTGGACCTTTGTCACTTTGATTAGGGTTGACCTCGACATCATTGGTACCAATGCCTTGGGTCAGGTTTTCTGCATTGTCAACATTCATGTTGACATTTTCATCATTAGTATCCTGTCGAAAGGCAAGGCAAATGAAGTTATGAGAAAACTTATGAGAAAAAGAAATTTGTTCTATTGACAAAATCTTAAAAGTTGAGAAGATTTTACCTTAGCACCAAGATCATGTGAACATGAACTTGTATTTTCTTGCCTGGGGGTAGGAACTTCAGTGGTGGTGTTTTCAGCTTGGGGTGTTGGTTGGTCTTCGACAAGAAGATTAGAAGGAGTAATCTCAGCTTCTTTCTCTGCTTCTGCAGAAGCCTTAGAGCTGGACTTAACTTTCTTCTTCTTCTTCTTCTTCTTCTTCTTCTTCTTCTTCTCCTTGTCAACTTTCTTCTTTGGGGGTTTGTCAGCATCAGATTTTGTTGGTGGTGTGCTTGCCTCACTAGCTTCTTCGTTGGCCTTTCCTTTGTCTCTTTGGCCTTCTCCACTAGGGGCAGCAGCAGTAGGATTCTCTTGAACATTACCAGTGGCCTGAAATGAAACCTTAAGGCTATTAACACAAAATTTCTTTGAAGTCGAAAAGGAATTTAAAAGGGTATGTCGAAAGCCTTACTGTTGGTTCTTGAATGGTGAGTTTCTTTTGTTTCTTCTGAATGGTGGGCTCTCCAGTTTTTTCTGAAGCCACATTGACTCTTTTTCGACTCTGCATTGTAAGTCAAGTGTCGAAAGGTTCAAAATGTTTGTGACAAAAATTGCAAATAAAAACTAAGTTAAAATACTAGTTTGAAATTTGATACCTTAGCCCCAGTATTTGGGAGTGATTTCTTTGAAGTCACAGCAGGAGCGCTGGAGTCAGTAGAGACGTTGGTTTCTTTGGTCTTTGTGACATTGGAAACACCTGCTGTGGAAATAAGGAAAATTAAACATCAAATGAAGAGTTAAATTTACAAACATTATAAAGATAACTTTGTTTATTTTTAGTCAAGTTACCTTTGCCTTTGGGAGTCCTTGGCTGCAAAGCGTCGAATCATGCATTCAATGCACGCAATAGCAGTTTCTCATCTTTGGCGTGCCCTCATAGTGCAAGCTCCACCATGCAGCAAATTCATAGGTGCAGTATTGAGAGGTTTCAAAGGCAACAGGTGTAAGGTTGTAAGAGTGCTCGTCAGCAAGCTTCAAACGACGTTCAAAGTACTCGACAGACATTCCAGAGTTGCCCAAGACAATATCATCTTTATTCTTGAACAAGCTCTTTGGCCTGAATTGACTTAGGCCAAATTGGCGAGCAACCAAATTGGGTTGGTATCCAACCAAGCCCAAATGCCTTTTGTCAATCCCTTGCCTTGAGGATAGGATTGTTGGGTTCAAAAACATTCTCCAAATGTTGTTGGTATCTTCCTCATCATCTGGATTTGTTGCAGGAAATGGTCTCTTAAACCAAGATGGTCCAATAGTTCTTTTGATAAAAGGGGTGTTTTGAGGGGTGATTTCGTCGAAGGCGAGCAGAGTTTTGAAGTAGTGGAAAAAGAGCTGTCGAGTGGTCAAGTTTGTTTCTCTCTGCCTCAACAAGGCTAACCTAGCGCCTTCTGATTGTCGAGAAGCAATAGAGGTTTCCATGTGAGTAGGGAGGAAAAGTTTGAAGTTGGTTTCAAAGGTGGCATTCAGCCAAAGTTGCAGAAGCCAAATGGGTCCAGATAGAGTTAATTGTGATCCTTTATCAATTTTCTTAAGGAGATCACTAGCTTGTCCTAAGGAATCATAAAGGGAAGCCAAGATGAATCTGCCTAAGGCTACATCCAAACCCTGGTGAAGCATAATGGCAAGAGGAACTAATCTTTTCACAACTTGCAGAGAGCAAGTGCAAAGGACGAATTGTGATAGCCAATAAGTCAAGAAGGCTATGTGTTCTTCAGGTGATACCTCTTCACTACTGAGGTCATGGTGATTTTTGAGAAATCCTGAAAAGGATAAGACTCTGAAGTCGAGCTGATGGTTGGGGGTAGTGCATTTGGGGTCGAAAGTGGGTCCTGTTGGTCTCAAGCCAGTAATAGCAGCAACGTCGAATAGAGTTGGGGTCATCATGCCTGCTTTTAGGTGAAAGGTGTTGGTAGAACTTTCCCAAAAATGAAGGGCAGCTATTAGCATTTCTGCATTGTACTTGGGTCCTTATCTCGACAGTTGAATTAAGTCGAATATACCACTTTCTTTCCAAAAAGTGGCGTATTGTTTTTCGACTTTGTTAAGCCATTTAAGATAGCCATCAGTAGCCATTGGTGCAGACCTAAAAGCCCTATAGCCAGGTTCAAAGAAACTCATGTCGAAGACAGAGTTGGCAAAAACTTTTGGCTCACAAGTGACATGCAGAGGGAAAATACTACCTATTTCCTCATTAAAATCAGTAGTCGAAGGGAGAGGGCCTGCAAAGGCAAGAGTTTTACCTTCAAGTCTATGAGGAATCAGCAGTTCTTTTCCCCATATGGTGCTTTCGACAGCAGTAGTAGCAGGTTCCGACACGAACACTGAATCGTCAACCATGACAAGCTCTTTGTCATCTACAGCAATGGGAACAGCGTTTCTGGAGGAAGAAGATGAAGCCATTGATGTTTCTTAGTGTTCTTGAGGTTGATGGTGATTTGACAGGTGCAAAAGTAGCAGAAAATCAAAAACCCTCAAAACCAACTTGTTTCTTGCTCAAATGCAGTGGAAAGAACGGTGATGATGAACGAAAATGATTGACAATCGTTTTGGTTGGTTTAGATTCAACAGAAACACAAGAACAATGCAAGATTTGGAGTTTGTTTTGATTGTTTTTGGAAAAATGCGTGAGTGCTCTCTATGGAAGGGAAGTTCAATGTTTAGGATTTCAGAAAAGTGAAAGTGTTGGACTATGCTTGCTATTTATAGACTCTGCAGATTTGCATGCAGTTTGTAACTGAAGCACCACCATTTTCTATCTCAATCATCCCGATCCTGCCACGTGTCCCACTATTGTGCTAAAAAAGTGGAAATCATGGTTTGAAGGGATTGAGTTTACGGTTACATTTTTGTCATGATTGATTTGACATTAATGTGACGTTTGCGCCGTCTTTGGTAAGCGTGCTGAAGTTGAAAAGAAAGAGAATCTTCAAAACTGCCATTTCTTCCTTTCGTATTCGACATGCAGTCGAAATTGGCATTTTTGAGGGGGCAATTTGTTAGCCTGTATTTTCGACAGGCATTAATGAATTGGAGTGAGAAGATGAATTCTCATTTAATGTACATTATTGTATTTTAATATTCTCTTGGAAATTGGTTGTTTAATAAATCAAGAGAAAATTAAGGCATTCGACGTCGAAAGCCTTGTAGTTTGTAAGTTCACTGTCGAGTCTGAAGAAGCTGTCGAATTCGACAGGAACCTATTTTAATAAGTACATGATTGATTGCTTCGACATTGCTATATATGTGTCGAATTATATATATGTATGTATATGTGTGTTTGCTTGTATAACGTATTATGCAGTACGGAGAAAACATACTCTGGACTTAGCAAATTATTCAAAGTGGATAACGTTCGAAAGCCTTGCCAGGTGTCCAAGAAATTCAAATTGTCGAAGACACGTGGAGTTTAGTTAGACGTTAAGTAGGTTTTGACGGTTATTCTAGTTTGCCTATAAATATTAGTTTTTCATATGAGAAACGGGTTCACAATTCTCATGCAAATTCCTGACAAAACTCAGAGTACCCATGTCAACGAGCGAAATGAGTGCAAAATGGAACATGTACGAATCTGTGTAACCAACCTTTCTTTGTAAACAATTTACATTTATGAATGCAATTTACATTCTCCAAGTATTTTACTTGCTTTCCATTTAAAGTTTATGCACTTTAACCTTTCTGCAATTTATTTCATTGCAAGTTTAAAACCTTTTCTGCAATTTACTTTGTTGCATGCTTTTACTTTTCAAAGTTCTTCTTTAAACTTTATCTGCAAATTCATTTACAAGTTTTCTGCAAATTTAACTTTGAAGCATTTTACTTTAAGCAAACCCATTCGACTGCGTCGAGTGATTTTACTGTTTTTATCAAATTATCCGATTTAACCCAGAAAATATGAAACATGTTTTCGTCAATTCTGCACAATCCAATATGTCCCAGGATTTACTAGTTGATCCTTCTTGTAATAATTAAACTAGCGGTTGTTTGCTAAAAATCGGGGTAAACAGGTGGGCAAAAAATTATCTGCAACAGAGCGAAAACCAACAAAGTCAAAAATTGCTGGGAAGGTGGGGTCAACATCAGAGCCACCGAAACCGACAGAGTCGAAACAGTGGACTGGAACGCTGGATGGAAATCAATATGCAAGGATTAAAAGGAATTTATTCTGTCAGCCGGAGGAAGAAGACGACTGCGATTTTTATCTTAACTATCATCCGTCAAGTATCATTGGATATGAAGGTTTTGAGGATATGGGTACTACTATTCCAGAAGTAAGTGTGGATTAATTATTATTTGAGTAGATTATTATTTGAATAGATTTTTAAAATAGTTAAACAATACTTTCTTTCACATTTTTTTCATGACAGTGGATGCCAATGACATTTCGACCAACTCGGGCTATGTCTTTGAATCAAATATGCGCTTCCACAGCCGCATACATCTTCATGTGTGATAATGATGGGCAACATGGGTTCGTACATCTATTGTATTTCTCTACTAAATTTATCTACTATATTTGCATCTGATAACAACTAACAGTTCGTACATCTACTATTTGTAGTCACGAGGTCTTGGTTAGAAGCACATCGGGTGTATATGGCGATAGAGCAGCACTGAAGTCCCTAATGCCTACAGAACCTATGGACCAACAGGTCAATTTATATAATATCATGTAAATTAACAAAGTACCATATCGATGTTGATTAATATTTTGATATATTGTTGTTTTCGACTATTGCTTATACAAGTTATCAATCTCGTTGTGGCAAGATGCAATTGGTTTATAGAGAAATCAAGATGCAAGAGTGTGTGGTATTTCCCTGCAGAATTTGCGGTAAATACTACTGCCACTAATAATCCAACTTTCACATTTTATGGTCACAGTTAAGATTATTGACTTAAACTACAATTTGTGAAGCAATATGCTTTGGACGGAAACTACTCAGCTGAGTATGTGACGACAATATACAAAGATAAGTTCATGAAAACATCTATTGTTGGAAAGGTGATTTTCTCTTAACTTAGTGCTACATTGAAATTTCAAAAGTCAGTTCATGCATATTAATATAAGTCATATCCTTTTAGATTTTTATTCCTATGAACGATGAAGGCCAACACTGGTATCTAGTAGCTGTTGATTTTAATGAACGAAAAGTTTATTGGTTGGACTCTCTGCCTTGTGATGCAAGATATCATTTCAGGCGTCATGCAATTTTAAGAGTGGTATGCATGTTACTTATACTCTGTTTTAAATGCCAAATTTGTTTAAATACATTTTTAAATTTTTTTTTTAATATTGTGGCAGATGATATTTCTTGAGGGACTGTTGCTTGGCAAATCATTTGTTAATCTCATACCAAATATTCGTCACAATCTCATCACAAACTTCCCCATTGTTCCGCCACACCGACTCAAAAGGCAGCGACACGGATCGTAAATCATGTCAACATTATTATCATGTTAATGAAATAAGTTATTAATTTTATATACTAATGGTTTTTAATGACTAACCTTAGGAATGATTGTGGTGTGTGGGTGGCCAAATGGATGATCGAGTGTCCATTCAACGATCTTTACGACACTGTTACTGTAAGTTGGTTATTAATTGCTAAACATTACCCCTTTTATTACATTTATATGTGCTAATGTGTTTATTACTATATGCAGGTTGTGACTGCAACCAGAATGAAACTTGCTATTTTCCTATGTCAGTCCTGGAATAATTGTATCGTGAATGATCTTGTGACAAAGGCTGCACATTATTGGGATGATAAGAAAAAGCAGAGGAAGGCGTTGATTAAAGTTTGAAGAATTGTTCTGATTTACTTATTTTGGTTCCATGGTTGTTTTAAGGCTTCCATTTTGTTTAAACTTGCGTTACTTTGGATTTGTTCTATGGTTGTTTTGTTTTGAATTTGGTTTAAGCTGGTGTTTTGAATTTGGTTTAAGGTTTTGTTTTGAATTTGGTTTAAGCTACTGTCACAAACAGCTGGTGTTTTCTAAAACACATTTTGGTTTTGTTTTGAATTGTATCGTGAATTAATTTGTTGTCTAATGCATCTGTTTGTGTTAAGCTGTTTCAATTTGGATTATACTACTTTGGTAATTATCATTTGGATGCTATGCACATTGTCTACTAGATTTCTACGTCAATTGGAAAATTCAAAAGATATTTTACATCTAAACGTACACATACCTCAAAATCTTCATATACTATATGCCTTGCCATTTTGACTTTATCTCTAACCACCATCAATCAAATTCATGTCACCTGTTTGAAATTGCAATGGAACTTAAGTTAAAAACGTAAGTGAACCTCACACAAAAGTTTATATTGGCAATGAACACAGTCACCAAATTTTTTGCTAGTAATGTTTGAAGGCAAATGTACGAATTTGTAACATTGGTTAGAACAATTTGTACTTAAAATTTTGAGAACTATATTTTGAGGAATGCTAAAGATAAATTTGAACTTAGATTTTTTTTTTTAAATATCTCTTTTCAACTTAATCCTTCCTATAACTTTTCAATCAATAGTTTACCTAAATTACAGATAAATCCTAGTTTAGGTCAACATGGTACACATACTAGTGTTCACAGCATATATCAGGTGACTACAATTACAATTGGTCTAGAAATGTAATGTCAAGTGGTTATCCATTTTGCAACTAACGCTGAATCAATCAATAACAGAACTGAAACTTTTATATTGAATTGAACCAAAACTTTTTACATTAGGATACATGGTTTATACATGGTAAGTCACGTACTTCTCAACTTAGATAAATCACTTAGCTTTGATACTTTGCTACTTGCATCCAACATGGTAAGTCATGTTTCTTCAATCCAACTTAGATAAATCACTTAGCTTTCATACTTGCATCCAACATAGGGAAAGCAGTTACATTTCAATACTGCTCAAACTCATGCCAAAATGCACACCCCTGTTGAAAAAAAATAATGGAAACAACGATAAAGCAGTTAGATTTGAAGACTTCTGAACTCATGTAGTTCAAAATTTATTTGTGCAACAATGAAATTGGTCGGTGCTGGGTAACAATTCACCCCAATTTTATAAGCAAACCTAATCCCGAAATAATAATTCACATCAATTTTAATTTAGAAAACATAATAACTGAAATTTGTTCCTCTGTAATAACTAAAATCAACTTCATTATATACTTATTGAATTGGATACGAACAAGTACCTGTGAATGAACACGAACACGACGACGTTGACCTATCAAATTCAAACATGGAAACGATTTTCATGACCGATGACGACGATTTGATGAACGATTGAGCACGAAGAAGAATACGATGGAGGACAACTAATAAGTGGGATTTAGATCGCAACGAAGGACTTACTATCGCTCAATTTGAAGGAAAGCTCAATTTGAAGGAAGAAGACGATGGAGGACCAAAATCAAATTGGGATTTAGGGTTTAATGAACGATGACGACGATTTGATGGACGACTGAGAACGAAGAAGAATACGATGGAGGGCACCTAATAAGTGGGATTTAGATCGCAAACGAAGAGCTTACTATCGATCAATTTGAACGAAAGCTCAATTTGAAGGAAGAAGAAGACGATGGAGGACGAAGATCAATTTGGGATTTAGGGTTTGTCAATTGGGAAATTTTGTCAAATGATTTATTTTTGACGGAACAAATAATAAAAAAAACTATAAAGTTAATAATTTGAAATGAAATAGTAAAAACTATATAATTTAAAGTCAAATAAAAGTTATTTATTTTTGTAAATTTGTAAATGATTATTAAGTTAATGAGGGGCTGATATGTAATAACTAAAACTTTCATAAACAAAGGTTCACCATAGACTTACATACACTATATAATTTGATGTGGGAATTGACTAAGTCAATGCTTCTTTTGTATTGGCCACAGTGGCGACACCATCAAAGGAGTCAATTTCATGTCTCCACCATAGAAGCTCCCTATTTGTATTTAGACCTCAATAATGTGTCATTTTGATGCTTTTAAATTTGGCCTCCTTGGTGGATGCTTCATGACTTACTTAGGTTGGGTCATATAGGTCCATACCATTATAGATGGTCTTTTTGAAATAGGGGATCGTAGACAAATGTGTATTCAGCAAAATTTACAAGGAAATAAGATTTCTAAATCTCTTAATGAACATTATAGTGTAAGTATATAACATAACAACAACTATTATTATGAACACTATATATAGTAATAATGACTCTTATTTGGCAATGAGAACTCTAACAAAAACCACTCTAATTCAAAATGAGAAAAAATCGACAACTCAAATATTAAACGGTGGTCGCTCATGATCTATATTCACACCACACAAGTCTCATTTCTCGATCAAGTTCTCATAATTTGATACATACAGAGTTGGACCCATTGCTCTGGTTCTTCCAAGTTGAGTTCCATAATCTTATTTCGGAAAGGTTATTTCAATGTTTTGAGTCCTCATACTCATTTCGCAAAACCAAATCCTCTATCACCAACAAGAATATCCAATAATGATTTGTAGTGTTGGATTTATGAAAACTATATATCATACACTAATCTCTTATGCTAAGCAAGTTAGATTTCCAACGAGGTACATATCCTTTATTTAAAATCCAAAACTTATGAGTTTAATGAGCAAATATTGTGATATAAATAATTTCACAAATGTAAAACTACAATTTTTCTATGACATACTTTTAGAATACCCTTGTAGTGGTGGGATGATACGGTAAGTTTTCATTAAACGTCGTTGGTGTAAACTAATTTTATGCTAATTATAAATATATTTTTTACAAATAATTTGGATTTACAGAATATATTTATTATAAATTAAACTAGGCTCATATTTTTGGTACATATTTTATTAAAATAAAAACCTTCTAAAATTAAGAGAAAATCGTAATTTACTATTCTAATTCTTTGATGTTTAGGGAAATGATTCATGATAATTCAAAGTTTGACCGTGGTGTAAATAAAATTTGACAAATTATTTCATTCTATTCTATATTAAAATTCAACTTTTGTCGAATGATTCATCTTTGATAAAATTCACCAACTATTTGAGTTCAAATTACCTATTTAGTTTTAGTAAAATGAGTATTTCCCTTATAACAAATTATTTTTAGGTTTAATTGCAGTTTTAGTCCCTTTATTTTCACTTTTTTTACAGTTTTGGTCTCATATTTTAAAATTCGATAATTTTGGTCCTCCTATCATAATTTTTAACTATAAATTGACGATAGATATGATTTAAATGACGTGATATATGATTCGATGTTGAAAAAATACCAACATCAATAAAATTGTAAGAAAAATCTTTTTTAAAATTAATTTAAAATATGTGGTAAGGAAATCAAAACTATAGAATTTTAAAATAAATGACCAAAACTAAAAAAAATAAAAAATAGAGACCAAAATTGTACTTTTTTTTACATTGACACATGAACAAAAAGCCAAAAGAAAAAGAAAAAAAAAACACATAGCCACACACAGCACACTAACCTCTGAAACGGTGAAACCTCCATATCTGTTCCTCGTCTGAAACAAACTCCTTTCTATCTCTCTCAAACCTCTGTGACTGTCGATCACATATCAACCCTTTTCAGATTCCTATTTTCTGAATAAGAATAAGAAATCAAACAAAAATGGGAGATTATCATTTCATATACAAGGATCTAGAAGGAGCATCAACTCAATGGGATGATATTCAAACCAAACTCGGAAATCTTCCTGCTAAGCCACCTGCTTTCAAACCACCATCTTTCACTCCTGCCACTGATCCTGATTCCATTCCCAAAGATAAATCATGGATCGATTCCAAAACTCATGATGAACTTGAAGACCTTGAAGATGATCTTGATGATGATCGTTTTCTACAAGAATATAGGTAGTGGACATTTTGGGGTTTTAAAATTTTCAATTTTTTTATGTGGGTTGCTTTTGTTTTTCCTTGAAATGATGAAAAATTGGATCAAGCTGTGATTTTTTTTGTATGTTTGGTTTGTTTGAGTTTGATTATGTAACTGGGTCGTTTTTGTTTTTCATGACATGATGAAAAATTGAATCAAGTTGTGATTTTTTGGGCATGTTTGAGTTTGTAACTTGGTCACTTTTGGGCAAGTTGGGTTGTTTTTGTTTTCTATGAAATGATGAAAATTTGGATCAAGTTGTGATTTTTTGTATATTTGGATTGTTTTGAGTTTGATTTTGTAACTTGGTCATTTTCTTTAGTTCAGAATTCAATCTAGTTGAGTTTGTTACTTTTTTCAGGTTAAGGAATTTGAATTGGGTAATGTAGTTTTTTAGGGTCAATCAAAATTCTACTCTGTCTGGGTATTTGATTCGGTATTCTTTGGTATTTTGATTTAGTATTCTTGTTAAACTTTAAAAAGGGAGTTTCATTTTGAAATTCCAGGTAAATGTAGAGTAATTTAGAGAATTTGATGGGGTCTTTCATGAATTTGAAAGTTTCGAATTTCGAAGTTTTGTTTTTTCTGGTTCATTTTTGTTTGCCTTGGAGATGATAGAGAATGAAGAAAGGTGAACTTAAGATTTAATGAAATTAATTAAGTAGTTTTGATGAATTTGATTTGAGATTTCATAGCTAATAATTGTTCAAGAGCTTAGTTATCTTCTTGTTATGTGGAATTTGTGACCTTAAGTTAACTATTTATGAGATTTGGAGTTAGCAAAATTGGGTGCTGTTGTTTTTTCAGTCCACATGTTCTAATTTGAGTCGTTTTGCTGTCATAGGAAGAAGAGATTAGCTGAGATACAAGAGGCAGCTAAAGTTTTGAGGTATGGATCGGTGACTCCTATTTCAGGATCTGATTTCATTCGAGAGGTTTCGCAGGCTCCATCTGATGTTTGGGTGGTTGTCATTCTTTACAAAGATGGGTATGTATGCTTTAGAAGCAATTGTTTATCATCCAAAGTTTATTTGAATTTTTTAATGTTATGTTTCTTTTTGCTGAAGTCGGTTGTGCTTTTGTCCGACAGGATTCCCGAATGTGGGGTGTTGATGCAATGCATTGAAGAACTTGCTACAATGTATCCTGCAACGAAATTTGTTAAGATAATATCCACTGATTGCATTCCTAACTATCCGGATTGTAATCTTCCTACGTTGTTGGTCTACAACAATGGAGCTGTTAAAGGAAATTATGTTGGTATGAATAGGTTTGGGCGACGATGCACTCCTGAAGGTATTTACGTCTCTTAACCTCCATTGTTCGTGTTTTCTTTCTTTGATAATTTTGAGTTGTTAATGACACTACCTCGAACATGTCACATTGAATTCTTTGCTTGTTTTGTAACATCAGGTGTTGCATTGATCCTGTGCCAATCTGATCCTGTACTTAACGATGGCCATAGCAGAGATGAGGACTCAAGACAAGCCGTCATTGATGGAGTTCGTAAGAGGTTTATAGAGAAAGTCGTCGCTGATCATGAAGAGAAGGATGATGATTCTTCAAGCGATTAGCATTTTCCATTGTCTTTGCTGTCTTTTTTTCCCTTTCTTTTTCTTTTTGGACCCAAGTTTGTCTTTAAGAAGAAATTTGATTTGATGAAGTGAAACACTACATTTGTAGGGTTTTGTTCCTTCTATAACTTTGCTCCCCCAAAGGATCCCTTATAAGGTTGATTGATGTAGTAGTAGTTGTAGTAATCACTTATAACTTTAAGTTAAAATGTAGTCTGCAGTGTGATTTTCCATTTGTTGGTCCCTAGACTGTAAATTAATTTCAGTTTGCATTAATTTTTGTTGGGATTGTAAATAAAGATTTATCAGTCTAGTTTTTCTTAAAAAATTTAACACTTCATAATTTTGATAATACAATACAAGACAATCACTTCAAATTTCTAAATCTAAAAATAAAAACCACTTAGCAGAAGTGCAGAACCAAGTGTTGAAATGGGATTGTCATTTCATAATCTTTTGACTAAGATATCATTTTGATATTGTTTTTTACTAACATAGAACTATTTAATTTCCTAAGCAAAAAGATGGACAATAGAGCTTTGAAGTTGGAACAATATATAAGCTCTCTACATTTGTGAACAGTTAAAACAACTGAAAATGCTGCAGAAACACAGATTTTTCCTCATCAGAATGGCTTCATCATTTCAATAAATCAAGTACCAAAATCTGGTGTAATGTTATCAGTTAAATCCTCTAATCACATAATTTACCAAGCACACAAGAAACACTCCAATTATTATGTATTCTACCATTACATATACAATACAACATCAACTTGCAAGACAAGTATTACTAATGTCAAAAATCCTGCAAAAAAAATTGGTTGCAGGTGCAAGCATATTCCATAGTCACTCGGAAACAGCTTAAATGCTTAGCTTCATGGGCATGAACCGTATTTCCTGAAGCTATGTTCCAGTATAACTGCAACTTTTCACTTGTAATACCATTGATCCAAAAAACAAAGCAGTCATGACCATCTTCTGACCTGAAACCATAGCCTGAAAGTCTCAATTTTCATTATCTGGTTGAAATTTCTTTATTTTCATTTTTAAGACATCTTCAAAGCTGCTATAAACAAAATCCTAACCAACTCGCAATTTCTTTATTTTCTTTTTTAAGACCTCTTCAAAGTTGCTGCTTGACAGTGAAAGAACTTGATTCAACAGTAATCTCACTCCAGATTCTTTCACGCGTGCATATCTCGGTTTAATCCTTTGTTCTAAACTGTATCCAAAATATTGAGGGAATTTAACCAGCTCGGATTTTGGATAATCCATAGTCATAAAATAATCCCATTTTGGTATCATATTCTCAGTCAAGCTGAAAGTGTACAACATTCCATATCTCGTAATCATAGTCCCAATTTCTTGTAAAGTATATCCCCTTTCGAAGAAAAATTCTGTTACAGGCTTTATATTTGTCTCAATGCTAAGACTAAAAGTTTGCGGACACCTGAACAGAAGAGCGCCAACATCAACCCCTAAAGAACGGAAGTACGTTGCTGTTGGTCGGAGATTGTCCTCTACACTGTAACTAACAATATTAGGGTAACGAGTTAAAATCTTACCTATGCTCTCGTCTGAGACACCATATTCACGGAGAAAATCTACAGTTTCATTAATCTTCTGCCTGCTATAAGTTAGCAAGGCCGGGAAGCGGTATATCACCTTTGCCCATTGCTTTTTGTCGACGCCCAAAGATTCGAAGAATTTCATGGTGGGCTTAAGATTGTTAGATAGACTGATTCCACATAATTGAGGCCTTTTATTGAGAATAATAGGAATTTTTTCTTTCGGCACTCCAAGTTCAAGAAAAAACTCAACCAATGGCTTAATTTTACCCTCTAAACTATAGTAGGCAAAAGACGGGAATCGTCGCATAATATTCCTAATCTGATCACTATCCATTCCAAGTTCCATAAGATAAACAATATGAGGGCGAAGATTGCCTGCAGCAGGGTCTATACCGCTCACTGTAGACACAGCTTTAAGCTTCTTAGAGTCTACCACTGGACTAGTAGGGGTAATCGGCACAGCTGATTTATCCTTAACTGGTGAGTTTGGATAGTTTTCCACTACATCAATTAGAACGTCTCCATGCTCCTCGAAAAGTGATTCAAGATAAGAGATAAGAGCATCCCTGATCTCAAGAGTTGTAAGCTCTCTACCTGATCATTAAACTATGATTAGCAATATACAACGTAAAAGAAAGATACAAAAGACAAATGATTAATTTGTAGCGAAGCAACCAAACCTGAAAGGTACCAAGTTTTGTGTTTAGAGTGAAGCTTCGAGAGAAGGTGATCGATAAAAGCATCGGATTTATTGATGGTTCTTGCTGCATTTGCATTGCTCAAACCTTGTTTCTTCAAAAACAAGGTTAATACAGCCTTCGCTTCTTCTTTTTCGGCCACTAATAAGGTTGGAGGCAACACTTTTATGTTTAATGACTCATTTGTGCCTGAGAAAAAACAACCGTAAAAGATCATTACTCATTAGAATTGTACATTACTACATAAGCCTCATGTCAATTCTAACATCTAAATAAAACTTCTAAAAAAAATTGCATACCAGATTTTGCGTTACAAAAGAAGACCTTTGTAGAGAAAGGAACTTGAGTCCTGATGCAAAATCTTAATATCAGAGAAAAAAATCCAAGTTTCAATAAAATAATCATAAATATATATTAAGATTTTTTGGAAAGATAAAATAAGAGATTTGAAAGATGACAAAAAAAAGTATAATGGTTGCATGCTATTCATATAATGCTTTGTTTGGATTGATTCATTTGAGCTCATCTATTGGCATAAATACTTGCAAGACTGTTATGTTCGGGAAAGCTTATAAAAGGTCCATAAAATGTTTTCAGCTTATTTTCATAAGCTCTCCAAGATAACTTATAAGTTATATGAAGTCCGTTTGACTTATTTTATCTTTTGTTATAGAGATTAGCTTAGTTTGAGCTTCTGAAAAATAACTTAAGCAAATAATATAAGCTTTTATGTTAATTCATAAGTTTTGACTAGCGAAAATTGTATATTCATAAGCTGTTTTTTCATAAACTACACTGACAAACTTATGAATAATACATAAAAGCTTATTTATTTCCATAATTTGTTTTGTATAAGCTTAAAAATAAGTCAATCCAAACGGGCCTATAGTCACATTGCTTACATATAAGCCCTCAGATAATACGCGTCTATGCTATAACCTATAAGCACTTAATTAATTTATTAGGGCCCATTTGGATTTGGCTTATTTTTGAGCTTATGAAAATAGCTTATGTAAATAAACAAACTTTTATGTTGATTCATAAGTTTTCAATGACAAAAACTGTATCTTTATAAGTTGTTTTTCTCATAAACTACATTGAAAAACTTATAATAATACATAAAACTTATTTATTTGCGTAGGCTGTTTCACATAAGCTCAAAAATAAACCAATTCAAAATAGGGCCTAATCCTAATTCTTAACATGAGATTTGGCAATGAATTGACATTCATATAGACCCTTATCTCCTATTTTACAACCCACAAACTAAGATACCCCACAAACTCAATAAACCCTTCTATAGCTATTTATTTCAACCTTTGATTCTTTTTTATTGAGATTTTGATATTGAAATGTGTAAAATGAAAGCATAGGCATGTATATGAAATAATGAACTAGTGCAAATAGTTTTGGATAAAAAAAAAAGACATTGATGCATGAAAATGGGTTGAAAAGAAAAAGATTACCTTATAGAAGTGGAATGAAAATAGTGGGGTGGTTGAATTGAAGACAAAGTTTTGATCTTTGTGGGTTTTGAGAGTTGTAATGTTTGTGGAATATCACTGCAAATGAAAGATGCAAAAACAAACATAGTTGAGTTGAAGAGACAAAGTGCTGTTTCTTCACATATGCTGTGTTTGTCTCAAAACATTTTTTTTTTTTTTTTGAGTAATCTCCAAAAAGAATTTGCAGGCTGTGGGGTTTGAACCCACGCGCACTCAGTGCAGTAGGTCTTAAGTCTACCCCCTTAGACCACTCGGGCAAGCCTGCTTGAGATACTTATTTTAAAACTCAACTATATTTGATCCTAAATTTTGTACTCTCTCCGTTTCAAAATATTTTGGATTATATTTGGATGCTGATTAATGTTAAAATCAGGGTAAACAATGATTGAGACTCGTAAAAATTATCTTAGAACAACAAATTTGCATTTTTGAAAATAGATAAAAGGATTTTGAAAATCACTTTGAAAAATGTTTTTTGAAGAAATAAACTTTTTAGAAAATAGAATCTGAAATAATAGAATGTTTGAAAAATATTTTCCAAAATGTGTTTTGTATTTGTGCGAGTTTTTGTGTCCTCAACCATTTAAGTTTACTTTGAAAAATATATTCCGAAAAAGTATGAGGGTAAAATTGGAATTTCAAGGGGGCTAGAAGAAACATAGGGGGTGTGGGAAGAGAAAAACTCGTCTAAAATCGAACCATTTGAAATCCAATTATGTCCCCATATCAAAACAATAGCACCAGCCTAATACTTCACCTATATCCCCACAGACGATAAATTTTGCAATTCAAATGTTTCGCCAAACGTAATTTGAACTGTGACCAATGCTCGAGCTTAAGCTTAAAAAATCACTTTTAGAAAAGTATTTAATTTTGATTAGTCTAGTGATGAGATTACCTAAATTGCATAAGAGTTTTCAGGATTGCTTATCAAACATTGCATAATTAAAAGTTTTCAGTGAATATCTTTACTATTTCATTAACCACAAAAATTATCTTATTAACCACTTTTGTAACATATATATCATTATGCACTTTTAACAACTTCATTAAACAAGAAAATAATTATATAGAAGATCCTTGCTATTTATTCAGGTTTTTAACTTCTAAAATAGTTATTTATTTTAAAGTTTGAATTTGAATCCAATTAATTTTAATTTATTTTTTTTAGATTTTGAACCCATTTTTAACATCTATTTATTTCTCTTATTCTATGTGGTTTTGTATATTTATTTTCAATATAAATTCTTGGTTTACTTTCTCAGTTGTATGGACCTCGTTTATTCAAAAATCATATGGAGTCAAAGAAAAACCAAAGAAGCACATTAGATGGAAGAAAACATGTGGTTTATCAATGGTAGAAAGAAACTGATGATGATTAATGTGTGCCCTCTACCATATTACATTATTATGTGAAATTCACCATCAATGGTTCAACTTCTATTGTTCTTTTGGAAGTGAAAAGGATTGATTTGGTGTTTTTTTCCTATATGATTTTGTATTACAACTTCATTTTTAAATTTAAATATACTATAGATTTGTTTCCTCAATTGTAGTATCTCAGATATATATCTTGCTTGAAAGCCAATCAATATATCTGAATCTTTTTTGTCATGAAGATCACTTGCATGAGAATGTTTTTATGAAAGTTCTCTCTAAACATATTCTAGTAACCAGGTTTTCACCAATTTTTAAACAAACTTAACTGAACTCTTTGCGCATTACCAACTAGGACAAAAGAAAGATTCAGATTACTATATCGATTCGAGTCAATAATAACATATACAACAGCAACCAGAGTTATTCGATTCAAAAACCTGCAAACAAATAAAAATTGGATGAAGGTGCTAGCATGTATCAAAATTCACTCTAAAACAGCTTAAATGCAATTCCTGAATCTATAGATTGACTTATGTTCCAGTATAACTGCAACTTTTCACTTGTAATGCCATTAATCTAAATTTTCATTATCTGATTGAGCAACCTTGCTGCTATAAACAAAATCCTAACCAACTTGCAACTTCTTTATTTTCTTTTTTAAGACGTCTTCAAAGTTGCTGCTTGACAGTGAAAGTAACCGATTCAACAGTAATCTCACTCCAGATTCTTTCACGCGTGCATATCTCGGTTTAATCCTTTGTTCTAAACTGTATCCAAAATATTGAGGGAATTTAACCAGCTCGGATTTTGGATAATCCATAGTCATAAAATAATCCCATTTTGGTATCATATTCTCAGTCAAGCTGAAAGTGTACAACATTCCATATCTCGTAATCATAGTCCCAATTTCTTTTAAAGTATACCCCCTTTCCAAGAAAAATTCTGTTACAGGCTTTATATTCGCCTCAATGCTAAGACTAAAAGTTTGCGGACACCTGAACAGAAGAGCGCCAACATCAACCCCTAAAGAACGGAAGTACGTTGCTTTCGGTCGGAGATTTTCCTCTACACTGCAACTAACGATACAAGGGCAACGAGTTAAAATCTTACATATGTTCTCCTCTGAGATGCCTAATTCAAGGAGAAAATCTACAGTTTCATTAATCTTCCGCCTGCTACAAGTTAGCAAGGTCGGGAAACGGTAGATCGCCTTCGCCCATTTTTTCTTGTCGGCACCCAAAGATTCGAGGAATTTCACGGTCGGCTTAATATTTTTAGATAGACTGAGTCCACATAATTGAGGCCTTTTAATGAGGATAATAGGAATTTGTTCTCTCGGCACTCCAAGTTCAAGAAAAAACTCAACCAATGGCTTAATTTTACCCTCCAAACTACAGCGGGTGAAAGCCGGGAATCGTCGCATAACAGTCCTAATCTGATTAATATTCATTCCATGTTCCATAAGATAAACAATATGAGGGTCTGCTAATAGGGTCAGAGGCAACACTTCTTTGTTTAATGACTCATTTGTGCCTGAGTAAAAAGAACCATGAAATATCTTTGCTCATTAGAATAGTACATTACTACATAATCCTCGTGTCAACTGTAACTTCTAAATGAAACTTTTAAACAAAATTGCATACCAGATTTTGCATTACAAAAGAAGATCCTTGCAGAGAAAGGAACTCGAGTCCTAATGGAAAATCTTCATATCAGAGAAAAAAAATCCAAGTTTAAATAATACTACTATAATCATAAATATATATAATAAAATAAGATAGATTTTTTTGACAAGATAAAATAAGAGATTTGAAAGAAAAAAAAAGTATAATGGTTGCATGCTATTCATATAATCTTTTGTTTGGATTATCTCACTTGAGCTTTATCTATTCGCACAAGCACTTGTAAGACTATTCGGGAGAGCTAATACAGCCAGCTTATTATGACATGTCTATAAGATGTTTTCAGCTTATTTTCGTAAACTCTCCAAGATAACTTATGAAAAAGAACTTATAAGTTATTTGAAGTCTGTTTAACTTCATTTTATCTTTTGTTATAGAAATAGCTTACATATAAACACTTATACCGGACACAACACGGACACTGACACATCGACATCGGTAATCATTTGAGATAAACGATATAATTCATTATAATCATAAGTGTCGGTGTCAGACTCCTATGTGTGTCAGACACCGGGAGATGTCTAATCTGAGGAGTGTCTATGCTTCATAAATGATACACGATACACATTTATGGTATAAGCACTTAATTAGTTTGTTTATCTAAATAGGGCCTAATTCTTATTTGGAATTTAGCAATGGACATTGACATAGACCCTTATCTCCTATTTTGCAACTACAATAACCAAGATACCCCACAAGCTGATTAAACCCTTGTAGAGTTATTTCCATCTTCTATTGGAGTTTTGATATTGAAATGTGTAAAATGAAAGCATAGGAATGTATGAAATAATGAAGATGTAAATGGGTTGAATAGAAAAAGTGTACCTTATAGAAGTGGAAGAGAAAAATGGCGTGGAATGAAAATTGTGGAGTGGTTGAATTGAAGAGAAAGTTTTCATCTTTGTAGGTTTTGAGAGTTGTAATGTTTGTCGAATATCACTGCAAATGAAAGATGTAACAACCGACATAGCAGAAGGTGCTGCTAGTCAGTTGGGTGGTAGTGGGCTGCTGAGAGCAACGGCAGAAGTCGGGTTTCTTTCCTCTCAAAAAAGATAAACAGAAATTATATTTTTTTTAAATTGAAATCAAATTAACTCAATTTAATTTAATATAGAAAAAACTTATTTTTATTATTTTGTATAATTGATGTTCTGATTTTAAAATTTGATAGTTTTGGTCTCTTCAATCCATATTTTATGTAAAATACAATCGGATCATATGTCACATCGTCTAAAACATATGACATCGTTAATTTATGATTAAAAATTATAACAGAAAAACAAGACTGTTAAATTTTAAAACACAAGACCAAATCTATAAAATAATAAAAATAAAGAAACTAAAACCTGCAGATAATTAGATACATATTCCAAAAATTAGCAAATTTTCCTATCTAAATAAATAGTTGTTAGATGCCCGTAATTTTTTTTGTTATATATCCTTGATGTTATTTAATTAGAAAAATTTGTGATCTTATTTTCCTCTATTTTTATTGCATATAACATGTTAGAATTTGAATATGGAAAATACTTAATAGCACGACATACGGTTGAGGTATATTTTGTTAATGGAGATATATCTTCTTTTTTGGTTGCGTCAACTTTTTGAATGAAGTAGTTGTCACTGCTAGATAGGTCCCCAATGATCCAAAGGAAAATATGTTTCCACATCCGGAATCTCCGACGAAACATTACACCGTCATATATAGGTTGATCTGCAAAGTAGTCGTTAATCAATATTTGGTTTGTCGTTGCATGATCTTTATTGAGATATTGTCTCTTGACACGAGATGTATATCCTTCCTGCATTTGGTTTCGTTGCTCCCTGAACCGGTTGACTATATACCTCTCTTCAATTTCAGATTGCCTTTTGTAAGATTCGATATCAAAAGGAAATTCTGAAGGATCCGTCGATATTTTTTTAGCAATATAAGTTTTTTAGTATTGGTACAACAATTGAATGTGCCCCCATTTAAATAGGAAATTGAGTTGGTGAAATGGACGGACATCAGTCAAATAATGCAATGTAGTTAAATAATATATAAGGATAGAAATCTGACTGAGTGATTAAAATGGACGGACTCAAAACAATTCAAAAAATTGAATCATTTGCATTTGGAGTGGCTTCATGACCACTGCTCATGCCACCAAGAGCCATTTGTGTTGAAAATTTAGGAAGTTCATCAAGTCCATCATTCGGAACATTTTTCATATCCCATTGGAGTAGAAGAATAATAAGAGGGTGCTTGAGATGAATAAGACATCATTGATCCATAATATGGACGATAATTTGGATTAGATGACAATATGATGAAATTTTGAGGAAATCCATAATTTGGTATATTTTGGAGACCTTGTTGGTTGGAAGATTCATTTTGAAATCTATAGTCGTTGGGATTTGGGTAGTTGAAGGAGTAATTAGTAGAATTTTGGGTGTTAAAAAGATTATTGTTGGGATCTGTTTCATTAAAAAAATGTTTAGAGCTACAAACAAGAGTTAATTGAGGGCCAAATAGAAAAATGAGAAGGAAAATTTCGTTTTATTTTTTCCGTGTCCAAATCAAATGAACAAAATCTCTATTTACAGATAAAAAAATGATGAATTTTGGTGATTTTTTTTTAAAAATAATTTACTATGAAATAATTGATCCCAAATGATTAGGATAAGATAAAAATCTAAAAATCACAGCAACCAATAAGATATTGTCAAATGTATGAAGGGACCCACTCCCTCCCCCACCCACTTGTGGTTTCAACGGGTTGCAAACTTTCAACCCCGATTTATCCACATATTTTTCAACAATCAATTCATCACTCCATTGTACACATTCAATAGTTGAATAAAAAGTTCAACATATCAATGTTTCTATTGGTACAACAATGGAAGAATGTGCCCAGGAAATTGAGTTGGTGAAATGGACGGACTCCAGTCAAATAATGCAATGTAGTTAAATAATATATAAGGATAGAAATCAGACTGAATGATTAAAATGGACGGACTCCAAACAATTCAGAAAATTGAATCATTTGCATTTGGAGTGGCTTCATGACCACTGTGTTAGAATTAAAATTTAGAGATCGACATATTATATGAAATTAGAACACACTTACTTGATGAGTATAATCATTAACAATCGTTACCAGAAATGTCAATATCGAAAACATCGATATATTAGACAAGGTCTTCCTCTGCCTTATCACATGCTCCAATCTTTGAGGTCTTTGATGGGAAAAACAACAAATGAGCGTATATTGTTTGCGTGCATGACGGCGTGCGGCAAAGGGGACCTAGCCAATCTTATATATAAAAGATCTCAACCCTAGTACCACCCATCATGGACCCTAGAGTTGGGCCTACACTTTATTCTACACAAATCCGAATCAGTGTCCGAAACCCATTATTACTGATCATGTTTGTCGGGCTTAAGCATCATCAACTGGATCACAACAACATCAACCCGTTTTTGTTAAAACCAAAACCCACAATTGATTGCAGCCCACAAAATATTAAAAAATATTCTAACATTCTCCCACTTGGGCAAAATCAATTGTGTATATTTAATTTGAAGAAAGCATTTTCGAAAACGACTCTCGGGCTGATAACATGTTTATTTTACGTGGCCACAATTATCCCAAGATGCAACACTTGATTAAGACTCCATCCAACAAAAGTTAAATGATATCGAATCATGGCGGTAGTTATATCTTTATTGATACAACACCTTCAATGGTTACAAATACCATCAAACTCCGTCGACTAGTCATTTGTGTAGAGTGTAGCAAAAAAAATGATATGTCATCGTGATCCAACAACCATACTATCATTTTCTTTGTCAGTCCTAAATCTCTCTCAAATGCCTCAAAGCCAGAGAGATTTTATGGTCCATAAGATACCACAATGTTTGTGCTCCAAAATAGTGTTGATCACCGCGGTATAATAATCAAATCAACACGAGCACCAATTTTAGACATAATTTCTTTCAAGTGCCTGAAAGCCAGAGAAATCACGTGGTCCATAAGATACCATAACGCCTCAGCTCCAAAATAGTGTTGATCACCAGCGAAGTGATCCCAACAACACTGAGCTTAAATTATTATAACGCCTCAGCTCCAAAATAGTGTTGATCACCGGCATAGTGATCCAGAATAACACTGAGCTATAATTATTATAACGCCTCGGCTCCAACATAGTGTTGATCACCGGCGTAGTGATCCCGAATAACACTGAGCTATAATATATTTATGTTTACACATAATGCCTCAGCTCCAAACTAGTGTTGATCACCGGCTAAGTGGTCCTGAATAACACTGAGCTATAATATATTTACATTTGTTTTAATAATTTCAACATCATAAAGGAGTTGATATAAAATTCAAACTCCCACTAACCAATCATTTCAAAAGAATCTTAATTATCTCCCACTTGATCGAATGTTCTTTTCAAAATTTCAACTAATCAAGCATATCAAAAGAACTTGTTTAACTCCCACTTACAAAAATGTTCAACATTTCAATGGAAACATAACAATTATATGTGGAGAAAATTCAATCTTGAATCAAAACCAGAATGCATTAGAATTATCATAATGAGGCCAATATAATAGTACAATCACCTTTAGGCAGAATGCACAAACTAAGGTCAAATCCTCAGTCAAAACCTCAGATGAGTTAATCAATGAGTATGCATTAAACTTTGAAAGTTGTCACCTTTAGGCAAGCAAAATCCTCCGTTAAATACATTCTCCAATAACTTCATCTCAAATCAATTTTTTAATTATAACATATAATAATCACCTTTAGGCAGAAAATCACATGTGACAATTAAAAAACATTCCTCAAACTACAAAGAAAATTTCATCAATCAATATAAGTGGTCCCACTTTGATGGTAACGGCCTATACCAACACACGAAATCTCTTGCATAGGAATCTATAATTAAAAACATTCCTCAAACTACAAAGAAAATTTCATCAATCAATAATATAAGCGGTCCCACTTTGATGGTAACGGCCTATACTAAAGCATGAAATCTTCTTGCATAGGAATCAACGATTCTTGTCAGAATACAATTCGGTAAAAATTATGCATCATTTAAATGCATCCAAACTGGTCACTTATTATTTTAATTTGCATTATTGACATTTTTGATTTATTCAATGTGGTAAAATAATATAAGAAAAGCACAAAAAAAATAATAATAATAATATATCATGTGCTATTATATGAGGAGAGAGTTAATTACTGTTAAACAGTCAACTCATAATATATAATTAAATAATTTACTCAGCGGAAAAAATAAGAGACTTCAATTTTATATCAAATTGAGGATGAAAAAAACAAATAGTCTCAAACTTTTATAAATAACATAGACTATTTCCTCAATTTAAGTCTCATATAAACAGTTATACATAGTTGACATGTAAAACTCTCCCACTTGATAGAGAATTATAGTTGAATTATAAATCCAAAATTTTTAAAATATTTAAGCAAATATTCAACTATCTTTTCTATCACACAATTAACATGTCAAGTAATAACATATCAATATGGATGTCCATTATTTACATAACACAAGGAGAATTGCAATCCATTCTAAAAAAAATTAAAATGAATAATAGATTGAATTATATCCAGAATATAACTCTCGAAAAATTAAACTTGAACTACTCCCACTCAGTAGAGTAAATTTAAAAAAAAAAATAGGAGTATGTAACAAGAAATCAATTACCGATTATATATAGAGTTTATAATTTTAGAATATTCTGAAGAAATAATAAAACTTTCATATATGATTGCACATTTATTATTTCAAAAGGAGTGGATAATATTGAAAATTAATTTCTCCTTCTATGCAATTATATAATAAGTCACATAAGGATAAATAATTGCACCACTTACCTTCAAAATATGACTTTCATCCTTGCAATTAGAATCAATGAGCTTTGACGACTTTACTATTATCAAAAGATCTTAAACGGTATCATCCCAAACAGCTACAATTCAAAATTAAACCGTTATATCATAATAAAAAGACTCTAATAATAATCAAATCAATTTAAATAAATAATAAGGTGCAAGGATGTTAAGTATTAATAGCCACCAACTGATCTAAGAAAACTTTAAAGTATAGGGAGACTTCTGTTTGCCACTAGCAAGTTCCAAGAATAGTCACTGTATACTACACATATAACATGATGAACTTGAAATCTAGACTCTAAAATTTAAAGAAATCATGAATCAAGCTCTATCTGAAGGAGTATATCATAAGGTCAAGTCCATTCACAAATACAAATGTCAGGATGAATTTATCCAATATGTGAATAGCCAAATGCAGATATCATCACACATAGTGATCGGAAAATCAGAATTTGAATGCAAATATCATGCATAAATATCACCTCATATACTCTAACACCACTCTCTCTCTTTTCAAATTTGTGGGTTAATTTGAATAACCATAGGAAGCATGCATCGAAGCGAACTATGATCTGATTCAATATTCTAATGTAAGTTAACAAGCTAACTATGAGGTGAATTTGAATAGCAGATATACTACTCATTAAAATAAGAATATTCCAAAACTTGATTTGTTTTATTCTGCAAAAACCTTTATACAATATTTGTTTTCAAAATCGAAAACTGCAATGCCAAATATAAAATAGATGAAGCTATCCTAACTCCTATGACATAAAAGTGCATATGCACGTAGCCGCTGGTGAACCAATTCACAGACTCAACAAAAACAAATTCCACAACTGAGTAGTATTCTCATTGCAAGATAGTAGCAAACACCAATTAGCAAGCAAATCATCAACCAAAAAAAGCCATCAAAACAAAATCATCTTACATAATTATCATGATGGCATATACATTCCAAAGTGTCACGGCAAGAATAAGAAATTTCCACAAAATACATTGGACACAAATTTTGAGAATATGATATTTATAATTGCAATTTATTCTCAAATATGTTAATATTAAATAAAATATATTCATGTGTCCAAAATTCCAAACAAATTCCAAAATTATCATAATGTTTAGCAAATTAAAAACATATTAGGCTAAATTATAGAATAAGCATTAACCAGAATCCCTCAAAGAAACTTCATCGTTGAACCAAAAATAATCTGGTTTTGCAATATTCAAAAAGGGAACAATAACCATGAACTGCAAATGAACTTGGGAGTAAACTGAAAAATTGTGTGCAGCACATAAAATGAAGGGTTAATAGGCTTTTACCCCCTTGCAATGTTGGCGAGTTTTTTGAGGCCCGCCTATAATTATTTTTTTCGTAGATTCCCCCTTGCAATGTCAAGATTCCATGCGTTACCCCCTGACTGTACACCATGGCTGATGACTGGGCGGAATCTCATACGTGGCATGTACACGTGGAATTTTTAAAATTTTTATTTAAAATTTTTGGCCAACTCAGTGATGACGTGTAATTATTATTTAAAAAATTAACAAAAAATAATTAAAAGATTTGCAAAATGTAATTATTGTTTAGGTGATTTTTTTAATTCATTTTTAATTAATTTAAAGGAAAAAAAATTAAAAATCTGCAGCTAATAATATGAACATGAAGAACATCATCATCAACAAGAACATCAATGTCAATAACACCATCAAAAACAACAACATAAAAAACAACACCATCACTAACAATAACATCAATAATATCATCAACAAACTCAGAATAAAACACTTAAAAAAATTTAGAACAACAACCCAAAACTTCTATTACCAACCCACAAACCTAGAAATTTCTTTACCAAAATTTATATTAAATTTTTTTAATGATGAATTTTTATATTTCTTTACCAAAACTTCTATTAACAACAACAATATCATCAAACAGAAAAGTATTGCATATAAATCTTTATTTAATTTTTTATTTAAATAATTTTTAAATTTGTACCCAAAAAACATCAGGACTTACTGAAATTACATATAAATCTTTATTTACATATTTATTATGATAACTTTTAAATCTGTCTTAAAAAATATGGGGGGCTTAAAGAAAAATGTTGCACATGATTTTTTATTATAACATTTTGAAATGAGCTTTCATAATTTTTAATTATTCATTCAATTCTATACAAATTTATATAGCATTTACAAATTAAAAATAGTGTATAAAATTATTAAAAGCTGGTGTTTCCCGTGCGTTGCAAGAGTACTCCGACTAGTAATAAAACATCACTAACAATGCGTATGGAAAAACATTTGTTGGGAGAGGTCAACCCCTTAAATGGATCTCAGTTACCTCGAGGGGATTAGTCTCTGCAGTTGCGCGCGGAGGATACCTTTGGTTTACCAAAAAAAAAAAAAAAAAAAAAAAACATCACTAACAATATTAACCCTCTTTTTTTCTCTATCATTATCAAACAAGAGAACCCACCCAATTCATACTTTCAAATCGGCCACATAAGTAAACAACATTTTTTCTTCAATTTCATACTTTTGAATTACCCAGAAAAACAACAACAGCGTCCTCTTCCTGTGTTTCACCGTTTTGAATTACCCAGAAAATCAAAATCAATTTCATACTTTTGAATTACCCAGAAAATTAAAATCAATTTCCTTCACAGATCTCAAAGTCCTCTTGCTCGATTTCGCCATTATTCTTCTCCTCGTCGGCACCCTCCGTCGTCTTCAATCTCCCTCATGAAATCAAAAACCCCTAATTTTCGTGTCAAAGAATCTGTACCCGCACCCGATTCATGCTGTGTCGTTTGATTGGACAGAATTCTGATGGTCAGTGGTGTCGAAATCTCGCTGTGTAATGATCGGCTTCATATTTCTGGGTTTTTGATTCATTGGGTTTCTGCATTTTTTTTTATAACAGAAGCACCATGTTTCTTTTTTTCTTTTCTGGTGCTATTTTATTGCGGATATAATTTTGGGGTTTGTTATGAATTTTTGGGTTTGTGCCATGAATTTTTGAATTTTTGAATTTTGGCGAGTTGCAGTTCTTGTTCTTTTTGCTTGGATTTGTAATGGTTTTTGCTTGATTCTTGATTTGTTGAGTTTTGCTTAGATTTATAGTTGTTTTGATTTGGTAATTTTTTTGATAATTTTGATTTGTTGTTGTTTCTTATTTGATTCAAGATGAGAAAGAGATATGAGTTGTTGGTGAAGATAGGTTGAAGAAGATGAAGATAAGTGAGGGTTTGATGAACTTTCAGTAAAGAGGATGAAGTTTTTCAATTAAAATATTTTTTGTTTTATAAAAAATAATAAGGTATTACATTTATCTAAATGTCAATACTTTAATTAATAAAAAATAATTAAAATCCACTTAAGCATGCCATGTTTGCATATATGTCCAGTCAACATCCAACGTGGGCTGCCACCTCAGCAAAAAATGAAGATTCCAACTCCAAGTGGCACGGAGGGGGGTAAATGACGGAATCTTCACATTACGAGGGGGAAATCGCAATTTTTTTTTTCATAGGGAGGTAACGCAAAACTCGCCAACATTACAGGGGGTAAAAGCCTATTAACCGTATTAAGGTTGAAAACCATGAGTAATCAAATAAAACCTTAATCAAACAAAACAAATTTCAGGTAGCCATAAAATAAGAAACAACTATTTGCAACTTACTTTATTTGCCTAAGCTTACATCCAAAGATGGCTTCACCATGAGACAAATAATAATAAAATAAAGGTTCACCCATTGAAACCAATAGGGCATCGTACATTAAATTTCAAACAGTCAATTGAAACCAATAACACCGTAAAAATCCGGTTGGATTAACATAGCAATTGTGCACAATAGACAAAAAATTGGAAATTCAAATATAATGCTTCTAAGCACAACATATATACTTATAAACAATTCCAAATTGATTTCTTCCATACGGATACAATAGTTCAATCGTGAATTAATATATATGTATATAAAAGAAAATTTGCATCAAAACAAGATTTGGATGTACTCCCTCCGGCTTTTTTTATAAGCAAAAGTCTCTTTTTAGGTTCATTGAAAAAGTAATGTATCTAATCTTAAATATAGATTAGATACATTACTTCTCCAATGAACTTAAAAAGTAACTTTTGCTTATAAAAAAAGCCGGAGGGAGTATATAGTCAAACGGTGTATATAGAGATATAAATGGTAATTGACTTATTAAGGAAACGATTTCTCAAGTGAAAGAATTAGCAATCCAATAATTATGGAAAGGCTAAACTGTTCATTTGGTCCCTTATGTTTATTTTAGGTTTGAATCAGGTCCCTTACGTTTTAAAAGTTCCATTTTGATCCCTCACGTTTCCACTGTTTGCATTAGTTAGTCCCCTCCGTCAAATTTCTCACTGACGCCGTTTGAACAGTACACGTGGCAGACGGATTTGTACAGGTGGAACCAAATTCTGTCCTTTTGATCAATCGAATGAACCCGAACATGCCACGTGTTATTTTTTTTTTTGTTTTTATTATCTGTTTACTATTATTTATTATTATTACTATTTTCTATTTGATTTTAATTAAAAAAATTCATTTAACTCTTTCTTTTCTCTCCCTTCCTCACCGGCTCTCTCTCATCTCTCATGCTTCTGTTCATCCCATTCAAACGAATCCAGATTCCGGTGCGGTGGTCGCCGGAGCCGGGACGGCGGCACCACTGCTCCGGAGACCCAAAACCTCTCAAAATTTCAACTTTTTTTTACCGAAATGGTTTATTAACCCTTTCTAAACCCGATTCTAAACTCTAAAAGCCCAAAACCCTTACCAAAACAGCAGATCGGAGACAAAATGGCGTCGAAAGTTTTTGGTTTCTTTTGCTCTCTGTTTCTTTCTTCTTCTTCTCCTTTCTTTCTCGTTTTAGTTCTTTCTCTCCGATTCTTTCAATCTTCTTCTCTCTGTCTCTTCTAAGTTTCGCGTTTGTGTGTGTATGAACGTGTGTGTTTTTTTTGTTCTGAGTTTTGAGACTATATTGAATTCGTGATGTTGATGATGTTTGTTGTTGTGATGATGTTTGGATTCTGAGTTCAACAAAGACAATGATAACAATTAAGAAATTGGAAAAAATATTAAAAAAGTGGTTGATGTTACGGTTATGGCTTCTGTATCAGCAGATTCAACACCAATTTACCCTTTTGACAAATGAGATCTAGATCTAAGAAAAATTAAGGAAAAAATAAAAACAGTTTTAATTAATTTTTATTTTTTTATCCATGTGTCACTAACCGTCTGCCACGTGTACTGTTCAAACGGCGTCAGTGAGAAATTTGACGGAGGGGACTAACTAACGCAAACGGTGATAACGTGAGGGACCAAAATGGAACTTTTAAAACATAAGGGACCTGATTCAAAACTAAAATAAACGTAAGAGACCAAATGAACAGTTTAGCCTTATGGAAACAATACCAAAATGGTAATTGACTTGATTATCAAAGAGGTAAAATATTAGCAAAGCAAATTCAATCTAATATTTCTCCATTCTTATTTTTCAAATACTTCTCGCACAAGATCTTAATAAACAATTAAAATCTCAGTATATGAATATGAGCAAAACGTACATATGGTCACAATTCAAAGCACAAACAATATATCAATGAATACATTACAATCGGAACTCACGTCACATCCACCATATACATACTCAATGAATAAAGATAAATGAGGATATTTCTTAACGATTTGATGTAGGCACATGAACTGGTGAATAGCGTTACCATTGCCAGAAAACAAATACGATTGGAAATCCAAAATAAATTTTGAACAGTAACATTATTTTCATGTGCGATGATCAATAAAATTAGGGTTCTAAATCATATAATAAAGGCTCTGATACCATATTATATGAAATTAGAACACACTCATTTGATGAGTATAATCATTAACAATCGTTACCGGAAATGTCAATATCAAAAACATCGATATATTAGACAAGGTCTTCCTCTGCCTGATCACATGCTCCAATCTTTGAGGTCTTTGATGGGAAAAACCACAAATGAGCGTATACCGTTTGCGTGCATGACGGCGTGACGGCAAAGGAGACCTAGCCAATCTTATATATAAAAGATCTCAACCCTAGTACCACCCATCATGGACCCTAGAGTTGGGCCTACACTTTATTCTACACAAATCCGAATCAGGGTCCGAAATCCATTATTACTGATCACGTTTGTCGGGCTTAAGCATCATCAACTGGATCACAACAACAGCAACCCGTTTTTGTTAAAACCAAAACCCACAATTGATTGCAACCCACAAAATATTAGAAAATATTCTAACGCACTGCTCATGCCACGAAGAGCCATTTGGGTTGAAAATTTAGGAAGTTCATCAAGTCCATCATTCGGAACATTTTTCATATCCCATTGGAGTAGAAGAATAATAAGAGGGTGCTTGAGATGAATAAGGCATCATTGATCCATAATATGGACGATAATTTGGATTAGATGACAACATGATGAAATTTGAAGGAAATCCATAATTTGGTATATTTTGGGGACCTTATTGGTTGGAAGATTCATTTTGAAATCTATAGTTGTTGGGATTTGGGTAGTTGGAGGAGTAATTAGTAGAATTTTGGGTGTTAAAAGGATTATTGTTGGGATTCATTTCATTAAAAAAATGTTTAGAGCTACAAACAAGAGTTAATGGAGGGCCAAATAGAAAAATGAGAAGGAAAATTTCGTTTTATTTTTTCCGTGTCCAAATCAAATGAACAATATCTTTATTTATAGACAAAAAAATGATGAATTTTGGTGATTTTTTTTAAAAAAATAATTTACTATGAAATAATTGATCCCAAATGATTAGGATAAGATAAAAATCTAAAAATCACATCAACCAATAAGATATTGTCAAATGTAGGAAGGGACCCACTCCCACCCCCACCCACTTGTGGTTTCAACGGGTTGCAAACTTTCAACCCCGATTTATCCACATATTTTTCAACAATCAATTCATCCCCCAATTGTACACATTCAATAGTTGAATAAAAAATTCAACATATCAATGTTTCTACTGGTACAACAATGGAAGAATGTGCCCCCATTTAAATAGAAAATTGAGTTGGTAAAATGGACGGACTCCAGTCAAATAATGCAATGTAGTTAAATAATATATAATATAAGGATAGAAATCAGACTGAGTGATTAAAATGGACGGACTCCAAACAATTCAGAAAATTGAATCATTTGCATTTGGAGTGGCTTCATGACCACTGCTCATGCCACCAAGAGCCATTTATGTTGAAAATTTAGAAAGTTCATCAAGTCCATCATTCGGAACATTTTTCATATCCCATTGGAGTAGAAGAATAATAAGAGGGTGCTTGAGATGAATAAGGCATCATTGATCCATAATATGGACGATAATTTGGATTAGATGACAACATGATGAAATTTGGAGGAAATCCATAATTTGGTATATTTTGGGGACCTTGTTGGTTGGAAGATTCATTTTGAAATCTATAGTTGTTGAGATTTGGGTAGTTGAAGGAGTAATTTGTAGAATTTTGGGTGTTAAAAGGATTATTGTTGGGATTCATTTCATTAAAAAAATGATTAGAGCTACAAACAAGAGTTAATTGAGGGCCGAATAGAAAAATGATAAGGAAAATTTCGCTTTATTTTTTCTGTGTTCAAATCAAATGAACAAAATCTCTATTTATAGAAAAAAAAAATGATGAATTTTGGTGAAATTTTTTTTAAAAATAATTTACTATGAAATAATTGATCCTAAATGATTAGGATAAGATAAAAATCTAAAAATCACAGCAACCAATAAGATATTGTCAAATGTAGGAAGGGACCCACTCCCTCCCCCACCCACTTGTGGTTTCAACGAGTTGCAAAATTTCAATCCCGATTTATCCACATATTTTTCAACAATCAATTCATCCCCCCATTGTACACATTCAATAGTTGAATAAAAAATTCAACATATCAATGTTTCTATTTATAGGGATAGTTAATTGGAGTGCAAGTTATCATGAAAAAAGAAAAAAGATCATATCTTTAAGGATACTTGAGCCCTTCATATTTTTTATTTTTTTTAGTCAGAGCCCTTCATATTCTTTTTACCCGTGTCTACTTGTTAGGTAAGGGAATTGTGATTGTCAATTCCTCCAAAAATGGAGAGGATTTGAACTCAGAGAAAGATACGATAACAAACTATCTTAACTTAAGTGAAAAAATAATTTTAAGAGATATAAACATTTCAGTAAAACAAAACCAATAAAGATATTATAGAATATACTATCTCTGTTTGATTTCACCAACAAAATATTTATCTTTTTGATTCGGATAAAGACAAACAATATGGAAGTTGTGTACAAAAAATCAAATAAAAATATGAACGGTAAAAATGCAATATTTTTTTTTTGGTTTCAGTCAGATAATAACACAATGTGGAAGGTGTAAATAAGTAAGTAAATAATAATAAAAGGAAAAAGAATAAATAAAAGAATGAAAAAAATAGAAAAGCTTCATTAATTTAAAAAAGGAAAAAGAATCATTTTTTCAAATAAAAGACTAATACCATATTACTATAAAATTAAGGGTCATCCAAACATGTGCCCAAAGAATAAATAAATTTTGTATTAGATAACATAAAAAATATTTAATAATTTATTTACACAAATTCCAAATAAAAATTTCTATATTTAACTGCTTAATATATGTCTAAGGACACATGTTACATTTTTCTAGGTACTATGATGGCGTGTGGAAGCTCCAATCACGATGTTGTTGATAAACTCAGATAAACTGTTCATAATTCAACTCAAATGCCGTTTATGATGTTATTCAAATTTGTTTGGTTACTTCACTTGGTCTATTCTGTGTAGTTGGATCTTCATATTATATAAACCTTAGGTTAACATCCTAATTTACAATAGCAAAGGTTGAGAAACATTAAATCTATATAGTGGATGTTGGAGCTGGTTTAGAAGCCACTATTGTAAAATGGTTGTAAATTAGAAGTTGACAAAGACAACATCCTATTGGAGAGACCAATGCTAATAAGACAATAACATCATGGAGACAGAAGAAATAAATCATCAAGAAGCAATTTCAAACTCATGCACTCTGAAAAATGGCTCATTACAAAATGCCTCCACACTAGAATACGCTTAGACATAACTCGTGGGAAACGAGTTTCTAAAGTCCAATAATTAGGAATATGAGCGCCATTGACAGACACCGACAATATGACGCAAACATAATAATCCGGTGCCAATCCATTATCAAATCATTGATATTGCTCCTTTAAAGTTCAAAGGGTTCCCTTCTTTCAGAAGATTCTGAATGTGCTGCTGATGTATTACGCCTGAACTGAAGATGATCAATATCTTGAAACTTACTTTTATAAGCAAATTGCATGTATGCATCAAAGATTAGACTGCAACTGGTTCCGTTACTTGGTCTGAAGCTTGTGCTTTAACCTGCCTTGGTCATTGAAGGGAGCACATATAGTAATGCACCAAGCACAACAAATTATGTGTGTAGCAATACAAGTGTAATTACAGAAGTACATTATAGAAAGTTCACCTTTGCTGATTTAAATAGTTCATCAAGCACCTCAGACAAAGTTGGATGAGCATGAACTGCAAATTTAATATCCTGCATTGTAACAAAAAAATGTTTGAAGTTGTGAAACATACAGGAACGGAAAGATTCTAACAAGTCAGGCTCACATAATGCATTGTAACAGACATGCACAGGATATATTATAAATTTATAACAATAACAATGCAGCCATTAATAATTTAAAGCCAGGCTCAAATGATGACAGCCTCGGAATTTTTTTTACCTGAATACGTGTCCCTAATGCTATTGCATTGGAAGCCTCGTGGATGAGATCTGCAGCATGCAACCCAAAAATATGAACTCCTAGTATCTCTCCATTGTCAGGTCTGTATATTAACTGCACGAAAACATCATGACGACAGTTAGTGAACAATGAAACTGGTAAGTAAGAAGAAAGTAAAAAATCATCCACCCTATCAACCAAAAACATTTGTTATGGCCAAAGTAACTCCTTAGAAGACAACTCATCACCACCATCTAACTGTTCAGTGTTAGGTCGCGAAGAGACCACTGGTTGTTCAGAATTTTGAGTTTATAATCATGTTTAGCCATTTACATTACAGGTAGTCCATGTTTGGGTGGTTTTACAAAATTAACTCTCACAATTTCAAGGTTGTAGAAGTGAGGAATGATTATCATCTTACTATCAATGTTAACAGGACTGACCTATTAAAATAATAATTATATTGTACAACAGCCAATCATTTAAAAAACGTATCCTTTGATGAAATCTCTTACAATCTAACCCAATTGATCGCTTATTAAGAGAATGACAAAAAAATAACCTTGGCAAGACCCTCTCCTTCATTTTCTGCTAAGGCTTTTGTGTTAGCTTTAAAACTTGTTTTGGCAACACTTACATCAAACCCTTCCTTTTCACCTTTCTCCCTTGCTTGAGGCTGCAAACAATATATTTGATCATAATGAGCAGGTTCATCAGCAACGAAAACCACTAGTAGTAATTTTGATACAAGGGAACACATCAACAGAATTGAAGCACGGAGAGTTAACCACCATGTAAGAAAGATTGAAACAAGTAGCAAGTGGATGATGAAACATTAACCTACATAATAAAAAGTAAGTAATTATATCATACCTCTGTCAATCCAACCATGCTGATTTCAGGATGAGTGAAACAAGCAGCTGGTATGCTTAAATGATTGAGCACATGATCTCTTCCAGTGACTTGTTCAACCACTGTCCAATAATCTTTTCAATCAGTGAACTGGAAACATCACTTGAGCATTTGTAATCAAATTACAATGTTTCCTTTTACCTGAAATTCCTTGTGCACTGGCAGCATGAGCAAGCATCATCTTGCCATTTGCATCGCCAATACAATACAAATGAGGGACCTATTGTTTCATATCCTAAATCAGTAACAATAATAGGTCAGCATGAAAAATTAATGTGAGCATGAGAATTTTGAAACAAACCAGGTTTCCATTTGCATTAATTACTCTCATGCGTTCATCCACGGGAACAAAACCACGTTGTGTTGCAACATCAATCTGCAGGAACATGTAACAATAATATCAAATCACTTCCTTCAGGGAAAGCATTTTGTACCAAAGACATTTCTATTCGAAAGGCATACATTCTCCAATCCAAGACCTTGTGTGAATGGAGCCCTTCCAGTTGCTATTAGTGCAGCATCCACCTGCAGAATAGATGTACAGATTGTAAATAATCGGTTATTAAATATGCACGTACAATATATAAATTATCTATAATTGATATTTTCAGATAGTTGCAACGGGTCTATGCTTAAAATCCTATTATTAAAATTACAAGCGTTTAAGGATTTCATCCATACTGAAGCCACCGGCATATAAAGCTACGTAAACTTATTAATTAATGAAAGGACAGAAAAGAGGGGTAAATGAGAGAGAAGATGCATAACACATTTATGCATCATCCATAGAATTGCCTGCACGCACTTGTATTTTCTTCTCTCCCTATGGAAATAGATTGTGAGTACATTAACCGTCACTAGATCTTGAAAATGTGATGAGTTCATTACAAGGCCTCATACCATGAGAGCATGATGTATTAAGGTTGTACGAGAAAGCATAAGATCAGAGATAATTACTAATTGTAAACATATACTTTTCTGTATTAGCTGTCCCTTTTCCGCATGTTCTCCGACCAACTTTTTCCAATTAGTTTCTTTAGGAGAAATTTATACAGTTAAAAACAAAGTGATTAACTATAAAGATTTCAAGAGAAAATTAAGGTACCTCTAAAGTGTCCTTTTGTTCCTTGGTCTTTGCATCAATGAGCTCAATCAATACAGGTTTCCCATTTCTTGCAGGAGTGATCTATACAGAAAAAAAAATGTGATGTGACTTCAAAATATCAACCAAACACAAATTTAGTGGAGAAGTTACCAGACTTAGTCACCTTGGATGCAAAAACGCCAGTATGATAGTCAATGTTCCTGGGATTTATGAGAACCCTCTGAGCCAACTTACTAATTTCAGGATCAAATCCAGGCATAAGCTGATCTAAAGCTTCCACAAAAGTAACCTGCAAAATGCCTTCATTAGCCACTATATTCCTTCTGCATATAAGATTTGTAAATTTTACAAACAATGACATTATATCAAGTATTTTATTTCCTCGAGTCAATAAAAAAACTGAAGTGTAAAAAGAAATGCACGAGTTTACTTGCAGTACACATAGCCTTTGGGCTTCATAAAAGTTTTAAGCGGTAAACTTTTAGTGATACTTCTCATGAACAGAATATAATAGATAAAGGGGAAAGTTACATCGGAGAACTACTACCTCACTTCCAAGTGCCGTATATACATCACTGAATTCAAGGCCAATGTAACCACTTCCAACAATTGCTATCCAATCAGGAACTGTTTCCAATTTGAGTGCATGATCACTGGTGATCACAGTCTTCCCTGAAAGTAATTACTTTGCTAATTTTAATTGCAGTGGAGATATACAGAATAACATTAAAACAAGAAATAGGAAAACGGAAAACAAGAGGGGAAGTATCAAACTATCAATAGACTACTGAACAAATTTCTCATTGGAGTCTAATATCCTGAATACAAGCATACTATCGATCAGAAAATGTCTCCAATACTAAATTAATCCATTCTTTTTTCCAATGCATTCTGAATGCTTTTATAACTGACAGCATGGTGTCTGAAGCCACTTGAAGCTTGACAGTACATGTAGAGAGAATACACTCCTATAACTAATTTCATCGAGTAAAAACTAGAGGCCAAACAAAAATAATAATAATGCCATTGAGAGAAACAAAAAGAAATACATAGTGTATGGTGTACCATCAACTTCAATTCCCTTAGGAACAAAAGGAACGGAACCAGTGGCAATGATGATGTCTTTTGCAGTTACTACATTGTTGGAAGAGCCAATTTTCACCTTTTGAGGACCCTGCAATGATTCACAAATAAGCCATGAAGTAAAAAAAATAATAAAAGCTCCATTGGTGATTAAATTCAAGCAGTGTTGTCATCTACAAATTACAGAAAATAGCAATTTGTTCAAATTCTGATACGTTCCAGTGATAACACTACTATTGAGTATTGACAACATTTCATACTAAATAGCATATTACAGAACAATATTTATTTGTTCGAAATCCACTAGTCCACTACACTATAGGCTATTATTAGCGCCACTATAGAACCTATTTGACAACATTGTTGAAGCCTTGGCTAACAAAGAGACAATTCAATTTCTGAAGACAGTCACAACATCATAAGCATTTATCTATGATAACCACCAAGTCTACATAACAGAATTAGTCGCTCACCAAAATTGTCCCAAAACCAGTGAGTATATCCACTCCAAGCGCTTTCATCGAGTTTGTCAAATTACCGCGAATTTTAGAAGCAAGATTATTAGCATGGTCAGCAACTGCTTGTCTGTCGTACCCAGCATTAGAAACCTAACATAACAAAACCCAACTAATCACTTAAATAATTTGAACATTTTCAATCATGAAGTAAAATTCTAAACATATTTCAACATATATATTACTTTTTTCCTATAAATGAACCATGATCCACATCCACTACATTTTTACCTGTATGCCAAGTGATTTCAAATGATGATCATTCCGCAGCTCTCGCATTCGACCACTTACAGCCAAAAGAGCTTTAGAAGGAACACAACCTCTGTTCACGCATGTTCCTCCCACCACATCTCCCTCGACAATGGCTGTTTTCAAACCCTGTAATTCACTCACTCATTTCAAATTTTGCTGAAAAATATAGAACTTCAGCAATACAATAATTCCATGTTTGGATAAACAACTTAATTGCACATATAGCATAACGCTTATCACATAAATACGGCCCTGTTTGGATAAATGGCTTATTTGCAGCTTATAGCATAAGCACTTATATAAGCTATTTTTATAACTGCAGATTAAATTAAATTGTTTTTGTATACGCTATAAGTTGTTTTCATAAGCTATGTTGGAGAACTTATTAAAATAAGGTGAGAAAAGCTTATGAAAGATGTCATAAGTCATTTTGATAAGTTCTCCCAAATACTCTCAAAAAACTTATGTTAGTAGATAAGCTCAAATAAGCAAATCCAAACATGCCCAAGTATAATCTATTTCTTTTAAAAACTAACAAAATCCATCAAAAGGAGCTCATGGAAATAAGCTGAAATTTGAAATTAGCTTATAGAAATGTTATAAGTTGTTTTCCTAAGCCCTTTCAAATAATCTTACAAGGGCCCGTTTGGATTGACTTGTTTTTGAGCTTATGTGAAACAACTTATGCAAATAAAAAAGTTTTTATGTATTATTATGAGCTTTTTAAGGTAGTTTATTAGAAAACAGTTTATAACGATACAATTTTTGTCAGTTTAAACTTATGAATCAATTTTCATAAGCTCAGAAATAAGGCAAATCCAAACGAGCCCCAAGTGTATCTACTAACAAATAAGCTCAAATAAGTCAATCTAAACATGACTTAACTCAATTTTCATTTTCATGATTATCTATAACAAATTACCACATGAACTCAGCTGAATTACTACATAAACTCAGCTGAACATTATCGAAAACAAATTACATCAGCTAAGCTAAATCACCTTTCATTACTATCTAAAACAAATTACTACATCAAATCAACTCAGCTGAATTTCAACAAAGAAAAACACAATTAATGTACCTTCTCGATTGCATGAAGAGCGGCACCGTGACCACCAACACCAGCTCCAATAATAAGCAAATCATAATCGAATGATTTAGGAGCAGTGCCGTTGTCAGAAAGCGCGGCGGATATTGCATTGAAGTGTATCCGACGGAAAGGATGGTTGTGATGTGAGCGACGGCGGAGTGAAGTGAAAGCGAAGGTTTCAGGGTTGAGAGCACAGAATCGGAGATTGAGTGACGTGGCGGTTGTTGAAGTGGTGGTCTTGAAGAGGGAACAGTGACGTGGTTGAGAAATGGTGTAAGAGGAAGAGAGTGAGATTGGTGATAGCGTCATTTTGGAGATTGGGAGTTGGAAGTTAGGAGAAGGGGAGTTAGAAGAGGGCGGACATATCAAGTGTGGGCGTATTACTTTCTATATTTTTCACCAACACAAATGGGACAACTCCCACATGGATTTAATGCACTTATTCGAGGATAATGGATTTTACTTTTCTAGTTTTATTTTTGACAAATACAATTTTCTAGATAAAATTGGATATTTTATATTTTTAGATTATTTTTTAAGAATTGTGGTTAATTTACCATCTTACCTAATTAGAGTTGACTTCACCGGTGTTCTTGTCGTTGTTATGTCCCCGGTAGAATGGGAAGAGATTGTGTATATGTATACACTCAGACGCTCAAGTCACTGTTTGTGTAAGTTTGAGAGGTTTTCAAAGGTAAGAAATTATATATTTGACTGCTGCAAATGAGAAGTATATATAGCCATCAGCGCTGGGCAAAGGCCCTTGAGGGCAATAAATGTTCATCAGGTAGTTGTCAAAAAACGGCTGAAGAGTCATGATGAGCACTAAATGCTCATCATTCTGGTGTTGGGCGTTATACTTCGTGTGTCTTTGCCTGTTGAACAGTTCATGTTGCCTTTGGGCTGCGTTCTTCGTTGGGCCATGCTCGACAGAAAAAGGAAAGTCGGACCGTAGAGACCCAATCTAGAACAATTTATATACCAAATTAATGATAAAACTTATATGCATTTTTTAGAAGTTTTTTTTTGTAGTTCTTGGCATAAAATTCACTTTTTATGGATACAACAAATTTTGAAAAAAATCATAGATTTTAGAAAATTATAGTTTGTTATGTGTAAGAGCAATGCATTTAAATTTTGTTTTTAAATTAATTCAGTTAGTAAAAATATTGTATTTTATATGCAGAGTTGGGGTTTGCACTTCAAATACTTTATTTATTGACTTTTAATAATGTATAATAATTTTATTTTCGCTTAATTGCACTTTTGGTCCCTCTATTTTGCCAAATCTGCGATTTTGGTCCCCCTATTTTAAAATCAAACATTTTAATCCCCTCTATTTTGATTTTTGTTGCAGTTTTGGTCCCCCACCCTATTTTTTAACCAAGTGGCTACCAAAACGCTTACGTGGCAATACATGTAGCAAATAAAAATGTCACGTCAGCAAATATTTTAATTTTAAGTTTTTAATTTCCAATATGAAAAATATTAATTTTTAAAAAAATTTGAAATATTTTAAAAAAAAAAATCCGAATAACCAAAAAATATAATTTAAAAAAAAATGAAATATTAATTTACTTAAAAAGAACTGAAAAAAACCAAAATTTTTTAAACAAATATTAAAAAACAGAAAAATATTAATTCTTTAAAAAAATATATGAAAAATTATTTAATATTTCAGTTTTTTTAAAATAATAATTTATTTTCAGATTTAAAAAAGAAAATAATAATTTCTATTTTTTAAAAAACTAATATTTCTGATTTTTATAAAAATTAATATTTGAAATATTATATTAAAATAATCTGAATATAAAAAAATTTTAAATTTATTTTTAAAAATTGAAAAAAATAATTTATTTTAAAAAAAATCTAAAATATATATTTTTAAATAAATCTACAATTTTTTAAAAAAAATCTAAAATATTAAAATAATTTTCAGATGTTTTTTTAAATAATTAATATTTCGGTTTTTTTTTAAATTAATATTTTTTGTTTTTTCAATTTTCTTAAAATTAATAATTTTGGTTTTTTCTAAAAATAAATTAATATTTCTGATTTTAAAAAAAAACTATATTTTTTGGTTTTTCAGATTTTTTTAAAAAAAATTCAATTTTTTTTAAAAATTAATATTATAATTAAAATATTTGTTGATGTGACATTTTTATTTGCCACATGTATTGCCACTACGTAAGCGTTTTGGTTGCCACTTGGTTAAAAAATAGGGTGGGGGATCAAAAATCAAACTAAAGGATTGAAATGTTTGATTTTAAAATAGGGAGATTAAAATCGCAGATTTGGCAAAATAGGAAACCAAAAGTACAATTAAATCTTTTATTTTTTTTTTACAAAGTGTACACTGTACAGTAACTTCTAACTACTAAATGATTTGAAAAAAGAAATCATACAAATAAATTATTTACAATTCATCTATTCTAATTTATAACTAATGTATGTTTCATTTTTTTTTAATCAAAACATATAGATCATTTGAAAAATAGTTATAATTTAACCATAATACAGAATTTGTATTTGGTATGTATACATTTGGCAAACATCTTGTTGTTTACATCTTTCAATCTAATATATTTATAAGACCATGTATAATGAGAAGTTGAATATGGTGTTAAATTGAATTTCAACAAGGAAATATTTTTTAATGAGGGTGTTGAAAGTGACATGGAGGAGAGAGAAGTTGAAAAATTTTAATACAGTTGAAACACAATCGGGGGACACTTGTCTTGCTTTAATTGACTTCTCGAATTTTTCTTCAATTATTACTTTGAACTCAAATTATGTCATTGCAAATTAATTTTTAAAATTTTTTGTTTTTCACCAAAATTCATAATTTTTTTTCTCTATAAATAGAGACTTGGTTCATTTGATTTGTGAAGCGTAAAAATAAATGTTGAGTATTGAAACCATTATACATGATCTAATCTAAAAGAAGGAGTAAAATAGAGCATAGTATTTATTTTTTCCAATTTACAATAAATCTAATATCGATCAAACATAAAACTTCATGTATAATATTTAAATTTTTATACATATTAAATTTCCATCGACTTAACTCGATTGAAAAAATATCATATTTTCAAATATCAAATACCACTTATTGTGAATTTCTGACTATAGAGAAAAGAAAAGAAACAGAGCATATTGAAGTGCAACAAGTTGCATATATTTTAGGAAAATATTAAATAATGCACTCAATATACTAATTAGTTAAGTATATTAATCTAGAAATTTATTTTTGGAACTTGTGCATTGTAAAAAGTTGTTTTTTTAGCATTAACTTTATTTTTTTATTTCATTTTTTAATATACTTAACTAGTACACTGGGTGCACCGTTTAGCATGACCCTATATTTTATTTTTTTTTCTATTGGAAATATTTTATCCGTTTTAACCGCTACATAGCGTGACAACGATACACGTGTTTCCACATCGAGACAAAGACATGGAGAAGCGCGGGCACGGCACTAAATCCAATGGCTCACTTCGTAATTTAACCAATAAACCACTGGTTTTTCCGCCATTTCATACCCGCCTAATTCATTTCATTTCTATTTCTACTTCTTCTTTTGCTTAATCTCAACTTCGGGGATTAACAAAACAAAACAAACAAACAAACAAACATTCTTCAAACTTCAATTACAAACACAATCCAATTAGGGTTTCGTGTTGATCCCCCAAACCTCAATTCCCTTTTCTCGTTTCCTTCTACTTTTCTTTAAACCCTAATTTGAACTTCAATACCGAAATTAAGTTTCTCTCTGGTTTGAAATTTTGAGTTGCTGTTATGGGCGCGACGGAGAAATCGCAGACTAACGTTAATTCGTTACAGGCAAGTTTTCTTATTATGTAATTCAAACTTATTTGATTTATTTTATTCTAGTTACTGCTTTTTTGTTTTATTTTTAATATTTATGTGTTTTGAGAATTAGAGCTTAAGCTTCGATTTGATTTATTTGCTTAGTTAGTAATCAAGCTGGATGCATTTTTGAATTTTGAATTAATAAGTGTTAGTTAGAACTTGTAAATTCAGTTTAACTGTGTTTTTAGTTTATTTCTGAATCTATTAATGATTTAGAAATAGATGATAGTAAAGTAATGCGATCAAGTTATAAGGATTGAGCTAGCGATGAGGGAGTTTGAGTAGTTTGCTTTGTGTCATTGATTCAAATCTCATTTTTCGTTATTGTACACTACTACCTGCGGTTCTTAATATAAGAGAAAACTTACTTTTTAGATACATTGAGTAACTAATGTATCTGGCTAGCCAGATACTCGATGTATCTAAAAATAGCCAGATGCATTAGTTACTCAGGCTTTGTTTGCGAGTTTGGGGGGGAGGGGAGGGGTGGGGAGGGCTTTGGAGGGAGGGAAATAGAGAGAAAATTAGAAAAATCTTTTACAATTTTTGAGAAAGTATTTTTTATAGAGAATGACAAATAAATACTTATGATAAATATATTATGAATTTAAGAATATTATAACAACATTAATTAAATTTGAAGAATTCATATAAACCCTTCAAACCCCCTCCAAACCCCCATCCAATACAATTTTTGAGTTCCCCCAAATTGGGGGGTTTTTGTGTTATGAAGAAAAAATAACCCTCCAAACTCCTTCCCTCCCAAATTTCTCTACTTCTTTCACTTGTTTCTTCCTTTTTAGTCTTCCCTTCCCTTCCCTTCCCCTCCAAACTCGCAAACAAAGCCTCAATGTATCTAAACAGTAAATTTTCTCTTATATTAAGGACCAGAGAGAGTATCAAATACAACTGATTTTGAGATTTGTTAAGGAGTGGCTTTGAAGCATCGGTTAAGGAAACAAAAGTATGAAGTAATGAAGTATTAAACGAAATGTTAAGCATGTATGCAATGCGTATACTTTCTTTAAATAGTTAGAAAAGAATTTAATACGCTGTTTATTGTTTAGCAAGTGCAATTAGATTTAGGTAGTTTTTAGCAGAACTTTATTGATAATGTCCAGGAGTTATAGAATTAAAGTAAAAATTAATACCTAGAACTGTACTGGAAGGTGAGGGTTAAGTTGTTGGCTTTGTACCTTCTCATTGTCTCGGAGGTGGTTAGTGGTTGTGCACATGGTTTTTAGATCGTGGTTATGAAACAAGAGTCTGGTATTACGGAACTGTATATGTTGAGAATCTTGATATGATCGGATAATTTTGGATAAGTTCGATTTGTATGAGCTATAGTTATTAATTTTATGCAGTAGCAACGCCACAGAATATCAATGTTTGTGGCTGCTATAAAGGTAAGGTTGTGGAGTGTTTTAATTATCGGGTGCCTGTATTAGCACAGATAAGATATGTAAGTTAGTGATTTTTCCTAAACATAGAGCTTATAACGTTAGCCTGCATTTCTTTATAAAGCTGAAAAAGTTTGCAGGCTAAAAGAAGTAATTTTTTATTTTTATAGAAAAGTATGCATTTCTTTATCTACCGTAAACTTTTGAAAGTTGTTCAAAAGATGTATTTTTACTCGTATAGAAAGCCTCAAACAATGTTTACTTGGTTCCAGGACTGAAAGGCAAAACCGACAGGATAACTCGTCTCTAAATTAAATATATATTGAAAATGGCGATCCTGGTTTTCAGTCAGCTGTGTTTACTATAATTACTATGAGACAGTTATGTATTAGGGAAGTAGTTATGTTAGACCCCTTATTAGTAGTGTTATTTTGTTATAGGCAGCAGTTATGTATTAGGGAAGTAGTTATGTTATGAGACAGTTATAGCATGAATACGGAAATGGAAGGAAAAGTCAGCAGACATTTATATTGGGACTGACTAATGATGGGGAGAGACTAAACTCTCAAATTCTCGGAAATGAGAGACTAATACTCCCTAATTTCTTGCAGAGGAAATGTCTATCTTAATCTTAATTTTCCTCTATTCTCTCTCTCTCTCATATTCTTCGATCTAGATTTCCTGTTGTTATCCAAATTCTGGCCTCAGTAACCAAAATTGTTGAATAAAAATCAGTTATTTCCTTTATATTTCTATGTTTGGTACTAGTTTGTATTTCTTTCTTACCCTTGTATTCTTCTGATTTTCCCGTATTATGGATAATGGAAGAGAACTTGTTAAGCGACGAGATTCTCATTTCATTTGGTTATTTGGTTAGATAAAACCGTTTTGGTCTTGTTTACTGATGCTTCTTGCCTTAAATTGTTTAAACCAGTCCCTCCAAAATACTTGAATGAAAAAGGAAAAGAAAACGAAAGATTGAATAATTCCATATACTCTGGAATTCAGTATTCAGCAACTGGAATAACTATTTTGACCACAGTCAGCAGTTGGGCTGCCTGAGTTTGTGCAATGAATATTGTTCTTATATTTCTTTTGTTACTTATGATGCAATACAATTTATACATTTTGGAATATAACTAGGGTTGCGTTTTCCACATTTTCCCCCCTATTAACGTCTTCACTGTTTGAGACTTCTATATTATACTTAGTTTTTTTTATTATTGAATTGCAGCGTGTCAAGGTCTACCGTCTGAATGATGATGGAAAATGGGATGACCAGGGCACTGGGCACGTGACTGTTGATTATTTGGAGGTTAGTACACTGTTGATTGTTAATAATGGGTATTGCGTATGTGCATTTTACCCATTGATTGTTAATAAGGTCTATATTTGTATTCTCAGGGGCTTTTACCTTTTCATTTTATATTATAATAGTAATCGTAATTTATAAGATATAATATCGTTAAGAATTGTGATACTGGTTCTTCAAAAAATAAATTGTTATACTGGTCGGTACTGTTATTCCTCATTGTCTGATGACATTACATCTTCCTCCCTCTCTACATGATTATATTACTCCACAGAAATAGGTGTTTGGCTGGTCTTGTTATTACATTCTATTACACATGTATTTGATTTTGAAGGCAGTTTTCATTTTTTAATTGGATAACTTTTAAGCTTCTTGCATTTCGAATGAATGACATATCATGACATCTCAAAATGCAGCGATCAGAAGAGCTGGGTGTATTTGTTTATGACGAAGAAGACAATGAGACTATACTTTTGCATCGCATAATTTCTGATGATATCTACAGAAAACAAGAAGGTAGTTGGTAGCTGTCAGGCTTTCTGTTGCTCATAAATGACTACTAGTCATCTGTTCATGCTTGAAAATCTTTGATGATTCATTTTATATACTGGTTTGATGGAAGATTTTTATTTTATTCTTTAGATACAATTATTTCATGGAGAGATCCAGAATATGCCACCGAACTGGCGCTCAGCTTTCAAGAACCTGGCGGATGCTCTTACATATGGTTGCTAGTGACTTTCTAAATTTTAATTTCTGAACACTTTCTTTTGGTTTTCTTCCTTCTAATATGTAATTGATCTTAATTCCTATGCTTGTTTTATTTAGGGACCATATTTGCAACGTGCAAAGGAATATGCATTTTAATACTTTAAATAGTAAGTAATGCAAAATTCAAATATCAATATAATTCCTTTGTATATTTGAACGATGTTTGCATGTTTTTTCTATGCTTTCATATTTTTTTTTTCTTTCTCATTTCAATGTTAACTCCTAAGACTAACTTTCATAGTGCGTAGTTATCACCACTATTAGTTTATTGAGTTCTCTATTTATTTAAGATTGGGAGTTTTGTATCTCAATAAATAAGAGTTAAGCCTTTAAGTTATTGTCAATAATATTCAAGTTTTTATTATTTCTCTTTTCTTCTTTTATCTAAAAACCCATACTTAAACAACACTATCTTTAAATATTAGATATATCATGTGCAAAAAAAAAAAAAATATTAGATATATGAAATTACTAATATCAGTTACTGATTATTAATTTTGTTAGCTGAATATTTTTTCTCTGAAATATTTAAGAGTTATAAATGATGTTGATGTTACTATACCATTGGTTCAATCAATGATTTATTTTTCCCATACCTTGATTGAGTCAATGACCAATATGAGTTCTAGTACTCATTAGTAAACTGAGCCATGTGTCACCTAAGCATTCTTGTTAATTTCTTTGGTTTTATTTGTTGAATTGTATTTTTAGTTTTTTTTGGACTTGCTGATTTAGTTTTTTCTTGCTTAGCCATGCTTGCTTCTTCATGGTCTTATTGATTGTCTCCTAGAACTGGTTATTCCATCACCAATCATACCTTATTATTTTGCCCGGTATATTTCAGATGAGGCATTTCACAGTGTAAACAGTGAGTTGAGGGAGTTGCCTGCAGTTGAGTTATCGACGCTTCCGCTGATTCTTAAGGTTTGGACATATGCTTAAATCTGTTCATTGATTTTGTTTCTACTCTTCTCCCTCTCTCTCTCTCTCTCTCTCTCTCTCTCTCTCTCTCTCTCTCTCTCTCTCTCTCTCTGTCTCTCTCGCTATTGTTTTTAATTTATTGATTCTGCAATTTCACTAGATGTTTTTTCACGATTTTATCTCTTTATTTGGAATTTAACTGATGCAGATACTCTGTGGCTACGACTTTTTGTTTTTAATCTTCCAAGCCACAATTCCGAGTGAAGTTTAGAAGTACTTGTTTTTATTACTTTAATGTGTTACCACCTTAGTTTATTTAATTCCATTATATCAATTCCAAGTTTCTGATGTACTTTCAAATAATTTCGCTGTGCAATAATCACAAGTTTTATGCTGCATAACAAATCTAGTTCTGATCAGTTAAAAATCTTTGACAAATCCCCTCTTAACATTAGATGCTACTCCCTCCGTCCCAAAACTTTAGTCCTTTTAGAGTTTTGCACGTGGATTAAAAAATGATAACGATTGATTAGTTAAGTCATTTTTACACTTAATTTATTAAGAAAGAGAAAATTCATTTAATAAATGTTTTACTTTTGTAAGGGTATAAATGGTAAAACATCATTAATTGTGCATTGGTTTTTTAAAACAACCAAAATTTTGGGACAAAACTAAAAAGGTAAAAGGACTAGAGATTTGGGACGGAGGGAGTACTTATTAATGTGCACTTTGATGTTTCTTATTGGTTACAAATGAAAATTTTCACCCATGAATCCACCCGAGTCAATTCTTGCTGAATTCGATGTACAGCATCATTAGTTAAGATCTAAGTAAATATTTTTTGACAAATTCAGGGACTCGATTACAAATATTTTTAGTCTAGGAACATATTTAAAAATCTCCAAATAGTTAATAGATTTAGAAGTAATTAAACCATTCGTAAATTACCAGTAAAAGTATTTGAAGTTTTTGGCTTTAGTATGTGTTTGAGAACGACATAGAACATGCATGGTTCTTATTTGAAATATCTTGACTTTCTTCTTAGAGTATTATTACACTTCCAGCAAATGAGTTTGAATTTTATTACTTTGTTCTCTAGTTCTGACCATTCTTTGTAGTTTATAAAAGCTTGCATTTATCTATACAACTTGAATGCAATTTATCATCATCATCATCATGATCACCATATTTTTATTTTGTTCACAGACCGTGGTCGAGAGTGGCATTACGGATCAGTTGCGACTTACAGAATTAATTTTAACTGACGTAAGCTAAATTTGATTTCTAGCATATATGCATGTGATGTGTTTATAGAGTATAATGGTTCCAATCATTCTGCATGATTTGGTGTTCTCACACTATGAATGGAGATAATCCATCAATTGAAGTTTTGATTCAATCAACCATAATAAATCCACTAATCAAGATTTTGTCATTTCATTCCAAGTATTCCCATTTGGTAATTTTCCAATTGACAATTTCAACAATTCCAATTTGTTTGTGGTAGTGTTTATTATGGTGGATTGTTGTGTAATCGGGATCTAGGAATTTCTTGTCCCAAATATATGTAAACAAAAATATTGTAGGTTGTGGAAATTAGACAGCCTTCACAAAACTTTTATTCATTTGTAGTAAGCAATCAAGGACCAAAAGTATAAGACAGGCTAGATAATTATTTGAAGCCATGTATGACTTCTAATTTATGCAATGTTTCTAGATTGATAATAATATTGAATATTATTTCAGATTTATAATGTGCATATAGTCATAGCTTACAATATATAGATTAAGGTACATTGCTACTATTAATGACCATCCTAAAATTAAGTGAAGAGAATAGTAAAAATAAGAGGGAAATAAATACTACACAATTGAATTATTTCCCTATAATACTATTCACTAATTTAACACGGACCACCATCATTGGTGGCACATGGTGCACCATAGTTTTCATCTATTTGATTGATCAGTACCTCGTATTCATACATTTGAACCACACCATCAATGTCGTAGAACCAAGGGTGGCACCTTTAATGTCCATAATGATGCCATTGCCACCTAGGATGGCGATGAAAGGGGAAACAAGAGTCGGTGAGGAGGTTGGCTGAAGTTTGACGGTGTTTCGGTGTTTGCAGAGGACACCAGACCTAGAGACGTTCAATACTGTGAGGTGACCATCAAATCTGGTGCGGTGGAAGTCTCAAATGGGGAAGAGTTCATGGTTGTAAGTGAAGGTCGGCGAAGCTGAGCTTGCAGTGACAGAAAATAGGATTGACCGTGGAGGTGCTGTCGCCGAAAGGTCGAGGTGGGGGGGCAGTGCTCTTTGTTCGTGGACTCATACTTGGTGATGAAGGACAATGGTGCATCACTATGGTGCTCTCTGGTTGGCCACAAAGAAGATCGTGCCTGGGCAGGCGGCACGGAAAAGTCCAACCGTCAATGAAGATTGGCTTAAAAGAGAGACAGAGAGCGGAAGGTTTGGAATTATGATGTGAAGGGTCCATGATAAGAGGGTGGGGTAGAGATGAATCTGAGTGTCAATAGCTGTGGTGCTCCATGGACCACCTAAATTATGGTTGACCATGTTTAGAATTCACCTAATAAAACAGCCCATGTTGCTTGAGAACTTAGAGTGGTCTTGTCTTGTGTTCATTTTTTAATTGCATTCTTTATCTGTATGACAGAGTGCCTTTAGAATCTTTTGTAAGTTTCTTTTTCACCCTGTGCTTCCTCTCATTTATATTTTGCATGCAGCAAGATTTCTTTCGGAAGCTTGTTGAAGTATTCAGAGTTTGTGAAGATTTAGAAAATATAGAAGGCCTTCACATGATTTTCAAAATAATCAAAGGGATCAGTCAGTATCCATATTTTATGCCATTTTGATTTCAATTGCTTCATTGACATCTTATCCTTTTTACATTATTGACATTTTTGTTCTGATGCAGTTTTGCTTAATAGTACACAAATTTTTGAGCGAATGTTCATTGATGAATTTATGGTGGATATAATTGGCGCTCTTGAATGTAAGTTTATAACATGATTTTTTTTTTGCAACTAATCTTATTTCTGTGAGTATTTGAACCTGAAAAATATTTTTCTTTCTTGAAACTCTTCTGTTTTTTGTTATTTCAGATGATCCAGAGGTTCCTCATGTTCAACATCATCGTGAATTCTTAAAGGACCATGTTGTTTTTAAAGAGGTCTATTTTGTTATCTTATTACTTTCTTCTATCGTGGGAAAGAAACAAGGTGTTAGATAGATTCAAAGAACGTTTAACTTATGCTCAGCTACTGTATTTTGCAGGCCATACCAATAAAAAATTCAATTGTGTTATCAAAGATACATCAAACATATAGAATTGGTTTTTTGAAGGTTTGGCTCCTTCTTAAAATTTTATTTTGTTCTCTTTCTCTGTTAAATCTGCTTCTTATCTTCTCTGACTGCTTTCAGGATGTTGTTTTGGCCAGAATATTAGATGAGGCAACTGCTGCAAATCTCAACTCTATGATACATGCCAACAATGCCACTGTAAGATTTTGATTAGTATGGAAAGAAGACTTCTATTTTAATATATTGGTCATTATCTTTAGTTTTGACTACATTGCTACTATTTAGGTTGTTTCTTTATTGAAAGATGACAGTACATTTATCCGGGAGTTGTTTGCTAGGTTAAAATCTCCCACTACCTCTCCTGAATCAAAGAAAAATATGGTAAGGTCTTCTATTTGTCTTCTTATACTATTTTCTGCATGGAAAATTGTTATTTCTCCTGCCAACATTTTCCCCACCTTTCACATTTCATGAAATTTCACCTAAAGAATAAATACAATTTGTCGGAGCTTCCGCTGGTAAATGGTCCCTGTGGCTCTTCTAGGTTATTACTTGAAAGAAATATGAAAATTTGAGATAGAAATTGCACTTTGTGAGCAAGAAACTTGGCAAAAGATTTAGACTTGTAATTCTGACGAACTCAGAGGGAGTATCCTCTTTACAATAGAAAATGAAGTGTGAAAGGTTAAGAATGATTAGAGATGGACTTCTTAAAGAAATTAAAGAAGAAAATGATACTCTCAGTTGATGAGAGCACCCCCTCACTGGGATGGGAATGGCCCACTACTTAGTTGTTCAAAAACAACTCTCCTTCCATGATTTCCACGTCCCCGTATCCTCTCATTTTTATTACCACATGGCCTGCACATTTATTTCCTCTCTCTCTCTCTCTCCCTCTCTCTCTCTCTCTCTCTCTCTCTCTCTCTCTCTCTCTCTCTCTCTCCCTCTCTCTCCCCTTGAACCCACACCACATGTACCTCTCCTCGTCTAATTAAAAGACCTATTAATGATAGTGGGCCTAACATTAAGCTACTTCAATAGTGGAACTTTAGTTCTGTTGAATTGGGAATAACACAAGCATGAGATGGAGAAACTGTGTTTCAGTTGCACACTGTAGTCAGTTTTATATAGGTTCAAGGCAATAAATAAAATTATAGGGTCTATGTGAGCTTAGCTCAATTGGTAGGGACATCGCGTTATATATGCAGGAGCGGCTCGAACCCCGGACACTACACTTTTTCACCTTTAAGTTGGAATTTCTAGCCACTAGGCTACTTGACAAAATAAATAAATAAATGTAGGAAATAGTATTGCTATTTACAGGATATGATATGGCTACATAATATACAATAAACAGAAACATCCTTAATGTATATTTTCAACAAATTGTAATCTATTTTCAACATTATTATCTACTAGTAATTGTTAATTATCTCCAATTTTTAGTCCATACCTTTTGATAATTACTTATCTCGAGTCGGAGTGTTATTTAAGTTGCTAGTTTTGTTATCCACATGAAAACCTCCCTTTCCTTTAGTTATGGAGTTCATAGCACTGTTTGTGCATTGGAGCTAAATGTGGCCTCTGTCATGCCAACTCGTCGTATTAGATGTTTTCTTTAATTAGAAGACTCAAATTCACTTTTGGCACCCCTATTTTAACTGAAATGGGATTTCATTCTCTCCTTTTCTAAATCCGGGATTTTAGCCCCCGTATTTCACAAGTTTAGTGATTTTTCCCACAATCTAGTTTGGGGCTTATTTTTTATGCGTGTCATATTAATAATTTGGGATTACATTTGATGATATGACATGTGTTTTGGAGAATAGGTTAAATTTGACTAATGAAATTGAAAAATAAAGTTGTAACATGGTTTTATGTCAAAATTAGCAATGTTACATCATCAAATGGAATTCCACATCATTAATATGATACATTATAAAAAATAATCTCCAAATGGGATTGTGGGAAAAAATCCTGAAACTTTTGAAATTGGGGGACTAAAATCATATTTAAGTAAAATAGGGGGGACCAAAAGTGCATTTAAGCTTAATTAGAAATATGAAAATAGAGAATGGAATCAGACTAGCCTTGCTTAACCTAAAAGGCTACCTTTAGGGGAGAGTTATACAAGTCACTACAGTGTGTATTTTGACCATTGTACCCAGCCATGTGTTTTTTTACGTACACTAGGGCTAGACATATGGAGACATTAGGATTGGAATTGAAATAGGTTGTGATTTTATATTATATTTAACAACAAACTAGGCTTAACTCAGCCCTAAGTTAGTAGTATTATGGCCATATAACTAGACAATGTGGGATCTTTAATAAGCTATATTTGACAATGGTTTGTTGTGTTCAATTTTTCCTAAGGTTGAAGGATATTATAGAATTTCGGTTGAGCTTAATTTTTGTATTCTTATAAATTATATTAGGAGTTTTTTCTTTCTTGTACTTTTAAACTTCTTTAATGTTAATGCCAGAATTTTTTCAAGATAACATCACTGCTGAATTTTAATGTTTTTTCTGCTTCTCTATACAATGGATAGATCCATTTCTTGCATGAGTTTTGTGGTTTAAGCAAGAGCTTACCGATGGTACAGCAGCTTCGACTTTTTAGGTACGTAGCATCTGGAGCGGTACAAGTTTACACGCAGCATCAACCTAGTACGCAATTTGTTTTCACCAATTTTTTTGAAATCAGTTGCTATTGTTTGATTGAATTCTTTTAATTATGTAGGCAGAGTTTGGTTTGAGTATGCGTGTCTATTTTGTTACGAAATAATTGGATTGAGTATTTAAATAATTGGTAATGCTTTTATTGGTGTATTTGATTGGGGAGTTTGCATAATTGCATATACTTTTGAAATTTTGATTTTTAAGCTATGACAATACTTGGTTTACAGAAGATTTGATATCTTCAGTTTGGTTTCTTCACAAATAGCAAGTTTTAACTAATATAAAAAGCTTCTGAAAGCAACTTTTGAGATTTAGTTATTAAACGCCATGTTTAATATATGTCAGTTCCTTAAAGTTAGAACGTTGAAGAAACTTTCATTGGTTAAGGTCACAAACCTTTGACATGTAGCATCAATGCCAAGCTCATTCTGATTTCCTGATTAGTTTTTCATATTCTATGTAGGGATATGGTAAATGAAGGCATCTTTGACACTGTCACTGATGTCTTGCAAAGTCAAGACAAGAAGCTTGTGCTTACTGGGTATTGTCATCTTGATCTCATGATCTGTATATATCATTTTTTACTTTTCTGATTTTACATTCTTTATGATCAATTTCTAAGAGGGAATTGCTGCTATGGTTGCAGAACAGATATTCTCATTCTCTTCTTGAATCAGGATCCTAATCTTCTCCGGTCTTATGTGGTTCGACAGGAAGGAGTCACACTTCTTGGACTGTTGGTAAGTTCGTTCTATGAAAATAGATGACATGTTCTTTCTAGATGATGGGCATGTGTGAAGAAATAGTTCAAATCATATAACTTTGGCGGTGTGTCTGTCAGTTTGTGCATGTTTATCACATTGTGTTTTAGCTGTGTCTAGTACTGGTTAGAGATGCTGTACGTAAATTTCGTCGATTCCTTGCTAAGATGTATGTTGTACTAGCATTTATATATATATGTAGATATTAGGTAAAGAATCTAATTGAAAAAAAATTTCCTGTCAATTCTTGAAACCTGAAATAATTTGTGTCAATTGTCAACATGTGGGTAACACTGTTAGAGTATCTTTAGTGGCTCTTACCCTCTCTCTGTTTCCTATATTTTCTTCTATTTTCTCAGCAATGCTCATATTCTTTTGCAAGGAAATATGGACATGAAAAATTGGTTTTTGAATATTTTATCATTTGTTAAAGGAGTTCTGTATTGTACAGGTTAAAGGAATAATAACAGATTTTGGAGATGACATGCATTGCCAGTTTCTTGAGATTCTTCGTATTCTTTTAGACTCGTGCACATTGTCTGGCTCACAGGTTCAACTTTTTTTATTTTTTGATCTCTCAATCATGCCTTGCCTTGTTGCTGATATTTACTTAACCAAAATGCTTTTGGACTAAAATATATCTTAGTTTGTGCTTTATAGTATTTTTTTTTTTTTTTTTTTTGTATAAGAAATGTTAACTTCAATTTATAATATGTGAACATAAGTTTAACATCCCGAAATAAACTGTTTTTTATGATACAATTTCGTAACCTTCAGTTTTGTTTGGCAGAGGGACACTATTATTGACATTTTCTACGAGAAGCATTTGGGTCAACTGATCAAAGTGATAACAGCATCGTGTTCTCCAGAAAATGTTGATGACGTGAGCAACAAATTCATAGATCCTGACCAAGGAGACCAAAATCTTAGTGGGACAAAGCCAGAGATTCTATTGAACATATGTGAACTACTATGCTTCTGTGTTTTACACCACCCATACCGGATAAAGTATATCCTTGTTGCTTTGCAAAATTCAGAATTGACTTTATGTTTCTGATCATTCAAAAATTTAAATTGGTTTCCCTTTACTCTCTGCAGGTGCAGTTTTCTTCTGAATAATGTGATTGATACAATTTTGTTACTGACAAGAAGAGGAGAAAAATATCTGGTTGTAGGTGCTATTCGGTTTGTTCGTACCATTCTCTCACGTCATGTAAGCTCATACGTTTGTGTAGATACTATCTCAGTTCTGTCTTTGGCAACTGCCAGGGCACTCCCCCTATATATATTTCAACCCAGAGCATGTAATTATAATTATATGGTTCGTAAGGGTCTTACTGCCCTGTCTAGAGTGAAAGTAGTACATTCCTCCTCCCCAGAACATTGTACAACAAACTTTGATTACTGTGTATTTGTAGTTTATTTTTCTTCATATTTCCTCACCTTCACCTTATGTGGGTGGAATATTAGAAGTATCTTGTACCAGGTGAGATTTGTATCTCATATTCTACTGGCTTAGAAATCAGAATCCTTCTCATTAAGTTTCATGTGAACCACGTTCTTGTTTAGGTGTTCTTGTCTGCTCTAGTTTCTTTCCTCTTGTAAAATCTTGCAATCAGTGACTGAGTTTTACCTTGGGTCATTTTGACGCTCATCTCTTTGTCTTTGTTAAAGTGGAGTTAATGAGATCATATGTATGCTGTAATTATATGCAGAAAGCAACTGCATATGAGGACCATGGTTTTTTTTGCAGTTCAAGAGCATTTTATTTCTTGATAACTGTTAAAAATGTGTATTAACTTCTGTTATCGAGTTATACTTGAACTTTTCAATTTCCTGAGGGGATGAAGGTGTCGGTTGGCCATAATATAGTTTTTGGAAGATTTAGCCTATTTGATTAGTGCCGTTTTGAGCTTTTTATGCTGGCAACTTTTTGGAAACTTTTTCATAAACTTGTGTTCTATATGCGGTATATCTAACACTTTGAAGTGATTCTCTACAGGACGAGCATCTGATTAATCATTTTGTTAGGAACAACCTTCTCAAACCCGTTGTAGACGTCTTTGTTGCTAATGGCAGTCGCTACAATCTGCTCAATTCTGCTGTTCTTGAACTTTTTGAGTTTATTTGCAAGGTCTTATTCGTGTCTGTATTTATTTTGGATTTTGGATATTAAATGCCTCAAATCAATTTTGTACTGATAATCTTTATAATGCAGGAGCATATGAAAATATTGATAATATATATAGTTGATTCTTTCTGGGACCTGCTAGTGAAATTTGAGGATTTAGCTACCATTCATTTACTGAAAGTAAAATATGAGCAGGTATTTTCCGGTTTTATTTACTGACTTCTTGCTCAAAGTCAAAGGTAGTGCAATTATAAATGCTTGCTTGCAGTTTTGAGATTAAATACTTGCTTGCAGTATTTGGATAATGATGGGGCAAAAGGCACTGTTACAAATGACCTTAGAAGACGACTTGAGGAACGGGCTTTAGAGAAAGAAGAGGAAGACTACTTTAACGAGGACAGGTATATACCTTTGTTGTCAAATCTTATAGGATATTTTGTAATACTGGCATGGGGTCTATTTAACTTTTGGTGGTTAATTAGTGATGATGAGGATTCAACCTCTACGTCTATTTCACGTAATCAAAAAGAGCAGCAGCAGCAACGTGTGTTATCCAATGGAGCTGCTGCGAGCCACTCAGATTTAAGGTATATGCGTGTTACTTTATATTTTACCAGTCCGATTTTCTCAAGATCATCTTTTCTAAGGCATTGCATTTCTCTTGATTTCCAGTTCGAGGTCTGGTGGACTGGTTGACTATGATGATGATGAAGACGATGAAGATTACAAGCCACCCCCAAGTAAACAGCCAGAAACTTCTGAAGAGGATGAAGGGGCAATGGAGTCTCTTGGAATGAAAAGGAAGTTGCCTTTGAAGGAAAAGGAGATGGATCTCGTACATAAGCAGAAGATGTCTAAAAGTTCAAAATCAAAAGATGGTGTTTTTGCTGCCTTATGTTCAACTTTGAGCCAGGCTGTACTACCTGGTAATAAAACTGCAATCAAAGATCATACTGATCATTCGACAGTTGATGGAAAGATGAGCTCAGCTGAAGACAATGAAGAAAAGGAGGTAAATGTTTCAAAAAGCTGCTCCGAAAATAGCAACACAACAGCTGAAGTGAACCATGTAGAGAAAGAAACCGGTACACAAAACTTCTCTGATGGGTCGAATGGCATTACTGATAACGGACAGTTGGGTGACGAGGAACATTCACTGGTTTCACCCAAATCCTCGCCAGCGATGGCCTTAAACGGTTCTTAAGATTTACATACTATATAGAGAAAAGCTGATTGTGATAATTATTCAAAGGATTCGCTGGTGGCAAAGTGGTTGCTGTGCTCCATGAAACAAGGAGTTCCTTCTACAAGGGTTTAAATTCTTATATGCATTCTGTGAAGGAGATTGGAGATGATATAACTGAGAAGCGGCAAGATATTATTAAGAGCAACTTTGATCTGATCCCATGTTTGGTTGGCTTTTTCAAGCTTTGAACATAGTAACAGTTGCTTTTCTGTAACATTCACCAGCAATAATTAACGTTTATTTTCATTGTCACCGATTTTTATCTCTTTCAGCTCATTTTTTTCATAATTGCTGCTAGAGAATTCTAATTGGGGGAGTTAATCCTGTTTATCATCTTGTAGTTTTTAAGTTATAATAACATGTTAAGTAAGAGAGCACCAATATCTGCCCTACGCAGGTTTTAATTTTTCTGACCCCCCTCTTGAGTGATATAGGGATATCTGCAGTAGTAGAACACAGCATCCGTTGTATATCTGTATTGAATAACGGATGCATTGAACTTTACGTGCAGTTAACATAAGTTACAGTGGTTGGCTTTCTCCATTGTTCTGTTGATAGTTTTGTATTTTGCCATTTTCCTCTATTTTGGCTACAGGTAAAACTCTAGACTCTAGTTGTGACTACCTCAAAGAGTCACCGTTAGCAATATTCGTGGACCATACATCTCTTGTTTCTTTCTGTTTCTTCGGTGCTACATGTTCTGAACTGTATTGGAAGCTCTCGCCTCTCTATAACTGGCATTATGCTGCAGAGAGTTTACAATGCTCACGTTTTGTAGTGTCAAAATAGTTACAATTTTCATGTATTAACATTAATTAATACTTTATAATATATTATTGTGCAAAAAGTAACTTACTCATTTCAAATATTAATACTTCGAGATTGTAATAATAGAGATTTGTAAAAAAGTATAAACTGTATCCTTGGAACAGTTAAAAGTGAATGTATGTATGAAATAGCCAGCAAGGGCACTTGATGTTTGTTTAAGAAACGCCACGTGTGTACACGTGTTGTCGAACCCACTACTCCCACTACTACTCTTTCTCAGTTGTATCGTAGCCAAATAATAATAACTTCCTTTCTTCTACTTGTTCTCATTCTCTTATAATATTATTAGAGTTGTATAAAAGAGGTTTTGAATTGCATTTTGTGTGATAACATCAATCAAAATAAGATAAGATGAACTTGAAGACAAGCAGTGAGGTGGAGACTCGGGCTCTCCTTGATGAGGTTTGTTCCTTTGATAGGAAAGGTCTGTTTGATCTTGGCCACCCTCTTCTTAACCGCATCTCTGAAAGCTTTGTCAAAGCTGCTGGAATTGGTGCCGTTCAAGCTGTTTCTCGTGATGCTTATTTCATAGCCACTCAAGGTCTCTCTCTCTCTCTCTCTCTCTCTCTCTCTCTCTCTATATATATATATATATATATATATATATTAGTGGTCGAGTTAGAAAATTTGTAAAGCCTGGCAAAATCTTAGTTTTAAACAAAAATTTCAATTTTCATTGAAAAATTCGAGTTTTGAACAAATTAATATCAATTTTTTTTCTAAACTAATCCCTAAAATAACAGATTTTTTTACCAGAGCCTGGCAGGCAAGTCAGACTATATGCTTACTATTTATATAAAATAACTTGCATGCAGAACTACTGCTTCATTACATCACATTACATTATAGTATTAATTATTTTTTTACGTATTAGGAGTCTTTTTCATTTGTAAAAGGTAAGCACTAACATATAAATTTTTCAATGTTGAACAAATTTTTGTCTTGATTTTCATGGACAAGAAAATATGTTGGTATTTTAGAGTTTTAAACAACTTGTACTTGAGACAGAATCCTTATTCTAAATTAGTCTCATGACAGTTAATTAGGGGTTAGCTAAACTATATTTCTCTAGTTCTAATTATTGTTCCCAAATAATGAAGCTAATTTCTCTAGCACAACAGGCAGTAGCCTGCACCTGAAGTAAATGAGAAACTCAAATTTACTTCAAGCCTTAATCACCATGATTTAAATAAACACCAATTCCATATAATTTTGAGAGAAAATTAACTAGGGAACTACTCTCATCAACAACAACTATTATGATTTCAAATCTAATTCTAACTTGCCCAATATCCCAATTCTCCATGAGAATATATGGGGAGCTAAAAGGTAGGAAAACTATCTATGGAACTCACTTAAGATATCCAAAGCTTTCTCTAGACTTGATGAGCACGGTTCCAAACTTCCATCCTTATGTGATCACGTGATGTCTTCGAAGTGTGGCGGATTGTTAGCCTTCAGCTCTGTACACACCAACTTGTGTAGCTTAAAAGACCTGTCATTTGTTCCAGCAATAGATAAATAAATATTTGTGTAATGTATAGTTGGATTTGGCATTACAGGTAACAAGGTTGGTAGCAATGGCGTTATTCCTCCACCAGATGTTTCATCTACCAACAAAAAACGTTTACCAGCCGGTCTTAGAGGTACACACACATGCATGCATGCACTCCCTTTCATTTCTATGCACTGCAACAGTATTGTATTGGCTATATTTGCTCATATTTTGATGCATTATGCAAACTTGAACTATATATGAGATGGGAAAGTTATTAACAATTTTTTCTTTGTTTTTGTGCATTTAGGAGAGACCAGTAGCAAATCCCTTGAGGCCATGGTGAGTTAGTTTAAAATCTTTTATATTTGCCCTTTATATATTGGTCCTTGAGATGTTTAATTGGTATTTTTCATCTTCAGGTTATGAACACTGGGAAAGAGGCCTTACAATGGGGTAATGAAATATTCCTTTTACTTGACTAGGACAGTACTAGTGTACACTATATATGCTTCAATGACAATTATTACATGATGATTATGATAATGAAATTTATAGTAGAAAATTTCAAAGACAAAAATCCATTTTGTTGCCACATGAACCTTAAAGATCCTTTTTAATTGCAGGAGTGGCTGCAGGAATATATTCAGGCCTAACTTATGGGCTGAAGGAAGCTCGCGGATCTCATGACTGGGTAATGCCTTTTGTTATTCTGCAATCGTTACATGGTCTGGTCTTTAACTTATGAAGCATGTACACTCCTCAAATTAGGCGTGTCCCAGCGTCAGACACGCGACACAAAACCGACATAAATAGTTTACATTTAATTACATTGAATTATGTCATTTTTTAAAATTATTATTAGTGTTAGTGTCCGTGTTCATGCTTCATAGTTTTTAACAAGTTATCTCGATCTTAATTCAACACAACACTTAATGTATGAACTTAATTGATGTGGCAGCAGAGCAATTTGACTCTTAAGTAATACAAATAACACTACCTGCTTTTGGTTTGATCTTCTCTATTAGTTGGTCTCTTTTGTTGGACCATATTTAGCTCTAATAATTTTCATTCTCTTTTCGACTTCAGTGAGTAATAAAATTGAACGCTTTCTCACTTCCTTTAGCATTTTTGTTGTGATCAGAGCATAGTGCTATATGGTTCTAAATTGCGCTGTGGTTATGTTGAAAACATTGCAATTGCGGTTACGATGTTGCATAGACTTCTAAAACTTTTTATAGTGGTTGCAATTGAAGTTTCTATGTCTGCTGGTATTACACAATAACATCATTTATAATGTTTGATGCAGAAAAACAGCGCAGTTGCCGGAGCAATCACCGGGGCCACCCTTGCACTTACATTGGAAGACTCCACTCATGAACAAGTTGTTCAATGTGCTATCACTGGAGCTGCAATTTCCACTGCTGCAAATCTATTCAAAGGGATTTTCTAAATTATTACTCTGTCTATGGTTATTTGCCTTTAGCAATCCTTTTTCTTTTGAACTGTAAAACTTCCTCGTACATAAAAACAAATGAACTTGCAAGGATTTCCCTTTGAATTTTTAGTTATTGTGTTTTTGTCCTCTCGCTTAAGCCTATAATATGGTTTTTTATGTACGAACTTTGTTTTCGCAAGTAATATGGTGCACAAGTGAGATAAGTCTTGTACCGTCTACAAAACTTGTTTTCACCTTTGAATCAATGCCACATTAGAACAAAGTCTAAATATACACTCCAATTATAAGGACGGAATAGTACATTAGCTCCCAACCTCTAAATATAGACTACTATAAAGTTGAACTATACAATTCAATTATTTTTCACTTTTCACTCTGCTCTGCTCCATACAATACAATAATGATTTTGTATATTTTGTTGTAAAGCTAAAACTAAAATACTCCCCTAATTATAATACCCATTTACAAAAAATATTTGTCACTCTTTCACAATGAGTTAGTAATTAGTTTTCACTAATACAACAACTAATGATTTGCTAATTATTATTTTTTGCAATAAAAAAGGTGCCTAGACCCAAAAATGAAAATTACGCGGGGCATCAGCTGAGCACAAGATCAAAAGATGGTTCTTGTAAGACACTATACTTCTCCAATGTGCATCCCAACGTAGCTAAAGCATCTGCAACGCGATTAGCTTCTCTGTAGACATGATGAACATTAACATGCCAATCTATATTTATTAGATTTCGAATGTGGTTGACAACTACAAGGCGTCTGCCAGGAACGTTATCCACCTGCTCTCCCTTTAGACTTTGAACCACCACCAAAGAATCCATTCACAGTTCTACTCTCAGAAAGCCTCTACTTCTAGCTAATTTCAAGCCTTCATAAGCGCCCCACAATTCTGCAATATAAGCACTAGCATGTTCCACTTTTTTTGCGAAACCCACAATCCATTTTCCTAACTGCAATATGAACACAATTTAATTTCATTCTATTCACTTTAATAATTGCCCGTTAAAATTTAAAAATCATGATCATGAATTATGATAAAGCTTAAATGTAGTTTTTCTCTCTTTCACTACAAGAATTTGCTGTTTTACTGGCCACCTTTCCGACGGTTTTTAAGCCCACGCAAGTATTTCCGGCGGTTTTATTAGCATTTGTGGCGGCCATATGTCCTGGGTAACGTTGCGACGGTTTTGTTGACCATAGCGGCGGTTTAAAACCGTCGGAAATGACAGGCTGGAAATGTTAACCAGCTGGCATGTTTTGCGGCGGTCAGGGAGCCGACAGAAATGACCTTGGGAGTTAGCGGCGGTCTGAAAACCGCCGGAAATATTTAGGCGAGAAAACTGACATTTTAAAAACCGCCGCAAAGGAAAAAAACCGCCGCAAATTGTTTCAACGGTCAAAAAAATATTCCCTTTTCATTTGCGGCGGTTTTAGCCGCCTGTATGGAAATTGGTCATAAATTTGCGGCGGCTTTGGGCCGCCGGTAAGGCTCCGGTTTTTATTTTTTCAACGTTCACATTATGGATCAGTTGTGTAGTTGTTATGTATTGCTATATACATTCAACTCCATTCATTTATCTTCTACTCTCACTCATTTCCCTAAAATGCTTTCTCTCTACACATTATATTTCTTCATTCTCTCTAAATATTTTCATTCTCTTTTTAAATTAAGTTTATTTGTTGGAAGAAGTTAGAAGTATCTTAAATATTTAGTAAGTGTTATGTTATATATTTATTGTTAATATTAATTTGTTTTAAATGTTTGTTCTAACTATGTATTAATTTATTCTTTGATAGATTTAATATATCATCATGTATATTGGAAGTCTTTATAAAGCTTGAAGTAAGACACTACTAGGCACCAAATGTTGGTATTGTGGTTTAATTTAAATGTATTATTTTACTGATTTTTTTGTCATTTATTTATTTAGTAAGTGTTATGTTATTTATTTATTGTTAATATTAATTTTTTTTTTTTATAGATTTAATATATCATGTCATGTATATTGGAGGTCTTTATAAAGCTTGAAGTGAGACACTAATAGGCACCAAAGGTTGGTATTGTGGTTTAATTTAAATATTTTGTTTTTGTTTTTTACTGATTTTTTATTTTTTCGTTTATATATTTACTGATTTTTTCGCATTTTTTACTAATTTTTTATTGTATTTTGCTTGTTTTTATGGTATTTTACTGATTTAATATTTTATTGTATTTGAAAAATAAAAATATTTTAAAGCATGTTTTTACTATGAAATCAAAGTAAAAATGTATTATGTTTCATAGTTTAAAAAAAAACTAGCTTTAGTATAATATTTAGTTTTTTTTTTAAAAAAAAAAGCAGAATATAAGTTTTGTATAATACAAAATGAAAACATTACAAAACAAAAACAGAATATAAGTAGTAATATTTCATTTTTTTTTGACATTATAATTTTCCTTTTTTTATTAAATAAAAAAATAAATGAAAAGTTTTGTAAAAAAAATGTTTACAATAAAAAAAAATTTCTTCCAAGAGGAGTGACTTTCAAATGGAATGAAAAGTAACAAAACATAACATTTATAAAATAAAATCAATGCAAAAATGATATTATGTTTTATAAAAAAAAATGATATAGCATATTTCAAAGCTCTAAGTAGTAATTTTTAAAAACAAACAGCTCTTATAAAATATTTAGATTTTTGGGAAAAAAAAATAATATAAGTTTTTTATAATACAAAATAAAATTATATATTTTAGATTCGTCTTGATAGAATAATGAATGTATGATTAAAATTAGATAGTCCTTTTGTTATTATATTTGAATTTTTATTTCTTGATAAAATAATGTATATGTTGGTTTATGTTGTTTGTTCCTGTTGGTCTATTCTTTCCAATGTATATAATAGTACTTCATCAATAAAATTTGCCTTGTTCAAAAAAAAAAAAAAGGGTGAGTTTTGGAGATAAGGGTATTACACATAAAAAGAGTGTAGTTTAAAACCAATATTGTTTGTTTTTCTTTGTTCTGTGAGACCAACTCTATATTCATGTATGCTTAATGCTTATACTGTTTTCATCTTACCTTTTTTTCTTTTTTTATTTGTTTGGTTGATTGGAAATATGAACCAAATAGTCAAAATAAATGATACATTTTTTAGTTTTCTTCAAATTTGTATGATTAGAAGCAATACACTTTTGCTCAAGTTCCTATTTCAACACTTGTTTTTTGTTTTGTTTTTAAGTTCATGCTTGTTGCTCTTGGATTTAGATTAACCATTTTCTACAGGTTTGTTGCAGACCTTGTGGACTTTGAAGATTTTTTTATTTAATTTTGGATGACTGTAATTTATAAATTATTTTAGCTATTTGTTGTAATTTATTTTGATTAGTCTTGTTGCAAAAGATATATTTATATGTTCTCATGCTCATTCCATGGCCTAAATTAGAATAATGTTTTTTTTTTCTAGTTGAATTTTATTTTTTACCAAAGTTTTAGGTCATATTAATATTATTTGTAATTTAATTACCAAATTTTACCAAATTTAATATTTGTAATGTAATTATAAAAGTATTTTTTTTAAATATAATAAAATAGAAGATTTAACAGATTTTTTTTTTTAAGAAAAATCTATTGTTTCCGACGCCCTTTTGACCGCCACTAAGCCATTTTTTTATATTTAATTTGATGCGCTTCCGGCGGCTTTAAAGTCGCCGTTAATATATCGTCGATTGTTCCGGCGGTTTTGGGCCGCCGCAAACGACTTACAAATCAACCATATTCAAGTCATTTCCGACGGGAAAAAGCCGCCGCAATTACTTCGCCACAAATTTCCGGTGGTTTTTTTTTCCTAAAAAGCCGCCGCAACGGTTTTCCACAGAAGAAAATCCGGTGGCTAACTAAACCGCCGCAAATGCTCCTTTCCGGCCGTTTTCTAAGCGTTTCCGACCGTTTTTGGCCGTCGCAAATTATAGAAATTCTTGTAGTGTTTATTTTACTAAATCTATAATTTTGGTCCTCTTATTTTTATTTTTGCAATTTTTGTCAAGTTTAAATGCAGTTTTGGTCCTTTTATTTTACTAAGTTTATAATTTTGATCCATTTACTTTTATTTTTTCAATTTTGGTCCTCTAATTTTAAAAATTGATACATTTGATCCCGTTTATCTTAACTTTTAATTTAGATTCTGTGACACTTTATTATTAAATGATGTGTATTTGTCCATTAGAATGATGTGGCTAATATGTCATATTTTACTTTGTTTTTTAATTTCTTAAATCTGACATTCAATAAAAATATATTTTTGACAAAAAAAAAAATTACAGAAAAATAAAGAAAAAACTTATTTAAAAATATAAAAATAGTTTAACAAAAGAACTATGATATGAGTTTCTTCTCCATCTTCTCATGGTCTTCTCCATTGTTTCCTTCCATTCGTTGCTACTGAGTTTCTTTTCCAAATTTTTGGTGATCATTTATGTGCTTTTCCAGAATTACCAATGCAACTCAGTTCCAATATAATTTTCTAAAATTTGTATTCGTCATTCATACACAAAATAAGGGGTTTAGGTATGAGACTATGCCATGAGAATTATTTATTCCTTTTTAATTATAAAAGATATGAATTATCACATTCACAATTAGTAAAAGTTTTCAATGCTTTATGTTGAAATTTATTTTGCAATTAATTGAAAAATCTACTTGGGTGATTCTTTATATGATCATTACCTGAGTGATTATTTTGTTGTTGAATCTTGGGGTGTTTGAAACCCATGAGATAAACAAACAAACTAGTCTTGCTCCGACTTTAATTGTTGCGGCGGCTCCAATGGATGCCGCCACTCTGATCACTAAAGCATCTGAGTCAAGATTGTTGAATCGGACTCAATGGTATCAAGTGTTGAAGGTAATCGTGGTGAAGTTAAGGTTGAGACTCAATGGACTCATCCGAGTCGGTGTAAAGATTAGGGCCTAGATAAAAGTTGTAAAGTTCAGTTGGTTTTATTAAAAGTTGTAAATTTCCTAAAGGCCTAGGTAAAAGTTGTAAAGTTCAGTTGGTTTTATTAAAAGTTATGAAACGTTATGCTAGTGTTTCAAAATTGATGATTGAATGGTTTCTCGTTTCTTTTTCCCGTATATTGTTTCTTTTTTAATCAAAAAGAAAGAGTTGTTTCACAACTTTCTTTTTAATTGTTTTGGAGTGTTTAATACTAGAAAAATGTTTTGGAGTGTTTCTCAAATGTGAAATCATTCAGACTCACACATCTTAGAAATCATTCAAAGCCAAAAAATGTTAAGTGAGCTTATGAAGTTTTGATTCCGCGAGATTAGGCTCAACCCGCTTAAGCCCGCCTAAAAATGGGATGAGACCAACCAATTTAAGTGGTCGAATCTAAAATTACAGCCGCCCTGTTTATTGGCGGACAAGCAAGTTGGCGGGCTGGTCTGTCAATTTTTTTGTTTTTTGTTTTTTTTATTATTTTTTTATTTTGACACTTTATTAGAAAAAAATACTAATATTATTTATAAAAAATAGAAAAAAAAATTTATGAAGAAAAAAAACTAATTTATGAGACAAATCAAACACGAGCACAACATAAAATCAACACATCTAACAACATAGTTAACAAATTCAACATAATTATAAATCCAAAAACAAATCTCAAAAGAAATCCAACATTAAAAATCTCAAAGGAAAAACAATATCATTGTTCATAATATGTAATAAGAGAATAATATGTAATAATTTCACCGTTCATAATATGTAATAATTTCACCGTATCAGAATGTGATGTTGGTTAATAGAATAAACCAATAACTTACATTGAAATTCGGGGAAGAAGAAGAGTAATATGAGAGTAAGAATGAATAGAAAAAAAAAAACCTAAATTTACTTTAAATATGTGTTGTATTTTATTGAGTTGGATCATCTTATTTTATTCTTTACTTAAAAAAAATAATTATATTTTTATGGAACTCGCGGGTCGGCCCGCCTCGCTTTTTAAACGAGTTCGGCGGGTCGGGGCGGGCCAACTAGATGTGTCGAGCTCAAAACTTAGGCTCAGCCTGCCAAAAATGACAAGGTAAACGAGCCGGCCCGGCGGGTCGGACCCTTTTTGCCACCCCTACGCGAGATACCAAATTTACTTTTGTTGGCAACCCGTCTCTTAATAGTCTCTAGGCGAAAATAGATACCTTCAAGGGGATTTGTTTGTGCCAAATAAAATTTTCAGCTGCATCCAAAATAACAGTCTGCTGAGAATTCAAGAGCTGATATGCATCACTAACTGAGTAACCACGAACAAGATCAAGCTGCCACCATAAACAGGAACGTGGACTTGCAGAGAGATATCGTGAAGCAAAGTCTGATACTCTTCCAACATCTCCTCCTCCCACACTCACAACAGTCTCCTCCACGCCCACGCTCCCTCTCCATCCTCTCACCTTAAAGCATACATCTCGGCCACAGTACTCAGCTTGTTCTCCACCAAATCAAATAAACACCTAAACCTCTCCCTCAAGGAAATCCCATCCAACCAAGGATTGGTCCAAAAAAGTATCAACATCATCACCCACCTTTTTCGAGATGCACTCCCTGAACCACCCTCCGACTAAGCCCTCTACACCCTCCTGAATTCTCACAATCTTGCTCCACCAAGAAGACCTGCTCCTCCCACCCTATCGCAAACACCCTCTATCCTGCCCATAATGGGCCGCCAAAATTCTATACCTCTATACTCCTTACTTAAGCAAATAGTTTTTCATGTAATTCAAGATGTTTTTCTAATTTACCCCTACTAGCATGCTCTTATTAAAATTCACCTTTAAATCCGACATCAACTCAAACAACATAAAAATCGCCCTCAAAACACGGACAAATATACATGAAAAAAACATAATAATATTTATGCGTGAGATTGCTTCAACTTATGAATTCCTCTTCAAATCATTCGTTTATGGTCATATATAAGATTTTTATATATTTTATCATGAAAGAACATGTATATACCAACTACTAAAAGTAATCATCAAATGAATATTGATCGTTAGCTTAATATTCTACCTATTTTTATGCTTTATTTTTATTAGCAAAAGTTAATCCGTTTACTACATTTTTGTTTAATTTTCATTTATAGGAAGAAGATGAATTATCAATCAAATGAGAGAATGCTGGCAAGCCTAGTCCGAGTGGTAATTGGCTGAGACCATTACTCGCTGGACTCGGGTTCGAATGCTGGCAAATGATGTTGATGATGATGAGGATGATGATATTGTTGTGTGCTTGATGAAGCAAAAATCAAATGAGAGAATTTATGCAATTTTTTTTTAATGGTATTCAATAAAATTGATACTGTCAATTTTAGTGGATCTCAATAATACATCAAATAATTTATATAATATAAACTTTCAACTCAACAATAAATTTTATAAAATTTATATTTATTATAAAGTTATTGATAAGTGGTGCATGTACCACTTAATCGACTGTTTTGCCTTCGCACTAACATTTGAGCACCCTAAACTATCGAATTAGTTTATAAAATATTTCACTTTTTTTTTTTGACAATATATAAAATATATCACTTACTAAGAACTTAATTATTAAATTACATCACTTAATTAATAAAAAATTAGCATTTAAATTATATCACTCACCATCAAACTATACAAATCAACATAAAAATCAAGTTATCCCACATAGTTCAAAATCAAGTTTTTTTTATTTATTCACAAATTTCAAAAAAAAAAAATTCAAAAAAAAAAAAGTCCTTACAACCCACAACTTCAAGAAAAAAAATCAATAAATAATTTAGTAAAGAAAATGTAAATAAAAGTCACACTAATATAATAAATTTGAGACTAGGCACATAAAATAAAAGGTTAAATATGTTTTTAGTCCATACTTTTATGTGAGTTTCGACTTTTAGTCCTTATATTTTTTTAATTATATTTTTAGTCCCTTATGTTTTTTCCGTTTGCATTTTTAGTCCCTACCGTCAAGTTCTGGTGACTAGGCTAACGGAAAATGCCACGTAGGGTGCCACGTAGGACGCCACGTACATTATTGAACCTACGTGATATTTTTTATGTTGATATATTTTTAGTCCCTACTTTTACGTGAGTTTCCACTTTTAGTCCCTACATTTTTTAATAATATTTGTAGTCCTTCACGTTTTCACCATTTGCATCTTTAGTCCCTACTGTCAAGTTTTGGTGATTAGGATGACAGAATATGCCATGTAGGAGAACATATAGGATACCACGTCATTTACCCCGCACCAAAACTGACCCGACCTAACCAAAACATAAATTTCAAAATTTTAAATACCTAAATTGAATTCATGATCTCTTTCTTCTTCTCAAACCCATAAATCACAGTAGCTTTTTTCATTTGAAAGTTGTTCATGATCTCTAGTATATGTGACTAATAAACTTGCATTTAATCCTAAGTTGGTCAAACCTTGAATCAAACATATATCATAAAACTAGCTACATATCCGTGTGTACACACGGGACGGGCCTTCGGCACGTTATATAAATGATAACAAACTAAGTGCTAAACATTTCAAAATTACTCATAATAAACTACCAATTAAAAAAATTTGAGTTATTGGTTAAAAGTAGTCATAATATTACATAAACTGAATTAAAACAAACAGGATTTGGATTCTCTCCGATTTTTTCTCTCATGTTTTCTCTCCAATGGTAATCTTAGCCATTCATTCAATTTATTTCTCTCCCTTCTTAAATGTTTTTATACTCTTTATCATTTATCAACCATTAGATCAACAAAAGCAGAGAAAACATGAGAATTCCTAAACATTTAGGTATTTTTTTTCTATCCTTTATCTTGGTGTGTGTCACAATAAGGAATTGATCTTCTTGAACTTCAAAATTGAGGAGGTCTCCAGGATGCAATTTGTATCGCTTTAAGAATTTGGACCAACCACTCCAAATATACTTCTCATCAAAAGTTTTTTCCGTATACTTCTCATCAAATACACATCATAAAAGTCACGTAGATTCATTAATTGACCTAGTATCCTCTGTGCCGTCCCGCGTGACATATTTTGTTATCCTAATCACCAAAACTTGACACTGGGGACTAAAGATGCAAACAGTGAAAACGTGAGGGACTAAAAATATAATAAAAAAATATAGGGACTAAAAGTGGAAACTCACGTAAAAATAGGGACTAAAAACATATCCACATAAAAAATTAATGCCACGTAGATTCTTTAGTTGACGTGGCGTCCTATGTGACATTTTCTGTTTGCCTAGTCACCAGATCTTGACGGTAGGGACTAAAAACACAAACGGAAAAAATATGAGGGACTAAAAATGTAATAAAAAAATGTAGGGACTAAAAGTCAAAACTCACATAAAAGTAAGGACTTAAAACATATTTAACACTAAAATAAAAGCAAATATATATATTAAAGGCAATTTGACATAGAAATAGAGAGTGTGAAGTGGGAGGGAAAAGAAGAGAAGAGAAGTAAACAGTAGCGAGAGAGAAAGTGTGTGATTAGGTTTCTTCTTTTTCTTCCAAGATGAGTACCATGAAGTTTTGCCGTGAATGGTTCGTTCTTTTCTCTTCATCTTCTTCTCTTTTACTCCTTTTTTCGTAAATTAATAGCTTTGGTTTGTTTGATTCAGTAACAACATTCTTTACCCTAAGGAAGACAGAGAACAGAAGATTCTTCTCTATGCTTGCCGCAATTGCGATCACCAGGTTCCAATTTCTTCTCCTTTTCATATTCCTTTTCAATTTTGTGCATGATTTTGCTATTCTAAGTGTGTTTCTGCATTATTACCTTATTTTTAGGTGGACAAAAAATATTTCTTTTCCATTTTGGGTAGCTTAGTTATAGAGGGTTTTGATGGAGAAAGGGATTATTTTGTAGAATTAGGGTGTAGCCAAACATGGGTCAATTTTGTTTTGAATGTGGTGTTGAGAGGGATCATTTTGTTGTAAAAATGTGATTATCCTTGTTTGATCAATTGTTTACTGGTTGTGTTGTTGTTGTTGTTGTTGTTGTTGAGGAGGAGGGTATCCAAAACCAACCATCGTAGTTTTTGACTTTCTTTTAAAATATTGAAATCTTCTGCGTGTTTTTGCTATTGTAAACGCGATTCTGCATTATTAGCTTATTTCGGGTGGAAAAAACAATTTTCTCCTTTTGGGTCGCTTTTTTTGGCGTAAACCGGGTATCTCTACGTGCAACTGTAGAGACTAATCCCTCGAGCCTTGTGGGACCCAAACAGGCGGCAAACTCTCTTTTGGGTAACTTAGTGATATCGAAGGAAAAAAGGATTATTTTATAGAATTAGGGTGTAGCCAAACATGGGTCAAATTGTTGGTTGTCTAAGTTTTGAAGTTGGTCTTGGCGGGGACGACCATTTTCTTGTAATAATGTGATTAATTAGATGGTATATGATTGTTTGATTAGTTGTTTACTGGTTGTGTTGTTGTTTTTCAGGAGGCTGCTGATAACTTCTGTGTGTACAGAAATGAGATTCATCACTCTGTTGCTGAGCGCACTCAAGTGTTGCAGGATGTAGCTGCAGATCCAACTCTTCCTCGCACCAAGGCTGTTCGCTGCGTTCAATGCAACCATGGTGAAGCTGTGTTTTTCCAGGTAAAGTCGCTGTTCTATAGCACTCAAGAGTTGCTTTTATTTTCATTTTGTATTTTCGTTATTCAGATGATTTAAGGGAAGAGAGGCTGCAATCTTGATTTTGTCTTTGAATTAGAGTGTTAGAGAGTCATAGAGATTTTAATGGCAATCTTGACTGTTGAGTGAGTTTATATATTTTGTGGATATAAGACTTGGTTAAGCATTAGTACTCATCTGTCAGGTTTCGATCCCTTAGTTTGTGAAGAAGTAAGTTGTAGAGGGAAGGCTAGAAAAAAATTATTTGTGTTTGAAGGAAAGCAGTTTCATGCTGAGGGATAAGCAGTGAATGAAAATATGAAATATTTGTAACTCAATCCCCGATCTGAAACATATAGATTATAATATGTGTTTGAGTCTTGACAATTTGATAGCGGTGAATGAAGATATTATGCTTTGTGCTGCTTAATTTATCAAATCCCTAGATGAACTGTGTAGGGTTATAAAGTGTCATGACTCGTGCAATTGCATATATACTAGGTGGCATGTGAGTTGTTGTATAGATCGCACAAGCTTGAAAACCTTTATATATTCTTTATCTTGTTTTGGTGCAATGGCATTCATTAGCCGGAGTATCAGCCTGCTACCTTAATAGTAGAGTGAAGATAAAGTTTGAACAATTTTGACTCTTGTTCAGCTTTACCTGTCAGGAAGCTGTGGTTTTCCATCATTGTAGTGTTCATGGTTCTAGGCATATTGTTGCAATGCATAAAATTATCTTATTTTCTTTCTAGTGGCAAAATATTCTTGACATGCAGTACTGTCATTATTAGTTCTTTTCTTTTTAAATGTTAAATTAGTTCTTCACCCAAAAAAAGAAGCCAAATTAGTTCCTTATAAGAAAACTAAACACTGGCCAAGTTCCTGAATGATATTCTACACTCTAACCTTTATACACTATAGACATTTCTATCTACACACCAAAAGTAATGACATTGTGTTGTGTAGGTGAAAGAAGTTTCTGTGAAAACTTTTGAATTTGATAAGTTGTGCCCCCCTTTCAAAAGCATTGAAGATATAAGGGGAAATTACATTGACCTCCCCTAAGGTTTCACTAAACAACACAAACTTCCCCTCTAATTTTTAAAAAGCAATCACCTCCCCTCAAAACTGACACCGTTAGTGAGGAAAACACTATTCTACAACTTTTCTTTGAAGTTTTAAGAACAGTGTCGCAGCTTTTACATCTTTTCAATAAATTCTTTCAAAGGGTTTGAATTCATTGAATTGTTGTGCCTCTGAAAGGACACAAAAGAAACCTTTCAGCAAGTCTCTCTTTCCTCCGTCACAAAAATTAGTCTCCCTGTCTCTGGTCACTTTGCAAACAAGTTTTTTTATTTTATTGTTAGTATGTGTAACTTAATTGGATGAGTTGACGGTAATGATTCCATTTTCACCTTTGAGTACCATCGATATAGATGTTCATAGCTTTGGCGTCATTTGGCTTCTGTCATGGCTCCACTTTGGTTTATAATACCAAATTTTAGATTCATGAATATCTGATAATCTATACATAAAATAAACGGAGAAATAGGGAATTGGAAGAGGAAATGATTAGCACTGTCGTTTCAAAGAGAGAGAGGAATTATTATGATTTATTTGTGGGATTTAATGGAGTGCAAAGAGTGTTAATTTAGAGGGGAGGTATTTATCACATTGAAAATCAAGTAAGGGAGGTTTGTGTCTGTAATTTTCCCATGATATAAACATTCTCATCTATTATTACCTACCATTTTGAATGCATTTTTGGAAAATGCCAAACAGCATGTTGATCACAAACCTTATTTTTAATTACGTACTGATCATCTGAATAATTTTCATGTATGCAGGCAACTGCCAGAGGGGAGGAAGGAATGACGCTTTTCTTTGTTTGCTGCAATCCAAACTGTGGACACCGTTGGAGAGACTGAGATTCTAGCATTTTGAGACTGAGACTGTTGGGGAAATCTAACACATTTTGTAGTGCACTCTTAAGATAGAAGAGTGAATTTTGTAGTTAATATGAAAACATGGCTTGTGTGCTACCTATTTTAAATGTAGTTGTTGATCAAATGATTGATGGACAAATCCTTGTGTTAGTTTGATAATGATTGATGGACAAATTCTACCAACTAAAATCTTCATAGTATTGTTGAATTGAATCTGCACTCATGTTAATATGCTACTTAGCAAAGTTACACTCCTTTTTCTCTCTTAATCTCTTTTCAAGTTTTCATCGGTTTTTGGGGTAATTTAAGTTTTCAAATGATAGAAATAGACAAAATCAATATCTAAGATGTATCATAATTTTAGGTGTATTAGAATTTAGAACTACATAACTTTTTTTTTTATTTTGTTAACCTCCAAATATTAAGAAAAGGGCTTTTGGTAACTTGAATTCTATTAGAAATTGAGAATATACTTGACATTTTTCGTAGGCTTTATTCATTCTGTTATGTATTACGAGTTTAATTTAAAATTAACCGCAAGATTTGTACTATCCATTCTAAAATAAGTGGCATTTTTGCATAATAAAAAGGTTGTTTCAAAATAATTGACTTATTTTAATTTTTAATACAATATTAATTACTTTTTTTCAATTTTACTCTTTAATTAATACTAATTGCATCATTCTCAATTTAATATTTTTCACTTAAATTCTTGGTAAAAGTGAATACATCAAATACATATATAGGTACTTTATTAAAAATGCTAATTATTTATTTATTTATACATTTTTCTTGATTCAGTTAATAAGGCAATTATTTTGAGACATAGAATAAAAAATAAAATAAAATCCCCACACACCAACCCTACCAAATCCAATTTTTGTTTCAAAACTCTTTTTGTGAATAGTTTAAAAAAAAATATACACATTTCCTAGAAACTACAACCCTCGCAAGAGTTTAAAAGAAGTGTTTTTTTTTTTTTTTTTTTTTTGTAATACTAAAACTTAAAGTTGTGTTAACTGCATTGCCAATTTACTTCTTATTATTTTTCAAAGCGTCATCAGATATCATTTCTCATATCGAATCCCTTTTCAAAAAAAATATTTGGGATAGGATATGCAAACCAAAAGAAAAGGGGGTGGGGGTTAGGAATTTTTTAGGAAAGTGGTGGTGGAGGATTAGGAATGAGAAAGAATCTCTTTGGTATAAGGTTTTAGATAGAAAACACGGTTCTAATTTTGATTGAAAGAAAAATAGTGGAACGGTCAAGTTAAATACTATCTTTAGGAGACTTTAGTTTATGACTTATCTTTGAACAAGGACTCCAGTGTAGCTGAGATGATTGCGATAGAGGATGGAGTTAAGAAAATTAATTGGAGATGGAGAAGAAGAATTTTTCGGTGGGAGGAGAAGGAAATGATGGAAGTTTGTAATGGGTTAGTTCTTGGTCTGAGGAGGGTTGAGAGTGAGGGCGATTGTTGGAAATGGAGGGGGGAGTCGTATACGGTGAAAGAGGCTTATCAAGTGTTAATTGAAGGAGAGGAAGAGGATGAGGAATGCGAGTGGGCTAGGGATTTGTGGAATCAATTAGTCCCTTCAAACATGTCGATGCTAGTTTGGAGGTTGTTTCACAAGAGATTGCCGACAAAGGATAACTTGACGAAAAGAGGCATTTCATTTAACTCATCAGCTCTATGCGCTGGTGGTTGTGGTAGTCTAGAGACGGAAGATCACTTATTTTTTATATGTCCTACATTTGGCTCAATGTGGAGAGAAATTGTGAAATTGTTAGGAATCCCGATCGCTTTAGCTGAAGGGGGTCCCGACCCATTTATATCTTTTGAAAAACTTGATATCTGAAAATTACAAGCAAAGGGATAGACTTGGAGTGATTTGAATCGTTGTTGTTTCATTGATTTGGAAAATAAGAAATGATATGATTTTTAATCAAGTCGGTTTTGAGCGGGAGAAGCTATTGTAAGAATCTAAAGTCCAGTCATGGAGAATCCTTAGAGCTCGCTCTAATGGATTCAATTACGATATGTGGTGGTTGAATCCACCTTCTTGCATTGCATAGGCGCTAATATAAGGAGGCTTCAAGAAAGATGAAGCTGCATGCAACCTTGCTTATTCTGCTGTCACTATCACTGCAACCAAAGTGATTTTTCCCCCTAAATATCCCTATTTGGCCCCAATATTCCAACAATATCCCCCTCTTAAAAAAAATTCCCACAATATCCTCCTTGGGGGATAGTTTCTGGTGCGTGCAGGAGAGAGGGACATGGCGACACTAGGAGTTCTACCATGGGACCACCACTGCTTTTTTGTTTTTTCTCTTCTGCATGGAGGGAAGTAGAGTTTAGGGTAAATAATTTAAAGGGTTTGATTTTTTTGTTTGGGTTTTGGGTTATGGAGTTTTGGGGTTTGAGATTTTATTTATTTATTTTAAATGTTAATTAATATTATCATTAATTATTTATTAAAAGGTGAAGTAATATTAAAAAATAATTATGATAAAAAAATATATTAAAATGCTTCTAAAAAACAGTCGGATTAGAACCGAAATGGACGATTTCAACAATAAGGATAATCTATATGGCTTATGTCGGACGCCGGATCATAGCATCAATGCTTGTCCTTATGCTGCGGGTCCCTCTATGTAACTTTAGTTTTCTATTTTATGTAATTTTTATCCAAAGTTTTTCTAATATATTATAAAAATATTAATATTGAATCTTAAATCTTAAATTTTACTACAAAACATATTATTGTCCATATTCAAAAAAGCATTTTAATATTTTTATAATAATTTATGAAGCATTTTAATTATTTTTTATCATAATTATTTTTTAATATTACTTCTCCTTTTAATAAATAATTAATGATAATATTAATTAACATTTTAACAAAATAAAATAAAAATCCCAAACCCCAAAACTCCATACCCCAAAACCCAAAAAAAAATCAAACTCTTAAAATTATTTACCTAAACTCTACGTCCCAACATGCAGAAGAGAAAAAAAATAAAGGTCCCATGGTGGAACTCCCAATGTCGCCATCTCTTAATAGATGGTGAAACTTCCAGTGTCGCAATGTCCCTTTCTTCTGCACGCGCCAGAAGCTGTCCCCCAATAAGGATATTGTGGGAAATTTTTTCAAGAGGGGGATATTGTGGAAATATATTGGGGTCAAATAGAAATATTTAGGGAAAAAAAAAATCGGTGGCTTTGTGTTAAGGGAGCTAGGCATTGTATTGGTGTTCAAGAGGCTTAGGCCCTCTTTTTCTACGTGGATGTATTCTGTTGGGATTATATGAACTTGTGCTTGTAGGAGGTTCTTTCATTTTGATATATTTTGCTTTTCCAAAAAAAAAAGTGTAGCCAGCTGGCCCATAATTATTTTGAATTTGTCATTGATTGGTATTAGATTTCCATTTAAGAAAAATGTGTAGCTAAGAGCATCTCCAATAAGGGTATCATAGAGAGTATCATAGACTAATGATTCATATTTTATTTTTTTTTTATCATTGGAGTTCCATGACGTGGCATAGAGGATATCAAAATTGATGATATTGGTACCTTATTTAAGGTACCGTATCATCAATTTAATGTTATCGTTTTTTGTATAATCGAATTAAATAGAATTAATAACTTGTTAATAATGTATGATACATAGAGTTGTATCACCATTGGAGTAAAACACGTATGAGTTGCATAAATATTATATGACATTATAGAAATAACATTTTAATAATGTATGATACCCAAAGCGATATCACCATTGGAGATGTTCTAAGTAGTAAAAGAGCTGTCTATGGTTGACACACGTTCTTATTCTTATTAAAAACAAAAAACTGTCCCTGCACCGAAAAAAAATAATTGTCCATAATTATGTTAAAATTATACTCCCATAATTATGTTAAAATTATACTCCGTGTTAAATAAAGACACAAAAACAAATTAATGTATTTGGTATAAAATTTAGTCCAAATACATTAACTTTTGTTAACTAATTTTTGTTTATATTTTAAAATGGAAGGAGTATAAATTAGTGGAATATTCTTTTTTTATAATTGAATTAGAATGACTAAAATAGAATGATTTTATTTTTAATCTGTGCATTGAATACAATTTTTCATGAGCTTTATAGTGCAAGTCATATGTATATATATATGGATCATTGAGACACTATAAAATAAGCCTTAAATGTATATTATATAGATAAACACAATGAATAATTTCTGAAGAATACAAATGGAGTACTCTTCTGCTGAAATGGTGAAATCAAAATACTATATATTAATCATTTTTTTTTATCATTAATTTTTTCCACCAATTATATAATGTATTTTATCTTTTATTTTCAGAGTTGTGTTCTAAAAGTAAATACACAATGTGAAGCATGTAAAGTTAAGGTGATGCAGATCTTGCAAAGAATTCATGGTATTTTATTTATTTACTTTTATCAGTCCTTCAAAATATGAATTCAAAACATAATTTGTGTTTTTCTATTGAAATTGTAGCAACTATGCAAAATATGTATACCATGTTATGTTATATCCATTCTATATTCTATATGTCGAATTTTAAATTGCAAATAAAGGATCATTTAATTTTGTAAGTGTGTAGGTTCAATTTTTGTTCAGTATGAGGAATTTTTTATAGGTGATTTATAAATACCTTTATAAGTGCGTTTTGAGCCTTGAGGTCTATTATGACCGACCTAGTGAGCCCCTTGCGAATCAACACATCTATTTTTTTTTAAAAAAAAATTATTTAATTTTAATGTAGGCAATATGCATTTGATTTTGATTTTTTTTACCATACACTTAATTTCAGGGGTTTACAATATAAGTATTGATGGAGAAGAAGGGACGGTAAAAGTTACCGGAAGAGTAAACTCAAATACAATATTGAGTGTGCTTGAAAAATATGAAAAATATGCAGAAATTAAGTATGTCAAGTTTGAAGGTGAAGTTGTTGAAAGAAATCCTAATTATTATGGTGAATGTGGATATAATCCCTATGATGGCATGGAATATTGTTCATATCCACCACCATTGCCATGTCCTCCATATCAAGGCTATCATAATCCTGACTATCCACAATTTTCTCAACCACCTTATCCTCCACTGCTAGTACCGTACCAATTTCCACCGCCTCCTCCGTCAGGACCATTCTGGGCGCCGACAAAACCTCAGCCGCCAGCACCACCTCCCGTGTATGGTTATGGATCTCCTCCTTTGGTGTCAAATTTGTCACCTAAACATGTACCTCGAGAAGAGACATCATCAAGACAAAATAAATGTGCAATGATGTAGGAACTATTGCATGTCTTGTATGATGCAATGTATGAGATCTTTGAGTATATGGAAAGAAATAAACCTAAAAAAGTGCTCCTCAGGTTACCTTTGGAATTTGATGGCTCAGATGATTTGATGATCATAATCTTGCCACTTAGGGAAGTGGATTCACCATTCTTTATTCTAATTGATTCATTACTTTGGAGCATATCTACAATAAAGATAACATTTATTTGCATCTTGATCTTATTAACTCATGATTTGCCATTTTATTTGGAAGAGGTCAATAATAATCATGCATATTTGGGTTGACTTTGAATTCAGATTTCAATTAATAATTACAAGTGGAAATTTTCTATTATTTATTTTTTTAATGCTTTCTCTTTTGGAATTACTATTTTAAAGGCATAACTTGTCGACAAAATTAATGGCTACATATTTTCAAAATATATCCCCTAGTACAAGAGGACCGGGAAGGACACACTTCTGTTGTGCCAGTTATCGTGCCAATGGTAAACATTGGATAGTCAAGTGCGGATAACTGCTGAAAGCATCTAAGTAGTATTCCAACTTCCTCAAAATCTCCGGTATCACAGCCGATACAACAATGGGTTCTCTGCCTCTAGATTTTTCGTATAAGACTCTAGAAATAAATAGAAAAACAGGAGAAAATTTTCAACAGCTATACATTTATAATTGCAATGAAGGGAGCTAGCTAGGATATAGAATCTGCATCTGCTGTGGCTTGAACTTGAGCTGCATATTGTAAATTCCAGAGGATATCTTCGAAAGAAGGACGAGATGATGATTGTGGCGATATGAATTTGGTTGTGCTAGATATTACAATTGATAAAGACTCTTGACAGAAACTTCTCAACACTATTGGATCTACTATTCTTTTTCTACCATCATGACTATCAAACGATGCATGCGCACAATTCACAAAACCGAGTCATGGATTTTATCGGTTCACAAAACAATGTTTGATTAGTTAATAATAATCCATCTCTATTAAAACTCAAACTCAAATGAGTTTTAAGTGTATTTTGTTAAATGTTTGATTAAGTATACATGATTAAGTAGTCAAAAAAAAATTTAAAAGCTTTTTTTTTTTTTTACCTTTTAATTAAGAAAGAATGCTTCTCCTTTCTCACTTGCTATGGGACCAGCAAGTGATTCAAACAATATGAAACCAAAATAAAAGTACAAGTTAGTTAAGAATCTAGTTTCAAGTTATTGCACCAAAGTAAAAAAACTAGTCTTTAATTGGTTTCTAAAACAACCTGGTATAATTCTAGTATGTAAAAAATGCACTGCATTGGCAACTCCAATTAAAATGATACAACATATCAAAATTAGTTAGTTATTGGTTGTTGCATGTTAGTTAGTCTGTTAGTTAGTTATATGAGGAAACTCATTTGTAACCGATTCATTGAAGTTCATTTCGTGATATGGTATCTGAGCTCCGGTTGTGAGCTTCCTTTTCGCTATACCATCCCTAACAATGATGACAAGTCAACCTAATGCTTCCAATGGAGGCATTATTCCGATTCTTGCATTAACTGATCCTTCGCAAATCCGTATTACCTTCATCCAACAGGAAACATTGGGGCGCTGCTATTGACAACAGTACTTAATAGCAAGATCTATCATTGCTGGGCCAGATCTATGAAGAAGACAATCATCACCGAGATTATTATTTTTTTGTATTATTAATCCTCTGGTTTCTAGAGGAAGGAACCCTAGATAATCCAGAGTTCGGTTGCAAGGTAAGTAAAATGTGACCAAGAATTGTTCCTACTAGGAATCAAATACAATCCAGAGTTCGTAATTGAGATTTGATCCTACCTATGAGGCATGGGTGCGATGTAATAATCTCGTGCATTCATATTCTAATTACGTACGGATCATCTGAATATTTTTTATGTACGGAGGCAACTGCAAGAGGGGAGGAGGGAATGACGCTTTTCTTCGTAGGAAATCCAACACATTTTGTAGTGCACTCTTAAGATAGAAAGTGAATTTTGTAGTTAATATGAAAACATGGCTTGTGTGCTACCTATTTTAAATGTAGTTGTTGATCAAATGATTGATGGACAAATTCTACCAACTAAAATCTTCATAGTATTATTGAATTAAATCTGCACTCATGTTATTATGTTAATATGCTACTTAGCAAAGTTACACTCCATTTTCTCTCTTAATCTCTAGAGTTTTGGGGGCAATTTAAGTTTACAAATGAAAGAAATAGACAAAATCATAAACTAAGATGAATCATAATTTTATGTGTATCATGTAACTACATTTTTTTTTTCTTAACCTCCAATTATCAGGAGAAGGGCTCTTGATAACTTGAATTCTATCAGAAATTGAGTTTGAGTTCTTTCAATATATTTAAAAGTATCGCAAGATTTTGTACGATCCATTTCAAAATATTCAAACTTATTTCAATTTTTAATACAATATTAATTACTTTTTTTTAAAACCCTTTAATTAATACTAATTGCATCAATCTCAATTCAATATCTTTCGCTACATTAAGATACAACAAGAAGACCCGTGTACAAAATATACAACAAGGTCTATAAGATACAAAATTCACAGCATAACACCATTACATTGAGGCTCACTAGACAATAGCTAAGTACACCACACCAATCCTGACGTAAATTCTAATATGGACCACTTTATTAAGTGGTCCATGCTCCATGGTGGACCAATCACAAATAACATTATAACGAATATGAATTTTACAAAATTCACCGTTGGATTGAAAGTTTATATCATATAGATCATCTATAGAAAAATTAAAAATTATTTGATATGTTATTGAGACACATCAAGATTAACGGTTGTTAAATAACATAAATCTTGATGGGTCTCAATAACATATCAAATGATTTTCAAAAAAATTTTAAAAATTTATGGATGATCTATACGATATAAACTTTCAATCCAACAGTAAATTTTGTAAAATTCATATTCGGTATATCACTTGTCCACGATGGACCACCTAGCATTAGCCCCAATCCTAATACACAATTAAAAAATCAGCACCAAGTAAACACCACTTATACATGGCCCCACCCCAAAAAATTTTTTTTTTTTTTATATGTTTAGTATTAATTTAAATGTATTATTAATTATTTGAAGTCGTGTACATATTTGTCTAAATATTAATTTAGATTTTGTTATTGATCATTATAAGTAACTCGATACATATATTAGTTTACGTATTAGTGTAAATATTAATTAAAATTAGCAATTGAACTAGCATATATAAATATGAAATGACATAAAAAAATATGTTTAATTAATTTTTAATTTTTTAAATCCCGTACTTTTACATTTGTTGCAATTTTAGGCCTATCTTAATGTTTTTTTTTCTCTTTTTTGCCGTAAAAATAGCGAATTTTAATGCCAAAAAAATTTGAATTTTGGGTTAAATTTGATATTTCATCTTTATATTCAATGTTGGAGACAATAAATCATCTTAATGGCCAAAAATCACAATTTTTAGAGTAAAACTATAGTTTGTTGGCACCAAAATTGTAACATATTAAAATAGAAGGACAAAAAAATTCAATTTAAAAATAGATTGACTATTTTTTGGCCCACCCACTATAATTTTCCTGATTCCGCCACAGAAAATTTCTCTTCCGACCCCCCGTATTTCTTTTATACCCCCCTAAGGGACTGCTTTGCCCTTGCACGGTATCGTGGTTCGCAGAAACCATGAAGTGTAAAATTGCAATTTTTCGTGGTTTCTATAAACCATGGCGTTCTGATATACAAAATTCATGGTTTTTAATGATCTGTGATAGAAACCAGCTGTTGCTTTTGACTAAGTGAACCACCTCATATTTGAAATGAGGTCCAAACCTGTTTTTTAACGATCCAAACACAGTCAATTCATTATCATAATGTTTAATTAAAATACATCAATATACCAAATATTACATAACCATAATGTTCACGAGTTTCATTAAGTCCATAACCATAATTACATCAAAATATGCACTCCCTTTTTAACTAGTAAGACAATTTAAACAAGAATGGTCTATTACTCTGTTCATAAGAAGCACATAAGAAGTATTCAAACATGAGATTCATGGAAAGCAAAGAAATTTTCATACCTCTTGTATTGAATTTGGCGTATTGTATTATTATTATTGATAAGTTTTGGTTTCATTAAATTTGCGCACAAATGCTTAAAATTTGCGCACAAACACAGGTTTGCGGCTCACCTTTATGGTGTTGCTGGACAGAACCAGAAGCAAATGGTTCCTGTCTTCTGTTAAATACGCCATGGTTTGTAGAAACCATGGTGTTCCTTTAAGAGTTTCGGTTCGCAAAAACCATGGTAACCAACTTTGTAAATCTGGATATGTTTGGCATATTTGAGATGGTACATAACTTGAATCTTGTCTTTGAGATTAAAAAGACTCTTTAAATTGTCCTTCAATTCAACGCAGAAAAGTTCATCGATATTGCGAAACCTGATAGTAAATTGATGAGATGTCACTGAATCGTTACGATTGGAAGAATTCATTTGCTAAAATTGTAAGTAATGTTTTTGGATGTATGAGAATATGGGTTAGGGTTATATATTTATACACGAATCCGATTAATTATAGCCACATAAATTTGTCGATGTTATCTCAACCATAGAAAAAAAGGTAGATGGTGCAATGTTAACCACATGTGAGTTTCGATGCAATCTCGTCCACAAAAAAGTGTCGGTGCAACATAAAAAAAAAAGTGTCGGTGTATTGCCGATTTATTAAAATATTCATTGAACCACCTCCTTTCTCTTTTTCCCCCTCAGTACTCTTTTTATACCCCCCATGTTAAATTTTCTGTAAAAAACTCCGTTTCGGTTTGCAGAAACCATGAAGTGTAAAATTGCAATTTTTCGTGGTTTCTATAAACTATGGCGTTCTGATATACAAAATTCATGGTTTTTATACCATGGTTTCTATAAACCACGATTATTGTTGCCAAATGTATACCGTTTTGGAGGCCAAAATTGGATTTAAGGGGGGTATAAAAGAAACACAGGGGTCGGAAGAGAAATTTTCTCCGCCACAGGCCACAGCAGTAGGTCTGAAGCATCAGTAATATAGGTACTTCATTAAAAATACTAATTTTTTTATTTATACATTTTTCTTGATTCTTTTAATAAGGCAATAATTTGGAGATGGAGGGAAAACAAAAAAAAATAAAAAAAATCCCACACCTGCCCTACCAAATCCATTTTGTTTTAAAACTCATTTCGTTTTAAAAAAAAAATAAATTACACATTTCCTGCAGACTACAACCCTCGCAACATAGTGACATGAGCTCATCTTTTATAAAAATTAAGAGAAGTGATATTTTACTTTGTATTACTAGAACTGATGTTTATGAAAATTTATTCAAAAATAGTAGAAACTATTTGAAACTTATTTGTTATAAATTAAAAGAATAATTTTGGCAATCAATAACTTAAATATTTATTGTTGAAGATTTTCATATAAAGTATTTTTAAAATTTTGGCAATCAACAACTAATCAAAATAACTTCTCATTTAAAGCATTTTTAAAATTTTATGACCCAAAAAAGTTGTAAGCTGCAAAATAATGAAATATTAATTAATTTTTATGAGAAGTTATAAACCAATTTTCACTTTTAGTTTTATTTAAAAAATCTTTTTATATTCAAAAAAAAAATCTTTTTAAAAAAAGCGTTGAAACGAAAAGCATATTCTATTTAAAATTATAGTTCAAAAAAAAAAAAACATTGGTAGAAACTACCCTAACCAGAAGATAATAGCAAAAGAAATTCTGAATGTGAATTTCACATTTGCCATCAATAAGGTGCCCTGTACAAATAATGAATGGTAGCTGCAGAATTTTCCACAGAAAAATGCTACTTTATCCCGATATTGCTATCTCTAACCTCAGAATCTAATTCACTAAACAAGATCGAAAAACTAATCCAAAAGTACAATAAAGAATCTATCTACAGAAAAATAAAATTACGGGGGGAAAAATAGCAGCTGGGGCTGCCTTGACCTTAATATGGCCCATGTCCTAAGGAAGCAAAGAGCTATAAAGCTGATAATGTCCGAGCGAACCACTCTGATAGGCGTTTAATTTTGGTAGTCATCTCTGCATCCTTTTCAAAAAACGAGGTGGCATTGGACAGTAGAATTGAGGCATCATGCTTCAGTGCCTCCAAACTTCGGTAGTAATTATTCTCCAACCTTGATTCTATCAATTCAATAGACAGAGGAACAGGAAATCTGCAAATTTACCAGAAATATTTAAGGCAAAATATAGATACATTTACATAGTTCTTCTTCAAAAAGGATGAATTGAATACCTGTTCGTAAATTTTGACTTATTTGAAATTTTCGTTAGTTCATGCAGTCCATAACGATCCTGGATATCAGCAACATAGAAGTGAATATTTACATTCACCTGCAAAGGAAAAAGACAACCGTATGCTATGGATTTTAGACGGATACCTGAAGGGTGTTGCCTGACTGCTGTAATTTGGCGAGAGCAGATAGCAGTTTATTTCTGGCGTGATCATCAATATGTGGCTGTTCCCATTGAGTATCAGCGTCAAAAAGCTCCCAAGGACTGTGCAGATGTTCATCAGAGAGGTCACTCTTGTACCGAACACTATATCTCTCCCATGGACTGTCTGGAAATTCAGAAGATTTGGCTTTTACAAACTGAATTCGACCCTCCCACCAGTTACCAGAGGAATTATCCTCATTCTTCCACCAAACCCTGCATTTATCCCTGCGTGTCCAATTTCTTTGGATAGCAGCATCAAACCTAGTTCTTTCAACAAGAAAATCAGGGAAACTGGTCACTTCAGGTAGGGTTAATTTAAAGGTTTTGCCCACAACACTTGAATTTGAATCTACAAACTGGAGGGTCATTTTGCAGCAGCTATCACCCGACCCTGGAACATGAGAATACTCAAGGCTTTGAACTCTACAATATTCTACAGCTCTTAGATGTCCCTTAAGTGACACCCAAGGCCCCGATTCTCTTTTACGGCTATAATCTATATATTCCTGGTGTCCCTGAAAAAGTGACATTTTCAAAGGCAAACTTTAAAATAAAAACTAAAAAAGGAAAAGACATAACATGCAAAAATTATAAAAATGCTATAAGTGAAACAAAATGTGTAACTTGTAGTCTATCATTACTAACCTGTCTTAAATACACCACTTCATCTCCCTGTTGAGGAATATACCTACATCCTTCCTCATGTGTGGATAACAGCAACCAGGATCCCTTCACAGTTGATTGTAGTGATTTCCTTCTACTTACAGGACTAGTCTCACGGATATTATAAGTAGACCTCCGATTCCTAGTGGACCTCAAACCAACAGTCAAATTTGAATTAGAACACCTTTCTTCTGTAAGCTTTCCTTTATTTGGGGAAACATTCTGAGGAATTCTAACCGTACAAGATCCATTTCCTTGATGCACTTTAAGATTACTCTGCTCATTATTTGTACCTAGTTCCAACTCGAGGGAACCATTGGTATGAAGAGCTTCATTTGTGCCATTACTGTCCGCTGCCACATTAAGATTACTATTGCTCCCATTTGATGTGGATTCTCCCATGCCACTACCATTAGTCACAGCCTTATGTGATCTTGATCTTCTATAAACAGCTTTGAACATTTTATCTCTATTTGAATGTGGTTCTGGTGAATCATGTGAAGTACTAACTTGTTTACCCAGAGGATCAACTTGAGAATCATTTTCTCTCTGATTAGATGTTAGTCTAGTATTGTTGTCATCCTTAACCACCACAAGCTCTTCATTGTTCAAATTATTATCAGCATTACAGCTAGAAGCAATATTCTTTAGCACCGGTGATTTTGTTTCAAGCTTACATGGACTTTCAGGATTCCTAGTACCCCTTTTAGACCTCAGCTTTGTCGAAACAGAAGGAAAACCAATATTTGGTTCAGGTATTTGGTCAACCCCACTATGGCCGACAGATACAAGAATAGTATCCTGCGGAGTCATGCCTGAAGAAACTAGCGATTCATCTTGATCCCTGTAATTGTTGGAAGCTGTGAGTTGTGGTTCACCATTCCAAGTAGGATTAAATGGCTGAGAGGTAGAACCAGCACAATTTTCATTTATTTCTGTCAAACTATCTACATTGTCATCATTTTGGATTTCTAAAGCAGGGGTTGATGTACTGCCGAAGTCCTTGTCCTCTTTCCCATGCTGAGTACTAACATTTTCATTGTGATGGTTAGGACATTTCAAAGAGTTGGGACTTGCACCTGGTGGCACAGTTTCTCTCACTCTGAGAGGTTTAGATGAACGAGCCCTAACCTCCCCCCATCTAATTTTCTCTAGTAAGTCTAAATTTACTCGATCTGTTCTTTCAATTGAAGAGTAACTTCCATTGCCAAAACGATATCCTGGCTCTGTAGAACTTGGTCTGTTGTTCCCATTAAAATCAGGGGATTCTTGAGCAGTTTTTGATGATGAGCCAACCAACCCGGCCTGGTTCTCAAACCCATGTGCAGGTTTAGATGAACCCCGAATTGGCAATTTGAGGACCAGCCTCCTTCTGTTTACATGACTCTCAGTCAATTCGTGAGATTTTGTGTCCTCTGATTCATACAGTAATACTTCCTTTCCCTTGGAATAATTCTGTTGGTCATTTTGGGAAGCTCTACCAGATTCTTCACTGTCTATATTAGACTCTTGCAATGTTGAGTCACTATCTGAAGAATAACCAACCAAACTATCTTCTCCTTCAATTGGTCCACCTGTAATTTTTGAGAATAAATTCAGAGCATTGCGTGCAGCAGCCCTTTGAGGTCTGGAAGATTTTGATTTAGAAGACTTCTTCCTTGATGATTTTTGTCCACCTTTACCCTTCCTACTTCGGCTACTACTGTGAACATTGTCTTCACACTCATCCAAATTCCTCCTTTTAACACGTCTCCCAGAAGAAGTCGTAATATCAATCTGCAGAAAATAAAACGGGAATAATTTAAATTTATTTCAAACATAACAAGTATTCACTGTATATTTTCTATTTGTGTACTTACTCCAGTCTTCTGTTTTTTCCTCTTCGATCTACGAATGGAATCCATGTCAATGTCCTCATTGTCACTGTTATCTGTGCTGCAACCAGGATCACCAGAGGCATCGGAGCTTGAACATCCTTTCTCACCCCGGGAAGAACTATCATCAGTTAAATTATATTCTGAATCAGTATCATTAGCAAACACATCAATTTCTGGCTCCCAATCCATAACATCTATAAACTCGGGCGGTGGTTCTATAAGCATGTCCAAGTCAGCCAATGGAACCATATGATACTCTGGGTCCAGACTGAAATCAGGGCCAACCGCAAGCTTTAACGATGATGGGCGCCAGTCCTGGCCCAAAGCTCCAAGTCGTCTCCGCTGAAACTCACTCTGATAAGGTTCTGGGTATGGTATCATTGCTGAAGTTTGACAGCATATAACAAACCACTTGTGAATAAATGTGGGTCGAAACAATATGTTAATATTATGTGTGTGTGGGTGTAAAGATTAGAAACAAGAAGTTAAACTGACCTGAATCACAAAGCATATCTTGCATATTACGTCGATAAGGAATCAGCTGAGTTTCCTGACTCATTTAATATTATTTAAATTAGGAAAACAGATGATATAAGATTGAAAATTAAACAGGCATTCTAAATAAAAACCCAAATCATCAAAGACATTCTTTAAACAACAGGTTTCATTCTTTGCGATTGAAACTTGTGTAACTACAAAATCTAATACAGAAGCAGTGGATAAATGGTTCACGGCAAATTGCGTCAGTTAATGTGCTAGAGTGAAAATTAAATATTTCTCTACATCAACATTAGGATTTTCTGTATTGATCTTCCTTTTCTTAATTTTACATTTTTTACAACATGTGGAAGTTGAAGTACCAAAATACTTATTAAATTGTTTTTCCAAAGGCTTTGAAAAGCTAGTTTTGGCTAGGAGTATTCTGGTACAAAATTTTATCTTGGACTAAAAAGAAAAATATAGAAATGTTAATAGAAAAGCCTCGCTCGCATTTCCCCCCACACCAACAAGCAAAAAAAGATGTTCTAAGAGCATCATAAATGAAAATAAAGGGAAGCAAGTGAGCAATCAACTAACCTGGTCAAGTACATTACCATGTGTGTCTTGAATGAGAGGCCGATAATCACCAAGAAAGAACTGTCAGATTTGCAGACAACATTAGTACCAAAACAGTAGGAAATGAAAGAGAAACACAATAGTTAATACTTAATGTTGTATTGTTGTATGTACCTGATCATATTTGGCATCTTTCTGGGACTCACCTTGACCCGTGTTTAATATATATAGTTGACCAACATCATCAGATAGTATAATCGATGTCCCATCCCTATGCCATAATGCAGTGTGCATATGAATTCACGGCACATCATAAATCATAAAGTCCACATAAAATAGCTATATTCCATGTGCTTATTACCGAAATCACAGAGCATAAGAATAAAAAATGTTTTCTTCAAGCTAATTATGATGTCTTCACCAAGTAAATTTTACTCGAGAACAACATTAAACCCAAATATGGTTCGTTTAATGCATGCCGAGACACGGAACGAGCAAAACAATATAGGTGAAACACTTAAGTCCCAACACAGCTGTCTGTGTATTGTTTTGTGATCAATACGCAACACAAACAAAATAAAACAAGTGACATGGTGATGCTAGAAGAAGAAAGAAAGTGAAAAACTTATGAGAACAATGCACCTCAGGCTGTTGCCTCGGTTTGATATATATTCTCAATAAATGATCCTAGGAGATAATTTAAGAAATCCTAAGATTGAAAACTGATCCCAGGAGATAAACAAAGAAATTCTAGCATAATTATAAAGATATTATGAGATAATAAGCTAAACAACCAACTTGATGCAAATAAATTTCTTAGCTAGCACATTCATTTTGTACTTACGGGGAAAATTTTCCGTCCACCAACTTGAAACGTGATATTTCATATATCCTGATAGGCACGCCTTCCCATATCTGAAGTCATCAAAGACATGAAAGTCATCTAAAAGATAGAGGAATGCCAATGCCTACAAATAAGTGAGATAAAAGAAACTGGAGACTCACATCCCATACAATAGTTCTTCCATCATATCCAGCACTCATTGCTATCCGGGGATTAAAGGGATGAACATCCAGAACATATGTCTAAAGTGAGCGCAAAAACAAAATAAGTTAAACTAAAAAAATTGAAGAAAAATGAATCATCAAAATTACATGTTATTTTTTTTCCCTTCAACACTTAATTTAAACCAAGAGAATAAATTTGCGTATAATCAGAGAGAAAACCAGCAACTAAGCAATAGCAAAGTGATGAGCATGGCCAATCAAGAGCACACAAAGTAATTTAATGGGTATAAAATCACTTCAATAAAATTCTTCCTTCACAGCAAAAAGTACTAACAGAACTATTTAAAGCTTTCTTAATATTATAAGATTCAATGTCAACAACGTTAGACAATACTGAAGCCTAGTTAGTCAGCAACATGTTCAAATGTTCAGTCCTAGTAGCATTTGCTCTTATAACTGAAATTCACGTTGGAATAGAGTTTAGTTTAAATACATTATTTCAAGTCTAACGAAGTTTGAGGGAGGAAGTGTGCTTAAGAAACACCATATTAATTGCTTAGACTTTCAGATTAAGTTTCCATGAACCAACCAATTAGCCCAGAAGCTTAAGAAGCTATTAGGTAAATATATGAATGGTTTTATATATCTCTAGCATGCTCTCACACACACAGTCCTTTAGGCTGTGGAGATAATGCAAATAGCCTAGCTACCCGGTGCTGAAATTCAGATAATTTATTAGAAAAATGGGGGGTATTAAGAACCAAACTCTAAACCACTTGGTCCTAGACATTATGTAACGAACTAGCTATCCTAACAAGTGAAGCTGTATGGTGAATAGACATTAATGGTTTTTATTATATCCCTAACGTAAGTCTCTACTTTTCAAAATCTTAAGAATAGACTAGGAATGTAATCTATCAATTACTTGAGTATTTTATCCTCGGCATATTATGCTTATACATACACTGGAGAATTAATTATAGTGTGTATTTATCAGAATAACAAAAGTGTCAAGAATCCTCATGATGCAAAATATTTTTTTGTATATGAATTCTCGAAAATACATAACCATAGACAGTGTTGAAAGAGAGAAATTGTAGAGAAATTTGTGTGTTTGAACTACACAGCAGAGTCAATTTTATATAGGCTCAAGATAATAAATACAAAAATAAATATAGGAGACACTATCCCTATCTACATGGTATGAAATGATTAACAACAACTACATAGATCATAATATATTTTCAACAGACATCATACTGAGATGATAAAACAAAATAACCAATTCCCTCAGATTAATCCAATAGAACTGTATCTTCTTTTTTTTTTTTTTTTGACATATAATAGAACTGTATGTTCTGATACAACCGTTTGAAACAAAAAGCAATAAACACAACATTAAGTATCAGGTGTCCAGCTTGTTAAATAATGTCAAATAGTTGGAGTCACACCACATACATTATTATATTTGCAAAAGACAGTAAAATGGTCGAAAAGTAGGGAGAACGGGAGATATCCCTAAATCAAGAAATTAAACACTTACAGATTCAGTATGCCCAGTCAATGAGTGTACTAAGCTGCCATCAGAAGCATTCCAAACACAGATTCTGCAATCTGCAAGTTGTGATCAGATAAATAATAACCATTTCCTTCAAAATTGCAAAACAAGAATAAAATGGCCACTGCTTTATCATGCCACATGTACAAGAGTGGCGTGATGACGGATGCAGTACGTAAAAATCAATGTACAAATACAATGCTTTAACTTGTGCAAAAGAGGTGGGAGCTGGACTATGGAGTCTTATACTGATGCACATTAGGTATCAGTATAGGAGCTGAATAACCGCAGAAGGACTTCTCCTTAATGTATTCAGTATTCACCATCTCATCTCAAGACACACAATGAAGAAAAGGAGGGAATCAAGACAGGAAGAAAACAGCCAAATTACCCATAATAGCTGCAAGGACAAAGCGGTTGTCTAGGCTCCAAACAATCATATTTACACCACGTGGAGTTGGTAGAATTCTCTGGCGTGGACCACCCCTCTGAGGTTGTGGAGGTATAGGTGGAGGTGGAACTCTCAGATGATATGCCCGTGTCCAGCGACCACTCTTCCCCTAAATGGAATAAATTAAACAACCAAATTAATATTATGCAAATTGAATAATAAAGTAGGCAAAATAACTCCCTTTTTTTTGGGTGGGGGTGGGGGGCGGGGAGTGGAGTGGAGTGTTGTTAAAAGCCTCCGTGGAAGGAGAATATTTTTGACAGACTTACATGAGACCTGCGTGATTTTGGTATCCATATAATTGCACTTCCATCACGAGAGCAGGTAACAATATTATCATGATTCAACCTGGAAATATAGTCATTTAGATATATCAGATAGCAGAAGTGTTGAGAACGATGTGTACGACATGTTTCCTGAGAAGCAAAGGAAAGGAGGAGCATGCTAGGAAATTAGATCATTCCAGATGCTACTTCACATACCAGGAATTCTTAAATTTGGGAATATTATCCTCCTTCCAAGTCTCTGTTGCTGAAAATCGAGATGCTACGGCACATCCACTGCAAAAGAGGTATTGAAAACATCAGCATGCAAATATTTCATCTATTATTCAATCTTACTCGCGTCATCTGAGCCAAATTATTCATTATGGTGTTAAAAATACTAACCTAAATTGCACATAGTTTACATCATTTTCATGACCAGATAGTACATCTATCTCATGATTTGGTTGGTCAGCATCTTCCGTACTAAGTTTACAAGCATTCCAGACCTGCAAAACCTTTTTAGTTAGCTCTAAAGATTGTGAAGCAGGAAATCCATTTCAACAAATTTAGTGCATGTTTGGTTTCATTATATTACCCTCAAACCAAAAAATATCTTCTCTAAAAACATTTTGATCAAGTTTTTCTAAAACCTATTTAACAAGTTTAGCCAAAGATTCATTTAGATCGTTAGCTATCAATCTCAGAATCGTGTCACGGCCGGCCCCAAAAATGCTATAGCAGGATATAAATTTGTTTTATATATATATATTGAATAATTTTTTTAGAAACATTTATAATATGCTAAATAATTAATAATTAATACTATATAAATGCTTAATAATTAAAAGTACTCAAACTTCATAAGTATTCATAATTAACAACAAGACACCGTAGGTCACCCTTCTTATTGCTCAAACATTTCAAATTGTTACACTGCCATACAATTGATAACTTTGATTTAGAAGCTAGCAATATGTCTCATTACATCTGGACAGTCTTATGTGTCGCAAAGGTTCTAAATCTCAGAAACTGTTCACAGAGCAAGTTTTAGGGTCCATAAAGTATCTAATAGCTGATAAATGATAAAGGTATTGTTTGCATTTGATAACCACACAAAAATGGTCATTGACCATATCAGGGTGGTCAGAAAATAGTTAAAGCCTAGAAAGTTGTCACTAACTGACAGGAGACACCCATTAAATGATGAAGACACCAGAAATCAACATACTAAACAACAAATGGTTGAGGTGATTGAATATGGACATTGATTTCCTATTAAAGGCTTGAACAGGGATGAAAGTTGATCTTGCTTTGGACTTTGGATAAGAGTAATCCATCTTCAATCTCTTGAGAGGTTATTTTTTCATCAGATCAACACAATTCACAAGCACACCAGAAGATCAAAAGGGGAAATAACTAAAATGTAAAAATAGATGGCTATTTATAGAACCTACATTTGCCTTAAATAATTATACTAATGTATCTATAGAACTATGAAGAAGCGCTATGTATATATACCCTGGCAAGATTATCAGAGCTACCAGTCACGAAGACAGTTCCATTAGCATTATATGCACAGCAAAAAATTTGATGATTTTGTGGCATTGTATTTGAGGATGGGCCGCTGCTCCTTCCTGAAGCCAATATGTTATACCAAGTTAGTTCTTTTCACCAAGAAGTATCACAATCATAGCTACCAAAAGAGTCAACTGACCAACAGAATCAGAAGGCCTTGGAACATATAATCTTGGACTTGACTGGGTATTCCTTGCATCCCATATCCTACAAGTTCCATCGTCAGAGGAACTGCATAAAAAAAACACAGTTAATATATCACAGAAAACCTGGAATGTGTAAGCAAAAGGACTATCTACATAAACCACTTTAAAAGGTTAAATGCACAAAAATCTGTTGCGTCAAAAACCCATCAATAAGGGATATTTTCTTAGTGTCATAATCATGCAGCATAGCATCGATTCAAGAAATCAAATGCCCATTTAATAAATTGATGCATCAATTAAACTCTCACAGATGATCTCTCATAAACTAATTGAAGTAACCAGTGTTGTCAATTGCGGACAGCGGAAAATAGAGGACTGTTAAAATTCCACTATTTAGTAGCGCTATAGCGCCACCTACAGTGGCTATTTAACAACATTGAAAGTAACTAGTGGATTTATCATAAAGTAGCCACTTAATATTTCATAGACAAGCGTATTTCACTCTTACATAAATTTAACAGAAAATCAGAAGAATTAATCATCAAGAGTTCAATACAAACATAACTGCATGCAATAATATCTGAATGACATAGAGAATGCATATTAGCGCGTCTCTCAGTTTGAGAAAGCTGACATGTTAAATCCAGCAAACTATAATATTTAGATGATGGTCATGATTACCAGTTGGGGATTAAATACACCTATGGCATAATTTGCAATTGCGGATTCGACATGTATTCACACTGGCAAGTATAATTTTTTTTTTTCTTGCAAAAACCAACTAGAAGGCTATTATAAACTCCTTTTCTTTCATAAATAAACAACAGACTTACGATAAAAGCTGGTAAACAGCATTAGGCCTGGGACTAAAGGCTATGGCTGTAACAGCTCCAGTATGCCCCCGCAAAACTGATATTGGTAAGCCATCTGGCAAGCGCCACTATGAAAACCAAATAGTCAAATATAAGTTCCAAAAAATTCCAAATAGAAGGGAGAGAAAATACAAAAAAAAAAAATTGCGACTTCGTCACATGATAGCTTACAACTCGAATAATGCAGTCATTTGATGAGGATGCAACTGCAGCATTGTTTGAACTCACAGCCAAGTCAGTAATGTCACCCTATCAAATATAGTGTATAATATAATTCAATTCAATCTAATGGTCAGCAAATATTGAAGCAATGCAAATCTATACGAACAGGACAAAACATGTTAAAGTACAAAAGAAAACACTCACATCGTGTCCACGGCAACTGGCCAAGCTATATGCAGTTTCCATTGACCAAATTTTTACAAGTCGATCATCTGAACCAGTAATAACATATCTTCCTGACCGATCAAGTATAGCTGTAGTATAAAATAAACTTAGTTGCATTGCATGACATAATAAACAGCCCAACTCCAAAAACACAGAAACTTTCAAGAAAAACAGCAAGTGAAATAATACTCACAACATGAATTCATGTTATCTTGGAAAAGTATAGTAATTGACTTTTCAAAACAGAGGAAGTGAACAATTCATGATTATTAAAAAAGCACTTATGGAACATAATTGAAACAAAAGCCAGGACACTTTAGCTAACCAGACCTAATGGACGTGGGTAAAATATGATCCACGTTCTCTGTTATGCACAGGAAAACTACAAATTTGTTGTTGGCAGAGACAGCGGAGATTTTAACCTCTGAGGATTTTGCAAAAATAAAGCTAATAAAATAGGATGGAATAAAGCTAATAAAATGTTTAATGTAAGAAGTAATGGGCTCCACCCCAATAAGTGTCCACTATAACCATTGAAGATAAACAAGTAAACAAGGTCAACCAAAATTATACAAAAAGTTATGTACTTTCTGGTATTATACAGAATAGCCTACCACAATAAACAGCATTGCGGTGTCCTCTAACTCTCTTAATGTTTTGCATCTTCTGTACCATAGTAGAAGGTTTTGCAATAGCATAGCATGCAGCACGTATAGATGGTGCACGGTGATGTCTTGGAAAACCGCCCCCGATTTCCCTCAAACTTAGCCCGTGAACCTGATTTGCTTTCATATGAGGCCAGCGCATATAAGGAGGTGGCGGTTTGACTTCTTCATTCACTTTCTCCCTCTCATCTATAGTAGAGAGAGAAAAAAATTACAGTTAGAGAAAGGCAAACGTAATTTAATTAAAAACAAAGTAATAAGGGAAACGCCAAGAGTTCAAAGTCAGCGTAAATGCCATTAAAGCATAAAAAAATTACACGTACTGCTCAGAAGTGAAAATGATCCCGTTCCCAGAAGAGTGGGTACATCAGCTGCATTTGGAGCATTCCCAGTACTCAGGCCTGGTGACAAGGAGGCTTTGTTTAATAACAATTGCTTCAAAAGCTTTACCAAGTGATCCTTTTCAATATGAGGATACCTATATAATAGTAAATGACAACATCAATTAAAATATCACAATGGAAAACAATACATAAAAATAGTTGCATCCTCATTTGTTCACTACTTGCAACCCATAACGAGCAATCAAACAACCATACTGTTAACAAAACTAGAAAAAGGGTGATAAAAATGAATGAGAAAATGGATCTGTGCTGATGAACTTTCCTTAACAAGGTAAACACACAATCATCAATCGATGGAGGCTAAGGGAAAAACACAGCACAGGCGGCACATACTAAAGTACAGCATTGCAAATACCTCTCCAGCAACTTATCGTAACCTAAAGGGACTGATTGACCATCATCTTGTATAACACCACTGCATGCCCCACTCCTTGAATACCAAGCATGATGCCTTCTAGGCAATAGTTGATTCTCCAGAAGCTCATTCCTAAACTGTAAATAAGTTTTTTGACATGGCCCGCCAGAAAGGAAGTGCATAATGAGAAAATAAACTTCCCTAAGGTCAACATCCACATCCATCTCATGATTCTGGTTTGCTACATCAGACTGAGTTTTCTCAGGGACCTTACTAGAGAAACTCAAATGTTTCAAATTAACGGTAGGTGCATCACCAGAAGGAACATACTTCTGCAAAGCCATATCCCTACAAAACAGCAGAGGAACATGTAAAGCACCAATCTCAAAACAGCACCCTATAGTTTACAAAATAGTGACAGTAAAATAAATATGTAATTATCATTGCATAAATGATTAGACAGAAAAGAAACAACCAGCAAATAGCCAATATTATGACCTTATTGTTTCATTGTGTTAAGTTAACCTTACAGTGATGGACTTATGACAAAATCAAAATTCCAAGTTCAAGATTCATTGTAAGTGTCAGATGAAACGACGGCAACAACATTTATAAAGTTAGATAAAGATGCACAAAAAGTCAAAACCCTACATCAAAGGAACATGTAAGGAACTGATCTCAAAACAGCAGCCAATAGTTTATAAAATAGTGATAGTAAAATAAAAAAGGTAATTATTGCATAAATTATAAATTATTAGACAGAAAAGAAACAACCAACAAATAGCCAATATTCTGACCTTGAATTCATTTATCAAGAGAGGATACCATACCATATAAAACAAAAGCAATATTATCTTTGATTTTCTTGTTTATCATGATTCCAACGACAACAGAAAAACAAGATGGTATTTACCACTTTTCCATCACATTCCCATCACACTCGTCCCAACCCACTCCACAAATTTAAACTTATCCTAAAACCAATCAATTGACAGAGAGACGTGACTGAGAAGCATTTGAAAACCCCAGCTGATTAGATTTAAAAACCCCAGCTGTTTATCCCAAAGATAAATAACAACTTAGTAAAAATTATTTAAAAAAAATCTTTCAAAGGAAAGCGAGGCTTTTATTCAATGATGTCAAGATCAAAATTTTGCCAAGGATCGGGGGAGGAGGGTAAATAGATTGTAAAATGAATGATCGATTGATCCGAACAACGACTATAAGAATCTACCAAAATGATTACCTAGGATTGCGACGGCGTTGCACGATTGAAAAACGCAAGATTGTAAGCTACGATCGAAGAACACAGGATTGTATGCTATGATCGCAAAACGCAGGATTGTTAGCTACAATTGTATTACGCAGGCAGGATTGTAAGCTACAATTGTATTACGCAGCCAGGATTATAAGCTTGCAAAAGCACATTATATAAACTAAATTAACCCTTTTGCCATTTAAATATAGTCGACATAAGGAAATAAAAAAAAATTATTTGAAGTAAAGAAATATTTTACTGATTGATTTTTTAAAGACAATATTTAATTTATCGGAAATGCTAACCAGTGCCCCGGGGGCACTTGTTAAGCATATTAATAAGGAAATTTCACCTTGAAACTTGTGCATTCAATACCTTATAAATGAAAAAAGTTATCTTGCCAACATTAATTTTGTCTTTTATTCCCATTTTTGGTATGCTTAATAAGTACCCCGAGGGCACTCGTTAGCATGACGCTTAATTTATTCAGTATATTTAGGTAATATTTGAAATTAATTTATCATTCTTTACTAAATTTATTATTGGGCCTTCACTGATAACACTCAGCCCAAACCAACACTAATGTAGTACATAACACAAGAGTCAAAAAAAATTCAAAACAATTAGAAAAGACCCATTCATTTTTTGAATCAAGTCACACAATATTTATGAGATACGCTCCAATTAAAATTGTCTCTCCCCAATATTTCTCGGGAACCTTATTTTTGAATGACATAGCATGTGTTTGATCTAACAAGTGACCATTTTTGTCGGAGTGTTTTAACACAAGAAGACTCATGAATATTACTCTTTTTTTGACTAAGAAAGGATTGCAAGTTGCAACCTTTTATTTCATCTTGGTTGAGTTGAATAAATCCTCGTTTTGACAAATTGACTGATGTCATGTGACTGTCGTACCAAAGAGAACAAAAATAGCCAACAAACAGTAGTGAAGTGCCCGAGTGCAACTGAAAAATGGGACCAGCAGCTGTAATGCAAAAACAATGGCTGAAATTCTGAAAAACCAGAAGAACAAACGAGCAAACAACATGTGAGTTTCGAATGATCCACAAACCAAGGTACACGGATCTGAAAGTGAACACCCAAAATAGAAAGGGAATATTCCGATCTACAACTTGGGAGAATGCAGTGGACAAAGGCCTTGTGTGGAGTGCGTATGGCCTTCACACGCTGGAAAGTCGTTGGATAGTTAGCTGTGTGGGGAGTTGTTGCCAGAGACGCGCCTCGCGGTGTCTATCGAATCGGATCAGAAATATGTGAACTAGTTCGTGGTGTGGCTGCGGGAAACAGTTAGAGTGGTTGTTTGAATACTTTTTTTAATTTCGGAACAGACTGATGAATATAGGCTGCAATTATGACAGAAAAAATGGAAGCACAATGATGCGGCTAGGGTTTTAACCATAAGGAAGGTAGCTAGGGTTTTAACTGTAACGAAGGCAGCTAGGGTTTATGCAGAACCAAGGCCCCCCACGACTGGGATCTCTGATGCCATCTAAAGAATTTTGGTTGGGCCTAACTCAACCCTACAAAACTGGATTGTAAGGTGATGAGAAAACCGTCCAGGCCTCATCTCATCCAATGTGGGACTCTTAAGATACCCCTCTCACACCTAGGATTGGACATCTGGACCGTGATCCGAGTGGCCCGATAGAGGTGACCTGATAGCAGGTGGCCCTATTAATCTTGGATAGACTCTAATACCATGTGGAAACTTAATATTATATTTCAACTTATGTATAATGTACAACCACTAATGTTTTCTTTATACCATTACCATCTAGTATAAGCTTCCCAGGTTCTATGGGATACATGATTTTGGTGATCCTCTGTCATCTCTTCAAGTCGAAGACATAAGTAACTCAATAAAAGTAAAATTAAGGTATCAAAATTCACTAATCACTATTAACTTCCAATGATATGAACCACCAAGCACCTTCTTTTTAAGTTTCCAATATATCACATCAGTTTCAACAAAATTAGTAACTTTTCACTCCAACTATGCAACTCTTTAAGAACTTAAAATAGCTCCCACAAGTTATCTCACATCTTTATACTATTTCTTTAAAACAAGTCTTATAAGTTACCTCAATTACTTTTTTAATAGTTAAGAACCTATTCTTATATACTAGGAAATGCCATTGGACATGACCTAATACAACAGCCCAATAACACCTAAATTTTTCAAATAAGTACAACCTCGTGCTATAGTATACTAGTAAATCCTTCAAGTATTCATGTCAAACAAAGCAAATATCACCCAGCTGCATATTGCCCCATCTAATCTAATCCAAAATATTTCTGAAAAGAAAACATATTCAGTATCTCTCTTAAAACACCAAGATATATTTTATATAGAACATAAAAATAAACTATCAAGAGAAAACATCACCAAACATAATAAGCAATTAAGCAACAAAGAACAATGTTAACCACTTAGTCCTGCATTCACATTCCAAAAATGGCTCACACAAAAGAAAAACATAATAGAATAATATCTGCACCACTACATGTAAATTGTAATATACTAATAATGCATTCATAAAATAAAAAATATACTCAAATTCTCATATAATGTAAAACAATTAAAACATTGTTAAATTCAAATTCAAAAAGCATAGTAATAAATAATTAAACAAAAAAATAAAAATAAAAACCTCATGAATGAATGAAAGATTGAACCAGAGAAGCAGTTTCCAATAATACTTCAAAACTCTCCTCTGCAAAACTGAAACCCTTAGAATCCATCACACATTCATCTGCAAAATTCAAAAACCATAACCCTAAATTCAATATTCCAAATTCCACAACCAAATTAACCAACCATAACCATAACAGAGTGTGAAATTTCCAATAATATTAAACAATAAATCAAAATCAAACACATGCTTCAAAACAAAAAACAGCACCAATCCATGAAAATTCAAATAAAAACAAAAAAATAATCAAATTTCTAAAATTAAACAACATTATTATTATACATACAAGTGCCATGGATAGGATTGAGTTTGCAGAAGTGTAAACAGCGATATGGTTGGTTTTTTGGATTGGAATTTCAAAGATAGAGTGTGCAATTCGAATTTGTGAAGAACGTGTGAGTGAAATTCACGCGCTACAATGCGATTATGATTCAAAGAAAGAAGGTTTTTGTGCAGTGATATGAGACTATTTTTGAAAAAATAAAATAAAAAATTCGGTTTGTTTTTATTTATTTATAGGAATAAAAAAAATATGAGGAGGCACAGAATGAAGAACAAGGAAGGGATTGAATAAAACGATGCGTTTTGGTTTTTGTTGTATGGTTAACTGCAAAATATGCGCTGAAGTTAAGGATATAAAAGAAAAGTATTTATAGTTTCTATATTAGAAATAAAAATAGGATTAATGCAAATATTTCTTGAGGCGGTTCCACACGCGCTAATGAGATCCGTGGAGATTTTGGGAACAAATATAAGTAAGTAGCTCTTTTTTTATATAACCTTTGATTGTTGTTAAAGATGTTAAGGGATAATCATTTATTTGATTTTAGGATTTTATTTACATTTGATTTGATTTTAACTCATCTCAAGTTATTATTGTAAAAAAAAAAAAAAACTCATCTATTATGATTTATGAGGGGTTTGGTTTCCTATTTGCACTCCATCCATTTTGTTATACACTTCATTCAAAGTCCATCTTAAAATAATCACTCTTACAGTTGCTTAGCGCACCCCCCCAGTTACTTCGCGCGCCCCCCATATACTACCCCATTACTTGTGCACCCCCCATTTGCTTAGCGCACCCCCCAGTTTTTTTCTCATTTTCTCCCTAGATTTTCTTGTGAGCCCCCCAATTTTTTTTTCTCCCCAAATTTCTAACGCGCTCCCCAATTTTTTTCCCTCCTCCAAACTTCTAGCGCACCCCCATCCTAATTTCTAACGCGCCCCCCGTTTCCAATTGAATAATAATTTTTGTTCCTTTGAAGTATATATTATAAGAATCAATTTTTAATTAATTTTCGTCATACACCCCCTCGAAGCCCAACATAATAACTAATGGTTCATGTATATATAAAGCATACTTGTCAAACATACAATTTAATTTTAAGTTTTATCAATCATAATCACAACATAAATAAAATTTCATACATTAATTACATATATATATATATATATATATATATATATATATATATATGGATTTTTTTTCTTTACAATAAAAAAATGATCGAATCCAATATCTCATGCATACTATCCAAAATTTTCTCAACTAAACTAACCATAATTGCTTTATATGATTTTTTGCTTTATGTAGCATGGTTTTGTAAAATGGTTATGTGATGTTTTACTTAATAACAATGGTTTCAGTGTATAACATCTTGACACTAATGCCCATATGAAACCATTTATCCAAAATAATGGTTTCAGTGTATAACGCCATGAAACCATTTAGCTAGACTAATGGTTTCAGTGTATAACATCTTGAAACCAAATAACAAGACTAATGGTTTCAGTGTATAACGCTATGAAACCATTTAACTAGAATAATGGTTTCAGTGTATAACGCCATGAAACCATTTAGCAAGACTTATGGTTTCAGTGTATACCATCTTGAAACCAAATAACAAGACTAATGGTTTCAGTGTATAACGCTATGAAACCATTTAACTAGAATAATGGTATAAGTGTATAATAGTATGAAACCATTTAACTAGACAAATGGTTTCAGTGTATAACATCTTGAAACCAAATAAAAAGATTAATGGTTTCAGTGTATAACGCTATGAAACCATTTAACTAGAATAATTATTTTAGTATATAACACTATGAAACCTTTTAATTAGACTAATGGTTTAAGTGTATAATAGTATGAAGCCATTTAACTATACAAATGGTTTCAGTGTATAACATATTGACACTAATGCTCATTTAACTATAATAATGGTCATAAATTTAAATTTTTAACACGATATAAAACCAGAGAGAGTGAGGTATCCCCAACCGTTCCAAATAATTCAAAATACCCTAAATAAAATTTTGGGGAAATTTTATTAATATCTGATATTTATAAAAGCATATTTACCTCATTTAATTAACTAAAAATAGTTTCAGGTCTCAGAAAAATATCTAACTGGTCCCAAAATTCCCAGAAAATTATTTCCTATTATTTTGTAAAAAAAATAAAAAAAATTTGGAGTCCCCTTGGCACCGCATGTAACATCCGAAATATATATAAATACACTTAGAATTAAATAATAATAATAATAATTAGGGGACTAATTTAAAAACTTAACCTGGATTTCAAATAAGTCTAATAGAAATTACATATTACATGATATTTCATTTTGTTTAGTTATACTATCTTTATGTGTTAATCCTATTAAATTATTATTAAATAGAATTAGAGTGTGAGTGGGGTAACTACCTAATAACATGATTAGCCAGTAAATTGAACAAAAAAGAAAACGTGAATGTATTAGGTGTGCCACTAGTTGAGATAAGTATCATAAATATAGGAGTATTAGGTGTGGTATGAGAGAGGGCTAAAATATAGGGTTAGTGGAGAGTACTCTGGGAAAAGAAACAGAAACCGAAGAAAAGAAGAGAAACACAAAAGAAGAACAAAGGTCTGCATACATCAATAGTGAGAAGAACTACAAATCATAAGAAGAAAACAACACTATCACTAGGTGAGTAATCACACCCTTTAAACCCTCCATGGTATGTTAATTTTAGAAATTGGGATTGGGAAGGAAATTAGAGATTTTGAGTAACAGTACGTAGTATATGGTTTATTTGATAAAATCTAACTGTTAAATTAGAGACAAAACTACATAATTTCAATAGTAGAGTCAATGATGCTTAGTGGTGCTTTCTTTTCTGTTCCCTAAATCTAGAAGATAGTGGCATTGTATTTATTTGTGTAATGTTGATTTATATTTAGGCATACTGTTGATATTAGAAAGAAATTCATATACTGTTTATGGATGAAATTGTGCAAATCTTTTGTTATTTTATGTGGTAGTTATAATGAAATTGGGAATGGGCTCTTTAGAATTGTGATTGGAATAATGATGCACATACATGTTATATCACAGGGAATTATAAGGAAAATTCTTGTAATGTTATAAAGGAAATCGTGTTGTTTAGATTACTAGATTTGGAGGGGAGTTTTATGAATTGTCCTATGTACAGGTCCTTTAAACAATTGGTCTAATCTATGTTAGATTGAATTAGTAATTCATATTTTAGAGATTACCAAATAGATAACATTATAATTAATTTATGGAAATGTTATTATAAGTATGTTTGAGATGAGCTTATAATGCTCCATATAGATAGGTCTTGTACCTCACATGAGATGAGCTTATAATGCTCCATATAGATAGGTTTTGTACCTCACATGAGATGAGTTTTACACTCCATAAAGATAGGTCTTGTACCTCACATGAGATGAGTTAGAGCTCCACATGATGAGATGATATTCACTTCATAGAATAGAATACATCTCCATATAATAATGAGACTTGAACTGAATTCTTTATTATCATAACTATGAAACATTACTAATTGGTAGAGATAAGAGTTTGGATTGATTACAAGAAAATGACTATTTTGAGCTAGATAAATTATTCGTGTTTCTTATGTATTTTAAAGACTATTTTTGAAGGAAAGCGGATACCATGGTTGATTTTCCGGTTACCGCACCGGCTGAAGACAATGCTTATTTTTCTTAATTGTGTGTATTATTCATTGGGATTTTGTATCTCACTAAAGTGTTGTTTTCAGAGGCACTGACTGAGACGGGGACCGCTAACGACTTCGAGAATTGAGGAGTTGACATCTTAGAAGCATTAGTTGATTAAATTAGATTGGTAGTTGAGAATAAGTAGACATAAAATCTACATAGTACTTTTGTTATGAAGATTAGTTATTAAATGCCCAGTTTTGAGTATTTTGATACCTTATGGATTTTAGATGTATAACGTACAATGGATTTTCTAATATTCAGTTTTAGACATTTGACTATATTTTTAAGTTTTATTTCTTGGGTGATGCTTTTCCTTCTTGTTACGGTCAATAATAAAAGTACGAAATTAGACGTTACACCGCACGCGCCCCCACGCGCCGCTAGTGAGAGTGGGCGTGGAGGCGCGTCACTGTTCATAATCTTCCTCACCCATTTTCTGCAGAAACGGGTCGCGACGACCCGGTTCGTCGACCTGGTTCGTTCTCCCTCAATAATCAATGAAACTCGACGTTCTTTATACCGGTTTGATCGTCGTTCGATTTTATGAATGAATTAGGTATTAGTTTTCGAAATCGGTGATCGAATCGCATATAAAATGTGGCCGAAATTGAGCAAACAAAAATACAAAGTTTTTCAGTTATGATTATTACACGTGTTGTTTGGATCTGAGGGTGGATATTGACTTATGCACCGTGCATAAATATCAGGCTTATGCATAATAACCTTTGCCATTTATGAGATATTAGAATCCGTTTGATAAATCTTTTTAGGAATGCTATATGGAATGACTAGTTATATGTATGACATAGGCCCTGTTTGGATTAACTTATTTTTGAGTTTATGCAAACAACTTATGCAATATAAATTAGGTTTTATGTTATTTTATAAGTTCAAACTAGTGAAAATTATATTTTTATAAGCTATTTTATCATAAACTACATTGACAAACTTATAATAATACATAAAAATTGCATAAGCTATTTATATAAGCTCAAAAATAAGCTAATCCAAACAGGGTCTTAAACACATCAAATTTCTTTTATTAATTGTTATTTTATTTTAGTAAAAACTAGTTTTGAGACCGTGCATCGCACGGGTCTATTGATTTTTTATTTATAAAATATTATTAAAATATAAGTGACGTCGTGTACAAAAAAAAATTAAAAAAAATAAGTGACGTTATTCTACTATTTTTTTTCATTAAAACAATTGTCCCGTGTAAGATTTTTGTATAATAAGCTATAATTAATAATAAAAAATATTTATTATTCAATTCTTTTTTTATTAAAGCAATTGTCCCGTGTATGATTAATTTTTTTTTATTAAAACAATTGTCCCATGTATTATTATAATTCATCAATAATATATTTATCAACAATTGTTCCGTGTATTATTATTATAATATATTATTCAATTTCTTTTTTTATTAAAACAATGGTCCCGTGTAAGATTAATTTTTTTTTATTAAAACAATTGTCCCGTGTGTGTTGTTATAATTTATATTTACCCCAATTATTTATTATAATATATATTCATCAATAATACATTTCTCATGTATTTTTTATATAAGAGTAAACAAAAATAGAGCATATTTTTTTATGCTTATCTTCAGAAGTGTTTTCTATTGTTATTTTTATGAGTATATTTATTTTATTATGTTTTTTTTATGAGTAGATTTGTTTTAGGCTTATTTTTGGATTTTTTTTGTTATATTTGTTTTGTATTTTTTTTTATGAGTATATTTGTTTTATGTTTATCTTCTTATTTTTTTGTTTTTTTTTGTTTTGTACTTATCTTTTTCCCAGTTTAGAGTTAAAATTATATTTAAGTGCATAAACGGTGAAATATTATTAAACGTGCTAAGGACAAAATATGTTTTTTAGTAGTAGTTTCTTTTAATATATTGTAAATAGATGAAATTAAGAATCTCATTCTTCTCCTCTTACTTTCACAACACTAAATGGGTCGTTGTTGTTTTTGTCACCATCTTGTCTTTACTGTCACCGTTGTTGTATTCATCGTCATAGTTGTTGTTGCATAGTTAGAGCTAACTTCATGTCATGGTGCATCTCTAGCCCTAAACATATCAGTTTAAATTAGTGTAGTGTGCGAATTGACATGGTTTCTCACAAATCCAAATCAAGAGGTGTTGCAACAAGACGGATGGTGGAGAATGAAGCGATGAGGCGTCGACATTGATGACAAGTGAAGCAAGAAGGCAGAGGCACCAATGGGAGGTGACACATCCACCACCATTGGAAGCGGAGATGCATGCCACTGAAAACAGCGGCAAATTACAAAGCATTTTTGTAAAAATGACAAAAGGGTTAAATTGAGAATTATTAAAATAAAAAAAAAAAAAATTTAAGATTTGAAATCTTCTGTCATCGGATTTGCACAAGCAATGTGTGTCATGCACATTAGCATTTTCCTTTATGTTATTATGAAATATCATCCTCTTTAAATTAAAGAGAAACCAGAAAGCTATCTCCTTTTTCTAAACTCTCCACCGTTCAACACCAACACTCATCTTCACCTTCCTTAAATTCAATTGTTGCTTCACCATGTAGATATCCAAATTGGTGGTGCACTAGCTCTCAAAGTCGCACCACCTTCTAACACTCATTGGGGTCCCTAAACCTGTTTTTAGTCGTTCAACCACCGCCAGCGCCTCCACGGTCGTTGTTTTCGGTTGCCTCCACGCTACAGTGCTTATGGTGTTTTGGGTCCGGTTTTGTAGTAGCAGTTCTTGCCTCTTCTCCGACGGTGGTTGTTATTTTGTTGGATTGTCTTCTCAGATCCAACCTTTGTTGACTTTTTGGTTTCAATATCAGTCACGATATGACCTCTTTGTTACGTTTTAGTCGGGGTTTGTGCTCATTAGGTTTTCGTTGTTGGTTGTTCTTTGTTTATGGCGGTGATTAGTTTGGTTTTTGCTAGTCACTTTGTCTGGTTCAAATTTGGCTCGAAAGGGCCTTTTTGCTTGGTGTTTGTGTTGCAACACGTTGTCGGTTGGTGCATTTTTACTGTTTTTGTCGTTTCTCAAGAGATGAGTTCGATTTTGTCAAGCTCGTTTCCGTTTTGATGTTTGTGGCATTTTACACATCTATATTTTTACAATTTGGATTTGTGCTCCGCATTGGGTTTGCTGGATTGTGCCTTGGTGTGTATTTGTCGGATTAGCATTTGTTTTATCTACCTATTATCTGTTTGTAGCTTTAGTACCATTTATATGTAGGTTGTTTGTTGTTGTATTACCCTTTTATTTATTTATTTTTGGAGAACTTTTGGGGTTGATTTTATAATTTTATTTATTTTTTTCTGTTCTTCCTTTTTTATTTATTTAATATATATTTTTTTGCTTAAAAAAATCAAAGAAGATACAAACTTTTTTGTCTTACTTTTTTCTTTTCAACTTCATATGATATTTGATGCAAATAAAATAACAACATGGTGTTGGAAGAGTAGGTATTATGGTTTTTCTCTAAAAAAAGAATTCGATTTCAATTCATATATAAATTGAGTTCCACATTTGGGAGGCAACCCAACCCTATTAAAATAATGGATGTCTAGCTATCACTCGAGAATTAGTTGGGATGCCTTGAGGCGCCTACTGAGAGGGGGGCGGGGGCAAAGACCTAAATTATAGTGGGTTATCAACAAAAAAAATAATAAATTGCACAACTAAATCAAAGAACATTTATAATTTATAAATGTATTTACAGTTACCTCATTCATGTTGAGTCATGAGAAGAGGTTTCATTGGGTTAGATCAACACATTAGACTAAAAGCTACCACACAAGTGAATTAGATATCACAACTAGTCTCGTCTAAAATCTTAAGACGGGTTTACGAGTCCTTTCATTTATATATTGTTCAACATCAACTTTTTCATTTGATGCGAAACATTAACTTATATTTGTATATTTCAATATATTTTATCAAGTGTGAGACTCTATGCGTCTGCGATCCAACACCAAGAATCTCTCCACACTTAACAAAACATATGAAAGTGGAAAAAATTTCAATGTATTGAAATTATTTCTCACCATAAATAGCTATTTACAATGTACGATTTATAAAAAAGTTGTTCATTTTAAATAATTATTTATGATTTTTATTTAGAAAAGTTCAATATAAACTGAACAAAATGACAATTAAAACCTTTTGAGAAAAAGGTGGCATGAAACTAATTGTAAAAATGGGTGTAGCAATTCGATTTCAATTCATATATAAATTGAGTTCCACATTTGGGAGGCAACCCAACCCTATTAAAATAATGGATGTCTAGCTATCACTCGAGAATTAGTTGGGATGCCTTGAGGCGCCTACTGAGAGGGGGGCGGGGGCAAAGACCTAAATTATAGTGGGTTATCAACAAAAAAAATAATAAATTGCACAACTAAATCAAAGAACATTTATAATTTATAAATGTATTTACAGTTACCTCATTCATGTTGAGTCATGAAAAGAGGTTTCATTGGGTTAGATCAACACATTAGACTAAAAGCTACCACACAAGTGAATTAGATATCACAACTAGTCTCGTCTAAAATCTTAAGACGGGTTTACGAGTCCTTTCATTTATATATTGTTCAACATCAACTTTTTCATTTGATGCGAAACATTAACTTATATTTGTATATTTCAATATATTTTATCAAGTGTGAGACTCTATGCGTCTGCGATCCAACACCAAGAATCTCTCCACACTTAACAAAACATATGAAAGTGGAAAAAATTTCAATGTATTGAAATTATTTCTCACCATAAATAGCTATTTACAATGTACGATTTATAAAAAAGTTGTTCATTTTAAATAATTATTTATGATTTTTATTTAGAAAAGTTCAATATAAACTGAACAAAATGACAATTAAAACCTTTTGAGAAAAAGGTGGCATGAAACTAATTGTAAAAATGGGTGTAGCAATTCGATTTCAATTCATATATAAATTGAGTTCCACATTTGGGAGGCAACCCAACCCTATTAAAATAATGGATGTCTAGCTATCACTCGAGAATTAGTTGGGATGCCTTGAGGCGCCTACTGAGAGGGGGGCGGGGGCAAAGACCTAAATTATAGTGGGTTATCAACAAAAAAAATAATAAATTGCACAACTAAATCAAAGAACATTTATAATTTATAAATGTATTTACAGTTACCTCATTCATGTTGAGTCATGAAAAGAGGTTTCATTGGGTTAGATCAACACATTAGACTAAAAGCTACCACACAAGTGAATTAGATATCACAACTAGTCTCGTCTAAAATCTTAAGACGGGTTTACGAGTCCTTTCATTTATATATTGTTCAACATCAACTTTTTCATTTGATGCGAAACATTAACTTATATTTGTATATTTCAATATATTTTATCAAGTGTGAGACTCTATGCGTCTGCGATCCAACACCAAGAATCTCTCCACACTTAACAAAACATATGAAAGTGGAAAAAATTTCAATGTATTGAAATTATTTCTCACCATAAATAGCTATTTACAATGTACGATTTATAAAAAAGTTGTTCATTTTAAATAATTATTTATGATTTTTATTTAGAAAAGTTCAATATAAACTGAACAAAATGACAATTAAAACCTTTTGAGAAAAAGGTGGCATGAAACTAATTGTAAAAATGGGTGTAGCAGTAGTTTCATTAGGTGTGTGGGGTATGTATATTAAAAAATGATTACAAAGTGGCATTGCCTTAACATTCATTTTTTCAAGATGGTTTCTCATCCCACCCCCCGTCATTCTTTTTTCAAGATGGTTTCTCATCCCTAACACCCTATGTCACATCTTATGTCATGGTGATGTCAATTGTATATGTGTCCCAATAACCTCTCAACAAGTTGCTCTATTATGCCCACTTGGATGCCATCTTAGCCCTATTTTTGCCTTGGCCAATGGTTGGTTCACAAGTTTATCAATCTATCCACATCATTCTATATATGTGGCATGTTTACTATTTCATCCATTGTCTATTTGTGCTAGGAACTATTGAATCACTGTTATTGCATCATCTCATCACATGACAATAAGCTTCTTAATTCATTTGCTTCATTGACCTTTGCATATTTTCCCTTGCAACACAAGTAATTCCTTGGAAAAATAAAACAACCAATGCATGTCACACAAGTATTCTCTCAAGCTTCTTCATAATGATAACCATTGGACTATATAAACTCTCCTTTGCTACACCTAAACGTGCAAACCTCTCCTTCTCTCTATGCCACATTCACTTACCTCTCCTTCTTCCTTAAACTCACATGCTCCCTCTTTTTTTTTACTTTTTTTTTGGTCAAGCTCCCTCTTTTTTATTTCTATAAATTCTAATTTTTTTTCTCTTATATCTCACTTTTTACAATTTATTTTATGCATTACATTTTTTTACTACTAATTCTTCTTACTGCAAGTTTTTTTAATATTGTTATATAATATTATTAACAAATATTGTGTTCTTTTAATATGTTATATAATATAATTAACAAATATTGTGTTTTTTTTTTCAGGATGTATAAAAAGAAAGAACAACCAAGAAAATAAAGAATCTATCAAAAAAGAAAGAACAAAAGATGAGTAGAGAAGTCATTACAAAGAAGTATAGAGGAAGAAGCCACTACAATGAAGAAGTATGAAGTGTATACATCACTATATTTTTTCCTTTTTCTTTTTTTTTTGGTCAAGCTCTCTCTTTTTTATTTCTATAAATTCGAATTTTTTTATCTCTCACTTTCTACAATTTATTTTCTGCATTACATTTGTTTATTACTAATTCTTCTTACTGCAATTTTTTTAATATTGTTATATAATATTATTAACAAATATTGTGTTCTTTTAATATGTTATATAATATAATTAACAAATATTGTGTTTTTTTTTCAGGATGTATAAAAAGAAAGAAGAACCAAGAAAATAAAGAATCTATCAAAAAAGAAAGAACAAAAGATGAAGTGTATACATCACTATATTTTTTCCATAGCATGAATAAAGGATGATGGAAAGACTGACTACAAATCTTCTACTATACAATTTTTTTTTCTTCTTTTATGGATTTGTTTTCCTGTACATGCAACATTTGAATTTATATTTTCCCATTTTCATGTATTCTCTTCTCCTAAATTTCTTAAATTCCAAACTGTAACAAACCATTCCAGAAAAATATAATAAATATTTGAAATCATGTTTTATACTTTTTCCGTTTTACTCATCTTGAATAAATTACTAAAAGATGAGATGAAGTAAATTAGACCAAAAAGTTGTCCTTCCTAATTCTGATTAAAAATAAAAATAAAATAAACAAAAATAATAAATTATTAGACTAAGAAAACTAGATCCAAAATAAACATGCATGAAACAAACTTAACTTCATGAAAATGCAGGTAAGGAAAGGTTGGAACTTGGAATGAATATTTATACTTTGTTAAGATGAAATTTCCATACGCAATGCTTTTAGTAGTTAGTAGTCAATTTGATGCTTCTACACCCTTTTAAAAGAAATTTCAGAAGAAAATATATGTTTCTAAATAATGAGGATAATCATGTAACCAAATTGGATTTAGTAGATAATATCCCAACTTAATTGCATCTAGGTGATATATGCTCTATAGCATATGAAAAAATGTACAAACTTTGTAATAAAATAAATTTCCTAATGCCACGTAAAAAAATGTAAAAACTTTATAATAATGTAGTGAAAAACTTTATAATAATGTAGTGAAATATAGTGAATAGGTTGAAAAATATTTAATTTCCTATGACAAGAATGTATAGATATTTGTATTTAAATCTGTTGATGCGTATAAATTAACGGATGAAACAGCCACCCCAGTGGCAGGAAACTTGCACTTATTAACTATTAACTAGAGGTCTGGGGTTTGAATTCCCCTCGCCCCAGACCTTTTATTTTATCCAATTTTTTTGAATCAAGTTTGTATTTAAATTTGTTGATGCGTATATATTAATGGATGAAACAGCAACCCCAGTGGCATCAAACTTGCGCCTATTAACCAGAGGTCTGTGGTTCGAATCCCCCTCGCCCCAGACCTTTTTTTTATCCAATTTTTTAAAATTATTTTTGTATTTAAATTTATTGATGTGTATAAATTAATGGATAGATCTACTCAATATCATTGCATTTCATTTCATATTCCCAATAATGAATAGCTATATTAATATATTAATCTTTGTTGATTAAAAAAAGAAAAACCTACATATTTTTTTTAAAGGGTTGTAAAATATTTTATTTTTTATAAAAAGAAGTATATAGTGCTCAAAATAAATTTAGCCTTCTTTATCTATCTCAAAATAATTTAATTTTCTATTTACTAATGAAATTTTGTCTCAAAATGAATATCATTGATAATCTTATAGTTTATTTATTTTTACTTCATGAATACATAAAAAAATTAGACATAGACAAAATAATAAGAATCTAGGTGATAATTACAATAGGTATAATATATATTTTCATCTACTTTTTTAAAATATAACAAATAAATTTTTCGTCTAAAATAAAGTGGTAACATGTGGAATTATTAGATTTCATATACATTTTGAGACCTATTTATTTCAAGGTATTATTTGCTATTAGAAAATTAATTTTAATGCAAGGGATTTTTTATCCATAAATTCCTATTATGATTCACTCTATTTCCAATTTTAAAATCCACACTTGATATTGAGAACACAAAGAGAGGTGGACAAAACAGTATAACCAAAAAAAAGTGTGAAAATAGTTGACTTCAAATTTCTAAGTGAATCATTGTCTTCACAACATGCTTGGTATTGTTTGCAAGCAATCCAAATGGAAACTATTCATTATTGGGAATATGAAATGAGTGATAACTATTACTATTCACAACATTTGGGTGATATCATCTTCATGATACCCTTAAGATCCACACGTAAATTTTGCATGGAAACTATAAGAGCATGATCTCATCCAAATATTTCAAGTAGTGTTTGTAATCATAGCACATTTGCAAATGTTGGCTAGCTTAATAGTGGTTCACATAGAAGTTTGAGATGAGCTACTTTCACTCTTTTTTTGATGGCTATACTGTTTCACCCATTGCTCTTTGTTTTCCCAATATCAAGTATGTATTTAAAAAATGGAAATAGAGTGATTCCTAATAGTGGTGAGTTTTGTGTGTCAAGTAACATTGGCCAATTTAAAACTCTCTATGTATTTGATTGGATTATGTAGTGATAAATAAATGTTCCAATAACATATGGAAAAATGTACAAACTTTATAATAAAATAAATTTACCAGGAATCTATAAAATAATGTACGCATTTTGTAATAATGTAGTGAAAAATAGTGAATAGGTTGAAAAATATTTAATTTCCTATGAAAATAATGTATAGAGTGCTCAAAATAAATTTAGCATTCTACTTATAAATACATACAAAAATTAGACATAGACAAAATAATAGGAATCTAGGTGATTTCATCTAAATACTTGGCATAGTTACTAAAATGATTACACATAGAAGTTTGTATATGAATTATTTGCAAATATTGGCTAGCTTAACAATTGTGAGTTTTGTGCATTAAATAATATTTGCCAATTTAAAACTATCTCTATACTTAATTATATTATGTATTAATAAATAAATTTTCTTATTTAGAAACTAATTAGAATATTCAAAAAAATTGTGAATTGTATTGAAATTTATGGAATAAAATGATGAACTCTTATGCTTGGTATTACATTTTGCGTGTAATCATCCAAATATTTCAAGTAGTGTTTGTAATCATAGTACATTTGCAAATGTTGGCTACCTTAATAGTGGTTCACATGGAAGTTTGAGTTATGCATTTAGTGGATAAATTATTTGAATTTGAATTAATATTAACTCATTTTGTTATTTGGATTCCAAATTTTAATTAGAGAAAAAAGAGTATGATCTCATCTAAATACTTGGTAAAGTTACTGAAATGATGACACATAGAAGTTTGTAGTGGTGAGTTTTGTGTGTTAAATAACATTTGCCAATTTAAAACTCTCTATATACTTGATTATATTGTGTATTAATAAATAAATTTTCTAATGACACATGAAAAAATGTACAATCTTTATAATAAAGTAAATTTTCTAATAGCCTATGAATAAATGTATACACTTTATAATAGTGAATATATACAATATAGTAATAGTAAAAATAGTATTGTTTAAGATTATTTAGAAACTAATTAAAATATTTAAAAAATTTGTGAATTAGATTGAAATTTATGGAATAAGATAATGAATTCCCATGCTTGATATTACATGGTTGACATGTGGTTCTCTATTCTCTTATATCACATGATTCAATAATTTCTTTTTATTCTCTTTCACTCCAAAGAAACACATGTCAACCATCTTCAACATGCAATTCTCTACATCATTTGATATACCCACATGGTGAAGTAAGCAAAATTATTACAAGAGTACAAACCAAAATTGTACCGTTAAAAGGAGCGGTTTTTTAAAATGAAAATCATTCTTACCCCTTTTGCATAAGCATAATCTATCTCACTAAGAGGCACATGTGGCAATTATGCAATAAGGAAAAACAAAGACTAAATTATGTATATGATCATTTTATTTCGTGATTAATTAAATCAGACTATTTTATATTGTGAAATAATTATAACTGAAAACCGTGTTGTTAAATATTTTTGCAAAAACACGAACACTACTAGAAATCAAATATATTTAGTGTCTAACACACTTAAGGAATTAAAAACCAAGATGATAGCTAATGTTAATGGCTTAAAATTTGTCATGTCAAATGATAAAGTGTTATAGATTGCGCCGTGCAAGGGTGTTTGTTTCAAGTTTATAAATAAGATTCCTGGGAATATATGGGTAGGAATACATATACCCATGTTTGTTATAAGGTTGACATAAAATTATTCCTAGGCATGAAGGTTCCTAGGAATAAAATAACTTCCAATAACTTCTCTTATTCCCATGATTTTATTCCTGAGAAAATGGGTGGGAAATAAAAGTTCCCATGAACATGGGAATATATTTTAAATAACTTCTAGTAACTTCTCTTTTACCCATCTTTATGAATAATTCCAAGGAATGTAATTAATATTAACCAAACATGATTTTTTTAAAATGCCTTGGAATAACATTCCTATCATTATTTCCTGGGAATATTATTCCAAGGAATAAATTTAACATCCTTGAAACAAACACCCCCAATGTAGATAGATATTTCTATACAATTATTATATATTGATAATGTAATATTTAGCAAAATTTTAGTGTTTTTTTTATAAGTAAAAAATTGAATTATAAGGAATATAAGAGGTACCGAACCCTTACAATTTAAAAAGAGGTACAAAGATCTAAGTGTTTTGTAAACAAACTGAGGGATTATTATACCAAGTAGAGTACTCTATAACAACATTATTACTAGCTCGAAAACCACGACATAAACTTAATTTGATCCACTAATAAGGATATATTAACAATTTTTAAATCACTATTACAAGTTATTACTAATAAAAATTTATAATTCACAGGGAGATGACAATTTTGATCGCCGATAAAATTTTTAAAATCACTATTACAAGTTATATTACTAATAAAAACTTATAATTCACGGGGAGATAACAATTTTGATTGCCGATAAAAAAATACAATTCACTGGGAGATGGCAATTTTATAATTCACATGGAGATGACAATTTTGATCGCCGATAAAAGTTTTAAAATCACTATTACAAGTTATTACTAATAAAAATTTATAATTCACAGGGAGATGACAATTTTGATCGCCGATAAAATTTTTAAAATCACTATTACAAGTTATATTACTAATAAAAACTTATAATTCACGGGGAGATAACAATTTTGATCCCCGATAAAAGTTTTAGAATCAATATTACAAGTTATTGCTGATAAAAAAATACAATTCACGGGATAATGACAATTTTGTTTGCTGATAAAAGTTTTAAAATCACTATTATAAGTTATTACTGATAAAAATTTATAATTCAAGGGGAATTTATAATTCACGGGGAGATGACAATTTTGATCGCCGATAAAAGTTTTAAAATCACTATTACAAATTATTGCTGATAAAAATTTATAATTCACGAGGAGACGGTAATCTCTACCGCTGATAAGAGTTTTAAAATCACTATTATAAACTAGTAACATACCCGTGCCTCCGCACGGGCGCGCGTTCCGCGCGTTCGATTTAGTGAGGTCGTTAGTTCGTGGGGAGCATTGGGTCGGAGAGGTAGGTGGATACAAATAAAAAATATTTAGATGTACAAAGATAAATTAATTTATTTGAGATGGAGATATTTTAACTAATTTATTTGGGACAAATATTTAGTTTGTATAAAGTTTAATACTTGAAATTTCCCCAAGAATGTTTTATCAGTAATATTATTTAGATGGACAAAAAAAATGATATGTAGTAAATTTTTGTATGGTTGAATAGAAGCATAAAATAATGAGTAGTAAAATTAGTAGATTTTTTAAGGGTAAATAGGTCTTTCGTCCCCTGTAATATAGGCGAGATTTGCAATACCCCCTAGAAAAAAAAATTCAGGATTCCCACCTTACAAATTTTTTTTAAAATATTTAAGGTGAGAATCCTGAATTTTGTAAGGTGGGAATCCTGAATTTTTTTTTTCTAGGCGAAAGACCTATTTACCCATTTTTTAATAACTTTGAGACTATTCTTACTTTTCATTACATGTACGAATTTCTATTAAAACAATTCATTTTCATTTTATTTATCAATTAGAAACATTAGATCTATAGTTGGATTAATCTCATGTTAGTTAGCATCAAAGGAAAAACTAATTTATTCGAAATGGAGATATTTTAACTAATTTATTTGGGACAAATATTTAGTTTGTGTAAAGTTTAATATTTGTCATTTTCCTGTCAATTTTTTTTATTAATAATAATATTTAGATGGACAAAAAAAATGATATGTAGTAAATTTTTGTATGGTTGAATAGAAGCATAAAATTATGAATAGTAAAATTAGTAGATTATTCAATAACTTTGAGACTATTCTAACTTTTCATTACATATACGAATTTTTATAAAAACAATTAATTTACATTTTATGTATCAATTAGAAACATTAGCTCTATAGTTGGATTAATCTCATGTTAGATAGTTTCAATGAAAAATCTAATTTACTCGAGATATGAGAATATTTTAACTAATTTATTTGGGACAAATATTTAGTTTTTGTAAAGTTTAATACTTGTCATTTCCCCGTCAATTTTTGTATTAAAAATAATATTTAGATGGACACAAAAAATATTTAGATGGGCAAAAAAATAATATGTAGTAAATTTTTGTATGGATGAATAGAAGCATAAAATTATGAGTAGTAAAATTAGTAGATTTTTCAATAACTTTGAGACTATTCTAACTTTTCATTACATATACAAATTTTTATAAAAACAATTACTTTTCATTTGATGCATCAATTAGAAACATTAGCTCTATAGTTGGATGAATCTCATGTTAGATAGTTTCAATGAAAAATCTAATTTGCTCGAGATATGGGAATATTTTAACTAATTTATTTGAGACAAATATTTAGTTTGTGTAAAGTTTAATACTTGTTATTTCCCCGTCAATTTTTGTATTAAAAATAATATTTAGATGGACACAAAAAATATTTAGATGGGCAAAAAAATAATATGTAGTAAATTTTTGTATGGATGAATAGAAGCATAAAATTATGAGTAGTAAAATTAGTAGATTTTTCAATAACTTTGAGACTATTCTAACTTTTCATTATATATACAAATTTTTCTAAAAACAATTACTTTTCATTGATGCATCAATTAGAAACATTAGCTCTGTAGTTGGATTAATCTCATGTTAGTTTCAAAGAAAAAACTAATTTACTCGAGATGAGGATATTTTAACTAATTTATTTGGGACAAATATTTAGTTTGTGTAAAGATTAATACTTTTCATTTTCCCCGTCAATTTTTTATCAATAATAATGTTTAGATGGACAAAAAAATATTTAGATGGACAAAATAATAATATGTAGTAAATTTTTGTTTGGTTGAATAGAAGCATAAAATGAGTAGTAAAATTAGTAGATTTTTCAACAACTTTGAGACTATTCTTATTTTTCATTACATATATGAATTTTTATAAAAACAATTACTTTTCATTTTATGCATCAATTAGAAACGTTGGCTCTATACTTAGATTAATCTCATGTCAGTAATTCAAAGAAAAACTTCTCTTCAAAAAAAAGTTTCATAGAATAATATCAAAAAAGAAAAAAGTTTCAAAGAAAAACTAATTAACTCGAGATGGGAATATTTTAACTAATTTATTTGGGACAAATATTTAGTTTGTGTAAAGATTAATACTTGTCATTTCCCCGTGATTTTTTTTATCAGTAATAATATTGAGATGAAAAAAAAATTATATTGAAAAAAATAATATGTAGTAAATTTTTGTTTGGTTGAATAGAAGTATAAATTATGAGTAGTAAAATAGTAGATTTTTCAATAACTTTGAAACTATTCTTACTTTTCATTACATATACGAATTTTTATAAAAATAATTACTTTTCATTTTATGCATCAATTATTAAAATTAGCTATATTTGGATTAATCTCATGATAGTTTCAAAGAAATATTTTTTTACTCGAAATGGGGATATTTTAACTAATTTATTTGGGACAAATATTTAGTTAGTGTAAAGATTAATACTTGTCATTTCCCCGTGAATTTTTTATCAGCAATAATATTTAGATGGACAAAAAAGATATTTAGATGGACCAAAAAGTAATATGTAGTAAATGTTTGTTTTGTTGAATAGAAGCATTAAATTATGAGTAGTAAAATTAGTAGATTTTTCAATGACTTCGAAACTATCCTTATTTTCATTACATATACGAATTATTATAAAAACAATTAATTTTCATTTTATGCATCAGTTAAAAACATTAGCTCTATATTAATCTCATGTTAGTTTCAAAGATAAACTAATTTATTTGAGATGGAGATCTTTTAACTAATTTATTTGGGACAAATATTTAGTTTGTCTTAAAAATTAATACTTGTCATTTTCCCATGAATTTTTTATGAGTAATAATATTTAGATGGACAAAAAAATAATATGTAGTAAATTTTTGTTTTGTTGAATAGAAGCATAAAATTATGAGTAATAAATTTAGTAGATTTTTCAATAACTTTGAGACTATTCTTACTTTTCATTACATGTACGAATTTTTATTAAAACAATTCATTTTCATTTTATGTATCAATTAGAAACATTAGATCTATAGTTGGATTAATCTCATGTTAGTTAGTTTCAAAGGAAAAACTAATTTATTTGAAATGGAGATATTTTAACTAATTTATTTGTGACAAATATTTAGTTTGTGTAAAGTTTAATATTTGTCATTTTGCTATCAATTTTTTTTATTAATAATAATATTTAGATGGACAAAAAAAATATTTAGATGGACAAAAAAAATGATATGTAGAAATTTTTTGTATTGTTTAATAGAAGCATAAAATTATGAGTAGTAAAATTAATAGATTTTTCAATAACTTTGAGACTATTCTAACTTTTCATTACATATATGAATTTTTATAATAAACAATTAGTTTTCATTTTATGTATCAATTAGAAGCATTAGCTCTATATTTGGATTAATCTCATGTTAGTTTCAAAGAAAAAACTAATTTACTCGAGATGAGAATTTTTTAACTAATTTATTTGGGAGAAATATTTAGTTTGTGTAAAGTTTAATATTTGTCATTTCCCCGTCAATTTTTTTATCAATAATAATATTTAGGTGGTCATTCAATGTATTAATTAGAAACATTAGCTCTATATTTAGATTAATCTCATGTTAGTTTCAAAGAAAAACTCCTCTTAAAAAAAAAAGTTTCAAACAAAAACAAATTATTCGAGATGGAGATATTTTAACTAATTTATTTGGGATAAATATTTAGTTTGTGTAAAGTTTAATACTTGACATTTCCCCATTAATTTTTTATCATTAATAATATTTAGATGGACAAAATACTTTGATCTCGTGCATATTCTCAAAAAATGTTTATTAGCGGTAAAAATTGCCACTTTCCCGTGATTTTTTTTTTTTAATAACAGCTTGTAATAGTTATTTTAAAACTTTTATAAATAACAATTATTGTCATCTCCCTGTAAATTTCTATTAATAATAATTTCAAAACTTTAATCAGTAATAAAAATTATCATCTCTCTATGAATTTTTTTTCTTACAAAAGTTTTTCTATCAACTTGGCATAATTAAAATTTTTCTTTTTTAATTCAAGCATAATTTAATTAATTTAATATAAAATGATGAATTAATGAATGTACCAAAAAAAAAAATTTGAGAATTAATGGAATTGAATTTTGTATTAAAATCCGTATAGGCTGGAATGAAATTAATTTGAAATCCACAAATCTTTTTTCCCCTTTTGTTTTACGGGAAACTTCTTTGTTACCATATTTTTATTTCTTCTTCATTTGGTTATTTCCTTCTCTCTCTTCACCAACAAAAAAATTCTCTCCCAAACAAACCCTAGCCGCCGCCGCAACTCAGTCACGGCCACACCTAAACTGCTTCCGGTTACAGTGGTTGCGATAGCATCACATCTTTATCTTCTATCTTTCTATTCATTTATTTATTTTCTCAGATCAGAGAGATTTTTAAATATCTCAACACCATCTTCTCCGTTAGATCTTGATCATCATAAACTAACTTTTAAAAAACCATCACCATAAAAAGACTCTCCACCTTCTCCTCTACAAAACACACAAAGAAAATTCAAAATCGGAATACAGTTTATGAAACCACCGCGTCGGAAAATGTATCCACCGCGCCGGAAATTTCCATCACTGCGTCGAAAATTAAGATAATTGTTTATAGTATTGCTACATCGCTCTATTTATTTTGTTCTTTCATCTTTGTATCTATGGCTGTCTTTTCTTTTTAGTTTTTGGGGAAAAAGTGTAATATAGATTTGGATTTAACTTATAAACTATGATGAAAGTTGCAAACTTTGTTTGGATCTGTTATTGTGTTTCTCTCTAGATCTATGATTTTTAATACAATACAGCAAGTTAATACTTTTTTGTTTGAAAAAGAAAGTTATTAATATTAACCAAACATGATTTTTTTAAAATGCCTTGGAATAACATTCCTATCATTATTTCCTGGGAATATTATTCCAAGGAATAAATTTAACATCCTTGAAACAAACACCCCCAATGTAGATAGATATTTCTATACAATTATTATATATTGATAATGTAATATTTAGCAAAATTTTAGTGTTTTTTTTATAAGTAAAAAATTGAATTATAAGGAATATAAGAGGTACCGAACCCTTACAATTTAAAAAGAGGTACAAAGATCTAAGTGTTTTGTAAACAAACTGAGGGATTATTATACCAAGTAGAGTACTCTATAACAACATTATTACTAGCTTGAGGGATTATTATACCAAGTAGAGTACTCTATAACAACATTATTACTAGCTCGAAAACCACGACATAAACTTAATTTGATCCACTAATAAGGATATATTAACAATTTTTAAATCACTATTACAAGTTATTACTAATAAAAATTTATAATTCACAGGGAGATGACAATTTTGATCGCCGATAAAATTTTTAAAATCACTATTACAAGTTATATTAGTAATAAAAACTTATAATTCATGGGGAGATAATAATTTTGATCGCCGATAAAAGTTTTAGAATCAATATTACAAGTTATTGCTGATAAAAAAATACAATTCACTGGGAGATGACAATTTTATAATTCACAGGGAGATGACAATTTTGATCGCCGATAAAAGTTTTAAAATCACTATTACAAGTTATTACTAATAAAAATTTATAATTCACATGGAGATGACAATTTTGATCGCCGATAAAATTTTTAAAATCACTATTACAAGTTATATTACTAATAAAAACTTATAATTCACGGGGAGATAACAATTTTGATCCCCGATAAAAGTTTTAGAATCAATATTACAAGTTATTGCTGATAAAAAAATACAATTCACGGGATAATGACAATTTTGTTTGCTGATAAAAGTTTTAAAATCACTATTATAAGTTATTACTGATAAAAATTTATAATTCAAGGGGAATTTATAATTCACGGGGAGATGACAATTTTGATCGCCGATAAAAGTTTTAAAATCACTATTACAAATTATTGCTGATAAAAATTTATAATTCACGAGGAGACGGTAATCTCTACCGCTGATAAGAGTTTTAAAATCACTATTATAAATTATTATTGATAAAAATTTATAATTCACATGGGGATGAACATTTTTTCGCTGATAAGAGATTTAAAATCACTATTATAAGTAATAAATGGTTTCTTTTAAGCTTATTTAGTTTAATTGGTTTGACAAATTTTTTATTTTGGAATCTATATTTTTTTTTTCTTTTGAGCTTATTTAGTTTAATTATGTTGTAGAATAATTATAACTAAAAATATTCTTTCAAAAAATATTTACTTCTAAAGCTATAAGAGTTGCAGAAATAATTTATATGTAATTCTTAGTAGTAAAAAATGCACGAAAATAAGTGTGATCATATATATATGTCTTCTAAAGCTATAACACTCACCCCATGCAACTTTTCCTATTGGACCTATTCCCTATTTTGTTGCTCCTAGAAGATTCTATCATAAAAAAAAGAAGAAGATTCTATCATATTCTTGAGAAAACATTAACTGCAGTTGACATACAATATGGAGTTTTGGTATGTATAGTTTGTTTACATTATTTATATTATTTATTATTTTGATTAATTATTTTTATGTTATGTGATGCTTGGCTTATGATATGTAACAGAAAATCTCATGAGTTGACTTTTGTGAGAATGCTTTTCCAAATGAGAACATTAATGTAGCATTAATTGATTGGTGTGGGTTTATATGGAGATGTCGTCTGGAAATTGAGAATGATAATCCCAAAACTTGCAATCTCTATGGACAATGGGGAGCCATATGTAGGGTGCGTAATTTAGCGGAGGGGGTGACTATCAAATTTGATGTAAGAAAACCATCCAACAACAATGTCATTCATTTTAAGATTTTCCCTTCAATTTGTTTCTGTACAACATTAATCGCACCCACAACATCTGGGGGCCATAAAGCTTTTTATCAAACTGAGCAACATTTTATGTTATAAATACTCTCTTTGTATTCTATGTATGCATTTAAGTTTTAATATCCTAACTTTTAATGTTATTGTGGACTTTGTAATCTTAAAATAATACATCTTTTTTTATGCATTTGTCCCCTTTGATATATTTTAACAATGCTCGCATCTTTGATTTATATGGTTTAATCTTCATCAAATCCTACTAATATATCTCTTTATATGCATATGTCAATATCAACCTTTACCAAAATTTTATGCCAAACCCCTAATATCAAGCTGTGACCATGATTGGCAGCGACCATGATTGGCATAGATATGCCGTTCTAGCGAACCCGTCCAACGCACGGGCATCACACTAGTATAAAAAAAGTTGGATGGGGTAAACCCTAATGCCCCTTCCAAAACCCTACTAGCTTATGTCATCGATGATGTCATCATGACACCATCTAACCCATGTCATCCATTCATTGTCCGCCACGTGTACCATATCGCCAGGTCACCGTTTACACCTCAACATCCACATCATCCGCCATGTCACTCCAGCCACATCAGCAACAGACTATAAAATTACAGTTTTGCCCCTGTACTTTATATATTTACATTTACACCCCATACTTTTATTATTTCCGTTTTGACCTCTTTACTTTTATAAATTGTATTTTGAATCCTAATTTTTTTAAAAATTTCAAATTTGCTTCTATTTTTTTTTTAAATTATAGTTTTGTCCCAATATTTTTTAAAATTACAGTTTTACCCTTAACAAAAAAATTAAAACCCTATTTGTTTTTTACACTTCCCATTAAATGGAATTTTATGATTGATGTTTGGTTAAGTCGGTATGGTTGTTTTGCTAGAGATAATATTCCAAATGTCACTTTAGACTTTATGTTGAGTATTGAATGATTGGATAAAATCTTTTATATTGATATGTTTTTGCTTATTATTTGCTAATGACCGATTTAGGTTCACATCAATAACAATCCAAAGAGAGATGAACATGGCAACTGTTTTGCAGTAAAAGAAGCAACAATAATTGGACCTCTACATTGCAATATAATCTCGGTTGAACTTTCTTGCTTGAAAGCAACACAATGTGTATTTTTTTTTTTTTTTTTTAACTTAGATGAATGAAAATAATGACCAACAATTTGTATTTTTACAACAAAAGTTAACATATAGCACTAATATGATAGACTTTTAACCACCCTAAATCTCTTCTACCTCGCAACTTGAAAGAATCTATTAAGTTAAGAGTGTTCAATTACCACTATAACATGGTCAATTTTATAGTGTACGAGTGTACTAACTTAATAAAAATTGATGGGTCTCTGCAGGGATTTGTAGTGTGTTTAACAAAACACTACTACTTCTCTTGAACTAAGAATGTCTTATTTTAATCTATAAAGATGTATCGTAAACCTTTCTATAACATCTAATGGCTCTTCTAAATAAATATTTATAACGAGTGATTAAACTCTTAATTAAATGTTAATGTTTCGAATTTAACTAACTTTTACGCGCTACATATAAATATGTTTGTAATTTCTGCGCTCTACTTACATAAAGTTTTAAAAATTTTGCGCACTATGTCAAGTATCCTATCTCTAATCCTCCCAAGAGACATTTATTGCATAAGAGTGGTTTTGATTGTGGGGGTTGGTTCATCTACTTTGCCTCTTTCTCGATCAAAATTATTTGTTCATTGTTTCATCCAAGCATTGACATTATCCGATATTATTTTTCTATATGCGGCAACACTACTTTATGGCACATGATTAGTTTCAACTATTTTGATTGTTGTCTTAATGAAGTTTTCTTTTTAATTCATTGATATTTGTCATTTAGAAACATATTAATTGCGCAAGAAAAAAGGGTAAAAATTAAATTTTTATACATGTCACGGGTCTTTGAAGGTTCCACTATAAAATTTGATATGACTGAGCTATCCAACAATCGTATGCAATGTACTTCTTGATCCTATTATCAATGACAATATGAATGATTTTTAATTTCATTATCTTAACGCATTTCTTTATAATCATATTAATTGAGTAGCAAAAAAAGGTAAAAATTAAATTTTTATACATGTCACGGGTTTTTGAAGGTTCCATTATAAAATTTGATGTGACTGAGCTATCCAACAATAATATGCAATGTACTTCTTGATCCTATTATCAACGATTATATGAATGATTTTTAATTTCATCATCTTAACGTGTTACTCATGAAAAAATTTGACCAACTTAGTTTATATTATTTGAGATACACACACCTAAACATGAGAAAATTAAATTAACTGTGTTGTTACGTCAAAATTAAATTGTATACATATCACAGGTCTTGAAGGCTCCATTGTAAAATTCAGTGTGATGCTTCACTTGATTCGCTTTATTACGGCGTTCCACAAAACATGTGCAACGCACAATTAATGCTATAAGCATGTATCCTTTTTATGCTATATATTTTTCTTTTCTATGAATTTAGAATTTGTAATCGTAACTTAGTGCTATCTCTAAATTATTTAATGCTTGCAACTAAATCACTTCATCCTAATCGAGCATTCAAATAATTGGCATTATCAAATATTATTTTTCTGTATGCGCCAACACTACTTTGTGGCGCAGAATTTAGACTTTGTAATCGTAACTTAGTGCTATCTCTAAATTATTTAATGCTTACAACTAAATCACTTCATCCTAATCGAGCATTCAAATAATTGACATTATCAAATATTATTTTTCTGTATTTATGTAGCTATCTTTACTTGATTTGATCCTTGATATCAACTATTTTGTTTGAAGTTTTAATGAAGTTTTCTTTTTAATCAATTGATAGTTGTCCTTTAGAACCATATTAATTGCACACAAAAAGGGTAAAATTAAATTTTATACATGTCACGGGTCTTTGAAGACTCAACTATGAAATTCGATGTGACTGAACCATCCAACAATAGAGTGGTTCACTTTTGTATTGTATTATCCCATTATCAATGATTATACTCCCTCCGGTTCTATATATAAGCAACTTTTGCATTTCTAGATTCATTGCAAAAGTAATGAATTTAGACAATAATATTGCCTACATTCATTACTTTTGCAATGAATCTAAAAATGCAAAAATTGCTTATATATAGAACCGGAGGGAGTATTAAGTATACTCTTAGGCAAAAATTAAATTTTATACATGACACGGATCTTGAAAGGTCCACTATAAAATTTGGTGTGATGCTTCACTTGATTCGCTTTGTTATGGCGTTTCACAAAAGCCGTGCAACACCACGGGCTAGCGTTAGTTGGATAGAGATTGTATTCATTGATTTAATTTGGTTAATCCCTTTGTATGATTTAGTCATTGAACTCACATCAAACATTTCTATAGTTACCTTATACCATACCGCTAATCTAAAGCAACAACCATAATTGACATACATATGTCGTTCCGCCGAACCCATGCATCGCACGGGCCGGCGACTAGTATATATATATATATATATATATATATATATATATATATATATATATAAGTAGTAATGTGTCCAAATATAGTCTAAGCAAGGGTTATGTTGGTACTTCAAACTTCAATATTATATCTTCTTTTTTATTAGATACATGATGATGATTTCTTTTAACTTGAGTCAGGGGCATCATAGTCCTATTTCTTAATCTTCAAATCATAATATTTTGAGATCATTTAGTATAAAACATTTTTTAGAATTTATTTTATTGATATAATTTTATTCATATCTATATATAAAATATTATTAAATAATAAATAAAGTATTTATTTTTTCTAATTTTTTTCTCAAATATATTTTTTCTTACGAAAATTACTTCTTTGTGAAAAAAAAAATAAAAAAATAGAGCATGTGTCCACATGGCTTTGGAGGTATTTTGGCCAAGGGGCTTATTTGAATGGAGACACTTTAATCAATAGGAGATTTTTAGGTCCCCTACTTATATGAGTTTGAGGCCATATTTTATGAGTTTGTAAAGATTGACAGTTATTTTTAAGTATTATACGAGTAATATTGTAATTTATCAATAATGTAAAATTTTTACATTGACAATAAATAAAAAATTAATATGTATCTATTTACAATATATTAAAAGAAACTACTACTAAAAAATCTATTTTGTCTTTGGTACGTTTAATAATATTTCACCATTTATGCCCTTAAATGTCATTTTAACTCTAAATTGAAAAAACGATATGTACAAAAACAAAAATAACAAAAAAAGAAGAAGATAAGTATAAAACAAATATACTCATAAAAAAAAGATACAAAACAAAAATAACAAAAAAAATCCAAAGATAAGCATAAAACAAATCTATTCATAAAAAAAATTAATAAGAGAATAAAACAAATATACTCATAAAAATAGCACGAGAAGTGTATTATTGATGAATATATATTATAATAAATAATTACGGGGTAAATATATATTATAGTAACACACGAGACAATTGTTTTAATAAAAAAAATTAATCTTACACGGGACAATTGCTTTAATAAAAAAAGAAATTAAATAATATATTATAATAATACACGGAACAATGTTGATGAATATATTATTGATGAATATATATATTATAATAATAATAATACACGAGACAATTGTTTTAATAAAAATAATTTAATTTTTTTTTGACTAAAAAAATAATTTAATAATACACGGGACAATTGCTTTAATAAAAAAAAGGAATTGAATAATAAATATTTGTTATTATTACTTATAGTTTATTACACAAAAATCATACACGGGACAATTGCTTTAATGAAAAAAATTACTTAATTTAATAAATTTTATAAAAAAATAATAGAATAACGTCACTTATTATTTTTATTTTTTTGGTACACAATGTCACTTATATTTTAGCAATATTTTATAAATAAAAGTCAATAAACCCGTGCGAATGCACGGGTCTCAAAACTAGTTTTTTTTTTAAAAAAATATCATTCATTTGACATTAAAGATAAAAAGTGCATGTATCAAAATTAATATTGCACACAAATTGTGATTAATATTACACTTGACTTGATAGCTGAAAATGATAGAAGTTTATTTATCAACTCAAATAATATAGATAGATATGTAATACAAGCTTGATCAACATCTCAATCCTTTTACATCCAAAAAGGAAGGATAAATAAACAGACAAACATGAGATATTCTCTTATTTTACACATAAAATAACTCAAACCTTGAAAACCTAGATTTTGCCTTACATGTCACTCTTAAGAGAAGTTGTTGCATTGAACTCACCATCCACAATTTCCCCATTCCTTCTTTCTCCTCCAAATCCAAATGGGTACTTCTTTTGTTTATTGGGATAAAACACTCCAAAATGTTTCTCCAATTCAGGACTCTTTTGATTCTCATCAAACATAGCAAAAATATAAGTGTCTACGGCCCAAGGCCTTCGAGGAGTACCCTTACCAACATGACGAATCAAATTATCAAGGTAAATACGCGCATTATCATATGAAGTACCAGCACCTCCTTCTGAGGGCCAACCAGTCTCAGATACAACAATATTCACCCAACCAATTCCTGTGTTATCTAAGGCTGCGAATACCGAATCCAACATAGCATCAAACAAATTTTGATACCCATATTGACCATCTTGTACCATAACATTCGGGGAGGTGAAAAGAGCATAAGGAAGTGAAATGTCACGCGGATTACCTGCATAGCTAAAATAAGGATAAAGATTAACAAGTAACGGCGCACCTGCATATACCAAGTACCCAATAATAGGGTCTAGGTACGACCTCACGTCACCCCTAAAAGAACCTTTAGACGGTGGGAAAGAGGTTCCGATAAGCGTCGTGTCAATGGCGGTTGAAACCTTGATTTGATCTTGAAGACCTTGTGCTCTTATTGCTTGGTATATGTTTTGGGTGGCAGGTAAAACATATTGGGCTAATGAAGAAGTCCCTCCAACTGGACTCACTTCATTACCAACTGCAATAAGCTTGAATTTGACACTAGGCCAGAAATTCAACACATTTCTTTGTACCCATTGACGTGCATTATCAGCATTTGTGGCTAAGCTTTGAAGGTCAGAATTTGGTACACCAAGCATGACTTCAATGCCTGAATTTCTTAATGCATTTAGTGCATTTTGATTTGGATCATAGAGTCTCATTCTCTTGATGTTATTTGTTTGGTAGAGATTTATAACTTCATTTGCTGGTGGTAAATTGTTTCCCATCATACCATAACATACACCTATTTGAGCATCTGATACAATAAAATGACATGTTAAGTATATTTTCATAGTTTTCTTATACAATAATATTAGAGTTGAAAAATCTCCGTAAATATAATTCGATTTGTAAAAACATTACAATATGTAGACATAAAATATGAAGTTTTTTGAATTTAAAATTCTCTGATTATTCACCATGTTGTTAACTTGTCATCACCTGATTTAATACCATTTTAAATATGAGAAAACGGGGCATGCACTGACAATGTAAAATATTTTTACAATATTTTTATACTTTCATCCAATACCATCCATGTATTCCAACAAATCATTCCACTATCCCATTTTTATGGTATGATGTGGAAGAATACTAAATTTTTATTAGATGTTCGTGTAAAAATATTTTAAACTGACGTAACATACTCATTAAACTCTTTAAATATTACCATTTATTTATCAATCAATCATAACTATTAAATTATTAAAATTGTTTGACTTTAATCTTAACTATTTTCAAAGTCTCATAAATAAATAATTGTAATTTGTTGAAATTATAAACTCTTTACATTATATTAAAATTAAACTCATATGACAAGATATCAAATGCATACATGCAAAATATTTTTATATTCTTATAAAAATTAAAACTATTTATATTAACATGATAATTTTTTTTTGGAAGTGTTAACATGATAAGTTTTTCTAATAAGAAATCATGATTTAACACGAATCTACTCAACCATATGTTATAATTGAGTCGTATTAAGCAATGTATATAATCGAATTATAGAAAACCCACCATCATACTGATTAAGATTTAAAATTCATTAATTATGAAATTTTGTTGATAGGGTATCAATATGTAATATCCACTAGCAAACTAAATGATAATGACCCGATCAAGTTACTATTAAAGAGAACAATAAAAAAAAAATAAAAGAAAAACAAAACATTAATAGTAAAAAGTGGAAGAAAAAAAAAGTAAACACCTCAGTATTGCAGAATTTGGTTGAATTGTATCCATAAATGAATATTTTTATATCAGTGTAAATTTTTGTTACACCGTCAATAAGTTATAATTATAAAATAAGTTATAATTATAAAATTATTAAGAATATTTGATTTGATTTGTATGTATTTTTTCTGGTAGATAAACGAAATAGTAAGTCATTGAAAACTCATACACACAAAGTGATTGAGGTTCGAATCTCGATCATGAAATTCGAGACTAAATTTCTTTTGGCATTTCTACTAATTGAGCTATAATTTATATATAGACTAGTCGTATGTATTTCTAAAGTTGCACTTTGTAATCTTGCATGAACAATATACAAATTAAACTCAAATATACAAGTGTCTAAATGGTCAGATCTTACTAAATATAATACAAATTTCTAAATGGTAAATTGATCTTACTAAATATATGCGATTAACTAACAAATAAATTCAGTAAAAAAAATAAAAAAAATTAAATACTTATAAAATTAATGAAAATGGTAGAAAATTGCCATCTCAATAGAGGAGACCAAACCTGCCATGGGAATAAGGTTTATTGTGAATAATCCCAATAGAAACAGTGGAGAGGCCAAAGAAAACCTCTTGGCTCTAGCAAAGAAAGAAGCCATGATGCAATATAAATTATACACTACAAATTATGAAAGAAAGAAGGATTTTGCCTTACAAGGCATTGGATTGACATCTCATCCCATTGATGTATATATATACATCTTATTGACCATACTTCACAATTAATTTGTATTATTTTATATAAAAACTAATCTAAATAAATATATATATTCAGCAGCCTTAGACTTCCACCTAAAAAAAAAAAATTCAATGCTTATCTTTTTTTGTCGGCTTATTATGCAAGTCATTATTTTTGTCTTCTAACTTAGATTGGGAAAAAGTCTCACACTTTAATTTCACTTTGTCTACAAAGACTGTTAACTTCTAAATGAAATCCCTATTAGTTGCTATAGTGTGTATCATACATCCAAGGAATATCTTTTAGGTTATCTTTTATGGCGTGGTAAATTCACTTATGATGAAGTTTATTAGGCCAAATTAAATATTCGTATTTCAACAAAAAAAAGGTATCATAAACATTGTCACATTATAAATAAATATGTCACATCAATAACAAATGATCCAAAAAAATGTTGAGAATGAAAATTCCATAAATATAAATAAAATGCGGTAAAAAAAACCGGTTTTCAAAATAGTGACCAAAACTTTATTATTATTTTTTTTGAAATAGGAGGATATAAATATATTTAGGCATTTTTTATTTGTTTAATACATAATAAAAGAAACTTAATCACTTAAAAGTTACAATAAACACTACAAGAAAAACAATTTTTAGTGGCAGCAATTTATATATATCATAGTTTTAAATTCTTTTTTCTTTACTAAATCATACTTTTAAATTAAGTCCACTCTAAATTTAATTCTTGACTCCTCTCTACTGCCTTATATTAATTTCTAGGAGTTATAGGTAGAAAATCAACTCATTGCATTTGAATGCATGCACTTAGAAAGTGCTTCCAAATCCAATGTAACTTATAAGCATGCATGTTACATTTTCAAAAAAAAAAAAAGCATGATACATTTTCAAAATAATTAATTTAACGTAATCGTATCAACTACTACATCTACATAGTATAAATGGGTCCACATCGCCAAATAATTCCATGAATGCTGGTTTCTTTTTCCTTCTTATTTTTGAAAAGTAGTACAATATTTGTAGATAATCATGTTCAATTTGAATATAGGGGATCTAGGTTAAGTAATTACTGACGACATCCATTTATGTAGTTAGTAATTTGTGGTCATCTAATTAAGATTAAACTATAACATGAGAATTTTATATTAAATAGAAGTAAAAATATGTTTTAGATCCCAACTGCATACGTAATTCATTTTTATTTGTAAGTACATGTAATCCAATTCTGATTCTTGTAATAATAAGAGAAAAGCAAAACATACACATAGGTGTAAACAAATTTTACACAAAAACCTATTAAAATGAGTTTAAAGTGACAATAATATTGAATTGCTATTAGATATGTCAATTTAAAATACTTTTGCCCCAACGATGCATGTTCTCCATTAGACTCTGCAATAATTTTGTAAATGTGATATATAAATTAAATGATTATTTTGTTGTTAACCTTCTTATTCTTATAAAAATGAGCCTTTAATAATTTAGAGCTCGACCATAAAATAAGTAAAATCCGGCTAATAATTATTCTTACAGTAGAATACTGCAAATTGGTTCGTAGAATTTATTCTTTTTATTTTTATTAATTTTAAATTTGTATTACATCAATATACTCTATTAATTTAAATGAATATCTTTTAAATTTAGAAAAAACATCACATATAGTGATATTGATTACTAATTAATGAGTTGTTGTTTCCTATCTCCTCAACAATATATCCCCACACAACAACTTGCTTCAGAAATACAAAAATAACAATGATAGTATACTAAGCAACTAGTTTTTCGATTGAGCCATAAAATTATATGCAAGTGCTCTGAATGATGCCACAGGCGGCTGCATGCATAAACAATGTGCGAATTAGAAAAACAGATGAACAAAAAAAATAATTCAATGTATAAACAAATTAGAGAATATCCTTGTGGACTTATGGCATAACTTTGAAAATGATAGTGACTAGCAATGAAAAAAGGATGGAGAAATTAAAGTGATAGGAATTATGATTAAATATATTTTTTGATTAAATATTTCAATAAAATAATACTTATAGGCCATATATAAGAAATATAATTTTTTATCAAGTAATCTAGTGGCTAGAAAATCCACCTTGAAGGTGAATAAGTGAAGTATCCGAGTTCAAATCTCGACTCGTGTACATATAGTGCAATATCCCTACTAACTAAGCTAAACTCACGGGAATAAAATATAACTTATTTTATATAGAAAAATAAAATACAAGTCACATGTTTACACATGACTTACTGATAATTCGTATCATATTGGATTTTAACATGTTGGTCATTTCACTATTAAAACTTGTCTTTAAATATTAGCTCAACTTATAAAAAATATCAAAATTATTAAATTAATTTATATAGTTGGAGTTTAAATTTAAACTCTCTCATTTATGTATATGAGTTTATGTCTTTATCATTTTATCTATATACAATTTTTTTATTGAGTCGCGCAATCTTAAAAAAATATAACTAATATAAACACCCTTCGTTTTAATACAAGTTAAGAATATCCAAATTCACAATTAATTTTTTATTTATTTTTTTACATAAATTAGATGTTCTATATGCAAAGGTGGCTTCTAATAAGAAAATAAGAATTTATAAGCTGTTAATGTCTGTCCCATGATGAATAGTAGCTTCTAATAAGAAAATGAAACCCACAAGTGGTAGTCCCGGCGGCTAACTAGTAGATTTTTTTAAATGCAAACTTCATTTTAATTATTAATATTTTAAGGGAGCTAATTAGTAGATAATACTTTGTTTCAGACTGAATCAATGCTTAGATCTGGTTAAAAAACAATACCTATTTTGCCAAGATCCATCACCAAAATACATAAATTACACTGTTCACTGTCCAATAACGCAGAGTGTTAGTCTCACATTAAAGTTATAAATTATAATTTTTATTTATTTATTAGATTAGATTAGTCTTTTGAATTGAGTTCATCCCAATTTTCGCTCAGAGTTGGATCACGAAAATAACTACTTATAAGTTGGATTAAGATGTTCCACCAAATATTGATATATGAGTGAAACCGTTGAAAAATGAAAAGATTTGCCATCAGGTCAATGCTAATACAATGAAAGCCGCCGTGGACGTTGATTTTTAAAGGGCGTGACAATGTTAATCCTATATTGAGTATATTAAATTGTTTACTGTAGTACTTAAACCATAAAACTCTTCCATCTATTAGACTAGTATTTTCGGTTGAACTTTCCTTATTGTTTAAGTCCCACATCAAAGATTTTTATTAGATTTAAACTATAAATTAAAATTAATATGTATACATATAAGTTTCGGTGAAATTTGACACTCGTTTAAATATGATGACTTTGGTGATTATAGTGATGACTCTTGTTAGAGTCCCACAAGAAAAGATGTAGACTTCTACTATATACTATAAGTGTATATAACGTTTACAATCAATTAACTTAAACTTTAAAACTCTCAGCGTGGAGTTTGAAAATCATTAAGTCACTAGTTGACAACTATCCATGTTACCTTCGTGGCAAATAATGCCATCTGGAACTTTTTTTTTTAAAAAAAATACTCTTTTTGTAATAGTTTCAAAAATGGTTTTTTTTCAAATAATTTATTGTTTAAAATTTCACTTTTTTAGATTAAATAAGTAAAAATATTAGAGTTCGAATTTCGATCCCAATATATTATTATATGTAACTAAGATATACTCATGAGACTTCCAACAAAAACAACAAAAAACAAAAAGAATATGCTCATGAGGACAAAATGTATTTATTATATCATTTTTTAAATGAATGTATTGAAACTATAAATATTATCGATGTCTCACTTATTAACAACTTTGATAATTGAATATTTTTTAATTAGTTTAGACATTAAAATATCATATATACATTTTAACAACTTTGATAATTGAATATTTTTTAATTAGTTTAGACATTAGATATACTTTTTGTTTATTAATTTATTCATAAAATTATTAATTTTTTTATTAGAGAAGTGTTTATAATTTCAATATATTTATGGATTATAATGACAAATAACACTTTTTCAGAGAACAATGACTATTTTTCATATTTTTTGGGATGAAATGCTACTCCCCCACTCTTTTTTTTTTTTTTTGTACAAAAGAGGGCCGAAGGCCCAACAAGAAACTAAGAAATTAAACGGACATTTCTAGGCATGCAAGCTCCAGAAAAATCATCAAAAAGAAAATTGCGGAGCTCATTAGGAGGAGCCTCCATTCTAACACAAACTGAGGAATCTAATAAGAGGCTAAAATTAGCAAGCCAATCAGCACAACGATTACCCTCTCTCCAAGTATGACAAAACTGGACATGCCAATTCAAAGCCAATAAATTTCGAATACGCCGCACTAAAGTGGGAACCGTTCCGTTGAAATTGCAATTATCTGTACTCCCCCACTCTTTATTATTATTATAAGTAAAAAAATTTCATTTTTTTAAAGTAATCTGGTGGTCATAATTTCACCATTAAGATAGATAATAAATAGTCTAATAAAAAAAAAAAAAAACTGGACAAAAATCGTTTCTATCTATATCATTGGACAATTGTTTTTATGCCAAGAACGAATTGCCTAAAAGATCCATATAACTTTGTGTTTACATCATACAAAATAATTAGTTGTTCAATATTGTTGGAACAAAGTTGGTTATAACGTAACCTAATTAAGTTTTGATGATAATAATAGTATTAATATACAATAGGGTACACTAATAATTTACTCAAAGTGTGCAGCTATATATATATATATATATATATATATATATAAGTTAAAATTTTATATGCACTAAAGAGTATATATATGAGAAGTTCTAAAACGCATTCAAGTTTATATCAGAAACTGACTTCAAGAAGTTCTGGAAGTTAATACCAGAAGCTACAAAGTCAAAGCTTATCAGAAGTTCTTCTATCAGAACCTGTGTTGAAACATGAGATTTTGATCATCACTGAAGATAGCCGTATTTGTTAGAAGAACATTTAGAAGAACATTCTATGCTCGAATATTATCATCGTTTTGACAAATTCAAATTGGAGAAAAAAATCATAGTACAATATCGTTATCCTCACACTGATAGTGACGTTTGTACTATCTTCATTATCTGATATGGGCGAATATTCGAAATCAAGGGTGAAAAAGAAGATCATTACTTGATTTGGTTAAACATATCATGTGAAGGAAATTCATACTATCTCCAGCTAGCTATCTTCACTACAACGGATTCAAATTCATACGCTCCATTACTGTCTATATAAGGAGGATGAATTGAAGTTTTTGTGCAGAGAGACACAATCAATTAAGAAAACTGTTGTTATTCTGTCAAAATCTACATAGCACAAAAACACTTTGCAAAATACAACTTGAACAAAATTCAAAACTCAAGACAAACAGTTTCAGCTTCTGATCATCTCAGTAGTTGAACCTTAGTATTCTTTCATTAGGATTCTAAGAACAATTTTGTTAGAAGTTGTATTCATTTATTCAGAACATTGATATTCATATCAAGTGTTCAAACTTGTATCTGTTTCTTTGTAATCTGTTTAGAAGTCTCTTGCTTGTGTGCTTGAGCATCGAAAGTCTCTTGTAAGTTGTTACTTGAGCATTGAAAGTATCTTGCTGTGTGCTTGAGCAATTGTAATATTTTCAGATTATAGTGAACTTCCTTGGAAGTGCAAGAGGACCGGAGTACTCTCGGATTGTGAGGGGAACCAGTATAAAAATCTCCGTGTCAATCTCTCTCTCTCTCTCTCTCTCTCTCTCTCTCTCACTCTCTTTCTCACTCACCTTATACTCTACTTTTTAAGGCTATTGTGTTTTATTCCGTTGCATATTATGATCAGTTGAAAAACTTTAAAGAAGTTTTTAAAACTCTAAAACACAATTCAACCCCCCTCCTTTTTTTGTGTTTTTCACATCTTCAATTGGTATAAGAGCCTTGGTTATGTTATATCACCTCACAAGTGGGACAGTTGTCAGTCACTGAAAAACACTATGTCTGGTGAATCTAGTAAGATTGATCAAACTACTGTTCTTTACAACTATGATGTTGAAGATAAAAACAACAGCAAAGGATCTAAGTTCAATGGAGATAGTTCTACCTTCTCCTGGTGGAAAGATAGAATATATAGTCATCTGATTGGTATTGATGATGAACTTTGGGACTTAGTTGAAGGAGGAGTTAGTTTTCAAGGTTTAGATAAAAGAGGAAAACTGATTTTTGAGACAAGAAACATCACAAAGTCAAAGACATTTTTATTGGTTGCATTTCTCATGAATATTTGAAAATTACAAACAAATCTACTGCCAAGAGTATATATGATTCCTTATGTTCTACTTATGAAGGAAATAAACAAGTACATGAAGCAAAGGCAACTCTTCTGATACAACAGTATGAGCTTTTCAGAATGAAAGAAGATGAGAATATCGAATCTATGTTCTCTAGGTTCAAGGTTCTGATAGCTGGTCTTCAGGTTTTGAAGAAGAGTTACACAACTTCTGATCATGTGAAGAAGATTTTGAGAAGTCTACCTGCTAAGTGGAGACCTAAGGTCACTACTATACATGAAGCTAAAGATTTGGACACTCTTAATCTAGAAAGTTTAATTAATTCTCTCATTAGTCATGAGATGGAGCTAGCTTCTGATGAACCTCAGAAGAGAATAAAGTCTTTGGCCTTGCCATCTACTTTAAGTTCTTCTAAGGCTCTGAAGGCTAAGATTGTTGAATTAGAAGCTGAGGAATCTTCTGCAGATTATCAAGAAGATGGATCAAATGATGATGTGTTTGCCCTTCTGACCAAGAAGTTCCAGAAGTGGACAAAAAGGAAGCCAAGGTACTCAGACAAAGGATTTGGGTCAAGAAGTTCTGGTTACAAGGATAAGAAGGATGATTCAAAGAATTTCTTTAACTGCCACAAGCCTAGACACTTCTTTGTTGATTGTCTTGAGCTTAGCACCAAGGGTAAAGGGAGAAAGAGTTCTTTCAAAAATTTGTTATATTATTTATTCTTCTGTACAACACTCGTACCCTTACATATATGCAAGAGCAAAATAATTAGTAATTCGTATACCGATAATAACATTTAATGATGTACTAGTTTACACCAAAAAAGATAAGCAACTAACCTCAACAGACTGGGCCGACTATCCGCCAAGGCAAGCAAACCCTCACAACTTCAGACCTCCGAAAAATAGGGGCCTGACAAACACATTAGTCTGTCGTCGAGTAATAATTTACACTCTAGGTATCTATAATGAGTTCGTATCCACATAGATCGTGCCAATTGCACGGCTAGCGTTATCTAAGCTTGCAGTTTCACATTCGCTTTGGGTTTTGAAAAGAGTTTTTTTAAATTAGCGATATGCTTTACAGAAAAGTAAAATTGAAACAGAAACATAGATGATAGGTATGGTGGTTTGGAGTTCCTCCCCTACTACTACTACTCAGCATGATCGGTGTATAACATAGTAAATTAGCCTAACAAGCGACGTCGATTCTATTCTTGAAGTGGCGATACCTTATTATCGCCCTAATATACATAAAGTTTCCCTAAATTATAACTAGGATACCTGTCACATACCCTAACTACAACCTGAGTTATTTATATATACGCATTATGCCCATCGACAATTGCCTCTAGAACCTAGTATCAGACTGTTCAGCCTCTAATTGCTCAGATCACAACTAGTTCTTAATTCCTCCTATACTCCTCTTAGTTCAAGGGTAGTTCAGGATGTTACCGTCTCTATACCCCTATGTACATTTACTAGCATTTCGGAACCGTTATTAGTTTATCCTAATAATCGAGTATGTTGAGCGATTTCTATATCCGGGAGGATTTTGGAACCGTAATTAATGCAGGAAAATAAATAAGACAAATAGTACTAATAAACATTAATTATAACTTTAACTCAATCAAAGACTCCAAATATTCATAAGGGAGTTCATCTTCTCCACCACAACCCTAAGGATCTATTACAAAGGCTTACATAATTAAATTACAAGAATAAAAACTATGAAAAACCTAAGAAAAAGAATTACCTTGTTGAAGATGGCTTTCTTGCAAAGGGGGAAAGTATCTCCCGTAGAGCTCATCTAGAACTACTCTAAGTATAGAGAAAATTCTCAAATTTTTGAATGAAAAATAATGAAGGAGAGGAGCTATATTTATAGTTTTTTAAACGGGTCTCAGCAAGCCATCGTACTACGATGGCCCTATCGTACTGCGATAGGTAGATTTTCTGCAAAAGTAAAACTAGATTTTGCGCGTTTTCAACTTGGCCACCAAGTAACTCTCATCGTAGTACGATGGGAGTCATCGTACTGCAATGGCTGGCGCAATCTTGATTTTTGCTTATTTCTTGGTATTTTCTTGTATTCTTGTTCTTTTTGGCCCTTTGCTTCGAAACCTTGAGTTTTCTTCGTATCTGGGCTTGTCTCAAGTCATTTATTTACTAATATACTACCTAAAATACCGCAAAAATTGCTGTCATCAGCACCCCTTTATCTTTGGATGAATCCACCAAAACCGCACTTTTGGGCATTACACACGCGTCTTGGTGGATATGAAATTTTCACGCCGAGTCTTTGACGAGGTGATGGTGGAACGTGAAGGTTTCACATTCAAAATTCAAGTAGTATATGACCGATTGCCAGAATTTTGTTTGCATTGCCAAATCATAGGGCTTTGACGAGGTGATGGTGGAACGTGAAGGTTTCACATTCAAAATTCAAGTAGTATATGACCAATTGCCAGAGTTTTGTTTGCATTGCCAAATCATAGGGCATAATATCCACGTTTGTAAGTGGCTACAACCTGATGTAATAGTAAGCAACGTGAGAAGGCTTCTAAGGTAATCAAACAAGAATATGTTGTTAAGGCAAATGCTACATGTGCTGTTGAGCCAAAGAAGATAGCTCCCAAAAATATAACAACTAAGCACACGGTGGCGATGAAACATATTGAACAATATATCGACGCTGCTACCACGAGTGTTGGCATAATACAAAACCAATAGAAATTGTTGAATGTTCAGATGATGATTTTTTGGATGAGGGATTATTGATTGTTGGTAATGATAAGGACCTCAAATTAAATGACAGTGAGCCAACTACAGTTCAACGTTTAGAGATAGAAGATCGCCATGTACAAGTGCACGTTGCGAGCAATCCACCGGTGCCGTCTTCTCCTTTCCCGGAGATACATCCAGTGCCTAATGGTGTTGCAGTAGAGCAGCATGAGTCGGCTGAAGAGAGTGTTGTGCACATATTAGAACGAGAAGATACTGCTTTGTCAGATGCTCTAATTCCCGCTACATATGTAAGGCTTAATATTAACCCTGACCGACCTACACCCGACACAACAGATGATGATCTTGTCAGATGAAGACTTTAATGAGGTGGTCAGAGCAAATCTTAAATTGATTAAACAAGTTTGGGCTGATATGGAAAAAGGTGAAAAGCCTTTCACTCCTGACTGCTTTATGGCAACTGTACCAGTCTGTCGTCGAGTAATAATTCACACTCTAGGTGTCTAGAATGAGTTCATATCCACAAGGATCGTGCCAAAGCATTATCAACTTTATCTAAAGAAATGTTATGGTCACACTCTCTATCACACTCCACTAACACACACCAATCATAAATGGCCACGTCATTCCTCTCTTTTATTTTTTTACATGCTTGATGACAGGAATTTCTGTAGTATTTTAGGTAGTATTATTAGTAGTAAAATGACCAAGACAGACCCAAATATCAACAAAAACCTGAAGAATCGAGAAAAAGCTTCAAGACAAGGTGAAGAAACGCAAAAAACAAGAAAAAGCCCAAAAATGAAGAAAAACAGCCCATCGTGTCACGATGGCTCTCAACGTGACACGATGGAAGCTGCTTGCTCGCCAAGACAAAATCAATTATATTTTTGAAGAGAATCTTAGCATCGTATCACGATGGCTCACAACGCAGTACGATGGCTTTGCGTGGTGACCACGCTGATCAAACACACAGGATTAGTTATAATTTTAAACTAAATCTTCTCATCGTGACACGATGGGCTTAGCGTGTCACGATGGCTTGCTGAGGCCCATTACGAAAAGTATAAATAGAGCCTCCATTATTCATTATTTTCATTCAGAAATAGAAGAACTTTCTATTCCTTTTGGAGAGAAGTTCGGAGGAGCTCTAAGGGCATAGTTTTCTCCCCTTACGGGAAAACTAACTCAGCAAGGTATGATTCTTTAGGCTTTTTATAGTTAGATTCTTGTAATTTAATTATGTACTCTTTTGTAATAATTCCTTAGGTTTGTGGTGGAGAAGATGAACTCCCCGATGAATACTTGGGTGATGTAATTGAGTCAAAGTTATAATAAATCGTCTTTATAAATTATTATTTGTTATTTGTTTTCTTGCTTTAATATCGTTAGTCGGAATCTTGGCCGGATAAACGGCAACGTCTTAGAATAAATAATTAGGGTTTACTTTAATAGTAGCATATTAGGGTTCTCTCTATTATTTGTCCGGAACTAGTAATAAATAACACTAGGTTAAAGGAACGGCAAAACAATCTTGAACTAGTTATGACTTAATAATTAGAGGAAGAATCAGGAACTAGTTGTAAAAACAATTAGAACTGAATAACCATAACTAAGATCTAGGGGTATTGGATGGTCGATGGTCATAATACATGTTTGTGAATAACTCTACCTAGGAATTTAGGGTATGTGACAAAGCGAGGTTAGGCTCTCGTAGGTACCTTAGTTGCAAAAGTAGTGGGACTTTGCCTACATAGGGTAGCAGTAAGGTGCTACTAAAACAAGGATAGAATCGACGCCCGATAATAGTACGAATGACTATGTTATACACCGATTATGCCAAGTATGAGGGAGGGAGTAAGTTCAACCACCATACATATCCTCTATGTTTCTGAATCAAACCTTTTATTTTCCTTGCAACGCATATCGCTCTTTTTATAAAATTAAAACCTTTTCCTAAAAACCAAAGCGAATGGAAAAACTAAACGAACTAGAATAGCACTAGCAAAAGTTTGACACGATCCCTGTGGATACGAACTCATTCTAGACACCTAGAGTGTGAATTATTGCTCGACGACAAACTGGTCCACTTGCCAGAACGTAGTCAATGCTAACCTGTTGTACAAATTGAGAGATATATTCACACGCAAAAGAAAACTTTGCACGGGCTCCAATCTCCATGCTCCTTCCAATCTTTCTCACACCAATTACACCATTGTTGATTCAAAAGTATCCATTTACAGTCATCAAATTGGAAGCAAGGATTCAAACTTTTAACAAAAACCCATACGAAAACAAGGGTGTACCCAGATCGGAACCCTTTAATGGGTTTAGTAAAAAATTAAAACTTTGATATATCAATTGAAGAAAGATTGTGGGTATTGAATTGCAAAAATCAGAACCTTTAATGGGGTTTAATTAAAAAGATTCAAACTTTTATGTATGAATTGAACAAAAATGAGAACTAAAAATGTTGTGGGTATTGAATTGTGAAGAAAAAATGTTAAGAAAGATTAGGGTACTGAATCTGTGATTTTGTTACGTCAGATTGAATCTTTGTCATGGAACATGTTTTTGATGGTAATGTTTTGACAAGTTCCATTGTTGAATCTTGAATTTGAAGAGGATGAAAGGTTAGTGCTTATCCGAAAAAGAAAAAAATGAAACAGGTAGCAAATTAAAGAAGACAAAAAGTCGGATGACATGGCCATTTATTATTGGTGTGTGTTAGTGGAGTGTGATAGAGAGTGTGACCATAGCATTTCTCGTGTTATCTAAGTTCGTGGTTTTGCATTCGCTTTAGGTTTTGAAAAAAAAAATTGTTTTATAAAAAGAAGCGATATGTGTTGCAGAAAAGTAAAGGTTTGATTCAGATATAGAGAGGATAGATACGGTGGTTGAACTCCCTTCCTTAATCATACCTGGCATGATCGGTGTATAACATAGTCATTCAGATTATTATTCGGCGTTGATTTTATCCTTGTAATGGTAGTACCTTACTACTACCTTATATATGTGAGGTTTCCCTACATTTCCAACTAAGGTACCTACGAGAGCCTAATCTTGAATTTGAAGAGGATGAAAGGTTAGTGCTTATCCGAAAAAGAAAAAAATGAAACAGGTAGCAAATTAAAGAAGACAAAAAGTCGGATGACATGGCCATTTATTATTGGTGTGTGTTAGTGGAGTGTGATAGAGAGTGTGACCATAGCATTTCTCGTGTTATCTAAGTTCGTGGTTTTGCATTCGCTTTAGGTTTTGAAAAAAAAAAATTGTTTTATAAAAAGAAGCGATATGTGTTGCAGAAAAGTAAAGGTTTGATTCAGATATAGAGAGGATAGATACGGTGGTTGAACTCCCTTCCTTAATCATACCTGGCATGATCGGTGTATAACATAGTCATTCAGATTATTATTCGGCGTTGATTTTATCCTTGTAATGGTAGTACCTTACTACTATCTTATATATGTGAGGTTTCCCTACATTTCCAACTAAGGTACCTACGAGAGCCTAACCTCGATGTGTCACATACCTTAATTACTAAGTGAGTTATTCAACATACATGCATTATGTTCATCAATCATCCAATGCCTCTAGATCCTAGTTTCAGACTATTCAACTTATAATTGTTATGTCACAACAAGTTCCTACTTCCTCCTCTAATTGCTATGTCACAACTAGTTCAGGATGTTACTGTCTATATTCATCTAGCATATTTACTAGTTCCGGACAAACATTAAAGTAAACCCTAATATTGCTATCAAAGCTAATCCTAATATTTGTTCTATAGGCGGTCCCGCTTATCCGGCCAGATTTTGGGCAACATCGTTAAAGTGCAATAAAATAAATAACAAATAAAATACTAAATAACGATTTATTATAACTTTGACTCAATCACATGACCTAAATATTCATAGGGGAATTCATATTATCCACCACAACCTAAGGCATCTATTACAAAAGACTGAATAATTAAATTACAAGAATCTAAATATAAAAGCCTAAAAAAAATACCTTGCTGAGATAACTTTCCCGTAAGGGGAGAAAATTATGCCCTTAGAGCTCCTCTGAACCTCTCCAGTAGTATAGAGAATGTTCTTCTATTTCGGAATGAATAAAATGAGGAATTGGGAGCTCTATTTATACTTTTCGTATTGGGCCTCAGCAAGCCATCGTGGCACGATGGGCTCATCGTGCTGCGATGGAAAGATTCAGTTCAAAATTATAATTGATCCTGTGCGTTTCATCAGCTTGGTGGCCAAGTCAAGTCATCGTGCTACGATGGAGTTTATCATGCTACGATGTACAGATATTTTGCAGATTTATTTCTTCTGATTTCTTGGCAAGCAAGCAGCTCCCATCGTGGCACGATGGGAGCCATCGTGCTACGATGATGTGCACATTTCTTCTCTTTTTTTTGGCTTTTTCTTGTCTTTTATGTATCTCTGCTTTGTCTTGATGCTATTCCTCGATTCTGTAGGTTTTCCTTCGTATTTGGGCCTGTCTTGGTCAATTTATTACTAATAATACTACCTAAAAGACTACAGAAATTCCTGTCATCAACTCCCGTTGTTAGTAAAAGTCAAAGGAAGAAAATCAAACAATTGGCTAGGAGCCGAGGACAACCATATAACGCTCGTTCAATGGGTACCACATCTCACATATCACCATGAAATGAGATGGGGTTTTACCAAATCAATAGCTAGAAATCTTTACGATTCCCCTTTGTAGGAATGTTTTTTTGTACTATGTTTACTTTGATTTCTTTACGATTCCCATTAACTATATAACCTTATTCCATTAGTAAACCTAAACCTAATTACTTAATTTAATTTTTTCCCTCTATTTTCTTGAGGGGCGCACATTCTTAATTTTGCTATCAATCAATCTTAATCTATGTGTTTGGTTGCTAATTTTTTTTATTTGCACGTATAATAAGTCAGCCCACATTCTTAGTTAATCAACCTTAATATATGTGTATCAATTAATATTTTGCTACTAAAAAAAATAAATTGGTGCATATAATAAGCATAACTTTTGCAGCGCACATGTTGAAAAATTTTATATTAAAAAAATCGTAGTTAACTAATCCATCCATATTTTAAAAATTTCATTTATATATTTTTTCGTCGATTAAACGAAAATTCGTTTATTAGTTTTGCTAATTATTTCAACCCGTTAACTAATTTTCACCCCTATTTCTATGGGACACACTTTAATAATTTCAAGTATGATGATTTTTTTATGTTACAAAAATACATTTACTCAAAAAAATTTAATAAAAAGCGAAGCCTAAGCTTTTTTTTATTTTTTTTATTTAACGTAATTATCATAAATAATAATTAATTTTTTTAACATTCTCACCTTATTAAAAAAATATTTTATATTATTTTCTCTAAAAAAAATGTTGGAGAAAACTTTCTCAAAATTAAACACATTGAATATTAGTCAAATTATATAGTGTTTTTTGCAAAAAAAAAATATTTAAAGATGATAAAAGAAATTGTTACTTGAATAGTTTTTAAAAGTTATAAAATAGTATTGAATATCAAATATAAAATAAATATTGTATTGACTAAAATAATTTAAGTACTTGAATATAAATTATTACTTTTAATTATTAGTGATTTTAAGTAATACAATATTTTAACTAAAATTTTAATTATTATATCCGTAAAAATATACAATTCCAAATTAAAGTGAAAAATAAATTTTTATTATTATATATTATGGCTAATTAGACTTACGTACCCCACATATCGAAATTTTTTTGTTAGTCAATAACTTAATTTCATTAGATTAATCTTAGATAGATATGAATGCCTAACAATAGAGATTCATATCCACTTAAAACTAGTCTGATGAAATTAGGAATTAATTAGAAAGGACAAGAAATTTCTAAAGAGGAAAGTGATAGCTAGCCATGATATTCATTGAATCAAATTTGTAAACATAAACTTAAAGTGTCACATTTTGACTACTAGTATGCAAAACACAAATGGCCCATGACCACAAGGTTTTATAAATACGTGACTTGACAGAATTAGTATAAATATGGCTTAATATTCAAATTCTATTACACTTTCCTCTTTACTATAGTTTTCTTTCTTAGAATGATCACAAGCAACAGCACCTTAATGGCTTCTTTATTGCTACTCTTTGCTCTATTTACAGTAAATCTTCGTTTGACAAGTAAGTAGAAGTTCCTAGCTAATTAAATTAATGAACAATTCCATTTTTCTAATATTTAATTTCTGCTGCCAATTTAACTTTCATAGTAGAATATATGGTTAAATACTGTTTACCCCTGCAATGTCAGCGAATTTCAAATTACCTTTTGTAATATTTTTTGTTCCAATTATTCTCCTGTAATGAGAAGATTGTGTCCTTTTAGCCACTAATTGAATATGTTGACTTAACATTCCGTCATTTTACTCCGTATAATGGTAGCTAGCGAATTTTGATTTATCCCCTTATACCATGTTATCACTTATGCGAAATCTTAAGCCATAATAATCAATGAGGGGCTAAAAACAAAATACAGAGAAATAAACCGAAATTCGATAACATTGCAGGAGATAATTATTATTTTACCCTAGAATATATTATGAACAATATTTAAATTTTATACTCTGGTCTAAGCAGGTGCTCAAATAGGTGTTTGTTATGGCATGTTGGGAAACAATCTACCATCACAACAGGAAGCAATAGATCTTTGCAAATCAAATAACATCCAAAGAATGAGACTATATGATCCAAACCAAGCTGCTTTAGAAGCACTTAGAAACTCTAACATTGAGCTCATGTTAGGTGTGCCAAATTCTGATCTTCAAAACATTGCTAACAACAATGATGTTGCAATTCAATGGGTACAAAATAATGTACTAAACTTTTACCCAAGTGTTAAAATCAAATATGTTGCGGTAGGTAACGAAGTTGATCCGGCTGGTGCCTCATCTCAGTTCGTTCTTCCGGCTATTCAAAACATATACCAAGCAATAAGAGCAAAAGGTCTTCAAGATCAAATCAAGGTTTCGACCGCTATTGACATGAACCTGATAGGAAATTCGTATCCACCTTCGAAAGGTTCATTTAAAAGCGAAGTAAGATCTTATTTAGATCCAATTATTGGCTACTTAGTATATGCAAATGCACCTTTATTTGCAAACATTTACTCTTATTTTAGTTATTATTATAACTCAAAAGACATTTCACTCCCTTATGCTTTATTCACTTCACCTAATGTTGTGGTTTGGGATGGTTCAAGAGGGTACCAAAATCTATTTGATGCTTTATTGGATTCATTATATGCTGCAATTGATAATACTGGAATTGGTTATGTTAATGTTGTTGTCTCTGAAAGTGGTTGGCCTTCAGATGGTGGATTTGCAGCTACTTATGATAATGCAAGAGTTTATCTTGATAATTTGATTAAGCATGTTAATGGTGGGACTCCAATGAGGTCTGGTCCTATTGAAACTTATATATTTGGGTTGTTTGATGAGAATCAAAAGAGTCCTGAATTGGAGACACATTTCGGAGTGTTTTATCCTAATAAACAGAAGAAGTATCCATTTGGATTTAGTGGGAAAAGGGATTGGGATATTCATAATGATACTTTGTTTAATGGATCTCTTCCTCTTAAGAGTGACACTTAAGGTTGCTCTCTATGTGTGTATGAAATAAATTGGCTATCTTGTTTTTATCTTGTAACCGCAACTGCTATATAATAAAATTAAGTACTCTTATCGTGAGGTAAACAAATTAATGGATGCTGTTACTAATATTAGGTGTTCTTTAGATTTTGATACTTTATTTTATGAAAATTGTTCGAGTCAGTTAAGTGGTTTGTTACTTGCTGATACGTTAGAAATAACCTATCCCAAGTCTTGTTCCCTTATAGGTTTTTTTTTGGGGATAAGCCCTCTTGTTAATAAAAAATAAAAAAATAAAATTAAGTACTATATTTGACTCACAATAACCGTTACATTGGATGATTTCATATAGGCTTAATAAATCTTTTGGTCCCTGTATGTTCGCGAATTTTTGGTTTTAGTCCTTGTATCTTATTTTGTTGCAAATAAGTCTCTAATTGTACAACATTTTTTGGTTTTAGTCCCTAAAGTCAAAATTCGCAGAAAAATCTGAAGGAAAATTTTCATGAAAACTGTAGATTTTCCTGCGGATTTTGACTTTAGGAACTAAAACAAAAAAAAATTATACATTCAGGGACTTATTTGCAACAAAACAAGACACAAGGACTAAAACCAAAAATTCGCGAACATACAGGGACCGAAAAATCTATTAAGTCTTTCATATATATATATATATATATATAAACAATTTTTCAATAATCAAAATTGTTTTTAACCTTAGAAAAAGTACAAAAGAGTGAAATATGTTCACACTATATAATCTTCAATTTACATAATTGTACAAAAGATAGAGTTATTTAGGGATCCTTTAGTGTATCCATTTGAATTGATTAACCCTTTGCTAGAAGCATGCTTAACAATTTGACCTACTAAAATGTTTTCGCTAGTTAAACAACAACTCAACTTCCACACAAATGGGTAAACTAACACAACCTAAAGAGAGATCTAAACAATTAAAAAAAATTAATTAAGTGATAGAAAACACATACTCAAATTGTAGTTCAAAACAAACAACTTTGCTACACACTCATTATCACTTAGAACCGCAAAATCTCCTCTCTATGATACAGCTGCCGTCGGCTGCACTTCTGTTTTATTTTGGTACAGGGATACGTTGTGTTGTTGTTGTTGTGTTTCAAAGACATAACAAAACTAGGAATTCAAATTCCCTTTTGTTTGTTCCACGTGAACATCACATGTCACATGGGCTACAACAACTTAAGCCCAATCCTTTTTTAACATAACATATACACCTCCTTTTATTTCTTTTTGTTTCTTTTGATTAATTTGGGTCACTCCAAATAGGAGGGATTATCCAACAAACTCCCTCGATCGACTAGTTGGAGGGCAACATCAAACCGGCTTTCATACGACAAAACTCAAACTTTCCTCTAGGCAACACTTTCGTCAAAATATCCGAACCGTTGTCATCGGTGTGAATCTTCTCAAGCTCCATCAACTTGGAATCTAACGCATCACGAATCCAATGATAACGAACATCAATATGCTTCAACCTCGAGTGAAAGGAAGAATTCTTCGACAAGTGAATAGCACTTTGATTATCACAAAACAAGACATACTTTTCTTGTTTCACACCAAGTTTCCTTGCAAATTTCCTCAACCATAATAACTCTTTTGACGCTTCTACAATGGCTATGAACTCGGCTTCAGTAGTAGAGAGTGCAACACACTTTTGCAACTTTGATTGCCAAGCCACGGCTCCCCCGACAAAAGTCACCATATACCCCGAAGTAGATTTTCGATCATCCAAGCTTCCGGCTAGATCCGAATCCGTATAACCAACCAACATAGGCTTCTTGCATCCCAAAGTTAGTCTCAAATTCGAAGTGCCATGCAAATATCTCATCACCCACTTCACGGCCTCCCAATGATCTTTACCCGGGTTTGAGAGATAACGACTCACCACTCCCACGGCATGAGTAATATCGGGTCTTGTACAAACCATAGCATACATCAAACTACCAACGGGCGATGAGTATGGAATGTTCCTCATACTCAATTTGTCTTCATTTGTAGATGGACATAGTTTATGACTAAGCTTGAAATGAGAAGCAAGTGGATTGCTCACCGCTTTAGCCTTATCCATACTAAAACGTCGAAGGACTTTCTCAACATACTTTTCTTGTGACAAGTACAACTTCTTCTCATTTCTATCTCGAACAATTTCAATACCAAGAATTTTTCTAGCCTCTCCAAAATCCTTCATAGCAAAGGATTCACTCAAAGTGTTCTTCAACTCTTTAATTCTTGAAGTATTCTTTCCAACAATTAACATATCATCCACATAAAGTAAGAGAATAATGAAATCACCTTCGGAAAAATTCCGGAAAAACACACAATGATCGGCCTTGGTCATCTTGTATCCATGTTCAATCATCACCGAGTGTGAAGACAAGCTTCTAAATTGAAGTTATTTTGATGAAGACAAATATGTAAAAAGAAGAAAAAGATTGATTATGCTCAAGTTCTCAATGTTGAAGAAATCCAAATTATCACAAGAAGATGTTGATCAAGTTATGGAGCTTAATCTATAGGTACAATATGCAATTCATTATTACAAGCTTTAGGTGCTCATAAACTTTAATCTAAACCTTTCTAAAGTTACTATAATAATGTTGCATGATTCCCATCGAAAAAGGTTTTTAACTTATTTTTTTTCAAGTTTTTAACGTTTCCAGAATGCTGTTTTTCAAGCAGTGGAATGCTGTTTTTCAAGCAGGTAAACAGATTTACCTCCACAGGTAAATCGATATACCAGCACTCTGTTGCTGAATTTTTAACAGGTAAATCAATTTACCCTGTGTAATTTTGCAATTTTTGTAACGTTAAAAAGGGGAAGGGAAATCGATTTACCTAGTAATGGAAATCGATTTACCTATGCTTGTATTTGAAAATTCTGATTCTTTTCACACATTTTCATTATTATACCTCTTCCAAATCATTGCAATTTTATACTCCAAGAGGTATCATATAATCTATAAATATTGATCAGAATTTTCTCAAAACAATCAATCACTTTCATTAATAATATTCATAACAATTCTCTGCATATATTTTCACAAAACTCATTGAAACTTTCCTGTATAATTTCATATCAAATAAAAGTTTCATGAGCACTTAGAGTTTATTATTCTGAATTGTTATATTGAAAGTGAAAACAAATTATTGGAATTTTGTTGTATCAAAATTCTCTTGTACTCAAATTTTGTATCCAAACTCTTGTATAAAATTCATATTAGTGTGAACACCTTGCTGTCCAGGATTGTTGGAAGCAAGAGAGTGAAAAAGAGAGGATTGTTCTCTTGTTTCACTTTTTAAAGGTCATAGTGAAATCCTTCACAGGGTGTGAAGGTACTGGACGTACCCTTAGGTTAGAAGGGGAACCAGTATAAATCTTTTGTGTTCTTCTTCTCTTCCCTACACTTTTATTTTTCTGCATAACATTCATACATTCATCACAAACCTTCAAGAAAATTAAAAAGAATCCAAACATCTCTAAAATAACCAAAAAATCCTAAGAACCTAATTCACCCCTCCTCTTAGGTTGCACTCTTAAACTTACAATTGGCATCAGAGCAAGTTATAGGTAACTTGTTCCTAAAAGATCCAGAATGGCTTCCGCAAATCCAACTTTTAGAGATGATAGTAACAAGCCTCCATTGTTCAGTGGTGAATATTTTGATTTTTGAAAAATTTGTATGAAAGCACATTTAGAAGCACAAGGAGATGGTATATGGAAGGCTGTTGTAGAAGGACCATTTGTTCCCATGAATGTTGTTAATGGAGTAGGTACACCAAAAATTGAAAGTTCATGGGATGAAGATGATAAGAAAAATGTACTCTACAACAAAAAGGCAATCGATATACTTCAAAGTGCACTTAGCATGGATGAATTTTTCCGTATTTCTCAATGTCAAACGGCAAAGGAAATATGGGATACCTTGTTGGAAACTCATGAAGGAACCATTGAAGTTAAAAGGTCTAGATTAAACACTTTGAGTCAAGAATACGAACTATTCAGAATGCAACCCGGAGAATCAATCCTCAAAATGCAAAAAAGATTCGTGCACTTGACAAATCATCTAAAAGCACTTGGTAAGACTCTTACTAACGATGAACTTAATCTTAAAGTGCTTAGATCGTTAGCCAAGGAATGGCAACCAAAAGTGACGGCAATATCCAAGAAGAAAAGTTTATCCAAAATGTCTTCCGCAACGTTGTTCGGAATACTTCAAGAATATGAGACAGAACTTGGAAGACTTGAAAAGCATGAGAATCAAGATAAGAAATCCAAAAGCATTGCATTAAAGGTTGACTCCAAGGAAAATGAAGAAGAAGATGATTCGGAAGAAGACGGAAACTTCAAGCACCTTGTAAAAAGGTTAAGTGAATTTTTTATTAATAATGATAATTTTTCTAACTTTGTGAAAAAGGAGAAAATTTTTAACAAGAAGGAAACATCTACATCCACACAAAATATAACTTGTTATGAATGTGGGAAACAATGACACACAAAGACGGATTGTCCAAAACTTGAAAAAGAAATGTAGTTTCAAAAGAAGAAAGAAGTCAAAGCCCAAAAGAGCATATATTGAATGGGATGATAATGAAGTAAGTTCATCATCCGACTCGGAAAGCGAAAAATATGCAAATCTTGCATTAATGACATCATATCATTCCGATGATGAATATGAAGAGGTTAGTAGTAAATCTCCTTCTTGTGATAATGACTATCAATGTGCTATAAATGAATTACTTAATGAATGTAAAATTCTATATAGAACGGTGTCAACACAAAAGAAACAAATTTTATCTCTTGAAGAAAAAATTGACACTATGGAAAAGAATTTTGAAATTGAAAAACAAAGTTTTCTTGAAAAAGAAAATCAGAATTTTACATGCAAAGAATGTGATTCACTTTCCTTCCAAATTGTTCAATTGAAAAGAGTTCTTGAAAGATATGAAAAAGGACAAGTTGGATTGGACAATATCCTTAGTCAACAAAGATATTCTAATGATAAAAGTGGACTTGGTTATTCTAAATTTGACAAACCAAGTATTGATAATAAAACTATCTTTGTTAAGGAAATTGATCAATCTACAAAAGAGAAAGTGAATAAAGCACAAAATGTTCATTATCACCCTAAGAAGAGATTTCCTAAAAGGAAATTGTATGTTCCTAGATATAGAAGTAATTTTGTTCCTACTTGTTTTTATTGTGGTATAAGTGGCCATACACCTAATGCATGTTATGTAAGAAACTTTAGTGTACCAAATGGACATCATGTGTGGGTAAAGAAAGGAACTAATTATGAAGGACCCAAAGCAACTTGGGTACCAAACAATACTTAATTTGTTTTGTAGGTTTGCTTGAATACCACTACAAATCTCTGATATCTTGATAGTGGTTGCTCAAGCATATGACAAGAGAAGTATGCAAATTTTCAAATCATTTTTAATATATGAAAATTTTCATATCTAGTGCTTAAAGCCAAAGGTTATGTCACTTTTAAAGACAACAACAAAGGAAAAATTCTTGGCATAGGCAAAGTTGGAGCACCACATTTCACATCCATTGAAGATGTTCTTTATGTTGAAAGACTAAAATACAATCTTCTAAGTATAAGCCAACTTTGTGACAAAGGCTTCAAAATCAAGTTCTCCAAGGATGAATGCTTTCTTGAAGATGAAGCCAATCATGAGGTAATACTCATAGGTAAAAGAATTCATAATTTTTTAAGTCTTTTCTCATCCTTTTGCTTATAACAAATGGGGAGAAGATGTTTATGTATGTTTTTCTCTAACAATTGCAGCAAGCAACATCTCAAAAAATCTCCCATTCATTGATCAAGGGGGAGTTAACCTTGTTAGGAGAAGCAAAACTTATCAAATTTGCAATGAGTTATCATCTCCAACTATTTATTTTGATGAAGATCAATCTTAAATATTTATTTATTTTTTAATCTTACCCATTTTTTCCTTCTTTTTGATAATGTCAAAAGGGGGAGAAGGATGTATATATGTCTGTGTGTTTTCCTTGTCTCTTTGATATTCAGGTATATCATGATTTTTCAAATAAATACAAGTCATGAATTAAGGGGGAGATATGCATCCTAGGGGGAGTATTTTGGAAAACTCACAAACATCTAGTATGCATTTGTCATCATCAAAAAGGGGGAGAATGTGAAGACAAGCTTCTAAATTGAAGTTATTTTGATGAAGACAAATATGTGAAAAGAAGAAAAAGATTGATTATGCTCAAGTTCTCAATGTTGAAGAAATCCAAATTATCACAAGAAGATGTTGATCAAGTTATGGAGCTTAATCTATAGGTACAATATGCAATTCATTATTACAAGTTTTAGGTGCTCATAAACTTTAATCTAAACCTTTCTAAAGTTACTATAATAATGTTGCATGATTCCCATCTAAAAAGGTTTTTAACTTATTTTTTTCAAGTTTTTAACGTTTCCAGAATGCTGTTTTTCAAGCAGTGGAATGCTGTTTTTCAAGCAGGTAAACAGATTTACCTCCACAGGTAAATCGATTTACCAGCACTCTGTTGCTGAATTTTTAACAGGTAAATCGATTTACCTGACAGGGAAATCGATTTACCCTGTGTAATTTTGCAATTTTTGTAACATTAAAAAGGGGAAGGGAAATCGATTTACCTATGCTTGAATTTGAAAATTCTGATTCTTTTCACACATTTTCATTATTATACCTCTTCCAAATCATTGCAATTTTATACTCCAAGAGGTATCATATAATCTATAAATATTGATCAGAATTTTCTCAAAACAATCAATCACTTTCATTAATAATATTCATAACAATTCTCTGCATATATTTTCACAAAACTCTTTGAAACTTTCCTGCATAATTTCATATCAAATAAAAGTTTCATGAGCACTTAGAGTTTATTATTCTGAATTGTTATATTGAAAGTGAAAACAAATTATTGGAATTTTGTTGTATCAAAATTCTCTTGTACTCAAATTTTGTATCCAAACTCTTGTATAAAATTCATATTAGTGTGAACACCTTGCTGTCCAGGATTGTTGAAAGCAAGAGAGTGAAAAAGAGAGGATTGTTCTCTTGTTTCACTTTGCAAGGGAATCACCTTGCTGTCCATGATTGTTGGAAGCAAGAGAATGAAAAAGAGAGGATTGTTCTCTTTTTTCACTTTGTAAAGGTCATAGTGAAATCCTTCACAGGGTGTGAAGGTACTGGACGTAGCCTTAGGTTAGAAGGGGAACCAGTATAAATCCTTTGTGTTCTTCTTCTCTTCCCTACACTTTTATTTTTCTGCATAACATTCATACATTCATCACAAACCTTCAAGAAAATTAAAAAGAATCCAAACATCTCTAAAATAACCGAAAAATCCTAAGAACCTAATTCACCCCCCCTCTTAGGTTGCACTCTTAAACTTACACCGAGTTGAACTTTTGATACCATTGACGAGGTGCTTGTTTCAAACCATAAAGACTTTTTACCAACTTGCAAACATAGTCTTCTTTACCCTTTTCTACGAATCCATTCGGTTGCTCCATGTAAATTTCTTCATGTAGATCACCGTGAAGGAAATCCGTCTTCACGTCCATTTGCTCTACTTCCAAGTCAAGACAAGCGGCTAATCCAAGAACCAATTGAATAGATTGCATCTTCACAACCGGAGTAAAAATCTCGCCAAAGTCAACACCTTCTCTTTGTTTAAAACCTTTTACAACCAAGCGAGTCTTATATCTTCTTTGAGAAGTACATTCATCTTGCTTAATCCGATAGACCCATCTATTCTTCAATGCTCTCTTACCCTTTGACAATTTCACTAACTCAAAAGTATTGTTCTCACGAAGTGATTGCATTTCATCCTCCATGGCATTCATCCACTCCTTTTTGTTCTCATCCTCCAAAACTTCTTTAAAGTTTTCGGGTTCTTCACCATCGGTAAGAAAAACATACTCGTTCGAGGGGTATCGCACGGAAGGCCTTTTATCACGAGTAGACCGCCTCAACTCATTAGAGGCAACCGGTTGCTCAACATTTTCAATCTCTTGATCAACATCATTTTCAACCACATCTTTCGTAGCACCTACATCAACAATATCATTAGGATTTAAAACATTATCAACATTTAAATTCATACCTTGATTTTCAATTGGAACATCTTCGAAAGTGATAGGGGTAGAAGCAATAATAGTTGAGTCCGTATCAACCATTTCTTCATCTTCAAAAATCGGATCTTTATTCTCAACTTTGTCGATATCCTCGATGGTATAATCCTCCATGATTACAACATCATGACTACGAATAAGTTTCCGTTTAAACGGATCAAAGAATCGATACCCAAACTCATCAAGTCCATACCCAACAAACACACATTTGTTTGACTTCTCATCCAATTTCGATCTCTCATCCTTCAGAATATGCACATAAGCCATGCACCTAACCTCACGAAGATGGTCATAGGAAACTTCTTTACCACTCCAAACATGATTTGGAACATCAAACTTCAACGGAACACATGGAGTGATGTTTAAGAGATGAACAACTATGTTCAATGCTTCTCCCCAAAAGTATTTCGGTAACTTTGATTGAGAAAGTAAACATCTCATCCTTTCAACCAAAGTTCTATTCATTCTTTCGGTTAACCCATTCAATTGTGGTGTTTTTGGAGGAGACTTTTGATGACGTATACCTTGCTCTTGACAATACTTGTCGAAAGGACCAACATACTCTCCCCCGTTATCGGTTCGGATACACTTGAGCTTTTTCCCCGTTTCTCTTTCAACCGATGCTTGAAACGACTTGAAGGTATCTAACACTTGATATTTCGTCTTCCAAGTATAAGCCCATATTTTCCGAGAACAATCATTAATGAAAGTCACAAAGTAATATGCACCACCAAGTGACTGTGTCTTTATCGGACCACACACATCGGAATGTACTAACTCCAACACTTCTGATTTTCTCTTTGGTTCGGATGACATAAAGGAAACTCATCTTTGCTTACCCGCGAAACAATGTGAACACTTTCTCAACTTTGCATCGGAAACACCATGCAACACATTCTTCTTTGCCAAAATGCTCAAACATTTTTCACTCATATGACACAAACGCTTGTGCCATAATTCGGATGAGCTATCATTATCACAAGTGTTGATGTAGCACTTCGAAACTTCAAGTTGGAAACATACAAGTTCGAATTCCTTTTTCCTTTAGCAACCACCATTGAGCATTTCTTTAACTTCCAATCATTGCCCGAAAAAGAAGTATCATATCCTTCATTATCCAACTTTCCAACGGACAAAAGATTGAATCGAAGTTCCGAAATGTGTTCCACGCCTTTGAGAACTAGAGTAGTCCCATTGCTAGTTTCAACACAAACATCTCCCATTCCAATAACATTAGCTTGTCCATCATTTCCCATACGAACAACCCTAAAGTCACCGGTCTCGTAAGTTGGAAAAAGATCACATCTTGAGGTTGCATGAGTAAAAGCACCACTATCAACCACCTAATCCATCTCATCACATGATAGATTGACATTCTCTACTAAACTATCACAAGCAATAAAGAAGTCATCAATAATAGCAACATCTTCATAATTGTTACCTTCTTTCTTGTCGTTGTTGTTGCCCTTCTTGTTTTCTCTTTTCAACTTTCGGCAAAACCTTTTTATGTGTCCCTTTTCCTTACAATGGTGATGTCCCACGATTACTTGGACCTCTACTTTGTTGTCTCCCCCTTGATTCGGTAACCAACACCTCGGAATGTGAAGAAGAACCTTCTGACTTACGCCTCAACTCCTCATTCAACACACTACTTTTAGCCAAGTCCATCGAGATGATACCATTCAGAGCGAAGTTAGACAAGGATGTCCTAAAAGTCTCCCAAGAATTAGGCAAAGTACTAAGAAGCCATAAACCTTAAATTTCATCATAAAAAATAAGCTTCATCTCCGACAATTGATTTAAAATCCCTTGGAAAGTGTTCAAGTGATCGGTCATTGGTGAACCATCACTATACCTCAATGACATCAATTGCTTGAACAAGAACAACTTATTGTTCCCCGTCTTTCTTGCATACAACTCCTCAAGTTTGATCCAAAGAGAGCGAGCATGAGTCACCGAGCTCACATGATTTAAAACATTATCATCCATCTATTGACGAATGTAACCACAAACTTGTCTATGCAACAAAGTCCATTCTTCATCACTTTTTCCATCGGGTTTTTCATTAGAGAAAACCGGTAAGTGAAAGTCTTTAACATAAAGCAAATCTTCCATCTTCCCTTTCCAAACATTATAGTTGGATCCATTCAAACTCACCATCCTAGATGTGTTCGTCTCCATCATTGCACAAATCAAACCAAGGCTCTAGATACCACTTGTTGGGGAAAAACTAGACTTAATAGTCTCTTTAAAATGCGGAATTATTTCTCCCAATCACCTGTGCAATTAAGTAGACAACCAGAAAATCCAATCCAAGCAGAATAATAATAACGGTAAAATAAAATATCGGACACCAATTTTTAACGTGGAAAATCCTCCCAATATGAAAGAATAAAAAACCACGGGACCAAGCCAATTAAATCTTCCAATATGAATAAATAATGGGCACAATCAGTCATCTAGTAAACACTAGCAACAACAATAATCATCATCTAAGGTGGAATCAAACTACAACTCAACTTCCACACAAATGAATAAACTAACACAACCTAGAGAGAGATTTAAACAACTAAGAAAAATTGACTAAGTGATAGAAAACACATACTCAAGTTGTAGCTCAAAACAAACAACTTTGCTACACACTCATTATCACTTAGAACCGCAAAATCTCCTCTCTATGATAAAGCTGCCGTCGGCTGCACTTCTGTTTTTTTTTTTTTGGGATAGGGATACGTTGTGTTGTTGTTGTGTTTCAAATAGAGCTGTCAAAACGGGCGGCCGGCCCGTTTGGCTAAAAAAGTCCGGATGAAATATTGGCTCCAAAAATAGGGCCCGAGCCCGGCCCAGAATAGTCTGTTGGGCTTTCGGGCCGGCCCGGTTTTTTTCCTTTATTTTATTTTGTTGTCTAGCAAAATATTTTGGAAAAAAACATACATTTATATTATACATAAATATATAGGATTAATAATTCTTGGGTGCTCTATTTTTGCTCATCCATTACTCACAAGTTTCTCGTGCGCCCTATTTTTACTCATCCGTTACTGACAAGTTTCTCGCGCGTCCTATTTTTACTCATTTTACTCATCCGCTCCCTATGAGTTTTTCACGCGCCCTATTTTTACTCATTCGCTACTTAGAAGTTTCTCGCGCCCCCTATTTTTACTCATCTGCTACTTACGAATTTTTCACGCGCCCTATTTTTACTCATTCGCTACTTAGAAGTTTCTCGCGCGCCCTAATTCTACTTATCCACAACTTACGAGTTTCTCGCGCTCCCTATTTTTACTCATTCGCTAGTTAGAAGTTTCCCGCGCGCCCTAGTTCTACTCATTCGCTACCTACGAGTTTCTCGCGCGCCCTAATTTTACTCATCCGCTACTTAAGTAGTAAAAAAATGATAAATTTGATAATAAAAAAAAACACAGTCTGCTACTTAAGTAGCGGATTATATTTAAGAAACTCGTAGGAGGATAAAAAACTTTTATAATACAAATTAAGTTCAAATCATCCAAAACAAATTAGTTATATTTATTTTTAATTTTTTATTATAATTTTGTCGGACTTTCGGGCGGCCCGTGGCCCATTCGGGCTAGCCCATATTTTATTGGGCATTATCTGGCTGGGCTAAAAAAGGCTCAGATAAAATTTATGCTACAATTTAAAAATCCAAGTCCGGAAAAAATTCGAACTATTCGGGCCGGTCCATTCGGGGCTAGCCCATTTTGAGTGCTCTAGTTTCAAAGACATAACAAAACTAGGGATTCAAATTTCCTTTTGTTTGTTCCACGTGAACATCACATGTCACATGGGCTACAACAACTTAAGCCCAATCCTTTTTTAACATAACATATACACCTCCCTTTATTTTTTTTTTTTGTTTCTTTTGATTAATTTGGGTCACTCCAAATAGGAGGAATTACCCAACACATATAGACCAACAGTTTTGATGACGTAATAATGTGCCATAGCCACCATGTTTTTATGTCATCAGAATAATTCATTTTCTTCATTTGAAGAACAAATGAACCGTCTCTATAAGAACAATCATATGAAATAATATTAGTTTCTATCGAGTAATCTTGTTCATTGCTTTTAAAGGTAGAGTATGCACCGAAAGATCTAATATCCGTTATTCCTCCATGAAGACCACCACCACCAACACGCGTGATATTGACCAAGATATTATTAGTTTCATGGCTTAATTGCAGTTTTGGTCTCCTATTTTCAATGTTTTGCAATTTTGGTCCCCCTATTTTCAAACTCGACAGTTTTGGTCCCCCTATCATAATTTTTAACTATAAATTAACGATATGATATGATTTAAACGACGTGATATATGATTCGATGATGAAAAATACCAACATCGATGAAATTATAAGAAAAAACTTTCATAAAGTTCAATTAAAACATGTAGAATTCTCATATTTTAGACAAAATATGTGTTAGGAGGACCAAAACTGTCGAGTTTGAAAATAGGGGGACCAAAACTGCAAAAAATTGAAAATAGGGGGACCAAAACTGCAATTAAGCCTAGTTTCATTATCCGCATTATATCCTAATGCAACATGTATGTTCTCAACACCATTCTTGTCATGTTCCACTTTCAGTCGAAAGTTAACAGCTCGTTTTAATTTCTCGCCTATTTCGTATTTTGCGGCCCAAATGTCTGTGTTAACATTTTCTTTTTTGTAGATCATGTCAACCATAAGAGAATCTCCAAGGCGTACTCTGGTAGCATTGTTATTGCTTTCAAAAGAAGTACAATTCTTGCTTAGATTAGTGTTGTGGCTGTTTCCCATATTGTAATTGTGTTTGAGTTTTAGGGTATGGTTTTTACATTGAGCTAATTATTGGTTTGCCTATATAGAGCCATAACAAGAATCTTTGAAGGAGTCACCCACCAAGTGTGTGTGACCATGTATAAGCTTTGCTTTGGGACTTCAAGTTGTTAGCTCATTATATAATCAACTTGGGCACATTTATAATATATATAAATTCAAAGAACCAACAATGTGGTATAGCCTTTTGTTTTGCTTATATGGGTGTGGCATATTATATACGGCAAAGATTGAAGAATCTAATTCCAAAAGTTATACCGATGCTTATTATAAGAAAAAATTTATTTTTTAATTAAATTCATAAAATGTTGTATTTATCAAAACCATATTATGAATTAGATATATTATACTCTCTTTATTATTTTTTACTTGTCTTTTAGCGTCACGTTTCTATTTAGTTGTCTTTTTTGTATTTTAAAGGTATGATTTGTCAATTATATCATTTGTCAATTGCTTCTACTTTCAATAAAACTAATTAATGCTATATATCTGGAAAACTAAATCTTTTTTCTTAAATCTTTTTTTGGTACATAACATATTAAATTTTTTTTTTTTTTTGTACATAATATATTAAATTTCTTGGAAAAATAAAGTGTGTGCAAAAAAATAGTAATTTATTGATTGATTAAAACGAGGGTATAATAGGAAGATAAAGTGTAAAAGTACACTTCCTTAATTTGATGTTACTATTCTAAAAAGACAAGTAAAAAGGAACGGAGAGAGTATATTTTATGAATTTAGAAAGTAAATTTTTTCTTATAATAACAATTAGATGTAATAGTATTTATATTTAAGCATTACTATTTAGTAAGAAAGATTTACTTAAAAAAAGAAAAATCTATAAAAATATGGAATTTGACGAATTAAAAATTGATTTACCATACATAGAATAGAGTAATTATGATTTATGAGTGTTAAATGATGTCATATATGATTCTTCTATTTCTTGCTCAAAATTTTTCTTATTAAACCAATCATTAGTTGGTTTAGTGATGATTAACGCTAAACTTAGTAGGGAGAACTACGATTCGATCCCTCATAACTGCGATTAGGTGGGAGCTAAAACTACTTGATTACAGAACTGATCATCAAATCATATCAAAATGATGGTAAAAATAGAAAAAAAAAAATCTTATTAAATAACAGTTTCCTTTGGATTTAGCTGATATTAATGGTGGTGCTCTAGTATTTTCCGCTTAATTGTTGCGTAGTTTATCTCTTTTTTAGACTTAAGACCCTCTTATTAATAAAAGAAAGAAAGATATTGGAGAATCTCATTCCAAGAAGTAAAGAACTAAAATCAAATAAAGGGGAACCAAGGGATATAATCATAATGGGTTCTTGGAGAATTTCATGTTGTGACTTGTTTAATTTATCGTGATTTGAGAAATACAGTTTCTCTCTTTAGTTTTTTTAATTTTATTATAGATGGGAAGTATCTATTCACTTTGTCTGTAACTAATTTAGTGGATCTCATGTTTTTCAATCCACAAGTTTTAAATTATTATCATTTTTCTTTAATAATATGCTAGTATACGATAAAGATTTATATTATCAATTCTTTATATATGTCTCTTATTTTCTATGGATGCTTAGGATGATAATAATGATGATGATGATGATGATAATAATAATAATAATAATAATAATAATAATAATAATAATAATAATAAAATGATGATTAAGGTAGAGAGAGGAAGTACCTCATGCTTATATGATAGTTCATGCTTATATGATAGTTGATTGGTTTGAGTATTGGGTTTGATCATGATCAAATTCGAAGCGAACACTTTGCATAGTTATTTTTCTTTTGGTAGATCACTTGGCATAGTTATTTATTTCACGAATATGTAATATGATTACTAAATTTGCTAACATGATTTCTATAATATATAAATAAATAAATAGAAACGGATAAAATGATATAATGGTTTAGAAGTATAAGGGATATTCAATCCAAAAACAGAACTAGTATATAGACAAAATGAAGTAAATCCACCGTATGGAAAAAAGAGAAGAAAGAAAAAACGTACATAAAATGGCAAGTGCTCAATATTCGACATTCATTTGTTTAGTTTGATTAACAAACACCGCCTTAATACTTTGGTTTGGGTTCATGAGAGTATAATCTATATGCACACAATCAACATGACTATTGGAAGAAGTATCATAATTAGCCAATCTTTGAGCATTCTTCTAGTCACAAAAACCGCTTTCCACAAAGTGGTCTCACCGTATTTAGAAACATTTTTAAACAAAAAACACGCCACACACTAGGTCCTTAGATTTATTATAATCAATCCAATTATACAAATTAAACCAATTTTTGCAAAGTCGATGTCTTTATTTAGTGAATTTATCCGATCAAAATTAATGATTATTTTTCATAGTAAAAATAGATTAATAAATATTTAAAAATAATATAAAGTAAAAAAGTATTTACTCCTATAATTTAGAATACCAATATGAAACTTAGTTGTTGAAGTCTGGAAGACATGATTAATAAATATTGGAAATATTCTATAATTGTTTTTGGAAATATTACCTTGTTTTGTAATAGTCAAACCAATTCTTTAAGTTGCTTAATAGGAACAACAGAATCTTCTATCATGGGCCAACGAGTTATGGCCTACAGTATTGAACAATTGAAATGTTTGTTTTACTCTTTAAACCTCCTATATTATTTTTAGACCTTCTAAATCTAGTTGATAATTTTCAAGTGTGTGAGATCCAATATTTCACATGTGAAGAAGAAGTGCAGTCCCATTATATTTTTTGTATGAAGATTTATAATCAAATAGAAAATACTAAGAGCATACAACTTTGTGTATAATAAAAAGAAAACTATATATAATCAATTATATGAAGATTTATTATAGCTACAGAAGTTTCTATTTTGAACCTCCTATAGCAACATTAAACCATATAAACCATTGGAACTATATATAGCTTCAATTTCATTATTTACTTGCATATAGCATATACTATATGATATATGATCACAAATACATATAACTAATAGTTGTAGTTCTTTGTGGAGGCATCAAAGTTACCATCAATAAATCCTCCATTGCCATGACCAACAACATTACCGTGGTTATTTACTATACGGCCGTGGTTATTATTGATGGTGCGGTGTTTGTTACGGTCACCAGAATTTGCACCGCTATAGATTTTTGCATTGGAGAAATTTTGGCCCCCGTCACCATGGTTGTTAAACGAGTTTGAAGTGCCGTTGTTGATGGATTTGGATGTTTCCGCGGCTTCTTCCGCCTCGAGCGTTGCAATGAGCTTTTTGAGCACACGAGATGACATTTTTGCCTTAGTTTTCTAACCTTATAGTGTTTATGTAGTTAAATGGTCTTATAGTTGCGCAACCAAAAGCTTATTATATAGATGGAAGGAAAAGAATCTGATGCATTTTCTATTTTACTTGTTTACGTGAAATTATTTAGAATATTTGCCTCTTATAATATCCATATATTCCATTCATATCCATTTCAAAAAAATGTGGATCTTTTTCAAACGAAATAAGATTAATAGAAAAGCAATAACTAAATGAAAAATTAATTTTAGGTGGAGAGGAGGGTTGAGTATATGCTTATTTTATTTGCTATTTAAACATTATAACTATATAATTATTGAGACAAATATGTTTTTCCCTTCAATAATAAATTTATGAATAAATATTTTGGTGTCCAGATATAAGTCTTAGCTCAACTGTCAAAATTGTTAGGTAGGATGTTATAATCGAAGTTCGAATCCCGACTTTCTCACTTGTGTGTGTTAGTTTATGATGACTTTGTCATTTCGTCTATGTAAAAAAAATACTTTATGCATGGGCTAAACTATATTTTTGGTCCCTTATGTTTATTTTAGGTTTGAATCAAGTCCCTTACGTTTTAAAAGTTTCAATTTGGTCCCTCACGTTATCAACATTTGCATTAGTTAGTTCTTTCCGTCAAATTTTTCACTAAATCTGTTTGATTCTTACATGTGACTGACAGTTTGGACACATGGACACTATTTTGAACATGTTCAGTGCCATTTGGGATGCTAACTAATTAAAAAAAAATAATTAAAAATAATATATATTACTTATAATAATGTAATTGGCCCCAAAAAAAGTGTCCAAAATAGTGTCAACGTGTCCAAAATAACGTTCACGTGTCCAAACCGTCAGCCACGTGTGAAAATCAAACGGAGTTAGTGAAATATTTGACGTAATGGACTAACTAATGCAAAAGTTAATAACGTGAGGGACCAAATTGAAACTTTTAAAACGTAAGGGACCTGATTCAAACCTAAAATAAACGTAAAGGACCAAAAGTACAGTTTAACCTTATGTATGTGGTAACAATTGTTTTCTAACAATTTTTTGTCTTGTAAGCGGTGATGGATCTAGAAATTTATGAAACAAAGGGCTTAAAAAATAAAATATTAATACTAAATAAATTGTAATTATTAACATTCTTGCTGAGACTATTTATGTGAATGTCTAATCAATAGAAATTTTGAGCTAGAGTTTAGTATAGTAGTTATGTAGAATGTACTTAATCTAATGACTATATATATAAAAGAAGGAACAGTTGAGCCCGCTCTCCCTCATATCTCATGTTGCCTCTAATTCAAAACTTACTCATTAATCCAAAACTTGGTTCGTCTATAGCATTTTTAGCGCAAGTAAACTATTGTAAAATTTATTATAATTGTCGTTAATTATAAAGAATCTTGCATTGCACCCAACATGAGGTGGCACTTGATGAACTAAAAATTAGTTCACGCCATCTCCAGAAGCAATGTTAGCTAATTGAATCTCTCACACACACACATATATACGCAAGGTGTACTTTTTCACTTTGGACAAAAAAATCTTGATATTTATTTATTTTACACTAGGAAAATGAGGATTATTTAGATAAATGTTATTAAATAATGTGCACCCACTTTGATAATTTAGACCCACTTAAATATGTATATATGCAACTTAAATAAACAATCTAGGAAATAAAAAAAGACAATTTTACAAAACATTATATTATTCCAATAAAAAAAAACAAACTTCATCATATTATACCAATCAAAAAACGCAAATTTCTCCAAATTAATTTTTTTTCAAATCAACAAACTTCATTAAAACATCCTATAGAACCAACAACAAAACAAACTTTGTTGCGGCAAAAAAATCGCAGGTATTCGTGTATATTTTGCTGCGGAAAAATCTGCAGGTATTCCTGTAGATTTTTCTGCGGATTTCACACTAAGATATAATTTCCTGCGGATTTGTTATTTTTAGGAAAATCTGCAGGTATTTTCAAGGATTTTCCTACGGATTTCACACTAAAAAATAATTTCTTGCGGATCTGGTATTTTCAGGAAAATCCCCAGGTATTCTTAAGGACTTTTTTTTGTAGATTTTGATTATTTTTTTTAATAAACTTTTTAACTTAATTTTGATATAAAATACATTTTTGATTAAGATAAAATTTTAAAAATTCTTTTCATATTGCTTTGTTATAATTTTTGTAAAGTTTAATTTTTTTATCAAAAGAAATTGCTATTGAAAATAGCATAGATTTACATAAAATTAGAAAATAGTGTTTTTGTTAAAAAAAAGAAGAAGATGAATTTGGATTGTATATGTTTTTCTAAGTTGTGCTTTTTTAATTTCCTAGGTTTTCATGTGTTTTCCTAAGTTGTATATATTTATAATTAAGTGGGTCTAAATTAGCAAAGTGAATGCACATTATTTAAACAATTTTACCTAACTAACCCTTATTTTCTAGTGTTAAATAAGTAAATATCAAGGATATTTTTTGTCCATTAGAAAATGTGTACCTTGCTAATTTAGAGCCACATGTTTTTAATATTTATTTTAAATTTCTATGAAATGTAATTTTTTATGCATTATTGTTATGTGTACTATTTTAATATATATTTTTTATAAAAAAAATTAATTTTTTTATGCATATTAATTAAACTAATGCTAATTTTGAATCAAAACTAATTACAAATAAAAAAAACATAAACATGTGGAGTCAATATTTGATTCTTTCTAATCAACTATCATTAAAGTGAAATTACTCAGATCAACTATAAATTTCTTAAATTAAAGTGAAATTACTCAGATCAACTATAAATTTAAATTTCTATGAAATGTATCCTCTGCGCGCAACTGCAGAGACTAATCCCTCGAGCCTTGTGGGACCCAAATGGGTGGCAAACTCTCCCTAAGAGTTTTAACACTGCTGCATGCCCAAGCCAGGGATCGAACCCAGGACCTTGGTTAAGCTAGAAGAGACCCGCGCCATTTCATCTAAGTGCTCTTAGATATTAATCTTAATTTGAAGGTAAATTAATTTGAGTCAAACGGTTGGCATCTTGATATAAGCTAGAAATGGTAATCTACCTTATAACTTACTTTTGGATAGCCTTAATTTCGCCAACTTGGCCAACATTACAAATAAGGGAGGGAATATTCAATGCTCTACCTGTTCAATTTGAGGATATACTTTGATAATTTCATTTTTTTTTAATCGGCTAAATTTTATTAATAGACAAATCCTCTAAACATAAAGTATAAAGAATTGCCGGATCAAATAAAGAAAGGTAAGATGATAAAAACACTTTAACCAATACACAAGTACAACAAATACCCACGTCAACCCACTCGTTACAATAGTTTGTGCGTCTAACACCAAGATTAAAACGCAACAAAACAAAGGCAACAGTCTCACTATCATCCTAATCCAACTCCATCCTAAAACCAATGTGAAACAATTAACTGAAATAAAGCAGAAAAGAAACATCTCTCCCACCGAAAACATCATTGCCGAACTAAACCTATCCTAAGAAAAGAAAACACCGACAACTAAACTCATTCCACATAGATTTGAGTAAACTGCAACCCACCAAGGCATCTAACTCGATGGAGACCGCCGGAAGCCTCTGGTATAAGCAAAAAGTCTACATTTGTGATCTGATTGCATAGATGCCGGAGATAACTCGAAAGGCAAGTATCGACATAGAAAAAAATATTTCATGTTGCAACAAACCAATTAACATAACCATCAACAAATGGAAGCGAACAATCGCCATTCCCGTAACCACCACCTAGAAAACTGTTGCCGCCAAACACACCTCCAAAACCACCACCCCCACTACAAATAACTGAAGCTTCCATCAGAGCAACGAACCTCCTCCATCACCAAAAAACTAGCACCACCACCACATCAACATCTCAGCTCCACACCACCTCTTCCATAAGCTCCGATGAGCCACCCATTACCAAATCACCACCCACGTCAGCACCTAACCACCACACCCATCATCGCAAATTCGTCACATCCACCACCACCACTCCAATTCGGATCCATCGCAACACCATCAAAACCAAGACGATGAAACCCACCATCACCACGTCACCTCCTTAACATCTCCAACCACCATTACCACACCATCAGAACTAACCACCATGGAGGCAACACCAACCGGATCTACACCAACAACCGTGATAAAAAACTGACCCACCATGGGGTTGACGGAGTTGTACAAAACCCAACCCATAACCTCCAAATTCGAGCCTGAAAACTGCTGAAGTAGCAAGGAAAGCTACACCACGACTGACACACCATCAAAGTAGAAACAAAAAACCACCTAAAAAACTTTCAGATCCACGCCGGAGCAAACAATCCCACCGAGGTATATTCGCCGGAGAAACTGGACAACCGCCGCGAAAAAAACCCCCTCCATAAACGCCGGAGATCTGAACGAACGGTGGTGTGGAGGGCCAAAAACCACTCATCACACCACCACATAAAAACTCTGCATCTTTAATGGTTGATTTACTTTGATAATTTCATTTAATTTAATCAACAAATAATTATGTGAATTCATTTTTTTTCTTCTTACAATAAAGTTGAAGATCGAACCCAAAACCTCCGGCATATTATTTGGATTTTTACTTGGATTCGTTTTGTTAAGAAAAAAATTTAGAATTCTCATTCCACATAATCTTTTCTATCCGTATTTGTGCTTCAACGATAAGTCTTGGAATATATATCACAAGTTGTAACTTGTAAGTACAACAAACAATTTCCTTGCGTCAAAAAACAAACAATTTCCCACCTCCGATACGAATTTAAGCGTACGTTTGAATTGACTTATTTTTAAGCTTATGCAAAATAATTTATACAAATAAATAAATTTTTGTATATTATTAGATTTTTGTAAGATAGTTTATATAAAAACAGTTTAATTATAAAGATACAATTTTTGTTGGTGAAAACTTACTAATTAACATAAAACTTTATTTATTTTCATAAACTATTTTTATAAGCTATAAAAAATAAACTAAATCCAAACGAGCCTTAAATCAATAAATAAATAATATATAAAATTCAATTAAAATAATTTCTTTTACAATAATATAAAATAAAATTGTTCTTCTAGAAGAAAATGTCATATTTAAAAATGTATAATAATATGGATAAACAATATTTAATTGTAGTTTTTGAATGTGTGACACATTGTCACTATAGTTTTTGAATATATTGAAATTATTATTACGGTCTCTTTTATCAGTCACTTTACTCATCGAATTTAGTTTTAGATAGTCAATTTAATCATTAAATATTTTATTTTATCAAATTTAGTCCATAAAATCTACTATATGCCTCAATTATTATGATGAAAATATATAAGAATTTGAATGATATAAGTAAACTAGAATTGACAACCACATTTACTTAGTTGTTAAAGTAAATGAAATTGATTTGCTCTTAAGAAACATAGAGACTAAAATAAAATCAACCGGTCTAAACTAAAAAAGTTTCATTAGTTCAGCTTTAAAATGTCTTAGAAATTAAGTCATATATAAGATGTTGAATTATTCATAAAGAATAATGAAATTCTTAAAAAAGAAGAATAATGTATTGGTCAATTGCATGAAGTGGAAACGAATAATTAAATACGACCAAAGAAAAAAGAATAATGAAATTCTTAAAAAGAAGAATAATGAATTGTTATATAAAAAGAATATTAAATATCTTGATAAAAAGAAAATACTAAATTCAATTATTGGAAAGACTCTGATACGATTCGTTAGGGATGATATAATGCATGGGCAAATAATTATCTACTTTTCTTTTTTCTCGTAAAAATATGTACCTATTTTTTATTTTATTTTATCAAATGCTTATTATAGGCATTTATTTTATATTTGAGTAATTTTAATTTTATATGTTAATAGTCTAGTAGTCCATTAGGTATTATTATAAATTCTCTTGTGATAAGTACTCCCTCCGTTCCAAAATATAAGTCGTTTTGACCATATTACACAAATTAAGAAATGTAATCATTGTTGTATAGAAAAGAGAAATTATGAGTAAGTTTACAAAATTGTCCTTCATTAATTGTATGAGACAGATAAATGAAAGAATTGAAAGAAGAGAGAAATAAAAAGTTAAGGGTATAATAGGAAAAATAATATTAAATGCTTCATTGGAATTGTAAAGCGACATATATTTTGGAACAAATTTTTTCTCCAAAGCGACATATATTTTGGAACGGAGGGAGTAATACTATTCAGATATTATTGGAACTCTAGCCGTCTTTCTCTTAATTTATATCTTTGATTCTAACGTGGTATCGAGAGTATGTTTCGATCCGCCTTAAATTATTAGTCTTCCGCCGTAGAATTCCCAAAAGTTCGGGAATTGGTCCACCGTAAGTGTTGAACTTGTTGAAATTGGAAGTTGAAATTTGTTGCAATTTGAAGCTACAGTATGTATATCTCATTGGGTAAGGTAATAAAAAGAAATAGATTTTTGTGTTCCATCTCAATTCCTAAAGGCAACTATCGAAAAGAATTGACATTTCAAAAGAAGAGAAAATTGACCGCAAATTGAAAAGCTAAACCTTTGTCCTCCGATTTGGTATTGATTTTTATTTTTCTCACTTTCTCTTGATTATGTATCTTATTCTCTTGGTTACTGGAAATATAGCAACAACAATTGATGAAGATTTGATCTTGTTTGATTGTTTTGTTCGCTGTTTGAGTCCACTCTTATTTGGTATGTTGATTTTGTTGGTGTAAGCCCTATAGGCCAATACTTTTGGTACTTGTATCAGTTTATTATTATTAATAAAGTAAAAGGCATTTTTTATTATGTTTGTATGTCCAAAATAATAGAGTTCATAGAATAGTTAAATCCATTTAATGAAACATTAAATGTGACTTAATCATGAGATTCATTAATATAAGGACACTATTCTTAAAGCATCTGTAGTCGAGTTTTATTATGATTGGGATAATAATAAAACATAGAGACTATCATGAAGATAGACTGATGATAACATCTCATGGATCATAGGATAAAGAGTTATCAAGTCTTGACATGAGCATAAATATTAAGAGTAATATTTATACCGGATTGACCCGCTATGAGAGTGCTACATATAACGTTATGCAAGATGTCATAAGTTACTCTCATGGTGATAGTGGTGTATGCCACCCTTCGACCTGAAACCACTATGGACCCTAGATGTAGAGTCAAGTACTTTATTGCTGATCAAACGTTGTCCGTAACAGGATGATCATAAAGACAGTTGATGGGTGCTTCGCAAAGCATGCTGAGGGACATAAGTGACCTAGATGGAATTTGCCCATCCTGCATAACAGGATAAATGTCTAAGGGCCCAATATTGAACCGAGCAAGGATGACACAGTGTATGCCTTGTGTTCAATATAGACATGGGGGCAAAAGGGTAATTATGCACATAAACATTATCACAGATAAGGTTTGTCAGATCACATGACATTTCCGTGACTTGGGTAGCAGTGATGTGTTGATAGATACCGCTCACTGTTTGTTATGATTAAATGGATGACATTTCCATGATTTGATGTTTGTTTAATTTCTGTACTTTTTTTAATTCGATTAAAACACTTAACAAAGATTAAAATCGAGTAATTAAAATTTGGCATCTTTTTGTGTACAATTTGGATGATTGACATTGAAACGGATTCGGAATCTGACATTAGTATGGTGAAGCAGCGATATGTTGATCGTCCTAAGGTTATACAAACAAAATTGATCAAGACTTATATGTGATATAAGTGATCGTGATGCATAACAATATATGTGATATGTTGTTCATAATTTCGTCCATTAAAACATATTATGAAAATTGTTCAATTGAAGCGATCCATGTTCACTTGCTTTGGAATCCGACATTTGTATGGTGAAGCAATGACATGTTGATCAATTAAATTGATTTCTGATCATGATGAGTTTTGACGGCGTAAAATTGTTGCATTAGGATTCGCGACAACACAAGGGTTGTGCTGTCAACGGCGAAAAACCAAGGTCAATGTTCGCGTCTGCGCTATGCGCAGGACATACTGCGCTATGCGCAGAGGCCAGAGAGCTGCAGCATGACCTGAGAGCATCCTGCGCTATGCGCAGGGCAGACTGCGCAAGGCGCAAAACAGGCTGCGCTATGCGCAGGTGGCAGCAGCTGGATCATGCTCGTCAAATTTTAATTTTAATTTAATTAACGGGACTTAAACTGATTATAATAATAATAAAATATGTGTTTATTATTATGCTTTTGTGATGATTAGTTATGGCCTTAGTTTATGTTTGTTTTATTTTGGGATTTTAAATACGGCATGCGTGTCGTGCCTTATCTCAGTCTCTTGATGTAAAATTCTCTTCTCATCTTACTCCCTCGTATGTAAAACGAGAATTCTTTTATGTAATGTAATTTTTATGAAGAAGAGAAAGAGCACAAGAACATGAAGGAAATCATGCTTGGAGAAGTATAGATCGTTATTAAGTTAGCTTAGGTTCACTCATTGGCTTGAGAAAACAATTGTGCTAGGTGCCATAACTGTTTCATTTTATGTATGTTCAAAAACTTGTTGCGTTAAAAACAAACTTAGAGCAAGTGTACTCTATAGCAGAAGTAGTATAAAAGATTATCGTATCCACAAGGATTAATTAACAAGTACTAAACTACTTAAGATTATTTATTATTTAGACCGACGAATAATGATGTTGTTTACGTTAATTAAATAAGTAAATAGAAAATAATAACGAACACGAATAAAAGTAACAGTTGTAATTCAATATAGAGAGGCCTAGAGTCACGGTTTCACTTGCAATCTTTGATTCCCTATGTCTAATTCCACTTGAATTCCATTATTTTAACTCAATTACCAATCCCTTTACAAAAACTATTAATCCGTTTGGTCATTCGTGATTAATATTCTTTTTTCTAAATTAACCCCTTGTTTGGTCATGCAAAGAGTTGAAATTCAAGAAAAGCATAAAGTGCAAAAAGGTTAGATGATTGGAAGATTAAAATTAAGGTTTGGTCATGCAATAATTCTAATCTCATTTATCCTATAGGTCCACCAATTAACTGCAGTACGGTCGCTGATCAATTAATTGATTATTAATATTGGTTGATCATTCCTAATCATGTGATAAAATCAATAAGACAAACTTAATTGAAATAAAATCTGAAATTCAAATAAGAACTAGAGCATAAACTAAGACATAGTAAAAGAAATCTCAATTGCAAGAGTCACCATAAACCCTAGAAAAGTATTTAGCTATACATAATCATGAAGAACACTAAAATAAAAGAAAGATTCGAAAAATTAAGAGTAGAGAATAACCAAAAAAATACTTCAATTGTTGTTCTGCCTTTGACTTGTTGAATCTCTACTCTGTTCTTCAATCTCAACTGCCTTCCAAAATGGTGCTCTATGTACAAAGTGATTTTTTAAATTGAAACCAAGAAGCTTTATTTATAGTACCTCTTGAATGTCACTTGCCGCCTCTGTTCATTTGTTGTTGTAATGAAAACTTCAACCTTAAGGCTTTCTCCATGTTGTATCCACCGCCTAATCAACTTGTCTTCCAATTGTTGAATTCCCCAATTTAACTCCTCAACTTGCATGTTGAAATTGCAGCCTCTGGTGTATGAGTTGTATCCCTCTTTTCTTCTAATTCCAATATCAAGGCACAAGCTATCTTGAATTTTAGTGGGCCATCGTGTGTGCTTTTCATTTGGGCTTGTAGACTATGTGCTTTGAAAAGGAACAAATAGTAAGTATACTACTACTAATAATAAATAGGCTAAACTACATATTTGGTCCCTTACGTTTATTTTAGGTTTCAATTTGATCCCTTACGTTTAAAAAGTTTCAATTTGGTCCCTTACGTTATCAACGTTTGCATTAGTTGGTCCCTTCCGTCAGATTTCACTGTTCCACTGTTTTAATTGGACACGTGTCAATATGTCCAGGTGTCCATGTGTCAATCCACGTGTGCAAACCGTCTGCCACGTAAGCAAACCGTCTGCCACATGTGCAAAAACTGACGGAAGGGACCAAATTGAAACTGAAAATAAACGTAAGGGACCAAATTGAAACTTTTTAAACATAAGGGACCAAATTGAATCCTAAAATAAACGCAAGGGACCAAATATATAGTTTAGCCTAATAAATATGATACAAAAAATATCATAATTATAATTATAATAATAATAGTAGTAATAATAATAATATTAAATCTAGTATAATGGTATTTCATGTTTATCTGATTCAAAAAATTAGATTAGCATTCTTTTTGTCTTTTCTTCTCTTTTGTAAAATATAGAGCAAATCAAGTGAGTTATTTATATAATAACAAGTAATTACCCTAAATTAACACAAAAAATATCTACATATAATACACTAAATTGGAGTTTATCATTGATGCTTGTGTATGTTTGTATGTTGATGCATGTAAGAGACGATTTATATGATAAATAAGCCGGTGAGATCAAACTAATTAAAATTCCCTCAAGGTTAATATTAAGTTGGCTTAATTGCACTTTTGATCCCCCTATTTTACAAAATCTGTAATTTTGGTCCCCCTATTTTAAAATCAAACATTCTAGTCCCCCTATTTTGATTTTTTTTACACTTTTGGTCCCCATCCAATTTTTTAACCAATTGGCAATAAAAACACTTATGTGGCAATACCATGTGGCAAATAACATGACACATCAGCAAATGTAAATCAATAAAATTAAAACCAAAATTGAAAATCAAGAATGCATGATTTTTTACAGTATTCATCTCTTTACAGTTTTGTTTTTTTTTAAGCAAAAAAAATCTCTATATAGTTTTTCTCCCTAATCCCTATAATCAAAATCAGTAAGTTCATCTTCTCCATGGATGAAGAAAATATCAGTGTGTTGAGAAAAATATAGAAGTAGATCTGGAAAACATCAATCAAAATCAATGCTAATTTGGGATAATCTTTCTTAGTGAGAGAGAGAAATAACCTGCATAAGAAGAATTGAACACACAATCATACATAGAAACAAATCTTGAAAACAATTAAAACAGAACCAAATTGAAATTGAATGGAAATGATATTGAACTCAAAACACACTTTGTTGAAATCCAAAAACTAAGAACCCTAGAAACTGATTGCAATTAGAGTGATTCCCGTGGAAAAATAATTCTTATGTATTCCAATTTCACCAATAAAGATCAAATTTTCAGCGACCGACCATCACGATAGGGTTGCAACTTCGTTCAATCTAGATTTTTGGGGATTCAATGAATTGACAAAATTTGAAGATTTAAGAACCCATTTATTTTTTTTGCGATTTTTTCATGTTTATGGTTTGTATTTGCTGAAATTGAAGACCTAATAGGAGAGGGTGAGTGAATGAGTTTAGAAGATGATGCTGGGTCTGTGTGGTGGAGGATGGTGGTGATGAGGAATATATGGTTATGATAGCAAAATGATATTTATGTAATGGAGGATGGTGAGGATGATGATGATGATGATGAGAAGAGGGATTTGATGATGTTGATACTTTTGTTGTTAAAAAGATGATGAAGATGGAGTATGGTGATGCTTCACGAGTGCTGAATATGAAACAGAGATGTTAACTTTTTCAGAAGAAGAAATTATTTAATTTTTTTTTGAAATTTAATATTTATTTCAGATTTTAATTTTATTAATATAGTGATTTATTTAAGTGTTTTAATTGTTTGCTTAGGTGGAAAAAATATGTTGTTGACATGTCATGTTATTTGCCACATGGTATTGCCACATAAACATTTTTGTTGCCAATTGGTTAAAAAATTGGATGGGGACCAAAAGTGCAAAAAAATTCAAAACAGGGCGACTAAAATGTTTAATTTTAAAATAGGGGGATCAAAATCGCAGATTTTGTAAAATAGGGGGACCAAAAGTGCAATTAAGCCTATTAAGTTTATGCTTTCCGTATTTTAGAACTCGTCAAGACTAATGTCAAACATTGTGGGTTCGACCAACGCGAAGTGCATGTTTTACATTGGTAAGGCGCGATGGGATAATTGTAATATCCGATTTCTAAAATGATGGGTCGAACTTAACTAAACTAAAATATAATGAGATTATACATGTTTAAAAGCAAGAGTTGGGAATGGTCCATGAAATGGATTAGAATAAGGAGTTATTCACCCAACTGAAATATTCGAGAATTGTATGAGATGCAATTGGAAGGAGTTCCTACCTAAATAACTATATTTTGGGGGATCAGCCAACGCTGACTCAAAACGTAGTGAAATATGGATCTCGATCCACAAGAAGATCTTGCAACGGGATTTTCTGAATCAAATGATGAGGGTCATTTGTTTTGAATAAAATAGTGGGAGCGTATTTAATTAAAGGCCTAATTGAATATGTTAAAGATACTTATATTTTCACTTCATTAAATGTAGATTACCATGACAACAAACACCTCTAACAACATTTTGCGATCAATCCTTGATAAAGAAAAATTGTCTGGGACAAACTTTCTTGATTGGCACCGAAAGCTGAGGATAGTCCTCAAACATGATAACAAGCTGTATGTCTTGGAAGAACCTCTCCCTGAAGAGGAACCTGCTATTACTGCTCCTAAAGATGAAAAAGATGCTTATAAGAAGCATGTCGATGATGATAATGGAACTGCTTGTCTCATGCTGGCTACCATGAACTTTGAGTTGCAGAAACAACATGAGAACATGGCAGCATTCGATATGATCGAACACCTAAAGATGCTCTACCAAGAGCAAGCTAGGCATGAGAGATTTGAGAGGTTGGGTTTTCCCCTCGAGAAGGAACTTGCAACTGATTTGATCTTGCAATCGTTGCCAGATAGCTTCAGTCAGTTTATCCTTAATTTCAACATGAATGATATGGATAAGACTCTTCCTGAATTGTTGAGCATGTTGAAAACTGCTGAACAAATTTTGAAAACCAAAGGGAAGTCCATTCTGATGGTCAGTAATGGGAAGAAACATAACAAGCGGCCTAATAAGCAAGGTGGTAAATGGAAGGGTAAGGAAGCTGCCAAACTCAAACCTACTACCCCTGCTTTAAAGCTAAATGGAGGTATAGCAAAGGAGGGCACTTGCTTCCACTGTGGTAAGACCGGAGATTGGAAGAGAAACTGCCCAAAGTACCTGGAAGATAAAAAGAATGGAATAGCTCCATCCGACTTCAGGTATTTTTGTTATAGAAATAAATTTATCTACTTTTTCATCATGGGTATTAGATACTGGATGTGGTTCTCACATTTGTACTAATGTGCAGGGACTAAAAAGGAGTAGAGTCTTGGCAAGAGGGGAAGTTGACTTACGAGTTGGCAATGGAGCAAAAGTTGCTGCTTTAGCCGTAGGAACTTATATGTTAACTTTACCTAGTGGTTTAATAATTCAGTTAGAGAACTGTTATTATGTACTTGCAATTAGCAGGAATATTATTTCTGTTTCTTGTTTAGACAAGTTTGGTTTTGCATTCACATTTAAGAACAATTGTTGCTCAATTTATTTGAATGATATATTCTATGCTACTGCTCAAATAAATAATGGATTGTATGTCCTTGATTTTGATTTGCTAATTTATAACATTAATACTAAAAGGGTAAAACCTATCAGAGAAGGATACTGACAAATTAAGCATCCAATATCCAAACTCATAACAATGGCACATACTAATAACCATTCTTTAACCTTCTCCTATCAGCTTAGACATTTAAGGCTTAACCTATCAAACAGAGCCTTAGGATATCAAAGCTTTTTTAATTAATCAAGTCTTATTCTTTAACCTTCTCCTATCTATCAACACGAATTTTAGATATGCAACCCAGCTACAGCAGGACCTCCACATGGCCAAAAAACCAGAACATATTTGAAATGTAATCTCCACTTACAGAATCTGCAATGATAAAAAATTCTGAAACACAGATTCTTTCTTACTTGACCATAATATTATAAGTTATGGATGGATACTTACAGGTTCTTTCATCCATAACCTCTTAACCCAATGACCCTAGAAACAATCATCAACCTTGCCACAATCAGTGCAATAACTTCTAGATAAGGAATGCAGTCAAATGCATCGCGCCAGGGAGAGTTTTCTTCCATCAAATTTAAGTGTTATGGATGACTTGTTCTTTGATTTCAATTTATGAATCAATATCTACCCAATTTCCCAGATATATTTTTCTTCCATCAAATTAAAAGGTTATGGCTGACTTTTTGTTTTACTCTAATTACCCTACGCTATAGCTGTTATGGGGTATACAAGAATAAGCATGAATAAAAAAGCACTAGTGGGCGAACTAATCAACACTATAATAGAAGGTTAGACGTGATTCAAAAATCTTGTGCACAAGCCTATGAAATATGCAATCAATCAATTAAAGAAACAAATAAAAAAATTCAAAAACCTAAAACCCAGAAAAATTATAGAAATTCAGCAATCCATATCAAAATTTCATCACGTGAAATTGAAAACAAGGGGTCAAGCAGAGTTTCAAAACCTGAAATTGAAAACAAGGGAAGGGAGTGGTGGCAGTGTGGTCGAGCTCGAGCAGAGAGAGAAGCCAAGATGTTTCGATTATTCTGAGTTTGATTCCATAGAAACAATTTCTGAGTTCAATTCCTTTGGGTTTAAAGATAGAAGAAATCGATTTTGATTCTAGGGTTTGAGTGCAATGTTTGAGTTCGGTGTTTGATGGGAAGTGGTTTGAAGAACGTGGGTTGAGATCGATGGTGTGAAGGATGAAATTATAGTGAGGGAAACAAAAATGATAAGAGCGTACTCTGGTTTTATTTTTATTATTATTGAAAAAATAAAAAATAAAAAAACAAAGGGGTCAAGGGTTCGACACCGACCTTGTCACAGTTTCTATTTATTAATTTTCTTTACTATAGCGGTTATGTAAAAACCGCTATTATATAGTATAAGCTTTATTAGCATTTTCTTAAAAGCGCTATTATGCACATGCGCATTTGTTCCTTTAATAGCGTCTTTTTACAAAACGCTATTATAGTGTACTTTAGTTCAAGGCTTTAACAGCGTTTTTTCTAAAAGCGCTATAATATGTCTCCGTGTTTAAGTTTTAATAGCGCTTTTTAAATAAGCGCTATTAAATGGGCGCTATTAAAGCTCTTTTTCGTAGTAGTGTAAGGTTTGTCAGATCACATGACATTTCCGTGACTTGGGTAGCAGTGATGTGTTGCTAGATACCGCTCACTGTTTGTTATGATTAAATGGATGATTTAATATAACTGCCAATGTTACGGAAACCTACAAGGGTCACACACATAAGGACAGTCTAGTGTGAGATTGGAACACCGTAAGGTACGGTGCACCTCAGAGGAATATGGAAAAGTGATAAGAGTATCACGGTAATTAAATAAGCAGTACACCATAAGAAATGGTGAGGGAGCACTCATGTGTACATGACACATGGGGCATGCGCCCCTTTAGCTTGTTTAATGAAAAGGGCTTTAGTGTAATTGTAGCCCAATGACAAGTGTTTGTCTTGGTGCACAAGACAAGTGGTTTTATAAATAGAACCCTTGTGCTAAAGGAAAAATCACTTGAAGCAAACTATCTTGCTAAAACCCTAATCCTTATTCCTCCCACCTCTCACTAGAAACCTTCATCCTTGGAGCTAGCACTCATATTGAAGGTAGCTGTTTGTGTGGACTAGTTAGAGGTGTTGTTGTTCGTCTTCAACGCTCGTGATCAAGATTTTGATTGTGAATCAAAGTTCATCTACAAGAAAGATAAAAGTTCTAACACACATCATGCTCATTCGTAAGGATCAACTAAGAAATTTTTTTATATTCCGCTGCTTTTCTATCCCTATTTTCCTTCAGATTTTTCTTCTTTGATTGTCTTTCTCTTTTTGGTTTATGATTCTTTTGATTGCATTGCACTTCTCTCTATTGATTCTGATTGATTGCATTTCTCCCTGTTGATTCTTCTAATTACATTGCACTTCTCCCTATTAATTTCTTCTTATTGATTATTGATTCTTCTAATTGCATTGCACTTCTCCCTATTGATTTCTTTTGATTGATTGCACTTCTTCGTATTGATTCTTCTGATACATTGCACTTCTCCCTATTGATTTATTCTGATTGATTGCACTTCTCCCTATTGATTCTTCTGATTGCATTGCACTTCTCCCTATGATTCTTCTCATTGCACTACACTTCTATTGACTATTCTGATTGGTTGCACTTCTCCTTAGTGGTTTCTTCTATTTCATTGCATATATCTATTGGCTGATTATTATGTTTGGTACTTTGGTTTAGTTGGGTTGGTTTATTTTCAGGGTTAATTTGTAACAAAGTTTTAGCTTACTAAGCTTTACGCTTGATGGGTAGTATTAGAAATAAAATGTTGAGTTTATATTATTAAGTATGTTCTTCGTTTTTTGTTTGACAAACTCTCGATAATTGTCCGTTAATGTTCTTCGGTTTGGTTTAGTTTGATTTTCTAAAAATTTGTTTAAAATATAATCAGTCTCGGTGATTTTCATACAAACACATCTTGTACATTTAATGAGTGCTATTTGTTGGATTTTTTTTTTGTCAGGTAGATCTTTAATCTAATGTTGGCCTTATATGTTAATAATTATGTATTGTGAACTGACACTTAAGTTGAGCCCAATTAAAAATAATCTATTACAATTTGACTAAAATCGGTATATATAAACTCAGATACATTTCCGCTTATATTTATGCTATTTTTTATCAAAAATAAAAAAACATGATTGAGTCTAGAGTTCAAGAATCAAGTATGATTCTAACACTATTTTTTGAACGGAACATTTTGTGCAAATTTATTTTTTAGATTAATCTACGATTTTAATTTGTATCCGTCTAAATATGAGTACACCTAGTATATATGAGGTACAAACGGTTATATTTCATGAGAGCGTTATTGCTCAAGTTCTTATAGTAGAGTACAACACATTATTATATGGTACAACATCAAAATAGGTGATGATAGGAAGAACAGCTTATACTTATAGCAAATTAATTGAAATTGCTTGTAGAGGAGTCAAAGCCACCAAGGATGATGGATCCGTTGCCATTTCCCTGAACATAACCGTTGTTGTTAATAAGACCCTGCATGTGTGGTTTGCCATCACGCCGACGAGCAACCCTACCACCGTTACGGTTGCGTCGTTGGGCTTGTCGCAGTTGTGGTTCTTCCTCGGGATCCTCATTAATGAGGTCATTGAGGCGTATCAATTGCATCAATTGTTCTGCCATCGTTAACTAGCAAGCAAGAAAGACTATAAGTTTTGGATGCCTCTTAGGAGATGCTGCACCCTTTTATATATAGAATATATGTCTTGCTTTGGAAATAATTGATGTTTTAGCTTGAAGAATAAGCTGAAGTTTGGTTGGATACTAGCAGCATTTGATATGTAAGTTTAACTCAAAATATAAGTTTATTTTAAAATAATTAAATATAAAAAATAACATGATATTTTAATAATTTTTTTATGCAAAAAATAACATGACATTAAATAGAATTAAATATGCTTTTAGTTTCTATTATCAAATTTTATTTTTAATCCCCATAAAAGAGAAATTTTGGAGAGAACATACATTTTTTTCTTATAGGGACCTAAACATGCCTTCTTATAGAGAATAAAAATAAAATTTAATAATTTTATAGAGATTAAAAACTTCTTCTTTTGACAATATAGAGATTAAAATCTTATGTAATCCTATTAAATAATAAGATGATGTTGTAGATATCCAACAAAGTTTGAGTATTGTCATCTATTATTATGTAAAAATATCAAACGGTTTGGTTTTATTAAGTGGATTATTCATAAAATAATAATAATAATAATTGAGCACAAAAATGTTAAGAAAAATTATTGAGTGGAATATATATCTTTGTTTTATTTTATTATTTTTCGTGGAATATATTTTGGCATGGAGTTGGATATGCGGGTTGGCCCGCTCCGCATAAACCAGCACATAAAATGGGACGGACAAAGTCCGTCAGTAAAATGAAAATGAGTTATGATATGTTGACTCGCAGATTATAAAAAAATAAAAATAAAATTATTTTTTTAAAAAATAAACTAAAATATTGATATTATACAAATTCTTTTATTAACCAGTAAAAAAACAACTTAAGAATAAGCATGAATCACTATCTTCTAATAATTTTGTATATACAACTAAGACAAAGTAAAAGAGAGTAAAAAAATATTACAAGTAGAAGAACATATCTGAATCTTGATATTTTATGTTGTTGTCTGCTGTGAGTAAAAATAGTTAAATGTTGTTGTTATTGTTGTTAAATAATATCTCAAAGTATTAGTTAAGAAATTTAAATATAGTAAAATTATTTAAAATTTGTATAGTAACCCTTTAAGAGTTTAGAAAATAGTCTTACATACCCTCATGTTGAAAATTTTGTCCCAATATTATACTAAGAATATAAAATGAGGTAGGGTGCCGTGGGCCGCTCACAGAATGTCTATATATCCAAAAAATATATGAAATTTTTTTTTTCACCCCAATAATTATTTCTATACCCCAACATTTGAAATTGAAATGACTAAAATACCCTCATATATAAATTAAAAGAGTGAAAAATTTATCACTTTTGCCATTTGGAAACAAAGTGTATCGAGAGCATACCGAGAGAGCAGAGAAAGTAAGTTTACCGGCACACATGTGTAAAACTATACCGGTATGTAAATTTGCATACCGATACAGTTGGTTTGAGTGTACCGGTAGGAATATTCATACCGGCCCACTTTTGTGCGACTGTACCGATATGAATATTCATACCGGTCCACTTTTGTGCGACTGTACCGATATGCATATTCATACCGGTACACTTTGTATGACTGTACCGGTATGAACATGCATACCGATACAGTTATACAAAGTGTACCGGTTTGAATATGCATACTGGTACACTATTATTCTATGACTGTACCGGTATGCATATTCATACCGGTCCAGTTACATGCGTATTTTTTTCAAAAAATTAATTAATTTTTTTTTCCAGTGGTGCACACCAGAGGACGAGACGGTAGAATTCGACGTATGGGAGGGACCAGTCATGGTGATTTTCGTGAGCGTCAGGTAGAGGAGCAGCCAGCGGCTGTCGGCTGGCCTGGAGGACCCATTGATACGAGGCTTCTGACACGATACGATCAACATATATCTCGTCATATATGGTTTGGTCAGGTAACCAATTGTTTGTTTTGTTATTATTTGTTAAGTTATATTGATGAAGTTATATCAACATTGGTGTTGAAATATTATTGATATTGTTTTTTTGAAAAATATATGCAGGAATGTCCACTTTTGAGGATAGCATCGTTAGGAGCGAAGATATCTGGTTAGGTTCCTGATCAACATTCACCAGTTATTCAAAATTGGTTGGATAGGTCTGGATTGAGCTGGCTTGAGCGGACGAGTTTGAAAAAGGTTGATCCAAACCTTTTAGCAGCATTTGTTGAGAGATGGCATCCGGAGACATCGTCGTTTCACATGACGTTTAGTGAAATGACGATTACACTCGACGATGTGGCATGTCTGTTGCATCTGCCTGTTAGGGGTATTTTTTACACTCCAATATCAGCTAGCATGGAAGAAGCTGCATCACTTGCAGCAGAGTTGTTGGGGGTTAGTTATAAGAGTGCATTGGAAGAAACTTCATTGCAGAGGGGTGGATATTTTTCTCAGCGGTGGCTATATGAGTGTTATCAGATGAATTGCCAACACGGGAGATTTGTTTTTGCTGGTAGGGCGTGGATGCTGTTGTTGGTTGGATGTACTATTTTTACGGATAAAAGCTACACGCGCGTGGACGCAAAATGGCTGCCTATGTTTAGAGATTTATCTGCATGCCGTACATATTCTTGGGCCAGTGCTGTGTTAGTTTGTTTATATGATAACTTGAATGATGCCTCCATGTTCTCCACAAAGGCTTTTGTAGGGTATGCGACACTTCTAGAGGTAACATTTCTTTTTCGGTACTGCAGATGTTATTTAATTATGGACATTTTTGTATGTATATTGCATGTTTAGAATGTAATTTAGTATGCGATCATTTTTTTTTTTTTAATATTTAATATTTTTTTTCGTTGCGTAGACATATTTTTTATTTTTGTTGTAACAGTGTTGGATTCATGAGTATTTCCCTGGCCTTGGTCGGCGGGCGGAGGCGGATATCTGGCTTTACTGTAATGCACCCGGTTTCCCTCGAGCTATGCGATGGGTATATAGGCAGGGGAAACTGAAGGTTCATGAGTATCGACCGATCATGGATGCACTAACCCCGTCTGATGTGATTTGGCGTCCGTTTGAAGATCACAGGGGTATTATGCCTTTTGACCCGATTTGTATGTATAGTGGTTATCTACGTGGTTGTGCGGTAGTTCCTCATTTGCCTGAGAGGTGTGTTAGGCAGTATGGATTCTTACAGTATATACCACCACCACCACCTTCAACTCCCGCCACTGCTATTATTGATAGAGATTGGGCCGGTTATGATATTTCTGTTGATCAGATCCTTCAGGCGACACGTGCAGCGACATATGCTGCTGAGGCTACAAATGATTATCTGCCATGGTACTATACGGTGTCACATCCTAGATTATGTCGCCCTGTTGATGGACCACATGGAGTACAGCCAGTTCCCCAGTATGTGCCAGTACAACAGCCAGCACAACAAGATGATTTGATAGTAGAGGATGCACCAGCAAGAGATGCACCACGAGGCGAGCATTATTGGAGACAGGAAGCTGCTACTGCGCTTGAGAGATATATCACTCAGATTGAAGCTCAGAGAGAAGATGACGCCTTTACAAATCTTTTTATGGCACTGGATATTTGCCAAGGTGTAGAGGTTGATCCTATTCATTATGTGCCCTGATGCATTTGCTTGTGTACTTATTTATGTACTTTTGTGAACTTTTTGTTGCAGTTATTTCTTGCACTTGCTTATTTATGTAAATTATTTTCATGTCCTAAAATAATCACACGACTCAAACAAAAAAAGCAAATAATCACATGACGCTACGTGTAATAATCTTTAATATAAGTTTACTAAAAGGATTGATGATGTGTATATAAAATATGTCATCCATCATAAAATTAAACAACTAAAAGTATCATATTTAGATTCAAACTTAAACAACTAAGATTCAAAATCAAACAACATCCACAACACCACGAGGATGATTAACCGGAGGATTTAAAAGTTGCCAAAATTGTAGACGTTCGGTTAATTTTACGATCCAAGATTCTGCTTCAGATGAACAATATTTTTTCCAATCAGGGTTCACATCGGACAACGAAAATCCTGGATTCATATTTACATGTAAGAAAAATAAAATAAGTTCAGGTTCGTAGAAAATAAAACATAATTATTATTTTGAAAATTGATATGTTTAAGTTTAAATTCATATTTACCTGAACCCAATGATTTCCATCGACATAACCGATACAGAAAAACCTTGCTGAAGGGGAATATGATCTCATCATAGGAAAGAAAGTCGTGCTAGGTTTACCCAAACAAGTGACCAAAATGACATTATACCTATTTGCAACCAAGTAACTCATGGCAGGTATGGTGAACCATCTATCTTTTGACTGAGTGCCTAATCCTGATATCTGCAACGATTCTTTCACGAGTTGTATACGTTTGCCGAATAACTTTTCGTACAAACTGATATTACTTTTCAATTCATTGTCTAACTCTCGACGGACCATGGGCCAACCATCCTCTGTGTAACCAAGTAAAGATGCAATAGCTCTAAAACCACAATTTCCATCTGCAATGACTTCAATAATGTGAGCAACATGTGGATGTATATGCTTTGGAAATTGTGACAAATACTTTTGAAATATATTTTTTTTAGATGTCTGAGATAGTTGCTTCTGAGATGACTGAGATAGTTGCTTCTGAGATACTAAGGTGGTTGCTTCTGATATGACTGAGATAGTTGCTTCTGAGATGACTGAGATAGTTGCATCTGAGATGATTGAGATGGTTGCTTCTAAGATGACTGTGATGGTTGTATACACACCCTCTTCGATGCACCTTGTGATTCACGCTCTTCTCTTTCAACATGCTCAAAGAATAACGGATCACGATACACATCATAACTCGCTGGTGCTTTGCCTTTATCTTTGTTCTTCACTCCACCTCTAGTTTTAATTTTTTCAGGCGGTGGACACAAGGAACTTGTATTTGGATAAGCAAGTTCAAACACTTTACTCTTTAACGCTCTTTTACCAACAGTATCAAGTGATCGAAATCGACTCCATATTGCATCTATTGTATGACTCATGTCCAACTCATATCCATCATCTGTGTCATCCTCTAATGGTTCCTCCATAGTTAATTTCTTCCAATGACCAAGAACTGCCTCTAATGGTATCGATTCACTACTCATTTTATACCCACCCAATTCACATGCACAAGGCAACTGACATGTTGACCTAAGTACACAACCACAAATGTCCTTGTCGCTTCCAACAATGCCAACTCTCTGAAACTCCTCAGAAATCTCTATATATATAATTTGAGAGTCTTTTTTCAAATGCAAGTGTACACATGGCATTCCCACAAACATTCTCCTCCCATATTGTTTTAGCATTCAATGATCATAACCAATTTAATAAAATATTAATCAACATTAAAAAAATAATAAAAGCATAATCATGATAGGTCCCAAATAGAAAAATATAGATTTTCATATTCAAATTAATTACAATTATTTTAAATTTAATTAATTCAAATAAATTATATTATTTTCGTATTTAAATTACTATTATTATTTAAAATTAATTTATTTCAAATAAATTATAATATTTTCGTATTTAAATTAATATTTTTCAAATTCAAATAATTCTTGACATATTATAAAAAATTATAACAAGTTTATATATTTGATAAAAATAATTTTTTGGTAAATTTTTTTTATAAGAGTTTTAATTCAGCAAATAATAAAAAAAGATTTTTTATTATTATTATTTTCAATTTTTTTACAAATAATAAAGTACTAATAGTCTATTCAATTTATTCAACTCAAAATCGAAAATTATTAAATGAGATTATTGAATTAATTATTTTTACCATACAAACAATTACTTTGCATTCAATTCTTTACTATTTTTATAAGATTCTTTGCTTTTTTGAAAAGTTTGTGAGTTAATTATTGATTTTCTACAAAAATATATATAAATCATTAAATATTTTCAGCAAAAATACAAACAAACAGTACAATATTAAATAAATTATGATTTTTTTTTAAGAAATTTAAATAAAAAAGTTGTTTTTCTTCTTATTAATGAAATAAGCAAATATAATTGTAAATTTCGTAACATAATTTTTTTATATCAAATAATGATAGAAAATATCATTTTTTTAAATATATACATCAACAAAATCTGAAAATATTTTATTTCATTTGTTTGAATTTATTTTTAAATTAATAAATTCCTAAATTTAATTTCTCCGTAATATATTAATTGATACATATACAATAGTTTTTTTAAATCGTGCAATATAGTTTCATCATATAATAATTAAAATGCTTGACAATATAGTTTCATCATAAAAATAATGTGCTTTTTTTATTACTTATTAAATTAATGTGTGATGTTCTTTTAGTTTATTTAAAATTGGGAAGCTTTATTTAATAGATTTTGTTTATAATTCAAAATTACAAATATTTTTGTAATCTATAACATAAAATCACTGTTTATTAAGTTTAGTCACTTTATTAATACAAATAATTATTATTTTTATTCATATAGGAAACTATTTTTTTGTTGTAATTTTTACGTGGCTTATATTTATATATTAATACGAATGTTTATTACTCTGCGGGAACATATATATTTGTTCCCATATATTAATATGGAGGCAATTTTTTTTTTCTTTTTGTAGTTTTTACGAAATTTATATATTACTCATACGAGGATTATTTTTTATTTAAATGAGAACCTATATTTCTATTCATACATTAATATGGGATCTATTTTATTTCTGTAATTTATATTGTAGTTTATATTTCTACTCATGTTAATACGAATACTTTTTTTAAGAGATCTATATTTCTACTCACATATTAATACGAAAGACTTTTTTTTTTTTTGTAATTTATACGAAAACTTATATTTTTATTAATATATATATATATATATATATATATGTAGATTTTTTTGTGAAATCCATAATGTTAATTACTACATAAACTTATATTTCTTTTCATATATTAATTCAGGATCATTATTCATGTATTATATATGAGATTATTACACATGAATAATGTAACACCCAACCCGTATTAATTAAAATATTACTTTTAGAAAATACCTTTCAAATACGCAACGGAAAATAAAACTTTGATTTATAAAATCAATACGGTTCAAGTATTACAAACTTCATTAAAATACAACTAATAACTTAATTAATTAAAATATCACTTGTAAAAATACTTTTTAAAACGATACAACTTCAAATATAATTAATATAATAAAAATCAAGACTCTATGAACAAATATATACATTCTAAGAAATCCCTATTCCCGTGTCATGATCAGAGCGGAGCTTCATCAACGACTCGGTCGCAAACATAACCTGAGAACCTAAACCCCCAAAGGTTCAACACATACACAAAACAGAGGGTTAGATAATATAACCATAAAAAGAAACTAAGTGCAAGAACACACTTAACACTTAGGACATAGTATGTTCATGTCTAACAATTCAAATCATAAACATACATTAAGCTCATGTCATTCATATCACATAATCATACAAATACAATACATGTCACAATAATATCATATTATAAATCAATTGACAAAGTATACACATCATTATCAATTATCAATCATTTAGCACACAATTCATAATACACTTAATCACTTAAGATGAATTACCAATCAATGCCAATTACCAAATATCACATCTAATCACATATTCCTAATGCAACTAATGTCAATTACTCATGTCATGTCACTCTAGACACGACTAATGCATGTGGTACTATTTCATCAATTCATTGGAAAACTTATTCCAATTATATTTTAGTCAACCGCAGCTACTAAAATATCTGCTATACTTTAGGGCTCATCTAAAGTATCTGCTCAACATACAATATGAGTGCATGAATGTACAATTACCAAACATATGGTTTACATATTTTAGTCAACCGCAGCTACTAAAATATCTGCTATACTTTAGGGTTCATCTAAAGTATCTGCTCAACATACAAGGATAATATAATCCATATATTCTAACACTTATTGTTAAAGAATATATCTTCTCTATTAATTAAATCACATTAATTAATCTTCTCAATTGATCATACATTCAAGATCATCATCATCATTAATCATTCACAAATAAGATATACATACATGTTTCAATCACACATACGTAAGCATATCATTATCCTAATCACATACTCATGGTTCAATAATAACTTAATTATCATAACACATTATCTCTCAAAAGTACTCATACGTAAGCTATCATGTCATCCTATAATCAAAAGATCATAATTAAGACATGTTATAAGCATATGGTTCATTTAATTCAATAACATAACTCTTCATTCTAATCAATGCATCATTCTATTGATCACATACTAATAATTCCTCATTACTAGGTTCATATACATCCTATCATGTTATCCTATAATCAAAAGATCACAATTAAACATGTTATGAGTATACAATCCCTCAAATTGATCCTTAAAAATAACATTGAATTCAGGTTTGGTCGCTGTGTTAGAATATATGGATTATATTATCCTTGTATGTTGAGCAGATACTTTAGATGAGTGTAAGACCCAAATTCTACTGTACCTTTATATTGAGAACATGAGTAGTGGCTAAGAGTATTAGGGCTTTGTTTCGTTAACTTGTTTTGCAAGTATCGTTGTAATAACAACATTTTTGCTGAGTTGGAGCCCGTCTTGTGCTCGTGTGTTGGAAATGCACAGACTTTTGGTACTTAGTCTTTATTTACCTATGAGAACGTTTCTATGTTTTCAGAATTTCGAAATTCAATCTTCTCCGCTTTTTGGAAAAACGAGTAGAAAATCGTACCCGCTGTTGGAAAATTTACGGCCTCTGTTTTCCGTCGAATTTTAATGGGAGACTTTATATATCGGCACGAGTTAGAATCTGGACTCAAAATATTTTTGAGAGCTTGGGATAAAAATTTCAGTCGGGGAATCAAGTTTAGCGATAATTTTTAGAAATGGTTTACGGCGAACTTTTACTTCGTAGATTTTCTATTTTTCACGAGTTAGACCGTTGGCGAAATACGACTCGCCTGCAAGCGAGAGCTGAGGACGTAAAGTAAATATCTAGATATTTTCTTAAAAGTAATCATTACAAACATTTGATCAAAGGGCTAGGGATTGGTTAGAAAACTTTTACATTTGATCCAAGGGCTCATAGTTCACCTAGGCAAATAGGTGAGACATTGCATCTCACATGATCAAAGAAAGAAAATCACAAACCACTCCCCTTCTTTTTCTCTCCCTCGGCTGAACCTCCCTCTCACACACACACCCATTCATTTTTTTCAAATTCCTCCTTCAAGCTTTGATCTTGGTTGCTAGGATCTTGGAGTTGCAAGAATCATCATCATCTTGAGGTAACTAACCTCTTCTTTCCCTCAAATTGATCATGAAACTCATAGATATAGGGTTTATGTTCTTGAGAGTTCTTGCTAAAAAAAGTGTTTAATCTTGGTTAGAAGTAATTAGAAGTTGATAGTAAGTGATGAGCTAACATGGTTAGGCTAGTGTGTGTTGATTTCACAAGATTGATTAGTTTCTCTAGAGTTTTGTGAGTTAGGGTTTTAAGAAAAATTTGAAATGAGCATAACCTTGAGTAATTGATATTGGATTTCATTTTTTATGCTAGTTTTGAACTTTGTGACAAAATGGATGTTGGATTATGGATTTTGTTTTGAAAAAACAAGAAAAATTCATTTTGATGTTCTTGAGAAAATTGGATGAACATATTTTAGAAAAGTTTATTTTGTTTCTCAAAGTAGTTTGATTGATCAATATAATGGCTTTGTGAACTAATAGATGATTGCTAGGGTTTGGTAATAGAAAATTGGAGTGTTGGCCTCATTTTTTTGATGTTGGCCGTGGCATGTTTATAAAGGAGGAGGAAGAGTTTTCAAAATTTGTTCTAAGTAAATTAAGTAGACATATCCTTGGTTTTAAAAGAACGATTGAACATGGTTTTGTTTGGAAAAGAAAATGAGAAATTGTGGCTCAAAGAACCAAATTTAATTTTGTCGAAATTTGTAGTTTGGTCTAAAATGTTGTGGATTGTTAGGGTAAACGATTTTGGGATAACATGAGATATTACTATGCTTTCGAAAATGAAAATTAGTAACTTGTGTTTGAGTAAACAAGTTAAATTGTAAGGTTTTGAAAAGTTTCATGCTTGTTTTGAAAAGGATTTGGATTGATAGGATAAGTCATTTTGGGGATTAAATGAATAATACTATGCTTTTGAAAATGGAAAATTTTGAGTGCTAGTGTGTTTTGATGAAAATGGCCGTGGCATGCATTGGTGTATGGCCATGAGGTTTCAAAATTTTCAAGTTCTAAAATGATAAGAAAATGATCATCTAGTGTGATGAATGATCATGGTCTTTGTAAAGAATGTTTTGGGGTTTTATGTGAAAAGAAAATATTTGCAAAGTTTTGAAGAAAAATGGTATTCTTGGATTCAAAATGATTTAGTGTGTGTACTTGATCATTGAGGAAAAACTAGTGATGGTTTAAGTAGTGATGGTTTAAGTGTTTTAAGCTATGTTTGATTTTGAAAAACAATGGTTTTAAAATAATTCCAATTCTGGCCGAAATTTACAAGGGCATTTAGGTCATTCTAAAATTGTTTTTGTGACCTAGAATCTTAACCATTTGGTCCGTCTTTTCGAGATGAAGATTTCGGTGTATGGCTCGTTTCGATCGGATAAAGATTGAATGAGTTATGGCCATTTTATTGGAAAATGAAACTTGTAACTTGTGATGCAAGTAAACTTTTATTTTTGTGAAACTTTTTGAAGAGCTCATGGGTTGTTTTCAAATGGTTTTATTATGTGTAATTGATTGCCTTGGAGTTAGGAATCAAAGTGTTTCATAAATTGTTTTGAAACGAAAATATTTTCGCGCAGCGAGAAATAGTGCATTTAACTTCGTGAATTTTTAATCACTATGGGGAGAACTCGTAATCACTATCCGAGAGTGTTAGAAAGTACCTTAGACCCCTCTAGATTTTTGGGTTTTGGTTTCGTTTCGATAGAATACGGTGAGAGTATTTTATTGATGTTACGCTGCTTATATTTTAGGTAGCGTGAATTGTAGAGTTGAGCGAGAAATTGTTGTGGAAGCTTGCCGAGGTAAGGGCACCTTTATTTACGTCTTATATCTTTAATGATATGTGTGTATGCTTGGTACTGTGATGTGGTTGGGTGCTTGGCATGTATGTGTTATGTATTCTCGTGATGAGATTTGGTTATCTACATGCTTATGTTACATATAATTTGCGAATATATGTATTAACATGTGGTTGTGATTACATATGCTTGAATGATATGTAATTGTTGCATTAGCATATATGGGGAATCGTATGCTCATGCATTCATAGTACATGGTGACCGTGATGGGCCACGGGGTGCGACTGACAGTGCTTGGGTCCACCTTAATCTTGCGGGATTTTTATTGAGTCCAATACGTGGTGACCGTGATGGGCCACGGGGTATGATTGACAGTGATTGGATCCACTCTAATCCTACGTGGTGACCATGATGGGCCACATGATTTTATTGATGCCCTGCGGGGATTTGGTAGGCTGGGCCTACGACTCTCTGCGGAGAGGTTAAATTCCGGAATTCATGCATGTGGCAGCCAGTGATTGGTGCCACGATCATTGTAGAGTCTGCATTGATAGGTTGTGTGTGCATTTAATTATATTATGCATGAAATGTGAAATTGCTAAGTGTTTACTTGCTTTTTCCATATTTGTTATTTGTATTATGTGTTCCTTGTGGTGACCCTTACAATGAAACATGAACGGGTTACCCCCACCTAGACAATGGATTCCTGTCCGAGACCGTGAGTCGTGAGGACGACGGTGGCTTCTTGAGCCCTCAGTGATCGAGTGGCGTGGCTGATCTAATTAGATTGTGTGTCGGTGTGTCTTGTACACCGTGCTTTAGGTTAGGCGTAGTATTCTGACTCTTTTGGATAACTGTATCTGAGTACTTATACTTTTGGTTTAGACGGTTGTCTTTTGAATTGTAAATATTCAGGTACACACTTTGATTATCGAAAGCACTTTCATGTATAATTAGTACCATGCCGATGCTTTGGTTGTACTAATATATATAATTAGTCCTGTGGTATGATTAATGCCGGCTCGTCACAAAATCTATGCGCGCTCTGTTTTGTTTAAAAAAAAAAATGCCTACTTTTAGGCTTCGAAAAATCAGGGTGTTACAATGAGCCCTAAAGTATAGCAGATATTTTAGTAGCTGCGGTTGACTAAAATATGTAAACCATATGTTTGGTAATTGTCCATTCATGCACTCATATTGTATGTTGAGCAGATACTTTAGATGAGCCCTAAAGTATAGCAGATAATTTAGTAGCTGCGGTTGACTAAAATATAATTGGAATAAGTTTTCCAATGAATTGATGAAATGGTACCACATGCATTAGTCGTGTCTAGGGTGACATGACATGAGTAATTGACATTAGTTGCATTAGGAATATGTGATTAGATGTGATATTTGGTAATTGGCATTGATTGGTAATTCATCTTAAGTGATTAAGTGTATTATGAATTGTGTGCTAAATGATTGATAATTGATAATGATGTGTATACTTTGTCAATTGATTTATAATATGATATTATTGTGACATGTATTGTATTTGTATGATTATGTGATATGAATGACATGAGCTTAATGTATGTTTATGATTTGAATTGTTAGACATGAACATACTATGTCCTAAGTGTTAAGTGTGTTCTTGCACTTAGTTTCTTTTTATGGTTATATTATCTAACCCTCTGTTTTGTGTATGTGTTGAACCTTTGGGGGTTTAGGTTCTCAGGTTATGTTTGCGACCGAGTCGTTGATGAAGCTCCGCTCTGATCATGACACGGGAATAGGGATTTCTTAGAATGTATATATTTGTTCATAGAGTCTTGATTTTTATTATATTAATTATATTTGAAGTTGTATCGTTTTAAAAAGTATTTGTACAAGTGATATTTTAACTAATTAAGTTATTAGTTGTATTTTAATGAAGTTTGTAATACTTGAACCGTATTGATTTTATAAATCAAGTTTTATTTTCTGTTGCGTATTTGAAAGGTATTTTCTAAAAGTAATATTTTAATTAATACGGGTTGGGTGTTACAAATAAAAAGAAGACGGGCAATAAGATGTGCCGCTAAATCTTTTTGTATGACAAAATTCAATCTTTCAAAAACTACATTCATACACCTAGGCGACATAACATGACTATGCATATTTTGAACCCTTTTTAGAAGGTCTACCGCCTCTGGTACTATAAATCCAAAAGTGTCAAACGCAAACGGTATAAAAACATGTTGATTGTCAGAGCACATTTTCCCATATTTGACCCTTTTTTCTTGAAGCAGCTTTGAGGGCTGTCTATCTCACTGTAAAATCTCCAACCCCGAGTCCCACACGTGAGGAAATTCCAGTCAAATCTACACAAGCATGTTTCCCTCCTACCCATCCATATGCCAGAACATCCGCAGGACGAAGTGTCAAGGCAAACAGTGCAAACTTCATCCTTAGGAAATTGCGGAATCATAAGACGATACCTAAAGATAGTATGATACTCTAATGGGAACATGTGTTGGCCTAACCCGTCAATGGGGATAGCTAGGAGAAAATCTTAAACTTGTGCTACTTTCAAGCACCTCAAAACAGTTTTTTGCCTGGTGGTCATTTCAAAATCAACTTCCATGTCCTGAACAATTTTACCAAAAAGGGCACTCGCCAAAACAGGTTCGACTTTAAGGGGGACGATGTCTATTTTTTATTGTAATTTCTACGGGAACATATATTTCTACTTATGCGTTAATACGAATATTTTTTTTTTTTTATTTGTAATTTCTACGGGATCTATTTTATTTTTGTAATTTATACTGTGGTTTATATTTTTACTTATATATTAATGCAAAAGTCTATTTATTTTTAAAAAATTCTACGTGGCATATATTTCAACTGATACATTAATAAGGGGATTTTTATTGTAACTAGACTCTGACCCGTGCGTTGCACGGATTATGTGAAGTGATAGATAGTTATACGACTTAAACTCTTATAATTATAATTGCAAATAAAAAATATAAATATATTGAAATTTAAAATAGTCACTACTCACTACAAAGTATTAATATTATTACATAATAGAATTCACATGATGTCCACATATGAGAAGAATTGATAGTAGATTTCACAACTTCAATTTGCTCCAATTTGCATGCTATCAAAACTACAGACCCGGACTGATTTTTTAACAATTAGTTGAGAAATCCACGACGAACAAATGTATTGCCATTAGCCTTTATCCTAACGATTCAAAAATAAGAAAAATGAAGAAAAACTCCAAACCACCTATAAAAGTTATATAGTCCCAATCAAGACTAATCATTATATATATATATATATATATATATATATATATATATATATGTTGATTTTCACTCTAACCAAACTTCATTATGAAAAAAATAAAATAAATACAAACAGGAACCATGCAAATAAGGCATGCTAATTTTGCCAAGACAATTATGATGTAACAATGAGACAAATAGAACCATGTTACTGCTATGTGAGTTCAAATTATTTTTGCTAACTAACAATATTCTTAAGTGCAAATATATCAATCAAACGAAAACATAATGTTCTACAAAAGCATAATTTGTTCCAAAACACACTAATTGTGAAAGATAGAAAAAATGAACATAACTAATACTCAAGCTTCCAAAGTGGAAAATCAATTCTCATGATATCTAGAAACCATATTTCAAGAACAAACATTAATCTTACATCTCATAAAAGCAAGTGCATGAAATAATTATAGAAATTCAAGAAACGTGACAGATGCATCATTCCTTGCATTGACAAAAAACCTTATATAACAATCAAAACAAATCAATCCAAATTTTCAAGATAGAATCTATCAAGTCATTCCAAATGTATCCATAGTTATATGCTAAGATTGCAAACCAGATAAAGAACTTAAGCACAAATGAAACTAAGCACGATGGTAAAACCTCACCACCTAAATCTATGATCCCTTCTTTTCTAGATGTTTGCTTCTTGGACCAGATTTAAAGTTAAAAGCTAGTACCTGTAAATTATTGGAAGAAACTCATATTTAGTAAAACTTCCAATACTAAATCTCTAAATTTTAAATATTATAATTGATACTACTACAACACCTTTAGCTTTCCAAATATTAAAGCCAACTATCAACATAATTTACTTTAGATCACAAAATCAGAACCTGTTAAAAGACATTTTTGGCATTAACCTTTTAAGCTATAAGAATGTAAACATAAGAGCCAAGATATTAAGGGTTAATGAACAAACAAATATTGAAGCTAATCACTAATATATATATACACACACTTATACATTGATTCTATTTATCATGATCTTATCTATCTTTGATTCTATTTAGGTGTAATGGTGCTTATCTCATTCCAAATTCCAATAATCTAGTACTTTAAACAACTTTTGATCGTTTCACATTTGTGTGATAGTACAAATAATGTCCTGATTAAACTTGACACTCTCACTTAACATTATCCATCCTATAGTTAAATTTAATCAAATATATTTTATAAAACATATAAATGAGTCAGAACAACCAACATAACAACTTTCAAATAAAGAAACCAAACACAACTAACACATAACATCTTACTCAATTAAAATTTTCATGGTGATATAAAAACTCACTTTTTTCCAATCTGACATTCTTAAACTCATAAATAAACTACCATATTCAAGGAAGTACATTATCAACAAACTACAATTATGCATATATCAATTATCTACACCTGCATAATCTATCCAAAGAATTGGAAAAATTTACTATATTTGAATATCAATAATTTCAATACAATAGTTTCGCATACCTTAAAAATCTGAGTGATACAATCAACGGAAGATGAAAGACCAGTCTTGGGTTGTTTAATACATGTTAGTTAGGTTCCCATTATTTCTTATTCCTATTCAAAATCAAACGAAAAATCAGAATTTAAACCAACAAAAAATAAAAAGGAAACAAAAAATGCAAAAATAAAATAAATAAAAGGAACAGATTGTGTGTGATATCTGCTTTTTTATTGTTTTTTCTTCTGAAGGGAACAATCTTTGAAAAAACATGTCTACAATTTTGAGATAAACACATCATGGGTCTACAATTGAGTGAATCCGGCTAATAACATATTTCATGCAACAAATTAAAATCAAAAGTCAATTGAAATTAAGATATAAAGACCGCTGCAATTAAAACCAATGCCTACACCCAATAACACATGGCTGCAATTACTTTACAATGACAATTGATATACTAAAATGGAAGTTCAAGAAATCAAAATTTACTGGTTAAAAGAGAAGTTTTTCAAAAAATAAAATGGCGAAGCAAGGCTAACAGAGTCAGATGCATTGGAAAAATTTATCTCACCTTCGGCAACAATGAAACGACTTCATCCAACTGCAATGTCTAACGGTTCTAGTTCATGAAGCACAGCCGCATGTCCTTTGGAATCCTGCGTATCTGGTGGTTGCTTGGTGCTTGCCTGTGCCATAGAAGGTTTAGAAAGAAAAATAAGAAAAGAGAAAGAAGTGAGTAGAACAAAATGAAGAGGAAAAGAAATTCAGAGAGAGACCATGGAGAGAAGAAAATTTTCAGAGAGAGAATATTGGAGGAGAGAGATACGAAAGAGAGAAAGAGATAAAAGAGAGTGACCAACATAATAATAGGGAAATACAACTAATAATTATTATATTAATTAGGAAATGCATTGTAAAACTTACCTACTTTTTAGTGGCTCTATATGATGAAATTTTTTTCTTCAAAAAACAAACTTACTTAACTTTTACGTGGCTCTATAAACTTCACTTAAAGCAATAATTAAATGTGGTTGGGTAGTTTTTAAAAAGATGGAATACAAAAAAATGCAGCATCGGTTCGATCCCCCGCAACTGCGATCGGGAGGGGGCTGGAACCACTTGATGCCAGAACTGACCCCCGAACCAGATTCAACTGTTGGTGAAAACCGAAAAAAAAAATAAAAAAAATAAAAAATAAAAAATGCAGCATTAATTAAGGATGTTTTGGAGGGAATTAGGATTTCCTAATCACCTTCTTAAATATATGCAAAACTCTACTTTTATAAGAATAAAGATAAAGATAAAGATTTCTACGGTAACATATATTTATACTTTTAATACGGATAATTTTTTTTATTTATAATTTCTACTTAGATCTATATTTTACTCATATATTATAACAAAAGAACCTATTTACTTTATAAGTTTTATGAAATCTATATTTTAAGTCATATATTAATAGGGAGATTTTATATTTTTATATATTTCAACGGGATCCTATATTTTTGCTTAAATATTAATATGGGAATCAAATTTTTTTATTAATATTATAGCCTATATTTCTACTCATTTATCGATACACGAATATTTTTTTTTTTTTTTTTTTTTTTTGTAATTCATGGCCACCTGAAAGTCTTTTTACGAAACCTCAAAGTCTCTTCCTTATAATTCATTACAGTTAGTTTTTATCAGAAATAGTTATTGTAATTATTAAATCATATAAGATTGTAAATATTTATGTAGTTGCAAGTCATTAACTATCTTTCATTAACAATTAAATTTTTAATTTTTGAGTTTAATATAAAATATATTAAAATATAAATCAATAAATTTACAAACGCATTTTTTACCCGTGCTTGGCACGGGTCTGGATACTAGTTAGATTCATAGCGGCTCTTGACACAAAGCTTCTTAAATTCTTAAAAAACAGACTGCTATGTAGGTGCTCCGTATAATAAAAACTTTTTTGAAATGACGCCTTCACTTTACCAACTTGAAGAATTATATTGTCATCCATGGATGCCAAACACTTGAATAAGTCACCTTTGTTGTTTCCCAACATCTGCTTCAATTTCCAATGTGATGTCTCGACTCTAAATATTAAATTCCACACAAAAGTCAATTAAATGGAAAAAAAAATAGAAAAAAAATTCAATTTTGAAATTGACATAATCATACCTATTAGTCGTTGTGTTTCCTAAATGCATCACTTTATTGGTCCATGCTGCAACAAATTTTTCCTTGTGAGGGGTTAACTAGGTCTTACTAACATAGTAAAAAAACTCACTTGAATTAACACATGCTTGCTCAAGCGCATTCAACCATTGATGATACTCTGCCTCATCTGTACTACGTACAATATTTTGCCATAAATTTTTCACCAACTCTCGCACATCCTTAATTACATGTACGCCGCATCTTCCACTCACATTTTTGTTTATGTGCCACGTATAAAGCAAATTTACAGTATGTGGAAATACAATTTCAATTGCATTCATCAAAGCAAGCTCTCTGTCGGTCAAAATTACTTGTGGAACATTATTTTGCTTAATAAACAACTGTTTTAACTTCTCTAATGCCCAACAATAATTGTCCGTCTTCTCAGCTTCCAAGTAAGCAAGTCCAACATTGAATGTCAATTTGGTTGAAGTTATACCAATAATTTCAAGCAATGGTTGTCTGTATTTATTTGTTTTGTATGTGCAATCCATTTCCAAAACAATTGGAAACAAATTTAACAATTTGATTGAATCTGGATGTGCCCAAAAAATATCACTCAAAATATCAGACCCATCATCTCTTCTTCTATTCCACGTGACATATTTTTTATCATCTAAACATTGCAGCACGTGTTGCATCTTTGATATAGGACCTCTTTCTTGTTTTTTTAGCATGCTTCTTTTTCTATATATTTGGTTGGCATCAACAACAGAATCTGGATTTTGTTTTTTCAGGTCTAAAACGATGTGTCTTGGTGCTACATTACACTTTGTCAGATCTTCAACACGTTTGTTTTCTTCTACGGTTAAACGCGCCTTACGAGGATGACCTGCATATTTTTTTATTTATTTTTGAATGGCAAAGATAAATATAATATATTACGAAAAAAATAACTTTACAAATAAGAGAAACAAGGATGACCTGCATATTGACCAGGTAGTCCGTGGTTGTGAACTCCACATTTAACCTGAACTTTCCATCCCGAACCATCTGTTGAAGGTGTGGCTCTAACTTTGAATGGACAATTACATTTTTTTTATGTTGTTGACGTAGAACTTTTCGAAGAGTCATATTTTCCACCTCTATCACAGCCCAAAATCAATTTGTCATTTCTTCCTCTTGTTCTGTTCTTTGTATCTGACCTAGTAATTATTATACTCACTTTATTGGCAATTCCAACATCTTGAGCCCATGTTATAACATCATCTCGTGTATTAAATTTATCATTGGTCGTAAAAACAGTTGTGGTATCTATTGATATTTGATCTGCATCGCCAGTTTGAGCCATATCTGTTGTACAAAATAAAATAATAAAGTTTTCAAATAAAAAATAATAATAATAATAATAATAATAATAATAAAGTTTTAAAATTAAAAAAAAAAAAAACACCGGTACCGGTACACTTTTCCAAAGTGTACCGGTACAGTTTTCGAAACAACATACCGGTACAGTTTTAAAAGTGTACCGGTATGTTCTGCAAAATTAACTACACCGGTGCTCTTTTTTGAAGTGTACCGGTGTATTCTTGAAAATTGAGAATACCGATATACTTTTAAAAAGTGTACCGGTAAATTAACATACCGGTTGCGTTGTACACCTACCGGATCGTTTTTACTATACCACCTCAGAAAAATAACCAAAAAAAATAAAATATTAAAAATAGTAAAATAAGAATATTATATAAACAGTAACTTAAAGGTAAAATAGGAATATTTACAAATTTGTAGGGGTATAGAAACAATTGTTGGGATGGGAAATTTTTTTTTCAAAATATATGAAGGAGACTCTCACGATCTAATTTTGTCCCAATATATGAAGGAGTCCGTTGGATATAATTTGCATGTGATTTGAGGCTATTTATACATTAACTAATGAGAACAAATCTCGTAAGTAAATTTATATGTGGTATCTACAACTAATTTATGACCAATTTTTATGTTTATTTATGTAATTTGTTCTCATTAGTTGATGAATAAATACCCCAAATTATGAATGGTAGAATAGGTCTCGTCGAATGGTTATGAAAATAAAACCACAAACTCAAATAAATGTTCAAGCTTCAAATAAATGTATTTTTAGAAGAAAAAAAACTAAAAGGCAAACAATATTATTTTTAAGATTTTACCTTCATCTCCTATTATAAATAGTGAACCAAACCGCAAACTCAAATTAAAAAAACACATGCATGAATGTGTCGTATAAAATATTTTTTTTTAGACTTTATTTACTTCATGATCGGACTCTAGATCGTCAGAGTCTCCTTTTCTTAAGAATAAGAGGTAATTAATTATATCCAAAAAATAATCATTTAAGAATGCTGGTAAAAAAATTTCTATTATTGTCCATATATACGATCTGATCTTATACAAGCAAAATTATAGATTATGTGCACACAAACACAATAGAATTAATTGAGAGGGGTGACTAACATAGCTAAATCGCATGATCTTACAATTTATGCGGTGATGTTGACAATATTTGGTTCTAGCTTGGTAATTAGGAAAACCTCACTAGGAAGTGCAACAATGAAGAGTAAATCAAACTTTAGATATACCTTATATTCGAAGGTCATGAAGTCAAGATGATATCCAACACCAAAGGATAACCTAGTATAAATGTCATTGAAAAAAAATAGGGATAAATATATTTATGTCCCTGTAAATATTCAAAGTTTTATTTTTAGTCCCCTAAAAATTTTTCTTTGAATATTAGTTCCCCAAAAATTTTCAATTAACATTTTTAGTCTTTACTTTTAAATCAACTCATGTGTAGACTTCATATTTTTTAATGAAATTTTTTAGAAAAGTGAAGAATATTTTAACGATCACTCAAAAAAATTTGAATTTTTTAACAAAACTTGAATTAAATATAAATTTTTAAACTCTAAAAAGTACAAAAATTCATATTTAATTTTGGCTTTTTCAAAAAATTCTATTTTTTTTAGGGAAGATTGTTATAATATTTTAAACATTCATAAAAAATTTCATTAAAAAATATGAAGTCTACACATGAGTTGATTTAAAAGTAGGGACTAAAAGTGTTAATTGAAAATTTTTGAAGGATTAATATTCGAAGAAAATTTTTCGAAGGACTAAAAGCAAAACTTTAAATATCTACAGGGACTTGAAACATATTTATCCAAAAAAATATATGTCTAGTCTTGGTCAACTCATATATAATATGGTATCTCAATTATATAATGTTTATTTTATTTATTTATCTTTTATGGATATATATTGTGTTGTCTTGAAAGGACCATTTGTAGTATTAAGATTTGAAAGAATTGATATATATATATATATATGGGGTTTGCTAATTTAGATCCACTTAAAAACATGTGGGTCTAAATTAGCAAGGTGCGCCTTTTCACTTTGAAAAAAAAAAATCTTAATATTTATTTATTTTACACTAGGAAATTGTGGGTTATTTAGGTAAATGTTACTAAATAATGTGCACCCACTTTCCTAATTAAAAGCCAATTAAATATTTTTGTATGCAACCTAAATAGACAACCTAGGAAATCAAAAAAGACAATTTTACAAAACATCATATTATTCCAATAAAAAAACAACAAACTTTATCATATTATACCAACTCAAAAACGCAAACTTCATTAAATTAATTTTTTTCGAATCAACAAACTTCATTAAAACATCCTCTAGAACTAGCAACAAAACAAACTTTGCTCCGGATTTTGCTGAGGCAAAAAATCCGCAAGTATTCCTATAGATTTTGTTGCGGAAAAAATTCGCAGTTATTCTTGTAGATTTTGCTGTAGAAAAAAGCCGCAGGTTTTCCTGTAGACTTTGCTGCGTAAAAAATCCGCAGGTATTACTGTAGATTTAGTTGTGGAAAAAATTCTGCAGGTATTTATGTAAATTTTCCCACGGATTTCACACTAAGATGTAATTTCCAGCGGATTTTCTATTTTCAGGAAAGTCAGCAGGTATTTCCAAGGATTTTCCTACGAATTTTACACTAAAAAATAATTTCCTGCGGATCTGGTATTTTCATGAAAATTCGCAGGTATTCTTAAGGACTTTCCTGCGGATTTTTATTTTTTTAAAAATAAACTTTTTAACTTAATTTTGATATAAAATACATTTTTTATCAAGATAAAATTTATAATTTTTTTTCATGTTTTGTTATAATTCTTGTAAGGTTTATTTATTTATTTTTTTATCAAAAGAATTAATAGCAATGTTAAAATTAGAAAATAGTCTTTTTGTTTAAAAAAAAAAAAGATGAATTTGGATTGTATATGTTTTCCTAAGTTGTCCTTTTTTGATTTTCTAGGTTTTCATGTGTTTTTCTAAGTTGTATATATTTATAATTAAGTCGGTCTAAATTTGCAAAGTGGGTTTACATCATTTAATAAATTTTACCTAACTAACCCATATTTCCTAGTGTTAATTAAATAAGTAAATATCCAGAGTATTTCTTGTCCATTAGAAAAGGTGCACCTTGCTAATTTAGACCCACATGATTTTAAGTGGGTCTAAGTTAGCAAACGCCGTATATATATATATATATATATATATATATATATATATATATATATATATTTAAATGCAGTTTTAGTCCCCCAAATTTCACAAATGTCCGATTTTGGCCCTTCAAGTTTCAATTGCTTGATTTCAACTCCTTAAATTTTAGAATTGCTCGAATTTAGCACCTCAAGTTTCAATTGCTCGTTTCTGATCCCCCAAATTTATCTCTTTTTACATTTGTAGGCCCCGTTGACTTTTTTGAATAGAATTTGTTTATGTTGCATTTGAAAATTAAATAAATATTTAAAAATAAATTAAAATGTTTTTAAAAACAAATTACAAATTTTTTTTTGAAAGAATAACTCATAATTTTTTTTTCCATTATATATAGTTTATAAAATAATTTTGTTATAGAAAAAGTAAATTCTTTTTATGAACTATTTTTAAAAAAATTTGTAAACTACTTTTTCTTAATTTTTTTTAATTATTTAATTTAAAAAACAATTTTTAATATATTTTTATAAAAGCAAATATTATTATTTTATACCATTTTTAATTTTAAAATACATTTGTAATTTTAAAAACATTTTTTATTTAATTTAAAAATATTTATTTTTTTAAAATGCCAAATAAGCAATTTTTAGTCAAAAAATTCAATGAGAGGATAGCAAACACAAAAATGAAGGTTGAAAAACACAAGAAAAGGGGTGGGGGGGGGGGGGGGGGGGGGAACACTTGATATACTATTAGAGGTGTTTACAAAACACAACACAGTTACAAGACTACTTAAAAATATTTCACAAAATTTCTAAGTGTTTGATAGCTTTTGAATTTGACAGAGTGTATGCACGTTCAGAAGCTTAGAGTCTTGTTGTTTTTCTTCAAAGGTCTTCTTCCTTATATAGCTAGGGAATATGGACGTTGAAGATTATAGCCGTTTGATGAATTCTTGAGACGCTCCATTGTATTGATCATAGTGCTAATAGTTGTTCTGATTAGCAGTGTTAGGAGCTTTGACGTTTACTACAAAATGGATGATTCCTTTTGGCTTTAGATTTCTGAAACGCAGTTTAAGCCAAATGAGGAAATACTCGTTCTTGAAGCCTGACTTGAAAATGACCTTTCCATGGTCAAAACTTTTTCACCTTGATTCCATTAGTGAGACCAAGACTACAGGACACAGTCTTCAAGAGTTCAGATCTGATGTAGCTCAGAATTACTTGCTTCAGAATTTAGTGACTTCAGAAATTGACATGCTCAGATGAACATATTCAAAAGCATAGGTTCAAAAGTAATTCCTTCAGATTTTCAATGTGCTTAGATATGCAAATTTTAACTTTTAAGCATGCACACTAGAGTGAATCATTAGTACTACCAATTTAACCTTAAATACATTGTTATCATCAAAATCAAATGAAGAGATACAAAACCAATTTTGTTCCAACAATCTCCCCCTTTTTGATGATGACAAACATATGTATTTAAGATCAATTGTTATTATTTTTATTTATCATTTTGACTTCAGGTTCTAAGGTTTGCAAGCTCCCCCTGAGTCTGATAACATTCTGAAGTTTATCAATGTGTTAGGCCTAAATTTAGTGTTCATTTTGATGAATATTCAATTGTTAGTCCAATTAAAAGAAATGCCAAATAAATGTGAAATTGGTGTTTTATTAATTAAATAAATGTTTAAATGTTTATTTTTTCAACAGACCAAAGAAAGTTCGAAGCATCTGTTTTGGATCTTTCGAAGGAATTGGGCCTAAAGTTTGGCCCAAAAAAGAATCTCGCACTTTCGAAGTTTGGCGCGCGAAATCAGAGGTTGGATTCGAAGGCAATGATTCGAAGGTATGGAAATTAAACGTGGGACGCGTGGAGCAATCTGGAGCGTCAAATCAAAGCGGCAGTTACAGTTTCGTTTCGAAGTATTTAAGGTAGTTTTTCATTTGTAAAAACGGTCACAAAACTTATACAAAAATTCTCTGGAAAAACTCTGAGTATTCAAGCGATCGAAAGAAAGGATTTTCGAAAGAGAAAATGTATGTTTGTGCACCATTTTCTTTGTAATTGCTCTTACAATTAATGCAATTTACTTTTCCAGCATTTTACTTTTTGTTAAGTCTTTAAAATATCACTGTTTCGAGGCGATTCGAATCAAGTGGTTTTATTTGCATGTTTAAACAATCAAAAACTCATAAATGTTTGTTGTAAATTAATGAACATTAAAAACTTTCTACAAAAACAAGCATAAAATTGTCCTGAGATTTCTAGTCAATCTCGCAAGTTTTAAAATACTTAGACTAGCGCTTGTTTACCAAATTTCACCGTAAACAAATTGGCATGCCCAGTGGGACTGGTTTTGTGCTTAAATTGTAGAAAGTTTACGTTTTTAAAATAGTAACTACAAATTTCGGTTATGGTTAGAACTACTCAAATCTATAACTCAACAAATAGTCAAAGTTCTAGTTCAATGAGCGGTAGTGGAAACCAAAATGTTAATTCTAGTGGGGGATCATCTAGTTCCTCGCAGAATTCTAACACTGTTAGTATAGCTGTTAGTTCGACGGTTTCAAATTCTATGGTTTCGACCCAATCGGAATCTATTCCTGCTATGGCCTCTTCTGCCTTTACGGCTTATGGGCCATCAGGGATGGGGTCTGTTACTAACCCTTTGTTTGGACACGTACCACTTCCTACACTTGGCTTTCAAACCATTCCTTCACGCGAACAAGAGAGGTATACTGTTCCTAGGGTAACCCCACAGCCTCTGACAACTTCATCATTGTTGTCTTTGAGGCAACAAATGGATGAGAGTAACCACGAAATGGTTAATCTCTTAACACAGCAAATTGGTATTGTGTTTAATCCCTTAATTCAGAGTACCAATGATAGTTATAATATGTTGGCTCACCAGATGGGTCGAATAGCTGATTTCTTTGGGACGCCTGCTACTCAGGCACATCCTAGGTTAAACTATCAGGCACCTCAATTAATAATGCCTACAATGTCTACAACTCCCCAAAACCAAGGCCAAACATATGCAGTCCCTGAACAGCCAATTAACCAAGGGCCAACTTTTATGGCCCAAGAGGAACCTCAGTATCAAAATGAGGTAAACCAAACCTCTAAGAGTTGTATTGGTAAATAGGAATCAAAATGCTGATGAGATAGTCCAGAATGTTTAGAACAATAACTTTGCTGGACATTAATTTGGCGAATTTAGTCGAAATGATTCTAACTCAAAATGGCCTGAATGTTGGATGTCAAAGGCCAAATTTCGTTTCTGCATTATCTGACTATGTGTTGCAAACTGAGTTGCCAAGGGGATGGAAAGTCCCAAAATACACTAAGTTCGCTGGGGACACTAGTGAGTCCACTGCCGAACACATTGCTAGATTTTTGGCTGAATCTGGTAATTTGGCAAATAATGAAAACTTAAGAATGAAATATTTTCCTAACTCTTTAACCAAAAATGCTTTTACATGGTTTACCACTTTGCCACGTAATTCAATTCATAATTGGTCTCAGTTAGAGAGATTGTTCCATGAACAGTTTTACATGGGCCAGACTAAGATAAGTCTTAAGGAACTGGCCAGTGTCAAACGAAAAACACAAGAAACCATTGATGATTACTTAAATAGGTTTCGTTTGCTAAAAGCTAGGTGCTTTACCCAAGTACCTGAGCATGAGTTAGTCGAAATGGCTGCTGGTGGCCTAGATTATTCGATTAGGAAGAAATTCGACACTCAACACCTAAGAGATATGTCTCAATTGGCTGATAGGGTTAGACATCTCGAAACGTTAAAAGCTGAAAAAGCTAGAAATTATAAGTTTCAAAAAAAGAAAGAGTTACATTTTGTTGATGCTTATGATAGTGATTATGAGGATAATGTTGAGTGCTGTATGTATGATGTGGCTGAATTAAAGCCAGGGCCTCCTTATGTTTGTAAGTTGTTAAGGCCTTCGAATGGGAAAAATCCTGTCGAACCCAAAAACGATAAGTTTGTTACGAAAACCTACACGTTTGATATAACCAAATGTTACGAAATCTTTGATTTGTTGGTAACTGATGGTCAAATAATTGTACCAAAAGATTTAAAAATACCATCAATAGAACAAAGAAAGAAAAGAGGTTATTATAAGTTTCATAATTATTTGGGACATAAAACTTATCAGTGTGTTCTTTTCAGGGATTTAGTTCATAAAGCGCTGAATGAAGGAAGGCTCAAGTTTGCTGAGAAAGCTAAGCCTCAGATGAAAGTGGATACTGATCCACTCCCTAAAGTTGATGCTGCATACGTCGAAATTTTCGACTGCAAAATGGTTGACCTGGTGGATCCAGCACCAGTGAAAGTCATTCCTGAAGAAGAATATGAGAGGAGGGTGAAGGAAGTTTACCCTAAGCCTGAAGAGGACTTAGTGGACTACTTTAGCATATGCAAGCTGAATAATGTCGAAGTGATGATGTGCCCTAGGTGCAGCGCAGTTTGCGACAGAGATGCTACTAAGTGCCTTAGGAACTGCATTCCTTATGTTGATAGCAAAAGGAAATGGCCTAACTCCAAGCCAAATCAGAGGAGCTGGCCACACAAGAAAATTGATTGGAGCAATGCTGCAGCGAAGACTCCTTCGATTCACCAAAGGCTTGGGCCTCTGCGCACATTCAGACCGTCGAACAAGGTCCCAACCAATCAGTGGGTGAGTGGGAAATACATTGCTCTGAACAAGAGGACAATGGAAAAAGGAAGTTCCAGCAATGTTAATGTTAACATTGTTGCTGCTAATAAGAGCTCAACAACAAACATGGCTTCCCAAGAGGCCAAGGCTGCTCCTAATGCAAATAGATATGCATATAGGAACAACTACAAAGGGAAAAATCCTATGTCCAGTACCCAATGGCGCAGATTTCAGCGAAAGAAGAAATTGACTGCCTCAAAAGACAATGCTACAAGTAGTGTGGGGGAAAGGTTGAAATTAGTGCTGGGGGCAAAGCTGGGAGTAACACTGAGGGTAACTCCAAAATGGCGCAAAAATTTGAATTGGCCAAAATGTTAATGAAGGAAAAACTTGCGCCAATAGTTGAGAGTAAGGATGATGAGGACGAGGAGGATTATATGGATGATGATGATGACCTCCTGGATGATGAACCTGACTTCGATGTTCTGGTAAATGTCATCTCAATCCTACTTGCTGAGTTCGACATGCAGATAGAAATCAACGAAGTTGATGAAGACACTAAGTCTGTAGAATTGGCTGTTCCTAAGCCAGTATGTTACTATGTTATTGAAAATGGCTGTGTCGAGGAGCAGAACGCCATATTCGACAAGCCTGACTTGGGAATGCAAAACCATCTCAAGGCATTGTTTATCAGAGCTAAGGTAAATGGTGTAGAAGTTAACAAAATCCTAGTAGATGGTGGAGCTGTAGTAAACATCCTTCCTCACTTTATGTTGAAGAGGTTGGGACTATATGACACTGATTTGCACACACATAATGTGGTGTTGGCAAATTATGAAGGAAAAATTTGCCATTCCTTAGGGGCCATCCAATTAGAAGTCTGTGTAGGCAGAACAGTTCGAAAGACCTTGTTCATGGTCATTGCTGCAAAACCAAACTACAACATGCTTCTAGGAAGAGAATGGATACATGGAGTGGGAGCTGTGCCTTCTACCATGCACCATAAATTGATTGTCTTGAGAGATGATGGATTAGTGGAATATGTGGAAGCTGATCAGAGCGCCTATGTATTTGATGCTAACACCATCAATCTCCAAAACTTCGATAGAAACTTGGCTATTATTCCTCCATGTGGGGAGCAAAATTCAGCCTATAAAGAAGCCAAATCTGCTAATGTGCTTCACTCCGTTAGACTTCATCCTACCCATGGATTATGCTGGGAAAGGGAGGACCTTGAGGGGCCTTTGGATGAAAGTGTGTTTCCCCAAGCAACTGGATGGGGCACCCCAGAGTATTTTGATTATTGAGTCATCTAACTGGGATAGGATTACGGCTTATGTAGCCGAAAATAGAATTAAAATGGCTGCAGAGGCCATTATATTACAAGAAAATATGGCTAATGAAGCAAATGACGATTTACAAACAGATTTGGCCTTCGAGGCCAATACTTCGAATCCTGGAAATAGTCAAAGATTAGACTGCATTCATGATGATGAACCACTGGGTTTCGAAACCCCAATTAGTTCAACTCAAAGAATGCAAGCTCAAGACATTTACAAGAGATTGATATTGGAGATGGCTCCATCAAGAGGCCAACTTACATCGGTGCAAATATTGATCCAGGTCTAAGGGTAAAAGTGGTCAAACTTTTGAAAGACTACAAAGATTGTTTCGTTTGGGATTACCATGAGATGCCAGGTTTGAGCAAAGAATTGGTAGAACATAGACTACCATTGCGCCTAGACAAAAAACCTGTGAAGCAGCTTCCAAGGAGGTTTGCTCCAGAGATCATGACAAAGATCAAGACAGAGATTGAAAGGCTGCTTAAATGCAAGTTCATTCGAACAGCCAGGTATGTAGAATGGCTCGCTAACATTGTTCCTGTAATTAAAAAGAATGGATCTCTTAGGGTGTGTATAGATTTTAGAGACTTAAATAATGCAACACCTAAAAATGAGTATTCAATGCTTGTGGCAGAAATGCTAGTTGATTCAGCAGCAGGCCATGAATACTTAAGCATGTTAGATGGTTACTCTGGTTATAATTAGATTTTCATTGCTGAAGATGACATACCTAAAACTGCCTTTCGTTGTCCTGGGGCTTTAGGCACTTATGAATGGGTAGTAATGCCTTTTGGCCTAAAGAATGCTGGGGCAGCTTATCAAAGGGCAATGAATTCAATCTTTCATGATTTTATTGAAATATTCATGCAAATATACATAGATGATATTGTTGTCAAATCTGCATCTGGAGATGATCATCTAAATCATCTTAAAAAATCATTCGAAAGAATGAGGAAATGTGGATTAAAAATGAATCCACTAAAATGTGCTTTTTGTGTACATGTAGGAGATTTCCTTGGCTTTGTTGTGCATAAAAAGGGCATAGAGATTAACCAAAACAAGACAAAGGCAATTATGGAGACGAAATCTCCAACAACCAAGAAACAACTTTAATCACTGCTGGGCAAAATTAATTTTTTGAGAAGATTCATTTCGAATCTAAGTGGAAAAGCTCACCCTTTTTCTCCACTGTTGAGGCTCAAGAAAGATGATGTGTTCAAATGGGGACCAGAGCAGCAGAGAGCATTTGATGAGATTAAGACATATTTGTCAAATCCACCAACTTTGATGCCTTCTATTCGAAATAAAGAGATGAAGTTGTACATAGCAGCATCAGATTCAACCATTGGGAGCATGCTTGCTCAGGAAGATGAAAATGGTGTAGAAAAAGCTATTTACTATTTAAGTAGGGTCTTAAATGATGCTGAAACTAGATATTCTGTAATTGAAAAGCTTTGTCTTTGCTTGTACTTTTCTTGTACCAAACTGAAGCATTATATAAAACCAGTAGATGTTTTGGTTTATTCTCATTTCGATATATAATTAAGCACATGTTATTAAAACCAGTTTTACACAGTAGAATTGGAAAATGGGCTTTGGCTTTAACAGGATATTCATTAACATATAAACCATTGAAATCTGTTAAAGGCCAAATAGTGGCTGATTTTATTACAGATCACTCAATAATCGAAATGCCAGTAAATTACTTAGAATTCGAACCCTAGGTTTTATATTTTGATGGTTCTAAGCATAAACATGGTACATGAATTGGAATTTTAATAATTTCACCATTAAGAATTCCAACTAAGTTTAAGTACAAAATCAATGGGTCTTGCTCTAATAATGAAGCAGAGTATGAAGCCTTAATTGCTGGTCTAGAAATTCTTTTAGACTTGGGGGCAAGACACATTAAGATAAGAGGTGATTCTGATTTAGTGCTGAAACAATTGACGAAAGAATATAAGTGCATTCAAGAGCATTTGATGAAATATTTTGTCGTTACCTTTTCGTTGTTGAAACACTTCGATAGTTTTGACATTCAGCATGTGCCTCGAATTGAAAATCAAGAAGAAAATGATTTAGCTCAAATTGCTTCTGGTTACAAAGTTTCTAAAGAGCAATTGGAAGAACTTATTGAAATTAAGGATAAGTTAATTTCGAATGAGCCAATCACTGAGGAATTGTCAATGCCAAAACATTTGGGGGCAAGTGAACATGTGGATGAAAATTTTCAAGTCTTTTCCAATGTTGATTTGCATTTCGATGGTTTTGTGGCAGAAATTTTTGCCATTGACAATTTGGCTGATGGTGATTGGAGGAAGCCAATTGTAGAATATTTAAAGAATCCAACAGGAACTATTGATAGAAAGGTTAAATATAGAGCCTTAAGCTACACTATCATTGGGAATGAGTTGTTTAAGAAAACTGCTGAAGGAGTTTTGTTAAAATGCCTTAATGAAAGTGAGGCATATCTAGCCATTTCCAATGTCCACAGTGGTTCTTGTGGGGCTCATCAAGCAGGTCATAAAATGAAATGATTGTTGTTTCGACAAGGTTTATATTGGCCTTCTATGTTGAAGGATTGTATAGAATTTGCCAAAGGATGCCAAGAGTGTCAAAGACATGCAGGCATCCAACATGTTCCTGCAAGTGAGCTTCATTCAATTATTAAGCCTTGGCCTTTTAGAGGGTGGACTTTAGATTTAATTGGCGAAATTAGGCCTGCTTCGTCGAAGAATCAACGCTACATTTTAGTTGGTATTGATTACTTTACAAAATGGATAGAAGCAATTGCTTTGCCTAATGTGGATCAAGAAGCTGTGATCAATTTCATTCAGAACCATATAATATATAGGTTTGGGCTTCCTGAAACTATTACCACTGATCAAGGTACAGTGTTTATTGGGCGCAAAATGCAAGAATTCGCCGATGAAGCAGGATTTAAGTTGTTAACTTCAACACCATATTATGCTCAAGCAAATGGTCAAGTTGAAGCAGCTAACAAAACCATAATTGGTTTGATCAAGAAACACATTGCTCAAAAGCCAAGAAATTGGCACAAAACTTTAGATCAGGTTTTGTGGGCATGTAGAAATTCCCTTAAAGAATCAACTAATTCAACTCCATTTCGATTAACTTATGGCCATGATGTTGTATTGCCTGTCGAAGTTATGTTGCAGTCAGTAAGAGTGCAAAAACAAATGGAGTTTCCTATTGATCATTATTGGCATATGATGTCAGATGAGTTAGTTGATTTGGATAAAGAAAGATTACAAGCTTTAGAGATGTTGATTAGACAGAAGGAAAGGGTTGCTAAGGCCTATAACAAGAAGGTTAAGTCTAAAGCTTTTATTTTAGGGGATTTAGTTTGGAAAGTCATTTTACCCATGGATCGAAGAGATAGAGTCTTTGGGAAATGGTCCACAAATTGGGAAGGACCATTTAAAATTTCTCAAGTACTTTCTAATGGTGCTTATGAGATTGAAGAATTAACTCCTGAACAACGTACAGTGAATATGAATGGTAAGTATTTGAAAAAATATAGGCCAACGTTGCAGGAAATAAATATAAGTAAAGATTAATTTGAAACGCTTGAATTAAGAAATGGCAAAATAAGTTGCCAACAAAAGATGGTGCAAAATGTTAGGTATTACAACCATGTTAAAATTTCATGCAACTTCGAATTATAAAAGGAATTAAAAATGTTCAGAGGTACAAGTGAAGTAAAAGAAGCTTAATTTCTATTGGCCTGCTGGAACTTGTGATATTCTTCCAATATGTGTGCTATTTTGCGCTCTAGAACTTGGTTCTCTTCTGCCAAATCTTCTATCTCCCTACTGACGAGAAGGCCATCACTGTAATGCTTGATCCCTTCACGCGCGAGTGCGTCAAGTTCAGCTTTAGGCACTTCTACAGCTTGAGCAGCAAAGCTTTCCCTCAACTTTTCTTCATCCAAAATTTTCTGCTCTAGCTCTCGAATCTCAGCGCGCCACTTCGAAATATTTTTGTCACATGCAGGAATGCACCTGCAGAGGTGGATTTCATCTTAGCAGCTTTCTCATGACACTGAGTGGCTTGTGCAAGGTGTTGCTGTTGAATTGCCATTCGCGCATTGTACAGTTGTCTATTCTGGTTCAAGGTGTGATAGGTCTTTGCATATTGATCGAGGAAGGTATCAGCTTGTGCAGCAAGAGAGAAAAGATCTTGTTGAGTAGAGGGAGTTTGGAGTTTGCCAAACAAATCCTTGACGTTCAGATAGATAGCAGGATTTTTGTCGAGAAGCGCCAAAACGTCACCTTCAATAACCTCCTGTCGAAAAGTTCTCTCACTTTCTTCCTGTTCTTTTCGACGCACTTTTTCCTTGTCAGCAGCATTGGGAGTAAGAGTGCCATTAGTACTTAAGAGTTTCTCAAGGGCGTCTTCAGGGGTTAATCCTCTCAAACCTTGAAGAATTTCTGAAGGTAGGCAGATGTCAGGAGGAGGTTGATGCACAGATGTCCCATCATCTTCATTCGAAGCTCCAGCTTTGTCACTGCGCTCATACCCTGCACTCGAATGCAGGAATTCGTCAGTATTCATGGTGTGGTCTTCACTGTGATCAATATGTTATTGAAAATGGGTAGTTGACTGCTCACTTTGGGGTTCATCTCTCTCAACTCCCATTGGTTGATCATTGTTGGCAGTAGTATCATTGGCTGCTGGCATCGAAGCATTGACAGCGTTGATGGGTTCTCCATGATTAGCTTGAGTGCTTGGAAGTTCGACATTACCGGATGCCACATTGGGATCAGTGGGCTGCTCTTCACGAACCTCTTGATTTGGAGAAGTTTCTTTTACTTCGCCATCAGCATGTTGTTGCGCAAGTTCATTGATTGCTTGCCTTACGGCTGTGTCTGGAGAGATCTCATCAGTAGCGGCAGGTTTTGGAAATTTTTCCTAAGAAAGAAAGAAGAAAATGTTAAGATTTAGAAAGAAATCGAAAGCCAACTAAAAAGACAGAAATGAAAGTTACCTTCACAGGAAAAGGTGGTTTTTCTTTCTCATCAGAAGGCTTTGAGCCATCTGTCTTCGAAGTCGAAGAGGTTTTCTTGGATTTCTTTTTCTTCTTCTTTTCGATCGGTAGGATCTTTGGAGTATCATCAGTGGTTAGAGCCCCAGCTTGGGCATTAGCATTCACTCCATGATCCTCTGCCTCTTTCTCTTTCTTTTTCTTCTTTTTCTCTTTGACTTCGAGTGGTTCAACGTCTTTGTCAACAGGAGAAATGATTTCTTTTTATGGGGTTGCGCCTTGTCTTGATTTGCTCTTCTTTGCTTTAGGGGCCTTCGAAGAGGTTGTGCTTGACTTGGAAAGCTAGACTACCTCTAGAATATCAGTGGTGTCCTATAAATTGGGAACCATCAAAAAGTAGGTTTGAAATGAAAAAATATCTCGAAGTAGAAAAAATGGGGAATAAGTTTTACCTTTGCTTCTTCTTCTTCTTCATCTTCATCAAGAGTGATGAGAACTTGTGCAGCTTTGACTTTCTTCGAAGGTTTCTCTACCTGGGTTTCAGATGTTCTCTTTTTTGTAGTAACCTGAAACAAGGGCATAGAGGTTAGAAATTTGAAATTTACATAAGGTAAAAAGTTGCAAGTTCGAACTAAAGAGAAGAATTAAAATTTACCCCAGGTTCCTTCTTAATTGTTGGGAGTGGAGGTTTGGTCGAAGTATTCGAGTCAACCTTGGATTTGCTTCCTGAAAAGAAAATGATGCAAGTTAAGACTTGAATCAGAGACAAATACAAAACATAAAATTGAATCAAAGAGGAAAATTTTTTACCTTTGGTATTAAGCTTGGATTTAATTTTGTTCAAAATATTGGAGTCGAATCCACTTCGAACTCCAGCCAGCGAGATCTCTTTATCTGCAAGGTGGATTTCATAATGCATAGACCACCATCTAGAGAATTCCTTGGTATGAGCATGAGAAGTTGCAAAGTGAAAGGGTTTGATTTCATAGTTATTTCCTTCGAACTGCACTAGCAACGAACGAAAGTGCGCCTCTGTCATGCTATAGTATCCTAAGCAGATATGCTTCTCATCTGGATAAATACACTTAGGCAACAATTGTGCTAACCCAAACTACCTGGAGACTAGGTTTGGAAAGTAACCTACCAAGCCAAACTCCGTCGAAGTCAATCCAAATCGACAAGAAAGCAGGGTAGGAGTCAAATACACTCTCCAGACCTCGGTGATTTCTTCTTCACTTTCTGGCAATGGGGGTAATGGATGAACAAACTAGGCAGGTCCAACTGCTCTATCAACAAAAGGGGCGAAGCTAGCCTTGAAGTCCTTGAGGTTTAGGAAAGACTCGAAATATCTGAGGAAGATTTGGTCTTGGCTCAAACCTCTTGGCCTTGGAACCATCCTTGCGAGCCTGGTATCTTCGACCTCTCGTTTTTTAGCTTCATCATAAAACATTTCTGGCAAGAAGAGGTCTAGCTCTGTGGGGAAAGTGGCGTTTAACCATAGTTGTAGAAGCCAAAAAGGCCCATAAGCCAGGAAAGTCGAACCATCTCCCGTCTTCTTAATAAATTCGCAAGCAGACCTCATGCTTTCGAAAAGGCAGCCCAAGATTAAGCACCCAAATCCAAATTGTTGGCCTTCGTGAATCTGAGTGGCTAAAGGAACGAATTTCATTGCAACTTGCAGAGACTTGCTGCAGAAGACATATTGAGATAACCACAAAGCCAGAAACGCTACATGCTCTTCGTCACCAACCTCCCCTACGAGTTCGTTATGCTCAATGATGTACTTCGTATATGTTTTGTCTTTCATGGTAATCTTAACATTACCAGAAGACCTAGTTGGGTCATAAGTGGCGCCAGTAGGTGGAAGGCCAGTAATGGCAGCTACATCGAAGAGGGTGGGGGTCATCATCCCACATTCGAAGTGGAAATTGTTGGTAGAAGATTCAAAGAAATGAAGGGCAGCAATTATCATTTCTTGGTTACATTTCAAGCCTGTCCTAGAAAGCTGGATAAGATCGAAAACGCCAGTGCTTTGCCACACACCAGCCCAATCGTGCTCTACCTTATCTAACCATTTTACGTACTTTTCGCTAAACTTAGGTGCTGATCGAAAAGGGGTGTTTGGAGGCTTAATGTAGCTAAAGTTGTAGGGTTCGTTTATAAAACCCCTAGGGTTACAGGGTTTATAAACAGGAAAAATGGTCATAATACTCCTATTCCTATTAGCCTCTGTAGGTTTAGGACCTCCAAAGGCGTAAACAGTGTTATTAATAGAATAAGGGATGAGTACCTGTTTCTCCCAAATTTCTTCATTTTTCTTGTGAAGCCTTGGTTCTGGAACTTGATTTGGCTCAAAGTTTTTCATTGTAGCCTCAGTCCATTTCCCAGCAAACGGAATAGTGATATCAGTGGCGGAATTTGACGCCATTGTTGAATCTGTGAAATTTGTAGAAGAAATTGAAATTCTAGGGTTCTGAGAAGAGATTGTTGGAAAAACATTGGGGATTGGTTAAGAGTTTAACAATTAGAAACGTTTGATAACAGAAGAGCGGTAAGGAATCTGAGAATCAGATTAATCGCCAGAAAATTTGGAGAAGACGATGGAGTTTGAGAGTGCACTCAGAGTTGAAAATCGCAGAAAAAGTGTGAAGAATGCAATAGGGTACTATTTATAGACCTGAATTGTTTTGAATTAAATAATTCAAAATAAATTAATAAGTCACCTTTCTAGCTTCTGTTGGGAAACGTGTGAGCTGCACCGCTCGAAATTCGCGCAAATGATGTTTGTGGGAAAAGAGGTGACAGTTGAAAGAAATGTCATGATGACTATGACATCAGCGCCGTCATTGGAAAATGTGAAAGCATTAAATGTTGTCTTTTAAAAAACGCTTTCTTCTCATTTCGATAAGCTCAATCGAAATCAGCGTTTTTGGGGGGCAATTTGTTAGGCCTAAATTTAGTGTTATTTTGATGAATATTCAATTGTTGGTCCAATTAAAAGAAATGCCAAATAAATGTGAAATTGGTGTTTTATTAATTAAATAAATGTTTAAATGTTTATTTTTTCAACAGACCAAAGAAAGTTCGAAGCATCTGTTTTGGATCTTTCGAAGGAATTGGGCCTAAAGTTTGGCCCAAAAGATAATCTCGCACTTTCGAAGTTTGGCGCGCGAAATCAGAGGTTGGATTCGAAGGCAACGATTCAAACGTATGGAAAACCTGGGACGCGTGGAGCAATCTAGAGCGTCAAATCAAAGCAGCAGTTACAGTTTCGTTTCGAAGTATTTAGGGTAGTTTTTCATTTGTAAAAAAGGTCAAAAAACTTATACAAAAATTCTCTGGAAAAACTCCGAGTATTCAAGCGATCGAAAGAAAGGATTTTCGAAAGAGAAAATGTATGTTTGTGCACCATTTTCTTTGTAATTGCTCTTACAATTAATGCAATTTACTTTTCCAGCATTTTACTTTTTGTTAAGTCTTTAAAATATCACTGTTTCGAGGTGATTCGAATCAAGTGGTTTTATTTGCATGTTTAAACAATCAAAAACTCGTAAATGTTTGTTGTAAATTAATGAACATTAAAAACTTTCTAGAAAAACAAGCATAAAATTGTCCTAAGATTTCTAGTCAATCTCGCAAGTTTTAAAATACTTAGACTAGCGCTTGTTTACCAAATTTCACCGTAAACACAATGATAATTAAAAACAGTGTAAGAGTAATTCAGAATGTCTAAGGTTATTTCACATATTCAACTTTCAGAAATAAAGGTTTGCAAGCTTTATTTCCAAGTTTGACAAATGTAAGATAAGGTTTGCAAGCTTATCTTATATTATGTGAAAATACTTTAGACAAAATTTATTACTCTCCCTCATTAAAAGTTTAAAAGAATTAAATAATCATACACGAGTAGAGAGTTCAGAGGGTATTAATTCTTTGAAAGTTTCAGATTTAATTTCACTACCACATACATAGATATATTCTCCCCCTTTTGTCATTATCAAAAACGAGGCAGTCAAAGTGCAAGTTACAGGGCAGTAAATGCTGTACAGCAAACAACCACCAGCAGTAAATGCATTCAACGGAAAAGATTTTGAAAACGCTAGATACGAGGTTTGAAAAAAGCACTATAAAAGGAGTACAACCTGTTTTCAAAAGATATAACAACTCAAAAATATTTGAAACAATGGAGAGAGATAATGAGGAGCAAAGAGAGTGGGAGAGAACCCGCTTTGAAGAAGAAATCAAAGTTATGCAAGAGGAAAAGAGGCGTTTGGAGAAGCGCCTAGAGGCAGCGTTGGAACTGGAGAGGAAGGCCAGCCAACTGGTGGAGAGCTTGATGAAGTATGGGAAGACAGAGAAGGACACAGAGAATGCAGGAGCTTCAAAGTAGTTTTAGAAATTATGTTATTTATTGCAAAAAATAGCTATGTAATTTCTCTGTTTCTAAAATAATAAAAAATTTGAGAGAAAGTTTGAAATATTTGCGTTCAGAAACTTAAAGATGAATGTTGAAAAACATAAAATAAGATAACAATATCAAACATGTAACCAAATAAAATATGCGCAAACAAAATAATTAAAAGGAACATAGTTCAGAAGTAAACAGTCATAGCTAAAACAGAGCACCCCAAAAAAAATGTTCAGAAATGAAATAAAAAGCCTAAGTGCCTATAGATTCCTATGGTTTAGAGGGAAGGAGGGCAAGAAGTTATTTCTGATCAGCTGCCATAGCATCCTGCTTGGCTTCTATGCGCTCAAACTTTTCATCTTGCTGAGCTGCTAGTCTATCAATCTTTGCATCCAACTCAGCTTGCTTGGTCTTTTGCTCAGCAAGTTCCTTCTGAATAGCAGCAATCTCTGAAGAGGATGCAGAAGACCCAAGAATATCCTTACAAACAAACAGAGCCCCAGGATCCAAAGAAAACTTTAGATGAGTAGAAATAGAACTCTGCATAGAAGTAGAGAAGTGGTTGCTGAGGTAGTTTTCCTGCCAATGATGAGCTTCTTTCTGAGTGAGTCTCAGATGACCTTGTCTAATCTGATCAACCCAAGCTTGCAATTCCCTCTGATAGGCCAGCATTTCATTCAGATCTTCATCCACCAGATGATGTATAGCACTCAGAATCTCATCTCTGACACTATCCTAAGCATTGATGTAGTCTCTAGGGTTAAGGAGAGAGTATCTTACCCTATGCAATGCTTTGACCATTTTGTAGATATTATTACTAATTTGCTCAAAAAGGACATTGGATACAGGAGGTGAAGGAGGAGGGGGGATATCATGATATGATGATTCAGAATCATAAGATTCTTCAGAATCAGAGTCAGAAATTTCAATGACTCTTCTGGGTGGTCTAAAGGAAATATGAGGGTCATTGTTGAGAGCTAAGGTGAAGCGAGGGTGTGTTTCAGAGTGTAGAATGGTAGGAATGAGATCAGAGTCAGTTTCAGGAGAGGAGGGGTGGTCAGTGGTGATAACATAAGTGGTGGGATTAACATATGGAGTGATCTGAGTGAGGGATTTTGGTGGTTCAGAAGGTTGGTCAAAAATAGTTTCAGAAATCTGTGCAGATTCAGACATGATGGTGTCAGTTGCAGGAGATTTCTGAGGGGATAACGGTTGAATGGAAGAAACAAAGTCACCTTGAAGATGATGTTCAAGGTAATGGAGATTATCTTGTTCAGGGTTAATGGTGGTGTGTTGTTCTTGTTGTTGAAGATGGTCATATTTCTGGGTTAAGGTACGGAGTTGATGGAGTGCTTCATTTCTTTGAGATGCTATAGTTTTGAGGTTGGTGGAAGCATGCTTAACAACATTTTGAAGTTCAGGTGTGGTCGGATAGTTAGGAATATTATGAAAAGCAGGAAAAACTTGAGAGCTGTTTGGTAGCATCATGTTAATTGGTTGGGATTCATCAATAGGGGGTTCAGTGGGTGATGAGGGTAAAGGTGTTTCAGAGGGTAAAGAAGATGATTGAGCAATATTAGGAATATCTACAGAAGGATGAGGCATACCTGATACATCATCTGATGGAGGCTTCATAGCACCATGCTTTCTTCTAGTGCGTTTGGCTAGAGGCACATCATCCTTTGTTTCTGAATCATCATGCACCTGGGCTACAAAAGGTTCACCCTGTTCAGCTGCCTTCAGAGTTGATCCCTCAGAATGATCAACTGTTTTAACCTTCTCTGAACCTTTCAGAGTCTTCTTCACCTTCTTTTTCTGGGCCACTTTCTTTTCTTGACCCTCAGAATCACTGTCAACCTTTTTCTTGGACTGGCACTTTCTTTTCTTCACATAGTCATAGTCAGGTTCAGATTCCAGATCATCAAGTGTGATGTATACTCCTTCTTTTCTTCTTTCAGCAATATAATGAGCAATTACCTCTATTTGCTCATTTTTGTAGATAGGAATAACATCATCTCTTAAAGCGGTAAGCTTTTTCTTCAAAGGATGATCTGGATACACCAAATTTTCTTTAGGAATCTTGTGCACATTGCACAGACTTTCAACAGACAGAAATGAACTTCTTTTCTCTTGAAGAAGTTCATACACTCCAATATCCTTTAATTTCTCAACAAGTCTCCATTGATAGAATAACTCATAAAGTAATCTGGGAAAGGCAACCCATGCTTTTCCCTTTTCAGGAGAATTCCTAACATAGGTGCAGAGAGAGTGAAACAAATAAGCAGGCAAATTCATCTTAGTACCATTTTCTAAGAACAACAACATATGCCTCTGATCCCAGGATACTTGATCAGTTCTTCCAACTCTGGGAATTATAGTTGCAATCAGAATCCTATGCAGAAGTTTGACTTTCAAAGACAATCCAGAGGTTTTTCCCATGTTTTCTGGATTCTCATACAGTCTCTCCTTGATAAGAGACCTGTATTTAGTGTGTTGTGGAGGTTTGTCTGTATCAATCAGAAAATAACCATCATTTGGAATTTGGAGAAGTTCAGAAATATGATTTCTGGTAATAGTGATGGGTACTCCTAGAATTGTTGAACGAATCTCAGTACAGGTAAAGGGTTTCAAACCAAGTTCTTCTCTTGTCTTTCCTTTATTCTTAATGGGGTCTTCAGCAATTTTCGCCTGAAGTTCTTTCAAAGCTTTCTCTTTTGAAAATACTTCAGCACCTAGCCAAAATTCCTTTACCAATGTAGGATACATAACTCCATTCAGCATTTCAAAGTAGTTCATCCACCCTTGGCACTCAAAATAGCCTTGCAGATCAAGATTGTTTACCCTAAAAGATTCAAAATCGACGGGGGTTTCTTCAACTAGGCGAAGTTGAGCAAGCGTTAGAGAAGTAGGATCAGGATTCCTAGAGATATTTTCTTGTGATTACACGTCCAATGGTTTTGGATGAACACGAGCGGAAGATGATGATGCCGTGGTTAGGTTGATACTAAGAGAAAGGATGGATTTTTTATGAAGGAGGTTTAGAGGAGAAGCAAAAGTGTGAGTAGTGAAAGTGAATAAGTGATTATAGTGGAAGTTTTGAAAACATAACCAATATTGGGGGAAAACACGATTGTGAGGTAATGGGGGCGTAGCAGTTACTTTTAAGAAAATCATCATTAACTTCCTCCATTACCCAACGGTTACTAGACACGTAATTGGAAGTTACACAGATAAGGAGTGTTTTAGAAGCCAGCTGTCAGAAGCTGAATCTGAGCAGTCAACTAACACCAAAGAAGGTATCTGAGTCACAATAACCCATATTTAATAATAAATAATTCTGATTGCTTCAGAAGAATAGATGCTTCAGAATCTAAGTCATTAGCTTCTGAGCCTACTATACTTCTGAAACCTTTCAGAATTAATTATTCACTCAGAGTTAGCAACATTCAGAGATAGAAGCCATCATTCAGAAACGAAAACCATGTTCAGATTTTTCTTGATAAAATCAAAACGATCAATAGCTTGAATCTCAATTACTCCCTTCTGAACATAATCTCTAATGAAATGATGTTTAATCTCAATGTGCTTGGCTCTTGAATGTAAAATAGGATTCTTAGACAAACAGATAGCAGCAGTATTGTCACACAGAAGTGGAATACTGCTTAACTTTATCTGATAATCTTCCAACTGATGTTTCATCCAGAGCAATTGTGTGCAGCACTTAGCAGCCGAAATGTATTCTGCTTCTGTTGTAGATAGAGCAATAGTTGCTTGTCTCTTACTAGCCCATGATATAAGGTTTTCACCTAAGAATTGACAGTTTCCACTAGTGCATTTCCTTTCAATTTTATCACCGGCATAGTCAGCATCACATAATCCAATTAGCTTATAATCTAAGGATTTCTTATAAAGTAATCCTAGACTCATGGTTCCTTTCAGATATCTAAAGATTCTCTTAACAGCAGTTAGATGAGATTCTCTAGGATCTGATTGGAATCTAGCACACATGCAGACACTGAATAAAATATCTGGTCTAAAAGCAGTTAGGTAAAGGAGAGAACCAATCTGTTGGAACAAAGTTGGTTCTAATATAACCCAAATAGTTTTGATGATAACAATAGTATTAATATACAATAGGGAGTACTGATAATTTACTCTAGTGTGCAGGTATATAAGTTAAAATTTTATATACACTAGAAATTGAAGTTCTGATTGCTATTTTAAAAGCGTCCCAAGAAGCTGGGAAAAGCAAGTTCTGAGTAATGACACCAGAAGTTAAGTCACCAGAAGTTGCAAGTCAAAGTCAATCAGAAGCTACACTCGTCAGAACCTGAGTTGGATACTCAAGATTCTGATGACGATGAAACAGCAGAATTTGTTAGAAGAACATTCTATTCTCTAACGACTATCATATTTTTGGCAAATTCAGAATGGCAGAAGAAAACCTCGTACAAGACCGTTATATTCATGATAATGACGTTTGTACTATTGTACTATATTCTTTTCTTGATATGGGCGAATATTTGAAATCAAGGATCAAGATTTCATTCTTTACCTGATTTGGATAAGCACATTTCAAAAGGAAAAATAGTACAGTACTATGCAGCTGTTTTCATCATTGTCTACTCAAATTCAAACGCTCCACTACCGCCTATAAAAGGATGAAGAATTTGAAGAAAAAAAGAACAGCACATCTACGAACAAAAGCGTTGTTACCCTGCTAAATTCCTAAGAGCATTATAACTTAGAAAAATACAAATTGAGCTTATATCAAAATTCAAGACAACCAGTTTTCAACTTCTGATTAGTCAGTTGTTGAACCTTAGTTTTCTTTTATTAGAATTCTAAGATAATTCTTGTTTTCAAGAGTTGTATTAATTTGTTCAAGAACTCTGACACTGTTCATCAGAAGTTCAAACATTGTTTTATTTGTAACTTTGTTAGAAGTCTCTTGCTTTTGTGCTTGAGCATTTGGAAGTCTCTTGTATTGTGTTACTTGAGCAAAGGAAGTCTCTTGCTGTGTGCTTGAGCAATTGTAATCTTGTGTGATTATAGTGAAATCCCTTGGAAGTGCAAGGGGACTGGACTACTCTCGGTTTGTGAGAGAACCCAGTATAAATCTTGTGTGTTCATCTCTCTTTACTCTTCTCTGTTACTGTTGCATAGCGTCCAGAAGTTGGTTATGTTTGATATATTCCGCTGCTAGTTCTGATAAGTTGAAAAACCTTGAAGAAGTTTTTAAAAACTCCCAAAACACAATTCAACCCCCCCCCCCCCCCCCCCCCCTTCTTGTGTTTTCACACCTTCACAATCATACCTCTGTATAGTTTCTGATCCACTTTGCCTTCAAATTCTTCCTTCAGAAGACTACTTGTGGGATGCATAGGTGTGGTCATAGGCTTGCAGTCTTCAAGACCAAATTTCTTCAGTAAATCCTTTGTATATTTAGTTTGATGAACATATACCCCATCTTTTCTTTGATTGATTTGAATTCCTAAGAAGAATGTTAGTTCACCCATCATGCTCCACTACAACAGATCATATAGATTAATAGCGCTTTTTTTTTTTTTGCTTTAATAGCACTTTAAAGTGCTATTGAAGCTGGTGCTATTAAAAGTCTCTGCTATTATAGCACTTTTAAAAACGCTATCGTATGTCCAGCTTTTAATAGCACTTCTTCACAAAAGCGCTATTGTATGTCTTTTTTAAAAATAAAAAAAAAATTACAACCTGGAACTTAAAACATAGTAGCAAATGATACAAATTAAAGGTCCTATGATCCTTAATTTATTTTTGTAAAAATGCCAAAAATATATAAAGATAAAAAGGCACAAGTAAGGCCAATAAGTAAAATCAAATTACATGAGGCTCCAAGACAAAGAAGCAAGACAATTATGTTTTCAACACAAAAGCAAACTTCCTTACTAGTAATACCAAAACTTGGTTTACTATAAATTCACAATAAGCTCCTGGAAAATTTCCAAACTAATTAATCTAAGCAATCATATGTTCAAAACACTAATTAAAACAAGACAAGCTAATGAAAGGTGAGTGCAACTGTAACATCCCACTCTTTCAATTTCCTAATTAATCTCAATTAGAGCTTGTTCACATAATTCAAGATTGATTGGAGGTAGTTAAATAATTAAGTCTTGAAAATTAATTTTATTATGTGTAAAATTAGGAGTTTAAAATTGAACCTAAATACACACTAATACATTGATTCACACTTATGTCTTAATTAAACTCTAGAAATCAATTTTCCCTCCCTTTCAACTCTCACTCTCGTGTCACTCCTTCCCTCTCACTCTAGCCAACACCTCACCACTATTTTGGTCCAATTAGAACTCATGCAAATATTATGGCCAAATAAATAAGTGAATATTCATTCATTCCCTTAACTATTCACATCAGAAAAATTCTATCTCAAGCTCTCTCTTTCTCTCAAGTTGCAGCTGCTCTAAGAAACTTCAATCCCCCTTTAAAGAACCAATACCAAAACATGCATATAAGGATCACCCTAGAATGAGAGTCACCCATTTCCTTCCTTTCTCTCATGAGCTGAGCAACTTTGTACCTTTAATCAAGCTTCACAGCACAAGTAATTTAACTGTACAAACACCTCTCAACCTTCCAAGCTCTACCAATCATCAAGCACATAAACCCTTTCATTTCAACTCAATCTCTCAATTCTAACCCATTCTTGGAAATTCCTTGCTGCATGTGTGTTGAGCTTCAAAAATACGAGCCTTGCAACACTGGGAATGTTTTGGAAGCTATGGGAAGATGAAACTTTGGAAAGAGCGGCTGGAATGCGTTATTGTTGTTGCTAAAACTGGGCAACTCGCCATGGCAAGCTGGGCTACTCGCCATGGCGAGTGAGACAGAAGCCAGGGTTGCTTCTCAGCCCATTTCCTCTGTGTTGCAGCCTCTTGGTGAGCTTTAATCGTTCCTTTCGCGCCCTGTCAAGCTGAGTTCGTGCCATTAGCATGCACTAGAGTTGTTTCCACTCCAACCCTTGAAACAAGAATAGGTAATACACGTCTTGATCCTTCCCTTGTTTCAAAATTCGTACCTTTCTTCTAATCACAAATCCGGGCTGTTTTGCATGTTGGAAATGCTGAGTTATGGTTGCTGCAAGTGATGCCTTGATAACCAAGAAAGTTAGAAGGGTCATCACTCTCCAAATCTTCAAAAATTCTGCAAAGGGATTCGTGGGCGTAACTATGGATGTTGTAGCTGTATTAAGGAACCCAGAAGCAAGAATTAAAGCTTCCTTACCAGGTGGGTTCTTAGGCTAGTTTAGTTAGTTTTTCCCCAATTTGAATATTTGCATGTTAACATAGGAAATTAGGAATTAATTGTGTGAGGAGAAATAACTCCCAATTTCCCTTCTATTCTGTCTTATATTAATTACATTATGTTTCTGCACTTTCTCAGAGGATGATTGTAGGGGTGACCTTTTAAAATTAACGATTTTCGTAAAACAGGGTGTTTTCTGCATGAACTCGCCATAGCAAGTTGCTAGCGAGTATTCATGGCGAGCATTCAAGTTCTGGGCTGATGAAACTCGCCATGGCGAGCAATTGTTCGCCTAGCGAGTTGATTTAGGTCAGGACCTGCAGTTCGCCATGGCGAGCTTGGTAACTCGCCGTAGCGAGCTAAGTGCAGAAAAACCCATATTTTCATTTTCTAAAGTATTTCTAAAGCACTCGTTTTATATCTTCATCTGAGATAGATAGCTTGCAGTTATATAATGTACTTAATGATTAACAGGATGTCAAGCACAATTCTGAATCTTAGGGTATAACTTAGAATTAAGTTGCATGTTCCCGGGGTATTTGGGATAATTATGGTAGTATGGATTAATTTAGCATCAGTCAGTTATGCGCGATTATTAATATCGCTTTGTGGACTTCGTTTTAGATGTTCCACCAGTAAAACTTTATGAGCTGCACGCCGGAACGCTTTCTGTTCGCGGACAAGGCAGACCTCTGAGACATGCTCACCTCAGAGTGTCTTGCGGTTAAAATCAATAAGACTAATCAGTGTTACACCTTTATTTTATGCTTTAAGATATTATGATATGAATATACTATGACTGATTAGGTGCCCCGGCGTAATTCGCCTTTAGGAGGGTAGTAGAACTCACTGGGACGAAGTGACTGTCTCACCCCACTCCCTTTTTGATATAGGTAAGACAGGTTATTTCGGAGCAGGGACCAGGTTGGACCTGACGATTGGAGCTGTGCTTGGATTGTCAGCTTAGAAGACTTAGTCTTCTTCCTTGTTTCTTTTTAGCTTGTTGTTCTGTTGTAGCTTCTTTACCGCTGTTGTACCGAATATTCATTATTAACTTAATGGTAATGCATTATTCAGCTATAACTATTTTAATTAATGTACTCAGATTCCAGTTTTTAACGTTCCGACTGAATATTCTAGATATTTTAGTTGGGGCATTACAATTGGTATCAGAGCAGGTCGATCTGGTATCGGACCTTGCCATGAGTCATTACAATCCCTTTCTAAGTAGTACGGACCCTTTGGAGTCTGAACTGTTTACGCTGAAACCATCGCGTGCTGAGTCTGATCAACTCAGTATTTTGCATGGTAGGCAGGGTATTATGGTTGAGAACCGAAGTGGACCACGGTGGTTAAGTAAGAAGATCGTGGTGGAAATGCAGTTCAGAAGCAATCGTTGGCAAGAATTCTCTCTAACCGGGTGTTAGAGCTGAAATAGTTAGGACTGAAGGAGTAAGTGGTGCAACGCCAACGAGTATACCAAGAGTTAAGATGGATTACATGGATTAAGATCATGGTACTAAGAAATTCTGGAGGTTGTAAGGAAGCAGTTGTTAAGATTGTAGAGAGTGAGAACAGTTGGATGGAAGTATTAATCGCTCGAAGTAGAATTGTTCATGGAAGAGCGTAAGTGTGTAGGTCATTATGGTAACCAACTGACATCGTGTGTCAGGTAAATTCTCCGGACTTGAGAGTAACCATACCTTCTGGCGAACCTGTTTATAAGAAACACGAAAGCCAAGTAAGATTCAGCCTTCAGTAAAGCAGAACTCTTCCTAAATACTTAACCTTACTTGTCAGCCGTGAGATTCACCAGTGATGTTAGATCTGTTCAATATCATACTAGAGAAACTAAGTTGGAATATTCACCATAATAATACTCATCTTAGAACCTCCCAATAGAATAACCTATAGGAAGCCAACTTTTAATGCCTCCCTGAGAATGTTTCATCTCTTCGAATCATAACTCGTATTCCTCTCTTACCGTTAGAAGCTGAACACTGTTTATCGTGACGAATAGAATTCTCTTTTAGCAATACCAGCCTAGAGCAGATAACTAAGCAAACCATTTGAGATCAACCTTGATTAGAGTAACAACTAGGAACCATTTCACGACACCATGTAGATACCTGACTTAGTTCATAAGGCTTCATTCGTGAGCAGTATTAGATGTACCATTTAGGAATTTCACCTTATAAACTTAATATTCATATGGGCTTGTTAGGTGTAGTTGTCTGCTTATCTTAAGCTAGTAATTTAGTGCCATAAATTACCCAACCAAGCATATAAGAAAATAGTCGAATTAGACTGCCTTCGATTCAACACCTTCTTACCTTTCGGTTTGTCATGTTGCCACTTAGGAAATTATTATAGGTCTAGTAATATAGTCTCTGCCAAGTACTATACCAGAGATCCTACCAAATCACTTGGAGCGTAACCTCATCCGAAATGACAAGTAGAAACGTTCTCGACCATACTTAGTTACCGGTAGTTTACTTAACACTATCATACATCTACTACATTAGCAGCTTAAGGTCGTGACATAGGTAGATACCTTGTGAGAGGAATCCAGTCGAACCACCCGTGTTATTAAATTCCTTAGACGTCAGTCGCTATAGTATCATCTAGTACATTATCTATAGGAACTCATTACCATAAAGCAGCCTACCTCCGTGAGATCACTCTTAGTACCGTGTCACTAGCATTCCAGCCTCGACCAGATTAGCAGGTTAGAAGTTATCCTTGACACCTTCAGCCATCTAGATCACTCATCTATTACCTATGTTAGTTATCTCGTATCGAAAATAACTGAGTTGGATTTATTTTTATCAGCCATTTAGCATTTTCAAACCATCCAGATCTTCGAGTTAGAAATCTGTAGAGTTAGTCAGATTTCCATTAAGAGTGCCTATCAATACCCTGATTTGAGCCGGAACCTTTAGAGGTTAAAATTCCAATTTCATGACCATTCCTTCGGACCTTTGATAAGCAGAATTCATCGAACTGAACTATGTTGGATTGGGTATCCAGTAACCTTGGGAACTTAGAACGGGTTCACTCCCTAACTAGTCTGATTATGTCTCGGATAGATAGATTCCTTCTCGTGCCCTATCATCTGTTAATCGTAGCTATCACTCAGAGCAATTGAAAGGAAAACTTTCCAAATTCTACGACATCGGTCAGTTAAACCGACATTGTGAGGCTTTGCTTACAAATAATTCTATTCAATCTTTTCAGTTACATTGTTAGTAACTAAATACAATTCGTGGAATCCAGTTTATCTGGAGAGAACACGTGTAAATTCAGTTCGAGCTCTCACTCATCGTATCGATCTTTTAATCAGTATCTTTAGTCAATTATTCGCCGAACTATCATGTTCAGTGTCAGTATCAGTTAGTCATATGGGTCTTTGCGTATCTGAACGACCCATTATCATTTCCGGTGTATTGGGTAAACTTTCGGAGTCTTACCAGCTAAATTCCAGTTAAGTTCAGATCTTTCCAGTTATGTAGAAATAGGAACTTGTAGAAGTACTAGTATCTAAATACCTCATCAAAAATTATTCTCTGAATTTACGTTTGACAGTTTCTTTCACTGCCGACTGTTTCAGTTTCTCGGTACATTATCAACGATAGATTCAGATCATCATAAATCCAGTTCTCGTATAGAGCAAAGAGTTTCTTTATCGCGAATACCATTCTTACAATTGCACCTTGATTATTCTTGGACAAGGGATTTAAATCCATTTTCAGTATCGAGTGTGCAAACCTTTCGTATTCAGTTAACCGTCATTAGAATCCAATCACTTTAGCCAGATTCTTCCATGTCAGTCTATCAGTGAATTATCTAGTCAACCTACCCGTATCATTGAAGGAAGTTTCGAACCTCAGTTCTTAATATGTTAAATGTACTACTCGACCACAATGTTGTGCTAGGATGGGTTGAAATAGTAGGTGGGAAATTCTGTAGTACTATGGGCTCGGTTGCAGATGAGTCCGACTCATTGGCGAACGGATCTATAGTGCTTAAGCGTTCTCCACCCGTTTTATATTTTGATTAAATCCTAGAATCTTTATACGACACTATGGGACAGTGGTACGTGTGACGTGTCACGAGCTGCAGCGTTCGGAAGTGAGGAAAACCCCGAAGAGAAAATTTTGGATTTGACATCAACACCTAAATTTATCCCATTCAGCTATTCATATAGCAACAACCAGGCCAGATAACGACCTGTGGAAGTGTAGTGCGAGATAATATTGGTACAGTATTGCTAAGATGTCGCGAACATATTGAACTGTAGAGAAGTAATGAGAATACCGTCGCATATCTGCTTTCACGAAGTAAAACAAGTGTTACTTTGTGGAGTATCCAATGAAAGATGTGTTAATGATAGGAATTAATTGGAAAAGAAGAGACGGTGTGTCATTGTGTTAGACAATTTGGAATAAGACCGTGATGACGTAGTTAAAAAGAACGACTATAAGTAGTCAGATCAGAGTGCACAGCACGAGATCAGACGAACATATAATTAGACGATCAAATTTGGACGAATAACCTTTGAGAGAGGAAAGTTTTATTCCAAGGAATAAAGGTAATCAAGAGTTCATGAGAATAACACCAATGTTGGAACTACGAGGTGTTTTCAAACGAAGAAATTCTATCCGAGGTGTATAAGACCTTATCAGATCCTTCAACGCGTCGGTTCAGTAACCTATCAGCTAGCTTTATCTTCATTCAAGTCAGGGTTACACGACGTGTTTCATGTGTCGCAACTTCGGAAATTCACTCCGGATTCTTATCCTCCTCAAGAGATTAATCTTCAGCCAGCCTTAACTTATCAGCCGAATCAAGTTCGTATAGTTGATTGTGAAGATAAGACCCTTCGAAAACAAGAGAATTCCAATAAACCAAGTCGGATGGGCTCAGTTCCCTGACGACTAACCCACTCAGAAACGGGAATCTGACGCAGGAAAAGTTAACTTTACCTTTTCTAGAGGTAAATTTTTAAATTTCAAGGACGAAATTTCTTTAAGCAGAGTAGATTGTAACATCCCACTCTTTCAATTTCCTAATTAATCTCAATTAGAGCTTGTTCACGTAATTCAAGATTGATTGGAGGTAGTTAAATAATTAAGTCTTGAAAATTAATTTTATTATGTGTAAAATTAGGAGTTTAAAATTGAACCTAAATACACACTAATACATTGATTCACACTTATGTCTTAATTAAACTCTAGAAATCAATTTTCCCTCCCTTTCAACTCTCACTCTCGTGTCACTCCTTCCCTCTCACTCTAGCCAACACCTCACCACTATTTTGGTCCAACTAGAACTCATGCAAATATTATGGCCAAATAGATAAGTGAATATTCATTCATTCCCTTAACTATTCACATCAGAAAAATTCTATCTCAAGCTCTCTCTTTCTCTCAAGTTGCAGCTGCTCTAAGAAACTTCAATCCCCCTTTAAAGAACCAATACCAAAACATGCATATAAGGATCACCCTAGAATGAGAGTCACCCATTTCCTTCCTTTCTCTCATGAGCTGAGCAACTTTGTACCTTCAATCAAGCTTCACAGCACAAGTAATTTAACTATACAAACACCTCTCCACCTTCCAAGCTCTACCAATCATCAAGCACATAAACCCTTTTAAAATTAACGATTTTCGTAAAACAGGGTGTTTTCTGCATGAACTCGCGATAGCGAGTTGCTAGCGAGTATTCATGGCGAGCATTCAAGTTCTGGGCTGATGAAACTCGCCATGGCGAGCAATTGTTCGCCTAGCGAGTTGATTTAGGTCAGGACCTGCAGTTCGCCATGGCGATCTTGGTAACTCGTCGTAGCGAGCTAAGTGCAGAAAAACTCATATTTTCATTTTCTAAAATATTTCTAAAGCACTCGTTTTATATCTTCATCTGAGATAGATAGCTTGCAGTTATATAATGTACTTAATGATTAACAGGATGTCAAGCACAATTCTGAATCTTAGGGTATAACTTAGAATTAAGTTGCATGTTCCCGGGGTATTTGGGATAATTATGGTAGTATGGATTAATTTAGCATCAGTAAGTTATGCGCGATTATTAATATCGCTTTGTGGACTTCGTTTTAGATGTTCCACCAGTAAAACTTTGTGAGCTGCACGCCGGAACGCTTTCTGTTCGCGGACAAGGCAGACCTCTGAGACATGCTCACCTCAGAGTGTCTTGCGGTTAAAATCAATAAGACTAATCAGTGTTACACCTTTATTTTATGCTTTAAGATATTATGATATGAATATACTATGACTGATTAGGTGCCCCGGCGTAATTCGCCTTTAGGAGGGTAGTAGAACTCACTGGGACGAAGTGACTGTCTCACCCCACTCCCTTTTTGATATAGGTAAGACAGGTTATTTCGGAGCAGGGACCAGGTTGGACCTGACGATTGGAGCTGTGCTTGGATTGTCAGCTTAGAAGACTTAGTCTTCTTCCTTGTTTCTTTTTAGCTTGTTGTTCTGTTGTAGCTTCTTTACCGCTGTTGTACCGAATATTCATTATTAACTTAATGGTAATGCATTATTCAGCTATAACTATTTTAATTAATGTACTCAGATTCCAGTTTTTAACGTTCCGACTGAATATTCTAGATTTTTTAGTTGGGGCGTTACAATAATATAATGTAAGATATTATAAATAGTACTGAGTTCATTACAATTATATTATTCAAATTTTGCACGCGCAGGTGCAGAAATACACACGAGATAATAAAACATAGCGGACAAACAAGAACAACACGATAAGATATTGAGAAAAGCATAGAAAGACTAAAGATACGATCCTCCAACAGCAGCAGCTACTCCAAACATAGCTTACCTATTCAACCTGTTTGCCTGAATCAAAAAGGGAGTGGGGTGAGACAGTCACTTCGTCCCAGTGAATTCTACTATCCTCCTAGGCTATAAAGTCGGGGCTCCTAATCAGTCATATCATAATCTAATTCATAACATAATTATCATAAGCAATATAAATAAAGGTGTATCACAAAGTTAATCTTGTTGATTTTAAACCGCAAACACTCTGAGGTAAGCACGTCTCAGAGGCTTGCCTTATCCGCGAACAGAAAGCGTTCCGACATAAAGCTCACAAGGATTTCTAATGGAACATCTAAAATGAAGTCCACACTGATAACATAATCATATATTTAATTGACTGATTACTAAGTTCATAACATACTACCAATAATTCCCAAACCCGGGGAGCATACAACATTCTAATTCCTTAAGTTAAAGCCCTAAGAGTTCAACTGTAATTGACCTCCTGTTTTACATCACATTACATATATTTCTGCAGAACAACAATCTATAACGAGGATATAAAACGAATGTTCCAATTATTTTTGAAAATGGGAAAAAGGGTCAATTCTGGGTTAGCTCGCTACGGCGAGTTACCAAGCTCGCCATGGCGAACTTACAGGTACTGGCCTAAACAACTCACTAGGCGAGATAGAGCTCACCATGGCAAAGTTCTTCAGCCCAGAACCTTGAGCTCGCCATGAAGGCTCGCTAGCAACTCGCTATGGCGAGTTCATGCAGAAAAGCCTCTGTTTTACGAAAATCATCAAATTTTATAAATCACACCTACAATCCTCATACTAGAAAGTGCAGTAACACATATTAAGTGACATAGAACAAAATAGAGTGAAATTTGGGAGTTAATTCACACATACAGTTATTCCTATGAATTTCCTAAGTTTGCATGCAATTTTCATAATTTGGGAAACTAACTAAATTAGCCTAAGAACCCACCTGGTAATGAAGCTTTTCCTTGCTTCCTGGGCTCTCTAAAACAGCTACAGCAACCTCCTAAAGACCCACGAACAGAAACACCATAATTGAGACTTGACACTTGAAAAACCCCTTATTTTTGCTCTATGAATTTGAAGAGTGTTTGATGATCAGAGGAGCTGGATGATGGTGTTATTTATAGTGTAATCTCAGAGTGTATGTACAGTACACGAATTTGGTTGTTCTTGGGCTGCATGTAATGCTATTGGTTGAGAAATAGGTGAAATGGTGTGGGTTGTTGTTTAGCTTAGTTTCTCACAAGAGGGGAGAAGATCTCAGAGATTCTCTGATTTTTCTGAGATGTTTTCAGGTGAAAGGAATCTCTGTAGGTGAAGGTATTGCATGTGAAACTAAATGCCATTGCTTGGTGTTATGAAGTAATGAGAAATTTTGGATTTATTGTGAGGTTGTTGTTGTTGGGGCGTGGAATGGGAGAGAAATGGGGAGTGCTTTGCTTCAGATTTTCTGATCAAATGATAATGAATTTGGTCTTAGCTTGCATGAGATGTGAGTGGTTTAGCCCTTAGTGGAAGTGTGACTCATTTCTTGACCATGAGGTGTTGTAACTTGGCTAGGGAGTTGATGAGAGAAATGGTGACTCATTGAGAGGGAGAGATCACGAGGGAGTAAGAGATGGGGAAGGAAAAACCAATTCTTAAGTTAATTAATTCCACAATTGAGAGATTAGTGTTTTGATGAGTAGTTTAGGTTTTAATTAAAATCCCTAATTTTACACATAATCCACTTGACTCACAAACCCAATTTAATTAATCACCTCTAATTAATTCTAATTTTAATAGATAATTCCAATTAAAATTAATCCGGCAATTTAGAATTTGGGGATGTTACAATCTACCCCCCTTAAAGAAATTTCGTCCTCCAAATTCAGAAATTTACCTTACAATAGGTGAGGATAACTGTTCATCATGTCCGACTCCAATTCCCAAGTGTATTCGCCGTCCGGGGACTGCGCCCATTCAACCTTGACAATGGGAATTCTCTTATTCCGAAGAGTTTTGACATCTCGATCAACAATTCGAACAGGATCAGGTTGATAAGTCAAGTCTGGCTGAAGATCTATCTGTTCGATTTCTATTGGCTTATAAGGATCTGGAATGTATTTGCGAAGCTGAGAGACATGGAACACGTCGTGTAGCCCTGACATTGAAGGAGGGAGAGCTAATTGGTAAGCTACTGGACCGACGCGCCGAAGAATTTGATATGGTCCAATATATCTTGGACAGAGTTTCTTGGTTTTGAACACACCACGCAAACCCAATTTCAGAGTAACCTTCAAAAACACATGATCTCCTTCTTCAAATTCTAATGGTCTCCTTCTCCTGTCAGCATAACTTTTCTGCCGACTCTGAGCAACTTTCATCTTTTCACGAATGGACTTAACCTTTAAAGTTGTCTCTTGAATAAGGTCTGGTCCTAACAATCCGCGATCACCGACTTCGGTCCAACACAACGGGGCTCTACACTTCCTTCCGTATAAAGCTTCAAACGGTGCCATTCCTATGCTGGAATGGTAACTGTTATTGTAAGAGAATTCAATTAAGTGCAAGTAGTTGCTCCAACTACCACCATCTTCCAACACACAAGCACGAAGCATATCTTCGAGGGTTTGAATAGTTCTTTCAGATTGTCCATCTGTCTGAGGATGATGCGATGTACTCATTCTCAACCGAGTACCCATCGCGTGCTGGAAGGCTTTCCAAAACCTAGAAGTAAAGATTGGATCACGATCTGAAACGATACTGAGTGGTACACCATGCAATCTCACAATATGTTCTATGAAAATAGCTGCATACTGTGTGGCCTTATATGTGGACTTCACAGGAATGAAATGAGCCGACTTGGTCAATCTGTCCACAATTACCCAAATGGAATCTTGACCTTTCTGGTTACGGGGTAGTCCTCTGACGAAATCCATAGTGATATGTTCCCATTTCCACTCTGGGACTTCTAAGGATTGCAATGGACCTCCAAGTTTCTGGTGTTCAATTTTCACTTGTTGACATACCAAACATCAGGACACAAAATCTGCGATTTCTGCCTTCATGTTTGGCCACCAGTAATTCTGCTTCAAGTCATGGTACATTTTGGTGGATCCTGGATGAATCGAGAATCCACTTTTGTGTGCCTCGTCAAGAATTAGCTTTTTCAGCTCATCATCCTTTGGTACACACAATCTTCCTTCATACAACATGGCACCATCTGATGCTATTGAAAACTCTGGATTATTCAGTCTCCTCTATAAGTCCATATCACACCGTTGAGCCTGCACTACCCTCGAGCGCAGATCACAGGACAACTCCATTCGATTGATTCTAATGCCACTCTTTCTGAACAAAACATTCAAATTCAGATCCCTGAACTTCTCATACAAGCCACATTGTTGCATCAGTAGTTCAGAGGCATACAAAGCCTTCCTGCTCAAAGCGTCTGCTACAACATTCGCTTTGCCAGGATGATAGTTGAGATTAAAATCAAAATCCTTCAAATATTCCATCCATCTACGCTGCCTCATATTCAGGTCTTTCTGGTCAAACAGATATTTCAAGCTCTTATGGTCGCTGAAAAGATCAAATTGGACACCATACAAGTGATGCCTCCAAATCTTTAGAGCGAAAATAATAGCTGCTAATTCCAGGTCATGGGTCGGATAATTTTGCTCGTGTGGTTTCAATTGCCGAGAGGCATATGCTACCACAGCTCCATCTTGCATTAGGACACATCCAAGACCTTTATGCGATGCATCACAATACACCACATACTTCTGGTTAGGATCAGGGATGACCAACACTGGAGCACTGGTCAACTTTTCTTTCAAGGTTCTGAAACTTACTTCACATTCAGCATCCCAAATGAAAGCGGCACCCTTCCTAGTCAGACGAGTCAAAGGTAAAGTAATCTCCGAAAATCCAAGAATGAATCTCCGGTAATATCCTGCTAAGCCTAAGAAACTTCTGACTTCTGACACATTGCTGGGTCTTTCCCAATTCAAAACTGCTTCCACTTTAGACGGATCGACAGACACACCGCCTTGGGAAATAACATGTCCCAAAAATTTAATTTCTGAGAGCCAGAATTCACATTTGCTAAACTTGGCATATAACTTCTTCTCTCTAAGAACTTCCAAAACAATTCTGAGATGTTCAGCATGCTCCTCTTGATTACGGGAATAGATCAAAATATCATCTATGAAGATGACAACAAATTTATCAAGGTAAGGCTGGAAAATCCTATTCATGTAATCCATGGATACAACAGGAGCATTAGTCAGACCGAAAGGCATAACTAGGAATTCATAATGCCCATAACGCGTTCGGAAAGCCGTCTTGGACACATCCGATGATCTGATTCTGATCTGATGATAGCCGGAACGAAGATCAAGTAGCTTGCCAATTAGCTCTCCCTCCTTCCATGTCAGGGCTACACGACGTGTTCCATGTCTCTCAGCTTCGCAAATACATTCCAGATCCTTATCAGCCAATAGAAATCGAACAGATAGATTTTCAGCCAGACTTGACTTATCAACCCGATCTTGTTCAAATTGTTGATCGAGATGTCAAAACTCTTCGGAATAAGAGAATTCCCATTGTCAAGGTTGAATGGGCGCAATCCCCGGACGGCGAATACACTTGGGAATTGGAGTCGGACATGATGAACAGTTATCCTCACCTATTCTAAGGTAAATTTCTGAATTTCAAGGATGAAATTTCTTTAAGGAGGGTAGATTGTAACATCCCCAAATTCTAAATTGCCGGATTAATTTTAATTGGAATTATCTATTAAAATTAGAATTAATTAGAGGTGATTAATTAAATTGGGTTTGTGAGTCAAGTGGATTATGTGTAAAATTAGGGATTTTAATTAAAACCTAAACTACTCATCAAAACACTAATCTCTCAATTGTGGAATTAATTAACTCAAGAATTGGTTTTTCCCTCCCCATCTCTTACTCCCTCGTGATCTCTCCCTCTCAATGAGTCACCATTTCTCTCATCAACTCCCTAGCCAAGTTACAACACCTCATGGTCAAGAAATGAGTCACACTTCCACTAAGGGCTAAACCACTCACATCTCATGCAAGCTAAGACCAAATTCATTATCATTTGATCAGAAAATCTGAAGCAAAGCACTCCCCATTTCTCTCCCATTCCACGCCCTAACAACAACAACCTCACAATAAATCCAAAATTTCTCATTACTTCATAACACCAAGCAATGGCATTTAGTTTCACATGCAATACCTTCACCTACAGAGATTCCTTTCACCTGAAAACATGCATCTTAGAAAAATCAGAGAATCTCTGAGATCTTCACCCCTCTTGTGAGAAACTAAGCTAAACAACAACCCACACCATTTCATCTATTTCTCAACCAATAGCATTACATGCAGCCCAAGAACAACCAAATTCGTGTACTATACATACACTCAGAGATTACACTATAAATAACACCATCATCCAGCTCCTCTGATCATCAAACACTCTTCAAATTCGTAGAGCAAAAATAAGGGGTTTTTCAAGTGTCAAGTCTCAATTCTGGTCTTTCTATTCGTGGGTCTTTAGGAGGTTGCTGTAGCTGTTTTAGAGAGCCCAGGAAGCAAGGAAAAGCTTCATTACCAGGTGGGTTCTTAGGCTAATTTAGTTAGTTTCCCAAATTATGAAAATTGCATGCAAACTTAGGAAATTCATAGGAATAACTGTATGTGTGAATTAACTCCCAAATTTCACTCTATTTTATTCTATGTCACTTAATATGTGTTACTGCACTTTCTAGTATGAGGATTGTAGGTGTGATTTATAAAATTTGATGATTTTCGTAAAACAGAGGCTTTTCTGCATGAACTCGCCATAGCGAGTTGCTAGCGAGCCTTCATGGCGAGCTCAAGGTTCTGGGCTGAAGAACTTTGCCATGGCGAGCTCTAGCTCGCCTAGCGAGTTGTTTAGGCCAGTACCTGTAAGTTCGCCATGGCGAGCTTGGTAACTCGCCGTAGCGAGCTAACCCAGAATTGACCCTTTTTCCCATTTTCAAAAATAATTGGAACACTCGTTTTATATCCTCGTTATAGATTGTTGTTCTGCAGAAATATATGTATTGTGATGTAAAACAGGAGGTCAATTACAGTTGAACTCTTAGGGCTTTAACTTAAGGAATTAGAATGTTGTATGCTCCCCGGGTTTGGGAATTATTGGTAGTATGTTATGAACTTAGTAATCAGTCAATTAAATATATGATTATGTTATCAGTGTGGACTTCGTTTTAGATGTTCCATTAGAAATCCTTGTGAGCTTTATGCTGGAACGCTTTCTGTTCGCGGATAAGGCAAGCCTCTGAGACGTGCTCACCTCAGAGTGTTTGCGGTTTAAAATCAACAAGATTAACTTTGTGATACACCTTTATTTATATTGCTTATGATAATTATGTTATGAATTAGATTATGATATGACTGATTAGGAGCCCCGGCTTTATAGCCTAGGAGGGTAGTAGAATTCACTGGGACGAAGTGACTGTCTCACCCCACTCCCTATTTGAAACAGGAAAACAGGTGGAATAGGTAAGCTTCGTAGTGGAGTAGCTGCTGCTGTTGGAAGATCGCATTTAGTTTCCATGCTTTCTTTTGATCTGATCGTGTTGTCTTTTATCTTCCGCTATGTTATCTGAACTTGTTGTATTCCTGCACCTGCGCGTGCATGGTCTGAATAATGTAATTGTAATGAACTCAGTACTATTTATAATATTCTGCATTATATTCTAGATAATAATGTGGGGTATTACATTAAAGAAACATATCTATATTAGATGGCAATATTGGATAATCATGTATGATAAACTTAAACTACAATAGAAGATTTTCATACTCATACTCCAAACTATTCATTTTATTTGCTGCAATATGGCACCAAATAGCAGAAAAATGAAGAAAATTAAAGCAAGTAGCAGGCAAATGAAATTTTGTTCCAAACCAAGTAACAATACATATAATTTAACATGAATATAGGTGGTATAAATTAGAAACAGGGAACACTAGAAAGAGTGGAGGAGTATCGTACAAGGTCTACAAAGGCTAGGTTAAAACGATATATTTTTGAGAAAAAATAAACTTGAGGGGATCTATTCCAAATGGCATATATATCTATATCATTATTTAAACATAGAGTAAATTAGAAGTCCTTATGGTAGAATTCATAAATAACATAATTTTCTAAGAAAATGTGGAAAAATGTATAACAACAACACTAATCATTTGGTGATTTAAACATACTGAGTGGCCCATACAAAAGCTTCTATCATTTATAAATTCAACATTAAGCTGAAATCAATTGATCACTAGTGTTATTAGTTAACAAAGTATTGAATCAAAACTCTCGTTCTCATATCCTCCGTTGCATTGCACCATATTAATTACTAGTATTTTTGCTTTTATATATAAATCACATTGGCAAAAAGTTAATGAGTATTAATCAATCTTCATTAGCATTTCCAAATTTCCTTAAAGTTTTTCTTACAAATCATATATTCATCACATTTTTCTTATACTCGTGAATTGGGCAACTTAGGCAGAACCACAATTGACAATGTTAATTCAAATCACTATAACACATTGGTTTCATTCACACACACATCAAACATATCAAATTTCTAAAACACCTCAAGCTACTTTATCTTTGAGATTAAGTTAATACCTAAACTTATGAGAGGCAGAACTCCAAAATCAGCCACAGTAACTGAAGTCCTTTCATCTTTTTCAAGAACCTTCCCATCAGTAGAGAATAAAGATGATTTCACCTATACAATGAAGACAAATACAACAATTTTTTGGCTAGAAAATAAACAATGTACACACAAATAATCCAATTTTGACCAAACCCCTCTTCAGAATTTTCCAAACTACAAAGTGGATACAAAAATAAAAGAAAAATCAAAACAAAAACAAAATTTTAGGAAAATGGTGGAAAAGAAGATTCATTACCTGAACACAAAGACGAAAAGCACTCTGAACCACATCAATGGCAACTTCAAGCTCTTTATGATACTATGTATTTTCCTGTGGAAATGGAAGGTTTGACCTAAATGAATGAATTGGTGAAAATTGGGAAATAGTAGCGAGGAGATTACGGAATTTGAGAAGAAATGGAAGAGTTTGGTTTGAAGATGAATGAATGGAGGGAAGAGAACCTTACGTTGAAGCGTCGGGTGTTGCAGCTACGACTTCGAGTGCCACCATCGTCGAGAAATTGGACGGCAGATATATGAGATGAAAGGAGGATATCCATCGCCAATGCCATTAGCCAATTATTTTCTACTGTTCATTCAGTCTCATTCTTGCCAAATACAATATCTCATGATTAATTTTAAATGGAATAATAACTAAAAGGATGCAAACCTCAAACAGTCCCTTTAGACAAAGATATACAGACAAACTCCAATCACAACAAATCAAAAATTGGTTGTTTCCTCATTAATGATTTCTCCTTTCTAAAAGAAATTTAGTTCATATATTGTCAATCAAAAAACGAATATGTTAACTAATAAACTCCAATCACAACAAATCAGAAAGTTTATGTCTAAAACTAAAGTTAATCAAAATTGGGATTTAGGGTTCGATTAATTTTTCAATAGACAAATAAAGTATAACAGAAACTATTTACCTCCTTCAAGCCTTCAACAATGGTAACAATCCTTTAATTTGGGATTTAGGGTTTAACATTGGAGGGTTTGTTGGAATGATGATGAAGAGTGACTGAAGAGAGGAACTCTTTTGACAGATACGCAAGTGTGAACGAGACAAGAAGGTTTAGGTTTCGAATGTGAGGTTCTAGGGTGAAACGAAGGACCTTGAAGGATGAAGGTGGAGGTTCTGGGAATTGCTCAAAGAGGAATGGTGGAGAGTAGAGAAACGAAGGGAAAGGAAAGGGAACAAGGACAAATCTATTTTTTTTCTCTTTAAGTTTGATTTTATTTTTTATTTATTAATCAACTACCAAAGGGGTCAAAGGATCGACACCCAACAACTACAAATTTCTTTTATTAACTTTCCCTATTATAGCGCTTATCTCAAAAGCACTATTGTACAATATAAGTTTTGATAGCACTTTTATGGTAGTGATCCGTTTTTACACTTTAATAGCACTTTTTTAAAAAACTGCTATTAAATGGGTTTCATGTAAGCTTTTAATAGCACTTCTAAAAAAGTGCTATTAAATATGTGCTATTAAAGCTTATTTTTGTGGTAGTGCTCATCTCAAATTCATCCTGCATAAGCTTAGAGAAACTTTTGCAAAGAGAAGCATTAGTTGAACCAAAGATAATATCATCTACATATATCTGAACAACTAGAATATCATTCTTTAAGGGTTTTCTAAAAAGAGTGTTATCAACATGTCCTTTTTGAAAACCATTCTCCAGAAGAAAAATATTTAACCTCTCATACCAAGCCCTTGGAGCTTGCTTCAAGCCATATAGTGATTTCTTCAATTTAAACACATGATCAGGACATTTTACATCCTCAAAGTCAGGAGGTTGTCTAACATAGACTTCTTCAGGAAATAACTCCATTCAGAAAAGCACTCTTAACATCCATCTGAAATAGAGTGATATCATGATTTCCTGCATATGATAGAAGAAGTCTGATTGCTTCAAGTCTTGCTACTGGTGCAAAGGTTTCAGTGAAATATATGCCTTCTTGCTGACTATAACCTTGTGCTACCAATCTTGCTTTGTTTCTCACAACTTCTCCTTGTTCATTAGTTTTGTTTCTGAATACCCATTTTGTTCTAATAATGTTCTTATGTTTGGGTTTGGGTACTAGATCCCAGACATCATTTCTTTCAAATTGATTGAGCTCTTCTTGCATTGCAATGATCCATCCATCATCTGATAGAGCCTCTTCTATGTTTGTAAGTTTAATCAATGAGATGAGTCCAACTAGAGATTCATTCTCCTTGAATGCTGATCTAGTCTTTCTTGGACTATCCTTATTTCCAACAATTAATTCTTCTGGATGTGATGACTTGTATTTGAATGTTCTTTTAGGCTTAGTTGTTACTTGAGTAGATTCTTCTTCCGAGCCTTCTTCATATTCAGGATTGACATTTCTTTCAGAAGTCAGAAAGTCTTCAGATAACCTTTCATTCTGAGTTTCAGAAGGATGTACAACAATGGAGAGGTCTTCACATTCAGATGACCTTGGTGGGATTTGAAATTCTGCAAAGTTTTCAGCTTGCTCTGACATTTTATTGTCAGGCTCTTTGTCATCAAATCTAACATGTATAGATTCTTCAACTGTGTGACTTTCAGAATTATACAATCTATATGCTTTTGAGCGTTCAGAATATCCTATAAAGATACCCTTATAAGCTTTAGCATCAAATTTCTTTCGATAGACTTTGTTGTCCAGAATATAACATGTACATCCAAACTGATGAAAAATAAGAAATATTGGGTTTTCTTCCTTTGAACAGTTCATAAGCATGTTTGTTCAGAATAGGTCTTATAAAGATTCTATTCTGAACATAGCATGCAATGCTTACTGCTTCTGCCCACAAATACTTAGCTAGGTTAGATTCAAGCATCATGGTACAAGCCATTTCTTGCAAAGATCTATTCTTTCTTTCTACAACACCATTTTGCTGTGGTGTTCTAGGAGAAGAGAATTCATGGATGACTCCATGCTCTGAGCAGAAAGATTCGAAAAAGTCATTTTCGAACTCCCCCCCCCCATGATGACTTCTAACCTTCATAATCCTAAGATCCTTTTCACTTTGAATTTATATGCAGAAATCACTAAACACTTCAAATGCATCACTCTTAGAACGAAGGAATTTCACCCAAGTCCATCTACTATAATCATCAACTATGACTAATCCATATTTCTTACCATTGATAGAGGCTGTAAACACAGGACCAAACATATCAATGTGAAGCAATTCTAAAGGTCTGGAAGTAGAGACAATGTTTTTAGACTTGAAGGAAGTCTTAGCAAATTTTCCTTTTTGGCATGATCCACAGAGTGTGTCTGAGTGATAATCAATGTCAGGCAATCCACTAACAAGCTTTTGTTTACTAAGCTTAGAGATTAACCTCTAGTTAGCATGACCAAGACGCTTGTACCATAACCATTTTTCATCACTCAGAGATAAAAGACATATAATCTTTTGGTCAACCAAATCAGAAAAGTTTACCTTATAAACATTGCCAACTCTCATTCCCTTGAATACTATGGATTTGTCAGAGTCTTTTGACACAGTACATGAACTCTTATTACAAGTAACAACACACCCATTGTCACAAAATTGACTAATGCTCAATAGGTTGTGTTTAAGTCCATCAACTAACCAAACTTCTTTAATGGAAAGAGACGAATTACCAACTGTACATATACCAATGATCTTCCCTTTTGTTTTCCTCCAAACCCCACAGTGCCTCCCTCTTTCAGTGTCAGGGTTTGGAACATATGTTTTTCTCCCGTCATATGTCGTGAGCAGCCACTGTCCAGGTACTAGGACTGCTGCTTTACCTTTCCTTGCATGAGCATCTAAAGCAAACAGTATCTCGGACTTTGGTACCCATATTCTGATGGGTCCTTTAGAGTTAGTCTTCTGAATTACATTCCTTCTTTGTCTTTCATGAGTCATAGAGGATCTAGAACTAATTAAGCTTTGACAAGGATGTTTAGGCTTAATTTGATTCTTAGATTTGGACCTGGAATATTTCACAGTTCCAAAGGTCAAACAAGCATCTGAAGAATCTTCACCTTGATTTCTCAGAGGTTCAGATGACTTCCGAGCTTCAGCTTGAGAACTCTTAGGCTCAGAAGTTTTAGGTTCAGAAGAACTTAAGACTTCTGACTCTTTGAGTTGAGGTTCAGAACCTCCTTCAGAATTAGGTATATTCAGATTCTGTGTTCCACTAGTGACAAAGGTTGAGTATAATTCAGGTGGTATATCATCCTCACAATATGATTACAGTGGTTTATCCCAGTTCTTGAACCGAGAGTAATCAATGCCTTCACCGTAGTTTCGGGTAATATTATAAAGGCTTAAATATGCTTTTAGTCCCTGCAATTATGCCTTGTTTTGAAAAGAGCCCTTGTAAAAAAAAAAAAATTGATTTTAGTCCCTCCAATATCTCAAAACTTTCAAAATAGCCCCTGACTGGATTTAGAGCTAACGTGGCCAATTTTTAAATATGTTTTTGGTCCCTGCAATTATGTCTTGTTTTGAAAATAGTCCCTGTAAAAAAATATAAAATTGATTTTAGTCCCTGTAAAAAAATAAAAATTTGATTTTAGTCCCTGCAATATTATGAAGAAATCCAGTCAGGGGCTATTTTAAAAGTTTTGAGATATTGTAGGGACTAAAATTAAATTTTTTTTTTTACAGGGGCTCTTTTCAAAACAAGGCATAATTGTAGGGACCAAAAGCATATTTAAGCCTATTATAAATCATGGAAGCAATTTTACTCCTATTGAAGGTACAACGAATAAATTCATGAAGAGCACCTTCATGATCATCATTTGATTTGTCTGCCAAGACATAGTTTTGTTCAAAGAAGCAAATACGGGTTTTTAAAGACTCATTTTCTTCATAAAGAATCTTGGCATCCTCTTTCAATGAATCATAGACACCTTTCAGAATTTTATGTTGCCTTACCATCTGAGTATAATGCTTTACAGCAATCTTAAGAGAATCAATTAATTCAGATTGAGTCAGATTAGAATATACCTCTTGTTCTTCATCAGAATCTGACTCAGAATCTTTATCAGAGTTGTTATCCTCAGAAGCAGTAGCCATTAGGGTCAGATTTCCTTCTTCATTAGCCTCACCTTCAGAGTCATTCTCAACTGTTTCCCAAGTGGCTAAGAGACTTTTCCTTACATTTTCTTTGTATTTCTCTTTTCCAAAGTTCTTGTTCTTTCCTTCGTCCCTAGAAGACATTTCTGGACAATCAGCAATAAAGTGTCCAGATTTCTTGCAGTTATAGCACGTGTTTAAATCTTCCTTTTTGTCTCTAGTGACAGAACTTCTTGAGCCACTTCCTTTGCTTGGAAACTTCTTATATTTCTTGTCCCATTGTTGAAATCTTCTGACCATAAGAGTCATTTCTTCATTCTCAGAGTTTTCTTCCAACATATCAACAGAGCCTTCTTCTTCAGGCTCAGCAGTTTTAGCCTTCAAAGCCTTTGAAGGGCTATGTACAGAGTTTAGAGCTAAGGATTTGATTTTCTTAACTGGTTCATCTGCCATAAGCTCTAGTTCATGACTTCTGAGTGAGCTTATCAGATCTTCAAGAGTGACATCATCCAGATTCTTAGATTCTTGAAAAGCTGTAACCTTTGGTCTCCACTTAGAAGACAGACTCCTCAGAATTTTCTTCACATGATCAGGTACAGTATAGCTTTTCTTCAGAACTTGAAGACCTGAGACAAGAGTTTGAAACCTTGAATACATGGTTTCAATGTCTTCATCTTCCTTCATTCTGAATAGCTCATATTGATGAACCAGCAGATTTGTTTTAGCTTCCTTGACTTGCTTGTTTCCTTCATAGGTAGAGCATAGAGAATCCCAGATAGATTTGTCTGTGGATTTGTTGGATATTTTCAAATATTCAGCATGAGTTATAGCACCAACAAGCATATTTTTGACAGTATGATGCTTCTTGTATTCTTTCTTTTTGTCAGCATTGAACAACTTTCTGTAGGTATTTTTAACAACACCTTCTTCATGCATGTGATCAAAGTGTATGCCATCTTCAACCAGATCCCATAAATCATCATCAGTTCCAATGATGTAGCTGTACATCTTAGTTTTCCAAAAGGGAAAGGTTGTAGGATCACTATTGAAGAAGGGTGCTTTGTCTCTATGATGATTACCTCTCTCATTTTTATCATAGTTTGATGGAGGAGGGACAGAGGAAAAATCTGATGAAGTAGACATGTTTTTCAACTAAGTACACCTAGATCTTTTACTATTTCACTGTTAAGTGAAGAGCAACAGACCGGTGCTCTGATGCCAATTGAAGGTTGAAAAACACAAGAAGGGGAGGTTGAATTGTGTTTAGATTTTTCTAAGATTTAATTCTTTTCGCAACGGTTAAGTTAAGCACCCACAATATAAGAGAGTGGAGAAAGAGAGACACACAAGTTTTATACTGGTTCCTCCCACAAAATAGGAGTAGTCCAGTCCTCTTGTTCTTCACAAGAGATTTTACTATAATCATTCAGATTACAAATGCACAAGCACTAAGCAAAAGACTTCCAATGCTCAAGCACAAAGCAAGAGACTTCTTACAAGTTTAATGTTAATAAAGATATGAGGGGAACACTTGATATACTATTAGAGGTGTTTACAAAATACAACACAGTTACAAGACTACTTAAAAATGTTTCACAAAATTTCTAAGTGTTTGATAACTTTTGAATTTGACAGAGTGTATGCACGTTCAGAAGCTTAGAGTCTTGTTGTTTTTCTTCAAAGGTCTTCTTCCTTGTATAGCTAGGGAATATGCACGTTGAAGATTATAGCCGTTTGAAGAATTCTTGAGACGCTCCATTGTATTGATCAGAGTGCTAATAGCTGTTCTGATTAGCAGTGTTAGGAGCTTTGATGTTTACTACAAAATGGATGATTCCTTTTGGCTTTAGATTTCTGAAATGCAGTTTAAGCCAAATCAGGAAATACTCGTTTTTGAAGCCTGACTTGAAAAGGACCTTTCCATGGTCAAAACTTTTTCGCCTTGATTCCATCAGTGAGACCAAGACTACAGAACACAATCTTCAAGAGTTCAAATCTGATGTAGCTCAGAATTACTTACTTCAGAATTTAGTGACTTCAGAAATTGACGTGCTCAGATGAACATGTTCATAAGCATAGGTTCAGAAGTAATTCCTTCAGATTTTCAATGTGCTTAGATATGCAAATTTTAACTTTTAATCCTGCACACTAGAGTGAATCATTAGTACTACCAATTTAACCTTAAATACGTTGTTATCATCAAAATCAAATGAAGAGATACAAAACCAATTTTGTTCTAACAAAAAAGGGATAAACTTGGGGGCCAAAATCGAGCAATTGAAACATTGGGTACTAAAATCAAGCAATTGTGAAACTTATGGGGTTAAAATCAAGCAATTGACACTTAAAGGCCTAAAATCGCACACTTGTGAAACTTAGGGGGTCAAAACTGCATTTAAGTCTAAAAATTATGACCCCTTTTACACCATTGCAACGAAACTACCTCCATAAGTAACTTTAATATTTTCATCCAAGTTTCATTTTGTCTTGTTAAAAAAAAATTCATCGAAGTCTTTTTCAAAAGAGTTTATTTAAAGAAAAATGTTAACGTATACTCTAAGAGCACATATTAAAAAATTAAAAGTGAAAAATTTATTTTGTAATAGATAGTAACTTTCGCAATAGATATTTACTACCCTTATTTGAAATTGCTTGTAGAGGGGGTCAAAGCCATTGCCCTAAACATAACCGTACACTAGCTAATCCAATTTTGACATTTATTTGTGGTCCATTTAATAACACTTTTATACAAGAGCTATGTTATTTTGATAACTCAAAATGGACAATTGGTTGACACCCTACTCATAATGTATGCAACTAGTCTTTTAAACCCGTGCTTTCGCACGGATGATATTTTTATTTTTTGTTTGTATAATCATATTATTATCCTATGCAACAAATAACTTAAATAAAATAATAAATAAAATTAACAGAAAAATATAGATCAAAGAGTATTATTGCTTCTTATAACTATATGTTCGTACAAGAGGGTATTAAGTTAATTAGAAATAAAATTGCTCTTTAGGCTCCCTTGGTTGCTACCAGACGTCCATACCCTTTAAATTTTTTAAAATATCCCTCATATTAGGCTCAGGTGCTTCGAAATATATAATCTGAAATGTCATTTCGAAAGTTAATTTAAGAACGTAACTTTCAAAATATAAAAAATTTTCAAAAAATTTAAATAAACACCCCTAGACATTAAGATAAATTTAATAATACATCCACAAAATTCTATAAAATTCTTGAAGATACATAAAACTTAATGTCATTGTAGCTAATTTCATGGAAACTAAGTAAATTAGAATTTAAGAAATAAGTGGAGAGTTCAACAATTAACTCCTTTATAGAAACTCAAATGTTAATTTGATTAAAAACTTTACAATATAAGCAAAAAGGCTAGATTTTATAATTTCATTCCCAAACAAATAACTTTTTTATTTATTTATTAGCTTACAAAAATCAATTAAGTGATAATAACAAACCTAGGTAGATATAAACTAACATGACCAAGTGTACCAACATGACCATCTTGGGAAAGTTTGACTATTACATACAGTGGCAGTTTTCCAAATTACTTGGCCTTTTTTTTTTAAACCAATGATAATATATTTAATGAATTTAATTTATACCATTCCTCTTTCCTCATCAAACGCATATCCCATTGCTTAGATAAAAAATCAGCACCTCCCAGATTTACTCAATTTATGATCGTGTCCAATGTTCTTAAAGTAGTTTTTGGAGCAAAAAATCAAAACTTGTTGATGCTATTATACACTACTTAAAATTTTAATGCTATTATACAATATTGCTATCATCGTTTTCGATGACTTGACTGTACATAGAATTGTAAGGAAAGAAAAAAAATTCAATGTTTGTAATGAACATGCAACAACTATAATGAGAGATATGACATAACCTGAACTATAGAATTTTCTCATAATTTTTTTCATTTTCAACTGGTTTTATATAGAAAAATGGATACCCTGCTGGTTCATTTTCTTAAGCCAAAAATCTAGGCAAAGGATTAACAAATATGTGGCCAGCGATAAGAATATATATGCACCAATCATAAAATGCAATGCTTCTTAGATTTCATTCTTGAAAACAAAAAAGAAAAATAAATTCTAGAAAATTATGACACTTACTCTTCATAAATTTCTGTTTTCTCTAGCCATTGAACAAAAGCCCATGGTCTATTTAGAACAATATAACCCTGAACCAAATATAAAAAATTGATAAGAGCATGAACCACATGCATATAGAAAGATTAGGAACAATGCAATCAAATTCATGATGTAGTAGATGATTATCAATAGTTTAGAACATGTTAAGTCAAAGCGTTGTCAGTGCAGACGTATAGTCCCTCAATATAAAGTGTGATTACATTCAAGTATGAGCATCATTGTACCAAAACAGCTTATTCGCGGCACTCACTTGTTGAGATTTATGAGCCGTAATACATATCAAATATTAAATGGGATAATACCAATGTTGTCATTTGCAGATAGCAGAAAATAAGGGTTTGTTCTGCTACGCTACAGTGCTACAATGCTGCTATTTAACAACACTTTATAAATAGCATATTACAAAACAATAGAGGATACTTTTTTGGTCTGATATTGTCTTGCTGATACAAATTATCACCAATAGAGGGAAGAGAGAGATACAAAGAATGAGGTCGTGAAGTTCTCACTGTTTTAATCAGTGCATGTAAGAAAGACAGGGGCAGAAGGAAGATGCAAGTGCAAAACACATCCTTAGATTATTTCCATGACAAGGAAAAAAAGAAAGCGAAATAAATAACTACAGCATTGAAGTTTCAACTGTAATGACTATGCATTACGTAAGGCTAATGACAAAGATAACAATTGAACCAAAAGAGAGCAAAGAGTCAGTTTTGAAACTAATCAAAATTTATTTCTTTGAATACATAGTATCAAACACAAATCAATATTTATTGAGAAAGCAAGGAATTAGTGATTCACTGCTTGCTTCTGAACAGGAATAATTATAAAACAACTAAATAAAACTATAAGTATGACTATGACCTACAAAAAAGATTAAACAAATTGACAATAGAAGACAATACCTTAATTTGTTTAAGTTTAAATACAAATTAATAGATCAATGCAGTACCTACAAAATCAATTAAAACCTGAAATCAGTGACATACTTGTGGGAGATGGAAATTAAAAAAAAAAAAAAAGATAAAGAAGCCAAAGATGACCATTACCACAACAAAGGAAAGAGGAGATCCAACCATGGTTGCTCATTTCGCAAAACTAAAGGTACAACACAGCAAAACTTGAAGAATTGCAAAGGAATAGTAGATGAGAAAATATCCCTCTTCAAACCAAATTTGTAGATCCTCCACCACAAAATCTAATATAAAAATAAAAATATAATAAAAAACAGTGTAGAATCGAAATTCAAATCAACGAAACTTGAATTGGGAGGGAAATTAACCGCACGATTAAAAACGGCAAAAGAAGGTTTTACCTGGGGTAGGCGATTTCGAAATCATAAAGAAGAACAGGAACAATGAACATCTTACTCACTTAATCCGAACTGAGAAGGAGACCATATTCATTGAACATCTGAACCTAACCTAGCTATAAACGACGTCGTGCATAACCGCCTATGTTACTGAAACCGACAAGGGAAAGGTATAGGAAGACGAAAAAAAAAGAACGGCAAAGCGATTAAAATAATCAATAAGAGAACACAGACTTCCCATCCACATAGTAGTTAAACTATCTAAGAGTATCTCACTAATTGCAATAAGTGTGTTTCCCAAACATTCAGCATCTGTTGTAAGTACACAGGTAAGTTGAAATAGCTAGTTACAAAAAATCTCAACTCTAACAATTATCTTTCATAAATCATGACTATCGAACCTTTGTTCATTCTATTTGACATCACTCTACTACATTAATCACTTCACCATTCAACCAGTTATTATTTTTACACGCTATTTCTCCAAACAATGGACCCATACCAGAACAACATCAGAAAAAGAAATGAAGCAAAAGCACAAGCATGTTTGAGAAGAAAGACATTCCTGCAAGAAAAGAATGCAAAGAAACACAAGACAGTGCATCAAAAAAGCAGTGGCAATCAAAATAAAAAAGAGACTCAGCCAAGGTTATTTCAATTCCCTTCACAACCTGCAATAACTTCTCAAATGTTGAATACGCACAATCACCACTATCATGATACACTTATAGTTTCATGACTATGACCTTAATTTGTTTAAGTTTAAATACAAATAAATATGTCATTGCAGTACCTGCAAAATCAATTAAAACATGAAATTAGTGTGGTACAATAGAACCCATTCTCTGGAAAAACAAAGAAATTAAACATCTCATATACTTGTCCCTCTTCAAACTTAGATTCAAAATTATTAATCATTTGCTTCCTAATTGTACCATGAATTTTTCCACCCTACAGAACAAACAACAAATACATCTATTACTATTCTATTAACCTAACAAATAATAAAACACTCTTAATAAACTAATCACAGACTCTCAATAAAACAATAGCAAATTCAACATCAATTCATTGTTAAACACTCACCTTTTCATCAATCAAAACCATCTCAAGAGAGATTGATTCAGATGGGTTGAGGAAAGCTGGAATCCTCCACAAACGAACAACTCTGGCCTTTATGCGAAGATTATGGATTTTCCAGGCAACAGTTCAACAACATCGTCGAACTTGGAATCGTAATTGAGCTGCTCGTTATACACCATTGTTTTGATGGTTATATGCAATTGTTCCGAGGCTTAGATGCAATTGGTAGTGTTGAGATAATCACCATGGGAGAGGTAATTATAGATGGTGAGTATAGATATCACCTACACCAGATGAATCCTCATTCAAATTTTCAATAAAACCCTTAATCAGTTTGGGGGGAAAAATATGAACGACGATATAACCCTACCCCAGTTAGCACCACATCAAATTCCCCCAATTTCACGCTTCTAATCCATGGCCACCATCCGGATCGTCATCGCCTACACTTGTCAAGCACGACGCGGGAACCAAATCGCTAACAAACGGAAACATGCAAAATTCAGCGTATGGAAAATAGATCCGACGTGGCACATCTCATACGAATATAGAGTACCAATTTTTAAAGTAGTTTTTGTCAAGATTATGGATTACCAAAAGGTGAGATTAGTGCAGTTTCTAATATCTGATAGAAATGGAACAATTTTGGAGATAAGGATAGAGTTTGAGTGTCCTTACCATTGGTCAAGAATGGTTTAACTCATTGACAGTTCCGGGACTCGGTGAAAGGCGAAATTACAGCGGAACATACTAAACCCGTAACCAGATTTCTGCACAATTGCAGCCACAGTACCCTAACTTCATTCTCGCCTACAGACTTCAAAATTAAGTTAAAACCTGCGAAATTTGTACTCAAATTGAAGGGAATTTCGTTAGCTATCTAGAACAGCAAGAATTACTCAAATCGGAGTTACAGGGAATGCAATATTACCGTTTAAGTGAAGCCCTGTCCTAGAACACGGGTTTCCACAAACTTTTTCTAAATTGCTCCAATGTTCAACCCATAGTTTCTTTGATCCTTAATACTCTTATGCAAGATGAAAAACATCATAAATTGAACTTAGATGACTGAGAGGGGCACAAATTTAGTAGGGGAATGAAAGATAGGAATGAATTTTACCTTAAATTCCTTGTAAGCTTTTGCAATTCCTTACTATAATCTGCAATTATGGAGGCAATTGCTCTGAGACTTAGATGAAATTTGTAGTGTTTACATAATCACCATGGGAGAGGTATTTATGGATGGTGAGTACATATAGCAACTACACCAGATGAATCGCCATTCAAATTTTCAAAAAAACCCTTAATTAGTTTGGGGAAAAAAAATAGGAACGGGGATATAAGCCCACACCAGTTAGCACCATATGAGATTTCCCCAATTTCACGCTTCCAATGCATAGCCACCATCCGGTCAGTCATCTTCTACACTTGTCAAGAAGACGTGGGAACGAAATCGCCGACGAACCGAAACAGGCAAAACGCAAAGAATGGGAAAATAGATCCGACGTGGCATATCTCAAATGAATCTACAGAACCAAATTTGATAGTCGTTTTTGTCAAGATTATGGATTCGAGATATAATAAAAAATTGGAAAGTATATAAATAGTACAAATAAAAATTGTCCAATAACTAAATAGTTGTTAAAATAAATTTTCTCTTTATACAAAGCACTACTAAAAACTGAAAGTGATAACTATAATAGCCCTTTTGGTTGTGCGCTATTAAATGCGACCTTATATTAGCGGTTTTATGAAAAGTGATATTATAGGTTAATATATAAATAGTTAGTTAATATTTTAGTAAAAAAAATAATAAAAAAACATGGAAAAAACATTGATGGTGTGATAGCGCTTTTGCAAAACACGTTAGTATAGATTACTAGGGGAAATCCGCGCGTTGCACGGGTTCGATTAAAATATATATATAATTAAAATATTTTTATAAATGAAAAATAAAAATTGTGATAAGTATAATATCATATAGATATTAATTTAAAATATGTATATATTTAATATATGTATAAAAATAAAAAAATAGTTTAGAAATATGACATTTTTCACTTATTTATATCGTAGTTTTGTTTATATTTTAATATAATAGATCTCTTATAATATCTTTTAAGTTTAAAGAGATATGCATCATATAATATTTGGAGGTATCCCTTATGTAAAAATTGAGTGATCTTGTTTTTCAAAAATTACGAACCAATCCAGACTTTATTAGTCCTGATTTTTTTAATCTATTGTTCTGTGTGTGTGTGTGTGTGGTTGTGTGTGTGTGTATATATATATATATATGTTTGAATTATGATTTCATATATTTGAATTTAGGTTTAGTTATCTAGCTCATGAAGAGAGAATTTATTATTTTAGAAGAATTTAACATGTCATATTATTTGCTTTAAAAAATGTTATATTATTCTGATAAATATATATATCACTATTTTATTGAGCCATAACTTTAACAATTTTTTAACGCTTTAGAATATGTGTTTATTTTATTTAAATAGTTACATTATTATTTAAATCAAATTAATAATTTTTGAAATTTTTAGTAAATTTCAAAATACATATATACACACTATCTTTAAACAATAAGATTATTTAAATCATCGTATTACGTTGAATGTAAATATGTTTAAATATGTGTGTGGTTATATTTTATAAATATATTAAATATGTTTTAATATAAACAATTTTTACAATTGATGATTTTTCATCTTATTCTTGAAAAATTATAACTATTACTCTTTCATATAATTTAAGGTTTCTCATATTTATATAAAACACGATTCTTGTTATGATAATCAACACTACAACATTTTCACTCTATAAAACGTCAAAAAAGCTTTCTGAAATGTAAAAAAAACCGTTGCCAAAAGCTACGAGAACGGTTTTTAGGGTGTTCTATACCGAGGGGTTCTCTTAGCCTTTTGCAACGCTTTTCTTTTCCAACGGCAACCCCTTGAAGAAAACCGTTTTCTTAGAGTTCCTAACAGAACGGTTCTTAAAGTTCCCAACCACAACGGTTTCTCTCTGTTCTCAATTAAAACCGTTCTCGTTGGTCTAATACAGAGAACGGTTTGCTTCGATCTACAACAATGGTTTTTAACTGTTGCTAAACGTAAAACCGTTTTAATAGACCTTAACTTTATTAATTATCAAATAGATACGACAACTCTTTCTTACAGTTGCCATTTTGAAAACCGTTCTGGTTTGTTTGATACAGCAACGGCTTCTCTCAGTTGCCAAATAAAAAATCGTTCTGGTTTTTTCAATACCGCAACACTTTCTCACCGTTGCTTTATAAAAACCGTTATGGTAAAGCTTTTACCATATGATCTAGAACAATTGTTTCTTAGCTAAAAAACTATTTCTTAGCTACAAAAACCCTTTAATGTGATACGAATATTTTCAATGTAATTTTATCACCCTTATAAATAATTATTATATTAGACCTAAAGAACAATAATTTCAATATAATCCAATAATAAAAGAACAAATTAAACTAAAATGATTATCATTCATATATATTAAAATAATAACATCGATCAACATAACGTTGACCTAACATTGTCAATCATTCACAATCAAACTAGCATCTTCAAAATGAAACTAACATCTTAAATGTATATCCTAATGTGCATTCACCATCAATTACATTGTATGAGTATCTTCCTAACTGATAACATAGATCAAATTACTATTACAGAACTTTCAGTTGATGCTTCTTGTCTTGACTCTCGCATACTTCCACAGCCATAATAGTTGCAGGGACACAGTCAAGTTTGCATGCTCCATGTTTGGAAACAATGATTCCAACAACCCCAACATGTATAACTAACCTAGCACATTATTAGCATAAGATTGTGGAGTTAAATTCAAAATTGATAAAAAATAAAAAAATTCTAACAAAGATCAAATGGACATGTAAGCATATAATCCTAACAAAGATCAAATAACAAAAGCATGTATATGTCTTTTCCCTTTCCAGTTTTGCACGTTGGGGACCATCGCACAATATTGTCCATTCTTGAAAGCTAACTCTTCATTTTATAGATTTGCTTTTAGCCATTCTCATTCCCATAAACCAACTAAAAATGTAATCCTCCATCAGCAAATATTCCATATGCTTCCTTCCTTGGCTTCCTAACCTGTCTGCGAATCAAATAATGGGGTGAGACTACTAAGCCTCAGTGAATTTCTTACTACCCTCTACTTGGTGTGCTAACACCGGGGTTTTGAAAATCAGTTGATCACTTGAACTCATATTCATCAAAGAATAACATAACATAAATAAGGTTTATCACACAAATATTATCTTGGTTGATTTTAATACTCACGGACACTTCGAGGTGAGCGGGTCTCGAAGGCCGGCCTCAGGTTTTCTGATATTAAATGTAGATCAGTGAACCTGCTCATCTCACAATCATAAACTGATTCTCACTAAAAGTAGAGAATCCTCATAGCATAAGCTATGCTCATAGCCAAAGGCTAGATAGTAAGTGATTCGAGATCAATCACTATTGATCAACTGTACTAATTAATTAACTTAACATAACAACCAATCCCGGGGAAAAACCTACATGAGTTTAATTCCTAAGTCATTATCATATTGTTGTAAAACTATGTTTAAAATGGCATGGAAATATGTTTAGCAACTAAGGAATATTTCTATACAAGTTGGAAGCCATTAAGCATTTTTTTAAAACCATCAAATTTCCCGTTTATACAGTGTAGATTCGATTGGCTAAACCAAAGAGTCCATGCCAATCGATTGATACGAGTCTAAACAGGATTTTCATGAATTTTCAATACAAATCAAAGTTAATTCACAACTCAATAGCTCCCAAATTATACTATATGTCATACTCAATTACCAAGCATATTTCCATCGCAAAAATGAGTCTAAAGGGATAGGGAAACACTCATTCATTTCAAACATGCAATTTAATAATTTCTAACTCATGCTTCTATTGATTGAACATAATAACAAATAAAGAATGCCCTAATCATTGGTCTTATGGTTGCCAGAACTACTTAAAGAAACCCACCTGATATATCCAGCATCACCGAGTTGTTCCGTACGCTCTCAAGCATCTATTCGTGTAGCCGAGCGCGTAAAACTCACAGTCCAAAACCAGAATTTTGACAGCATCAGTACCCTGTATTCAAACGCGTGTATAGATCTCAATTTTAATCGAATTTTCATGAAACAGGTGCCAAAACGACGGCAATTTCGTTAGCTTTCCAGACATGTAAGTACCATACAAAACAGAGTTATGGTTTGTCGGCTACAACTCAAATACCAGACACAGGTCCAAACAAAATTATGCAGAATTTCCTTACCTTTCCAATTCCAACTTCAGCACTCTCACATAGTATTAACAAGCAGCAAGTTCATGAATGAGCCCCAAAATCATGAATCTAGAATTTAGTAAATAAACTAAATCAAACCTATAGAAACTCACCTCAATCACAGTTTCTTTTCTTTAAGCTCTTCAACAAGACCATAGCTTGCCTCCTTCAACGGCCCCTTGTTCATTTCTTGCATAACTTTTCTTAGCTTCAGTCACCCAGCCCTTTAGTTCACTCCAAGGCCACCTATAATCACACTAAGTACACACAAATAAAAATCAATCCACCTATAATTTCACTAATTCCTCCCCCTGATAAATCAGAAACAGTACAATTACACATCAAAAAACCACCTAATAGCTAAAATCAAAGCAATTGTACCAACCCAAAAACTATAATTTACATGTAATTGACTAAGAATGTGGTCTTATTCCCATTCTCTGTACCAACATAAAATACTAAAGAAAAAATAAAAACCAGAAGCAAGAACAAGACGCACCGATTGCAGGCTAAGAAAACCATACTCTAACGCTCGAAACAATTTCCCGAATCCCATGTCCATACTCTAGCTAAATGGAACTATTAATATTTAGCTTAGTCAAACTCAATGTACACATGACTATACATGTTCAATCAATTAGTTTGGATTAATAACAGAGCAACCACTCTGCAACATCTATTTCTCACACCAATTCAACACTAGCAGACTCACATATACCTAAAGTTTAATTCTATGCTTTGTCATTCCAATACTTATATTATATGCCCTATACGTAGTGGTGCATTGGTGGTTTGAATGGTGTATTTTTTTGTTTACCTCATTGAACTCACCAATGAAATTGGTGGTAGCTGCTGCTATGTCTAGTGGCAGAAAAGTTTTTTGTTCAAAAATAGTTTGTTTCTTGCCTCCTATATTTTCCAAAGCAAAGTGCAAAAGAGTTGAGAAGCATAAACATGATCACATGTCAATAATTGCAGAATTCAGTTATAGATATTTAAAGAGGGAGGAATATGGATGCCGAAAGGGCACGAAAACCAAGCAAACCTGGATGCATGACACTGCATAAACAAAGGTCAATGAACATAACATCGGAAGAAAAAAACCAGCTACAAATTCTACTCTTCATCTTATGTTTCCTTATCTTCAAATTCTTCATCAATATCATCATTATTCATCTACAAAATAAAAATAATATGTTCGATTAGTAATACGTACAAACATTAATTTCCTTGTACAAAACAAATTCCAGACATAGCAAATGCAATCATTGAACTTAGCATAAGGAATGCTCAACTAGTAAGAATTAATACAATACACCAAGTCTCATTAACAATAAAAAAAAAAAAATTAAAACTAAACACCAAAACTCTAAAACACATAACTAAAGTTACATAAAGTTAACTATAAAGGTATTCACATAGCTGTTCAAGATCAAAATTACAACCACACACTCATAAGTCTTTTAGTAAAGGTATTGAAAACATAAATGAATGAATAACTTAAATAAAGAAGTAAATAAATAAAATCTTAAATTTGCAATTGCTCTAGACAAATAATTTGAGGTTATATATCCTATGGCACAAAGAGCGTCATACCGAGTCTCAAATCTATCAATAAATGAATTCAACAAGAGCATAAAGCAAAGAGGTTTAAAAAAATATTTATTCTCATAAACTGGACCAAAAAATTACAAAAACAGTACACAAACCTTGACTTGTGTGTTTGGCTAAATATTGAATTCAATTCCCAAATAACATAAGATGTTACAATGAGAGCAAGAGCAAAATAAGTGACATGCAACTCAACAGAGCCTTCAAATAACATAGAGTGCTCCGTGAGCAAACAAAATGTCTTCGTTGTTGACATAAATTCATACGATCCTCCATGAGCAGAGAAAATGTCTTCAATGGACTCTAATAACTTTGGTTGTTGCCGGAGAACGTAATCCACCATCATAACAAGTTTGGGGAACTTAAAATCATAAATTTGATTTTCAACTTTAAGCAGAAAAATGCCTTCAACTATCAATTATCTGTTTCATACCAGGAAAAAGACTATGGAAAAAGTAATTATTTACAGCAACAAAGATTATATTACAGGGTAAAGGAAACATAAACAAGGAGCTGCATAAAGTAAAACGAAAACATAAACAACAAAGAAAACATGGTTGCGAAACTATACTAAAGAGCAATACTAATGTACTACAACAACAACAACAACAACAACAACAACAAAAAATTAAGATAAAATTTAGGTCAATTCTTAGCAAAAAAAAAACTAAAGAACAATTATTTCAATAATAGCAAAATAAGAAAATTTGTTGAAACAATTAGCAACATTCAATAGACGACATATGTTAGAAGATGCAAGCAGACAATATACCTTGTGAATAGTGGTTACCTTCTTCAATCTCTGCAAACATCTTCGCCGTCGCGTTTCAAAACTTTAGGGTTTCAACTTTCAACGAGTAGATAATTGATCGTGCTTTTTAGGAATTTACGGTTTCAAGGAATGGAGAATGGATTGTGAGTCTTCAAGGCATTCTTGTAGTAGAGAAATTTCGAAATTGGAGAGGAGTAGAGAAGAAGAGGTTCTGGTTCCTGGTTCGTGTGTAGAGAAGAGCGGACGATTAGGAGGGTTCTGAAAGTTTTGAAGGTGGAATGGAGATCGTGAGCCGCGACTGAAGAAGGAACGATTTGAAGAATTTGCCATGAGATAATGAAAAACAAGGAATGAAAATTTGGGGGAAAAAAGATTAGCCAACTATGTTGAAACTTGAAATATTGGCTCTCACTGAAACGAAGTATGAGATGAGTTTTATTTTTTATAATCTAACTAATATCAATTTAAGAAGGAAATATATTGAGGATTTTACCTAACTAACCCACACAATTAACCCCTCCACGTCAGCTTTGTTGAGGATAATTTAGACCTAACACAATTCTTAGCTCTTCTTACATTTTTTGACTTAATTTACAAGAAATGTGATATTTTGTTGACTTCACTTTGCTTTTTCCTTGACTGATTGGACTACTAAGAAGCTATTAAGCTAGCTATCATCATATTACCTTTCCATTACATTGTAAATTGTAAACTTCATTTTTCTGTAAGTACTTTTTTTTATCTTTATATTCAGTTTTATATGCTACTTATCTATTCATCTTCTTTCTCTTCTCTCTACATCTCTCTCCATTTCTCTCTTTTTTCCTGCATATTTATTTTTCAGTATAGTAACTAAATAAATTTCTCTCAATATTGTTTGCAGATTTCAGAAGCTAGAGTAATAATAACAATGAAGAAACTTTTTGTCTTGAAACAATGGTAATATCTCTTCCAAACTTATTTAAATTTCTATGATATATATACATCTCTCTCTCTCTCTCTCTCTCTCTCTCTCTCTCTCTCTTCATTATCTTTTATGCTAAATATGACTTTTTTATCTTCAGTTTGTCTCTTCAGAAAACTAGATTAATGTTCAAATTTCTCCAACTATATGATGAGAAAACAAAACTAGAGTTTGATTTTGGTTAAGAAAAACAGTTTAGATCTACAAATAAAAATAAAACTAGAGTTCTGTTCTAATTTTTTCAAATGTGCAGAGGAAAAAAATTAAGCAATCTAAAAAGAAGGAAAGAAGAGAGCTTCAGATGTTGAGTACAACAAACAAAACCACAAAAAACACAGCAGGAAAAATTATGAAAGAAAAAATAAAACAGCAGCACAAGAAACAATGTTTGATTCAGGTAAAAAACAACTGCTTAACCTTTATTGATGTTCAATATTGTTTTTTAATTTGTAATTATACTTGCTGTTTTGAATCATAAAAACAAATACTAAGAAATTAACAATTATTTTTGAAAAAAATTTATTGCGGGAGATAAAGAAGAGTTTAGAAGATTTCAAACAAAAAGACTTTAATGCAATGCATTGCATTCAAAAGACCTTGCAGTAAACATGGCCTACATGTATTGTAATTAGATCTGGTCTTTTTTTTTTTTTTGCAGATTTATGTTCAAATTCAACTAATCACTTTTGATTTGTTTAATTTTCATTTTTACAGGAAAATAAAAAGAAGATGCAGTAGGATGAAAAGAGCAGCAAATAATGACTTTAAGTTTGGTTGATATAAACGAAAATTAAACTCAGAAAAAATGCAGCAAATAACAAATCACAAAAATAGTTTACAAGCAAATACAACAAACAATATAGAGACATGCTTATTTTGAAAAAAAATCATGAATTCCAGAATCAGATCTTTGAAAAAATATCCATCAATTTAAAAGACTCAGATCCAACATTGTAACATCAGAAAAATCACACATCAAATAGAAAAATGACTCTCCAAAATCATTATCTTTTCTAAATCAAACAAAAACTTCAGATCCAAACATGATATATCAACACCTAAAAAAATCTATTTCATCAAAACTATTCTTTATATAAAAAAAAATACAAAATTTACAGATTATACAAAAGAGAAATAGCAAACTTGGTTTTTTGCTTTTGTTGCATGTTACGTGATTTCCGGTGCGGTGGTTCTCTATACCGTCCCGGCTGTTATCGGCGAGAGTGTTCCAATCTTGAATCATTTTTGTAGGTTTCGTAGAGGAGAAGGAGTAGACTCTATGCAAAGGTTAGTTTATGTTGATTATGTTGACGCGAATTGATACCTTGAACTTCATTATATTTGTTGTTAAACACATGCTTTTTGTTCAATTCATTCAGAATCTCTCCCTCGCCAAAGAACATGACTGGCTATAAGTGGGTGAAAGGAACTACATTTTCAACTAGAGAAGAGTTCAAAAAAGCTATATCAGATTTCTCTGTGGCAAATAATGTAGATTTAAGGTTGATAAAAAATGACAAAGAGAGAGTATGAGTGGGCTGCAAAAGTGGTTGCCCTTATAACCAACGAATGGCAAGTGTTTTTCCTTGTGTGGATCCTATTTCAACAGGAACTTGCCGAGTCGATCCGCTTGCGCGTCTTTGTAGGGTACCGGTAAATTTTAAATAAATATGAGAAGTTTTCTTAAACATGCCACATCATCAAAAATAAGGTTTGGGAGCAACTCAACATTTCTATTATTAGATAGATAGATAGATAGATAGATAGATTGGACTATGTTATCGCTTTAAAAAGAGTGTTATTATAGGTATTTTTCTAAATAAAATAAAAAAGGACTACGTACGTGCTCATTATTCCAAATCATAATTTCTCATTATTCCTTGCACTCCATAAACCTATCTTCTCTCATTACTCTTTCTTCTTCAAATCTATTAAACCCCGTAATTTTTTCTTCCTTCCCAAATTGATTGAACCTCTTCTTGTCTATTTCCCTTCAATCTTTCTAGAAAGATTTTCTCCCTATTTCTTCTTTGTATATTTTTCACCTATACTCACCACAAAAGTATTACAAGATAGATTGAGCCCTAAAACTATCTTCTATCATGAAAAGCTTTATCATTGAACCATAAAAGCTAGTTGAACCCTAAAATCCATGGTGTTCACCACCGTTTATCGTTCCAAAGCATGTGGAACCCTGAAACCTAGAAACTATATATCCTCAATAAACCATTTGACCAGAAGACTCAAATTTGCAAGCTTCACGTCTCTCACCCTTAAACCTCCAACTTCTATAGGTTAATAAGCCAAACTCAACTTTACCTTACCAACTTCTTCCTCCTTGATAAAGTACCCAATAAAATCTCCCTAGTCTGTCGCACCTTCTTCCACACATCGACCGAAAGATATGACAGATAAAAAATAGGAATTTAATTAAGCATAAGAGTTAAGTAGCACAATCCAACTGTAAGACCCGTAATTCCACACTACCTTTTGTGTGGGAGAAATAAGTAACGGCTAAGCACTTTAGGGTTTTTCTTAAGTGTTTTTGTGAGTATCGTCGTAATAACAACATTTTTGCTGAGTTGGAGTCTGTCTTGTGCTCGTGTGCTGGAAATGCACAGACTTTTGTTCCTTAGTCTTTAATTATATATGAGAACGTTTCTGTGTTTTCAGAATTTTGAAATTCGACTTTCTCCGCTTTTTGGAAAAACGAGTAGAAAATCGTACCCGCTGTTGGAAAATTTACGGTTTCTGTTTCCCGTCGAATTTCAATTAGAGACTTTATATATCGGCACGAGTTAGAATCTAAATTCATAATATTTTTGAGAGCTTAGGATAAAAATTTCAGTCAGAGAATCAAGTTTAGCGATAATTTTTAGAAATGGTTTACGACAAACTTTTACTTCGTAGATTTTCTATTTTTCGCAAGTTAGACCATTAGCGAAGTACGACTCGCCTGCGAGCGAGCGCGAGAGCTGAGTAGCGTAAAGTGAAAATATCTAGATATTTCTTAAAGAGGAATCATGAGTTTTTGTGTGTGAGTGAGTGATCCAATGGCTAGGGTTCAATCTCACAATTTTCTTTGCTTTGATCCAAGGGCTATGATCCATCAAGACTTCTTATACTAGGAATACATAGAAAAATTAGAGGAACTCATTCACTCTTTTTCTCTTAACCGTGAACTTCATTCCCTCTTTCACTTCATCACAAAAATTTCAATCATTCACCAAATCACTTGATCTTAGGCTTGTTGGATCATAGGAAAATTTCTAGGAATCATCTCCTAAGGTAACTAACCTCTTCCTTTCTCTTGTGTGGCTAAGATTCTTAGAGTTTCATGAACTTTAGAGGTTATGTTCTTGAGAGAAATTTGTGAGAAATTGTCCATAAATGATTCTTGTTGCTTGAAAGTTGTTCATGAGTGATGAACTAGCATGTTTAGGCTTAGTAGTGATGCTTTCCATTGTTAGATGATGAGATCATGAAAATCTTTACTAGGGTTTTGAGGAAAATTCCTAATTGATCAAGAACATGAGTTGTTGGTTGTTGATTGTGAAAATGATGTTGCTTTTGAACCTTTTATGAAAATGGATGTGTGGAAAGTGACTTTGTTTTAAGAAACAAGAAAAATATTTTGTGTGTGTTCTTGAGAATATTTGTGAAAACTATTTTGAATTGTGGATTATGTTTTGGAAATGTTTTGTTTGATCAATTAAATGATTTTGGGAACTAATTGGTTAATGCTATGCTTTTGAAATGAAAGAAAAATGATTTAGGGTGTGATTTCATTTCTGGCCGAAATTTTGAAGGGTATTCTGGTCATTTTAAAATTGTTTTTGTGACCTGGAAACCTAACCATTTAATCCGTCTTTTCGAGACGAAGATTTTGGCGTATGGCTCGTCTCGATCGGATAAAAATTGAATGAGTTATGGCCGTTTTATTCGAGAAGTAAAAACTTGTAACTTGTTTTGCAAGAAAAATTTATTTTCGGTGAAACTTTTCGAAGAGTTGTTGCGTTGTTTTCAAATGGTTTTAGTGTGTGGAATTGATTTGCTTTGATGTTAAAAAAAAAGTATTTCATAGTTTGATTTGAAACGAAAATATTTTCGTGTAGTGAAAATAGTGTATTTAACTTCATGAATTTTTTATCAATATAGGGAGGTCTCGTAATCACTATTCGAGAGTGTTAGAAAGTACCTTAGACCCCTCTAGATTTTTGGGTTTTAGTTTCGTTTCGATAGAATACAGTGGGAGTATTTTATTGACTTTACGCTGCTTAAATTTTAGGAAGCGCGATTTGTAGAGTTGAGCGAGAAATAGTTGTGGAAGCTTGCCGAGGTAAGGGCACCTTTATTTTTCCGTCATATATGTGTATGATATATGTGTATGCTTGGTTCTGGATTGTGTGAATGCTTGGCATGATTATATTATGTATTCTCGTGATGAGAAGGTGTTTTGTATCGCATGTGTGGTTTACATATGTTTGAGAATATATGTATGAATATGTGATTAGCGTGCATATGATTTTGAAAATATATGTACATATTATGATTGGTTTACATACGCTTGAGAGGTATGTATTTGTTGCATTAGCATATATGGGGAATCGTATGCTCATGCATTCATTGTAAGTGGTTATCGGGAACGGACCACGGGGTGTGATTATCGGGAATGGATCCACCTTAATCCTTCGGGATTTATTGAGTCCAATATGTGGTTATCGGGAATGGACCACGGAGTGTGATTATCGGGAATGGATCCACTCTAATCCTTCGGGATTGTATTTATATTAGTAGGGGTTGGACCTACGACTCTCTGCGGAGAGGTAAAATTCCGGAATTCATGCATGTGAAAAAGACCCGGGTAGGGTGATCACAATCATTTAGAGTCTGCATTGATAGGCTTTGTGTGCATTTGAATTATAATGCCTGTTGAGGAGGAAATGCTAAATGTTTATTTGCTTTCCGTATTTGGTATGTGTATATTCGGTGTGTATTATATATATGTATATGTGTGGTGACCCTTGCCATAATACATGAACGGGTTACCCCCACCTAGACGATGGATTCCTGTCCGAGACCGTGGGTCGTGAGGACGACGGTGAGTTCGTGGGATTCCAGTGATCGAGGAGTGGTACATCTTAAGTTAGGCTGTTCGCCGGCATGGTTTGTACACCGTGCTCTTTTCAGATTAGGCATAGGATCTGACTCTTTTGGATGACTGTATTCTGAATATTTACTTTTGTGGTTGTTAGACCCTTTGTCTTTAGGGTTGTAAATATTCAGGTGTTACACTTGCTTCTCTGAAGCACTAATGTTTAATTAGCCCTGTTGTATGATTAATGTCGACTCTTGTAAAATATTTTCCGCGCACTCTGTCTCGTGTTTTAAAAAAAAAAAAAATAATGCCCATTTTTGGTCTTTGAAAAACGGGGTGTTACATTGTGGTATCAGAGCCCGGCTTTAGATCATCAAAGGGAAAGTGTGTAGTAGAGTTGTCCGTCCAAAGTCAGTCATAATATAGCTAGAGTTGTGTTGGTTCTATCGATCGGTTTTGTTGTGTTGTGGGTGATGAGGTTTTGTCGTGAGTCTAGCATGGTGGATGCTTAGGTAATTGATTGTGTCTTAGTTGAAACGATGTTCCCTACACAGTTGGAACCCCCGAGCGATTGTCGAATTTAGTCGACAAGTGTCTCTGAATTCTTTAGACGGAGTGGTCCGAGGAGGATGGACTTGAGGCGAATAAGAACTACAAGGGATTCTTGGTATTAATTTAATGGATTGGAAGTTGCATTGGTCGTTGTCACCCGGAGGTGTTGAGTATTGACGAGTGAGCGTCGTACTGATAAAGGATTACAAGTAAGGATCGGATTGGGACGACCTTTTGAAGAAGGTATTGGATGTCCGTCGGGTGAGTTAGGGCGGGACTTGATGAAGTCCGTCGGTTGCCAAGGGGATGCGGCCACTGTGGAATTGTGGACCAGGCAGAGATGTCAGTTAGATTTAATTACGATGATTGGATAATCATTTGAGTGATTCGTATTGCAATTAAAGTGTGTTGCACGTCAAGAGTCAGTGAACTTAGTGGTGTTAGAAGACGGTTTCACGAACGATGGGTACCTTAAGGGTTTAAGTTAAGTGTGTGAGATAAACTAGATTCGAAAATGAGATTATTATGGATGAATCTCGTGATGATTAAGGGTAAGAGACCAAATATCACATGGATAAGTGACAATCTATACGTAGTTAAGGAGATAGTAAGTATAGATGTCGATGTGAGACAAAACTATAGGTAATCATTGGTTGGATAATTATGGTTTTGGAGAGATGTTTAGGTAAGAACGAGGAGTTCAACCGTGGAAAACAAGTTACATATCACAGATAGGTGATACTAGATGTGTGTAGTATGGAAATACCTAGAGAATTGTAGCAGTGTAAGCTAGAATTGTTAGTTATCGGCAGGAAAACCTTAAGAGGAAGTGAACATATTGAGTAATGCTTAGGGATTAGTAAAAAAAATTATTGAGTAGTTTGAAGAGATTAGTCAAGATTGAGTAGAGATCCTGTGCAGATGTGCATTTAAGTTAATGATTTTGATCGACCAAGAGGGTGAAGGACCAAGTAGTACCTTGAAATTATGGAATCATAGGAGTTGATGTAATCAAACGTTAAGAAATTCACGTCATGGACGACAATGTTTGGAAATTTTCTAGAAATATCAAGTTGTGATTAGACAAGAGTTCGCTAGTAGGAGTACTCAGATGATGAGAGTTGATCTGTAAGGACATTTGTTGTATATTAAGATGTAATGGAGGAATTTAGATGGTGTGGTAAATATTTTAAGTTCTTGAGAATTAGATTTAAGAGTTTGATTTGGATAACAAACGTACTAAGGATGAAATTATAAGTATTGTGCTTAGGTAGTTGTTCTTGAAAAGTCACGCAGTGAGATTTGAGATGGGTGTTCAATGGCTTGATAGATGAGTAAGATGTGTTGATTTGGAAGTGAATTATAGTGACGTGACGAAGATAAGATTAGAGATAGTTATGCATAGAGAGATACACAATAAGAACTTGATTGATTATTAATTGGAGCGTTTGATTTCAAGGCGTACATTAGTTGACACCTTGGTGAAAGTTAGAGATGAATAAGAATCTAGCTAGTGAATGGATGTGTTAGGACGGGTAGCAAACGTATGTGTGAAGTTGGTTATTGGTATTGTAGAACCCTATGACTTTAGATAGTTACGACAATTTGGGATTGGTCGAACGGAAAAGTGTATGCTTGTTATGATTCAAAATGTTATGGAACGAGAGAGTATTTGGATTCTGTGCGGAGAGTTAAAGATGTTGTTTGGATTTAACAAGTTATTGGTTATGGTCGTTTGGGAACCAACTCTAGACAGTTGTTGAACTTGAAAGTTGCAAATTAGTAGATAAATGAGTTAGTCGCAAAGGAAGTTAGTCGTTGGGAAGACATGTTATGAATAAGTAAGAGAGAAGCACATGAGAATGTGGCTTATGTCAATTAAGGATTGGCGAAAGGATTCACACATAATTTGGAAAATTATGATTGTGCGTGTATATTAAGGATTCGAAAGCACCACCTGAATGGATGTCATGGAGGTGTGTGTGTTGTATGTGGAAGTAAAAAAGGGTAAGCAATTATCTAATGACAAAGTTTGGTGGGAACTAATAGAAATTGATTCATTGTAGTTGTTACAATGAGGATAGGCGTAACGTAGAGGAAAATGCGCATTGAGAAAACGAATGATTTCGGTCGTTGACAGTAGAAGCGGTTGAACGACGGTTGCGCTGAGAAATATCTCAAGATATGATTGGATGTAGGAATTTACTATAAGGATAAGATGTTGGAACAAATAAGAATGGTCAGGGTGACAAGCTCTTTTGAGTAAAAGAGAATTTAATGGTAAGAGAGAAGAAACTCAAGAGAGTTTAGAAATAGAATGAGAATAAGATGTAGAATGGTTTAAGCCGACGATGGCAGTCGACGAGGAGAAATGTTTTATGCTAAAGCAGGCAAGGTTAACCTAAGTATTAATTTGGAAAATTATGTGGACGCCTGAAGGATTGAATTTTCGGGAATTTGAGATTTGGATAAAGGGAGTCCAAGCGAGGTAGATGGTATAAGTTGGCGCATGTCAGGAGAATTTGGGGAATGTAATCACCAACTGGATGTTGGGATGATATTATTAAGACTGCGATTGGATGGTTCGACGCAGTTATGAGATTAAAGGAATAATTAAGGGCTTATGGATATTGATGAAGTTGTAAAGTTCTCTCTATAGATGATAACTTCTTTCGGAGGGTAATGATTTGAGAGGTACTTGCCGTGGTGGCATTGTATTACTGTTGGGTGATACTCAACATATGTTTCGGGAGTGGAAGCATGTGGTTTTAAGTGACGTGTTTTGAGCATTGTATCTCGTCAGGGAGATTGAGATAGTAAGAGACCGAGGAAAAATGTGTAGAAAACCTCGAAGGAATTGTTGGACCCTTGTGCGTAGGAGGATCTTGAGCACAAGTGACAGGAAGCATTATTCAAGTTAGGTAAAGATGGTCTAAACCACCATTATGATTGTCGGCTATCTATTGACAAATTGAGGAACTGATCATCCTTAATCTCTTGTTAATAATAGACGGAATCGTGTTGACTGGAATTGACAAGTTTTTGCTAGCTTTGGTGGTGCACCAAGAGTTTTAGTGTTTCTTTTTGGAGGGTAGCTGTCACCACTTTGTGTGGGCCTAGTGGAATAGGCTATGTCGTGGAGGCGTAAGAGGTGACCTTGGAAATTTGTCGTGTTGACCTAGGATCTTTGAGAATTAGAGTTGTGAACCTTCGTAGTGAGGTTAGATTTCGAGTGGTGAACTTGTTGTGTGATGTCTAGCTTTGTGTCTAAAGTTTGGAACCAGTGCGACTATGTAGAGGGTTGCGATTTGTGCACGGTCGTGCCAGTGTGGTAGTGATAGCATCTGTGTGGCTACACCGATTCCTACGAGATTTTGTTGTGTTGATGATAGTAATAACTAGATGAGTTGTTGCTCATACCTTTAGTTTCGAGGACGAAACTTCTTTTTGGAGGGTAGTAATGTAAGACCCGTAATTCCACACTACCTTTTGTGTGGGAGAAATAAGTAACGGCTAAGCACTTTAGGGTTTTTCTTAAGTGTTTTTGTGAGTATCGTCGTAATAACAACATTTTTGCTGAGTTGGAGTCTGTCTTGTGCTCGTGTGCTGGAAATGCACAGACTTTTGTTCCTTAGTCTTTAATTATATATGAGAACGTTTCTGTGTTTTCAGAATTTTGAAATTCGACTTTCTCCGCTTTTTGGAAAAACGAGTAGAAAATCGTACCCGCTGTTGGAAAATTTACGGTTTCTGTTTCCCGTCGAATTTCAATTAGAGACTTTATATATCGGCACGAGTTAGAATCTAAATTCATAATATTTTTGAGAGCTTAGGATAAAAATTTCAGTCGGAGAATCAAGTTTAGCGATAATTTTTAGAAATGGTTTACGACAAACTTTTACTTCGTAGATTTTCTATTTTTCGCAAGTTAGACCATTAGCGAAGTACGACTCGCCTGCGAGCGAGCGCGAGAGCTGAGTAGCGTAAAGTGAAAATATCTAGATATTTCTTAAAGAGGAATCATGAGTTTTTGTGTGTGAGTGAGTGATCCAATGGCTAGGGTTCAATCTCACAATTTTCTTTGCTTTGATCCAAGGGCTATGATCCATCAAGACTTCTTATACTAGGAATACATAGAAAAATTAGAGGAACTCATTCACTCTTTCTCTCTTAACCGTGAACTTCATTCCCTCTTTCACTTCATCACAAAAATTTCAATCATTCACCAAATCACTTGAGATTAGGCTTGTTGGATCATAGGAAAATTGCTAGGAATCATCTCCTAAGGTAACTAACCTCTTCCTTTCTCTTGTGTGGCTAAGATTCTTATAGTTTCATGAACTTTAGAGGTTATGTTCTTGAGAGAAATTTGTGAGAAATTGTCCATAAATGATTCTTGTTGCTTGAAAGTTGTTCATGAGTGATGAACTAGCATGTTTAGGCTTAGTAGTGATGCTTTCCATTGTTAGATGATGAGATCATGAAAATCTTTACTAGGGTTTTGAGGAAAATTCCTAATTGATCAAGAACATGAGTTGTTGGTTGTTGATTGTGAAAATGATGTTGCTTTTGAACCTTTTATGAAAATGGATGTGTGGAAAGTGACTTTGTTTTAAGAAACAAGAAAAATATTTTGTGTGTGTTCTTGAGAATATTTGTGAAAACTATTTTGAATTGTGGATTATGTTTTGGAAATGTTTTGTTTGATCAATTAAATGATTTTGGGAACTAATTGGTTAATGCTATGCTTTTGAAATGAAAGAAAAATGATTTAGGGTGTGATTTCATTTCTGGCCGAAATTTTGAAGGGTATTCTGGTCATTTTAAAATTGTTTTTGTGACCTGGAAACCTAACCATTTAATCCGTCTTTTCGAGACGAAGATTTTGGCGTATGGCTCGTCTCGATCGGATAAAAATTGAATGAGTTATGGCCGTTTTATTCGAGAAGTAAAAACTTGTAACTTGTGTTGCAAGAAAAATTTATGAAACTTTTCGAAGAGTTGTTGCGCTGTTTTCAAATGGTTTTAGTGTGTGGAATTGATTTGCTTTGATGTTAAAAAAAAAGTATTTCATAGTTTGATTTGAAACGAAAATATTTTCGTGTAGTGAAAATAGTGTATTTAACTTCATGAATTTTTTATCAATATAGGGAGGTCTCGTAATCACTATTCGAGAGTGTTAGAAAGTACCTTAGACCCCTCTAGATTTTTGGGTTTTAGTTTCGTTTCGATAGAATACAGTGGGAGTATTTTATTGACTTTACGCTGCTTAAATTTTAGGAAGCGCGATTTGTAGAGTTGAGCGAGAAATAGTTGTGGAAGCTTGCCGAGGTAAGGGCACCTTTATTTTTCCGTCATATATGTGTATGATATATGTGTATGCTTGGTTCTGGATTGTGTGAATGCTTGGCATGATTATATCATGTATTCTCGTGATGAGAAGGTGTTTTGTATCGCATGTGTGGTTTACATATGTTTGAGAATATATGTATGAATATGTGATTGGCGTGCATATGATTTTGAAAATATATGTACATATTATGATTGGTTTACATACGCTTGAGAGGTATGTATTTGTTGCATTAGCATATATGGGGAATCGTATGCTCATGCATTCATTGTAAGTGGTTATCGGGAACGGACCACGGGGTGTGATTATCGGGAATGGATCCACCTTAATCCTTCGGGATTTATTGAGTCCAATATGTGGTTATCGGGAATGGACCACGGAGTGTGATTATCGGGAATGGATCCACTCTAATCCTTCGGGATTGTATTGATATTAGTAGGGGTTGGACCTACGACTCTCTGCGGAGAGGTAAAATTCCGGAATTCATGCATGTGAAAAAGACCCGGGTAGGGTGATCACAATCATTTAGAGTCTGCATTGATAGGCTTTGTGTGCATTTGAATTATAATGCCTGTTGAGGAGGAAATGCTAAATGTTTATTTGCTTTCTGTATTTGGTATGTGTATATTCGGTGTGTATTATATATATGTATATGTGTGGTGACCCTTGCCATAATACATGAACGGGTTACCCCCACCTAGACGATGGATTCCTGTCCGAGACCGTGGGTCGTGAGGACGACGGTGAGTTCGTGGGATTCCAGTGATCGAGGAGTGGTACATCTTAAGTTAGGCTGTTCGCCGGCGTGGTTTGTACACCGTGCTCTTTTCAAATTAGGCATAGGATCTGACTCTTTTGGATGACTGTATTCTGAATATTTACTTTTGTGGTTGTTAGACCCTTTGTCTTTAGGGTTGTAAATATTCAGGTGTTACACTTGCTTCTCTGAAGCACTAATGTTTAATTAGCCCTGTTGTATGATTAATGTCGGCTCTTGTAAAATATTTTCCGCGCACTCTGTCTCGTGTTTTAAAAAAATAAAAATAATGCCCCTTTTTGGTCTTTGAAAAACGGGGTGTTACACCAACCACCTAAACTAACATAATTATTCCTCTGCGATCCTAGCCTCTTCTACAACGAATCAAGCAAAGACCAGTAGAAAGTTGAGGAAAATAGAACTCGACACATTCTGAAGATAGCTACCAACCTAGAACTCGACAGTTGAGGAAAATAGCTACCAACCTCATGGACTCCGGAGACACATTCACTACCATCAAACAACTCTTTTAGAAAAATTAATCTTAACACTTAAAATCATATCAAAACCATGAAGGATAGCCTTTGAGGTCTAGAGATTCTCATCAGAAATTTACCCAACATACAAAGTGTCATCAACATACTGAAGATGGGAAATAACTACGTTTTGGTGACTCGCTTTAAAACCTTAGAAGCAATTAAGCTCAACTTCCTTCTTCATTAAACCACCTAAACCTTCCACCACCAGGAGAAAAAGAAAAGGAGCCAAATGATCACCTTGTTTAAAATCATGCTAAATATTAATCTCTTCCATTAGGGATCCATTCACCAACACTGACATATTCCAAGTGAAAATACAAGTCCGAATCCAATCCTTTCACTTCTCACAGATCCCGTAACTCCCCAACAACTATAATAATCTATAAAACTCCACTCAACCGAATCATAAACTAACCTTTTCAAAATCTACCATAAAGATAATGCATTCTTGGTTAAATATATGTAACCGCTATATTTCCCTAAAAAAACTACTTTCTTTTTTACTTGTAATAATAGGGTATCTATCAAATTTAGTATTTGGTACACAATAGGTACAATGATTTTAGGGTTAATAGGTCGTTACCCCCTGCTAAGTGGACGTATTTTGCGTTACCACCTACTAAAAATCCTTGAAGATTCCCCCTTTGCAAAGTAAATTTTTTTGGTTTTTCCCCTTGTCCCCTCTTAGGTGCAAGAAATTTGCACTTTTTAAATCGATTGAACAGAATAACCGATTTAAAAAAACAACACTTTTTAAATCGGTTGAAAAAAATAACCGATTTAAATAGTGCATCCAAGGGGAGAAACCAAAAAAAATTACTTTGCAAGGGGGAATCTTCAAGAAATTTTTAGCATGGGGTAACGCAAAACACGCCCACTTAGCAGGGGACCTATTAACCCATAATTTTATTTTTATTTTAAAGATTTAAAAGAACAAAAGGGCAAGGCCCTCAATTTGGACCAAATTAACGAGAAAGAGAAGCCCAATATTATTGGATTGAAACCCTCATCCTTCAAGCAAAAGAGAGTGGGAGGTCCAAAACCAAATTAATGACCATTAATATACAACAACAACAAGAAACAAAAGTTTTTATTCTCAAGTTGTAAAGCTCTTAAAATACACATACACCATATTTATCCATCTATTTCAAGAAAAGTTTTCTTTTAATAACACGCAACAGATTTCCACATGTCCTTGTTCTACCTTGTGTTGCCCTATATTCGTGCAAGAGCTAGTACGAAAACTATACCTATGACTTAAAATATATACAAGATACATATATAATGAACTATATTATAAGGCAACATCAATTTATTTATGACTATAGTGCTATCTTCTATATTGAGAAAACCTTTTTAAGTCTTCAAAGTTGATTTCTCAACCCCATTGGAATTACCTTTGTTTTGCCCTAATTGATTGAACATTTGCCTCCAACTAGTATTCCTATTGTAGTTGTTGTAGTAGCTACTATATCGATTCCTTCCTGGTAAAGGAATTAAAGAACTAGGTGGCATTTTTGGATGAGTAATTTTTTGTTTTTCACCATCATCAATATTTTTGAACTTTGGCACACTAACAACAAAAGTAGTAGTATTTTTGGATTGATCAGCCATTTCTTTAAGAGAATATGATTTTCTTTGAGTCGTTCTCACTTTGATGCTATTTTAGTACGAATAACAAGGGCTCGGTTTTATAGATGGAGGAGGAATAATATCTTTATGCTTAATTATCTAAGCTTAAGATGAAAGTTTTGACCATTTATTAATGGAAATTATTCTCTTACATAAAATATCTATATATGTGATTTTCAAATCATGTGATCGGTTTTGTTATAATACATATGTTTGATTCATTTACGATAACTATATCTTGGAATATATTGATTCCATATGCTTTGTAACACTCAGACAATTGGACACGCTAGAGATTCTATTTGAACTTGTATCGATCGGGCAAGGCTTACTCAATATATCATAAACATATATTATTATTTTTAAAAAAAATATTACTTATTCGATCGATCTCTAAAAAAAGACTAATCTAAAAATTAAACTAATAATAAAGAGTTCGATTTCTAGTGAAAAATCGAACTTTGTATTAGAATTGGGCTAATATACAAAAAACAAAAATAATCTCACCGTTCAAAGTTTTTATTGAAATTAGAGCAAAATTGTATATTGATCCAACACAAAAATTTACATCGTGAAAAAATTCAAACACGAGATTTAAAAAGAAACACACTCTTAAATTATAAGTCTAGACTACGGCGATCACTTATTGAGATAGTTTACATATCAATAATGTGCCAAAAATATCTACATCCCTTACTTCTTACTTGTCCCACAAAAAACATCGTATTATGTCTTTTAATATAAATTAAGAAGTTAGTTATTTTTTAATCTAGTTATTTTCTTAATCTAGTTAAGAAGTTAGTTATAGACAAAAGAAATAGAATATCTCTAACTATATAAAGAAAAAAGAATGAGCCACGTACGTACCCCATCTACTTCTCATTCCTTTTATATATGTTCCTATTCTTTATCCACTACTTCTCACATTCGAGCTTTGAACCCAAAGAAAAATTTCATATAAGATAAGGTCGGATATTGCAAAGAAGAAAAAGAAGGCAAACACACACACACATGCACTAGCACCAACAAAGAGAATTTGTCTTGAGATCATATATAGATGATTTGGATCTTTTTAATTTATCTTATAACATGTGTTCTCAAATTTGAGAAATAATTCAATTCAAATTCAAATTCAAATTAAAATTATATACCTCCCTCAAAACCTTCCCCTATTTTTTGAAAACTCCTAAACAAAGGTTTACCCCTCCACAAGCCTTTTTTTTCCTCTCCTCCTAAATCCAACTCCCAACCAAAGCCTAAGAGTTTGTAGAGAGAAAATGTGAGCGCTTTAAGGAAAGAGGACAAAGAAAAATAGAGAAATGTTATTTTCACTTTTTTTAAGGAGCAATAATAATGGAATTTGAAGATTTATTAAGTTCTTTAATACAACTTTTGAGTTTTTCAAATTAAAATAATTTTTATATTGTGAAGAAAAATAAATTTTTAAATTTCTCTCTTCCTATAGTTGGATTTGAATTCTCTAATTTTTTCTCAAGTTTATTAAGAAAGAGAAAATGTTTCATGCGTAAATACATTTATATATATATTGTAATGTCATAAAGACCTCAATTTCTAGCCTAAATACTAGGAAAATATTAGTTTAAGGAATTTAAATCCCCTATTGTCATTCATTATTTCCATTGCATCCTGTAAGTTCTCAGGAAAGAGAGATGAGTCATAATGAACATGCTTAAACGTCAAGTTTTTCCTTAGTCAAAACGTCTTTAAAAAACATTTTCACAGTACAACCTCTTAACAATGTCACAAGTACACCTCTTAACAATGTCACAATTGTTTTCTGATGTGGAAGATCAGACAGTGCTGCAACTACAAAACATACTAAAAATTGTGATTTTCATCGAATTGAAGCTCTGATACCACCGTTAGGAAAAAATAAAGTCGGAGGAAAAAAAAAAAGCACAATCACAATACAAGAATATAACGTCGAAACTCCAAAATCAAAATAAAAAAAACTACGATTGTTGTTTAAACCAACAACTAAAGAATTATTACTATGTAAAAAAATTTAGAACACTTCTCTCACTCTCACTCCAATACCTCCGTACAACCACACTTTTACAAAGAAAATATTTAAAGTAAGTCAAATATAAATATAAAATATTATTGACCGATATATCTAAAAACAAAGAACCTAAGTCCATATATAGCCTTAATTTTTCACTTATTTCACAACAATGTGAAATTTCTCCAATAACTGATTTTTAATTTCCACTTGTTTATTTTTATTACTTAAAGGATTTTACATCTAAACTGTTTAATTTTCATCTGAATACACATAATCTACTCCCGTATTAACATTATATTCTAAATTAGTCTCTTTTTCCTTATATATAATTTTAAAATACTCTTTCATTCTCATAAACAATATTTTATTTGAATTTTTCATGATAAAAGTAGTAGTATTTTCTAAAACACTTTAATTTAGTGAATTTGTGGTTTTGAAGAAAAACGGATATACTTATGGAACAATTAAGGGTCTGTTTATTTCAACTTTAAAAAAATGGATTTTTTTTTTTTTTTGTATTTTTTAAAATTGATTTTGTAAAACCATTTTTTAAAATTTGAAACACTAATTTTAACATCATATAACATAAACATATATTATTGAAGACAAAACATAGTTAAAATCGCAATTTTTAAAAAAAGTTATATTTCAAAAATAATTTTTATAAAAATCAATTTGAAATAGTTTCAAAATTAAGTGATTTTTTTTTTGGGTAAATAGGGCAATACCCCCCTGCAAAGTTGGTATGTTTTGTGATACCTCCTATAAAAATATTTCTTGTAAATACCCCCTACTTTCTCAAGATTCCCTATTTTACCCCCCTGAGTGCACATTGTGGCAGTGAATCTCCACGTGGCGTGTCCACATAGGTTTTTTTGCCACGTGTCTTATCCACGTAGGATTTTTTAACACGGCATCCAAAAAAAAATTATTTATTTTTTTAACAAAAAATAACATTTATTAAAATAATTTTTTTTAATAAAACAAAAAAAATAACAAATCTTTAATTTAAAACAGAAAAAAAAAAAAAAAAAACAAATCTTTAAGTTAAATTAGAAAAAAAAAACATGTTTTGTTTTTTAAAATAAAAAAAAGTAAGTTAAATCAAAACAAAAAAAAACAAATCTTTAAGTTAAATTAGAAAAAAAAAACACGTTTTGTATTTAAAAAAAAAAAGTAAGTTAAATTAAAACAAAAAAAAAAGGATTATTAGAAGAAGAAGAAACGAACGCGTGAAAAATTAGAAGAAGAAACGAACGCAGAGAAACGAACAACACGCGTGCCCTAGCAGAGAAACGACGAAATCGAAATCGAACGATGAAGAAGAAGACGACGAAATCGAACGATGAAGCAAAAGCAAAAACCACATCAGACCATAAAACAGAGTAAGTTTCTATCTTTGAAAAAAGTGAAATTGTAAGGTTCAATGTAGAAATTGTTGCTTTAATCACATGTTAGATTCTCGTGGTAGGACCGATTCAAACCATACACTGTCAAAATTGATTATTTTTCAATGTTTGTTTTTTAGTGTAGTTTTGATTCGGTGTGGGGGTTATATATTTGTATCTGTGGGTGTTCATAGGAGATAATGACACGTGACTGATGGGATTTTTTTTTGTCGTACAGAGATTCTAAATTCAGTATTGTTTTTCACCATAGAGGTGAATTTGTGAATGATAAGAACAGTAGGTTTTACAGAGGGGGTGTACAGACACTTGTTAATGGTCAAAAATTTGATGAATGGAACAAGTCTCATGTGATGAACATAGTTAGGGGTTGGGGTTATACAGATAATAGGTTTACACTTTGGAGTAGATTTAGTAATTATGATGGAGGTTATTTTAAATTGAAATTAGATAATGATTTTATGGAGGTTGCATTGCAAATATGTGGTGGATATGATGCAGCTATATATGTGGATCACTCTGTTGCTGATGATGGAAGTGAGTGTGATAGTGATAGTGATGATGCTGAGGGAGTCAAGTTCAATGACAGTGAGGATGAAAGAGCTATGGGTCTTGACAATGGATTTGGTGTTGATACAAATGATAAGCCAAAAACTGAAAACAACATGAGACTTGTTCTTAATTCAATTGGAGTTAGTGAGTCTGAGTCTAAATTTGAAGATGATGAGTATGAGAGTGAGGAATTGGGTAGCTCTGACCCAGATGTTTCTGATGAGGAGAGAGGGGTTAGATATGAAAAATTTAGAAAAGATCAAATGGGTAAGAATTATGAATTTAAGTTTGGAATGGAGTTTAGTAGTCTACAAGAATTTAGAGATGCAATCAGAGATCACAATGTTAGAAATGGCTATCAAGTTGCTTGGAAGAAAAATGAGGGGTATAGGGTAAGGGTGGTGTGTGATAGAGGTTGTCCTTATCGTGTGTTGTGCTCTCAAGTGGGCCAGGAGAGGACCTATGCAATAAAGACACCAGATAAGGAAATGGCTCACACATGTCTTAAATCTTTGACAAATAAATCAGCCAACTCCAAGTGGGTCTCAAAAGAGGTTGTGAAATTAATGCACACATCTCAAAAGGTTATGATTAGAGACATAGTACAACACATGAGGACCAAATTTGCACTAAACATTACACTAAGCACAGCATGGAAAGCAAAGCAGTATGCAACTGCAATTGTTGAAGGAGATGTTGATAGACAGTATTCCTTGCTGAGGAGATATGCAGAGGAATTGAGAAGCAAATGCAAGCATAACACAGTCAAAATTGGTGTAGAAAGACCAATTCCTTCAGATCTGCATCCTAGGTTTGTCACATATTAATTTTGTTTCAGTTTATAACTTGTTTATAACTTGTACAATTTTGTTATTAATTTATGCTTTTCATTAATTTTGTCACTTATATTTTTTCATATTTGGGAATTTTTATTTTTGTTTTGATGGCTGTAAGAAAGGCTTCATCAATGGATGTAGACCATTCATTGGTGTTGATGGTTGTCACCTAAAGACTAAGTATGGTGGCCAACTCTTGATAGCCGTTGGTAGAGATCCAAATGACCAATATTTTCCTTTGGCATTTGGTGTTGTTGAAACAGAGACAAAAGAAAGCTGGAGGTGGTTTATTCAGTTGCTGCTGGAGGATGTTGGACAACATAATAGATTTGTGTTCATATCGGATCAACAAAAGGTTAAAATGTTTTATTCAATTGCATATCATAATGTGTATATTTTTGTGTTTTTAGTGCTGAGTTTGATTCAAATTTTGAAATTGCATATCATAATTGCATGTTTGCATATATTGTGTTCTAATTGAAATTCCTGGCACGCTAGATACGATGCTAGATACAATGCTCTAGCTTCTTACCACTGAAAACGTAATGCTGTATACAATGCTATAGCATTGTACTGCGTAAATCTCAAGATAAATAAAGGCAAATATCTGAAAACAAGTAAAGAACACGGGATATTTGTTAACCCAGTTCGGCGCTCAAAGCAAGCCCTAGTCTGGGGGATACCAATCCAGGAAGGAATATCACTATAATAGTCCTAGTTGTAAGTCTTCAGCAAACACACGTTTACAACTTAAAACCTAGGCATCTACCAATGATTCTTCAACCTAGGAACTCCTAAGTCTGAGATCCCATCTCACTCCCTTACAACCTTACAAACAGCAAGGATTTCAAATACACAAGAAAAAAGTATTTTGGAGACACACTCCTAAAAACTAACACTCGTACCTAAAGGCTTAGAGTGCACAAACACACACACAATCCTAACTCCGTACTTCAAAGCTTAGGAGAGGATCACAGAAGTACAACTCAATGAAACACGTCCTAAGCTTGTATCAAGGTGACACAAGAAAGGCTCACAATCAAAAACAAAACACACGCAAAAACCTAGGAGACTAGACAACACAATAACGGCGTGAACAACTAGTGAATTAGGTTTTGCATAACCTTTAAGTACTTCAGCAAAGTCCTTGATCCTGAAATAATTATGAGCTTGATTTGTTTGACTCAAGGATTGACCACATTAATTAAAAAGGATTCTTTCCAAAAATAAACTTCAAAGAGATTCTTCATAGAAATATTCTTGTCAAGGATCTGAAGTAATAAATGATGATCCTCAATATAAGCAAGACACACAGGCGCCATGCAAAATTCATGAAAGAGAAAATCGGATCATGCCATAACTAAAACGCGCGCCCTTATATTACCAAAAGCCGGATACGATGTTGTAGCATCTTATACCACATCCTGCTCACCAAAAATGCAGCCAATACAGAAGACTCAACACTAATTAAATGATCTATTTGAATAAAATAGGGATTAGTTGCTCACCAAAACAGGGACTAATTGAACATAGGTTATGTCTAAGGCATTTATATGCTAATTTCAAAAAGAAATTTGGCGGAGGAGCCCAAATAAGGGATCTGATGATGGGTGCTGCGAAAGCAACATATATTCAAGCATGGGAACACAAGATGGGTGAGCTGAAGAAAGTTGACATAAAAGCATGGGAATGGTTGGTAAAAGTCCCTACCAAACTTTGGTGTAAGCATGCTTTTAATCATTTCTCAAAATGTGATGTTCTGATGAATAATCTGTCTGAGTCTTTTAATGCCACCATACTAGTTGCTAGGGACAAACCCATTCTAACTCTATGTGAATGGATTAGAAACTACTTAATGACTAGGATGATGACATGTGCTAAAAAATTAGAGAAATGGCAGCATGGTGTTATGCCAATGCCTATGAAGAGGCTAGAAAAAGAGATTTGTATGGCTGGTAATTGGGGTCCAATATTGACTGGTGCAACAACTTATCAAGTAGCACACAATTATAATGGTCAACAATTTGTTGTAGACACAGCTAAAAAAACTTGCACATGTAATTTTTGGGAATTGGTAGGGATACCTTGCAGACATGCTATAGCAGCATTAGGTGTTGGGTCACAAAACCCAATTGAGTTTATGGATAAATGCTACTCTAGAGATAAATATGAACTCTGTTATGGATTTGGTGTCACTCCCATAAATAGATCAGAGATGTGGCCTAAGCCTCCTGACAATGTGGATGAAGTAATCTTGCCACCCCTATATAAAAATGGCCCTGGTAGACCTAAGAAATTAAGGATTATAGGGTCTGATGAAGATGATGCTAGGAAAAGGAGAAGGGGTCAGCATCTGTGTACAAAATGCAATCTAGGTGGGCATAATGCTAGCTCTTGCAAAAGCAAAGTACAAGATCCAAATGGTTTGAAAAGAAAGGTAATATTTATGTAACTTATTTAACTTATGTGTTTTGAATACAATAGCTGAATGGTTTATGTAAATTATTTAACTTATGCACTTGAATGTTTTTGTACATTATGTAGAGAAAACCTCCAAAGGCAAAAGCACCTGATGAAGCTAAGTCAGGAGCTATTCCTAAGTCTGATGCTAATCCATCTACAGAAGCTAATGCATCACAAGTAGATAATCCAACTCAAAATTCAGCAAGTGTTCAAGCAGGTCATTCAGCAAGTGTTCAAGGAGATCATTCAGCCAGTGTTCAAGGAGATCAAGGTTTATTTGATGAAATACCTGATGAATTTATGGCAACAATACCTGATGTTACTATGGATGTTATTCCAAAGCAAGGTAAAGTGAAGCTGTATCATGGTAAAAAGAGGAGGGAAAGTGAAAGGATCAAAGTCAATCAGCTGAAAAGGCCAATTAAAGGTGTTGGATCCACTGCAACAGAACCAATAGTAATCACTGAAGCTGATGAACGGGTATTGACACAAGAAGAACAACCAAAACTTGGCACATGTTTTAGATCAATGAAGTCTTGGAAAAATCCGAGGGAGAATTAATTATATGTATTATGTTTAGTGAAAAATGTAAATGATAATTTGTGCACTTTTGGTGTTTAGTGTTTTGGGAACTAATGGTTTCATAGCTTTTGCACAATATTAGGGGTATATGTTTTGATAACCTTTGCACAATATATGTGCTTGTTTTGGTATAATGACTATTGCACTTTATGTGCTTATTGATATTTAATGACAATGTTCAAGAAGCATTATGGTGGAAATATTGATACATTATGATACATTCTGTTGAAAATATTTGGAAATTCATTCTGATACATTTTGATTTCATAACCAAACCATAAACATGTGCTTGTTTGTCTTTGTAGCTAGGGAGAGATGAAAGGGGATAATTACTATTGTGTTAAAAAATTGATGTATTAAATAAAGTGCCATAATATAAGTACTTATTATATGGCTTACATAACCAAATTGATGTAATTTTTTTTGTTTTATTTAAAAAATTTATTTTAATAAATGTTATTTTTTGTTTAAAAAAATAATAATAATTTAGGATGACGTGTCAAAAAATTCTACGTGAATATGACACGTGGCAAAAAAAATCTATGTGGACACGCCACGTGGAGATTCACTGCCACGGTGTGCACTCAAGGGGGTAGAATAGGGAATCTTGAGAAAGTATGGGGGTATTTACAAGAAATATTTTTACAGGGGTATCACAAAACACACCAACTTTGCAAGGGGGTATTGCCCTATTTACCCTTTTTTTTTTTTAAATTTTGATATTCAAATTTTTTTTTCAATAAAATGATGAAATACTCATCTTAGGAATCTAACTATGCACCATGGAGTTCACGTACATGTTCAATCCATTCACACTACCAATTGAACTACTAACTCAATCTGTCGTTTTATGCTATTAATATAAATGTTGCCGGTTAATTAGTAGATTCATCATATTTCCATGTTTACATTACAAACACTTTTTTATGAGAGATTCAAAATTGGGGTTTTTTTTTTCTTTTTCTTTTTCTCTTTGAAAATAAATTGATTGCGGTGTTTTTTTTATAAAAGATAAAATTGTAAACAAAAAAAAAAAAGCAATAATCCAAAGCTTAAGTTTTTTTAAAAATAAAATAAATAATATTCTCTGAAAAACCGAACAAAACTAGAAAAAACAGTAGTGACAGAAAACTCCATCATTTCTCATTCGAACCTTCCGCGTCCGCCCGAAGATCTTCCGACAACCGTCTCCGATCGATTGTCCGACCTCAGCCTTCATCGTAAGATCACTTCTTTCAAATCCTATCTCGCTGGTATTCTCACGCCCTCTCTTTCATCCTCTATTTCAAATTAATTGAACTAGTAATTCTGCGATTTTCTCATAATTTGATTTTTTTTTTTTTTTTTTTTCTTATTCTGCATTCCATTGTTCCGTTGAATGCGTTTTTTTCGTTTTGTTTTTTGAATTCGCAATTATTCTTCTGAGATTCGATCGGTTCTCATGTATGTAATGTTCATATTACAATTTCATAGAGAGCAGAGAATTTTGGGGAAAATTTGAATAACTGGAAGTTGTATGATCCAAATTCCCACACAATGAGGATCTATTTGGATAAACAACTTATTATCAGCTTATAGTACGATAAGTGCTTATGTATAAGCTTTTACATAAGCTATTTCTATAGCAAAAGATATAATAAAGTTAAATTGTTTTTGTATATGCTATAAAATGTTTACATAAGTTATGTCTTAGAAAATTTTGGTCTGGTGGTGTTGGCTTGAGACCTGGGAGTGTGCTCCTCGTAGGCTATGTTTGGGAGTTTTTGGTGTTGTGAAGAAAACCAAACCCTCCAAAACCTTCCCAATCAAAATGTTTCTATTCTTTTCACTCAATTCTTCTTATTTTTCAAAGCCCTCCACTCCCTTCCCCTACAAACTCCCAAACATAGCCTTAAGGTCTCAGGTTCGATTCTCACCGGTGCCAATTTAGGTGGGCTGATTTAGTTTCTTAAAAAAAAAAAGTTTGTGTTAGAAAATTTGTAAAAATAAGTTGAAAATAGCTTATGGAAAATGTCATAAGCTATTTTTGAAAGTTTGCTCAAATACTTTCACGAAACTTATGCCAGGAGATAAGCTCGAATAAGTCAATCCAAACAGGTCCTAAGTTTTAGTGAAAATTTCAACGTTTTCTCTATAAATAGGAGGAGTCCTCAGACGATCACTCACACAGTCACACCATGCAAATGAGATGGTGGTAATTTTATTGTTATCTTGTTCTTAAAGCACATGCAAAGCTACTAGGTTTCTAAAATGTTGTTTTTGAGTGTATTTTTGTCACAAAGCAAAATCCTTTTTGAGTTTGAAGCAGTGTTGTCAATTATGGATCATGGAAAATTGCGGTTTGTTCAAATATCGCTATAGCAACTATTTGACAACACTGGTTTGAAACTTTGAATATCATACCAAAGAAAACACCTTTTAAATCGTGAAAGTCATTAGGATGAGTATACAGAGGGACATTTCCTTAGTAAATTTACAGGGCGAGCGAAGTACTCTTATTAACATCTTTGCAATTGCACTCCCTTCTCAATCTCGCTGAACCTCTAGCAGCGATCAACTCAAACTGTAGGAAAATCGCAGCTACTGCATTGGAGAAATTATCCACGGTATCTAGTGGTAGTGAGTCCGGTTTTTACCATATAGTTCCGGGGGGTAGGGTAGTATGGTTTGCATTGTTAACGTTAGGTCTTTATCTCATTTTCTCCGCCTTAAGATGAGGTAAAGTCTCACAAACATTATAACTTTGAACTAGAAAAGCAATGGCATGGAGGGGTCAACTTTCAAAGAACATAAAAGAGCTTCGACTTTTGATGTGCCAGTCATCTCCTGCAAGCTCATCTGCAAGGTTTATTTCTTTCTTTTCTTTGGACCTAAAATTTAACAGCATTATCATTTAAATAGCTATTGATTTCTTTTTAATTAATTTGAATCTCATATATATTTTGCAATTTTTAATGAGTTCTTATTATTTATTTTTGTTATCTCAGGGCATTTGTTGAAAAGAATTATAAGGAATTAAAGACATTGAACCCAAAACTGCCCATATTGATCCGTGAATGCAGTGGAGTTGAACCCCAATTATGGGCAAGATATGGTAACGTTCATCTTATATCTCATTCTTTTTTAATTTGAATTTTACACCCGGTGATTTGCATTCACATTCCATATCATCTTTCCCAAAGCCTTTACCCCCGTTAGTTCTGTAACTGGATTTTTTGGAAATTAACATTAATGCTGAGCTGACACTGAAAATATGCTAATCAATCTGCATTGTTCCCTTAAATTCATTTCAATTTCAAAGGCCATTAAGATATTTATAAAGAATATGATAGGTTTTTAATAGGCAAATTGCTAGTGGTTAATTTGTCAGGGGGAGAGGAAATTGTTAGTAGCAGGGATCAAACTCTGGACCACCTACATAATACTCCTTTGGTGTTCTAACCCTTACCACTGGATCACTCCTTCAAGGGCGGGAATATTGTAGTGTTAGTAGTTTATACAAAACTAATTTTCAATACTATCCCAATTTTGACTTTTATCCACAAGTAGAATGTAAATTTTGTTGTGATTATTACTTGAGATTAATTTGCTTATCGTCAATGGCTTTGAATGCAGTAAGAAAATTAAGTCACATATACTGTCAATTTTAGTATACTTACTCTTCCAAGATGGTGCAACTTTCTGAATATATGTTGTAGCTCATCCTGTTTATTTGCATTATTTTGTATTGGTTATATGTTTGTGATATACACTCATTTCCTATAATTTAATCCTTACAACTAGATTTGGGTGTTGAGAAAGGCATTAAACTGGAAGGCATGACAGAGCCACAGATTTTGAAAGCACTTGAAGATCTGGTAAAAGCAGGACAATCTTAGAAAGCTTGATATTACTGCTTAGTCACTTTCTGAAATGGAATAAATGTTATGTTGCACTTCTTATTACAATGTGCTTCTAAATTCATTTTAAGAATGAATCTGTTGAGTCTATATTGAAAGACTTGATTATGCATTTTGAGTACATTTATTGTGGATTAAATATATTTTCTTTGATTCAGCAAGCAGCCATAAGCACTCAATGCTATTTCAAATGACCCATAAAGCTTTTGCTTGTCTTGAAAAATGAGTAGTATAGTTAGATGAACTCAGTAACAAATCCATGGATTATAGGGAAAATGTCATATTTATAGGAGCGATAGAGAACAAATGATCCTCTGAAGATAATTATGTTACCAACTTTTTTAACAAACTAAATGCCACTCTATGATCATTGTTACCCTCTCAAGCTGATAGGTGGGAAAGGGAAGGAGATGAATTTGAGGGATATTGAAGTTATTTAGGCATTAAATTGGCTAAAATAAAATGGTGAATGGTTAATAACATTTGCCTAAAATGAAAGTCATGATATATAGGTTAATTAAGCGTTTATCATATAAGAGCTTCTCTAATGAGGGTCGTATCTAATTGTTAGTTTCATAGAATAGTGAATCCGTTCTTTATTTTTTTTTTCTCCTCATTAGTAAAACTTGACGTGACAAAGTGAATAACATAAAAATCAAATAAAGTACGATATTATCGTTAATGTTTGATTGCATAATAAAATATCCTGTCATTGTTAATATGTAGAGACAACTGACATGTCTATCTATCACACATGTCATATTTATTTTACTGTCATCACTTACGACATGCTTGCTGGCTTATGCCTTCTTGACAATTTCAAAAAACAATAATAGTTGTCTGAATCATACCTTTTATTTTTCTTTCTTCTTATATATGATAGTTTTTGAACTATTATGAATTTTAATGACCAACTGTATCCAGGCCACCTTGATCATATCGACACATTATCATTATGGTGACAACATCAATGTTAACTCTACTAGACGGATTTAGTGTTAGAACTAGTCAATTTCACATTAAACTAAGCACAATCTATACCTGAATTCACTCAATCTACAAATGTTCACATATATATTAATTAAAATAAAACAGATTATGACATTGATTAATAATAATAATAATAATCTTATTAATCTTGTTATATATAGAATGAAGTATACATAAAGAAAATAGTTAGTTTGAAACTAATAATACCAAAAGAAAAGTTTGTTTCAATTTGTTATGGAAAACTTGTGCAATTTTGGTGAGATCAGTTTCAGTGCAATTGAAGATAAACTTAGTTCATCCAATGATACTTTCTGGCATACCAAGAAACTTAATGAAATGAAAAATGTTCAATTTTCTTCAGCAGAAGATCAAGGAAACTATAATGGCATTGAGTCTCTTTGCTCAAATTATGGTTTCTTTCAAGATGATCCATCACATGAAGAGTTACTTCTTTCCACTAATCAACAAAAATTTCATCATCAACAACAATCATATCAAGATTATGAACCTTTTGATAATCTACAATTTGATATGGTTCAATTTGATGAACAGTTTGAAACAAAAAATCTCCCACTTTGTGACACAAAAAAGGATAAACAATATTTCCAAACAACTTCTTTAGCTGCACCAGTTGAAATATTGAAGAATTATGGGAAAGGATTCAAGAGATTATTACCTGACGAAGGAAAAATCCTTCATCCTGTCAATGATTTTGGCTTAGTCACCACAGATTATGAAAACGAGAGAAAGTTGTCGACTACAGATATCATGAAGATAGCTGGGACTAAGTTCATACAATCATCATCGTCATCAGATTCTGCACCAGGTTTGATTCTTAATCACCCTTTTGGTTTTTCTTTCTCTGGTTTATCCGTTGAAGAGAAAGAAGATATTTCACTTGCTGAATCACTCTTAGCTTGTGCTGAGAAAGTTGGATATCAACAATTTGAACGCGCTAGAAAAGTGTTGTCACAAATTGAGTCTTTATCTTCGAAGACAGGTAACCCGGTTAAGCGCGTGGTTCATTACTTTGCCGAAGCTCTTCGCCAGAGAATCGACAAAGAAACAGGTAGAGTATCTATTAACAATAAGCAAAAGAAGGAATCTTTGTTTGATCCTGAGGTGGAAACCAAGGATCTAAATCCGACCCTTATCGCGTTTTTGGAAGATCTTCCATTTTGTAAAGTCACAATGTTCACATGTGTACAAGCTTTAATAGAAAATGTAACTGATGCAAAGAAGATTCATGTTATTGATCTCGCAATTCGAAAAGGGTTACATTGGACAATCCTAATGCAAGCACTTCAATCGAGAGACGAATGTCCAGTCGAGCTTCTAAAGATAACAGCTATTGTAAGCGGAAACACAGACACTTCAAAGCATGTAGTCGAGGAGACTGGTAAGAGATTGAAAGATTTTGCGCAAAGTTTGAACATACCTTTTTTATTTGAAATAGTTATTGTATCTGATTGGTTACATCTAAGAGAAGATCATTTTAAGATAGATTCAGACGAAACTATTGCGGTATATTCTCAATTCGCGCTTAGATGCAAGATTCAACAATCAGACCAACTTGAAACAGTCATGAGAGTGATTAGAACTATAAATCCTATAGTAATGGTTGTCGCAGAGATTGAAGCAAATCACAATTCTAAATCTTTTGTTAACCGTTTCATCGAAGCACTTTTCTACTATAGTGCATTTTTCGATTGTTTGGAGGATTGTATGAAAGGCGACGAGCAAAATAGAATGAATATGGAATCAATGTATTTTAGCCATGGTATAAGGAATAATGTGGCTGAAGAAGGAGCTGAAAGAAAGAGTAGAAATGTGAAGATTGATGTGTGGAGAGCATTTTTTACTAGATTTGGAATGGTTGAGACAAAATTGAGTATGATATCTTTGTATCAAGCTGAATTGGTTGCTAAAAGATTTCCTTGTGGAAGTTCTTGCACATTTGATATGAATGGACATTGTCTTATCATTGGATGGAAGGGAACACCAATTAACTCTGTTTCTGTTTGGAAATTCATTTGAGATATTTGATAAATGCAAGAGATTTTTTTTTTTCTTATTGTTCAAAAATTTATGTGAAGTTGGTGTTCTTAGTATCATTACTAGTTTCAATTTAAGAGATAGGTTTGTTTAAAGAATGTTGCATGTGTTTATTACTTTATTATTATCATTTATTAAAAGTAATTTGTGTTTTTTCTTTTGCTATATCTATATCAATGGTAGAGGCTACAATAGCTAGTTCACTACACTACGATCTTGATTTGGCCTCATGATACTGCTATTTTAACTACATATTTTTCATCTCTTCTATCTTTATCTAAAAGAAAATGGTCATTTCTTTTTTACCAATTAAGATAAATTTTCATATATATATATATATATATATATATATATATATATGGAGAGAGATCAAATTACACCGGTGTAACATTTGAGTAATGTCACACCGCTCAATAAAGCTTTAACGAATTTAAATTTTACGAAATCCACTGTTGAATTGAAAGTTTATATCATATGGATTGAAACTTTGATCCTAGTAATTTCTTGCGGTGAGGGAGGACAAGGGTAGAAGACGAGCAATTATGGACAAACATACCCCCTGAATTCTAGTCGGCACCCCATCTCACCACCACCCGATGATTTCTGGCCGGCGCAGAACGTATTGTTTTAAGCGTAAGACTCACTAACGAGGGAGATGAAGTTTAATTTGTGGGATTCAATCCTCTTTCCTTTTCTCTTTCACCCATTTATGCTACATGCTGCAATATTTTGGAAATTTAATCCTCTTTCCTTTTCTTTTTCTTTTTGGTAATATATCAAGATGATATTGAGAAGGGGCGGCGCTGAAGAAAAACACCTGGCAAGGTTTCTTGTTAATTTGGCATACCACGATTTGGTGTATTTGGAAGGCAAGAAATGCTTCTATTTTTGCGGCGGAGCCTTTCTCTTCGAGTTCGATTATTGACGACATTAAAGTTCTCAGTTGGAAATGGAGTTTGGCTAGATTGAAGGTGCCCCCGTGCTTGTTCTACGAATGGGAATGGGACCCGGGAGATTGTTTGGCTCGTTAATTCTTTGGATCGGGTTTTAGGTGTTGGTTCGGCCTTCTGTTTTCTTTGGCTTCGGCCACAGGAGTTGTGTAGTGGGGTTTTTGGGTGTTTAGTCCCTTTTTGTTGTTTGTTTTCTTGCATTGGTCTTTTTCCTTTGCTTTATAGCTCCTCATGTACTCCTTGTGTTTGAGATTGCTTAATAAAATTTGCCATTTCAAAAAAAAAAAAAAAGATGATATTGAGAAGAAAATAAAATGGAAAATGTTGCATATATATATTGCCATATGTCTTACCCCAACGGCAAATATTGATAGAGTTGGTGAGGTAATAATGCACATTGCACCCAACTTGAAAAACCACAACTATGAAGATATAGGGTAGTGTTGGTCCAATAACTTTAGATGTCTATATTGAGACATTTTAAAATTAAGAAGAAAAAACACTTTTAAAGAATAAAATAAATAATTAATTTTGTTAAATTAGGTTTAAATCAATGAGTTAGATAATATGTGGTCTTTATCTTAATCAATTGAGCTAAACAAATTGTTGTAATTAGATTCTCATATTATATATTTATAATCAAGGGTGTGTTTGTTTTAACTTTAAAAAAATATATTTTTTCTTTGTATTTTTGAAAATAAATTTTATAAAACCACTTTTTAAAATATTACAGGTTTTTTAATATTCATTTTTTTAAATTGAAACACTAATTTTGACATCATATAACATAAACATACATTATTGAAGATCAAAACATAGTCAAAATTGTAATTTTTTAAAAAAATTGTATTTCAAAAATGATTTTTATGAAAATCTATTTAAAATAGCTTCAAATTAAGTGATTTATTTTTTAAAAATTCTGATATTCAAAAAATTTTCAATAAAATGATGAAATGTCTAAAATAACATTTTAAGAAGGGTTAAATATGTTTTTAGTCCTTACTTTTATGTGAGTTTTGACTTTCAGTCCTTATATATTTTTTATTATATTTTTAGTCCCTACATTTTTTTAATTATGTTTTTAGTCAAGTTTTTATGACTAGGATAGCATAATTGACCATATAGGATAACTTAAATTGACTAGGATAACATTTGCATCGAATGATGTGACATCAATTTGTCATCCTGTGTGGCTTATTTCACTATCCAAGTCACAAAAAATTGACGATAAAGACTAAAAATGCAAACTGCGAAAATATGGGGTCTAAAAATATAATAAAATAAATGTAGGGACTAAAAATCGAAACTCGTATAAAAGTAAGGACTAAAAACATATTTAACCCTTTTAAGAATAACTATTCAAAATAAATTTTCATTTAAAGCTTTTATAAAAAAAAAATTGAAATTTTTTTTTTACAAAATTATGCAACACTATAAAATTTATTTTTTAAAAAATTCAAAACAAACTACAATAAATTGAATTTTTTGGAGTTTTTTTAAGTGCTCGACCCTTAAACCGGTTCCAGTGCAATGTCTCCATTTTATTTTGAGTAGTATTTAATTTAACCTGAATCCTAGACACTAAGAGCATCTTTATCCGTAGATGCTTAAATTGAGATTCTTAACACTATTCACGTGGGTCCTACTGTGCCACATAAGATTAAGCAACTCTTAAGCAATTTAAATAGATTTTACTTTATCCACGGATTCTTATTTTGAGGTACTTAACATTATTCATTAGGTCCCACAATACCACATATATTTATATTATTTGTTTCACTTCATTCGATTAAAATTTAAATATTAATTCATTTATGAAAATATGCTATAATTAAAATTGAATCAAGTAAATTAAAAAAAAGATACAATATATTTAAAGACGAAAGAAAATACATGTCAATGGAAATAAAATAAAAGGCAACCCATTTAATGAAAGTAAAAATAGATCCATTCAACCAACTCATTTAACGTGTGATTTGGAATTAATGTTTACACTTCTCTCTCTTCAACCTATCTCTATCTTCAAACAAGAAAAGCCATGAAAAGAGGAAAACAGATATGAACAAAATTTTCTCCTTTCACAAGTTCAAACAATTAAGTTAGCCGCACCACCACTCTTACCGCTGCTGCCACGCCACCGCTCTTGCCACTACAGCCGCGCCACCGCTCTTACCACTCTGTCAGCCACCTGGTTTGATGTTTCAGCCACCACCGTTGCCGCCGCGCCGCTGCAACGCTACCACCAGATTTTCACGGTCATCTCTGTGAGTTTTGATTTAATGTTTCTATCACTTTTCTGTTAATGGATTTATCAGATTTGTTTGTTTCAGATCTTCACAAAGTTTGAATTTTTTTGTTAATGCATTTGTCATAATTTTTTTGTCGGATGTAATTCTGTTAATTTTCCCTCTATTTTCTGGTTGTTTTTGGTGATGAATGCAAGAGAAAGAATGATTATTTTAATCTAAGTATCAAGATGTGAAAGATACTTGTGTAAGGATTTTTGCTTAAAAATAAGAATTAAGCTTTGCCAACTAAGCTTGCTCCAACGCTGCCAGTTTTTAAGAATTGATTCTTAGCACTTAAAAAGTGGCTAAGAATCCAGCGGTAAGAGTGTGTTTGGATAAGAAATTTTAAAATTCAAGGAATTTTGAGATTTCATGGAATTCAAATGCTTTCATTTGAATTCCCTTCATTTCAAAATTCTTTGTTTGGATAACACATTTGAATTCTCTTCATTTCAAAATTTTTTGTTTGGAAAAGGTAATGAATTGCAAAGTAATTCTGAAAATTCTCATTTTTCTTTTGAAATCTAAAATCGGCCGAAAAATCTGAAATCTCTAAAATTGGCCGAAAAACCTAAAATCGACCGAAAAATATAAAATCGGCCGAAAAACCTGAAAAATTCTAAAATTGGCCGAAAAATCTAAAATCGGCCGAAAAACCTGAAAAATCTAAAATCATCTGAAAAAGCTAAAATTGGCCGAAAAATCTAAAATCGGCCGAAAAACCTTAAATCGACTGAAAAATCTAAAATCAGCCGAAAAACTTGAAAAATCTAAAATTGGCCGAAATACCTGAAAAATTAAAATTGTCTGAAAAATCTAAAATCGGCCAAAAAACCTAAAATCGGCCGAGAAATCTAAAATCGGCCGAAAAACCTAAAATTGGCAAATTTTAGATTTTTCAGGTTTTTCGGCTGATTTTAGAGTTTTCGGTCAATTTCAGGTTTTTCGGCGGATTTTAGGTTTTTCAGATTTTCCGGCCGATTTTAGATTTTTCGGCCAATGTTAGATTTTTCAGGTTTTTCGGTCAATTTTAGGTTTTTGATCAATTAGTAATTTTTAAAAGTATATAGAGAGAAGAAAGAATTTCAAATTCTTAGTTTTTAGGTGTCATTTGAAATTCCCTAAATTTAATTTAAATAAAATACTCCACAAATTCCCTTCATTTTTAAAATTCTCCAAATTAATTATCCAAACAAGAAAATTTGGATCAAAGTATTTGAATTCCCTCACCAAAAAATTACATTACCTCAAAACATTCCCTCATCCAAACACACTCTAAGTTCATATAGAATATATCATTTATATATATATATATATATATATATATATATATATATATATATATATATATATATATATTTATATTTACATATTTTGTCCTATTGCAAATCTGCATTTAGCAAAAACAATTTTCTAAGTTGACTATGTCTTTTGACATAGTATAAAATAAAACTCCAAAGGGTAAGCTTTTTTATCTATTACATCAATTTGCACCAACTTGTAAAATGCCCCATCAATTATATCCTCGAAACTCTAAACAAAAAAATAGTCCTACATTCCTCTTATAAACTAGCATTGGATCAAGGATGTTACAAAACTAGAATTCAAAAAGTGAGGGTCTAGTCTTTGTGTAAAAGTTTATCAATTTTTTAGTTGTTGCATAAATTAAATATTTTTTGCGCAATTGTAATTAGTCTTTCGAATTAGATTGAGCCACATTTTTATACACAAATGGACAACTGCCACGAGGTGATAGTCGAAAAGGTATGTAAAATTTATGATAAACTTTCCAAACTAGAAAATCTTAATCCTTCAAATCAAGTCAATGACCTATTTACCCATAGAAAGTCTTCTATAGACACAAACATAAATGAATAGTGTTTAGGCACACATACATAAAACATCACATCATTTACTTTTTTTAAAATTATCTAAAATTAAATTATTAATCTTTTCTCTCTCTTCACTCATGTGAGTGTGCCTAAACACTATACATTTATATTTGTGCCTATATTAAAATTCCTCATTTACCCAACTTGTAACAACATGCACCACACCATGTCATGAACTTGATATTACTCAATTACCCCAAGAAATCAAAGAAAAAATAGGTAAACTAATTACCCTTTGTGGAAAAGCTGAAGGACTACTTGAAAGTCATTACTCAACTCTCATAGGATCAAATGAAAAACCATTAAACGACATAAAAAATTTCCCTTACTACAAAAATTACCTCAAACTCACACATTTAGAATTCACTATGCTCACCAAACACATAACTCAAGTTCCTTCAAAACTTGCCTTCATTGGTTCTGGTCCCCTGCCTCTAACCTCAATCATGTTAGCAACCTATTACCTAACAAAAACATGCTTCCATAACTATGACATTGATTCATTAGCAAATTCAAAAGCTTATGATTTAATCTCAAAAGACAATGACTTGTCAAAAAGAATGTTTTTTCACACTAGTGATATTGTTGATGTCAAAAATGGTCTTAACTTAAAGACTATAATGTTGTGTTTTTGGCTGCATTGGTTGGTATGGACAAAAAGGAGAAAGCAAAAGTGATTAATCACTTGGCTAAATATATGGCTCCTAATGCTATTCTTGTTCTTAGGAGTGCACATATATGGTGCTAGAGCTTTTCTATATCCTATTGTTGATCCTTGTTCTAAACTTAAAGGTTTCACTAATGTTATTTTGACATGACAACTATTTTGGTGTGGGACCCGTCACTTTTTATGTTTTTTATTATTTTTATACCGTTTCGATTTGCGTGCATTGATAGAAAAATTTAGTTGTCCAGGCCGGACAACTTTTTATGATGTTCATAATCATATAACACAACTCTAAAGGTTTTGAAGTTTTGTCAATTTTTCATCCAACTGATGAGGTTATAAATTCGGTTATTGTTGCAAGGAAGTGTTTGGTGAATCAACAACGGATTAATTACTTGAAAAACAAGTGTTGTGAATTGGAAGGTTTTAATCCATTGAACCATGGGAATGTTGTTGATGAGTTGAGCATTGATGACCAGGCTTAATTCATTCTTATGTTTATGTTTAATATAATAATAATGCATGTAATTTTTTTTATTGAGAGTGTGTATTTTCATGGATTTTGATTGCATGTAGTCCAAATTTCATGGATTCATGCCATCAACATATATATTGGTTGCCGATAGATAAAGATTGAATGATTTAGATTTTGAACTTAGTAGGTTACATTTAAAATAAAATCTATTCACGTAATCCAATTTCGATCCGAAAAATATTGATATGTTGATTGCGTGAAATGATGAAATTTTAAAACTGTGTGCACTTCCATTCCTATTTTGAGATTAGCATGTTGTCACGTTATGATGTTATATGGTGAATCTTTGTATTTACCATTGAATTTCATTTGCTTTGATTTCAAAAACAATTCTAAAATTCAAGTTGATCAATATAAAATAAAGTTCAAAACATCTTTTAATAATAAATTTTATAAGAATTTGGATTATTGTGTAATTATTTTTATTTTTGGAGGAGTTAAAATTGATTTCAATGTTTTTTTTATTTAATTTTAATGTATTTAATATTCTCAACTTGAAATGATTTTGGTTATATTATTATTTGAAACTAAAATTTTGAGTTAGTGTCTAGAACTGAATTTTAACATCAAATTTATTGTTGAATCCTTTTTCACATAAAAATATTCAATTAACTCACTTTTAACTAAAATTAACTTAGTTAAAGAAAAAACTAGGGGTGTGCATGATCGGTTATTTTGCCAAACCAAATCGTATCCAAACCAAAACCAAATATATGGATTTGGATACCATAACCATTATTTTTTATAAACCGGTTATATAACCAGTTATAAGTTTGGATATGGATATATAATCGGATATTTTTATAAAACCGGTTTAAAAGCGGTTAATTTTTAAATCCAGTTCTAAACTGATTATTTTTAAAATTGGATTAATAAACATTTAATTTGGTCTGTTTTTTTTTTTCAGACGAAAAACATATTAAAAACCGTAAAAAAAATACACTTTTCTTTTTTAATTCTTTGCAATAATAATCGGCTTCAAGCCAAATTGCTTCAGATATGTGTTTGAAAGAGATGAAAAAAAAACATGTGAAGAAGACCATTCACATTCCTTCTTCTAAATTTCTTTTTTTCAAAGAGCGGTTGAAAGTAATTGGAGAGAATATGTGTGGTTCGATTGGAAGAGAATATCGTCAATTAGCGTTCAATTCGAGAGATTATTGTAGATTTGAGATTTAGGGTTCATCGCAAATAACAATTGCATAGATCACACGCACATGATGATGGTTTGTGCGTGAATTAATTTTAATAAAAAAATACTTGTTTTTTGTCACAAAAAAAAAGGATATTTGTTTGTTATTTTTTGACAAAAACAAATTTGAAAAGAATATTTGTTTGTTTTTTTTTTTTTTTTGACAAAAATAAATTTGAAAATGATATAATAACCAATTTAAACCAAATCCGAAAATTTAATTTGGATGGATAACCGACCAGATGGAAATGGTTTGGTTAATAACCATATAACAAAATCCGGATTTTTTAAAACGGATTTGAATCCGGTTATAGGTTTGGGCCTTCTAACCGAATATTTTGCACACCCCTAGAAAAAAACTATATTGTAAAAAAAATTTGTTAAAAAGAAACTAAAATTATTCTAAGTCAACTTTCATCATGCAAAACAAAATACACATTTTACTTAATTTATTTCAATCAAAGTTGCCGTGGTACAATAATCCTAATAACCGTGTAATAAAAAGTGCTCCGGTGAATATATCAATAACCGTGTAATAATCCTTAAAAAAAAAAAAATCTAAGATTTTTTATTTATTCATTTTAAGGATTAAATTTTGACGATAATTTAATTAAAAAAATATTTAAAAAAGTGAAATTTATTCCGCAAGGATGGTTCAAACTGTAAATACAAAAGATATTGAATTGTAGAAACTTGAGTTTGAGGCCAATTCAATTGATAGACACGTAAGAGATGGATTTGAGTTTAAACACAAAACTTCCTATTTTTCCACCTTAAAAGACAAAAAAATCATTTTAATCTCTCACAAGTTTTTTATGGTTCACCATGGTCTCTCTTAAAAATAAAACTCAAATAATCAATCGTTTAGTGGTGATTAATAGAAAGTAAAGAGAGAGTTTCTATTGAACTACGATTTCTAAATATTAATTCAACTTTTTTTTTTGAGATCAAATAGATGGGAAGCAAAGAGCTACCCACCAAAATTTATTGAAAAGCAAAAGAAATACAAGTGGAGGGGACTAGGTCAAGACTCCAATTAAAATGAACAATAACGAAAATTAGGCCAACCCATCTTATTACTAGCTAAACAATCCGTAATAAAGGGTGGAGCATCATGCCAAGAAGTCATAGAGGAAAGGCTTAAGCCCTAGTTAGCAAGGAGATCCGCTACTTTGTTACCCTCCCTATAGATGTGAGTAACCACACAATTCATCTGCTGCTTCAAGAAAATCACATTATTCCATCTGTTTCTTAGGAACCAAGCAACTGGTTTATTTGGGTTTTGGAAAGCAGTCACCACTGCACTAGAATCTGTTTCCAACCAAAGCTGCCTCCAATTGCGCTCATAGGCAATCTCAATAGCCCTCATTGCTCCACACATCTCAGCAATAAAAAAAGAGTGGATGCCAAGAGGCTCTGCAAATCCTAACAAGAAATCGGCTTCATGGTTGCGAAAGACTCCACCACAAGAAGACACACCTGGGTTACCACTAGAAGCTCCATCAATGTTACATTTCACCCAATGAACTAGAGGAGGATTCCAAAAAACCTCCTTTAGAACAGGAGTCTTAGAAGGATGGATTGTGACATGGAAAGCTTTTAAGAAGGTAAAATCCCTGATAGAGTTATTGGAGAGTTTACCAGTTTTATTACCCGACAGAGAAGTGTGAGAGATGATCATAGAAATAGCATTCTTCCAAGAGACAAGAATGTTGTTGAAACGGGCTTGGTTCCTCACAAACCAAATGACATTAAGAAGATGAACAATAGCAGCAGTGATAGTAACCTTTCCTTGAGGAGACCAGCCCGACTCACATAGCTTCCACATATCCTCCAATGATGTGAATTGTAAAGTCATGTTCAAAAAGCCAGCAAACCAAGACCGTAATTTTTTTGCATAAGAACATTCAAAGAAGAGGTGATGAGAAGATTCAACACTAGTTTGACATAGATTGCACATAGAAGGGATATCACAACCTCTCAAGCTTAAGTTTTCATCAGTAGGAACTTTTCCTAACATTAATCTCCAAACTAGAAGGGCCTTAGAAGGAGGAATTTCAGGGGACCAGATCAATTTAGTCCACTGCAGATCCTAAAACTTTTGATTTTTAAACTCATAGGCTTGCTTCATCTCCAAGTCACCTGAATCAGTGTGTTTCCAAAGAAGCTTATCAGGAGAAGGCATTAAGGGAATAGAGACTTTGTTAACCAGAGCTGGAAGAGCAGGAAACATATGGATAAGGGCAGAAGGCAATCTCCAAACACCATTCAAAATGAAGTCACTGACATTGACAGTCAGGGAAAACCTAACATGTTGAGGGATGTTGCAATGATCAGCTAAAATAATACCACACCAATTATCTGTCCAAAAATTGATATTAGAGCCATCACCTAACAACCAAATAGAATTGTTAGAAATAACTCCTATTTCTTCCTTGATGCTGCTCCAAAGGGAAGAAAAAATGTGATGCTGAATTATACCTCTTCTCCTCCAAACTCGAGCTCTAAGAAGCTTGGCCCAGGCAGCAGAGGAGTTGAAACAATTCCAACCAAGCCTAAGATTACAAGCTGAATTAAGTTTGGTTAAAGATCTGAGATTTAACCCTCCTTGAGAAAATGGTCTGCACATCTTGTTCCATGCCACTGTAACTAACTTTCTTTTATCTATGTCCCCACTCCAAATAAAATTCCTAATGCTTTTCTCAAGGTTTTTAAGAATAGAAGTTGGCCAAGAATATAAGGAGATGCTATAAGTGAGCATGCTCTGAATAACTGATCTGACTAATTGGACTGTTCCAGCAATAGAGAGAAGTGAAGCCTTCCATGCTGAGAACTTCAACTTTATCCTATCAGCAATAGGTTGAAGGTGGATAGCCCTAGGCTTGCACTTGAAAATTGGCACCCCCAGATAGTTGAAGGGATGGGATCCAACTTTGAATTGTAAGAGTTGTACCATAAGATTCAACCTTCTATGAGTAATGGAGCCAGCATATAAAGTGGATTTAGAAGTGTTGATAACCTGGCCAGAAGCTAGGGCATAGTTATCAAAGAGAATCTTAAGAGCCTTTAAGCCTGACAAGGTACCTTTACAAAAAATCATCAAATCATCTGCATAGAAAGAATGGGAAGGAACATTGACCTGCCTAGTGCCCTTGATCAATTGAAGCTTACCTTGTGAGACAAGATTCGAGATACTTCTACTCAACACCTCTTCAGCTAGGCAAAACAGCAAAGGTGAAAGGGGATCCCCTTGCCTAACTCCTCTAGTACAATTGAAATAACCTTGAGATTTACCATTAATGGAAATGGAAATGGAAAGAAAAGCAGATTAGAGAATTACCAGAATCCAATGACAAAAAGTATCATTGAAACCATAAGCTTTCAGGACTCTGAGAAGAAAATACCATTCTAATGTATCAAAAGCCTTGGTTACATCAATTTGTAGGATAAGATTACCTCCATAAGCCTTGTTGTGCAGAAGATTAGCAGCCTCAGAAGCAATGCACAGACAATCCTTGATATCTCTACCATGGATAAAACCCTTCTGCTCCTCAGCGATAAGAGTAGGAAGAATTGAAGCAAGCCTATCAGCAATAATTTTGGATATGATTTTGAACTTAAAATTTGCCATGGCTATTGGCCTATATTGATCAATAGATGCTGCATCTGGGGCCTTAGGTAATAAAGCTATGATATTGGAATTGAATCTTGGCAAAATCCATCCAGAAGTGAAGAACTCCAAAACTGCATTTATAACATCCAGCTTGATAATCTCCCAATAGTGTTGAAAGAAAAAAGCACCAAATCCATCTGGCCCTGGAGCACTGTCCTTATTCAGAGCAAAAACAGCTGATTTAATCTCCAAGTGTGAAGGCAAAGCAGTCAACAAAAGATTGATATCAGGTGTCACAAGATTAGGGATAACTTCCTCCACAAGCAAAGTATCCTGCAAAACAATGTTAATACCAAATAAATTTTTATAATACTGTATTATAATATTGTACCAAATATTAATTCAACTGAGTTGGTTACAAGAATCAATAACCACACTTACATTTATAGACTCATTGTGGTTATCTGTTACAGTCAGTTACAACTCAACAATGACTGATGGATGTCAGTTACATAACAGTTGTACTATAGTTAGTTATGGATTATCTAAAGCCTATTTTCTGTTCCTTGCAAGTTAGACTATGCTGAGCTAGAAGCTATCTTTAATAGTGACTGACGTTAAACTTGATAGAGATAATCACGGTTCGATCCCCGCGATGCGATTGAGAAGAAGTTGAAACCATTTGATGTCAGAATTGACCTTCAAACCAGATTAAACATGTAATAAAAGTTCAAAAATAAATAAAAATAAAACTCAAATTAACTCATGTTTTTACAGTAAATAGTACCCCCACCGGCTTTATTTATAAATAAAAGTTGTTTTTTAGATTTATTCAATCACTAATATATCTAGTTTAAATATAAGTTAGATTCAATAAATCTAAACAATAATTTATACTTATAAATAAGGTCAAAACCTTAAAATAAAATAGCGAAATTGGATTTTGGAAGTACCATCAAACCATCACATAGAGTTTGTATTTCTAGAATATGCAGATGTATTATTATATTATGATAGTAAAAAGTTGTATTGTAAATTGAAATGCATTAATTACTTCCCTTTAAAAAAGAATAATACTAGTAGGTTTAAATATGTTTTTGGTCCCTGCAATATACACTCATTTTGAAAAGAGCCCCTGTAAAAAAAAAATTGAAAAAAGCCCTTGCAATTTGTAACTACTTTGAAAAAAGCCCCTGCGCAGGCAATGTGGCAGCCATGTCACTTAAAAGTGCACGTGGCAGACGCTGATTGGGTTAGTTAATTGATGTGGCACAAATTTTGCCACGTGTATATTAACATCTCATTTATTTTTTAAAATAAAACTGATTATCATTTAATTTATTTCTGAAAACTTAAAAACTAATTTTTTTAGAATTACATTTTCTCCAATTTAACAAATTTAGAAAAAAAAATTCATTTTTAATTCTTCACTCTCTCTCTTCTTGATATGTTTCATCTCTCTCTGCTCTCTCTTTCAATCTCAAGAACACCACCGGTGTTCATAATACTTTTCCAGATTCCGGCCATCTCCGGTTGTGGTGCGGCGGCCGTCACGGCGGCGCCACCACCGGAGTAAAAAAAACTTCTTTTCTTAAAAAAACTTTTTACACAGAAACATTCTTCCTCACCTCCTAAACCCAAATTCGTGACAAAAAATACCAAAAACCCAACCAATTCGTCTAGATCAGATTTTGAAAGTTTGAAGATTTTCGTTTCTTTTTTTCTTCTCTGTTACTCGGTTTCAGATTCTGTTTCGGATTCGTGGGTATATGTGTGAGAAGCGAAAATGCCGCCGAGAGAGATGAGGGAAGGGGTTGTATTGAGGAGAGTTGAAATGGAAGAGGGTGTGTTGTATGTTGGTGTTGATTTGAATGTGAAATATGATGGACATGAATTTATGTTGTTGCAAATGTTGCCTAAAGTTGAGTTGTATGTGTTTTTACAATCTATTTGTCTGTTGTTTACATATTCTTGTTGGGAATTTGTTTTGGGGATTAAGGTGAAGGAAATTGTTAAGAGGATGATGATTAGTGCTGTTAAGGTTGGATTTTGATATGATGCCATGTTGAGGTTGTTTTTGATTTGGTTTGGTTATGGAACATAGATTGAAGGTTTAAATTGGTTGATTTGTTGCTGTTGTTTTCTGGGTTTTGTTAAGATTTTAGCTTTAGATTTGAATGATAACAGTGAAGTAGGATCTGAGATTGTGATGTTTTTTGAGTTTGGAGGATGTAGTGGTGGCTGGGTTTTGTTAATTAGTTTTTCTGAAATAAAAAAAAATTAGTTTTTAAGTTTTCAGAAATAAATTAAATGATAATCAGTTTTATTTTAAAAAATAAATGAGATGTAATATACACGTGGCAAAATTTGTGCCACATCAGTTAAGTAACCCAGTTAGCGCCTGCCACGTGCACTTTTAAGTGAAATGGCTGCCACATTGCCTGCGCAGGGGCTCTTTTCAAAGTAGTTACAAATTGCAGGGGCTTTTTTCAAAAAAAAAATTTTACAGGGGCTCTTTTCAAAATGAGTGTATATTGCAGGGACCAAAAGCATATTTAAGCCATACTAGTATAATTACTAAATATTTGTGCAGTAGTAGTATTATCACTAACGTCGACATTACTAGTGTAGTAGACTAATTTTTATTTTTTTTCACTATGCGGGTGGATTTCGGGTCTCATCGGTTCAGTTCTCTCCACCCAAACCCGTCCACGTCAACTCTGTTCAAACCGAATTTTCAAAATTCACAAACTCATGACCCAATCCAAACCGCCCATTTCTTGATTTATCAATTTTTTTGGGTTAGATCGGGCCGCGGGTTTTCATTCCATCCCTAGCCATCACATAGAAGAAGGTTCATGGTGAAATTGGTAGCCAACAAAAAAAATGACATGTGGCTGGACTGGTCGTATGAGGAGTCAACATCCTACAGGTTCCGGTCTCTCATCTATCATTTCCTTCCATTCTCAACGATTGATCATAGCTGCGACGCTTAATCGACGCAAGTTACCGTCGCGATTTCATCTATTACAATAATAATGGCAGACAAGTATAATCTGAAGAATCCCGCTGTTAAGCGGATCCTTCAAGAAGTTAAGGAAATGCATTCTAATCCTTCACATGATTTCATCAGCCTCCCTCTCGAGGTTTTTTTTTTTTTTTTTTAATCTTCTTCCATTTTTGATTTTTTAGTGTTAGATTTAATTTCATTCTACGAGCGTGTCGATGTTTTTAAGAGGATTGATTTTGCCATCCAAAAAAAATTGTTGTCCGCTTGCCTTTCATTCTCTTGGTATATATTTAAATACTTTTAAATTCATCATCGAGCACAAACACGACACAAATGATAACACGTCGACACTTACAATAATTTGAGAAAATGACATGATTTAACGTAATGTGTCGCTGTCAGAAAATGTTTGTCTGAATTGTCTTATTTATAAGTTGTGAGACTATTTTGGAGAATTTATGAAAACAACTTATGATAAATTTTCTTAAGTACTTTAATATAGTTTATGAAAACAATTTATCTTTATCTTTTGCTATAAAATTTGCTTATGTAAGCTTATACAAAAGTGCTTATTATGATAAGCGCTTTTGCTATAAGCCGCAAATAAGTTGTTTATCCAAACAGATCCTAAGTGGAAACACTACATAGGAAAATGCTAAAAGTGCATTTACGGTATTGGTTAAGTAAACAAATGTAGAAATTTTGGATTGAAATTTGTATATTCAACTTTTTAGTAGTTTGAAAATTGTTGTTTTCAATACCAAGCTTCTACTTTTGGCTTCTTAACTATATGACATTTGTTAGCATGGTCCTTAAGTTATTTCTATAACTTAATATCAATTAAAGTCATATGTTTTCATATTATCCCAAGGGAGTTTAAGGAAATAAGCTTAAAACAGTTTATGGACATAAACCTTTTAGATTTGGTTAATATTATGGATTAATTAATTAGTTAATTGATTGGTTGGTTGATTGATCCTAATTGGTGTATTCAACTAATCTGTCTTTTTTTCCTTGATTGGATAATCTGTAACTTGTTAGTGATCAATTAGTTAATAATAATTAGCCAATTGATCATGTTTGTTTACAGGAAAATATATTTGAATGGCAATTTGCAATTAGAGGACCTCGAGGGTGGGATTTATCATGGAAGGATCCAGTTGCCATCAGAATATCCCTTCAAACCTCCTTCATTTATGCTCTTGACGGTGAGATATTGCAACCTCTTTACTCTTTACATTATTTTCGTATATTAATAATCTTCGCACACTCGGTGACTTACATGCACTTTCTATTATTGGACATAAAATCTACTTGACAAGACTGTTTATATAAACTATGTTGTTAGCATTTTCCTTTTCTGTTTTTTTATGTGTGATTCTATTTTATGAACTGTCTTTAATGTTGAAATTACTGAAACACCTAATCTCAATCATTACATGCTTATTATAAATTTTACTGTTATGTTTGCAGCCTAATGGTTGTTTCGAGACTTAAACCAAGATTTGCTTGAGCATATCCAATCACCACCCTGAGCATTGGCAACCATCATGGAGTGGTAAGTAACATTCCCTTGCAGTTTTGATGACTAGTATTATGAATCAATAGAAAATGGATGAAAGTGATTTGTTTCATTAATGATTATAGAGGTTGCATAATATATTTATGTACAAAGATCACCTTATACTAACATGTGGTGTAATAGCACCAATAGGATAGTGATTTTAGTCAAACTAGACAGGTTACTTGTATAACAAGTAACTGTAATGAGCTAGTTCATGGTGCAATAACTAGCTATCTGCATTTGCTGAACTGTGTTGCACTTTTTGAGCACATGGCCCAGTTTGCTCTTTATATGTCATAGATGTCATGTATTACCCATTTTGCATTTCTGGTGTTGTTGCTTTGCAATTTTCACTTATTGTTGTTTTCGAAGTAGGATCTCAATATGCTTAGGGTGATAACATGACTTTCTCTACATACATTGAGCCAGTTTGGTTAGCTAGAATGTAAGTTGAATTTAGTCTTGCAATCCATCCCAATATCGAATAATGTTCCCTCATTTAACTTCTCTATGAACACCTATAAGTTTAGAAGAAGCACTTTTTGCAAGTGAAAGAACTATTATTGAAAAGCTCCTATACCATAATTGATGTAAATTCCTTTGGCAGTAAGGACTGCTTTAGTTGCACTGATTGCATTCATGCCAACCAGCCTAAATGGTGCATTAGGTTCCTTAGACTACAAGAAAGAAGAGAGGCGAACATTGGCCATTAAATCTCGTGAAGCATCTCCAAAATTCGGGACTCCTGAACGTCAAAAGCTTATCGATGAGGTAAAAAAAGCTACATATAGTTTTCTACTCAATACATGTTATGTAATATATCATGCTAAGTGTACTTTATTATCCCAGATACATGAGTATATGCTAAGCAAAGCACCTCCTGTTCCTCAACTTAGCACCACAGAGACTTCTGAAGATCACCCGACAACGGAGGAGGCCGAGTCTCAAGTTAGTTCTCCTAATCCCGAGGCTTTACCTGAAGAAGAGGGGATTGATCAAGTCGGTAACGAGATTGTTGAAGAACACGTAGTCCCTGCAAATGCTAATCCTACAGAAACTGAAGCATCAAGGGAGAATCAATCAAGTGTGTTAAGGAATCAGTTAGACTTAGACATAAGGGTTCAAAATCTGCAACCACAAACATCAGTCCAAAGACCTAAACCGGATGATCGGTTGTTCACGTGGGCAGCTATTGGACTAACTATTGCGATTATGGTCCTCTTGCTGAAGAAATTCATCAAATCTACCGAACATGGTCCACTTCTTTTCAATGGATCTTGAAGGTTTCTTTGCTCATGTTGGCATTAGCCTTATGCGGTGAATATAGAAATGTAAAGCTCTTCTAAACTGAAAGCTATACTCTCTTTTTGTAATTATGGTAATATAAATGTTGTACTACAGCTATAAATTGGTGAGCATGCCCTTTATTTTTCCTTTATCAGTAGGTATGCTTGTGAGCTACCATGATGGTCATATGTATGTATTTATGAACTGCAATATTCAACATCTTGCATAATATATATCAACTATCTTGATGTATGTATTTGTCAGTACTAGTCAGATAAAATTACATGGACGACGATAAATCCTGGTTTTGAATTTTAGTTCAAATTTAGAACGACTAAATAATTTGTAAGAGACTTGAACCATCTTATTCAAATATGTTTAGATTACATTCGGTACTATATAAAACTAATTTTGTCGAATTCAATTTTCATACGATAATTTTAACCCTTAGCTAACATGATTTTAACCCAAACGTGAAAGTGATTGTTTCAAGTTTTTTCACATCCCTAATTTACAAGAGGGTGTTGTACAAGGTACGCAAGAAAACCATGGTGAATCATAGGAACAGCATATCTTGGGAACCCGATTGCAATGTCTGATGGTGTCTAATGCTTTCATGATCAAAGATGGTGTTGTTGGGTTTATGGTGTATAATGGTTAAGAAGCGCAGCTCTATAGATCGGGACTATATAGGACGCGAGTTTGATTTCTATATCTTCCATTTTTGCTAAATGATCAGATTTGAACCCTGATTAGGTTCATTGAATAATTAATGTATCTTGTAAGCAATATTGAAATGAACAAATCGCTACATTAGTAATACATTATTGTTCTTTTGTTGCTAAAATTTGGTCCTGGTTGTCCTCTAAGCTTCATAGACATATCAATCTAACCTCTTTTTCTGGCTTGCTTCAAACTGTTCATGCTTCTTCTAGTAGCCAAATTAGAGACATTGCCTTAGCCTCCATTATTTTCTCTCTAAATGCTATATGGTTTGCTCGCAATCAGGTCCGTTTTCATAATGTCCAAGTTCCTTTTCATCAATCTTGCTCGTCTATTTCTGCTTCCGTTCAAATGGCTGGGAACTTATCTAAGGGTATTATGTCCAACTGTATTATTGACTTTCAAGCTTTAAAAGAGTTTAATATTGTGAGTCATCCTGGTCTTGCTCCGAAAATTCAAGAGGTTATTTGGTCTTTACCTCCGTCTGGTTGGATAAAAGCTAACACTAATGGTGCAGCGAGGGTCTCTCCGGGACATGCCTCTGCTTGTGGCATTTTTCGTGATTCTAGTGGAGGAATGAAAGGTTGCTTCAGTTTGTATTTGGGTATTCAATCTTCTCTCTATGCGGAAGTAATAGCAACTATTGATCATGCTATTGAAATTGCTCATAAAAACAATTGGCATTATTTTTGGCTGGAATGCGACTCCAAACTAGTAGTGGATGCCTTCAAGAATCACCATATCATTCCTTGGAAACTTAGAAATCGTTGGTATAATTGTATTTATTTCTGCTCTCTTATGAACTTTAGAATTTCTCATATTTTTAGGGAAGGAAACAGTGTTGCTGATAAGCTCGCAAATTTTAGTTTAAATTCTCGAGAAGATCATTGGTGGGAGATTGTTCCTAGTTTTATTACTGATGATTTTTTTCGCAATAGGTCGGCTTTGTCTTCCTATAGATTCAGTTGATTGTTTTCGTTGGGTTTTGGCCTAGTCCCCCCAATTTTCAATTGCTTTTATTTCAATAAAGTTTTGTGTGTGGTGCTGCAAATGATTGGTGGTGCTTGGGGTGCCAACATAGTTGGGATGTCAAATTTCTACAACTGATGCCTTTGCACTGCACTAGCCTTTTATCAAAAAAAAAAAAAATACATTATGGTTGGAAAATATATATGTATATAAAAAATATGGCCCTCCCATAAAAACAGTTTTAGCATCGCCACTGCATTGTGGCCAAAGGTCTAGATCATACAATTAGATGTACGCAGTCAGACGAATGATAGTTGTAACTTCGTCACATAGTTAAAACACCGAATCCAATTTCGTGTGGGGCAGAGGCTGAATTTGGAGATGGGTTGGGTTCATGTTTTCATAACAGAGCTGAAAACAAGAAGCATGAAATTTCTTCTTTCTTTTTGTTGAGTACAATGCACAAATTTCTTTAACCAATTGGACTTCATGGGTTCGAATATAATCTTGAAAGTGCAACAACATTATAATTATTGATTGACAGTTTTGAAGGTTGAAAAACACACAAGAAGGGGGGGTTGAATTGTGTGAGACTTTTTCTAAGTTAAAACAAATTGCAGCGGATAAGGTATAACACACACAATATATGAGGATAGGGTTAGAGAGAGATGCTCAGAATTTTTATACTGGTTCCTCCCACTAACAGGAGTAGTCCAGTCCTCTTGTCCTTCACAAGAGATTTCACTATAATCACTCAGATTACAAATGCTCAAGCACTAAGCAAGAGACTTCAAACTGCTCAAGCACAAAGCAAGAGACTTCTAACTGCTCAAGCACAAAGCAAGAGACTTCCAATGCTCAAGCACAAAGCAAGAGACTTCAAACTGCTCAAGCACAAAGCAAGAGACTTCCAATGCTCAAGCACAAAGCAAGAGACTTCAAATGCTCAAGCACAAAGCAAGAGACTTCCAATGCTCAAGCACAAAGCAAGAGACTTCAAATGCTCAAGCACAAAGCAAGAGACTTCTAACTGCTTTTAATGTTAATAAAGATAAGAGATTAACACTTGATATACAATCAGAGGTGTTTACAAAATACAACGCAGTTACAAGACTAACTTAGAAAATTATCACAAAGTTTCTAAGTGTTTGATAGCTTCAGAATTTGACAGAGTTTCAGCACGTTCAGAAGCTTAAGTCTTGATTACATTTCTTCACAAATCTTCTTCCTTTTATAGATGATAAAATGAACGTTGAAGATTATAGCCGTTTGAAGAATTGAGACGCTCCTTTGTATAGATCAGTGAGCTTATTAGCTGTTCTGATTTGCAGTAGCTTAGGAGCTTAACGTTTACTACAAAATGAGAGATTCCTTTTGGCTTTTGATATTTGAACCTTGGTGAAAGCCAAATAAGGAAATAATCGTTTCTGAAGCCTGACTTGAAAAGGACCTTTCCATGGTCAAACCTTTTCATTCTTGGTTTCTGCGTTTGGACTTAGTCAGGCACAGTCTTCAATAAAATTGTACTCTCAAATGTAGCTTAACACTTATATCTGACGAGCCTTCAGATTTTGATAGGCTCAGAATTACTTGTTTCAGATCTGGTGAGCTCAGATGTTCTTCAGATTTTGATAGGCTCAGATTTACTTGTTTCAGATCTGGTGAGCTCAGATGTTCTTCAGATTTTGATAGGCTCAGAATTACTTGTTTCAGATCTGGTGAGCTCAGAAGTAATTCCTTCAGAAATTCTAAGGTTCAGATAATAACTTCAGAGTTTCACAGGCTCAGAATTACTTGCTTCAGATCTGGTGAGCTCAGAAGTAATTCCTTCAGAAATTCTAAGGTTCAGATAATAACTTCAGAGTTTCACAGGCTCAGAAATACTTGCTTCAGATCTGGTGAGATCAGAAGTAATTCCTTCAGAAATTCTAAGGTTCAGATAATAACTTCAGAGTTTCACAGGCTCAGAATTACTTGCTTCAGATCTGGTGAGCTCAGAAGTAATTCCTTCAGAAATTCTAAGGTTCAGATAATAACTTCAGAGTTTCATAGGCTCAGAATTACTTGCTTCAGATCTGGTGAGCTCAGAACTAATTCCTTCAGAAATTCTAGGGTTCTTTAGTACGCAAATTTTAACTTTTAATCCTGCACACTGAATTAAATTATTAGTACTCCAATTTAACCTTAAATACATTGTTATCATCAAAATCAATTAAGGAGATACAAAATCATAATTTTGTTCCAACAATCTCCCCCTTTTTGATGATGACAACTATATGTATTTAAAATCAATTGTTGTTGTTTTTATTTAACATCTTGACTTCAGGTTCTGAGGTTTGCAAGCTCCCCCTGAGTCTGATAAGCTTCAAAAGTTTATCAATGATAAATATAAAACAGTCTAAGAGTAATATTTAATGTCAAATATAATTTCATATATTCTACCTTCAGAATTAGAGGTTTGCAAGCTCTATTTCTTCAGATTGACAAATATAAGATATGGTTTGCAAGCTTATCTTATATTATATGAATTTATGTTGGACAAAATTTATTACTCCCCCTCATTAAAAGTTTAAAAGACTTTAATATAACTTAACAAGAGTAGAGTTCAGAAAATGTGATCTTTAGAGCTTCAGAAATAATTTCACTGCCATAGGAAATGAAATAATATTTTCTCCCCCTTTGTCATTATCAAAAACGGGTCAGTCAAAGCACAAGTTACAGGGTGGTAAATGCACACAGCAAACAACCACCAGCAGTAAATGCATTCAACGGTAAAAGGGAATTGTTAAGTACCATGGTGAAACAGGGAATTGTTTCAGAATGAAGACGAGTTTCTTCAAGATCTGAATCAGTTCCAGGAAAAGGTGGAGTGGTTTGAATGGATGAGGGGTTTGGTTCAGAAGTGGTTGGCTTAGGAGATGAAGTCTGAAGGGGTTCAGTTTGGGATTCAGCAGGGACTTCAGAATTTTGAACATTTGAGGGTTCAGATTGGTCTACGTCCATTGCTATTGGGGTAGACTCAGAATCTTTAATAGGAGATTTCTGAGGGGATTTAGGAGTGTCAGAAATGGTTATAGTGGAAGTTTCAAAATATTGAAAACGTGAGAAGTGATAGTGACTAGTGTGTAGTTAAGTGATTATAGTGGAAGTTTCAAAATATTGGGGAAACAAGATAGTGACGTAATGGGGGCTTGGCAGTTACTTTTAATAAAATCATCATTAGCTCTCCTTCATTACCCAGCGGTTACTAGACATGATGGGAAGTTACACAGATAAGTAGTGTTTTCAGAAGCCAGCTGTCAGTTAGAGAAACTGAGTGGTCAACTAACACTTAGAGTAGGTATCTGAGTCACAAGAAATCATATTTAATAATAAATAATTCTGATTGCTTCAGATGAGAGAGTGCTTCAGAACCTATATAATAGTTTCTGAGCCGTCCAAACTTCTGAGGCCCTTCAGAACCAGTTTATTCATTCAGAGTTAACAGCATTCAGAGATATCATTCAGAAATAAAAACCATGTTCAGATTTTTCTTGATAAAATCGAAACGATCAATAGCAAGAGGTTTGGTAAAGATATCAGCCCATTGATGCTCAGTATCAATGAATTGAATCTTAATTACTCCCTTCTGAACATAGTCTCTAATGAAGTGATGTTTGATCTCAATGTGTTTAGCTCTTGAATGCAAAATAGGATTCTTAGACAAACAGATAGCAGCAGTATTATCACAGAGAAGTGGTATACTACTTATCCTTATCTGATAGTCCTCCAACTGATGTTTCATCCAGAGCAATTGCGTGCAACACTTAGCAGCTGAGATGTACTCTGCTTCTGCTGTAGATAGAGCAATAGTTGCTTGTCTCTTACTAGCCCATGATATAAGGTTTTCACCTAGAAATTGACAGTTTCCACTAGTGGACTTCCTTTCAATTTTATCACCAGCATAGTCAGCATCACAGAATCCAATAAGCTGATAATCTAAGGATTTCTTATAAAGTAATCCAAGATTAGTGGTTCCTTTCAGATATCTAAAGATTCTCTTAACAGCAGTTAGATGAGACTCTCTAGGATCTGATTGAAATCTAGCACAGAAGCATACACTGAACAAGATATCTGGTCTAGATGCAGTGAGATAAAGGAGGGAACCAATCATACCTCTGTATAATTTCTGATCTACTTTGCCTTCAGATTCTTCCTTCAGAAGACAGCTAGAGGGATGCATAGGAGTTGACATTGGTTTACAATCTTCAAGACCAAATTTCTTCAGTAAATCCTTTGTGTATTTGGTTTGATGCACATATACTCCTTCTTTTCTTTGATTGATTTGAATTCCCAAGAAGAATGTTAGTTCTCCCATCATACTCATTTCAAATTCATCCTGCATAAGCTTAGAGAAATTCTTGCAAAGAGAAGCATTAGTTGAACCAAAGATAATATCATCAACATAAATCTGAACAATCAAAATATCAGTTTTTAAGGTTTTTCTAAAGAGAGTGTTATCAACATGTCCTTTTTCAAAACCGTTTTCTAGAAGAAATATACTTAACCTCTCATACCAAGCTCTTGGAGCTTGTTTCAAACCATACAGAGATTTCTTCAATTTGTAAACATGATCAGGACACTTTATATCTTCAAAGCCAGGAGGTTGTTTAACATAGACTTCTTCATAAATTACTCCATTCAGAAATGCACTCTTAACATCCATTTGAAATAGAGTGATGTCATGATTAACTGCATAGGACAAGAGAAGTCTAATTGCCTCAAGTCTTGCTACTGGTGCAAAGGTTTCAGTGAAATCTATGCCTTCTTGCTGACTATAACCTTGTGCAACCAGTCTAGCTTTATTTCTGACAACTTCTCCCTTTTCATTTGACTTGTTTCTGAATACCCATTTTGTTCCAATAATGTTCTTGTGTTTGGGTTTTGGTACCAGATCCCAAACATCATTTCTTTCAAATTGATTGAGTTCTTCTTGCATTGCAACAATCCACCCATCATCTGAGAGTGCTTCTTCTATGTTTGTGGGTTCAATTAATGAAATTAACCCAACTAGGGATTCATCCTCTTTGAAAGCAGATCTGGTCTTTCTTGGGCTATCCTTGTTACCAACAATTAGCTCTTCAGGATGAGATGATCTATACTTGAATTTACTCTTAGGTGGAGCAGGTGTCTGAGAGGGTTCAGTTTCTGAAGGGTCTTCAGTTTCAAGGCCTTCAGAGATATCTTCATTTTGAGTCTCAGATGGATATACAGCAATGGAGAGATCTTCACACTCAGAATTTGAGGAAACTTGAAATTCTGCAAAAGTCTCAGCTTGCTCTGACATTTTATCGTCAGGCTCTTTATCATCAAATCTAACATGTATAGATTCTTCAACTGTGTGAGTTTCAGAATTATACAATCTGTATGCTTTTGAGCGTTCAGAGTAGCCTATAAAGATACCCTTATAAGCTCTAGCATCAAATTTCTTTCGATAGACCTTGTTGTCTAGAATATAACAAGTACATCCAAACTGATGAAAATAAGAAATATTTGGTTTTCTTCCTTTGAACAGTTCATAAGCAGTTTTGTTCAGAATAGGTCTGATGTAGATTCTATTCTGAACATAGCAAGCAGTACTCACGGCTTCTGCCCACAAGAACTTAGCTAGGTTAGACTCAAGCATCATGGTACGAGCCATTTCTTGCAAAGATCTATTCTTTCTTTCTACAACACCATTCTGCTGTGGTGTTCTAGGAGAAGAGAATTCATGGATTACTCCATGCTCTGAGCAGAAAGATTCGAAAGAGTCATTTTCGAACTCTCCCCCATGGTCGCTTCTAACCTTCAGAATCCGAAGATCCTTTTCACTTTGTATTTGTGTGCAGAAGTCACTGAACACCACAAGTGCTTCACTCTTAGAACGTAGGAATTTCACCCAAGTCCATCTACTGAAATCATCAACCATGACCAATCCATATTTTTTACCATTGATAGAGGCTGTCGAAACAGGACCAAACAGATCAATGTGAAGCAATTCTAAGGGTCTGGAAGTAGAGACAATGTTTTTAGACTTGAATGAAGTCTTAGCAAATTTTCCTTTTTGACATGAGCCACAAAGTGCATCTGAGTGATAATCAATGTCAGGCAAACCACTAACAAGCTTTTGTTTGCTAAGCTTAGAGATCAACCTCCAGTTAGCATGACCAAGACGCTTGTGCCATAGCCATTTCTCATCACTCAGAGACAAAAGACATATAATCTTTTGGTCAACCAAATCAGAAAAGTTTACTTTATAAACATTGCCAACTCTCATTCCCTTGAATACTACAGATTTGTCAGAGTCTTTTGATACAGTACATGATTCCTTATTAAATGTAACAACACACCCATTGTCACAAAATTGACTAATGCTCAATAGATTGTGTTTAAGTCCATCAACTAACCAAACATCTTTAATGGAAAGAGAAGAATTACCAACTGTACCTGTACCAATGATCTTCCCTTTTTGTTTTCCTCCAAATCCCACAGAGCCTCCCTCTTTCAGAGTTAGGGTTTGGAACATATGCTTTTCTCCCGTCATATGTCGTGAGCAACCACTGTCCAGGTACCAGGGCTGCTGTTTTACCTTTCCTTGCATGAGCATCTGAAGCAAACATTATTTCAGATTTTGGTACCCATATTCTGATGGGTCCTTTAGAGTTAGTCTTCTGAATAGTATTCCTTCTTTGTTTTCTATGATCAACACAAGATCTAGAATTAATTAAGCTTTGACAAGAATGTTTAGGCTTAATTTGATTCTTGGATTTTGATCTGGAGTATATCACAGTTCCAAAGGTCAAGCAAGGATCTGAAGTAACTTTACCTTGATTTCTCAGAGGTTCAGATGACTTCTGAGCCTTAACTTGAGAACTTTTGGACTCAGAAATTTTAGGTTCAGAAGAACTTGGAACTTCTGAGTCTTTGGGTTCAGGTTCAGAACCTCCTTCAGAGTTGGATGCCTTCAGATCAAGTGTACCACTTTTAACAAAGGTAGAGAATAATTCAGGTGGAGTATCATCCTCACTATATGATTTCAGAGGTTTATCCCAGTTCTTAAACCGAGAATAACCAATGCCTTCACCATAGTTACGAGTCATATGATAAATCATGGAAGCCATTTTACTCCTATTGAAGGTACAACGAATAAATTCGTGAAGAGCATCTTCATGATCATCATTGAGCTTGTCTGCCAAGACATAGTTAGATTCAACATGACAAATACGAATGTTTAACGATTCATTTTCATCATAAAGAATCTTGGCATCCTTTTTCAATGATTCATGAACATTCTTCAGAATTTTGTGTTGACTTACTATACGAGAGTAATGTTTCACGGCAATCTTAAGAGAATCAATTAATTCAGATTTAGTCATGTTAGAGTATACCTCATTTTCATCATCTGAGTCATCTTCAGAATCTCTATCAGAGTTGTTACCTTCAGAAGTTCTTGCCATTAAAGCCAGATTGCCTTCTTCATCATCTTCTCCTTCAGAGTCATTCTCAATGGTCTCCCAAGTGGCTAACAAACTCTTCCTTACCTTTTCTTTATACTTTTCTTTCCCAAAGCTCTTATTCTTTCCTTTGTCCTTGGATGACATTTCTGGACAGTCCGCAATGAAGTGTCCAGATTTCTTGCAGTTATAGCAGTTGTTCAGTTCTTCCTTTTTGTCCTTTGAAAAGGAACTTCTTGAGTTGTTTCCTTTGTTTGGAAACCTTTTGTATTTCTTGTTCCATTTCTGAAACCTTCTAACCATTAGTGCCATTTCTTCATTCTCAGAATTTTCATCCATCATATCATCAGAAGTTTCTTCCTCTTGTTCAGACACTTTGATCTTTGCAGCTTTTGAGGAAGTCTGAACAGAGCTTAGAGCCAAGGACTTCATCTTCTTGACAGGTTCATCTGACATAAGTTCTAGCTCATGACTTCTGAGTGAGCTTATTAAATCTTCAAGAGTCACATTGTCCAAATCCTTGGATTCCTGAAAAGCTGTAACTTTTGGTCTCCATTTGGAAGGTAAGCTCCTCAGAATTTTCTTCACGTGATCAGATGCAGTGTAGCTTTTCTTCAGAACTTGAAGACCAGAGACAAGGGTTTGAAACCTTGAATACATGGTTTCAATATCTTCATCTTCCTTCATTCTGAACAGCTCATATTGATGAACTAATAAGTTTGCCTTAGCTTCTTTGACTTGCTTATTTCCTTCATAGGTGGAACATAGAGAGTCCCAGATAGTTTTGGCACATGACTTGTTGGATATTTTTAAATACTCAGCATGAGATATTGCACCAATAAGCATATTCTTAACAGTATGATGCTTCTTATACTGTTTCTTCTTTTCAGCATCAAAGAACTTTCTGTAGGTATTTCTTACAACACCTTCATCATCCATGTGTTCAAAATGTATACCATCTTCAATGATATCCCATAACTCATCATCGGTCCCAATGATGTAACTATACATCTTGGTTTTCCAGAAAGGAAAAGTAGTAGGATCACTGTTGAAGTAAGGTGGTTTGTCTCTGTGATTATCACTGTTCCTTTCCCTATCATAGTTGTGAGGAGGTGGAACAGCAGAGTGATCAGGTCCAGAGGAAGCAGAAGGAGAGGTAACACCAGACATGTTTTTCAACTAAGTACCCCTAGATCTTTTACTGTTTCACTGTTAAGTGAAGAGCAACAGACCGGAGCTCTGATACCAATTGAAGGTTGAAAAACACACAAGAAGGGGGGGGTTGAATTGTGTGAGACTTTTTCTAAGTTAAAACAAATTGCAGCGGATAAGGTATAACACACACAATATATGAGGATAGGGTTAGAGAGAGATGCTCAGAATTTTTATACTGGTTCCTCCCACTAACAGGAGTAGTCCAGTCCTCTTGTCCTTCACAAGAGATTTCACTATAATCACTCAGATTACAAATGCTCAAGCACTAAGCAAGAGACTTCAAACTGCTCAAGCACAAAGCAAGAGACTTCTAACTGCTCAAGCACAAAGCAAGAGACTTCCAATGCTCAAGCACAAAGCAAGAGACTTCAAACTGCTCAAGCACAAAGCAAGAGACTTCCAATGCTCAAGCACAAAGCAAGAGACTTCAAATGCTCAAGCACAAAGCAAGAGACTTCCAATGCTCAAGCACAAAGCAAGAGACTTCAAATGCTCAAGCACAAAGCAAGAGACTTCTAACTGCTTTTAATGTTAATAAAGATAAGAGATTAACACTTGATATACAATCAGAGGTGTTTACAAAATACAACGCAGTTACAAGACTAACTTAGAAAATTATCACAAAGTTTCTAAGTGTTTGATAGCTTCAGAATTTGACAGAGTTTCAGCACGTTCAGAAGCTTAAGTCTTGATTACATTTCTTCACAAATCTTCTTCCTTTTATAGATGATAAAATGAACGTTGAAGATTATAGCCGTTTGAAGAATTGAGACGCTCCTTTGTATAGATCAGTGAGCTTATTAGCTGTTCTGATTTGCAGTAGCTTAGGAGCTTAACGTTTACTACAAAATGAGAGATTCCTTTTGGCTTTTGATATTTGAACCTTGGTGAAAGCCAAATAAGGAAATAATCGTTTCTGAAGCCTGACTTGAAAAGGACCTTTCCATGGTCAAACCTTTTCATTCTTGGTTTCTGCGTTTGGACTTAGTCAGGCACAGTCTTCAATAAAATTGTACTCTCAAATGTAGCTTAACACTTATATCTGACGAGCCTTCAGATTTTGATAGGCTCAGAATTACTTGTTTCAGATCTGGTGAGCTCAGATGTTCTTCAGATTTTGATAGGCTCAGATTTACTTGTTTCAGATCTGGTGAGCTCAGATGTTCTTCAGATTTTGATAGGCTCAGAATTACTTGTTTCAGATCTGGTGAGCTCAGAAGTAATTCCTTCAGAAATTCTAAGGTTCAGATAATAACTTCAGAGTTTCACAGGCTCAGAATTACTTGCTTCAGATCTGGTGAGCTCAGAAGTAATTCCTTCAGAAATTCTAAGGTTCAGATAATAACTTCAGAGTTTCACAGGCTCAGAAATACTTGCTTCAGATCTGGTGAGATCAGAAGTAATTCCTTCAGAAATTCTAAGGTTCAGATAATAACTTCAGAGTTTCACAGGCTCAGAATTACTTGCTTCAGATCTGGTGAGCTCAGAAGTAATTCCTTCAGAAATTCTAAGGTTCAGATAATAACTTCAGAGTTTCATAGGCTCAGAATTACTTGCTTCAGATCTGGTGAGCTCAGAACTAATTCCTTCAGAAATTCTAGGGTTCTTTAGTACGCAAATTTTAACTTTTAATCCTGCACACTGAATTAAATTATTAGTACTCCAATTTAACCTTAAATACATTGTTATCATCAAAATCAATTAAGGAGATACAAAATCATAATTTTGTTCCAACAAGTTTTGTTGTCCATTGTAGTATTATCAAGCTCGAGGGATTATTCTCTTACACTACAAGAAAAACAGGATTTAGCGACGGCCACTTCCGTCAGTAAATTTGAATTAGCGACGCCTCAAGCCGTCGCAAACTTCTGACGGGCCTGCCTCTACTGACACGCATTAGCGACGGCTTAGGCCGTCACAAAATTCTGGCTTATTTTTTTAAAAAAATTATATATTTTAATTGTTTTCTTAATTATTTTAAAAACAGAATTATTTATTATTATTTAAAAACAAATTTATTAAATAATTAATTTATGTTTTAAAAATCAGAAATTGCCTTGTTGTAATATTTTTTTTAATTATTTTTAGTTTAGTTTACAGTATAGCAGAGTTAAAAAAACAATTTTTTTAAAAAAACTTGCAGTTTTAGTTCACAAATCCTGTTTCTCTGTTGCGTTTTCGGCCACCATCGTTCATTTTACCGTATGTATCATAGTTGAAGTCACAAACACAGAAACAAAAAGCGAAATTTGAAGAAGAAAATCTAGAATTTAAGAAGAATAAAAACACTCGGACAAAGTGGGGTTACTTAAGACTTGAATCTTTGCGAGGTAGTAAGCAATTGGATCTGCATGAGATGAGGTAGTAAGCATAAGTTCTCAATCTGTTTTTATGTATTATGTATTATAGTTTGTTCACTGATGTAGTAGTTTTGAGATCAAGGATCTATACCAAGGTTCTAACTCTTCTGTATTTAAATAGAATTTGAGAAGAAGAAGAATATGATATTCATACAGTTCATATTGCTTGATGATATCTGATCGTACCTGAAACGGACGTTCGATCGATGGCCAGCTGCTAGTCACGTGCGGTCTTGACGGTTGCTTTGAAAACGGAGGGGGTTGTACCTGCAGACACTCCGATGCCTAAGTCAGCACAGATACAAGAGAAGAGGTAGAGAATAAGAATAGAATACATGACTCCTCAATGATGAGGAGTATTTATAAGCCCCCAGCGCGGGGCCAACGATTATCACTATTGGGCCGCGTAGAGCAAGTCCAATGAGGATAACTACTAGGGATAGCGTAGTAAGCTGGAGAAGTCGTTAGACTCTCCCCCTAGTCAAGCTTAGCCCGTATTCTGCGGGAGACGGATAAGCTTGGGATGAAAACGTGGCTTGAGAAGCACGTTTGACAGGTGCGGAATTGGTGGCGAGCACGGATGTGCTCGACAGCAAAGGAACGGATATGCTTGAGCTGTGGGTACGCTTGAGTCTGTGGTGTCGAGCAGGAACCTGGATGCGCTCGACGTTGGGCTGTCTTCGACAGTCTAGTGGATTGGGCCTGTTAGTCAATTCTAGGCCCAGTCCGGAACAATATCAATCTCTAATTTTAAAAATTGAGAAGGAAAAGAATAGATCTTTGTTGCATCATGTGAACAGGCACCTAAAGAAGAACTAAAATAGAACAAAGTATGTTGTTATATGAAATTAAGAAAAAGATGGAAGTGTTATGTTAGGTAGAAGGAGAAGAAATGTATGAAATTTAAGAAAATGAATGTGTGGTGCGGCTGCTCAATATCTCATGGAGTGGAATTAGGGTTACATTGAACATATATATGCCATTAAGATTTGGGCTTTAAAAGTGTTAAAAAAATAAAGTATTGGGCCTAAAAAAAATACAAGATTAATTCTTTTCTTCTTGATGCAAATACAGGATTAATTTTTATAAATTTATTAAACATAAATTTTTACCGAGGGTTTAGGCCGCCAATAATTGTAAGTGTCAGAAATTTACCGAGGGCTTAAGTCGTCAGTAAATTTGTGAGGGCTTTTTTCTCATTTACAAAGGGTTTAGGCCGTCAGTAACTTACAGAGGACTTAAGCCCTCGATAGATGTTATTAAAATCCGTCAATAAATTGAGGTTTTCTTGTAGTGCTAGTTGCGTACTAAAGATATCCGATTAGCATTCATATTCAAATTCATGCAACATTATATATATATTTTTTAGCATTCCTCTTTCAAAAATTATTAGACCAAGTCCAAACTATTTATTTGTAACTTCTTAAATGAAGGAACAAGATTAGATTTTTCCACATTAGTATCACTATATCTCCTTATGTCAAAGTAACCATTTCCAAAATTATAAAGACTTGTTCAAGTCTTTATTTTAACAACATTTATTCAGTCATAAATTCGCATAAAATTGATGTTCTTTGCGGTGATTGCACAATCGTGTAGTGGTTGTGGAGCAATGCCATCTACATATAGTTGTTAGTTTCAATTTAGCGCAACCACCGCAAAGGATCTCCGTTTTGAATACGATTCACCGGAGAGGATCCATTCCATATATGTATATAAAGTTAATTTCAATATCATACATATCACTATTTCATCTTTATACATTCAAGATCAAACAAAATGTTATTTTTGCAAAGTAACTAAAATACATATACATTGACAAATATTTCTTCATCAAGAGTTTGTACCCTTTACAAACTAATTATTACTTTCCTATATACATAATACTATAGTCTATATAATAATCCAAGACTTGACTTTAGCGCATATAATATACAAAACATTAATTCACCTATTAAGTAAAATTAATAGGGAATCAAATTAGCAATGGAGAGACAATTGCTAACAGTAATAGTAACTAAACCATCAGTTTTAGACATGTCAGAAGAAGGTGATTTTCTTAGATCCTCGAAAGCGCTCTCGCATGTTGAAACATCGGCCATAACAGCACTAAGCATAACGGTAATAGTACCAAGATCGCGCGATTGAACAGCCTTCATTGCTCTTTGAAGATTTTCCGAAGCAATTTTGTATTGTTCTTGACATTCAGAAACCGCGTTAGCAACATCCGGATTATTGGCGGCATGTCTTGCAACCTTTGTTATTGTCAACTTTACTTCAATTGAACAAACTTTTATGGCGGCCGCGAGGACATCAATTATTTCGAAATTTTGACTTACAAGAGGTTTAATTGTTTGCATACAAACGTCGGGGTAATCTGTGTGCATACATATTTGGTCAAGTCCGAGGGTGCTTTGTTTTGATTCAGATATGTGGTGAGGTTGCGTAGGCATTGATACGGAGTTTCCAAACAACGATCCTTTGAGAATGTCGGAGATTGCATCTTTGAAAGATGAGTCACCAAATGAGTCTTGTCCCGATTCTGATGCAAAGTTTGGAATTTCGGGATCAGAGGTTGACTCAGAAGGCGCTTCAGAAGGCGCTTCTGAAGAAGGGGTTGGTGCATTTGCCGAGTGACTACGAGAATTAGTTCTTGTTTCAATGCTCGGTGTGTCCGTGAATGTGTGAGCCATGCATTTTTCTAATGCAAAACTTATTAGGACTATGTAAAAGAATTTAAGGTTAATATTGTTGATGAATTTCATGTTGTTTTTTGAAGGTGTGGGACTTAGGAAAATATTATGGTGAATTGTGTATGTTGGAATTATGTGTAAGGAGATTTAATTTAACTTGGTGAAACATTTATATGAATTTTCCATGAAATTAGGATATGCTATTTAGGATGGTAACCATTGTTTATGCATTGTTTTCGGGGATAACAATAATTTGTCTGCGGTTGAAATTATACTAACTATATTTTTTCATACTAAAAATAGATTTTCAATAATTATTGTCTTCTCAATCTCATAAGCTCTATTATTGATGATTAATATTCCAAATATAGAAAATAAGATAGAGAGGATTTCTTTATCACTTTACAATTGATGGGTGGATTTGATTGGCAAAAACACACGAGTCATTGACATATAAACCACACAAAATATTGACATTGACCCATAAGCCATCAATAATAATTTAAGTTGATGAGGAAACATGAATACATATACATATGCCAGTGTCATATAATTCTCAAAAGGCTATTTTTTTCCTTTCTAATTTATCTCATTATAATTTAGAGATTATCCATTAATCAATAATAACAAATTATATGTATGTAAAATAAAAATTGATTACAAGTTAATTGTAAATACCACATAAAATTATACTTATGCGGCTTGTCCTTATTAGTTGTTAGACAAATACTCTCAAATTATCAAGAGAGTAGAATATGTCTCACATTTATAAACACTTACATGTGTTTAGGAGTCTCGATTATATAGTGGAGAATGTTGTGTTAGGTGATTTGAATGCGGGGACGTTTTTCATGGGAATGTTAGGGAAAAAATTTGCCTAAAAACAATTTGGGGATAAGATCGGATTTTATGTCTCGCTTTGTGGAGACTCCGTCTTCGAAAATTTTACTAAAATAACATTTATATGCCTATATTCAAATACTTTATAAAATATTTATTTATAATTTCACACAATGCGTGAATAAATTTTGTTTAAATTTTATTGTTCTCATAAGACTTATGATAATGTTTTTATTTATTTATTTTAGGCTTAAATACATTTTTGGCCCTCCAAGTTTCACAATTGTGTTGGTTCCCTAAGTTTCAATTGCTTGATTTTAACCCCTTAAATTTCACAATTTCTCGATTTTAGTCCTTCATGTTTCAATTGCTCAATTTTGGCCTTCCAAGTTTATCCTATTTTGCAGTTGCTAGCCCCCCTGTTTACTTTAAGGGGCCAAAACCGCATTTAAGCATTTATTTTATTATTAAAATTTAACCTTTTTACAATTAATTTAATTTAAAATAATAGAAATTTGATATTTTTTTTAATTTTGTTGGGCCCCGAAAACCATAGGAAACTATAGAGATAGTAATGAGAAAATAATACTCTCTAAAATAGTGAATAATCCACCGAAACTGTGAATTTTTAGCACCATGTTCACCGATTTTCTTTTTACTGCACTTTAACCCCTATTAATACTCATTTTGTTTTCTGTAAACTAAAAGTATCACTTGCGCGCAACTGTAAAGAATAATCACCTCTAAGTAACTGAGATTCATTTAAAGGGTTGATCTCTTCCAACAAATATTTCTCCATACGCACGGGTCGGGGATCGAACCAGGACCAAATAGTTAAAGGTCACAAGTATTTAACACTTGTGTCGCACTATGTTGGTCTATTAATATAGGGATGTTCGCGGTGCGATTTGGTTCGATTTTGAACATAAAAATCATCATAACCGGAAGATAAAATTGCATGCGGTTCGGTCTATATATATATATATATAAAATTGAGATGACTTTTTTTTTTTAATTTAATATTTGTTTTTTCTTTTAAGAAAAATAGTTTAAAAAGTTAAAGATCAAATTCTGACAAAAAAATTTACTTTAAAATCATGTTTTTATAATCATGTGATTTGACTTAATGACTTGAACTTAATAAGTCGAACTGAACTGTTCGTGAACTTTAAACGTGCCGAACTCGAACTAAAAAAAGAGTTCAAATCGAACTTGAATCGAATTTTAAACTGAACCAATTTCTATCGTGTCGAGTCAAGCTCAGACAAGTTCGACTCAGTTTGATTCATTTTCAGCACTAAGTACAAGATAAAATATTTGCACAAACTGTAAATTTGGGCATTTCAAACACAATTTGTATCTATATAACCAAGTGACTTTTATTTTTAATAAAATTTACTTATAGCATTTCATTTATAATCAAATGAGCTTGGAACATAACCAATTGACTTATTGCTAATTTAGCTGATTAAAAAAAAAACCAAGGGATCGACTTATATATTGACAATTTGACATATAGATATTCATGTGTAGCTTAATGCACAGCATTACATATGGCGTCTCTAAAGTTAAGCTTTGACTATTATTGCTCCACCTTAAAAATGAAGCAAATGTGAAAACAAACATGCTATTAGTTAAAAAAAATGCTATTAGTCGAGAATGATTTTAAGTGGTTTTCTTAAAATTTGGGTGGATCTAACTTAATTATTACAAAATCTCTATATATATAATTTGAGAGCCTTTTTTCAAAGACTTTTGTACACATGACATGCTTATATTGCTTCTCTTCTCATATGATTTTCACCATAAATTCACATAGGCAACATAAATAGGCAATCACCAAATAGGTAATATATTTAATGCATATTTGACCAATACAATTATTTAAAAGAAAATAGTTAATGCATATTTTCAAATGATTATTTACACACCGTTTTAAATTATTTTCTACTAATTGCACGAAGATTCATATAAAGAGTAGTTGTATCAATCTTCATCCCATGTAAGTCATTTTGTTTTCATATGAAGTAAAAAAAATAAAATTATATGTTTTAATTTGTATATGTATATATATTTCTCTATAATTATTTATTCTAATATTTGAGATGTTGATTTTGCAGAGCTCATTTACCTAGCTATATTTGCTAACTTTATGTTTTAGAATAATTTGCATAAAAAAAATGTATATTGGGTCTTTGAAGGTTTGTATATGTATGTAAATTAGCATCTCAAATTTTATTTTCATAGGTGCTATTTCATGCTAGGTCTTTGAAGGTTCGTATATGTATATGTATTATCTTTATAATTACTTTATCCCTTTTATGTTCAAAATAAAAAGTCTTTACAAATTTTTTTCCTCACAAAACAATTTTAATTAGTATATATCTTTTAATGTAAATTATTTATTCTAATGTTTGAGATATTGATTTTTCAGAGCCCATTTACCTAGCTAATATTTTGCTAGGTTTATGTTTTAGAATACTTTGCTTCAAAAAAAAATGTTTTGCAATAGTCCTAAACCATTTTTCTTTTTCTTTTTGGATACATAATATCTTCATTTTCTATTTTCTCTATATTTATTGATTTAAGGAACAAATATTACTTAGGTTTGAATCACTAACCAAGATCTACACAGTCATATGTCTCATCAAAACCAGTGAGATTGTAACATGAAGTTTATTTATTTTTGTTGATCATATGATAATATTTAATTATGTATTTATATTTTATTATTTTACTTAATCTAAAATGTTATATGTAGCACGATCCATGCATCTCTTATTGTAATTAGATGTTTTCAGTGTCTCCCTTTTTTTTATAACATTTGATGTTCTATTCTAATTGCATCCATATTTGATGCACCAAAAAAAAGTTAAGAATGTGTTCGATCCCATGAATTTTTAGGAGTTTGTTTCCCATAAAAATTAAAAAATACATTTTTTTACCGGAATAAAATATATACCTTTTATATAAAAGGAAGTGAATTATATATCATTAATTCAATGACATTTATATTTATATTTACCATAATTGCGTAAATGAAAATGGAAAATTTTCTTAACATGGAAACCTTAATTAGTTAATTTTGATTATAACTTATTAGTATATGAGATTAAATTGAATTTTTTAAATTTACTCCATTTTTTCAACGGCGATGCTATTTATAACAATAGTCACGAATGGCTTACAATTAGCCTTTAACCAATAAAATTCATTCTTGCCCGTAAAACAGGAGGGTTGAATAAAAATGTAACAAATTGTATCGCCTTTATCCATATTTAGCATTAACCGACTCACTCTCACGGCCACACTATGTTCTCCATCTTAACTTGGTGTTTGACATTCTATTTTCTTCTCATAGCATTTGTAGAATCTTATCAAATATCAAGCTTTGTCAAAGGTTCATCATAAACAAAAACAACATTACAACACAATAGAGTGATTAGAATAAAATAAATCTCAATAATCAACACAATAGAGTGATTAGAATCAAATAAATCTAATCATAGCTATTTGTGAAAGTATGAAGCGGTGAAAGTCTAATCATGAAACGGTTGCAGAGCTTTTACTTATTTTTTGGGCAATATCGATTGCAAATATTTATTTTTATTTTTTCGTGATATCTTTGTGACTCATTTTATCGTGATAAGTAGTATCATTTTCTTTTTTTCAATGATTATAAATTTAATTTAATTAATTTTATAATGAAAATATTTTTGCAAATATAGTAGAATTTTTTTAATTATTAGAACACCCACACAATTGTGGGTATTTACTCATTTAACACCAAGCTACACACTCATATTTTTTTAAAAAAAAATATATATATAAAAAATTCAGGTGCTCAATAAATAGGAAACTTATAGAATTTTTAAAAAAAATTAATGTATATTTGTTTGTTGAGGAATTTTTATATAAAGATATTATTTTTTTATGTAGATCTATTTTAGAGAAATATAATAAGTTATGTAAATTATAGTCGAAAAAGTGATTATAAAAATATGAGTTCAAATCTCTCTGTATTTTAGTAAAAAAACTCTCTCTCTATATATTATATTGTTTGGTGTACTCTAAAATAGACAATATTTGTAGATATAATTGAAATTCCTTATGTGTATATTTTATATATTTTTTCTATACGATGTAAGTCCGTCGCTATTTTTTGGAATTTCATAACTAATGATCACGATTGTAGATTTATTTAAATATTTTGTACTCATTTAGAAAATTTATGTTGTATTCTGTCATGTGAAAAAATACAAATAACACAAGAAATATGCAGTGTATTTTTGATCCATATTTCAGTTATCTCATAAAATCATTGTTTGTTATGTTAGTCACTATATTAATACAGATTTATGCAAGAATTTATATTTTTACTCACATTAATACGAAGCTATTTTTTTTTGTAATTTTTAAATGACTTTTATATATATATATATATATATATATATATATATATATATATATATATATATATATATATATATATATATATATATGGATGCCTTTTTTTTTTTTTGCAATTTCTATGGGAACATATACATTTGTACTCATGTATTAATACAGAGACTTTTATTTATTTTGGGTAGTTTTGATGGAATCTATAATTTACTCATAAGACGATTGTTTTTTATTTAAACGAGAACTTATATTTTTATTCATACATTAATACAAGATCTATTTTATTTTTGTAAGTTATATTGTAGTTTATATTTCTATTCATATTAATATGCAGACCTATTTTTTTTTTTTAATTTCTACGAGATTTATATTTCTACTCATACATCAATAGAGAGACCTATTTTTTTTATTAAAAATGTCTATAGGTACATATATTTCGACTCACATATTAATACAAAAGACTATTTTTATTGTAATTTATACGAGAACTTTACGGAATCTATATTTTTACTCACATTAATATGAGGATTATTTTTTTTTAAATTGCTACATAAATATATATATTTATTTTCATACCTAAGAAAATCTATAACACTATAAATAAATTTTACGGTTAGTTTTTATCACATAATGTTATTTTAATTATTAGATTATATAAGATAGTAAAATATTTATGTAGTTGTCATTAATATCTTCCATTAGCAATTAACATTTTAATTTTTTAGTTTAAAATATATTATTTATTAGTCAATAAATCTACAAACACATTTTTACCCATACTTGGCACGGGTCTGGATACTAGTTATATTATAATGTGAAGACTATTCATCACTTATAACATTGTGAGATCATATCTAATCCAATATTCAATATGAGATCTTAAAATATTTTAACATTGCATCTATTGTGCACCATTTATTAGTCCCTTTGCCTTGAATCATTAGGTTTTAGTAATTTGAATTTGGTCTAAATATGGATCTTCTGATTCGATGAAACTATAATTGCAAACTCTTGATGTTTTTTTTAACAAGCCAAAATTCAAACCCTTAAAATTGTTGTTGCAACTTAACCCTTGAAGTCGAAGGGGAAGAATGAAAAATGCTAAAGTCGATTGAATAATGAGGTTCGTGTTTAAAGATTTTAAATTGTAGTCGCAATTATGATTATTTTTATATTGCAATTCTTGTAGAAAATTACAAGGATAAATATCGTCTAAGTCTATAGTTGTGGTGTGTAAAAAAAAGTCTATAGTGGTGGGTTGAGATTATTTCACTGAGATCTCAAAAATAAATCTAGTCGCGTAATCAAAATCATATCATATTCGAACAATGTTCACATTAAAGAGAGAATGATTAAGGTCCCAAAGAAATCTTACAAATGTAATTATTTTTAGGGTCATGTTAACTTGTGCCCTAAGGGCACATGATAAGGTACCTAAAAATAGAAATGTAGCATTTAATGATACAAAAAATTTAATGCTTAGATAAATGAATGATATACATGTTTTAATAAATGTTTTCTATATTTATCTTCTTATCATGTGCCTTAAGGGCACAAATTAACATTCTTATTTTTATACTTTAAACTCTCGTATTCAAGTTATATTAGAAGTTAGCATATTTGAAGCCGTCGGTAAAATTCTACCACATTCTCATTTTCTAAACACATGTCAAATTGAACAATAGATTTCCTTGTAAATGCATGGCTTTATTTTCTTTTCTTTAATGATGTATACATGGAAAGATACAATCTCGAACACAAGAATTCACAATTCATCATGAAGCAAGGGTTACTTGAAGAACAAACAAACTATATGCAAAGCCACTAGAAACATCAAAACAAGTACAAAGTTTGTTCCTACATGAAATTAATTAATGGTGGTGGTCTGGACTCTTCACCACAATAACTGGACATGTAGCATTATTCACTACATGGTTGCTGACACTGCCCATTATAGCCCTGAAAGAAATAAAAAAATTAAACAACATAGTGAGATATTCAATGAAATCTCATTAACAAAAATGCAATTGCATGATATTCAAAAGCTCATTTTGGGGAGGTAGAATTATTGAATATATACTGCTTATTTCCATAAGTATAAGTTTTCTTTAGAAAAAAAGTTTGGCAAGAAATGCAACTACTCTAATTGGTCAAATATCTTTATTTTTATGCATATTCTTTTTTTGATAAATAATTTGTAACAAATAACTTCCCCTTTTCTTAATATATGTAAAAATGAAAAGAAAAAGAAAAAGACTTATAAAATGCAACAAAAGTAGTACATTATCGGTCTCAAAATAACTGACTTATTTATAAGAAAAAAAAATCTTAAATGGCCATCTCATTTCAATTTTTAATGTAATATTGATTATTTTTTTAATTATGTCATTTAATTAATGCTACATACATCATTCTCAATTCAATATCTCGTACTTTACATCTATGATAAAGATGAATACACCAACACATGATACATAGCTCTTTTCCAAATTTTTCCATTAAATAAATTAAAATTGATGATGATTATTTTTTCACAAAAAAAAAAAATAATAATAATTGATCGCTCTGCTAGAGCCTTTTAATGTGTATTTTAATATAAATATTATTCGCTCTCTTTCATTTAACAATTTTCTTACTTAATTTGTGTGAGTTAGTCAATTAATCGAGTTAATTTAGTACATAGATAGTAGTATATACTATAGTTACCTTTTAATGGTTCCAAGGCCTCTGTTCCCCATGGTAAGACTATCTAGAGGTACCTGTTCAATTGCTTCACATAATTTTTCACCAGCATTTCCCCAATAGATTTTTATATGCACCACAACCTATGCCACATAAAATATCAAAGTTGCTATAATGTAATGTACAAAAATATATGAATAAAATAATGATCTTATTTTAGTGACGGAAGGCCTATCAAATCTCATAAAAAAGGTGGTGGCTCAAGGCGAAATTCATGGTGTGAAAGTTTGTAGAAGGGCACCTCCGGTGTCCTAGCTACTTTTTTGCTGATGATTGTTTCTTGCAGGTCCAATCTAGATGAGACAAGAAAGTTAATGAACATTCTCAAAACATATGAGGATGCTTCGGGTCAGGAAATCAACATGTCAAAATATGAAGTCTTTTTCAGTAGAAACATAAGCACGGCGGCAACAGAGGACCTTGCTAGAATTATGGGAGTCAGACATGTATTAGACATAGGTACATATTTGGGATTACCATCCATGGTGGGGAAAAGTAAGAAGAGTACTTTTTATTATGTGAAAGATCGTATATGGAAGCGCATAAATTCTTGGAGAGGAAGACCTCTTTCAAAGAGATTGAAAGGATGCTTAACTCTTTTTGGTGGGGTGGAGGTTCAAACAATGGAGGGATTAAGTGGTTAGCATGGGATAGAATGGCATTCCCAAAAGAATATGGTGGGTTAGGTTTCCGAAATTTGCATCTTTTCAACATGGCAATGGTAGCTAAGCAAGGTTGGAAGTTCATAACAAAACTGAATACTCTTGTGGCAAGGGTGTTCAAGGCAAGGTATTTTCCTAACTCTTCTTTCTTTGCATCCAATCTTGGACATAATCCTAGTTATGCTTGGAGTAGTATTTGGAAGTCGCGTCATGTACTTCTGAATGGTTGTAGATGGAGGCTATGGGATGGTACTAAAATCAATATCATGAATGAGCCTTGGTTAAGAAAGGAGGATGGAAAATGGATTCAATCACCACAAGCACAAGGTGTGGCTAATTTATGTGTTGATCAACTTATGTGCCAAAATGGCAAATTTTGGGATAGTAACAAAATTCTTTATTTATTTCCTACATGTTTTGCTAATGCTATTCTTGTTGTCCCTTTGTTTGATAATATTGCAGAGGATCAACTAGTGTGGGATGATGATATGCATGGTAATTATAATGTCAAGTCCGGTTATAATTTGCTCCTACACCAATCAATGGATGCCAACACTACACAAGGTAGTGAGGAATGGAAATGGATTTGGAAGATTGAAGCACCACCGAAAACTAAGCACCTATTATGGCGTATTTGCAAGGACTGTTTACCAACAAGAACACGGTTACTATAGAGACATGTTCAATGTCCTACAAGCTGTCCCATTTGTGAATTGGAGGATGAAAGCGAATGACACATACTTTTTGGGTTTGAAAACAGTAAAAGAGCATGGTGGGGGGCGGGAATTGATCATGTAATCACGCCACATATTCAACAAGCAACATCGGCAAAAGACTTCATTTTGAAAATGTGTCGAAGTAGTGATCGAAAAGAAGCGGGAAGAGCGGCCATGTTGATATGGGTTCTATGGAAAAATAGAAACAATTGGGTATGGAATTATGAGAAGGAACATGGGCAGAACGTTGGGTACAAAGCGATGAGCCTTTGGAATGAATGGGAAACAGTTCAACTTGACTACAACAACAACGCACAGTAGGAGCAGCAACTGCAATTGTTAGCATGGCAGCCACCACCTCAAGGTAATTATAAGTGTAATATAGATGTTGGAGTGCATAGAGAAGCAAAGAAAACAAGCAAGGGATGGTGTGTTAGGGACCATAGAGGACAATTTGTGTTGGGAGGCACCTCATGGATTGATGGAATTTTCACTTCAAGTGAAGGAGAAGCCTTGGCTTTGTTAGAGGCTATGCAGAAGCTTCAAAAAAAGGGGTTCAATGATGTTATATTTGAAACAGACGCGCAAAATGTATTTTATGCAACCCGTCATAGAACCATCAGAATATCCGACTTTAGCTTTATTATTCATAAGATTAAATGTATGTTGTCCTTAAATACCGGCTTTGAGGTAAAACTCATTAGGCGTCAAACGAATATGGTCGCACACACTCTAGCTAGAGCGGCTCTTTCTTGGTCTCGTCGCCATGTATTTGATTTGATACCACTTTGTATTCATAACTTATTATATAATGAAATGATATGAGTTTCCTTTTGTCAAAAAATAAATAATGATATTATAACTTCATGATCAAATTGAAATCGTACCTTTTTCTGCTCTGCGGCAGTTGTAGCAATTTTTATTACTTCAGGGCTTGGTTTGATTTCATATTTCTTTGAGAGTGCAGAGTCATTGAATTCAGCTAGAGGTGTGAGAGCTGTATGACGAACATCAAATTGAAAAGCCATAAAATATAAGAGTTAAATATGTTTTCAGTCCTTGCAAAATTACCAAATTTTGTTTCAAATCCCTACTAAAAAAAGTGACATGTTTTAATCCTCATAAAATTATTATGCATGCATTTTTAGTCCATTCTATTAAACCAATGCCTATTTTTTAATGATTATTTCACATACATGTTTAGAATATTATAAAAAAATTCTTGAAAACAAAACTCAAAGTTTAATTTCTAAGTTGTTATTTTTGTTACTTTTGTCTTTTAATATTTTTGTTACTTTTGTATGCCGATTGATTCGAAGATAAGAAGTTACTCATCTTATTATTGAGAGTAACTAGCTACTAATTGACATCGTTACAATTATAAGGAGATGCAATCTTAATAGAGTCACCCTCATTTTGATCTGTCCTATCCAGGAGTTCATAAATTGGGAATGGCAAACCCAGTTTAAACACGTGGGAGAAATGCAACAAAAATGTAAATTGGTTAGTTAAACTTAATTATAATCATAGTCATAATTTGTTTAGATGACTTTTAGAATGTAACGAAAAAATGTGTCGTAACAAAAAATTATAATTTTTAGAGGATAATTTTTTATAACATTTTTCGGAAATATTCGTTTAATTTCTTAGTTTACAAGAAAATGGATTATAATTATAATTACTTACGCGAGCCGGTAACAGACCAAAGCTGCATTTCACCATGCTCATACTCTTCTGGCCTAACGATAACAAGAATGAGGTTATCACCTTCTTTGACAAGATTATCTATCGTCCATTGCAATGCTTTGACACTGCATGGTGAGAAATCCACAGCTATACCTAATCTCCTTCCACTTGCCATTGATTCTTCTTTGTTCACTTGTGTAATTTGTGTAATTGAATATGAGTGCTTGATTTTATTGTTTTGTTATGTTGTAATCGAATGAGAATGTTTCGCGGGACATAACATAATGCTTGAAGACATAACAAAACAATTTATGCGACAATTGCGTTTCTCCATTAGTGGTTGAGAATGAGATATTGTTTCACACCTTTGACTTTCACATTAATTCACATAGATTGTAATATTATTTTGATTATTTATTATTAATTCAAAATTATATGATAATTTTGGATTTTTTTTTTTTTTTTTTTTTTTTTTTGCATAATGAAGGGGCAAAGCCTAAAAACATTACAAGGTTATAACACGGGGAGTAGAAACTCTCATTACATCATTCAAACACAAGCGTTCTAAACTCGGCGGCGGCGTTTCAAAATAAGAGAAACCTTGTATAGAACATCCCAAAGAAGCTATAGCGTCGACAACCTTGTTTGCTTCCCGGTAAACATGAGAAATTCGAACATTCCAATCCATATTCATCAGCTGTCGAATTCGATTGAGGAGAATACGTCCACGAGCACTTCCAACTTCCTCCCCTTCGATACCTCGGGCCACTACCAGGGAATCAATTTGTAATTCAACGTTGTTAAAGTTTTGTCGTTGAGCCAAGCACAAACCTTCATACACACCCCACAGTTCTGTCATATAAGGACTAGCAATCCCAATATTTTTCGCAAAACCTCCTTTCCAAGCTCCATTAGAATCTCGGAGGACACCGCCACATCCAGCTACATTGCCCAACAAAGCACCATCCGTATTGAGGCATATGTAATCTTGTTGAGGAGATTTCCATCGAATGTCAATCCTTCTTCCAGAACCTGTCGAGACAACGTCTGCTACTGGTTTAGCTTGGTTGTAATATTCTACATAATTCATAATCTCTTTGTGAGGGTGGAGAGGTCTAACAAAGTTAGGATCAAACTTGAATTTATTTCTCCATCTCCATATATAATAGCAAGCCGTAGCCCATATCACTCTCCATTCCACACCTTTTATTGTGTTGATAGTAATTTCCATATTTTTAACAACCCAGTTTGGATAATCACAACTAAAAAAAGCCAATCTCCCATGTAATGGTACTAAACTATTCCATATATCATGTGCCATCGGACAGTCCCGCATTACATGGATCATAGATTCTTCAATCCCAACACAATGGTCGCAATGAGGTGTGTCGTGGCCCCATCGACTGCAGACGTTGTTTGTTGGTAACCTACCATACATCAGCTGCCATATATACAAAACATCGAATACGCTCCGGGGCGTCCAACTTCCAGATACATCTCCAAATTGAATGAAACAACAGATTGTGGTGTCCCTCTAATAGAGAATATGCACTTGACACCGTAAATTTACCTCGCTTATCTCCAGGCCACACTCTGACATCATCACCATCTTCTGCCATCGGAGGAGGAACAACCATAATCTTCCGCACTATGTCTTCGTCGACCAATTCGCTGAAACTGTCCAGCTTCCACTGTCCCGCGTCATCAACTAAATCAGCCACATTCCAGTTTCTAATTGACTCAGGAATGCTTCCCATATCAGTAGCTATAACTAATTGATCTCCCAACCATTTGTCATTCCACACATTTATAAATTTTCCATCTCCCAGGGACCACTCCTCAAAACGATTGATGTTTTTCCAAGCCGAAACTACGCCCTTCCAAATAAAAGAATCTGAAACCTTAGCGATAACATTGCCTTCTTCAATTTGCCCTCTCCCATATTTTCCTCGAAGAACCTTACACCACAGACTGTCACCGTGTAGTTTGAGTTCCCAGCCCATCTTCATTAGACATGCATCGTTCATTGTAGATAAATTTCTGATAGACAAACCTCCACTAGTTTTAGGAAGAGTAAGAATATTCCACTTAACCATGTGAAACTTGTTGCTACCTGCTTCATGACCCCATATAAAGTTTCTTTGAATTCTCTGAATATCCTGTAGAATACTCTTTGGAATTGGGATTGTCATCATAGTATGAATGGGAATAGCTTGGATTACCGATTTTGCAAGAGTAACTCTTCCTGCGAAGGAAAGATTAGTTGTTTTCCAACTAGATAATTTCGCTTTGACTTTCTCCACCAAAGGCACAAAGTCACCGCGACGAGGGGCTCTACCAATTAAAGGTATTCCTAGGTACTTGCCTAGTGTCATTGTTTCCTTGAAACCAGATTGTCGCAAGAGACTATTTCGCGTAGTTTGAGGAACATTCCTAGAAAAGAGCACTGAGGTCTTCTCCAAGCTAACCATTTGACCAGAAATAGAACAAAATTCATCAAGAGTATCCGTGATTGCCTTCATATTGTCTGCTGTAGCTTTACCAAACAATAGAAGGTCGTCCGCGAACATAAGGTGGGACACTGTTGGGCTGTTTCTCCCTGCTTTTAGAGGATGCCAAATTCCATCATTAACTGCTTCTTCAATGAGATGAGTGAGTTTGTCCATGCACAGAACAAAAAGGTATGGTGACATAGGATCACCCTGTCGAATGCCTCTACCAGGAGCGAAAAATTCTGATCTACAGCCATGCCACATCACGTTTGTATTAACACTAGTAACACAACTCATGATAATTCGCCTGAGTTCTTCAGGAACACCTACCTCTGCTAGAACAGCTGCTATAAAAGACCATCGGAGTCTATCATAAGCCTTTGCCAAGTCTACCTTAATAGCTACAAAGCCCGTCTTCCCGCGCATTTTGTGCATAATATGTACCATTTCCTGTGCAACAGCAATGTTCTCGTGAATGCTCCGTGTTGGGACAAAACCGGTTTGATAAGGGGAAATGATATTCGGGATGAGGGGCTTGAGCCTGTTCACTATAACTTTGGTTAAAATCTTGTAGCTCACATTGCACAAAGATATCGGCCTAAATTGATTCACATACTCTGGTTTATCAATCTTAGGAATTAGACAAATATCCGTTCTATTTATATCGATGATCTCAGCCGGATGATACCACATATAGCGAATAAACTGATAAACATTGTCGGCTACTAACTTCCAATTCTTTTGATAGAAGCCAGCCGGATAACCATCCGGCCCCGGCGCCTTCCAAGCAGCCATGTCGAATACAGCCTTTCGAATTTCTTCATTCGTAACCTCACTCACAAGACTTTGACCCACTTCTGCCCCCAAAGTTTTGAAGCCATACCTCATAGTGTAGGAGATGGGACTGTCATTACTCTCCGTGAATAAGTCCTTATAGAAACTTGTCACCATATTTCTAAGTTGAGAATCTTCCTCAATCCATTGTCCTTCACTATTCCTTAGCATAACGATCTTATTTCTTCTCCTTCTATTCACAGCTTTGATATGATAATACTTGGTATTTCTATCCCCATCAAGAAGCCATTGTGCACGTGATCGTTGGTACCACATCAACTCTTCATACTTCAAAACCTCAGCAAGATCAAATTGCAACTCCTTCTCAAGGCGATCTAAATAACAATTCAAGTCATGGTTTTCTCTCTTTTTCTGTATCCCGCCTAGTCTTACCAGCAACTCTTTCTTCTTCTTCCAAACATTCCCGAACGTATTAATTTTCCAAGCCTTCAAATTCTCTTCTACCTTCCTTAGCTTATCAATCAAGCCAATCCCTTGTCTCCACCAATCTTTAAGGTCATTTGGCAAAGCCTCGTGTAACTGCCATGCGATCTCAAAACGAAAGGGTCTATCCATCCTAACATTATTATTAGCATCCAACATTACTAATAGAGGATGGTGGTCAGAAAAATTAACTCTTGGTAAAGTTCTTACGATAGCATTTGGAAAATTCATCCGCCAAAGGTCATTACTAAGGGCTCTATCCAACCTTTCAAAAATTCTACTTCCATTATTGTATATGGGACCCCACCAAGTGAATTTCGTACCCACCGAACCCAAATCAAACAAGTTACAATTCTGAATGCGCTCTCGAAAGAGTCTACATTTTCTGGGATTAACCGAAGCACCACCTCTCTTCTCCTCTGGGCCAGTAATGTCGTTATAATCTCCAACAAGAAGCCATGCATCTTGCATAGTGTGAGCTAATTGTCTAAAACTATTCCACATTGAGGTTCTAACTTCTTCAACTGGACTAGCATAGACAGCTGTAAACATGAATTCCTTACCTCCATTCATCCTCAATTGTGTGTGAATAAACTGAAAGTCTATACACTCACACTTAAGGTCCACTAGTCTTTTATCCCAAGCTATGATAATGCCACCCGAAAAACCTCTATTCTGAGAATAAAGAATACCATCAAATCCTAACATCTTCACTGAATTTTGGATTTTTTCGGGGTTAGTACGAAGCTCCATAAAAACTACAACTTCTGGATGATGAATATCCACAAATTGCTTACAATTACGAAAGAAACTCGAGTTCGCCGCACCACGAACATTCCACACAAAAATCTTTAAATTTTGTTTATTCATTGGGAAACTTCCATTTGTTGACGTCCAACCTCATCTTCCTGCCCATGTGTTAACACAGGAGTTTCTTCTACAACTTCCATATTCTCATCATAAATTCTCTGTGTGGGACTTTCTCTATGTCTCACACTTCCCTCACCATTTTTAATGTGTTCTGGATCAATGATAGGTTGCAACACGGTAGAATATTGGTCCGGTGGCCTGATAAAATGCTTTGGATCGCTGTGAGTTTGACCCAAGTTCATGCTCCTTCTATTTGGCTCTCCATTATTTATATAACCCTCCTCTATAAAATCCATGTGTTCACCTAAGGTAATAGTACGTGCATGTCCTCCCTCCATAAAATATTCTACTTCAGTCTCTTTTATGGCCCCTTTATTATTGATACCTTTTGAGTTAGGTCCTACCAAATTCTTATCATGTGCCCTTGATGTGGGTCCTCCATTTGACTCATTCTTTTTCTCTTTTGACAAGTTTCTCACTCTATAATCTCCGAGATTATTATTTCTCTCTGATATTTTCCTCTTAAATGCCTCCTGATGTTTAGCCTTGTGATGGGGATTCACGTTGTCTTCACTAATCATAGAAACATCATTATTAGCATTATTCTGGTCATTTAATGCTTCCTCCAGTCTAGGGATATCTTCCTGTAAAATAGCAAAACGGGATCCCGTCGATTTCGGCCCTTCCACTGCCGATAACGTCTCTGGTCTGCCACCGTCTCCTTTCTTCTGGGGTCGTATAGCCTTCTGAACCACCGTCCATGGCCCCTCCTGTGCTGGAACGCCTCTCACTCCTCCTTTCCCAGTTGTCTCACCAGCGTGTTCACCATTCCATGCGGTGTTATTGTTCCTCACCACACAGCCCTCTTTGTAGTGCCCAAAGGTGCCATATGTTAAGCATAACATGTGAAGTCCTTCATATTCAACCTTGTACAAACGATCTTTGATTTGAAACATTGTTAACAACTGCTTGGTAAGGTCAACTTCTACACACAACCGAGCATACTTACCCCTAGCCTGAGCTTGTGTTGTCCGATCCACCTTAACTGTCCTTCCAATTCTATTTCCAACGAAATGCAGCATTTTGTTATCATAGTATTCAATTGGAAGGCCAGAAAATCTCACCCACACCGCAACTTTCTCGATGACCTCCCCCATGGGATGGAAATTCGGACTCCATTCGCGCACCACTAAGTGGTTATCATAAATCATCCATGGCCCATCGATCAATGCTCGATAATGATCTTCCTTGCTTGTGAAGGTTACTAAGAAAAAATCATTACCTACATCAACGATGTTTATGATACCATTCCGAACCCACATCTGCTTCAGTCTGGTTTCGAGAGCTTTGAAACCTGTCTTCCTCCCTAACAGTTTAACAATCACTCCATTCCTCCAGGGCTTCTGCAGACGCGCCTCCTCCTTAGCAAGAACAAAATCTGGGTAGGCATGCCCTCCGACACTCTTCTCTAATACCTCCATCCCAGAGAAATCCTTCTCATCCTCCTGTCTTCCTTCCATGTCACTATCCGCGTCGAAGAAGAACTCTCCCTCGTCATCTAAGTCTAGACGACCCATCACAGACTCCTTGTATGACTTTGATTTCGATTGGTCCTCAGCATCCGTATATGATACTGGTAGTGATGATCCCGGTTCAAACGACTTTTCGCTTCCTTTGATCTTCTTTAAGCTCCTCTCCATGAGATCACCTTCTTCCGTGGTCATTTCGTTGTTCTCTTTTTCAAACCCTAGCAGAGCGCTAGTTGTCATTTTTTTTTTTATTTGTTAAAAGTTTTATTACTTCCTAGTTGCTTTGGATTTATATTTTTGTCACAATTGTATTTTCATCACTTTGTTAGTTTGTTATACATCAATTGAGAAGTGTTATCAGCAATACCTTGCGCTTTAATATACTCTTTTTAATTAACAAATATTTTTAAGGATTGAAATTTATATAAATCCACTAATTCATGTGTCATTAGTATTTTAAGTTATGTGTATTAGAATGTTTGTTGTTAGTATAATTAAAAGTTTGTTGTTCGGAGTTTGAACTTTGGAATGGTTGGTTTCGAACTAGCATTTTATATCAAGGAATGTTTGTTCTGTCAAGGTGGATGGAGGCGATGGCGAATTGTTGTTCATTGAGGGTTGCATTGTAGTTAAAGAACTGTGGTTCAACTATTCTGATTTAAAGATCCACTATCATCATTCATCCTTATGGCCTAACGGTTTTTGTCTCATTGTGACGGCTACTCTTTGCATACATCACAACTAAATTAATTATATGTGTCCTTAATTTGGCCATCAAGCTGAGTTGAATTTGAGTTAAACTCAAAAGTAGTTGTTGATAACTTAATATTGTTAGCTCAAACAAGTGTGTAAATTTTCTTGCTAATAAGGGGGCATGATGCACCCTTTAGAGGTGTTAATGTAGACACTATTTGCTCTATGCCCAATTTATTGTTATTTTTTTTTACACACTATTTTTTTTCTTTTTATTTAAAAAACTATATCACATTAAAATTTTAGTAAAAAAAAAATTACATTAAAATTACTTTATTTATCTTGTAAGAAAAACTTTTTTCTCACCTTTTCTGATTTAATTTTAGGCTTAATAGATCTTTCAGTCCCTGTATGTTCGTAAACTTTTGGTTTTAGTCCCTGTGGCTTGTTTTGTTGCAAATAAGTTCTTGAATGTATATATTTTTTTTGTTTTAGTCCCTAAAGTCAAAATCCGCAGGAAAATCTGCAGTTTTCGTGGAAATTTTCCTTCGGATTTTCCTGCGGATTTTGACTTTAGGGACTAAAAAAAAAAATACATTCAGGGACTTATTTGCAACAAAACAAGTCACAGAGACTAAAACAAAAAATTTAGGAACATACAGGGATCAAAAGATCTATTAAGCCTTAATTTTAACCAATAAAGTTTTAATTTATTCCTTTCTCTCTTTGTTGGAAATCATAAATTTAGAAAAGAAACACGCTCAGTTCAGTTCACACAACTCCACTCAAGTTCTTTCCACTCTTTTTTGTAATAGTTTCCTTCTCCATTTGTCCATAGTATCAAATGCATTCATCACCTCAAATCCTCTTCAGATTCTAACCGTAGAACTCTCTAGAACCTTCTTTCAAACCCTAGCAATGGCGTTTTGGTGGTCCTTGCTCGTTCTAGCATTCGCTTTCGCCATTTGCAAATTCCTTCTCATGCTCATTCCTCCTAAAGTTCCTTCAGTCGATGTTGATGCTTCCGATGGTAATCTTCCTTACTCACTCGTTCGTTCTATTGCATTTAAATTTGTTGTGACGCTGAAATTGTAATGTTGATTTTGATTATTGCAGTGTTGGAATATGGAAACCAATCGCAGGAGAATAGATTCATATATGTGAGTGATGCGCTGATATAAATATATTGTTTGTATATTTGAGATCTTGATGTGTTTAATTTTGCTCTGTTTCTGTGTTTTGTTAGATCGGTTTTGTTTGGTTTACTTTACGATTTGGAGCTTGAAATTAAAGTTCAGTTTAATTGGAAATTAGTACTGTGCTTAATCGATTGGTTTTAGCAGTTAATTTCATCTCGTGACGTGAGTTTTAAGACTTAGCACTGTTTGACATAGCTTATTTCAAATTTTTTTTACTCAATAAAAGGAGAAGATAGACCAAACAGATTTTCCATCAGTTCTTGACAGAAAAAAGTTGTTTAATTTTTTCGAGTAAAACACATGGATAAAAGATTTTTTAAGCTAGAAAAACAACAAATACGAAACCGCTTTAGCTTTTTTCTAAAAGCTCTTATTTTCATTTTTAGCTTTCAGATAGCTTTTAAGATCTAAAAAAGTCAGGCCAAACGATTTGGATTTGAGTTTATCTATTGATATAAATAAGCACTTGTGAGGCTGTTTGAGAGAGTTTATTGGAAACAACTTATGTCATATCCAAATTATTTTAGCTTATTTTCATAAGTTCTCCAATATAGTTTATGAAAATAGCTTATATGAAAACAATTTGACTTTATTTTATTTTTTTATTATAGAAGTAGCTTATACATAAGCACTTATATGATAAACACTTTTGCTTTAAATGCTTAATTAAGTTGTTTTTCCAAACAGGCTCTTAGTGTTGGTGGTTTGTAATTTTCGCCCCCTTTTAGAGAATTGAGCTGATCCGTTTCATTGATGAAATTGCTTTATATTTAGGTGCCTCCGAGGGGTGCGTCACAACAGTCAGGCAAGAAAGTTCAGTGCTATGAGCCTGCCACCATGAAATATTTGGGATATGTTCCTGCTTTGACAGCAGATGAGGTTTGTGCTTATTGCTTTTCAAGAGACTAATGATTGTGATGCATAGTTTAAGTATCCGGCAAGCAAGTAGCCAAAATATTTGGAATATAATGCATAGTTTACCGAAGCTAGCAAGCAAATATTAGTTTTAGACCCATAATGACTATTTGAATGAAGTATCAACATTATTATTTTAAAATTTAATGAATATACATTGATAGTGTAAAAGTAATTTACAAAGTCATCCAATCATATCTCATTATGGTACTACCTGTAAAACTTTTTTACACCCTCTTGGTGCATAGTTATTGAACTCTATTTATGTAATGTTTATGCATGTATTATATTTAGAAATAACGAAACTTTGAAGTCTCAGCAAAAAGGAAAATAATAGATAAGGGAATAAAACTACTTGGTCTAAGTAACTCATGAGTTTGTTTGATTTACTTTTATTCTTAAGAGAGCACTCAAAAAGCCATGAAAGTGAATATTAATGCATATGAACAAGCTATAAGTGTGTTAATAAAATATTGATATCCAATTTTACTAGATTCATCGGTAGAAGTATTGCCAGAATTAATTGGTACTGATTTGAGATATTGATAGGTCAAGGAGCAAATTGAAAAGGTACGGAAGGCACAAAAAATGTGGTCAAAGACCAGCTTCAAGCAAAGACGCCAGTTTTTGCGTATACTATTGAAGTATATAATTAAACATCAAGCACTTATCTGCGAGTAAGCACTTCAAATCCATGGTCATTGTATGAAGATTTAAGTGCTAGTTATTTATTTTATTTTTTTCAAAAAAAAACTTATGTAATGCTCTTGAGAGTTGCGACATCATGAAAAAAAAAGCAATTTTTAGCATAGTTTTATTTGTTAGTTTGAAAAATAGATATGAACCTGGCTTATTGCATTAGAAAATCAATATCAAACAAACCCTAACGCATTCCCTTTTATTAGGATATCTTCACGTGATACTGGAAAAACAATGGTAGATGCCTCTCTTGGAGAAATAATGACAACATGTGAGAAGATCAATTGGCTGCTGTCAGAGGGTGAACAATGTCTGAAACCTGAGTACAGGTGCTCGTCACAATCTATTTTGTATTCAGTATTATATTTTCGCATCTTGCCTTGTTTGGTAGGAGAGAAAATGAGAAGAGAGAAATAAAAACACGGAAACCTGTGCATGTATTTGGACTAACATTAGTCCAAATGCATGCATTGGTTTTCGTATTTTTATTTCTCTCTTCTCATTTTCTCTCCTACCAAACACACGTTTAGACTGAAAACGCTAGTAGTTCTCTACTTATCTTTATTTATACAAAAGAAAACAATACATATGTTTCTTTATGACAATTGACAAGTAGATGCACCATACCCCCTGCCCCCCTCCAGTCCCAGTAATTGACTATTTTCTTTGTTTAAAATGACTTATGTTATATTATCTCTTACTTTATTTTCTGTTTCTATACTGTATGCTTTTTTGACATTAAATTTGTAAAGCCTTATCTTTTTGGCTTAAATTCTATGGAATTCTTTTTTTCATGTACATAAAGAATGATTCTATGTTAATACTGCAAATCATCTTGGTGCATTTTCATGACCAACTTTTTGTTTTGCAATAAATCAAAAAACTTGCAGATCGTCTGGAAGAGCAATGCTTCATAAGAAATCCAGAGTAGAATTTCACCCCCTTGGTGTTATTGGAGCCATTGTGTCGTGGAACTATCCCTTCCATAATATTTTTAACCCTATGCTAGCAGCAGTTTTTTCTGGAAATGGTATTGTGATTAAGGTATAAAACGGCATAATATGTACTATGTAGCACCTTCTCCAAAATTGTTCATGATATGGATGTATATTTTTTTTAACACTAGACTTTGTTGACTGTTATGCTAACATAGGGATGATATTATATGTTCCTTTAGGAAATAATATTAAAAATTGAGACTCTGCAACATGGAACAGAAATACCTTCTTTTTTTTATGGTTATAATTTTCAGTTTGACCGAAATCCTCGTGATTCTGATTGTAGATATCAGAACATGCAAGTTGGTCTGGATGCTTTTACTTCCGGATCATCCAATCAGCCCTTGCTGCTATAGGAGCTCCAGAGGACCTTGTTGAGGTGATAACAGGGTAGAGCCTTATTTTGTACCCATCCTTTTTCCCTCTAAATTCAAAGTCATTTCTGCATCTATACCCTCAATCCGATTTTTCTTACCAGGTTTGCTGAAACAGGAGAAGCACTGGTGTCTTCTGTTGATAAAGTCATTTTTGTTGGATCACCTGGGGTTGGGAAGATGGTATGATTCCCTTGGCCAATCAAAATGGTTTATTCTGTCCTCTCATCTGTAAATTGTATCACATAGTAGTTTATTTATGATTCTTAAGATTTAGTTTATGATATGTTATGCATCATATATGTTTAATGAAGAATTTCCCTAGAATACTTGGTCAATGTTTAGTGCAGTATTAGGATTAGCTGAAGCCCCATTCCGTACTCACAAAGGAAAAGACGGTTTGGGGCAATTGTCTACTTTTCTGTATATGCTTCTTCTATTCTTTCCAAGATTTAATGAGTAGTCTTTGCACTTAGATGATATTTCTTGTTCTTTTATGCAGATAATGAAAAATGCTGCTGAGACACTTATACCAGTTACACTAGAGCTTGGTGGAAAAGATGCATTTATTGTTTGTGAAGATGTAGAAGATGTGGACCATGTATGGATGGATATCTTCCATTATTTATGATTTCCAAAGGCTTGCATATAATTGTTGACCATATTTGGTTGCAGATGTTGGCCTTACTGCATAATGATATATTCATTGTTCTTCTTCAAAAAATGATATATTCATTGTTGAATGCCATAGTTTTAACTGTCACTGCTCTGCTGAATGTAGGTTGCTCAAATTGCTGTCAGGGCTGTTCTTCAGTCAAGTGGGCAGAACTGTGCTGGAGCTGAACGATTGTACGTCCATAGGAACATTTATCCAGCTTTTATCAGCAAAGTTACCAAAATCATCAAATCTGTTACAGCTGTAAGTGTTTTTATATGTAAAAAATATCATGCAAGTGTTTTTCTATTTCTATGACCTTTCATTTGTAACATCTGTCTTGTGCAATTTTTTTCTAAGTCAACATGGGATTCTTGTCAGATTTGCTTACACTTGATTGTTACAGAATTGCTATATCAGAAGTCCATCAGCTTATCTTTACATCGGTTGTTTATTATGAAGCTTTGCAAGATGGTCATATGATTCATAATATGTTTATTTCTCTTTTCTATTTTTGTTGCATTTCTGCATGCGTCTTCTATTATCCATAGGAGGGAAGAGAAAGAAATAAAGACTCTGAATTATGATGATTTTATTCAATAAACTACACACTAACCCATATTAAAATTTTTACTGAACTAGTAATCCTAATTAAACAAGGAAAAATATCATGAAATATAGAGGAATACAGTATTGGGAAAAGGAATACAGTATTGGGAAAAACCCAAGTCCCACATAGGATAATGATAGGCCTGAAATGAGTATATAATTTAGTGGCACCCCTCACCTTACAAGTTTGTTTGTAGTCAGACCCAATGTAAAAACATAATATGGTATCGATCCAGGCCACCTATCATTTGTATCCACACACCAAACCCAACAATGTTGGGTGTGAAGGGGGCATTGGGAAAAACCCAAGTCCCACATAGGATAAAGATAGGCCTCAAATGAGTTTATAAATTAGTAGGACTCCGACACCTTACTAGCCGGTTTTGCAAGAATGAGTTAGTTAGACCTAATATAAAAACCTAATATACGGAAACCAATCTTCAAAGATAATCTATGATATTCTCAGTTACTTTAAGTACAACTCGGTATTATGAGATTTTTTTAAATAACATAGATTGGTTATTTAGTAGCTTGCAGTGTTAATAAATGGCAAAGTGATTTTTTTACTTATATGGACCTATGGCATGCTCCCATTTCTCACTTTCTTTAAAATGATGGTTATTCCTCAACAAAAAAAACTCGCTTAGAACCTAGGATCCATGATTAGATATAGATGAGAGGAAGGCACAAGAAGGTCATGAAATTATATAAATTCTACAGATTGCATTAACATTGAAAATTGAGGGGCGCTGTATTGGCACGAATCATATTTTCAGTTATTAATGGAGCATAGGTATCTTCCTCAAAATTATTTAGTTTGAAGTCCATTCTTCAAGGCTTTGGGTTAATGATTTCTTGCAGGGCCCACCACTTGCTGGGAAGTATGATATGGGAGCGTTATGCATGCATGAGCACTCTGAAAAGCTTGAAGCTCTTCTAAATGATGCTTTAGACAAAGGAGCTGAAATTGTTGCTCGTGGAAGTTTTGGACATATAGGTGAAGATGCTGTTGATCAGTATTTTCCCCCTACTGTGATTGTCAATGTGAATCACTCAATGAGATTGATGCAAGAAGAGGTAGCAAAGCTTTCTATTTTCTGTTTCCACAATATCACTTTTTTCAAATTTTTATTATTTTGGTTTAGTCCATATCTCTGTAACCAACAAAAATATATGGTTCATATCTTTACTACAAGTATTGGAGATTTTGAAACTTGAATAAATGATTCTCATTATATAGTGCAACAAACTATTATTCAAGAATATCTTTCTATCTTGTATGCTCCAGCAACTGCTTACTTGATTCATCCGTGCATTTGACTTACAGGCATTTGGACCTATCATGCCAATAATGAAGTTTAGCTCTGATGAGGAGGTTATCAAGCTTGCTAATGACTCAAAATATGGGCTCGGCCTTGCTGTTTTCTCAGGCAGTCAAAGTCATGCCAGAGAGATAGCTTCTCATATACATTGTGGGGTAGCTGCAATCAATGATTTTGCATCAACATACATGTGTCAGGTAAAATGTGATTTTTAATACATGCATCAACATACATTGTGGGGGAGCTCTAGTAGTAGCATGATATGATGTGTGCTTTGTTTTTAGGAGGCACACCTGAGTAATGACTTTCTGATTTAGTCTTTCTCACGAATCAAGTCTGCATAAAGCAACACATGAATGTTTTATATTACATATTTTAAGACGCCTCGTTTCGTCACGCAAGGGCCCTTAAGGCTTGACAGTTGTTCACAGAAACACCTATCTTGTATGGAAATTTGACTTTTTTTAATATAAGAATCTGGGTGGCAAGGATCATACCCTAGAGTCAAGATCACTTTGTCATAGAGTAATACCATGTCAATCAACTCTTCCAATTCCAAAAGATCAACCCATTGTGTAAAGGCACAAATTGTTCTGAAGTAGGCTCTCCTTTTGCTTATTATAAGTTATAACTATTATGCAGTTCTTTAAATTTCCACTGAAGTAAAGTTTCATTCTGATTTTCCAGTCCCTGCCATTTGGGGGAGTGAAACACAGTGGATTTGGACGATTCGGTGGCGTTGAAGGCTTGCGAGCATGCTGCCTTGTAAAATCAGTTGTTGAAGATAGATGGTGGCCATTTATTAAGACCAAGATACCAAAGCCTATTCAGGTCAGTCTGGTAAACCTTTCATAATATCATAAGACTTCACTGTTAGTGGATAGATACTGAGATGCACTTTTCCTCTGTCATAGTATCCTGTGGCAGAAAATGGATTTGAATTTCAGGAGTCACTCGTTGAAGCACTTTATGGGCTTAGCATATGGGATCGTTTGCAAGCACTGGTAAACGTTTTGAAAATGCTTACCGAGCAGAACTCCACTGGTGGCAATAAGAAGGAGAAATGACTAATCATTTCAGGGCAGTTAATGTGCCAAATGGGTAATACTCATATTCGAATAATTAGGGGTTCCTAGTTTGTCTCCAACTATTATCTGTGCTAGCTATTCTCTATGCCCCCTGTCATTTTTGCTGTGCTTATATGATGATGATCCAGGGTAACTATCTGATGGAACATCAATACAGACTTTCTTATATATTATGTTAATGAAATCACGAATTCTCTTGATTTTTTTCTAAATTTAGCACTCCCCATGATTGATGACTCAGTTTTTATCATAGTACACCCCATGATTGATGAGTCGCGTATAATATGCTCACCATCAGATGTTGGTCCAAAGAGCTCTCTCACCTAGACATTAACCATTTAGTTGAGAGTGTTTGTGGTTTTGTCCAGAGATTTACACAATCTTAGTAAATCCAGTTCACAGGAATTGTTTGTTTCTTTATACCATGTTTTCAGTTTTGACTTTTGAGCATGTATGTTATTATTCTAAAACTAAAAGATGAATGCCTTAAAGTGAGTACCCTCTATATCTATGAAATGCGTGATTTCATCTTTTATCTTTACTATTGAGCTTGCATGTTTTCAATGTTCTCTACTCACATTAAAACTTTAGAAGAAAGGTTAATACAATTGTTCTAATGATTCGGATTAAAAAATGTATTACAAAACTTTTAACAAAATACAATTTTTTACTAACCCGCCCTAATTATAGGGCATCTGGCTCTCATTGGCTGCGCTCAAGATTCTTTACAATTGAGTTTCTTGGACTTGCTATTGGATAAATCATTCAGTTGGCAATGAGACATCTAATTTTAGGAACATTAAGTTGGGTTGTTTGCTAAAGGGTGCGGGGCATTGTTTAGCATTTTATTAGAAGAATCCCGAAAAATGTATTTTATGGTAAACAATATAATTAATATTTTTATATAACAAATGTGTTAGATAAATAATGTGAGATTGAGAGAACAACACTGCAAATCATATAGATAAAGTGACAATTCAAATTCAAGACTCCTTATGGCGCAGTTGAAATGGAATCAAATGCAAATTAGGAAGCTAAACTAAGCAATAATCATAAAATGTTAGGTACCATATCACATTAATTTTCTAATCATAAGAGGGTACCTAGCTAGGTTGTGAAGTATTCCAATTGCTGCAGCAATTAATTCACATCACATGGTCATACATGCATGAACAGGTGAGCTGGCTAACTCCCAAAACCTTAGGTTGCTATAATTTGCAAAAGCAATAAATTAACATTCACAGTACGATTCTTATATCTAGCTACCTGAACTTGAAAGCAGTAGCTGAATCCAAATGGTATATATGAACCCACCACATGTGCCTCTGAAATGCATCAGAATGAAAGTTCTTACCTGTTCATACATATTATTTCATAAATAGTGGCAATACTCGGATTTGTCTTTTGGCAACAAAACAGTGACTTCTAACTGTTTTGTATGAATGGATTCTAAATAAAGCTTTGATTTTAAGGACTTCTTTCAATTCTCACTTTGTTACCAGGTGCCAAATTATAGGTGCTCTTTTTTGTGCCATCAAATAGCTAGATTCCCAAACTCTGTCTTTTTTTATCACTTGTAACTTCAAACTTTAAAAAATAATTGAACGGTTCAGATTGACACTTACTCATCCAGCGAAAAATTCACCGGATAGGATCCAAGTCTATTAGAGAACTAGTAGTATTATGGGTTTGAATTCTCTTGTCTACAAATGTTTGACCTTGTAACATCAAGAAACATCTTTGTTTTTTTACCTTGTAAAAGGATTATTAGTATCATCATGATAATTTTCCCCTTATCGAATTAAAAAGAAAGGTTTGAATCCTCTTTTCAAGTGTGTATCTTCACTTGCAAGTGACAGACAATTATAGCTTAATTGGGTGAGGATTGATACACATGTGAATTCAAAAAGAAAACATTTCTATGAAAAGAGGAAAAGTGACATAAGTCATAAGACATGCATAATGAATTAATGCATGCAACCGTGTCTGCACTGTATGTGCATGCATGCCATTCATCATAAATGATATGTTTATTATTACTTGAGAGGGTCAAATTCCCTTTTGTCAAAGTGGAATAGGTCTATAACATGTAAACATGAAGAATAAAAATGGAAATTTATCATTCAAATAGAAGAATAAGAAGCTAGTCCTGTTTTCTTTCAAGTTCTATTTTCTTTTCGTCATAGGGTTCTGCCATTGGTACTCTGTAACTTTCTTCTTCCAGCTCAGAATTCATGTGCTTTGTCCTTTCTCTAGATGTTAGATTTACCTCAATGAGAAAAATGAAGGTATACCCCAAAGCTTATCAGTGAAGGTTAGAGGTAAAATGGAATATGGAAATCTAAGCAAATTTTATGATTGATTCTTGAGGTGTAGAATTAATTTTGACATGTTTGAAAATTCTCGAGTTCGAGTTGATAGAATTGGTTTTGCATATGAACCATTGACCCAGGTGCGGACACAACACTAATACATCGACACTGGTAATCATTTGACAAAATCAGAATTATGGGACATGTCCTCAACCCGAGGTGTTAGTGGTAGATAGAAGTTTGCCACCTGATTCTAACTTGAAGCTACAATTTGGACTTTTTGCCTCTACAATTGATGTTTACTCTCGAATTTATTTGTTCAATCAACTTTTACATAAATATATCCAAATATAAATCATAAAATCAATTTTTTGTTATCGCATAATCAAACATAGATAAAATAAAAAAGGTAATTTACTTTTATAAAAGTGTTTCTAAAAAAGCTTTAAATCAAAAATTTTGAGTCAAAAGCTTGATTTTAGTATTTTAATTTAGACTACAGAGAAGGGCTTTTGGCATTTTTCCATTTCCACTAAATCAAATACTAATTACATTTTCTGTTGGAAAGAAATAAAAGCCTTATAATTCTCTCATTTATTATAAAACTTTAATTGTCATATTAAAACTTATTATAAAATATTCTTGTTGTATGTGTCTATCTAATTATTATTTGTCACCATGTTGATATATTAATTACATTACCTCAAGAATAAAAGGGACTTCACAATGTACTTAAAATGTGCAAGCCAATCATACCATATTCTTATATAAACATCACTCTGTAGGGGTCACCAACCCTACAAATCCTTCACTCCTCTCTTCAAAATTCTTTTCTAACACTCTTGAGTTTGATTTGATATATACTTCTTTCTTGGTCAAGTAGATTAATAAAATAAACATATAGAGCCATACCTGCATTAAACATGACTATCATAATGTCTTTTCATCTGTTCTTCCTCTGCATCATAATGCCCCTCCTTGTATTTTGTGATGTTGGAATCCATTCAGGTAACAGAAACAAAACATTTTTTGCTTATCTCTCTCTCTCTCTCTCTCTCTCTCTCTCTCTCTCTCTCTCTCTCTCTCTCTCTCTCTCTCTATATATATATATATATATATATATATATATATTCTAATCCTTTATTTGAGCCAGAAATTTACATACTGTTTGCAGGTTCTTCAACACAAATTTTTCATTCTTACCATGAAGACAAAAATGGTTCCATAATAGAATCAGAAAAAGCAGAACATGCACATTCCACCTCAAGAAAATTTTGGTTTCATGGTACACATGCAATTCTTTCACTCACTCACTCATTCATTAGTTTATTTTTCTTTTAATTAATAAAAAAACCATCAATTTAATCTCTAAAATATCTGAAATTCATCACATTAGTTCCATGAGGAAATCCTCTCCCGTACATTTTTTCTCCAGTTGCATCCCAGCGCGCCACTCATTTCATTTTTGCATTACCGTGTTCAAATCATTAAAAAATTAAAAAAATTGAATGTTGCAGATCTACACCGGACTAACTCCAATAAAAATTTCACCGGAGAGGATCCAATAAAAATATGAACTAATACTTAAGAACTAAATGACGGATTTCTAATACTTCAGGACTAATTATTTTTATATTTTTTAGAAACTGAGTAGGAGATAGAGTGATATTTCAGGAACTAAATTAAATCGACAGCTTATTCTTTTTTCATCAGGTTATTGCACAAAAAGAGACATTAGTATCTCACAAAGCAAAGGTTCAACTTCAGGAATTCCACAGTACATTGTGCAAATTGTCAACACTTGTGTTTCTGGCTGTGCTCCTCATGATATTCATCTTCACTGTGGCTGGTTTGCTTCTGCAAGAATAATCAATCCTAGATTGTTCAAAAGAGTCTCTTATGATGATTGTTTGGTGAATGGAGGGAAACCTTTGAGTTCTAGCCAGATTATTAGATTTACTTATTCTAATTCCTTTATGTACCCTCTTGCATTTAAGTCTGCTAGATTTTGCTGAGTCAAGAAATAGAATTCTTAAAGAGTAAGAACAAGATGATGACATAGAGTTCCAAAAATTATAGTTCCTATTTATTCAGAACCTTGTTTATATTAACAAGAGATATTAAATTATACAACTTTGCTTTGGTTTTTGTCAAAAAAAAAAAAACTTTGCTTTGGTTTAATTTTAGTATGTTATTTTTATATGTAAAGTAAAAATGTACCATAATCTTACTATAATACTTTCCTTCATGATTTGCATTTGAAGTTGAGATCTTTCATATTTTGAGAAATTATTCGAGATAAGTGAGATCACAATTATAGTTGCAAGGATTTCCAGAACTTTTTTTTTGTTGCGGACTACGATTTAAAACTATGTTTTTTTTTTAAGGTTTAAATAAAGATTTGCAACCACAGCATCAAAGAATTTTAAAGTTTCCTTGACCGGATACATATTTCTATTGACGTGAAATTGACAGAAACGCGTTGAACCACCATAATTTTTTTAAAAAAACTATACGTTAGAGTCTTAACAGAATCATAGTTTAACCTAGCTTTTGTTAAATTCACCGCTTATCCGAACATAAATAGATTTCAATCACAATTGTTACCGCATCAACCAGAGCCGGCCCAATAATTTGCACCATGAGAGGCAGCTGGAGGGTCATCCAATTAGGCTTAAGAATGGCTATACAAATGAGTTTGACACCACACTTTAACTCAAAACCTTAAGACGTTATAGGTTTATGGGTTCCTTTCACTTATAAAGTGTTCAACCTATATTTTTCTTAGCAATGAAGGATATAATCTCACACTTGCCACAACATAATTTTCAATATTATGTAAAACACACAAAAAAATTTAATATATGAACTTGTTTTGTTTAATAAAAAAGAACTTTAGTAGCTTTATTCTTATAGTAACTAACACTTATATGAACTATGCTTTATTGTGATTTTTTTTTTCTTATAACTTTTTTTTTGGTATATGGTTGTAGCATATATAATCTTGCATGGAATACATGAAGGTTAAAATCGGTTCACAATTCACTTCGGTACGCGGTTCGCAACTCTCAAAGAATTATGTATGCGGGGGTATAGAAAGTCGGTACATCAATTTGGTACGCGGTACGTTTAAATATAATACTCGGTACGTTACATATAAAAGACATTAATTAAAAAAAATAGACAATAAAAAATATTAATATCATCAATAAAAATTAACTTTTAGAAACATTGAAATATCAAATTAACAATTTTTTTTAATTACCAAAAACATAAAACAAAACTGTACCATCAATAACTAAAATCACCGCTATGAAAGAGGCAGTCTTGTAACAATACACATTGCCACTTGTTTACTTAATTGAACCACTCATTGGCAGGTGGGAGTTAAAAGTCACTTGCTTTATTGAATGAATTATGAATAAAGTCAATCCTTTTTTTTCTATAAATAAATAAAGTCAATCCTTTGAGCTTCCTTCTTATTATTATTTATTAGTATATGACAAATAATAGGTTAGTTAAAGAATTGTGCACCGATACACGAATTTACATGTACCAATTCGAAAAAAATAGCGAACCGGTACACGAATTTGCAGGTAACAATTCGAAAAAAAATAAAGGCACTTTCAGGAAGGACTGTGTCTCATGAAGCTTAGTATGATTATTGGCAGAGCAGTCCTTCCTGAAAGTCAGCAGAGGGTTAAGACTCAAACATAGGAGACAATTGACAACACCATGCATACAGTTAATAACACCAGCAAAAATGTTTTCACTTTCTACTGTCTTCAGGCCTGCCCCCCATGGAGCGGTATTGGACGTATTGTTAGTTTTTATAAAATATTAGATTAGATTTACTCATTCGATTAATTTTAATGGTTAAATATTACCAATGCTCATAAAATATCATCTTTTGGTGAAAAAATATCAATCAAGTAAAAATAATGATTTAAATAGAAAATAATTCTTTTTAATTTTTTATTAAAAATCCATTTTTAATATTTAAACCAAACTTTCAAATAATCAGAATCTTAATTGAAGAAGGTAGTTGTGTGTCAGCCTTTAGCAATAAGACTTTCACATCTCTTTTAAAAATCAAACATGGAAATGTTGATTTTTTTTTTACCTTCTCGTGAAAATAAAGAAGCTACGTTTTATAATTTCAAGTGGCGCGTGTTCACTTTGAATCCAAAGCAAAAATTAATATATGTTTAATATTCCGATTACAAGTTCACATCACTCTGTTTTTTAGATACCATCTCTTTTAAATTTTGGAGGTAGTTTGATCAGTTATATAACATGTTTTAGTTTTAGTGTTTAATTTTGAGTATTTTGGTTATATAATCAAACAGAGCAGCTCAAATAAACATATTTTTATTATATAACATTTGGTCTTAGTTATTGATTTTGATTTAATTTTTTTAACAACGGTTTAAACATGTTTAGATTATATAATTAAACTACCAATTAGTTCGTGTGTCCCTTATATAAATGAGAACTTATTAGATGAATTAATGGGAAAAAAATTATATTTTGTATTTGATGAATTATATTTTGTATTTGATAAATTTATAGGAAAAGAATTGTATTTCGTATCTGATGAACTTATTTGATGAATTGTATATTGTATTTCATGAACTTATGGGAAAATAATATGTCGAAAAAAAATAATAGCATGAAATACATCGAAAAAAAAAAAGCGTGGTAAAACCGATTAAAATTATCCGAACCACACTGATGAGTTATTGATTCGGATTAATTTTTAAAAACACTAAAACCTGAACCGAACGAATTGAAAGTTCATTGGTTCAAACATTAAATTCACTCAAAACCGATTCAAACCGGTCCAATTACACCCTACAAATAATATCTCAAATATTGTACACTTGAAGTTAGAACAATTATGCATATAGTATAACTCTTCTGCAGGGACAGATCCAGACTTCAAATATTGGTGTGGTCGAAAAAAATATATTAATAAAACTTTATAGCCGTAAAAAAGAAAAAATTTTCCACGGTTACAAATTAGCAATAATGTCTAAAATAATATTTGAATTTTCAATATGTCTAAAATAATTTAATATGTTATCGAGATCCATTGAAATTAACAATATACAATAAAAATGTATAAACTCTCAATGTTGTTGAATTTCAATAATATATCAAATGATTTTAAATTTCTATAAAATTTTACATAAACTTTCTATATAATATAAATTTTAAATTTAAGATCAATTTTGTATCCATTAAAATGTAATCGGTGCAATTTAATTTCTTTAATATAAAAATATATAGAGTTAGTGACCACTATCCCACAACAATTACATAGCAATGTCTTTATAAAATAAAATGCATTTAAAATGTCAAAATATTGCATTAGTAGGGGTTGAACCCCACGACCCCCACACACGCTCAAATCAAAATTTTGTTATCATGATTGACGCTTATACATATATACATGGTAGTCAAAATTGCGATTTTAATCGTGTAATCGTACGATTTTACGATTCAAAGTAGGTGCAGCGATTATGTTTATGCCAAAAATCGCAGATTCGTAAAATCTTGTTTAATCGTAGCTGTTAATCGTGAAATTGTGGAATCCAACGATTTTGTTCGATTCTGCAAGGGTGGTCGCAATGATGGATATGGTGAGATTCGCGGCAGCGCCGGTGAGATTCTAGGGTTCTTTTTCATTCTTGTTCGCGGGTCAGAGATGAAGGTCCGGGTTAGAAGAGATGACCCGTTTCAGGAGTTGTTTGTTTAGAATATGACCCGTTTCACTGGGTCGGGTCAAAAGAAATCCATTTATGAAATTAGGTTTATTTTTTTGACAAATAGGGAAACACGGTTTTAAAGTGGCAACTAGTTAATCACCCGTGCGAGACGCACGGGGTCGCGGCGTTGCTACTCCCTAATATTAGTGAAAAATCCGAATTAAATTTGGTAATTAGAAATCAAAGTTATTAAAAAGCGATTAGTTGTGATCGTTATTTTAATATCTATAAGATATGAGTAGAAATATAGGACTCCGTACAAATTAAAAAAATATGTTCATGCAGATATTAAAAAATAATCCCCTATCTTAATTAAGATGTAAGTAGAAATATATAACTCCATACAAATTATCAAAAATAAGTAACAGTAGAGATTAAAAAAATAGACACCTTATATTAATTAAGATATGGGTAAAAGTATAGGACTCCGTTCAAATTATAAAAATTAGGTTCCCGTAGAGATTAAGAAAATAAACCCCTATAATAATTAAGATATGAGTATAGGACTACGTACAAATTTCAAAAATTAAGTTCCCAAATTAATCTCTATGTTAATTAAGATGTGAGTATAAATGTAGGACTCTATACAAATTATCAAAAATAGGTACCCGTAGAGATAAAAAAAAAATAGACACCTTAAATTAATTAAGATATAAGTAGAAATATAGGACTCCGTACAAATTACAAAAAATAGATTCCCATAGAGATTAAAAAAAATAAACCCCTATATTAATTAAAATATAAGTAGAAATATAGGACTCCGTACAAAATACAAAAATTAGGTTCCCGTAGAGATTAAAAAAATAAACCTCTATGTTAATTAAGATGTGAGTAAACATATAGAACTCCATACAAATTATCAAAAATAGGTACCCGTAGAGATTAAAAAAATAGACAGCTTATATTAATTAAGATATGAGTAGAAATATAGGACTCCGTTTTAGGTTCTTGTAGAAATTAAAAAAATAAACTCATATATTAATTAAGATATGAGTAAAAATATAGGAATCCGTACAAATTAAAAAAAAAAGAGTTCCCGTAGAGATTAAAAAAATAAACTCCTATATTAATTAATATATGAGTAGAAATATAGGACTCCGTACAAGAAAAAAAAATAAGTACCCATAGAGATTAAAAATATAGACACCTTATATTAATTAAGATATGAGTGAAATGAAGGACTCCATACAAATTAAAACAAATAGGTTCCCGTAGAGATTAAGAAAATAAACCCCTATATTAATTAAGATATGAATAGAAATATAGGAATCCGTACAAATTACGAAAAATAGGTTCCCGTAGAGATTAAAAAAATAAACCCGTATGTTAATTAAGATGTGAGTATAATTATAGGACTCTATACAAATTATCAAAAATAGGTACATGTAGAGATTAAAAAAATAGACACCATATATTAATTAAGATATGAGTAGAAATAAAGGACTTCATACAAATTACAAGAAATAGGTTCTCATATAAAAAAATAAACCCCTATATTAATTAAGATATGAGTAGAAATATAGAAATCCGTACAAAAAAAAAAAAAAAAGAGTTCCCGTAGAGATTAAAAAAATAAACTCCTATATTAATAAAGATATGAGTAGAAATATAGGACTCCGTACAAGAAATAAAAAATAAGTACCCATAGAGATTAAAAATATAGACACCTTATATTAATTAAGATATGAGTAGAAATAAAGGACTCCATACAAATTAAATAAAATAGGTTCCCGTAGAGGTTAAAAAAATAAACTCCTATATTTATTAAAATATGAGTAGAAATATAGGACTTCATACAAATTAAAAAAAATAAATTACCGTAGAGATTAAATAAATAGACCACTATATTAATTAAGATATGAGTAGAAATATAGGACTCCATATAAATTTTAAAAAATAGGTTTCCGTAGTGATTAAAAAAATAAACCCCTATATTAATTAAGATATGAGTAGAGATATAGGAATCCGTACAAATTACAAAAAAATAGATTTCCGTAGAGATTAAAAAAATAAACCCCTATATTAATTAAGATATGAGTAGAAATATAGAACTCCTTACAAATTACAAAAAATAGGTTACCATAGAGATTAAAAAAATAAACCCCTATATTTATTAAAATATGAGTAGAAATATAGGACTTCATACAAATTACAAAAAATAAATTACTGTAGAGATTAAATAAATAGACCACTATATTAATTAAGATATGAGTAGAAATATAGGACTTCGTACAAATCACAACAAATAGGTTCCTGTAGAGATTAAAAAAAAAAAAACCAAAATACTAATTAAAATATAAGTAGAAATATAAGACTCCGTACAAATTACAAAAATATTTTTTTGTAGAAATTTAAAAAATAAACCCCTATATTAATTAAGATATGTATCATCAATGATTTCCACGCAAAAAAAATTCTTAAAAAATATCTTTATTTTTTGACAAATAAAAAATATCATTTATTTTATTTCTCAACTATTTCCAAAAAATAATTTTATTCTCATTGTTTTTCTTGCACCATTATATTATGATTATGATGACTATTTTTTTCTTTCCTTTCTTTTTTCTACTTGATTTACGGCTGTTTTTCTCCCCATCATATTCTCATACCAAAACAATTAAATTTTGAATTAAAAATTGAAATTTAACTCAATTGAATGTTGGGTTGAAATACATAGTCAAATTTAATTTTTTTTTAAATCCATTTGATTTCTTTCCATTTGGAGACCGTAAACCACTCCACCACCCATTATTGTTTTTCATTGTTTTCTCTCTCTCCTCTCAGAAAATCATGATAGGATTTTCTCTCCTTCTTCCTCAAACCCTAGCCGCCCCCATGAATTCTTGGTCGTAGGTTACATTGTTCTGGCCACCATCACCATATTAATCCTTTCTTTCTTCTTCACCTTCACATCAAATTTATTTTTAGATTGGAGAGATTTTAAATTTTCACAGCTACCAACTTCTCAGTTTAGATCTAAATCACATGAAGTGTTATTTGAAAAATCTATGAACATAGAAACACCCTATTTTATTTTATTTGTAAAAATCACATAGAAAAATTCAGATGAACCAATCTCGTTCAAACCCACAGTAATGGGAATTATCTCTGCCAAATGACCGTCCTAGATATGTCTTCTCCGGTTACTTTTTTCTATCCAGCCATGTCAACATCTCAGGCTCACTTCTTCATCTCTACTTCTTTTATAGTTGTCTTTTTTCCATCCATCTATTTTTTTATTTTTTTTACAGATCTATCAACTAAATCAAAAGAAAACAAAAGATAAAACCATATTTGATATTTTATTTTCTTTCTTTTTAATTAAGGGAAACCATGTTTCATTGTTGAAAAATCTTTTGAAGAAAAGCCTCCAAACGTACTCCTTTATCATTTATCAATTCTCTTATTGCATAATCTTCCATTTTTCTGCACAAATAGATAAAAAGTAATAAAATTCAAAGCTTTTTGAAGAAAGAAATTCAAGAAGGCAAAATAAAGTTGCTTGTTTTGGATCTGTTTGTTTTGCTAAACACTGTAAGTTATTATTTCTAAATATAAATAAGAGAAAGAATAAGTGAGGTTGATGTGATAAAGTATTGTATGATATATAACAATGAATTTCTGTAAGTGCACCAGTTCATCCTCATGTTTTAATAATTGTCAAAACACATGAAAATAGAGTAGAACATATTTTGGCAACATTACAAATGACTTGACAGCGTGAAACCTTTTAAAACTTTGAAAAACTAATTTTTAGGTATTATGTATCGATAGATAAACATGTGTATCGATACAAATGTCCTGCAATTACTTCAGACTGATTTTGTGCAATTTGTATCGATACATATATCACTTGTATCGATACAAAAGTGGTCACTCAGAGGCAGAAGGTCATCTGTTTATCGAATCATGCTTGCATGTATCGATACACACACTTGCTTCTCAGAAAACCAGTAAGTGCTTGATGTATCGAATCATGCTTGCATGATTTGATACATATCAGTCAAGATTTCAAGAAACTGATATATGTATCGATACACATACGTGTTTGTATCGATACATAGGTCAAAATTTTCAATTTGAACGCTGGTCAAAGGGTTTTGTATCGATACAAACCATCATTTGTATCGATACACGTATGTTAAATTTTGCCCAAATTTGCTCAATTCTATTTTCTCTTTAAATAGCAATGTGGTGTGTCATTGTAACCGAAGAGGAAACTAGTGAGAAAGTTCAGAAAACGCTTTGGATACAAATTGAGTGAGAATTTGCATCAAAGGTTTGATTCATCACAAATTCATCATCTTCATCAAGGATTGCAATCAAATTGGATTTTGAGTATGGGATCAATTCAATAAAGATTGTGTTTTTGTGTGATAATGTTCGATACGGTTCGCGGTGAATCAGAATCGTAGTCGGGTTGAATTGTGTGACGAAGGTTCTAGTGTTTCTCTCAAGTGATTCAAGATCGTGCATGTCTTGAAGGATTCGACAACAAGAAACGAAGGACTCAGCTGGACGATCGGGTGCGGTTTGGCACAAGGTGGATCGTTGGAATCAGAGGGCGAAGTTTCGTTGTGTGTCGAGGTTATTCGCATTAGTTTACATTTTGTGTCGTTATAGGATTATAAGATTCAATTGTAAAT